>OY754330.1:60830509-66463009 GCA_963573305.1 Pyrrhosoma nymphula | reverse complement strand
AGGGAAGGTAAATTATATCATGATGTCAAAATGTATGCTTTGCATCTTTTTGTTTAAAAAGTTAGATATGCTGTAGATGTACTTCACCAAACCTCTGTATTCATCATATTTTATTTGTCTTGGTTCCTTTCCTCGACGCTTTTGCGAAATGCATTGGGTTTAATGAATAACGTTTAGCACCTTAGTTTATATAATGTGATTTTTGGCCTTTTTTAGAGACGGTGAATGTGATAATTCTATGCGCTTTGGCATTTCAATAGCAAAATTCAGTTTCCGCGTCCACCTTAGACAACAACAGTTCTCTACGCCTTTAACATGTTTGATCACCTTATTAAATATTGGTTCTGAGAATTGCGTCTTTTGGTTGCCATTTGCGGTGAAGTACGTCCATATCTATGAGACGCAATGAAGGAAAAGAATGTAATATCAATCGAATGGCCAGGGCTCTTTTCATAATGAAGAAATGATTTAGTACTATTCACGCCGTTTGTCTCAAAAAAGGAAGCAGCCCAAGATCTCGACAGAAAACGGTCATTTTCAAGGAAAATCAATTATCTGTCGAAACCTTTGTCAGTTTCTTGTTTTTTGGAAACGAAATTGTTAATCCTAAGTTATTTCTTCATTGTGGCTTTTCGCGTAGCGAGTCCACTTGATGAAACGTTTTTCAGCACTATGGCAGCTTTCATGTTGTTACCTTAATTCTTTGCGCGGTTATTTTTATGAATTAACCCAACTGATCGCAGAGAGGTACTTTCAAAGTAGTGACAGTGTCTATATATAGGTTGGGCGACTCTATCTGCGTCGTACATTAATGCAGCGAAGGTAAACTTTTTCCTTTGGAATACTCACAATATGGCAAAGAAGTCGAAGCCACAATTATCTCGTCAGCTGATATGGTCATTCTCGTCATCGATTAGCGAGTGTGCCAGCTGTTGACGAAGCATTCAATGCTACTGTTTCTGTATCACACAGTCTGCTGACCTTTCCCTTTTAGAAGCTGAGCTGTTGTATTATTTATGGGGTCCGTTTATAATAACTTCAATTAGTTAAGAGAGTCCTAGTAATTCTTGTTCTCAGTCTTCTAATAGTAATAATTGGTACAGCGCTTATCAATCACCAAATTTTTCATTCTGCGTAAGACTATAGGTATGCGTATATGTAACTAACTTTCGCGCTTTGGTGGCAACCTAAAGCTTCTATACTGGATTCTAATCCCACCTCTGAGCAGAATACGAGTAAAGATACTACTACTGATCATGGATACTCGGTGGCTTCTCATGCTTTACACATCATGCAACACTGACAGCTGATCGTGATAGCAGTGTTGATAATGCTGATGTCTGGTTGCCCAAATGTCGTGAGTTCGGATCCCGCCTTAGGCTTTGATGTTATATTCATCTTAGGATTAAAGCCATAATAATTAAACGTAAGTCAGTGCAGTATAACCTTAACAGTTGGATAACTTAAATACCCGGAGCTGTTACCGTATTTGAAGAGGTTATAAATTGACTAGCAAATCTTACTGTCGGGTTCGTGCTAATCTTGCGTTGTCTCTGATCGTTGAAACACGATATCATACTGTCCGAAATGTATGCTACGGAGAAGAAAATTGAAGAGCCCGAAAATAGATCGGTAAATCCTCGCTCATCGTCCAGGATAAGTGACTCCTCTAACTGAAGGCAAGTACGTGTTCGTGTTAAGGGAATGGCAATCTTATCTCCTCCAGCGGATGAGTAAGGTAAGGAGAGGGAATCAAGTGCACTCACTCTGGTTCGTGGGTGGTTACCAAAAAGAAGAGTGTAGAAGGAGAGGCACGTACAGCAGCCTACGTGTGCGTGTACCGCATACGTATATATATATGTATGTGTGAGCTTGGGAAGAGGGGAGAGCAGGGAAGAACTCCTTTTATCTCCCTCCCCCTTTACGTCTCTTGACAATCTCTCCGCCCCTGGTAGTGGGGTCTGAGGGGAGGGAAGAGGAGGAGGAGAGTGCGAATGGACCTGGCCACTCATTCGGGGGATCTCATAGTCAAAGGAAAACGCCGCCTCCCCCCCCCCCCCCCGGTACTTGCCAAGGCTTTGTCCCGCTCTTCTCTCCCGTTGGAAGAGGTCCATGTTGGTGAGGGGGACGGGGGAAAGGGCCGTAGGGTGCGATACGGAAAAAGAGGGAGGTGGAGGAAGGGGCTAGGGTACAAAATGGAATGGAGTAAGGGGACGGTGGGTTGGGGGTCGTTTTGAGCCAAAGGGTTATGACGGGAAAGTGGTGAGTGGTGGGTATCTCTTGGAAGGTGGGGGGTATGAGGGACCAGGGTATGAGGAAGGCTCTGCAAGAGGGGGAGGTGTTTTTTTTTAAGTGAGGGGACTCGAAAAGGGCAGGGTATAGGGTTTTTGGAGGAGAAGTTTGAAAAAAAAATTTAATGATAAAGAGAGGGGAGGGAAGGTAGGTGGGGGAAGGGTTTTATGTGGACGCAAAAGGGGTGGTGTCGTTCTCGTTTTATTTTATTTTTTAATTCGGGTGGAGGGGAGGTTTGAGGGGGTGAGTAGGGGAGGGTTTGAGGGGAAGCGGGGAAGTGTGTTTCGCGAACCGGTCGCAGGACGGCAGCAGCGGACAGGAACTCGTGTCGTGTCACGGTCGGAGAAGGCGAGCTCCCATTCCCTTTCGCCGGCTGCCCGCCTCGCCCCCCCCTTCATCCTCGGCCGTGTCCGCAGCAGCGGCGGCCCCCCCATAGGAGAGAGGCGGCAACCGAGGGAGGCCATTTTTGCCCGCGATATTTTCGCGCCAAGACTGCGTTGGATGTGCACGGGTCGGCCGGCCGCCTGGCCCAGCGGATTTCTCTCGCCGACGCTGGGCGCCGACGTACACTCGGCGATCGGTGTGCTCATCCGCTTTGATTTCGGTCCAGGGGATTAATTATTCGCCCCGTGCGTAATGGGGCGTGCAGTACGTTTCAGCCGGGGCAATTAATTCCTCCATCGCTCATGCTGAACGGCAGTCATGGACGAAATCGTGGGGGACGCCGCCGGCCCTTCTTCGCTTTCTTAGCCGTGGATATTCGTCAATTAATGTTTCATTACGTTTTTACTCTCCCGCCGTAAGGAAATACATATATTCTCGCCGTGAATTATGTTTGCGATTGAGTGGTCTACGAAAGTTTGTTCAAGTTTCTTTTGTGCATGTGGCTAAGTAAATGATGGATGCCCTGGAAGTTGCGTTCAATATTTATTTACCTGTATCATTAAGTTAATTCATGGCATAAGTATATTATTTTTAAGTATAAAGTATATATTCTGAGTGAATTTGCTGTGAATAACTGGGAAGAATAAGTGCAAGTAATTTCATTTTGGAATAAGGACTTCAGTAAGGTTTTGCTTGAGATGCATGAAGATGCATAACCCTTGTATATTACCGCTTGGTTGTTTTTGGGATTAAATCTAAGTACTCCTACTTCCGTAATCATGATTTTGTTTAACCTTGACTTGTGCTGGAAATTAGTTCCGTAGTTTTTTTTCCACGGCAATTCCATTTCCAAATGAGAATTTATTTTCCTATACATATCTTATATCTAATAAAAGGGAGGGTTTTTTAGCCATTTAACGCGTTGGTATCTAATTTAAACATGGACGAGGAAGCCATAATGTAATTAGAATGTTATTCCTCAGAGTGTTTCCCATAAGTTTGTATCTTTGATTGCATCGAATTTTCTTAAAATATATTTTCTCTCCAAATCTTCGTAGGACTTAATTCCTCCCCGTCCAACTGATCACCACTATTCAATAACACCACATTGTCCATTACTAGGAATCTTCGATCTGCTGCTGTTTTCGTCTTACCTTCACTACCGTATTATTGCGTGCTAAATTCTTAAATTTTAATGAAGATACGTATCGATTATAAACGTATGAATGAATGTCTGAGATGGTGTGTGAAAATAGTCGGAAGAAGTTACACACGCGAGGGAATATGGAAAACTAACGGAAGGAAGGAAAACACGAAGAGTGAAATGTGTGTTGACAGATTTTCGTTGTGTTTCGCTCTGCTTCAGCTGTAGTCATTAATAGTTCTTGGGAAGTTTTATGATTTGACTCAAACGTTCGGTAGTTATCGTTAAATGCGCATGCCCTTACGTTTACTAAGTCGGTAAGAAGTTGATCGTGGCCGACGTCACTTAACTTTATGCGGTTCGCTCTCCCGTGGAGTTTTCCTAGAATTTCCATTCATTCGCGTCCCGTGTATTTCACTTGGGAGTCCTCATTAGTCTCTTACAAACATTCCTCCCGGTTCGTCGTGTGCACTGGCTTAGCACTTCGAAGAGCAACTGCCGCGCAAAGAGCGTTGTAAGTCTCTCTCTTCTTATTCTCTCCACTCTTCCGCGAATCCATCAGCGCAGAAGCGTTCCCAGGAATTCTTTGAGAGCTCTCACTTTGCACACGAGGAGATAATGAGTTGAAATCAGTCGGCTAGTCGATCGTGTGTTTAGGCTAAGAATAAACCCCAAGAAGAGGCCGACGCGGTGCCCTTACCGCCCCCGTATGCTAAAAAAATCGTAGGACACCGCCTCTCACCTCTTGCCTTCCCATTCTCCCTCGCTTTGTATCATGATTCTCTTATCTCCAAGTAGTAGTAGCTTTATCGAGTGTTCTTCTGTCACTATAGACGTTGCATTATTCGTGAGAGTTATAACTCGGGTTTGGCAACAAAGCATCAATTCACATTAGCTAGAATAATTTCTTCTCTGCGCAATAATTCTAATTGGCCATTAGTACTTTGGAAATACTGTATCGCACGAGTATATGGGTCTACGATAATGCGGAGCGACCTTTGTCCTAAAATATTCGCATTTTGGATCATTCCTGTTTCGGGATACAATTCTCTCATCTATCACTAAGGGAATTGATTATATTTTGTCCAGGAAAAAATTTCTTTCTGAAAAACCTACAATCGAAACGAGCTTTTGCAATCGGGAAAATGCAGCCTAGGCCCAATATTTCAGCACATAAATAAGCTGAAAAATGTTCGCCTTTATGCAGACCAATTGTTGTTTCTCGCAGCCTATGCGGGCAACAAATCAAAGACGCACAGGTCAATCCTTCTACTCATTCTGCCCATTAAATGGCAGATATTGTGTATGGTAGTCTTCGACGTGGTACTCTTCGCTTGAGCGGTATTGACCTTTTCCCTGTAATAGATGAAAGGGGAGAGAAACTAAGGTATGCTACGCTTAGGAGGAGAATCACGGATGTTGATTAAGTGAGGGAAAATATTTCCGAGGAGAAAATCAGAGACAACTCGGTACTGAAAGTCAAAATGTAATTTAGAGTACTCAGCCAACGGAAATGTGAAGGAAGGTGCACACTTAGGACGGGAAGAAATGTTGGAAGCGTGCTGAACTGAAGAACAAAATGCTGTAGAGGAGGAGGAGATATCTAAGGTGTAGTGAAACGTAGAAATTAGTCCAGCAGTGCCTACTTTAGAATCTGTAGAGAAAAGAAGATAGTTGGCAGTGGGAATATGGTGTTATGGAAGATTGATGAAGATCAAAGGATTGGAGAGAATTACCAATAAAGAATTCCTATGAAGAATTGGAGGGAAAAGATATTACAATGAAAACTCTTAATAATAAGAAGAGATAAACTTATTGGACATATTTTTCGAAGAGACAGCTAATAGAAAACAATAATCGAAGTAGGAATAAATGGGGAAAACTGCCGAAGAAGGCCAAGGATGGAATACATCAGGATCAGTCTTCGAATTGATGACTACTGATGCTAATGCCTGCATTTCACCAATATGCGAAGTCTCTAGCTAGAGCTCAAGGGAAGATAGTATCCTGCAGCGCAACTAAGGTTGTGAGAATGAGTGAATCGAGTGCAACTGCATACTTTAACTCTTGCCTCAAATTATAAGAATTATTCTTTTTTTATCTAAACAGTTTCACTTTATTCTCATCTTTAATTTCTTTTAGAATTTATTTTCATGGATCCACTTTTGACGACAGTGAAGCCTTGTGTCCTTAAATTCACTGGCATACACACTTGTGAAAGCTTGTAGGATATAACATGGACGTAATCAATGTGCCAAAAATGATTCCAGTTTATCTCGAACTTAGAATGTAGATAAAAACTAAAAGAGACATTCTGGTGGTGAAATTAATTATAATTACTTCAAGAAAAGTTATATATTCTCTCCCATTAGTGAGCACCTCCTTTGCTGACTCATTTCTCCTTCTGATACCTTAGCTACTATGCCCATTTTCCTCCAGCATAATTCCTAGGTGACTGGATTGTTCTACGTAATCCAGTTTATGTCCTCCTCCATTTTTGACCAGCCTCACCCTCTTATGTCCGAGAAAAAACCCTATTTTTTCAATTTTCTCATACTACCCAATAGTTAAACTCTAGGACAAACAAAGCTTCAATGGTCAAGGAGGGATTCCAAAGCGAAACCTTAGCGTCGTCATTCCGGCGCATTAACAAACTATCGATTGCGGTCGACTGAGTGTGAGTGCCTACTGCGTGGCGCAGTATTCATGGTGCCTCGTCAGAGCATGCCGTTTCTGTTAACCCTCCAGGAATCGCGCAGTGGAAAAGGTGCTTGATTTTTTAAGGAACGTGATGTGTAATGGAGGGATTTTGGTTCTACTTCCAGTGTAAGCGAACCTTTTGCTTCACCTTATTTTTTTTCATCCATAGTGGGTCAGTTTGATATGGTGGCCAAGGGTACTGGCTTCCCACACCGAGGTCCCAGGTTCAAATATTGGACGATATTTTGCATTGAATCTCAATTCCTATTTGGGTTGGAGACTACATGAAGTGCAGTGCACCTTCAGTCGGCATGGCTTGTAAAAAACACGTATTATGTCGTACGTTTTGTTTAGAGCAGGTTGATGCTGACGACGGTTATGTTTCCACAATTATTTGGATAGGCGACCGACAGCTGAGGTCATTTGCCCCATTGATTGGTGGAGAGATTAATGAGGGAATGTCCTTTTGGAAATGGTGGAGGATCGGAGGAAAACCCGGCATCTGCGTTATTCTGCTTTTGACGAAAGATGGTGTAACTTCCCATCCTACGGTTGGAGTACTGTACTTGAGGAGTTCTCCATATTGCATTCATGTAGGAATCAGGACTCCTCTGAAAAATGTCCTTCGTTGGGATTCAAACTCGGGACCTCAGGATGGAAAACTTGCGCTCTGGACACCAAACCAAGCCGATCCTCAATATCTCTCTACTCTTTCCCCACTAACTATCCCACATAAAACAGCATATTAGCCAAGTGTCCGTCATGCCGCATGTTTTATCAGCTATGGGTTGCCTTTTGAAACTATTACTGATTATACATTCTGACACACGCCCTTGTAACGGCTCTCATACCGTGGATTTTGATGTACATTTGGTTGGTTAGTTGTTAGAGGAGGCGACCGACAACTGAGGTGATTTGCGCTTTTTATAAAAAAGGATTGTTAGGGGATTGGAGGACGAGTAAAGGGAAACCATGCGTCGGCATCATGCTCTAATCTTAACGAAAGGTGCCAAGGGGTCCGCAGTTTAAAGTCCCATCCGCCCTATTGGAGAATCGTACTTCAAGTGCACATAACACTTATCGGGATTCCGAAGTAAAATCTCCGCCACTGCCGGGATTTGAACCGGGGCCCACGGGTTGAGCAGTCAGTTTCTCAAGCCAGCCCACCTTTCCGGCCCTTTGGGTATTCGGTCGTAGGGAGTTCCAGAGGGAAAGTAATTACAATTTTCCGTTGGAAAATGTCTCATGCGTCACTTTGTGGAATGCTTTCGCTTCAAATATATTAAATAAAATACTTATTTCTATGCCACATTTTTATTTTCCGAAAGCCGACCGTGGTTTAGGCACTTATATTCCATTATCAAGGTATTAGCAATTATCATCAACCTTGATTGATTGCATATATATGCCGAAACCATGGTTAGTTTTTAGAAATTAAAAATGTGGAATTGAACCAAATCTTTTATTTACACATGCTCACTCATACACCCGTCAAAAATGACGAGCAGGATACCCAGTCATGCAAATCTTATTAGTATAGATTTGATCCATGTTTTGTGTAGGTCATTACATTATTATTAGTCTAATATCTTGAGGTCGTTACTAATGTTAACAAACCATAAACAGCTGCGCTAAAATGCAACGTTGTTTACGGTAGCTACGTGGTTGCTTTACAAGTTTAACATGGTGCTTATTAGTTGGAATTGAGGCGTGTTTATTTTTTTTCATTTTATCTGAGTCAAATGGAAATTCGAGGATTTTTCCAGATATATGGGATGCTATGCGAAAATATGACACTAAACCAACTAAATCCGTTCAGCCGTTTTCTCCATTATTTGCATCGCCTCCTCACGGAGATAAAGCTTTCAATGTTATCGATGTTTGATTACAATTGTTCCACTAAAGCTCCCATCTCTTACGTCCGAGCGTCGCAGAGTAAGAAAAAATATACATGCTCCATCTCGCCGGGATGTCCCCATCTCCTCTTCACTTGTCCCCATCTTCCACGGACGACATCCGCGTTCATCTCTCCGAGCATCCCCCACCGCATCCATCCCCCGCCTACCATCTACTCTCAAACCCTCCTCCCCCCCCCTCTATTCTACTTACTTCCTCCCTCCCACAACATCGCTTACAGAAAGCCTCCCTACACTTCCCGCCACACTCGCTCCCTTTCCGCCCCCTACCTCCCCCCCCCCTTCGTCGTCTCCCCTAATTGCTCCAGCAGCGCCAATTACTTCCCCGAAATGGAAAAGTCTCCGAGAGTGGATGGTGGCGCCGCCCGCGGAGGCGGAAGGAAGCCCGAAGTGTTGGGCTACGGGGGAGGAAGATGGGGAGAGGGGATAAGGGTGCACCCACCACCCCTCTTGCAGGGGGTGATAAAAGAGGAGGGGTTGGCGAAGAATACGGAGGAATGGGAGATTTAAATGAGGGACGGCTGATGTGGGGGGGGGAGGGTTGTGGGGGACGTTTCTGTTGGGTTGGAGGGGGTGTGGAGGCTCACGTGAATGCAAGTGCGCGAAGGGGGTTGGGAGAGGGTCGGATGGGAGGTTTGTTGAGGGGGTAGGGTGTGTTCTGAATGGCAGAATTCACCCCCTCGCCCCCTCCATTCTGCCGGGAGGCACTCCACAGCGTGGAAGGGGGGGAGTAAGTCAGGAAGGAAGGAAGGAATTTTGGGAAGCGAGGGGGGATGGGAGAGGAGGTTTGGGAGGTGTTGAAGTAGTTTCCAACGTAGAATAAAGTGCAGGTTATTTTTTTCATTCCCTTATCAATTTTAGAATAGTATTTCCTGCGTGTTAGCGCCAAAAATCCTACCTTTCAGCGCTATTTTTCCACGAATTAAACTTGAAGTAATTCATCGACAGGGCGGTAGTAGGTGAATCGTTTGGGAAAATATCATTGTTTCTGTCTTTTGTAAATTTTACTGCTGTAAAAGCTGATGAGAATAAACGAATTCCTCCGAAAAATTAAATGTAGGTAAAACATAATTGTACCAACAGTTACGAGCACGTTAGTACAATCTTTGTTTGCAAAATTCTTTCATTCAATTGGTATGGCTCTTCAGCCTGGACAAGCTATTCCTCAAGATATAAATTTTTCTACGTATTGGCGTGTAAAGTGACTAATGTTTACCTTTTAAGAGTTAATGTTTTTCATCGGTGAAACTATTATACCTCTTCTTTACGTCGCAGACGAATAGGTAGACTATAACATTTATTTTGACTCCCGTAGCCGTGATGGCACCACCTTGAAGGATCAGGGAGCGAGGAGTCAGTGGGAGGGGGAAGAGGAGATGGGGTGGAGGGGGCTGGTCGAATGGGAGGTTCGGGGTATGGGACAGAATGGCTTTTGCTCCCGAATAGTTGATATCGGGGAAGGAGCGAGTTTTACATTGGGGGTGGCGTAATACACCCTCGGAGATGGCTTGCAGGGTATCGTGGTGGGGTTGAAGAACGTGAATGGGTGCATTGATAAGCCCGTCAGTGGGGGTTTCCCTCTCCTGGGTAGGGTAGGGATGGGGAATGATTTTCGAGACTCACGGGTGGCTCACGTGGTTATTATATATGCGATGAGTGATGGAATATTTTTTTCCGTGCTCAGACACGAGTGGCGCGCTCGCGCGTATGGATGGATGTGGATCTCGTGACTTGGCACACGGCACAAAAATCCTCCCTCCCTCTCCTCCCCTCCCCCTCAAGAGCACCGCTGACTTCCCCCCGTTACGTCTCCGTGATCAATTTCGGGCATTCATTCGCCAGCTGCGGGAGCTCCTTACCCGACTCATTCCACAGCGACTTCATCTTTGCGTAATGAATACGCGGGGAACCCACTTCTCTTACTTATATTCAATTTTTTTTCCGCTCACTCTTCGTTTTCGTGTTTCCGCGGAAACCATCAAGCCCTCCCCTCTCCTCCTAGGGGTACTCTCGGTACGGTAGGGGAGGAGGGACGTTTTGCGTACACATTTCGTTAATACTCGGGTCCCTCCCGTGCTTCCGCCCTTCAAGATCCAGGATGGATGGTGCTCGGAGATATTTTTTTCATGGCGAGCGGCGAAAAACAATCCGTTTTTCGCCCCAAGAAGTTTCACGTTTTCGGATCTCGGGTTTTTTTCTTTTATTTTATTTTTCGAAGTTTTTGCACAAAAGGTCGAGTGGGATGCCGTCGAGATAAGCGTGCTGAAGAAATGTCGTGGAGTTAATGCCTCGTTTATTTTTCTTTCGAAGGAGGGGCTCATCCTCTCTCCCAGCATAATCCTGCTGGGTTTTTCCGTTTTAATGCCGCTAATAAAAGCGCGGGAGGTCAATCCCGCTGGTGGTGTATTCCGGTGCCTTATAAGCTTATCAAGCCGTCTGGAGTATAGATATCACGTTAGTAACTGAAGATATTATCAATTTGACGGAAGATTTAACTCAGTATAAATGTATACGCTTGCCTGCATGATAAGAAATTGCTTGATTACCTTTTTTAATACTAGACTTTACTACAATTTTTACGCTTAGTTAATGTTTGCATTTCCTTTTATATTTTTTTTTATTTGTGTAATACGGAATTTTTCTTTTTTGTCGTTGGTATAATTTGCACTTTAGGTACTGTTTTCCAAGTATGTTTTGGATTAATAGCCCAAATCGAAGTTTTAGATCTTATTTTTTTACACTCTCCCTTCGAAGCACCGCACTTAAAACGATGCTCTCTTTAAATAGGTTATACTAATATCGGTATAGTTTTTTTTTATTCTGGTATTTCGGAAGTTAAATTTTCCTGGAATGGTATGAAATGCTTCCGTTGTAAGATGAGTTTAAAAAAATAGATACGATGACCATTGTCAAACGGCGAAAAACCAACCGAACTATACTTGATAATGCATCATCAGTGAAAGTGATGCCGTTGCCTGACTTCATCCTCCGGGTTCCAGATTACGTAGGTAGTGTTTCGACGCCTCCAAGTGCCCGTAATTTTTAACAAGAAATATTTTCGTGAAGCAACCCTGTTTGTTGACAAAATTCATGCCCCGTATTTTTGGGAATATGAACTCCATATGCACAAGGGGTATTAAAAAAAATACGTTTCCCGTTGCTGGTTCTTCGTACGTCCATATCTCCCCGTCAAAATTTCCATGAGAGTTTACCACCGGGGGACGCCATTTTAACAACCCCCTTATTTCCCCCGTCCACGCCTGACGTGCTAGAATTCTTTCGTTCGCCCTTGCGAGAGAATTCTTTCTTTTTTTATCCCCCACCCTCGACTCCGCCTCCAAAAAGTTGTTATCCCACCTTATTCTCTCCGTCCCACACCGTCTTTCCTCCTCCCCTTAAACCCTCCCTTCCCCCGCACGCCCAACCAAGGAAACCCTTCTTGCATGAAGCATTTCCCTCCCCCTCCCCCACAGTTCGTCCGCCATTTTTCCGTCCCATAATCCCCTCCTCTTTTGGGGGGTCCTCCCGCATTATCCCTCGACCCCCCCTCTCCCCCTCCCTGCCCCCTCCGCCAATCCTTCCTCCAACGATTGCGTCACAATTCCACCTCACCCGTCTCCGATTTCCTGTTCCCTCCACACCTCCCATTAATGCCCCCACCTCACCGACCCACACGCCTCTTATTTCCTGCAATTTCCTCCCCTGCGTCGCCTCTCCCATTTCTTAACTTTCCCCTTCTTCTTCGACCCCGCTTATTGCTCTCCTGTAACGCCTCCATCCTCTCGTCTCCCCTGAGCAGTTGGATTTCTCTCTTCTTTCATTTCTCCTTCCTTCCTAATTCATCTTTTTTTCCTCTTATGCCCCGTTTACAGTATTAGCTTTCTACGCTGGTTAAGCTTACCGAGGTTGGAAGAAGGCCGTGTGAACGCAAGTTGGCGCTAACCGTGGTAAACTTTCTGCCTCAGTCGGGAAGCCACGGATGGCGCTAGTTACCAGCTTTTGAACTGCGTGTAAACACAAGTTAGTGGAAAAAAAAGTTATCTTTGAAAATTGAAGTCGTATGGGAAGGACGAAGAGCGTACATAGATGCTTTTTAACATGATTATATAACTTTTATGTATATATGATCCGTAATAGACGAGCAGCAAAACTTTCAGGAATTACTTGCAGTGAAAAACTAAAAAAGGACTTGAGAAGTTGAGGTGGTTCCACCGAAAAATGACTTAAATGTCGTTTAATTCTTGCTCGGGCTACCTATGGAAAAATGTTTCCCTCGTTTTACATGAACTGCAAAATCATACCTTTCGACGATATTTTATTCTCAAATAAATTGTGAAATTGCACGGTGTTATATGTGAGAATGGGCAAGGCATGGGGAAATATTGTATTTTCATATCGAACATAAATGCCATTTTCATTTCACTATATATAAGAAGCGAAAAATCTAAGGGAACCTAAAGTAATAAAATGTTTGTACTTTAATATATATGAATTTTGAGCCATTCGCGAATAACTGCAATGTGATTGAAGTCAAAATGCGGTCATTCAATAAAAATGGCGTTGCAGTCAGCTCCTATGGATGGGAAAAGTTGCTCGGTATAAATATATTTGTCGAGTAATATAGTATTTTGTACTTATTATTTTATATCTAAGACATGTCATCAGCAAAGGGAATCTTTTTTAATAATGCAAATATTAGGGTTTAATTTGTTTTAGCTAGAAACTGGTGGTTATTCGTTATTCGTGACAACAAAAGTATGGGAGCTTATCTTATTTTCTATGGCTACAGCAAAATAAGGCAAAAGCTGAATTGTTCGGATATTTTGCTTGTCATGCTGCTGTTGTTTTAAATAACTCGTCCAAATTGCTTTTTTCAGTTTTCTTTTTGGAAAATTCGTCTTAACATAGGCATAGTGCTGTTTTCTTTTTTTGCGTCAATCGAGTGTCCTGCTTTGAGTACCGACGTTAAATAGTTTAATAGTTAACTTTGATTATTTTGATCCCACGTGCCACTCGTATCATAATCCGGTTAATTTACTGCAATGATGCTGAACAGAGATACTGTTCAGCGGCGTGACTCCAAGTAAATCAGAAAATCATGTGCAGTGTTATAATGGATGAGGCTAGTAGGTACAGCACTTCCTGCCGTATTTAAAACTCAGGTTTCCGCTCAGCCATCGAAGTATAGCATCGTTGTGGTCGGCTCGGATTCTTTGTCGTAATCCTCCTGTTCTTCCGAGGCTACTGCCCGTGTCCGCAATATGCAGACGGTAATTGAAAAATCACCATAGCCGTCGGAGCGAGTTAATATAATGCACTACTACTACTGCGGAAGCTGGGTTCATCTCATGTTCCGAGAGCTGAGGTTATTTCTTACTTGACAAACGTCGTTAGAAGTGTTGCATAAATGGTCGTCGTTACAATAGTAGGATATGAATTATTTTGCCTATGATATGCTTGAAAACACGTTATTCATGGAGCCACATTTTGTCCGCGCTCTTCATTTGAATATTTGCAAACGTAATTTATTTTGAATCCTGATATTCTGTTAATTCTATACCAGATAGCCATTGTATCATAATTAAATCGATTAATTCACTTTTTGTATTATAAAAGACATTCTCATGAAAGTCTAAAGTAAGTTCCAGGTGCCATATCCCTGAGATCCAATTACACTTAGGATTTGTTAATTAATTGTTACTTAATAACCTTCTTTTCTTCTGTTGATTGAGCGTTGCATGTAATACATTTACGCCGATTTCATGTGTATGTGTAAAATTTCTTTTCTTTTGCATGTAATTTCTCTTTTCGTAAATAACTGTATAGATCCCAGGTTTGTTTATTATTTTTAGTATAATATGCGTTTAGTATAACACTAGTATAATGTAACCCTGCAATTAATTCTAATTACAGACACCAGGAACCGCAGGAAAATCATTTCGGGTACGAGGATAGAAATTAAGACTTCTTGAATACGCGAGTGAATGCGTGGATCACAATTTAACTAAATGATGGAATTCCGTATAGCATTTGGCCTGCGAATTTTCCCGAAAATCAGAAGATCTCTTGTTCCAGTCTTGCATTAAATAAACTTTTTCGGTGGCGCATTTCTGCGGAGAATATAAATTTTTACCGGGAAATCCCAATACACTGTACATTTAAATATCTCCACTTTTCTGGTAATATTATTTCATAGCGTTACTTGCATATAGCAAGCAGCTTGGAAAAATGTTCATATGAAAAACATTCATAGCAAGTAGCTTTCGAAATGGCCCATACATCCGAAGACCACTATTTCCGTTCCCGTTTCAGATGAACATTTTTCTTTGCTGGTGAATACTAATTTTTCCTCAAATTCTTTCACTCTTCAGATACTTCCCTCGTTTTTATTTGTATTATTATTGTAATACTATTTTATTTTTATGTATTTATGTCCGAAAAATCTGAATATCTTGACCCACTCCCTATTTCATTTTTCCCTGACCAAGTTAAAATTTTTGCCTCACAAACATTTCAGATTTCCTCTCATTACTCTATTCTTGCCCACTAAGTACCCTAGGTACCTCAGAAGGCCGATCTCCCCGCGTGTGTCGCCACCACCCTTGCCTACCGGGCGTCCATGCTACTTGCCAACCCCTGCCATGCTCCTCTCCACCCCACAACCCTCAACTCGTCTTCCTTCCTGCTTTCCTTACCACCCACGCGCACCCCCCGCCACCCACCTCCCTCCTATTCCTACCTCTCGCCTCGCCCCACCTCGGGGGTGCCTCTTGAGGATCCGGCGGAGCAATTTTTCTCAGCGAAGGAACAGCAATTTTCGAGCCTCCGGAGTCGAGGAGGTGATTATGGAATGAATGCTGAATAAAAGAGGCGGAGAGACGGAACGGGGAGAGGCAGGAGAGGCGTTTGGAAGGAAGATGGAGGAGTATACGAACCGTGCCGGGGAAATGAGAGAAGAGGAGGAGAATAAAAAAAGAACTCAAGTCGAGAAAAAAAAAGTTGAAAAAAAAATGAAACAAAAGATCCGACTGGAAGTATCCACCCCGTGATTTGAGTTCCTTTTAATCCCGCCCTCTTAATTGAGGAGGTAGAAGGAAGAGGTGGGCAAGAGGATCCGGAGGGAGGAAGGGCAACCGGAGATTCCTCCCGTGCTCTAGCTATTATATTTTTCATCTTTTCGCTCGTCTCGAGACTTTTTTTTTCATGATTTCGTCTTTCTTTTTTTTAATTATTCGCCCCTTCCCCATCGCCCAGCTTCCTCCTCTGAATGCCTCTCGCCGTCTCACGGTTGCGAGAGTCTCTGGGTGGTAAGGTTTTCGCCTTTCCGGGGAAAGAAAGCTGAGCATTACGGCTCATTTTTATCCTACACCTCCCTCTCGCTCTATCCCCTCTCTCAAGTTCAGTTCCTCAATTTTTCCTTCGACTCCCACTCGCCCTCCCCCGGTCTTAAAGTAAAAATAATGTAAGTATTGATGCGTTGAAAATTCTCTTCGTCCAAGTCCAGAGCGCGTTCCACGGTGCGGAAACTCGGCGTCGTGATGTTGCGAGTCCGTTGGCGCGGTATATTCCAGGGGGCGGGCCGTAAGGGTCTCGGTCATTTCATCTCCGCCATTTTTCTCGGTTTTGTTTCTGTTTATTTATTCTTTAAATCTCTCTCCCTTTTGTCTCGCGGAAATAGATGCGATGCCTCTCGAGGTTTTAGCTTTTTTTATTCCACGAAATGAGTTGCATTGGTGTTGGAAAATAATACTCCTGAGAAACATTCTCGAAAAGGTCTTTTATATCCTGGATTGAAAACGTCTTTATTAAAACTCCGGCGAGGATTGCTTGCACGCCCATCTCTCCTCGCATATTTTCTTTTGTTTCGACGTGTTTGTCGTAGCTTTGTGTTCATTCTTTTCCCCATACTGTTGCTAATTTGAGGCGCAATGATTAGTGTATTTTCCTGTCTAAATAGCTTATTTTATAACCATATCAGGTATGAAGCGTTTTCTCTACAAAGTTGTTAGAATCATTCGCAAGAATAGTTTCAAATTTTAATTATCCTGAATTTTTTATCCATAGAATAATTTTGTGTTAAATCACTCTTTGTGTCACCTCATGTCTTAAGCCCGTTTTACACGGGGCACGTAATTGCACAATCTAATGCACGTATGAACGTGCATTTCAAATTGCATCGTGTAAAGCCGTGAATTGCAATAACACATGCGCGAATGCACGAACGCTAGATGGCAAAATAGCCCCTGCTCTAATTCGAAAATGAATGCACGCCCGATTGAGAAAAACATGCAGTTTGAAGTTGTGCAATGTCGTGCGCCGTGTAAAACGGCCTTTATTGTGCGTGGCATTAATGGAAAAGCACTTGTGCCTTTTCCAGTTTCTGTCATTTAAATTGAGGGATTTCCTTTTGAAGTACTCGAGGAAGGGTTTATACCTTTTTATCCTATGATATACATGCATTTAAGTTAGCGTTGCGTAAGTTTTGCTTAAGCATTAATACAATGATTGTGTTAGTCAACCGGTCTTCTTATATGCTTCTAATATATTCAATATTTGATTATTCTTAATGAAAACATTGGTGGTTGAAGAAAGTTGTCTTTTACTGTTGATATTCTACCCTAATGAAATCAAATCTTCTTTTAGAGATGTTTTCTCCTCCCTATAGACAAAAAAGTCATGCCAGGCGAGACTTGAAACAGCAAGTCGATGGTTGTAAATAATTCATGTCTAGCTGTCCTATACTAACATTTAGTGGCTTTTATGGACTAGCAAAACACTTTGCTTAAACTCGCTAGCGTTGGATAGTGCGAAATGTTTAATTTTCAAACGTCTTTTTCAATTGTGTTACTATCGTTGTTGTAATGGGCATTCCTCAATTTAATCTTGTTTAACGTATCGTGCGAATCAATTCAGCATCGGCACCCGTCACACTCATGAGGGCTGTCTTCCTCTGTTGCTAGTAGATAAATCTGCGTGGCAACGAAGTTGGTTCTGCTTCGAAGTTTAGGGACTCAGGTTTTTAAATGTGAATAAGTTGCACGAAGTATGTTGCTCTGCAGACCAGTAAATGGAATGAAACTCGAATGCAGAATTTTAATGGAAAAAAACTTGGTTGCCGTTGAGATCCATTAGAGCTGTGATTTTGATCTCGTTTACGAATTGCAGAACGAGTTGTACGTCGCCTCAGTAATGAAAATATCAACATTTTCTCGAGTTGCAGGACTAGTTTTCAGAGCAGCCAATCATTATTGCCTTGTATTTTGACGCCCGGCGGGTCATTTCATCTTAATGTCATCGGCTTCTTTTTCAGTAGCGTCTCGGCAGTCGCCTGCTATTTAAGCTTACTCTCCTTCTGTCCCTAAGCTTTTTTTGCATGGCTTCACTCAGCGACTTTTGCGCTTGTACCAACGTATGGTCCATACCAGATTCTTTTGTTCCTCTCTTTGTCCCCTTTCCTTCTAGACTATTTTTTTCCTTTCCCCTTTTCCATATCTGGCAGGTGACGCAATACCTACTGATACCCGCCATATCTGTGGCCTGCTGGTTGATATTAGCATAAAATCCCTTAATCAGGTCTCTTCCCCTCACATCCCATGTCTGGTGACCTATCACAAATGTGGCCAGACTCCCGAAACCTGAACGCGCTACAAAACCAAGTGAATCCATGAAGCTATAGAGGAAACGTGCTACACCGCGCCGCTGTTAATGCCGTATAATACATGTCCAAGACACTAGATGGCTCTGCGATAGACCTTCAGTTTGTTTGCATTTTGACATCGATTATATGCATGGTCGATTATTTGGAAACATTTAATCATCAGTAAGTAACGTAATAACCTGCAGTGCTCCATATAATGAGCTTGGAATGACGGTGTTGTTGATAGAATGTCAAATTAAAAAAAAAAAATTCGAGCTGTCGGGTTTTCGTCGATATTTGTCAACCATTAAGGATTACGCAACGTATTAAATTTTTTCCAAATGTATAGGTCGATACTGATCATCATTCTATTGGTCCACTCTAAGTGAGCTACCTTGTATGCTTTTCCGCTGATAAATAAAGCGGGAGTTCAAAACGCTCTACTTTAGCGCGTCCGCACTTAGTTTGACCACACTGCCTAACACCCTCTCCCGCTTGCCAGAGCCTCTGTCTTGCAGGGAGTTATGTATGTGTAGACTTAAATCTTTTAATCAGGATAGTTAATCTCTTCCTGAAGCCTTGTGGCAGTGGTCACGAATTAATGAGGCAACACCGTCACCTATTCATATCCAAATACGGCACGTGAAGTAATACCGGAGGCCTTAAGGTGTTGGCCGATGGCGGCTTTAAAATCTTCACCTTCCCCTCTCTCTCCCCCCCCCCCATTGGCCGTTCGAAGTTCCCTCCTACTGCCCGCCACCCGTTGCTCAAAGAAGAGCGGGATGCATATTTTAGTCTCCTTCCTTCCGCAAATTAAACGGGGGGCCAAGGGAAGCGGGCACGTGCGGCACAACAATAGTGCGTTCTCACTTAGTTATAACTCTCTTCCACTCCTTCCCTCCCCCCCCCCCTTGTTGTTTGCCTCCTCCGCGCCGCGCCGTCAGGATTGGTCCAGCCCGTTGATCCTTTTGTCTCCTCGCTTTCCGGGTGGGTGTCGGACAGTGAGGTCGGGAGGGGGAGGAAAAATGGGATGAGTCGCCCGGTTATTTTCGTTTGTTTGCGAGCGATGCGGTGTCGGCGATGTGGCTTTGGGAGGCGGCTGCGGCGTGGGCGGGAGGGTGGGACCCAAGCCTTGCCCCTGTGGTACTCCCTCTTTTTCTTTCTCCAGCACGCGCTCTCTTCCCGGCCATCGTTACGTGTTTTACTTGTTCCTCCGCCTCCTCCCGGGCATTCTACTGGACTTCCCCCTCGGCCAGGGGACACGTTTGGGAGCGTGCTCTCATTCAATTTGCCAGTGGAAACGCGTCACGGGGGGATGTCCGTGCTGTGTTCCACCCCATCCTCATGCTTCAGCTCTCACCCCCCCCCCCCCTTATAGTCCCACTATAGAGTGTATCATCGAGGAGGGAGAGGGATGGAGAATGAAGGGACTGGGTGTGGGTCGTAGGTGCGAGGGTAGTCCTGCCGTCTTTTTGTATTGGTCGAGGGGCAGTGTGAGTAATTTTCCCCTAACCCTCCCCCTTCTCTCTCTCTCACTCTGTCCCTTCCCCCGCCCTCTGTCGACTCCTCGTCCTAATCCCCTCTCCCATTGGCCCATGCCTCTCGATTTCGTCTTCTTTATGTTTCCCACGGGATGTACCGCCGCTTGTGATCTCCAGGACGTAGGGGAGATAGGGGTGTGTAGGGAGAGGATTTTGAGTTTGGTGGGGGAGAGAGGCTTTGCTGTTGGGACGGCTCCGCATCAGGCGACTGGAATTGTTGTGTGCCGCATCAAACTCACGCATTATGTATCGGCTGTGCCAGCGTAATTAATTCGAGGGGCTTGTCGTGTCCGTATTGTTGGTACGTTTCGGTTTGACAGGCCGAGAGCGAGCGAGAGGGCAAGGGATAGGATTGGAGCTCGGTGTGCGTGATTCGGTTTGTGTGATTTCCACCGTCGTTGGGTGAGGGAGGAGAGGATGTAGAGTGAGTGGATTGGTTGGTGCGCAAGGGCGTCGGTTTGCCCTCGATCGCCCTCTTGCTCGCTCCGCGTGGTGATTTCACTGAGGCTAACGTAAAAATCGACGTGCGATGTCGAAGTTCGCAGTTGTAACTTTTTCCTTTTTGTAACCTAAACGAAGCTTATCGCGTCAATATGGCGTTCCGTTTGGTTGATTTGAATTTTCTAACATGCCATCTCATTATCAATAACGCACTTAAGCATAATTTGTCAACCAGATTGCTTTTATTTTGCACGCAGTCTGTTATTCTAAAACTTATGACTCTGGTGCCCGCTGATACTCTATACCTTTTTTCCTTTTTTAGTCCGATACTTTGTGTTTTGAGCTGTCTTCGGACGCAAGCCGTTTCCGCAACTCCAGGTCCTCACCCCAGCTGATATTTATGACTTTTTTTATTCGGGGTTTTACCAAAAATGGAGGGTTGCGATTGAAGTCCCCAGCAGTCCCCTCCCGGAGATCCAATTGAGAGTCTATTTTACCTTTGGAGTATTTTACCGGGAGAAATGCCATCACGTCATATGAATTCCAGGCTCCTCCATCTAGGGAGATTAATGTGGTGGTTTCCCGTTGCCCTCCACATCGAAGTACTCCGGACGATTACGAGAATCTCACTCTCGCCCGAAGCTGTGGCAGTTGATACCGGGCCGATCTTCTTAATCTGCGCCATCAGTACCTTCTGCTGAGGCTGCTGCCTCCCAGAATTGGAGCCGGGTAGTTTTGGGTAGCATGTAGGGTGTAGAAAAATCTCGTTTCGCTTTCTAGATCTTTTCGCAGAAGAACGATGACATTCGAACACGCTACCCCTGGGCCAATCCGACTTTGAAAGTCATGTTTATTTTCAATAAATAGAACATATAATGCGCCACATAATCTTCAGCCAAGGGAATGTGTCGGTACTAACCAATAAGCGCCAAGTACTCCATCTTTATTTTTACCTTCCTTTTTGTCTTCAGTTAGTATCATTCAATCAGAGTATTCTACAGTAGGTTTGTAGGGACATTATGGCTAACAAAGCTTTCTGAACGTTATTTTTCACTTTCGTAGACCCATTTCTTTGACTATTTCCTCCATAGGTCTCTTCATTTTAACTTCCCTTTTTCAAATCTAAAATTAATGGGCTCTCCTCTCTCTGCTCCTCTTAACCATCATCATCCCACATACTACGTTCTCAGAATCCTTTTACCTCTGATATAATCATCCATCTACTTTTTCTGTCTGTTATTTTTTCCTCTCCAAACAGGATAAGCATGTTTTTGCGTTTTCTTTTCTTCCCGTTTTAGTCTCTCAATCCTTTTCCTTACGTGCATGCTAATCCATTCTATTTTCTGCCAATTCTCTCTCTATTCTGTTCTGGTTAAACTTTACCTATAAGAGGTGAAATAAATATCTTCAATTAACGACAAAGGAGGAGCTAAAATAAAATTTGTGGTGTGCAATTTTGCAATTTCGTAATTAGTTAAATCACCAAAAAGAAAATTATTAATATCAATATTATGTATTAATAAAAATTGAAACGTGTAATCCGTCTCGATTATATTATATGCCGGAACACGTTACTTATTTAAGGAAATAATGAATTCCGTGGGATAGATGGAACAATATTTGCTCATCATTATTAGTTATGCAGAGTGTAATGAGCAGAAAGTGGTCCCTCTGGTTGCAGTTGACCTTGACCTCTGGGGCGACCGTTATTTGATTCAGCTAGGTCAAGGTTAATAATCCAAGGTGTAAAATGTCATCAATATCCGCTTAATAAGCTATTGAGGCTAATTTTCGATGTCCTCAAGCGTGAGTTGAATTGATGTTCGCGAATGTGGTTTGCTTTTCGTTTACTATTTTCCGAATACTGGGGTGTTGGGGATCATGGTGTGGTCGTACTGGAGTTTAGTTATTTAGACTCCTTCAATCACCCAAGCTTTCACCGTCCATGGTCTAATGCGTATGAATTTGCTAAGCATTGTGATTGTAATCCGAAAAAGTTTCAAACTTGCTACATTAACACTGTGGAGCACGTAATTATGTGCATAACTGCAATTTCACCTAATCTAAACATTTTTATATGAGGTGGCTCCAACCGTTGGTATGAATCGTTGAACTTCAAATCTTTGAACTCAGGTATACGCTATTATTATCGGGGATTATTAATACCTAGTGTACCGATCTAGGAGTTGAAGGTGATGCTAGTTATAAGAAATCAGCGTTTTCTGGTATTTCCACACCGGTTGATATGAAACAAGAGTCGTTTATAACTAATTAAATTTGAAAAATATTTCTCTCTCGTAAAATTAAAACCGTAATCAAGCTGGTCTTCGTCTGTGCGTTTTTCATTAAGAGACATGTTCTTATTCTCCTTGCCATTGTACCAGCTTAAGCGCGATCGGGTTTCATAATATTACGAGTCTAAATTTCATTGTTATTTGTAGTTTAGTTGAATATTATTGAAGAAACGCCTGGGTATAATAGCCACATATACGAGGTGCTATACCCATTAATATTTCTTGGGTCAAAGTTTGTTCTTTCTTTGATGTAAATCCTGATAGCGAATTGATCCGTGGATTGCAATGAACTATTCGGTATAACAGTGTGGTAAATGGAACAATGGTCATATCGCGCACCCTCAGAGACAGTTAATACTGGCTACTGTGTCAGTCAGATTAAAAAAGGACTGCTTCATACAAAGCTATTATTTATTCAATTTGCTGCTAGTAACGCTGACGACGGTTGGGATTTGCACCACCTGATCTTTGTATCCTCTCACTGAGACTTCTTTGTGAAGGTTGTACACCGACAGCATCTCTCTACGCAAATTGGAACGCACAGGATTTTTGTGGAGACGAGTAACTCCGTTATCAAGAGCAGAAAATAACTAGTATTGCTTTCAATTGAGCTTGGAATGCCTTTGTGGAGCGTTGGGTAAGGAGGCTTCTTTGGCATAGTATGGACTCCCCTTGGTGCAATCCGAGCCCTCACGTGCGGTGATGTTTTAATAAAAGGGTCGGTATTTCCATGAGTCCCATTCATTGCGGGATCCACGTGGATAACTAGCATTCCCCTCTTTGTCAATAAGTGCGAACGTAATTGATTTCCTTAATGGCGTTCGAAACTTTGATTAATTAGTTTCGCCGGGTCGGGGTTGGGGACGGTGCGGGGGACGAGTAGGGTCCCACTCGACACCCCAAGTGGGTCGATCTGTTCGGCTAGTCCTTTTTTTTATTCTTCCGTCTTTTTTTTCATTTCCCATCCGTCACCCTTTTCTCTCTCTCGCGGGAGAGCTGTGCCATCGAGACGTCCCATGAATAGGAAAAATATCGGTCCGTCAAGCATCCCGTTTCCATGAAACTCGTACGTAACATACCTACCCTACCTGCCTTTCAAAACCTTTTTCCCCAGTCATCCCCTTCTCAAATGGATGAGCGTCATGCAAAATCATCCCGTGTTTTCACCTCGCAGCCTTCCCAATGCCCGCAACCCTTCTCGCCCTCCTGCTCCTCAATATCTCCTCCCTCTCTCTCCAGCGTAATCCACAACCTCCCTCTTTGTTCGCCCTTGCGTCACCATTTTGTCCCCTTCGGAAAGCGAATTTCCACCCCCCGTGTCAGCACAACTTACCCCCTACTCGGTGCGCCCCCCCACCCCAATTCCATTCCTAAACCCTTCCTCCCTCTCTCTCCCCCCGTTTCTCGTTCCATCTTCCTCTCACTCCAGGGGGGGGGTTCATCCCTCTCTTTCTGAACCCCCTCCTACTCTCTCACCCTTTTTTCCTCAGATCCATTCCCACCCCATCTGACTTAAACCCGCTGCTCCCCTCCCCCCCCCCCTTGTAACCCACCCGTTCCCCGGGGATATTGTGTGAGAGATGCCCTCCCCACGATCTTCTACATCCGATCCCATCCCCCGGAAAGGTCCGTAGCCACCCCTTTTCCCCGATCCTTCCCCCATCCTACCCCTCTTTGCGCCTCCCCTGCCCCTCTGCTGGCCCAATACTGCCCTTCTTCTGCTACTCCCCTTCCCCTATAATTCTCGTCTCCTACCCTTCTCAGGCCCCTCTGCTGACCTTCTCCTGCCCCTCCTCTGCCCCACCCGCCCCCCTCCCGTGTCCCCTACCACGCGTATACCCTCCTGCCCCCCACCCAAACCCATCACGCCCTATGGCGATATACGGAGGGGATGAAGTGGGCGGGTTGAGGAGGAGCGAACCCCAGGGTGATTCCAACGTGGGGGGGGGGGGTTTGAAAGGGGGTTGTGAGGGCTGGGTGCGGAAAGGACTCGTCTCGGGAAAAGGGAAGAGGCGGAGGGAGGAGTCGGGGGTAGTGTGTGGGTTTTTTTCTGTTCCCCCGAAGCCACCCTCCCTAGCCCCTCACTTTCCAGGCGCGGTGTCTCTACCTATATACTTTTCTCTCCCCCGGTGTCTCCACCTCCCACGGGACCCCCACCCCCTCTTCGTCTATCAGGCGTCCCCCTCGCTCTCTTCCCCACAATAGCGACGATGGAATATGTGCTTGGGTGGTGTAGGGAGTGGGGTGAAATTGAATGTGTAAGGTCGGGAGGATGTGCTGCTCTCTCTGTGATGAGCACGTGGGTTGGGCGGCTACGAGGGGGTGGGTTGGGGAGGGGGATAGGAGGTTGCCGCGACGCTCCTCTCGGCCCGAAGGCAGAGTTCCGCTCGGGATGTTGGTGTTGCCCCTGGCAACAGGGGTGGCTGTGAGCGGGAGACGAGAATAAGGAAAGAGATGGGAGGGGGTGGTGTGGAGTGGTGGCGTGCAGATTGATTGGGGGGTCGACGGTGGAAAGAGGGGTCGTGTCGGGTGAATGTGTGGGAGGAAGTCAGAGGGACTTGGTGGGAGTCGGGATGGGGGTGGAAGCGGAGGTGGTGCCACTCCAGTAGGTGTGGCCAGGTCTTGCATCCGTGCGCAAAGACCTTCATGGATCTCCATCGGTTGTTCTTTGTCCGCTTTTAGAGTGAGATCTCAAGGCGTCATACTGTCGTTCTTATAGGCTATATAATGCAGTGATATTACGTGCTATATTGTAAAGCGTAGTCCTTAATTTCAAATGCTTATCATTTGTATTTATTTTTTGAACACTTAGTTTTATCTTTAATTTGTTTGAAATAAATGTTTTAATAAAAATATCATAATTTATTGTTTCCAAACAACTTGGGTTATTGTCGTAGTTCTATCCCTGAAGAGAAGAATAATTTTCCGTGTCAATGAGCGGTATTTGTTTAAGGAGGTTCCGCCGCGACTGTGTGAGTCAAAGCAAATACTAAATTCCACATTTTTGATCTTTTGGACAAAAAATCCTGCTTTCGCTGATGAAATGCGTTACCTACAGAAACCAAAAGTAAAGTAGAAAAAATGCAAATATTCCACAAATGTATTTTAAATTATCACTTTTTTCCAGCCATAGGCACCGACTGCAGCGCCTTTTCCTACGAATTACCGCATTTTGACTTCAATTACGGCATTAATTCCCAAATAACTAGAAAAATAAGGAGGTAAGATGCCTATATTTTATTTTTATTTAATTTATCTGGATTATTTCCTTCATATAAATAGTTTTCCGCGAAAATGGCATTTATATTTTTTGGAAAAATGCTATTTTTCCCCGTATTTCTCTCATTCCCCCATTGAACACAATGTAATTTCAAGTTCAATCATAGAATAAAATAGCGTGGAAAGGTATTATTTTGTTGTTCATATCAGATAGGGAAGAAGATTTTTTACAAGTAGACAGAATATTAATAAAATGACATGAAAGTCATTTTCCCTTTAGAAAAATATTAATTTTAATTTATGGACTTTGGACATTGAAGAATTGGAACAAAACATGTGAGGGTATTATTGTAAGAACATCATTTCGAGGAACGTTTGAAAACATATCATCTATTCAAAAAAATATTGATAGTTAAAAGCTTCTTACGTTCCGAATTCATTATATTTAACTTTACCTAGCTGTACACATGTGTGCATTGCGTTTAATATTCTTGCAGTTTTATTTAATAGCTAGGAATTATTTTTGTCCCACATTATCGACCGGATTTTAGGAAGTAGTCTTATTAGTGTTCATCATGTGTTGTTACAACGTTCCTTTACGTTAACCTCTATAGTCATCACCCTCGTTTTTTAATCCTTGTCATTTTACCTCAGTAGACCTTTTCTGAGGTTGGCATATAGTTACTACACAAACTATAGCAATTGTGCTGTTTCTTAATTACTTGCAATTACACTACTGTGCAATTGATATTCTTCTTGCATTTTTTTGCCTTTTATTTTTTTGTGTTATGATAAAAGTATTATTTTAATTCAGTGACTTAATTTTTGGAAAATTATTTTTCCTCCGCCGTGTAAGTTTCATGCGTGTGGATTTTCCCTTACCTAAATTTTATTTATCTTTCCCCATAACTACTTAACTTAGTTGATAAACGGGAATCATAACTTGCTTAAATGGTACGCCCCATCGTGAATTATTAACCATGACTATTGACTGCTCAAATTCATGGCAGCGATTCTTTAATTACGCTGACATCTTTCATCACGATTCATACTTTTTGATCTACATTTACGTACTCCCCTGTGAGCCGCTGCAGGGGCGTGTGGCAGGGGATGTTTGGACAACGAACATGAAAAGAAAAGCGAAAAGGAATTGAAAGAGGGAGAAGACGAAAGTAAACTGTATGTTAACTAATGTCTTAGGGCCGGTTTTATAATGTCTGGTTAACGCTAACCAGAATATGACACACCCTTTAACTTT
Organism: Pyrrhosoma nymphula; assembly: GCA_963573305.1. NCBI lineage: Eukaryota > Metazoa > Arthropoda > Insecta > Odonata > Coenagrionidae > Pyrrhosoma > Pyrrhosoma nymphula. The sequence goes on along the minus strand of OY754330.1, from coordinate 66,436,183 downwards.
ACCTGCAGGTGGCTGAAAGTACTGGTTACTTTTCAGTCTGGTCTTACACAGAAGCTAACCAGAACTTTCAATCTCCTCTAGGTAAAGTTAAAGGCTGTATTATCTTCTGGTTAGCGTTAACAAGACATTATAAAACCGGTCCTTAGTGTATCACTCTTTTTTGTTATATTCATTGGCGGTGCTCGGGAAGGAGTTTTTGTACCCTTCAGTTTGGCTGTGTATTTCACATTATTTTGTCGCTTTTATCATTTCTAGAGATCTAGTGCTGGGTTAAAATAAGGGGTTTTTAGCGAAACGTACGGCATCCCTTTGTATTTTGTCTATAGACACATTCTATACTTATAATATTTGTACTTATGTATGAGGATACCTTTGAAATATCTATTATGATGACAACTTCAGAACATTATAAGGTTGCATGGCAAATGTAAATACATATTTTTTGTTTTATTTGTGTTATTAAGAGAATCAATACAAAATACTTATTTTGTATTGTTTCTCTTTATTGTGGGAATATTTATGGATTTCCGTCATTGCTCCATTGCTATACTGTGACTTTTGTATCATAGTTCTTTGATTTCTACTTTTGTTAAACTTATGTCACTAAATAACTGTACCAACTGGCTTAAATTCCCAATGGATGTGTATCCGCGAATGACTAATGTAAATGATTATTATGTTTCTCAAATTATATCATTGCTGGATATAAATAAATTAGAATGTATGCAGCGTCCCAAATACGGTGTATTCGAGATGTTGCCTGACCAAGGCGAAATGGCATCTCTCTTTCAATTTTTCATTTGAGGACCTTCCTATTATTTGCTTGATAAGTCCTAGTTTATTTAATGCATCGCCGAAAAAGTCACGTGTGTATTTCGCCCTCTATACCTGAGGGTCTAAAATTTCTGCTGTTGTTGCGTAAAGAGCGGGATAAATTACGGAGTTATTTTACAAACACGTTTGGATACGCATATGGTGGCGTTTAAAGTAAGTTACTCTTGTCATTGTCATGTACAATAAAACGTTTAATAGCGGATTGAATAGTAATTTTTATGCATATTAAAAGCACTCTGACCGTGATAAAATGAACGCAGCTCTCCTATCTCGATAAACGGACTCCACGTTGGGAAAAATCTCCGCTATATCCTCTTTCCGAATGGGAATCATAGCCTTTGGCTAGCGAAAATTGGGCCCCGCAGCAGTAAATCAATTCCCGAAATGTTTTAACGGGAAAATCGCTTCCTACCTACGCTTGTTTTTAGTCCGAAATATTGTTTCATCGTCCCGCACGAACACATTCGCGTATTCTTTTTCTCCTTGAATTAATGTGCGCAGTGCCCTTACTACGCCACCCAAGTCCTGGGAACGGTAAGCATTCCCCGTAAATAGGTAAATAGGTATTCGATCTAGTATTCTCGCAGCACCAATATGTTATACTTGTTACACGCATGCATTTGCGGCGGCCCCCGGAGAGATCCGTGCGCTAGAACGCCATTCTCTCAATAGTTAGGCTTTATCAAATTTTTCGCTCCCGGCTCGGCATCGCGCGCGCATGTTCCCGCGACTATTTATTCTCGGATCGATCGTAAAAAGACGAACGTCGACGGGGAATTGGAATTAGCCGTTTCGTCGAAACACATTCAGGTTTAATGACAAACGCGCCTGGCGTCGCGTAATCGAATGGAATATTGTTCAAGTTTTAACTCTCGGGCACGCGGGGGCAGACGTGCGGGGGCAGTCACCTCGCTCCCCTTTCCCATCGCCGAATCTGCGTCATTTTTGGTGCGGCGCCGCGAGAGGCGGCATGCTTAATTAATTGCCATCGACAAAAGACTATGTAACTGCGTAGTTCGTTCTCTCCCTCCTCGTCCGGTTCTCTCGGCAGCAGGTCTGCGATCATAATCATGCGTGGATCTATTCTTTCCTGAATCTGCGGAATTCACAGTAAAATATTATCCGCGTATTATTTTCCTTTCTATGTGAATTTCGCTCATTCGTGTGCGCCATAGCAGGTGACTCGCGCTGAAGATTATCTGCGGGGTTTATTCTTTCACCTTTATGTCAATGCATGAAAGTGCCTGTTCGTCGAAGGTAGTCATTAGCAGAGAGTCTTGATTATAAGCTTACCTTCTTCATGGTCTTGGCCACCCGCCCATTACGTCTCACCTTCTTTACCACCTCAACTTAAACGTCATTAAGGATTATCTCAATCGTCTCAGGCTCAACTTTGTGGAAGTTCATTTATGTCATGATGGATGTTGGATCGTGGAGTGAAAGCCATGGCAATTTTTATGCATGCGGTACTTGCGGAAAACAGTTTTCCCTATCATCTTCATCCTCGTATACCCCTTCTCCTCTCTCTAGCATAAAGTGTTTTCTACTGTAATATTTTTTCACTCGGATTAAATCATAATCTTATTTCCCTTCGGCTGGGCTTCGAAAATAGTGATAATGATTGGGGAATTGACCCAGGATGAGACCCTGGAAAATGATTAATATATAACACTGGCCACTAGTATTGGACAAATTTATGCCATATACCCTCATTGTGCGTGGTAGGGTACTGTATTGGTATAGAAGGGCCATCCATTTAATAGTCTCCATTTCTGGAACAAGATAATTGCCATTTGCAAAATAGCTTTGAATGTCGTGAGGTATTGTTTTGAACTTTCAGGAAACGGTTAATAAAAAGTCCTGCATGCCAATTTGTAGCTCTTTTTTTTACTATTTTTACAAGTACGTTTAATGACAAACTATATATTACTACTCATAAACTGTTACTTTTTAGGAGAATATTTGGATGGGGATGTTCGTTGCATTGTTATTGCATTAAAAGTTAGAAACATCGATCAATGTGTAACTTAGTCAGGCTCCAGAAATAGTTGTGATTTTTACGAAATGTATGTCAATTGCCTCTTGAGGCTGATGTATAATTTGTCAAATCACAGCGGGTGGAATTATAAAATCGTATTATTTTCGTATCACGGCAAAAACATAATTTAAACCGAAGATAACTCTCCGTGGGGAAACTGGAATGGTAATGCGTGGAGACGTCTGAGCGTCAACCTCAGGCACCTACAATGATGTGCATGGATCAGGCTTAGACGTTGAAACGCGGAGTACAATGAAATATTTAGTGATCAGTCTTTATTTATTTATTTAGAGTCCATAGGCCCCGAAGATGGTATTTTGAAAACACTGGGGTGAGACTTCTTTTTTATTCTTTCGTTTTATACCATTTACTTATTTCTTTTTCTGACATATTTAAAATGCATACTTAAGCACTTACCTACTTGTTTACTATCGCTTCATAGGTATCTAATGCTCGCATGAAATTTTAATCTTATTGACTGGTACATCAACTCTCTATTCCATATATTGTCTGACAATTGATTTTGCAATCAGTTCTCGTTAAACCTCCTCGTTCCCATCTTCCTCTATAAGGGTTGAGCCATCGGATCTTTTTCCACTCTGCAAGATAGCCTGGATAATTGCGGGTTCGCCTTCAGAGCTGTCGTCAAACTGCTATTTACATTTCATTTTCATCAGAAACCTGCTTCCTCTACCATTGCCAACATCAAGAAACTTAGGGAAATACAACTTAGGCATAAAAATATGGAGTGGGGATGTGATGAGTTGGTTTGGTATTCAATTGAATTAAACGCCCCAATGTGCATAATCTCAGAGATTGCTTTCAAATAACTACAACTGTTATATAACGAAGCTATAACACGATGACTATATGCAATGCCTAAAAGTATCGTAACTATGGGAGGTCCCATGGTATTTTTTTGCAATGCTACTTTTACCAGATTTATCAAACTTAATCTTCTACCTTCATATTTAAGTTTCAAGTATTTATATACTTACTTGCGTGGCAGCGGTATCGCCTGACAATTTCGAGAAAGATATTTTCCCTACATAATGAGCATTATGAGTGGTTAATAAGCAAATTGACGGCATTAATCGGAATTTTTAATAACTGCAGCATCCAATGGCTCTGCATAACGGTTATGACATTAGCTGTTGAGAAAATTTCGACTTCATCGCACGAAGTGATGCATAATATTGACTCTCTTGCCTTCAAGACTTCGTGAAAGCTTTTAAATTTTTAACTTTTCGCTAACCCTTTCGGTCTCCGTTAATTTTCCCCATCCGGTAATTTCAAGTCATAAATTTCACCTCCCTTCCCTAACCGATGACTTCCAGGAGCGCACACACATCCTTTCCGCACACCTCCACCATCAACCAAACCCACCCCAAAATGAACCCCCATTTCCAACCCTCCCTAATCTTGGCCTCCACCCCATCTCCACTCTGCTTCTTCCCAATTTCCATTTTCATATTTCATAAACTTTAACCCATCCACCACAGCGTAACCTTAACTCTTCCCTCCCTCCCTAACCCCCATTCCCCTCCTTCCATTTCCTCGGCGTCCCACTAAATGCTACACCCCCCCTCCCACTCTCGATAGCTTCCCCCCCTCATGCCCTTCCTCCTCCACTTCCCCCTCCCCTCACCTTCGGCCGTAACTCATCTCGTAACCCTTTCCTCTCCTATTCCCCTGTATAGGTAACCTCATCCTCCTGCCTGAGATCCAGGCCTCTGCCATCGGGAGCGGCAGCGTGTATTGTTAATGGCATTAGCTGATCAACCCGATGCTTTTTACGGGAAAGGGGATTCAAATTAATACTATCGCGAGCCTGCTTGCCGTGGATTGAGCTCCCCCTCGATGCGTATGTTCCTCGTCCTTCCATTTCTGGATATATCCCGCTTTTCCCCGACTTCCCGTGGGACCCAAAAATGACGACCGGCGAATCCCTCGTCTTCTCCAGCCAAATTTCGTCCTATGTAGCGAGGTGCTGTACAGATCGGGAACTGTCATTGCGAAAGAAAGAGAATTTGCGCTGACTGAAGGAATTCGGTATGCTTTCAGGAGCTTTGTGCGACAGAAGAGTGCGTAAATGTGTCAATCTAAGGGATTGATCTATAAACATGTGGTAAGACCTATGTTATGTGGCTCGGATTCCTGGCCCATGCAACAGTCCCAAGAAAGGAAGATGGAAGTGACAGAGATGAGGTTGGTAAGGTGGATTCTCTGCAAAGAATATAACATAAGATCGGGAATGAAAGGCTGTGAGAAAGAGCTGGAGTCACTGAAATAAAAAAGAATGCCGGTTAAAATGGTACGGACGCGTAACGAGAAGACATGAAAATTACGTGGGTCAGACGACATTAAATATGTATGTAGAAGGAAAGAGAAGCCGAAGAAGACCTGAAACATAGTGAAGGGACTGTTTGTTAAAGTAATTATGAAGCAGAGGTTTTACGGGGGGTCGTGGATAGAGAGGGTTGGAGGAGACTTGTCAAAAACAGCGGCCCCATTTGAAAATAGGAATAGCTGAGGAAGGAGAAACTTGAGACGTGGGTCCTGAGGAGAATGGAGAGGGCGAGCTGAGTAGCGACGAATGGGGACGAGGAAGTGTTGGATATGGTGGGAGAGGAGAAGGGGGAGTGGCGGAGAATCGGAGAAGGCAGAAAAGGTGGGAGGAGGTATTGAGAGGTGAGGGTATGTTGAAGAGGGTGATAGATTGGAGAGGGTTGGGAAGTGCGGAAGAGGATAGGAATATTTTCAGAGAGAAACTTTCTATGAGAGACTTGAGGGAGACCTGCTGGCGGGCAGTTAATGTGGTGAAAGTGAAATGATAACCCAGGAATGGGAAGGTTTGAGTAGGTACCGTCCAAAAACTTACCAGCCAACTGGTAGGTAACCCACAGATATCACCTATACCTCAAATATCATCAGTTGGCAGAGCAAGATTTATCTTCACCCGCGTCGTCATGAGTGGTCTACATTTTAAGCATAATGATTTATTTTGCTTCCCAAGTGATAATCTCAGATTTTCTAATCTCCTCACACAGCTCTGAACATTTGTTAAAGTCTTACGACAGTATTCATAACTTTTATTTTCCCCTTTCCAAGATAGGTGATTTGTAGCGTCTATTAAAGCAGTATTAATAGCGTTTTTCTAGCGCTAATTGGTTTGAATCCCGTCTGGCGTTGTGCGAAAAAGTAAAGCGTGTGGCTAGAGGATGAGCTTAAAGTCGTGGTGAACCTAAATTTTTCAGATTTTTAGTCCCACTCGAATCCTTCCATAGACCGGGAGTGAGAAAAGATTTTCTGTACCCAGTTTTACCGAGAAAATGATGAGCACTGCTGTTAGAATTTTCTTCTTCTCGGTAAAACGGATATAAAGTTGATTTCCTCGCTGTCGACATTCATTTCGTCACACGCGTTATATTTGCGCCTGCTTCACCTCATCACTAGTGGCCCCACAGTACCAGGGTCTTGTTGAATCAGTTCCTAAGATGATGGTTTCATGTATGGGGCTTAGGGTATAGGGCTTAATGAATGGGGCTTAGGGTATAGGGCTTAATGAATGGGATTAGGGTATTTCTTCGATGAAAATTTAGGGAACAATCTGTAAGCAGAAAGAATTATGATAAATAGTAGTTGCGATTTTGAGAAATACCTCAGGAATTGGAAAAAGGAATCAAATATCTGAGAGTCTGAATTAGGTGAACAAAACATTTTAGCCACTTGAGCTCATGATTGGGCAACTTATGAGTTAATTAAAATGTCTTTAGCTCTAGTGAGTAGTATTCTGTAAGCACTGAATAGAATTTCACTGCTGAAACAGAATGATTTACCATATTTGGAGTAGTGGGAGTTGAAGGTTAATCTATTGGAAATGTTGGAAAAATATTTCGCCAATTTTTTCTCCCACGATGACTTGGCTTGAATCTCTCTCGTATTTCTGTCTGGTCCTCCGTCGGTTTTGGTGGAGAATAGTGGCCTTTTATGTATATGTCTGTTATGTGGATTCCATTATTCACTTCTCTTCCATTCGCACCTCTTTTCTCCCCGTATACCTCTCTCTTTGTATTCATCAGCCATCCCTGCAGCTGCTCCGTATATCTTACACATCCCCCATTAAATTAAAGCCCAATTTTCTGATCCTCGGGATTGCTCATTAATACTACTCCATTGCAATCGGAGTTTCAAAGTATAGGTCTTTAAACACGGTTCATTGGTTCATCATGTATGAATTTAAATCTGTACTCCGTTGATTTACACCGATCCCGAGTGGCTTTTCAGTCATTCCTGTGCTGTAAAATGCGTACTGATTTTCCATTTGCCGAAATTTGACTTACTGAGCCATGATGGAATGCCGTTGCGTATTTTATGCTCGATGGAAACACTACGCTAACATGGTTAAATCGTCGATGCGAGTTTCTGTTTCTTTTTACATTAATATTCATCCCTTGATTTAATAAGTATATCACGCGTTTTCATCGTGAAGAATAAAGTCTATCCAAGTTATGTATAATATAATCCAAGTGAGGTTGAGGTTTGCTCTCTCTTTGGCCAGACTAATAGCAGGAGAGCTTTAGTGGTAAGTATCGCTTTAATGTATGGTGTATGTAGTATTTGCTCTTCTGTCGGGGGTATTGGAGTGTGATTCATGTGGCTAAAAGCATATTTTCGCCCAATTTTGATTTTCAGAATATGGAGGTTCCTGAGAATTCTTACATTTGAGATTCCAGTTTACTGGTCCGTTTTAAACCAGCATGGCATTAGGAGTATGCAATGATCCATGTATGGGCACTTTTTACGGTCGTCGTCGACTTTTAGTTTACCGATGCATATTTATTATTTTTTGTGAATTACGATTTTCAATTCACTTCTCGACAATCATTGCAAAACGTCGTGGTTTGCCAACATATAAGTAAATATCACTTTCATTCTTCGGTTCAAAAGTCTCATTTAATTCATTTATACTAGTTTCATACTTTTTATACATACTACTACTTTTTGGTATTATACCTCCACTTCGCCTCTGCTGTAGACCGTGTGATTCCTTGCCCGGCCCAACATTACGAAGGTTTGCCAACTAAACTATTGAAATAGTGTCTCAGGATTACCACAAATTTGGTCTGGGACAATTGACTGTGTTTATTCTGAAAAGTTAAAAACACTCGAGACGGAAAGATGAGAACCGACAAGAATCCTTTGCTCGTTTGCAAATAAGGGACGCATTTTCTGAAGTCATGTTTTATCGAGCTTCTAGCAGTCGGCCCAATAAAAGTCAATCAAGTTTGTTTGAATGGGAAAAATAACAAAAAAAGACTAAAAAAATTTTCCAGGACTTCACGAATGTTTATATTTTTACGTCTGGTTTCGTTGTACAGATGATGGTATCTTCAGATACCAAGTACGGACTTTGTATGCCGAAACCGGTATTGAATGGCAAAAATAGTCGTGGAATCAGCCAAGTTTTACTCTTCCATGGTCATTCATTACCTAAAAGTTGATCTGTTAACATTTTGATGAAATCAATATTTGGCATGGATGCGAAGTTTTGGAACCACTTTAAATATTTTTCTCCTACGAAATGAATTCCACCATCGTCACTATCAGATGTGGGATATTTTTTGCCCACCGCCCTTATCAAGTTTAATATGCGGATGCTATTCACCTCCATTTTAATGGTAAGTTTCGGTCTCGAACTGTATTCAAAACAAAGTTTTCAAGGAAAAAAACTTATTTATCCCGTTCTTTCGTACCTGAAAGACAAATGAGTCACGCATTTCCATTCACAAGCGCGTTACTTGCAAATAATGCGGTATGGCGCTGCTCAACAACGTCACCCCGTTTGAAAAATGCGCCCTCTGACATTCGCCTACATTTTATTTGAACCCTTTCTCGGTACCTTCTTCTTGTTTCGTGGTCCTGCCGCTGTGTTTGGCGCTCTGCACTGTCTCGCTCTCGCGAATTAAAGGGAGTTTAAAAAAAAAATAAAAAAACAACTGGTTGCTCAAAAGCGCTCTCTCCTCCGTGCATCGTATTTCTGTCAGTCAATAACATCGATCAACTCCCCTCTTCCCACGCATTATCCGTGCTTTTTAGACCGAAAATTTTCAATATCATGTAACGGGAGTGATATTTACCCTCTTCGACGACTTCGAACTTCATTCAGTGATTGTTACGATATCGAGTTCAGTTGACATTCAACAAGATGTCACTGTCACGTTCCCCGTGCTTAGCCGTAGCGCAGTGGCGCATTCTCACGACGCAGTAACTGTTATTAGTTCATAATCCGCTCCAGAATAGTCGTGCGTGAAATTTTTGTTTGTGTTTAACCCTTTCGGCGAATTGAAATGCTTTTATAATTCACCTGGAGAGTTTGATATCATACGTATGGTACCATACGTGTATTGACCGCTACAATCACTGAATGAAGAACGAGGTCGCCCACATCCTTTTATATGGCCTTCATGAGAGGCTGCTGCGTTTTCTTTTAGATCGTTATTTCAAGTCCCAACTTCATGTAGGTATATGCTTTTGTAAGAGTAAAGTCTTTCCTTTTCAATATTATTAAAATGGTGTATTTTTAATTTGAACTATGCATGAATAAATGTTAACAATTGAGAGATACCTTCTAACCAGCTGATCATTTCACTGTATCGTTCTCATTCGATGTGGAAATGGGTTGATGTGTGTCAGAAGCCATCACATATCAGTGGGTTTTTTTTGCGTGGGTAAAAAAAAATGATAAAATCAATCTGGCATGTAATGCAATCCAATATCTATAAAATCATCTTGATTTTATAGATATTGGAAATAAAATAATGTAATTCCAAAAACGAGCTTTTAAAGTTTTCTTTTTTTGATTTAATATTCAATTAAGGGAATACACAGCAAATTGGTACTTGTGGCTTTTTAAAGAAGTGAACACGCGTGTTGTGTTCTGTTTTAATATACGTAATTGAAGTACTCTGCCGATCTATTAATAATCATATTACTTTCAATTAGTAGTCGTCGTATGCTCCCCGTTTGTGCATGGATGTTGCGCATCCACCGTGTGTGTCCGTGCCCTTACTTTTAATCTGGCTTGTAATCCTTCAGTTCCAATTTTGAAAAGCTTTTCACCACACCACACGCGATATCTAGTTTTCCCTTTTCATCATACGGAGCGGACTCGCGACCGCGTCTCTTTCATCAAAGTAAGCAAAAAGGAAACGATGCAATTCCAATCAAATTTACGAGTTTGAGTGATGATATTTGGTTTAAAAATGTTTCCCAGCTTTTGATCAAATTTTCCCCGTGTTTGTCTCATTTTTCCTCTCGCTACTCTTCGATCACCACTGCATACCGACTCCTTCCATTCCTTCTTCATTTTTACCTCCCTAGCGTCCATTTTCGAATACCAACCACAAGCTCTCTCCCTCCAAGCCTATCATTTTGCATTCGTAACGTTTTGCGATGAAAATTGTAAAATGACGGCGAAATCATCGAATCATAAGGCTATCACGGCATCGTGCATTTGCCAATATTTTGATTGGCTTATTTGCCGTCCATTAACATAATCGATTGCCTGGGCGAGTACGTGATCACACCAGAATTGGGAAGTCATTTGAATTACCGTTGTAGGGCCTTCCCCACCTCCCTCTCAATAAGCCAGCGGTGTCGGGAGGAAATATGCGCATGCACATAGGCTTTTTAATCCGTGCGGAATCGAATGCGTTGATTGGCTTTTTATGCAACGGCTTCCCGATCATGAAGTGGTGGATCATAAATATTTATCTTCTCGCATCTATCATACAGCGAACGCTATAATTCTCCACAAGTGGGAAATGATATCCGTAATCAGTTGGGTCCCCGTGGAGGTATAAATTGGTCAAAAGCATTGCTCTTCGTCGAGTACATTTATTGCTGACGCAAAACAGCGGCCCGCATTCCCTATATTTGAAGCCTTTTACACTGCAATTCTGCATTCGCCCCAAATTTCTAAATGGCTGCTATACGGCTACCCCATTTGATCAGGTTATGTGATCATGACGCGGATGAAAAAAAGGGCTTCCCTCATGCTCTAGTCGCAGTGCATTTCGGGAATGTTTCTGCCCAAATGACCATGCATGTTCCCCGAATCAATCAGACAAAAAAATTCTGTGTCGAGCTGTAACTGGACGACTCATTAAAAGGTCTGATTTCCTGGAGAGGCATGATTCTATCACCGTAACGACTGCCGTTTGGATTTTGTTCGTCCACATATCAACCATTACCGAAGTTAAATCCTGCTATAATATAACCCTTTGACAAATTTTCTATTAATACTTCCATTACCCCTGACCTTGCGTAAATTGCACGCGCTTTAAAGGTGCTACTTTTTAAAGCACTGTAGGCGTTGCGCAGGTATGTGAATAAAGTTTTGGTAAAAGTATGAAGGTTCCCCGTTAATTTATCAGCAAGATCAGCCAGAAGAATTTCATTTGTATTTCTTTTTAAAAAAATTTTCTTATTTAGGAATCTCTTCAGACCGATGACATTGGACATAAGCGCCGAAGTAAAATATCAGTAATCGGTGAAAAAAATTGTAGCTATTTCTATTGCTACCGCATTAAATATGTAATAGAGCTTGAAAATGCCTAAGTTTTGTACAAATGAAGGAACTTTAATTTTGGATAGATAATTCCTTCAATATATATTTGTCTATTATATGGCATTTAAGTTCTTATTTTCTTGAGTTGTATTGATACTGTTTTGGATTAAAAAATGGAATTATTTGCTATTCAGTCGGAACGTCTTCAAAGAATCTCTAAAGAATGAACTGATGAAATTGTTTGGTAAAAGCGACCAGTTGTAATTTTTATCCTTATTCTAAAAGTATATTTCTATGTAAAATGAAGATTGATGACGGTATGCACTTTTCTCATCAATGCAATTTTTCTTTTCAGGTAAGTTTGTCCTTGTCTTTGAAGATTGAATGATTGACTGATATAGTTTATTGTCTTTGGGTAAGTGTATGAGGAACATTTTTACAATTATCGTCATGAGATGTAGTCTATCAATTAATGAATGTTTGGATGCACGAAGAAGTATATTTATCTTATATTCTTAAGCCTCAGAATTCTACCTCTTTACACAAATTCCTCATTTTAATGGACATTTCCCTGTGCCATACGTCCCATAAGAAAATGTCTACTCTCTTTTACACTCTTCTTAACTACATAACCTACCTTTCCCTCAATAGCGCTACCTTCAGTATCCCATTGCCCTGTTCTAGCTGCTACATCCACTATTTGACTCCTCGTAATTTGAAGGGGGTCTCGGTAAAATAGTCCCTATTAGTAGTTTTGAGGTATTAAGATCATTAAGTACGTGAATCTATAAATCTTATCGATATAGATTGTTTCATCCAAAATGTTTTAATTTGGCCTTAAGAATAGTTTTTTTGTGAATAGGAAAGAAATTTTAATCTTATGATAAAATGTTTTTCCAGTGAAATGTTAAGTACCTATACGAGAAAACCTAAAATTATGATTGGACCTATTTTACCCCGACCCTTTTTTACTCCTTAAGCACCTTCCTCTCCTCACACACCATTCCCAGTTTTTTTATTCCTCTTCGTCTATTGTATGTATGTACCTTCCAAATTTTTCGCTACATCCACGTAGAAAACAACTATCTGCTCTCGTCCTCTTTCCTCAGTGTACGTGTACAATTTCTCTGCTCCGCACAACGCTACGCTCTATATTTAAGTTTTTCCCTCCGTTATATTAATATTCGTATGAGAGGTCCCAGTCTATTTTGCTCTCTTCCTTCTTTCTTCCCCTCTTTGGCTTATTAATTTGTTCTTATACAAGATAACTTTAAATGGGTAGATTAAAGGTTGTGGTACCAGTTGCCGTGTGCATTCTCATTGTTGTCATTGTGTCTATTTCTGTGAAATATGATGAAACTTATTTGCTGTGTCTCGTGCAAACATTAGGTAGGTACCTTGGAATCCAAAGAATAATTTATTTTATCGTGTCTCTTAACACATAAACACAGAAAAAGATATTGATCAAAGAGATTGATGGAATATTCATTTTTAAGGATGAGGCACTCCATTTCTCTTCTTTTGGATAAGCAATCGAGTTTTTTGGAAACTGCGTTTAACGCTTTCGTAGCAAACACTAATTAAAAGTAAAGCTGTTTATGTGTACTTGGGAATTTTTTGTAGAAAAATATATAGTATTCTCGCTCAATCAGTTATTTGCTCCATCTCCTGCTTAAAGGCTCGATGTTGTAAGATTTCCTTCCTTCACCTACCCCCCCCCCCTCCTTTATGATCAAAATCCTCTCTGCTGTGCTTGATCACCCATATTTCGAAGCAGATCGGTACACCGGGGGCAACTCAACGTTGAAAGGGTTACACAATACGGCTACGGTGGCGTTGCTTGCTTGAGTTTCCACTCAGGATTGGAAAAAAGCAAAAATCGCAAAAATCGACTCACTCCTGAGCCAAATGTTTCCTGCGGAAGCTCTCTGTGAGTACACGAAACTTAGGGCGTTTCAGAGAGCCTCGGGGACTCAATCCCCTTTACTCTCTCACTAGCCGGGAGCTTTGTAGGTATGGGACTATCAATCACCCGCCCCACCTTTTACGTCCCTCGTTGGAGCATCCCACCTCACCAACTCCCTCCACAACCCGATCCGGCGTCATTAAAATAATCCGGCCCAAAGATGGCGTTCCCGTTAAATGGCGCGCAAGCGGGCTGGTTGACGCAGTCGCGAGATGGCGAGAATTTTCGTAGCGCTCCCGCGAAAACTGAGACGCCTCCCAGTGAAGTTTCTGGGAAGAGGGTGAGGAAGGGCCTGCTTGTGGAGGAGGAAGCCGGATCGTGGGATGTTAGTGGTATCTGGAAAGAGAACGGCGGGAGATTATGCGGCGGTAATTAGACGCGGGAGAGAGAAAAAAAAAGTCAGTGCCTGCAACAATAAAGCCGAAGATAAAATTACGCCCCTGGCGGTTGTTTAAGTTTGCGAAACTTGAGTTCGTTCCCTTCGCTCCCTGCTTTGCTCCCATCATCCCACACGCAGTTGGGGCCTCACTACCCCCTTCCCTCTCCTCATCATGTTCCTTTTTTATCGCTCTTACCTCCTCCCTCAAATTCTCCCACGCCCTCTTTCCTTGCTCTACCCTCCTCATGCTTTCTCTCCCTCTCCGCACCTTAACTTCGCCACTCTTGGGAGTTGTTGTTCGCTCCCCTTCCCACACCATACTTTTACGCCTTCCTTTCCCTGACATCTCTCTGCTCACTATCCGCTTCAAGGTAGAACCCCGCACAGCCTTCAATCGTCTTAAACCCGCTTCGGTTTGCTCCAAGTCCTTCGGGATCGCTCATTTTTTTTCTGGGGAATTCGTAGTTATCCTACTGCGTTCTTTTAGGCAGTTCATGAGTTCAGCGTCGGGGCACATTAGTGACCTCCGTGACTTTAACTCCGGTCATTCGCCCTTTCCTCCTTCTCCCAAGACTCTATTAGTGTCGGTTGGACTTATAGTAGTACGTACCTCCGTAGTACGTTTTCCTACCTAGTATTCTTACTCGCTGTATCCCTGCTGCTAATGAGACGGTGGCCCTGTTGGAAGAGCTTTGGCCTACTGACCAGAGATCGCGGGTACGAATCGCGAAAACGCGGATGAGGCTTCCAGGAACATCCAGCTAAGTTCTAGCCTCGTGAGATTCTACGTACCCAGATGATGTTTCATTACAGGTGGCGAAGTAAAAGAATCAGGTCCCCTATCTTAATGCGTGAATTTAAGTCACCGTTAGGCTTAGTACTAGGCAATCCCCTGTCGACCAAACTGACCTTCTGGTGTTAAATACTAGGCCATAGAACATACCTTTCTTTCTCCCTTCGCTTCCTTTGGTTTATTTCGTACGATCTAGGATTTTTGCCATGTTTTCATCGCTTGAACATCTTGCTTTCATGTTCTTTTATGTTAACATTGTAAAGGATATTTCATTCCTTCACTTTTTCTGTGATTCCTTAGAAATATTGGTCGGAACCTTGAACCTGATATTTGGTTATCGGCTGAAAAAAACTCTCCGGGTAGTGCACCTGAGGAGGTGCTCTTCAGAAAACTCCACTCACGCCTTCCAGGAATTTTAGTCTCGTAAGATAATTAAGAAGATATTTTGGAGGCATGGGAAGGAGATGTCTAAAAAATTTAACGAAGAACATCATTTGATGAGATGAACAGCCTGAGGTGTATTCAGACCAAAATGTGACGCACTCGGTGAAAAGATATTTTAATACAATAAAGAGAACTATTAAATCGTAGTGCTTTAGATAGTGCGTTACCTGCTACTATTTCTGTTCTGAATCTTCAGCCGCTGACTAGCCACGTGATAGATCCTATTAATTTTCATAAATGTAGTTTAATTTATTTAGGGGAACATGGTGCTTATAGATCCTTTCATTCCTCAGAAAAATCTTTGGATGTTTGCAAAACCGTCTTCACACCAGATCGTTGAAATAAATCATCATCAAAACAACACGGTTACGAAATACTTAATGATAAATTATGACGTTGATTCTGTACGATAGTGGAAACGTCCTTTCATAAAGACGATCGCGCTCGATAAGATAAAGCTGTTCAAAATATCTTTATCTGATGGGTAAAATATGTTGCTTCCTTGTATCGCTATTGTAATTTAAATACTATTTGATAAGCTTGTTGATACCTAAATGTATCAGATTTTAGCAGTTGGATGACGGAAACCATTTTTTCATAGTTAAGTTAACGGAATGAGCTTCATTTTTATACAATGTCAACAAATGCTTATTAAGAAATATATTTCAATTAATTTTATATCGTAAACATTTTTCATGCTAGGATTTGTAATAATTTTCGATGAATATAATTATTATTTGAAGCAATTTTTCTCGGTCATGTTCCTTGCAAGGCTGAAAGACCTTTGAAAGAAGGTATGCACATTTCTGGAATGAATCGTTGCTTATCTGACCTCTTCTTTGGACTGCGGTCTCCAATTATCTCTGAGTCTATTGAAGTGCATAAAAAAAACAATCTTCAGTGTACTTAACTGTGTTATTACAGCTCCTAGTACTTTGCCAATATGGGCAGTATATTTTTGCTAGAAATAGTTTTTGCGTTAATCTTCGTTGAAAAACCACAGCTCTTAAAATATGAGCACATTGCGGTGCCTGCTTATGTCTGTGAATGCTTTGTGTTGCTCGTACCTTCCACGATAATTGTCATGCCAAAATTGTTGTAGTAGTTTATAAAGAGAAAATATTTCCTTGTCATTTCGTTAGAACCATTTTCTGAGTGACGTACTGCTTGCCCATAACTATGAGATATATCCTGCGTGGATGGATAGCGGATGCTCTTGCCAGAAATGCTAATGGAAAGGGAAACAACTTGCAGAAAACTTGGCCATTTGCCTCCAAGAAACTACTTACGTGAAGGTAAATCATTTAGCAAGTCGTTTTAGTTGGAAATTCTTTCGCGTGAATCAATTCTGTATTGCACACTTGCGCGCGTAACTTTTTCGAGAAAAGTTTTTACTTGTGAAAGTTTAAAGTTATGTCCTTACCTTATCCATCGTTCTCTTTCTCTCTCGGAAAAAGCTAGTACGCACTACCTCTAGGCGGTGTGCGGTAGACTTCCTTATAATTCCCTTTCACCATTCCTTCTCTGTTCCTTCCTAGAGCACACATTATTTATTCCTTTTCGAGTCCTCCCTTTTCCTCCGTATTGTTTACTTCTCTCTATTTATTGTGGTTAGTGACCACCCTCTTCTAAACACCTTAGCGGCAGCTTTATCCGGTGTAAAACGTGGCGTGAATTCTTCTCGCCAATGCGGGAAGAAGAAATTAAATTATAGTGAGCAGAATTGTCCAAGCAAATAATGTATTCTAGTGAGAAGAGTTACAAAAGCCGGCAACACATGCTCGGACGTAACAAAGCACTTCATTTGAAACATATTTGCGGAGCTTACTCTCATTGACAGTGAACATTGGCTAATAAAAGCTGCAGAGCCAAGACGATTAAAAAAAGCATTGTGGTGTATGACGTTATCAAAGAATGATTAATATTAAATGGACGACGGGCATCAGAAAGAGTCACAGGAAGAGGTAGAGGGAAAAGAATTTGAATGAAAACCCTGAGAAGATGAGACAAACTGATTTGATACATTTTGCGTCACATCAGCCTCCTGAGAATATTAATGATAGGAGAAAATAATGTAAAGAGTTTCCGAGGAATACAAAGGATGCAATACATCAGGCAAATGGTGAAAGACGTCTTGGTTAAGACTCGAAATGAAAGGGGTGGCTGATGGAA
Source organism: Pyrrhosoma nymphula (assembly GCA_963573305.1). Lineage (NCBI taxonomy): Eukaryota > Metazoa > Arthropoda > Insecta > Odonata > Coenagrionidae > Pyrrhosoma > Pyrrhosoma nymphula. The sequence goes on along the minus strand of OY754330.1, from coordinate 66,418,985 downwards.
GAGTGGAGTGGAGAGCAGCCGAAAACTGATATGCGGATTGATGACCACTAATGATGATCAATCCTGTCGCAATATTGAAATCACCCATGCACTGCTATTGTTGTCAGAGACAACTCTCCGTTTAAGGAAGGTGTTGTTGGTTTAGACAAGAACAAATTCTGATGTTTGCGGCGATAATGTATGGAATTTTAAGCGTAATAGTAAAATATAGGAGTATTGAATTTCAATTTTTTGCAATGAAAATATCCTCCTAGGTCGTTTTAATTTTTTATTTTAAATGTGGAAAACTGCAATTAATTTTTCCTATTTTCATTATGGGATTAGAAATAATGCGGATAATAGACGAAGCGGCTGTGTGGGACATGTGAATTAGGGTGGAATGATAAGTCCTGTTAAGAGCTGGAGAGAAGAGAATGAATTTCTCCCGGTGTAGAAGAGGTTAAATGGTCACGTTCACCGAAACGATGGACTCTTGAAATTGCACTGGAAGGAGAAAATAATAGGAAGAGTAGGGTCCACGACAATAGAATGAGCAATATAGATATTTTGGGCTGAATAATCAAAGCATAGAAGGAATCCTACCAGAAGAAGAGGCTACTGAGAGCCAGGAACGCAAGCTTGGAAGTAAGGAGGCACTTGATAAAATCTGGAAAATGTTCTCACGTGGTTGTGAAGCCTGAAGAATAACAGTTGCAGAACCAAGAAGATTTTAAGTCATGGAAATGTGTTGTTATCGAAGAATGGTGAAACTTAAATGGATGGAGAGAATCATCAGTGAAGAAGCCATTCGAAGAGTTGGGGAGAACAGAAGTAGAACGAGAATTTTCCTTAGCAGAAACAGATGAGAAACAAAATAAATAGATTCTGATACTCTTTAAGACAGTACTATACGGAGAAATGAGTGAATAGAACTACAGGAAAAGGCGAAGGTTGGAATTCATCGCAAGTAATAAGGGAAGTCGAAAATTAAAACTTTAGTAAAAACAACTCGGTAATGTCTACAAAATTTTTTATTTACTTTACAACGCGTTTCGACGACAAAGCGTCATCTTCAGGTACAATACCTGTAGTTCAGAGTGATGTTCCACCACATCTCGCAAGGCATCGTTGAATATATCCTAAAATAAAACTTACTTAGAAATGAAACTATTAGCTGATGGGAGATAGATGAATGGTGACCTGCGAAAAACAGACCTACGGACATATCTATGACTGCTGAAGATGGTTCTTCGGTGTGCATCGGAAGATCGACTGCTGGCTGCCTCTTGACTCCACTCAGCCCCTCCGATTGTGTGTCAATTCCTGCCTCGATAATCAGACGTCGAAATATCGGTCGGCTTACGCGAGTTGTGAGCCTCCTCGTGTTTGTCGACGAAAAGTTGTTGTACTCTCAAGAATTTCCGCACGGTCTTGGAACTTTCGCGAGGAGTTTGGTGGAGGCCCTCTCGTCCACTTCCCCCAGCGCCTTCCCCCTCTCCCCCCACTCTCCAATCCCCCGTGCCGGCCCCCAGGGCCCCTTCCTCGGCGCCCCTCGTTTACTTACTCTCCTCCGCCGTCTTGGAAGACTTGGTCGTCCCTCTTAAAGGCCTTTTCTGCCCCCAACTTCTCAGGGGCCGCCTTCTCTCTAGCTCTCTCTCCCTGCCTCCAACTCACCCGCGAACACTCCGTCGACCTTAACGTACTCTCCCGTCCCTTCCCTTCTCTCTTACTCCCCCACATCAGCTGCTCAACTTCCCACGCATCTGACTCGCCTCAAACTGCTCGCCGCACCCTAGGGTTTCTTCGCCGCTGCCTGGGTCGAGGGAGCCGGTGAGTTTTAAGGAAAGAAGTGGGAAGGTGTGGCGGGTGGGGGGGGGGGGGGTAGTGGGTGGTTGGATCACTCTCTGGTACTTAACGAGTCTTCCATCGCGGCTGCATGAGTCAAGCAAAACTATAAAAATCACTTATTTTGGTCACACATGTCGTTAAAAAAATTCTGGTTTTACTTATGACATTCCTTCGCTACTAAAGAAAAATTAAAAAAATTACCTACTTACGTAGATTATTCAGTGGATATATTATTGAATTAATAGTGTTCCTACCTCTAAGAGTCGACTGGAGCCGACTGCGTGAGTAAAAATAAAACTAAAGAAAGTAACTTATTTTGGTCACGCAGGTCGTTTAAAAAAATACTGCTTTTAGTGATGAAATCCCGTCACTACTGGAAAGAAAAAGTAAAAACGTGAATTTATAGATTATTCAGCGTAGTATGTATTATCAAATGAATAGTTTCCCTGTCCCTAAGAGCCGGAAGAATCTCCATTTGTATTGATCTAACGCATTTTGACTTCAATAACCGAAGTTATTCGCTATTAACTCATAATCAAAGTTGAGTTTGTCCCTTTACTTCCTTGCCATTAAATTTCACTGAAATATTCCTTTTATTTAATTTTTCGCTAAAATGACAGCTGTGTGTGGTCTAACACATACTTATTTTTACTCTGCTCCTCCCACTCTCGCGTTTAAGCCCATGAACGTTAAATTTAATGGAAAAGAAAGTAGTTTGGAAAGTAGTAGCTAGGATTCTGTTGAAATAATCGCATCTGGAGGACACGTTCTTCAATAAGTAGAACGAATGTGAAATAAATGACATTTAAACCATTTTTACGCGGTGACCTCGTTAAAGCAAGCATCTTTCGGACGGGAACTGAATTTATTTTCTACCCGACCTCCTACAAGAGCTACTACATCGTCGTCATCTCCTGATGGATTCGCCACGACGTTCTGTAGTGTGTGCTTATCTTCTTCCTGCAATTCCCATTCCTCACCACTATTTTCCTTCTCCTAACATCTTACCCTTCCAATCCCCCCCCCCCCCCGTTTTGAGTCCTTACCCTCCCCTTCCCTTAAATGGAGAAGTTTCGTCGAGAGTTTCGGGGTGGTCGAAAGACGTTTCGGATTCTGAAGTTGTTTCGGAAGGATTTGAGTGTAACTCCTGCTCGCTCTTCCCCTCTCCCCCCGCACGACCGGCAAAGGTGTTTTCGCTAAGGGCGAGCTCCGTCCAAGACGCGGAACTAATTACCTCCCCCCGTGTTTGCGCGTCTTAAGTGTGTGGGCCCAGGGTTAAGTCCGAATGGGAGAGAGGTCGCTGAATTTTTGATTCGCCCCGGGCGGGAGCTGGCGGTTTAGCGAGTGGAATGCCTCGTGCGCTCACTGGGGAGAACTTCGGTGTTTCCATCCTAGTTCGTGGCTCTGCGGCCTTTTTAATTACTACAGTTTACCCTCTCTGTGCAGCCTTTCAGTTCCAACTTGGAGGACCATCCGATAATCAGTGCCGATACCGATGGAAATGTCTAGTTTACGAGTGAGAAATAACCTTTTCTCTGTGAGAAGTTGTTGTTACCTGACGTGTAGCCAGGTACTCGCCTGAAGAAGTAGTGGATTAAGATCGTTCAAAATATATCAATTTAAATAACATTGCAAGTGTTTTTTTTTCAGTTTTCTTTTTTCCCTAATGATATGACAATCTTATGGTCAACTATTTATTCCCCGCATTATCATCTGGGATTTCCTTTTCGTATAGCTAATGATGCTCTGCTGACGTATAAATGGTCACTTGCATATTGATAAATGTTCATGCTCCGTTCGCGTTCGTGTCCTTCCCTATGCCTGGCTACGTAAATCTACTATGTATGTATGTTCCCAAAATAAATTCTCCGACTTCTTATAATTTACTATGAACCTTTGGAAATTTTCGATGCATTTACTTATTTCGTGCTGCGACATGATGATTTTTTGAAAACTTTGGCATAATTCCACTCGTCTGATCTCTCTGGAAATATATATCCGACGTAGAATTAAGATATGTGTAGGTTATATATTTGGAATTACTGTTTGAAAGATGGCTGACATAAATGATCACCAACATTATGCAATGCTGCATTCGAGTTATAGCGACACGTTCGCTCATACCATATTTTAGAAGTGCATTGAGGGTTTCGTACTGAAACTCTACTTGCCACATATCAGTGTACCCATAAAATATGTTTTTACAGTGAGACTCACTCAGTCACTATTAGCTTCCTTAAAAGGAGCCTTCGGTGGCTTCTTAAGTTCCCACATTGGTCAAGGGAAGTCATATGATGATTAAGATCAATAAATAATTCGGAAAGAGTTCTCGTAACGTGAAAGGCTTATTTTGAATTCCTTCGCTCTTCTTGCAACTTGCTACTCCGTAGAAAATTGTCTGCTAATCGACTCGGCCATCACACTCGCAATTCATCGTCTTGAATGTCAACGAACATCCTCCTCTCGAGATCTGCAATGTTTCGGACCATCCTTGATTCCGTGTGCTGCATTTGAAATCGCGTCAGGCTTTGCGGCGTCCCTCATTCTCATCGAACAAATTTATTTAATGACTTGGAGTTATTGCGAGCGCGGTATCCGTTTCATTCTCCGATTGGTATGCGGATCCTTTCTCAATTCCTACGTATAATGGCTCTTTGAACTTCTTCTCCGCCTTCTCCTTTGAAGCCTCGACTCCATCAAGTTATTCTCTCACTTTTCTGTACCGCACCGCGCCTGTATAAAGCACCTCGACTTTACCGTCCTCCTGTCGCTTTTGTTCTCCAATTCAGACCTTTCATTCCATTATGCTTAGCAGTCCGAGTGCTGAGTGTGACGTGAGCAGGCGTGCTGTCTACCTTTCTATGACTTACGACTGAGAGAAACTTCCCTATCTTCCGTGGTCAAAAGTCATTATTTTTATTTCCAATGAAATAACTTAATTGTGTTCATAATGACATTACCCTCCTTTTCATACGTGTTTGTATTCGTGATAGAGCTTGCAGATTGAAGTATCATGTCTAGTGCTACATTTTCATTTGTTTTTCTTTGCGGTTTGGTTATGCAGTTATCAAAATACAACGTGAAAGTTGGAGAGCCAAGTTAGAACGGTTGCGGCATTTTTTTTTACCTAGGGAGACTTTTGGAATAAAATCAGCGTATTTAAATTCAAAAGTATCTGGAGAAGAGCTATATTAGAAAAAGATGCGTCCATTAGTAGGAGAGAACAAGTGACAGGAACCGTAGGTGAAACGATAAGAAAAGGCTAATAAGAAGCTTGTCAGGGAGCTTGGCGCTGTGTAGTAGCGATCATGTACCCGGAGGAGAGAGGACGAGTAGAGTCTGAAGGCGTTGGAGCTGTAGATATGGAGGTGGATAGAGGTAGCGGGATGAATGGAAAGGAAGACAAAGTTCTGGACTTGGTAGGGAAGGAAAGGTAGTTGCTTGAAGAAATCAAGAGGATGGAGAGTTGATGGATGTTGTTTATAATAAAGAAGGATGGAATACTGAAGGCCGTTTTGGAATAGTGATGCAGTCAAAGGGGCAGATGGAGGAAAGGCATTTTTGAAGTGGTGAAGGATGGTGAGAAGTAAATATGCTGAACTGAAGAGAGAGATCATGTGAGAAAGTAGTACAATACACCAGTCAAGTAGATAGCTTACTGTTAATATATTTATTTTTTCCAAATTTTACACCTTATTTTGATTTGTCTTTTCTACGTTATCAATATCAGTGCTTAATCATAGTAATCACCCTCGTGTATATATTTATATATTTGTCAGTTACTCCCATATGAAGTACACGTAAAGCTGATTTTTCATTTCGTTGCAAACCTTTTTATTTTTGAAAAATATAATTATATAAAAAAATATAGAAATTGTAGAAATACTAGTCGTACGGAATTGGTAGAGGCACTAATAGAAATAAATTAGAATAGAAATTTTTATTTTTATGACCGAATGTCGTTTTCCAGTCAAAATTGCGAAAACTTCAATAAAATAAATCGACTTTAGCAAACTTTTAAGCGGCGATTACACACAGGAGTTGACTCCTATACGAGTTGGAAGGTTAACTTGGACACGTATCATACCTACTCCTATAGGAGTTCGCCATCGATAGTGGTGGAATTCGATACTTGAACGGAGTAGCCGCCATCCTAGTTGTGGTTCCAAGTGGAGTCGAACATCAGTCGACTCGATATAAATCGATCAGATAGGAGTCAACTCCTGTAGCGTAGTTGTGTAGTAAAAAGGCTTTAGCGTTTTTGATAAATCGTCCCCATACCACGACCATGTTGATTGCTGAAGTATAGATTCAGTTTATTTCCATTTACTTTGAACTAAATACGGAATAAATAAACTACTACACGTATCTAAATAAGACGTCATAAATTCTCTGAATGATCTTTACTTACATGGTATGCTGGCTGCTAAGCGGTAGTCATAATGGTCTGGAAGTTTTCATACCAAGGATTAATTTAGTCCCGAGTGATGTAAGTGTACCTTTCATCTTGAGTAGAAAACAATACCCGGTAACTCCCTCATTTCCAATTACCATCAATAGGTCTCAAGGACGGTCATTCAATAAAGGAGGCATTTACCTCCCTTCTCCTGTATTTAGTCATGGCCAGCTTTATGCTGCCTGCCAGTAGGACTAGGAACAAAAATAAGCTAAAATTCCCGATAAAATAGACAATGCCGAAGCTCTAGGGAATCTGTATGAAAATAAAATATTTACCAGAAATATTTTAATTAGGATCTTCTAAATTAAAATAACAAACCTGCTTTTGTTTGGCGAGTATTCAAGATGAACCAAACTAAACCAATCTTCATATTACAAAAAGGTACAATGATGAAACTGAAGAAGGAATTCAGCAAAGAGTACAAGATATAAGGCGGAGAATGACGAGAAAAATCAGTTTTGAAACAGAAGAACAAAGAAAATGGAGGATTTCGAGTTTGAGAGAAAGAGCACGTTAGAGGACACAAATACAAATTCACTTTTCCTGCACGTTTCATTAATGGCTAAAGGTTACTTTTTTTGGTCAAAAACGGTTCATTTTTGGCAAGCAGCACGAGATTAAATGGGAACTAATACCTTAAGCCTTAATGTCATAGGTTACGTGATAAATAGTGAATCACAGTTATTGAAGGTATTTTTTGCTTGAGTCATTACTGACTCCTGCATTGTAATTGAATTTAAAACATCACGTTGAAAGGAATCTTTCAATCCTATACATCAGCTTCAGTTTTTTTCATCCCGTTGAAATTCAACGGGCACCTCCTCCTAGTATTTTATGACGAATAATTCATATTAAATGACTTTCCCGTAAAATCTTGTGAAATTTATAGGTCTTGATTCCCAGCTCGTTTTAATCACCGCCCTCGCATATTTTAGGCATAAATGACGCTAAACCCGTTTCTCTTTGATGTTTAAACCTCCACTCCACACTTAATTTTCCCAAAACGTATTCGTCCTGGCGAGCATGAAATGATGATGGTATTTCTTACCAAGTGGACACCCGAAAATAGTTGTCTACCGTACTCGACAACTTGAGAGATGCTCGTCTGGAAAAGAGCCTCCCAGACGCGGACGAATATGAAATTTATGCTGAAAATAGGAGCATTCTTTTAAGCGTGTAGTTAATTATTCAAAGACTCCTGCGACCTGTTCGCCAAGTCTTTTATTTTACTTTTTATTGCTCGAGGAGAGCCTTTTCTTCCTCTCATCCACCCTTTGGGTCGCCGCAGCCTCTTGAAATTCTACCGAGCTCTAATTTTTTTTTGTGTCCGGGCTCTTCCTTGTGTGACGCTTCTCCTCTCCTTGTGACAGAGTCCGCGGCGAACAAAAAACGTGGTTATCGTCGAGGCCTCGGGGAGGCGCGTTCGTTTCAGCGTTTTCGTTTGAATGAGCCTCGGCCGCCCTCACGTGAGAGTCTCTCCTCCAGCGCGCTCGTTACGAATTAACAAAAAAATGTGTAACAAGGGCACAGCGCCTCCCTCCCTCCCTCCATCTTCCTAATTAGGGAGCGTCGGTGGCGTCCTCGTGCGTGTTCCGAGCGTCATCAGCGTCGCGGAAACGAGACCCCTTGCCGGCTCAGCCGCGGTCCCACGATCCCCACACGAACGCGATCAGCACGCGGTAACAGGTATTCCGTACAAGCTTGCTTGCTACCTTAATGACGAGAGTTGTTACGCAAGGACGGGTACGAAAAAATTGGTCAGGGCTGAGCTTTGGGTGTGGGTGCGTATATGTGATTCGGCTGGCGGATAGGTTGGAACGAAGACAATAGTTTTTAGGTGCTCTCTCTGTTAAGGTTGTATCGCTTCGTCCAGGCAATCTAAGACCAGAGCTGTGATCACGGTTCCTTTTTTCTCGTTGTCGTCAATTTTTATCCAAGTCGTAACACGCTCTGGAAGGGCAATGCTCACAGTTACTGTTCTAAGAACGCCCTCCATCAATTTAAACTAGTGATTGAAGAACGACGATCATGTTTTTGTCTTCATGAGCGCAATTGGAAAATAACGCTAGTGCACGCGTTATGGAAGTATAATGTAAGACCCATGATCAAAGCAGGATTCGAACTGGAATCCAATGGATATTCGTATGCACGTTTACTCGGGGTAGTAGTGGTAGTTTTAGATTCGGATGCGTCGACGACTGCTGACATTTTTCACCGCTCATCAACCTAATTTTTTCCTATTATTTTAAAACTACTACATAGATAGTGAATAAATAGCCATAAATAATAAATAGAATTTTAAATTCCGTGAGCTAAAATGACATTATATTCTATTGCAAAGCCTAACATTGTGAAAATATTGAAAAACTTTACTGTTATCCGGGTTATTTCCTAGGACGTCCTAGGTTACCCCGGATTTTCAGCGTCTCGCGTTCTCCCTGATATATATCACACTCCGTCTGGAAATATCACACAGTCGCTACTTTTACTCGAATAACCATACAACCTTGGTTCAAATCCCGGTGCAGTGGAGCATTCTTTTTTGTTGAAATCTATCCTAATCTCGCATTCACCATTATCCTTATAATATTTCTAGTGCATTTCTTATGTTGATGCATTTGTTCTTAATAAAAAAGTCATCCAGGTGACCAAGCGTATGAGTTTCATGCGCGCTCAGCCCTGTAGAAAAACATAAAAGGAGACATCAACGAATTATTTCAAACATTTCTGTCTCTTAATAATCGCCCGCACGTACCTATGTCAATACCAAATGTATGATAAAGAATGAGGCAAAATAGTGGGACTGGCGCAGTGACAAAGGAAATATTTTTTCTTTAACATCCCGATCAAAGTTTGGCGATTGAAAGTTGACTAGTTTTTAAATTGATATAATTGAGAGATATATTAAAAATAACCTTTGGTGCATCGGCAGTCTATCATCAGGAATGAAGGAATATTTGTAAAAAAATAATTTAAAAGTATGAGTATCTTTTTTGATCAACATGACGTTTGTAGTGTCTCCATCTCCCTTTCTGCCTACCTCGAGAAACATAGTGACCACCGAGCAGAGCAAAAAGTAGACGCGGAAAATAAAAGGAAGCAGAGCGATGAGGATGCTCTCCGCGGTTTGGTCGTCTTTTGTTTTTCCCCCTTTTTTGTAGTCGTCGTGTGCTGCTGAACTCGTTGTCGTCCCTTTGTGGGTCTACTACACATACATAAGCCCCTCTTTGGGTCCTCATCCCCTCCCTTGAGTCCCTACCGTTGTCTCTCTCGCCCCCGCCATCTAGCCATTTGCCGCAAAAGCGTCCTCTCGTGACCACTAGCTCCATCTGTCGGGGGGCACTCGCACCAGCGAATGTGCACCTCGTCTTTTGTGCTTTAAACCGCCCTCCCCACCTTTCTCGTCCATTCCCTTTCCCGCTGTTCCTCGCTCGCGACCGCGTCGCCCTCGTTCGTGTGATGCGCAAACATTTATTATCGTCGTCAACTTTTATTAGTTTTGTTTCGTTTACCTCTCGGGATCGTCAGTGGCGGCGCCCTCAGCCCCATTTTTTTGTAGCCTTCAATTTTTAGTCACGAGGCCATGGACGGGAGTGCGGAGGTGAGCTTATTTTTCACCAAAGATCCGAGACGGTCGTCCTCGCATCACATCCGTGCGGTTGGCGGTGAAAATAAGATGATCCGCCGGCGCTTCTCTGGCTTCCTCATCGACGCCCCCTCCCCTTTGTCGCATACCGGCTCTGGTCCATCTACTTGAGGTCTTCCATGGATGAATGCATCCATTGGTAACGCTCCTTCCTTCTCGATATGAGGTCTCATTCCTACGCTACTATTAATTTTGATTTATAATACTTCACTGAAGGAGCTGTGATGTACCTGCTTACTGCGTTGTGCCAAACTTATCCTGGCAGAGAAATCGAGCTTGGATGTTTCGTGTGAAGGTACGACTCCTACTTCGGGTTTTTGATGAAAATTAGTGCGCTTGTGAAATAGTGTACTTGTCCAGATCAGGGGTCCTCAAAGTGGTTGATGTAGACCCCATGGGTCGGTATGAAGTTGTAAGACATACGGACTCTCGGGTTGAATGGAGGTCGATGGTAATAAGGCGATTAAAATCACTTATTTTATAAATAGGTATATGTAATTGCATTATATTCTACATTTTGTGATATGTTTCAATTAACGTGGTCTATATATATATACAAGTTTGCGAAAAAATCATATACGTGATAATTTAGATAAACTTAGCCACAAGTAGGGCGGAATTAAACATAAACACAAAAAAGGAACACTTACAGAATAATTTCTGATATTTCGGCTGCTGAACGCAACCTTTCTCACAGAAGGAAGGATACAAACTACAAACAGTTTGTATCCTTCCTTCTAGAGCCCAATATCTAATATTCAACCAATATCTCAGCAAAGAGATATTGGTTGAAAAGTTCTCTCATTTAGTGGAAATGCATCCTCGTAAAAATCTTTTTCGAGTACCTATTTAATGCAAAAAAGTTTTCATTTTTCATAATGATGCTCGGTAATTCAAAGGTCATTGCGTTCATGTCCTTAAATATGTATGGAATATATATCGTATCAATTATGGAGTTGAACAATTTACTATTTTTCCCCAGAGAATGGACATTTCTTTTGTGAGTCTCTAACATTTAACGTATTTTCCCCCTTATGAGCGTATTTTCTTAACGCAAAAGTATGACGTATGATTGCTTGTGTATGTTTTGATCAACGTATCACAACGTAAGTCGTGAGTTATGACTAAATGGTGTTTTCATTTAAATTTGGGTAGTATTACTTAAGAATTCCTGGAGTACAGATTCGTTTAATATTTATCTGAAACGTAATTAATATATCAGTGAGGTGTGTAAGTATTGCCGGATATGTAATTCCTTGTCCTTATTTTTCCTGAAATACTTCTGAACGATTATCAATGGAAAATATGATTTCCATTGACTTTGTGTAAATTTTTTCCTCTGCACGTAAAAACGTCCAGTTATGGCATAAACGAACAAAAGCAATCTTAAGTAAAACGGCCAATTTGGGGAACGGCTTACAACGCTGGAAACACCGGTTACCGCTTAGTCACCGAAGTTAAACATCATTGCTCCGCTCGAACTCGAATGGATGTTCTCGTACTCGTCAGATTGCTATCTCCCATGTCTGCAAGTGGAAGATACTAAATGCGAAATGACTTAAGCCGTCGGATAACCGTAAATCGAAGTATCTACATCTGCAATAAAACTGCTAATTTCCATCGCTTGTGTCATACTGGTCTTCAAATCTTATCCTCTTTAAAATTTCCAAATATAGAATTTGTTTCTCTGTATAGTTTTGACCGTGGTGTATAAACCTCCATGTCGCATATATGCGTCAGGTACGCTGAATAGGTCATAGTAATCAAATATTCGCCGACTGGTATAATCTACCTTAACCTAAAGTTTTTTTCTCTCTCTTGAATAATCCTTCTGTATTCTTTTTCTCCATTTAGAGAACGTAGTAAGTCACACTCATGATCATGAGGGATGCTTCACTTTTATGACCATTTATACCGTTGAGAATGAGTGGTTAGTTTGGGCACAGTGCTGGTAATAACTGGCGGAATCTTGTTGAAGAGATACCTGTCGTCAATATAAGCGTGTAACAAATCGCAAGCATGCCAGAGTCCTCGTGTTAATTACCCATTTTTCGGACTGCCATTTATATTGCACTTAAAATGTTCTCCACATTATGATGACATGCAGCAATACTTATAGTAGCTCATCCTGCTCTCATATGAAACCAGTCTCAAGTCACGTTCACGTGAACGGTTCATAGTAGGTACATCCGTGCCGATTTTGTCTCCCCAGGTGGAAGAAAATAATTTATGGAGCGTGAAATATGCTCAGGTTACCCGTTGAAGTATTGCGTATAGTATTCTTTTATCAGCAACAAGTGGCGATGTATGCTTTTATTTCAGAGTTGACTGGTGAAAAAAATAATCTCTCCATTGCATTGACTTGTACTCGAATGTCGGCGTTTATCATTCATACATTTTTATGCTCGTCGTAAATGCGTTCCTTCTTCTGCCCGGCGGCAGGTCACCTCCTCCCACCCTGTCGACTTGTCCTCTTGCCGCCCCCGTGGCCCTCCCGGAGTAATCCTCGGCCGCCCCCGCAGCCTCCGACCCTTTCCCACGGGAGATGCCCACTCTCAACCTCCCGCCCTCCCCCATCCCCTCCTCTCCATGGACGCGTCCGCCATTGTCCATCTTTGTCGCTCTTCCCATGCGTACATTTCATGTCCCACAATTCCACTCCCGCCCCCCGCCATAGCTCTCTCTCTCTCAGGCCCGCCCACTCGGCGTTCTTTTGTTTTTCGTTGTTCCACCGCCCCTCCCGGCGGGGGCAGCCTCATCATAATTCCCTCAGCGTATGCCTGGGTTCCCTTCCCCCCCGCACTCAATCCCTTAAACAGCCCCCCGTACCCTTTTACTCCCCACCCACCTCTCTCTCTCTGCCAACCCCCCGAAAGCGGTTTCCGTCTGTCATATTTTTTTTATTTCTCTCCCACTCCCGCATCGCTCCTCATGGCCGCGGATCACCTACCGGACCGGCCCCGCACACAAAAACCTTTTTTCCGTCTCTCTTTCGTTTCGAAACGTTTTCCCTCCCAGCGGGTCCTCGGCCAGCAGCGTTGGTGCTCTCCATCCCCCGTGTCTTTCCGCGTCTCGTTCTCTCTCCCGCTCTCTCTCTCTCTCTGAGGAGATGCGGTGCCTCTTCAAAACGGCTTTTGGGACCGCGGCCCGTGATGTGGGTGAGCATGTCCGAAAGCGCACTTGGCCGCCTTTGTGTCCCCCAGGCTCGCCGCGGTCTCCACCCCTCCCCCCTCGTATATTTTGCCCCTTCCTCGCCCCCCTCCTTTCTGCCTCATCCACGCAGATGCTTCCCGCTTCTCCTGTTCTTCCTCCTCATTCCCGAGTCTTTCCGAATGAAGGAAGAGGCCACATGCCAAGCTAGCTATCATGGCGGCTGAGCGAAAGAACGGAATATTGAACGATATAAATTTTGTCACTTAAGTCAGTTTGAGCGAGATGTCACTGCACATAAAAGTCGATGAATTTGGCCTCATTTCAAAGAAAAAGATCCCATATTTTTAACTAGAAACGGGAGCCGGCTTCGCACGGGGTAAGATGTGAATTAATTGCACCGATAATACATAATAGAACCGGGCTAATGTTGAGAATTTTACATTTCTCGGCTAAAAAAATGTATACATTACATGCAAATTGAGGTTTAATGTAGAGAATATTTTAAATCGCATATTTTTTAGGTATTTTAGAAGAAGAGAAAAACAAGTGGTACAAAAACCACATATTTGGTAATGTTATTACCCGGTCTTGGTCTAGAAATTGTGCTAAATTATATTCATGAGGGCAAGATGATCATGCCCGTTGAATTTCAGTGGGAGATGTCATTTACCTTTAACAATAAGAATCAATGCATGACCTGTACTACATTCAGGTACTATCTATCAGCTATTAACCGCATGTTAGAACTTCGGAGTGGATTATCATTGAAATTCGTTTATATGAATTGAAAATATTATAAATAATGTACAAAGTATACATGCTCGCGTGAAACTCAAAAACGAAATGTAGTACAATTTTCAAACTTTAAGGGCCATAAAATGTCTTCTATGCACAGATAACTGACTTATTTTCATGCAATTCATCATCTACAGTTCGATTCCTTTTCGTTCGTTTTTCTTGGAAAAATAAATGTTCCTACTCATCATGATTTTAAGTTCAATTTCTCAATATATTTTTAATGGTATACATCTTCTATATTAATTCCCGATGCTGAAAATTACCAAGTAAATTTGGCAATGTGATTACAAAAAAGGAAAGAAAGAAACACCTGCACCGAAATCAATGCTGTTCTTATGGGAGTAAAAGTTAACACAAATGGGGTAAAAACAACCCTAAATATTGTTTATTTCAAAAATACTTTCTTAGTGCGCCTATGCACCACGATGGGGATATACCCTGATAATTTCACGTTTTTATCACCAGCAGTTTGGGCTATGCGTTGATGATTGAGTGAGTGAGTCAGTCAGTCAGGACATTCCGATTTATATAACAAAATTTTAGGCACATACTTCTGTACTTTTCGAGATATTTGCCAAAACGTACAAGCCGTTTTCCATGGGAAATGGTTCGGGTACGCGCTCCCGAGAGACTTGATTTTTTAAAAATTAACATTTTTTTACCCATATATCAGGGCATAAATTTAACAGAAAGTAGTTTGCATGCTTCTTCAGCTATTGCTAAAAATAAATCAAATACTCACAACAGTATGCTTTACACATTCGCAAATAAATTTCGGTTTTAAAGGCGTTTTCAGCGAACGGCGTGCAAACATTAGTCAAGTTAAAACCTTATATATCTATATTTAGTTTATTACTGAGTTTGCATTGTAACAGAAAACACTTTGTAAATATTTCCACTCCAATTTTTTTTATTCAACCGACCTAGGTTTCGGCAAACATTGCCATTATCAAGGTGAAGTCACAAATACACCTTGTGACGTATTTGTGACTTCACCTTGATAATGGCAATGTTTGCCGAAACCTAGGTCGGTTGAATAAAAAAAATTGGTGTGGAAATATTTACAAAGTGTTTTCTGTTACAATGCAATCTGTGACAATTTTCCACAAACTTTCGCCTGATACTTTAAAATCTGTTATTACTGAGTATTTCAGTCAATTAAAGCAAAGTGTTTACGCCTTAATTTAACGATATTTACTTGCCTCTAACTGGTCCACAATTTAAAAGACAAAATTCGAATATAGTTTCTATTTTGACTGGGGAAAAATCTCGCTCAAGCTACCTTCTGTATCAATCATGATGATTTGATTTATAACCAGATGGCAAAAGATATCACAATCAAAAATAGAAGAGCTATGTATTTCGGACACATCTACCGAATGGACTTGAGGAGCTTATACAATAAAATATTGAAATTCTTCGAGAATAGGAAAACCAAAGTACTCTTTTTGTTGGAGGTAGAAACAGACATGCTGGAAATGGGTTGCAGGAATCATAGGTGTGCAATAGGAAAGTCTTCAAATCCAGAATTGAGGCCACCAATGGTTTCCGAGATAGAACGAAAATTATAACCCAAACACCATGGAGGAAGAGAGCGCAGAGTGATAGAACGAGGAGAATTTGGCGAAGGTCTTTCCAGTGAATTAACTCGGTCCAAAGTTTGCCGATTTGAATAATAAGAAAAGTCATTAGTTGATGCTACGATCCAGCACAACCAGGTTTAAATAAGACTATGTTAAAACCAAGTCATTTTAGCTAATCGAGATAAAAATGTACCGTACCAATTCATGAGGAACAAAGTGAAATGTAAAATAGAGGGCAAATACCCTCGAGGAAGATCGATGTGATAGATACGTTGGCCAGATGAAACAGGAATGAAACAGAAGAGCTGCCAGGGCCTAAAGGCATTCGCAGGGGTAGGATGGGCTATGTTAACCAGTTGTTTGGTTGAATGACTCATGGTGACGATATCATCATCTGAGTTATCTACCGGTTAAAGATAGGTTATGACGAAAGTCAGAGAAAATCCAGCAGGCACACGTGCAGTGCTCTATCTACCTCTAGCACTTATTTCTTCATCTCAACGTAAGTCGTACCTTTCTTCATCCCGTCCATAAAACCTATTTTCTTTCTTCCCCCTTCCTATATAAGGAAAGTATGTTCAAGCTGCGCAAGAATGTTAAGACAAGATCTCGATCTAATGGAGGAAGGCTTCAGTCGTTTCCGAGACTAGTCTCAGCCTCTTAATGCTCGAGAAGACTTAGGCTAAGGAGATTTGTGTCAGTTAAGGGTCCGCTGGAAAAATATTCCATTTCTAAGGTTAGTCTCAATCTCCGAAAGCGCTCTAAGATTCAAGTCTCTGAGATTAGTCTCAGTTCTGGTTCCACTGGAGAAAGCCTACTGTTTTTTTTCTGAGAGCTAAACAATGGGGGAGGACCGTAAAATACCAGCGTTGCTCGCTCTGCGTCTGCTTCTCAGGAAAGGAAAATTAAAATTTTAAAAAATTGTTGTTTTCGGCGTTTGGGTTTTGAGTTCACCCGTCGAATGCTTAGCTCTTGCAAACCCGAAGACTTATTGTAGAACAAGATATTTGACAATTCAGGGAATGCGGACATTTAGGTACTTAGAAAAATAGCTGGCAGCGCATTTGTTGATTTCGTTGCTCATTAGTGAGAAATGGACTGCATGGAAATTTGACGCAGTAATTAGACCTGTGTTTACAAAACTAACGGGCATTAGGTTATATGTCCAACAACATGGCAGCGATGGCTCGTTTTTCCAGCAGGCGGTGCCCTCACTCTTACTCATGTAAATCAATGGATGTCCCTTCCTTCATTCTCAAAAATTCCTAGTTTCCTAACTCCCATATCCTCCGGGTCCTCTTAGTGGCGTCCTCAATCCTCCGCTCCCGAGTCCCCTCCCCACTTGTCCGTAATGGGCGTGGAGTTCTCTGCCAAAGCAACGTCCTCTCTCGCCCCCTCTCCACAGTGCCATTTTATGTACACTTGAATGTTTTGTCCCTCTTTTTTTGCCCTCCACCCTTCAAACGTCGAATTAATTGCTCAAGTCCCGTGCCCGGATTATAAATGCGCTCCTTAATTGTGAAGTATCCATCCCTTGGGAACCGGGCTTTCCCACGGTGTCCCATCTCTGGGTTGGCGCATTTGTGGGAATAGGTGATCAGTCATTCCGCTGCGGTTGCACAATATACCCTCGTGACTCACGGGTCTGCTTTGGGGCAGAGGATACAGGAGAGCAAAATCGTTGTAAATGGAAGGAAATATTAAAAGTACCTGTGCTGTATCCCTGCCGGTCCGTGTGTTGGGAAATTATTTTCGGTGGGTCGATTCTGCTGTGTTACTTCGTGACTCCTCATTATTCTGCTGCTTTGGAATGATATCACGTTTCTTGTGACTGTTCTAGAGTCAGTAACTGAGGTGATAAATGGTAAATGTCTGATGACGGTGCCTGATAATGTAACCATTTGGAGAATTTAAACTGGTCTATCAGTACCGTTTATGGATGCTTCAGTATTGTTTCTTCCTTGTTTAAACTTTTTGGGCAACTTTAGGTTCTACTGATTATGGCTAGGCAGCAATGATTTTGATGCCTTAGTCCACTAGAATTTCGAAATAATTGCCGCCTTGATCTTTTGTAGGATATTCCTTACTATGCGTACCGTGGCCACTGAAGTCAAAGTGAGCGCGAAGTTTGGTGTGCAAGCTGTTTCATCCTAATTTTTCTTCTATTTTAAGCCACGAAGTCTCGTCTTGGCCCAGCCTACGGCCAGAAACTTTTTACTCCCTGGCTCGGTACTCTCACGCACTTGTCCTTTTCGCAGGCCGGATTCTGGATTGTGAAATACTCTAAACATTTTATTTATACTTCGCGTAATATTTTTTTCTTCGCCGAAATATTCTTAATTTTTCACGCTGGTGAGTCATTAAGTATATTTTTCGATTTTATTTTCCTAAAGCCATTTTTATAAAGTTCATCGTCAGTGGAGTAAAAATTAAATCTATTTAACAGTCTGAAAAACGTGCTTTGTCCTGGATGGAACCTGAGCGTCGATAAGGAGGTTTCTTAATAAAATTGAATATAAATAATTTTCATGTCGTCATAAACAATCCTTTATTAAATAATTATGCAGTCGTTTCAATTTTACTGGTTTTTCTTTCCAAAGTTCCGCTTGTTGAAAATATTTTTCCGTATATCCCCTCCCCAGTTTTAAGCTTTTCGTAAAGCTAATAAACCAAATAGTTCCTACTTGAAAATGACTTCTCGTATCATGCATTGGGTATCATTCATTAGACTACATTTTTAATTTATTTGTTCAACCATGAATATCTTATAATACTTGTCAAGAGGAGGCTAGAATGTGATTTGTCTGCATTTTCGTGTTAAAATGATCATTTGTCAATCACAAGTCACGTGCCAGGTTTTATTCCGGAAATGAAACGGGCATAATAAGCTATTCATTGATAGTAATAATGGTGATTAGCAGTACAGATTGATAATATTTGTATTCCTACGGTGTAATATATCTTATTCACAAGCAAGGCATTTATTTTTAAACTTAAATTTATGCTACCTTGGCACCTTCAGATTGGCTTTGGAGGAACAGGACATTTGTTTACTTTTTAATAGTAATAATATTGCCTTTTTTATTCCATACGCCTTAGGCGTTGTCCTTATACCACGTAGCTCTATTCTAGACAATTTTGGACCCCCCCCCACGTGGTCTATTGTGGCTTTTTCTCAGACCTCTCCTCCCAGGGAGACGTGTGGTTTAAGAAAAATATGCATTAAATAATTAATTATAAGCAAATAGTTTTTTAGTACTTTTATTATTCAAAGTCATCAGAAGGAACAAATTGCGAGACTAGTCACACATAAAACTCGTTAATCATGGGAAACATAGAATCTTTCTAAACTTTTTCGTCACAATCAAACTGAATATTAGGTGTATTTATTTCGACGTCTTCTAACCATTGTACGACTGGTTTTAGCGTATTGGTCTCACGCAGCAACTTTTCTTCTCTTCGTGTTAGCACATTTTTTCCACATCACTTATCACAAATAGTTCGACTATGCATTGTTTTTACGCGCTAGTTTTTTTGTTTTTTTCTGCGCAAGTTTTGACGCAAAGTACATGCCACGAGAATCGCTGGTCCTTCATAGTAATAAAAGCAATCGTTTTTTTTTGTTACAACGAGAGGATAGTAAAAAAGAATTGGAATAAATCAATATAAAACCACGTATCCCAGACTAAGACCCCCCTCTCCCCTTGCAGCCCAGCGTATCTTTTCATCAAGCCCCTCCTCCCCCGTCAAACTGGCTACGTGGTTTATCGCCATCCCCTTATGGGCTTGTGCCTGAAAGTCAAAGAATAACTGATTTTTATCAAATATTTTGCAGCCATTGTTACCCACAAAGGATTTAGTATTAAATTGTTGAATTTTATATTGGTTAGCTCTTGTAAAAGTGAAAATGCCTACTTTTTCTAGTACTTGTGAAAAATATTAATTTGATACAAATTTACTAATCATCTGAATGGAAGAACTGTGGAGAAGTGTCTGCCGAAAGAAAAATATGAGATGAGCGTCTCACACCTTCACTGGCCATGGTTTACGTTCATTAAAATGTTACTAACCAGGAAAGGTGCATTATATTCGTACTGCGAGATATTGCAATTATTGTAAATGGGATTTGTCCACATCTTGGGTGTACACAGTGTAAACTCGTAGCTTCCTGATAATATTTTTGGCTGCTTTGCGAGAAATATGAGCTAAGGAATATAGCCCAGGCACTTTACTTTATAAGTGAAACTTTACGCTACATTGTACTTTGACTAAATCATACATTGATGGTGCAAGAGAGAGAAAAGTTCCACATCAGTGGCGATCAGAGGTTACATTTGAACCATTTTCGTTCATTAATTCATTATCAACGCGATTTAAACGCCCAAGCAGGCATGATAACAAACATTTAGGTAACATTTATTAAACATAACTCACTTTATATCAAACTGAGCATGGTCCGAGTTCAAATAACAGCGCAGCGCCCTCTCAAGTTTGCGCGCATTATTTGACCCCTTGACCCCTTTATGATACAAAAAAAGGTGAATCCCAGGGGTGAGGCTCTGGGACTTTTGATATGTTGTTTCAACATCAAATACTACATCTGTGCAAATTTTCAGCTTTACATTATTTTTTCCGGGTCAAAATCTAAAATTCCTGGGCTAATAGGGGTGCGTACCTACTTCTCTCAGTGTATCCTGGTAGGAAGACAACCCGCAATGCATTCTTATCTGTGCAACCTACATTTGTTGCTAGTTGCACGTTTTCATGTATTCATACTGTTGGAATATGGCGATTTTAAAATGTTTGTCTTTAAATTGACACTTCGCTATGTACCAATCTAATCGATTGTTACAATATAGGGGTCGGTTGTTATAAAAAGCTTTACCGCACTGAACCTGAGAGGAAGTTCTACTCTGATTTATTTGATTCTTCTAACCCAGGAATTAATGAGAAAAGGTTTATTTAACCAATACATACCCATCACGCCATTCCCTTTCGAGGTAGTTGCAGTCAAAGAACTGAGTTATTGCTGTTTGCATTATGAAGCTGGACCCCTCTTAATAATTTCCGTCATAACGCCCTATGATTACATCCCTCCTCTTCTATTACATCCATGCATTGATTGCTTAATGCAAGCTCTCTTGTTCTTGATACTCTTAATTTTCCTCCTCTGAAGAGTTTCTTCCACTATATTCACCCGTGACTCTCTCGATCTTCTTCTTACTTTCAGGCCATACACTCCTCTATCCTTAATCTCTTTGGTTTTCCGACTCACATCCGTTCTCTTGACATGGCCAAGCCAACGAATTATTCTCACTTTATCTATGTACTTTACCGGAGCATCCCTTCCACACCCTTTCATAGCCCATTCATTCCTGACTGTAACCCTGCTGCTTTTACCGCAGACACTTCTCAGGTACTTCTGCTTCTTCTTTCCCCTGCACTTATTGTTAGAGTGAGGATAAAAATTACTCATCATTTACATCTGCCGTGCAACACAGCTATCCGTTGCTCAGAAAAGTGCGACGGAGGCCTTCCCGTTTCGACTTTGACTTCTATATTAGGCCATTTCACTCGGGTCTCCCTCCGTCCATTCGTCTCTTTCTACCCCCATGCAGGGAGTTGCCAAGTGTCGCCTCCCGAGCACCATTTGTCTATCTCACTTTCCCCATGTCCTTCACTCTGGCTCATCAATTCTGCGAATCGAAATGGGCGACCGTATCCACTGTCCTTTTTATCCTCCTAACTCCCCCGTTCCGGCCACATTCCTTGCGTGCAACCCGTTCATCATAACCCTTTGGCTGCGAAGTTCGTATGTATCCGAATACATATTTTTATCTACTGACTGCAGAGATCAGCGAATCCCTTGAGGTATTGTATCGAAATATGTAATTTTACTAACCTTGCAAAAACATTTTAAAAATAATTTTGCAATTTCTGCGTGCAACTGCATATTGTCATTATTTAAGACAAAAAATGGATAAAGTTTTTTCGTGGATACTTAACATATATTATGAATGTAACGAGTAATCATTTAACGCAGTGATAATACTAAGGTTATGACAGTTCTTCCGCGACTGTGTGTCAAAAAATACTGAATTTCCCTTTTGTATTTTTTTGAAGCACTGATTTCACTCATTACAAGCCAAGCTTACAAACCTTAGCTTTTATAAAACGAAATTGAGGTGCAAAAGAGGCCGGTAGTTTTACGAATAAATTTTTAACGAACACTTTTCTAGCATAAGAAGCCGACTGCTGCGCTGTCACTACTGAATTAACGCATTTTGACTTGTGGACATGTAAGTATTTGCTTATAACTCAAAAATTACGATGGGTAGGTGTGTAAATGTTATCAACATTCAATTCTTTCTTATAAAGCTTCTCGTGAAAATGGCTTTTATAATAGAAGGAAAAATAATATTTTCCCCCTTGTTTCACTCATTTTTGTATTGACACCGTTTAATTTATTTATTTGCAAAAAAATAGCGTTGCATCGTAGGCAGAGTAGTTCATAAGAAATAGAGGACAAGTTATTCTATAAGCTTCCAGTTATCAATATTCAATTCCTTGGGAGAATTCGCTTCTTAAGAAGTTTTGTGCTAATGGGACATTTATAAGAAATTCTCTACTAATTGCGTTTGAAATCATGAAATTTCAAGTATAATATGCGACAAAATAGCGTGGCAGGCTGCAGTAGTGGTCCATAAGAAGCTGAGACCAAGTTATTCTACTGCCATAATATGAAAAAATATACTTCTCATTTTACTGTGATGCGACCTTCGTGTTGAGGGAATCCGGGGGGAGAAATAAGGAGAAGTTGAAACTACATCCTTGCCACTTTTCCTCCTCTGGACGTCGCATTAGTTTCTCTGTCTGGCAGACGATGGATCTCTGCCGCCTTTCGTTGTCGACTCTTTTGTCCTCATTTGTATTTTCTCAACGTGGAGCGTTCCCTTTTTGCCACCGAAATTACTTCGCTCCGCTGTGTCTCGTCTTCCACCACCAGACCTCCTCTTCTTTTGCTCCCTATTCTGTTTTTTTCTATTCGTTGCTCAATCACTTGACTTTGTCGTCTCTCTCTTTTCGTCTCTCAGTTTTCTTTGCTCTGTTCGCTCTCCTTTTTGCAGTATTTCTTTCCTCCGTCCTACACTGGAGAAAAAAGTGGTCGGATCCCCTTCGGGTTCTTACTTCGAATGCATTTCAACTACCTTGCGCGTCTCGTGGTGATGGAGAGATATGCTAGGGTGATTAATTTGATTTCTTTTGCACCAGGGACAACTTTCCTTTTATGGATGAATTATTCGTATTCCTTTCATCCTGCGTGAAATATTGGCTTTTTATTCGCATTTTGGCGATATCATCACAATATATAGGCGTGTGCATTTCCATAAGTCAAATGGCGATGCTCCCGCAATAAATCAGTGTAAATGTTCGTAGGTTGTACTGTCCCTTTTTAGGGAGTAGATCTGCCGAAGCCTGATAAAATAAAATGTTTCCTGAAAGCATATCTTTTGAAAAGAAAAACGATCATATTTTTAAGAGGAAAATGATAAAAACTTTCCGTGTACATTTTGAGTTGGTAGTAGTTTTGGTTCGAGGTTTTTCTCCTTCGTTCCAGCAATATCTTCCGAGGAATCCATAATTTTTCATGCCTCAAGGTTGTTAAGAATAGTTATAATGTGATTAATTTTTGAATTGACTGCAAAGTTCGAAACCCGAAAACTGTAATCGTTAAGCGCTCGTTAGCCGTCTGTGGCGTCTTGCTGGCCTCACTCTTGGCTAATTGAGGACGTGTTATGGAGGATGGGATGAAAATGCATGAGTATTAATTATTATTCGATGGCAACGGTGTGGCATGAAGGGTGAACCATAAAAATTCCTCTCCGTCCTCCGTGCGCTGAATGGGAATTCCATCCGGAATGCGCCCTGAGTATTTTCTCTCTTATTACGCTCAGGCCATTGCGTCCAAGATCCTTTTGCGTCACGTGCTAACGTCAGGTTCTCTCCTGAGATTTATTTCTTCCCTCTGCGGTGTCCTTCCTATCCGTTTTTTTCAGCCAAAGATGAAGAGACCACGACTCCTCCCTTAGGCTGACTACAAGTTCTCCCTTTTCTCTCATTAGCCCCGACATTGCCCGCCGTAAGGTCTCTACTACTCTCCACAAACCATTTTCCCCACGTAGTCGTTACTTTTTGTTCATCTTAAGCATTCCTGTGACCGTCTTGTTTCTCCATTCTCTACGCCACTTAGCTTGGGGAGGTAAAAGTATAGTTTTTTTTACTGTACTCGATACCTCTTGCATTTTACAGAATGAAGATATCAGGGCGATCTCAGAAAACTGTATAACAATGTAAAGCAGGTCGGAAAATTCGTGACAACTGACGTCAATATAGCGTGTTCTATGGCTAGGACCAAGCCATCCTTCCAATTTGGCCACAGTTCGTTTTTTCTCCAAAACTTTTCCGCAAATTATGTCCGTTCTCATTCCTCTTTTTGTGCCGAAAAATCTGTGTAAGTAAAAATGGACTTTTTAAAAAGAAATATGTAGATGACTCCTCTTATTTTTTGAAATTCCTCTTATTCCTCTTATATGACATATTTTTTTATATAATAGTTTTTTTATGGAGATATTGCTCCATTAATTGATATATTATTTAATTTTTCTTTTGCCATCGTTTCGGATTTTCCTTGATTATAATATGTATGCTTCTTAAGGGCTCATAGAGAGTTCCTTCTGAATTTTTTTTTGCATGACGGCAAAATCTTCTTCAAAAGCTTCTTATTTTTATATATCAATTTATGGACCTATATCTTCAGAAACAAAAAAACATGTAATAATGTGCCTTTTAAATCATGTAAAATAAGTAGAGTTTTATATTCCTGTTACCATGAACACATTATCGAGTTCCTTTTTCAAGGACTACTCATGTGATTCTTTTCTCTCACGCGGTGGCCTCTCATGTATGCTTACATGATTTTTTTTCTCGTGGAAATTTCTGCTTATTTCATAGCCGACAGTAGTGAGTATTGTGGATATCTAAATTTAAAAATACACTAATAAAGGTTTTTTAAATATAATGTCCTACTTTTTCAAGCCATCCATATAAGAAAATTGTTCATCATAAACCAAGTTAATCCCTCTTGTGTAAAATATAGTAATTTGATCTTGTTTAACTCCCTTAATATAATGTGTTTATTTTTATACATGTTGAATTGAATATGCTGTTATGTTAAATTGCTGAAACTCCCTCTTAACTTCTTATTGTTAAATCTAATTACCTATTGGAGAATGTAGGAAAAATTGCCTACTTCTGTGGAATCCTCAATATTATAATTTGCAATCCTTAAAATATGATATTTTGGTTTTTATTACTTTTGACTGCGATTGAATATTTCTGTTTTTAGTAGGATTAGGGTGCTTCGACGGCTAAGGTCATTCGCACATTTTTCTGTTTACCCTGCATTTGTTCTCAGGTGACTTGCGACAGAACAATTAACACTTATAATAATTAAAATTGACCCGAGAATGAAGTTTGGGCTGCGCAGTGGTCTGCGTATTGACTCCGTCCGTGGTTCGAATCTTGACCCAAGTGGACTTTTTCTCAATTTGCCGATGTTTACCTATTCTTTACTCTCGCCTAAAAATCTCTGTATTTTGTTGCTTAAATAATTGACTTGACGGATGTTTTAATACCTCGATCAGTAGGTATGACTAAGGTATGAAATTGATGGACTCGACTTTTAACAATGTGAAGATTCATTTTGAGTGATGTTATACTCGATGTATAATTTTCACAGCTTTTTCATTCGGTACTACCGTTTTCAAAGAGTGCCTGAAGATGACGCCTACGTGTTTAACCAGTAATACCGATTAACATTTTTGTGAAAAATTATTCATTTTGTGTATTATCATTCATGGTATCATTATTTTCAGCTTGGAAACCAACGATTCTGAGTATTGAACTAATTGGTTTTAATTTGGTTGGAATCGAAATGTGATTTCGGATTTGCATGAAGGATTCGCATGTTCATCATTCAGCGCTCCCCCTCTGAGATCCAGTATCTCTCCTGAACCTAACCCTTTGACATTTGATCTTTGACCCCGCTGCTAGATCAGGTCGTTTATCCACATCTTGAGTGATATTTTACTCAATGTATAATTTTCACAATTTTTTCATTCGATACTAGGTACCGTTTTCAAAGAGTGCCTGAAGATGACGCCTACGCGTTTAACCGGTAATACCGATTAAAATATTTGTGAAAAATTATGCATTTTGTATATTCATTCATGGCTTCGTTATTTTCAGCTTGGAAGCCAACGATTTTGAGTGTTTAACTAATTGGTTTTAATTTGTGAGGTATCGAAATGTGATTTAGGATTGACTTGTAGGATTCGCTGTTCATCATTCAGCGCTCCCCCTCTGAGACTCGGTATCTCTCCTGAACCAAACCCTTTGACATTTGACCTTTGACCCCGCTGTTAAAACAGGTCCCCTGAGGAGACGGAGACGCACTTGCCTCTTGGGGTCTCGCTCTGCCCTCTCCAGCCTCCCGCTGCCTCCTCCATCCCCGCACATTTGCGATTCCTCAGACCCCCGCCCCCAAGCCTCCCAACAGCCCCCGCCCACCGACTCCACTGTTCGTCCCATACAAGGGCCCCTATAAGGTGGCCACCCCCTTATCCCCAGTTCCGAATGGCGAAACCTTCTCGGTGCACTGCGTATCTCTTGAGTGTCCACTCCCTATAGGACCGTCTCGTTTCTTCTGGTGAAACCCGACCCTCTGACGTCCAGTGAAACCCCGAAGCCGTGCGTCTAATCTTCGGATCCTCCAAATGCCTCCCGTTCATTCGTACGTGCAATGTGAAATCTCTCATCTCACAATCAGTAAGTATCTTCTGCGGTACCACCGAATCAACGATGCTAACGACGTTTGGTTTTTGGAAAACGTAAGTCGTAAATTACGTTTAATTAGATTTTAGCGTTAATACTCGATGGTAATTGTTGCTAAATAATTTAATCGACGGACAAAAAATGTCTGCATCTGTCGCGGGAATGTTTTGTTTCGGGGTTGTAACCGATGCGGCATGAGGCGAAAAATTAAGATTGTAAGTAAATTTTATCCGATTCCGTACTATGCGTTGTACAGGTTCAGTAAATATTAATCGGCTTTTTGGAAAAGCCTTTATCGAAGCAATTCTTGGTCCCACACGCTTAGAAGCGTAAATATATTCTATGAACGACTGCATGCATAAAAATTGTTGTCACTGTATATTCTACGCAATATCACCAAGTACGCCTTAATGCATTTAATTGATGGCGAAGCTCCAAATATTTACCCCCTATTTGCACATTATCAACATGTTACCGACATTTTCATAATCTTGGAAAGTAGATTTCATTTATAACTTCGTTATAAGATCACGTGAACTCTAATGTGTAGCCTCATATGAATCTAATTGTTTTTTATATTATACTAACTACTCTGTTTATTGGTCAATAACAATTTTTTAAATGCCAAAGCTGCTGAAAATTCAAATTAAGGCCCTAAAATTCAAATTTAATCGACGAATAGGCATACATTATTATTGACAAATTTGAAAATTCTAATAATTATAAATGTCATTGGCGACTAACGTGAAGCCTTATAAAGTTCCGTGCTCTTGCTGTATTCCTGTATTGTTTTCGAAATAAATGCATTATATAAAGAGTGTTCACCTAAATGGCGTGCTGTTACGACATGAAAAAGGTTTGTTTCCATCCAGGTCCATTTCCTGGATAAACCAGCTGTAACTTTAGGTGTGGTTTGCGAAAAAATATTCGTTAAAAATTTTGTTTACGTGAATGGGTAGAACATATTTTTCTACCTAGTACAACGATTAGCTAAACCTTGATATTCCCTTATTTTTTCGTCCAGGGGTTGGATCACGGTTCCTTCTTTCGCGTTTTCGTTATCACTATTAAATACGCTAACCGCTCTAGAAGAGCCGTACAGTTGATTTAAAAAGAACGCACTCAATCAATTAAAACTAGTTATTCAAAGCACTGAACAAAATTAGAAAAATTACGATCACGTTTTCGCTCTCATGAGCTCGTTGTAAAATAACGGTAACGCGAGCTTACACGTTGTTGAGAAACGCGATCGCGCCCCAGCATCTTTTACGTCGTTCCTTTCGAAAGAACTCTAGTGTGGCAGCACTGCGTCTTCTCCTAGCCTCCTACCCTCCCCCCTTCGATTCACCCCCCCCTCCCCCGCTCCTCCCATCCTCACGTCTTCTCTTCTCCCTCCATTAATTGCGTGGAATTTCTCATCGGCCGTCTCATCTTCTCGCTCTCCTTCCCCCTCAGTACCTCTTTTGTCTCTCCACCCAAACCCCCGCCATCCACCACTCACTGCGCTTCCCACTCCTCATTGCCTCCTCCCCCCCAGCAGTAGGGTATCGAATTAATACGACCGGCGCCGCCCAACCCCCGTCCAATTTCCTGCCGTCGTTTCCACCTCTTCGCTTCACGTGTCCCCCGCTGCCCAATCTCTCGAATGCGGTCCATCGTTTTGTTCCCATACTCCTATTGCTTCGCCGCCCAGGTTTATTGCCTGTCGAGAGTTTGGGGGGGGGGGGGGGAAGCGGGGACCTTAACGATTTAGAGGAAAGCCGTAGAAGGAACGCATGCCCCGGCATTACTTATGTGGTAGAGATGTGCAAAACTTACTGATTGAGAAGTAAATTGAACGATAGAATCGTTCATTTAAATTATCGAATCCTACATTTTTCGATTCGATTCGGGCTTGAAGCATTGGGGGGTGAAGTCGACTTGAGAAATTATAGGAGAGGAGTAAATGCAACGCATGCCGTTACTTATACGGTTCATTCATTCGAGTATTCTACCAGCTGATTGGTAGGTTCTTGGACAGTTCCCATTCTGCATCCCAATTTCGTACACATTGTCTCGCTTTCCCTCCTAAGGATGGCCCGCTATTAGATCTCTCTTTAATTCTTCATATCTTCTACCTCCTCTTATTTCGTCCAGAATTCCTATCCTCTTCCTTCCTCTTCCACGCTTCCCCAGTGTTCTTCCCTCTATTACTCTCTTCAACATGCCCTCTCCTCTCAAAACCTCCTCCATCCATCTCTTCTACCTTCTTCGAACCTCTGCCACAAGCTTCCTCTCCTCTCCGACCATATCCAATACCTCCTCGTTCGTCTTCCTCGCCATCCAGCTCACCTTCTCCATCATTCTCCAAACCCACATCTCAAACGCCTCAAGTCTACGCACAGCCTCCATTCGCAATGACCAAGTTTCCGACCCATATAGCGCCAAGCTCCATATTAAAGTTTTTACCAGCCTCTTCTTTACGTCTCTTCTCAGATCCCCCCTCAATAATTCCCTTCTCTTCGAAAATACTTCTTTAGCAAGCACAATTCTGCATCTGATGTCCTTACCACTAAACCCGTTCACCTACAAAATACTACCCAAATACGTAAACTGCTCGACCTGCTCTATCTTCTGCCCCCTCACCCTTATATTCAACCCCGCCTTCTTACTTCTAGAAAATCTCATTACTTTCGTTTTCTTGTGGTTAATCTTCATCCCATACTTTTCGCACTGCACCTCTAACGAATTCACCATTGACTGTAACCCCTTGGCAGACTTACTAACCAATGCTTGATCATCTGCAAATGTCACCTTTTTTATCAGCTACCCTCCTACCTTTATTCATACCCCCTCCTCCCCCCCATGCCTCCCTTACCATTTCTTGCAACGGCGATAGTGGACACCCCTGCCGCACTCCCCGTCCTATCGTGGCCCATCCCGATTCTCCATTGGCTACTCTAACCTGCGCCGTCTGGTTCATATACAAATTCCGAATCAGACGCCTGTCTCTGTAATCAACCCCTAATTTCTTCAACACTACCATTAATTTCGCCCAGTCCATCCGATCAAACGCCTTTTCGAAATCCACGAAGCATGTAAAAACATCCTGCCCATACTCTAGGTTTCTTTCTACTAGCGTCCTCATCACCGTTATAGCGTCTCGCGTTCCCATCCCTCTTCTAAACCCGAACTGGTCGTCACCCAGGTATTCATTTGCTTTCTTCTCTAGCCTTCTGTTTATAATTCTCAGAACTGCTTTGGCCACGTGAGATATTAAGCTTATTGTCCTATAGTCTTCGCACGTTTTTGCCTTACTCTTCTTTGGTATAGTAATTATTACAGTCTTCGCGAAGACTTCAGGTCACACTCCATCCTCATAAATCCTACAAATAAGCGCAAAACGTTTTCCCCTTCCGTTCTCTCCTATGCTCTTTAAAAACTCTGCAGGTATGTCATCCATTCCCACCGTCTTATTCATTTTCATGTCTCGTAGAGCTCTTTCGATTTCGCTATCTAGGATACCTGGTCCGATGCCATCTCTGTCGATATCGTCTTCTCTTTCTATATCTAACCTATTGAGCTTTATTTCTTTACCATTCAGCTCTTCAACATACTCCTTCCACCTCTCCTGGATCTCTTCCGGTTCTACGAACACCTTTCCCGTATTGTCTGTTATCGTTGTAATTCCCCTTCCCTCAGTTCCCGTCAGCTCCTTTACCTTCCTTTATAATGCATCTGCTCTTCCCTCCTTTAGGTATTTCTCTAACGAGTCGATCTGTTCCCTCCAACACGCCTGTCCTGCTTTCTTTGTTTCTCTTCTAAGCCTGTTATTTAATTCTCGGTATTTTCTCTTACCTATCTCTGAGTTTACGCTCTTCCATTTCCTTCTGCATCATCTCCTTCACGATCCTCGGTTTTATAATTTTAGTTTCACTGACTTTGCTTACCGTTGCTTTCGCCGCGTCTACAATTCCATTTTTCAAAATTCCCCAATCATCTTCCACTGATCTAACTCCATGACCCTCACTCATTATCTCATCCACCTTCTCTCGATTCTTCTTCTTCATTGTCCCGGTTTATGCCTCCGTATTCCATTTCCGTACCCTCCTTCCCATTCTTATCTTTTTCGGTTTACCCGACATTTCATGACTAATAAGTTGTGGTCTGTGTCTGCATCAGCTCCTGGATAAGTATGCGAGTTTTAACACTATTCCTGTATCTGTGACGAAGCATTATATAATCTATCTGGAACCTATCTGTGTCTCCTGGCTTCTTCCAAGTGTACCTGCGTCGAAGATGATGTCTGAACCATGTATTTGTAATCACTAGGTTATTTCTACGGCAAAACTCCACAGTTTTCTCGCCGCGGTCGTTTCTCCTTCCTAGCCCGTAATCGCCCACCTTCCGCCCATCTCTTCCTTCACCCACCACCGCGTTCCAATCCCCCATTACTACCAAGTGCTTACTCCCAGGTATTCAACCAATTATTTACTCTAGCTGATCGTATACCCCATCTACCTCCTCCTCTATATGATTAGAGGTAGGCATATAAACTTGGATTATAAACTAAATTCGTAGGATCTGCCTTTACTTCCACGACTATTATCCTATCACTCACCTGTTCTGCATTCACTACTTTTCTACCAATTTTCCTATTCATTACAAATGAAACCCCGCTTACTTTCTTTCCCTCCACTATATATTACATAATAGTCATCGCTCCAGTAATCCCCGTTATCCTTCCATCTTACTTCACCCAGACCCATTATGTCTACACCCACCCTCTCCATTTCTTGCTTTATATTCTCTAGCTTCCCCGCCCTCAGCATAGTCCTAACATTCCACGTGCCTATTCTGATTGTTTTGTTCCTCTTCTTTATCTTCATTTCCTCTGCTGCTACTACGTCTGAGCAAGGATTTCGTGTGATGACGACCGCAGGGGCCTTGCACCCACCGCTGCCGGGCACGACATCCGGCCCTCTGGGCCGAGCCCCGTAGTTGCCAGGATTCATTATCATTTGAGAACTGTCCATAATTTCAAGGTTCTGGTTTTGATTGAGATATTATTCCGTGGCTTTACTCAATAGTGTTTTTAACGTAACACCATCACTTCAGAGGCCGCCCCACTGGGGTCAGACGCCTTTTGTAGCCGCCTCATTGGGGTACAGACGCTGCGCGGACTACCATTCGTCTGTCTCCTAATCTTCGACCAATCTGGCATGGGTAACCCTACCAGGAGCATTGATCCCGCCAGTGCAGCTCTAGGGGTCATCGGAGCACCTTCCACCACGACAAGGTTGTAGTCCAAGGGAAGAGATTGATACGGTAGAGATGTGCAAAACATGCGAATTAACGTGGAATTGAATGGTAAAATCGTTTGCCGAAAATGTCGAATAAAATTGAATCTGACATTATTTTTTTCGATACAAATTAGAAGGATTGGGGGAAGAGAGTTCTTTAAAAAATGGAGGAGTGATGTAGAAGCAACGCAACACCTTTTGTTTAAACATGGTTGAGAGACGTTCGAAACGAGCAAATTAATTTGGAATCCAACGATGAAATCGTATATCGAATGTTTCGAATCGAATAAAATCGAATGTGACGATCAGTGTTTTTCAGTAACTAAGCGCTCATTTGGACGTTTTTTGTTTCGGGCCATATCGTTATCATTGAACTTCCTTTGCATGCTTTACTTTGATGTATACGTCCTTTCCCACTCTTTCCCATTCTTTTCGTACGCCCTCTTGTTTCTCTGTTAATTCTCTTGTCATCGTATTATTGATTGGATTTTTTAATTTTTTTTGCTGATTCAGTGAATCAGTTTGCCGATATGTCCATCACACTCGTTTTCTGGGAACTGAGCTGTGCTTCTTATGATGTGATTGACCGAAGCTCAATATCAAGTCATGCCTTGCTGCCTTTTTTTAATTTTTGGGAGATGATAATTCCGGCAGAGGCTTCAAATGTTTGTGAAACAAATAAAAAAGAAAGTATTTAGTGTTCATTTCCTGCGCCAGTATGCTTCTTGTACATCAATAATAAAAAATAATCGTTCTTTCAGCATGCTGCTTCATGCAAAATGAAATGTTTGAATAAACTGCCAGTCGTTCAATATTTGCCGTTAT
Source organism: Pyrrhosoma nymphula (assembly GCA_963573305.1). Lineage (NCBI taxonomy): Eukaryota > Metazoa > Arthropoda > Insecta > Odonata > Coenagrionidae > Pyrrhosoma > Pyrrhosoma nymphula. Next base: position 66,386,519 of record OY754330.1, on the reverse strand, counting down.
TAAATGATTTTATGATAAATTTATGTCTTCCTTCCTTTGTATTCTAGGCAACGTGGGCTTGATACAATTAGTATATTTTAAGTTTGCTTGGGATTCTGGATGGATAACTGATCACGTTTTCCTTGTCTTCTGGTGTATTATCGTACTTTCCTGTTGTGTGCGACGCATAATAAGAATGGAAAAAATGAGACGAAGCTGTGTATGCCTCTCATAATTTATGCCTGTGCCAATCGTAGTAAAATACGTATATTAAAGTAAAGAAATGATTATTTTCCTTTCCTTCTGCCTGATTTTCCGAAAACCAATATGAACCATGTCATTTTTATTCGGATTTGAATGGATTCGTAGTAAACCAAGGATGTTAAACTAAAATGGGTGCATGGCCGTGAGCGCTCATGGACGAAGGTAGAGCAAGAATAGGGGTGCATGGGAAGGATTTTGTGCCGAGTATGCGTGGCCTACCAGTCACAAAACATCGCAGTATCTGAGGATTTTCGCTTAGAATTGAGAAAAATCAAACGTGACCACCGAAAGCTTAAGCTAGAGTAAGGCCTAAACTGTGCCGACTTTAATGGCGGAATTGCCTTCAAACATCAAGCGAGATGTCTCCTCTATATTTCTCTAACCTCGTAATACACGCACAAAGTCGCTCTCCTAGGGTCGGAAGGTACCAACACCGCACTATTTCTCGGCCTTCTCAGCATCCTCCTCGTGGGTTAGACACGTGCAAAGATGGGACGGAATCAGTGCGTCAATCAATATATCCCGCTCCTCCCTTTCCTCCTCTTCACTTTCTTTGTGGGCACGTCATCACGGCCTCACTTTCCGTCTCTTCCTCCCCCCACCCCCAATAACTCCTCCCACCACCTTCCCCCACATTATCCGGAAGGTGGCGTGCATCGGAGGGTTCTATTTTCCCCGGCCCTTTTTCCAACCTTGATTTCTCTCTCAGGCTCCCTCGTCGTAATGAAGGCATCAATCAATTACCCCCCGAGCAGGCCTTACCCTTTGCTCTCTTTCTACCACCCCCTCTCCACTCCTCCCCCAACATCTCTCTTTTCAGTTACCCCTCTTCCCGATACGCTTCGTCAAAACCCCCATAACCTTTCCTCCCTTCGGTATCCAAACCCTCGATGCGTACTACCCACCCTTCTCCTCCCAAAACCCTCTCGCACACATGCCCGTATACTTTTTCTCTACGCCTTCTCTCCCTGTCGTAGTCCTATGCTCACCCTCCTACTGCCTCCATCGAATTCCACCCCTTTCGGAAGCTTCCACTCCCACTGTAAACCCTTTGGCAATCTTTCCTCCTTTATATTCCAGTCCTTCCCTCCTCCTCTTCCCTTCCAATCACACTCCACGGGTTTACCCCACCCGTTCTCTGTTTCCTCTCAGCTAACTGCTTCACTTCCTTCCTTCCCCATTTGACTCTCCGATCACTGACTCCATATTTAACGGTATCGTTCCGGAGATGTTCGCGCGGCGTCAGAATGGCTCTGCTGTGCGCAAAGATACATAGCTGCAGCTAAGTGGGTCTTCTCGATTGAGATATATTGTGAATTAATTCAGTGAGCAATAAATTTTAAATTGGTGATGGAGGCGCACTTTTTGTGTTCATTGCCCTAAAATTACTATTTCTATTCCCCTAAAATCTATATTTGAATATCAGTGATGCTAATGCTACTAATTTTGCTCAAGAAAACGTACCATCAGTTGATATTTTCGTATCGTGCCTATGAAAACACGTACTTGGGCAAGAAAAATCATATCCTGACCGTTCCTGGTGCTCAAAATGATGCCGGTTGGATTTTTTAATGCATTGTTAATGGTTATGGTTGGACAAGTTTAATGTAAAATGAGTCCATGGATGCCAGAAATCATAAATTTATGAAAGAAAATAATATATTTTTATCATTATTTTTCATTTGCATTTTGATTAATCAGATTTTGACGAACTCATGGGTTAGTGATGGAAGGAGGGCTTCAATTGCCACCTCGAGGAAGCATAAAGAGCGAGGCTTTCAATAGTTTTTTCTGACTTTTTTTATCGTGTAGATTGAACGAGTCGTTGGACCTTATAAACCCGATTTTTAAATTTATAATTTCTTGATAGGTGACTACTTTTGCCAATTATTGCCTTTTATTATATATTTAGATGAATACACACAGTCATTCCCTGGATGGTGAACAACCACCCGACGAGATTCGAACCCGCGACCTACGGATTCGCTGGTGACGTTACCCCACCACCTCCGAGGCCATCCGAATTTTTTCTATAAATAATTATTTATTATATTTTAATGCCAGTACATCAATGAAAATAGTGAAAGGAATTGATTGAACAGTGGTGATTTTGAAGGCAATATGATCATGCATTAAAATGCATTCAAGTATAATTTTTTCCCTGTAAGCAATGCTGTGTTTTCTTAGTTTACGCTGTTTATTCATTTTTAATTGTAAATAATACATTTGTTTGTTTGGATTTGTTTATTAAGTCACCGACTATCGGCCTGTTTAAATATTCTCGTCTTTTTATCCCATACATCCAAACCCGTTTGTAGTCTATTATATGCAAGTGCTCGGCCAGAAACCCCTTGTTCGGACGTAACTCGTTTCCCTTCCCCTATTTACGCCAGTTTCGCCTTCCGTTATTCAATCTCCTCCTTCCACACCCTCATCACTTGTGTCGCCTTTTTCGAGTGCTAAAGATTTCTGGGTGAAGAGGTTATTGTGCAAGAACTTGCTTTAAAATTACATTTAATAAAGAAAGAGTTCCCTATAATGTTGAGTCAAATGGAAAAAGAAGTCGTTTGACGCATTTTTCTGTTCTCTTATGTAACTTTTGCTCTTGAGTGACAATTCGTGTATCTTGTCAATTAGAACACTTAATCGTTTGGACAAAACTGTAGCATAAGTTGCTCTGTAAGTAAGCTCTGAAGCCGTGTATTTTTAAGGCCAATATTCAATTATATTTTGCCGCCATTGATCGAGTGAATTGTAATCCATATTTATCCAGTTTCACCTCCTATACTGATATGTTGGCTGCGTTAGAAGCCATGCGAAATTTTACGAAAAGGTCATTTTTAACATACTTCAGGGTCTGATTGAGACACTCAGGGAGAATTGATACTGTTCACGAAATACCAAAACGTTCAAGGGCCTATTTCATCTTTGTACATTAAATTAATTTTAAGGCATTATTTTAGTTGGTTTATCAATGTAATTTCATAAATATTAGTCATTATTGACGTTTTAATCCGTAGGAAAGCTTGTGTTGCTGAGCATAGAGTTGTTGGAGGGACTGGACTTAACTGGTGACTTCAACGGGCGGCGTTGAGGTCTCCGTGAAGGACGTTGAGGAAAATGTCGGCGGTGTTTGAATTCAGGTTATGGGACTTAACAAAATAGCGAATGAGTAATTATAAGTTGACTGTCCATTTTAAAATATTCATGAGGAATATATCATCGATTTTAGGCAAAATTAAGTGTGGATTATTCAGCGAGGTAGTATTAAGATGGGAGAGGTAGCGATAGGACGTAACGCGCGTCACTGAGAAGAATCAACGTCATAAGCAAGACTGAGAATAGAAGAAATCAATTGAAAGTGGAAAACCGATGTGATCACCTCAGCCAGTATTTCCTACCTCTCGTTCGACAGCTGACGATCCTTTCTGGAATAAACCATTTCTGTATTGGTCCCCACAGCAGACCGAAACCCACAATCACCATTCAGTGCGGGCATTTCATCGTATCGTAGAGGATCGGGAGCAACCCCTCCGGTATTGAATGTAGAGATAAAGGAATGGATTCATGATTCAAGCGTTGTTCTTTCCGCCCAGGGGAAGCCGCGCGAGAGAGGCAGGCCAGGGATCCTGAGGGCGAGGTCCATGAACTCTCTTCCCGCGCTGCGAACGCACCGGGCCGGAAAGTCGCCAGGGCTCGACCCGCATCGTCGCCCTGATTGGTGCTCTCAGCTACGCTCGCGGCGCGGACGACAAAGAAGTGGGCGTCGCGTCGACCCCTCCTTCTATCGTTTCCCGCCCAAACCGCTTGCGCCCGCGCGCCATCTTGACCCCTGCCTCGCCCGTCTCCCACATTGTTTCCCTCCTTAATCGCTTGCCCTTGCTCGCCATCTTTTTGTCAAGTGCCGTTCCTTCTGTCGCATCGTCCGGGTGGTGTGCTTCTGAGTTATTATCCTCTTCACTACCGTTCCATCTCTTTGGTGAAAATCTCCCATCCTCGCCTCTCCCGTTTTAAAACTCATTGTCAGAGGAGAAGAAAAAATCCAATCGCTTTAAAAGGATTTTTGGGCATCTAGGTGTATTCATTCGATCGGTGTTCCCCCGAGTGGCAGGATGCGTGGGGGAGGAAACGTCAGCGTGTTAGCTAGGGAAGTTCAGCCATCCCCTTTTACTCTCTGGCCGGGGGCGAATAAGACTCGTGTGATACACGAAATGTAACCTCTCTCCTCCAGACCATTCTGGCGTTTCCGATGAGGGAGAAGGGATGGTGGAGTCCCTTCGAGGGTCGTCATGTTGCGATGCCCCATCCTGGAGCATAAGGGCGTTCTGGAAGCGATGCCGGAAAGTCATGTGTCATAGGTTGCTTGATTTTTTTCCGGGTTATGACCCTAAAAAAAGACTGCTCACAACACAAGATATTGAAACTCACATATTCCACTGGGTATATGCTTCGAATTAATTGAAAAAATTTATAAAGAGTCGGTTTTATGACCTTGTTGTTGCTTTTACTTTGTTAATAGTTGAGTAGGAAGAAAAATATTTATATTTAAAAGGTAGATCTTCGTTTTAAGGGAACATATTTCTGATAATTCTGACAATATATAAGCAATCGATTAAATTAGTTAATAATTGACAACTACACTTATTATGATTATTGCAATGGCTCTTTTCGTGACTTTTGAAATAAACTTTTAGAAATTGTGAGTAGCTAATTATGCAATACGATTTTTGCACGCGCTTTGACAAGAATATTTCATTTTGGTTTCCATGTCATATCTATATATTTTTTCTTAGATGCAATTCACTAATAATATCATGACTCCACGTTATTGCTCTTTGCTTATAATCACTGTTACATTCTGACTCTCACCTGCATAATGGGCGACCCCAGCGTATCTGAGGATGTTAAATGCTACGTTGATAAAATTAAAAATTCGTGCGCAAAAATGTGAGTTTTTTTTCCTATAATAGCCGTCGTAAATCAAGATTCAAATTTACTATAGCTCTTCGGCATTGGCAAGTCGCAAATACTGTGAATGGGATTTGTGACTTCGAATCGTTTTTTTTTCTCTTCTGTAGAAAAAAAGAAAGCGGTGACTTTAGGCCGATGATGTTGCAGCATTTCCGTTTGGTATCAGGGATGAGTGCCATCAACGATGTCTCACAACATCAGCCAGCCTTGGGGTATGGAATCATAAGGGAGCCGATCAATCAGTCATTCGGAAGAATAGTTTCATATGACAGAAGTCCGAACGAAGGCTGTAAGGCATCCGCCTGACTGACCGCACGTGCGACGTTGGCTGAGTTTCTGAGGGAAAAGCTCTCGATAACAGAAATTGAGATGAAAGAGATGAGTCGACTACCTAAATATCAATCTGTCAAATATTTCAAAGAAAGTTATTTCAATTAATTTTCCTTTTACGAATATCAAGTTTTGACGATTTGAGTTTTGACACGTGTTTCGATAGAAAGCGTTCCCTATACGAGTGGCTCTCTCCCGTGATGACGTAGACTTTGCCTCCACTTCGTGGAAAGTTATCGACTTCTCCAATCTCTCTGAACTATCATTTACTGAAGTAATTGAGGGGAATCCTTCAATTCCATATCGCCGAAAATATAACTTTTTTTTACTCCATTTATTGAAAGAAGCATTTTTAGCCCTGAGCCTTTTCGTTAAAAAATATATTTTGGAGCATGGTCTTATATGCCAGCACAGCCTGAAAAATGACAGCTGCTGAGGAAAGAAGATTGGAATCAATTGAAATGTGGTTTTATCAAATGATGATGAAGATAAAATGTTGTGAGATTAACGCCTATGTATATGTCCTACGAAGAGTAGGTGAGAAAAATGTATAGCGAAAGTTCGGAGAAGAATATACTAACTGATTCGACTCATTCTGCGTCTCAACGACCTCTTGAAAACAACGGGAGTAGGACTGAATTTGAAGGATTACAAGGAAGACAGGATTTTAAACAGCCGGGAGAATACAAATGACGTCAAAATGAAGACTTATTTCAGATTGAAACGGTTTGCTGATCGGAGAGCAGAGTAGAGAGCTGCAGTAAGCTAATCCTCAGATTGTTAACTCCTCTTTCATTGTCAAAATACAACATTTGACACAATTATTGTTTATTTCAAATTTTACGAATGGCCAAACGAATGGCTGATTACATTTTTAGCCTTTATTTTGTCAAATGAGGTCCGAACGCGGCTTTTCATTGCGAAAGATGAGACATCTGCTGAAATCTTTGACAGTACTCTTGGCCTTTTTTTAATGCAAAATAAAACCGCAAAAATTATTATTGTTCTAGTGCTCGGAAACTCATTCAATAGCTCTCCTCAAAGGAAAGGACTTACAATATTTATAGTCGTTTATTTCCAGATAACTTGGGAAGTATATAGTTGCAATATCCTCACCAATATTTAGTTACCCTACGAGTAAAGGTACTTCCCCAGGCGTCCGCTTTTTCACAGTCGAAAGGTTTTGAGTTAAAAGAAACACACTTCTACTGCGCTTCGTGCAATATTGCTGGATTGAATGTTTATGGTCACCATCATTTAAATGCCATGGATATACGGCAAATTTCGGCCATGGATATACGTTTGGCGATCTTTCTTCGTATTTTTCGATCATTCTTCATACTTTTTGCTTATTAGCTCTCATTCTTTCTCCAAAACCTCACAATGACCTTCTTCTCTAGATAAAGACACTGCGTATTAAAAAATACTCTTTTATTAGATGACAGAACACTGCTCCGGTAAGCAACACTGAAATTCTTTTGTTTCTGTGCCTTCATCTTTTCGGCAACTCAGCGCTGAGTCTCGTGCATAACAACCCAGACTTGATTCTCGGTGCGCGCGGTGAGGGCACAACATATTCGCCAGCGCTTTTTCTAATGATGGCGAGATGAAAGCAATTATCGAGTTCCTAAAATGGTCCGTTCGTTCGCAACGAGCGACGTTCGCAAGTCGCCATTCCCGATTTCTAATGGCTAAAGATTAATCTTGGACTGGCACGTACGAGATTAACGCATTGACTGCGGGATGAGGTGATAAACTTTTTTTTTAATCCTTCCATCATTCGGAATCTCAGTCGCGTTGCCGCTCGGAATGAGATGACACTCCACCGACGACGTGACGGAAGGGGCTGTTGGCTGTCGTTTGCACTCAGATCGGAAATGGCAAATTAGTACGCGACGCGACGGTGGTCGACCGATAGTATCAGCTTGTGGGATCATTCTATTATTCTATGCTCATGTTGTCTTTTTACTGCTCATATTAATCTCCATTAACAAAACCTTTGCAAGGATACACTTATAATGAAGGAGATGAGTGGGAATGATACTTTATTTCTCTTTGTCAGGCTGTCCTTTGGCTATCTCCATTTTCGCTTCCAAGGAATTTAATTTAAGACAGCATATTGTTTATTTTATATTTCAGTGAGGTAAAAATAGTTTGGACATAAATTATTTTATCTTTATTGTGGGCTATATTATATATATTTTGTCCGTCAGCTCAACCTCCGTTCATATATTAAAACATTTTCAGTCTTCTCTCGTTATGCTTTGTTGCTGTTGGTAAGTTGGTTGTTTGGTTTTAGGCGCGTCATATCTTCCTGTATTCGTAATAATTACTCCATCAGCGTTCCTTTCTATCCAGCGTATTTTCTCCATTATTCTCAAATCCTTGTTTTATAATTCTTGTCGTAAAGGTTTATAAATAATGACTTTGCCTTTATTTGTTTCGGCGGATGAAGTCATTTGCTCCAACCTCGAAAAAGTATTTGAAAAGGCTATGGATATGCGTTTATAGCTAGAAATAGCTGAAGTCACTACCGCACCTTATCCCGGTTACTGATGCTTTTTGTTAGATACTCGCCATATCAATACCTTCATTAATTTCCCCTGTTTCCACCATTAATGCTTGGGAAAAAATATTTTAAGGGGATTCCTGTTTCCTCGACGGTGTTTTTATCTCGTGAAGCTCGCATGACTACCGCATTGGGGTCAGTTAAAATTTCCCGGAGGCGAACAAATTGATAATGGTGACCCAATGCCCACAAGTCATGTACGCGTGCCCCCCAAAACCACGCCCTTAATGAGAATACACTGACTTTTAATGAGCGCATCCGAGGGTACCTCGCGCCCTGGCTACCTTTATTCAAGGTCCCTTTATTCTATGAGTAACAAGTGCTTGGGCCCTAATGGACACGGGAGTAACTTTGTGGAATGGCAGCATGGTCTCTATCAAATAAAACTCGTCGTTACTTCCAAAGGCCCATCTCCGTCGATGCATCTACGTTTTTAAGCAATTGCCTCCGCTCGCTGTGAGAAAAAATACTGAATCCCATCTTTTCCTTTGTAATGTTTAAAAAATAATGCTTTCAATGTTGATGTGCCTTAGCTATTGGAAACAAATTTGAGGTAAAGAATAAGCAAAATGGTTGACGAATATATTTTTAGTTAAAACTTTTTCCAGCCATTGGAGGCGACTGCAGGGCCATTAACTAATGCTTTTCGACGTCATTTCCCTGTAGTTTTTTCTAATTCTCAAAAAAAATAACATGGGCAGACATTTAAGTTTTATCACCATTCAATTCCTTCATAAAATTCACTTCACAAAACGTTTCTCGCGAAATTGGCGCCTAAATTAGAGACAAAAAGACTATTTTCCCAGTTTTCTACCATTATCGCATTTAAACCTTGAAATTGTAAGTTCAGTATGTGAAATTCATGTTTATATATTGCCTACATGAGAAATGAATGTCTATCTATAAATAGCGTTAAAGATATGATTATTTTGTTCTTATCATGCAGAGGTCGAGTATATTTATGCGTAGCCAAAATAAAAATTAAATAGCATTCAAGTCCTTTTGCAATGGAAATACCTTAATATGATAGTGATTTATTCGGATTGCCTTATAAAATCAAAAAAGGAATGATAAATGTCACCAATTGGCCTTAACAGGAAGATAAGAGTGCAGCTTATAAAAGTCATCGTATACGCCTCCCCAATTAGGTCAGAAATAAACCTTAGGTGCAAGACGAGAAAAAGTCTGTTTTTAATGCTAGCGGACTATCCTCCATGTTCCAAGGTCCTTAATTGGCAGTACAAAGCAATCGTAGTAGCTGGAAGGTTAAGGCTAAATAGGAACTTTGGAGTATATCAAGGAAATTTTTGTACGAAGGAGAAGGGCTGCAAAATACATATTATTATTATTATATGTCTGGCTATAACCATATGGATTTTCTTGTTGCGGACATACTAGCCGGTAGATAGAAGACTGAAGAACTAGTGCAGAAAATTCTTTCAAAAGACAGAAAAAAACTGCCTTTTCGTCATTTATATATTATCTTGAAATGATTATAAAAGTTGTCCAAATTTGTGTTAATTTCAATTTAATAAACTTGTTCCTCGATGTCACACCAGAACCGTTAATTTTGCAGTCGCAACATAAAAACTTGGAACCTTGGAACTTAATAGAGACCATGAGCAGGAACTGGATAGAAAGAGAAGGATCAGCCGCACAAGTAGAAACAGACCTCAGGGAGTGGAAAGCATGGTCCGATGAAGTTTTCTCGGGTATGGCAACGTGTCAGCCCTTCCATTTCCGATGTTCGCACGAGCCACTCGCTCATCGTCTGCGGGGTGAAATAAGTGAAGAGCCTAAGGTGTTTCATCGTACGAAGGCGCATTCGAAGTGCCCCGCTGGAGTCCTTTTCACGCTCATCCACTCTTAAAACTCCTATGTCCAACCTCCCCGACCTCAAGCTCTTCTCGAACAGGCCCTCTTCTTCAGTGGTTTTCTCTTCTTCTCATTCGCTAAATATTTAGTTTGCTAACATACAATAACATTTCAGGGCTGAATTGGTGGAACTGTTCCATGATGGAGGTAAAAACAGAAATTGCAGTTTTCCTCATAAATTAAGTTTATATAAATATTTAAAATTTATTATATTTCCAATACTTGATTTCCAATGTGCACACTTGATAATGACGTAGTACGTCGAAACAAGGCATGAAATAAACTTATTTCTGGTGGAAAACTGCAACATCTGCTTTTACCGTCATCATTTGATTTTCTCTGAAACGATTTTGTCATAATTTTCTTAGTGGTTCAAACAGAAATACTCTCATGCTCCTTGTATAAATCTCTTATCCCTGTGCATTTATGTCAAAGCATCAATATTCGTAGTTTCACGAACATTTTAGGATGTAGTTTATTTAACATTGGTGAAAACTCATCCCCTGCTACACACATTTGAGATTGATTGCAGGGTAATGTGTAGCTGTAGATTCTTTCATTCTCCCTAAAAATACGGAATTGACGTGTTGTGGGAGTTGAATGATGTTGTTTCGGTAGGATCGACGAGGCACGTCTGTCTCCCCCTTATTCCCCGCTAAATAATCCCTGTATTCTGAGGATCTGAGCGCAGTGCGTAAGGGGGTCGCGGGTATGGCCTCCGAACAGTTGCGCGTCCAATCTGAATGGCCCGCCGAGGGTGGGTGGTCCACCCGATTTTCTCCTCAGATGTGTCCGCAGATTGTCTTCCTCGAAAGGTTTCCCTTCGGAACAATGGGTTGATTCATCCTCCCGGGGTACGCTCTCGACTCGGGAGGTTTCCGAGTGTTCGTTCGGCCATTGTAAGATATCTCCCCACGTGCTCGCCCGATCACCACCCTCTTTTGGTCCATCAGCCTGCTCGCTCGCCGCCCTCGCTCGACAGGTGTACACGTGCCCTGTAGAAACAGTGTGGCGAAAAAATGATGCGGAAATAAGTAACTATTTCCCAGGAAACATTCGTTTAAATTGCACTTAATGTCTGAAGATTGGGAGAAACATTGCAAATACTCGGCTCGGATTCATAACTGTAATTCATTGAGTTACCTATGCCTTACAGGAAAAATTAGCACTCGTGTAGTAGCGAATTTCCGCGTTGCTGCACGGAAAATTGGGTTGAATTAGGGCGGCGCACCACAATCCATCGCGGTTGTCTTAGTTGCGGAAATTTTTCTTTGGTTTTACTATACCTACTTAAAAACTCCGTCCGTCGGATGAGATATTAGACCTACCGAATTCTGAATCACTCTTTTGATTTGAGTGGGCTAATTCTAGCGCCGGGCTTCTGTATTCATGCTCTATTCTTTATTTCCGATATGCGTTTCAATTAGAATTGGAAAAATCGAATTCTAAAAATCATTGGCTAGACTTGGTTTTCAAAGACGAGTACTGATTATTTTTGGAATCGGATGAGTATCAGAATCAATTAGATTTATTTATTTACTTTCCGTCTTATTTTTTCTGCATTCTTAATCTCATGTAGCCATAGTAAATTATAGGTGCTTGAGATGTGGTTTAGGTTTGATGGACGGGGAGGATGGCCCGGAAAAATTCTTGGGATGGTTGGGGAGGATTGGTAATTGATGTAGGAGTAAGCATGTTGAACAGGATTAATAGAGGGATGAAGTATGCTAGGATGAAGAGAGGAATACTGTGATGAATGGTACTTTAGAAAATTGAATGTCGAAGTTAAAATAGTTGGTTAAAACTTAACCTAGCCGTGGATCTCGGAGTTGAATGGATCATCTTGTGTGTCATAGAGCAGAGAGGTGTCTATCTGATCAGCAATTGTTGTGTGATATAGAGCAGAAAGGTACCTATCTGATCAGCAATTGTTGTGTTCGTCCACCTGGAACCTCTAATTCTGAAGGAATAATTGATGGCTAGTTATGCATACCTCTTCTTGCGATATCACCGCAGCAACCGTCCCGAATTGACACGGGTAACGTGCGACCGGGCGATTTCGCTATTATTTATTAAATATTTAGAATCTCGAAATGTCTGAGTTCTCTTTTCTTTAATCTCCACGATATGAGACCGCTATTCTTCGCAGGGGAGCCTAGTGTTACTGCGACATTAAATAACCCATGCAAGTTGTTGTTTTGCTTGATAGATCTCTGGCCGCTGACGTTGTTGATTGTCTAGTTTCTATTAAACCATGAAGATGTAGTGAGTTCGAATCCTCCATCGATAGTGGATTTAATATGAATTCTTAAAATACGTTGGATGATGAGCTAATCGCATTATGTGGTGGAATTTCAACATAATGAAGACATGAGTTGAAATTTTCCTCTGGTTAATAGATTTATTTCGAACTAGGTTTCGATGTACTACATCGTCATCAGGTGGAGAATTTGGCGCGAGTCATGGTACAAGTCAAAAGTTTGTAAATATGCCTACATACCATAAGTCGTCCCGAATCCTTCACCTGATGATTTTTTAGTACCTAGAGTCGAAAAAAATCTATGTACCAGTGGAAAATTGCAATTTCTGTCTTCATTTCCATGACTGCGGTGCTCTTTCATGGCTCACCGTCCCATCCCCTCCAGCTGGTAAACATGGTCTGTGGCCTCGTCCATTCCCGTGTTTTTTTATTTTCCATTAACCTGAAAAGAGCCCCTGAGGACTCTAACGTCCGGTGTTTGTAACAAACAAGAAGATCCGGATTAGTTCGTGAGGATTAAACCCCCACCGCCACCGAGACCGGAATTTGCGTTCGACATGGGCTGATATTAGCTAAGCGACGGAGAACAACTGGATCTCTGACTTAATATTCGATATGTGGGACGTGATAATTTCGGCACAGGCAAAACTTGTAAATTCCAGGTATTTTCTGCATCAAGGGTCGCAGGGTCACCCCGTCCCTCGCTGAGTCGATTGTTTTCCGTGGCCCTGGCTCGTGTCTCACCCTCTCGAGGCTCGGAAAATTGGGATGGTTGGAGTGCATAACGACGTGAAACCGCACTACTGTTGATTCCCCCTTCATGTCGTCGTCCGTCGTGAGTCCGGTCAAAGCACGGCGGGGAAGGAGAGTGGAGTGGAGAAGTGACCCCGCTCACAATGATTCGTCACTTCAATTTCGGTCGCTTTATTCTTGGCGTCATTAACAATCCATTCCGGGCACAATGGACGCGTGCGGCCATTGTTTCACGGAAGTGGAGAGCGTTTTGGTTAAACGCCGCTGCTGCTGCCGCCGCCTCGTTTCGCGGCGCGGCCGGGAACCACATTTTACGTCGCAGATGTCGGCCGTGTCTCTTTCGAAAGTTTCAAATGGTTCACGAGTTCAGTTCCATGGTCGCCCTCGTTGTCATCAAGCCGTGTTGAACTTTCGGACGAACTCGTTAACTGCACTAAACGAGGGGCCGTACATAACCGCCATAAGAGGCTACTTCTTCGCTGAAGTAATTTTGAGTGGAAATGAATGGAGTTGTAAATACTTTACCAGCAAAACAAATCTCTTTTGTCTTTTGAAATGTACTTCTCGCTTACTGAGGAAGAGAAATCAAATCTTCACATAGGGATGAAATGTGGGAAGTGTATATGTGTTAATGGATTTCTGAAAGGGTATATGTGTTAATGAATTTCTCGAAATCAGTATCTTCTACGTAATGAAATAATGAATCCCTTGATTAGGGTTTTCAAAAGTTACTCAGTTGGTGATTATAGACCGCTTAACTTCGGGGTGGTAACGTTTATAAAACCTTAATCATAAGGCTTGCAGGAAATGTCAACATTGCTACGGAATAATTCAACACTTGATAATTGGTTGATAGCACACTTGGTAGGATTGTGTACCTAATTTTATTTTATAGTACTACATTCGTATCTCAGGAGCATGAAGCGCCTATTATCTCAGCCACGTATGTGTAACTTCTTAAGAAAATATCAATGGATAGAAATAACTTCCTTCTTGTATTTCGGTGCCAAAATAACCTATTTCATTGCTATGGTGATTTTGACACAAACTTTCGTGTAATGTCATCACAACCAACGCTGCTAGGTCTCTGCGGTATGGTTTCCCTGCATATTATTTGTTTTAAAATTATAAATTTGAAGTTAGTTCATGTTTATCAATTACTTAAAATTAGTGGTTGATTTCTGTTAGATGTATATGTAACATATTTAACTGACGGACTGGAAGAATTTCGTTCAGGAACCGTTGAAATTTTCTCGTCTTCAATCACGTATTTTTTTCCAAAAACGAGTGTAGTTGATATACTGCATTCTAAAAAATTATGAACATCATCCCCGTCCAAGGATTGTGCATTCGTTCCATCCCAGGCGTTTCCGGCTCCGCGAAAGGTTTCACGAAGATTAGGAAGTCTTTTTCTGGTCCCTTTCATCTCCTCGCCGTGGATATCTCGTCCGTCCCACTCTCCCTCGGCGGCAAAATCACGGCGAAAGGGTCAAACGAAACGTCCTTTGGCCTGAACTCCCTCGTCTCCGATGGTTCAAGTCGTGCCGCTCACAAATCCGGCGCCGACTTTGTGAAGAAACTCCGCTATTGTCCTTAAGTAGGGATTTTCGACCTCTACTCCCTCGAAAAAGTGACTCTCTCGTCCTTTTTAACAACCGGGGCCGACAAAATCGGGGAGATCCAGTAATCACAGGACGGGTGGGTCGAAAGGCAAGAGTAAAAAAAGATAAAATCCACTCTCTGTTCTTTCTCCTGCACCACCCTTCCGCTGGCTTCCGTCTCCCGACTGTACACCAGGGGATGAAAAAGTCACCTTTGAGTCGTACACCATTCTCTTCGACCAATCCAGTGCCCTCCCTCCACCCTTTTCTCTTCCTCCTCTCGCTTCGTGACGAAAATATCCCCTCCCACCTTACGTGCTACTCTTCCGCCCAGCCGAAATAGGATGTAGTACCCTTTTCCCCATCTCCCAGGATTAAATCCTCCATCCCCTTCGCTCCATGCCCTGTGGAACCCTTCTGCAAAGTCGCGGAAACCCCCCCCCCCAGTCCTCCGTCTTTCCGCCTCTGTCCACCTCGCTACGTCCCTTATTTGTCCTTTTACCCTTGGAGGCTCCGGCAGGGTCTCCCTGTGTCCTCCTATTCCTGACCCTCCAGCAGCGCGGTGTCCTCCCTATTTCTCTCCGCTTGACCGCCGGTGCTCTTTCCTACTTTTGCACTCTTTTTTACCCCTGCCACGGTCCACTCGTCCCAAAATCTCTTTTCCTGCCAACCCTTCTGATTCCCCCCCCCCACCCCCCCGTCGTTCCCTCCTCAAGCCTTTTTCCCTCTCCTTCCGGAGAACCCAACACCCTCCCCCCTTCCTCTGGCCATCCCCTTTACAGACTTTTCCGTCCGACCCCTGTTTTCCATTCTCCACCCTCCGGGCCTCCCACACCCCCTTAAGTTCCACCCAATCGCCACGTTTTCTCCTCACACTCCGGAGGCTCCCATTTTCACAATTTTCCTCTCCTATCCCGTGACGATCTCCCCCTCGCTCCGACACCATTTTATTCGCCCAGTCTCCTACTCCTCCCCTTCAACCTATTCCCAGTCATCCTCTGCGCCGTTTTATTCCATTGTTGCCACGACAGAAGTCTTTCCTAGTCCAACCCGCTCGTGTTAAGGTAGTTTGAGCGAGATATTTCCCTAGTGATAATGGAGACCATATTCGAATGTTATATTTTAATTTCAGCGTAGGTATTTTAGGAGTGTGAAATAAATATTGTAATATTAATGGTACAAAAATATTTTATAGGAAAAATTTTCAGTTAAAAATAAATATATCTACATAAGTCTCTAACTTGACTCATTTTTTGTATTTTTTGTGATTCTGTAAATATTACTGCGGTGAATAATAGATTAATTTTTATCAATAGTTGAGACAACATACAAACTACACACTTAGTTTTTTCACAAATTCTAGGTGTTATAAATTCCTATTGTCTTCTATATTCTCCCTCTGGAGGGCACAGCGGTATTCTATCCCATGTAAAACATTTTTTATTATTAGACAAATTGGTCGAAAAGTAGTTTGGCTAAGGGTTAATATTTGATATCATTGGAAAGATGGGAGTTTTTTTCTTTAACATGAGGTAAAATTCATTAAATTCTAGGTGAAGTTATTTTTTGTCACTTGGTCATGCACATTAAGTGCTTCATTCTTGGAAACCAGTAAGTTTGGATAAACTAAAACGTTTGTGCATATGACCAACGCTTCTGTTCTGCGCTTTGAGCTATGTTGATAGGAGCTAAATAAATTTTGTACTGATAACGTCGTTGATGCAAATTCGTCTTTTACATTTCGTTCGGTTGATAACAAAGTCCTACAATCGGGAATACAAAATATTACAATGGGATTTTCCATACTTATTCAACCTTATCAATATAGTCGCCACCCAACTTAAGAAACATTACTTTACCATTCCTGTCGACAGTTTTGACCAGCTGTTATAATATTTACGGGGTTAGATAGTAGCAGACCAGCTGCTCATCTAGTTGCATAATATTTTTAACAGTCGAACGGTATTTCCTTTCGGAGTTCTCCCTGTATGTTTTAATGAGTAAATGATGCGTCTAAAACACCGAATATTTTACCGCCCATTTCAAGTTTTGACCGTCTCAGATAACTAAAATGCTAGGAAGTTGTCATTCAATGTCGTGAGTGGGAATACTGAACAATCGCGGGCTTAGTTTTCGATGGGGTGTATTTACTAGAGGTGGGATCCTATATTTGCTTATGTCCGAATTCGAATCCGATTGTTCAATCGTTCTCGAACCCCATAGATCTCACGAATCCGTGTAACTCCGTAAATTTAATAATAATAAGGAAATTAATAGCAATTACTTAAAATTAAAAGGTTTTCTCAAATCACCATTAGACCTCTACGTTTACTGAATCACAAGTGTAAGAATGGACTTCTTAAAAATACATCTACATTCACCAATAAAAAATTGAAAAATTGGAAAAAAATGCAGAATGAAAACTTATGAAGAAATTTTTCCAACGATTCTTCTGTTGGGCGTTATTAAAGCCAAGTGAATCCATCCCGAGTTTTGAGCTAAAACGTGAAAATTGTTCTTTCGGTTAGGATTGAAACAATCGAATGCATAAAAATACTCAAAGATTCCACTTTTTGAATCTCGAATCTATTTCAAGATTCGAAGATACGAGGTCAGGACTGTAGGGAGGATGGTCGAGGGTTTCCCAATGAAATTTGTCCAACAATGCTTGCGTTATCCGTGCAACGTGCGGTCGCGCATTGTCATGAAGCTGACTAGACGAACTCCCCTAGTGAGTAGGCGCCGTCGGCGATTTTGGATAGCGCGCCGTAGCTTTGTCAATGTTGTGTCAAGGTTCCGCGGCCTTCTTGCCTCGTGGAGAGACCATCAATGCAAACGCATATTGCGTCCTGACATGGCACCGTCGGACTTCCACCTTTTCACAAAACTGAAGGAGTTGTAGGTGGCCAACGTATGGTAACTGACGAAGAAGTGAAAGAAACTGTTGTGGGTAGGTTGGAGGGAAAGGCGGCCGACTTCTATGATGAGGGGATCGTAAAGCTCGTGCCACGTCTTAAAAAATGACTGAATCTCTTTGGGGATTATGTAGTAAATAAACGAATATTGTAAGTACCTACCTATTCGTAGTAATAATATTATTTGGAATTATAATTTTTTTATGAATAAACTGTTCTTACTTCAAAAATGACCCTCGTACGACCCTCCCATCTCAAGTTTTCACGCGTGGTACGAGATGCTGGAAGCCTTTTTCAAGCTGAGGTTAAGGAAATGGCAACCCTGGACGCGTTACCAATCACCTCCGTCCTATCCCCCCCCCCCTCCCGCCCTCTATCATCCACCCCTTCAATCCCTTTTGGCTGATCGCTGGGCCGTCTTCTCATTATTCGACGCTTCCTTCGCCGCTCCCCTCACCCCCTCCGTCAACCACCGCTCGACTGCACCACCCACCCACCCTCTTTCCATCGCCTTTTTATGTGTCCCCCCCTCTTTTCCACAGCGACCACCCCTCTGCTGTCTCTATTCCCTATCCGCTCACTCCCCCTATTCCTTTTATCACCCCCCCCCCTCACTCCCCGGCCCACATTATTCGTTCCCTCGCCCCGACATCGCTCTGGCTTTTCAAACAGCGCGAGAGAGTGCACGTGGGGTTGAGGGGGCGTCGAGTGGTTCCGGAGTCAGTTAGTCCTCTCTCTTTCTCTCTCCTCCCCGGAGGACGCTGTTGGTGATTCGTTGGTACCCTCTCGCCCCCCCCCCCCTTACGCCCCTCTTGTTTCTCTGTCCCCACTTCCCACCGCCTGGCCGTGGAGGCGATGGTGGGTAATGCTTCGTGCGTAACTCACCCTTTCTCGACGCCTTCTGCGATGGCCGCACTTCCATGCCGCGGTTCACGCTACCGCCGTGCTTACCAACGTGACCACTCGGCATGCATTCTCACCACTTCTAGAGCTACTATCGTGGCTCCCTGCAGCCCTCAGCAGGATTCGCGCCTATCAATTAAAAATTTGATGATGATATGTGACGAAATGAGGAATTTGGAAGATGACTTGGAAGTGATTTTCAATTTTGGGAATGGTTGGAAAAGCTAATGATATTCATACTATGGTGACTTAACGGTTAAGGATATCTGCTTATACGATATATGCTCATAAATTGATTTCTTCGTCTCAGTATACGTCCGTCTTCTCTTCATCCCGTCCATAATGACTATAATCTCCCTTCCACGCTTACCCAGCATCCTTTCTTTCTCTCTTTTCTTTCAGCTTCCCTTCGCCCTTTCAGCTTACCTCTTCTAACCACCTACTCTGACTCCTAATCTCCTCCAGAAGTTTCCTCTCTTCACCCACCTTCCTCGTTCATATTCCGTTCCGTCCACCGCTCTTTCTCCATTTTTCTCTACACCCAAATCTCTAACGCCTGCAGCCTATTCTCGTGTTCTTTTATCAGAGTCCACGTTTCTGCTCCATATTTAACTCTTCGCCAACGTTTTCTTTACATTCTTACACGAGCTCCACGTCATCGGCTCCCTCCTATTTCTGAACGCTTCTTTTACTAGCGCAATTCCCCTTTTAATTTCCCTGCTACTATGCTCAATTCCCAACCAATTGCCCAAGTAATCGTACTGTTCAACTGTGTGCTAAACAAAATTTTCTTTAGTGAACTCCTTACCATTTTACCCCTTCCCATTTTACCTCTACCCAAGTTCACCTCTTCCCATTGTGTCTTTCTCATTAAATAATTGTTATCCATCTTTAACGGCTTCCCCTCGCCACGCTAAAGCTTAACATCGGAAGTAGGCAGCGTTTGAAAGTTCAAGTCGGTGCGGACTCTCACTCAGTTTTTATCTACGTTGGTGGTTATGAAGAAATCAAGAATAAAATGTCACTTTGGATCTTCAGTAGTGAAAGGTTGCGTAAGTAAAAGAATTTTGTCATCTGGGAATTAGGATTGCCAGTAATAAAATAACCAATGAAGATATTGTGAGCAGAATAATCCAGCAGAGGGGGCATTATCCCAGATAAAGAATCCTCTAACAGCCAAGAACACAAGATTGGAAGTGTGGAGGCACTTTATAACATCTGGAGCATGTTCTTATGTTGCCTTGAAGCCTAGACAGCTACATCTGCAGAGTCAAGAAGATTAGTAATGGAAATGTGGTGTTATCGAAGAATTATGAAGATCTTAAGGGCGGAGATAATAACTAATGAAGAAGTCCTACGAAGAGTGAAGAATAGATGCTGAATGAAACTTTTCCTAAGGAAAAGCAAGAAGAGAAGCAAAATGGGCACATTCCGAGACCAAATGGACTCTTGAAAACAGAATTGGAAGGAAAATGACTCAAAAGAATTACAGAGTAAGACTAAGTACGTGATACGTCAGTCAAGTAATGAAGGACGTGAAAGTGAATATTTATGAAGGAGTGAAAAGGATTGAGGTTTTACTTATGATACCATGAGGCAATAAAATCATTATCAGTTATCAGTGTAGTGGGGAACTTCAAACTCAATTAAAAATATAAACATTTGCGTTATAAAGTGTATTCTGTGAAACTACAGGATAGTTACTCCTCATCGGATAGTGCCGCAGAAAGAAACTCCCTTTCCTGTAAGTGTAGTAGCACTTATCACAGTTACGAGCACACAAGTTTAAATTATTTCTTGTCAAATTTGACTTCAGCATTATCACTCTGTCTTAAGTTTGACCCCTTTGGGGAAGCGTCATGTGATTCAATCTTATCTGATAGCCTCTTAATTTTTCGCTTTTTCGTCGGGTGTCTGGAATTATTTTTTTTTTCATGAGTCCCGTATATTGCCTTCTATCGTTGTTTTCCTCGTATTTGTTACTCGTTATCACATATTTATTATGATTTATATTTCATTTCAAAATGTCTCCGTTGAGTTATATATAATTTTTTTGGAGTACTAATATACTTTTTTTCATTTCTAAGCTTTCTGCTTGCTTGTGAAGTGTACGCTCTCCTGTTCCTCAGGCCTGTATAACTTCCACCGTAGAAGTGCTCGACAAATGGTACAATCGCTCTTAACTATTCTGTATTCCGTCCGCCAATTTTTATCATTATGTATTCTGCCTTAAGTAAGCATTTTTCTGACCATCTGCTCTCCACCCCCATGTCGGCGAAAATGAGAAATTTGGGAACCTCCCCAGGCCCTTAACTTTATCATTTAACGGCCCCGTAAAGGTTCATTGAACATTTCGTGGCCTTTCGTTTCGCCTGAGATTGGAATGGACGTTTAACTAATTATCCTCGTACATTTCAAATTGAGCTTTTCTTTTTGACATAAATCAGTTATTGGCTCCTCTGCTTTACCTCTGTCTCAAATTCTCTCATATTCTGATTCGAAATATGATTTTTTCCCTCTCTCCGTACACGAAACAGCCCTTTTTCTTCTCTTTTTACCTTCTGGGCCCTCCTACTAAAACCTCCAGTTTTCCCTGAAACCCCATTTCCCTTCCTATCGTACTGATTTGGCCCTTCGCTGCTCGTCCACCCTCCTCCACCCACCCCTCCACCGCAGTCCTCCCTTTTGACCTCCTACCAACCCTACCCCCTCAGCTTTTTTCCTTTCGGAGCCCTTATCCTCTTAGGCAAAAAAGATGTGCAAATCTCACAGCCATGCAGAGAGAGAGAGAAAGATAGGAGGTGACCAATGGGGTTTCAAGGCGATGGTGAAACTCTCTCCTCATTGGGCCAAATTTTCTCTTTAGACAAGAAGGAGGTGGAGGGATTTTTTCAAGTGATTTTTTTCAATAGCCTTTGCCTAGAGGATTTTATCCTAAATTTATTTCGTATCCTACTCGTCAGTATGTGCTTTGTGCGTGTGTGTGTGACGATGGTGAAACTACCTCATTGGGGCAAATTTTCTTCTAAGGAGAGAACGGGGTAGATGTTCTTTTTTATGTGAACTTTTCTAAAGCCTTCCGACCCGTTTTTTTTTCTATTTTTTCCTTTGCTACGTGTTCATGTGCATTTTTATGTGTGCGTGTGTATTGCATCATTTTTATTTTGGTTCCATGTTAGCTCTTTTTCACCCCCACAGACCACCCCCTAATCTGAACGAAACGATATCTTTTAGGAATTCTCTTCGTGTATCCACCAAAGTTGGAAAATTGCAATAACTGCCTGATGTCCAATGTGGTACCGTGTTTTCGACGTGTAGACTTGATGACGTTGACAAAGAGACCGAATGATAACTTTATGAATCAATTTTATTGTGTCGGGTGAACTTAAGCCGTTCGATGACTTAGCCTTTACGTTTACGTGACGTCGATTGAGAGTTTAGGTTCTGTTAAGTAGGTGTTGTGAGCGTTATCGACGGGGCATGAATATCAGTTATCATTTCGATAAAGTTTTTACACGTGACATATACACCCCTCACGGCATTATCTTTCTGGAAAGCATAGTCAAGTTCTTAGTTATTACTCTTAGGCGTAGTAAACTGGCTCTCTTTTAATAATCTCATTCATAATGCCCAATCCTTGCGTACCTCATTCGCTTCTTTTACACTCATGCATTCCTTCATACACGCTCTTTTGTTATTAAGACTTAATATTCCTCCTCTTAATATGAGGTATCCTTAAGTAAATACTGCAAATTCCATAAGTGTTTTTGTTTAATTTTCATTGTTTATCCTCATCATGAAGGAATTCCACTTAGTAAAGGCAGAGATTGTCACCTTCCTTTTAAGAGTCTCTTATACTGTACATGCTCTCTTGTTCGTAAGAGTTCTAACTCTCCTCCTGTAAAGAGTCTCTTACTCCGCATTCACCCATGGCTTTCTCGGTCTACCCCTTCCTCTTACACTATTCTCTCGAAATGCCAAACCTACGAATACAAACACTCCATATGCCCATTACTGGAACACCCAACCCACATTCTTTCAAAACCCATTCATGTCTCACCCTATCCTTCCTATACGAACATTATGATTTCGTTTCCAGGTGTCAATACCTAGGTCTTCATTGATTATTTTATCCTCTCTGGAATTGCACAGTTATTGTTATTTTCCTTCCTTCCCCCCTTACGCTTTCCCCTTCGCTTCCCCCGGTGCATTTTTTTATTCCATGGGAGTCATACGTACTAAGATATTGGAGTGTAGGAGGTGGCTTTGTGGACGTGAAGCGATACGGTGAAGGGTGGGGGAAGGGTCGTTCCAAATGTTTGGCGGGTTTCAATGGAGGTCCGGGAAGAACAGATACCGCCTGCCCTTCGGGTCCAAGCGAATAAATTTCTTGATTTTTTACCCTAAATTTAGCGGGAAAAAGGATATTCTCCACACAGATCCCTTTTTCCCACTCTTTCTTCCCCCTTCCACCGTCCCCTATCCCTGTCCACACCCTTAAAGCCAAACCCCTTCCTATTCCCTCCCGTATATATATATCGGATCGTATAAATTGAATATCCTCCCCCCTTAATATTTTTCTCCCCTTCCTTTTCCGAATCAAAATTATCTCCGATAGAAACAGGATCATTTTCCCCCAGGTTTTAATAGTTTTAATTTTCAAAAGAGGGCGGGTGGGTACTGGGTGGGGATGTATTTTTTTCATCTCTTCTTTTCCTCTCTCTCCCCGTTTCTTTCTCTCCTTCGCCGGATTTTCTCTTTGCCGTCGTAACGCGCTTTGATTTTTATGAGCGAAAGCCGAAAAAGGGAGGGGGGTTAGAAGTGGTCGAAAATCTTTTATCGGAATCTCTCCCAACCTCCCACTACGTAGATTTTATGGCTTGATGCTGTTAATTCTTCCTTTATGAATTTATTCCGGACGAATTTTACCCCCCGGAAAATCGTGGAATTTACATTTTTTGCCCGCTTTTTGTGTGGAAAGGGAATTTTTTCTCTCATTTATTCCGCCATTGGATGGAAACTCAATTTTGAAATACAATGGCGTTCAGTCCTTAGGCGCATTACAGTTTTTCCTCGTTCGAAAAGAGCGCAGTCAATGCTTAAAGCATCGACTCAGCAAGAACGCCGAATCCGTATAGGTCATCGTTAACTGGACGAGTAGCTCTTGCCAAAAAGGCTTAGGGTACCAGACAAAGGTGCGTGTTTCAGTAATATCTGCGTCGGAGCTCATCGATTGGCTGGTTCGTTTCGGACCTTTTGAAGGGAATTTGTGTTTTTTTCATCTTTGGCCGAATGGCCTCGTAATACGAATCCACCAAAATCAAGCTTTCTCACAGTCTTTATGACCTGTAGTCCCAATAGACGGAGCTTCGTGCAGGTATCTTGCTTTTCGTATTTACAGCGCGTAGGAAAGACGTAAAATTTTCTGCACAAAAGAATTTCAAAAGGTCATGAACGGATCATTGATGAACCAGTGGAGAGCCATTAAATTCTTTTATGAATTCTTCACTTGTATCATTGTTCGTGTGAATATTTTCCTCGATCAAAGAGCCTTAATTAGCAACATTAGGTGTAAATTAATCACGGCTGAGTTAATGCACGTAAATTATTTATTTTATCAACTTATCATCGTGTGTTTTTGTGAAACCCCTAGTTTCATTTGGGAAAAGAGGCAAGTATGCCGTAAGTACTTACGTATTATCTGCAAAAAATGAATGATATGTTCAAATTATCCTAAAGAAAAATTAACCGGTCAAATTAATTGATGTTCACGACATGACTCAGCCTTCATATCAGAAATTGGAAAATAAAAATGGGTTGAAATTCCGGAGTTTGTTTTTCTTGTTTTAGGAAGATATCCTCACCCCTTTTTGGTATTATCTAAACGAATTTTCCTTTATCATTGGCAAATTCCAAAGAGTTTTCTTTCGTCATGAATCGATTCCACCACATCAATCCTGAGACAACATAATCAATTTAGAATCATTCTCCCTGGTAAACTTATAAATCGTAGCCTTTGCTGCCTACTATGCGGTATTCTTTCAAATTATTTAAAAAATAAGTTGTTCTGTAATCAGTAGACCCATTCCCAAGATATTGTCTAGGTGTTTTACTCAACGAAATTATAAAGCAACATCTACAATAGCTGTAAAGCTGCATTAATGATTTTTCTGTTTGAGGCTTTCGCAGCGCTGTTGTGCTGGTGTCTCCATGTTTTTCGGGCAAAGCTGCGTCGGTGTATCTTTACGATGACGTTTCGTAGCCAATGCAGGCCATATCTTCAGATCAAGTCTCCGTTTAGATCAGATCTCCGTTCGTTTGAGCGAGCACCGCAGGGCTCTCAAAAACAAGCACTGCGTGCAGTCAGCAGTTGCAGAGCATGCCTTCTCGAACCCGGGACATCAACTTAACATCAATGACGCACGAGTCTTAGCCAAGGAAAAGTTTTATTTTCCTCGACTCATCAGGGAGGCTATTGAAATAGAGAAGGTAGAGGCTAATTTCAATCGGGATGACGGGCATAGACTCCACAACACCTGGAAGAGACTCCTGAGAAGGAACGCGCCAAAAGAAGGGTGCTCAACGCTGATTGGCTGCGCTAACGGAAGGCCCCCTTGAGGACGGTATATATACAGGCCAACTTTCACCGTTTGGCATTCGGACTTGATCTGAAGATGTGGCCTGCATTGGCTACGGAACGTCATCGTAAAGATACACCGACGCAGCTTTGCCCGAAAAACATGGAGACACCTGCATTAATGAGCTTACTTTTTTTAATGCATACCATACTTCCTCATCATCAGCCGTCATAAATCCAAAAGTGTTGTTACTGGACCTCTCCACTCCGCTCTCCACTTTCGGCTAAATGCTTATTCCCCACATTACTCCTCAATTTGGCCTTCTCCATAATTTGCTCAGTGTATTCCAGCCTTGGTCGCTAATTCTTCCCATTCGTTGCTTCGTATGTTATAGTTTTCCGAAACTTCTCAATGTTTACAATAAGTTTTTATCTTCACATGTGTGGTATTCGTGTGAAAATGTTTTTTACGAAAGTTTAATTTTCCTTAATAGGGCTCAGGCTTTTTAGTGGGTGCACTACGTGGAATGATGCTTTCGCATTTACTGCCGATAATTATAATTAGTTGAAAATGTGGACTATCATCTCTTTAGGAGAACAAGTTCTCATCATTGTTGAGCCGGATTTCCTAGTGTCGATGGTTTTGTATTCGGCAGAGGTCTTTGGGACTTGCTTTCTCGGAACCAATGCATTTTTTTTGTGGAGAGGAAACATTGATTAGTGACGATAAGAATTTTATCAAATGCTTCCCCAACAGTCCAACGTCCAATGCCAGTAATTAAGAGCTCGTGCCTTGACCGGTAGTTGTGTCGTTATTGCACTATTGACTAGTATTCATTGACCGAAATTTGTGTAAACGAGGCCATGAAATTAATATAATTGTAATGGATCAATTCCACCACATCTGCCCGAAGACAACTTTATTTATTTGGGGCCATAAAATGTTCCACGGCTTTCATCAGGCTCGTAGATAATGCAATCCGTGGAGTAACTTAACTGAAGTAGGTTCAACTTAACTTTACAGATTTTTCAATGGTCATGTAAAATGCTCCAGATCCCCAGGAAATCCAGAAAAGCAAATTTCGAATTTCCTGAAATAAAAAAGTTGATAAAACATACTCGGAAGCTAATAAAAAAACAAATTAACATTCATTAATTTTATGATCCTAGGCTCGTGGCTCCGGAAAGGAGTGTTATATGTATAAATATCGTTCTAACTCTCCGCTCCATTCATGTCTATATAATTATAGAGAACCAATAAAATATTCCTCTTCCTCCAAAACCGATGTGTCCACCCCTACAACCTTTTGTTCCTAGATTATATTTTGTGCCCTTTTCTTTGGTGTAATGTTAGGATTTCCTTGCACATACTTATCACATAATGTGCCGTTGCGAGAAAGAATGAGACAAAAAGCAAGGAACGAGCAGTGACGAATGAGGATGATACTCAAAAACCATGAAGGATTGTTTTGGTGATTACACATGATAAAACAATGCTAAATGGAAACAAACAATAGTATAACTAACATATATGAATACTTTCCTCTCAATTGTCAGTTCATATTGGTGAATATTCTTTTCACTCGCTTTCTTAGTTTTTAACTATAAAAAATAAAGTAAGGAGATGGTGTGCAGTTCAGCGACTTGAACAGTGACGAAAGAAGATGAGAGTAGATTGGTAGCGTTTGAGATGTGAGAGTGAAGGAGGATGTAGTGAGCGTGATGAACGGAAAGAAATACAGCAGTGGAAGTGCTCGGCATGGTGGGAGAGGAGATTACGAGGAGGCAGAGGAGGTGGATGGAACAAGTAATCACGGGCAAGAGGATGCTGAAGTCCGCGATAGAGGAAACTGTGTAAAGTACTAGGGGCCTGAGCCTGTAAAAATCTACCGGTTAAGTCCAAATGGAAGAAAGTAAACGTCCTCTAGATTATTACATGCGCTGGACCAAATCTCCCGACACATTTTCTTTCTTCATCCACTCTACGTTCTATCCCGCTTCATTTCACCCATAATGCCTATTTATCTTTCTTCCCCTTCCCCGCTTAACCAACAGACTCCCGTCTATATCCGCTTTCAGTATCTCCATACCTGCTCCAACCACATACTCTGCCTCCTCCTAATCTTCTCCAGAAGTTCCCTCTCCTCACCCGCCATTCCAAGCACTACCTCGATCCTCCTCCACGCCCACATCTCAGACGCCTGCAGCCAATTTTTGTCTTCTTTTATCAGAGTCCACGTTTCTGCCCCGCACAACGCTACACTCCGTATCATGCTCCTCGTCAACTTCTTATGTACATCCTTATATATGGTCCCAGTCATCGGCTCTCTCCTTTTGCTGAACTTTTCTTTCGCTAGCGTAATTCTCTTTCTAATTTCTCTGCTGATGTGCCCATTTTCCTCCAACGTGCTGCCAAAGTAATAAAATTTAAGGCTGAATGTTCACTAAAATATGGATATCCTCGTCTGGTTTGTCAGAGTAGCGAGTCGCCCACCGTATGCTACTCATTTCCGTGGGCTTGCAGCGTTCTCGACTCGCATGTATCCGTCCTTCGGCGCTTCGTCGCGGAGAACGACGACGTATAGGCTTTTTTCAATTTCGAGCACTGTACTGTCTAGGCGCTCAGGACGGGAGGAGTGTAAGGGATGCATTCCCAACCCATCGGCGTTGTTCCCTTCTACTCCCCTCACTCTTTTATTACTTCGCTCACCTTTTGTTCTTCTCCCATTGTTTTTGCGACGCCGGGGAAAAAATGCGAGCACTGTCGTGCAGCAGCGCCCTCGCGCCGTAATGCCTGCGCTATCAGCGCCGCCAACGGCAGAGCGGGGCGCGAGTCTCCCAGCTCGTTATCATTAGTGGCGTATCTCTCTCCCTTCAGTGTCCTGTCACGACCTGTGGCGTTTTGTGCACCCTTGGGGGGGAGGGGGGAGTACGAAAAAGGGTTGTGGTAGAGAAGTGGGATGAAGGAGAATGGATTGGTGGAGACCAGAGAGAATAAGGAGGTTCCTTCGTGACTGCATGATTCGAAACGAATGGCAAATGTCACAATTTGGTGTGTGTCTCGTTAAAAAATACTGTTTTCAGTACAGTCGTATCTTAGCTTATGGAAAGATAAAGTGAAATCGTAGAATTTGGAGTACATGTATATTTGATACTGGGAATGTTCCATTCGCTCTAGTGATAAGTATATTAGATAGAAAAATAATGTTTTTCCTCATATTTCACCCGATCTCACGTTTAACACCGTGTAATTTCAAGTTCTATTTGCGATAAAACATTGAGTAAGCGCTCTTCAGAACAGGCGGGGGTAGAGTTGATGCCAGATTTGCAATTAGAGAACTGTTATAATCGTATCCGTGGTTTTTGTCAGTGGGTTGATTTTCAGTAAAGATGCCAAACAAAGATATTTTGAAATGTAGAATTTCTCAGTGGTAAAAACCCTACCATTTAAGCGAGTAATTTGAATGAATTCCTTAGCTATTTACAAATAATTCGGCCGTGACTATTTTATACCTACAGAATGATACCTAACGGCAGGTTACCTAACGTAACGTATTGTTGCATGCAGCGCCGTTCGTGTACGCTGAAGTACGCTGTTTTGTTCCTATCTGCGGTAACTTCAACTCCTTAAATGGAAAGCTTCCTCAGCATGGTAATATACCTGCTGAATATGCAGATTGCTTATCGAATATATTTTGTAACCGGTACTTTTGCCAGTACGTAGAGCCGACGGCAGCGCTATTTCTGTTGAACTAACGAATTTTGACTTCAGCAATTGCAGTTATTTTCTAATAACTCGGAAACTATTATGAATGGTTGCCTTCATGCTATTCCCATTTTATTTCTGGAAAAGTTAGCTTCTCATGATAGTTATTTTTAAAAATGTAAGTTTTATATGGCGAAAAAATAACACTACTTCAATATATACTACTCTTCTCCCATTATCACCGATAAACCCGCGATATTTCTAATTTCATTCGTGTTGTAGTTTTAGCAAATTATTTTCGTTTCGCATGCGCTTAGAGAAGTAACTCGGTACCGCGACAATTCTTCCGCGAATACGCCAGTTTTCGAAGTATTAAATTCATAATTGAGCCATTAGATCCTACGGCTACGCGGTACCAACTACCTCATGAGTGTGTGGATGGCACACCGGGGATGCAATAACCGTTAAGCTCACTGTCAAACTGTAATTAGCTATTTTACAAAATATTTTTAAGTGAAATTTGTGGACGTCGGTACTTGCGAGGGACTTGGCATGCAATACGGATTCCAACCTTAATTCTACTCATGCGGGATAGATACTGCACTCATACTTTTCGGGGAACATTTGTTAAGAGTTCAGTCATGATAGCATGATTTTTTTTAAATTAGAGACGCATAAAAATGAATTAGCATACACATAATTCAGAAATTGAAAATTGTAATAAAAAAGAGCATACGTACAACACTAGCTATCGCTTCCATTAACGTTGTGGGCGTAATCGATCATATTTGCGTATTGAGGTCCCTAATTATAGACGAAAAAATGGACATTTAAAAACCTGCCCGTCCAGCAATCTGTATGTGGCCGATGGCGCCTTTGAAAGGATTCTAAATTTCCTTATGTTATCGTGGTTATGGTTACTTCTATTTTGTGGTCGGTTGGTTTTTTGGTGAGGCGACCTACAATGGAGGTTATTTGCACCATTCCTCAAGGACAGACTGGTGAATTTCGAAGGGCAGAGTAATAGCAATTCTGGGGATATAGCGCGGGGGTAAAATAATATCCTCTTTGTCGCATTGAAACTCGCCTGATCGGAATATTTCAAGTAATCTAAGCCTAGCGTGTGGCCTCCGAGTCTGTAACGTTTCCCGACCAATGTGGGAACCGTTACGCTTGGGAAAGACACTGCCGGATGGAAAGAGCATCGTCAACCGCAGTGAAGGGAGGTAGGGATTAAAAATCCCTCCTGCTCTCTCCCCTGGAGGCCTCATCTGCAAATCCACGAGTCGTATATTAATCCGTCGACCATCTTTTGTTTATCAGCCATTGTTTCGGGTGGGCGAAGGGGGGAGAGAGATATGACGAACACCCTGCCCCCCATGCCGCATCCCCCCGGGCATAACTCGGAGGCACCTCTGTGCATATTACGGGAAAAAGGACACGCTCTGCGGAGAGTCGGGGAGTGGTACCTGCTCTACTCAGTACTCTCTGCCTCCCTACGTGATGAATGAGCAAGCCTTACCCCCTCTGGATCCCCCCCCCCCGCCTCCTGTAAACATTCTTCCTCGTCTGTCCCTACCACCGCACTCCACTGTCGCCCAATTTGTGCCGCGCCGCTGGGAAAGGAGGTTTGGCGGGGGGGGGAGGGGAATTATGTAAATTTTTATTTTTGCAGCGGAGACGCCTCTGGGCGCGTCTCGTGGAAAAATATCCCTCTAAAGTATTCTCTCGGTTACCGTTTTTTTTGAGCGCGTTATTATTTGCTATTATTATTGCCGTTAATTCGCAGGAAGTGCCCATTTTGGCGTGAAGAGCGTGCGGCTCAAAGTGTGGGTGTAATTTGATCAAAAATTATATCATTCTTTCCCTGGGGCTAGTTGTGTGTTTGAACCACGTGTTTTTCATCGAGGGTCATTATAAATCGGGCCGATTACAACAAGCATTTCCGCACCCCCTCCCCTTAAGCGTATGATTTCATCGCAAAAAAATCTTATTTTATATGGTAGTAAACTTCAGAAAACTTATCATCGCCAGCTGTCGATGTGTACGCGGTGTTCTCACCCTTGAGGTAAACAGTTGCTTCTTTTGTGCTGTGACCCAGAGCAAAGAAAGTTTCTTCCCAGATTTGATTAGTCTTTGTGGGGCTTGTTGGAGGTGTTGAGCATTCGAGGATGTATGCGATAATGCATCTTATTTTGAGCGAAGTTAGGACTATCGATCCTCTCTTACTGTTTACTTAAGGTATTTAGCACACAACCATTGCAATTATACACCTCATGAACAAGAAATTAATACTAACTGCACGTCTCGCGTGGTAGCTTTACTTTCGAAGTTCAATGCACGTATATGCTGAATCCGTAATAAAATACCATGTTGCTGTTTTCGTGGCTCTTTGTTTCCTCTAAAAATCAATATTGAATCACGGCGCAAGGTGCTGTGCTCATCTACTTTAAGTTCTCTCCCCTACCCACCTTTCTGACTGCTGCCTTTGAAAGTGTTCTCATGAGGTCGCTATTTAACCCGCGACAACGTTAAAATGTAAGCAATTTGATGGTATGAAGACTTGCAGCATTGTTCAGTTACATTGAGTTAAAATAGAAGCTTGGGGTGTAAGAAACACCCCGCGCGCCCTACCTCATGTTAAACTCTGTAGTATTGTCGACTCAATGTTGACAAGAAACACAGCTACGTTACTTTGAGAGAACCCTCTTCCCCTCGTTACCCGCCGTAGGTTTTTAGGTAACCCCCTCCGCCCCCCTTCCCTAAGTTGGTAACGTAGCTTATGCACGACCCCTGCATAAGCAACAGGGACACGCTGTGGAAACCACAATTCAAGGTGTCATTCATCTTTCCAATTTAAAATAGTTCATCCCGTATTCAGCACATATTTTGGTGTTTATTATTAGCATATCGACTTTGATGCATTCTTGTGGGAGCAAGTGGTGTATATCCCAAACGATAAAGGCCGCCTGACAACTAGTCCGCATGTTTGAAGCGAGTTATTGAGCATTGTTTTTGGAAGCGGAGTGATAAAAATATATAATTGGAAGTGATTGAATGAATGAAGCAGACGTTCAGGGCGTGAAATATAGTTCGGCGAACAGCATTAATATTGGTGTAATGTTTATGATTGTAAGAAGGGTGGTTTAATGTAAACTGAATGTGGGCTAAAATTTACAAATACTTCAGATTAAACAACTCGAAGTTTCTAGTTAAACCTCAATCAATCTTTTATTTTATCATATTTTGATGTACAAATATAAGGGGCATAATTTCATTTTTTCAATATTACACGATGGAAGAAAATTAAGCTTCTAGCGTTCTACTACCGGGGCTGGGCAGCGACCATAAAAACCGGGGGTTTTCCTGTTTTCTGGACATTTAATCGGGGGCTGAAAAAGGACATTATATACCGGTTGGTACCCGGCTAAACCGGGTGATTTGGTAATCCTACCCCCGCAGCAATCTATCATGGGGCCCTGGGGACTCTGGGCTCTTCTTATACAGATTTTCTTTCTACGTGCTATCATGGGCCTGCGGGAAATTGCGATCTTTAAATGCTAGAGGCGTGAATATCCTTTGAAAATCAAATCTCTAGTTGTGAAGGAAATATGCTATTGTTTATTTCAGTGAAAAATGCGACATTTTTCAGCTAAAATCATGATTTTCAGACAAATACGGAGCGTAAAAGAAAGTCGATTGAAATAATTAGAAACTTCATATATTCAGCCATCTGATAAAAATCCCAGCCCTTTATCTTGATTAAAAGTAATTTTATAAAGAAGAAAATTAAACCATGCACCGAACCCAATACTTAGCATGGACCACCAGGGGCCTGAGGGCTCCTGGGGCCCTGAGGGCTCCTGGGGCCCTGAGGGCTTTTTTATATAGCCTATGTTACAACCAGATATATTTTCTATATACTTGCAAAATGTCAGCTCAATCGGTCCGGTGGTGTTTGCGTGATGATGCAACAGACAGAAAGACACCATTCATTACTTTTTTATATATTAGTATTTTATTTATTCATCGAAACAAAACAGGGCTCGTTATATGCTTGCCTTGCTTTATGATTCATTAATATAGTTCGGCTAAAGAGAGAACAAACGCCAAATCCATGTTTCTGATACGTTTCCAACTGTAAGTAAACCTATGCTCTCGTGGCATAGTGATCGACATGAAGCGGCATGTGACGTCACGAGGCCAGTTCACTCACTCGACGTCACGGAGGGGTGTCGCTACTGTACATTTTGGCACCATTCAAAACCATCATCTTTCGACACACATAGTAATGAAACCAAGCAGCTTAGAGAAGTGGGACCAACTGACTTTTATCTAAGTTTTCGAGCTAATTACGGCAAGCTTATTTTGTTTAAATTAGTAGACTTCCCCATTGGCCTTCTTCTTACGTTAGTACTACGACATCTCATTGTTTTTTTTCCCTCTCCTTTCAACCTTTCCCCCAGAGAGGCTGACGAAGCTGGCCGTGGTGGAGCACGAGCAGGCGGTGCGAGAGAGGAAGGAGCGGCAGCAGAGGAAGCGGGAGAAGAAGCGGGAGCGGGAGGAAAAGGAGCGGAAGAAGGACGCCGCGAATGCGCCCTTCTTGCGGAAGAGGCCGGGGGAGGCGATGACCTCGCCAGTGGTCAAGAAGAAGGACGGAGGGGTCAGCCCAGAGGGTAAGTCATCTTTATTTTGCCCTTGCATGAAAAGCTTCATGTCTGACAAATTTTGAGGATAGCGGGACTAGTCACGATATCTTCTTTACGGAGTCACCCGCTAGTACACTTAAGGGTGGCGATTCCGCAGAGGAATTGTCAAGGAATCTTGGGAAATACTTATTACGGGAAATTATATGGGGAATACGTCCCGGAGGTCCATAAATACTTGGTATATGGATATAAGTTTTGCCTCCTTCATTCATCGGCATATATTGGAAGGAAAAATGTAAAAGAGCAGATGCTTGGTTTAACGGAAAATAAGAAAAAGACACTAATGCTGAGACGTTCTCTTATAATCCAGATTTTTCCTATTTTAAGGTTTGACAACTCCGGAGTAGCCTATCTCTTGGCTAACGAATTTTTTTAAATTTTGTTAAGCGCTTGTTCTTGCTCATTATTTATCATCGTCCAGTTAGGTACATCATTTGTTTGATTGTATTCATAAATTAAACAGTGTAGGATTAATAATGATACATTTTAGCTGGTGATTTTGTTTGGCTAAATTTCTTTATGATGCTTGTTTATTGCTCTGCATTTCTGTGTGTTCTACCAAAATTGATATTACAGATGGGATAAGTTAAACAGGGAAATGTTGCTGTATCAACGACGATTGTCATTGGAGTGTTCGTTTAATCATTGATGACAAACAGTTATTGATATGGAGCTGTTTAGTCTGCTTTTCCCTCTTCTGTGGTTGATTTCGAGTTTTCAACTGTTTTCTGGGACTTTATGATATTTTTAATCGTGTCTATGAATTGCCGTGATTACATTAACTCATCAAAAGTGAAACATTCTCCCCAAATAGAATTTAATATAAAGTGGATGTTGCATTTCCTTTCTCGTTTTGGTCAAGTGATGCAAATAAAGCTTGTGTGTTCATAAATATTTAGCTCGTTTCTCTAAATATTTTACGCGTTACGTCAGGCACTGGAGTGTTTGTTATGTGTAGTTGGTCGTTTACCTTTCCTACTTGCGGAGTGAGTGAAACTCTTTCGGAATTGAAAATGAGAACCTGATCTCATTTTTTGGCAAATTAGCTTATTACTTCAAATATGAGAAAGCATTTTAGGAATATCACATGAAATTCATCATCACTGAGCATGTTTCGTTCATCATATTTGTCCATTTTTATTTTATTGCCCAAAAAGGTTCATAGCATCATTTTTTCATGAACGATCATATTTACGTTCGATTTTCGAATTTGATAATCTTATACAGTGAGGCGATCGTCACGGAAAACCGGGAAAAGCTGGAATTGTCAGGGAATTCTCGTAACAGTCAGGGAGAAACTGAGATGGGAAATTCTCGACATTTTTCTACCATTACACTTATTGGCCAGTCATTCCCGTCATTTGATTCACCAAAATATTCCACCAACTAAAACTAATGTTCGTTGCTGACGTGCATGGATTAAGCCCCATCAATTCGTGGGGCATTCAGTGGTGAATCTTATCAGTTGTGAATCTTAATTATTTAGTTGTGAATCAGACTTACAATGTATCCCTTTTGTATATCCGTATTGCGATATTTGCCTAGCAGTGTTAAAATTCATGATCACAGTGTATTACGCTCATCAGAAGGAATCCGAGGCTATGTTTTTCGGAAAAGTTTACCTCGTGTTTTTTTAACTTCCGAGACTCATGTCTATAGGTAGCTGTAGCACACTAGCTCGTAGTAAATACATGCTTGCAGTTCTAAAAATATGAGAGGATGATTCTTAAAATGGTAATACAAGTACAATCTCACGTATAAACAAAGTCTTACGCAAGATCATCTTCGGTTCCCATACCCCCCTTCGTGATACAGTAAAAAGAACCCTCTTGCCCTCCCCACCTTTCACGCTCGACGTAATTATTGAATGGCCCCCTTAAGCTCCCCCTCGAAGCAATTTAGCCAGGTCACAGACCACCTGAAATATGATATTCCTGGGTATGATGCTGCCGTCGCTAATTACCTCCTGTCCTCGCTCGCAGTGGCGTGCTTACATTTTGTTTTTTTTTCAACCAAATATTTTTAAATTTTATGGTTCCCTCTAGCAATAAATGGGCTGCAACCACGTTAATCAATTTGCTATTCGCTTCTGAAGGTCACTCGCGCCATCCGATTTTGATCCAGTCCAACAACTTGATTTTGGTTTGTGTTTTTCGCGCACCTTAGTTGATACCTGTGCCGGAGTCCGCCAGTAAATTGGCCATTAAATTTCTCTTCGATGCCTTTTCTGTAATCCGCAATTTCCCAGAAAAATCACAACGCGCTACCTCTTTCTTGAAGAATTAGACGTTTTCAATTTGTAATTTTTACCGAAGGAAACATATACGGCCACGGAAATACGATACACGGCCGCAGCTACACGGCCGCGGAAGCAATATAAGCTCGCTCGACTGGATCGCCCCAACGCTCGCAATGGTTCAGGGACCATAATGCAACGCTGTTATATGCGTAATTCAATAGCCTGCTGTAAAAAAAACCTTGTGTGCAGGGAAATGTTACAATTTTGTAGACAATGAAACCGCCGCTACGACGGCTCACAGTGGTCGGAAATCGAAAAAGAAAGCGGACAAAAGTCCAAAATTGCTTTTTTTAGATAAAGACAAAACTTGGCACTTACTCTCACAAATGATAACTTATTATGAAATAGTAAGTAATTCTTCATAGGTCCACCCATTACTTATATTATATACGGAGGCTCAAACATGACCAACATTCCAAAAAAACACCCGTTTTGATTTTTCTTCGAAAATCTTGCAAGTTATGCAGAAGTGGAGTTGTAGAACGATTTGAATGAAATAAAAAACGATGCCATCTGCTAGAATGGTACTTTTCCTGTGCTATGCATATGGTTAAGAGATTATGGTCAGTATTTGGGTGCTATTACGTCACAAAATGGCGGACGCTTTTTTCATGCAAAATTTCTCATTATTAGTCATTTTAATCGGTTTCACGAATATGTGCACCGAGATATTTGCACAGGGTATTAATTTAAGTCTTCTTTTTTGAGGTTATTCTGAGAAAATCTTGAGGTGAGATAGTAGTGTCCTTCGCCTTGCCAGAGCATTCGCGAGTATGGATGGACCCTCGTCGGTGTTTTTTTCTTTAGGATGTATACTTGTAGCTTTTAATGTATTGATTTCAGATTTTAACATTTCTGAGTTTTGATGAACATTTAATTCAGCAGAAATAAAGTATTCCAATAATAGTTGACCTTTCGGCGATCGGTCAGGGAAATTGGTAAATCCATCAGGGAAAAGTTAGGGAACTCAAAAATTGGATACCAGTAGCCATCCTGTTATAGCATATATTATCATATCCCTTCGATGTGCAATTTGTATAACTTGTTTCACCTTCCATATCACTGTTTTACTTCTGCAGTTTTGTTAAGTCAACATTCTATCCGTACCGTGTATAGTAAGCTCATTTTTAATGTATACGTGAATATACAGCGTAGAAAAGTCAACAAAACTGAATACTGTCAGGGGAGATGATTTAAAATCCAATACCAAATTTTACTAAATTGTTGATTGCATAAAGTAGTCTGTGATACGCTGAATCAGAAATGTATCGCAGCTCGTCATTCGATAATACTTTAATATCTAGAAGCTAAAAAGTGAAATGAAAAAAGTTTCTATCTCGAAAAATTTCGTATGTGGATCGGTTCGTAAATAGAGGCACCACTGAAAAAGACACCAGCATTCCGCCATCTCCTCTCTTTTTCTTATTTCGGTCCTATTGTAGAGTTTTCCATCCCTACGATTGCTCCATTTGATCAGCCATCCCTTCCCCCTATGATATAATATTCTGTTGTTTTTGTTCTAATATTTCTATTGTTTTTAGTATTATTTCTTTGGTTTATATATTGCAGTGTTTGTCATGTTCACTGTATTCGTATACTGACGAGGGGTTAGATGGGAGAAGGGATTTTTAAAGTCTCAATCTCGCCCCTATAAAGACCTTTATCTATCTATCTATCTATCCCTCCTCCTTCGTATTCTCCCTTACTTTTTCATAGCTGGTGACCTAGCGCCCCCTGCCACACACCATTGCGACGGCACGCTCGTGGGTCAGTGCGTAGATGCAGACGTAGATGTATTCCGCCATCGTCTAACTCATCTCCCTGTTGCGGATCCGTGTCCTGCGTTCGCGTTTTCCACCCCTTTCCCATCCCACTAACCCCACGCTCCCCGCCACCACCCCTGTTCCCTCTCCGCTCCTCTCTCATGTTCCCATTCGCTCCCCTCCTTTTTAAAAGCCCTCGAAGTTCCTTCCTTCCTCTCACGTGCTGTAAAATGGTGCATTTGAGATGATTAAATGGAGGACTGGGGCAACGGTGTGGGTGGAGTGGGAGGAAGTCTCCACGAGAGACAGGAAAGGGGGAGGTACGCGTATGGAGAGTGATCGGGTGCGGCGCGTGGGAGGTCGGAAGAGGTTCTGCTGCATGCGGGAGGAGAGAGGAGTGGGGTTGTGGAGAGAGGAGCGGTGCCATAAGAGTGTGGCGGCGAGATCAACCCTTTTTCCCGCCGCCACCGTGGGGCACGCACTGCCGTTCCCATCAGGGTTTCAGCCGGCCCCGTGCTCTCCACGCCCTTGCGTCGACACGCGTGTGTGTGTGTTCGCCTCCCCCGCATTGTGCGCGGCAAAACCCTCCTTCTCCCATATCCGTCCCCCTTCGGGCTCAATTTCGCCCCCACTCCTCGTGTAGACCGCCACTCGGCATTCGTAGATTTTTTTATCTTGGAGAGAGAAAGAGAGAGAGAGCCTCCCCCTCCTTTGAAGTCCCCCGACAATTAAGTGATCCCCGCGCCCTTTTCATCGTCCCTTCCCACTTGTCGTGTCCCCCGGTCCTCATATCTCTCGCAGCCAAGCTGCCTCTCCTCCTCCTACCCTTCCTTTCAGTCTTCCGCGTCCTCTTGCCTTCCCTTTCTTCTCCACCTTCATACTGCTCAGTCTTCGTTCTCCTCGGTTATGATGGAAAAGGACGAAGGCAATAGATGAAGGGATGTCTTGAGGACAGATAATGAATACGGAGGATGGAGGTGAAGGATGGATGGGATGGTTGAAGATATGTAATGAGGACTGAGTATGATGGTGGAGGCGAAGTATAGAGGCGAAGGATGATTGCCAAAGGTGGAGGCGATGGATGGATTGAAATCATAAGGATAGGTGATGATGGCGAAGGATGAAGGGATTGCTTGAGGACAGAAGATGAACGTGCAGGATGGAGGCAAAAGATGAAGGTGAAGGATGGATGCGAGAGGTGGGAGTGATGGATGAAGTGAAGTCATGAGGTCAAATGAAGAAGGTAATTAATAAATAGTTAACTTGGGCACAGAGGGTGACGGGCGGATTAAGACCAAGGATGTAGGTATGCGATGAATAAAGATAAGCCATGAGGGTAGAAGATGAAAGCGGAGGATGGATGCAAATGATATATGTGAGAGATGGAGACGATGGATGAAGAGAAGTTGAGGACAGATGATGAAGATGAAAGATGAAGGCCATTAATGAAGAGGAGAGCCTTGGGCAGAGAGGATGAAGGTAAAGTATGGATCCGACAGATGAAGGTGAAGGATGAAGAGAAGTCATGAGGACAGAAAATTAATAACAGAGGATGGAGGCGAACGATAAAGAGATGTCATGAGAAAAAATGAAATCGGGGGATGAAAGTTTCTCTTGCCTTCTGATGCTTCTTCGCATTCATCCTCCTCTGCTCTCATATCTTCTCCGTATAGTTATTCTCCATCTTTCGCGTCCATTTTCCACCTTCATCCCTCGCCTTCGTCCTCCTCTTTCTCCGTGCCTTATTTTTCTCCTCCGCCCTAATCCTCTTCCTTCGTCCTCCCCTGTCTTCATTCCTTCTCTTCCGCAGCTACACATTTCGCCTTCACCATCTTCCTCTCTCATACCTTGATTGTCTTAGGCACTTTCATCCACTCTTCCATCCTGATCCAACAAAGCCTTCATCCATGGATTGGGTTGGTGTGGTGGCTTCGCATCCCGAGGACTCAGGTTCGAATCCCAATTTGGCGGAAATTATTCAGAGGAAAATCCGATCCATACTTGAGTAGTATGTGGGGAGTATTTCAAATTCAACTGCTCTCTCCGTCGGATTGAACGTTAAACTGTTGACCCCTTGGCATCTTTCGATAAGAGTGGACTAATGCCGGCGTTGGGCTTCTCTCCTCCCCTACTCCATTCCCCATACGATCTTCCTCTTACCCACATATCTGGGAATCAAATTTGACGAGAAACTACAATTTACCCCCCACGTCAACCAAACAGCAATAATAATAAAAACTGTATTTAATAACTTAAAATATACTGTAAACAAAAATTTAGCATAAATACTGATAGTCTTCGAATCATTTATCAAGCAGTAACAATACCCATTGCTTCCTATGGTATAGAGGTGTGGGGACATAGAGTCAATCATAGCAGAGTTAAACAAAAGTTATACGAAGAACAAAGGAGCTGCCTTCTACCTATCGCGAGAGGTTACCGTACATTGAGCAACGAAGCATTAAATGTAATCACTGGAATCAAGCCAATAATTTAGAAATAATGTCTAGACTCCTCAAGTCACAACTAAGGAGAACCGGAAGAGCTTCATTAGATGGAACTCAGCTAACAAATACCGAAAAATGGAATACAAACAAGAGGATAATAAATGAAATTACGAGCAGAACCTGGCAGGCAGAATGGAATTCAACAGAAAAAGGAAGTCTAACATTTAACTTCTTCCCCAGCATTGAAAATCGACGAAAATGTAAACTCAAAATGGACAGATACATATCGGAAATCCTAACGGGACATGGAGGACTCAAGACCTATCTTAATAAAATAGGAAAGGAAGAAAATGAAGAATGCGACTGCAACCTAGGACCAGACGATGCACAGCATAGGTTGTACGATTGTCCAAAATACGCAGAAGAAAGAACTGAGCTTAATAAGATCTTCGGAAACTGGCCAGTCACACTGGAAGAGGTTGGAAAAGGACTGGGGAATAAAAAAGCAGCCGAAGCAGTTTCAAACTTCACAAGACCGCGAGAAGGAGAAGGGACGTAGAAGAAATCAAAACAAGAAAAGAAAAGGAGGAGAGAAGGGAAGAAAAGAAAAAAGAAGTGGAAGGAATGGTGAGAATGCTGAGAAGGAGGAAGAAGAAAGAAGACAACTTTGTGATAGAAATACTAAGAAGAAAATAACAATTGTAAAGCAAGCAAAGAAAATCGCAAGACACTCGATGAAGAAATCAAAGGAGAAAACCAAATAATTTTTTTTTAAATAATAATACACTTTGTAAAATTAAATGTAATGAAAAACATTGAAACTAGAAGTACACTAGAAAAATATGAACCAATTGTTAAAAAAAGTAAAATGTAGAAAATTGGGGGTTTAATAATAGGTACCCCAAATATTATTGTAATTGAAATAATAAAGAGGAACTCCGCTCTACCCTTTCAAGGGAAGACGGAGTGGGAGGGAATTGGTTTCCAATTCTCTCCCTTTTAATAAAAAAAATTTTTTTAATAAAATGCCCTAAACGGCGCAAATGACCTCAGTTGTCGGTCGCCTCCCCAAAGAACCAACCAACCATCCGCCTTCCTCCTCTTTCTTCCTCTTACCCGCTCTTCCTCTTCCCTCCTACTACTTTGTGCTCGTGCGGCCAACCGTCTGAATGTGGTGGAGAGTTCGTGTTTTCAACGTGCCCCGTCCGTCATTAGTACCGCGATTCTTTTTAGACGTGGAATGAAGTTTAGATCACAGTCGTGTGGGTGGTTATTTGAATAGTCGAGCGGATGACGTGATAGAGAGGTATATATCGACTTGCTGTCCTATTTACCTCCGCCATTTCTTTTTTTCGACTTCTGTGTCCTCTTCATCGTACTCGGTTTGCGGTTAGGGCTCAGATTCTTTTAAATCTGGAATAAAATAAAAAGCAATTTCTTCTGGTCAGTTTGTTGAATGATCCACGTGGTGGCGTGGTAGAGAGGGTAAGCTTGCGTGCTATCCTATTCGCTTCCGTCATTTCCTTCTTGGCTTTATGATTTCGACTCCTGTCTCCTTCTCATTTTCTTAATCGAATGAAGCCTGAAACCCCTTTTTCCACGTACAGTAAAATGCAAAATATAATCGTTAGGGTTTTTTAAAGTGGTCTGTTGAGTGACGTGATGAGGGATGGAGAGGAATAGTCAAGCTGTTTTGTTCGTCTGCGGCATATATCTCGGTGTCGCCTGGGTCCCATAGTTTTTATAAGCTACACTTGTCACCATGGATGGATGCAAGATGGTGGAGCATGTTGTACTAGAATATATGGGTGTGTTTTGATAGGTTAAGCACGATGTTTTTTTTAAATTTTCGTTACGTATGAGAATTTCAATACAGTCTTTAATGATATTCAAAGGCTTTAATAGCTAAGGTGTACTGAAACATACGTGTAAATGTTTTTGAGGGAAGGTTGTGTCTGTTAAGACCGATATGTACTTCATTTGTGATTGAAAGGGAGCTACGGAAGAAAATTCACTTATCCTCCCAAGAAATATATCTTTCGCTTTCATTAGTTGTTTTATCCAGTAGCATTTATTCGTGGAAATGCTGTTCTGTATCGAAACTAGTTGAGGAAAAATATGACCAACGCGGTGAATATAATGTTGATTTATTATGCCACCCACCTTACTGAGGTTTTACCCCTGGAGACCTATTGTCTTTCCAAAGCCCAGAATGTCTCCAATGGGTGAACTACTAATGTTCATAGGATCTGGGAAGGGTATGCGCAGATAGCAATTACGAACCCTAGCAATTACTGAGAATTCGCACAGTTGATCGGGTGTGGTTTTCTCCTGAGTTCTCTACATGGCGACTACTCAACTACAAAACTTTTAGTTGAGTAGTCGCTATGTAGATGCCTCAGGTTTACTCATGATCTTTGCACCATCTATGACTCGATGTATCTTCAATTACATTGTTTTGGAAGTGCTTATTCGCATGGTAGATACCAGTTAACAGCCCTGCCATTGTTCTCGGTTTGCTTTTATGTAATGATAGCGGCTTTTTTACACTCCCGGAGTTTTGGTCAATAAATAAATCAATCGTAGCTTTCTTCAGGCCTTGTACTGAGATTTCATTAGTGAGTCTAATTGCAAGTTTTTCCGAGTTCAGAAATTCCACTTCTGAGGGGAGGAGGGGCACTTCCTCCTGGGATTATTCTCTCATGCACGTCGCCTGTCTTTTCGCGTGTCACTTCCTCCCTCCCGTGGCGTTTCCGTCCCCAGCCATACCTCCACCCCCGAAAATCGTCACTCCACATCGTTCCCTCCGTCGCTCTCGTACACATTCTAGTCCCCACAACCATGTATTCCGCGCCATCCCCTTCGGTTAGGAACACGCAGGGAAGAGCCGACTATGTGGCGACTATATGAGGGCCGGGTCGCGACATCGGTCAGTCGGTGTTTGCGGCGGGATAGAGGTTTTCATGTGCCGGGGTCAGGGGCGCAAATAGAAAAAAAATTGTTCCCTTTCGCTCATTCGTCCTCCTCTCCTCTATCGCCTCGGCTCTTGCTTATGCATTGGCTTCAGGTGTGCTCATATATTTTTTCCACCCTCTTTCACCCCATGGAAAAAAAGTTTGCCCCTCCGACCTCGTTTCTCTGCGGCGGCAGGAATGTTCCGGGTGATTCGAGGAGGTCCTCGTAGTGGGTGATCGCTCCCTAAAAGGAAAATAAAAAGAAAGCATAAAGCATCAAAGGGGGCGAGTCTGTCAGCTCGGGCCAGGAAAATTTCTCCCTCGAGATTACAGGAATGGCAGTGTACCTAGCTACTGCATCAACTGTATTTTTTATATGGATGCGTCTTTGAAATCAAAACCTTAATGGGGTACTAGGACGGAATCGGTGAAGAAACGTTAGCTGGTTCATCCATTTCGGTACTATAACTTGGAGACTAAATACGCGATTGACATTAATGTTCGATCGGGTATTCAAATACGTTGTGAGCATGACTTTGATTTGGTGCCACGCATGGTCCAGGCGTGGGTTGAGATCAACGGTGGACGAGTCGTTTTGGGCGAGGAGAAATATTTCCGCGCCGTACATGTCGCGTCTTAGATGTTCTAGCGCGTTGATTTAGGCTCAAACGAAAGATCTCGCCTAGATCTGAGTAGTTAAGCCAATAGCATGGCTTGGGGCAATATTTGTTGGTGATCGATCAGAAGTAAGTAATGAAACTTCAGGAGTCGACCCAT
Organism: Pyrrhosoma nymphula; assembly: GCA_963573305.1. NCBI lineage: Eukaryota > Metazoa > Arthropoda > Insecta > Odonata > Coenagrionidae > Pyrrhosoma > Pyrrhosoma nymphula. The sequence goes on along the minus strand of OY754330.1, from coordinate 66,342,867 downwards.
ACTCGTCTTATGAAGGATCCGTCCAGCATCCGAGAATTTATTTCCAGTTATGTGAGCATGGCTAAGACGGTCGCTCCCAGTAGGTTGTTAGCCTTGATGGGAGTTTTGCCTGTTTTGGTTCGCAGGTAGCCTTTTATTTCCCACCTACCCACCTTACCTACCATAGGACCTGTTACCTGCCTTCCTACCTACCTACCATAGGATCTATTAAGGCTTTTCCCTATCCATCATCTAGGGACGCCAACGATGGGAGGCAGGCAGCTCCACGCAAAAGATAGAGAAAGAAACGTCGAGTTAAGGCTGCTGACACACGTAAGTGTCATTGTCAGATGGCCAAGAAAACGGAGAAGATACTGGGACGCGAAAGTCGGTGGAATGACGAAATACAGACTCTCCCCCATTGCAAAAGATAACATTCCCATAAGACAAGATGGGAAGACAGTTGCCAATCCACCTACCAAAACCAGGAATAATTTCCAGTTGAAAACAGGCAACTCGTCTATTTCAAGAAGATGACCCATACTCACCGCAAAGTCCAGAGTAAATACAAGAGAACGCATTTCATCGTAAAGAGCGTCTAATTAACCATTCATTAGTAGTTAGATGTCTGTGGTGGAACGACTGAGACGGCTTTAGGGAGCGTCGGGAAGTCGACGCAACGAGCGCTCCAAGCGACGACGCAAGCACCTCGACGGCCGCTAATTATAACCCGCTAACGCAGACGTATTCACGTAAAACCCACGTTCATGTTCCCGAAATAGACTCACCCAGTTTTTTTTATCGTCACTCATTACATTTTCGTTTCTTTTGGAGATGAAAGAAGTTAATGAAAACTCTGCGATGAAGGATAGACAAACTTATTGGACAAATTTTGCGACTCAGCAGCCTAAATGTGTATGGATGCCAACAGTCTTGGAAGGAAAAATGAATGGGAAGAATTAAAGAGGAAGACCAAGAATGAAATACTTCTTGCAAATCATGAAGGCCGCCAAAGTGAAGAATTATGTAGAATGAAACGGTTGCCGGAGAGGAGAGTGAATTTGAGAGCTGCAGCAAAACTATCTCCGTATTTATGGCTATTGATGATGATACTTATCTATGGTACTCAGGTCGTTTTGTTTGGCGCCAAAAAAGAATTGCTGGATAGGACATAGAGGGAATCATTGCTTGTAGAAAGGAGGTAAGGTGAAGAGAAACCCGACGTTGGCGGAGGCCAGGTCTTAGCGAAAGGATCGAATGGGTCCAAAGTTAACCTCCCACCCGACAGATACCCTACAGTACACTTCAAGTGCTCTCCACGTGGCACTCGAGTATAAGTCATCGGTTAATCTCCGCCACTTTCGGGTTTGGAATCCGGGTCCGCGGAATGGGAAGCCAGTACGCAAGCCAGCGTACCAACGCGATTCTTCTCCGTCAGACGAGGCCGGGAAAATTTCTCCCTAGAGGTAACCGGTTCGTTAGAGGTTGGCTGACGCATCAGTTTTATTTATTGTATTTTCTCATTTTTGTCAAGGGTGTTTTGAGTGGCTAAGCGAGGGGTATTTTAACGGATTCCCGACGAAACTTCGACCACTGTTCTACACGAGCGGACGTTTTACTGTCACATCTTCCGCCTCGATTGACCCGCGGTTTTTCCGCGGAACATATTCATTGGCGTGCCGTTGATGGCCTATTGGATGTATTTATAGTAGCTTTGGATTGGCCTCACGTTACCTCTTTTGTGACCACCTGAGTCTTGACCACTGAGGAAGTCAGTAGACTGCCATTCACCGGAGGATATTTTGAAAGGCCTTGTTGAGAGCGGTGGGAATAAAAATCCCAGTTCATCGTTGAGGGGATGCTTGGGGTAGATGTTTTGAATGTATAAACTTTCGCGGATGCTCGGCGGTCGCTATTGATGCGCAAATTAATGCATCTGACTTGTTAAAATGGGCGTAGCCTCTAATAAATCCAATGCTGTAATTCTGTCTATGTTTTCCATAATGATACTACTCGTCCACTCCTTTGGCACGAATACGACATCCTTAAATCATGCCTTCAGTCTGGGTTTATTATTAGCTAAACGATATCGTTTTTAGGTTCATCTGGTTCAGCCAATCTGGAGCTGTGGAAAACTGCAAATATTTTATTTTCGTTTGCCTAACGAACGTATGCTATATGTATTTATCTGTCTATAAATGAGTATAGTAAAATTGAAAGTCTCAGGCGAGATGTAGTGGAAGACTTCCATGTTATTAAATGAAATGTCACTTTCCCACGAAAAAGCTTTCTTTTCACAACGCGTTTCAGCTTAATTAGACGTCATTTTGTGACTGTTGATGTCTATGTAAGGTATGTAAGTTTGTCATCACAATAAAGTTTTTTCGCGGAAAAGAGCCATTTCATTTAGTAACATAAAATGAATGCAGAGTTTCGATCATGTCATATAATCTGATGATTTGAAACTTAGCATAGTGGTGCGTACATCTGGTACCTGCTATCTAAGGCTCCAGAAATGGGTTGAGCATAGGGGGAAATCATAGTGGCTCTGTGGAAGTAAGTCTTACTTAATTTTTTTCCTCTTTAGGTGTAAAAATATCTGTGAACCCATTTTTGCTGCTTAGCCATAAGTTTTTATCTATAATGAGATGAAATAATCTCTTGGGTGGAACGGCACATTCTCTTCGGCTGTGTAGCTACTTTAATTTGGAGGATTAATCAGGGCTCCTATTTCACCATTACTGTCATTTAATTTTCCTCGGGGCAGAGGTGGAAATATTTGAAACCCAGAAGAATGAGCGGAGTGCGTGTTGTGAAATGCATTTGGTGAGTTGAAATTTGGTATGAAGGTCCATCGAAGTTCATTTTACACTTCACCATCCTTGAAATCTGGATCTATTTTGCGTTTGTCAAAGGGTAAGAAAGTTTCGCTTAAATTGCATTAAATTAATGTTATCGGTTTAGTGATTCGTACTTGGATACATGCGTTTAAAAGAGTTTGGCTTCGCAATGAATATTTTGGAGCTTCAATATGCTGTAATATATTTAGGACTTAAAGAAAGGAAAACATGTTCTATTCTTGAAAAATACCCCCTTCGATTTCATACTGTCCTTGATTTTCTTATATTTTTTTCGATTGATGGAAGGAAATTATCTTCGTTGTTTCTGTACATCGAAGTCGCTCATTTGATAAGAAAAATCCTTGAGCCAGTCTTGATGAAACATACCTTATTGACTTACTTCAGGAATCTTTTATGGCGGAATTGACTTTTAGATGTGATGCTCATCGTAAGAATTCCCTCATTTTGTTTTTAAAAGCGCGCGTGCATGTTGCGTTTCAAAAACATCAATATTATACTCTTTCTTACATGGGGCACGTACGGTGTTTATTCTTCCCAGTTACCTTTGTTCCCTAAGCTTACACTGATTCTTTGAAAATGTCTTTTCTTGACTGTATGCGTCCTATTCCTTCTTTTCTCTCATCTCCCACGTCCCCGCAGATTTTAATTTTCCCTTGGAGAGCCTCCCCTGTCTCGGACCGGGTCATAAATTGGACGATTTCTGGCACTCTGAGGTAACCGTCAACTTTTTCCCCCGTAATTATCCATCGACTACTTAGGCCTACTCGATAAGTCTCGAAGTTGGATGGAAGTTTCGAGTCACGGGCGTGGGATGAGAATGGGGGTCGCGAAGCCCGGTGACTTTTTTATAAGTTTCCTCCCGATATGAAGAGGAGGGGACAGAGGGATGAGGGCCCGGCCAATTTGTCCTCACCCTTGTCGGCAACGGGGCCGAAGATCCTCCCCGGTCCTCCTCATATTTTTCCTAAAGTCCCTTTCAGCCAGCCGCCATTCCCTATCGGCCACTTAAAAAGGGGAGTAAGGAGGGAGGCAAATGAATATCGGTCGGGGCAAACGAGAGGAAGGGAGGGAAGGGGCTGAGGGAGGGGGAGAGGTGGGGTGAGGTAAGAAAAAGTTAAAGAGGTCCGGGCGTCTTATGAACCCCCAACTTCTTTGTCTCCAGAGCTCTCTCCACATTCACTCACACACAAGCCTACCGAAAACTTATCCGCGTTATTAGACCTTTATGGCCTTCGTTTTATTTTTGTCGCCGCTCATGTGGGGACCTGCCTCACTAAAGTCTGTTCACGTCACCTTTACCCCTGTCATATTTCCCATAATTCCCTCCCATCCATTTCTTCACTACCGTCATGAAGCTTCGACTTAATTGCCACCGGAGCTCACACGCTAAACCATACTGGATGCTTCTCCGCGTAATTAGGCCGTTACAGCCTTAGCTTCATCTCCACCGCCGCTTGTGTGGGTACTTGCCTTACTATAGTCTGTTCACGTCACTTTCATCCCCGTCAGCTTGTCCATATTTCCCTTCCATCCACCTCTACTCGACCCTCACGAACTCTAAACTTAGTTGTATCTCCGGAGCTCACACACTAAAAGATACTGAAAATTTCTCCGGGTTATTAGCTCGTTTGTAGTCTTCACTATTATCGGTTCACCTCATTTCTACTCCCGTTCACTTCCTCACTATAGCTTTTCCTCCTCACTTTTATCCCCGTCCACCTACACATAATTCCCTAACCGTTCACCTCTCCTCGACCCCCTTCTGTGTGTCTCTCTCTCGCGTTATGAAGTGGGAAAGAGGATTTGAGTGAGGAGGAGGAGGGAGAATGGGCGCATCCCATCCACGATTGCTTTTTCCCGTGGCCAGTGTCCCCTCGGCCCACCATCCGACCGTCCTCAGATAAAAAAATGAATGAGGAAAAAAAAAGAAATTATGAAAAGAAAAAAACTTTTTTTTTAGTTCCAGAAAACTTCGTATATGCCACGTCATAATCGGGACGTGACATGAAAAAAATGGTGGACGCGAGAGGACGATGATGAAACCTGGAGATATGGAGTCTCCAGATGGAAGGGGGGAGGGAGGGTGTGGGCTAGGGAGATGGGGAGAGAGTGGTTATGAAGGGACGGAGGGGGATGAGAAGTCCCATCTTTTTCCCACTTCGCCTCGCTCTCCCCTACCCTCCGCCACTCCGCGGGTTCTAATAACGCTGCGACCTACGACCCTCTATTGTTTGCTCGATCGGTGAATGATGGTCTTCCCTTGCTCTGCTCACCAGCGCGCCTCCCACCCTTCCCATCCTCCTCCAGGGTACACCTCCTGCCCGGCTTCCCATAAGGCCACCTGACCTCCTCCACCACTCCCACTCTCCCTGGCTGTCTCCTCGCCCACTCCACTTTTCATCTTTTCCGCGCAGCCCAAGTGGTTGACAGTGGTCCTCTCTCTCTCCTCCCCCTCGAAAGAGAGCGTCTCGCGGTGAGGAGATGGGTCTACTCCGCCCCGTCATGTGATTCATTTTTTCATCATATCTTCTCCAGTCCCCACCCCGTCTCCATCATCTGCCTGCACGTCCCACCTCATCCATCCGTCCACATCGCCACGGTTTTCTATAACTACTTCCGTTCCCCCTTCCCACGCTCCCACCGCGTGGATTTACTTTCTTTTACATTGTCAATCATTTGTTTGTAAACCTACATCCTCTGGTCGGTAGATTTATTGGAAGCATGACGTCAGTCTTTAAGGGAAGACTTATATTTCGAACAAAACACAATCCTTTTTTCGTAGATTTTCGGAGTTCATTTTAATTTTAATAAATTTCTTTTGGTTTCGCCGAAGTTTGTTCATTTATTTGTGATTGTTGATTCAGAATGCCTGACGAAGCCGGCAGAATAGCACGGCGAAACTGTTGCTCAAAAAGTAATGATACCGCAGAAAACCAAAAGAAATGTATTAGAACACAATCTTGTCTTCGTGGATGTTGCGAATAATTTGCCCGATAGCTTAATTTGTTGCAAGGAATCGGGTCGACGCGACGGCTAGAGCAATTGCCTCCCGCATCGAGGCTCTAAGTTCTATGCCCGTGGTGAAATTATAATGGCAATGGTATAGAATTTGCAGTGGAATGCAGATCCCTACTTCGGTTTCATGTGGTGAGTTTCACGGGAGCATTTTTCTGTCTATCTTATACGAAGTAAAACTTGGGACTACGGTGAATCATTTTCACAAAGTGTTCCTAATGTACTCTAAATAGTTGAGAGTAACCTTGGGCCGGGATTCTCCAGACTTTTACTCTGTTGTCCGATTTATTCTACTTGTACCAATCTGTCCTGAATGACGCAAACCAGTTTTGCTTCTTCCATTTTAAAAACGCCCTTGTGCTTGTGTATTAGTTTAAATTCCAAGTTCTTTATTTCCATGGCACCGCTTCCATTGTAAAAAGAATATTTTTTATAACTGATATTTTCAATAAATACGAATAAAAGTTTTGCCACAGAACGCATACAATTTTATTTACGTAGCACTGTCCCTTGACAATGATGGTTACATCGAAATCAGTCGGCCTATAAAACTTTACTAGTTTTACAGTAATTTATAGTTTTACAAAGTGTTTCTCTGATTTGTACTGATATACCACGATTCTTTCCGCCGCCGTCTTCCCCTCGCCTCACAATGACCTATTTCCCTCTGCTTCACACTTTGATATCGAGAAAGGCTCCACCTATGCTCTTATTCTATCTTTGGCTTCGACGCAATTTTCTTTCCCGTGACCTCGAGCTCAGCAGCGAGAGGATGCTTGCGTGTTTTGTTCCTATCGGACGTCTGCGCTCACCTCCATTCTTTCTCCCGCGAGCCCACCCGAGGTCTTGCCGATCCCTTGGAGAAGGAGCTGATATTAATGAAAGCCTTTCGCCAAACAACACGTAGCAAGGGGTGGTCTGATTCGTTTGACGTGTACCTCTTCTCTCCCGTGGATTAGAATCCCTTTGGGAGGGATCCGGTGTAGGTATATGGGGGAGTCACCAGGACCCCCGGGTGACTCCGGTTCCCCTGGCTCTGTGCACTCTCGCATGCGATGCGAATCGTCCCATTCTCCACCGTTTACTCAGCGACGTACCAGTCGTCCTGTTTCTTCCTCGTTTATTTTTTTCGTTATTTGTTCGCGTCCAGCTTCCACCCCTCGCTGCGCGGTTTTCCAATCATTCCCCGTTCCCGCTCATCTCGTTGGTCTGCTAGCTCGCTCACCTGATGCCGGCCCCGAGGTGCGGCGGGGACGAGAGCTAATTTCTTCGCTGCGACTCCTCTCCGCGGTATTGAAGCTGTCACGTACCGCCCCGCGTTTGCCATGCGCTCCTCTCATGGTACGGATGCTTTGCATTTTTGTCGGTCGCACTGTGGGGCTATCCGGGGTAAGAAATGGAATTCCTACGTTCAAGTAAAGACTCCTGTCGTGGTGAATGTTCTGATGGTGGGTCATCAGCTGTCATCAATCCTAAGATTTGGTTTGCTGCAAGCCCTCCACTCTTTCATCATATAATTTCGTTCTTCCTTACTTTTCTTCTGTCGTGAAAAATTTCCTGGTGGTGGGTCGTCTCAGATCACTCACATATTGTCGTCACTCCTGACATTTTTATACTGCTGCTTTCCACGCCGTTCTCCTCCCAGCATCCTCATTGACTCTTATCTGATCGTATTTCATAATTACCTTTAGTTATTCCTGGCTGGTATCCCTTGGTTATTTTACTCATCCATTTATTTTATCCATGTATCGTTAATGGGCTGTTATATCACTGGAAATGGTAAAAAGACTTGTCTCTTTGGCGTCTCAGCATTTTCATTTACCTTTTCTCCTTATTCTCTTCTAGGACTTCTTCATTGGCAATCATCTCCAGCCATTTGATGTCCATCTTTCTTTTATATCACCTCAAGCATTCTCTGCCCTGCTGCTACTAACGTCTAAGCCTATTCGTGTTCATTTCCATTTAACATAAATGCATGTTTTTAATAAGGTTATTGGTGGCAGCCGATACTTTGTGGAATTCCATTGTAGGAAAAGGATAAAGTACTTTGCACTATGCCACTGGAGAAATATGATTTATTGAGTCGGCATGTTTCACTGCACTGCAGCATCATCAGGATCTGCAGCGTCATCATCATCAGCATCAGTCCTGATGATGCTGCAGTGCACTGAAACATGTCGACTCAATAAATCAAATTTCTCCAGTGGAATAGTGCAAAGTAATTTATCCTTTTCCTACATGTTCTAAATGTTTCGCTTCCTTCCAAATTTGTGTTGCTGTTTATAGTCTTCTGTTGATAGAATCCCTTCTCAACTGGGCTATGCGTCTCTCTCTGTCTATGTTTCTGTCTTTTCTGAGACTCTTATTTCCCATAATGCTAAGTTCTTTCACTTCTCGTTACCCAGAACCGATACTCAACGGTTTGGCCTGAAATTTAAGTTTTTTTTTTCAAAAAGTTTACTTTTCTACATTTAAGTCAAAACTTACGGTATGAAAAATAAATAGGTTGTGAATTTCCTCGTGCTATCCACTGTCATTTCTCTTTTATGTGTCGTTTCAGAAAACGCGTTCAAAAGCATTAGTAATGTTTTATTTAGATTGAATTAGGTTACGGTGTTGTACTGTTTGATTCGAGGACTCACTTTAGTGTGTAGTTAAAACAGTATCGAGGAACGAAAACTACATTCTTGAAGGCAGATACTCTTTTTAGCGGTAAATTATAGTTTACATTGACTTAAACTTTCAGTCTTACATGGCATTTCAGTCTTTCATCATGGTGATCATTACAAAATGATGGCATTACATATCACCATGATGATTACAAATAGGTATCATGAAGATTGAGCATAGGATTGGTTTGTCATAGCTTCTCACTCGGATGCCATATTTCCAATTCTCTTACAGCCTCCATTTTCATTGTTCTCAACTATCTGCTGCTCCCTTACGAGTTTTATTCTACCGTCATTAGTGGTAAATGATCGTGCCTCATGGCCATCAGGTTTGGATGATGATTCCCTTCTGATTACTCTCGCTCTTCGTATTCATGTCTTCAATCACTCTTTACGGTACTTCTCCATTTGATGGAATTAGTTGTTGAAATTCGCCCACCCTCTGGTGTGGGCACGGCTGCTAGCAGTCAACAGTGAGACGAAATTTGCTACTGTCAAATTTAGAAGTGGATTTGCTTGTCCTGTCCTACGGGAGATAATTACTCGCCTCACCTCGATTTGAACTAGGGCCCACCTTTCTTTATTCTTGGTGGACTAGAGCTCTTACGGAAGCCAGTGGCAGGACTAGGGAATGACATAAACCCTTTACCGTGAATAAAGAAAATTTAATGCCAGTTCTTCGGGCCATCTCTGCTCTTACCTCTCCTCTTACACAAAACTTCGAGAGTATTATCGCGATTTTCAAAACGGTAGTTCGCCGAGATGCAACACGGCCGTGATTTCCGCCTTCTCTTCTCGCGAGCGGGCGTGTCTTGTTGCTGCGAAGCAGCGCTATTTCAGGGTATATTAAATTAAATTAACTTCTGCCCTCTGTCTATTTCTTTGCCCTACGAGACAATAGTTAGCCCAAGCGCGATCCCACCGTTCCGCACCGGCGAGCCGGATTGGGCACAGTGGGTCTTCGCACCAGGACTTCCTACCTTTATTTCTACACAATAGAGTATTTGCACACTTTTGGGAAGTGACATCTAAAAAATCTATCGATACTTCAGACACTAAATTTTCATTCTGACGCTCGAGAGGCTTTTCGTTAATTTTTTATTAGCTAATAAAATCTAATAAATTATTATTGCGCCGAAACACTGGTCCGCCATGTTTTGTAGGCTCTGACGTCATCTCCCATAGTCGACCATTTGTTGATTTGGAGATTGTGTGACTGTGTAGTCTTAGCGTGCGGACGAAACTTAAGCTATTAATTATCAAATATCGAAATAACTTCGAAAAGGCAAATACTATTTCACTCTCAACGCACAGCTAGGCTATTTAGCTTCTGCTAATATTGGAGATGACGTCACACTACGAAGAACTAATGGTTGGGCGTTTAGGCCTAGGCAATTTCGATGCTAAAACAATGCATATTAAAAGCTATTTATTAAATTAATTAGTTGGAATTATACCTTGGTATTTCGTACGTGGCATTTCGAAACCAAACACTACTCGCTATAATAAATTTCAACAAAATACCTCACTTACGCAAATACTCTATTGCTACACAATAACTTTGGATTTAGTACACAGCTTATATTTTCCTTTTGATTTTTATTTTACCAGCTTCATCCTATGGCCTTCTGTGTTTATCCTCCTTTCTGCCCTTTTTCTTTGTGAGATCCCTTATAATAACAATGTCGCTATTTTTATTTATATTCCTAATTGTCTTTTAGTTCCCTGATCATTTTTCTTAGCGGTGGTATTTTTGTGAAGTCGTGGAGTTCTTCATTTGTGGCTGAATTGAATGAATAAATTTTAATAAAATTTATGTTCGAGTGGGCGTAATTGCTTGACCTCACATTTATGCGGGGCACGCGTTCATCACGAGTCCGCAGGCGTGTGGGAGAAAAAGCCGCCGCCGCGGAAATGCCTTGCAGTGCATTCCGAGTGCACTGGCGATGAGCTTGAAATCTTCATGAGTAGATACTCTCTCACTTTTATTTTATATCCGTTGGGAATGCAGCAAGAGGTGTCTGAAGGAACAAGATGGAGGCATTTCATTTCATAGGAAGGATTTTGCATTGTCATTCGTTAAAAAATTGATATCCTGATATTCTTGTTATTAATTTTTTTAAACGACATATTAAGGTATTTAGTTACCTGAAATACTTAAGTGTCATGGGAAAAGGGTAACTGTCGTGGCTCGGTTTCGACAATGAAAAAGTGTTGGCATGACTTATCAGCCCTCATTACTACATATATTTTCCACTTATAATTAGTTGTATTGGAGTCTCTACATGCATTATGTCCTTTGTGGCTTTACAGTATCGTTATCAGCATTTAACAGAAAAATTCTGTGATTTGCTTTTTACATGGTTTTATTCTACTTATTTTGTCTGTCTGTTTGGGTGGAATCTGTTAATCGATTTTTTATCCACTCATCAGATTTCCTTCATATTTAGCACACAGGTGTATCTTCGATAACAATACAATATGTGTCACGACTTTCTATCCCATAGGTCCGGGTTCACTGCAATAGAATTTCGTTCCATCTAAATTCTTTGTATTACTTAATTGTATACTAGGGTTGATGTGGCCGTGTGGGTTAAGGCGGTTGAAGAATTGTAGTTGTGTGTTCGGTTCGAGGCTCTCCTGCGGCATTTTTTTTTCGGTCCATTATGTTTCGGAAGAACGTAAGATGCCCGATCCCGTACATTTATACGGTAGCAGCAGCATTTTTACATGGTTTTATTTATCACAAATGTTGGTTGCCCCCCCATGGTTTATTTTTAGTCACAAATAATCACGTTCTGCCTGTTGTAGGCCAGTTTTGACAGCTCAAAAATTAATTTCTACTTTTTAGTACATTTTTTAATAAAACCATGTTTTTTAAAACGTTTTCTTTTTAGTTAAATTTATTTTCCATTCCATAAAGATCCTTTTTACTCTTTTCAATGCTCTTTCCAACCCCAAACTCAATGTAAAGAAAAATTTGCTGAAAATATATTGTTTTCAAATACCACCTGGATTTTTGGCTAAAAGTATCACTATACAATCAATTCTGTAAACATGAAAACTTATTCTCCCTTTCCTCTCAATTTTTCCGTAAATGAAGTCGCATGTATATATGTTAGTGGCATACATGTCGCCCTGTTGACATGGGTCATAGTTGCTTCATTTATTCCGAAGTAGGTGAATCTGCGTGTAACTTACACTAGAATAGAGATTTTCCTAGCAGATTAAAATGGTAGATTTATTTAGCTTATGTCTCGTCCTCTTCTATGAGTTCCAAGGAAAGAGTGAGCGTTTCCACCATATCGTTTTTCATTTTTCTCCAGTTTCATATCGTCCAGATAACGTTGGCCCTTAGCCGACATAGACTCTGCGTTCATTTGATTTAGCTCAAGAGTTGGGGTTTCGTAAATTACGTCAGTTTGTCATTTAGCTGATGTGAGCGTCATCGACGGGAGAGCATATCCAATTGGTAACGAGAAAACGTTTAACCAGACGTTATAAATATTAGACATATTGTTCTTATTGTCTTTGGTCGTTTCACGTTCCCTTTCTGCCATATTTCCTCCCCTCCACCCAGTTCCACCAAATGCCTCCTCGCCGATTCCTTTCTTTCTGCCCAACTCTCCCCCATTCCTGCTACCCCCGCGAGCTTGGTATGCAAATTCGTGTGCTCCTGCCTCTCCCACGGACCTCCACTGCATCACTCCCTCCTCCGTGTTTGTCGGCAAGTTCAAAGGGAGGGCACAGGAATGCCGCGCGACTGCTAATGGATTCGCTCGCGTTTACATCAGTGGCGGCGGGCGGTGCGGCGTCTTCTGCCTTTGTCGGCGGCTTCCCTCCTCCCAAACGCCCGCCGCCGTTCACTCATCTATCCTCCTCCCCTCTGCATTCAGCCATTCCGCCGGAAAAACGTCCCGCCCCCCCCCCCCCCACCCCCCCCCCCCCCCCGGGCATGCTCTCCGCGTCCGGTCGCGCCACTTATGGGGCAGTTTTGCGCAGCCCAGATAATGACGGGCGGCGGATTACAACTTGCGTTCTCGCGGGGGTCGCCGCAGTCTTTGTCCGTCGCAATCCGACGGAGCCTGCCCCTCGCTAACCCCGTCGATGCAGCCCGTTTTATTCCACTCCGCCTCCTGCCTCCCTTCCCCCACATCCTACCATATACTCATTCTTTCCGCTCGACCCCCCATTCAATAGTTATGTGCCTACTTTTTCTCTCCGTGGGGAATTCCATAGGATGTAGTTATTGGTTCGTGAGGGTGGTTGTGAGATCGTAATCGTTCGTTGTAATCCCTCCCTATTTTCAGCGCAATCTACTCGTGCTGGGGTTGAGGAAAGCTCAGTCATAAATATGGCGTTGCATTATTGCGAGTGTCTAAACTTGGCAAATTTATGGAACCGTTGGTGATTGTCCCGCTTGATTCCTAATTTTCTTAAAACGGCTTTCTCCAGTACCGACAGCGTATAGGAAAATCTAAGGTACCTCATTCTGTTATTTCTAATGTTAAGTCTCACGTTTATCGTTATCGCTTCTTAGGCCTGTTCCCGTACGCATATCGTGGTAATTTTTTGCCAGGTACATACTTGGCCACGAATCTTCTATCAACATGAAGTATTTTACCAGAAAATTAAACTACTTATTTGGTCAGTTATGAGTGTGACGACGAGCGGTCAACCGGCGAGCAGGATGCTCGAATTTCGTTTATTTAAGTGATATTTATAATACTTTCTCCGGTTAATACGCATTTTGAAATTAATTCTTAACAATTTTTTAAGCGTCGTTCGTCAAAACCGTCGGTTATGCAAGCGCATCTGGAATCGGCTCTTTTGTTCAAGTCTCTCTCTAAAACCAATGTAACGTGAAAAAGTGAGTCCTGGGTCATAGTAAAATTTGTCCAGAAGGTTGAGCGTTCTTGTTCATGGCTGACAAACGGTGAGTCATTAGCATTTTTGAGGTGAATTGTCGGCCGGGGAGAAATCATTGGTGTGGAAGAATGGTTTCGGTGAGTTGGGAAGGATAATCGGAAGCAATGTCCCAGTGAGCGGCCTGCAATTATATCATCTATGACAAGATATGCTAATGAGCCATAGAGTTTCCGTAGAAAATGGCCTCGGGAAAAATTTTGTGCAAAATTTGGCTGCGCCTTACTGAGTTTAGCTGTAATTTCTGTGATGATCCCTCGCTTTGCGAGCAGTACTTTTTCGACTCTCCGCAATGTGACGCTCGTGAGATGCGCGTCGAACTGGTCACTATAAACATTTTGTTGCATGATAAAAAATGTAGTGTGATGGAAATGCTCTGGCGGAAGTGTAAGTGGGGTCAAAAGGCAAACCGAATTGCGCGTGAAAAAAGTCTGTAGCTTGGGTCATATATGAAAGGCTGTCCCAGATCCCGGTTAACCTTGATCATCTCTGAAAAAAAATAGTTTTCATGAGCTCCCTATGAAGGAGTAAATTTTATTGTTTACAAATTATTAGGATAATTTTTTCATTCGTTTATACTAAAAGCGCTTGGAAAGTTTTTTTTCAAACGTGTCATGATTCAGTTCAATATGGTGACAGTAATTACTGCGTAGTGAACTCTACTAAAGCATTATTCAAAATGTACTCTTCTACACGGAAAAAAAGAAATAGTTGCCGCAACCGGATGTATTGCTCTACCAACCATAGACTATTGAAATATTTCAGCCAACAATATTTATGGCCTCGGTAGCCATAGCCTATTGCTAAACACCCTATTGCTGCTGCAAGAATCCACTATGGCTGTGGCAGCCATAGTTCCAGCTGAGCTCTGTTGGTGTGCTAGTCCCAAATATTGCTGGGTCATCCATAGTTAGAGGTGATCGGAGAGGATGTCTCAAACATACCCAGGTAGAAATCTTTTGCTCTGTAACTGGTCTGGAACTGGGGTGTAACTGGTCTGTATTAAGACCTCTGTAACTGGGGAGTAACTGGGAATGAATTGAAACAAACTCCACCCGATTTGCACCCCAACTACAGACCTGCTGGTATGGAACTGGGGTATCTTGCCCTTACTTCAAAACGTTGATCATCAATTCAGAAAATTCTTTTATCTTTGGTTATAAAATTTTTATTTACGGGTGAAAAATTATAACCATCGACATAATTTCCTTTTTTGATTCCCCAAACAAAAATGTTATTTACTATGCCAAAAAATGTAGAATCACATAATCAACATATAATATTTTGATTCATACTGGCAATTATCAATAGCAACATTAGAGCTGTGTCTTTCATGAATGATTTGCCTGAAGATTTAAATGGTTCAAGAATTATTTGATTCAAATCGTTCCAAATAAATGATTTTCATGGAAAATCGAATTATTCAAAAATGATTTGAGTGCAAGTCGTTCAAAATGAACGATTTGCGTGGAGAATTGACTTGCTAGATTTGGATTTGGGGATTTTACACGAGTCGAATTTTGACATGAAAGTACATTGATACCCTAGATTAATGAATGGAATTTATTCAGAATGATAGTGGAAATAAATGGTATCTTTGGCGTCATAGAAACATTTTGTAGGAAAACGTTTATTCAACAATTAAGATGTGGAGAAGTAATTTTTCCGAGTTACAAAATAGTTGCTTTTGATTTTTCTGGAAAACTTTTCAATCAAAATTTGTGCATGTTAAGAAAAAACCAACAAAATGAGCCTAATCGCATCAAAATTCGTCTCATTGTTGGTCCACTATAAAAAACTGCTTTTAGTCAATTGTTTATTATAATGCAAAAATATATTACGCATAAATAATACCTGAACAATATAAGGCTCTAGTAGCACAAACCACAAAGTAGGCGCCCAAAATTTCAAGACAAAATATTCAATAGTTTTTGCAAAAATTAATTTGTTTATCCCATTTTCATTTTTTACAATGTCATTTATCAAGCTTTGGGTGGTCTTACATCAAGTTACACATGTACATTGAAGTTTAGAGTTTATATTAGTAATTTAAATTAAACGATAGGTATAGAGTTTTTTTTTAAATCTAATATTAGACATGCCAGCTATCACGTGTAGGTATTCATCAGCATTTTTATATAACTATAATAGTTTGACCTGTATTCTATTTGTTTATAACGCAAAGCATGACTGTTTTTAAAATCATGAATTTAAACAATTTAATCCTAATAATATTCATTCCGCTCTTTTTTTAATTACTAGTATAAACCTTGAAATTCAATGGGCACATGTGCAACTTGATGTAAACCCGCCCAAAGCTTGAGAAATTACATTTAAGAAAAGAGAAAACGGGATAAACAAATAAATTTGTGCACTATTGAACTAGTGAAAGGTTTGTCTTTATATTTTGAGCACTTACTTTTTACTACTATAGTTTCATTTGGTTTTCTATAAACAATTGGGAAAAAGCTGTTTTTTCATGTTTTTTTAAATAGCGGGTCACGTTGAGACGAATTTTGATGCTGTTAGGCTTATTTTGTAGGTTAGCTTCTAGGCTTCCGCGGATGTAGTGTAGACTTTTTTTTCGGGATTCATTCCGCGATGTTAAAATTGTAAAAAAAAACAATATTTCGCTGGTCCTCCTGCCAGCTTCATCAGTTCAGTTTACCTGATGAAGCTGGCAGGAGGACCAACGAAGTATTATTTGTTACAATTTTAACATCGCGGAATGAATCCCGAAAAATGAAACAGCTATTTTGTAGTTTTTTAATACGCACTACTTTTTTAAATGTTTTCCGGAAAAATCAATATAATTTTCTTTAACTCAGGAAAACAAATTTTCACATCTTAATTGTGAAATAAATTTTAAGCCTACAATGTTTTCTGACGCCAAAGTTACCATATTTTACCACTATCATTCTAAATACATTCAATCCATCAGATCTTGTGTGTCAATACTTTGCAATAAAGATACGTTGGGACCTATAATCTGACTGGACTATTTTGCGAGACCGAGTATCATGAACAATAAGGAAATCTCGACATGGTTGATTCGTACTACCCTTCAAAAGACAGGTGGTGGGTTGGATGCTGAAAAAATTTAGGTTAGTAATTAATGAAAAATTATTAAATTGATATTGCGTTGAATTGATGTTGACCTGCAAGTGGGAAATATATTTTACTGTAATTAGAAGAACTGGTTTGATGAAATACCTACAAATTAATTAAAATTAAAGGTATTATTATATTATTCAAATTATTTAATTTAAAATTATATTGTTCCAAATCATGGATTGTGAACTACGTACAGTTATAAAATACCAAAGATTTGGGGCGATTGAAGACGTTTTATATTCTGAAGGTGTTTTGATTTGGTATCATGAAACGGAATAGAAAAAAAGCAATGCTTCATCGTGATAGCCGCGGTAGTAATACCTACTGGAAATGCTGGAAATCGTGGGATAGCAATCAGACGGTGCGCACACGATTGCGTAAGGATTCGTGGATTTGGTTCGTTCCTCGTTGAATTTGAAGAATCAGTTCATTACCATGAACTAAATCACATCAACCGAATCATCAAATTGAATCGAATTGCCCACCTCTAAATTCAACATGTGATATTATCTATCTACCCGACCGATTACTTCGCATTATATCTCATATCTACCAATCTCATGCCTACCTATGTCTATGTTTAACTCGAGATTGAAAGTCACGCTTCAAGAAAGTTGTGTATATCTGGCCATTCCCGTGCGTAAAAGTAACTTGGAGAACTAATTTTTAAATGTAAATGCCGTGATAGTTACCATATGAATACCATCCAACCACGATTACAGTTATCAGGCATTAATTAATTGAAACCTATGTTGCCACATAGGGTGAACATTAAGTCAATATTAATGAGAGTAAACAACATTATTTCCAATTGCCATATGTTTTTGCTTGTCACTGTGGCTGTGACAGCTATAACTACGATGCAGCAGCTAGAGGGAATGTCCATGCAGCAGCTAGAAGGAATTGTCAGCAGAGCAGAAGAAAATGGTTGGGGATACCAGAGTGACACGGTGTGGGCGAAGGGACAATAACTCTAGCTGCTGCAGCCATATTCCTCGTAGCAATAGTAACACTATGGTCGTCACAGCCAGAGCGTCTAGCAGCTGCACCACAGCATGTTGTTCTGATATCACATATCTTTGCTACTGCACCAATTCTGACACTATCAATAGTATTATGGCTCCCCCAACCATAGCTTTATTTTCCGTGGACTATGCCTTTCTAACTTCTGTGCATAGAAGATTTCTGCAGTATCGTTGGTTTCAAACTAAATCGGATTTAATATTTTGTTACCAATATGAAATGCGAGCATAAAAATGAGAAGGACCTACAGAACCTTGATGGTTTCGGATTTAATTTTTTTTACCAATATGAAACACGAGCATTATAATGAGAAGAACATAGGGAAGGCCAAAGAGGACAAGCTACTTGATAATACGGAGCAAAGAATCATTAGCAGCCAAGATCTACATAATTTATCATCCGAGAAATGCATAAATTTAATCAGTAAGTGGGGGTTTCATGGAAGTGTGGTGGTGGGCGCTCCAATTTTAATCATAAAGTATCCCAGAATTCACATGCAGAGATTTGTTTACATTGTACATTTGCAAATACATATACATACTGGCGAGTTACGGGACTGTGGCGCACTGTTCGCCACAACACGGAGTTGGACCGGTGGATGAGTGTTGGATTGCCAATCGGACGGCCCGCGTTCGATTCCCGGCGCCGGACGATATTTTTTCTCCCTCTCTCCAGAAGGATTCTAGATTGTTCGAGGTAGTTCCGGCGCCCAGTCTCAGTCTGTACTACGAAGCTACTACAGTCTCAGTCTGTACTACTACTGTAGTGTACTACGAAGTGGAAATAAACGCTCGTCTACAGAAACTTCGCAGTTGTATTATTCAGCGTAGCAATCGCTACAGGACAATATAAATAGATTAGAAAATTAAATATGGGAGAATCCGCGGTCTTCTTCGCCAAGGTGCTGTAGGCCCATCGAGTTCTATTTTAACAAGGAATTGGTTAGTGCAATTGCTCAAGATAAAGTCAATATTTTCGATTATATTGAAATCTTACAGCCTTTTCCGGTATGTAATAATGTTATAGTTTCTCGCATTAACAGTGGTCGACGAAAAGGTCGTCAGTGCCCGTACAGGAATTTCTTACCATACGTGTAACGCCTGCAAAGCAACTCCATGTCAAATGAATAACATCGAAAAAATATAGCTTACTCCCGTTAATGCAGATATTTGCGTGTACGGGATTTCTTTTCCCACTCGTGGGTGCGGAGTTTTGAATAAATGCTTCATATCCAATACAAGTTTCAAACGAAAAAAATAGCAAATAATGATTGCCGAAGATAAAATTTCGGAAGCAGAAAGAAAATAAATGTATTCAGGGAAGATTTCGGGTTAAAATTGGCTTGATTCTAGACACCCCAAAGCAGGGAACTGGTTCCATTAATTACGAAAATCCTGCCTGGTAATTTGTCACCAACCCTTGTTTTGTAAATCCTAAACTAAAGCAAAGGTTTTCCAAGTGGATTAAATGTCGGCTCCCAGAAATTATGGCATACATGGCCCATACTCTAGACTATATTCAAGGGCCTTGAAATAAAGAGTGAAATCTATGGAATAGATTGTTACAATGTCACGGAGGCAACACGAAACCGCCGGACAAAATTAAATCATTTTCCTAGTAAAACTCTCACCTGGGGTTCTTCCCAGTGGTCTTCAGACCGAACACTTTTTGTCATCATTATGCATCGAAGTCCTACTAATTTCATTTTATGTATTTTGACTTATTGCTCATAAAATCGTGAAGATAATGATAAGTGAAACAGTTAGCCTCATGGCGGTAAATCATTTCCCATAATATAAAGTATTTTTGTAAAATTCGGCTAAATTCTGAAAATCTTGGCAGTTTCTTTCCCCCCCCCCCTCCCACCTCAAGCCATTGTGAATATTGTCATGTATCAAATAGCAAATTAAAGGGAATGACATGGCAGACATTTTCAAGGGATTTTTGCTCTCCTGCAAGTTATACGGACGCCTTGACATACTTTTTCCAGCCAGGTCGGCCTTTCTGACCACTGTGCGGTAGCCCTACCGGCTAAAACTTGTGTGCGGACAATTGTCAGTACAACAATAATTTACCCTCGGGTTTGAAGTTTTACGCTAAAAAAATCATGGAATTGAGGTTTTGGCGCAAATATTTCAGTGGAGCCTTGATCCCTAGTTGAGTGATACGTCGAGAGGACGAAGCGTAGTACTTCGTTCGTGGAATGTGATTTAAGATTTTGAACCAAAGGAGCTTATTGTAAAGAGTAAGGTTACACACCTACGATTGTTTTATCTACACCCGCTCTACATTCCCATAATAATCTTCACTTCACAAATAAGCCCACCTTTCCACTGTAGCGCTATGTGACCACAATTACGGTCGCCTCCCCCGATAAATATCAGCCATTTGAAAATCTTAAACCATTATTTTATTAGTTGACAGGTGATGATGAACTAAAGATACAAATTCGGCCAAGACCTTTGCGTGATACATGTAGCAAAATAGTAAAAAGCGTTTAATAGTAGTGATAAGAGTATTTTTTGAGTGTATCTCAGTTCCCATGTTCACATTTTCCCATTGTGGATTTTAGTCGTCCACGTCTCCGAAGTGATAATGAATAGCATGTTTCAAGTCTAAATTTTTCATCAATCTTCGTACAGCTTCGTTCAGCTTCGTACAGCGAGGTGTCACCGCCCAAAGATCGAACCACGAGCGTGTTTGTTCATAGAGTCAAGAATTCAATAAAATTTTCATTACATTTATTGGTAAAGTTGATGTAAGGACGAGTTTGTGAGGTGCCTGGAAATTGATTACATCTGTCAGCTGTGACTTCACGGAAGACATGTATATATGGTCCCCTCAGAATTTAGCCTCATTCGAGAACATTCTGTGGAGTGTTTAACCATCCACAGCTTGGTAAGTCCTCTTCGAGGGGTTACATCACAATTATTTTCTTTTCGCTTATATCATTCTCAATATTATTGCCGGGTGTATAAGAAGTATTGCCGTTTATTTGTCATTGCATATTCGTATATGATAGTTGAATCATAGAAACGTGGCTTCTCTGAGTGACCATCTATCTTGATGTACCTATGTATTTCTTAATATATTTTTACTGTCAAGTTTGTTAAATGCGTTGTAATCTCGGTCCCGTGGTCAATACATTTGTGTGAGGTTAATTCCAGGAGTACATGCACTGTGGCACTAATTTTCAACGAATATTTTTTTTATTAATTGAAACATTTTTCTCTCGACTAGCTTTAATAACCACTTTGGAATGCATTCCCAGTCGCCAATGGAAATAGAAATCCTCCTAAAAAATCCCGACTTTTTGTTGGGCAGCCTGAAATTTTAAAACCTCTAAAATAACTGTCGTTGCAAAATTTATCCCCGTTAATTTTCGTTCTCGTGCATTCATACGGTTATCGACTGGATATTCATCGCCCAATCACGTGCCACGTTTTTGCTGAATGAATTCAAAATTCAAATATTTAATACGTTTTTCGGATGGAAAATGTAGATTAGGGATCTTCATAATTAGCATTTTATTTAATCTTACTGTTTTCCACGTGATGCTATCATATTGTTTTCATTTTTTTTAAATCCGTAGGGGAAAAAACACGACCCAGAATAATCGCATGCTGAATTGTTTCGTTCACCCGCGAATTTTTCATTCCAGTCAGAATATATTTCTGCGATAACCCAACTCGTTTCGTTTTCAAACTCGTAAACCCTTTTTTTCCCACCTCTCCGGGGGTACAAATATTTTCGAATATTCTCCCGTCGGTACTTGTAACCGCCGCGTGCGGTGATCGCCATTTGTAATCCGCGAAGCATTAATACCTCAGGACGTGTTTTTTCCGCTAAATTTGGAGTTCGAATTTTTTTTAGGTTGGCAAACAGAAATACGCTTTCCAATTATGCCACGCCCAAGTTTCCACTTGGCCCCGGTCATTGCCTATCCTCCTCCTCCCTCTCATTCAGTTCAAGTGCCATCAATAGCTCTTCTCCGAACCACGTGCCAAGGATCTGGCGTACGTGCGTTTTTGCGAGTGCTCACGGCAAAAAATGTTGCGGAATCAGTTTTATTGAAAAAATACCGGTGGAAAAAAGGTTTTCTTGACTGTAATTCGAACCACGAACTTCTGGGGTACCAGGCCAATGCGCAGATCACTACGCGACCGGTAAATTCCCAATTCCAGAGGCAGTTTTTGATAGGATTTATTGGAACAAGCCAATTAAATTTTTGGCAACTAGTTCTTATGGACCCAATAAAAATTACCTTTGAAATTGCGAATTCTAGAAATACGCTGTGGCCCGGAAAGACGAAGGTCCGCGGTTCAATTCCCAGTCAAAGAAAACCTTTTCCGGGAAATTTCAACGAATTATTAGCGGTTCATCGCGGCAGCTGAGGAAATCTTTAATCGGCTTCTTGTTCATGGTTGCTCGTGATGGTCTTTTGACCTTTCACGCCTGTGGGACTGAAAATACACCCGTTTTAGTGTCTGCCGGAATTCTGATACTTAATTTGTGGGCCCTGACCCTGAAAACTTGTCTATTTTCGATCTCTTCGCCGCGATCGAAGTTATCTCGTCTCTAAGTTGAAAGACCACTCTGGAAGGAATTTTGTCTGGTTTTCGTGTTGCTGTCCGTGCTCGGATCTACATCTACACTCTATCTTGCGAGCCTCCCCAAGGAGCGTGAGGCAAGTGTTTTAGGGCACCAGCCATGAAAAGGAGAGGGAATAAAGGAAAGGAATTGCAAGAGGGGGAGACGAAAGTGAACTGTATGCGGAGGGTCTTACAATTAGTTTCTCGGTCAGTTAGATCAGTTCAGCGGCGTTTTGGTCTTATTTATACGCGTCTATCAGTTCTTGAAGTATAGTGCGGGGTTTAAAATAATATAATCCTTGTATTGATTGTATATTGTAAACCTGATCTGAATTTTCCAAGTTATCTTAGCTTAGCTTGTAGCCTCCGAGTTTCTAGCTGCTCCCAACCTAGACCTTCCAACAGTTGTGTTACACTCTGTTTTCTTGTAGCTGTTTTAAACGAAGCGTGTGACTTTCTTTTGTATTTGGTCCATATCGTGAATGCAATCAATGTGCACACAGTCCCTTATGGTCGCGACAGATTAGAGATGTGGGTTAACTAGAGCGAAGGACAAGAGCCGTGGCTAAGGAATTTGTCGCATCTGTATCTGCATTTTTATCTCTGCGTTCGACGTGCTGGCTCGCTTAATATGTATTCGAAAACACGTAAATCTTGATTATTTTAGAGTGAATTTGAAAGCGTTTTGCATCTATGTTTTGACATTCCCCAGCTTTTGGCATTTATTTTGTTTTACTTTTTTTATTCCGTTGTTCGTGTACATTCGCGTACCTTTGTGTGTGTTTGTGTGTGTGTGTCAGAGTCTGCAACGGCCTCGGTGATCGGTATTCATTAGCGATGGCAAGTGACCATACAATATGAATGAATATTCGTTCGGTTAAAAAAAAGGCTGCAGTTGAAATCCGTTCATTATTTTTCACGTGCTGTGTTCCGACGGCAACCGCAGTCGTGATTCTTGAAAAATAAAAATGCAAAATCATTGATTCCGTTTAAATCCATTTTTAAACTCTCAAAGCGTTTGTTCGGTGTTTTTTGATTCGGCAGGTGACTTTTAAAGCGAGAATAATGATTGGAAAGCAGTGCAATATTTTCGATCCTCTTTTATTTGAAATCGTTTAATGCGTTCATTATAGCTCTTGAGCAAATACTTGGCGAAGCCACTGCAGGCTGCTAATTGCGAAGAAAATTTAAGCTTAGCCAGGCTATCACAATAGTACATTTTTTTGCGATGTGGATTATCAATTTCAGCGTCTCTACTTGAAATCCTACTTGAGATTTGAGTAATAGTAGAATGATAGGATTATTTCTTTACTAGGAATTGACCTAAAGAGCAACGTTTTACGAAACTGGCCTCGGTGGCGGCGGGGTTACGTCCTTGCCTGCTAACCCAAAGGTCGCGGGTTCGAATCCCGCCTGGGGAGGATTTTTCACTACCCAGGGCATGGTTGTGTGTGCTCGTCTATTGTTAATGTTGTTAATACCCCGATGTAAAGGCCAATGAGTGCTGTTTTCGGTGGTGATGGAAAATAAATAAAAAATAAATAAATAAACCAAAGATACAATATTTAACCTGCAGTTGGATTTAAATGAAAAAATGTAACCCCATATTTTTATTTTATGTTAGTGGGCTACTGCTTTTGGAATAGGTTATTATTTTAAAGTACTTTTATGCAACGTCATACGAATTGGAATGAGTGCGAATGCCTCCATCTTATCAATATGAAAATGTTTTTAAACGATTCCGGTAAAAAAATTTTAAGTGCCTAGTTCGTCTAAAAAAGCTCACTCTTCCATATTAAATGCTGGAAAATCGGGAAATGGTGCGAATACCCCATATCTGATTTTGAGTGAACTGCTATTTGTAGTTCCTGAATATTTCTGTTTAGAAGTCCTAAATATTGGTGGTAAATTCGATAATCCCACGCACAATAAAGCTTAAGGCACCGTCGAGATACCAAATGTTAGAGGTAAATGATATGTAATTAAATTTGAACTTTTGATTGTCTCAGCGTAATACCACTCAAGATTAAAATTCGATTGTTGGTAGTGGCTGAATTTTTGTTCATTAAAATCCCTATTTCATAGCTGTGGGAACATTAACCCAATTGAAGCAGTCAATTTGACGGATGGGGCGTGTACGAACTTTTGTGAGTAGTGTACTTAATCTACATGAACAGTAAGGTTAGGTCGTGCACGATTGGTGGAGAATGCTGCGGGAAACCCCATTGCTCACCCTCCCGGTATTGATGTACTTTGCCGCTCCCACCCTCGCCCTTGAACCCTCCTCGCAAAATGGTGATGGAAGAATAAATATTAAGATAAGAAGGAAGTAATAAATAGTTATTGAGTAAGGTGATTTGGATTTCTCGGGGGAGGATAAGAAATTTGGAATATTTTTAATTTATATATTATCCTTTATTTTTCACAGTTTGTACAAACCTCGCTCCAGTTGTGTAGTTCATTGTTTTTACTTTTATTATTATTAATTCTCGAGTTACATAATAATTAATACTTTGCGGAAACTGTAAGTGAGAATGATACAGAGGATATTATTCTAACCCCGCTCTTTAACTGTTTCTCTTATGCTGATAGATGTAACTTATAAGGAGAGATATATTGGCGATCAGATAAGTACAAAATTCTTTCTTCGCCCGTACCATGAATGACTGCTACGAAAACACATCAAACCACTAAGACATGCTGCCAACGTACGGCTCACTTTCGTCCTTTGCCTCCTCCCAATCCTTTTCCTGATCCCCTCCCTTTTTCATGGCTGGGGTCATAACACCCCGTGCCACCGGCACCCGCGTCGGCTCGTAGGGTAGTATGTAGATGTAAACAAAGTGGGCATGGATGAAGGCTTAAAAAGCAAGAGGTATAAACAAGGCATTGAGCACTACGCGCTTCTCTGTTTACTAGTGGTGGGTACAATTCAAACGTTTAGTATGATGCATACGATACAAATTATCCTTCCAATTTGCTCTTCAAAGCTTATGTAGCAGATATATAATTACTCATGAGACTCCGAACGATGTTGAAATCATCCTTTTTGTATAAGGCAGGAAGAATTTGAAGTTGTCAATTTTATTGGAACATAAACTACTAGGAGAGGGTGAAGTTGAAATTCATGGGAAGAACATCCTGCCACACGCCCCCGGGGCGGCGGTGGTTCGTAGGATCGTGTTTATTCATAATTTAAGATTGGAGTAAAATCGTTGGTGGTTGGAGACTGCAGTGTGACCCCCCCGCTGCTCACCTTCCCAGTCTTAATCTGCCTCCCCCGCATCTTCCCTTTGCCATCCCCCGCCCCGCCCCCTCTCGCTCCCGCCTCTGGAGACTGATTGAATAGTAGGGGGAGTGGATGGGTGGGTTGGAGTGAATCTCTGGGCCCCGCCCACCACTCACTTTTACTCCTTCAAGGAGCTAACCGAACCCCACCCTCCTCCGCCTTGCTCACTCCCCAAGTTGCCCCCTTCCCACTTCTTGGCAATGCGAAAAAAAGAAATTGAAACTCCTCGCCTCTCTCTCCGCGTTTATATTCTTCGTAACACCCATCCACGCTCCTCCACACCCTCCTCCACTCACCTACTCCGACCTTACTCCCCTCCTCCATGCCCTACTATGCCCTCTCCACAACTCCCTCCATCTCTTCAATCCCCTTCCACGGCCGAGAGGCGTAGTACCTTTTACGAGCGATGTTCATTTCGTTAGATCTTTTTATTTTCTGACATTTTTCCTCAATAAGGGAGAGAGCGTGTGGGGGGAGACGCCTCTCTCCTTGGCACTCCCCTTTTCACCCCCCCCCCCACCCTGCCGCTTACTCTTCTTCCTCAAATTCAATTCCCGCAAATGAGCGATGAAGTGCGTGGGACGGGAAAGGGGGATGGGATCCAGAAAGAGTCAGGGTGGAGTGGATCCAGAGGAGTGTGGAGAGAGTGAGAGAGGGTGGCTCTGGGAGGTTTGGGTGGGGGGGGGTTACGGGGGTGTTCAGGGGTTCGGCTGGGGTCGGGGATAGGTGGGAAGGGGTGTCTCATAATGAAGGAGTCGGGAGCTCCATCTCGAATCACCGTATGAAATATTTTAAGCTTCCCCATTTCTCGTCCCTCCCCGCGAGGAATTATTCGACCCCTCCCTCCCTATACTACTCTGCACCCCTCTCGCTTTAACCTTTTCGATCCTTCACCCCAGTGCCCATCTCCCTCCTCTTTCTTCAGTCCAACTACGTCTTACTCCAACCTCCTTGTCTCCTCCTTTCACTCCATGAGATGAGTAAAAGGCTCCTCTATCATATACGCCCCGCCACTCACTTCGAATTCTCCCTCTCGAATCCGCCTCTTGCGATGAGGTGTTCCACTTGATCTATGCATACCTATGTTCACGAAAATTATAAAATTATGCATATATGTATACAGAACTTCTGACGGAGACGGTTTGATGTCGAATCGTCTATAAAAATTCTTTTGTGAGTGTCTTTTCTTTTTATTATCGTGTGTCTATAAATGCGCAACAGCAGAACAGAGGGTGCTAAAACCAGGACGCCTGTTGGAGCAGTTGCACAAGTTATCGTGCTCCCGCGATACAACTTTGAAGGAACCTCTGTACACAGCTCCTCGTTCAAACACGTGCCTCGAGTTTACTGGATTTAAGGTATACAGGTCTATTTTCCATTTTTTCTTTCCACGTCCATAATTGCGAAAGGTACCTGAGATATTCATTACATTGATATTTTCAAGTCCTAAGAGCTCAGATATTTGTTTATAAGGCGCACTGGTATTTTCATACCCGAGTTGGTGAATTTTATCCATATAAACTCGCACGGCAATCCAAGATGTTTTTTATCTGCCGCCACTAACGGCGTAGAATTCGTTGGAAGTCGCCTGACAATGGTGTCGAAATTCCTAAATTTGATACCCAATCCGGTAAACCTTGTCTCTCTGGCAAATTCTAAGTTTTCTTAGACGTTCAATGCGGCAGCGGGAAATGACTTGCATTGGCTGCTCTTCATCTTTTGTGGTAGCTTAGGATCTATACTCATGTATTGTGGCATCGTTATGAGTATCGTGTTTAATAAGCCGTGATGGATCACAATCTCTAGATCTTTTAATTTCTCCGTTTTATATTTCGAATCTGAAATATAGGATGGCGTATTGGTCTGCTCATTAGCCCAGAATGCCTATGATCCGTTTTTCGATCCCCAGTTTGAGGAAAATTTTCTCAACTAATTTGAAAAAAAAATTCGGCACACGTACCTATTATCTGTTTAATTTATCTTTTCGATGGAAGGGGAGGAGGCAAAAATCACTGAGTCCTCCTCCAATCACGTTCCACTCTGGAAACTGATTAGCTAGAAGTAGTGGTTGTCCGACGGAGAGGGGAAGTAATCGTTGATACATGAAAGGCTCTTACCAACAGCACATGTAAGAGGAAGAGAATGGTAGCCGATTGACTTGACAGCATTGCACTCGATGAGCCAACGGCTTCGCCGTGGAGTGCCGAGGGTCCTGCCTTCGGATTGGATCCTCTACTCCCGCACGTACAAACCTCTCATTTTTTCCCTGCCTTCACTCGCAGGGATACATTTAACACATAATAATTCACATAAATTCGTACGGGATGAAAAAAGGGGATAAAACACGTTTAGTACGATCATTCTGTTATTGTGAAGTAGTGGTGGCACTAAAATAACCCAACAGTTTCATTGCTACTGTTTCCCAACCGAAACAGTTTCAAAACGAAACAGTTCCGTGAAGCACCCTGTTGCTTACAACAACTAGAAGTACAGCACACAGCGGGCGATCGATCAGCACTGTTAGGGCATTGCTGGTAGTTCTGTATTCTATCTAATAAGAAATCTTTCACTTAAAAACAACGTTTTCATTTGGAATCATACAAGATACTTCACAGTTTTAGTTATATTTGAAACGATAGGTGGACATGTGTTGCCTAAATAAATCGCCAACCGCTTGCAACAGACTCAAATGCAACAAATTGTAGCTCATAACCGCAACGCAGCCACTCGTGCAGTGCAACTGGAACAGGATAGAAGACGGAACAGACAGCTTTAACCATCAGTTGCCACTGCACAGCACTGAGCGCAACGTCGCGGCTGCGGCACTATCAGGAAATTTACCTGTTGTTTGCAACAGTTATCTCACGGTCGTACATACGTGAGTTATCTGATCGAAACAGTTGCGGCTGCAGCCGTTTCGCTCCGACAACACTTTATTCCACCACTATTGTGAAGTCAGCGTGGACTACATGTATCGCAAAATACTCGTTTTGAAAAAAAGGTTGCACACTTGAATTAATACACTTGTCGAACACTGTGAATGTTAACTCTTTAATGGCATACGTACGAGTGAGAATTTTACAAAAGCACATGGTCTCCCACCCTAAAACAAGTGAATACCAAAAAGAGAGACAAAAGATATTCGCTATTATTTCGCGGGAACCAAAACACAAATAAAAAAGTATTACATTTTGTGAACGTTCAAATCAATACAAAACAAGTCACCTTTTCCATCTACAACAACATGTGTGCTATTCCTTTTAGAGGAGCGTCGAGAATTGATGCTGGCCCCGTATCAAAGTAGATGATGATGTAAAACCAATAAATTTACTTACATTTTCAGTTGTGGTCTTTAATATTCGTCAGGTTTGGAATTACTTAGTCAGTATAGTACAAGTGAACAAAGAGATGCGTATTTCATGCTAATGAGAATCAGTAGGAAATATATTAAGCTTTTTTGAAGATGTGAAGAAAAAATATATTTTTGATTGAATAAATGCCATTAATTTTGACGCCAGTGTCGGTGTGCGTTGCACGCAATCACGCTAAAAAAATTAAAAAGTGTTATAGGTTCATTCATTATTCATGCAATATTATTCCACAGCGGTCACATTTATGGAATTGGAAATATCGTTAACTCACGACATTGTCATTTAATTATTTGATTTTATTCCCTGGAGTGTTTCCGAATAAAATTGAAATATTACCTCATATCCGATGGGATTCGTGGAGAAATAATTTCTTATGTGCATAGTGGGTTCAGAGCTGGTTTAAAAGGAATTACACGAATCCATCATACATAATACACTTATTATTTTTCTACAGTTTTAATTAGCGGTACAACGCGTTTCGCCGATCTACGTCATCATCAGGTACAATTTTTAAGATTGGTTGTTTATTGACCGTTGTTGAGTTGTCGTAGTTACGGGGTAGGTTTGAGTGAGGGAGGTGGTGGTTATACCGTGGCTTAGAATTGTGGGCGCGGATAGGAGGCTTGAATGGTAAATTTTTCTAAAAGTTAGTTTCTCGGAAAGGAGTGGGGAGGACTGCGGGAACAATTGATCATTACAAAATGTAATGAGCAATTGCTCATTAAATTGCACCAAGAAAGTGCTTTGCCAGTCATTATTAAGCCGGGCTTTAGTCTCATTTAGTATTAATTGGAGTAAGTATTAATGTTTCTTCCATGAACACCTACCTGCAAAGAGACGTTGAACCAGTGAGCGGTAGTGCTCTTCTCCCTGCCACACGCCAAAGTGACGATTTGCCGGTTGCTATTGGAGACGAGTGCTACTAATCACTTCGAAAGTCGCGACAAGACGCTCTCACAATGACCCCCTTTCAGCCGCGCGCGCGCCTACCACGACGACCCTCGAAATTTAAGTAGCCCACCATTCTGCGGGTCTTTTGAAGAAGCGGCCCAAGATTGTGGCGACAGAGGGGAAGGGGTGGGCGGCGGGCTGTCGCGCGGCGGTTGACACACTTGTCCCCCACGTTATACTCTTTGTCACCCTCCGGCCCTATACCCTTCACCGCCTCCCTTCCCCGCAAACATCTCCAATCAAGTGTCGCCTTCAATCCCCAATCATCTTCTTTTGAGGGGAAGAAGGTGAGCCAGGAGCCCTCAAGCAGGAAAGAGGGGTCCTTGTGAAACTCCCTGCCGACCCTAATAAGCGCCCCAGGGATGGAATTGAGGTGGCAAGGCAGAAAACGTTGAGTAGGCCTGAGTAAATTGGAGTGGTTAGTGTATATAAGGGTTTTCAGGAGCGGTTTTTCATTCGCCCGTAAGAAAATGGCAACAATAGGTGTCGTGTTCACCATTGGACTTCTTCAACCTCAGAGGCGTTATACTCCTGCAGTAGGCATTTATTTGGTCTTTCCCTGCAAAAGCGGTCGCTGTCACACCGCTTCCGCTAAATAAGCTCCCTAAATGATGCGATAACGTGAAGCTTTGCTTGGATTTATAAATCATCGTCATTTGGTGTTCTATCCATATTGATCAGTGCGTGTTCGAGCAGCCCTTATGAATTACTTTTGAACATTCGTGTTCATAGTTATTCATTTCATATCTCAGACTCTTTACGCCTTCTGGAATGTCGTCCAAAATTTCTCTTCCATTTCTTCCTCTTCCGCGCTTACCCACCATCTCGCCATCATCACCCATTGTGGCATATAACCCTCTCAATACATCGTCCTTCATGCACTTTGCAGCCTACTTATTCCTCCGAAACCAATTCGCTTTCATCGGTTACCATCTCTAACACTGTCTTCGTTTGTTACTGTATCTATGCAGTTATATGTTGATACACTCTGTTTTATCTAGCTTCACTTAGTCTTGATTGTATTCAACCAAACATTTATTTGGATTTTACCAAGTTATGTTACGTCCAAGTTTCTAGAACTATAGCCGATCACATTTGCTTTCGTGAATAGTTTTGCAACGAAGAGCTGTGCCTTTTGCTACAATTTCTCATGCTTCTGGCGTCAGATTTCCTTCATTTCTCAGCTTAGCATTGATGAATTTTGTTTGTTTGTAAAGCCCTTGCACGGGCTTTACAAACAAACAAAAATGGCCATGGCTAATTCTCTCTTTGGTCAATATTCAATAGGAAATTTTCATTTAAGCATTTTTAGGTCTTTATTCAGCAGGAAAATCAAGTTCTCGAATTCAAAAGTGTTTTAGCTTGCCTCGGTTAAAAAATATGTTGTAATTTCATTGTTTAATTTTGTCTTTGATTTATTAATCAGGCATACAATGAATTGCGATAAACTTTTGTCAATCGACTACCGGACTCATATCTAACGATATTATAGATTCGTGTTATTCAGATCACTTCACGATTACCTTTCGTAAATTCATATTAACTTTTTTCTAACGAATTTTCTCGAAGCCACTACTTAAAATTTAGGTCATTCCTACCGTTGAGAGGTAAGTGAAGGAAGGTATTAATTTCGTTGGCATTTATTCTTCAAAGTTTGAAATTTCAAAATACATATTGCTGTATCCGAATTCTTGTAACGTTTTCTACTATTTGGCTTGGAGTAGAAAGTCCATGCGAATGGTAACTTTGTGGTGAAAAATAATGACTTTCCATGGGAAATGTCATTTTGCGTTTAGTTTTCCATTTACTTAATATATTTCCGGCGACTGGAGAATTAAAAAATAATAATAATATTTGGTTGTTTGTTCAAATGTACGGTTTAATATACCTCTATTCAACGAAGCAATCTACTGATGGTGAATGAATATATTTCACAATAATTGCAGTCGGATTTCTTTTTAACTACTCAAGAACTGTGGAACTTAATCTGGAGTTTTTGGAAAATGGGAAATCTTTTGAAAGGTGACAAAGAGTAAGATGAGAATCATGTAAAAATAATGAAGAACTTCGTTAAAACTTCTGATAAAATGTGCTTCTGTATCGTGCAAATGGTACATTTGTACGTGTATACCCATAACTCCTACCTTTATGGAGCAGTGACTCATCGGTAAACCATGATAAGTTGCTGATGAATGATAGTTACATTAATAGAAATTTAGACATTTTCTATACGGTGCCCTGTACAAGGTAGACTCATAGATGCTGTAGGTAAAAAAAAACGAAACTCGGACTCGAGTCATCTCATTAGTATCATTTGAGGTGTCCTACGAGTAATATATCTCTGATCCTTCGTCACCACAGGCATCAATTTCATGATAGTATCTGCTTTTTCAGCTCGGTATAATTCTTCCCTCTCTTCATCCCATTCCTGGGCCCTTTTCATTTTCTCCCCCTTCCCACTTACCCTGCATTCCCCCCTCTTTCACGGGCTACAGCATCCCCTCGCCTCTCACTACCTGCTCCATACCCTACCTCCTGATTTCCTCGAATAGCTTCCTCTCCTCACCTACCGTACCCAGAATCTCTCCGTGTGTTCCCCGCTTCGTCAATTGCACCTTTCTGATTACTCTCTCACTTTTTCTCACTAAATCTTCGTAGGCAGTTGTCAGGGGCAATACAATCCATCCATTTGATTTTCATCATTCTTCGATAACACCACGTTGCTTTTGCTTCAAATATTTATTTTCTCTGCTTCGGTTAATGTCAAGGGTTTCTCTGCTGTGTATGGACATGCTTGTCAGATGTTAAATGACATGCTTCCTTACATGTAAGCTCTTGTCTCTGGGTGGTAGTATCTGGAACTTATGGAGGATTTTCCTGAGTTTTTATTTGGTACCAACAGATTCTGGTAAACAGTGCTGGAAGAGATAAATGAATGTGAAGAATTATTGAGAAAGACTATTGAAGGCATATATGATTCAAATCATGAGGAAATTTGAAATAGAAAATATTGAGGTTATAAATTGCCAACATGGTGGTTATAACTAAGTAAAAGCATATTAAGAGTGACTAAGTTCGACAAATGTGAAAAAATGAATCCAGGATGATCTTTCCATTTCCTTCCAGCATCCTCTTCAAACCCAGTGTATCATATTTAATACTTAAGATTCTTTATGGTTTTGTTACAAATTTATTGGACACAGTATGCGACTCAGCATTTTCTTGAAAATAATTTTTGGAAGAAGGAATTAATCGGAGGAGTTACCTAGGAATGCCGATGGGGGAATACACAAAGTTATGCATGAAGTTAAATTGAAGACTACTGTAGGAATGAAACGTTACTACTGTAGGAATGAAAGTTAAGTCCGTTTTATGCGATGCTTGATCAAGTGCAAGTTCGAGAATACGCGCTAGTGTGATAGCTTTCCAGTATCATGTAGTGCTGAACCAGCATGCTGACTTACAAGCATGGCCGCCATACTCGCTGATCTACCAGATTTCATAATTGATGCGGGACTAGTTTTCTACGTTCTCTTAGCAGGACCTTTTAGCCGTCGGCCAATCGTTTAAGCTTTTACTGTCGCAGTTCGATATTCACTTTCTGATATTAGCGCCATATATACCTCCTGTGGCTATTAGTAATTTTATGGCCATGAAATAATCAATAAATTAAAATGTTCCGACAGTTGCTTTGGTAGACTGCTTTCATTGATTTGTTAATTTAAAATTATAGTACATATTTAAGTGCAGTGGAGAGATGCAGAACATCAATCTTAGGATTTATGACTTGTGATGATTGCTGCATGGTGATTGTGATGATTGCTGCATCATATTAGAACCCCACTATATTTCCAGGTCCGACAGAAACGATAAATTAAGAGAGATATTTTGCCGAACGGATAGGTATGGGAATTCGTTTTTCCCCCGAACAATAAGGGACTTTAATAAATGCAAGGCGTAATTTCATAGAGCGTTTCCTTTTTATATGTAAACGGCTGGTGTCCTAACACCCCCCGCCACACGCCTATTGAGGCGGCTTGCGGGGTAGTATGTAGATGTAGATGTAGATGTAGATGATCCAGCCGAATGTTCTATCCATTCGAACCCGGTCGCCGCCACCCCAGAACGAGTCTTCAGCCACGCCACCACCACCTCCGACCGCCTCCTCTCCTCCCTTCATCTCGCTCGCCCCTCCCTCCTTTTGTTTGCCTCCCTCCGCCCCCTCCCCCCGTGGACCGGAAACCGCACTCACTCACCCTCTCCCCTCCGCCAGCACTCCACATCCAACCCTCTCGCCTCGGCACTGCAGGTGTGACTCTCAAGTGGCGTATAAATACAACCTCACGTCCTTCCACGCCACGCCTTCCCTCGCTGCCACTCTCTCCTCATTGTGATCCGAACCACCTCCCCATACTAACCCTTTGCCAGCGCTCACCACCTCCAGGGTTTACCTCGCCATTCTCGTCCTTGGACTGAGCCACTCTTTTACGTCCTCCATCCCCCAACGCTACGCTTCCTCGCCGCCCCACCTCGCCTCCGTTTATTCGGGGGTGCTTCTCGCCTCGTTCGCCTATCCGGAGGCCTTATGCAGTAAGGAGTCGACACGGTTGAATCTTGGAAAATATGTGGATGTGATGTGGCGTCACAGCTCACGACAAATCTCAAATTTTGAATGGCCTTTTTTGACATTTTCTAGGCAGTGACGTCATAATTTCGTCACTGTCGAGGTTCTAATATTTCGAGGTCATACCGAATAGGGCCCCAGACCGTCTTTACATTCCAAGCTCCAAACCGGTCTATTTTCTGACGACGTTGATAATATTTTACGAAATCCGACATACTACGGTAGATCAGATCATGAGAATAAAATTAGACTGCAGAACGGACAGATTTCAAATGTCATTTTTCCCACTAACTATAAGGGACCATAACGGCGGCCAATGAGACTTTTATCTAGGTATGTCGATAGGTAGTGTAGCTCTTAGTAGTAGTAGTACTCCCTAATACTTGAATCCTTATCTGTTACCTAGTACTAGCGGCACGCCGTGCATGTTTCCTACTTAAGTCTTGAGCCTCTGTCCATTTGTGTAGTTGCAAAATACATATATATTAACGATCCCTCTCCATTGTGATATATCTGTAGTGTAGTGCATGCTTGTGAGGTTTCGTCTCGTGACAAGCATTAGAGATTTGTGCTAATGAATAATTAGTCGTAGTTACACTAACTTTAGGGTATAGTGTAATGCATGTTGGTGAATACTCACCCCCTGCCACACACCCCTGAGGTGGCTTGCAGGGTATTTTGTAGATGTAAATTCTGGAAAGTAGTTGTGGAATTTAGCGGGAGTTATCTACGGGTACGGTCCAGTGAACGCTACAATCGCTCACGCTCCAAACGCTTCCGAACAGCGGTCCACGGTCGCTGCAGACGTTCCTTACTTTCTGCCAGTGGACCGGTTTCGGAGAGTTTGTGGCAAAGTGTCATAACCGCCGTTTGTTGTTGTTGCTCGGAAAGAAGGAATCGTCTGCTATTTGCATCGGAATATACCTGCTTTCAGACAATTTCTCGTTTCCCAAGATAATTAATTAATCTGTTAATGATCAGGTCGGATTTCTGGCAATTTTGGGAGTAATGACAGAGACGATGGCTACTATTTTTATGATAACAAGGAGATGAAATCGGGGAGGCACTGCTTTCAATGGACCATTGACACTCAAGTTTTTTTAAATGGAGTTCATAGATGTGGCTATTATGAACAACTTGCGCCTACATTACTTTTAAATTAATTATAAATTAAAACCATGCACTATTACTTAACTTTCCCGAAGTTTTCTGATAATATGATGGTTTTCTGCAATAAGATTTCATAAACGTACGTATAATGATAAACAATCGACCTGAAACTTTGGCTCATAATACTTGAGAAAATGCTCAGAATTATATCCATGTCAAAAGATTCAAGGAATATTATTGGTCTGGAATAATTCGACTTTCACACGGCCTCTTCATGAAGTACGGTGTTTGTATACGCACGAAAACCTATTCTCACACAATTGAAATTTCAGAACACGAAAAATGTCTTACTCCTACGGCCGTGTAAAGAAAAATAAATAATTATAAGTTCACTTACGTTCATAAATTCATAGCACAACAAATAGCTTCATTAGGCGTACATCTCGTCTTTCGAGTGCGTACCGTGTACGACCTTCTGGCTTCTATATGCTCGCTGCCAAACCCTGAAGATTCAAGGATCTGTTTAGTCAGGCTGTGTTCGACCGAGGCTAGCGGATTAACATCAAATGAGGCATCTCGATGTCCCATCTTTTCGGGCTCGTCCCTGGACCCTCTTTCCGCGATTTTCTAAGGACTTATAGATTACTAGCCGCTGACGGCTTGCTTCGCTCACCGAAGCAGCTAGCTTGGGGGGCGAAGCACCCCTGGACCCCCCACCCCCCATGCCGGCGGCTTCGCCCCGGACCCCACCAGAGTTAAAAAAAAATGTTATGCTGATCTGGCCGAGTTAGGTCTAGGTTGGATAGGGAATTATTTTCTCGCATTCACTCTAGTGTCTGCCCGTCCAATGGTGTCGCTCAGGTAGGCGTAGGTCTGCGTTTTCGTAATTTTCGCTTTCATGAAAATCTGCC
Source organism: Pyrrhosoma nymphula (assembly GCA_963573305.1). Lineage (NCBI taxonomy): Eukaryota > Metazoa > Arthropoda > Insecta > Odonata > Coenagrionidae > Pyrrhosoma > Pyrrhosoma nymphula. Next base: position 66,306,432 of record OY754330.1, on the reverse strand, counting down.
CAAATTGCACATGCCCTCAAAATGCCCGACATGCGTTGTAATGCCTCTTTTTCTTTCTAAGTAGACACACATATACAAAGCAGACAAATTTACATGTACAAAATAAATGAAAGAGTGATTGTGTGTGTATTTAATTAAAAGTTGAAAAAAATGCATTCAAGAACTTTGGGATTTACAATATTTTTGGTCTTACCGCCCTCTGCAAAAACATATGAATTTTTTGGCTGTCCCACTCGTGAGCATACAACATATAATTTACCTTATTAAAAGCATAGATATTCCAGATTTGATCCACACACCACTGAAGCTATTGATCTTGTGCCTTGTTGATGGTCATTGAGAAGGAAAGGCGAACGGGGAACTGCAGTCGTTTGAGTACAACTATACCCCCGGGACCCGTCTTCGCGAGGGAAGCTGTGAATTAATTGCGCCGATAATGCATAAAAGAACTGGACTAATGTTGAGCATTTTACATTTTCTTGGCTAAAATAAAATTTATACATTACATGAAATTCGAGGTTTAATTTAGAGAATATCTTAAATAGCATATTTTATAGATCTTTCAGAAGAAGAGAAAAACAAATGGTACAAAAGCCAAAAGCTTACGCAATCTTGGTCCAGAAATCATGTACAAAGTATGCATGCTCGTGTAAAACTCAAAAACGAAATTTAGTACAATGTTCAAACTTTAAGGATTATAAAATGTCTTCTATGCACATATAACTGACCGCTTTTCATGTAACTCATGATCTCCAGTTCGATCCCTTATCGTTCGTTTTTCTTGGAAAAATAAATGTTCCTACACATTATTTTAATTTCAAATTCTCAGAATACTTTTGATGGTATACATATTCCATATCAATTCCAGAAGCAAATAAATACCAATTTTACTACTTGGTAATGTGATTTCATACTGCGGCCATAAATAATTATAATAAGGGCGAGATGAGGATGCCCGTTATAATTCAGTGCGAGAGAGAAAACATGATAGCCGTTGTATGTGACTAAAAGAATTAATGTGACGTGCTAAATGCTGATACTATGTAAAATCAATTAAACGCAAATAGTGAGGTTGGGGTAAACACTATCAAATAAGTCACTGAACCTGGCCTTTAAATGCTGCAGGGGTGAATGGCCATTCATTATATCGCTATTAAATGGATATTCACGCCTGGTTGCCAAGGCAATTTCTGTTGTTGAAAATAAAGAAAAATTGATGCATTTAGAGCTAAAAACGAAAGACTTAAGCAAAAACGATGCGCATAAGATAATTGAATGAATGAATTAAATACTGCACTATTTTATGCGTTCAATTATATAAATTTCCATTCAATGTCTTGAGTGCAAGTAATTTAAAAAGCAAATTTAAAAAACCCTGCACCGAATTCAATGCTTTTCTAAAGGGAGTAAAAGTTCACATAAATGGGGTCAAGACAACCCAAAAAATTGTTTATTTCAAAAAATCCTTTCTTAGTGCGCCTATACTCCCCGGTACGGATATATCCTCAACATTTTGCAGTTCTATCACCAATAGTTTGGGCTGTGAGTTGATGAATCAGTCAGTCAGTCAGGATATCTTCTTTTATATATATTAAAAATGTAAATATTTCCTCCCTAGATCCTCTTCCCGCGATTTTCTAAGAACGTATAGATATAACTGTAAAGGAATCCTTCGGTGGCTGGGAGATTGTTCATTCGCCCCCATTATGAAAGCGTCATCATCACTCGACGACCGGCTAGTTGCCTATTGAGCTATATTAATCTATCAAAAAAGCTGTTGTCAAGGGTTAGGAAACTATGTCAGTGGAAAGTTTTCCGATTTTTAAGACAGACTCTGTTGGGTTTAGTTTTTCTCGTTATCCCCAAGACTAGGGCGTAAAAAACACACCTGGGATTGAAATGTACCTGCATATAGATATTTTGGTGGTAATCTTGATTTCTACAATAAAGAAAATTAGAAGTACCACTCCTTATCTTTTTCTGTTAAGTAATATTTTATTTTCGGTAACAGGTGTTACCTTTTCATCTTATATCGTAGTAATGGCCATGTTTTTTGTATCAATTGGTTTCTTTTTTTAGTTTTCTTCAGCTGTGGTACCCTTCGTTGGGCTTCACGAGTTAAACATATTCTCTGCCCGTCTTTATTCATGTTTTTTTTCTGTCTTCATAACCAAGCATTTTCAAGTTTTTTCTACGACTAAGCAAATATTTCATTTTTTATCTTTAGATAAATTGTTGAATTACTAGGTTAATCGGATTGGGGGTACTCGCGTAGATCCTCTTTGAGGTCGCGGTATCTAATCGTATGTGTGTACAAAGCATGTTTAGCTTTCGCGTAATGAGATGTGATAGAATCAACGGTGTGCTCCCTCTGCACACCGTGCGGAGAGGACCGAATTTACTGCGTAATTAAGCTGATTCGGTAATTAATCGCCCATGCTCTGAGAGGCGATGGAAAAACATATGCGGACTACTGCTCAGCCTGTGTAGTGCTGCCACGTAAAGGTGTTGAGGTCCGGCCTATATTACTCAACGTTCATACCTCTCTGTTCTAGCTCTAGCTTTAAATACATGAATGACTTAAACGAGTAATTTATTCAAGAAGATCTTTTTAAAAGTGAAGAGTGATTTATTATGGTATATTTCCGGAATGGGATATTTTGTGTGTTAATGTTGCAAAAATTAATATAAATTCTATGTCTTTGAAGTGCACACTTATACTCTGTGGTTACGTGGATTGAGACGAATAAAATAATTATCAACTCAATTCAAATCAGCAATCGGTAGATGACTTAGGTCCAGAATAGTTCCTAAATAAAACGAAAAAATGTGCGTTTAAATGCCCATTTGGGCAGATAATGGGAGTGTTCGGCCACTGGCGGTTGAGTCCCAAAATATAATCGCGATCTTGTATCTGGGCACTTTCATCTTATTCCTAATGTGTTATTATCAGGGTGATTCAGTCCTTTCCAACCATATTCGGTGAACAGGAAAATAACAATATCTAATTGTTACCTTATACCGATCGATGTAATAATTTTATTCTTATACTTTTAAATTTAATTGTGTTAAATAATTGTCGTTTGATATCTTTAATCGTGTTTTTATTTTAATTTTACTCTACTTATGATTTATAGCTTTGTTTATTGGCTGTGAGGGGGTTGTTGAAAAAGAAAAAAGGGGACCGTTGAGAAATTTGAGAGAGAGAAAAAAGTGGCGTTAACGGAACGGTTCCCCTAAAACCGAATTTTAAGACCAATAAATTGAAACTTAATGGACATAAGTTATTTATTAGACGTTTTCCGACATTTACAACCCAAATGCGACCACTGCACGCGCCATTAGGCTTTGAACGTGATAAACTTCTCTCCCACGCCTGTCAGAACGCCTAATCATAAATGCTTGGCGTTCTACCGTCACGATAGATTGCAATTGACCTCGGCTACTATATAATAAATAAGATTTGAATGATTTTCTGATCCATGAGTACCTTCTATCGCCTTAGTACCTATTGTGTTGATATTTGATGCTGATGTATTGCTAACATGATGCGTAATAATTGGCACTGTCGCTAGGCAGGATCGCAAAGTCATATCATCGTTAGCAGCCGTCAATCCCAGGATTGGTTATCTGCAGCTGGAACTCTACTCTCCCATCAGCTAACCGTTTCATTCCTTAATAATTTTCCTGATACTTGTCGGATTTCTCTGTAATTCTTGCTATTTATATCTCCTTCCAATCATTGTTTTCAAGAGGATGTTTTGTCGCAAAATGAGTCCGATTAATTTGTCCCAAAATCATGAAAATCTTACTTTCACATGTAGTATACTGTGATGGAAGAGGCTGCGGGAAGTGGATTGAATGACCGCCGTAATTTAATTTGATTCATATTTGCCGAACTTATTCTCTCTTAATATGCTTGACCTTCCTTTGGCGAAACGAGAATGTTGGCTTCTATTTAAATGATTTTTAATATCGCCATTACTGCCGCTCGTAGCGACCACCTTTCTTCTAAGAGACTATCACGATTGGACTTTATGGAGAAGTGACGCAATAAATCGTTAGTTATTCTTTCTTCCTTCAGTGCGACGCGTCGAAAAACGCTCTGAGGAACGTTTATTTCTTCCCAATGTACTCTTTGGACGAATTTTCATCTATGGGAAGAGTGTGCAAAGTATGGTTTCGGCGATGTCAATGCCGTTTCATGACACTTGATTTCTCGAGTTCGTTCGAGATATTCGTTTGCATTTTCTTAACGAATGTGGCTTAAGTGAACCTCTTTTTGAATTTTACATTTTCTATATAGTTTCTGGTCGCGCTTACTCATCATATATGTATTCCCATTGTGTCGGAATATTCGATGAATTCGACCTATCTCGTCGGAGCGAAGGGATACTATGCAATTTCGTACCGTGAATTGGAATACGCAATCGCCAGTTTGTCTCGTTGCGCCGCCTTTTATTGATTTTCCTCGTAGATTTACCTCGTGGTGCTCATGAGTTCTTGATGAAGTCGGTTAATTATTTTTATTTCAACGTTGATGAAAATAGGGGAATTCCTATTGCTGGTTCGGTTTGAATGTTCAATTGTAAATTAGCGCGAAGTCCGGTGCGGAGAGGACAACATATTCTGCGGCGATTAGGAAATTACTAATTTTCCTCATATCATGCTCAATTTGCTTTCTCGTTTTACCAGCTCTGTAATGCGACTGTCCTTCGTCAAGCACCTTGTTAGAGTTGGTCCGGTGAAACAGTTTATTTTTGGTACAGTTTATTCCCTGAACTTTTAGATGAGAGACGTGCTTTTAATTGCAAATCTCTGGGCGTTTTGAATTCATATTTTTGTACTTGAATTGTTCGTATGGTATTCGTAATGTGCGTGCGAAATAAGCGTTGGTATTGAGCACTTCAGGGAATCCGTCGAATTTGATTGCATTTGAAGATTGTTGCCATAAATGTGTGTATTTTATTAGTGTTTATTGTTATTTGGCGTTTTGGGATGGCATTTGGAATGTGAGTTATCTACATAATTGAATTTAAATTCAGCGTACCATTTAAATAGTAAATTTCCGATTCGGTTTCCACGCTAATGTACAGGAAAAAGTACTCATCTGTCCACTAGTAATGCAGCATTATTTGTATACGTGAAACTGGAAAATGTATTTACACGTGAACATTTTGAAATTTTAGGTTAAGCGAAGGATTCAGCCGGTTGCATACCTTCGGTAATATACGCTTGGTGCGTAATAAGTGCTTATTTTATCCCAAAAAGTTCAAGGTTGCTTTTTGGATGGATAATTAAATACATATAATTATTCGTGCAATCTCTGTGAAAGTTCTATTTCAAAATCTTGACTCATAGTATTTGAATTGTAATGGAGAAGTCTATTTTTCTATTTCTATTATTAATCTCCACAACTTCTTGGATTCGAGCCAGGGCCTTAGGAATGGGAAGCCAGTGCTCTTTCCACTCCTACAACCATCTCATCTATTTTCAACCCTAGCTCTTTCTCGATGTTTCTAATTGTGAGCAAGATTGGGCAATGCTAGGCATTTGTAAACTACCCGATGATTTAAATTAGTCTTGACATAATTTATCGAGTAATCAATTACGCGAGTCCGTGGTCATGAGCCCGGTGTGAGGTCACCATAATGGATGATTTTGAATTAAGCTAAAAAAAAGCTGATACCAGATTTTTTTGGTAAAACAATAACGGGCCCGTTTTTAATCATGTGGCTTTATACAAATAACTATATTTCCTAAAAACATAGTTTGACATCCCAGAATTCAGACCTCGATATCAATGTTGACTTCAGTTTCTGTCACTAACTTTATGCCAAATATACCCATAACTGCCTTAGATTACACGGTTAAAGTTTTTTGTTACTATTGTCTCCTCGCCCATATGTGTCTTGGAGGGAAAGTTGAATGCATATTATACTCTCTCCAACCTTCCTTGAACTATAATCAATGTTGTAATAGAAATGCAATACACACTGACCATGGTTTAAGCATGTTTTTCCCTTATCAACATAAGGATATCATAGTGAAATGAAAGCTGTAACTTAGTAATTCCACATGAACTTTATTTACGGCCTAGGTTTCGACTTATGAAGTCATCATCAGGTACATGCATAAGAAAACTGCTCAAATATATAGCTACAAAGTGGGTGAACTATATATTTGAGCAGTTTTCCTATGCATATACCTCATGATGACTTCATAAGTCGAAACCTATGTCGTAAATAAAGTCCATGTGGAATTACTAAGTTACAGCTTTCATTTCACTATGTTAAGCAAGTTCCACCAAGTTTCGCCTGATACAACCAATATGGATATCAAGTATTTCCTTAAGTTACGCCTAAAACTCTCTTCTATGTTGAATTATTGGGTTACAGATGGAGGTGAATGGTCCATAACTCTTTATTTGGGTTTATTTACCACGTGATCGACAACCGTAATCAATAGCTGCTGAAAATTGGAGAACAATCACTTTATCGGTAAGATATGACTTTTCCAAGCAGCACTTTCCAAAGCAAAGCTCTGACATCCGATTCCGCCCTCCAAAGATCCGTCCCTCGTGAGGTTTCAAAACGGCATTACTATCGTAGGTGAAGGACTGTAGTCAAATTCCGTGGACTGTTTTAGGAAATGAATCGTGAAAGGCACTTCCGAGCATCTGATGTCTGTTCGTCGAAACTTGAAAAGCGGAAGTTAGTGAACCGCCACTGTCTTGAAAGACCCGGCGTTGTCCACGTGTCCATACCGGATTTTCATAGCACCGTTTACATTTCTATTGGGCTTCTAAAAGTTGAAGTCAGAGCACTGGACATCACGTAACTTCAGACCTATCGTACGCGGGAAACACGTTTTGAACATTGGCGAGAGAAATGACTTTGCTTGAGTTAGGTCACATCTCGAGTACGCCATGATCATGTGAAACCCTGCACAGAACGATTTAGTATTCGAAATAAAATACAAAGGATAGCCACATGATTCGTTTGAAACTACTGCTAGCAATGAGAGTGTAGCACAGTTGATGGAAGAACTATAATGGGAGCCGCTTGAGACTCGGAGGTTACGCTAATAATATCACTGCAAAAATTCAGATGAGGAGCCTGAGGATGACGCGGAGGATCGCTGGAACTGACAGAAACTTCAATATAAGACTTACTCTCTCGAACTAAACGGTGCAAATATTTCTTCCCACGCGTTGCAATTGCAATAGCAAAAAACAAAGCGGAACACTGATTGTCGAAACACATATCACTATTCGTCCTTTCCTTCCTTGGTATTCTTCTCGCCGCGTACCTACGCTCCGTTCTGGTGGCTTGGAGGTTAGCATGTAGATGTTGATGAGTATCATCCTTGCCTTTTCCGTATCTGCTTCCTCATGCTTCTCATCTATTTTACCCTTGTCTATGGAGTCTTGGCCGCCCGGAAGAGGGAGGTTGTCCGGCCTTGTGTACTCGGAATCACCTTCACGCTTGGCATCCGTGAACCACTCACCTAACCAGGGCACTGGGGTGCATTCTTATACGATCTGCTCGAACCCACCTGCTCCCCCGGCCCTTCCCGCCTTCCCCGTAAATCCCGCGCTCCTCATACCCCGTGCATCATTGCCAAATTTCATGCCCCACATCCATCTCGCGGTACTGGTTGCTTGAGTGACGGAGGTGTTGGCGGGTACGATTCTACTTTACCAACTCATTGGGGGCTGACGCTCTAAAGGACCGTTCAAATTAAATTTAGTAATTTTTAATTTAATTTTGAACTTGTAGGATTATAAATAAGCAGGCTTTGATCAGATCACGCATCTGACTGAGCGTAAAGCAAAGAAATTACGTTAATCTCTCGTAACATTAAAGTATGTCTCACCAAAAGAGATAATAATTATATTTTAGCTTGCACTTGCATATATAAGTTAAAGTCCTGAAGTTGAGGAGATGAGTTCGCTAGCCCATTTGGCGTATCCTACCCAACGCTGGCTTGAATTTAGTATCACAGATATTTTTCATCAAACTCTCCGCACGCTTCTGTTCATCCGAAATAATTTCATGACATCCATTAAGCTACGCCGTTCAAAAATCCGCTTAACGTGTCGCAACGCGAGTGCTTTGTTTGGTTCGCTTTGTCGAATCGATTCTCTTTTATTGTTATTATGAAGGTCGCATAATGGCATCTTCCCTTCCGCGAGTCCACGTGTACGCCATGGTCCCTTCTTTTTTTAGCTCTCGTTACAAAAGATGGGATTTCCAAGCAGAAAAAAATTTGAAGCGGGGGATCGGTTCATCACATTTCCCCCTTTCCATTGTGTGCATTCCTCTCAAGACTCCGCCCAGCCGTTCGTCTGTCTATCGCCGGCTTCCTTCCACCCGCTCTGGTGTTACCGTCGTGTTTTCCTTAGGCTTACCTACTCTCCTCCCCAACCCCGCTAGCCCTTTGTGCCTTCAAGTAATAAATATATCTATATATATATATATATATATATATATACGAGTATATATATGGTATCTTCTCAGAAAACGCACTCGGCGATTAAAAACACAAATATAAACATAGTTTTAAAAGCACAGGCACCCGGAATTAAAAAGGACACTCACAAAATATTTTACGGGACGTTTCGATGGTCAGGCCGTCATCGTCGGCGACAAGAGACTAACTAGTGGTATGTTACCTGGGGGGGGGGGGGGGGGGAAGGCGGAACAGGAGAAGGGAAGGGGACTGGTGGGGAGCGGGAGCAAGGGGTTACTATTGGCCAGTGGGCCAAATTTTTCAAACTATATTTATATTCGAGTACATATATATATATATATGTATATATAGTTTTAAAAACACAGGCACAAGGAAATAAAAAGGACGCTCACAAAATATTTTACGGGATGTTTCGACGGTCAGGCCGTCATCTTCGGCAACAAGAGACTGAGTTAGTCTCTTGTTGCTGAAGATGACGTCCTGACCGTCGAAACGTCCCGTAAAATATTTTGTGAGTGTCCTTTTTATTTCCTTGTGCCTGTGTTATTAAAACTATATTTATATTTGTGTTTTTATTCGCCGAGTGCGTCTGCCAGCGGCGAAATGACCTTAGCTGCCAATGCACGTTTACGTGAAGTACTATGTCACAATTAAAATTGATGTGATATTATAGAGGAAGTCAAATATGAAATCCGCACTTTTCCCTTCCTCTCTGTCTTCTCCAAGGTAGTTTTCTTGCCATTTTCCTGTTACCTTCAGAGGTCCCACCACCTCAACGAACTCATTCCTCACGCTTCGCTCGCCGAGGAGAATAGCAGAGCTTCGATCCCTTTCAAATTATTTTTCTTCGAGGTAGGGGAGTTGGAGGAGAAGGGGTGTGGTGCGAGGGCAGTCGCGCTGCTGAGCCACCTCGCCGCCCAACTTGAAAGGGTCCATGCTCCTCCGTCTTAACCCCCCGGGGCTCCACTCCGACGCCCCCTCCCCCTCTCGCCCCAATGCCGGGTCTAAATTCCTCTTTAATGACAAATCGTCCCTCCCTCTCTCCTATTCATACGGTCCACCAACCCTTCCTTCACCCAATCTCCCTTTCCGACTACACACCTCGAAGGAGTAGCTGAATATGTCGAACAAAGCATCTGTTCCGAATACGTGTCCTCTAACGCTAGCTTCCACTCGCCAGGAAATGCAGCGTTTCGTGACAACTCAAGCGTAGTTTTGCTTATTGTTGGAAACGAGATTGTAATCCGTAAAGTTCATGCTATAATAAATTTTTTATTTTTTATTGAAAGCAATATTTAGTATTCTTTGATTTAATATTGTTTCCAAAAGTTCGTTGCCTGACAAAGAGTTGACATCCAAAACATCCATACGTGCGTTCACCTCTCGCTCTCGTATCGGGTTCACGTATCCTGGAGTAAATGTTGACTGTGGGTATTTGCATCCTTCTCGAACTTTACTGGCGTTGCGTGTACTGTTGTCGTGTATATCATTTCTTCATTGTTCAGTTAATTTGAAAGAATGAAATGCACATCTTTTAATCTGTTGTAAGAAGTCCAATATCTTAAATTAGAATGCTCTACCGTCTTCCCTTGCTACTGAATTCCATCCTTAAACCTGTATACTCATAATATTAATGGTTAAAAAAATTGTTGGGAGCCATTAGGGTTGTTTCAATGCATATTTAAAATCCCATATGCAGGAATCAAATGGTAAGCGGAGCGTTATTTATAGCTATTATCATAGAGTAAATAGTAAATAGTAATATGCTTACTCTATGCTATTATACATGAAAATTGATATCACTCCGCTGTTCTTCCTTTCATGGACCTGTACCTATTCAGCCATGGTGGCTAGTCAACCTTGAAACCGTGAATTAGCCATAAAAATCATTAAAATAACCACGAGTTTCGTATGTAAACCTTTGATTTGGGTGGTGTCTAAGGACCCTCAATTGTGCTATCTGATTTTCAGATGGTACATGCTAAAGTCAGATTTATTTCGTCCCAGGAGTAAGTGTGTACTATGAATTTTATACTATGTGCTGTTTATAGCCATTTAATTCTGCTCCTTTCGACTGTTCGTCATTTCAAATCATTTCCTTACCAGATTCTTTAAATTCTTCCCAGCATTACGATATAATTTGTTGAGAAGGTCGAAAAATTACAATGGCGCCTATGTCGACAAGTTTTCAGCGAGTGACGGGTGATTTTAATTCACTCTATCATTAAGCGATTTCGTTAGATTGACAATGAAAATATACTTTAAAATGTAAATTCAAACTTTTTTATTAAAATAACGGTGTCTTGTTGGGACTTGAATGATTTACCTTCCGTATATTTCTATTAAATTATGAATTATCCAGATATACAAAAAGAAAAGAATTTTGAATGACTCTGTATTTAGCTCCAACAAAACCGTGAAAACGGCGTTTTTTGACCTTTAAAAAAACCCGTTTATTTAACTTAATTGAACGAGTGGCCTCCCTCGTTCAAGTTTCGTCTGTGGATTAACGTATGGCCCCTCCCTGGGTGGTGCTTGGTTTAATTTTCGATGAGCACCAATTTCGTCAGCTTTGAACTTATGTCTCTGGAACGCGGGCGAAACAGTTGTCCGTACAAAGGATGAACGAGATATAAACCCCAACATGCAGAGGTTATTGCGTCAACGCCGCGGGGACCTGCGGTTAAGATCGTCATCGTAAATACTGTGAAATATTAATTCGGGAAGCTGGGAATGAAAAAATCTCTCGAACGGTATCCGGTAGTGGATCTTGATGAGGTCTTAAGATGGCTCTGGTCTCATGGTAAGTTGTTCAAGAAATTCTGAAATCTTAAGTATAGCATCTCTGAAGTGCAATTTTTAAACTGAGATGAAAAAATAGGGTTTCCTGGCTTGTTTTACTGTATTTCTGCCTTGAAAGTGGATGTTTTAACATGGGCTCTCGTGGAGATTGCTCAGATTACAGCGGAAAATCGTCAATTTGAACGAGAAAACATGTATAAGCTTTTAATCAAAACTGTTTATAAGGAGCGAAAATTTCTGGCAAACTGGATGAAAATAAAATGTAGAAATCTTACCTCGTACTTCTTAAAGTTATTAGCAATTTACTGCCGTAATTGAAGTCGAAATGCGGTATTTCCATTCAAATGGCGCTGCAGTCGGCTCCTATGGCTGGAAAAATGTGGCCGTTCAAAATATATTCGTGGAATAATCTGCATATTTTGTACCTTAATTTTGGTTCTTGATAAGTAACCCATTTCATCGGCGGAGGCAGGATTTTTTAAACCAAATAAATAAAAATGTGGAATTTCGCATTTTTTTTGACTCGCATAGTGTCTTAATTTCCCCTCGGAAGAAAGTGCTCGCTCTTTCATTGGGTGCCTGTCTACACCTAATTTATAGAGGTACCGTCAACTGAGGCCATTTGCACCATTACGGATGTGTGAGTAGGTTGGTAAGGGAATGAGTTTTTGGGGAACGAAGGAAGAGTGGAGTGAAACTCGGTATCGGAATTGGCCTACTCTTGACGAATGGCGCCTTGGTGTCCACGGTTTGTCTCATCCAACAGGAGTGCTACTCTTTGAGTGCTCTCTACATGGCACCCAAGTTGAGATCGGTACTCCACTGAAAAATCTCTGCCATTGCCGAGATGCGAACCCATTCCCTCGGGATAGAAAGACAATATATTCCCTAGACACCACGTCAACCTGTTAAATTTGGTAGAGAGTCCGTGGTGATAATGTAAAGAAAATAGGATTACCAATAAGGAAGCAGTGCCTGAAAACATTCATGTGGAGTGTTGCGCTTTATGATTCAGAGACATGGGCCATTGGAAAGCTGGAACGGAAGAGAATAGAGGTTGTCGAAACTTGGTGCTGGAGGCGGATGCTGAAAATCAAAGGAATGTATAGGATCAGAAACGAGGAACTGTACAGGAGAATAGAAGAGGAGAAAATCAAATTGAGCACTATCAGGAACACAAGGTCCAGATGGATAGGCCACACTTTAATACACAAAGAATTAACAAGGAACATAATGGGATGGAACGGCCCACGAGGATGACTGAGGGACAAATACGTAGGCCAGCTAAAACGATATATGAAACATCAGAGATGCAATGAAATACATAGTTAGCGGAGAAAAGTGTAGAATAGAGGGCTGAAGGGAGGAATTCCGAGGGCTGCATTCAACCAATCTTAGGGTCGAACTACGATAACCATGATAATGACCTAATATATGTCAATAGTCTGTTCCTCATCTTCGTAGGTGTCGTCCTGAATGTTGTGAAACATTAAGGCGAGGAGTGGCGTGAAAAACATCGCTCCAATTAGTTGTTTTCCCGGTAGACGGGCTGGTGGAGCTTGCTGAGGAGGTCTTTATTTCGCTTCGGAATGAAGTGTGTTCGACTCCTCGCCCGTCATTGGTTGCCCATCTACACCTCCTACCACCTCACTCCCCAAACCCACACTGGAAGACCCTACGTCCTTCCCCTCTCACCCACCTTCCCCTCCCGAATCCTTTATGCCTCGTCACAACCCCCCCCCCTTTTTACAATTCCACCCCCTATCCAAAATGAACCCCCCTCCACGTGAAACCCACCCCCTCCTCTCCCTCCTCCTCCTCTCCCCTTCTCCAATTCAATAAAAGCATCTCTCTCCTCCCGAGAAGGGTCGGAAGAGAGGAGGGTGCAGGGGGTGGCGTAAAGCAGGGGTTAGGTGGAAGATCTTGAAGGTTGTAGGCGTGCGGGTGAGGCGGGGGAAAGAGGTGGGAGAGGCGGAAGAAGAAGGAAGTATAAGAGAGAGAGCCTGGAAGCCCTTTTTGCAGGTCGGGGCGTGGGTCTCGGTCTCTAAGCAACGCGTTGGGTGGCGGGCAAAAGATGGGCTCTCCCTCCTCTTCCTCTTGCCCTCCCCCCTTTCCCCCCTGGACGCATCTCCTGCCTCCCACACCAGCGTCTTCCCCGCTTAAGAAATTGAGCGGAGTGGGGCCGGGAATGGGCCTCTGTGTGAGGGGGTTGGGGGAGGAGGGATTGGTGAGCGTGGTGCTGGCTGTGAGGGTTATGTGTAGGGTCTCTTCCCGGAGTCTTGGAGAACTCCCGGAATTGAACAGTAATTTTTGTAATCTGCCGCCTCCCGGATCGAAGAGTTTTCCTCCATTTTTATGTTTGGAGAATTGTTTTAAAAAATTTTCTTTCCATTTATATGGTTAACTACGATTCATAGCTATTTTTATGGTTATTTTCTTATTTTTATGTAGGAAAACATGCGAATCAATGCTTAAATTTATATATACTCTTCTTGTACTTCTACTTCTTGTGCGATGGTTCGTAGTTTATCGACTATTCCAAAAAACTCTATGTTCTTTTGCCAATAAATGTTTTTATTTTTCATTACATACGAAATATATGTGCTTTAAATTTTCAATTGATTTGACAGAACTTTTACGCCACGTAAATAACTATAATAGTACACTGTTAGAACATTTTTAATCTTATGTTACTATTCCTAAGACACATATATTACAGGAAAATTCTTTTACATGTAATTCAGTTTGCTTTGTTTTTAACATTGAAAATGTATTCATATTTGGGCATTTGTGCTTTTGTTAAATACGGAATACACATTCTACGTTGTAATTGGAGATATTTATTTTTTTATTTGATCTTCCAGAGTCCCTTAGATTATCTTACTCTGAGATCTTCTATGAGAATATATTACTCTCCTCCCGGAATCTACTTTTCAGGAGTTGACAAACCTACTTGTGCCTCGTTTCCTTTACCGACGCACTGACTAATGTTTTTCCCAGCATAGCTGAAAGGTGCTTTGGGAATGAATAACTCGCCGTTTCTCACTAAAAGCTCAACTTATCAAATTCTTATCCAGTTTTGTCCTCAAGCAAAAACTCTTTTTAGTAATCTTTGAGACTCTGATGTATTTAAACACAGCATACCGAAAGCAGCTCACCTCCCGTGCCACGTCACTGTCCCCGAACTCCATCTCCAAATTTTTCATACTTCTAGTGCTCCGCCTCCTAATTTTCCTACTTTCTACTGGGTGGAGTCATTAAAGGGATTGCGTAACCACACTGTGAAGTTAACGTAGTCAGCATCAAATTATCAAGAATCGCGCCGAAACTGTAATGCCGGGGGTGAACTAACAGTCGTGTTAAATTGGCATGGCATTAGAACTCGTGGGTTCTAACACTGCCAACCTACTGTGTCGAACGTTGGCCTTACTGGAGGTAACCGAAAAATGAAGCACGATGATCGAACGAAGCAATACAATTGGAGAAGTCTGAACTATTAATGCGCTTTCCAAAAAGAGAGATGTGGACGTTGCTTCTAAAACCATTCACAAAATTTCGAAATTCATGAATTTGGAGGTTGTAAATTTGTTTGCAATAAGCAGCTTGTTACGCAGAAAAAATCACCTTGATCGGGAATCGAACCACGGACTTTTGGCATGCAGGGCCAATGCGCAGACCATCACGCTACCTAGGTTTCCTGAATCCTAAGGTAATGAAAGATTTTTTTTTCGTAAGGTAATGTCTATTTAATTTTATCGCCGGTTTTCAGCAGACCTGAAATATCTTCAAGCTGCTTGTTTTTCATACATTCGTTGCGAATCCTGGAGAGAGCAGCACAGAGTTACGATTTTTAACTCGAGATCAAGGTTCAAAGTAGCGGAAATCCGGTTCGCACTGGTTTGGCTCCGGCATATTGGGTACAGGATATCGGGGCGATACATTCCCACAGGCGGCGACGGGTTAGGAGAAGGGGAGAAATCGTTGGCGTTTGATGGGAAATGGCAAGAAATCCTCTTTATTGTTTCAGTCCGAGGGCTTTCTTACTATTGTGCTCAGTGGCCCATTCAGTTACAAGAAATTACGAAAAATCCCCTCCTAGAATAACTCGGACATATCCGACCGATACGTGCGGCCCGATATATCGGTCCGACCACCGATTAATCGGTCGATACACTCCAAAGCGATGAATTAAATCGCAACGCATAGTCGTTTGCGGTTCTCGAGCGGTATCGGTATTCCGGCCAGTATATCGGCCGCGACAGCCGATATTTAGAAGCTTGCTCGAGATGTAGTGAGAATGCATGTCGGTTGGTTACATTAGTGCATACGATGGTGGTGGAAAGGCGCCATTGGGTTCACTGGACGGGCGGGCACTGTTGGAACTGGAGCGGATGATATGAGGGAGGAAATGAGGGAGTCCGAAAGGACTAGGGGCTCTTCCCCGTCTTCCAATTTCTAAGGTTTCCTTCCCTCTCTCTCTTCTTGCCCTTGCCCTTAGGGCGGTCCTTAAAGCGCCTCGCTTCCTTGCAGCGCCCTTCTTATTCTCCTGCCGGTCCTATCTTGCCCCTTCCCTCCCTCTCTCTATTTGTATCTTGCATCTCTCTATCCCTCTCTCCCTACTTGGGGGTTCTTCCTGCCCTCCGTCCCTTCGCCTCAGGGGCGCTCAAGATCCTTCTTCTTCCTTCCAAACTCTCCGTAGTCGGACGAAACTTCGTTCCTTAGAGGAGGTCGGAACACTCTCCCGTCGGAGGCGCCCTTCCATTAAAAACTCTCTTTGAGACCCTAACCCCCCATCTACCTCCCTCCCCTCTCTGTTCTCCTTCAGGCACCCCTGGGTCAGGGAACTCAGGATAAGCTTCTCTTCCTCCTCCTTCCGCCCTCCCGCTTTCATCTCACTCTCTGCCCCAACTCCCTTTCTTGGTCCTGTCCTTTCTCTGTCTTTCCATCTTGTTCCTCCATCACGTCCGTTCTTCCTTTCCCTCGTCCATGCTCTCGCTGTATTTCTCCATGCGCACTACTCCTGTGTTCCGTTTAGTGATAATTATTTTTTTTATTGTTCACTTTATGGAGGGGATGAAGAAAGGTAGGACTTATGCTGAGATGAAGAAAGAAATACTAGAGGTAGAAAGGGCACGGCACGTGTAGGAGTTCATTGGATATTCTCTGACTTTCATCACAACCTACCTTTAACCGGTAGACTACTGCAATGAATGAGCAGCCAGTTGCGGCCAATTTAATGTATTTATGCAAAAACGCACGCTCGACTTCTCATGTGAATGGAATAAAGTGAGGTAGGACGTATGATGACATGAAGAAAGAAATTGTGTGGGTACATTGTGTAGGTAGTGCCTGTCAAAATCTCGAGGATTTTTATCCTCTTCCATTTCAAGCTTTGTCGGTAGGGTATCCAAATAATAATAATTTAAATGCGCTCAACCTTGACGGTGGTAGGCCAACTGAGCGGGCTTGGAACCCGGGAACTCAGGTTAGTGGGTGAGGGATTTCTTGGTATTTAATGAGTAAAACAACTCACAACATGTTTTTTTAAATCCAGACCAACCGTGGCTTCCGCGGTTGCCAGCCACTACCGAGGATTCACTGCTTACACTGTGTTAATGGTGCCTTTAAATAATCGCCAGGATGAATGGGGTAAAAGTAAGAGCAGGGTGTCCGGCGCCCTGGAAAACCTTGAAAACCGGGAATACTCAGGGAAATATTTTGTCCTGGAAAACTCAGGGAATACTCAGGGAATTTTTGCATTTTTCCGAAAAACCCTGGAAAATGCTCGGCAGCCGATTTCCATGAAGGCAGAGAGAGAGCGGTTTAACCAGCGCCTTTGCTTGCATTATGCTCGGCTCAGCGTAGCCTTGCGCTCCCTGTTCATTTCATAGTCTTTTCGTAGCTGTGCATCCGCCCGCAGCCTGTGCTTTATCACCCCACCACCCTTACAGTACAGTAGCCCTCTCCATTCGCGCAGTCCGCAGATTGTATAACAAGGCAAATTCCACACGGAATAATTCCGATGTAAAATGGCCACTTGGAATGGAGGAGCGGAAATACATTTTGCTGTCACTGCGTGTTGAAATCACGGCTCTCGTGTTCGAAGCCGACTGGGATACTTTACAGGGGCAACCCCAGCTAATTATAATTTGTATATTGTCCAACAAATACAATTTTGTCCTAATTGAATTCTTTCGCGAAATTTTGGATAATTGTAAAATGACTTTCCTGATTGCTTACAATAATGGCGAAATGATTTGTCAATGTTGATTGTGAAATTACATTGAAGACATAGAAGAATTATTTCAGTGAGTTCGTTGGAGATATTTGAAAAAGACTGACGTTATGAATCGGGATACCGTCGGAAGGCCGACTAGCCTCGCTGGGCACAATCTTGCATCCCGTTCTTCTTCCCTCCTATAATTAATTTCGGAATAACGCTGGACATCTAGGCGCCGCGATATCAGAGGGCCGTGATATCGGAGCGGACGCTTCCGAATCATGGCGCAGCGTGTCCTCTGATATCACGGCGCCTAGATGTCCAGCGCTATTCCGAAATTAATTAAAGAAGGGAAGGAGAAGGGGATGTATGACTGTGCACCGGCGAGGCTAGTCGGCTTTGCAGCAGCAAAGAAGCAAGATCCTCCTTCAAAGCATCGGTTTCCTGGCCGCTCTTCAAACTTTGTAGTCCTAAAATGCAACATTTTGAAGATTTTGAGTGAATCGCTTCGTCACGTGTTGAGGTTGCCACACTTGCGTAATTTCACTCGCACGGCGCATGCGATAGATTTGTGTTCTGTGATCAGAATTAAGCTGTGAAGATAACGTGCATCGGATCAGGAGAAGTTGACTTGGTAGTTTACGTCTTCTGAAATGTAAGTATTTCTTTGTTTGCTAACACGTTGTAGTTTTGACAGAGACGTGTCCATTTAGAGAAGGTATTGTGAATCTCGCGGCGTATGTATTCTGGTTCATTAATACCGTATTTAATTCATTGTAAGCTGACCTTGATTTTTACAATTACTTGTTTTTAGACATTGCCACTCGGCTTACAATCGGTGTCAAAAAGGTAGGAATTGGTTTCATGTCTGATAACTACATTAAAATTGGAGATCCCAAGCATTTCAAGAGAGAGGGATATAAATAAATAAATGCTATAGCACGGTGGTAGTTCTGATTTTTCTTATGTAAGCTTTTGAAGAAGAGTATTTTTACACCTACTTAAAAAATTTATTTTCCCCGTATTAAACTTATGTATTCGCATTCTGAGATTTCTGATGGGTGATTTGAAGTTGGAATGCTTAAGGTACGATGGGTTTTTCCGTCGCGCGTGTCGGAATTCGATCCTCAAATCCGTGGGATCGTTACATATCACATCGCGTGAAATGTTTTCCTGGATTTGGAGAGAATGGCGTTAGCTAGGTGGCGGACGTAGTGCAGACTGGTAAAGAGGCAACATGCAGCGCGTTTCCTGCTCAAAAAGACTTTTTAGGTACTAAACAATAATTATTATTTTGACGCTGAACTATAGGGGGAAGAGTAGGTAGTACCTGCTGTCGGAAAGACTGTAACTACCGGAAACAGTTACAGTTAATTATACAGAACTGAACATGTTAATGATTTAAAAGTAATTATAGCTATATTATTATTGTAACGTTAGAATTATAGTTACTGCGAGTCATTCATGCTTCCTTGTTAATTTTTTCGTCTTGTCTTGCTTTAATTAGTTTTTCCTATCAGCGACGGCAATGTTCCATAAAATTTGGTGCCCGGACATTGGTTCAATGAGCTGCTCATTCTCTGAAGTTGTTATGCGATCACTAGACATTTTTAAACGGGAAAACTCAATGTAAATTACAATGTATATAATTATGAAAAAATATCGTGAAGAGGGGCATACAAAGGAACTAAGTACATCTATCACTTGGTGTGTTGCAGATTAGACTCGATCTAGAACAGGATTGTCCAACTCGCAACGCCGCAAGGGCCAAACTTAACCTTTATTATGGTTGCGGGCAAATAGTAAAATATTATTATTTTTAAAAGTAACAATAAGAAACAACCAAAGGTATAAAAATAAATTTCTGATTTTTTGTCTAATAACCTTTAACGGGCCACAATAAATGGCACCGCGGGCCGCCAGTTGGAAAACCCTGATCAAGAGGATGCCGGCTTGTCACGCCGCCGTCGCGAGTTCACAATAACATCGTCAACAATTTGGAACTTACCTCACAAAGGGTGCGGTCCAGAGAACGCTCCAAACGCTCCGGAGCATTCGTAGCGAGGTTCCAAGCGGTCCGTGGGTCGCTCCCATAGACCTTGAATATAGGCTATATTCAAGGTCTATGGTCGCTCCAAGTCGCTCCGGAGCGCTACGGTTTATCCCATGACGTCAAGGAAAACGTCATCATATTCGCTCCCGCTTCGCTCCAGACGCTCACGATAGAAACCAGGGGCGATGGGAGCGATTCATGGTTTCATGGCGGGATTTAAAAGATGACAGGTCGGAACATTATTCGTGGATGCATACAAGGTTAAATCCACTCAATATAATTAGTGCTTTGACTATTTGAAATAGTGATCAGCCTACCAGAATATTAGATATTTCTGAATCCTGTTAATTGGAATAAATTTTACATTAATATGAGGTTGAGAAGCTCTTCGTCTCCAAATGTAAGAACAAGACTAATATATCTTTCAATGGCCGTTGGAGTAAAATATGTCTAGTGTTCTTTATTTATAAATTTGAATTATTATTTCTTTTTTTAATATTTGTATATATATTATATTTGTTGTGCTCTAAATTTATGAACGCAAGTGAATTATAAATTATATTTTTTTATTTACACGGCCGTGGGAGTAAAACATTTTTCGTGTTCTGAAATTTCAATACGGTGAGAATAGATTTTCGTGCGTATACAAACACCGTAGGTACTTCATGAAGAGGCCGTGTGAAAGTCGAATTATTCCCGACCAATAATATTGCTTGAATCTTTTGACATGGATATAATTCTGAGCTTTTTCTCAAGTATTATGAGCCAAAGTTTCGGGTCGATTGTTTATCACTATAGGTACGGTTATGAAATCTTATTGAAGAAAACCATCACAATATTAGCAAACTTCGGGAAAGTTAAGTAAGAGTGCATGGTTTTAAGTTATAATTAATTTAAAAGTAATGTAGGCGCAAGTTGTTAATAGATAGCCAAATCTATGACTTCCATTGGAAAAACTTGAGTGCCAATGGTCCATTGAAAGCGGTGCCTCCCCGATTTTATCTCCTAGTTATCATAAACATAGTAGCCATCGTCTCCGTCATTACTCTCAAAATTGCCAGAAATCCGACCTGATCATTAACAGATTAATTAATCATCTTGGGAAACTAGAATTTGTCTGAAAGTAGGAATATTCCAATGCAAATAGCAGACGATTCCTTCTTTCCGAACAACAACAAACGGCGGCCATGACACTTTTCCACAAACGCTCCGAAACCGGTCCACTGGCAGAAAGTTGGAAGCGTTCTGTAGCGACTGGTAGCGACCGTGGACCGCTGTTCGGAAGTGTTTGGAGCGTGGGCGATTGTAGCACTCCGTAGCGTTCTCTGGACCGCACCCAAAGACTTCACTTCATGGTCGAGGAATTGACTTGACGTTTTACTCCTATTGCCGAGAAATATTCTATACGTAGTCGATTTTGATACCTAATTGACAAGTAAGCTAATATTTATGTAGTATTATAACATTTTAAAATACCATTTGCCAGTTGTCAACGAGAAGTCACTTTACGAGCGGGGAAAATATCGCGACGTTGCACTCATATTGCAGACGACGTCGTCTGCTGCCATTTGAGGCGCCTGCTGGGCTCGTATTATACAGGCCGACTCCCGCATTTTGGAGGATAAACTTGATATGAAAATGATGTAGTATTATAGGCAATTTAATCATTCACAAGTTATCATGGCTCAAATTCGATGAAATGTAGTTAATTAATTTTTATCTCGTGAAAAATTGTTTAGTCCCTATCTTTCCTATGTAAAAAAAGGCCAGCCATGTCTAGATGCGCAAAGATGACCGTACTTTCCTAATACAGAGCTTTACTCTCGTGGAATGCCGCTTGCCATCTAGGGGGTGATTCTCATACTACACTGTTATCGTTTAGGGGGATTCGAGTATTATTTTTCACTTTTTTAATAATGTTTTATAGGAAAATCGGTAGATCTCATTATTGCTAAACCTTGAGCTCTATATAAAGCCTAAACTCGCCACTCTCTTGTGCAATGGCGCTTGCCATCTAATGGGTGATTCTCAAACTACAATGCGACGGGGGTTCACGTATCATTTATCACATTTTTAGTAACATTTTAATGAAAAATCGTTAGATTTTATTATTGCGAATCCTTCCGGGGACCATGAAGATAATGTAATTAAAATTTCGTAACGATTGGTTCAGTGGTTTTCGCGGTGGGTGGTTCCTAACGAAAAACGGGCTGCCCTTTTATATAATTATTTATTTGACGTTAAAGAGAATGAAGTGTATTTATATTTCTACAGCTTTTGACTCGATTTTTAGAAATACGAATTGAAAATATATGACGTACCAGCTACTTGTATTTTTGAAATCAATAGCTCAGTGATCATTGCCCAAGAAATATTTTTCTTTGTGGGATAATGGGGAAAACGAGGGTCGGCTTACAACCAATTAAATACAGACTGCCTGTAAGCTGTTTTATCATAGATTGTTTTGGATATCAATTGCAAAATTACTATTGTAGCATGCTCGCTGTTATCGTCCCGTTTGCCCCGATAAGGTCCTCTGATGAACGCCTGCAGTAGGAACGGTTAGGTTGCTCTCGGTACACTATGCCCGCATTGCCCGCGCCGCGAGATTTTTCAGTTATCGTGAGCTCTTGGACACGTCTCGCCATGACAATTGGGTACGATTGTGTCTAATTTTTATTTTAACTCAGGGCTCATTCTAAAAACTGGAAGTGTGGGTTCAATCCTCGCTGGACAGAGGATCCAGCGCTTTGGTGGGTCTCAGAGCAGCCGTCCGACAAGTTCAGTGTGCGGTGCACGCTCTGCAAGACGAGCATTTACCTCAGCAATATGGGAAAGCAAGCCTTGTCTAGCCATGCGAAGGGAAAGAAGCACCTGGGGCTGGAGGCCGCTAGGAAGACGACAGTCCCCATCTCAGTGCTGATCGCCGCCAAAAGTCGCGGCCCCAATGCTGCTGCCTCCGACATAGCACCCGCGGCGCCGGCGCCGCCCGCTACTGTTTCCCGCGCCCAGTTGGTCGTCAACTCATTCAATGAGAGGGGCAATCCTGATGGCGCCCTAAACTTTTGTATCCAGTCTGTTGCGGCTCAGGGAGAGAGTGCGTCTTGCGGTCATGGTGTGTCCCAGCAATTAGTACCTACCCCGAACCCGAAGCAACTGAATGAGGCACCAGTAGCAACATGCTCTGGACGACGGTCTACAATGCTTGCCTACATGCAGAGGGATGCCGTGACGAAGGCAGAGATTCGTCTGTGTATGTTGACTGCTATGAGACACTTATCCTCTCGTGATATCGGCAGCCTCGTTGATCTCTTACCTGACATGTTCTGGATAGTGACAGTGCCTCCAAAGTACAGCTTCAAAAGACAAAAGTGAACTATGGCATTGTGTTTGGACTAGGACCGTTTTTTACTCAGCAATTGCAGGATACTGTTGCTGCCTGTGACATGGTTGCGCTAGGATTTGATGAAAGCCTGAATAAGGTTAGCCAAAATCAGCAGATGGATCTCATTGTACGTTTTTGGGACAGTGCATTGGGTCTGGCTTCAAGCAGGTATCTTACGTCAGTGTTTTTAGGCAAAAGTTCCTCAAAAGATCTACTAACAGCATTTGAAGCAGGTGCATCCCAGTCCAAAGTTAAGCTGAAAGGGCAAGTTGTTCAGGTCTCCATGGACGGCCCTAATGTGAATAAGGCATTCTTAAAGGATCTAAAAAGTCAGCTGAAAGTCACGGGTGACCCGGGGGATCCTGTACTTCTGGACTTTGGGACATGTGGCTTACATACCATTCATGGTGCCTTCAAGACAGGTTGCATTAGTGCTGGTTGGAACCTAGTCCAATATCTGAGAGCTGTATATAATCTATTCAAAAATGTTCCTTCTCGGCGAGCTGATTTGACCAACATTACGGGTACCTCCGTTTTCCCGCTGAAGTTTTGTGCCGTGCGGTGGGTCGAAAATAAAATAGTGGCAGCCAGAGCACAACAAATGTTACCAGCTGTTGAAGCATATGTAGAGGAAGTGGAAAGGGTAAAGAAGGAACAGAGGGAGGTAAACCCAAAACCAAAGCTTACAATAGGAATACCTAATAGTAACAGCTACCAGGTAGTGCATGAGTGTTTGAGGTGCAAGATGCTGAGAGCTCGTCTTGCCGTCTTTGAGACTATGGCTGCTATAGTTGAGCCGTTTCTAACGAAATTTCAGTCGGATGCCCCATTAGTTCCTTTTCTTTATACTTCCCTCCAATCTCTTATCAAAGATTTGATGAGGAAATTTGTGGTACCTGAAGTCATGAAGAGTCAGACCATCTTCCAAATAGATCTGACTGACGATGGTAATCTGCTGCTACCTCAGAAAGTTGACATTGGTTATGGAACCAAGAAAACTCTGGGTCAATGTAAGGTGACCAAGAAGGATATCTTAGTGTTCCGGCATGAATGCCGAACATTTATGAAGAGTATGGTGGTGAAAATTCTCAATAAATCGCCCCTGGCTTATTCCTTCACAAAGGCTATTACATGTTTGGATCCGAAAGTGGCAATCGACACCGAAGTTGCCAAGAGACGTTTAGGCTCAGCGTTGCTTCATCTTACAGAATTGAACCGTATTGGCGGCTATGAGGCTGATGCTATTGATAAAGAATTCAAGAACCTTTTGGAGATTAGGTCAGTGAAGGACATGCTCAAAGAGTTTGATGAAGATCGTGACCGTCTTGACCAATTCTGGGTGAAATCTATTGGAGAAAAAAGTGGATATGACAATTTAAAGAGATTTATTAAACTTGTCTGTATTCTATTCCATGGCAATGCCAGCCTTGAGAGAGGTTTCTCTGATAACTCCTTACTTCTTGTAGAAAATTTAACTGAAGCCTCTCTGGTTGCTCTTCGTACCATTCACGATGCGATCAGGGTGGCGGGAGGTGTTAGATCCGTACCTATAACCAAGCAATTAATTCATAGTTTCCGAAATTCTCATGCAAAGTGCAGTGAAGCTTTAGCGGAGAAAAGGAAAGGTGATAAATCCTCAAGGGAAAAATAATAAGAAAGAGATACTGCAAAAGGTTCAAGAGCTGCATAATTCTTTTTTTCAAAAGCCGAGAAATTTGTTGTTGAATTTGAATCGGAAATGCACTCATTAAAAAAATCACACCAGTATCTTCTTTTATTTTGAAGTTCTTTATCAAACTAGTATTATTCTTATAGATTATTGTGTTCAAATTGCATCTGACTCATATTTTGTTGTCAGTTAACTGTTTTTGTTTATTTGTTTGATGAAATAAAATCTGTAATACTCCACATTCCTTGTATACTCTATTATTTAACTCCAAGTAGGTACCAACATTTTTAGTGTTGGCAAAATATGCCAATTTTATTAGAAGTTCATTAAAAATATGTTAGAAACGAAGTGCAACAAGACCCTGGAAAATGCGAAATTTTGCCTGGAAAACCTGGAAAACTCAGGGAAAAAAGAAATTGAGATTCACCGGACACCCTGAAGAGGCAAGATGAAAGGAGGGATACGTCTTAGTATTTCATGTGGAACATGGCGGTGACGATTGCGAAGGTCGAGGTTTGGTGGAGGAAACTAAGATCAAAATGGTATAGTTGTAGTTATGGGCAGTGAAGTATTCGGTGTAGGTGAAACTCAGTCCGTGGTGAATCTCTTTCTACAGTACCTATATGTGGGTATTCGCATCACCTTTAAATACCGCAGCACCAGCTAAATCTTCGTCGATGTACGAAAAACTCGACAAGCCGCTTTGAAGCATTACAACAGTTGTTGTCAACACGGTAGCCTAATTTTATTGTGTAGATGAAGAGAATTGTCTGTTAAAGGAGAGCCTGAATGCTGTTGCGCTGTATATATTTTTTGGCTACCCATAGTTTTGCTTGCTATTACCTCCTGAGGTAATCATTTTATTGTTCTGATTTACTTAACTGTTCATGCCCTTCTCGTTTTAATCTGTACGTATTTGTCGTCGAACTTAAGTTGTTGTCTCTTTTTTTACGATATTGTTCCGATTTCATGACCATTGAAAAATAATGACTCTCACAATCAAATACACAGTGATTTTAGAGTAATTTTTTTATATTCCTTTTAAAAGAAATGTTTTACTTTCATGAGGTTTGAAGTTAGTGCTACCCCTAGTCGGTCACGTAACTCACATCGCCTAGATACCTCCTCTCAGATCGGGAAATAGAATATTCTTCATCCAAACAAACAGTTATGTAATACTTTTATTGCAAATATCCACCATATTATTAGGTATTTATTACCGAAATAAATTATTGCTAGCTAATTTGTTCTCCAATATAGGCATGTATTCTTATGAGTGAAATGTGGTATTGTTAAAAGAGGTATCTTCCAATTAGATTTCTACGGCTTTTTTACCCTCCTCAGATTTAAATCATATCCTTACCAATATTCTGAATTCTGTCTTCGCGACCCATATCGTAAGTATGTAATGCCTATTTGATCCTTCCCATTTTGACGCGAATGGCAATCGACCAACGAACGGGACAAAAAGATTTACAGCAGTGAATGACGCTTTAGACGTCGAAACCGGTCGACAGCATTAAAATAAATAGTGGCATTTGTATTGTGTTTTTGTCTTAATGAATTCTATCTTCAATTTACACCAAGTATCGCCACAATCGATTAATTTTATTCAATATAATGTAAGTGGAAGTGATATATTAACGTTTTTGAATGACTTTATCTTTCCTCAGAAGTTATTACCAAGCCAGTGAAAAACAACGTATCGAAATTACATAATTTTGACGGCTGAGGAATTCGGAAATAAATTTTTAAACTAATTAATAAATTTGTTTATAATATCCTACGTATGCGCTAATGCTCTATGCGTTTAGCCTACTTTTGACTTATGGCATTCCTCCCATCTGACTTCCATGTATACTTACTTGAAATGTTTTCCACAACTGCCTTCAATTAGGGATCGCGATTTCAGTATCTTCATTAACTTCTGCCGGGTTTGCAACCTTGGCCCTTGGGATGAGGTCACTACTCTAGACACAGCACCGAACTGGCCTTCCTATTCTAGCATTCTGTAGCATATGAGTGTTCTGCCATACATCCTTGTGGTGTATGGCAGAACACAGTATGGTTGTAAATTGAATTGTTTTCCGTACTTTGTTTGCATGTAATTTCGGCCACGTTTGGTGAATCATTACCTTCTGCCACACACCGTTGCGATAGATTTTACGGTAATACATTCATTTTAGTGGCAATCTATACCACGTCTTGTCGGCACCTAATTTGGGGCATGTCTCAAGAAGAATCACGCCTTACTATTCGATCTTGCGATGATTTTCAGAGGAACTCACTAATGTTGTAGGAAATCCCCTCCTGACATGCTAATCTTGCGGTTCTCCGCAGAACTCTGTTGTAGATTGAAATCCATTCTGCATATTGTTGACGTGTAATTTCAGACATCTAAGATGATGAACCAAGGCTTGAAGAGCCTTCTGTTACGCTTCCGGCATTTGATTGATGCTATCAAGATCGGTTTAATAGGACGTTAGAAGGCAAGTTGGGGGCATCTCTGAATAAATTCTTCATACAGAGATTGATTACGTGATCATAATAGCGGTGAGCAAAATGAAGCCTTTTGTTATGTCTTGTTATGTCCTCACCACTTTTGAGATCATGTCTTTTACAGATGCTGTGCCTCATCAAACTTAAATATTCTAGTGCACGTTTATTTATTTGCACCCATGAATACCGGCTTATTCGTGGGACTTTAATTTAAGTTCCTAACCCTTGAGCATCATGTAATGTAGGACATGTTTAGTGAAGAATTGCCCCGTGCTACACGTTTTAGTGTTAACTTCCAAAGTACTAAGGGGATAGAAATCCCTTCTTCTGTGTTCGTCGTTCCCGTTCCTTTTCTTCATTCATCTCCCACGTCGCACATGAGCAGCCTCGTCCTCGGCCCTGCCCGTTGGCCCAGTCTCCTCTGTCCTCATCGCAGATTTCCTTTTCGCTTCAGCGTCCGGTCCGCCACTGGGGCGTGTGTTTGAACGGTTTGAGATAATTTCGATCACTTGACTCAGAAGTCGTGTGGTGCAATCACGGACGGTTCTGAATTTTTATGTGAAGACACATGTCCTCCGTGTTTTACTCCGCGTAGGTCTATCTTCTTCGGACGACAGTTTCGCCGGTGTTGCAGTCTGCTTTTTCAGCTCACTTCACTGACCTGAAGAAGCTGCTGCAACGCGGGCGAAACTGTCAAGTAGATGAACCTACGCGAAGTAAAATCTAGAAGACATGTATCTTCACATCCATGAGCTCGCGGAAGCCTACACAAGGACTAAAGTTTTATGTGTTTTATTCACTCGTAAAAATCGCACGCCATCTTCCCGATCGAGTTGTTCTCACCGGGATATTGTTGTGAGACGCAATAATCCACATGGCGGACGCTTAAGCTATCCACTCAAGTGAATATATTCACCAAAATCCCCAACCGTTCGTTATTGCAGTACGTGACTCATAATTTAAATGGTCAGAATTATCTAGAACATTTAAACTTACTCCCTGCTCTGCTTTCTCATGCTCTTTTCTCGCCGTCCCTTTATCCTTCTTCATCTCCTGGCCGTGCCTTCTTCATCGTCATCTTCTTCTCCTCGAAGACGGGCACGCTTCGCTCATCGCCCTCTCCGCCTCCCTTTCTCTTCTCTCCTCTTGACTCATTCATTCTCCACCGCTATTCCCTCTCCATCTTCCTCTCCTCCTTCATCTCTTCCATACTGAGCGGAGGAGGAGGAATGGGAAGTTTTCTGGAAGTGAGTCCGCAGCCACTTGGAGTTCACTTATTTTCTCGATCGCTATCTGCTGGAGAGTAGGAAGTTTCCCCCGCCTTTACGTCGTCGACCAAACTCCCCTACCGTATCTCTCTCTGTTTCTTCTTCCCCTTCACCTCCCACCATACTCCTTAACGTCCTGACTACGCCGTCTGCTCCCTCATTCCATCCTCCAGGCCCCCAAGGCTTTACACCCCACCACTCCAGCCCAATCTCGCCCTCCAACTCGCGCATCAACCGTTTCTGCAGCTCCTCCATCTTAAGCATCTACTCGTCTCCCTCTCTCTCTCACTTCCCATCTCCATCTTAACGGGGAAGATTTCGAAAACTCATTTGCTTGGCGTTTCGGAGTTGTGTGCCGGGGCAAGGGTTTCTCGGAGGAGGCGGGTGGGACGGAGCGCGTCGTAGGTGGGTGGTCGTGGAGTGTATCGTTCCCGAGGTGGCTAATGCGGCTCCATTACCGACTTCTCTTGTTTCTCGTATCTTTCGTGTTCTGATGCCGATGCTGCTCGTTTCCGTTCGATGTCCTCGCGTCTCCGAGTTGATGTTCGATTTGTGGATTGTGTACCTTAAATTCGGGTCGATTTTCGTCTTTATTGGTGGGAATTTTTGTTTTTAATCCGACCTTGGGATTCTTTTTGCGATCAAAATAATGATTAAATTGTTTAGATCAGTAAGGGTTGTGTGTGGTAAAGATTTATGAGAGTTGTCAGATCTGCAGGTGTCTTATAATATTTTAATATTTTCAAAGCACTTCAAAGTATATCAATATTCATTTTGAACATGTAAAAATAATTTGGTACGCTGTCACGCGCACGAATGCAACACCAAGTGATAAAATTTGCCATGAAAAAGTCACTTTACCGCGTTTAGAAGTGACAATATTGTTTATATCCATTGCAACAGTGGCATACCGCTCATGACAATGCCTCCTGTGCTTCTGTATATCGGTATACCAAAATTTGGTGGCATTTTCGAACGGATAATTAGATAAGATAGAGGGTGAATCAAGCGTTTATGAGTGGGCAAAGTACCGAAGGAATTCTGGAGGGACACTCGGCTCCTTTATTCCACCTCTCTTGTATGGTTTCCTCCCCTTTGCGCCATGCTCTTCTTAAGCGAATGCCACCATTTTTCCCTACCCCTATAGACTGGAGACAACATCTAGCTTGCATAATCTCCCCCTCAGGAATTATCCTCGTACTACATAACTCGTTTGTGTTAATATCAAACATATCTGTTTGCCATTGAGAAAATATGGTCCAAGTCCCGGTCAAGTCGAATAATATTTTTTCATACTATCACTTTGTTGTGTGTCGTCAAAGTACTTGTTCAATGTACTGTTATGCGAGACAATGATGCTCGCATGATGAAATGGATGCTTGAGATCGATTATATTTTTAAATACTTAAGGACATGCATATTTCAAAGGACCATTTTGATTTTCTTCGATGCCCTTTGCTCTACCTTAGCAATTTTATTTCATCGTGCAAGGATCGATGGAAGCTAATCATTGCCAAATTTAGTTGTTGTAGACGCCGTTGTATTATTGAGTTATCTTCGCTTTTAAGGTCATGGTGAGGATTTGCTCAATTTAAAAAAATATATGGAAGCTAAGGTTGAATCCTTTGTTGGTGCAATGAATTTATTTCGTGTGATATTTGGCCCATATCATGGAATGCATTGAAGCGCATTAAATTTGCTGTTTGATTTGATCCAACTCAGGTGTGTTTTAAATTTCTCATCGACCGACGTACTGCTGTAATATATTTTTCAATTTTCGACTTCACATCGAGTGTAGTTCGCCTGAAAGCTAATGCTATAAAAAAAACCTGTAGGACGCGGTAGAGGGTTTGCTTTGCCCTAACCTCGCGTTGGCATATTCTGAAACGTAATTCAGGTACCCGAGATATTTGTCGTTCTGTCATGCTACTCGCCTCCGGTTACCAAAAATCATGCAGATTGGATCATTAAATAGTGGACAAAAGTCATCAAAATCATCTTGTTCAGAGTATTCCTTTTCACGACCTCTTTATTTATATATTTTTTTCATCTGGAGATATAGGTCCATTAATTAATAAATTACTTATTTCTATTTCGCCAGCGTTTCGCATCTCTATTTATGCTTCGTCAGGGTTATATTAAAAATTAATTTTGCATATTGTGCTACAATTCAACCAGGTTTAGGAATTAGGGATTGTTGAACAATATCCTAAATTAATTTTTAATGTAGCCCTGACGAAGCATAAATATATATGGGAAACGTTTTCGAAAGAATAATGAAGTAATCAATCAATTAATGGACATATATCTCCAGAATAAAAAATAAAATGATATACAATCACTATGAGTTGATTTTTGGAATTCTCGGATAAACGCAGATCTTACTGTATTTTTATGAATCCAGTGTTTCTCTAAAAATATTTCCTTTAAGTACCATTGGTTGCTACAGCGTCTCTAAAAGTAAGTTAAATAGAGCAAGTTCATCGTGCCTGGTTATAATCTTTATTTATATTTATGTTTCTCCGTGTCCTCAAAACGTTTTTTTATGATTTTTCTTGTGCGTTTACTCCTTTTCATTGCGTTTCCCTCTTATTTATTCCTTTATTCTCTATTGTTTTATTTTTCGTCTTGCGCCAGCTTGAGGAATAACGGGTTTATATTCTTAATTTGGAGAAATTATTTTCACTTTTCCATACCCCGATGCCCGGTCTTTGTTAACAAGGAAAAACTACTTGCATGATTTCGGTTGAGACGCTTTGGAATCGTATTTGTTTCCCCTCTCTTAGGCTCGTTTCTTTAAATATTTTTCGTGTTCTGACATAATGTATTGGATTCAACTTGGAGAGCAAGATTGTTGTGATTATGTTAGATGATAACTCATTTATACTCACTGGTAACATGAGTTGCCCAAAATTTCAATCATTTTCAAACATTCATCCCTATGCCGAACTTGGTAGTTCTTTAGTTTTTAGTTTTTAGGATCTCTGCTTTTTCCTTCACTACGTAGTGGTATATTATGCACAATGAAATATTTTATAATGCTTTAAAATATTGTCTTTTGAGGCCATTATTGTGATTAATAAATCGTAATTCGTATGAAGTATCATTTTTTTAAATGAATTGAAGTGACTCGTAAGCTTTCCAGTGATAAGCTGAGTTACCAGCAGAATAAATGTTTTTCTGCTGGTATTACATGTTTGGAAATATTTTTAGTTTGGTATCTCAGTAGAGAGGCACATTACAATCTGACATACATACCCATCATGCCATTCTCTATCGGGGCAGGCATAGTCAAAGAATTTGGTTATTAGTGTTAGGCCTAGAAAAGTAGCTCACTTTTAATAATTTCCTTCATAATGCCCTATCCTTGCATACATCTTTCGCTTCTCTTACGCTCATTCATTGCTTTGTACACGCTATCGAATTCTCAAGACTCCTAACATTCCTCCTCTTTAGAATCTCTTCCGCCACATTTATCCATGACTTTCTCGGTCTACCCCTTCCTCTCACACCATTCACTCTACAACCTTATATCCCTTTTGTTGTTCGACTCTCATCTATTCTCTCTCCGTATCCAAACTAACGAAGCACACTCCTTACATATGTATTCATTACTAGAGCATCCAACCCTCATTCTTTCATGACCCAGTCATTCCTAACCCTCTCCATCCTACTGTTGCCGCAACTAGGTGTTAAAAACATTATTTTTAAGTTTTGACTTCATGGCTAATATGAAGTCCGTGCGGCACTCCTCGTGAGAGATCACCACTCATGACCTCGCACTCGACGGCCCCTCACCCCTCATGATGCTCCCCATCCTCTACGTCTGCCTCCCTGCCCCCACCTTCACTGTCTCCCCCACACCTCTCCCTCGCTCGCCGCTAAATAAGCCCCTGGGGAAATCTTCGAGTGAAATATTACCCGCACTCTCGGCTCGCAATCGCTTGCACCACCTCCCCTTCATTTCGTTCCCCGCCTCCCATTCCCCCTTCCTCCCTCCCCCCCACCCGTTGACAGCACTCAGGGTCTCTCGGCAACCCCTACCCCTTTACCTCTCCCCCCCACCCTACTCTTCATTCCTTTCCCCCCTACTCCCCAGTCGACTCGGGACATCATACCAGCAGGCGTTATTGTGAGTGGGCGTTGTTGCCATTGAAAACAGGAGACAGTGCCGCTGGTTTTCCTTCGCATCTCTCATCGCATTGCCTGCAGGCCTTCGCCCGTCTCCTGAGTTCACCACGGCCCCTTCCCGCTCGTGCCATCACCAAGGCATCAATGGATGCTAAACATTTGATATTTGTATCGCCCCGCGGACTTGGTTAAATGAATTAAATCCCGTATTGATTCCCGGGTGGCATTTCTCCTTGGGAAAATGTTATTGTGACCACGTTATAGTATGTTCTGGTTAACTTGACACCGAGTAATGTATGATGAGGGTAAAGTAAACATTGCAATTCAACACAAGTATATTTGTATTTGATCTCTTCCGGCCTTGGTTTAGATTCTGTGCATCATATTCATCTGTAAATTATCCGCAGAATCGAAACCACTTTCGAAAGAGATTAAATTACATATTTTTTGTGGAATTACAGAGTTTACTTTACCCTCATCATGACTTAATTCCATCAGGTGATGACAGAAACTGGCTCATTCAAAGTCTAATGTAATTTGTTATCTAAATATAATTAAAGAAATAAGATTATCTTAATAAAGACGATTAATGTGCGGGAAAGGACCTGATGGTCTCAATTTACCTCGAAATTCAGGCGCATATCTATATGCACGACGTTGTATTTAGGTCCATCTCCCGTTGCAGCAGTGATTTTCAGCGTTTCGTGACAACGTTTTCCCCCACCGCGTCTTTGACCCGATGCCGCCTCCTGTATGGGGGAGAAACGTCTCGATCGCTGATCTACGCAACTTTACAGGAAGGTGGAATCAAACATATCAAAATTCCATGTTTGCTTATAAATACCACGAGATCTCCGAATGAAATACTTTCCATAGCGTCCCTCAAGGTTTACTATCAGTTTGAAAATTCTGTCCCCCAAGTTTGAAGAAATAATAGTCAAATGCTTTCCTCTACTTACTTGAACTATAAATTTCAAATATCTCAGTACCATTTATCTTTATTCAGCAATTGTGTCCCAGCGATTCGTCCACGTTATATTTCATTGTTCGTATCAATGATGTGAATGACCACATGTGCTTACTCTGGGTGTTTATCTCATCACTTCTATTCGTGAACGATGCTCTTCTGACAGTTTCTCTGTGGGAAATACCGTATGAGAATCTCAAGTCATGTTAGCGTTGGCGTATTAACCGCCATCCTTGGAAAATTATTTCACAGTGAGTTTATCCAGAGTGTTCCTCACAGATGCATTGCAGCTTCCGTCACCACCGATCCGAATCCGAATATAGATTATGTTACTTATAGCTAGAATTCTGATAATTCTGTAGGAACCAATGGGAAGTTTACCAGTAGAAAGTTACATAGCAGCACGGGTCGAACACTCCGCTCGACAGTGACGGAGATTTATATTCGTAAAACAACGGTACGAAAGTTACATAGTAACTCCCCAGGTCCAAAATGTCAGGATTGAACAGTCCTGTAATGATAAATACGTACAGGCTTCCGTGCTTTTTTCTATGACGGGAACTGAAGGTGAGGCTTTCTGATTTTTTTTCCGTATTATCGACGAAAAATATGGGAAAACTTCTCTTGCTATTTTTTTCTCGAACCAGTTGTCCGTGACTGCATTCAAGTCCCTCTTTTATGTAGAGTTGCCTTTCGTCTCTTCGTTCAGTCTCAAGTTCGCATTCAGCTAATTCACGCTCGGAATTTCTGGCTGGCTCCAACAGAGAGCTCAGCTTTGTTTCCTCCCGTGTCCCGAAATTCCACACTTCTCCAGCAACACTCCGAACTTCTGAACGCACTCAAGTTTTCCACACATCCTTCTCGTCGTAATCGCCCAAGCGGCCGTGAAGGATTCTCACTGGTCCAGAACAAGATGAAACACATCTGCATTTCCCGAAACAGTTGAATGCGTAAGGAAAGAGTCGCGGAGCTGGCGGGGTGTGTATCTCGTTCCCACTTGCGTGCTCTACAAGCGCTGAACAAAGGGCCGGATCCTGGTTCTCTTTGCTCGTACATCCTCCAAGAGAAGTGAGGTTAACCTCCTTCAACTTCCGCGTCGAGGGTTGCTTCATTAGACGTTAAGCAGCCAAAGACGAGATTCGATTCAGCCGCTCATATCCCTTAAAACTGCACTTAAAAATTAATTAGTAATTGGCTGGTATTTAATCCTTCTTAAATATCTCTATTTTCTTATAAAACTGCTTTAATTAGAGTGGAGGTAAACTTAAATGACACACATTGTACTCACAATTGTGGAGATAACCGTCATGTTGTTCAATGTGAAGAATGGTATATTATAGTGTAAAATGGCAACGAATTTTTTAATTTTTAATTTCCCCGTTTAACCCAAAGCCTAATTAGTGCCTGAAAATATTGGAAGGCAGTTCGTTTTCTTTATACCTTTCTTGTGTGTCCTTTTATTGGGCGCGCTGTTTAATGTGTTTATAAGATAAGATGGAAATTTGTCGTGAAACACTTTTTTCACCTTTTTAATCATCGGTGTCCCATTGGTGGGTCTATTATTTTCCTGTTATCTTTCCTGCTCAGGCGTATGCGTTGATAGCTTCGGTTGCGTATTTGCTTTTGATTCCAAAAAATGTGATTTTTGTTTACAAGGAGAAGTATGGCAATGAAAGTTATTTTGAATATAGATATAAAAAAGGGGCAACAATTCGTTTCCGTGTTCTTCCATTGGGTTCTAAACAAATTACTTGTGAGAAGTAATTTTTTCTCCGCTCCTGTGATTAAACTTTATAATACTCGTCATCCTCATTTCCCAGCTTTGTCTGGGCAATATGTTTTCTGTATATCTTGGAGTTTCTTTCTCGTGGGCAGGTCACCAGCTGGCCATATTGTTGGCCTGGCTGGCCGTATTTTGTTGTTTAGTCCACTTACAGGCGATAAAAACTTGTAATTGTTTAATGTTACCATTGCTTATCAGGTATTTAAAGCCCTTCGGTGAGTTCACGTCATTAAAATGCCGCTTCTGAATGTTTAAAATTATATCCACCAAGTATATCCACAAAATGTTTTTCCACAAAGGTGATATATCGCCATGTACTTCCGCTAGCCGCCGCGAAGGATCCTGCTACTAGGTCGATCAAGGAATAGGAGATGCATTCATTTTTCGACGTGCGTGATATGTCTTTCCTTGGCGACTCATACCTCAGGATTAAGATGAGAATTCCATGCATTGGATATTTTTTTAAATTCCTTCACTTTGTGATGCGGTTTCACTATCGTAGTTTATTTTTTCATTCCTTCGGTAGGAGCCGTCAACTTTCGCTTTTTATACGTGCCAGCTAGGGAAGTATAGCCTTTTTGTAACGAATGGCTTTCGAGTAACCGTTCGTAATAATTAATTATTATCGTGACGCTTTCAGTTATTTTATGTATATTTTGTAGGAACAAGTATTTATTTTACATGCATTCGATTCTTGACTTTACGTTCCGGTACCCGTTCGCACAATCAAAGTATCGTATAGTTGCATTCCCTCAGCACATTACCTCCATAGTCAAGGAGAACTTCTTAGGCTTTACCTGATGGAATCTTTCCATCACGAAGAAGGAGAAAAAACAACACGGCAATCCCACAAAAATGTTTGATTGCACGACTCACGTTTGCTGCAGTGCATAGGACCAGATGATGCGGCGAAACGTCGAAATCTTGGTCATGTAATAAATCTTTTAATGTGGAGTTGGAGTGTTGTTTTACTTTGTATTCACCTTTGCAATCTAGTTCTTTATTTTAGTATTTTAATTTTATGCTTGTGTTTGGTAAAGGAGAGTTGGTAAATCTTGCTGCCTCTTTAGATTGCTGCCGAAGGGCTTTTTAATTCAGTTTCTCTGTATTGAACCCGAAGTTTGCATTTTCCGGGCATGTGTGTTTTCCAGGTAAACCACCGAAGAACAATCCGTGAAAACTTGTCAAATCGCTTATTGGCTTCTAAGGAGCTTCTTCTCAACACCGTTTGCCTCGCAATAAATCCTACTCGTGCCTCCCATACTCTCTGTCATCATCAAGCCTTTCAGAGCGCTTATCCTCTTATTCACTCCCCCTTCGCCTTTCTTATGACTAATATTGGGTCTTGAAAGTGCTTCATGGACTCGTTTGATCTCTCTGTCACCCCGTTCGAGAGTCGATCGCGCGTGTCAGCTCGATATCGATTGTCTTCTCGATGGGAGTGCTCTCCAACTCCTACTTATCCGCCATCCCCTCCCTCTTCCGCGAAGCCATTCTCCCCTTCTGTCTTCCATTTTATTCGGCAGGCGTCGCTTTGAGGGGGGTTGGGGGACCCCACGGGAGACTTCAACGCCAGAAGTGTCCCCAAATGAGCCGTTGGCCCTCGTCCTCCAATCACGCGACGGGAAGTCTGTCCCGTCCCACTTCCCCCCATCCACTCTCAATTCACGGGCGGATGCCTCGCATGTGACACCCCCCCTCCAACAACCACCTCCCGTTATGTCGGCCCAACTGCCAGCCCGAACGGCTTCTGATAAGGGGGAGGACTCATGCAGTTGGTTGTGAGGGGGGGGGGAGGGGAGAGAGCTCAACGGGGGGTCCCTCTTGTGTGTGTGTATGTCGTCGCAATCGCCCAAGTTTAAGGTCGCCGCGGCGTCGGGGAAAGGACCGAATTTATATATAGGATTGACGTAGAGTCGAGTACCCCTTGTGCCTTTGAGCGTGGGCGACGTCATTAGCCGCCGTTTGTCGGGTTCCCCTCTTTCGACCCGTCACGGTCGCGTCAAAGTCAGGCCTCATTGGCTGTCTCAAGCGCTCGCCTCCTGTCTCCGGGCGTCCCACGTCCTTATTATTTCCTTCAGATTGGCCCACCTTCTCGGCTTCGTGTCCGGTGCACAGGGGCATAAGACCCTTTCGGCTAGCTTTTCCGTAGCACTTTCGGGTTAGAAGAATCTGTCCTGTGTTTTACGTCGAATTCATTTCATGTAGGCAATCCTATGTGTGTTTTCCTATTAAAATTCGTCGAGTGTGAAGAATCCTCTGCAAAATGTCACCCGTTTTGACTGGGATTTAATTAAATACATCAGGATTGGTATTCCATGCTCGCTGAAGATAACAAGGTTGTGAATAATCCACAGTCGGCACCCTTTCACAACTGCTTCGAATCCCGACGAGGATAACGCGTATGTGAATTTTTCATACTCTTCGAGCAGTAATGTGAGAAGTCCAAATTCGTTTTTCCCCATCAGGTTACTCCACTGAAGTAACTGTCGCGGTTTGTCCTGCAGTGCTTAAAGTGGGACAAAATAAATCAGCTGAAAATAAATCACGGATCCCTATCTGCCAAATTTCATAATATAAGTGTATTAGTTTGACTTGAGAAATAATTCAGTTGAAACGAATGTCTTTTATCTGAATCATTAAAAATTAAACTAACCATTATTTCCTTATAGTATGACTTAGCACGCTCACCTAATTACACGTTGATTCCGCTTATAAGGGTAGTATATCAGGGATGAATATTGTACGAAGCTGCAGGGAAATTTGTAAGGAGATACGGCGTAGTGCCTTGCTGTGCATTCACTAAGACTGCATGATTCAGTAATTCGATTTTTTTTCAATGCATTGTGTAGTTTTTTTTTTATTGAAGCGTTTAATTTTCCCTGCTGTCAAATTTCGAATCATTCACTTCACTTAAAGGCCGGATTAGCAATAGCTAAACAGTCATTAGGTAAAACAGTGATAAGGTAGACAATGCTATCAGTCTTCAGATACTTTTTTAAAAGCTTTTTTTCGATTTTACCCCTTACTTTATGCATCTAGGCTCTATTTTTTGTTATTTTCGATTCCGACGATTCCATTCCATGATGGTACTTGTTGTAGGTAATACTTTTTCTTTCGATTGTGGCCCATGTGTCACATTCTGAGTGGGATGTTTTTGTTGACGGCGATATGGACGAAGAGCGTGAATGTGAGCTCCAGCCTATAGAAAACCAATATGATGCAACTTCAGAGATGAGGACCTGAAAAGGCGATAGTTTGGATTGAATGAACGGGCGATGGACCTTTATCAAAGAGACGTACTTGGGGGCGTGTGTTCCGCTGAGAGCCCATTCGCCACGTTAATCGTAAGTCGAAAAAATATTTTTTTGAAAGTTTCCGGCTTAAAAAAATAAACTTTTGCTTCGTACCATTCCTTTCCTATCCGAACTTTTGTTCCGTTCGAACCAATTTCGTAATCCCTGCGGTGCTCTCGGGGAATTCTTCGTCTTCTCCTCCGCGCGCCGGCAAGGAGTTCCTCCTTTCACCTCTCTTCTGTCCTTTTGTGTGCCCTTCCACTTCCCTTCCGTCAGATCTTTATATTGCCTTTCGAAATAAAACAGTCCGAGAGGAGGAGGGAAGAGTTGAGCCTCTTCCTCCTTTCACGTCCCGCAGTCCTCACGAAAGTTCCGGCCTCTTCCCTCTATGACTACTTCCCGGAGAATTTGTCTTTTTTTTCGGCCCTTTCTATCGACGGACCTTCCTTTCCCGGCCCATCCCCGATGTCCTCCTCACCCCAATCCGAGAAGACCCATCGCACGCAATATCGTACGCATCCGGGCTCTTTTTCGGGGGTTTTAGAGCATGGAGGGACAGGTAACCATATAGGCAAGAGTTCTTTTCTCTCCTAGCGGGTAACCTTTAGGGATACAAGCAGGGATACCTGATATACAGCGCGGTCATGCGCTAGGTAGTGCAGACTATGCCAATGTGTATTCGTAAATGAGTAACGTATTGAATAATAGTACATGATTTCAAGAGGGAATGTGAAAACTTTCTAATGAGGTATAACTTGTAAAAAAATAACTAATTGAATGATTAATGTAAATTTGATACGCTACCTTGAACGATTGTGATGGAAGCATAATTCGTTTTAAGTAATTTGCCAGTTTTGAGGAGCTAGACAACAGTTTCGTACATCGTAATAATTTCAATCATTTCAAGGGAGCTTTTAAGTTCTCTTCCTGGAGAAATTGGAATATAAAGTCTTTGGACCACCTTCGAAAGGTTTGAATGGACCCCAGGGGATGATATATACGCGAATATAGATACATATTTGGTAATTTGAGCAGAAACATTTGTGGTGCATGTATAGAAATATTCAAAAATTCGAATCAACGGATCACTATTCTAGTTTATCTATCGCACGTTGGCACTAAAATGAAGTAGGTCTTAATTTGAAATTTATTGCTGATTTGCATTGAAATTAAAGACTCAACTTAAAATTATAACTTAAGGCGGTTGGACATGATCGTGCGAGTCAGATCGAGAGCATCCACTACGCGTATTGAAAATATCGCAATAAAAATAGCAAAGTTATGATTCTGTATCTAGTTGTCGTTAAGTTCTCCGAACAAAGTTAGCGAATAAATTGTAGAGCAAAATGATGCGGATTTTTTAAAATTTCAATGTGAAAGGCTGTTCATGGCGTGGAATGTTAAGCATTCTTGGACATAAGACACATAGAAGGAAAAAATCCTTTCGATCAACTTACTGAAAGAGAGAATTCTTGTCCATTGCAGCGTCAGCTTAAGTTACGTTGTGTTCTTTAGTTCAATCTGAAGCAGCCCTAAAGGTTGCCCGACCCGCCATTCGGAACGATTCGGATGCTAGTCCCACTGGGCCCTCACCAATGCAGGTTGGAGTCGTAGTGATTATTTCCTGGCCTCCCACCCCCACATCCTGCTTCACCCAGTTGTAACTGCTGATCC
Organism: Pyrrhosoma nymphula; assembly: GCA_963573305.1. Taxonomy (NCBI): domain Eukaryota; kingdom Metazoa; phylum Arthropoda; class Insecta; order Odonata; family Coenagrionidae; genus Pyrrhosoma; species Pyrrhosoma nymphula. The sequence goes on along the minus strand of OY754330.1, from coordinate 66,266,210 downwards.
TCCCCCCTTTGCTCCCTGGCCTCTCTATACCTATCTCACCTCCTATGTACCCCCCTATCCCTTTCCCCATCTGCGCTCACCAGTGCCCCTGCTATTCATCCTTCCCCTGGATGCAGCTTGAAACTTTCTGGCTCAGGGCACATTCTCATGCTTGCGCTTCAGGTGTACGAGGATAGCCGGATTCCTTTGCGGGTGTTGCGCGCGACCGAGGCGTAGAGTTCCGCAAGTAGCCAATCAGGCGCCGGGAAGCATTAACGCCTCGCTCAACTAGCTGAGCGCGGTCGAAGTCGGCGTGATCTTAACTCTCTGCTAATGAAACGCATGGATTCAAGAACTAGCCTGCTGTCCATGTAGTGAAAACATTAGAACGAATAGGCTGCTGAGGAAACGGGAGTTAGAGCATGAGAAAGATAGTGAGGAATGTAAATTTCATTGAATACATTGTGGGCAACATTGGGAGAAATATTCGTGCCAATATTTTAGAGATACAGTGGTCTCGATTAGCTGAGTTCCGATTCACCGATGTTTGACATTGTCATAAGGAAACGTATGTGTGTTGTAGCTACTGTAGGCAAGTTAAGGTGATGTAGCGACCGCTTGGATGCGACAAAGGATTCGATTTTCATTTACTCATGGATTCACTGCACAATATTATCCTTACGAAGTCACTAAGTGAAATGCGATAAATAGGAATGGGATGGGAATTCATGGGATTAGGTATGGAAAAAGCTTATAATTTTCGTAATTTAATTCGCTCATAAGCCTTCCATAATATCCGAGTTTTTTTGTATTTTCTTTTCTCTGTACATTAAAAAATATTCGTAACTATGGCACCGTTGAAATCCAAAAATATTGTTTAAGGCTTCTGGAACGGTTGTTAAAACTTCCATTATTGTAAATTGACTGCATTTCCTTACGTCGAGGGATAAATTTCATCCTTTGGTTCAACCGCTTTTATTTAGTTTTTATTTCTCTTCGTCATTGTTTTCTATATTATGCATCCTGCGTACTTTTTCATTGCTTTTCCCTCCTTCTTGCAAGCTGTTTTTTTCAACTATCCAATGACTTTCTCTCTTCCCTCATTCCCCTGTGTATTTCCGCATAGTCCCTACTGTCTGACTAAATTATTTCGCTTCACGATCCTCTTCACAACTTTCCCATCACATACTTTCCTTTTGCCTCACTGCCACGTCTATCCTCATGGGCTTCGAGATAAATTTCATTTCTTTTCGAAGGCATCTTACATCCCGACGTCCCTGCCGCCATTTCCCAGGTCTCATCTCTCTTCGCCACATCTTCGATATCTTTTTCTGCTTACTTTATAATTTATCCAGACTTAAGACATTGTACTAACATTGTAATTTGCATGATTGATTATCTAATGTATACTAATGATTGGCTGGAAATTTTTTCTCAACGGTTGTAACCTTCCTCACGCCAAAGTTCGATCAGTAAGTGCTAGGTAATTTGTAGCCCTATGTATCAACATTGCTACTCTGTGCCTTTGATAGCATTTCTGCCGAGGGTAACTGGATTACGTTTCAAAGTAAATTGCTTTCTTTTGCAAACGATTTTCTCGTAACGTTTTATTGGATGTACGCTGCCGTAGAGGAAATAATATTGCTCAACGGCAGCATTGACTTCGGAAATGTTTTGTGATACCATCGTGACGCCGAAAAATAAATCATTTAGAGTAAGAGATGGTTACGTTGGTACTTTTAACTTAATTTGTAGAATTATCTAACTCTAACCTAACTTGTTAACTTGTAGAATTACAAAGTTCAGGAGTCTTGTTGTCTGAAAGGCAGAAAATGTACCATATAGAGTATGATGACTATTTCCGTTATTTCGTTTTCTTGATAAAAATTCAGCTTTTGGACATCGTTCTTAGTATTCTGATATGTTATTGGCCATAGACTTTTATTATTTTTCCAACATTAAAATACCGCTGAGTGGCTGCTGTGAGTCATATGTAAGTAATTTGTTTCCTATTTGCAATCTTGATGTACATACCTTCGAAAACACCATTTTAGTGTCAATTTAGGTATTATATTTCCCTGTAAGGACTAAATATTTTCCCTTGTACTTTTAATAGATTTGAAAGGAATGTAGATATGTCACATACAACGAATTAGCACTCTTACATATGAGTAGGTATACCTTTCAATTATTTTACCGCATCAGTCTATGATAAGATAGGTACTAGCTAGTTTCGATGTCCCAAGAATCGGTAGCTGTAGGCATGTGATGTTTGAGGAGCAATGTACCCGCGGCTCTAATATATCATCTTTTTAATTAGTGTGGCGATTGTCATATTTTGCCTTAATCAGTCAAATTGATGCTGTTTCAATTTGGTGCTGCTTCGTGAAAAGTGGCATTGTGTCAAGTTTGGGCGTTAGTGTATTGTGAGTGCGTTTGGGGAGACTCTTTCATCGCTCATGCCGCTAGTATATCTCTCATTATCGCCGTCAAAGCATGCGCAGCCCTTCCGGTAATGATATTTTTCGGAAAATAAGTTACCCCGTGGAAATATTGCGTCTCGTTTTCGTTCTGTTGTGATTTCGTTCACGGTACGTTCACCTTGCAAATTTGTTTTCCGGATCGTCCGCCCAAAAAATCTATTAATACCTAACCGCATCTCCATGAATGAATCCTTAATTGCCCTTTGTCGACGGTTGCTAGATTGGCAATTCCACTTCGAGGGCCGCCGCGAAAAGGGAAAAGAATGATTTTGCGGAAATGATGGCGATGCGAACCGAACTTGGGATTCCCGAGAACACATTCTGGTATATTCAGGGAGGAAATAATATGAAAAAAAGGAGAGGCTTCAATCTTCGTAAAATAAAAAATTGATTTTCACGTTTTCTATACCCTTTTACTTAATGGAAACACTTGTTTTTCATGATTTTTAATGTCATCGTGGCATAATTTGGAGCATGACATTTCCTTCATTTGAGAGAATTGTTTTGAGGTTGATCGGATTAGAATAAGATGTCTGTTATTTGGGACCATTTTATTAAATCTCTATACTTTCATTGTGTGAACTTGCTTTTTATTCCATATTTTCAATTGTGTTTTGTTTCTGAGATTCATTCCATTCATATGGCATGTTGGTTTTTTGTTGTTCACTTCATTGTAATTCTTTTTCTTAAATTCGTGCTTTGCGCACTAAATTTATATGTATTTTGAGCTCAAATGTGATTAATGCAAATTGTTCAGATCGGATGTAAATCTGTGAACAATAAAACTATATTATTATTATGTAATTATGGGCTAAACGCCCACTTTCATGCGGTGGATTTTGGTGTTACTGCCGAGAAGTAATACTTCCCTGTCCTCTTTCCATTGTTGTTTTTAGGATATTAAAAAAGAATTGTTGCTATAACGTTACCCCTTTAGGAAATGGGGTATTTATTCTCTTCCTTAGTAAAAAAAACATTCGTCCTGATCTTCGCTGGTCTCCATAAAAAATGGAATAGAGCCATTTGAGGAGATGACATCGTGTCTTTACTTGCTTTAGAGATAAGATAGATTACCCTCTATTCCGTGGTAATATCAGTGAGATCGATTCCGTAGCCTTCGTTCACAAGAAAGTTGAAGAGTCGTGGATTTTCCCTTGTTCTTTTTCATTTTAAGTAAAGAAATTGGAACCCACAAGCTCCAAGTATCGCATGTGGAAATAATAATCAATGATATGCCTGTGATTTAGGAACTAGAGCTCAGCAGGCTGTAATTTTGAATATTAGTTATGAATAAGGAAAAAATGGAATGCTGTATTCGACCACTGTAGTAATGGAAGAATTTAAACATCTAACCATTCGATTCGTTGTTTCCTTAAATATGTGTAAAAAGTTGTTTAATATTGGCAAGAGTAGTGGCCGTTCGCTCGGGTGTGATATTGAATTTCTTGGCTTAATTGGCATCAATCGCGTTTAGTACCACTTCTCTTTATAAATATTTTGACAAATTCATGGAAATGAGGGTAGGTACTCGTGTAACACTCGCGTATCCGTTGACTACGAACGAGCGATAGTTTCCATAAGCCCGTCGTCTGACTCATTGCCTGCGCTGCTTAATGTGATTTGCCTACATCCCCCGAGCTTCATCAGAGAGAGCGAACGCTTTTCCCTCGTTTTGCCTGCAATCCCTTCCGATAAAAGTTCAATGATGGCATTCCCGCCGGAATGTTAATGTCATCGAAAAGGCAATGATTGGGAGCCCGCCGCCGGGATGGACCTAACGAGTCGCCGACCGCTTTTCATCTCCCCCCTCCCCGGCCGATCGCGCTTTTTATGGGAAACATTGTAAACGACGATACAACCCCAACGGGACCTCTCCTCGCTATTTCTCATCTGAGCACGGAAGGTGGTGTTCGAAACTGTAGAAGTTCGGCTCGCATCGAACCACGGAACGCGAAGTTAACAACGCAAATGGGCTACCCGAAAATATTGGACAGCAAAATATTCCGAAATAATCCAGGGAAATCCCCTATTCCGACCAACCTCGACAATTTCCATCTTTTGCTCTTATATTGCAGCTTAACTGTCCTCAATTGAATTATGTAAACATGTGATGATGTTACTGAGCATATATTGAAGTCATCGGTCATGTGTTGTCCTCTTGTAGAGGAACTGTGTCATTTTCTTTCGATTAATTATTTTATGAAAACATGTGCGACTACTTATTTTCAAAAAATTAAATTTAATACATGCGACAAGATTTAAAGAAGTCTGTGAACTTTAAAATTAGCGTTATCGATGAGTCAATATAATTCAATAGGTTTACAGAACAAAGTATCGGATGCCGAATGGGACAAATTAAATGCGCCAAGCCCATCCCCCGTCCGCATCCTAATTAAGGTCCAAACGAAGGGGATTTTTCGCTCGCTTTGTCCTAGCGGTGCTAACATCGCTAGTCTCCTCTCCTCCGGAAATTCAACTCTTTTAAGACTCAGTTTGCTCGGTATTTACCCCACAGGAATAGAATAATTTGACTTATTTCTCTCTTCCGTCCATTCCCGTCCGCGAAACTTGTCGGGATGAAGGCATGAGCTTGCTCCCGTCCCTTACCCGCTTCGGCCCGTTGCTGACCACACCGTCAGACCCCCTCCCTCGTCCCCATTCTTCATTCTCTACATTTCCCAGTTGTTTGTTCTGAACCCTGCAATTTTTCTTGTTTTCCAAATTAAAGTGGCTGTGATTTTCTTTCTAACTATAGACGGGAAAGGCGTGGTTAACGGTAGAAGTGGTAGGGCATTAGCAGGAGTGGGTAAAACAATTTAGTTTTTAGGGGTAGCAAAACGTAATGGCGCTCGTTTTCGAAGGGCATGGCGTCAAACAGAGTAAGGCGTGCAAGAGACATAGGGAAGAAGGCGTTCTGAGTGCCCCTTTAGAGAGATCCCCGTAGAAGTTGATGGTTATAATTTCCCGCTCATCTGCGCTTGAGTCACCCTAAGTTACCTCAAGCTCTCCGCTTGCAAGTGACGTCAAGTTTTCCAACGCATTAACCTATTGCCCTATTAAGGAATTCCTCAGTATTTTCCATTCTCGACTATAATTGATTTTTAACGTCTCAACCTCTAAAATTTCGTATAATGTCCGTTGAAAGTCGAGGTTTGTTGAGGCTGAGACGTCACAGCATTGTCGAGGCCGTGTTATTCGTGAATAAGGCCCTTGGTCAATATCTTGGAGGAATGTGCACATAGTATTTTAGGAATAAATAGCGTTAGCAATTGAGGCGTTCCGGAATAGATGGGGGGAAATAGTGTTCGACGCCAATGCCATTTTTCCGGGACAAGAAAAATTGGAAAACATCAAATTTTTAACTCTCTACATTTTATTACTTAAATTGTCCTCACTTAGGGTCTCACAGTGCACTTTCTTTGGTACTATTTAAGAGGATAAAGAGCAGATCATGGTCTATTTGAACTATTGTCGATCTATTTTATTTCTCCCTCTTAATTTTAAAATAAAAACGGTGCTCGGGGCACAGATTTCGGTTAGCATAATTTGGATTACCAGAATCCATGTCTACCGCATATTATTTATAAATGATCCCTATCTTCAGCTAGATTCCCTCCTTCACAAACTCGCCCAGTGGTTGTTCGGTCAACCTTTATTTTGAGTGCCTAAGTTACCGTAGTAGGCCCATTTGAAGAACCTGATCCCTCATCTCACCCAGCTAACCCTTCTTTTTTTACCTCCCGTTAACCGTCGCACGCGTGCAAAAACGGGTAAGTTCGAAAGAAAAAACACTTGTCGCACCCAGCGCGCCTCTGGTGGCGACGGACGGTGACATTTATCGTATTAAGATCAAATGCCTCGATTCTCTGTGTGTGTGTGTGCCCACGTTTGTTCATTTTCTTTCCCGGAGAACGACCGAGAAAAAAAATATTGCGTTTAACCGATGATGTTATCTTTACGGTCGCCCAGGCCGTCATATTGTTCCTGTATATATCGAAACTTCTCCATCTAGGTGATTCGTATGGGGAGGGGAGAGAGAAAGGGGAGTAGCTGCTCCATCTCCCCCTTTATTTGCTTTCCGCCGCTTCCCGTTCCCGCCCCGAGAGGGCGGTGGGGTGGGTGGCAGCGCCCCCTGCGAACATATTCGTCGCTCAAGTCCTCCCCAAAGTAGAAGCAGTGGGTGCCTGCTTTCTTCGCTCCCTTTTTCATTCCCTTCCCTATGAAAACATGCGGTGTAAATGGCAGTAAGAGTGGAAAAATGAAGATAGAGGAAAAAAAAACGAGAAATTATTCCCAAAAATAGAAGAAAACAATAATAGTAAGCCTAAAGCTGCCATTTTACAGGAAATTGATTGAAATTTCGATTGACATTGGTCGCTTCCTATCATTCTTGAATAAAATTGGGAAATTGAATAATGACATTTGCGACTGCGGCGAAGGGCTGGATGATGTTGAGCGAAGAATATTCCAGTGTGAATTATTCATAGAAATGAGGACGAATTTGAACGAGAAACTTGCCAAAAAATCAAATTTGTTAGCGGCAGGAATGAAAAAGAACGTTGAGCCACTCGGACTGCATTACTTGTTAATGAAAATTCGTAATGGTTTTACTCCTCTTCAGTGATGTCGTTCCTCTTGCTTTCGTCTGTACTTTTTATACTTGTATTTGTAGTCTGTGCTGTGTCCTTTGCGGGCACGGATCTGGGAGAATGCTGCTTCGTGTTTCCGTATGTATGTACATGCCAACCTTCGCCGCTTTCTCTAAACCATTCTCCTTTCTCCCGACTCTCTCTTAATGTCTTTCTCTCTGCCTCCTCACCGAGCGCATCCTCTTACATCCCCAGCCACCCCCTCCCCGCCCCCGTACATCCCGCCCCCCGCAGCACCGCCTCTGCCTCCCAAGGCAGCGAAAGAGTCCCCCTAACCCAACCCTCCCTCCCGCTGCGTGTTGCTTTTTTTGTAGTCAGCAGTGCGGCTCTGTTGATACCGCGCTTCATCCCCAGAAAAAGACTGAGCACCGCTGTGCCCATAAAATGAAAAACGGAGAGATAGAGAAGGGGAGAAGGGAAGAGAATAAAAAATATATATATACTTATATATATTTAAAGAAGAAACGGAAAGAGACAATCGCTTACTGTGTCTCCCTCTCCCTATTTCCCGTTCCCTCCCTTCCCATGACGCTCTCTGTCTCATCTTCTCCATGCCCACAGCTAGGGTTTCCAACCGTACTGAATTCTCTGGGAGACTCCAGGAATTAGACAAGGGTTTTTGAAAATCTCCGGTCTCCCGAATTACAGCGTTTTCCTTCCGCTTCAAGTTCGTAACAATTTTAAAAATATTCCTTATTTTACTGTAGTATAGATGTACTTCTGCTGTCTAAGATTGATTTTCATCTGTTACATGCTGCTTTTACCGCAGAGTATACAAATGTGTCTCAACATTTCCTGATTTAAATGATTGGTGCAATATGGCAAACGATAGTTTAATCGCAATTGGACTATCTTTTGGTAGAGCTAGCTTAATTTTGTCCTTTCTTTAGAATTTATGCTGCTCCTTTACCCTTGGAACGTTTGCTTATTTGAGAGGGTGACTGACAACTGAGGTATTTCACGCCATTTTGATAGGTGGTTATGTTGTTAAACGAAGGATTAGCTGGGGACTGATGGAAGAGTGGGAAGAAACCCGGCGTTAACGGATAGCGCCGAAGGCCACGAAGAGGGTCGCCGCAAAGTCATAAATGCCTTTAATTCTCTCTCTAAATCTCCATGTTTCTTGACGAAGTCATTCCCTTTCCCAAGATTATAAGTCTTATGTCAAGTTTTTAGTTATTATATCGCAACGGATTTCAATGTAAGCTCCACCGTGGAAGCCTGCGTCACAATGAAGTAAGCTGGTTGTTACGTAAGAATTGAACATTTTAACACGTGTGAAGATGGACATTCGTTTGAACATTTCACTGGAAACTTAGGCAAATCAGATTGGCTAGTTAACTGGTTATTTGGGATAGGAGACAACAGCTAAGGTCTTTAACGACGTAGACAAATGGGTGGGGTGGTAAGGGAAGGGTTATTTGGGAGAGCAAGAAGGGTGGAGAGAAACCCTGCGTCGGCATTAGCCAGCCTTTACCGAAAGGCGCCAATGGGACCACAGATTTGTGTCCCACACGACGGACTCAGTACCTACACTTGAATTGCCCTCCACGTTGCGCCCAAGTATTGATTCGATTTCCACTGAATAATCTCCGTCGCTGCCGGGCCTCGAACCCCCGCCTCAGGGAAGGAGAACAGTACTCTAGCAGCCAAACCGACCCTCTCCAGAAACTACCGTCCCCGTGAACCACTAACACACCTGACCGGTAATTAAGAGATCCGGGTCCGAATTCCGGACAAGGCAGGTGATTTTTCCGTGGCCTATTTCATCCCTATGGTGTAATTCTTCAGGAGTTGGTAACCTTACGTAGGCTCCCGTTGGTGCCTCTCGTGTTGTTTCTTCCCTTCGGAATTACAAATATACGTATACACCACCAGAGGCGGAAAAGACGCCGGGCGCCGGATTGGAGAAATGGGATGGAAAAATAAAAATAAAGAAAACTTGGGGGCCCGAGGATGGGTGTAGTGCGTGGGGGAGGGGGCGGGGGGAAGGGTAAAGCAAGGGTAGGGCAAGGGAGGGAGGGAGGGGAGAGGGGTTTGTGCGTCGAAATACACGATAGCTTTCATTCTCTTCCCTCTCTCTCACTCTTGTATGTGTGTGTGTTTATTTTCTTTCCCTCGGAGAGCGTCCATCGCTCTAAGGGATTCATTTTTGGGATTTACGTGCGCCCACTTGGTTGTGATTTTCGTCGTCGTCCGCGGCGAAAATAAAGTTTTTTTTATCTCGGAAAATTCTATTTCTCTCCCTGTCTCTCTCTCTCGGGGAATTGTGCGTGAAAGTGGAAGGTTGGGAAGAGGGCTAACGGTCGGTCTTGGGGATGAATAATATAACCTCATAAAAATAAAGTTTTGATTATACTCCCTTTATTTTCATATGCATTACGTCACGTTTTAATGTCTTATATTCTCAGTGCATTTTATTATATTTTTTTCATTGTTTTATGGTATCTTTGCCAATAAATATTGTATTATCACATTGCTAATAAATTTAATTTGTGAAAGGAAATCATTCTATCTTCACTGATATGTCAAATTATTCAGACATTCGACAGCCATTAAGAACATTAGTAATTCGATATGACATTTATATTCATTGTTGAACATTCAATAACGATAATCACAGTTGCTGGCTCACCATGGTCCATCTCCCACAACGTCCAAGGGCTAAGTGCTAGCTTTGATCGCCGTCATTCATGAATAATTTGCGAGTAAAATATTGCAAAAAAATGTTAAGAGGGCAATGCAATGATGAAAACAAAATTTCTAAAGATATAAGTAAAAACGGCTATGAAAAAAAGAAGGAAAATAATTTCCCCAGCTGGGAATCTAACACTAACCCTTCCGCTCAAATGGGTGTGTACGTACCCAGACAAGCAGACAGACAGTGTGAGCTAATACATAAAGGGAGTAAAAAGGGGAAACAGTGATGATTTGGTACGTCCCAGCGTCATGCTCCCTCCAGACCGTGTGGGATTTATTTGGTTTATTTATCGTAATGCTTTAGTGGAAGTTTCTGTAATATCTGAGAGATTGAGAGTGTAAGATTAGAGTGCGAGGGAGCAGCTTAGTTTTTCAGAATCATGGAGAAATAATTATCAGTGTTACACATAAGTAATGAGGACCACTGCCACAAAGATGTAATCGGTTTCCATTAATGCATTCAATCATTACCGATGGGAAAATATAATTTGAGATCTGATAACTAATTATGATACAATTTATTTATTTAGGCATTTAATTGCATTGTTCTCCCTTAAATATTCGGAGCACTTTTGGAACGCAACTAAATTTCATTTAATATTATTATTACTATACTATTTTTTATTGATAACTCTTATATTGAAATCAAATATTTATGCATAACCATTATTTTGTAGTTTATTAATTATTATGAATTGCTTTACTCCCATTCAAAATAAAAATCTGGTTCCGGTTACCTAGTGACACTATGTTACTCATGAAATACAGCGTAAATGTAGTAGAAAAAATGGGGATGCCATTAACGCAGTTTGTAATTAACGCTAATGTGTTGACAATTTGCAGGGTGTCTACAGGTCCTTGAAATGTAATGTACTGGAAAAAAATAGGAAAGTCCTTCAAAACTTTTGAGAATTGAGTTAAGAGAAAATTGAATCCCCGAGATCAAATGGAGAAGCGCGAACAACAGAGGTCGCTAAGTTACGGTAACTCTATCTTACCTATACTGCTTGATTTGAAAAGCGCCAATTATCACCAGATATGCGTACTATATCGGATAATGGAACATTCAAGATACATAGCCGTAGTAAAGCTTACGCTACAGTGGCGTAGAACATAACATTGCATTCTTTATGAGTATTATTTATAAGAGGAAAGTTTTGTAGGTCAAAGACAACAGGTATGACAACAGTGAATAACAATGAGTAATAGTGTATAACAGTGAATATTATAAGGGATGAGTGATTGAGCAGATTTTTTTTTCTTCTTCTTTTTTATATTTGGCTTAATACTATAACCGTCCTCTTACGCCCGCGCCATCATCACCCGGTAATTGATAATGATCGAGCACATTGCAAGTAGCGAATTGGGTTTCTCAACATTATCCCGAATCACGTTTCCAAAAATCAATTGTTGTCGGTAGTGAAGAGGAATACGCAGAATCAGATGAAAAATGTCCTTGAATTTTATTAAAATTGATCCTTGAAATCCTTGAAACGTACTTGAAATTGAAATACAATTTTTTGTAGACACCCTGATTTGCCTATATTTGATGATATTCCTACTCTCTTCTTCGTGCTAATGATGGCCGAGGTCCTCCTGAGCGCTTGTGGACCCCTCGACGCCGGGTCCAAAGGAGAGGCATTACGTGCTGTGCCAGAGAGTGCCACTGCCGTTACTGGTTGTAGCTTCACTACTGATTTGATTTTGACGTGCGCGTCTAGTAACCTCAAATACCGAGTAGTCATCATTTCTTCACGAATATCAAAATGCGTGTTTAGGCGATGGGACGGAAGGAATCTAATCCGACAAAAGCCCGGATTTGGGCTCTTCTCAGGTATGGGATACAATTCCCTAAACTGACATTGTTGATGAGGAAATTGAAATGTCCTAAAACAACATGTGAATCTTCAAATTTTGCCTTAATTAATTTTAACTTTAATATCACGACTTCAGCGTACAAATACCTCACTCTCCGTGTATGCCAGCAACCAGGAATATTTGTTTATTTTTCTCTCATCACGTGACGCCATTCGCGATCCGTGACCTCATTCGTGACGCGTAACGTCATTTGTGATGCGTGGCATCACGTGACCCGATTCGTCATTGTTCTACCCTTCCATTGGGTACGTACTTGGGGTTTCCCTCGGCGCGACGGTCTCTCTGTGACTGTCGTCGGCGCGGAAGACGACCACTCCCGTTCGCATGTCGCAGCCGGTGCGATCTCAATCGATCCCTTTCGGGTTCGTGATTCCTCGACATTTTTCCCGTACGGGATCCCACTCCAGGGCGCAAATAGCGGGCGCACGCTTAATATTCGATTGGGTATAAAGTCAAGATGTATGTCCTGAAATGAGTGGCTTTGGGACGTCGCAGCGAGGGGAGGGGAGCAAGAGTCGGTAAACAATGGAATCGCTTTCGCATGTGATTGATTCCTCGTCGACAATTCGAACGAACGTTCTCAGTCTTATCGAAAGATCTTCGGAACAGGGAATGTCATCAAATGGCGCAGTGAGGATGGACAAACTTTGCTCAGCGCTCCTTGTGGAATTAAACGGTGCAGCGGCTTGCATTTCCTTTGATTGGTCCCCCATTGCCGTTCCCTCACATGCCTATTTGAGATGCACTCGATCGCGTCGCATTTAAATTTAACCAGATTAATGTGTGTTGAAATTCTTATTCAAATAGGGATTTCGAAAAATACTCTTTTCTATTTGGAAGCAGGAGTGAATACCTTTTAGCATCGAACATGTTGATGAAAAGGCTGAGATTTGAAGAAAACCTATGTAACGGTGTTGATAGATTTCATGTGAAGCCCGAGTAAAGATGGGTTCACCTACTCCTGGTCTATGTCAGGAATCCATTGGTGCTAAGAAGATGTGGTCGGCTTCGCAGTGAGTATAAACCTTATCGTCAACTCAGTATGCCAAGGGTTAACGCGATCTGAAATAATTCAGCTAGGAATCACACCGTTCGGGGATACAAAGACGATATGCGGATCATTGCAATGGAAGCTCGGGACCAACTTCCTTAAAAGTGGTCTATTATTCAACCTCTATATTTTCATTCAATGAACACAACTTTTTTTTCCACGGATTTATGTTTCAGCAAGACAGAACGTCTGGTTTTGGCGGTTAAATTATCATCGGGTACAATGGCTGTTTTTTGTTTCATTGCCGCGAATTGATGAGGATGGAGCATTGTTTCCTCCTTTCGGACAGCCGTACTCATTTACATAAAAGAACCCGTGGAAAAAACTTGACAGTGGTAGGCTTCACTTTGTAGAAGTTCATTACCTCTCGATCGAGGTATTATCGAGGTATCGATCTCCCTTCTGTACCTGACGATGCCGTGAATCGGTGAAACGCGTCGTACAAATAAAAATTTGTGGAAAAGCACTAAGCATTTTAACTAATCATGAGTACTAAACCGTGGAACGCAAATCATTTTAGCCAATAATAGCGACGGAGGCTTTGGTGGGCTATTTTTTTGGGTGCACTTACCTACCGTGCGTGACGTCACGCGCCTCGTAGTTACTGTGAGGAGACTAATTTCTCCGCCTGAGGGTAAATTTTGTGTAGCACATGATCGAAGGGCCATATGTGGCCAACTCCGCGACGCTTAATCCCCATGGCGTTCATTCGCGTCTCCCTTCCCCCCATCCCTCCCTCCGCTTGTCCACCCTCTATCCCCCACCCCCTCTCCCTCGCGTTTCGATCTGTCCGCGCCCGTCCATCGTCGCCCTGATGCATCATGCAAGCGTCGCATTTGCGTGCACCAACCCCCACCGCGCACCCCTCCTCACCAACCCTCCTCGCCCATCATTCGGGACAATCCTGGGGATTGGGATGGCGTGGTGACTAGGGAATTGGGCCTCCCATGCAGAGGGCCCGGGTTCGAATCCTGGATATGGAGGAGATTTTTTAATGGACTACCGAACCCTACTTGAGTGCTACGTTGAGCACTCTTCGGGTGCAGTACTGCTTCCATATGATGTAACGTCGAACTGTGGTTCCCTTGGCACCTTTCGGTAAGAACATAGTGGTGGCACTAGAACAACAGTTTTCATTCATTCACAACTGTTTACGAACCGAAAATGTTTCAAAACGAAACAGTTCCGTGAAACACACTGTTGCGCGCAACAGCTAGATGCACACCAAACAACAGGCGATCGATCGGTGGTGTTATTATCATGGCTAGCAGTTCTGTATTCTGTGTAATAAGAAATCTTTCACTAAAAAAAAAACAATTTAATTTGGATTCATGAAATATAGGTACTTCAAAGTTCTAATTCTATCTGCAGAGATGGGCGGATATGTGTTGGCTGAATAAACCGGCAACCGCCTGCAACAGATTCAAATCCATCAAATTGTAGCTTTCTAACCACAATGCAGCCACACGTGCAGTGAAACTTGAACAGAATAGAAGACAAAACGGTCAGCTTCAGCTACCAGTTGCCGCTGCACAGCGCAGAGTGCAACGTCGTGGCTGCAGCTTGATCACGAAACTAACATGTTGTTTGCAACAGTTTTTTGAAACAGTAGTCTGGTCGAAACAGTTGCGGTTGCAACCGTTTCGCTCCGGCAACACTTAATTCTACCACTATAAGAGCAGGCTAATGCCGATACCGGGTTTCCATTCCGCCTTCATTCTCTAGATGATCCTTCACTAACCAACTTACTCACCTGCCCTCAGCATTGCAAATGACCAGATCTATGAGACACCTTCTCAAAAATCAATCAATCGATGCAATCCTCCTCGTTTGCGGTCCACAACCTCTCCGACCCTCACTTGAGGCGCTGGAAAAAAACGCCTCGTGCATATTCTCCCTGCTGGTCGCCACATTGTCATTCCATATATTTTGGCACCCCTATGTCCCGGTATTATTATCTCATCAAATATTTTCTAAGAATGAAAAGAAGTTTACACTTTCTCCCTTCCATAATGCTCACTTGAACTCTGTCTGATGTAATATATAAAACCCAAACTCTCATTTAACATCATGCTAACGAGAAGGCTACATCAGCTAGCGGTTAATTTAAACTAGACATTATAGAAACTTATATATACTTGCTATAATTAATCGTCTTTGCGCCCGTCCATGTTTCTTTCTGAAGTCGCTCCAATTCACGAGAGTGATGGTTAGATTAGGTCAATGTTTGTTCTTATTTCGGAACTTATTTCAAAAGAAGCTCTTCTGTATAAGACCTCGTCAGAATGATAATGAGCTCTTAAGTATAAAAACCATAGCCATTTATAACGCGGATGATAATAGGCATGCGCTTTAAAGATTTCAAGTAAAATGTTTCCGAATCAAATTTGGTCTTATACTAGCGTATTTCTGGTATGCATACTTCAGGAAGTTCTAGAAACTTACTCCTATAGGGATCAGTCTATATTCTCCTTTGGGCTTATCTATCCTAATGCTTATATGCCTATGTTTTCGGCAGTGTTTTAAAGGCATTTTTATCCTCATCCCATTTTCAGTTATGAAACTCCATACTGCAACCAAATTATTTAATCAATTCGACTTCCGACTAATATGAATGAATAATGACGATGCAGTTCCTTAAGTAGCAATGGCCCGTCGGGATCATGTGAAACTAGCATTAATTCTCTGCATTTTCGAGCAGCGTCATTCCAAAGTCGTTCATTTTCCGTCTGTCATATTCCATTTCGTATTCAGAACACCACTTTTGTTCAAACACTGTGCCATTTGTGTTTTTTTAAACTTGATGATTAAACGTCTACCTGCCGGTGTCACCCTCCGATTTCGCTCTGATTTGGAGCTGTTTCCTCAGCATGGCGCTAATTTTGCTACTCGCTCGATTACCGACCTAGAGTTATGCCATTATAATATATATTAACCATATCACCACAAAGGTATTTGGCAGTCTATGAAATTTGAAGAGCTGCATGGTGGTGAATTTTCTAGGACTGTTTAAGCTCTCTGTAGCCTTTGATCGCACTGAGGTGTCCAAGGTTTACTTCAGCAATGACATGTTCTTGTCTAAGCGACTTTGACATCGATTACGTGAGAAATACTTGTGCTACCGATGATTTTATTTCAATTTTTTCGCCACATCTCATAAGCGTTTGAATGGCTCAGGTTTGCAGTAAAATTTCACTTCAGTGGGTGTTGTGCACTCCACTTACATTTCAGTTTTCGGTGTTGAATTTTGTACTGAGCGTGCTTTTTTTGTTCTAGCGTCAAGTGTATTTCGATTCGTGATTCCTCTCAGATAGTTTGTTTGAAGTGGTGCTTGTGAGGCTTGGTCAATAAAACTAACGAAATTAGTTGAATCATATAATGTCCTAACCATGGAATAATATTTGATAAAAGATCATTCCTTTATATGTGGCCTAAAATATTCAATTTATTGCCTGAAATAATAAAAATATTGCAAATCTTGTATTGCAAATTTTGAAAACGGCAAACGAGTGGCTTCAATATTATGAAAATGTTGAACGTTTTTTTTCTGATTTTGTATTTTATTTAAAAGTCTACTGCTGAACTGCTTCAAAAATAAATGGCAATTTTCAATTTCAATCCAGTTCATAGACCTAGGAGCCCACCTAAAGGTTCCATTGCTAAATAATTTCGTTATATATATATGCATGGGATGTATGTACTTGAAGTGGAAGAAAAATGCGTGTAAAAAATCTCCATAACTGGCTAACGTATGCAAGGTATTTCCCTGTAAAATAGCCACCTTTCGACTATTCTCAAGGTTCGGAAATACAATAAACAGAAGTATTAACCCTGATAAATCCGTGGTAATCACATCCGTCACCGCGAAGCATTTCGAAAGTGGATATGTTTTTGAGAACGCTTGCGGTCCGAGCCGCCCGGCGATCCCATGCATTTTGGATAATCCTAACGGTTCCATAATGATATCGTAAATCCTCCTCGCGATTGAAAGCCGGGCCCTGCATGCATAAAATATTTCATTTTGCGGCGGCAAGTGGCAAATGGCTCTCTCTCTCTCGTCCCCAACGATTAAACATATCAACCCGGCGGAATCGGTCATCATCCCATTCTCCCATTGTGATTCCGGATACGCATAATCACTCCCTTTATAGTGTGCCGCTCGTGAATAAATCAGGAGCCGCCTACTTTGGCTAATGAACATTTTAAACGGGTGGGCGGGGCGTGGGGCTGGGCCTCCTCCGCCGCCACACTCCCCGCTTCGTCCGTCCCACTCATCGTATTTCGGGAGGCCCGGGGAAATACATTTCATTCGGCATTTAATCCGTTGTCATTTACTCGCGCGAGGGAGGAGAGGGGGCATTCTGATATTACCGCTAATCCTAGTCGAGCCTTCTCCTCCCTCTCCCCACGGGCACTTCATCAGGGGCTGGCGGAGATTGTATCGCTGGAGAACGTGTTATGAAGTGGGAGCGGGGGATGGGGGAGAAGATGGGTCATCTCCGGTGTTTCCTCCCCTCTCTTTGTGTGTGTCCTCGGAAGACCACTTCGCATTCATCCCTCTCTAGTTCCCCGTATCGCATTCTTTCCTCCTCTTTCCTTTCCCCTTCCAATATTCCCCCTGCTCCTTGTGGGGTATTAATACCCCTCTATTGAGTCAAAAATGAAATACAATTCACTTTCTTCCTTCCCGTTTCCCTATCCCTTTTGCCAGCTCCTTCCCTTTTTCATGGCTGGTGTCCGACCACCCCATGCCCCACGCCTCTTGCAGTGGCTCTCAGGGTGGTATGCTAATGTACTTTATCTCTCGCAATTTTAGGAGTCTTTATTGACGATTTTTCACCTGTCGTTGTCGTCCGTGGTTTTTCCCCGCTCTTCGTCTTTGAGTTATAGGCATAAAATTTTGCAATTTGTCCTAATATTTGTGATAGGACAATGGGCATAGCAGCAAGGACATTAGAAGGAAAATTGTGCTAGTGAAGGAGGCGTTCAGCATAGGAATGGAACTGATGACGGGGACGTTGTTTGAGAAAGTACAGGAAATGTTGGCGAAGAGTTTAATACGGTAGCTTTGCATTGGGGAAGAAACGTGTACGTGTAAATGTGAGGTGGACGGATAAGAATACGGCTTAGGAAAAGCTCGGCATGGTGTGCAAGGAGAGAGAAATGCTTGTTACAATTAAAGAAAGGCAGAGTAAGTGGTTGGAACGGGTAATGAGAGGCGAGAACATGATGAAGGCATTGATGGAGGGGAGGATGCTGGGTAAGTGGAGAAGGGGAAGAAAGGGGTTAGGCTCCATGGATGGGGTGAAGAGAGGTAGGACGTATGACGAGTTGCAGGACGTAATAATTTGCGGAGACTAGGACTTCCAGCTGTATAGGTATTGTTACATTATCTATACCCACCTTAACCGGTAAATTTTCTCTATGAATATGATACATGGTATTTTGACATAAAGTAACTGGTAATGATTTTATGGCTACATTTAAATGCTTGCTGCCCGTTGTTTCCAGGTCAGGAATTAGCCGTCCTGTAAACTCATGTGTTGTCGTTTCATACCACGCCTCAGTTGATAAGCCTGTATTAGGATTAAGTTTACCGGTTAAACAGTGCGATAAAACCTTAGTAATTGAAGTACCTAAAACTGCATACAACCCCTACCGTTTTACATGTTTACTATTCACGGTGGTGAAATATCTCTAATGATTATAGCACTGTAGTGTGAAAAAACTATTTACACATGAATATTTGACCTATCCTTGACTTAAAGCGGTACGGTTGGCTAAAGAATAATTTTCTTTTGACAGCGGTTTTAAAAGTCGTTTCAATTTTCATGTTTTTGGTAGACTATGAAACAATTAATATGCGAGAATCTAATAATGTCTCTGAGTACAATAAAAAACCTGTTGCGAACGAAATAATATATTTCATTCTTTTGAGCTCGCATAACTTGCATTTTTAAGCAACTTCATTGGAAGCCTAGTTACAAAATAAAACTAACATATCATTAGGATCACCCTATGTGGTGAGCATCTTAGAGAATAGAAAACCCTCATCTAATTAAATACTTAAACAGTTTAAAATAAGGCCACCGATCAGAACACACCGAAGCACCGCGTTTTGAATTGTGAATGGAGAGCGCCAGAAAGCAAGGTTACTCTCGCTAGTTGCTGTCCGCTTGTTTAACTGTCCTGCTGTTCACCTCGGTAAGTGCATTCAGTGGTGGTAGGTTGATTTGCATTAAATACGTGTTATCACCTACAGCAATTGTATATCTCCCAGTTTTCACCACATCTTTTCCTACACATTCCTTGTTCTTTCCCTCTTGCTGTTATCATCAGTTTTTTATCATTTACCCACGCCATACATTTTTCTGTTTTCTCTCTGTGATTAAAATGAAAATGAAGCTGCACTTTATAAAATACTTTATTTTTTCGGTCACGCATTATTACCCAGCTGAATTCAGTCTGAATTTTCCCGTTCGTTCCACGTCTCATTTCCTCTTTCACTTTCCTCCATCTTAGCCTTCTCCCCCCCCCCCCCTTTCCCCCTCCGAACGGCTCGATCGGGCGACTTGCCTCCGGCACCGCCATAAGCACGTAATGTACTCGTGGTGTGTACCCCCGTCCATGTATATCCCGTCTGAATGCTCGCACAGGGGGAATAGAGGGGTAGGGCGTGTGACGGATCCCCCTCCCCCCCTTACCGTCCCCACCCATCCCGCCTGGATCCAACCCCTGCCAGCCCCCCCCCCCCCGCGTCACACCCGTCCCTTCCTCTCATTCCCTCCTCTCGTCCTGTCACCGCTCCAGTACCCCCCTCACCCTGCCTCTCCGGTTCTCTTTTTATCCCTCACAGACTCGCGCTCGATTCAGACCTCTCCCTGCCCACTCCCCTCTCGCCCAATCCCTACACCCTGCCCTACCCTCGCCGCCTCCCTCCTTTTACAGATCCCTAGCGTTTCGGCTGGAGACTTCCAATCTCCCCATTCCCCTCCCAAACGGTCGGTCCCTTCCCCATCCCCGACTTGTCACCATAGCGACAGGGCGTGCCCCGAGTGCTCGTTGCCATGGGAACGGTCGCGAGGCGCCGTTGCGGGGGGATGATAGGAACGGGAGACGGGTGGGGGCTGGGGGAGAGGACGCGACGACTCACACCTAGAGGTGCAGACCGGAGGGCTGACGGCGGCTGCGGCGGTGGCAACATGGCTGCCGCGCGCATCACCTCCTCTACGCTACCGTCGATTCCCTCTCTCTCTCTCACTAACCCTTCCCCAGATCCGTTGTATCTGCCCCTCCTCCTCCTTCATTTCCTCCCACCTCCCCTCTTCCAGCACGACCGTCCGCCATAGTCCTTTCCTCTCACGTCTCTCACTCTTTCCCTCTGCGGTAGATTCGTCGGGGAAGGGGTACCCCAAGGCTGTATCCTCGGCCCCTCGGTTTTTTTTGCCGCGAAAATCTCTCGCCAGTTTTTTCGATTCATCGCGATAAGTGGGAGTCGCGGAAGTGGTTACCAGTCGGGAGTGAGAGGCGATTAAAAATTCTGATTTTTCTTTTTTTTATTATCTGCCAGATGGAATCCCTCGTCCAAATGAGGCTGCTCTTTTTCGCCTGTTCCCCTCAAAGCTTCGTACATTTCTGCGACTGATTTCTTTACCTTTTCCCGTGCGATATGCTTTTTTATCCTGCTCTCCTACTGCTTTTCCCCTTCCTTTCATTCTTGTACGAGAAAAAAATTATGAGTGCCAGCTCATCAGAACGTATCTCGCGCTGCTTTTTTTCTCTTAAAGCTCTCTCTTTCTCGTTTTTCACTCATTTCCCTCAGCCCAAACACCATTCATTTCCGTTTCTTTCGAGAGGGCCTGGGAATTTGAAAAAAACGAATAAAATGAAGCCTTCCCATTTCTTCTCTCTCTTTTAAATTCGAGCCATTTCGTACTTTTTAATCACGCCGTCTAACTCACTCTTTTATTCACCTTCCGCCTATTTTCGCCCGCAAGTTTTTATCCTCGGGGATTTTCCTTCGAAGCGAATCTGATTGAAGCTTTTTGCGCTCGCGCTACATATTGCGCGTTTATCGCGGGGCGTCTAACGCGACAGATTTCCGGATCACCGGCCGAGGAATCGATTAATTCGGGTCGCCGTCTCCCCGGCGGTGTCGTGGCGACGAAAAATCGTGGATTATTTTTTTTTGCTGAAACGGACGTGGAACGAGATGTCCTCGGGGCCCAATAACGTGTTTTCGGGGTAGCGACGCGAATATGCCGTCAATTTCACGTATTCACCGCTCTCTCTCTCCCTGCTATTTTCATTATCCGGATACGCATCTCGCCTGCGGTCCTAGTCCATTGACAACCTCGAATCGCTTGTATTATAATTTTTATTTTCATACGTTGAGTTACATTATTAGGCATCAGTTTAGTCTGCCTTGAGTTTGGGCATAGTTGGGACCAGAAGTTAAAATGGTCGTTGCCTCCCAAATTACTGAAAATTAGTACTGAGATTGAGCACTGAAATTGAATTAAATGAATTTAAAGTTAGCAAAGTGGTGTGACATATTTTGTTCTTCTGTTTTGTTTTAATAGTAACTATTCGTATTCCACGTCAATCAATGTGGACAGATTACTGATAAAGAGTTTATCCTATTAGACATTTGTCCTTTCATTTTCCTGAGTGTAAGGTTTATTTTCGGAAGAGGTCTGTAGTTCATTGATCAATTTTCCTGCCCATTCAATGGTGTTATTATACGCAATTATCTTCCTGCTCTTGTCATTTGACATTGAAGTAGATCAGAATTTTTTCAGAGTTTATTTAAACTAGTTGACTGATTAAAATCGTTTAGATTTTATACTAGCAAGAATTATATTGAGGAAAATCTGAAACCACTATTTCAAATACCTGGTGTACTTTCGTTTTAGGGAAGCCGTAATGCATTATTCTTGATTGATAATGCTATCTTATCGATAATGATACCAATAATATATTATTTTATTTATATATTTTTGTTAAACCCTGCTTTATTCGATTGATGAATTTTCCTCGTTCAATATACTTGGAAAATCAATCTGTAACCCTAATTTCTTCCCGTTTAATCAAGGCAGTAGGCACTAACAGCAATTACGATTTGCAATCGGCTATCATTATTTTCTCCAAAGTGATTTGATTATTACTATGCTCTCCAAACGTTACTGAAATTAATTTGCGCTTGGATCAGAAATTAGTTGGTTAGATAGTTATTTCGGGACTAATTTAGAGATACTTGTAACAGTGTGTCTCAGAAGCTATTTCTATGAGTTATCGTCGGAATTTCTCTTATAGAAGCTAGCTGAAGTAGATTCGTGCCTTGAAATGAGCTAGCTAAAATTGATTCGTGCCTTGAAATGTTTCAAGAGAGATTCCGAGTTTAATGGGATTACTGCCCTGGATCGGATGACTCGTCATTGCATCAGGTAACTATTTCTATCGAAGACCGTGAGTCATTCAAAACCTTCCGACTGTCCACTTTGTGTTTCGTGAATATATTAAATATAATAGACCCAAGATATAATTGAAGCCGAAAATTGTGAGGATTTACGGTCGCCGTGTTGACCGCGATGGGATTTCCCAGGTCAGCGAAATATGTAAAGCGGTTTGATTGAGTACACTCACCACCGCCCCATTTTCAAAAACTTACGAAATAATTCATCTCTAAACCTCATTGGCCCGATTGTAACGAGCATGACGGCGCGTAGGTTTACATTTTTCCCCGCTGGTGACCAGCCAACCAGCGATTGCGATCTTAACTGATCAATCACCAATGCCTCGGAATAAAAGATCGCCCGCCCCACATTAATCCAAATGCAACCGATAAAGAGGCGGTGCGAAGGGTATCGCGTGAGTTTTTTGCGAATTTATCGGCGTTTCCCTTAATTGGATGTTGTTCGTTATTGAGGCCGAAAAGTTATCTGCCTTATGGAGATTAAAATTATCGCCAGCGAGCACACGAACCATGCAATCAAACAGCTCGCCATTCTACCGGAGTTGACGAATATAATCACCGGGAGTAAAATTTAAAAAAAAGATGTGATCATTCTTCGTTTGAAGATATATTTCACATTAGAGTGGCATGGACGTGGATTCAAGCCGTCAATTTCCCAAGTTTGATTGTTATCGCAAAAGAATCTATAACGATTAATGCTTCTCTAGCGAACTTTGAAATCTGAACTCGCCGTATTTTGTGCCGTAATCTCCAAAACTGAGTTCATGAAGAGGCGGGCCGAAAATAGAACGGAGCGGAACGCAGCGAATCAATCTTCTCATTACCAAAATGCCGTTTGTGAAGATTTTTTTCGCAGTTTCACCATTCGCTCGCTCCACATCAGCGCCCCTGCTCTATGGCTTTTATATGATTTTTTGCGACCCATGAAGTTTGAAATCTCCGTGCTGCCGAAGTTAGAATAATAACTCATCTCGATGCGAACGCGTTTTGACACCGATCGTGGAATTAAAATAATATTAAGTATTTATTTGTAATTTAAATTCCACGTTTGGTTTTGGAAACTTTTTGCGCCTTCCGATGTTGTGTTTTTATGTCGTGACTTTGCGTTAGGTCGTAGTGATCCAAAAAGAAACCTTAATACAGTAAAAATATTTTTCGATTCCGCGATGAGCTACAAGAATAGGGTGTTTTGCTTTTTATCTCCAGTACACAGACCGCTATTCCACTCATGAAATTGGCAATTTTAGTGGTATTTTTAATTAAATTTGGATAAAAAAATACTAAAGAAGTTTGGAATCCTTATTTGCTTAGTGGGATGCGCATTGGTGTGATAGTTCGAAAATCTGTGATTCGATTCCGTTTCCAGGAAACCTTTAATGTCGGAGAATTTCCAAACCATTAATTCATATTATCAATAGATTTTCTACTACTTTACCGTAATTTCCTCTCAAGTTACATCATGTCGTGAAAGTTATCTTATATTCTCATATATTCGTGCAAATAGTAGGTCGTCCACTACTCTTGGGGAGGATAGTGATCCGATATTCAAAATCGATGCGGAGATTCCTACGTGCAAGGGTTTTGTTTTTTTCTGCCGGATGGAAGCTCCTCAATCGTATTATTTCCCCCAATCTTTTTCCGTTCAGCTCTTCTCATATTGCGTTTTCGCATTACTCCACCTCTTTTCTCATCGAGTATCGCTTCGTCTTCCCATCCCTCTTTCCCACTGCTTTATCATCCCTCCCTTCGCTCAACTTTCTCATTTTCACCGAGAGAGCCAATGTTCCCACATTATTTTTCTTCTCTCCTTCCCTCCAAAATAAAAGAATGAACTCTCCCGCAGCCATTTACATTATCATTCAAAAAACATTTCTTGCCAAATTCATAGCAGTCGGTACTCATAACTGAAACAAAATGTTTGCATTGTGGGATCGAGTGGAAAATAAACCGGGGCATTTCGAGGCCGAAAAGTTTAATATGTTTTTGAAGGGGACCTTTGCGCTGTGTGGGGTACGGAAGAGGCGAATAAAAAAATGATTTCGTCACGGTTTTCAGGGTCATTTGGTGAAAGTTGAAAGTGTCGCGTCGCCACCCCATGAAACTACGCAGCTCCGTACATGTGGGAGGATTTGGAAATGAGGGAGAACGGCTGAAACTACTTCGCAGGGATTTATTTGGGGAGCAAAACGTCGTTGCACCCGCATGTGAAGCGCATGACGTCAGGGAGATAAAATCACATAAAAGAGGTGGAACAAATGTGCGAAGGATCTCTCCGTAGGTCCCTGCGGTAGTCCTTCGCTGCATCTGTCCGCCCATCAACGCTTGATCAATCTCACTAGCATCAAACTATCCGCTGGAGATTGCCACCAATTTTTGCTATGCCTATACATTTATAATTTATAGCTCTAACAAAAGTTCCTGGCGCAGACCTGCGAGACAAGGAGCGAGGTAGAATCAGATGGGGTGAAGAAAAAGTATGGAGGGGAAGAGAGGGTGCCAACGAGAGAGAGAGAGAGCAGAACTACTTCGTGAAAAGGGTTCGAGGCACACGTTGCAAGGTAAAAGGTTAAAACCACTCACCTCCATGGCTTAAACCGGGGACCCTATCTTGTTGAGGTATCGTCGACACCTGATGATATCGTTCAGCGACGAAACCTAGGTCGTAATAAAAATCTATTTATGTGGAACTCACAAAGTTTTTCTTTTCAATCATGACGGTGTTACTTTATAGTTACGCCTTAACCATTAATTTTACTGAATCAGTTTTTAAAAGGTTTTTGGTCGTAATCATCATGGAGAATTTGAGGAACCCTTCCATGCTCTCATTCTAATTTCAGTTTTATTTTGAAATAGGAATTATTTGGGAAGTAAGTCGTAAAAAAATAGAAAATCATCGGTTTTCGAAGCATTATGCACGTAGAACTTTTCACTAGCCGGTGGATTTTTGTTTTAGCAGAGTGGGTTAGTAATAAAGATAAATTACAATAAAGCAAAAGAAATTAGATTTTCCGGGACAAAGAAAGTGAGGCGGGTCGTAAGAATTGGACGTCACCAACTGGAGCAATGAGAACAATTCAATTACTTGGTCAGTTCGTTAGAAAAAAAGGGCATGGTAGCAAAGAGTGGCGTTGTATGCTGCAGAATCGTGGAATTTGAGAAAGAATAGGCTGCAGGTGTTTTATAGGTGGATTCGGAGGAGAATGAAGTGGGTACGGTGAATGTAAAGAAAGACAAACGAGGAAGTGCTTGGTATGGTTGGCGAGGAAAAAAACTTTTGGAGGAGATTAGAAGGCAGAGTTGGTAGTTGAAATAGGTAATAGTGGCGAAGGGATACTTAAGGCCGTGGTAGAGAGAAGAATGTTGAGTAAACAGGGAATGGAAAGAAAGAGAATAGGTTTTATGGACGGGGTGAAGAGAGATAGCAATAAAGCCGAGATGCAGAAAGAGATTGTATAGATCCCTGCACTTGCAAAAATCTAGAGGATTGTTACTCCTGTTTATATCTACCTTAACCGATAGAGTACCCTATTATTAGAGTTGATACTTATCTTTGAAATGTTATCCTTCCGTTTAGGCGTAAACTTCATTCCGTGGGACCAAAAGCGACTCGCTATCGTGATCCTATGACGTCATATCTCCTCCCAATCGGCGATTCACTCTCGATCCCCTCCTCCCGATCGAAGGGAGACTTTTCAAATGCCACATTCCACGATCCGCGTCGAAATCCGTCATTAATATTTCATTTCGCGCGCCGGCGATAACGTCAAAAGCGCCCGTGGCGCGTGAATTTAATTTTCGTCCTCGCGTATTTTTGTTTCCGACCAATGGTAAACATCTGTCGTTGCATCGTGAAAGCACCATCGGCGAAATGGAATCGGGAGTCCCAAGCATGCGTGAAGGGAAGGGGGATTGGACAGGTCAGGCCGCTCTCTCTCTCTCTCTCCATACCTCTCTCTCTCTCTCCATCCCTCTTGTCTGCCTCCCCACCTCCCTGCACAATTCCCAACTCTATCCCTTCGGATTATTCAATTGGCATCATGCACCCCTCACTCCGGGAAGGAGGGAACGACATCTAGATTGTCCTTCTCATGGCGCCGCGGCATGTGACTATGGTTTACAAAGGGGTAGTCGATAAGTCTACGTATACTCGGTACCCTGCAAGCTACCCCAAGGTGTGTGGCTGTGTGAGTGATTCCACACCAGCCATGCACTAACCGTGAAACACATTATCATGCTGTTATTAGTTATTGTAATAAATATAGTATGTATTATGCAAAATGAAGTGACGTACGAGGAGGGACTTCGCATGCAATACAACTGCTATCCATCATTCTGCTCATGCGGGATAGACAATGCGCTCATGTATCTCAGGTGTCATTTGTTAGAGTTCAGTCACTTTTGCATAGCATTTACAAAATTATGTACGCATCAAATATAAAATTAACTAGCATCCCTTGCAGATATTGTAAACGGTAAAGAACGACGCATTAACATTATTGTCGCCATCGATCATAGCTCTTGTGTTCCCCAATCATGCTCAGGAAAACATTTTATACCTGTCTGTCCTGCAATCTGTCTCTCCAATTTTGTGCATGTGATCGAACCTGCTAGAGTAGCACGGAGTTTTTAATATGTTCTTTTGGTCTTCAGAGAATTTACTCGTCTCAAATTTACTCAGGAGGTTAGGCTTATTCCACGTTATGATAGCGATTCCCATCACAATTCTTCTAATAGCCTCGACACGCTGCTATAGATGTTATGATAAGTCTAGCAGTAAATTTAATGCATGTTCTCCATTGCATCAGTGTTCGGTCAACCCCTAAAATAACCAACCTATGATCCAGCTCCCGAATTCCCTGCACTGTCCTGCCAAGTCCTTAGGTTCACGCAATACCGCTACTCCCGCCTGTATAATCGTAACGTGATGGTTAACCATTGGCTGTATGAGATTCGTTATTCCTTAGACAATAATGCATTACGATGTGTACCATGTAATTCCGTCTCGTGTTCCTACTTTTACTGTTTTGGTATCAATCCTGTTTAACTTGGCTCCTGGGAATCATGCTGCTGGAAATCATGTCGAAGAGCAGCGGAAACGGTCGCTGAAGGTCCTGAATTTCTTAATGTCCTGATTTTCTTTCTGGTTTTATATTGATGCTAATAATAAAAGGTGTGCCGGCATATTTTTAAATATTCGCTTTCTCTATTCCGATAAGTGTCTATTTAACATGACGGTTATTTTTTTGTTATACCTAGTAGACTTAATTTGCCGTTAACACTTGTAAAACCTCCCGAAAGCGTTTCCATATTCTTTTAAAAAAGTAGAGATCTATGACCAAATAAATGAATAGATATTACGAAGGGAATTCATGAGTCCGAAGTTTAAGCTACGTAAGTAGTTATTACAAGGTAGCACATGAGCTTAATGCCTGCGCTGAAGAGAGAGCTGAAATCCATAATTCATTCTTGGCTAAGCGAAAATTTATATTAGTGGAAAAGTGAAACCGTTTTTTCTTACATTTTATTATTTTTCCCTCTTCCGCTCTTTACAGATAATTTTCTGTTGTCATATGAGAGTAATTTCCAAAATAGCTTCTCTGCCAAATAAGGGCATGGTTTCAACGCAAGTTCGCCCTCAAAAATATTTTTCAATACTTTTTAAATTAAATAATGATTTACCGGAATAAAATATTCCAAAATGGAAAGTAGCTCATCGACCCCAATTATATTTTATCCTCAAAAATCAGCCTTCGGCTGATCTGGAAAATTTACATACCGGGTACTATCTTCACCTTGTCCACGCCACTCCAACGCTAAGCTGTCGTAGTGGGAAAAATGTTTTGAAACCTGAAATATTTCATCGCGTTAGGAAACACCGTGATACTTGCGCGAAAAATCGTACGCATACTTAGGAGCCCCCGTGTCGTACTCAACCCGTCATTAAATTCTACGGTTGGCGTCCCAACACTCCCTGCCACTCGCCATATTTCCATTCCCGCGAGCAACCTCTTCCTTTCAACATCTTCATCTCTCCTCTGGAAGTTATTTATTGTCTCTCTACCCGCTTTCCCTCTCCAACTCACCCTGCAGTATCTTCCCCACCTTCTTACTCCCACCCACCCAATGGCACCCCCTTCCACACACCCCAAACTCCCTCTCGCTCTGCGGTTCCGCGAACAACAATGAGGGATTGTTGTTCGGCTTCTCGCCTCCGGGGCTCCGCGCGTTGGGGGTTCCGGGGGTGGGGGCGCTCGCGCGGCCTCTGCGCTAATTGGCCCAGGCAGCGGAAGATGGTAAATACTTGTACAGCTCGTGGGCGGGGTGGGGGATCACCTTAATGTGAAGGGGGAGCTTGTAGGTGGGGGATGGGTGGAAGAGGAGGGGGGTGAGTCGTCGGCGCGAGTATGGCTGGGGAGAGATGAGTTTTGGAATGCTTTTCCTCTCCTCTTGCTCCTCTCCCACCTCCTCCTCCCTCCGCGAGGAGACATCAACCCTCTTGCGTGAGGATCTCCTTCTGTTTACCCTCCCCATCTCCTCCACCTTGTCTCCAGACGCGACCTCTCTCTGGGTGATGCGTACTGACGTCGAGTCTGAGGGAATTTTATTTTCATCGCAGAATTGCGTCGCCATGTTCGTTTCCAAGAGGGGATTAGGTTGGTGTTGTGGTTGGAGTACAGGCTTCCTAGCCCAGGGGCTCGAGTTTGTCTGCCCGGTAGTGGCAGAGATTACTCATTTGAATACGTATCCCTTCTTTGATACCCCATTGGAAACACTGGTAGTGCATACATCGTCCGTCGGATGAGACGTACCAAATGTGGACACCTTGGCGTATTTCGTTGAGGTTAGGCTAATGCCTGCGTCGGGTTTCCCTCCATCAAGCTTCCAAAATCCCCTACTTCTGTAAGTTTTTCCAGGAAATCTCTGATGGTTTTTCGGATATTTTCCACATTGTCCCCTGACTAACTTTTATTAAGATAATCAACCGGTTTATGTTTAAATGGAGGAGAGTGAAAGATCTTCAAGATTTTTACAGGCGCAGATCGCTGCCCCCTTTCACGATTTCTTTCTTAATCTCAGCAAACGTGTACTTCTCTCCATCCCGTCCAAAAAAGCGTATTTCTCTTTCTTCCCCTTCCCCGCTTGCCCAGCATCCTCCCCTACATCAAGGACCTCAGCAATCCTTCGACTCCATAGTACCTGTTCCAACCAACTGCTCTGCCTCCTAATCTCCTCAACAAGTTTTCTCTCCAGACCTACCAAACAAACCACCACCTCGTTCGTCTTCCACATTATCCGTAGACATTTTTCCGTTCGTCAAAATGAAATCTATAATTAAACGCCTCCGCGCACCCTTACTTGTACTTACGGTGATGTGCGAAGAGTTGAAAGGCAATAAAACCAACCATATTTTTAGAGGTGTCCTCATTCAAAACTGCGGAAATTACAATGGTATATTTAGTTACCTTCTCGGCAATGTGTGTTATGCATAGTTTGAGGCTCTATTCGTGGGAATCCTTACGCGATCACTGTTCCTTATAGCGCGTGCGCTCGCGTTATCATTATTTTTCAATTGAGCTCGCGATAACGTTTACGTAATCGTCATTCTTGAAATTGTTTTCAGGTGCTTTAAATTGCTAGTTTTCATTGATGGAGTGCGTCTTTAGGGCAGTAGCTGTTATCTTTTCCCTTCTAGAGTGGTTTGCGTTTTGGATGACGACAGCAACAACGTGAAAGAATAACCCATTATCCCACCCCTGATGTTAGTCCAAATGTAACTCACTCCAAATGTCTCACGAACTCCCTGTAGCGTCCGGCTGTGTTGAACAAAAATAGATAAAAATCCACTACGTGCTTACTTCCGAGAGATTAGCCAACGAGTAAACGACGTGAAACACGATGTGTGCGAGGAACAACTCCGGACATGCCCCTCGGGGTACGTCCGAAACAGATGGCGGTTCAACGCGTGCGCGGGATCCGTTAGCTATTTTTCTCCGTTTTAATATAACGCGATGCTTGTATTTCACTTATCGCCCACGAGTGGACTAAGTGGAATAGAAAATCGATGATTTTCATCACTTCCATTCGTCCGGTGGAGAGGAACAACTTCGCACCGAGTCGTCAGCTGTTTCGAGCATCTCCTCCGGGCCCTGTTTTTCCTTCCGCAAAATCCGTGCTCGCTACACATGGGAGAACATCACTTCTAACATTAGCCGTTGACACTATATTTTGATGGAGGCCGTCGAATTTAGATGTACATTGTATTGTATTATAAAGGAGGTATTGTTCCCCTCATCTAGGTTAAGTTGGGCACAGGAGACTCTCCATCAAATTACTATGCTCAGCAAACGTAGGATTTTTTTATAAATTTTATACGGTTAATAATTCGGTCTCGATATTTTGGGATTTACCTAAATCGCGAGTTCAGCTAAATAATGTTCATTGCGCTTAGATTCTATTGGTAGGCGAGTGTAGATTTTTTATCACTATGCTTGCATCATATTTTTTGTATCTTATCCTGGATCGCTCATTATTTCTGATAAAATCGGAAACCGTCGAATACCTAAGTAATATTTCGTGTGAACATAAATTATGTCTTTGGTTTTATTCAAAGTGGGACTGTCATCAGGTCAATGTATTACGTGCAGTCTGAAAGGCAGGACCTTGCAAGGTTCGATTGTAAGGATGGGGAATGAGATCGAATTGATGATCCTAAACTAGCCGTCGAAGGTTTATCGTCTTCAATAAAAAAATTAATTTATGGTCTTAAAATGGATGTAGATATATAGATGGCCACTCTTGAAAGTTACTTTACCCATCACGTGAGATTTAAATACAGTTCTTACAAATACATATATACAAAGACGACTTACATGCTGCTCTTCAAAAGGGTTGCCATAATAATTTTGATTTAAGTAACTACTAACGTTACATCTCGGCTTATTCTACAGCTAAATCGTGGTAACTTGTGCTGCTTTAAATGAAGATCAGCCCAAATTATGTTTTCTCAAAATATCCCAGGTAACTTTTCGCTGCGAAGTAAAAGAAGCGGATGGATATGAGTTAGTTATGTTTATAATTTGCCTTAATGGATACTCACTAAAGCTACATTATTCCTAATAAAGCTCAGGTATAGTAAAAAAAAGGTAGTTTTCTGCATTAAAAAAATCTTGTGCATCTGTTCGCTGGCTTAGTGCTTTTCTATGAATCGCTTCATTTTAGGATTTCATTTTCAGTGATATGTATATTCGCTCTTACTTTTATTTATCACGGAAAAATGTAAATATTCCCTTCATATGTACAACGTTATCCTGGTCGAAGCTTAACTGTCGAGATTAGGAGTGGCAATCAAGGATACTTAACTAAGAAAAATGCTAATGCGTTATCATATGATTATATATTTTATGGATTTGAGCCTGGTTAATGTATCTCTGGAGATATTCTCTTCTAATTGCAATGGGGTATCGCAGAAATGACCGGAGGAAAATTCTGTGGTGGACAAGAACGCCTGATGAGAGATTTTCGAGGTCTTTTGGTCCATAGAGAGATTTTTATTGATTTGGGAGAATTTTTCTGGTTCGTTAATTCTTTTCCTATTCTCTTACTGTTCTGTCAAAAGCTCAAAATAGTGTTGTCCTTTTCTTACTCTTTTCCCAGTCCTACCCCATTGCCTTGCGGATTTCTTTAACACAACCGTTAATAGCATCTTCACTTATCTCAGTCTTTGAGTGCTAATCTGTGGAATTATCAGTTACATTACTGGGTCCATAAATGCTGTAAGTGTGGTGCTCCGAGAAATGTTCCATGTAATATTTATTCATGTTATTTATTTTTGAATAATTATTTTTGTTAATACACTTGCTACGTGTGGTATTATGATAATATCGGATGCTATGCTCTTTGGGTGTTGGATAATTGCTGATTTTTATTGTTGTAATCGTGGAAAAATATTGTGAAGTGGCGGAATGCCTTTGAATTAAACACAGATGACCTACGTATTATGTCACGGCAAATAGGATTTTTCCGCCAGGTCTACAAGTATGAAATTATGATTCGAAATATATTTTATAATCCTGTATTGTGGAATAGATTACTTTTTAGTATATATTTGAATTTCTCATTCATGTGGGGTGGTGCCCAGGTGGTCTTCCTCGAGAGTGTTAACGGCGGGATATAAGGTTACGATGAAGATCATCATTTGTGGAATATTTTCATAATTTAGTGAACACATCTTTTTGTTTTCAATTAGTTTTATTTTTCTCGAGATTCCTGGATTGTATAATATCTTATGATGGCGAAACAGCCAAAACCAGTGATATCGAGAAAAATAAAACTGTTGTAAACACATAGTTGTGCTAATTTAATATTAAATTATGCCATTAACTGTGACGGAAGCTGAATTATCATGGGGACGCCTATTGACAGAATCTTGAAGTCGGTGATAACGTGTTTGTAGACACCTGGTCGGCTAGTGTAAAGGGACCTCTTTCCCCTTCGTATCCGTTATCCATTAAAAAGTCGAGTTCCTCGAGGTTAGGTGGCTATATTTTCAAGTTGGGTGAACCAATCTTTACGAAACATAAAGTAGCTGATATAATGCTCATTTCAACGTTGATTGATCTAGGTTGCAAATTTCTCGCCTTAAATGTACTTTTGGTGTTTTAAAAAGGCACAGTTTTCTGCGCCTGGAACACGATATCTCAACTGTTTGCTATCGACTTTCGCATACTTTTCAATGATCTAACTTTTAATTTTGTAATGCTTAGCTATAGGAATGTGTTTTTTTAATTATTCAACGAAATAAATGCACTCATATATCTAAATTTGCATGAGCTGTTGAAAAAGTTGTAAAAAACTTCTAATTTGTAAATTACTGCCGCGATGTAGAGATACCTTCCTTCGGATGGGACTTGGAACTGGGAAGCGCCTTGAGCCTCTAGTTCCGTAATTCTTATAAAGTAATTTTTCCATGGTGTAAGTGGCATTCGTTTTCGATCTCCTCCCCAAAGGATCAGCCAACCAATCAGTGTTAAGTTGTTTTCTCATCGTAAATGCTTTCTTTGCTTGAGCTATTCCACACTTCATGTCCGTTGAATATCTTCTATCCCATTTCATGTAGATTCCAAGGTCGATGAAGGAATCCACTTGATCTAGCACCTCTCCTTGTAGCGTCATGCCTGCCTGCAGCTTCTTTCTTCCAAATACTAGGATTTTTATTTTCTTCCCGTAAATATTAATGTTATACTTTTGCAGTTCACAATTCACTGTGATCAAGTATGCTCACAAATATTCTGGCATCTCTGACGTGACTGCGAAGTTGAAGACGAAACGAAGCATGTTGATTTTTTCTACATTTGCACAAGTTTTTTGATTCCTTTTTTTGGGGTTTCTTTTGACCGTTTTGCCGGACATATTTTGAAAGGTTATATATCCTTGTTGTTTTCCTTCCGTCTTTCATTTTCTCTGTGGTGGCTTGGTTCTTTCGATCATAGTGGCCATGTCGATGCCTACTGTCGTCAAAGTCGGCGCTGGTGTCCGCGCATGCACGCGGCGCCCTCCAGCGACCGACTCCCTGGTCAGCTAGACAAGGACCTCTCCCGTTGGAAATATAGTCAAGTCCACACTCTAGTCCACCTTTTTTTGTAGCGTAGCGTCCCGCTTCTGTCCGCCCAGAGTTCCTTTGGTGCTCGCCAAGCCTTGCCATCCGAGTGGCGAGAAGGACCCCACCTCCCTACAAGTACCGTCGCCCTGCCCACCCTCACTCCCCCCTTCCCATTACCCCTACCACACATTCCATGCCCCACCTCCACCCCCTTCCAGCGCGAGCGAGCCGGATACCGCCCGCTCACTTGAAGCCCCGCACATAAGAGGGCACCCCAACTACCATCCCCCCGCGCGCACTGCAACCTCCCTCTCTCTCTCTCTCTCCACCAACGCCGTGAGCACCAATTAGCGAATCCGGCGCAGTCAAAGCAGCGGGCAAAGAGGGAAGTAAAAAATACGAGAGAGCGGGAAAAAATGAGCGTCGGGGAGCGTGGCAGAGGGAAGGGTGTGAGGGGTGTCTGCGCAGAGGAGAGGGTATTCTGGCAGTTTATTTTATTTGTCTTTATTATTATTATTATTTTTATTCGGGGGTTGAAGGAGGAGGTGGATGCTGTCAGGGAGGCTTTTTTTCACGAAGACGTGGTGGATTTGGAGGGAGCAAATGTTGGGCTGAAATCGGGGGGTGGGGACGTGGGAATGGTGGAAGGAAAAAATATTGAGTGGTGTTCTCCGAAAGGAGGTAAGGGAGAGCGGTCCCGAAAATTTTCGGGTGAAAATATGTATTCAAATATAATCGGGGATAATGATCAGAGGAAGGGTGGCGTTGGTATGCTCGAATTTCGAGAGGAGAGAAATGTTTTTTCTTTCAAGAATGGAAGGGGAAGTTAGAGAAAAGTGCACCATGATTTGGGTCTGAATAAAATCACTATTTTATTGCCAGTGTTTTAATTCATTCTCTTCAATGCTCAATAGCTCGGATTTCTTAAGAATGGTTAAATTTAAACGTTAGTGCGCGAAGCGTTTACTTTTATGCGATGATAACTGAGAGTTCAGGTTTTGTAACTGTTGCGTATCGGACTGTCGATATGTGGCGAGGCCATTGTCTACATAAGATCGTACCGAAATCAAATACTATAAAAGAAAATGATTCATTTGACAGATTAAGTCGAAATTATGCATTTCAATGATTAGGCTATGATCATTTTGAATTAAATGAGGCAGATATTCGTTACGTGTCCGCTACGATTCAAGGCATTCTATCAGTTTATTTATTGGGACCGACTGCTAAAAATCTATTTTCATAAACAATTTGTAATTGAGCGCACTCAATAAAAGACACTGCTTCAATCTGCTGCTACTTGAGAAGGGAATAAATATAGCCTCATTAGTTTTCTCCAATCTCCTTTTTTTCAAGTCATGAGTTTCAACAAAAAGATCTATAACGCGCGCTTTGAAAATGTAACTTTTTGTGGAAATTTGGCTTTATGGCTAGAAAACCTGGATCATGAAAACAAAATGTTCGAGGGAATTAATGTTTACTTTTTTCATCCTCTATATTTTCTTTCCTCTAGGTTAGGGTTCGGCAAGGAAATGAGGCGGAAAAGCCAAAACTAATTATAAAAACAATATAAGAATTATTCGGGAGTCTTAAATGTATTTTTAATAAGAGAAATTTAAAGTGATATTCTATAAAATTACGATATTAATTATATATTTATTCAACTAAGTTAAACCACCATTATGTGAATAAATCCAGTACAAATTTTATCAATGAAAAATGAAACAATGATCATTTCATTTTCTATGTTCGGTCTGACTTCAGCGTCACATGTACTTATCCAATGAGCTGTATGTAGCTCGCGAGCCTCAGTTTTCCGACCCCTGCTTTAGGTGAAGCTGGCGAAGGAGTGAGAGCAGTATCTCTATCGACTAGTCAAATTTATACGGCGTATTGTGTCAGATTCCTTGGTTGCTGGAGAAAGTTCGTAAGTGTGCCTTTAGACAATCCCACGTACCGTTGTAAGGAAGTTCGAAGCACCCTTGCCGATGAAGCTTGGTCATTTTAACCGTAGAACACACACTAAATCACCTATAACATTTCGATCCGTATTTCACTGATTTATTTCATTTCACTGATACATTTCATCTCGAAACTAAATTCATGATCCTAGATACAAGATAAAGGTTCCAAAAATTAATAAAAGTGTACTTTGGCGTAGCTGCGTGATTTTCATGCCCTCCATAGCATCCTTTTCCGCTCTAGTTGGGTGACGAACGCTACCTTTTGCCACTCTTAGAGTGGCCATAGCCTAGGAAGAATCTGGAACATCCCATAGTCAGAAAAGAGAGGAAATATGTGGAATCGACCATTTTTTCCTATGGGGGCGCTTGTAATCAGTGATAGTATTGTAGGCACCAGTCTTTAAGAGCCTTTCTGATTCTCGGATTTTGGAGAAAATTCTGCTCCTTAAAAACAGCCGCTTGCAGCGATTCATCATCCTCTCACCCGTTTTTTCCACTTCTGTTGCACGATATTCATTTGTTAAGAATCATTCGGTCACTAAACCATACGTTTAAGCCTCCTTGAAATGTTATCTAGCTCAAAATTCATACTCCCCGAATGTAAAGCCTTATTTATTTCATAATAAATGGAGGGGTAGCTCGGATTAAAAAAAAATTTTAATCAAAGGAAGGTTGAGCTAGAAAGAGAGTAAACTTTCCGTGCAACCGCAAAAATGTAAGTGCCAGAGGATTACCCGCGATGATATCTAAAATAAAGTTGACGCGATAGAGGAGCGTCTGGTATGCTATGGAATTTGCTGTGTTGGAATTTTATGTATGGAATTGAATGTTGAGCGTATGTTTTTCGACGGTCGACACAATAATTTATCTCATTTTATTTAGAATTTGCTGAACGTTTTGTGTCTGATTCACTCTTCGTTTGGAACTTGTCTGTCCCGGTTACAAACTTAGCGTGAGGGGATAAGGCGAAACCTGTTTTGCATTTTTCTCCGTGGATAAAGACTAATTAGTAATTTTCCACTTAATTTTATAATTGGCACATGACCGGTTTCGACGTTAACATAATTATCAAAGAAAGTGTTTTAGGTACCATTGACAATGATGTTAAATATATTTAAACCGGTCTGTTACCAATAATAATACTGTGTAAATATTTACCAATCGTTGTCTACCCTCGTTTTTAGCAAATTTCAAAACAGTAACGTCGCTCGAAATCGAGTCTATTTTCTCTTCTTTAGTTTCTTCATTTTACGGCCTATCTTTCTTTTTCGAGTGGTAAGCACGTCTTCATTTGTAGATCTTTATTTTGCGTCTCTACCAAGTTATGATAAATAAATTAATGTTTGGAAAATAAATAAATAAATAAATGGTGGTGTTAAAATGATAAATAAGAGACAGCTGTGTATAGCTCTCGCAAAACGTCTTGGCGAGAACCTGCGCGGCTGGGAGTAATCAAGGAGTTAGGTGAAGGGAAAAGACAGAGGGGGGTAGAGAGGAAGGCAAAGAAAGAGTGAGGCAGGGTAACCAAACTAAAAACGCGAAAAAGTCACGAGGCACACAAACGCAAGGCAAGATGTTAAAATCACCCATCTCTATGACTTTACTAGGTACCCTATCTTGTGGTACTATTGTGAGACGAGTCGAAATGGGGTACAGGTAGGGGTGAGTCATCCCAATTCTCAAAGCGCTTGTGTTGGCAGCTATTAGAAAGGTTTTCATGACCATCCACCCTAAACAACCTTATTCCCCGTTTTTTTTTTAAGTTCCTGAGCCCATGTCAGCAGCGCCAGGAGGTATTGCGTGAGCTATAAGCCATGCAATTTGAGAACGGTGAAAAGAGGGTAGGTTTTCAGTTTCGAAGAATGGAAAATGGTCGTTTAAATTTATAATCCTACCTTTCCCTTTCTTTACCCGTCCTTGCTAATGGGAGAGTAGGGAATGAAGTGAGGAGGCAGGGTGACATGAAGAGACAGTTTCTACGTCAGGAGGACAGAAAGAGGGAACGCGAGACGAAATGCATACTCACTTCTCCACTACCTCTTCCCCGCTTCGTCCGAGAAACCTCCCTCTCGCAATAGGCGAGGCAAATTTTCTCCCTAACTCACATTTATTCCCGAGGGGCGAGATGGTGAAAACGTCCGTAAACGGGCGGGGATGGGATAAAAATAATGAAAACCGCCCGCCAATTTGCGGGGACAGGTTGGAGCCGGACTTTTTGAAGATGAAGCAGAAGAAGTAGGATAAAAAGAGAACAGATTAAAACCCTAATGTCCGTCCAAGAGTAGTTTGAAAAAGAGGGGCAAAGCCCCCTTATTTCTCTCTCGGGTCCTCAACCGTGGCAGTCGTCCGTCGCGGTACTTGTCGTCATCGTGAGGACTTCCTTTTAAAAAGTCTCGTTTTTTTCTCAAAATGCGGGAATTTTTCATCTACGTCTCATTCTTTTTGTGTTTGGACCGTCCTCCCCTGCTCTTCTGATAAAGCGTTTCTGCGGTGGAGGCGGGAGAAAAGGGTAGGTTATTTTTTTCCCCTACCGTTGCTTCACGTATATAAGGTCCGGTAATCACCGAGAGGGTTTTTTTTCATCATTTCATTCCACAAACTCTCTCTCTCTCTCTCCGTGGAGGAGAATTTTCCCTCGTTTTATTTTACTTTGAATGAGCGCATTAACAATTTATCCGCTGGAGGACCCGTGGATTCCTTGCTTGAGGAGCGCGAAAAAAAATAAATGGAATGGTCATGACTTTTTCATTTCCGAGCGAAATTTGTCCACTTCTCTTTTGAGCCGTCTCCCGTGAGTCCGTCAACTAAGCGTTCAAAAAGCTCTTTCAGCCTCTCGGCTCGGTTTCAGACCTATTTTGGGCCACGCGACGTCCATTACTTTTGCTTAGAGAAGGAATTCGTAGGTATATAATTGCTCTCGTCAACGGTCATCATTCCTAAGATTTTTTTGAGGCAGCTCTACTCCTGCGGGCTCCCCATGATCAGTAAAATTTCTCCTTGCATTCGTCTGCGCTTTCGCATGTTCCCTTACCTAGTCCCATCCGAGGAATCTTACTGCGTATTTTCGCGTTAATGTTCGTTAAAGCCTTTGCTGGCCATGTAGTTACAGTAATTATATTGGGTTACTGTCGCAAAGTCCCAAAGTTCCGTTTGTTTACTCATGTTCGTTACTTCTTCTGATGGATCATTATTTTCTATTTTTCGTTCAAACGTCTTCATAGTCCTTGACTTGGCTGGAGTAGCTGGAGTTTATCCGTTCGCCTTTATCTTCTTTTGAGTGTTTATCCTTTCCACTCTTCGTACAATTGAATTCTTCATTCAGTAAGTTCATTATCCATCCCCATTCATTTCTGTTACTTTACATTTGATCAGTTCAATTCATTATCCTCAGTTCTCAGTTGTTTCACCCGTATGTGTACGCCTTATTTCGAGACATGTTCGGTGTCCCCGTGATACTTTTCTCCCTATCGAAAACTCAAATAATTTTTAATTCTTTGTTCGAGGCCACGATTAATTTTTTTGCAACTTATGTAATATTTAGAATGACAAAAAGCATGAATTATAACAAGAAGCCACATGACAACCCACTGGATTGTTGGTTTTTTTTAAAAGAGAATAAAATGGACCGCCATGTTGGAAGTAACGCGTTTTTTGGTGGGTGCATTGCCCAACTCATTAATTCAAATATGGATACTATCTTTGGCTTATGAGGGATCTTGTTTCAGGTTTTTGCGTACCACGTGGTAAGAGAAGGGCAGGTAGGGTTAGAAATGAGTGGATCCTGAAAGAAAAAGTATCAGATTCTCCAGTGATGGACACACATAAAAGGTGCTGCATCGGTTTAGCCATCTTGAGAGATTGCAAATATTTATGAGAGAGGAGTAAATGGTGTGTGAGGAAGAAGGTGACTGAGAAAGTCTGGGGTGAATGAGGAGGAACACCCTTAAGATGTGGAATATGAAGAGTTGCTGGAGAAAGTGAGTGGGTATGAAACAATGTATGAATGTAGCAGAAGCAAAAGCCGTTTGCTAGGAAATGGCACATGGAAGGAAACTATTGAGCCTGTCAGTTTCCCAGATCTAACCTCAATATCTAAGCATTTTGACTGTGCCTACCCGAAAGGGAATGGTGTAATGGGTATGCATTATTATTTCAATTGGATCCTGCGATGGGTAGTGAGTCCCAAAAATATACTAGAAAAGCGTTATTTTTTAACCCCTTTCCTGGGATTTTCGAAGTAAAGTGTGCTATTTTAAACTCCATTTGGGCGGCCTAATGGAGTAATTGGTACTGCCCTATGGAAGAGCGTAACTAAAGTGTACTGTTTTTGTTCCATTAAAAAAAATAGTGGGCGCGGCAGTGAAAGAAACCTCCTTAAGATATTGCTTTGCGCCAGAGTAGTATGCAGCGTTGAACCCCCAATCACTAAATCCTCTGATATTCTTAAGTTATTGAGCCACAGAGATTAGTGATGTATGCATTCCCAAAACAACATTCCGTTTCTCCTTTTTCCCCAAATATCTAAGATAGAAGGGGTAACATTAGAGAGATACGCTACCGAACTGGTAAATGCAAGAATTTCTTCTTTCCGCGAAACATTAGTGTCTTTTACAAAACTTTTCCTTTTTTCCCCAAATATCTTGGATAGAAGGGATAACATTAGAGAGATACGCTGCCGAACTGGTAAGTGCAAGGATTTCTTTTTTCTCTGCACCATTTGTGTCTTTTACGAAAATAGAGCGAAGCACTAAGACTTTCCATTAGCATACAATTTACCTTCGCCCTTTCTCTCTTACAATATTTTTTTCCTATTCCCTCCCTTTTTATGGCAAATTTCCTAATAGCCCCATTCCACACGCCCCTGCGGCGTTTCGCAGGGCAACATGCTGACGTAGGATACATGCGCGGCTAAGAAAATCCTCCTTGGCTGCGAAGAAAGCGGTTCGCTACTCGGGAGTAGGTGTTCTCTCTTCTGCCTCCCGCCGGGTCGCGGATCTGCCTCGTGTTCGACGGTCCCCTTCTCGCCAGGCACTGATGTCGAGAGAGCTCCGTGCGTATGAAAATCATCTCATTATTCGTAAGCGGATTTCGAGGGAGGGAGATGGAGTGAGAGCCGCCATTTCACATCTCCCGAGCTCTAAATTCAACGGCTCACGTGCTCCCGGGAACGGCTTTTTATTCGCGTCTATACCATCATTCTTTTTTTTTATCTCCTTCTTTCTCCCGCCGCAGTTTACGGTGGAGGCGCGGTGAAAGCGGCGTTCTCTTAAAACTCTTCTCATAACCTTTGCAGGAGGCGGAAATTTGAAGACTCTCGCTTAATCTCCTCCCGCTCCGACCAAAATTTCTTCCCTCACCACCTCTCAAGCACCACCGACGCTATACATTCCGCGGCAAATTATGCCCGGGCGAAATTAATGCGAATTATTTATTGCGGTGCGCGCTCTTGTTTTACATTCTCCGGTTGCTCTGATGAAGATGAGCGCGGTGTTAGGGATCCGCTGCGTCGACACGGCGCACGCGGTTGTGGGCGAAAGAATTTGCATTCGAGCCTCAAGGGGGTTCCCTCGCGATTTCACGAGTCAAAACGAATGCTGAAACCCTCATTTTCGTTTGCGTCGTTTGAAATTTTCTCTCATCCATTTCGTGCATTAGGATCTGTAAATCAATGATAAGATGCTAACCGTGGAGGACATTCGGTGAATGTATTTTTTAGGAAACTTTTCGCCGCCGATTATTGAAGTAACGTAGTTTGACTTAAATAACCGCAGTTCTTTGCCGATCACTCGGAAACCAAGGTGGGTTAGTGCCTTCATTTTAATTCCATTTAATTTTCTGGAATAATTTTCTCCTATTTGTCATTTTTTCGACGCAAGGAAAATGTGACCGACAAAT
Organism: Pyrrhosoma nymphula; assembly: GCA_963573305.1. Classification (NCBI taxonomy): domain Eukaryota; kingdom Metazoa; phylum Arthropoda; class Insecta; order Odonata; family Coenagrionidae; genus Pyrrhosoma; species Pyrrhosoma nymphula. The sequence continues at coordinate 66,224,537 of OY754330.1, read as the reverse complement.
GCTCTTGTTAGTCTTTTCTGTGGTATACCTTCTGTTGTCTGCTACACCAAATAATAGTAAGTTAAATTTAAAAAACGTGTGGATAGCGAGGATTCCGTTGGCATTACCAGATGGAGTACCTTTTTCTAATAAGTTTCACGTAAGTGTTTCTTGTACTTCCGCATAGAGGAAGAAGGATTTTCGTATACTGAAGGTTTTTGAGATGTGGATGTGGAAATTAGCGAGTTTAAGCACGGTATCGAGGAAGAAAAATGAAGGAGTCTTAAGGCCGTTTTACACGGAGCACTTTTTTGTACAATCTGATGTATGTGTGGATGTGCATTGAAAATTGCGTCGTGTAAAGCGGTGAGTTGCTAGAATGCATGCACGAACGCATAATCGGCAGATGGGAAAATAGCACCTGCTCTAATTCCGAGCCCGCGTTCTCGAAATTTCTGTACATCAAATTGTGCGATTGGGTGCCTCGTGTAAAACAGCCTTTAGAGGTATTGCGGGAGGAAAGGAGATGTCGTAGAAAGCTTCAGCTAACCAATCTCCGGATTGATGGCTGCTGATGATGATGGTCACTTTATTTACCATAACAGTGTAACATATATGCGTTCATACCCCTTTCGGGGTAGGCACAGTAAAAAAAAGTTTGATTCTGGGTGATAGCCATTTAAAGCTCTGGTCTCTGCTTTTGCTTCACGCCCTCCTGTTCGTAAAGGCCGTTTTACACGGTACATTTGTATGTACAAACTCTTCCGTGAACTCTTGCATGAGGCAAAATGTATCATGTAAAGCGGCAAATTGTATGAACGCTTGTGCGAATGTCTCAATGCCTGCACAAGAAATAGAACCTGTTCTAATTTCGTTGAGACAAACGTACAATCTCTCGTACATTCGTTTGTACAAAATCTTTCATCGTGTAAAACGGCCATAAGACTGTGGTCTCTAATATCTCTTCCACCAAATTCACTTATGACTTTCTCGATCCACCCCTCCCTCTCAAACCACTCACGCTTCTATCATAAATCTGCTAACATGCTGTAAGCTTTAACACTAAACTTTTGTTTTAAATTATATTAATTGAATAATAATAATATTTTCAATTTAGTCAAATTGAGGAATAATGACAGAAAATGGGTGAAAGGGAATGTAGTGGAGAGCTGTTGAAAACCAGTCTTCGGATCTACGACTGCCGATGGTGATAACGAAAATCCAGATAATAATAATAAAGGGGGGGTCCATTCGAATCTCTCCCGGTTTATCTGCATAGATTATAGTTGAGGATATGTACCGAGGTTTACCCCTCATTTTCCAAAAAAAAGACGATTTCCCCAACTTCTTCTCCAGTCTTTTTCTTCTTCAGGCTACCGTCTTCTCCAGGCCGTCTTTTTCTCCATGCCCTCTTCTTCTCCATGCCGTCTTCTTCTCCAGGCAGTCTTCTTCTTCCCCATGCCATCATCTTCTCCAGATCGTCTTCTTTCCCCTCCAGACCATTTCTTCTTCTCCAGGCCATCTTCTTCTCCGGGACTACCACTTTTTCCTCTGGCCATATTTTCATTTTAGTACGCGGTAGATCTTCCGGTTAGGGTTGCGCCTTATTGGTTGAATTCTTATGTATTTTGATTCCTATTATATATTTATTTTCCTGGGTATCTTCGTTTAGGCTAGTTTATAGGATTCTTCACCTGCTAATTCTTCTGTCTTCTGGGTTTTGCTTCCCAACGAAGCTTTCTAATTCCTTATCATGACGTACACTTCTTTTCTAGGACACCGTTAAAACTCTCTTCCACTCCATCCTTTCTTCTCGCTGAAATTCTCGTCTCCTCACGCTGCCGACGCCGTATCCCAGTTATTACGTCACTGGGTGGAGGAGAGTTTTCCTGCAGCGTCACGATTTTCTACCTCTTCTCCACCCTCCCCCCCCCTCCATCCCCAAGCCCAACTGATCTCCTCACCCTGAGCCCCCCCCCTCCCTCCCTCACTACACACAGCACGGTTTTTTTTGTTCAAGCCAAGTCCCGTCTTCCTTCGCCGCGCGGAAAGCTTTTCGCTTTTATTAACTTGCTTGATCCTCATCGATATTCCCTCGAAAAGCCCCCACCGTTTTTCCACCTCATCCTGCCGATATCTCCGTAAATATATAGGTATACTCACCTCCCTCTCCCTGTTCACTCCATACTCTCTTTGTAACGCTCTTGCATGCCTGCGGTCGCATTGAACCCTTCCGCCGCGCTTGCATTCCCTTACACACACACACTAAACCCTTTCCCGCCCCCTGAACCCTTATGCACCATCGTGAAACCCAATTTTTTTCATACGACACTCAATTAAGGGGATATACGTTGAAGGGTTTTCGTAATTAAAGGCACGTTGTTGTTGATGATGTTTTTTTTGTAGTTTATTTCGATTTTTTTATTTTTTTTATTCGGTCGATCTCTTTTTCTCTTTCTCGATGATGATAATAAGCTCCTCCTCCCCCCTGCGAGCTTTCGCTCCCTTCTATATATGCAACGGTGGTGCAAGTTTTGATTCGTTGAGTTTTTCCTTCCTCGAGTTGCCTATCCATACTTTTATTTTTCATTTTTGTGCTCTCTGCCGAAGCAAGGGGTAAAAAATCCCGACTCAGCGTAACTCTTTCGTTACTCACTCCCTCTGGCGTTAGCCGCAGTTTATCGTTCGTGCCATCGATTCGTCATTTCTTTTGGATTTCGCGGAAACCCGTGTTGTGTGTGTTTCCGTAAGTGTGTTGGTAAAATTGTATTTTTTTCAATTTTGTCTCGTCTCGTTGGGGGTCGCGTATATAGCCGCCGCCCTTTGTGACGCCAGGTGGTTTTTTTCGGTGATTCGGCTTGGGCACCGCGCTTTTGTCGGCGTTTCGTTTTCCTTTGCGTTCCGTGTGTCTGCTTGCAATCGGTAGTCTGAAGTGTCGTGTCGATGTGTCGGCGGTGCGTTATTGTCATTCCACGCAGCGCTTTTACGCGGTACGTTCGAGTTCTTTTGACAGAATTGCTATGTCGTCGCTTCCCATTAGTCATACCGGATGTATCGGGGGCAGGGCGCTTGCATTGCAAAAGCATTCGCATCGTTTAGTGGGCTAGTAATTATTTTTTTAGCCGGATCGCGTTTGAACGAGCCTTTGCGTCGGTAAGTGTATTGTCATGCTGCCAATGGGGATTGACTATTTTGTTGCCTCGTGGTCTTCGGCTGATTAGATTCATGATGCCGAAGGCGTTGCTCTTTAAGTCAAGGTTTACTTTTTTATTCTCCTCTGATGAATAGTTACGCCGACCCATTTTGCTACAATTATTTTCAGGCATTTTCATGACAGTATTAGAGTACACCAGATAATTTGACTTCAAATCCAGCCGTTACTTGTAAATTAAAGTTGTTACTCAAATGTAATTGCTTATCGTTTCAATAAAATATAGCGAGTGTTTATATCTGAATGAGTATTCCTGAATCAAAGGCTTAGGTAGATAAATCCTCTGATAATGTCCACTTTCCATTGACAGTTTGGGAGGAAATTATAAAATTAACCTAGTGTGCACTGACGCATTTGAAGTTATGTTCTCATGAAAGAGTTAAATGCTATTATTATGTAGCGGAGTAGTATGTATCCTAGGAATTCGATATCTTTTTATACCTTCGCAGTTAATTTTTTTGTTCGAGTTTCTTGTGCGGAAGATGATGTATAATACTTGATTCGATCATAAGCGACGGTTAGGTTTATTCTGAAACTACACTTCTCCCCTCGTTATGGTTAAAAAATAAATTTTGAGGACGTGACTAAAACTCGTCCGCTTTCCTAGCTGTTGATCTCTGATCCCTTTACTACGAGATGAATCAGAAACTTCCCTTGATAACCGTCGAGAATCCGACCTTTGTCGTTGCATTAATTTTCACTCTGAATTCTCGATTGGGTCCGCCGTTTGAAGCCTTGACAATTCCTTCCGGAACTCTCCGAACGGTTTGACGAACTCTATCATTCTGGTCCTCTCTCCGTCACTCAATCCTCAATGTTGTCTTGTGTGAGTGCGAATCGGACAGGAAACGACTCTTCCACCCGAGGACTAATGCGCGCATCCATGCCCCCTTTCACGTCTTCAGGCCCGGTTATTAAATTCGCATGTCGTTGCATTCTCCTCACTGGCGCACGTAACATGTTCAATCTGTCTCTCTCTCACTCTTTTTGAAATTTTAATGCAGTGGCGTCGTCTTCTCTCTCTCTATCGCACCGTGAGTGGTAAGTGCCAACTCTTCATCTGTCCGCCGATTGGTTCGCGGAGTCGCGGCTTGCTCCGCGGAGAGGCGGCTGGAAATAGTCTTCTCTCTCTCAATCCAACTCGTCGCTTCCGTTTCGAACTCCATCCCTGCGTTCCTTTCCTTTTTCTGTCCCCGACGGCGATTCCTCTCTCTCTCTGCCTTCTCCGCCTTGTTCCTCCCTCCCCTTGCACACTCATCATCCGTCTTTCCTCATGCACGCCCCCCTTTGCAATTAGCGTGCGTCGTGCCCGACCAACCGGCTGCTCTGTACTCAACTCCTCCCGCCTCCCCTCCCATTCCAATATCACCATCCCTCGCTGAAGAGAGAGAAGATTCTCCGATACCCCGCTGACAAGTGCAACACTCCCAAATCCTCCTTCCCTCCTTTATCCATTCCTCCCCGCGTGTCTCTCTTTTGCTTTTCCGGTCTTCCTCCCTCTCAACAGTTCCCTTTCGCAAATGCCTTCCTCCCCCTGCTCCTGGTCGGTCTCCCCCGGTTTTCGTCGCTCAGCGTGCCCGTTGCAATAATAATTCGTCTTCCTGCTATTCCCTACGCATCCCCAATGTTTACGTCGGCTCAGGAGCGTTTGTAACGCAGGATAGAACTTAGGATGCTGTGACGACGATCGTTTTCATGGACTACGTGAATGACACAGTGATTGAATATAAAGTATATTGTTAGATGATCGATTGTAATCTCTTTCTATTTTTTTTGGCATTTTCTTTTTACTGAGGAGTAAATAAAAACATGACCGCATTCAGGTTCAGATTGGTCCCGTTTGTAAATCCGAACAACTCTGTCCTTAACAGTACAAAAAGAATTCCCTCATGAGAGCAATTGGTATCCCGCAATATTCTCGCCTATTTCCTCGCATAAATGTCCTCTTGGGTGTCCATGTTGTTTTTTTGTTGTCTCAATTGTTTTATCAGATTTTGGTCTGGAACAAAAGTCAGTTTTATTTCGTCCTGGGAATAAAAATGGGTGGTATACTTTGATTGTTATAATATGTTCTGTTTCTAACCATTTTAATCTCCTTCTGTTGACTTATTTTGTTATAATCTTGCCGGATCCTTGATTGTTTTCTCAGCATTAGGATCTACGTTGAGAAGGTCGAAAAGATAAAAAGACACCTATATCGACAAGTTTGCTGAGCGTGTTCGATGCCTTGAATTAAATCAATCTCTCAACGTTTTTATAAGATTGATAATGAAAATCTGCTTTGAAAATGTTGACTCCTATTTATATTACAATAACGGCACCCTATTGGGATCTGCCCGTATCATTAAAAGTTAATCGTCAAACATAAATGACTAACCTACTGTAAAATTCCATTGAATTACGAATGGTAATGCTATAGAGAAATATGATTTACAATGGCTGTATTTAGCTCCAATATAACAGTAAATGGCGGTATTTGACCTTAGAAAACCGTGAATAACCGTGAATTTGACTCTATTGAACGAGAGGCCACGCTTTAATAGTCATGAGGATGTATGTGCTTCGAGATTCCAATTCAGTACTTAGGACCCTTTCCTTATGATAGTATTGCTTTTATATTGATTTCGTCATTTTTGAAATATCACCACATTGTTTTTAACGCGAAGGAAACATTGTTTTACACCTTTATCGTGTCGTTAATGAAGGTGTCTGCGGACTTTAATTATGCAATGTCCATTGAGTCAATTTTCTTAATCTCATGCTGCAGTCCGTGTGGTGGATGATTGCGTGCGACAATAACAACGTGAATCCACTGCAGATGCAAAAAAGAAATTTCAATTTTGCGTTTCTCCACGCTCCCGTCCCTCAGGACGAGGTGGAATGAGATGTGTCAGCGGTTATTGGTTTCTCGTCATCGGGGAACGTGGAAAGCTGGAAAAAATTACGTCTCCGTGCGCCACACTTCCAATCCTCAAGGCATCGAACACAAAATCCTGCCTCGCCTAATCCGAAGGACGCTCGAGCTTCGGCAAATCTCTTGAGATCTCTGTTTTCCTTATCCCCCGCCCCTCGCGTTCGATCGCCTCTTCGGATTTCATTCTCGCCCCATCGTCGAAGGGAGTGGCGAAATGCTGTCTCCCTCCCCCACCATCATTTCAGCCCTCGCCTCAATCACTCCGCTCGGTTCTAATCCCCCTACCGATCTTCGAACAATGGGAACACTCTCTCCCCCGATCTGATGAAAAATATCCAATCTCGCATGAGAACAACCCCTCCCGGGACAAGATGTTGTCTCACCGTACTCCCCTATCCATCCTTCGTCTTCGAATGCTTGTTGTATTTCTTCCTTCGAGAGACGAGCTCATCCCTGCAGTTATCTTCGTATTGCGGGTGTAACGTTTGAAATTTACTTTAGTGTTTGCTTTGATTTTGGCTAAATTTGGTGTAATTTTTGTTTCAATTTATTTTAGTGTGGAAATATTCTATTGATTGTTGAGATGTTTTGGTTGTAAAGGGGTTGTTGACGAAAAAGGGTTGTTGGATTGGGGGAATGAAAGAGACTGGAAGCTGGAAGAGCTGTTCTGTAACAAAAAAAATGGAAAATAAGTATTGTTTTGACGAGTAGACACAGTCTGGCGCTACACGGGTATGAAGCGTGTGTTTATGTCTTTGCGTAAGTTAAATGTACCTGTCTGTGACGAAGCAAGGATTTTTTGGGGGGGTCTATATTGAGTGTTAACGGTAGGTGAGGAATCCTGCAGAAAATATTTGAAAATCAGGAGAAATGTTGTTAGTGTTCAGGCATTCAGAATGCAGTTGCAACTGCAGTGCAAAAGCCGATGTTTAAAAGAATTTTACACAGATGATTTCTGAAAGAATATAACAACCACAGTTTATTTATGCTTGAGAATCACATGCACAATTATTTGAAAAGAGTTGATGGTCACCAGACAGAAAAATATCACAGATCAAATGGTTTCCTTGGCCCGATTTTTCTCCAAACTTCGTCCATTCACCGAATAAGTCTTTCTTTTACAACCTGCTTATCTATCTATAATGGATCAAATTACCTCAGGTATCGGCCGCCTCCCTAAATAACCAATCAACCAGCATTCGCAATGGTGAATATATTTTTTAATGACTAATGTTTACAAGACGTGATTTTAGTTTAGCTATCTTTAAATAGGTTTTGAGAATGGGTAAATTGGTCTTTCTTTTTGGGAAGTCAAAACTCGTTAGTTGGGGAACTTAAAATGATAGGTATCGTTATTATACATTAAATAAGGAAATTTTATAAACTGCAGTTTTCCTTGTCTAATCTAGCTCTAGTGATGATTATAAACCCTTATCGTTCGTGGCAGGAGTTATGTATTTTTGTGGATATTTTGACAACCGAAGAAAGTGGATTTTTCAGTTGAATCCCGTAATCTACTTGGATGAAATGTAGGAACCCTTCAAGTACAGTACTCCGTCCATCGGATGCAACCTTTTTCACCCTTTGTTTTTCCCCCGAACAATAGGGGACTTTAATGAATGCTAGGCGTAATTTTATTAGAGCATTTCCATTTTTATGTAAACGGCTGGTGTCCTAACACCCCCCGGCACACGCCTATTGAGGCGGCTTGCGGGGTAGTATGTAGATGTAGATGAACCTAGTACTTAAGGACCTCTCGACACTTTTTATTAATGATAGATTTATTCCGAAGCCGAGTTTTTCCCCACCCTTTCTCCATTCCCCAAATAATCTTTCTCGTACCAACTTTCATCTGTCCTCGATGACCCAAATCTGTCGCCCCAATTCAAATCAAATTTGATTAAATTTTCACTTAGAAAATCAAGTTATCGTTGGTGCTATCATATCAGTATTCAAGGTTATTGTTTGCCACTTGTCATCATTATCATCATAGTAATCTACCGGGTAAAGGTAGGTAATGATGAAAGTCAGCGAAAATCCAACATTTATACTCGTGCCTCTATCTGCCTCTAGTATTTCGTTCTTCATCTCAGCGTAAGCCCTACCTTTCTTCATCCCATCCATAAAATCTATTCTCTTTCTTCCACTTCCCCGCTTGCCCAACATCCCTCTATCTCGGCCTTCAGAAAACCATCGCCCCTCATTATCGCATCCAGCCACCTACCCTGCCTTCCCCCAATCTTATCCAGAAGCTTTCTATCCTCGCCAACTAGGTCAAGCACTTCTGTCTTCCTTTCCGTCCACCCAACCTTCTCCATCCTCCTCCAGACCCACATGTCGAACGCCTGTAGCCTATTTGTCTCTGCCACACTCCATATCAAGCTCTTCACCAGCCTCTTCTTTACTCCCTTACTTAAGATCCCCGTCATCAGCTCCCTTGTATTACTGAACGGTTCCTTCACTAGCGCTATTCTCCTCCTAATGTCTTTGTTACTATGCCCATTTTCTTCCAGCGTACTACCCAAGTAATTACATTGCTCAACTTATATACACTCCAAAAGAATAGCAAAACAGTGTGGCCTACCATTTGCAGGCATGCACAAAAAGCAAACAATGACATTTTTACTCTCGTTAAAACACTCATGTGTTTCCGAGATTTAAACTCTCCCTGTCAATAGTCACCTGGAAACACGAAATGCATGCGTAGGAATCTAAATTCCTCTGCTTTAAATGATAATGTGGATTCATCTTTAATTTAAATTTACTTGTCAGTTGCTCTATTCTTGAATTTCCCACGCTCTGTCCAATTGCATACATATGTTGCTTGTTTTTTTTAGCACCCTGTATTAGTGTGTGTCTACACAAATATCCTGCAACAGAGAGAATTCATCGTGAGAATGCTGCTCGCCTTCATTTTACTTTCCAATTATCCAAGGCGCTCGGATTGCGAGGGGGGAAAAACAAAAAAAACCCCACCCTCTCCACATACGCCTCCCCCTCCATCGTTTTCTTGTCTTCATACTCACTCGTCCCCACATCGGATCCACGTCTCTTGCTTCCGTGCTCGCAACCCCCCTGGGAGGGGGGCGGGGCGAGGGGGGAGTAGGAGGGGACATGTATGGGCGTGGGCCCCGCACCAGCGGGCCGCACCCCGCTCCTCCCTTCGACGACTCCCTTTTCATGCAAGAATTCTCCTCCCAACCCTCCCACCGTTTTTTTCACATCACATATATCCTCCCTGCCCCCTTCGGGCGAAGGAGAATTCGTCCGATTGGCGCCGCGTAATTAGCGGAAAAGGCACCTCCTCCTACTCCTTCTCCGGAGCCGCCGGCTGTACCCACACCCGTCTCTCGCTTACAACCCCCGCCACTAACCCCCTTTTTCCCTCCCCTGGTTATGGGAACCTCCTCCTCCCAAGCCAACGGCTGTACCCGTGCTCGTCTACCGCGTACACCCCCTTCCACATTACCTCCCTGCTTTCCTCACCCTCCTGTTTTTTCAATGCCAGTCTTACACCCCCCCGCCACTGTACCCCCTTCCTTCTTCTTGCCCCCTCTCCTTCTCCCTCCCCCGCTCACCCGCGTGCCCTTGTCGCGTGCGTCCCCACGTCATTGATCCCCTTCGCATCTGGCTCGGCCGTCGTGGCTCGCTCCACACGCCACGCAGAAAAACTCGTCGGCGATAATGGGAGGCGTCGGTGGGCGTGCGTCGCGTCTACGCCACGCTTGTCTGGGGGGCATACGCCTCGCCTCGCTATTAATTATCGCCTTTGCTGTACATATACGAGGGATGGTTTTGAGCAGTTCGCATTGTTATGAATGTTACATCGATTGCGCCTTTCCGCAGCATAGACTGCTTTCCCGATAAAGATGTACCAGTAGTAGTATTCATTTTGTTTAACGTGCTTCGACGGCTAAGGTCATTTCGCACATACTGTCTGCCACGTGCAGACAGGGGCAACAGCACTCGGACGAATCGGAGGATCACCCCTCCAAACTTGGGTCGAGCCCAACGATGCTTAACTTCGGTGACTAATCGGGAACCGGTGTTTCCATCGTGGTAGACCGTTGCCCAATATGTACCAGAAGGTACGACTGGAATCAAGAGATAATCGGAGATTTCGGTTCGAAGTGATTCGATTTTCAAATAACGGGGCCGCATTAAATATAATATCAGGAGGCGATTCGTGTTTATTTGTTGGTGATCCTATGTGGTAGGCACACTCATTCTTACCGTCGCGTAGCATATATGGGGCACCGTGAGGAAGCTGTGAGTAGAGAAAATATGGGACGTCTTTCTTCTGTCAGTAGTTTATTTTGACGCACTGAAATTCAAAAGTGAATGTCAGGATTGCGATTCTATTCAAAGTGAAAACTATAGAATGGAAAAAAGATACGTTGCATACCTCTAATTTTTTCCTTTGGTGATAATTGAAATTAAATTACGTTATGGTGGAAATTAGTAATACGATGAAGCCCAGACAGAAACAGCGATTTTGAATTGTCACAAAAAAAAATAATTAGTTGTTTCGAAAACTTAGGATAGATAAAGGATAAATTTACCTTGCTCACTGTTGTCTTTATGTCAATGGTGGAATTCCGTACTTTTTACTCTTAATTTATTTCTGAATCTGAGTATAGCTCTTTAAGCTTCGGCTAGGGTGTGCGGTTGGAGAAATGGGATCAGATTGAAAAAAAGATCTATCCAACTTTAAAATCCCGTAGTAAAAGTAATTATTGTTTTCAATATTTATATCTAATGATAAGTCTTTTATCTTCGTTTTATTTACGTCTATTGTAAATTTTTTATGTAGAAATATTCTTTTATAAATATGATTTTGTGCAGTCATTGGAGGGAGTATCTTTAGTCCTAAACATTTTGAACTTCAAGATTCTGTATATTATAAGGTATATCTACGTCAATGTAGACTTTTAAAATTAGTATTCACCTTACTTTTAATTTGATTTTTTTCCATGAACGAGTTTCAATCGGTGAGAGTAAAGTAATTTTTGATTAATGAAGGTGATTTTAGCTTTTGGAGTGGGCACTTGATTTTTTCTTCTTCCAACAGTTCCACGGTTATTACGTGAGCGTGAGTTTTAGACCATAAGATAATTGCGTTTTTGAAATGGAAGGAGGCAGGTTGTTTTTCTTTATTTAAAAAATCAAGTGAACCGGTTAGGTTAAGGTTGCCAACTTGAAAGGGAATTCAAAAATTGTACCTTTGCCTATCATATTCTCCACAGGTTAGTTGGATTGGCAATTTAGTGTGAGAGCCTTGCGGCTGATGACCGTTGTTTCCGTGTTTTCCAAAACCGGTTAGATGCCTTTACGATGTCCTTAGCTTCAACCTGGCTGCGTGAATTTATGAGCATCAGGTTTTCTTGTTGAACAGCATGTGATGGGGGAAAAAGAAGCCCTCTTCCCGAATCACTCTGTTGTCCTCACTTATGAATTTCCCTCTGGTTGATAAAATTGATCTTAGAGTTCCAGAAAAGTGGAGTCTTCAAAAGACACCTTCGTTGCCTTACAGCTCGTTAAGGCTTGTTCACTGCAGAGCTTTTTCATAAAACGCTTCACTCATGGTGATGGCATTCATGTCCCCTCTTATTTACGTGTCTCTGCGCCCTAGGTTGTGGTGCATTTAAACGCTTTCTAACACAAACGCTGAAGTACACTTAATTATTTTGAGAACTTCAATGTAACCTGCACGAAGAAATTCCAGCAAATTGTTGCTGCGTATAAAAACCATCTAGCGAGAAGTGAAGAAAATTCTGTGAATATTGAAGTTGATGCAATATTTTAAACCTCGAATGAGAAAACATAGTTGGCACTGATTACCGTAATTTTGATTTCGTGTGCACGTAATTTACTCGATATATTCGTTTTAAAATGGATTCCCTTGACTTAATGAATGCCGTTCATGGCAATTGGCATTCAGATTCATTAAATTAAGCAGTCACCGTTGTTGTTCCGTCTTACTCCAAAACTTCCATTTTAACTTTCTGCACCCCGATTCTAATTCTTCGTGGCTTCGGCCAATCGCGCTTTAGTGATAATCTTGGCGATAACAGAGGCGCCAGTCTCTATTCTCGTGTCCATGCGGAAGCAGGGGCAAACAAAGAGCCAGAATCGGGGTGCTTGGTGGATGATTTCGATAAACCAACTTCTGATAGTTGTTAAATTTTTTATTTAATTCTGATGAAATTGTTTGATTTACTTTGCTGGAAATTGATATGATTAGTTATCTCTTCACTAGGGTTTAACTTACCGTGTCAATCACGTTTATGTCAGCAAGTGGGAAATTACGTGAATGCTTGTTGGTGGAGGCGGCATTCAAAACTTCCATCTACCCTAATGGTGTAGATAAAGCATAATGCCTTCATCTCAAAGAGAACTTTCCTAAAAATGTAAACATAATCAAATGTAAATTATAAATTTTACATTACTGTTCTCGTTCACGATCAAAACTTTGCCCTAAGCCTGGTCTGTAAAACGTATTAAAGGATGGAGCTGGCTTTACAATTGATTTCTTAAACGTTTACCGAAAATCGTAACGTGACTGAGTCATAAGCATTTAGTGACGTATGCATTACGCAGGGGGGTCTAGTGTCCGTAGCTGCTGGAAAGAATGTAAATGAGTCTTCATTTCCTTTCTCATACTGGTTCCTTATCCTCTAGCCCTTCCCCTTGCTATCCTGTCCGTTCCAGCCAGCCGGCAGAATGTGAGGGCCCTTTCATTGGACCTGCACCTTTCCTTACCCTCTCTCGCTGCCTCTCCTCTCCATACACCTACCTTTCTGTGCGCGCACCATCTTTCATTCCAACGTATTTTTTATTCGACTCTTGTCTGCCTCCTCGCCGGGAGCATTCCCTTGTCGGGCAGAGGCCCACGAGTCCCTCCACTGGCCTTCCTCTCCAGCCCCCCGGCCAAGTACCTATGTAGTCCCCCAAGGCTCCGTCCTCAGCCTCCTCCTCTTCACCTCTCCTGTTTTCCCTTCTGCTCCGGTGAATCCCCTCGGAGCATCGCCGGGAACATCTGTCCGTCCTCATGCCGTCGCTCCACGGAGGTGGCCGACCTCAGATCGCGGCGTGTCCAGGCATCTCTGGTGTGATCTGTGGATCGGCGATGGCGAAGACGGCCAGTGCGGATGGAATCGGGCTTGTGGTCCGGGCTTCACCGGGTGTGTTTCCGTCACACGGCTAGGTTTGCGTGCGCCGAGTAAAAACTTGCTCGCTGCAGGGCATGGCTGGAGTTAATATTTCTGTGCCGTGTTTCTCCGCTTGAAGTATTCGTGTAGTCCAGAAACCTTCGATATCTATTCGCCCAGAAGTACTTCGGTTGTTGCTATCACTGGTGACTTCCTCGTTGAAATTCAAGTGACACCCCGGATTAATTTCTCCAAAATGAACTACGTTCCATTGTAATTTATTTATTTTTCCTCTTTAAATGCCGTTCCTTGATTTTCTTTTTTCGACAACTGCTTCTCAGCCACCTTCAATGTGTGAATGGTTGCAATATTCACCATCGTCACACTAGTCGAGAATTTTCATGACAAAAGTAAGTTAGCTTCGTCATTGGGGTTTTAAGAAAGAAAAATATTTGTCCTTCCGATGTCCACCCTACAGCGTCATTTCAAGGGCATTTTAAATTTTAGAAAATGTTTGTTAAATATCTTAATGTCATTGAATAAAGATCTACGTCGATCTTCTGACATCAGTCGGAGTTGATATTTCTTCGGTCATTTCCACTTACTACGCGTTAAAGAGACTCTTTTATCAACAGAATGCGAGTCTCGTGTTATGAATTGAGTGGGAGGATTAAATTCCTAGGTCGCGTGACTTATAGCAGGTCATGGAAATGACACACGTGTATTCATAAGAGTTACGAAATCCATAAGTCACAAATTACGTTAAGGGTGTGTGGCAGAAACATTTTTAAATTTTACTATCTTCATTATACTCTCATAACTTATTGTGTCTGATGGAATGGAGTTAGTACTTTTTGGAGTTCAATAAGTAACCTAAATGGTGAATATGCAGTGAACCGCTTGGAGGCTTAATTACTTGATATAAGAGTTTTTATGTCACGAATGGCGAGCTTATTTACTCATGCTGACTATGTATAATGTGCATAAGTAATTTTATTCACAAGATAAATAAAAGTTTTGGTAAAATGGTGTTTCATGACTGATGTGGTGGAACCCTTACGAAATTAGAACTCACTGAAGTTCCCACGGATAAATGTTTCATGCGACCGATTTTGATTTTTTGCTTGATGTTGCTTGATAATGATATAAAAAATCGTAATCATTCGAATTATATACTTCTCACAATCAGTTGAAAACTGTAAATAGTTCTTCTTTCAATACGTAAATTCATTATGCGGAAGTAGAGTAGACCAAACAATCGAAGCGATAACAATTGCGAGATAAGTCACGAAAGCGAGGTTTTTCTGCAACCCAAATCCGGTCCGTAAATTTATGGGTCTCATAACTATCGATTTTATGGCTAAATATTTGTGCAACCGACCAAGAGACGTTAAAAGCCGTCTCCTCAAGCCAGCGTATAATCCGTGCGTCTCATCAGGCGGGTACAGTTCAATGAACCTGTTAGCTCCATGAAACAGGCACCTGTTCGCGTCGTTACGTCTTTTTTTGCGTAGTATTTATTTTCATGCATTACTTCCGGATTTCGTTGTTCTATTAATTAGACTCGTGGCCGTTTGTTCAGCATACTTCCCCACGAAATCTACTAACCATGAAAGAGTTTTTCTTTTTTTCAATGCATTTTTATAAACTGCCTCGCGGGGGAGAGGAAAAACCGCGGTATGAAAAAGAATGAAAAAAGTATTTTTTTAACTCGCCGTATTATCTCCATTCATGTTCATGTTCGTCGATCCCCCATCCCCTCCCTCACCCATTCACTCGCCAAATCCACCCATTCCCCTTCCTTCTCGACCACCCGCGAAACCCCCTCGGGTGATCTCCCCATCGACACGATCAACGCAAAACTCCACCCTCCACCTCCCCCGCAATGCATATATTCGACGCTATTGTTTCTCGGGACCGCCTTCTCTGATGGCCCACCCACCCTTTTTAACCACTCCAAGGACTCACTCTGTGGTTCTCGAAAGGGTGGCGTCTGCGGTGGAGGGGATAACGTATACGGGAGGGGGGGAGGGTGCGTTGGTGCTCTACTGGTGGTGCTCTTCGGGTGCTCGTCGCTGGCCCTTCTCTCCCCCATCCGATACTTGGGTACTTCTCTGCTCGCTTGCTTGCTTCCTTCCTTCCTTTCCAACCCCACGGCCAGTTCTCTCGCCCTCCCCCTCGCCCTACACCCACTACTTCCTCGCCTCCGGTGGCTAATTGCCAGCGATTTGTATTCATTCTTATTCTCCGGAGTTTTCGCGTGCTTGGGGGAGAGATGGAGAGGCTTTTTAAGTTTTTTAGGGCGGTGATTAAACTCTCTCCCTCACGGACCCTCGGGTATTCTGCGCAGTCAGTGTGGCTCTCGCCGGTCGTCGTTTCATAGTGTATTTTTTTTCTTTTCTTCAAATTGCGAGGAAGGGGTGAGATTGGATGTGACGGAAATGGTCGATTTCGACGACGGTACGTTGGACTGCGCGATGTTAACTTTGTCGTTGTTAAAGATGTCCTACGCATCGAATCGCAAAGCAATACATCGCGCATCGTATTACACATTTCAAGCTTCGGAGCGCCCGTTTCGTGGGACATTCATATGATCAAGCTGCACTTATGGAGGATTTTTTAATGATTGAAAACACAAAAATAACTATACTTTCCTTCGTATAGCTACACAAGAATGTAAATTTAAATAAAAAACCTGCATCGTCTTTTTAACTTCAAATTCGGAATATTCAGCTTCGCTGGAAAAGTGATTGAGTAATAACTTAGACCCAGCTAGAAAAATATGTTCAACCTCTCAGCAGCGAGGAACTCATTTACTACTTATTATTCTCAAATAAGAAGTGATTTTTTATTCTAAAATTTTATTCGTATTTCGATTTTCTAAATAGGAATGTCATTTGATATGAGGAGTGCACCAGTCGTTAGTCCATTGCTCTTGGTCGGCGGTTATCCTCCCAGGGGTGAGCGGAGAAAATAAATTAACGACGCGCAAATCCGTTCGCAGCAATGACAAGTCCTTTGTTCGCGGCGAGATGGTCTGCGCAGTCGTGAAAAGCCGAATCGGAGTTGCTGTGTATCGGAGTACGTAAATGGAAAGCACCCATTGAATCGGATATCGCATTGAATCGCAAGTAGCATTTCACTGCGTTACGTCGGGGATAGCTCGGACGATCAATTTCACAAAGCGACATCTCCAGCATATTGCATATTTGCTATATACTATTAGCCGTTGCGAGCAAAAGTTGTGTAAGTTAGTTTATTGCCAAATTTTAGTTAGTTGGGCGGAAGTATTTCTCTGCTTGTATTCTGTTTTATGATTAATTTGAGCCTAGCTCTTCTGTTTTCTTCAATTAATCAGCCCTTAGGGTTCAAAACAAAATGGAATTTTTCAACTTTTACTATCAATGAAAAGAAGTTATCCATTATATTCATCCACTCTTTAAGTTTTATTTTACCGACGGTGGTTTTTACTTAAAAATGACAGTTACCTGGGGCAGTTAAATAAAAAACTTAGGGATTTAATTTTCTATTTATTTTACTTTAACCGTCATTTTTCAAAAAGTGACGTTTTGGACTCACGCTACTCTTGATCTCTACGGCACATATGGCAGTCGATGCATCGAAGCATGACGCAACCCTAGCGGCACCGTCATTTCTTTTCATCGTGCGTCATCCCGGTGACCACTTCCGGCTCCCGGGAGCGCTCTATTCCGGCTCGGGGAGTTATCCCTCGATTTCGCGCCGTAAAACGCCCCCCACCTCCTCGTTATGGTGCGTCGTTTATGTCCACTTGGCAGGGGAGCGTTCCGGAGCCTTTGAATGAGCCGGTGAGAGCGCATTCCTCCCGCTCGCTTTTGTGCTCGATAGTCACCTGAAATACGTCCACCGTGAAATGGAGTGGGCGATATAATTAATCGCTCTCGGAAAAAGTATTGAAGCTTCGGAAGGAGATTTCGGGATTTGCAATAAGTGGTCAAGTCTTCGAGTTACACTACCCCCATTCAGTTTCCTTCTCCCGTATCTCTCGCACTGTTCTTTAGGAAACTATTATTAATTAATTGGGTAGTACGCTAGAAGAAACAGAACATAGTAGCAAAGACATTAGGGGGAGAATAGCGCTAGCGAAGGAATCGTTCAATAATAGAAGGGAGCTGATGACGGGGACCTTAAGTAAGGATGTAAAAAAGAGGTTGGTGAAGAGCTTGACATGGAGTGTGGCGTTGTATGGGGCAGAAACGTGGACTTGGAGAAAGGAAGACGAAAATAGGCTGAAGGCTTTTGAGATGTGGGTGTGGAGGAGAATGGAGAAGGTGCGTTGGACGGAAAGGAAAACAAATGAGGAAGTGCTTGACATGGTGGGAGAGGAGAGGAAACTTATAGATGATGTTAGGGAAAGACTGGGTAGGTGGCTGGAAGAGGTAGTGAGGGGCGATGGTTTGCTGAAGGCCGTGATAGAGGGTAGGATGTTGGGTAAGCGGGGAAGGGGGAGGAAGAGAATAGGTTTTATGGACGGGATGAAGGAAGGTAGGACTTATGCTGAGATGAAGAAAGAAATACTAGAGGTAGAAAGGGTACGACACGTGTAAGAGTTCGTTGGATATTCTCTGACTTTAATCACAACCTACCTCTAACCGGTAGATTACTGTAATGAATGAATGAATGAATTGTAATCATGCGCCTTGGAAATGTATTAATCAAGCTCTTTGAAAATAACTTATATTTTCACTTGTTGCCAATAAATTATTTCTTCTGTTTGCATACCATCGAATGGCCACCTATGATGTTCCCTAATAAACCTCGATGTGATTTATTTCCCTTATAAATAACGGGTGCAAATGAACAAATCTGTATTTTGTCTACTCTTATCATGAAATCGGTAGTTTTTAGCACAATTTCATCTCACACCTCAGTTAACTCTGAGGCTCTGTCCCTTTTATGCCGTTCCTCGTTACACGAGGAGTGTGAAAATCCTATGTTATATGTATATTACTCCTCGGTTTGGATGTTCACTTTCTGGCATTCACGACTTGTGAACCAGCGGATGTTGTCTTATGAGCTGGCTGTTAAAATACACATTCCCAACTCCAAGCCTATTCTCTTTTCTCCTTTGAACTATTATCATCCTTAGGTTAATACTGCCGGACTTTTCCCATCATCACAGTATGGCTTGTGACAGGGTGCGAGTCCTCAATATGCATACTCTACATTGCATGCAAGTAATAGGTTCGGAACCAGTCGCAAGTTAAAGAGATACTCACGAATATACCTGCCCTAATTGAAGTAGGCTTGCGTGAGTGTTTTAGTACGCTGCCTGATTAACAAATTACCATCGGGCTATTTTGATTATAGGATTTCCGACCTCCAATCGATGGTGTATAGAAAGGCAGCTAAAGCTTTCAGGTGTACAGTCAGCAACTGAAGTATGCTTCTGAAGAAACAATTTCAGTGTGATATAGTTGGCAAAAAATTGATATTATCGGGGTAAAATATCGAATGAAATTCACTTTAAGTTTGTTGTCTACATTTAATGCCACTCACTGTTTTAGATTAGCATCTCTTTAAGTTCCCGTGAAAACCTTGAGACAGTAATTGTATGGAAACGTCCTGGGGCTCTCAGTGTTAAGGAGTGTGGACACATTTCGGAAATATAAATGTAAATTCGGCAAATGCAGAAATAGTTTCGCAAAGGAGCGTTAGAGGTGGTAGAGAGGAGGCAATACAGGTGGCCCTGGTGGGAAAACGGCGCTGCCTGTATGGCATCCCGTCGACGAAGGCGTACGACATCATCCTGGGTTATCACGAATACGAAAATTCTATGAAATCTACATTCTCGAGAAAGGGCTGAATTTTAAGCAAAACATCATTGCGTGGCGTGTGCACTGGTTGGTACCCTCGTATCACTGCTAATTACCGAGTACTCCTCCGTTTAAAATGGTTTATTTTTGGTGAAGTTTGCTAGTTTTTCTTTACCATGTGACTGTTATCAAATTAACAAAAAAACGCTTGCCCCATTGTACCATCTTTTATGCGCTGAATGGCCAAAACGGGATTTTTTCTACCTACTGCATTGCTACCGTGGCTACCTCAAGCGCGCGGAATGTAGATGCAGGTGCAAGTGTTGTAGGGCTCATTAGTTTGGGGATGCACTCTATGTGGCGAATGTTGAAGGAGACTTTTATTAGAGTTTTTAAGAGACTGGTTCAGGTGTAACTTTGTAGAACCAAGTCGTAGTAAAACCAATAGTATTTTCCGCGCCATAATTTATTACTGACCATGGTTTCAGCAATCCATTGGCATTATCGAGGGCTTACATTGATAATGTGAATGCATTGCTGAAACTGTGGTCGGTAATACATTATCGCGTGGAAAATACTAACAATAAACTGCCGTTTTCATTAATTGTGAAAGAAAGTTGATGTCGGGTGGGGAGGGACAGGGAGCCAAATCGCAGAAAATATCGCTGTGGTAAATCGATAAGTGTTTAAGTAAGTAAATCGATAAGCTTAAGTGTTAAAAGGGGGATAGGAAGAGGGATTAGGGCCCCTTTCTAAAACTGTCTCACTCATTTCATCCGTCGTGGACCGTGGAAAGGGTGCGGTGACGGCAGGGTGGGGAAACGCCGGGAGATGCCGAGTGGGTGGGCGTGTTCGGCGATCATATATGAAATTCCATGCAGCAGCGTTTGGATGTGTTGTTGAAGTATTCGTCGCACTGGATGCCAATGATCGCGATTATAGCTCGGCGAGATTTCCCAAAAGGCAAAAAAAATGAAAGAAGCCTGATCGGGTGGGGTTGGAGTAGTGTGCCAGAGTGGTGTGTTATGACGTGAGCGTATACATATTCGCGTGATTCCGTGTGCGTGCTCGTACGCTCCACTCGTTGCGTGTCCTCGAGAGCTTGTGTGTGCGATTTTCTAGTGGCCTTAATACGTTGCGGTTTGTAATTTCAACCATGAGGATCGTCGTCATCGCATTTCATCGTCGGTATATGGCGGCTCACGTCTCTCTCCCCTCCCATATTCATATCTCCCACTTCATACATTCACTCCTCTCCCCTCCATCTTCTCCGCACTCACGAGTATTAATATTCTTTATATTTTTCGAATACGCTGCGCGTTCGTATTTTTTTTTTCTCCCGATGCCACCCGAAATGCCAACTTGTCTGCTCTCTCGTTCGCGTGGGGTGTGGGATGCAGCGAAAAATCCACGACGAGTTTGGGTGCGCGAATCCGACTTCAATTGTTTTTTTAATTTTTTTCGTTACGTTTTATTTTTTCATGCGGGAGTATATTGAGGTTGGAATAGGGAGGGGAATGGGAGAAATAAGATCCCCGAGATGCTTTTATGCCCGCGGAGATTTTTTCTCTTCTCCGTTTTCTCAATTTCCTCGTTTTTCGCACCGAGTCCTCTTTTTCGTATTTTTTTGTTTGAGAGGGATATTTATTTGAAATGCGGGATTTCGGGTGATGGGAGAAACGGATGATGCTCGCGATAAAAAAAATAAACGCACTCCGTCTCCTTGTGTTCCTCCTCCCTGCATGACAACCGATAAACAAAAGGCCTCATCACGTACTTTTTCATATCGGAATCTTTTTGGATGGTCGCTGAGTTTATTTTTCATTTCGTCAAGGAGTATTAATATTTTTTTCCAGTAAGAGTATCACTTGTACATTTTTCTCGCGAGCTCAGACTCGCTCATTCGTGTGCGGGAGTGATAAATTGGCGATGCAATCAGCGATTTTTTATTCGGAGTGGGAAGATGATTACATTGATTCGCGCGGTTGAGGAGAAGGTAAGGAAAATCACAAGTGCTCACGGACCACTTCGGGGATGAAATGTTTAATTAGTGATTCATTTTTAAAAATTAATTCAATATTTTACTTTAGGCCCGTTCATTATTGGAGGCTGCGTCGATAAAGGGATCGTGGAAAGATGGAGTACACTTAAAAAAATAATTATTGTTAATAAGGTAATCGAATGACTCCTCTGCGGCAACCTCAAAACCATGTACCCTCCACGGAAATTATTTCCTGAAATCTCGCTTCATGTTATATTCTTTATTTAACCAATGTTGATCGGCATTAATTTCTGAACTGAAAAATTCATTTCTAAGCGAATTAATTGATGAGTGCTTACTTAACGATAGAACTGTTTCACGTTGAGTCTAAATTTATTTTGCTAACGGAATCACGAAATTTATTTTTTACGTATCTATTTTCTATCCTTAAAACACGCCTAGTGCAAGAAATATCTTTTTGAGTGCCAACACTCATGTTTCCTAAATTAGATGTCTCCCTCCAACAAAGGGCTTCTTAACCAATCGTAAGAAAATCATATTTTGCGTTGTATTTCTTAGCATTAGGTAGCCATGTAGCTGTATGTTGATTCCGTGTCGGTACCTGCAATAATGGCTACCATAAGCGTGTTTTACTAAGGTAAAAGTAGTGAATTTGTCGTTCATAAAAGTGTGCATTTCAATGTAAAGCCCTGATGATTCTACTGTGTAATATATATACTTATATATTGTGTAATATAATTATAGTAAGGCTGTATTCAGCTCTGGTGAGTCCATGGAGCAGGTATATGATAAGAGCAATGTCTTTCTCAAGGTCTTTGACAAAAAACTGAGACGAGTATGAAAAAGAGTGGAGATTTTTAGTTACCGTTTAATGCTATAAGCAGACTCCGTTGATGCGAATCTCAAGGACATTCACATTGACTTTAAGCTGTGAGAAACGAAACTCGCCACGAAGAACGTGAGCTGACATTTCCCTCTTCGCCGGCAGTGCAAATAAAATCGAGAGAGCCTCCTGATTCTGCGGCAGCCGTGTGTTTCCCCCGCATCATTTACAAATCCCTTCCTGCTCCTCCTCTCCGGCGGCCAGAGGAGGAACCGCCTTCTTAGTTCTCTCTCTCTCCTCGCCTTCCCTCGCAAACATAATTAATTTACTCCCCGGCAGGAGATTGTAAACATCTTCTGAGGTGAGCCGCAGACCAATAACCCCTTTGAGGGAGGCCCTCCAGAAAAACAAAACCGAGTCCGTGGCTGAAAGCGCCCCCTTAATCGCCTCTCCCTTCGCCCGCCCCCAGCCCTGCCCCGCCCCCTGCACACTCCGACCCCCCCCCCCAGTCGTCCGCCCCCCATCTCCACCCCCACACGCCTCCTCACCATTCTCAAAAGCCTCGTCTGAGAACCGCCACCGCCTCTTCTTCCTTCAATCAACCCCTCGCCACCGCAGGAGAGAGGCATCTCTTTACTTCCGGTACTCGGTGTGAGTCTCGTGCTTTCCTCCTCGAATTCTACTCGCGGAAGAGTTTCACTTCATGTCGTTAGTACAAGTATCTGCCCTGGCTTTTTTCGAATTGCTTCCCGATGACATAACTCAAATCACTCAGTTAAGACATAGGATTTTATCCGAGAACTAGAAGGTGGTGCCCGTTGCATTTCTGCGGGGATAAAAAATAAAACTGTTACATGGAATTAAAAGAATCCTCCCAGTGTCAAATTCAAAACGTATACACTCTGGTAGCAGTCATTATCACACATGGAGTATTGGGAAAAAACAACTAAAGTCATTTTACCCGAGCCTTATGTGCCTCGGGCATAGTTATAGTTCTCTCCTTAATGTCGATTCAGTGTTTTCCAAGTAAAAAAAATATTGTTTTGGAATAGTAGATACAACTATTGATGATTTTGGAGCAAAAAACTCGGATTTTAGGGAAAACCAAGAATTGACGAAAATCGAAAGCAAGAATGTAATTTTTTATTCTTTCCGTCAGCCGATACTAAATATCCCAAGCCTATATCACGAGTGCAAGTAATTTGAAAAAAAAAAGAAACTTCTGAACCGAATCCAATGATTTTCTTATGGAAGTTGCTAAATAACTGTTTGCCATATTTTGTTCGAGCTCGTTTAGGGATTTGGAAGTAAGAAGATTTTTTCAAACAAACTGAATTCCCGTACTACAGATAAAGATTATCCGGGTATTGTCATGGGGTATCATTGCATGGCAACATAATCGGATCGTGATGTGGTGGTGCAACAGAAATCCGGCTCTTACGAACATGAAAGTCGGTGAAAAAATCGAGTGGTAATAGATGGACAAAAGATGCTCGATTAGCCACAGATAAGAACAGATTTCATTGTGACCACGATTTTAGGGTACTAAATCGTCGTCAGGTGATTGATGGTGTAGTTCATCGGAACCCGGGTCATAGTTAAATTTATTCTCTTTTGGGGTAAATTTCGCATCTTTTTGTCCACACAATGTTTAAATTGCACGCAATGTCGCCTGAATATTCTGATTTCGTGTGAGTGAATATTGATGTGTCATGTTTTGCTTCGTCCTGCCTCGTTGCGTGAGAAAATATAAGGATTCGGGCGGGTTTCATGGACTTCCTTCTTTTCTTCCGGAGTACTTTCCTCAAATGTGCCGAAGCACTCATCAATCATTGCTAGTCATTTTTTTACATTTTACTAGGTTCAAAAGTATAGGCTGGCTTTGGTGGAACTGTTGTTATTCCCTATCGGGTTTTAACTAATGTTAACAGTAATTAAGGAAGAATGCGTTGTTTATGTTCTAAGTCTTGATATTCTCTCTTGTTCGTGGAACTGCTTCAGCCAGTTTAGTTGGGGAAATTTTTATGACTGCGAGGATTTTTTTTATTTAAAAATATATTTATGTACACATTTGGCATAGTTTGACGATTACGATAAAATCGCCCCTCTGTCGGTGTCATGTTAATGTGTCTAGCTACCTCTTTAGTGACCAAGTCGTAATTCAAGCCTCTGATATTTAAGTTGCTCACTAGCCGTCCAAAGAGTCAGATATGTTGATTGTTGAATACTAATTAATTGACTCTATTTATTCTCTTTGAAGTAAAAAATTGAAGGAATTGTGATTATATTCAACACCGGTAATCCCATGGTAGCAAATTTCTCGAAACTGCAGCACGTGAGATAGCTGTGAGATCTTACCATCGCTGAGGATCTCTCAAAGATAATATTAATATTATAAAAGTTCGTTCTGTGTTCAAAGTGGACTTCCCGACTGGATAATAAATGTGTGTAACTCTCCTTCTCTCTCAGTTATGTACTCAGTCTAATATTCAACGTTGCGTGTCTATCCTAACTGGAAGCAATTCTTCCATCTCCACCATTTCATCCCTTTCAGTCCCTTTCACCCTCCCCTTAGTACCTCTACCCTGCAATCGGATGGCCACTTGTCTTCCGCCATTGTTAGCCTTCCTTCGAGAAGGAGCACTTCCTTCAAATACCCCCTACCCCTCCCATTCTACCTCTTCTCCTCTCTCGATGCCATGATTAAGGGAGTTTGGGAGTTCCTCAGGGAACCAGTTGTTGTCCCACATTATTCGAGGGTCTTCCGCGAAGCGGATCATGACTTATAAGGACCTCTTGCTTGACCCGAATAGCCTTCTCCCTCCTACTCTATATTTAGACGCATGTGTACTATGTAAACTATTTAAATATACCTACGTATACATATATTCCCGGTTCAGTCGAACATTTTGATTTGTAATCGGAATCCTCCTCCTTCCCCTTTGACGTTCTTTTCCGTGTTATCCATTTATTCCTATCCCTTACTTCCTATACTGCTTTATGTGTATGCGTATGTCTAACTTGAGAATGGCAATAGAAATTTGGATGATTCGGATACTGGCAATGGCAGCGGCAGCTCTGATATTTTAGAGAACACCACCAGATATATGCCACCACAACACTCGGGATTTCTGATTCCAAATGCAATTACAGTTGTCGTCTAGGGTTACGTCCCATCAAAGATGACACTCGAAAGGTAGAGTCGTTTTTTGTTTTAAATTTCCGTATTAGTGTTCAGTCATTTAGGTAGCTTTTATAGAAGAATTAGAATGCATGATGCTTGCAATTTAAAATTTAAATAATTATATAAGAATGTGATTGAAGTTAGAATAAGATGGTAAGATGAATCATTGTACAAACTAAAAAATTACATTGTAGTCCACATTGTTTATGTTCTCAAGAAAAGTTGAAAGTGCATTAAATCCATAGGTACAATAGATGTATGAAGGTAGTCTACATTATAGTACCATTAGTGCAGGATTCATGTGCATTCATGCATGCATATGTGTAGGTAATGCGCTCATACCTTTGTCTTACCCGCCTTCCACTCCACCTTTGGCCATCTTTCCCTTATTCACCTCTGCCGTCGCTTTTTCTGCGGGGAGGCTGGCTCTATTTAGACAAGGGACTTGATGTGGTCGCATCGATCGCCTTCTCTTCTTCCCCTCCCCCTGAAGATGGTCATTCTCCGTCAACTGTCTTTTCTCGCTCCTCCGTAGATGGAGTCGGAGCGGGAGAGATTGTTCTCGCCGTGTACACATTCTTTGGCTTCCCCCTCCCTCGCCGCTCCACTGCCACTCACCATTCATTCTCCTCCGTGGAAGGGGGGATCCCCGTGGATGAATTTTTTAAAACTTCGGCCCGAAAGCCGCTTTGCGGTCATCTTCTCCTCCTGGCCCGGACGGACTGCGGCCCAACGGCTCTCTCGAGTGGGGCATTTCTTCTGCGTCCCGTGTTCCGGCTCCCGTCTTATTTAGTCCCTCGAGAAAAGCCTTCGTTCTCTTGTCTACTTCAATTGCGAGTCGTCAATACGCTTTCCATGGGCGTAATAGCAGTTAATGGTATTAGGAGGAGGATTTCATTGACGAAATAGGAGTTTATGAATGGTGAAAATGAAGGCACTTCGTACTATTCCACTTAAATTCTTTCTTCCGATCGATTTCAACGTCTTTACGTCGTTGATACGTGATGAATTGATGATGACGTATAGACTTTGAAATCGATCAGAATAAAGTAGCTAGGTGGAATAGTGCCAAGTGGTTTATTTTCACGCAGCAATATTCTATTAAGTGTCGCCTACCTCCTCGTTGGCAGTGGGGTAACTTCCTTGTCTGCCAATCCCGAGATCGCGGGTTCCAGTCCTGCATGGGCGGAATTTTCCCCACCCATGGCATGGATGCTTTTGCCATGCATAATGAGTTGAATCTAAATGAGATCTATAAAGACCTAATTTCTCTCAATAAAGACGCCATTTGCTTAATAGGAGGGAGCTGATGGCATGGTCTTTGCGCAAGGAGGCGCGGAAATAAGTCGCGAGGAGTCTAATCGTAGGAGCGTACAGCTCTACGCTGTAGAAACGTGGATTCCGAGAAAAGAGGATGAGATTTGGTTGTCGGCGTTTGAAAATTTGTTGGTTGTGTAAGATTAACAGAACAAGTGCGATGGACGGAGAGGAGGATGAACGAGGGAGTGCTTGGGATGGTGGGTTAGGAAAGGAAGCTGCTGGAGAAGATTAGGAGCCAGAGTGGGTGGTTGGAACGGCTAATAATGAGGGGCGAGGGGATGCTGAAGGCCAAGTGATAAGAGGGTGTGTGTTGGGCAATCGTAAACGAGGAAGGAAGAGGCTACATGGATGGGGGATGAAGAGATGTAGGACGTACGCAGAATTGAAGAGAGAAATCATGTGAGGATGTAGGTCCTGCAGTTATTAGGTAGAATTTTATAGGTAATCTTGTCTCCATGTAAACCTTTATTGATTACATATGATTCACGCAGGAGACAGGCAAATTTCAAAGTTTGGAGCTTCCGTAGATGTATCATTTATTGTTGTGAACAGCCTCCAATGTTTAGCGGCCGATATATATCGGTTAAATTCATACAAGTACCGAGTAAGAACGGCATTAGCTTGTTTACCTCTGTAACGAGCTTCCCATTTTCGGTGGAGAGGTAGTCAGAGGGACGCAGTGTCTTAAAAGTGAACAAATGGTGTCCGATAGATAATTTAAGGTGCCCCTAAGTGCTATTTGGATCCCTTCTCCAAGGCACATTCTGTATTCTTGTGAGAGGCTGGCATATTATGTCGCTCAAGAATTGGACTTGCAAGGCAAGGCTCCATTAATAATCTCAAAGTTGTAGACATCCGACATTGTCGAACTTTGCATTTAGCCTTCCTCTTTAAAAATTGCTGCTAGAATATCTACTGAAAAGAGCTGCTGAAACTGGCCGTAGATTGTAACAAACAAAGAAGAAAAATTAGTCTCATTATTTCAACACATTCATAACTCATTCCATTAGTATTTCATGTAGTGACCTGGAGTAGTTGGCAGCCTCTTGTGATGTTTATTAGTGTTTTTAGTTTCAGCGAACGTAAAATGAATTCGCTTTCCGCCAATTACAAATCTTTTGACTTTTATGACTAACTCGTCGCGCAAATATAACCAACCTGTCACTCACCCCGTATCGGATCTAATAACACTAGGTTGACACGCCATACGTTTTTAATTTAAACATATACATGTGGTTTTTGGCCCATGAGTAATGGAAACTCTGTGGAGAAGAACAAATAAACTGTCGGGCACATTTTGAGACCCTAAAGTTTCTTGAATACGATTTTGAAAGGAAAATTGAATGGGAAGAATTATAATAATAATAATAATAATAATAATAAAACGTCTTTATTGGGCGAGATTGGGACTAGAAAGTCCCATCTTCCATCTAACCCCTCGTCAAACATAAAATTATTGCAGTTAAATACATTGTCAAGTTGCTCTTGGAATTACATTCAACAATCAAAATTATAAGTTAGCAAAGTGTAAAAAGATGTGAGCAAACGTGGGAAAAACCTAAGGATATTGACTGTCGTCCTTATTGGAAAAAAACCCACTGCAGGAAAACGCCCACACAAGAAGGGGGGCGTGAAAAACCTGCGAAAACCTACTGAGAAAGAGCTAATGTAAACATGGATGTATACAAATACAAGAAAATATCACCCAGTACCTGGAAAGAAAAAGAATATTAGATGAGGCAGGAGGAGATTAGTGTTGAATCTTTCCTACTGTTCCCATGGTGTTTTATGTGTCTCGTTGTTGTTCTCGGAGAAGTTTTTCGTATAGTGCCCTTTTGAAGGATGCGAGTGATGATGATTTACGTAGCGGTAAGTCAATGTTGTTCCACTCGCGACATGCGGTCACAATGAATGATTTATTGAATCTGACTGTCCGGTGGTGAGGAATAACGAGTTTATCATTTCCCCTCGTATTTGAGTCGTGTACTCTACTAAGTGTTTGAAACTCGTCTCTTAGGTACGCTGGTGTATTTGTTTGTAAAATTTGATAGAGAAGACCAAGGATATGCAGCCGGCGTCGTGAACTAGGTTTTAACCAATTGAGATTGTTAATATAATTGGTAGTATGATCTGATATATGTAAATTAAATATGAACCTAATGCAGGCGTTGAAGGAGCGTTGAAGTTTAGTTGACAGGGCCTGAGATATGTCTTGAAAGGCAACATCGGCATAGTCAAAATGGGGAAATATTAAGGTTGAAACTAATTGCTTCTTTAAGGAGAGAGGAATAAAGTGTTTGAAACGAATTAGAGGAAATAATGACTTATTCACTGCTTTACATACCTTAGTTACATGAGATGACCAAGACAGACTTTCATCAATGACCAGTCCTAGATTAATAACTTCGTCGCAGTACTTTATAGGAGAATCAGAAATGCGTAGTTGCGGTAATTGATCCCTGTCGATTGACTTGAGTATTTTCGGATATCCAATTATAATAGCCTGCGACTTACTAGGGTTTATGCTTAGAAAATTGGATTTACTCCAATTGTTGATGTTTTCTAGGTCATTATTTAAATTACATATTCCATTGCATAGGCTTTTAACATTTGAATTTAGGTATACTTGGAGATCGTCAGCATAAAGATGATATTTGGAATGGTTAATCACTGAAGGGCAATCATTAATGTACAGGGAAAATAGCAGAGGTCCTAGTATAGAGCCTTGAGGCGCACCTCTTGCTGTTTTGATCCACATTGAGCATAAATCATTTGTAATTACTCGCTGATACCGGCCTGATAAGTATGATGTTATCCAGTGGACTGCTGTAGGAGAAAAACCCATGCCTCTCATTTTTGCTGCAAGGATATCTTTGTCTAAGGAATCAAAAGCTTTCGAAAAGTCAAGCAACACGAGTACTGAAACTTCTTTTTGATCCATGGAGCGTCTCAAGTCATCGGTGATTTTAGCTAATGCGGTAGACGTGCTGTGACCGTGTCGGAAACCAGACTGGCATTTATCAAGAATATTGTTGCACTTTAAGAAATGTGTTAACTGCTCATATACAAGTTTTTCGAGAACTTTGGACAGGATGGGAAGAAAGGATATTGGACGGAATTCTTTTTCCCCTTGGGAATTATTCTTTTTTGGAATAGGTCTGATTAACGCTCGCTTCCATTGACTTGGGAAGTGATTCTGAGATAGGGAGGAGTTGAAAATATTGGTGATGTATGGGATAATAACAGGAAATAGCTTTTTTAAGAAATCTAGCGGTATACCATCAGAGCCTTGTGCTTTAGACTTGATTCTCTTGAAACACGATTCAACTTGTATTTGGGTAATAGGGGTAAATTCGAATTTTTGGTCTCTATTTAATATGTATGAGTCTTTAGAGGCGTACAGTTTCAGAGTTTTATCTTTGATTTCGGTTTGAATAAGGTTCGGGGGTTGGGAAAACTTATCATTTAAGGAGTTCAGACACAAGTCAGGAGGGAGAATGAGGTCTTTACTTTTACCTATACCAAGTGATTTAAGTTTGTTCCACAATTTTCCCGAGGAGTGGTTAGATTTAGTGACTGAGTGGAAGAATTTAATTTTCGAATTTCTTATAAGCTGTTTCGTCTTGTTTCTCAAGTTTTTGTATCTTTGAAATGCATCGAGAGTCATTGTTTTCTTAAAAAAACGGAAGGCTGAGTCTCGTTTTGCCATTGATTGTTTTATTTCTGAATTTAACCAGGGCGCTCGTGGCTTCGAAACTCGGATCATCTTTACAGGAGCAAATTTGTCAAGCAGATAAATCATCAGTGAATTTAGAGTCTCAACTTTGTCGTCAACTGAATCAGTGAATTCAATATGGGCCCGTGGAAGTGAGAATGCTGCATTAAGTAATTCATTGTCGTTTATTTCCCTGATATTTCGTTGACTTATAAACTTCTGCTCGAATTTTTTAGCTTTAACTGAATAGGCAAGGTACAGTAAATCGTGAGAAGAGATACCAGGAACTGGAAGCTGTCCGTGCGCAATAACCTTTTCTCTTTTTGCCGTAGCCATAAGATCAATCCATGTTGACGAAGTTTTCGTAGTATTAGTCGGGCCTAAAGGTAGGATTTTGAGATTGTTTTCGGTGAACATTCGCTTAAAGTAGACTGTGTCATGCGCATCTGTATTAAAGTTTGCATTGAAATCTCCTGCTATTATTATATGTTCATATTCCGTGGAGTATTCCGATATTACCGAATCCAGATCGTCTAGGTGACCCAGTTTAGGTGGCCTATAGATGATGCCGATAAGAATCTTAGTGAAATCTATTTTAATCTCAACAAAGAGATATTCCGGCCTCCTGTCATAGTTGGACTCACTCATAGAAAGTACTTTACATTTTAAGTCGTTGCGTACGTATACGTAATTATCGTGGGAGACCAAGAATGGAATGCATCTGTTAAATCATTAAGGATGTCGAAGGTAAGAATTGCGTGGGAATGTAACGGTTAATTGAGTGAAGAATGGAGTTGAGAGCAGCGGCAAACCAATCTTCGGATTGATGACTGTAGATGATGAATCAAATAACAGAACAACCAACGCAACCCCTTCGTTGCCGCTTCCTGAGATGATATGTTCAGTGAGTCTAATCCAGTGGCGGATACAGAAAATACTCAAGGGAGGGCAAGTTATCGCGACGATTGTAGCTTTCAAACTGACTGCCTGGCAGCGACTCTGCTTCCCTTATATATGTAGCTCGGTTGTTTCGAGAACATTCGGTGCCAGAATGTTCGCTTCCAGACTTTTAAGGAGTATGAACAAATACAAGCAGTAGAATATTCGCGGCTTTTCTCGAACAAATGCCAGACGGAATAACGTATCGAGATCACTAGAATGGCCGCGAATTTTCTCGTAGGTTAGCTATATATGTGCCAGACAGAAACGTATAAAATACGATGACGCGGACGCACGCGCGTACTACATAAGAAAGTACAACTACTCGATAACTCGACTCAGAGTCGACTGACGAAAGACACGAACGAATAGCGTGCGGGCTGACTGGCAGGGGCGGAGCGGGCGGCAATGCGGGTGGCCCCGCAAGGGGGGGGCGCGCCCCCCATATGTATCCGCCACTGGTCTGATCCCATCGACCCTCCAACGTTTGATGCTTCGGCGTTCTGTACTTGGACTTGTTCTTATCATTTTTTATTGTGCTCTTATAATTCCAAGGTGGGTTTACCCTGGCTAGTTTATTGCGCGAGTCACTTGTGTCAAGCGACTTACAACGTGAATTGCAGGTGTAAACGGCTCTGCTAGTCCAATTGCAGAACTTTTAAGCTTCAAAAGTCGCTCACGAGTGTTGCGAGTGTAAACAGCAACCAATCTGTCCCTGCTCTAGCTTGTGAAAGATTTTTCGTCAGAGTAAAATTCCCCGCTCGCTCTTACCGAAGAAAGTTGCGGAAGAAACTTCCCGATGTAAACCCACCCAATAGTTGTTGTTTTGTTAATTGTGGCAGTAGGTCTATAGACCTATATCTCCTGAAAGAAGAAAAAATTAGATAATTGTGGCAATGTTTTGTTTGGCTGTTTGGTTGTGAGTGGTTTGTTGACGAAGAAAGGGGGTATTGTTGATAGCGTGGGTATCGGGCAAGGAGGTTAGAAAGGAAATGGAGGCGACATGCCACTTGATTCTTGAAGCCAATTCCGCCATTGCAGTCGGCACAGTTTAGACCTTCCTCTGGCTTACGTGTCCTGCGGTCGATTTCGATTCTCGTCAAATCTAAGTTAAAAACCACAGACAGGGATGTTTTGTGCTGGTTTGGCAACATCTACTCGGCACAAAATCCTTCCCAAGCACCCCTATTCTTGCTTCACTTTCGCCCATGAGCGTTCACGGTCATGCCTCCTCCATTTCATTTTAACCTCCTTGGGATAGGGAACGGATTTGCTGTGTGGGCTCCTGTAGTTAAGTTGCTCCTGATTATGAAGAAACAGCTGTTTAACGGATTGCAGAATTCATTAAAAGTGATCCGACGTTACAACCCCCGTTCTTCGCCTAAAGCAGCGACACCTTGGCGGCCGCATTTTCGTCCTCCCTACCGGAATCCCTCGCGCACGCCCAAACTCGTCGATTGATCTTTCCTCAGCCGCCACGACGACGTCCGAAAAATCTTGCGGTGGTCCTCTTTATCGGGACGAAGTGCATGCGTGAGTGGCGGAACAAGGGAGCTTCCCAGCGGCTGGCGGTGTTGGTTACTTCTCGATGGAGAAAACCTTCAGTACGCTGCAGCGGCGGTCATTTTTGGCATTTTGGAAGCGGGACCTGTAATTGCGGCGAGCGGGGAACAGGAACATCCGCTCGGCGACTCGATGCACAACACTAACCGCACCTTTTGAGGCCGTTTAACACGAGGCACTTTGTAGCACAATATGTATGGATGTGTCTTGAAAATTGCGTCGTGTAATGCGGTGAATTGCAAGAATGCATGCGCAAATGCATAAACGACAAATGGTAGAATAGCCCCCTGCTCTAATTCCGTGCTCGCGTTTTTCCAATTTTTATTCGTCAAATTGTGCAATTAAGTGCCTCGGAGGTTGCCTACCGCAGTCCAAGTGACTAACTTCAGGCGACGGGCAATATGTCTTGCACTACAACTATCCGTGAATTATTTTGTAATAATATTTTAATATTACGGGTTTAAGAAATTCACTGCAAAAAAATCTTCTTCTGGGACTTATTTAGGTTTGGGGTAATTTTCTCTAGTATAGTTAGAACAAAATCTGTTTACTATTCCACTTTATGTTATGGGCCCTCAACTGGTTTCGGCATTTTTCGCATATTTCATTTTGAAATGGTCTTGAGGTTTTCTGAATGTGAGGCCTCTTGAAATTTACATGCGTAAAACGCCGAGAAGAGCCATATTATGAAATAATTTTTAGTAATTTTAACTCTTTATTATAATTTCTAGTTAAGAATGAAATAGCTCTGAACTAAGTCTTAATTATACTGTGTTTCAGACCCAAAAAAATCAGTTGGTCAACTCTTACTTTGATTTTTAATGCAATTGAAAGTACTTTGGAACAATTGAAAGAACTTCAACGGATACTACCCGCTCAGTAGATACAAGAGTGTGCGAACTTTAGATGAAAAAATAATTTGTCTGGTTTGTAATAGCAAGGTCACTCAGATAGGTCACACTCATTCTTGAGGGATCAGGGTTCATATAACAGTCCAGGCAATTGATATTTTTTGTGAAATTACCTCATTGATGATGCTGGCATTGTCAATTTCTCGCTTTCGTTTGTCGCTACAGCGAGTAACTCCGTTATTGTTACTGTCGCGGTCTGTACTGTAGTACTTAGAATATGTTAACGTCATGTTGACAATCACTTTTTAAGGGTTGCATACTCAATTGTTCAAGAAGAAAAATTAAGGGTCCAAAGTAAAATCCTCTTCTGGCACTACCACCCGAGTGTGTACGTTGTCACTGTCAGGTGGCAAATCAGTAATCACTCTATTTGCAGTTGATGAGAAAAAGTCAATGAAAATGAATTAGCGATTTGTGCGCTTATCCTTGGGAAATTTAGTACAATTTTATTTACTGGTTCTGTGAATTTCGTGATATAGACTTCGTGTTGTGCTTAAGTGAATTAATACTTAGCTATTGGACATATTGAATGATTCAATATTGACTGGTTCTGCCGGCGATATCTCATATGATTCAGTTTTCTCTACGTGAATTAATACTGAGATTTTAGAATGCATTATAGGCAATGGAATTGAAAATAATTTGTAGTATCGGATAATAGCGTATCATAATGAGGGAACGTTATAACTAAACATTATTTGAATTTTCACGAGTCATGATTGTTGAGAAACCTCTGCTCAACATTTCTCTAGAATTTAGTGCAATATGTTTACCAAGTTTATGTAACTATCCGTTATAATCTACCCGCTAAAATTTTTAGTTCTTCATTTTATATTCTAAATAATTCTAAGTTTTTATTTCCTCGGTGGGTACTATCCTTGAACTGATACTTTAAAAATGAGATACCTTCAATTATCTGTTATTTATCGTAATTAATGTGACCCTTTTTTGTTGTGATTCCATTTGAAAATATGTTAGAAGAGTGGTATTAAACAGCTACCTGCTGTAGTTCCTTCAAATTTGTAAAATTAGCGTCGATCATGATCCACAGAAACGCTTTTCTATTTAAGAGCGTTGATATCGGTGCGATATTCCACAGAGGAAAAATCATTCGCCTTGACCGGGATTCGAACCCGGATCCCTCGATTTCGCGCCGAGTGCTTTAACCAGTTAAGCTACCGAGGGAATATCGCACTTAGGTGCACTTGCGGGTGACTCCGTAAAGGTAACTACCGTGGCTAGTCACGGTATTCTCAAAATTAGCGTTGATATCGTTTTTTTTCCGGACCGTGGTAGGTAGTCTTTTAGTTGAAATTCAACGTACGTGGATTCTGCTATCTTCTTTGTCCTTTTTAAGGTTTGGGGTTTTACCAATTTAGGCCACCGATTCATTTTAACGTTTTGTTTTTCTTTCGGGCCTGTGTATCTCCTTATTAACATCCTTATCTAACGTGCCTTTAACACTTAAAAGAGTTTCTTACGATAGCGGCACGATATAGTACCGACCGGTCGAGTATTCTGAAGTTTTAATGGCGGGGCATCATCTCTCGACTTGAGAGCCTCGTCCCGCCGGCCTCTCTCCGCCAGCCAATACAGTGTTGCCAGACGCATGATCTTTATAAATGATCGTACAGGAAGGTCGGACGCTCGCAATGTGGATATACCGCTTCAATAGCCTTCTGTTTTCAAGCATGGGTGGGCCTACGATTCTATTGGCAGAAATTATAAGCTACCGCTACTTAAAAATCAATTTTCATAAAATCCAAAATTGCTCAAACGGAGAAACTTGTTATGGTATCACAAAAATTACCGTATTAATTCTGTTGGCGTATCATTCAAGTTCAAATATGACGTTGTTACCGTTTAAAATACGTTCAAGATCAATTTTGCATGTGTGATTAGTTTTTAAAATGGCCCTTTTTGGAGTTATCTCGTTTCCAGTGAGCCTGTTCCTGAAATTTGTTCCTTATATTCTCCAATTACTCAAAATCGCACTTATTACCTCAAACTCATTTGATTTGCCAAATGCTTACCGCCTAATAACCCATTCTCTGGTATATTGTCATTGTGCCTAATTGTTTTATGCCCCGGAAGGATGGATTAGCGGGAACGTGGTTGCCCTAATCAAGTTATTTTAGTGAAACCTTGGTGTCATAATGAATTAATTTATTGACCGTTTATTGGACACTTGATACTTTATCGACTTAATTCATATCCCGAAAATCATGATGAAAATAAAAAATTGGGATAATTGCCGAGGGAGATTGAGGATAGCATACATGAAACAAGTATAATGATGTGTTAGGATATGGAATCATGAAATAATAAATCAGTAACCCGAAATGTGAATCGGCTGGAGGGCGGCAGCAACCCTATCTTTGAGTTCATGGCTCTTGATGATGATGAATAAGGTCTTCCCCGTTTCACGCCTGAGACGCTGCCACGTTGATGTTGAACATGTATCCATTGAAGGGGGTATCTCTCGATGCCACAATCCTAAAATACCATTCTTTCGATCTGGAGTTTGAGTCAAAAATGAAGACTCAGTAATTCGTTTCCGACGTTTCGCTTAAGTTTATTAGCATCATCAGGGCTATATAACATCAAAACCAGTAAATACTACAGTAATATTTGCTAAGGATACATAGGAACTCAGCGAAATACTGGCCGTTCACTTATGATAAAAATACCAAATCGATAGAAGAATCATACATGTGGTCGAGAAAATAAAATAACGTCGAAAATGCAATACAGAGGTAGTCTACGATCGTCCTAGATCCCCTGAATTTCGTTTGTCCAGAGAAATTCCTCGATTCAGCGTCCTATCAACCCTTAGTCTCCAGCAAGACCTCTTCCTCAGGGCGGCAACGACGCGTCTCTCCAAAGTCCAAACCCGTCTCTCTTCGGCCATCTTGAAGTGGTGTTACACGAGGGCGTCCTCCTTGTCGCCCCGAAGCGTCTGGCGGCAACTCACGGGGAAGGCGTTCGCCCTGAGCGAGAGAGAGAGGGAGTCGGGGAGGAGAGTTGAGCTGGGAGTGGGATGGAGAGGTGAGCTTAGTGCAGGAGAGTGAGGGACGGAGGGGTTGGAGTCGGGGGTCCGGCGCGGCGAGATCGGCTGGGGAGCCGGGGGTGGCGGCCGGCGCGGACAACGTCGAATCCGGTCCGCCGATACGAAGGAGGTCCGATGGTGGACTGCGGGCGGGCCAATGGGGAGGCGGCTGGGTGGCGGCGTGGGGGTGAGGCGGACCAATGGCGGAGGGCGTCACAGTCGACACCAAGCCCGCGCTTCCCACTTCTCCCCTCGCGCGCTCATGTGCTCGCCTTCCCACACGTAGATAGATATGTACATCTGCCCAGCGTTACTACATAGGTATATTATGTACTAAATATAAATAGGTGCATCTTCTCCCCTCTTTCTCACCATCTTCCCTGCGTCCCATCGTCCCGAGTAGGGCACTTTTCCCACTTCACAAGGGTGGCGGATGTCCCTACGAATCTCCCTTCATCTATCCTCCTGTTAGAGAAGATATGAATAGACTAGTAGAAATGGGTTCTATTATGAATTCGGGGATGAGGAGGTGGGGTTTTGGTTGGAAAGCTGGGTAAGAAGAATCTTTTGGTTTGCACGGCGAGTGTATATTTTGGGACACCCGATATCTATCGGCCGCTGCCGATACAATTTTTCTGTTATGCATCCCATCTGCCATTTCTTTATTTTAGGAAATATTATCAGATTTATCGGAAAATCGTTTTTTTTAATGCAGAATTTCAGGCCTCCCGAGTGAGTGCGTAGTTCCCTGCGTAGTGCGTATTCGCGCCATCTAGGATTCTTGACTCAATGGGAAATTTCGGAAGATCGGTAGGTACTTAGGCACCGGTAATTACGGTCCATAAAAGATGTCACTCGTTACTTATGAATCGTTTAAGCTTGAATCTTCCTGTAAATTATTCTGTCGATCAGGTTTCTGTCATAGCTTCATTGAATATTTTATGACTACAATTTAAAACTGAAATTTGTAGGTATTTGAGAAAAATATTTTGCCAGCCTGGTAGCGTTTGGGGCGTTCTTGCTATTAATTTATGCTTCGTAAAATTGAAAATGGTATATGGGAATGGTTTGTTTGTTATTAAAAGATGCTAAATTGAATATAAATAAATTAATATGCATTGTAAGCGTGAATAAAATATATATCGAGTAAAATTGTTTGCATCTCTAAAGAAAAGTATGGAAGTGTGGTAATTGCTTATCGTAGTCCAAAAAAATTATTTACCTATCAACGGTATCACCTCGTCGGCCTTGAAGTATCGGAAAGTAAAATATTACAATCGTCTTGGTTCGAAAAAGTCAGGATCCGGACGGTCCAAGTATAACTTTGTGTATAAAACAATATAGTTCATGTTGTTGTAGGTTATGCATGTGCATTCTATTGGGATCAGGGTGTGAAACATTGGATTTAATATGGAGAGGATGATGGAAGCTTCGTTAAGCAGTGAGTAGTCATAAGCCGTATTGTCGGGATTGAATTGGCAATATCGAAACTTTAGAAATGAAATGCGTCTGTAGAGGTTAGCAGACGTTCATACAAGCGCATTTATTGCTGGGAGGGTGTGAAGTATTGGAGGTAACTGGAGCTTTCCATTCAAGGTGTTGAAGTTAGCGCAGATCGGAACACATAAGCGTACTTCAGTGCGAACGCGAACATCTAAATCTACAAAATATCCTGCAAGCCACCTCAAGGGTGTATGGCAGGGGGACGGTGAATTCCATTCCATTTCCAAACTCCCTTCTATCGATCTGGAGTTTTGGCCAAAAGAAAATGTTCAGGACTTCGCTGCCAACGTTTCGTGAAAGTTTTTTTTACTATCATCAGGGCTTTGAAATACGTGAACAATCGGTACCTCATTGATCATGGTGAAACCTCTGTATTAACCTAACCATTGGAATAATGCTAATAAACCTAAGCGGAACTTTGGCAAGGAAATCCTGAGCCTTCACTTTTGACCAACAGTGTCCAACACCCCAGATCGAAGAAGAATTATTTATATGTGGCCCAGAGAAAACAAATAACGTTGAATAAAACGATGTTTGCAGACAAAAAGTTTGTTAATCTCCTGGTAGGTAGAATTTTTTAGGTACACAGTTGTCACGGCCGATATTTTTGTAATCGTTTTAAAAAAATAATTCAAACGACATGCTTAAAATGGAAAGCGTGTTGCCACGAAGTAAGTAAAACCTTAGCATCATCCATTTTTGACGCCTTTTCTTAAAATCAACTCGTGTCCAGCAATCGCGGACGCCATTATCGATGTTCTTATCTGATCTAACCCACACAAGTGACTCTCTAGATCCGTTTTGAAGCACGCTGGCTCTGAAACGAATGAAAAGCTACCTGCTTACGAAGTGAGCGGCGCACTTGAGCAAATGGAAAGCGTACAATAATCCAGCCGGTGGTTGTGAGGCTGTGGAAGCTCCGCTTCGGAGATCCGTCCTCACGAAGCCGTTCTCGCTTCAGGAGTGGGGATGGAGCGTCATCTTCGTAGGGGTGTGTGGCAGGGGGTGGGGGAGATAGAGGGGTCCGACGAATATGCTCTCTCCGTTTCGCTACGGTAGGGGTGGTATTCGGGGGGGGGATAGGGAAGGGGGAGGGGTGGTGGAGTCCTCTATTTAGCGTGGTGAGGGGGGTATCGGATGAAGTATCACGCGTTGGAGTAGGGTGCCGACGGACGCTAAACTCCCCCCATCATACCCCAGATTAAAACCCCCACGTCCACAGCGTGAGTCATGTCGTGTACATCTCCCTACACCGTCCCCACCAAACCTCCTCTCCCAGTCCTACGCGGATATCCCTCCACCTATCGGTAGCAAAGTGGATTACGATCTGCCGCATTTTCCATGAAGCCCATTCCCGCCCCCCCCCCTCCAAACGCCCCCTCGGCCCTATAATTCCTTCCCTCCACCCCTTCCCCTCTCAACCTTTCGTCAAGAGGGGTTTGAGTCCGTCCCGATGGGGGTATTCGATGAATCGACGCTTTCAAAGGGTGCCCAGGGAGATATGGTAATATATATATACGCATGCGGTCACGCTGGGATGTGATTAGGTTAATGGCCGCCTTCCCCTTTTGTCCCCCCCCCCCTCCTTGGACACTCCTACAATTTCCATCGGCACTCATTCACCCTCACCGCCCATAAGATGGCTCCTTCCGGGGCGTCGTATCCGTGGGTTATTTTTTTGTTGTCCCCTGGTGCCCTATTCATTTAGGCCTTGGAATTTGCGAGCAACGACAATGACGTAATTTTTTACGTCTCAACGTCGAAATTTTCAAAGAATCCCATTTAAAAGTTGATATTTCTCGATGCTGTGGCGTCACGCCCCGATGCTGGGGCGTGATGACGGAACTTAATGGAGCGTGCGCTCGCGTTGTCGAAATTTTAGATATTAACTCTTTAATGAATGATGAAAATGTGAGGAACGTTTTTCAAACTACGCCTGTTCTCTCGAACCCGAATTTGTAGAGTGAGTCGCACGAACTGTGACTTGGAACAGTTGGCGAAAGTAGGAGTCTCTGAATAAGGCACCAGATCACTCCTCCCGTTATCCCTTCCTCAACGCTCGTGATATTCCTCCTTTGGATACGCACGCCTCCACCTATATTACTAGCTGTAGTTTCTGTACTTGCTTCCGGTACTACTTCCCTGTGGGGGTGTTTGCCTACTATGAGTTTTTTTGTCAAGGATCTTGTCGTCCTTGTGTTTTCCCACACGCGTACGTATCTTTCACAGGTTTAATTCTTTGTGCACCTGTAATTTTTCACTCAAATAAGCAAGTTTCATCGATTTACCATAAGAAAGATAAAAACTCAATAGCAGGAGTCCGAAACGTCCTCAGTAAGCTTGAATCTATGTATCTTTATTTTTTTACCCCACTTGTCAAGTTTGTGCGTTGTGAAAATGTATACATTTATTTTTAATATTGACCTTAATTTGATTAAGCGACCATAACATTATCTATCACGGGTGTAACTTTGATGAGTGTATTGATGGAAAGAAGGTGCTAACAGGTCTCAATCTCGCCCAACTAAAACAGTTCATCTATCTATCTACTTTCTCTATCCCGAGTATTAGTGCTGGGTGAAGTAGTCCTTCATAACGTTTTTTCTTGCTTTTATTAGGCATTGGTTCCTTTGCAGTAAGCCCTCTCGTTCGTAGTGAAGCTATCTCATATTAAGTATATTTAAACTAGTTGTTTCTCTTTGATTTATTTACGGTATGCTCATGGAATTAAATTTGTCTCAACATTCTCCCTTTTATCGTAGTCATTAATGGCCACTTTCCATTTTTTACCTCTGAGGAAGATAAGAATTTTGTTACCGCTAAATGGAAGGTGTAAGATGTTTAGAGGAAGAAGAGATACAATCATGTGTCACATTGCTAGGTACTGATGCATCCTCAGTGCTAGGCATGGATTATCCAAAATCCTACCAAACCCGGTAGAACATTATTGATGATAGTAATTGTATTTGCAGTTATCGTATTTAATTGTTATTAATATTATTTATTCTTTTTCTATTTGTTTCCTATTTGATTTCAATTGTGTTTTTGCTTTTTTGCCTTTGTGCATTCCGCGTTAGCTGTTATGTTTTCAATATTGGTGCTTCCAATGAAACTTGTAGTACATTTAGATATTTAAAGGTGACAAGCCAGCTCTCCCGATATTCATCGGTTGATTGCTCTTTAACTGGCTATGTTAGGGGTAGTATTCCTTCAGGATTGGCGTCGCAATACAGTTGCATATTGACGTCCAATTGTGAAAGCTGGGCTCTGGATTTCCCCACCCTTCCTCATGAATTTCACTTGCGTATAGCAGGTTTTTTCTACTATCGGCCTTTCCTCCGCAGGTACTTTTGCCTGGTAACATGCTCTCACGTTTCCAGAGATGAGAGTTAACTAACCGGGACTATTATGGGTGAGCACCGAAAGAAAATCATCGATAGCCGATATCGGAAGACCATTGAAGCCATACGATCGCTGTAGAGTAATCAACGACGTCTAAACTAAAAAATGCAAACGCTTTCACCGTGAGGAATGTTAATTTTTTACATTAGTTGTGAAATAAATTTTTATTTTTCCCGAAATGTGATTGGCGTGTGTGCCTGTAGCGTGACTATAGTAGCGCGTTTTCGAATGATGAAGCGCTTAGTCATGCGTTTCTTTACTTTTAAATTTTCCTCGTGTTTGATAATTCAGAATGAGCGTTTTACAGCGTCTTGTTTGTGATGGCATGTAAATATCTGCCCTATGCTGAAATATTTTGATTTCCTTAAAAAAAGGTAGTTATATTATGTGTTCATGATTAACCGCAGGCATGTTTGCTAAAATAATCAGTGAGCACTCGAATGTGAAACATAAGCAACATTTCGAATTATCTTTCATGTTAATAATTTATATTTTAAAAATAATTTTATGTTCATAATGACCAGTGATCAGCTTAAATATGTTGAAGTTCACGTTTTATATTCCAGAAAGAGGTCACATTAATTTTTATGTACTCACAACTGAAGATCTTCATATTGTGTGCTTTCATGTATTCATTTGTATTATGTATTATTTATTCTGTTAATATTCATCGAGAGAATAGCAGTCATAATCTTTCTGCCCGTGAAAGACACCTCGTGATTTTCTGTGGTTTACACCTTGGTAACACGTTTGGATAAATTCTTCCCGAATTTTAGCCGTAAATCGAGACAAAACTTGCCATACGATAGGAAGGATTATCAATTATACACATTTGACACGAAATATATCAGAAACCTGAATGAGAATTTAATTTGAAGAGGGTTTGTTTTATTTTACTACCTAATTACCTTTCAGAATCGTACACTCTTTCTATGTCAACCATCCTGCAATGAAATGTTAAACATTTTTCGCATAGATCAGTGTATACAGGTAAGTGAAAAAGCATTATGTTTGACTCCATCCTGTTAGAAAAGCTCTTTAATGCCGCCGTTGACATTATCTTGTAATGCCTAAGGTGTGACTCTATTTTTGAAAGCTTTCTTTGTCTAGGGACGTAGAACATGGGTAATTCTTTTAAACGTGGAGTTAGTTGCGATAGTCATGTAATGTTTCGATGAACGCGGTCGCCTTTTGGAACCCCCTTGCAATGATTAATGCCAAGGAATAAACCGTGCTTTAAATTTCCCTCGTCATAAAAGATTTAAATTGCTTGTTGAGGAACACTGTTTTGATTTTGGAACCCGCAATAATACTTGAATCTCTGGGGCATATTCGTTTGGTCATGATTTGCAACGCAGCCGCCGAATATTTTTTTAATATCAGTATTTCTTGCAACTCTTTCTTGTAGTCTGAAGATGTAATGCTAATTTTGATGCCATATTCGAGAGGCAGTTGCCACCGGTTTATAAATGCATGTAGATCGACTATTCGTAGACATTCGCTCGCTTTTATTAACCGTGTATTGTAGCTATAGCGCGTTCCACATTTAGTGGGCAGCATGGACCTTATAGCGAGCGCTGTTGCCAAGCTTACTCTTGG
This sequence comes from Pyrrhosoma nymphula, assembly GCA_963573305.1. Taxonomy (NCBI): domain Eukaryota; kingdom Metazoa; phylum Arthropoda; class Insecta; order Odonata; family Coenagrionidae; genus Pyrrhosoma; species Pyrrhosoma nymphula. Next base: position 66,181,477 of record OY754330.1, on the reverse strand, counting down.
CGTGATTACCTCTAGGTCACGTCGGCAATCATTTCCAACACTGCGCTAAATTTAAGTAAGTTACTTTGAGGAATAATATTTGCTTTTTGGAAGACTCCTAGATGTGCCATGAGTACACGGTAGTAGTACTAAGTTACGTTTCCGGCTGCAATTGTCAACATCGCACCTCCGGCTTTATGGAGATTTACATTAGAAGCACCTCCATAAAAACCCCTACTGCCAACTGAGCGTGGAACGGACTATAGAAGTCTGTGAAGTAAGTATTTTGTACAAGGTATTAGGAAGACTAAAGGCACCTGATGTTTTTAGAAGTTGCACAGCAAATATATCAGAACCCGACAAAATCCTAGCGCCAGTAAAATTTGTCTTTTGAGACGAAATAAGACTTAGGTACTACGATTACAGTGTATACAGAAATTTAACGAGTTTACATTAAATTACTTGAATGACCATGAACTTCAGCGTCGCTTTTTTCTTCCGAGTATGGTCTACTGAGCATGAGAGGCATTAGAAAACGTTCGATCATTTCAACTTAACTGTTCCATCGAGTTTGTACATTAATAACAAGTTTTTTCCTCACCAAAGTTTTGTCGGAATATCATTTTTTTGAGGGAAATTATTTTCATTTTCAACATATGCTCAAAATAGAAGCAAACACACCATGTATTGAACAAGCAAGGGCACCTTTTTGGTGTGACACTCCAGAGCAATTCACAAGAATTAAAGATCACTTGTAGGTTTCCGTCATTTATAATAATAATTTTACATTAAAATTCGTAAGAATGATAGAAGTACTGGTGTTATGTAACGTTTTTTCAGATAGTCTCATGGAATACGCCATAATGGTCTAGGCATAGGCATTGAGGTATTAGTACCAATATCATAAATCTACAGTTCACCTGATTTACATTTGGCATCATTACCTCATTTTTGTTACATTTTCTAATACCGCAAATCATTAACCAAAGTTTGCTTTCGGAGAAGGAAATGGATTAGGTATTTGTATAAAATATCAATGTATATCTCCGTTGGCATTCTCCTGACAGCTCTGCTTATGCTTAATAAATCAACTTTACGTACACTATTGAACACCCGTATCTATTGATGCACAGTAATATAACAGCAGTATAGAGACGCAAATAGCCGCCACCTAAATTCATCAATCTTAAAATCCAAGGATGAAAACATTCACCAGAGAGCAGTTGCACTAGCTAGGTCTCCTATTCTTCTCTATCACTTTGGTAAGGTGAACAGTGGTCACTAATTTTTACGTCACTAAACTTACACTTTTACTCTCAACACGAATTACAGTGCAAGTAACTAGGAAGCTAATACCCTTCTGCTGATCAACGCGTTGTAGCCCAAACTTTCGGTCGGTTTATCCTCCCTCCAGCACTGTAGTCTCCTTGGACTGATCAATTAATTTTCACAATGAGCTTTTGTTCTTTTAAAACATATTAGTGCATGTGTCTCAAATTATTAATAAAATAACATATTTTTTATAACTGAAAAAATACTTTAAAATATTTTTCCGTTGTTCTTATTTATCACAAACTAGTGAAGGTGCCCATTGAATATCAACGGGAAGAATATTATCATTTACATTGATTGTAATAAACCATTCACTTAGTTCAAAGAATCATTGAGTAAATGGGTATACTCGGAATCTCGACTGTGAGTATGGTCGTTATGGGGACGATGACTCAAAAACGATAAAATATTGCGAAAAATGTTTACGTTTTAGAAAATGTTTTGGAATTTCGACCGCAATACAAAATTCGATTGAAGGAATAAGAGTCTTTATTCTATTTTCTTTCTATTGGTACCTTTCCCAATAACAGAAAACCACTGTTTCTAATTTAGTTTTGCAAATATAAAAAGGTCTGCAGCCAAATGAAGATTCAGATTCACGTGTATTTCTTGTGTGAAAGTTACATATAATAATATATAAATATATATATATATATATACCATTCATTCATTCACTCAAACCGCTCACAGGCGTAAATAATAAATATTTCGTTCAAACAGGTGGTGAAAGAAAGAGTATAGGAAACACATAAAATGTGATGACACAATGGTGATGTGAAGATGGAATGATGGCCGATTCCAAGTGAAAAAAATTCGTCTAGACCGGGAATTGAACCACGGACCTTCCGATTTCGCGATATATATATATATATATATATATATATATATATATATATATATATATATATATATATAATTAAAACTTATAGGAGGTAGGAGAAAGAGATAAAGAATTTGTTCTTACGGGAACGTTTCGGACCGGTTGGTCCTTCGTCAGCTTTAGAAGTCGTCAGCTTCGTCAGCTTTAGAAGACTTCTAAAGCTGACGAAGGACCAACCGGTCCGAAACGTTCCCGTAAGAACGAATTCTTTATCTTTATCTCTTTCTCCTACCTCCGAAAACTTCAAAAGAATATATATATATATAATATGCCAAGAGGGTGGCCGATAAAAATATATAAACAGAAAAAAGGACACTCACAAATTGAAACTTCCGATATTTCGGTGGGATCGTGACCACCTTTCTCAGGGTAGAGAGTAGGAATGCATTCTTTTTCTATATTTTTATCGGCCACCTTGGCATGATATATATTTATCACCCGAATGATTCTCCTAGAAGTTATATATATATGTATCTACACGTAGGTGATTGTTATAGTAGATGATGACAAATTATACATTCCAAAAAAATGTTTAACTCAATGAACTCAAACGACTAACGTGTTGTATTTTATGTCCAATAAAACGTACTTATTTACGTTACCTGTTAGCGAAAAGGTGAATGTCAATCCCGAGATTCGTGATAGGTACTAAATCCCGGGATTTCGGGATTGTCATTTCTTGCGGGATCCTGGGATTGCAATCCTTTGTCCGCTCATCGTCGTGTTCACTTTAGTAATAGTTTTCAATGGTCAGTAGTAAACATACCTTTCATGGCGTGAGAGTAGATAAGGGGGAAGTGCCTTTAAAAAAAAGGGCCATGTGACCGATCGGGAAAGCGGAAACAGGGTTCAACGCCAAGAGAATACCCAAAGGCCATCTAGCGGCGTTTTGAGATACTTCCTTTTATCTATTGCGCCCATTTCGCAGTCTGCTTCTATTCGCTTCCGGCGTTGAAAATGATGTTAATTGATGTTTTCCGCCCCGTGCGCTTGCACTCAATTTTATTGTACGCATCGATTCTTGGCTAACAGATTAATCATGAAAACTGCGGACTCCGACTCCTGTCTATTTGCTTATATTATTGGAAAATGCCTACCTTTGCGCTTTTAAATTTGTTCCGCAAAAAATGCGGAAAATGTTTGCATGAAGCGTAGCAAATGCAAACTTTAGTTTTTTTCCCGTTTATCATCCGTTCTTTGCGTGTACATATATTCTGTATTTGTTTTAAAATTTCAAATATTGACGTGCACTCGTCATTAAACTTAAGGATAGGGCCCCGCACTGCATTTCTTTCATATTTGTTACTTTACTATTGTCTTGTTTTTCCGTTTACTGCTATCAATCAAAAGGGGCGAGTCTGTTTAATCCAAATGGAATATAGTTTATTCCATGTGGAATTTTTCATTCCGGCCGGCCTTTAGGATTCTCTGCCGAAACAAGCTGCGGCATGTGTCATGTCTCTGTCCGCTTATAGTAGTTCTAACGATTTGGATACACTAAAATACGTCTGCCTTGTCCTTCGTATTTATATAATAATACCAATAGTGTACCTACCTATTGTGATATTTGGGGCTCAATGTTACGGCAACTTCATCTCGTAAATTAACTATTTTTTCTCGCTGTATAGTTCTTAGGTTTTTCTCCGATCATTAATAGTAGTGGCAGCTCTGAGTATCACTATTTGATGCATATATTTATAAACCACTCGTTTATTTCTGCATGTAGCTGATTTTTTGCATTGCATTTACCAAATGAATAATTAACGAAAGGAAATGCCATAGCGTGCTAAAATGGAACATAATGGATTCTTAATTTGCGTTTTGAATGCTTCGTTTTAAACGTTGCCTCATTTGATTGGAACCTTTACATTAAATACAGCCAATTGAATGGCGTAGACTGATGATAAATCTCAGTATGCTCATCTTTATTCTTTGTGAGCAGCATTTTTCTGTTTAACCAAGAAATTGCGCATGCTTGTTCTTAATATTTTAGTTTATTTTCGATATTTTAGGATCGAAACGTAATCCCATCAGCCGGTGAGGTTCGGAATGATTGCATAGATATACTGTTGACGAATTGATTTCCTCTCAATGAAATATCATAAACTTTTTGGGATACGCATTTTTGATTTGTCTTTGAAGACTATCCTCTCTTAATTTTCTTCCCAGCAGTTTTCTTTCACATTTTTCAAATGGATTCATTAGTCATTAATAAGTCTGTCCGTCTGAATCAGTCCATTTGGTTTTTGTATTCCTGTTTATCACTCCGAATTGTCCTCACCCCTTCTTTACTCATTGGTGCTTGTATCTTGTTTCTCTGGGAATGGTAATATTCATAATCATCCTCCAGTCACAGGTTTTGAAAGCATCATTCGATATATTCCTTCATTAAATGTTGCTCTTTGTGTAAATATATTAGTGAAGTAGTGAATATGCATTCCTAATATTTGCTAAAAATAATTTGGGTTTTGTTGATTTGTAGTTCCGGAACTGTTGGAAAAATTGCTAAGTACCCGAGTTATTCTTCTCATCATTTTGTTTGTTTATCAGTTTATTTTTACCGTATAAGCTCTTCGAGCGTATATACGTGTTTAAAATTAACTCCCGAATTTCTTATGTTTCAGTAATTTCATGCCAAATTTTATTAATCTCTCTGAGAAAAAAAACTCATCTAACGAGTTCTGTTTGAATCATTTTGTACACAACTCGTTAAGCACTTAAAATGCACTATCTGTAAAAAGGCTAAATCAATTAACAACTAATGTAATTCAAATTAGGCATGGTTACTAGAGGGGCTAAACATGGTAATGGAAGCCTGCTTGGATGATGGAGCTTATTATCGATAATATAATACAACTGGAAGTAGCGAAATCTCCTTTCCATCTTTTAACTTCGTCACATCTTACTTCCGGTATTTAATTATTTTGTTGAAATAATTCCCTTTTGTCTACTTTTCCAACAATTGCCCATCATTTAGTCGTTCTTCACTTTTTACTTCGAGAGTAAGTTATTGAAATATCTCTAAATAATTTTGATCGTTAGAATAAATGCGTGCATTATTTTACGTAGTACAGGTGTCTTTACAATATTTGAAATTTTGCAAACACATCAGGACGTAAGTAATGGAAAAAGGCTTTCTTTTTACAGTTTAGGATAGTTAATAATTCTTCTTTCAGCCTTAGTTAAGCCTTATTTCCTGAAAATTGTGAAATATTCTATTAAAATGGGCGTAACTCGGATTGAGTTATAATCTATTATCATTTTACTTCTCAAGCAGCGTTTCTGATGCTGTTGTGATGCTCGTTGTCTCTCGTACGACTGGATGGTACTGGGTACATAAGCGTTGACAGAGGGCAGCACCTGGCAGACATCGAGGATTGTGTGATACTTGCCATTAGATTGTATTTTTATTAAATTTAACTCTATGAGGGAGCATTTTTTTCTGACTGGATATGGCATAGTCAGGATTTTGGCAACAATTTTGAAAAATTCTGTTTGATTTTCTGATGGCCTAAAGAATTTTCAGATTCCTTCTCCATCGTATTCTACTTTAAAAACCCGATGAATAATTTTGAAAGCATTTCACATCATATACTCATTACGTGATACCATGCTCTGTGAGAATCTCATCATGTTTTTATAGTTCTAGCTTTTATACAAATGCTATTCTCCTAAATTAATATGTACTTTATTTCCAGCTTTCAAGGAAATGCCGTAGACCAGCGGTTCCCAAACTGGGGGTCGCGGGCCGTTCGGAAAGGGGTCGAGAGTTGAGGATTGTAATTACTTTAAAAACAATATCATTTGAATGTACACATTGTTTGTTATTTTTAGGGGGTCGCGGCAAAACGTATGGGCTAACATGGGTCGCGGAAAGCATTAGTTTGGGAACCGCTGCCGTAGACCATTGCCGTACGAGACGCTCAGGTATTGTTATAAACCGAAGGCGTTATTTATAGGTACGGCCTTCTCTCTAATTTGTAATGGCTCGATTTTTCTGCATATGGTTATGAATCGTCACTATCGTTATACTATTCGCTCTGATATTCCTTTTGCTAATTATTCACTTAATTCTCACCTCTTCATGTCAACGTATGGTAATTTCCTTTCTGTTTTTATTAATGCATCTTAGTTGATTATACTTTCCTTATCCTTTATTTGGGAACTAAATCGGTAGCCCCACCCGGGCATACTACCATGTAAAAGTGCGTTCTATTCGATGTAGAATTTCAGTGTGGTTGGTAAGCTTATCTCTTCGTATTTATATTCACCAGTATTTATCCTATGATTGCCTTATCACCTCATTTGTGAATTTTAAAATTCATTTTTTTCTCATTTATTGATTTTAGGTCAATTAATTGATTTCAGTGTAGATGTTAGACTTTGGAAATGGTAGTTGCAGTGATTTTGTCTCTCTAATACATAGTACAAATATTTCGCCGAAGTATATCGTAAGCGCGTCAATTTGGAAAGTGTTAAAATGCTCGTCTTTGGGGTACAAGGCATATTCCAAGCCCCTGCAATTTTTATTTCTATGATACTCTTTTTGTCATGAAGCCCAATATGAGGTAACTCAAACTGTTTCAGGCTTAACGCTGTGTAATAAATCCGCTGAGGAGGCAAATGAGCACCAACCATTTAGATTTCACTTAAATTATTCGTTTTTTACGTCATAGGTTTCGGCTACATGTGCCATCCTCAGGCAAAGAAAGGAAAAAATAATAGCTGATAAAATACACACGTTTAACAGATGTGCTAACCAACAATAAGTAAATGTCTTATTTTTAACCTTTATGGTGAATATCCTAGATTATTCAAGTTCATTCTCTTAGCCTGCCTCTTTTCGCTAGCCTTCCGGAGTTGTCACATCAGAGGCGATTCTCTTAAGATGGTCCGGAAAAAATCCATATTTTCCCTAGGAGTAGACGAATGGACTTTCACTTTCCCCATTTCCATGGGAATCCGAGGCGCTACTTTTTGAGAACGGCAGACGTTCCTAGGCGAGACCTAGAGAAAGTGTGAAGCGGGCTGAGAGGTAGGAAGAGATGGAACGAAGAGAGATTTCGATCCGCGCCGAGAGAGTTTTGTCGCGCCTCAATCGCCTTGAGTCTTCCGCCTAGACCACGGAGTGTAGTAGGCGCGTAGAATACAACCTCCCGGTCGTCCTCGTCTAGGCTCGCGTAGGCGATTCTCTCCTATTTCTCATTTGGATGGAATGAGGGGAAGAAGGTGTAGTCGGCCGGTCGCGGGAGTTGAGTGCGCGGCGGCGGAGACCGGTCTGCCTGGCCGGGACTACCTCCTCGGCACGATGCACGCCTGGTAGCTGCCTGCCGCAGCCGACGCCCTCGGCGGCTCCCCGTGTCACCTGGCCGCGGAGCCATTGGCGGGAAGACTCGCCCCCTCCCTCGCACTCCCTCCGCCGCGACGAATCCGCGTGCTCCCGCGGCGCGCGTGTTCGCGGGCTAGGCTATATCGTCCGTCCCGGAGTGGAGTTGAGCGCTCGAAGGAGGTTGCGCTGTGGAAGGAAAGTTGTTGTGAATGTAGTCTTCTCGAGTTTCATAACTGTTGGATTTGTTGAACAAATCTCAATGAGACTCGCAATTGGAAAAAAATTAGATTGGAAATAAAATTTTACTAGAAATAAAAGGTGGATTAAAAGAAATTGAAGCAGAAATAATAGGGCTATAGAAAGTCAAAGAATCAAAGTCTTACAAAACAGAAGACTCAAACTAATTCTAAGAATTTCTATAACCCAATTTCTTCTGCTTCAATTTTTTAAGCCTTATATTAACTCTTATTAACTTTGCTGAACATCTCTTGACACTTTGACTCTTTTGGAAGAACATGGAATTGATGGAAGTTAAATTGGAATTAATGGAAACAGTAGAAAGTCTTAGAACTAAAATTCCTTGAATTTCTCACCTGTTGCCTTAGTTCAACACCTATTAATTCGACACGTTATTAAAACTGAACATGTTAAAAGAAAAACTTTGTACAATTCCACAATATGATGTATTTTACCGATCGATTTCAACGTCTGAGCGTCATTGTCAAGGTATACATCCTCGGTATCCATAATCGGTAAAATACATCATATTGTGGAATTGTACAAAGTTTTTCTTTTCACATGTTCAGTGCAACTAAATTCCACCAAGTATCGCCTGCCTCAATTGATATTATTAGTTATTAAAAGGTTGGACTTTATTGATTTTAAATTACAAATTATTAGATAGTCCTAGAATTTACTGGATGTCTTGAGTTTCATACCTGTTGGATTTTTGGAAAAGGTCTTCATTAGGTTTATCGGAAGTGTTCATGTATTTAATATTAAAAATATTTAATATACAAGTAATGTCCCGAAATTTAAACATTGACATTTAAATTAAACGGGACTTGATAGAAATCGAATTATCAGTAGAGAGAGAGTGTCATAAAAATTGAAGTTAAATAATAATGGAAGTTAAATTAGACTTTATAGAAATTGAAAGACACTTCAAATGAATGAAATTTACCTGAATAGATTTAATTTTATTCGGGAGAGCGTCCTCCACTTTTGCAATACGTGGAGGCCGGTGCTGGAAAACGTTGAAATAAAAACTGAAAACTCACACTCCTAAGCCGACCGATAACAGAAAATATGATCCTTTGCCCTTATGTTTTTAAACCGAGCAACTATTGGTCACGTTCTATCACGAAGACGATAGCAGATTCTGCGCTCGAAAGGTAGGTGCTCTTCCACCTCTCTACCAGTTCATTTAATCAATTAATTCACCGATAAAACCTGAATTTCCTTGGAATGATGCCATTAGTTCATATTGGTGATTGAACTTGAGGACCTCTTTCCGGTTTTGCTATCCGAAAAAAAATTCATTGAATTTCATAACTAAGAGGGAAGAACTTGATTCCTTCGAATAATGTTTTAAGTTTATATTTGTGATTAAACTTGTGAAAGAAACCCTTTGTCTTTTACGCTAAAAAATCCCTACTGTTCTATACTGTTTTTCCACGTACCACACTTATTATGAAGCTTGCAACATGCCTCCTTTGTGTACATTAACCAATTTTGTAGGTTAAGCGAAAAACTGTTTCAAACTCCGGTGATTTCTGGTTGCACATTGACAGATTTCATTTTCAATAGATTTCACGTGATTTAGCGCATGCGTAAATGGATTACTACCGAGTTCATAGAGCCATTTTAATGCCCTATGTGGCACATAGGAAGTTTTCCTTCGGTAACGGCATTTGGCTGGAGGAATATTTTCAGCTTTGACAGAGAGAAAAATAAATGTCTGCAGGCTTTAAATATATAAATAAATGTATTGCTGTTCTAGGACCTTGACCTATGGAACACATACAATTTCATACATTGAGACTCTTGTGTGAAAGACATTAACAAAATAAAAACTTGCCAAACTAAATACAATCAGATGACACATAATAATGAAGCAATAAGGCGATAGTAGTACCTTTCATGCTATAAAAAGTTTTACTTATATAACAAACAACTTGACCAAATACAGTAGAAAATAATTAAACAAAGCAAGTTGGAAACTGTTGATTGACAACCCTTTAGCATTATTGTAAATATTTATAATATTTAGATTTAACATCTTTAATTACAATAATGTTTTTCAAAATAAATGCATTTTTTATTTGAGACTCTTATGAGGTATAAATTAACAAAAGAAAAACAAAAACATACCAAATTTGGCGAGATTCGTACCTTTCGTGCTATTAAAAGTTGTACATACTTTACGGAGCATTAACGTATTTTTCCGTGAATTTCTGGTGACAGATATATATATATATATATATATATATATATATATATATATATATATATATATATATATATAGCTGACGCTAATATAGCCTAAATAGCTTCTAAAGCTGACGAAGGACCAACCGGTCCGAAACGTCCCCGTAAGAACGAATTCTTTATCTTTATCTCTTTCTCCTACCTCCTGTAGGTTTTAATTTATATATATATATATATATATATATATATATATATATATATATATATATATATATATATATATATATAAATTAGTAATTGGAAAAAAACAATTTATATCAAATGCAGCATTGGCTTTTGAACCAGCAAAACTAGTTAGTAAATATCAGGAACAAATTACTATGCTGAAAGAACAAAATGATAAATTAGCTAAAACTCTTGGAAAAACAATAGTAGAGAGAGATTGGGCTGTGGGAAAGCTAAAAAGCTTGGACTTATTAAATAGAAAAGAAATTGTCAATTCCAAGCTAGCAATGAAACCAAGACGTTATCGTTATCTGTGTGTTTTCTATTTCTTGTGTGCCTATATATTTTTAGCTTGTCACGCCTGTGACACCTTAGTTGATATATATTGATTGGTGAAAATCTCGATTATTTCTTTCGCGTTTATGTTATCGTAATCCAAAACGCAAACTGCTCCAGTTCAATGCTCACAGTTACTGTCGAACGCACTCCACAAATAAAAACTAGTGACTTAAACCACCTGGAAAAATTTGAAGAAAGACCGTCACGTTTTCGCTCTCATGAGCGTAATTAAAAATAACGATAACGGGTGCGCACGCATCATGGAGAAGCATGATCGCACCCAAGGCAAATAATCACATCTCTAGATAAAACTAACTATGCATTCAAATGTAACTACGAATTGACATTTTTGAGAGTGCCTCTAATGAACCCTATGTGGTTGAAAATTAACAATTCCGGTTTGTGAGGTTTACAAAATATGGTAGGTATACCACACCTAACTCCTAATTGCTCTCTAAAAATCGTAGCGTAGCCGAAACTTGACAATCAAAAAGGGAATGTTGAAATTCGTGCTTTTCTGCGTTCTCTGTCCCGATGTGAAGATGAACGTCCTTTTTTGTCTGATAATGTTTTTATAGTTTTTTTCGAAATACTTATAATTATAATAATACTTTGTCTGAAAGAAATACTTATATAATAATAATACTTTGTCTGATAATTTTTTATAGTTTTTTTCGAAGTTTTATAGTTTTTTCTAAGGATAAGACAGACAGATAAGGTTCATTTGCTTTTCCTCGTTAGCTTTGTTATCCATTATCACGCTTTTTGTATTTTATTGCGCCATTTTGCTCTGGCATCGGTTGCTGGCACTCAGCACCTGTAGCGTCAGTGTAAACCATTCCTCTCCCGCCTCTTCACTCGTTGTTGGTACATTGAGGAGTTTATGACGTTCTCATATGATTATATTCGTATTTATCAAGGGCTGTGTAAACCATTTATGTGATTTTGCCGTTATGATTTACTCACTGATGTTGTATTTTTTATAAATTAATTGACCCGCTGCGTGAATTCAATTCACTCTTATTGGACGACTAAATGTACGGTTTTTGACAAACGTGGGATGTCATGTATTTCCATGCCAACGAAGCTCGAGTTAGGGAAAGATTTAAGTGGGAATCGACCTTTGCTCGTGAGGATTCTTTGAATAATTCTAATTTCCTCGTAAAATTCTCTTCTTCGTCTTCTTTTCTGCTTCTCTAAGATAGGTATTATTTGAAGCGTATCGCAAGTCGTGATTTTTTTAGTGATAAAACTCTAATACAAAGTTTGAACTCCGAACATTTAATTCAACGGGATCAGCTTAAAATCTTAACTTAGCAAAAGCTCATTCTCGTTTTCTTGTTTTTCATTCTCTTGTAAATATGCTTATGCACGGATTAAACAAACTTTATGTAATCCTGTAGAAATATCTGGAAGTTCCTTATTCTTCTTAAAAATCCCTCCATGCCATAAGTTCGGAAGACTATCGCGTATCCAATGAGTGTTGGTTTATGCAACTTGATGTGAAGATTCAAGTGAGCGTAGTCTTACTTTATATATGTATATTAGTTTACATCACTTTTTTAAAGCGAAATAAATAAAATACCAAGAAAATCCACCCATTTCGTTGAAAACTGTTAGAGGCGAACATAGAGTGTTACCCAGCTGATGGTGGGACTAGGCTGGGAGCCGCTATAGGACTCGCAGGCTACACGGTATGCTTGTGTTACTTTATAAATTCGGATCAGGTGAATTTTAGTATGGCACGGAAGATATTATTTTGACCCCACAAATATCCCTAGAACAGATAGAACGAAAAAATTAGAGAGATGCACTGCCGAACTGATAGGTATAAAAATTCCTTCCTTCCACGCGTCATTAGTGACTTTAACCATAGAGTTATCATGTATAGCTTAGAGTGAGAGTATGGTTACTCTATGCTGTAACAAAAACAGAATGGTTACCCTGTACCTTGTTTGCATCAATTCATCTGTCCTTTCCCCCTTCCTACTCCTTTTCCTATTCCCTTCCCTTGACATGGCTGATGTCCTAACACCCCCTGCCACACGCTCCATTGGTGACTCGCTGGGTTGTATGTCGATATGAAAGCAAATTATGACAGACATTATACTTATGAAGGAATACAATGGTTAGCTAAGAGGAGAGTGGAGTTGATAGCTGCAGCAAAACTATCATCGGGATAATAACAGCTAATGAATATTCTAATTCACAAAATCTTGGACATATATTGAGACACGAGGATACATTTCGACTTCTTATGTTCGATCTTCAAGGGAAGGTTGAAGGAAGACGAGGCCCTGGTAGAAGAAGAATTTCTTGGCTTGCCGATCAGAGAAATTGGTATGAAGCAAAATCGGTGGAACTATTTGCGAGTTGCATCGAGCAAATTAAACATCGTCATGATGATAGCCAACGTCCGGACCGGATAAGGCTGAAGAAGAAGAACGAACGGTCATCATTTTTTTCCAGTTTTATCCCCAAAATTCCTGGGTTAATTGGACCTCATCTTACCTTGGTATTAGAGTTGTAATATCCCCGTCCCATACCTACGCTTTGATACCAAGCCTTGTGTGCCGGCCGGGTGTTCATAAATCCGTAGCTCTACTAGGCTTGATGCGGAATCGGACTCGTCAATATTGGCGATGCGGAGATATGCGCGGAGCGTTGGGAAGGAGAGAGGAAAGAAAGGGAATGGAATGCAGGTGGGGATGCGTGGCAGCGGTGGCGGACGGCGAGCGATCACATCTGTGTCTTCTCTCCATCGTCGGCCGCGAGATTTGCTCACCCGGAAGCGGAGGGAAGCGCCTCTCGGCTCCCTCTCGGAGCCTCATTGCACAGGATGTGCGTGGGGAAAGAGAGTGGGGAGGGAGGCGCGGATGGGGAGGAGGGTGTTTGGGGGGGCATACCAGATAATCTCTCCATCAGCATTATTCCAATGCCACTCGTGGGGCGGATATTGAGAAGTCGAAAGGGATGCTGTTGGGTGGATGGATGAGGGAGGGGTCGGCGATGCACGTGGGTGGGGATGGAATGCGTGTGGGAGAGGAGACGGAGGTGGAGGGATATGTGAGGGCACGTGCTAGTGTATATGCAAGCGTGGAAGTAAGGAAGCACTTCATTAAAACATACCTACCGTGTGCGAAGCATGCCATCGTGTGGCGATGAAGCTTCGGCGGGGAGACGGAAAAAGAACGGCGTAACGTGTGAAATTGGAATTCAAATGTTCTTACATTAACGTTTGACTTTTATTAAAATAACATGATTTTTTACTTTTTCTGTATTTATACATTTTTTTATGTATTTTGTAATAAGCAAATTGTTATGATATGAATATCGATATATTTTAACCATAGTTTTCTGCATTAGTAATATTGGTTACTTTTTATGATTGCCTGTAATACGTACCTGTTGGGTTCATCGCTGAGGGATTTTGGGTTAAATAATATCAAAGGAACTCCCACACTTGGTAATACAAGTAAGCTTAAATTGACGGGTGCGACCCGCCAACACGTCCTTACAGAATGACGGCCAACGACGGGGAGAGAGGCTCTCTAGCTAACAACATGGCCGTTCCCAAAAAACAAGTGAACAAAACAAACGAGTAACTAAATGCACAGTAGTGCGGCAATACAAAAATACATAAAAATACTCAACGATATCCATCACGCCATTCCCCTTCGGGATCGGCTTAGTCAAAGAACTTAGGGAGCGTTCAAGTATTACGTAAGTACATTTTTGGCCATTTATGACCCCTCCCCCCCTTGTAAGCAAAAATAAGCATTTGCCGAACCCCTCCCCCCCACTTGCTTACGTAAGATTTTTCGATTTTTTTTATATTTACTGTACATAAAGAAAACCAAATATTTTAGACTATTTTTGAAGTGTTTCTTTAGCAATGTCACATGAGTACTATAAAAAAGCGTCCTATTAAAGTTCTTTAGTAGTATTTATTAGTAAATTAAATTCATTAAAATATGTATTAATAAATTATTAAGTACGCGTAACGCTATATACTATCTGTGCGTTCTGTATAGTGTAGAAAAAATTTACTTTGAGCGTAAAACCAACCGAATGATAAAAGCGAACACGCTCGCGAATGGGCGAACACATCACTCTACATTCAATAGAGAGAGAAGCGCTCCAATACTTTATTCAAGCATCCAAAGTTTCACTTCTGTCATGTGTCGCCGCGTTACTTAATTTTTTAAATTGTAGTAATCTAATGTTTATGGCTACATACATACATGTAAATTTGAAGGAGGAAGTTCGCACTTGTAAAATTCAATAAACGCTGATGAGCAATAAATTCTGATTTAATGAAATATTCTATAATGGAATACATGGAGATGTAATGAAATTTTGCTAATGTACGACAAAAGTGCACAATGGTATCTTTTTAATCACTTAAATAACATTAAGCTATTTGATAAAAAATAAAGTAATTAGAAAAAATATGAATTATTGCATATTCTAATATGATACTTCAGATACGACACAATTTTAATGTTCTAATCACTTGGTGACCAAAGTCCTTGTAGCCAATCTTCTATATTCTCAATAATCATATTGTCTTGAGTTTCTGGCTTGTCCACTTCAGGCTCAAGAGCATCCACTTCCTCACAGTTCAGCCACTCAGCATCTTCAACTCCATTGTGATTCTGAATGATGCACATCAGCTCGTTTGCTCGCGGAACAGCTATGCGAACTGGTCGTGTTCTTGGAATATTGAGCGTCGCAGTTAGTAGTTGTCTAATTACAATAGGCTTGATCAAATCTTCTGCTGTTCTCACCAATGGCTGAAGCTCACTAAGTTCTAGTAATATTTCAAATTCCTCAGCGTGCGTATTGGTGGTAGATGAACAGTGTTTTCAACTTCTGATAGCAATGAACGTTGGCCCAGAGTAGCCTACAGCATGAGGATTTCCAGGTTTCTTAGATTTAATCACGATACCGGCGTACACAGATGGTATGAGCTTGTGACGCTGCTCTATCACCCAGTCGTGGTCAGGCAATGAAACACGATATTCCATATGCATAAGGTGCAGGGCTTTGCGATGGAGAGATGCAGACCTCTTCGAAGCATGGTAAAGCCCACAGATTAGACAGGTCCTATTGTAGAGGTGGGGATTCACAGATGGACAGAAGTAGTCATACGGAAATTGTGAAAACCCAGCAGCCACCACATCCAATTTCAATGCCAGACTGAGGAAATCATCCCCCTCGCTAACAGTTAAGTCATGAGGTGTTTGCATCATTTTTACAGGAGGAGGCAAGAAACGCCCTGGAAGTACTCTGAATGAACCACTTCTTGGTGGAGAACATCATTTTGAATCTTTGCATTTGACTACTTGTAGCAAGTATAGACTCTCGTGGGCATTTTCTGAATACCATTTTGTTTCTGGATCATCTGAGAGTTCTGGATCACCAGGTGCAATGTATTTAGCATGTACGGGATGATCTAGTCGGAGACCCCAAAACGGGAGTTTCTCCAAAGGGGTACTTAATGATCCCAACGGGAATTTGAGAATTGCACACACGTATGGTATTTGTTTATGATGTTGAGGAATTGATTTTTTATTATTTGAGAGCAGATTAATGCTAATGTCCTCCGTCCAATCCTAGGAAAGACTGCAGAAGAGCAGCGCGAAACTGCTGCAATAGTGCAGTTATGAGATACATTAAAAGACATTGACCGCACATAAGTAAACCGATAACATTAAAATTTCATAATTATTCAATGCTAAGATTTACGCAAGAAGCTCAATGTACGACGGATTGATGACCCTTGATGATGATGAAAACTGCATCCGACCAACTTTACTCGCCGCTCCGAAATAGAAACTTAAATAAAGTAGAGACTCGGGAAAGAAAATGTTGTAACCTCTATGGAGTGACCAAAGAGGTGGGAATCAGGTTGGCTTGGTAGCTAGAGTACTGGATTCCCGTCCCGAGGGTCCGGTTGGAATCTCTACGCAGTGATTCGCTACACTGTAGCATTCTTATGTAGTTCTTCAGAAAACTGTAGCACTTCGGGAAGCAAAAATATTTTTTTTTCGAAGATGCTGTAGTGTAGCGAAACTAGTTGAAGCAATAATACACTATATTCATTGTAATCGCATAGTTGTTATTTGAAGTTATCTCAATTGTGAATTTCTGCATAGTCTCGGACTCGACCTTCACTCCCACGAAGTGCTTCCTTACTTCCAAGTCACGAATATGAAGCATGAAAGTTTGTGTTGCTGGCTGTTGATGATCTATTGATACACTTACTTACTTACTATGGTGGCCATTCAAACCGTAAGAGGTTTTTGGCCTCGTCAACCGCTTGTCTCCACCTGGCCGTGTCCTGCATGGTGTTTTCATCCGCTCCTATTTTCCTCATGTCCCTCAGCATCTGGTCGGTCCACCTCAGTCTTGGTCTTCCTGGTGGTCTGTTTTCTATTGGTCTCCCGTTCATTATGTTTTTCAGTAAAGAACTATCCTCTCTTCTACTTACATGACCCGCCCATCTCAGTCTTCTATATTTTTCTTCTGCCACGATGTCTGCTTCCTTAAAGAGTTCTCTTAGCTCCTTGTCATTCCTAATTCGCCATTGTTCTTCTTTTCTTGGTCCATAATATTATATTATGTTGTCCTAAGTATTTTATTTTCAAAAGTAATAAGTTTCTTCTCCGTCTTTTTACTGATTGCCCATATCTCTGAGCCATATAGGACTACAGGCTACTGATCTATGGAAAAAAAATCAACTCATAAAGTCAAAATGGAGAAAAAATATAACCACGTTGGACGTGGAGCGAAATCTTTTTGAATACAGAAGTTCGCCGATTAAAATCTGCCGAACGGCAAGGACCGCATGCATGCACGACGGTCCGAGTTCCGCGGTTTCGCCTCGGCCCACGCGCCGGCCTCTGTTCCCCGTAGTAGTTCATTTGATGCGGAGGCGATCGAGTATATGGGAAACGAGTGTTGAATGTGAGCAGGGTTTCGTCGGGGAAGAGTCAGTGGGCGGAGGGAGGTTTTGTGCGCCGCGTGTATTTGTGCTCGTACGAGGGGGAGGGAGGAGGAGGAGGTGGCGCGGCAGAGGTACGCATTGTGGACGGTGGAGTGAGTCTGGTGTGGACAGACAAGAGGTATGTGTGGTGGGGGTGGGGAAGAGGAGCGGAAGTGGTTGTTTGAAGTATCGATTTGATCAAGCGGATGTGACGAAACACGGCGGAACCCGTGGGTAACGCGCCGGCCTTGCACGTTAAATAGCGGGGAAGCGAGAAGGCGTTTGTTTTCGCTTCGTAAATTGTGCGGGATTTGGATTTTGGGGCGGAGGGAAAGGGGGGGAGATGTGGGAAGAGGGAGTGGGAGGTATTCATTGTTTCAGGGGGCGACGGAAATATTTATGGTCGGCGCGGCGATCTCTCTGAACCGCGGAAGGAGGACGGATAGACGGCCTTATTGCCTTTTCCCTTTTTAATCGTCTCTCTCTTTTTTGCGCGAAGACACACGAACTGTCAAAAATATAGTCCGTGTACTTGTTTAGAATGATTGTATGTCCAAGGGCTTATATTTCAATGAATTTATTTGGGATTTATTTATTTTTGGGCTCTCTACTGATTATAGTAATTTCGGATGGGGATGAATTTCTGATGTGTACATTTTCTTCCCCTGCCGCGGACACTTTTAATAGCGATTTTTTAACTCGGGATTCTTGGTTGATTGGTTTTTTTTTCGGGGGAGCGGTATGCGACGGAAAAATGAGGTGCTAAGGGAAGAATGTTTTTGGGAATGAAGGAATTGTTGAGAGAAATATGGCGTCGGCATCAGACTACGGTTAACGACAGGATTCCCTAGTTAAACATCTCATCTGTCGGACGGAGTACTGCACGTGAAGTGCTGTACACTAGGCACCCATGTAGGTATTTCATTTCCACTGAAAAATCTGTCATCGCTGGGATTCAAGCCCGGGGTCTCTGGATGGGAAGAAGTGCTCTGGCCAGCTTAAATGTAAACGATTTATAAGATATGGATCCGAATTCAAATTCTGATCCTAATCTGAAGATGCGCCTGAAAAGGTCGATCTGAAGAAGAAACTTCTCTGCACAGCGAAAGCCTCCCGCTTAAATTTAAAGATGTGCTGTCTTTTTCTTGTGGGTATAAGAGAGTTAAGGAGCAAATTCAAGGGGAATGCAGGGAAGAGTGTTCTTAAGCGGCAATAATACGCAGGAGTTGACTCCTATACAAGTCCACTTGTAATGTGGACTTAGACGTGTAACATACCTACTCCTATACGAGTTCGCCATCGATAGTGGTGGAAATCGCGCGTTTAAAATGAATGCCGCCTCAAATACGACGGATATAAGAAAGGTTTGCCCACTAAAGTTGATACTAGTAAATTTAATAACCTTTCACTGAGGTATATATGCTTTCCCAAGTTGATTTCAATGCAAAGAACCTTAGACTGGCGCATACATGAAACTTTTGCCTTCTCAAGATGATGTTAGTGCAATTTGAGAACCTTACATTGAAATGTACTTATATGAAATTTTTGATTTCTCAAGTTGATATTTGTACAAGTTAAGACCCTTAAATTGCTGTGTCTATGATATGTGAATTCTTAAGTTGATGTTAGTACAAGTTAAGAACACAGCTCGGAGATTAATGTAAAAAGTTTGCCTCTTTAGAAGGATTATGAGGCGGCGAGTTACAAGTCGTACGAAAGGTATACCCAATAGTTTTATTACAAATACCCAAAAGGCATATTACAAGTTGAAAAACATACTTTGAGGTTAGCACTAAGATTTACCGATTAATTTCGAGTTTTTAAATAAGCTTATCACGAGCCTTCTCTTAAACGCACGAAAACGTTTTTAAAAATCGTGAATTCTATTTTTTGTAATTTTATCATTGTATTTTCATGTATTGCCCACCTTACCACCTTGTCCACTTGTCCACCACAAAGGGAATTTTATCCCTACAATTTACTTGTAACTTTCTTACCAATAATTTTGTAACATTATTACTTATTCTCTTATCTTACGACTCTTTTTTTGTGCATTCATATTTTCAAGAATATATCTTCCTCTTATTCTTGGGATAATTGTGTTGATTAGAGGTTCTAAGTGATAACAGCAAGGTGTTAGCAACTCCGAAAATTGCAAGATTCGCGACGAGTACATTTAGACACGATCGGTCTTCCAAGTGAAGTCGGACACCGTAGTCGACTCAATGCAAAGAAATTCCGAAATCGTCTTGCTTTTTAAAAAATTTCAATTCACCTCGTTCGATTTTTTCTTTCATTCATTTAATTTTGAAATGTGTCCTCCCAGATGTTTTGATGCCGGAAGAACTACCATCGGTACATAATTCGTAGAAAAAATTCATAGCTGAGATTTCCATGAAACTGAATTTCATAGATGACGAATCTTTCTCTGTGATTCCGCAGTGCTATTCTCTGCTATGCCTAATTAATCACGACGCCGCAAGAGAAACCACTGACGCCTTGAGCCTCCGATCCGTAAGCTGAGTTTCAGTCATCCGTTGTATTTCACCAGCCGTGAAGAATTTCCTTTCCCCCATTCGCGTGGAATTTACCCGCGCCTGTTGTTTGCCTTCTCTTCGCACTGGCGCTGGAGAGATATCATTTCTCTTCCACCAAACCTCCTCACATAGGAATCCCCTCGCTTCGACGCTCCAATTTTCACGCAGTTGGGGATTCAACGGGCGGGTTCGACGCGTTACTCCCCGATGGAGTCCGCTAAGTGATCCGGTTTGTGTTTGTCGAAGATTTTGACGCTGCGGGCTTTGTGGACACAAATCGGACCGGAGCAGAGGGACCCTCGTGGGAGGCCAAACACGAAAACGGTATCGCTTGGAAGCAAAGCTCGCTGGGTTTCCTTTCCAGTGAGTTGAGCTACGACTAGGGTGTCCGTATTCCCCGCGTTTTGGAACCTTCGGGAACCGAGACCGGGAGATCGTATTTCCCGGAAATTCCCGAATTTTATTTTATTATTATTCCCTATTTTATTTCCATGCATGGTTAGTGGTCAAAGTGGCTGAACTAGCTCACTGTTAATTCACAGCAAATCCGCATTTATGGTGCAAAAACTAAGGCACGTGTCCTTGGTGCGTGCAACCTTGTATATGGGCGGAGACGTTATTATCGGCTGATGCTGATTGAAGTATGATGCGACAGACGTTCCAACGAAGTGTAGGCCAACTGGAATTTCATTACTAATACGGATTTTTTATTATAATTCCTCGAGTTCGAACTCCTCTGGAATGTAATCTCCCGGACCTATTTTATGTAATTTACATAAGCATTTATTTCGTCCTTTCCCCCGCTTGGTGATTGCAAAGAAACGCTGAAAAGCATTAATATATTTTGTGCTATTGCGGTGCCAGTAGTAAAAGTACCTGCTTTTCTGCCCCAGTAGTCGTAGTAGTCGTCGACTTTGATTTGAATTGCTTTTCCATTGCTCTAAACTACTGGGTAATTGGCTGCGTCTCTTGCCCAGGACATTACTTATTCTCCTATAAGTTCTTCATCTCCTATATCCTTTGTTTAGGCTTGGTTTATTTTGTTTATTTTGGTTTGAGGCTTTTTAAACATTTGAGCAATATTTTAATTGATACTGGGTTCAAGGAGCAGTTTTTTCCTATTTCTCGACTCACTTGTCTCGAAGTGGGAAAGGATACCCGACCTTCTTATGATAATAGGCGAAACAAGGTGCCAGCTACCCACCAATTACCTTAAATAGTGACTTAAACGCTATGGGATTCACTTCGACTTGAAAACGCCTCCAGTACGGGGGATGAAATTGCTGTTACAAATAAGAGGAAGGCAACGGAAACTCCGCGAGCAAAATTGAGCCATTGGGTTGATCATTTTACATTTAAGTCTATTGGATCTCTTCATTTTTTGGGTCCTCAGACCTTTGCCGCCTCCAGACCTTTGCCATCTTCAGACATTCGACCTTAAGACGCAGGCAGAAACAACGTACTCCGCAGAAGCTTGAGTCCGAATATCATAGGCTGTTGATATACTTATTATGAAGCAATTTTTTTAAATGAGAACTGCAATTATAGAACCTTCCAACATACTTGAAGAGGTTTATCAGGAAACTATTGATTCGTAAACCCTTATGCCTCAGATTCAGTACCTAAACATGTATGTAATGAATAGTTATGGAAATAAAATAAAACGAACAATGTACCCGATTTCCCGACTAAATTTTCTCGGGCTTCGGGAAAAGTCGTGAAAAATAATGGGGACGTGGCGGAAGAAATTCCCGCCGGGGAACATCGGCTGCGACTCTCTCGGAAGCATTAGCATTTGATGTTAGTTAACGTGGTGCGTAGGAGGGGGGGGAGTGTAGGGTTTGGGGAAGGGAGGGCCGTGGTAGGAGATCGGTGGATGAGGAGAGGACGAGGGCAAACAAGAGTCGCCGTGTGTGTTTATCGCCGGGCCCTTATCGCCGCCTGGTACTCCGCGGACGCAAAAACAGACCTCCTTCCTCTTCCGGTGGAGCGATCCCAGCGCCACGGTGCGGTGATCTCGTCACTTGAGGGACCGAAATGGGTCACCTCGCCGCACCGAGTTGGTGCCGCACCGCGTGTTTACTCTTTTTGAGAGTCGGCGATCCGAAGATCCGCGTGAGTTTTCAAGCGCAAGGAGAAATACCCACGTCTATCGGTTTGGCTGTATCTTGCGTCCGTCTTTCTCTTATGCTTATTTTGAAAACCTTGGTCACACACCCCCGTGAGGATATAGCTCTCGAGTGACTTCGTGAAATATTTTTTTGCGCATATTAACCAGCTGAAGGTACAGCATTGTTGTTTTTTTTGCGTAAGGTTTTCTAAGTGTTGAACGGAATTTTGTGGAATATACGACAGAGCTGGGCAATTAGAAAACTAAATGAACTAAGATTACGAACATCTGAGATGAAATTTAGGAGAAGAAATGCTGGCTATACACGGACGGAGAGAACATATTTTCTGTTACCAAGCAAAAGAATTTTTTCGTTATGTATGTAATTCTGTTTCTATCTACTTCATTCTGTTAATTACTCACGCTAATTAGGGAAAAGCTCTGAAGATGTCAATAAAAATTACGAAACGTCGTTAAAGTTAATGTGAGCGGTGATTATTAAAAAAAGAAGACCGATACTCCAAACATTATATTCCACTATAACGTGAAAAGTTACGCTTTCTGTTATTGTGTTCATATTTTGTTATTTGCTGCTAAAAGGGCGTGAAGCAGAGGATATTAGTGAACCCGCTGCGTGTTTGTGAACAGGCTGATTGTGTAGAATGGAATAATGTAATGGAATCATGTTCCAAAGTATCTTCCTGGGTTCTTATCTCTATTAATGTGGCATGTAGGCACTTTGAGATGGAATAGAGGACTATTAGTGTTATCTGTATTTCTGATTCCTTGATTTTTATTAGATTGATTGACCATGCCGAAGCAGTGAAGGAGCATAAAAGTATTCTCCATTTCGAAAGTAAACTCGAGCCCCTAGTACCGTTTTAAAAGTGTTATCTTATTTCTTTCTTCGTTATTTGAGAGAATCCCTTGGTTGTTTATTTGGACAACCCAGCGACCCAGTTAAAATCATTTCGCTCAAATATTTTCTTTATTCGGATGGTTTGTCTTAGGCTTAATCTGATTTTATTGATTAATAAAGTAGTTTATTGAGTTATTTTAACTTCCCCAGAAAATACCTACTTTACATACCGTTTTTTAACGTGCTGGGTGGTGAAAAATTCACTCAGGTGGCCCTCTAACCCGCGATTTCTGGGTAAGGAGGCGAGAACATTACTCCACCTGAATTATTTCTTCTTCCTATTTGTCCCAAATACTTGCAGCTGATTCCAGCCATAGCCGTGACGGTGAAAAAGAATATTCATGATTTATCTCTGACAAGAGACTTATTCGCCCCTCCGTTTTTTTGTTCTGCGTCGATTTACAGCCATCGGTGACCTATCTCGCGTATCAGAACAAACCTCCTCGTGTTATGAACCACTCCATGCAGACGGACGCGCGCTGCTAATTCGATACCCTTTCGTCAACCGCAGATAAGTAAGTCCGTGTTCCACTCCCCCGCTATGCACGCTTTGACGCTGAAGAATGTCGACTATTGTTCATAGACTCTCGCGTCAGCTACGTGCTGTTGTGGCGACTCATGGAAATGAATACAGTCTCGATGTGCGCGTGAATCAATATCCTTTTTTTTGTTTCTTCTCCCTGTATTTCCCCTAAAGCATCGATCATGAACCAAATAAAGCATTTTTTGTCTAGTGTTGTCTCATCCAGCTCTCCCATATATCACCATGAAAAGATCCTAGAACCTAACCACTGCGTTATTAGAAGTTATTTATCTGGTGTTGGAATTCATTGCTTATGAGTTAAGTATTGGGTAATTGTCGTCGAGACATCGAAAATGATTTCAGTTAAATCCTTATCCGTAATGCAACGGAATTGAAGACTCCTTTACCTCTTGTTGTTCGCACTTTACAATCGGGAAGATCTGAAAATGCCACAGCAGCTGAGACTGTTATTGCTTTAAATTAGTTCTCATACCCACACCTACAGCCGTTGGTTATTAAATTTAATAATTGCCATTAAAGTTCTATCCTTGCCTCATTAACCGCACTCCAAACCAAAATCTTTTATTTTCTTCTCATGCTTAATATGGGAGTATGGTGATACTCATTGTTTAATAATGTTTTATTTTCTTTTAATTCCAGGTGAGTTTCATGTTTTAGCAGTTCTGCCAACTTTTCTTTGCTGTTTACTGCAGTGAGTATGAATATCCATTCTGTTATTACAATATTCCCGTTATTCATTTTTGCTATTTCTTTAGATTTAGCGTAATTACCAAGCCCAAGAGATACCTACCTTTGGTGCTGCCATCACCTTCAGATTAGTTAATTCAACTCCCGTACGGAATCATCTGCATTTGGAAATGCGTATGCTTTTTAGGGTAGGATTATTGTTTTGGCTTATCAGCAGCTCTAAAGCATCAAAATTGAATGAAGTGCTTCTAATTTATCATGCACGTCATGGTAGCAATTTTCCAAACCCGCTTAGCAAAAATATGGGCATCCAAAGTTTGAGTATTTTTTCATTAGACATATGAAAAGTGAGCATGGTAGGCACATATACTATTTTTACTTTTAATGAATATTAACTGTACGATTCCAACATAGAAATATCTGAAAATGTACTGAAACATGTGTAAAATGTTCTGCTGGATTTGTAACAATCTATCTCCGATTTAAATTATTATCAGCGAAAAATAATAAGCTACTATAAAGGTGGCTTTACACATGGAAGTTGACATCAATTGAAGTACAGAGTGTAGCGATATCTCGAATCGTATCGCTACTTGCAGGACATTGTTCTGCTTACTGATAACTTCCGGCTTATACCTACGCAAACAAAAGAGTAGCGGAACTGAAAAAGCGCAATCATCCAGTAGGTATATACTCTCACAATTATTGAATTATTTTGATGTATTTTGATGTATTTTCAAGTATATGTGGTAAATAAAATGCTGTTGCATGAACGGGGGCGATGTTCTGCTGGTTCTGCTTTGAATTAAAATCATTGACACCGTATTGAAACAGCAATTGTATATTAATACAATGATGAAATATTCAATTTTTATAACATCATTATTGTGAAATTTGGCGTGACAATAGTTCATAACATGATTAAATATGACGCGATAGTTATAAATGTCATTTTACTATGTATGTATATAATAATAATACTATGTATAATCAATAGTATAGATGGTCAAAATACAACCGTACGCGCGTGCATATTTTATTCCAAATACAGTGAATCCTCGATTTCACGCTCCTTGATTTAACGTAACTTTTGCTTTGCTTCTCACCTTGAGTTTTATATTATTTAATTCATCTTTCTCCATGTCGATGATGTTATAGTGTTACAACTGGGTAGCAACTCGGTAAAGACCTTATACAACCCGCAATCCATCGGTGCCTTAAATATTTTTCCGCTCAAACTGAGGTACCCGTCGAAAATAGACCAGCAACTTTTCAAATATATATTCAATGATTCTAAATATTTATGAAATATTTTATAGTCGAATTAATATTCCATCATAACGATGTTTCTATAGACCTACAACGGCGCTTAAAAGTCCATATATGCAATCCGCGATACAATTGCGTCTTGAATATTTTTCCACGCATTAGATCCGTGGATGGATTGAAAAAAAAGACCAACGTTATTTTTTATTTGAATAAAATTAATGCGAAGGAAAGTCGTTATCCGAGAGTGCATATGGGTAGACATTGGAGTGGATTACCGACGTAGGTACATTAGTCTTCTTCAATGCCTTGGAATTAAATTCAGCATTTGCCCTTAGAATGTAATAGAATTGAGGATTTTTTGGATTTGATACGGATTTATTCCATTCGCATTGTTTCTTGTGGGGAAAATCAACTCGGAAGTCGGAATACCTCTTGGAATATATATATATATTTCAACTTTCGGGGGTCTTCTGTATTCTTCTTCTTCGTGCACTCAAGAGAGGTGTGAGATAAAGGTTGGCACCTTAAGATGTTCATACTATTTCTGAA
Source organism: Pyrrhosoma nymphula (assembly GCA_963573305.1). NCBI lineage: Eukaryota > Metazoa > Arthropoda > Insecta > Odonata > Coenagrionidae > Pyrrhosoma > Pyrrhosoma nymphula. The sequence continues at coordinate 66,155,357 of OY754330.1, read as the reverse complement.
TTTCTTAAGGTTTATTCGTCTATTTTACCCCCTGTGTTTCGTTTCCGTTAATTTTGATGCAGAATTCCTTTACTATCATCCTCTCTGGCGAACCCAAGCTATATCGAACCCGATGCTCCTCATACCCCTGGGACAGGTCTACTGAACGTTATCCTGTGTAGAGGGAGACTAAATCCGAGCTTTAAATTATTAGTGACCGGTGAAATGTCGTTCCGGAAGACGCTGGTGGGTCGTCTGAATTGTCGTCCGGATGACGCGGCGACGACAATTGAGGGTAAAAAGTACTACACGGGCGGCGCCGGTCACTACTCGCTCGCGGGACCGCGGGAGTGCATCCGGGGGTCGATGAGCGCGGCCGGTACCGCTCCCGAATCCACCTGCACTTCCTCCTCGATCCATTATTCCCTGCAGGCGGCGCGATGCCAATTGACGGAGTGTGTTTGAAACATTAGGATATATTCTGTCCATGTCGATTAGCTCTGAATTAGTTCTGATGTAGTTAAAGTAACATCAGGTGTCCCAAAAGGAAGCGTAATCGGCCCCCTTTTGTTCATTATATACATAAATGACCTATGCTCTCGAATTAGCAGTAAAATACGTTTATTTGCTGACGATGCTGTCATCTATTGCGAAATTAGTGATCACTCTGACTTTGAAATTCTATCATCGGATTTAAACAACGTTCATGTGTGGAGCCAAGAGTGGGGACTCGAACTTAATCTGAGAAAATGCACGGAGGTACATTTCTTGCGGAGGTCGTCCAACTATCCCCATGTATATACTGTGGATGGTGTTAACATAAAGGCGACAGATGAAGTGAAGTATCTGGAAGTTACGATAACCTCGAACCTATCGTGGGGAACACATGTAAGAAATAATTGTGGCAGAGCTCTGAAGAAGCTAGGATTCGTCATGCGTACTGTGGGAAGATTTTCAGATGAAAAAGTAAAAGAGAGGTGCTATTTCGCACTCGTCCGGCCACACCTTGAATATGCAGCAAGCATATGGGATCCGGTGCAGAAAGACTTAATTCGGGAACTTAATAAAAGACAAAGGAAAGCTGCGCGATTCGTCAAAAACTGCGATATTCCACAGGAGAAAAATCATTCGCCTTGACCGGGATTCGAACCCGGATCGAATGATCATGCGACTGATTTTTCTCCTGTGGAATATCGCACTTTTGTGCACTTGCGGGTGACTCCGTAAAGGTTACTACCGTGGCTAGTCCCGGTTTCCTCAAAATTCGTCAAAAACTGCTACGGGCGTACAGACAGCGTTACACAGATGCTAAACGAATTAGGCTGGGAGCCGCTAGAGACTCGGAGGCTGCGCGCTAGGTTTAGATTACTTGAGAAATTGAGAACAGATATCTTTGAGAGCGACACGGAGAACATCATATTAGAACCCCATTATATTTCCAGGTCCGACAGAAACGATAAATTAAGAGAGATATTTTGCCGAACGGATAGGTATGGGAATTCGTTTTTCCCCCGAACAATAAGGGACTTTAATAAATGTTAGGCGTAATTTCATTAGAGCGTTTCCTTTTTTAATGGCTGGCGTCCTAACACCCCCCGCCACACGTCTATTGAGGCGGCTTGCGGGCAATAGGTGTAGCGAAACTTGGTGGCACTGGCTGGCGAAGATCATTACGCAAAGGAGAGGAAAGCATACATTAGATTTGGGTTGAAGTGGCCGAGCCTTTTTCAAGAGGACCCTGCGGGAGTTCTTCGATAACTTTGCCCACTAATTTACGCTTGTTTTACGGTCTGTGTCATCCAATCCTCCGCTGGTGGGTGCCACCAAGTTTCGCTATACCTATAGTATGTAGATGTAGATGTCCCTGTTTGCAGCTCGATATATTATTCATCTCGGGCGAGAATTAATCGAACAGGAAGACTGCGATTCATTTTCTGTAGCCGGTAAAACACAATCTCCGAATATTCGCAGTTGCACTGCGTAATTCCTTACTCATCAAATCTCGAGTGGTATTAAACACGCATCCCCTGGAGGGACGTTGTGGAAACTAATCACCAATTCCTGGGCGATGGAAATCCAATCAGAGAGATTGCCTGACACTGTTACAAGCGGTTCTTCTCCTTTTCTTTCGCTTTGTTCCCGATGTCAGGGGTCGCGTTTTCATATGGCATGGGTGCGTCTTTAAAATCAGACCGACAGTGAGGTACTACGGAGGCGATTATGTTACGTTCCCACCGAGCGTTTCTAGGTTTACAATCGAGTTCTTCGTTACAGTCGAGCGTAATGTACCTACCAATACCTGCTAAAATCTAACTTTCTACCGATAAATTTCATTGCTTCAGCCCGAATGTTCAAATCCTTACCGTAAACAACCAAATGCATTTTTTCGATTCGTCTGGAATATGTTAAGATGATAGAGGACGTCCTCGCCCTTCCGGAACCAAGCGATGCGAAATTTGATATGTTTTTGTGGTGGGCGGTATGCTGCCGAGTGCTGTCGACGTGCTTACCGAATTGCATAGCCAGTAGGCGCACAAAGTTATTTTTTTCAGTCTTTTCGTAACTGAGGACTTATGGGCGACTCAACGTGAACTATGGTGACTATAACTTATGTGCATAACCTCAATCCTGGCAAAATCAATAGAAGCGAGATAAATGTTTAAGATAATTCCATAGGAAATCTGTCTTGTTGACTGTATATGCACGATCACTATGTAAACCAATGAGCTAAGTCTGCGGTTCTCTAGGAGAAAGTACGATATTACGATATAATCCTCAACGATATTAAATATCCATGAGATAACGCCTTTCTATATTAAGCCAATGGGCTAAGTAATATATTAGCTTGCGGTATCGTGCGAAATGTTGCAGTTTTTAGGCTGTGAGGAACGTGGTGTTATCAGCGCCTGATATGATGCGATATTTTGTGTTAAGCCCGTTTCACACGAAACTTGATCCAGCACAAGACCTAGTGTGCTAGCCGCTACTTGATATTGAGGACGGAATCTAGCATGCTTGGAACCCAAACTAGGAGGTTTCACACGATCATCGACCTTGTGCTTGCTATTAAGCAGTTATTCCATATGATTCCATACTAATTTAAAAAAAGAGAAGATCGCACAGCGTCTGTAACGTGAACGTGATTGGTAGATGGCCACTGGGTTCTACTGGGTCTAGTAGCAAACTAGTACCGCATCAAGTACGAAATCCAGTAGCTCAGTAGCTAGCATGCTTGCTAGCCAGTATACTGGTTCTGTTCACACGATACTGGAAAGCTAGCATACTAGCGAGTGTACTAGACCTTGTGCTGGATCAAGTGTCGTGTGAAACGGGCTTTAGTGTTCGCGCCCTCAACTTCTAGTGGAGTATTTAAGTACCTTACACACAAGGCGCTTTCACGAAAATGGTGATCTTGATCAACCGAATTCTCAACGTCCATGGTACGGAAAAAGCAGATAAATTGGTTTATCTGAAAACTTGACTCAATATTGTAGTCGTATATCTGAAGATATGTTTGTCCCAACTCTCCTCTTAACTTAAATTTCAGCTAACCGTTCTCTAGAACATCTTTTCCGTATTAACCCCGGCCGAAATTCATCTTGAATTAGGATGGCTTGGTGGTGTAAATGGGTAGCAAACCTAAACCGGCAATTAGGAGATCCAGGATTCAAATCCCGGTCAAGTCAAATGATTTTTTCATGGTGAACTTCACTAACTTTGGTGTGTATCTTTACCAGCACTTAGCACCATTAAGTTACGCTAAGCTTCCTTATGTTGAAAATGAAAAGAATAGCGCACTTTTCTGCGGATTTCTTTTACCTATGCTGCTTTTTATCGCACTGCATCATCGTCCGGTTGATTGATGAAACTAACATTAAAAATTACCTTTGAAACTTTCACAATGTGAGGTCCAGCAGAGGTTATTTGCATTTAAAATCACGAGGCTATGGAAAGGGAATGGTCGTCTCCCTAAAATAATATTTTTCCTAATCGCTTTAACATTTCATTTTTGTAGAGAACCGATAGTATATCCATTTTTTAGAAAGTGAAATTATAACTTCTGGTAGTTGATTGTCAGATAGAATTCTTCGTCACTCATTTAATATTTTCAATTTTAATTCGAGGTGACAGCCATGAAACGCGTAATGGAACAGTCATCATTATCGGTGGCATAAATGCATCTTTCTTCTATTCATAGCCTTACTTTACCCTGTCTATTCTCGCCGGAAGCGATCGATTTTGTAAATTCAAGCTCTTGAATTAGGTAATATCTTAATTGAAATTAAATGATAATAAGACATGAGCAGATACCAAAGAAAGCTAATCGTCGCTGCCTTGAGGTTTTAAATTTTAATTGCGCCTGAAAACAGCCATGAAACACGCGGTGGGACGATCAAATCACCATTTTCTATGTCAAAAATTTAGACGAAACTTAAATATTATTACTGCTACGGTACTAAAAGGTTATTTTCTACGCCTCTGTAAGGTGTCTTTTTTGTGAGAAACCTATACTAAGTCAATTTTTTTGTTCAGGAAATTGAATTATTTGAAGTTCGTTAGTTGACAGAAATAATTCTTCGTCACAAAATTGATATTTTCACTTTTAATGGGAGTTGACGGCCATAATGGAACAGTCATATTGACGTTGTCACAAATGAATCTTCCTCCCGAATGTAGCCCAACTTTTCCTCACCTATTATCGCCACATGTGGTCGATTTTCTGGACTCAAGTTCTTGAATTAGGTAGATCATATTTTTATGGAAAGAAAATGATGTTATAACATGAGCGGAAGCAAAAAAACTTCTCCCTCACTGCCTGGAGATTTTCAATTTTAATTGCGATTGAAAACGAGATGACAGTCATGAAACGCTTGGCGGAGCAATCAAATCACCATTGTCGACGTCGCAAATTTATCTTTCATCCCGAGCGTAGCTGTATGCTTTCCCGCCAATTCTCGCCAGAAGCGGTTGAGAGTCGTGCTCGAGCTGTTGAATTGGGCGCATGAGACCGTCTAATAAGTCGCGGGAGAGTCGAAAATCGCTCCCGTCTGCTGCGGGTATGAGGGAGAAGTGGCGGAGTCTTCGAGCCACGCTTTCCGTCCGCACGATTCCCAGTGGGATTAGAGGCAGAAATGGAACGCGCCCGCAATCACGAATCCACATTCTCCGAAATTATTACCGTCACACAAATCCATCCCTTCCCCTTACTCTACGAATATTTTCTCTCGTTGTTTTTTTCTTTTTTATTTTTCATTTCAGTTTTTCGTTTTCGTTTTACGCGGTACCTTCTCCGTTCCTCCTCCTCCTCCCCCCCCCTGCGGGATGTCACCGCTCGGCAACGCTTATCTCCCGGGAAGATCCACGCGATTCGAGCAAGGGACCGGACGGTTTTTGGGTGGTGATTGTTGTGGCTGGGAGGGATTGGGTTGGGTCGTTTCTCATTTCGCCTTCCCTTTTAGGATACGGAGGAGAGCGGAGGAGGCCATCGAGGATGTGCCGGTCCCTTTTAGGGTTGGAGGAGATTTGTGAGTCTAGGGAATGTGACGTCATTTTGCAAGCGACAAAAAATGAAAGTTATCCCATTGGAACTGAAGTACTGCGGCGCTCCCTGAAAATCTATGTAAGCAGTTTCCACTTTCAAAAATGGTTGCATTTATTTACTCAACATTCCCTCTGCTCGATCCCTTGTTTTGAAACACCATAAGTAAATTTTTGACGAGGCAAATGATTTTCAGAGAAAATAGTTTTGCTCTTTATCCCGTATGTGCTTTTCAATGCAATGACAAAGACAAAATACACTAACTAAAAATATTTCCTCCTTTACATTCATATGATATGTAGGGTGTTTTGTTTGAAAATAAAAATTCTGCGCTATTTGCAATGGAAATTTGGAAGTCCGTATGTGACGCAGAAAAATTACAAATATATTTTCGAGTAATGAACCGAAAATTAATTAGTGGAAGCATTCATTTTCCCCATACAAATCTTTTATTTGGGCAGCGAATAAAGTTGGCTCTCAGAGATGACGTAAAAAAGCGTGACTTCCTTCATTTTGGATGGTAGTGAATAAAGGAAGAGAAGGAACAGATGGTTGTTCTTTCCCATGATAGGGGAGCTACGGTTAACCGGAGCAAGAGGGAGTTTGATTCAGGTGGCAGATGAAATAGAGAAGAGGTAAGGAGATCGGAATGGGGAAAAATATACGTTTCGGGTTCTCAAAAAAATGACAGAGGAACGCTGGGGAAGGAGGGATTGAAGTGACTCTCGATGGCGTTCTTACCTCGGCGCGCGGAAATTGTGGTCGGCTACTAGTTTAGGATGTAAGATAGTTTGCAGTTTGAATTGTTTTGTCCGTTGGTTCAGCTTTCCCAGGTTATTTGAAAACGAAATTTGAAAATGAGCCTTAGTGAGTGATGGAGCGAAAATCATGGATAGAAATTGATTTCACTCTGGATATCATTTCACCCGGGAACCTGGTAATGTTATCTCTCAGATGTCTCCATCAGTGTTGCTTCTTTCAGTTCGGGTGGGACGGGATGAAGGGCAGGTTTCATGTTTATGAGTGGTTAGGTTTAGCTAACTAGAGGGAAACGGGAAAGGGTTTATCAGGTAGGAAAAAACAGAATGTATATCGAAATGGGGAAAAATCGTCTTGATTTTTTTTCGAAAAAGAAAATGGAAATTGAGGGAAAAAAAGGAGAATAACTCTGGGACGACATTCCTACCTTGGCGCGTGGAACTGCGGGTAATGATTGATGTCGCTATGGTTTTTATAATTGGAATTACTTTAAACTTGAAAGTGGTAGGCTTCACTTCGTAGAAGTTGATTTTTAAAAACAAACTTTCTGCAACTGACGATGCCCTAAATCGGTGAAACGCGTCGCACAATAATCATTTGTAAATAAGTACTAATTATTTTAATTAATGAGTACTAACATAGTGAAATTGCTTAAGTTGAACTGACCAGAGTACATAATCGGAAAGGCAGTTTGAAAATGATTCGATGTGTAACGAAGCCCAATTTATGAGTGGAAGCCGATTTTCAACTCAAGATATTAACAAAAAGGGAGGTATCAGGCGTGATGTTGTGGAATTTCAACATGATGTAGAAATTTAAAAATGCAATTTTCCATAGATAACGAGTGTAACTTTAGCTGTGGAAAATTGCATTTTTAAATTTCTATATCAAATATTAATATTTCACGCAGACAGTGGATTAAGTTGTCTCTCGGATATGTCGCCGTCGGCGTGTCTCTCTACGTTTCGGGTGTGACGGAGTGAAGGAAGACAAGGATAAGACCGATGGTGTATACCCACTTTTACTGTTTGTCATAGTTGATCAGAGAGGACTTAATCGATTCTGAAGGCGGACGAAGAGAAGAGGAAGGAAATGAGGGGACAATAGCACTTTTGAATTTTTCGAAAAGAAAATGGAACGAAACGGAAGTATACCTTAGTGAGGAACTGTGGCTTCTTGTAATGACGTTTACATATATTTTTTGCACTTTTAATTACTCTGGTGAACTGGTACTAAGGTATTTGAAAATTGAGGTTAAAGTTGATTCCACCAATTAAGAATCTCAAAGTAGGTATAAACGAGAATCGATTTGCATTCAATAGATCACTATTATTTCACTCAGGCACAGGATGAAGTTGTCTCTCTAATGTCGCCGTCAGTGTTGCTTCCTTCAGTTCAGAGGATTGGTCGGCGCCAGAAGCAAGTTGATGAAGACTCCGATTGAGCAGTTAAACTTCAGTTTTAAATGCATGACTCAGTCGTACAGGATAATTATAGAAAAACCAAACTGAGCCTTCAGTTCGGGTGGGACCAGGGGAGGAGTGGGTGGTTCAGGGGAGGCAGGGCGAGTTAAAAGAGGAGGAGAGGGAAGAAATAGAAATAAATTGCTCAATTTGGGCTTTCCGAAAAAAATGACATGAGAATGAAAGGGGTAGAATGACTCGGGGACGGTATTCCTACCTTGATTCCTCGAGCTGCGGCCCATGATCGAGGTATGTCGTAATGGTGTTCGCCCTTTGAATCAATTTTGCTGAACTGTGCTAGAGTATTCGGAGAGGGAGTTCGGAAGTGATTAGATGAGTAATCAATCGCAATCAAAGGGGGCTGATTTTTGCTCAAAAATCTTTATTTCGCCTGGGCGTTGGTATAGTTGCTAGTGAGGCTGTGAACGGGTGAAGGAAGGGAGAGAGGGCACAGGGGCAGTGAGTTAAGCCATGAGGGGGAATTTTTAGCTAACCGTAGTAGGGCAGGAGTAGTTCATGATGCTGGGGATTAAGATGATCATAATGGGAAAAAAGCGCATTTTAAGTTTTTCTAAAGGATTATGCAAATACAATGGAAGGATGGAGTAGAATAACTCAGGAAGTTATTCCTATCCTGGTGCAAAACTGTGACTCATGATATATGTCATAGTTTATATCCCATTCTAATTTTCTTTCGCTTGTACTAGGGAAGATATTTGTGAAAGAACTTTCAAAATGAGTCAGTAAGTAATGAGGCGTTAACTATGTGCAGGAACCGATATTCGTTCAAGATATTATTATGTCGCCCAGGTACCGAATAAAGTTGTCTCCCCAGAGATACCGCCGCCAGTGTGTGGCTTCCTTCAATTCTGGCGGGACGCGATGAAGAATTGGGAAGTTTATTCTCATCCATGAGTTAGGAGTTATAGTTGACCAGGCGAATACGGGGTTGGTTCAGGCGGTAGGGGAAGATGGGGAAGGATTTCGGAATGGGATAGGGAGGACAAAAAATTGCACGTCTTGGGTTCTCCGGAAAAAATGACAAGGAAATGAAAGAAAGAGGGGGAAGGGAGAGTGGAGTGACTTGGGGACGGCATTCCTGCCTTGGCGCGCGGGGAACTGCGGCATCAATCATTCTTCTACTACTCGGAGCGTTTCCTGATTAGCATTTCTCATGCGACGTCAAGAGGGTGGTGGTGGGGAGGGTAGGGTGGTGGGGAACTGCGTCGATCTCGAGGGAGTGGAGGAGGAGGATTGAAGGGGAAATTCGTGGGACGAGGGAAAGGAAGGGTGGGAGTGACGTCCGTATGAAACATGGCCCCTTTTTTTCGCGTCCGATAATGATTGGGAGGAGACGAAGAGGAAAGAGGGTGGGAGGAGAGTATAGTTGGAGGAGAAGGGGAAATACGAGGACGAATAATAAAAAAAAGTTGACTAACGAACTCCGTTACGCGCGTTTACCCCGTTTTTTCTGGTTTTTATCTCATCTCTCTCCCCGCGTGCTCGTTCTCAATTTCCTTTTTTTTATTTTTCCGTCTCATTTTTCCGAATGCAGCACCTCGACTTGTTCGACGGTAAAATTCGTCTCTCCTCTTACCTACCCCCTTCTCTCCTCCCCCATTATCTACACTTGCCTCCCATCTCCTCCGCCCCTTCCTTTTCGGCCGGTACAGGTTGAATGTGAGAACATAATGTAAGGAAAAAACATAAACATAGCTTTTCGTTCTCTCTAGTGCGCTACTCACTTCGCAATACAGCGGCGCACTTGCTTTCCATTCGTTTAAGATCCTGCGCACTAGGCAGCGAACTTCACAACAGATTGGGAGTAGAGTTGATGTGCGCTAGGCAATAAATGAAGCTCGATAACCTCATCTGCGATTGTGGTTTCTTTGTTCATTTTCAGTATAGTGGTCAAATATGGATAGTGTGAAGTTTTAAATTAGGGTTCTACTTTTTGGTGCTAAGCTTACATTTTAAAATGCCTATTATGAAAGAATTCAATTACTATACACAAAAAACGGAAAATAACATCATTTTTCGTAGTTCCGCTCCGCCACCCAGGCGTCGTCACAATTTACGGCTCACAAGTGGTGATCTGCTGGTCTTTTCCTCGACTCACCATCTCTTTCTCGTAACTAACTGGCTCATTCGACTCTTTCGTATCTTTCGACTCTTGATCCGTTTCATTTGTCTCCGCCTTTTATTAGTTCCTTCCCACGTGTCGTAAGGAATGTGAATTGGGGCCACCGTCGTTTCAACGGAGATCGGGTGACCGTGAGCCGATCATTAAGAGGGCTAACCCCCCTATACTAAATTCAACTCTTTGAATAGGTACCTATAGGTATGTGGACTGTGTTCAACCAATGGAAAAGCTCCCTTTGTTGCCTATGTTAGGCAATGAGGAATCCCGCGCTCTACAACGTAAGGGGCGTTTTGAATAGAGGAATAAAATAGTGGAAGACTTCTTTTGATATGCAACCAACTTTTACCAAATCTACAAGTTTTGATCCATTCCAATGTTGCTATCTTTGCTATCGTAAAAGTGTTGAACTTCCCTTTGCCGCCGGAGCAGAGCTTGTAATTGGACAACTTAATGCCTCGTGCATTATCGTGGTTGGACAGCATAGCGGCACAACATGAAAGATGAATGTTAACTATCTTCTACGCTATGTTATGGCATGAACGTGCGTTACGACCCCTTCCAATATATTGCCAGCGCCCTGCTATAAAGTTCTTATGTTACGTCCTTACGTCATGTTCTTGCATTCAATGTGAACCGGCCTTTAGTTTGCCTCCTGGCCGTCGGAGGGTGACGCGACAATCGGAGCGTTCGCCAATCCCTGCGTCGGTTTCCGTCGTTCTTTCCCGCCTCTCTTCTCCGCCTTTCCCGCCTTCATTCCGTCGTCGCATTTACGCGACCGCTGGCGTTCCAAACGGGGCGAGTGTTTTTTTTTTGCATTATTTTCCCTCTTCTTTTATTTTCCAATGAAAAATGCGGCGGGCGGAAAATGAGGGAAATGGAATGAACACAAGAAATCGTCTTCCAAGAAATCGATAATAGTGGAGAGCTTTTTTACGCGAGTCCCGTTTTAGAGTAGGTATGTGGTGTGTATGAGTGCTAAGTGTATCCTCCGGTTTTGTATAAAATTCTGTTAGGCCTGGTTTTAATGTTTTGTTGTAAACCACGTGTTTCAGCGTTCTTGTGATATGAGAATATCACATTGAGGATAACAGTATACACATCTGCGAGACCGTCAGCTAGCCGACAGCCAGACGTTAAGTGCGTTAATACCCAATCAGTTGTCAGGCACAATAGCCCAGTGCGCACATCAGAAAACGTTAAGAAATATAAATGAAATTTTAAACTCGCGATGGAACCTCAATTACCAGCCAAGATTCATCATTAGCTACAGTATTTGTTGACCTTCGGATCCTCTGCGGTTAAAGTAATTACCGTGTAATTACCGTACGTTGATTGATTAAGACAGTATTGTTGTCATTGTATTATGTATAAATCCATCGTTTATCTCTGTGTGACAAGTAAGTTGTAAGACGCCTAAGGTGCCCATTGAATGATGATGAATATATTATATATAACACTTTGATTTGTGGCTCCATCTAACTCGCTTTGCTCCCCGGAATTAATGTGTGTATCACTTTGGAGAGTAAGAAATTGCGTGAAAATATTTTTAATTGAAGTTACCATGCAGAAAGCACCATATCTAAAAGGATAAGCCCAAAAATAACTAGAAAAAATATTTACCACATCAGGGCATCGATCTCCATACCTTCCACTCTACATTCCACAAACTTACTACTGGTCTACCGCTTCCTTGATAAATAGGCAGTTCACAGGACTTAAATGCGTTTTCGGGACAGTGGCTCCATCTTTACAGAGCGTTACAGAGTCAGTCAGTCAGTGATGAGCGTAATTATATATATACTAAATATTTATTGAAACTACATTTATTTGTGTTTGTTGAAAGTGTCTCTATTCTTGAGATCATTCTGCTACTTAGGTTAAAAAACGCAAGGCATCTAACGATAAGTATGTCAACATCCTCCATAATATGTTCTTTTGTGCTCTTTGAAGTTTTCATTCTATTTGATATGGAACAGGGGTCTCCAAAGTATTGCCCGCGGGCCACATCTGGGCCACAAATTGATTATATCCGGCCCGCAGAAGAATTATGCGGAAATGCGCCGCATAATATTTTCTTGAGTGGTCGCTACTTGTAAGTAATCAGCGTTTAAAAAGTAAAAAATATCAGTTTTATAAGATTTTAAAAGCACAAACACAGTAATGTCATTCATATTTAGAAGGTTTTGTGGTGCAAATATGATAATTTGGTGGCAGTGTTTTTCGTCATCAAGGTACGGTAACTTGATTTCACACACTCTTTAATTAGTTAATAAAATTTTCTGATTTCGACAAAACTCATATCTAGAGTTTCCTATTTATTTATTTTTTACTACGGCCCGCTAAAAAGTGTTCAAGTATGCATTGTGGCCCTCGTTACGATAAGTTTGTAGACCCCTGATATAGAAACTAGTAATTGATGGGTAATAACTACCCACCTCAATTGTTATTTATTTTTGTAGGTCGGCCATGGCTGATTACCCTTCCTCTTTCGTTGGAAGTGGTATACTATTTTGGTTTCCTATTAGAAATTTTCTGTGTTTTCGTAACAATTTTAGCAGACCTCTCCCTCTCTCTATTTTCTCCCGCCATCAATGTCAAAAGTAGACTCAATATAACATATGACGCTGAGCAAAATGCTTGCGTCACCTTCCAAACCCGGCTTAAGTCTATTTGGTGCTAAACTGTTTCACAAAACTATAAGTCTGCCATTAATTCCCTATTGTTTTCTTGTACTCATCCCCGTAGTGACGTAACAACTCGGTCATTACCCGTATCACCTGTCATTTGTTTTTTCATAAGTGTTTCAAGTATTCATAAGTGATAAGAGTATTTTGTGGCTCTAGCGATTGTTTTTAAGACTTCAATTTAAAGGTAGCATCAAAAAAACAGAATGGATATTATATCTGTCTGCAAAATATTTAAAATCTCTATTCGAGTCGACGAAGCAAGAAAATTGATGTTCAAGCAATCAGTGTTTTAGGAATGGGCCGATATAACATTTTCCATTTTCCATTCGCCAAAGAATAATCAAACTGAAGTCTGAGTAACTTCTTAATTTTGTCTGCATCACTTCTGTCCCAACCTCACCGCTCTTTTTTCTGGAATCATGAGTTCGCTTTTGATCAGCGCCCTTCCTCCTGAATAACGCTCCTGTGACGTACACTTTTGCCTCCAATCGTCCCTAGTCCATGCCTCACTTGGCCTCGATAAACTCACTCACTTTTCCCTCTGAAAATCATATATTTACCTCTCACGACTCTCCTTTTTTGACCTCGAGTCTCCGCACCTCGTGGTGGGGTAATTGGAGAGCAACGGAGGAAGAGGTAAGAGAGTTGCCGTCCGCCGGCATTCCATTCGGTCGCGAAATTCGGCGACGAGGGCGGATTTGTCGGGACGGTGAGGTGCGTGCTTCGGAGACTGTGCGAAACGAAGCGACGGAAAAGAAATTCCCCGACCGGTCCGCGCCCTTAAAAATTTCCCGATTCGCCTTCCTTCCTTTTTTGCTTCGCTCTCCCGCTTTCATATTCCGTTGGCGTTTCAGACTCTTCATCTTTTTCTCTGAAATCCTCTCTGTCACACACGCATTTTCTCTCTTCCCTCCTCTCGCTCCGCTAAATGAAGACAATTATCTTTTCTCTCTCCCCTTTCTCTTTTTTATCACATCCTCACCTTTTCTATGTACTCATTTTTTCTCCCTCCCGCAATCTCTCACTACCTCTCTCCCATCTACTCTCGCTATTCACCCCATTGAATTTTACTCAGACTAAGTTCATCTCACTGAAGTCTTTCATATTCCTCACTTCACGTATTTCATTATAGAAATCCATAGAGATAATCCCCGCAATGATTATTATCATTGAGGTTTGTGTACTTTCGTATACCTTCTCTTCAGAGGACCCTAAAAATTTACTTGGTTCTATTGAAAAACTTTACAGGGAAGAAAAGATTCAGCCTTCTATGTCTTGCTTTGAAGGAGAATACTAATGGTGAAATGGACTAATGATATGGCGAACGACGAAGTTTGCGGAGGAGCTGGTTAAGGAACCTTCATCTGGTTTGCTATGTGTAAGAGAGGACTTCATTGTAATGGACACATTCTTTGGTGCAATAATTTAAAAGTTACGAAATAGAAAACCGGAAATTAGTGTCTCACGATGAGGACAGGCGTGTACCTATTCACGCTCAACTAAGATATACACCCGTAATGTATGTTGATTCCTTTTAAAAGAATTTTTCAGGAATTGACTGTTCAGCGAAGAAAGAATGCATGCAGTTAAGAATGGCTGCAGTTAACCGCTCGTAATGTTTAAAGTCACTTTTAAGATGAGTGTTACTGCAGTATTATAACCCGTCAATACTTTCGCATCCTCTTTCAATTACCTTCACATCCATGCTTTACTACTTTCTGCTCACTTTCCCTTATCCGACACTATCTTGCCGAGTCCCCTCCTTATCTCACCTTTCTCTTTCTCTCGGTTGAAAATATTTTCCCTCGTATCTCTTCAAATGTAATACTTTGTTTGTACTTTAATTTCACCTCTTCTCGATCTCCATTGTCGTCTCGCTTTCTTTTCGCTCGTTCGCTCTTCTCAATCCGTCTCAACCTCCTTTGACTCTTTTCGCTCATCAGGAAATTATCCGTCATTCCAAGTTCGTGGGACGATCTAGAGGCGAACGGAGGATGTGTTGGAGGAAGGAAAAGGGAGCGATGGAGTGAGACGAGCGACGAAACGGTCATTGACGACGGACGTGACAAGTATAAGAATTCCCAAATTGATCGGCGCTCACTTGGCTGGCGCTCGTTCGCAGGCCAGCGACTGGCCTTCTGCCGCTCGTTTCTCGCCAGATCACACACCGACGTGTGCATTATTCACCGGACTCTGCCATGCATTCCGATCGGGCGAAATTAATTGGCATTCACTCGGTCGCCCGAGGAAATTGCCCGTCCGGCGCTAACCCTTCCGAATTACGATATAAGTTCGTGGTGGGTTTTTGTTTTACTCATTTGCGGATTCCTCTCCTCTTCAACTTCTCCCTCCACGCGTCCTTGTGTACACTTAACGAGTCACAGCAATGACCTTCTGCGAGTGTAGTGGTGTAGGTACGTAACTTTCTGATAGGTAGGTATGCGTGCGAAGCAAATCCTGGATAAATTTCATTTCCCCGTCAATCGCTCGAAATTAACTTTTTACGATGGAGCTAGTTCTGTGCCAAACGCGTTAGTTTACTATATTTTGTGATATTTTGTTCTCCGCCTACTTTGGGGTAAAGGTAAACATGGAAGTTAGCTGTTAAAATAAACGGCCAACTGCGTTCACCTATAATAGTGTCAATATGTTTTTAAACAGGTTCCTAGAGCATATTTACAATGCACACAACGTTTCTCCGTTGGCCTTGAGAATTTTTTGCGTCAAATATCGTTTGTAATAATTTCAGTGAAGTTTCCATATTGACTCCTCGTGGAAAGAACTGGTCAGCCATTTAAGCCAACTGATAATTTTTGATTGTTTTCACAAGATTATAAATATACATATTCCGCCTAGTTTTCGTATTTAATTCGGAAATCTTTTACTTTTATTCAGTGTTTATGCTTATGGAAAGCATGTAGTCATTGCAGTGGATTTTCTGACTGAAAGTTCATGTGTAATTAACAGCGTTAGAAGGTTATGAAGAGGTGTTTAAGCTCACAATATGTGTGGTATTGTTCCAGATAAATGCATTGTTTTTTAATGTAGGAGGACGCGCTCCTTATCCTTAGATTCCGATAGGGCTATTGCCGATGAGTTTTGTCTTCGTCAGTCTCCATTAGTGTATCTACAATTAGCCTAGACTTCTCTTGATCAAGTTTTACTCCATATTTTCCCATTCAAGGAAAATAAACGCGCTCTTGCTGAACTCCGACTTTATTTATGGTATTTGATTTTCCTTATTCTATTAAGATCTTTACTTGTACTGCTGTGTACTTCTTGTGTACTTCTTGTTCTCCTTTAAGTAGGTGTGCTTGTGTCTCTAATCTTCTATTCGTTTTAAAAAGGCTAAATGAATAGTATAAGGTATTTTATTCTTATTATACTCTTAGAATTTTTCAAACTTGTTTTCCGTCATGAGTTAGGCGATAGCATAGTGTACTTACATCTTATTCCCTCAGAAATAAGAATTTCAATAATGGCCTACAACTAACTTGGTGATATTTAGTAACGCAATTTAAGTTGGCATAGGGAAAAAAATTTATTTCTACTTGTAGCACAAACCTACTGGGGAAATGGAAATCCCAGAAGTTGGTAAAAATTTAAATGCACCTACTACATTTACCGTCCTAAAATCGGCATAGCTCGATGAATTTCCTCTTAGAAAGTGATTACTATCATAATTTACCACTCCTGTGCTCGTGCAAACCAGTAAAAGCTTCTATGTTGTTGAATCCTGTAATCCTCGTATTATTTGAAAAACTATTTCATCATGTTGGACGAGCAAAAGATAAGAATATCGACTTGGTGAAGAGTTAATTACATAAAATATTTAAATCTTTGCAAGTTTCACGAAATATTATTTCAGAACGACCGGTGTCATCGAATGGTGGACATTGTCAGGTTCATCTTACAGGACGTCTAAATTCTGTGAAACTCTCAAAAAAATGTATCTATGAGGTCTACAATGAAATTTCACAAAGTGTAACCTTGAAACCACAATCTTAGTTCATGCTTGAAAATATTGAAGACTTTATTTGTCAAGTATCCGCGAGGGTAACACTTGTTTTCGCATTGAGCGCACCCCAAGCGTGTACCTACCTATTTTAAAAGCTCAAGAATTTCGGTAACCATTCCGCCTGTGGTTCTTCCTTCGATCATCCTCTCTCTATCCTCTCACCACATTCCCCACTCCCATGCATTCACTCCCCTCTCACCCCAATCTCGCTCTCGCGTCCCGACATCCGAAGCGATTACGCGCCTTGTTATTAGTTTCGCAACAATGCTTCCGAATGCCCGCGCGGGCAGCGAGAGTCGCCTCTGACGGTGGGGCGTACGGGCGAGCGATAACGGGCGAAAAGGACCCAAAAAAAGAAAGGGAGACCGCGGCCAAATCCCCCCGACGTTTTGTTTCGTTACAATTCGCATTCCTCCATTTTAAGTCTCCTTTGTGCGCCAGCCCATTATTCCACTGTCGGGGGCCGGCTCGACGCTTTTTGTTGCGCGCCACGGGGAAGCGCCATCTTGTCGAAGACGCGATGCCCGCCGCGGCGCTGGTTTTCGCCTCACTATTTCTCGCCACCGAGCTTGTTAATGCGTGCGTAAAAAATGCGTGCACGAGTTTATGCGTTCCCATTCGCGCGGGCGAATGCGCGTTTTCTCACCAATGTCATCGATTTACCTGAATGATTAGATTGAGAGGGTGTCCGTTGTTAAAACAATCCGTCCGCGCCATTTTATTACACGTAGATGTATTATGTGAAAGGAGACTCTTCTCGTGATGTTCTCCATATCTGCCGACGCGACGTTTAGAAAAGAGACTTTCTCTTCGTCATCGAGGCTGTTGATGTCCTGATGACGAAAAGAAAGTCTCATTTCAAAACGTCGGCAGATATGGATAACATCACCCGGTTAGAAGCCCGAGAAAAACTTACTTACATAATTCGCCAGGGAAGAATAAAATCTTTCATATTCTGTGAAACATTTCCGTTATTGGAAGGATTCCTAGAAGTTTTCAGTATATTTGAAGCCGTAAGCTTCGACAAATAAAAGTACGGGTGACTAGAGTCACATCATCACCAATGCCGGCAAACAGATCATCGACCAACAGCCAGTGCTTCCCATGGTCGCTGGTTGGATGTTTACGGAGGGTGGTTGAATGTGACTCGGGCCATTTGAAGTGAGTGTGGTGAGTTTTCAGACCGCTGCAGGCGGAAATATTCGTTTTGCGGGCAGGGTCGTGAGTTAGTTTCGACTCATTGCGAAACATGCACTCTGCACGATATTTCTATAGACCGTGCGGCGTGAGCACACATTGAAAACCCCGTTCACACACCTAGATTTATAAGCGAGTCACTAATACGCTTTTAGAAAGATCGCTACTTAAACTTAGGCTGGTGTTGAACGGAATACCCATATTTTGCCGCGATTGATTAACTAGCGATGGCCTTGGTGGCTTTTGTGAATGGATGTTAACAGAAATTATGATAAAGTTATAGTGGAAAGAGCATTTTAAAAGGAAGACCGAGTAATTCAAGGAGTTCATATTGTTGGAATAAAATCAATGGTAAAATGTTTGCACTTCATTTTAGACACCACTATAATTCCTACACTAACTTTCAGTTTTCATTGCAGCAGCCCTATGCGCTAATTGTTTTCGCGGTCGTGAACACGTAAAGTTTCGATTTCGTGGTTGAGCCACGAAAATCAACAAAATGCGAGTCGCTAAGCATTTCGTAAAATATTTCGCGGCCTCCCCTCCACTCCCTTCCGCGGAGGGAGTGGGACCCGAGAATTGCCGAAGTTCCCCTCCAAGACGTCACGACTTTTATGACGCAGAGCTTACAAGCCAATGAGAGAAATTCGGCAGGATGTTGTTTTCCAAGCAGACTGAAAATTGAGCGGGATATGCCTGGGGGGTTATTTTGTAATCTCACCTTTTTAGTGACTCTTAGTGGAAAGGCGGGAGATCCGTTTCCCTCTCTTAATGATCGGCTCACGAACGGTTCGTGAATTGTCGAAGCTTCAATTACCTTATATATCAAATAATAGATGCCGAGACTAGCGAATACCCAGATTGCTCAACATCTTACGGAAGATATCTTACACTGTACATACCACGAAAATCTAAATACAGTCAAAACTACAAACGACATGTAAGCGATCACTCAATGTTTAAAAAAAATAAGTGAATCTAATTAGTGTTCGATTCACAAGCACGGGAAATATCTACCAAGAACGTAGATTTTAAGGCAATATTTGTTAAAATTATGGTATAAATAACTGAATTCCATTCTCCATACGGCACACGAAAACAAAGCTATCAGCAACATTGTTTGGGAAATATTGATACGAAATATATGCACAGATAATTCAAGCCAATAATAACAGAAGCATTTCAAACAAAGCATACCTTCAAGTGCCCAATATATTGGAGTTGAAAATGCTCTGAAGTTATTCACGTTTAGCAAATTACAACAATACGATTTAAAATCGTTTGTATCTTTCGCGCCCTTGTTTATTTTCCAACTCAAGCTTCGAGTGGAAACGATGGTGGCTCCATGTCACGTTCTTTATGACAGATGAGATGGAACTAATGGCAGGCGGAGATAATGAAACGGATCAAGAGTCGAAAGATACGGATCAGAGCGGATGAATCGTCGAAAAGACCAGTACATGACCGGCAGTTCACCGATTGAGATCCGAAGATGGTCACGCCGCCTGGGTGAGGGAGTTGAACTACGAAAAAGTGAGATTTTATGACGTATTCTCACTAAAGTGAGATTACAAAATAACCCCCCTGGGGGGTTGTGTTTGAATCGTTCGTAATTATTCCGAGCACGTAACCAAGGAGTCACGTGGTACAATCACGAAGGGTTAGAGATTTGGATGCATTTGTACCGCTCGTAAAAATCTCACGCAGTCTTCCCAATCGTATTTTTTCACCGAAATTCAGTTGATGGAATATAATAACCTGATTATAGACACGATAAACAAAATATCACTCGCTAAAGATATACATCCGAGTGGTTAAAACACACCTAAATCTTGAACCATTTGTTATTGTGCCACGTGACTCCTTAGTTACGAGCTCGGAATAATTACGAGCGATTCAAACACAACCCCCCAGAGTGATATAGGTATCGTAAAGTTAATTATTAGCGTATGGTGGACTACTAGATAAAAAGTATCGTGTATTATTTAATACTGTTTTTTATTGAAACTGTACTTCGTTATTGGATGTATTAAAAACTTTAAATCCAGTTTAAAGCATCGAAATCGTATAACGGTTGACGATAAGTTGACGGTCTTCTGCATTACCAATGCAGGAGACGAGACAGACAGTCAACAAAAACATATGTAACTGGATGTAATTTTGTGGAAACAAAAACCATTCCCGTCATTAAAAATCTAATGAAGTGAAGATTTTAATTACCTAACTTATACGATGGGCAGCAGGGCTATCGAGCTCGAAATTCTCTCGTAGACGTTTTCCACTAGTTAACATCTGTAGCATACGAAACATAGGTGTCTGCGCAATTAAAAAAATAAATGTTTACTTCTAAGATATTTACCTAATGCAGAATATTTTGAAAAGATTAAGGTTTATAACATTTAATACGAGTAGTGCGTATTGATAGCGTAATAGGAGGTTATTGAATGTAAAAAGCGAAAAGTAATATTCTATGCTAAATAATGGACTAAAAAGAATGGATCATAGATGTCTTCCTTGAATTTCAATGCATGCCCGAGTGGAGAAAGCAAATCTAATGAATTACAGCTTTTTTTTGGAATGAGTGACAGACTTTAAACATGGAGAGTTAAAATGATACTCATTTATCATTCTATTCCTCGTAGGTTTGGAAAGATTTTCGAGGCTATTAAAAAAATAATGCTTATCAAGGAGCATAACAGTGGTACCGGTACACCGGGTAGGGGGTTCCCCAAATCCTGTGTTAACTACCCAAGAGAAGAAGGTTATTGGGATATTGGGGAAGGAGGCAGTTGAAGGATTTTCATAAGTCCCCGATTCCCTTCAGGTGGTTATAGAGAGTGACACTCGTATATTTATCTTAATTTAATAGGATGGAGTTCCCTTAATTATATTTAAATAGTTGATGTATAACTTAACTGAGGCAATGCTGAGGACGCATATGTGCTATTCACAGAAATGGAAAGCTTTTTATTCTTTGAAATGAAGGAACAACCAAAAATCAAACTAGGAAAAATGTAGTGACATCAAATTTTGAACAACTTTGTACAATAAAAGGAACATTCTAATCTTGTCAATAGCACCTTAATTGAGTAATCATACTATCAACACAAAGAAGAGTATTGGCCATCCCACCTCTCTGCCTACCTAACATTCTCCCCCCTGTCATTGACGGGGTTTGACTTTCCCAGCCATAGCATAACCAATAACTTAACTTGAATAAATTATAGTTGTGGGCTTCTATCTTTCTTATTCTTGGGTAATGGGTATTGTGATTGTTTACAGATTGTTCAAATTAAATGTAAATAAGTGAAAAATTCTAGCCTTTGATGCACCTTGGCATAGTAATATCACAAGTCCATCAATGCTCTCAACATCCCACTAAATCTCAACATCTCATTGAATGAATAGCCGCAAACAGTTGTCTTTCTTGCAACTATCTATAGATTTTTTTTCTTTTGTCTTACTTTCTGATTATAAATACATTCGTACCCATCGTGCTGTTCCCTTTCAGAGTAGGAATTGTCATAAGAGCTTATAATTCTTGGCATTACACCAAGAAAATTGACTTTGATTTTAAAAATTTCCTCCAAACTGCCCTATCAATGCAAACCGCCTTTGCCTCTGCCTCATTCATTCATATATGCTCTCCTATTCTTAAGACTCCTAATATTCCTCCTCTGAAGCATCTCTTCCACCACATTCACCAAGATTTTTTCTGTTTACCCCTTCCTCTCACACCATGCTTTCAACATGACCAATCCAATAGAAAATGCTCTTTTCATATTGTACCATTACCAAACCATCAATTCCACATTATTTCATCGCCCACTCATTCATGACCCTGTCAAACCTACTTTTGCCACTAACACTTCTCTGGTACCCCATGCCCATACCCAAGTTTCACTCCCATACAATAAAGTGGGTAGAATTACAGTTTGTAAACTGCAATGTTTGCTTCCTTAGACAAACACCCATTGCTTGATATGCTCCACATGCTACCTACCGCTTTCCCAACATCATACGTACCCCTTTTCATCTCCCCATCCATCCTACCGTTTTTTTTACAAACATCCAGCCTTAGTACACAACATCATCCACATATCCAATTACTTCACCATCAGCCCTCATCATACAATTATCCTGGTCAAAAACTACTACTTATGTCTTGGATGCATTCACCCTCAAATTCCATACTCTCTGATGCTTCACAAAAGGAATCTAGCATTTTCTGTAATCCTTATGGGATATACCTATGAGAGAAATACACACCATCATCCACATTTAGTATAACTCGCACGTTTACATTTCTAACCAATAGGTACACCGACATTATCCCTACATGCATCTCTCACACAGTTATCCAGAAAAAATTCAACAACCACAGCGAAATTAGGCATCCTTGCTTTTTGTCCTGTTTTATTTCAAACCAGCCACTCAAAACTCCACTAACTATAATTCTCGCCTTACTAACATTTCCTGAATCACATTCAGTTAGTGCTCATTCAGTCCATTGTCCCTCAGAACCTTACATAACATACTTCTATTTACCCTCTCATATGCCTTCTCTAAATCCACTAAAGCCATATAAACGATATTTTTTCCATTACAAACAAATCTCTAATGCCTTCAACCTTCAGTCATCCCCGTCCTGATAGGGATCCTGAAATTTCGCGAATGCGTTTTTTCGCGAATTTGTTTTAAAGAGCATAAAAGTTATCGTTTTGATGTTTAAAGCCCTAATAAGTTAAAATTTGCCATTTAAACGTTACCGAAATTCACCGAAATTTCGCGAATAACTCTTTATTCGCGAAATTTAACGATATTGGGCTGTTAGTGCGATATTTTGCGCGGAATTTCACATTTTTTAAACCTATCGTACGATATTTTGCGAAAAAAACATGAAATTCTATGAGTTTTATTTTGATGTGTAGGTATGTAAAACGCGTAATGGAAGTCTTCGTCCCATTTGGTGAAAAAATGTTTGCAAAATCGTGGTGTTTTTATTGCAACATAATTAACGTGACCACGCCGCTATCATCAGTCTAATGATGCACGTGACCATGATATCTGCGTGTGTCTCTCTAGATCGCATTTATGGTGGCGGGGTCGGGCACATCGTTTTCGTCGCGCAGCCGAAATATGACTTGCGTAGTATTTATTCCGAAAGATTCTTAAGAAAAGTTGCCATTCAAACATTGCGCTTATGAAATATGATTTCAGAAAGTCTGCGTAATACATTAATTGCACCAATACCTTCGCTATTCAAGAGTACCTTAAATGTCTTAGCGGTTGGGCGATGAGACAAATAAAGTTGCCAATTGGACGTAATAATCTTATTCAAAGAGCGCTCCACCTAAGCAGTTACTGACGGGTCGTTTAATTACTCCTCGGGTAGACAAAAAGAGTTATTTAAGGATAAACTATCGAATTCAATGACTGATGTTGAGTATATTATGTTGCCGACTTTATGATATGACTCCGGCGCGACGGCATTCACGCCGCTGCGAACTGATTCGGCGCCCGTGGCGGAGGGTCGGCGCGGCGGCTGGAGAGTCGCCGGCATGGCGGTGCGGTAAAAAGTACGAGATAGGGACACACTAATATTTCCGTATGATGCGGCGCATTAGTTGTCCCGAAAGAAATTTTAGAAAAATTAAGTCAGGCAAGCCGGAATTGTCATTTTGAATAAGTTGCGGCGTCGCCGGCGCGGCGAGGTGGTAGTCCAGGGATGTGATCCGGTATGAAAAGGCAGTCTAAGGTTCGTTATTCAAAGGTCTCGGACCTCATGCACTAAAAGGTACGTAACCGGAAAGGCACGAAATAAGAAGTCCGAAGCCGTATTCGGTCCGAAAAGTCACGGCACGAAATGGCAGACGATCCGAAAAGGCACTATTATCGGCACTAAATTGTGTATCTGGTTTCGGACCTTACCCGTCGAAGCCTGGAAACTGGATTCAGTGCAGTTAGGTGCATGGGATTATCTCAATTGTGGGTGGCGCTTTGAGGGGCAGTTTGGTGGGGCCGGAGAAACCCGGTAGGGTGTACAATGGTCGCAAGTTGGGAGGCCGGGCAAGAAGGGGAATTATTGGCGTTCATTTTCTTGAAGACGGAAAACCCCGAACGATCCACCCTATCCATGATCTCAAACCCTTTGGAATCTTTTCTTCCGGAAAAATACCATGCAAAAGTCGGGTCGACGTCATCTGAACCGGCGAGGACGGGCGGATATTGGCACAAAAAAGGAACGTAAAAGGATAATTCGAAAGGCGTCCGTATACAAGCACACGTCCCACTTAAAAAGGGTGCGAGGAAAGGGATGGGGAGGCAATTGTTGAGGCGAGCCGAAAGACATCGAGAACCTCTGGGAATGTGCATTGTGGAGGGTGGCGTGAGAGAAACCAGGATGGTCATCTCAGAAGGAAATGCTAGCTCCCTCTGACATCTGACCATAGAACAAAAGTAGGGGGAAAGGGTGAGAGACGAAGATTTTGGCCGATTTGGTGAGATAGTATGCGTGAGGGAGGTAGATACAGGGCAATGGGAGTTAGGAAGGGAGGAGACAGTAATTGTTGGAAATATGCACATGGATGGAAACGCACCCACCGAAATAGGATTACGAGGGAACCTGAGAGGAGATCTCAAGTTGACCCTGTTAATTGAGTTCACAATCTTCGACAAGAAAAGAACAAAAGAGAAAAAGCGTAAAATTTTACCACAAAATTTTGCTGTACTATTTTCTTAAAAATAATGGTAAATGCTTTATTCGTCACCTTCACAAAACCTATTAACAAAGTAAAATTCCTTCCTGGCTGAGTAAAAACGTTTTGACAAGAATAGAATAAAAAAGAAAGTGTAAAAAAGCAATGCCACCTTAAATAAAATCGAAGTTAAGCCTATCAAAATTGCCAAAATATGTAGTTTCGTAAAATACTTTTTCTAGAATAAGAATTTCTTTTAAATACTAGTCAGTTGAGAAGAATTACAAAAATAATTTTGGCCGGCATAAAATGCTTTGCTTGACGAAGAAAAAAAAACATTTTGAAGGAAGACGTTGAAGATTTATCACTTTAAGGATTAATTTACACGACGTGCTTCGTTGTATGCACAACATTTTAAGTGTCATATATGTTTTCAAGTGTGTATGCAACGAAACGCGTCGTGTGAATAAATCCTTGAAGTGGAAAATCTACAATGTTTTCATTCGTCATTGAAAAGTTCCATCACATCCTGCTTGAAACAATATATCTTTAAAAAACAGATTCTCTATGCATAAATTCCGTCATCTCCTCCGGCAGATATTAACAATAAATGATCTACTAAAACGTAATATTATCAAAAATTAATCACGATAACAAAAAGAAAGATTAATGAGCGCCAAAAAATCTGTTGCACTTCACCAGTTAAATGTCATTAATGAGTTTGGTGCTTAAATTGTATCGTAAAGTCGACAACGTCTGTCGCAAGTGCGAAAAAAGGGGGTCGACACTGATTGGTGTCATCGAGACCGCTAACACTGTGGAATCCAACGCCGATAGTTGCGGGTGGGACTGCTTCAGCTCTTCCCAGAAGCTAAGAACACTGAACGATTCCGTAAGTTTAACTCCCGGAGTTTTGGAGAACTCATACATAGTATGAGTGACATCCATTGACTGCTACCCTATTTGGTACCAAATGTTGATTTCGACTTTCTGGCTGCTTAGCAGGGATTCCAATTCATCCTCGCCTTCGCTGCTCTCTTGAGACGGTGTTTTTCCAGGCGAAATTTCATTTTTATCTCCTCCCTCTGGCTCAGTTAACTTCTCCAATCTGTAGAAGAAATATCATCGAATGAACTCCAGCGTAGGTCGCCCCATGTTTCTGCTTACCGTTTACACTTTAAGAATGGTCACAACTGGTCGCGGTGCCGTCGTCGTTGGGTTTAGCACAAGACTGAGGAGCCTGACGGTGGTGTAGAACTTCCAGATGCTTGACGAATGGTGGACGGACGACGCAGGAAACGTGGCGGGTTCGCGTAAAGGAAAATTCGGGAGCCCCAAAGAATTCGCGAAGACCCTGGAGGCGGTCGGTGACGCATGAGAGCAAAGGAGCGGCGCCAAGGTCGCCGGAGTGGAAGGAGGACTCCTATATAATTAAAATTATATCCTTCAGCATGCCTAATAGAAGAAAGAGTAACCTTTCAAAATAATAATCTAAAGCAAAAGGTTTGTCTTATTTGCGAGAAATTGAGTCCTCGCATGAAAATCGACAAAGGTTAGACTTGGATGCTCAAAGACATGCCCACTAGCGATCTCATGAACATCTCCCCGTGGTGTTTCTCGGGTCACGCTAAGAACCGCACAAATTTTATCCTTACCCAACCTACGGATGGGTAACCAGCTATAAATCTGATTCCAATGTAGACCCATCTGTTTCGAAACTTCAATCAGTTTTAAGATGGCGGAAATTATAATGACGTCACTACACGCTTCTTACCGAAGTACGGAAATTCTGCGCAATGAACGACATCCGTGCATGAAAATCGGCAAGTGCACTAAGAATCACCATAGATTTTTTATTTAGCAACCGAAACCAATAATTATGGCTACCCTTTATACCGAAGGCGCAGTCCGGGTGATGGAGAATTCTTAGATCAAATAAACATGGCTACTGGTGCAAATGCTCCTTTTGACGTTGTCAACAGCTGGATTTTACCCTGCTCTCCAATTCGTATTAAGATACTCAAAGCACACATCAAAGGTGAATAGCGCAACTCAATTAAGTCATTGAATGCAAATATATGTAATTACATAAGGGAAGTGATCAATCTGTTAATCACTTAGAAGACGGCTGAAGAGAACCGGAGGGGCGAGGTGACCATATATCAACCTGGGCGCTATTTAAGTAGTAATGAGTCTGTGCGGCCCATTTTTGGGTTTCCCGTGCATGAAAGAGGACCAACAGTCACTCATCTCTCCGTGCACCTGAAAAACGGTCATCGTGTCTACTACATCGAACACAACATACATGATAGGTTACGAACTCCTCAAATGACTACGCTGACAGTATTATTCAGGCTTTGTGGTTTTCTTATAAAGTAATGTGGCGACCGTAAATGGTGCCATCATCTGGTATATTGTTGCCAAGGAGGCCTTGCTGATTTGTTTATGTTTATGTAACTAAGTCATGGACTGTGATTGTAAGAGGCATTGCATAAAAGCTATGGTAAATTAATTCGATAAACGTGGAGATCTTCTCACTTACCCATCTCCACAGTAAGTTCAATGTTTTTCACAGCCGTTGAATTTCAATGGGTACCTGCTGGTAGTATATATAATTTTAATCTCTAAGTATAGCAACCGTAGTGTGAACGAGGCAACATCGGCAGAGTGTCTGTGGCTCTCCGCAAGCTTTTTACTGGAGCCCGTGGCATGTGAACACATTCAACGAGCTTGCGCGGCTCGGCCATTGATGTCGGAATCGCATCTAACTGGTGCGGGAGACGCGAAATTTGAGTGCTGGGGATATGTGGGCTTTGTTCAACGAATGGAGTTTTGGACCGGGAGGAATTTGTGAGAGCTTGTTCTCCGCGGCGCATGCAAAAATAGCGGACCGGCTTTATTGTCTCGTGCACTCTCTAATTTCCACTCAAAACGCGGCTTTACTCGCGTCCAGCACCAAAATGTGGGGGATTCCGGTCTGGTGTCACAAAAACCCTCCCTCTCTCCATCTCGCTTGGAGCTGAAGTTTTTATCGGCGAAACGCAGTCGGAAAAGCTGGTGTTGTTCGCGGGAGCGTGCATACAAAGAGCCACCGCGTATGGTGACTGCGGTGGGACCGGCGTGTTTGCAGTGATCGCCGAAAACAGACGGAAAATGAATCTTCAATTCGGCGATATGCAAAGCAGTAAGGGGAGGGGGAGAGTTTTTATTGGGACCCTCTTCCATTGTCGCAGCCCATTCCAAATCCGCGGAAAAAATTAGTTGGTGCATTTCCCTCGATCCGGAGTGTTATATTTCATGGAATGAAATTGGATGCCCCGTTCATCAGCGAGTTCATCAACGTGAAAAATCAGTGGAAAACGTTTTGAGCGTGTTTTTTTATCTCATCGTTGGAATCGTTGATTATCTGGTCATCCAATTTTATTCCATTCCTTTCAATATATGAACAATTTGTATTCTTTATTGTGCGTATTTAAAAGATGAGTCCATACAAATATTTTTTTACTCTTGAATGGTTTTCGTTTTTTCATTTTGTGATCCCTGATGCTTTTGCTTGCTCTGCCCGTAATGTATGTGAAGTAGTTTTGTAATTTTATAACAGACCATACACCCAGCGGGCCTACTATTGATGGCATTTCCCGAAAAATGAAAAAGAAGCGAATAAAAGTGTAGCATTTCAATGCTGGTTGAACTAAAAAAAAACGTGATAATGTGGGTTGAAGGGGTATCTTATCTTTCATCGAACGGTGGAGCCTATAGTACGGATAAGGGGCTTAAAAATTGGAATAACACTTGAAAAATTATGTCGCAAACGTATGTAATTTGATTTAGTATATATTGAAACACCTGAATAAGTCAGAGCGAGTATTACCTCTTGAGTTATTTAATGAATAATTCGTATGCAAAACGCTGTATCTTTTCTTTTACCATTATCATTGCGGGATTGATTTATACCTAAAGCGCTAGTAAATTGGCGAATATTTCCCTTCTTCCTAGTCGTTGAGCCAGCGATCCCCCTATGAGCCAACGATTGTAATATCATGCTTTGCTCCCTGTAACCTGGCTGTAATCCCTGTAACACAGCGGCATAATCACAATGATGGTGAAAACCAATCGATGCAGTATACCGAGACCATCTGCCGACGCAGCTCGTTTTCAATTAATATCGCGTTGAGGGCAGGTATTTGCGTCAAAAAATTGTGCAAATATATGTTTTCGCGGGACAGTTTTGTTTTTCATTCTTTCATCTAGAATTAGTCAATTCAATAGCGTGCATATGTACAAGTGCGGTGCAGTCACTCGAGTTCTCACTAATTATCCATTTCTTAGTTCAAATTATAGTGTAATGACCTTTGTCTGTTGAAGTGATTAATATTATACTCGGATATGCATGTTGAGAAACAACCAACTTTGTAATTTCCGGACACTGCTAAGCCAATCAGAAGCGAGATCCTCAACGCAGGCTGCGTTGATTTCGGAGTTTCCCATCTTTCAACTTTTGATGCAGCCTGCGTCGCCGTAGGATCGATTTTTCAACCTTTCATTTGTTGGTTACGTGATTCTTTACCGAGTAATTGTGGCTCATCTTCAGATTGCTGACAAAAATTGAACTTAGGTGGTGCTTCCGATTGCCAATACTCATCGTGAGCATCCATATGACTTGAGAACTCCTCAACTAAGATTGTATCTTATTATATCTCCGCAATGAACGTGAATAATTAGGAAGACTGAGTTCATTATGGTTACGCCTTTCTTTAAAAGAACGCTAATGCCGACGCCTGGTTTCTCTTTCTGCCCTTCCTCCATCCCCCAGGTGATCCTTCCCATACCAAACTAATCACTTATCGTTAGCGGTGCAAATGGCCTCATTTGTCGGTCGCCTCCCCCAATCATCCAATTATTTTATTCCTTCATAATACCTGATTTTGACATTCTTCATAGTCACATTCAGGTTTTGCCTTTTTTTTTTCCATTTTTATTTTCTTCCTATCATTTTTTTTGGAGGCCATTATTCCTCAGGATACGTCCAAGAACCTAGCATCTTCCAAAACTGTAAGTGATATTCAGGGTTTATTTAGTGAAGGAATCCATATTAATTCAAACACACATTTCCTATAAAATCAAGCTATATTAAATCAAAATAGTCCTGTGGAAAAGTGCGAATTGTGTTGGATGTAATTAAATTTTTATTTAAATTTTAACCTATCGTAAGTTAATGAGAATTCTGGCTTTTAATCACGAATTAAACCCACTATTTTCTGGTTGCGCTAGAGTTGTTCTAGCTGCATCAATGGCTCATCTGCATTTGCCCGAACAAGATAGCGGGTGAGAGGGAACGTGGTAGCATTGCGCTGCATACGTGTACCACTTAACGTGTCCCGGTAAAGCGCTCGCATCGAGAAATATTGCGGAATATTGAAGTTGGCCGCCCCATTAACGGAGCTAGAGAATGGACGGAATGGGTCGCCCGCAGCGGCAGGAAAGGCCTGCAGACACGCGGGCTGGCGCAGGATTCGATAAAACGGCGGCATTTTGCGGGAGAAAAGTCGTTAAATTTTCCGCGGCCGAGGAGAGGAGAAGTCGGAGTATTCACGGAGCGCTGGACTTGGAGTTAGTGTTTGTGGACTGCGGAGGGCAGAGGCGGATTTAATCCCGGGTCTAATTGGTCGCCTTCGCGAGTGGTTTAACCGCGGCATTCGACTCCCCACTCTTTCCGCCATCCTCATCCATACTTCCCGCAATCCTCGGCTTCCATTTCATTTTCCCCGGTCGGGCGGCCGATTGTTGCCTGATTCCGCGTGGATATAAAGGGACTTTTGAAAGTGGGGGCGAGGGGGAAGAGAAAGGGGCAAATGAAAGGGGTGAGGGAGGTTTAAATGGTGAAGGAAGGACAAGAATGGGAGAGAAAGAGGTGAAATACTGCAGGAGAGGGAATCGGTAGTGTGGTGGGAGTTGTGGGGTTTTATCCGTGGCAAGCGTTGCGACAATGGGTGGGAGGGCTAAACATGTGGCCGCTTCACTGATCTCAAATTAGCGCGTGGAATTTCGTGGAGTTGCCCGACCGTCGGCGCGCCGTGTCGGTCGTCAGCTTTGGTGTGTGAGCTTCAGGGGAGGGAGAGGGTGCTACTGCCGAGTGGTGTTGGTGGGTGGAATTCCACCTCCGTTCACCCGTCGAGTCGGCGGAGGGAGTATTTGGTTGGTTGGGTGGGGATCTGGAATGGAAATAGCTCGGGGCTCGCACACGTTGGGAATCGGGAGTATGACGTGCCGGGGCTTGCAGAGTGTTTGGGGGGGTGAGTTTCTGCATTTATTTTGTACAACGGAAAGCCAGTCTCTGCCTGCAGTCAGAGTCAGGCATTTTACCGGGAGAAGAAAATATCGGATCAGTAAGGGGAGTACACGCGGTAACTGAAAAAAAGGTACAGACATTCCCCCGACGGAAACGGCGTCGCGGAACATTTTCGTTTGTTTTACGTCGGGGATGTTGAGGAAGAAGTATAGTATTTCGTTAATTTGAAGTGCGGATTCTGTGCCACGGGTGTAGAAGAGCGTTTGGAATTTTCGTGTGATTGCCAAGCGTTGTTGATGTTGAAGAGGTTGGTGGAGGGGAGGATGTTGGGTTAGCATGGGAGAGGGAGGAGAAGAGAAGGTATCTTGGACGGTACAGTCCTCGCGAGAGTTTATGGCCTTTAGATGCGCAGAACAGAGGGGGTGAAATGTGTGGGAGGAGTAAAGGAAACGAACGAAGGGAATAGTGAGCGCGTGGCAGGCAGAATGACCAACATAGCGTATCAGTTTCAGCGTAAAAATGTAATTCCGAGCCGTATTGGACAATTCGACTCGTCGCGGAGCATGGAGCAGGTAGCCGACCCTTCCCCGCCATACCTCCGTTCCGCGGCCGGGGCTGTGGAATAGATGGTCTTACGCGATGACTCACAGCTGGGCATTTCAATTACTTTAAACGCATTAACATTTTTTCAACATTAACAAAAAATAACAAATATAGTCGTGATTCCGCTGAAACGCTGATTGAGTAGACACCAAACTTAGCGCAAATCCGTTGTTTTTTAATAACATTGCTAAAATTTTCAGCTGCGTGAAATTATGTCATCGAGATTTAAGACATACAACATAAAATTACGAAATAACAGTGCATTCTAAATTCTTCTTTTACTTAGCTAATGCAATGAATGTAATCGGACTTTGAATACCACTAGATAGTTTTTAGAAGTTTAAGTCACTGAAATAAGAAAATAAAAAGTACTTGAAGAGATAATGTCAAAAATTGGCACTATGTACATGTATATTCGATGAATAAATGGGACATTGAGAACACAAAAGAGTAGAAATATAAGAATATATTCTAGAGAGACAGAGAACATATATATATATATATTCGTGCAAAAATAAATTGGATAATTTCCGTAATTTATTAAAGAAAGAAAATCGCAAGAAATACGAATGTGATATTTGTTTTTGTGTAATATTTTCGAAAATAGTTAATACTTGTTGCAACTACAAGTCCACATCCAAGCCATCGGCCTGAGATCCCCAGGCCGTAACCCCCTGGCGCGCGCTCAGGTCCAAAGGGAGGACACCCACTCCATAACCCACTGCGGCGAATAGCTGGGGGCATTCAAATTCTTTGAAGGCATATGACAAATTTCAATGTTGGCAACGAAAATCGTAAACATTAGCCCACCGGTGCCACCCTCCCACCCGCGGCAACCGGTTTTTAGAAAATAGACCCTTCCAGTCCCAAAATCGTCTACTGCGTAACGCCATAAGCTTTCGCGACGACTGTACGAAGAGAGGCAAAATACGAGGTGAGTTTAAATTGGATTTAGCATGGGGTAATAGACTGTATAGCATGAAGGAAAAAGTTTTGGGAAAACTCCCCGCTACCGGGGAAATTATATGTAGGATTGTCCGATGTTCTACCATTATTTTGGTGGTATAGTGATGATGATCATTTGACCAAGCCAAGTGCTGTAGCCAGGTGTGAATCCCGCTCAATGGCCTAGGATTCGTACCTTGTCTCGGAATTTATATTTTGTTTGCCTTGGAATTGAGTTCTTGGGTTGGATAGTGTGGTAGCAGTTGAAGCTCCAAAAACTCAGTCTACCAATACTCAGATACTACCAATCGAACAGGTTGTTACCTGGGTGCCTACTCTGCGGGTTAGCGTTTTACCTTGGGATAAAGTTTTTTGTTTTTATCGGGTTCATTCATTCGCGAAATTAGGCCTTACACTACTCTAAAATGAAAAATATTTTTGTATCTCTCCTATTCGAGCTAGTCTTTTAATAGATATTTATTTGGTTCACGTGAATAATCACTCCTCTCACACTTTCTGTGTTTAGCATGGCTTTCATTGGTGCAAGCATACCTGTTACTTACCCCAATATTGCAATAAAATTTTATTATCACGATGGAGGGGGAGTTCCTTTCCGATTTTCAGGAAATGTCGTAGCTTTAGCATTAGCGTAGCTAGGATTCATTTCGGGACGGAAAGAGGAGGGGGGTCCGTGTTGAGTACAAGCAGGAGGGGGTAATTGAAATCTTTGAAATAAATTCAAAATCAACTATTTATGCATTTAAGATTACAATTGCGACTTTAGTGTAACAGCCGATTTTTATATACTTTTGCTGAGAATATTTCTGTAAGAATACAATACCTACTGACTGTTTTTATGTTTGAAAATTACATACATATTAATTGAAGAAGTTGCTTAGAATGAAGAATAAATGAAAGAAAAAATGTTGTTAAAAATACATTTTTCCTTAAGTCCCAATTATTTAAATTAATTATACATTTTTGGGAGGTAGTCCGGTCCCCATGGAACCCCCCTGGCTTTAGTGTTGCTGGAAAAGGCGATAAGGAAAGGGATGGGAACATTGATCTCCCCTATTAGGTGCCTTACACATCAACCACTGTCTGGCCACTTTCTGTAGTCTAGGTGTGGAACACTTTAGGGCAGTGGTTCCCAAACTATGGGTCGCGGGAGCAATTTGGGTGGGTCGCGGAATCAGATTAAAAACACTTAATATTTTTGAATTGTTTTCCGCTGAAATGTAAAGAAAGTTAAACATATCTCATGACATAGGTTTATTTTAACTTCTAACTACAGAATTTAAAATCCTTTCCTAAAAAAAGATAGCTGTATATTTTTAAAATGAAGTGTGAAGAGCGGTGCACTAATAAACTATATTTTGTCTTCAATTATATCATCTTCACCATTTTCTTTTAGAGTTTAGAGGTGTATTTCTCAATACAGAATTTTCACGATAATAATAAAAATATTATTAGTTATAATAATTATTACTATTATTTAATATTATGTGGGTCGCGAACAAAACTCCACAATGAAGGTGGGTCCCCGGACAAAAAAGTTTGGGAACCGCTGCTTTAGGGTATGAAGTGCTCAAATTTGGCAATAATTGGTAGATGCATGTGAACTTTTGCCAAGATGATTTTGAGTATCGAAGCAATTATAGGGGCGGTGGAGTTTCTCTTAAAGTGTTTATTTTCGTTGCATCGGATGAAGAAACCTTAAATGTGTTCCATTGCATTGTTTTGAAAGATTTGAATATATAATTTGCCTCTGAGTTTGTTAGTTAATGATACACCTCCTTTTTTCAATATGTCACCATGTACGTTGACAAGTTCATGCATGGTTAAATTCTAAAATATTGGGTGGGTTGTGTAATCTCTGCCCTTGTTTATTTGAGCAAAATAAACTTGGCACGTCTTCTGATGAAGGAATCTTGGTGGAGTTATGCATTTAGTGAACTTTCACTCTGTGAAACAATGAAATACGATAGCCAACTGTGGCAAGCTAAGCGGAGTGGAATGAAGTGTGCCTTCACTGTTAAACAATGAGAAGGGTGTGTCGTTTGCTTTTGCAACCCTTCTCAAAATGGCAAAACGTCGTGGGAGTGCGGTATTTCCACTTTCGTATGAGATTGGCTGCTTGCTTCTTGTATGTTCACCGCGAATACGGGAGTGGGCGCCACGGAGATAACAATGGCAACTGGAGAAGTAGTGTGACGCATTGTTTACGCTGTTACGTACGATGGTTGTTTAAGCCGAATATAACGACGTATTCGTAGTGGTGGCCACGATTGGGATGTATGTCCAAGATGGCCGCAAAAGTTCATTCGGAGCGGACCCCGGGAGTAATAGTGTGCACTTAGGCGCGGCAGAAAACATTGTCGCGCCGTCAAAGACCGCTCGCTGCAACAGTTTGCCTCGTTTGGGGCGGAATCATAGTGATTGGCGTGTATTTTTTTTTTCGGCGGCAACGCGCGATTGGGGGATGGGAACTGACGGGGAACGCCGTCGGCGGCGATTTTCGGTTCGTCTTG
This sequence comes from Pyrrhosoma nymphula, assembly GCA_963573305.1. NCBI lineage: Eukaryota > Metazoa > Arthropoda > Insecta > Odonata > Coenagrionidae > Pyrrhosoma > Pyrrhosoma nymphula. The sequence continues at coordinate 66,120,506 of OY754330.1, read as the reverse complement.
CGGCCTCGCGTGGGTGGAGGGAGCCCGTGGGCGTACCCTGAAGGGGTCTGGGACGTGGGGAAGGGTTTAGGGAAAAGGGTATCTGGTATGGGGAGCGAGGAGGAAAGGTGAGAGGGAGGTGGAATAGGGGAGTTTCCTAACCCCCGCCACACCCCCCCCCCCCCACACGCACAACAGCAAGCCCTTTCCCGCCACCCTTCGCATCCCTCTGCGCTTTTGTTTTCACCTTCCGCGCCCCACCGCTGGAGGGCTTTGGCTTTCGGGATTTTCACTCCATTTCAATGTGGAATTTTACCCGGGATCCCCGTTTGTTTCCATCCCCCGGAGTACCTACTTTTTTTTTCAAATTTTGGTTCGATATTTTTTTAAACTCTCAATCGATGCTGTGTTTGCTTCACTTTTCCATTGTCCTTCCTCCACTCCCCACCTCTCTGTACAAACTCCCTGCATAACCCTCCCACATCTCCCTAAGCACGCACCTCCCCCCTCAACCCGAATCCCCCGCCGCCAATATCCGAGCGGCTCGCATAATTATTATTATTTACTTTTTTTCGGAATTCGCGTGTTTGTGTGTTAGTGTATGCAAACTCGGGATTTTTTCCACCTCGCCGTGTGTTATTTATTCTTCTCCCTTGTCCTCCACCCCTCACTCTCTCCACTTCTCTCGCCCACCCGCCTCGATCGGGGCGAGCTGGTGTTGGAGTTAGCGCTTCATTTCTCTCGCTTGTTCTAATTATGATCGTCTAATTAAATAATTCGGGCGTCTCCGCCCACCCCCCCTCCCCCCGCTCCACGCTCACCGTTGTTTTTTTAAGCGTTCGTGGGAAAGGTTCGGAAATGAAAAAAAAACAACGGGGAATGTGAAACGAAAACAAAAAAGTTCCCCACGCGAAATTGTGTGTGTGTGTGTGTTTGAATATTCGGGTATTCCGGATCGTCGATTCCGTTTTTGCTAAGGATTAAGGTTTTATTTCTGTTGGTTTTTATGATTGGCTTATGGGAAAAAATACATGTTGAGTTCCTAACTCTACCTCTCTCGACTGCACACCTTCACCACCAATCGCGTCGCTGTTTGAATTTCTTTTAAAATGCAAATACGATCGCCATTTCAGCTTTTTTCTCTCTCGCTGGTAAGTCTTTTTAATGGTGGTTTTTTTCACGGCTAGGGTTGTGCGGAGTGCGGGAAAATCTCGTACAATGGCCGACTTCAAGCGTCATTAGCTTTCGCGGCGTTTGGCGTTGTTTTTTTTTTTTCGTTCCGCTTCCACGTTCCTCTGTTTTATTTTGTTTGTGCCGGATTTTATTGTGATGCCCACGCCCGTTTTTCGTCATCGATTATCAGCTGCCAGATCCTTGTTTATAATGGGTGAAAATGGTAAGGTTCGTTTAATTAAAAATCGCCGCTTTTTTTGCTCTGCTGCTCATCGTTGACGAGATTGTCGATGTGAGCGCTTTGTCAATTTTCACTCGTCGACCCATTATCATGATTATGTCTAAATAATGTCATTATTGGCTGAAATATTTTACATTTCATTTGATAAGTCAAACGTTTAGATTTTATTGTTTATACGAATAATAATTAGGGAACAGCATTCTCATTATAATATTTACGGTTCTTATTAGGGTGCAAACAGTAGAGATTTAACTGATTGAAGTTTTGTTCGGTGTCAACGATGTACTTATATAATGTAGCCTGCCAGAGTTTAATGATCTGAATTTGTATTCAGAGGGCTAGTTTGTACACAGAATTCAGAACCGAAGTATGCCATTGCTTGAAATTGATTCTCTACGGACTAATATATTTTTATACTGCATTTGTTTTTAAGAAATTAGTTATCAAAGCATCGGTTTAGCGCTTATAATTTTTAAAGTTTATGTTAGTGGAAGTTTAGCCCTGTGTCGTCACACTTTAAATTAAATTTCCCTCTTAATTCGCCAGTATTTTATTTCGAATAAATTATTCAACAGTTTGGCCTTTGAAAATTACCAGAGATAAGACTAACAAGGACCTCAATGCTTGCAAAATTGCATTTGTTTATCTCTCTAAAAAACGGCTGTCAGCCATACAAATGTAAATTTCAGAAATTATTTTCCCCCTGGCTCTGAATTTAATGAATACGCATTTATTACACGCTGCTTTCGAGTCATGAAAACAAGAAGTGAGATAAAATATGACAAAGATTTTCACCTTGCAATTAATTAATTGAATAAATAAAAATTGTAAAATATTCACTGAGAGAAAGTTAATGACAAAATGTTTTTAATCAGGTGGTAGATAGTGTTGCTCAACGGGTTGAAGAAAAGGCCCTATAATAAATGTAAAATATATCTTCATATTTATGGAGATGATAGGTATGTAATTGAATTTTCGAAAGGCATAGATAACTTAGTTGTGAAATATTTGTTTCCATGTAATATGCATACGGTATAACATGAATTTAAGCTTGTAATTTAAGATATGACACGAAAAATCGTAATAGGATGTATACGTCGTGTAGTGTAAGCTGTCATGTAATTGATGATTAAGAATTATGATCAATGCATTGTTAATGATCAATGAATGGTGTAAGTGTGTCTACATCATATCAAAACGGTATCCTGAGATCCAAATCGTAGCTTTGAGACCGTTATTCTTCCAAATCCGCTTTACTGTCTCTCAATCATTAAATTTGTAGCAGGAATAAAATTAATTTACTGTTTGAGTAATTTGGTGGAAAACATATATATTTACTATGAAAACTCAAAATTAATTTGTAGTGACGAAACACGTAATTGAAGTTATTTGTCTAACTTTATATTTCCCTCAATTTCAAATGATGAAAACTACTTCATTAACGTTCTCCAAACTTCCAAAAAAAATGTCAGTAAAAATGCTCTTTCTTCGGAGTTGATTATATATATGGTCCCATGCTGAATAATGGAAATGTCCATGTTAACTATTTGGCAGTTTTTTTCATTGTATGGGGAGGTATTATTTTATGTGGGGGTGCATAAACACCTCCATCTTAAATTATGTGCAATAAATACTTCTAACAAAATAGGCTGCGTGTTTAAATAAACTCAATGCTGCGTTTCTATTCACATCCCTGCTTCGATTAAGTATTTTTTTCCCGAGGTGCTGATCGGTAAATCGCGTCACCACATGCATATGGAAGTTGCGCGATATTTAGTTCGATATTCATAACCAGACATTTAATATAGCGCTTACTTAGCTAATAGTTAGGCTTGCGTTCGTGTTTACTTTTACAGATCTACATAAAGTGTAACTTGCCGCACAGAATCCATTTCATAGCCCACAGTCCCGAAATATTTGCTTTTCTTAGAAATTTTCATTCATTCGTTCTTACAGCAATTCAGACATGGGGATGGTGAGGCACGGAGGTATAAAAATATTTTCTCTTTTAATCTACTGTCGTATTCTGGTTCATTTCCCTGAATCTATCAATTTTCGGTCACAGATGAGCTTTTTTTTCAACCCTTAGGGCTTACCCCTATGTCAATTTACAGACCCTTTGGTCATGTGAATCTACCACGGAAGAACGCGATAATAGCATATTATTGTTCTTAACCGCCTACTGTTCATCATGCATTTACTTGTGAGCATGACTCTTGATTTATCGTTCACTATTAAGTAATATGATGCTATTTACAATTAAGTAAATCAATTCATCGTGGCATTTTACTAGCTTGCGAGCTTATTGTGAGTTTAGTGAAGACAGCTCAATCAATTATTATTCCAAGATGTCGAGGACAGAGACTACCAAAAAGGTGCCTGCCATACGTGTAAGATCTTGAAAGAAACATATCATTGGAGATTTTCTAGGACAGATAAAGTTTTCAAATTTACTCTCTGTTGCTCTTAGAATTTGGAATGGCTACTTCGATTGATTTGGTCTTTTTCATCGTAAGAAAGCATTCACCCGTATTTCAGGCGTTACAGGATCTAAATCGTCGTAAAGGGATATCACCCGACGAAACTTAATGAAAATATAATATTATTTGGATTATTTTATCGGTCGTGGATGAAAGAATTCTTGCAGTTTTCCACTTTTTTTAAACTGAAATAATTCTTTCGTTCACGATGAATAAGTTCCATCACATCTGCCGTGAGAGAACATCATTAATTTATGTTATCTGTGTTACTTCTTGGCCACTTTTCTGTTAATTGTAGAGAGGTGGTTAATCAGTGTGGATCATTGGTCGTTTTGTCTCTTAAATAATCTAAATTGTTGTATCCTATATCTATAGAATATTTCTGATTAGAATGGGTTTAGTTACTAGCACATGGCGCTTAGAAATTCATGGGCTAGGGAAGCATTTTCATAAGTTAAGGAATTTATGTGAGTGGCGCATAGCTAAGACATAAATGGCGGATGAGTTAGAACATAAAATTGGAGCGTGGAATTACATGGCTTAGAAATTTGGTCATTGTGCCAAGATGATGAGAGCCAAATGGAGACTTGATTCATATATTTAATAAAAGCGTAAAGCAACTCTCAAAGTTCATCCGTAGCTCGGGTCTCATTTGTGTTTACAGCAAACGCGTAGACTTGTACCCTCAACATTGTCACAAAATATAACCTCCTCAGCCCAGAAACAGAGGGTGGAACAGGAGGAAATCGCAAAATGTAAGGAGGCCGTATTGAGATGCAGTTTCACGTTTGAAAATACAGATGGAGGAAATGATGCTGGATGAGCGCCGTAGAGTTTGGGAAATAAATGCGATCTCGTAATTTAGGTCACCAAGCGGAAGGTGGAAGACATGACGAATTGTACTTCATGCTGTCAAAAAGATTGTTGTGTAAGGGTAAGTCTTTTGAGGACTCCAATCCAAGGAAAGAAAGGCAGTGGTGTCTAAAACTGCCCTTTAAAATAGTGGAAAACCAAAACGAAAAGTTGGGATTTTAACCAATGTTTTTGCCCTGCTTGGCTTGGTACCAATTTTGCCCTGCTCATCACTAGCAATCAGTATTTAAACTGCGTACCGGTTTCAAGGCTATGCGAGTGTTCTTATTTGCCAATGGCATCGGAAAAGAAATTCAACTTCTCTTCCGGCCATGTGCATTGATTTCAAGTTCAAACGAGGTTTAGGAGATTTTTATACCCCTGGTCAAAGTGAGGATTCGAGTCGGACTAAAAGTTGATAATCAGATTTCGCCACTGAATTAAAATAACCATTGACCAGAATGCCTCAGGGATAACTATCTCCGGACGGCGAACGATCTTCCGTGGAACTGACTGAGACCTAGCGTAACAAAATTGTGCCGTTCCAGTTTCTTCGATTAGGTGAGCCATTAAAAAACTGAACTCTCTTGAAAGGATGTTATCCCTATGGGTTAATGAAGCCCTCCGGGAAAGAGGAAAAATACACGACCATGGATGAGATATTGGTCGTATCACCGCTCTCCACCATTTTTGCTCTGGGGATATTCGTATTCTGTTATGCGAATCGAGTCCCATTTGAGTGATAGGAAAGAGAGATGTATGGGTCTGCTCCCTGCCTTGAAAACCTTCCAATTGCGGAGAAATGTTATTTCCCGCCAAGCGCCCGCGTGTGGCTTTTTCATCGGAGTCCATTTTGGACATATGGATTGGATGCTGAGATGATGGAAGAGAAAGAGAAGAGATAATATGGAGTAGGTAGGTATAGGTTGTGTGCGCACCCTGCGGTATGTACGGCTATTGGGTAATATTGTGTGCGTTCTGGGGAATTAACTTAATTAAAATGCTTTCCCCTCCTCCCTCTGCCCTCCCGCCCACGTCGAGTAGCGATAAAAAACGCAGCGTTGGTGGGAAAAAGAAATAATGCCGGGGCAGGTGGAGTCAGAATTCCGTTCATCATGGCAAACGGATTGGCTATTAGCTCCGGGGAATGTTTCCATTTACTTTTCGACTTTTAGTGAGGTTTGGTGCGTACGGAGCTGTTGTTGTTGCTGCTGCGCTCTCTGTTCTTTTTTTTTATCTTTTTGAAGAATTACTCGGCCGTCGATATTCGGTGGTATTTGCATTGTACGTGCGCACGTACCTCGCGCGGTGATCAGATATTTCCGAACGCTGTGCAGCATTCCTTTAATGTGGAACGGTTTGAAATATTACGTTTTAAAAAGTGGCATGCAAACTAAATACCGGGGAAAAATATATTTTTGGTTGCCGAGGGTGCTTCTCTCCGAACTTTAAAATGCTTAAGATTCCTTTGACTTACGTAACAGGTAATTTCAGCTAACCCAGGGTTTCCGACCTTTTGTTAGCTGTCGCTGCCCATAAAGGGTTGTAGGCGAAGTTTTACTTATTGCCCCATGAAATTTTAAACAAGAAAACACTTTATGTTCATTGTCTTTATTTGATGGCATTCTTGTGCCAAACCATGATATTAGGATCAGTTTTATCGCAATAATCGTTCAGTACGAGTACATTGTCATCTCCACCAAAGTTTGAAGATAGCGAATATTATTTTGATCCTAAGCGTGACAAATTCCACAGTAAAAAGAATTGTGCGTGTACTCTTTGCAGCTGTGCATCTAGAGTTAATATTTAAAAAATTCATTAACTGTTCAGCTCCTCTGAGATGTTTAAATGCGACGCAGGTATTTTATTTTAAAAATTGAGCATATGTTAATTTGGTAGTCATATTAACGTACAGTTCAAATACAGCAGCAGGAAATATTTTTTAATTGCTTCGGATTTTAACTAAATTATCGGTGAACTTAAAATAATTTTCATTTTATTGCCATTGTTTTGATTTAGGAATAATGAATTTATTTTTATTCACCGATCATTGACATATAGTATAAGGACAACATTAGAATACGAGACATCAAAGGCTGTCTTTGGTAGGTTATTTATTTATAAGACACGCGTGCTTTGACTTCCAATGATTATCTGTGGTCGATCGCCTCCGGGAATGGGAATTTGCGTAAGCAAACATGTCTACGTTGACATTTCATTAATTGCAAAATGAATATTTAAATGTTAAATTAAATTATCCCTTATATTTAAGGTGATTGTTTTAATGCGTGCGAATGGTGTTTTATTCCTTGCTGATTGTTTTAACTGCTTGCACATTGTCATTTAATTAAAAATACGGATCGTTGCTTGTTATTTTAAAATATATGGTGTTTTCGTCGCGCATTAGCCGTACAGAACATTAGAATGTGTGATTCTCCTGCGTGCAAAGTCGATCTAGTACATACCCTGACGTTTTGAATCCACTCATTTTTAATTCCGTTTTAGGAATAGGTGCCGTTTCGAGAAAAAGTAAAATGTTAGCCCTTCTACACCCTAACTACACGCGGGCTTTGTGGTTTCTTTGCTTCGATTTCTATTACTGGCAACTTTTGATATTTTATTTTTTTACAGCTAATTGCGTAATCATAATCATCATGTAGTTCCATTTCAGTCCTTAAACGTAACCTAATAAAGTGCAGCTATATGGAATTTAGATTATTCCTCACGGAATATTGGTATATTACTTTTTCTGTCAGCGAATAACTTGCCTCCTACGTAGGCATGGTTAAAATATTTTCTTTATAACATTTCCTTTTGTACAAGGTTTTTCACAATAATACGGGTAGTGTTTCTGTGGAAATTATAATAAGTCGCTGTGGATATATTTGGTTAATTTTTTTTTTTAGAAGTCAGCTACCAATATTACATCTGAGCCCTAATGGTCGCGTTAGAGACCATATCATCCACCTTGCTCGTAGGTTAATAGAAATAATAAGAAATAGCTACATAATGAAATATTTTGACCGGCTTCTTCCTTTTTTACTTTTTTCCCATCTCCATCGTTCCTGTCCCTTATTTGCAGATTCTCCTGCGTATGGCTTGCATTTTCATATGAACTTGAGAGATTAAAATCCTTATTTCTCCTTCAAGACATCAGGGTGGAGTACAAATTATTGCGTTAAAATACAAGTCCATGCCCCTCACCTAAAACTGAAATTAAATTTAACTTTTATCACCGTGGGTGGCGATAAAAGGAACATTGGACCAAAACATCATGCCTAAGTATATTAGAATCCTCGTGCATCTGCTTTGATGGCTGGCTTAATTGATGTCTTTAAATCTGTTCTCACATCCTAATTGCGTATTACCGGAAAATAGCACAAATGCTGGTGATGACATATGTAAATCCATGTCGTAGATTGAGAAACTATTGTTATATAGCTACAGCTGATTGTCGCGTCACCGAGCCGTATAAAATTGATAATGGAAGCCTCTATTGCGCACTGCACGCTTCGTTTGAATTTTACTTAATAACTTCGATCTTATAGCGTTCGCAATTGTTACCTCAAAGTGTATATGTAATGGAATAATTGAGTTTTACACTTATTGAAATTAAAGCCCACACTTCGCATTGTCTGGCATCCCTTTGCTCTCACAATTTTCCTTCCCCCTCACATTCAGCCTCATTATCCGTGTACCATTACCCTTCAATCTCCCTTCTATCGTCAAAGAAAGTGAATTAGTGAATTTTCATGCTGAGCAATATTGTCTGCTGAAGTCATTTGCCCCAGGAAGGACGGGTAAGTGTGTCGGTTACATTTTGTTGTTTTTACATTTCTTTCTGACTGATATACTCATTAATTTTTACGTCATTTTCCGATGAAATTTTGTTCCGGGTAAAGTCTTGGTATGATTATCCTATTTGTCGTGAACAGGAAATACTTTGTATTTACGAGTTTACGAGTCGAGAGTACGAGTGTACGAGTCTCGTAAGTCGAGAAATGTGTAGCTTTTTTCAGCCGATAAAAACCTACCTTTGACTTAAATTCGAAGGTAGATTTTATGTGCGAAATATTATTGTCCCTAAATTAGGTGATTATAATTATTAGAAGCATAGAGGATGGATGGAGAGAAACCCGACTTCGGCATTATCCCACTCGCTGGCAGGCGCCAAGGAGTCCACAAATTTTTCCTTTCCACTCGAAGAACGGAGTACTGCCTCTGAAATGATCTGCATAGAGCATCAAAGGAGTAATTGGATTTTCTCAGAAAAATTTCTGCCACTTCAGGGATTCGAACCCAGGCCCTCGGGATGGGAAGCCAGTAATCTAGCTTACCCACAAAGGGAATGGTGGCAATTTTTCAGACGAATGCCGATCCCTGCTTGAGTGCTGTGTGGAGGGCACTTAAAGTGCAGTACTCCATCCGTCGGATGGGTCGTTAATTTGTGGTCCCCTTGCCGCTCTTCTAATAGAGTAGGCAAACGCCGAGTTTTTCTCCGCCCCCTCTATTCTCCAAATTATCCTTCCCTTGTTCCCTTGTGCCCTCAAAGGCGCAAAGGACCCCTGTCGCCTTCCCAATCACCTTCCCTATCGCCTACCGAAATAACCAACCAACCAGCAGCCAGAAATGAAGCCCGCAAATTTACCGCTATAACTAACCCGAAACTGTCAACCATTTTCATTTAATTAATGCGAAAAAAAGTAGTCTCGCAAGTGCTAAAATTAACTCCGGACGTTTTTAGCATCCGCGATAACCTGTACCCTCGCTCTTCTCCATTCACTTTTCTTCCTTCTTCTCTGCCTCATCTTCTGCATTCTATTTCTCTCTCCAGTCTCCAACCCACTCCGTGAAATCTCGTACGCTTTGAAGTCCCACCGCGAAATTCCATTCGGAACCATTTCTCTTCCTTTTGCCAGTTTGCATTCTCGATCAACTTCACTCTTTTCGCTCACCTGCCCCCGGGAACTCCGTACCTCCACGCCCCCTCCGAAAAATCGGAGGCCACGCCGGCCCCACCTCCCTCGTCCCACGTGTCCTAACCTTTTTGCCCGCCCTCCCCTTCCCTCTCAACCGGTGACCTCACCCTCCGTGTCCTCCACTCCCCTCCTAACCCTTTGGGACGCCATATTTCGTTTCCGAAATTTGCGGGGGAGGGGGGGGGTGGGAGTTTCGTTACGAGGGAAGTGGAGGGGGAATGGGGAGAGGGGGGCGGGGGTTTCGGAGTTCCGCCGTTAATGACTGAACGTCGCTATCTCCGGGAAATTCATCAACTCTCCCGACGGCAAATCACATTAAGGGTGTCTGCTCGGGTTGGCGGGCACGCGGATGGACTCGACCACCCCACCCCAACGAGCATTCCTCCGTCCTTCGCGCCTGCCGCCCTTCCATCCCCCGATGTAACCCTTTTATGAAACTCTTTCACCACACCTCCCCCTCTCTCTCGTCCCCAGCCCCCTTCTGCCGCCTCCCTGACCGTTCGGGGGAGGTATGGTGGAGTTCTGAAGCCCCCCGACGGTCACGGGGTGTGAGAAATGGTTTTCAAGGGGTCATGTACGTGCAAAAGCAGGACTGTGCGATATTATGATGCATCGACTTCGATACGCCGGGTGTATAGCCTTACAATATTAATTGTCCGGAACATGCAGTATGTCGCATAATAAAATACCAGGGGGTTTGAAAAAAAATAACATATCATTGGATAAAGTGTAATGATCTAAAATGAATTTATCGTTGAATATTTTGCGAGAGTGCGATCATTTTTCTGCGGTTGAGCTTTGAAAACTGAAAAAAAAGAAGCAATCAGCGAGCGAATGAAGAGCTATTGCGGCAACCCCAAATGCAGGGTCTGCGCTCGAGCGTTTGCGGGGAAGGCGGCTTACGACCTTGTGCCCGCTTCCTCACTTCAGCGTTAGCACTGCTATTTCGTCCACCGCAATAGCTCGCTAGCCGTTCGCTGATTGGCTATTTTATTTTTCATTTTTGAAGCTCAATTGCAGAGTTACTATTACACTCTCTCATGTATTCCCAAGAATAATTCGTTATAAATTGTCACGCTCTATTCAGTTGCAAAGACTTGTTACATGTTTTATAAACACCCTCTATTCCGCCCGGGACATGCAATTTATCATTTAGCGAAGTAATGCGATGCATTACGCTATGCAATGTAATCGGTTGGCTTATTATTTGAGGAGGCTACCGTCAGCTAATGTCATTTAGATAGCTGTGGAAGCTGGTAAGGAAGGAATGTTTAGGGAGTAGAAAAACGTTGGGGAGAAACCCGGCGTCGGCATCGGCTTACTATTATCGAAAGACGCCTAGATATGCACAGTTTAACGTCCCATTGGACGGACTGTGTGAAACACTTTGAGAACTCTCCTCCTTGCACCCAAGTATGGATCGAGATTCCACTGAAAAATCTCCGCTCCCTCCGGAATTCGAACCTGCAACTCTCAGTTTGGGAACCCGGTGCTGATTGAATGCGATGCAATTCGGTTAGCTATATAGTTCGATGAATGGCGTGTTTTGCGATCCAGAAATACAATCACAGTGTGATATTAAATTTTAATGGCTCTATGCAACGGGTCGCTTAATGGGCTATCCGATGACCTTTCTATACTTGTGCATGATTAGCCTCGATTTACCCTTCATACCCCTCTTTGTACCTCTTCCTCCGAAAGAGATTCGTTTTATATGTGGTTATGCTTTTGTCTCTGGATTCGATTTGGTTTCAAAGAATGCTGGTGGAAGTGCATCTAAGTCAAGCATAATTAAATTGCATGGCTGTATTCCTTATGACGCTTTGTATTATTCTAAGCATAACTCATGCTTTGTTATTCAACTAGTAGTAACTTTGCGTATTTCTCAAGGACATCTCCCTGTTACCCTTCTCCGTCAGTAATAGTAATAATAATTTTTAATCCAGCTTTTCATTTGTTTTCAAATGCATGAATCAATACAATTCGTACATTTATGGTCACATGTCTGTTGAATGTGGCACTCAAGAGGAAAAATCCTCTTTTGGGGTTGCCATCCTGAAAGAGAGAAGAAATATCTGGATCGATCACCAACTAAGGCACGAAACCTTGCTGGTCACCATCTTAGTAGGCACTGTAGAGGGAACTAACTGCCGGAGCGGGCCTAGGTTGGAGTTTATGGGACAACTAACGAAGGAGTTAGACTGCTCCACTTATGTGCAGTTGAAAAGAATAGCACAAGACCGAAGCGAATGGAGAACTGCCGCCAACCAACCTTTGGGTTTAGGGCTTAAGAAGATCCTGTTAAATAGATTATATTTGACCGGTGTATTCGCTCATTTTTATTATCTTGCCACTGTACATATATTTATATACATTAACGAATTTATTTCTTGGGGCTTTTAAAACGAGAGGAATTCTATAAACTCTTTTTTTTGCACTCATATGGATAACACTTTATCATGTTGCTTTTTTAAGCGTTATAAGATAGAATTACATAAACTGAAATCAGGAAATTTCTATGAGGTCTTCGGCATGTTCTTTGGAGAGAATCCATTGTTTCAAGTTATATAAAAAGTTAGTAGCTGAGCTACTTCTAGCCAATTCATCTGTGAGAGAGAAGAACTTTGGCGCAATATACACGCATGTTTTTTTTAATTCTTCACTATTGTGCTTAGAATTTACTACACAATGATTCGCTCTCAATTTATTTAATTATTCTCTCGGTTTAGCTCTATTTCCTCCCTCGGATACGATAATTTAATAAAGCATAAATAAAAAAACCTTAAATTTTTCCACGTTTTTACTTATGTTTTGCGGGTCCGGGAATGTCGATATTTTTTTCAGTGATCTCTGAAATGTATTCCGAGTTTAGAAGATCAAAGGAACCTCAGTGAAGTTGATTTTTTCCGAGTCGTTTAAGACATGGTACGGATCGTTACTCAGCATTTGTGAAATTTTCTCCTAGTCTTATTTTTGCTCTTCTTATCGTGTCTTGCCTGGTATACATGTTGATACGTCTTTCAAAACGACCTTCATTGTTCAAAGGGCTTGAATTAGTCATGAAATAAATTATCGTAATAGGTTTTTAGCCGCCAAATATGTCATTATTTTAATGGAACCTATCGTTGGTGTATTTCTTTACGGATGCATGCATTTTGCTAAAAGAAATATAATTTCCAAGTATAATGAGTCGTTTTTTATGTATATTCCTCAATTATTTTTTCAAGTGCACACATTCACGATTAGATTTCTATAAATACTCTTGGGCTATTTTCTCTTATAATTCTCACAGAAAATGAATCCTCTTTTGTTATAACGGTAACCTTTTTCTTAATTCTCGATGGAGAGGCTGTTTTGAAAATTTTAGAAATATATGGTATTCTTTGTCAATTATATGTTGTGAGAACAAATTTAGTATCAAACCCTTAAATTCTAAGTCCATGATCACACATTTTTTATTATATTATTAAATGTTGCCCAATTGGAAACTTATATTATATTAACTTGTGATAAATTAATAATTATCGAATGTAAATTGTGTTAAATTTATAATTAATTATCCTGAAAGTTTTGATGAAAGCAAGCCCCAGGAGAAAATAAATGTCGAGAAGATAACAATGTGGAGAATATCATTGTCTCGGAACCAACCTTCAGGTTGGTGAATGTGGTTGGGAGTTATTTATCAGTTCTTTCTCGATTTTCAGTCTCGCAATGGAATAATCACGGAATCATCGGATGTTAGCGTTCCCGAAATACGAAGGGCTGGTACCCCTAAGGGTCGGATACTATCCAATTGTTAATCTCTTTTGTCCGCAAAATAAAGCTTTCCGGAATCCGTAAACATTCGTTGCCCCGCCGGCTATTCAAAGTGTATTCTGCTCTTTTAGCATTCAATGTTCTACGTATCGTCTTTCTTCTGCCTCGATAAAATCGGATGAAAGGAATCTCCGGTATGATTGCCCACGGAGCCAGGAAGACCCGAAAATTCAAATGCCCGATATCTTTATTCATAATTCAAGAAGTAAAGGGGATTACTTTTTTACCTGAGATTTATGGCTTGTGCGTATTCATTCCGCTGAGCTGAAGGTCTTCCGAGTTTTTAGCTACTGATCGAGTTGTATCATCTCATCCGTAGGTTCAGTTACTCCTCACATCCATTGACCCTATTGGCTATTTATTTTTTTCCTATTTTGAATTTATATGTGAAGAATGTGGACATTTAATCATCCAAATAGCTACCGCAAGCATTGAACATTCCAATCCCTGAAGAAATCAGGATAATAAAATATCAAAGCCGAGAATTGGGGAAAATCATTGGAACGTTATCATAGTCTGATAATTAGTCATTTATTAATCTGTAAAAAAACAATAAAGTGATTATTTAAATTTTCTCATAGTTTTAGTAGTTTCTTTTCTTGCGACGACATAATATAATTGCCTCAAATGAAGGTACTCCACGCTGTTCCAAGTTCGAGTGGTGCGTGTCTACTAATGAAAAGGTTTTCAGTATCAAATTGTCAGTTACTCTCTCACCTTCGCTAAAAATGTTTCCGCGATGAACTGATATCCTATCTCTCGGAAATCATAAAAATCGGAAACAATTGTTACCCTTTTCCTCATGGTAACATGTATGGTAATTTTGATGAATAGTACGCAATTGATAAGGTCCATTTCACCAACTATGAGAAAGCTAACCGAAGGTTTCTTACTAGGATGAAGAGATGAGGTTTATGAAAACGCTTTTCATTTGTCGTCAAAAGGCGTCAGAATGGATGTCAATGTTTGCCAGACTAGCTGTAGTTATTGAGGCGCAAATTCAGCTTAAATCTAATCACCCGAATCCGAAAAATGTTGTAAAAGGATTACTCTATTCGGGAGTGAAGGGACAATGTAGTTATTTCTCTGGTCTGAATGATCACATTTGCAGCTTCATGTATTCCTCTCAGTGGTTGGTGGGTGTGGAGGCTATCCTACTGGTTTCCCATGCCTTTGATCCCGGGTTCCAATACCGTTAGTGGCTCTAACCTTTCAATGCAATACTCTGTGCGACTGATGAGATGTGAAGCTATATATACCTGCCAGAATGAAAAAGAGTTACTCTGTGATTGTACTAGAAGCGTAAGTAGTCCGTTGGAGAAACTGTGGATGTTTGTAAGAGGAAAGATGGATGTTTGTGGGACATCCGTCTTCTCGTGAATATGACAAGGTACAATCGTCGAAACCTGGCTCGTGTCATAATAAATTTACTGTGGAATCTTAAGGTTGCCGTATTTTGTATTCAGTGGTTTCAGGCTTAACTTTGCGGAAATCTGTAGATAACGAGAATTATGCTGGAAAATAAATGGTAGTTTTTCCTGCGGTTTACCGTTTTTCATTCTAATATGAATCGATTGCATTAAGTTACGCCCTAAACTACTGATTAGTTTCCCTCCCAATGTAAGGCAACGTGAGATTTAGCCTTTTCCCTGCCCAATCTTACGTAAGTTGTCGTACATTTTTGGAACCATACACGTGTATAAATAAATATACATAGGGGATTCCATATCTAAGTGTGCAAAAACTGTCCTCACCACCTCATGTTTTTTTCATTTTCTACGTAATCATAGGCCTCATAGAGAAACCTATAGAAATATAAACTTTTAGCTGGATATCGTTATGTTTTCGAGATTTCGTCATTCACAATCACAGGTGTGACTCGCAAACACGCGATCTTTAAAAATGCGGTATCTCCAAACATATGAATGCAAAGAATGGATCACGCATTTTTCTATAGTTTAGTATGAAGTCAGGCGTGTCACCTAATCCTATAAAGTAAGAATTGCCATCTGACGATAGTTTAAAAAAAGTGATACAAATACGATCTCAGAAGTGACTAAAATCTTGCGTAAGATTGTCTCGGACCCCTTCACCCCCCTGTGTAAGAGAAAATAAGAAAAGCTCAACCCCCCTCCCACACAAAGCGTCTTACGTAATACTTGAATGGCCCCATTGCTTCCGAAAGCTTTTTGCCTCCGGGACGTTTCAAGACGATACGGTTGGGCATATTTTTTTGCGTTCCACTGTCCCGTCGGGGACTGCCATCCGCAGTAACGAGCGGAATCGCAGTCGCCGACTTCATGGAAATGATAGGGGTCACCCGGGGAATGCCACGGTTTGCGCGGGTGGGATCGGAGGCGGGCGAGGGTCCCCCGTGGAAGAAGACTGCGCGCAAAGGTATGCGGTGGGCCCCCCCAAAAGGTCCTCTCGGATTTTTCATCTGAGCCCTCCACCTGTCCTTCACCTGTCTTTGTCTCCCGATATCGACGGCCGTTTGACATTTTTACGGCCTCCTCCTTTCGGGCACGAGTCATCAAAAGTTTCCCCATGCGTCTTCTCCCTGTCAGGGAATAAATAAAGGATGTCATGAGTCTGTGCGTATAAATTTGGAAGTGAAACACGGGACGCTGCTCCTGCCATCCACCTCTTCATTAATTTTTTTTACCTTTTTAGACTTATTGCTGTTCACGAAAAACATTCCATTCGGTGTACCTACTTCACTCATGTTAGCCCCCGTTGCCCCTCAGCAATACTCCTGTGAATTCATAGGTATCATCACTCTTATATTGCTTCCTTCAGTGGTAATTTCCACCCTCTATTGTATGCAAATATACAGCATATTTCTCCCTCGTTTGCTTGTGTATTTATGAAAATCGTCAGTATGGTTAGGCGTAAGAATTGTGCTCTTTCAAAGTCTATATTGGGATGTTATAGGAAGAGTTTAAGGAGGTATGTTATGGTGAAGAGATCTGAACTTTGAAGAAGGACGAGAAAAGACTGCAGGCTTTTGAGACGTTGCGTTGGAGAGGAGAGGAGTGGTGAAAGTGTGGTGAACGGAAGGGAAGTTGAATGAGGAAGTGCTTCGTATGGTGGATGAGAAGAGGATATTACTCGAGGAAATTAGGAGAGCGAGTAGGTGGTTAAAACGAGTAATAAGGGGTAAGGTATGCTGATGGCCGTGATAGAGAAGAGGGTGTTGGGTAAACGGCGAAGGGGAAGAAAGAAATTAGGCTGATTATACGATATGAAAAGAGCTAGGACGTATGCCGAGCTGAAGAATGAAATAATGTTTGATACAAAAATCATCAGCCGTAAAAAATTGGTGTAAACGTTAATACTTCCATGCAAACCTATCCTTACCGATAAATCACTTCTAATAAATAGTGTTCCAGGAATCTCTGAACCCTTCTCCTGTTGGACAACCTACCCATGATAATCGTGCACTTTAATGATTCTAAAAATGATACTAAATGCTGGTAAATTTAGTTTTAATCGATGGATTAAATGATGTGTCCTAATAAGGTAGTGTCTACCTCGTTCGAGTAAATGCATGTGGCGTTGGATAAATTCGTTTTTATATTCATTATTGTCTCTTGCATGTAGGTCCACGGTTGATTCTGGAAGTTTAGGTCGACTGGAGGAGCTTGCATTGTAATAATTGTAATACGTTGTTAGTTTTTTTATTTAGGTACGTGACCGAAAACTTTGGTAATTTGCGTCATTTAGGACAGGTGGTTGTTTGGAGAGGAAAAAATCATTTGGGAAGCGAGGAGGGTTGGTGAGAAGCCCGGCTTCGTCCTTAGCCTGCCCTTCATGAGGGGTGCCTCAGTTTCACGTTCCATTCAGCGATACGGAGTACTACCCTTGAGATGCTCTCCGTCGCTGCCGGGCTACAAACCAGGGCCTTCGATATGGGAAGCCAGTACTATGGCCACCACACCTACCCGATCTCCGTACTGAAATTGTTTCCAGGATTGCGGACCCAGTCATGTCGCACCCAGGGTATTCGCGCTCCGGTACCCGTCGCGGGGTCTACTACAGCGATCCTAGGCCTGTGCGATTATCGAAAAAAATCTATATCTATCAATTATTAGAATAATTGGAAATTTGGTCGATTCAATTGTCGGGAATTGAAGAAATGACAATTGATTGAAGTCATTCAATTCATTGACAAAGGCCAATTAATTGACGTCGAAATGGGTGTCAATTAATTGACATCAACCAATTAATTGACAGGACTCAATTGGATCGTGCTTTTCATAGCTTTGGCAATGAGAAGATTGAAAGAACTAATTTTTCAAACTACAAAATAATTCTATCAGTTAGCTTTTATTAATTAGTTAAAGGAATAGATCGCTATTTGAAGACAGACAGATCCTCAGCGTGTTCATCCGACAGACACTGGCGTATGTGTCGATGACAATGTTTCCACCGAGACTGAACAACCTCTCGGGCGCAGTACTAGTTTCCGGGATAGCTATATATCTTATTGCTAACTTCTGGAGGGAAGGGTAGGTGGTGGCCGTCTCCACTGCCAATAATCGTCAATTAATTGATTACCGGACAATAATTGTGAATTGGATAACAATTGAACAACAATTTACACTTGAAAAAATGTACAATCGAGTCGATTACCGCAATCGACATCGATGTGCTGAAATAATCGATCAATTGTAAAAATGATTAATCGACGATTCAATCAATCGAATAATCGCAAAGGCCTAAGCGATCCACCACCTACTACTACTAGTGGTAGTGGTCAACAAGTAGACGGTGTTACGTGGTCCTCTTGAAATTAGGAAGATCCTTTTGTATATCTACGGAGTTTAGAGTGGTTTTTAGAGTTAGAGGAAAATTTTTCTTGAATTATTCATGAACTTTCCTGCGAAGTCCCGATCTTACGAAATCATCATACATCACTGATCTCGCACTCTTATACGGTTGTTTATTTTTTTTTCGTTTTCCAAGGGGTAACCAATGCTCCGCGGGATGCTTACTTTCTTACCCTGTAGATGGTAGACTGTGAGCACCCAGTGTCGTTCGAAGTATCTTTGCAGGCTTCAGCGACATTGACCGATTTGTTGAAATATTTGAACACATTAAACACCATTTCTCTTTCACGGCTTCTCAACTTCTCCCCTTTCCTTCTCTTAGTTTCGGTCATGGCGATAGCAAACTGTTGGAAATATATTGATCTGGAAGATGCTCCACAGTGCTGTTGAACTGTTTCTGCACACCACACACCACTTGTTCACGCACAGAAATCTGATGAGAAAGTAAACGCCTTCGCCCATTCCTTCCCCGGTCCATTACACCGACGGGTCGCTTCTCATGCAGATGCATTATGGCACCTTCTTAACGGAACTTCTAAAAATACCCAATATACTCTCAGTCAATGGCCATGCACTGGATAAGAATATCCCTCCTACGAATTCATTTGCATTTTCTGCCTAAAGGCACGTAAGACGTTTACCTCTTCCTTCTTGGCTGTCAAACATTTTTGCTAAATGCTTCAGTGTGTACCTGTATGTATTTTCATCAGTCAAGTTGTTGAAACTAGTATATTTCTGATTAAATATATCACTATTGACTTAACTAAATGTCATACAAAGAACGATATCTTATATAGCAAAGACGCAAGAGTAATTAAAGTATCAAGCTCATTCTCCGACCGAGAATCTCACTTCCACGCGATAGGTTAGCTGGCAGGACAGAACGAGCGGCGGAATTATGGCGCGTCGAAAATATTTGGCGGCATCAAAAATTCACAACTCCCTTTGTTATCGAGATAGAGTTACGATTCTTTCACCAAAAACATGTATAAAGTTTTTTTCTAAATTTTATACGCAGCATGTATGGATCTATGTCGTGAGATACGAAAGTTAGTAGGCGACCGCTTTTTACCTTGCAAAATTCAAAATATTTTGTCCAAAAGATATTTAAATGAATACAACAACGATGAAACTTAGTTAAAAACAAATAAAATCTAACTGTTATGGAGGGAAACGTATGAAAAACTTTTTTTTATAAGTTATAACGTCATACTGAGAACCGTTTGTCTGCAACTGGGTGAGGAAGATGAAATCAGAAGCGCTCCGTTACTAACGGAAATTCAAGGAAATATTTTTTATAACATTTATTTTAAACTAAATCGATTAATTACTGCCACGACTAAATGTAGCATTTTGTTCTGCTTTAGAATATGTCTTTTCATATTGCATAGCATCACATTAAATTTCCTGCTGTCATTGGCAACGTCGCACCTCAGGCCTTGTGGAGATTTACGTGGGAATTGAATCTCCCGTACTGTCAACTAAATGTGGAACGCTCTTCGTGCTTCGAATAAGGGCCAGCCATTTTCAGAGAGGAGCAACAGCTCTCGGAGCGAAGCCCAACGGTGTTGAAGGCAGTTTTAACGAGATAATACTGCTCGTAAAAGCTATAACGTTTTACTCCCTGTAATGAAAAATATATTACCCCTCTAGTAATACCAAAATATCTGTCACTTATTGTTCTACTTTTCGAGTTAGCAGAAAGCCAGCCATTGAAAATAGAAGCAGTTTTTGATGGGATGTGATAATTGTATTGCTGCTGAGCGCTCCAGAGAGCCTTTTTGAAAAATAAAAAAAGAGGAGGTCCTGACGCATGGACTGTTTCCAAAATGAAATAGTGTGTAGTTTTTACTTTTTGTCAATTATTTTTAAAAATAAATTCATCGCTCCCTGTAATAATTTTCATAAAATCACCAAAAAAACCTTCGATTTCGAAGTTGTTTTCATACTACGGTGGGAAACTAATCCATTGAAAGCCTCTTATATATATATATGTTTAGTTAGTTAGGTACAGAGAAGTTCAGTCCTAAAAAAAAGTTTTTACGTCTTTACTATTGCTATATTTACTTCATGCTTTTTATAGCAGCTTAAATTTTAAAATGAATTTAAAATTTTGTCTCTATTTTGACATGAGAAAAATCTCCCTCAAACTAAGTTTTCTTCGGTGACCGAGCAAGAAATGTTGTTTCCAGCGTGGCATCACTATAACGCTCAAGCTGTTATTCACATGCTCTTTCTAGCGCTCTATAGATTTTAATCCACTTTTTTATATTGACTTCCCTGATGGCTTGCGAACAATGTCAACGTATTTTGATTCAGTTTTGTCACGAGCCTTCTCCTCTCCAACGTCACGCTTCGCTCAGGCGACAACCACCATGCTTCGCTACTACTGTACTTCTTGGGTGAGGCTACTCTAAGACGGTGATGTGATGTCTCCACCTTCCTTCCCGTCCCTCGCCGTTTCCCGTGGACCAACCACTCTTTCTCTTCCGCTCCCACCCTCCACCCAATCTGCCCACGCGAGATGATGGGTGTAGGGGGATGCCAACCCACCCCCCTCTTAATGAGCACCCTTGCGGATTTAGAGGCTGCGGCGGCAAGGGGGGGAGATTTAAGGATCGTACCCTAAAGGGTGGATTGGGGACTGAGGGAAGGAGGGCCTATTTTTTTCCAGGGAATTGCTCCGAGTGGCGAGGGAAGCACTTAATATTCCGCGGAGGTCAGCGCCTTTTCAGGACTTATGTCCCTTAAGGGGTGGTGGTTATATTTCCCCTTTTCGTTTTATTCCAAACCCCTTCCGCCGGGCTGTAACCCCCCCTCCCCTTACCTTATCCCTTTTCAACCAATCCCTTCCCCACCATTCCTCCTACTTCTTCCTCCTACTCCTCTTTCCTTTGCGCAAGGAGCATTTCATTTGTTTTTTTTTTTTAATTCCTTTGCGGGTGGGAGAATGTTTTTGGATGTGTGTGTGTGTCTTGTGGGGAGTGAGATTGGTGGAATTTTTTTTCTCAGGGATTAAAAAAAGAGAGAGACTGGAGCCAAGAGGAGAAGACCGGGGGTTGAAGGTTTGAGAGAACTCGAGCCCTTTGGCCACAAAGGGCGTGCAAAATAGGACGAGGAGATGAGAAATACCCCTCCTTCTTCAAACCCGCCCCCTTGATTCACTTGCAAAGGCTTGACCAGCCTATTCCTACACCCTCTGCCCATCGTCTCGTATACCGCGTTGGTCGGTCCTGCGTTTCTCCTCGAGGCGAAGTCCCGGCCATTGAGATAGATAGAGAGGGTGTGACGTCAAAAGCATTTAACCACCGTTCGCTATATTAGTTATCCTCGTTCAGAGATCTGAATCTAGTATACTCGAGGCTGGACAGTCGAGTGCGAAGCCGAGTATAAGTCCATGACTATTCCAGTGAAAGGTTATTCCCGCCCTGTAGAGGCGGAAGGCTACACCAGGGTCCACGTTTGCGTTGTTATTTCTTATTTTGTTATATTTGTTATGCTACGTTGCACTTCTTATGTTTCTTGTACCGTGCAAATGTTGGAATAAAACACTTTTTGAACTTGAACGTAATTTCTCTGTGAGAACGTTCGAGTCTACCCGCTTCAACACCGACCGAGAAACGAAGTGGTGTCATACTCGCCAGTTGGACCTGCGCAGTCTGAAAGCGCGCGTTTCTCGAAAGGAACTACAGGTACTACCTATGATACTACGGCGTGCGCGGACCGCGCGGACCTTCTTGATTACGTCCGATCCGCGCCTCCGATCCCTCTGTGGTAGCCTATCGCCTGATTTGCTAGCCACTCAGTCCAACAGAATTCGCTAGTGACTTACGGTCGGTGACCGGCTGAGTATACTGAACTCTGTCCCCTTTTCCTTTATCTTAGTTAGAACTATGGAAAATATAGACGTGTTGCATGCATTACTGCTTATGTCGGCGTTGCTGAATACAAAGTAAGCCTATTTGTCATGCTGCTTTATTTTATGGGTAGAACGGCAACTCGTTTTAAATAAAATAATTTATTACTTTTAGGTATTATAACTGCTTAATATTTTTAAATCTAAATCAGAAGTAATTTGCTTACAGACTGTGTGTTGCTCTCCTTTTGGGTGCATCAACACTGATATAATATAAGACCTTCAGCTAGTAATTATAATAATTTCGTTTTATTTCCTGAGCGAATTTAGCACTCTAAAGTCCCTTCTTATAATAAACTCGCAAATAACAATCCACAAACACTCATTTCCTGGGTTATGAAAAAGCCACCAAGCCAGGTGAGGTCTTTACTCCGTCAGTTAGTAAAAATCAACATATGTATGTTTTATATACCTATCCTGCGACAACCCCTGGGATAAACAAATAAAATAAAAACTTAAAGAATTCATATACAGTCAATTTATATGCTGTCTAGTAAAAGTACCGGCACCCGCTAAATATCTACATCTACATGCTACCCTGCAAACTGCCGCAAAAGCGTGTGGCAAGTGTTGTTTGGACACCGGCCTTGGAAAGTTTTAAATAAAATAATTAGGAAAAAATAAGGGGGAAAAATAAGGGGGAGAGGACATAGGTTATTTTTGTGTTACCGATGTGTCTTAAGATAGAGTCGCGTTGCTTTTGTTATAATTATTAATGGTGCGTGGAAAAAAGGAATTGTAGTACCGGTCAGTTCGGCAGTTTATCTCTCTTTTTTGACACTTCTATCCGTTCTAGAGATATAACACTGGGTTAAAATAATATCCTCCGCGTCGTACTGGAACTCGCCTTATTGGAATTTTTCCAATCATATAAGCCTAGCGTGAATCCTCCGAGTCTCTTAACGGCTCCCAACCTATTTCTTCCATGAGCTGCGTAACACATTCTGTTCGATCGTAGCAGTTTTAACGAAGTTTGCGGCTTTCCTTAGTACTTTATTCACTGCTTAACTAATGTATTTACATGTATCGAATTCGAGGAGCACGGAAAAATAAAAATGTTAATATGTATTGAATGAAGGAATTTTTCCCCATGCACTAAATGGCCAAACGGGCATCACCAGTATGGTATACCGCCCGTGAGAGGCGCCGGGTAAAAAAGTTATTTCTTTCTCTCTGCATCCGACTGGCAGTGGAGCGGGAGGAGTGTGCAAGTATGCAGGACTGAGGGTTGGTGCGCGAAGAGTGGAGAGGTAAACGTGGGGCTGCATCACGATGTCGGCGGCCAGGCTCCTCCTGACCGACGACATCCGACATCGTCCCCCCCTGTGCTCGCCTCACTCTATGCTTTGACTCCTCACTGACACTTAAGGTGAGCTCCGCGACGTCGCAAAGAGCGATTTAATGAATACAATAAATATCAAAATTAGGACCTTACTTCTAAAAAACTAGTTATTGGATGCATTTCATTCGTTCAAGTGAGCTGCTTCCTTCGCAACACAATAGCGCAGTAACCTTTCAAATCGTTTCAGACCCTGTGTACTAGGTAACCAAATTAATGTAAATTTTTCCAAATTAATGTGAAAGTGCAACTCGTTAGATATAATTTGACACCAAGGTTAAGGCACAAGTGTTCATAAACAAGCTAACAGTGATCAATTTCCATAACGGCTGTCAAAAAATGAGGAACACAGTTTGTGAAAAACAGCCTTGTTTCAAATAGTAATACGGAGGCCAGTTATGGGCAAAACATTCTGAAAGGAAATTGTTCATAACTCATGCATGCCTCCACGAGGAAAAATTTTAAGAAAACTCGTTTGGTGATGGCACACTGTGTTAGGTGATCTCACTTGGAATGACCCATATCTCAGTATTGTTAAAAGAAAATGACGTTAGGTTAGGAAAATGAGGTTAGGGAGAACGGATTGCATGGGACACAACGTCGTGTTACTTTTTGAATGCGTCTTTTATTACAACGACATCTTGTCCAGAGAACAACAGAGTAACGATATACAGACAAACAAAGGATCAGCAATATGTGCATATTATGTGCCCAACGGAAAAGGTGCTCCAGATCAGG
Source organism: Pyrrhosoma nymphula (assembly GCA_963573305.1). Taxonomy (NCBI): domain Eukaryota; kingdom Metazoa; phylum Arthropoda; class Insecta; order Odonata; family Coenagrionidae; genus Pyrrhosoma; species Pyrrhosoma nymphula. Next base: position 66,096,161 of record OY754330.1, on the reverse strand, counting down.
GGCGGATTAAGAGGGGTGGCGCAGGGAACGGCGTTCCCACCCGTAATTCCTGGTGAAATTTGAAAAATGGTAATCATAATGTATTCTATACCCCCCGGACCCCCGGAAAATAGCAATCCGCTCCCCCCAAAAACAACGACCTTAATCCGCCCCTTTTATAGATTAATACATTATGCTGTCTACCGCATTGACAACCGTGTGAAATCCGAGAATGGTGACACCAGAAATGATAAAATAGAGACGAATAACCATCGAAATAAAAATTTTTAATAGAAAGGAAGTTTTATCTTCCGTGAAATTTGAATTAACATACAGCTAGTTCTTATTTGCGCATGTCACTCTGGGGAATCGCCGAGCATTATACCTCTCACATGTATTTTGAAGTGTAGGTACCTATACATAGTGTGTATGAATATGATGAGAACATTGGATATCCTCATTAGTCGCAGGAAGAGGACGTCGGGCAACAGGCCTCTACTGTTGAACAATTTATTTTAATGTGTGATTGACGACTTTTTCGTAGTGGTTTTTTAAAAAATCCTAAAAATAACTATTTCCTCATTGTTACTCTAATGTGAAAGCGCAAATTAGTTCTAATTTTTAACATCGATGTATGTGGTAATGCTCTTCTGTTCATTAGCTACAATATTCCACCTTACTTGACGGTTGGCCAAAGTGATTTTCTTCACATTGATAAAATATCCCTGGAAAAGAAAATATGAGAAAATGAAAATATGAGGTTTCATTGGAAATTGATGAGGCTGAAATATCTATACATATAACGCTCACTTTTCCGCGAGAAAAAATATCTGGCCCTGAGGACTTCGATGCTTTGATGCTAGTGTTTTTCACGTTCACAGGATGGCTGTACCTTATCCGTTATAAAAATATAACCTGAAGGATCTAGTGCTTTCCCAGCGAGTTGTGTGAGTTAATACTTCACGGGTTTACCGACGTTTCTATGACTGACCCTGCCATCGTCTTAAAGGGAGTTGACCTTCTTGTAGACGCTGGCGTAGTTACTCATCGAAACGTCAAGACGCGTCGGTGCCTGAACTCTTGAGTTGGTTGTAAATCCGTGAAGAATTCACTTCCAAAATTCAAAACTGATTGCTTAGTTCATAAATTATTTTTAAGATGTAAGTAAATTCGTTAAATTTCCATAAGTACCGGTAATTTGATTTGGTGGGGCTCACATCCTGCACTTCCATGAGTGTCATCCTCCTATCCTTTACTGTACTTCTTCGCCACTCCGTTAGTAATAAATAATGAGTTTGTGTTTTGCGTAGTAGGAAATAAATTACGTTATCCCTGGAAGCGGTCGGTAAAGAGAGAGATGATGTTAGACGTCGGGAGCTGCGTAGTAAACAGGACGGTTTGGTCCTCCGAAAGCCCGCCGTCCCTTTCCTTGCCCTGTATTTTTGTATTCCCTCAGCGCTTATCGTTTTTGGGAAGACTTCACCCTTTTCGCCACCCCCTCGCTTCGCACACTCTTTGATATACGCTCATGCACCCTAGAATCTACATATCTCCACTTCCCGCAAAGGACGTCCTTTACATGGACCCCAGTCCCTCCCCACCCTAGTCCAACCCCACCTAAAAAGTAAAGCCCCTCCCCTGACCACCCTCTTAAGTCCTCCCGCACCCAGACTTCTCCTCCCGTGGTGAATTCATTTTTTATCCTTTTTTCTGCTCGCCAAGGGGTTTTTGTCGGTGGCAGCGGTCTGCGTCGGCGGAAGGCCCGGGGAGTTCGTGGAAGAACCGGTAAAAAATATGGAAGCGAAATAAGATAAGGGTTGGTGAGGGTTCTGCGGAGAGGTTACAGGGTGCGCCGAGTGGGTCGCCCCGGAAAATAAAATGGAATAAATAAGTGTCCGCGAAACGTTTTTAGACCCTTCTCACTCCCTCTCTCTATCTCTAAAGGCGGTTCACCGAAGAACGTAACTTGAGAACGTAACCTAAGAAGGTTCCAGCGCGGCTGTGTGTGGGTCAAAAATTAAATACTTAAGTCCACACAGTATTGTTTAAAAATACAGCTTTCACAGCCTTTGCACTTTTACTAATTATGGTCAGCAGTTTCAAGTGTAAGTCGATTCATGGCGTGGTATTGCAATAATTCTCGGCAATTGAACATTACCTAAGAAATATCACGTTGGTCAAATTAAGGTTGTTTGAGCGAGATATCACTTCACCTAGAATTTGATGAATTTGACCTCACCGTAAAGAAATAACGGCCATCTCTCCAATGATATCAAAATTGTAACCCCATTGGAGAACTACTTTTCGAGTAATTTGCCTAAACATTTAAGCTGCTTTACATGGGACAGATGACGGCTCTGCGCTCCAGAGAGAAGATATTGAAAAATTTATGAATTTCTAACGACTAGATTCCGTAAAAAAAACTAATGGTGTGTAGTTTGTATGTTTTATCAACTATTTATAAAAATGAGCTATTACCACCGCTTTAATTTTTACAGAATCGCCAAAAACATCTGTTTTGAAGGCGTGAAGTCACCGTGCGGTGTGAAAAATTGACTTAATTTAGAAACTTATGTAGACATACTCATTTGATAACTGAGAATTTTTGTCATATAGGTATAACTATATTTAGCGCCATTAATATTACAATATTTTCTTCATACTTCTTACAGACGCTGAAATTAAAAAATAAAATTTGAATATGGCCTCCATTATGAGTGGGGAAATATCTCGCTAAAACTACCTAGTATTTTCAGTGATTGATTTTAAAGACACGGGCTCAAGCTTCGTTATGTTATTGAGTTATGTCCATACGTTCAGTATTAACGGACCTCGAGATACCGCACGTTTTTTAGGAAGCCTTTGCGTTCTTAAGTGGACCGTGGATCCCCTCCCAACGCTCATGAAAACGTACGCATGCGCTGTTACCGCCCCTGGACACACCACCCGCGTGATCAACCCCCGCTCAACCCCCTTGCCTGGGCGAGGGAAGACTCCACCTCCTGGTTAAAATAAAAAAAGACGAAATCGAAAAATAAACCCTCCAAATGCTGCATAAGTCTTTTCTCCAACAGCCGAGGGAATGAAAAAGGAGCGGGTAAATACATATTCCCCTGGAGGGAAGACTCAACGCCGAGGGTGGACGCCAAGGGTTTGGAGTGGTGATGGTGGGTATTTTCAGGGTTTTTGAAGGGGTCTCGGTGGGGGAGCGGGCTGGGTGGGGAGTACAGAGCGGTTAAGACTGCGGTGAAGGAGCCTTAGAGACAAAGGGGGCGGTGGAGGCGGCAAGAGGCCCCCCCTCTTGCCGGACCCTGCGGGAATTATTAGCGGGCGGGGGTGGTTGAGAGGCAAGGGAGGCTTTCTGGAGGACGAAGATTCCGAAGGAGGGGAGAAAGAAGGGACCCTAGTGGTGGGATTAGGGGGTCGGTGGTGAAAGACGGAGGATGTGCGTTCTGGAGTGGGGTGGGCAGCTGGAAGAGAGACGGAGTGAGATCAAGGTATCGTTCAACTTTGGTGATTCGTTTAGTGTTTTAATTCCACTCGTATGTCCGACTTATTTTCTTTTGTTCTCTTCGCATATCTTCCATCTGGGGAGAGGGAGACCGTCGGGGCGACCTCGAAGCCCTCGGCGGCATAAAGACGCATTGTACATACATAACGAATGACCACGTGCGCATTAATGCGTGTACCTCAGGGGCTTCACTGGGGCCCGAGCTCTACTTCCTTTTGTTCATTGAGTGTGGTTGCGATACGATTGGATTTGTTCGTTGGTTCTCCATCTGTTGGAATAATTTCATGCTCCGTAGTTGGTAAGCCGTAAATATGCGCATGCTTTCAATGAAGGGAATAGAGGAAAAATTGTAGATTTCTTTCGAGCACATCGCTTTCCTCAAGCTATGTTGCAGATACCCTCACTGAAGTACTATTTTTAAAGATTTTGCCTGTCTCATTTGCATCTTATCTTCGTGGTCAAAATATGCTGAAGAAAGAGTTGCCATGATCTTCTTCTAGATGGCATAGAAATGCCAAAGTATTGTTTTCGAGTTTATCGGATGAGAAAAAGAAACCGTAGTAATTTTTTTCCGGTGATGAATTTGGGTGGCCTGGTAGAAATGGAATGCTTTCGTATAATTCCATTCATGCCGTTCATGTCTTATCGTAGTGCTTCACTCAAATCACGTAAGAATGCCAGAGTATGTGATCGCCCCAGGGTAAATAGAAAAAACATCTCAAGGGTTTCCGTTCAGGAGATCCCAATCAATCCACATCGGAGGTAACATTATGATGGTTAATCGATAGTAGGGCATAACGCGTTAATTATTATGTTGTATGGGGGCACTTTCACCCAATTACTGTACTAATACCCCTAAAAAATGTATTTTACCTTATAATAAAAAAATCATTTTTATATCAAAAGGGAGTAAGTCCCTTCAAAACATGCCTACATTGATTACCAATCTGCTTAACAGAAAGAACTGTTACGTATGTTGTAACTCCACGAGGAAAATGTGAAAAGTTTGCAGGATTCCTGCTGTTTTTCCCACAACTAGTGTGCATTTCTGAGGGTTCAATGTCTATTCTCACTCCGTTACTCCTTTTCATATCCGTTTATATCATTATTTTATCTACCTTATTTTCCTGGACCTTTGCCATCCATTTCAATGCCTTTTTTCTTTTCAGTACATATTTAAATTTATTTTCCCAGCCTCGTTTAAACTGAATGCTTGCCACATCCAGCATGCACAGCAAATGGTTTTGGGATATTACTCCACAGAATGAGCGTTATAGCCTGTTCGCGATGAACTGGACGGCACTCGTTAGACTTGGTAACGACATTTGTCGGTTCGCTGTCTTCCTTAACGACGTGTTAGCAATCGTCAGCGATTCTTAAAAAAAATGCGTGGGGCATTATGAGAACTCGCACTTTTAGCTAATAAAATTATAACATGCCGGCCGTGATAAATTTGTAAGAGTAAGGTCGTAACAGTAACTTAATGCCTGCTGAGTCCTCTGTATGTCATTCTTATCAATACTCCCTCACCTACTAGTTTTAAAATGACAATCCCTCTTGAGGTCTCTTAATGCGTAGCTATTATTATTATTCGTAGATATCATGCATAGCTGTGCGTGTAATTTGTTTGGTGAAAAATCGTAGCCTCCATGCGAGGTGTTTAAAAAAATATTATGCTTCGTCGGTAAGACCCGAAATTTCGCTTCGGAAAATGCAAACGATTGCCTGTCGCGTAAAGCCGTGTTACAGAATGGCGTTGTCGGTAGGAAATATTCGTTACATCCGAGGATAGGACTACTTGAGAGTGGTTAACACCAAAATCGCTCACTGCGCATTCTGAAGGTATAAATAAACTTGAAACGACCTCATTCTTCTATTTTTGTTTGCTGCGTGATAAACGTCGGTCAAGTTAATGCAAATCATCAATAGGTAAATTTCCCGTTTTCTCAGATGAACTTGTCTCTCCGTAGCGGAAGGTTACTGAATGCTGGCCATTTATTGCTAACGGATAATGCCTGTTTGCTGGAGGTTTGGCTATGTAACTGGTAGATACAACTCTCCGGAAAAGGTAATATATGGGTTAGAATCTCGCTCATTTCAAATTCTTTTTTCATGGCGAATTTCCACACGTTGCTGTAGTGCCAGCGCCTTTCTACTCGACTCCATTCCATTCCCAAGTGTTCACTTAACTCGATTCATTATTCGCCATTCGTTCATAAAACAAGTAGTTGGAAGGTCCTCGGACGAAAGAGTGAGAGAGTGATGCCGCCATATTCTCTTTCGGACACGTCTTGAGGAGAGCCGCAATCATTTGGAATCTGGTAAAGAAAGATTTGACCTGCGAACTCAACAGAATACAATGAGGGGGCGCGATTATGTTAATAATTCTGCGAACGAACGGAAAGCGTATCTTAATTATTGGGACTGGTTGAAACTCTCCTGGATTTCCGTTGGGTTATGTTCCCCATTGCTTCCAACGTTTCGAAAGACGACTCGCGGCGTGTCGCCAATTTTCTTTTGTTGGATGCGATCCGCAGCAACTGATATCGTAGTTGACTTCTCCCTGGCAAGTAAGCGACCACCTGACCGTACTACGAATGGTTTATTAGGCGGGCAAAGTGACGGAAGGGTTCTGGATCCGAGGATCCCCGAAGACGATGAGCGAATCGCCTTTTGAAATGTTGGAAGTTACGGTAAACCTGACCCGGTGGAAAACCCGAGATTTTCTGTCAGGAGATTAGCCGGAAATGCTTAAAATATTAAAGACTTTTTGTGATTCTAGGAATCTCACTATCTCCTAAGTTTCAAGTCGATACGGTGGATATTATTGTACCCCAATATGACATTTGCAGGATGGAAAAAAGTGACAAAATAAGAGAGATGTAATGTGGAATGGGTAGATTTAGGGATTCTTTTTCCCCACGTACCATTCACGACTCCAGCAAGAGCAGATCAAGACATAAATTCCACCAAAACACGCCTTTCCTCTCAACTGACTTTTTCTTCTGGCTTCCGTTTTGTGACGGGTGTCCTAAATTAGCATCAAACTTGGTCAGCAAAAGCTTGCGCAAATGGAAGATTTTTCTCTGCCTGGGAAGGAGAATCACCAGCGTTGTAAGAAGCAAGAAAGGTATTAAGATCAGAATAGCCCAAGCGAAGAAGGTATTCTACCCGAAGAGCAGTCCGCTACCAACTAGTAACAACAGCCAGGAAGCAAGGGAGCACTTTACCAAAACATATATTTGGAGCATGCTCTTGTACGGCAGTGAAGCCTGGTAACTAACAGCTGCAGAGGAAAAGAGATTGGAAGCAATGGAGATGTGGTTTCATTGAAGAATTATGGAGATCAATAGGACGGAGAGAATCGCCAACGAAGAATACCTTCGAAGATTTGAAGGGAAAAGAAGTTAATAAAAACTCTGAATTAAGATGAACTAGAAGGAACAAACTTACTGGGTACATTTTGCAACACCATAGCCCATTGAAAATGATTATGGAAGGGGAAATTAATGGCAAGAATGGCAGAGGAAGACCTAGAATGTAATGCATCAGGCAAATTTTGAATGATTCCAAAGGGAAGAAATATGCATGAATGAAGCGGCTGGCTGGTTGCAAAGCGGAGTGGAGAGCTTCCGTAAACCAATCTTCGGATTGATGACCGCTGATGATTTCAAAGTGAAGAATTATAGAATGAAACGGTTGGCTTGCAGGAAAGCGGATAGGTGAGCTGCAATTAACCAATCTTCGGATTGATAACTGCTGTTAATGATGATGTCCTAACACCCACTGCCACACTTCGTCAAGGCGGCTCGCGGGATACTTCCTTGGTGTAGACATATTCCGTGTCGTACTCTCCTCGCCTTTACCTCTCCCGTCTCGACACGAGCGTGCAACCCGCATCCCAGAAAACTATCCTCGCTTAATCTGGCGAATACCTTTTTTTTAATCGTATTGAGGGATTACCTCCTCTGGTTTTCACATACCCATTCATTCCGTCGGTGCAAAATCCGACCCTCAAAGCAATTTTCATTCATTTTGCTTTCTCCCGCGCTCTGTCTCTCGGACCTTTGAGTGAGCACGGGAGAGAGGAATGGAAAGAGGAGTCATTAGCGTCGCCAGGGTGTTCATATCGAGCTCGCTGCCCGCCAAGTGGGCCGGGCGAAGGAGAAATGCGTAGGTATCTCGATTTATCAAGAGGCCCACTTCTGTTCGACATGTTCGGCTTAGGTAATTCCTCCTCTTTTTTTTGTCGTGAAGTCGACTCGACATGGAGGGAAAAGAGAGTGGGGTCAAAATAAAATATATTTCCCGTGCCTTTTTCGAATACCCTTTGGCGCCCGATAGAGGATACTTGTACGCGTGCTCCAATCCCTCCCCTTCTCCACGAAATACGGACAAAAATGCGAAGGGCGAATAAAGGAGGAATATTTTGACCGCGGGGCAGTAAGAGGAATCAAGAGGGCTTGAAACATGACGGGAAGTCTCTATCTCATTCTTTCTATCTCTCTCTCGGAGAAAAAGGCCGACACAAAGCCTTTTTATATATGTCCGATGCTCGTACTTTGATGTGGGAAAGTCTTTTTGTTTCGTTTTACATTTTTATTCCGTCCCCGGAGAATTGGGAGGAGGTCCCTTTCTCTCAGCGCTGTGCTGTGACCCCTGGCATTTCGTATTAAGCCGCGAATCGGCCGTTTCGGGTCTCCTTTATATAATTTTTTTGCAGTGTTTTAGTCCTCGGTGGTCAAGTGTCAGACTTGAGGGCCGCTAGCGGAGGATTTTCGACTCTCTAGGCTTCTCCTCTGGAACGTTCTCTGTATATGTATGTATGTGCGGTATGTTCTACCAGTCTCATGGCATCAAGATCAAACGATAACGGATTCTGGATGGATGATAATGAATTATTCACGGCCCGAGATCTTTATTGAAGCCGGAAAATCGACGGCTTGCGCTGGCGTCTCGAGTGAATCATACGGGAGATTTTTATTCCTAATATCCGTCCAATCTGCGTGATTTTCGTCGTTTTTCTTAGTTGAGCTTTCCGTTTATTTTTTTTTTATTTTCAAATTTTCTACGGCTGTCCGCGTTTCCACGTTCAGCTTCGTCTACCTAATGGACGCGATCACGCTAGTTTATAATCGCTGGCGTTTAGAATTCGTCCGTTGACGAAGGATAATATTGTTTATTTTCATCAGCCGCTCTAAATTATGAGATCCTGATCTCTGCGCGCTCCATTTTTCTCGAATTGTGATCTGTTAGGTTAGTGAGTTATGCGAGAAGAGAATTTTGCTCGGTTATAATTTTCTTTCGTGTTTAATTTGATTAACTAGCGTGATTTTTGCCAGTCTTCAGTGCTTGAAGAAATTTGTTACGGGGAGGCTTACCTTATTCCCAGGTCACTAATTTGGGAAGGATCCCGATAGTGAGTGCGTTCAGCCCCACTCCTTTCACTTGAAAGCATTCTCCCCGGCTTTCTAGATCTCTTTTTACTGATTGTGTTCTACCGATTTTGCCATATTTTGGGCCATAAATAAATCTGGTGGCTTTCGTTCTGCCCGTTACGTTTGAAAGTGTAATTTGATTCCCACCTTTCACGAACACGAAGCGTTGGTGTAACTGGAACGATGACAATAGAAATTTAGGCGTAGGTAAAAACTGAGAATTTTGGAAATGGTTAGCACTTTCGCTACTTCATTGGTGGAGAATTGACTTGCGGATAAATAACGCAGTGATTGGAAAATAGCATCCTTAGCGAGGAATGATTTTGATGTACATACATACGTGGATGGAATAACCATCATGTACCAAGCAAGGTATTCATAGAGATATTTATCATACTTATCAGTCTTCTTACTTACTAAAAATATCGTAATATCCTCAAAATTAATCATGATTACACAGGTAATGGCAGTAAATTTGCTGCTAACTTTACGGAAGGATGCTTCTGAAAATTCCAACAAAAAAAAAGAACTGTCAGAATATTCGCTACCAGCCACTTATCCTGATTTTTTTACGGGGAAGTAATGTGATGTATACGTTGATTAAAAGGACTTTTAGAATATTTTTTTTAATCGTAGAAAACCCAGAATTTGGAGCATCCGTAGAAATTTTGAACTGTTATTTCATCTCCATCGACATTGAAATGTATATTTTCTCATTGAACCTGTATTTGACCTTTTTGTTTGAATTGTTTAAAAAATACTGCTTTCGCTGATGACATTCCTTAGCTAAGAGATAATAAAATTAAGATTCAAAATAAACAGATTATTTGACTAATATTCATTTTAATGAACTCTCTCTCCAGCCATATGAGTTGACTGCAGCGCCCTTTCATTTGATATAACGCATTTTGGCTTCAGTTCCTGTGGTCATTTGCTAATAACTAAAAAATAATAGGGACAGGTTTTATAAATACTCAATTCCCTGCGAGAATTTACTGTTTAAATGCGATTTTCGCGAAATTGGCGTTTATATTAGTTTCCTGTGGTTTCCCCTATCTTTCATTTACCCCATGTTCAAGTTTAATTATTCGAAAAAAAAATGACATGCAAAAGTAGAATTCCGTAGTCCATGCCAAATGGATGACATCTGTAAATAGTCCGAATATGGTACACAGCAAGTAGACAAAAGTACCTTCGTGATCAGTAATTAGTCGAAATAAAATGGCAGTTAATTTATTTCTCGTTGTTTTGATGTTTCATTTTTGATGCTCATATCAAACAGCCCCGCTGAAAATATCCATTAACCCAGTCAATGGTATAGCCAGTGACTGTGAGAGAGACATTTTTGTGACTTTCCCAGTAAATTGGGACAGTGGCTCCCAGTGACTGGGCCAGTAATTTACTCTGTGACCAAGCCAGTGATTTACACAGTGACTGTGCCAGTGACTTGCACAATGGCAATATTGGCGAGAGGCTCATTACTTCCCGGTGGTATGGGGGATATTCCCAATAACCTAGCCAAGGACTCGCACATAAATTTTGCCAGTGACACCTCTTACAGTGAATTTTCAGGCTCCCAAAGATATTTAGAAGATGCCTCCTTAAAGTGTAGGTCATCACTTACTCGCCAGTGTTAGTTATTACAAGCTAGTTACCAGTAAGTTATTTCAGCCAATGAGTTGGGTTACAAATTCTTCCTCACTGAGTTTATCGCCGAATCCCCAGTGATTTTTCCGGTGACTAAACCTTAATGGAAGGCTCCTTCCCAGATAAAAAAATCTAATTAATGCTTTTATTCAGGATGTTTCTGATCACTCCAAATCTAACCAGAATATGAACAAAATAACATTCAATCAATTTTACATTGGAACTACTTTAATCAAGTTTACTCATTCATAGTTGTTACAATGCATTTATTTTTGCAATTAATGCATTATTTTGTTATTTTTTGCAGTGCTTACGATACCCGACTCTGATGACGAAGATGACTTCGTAAAGGTGCCAAAGCCGAGGAAAAAATGTCAAGAACAGCAGGTAATTAATTTTACAACCAACTAATGGGGGTATTTCTGTGCTTTCCATTCATTTTTAGAGGCTGGAATCCATATTTTTATTGAATTATTTTTATTGTCATCTATCGTCGTCCACTCCTTAAAAATTACTCTCAACCTCAGTGGGCGGAATACCCTATAACCGATTAGGGTCCCTTCGATAACCATCTAGTTGAGAAATTCATTACGCTAGCATATTCATTCGTTAAAGTAAGTAATCTACTGGTTAAAGTTAGGTTTAAATGAAGGTTGGAAAATATCCTTTACTAGCAGGCCACCCGGCGTTGCTCGGGAAGGAGAAGGGGGATACTTGGAATTCATGGTAACATAGCAGGATTTGTAGGTAAAGAAACAAAGCAGGTTAGGTGACGGTCATCTAAATAAACAGAAAACAGTGTAAAAAGGCAAAATAGAAAACTCTTTATATCCGGAATGCGAAACTGATAGGGGACGGCTTACAGCACTTCTTTATAGACTATGTTGGCAGTTTTTCCTGTGGGGGTGTATATGTACAGATGGTTTGCTGATCCCACTCTGGAGCAGGCCACATAGAGCTGGCCATGGGCAAAACAGTCTTCTTCCAAGTGTATGCCCACCGTTTTGAAAGTTTGTCCCTGAGACTTATTTATCGACATTGCAATAGTGAGTTGCACAGGAAACTGCAGGCGTTTGGAGTGAAAGGGCATCTCTGTTGTAATTAAAGGAATTCGCGGAATGAATGTGCTTTGGCCTTTCCCTGCGCCTGTTTGTATCCTCGCCTCTATGATGTGAGGATGCAATGCCTTGACTGATAATCTGGTGCCGTTGCAGAGTTTTGGCTGGTCAAGATTTCTTAGAAGCATGATGGGATCGCCAACTTTCAGTAGGAGTCGGCGAGGAGGGAAGCCTGGAACGTTCAATGAATTTAGAAATTCCGTGGAATAATTAACGACATCGTCCTCGTTGATGGGGTTATCTATAGATTTATAAATGCAGGGATCTCCGGGCATATTTCCCAGCAGTTCCAGATTTATTGATGTAACCACCACATTTTTTGGCGCTAATATTGCCCTGTCAGATAGCCAGGACATGTGATGGGCGTTGAAATTTGGGAACACTTTGTCTATCATTACGTTTACCAATCGATCTCAGATCGATCTGACTGGCTCAGCTCGGTATGGTAAACGGAGCGCGCTGGCCAGATCGATCTGAGAAGCGAGCCGAGTCAGCCCGCTTTCCTTAACCGGTCTGAGATCTCAGATCGATCCGAAGAGGTCGGAGCGTGGCGCTCATCGTTCTTCTTTTGGTTGCCGATGGTAAACAAAATATTATCGATATCATTTACGGCGTGACTTGTTGCAAGAAGGGAAAGGAGAGAAGTGTGCGGCTGAAATATGCAAGAAATCTCAAAATAATTCAAACTACTGAAATCGATAGTTCAATATCGATATTTTCAGACCGTGTTGGTAAACCAGGCGTTCTCAGTCAGCTCCCTGCTGAACTTTCAGATCGGTCTGAACTCAGACCGATCTGAGATCGATTGGTAAACGTAGTGTATGAGGCCGTTAACATTTTGAACTGCTAGGCTTATTGTGGAAAGACTGATTTTGTTGTTGCAGTCAGCAGGTATATTTGCTTCACCTAACTGCAGTAGGTTTTGTGCAAATGAATCAGAATCCGGATCGCCAGAAAATCTTGCGCGCATGTTGGTTGTAAGTTTCAAAGTTCTAACATGGCGCCACAAATTGGAGGATTTCAGACATGATGTAATTTCATCAGCTTTTGTTCCCTTGGGTATGACTGGGAGAGTCTAACGAAAGTCTCCAGATAATACAACGGTTATGCCCCCCATCAGTGTTGCTGTCTGTCTTAAATCTTGCAAAGATTTGTCCAGTGCTTCTAATGCCCTTTTGTGTGACATTGTGCATTCGTCCCAAACTATAAGGTTACACCTTTTCAAAACTTCACCCATGCCTGAATTTGCAGTGATATTGCAGACGGCTTGTTCGTTAGTGCACAAATCCAAAGAAAGTTTGAATGCAGAATGAGACGTTCGACCTCCAGGCAATAATGTTGCTGCGATGCCAGAGGAAGCCACAGCAACGGCAATTTTGTTGTGGCATCGAACATTCGCCAGCAGTAATGCTGTCAAAAATGTTTTCACAGTACCACCGGGAGCATCCAAGAAATAAAATCCTCCTTTATTCTGGGAGATATTATCGATAATTGCAGAATAAGCGGCTCTCTGGTCAAGTTGTAGTTTTGGCTCATTTATGTATTGGCTCAAAGAATCAGAGTCGTACGATGTTTCTCTCAGGAGTTCCGCAGGCGAAGTATTTGCTTGAGATCTATTGGTGTTTGGGAGGCCGAATGAAGGCAACTGCTGGCCATCGATTCTATTCTCGATATCTATTAGAGTTGCATTATACATTTCGTCTGTGTACTCGATCGCCACATTGAAAAAATGCAGTATCGGAAATGGAAAGCGCCAAATCGGTCTTCACCTCGCACACAAACTCGTGGGCGATTTACCTGTGAACGGTGAAGTTGCGAAAAAAGGCAGTATCGGAAATGGAAGTCGCCAAATCGGCCTTCACCTCGCACACAGCGCACACAAACATACTAACATGGCAGATTGAATGGGGTTGTTTTCAGAAGGTGGGAGAGTAAGCAGAGCGCGGGGTTAGGTGCTAGGTGGCGCTGAGCGTACTTGCAGGGTTCGGTAATGAGAAAACGACGCTAAGGACGCGTCGGACGCAACCGAAAGTAGCACTACTGGGTTCGGGAGCATGAGACTCGGGAGCGTACACTATGTACCAACTTTGGTCGCAATCCGTGCTGCCGTATGGAAACGCATAGTGGACGGACAAACAGACATCCTCTTTTATATGTATAGAGATATTTAAACGTACATGGCCCTATCTACCTCTAGTATTTCTTTTTTCATCTCATTGTACGTCAAGGCATTCTTAATCTCGTCCAACCATTCGTCATCCCGTCCATAAAACCTATTCTCTTTCTTCCCCTTCCCAACTTACCCAACGTCCTTCCCTCTATCACGGCCTTGAGCAACCCATTGCCTTTAATTGTCACCTACCCTGCTTCTCCCTTATCTCATCCAGAAGTTTCATCTCCTCAACAACCATGTCAAACACATCCTCATTTGTCTTTCTTTCCGTCCACCACACCCTCTCCATTCTCCTCCACACCCACATCTTAAACACCTGCCGCCTATTCTCGTCTTCCTTTCTCAGAGTCCACGTTACTGCCCCATACAAAGCTACACTTCATATCAAGCTCTTCACCAGCCTCGTCTTTGTATCCCTACCCAAGGTGCAAGTCATATGCTCCCGTCTATTGCTATGTCCATTTTCTTCTAGCGTATACTACCTAAGTAATAAATTGCTCAACTTATATACATTCCCAAAGAATAATAAAATAAGTGTGGCCAACCATTTTCAGGCATGCATAAAGAGCAAACAACGAAATTTGTGCTCTCGTTGCTCTCTCATTAAGACATTGCGTGTTTCGCGGAAAAAAACGTGGCAAAGCCACCCTGATTTGACAGCTGAATAACCTTGTCTCGCCAGTCATGACTGAATATTTATGTGGTATTTCAAATTAGCGGCAATTGAAACGATCGTTGCTTTCAATTGACTGTAATACAGACTGTACCGACCCTTCCATTGGTCCTCGTCGTTGCACCAAACGAATTTCAGGCCCTCTGCCGAAGGATATCACATCGCCATTAAGGCAAGTCGAATGGACCTCCACCCTTCTCCAGAGGTTAATGGGGCCGAACCTGTGTGTTCAGTTACTGCTCTTGCTAGGTCTGAAATGCTATCACTGGCTATTGCTTCCGCTCAGAACAGAAAACAATCGACTATTTATCTTCGGCAGCGAGCCAAAGCAGCCCTAAACACTATGGATTTTAGTTGGACCGGCTATCATTATCCGTTCAAAATTGTTATACTAGACCGTAATGGTGTTATTTTGACCAGTCTGGTTTATATATCTACCCAGGTAGAAATTTTCTGTTCTGTAACTGGGATGGAACTGGTGTGTAACTGGTCTGTATTAAGACCTCTGTAACTGGGATGGAACTGGGAACTCTACACCCCAGTTGCAGAGCAGCTGGGATGGAACTGGGGTACTCCCCTTTATTGAAAAAAAAATATTTTACTAAGTAAGAAAATATTTTTAACAGGAGTTATGGTGATGAAAGCACAACTTCTAAAGATATAAACGTAAAAAACTATGAAAAAAAAAAATATTTTCTACACCAGAGCATCGAGCTCCATACCATCCACTCCTCAATCCACGACCTTACCACTGGGCTGCCGCTGCCCTGTAGAAATGCGCAGTGTACAGGAGTTAAATCAGTTTTCAGTTTCATAAATTCTGACTTAGAGGGCTAGCACACTAGTTTATCCTGAGGGTAAGGAAGAAGCGGAAGGTATCGAATTTTACGATATTTCATGATGATACCATGTTAATAAGCATCCATGGATATAATGATATATCAAAAATATTTCTCAGAAGCTCTAAGTTGGTTTTTAAAAAATGGTCTAGCCATAAACACTGTTAAAACCAGCATTTGTGTAGGGGTATGAGGCCGAGTAATTAAGATCTCATTGATTTGATGAATAAAGATATGCTTATCATAGGTATCCACCCTAGGGGCATCCAAGGTGATTTTTTTTACAATTCCATGAATGCACCCCAGTTACAGATGAGAGGGTGTGAGAGGGTCATCTCATCACAGGTGGAACTGGGGTGGACAGGGGTGGAGGAAGGCATTTAGCCATACTGAAGAGTTACAACCCTGATGCACCCCAGTTCCACCCTTCTATACCTCCATGTTTATGAGTCCACCCCTTTACAGCCCAGTTACAGACCAGATACAGACTAGATTTTGCCCTTACAGACCAGATTAATCCCAGTTCCACCTCAGATACAGAGCAGATACTTTTCTCCTGAGTAACGTTGAAGTGATTGGATGTCACTTTGCCTAAAACAAATTCTGATTCATACCGACTTCCTTTAGTAAGAAATGCCCCCAAAGCAAGAAGAGTGTTAATTGAGCTACCTGCAAGCGTCTACTGAGCATCGGCCATTCTTCTTGCCCTCCTCCTCTCCCCCTCCCCCTCTGCCCACTCCTCCTTCCAGAACCCCTCCTCACCTAAGACTAGCCAGGAATGGTAGATATGTAATATGATTTTGACACTGTAGGTAAGTGTGAAAGAGCGGACTAAGAATCAAAAGAAACCAAGACCATGCTAAAAAGCTTAGGGCCGGTTTTGCAATGAGTATTTTATCGATTTAATATCTCATTAGTTAGCAATCATCCATCATTTACGTCAACTAACCATCTGTCTTATGTGGTATAAAAAACAAACTCTCAGTCAGCGTTGCGTTAACTTACTGGCCACGTCATCTCATGGTTGGTAACTGGACATAATAATACCGAGTCTTAGTTGGGCACTTTTTGATTACCTACTCACCATACAGACTATCCATACACTAGTAAAACTCAAATATAGGTACTCTCATGATCACTTCTCTAGTGCTCCATCTCCTTACCTTCATATTTGATAATATGTTGCAGACCACATTTACCAATATGAATTGAAAGTGAATTGTGTGGTCGAAATTAATTGTGCGGTTGAGGGCTTAAGCCATGGATTTGAGTGATTCCGTGATATTGATATTCTTTCCTGCTGGTTTGTGAAATGATGGAGGTCAGAGCTTGCACCTTCAAAGTGGCTGCATATTGTTGATCGTCTAATTGTCTTGACTAGCCTAGCCTCGACTGTCCTCTCAAGATTGACAACCTTTAGTGGGTCACCAATTAAGGCCTCTCTTGTATTTGGATGGAAAATAATGTCATTTCTCTAAACTGAAGAAGTTAAATTCGCCTCATCTTTCTGCCTATAATTTTTTCCCATTGCAAATTTCCCCTTCACCACAGATAAGTATCATTTCTTTTTCCTTTGCACTATAGGAAAATCAACATTTGGCTGCTGCTGAAGATGAGGCTTCTTCTGGTTCTCCTAATGTTCAGGGAATGAAGATTACAGTATGTGATGACAAAAGTCATTCAAAAGCCTATGATAGCGACAATGACGACCCGTTATTGTCTGACGAAGAAGACAATGAATATGGTATAAATGGAATTCCCCCTATGCCCAAAGTAAAGTGAGTATTCTTCATTTGAACTCCATTTCAGTTAAATGGCATTTACTGGTATGATTTGTTGTTTGGTTATTTATTTTATTCTTTGACTTATGTTTTAATTGATTGGTAATAATTAAAAATCTTAAGAGTGAATATTTACAGCTTATGAACAAGATCTTGAATTTTAACTCTTGACTCAAGTTTTGTTTCCTAGTTTTGTATAATACATATTCCTTTGCCAAGATTAATCATGTTTTATCATGTTCAGATCTTATTTTTTCAGGGTCTGTAGATTTAGAATAAGTGTTCTTTCATATTTTATGTTTCAACTTGGCTTAATTTTTTTTTCAGAATTCCAAAAATTTATTTCGGTACTCGCACACACAAGCAAATTGAACAGGTTGTGAGAGAACTGAAGAAAACAGCATACAGTGATATTAGGTATGTTTTTATCAAGAGTGCCCTACTGATTAATTTTGAATGGGTATAAAAGTACCTCTTCATCTTCTGCTATAACTGCAGACTACATTTTCTTTGCTTAGAATATTTCTTTCACTCTTCAGACTTCCTAGCTCCCTTTTCATTGCTTCCAATAATACTTCCCTCTTTTTCCCTCTCCCATGCTTATCCAATGCATTCTCCCTTCTGTCATTGTCTCTCTGTATATTACAATCGTCCTTCCTTAAGGTCCTGACTTCAGTGTTCTGTAATGGAATTCCCCTATATCATAGTTTGTATTTGTATTTTCCTAGCATCATTACTCCAAGTCCAAATTCTCCCCTGTAAGTTAACACTTATTTTGCAAACCCAGTTATATTTCTTATCCTAATACCAGTACTCCATACCCATTTTTACACATTGAGTGTGGGTGTCACTCATAAGTGATGCACACAGCGCCAGTGGCTGGTGGGTGGCTCACATGAGTGACGGCAATTAGTTATTAAAATAGCTGCATTGAAAATGTTTAGAACTGGAAAATTACAGCAATATTTTACGTGCTTTTGTTAATTCATGAAAAAGCCCAATACTTTTTACTTATCCTGTGACTTATTTGATGCAATGCTGGGATACAGCCCTGGATGGTTTTAATCTTGGTTGAAGGTTGTCACTCTGTGTTAAACTCTGGTCTGAAGACATTTTTTCATTTGGCTGAAAACCGGTGACAAATCTTAGGTTTTCTATGGTTTCAGGTAATGTTTCTTGAGCTCATTTGTTTTTATCCTTGTAAAACTGTTTTTGTGGGAGCTTGTCAACAATGAAGTTGATCCCCAGTTCATGGCAATTTCTCATGAATGATAGACTCAAAAGTGGAGGTGCACAACAGTGCAAAGAATGTTATAATGCATGATAGAATACTTCCTCTTATCTTTATGTTGCATGAAATCTGTTTTTCAAAGTCTCTCTTTATCATATGCTGCAGGCTTGATTAATCACTGTTTTATATCATGTTTTCCGTTCTCCTTGTTCTTTCTGTAGAATGACTATCCTATCCAGTCGAGAGCATACTTGCCTGCAGAACAAGCCTCGACATGTGAGTAGTAAGACTGAGCTTTGCCATGAGCTCTTGGATCAAGCTGAGAAAAAGGTAAAAAAAATACAGGAAATTGTTTTGCATATTCTTAACCTTATCTTTGATAGTGGAAGAAGTTATGCGAAAATTTTATTTTGATTAAGTAATTATAATGCATTTATTTCTTGTGCATGCAACACCAGCTATTCTAAGGGCTGTTAAGTGCCTTCAATTATGAGAGTAAAATTAATTTTCATATAATTGTTAGCATTCTGTGTCTACTTTTTTTATAATTAATTTTAATGCCTTATTGTATATTTATTTTGACGTTTTTGTGTATTAATTTTTTTTGCATATGTCAATCCAGACTGGGCCTGGCTGTATGTATCATCGTAATGTTCGATCCATGGCTAACCATAAACTTTTAAAACATAGCGGTTTACCCTCACCTTGGGACCTTGAGGACATCATCAGAGTTGGGAAGAGGATTAGATGCTGTCCTTATTTTACTGCAAGAGAACTTATGGGCCAGTCTGAAATGATACTTTGCCCATACAACTATCTTATTAGTCCCATGATTCGGAAAAGTGTAAGTTTCATTTTAATACTTACACCACATTTTTATTCCTGTATTCTTCTTTTTTTGTACACTCAGTTGATTTATTGAGTTGTCTACCCAATAGCTGATCCAATTGTATTGTACCAAGGTTATTCAATATCATTTGTCTTCCTCCTCCAATGTTGATGGAGGTACGTATAAAATTGAGCAACCCTGGTATTGCACCAGAAATACTTTTCTGCTATTGTAGGGTTTCATATAGATTTTTTTAAAGATTTAATTACATAATTAGTCTTCTTCGAGCCTTTGTGAAGGATATACATGAGAAATATATGTTGAGGTGTGATATGGGGAATGAACCTTCTTTTTAACGTTAAATATGTAGTTTATCCCGTGTAATTATCTACCAGTCAACAAGTAATTTTCGTCTGCCATGTTCTAGATTTTCAATGTTCAACTAAGTGGACATCCTGACTGTAAAAGTTCATGTACACATCAGAAATTTCTTTACTCCTTGGCATTCTAGATGCTTGTATTTTAAGGTTTCCATCATACTCAATGTTTCTGTAGGGAACAGTTTCTTCCTATCTTGGCATCCTGTAGCCAAGTATTTTGGATAGGTCCCAAAATCAAACAGGTTGAAAGTTAATTATTTAAGAGCCTGCAATGAGGGGAAAGTTAAAGACCCTGGAGGAAGTCCAAAGAAAAACTGTGCAGTAATTGATTGGAAGATGTAAGTAAATGATTAGTTTGTTCTATGTTAGAAGAACAGAAGATAATAGCCAAATTAGTCTACTAGTAGGAGCAGGGGTGGCGTGGCCAGGGCAGGAAGGTGGGGATTCCCACCCGGGGCCTGAAGGGCCCTGATTTTAACGTAAATGAAATAAGACGTTTATCGCATCGAAATTTTTTATGTCGTTTATATATTATTTGCAAACCTTTTGCCCTTAGCGACCTGAAATGCATTTTTAACACACAAATTTTTTCAGAAGGGGGAGGCGGGGTCACAAAAACTGGGCCCTTCTGGACATGCAGCGGCCCGGGCCCCTGAGCACCCATGCCGTCCCTGAGTAGGAGTATATATACTTTTTAGTGCATTCACCACGCGAAGTTGAGTGATGGGCCAACATTTTGTGGCTTAATGCTGGTCACTATTTCAAGGGTGATGACTTTAGTCATTTAGTCAAACTTTTGATGACTTAAGTGCTTTGCGTATATAATTTGGTCATGCTGACATGGTAGAAAGATGGGTGGGGAGAGTTGATGCAAAATTTTCATTTATATCAGGATTCCTCTTATAATTATAAGTTCACCATCTCTATTGTATTTGTGCTATCTAGAACAGTGGTTTCCAACCTTTTTGTGACTCGTAGCTCATTAACCCTTCGTAGCCCGTTTTCCCTCTGTTCGGGTTCCCTCACAGTAAGGGAATATGCATGCCACACTTCTGCCATTATTCAGCTTTTCTCACATTCCCCAAATCCAACAAGAGCTTACCCTCTAGGGGTGCATGTACCAGTGGTATATCATATCAGATGTATAAATAATGAGTTTTCAGTTAAGAAAAGCAATCAGAAATGTTGAGTGCTCCATAATCAGGAGAAAGCAGCCAAAAATGCCAACATTTACAGAAAACTCATGAAAAAATTGGGACCACCCTAATGTATGCATGGACATTAGGTGTACCACAGGTTGAAAATGCTTTTCCAGAAAATTATGGATCAATTAAAAAACATTTCTGATGATTGGTTACTATTTGGCCCCAAAGAATACATTAAATTCGTTTGTCAACTGTGGAAGAATTGTAGGTTTCTGAGGATTTGATGAAATAATGAAGCAAAATGGGAGAGGGAAAATAATTTTCGTGCCGAAAACGCCCTTCTGCAAACAAACTCTTTCCGAGCTCAGGTGAGATAATGGGGGTTTATCACGATATTTTCTTTTTACCTTATCGTGCAGGGGACCCTGATAAATGATCATTTGCAAATCATCTCTGAAAGATTCCAAAAATGGCCAGAGATATAGGCGTCTAAAGTTGAACATATGGGCAACCTTCCCATAATGACTGTGATGTCATTTCATCCATCGTTTCTTCCCTCTTATTCCCAATACCTTCTAAAAGATGCCTTAACCCTTTAACTGCTCCCATCGTCTATTGGCAATTTGAAGTATGGTTCATGGTTTTAGTAAAAAAAAAGTTCAACAATTCGTATTCAACAGTAAAATCAGACGATAATTACTCATTGTAAATTTTAAAACTAATTTTCCTGAAAATAAAAAGTAACAAATTTTAAAATTACGCAAATATTTAGAAAAAAAAATTTGCGTATGGGGAGCGCTATATTTCAGATTTTTTGCACAGTTTAAGGGTTAAAAAGTCTTTTGTGAAGATGTCCACTTCTGCCGGAAATAGAACAGTATAAAGATTTGGAAAATGCTTTGAAAAAATATCCATCTCCACCGGGAATCGAACCATGGGCCTTTGATCGAAGGATGAAATGATGTCAGAGGTCATTTTGCGGAAACAGAAAAAAATGCAACTTTCTACAATTAGTTATTTGGTTATTGGGCCTTAATGTTTTGAAGTAACTCTGTAAATCTACATTAAAACCTTTGCAGATTTGATTTCAACTGTAGCATCAAAAAATCATTCGAATGATAATCCCCTATTGAGTAAATCAGCTTGAAAACAAATATTATCGGTGAGCAACTGATAAAAGCAGCTATATTTCACAACAGAAACCAATAGTCGAAGGTTCAGCCAACTGTGTAGTAACTTCCACTACAAAATCAATCACAAATTTGTACAAGTGTGAGCTGTTAGGCTCTCTGGGTCAAAATTGACTGAATGACAGGAGTGATGTGTACTCCTCGCCGACTAGGCCAGAACAGAGAACGGGGCTTTGGTGATTTACCTCTCGGAGGGGGAATTTTCGGCAAGGTTGAAGTGGAGTGGGTAAGGCATGGGATAGAGGAGATTGGTAGCCTTGGGGGGGAGGAAATAGTGGGATGGGTGCATAGATCTGGTGGAAGTCTTCAATTGGAGCTTCAAGAACTGATTTGTGTCTCTGTCCACGAATATGAAGAAAAAGCCACTATGGCTAGAGTTCGCTGACAGAAGTCGCTGGCAAGAAGTAGTGTCTGCATTTTGGAGTCATAGGCATTGTCTTTGGTGCGATGTCGTTAGCTCGCATGCGCCTCGCCTCGGGCAAGTCCTTCATTTGACTCCACCGGGGAAACAGTCCGCCAAGGGAGAACATGTCCAAAGAGGGGAGGTGTGGCAAAAAAAATGGGGTGGGGAAATGCATAAAAAATGCCCAAATAAAATAATGCAAACATTTCCTAATGCACATGCTTCAACAAAAGAATAAGTATTTTTCGAAAATGTTTTTGGAACTAATTTTAGCTGCAATGGTTGCTTGCGGTTACTTGTTCCACAGATGGATATCCACTTGCGAGGTGAAGTGGTTGTGTTGGATGAGGCGCACAACATGGAGGATGCCGCTCGTGAAGCTGCTAGCATGACACTGGACATAGACTCAGTGCGAGAGGCGATGGACGATTGTGAGAAGACTGGAAGAAAAAGTCGTCTACCTGATAGCTATGCAGCACAAGTAAGTTTTTCCCTGATGGAAGGCAAGTATTGTTTATACTGTCAAAATTCAAATCATACCTTAAATATATGCATATATTTATCTTTTATTGTAAAATATGTACCTTCTTAGTGGCTCAATTGCTGTTGGTACCTACCCTCTTTAACGCTCTACCTATATTCTTTTTTTCTGAATATTTTTAAATTGAATGGAAGAGCATTATTTAACATATGAGCTTTCCAAGAATTACATGCTTATATCTTCTCATTATGTAAAAGATAATCCACATTTTATTTTTTTGAAGCAGCTCAAAAATTTTCTTTTATACATTTGTGGAATTGTATATTCCACAAATGTGGAACTTGTTATATTTGTAAAAAAGCACATTCATCTTTTCAGTAGGAACTGCAATGTACACAATTACAACACAAGGTGTAAAACTAATATTCACATACACAAAGTCACACTTAAGTACACCTTAAGGGCCCTTACAAAATTGCCCTGAAATGCTACAACAAACTTCCTGAAAATATAAAATCCATAGAGAAATTCGACCAATTTAAAAAAAGAGTAAATTTGTTATTGATGAAGGAGTGTCACTACGATGTAAATGAATTCCTATGCAATTGATTCTTGTGATATTTATTCTTATGTGCTACACTGGGCTTTTGGTTGTAAAATATTATTGTGCTATGTATTCGTATATGTATTAGTATCCTCTTTATATTTGACTTGTCCTATACTTGTATTTTACTAGTCTCAGGACCAATAAAAATTATTATTATTATTATATCTTTTCCAACTTTTCAGGCTCAGTTCCTGTCAATACTAGGAAGTTGGATGGACAAAACCAAAGATTCTATCAATGATTATAGAGACTTCAACCAAGCATCACAGGTCTGGACAGGGACTCAGTTATCAGCACTTTTCAGTAACCTTGGAATTGGGGAAGATCGTTTCCCAGAACTGAAGGTAATTATTAACTGAAATAATTTGGTGAAGATTTATTTTATCATTTGATCTCATGATACATATTTGAGTCACATTGCAGAATATCCTTTTCTCTAGCTCTTTTTTAATTCGTTAGTTGGCAATTTTGAAGAATGATCAGTAATCATTTGCCAATATTTTTATGGAAAACATATCATTATAGTGGCAGCTTGCCATGGTTTCTCATTATTTCTTTTTTTTATCAGGAGCATAGTCCGCTTTACTCCTTTCATGCAACTGTTTTTAAAGGCAATAGCAATGCATAAGGCAATTAGTCTTGCAGTTTGATGAACAAACTTTTTGAGAATGTGTGCACGGAATTGGAGCAGGGGCTATTTGCATGTCTTTTGTTCATGCATTCGCTCAGTCATTCTAGCAAGTCCCCACTTTGCATGACCCAATTTTCATTGCACATCCATCCATATGTCAGACTGCAATGAAGTGCCTCATGTAAAATGGTCTTAAGGGATTATGAGTCACCACCTTTGGCTGAATTGCATTCAATTAGCATTTGGCCTCGGTGGTGTTGAGGTAACGTCCTCGCCTTCTAATCCGAAGGTCGCGGGTTAGAGTCCCACCTGGGGAGGATTTTTTCACCTCCCAGGGCATGGTTGTGTGTACTCGTCCATTGTTATTTCTCCCGATATAAAGGTCATACAAGAGCTGTTTTCGGTGGTTGTTGTTAAATTAAAAAAATAATAATTATTATTTCTGCCATGTAAGGTAGGTTACCTAGGCCTATGTAATCTGTGTCATACTGAATAGAGTTTTGACAACCATAGTAAATTTATACTTTTCTGGAGTAATATGCTGCCGCTGGATGGATTATTCACACCAATCGGGGTGTCCTTTGCTGCTGCAGTAATCTTAGGTAGTAGTGAACAACTCAGGCACTCGTAGGGGTGCTAAACATCCATATTTTCCCAGACATGTCCTCATTCAACATGGACTGTCTGGGAGGTAATTATGTACATAACTTATTGTTTCATTGAAGTTGTCAGTTAAGATTATCAGTGTAGTTAATGCAGAAAATCCAGTAGTAAAGATTTTTGCACTGGAAAACTCCTCTTGGGCTCTACTGGGTCCAGCTCTAAATCGCTGCCAGTGGTGGATCTATGGGGAGGGCTAATGGGGCTAGCTATAGCTCCCCAGGGGAATCCCCCCAGACCCCATTTACCCCCCCCCCCCCCTGGTCCAAACCTAGATCCGCGACTGATCGCTACCAATGCTTCAATGGCTGACGCATACATTGTCTCCAGCTCTGATGACAATGGATGAGTTGACCATTGAAATGTCTGTAGTGATACAGAGTTTGACCCTGTGGAAAGCTCAAGAAGTGGTTACCATCAGTATCCACTGGTAAAGCACCAGTTTTGCACTTTTATCTCAGGAAAAATTTGAATTTTTTTCATATTGTTGACATCGTTGTTTATGTTACCAACTATGTTCCAGATACAGATAGCAGAAAAGTCTCCTCAAACCTTGGCCTATTCATGTTTGGAATCCATTTGTCTCATAGGTTCACCTTCAGAAGATGGTGGAAGATGCTGCCAGTTCATCGGACATGGCTGAGGAATGGGATGATCCTCAGGAGAAGGAGAGCCCAAAAAACAGTATGACTGCAGCCACCCGTACCACGCTGGAGAATCTCTTTCTCGTCTTGGACTTCATTGTTGGCAGTGGAAAATCTTATAGGGATGACTATCGCATTGCTTTAGTTCGATCACTAACCAGGGATTTCAAAGCACCTGTGAGTAAAATATTTTAATCATTTATGTTTGGTAATAGATGTCATGGTCATTATTTAAAATCATCTTATGTATCCTGCCAGTTTCTTCAGATCTCTTTGCAAGGGAGGTGTTTGTAAAATCTTATGTTGCCTTACATGGGGTGATTGGGGTGTTCAAAAGTGGGCTGCATTGCCTAACGTAATGCTTGAACAGGTCCCAGTTAGGTTCATTTTTCTTGCCCTCTAATGGGAAGGAGTCCATTCTTCCATTATAGTTACTCTTCTCATATGGTTGTTTTATCTTTTGCTCAGTGGGGGCATTTGCTCGGAACCAAAATTGCTATTTTATTCACGAAATCGTTAGATGGAAACAAAAAATGAATTTTAGTGAAAAAATCAATCTTTTAACCGTAGCCATTCACTCATAAATTGAAAATTAAAATACGCAAAAGGTGACGCCCATTGAATGAGCTGCACTGAGACTTCTAGGTCATCCACCTCCCCTGGTTGACTGTTTTGGGGAGTGGAGCGAAGGAGCTGAGGACAGGGGGATGACGGAAGAAGTCTCACCATGCCCATTTCAGCAAAAGGATTAAGAACATCAGTTTTTTGTTGCTTATAACTCAAGAACTAGGTGACGGGTCGAAAAACGGAAAAATACAGGGTCTTTTTATTTTACAAACTATCAGATTCGGCAATTTAAAAAAATGGTAAACCCCATCTTGAGGTGGTGCTTGATTACCCACTGACTTGAAGTTTTTAACTACCCAATCTATGTGGTGTTTAGGTCAAATCCATGAGAAAATTCCAAGGACACAATTCCAATTCCAAAAAATGGAGGATTGGAAGTACATGTACCTAATAATTTTTGTTAACTGGCAAGTGATTTACTGAATAATGTCCATCAAGTTTTAGCTCTTTCCTTCTCCCCTGCCATAGGAGAAATCGAAAAAGAGGGTTGACTGGGCTGTGACCTGGACTGTGACCATAGTTACATGATGGTCTTATCTGTGCTGTTGGAGAAGAAAGTTGAGATATGGGGAAATGTTACATTATCTTCTTCTTTTGATCCTTGTTTTTTCACTCTTCCAACTCTAGGCTGAAGAAAATGGATGGCTTCAAACCAGAAGGACTCCCCAATCAAGATGGAAGTTGTCATTAAATTTTTGGTGCTTAAATTCAGCTGTTTCTTTCAATGGTGTTTCTGAAGACACCCGATCGATTGTTCTAACCTCTGGTACTCTAGCTCCAGTTGATTCGTTTCAGTCAGAATTGGGTACTCCTTTTCCTATTCGTCTCGAAGCGAATCATGTGATAGACAAATCACAGGTAACATGTAGCGTCCTTCATAACCTTCATGTAGAATACTTTTACTGCCTGTTGAAGCATATTTTTATTTAAAGCAGCTCATGAAAATGTGCCATACTGCTCAAGTGATAAGACTCAACCCAATTTTCCTTTTCTTCTGTTTTAAATAGGTTTATGTGGCCTCAGTAGGATTAGGTCCAAACAACTACAGCTTAAATGCAACTTTTCGTAATGCAGAAACATTTGATTTCCAAGATGAAATAGGTCAGGTGGTCCTTGATGTTTGCAAAGTTGTTCCCCATGGGGTATTATGCTTTCTTCCATCATACAACATGCTGGAGAAGCTGATCATGAGGTAAAGAGCATATTTATTTTCAACTAATAGTTATATTATCTTTGTTTATGTGAGCTGTGATTGAAGGTTTTTCATTTCATATTAGACTACAATTCTCTCTTTTAAAGTCTTGAGTGTGTGAGCCAACAGCTATGTATTCCTTTTGAAGGCTTACTAATTTAAATACTCGAAAAAATCATCATGTTAGCATAGGTGTGACATTGATTTTTAGTTATGTATGGGCTAATTTGAGCTCAAAGAAGTATGGTATTCATTATTCAATTATAATAATCACTACACAAAAGTTGATATTTTTACCACTATCATATATTTTTACATTCATGTGACATTAGTTATGGCTCCAGACCTGTCCTTCTCCATGGACTCAGTAGAATATCTTTCTTATTTTTATGAAATACATGAACTAAAAAGTCATTCTTTTCTAATGCTTTCATTGGCACAGTAATGAGTTAAAGTAAGTACATATATATATCTCTCTGTAGAGATTGACTGGAAGATTTTGGCTTCTGTACACAAACCCATTTTTGACCGGGATGAGTCTATTTAGATGAACTGCCTCTATGTAGGTGTGTTAGTACCACCATTGTCCCTTGGGCCTTGAGAAGTTTTTGCCTCCCCTCCAAGGCTGCAGAAAACTCCCCTCCTCTCACACTATAGTTTTGAACTTCGAGAGGCCATATGGTTTCAGACAACATAAACCGAATTTGCGTTAGTTATTCTTTGTTTTGAGAATAAGTGATGATAAATATGCGAGAATAAAAAATCAAGAAAGGAAGAATAGAGAGAGAGATGTACATTTACGGTCAACTTGAAATAATTGTGAGGGGTGAAAACATCAAGTGCATTTTATGTAGTAGGGCCAAACTCAAGGTGTAGAATTGAAAATGTAAGATACTGGGCATTTTGAAAGGGAAATTATTTTACATTAATTACATTTTTCTTTTATTTATGTTGCAGATATGCATATTCATAAGCATAGAGGCTAGACCAGAGTGCCTAATATCATTAACAGAGGGTTAAACTTTTATGAATAATTTTGTTAATTCTGTCAGTGAATATATGAAATAGTTAATTTATGCATGGGTTCAGAGTCACATTAAGCTTTTCGTAAACCCTAGGCTTTTCATAATTTTGAAACATACTTAAGGTTAAAATTTTTAAATATCTTCTAAATAATAATTTAATTCATTTAACTGAAAAAGGATAATTACTATGCATATTTAATTAAGATACTAGTCCTTGGTAGGGTAAATAAAATCATTTTTTAATCAAACAATGTACATATTTTAATATGATATAAAGGAGGCATTTTGTATGTTATCGTCTCTTGCCATATTGCATCGAGTGAGGATCATTTGGGATACATTGGTTTTGTTTTGCACAGCTTGCATTTGGATGATTAGTGTCACATATCCTGTCCTCTTGAACTTTCACATAGCATTACCAAATAAGATCAAGTTCCTGTATTTTTATCTTTTTTTTGTAGTTAGGTTATCTAAAAAGATTCCATAAAATAGGTAGTCCGATATAGCTATCTGGTAATTATTATGTATTTGTATTTTTTGATAGATAATACTAACAGCAAGGCCAATTCAGTGGTTTTTCTACGGAATTTATTTATTTTTAATTCATTTTGTAGAAAACTAAGTACATAAAAATAACTGAATCAGCAAAAATTTTGTTATTTTGATTCCCAGACCTCCTATTCTCTCAATTTTTAAATTTGTAGACCCTTCATTTTTCTTAGGCCCTAGGCACTGCCTCAAGTGCCCAATTGATGAAACAGATACACTGCAACTGTTTTCTCTTGTATCTATTCGAATCCACATTCCAGTATTGTCTTTCATGTATTTGATGCATCGTTTATATACATACCTGTCAATATTGCCACCTACCATAAAACTATGGGTAAAAACATATATTTTTGTCTTTTTGTACTTATGGTATATTTGAGAACAAAATTCTTTCATTCTAGGTGGCAAACCACTGGTCTTGAGGAAAACTTGTCCAACTACAAAGTGCTGCTTCATGAGTCTCGAGGACGTGGTGGGGAAGAATTTGAGCAAACTCTAAGGGAATTCTATGATGTAGTTGAGAGGACTTCTGACCCTAACATGGGAGGGCCTACTGGACCCTTACTTCTGGCTGTGTGCCGTGGGAAAGTGAGCGAAGGCCTGGATTTTGCTGACAATAATGCCCGTGCCGTGATCAGTGTGAGTGATGTACCTGACCTATGATTTATCTTACAATTAGTCATAAGAACAAAATGGATGTAGCCATAAGGTCTCTGACAGATTCATCTTAGTCATTAGGGTGTAGTTAGTCATCTTAGTCAAAATGGGTGTAGCCATTCTGATAGCACTTTTTCAAGAAAAACTTTATAGTAATTTTATATTCAGTTTATTATTCCACTTTAAAGTATGAATTGGTAACCTCTTTTGGTAAGTGCATCAGATAAGGGTAATCCCTTTTGGTCAGTGGATCTGATTGTGTAATGTGTAACGTTTGTGATAGGGTATGTGGCAAGTTGGTAACAGCCAGCTGGCTAATTGAAAATATGCTGGCTGCCGGTTGCCCATGCCTTTGTAGAGCCTTACTTGGGACAATTTAAGATACAAATTGCATCTGGTATCAGCTGTGATAGGCCATAGCCATCTAGCATATAACTTTCCACCTCTCATTGTACATTTTGGGAACTTTATATTTCATAGCTTGAGTCACAGGTTGCAGCATCTTTGCATGATATTTGAATTCTTTGATTAATTATTAAATGACTTAATATCAGAAAAATTGTCGGCTGGGTCATTCCTTGTGAAATCACGGACGAGTTGCCATTACTATCTCATATTTGCGCGAAATTTTTTGTGTGATATCCTTATAAGGCCATTATTTTGTATGTGCAATTTTTATGAAAAATGTTGAGTTATTGCGGAAATACGGGGGTATGAAAATTTCGGCATTTGTAAAAACAAGTCCCAGAGTTTTCCCATGTTTTTTTGATTTAAGAAAGCTAGAAAGTTCCGGTAAGAATCATTTTGAACAAAAATCTTTAGTGCATATATTCAACAGTCAAATTTAAAAATTTAAAACTTTTTAAATAAAAAAAAAATTTGAAAGTTTAAAATAAAATTTCAAAATGTACTCCTCCTTTGATCCATCTCAAATTTTAGAATATGGTAGTCCTTTGTATTGGTAAAAATGCTGCAAAGTTTCTTCATTGCAATATTTCATATAAGGGAGAAAAAAATCTTTGCTTATGGCATGCACTTCACCGTGTCCTCTCTCATCTGGTTGAGTTGCAGTTAGGCTTTTTGTTACTTGCCAATGGAGAGAGAAATGTACTATAATATACTTTTGATGTAAGGTAGAAGTGTTACTTCAAAAAATGGCCACTTTACATCATGGATATTGCTTAAAACAGTTACTTCCCAGTTGGGTGTATATAATGGCGGTGCAACTGCCTAAATCTGGCGGCTAATGTGGGTAAATCTGCACGGGAGGTCGTACGTTAGCCCAGAGCTTGATGCGAATCAACTATTTCATTTTCATTATTTAAATAAATTTTACCAGATAGTTTTAAGAGTAGATTTAAATACAACTGTATACATTACAGACTACCAGTGCTCTCATGCCTGTGCTTTCAGTGAAAACAAAAGTACTGTTGCAATCCGCTGAATTTGCATAAAAACATTAGGTCTCTAAATCTTTGTTCTGTCACTGCGGCCTTTTACAACCATTGCTGGGGGGTTTTAGGAGGAGTGATTGAAGGTTCAAAACTTTTACTCATTGCTCTATTGGTGTGTCAAAGTTGCTCGAAAAACATGCACTTTCTGGACTACCTAGTGATTTGTCACAGCAAGAGGCTGCTGCCACCGTGGATGAAGAAAGACTAGGGATTGAATGCACTCTCGGTTAATGTAAAAGTAGAATGTTCGGCAACCCATATAGACTCCAAGATGTTTTTAAAAAATCATTTTCAAGAGAACTGAATAGATACTATCACTTAAAAGAAGTGGACAGACACGGACAGATGTAATTTGGAGACTCTTATAATGAACAGCGAAACTTATGTTGATGTTTTTATAGGGGAATCAAAAAAGTTCAAACACTAGACTGCATTGCCAAGAAACAAAGTGTCTATAATGTTCTCTTGAAAATGATTTTCTAAAACATCTCGGAGTCTGTATTGGTTGCCCAACGTTCTGCTTTTACATTGACCAAGAGTACATTCATCAGTAGGTGAAGAGCTCTTCGATATGTGCTGAAAGCAATCTCTGTAACTTTCAAAGAACTTTTCATAGTCTTTTGAAAGAATCTCAGATAATTGGGCTCCCATAAGCATTAGTTTAAAGTTCTGGTGAATTGCTCACACACGTACCGAGTGCGTGCCTGACGCACCGGCAAGAACACATTCAGCTGGCCTTAAATCAGCCTACTTTGAAAAGCCAATTTAAAGATTAGGATTTTCTTTCTCGAACTGGGAGTATATCCCTCATAAATTACTGAATACTAGCTTTTTTTTCTTTTGATTTGTGACCTTGCTACCATTTTCGTATACATCTTGCCAATCCATTTTTAATAAAAAAATTGTACTTTTGCACACTTTATTTAAAATTTGCGACCGGTTTCACATGAATAAGGCATCTTCTGGCACATTCTGAAGCTTAGGGCATTTAGAGACCTAATGTTTTTATGCAAATTCAGTGGATTGTGACAGTACTTTTGTTTTCACTGAAAGCACAGGCACGAGAGCACTGGTAGTCTGTAATGTATACAGTTGTAATTAAATCTACTCTTAAAAATATCTGGTAAAATTTATTTAAATAATCAAAATGAAATAGTTGATTCGCATCAAGCTCTGGGCCAACGTGTGACCTCCCGTGCAAATTTACCCACATCAGCCGCCAGATTTAGGCAGTTGCACTGCCGTTATATAAACCAATCTGGGAAGTAACTGTTTTAAGCAATATCCATGATGTAAAGTGGCCATTTTTTAAAGTAACACTTCTACCTTACGTCAAAAGTATATTATAGAGCATTTATCACTCCATTGGCAAGTAACAAAAGGCCTAACTGCTACTCAACCAGATGGGAGCGGACACGGTGAAGTGCATGCCATAAGCAAAGATTTTTTTCTCCCTTATATGAAATATTGCAATGATGAAACTTTGCAGCCTCTTTACCAATGCAAAGGACTACAAGATTCTAAAATTTGAGATGGATCGAAGGTGGGGTACATTTTGAAAATTTAATTTGAAATTTTCAAATTTTTTTTTAATTTCAAAAAATTTAAATTTTCAAATTTGACTGTTGAATATATGCAGTAAATATTTTTGTGCAAAATGATTCTTACCGGAACTTTCTAGCTTTCTTAAATCAGAAAAAAGTGGGAAAACTCAGGGACTTGTTTTTACAAATAGCGATATTTCATACCCCCGTATCTCCACAATAACTCAACATTTTTCAAAAAAATTGTATATACAAATTAATGGCCTTATGAATATAACACACAAAAAATTTAGTGCACATCTGAGATGGTGGGGGTAATTTTTGCATTTTTGTCGGTGCTTTGGCATGGAATGACCCGGCTATTAGGATCAAAAAGTGAGTTTCCACTTAAAAGTTAGTTTACAAAAGCTAAGATTTCATTAAATACTAGTTGAAAAGCCTGATGAAACATGTGAAAACTATTGGCAAAATAGCCCAAAAGTAATGAATAAAGTAAATAATTAATAACAAATTAATGTCGCTCAGTGTTTCAACCTGAAGGTTGGTTTTGATAGGTGTTAGTGGAGCTCACCTTATACTAAGCCATTGGCGTGTAACATTAACTCATTAATTGTGCATTAAGAAACTTTTGTATGTTTTTTATTTTTATTGAAAACACACGTAACTGTGTTAATAAATATACAAAAATGTCAGAGATTTCCTTGTACACATACAACATTTTTGGTGAAGCAGGTGGAGCTGTTACTAAACATTTTTTTCTTGTGTGAATTTTGAAAAATGCATACCCCTGCACCATGTGTCAGTTAGTAGAGAAGGTATATGGGAGCTCGCCATCTATTGGAGTAGTTTGACTCACTACTCCTAGCAATTGAATCATAGGTACGTACGCATAGCTTTTTATTTAGTAGATCTAATACTGCAGCATTGGCTCTATATGGCTCACATATGTGCATGGATCAGTGACGAGTGCTGTTTTACTAAAGGAATCAACTTTGGCAGAAGTTAGTTTTCATATCATAATCTTCTTGATGGTCTAGAAATGGCAATCACAAAACCTAGAAGATTTAGGGAAAACTTAAAAAATCCATTGGAATATTATAGTTATTCAATACCTACAGTTTATGGTAATGACAGTCTTCACTCAGTCCCAATTTACTTAGGTTTTTTATTAATCTGGATACAGATTCACAGGTACACTTCATCATCTCAGAAAGGGAACTCACATGCAAGTGTAAGGAAACTAAGGCCAAAAAGGGCTGTAATTGGATGCAATGACAGAGAAATTAACCCTTTCGAGACGGTGGAATTCTCTCTTTAGCATGACTGCTACACTGAGCTCCAAGAGACTTTTTCATACCCTCTGTACGGAGCATTTTTGCGGGGCATCCGTAAGAAGGGTCTCGCAGGTAATCACACACCCCCAGACCCCAACCTTTTTCGACCCGTCTCAGCAGGGACTCCGCATTATCTCGAACTCTGAGGGTAGTTGGGCTACCTCCTTTCCGGGTTTAAAACCCTCCCTGCGGCATTGTTTCGCGGTCAACCTATGATTTGTTTACATGTATTAGCTACATGCATAATTGTTGCTTGCTCTTAAATTGCAGACTTTAGGCTGAATTCCTAGTTTTTTTCTGTGCATTGTCAAATTTTAAACGAAGCTCTACGGTCAATATTAATGGATTTAATGCAACAATCATTTCCAATCCGAAAATAAATTTTAATAGATGTTAACTCATTTAACAACAAAATATTGAAATAAACTATTCCGGGTATGCATTATCAAGGGTTGGTTTCATACTGTAATTGAGATTTCAGTTAATATTTATCGTAGAATTTTGTTTAAAAATTGTAAACGCTCATCAAAAGACAGAGAATTCAATTCTTAGTTTATAATTTCTGAAATTAAAAAAACATAAATTTTGCAAAATGACTGAATAAACAATCGTATGACCGCGGTCCCTTTCCACAAAGAGGGGTAATATACGACGAGGGGTACAGGTACCTGCTCCCGGATTTCGTGGGTGAGGCCTAACCCCAGCTGCGTTGGGTCCCAAAACTAAGCCTTCGCGTACCCGAGACCGTCATAAAAGGGGGGGGAGCACAAAGCCGAATATATTCGGCATTCGTTCCCTTGGCCAGAAAAATCTCCGACGAATATATTCGGCCTTCGTCTCCCTGGTCAAGAAACTTAAAGCCGAATATATTCGGCGTTAGTAGGGAAAGGGTTAAGTCATCATGGCTAAATTAGTTGTTCATTTAATTATGATAAGGCAACTGGTATGGTGAATAGTGGTTAAATGGTTTCTTAGGGCGTTCATTGAACCAGTGAACATTTAGAGGCTATTAATTCTTTTGTAAAACCCATGCTCAATAATTCCTACTTTTCATTTGATGTCACTCGAGGAATGGGATATGCACTGAGAGTCGAATAATTTCATCTGCCCCCTGCTGTGGTAATCTTATTTAATTTACATCGTGTGTAGTAGATTAAGTGAAACAGAGTAGATTTTCTTTATTTGAAATAGTTATTGAAAAGCATAACAGTCTGCAGTAAATCGTGTGGTAAAATTCCATTTAAATAGATTGTAATTGATTGTGAATGATGACTTATCTGTTAACTCCGAATTCTTTCAGGTTGGTATTCCATACCCTAATTTCAAAGACACCCAAGTTGAATTGAAGAGAGAGTACAATAATGCACATCTGAGCAGAGGGTTATTGAGTGGAAGTGATTGGTATGAAATACAGGCCTTCAGGTATGTAAATAGCTTCACCTATTTCAATCTGATAGTATAATAATCATGGGCACCCATACAATATTTTCCAGGAGGCGCAAGTCATAGGTTTATGAAGGGGGTTTAAATTTGAGGTCTCAGGAGTACATTTTTGGAACATCTTAGTTGAATGACAATTTTCTAAATTTTTCACCAAAATATTATGTACTTTAATTCTGCAAAAACAATAAATCAATTAAATTTTCCCTTCCCTTTTCTATTTTTCTCGGGAGGGTAGGGGGGGGGGCTGCTGTAGCACCCCCTTGCCTCCGTGTATGGGCGCCCATGATAATAATGTTTATTAACCCAAAGTTTTATGCAGCAAAATATAGTGCAAGTCCTATAAAAACACGGGATATATACCATGTACTATTATTCATGCTAAGTTCAATTTATTCTTGATGTTTCTATTCCTTCTCTTGCTATGGTTCTCCATAAAAATGTAATCCCTGCTGGAAGATGGAACAATATGTTGGCCCAATAAAATCAAAATATTAGCTCA
This sequence comes from Pyrrhosoma nymphula, assembly GCA_963573305.1. NCBI lineage: Eukaryota > Metazoa > Arthropoda > Insecta > Odonata > Coenagrionidae > Pyrrhosoma > Pyrrhosoma nymphula. Next base: position 66,060,477 of record OY754330.1, on the reverse strand, counting down.
ATACATCAACCAGGGGTCCCACAGTGTGAACATCCTAAGCCTATAGGGTAGGAAACAAAAATGAGGTCATTTGATATTTTACAACCTCAAAGACCCTGGTTAAAATTTAGAGTGCATTATTATTTTTTAAAGTATACACACAGGTAAGAATTTTCTGCTCTGTAACTGGGATGGAACAGGGGTGTGACTGGTCTGTATTAAGACCTCTGTAACTGGGATGGAACTGGGAATGAATTGAAACAAGCTACACCCGAGTTACACCCCAGTTACAGAGCAGCTGGGATGGAACTGGGGTACTCTCCTTTATTGAAAAAAAAATATTTTACCGAAAAAGAAAATATTTGTAATGGGAGTTATGGGGATGAAAACTCAACTTCTAAAGATATGAACGTAAAAAACTACTAAAAATGAAAAACAATATTTTCCACGCCAGAGTATCGAACGCCGTACCTTCCGCTCCTCAATCCACCACCTTACCACTGGGCAACCGCTGCCATGTGGAATAATGCTGAGTATATGGGTCAAATCTTTTTTAATTTCATAAATTCTGCCTTAAAGGGATTCAGCACTAACCCATGATCATCTCAAGTTTCAAACTCGAGTTTATCCTGAGGGTAAGGAAGAAGCGGAAGGTATCGAATTTGATGCAATTTCATGATGATACCACGTTAATAAGTATCCATGGATTTAATGATATATCAAAAAATATTTCTCACAAGCTCTAAGTTGGTTTTTTTAAAATGGTCTAGCCATAAACACTGTTAAAACCAGCATTTGTGTAGCGATCTGAGGCCAAGTAATTCAGATCTCATTGATTTGATGGATAAAGATATGATTATTATAGGTATCCACCCTAGGGGCATCCAGGGTGATTTTTTTACAATTCCTTAAATGCACCCCAGTTACAGATGAGAGGGTGTGAGAGGGTCATCTCATCACAGGTGGAACTGGGGTGGACAGGGGTGGAGGAAGGCAATTAGCCATACTGAAGAGTTACAACCCTGATGCACCCCAGTTCCACCCTTCTATACCTCCATGTTTATGAGTCCATCCCTTTGCAGCCCAGTTACAGACTAGATTTTGCCCTTACAGACCAGATTAACCCCAGTTCCACCTCAGATACAGAACAGATATTTTTTCATGGGTACTTAGTAATTATATAATAACTGCAACCATGGTTAAGGTAGCTTTAATGAAGCAAGTAAAAATTCTCAGAATTTTTACATGCATACATCCTACCATTCTTCATCCCATCCATAAAACCTATTCTCTTTTTCCCCTTCCCTGCTCACCAAGCAACCTACGCTCCCTCATGGCCTTAAGCAACCCTTATCCCCTAATTACCTCCTCCAACCACCTACTTTGCCACCAACTAATCTCATCCAGAAGTTTCCTTTCCTCACCAACCATACCAAGCACTTCCTCGTTTGTCTTCCTTTCTGTCTACCTCACCTTCTCCATTCTCGTCCACAACCACATCTCAAACGCCTGCCATCTGTTCTTATCGTCCTATCCTAGAGTCCACAATACTACACCATGCGAGGCCACTCATATTTAACTATGTATTTACCAACCTTTTTTTATATCTTTTCCCAAGTTCCCTATCATCAAGCTCTCTCCTATTGCTGAATGCTTCTTTCGATGGTGCTATTCTTCTCCTAATTTCTATGCCACTATGCTCATTTTCTTTTAAAGTACTACCCAAGTAAATATATTCCTTTTAGTATGCATTAACCATGAAAAAAGTGTGCAAAAATTGTGCTCACTTTTCTCACACTTTTTGATCATGCACAGTCTGTGCACACTCTTGTCACTCATGGATGGCATGCACAACTATGTTTTCATTCACACATCTTAGGCACTTTTTGCACACCATTATCATCCATGATTTGTGTGCATTTCCTGCTCATGTGGGATTTTTGTTTCTATATTTGTATAATGCTGATGAAGTCTTCTTGGGTCTTCCACCAGGTTTGTTGGCAGACGTTTCGACTACTACCTCCTCCATCGTCTTCAGGGCTAAAGAAGATTATGAAGATGATGGTAGAGGTAGCTGTCGAAACGTCGGCAAAAATATTTCTCACCTGGTGGAAGACCCGAGAAGATTTCTACAAGATTTCCTGCTCACTTTTGCTCTGCTGCTGCTTTTTACGGCTAATTTTCTCACTCTTTCTCACTGTTGACACTGTAAATTCTTCCTCCTACCAGTATTTTCCTTAAGTTTGATTTTCAGTATGTATTGAAAAGATATTAAGGAGGGGATATCCTTGGCCCCTCCCTAAGATATTAATGTTATTTTGGACTCTTAGGTGGAATTCTTACTCTTAGTAAGGATTTTCTGTTGATAAAATGGCAATATGTACTAATTTTTTTTTGAAAAGTGACTTTCAGCATGCTTTCTGTTCCACGTGAGCACCCTTTTAAACAATTTTATTGCTCCAAATCACACTTTAGTTTACATTTTTTGTGCAGTTTATTCACACTTCAGGTACTCTGTTCACACTTTTTCCACATTTAGGTACATATATGCACACCATTTGCACCCTTGTAGTACACCTTCTTCACACTTTAGGAGTTCCAAAATATGCTTTTCTCACACTTTCACACTTCTTACACATTCTCTATGTGCTTTGGAGACTTTGTCCGTACTTGCTACACATTTTTTCGTAGGTACACTTTTCTCACGCTATACTCAAATGTTATTTTCACCAGAGAGGCTCATGGTCTGGGCTGGGATTTGGCTGTATACTTGCAAAATACTTTGTACATATTTTTACTGCCTGAGCAGTGAACAGATTGTCACTTATGGATGCTATATGAATAATATGTATGCATTTACATATTCTATAGTCATGTGGAATCACAAACAAGTTAGCACGTTGGTCAGCTATGACTGCTATGAGGCAAAGAAGCCATTTTTTGTGCCACATTACTATTCCTTAATCTATACCAGGATAGGGGATGAGGATAAGACATTTCTTTTTTTTTGTACATGTAATGGGGCTAAAGGTTCATACAAAATATGCATAACATGTGAACCATAAGTTAATACGAAGTGAATGGAAGGTAGTGGAACTCGAACTCATTAGTGACAAAAATAAATTTAAAAAAAAATTAATTTTGGTATGTTATTGAGTGATGCTATTTCTGCATTTGTTGCAATTTTTGTGAATTGTGCTCCTTCCATCTGATTAGCTCCTGATTTATGAATGAATTATTCTGTTGAAAGATTCAGTCATTGAGGTTCTTGTGTGATATGGGTAGTTGATTCAAAATAACTTTTCTTTTCAATGTTAAATTATAGAAATTTAAAAAAAATTTGATTGGTGGCGAAGTAGCTCTTTATATACCATAGTAGATGAATTTCCCCCACCTCACACAATATGTCCCTGGTGTAAAAAGTTCAGGAACTTTCTTTCGACTTCTTTGAGCCATATGGCAAAAATAATGTACTCCATTGTAGGCATTTAGCTCATTGCTTGGCTGATGTGAGCTTGTCATTTCCAATAAGGGATGTGTAAAGGGAGTTTCCTAAGGACTAGGTTGGCGGAGTTGAGGAAATGCCTCCACCATCCTTCCTCTGTGTTACTATGTCGCCGATACATGACTCTAATGATCCCTCCTTCGTTATTCTATTGCGACTCTTAGGCTCTTAGTGAATTGGGCTCTAGAAATATGTCTTTTTTATGAAAGGATTATGCCCTTCTCACGTATCATCCTATGGACTCTAGCCTGAATTTCATTCTTCGTAATATGAGTGGTTCAAGTTGTAATGTCTGCTGTTTTTTTCTGACAAACTAATAACCCCAAAAAGTTTATATGTACTTCTGTTTTATTTTCAACACAATCTCCCTGTACAAAAGCATATATTTTCTCAACGTCAACACCATGCCTCTAAAACTGCTGCAAACACTTCTTTAGCGGTCCTTTGCTCTCACTGGAAAATTGCTGACGCAAGAGAGGCTGAACTGGAAAATGAGCAACCATAGAAAACTTCTTTCATCGTTGGATAAAGCCAAAAATTGTTGGGAGTGAGGTCAGATGAGTAGGAAGCATGAGACATCACATCAAAATTGTTTTCATGGAGAAACTCCATGCCTCCAAGAGTGCTCCAAGAATGCTCACTGAGTAGGGGCATTTTCTTGATGGAAAAGTAAAATTGCTGCCTTTTCTGATCATTTTGCTTGCAATGCTGGAATATCTTCTTCAGTAAAACTTATTCTTAGAATGCAGGCATCGCCATGGTGCCCTTTGGAACACAATGAGAATATCTCAGAAACCTAATTGGCGTTCATCCATAACCATTCTTACAAAGATATTGGTCTGGCTGGTTCATAGCCATGGCTGCCTCAGCTCATTGTCACTCGACATTTGGCCTACTTTGAATTGTCGCACTCGTGAATTTGCATTTCGTCATTAACACCATTACCGCATGTCTCACTCAATTGATGATAAAGTTTAATTGTTTGTTTTAATGTTTTTACTCCAATCAAATAAATACTTGTGGCCCTTCCACACTGAATGTCATCAAATTAAGTATTGAAAACGTGTAACACTCTAGCAGCAGCTACAAGAACACTGTACACTGTATTGTACTGACATTTCTTCCACACATAGGCTGAGAGTGCTCTTGCATTTTAAATTCAGATTCATGCAGGGGTGGATTACAATCATTGTTTTGGAGGCAGATTGCTACTTTCTGGGGGTCTGGGGAGTATGGAATACCAAATTCATACAATTTTATCTATTTTCCCAAGAATTATGGGGGGCACCCCTGGATGCAGGTGTCTATCTGCACCTATTGTCCAGGAAAAAATTAGCAGATATTAGAACGGGAAGGGACCTCATACATTGTGAATGCAATTTGGAAATACCTACACTTGCCCACCCTCCCTATCAATGTTGCTATCGTAAATGTTTTTTGAGTGTGCTTTCAAATATGTCATAATTTATGCATATGGTAATTTTGCATGCATTGGCTTCAACAGGGCATTAAATCAAGCATTGGGTCGCTGCATCCGTCATCGCAATGATTGGGGTGCTATAATACTTCTTGATGACAGATTTTCCAAGAGCAAAAAGTACACTCAAGGACTATCAAAGTGGATAAAGAATATGGTATGACAATTTTATTCCTTAAACTATATTAGTTTTAATTAGAGTTGCCCAAAAGAAGTATTTAAAAAATTTCTTTCTTGACTTTAAAAATCCTAAGAAATTTATTACTTTAGATGGGAAAATAATATAAATAAGAATACATACAAGATTGTATAATTGATCATTTTTTTTCACAAAAACATACGTGACATTGGTTCGAGTTCCTTCTGTAATATATATGATCTGAATTGGTGGCTACACACATGTTTGTGCATCTTTTTGCTGTAATTTCCTATTGTATTTTTAGGTATATCACTATCAGTCATGGAATGAGATGTATGCTGGCTTGGGGAATTTCATGCAGAAATATGGTAGATCTTCTGTGAGTGAGGGTGGAAAAAGCCATGGTTTGTGATGATTATAATTTTTTGCTATTTCTCACTCATGCACTCAGCATTAGTTCTTCTATGGCCTTATTTAATATCCTTAGCTTTGCTGTTGTGGCTTTTAAGTTTTACTGCAACTGGAACATTTATAGCCCAATGTTTCCCTCGCGTTGCAGTGAGCATCTTCAGTAGCGCTGAAGAGCATCTTTACTCCTGAAGACGCTCGCTGTAGAGTGAGGGAAGCATTTTGCTAAAAATGCTCCAATCACAGAAAAACTCAAAAGCCACATCAGCATCTATCAACAGCTGCGAAAGTCTACACTCTAGATTCTTAATCTTATTTGAATATTATAATAATAATTGATATAAGAAAATTTGTTGTCCTTTTACATGTTTGTTATTTCTCTTGCAGATGAAATGAGGGAGTTTGGTGGGCAGTAAGAATCTTCTTTTACTTCATTTTTTATGACAATTGTCATTCCACTTTTGTTTCTGTTTATGTTTTACATTTAAATATCTACAAACTTATTTATTATGTCTAAATGTAATGATGTAGATATTTATCATGATTGAATCCTTTTTGGGACAAGACTGCTTTTGTATTAATTTCAATCAAGGATGATTAGTTTTGGACAAAATGTTATGAACAGTAAACAAAATAAAATTTTGCCTCAACATAAGGTGGACATTTTTTTACCTGTGCAATATTTACACATTAAATAGCAGCTGTCCATTAAGTTGAAGTCTTCTAAAGTTATTCTTATCTAGATAATTAGGTACTATTCCATAATCAAATCTTCAACTTACTTTTACTAAACATACTGCATGCCTTCACAAGGTTCATTGTCATCCTTGTGTAGGTTGAAGTGCCATTGGGAGAAGGGAATAGCTTTTCTAGCCGATAACACCCATAAAAACAAACTTTCCAAGCTTGGGTGAGACAAGTGAGGAAATTGAACGAAACACAAGTATTATCAATCAATAACTGAACTAGCAATATATTTCACACACAAAACCAACCAAATTACAAGCAAATTACCAACAGGTTGAGTGCCAGGTGACCAATTATGAGAGTTTCCACTTAGAAAATGATTGAGATATACAAGTACGAGAGGTTGAGCTTCTCTCCAAGTACAATTGACTGAAAATCAGCAGGTTCACGCAACAGTGTTACTTGGTCGCCGTCTCGACTGCAAAAGAGCGTTCTGAGGGATGAGTCAGCTGAGGAGGGGGTTTGTCGGCAAGGATGAGGTGGAATGGGTTATCTCAGGATATAGGCGATTGTTAGCCTTGGAGGGGAGGAAATAATGAGATGGGTGGGCACCTCAATTGGAGCAACAGGAACTGTTTTCTAGTTTCGGCCGCAGAATACAGGATCACAGCCTTTGTGCCTTGGTCAGAATGACCGCATTTTTGGAGTCCTTCCTCACTTCAGGGGCTATATAAATGATGCAGGACCTGGTGAGGTAAAGGTGCAGCAAAAGGCACGGCAAAACGCGTGGCAGAAGTCGTGGTAGAAGTTGCTGGCGGAAGTTGCTGGCAGGAGTTGCTGCATTTTGTAGTCGTAGGCATTTTGGCCATCATTGGCACCATGTCGTTAGCCCTCATGGTGGGATGTACCTCGGGCAAGTCCTTCTGCTAAGTCTGGAGGGTAAACAGTCCACAGAGGGGAAACATGTCCAAAGAGGGGAATTTGAAAAAAAAGGGGGGTGGGGGTGTATAAAAAATGCCACAAGGCTTTAATGAATATGTATACATTTTTACATGGCAACGCCCATAAACTCGTCCGTGGTCTAGCCAATTTAGACAGTTTCTCAGCCTGGAGTATGTGTACCTTTAGGCCTGTAACGTAGCCAGGATTTTGTTTTTGGAGGGTTCATATTGAGTATAAGTTGGGGTGGGGTAGGGAGGGTATTCGGTGGAAATATTTGAAAAAATTAATTGCAAAATTTTACTTTGACATTCAGAGTGCAGTCATGACTGCAGTGCAACAGCCAATTATTTTATATTTTCGCTGTGCTGACTTCTGAAAGAATACATTACATATGTTTTTTTGTGTTTGAAAATTTACGCATGTATTTATTTTACGAGAGGAATAAAAATCCATCTATGAAATCAACACATTCTTTGTCAAACAATCAAAACACAACTTTTTCTTAAAGTACCCTTTTCCATTATTGAATGGGAAATGTCAGATGGGGTCCAGTCCCCACTGATTTTGAGTTAAATGCTAAGTGCACACTTACAGATTAAACTGCAGTTACAAAAATGCATACTGTTGCCAGTTATGTTCAGTATTCCAATCACAGATTCAGCGCCTCAATCACTGGGAGGCAGTGATTTCATTGCAGTGAGGGTGATTTCATTACTGGCCCTCAGTGTTGAAAATACTGACATCAATCATTCTAAGTGGGTATGTATTTGTCTCATAATAAAAATCTGATCAGTAGCAGTAACAATTCTTCCGAAAACCACATTGATAATCTCCAATCTTTTTGTTCAATGAAAGGTTCGAGTCTTGAAGCTAAAATGTTGCTGAAAACTTTGTATACTACACTAAGTATGTAGTGTTATTGGCCTGTAGGTCTCACATTTAGATTTATCACCTTTCTTGTGGATAGGATGTATGATTCCCATGTTCCAGTCTTCTGGCATTTTCTCTGCTTTCCATATAATTTTAATAATCTCATGCATATGTTGTTCTACAGGTTTTTCACCATTTCAGCAGTTATACTATCCTCACCTGGAGCCTTGTTATTTTTCAGTTTTTTAATTGCTTTTATAATTTCCTCCATACTTGGGCTCCGGGTAATTTCACTCTTCTCATAGTCTTCTTCTAAGTCCGCAATTGCCTTTTTCATTTACATTCACTTGTTTTAATACACCAATTTCATTCCTGTTTAACTGCTGTTCAAAATGATCTTGCCATCTGGCTTATATGTTCTTTTTGTCTCCTCTGAGATTTCCATCTAAGTCTTTGCAGAAAACAGAGCTAGGCTCAAAACCCTTTTTTGTTTCTTTCACTCTCTGATAATATTTTCTGATTTCCCTTCTATTTCTCATATTTTCTAGTTCTGTTGTTTCTCGAATATTCTTTTCTTCCTTCTGCATTCTCTAGATGCAATTCTCCTTTTTTGCCTGTAGTCATTGACTGTTTGTCTTGTTCTTTTTTGAAGCATTTTCTTTCTGGCTAGGTATCGTTCTTCAATTGCTAATGCACAATCGTTTTCATACCACTCTTCCCTTTTTCTACTTTGAATGTTACCTACTACTTCCTTAGCTGTTGTTCTTATCGCTTTTTTCATAATATTCCATTTTCCTTCTAGATCACTTCCTTCCTTGTTTTCCTGATGCCTGGTGGCTATTTTTATTTGGTACTTATCTTTCTTATCTTCATCTTTGATTAATTTTTCAACATCATACCTCTCATTCATGTTTCTCTTGTTTGTTCTAGCTACATCAATCTTTTGCCTATACTTAATTCTTACCAGGTTCAAAATTATTGTCTGAGTCCCTGTCGGTACCTCTACAACTGCTCACTTCAAGTATGTCCGTTGCGTGTCTTTTCTCTATGAGTTCATGGTCAATCTGTTTGCATGTTTAGCCATCTGGTGAGCACCATGTGGCTTTATCTTTTCTCTGCAACCAAGTACTCCTAACTACCATGTTCTTGCTTGTGGCAAAGTCGATTACACTCCATCCATTATTGTTGCTTTGTAGATGAAGACTTTCTTTCCCTATTGTTTCTTTGAATTGTTCCTCCCTACCAATCTTGGCATGTAAGTCCCCACAAATTATTTTGACATCATGATTAGATATTTTTCCATGCTCCTCTAGTTTACTATAAATTCATCTTTAACATCCTCCTCAGTGTTGCCTGTAAGTGCATATATAGAAAAGATTGTTATGCTGAAAAACCTAGCTTTTAGTTGAAGGGAGCAAATTTGATCGTTAATAGGACTGAATTTTAAGAAGGCAGGTTTAATACTTTTTTCTGATGAAACCTGTTCCATTCCTTCCATTGTTTCCTCCACTGTACAAGACGATGTGATCTCCTGATTGCATTATCCCATTTCCTGGCCATCTCATTTCCTGCCCTATGCTAAACCCCCAACCTGGAGGACCAGGTACTTTGATTTCTGAGTCTTCCTCTCCTAGACAGGCTGTCTTTGCTTTGACTTAAGAGCCCTGTCTGCCCCCACAGTTCATCTGTCGTACCACTGCCCTTCAGCTCTCCCAAATGATGTCCGGCCATGGGCCCTACCGACATACCATCTCCGGTCCCATGCCATTACTGGTGGCTGCTGTGGTCCACCACCAGGGATGTTTATCAACTTCCCGGTCTAGATCCGCCATGTTCTGTATGAGGAGGACCACCTCGTGTAGGACGTGGCTCATCACCACACTGCAGTGTTGTCTCTCACTCAGCACTGCATCACGGACGGTCTTTAGATAGCATCCTCAAGGTGGCTTGTCCGCCACCTCTCAGCTAAACCCCTAGAAGTGTGTGGGGACCAGTTTCAGGTTGACCCTGTACTAAAGGTACTACCCGTCCACACCACCTTGACCCCATTTGTCACACAATGGATGTAGTAATGGTAGGGTGGTGAGGACTGTGATGAGTAGCACTCTTTGGGGAACCCACCTTAAAATTATTCTCTATGCTTGAGTTCATGATCTGCAAAAGACAAACTCTTATTAAATATGTAAACAGTGAAGATCATTTAAAACCACTGGGGTTAATATGGATCACTTTTTTAAAAAATCTGTCTACACTCCTGACTCGTGCACATTCTGTTATAGCAGTTTGCTTAGAGGCATCGTTCTCCACCTTTGCAGGTTTTACACCCCTAATTTTGTGGGATCATTTATGAGAAAATACTTACACTGAATTCTAAATGTTCAAATTTGTAAAACAGAGTTTATGATATTCATAAAATTAGTAATAAAAAAGAAATGAAATATTTGGTAGTGAGTACAGCATAATTAAAATCAATTGAATGAGGTAGGTATAAGAAAATATGGGAATTAATGAATAATTAAAATTGTAGGAATGCATTTTGATTTTTTTAACCTCTCGATCCTGAAGAACAAATGGCACACCCAATTGGTTACCCACATTGGCACACCCATCCACCCATACATTAAAAAAAAGCATGTCAAAAGTGTGCAGAAAGAATTCATTGAAGAAGAATGAAAAGAGCGTGCAAGAAGTGTTCAGAAAGTGTTTGGTGAAGAAGTGTGAAAAAAGCTTGAAAAAAGAGTGCAAGAAGTGTGAATCAAAAGCGTGCAAGAAGTGTGCAGAAAGCGTTCGGTGAAGAAGTGTGCCAAAAGTGTGAAAAGAGCATGCAAGAAGTGTGAATAGAACTGTGCGCACACTTTTTGCACGGTTTTCTGCACACTTTATTTTCACCAGGGAATCTCCCAGACCCACCAGACTCTTTAGGCCTGCCAATGGCCCTTGGTTCAAGAGCCCTGCAGCTGCTTAGCAACTTCAACCTTCTTTTCTATCCTATAATGTATCCAGTCCTCGTGTGCTTGATTTACTGAAAAAGTCTTCAAATTTTCAGGGTGCTCAAATCGCATCCAAACGGTCCATTGCATACGGGGCTAAAACTTCCTCCCCCTAGAACTCAGGACTGCTGTCAAGAAAGGCTTCGGATGCACTGTTACCGAAGTATTGCAAAAAAAGAGTCCCATTGTGACATTTGAGCTCCTGGTACACTGTGTCAGGGTGAATTGGCTCAATCGGTCCAAGTCAATGACTTCATTTCCATGATATTCTTGCCATTCTAAAATAATACTACTGATAAATTGTGATTAATGCTTTTTCATTTTTTATTGTTACAGGTATTATTTAACTGTCCATGAAATATCCTTATGATGTTCTTGTAGTTTGGGATTACGAATAACCTGTGTCACAAAACTGGAAAAGGGATAAATGACATACATGTGGAATAATTTTGTATTTGGAATAAAGTTTTTCCCATGCAAAATTTTACCTCAAGCATATTCTTAAAAAATATGCCACCATTCCAGGTGAACATTTCTATAAGTAACTATAGGAAACTATTGAAATCTGGCCCAAATTTTCTATAAGTATCTGTAAGAAATCCTATAAGTAACTATAAGAAAACGTATATGTAATTATAAGAAAATCTATAAGTAACTATAAAAAAATTTAGTAACTATAGGAAAACCTATAAAAACCATAAGAAAACCTAAAAGTAACTATAAAAAAAGTTATCAGCAACTATATGAACCTGTTAGGAAACCTAGAAGTAACTACACACTGGTAAACATTTTGAAGGAAATTCCCCAAGTTTAGCAGGATTTAGCATATGATACGAAATCATTTAACAAATTACCTACCCGACCGTGCAGTCAACATATCTCACGTCTACATGATTCATGTCTAACTCGCAATTTTAAGAAAGTCCTGTATACCTGGTCATTCCCATGCATACAAGTAATTGTGAGAACTAATTTTTAAATGTCATTGCCGTGATAGTTTGAGGAAATAGTAATAATAATAATAATGTTTATTATTATTATTATTATACCTCTTGGGAGGAAAAAGCAGAAAAGGCTGGAACAGTTGGAGGCCAAGATCACGCAGGCGAGAGAACAGGCGTCGAGAATTCAGTGTGTGATGGAATACATCGCATCTGGGCGAGCTTTCACTCCTAAAGTTCGGCGCATAGCGCGCAGCCTCAGATACAACCATCACACACTGAATAAAAGCGTGCTGCTCACTATTAAGCAGCACGCGGTCGACAGAGTACGCGCGCTCACCACGGCCCGGAAAAAACTCCTCAAGAAGAGCAAGGCCGTGAGGGAGAACTCTACCTTTCTCCTTCACCCGTTCCGCCTCTTTCGGCCACCTCCGCCTGTTGTTGAATCTCCGCCACCCGTCCAAGAGGTTGAACGTTTCTGGAAGGAAATCTACGAAACGTCGAAGCCATTCAACGGAGACACTCCGGCCATAGGCCTCTTTAAAGAGGTTTGTGACCGCCACCTACAAGATGTGGATGGACCTCTTTCAGTCACCGAAAGTGACGTGAAGAAGGCCTTCTCTGGCAAGAAGAATTTCTCGGCTCCAGGAATGGATGCCGTGAATAACTTCTGGTGGAAGAAATTTACTTCCACCCACCAACACCTCGCCAGAATCTTCACGTCCTTTCTAAATGGTGGAAAACTAATTCCACCTTGGCTGACTGAGGGACGCACGGTTCTAATACCTAAGAAGGGAGACTTGTCCAATCCAAAGAACTACAGCCCTATAACCTGCCTCAACACTGTATATAAGGCGTTCACCTCGATCTTGAGCGACCTTATCCTACACCACATCCAGCCGGTTTGGGAGGAGGTGTACGAGCAGAGGGGCTCAAAGCGGGGAATCGCGGGATGCAAGGACAACCTGCTCATTGATAGGTGCATATGCCAGGATGCCATCCGGCATAAGCGAAACCTATCAATGGCCTGGGTGGACTACAAGAAGGCTTTTGACACCACTTCGCATGAGCTTTTGATCGCCATGCTGAAGTTGATGAAAGTCCACCCAGAGGTAGTGTCCTGCATCCAACGCCTGTTACCACTGTGGAAAACGCGCTTCGTTCTGACCTCAGGCAAGCGGTCAGTTTCCACAGAGTTGGTAACATACCACCGTGGCGTTTTTCAAGGCGACAGCTTGAGCCCCTTACTGTTCTGTATTTCCCTCCTACCCCTGTCCTTTCGGCTGCGACGAGGTAAAGGATACATGTGCGGTGTTCCAGGTGACAGGAAGCATAAGGTCACCCATTTGTTTTATATGGATGACCTGAAGCTGTACGCTTCTAATGCGAAAGGCCTTCGCACTGTCCTGGATACCGTACTGGAATACAGTGAGGCTATAGGGATGGAGTTCGGATTGGACAAGTGTGCATCCATCCACTTGGCGAGAGGAAGATTTTCGGAGATCAAAGATGACGTGAAACTTGTTGACGGGAGCGTCATTCGTCACCTCGAGGACGATGACAGCTATGAATATCTCGGCGTCCCCCAGCGCCGAATGCAGGAGGTTGCAGCAGTGAAGGAAAGGATCACCGCCAAATACAGACAGACTCTCAGGAACATCTGGAGTTCTGAGCTGTCAGGCAAGAACAAGGTTCTTGCCACGAACATGTTCGCGGTTCCTGTACTGCTGTATACCTTCGGATGCATGAAGTTGAACGTCAGCAAATTGGAGAACCTCGATAGGGGAACGAGGAAGATGATGACCATCTATAGAAGTCTTCATCCGAAATCTTCCGTCGCCAGATTGTATCTCCCTCGCAATGTAGGTGGTAGAGGACTATTGAGTCTGGAGTGTCTCCACAACAGAGTTGTCCTGGGTACAGCTTGCCGAATTTTGAAAAGCAGGGACCCCCTGCTCAATCTCGTGAGAGATCACGAGAGTGCAGGAGCAGGGGCGTTTCTCTTCCAGGCGGCAAAGAGGGCAGCGGACGAAACCGGTCTCGACTTCGACCCGTCATCCGACGGAAGCGAGAATGACACGACCATCTCGTCATTGAAGGCAGACGTCCTCAAGCTCGAAATAAAAAAAAGCCGAGCAGAAGGCCTTGCTCAAGGTGCATACCGATAAGCCCATGCATGGATGTTTCTACCGAAACATCGAAAAGCATGGGTTATCGAAGGAGCTGACGTTTGCCTTCTTACGCTCCGCTGGTCTGAAGTCCGAGACCGAAGGTTTTGTCCTCGCGTGCCAGGACGGTGTCATAAACACACTCGTGTACCGCCGCATTATATTCAAGGCGGAGGTTGCGGACACGAGATGTAGGGCGTGCCGAGCCCAGCCGGAGACGTTGTGTCACCTCCTCTCCGGCTGTAGCTATTACGCAAAGTCCGCGTATTTAGCTCGGCATAACGCGGCCCTACGGGTGCTGTACTTCCACCTTCGACACCATTATGGCATCGACGAAACACCTGTGCTGCCCAATCCCCCTGCAGATATCGAGTCCGTCGTGGTGAACGATAAATGCACAATCTGGTGGAATTACTCCTTCTCCACCACCAGGCAGTTGGAGGCGACCAAGCCTGATATCGTTCTCCTCGACCACCTCACACGCTCCATGTTCGTCATTGAGTTTTCCGCTCCGGCTGAAACCAACATGGATGCGAAAGAGGTGGAAAAACGGACTTAATATCAAGACCTGCTTTTTGAACTTCGACAGATGTACCCCGGACACTCTGTGAAACTGGTGGTCCTCATTATAGGTGTGCTCGGTGGAGTTAAGGGCTCGCTGATGAATAACATCAAGTGCATTCCGTCCTGCGGTTCACAGGCGGAATTACTAGTTGCACGCATGCAGAAGGCCGTCATCCTGGGGTCATTCCGTCTACTGCGGACGCATGACCCTACCGCAGCGTTGCCACACATCCGATGGGCGTCGGACGTGGCTGCGATTACTGCAGAACCCATCTCGAGTCTCCGGCAATGTTTATTACGGGTGTTTACCCATTTCACAAAATGTTTAAATACATAATATAACATTATAAAATATTTCTACTAATTAGTAAAGTCATTGCACAATGGTGATGTTTCACACATAAAATGAACAATAATTAAGCAAAACAATGATCATTAAAGATTAAAGAGAATATGACAAACAGAGCAAGACAATGGTTGTCACAGTCATAAAAAGTGACCAACATGATTAAGTAAAACATTAATTAAGATTACAACAATATGTAGCAAAGTAACATATACAAAATAATACAAGAGTAAAACAGAACAATAAGCAATAAAAGAGAATAAGAAAAATACAGAAATTAGAAATACATCAATATTTAAATAATAGGGATAGTTTCTGTATAATGAAATGATAGCAATTTTTCTAAGCACTTTTTCCTAAATATAGAAGCTGAGTTATGATGAATGTCAACCGATGGTTCCACTAAGTTGTATGTGTGGTGAAGTCTGGAAAGGGGTGCATTGTATGTGAAGTTTCTATAGCAAAATTGCAAATGGAAAAGTTTGGTTTTTCTCGTGAAGTTGTGGGTAGTATCAAAAGATAAAAGCTTTGTAAGGGAAGGACAATTGATTTTGTTATTACATAGTCTATGGAGAAATAAGAGATCTGCGAGCTGGCGGCGGACTCTAAGTGGGTATAAACCTAATATTTCCAGTGTTTGCTTGTATGGAACATGCAAGGTGGGAAAGCCAGCATAAAAATTGACTACTCTAAGAAGAAATACCATCCAATCACAATAACAGTTATCAAGCATTAATTAATTGAAACAAATGTTGCCACATAGTATGAAAATTAAGTCAATATTAATGAGAATAAACAAGATTTTTTCCAATAGCTACACGTTTGTTCCAGGGGCAGCTCCAAGCCAGAGGTTCAGGGGGGGGGGGGGGGTTCAGCGGCTCTTGGAGTATGGAATACCCCCCAGGAAAAGGGGGGTTCGCGGGTCTCGACCCGGAAATTCGTAAAGGCCATTTTACACGATGAAAGATGTTGTACAAACGAATGCACATGAGATTGTACGTAGGTATATCTCAACGAAATTAGAACAGATTCTATTTCCCATGCAGGCATTGAGACAATACAATACAATAATAACTTTATTTGCTCTGGGACAAATCTGTCCCTTAGAGCAGAAGAAACTTATACGGTCAGAGAGTACATTAGTCACAGTATTCAATAAGATACATGGTACATACATGACTGTGAACAAGGTAAAAAGAGCCATAACAATAATAATACAGGTGTGTGAACAGCGCATCGAAAGTGCATAACTTCACAAATAAACTACATGAGTTGGGTGCATTTCAATAAAAAATGTTTTCAGATATTTTTGCTTTAAATAACTTAACATTATTTATAGATTTTAAACTGTTTGGCAAAGAGTTTACATGAAGAAATGAAGAAGGAATTTTCATACAAATTAGTTCGGTGTTATGGAATGGACAGAGTTTCTGTCTTCCGTGTAATGTGTTTTTCTGAATGAATGTTAAATGTTATTTGATTATACAAGGAGGATGGTAATTGGGTTTTAATCATTTTATGTGTAAAGGTAGCTTTCATTATGTATCATCTTTGTTCCAGTTTGGGCCATTTTAACAGTTGGTAGTATGGTGTGACATGCTCATCCCAGCTGGCACAGAGTATGCTCATTCCCATGTAAAAGGATTTGTGTTGAAAGCCTCTTGAAACTGTGATGGAGGGCTTTAAACTGCCTTGAACTGTGTTGGTCTCTCTTATTCCAAAGGCAGGAGCATGTGGTTCTGTTGAAACTGCCTTGAATTCTGCCTTCACCTCACTTGAAATTCTACCTTGAACTGCCTTGTTTTTAAGTGTGTTGAAACTGCCTTGAATTTTGCCTTGACCTCACTTGAAATTCTGCCTTGAACTGCCTTGTTTTTAAGTGTGTTGAGACTCCCTTGAATTCTGTCTTGATCTCGCTTGAAATTCTGCCTTGAATTGCCTTGTTTTTAAGTGTGTTGGGACTGCCTTGATCTTGGTTGAAATTCGCTTAACTTACTTTGATACGAGGGCAGACTTAAAAGTAAGGTCTCCAATTTTTTTTGTCATAGAAAATGACATTTATTTACATTGTTGGATACATCGTTGGAAAGGTCATGGCTTCAGCTATTTTTCGATGTAGTCACCCTGGCGCTCGATGATTTTCCTCATCCGCATGATGAACTTTTGAATACCGTCGTCATACCAGCTTCCGTCCGCGTTGCGAAGGGGTTGACCTCATCTTGCACCTCGTCGTCCGTCGCGATCTTCATCCCTCCTAGGTGTTTCTTCAGGGTGAGGATTATTGCTGGTGGATTTCATGCCCCGGGAACCACTATCAATAAGGAAAGATACTACCACACATTACAAAAGCTTCGGCGCGCCATCGAGAACAAACGTTCAGGAATGCTGACGAAGGGGGTCTCATTTCATCACGACAACGCGCGACCGCATACGGCTAGTCAGACGCAGGAACTGATCTCGAAGTTTAGGTGGAAAGTGATCGGGCATCCTCCGTACAGCCTCGACGTCGCACCAAGTGATTTCCACATGTTCCTCACCCTGAAGAAACACCTAGGAGGGATGAAGATCGCGACGGACGAAGGAGGTGCAAGAGGAGGTCAACGCCTTCGCAACGCGGACGGAAGCTGGTATGACGACGGTATTCAAAAGTTCATCATGAGGATGAGGAAAATCATCGAGCGCCAGGGTGACTACATCGAAAAATAGATGAAGCCATGACCTTTCCAACGATGTATCCAACAATGTAAATAAATGTCATTTTCAATGACAAAAAAAATTGGAGACCTTACTTTTAAGTCTACCCTCGTACTTGGTATGTGAATACTATAATTTCTATATTGAAATGTATTTGCTTTGCGAACATTTCTCTTAATCTAATGTCCGTGCCTATGAACAAAGTCACCACTTCCCTCACAGCCTTATAAATATACCCTTGCTCTTTCTACTCCATCCTTTTAGTCAGTCTCCTTCCGATGTCTCCGGGGATTTCAATTTTTAAATGTTAGATGATATTTTTTTATGTAGGTAGTAAATAATTATTTTTCAATTTTGCATGGTATTCTTTAGAAATGCCCAAATCAAGCTGTGTATGTACAAAAAATGTACTTTAATGTGCATAAATTTAAACCGAAAGGGGACATATTTACATCACAGAAAACTGCAGAACGTGTCAAGTTTGATTGCGCAAATTGCTGCAGAACAATAGGCTATGTCGAGACCAAGGCTCAACACCAAGAGTTGTTAGTGTTAGGTTTGAAAGTATTTGATTAATATGTACATGTCACTGCAGGACAGAGAGGACATGGCATAGCGGAAAATAACTAGCGGCTATCGAGATCGTATTGGTTTGGTTTCTGCATATCAGGTTCCGGATATCGGGCGATACATTCCCACGGGCAGCGACAGATGTGGAGAAGAGGAGAAGGCATTGGCTTTGTGACGACTTATGAGAAGAAATCCCCTATTGTTGTTTCAGTCCGAGGGCTTTCTTGCTATTGTGCTCAATGGCCCATTCAGTAACCAGAAATTCAATAAAAATTCCCATCTAGAATAACTCAGGCTTACCCGACCCGTATATGGCGGTTGCGGTTCTCAACCGGTATACCAGCCGGTAAATCTGCAGCCACACTCGATATCTAAAAGCTTGGTTGCGATCACGGTCCTTAAATTAGGGACCGTAGTTGCGATAAAACTTTAATGTAAAACGTGAGATATTTCGAGGAAAATGTTTTTTGTGGAGATGCGGCTTCAGAATAAGCTGAAGAGGATAGTGGTTGAAACAAATAGTCTGAGTAACCGATTGTGAACCACTGCTCATGTAGTCCAAAGCAATTTTTAAAAACAGAGGTATCCATAATATCAATGACCGCAATCACACGCCGATTAAAAATTACACTTAGAGAAACGATTACGAAAATGTACCGATTTCTCCTGGAGTTGATTACGAGTGAAATTACAATTTGAAAAAAATGTAACGATTTAAGTATCTAGTAAAAGTAAATCGAATGTAATGGTTACCGGTAATCAGATTACTTGTAATCAATTGCTTCCCATCACTGTCCATTATCATACAGCTATGGGTGAACTTTACACGGAAATAAAATCAGCCTTCAAAACTACCAGACTACCACTTGTTAGTATAAAGGAAATTATTCTCTATTAGTGGTTCAAAACCAAGCTCCATTAGCCCGTATTTTTAGCCCGTGGTTCATCCTCCGTCCAAAATTGTAATCGTTCCCCGTCATATCCTATCCTTGCTTGAGTGCCACAAGGAGCCGTCCTGTCCCCCACCCTATATAACATCTACACCAATGACCTCCTTACCTCCCCCAACACTAACTTATATCTCTTTGCCGATGACACAACCATTACTTCTTCTCATAGATGGCTTATCACAGCCCGACGGAATGTACAAAACCATCTAAATAATTATCACACCTGGGCAGAAAAATGGAAAATCACTGTCAGTCCCACTATATGTACAGAAGTCCCAATTTTTCACAACCGCAAAATAAAATCCATCAGACGCTCAGACCCTCCTCTCACCCTCGACGAAATCGCTATTCCCACAGTCAAGCAAACTATATTCCTGGGTTTAATTATAATAATTATTGATTCTTCCCTCCATTTTCACCCAAATTTTAATAAAGTCATAACCACCTTCCATGCCGCACATAGTTCTCTTTATCCCATTCTCAATAGAAATAGTAAATTACCCCTTCATTTGAAAAAACTTATTTACACCGCAATAGTCAGACCATCAACAATGTATGGCAATCAAATCTGGGCAGCTTCACTATCCTGTTCCCAAATCAGCAAACTTCAAATCTCACAAAACAAAATAATCCGCATGATCACCAACGCCAGACGGTTCGACTCCAACGCATGCCTCCACGACGAACTAGGAATTCAAGATGTAACCGAATACCTCATCCCAAATTCAAAAACATTTAAAGAATCCCTCAGTAAGCATCCTAACCCTTTATTCAACCAACTCCGGAACCTTAACATTGACCCCCACTAAAATCCCCCCCAAAAAATCCCCTCTTCCACAACCCACTTTCCTTCAAAGCGCAAAAAAGTAAAAATCCATCCTTCAATCATTCACCTAGACCCTCCTGACCAATACCACCCAATCACCGACAAATCGACCTAAAGCCATTCAGCCTCCAAGATATATCCTACCCCCTCCCCTGTACCTGATTAACAAAACAAAATAGTTCATTATAACCTACATAACTTCAAACTTACTACCACAACATAGTCTTGTTTTGAGAAAAAAGAATTAAAAATAAAATAAATAAATATGTAGTAATAAATATATATGTATATTACAAAAAAACTATAACAAAATAATAAATCAATAAGTTATTCAATGTATTACATTAAAATAAAATATATAAATAAATAAATTAAAATAATAATAAAATATTCTCCTTCGTATCCGTCACTTTCGACCACCTCCGCCTGTCGTCGAATCACCGTCACCCGTCCAAGAGGTTGAACGTTTCTGGAAGGAAATCTACGAAACGTCGAAGCCATTCAACAGAGACACTCCGGCCATAGGCCTCTTTAAAGAGTTTTGTGACCACCACCTACAAGATGTGGATGGACCTCTTTCAGTCACCGAAAGTGACGTGAAGAAGGCCTTCTCTGGCAAGAAAAATTTCTCGGTCCAGGAATGGATTCCGTGAATAACTTCTGGTGGAAGAAGTTTACTTCCACCCACCAACACCTTGCCAGGATCTTCACGTCCTTTCTAAATGGTAGAGAACCAATTCCACCTTGGCTGACTGAGGGACGCACGGTTCTGATACCTCAGAAGAGAGACTTGTCCAATCCAAAGAACTACTGCCCCATAACCTGCCTCAACACTGTATATAAGGCGTTCACCTCGATCTTGAGCGACCTTAAAGCCGAGCAGAAGGCCTTGCTCGAGGCGCATACCGTTAAGCCCATGCATGGATGTTTCTACCGAAACATCGAAAAGCATGGGCTATCGAAGGAGCTGACGTTTGCCTTCCTACGCTCCGCCGGTCTGAAGTCAGAGACCGAGGGTTTTGTACTCGCGTGCCAGGATGGTGTCATAAACACACTCGTGTACCGCCGCATTATATTCAATGCAGAGGTCGCGGACACGAGATGTAGGGCGTGCCGAGCCCAGCCGGAGACTTTGAGTCACCTTCTCTCCGGCTGTAGTTATTACGTTAGGTCAGCGTATTTAGCTCGGCACAACGCGGCCCTGCGGGTGTTATACTTTCACCTCCGATGCCATTATGGCATCGACGAAACACCTGTGCTGCCCTATGCCCCTGGAGATGAGTCCATCGTGGAGAACGATAAATGCACGATCTGGTGGAATTACTCCTTCTCCACCACCACCAAGTTGGGTGGTGGCGACCAAGCCTGATATCGTTCTCCTCGACCACCTCACACGCTCCATGTTTGTGATAGAGTTTTCGGCTCCGGCTGAAACTAACATGGATACGAAGGAGGTGGAAAAATGGACTAAATATCAAGACCTGCTTTTTGAACTTCGGCAGATGTACCCTGCTGCTTAATAACATCAAGTGCATTCCGTCCTGCGTGGCACAGGCGGAATCACTAGTTACACGCATGCAGAAGGCCGTCATCCTGGGGTCACTCCGTCTACTGCGTACGCATGACCCAACTGCAGCGTAGCCACTCATCCGATGGGCGTCGGAAGTGGCAACGATTACTGCCCAACCCCTCTCGAGTCTCCGGCCATTATAACGGCAATGAAACCTGATGCTTGCCGGGGACTCGGAGGGGAGTGTTACAACTGTAACAATCAAATAATATGAAAATAATAAATAAAATCCCAAGCATGATGAAAAAAGCAATAGTTATTTAATACACACAAATACCTCAAGTCAAAATTACACGCACGCAACCCCCGCCCATAAAAACTTTCCCTAGTCCAGGGAATATGCTAAATAGGGAACGTAAAGTCTTCAAAAAAGAAGACTGTATAAACAAAGTGGAAGTGGAAAAAAATAGGTGATCCTGCTACATTGATCTAAATAGTTAGGTAGGTTAAGGCAATGTAATATTTGTTGGTTTTTATTAATCTCATGTAATTTGTAAGCATTTTGGGGGTTAGGTGAGGGAAGAATAAGATATCGCTGCTAAAGTCTCGATATGCAGGTTGACTTGGGTAGTCTCCGTCAGGCAACAAGGGGTGGGGAGTAGACGTATCATCATTCGGAGAGATTGGAGTTGAAAAGTACTGGTTCAACTGATCAAGAGGGAAATCGAGTTTTGGGGGGTGACGTCTGGGTTTACCAAGGCCAAGGCGATGTATTTCTTGCCACGTTGATTTTGCATCCCATTTTTTCGAAAAACAATCATAGTATTACTTGCTCTTGGCGGCACGAATTTTTTGCTGAACTAAGTTGCGAACTGATTTGTACTCGGCAAACAGATGGGGAAACTGAGTTCGCCTAAAGTTCCGTCGTAAACGATCTCTGAGTTTCATCATATTTTTAATGTCATTTGATAGCCATGGACTCAGTTTTTGTTTGATTTTTACTGTCCGCATTGGGGCATGAGTATTAAGCAATGTTAAAATATGGCTATTATATTGGCACTTTATTGTTGATACAATTAGTGTTGAAGAATTTGCTCAAATCTAAATTGAGGAGATCGTTTTCAAAGAGCTGAATGTCAAACTTTTTAAAGTATCTGAACGTAAGTTTAGTTGGCTTGAATTCCTGAACCGTCGTAAGGTACTTGATAAATATAAGATCATGTTCCGACAGAAATGGCACGGGATGCTGTCCAAATTCTTTAATTTTACTTTCTTCATCAACGATGACAAGGTCTAGTAGAATGTTACTCTTGGCGAGGTTATGTGTTGACTTGAAGGGAGCTGTAAATAAGTTGCAACGATTGATCATGCCATTTAGGTAATTACTGTCGGTAGAATTTTTTTAACATATCAATGCTTAAGTCTCCGCACACTATGATATTTTTGTTGGAGGGTAGAAGGTTTAAATGAGTAGGTTCGGAATTTTCAGATAAATGGCTTGCTTTTGGTGGTCGATATACTAGACAGAAAAGAAGTTTTCCACCAATGCAGGCTATTTCAAGAAACATATATTCGGGTTTGTACAGAGTCCCATCAGACTTTCGAAGCATTTTGAAGTGGATACTCTTATGCACATAAACTCACACTCCCCTACCAATTCTACCAGTTCTGTCAGGACGTATGAGAGAGTACTCATTCAGTTTCACTGACTCACATGGAATGTTTACGTGAAGCCAAGTTTCAATTACTCCGATGGCATGATAAGACTGGCGAGTCAAGAATTCACAAAATTCATCGAAATAACCAAAGAGAGATTGAGCATTGACGTGGCACACATTCAACATGTATGAGGTTATCTCAGCTGCCATCAATAATTATTTCATTTTCAGAACTACACAAATCCACTTCCATTATCACGATACTGTCACTACGTTGAGAGCAATAATACAAACATTTTAAGAACGTACCACAGAACTCAGTGCACCGTACGCATAAGAGAGTTTCCGCCATATGAAGAGAGAAATTGTGTTGCATAATTACATATTGCATAACTACATCATTTCTACATAATTTGGATGCCACTCCGTAGAGAAGAGAAAAGGAGAGGAACATACTACTATGCCATTTTATCAAATATGTAATATTGGTTACAACTTGAAAATGTGAACAAACAAATAGGAAGATAACCATTTAGAGGCCAAAAGCAGCATTTAATAATTGCAATAACCAAGCAGTATGCACACTAATGTATCTTCACAAATATATGAGTTTAGAACGTTTCTCAATAAACTGAGAAACGTGCCTCATTGCAACTGAGAAATATCATTCAAGCACCGGATGAGGACTCGTTCATAGCCCTCTTATTTGCGAGCATAAATTTTGCCATTTCTCAGACAGAGGAATTTGATTTTGCCTTCCTTTTTTAGTTTTCTAGCTTCCGAGAAGATTTCTCTGTAGCGAGCGGTTAAGCGAGAGTTGGCGTAAATCGGGAGACTTTGGAAGATAGTCCAACCAAGGTCCTTCGTTTCGAGGTTCCGCTTCACCCTCCGAGCGTTGAGAAATTCCTCTGCACTGCTGGATCTGAGGAAACGAACGATGACAGGAGGGGGTCTGGAGGCACCGTCAGCTGCGTTATACCTCAACCGATAGGCATAGTCAATACCTTGAAGACATTCGTACAAGCGTTCATATAATTTGCCGCTTTACACGATACATTTTGCCTCATGCAAGAGTTTGTACAAACAAATGTACCGTGTAAAACGGACTTAACAAACTATGTGCAAAATGGTTTTTGGGGGGACAATTGCCCCTACCCTTCATTGAAATGTGGGCAAAGCATTGGCGGCCCCCCCTTGGGGTCGCCAATGGTTTGTCCACATTTCAATGAAGACATGACTTACTTGCGGAAATGTTACGAACATGAATATATATGTATATTCATAGTTACGAATCTGGAAAGGAGTAAACTGATGAATGTACCAATAAAAGCATAACAATAATCTAATGTACAACGGAAATGGAAACCAAAACATCATAACTGAAGAAATCTATATGTATCGATAACAATATATACGTATATCAATATAAAAAGAACTATACGTACGTATAGAAATTTTTACCGTTCTATAGGTTTTGTACGTACGTATAGACGCACTCTCATAATCTATAGAAATCACTATAGATATCTATAGAAAACATATACGTATCTATAGAACTCTATACCATTGGTGGCCCCAAGTGGGGGGGCAATAGGAAACCCCCACCCCCCCCAAAAACCCGGCGACTTTGTCATAGACCTTAAATTAAAAGCCTAAATTATTTTGTTCCTTTTTTATTATTGAAGTTTTGGTTATTTCACATTAAAATCCACTTAAATTTTATATGAGGTAAACATTATTTAAAAACCGTTGTAGAAAATATAAATTCAGTGTAAGCGAATTTAAATCCAAACAATTTTGGAATTAGTCGAAACTTGGTGTAAATCTAAAAGGGAAAAATGCACGAGTAAAAACTTGCAAACCTTTGCTTCCAAACCACTTATAACATGCCATTTTGCACAAACATAGTTCGTTACGAATTTCCGGGATGAGACCCACGAACCCCCTTTTTCCTGGGGGTATTCCATACCCCAAGAGCCACTGGTGCCCCCCCCCCCCCCCGAACCTCAGGTCTGGAGCCGCCCCTGCTCTATACATATCTATAGAACTATATACGTATCTATAGAAGCAAACTATACGTGCGCATAAAATATTTTACCTGGGATGCCAAACTTAGAAATCCATTAGATCTAATATATCATTTATGGTAAATGGCATAGGCGTAGGATTTTGCTATTGGGGGTGCCAACAATAAAATTGCCGTCTTTTGCCCATGTCCATGACCGTAACCGTAAGTCTTAACCTCTAGTGCTCGGAGGAAAGCCAGTTCCATAATGCAACTCCCACAACAATATTAGAAGGCCCCAATATTTGTGTAAAACAAAATATATATATATTACATTTCTGCTTTAATTTTCGATGCTAGAATAAGATATGTATTAAAAATACTTTTAAAAACTGCAATTAAATTAAACTTTGATGATACTTGCATAAAATGTATTAACTTGTCAGTTATTTACTTTTTATCAAATAAAAGCAAAGTAACCATTGGAAAGAAAATTCGATTAAATAATACGAAAAACGTTTTGTAATCAGATTAATCAGAATAATGTTCTTAATATACTAATACTATACTGATTCTCATTTTTTCTAGCCCACAATCGGGCACCGTACCCTATTTCAAAGAAGCACATACAATGATAGTTTGAGTAGTCTTATTGCAGATAAAAAAATTAAATCAGACCTTTAAACATTTTTAGATTACTTGGTTTACCTGTTCATTTCAGCAGGATTCGCTTCCCCCAAGTTTTCTGTTCCATCCCAATTTTGGCGCCCCTCGAAAATATTTTGGGAGTGCCGTGGCACCCATGGCAACCACTGTGTGCATGCCTATGGTAAATGGTATATTATTCCTGTAATGCATGTAGCTACAATCAGATTAATTACAGAAGCATATTGCGCTGTATTCATTTTTTACAACTCTTTCCATTACCAAGATATAGGTACCTAGTTCTGGGAGATATTATTCCTGTAATGCATGTAGCTACAATCAGATTAATTACAGAAGCATATTGCGCTGTATTCATTTTTTACAACTCTTTCCATTACCAAGATATAGGTACCTAGTTCTGGGAGTACACCCAGACAGGGCCGTCCCACGGGGTTGAGGGGCCCTGTGCAAGGGAAAGTCGGGGGTCCCCCTAACTTTGCATTCCCTTTTTGATATTGTAGCATCTTTTAAGCATATTTCTTGGAAAGAAGGAAATAAACCTACAAAATGGCTGATGATTTCAAGAAATTTACATGTGTACTAAGTAGTAGGCAATTTCGGGAAATAAGCGGGTTGCATGCCCACATCTTTGCTCCCGTGCGCGTGACTGCGTGCCATTTCATTTGTGCAATTGCGTTGATTGGAAAGTGTTAGAAAAATAATATTTTTACCCATTTTTCATCCATTATTGCATTTGATACCGTGTAGTTTGTTATTCCAATTCACGAGAGTAAAAATATAATGAAAAAAGGCATGATTTTTGTTGCTCACATAAAACGGAGGACACGTTTTTCTGCAAGTTTTCAGAAGAGGAATAATATGACCATTTTCTCTTTTTACGGTGGAACCACCCAAATAATAATTCAATGAGTTTTCCGAAGGAGTGCGGAGACCCGCAATGACAGTTTAAATATAAGATTTACGCAGCCAGTGCCGAGTCCCGCACTGACTTCGTAAGCCTTATATTTAAACTTGTACTGTGTTCATATTTTCGCAGAGTTCCCAACGAAAAATCATAACTTTTTAATCTTATTTCGCAACTTTCTTGCAATGGCTAGGGATCCCCTCAGTTTTGTTCTAGTCAGGAAATTATGCCTTACTCCTGACTCCTGTGTATATAATCTTTGCCCCGGACTAATCCAACACAGCCATTTGGTCGATAGGCAGTTGACCTTGTACCATGATTTTTCACGGTGATGTGTCAAAACTGGGGAGGAGAACGTTGTGAAACTCATCTTTCAGCCGTCTCATATTTCCAAATATCCCTATGTTGCAGCGGAAAACAATTAGTGTTCCAAAGTATTCCAGAGCGATTGCGGACCTCCTTCTAGAAGTCCGTTAATAGGTATTATTCGGTATCAAGTCCTGCATGAAGAGTAAACGGTGAACTACGGCAGGTCCGGAAGATTAGCTGACTGCCAACTGCCAAGGAATCAGGAAAACATTCTGCGAGAATGTTTCCGGAATGTTCTTAGTTTTCGCTCATTATATTGTCCTAGAACCCGTTAAACTATCTTCTGTTCTATTATTCTGGACCTACCGTAGTTCACTGTTTAGTCCTTCAATTCACGATTTATCGCTAATATTTCTTAATGTTGTTGGAGAGATTTTGGTCTACGCAGAGATTTGCTTGAAACTCTCCATGCGTGTTCTCATCAGTGATATATATAGATAAAAGTGAAAAAAAATGTATCGTACCGGTTTGGTTTTTAGGCATTCATTGCTTTTGCTCACACACATGAACAGATACTTTTCAAATAAATGTGGTCCAAGGAAATGTTTTCGCTAAATGTAAAACATCATTAAAATGTGCACCCAATGACCCACGATTATCCATCCAACCACTTTAAACGGTTGGATTGAGACATCTTAGCGATAATTTCACCGTTGTGTTCTACTGATAACTTACGATTAAAAATGACTCCTTTGATTGGCAGCTGACGAATGACTTCCAATGACCAATCCTGCAAAGAAATGTTGTGTGGATGTATGCTATTCTGAATCCAGTGGCGCTGTCATTTTAAAACTCAATTCCTCGCTCCACAACACATTGGCGGCCCCAAGGGGTAGGGGCAATTGCCCCCCTCCCCCCCCCCCCCCACAGCCATTTTGCACATAGTTTGTTATGAATTTCTGTGACGAGACCCACGAACTTCCATACCCCAAGCGCCGCTGGTGCCCTTCCCCCTCCTCCTCCCCCCTCCTCCTCCCCCCTCTCCGAACCTCTGGTCTGGAGCCGTCCCGGCGGCACAACAGCCCTCTCCGCGATTCTGAATATGAGTGAGAAGTGAATGGCTCTGGTTACGAGGCGTTGGCAGGAAAAAGCGTTGAGTCGGCACTCCTTGCCCCATTCGCCAGTAAACCAAAGCCCTCTGGATTGCCATTTATGACTACCAGGTTAACTGCGCCCAAGGTGAATGGAGAGTCTGTTCACCTTGGGCGCAGTTAACCTATTCGTGTTGACGTACAACGGCTGCAGAGAACTCTGTCGCCCTCTTGCGGTCCCAATCGCAAGCATGCATTCGTGGTTGAATACGCTCGAGTGTGGACTGAGGGGCCAGCCGCTGCAACTTTCCGAGACTTAGCAGTTTGTGGACCTACCCTTGACGATATATATACCACCAGATTTTGATAACCGGAACCTCGGGTGATAAATGTATGGTGAGTGACAATATCTATTTTTAATCTACAATTATATCTATGTGCGTTCAGGATTTGAATGCGACTCATCTGGATCCTTCCGCCCCTACCTTGCTAGCATTATAGCGTCATAACTCCCTAGATTCTACGCCTAATTTAGGTTAAAATTATTACAATACCTCTACTATGTATAAAATATAGTCAAGGCTTCGATAGCTGTAGTTAACTTTGGCATTCCATCAAGTTCCCTCCGACAAGTAAATGTGCCCCGAATTCCGTCGCAAGGGCGAGCATGATAGTGTATAGACAAAACCCATGATCGTATCAGCATGTTGACGACTTAAGTATCGTGTATATATCCTGTGAAGAAATTTATTCGTGCTTCTACGTGGTTCTGCTGTGGTCACGAATTGCGCGAAGGATACAGAGGAATTAAAACCCGTCATTTCGAGTCTCTCTCTCCGTTACTTCATCTAGTTTGTCGAATATGTCACTGCAGTGAGCGAGCAGTTTGATCTCGTCTGTTTCAGAAGTCAAAAAGTATCCTTGTATCATAGCGAATTTTCCATCTCGTGTTGTTTTTTCTCTTTAGGAGAATTTTCTCTCTCATTATTTTCAGTGATTTCATTTCTTTTTGCCTTTATTCGATACAGATTTAAATAAATTTCTAAATATTCCCTTAGTATCCATTATAGAAAACAACTTAGTTTTAATCCACACAATTTATTACATATGACCTAGGTTTCACCAACAACCGTTATCCGGTCATCTTATCCGTCCTTCACAGTATGAACGCTCACTCTTTCATAAAATACAATGACTCAACCTTCCCCCTCACCCCCTTTTCCATTTTGCCCAGCCCTTTTGTTCCTCACTCCCCACCTTCAACCATATATATACCCGGCGACCTGTGACATTTGTTACCTGAAGATGACACGAAGTGTAAGTTGCTGAAACCCGGGTCGTATGTAATAAATTGTGAGGATTAAAACTAGGTTGTTTTCTTTCATGGATGTTACCAACTTCCACGAAGTTATGCCGGAAACGATTACTTATATTCCCCTAATAGTCGTAATGTTTGCCGCTAATGATCCAAGTTCTGCCTCACAAAAGTTAAATAATATCGATATACGAGGTGTGATAAAAAATAACGGGAATTTCATTTTTCTTAAAGAATATCTTTTTATTAATCAATATCAATTTTGTCCCCTTCAATGTAATCCTCCTTAGATATAATATACCAATCTTGGATGCACTTCTGGAACTCACTTTTCGGTATAGAGTTCAGCTCTTTCAGCGATTCTGTATTTATCTCATCAACGATGGCAAAACATCGTCCTTTCACGTTTCTCTTCTGCTTCGGAAATAGAAAGAAGTCACAGGGGGCCATGTCCAGCGAATACGGTGGCCGAGGCAAAATAACGGTTTATTTTTTACCGAAAATCACGAATAAGCAGTGAGGTGTGAGCGGGAGCATTATTGTGGTGCAATTTCCACGAGTTGTTTTGCCACAATTCTGGGCATTCGGATTGTTTCATGCAAACGGCGCATAATTTCCAGGTAGTATTCCTTATTGACCGTACGACCATATGGCAATTAAATACAATTATTGAAAATCGGAATCATAAAGCCCGCGAAATTTAAATATTCCCGTTATTTTTTTCTCTCACCTCGTGTAAGACTCAATTTATTTGCCTATCGCCAGTCAATGGAACCCAATTTTTCCAATCCGACTCGTACAGCCTTGTGCTCGCGCACGTACCTAGATGGTTTTGAAGTGAGAGCGACTGTCGAGGGCTTAACTGGGGAACGAGTTGGTGATGTGGCTTGAGCGCTGGCTTCCCACAGCGCGGACCCCGGTTCGAATGCTGGCAGTGGTGGAGAGTATTCACTGGCACCCGATCTTTATCTTGGTGAACTGTGGAGGGCAACAATAATGTACTACTCCGTCCATCGGATGTGACGTTAAACGTGGACTAGAGATGTACATTTATTTAATAAAATTCCTGTGATCGGTATCGATTAACTTAATAGAAATTGAAAATAACTTAGGTAATTCAATTTTACTGAAAAATTAACTTAATAAAAATTAACTGCAAAATATCTCTAGGAATACAAAGGCGGGTTTACACATGGAATGCGCTTCTGAATCAGTACAGCCATTCCATTTTAAGTGAGCCCAAATATGAAAAAAATGAAAAACAATTTAAAATAATATAAATAAGATATTTGGAAGCATAAAACACCAAATCGTCACACCATATAATTTTTTTTAGTTTGTCTTTATTTTCTGCCTTGAAAAGTGAACTTTGTGTCATTGATAAACGTAGACCTTCAATCAGCTGTAGATAGATATTTTGTTTATGTCAAGAATTTGCATTGCCGATCTCCTGTTTCCCTCCATCGATTCCTGTTTCCCATAGAAGAGGTTATTTTTCCTTTGAAGTATTTTCTTATACATCTTATACATTCTACTCTTTACCCTCCCAAACACACCCCTTTTCTACCGTCAAAACACCTTTGAATTATTTCTTCCAAATATTTGTTGAGTAATATTGGGGACATGCAGCACCCTGGTCTTACTCCTTTTCCCAGGCCAATTTCCGCAGTCATCTCACCTGCTATCCTCACTCTTGCAGTTTGGTCTAAATATAGGTCTTTCACTGATCTTCTTTCTTTCCAATCGGTCGCTCGTTTTTTCCGTGTAGCCATTAATTTGTCCCATCTTACTCGATCGAATGCCTTTTACAGATCTATGAAACTATTAAAGCTACATATACTTTCCTCTTTTTTCCATGTATCTCTCTCTAATTACTCTTATCAAGCCTATAGTATCTCTGGTTCCTGCTTCCTCATAAGACCATACTGTTCCCCTTCGATTGCTCTACTCAGCCTCCCATATAGCCTTCTGTTATTTGTTCTTAGTAATACTTTTGGTGAGTGAGATATTAAGCCTAACGTCCGATGTTCTTCGCATTTCTTGCTGTTTTTCCTCTTTTCTATGGGTATCATCACTATTTCTCCATACTATTTTGGTCACTTGCCACCTTCATATATCTCATTGTACAGTTCGAGTATATTTTCCTTTCCTTTGCCACAGTACAGTGCTTTTATCAATTCAATAGATATTTTATCAATCCTAGTTGCTATAATAACGAAATGTGATTACATTTTTGTTCAACAATTTAAAATTTAAACTTAACCACATTTATTAGAGCTTAATTAATCAAATATACTGAGCCATTACCCAAATTTGAAAGAAAAATTGAATTTTACTCATAATGGAGCGCAGAAAGAGTAATTAGGTCACACCCGGAACTTTACCATGTCACACCCGGAACTTATTAAAAATTTTATAACTAGAATACTAATGCTTTTTGATACTTTTCCATTAGTTATAACTAAAGAACAATGTCTCTAATCTTACTGAAATTTATTTCAATATTTATTGTGTAAGGTATTCGCAGAGTTTACAGGTAAAAGTAATCTATCTCACTGTCATTTGTTTGAGTCAAACCCGGAACCACAGTTTTTTTTCCAATCACAACAATTCTAGTTAATTTTTTATATTACATATTATGTTGTAAAATTACCTTCTCTGTAAAATTGCTAACTAAAGATGTACTCAAGTATATTTTAGTTGAAGCATTTCATATGAAAATTTAAAATTTTTCGCTCTCAAGTCACACCTGGAACCAATGGAATGGTTGAGTAGCCATGTAAGTCGCTTGTAAGAAGTACTTTGATGTGTACGCATTGACTACTATTCCATAGGAATCCATTGGGGTATAGTGGTAGAGAAATGTGGTGGCGGTCGCGCAGAATTTCCTTTACGATTATTTTAGGGTTAGATGGAAGAAGGGACTGTCTCAGTCTCAAACTCGCCCCAATAAAGACGTATTATTATTATTATTATTACTTGGATGGGACCATTCCTCCAACCTTATTTCGAAGGGGAAGTTATAAGGTAGCCTCCGCGTTTGACTTTCTGGGTGCAAGAGGCTTCAAATGCTCAATATGTTATTCAAATCTTGTAAATAACCATTGTGGCTCTTGAACATTTATTAAAGAATAAACCTTTAATCGGTATCGATTAGATGAATAGAAATAATCGTAATATTCTATTTACTGAAAAATATCTCTAGAATACCAAGGCTGCTTTACACATGGAAGTTACTTCTGAAGCAGTAGACTTATAAGTCGCTTGTAATTAGTACTTTGATGTCTAAGCACGGAATTCTATAGCATAGGGGTCGATTTCGGTATAGAGGTAGCGAAACATGGCGGAAGTCTCACAGAATTCCCCGTATGTGGGATTATTCCTCCAAGATAACTTCGAAGGGGGAGTAATAAGGTAGTCTCTGCATTTGTCTTCCTGGCTAAAAGAAGCTTCAAACCTTGTTACATGCTCAATATGTTATTCGTCTCTTGTAAATTACCATTGTGGCTCTTGGTCATATTGTTTTGGTGGGCTTCTCCGATGGGTTTAGAGCATAATTAGCTATTTTTGATGTAGCTTCGTTTGAATTGTAAACATTGTCGTATTGTGCGGTCGAAAATCCTGCACCTGCACTCTCGGGGTAAGTGATGCTAGGTTGGCAGCATTGTCACTACCATATCGCTATCATCTCCCCTCCTCTCCTTTGCCTTCCCTTTCCACATGCACCTTCCCTTCTTGACGTCTCCTCACGCAGGTCACTGCCATCAAGATTCGCTATCATTGTAGCATCCGGTACACAATCGACCTCTTCTCTCACTTGCACGTAAAATAAACTGGCTTTCATTTTGCCTGCAATTAGAATTTAAACTCTGCAATAGTATCGCATAGCATCCATGAAATCCTGACCATATGACTGGGTTTGGGGGTTGAAAATTAAAACAAAAATTAATTTTCCGGTGATCTAATTGTTGCATTAGTAAAAATTTAGCATAACCTATGAATGTGTGTAATGTTAGAGATTACTTAAAGGCAAGACTTAACAGTTTTAGTATTTTATTATAAGAAATAGAACAATTCTCATACTTGATGCTCTTAAAAGCTCAACATATTCATTTGAAGTACTTCATACAAAGTATGAAATCTAAGATTGCCTGTCGTACTTGAAGAGTGTGTTGTACCTACAAATGCATTGATGGCAGTAATCACGCAATTTTTGGGATTTCCATATCCATTGCCTACTATTCTCATTCATTTTTTTTGAAACAGGAAGTTGTGTGTTTGGTGAATGATGCCCTGCAATAGCTACTCATATAGAGATATCATTACCCTCATAACTTCCATAGAAGTCAATGTCCATGGGTAAAGCCACTTAAAGCAAACTCCTAGTTGTACTTTCGCAGATTCCGTAGTAATAGTTATGTATTTATATTTTAATGCACTATTGCTTTCCCATGACATCCTCAGAACAAACTTCAAATGCAAGCACATTTTTATGTGGTGTCTGAAATAAATTATGCGAACCATAGTTTAATTTTTTGTCCTACCACCTCATCCTGAACTTAGGGCTGGGGAAGTCACTAAAAATATATTTGCCCTAACAAATCAGTCTCTGCCTTCATCTTCTCATTGGGCATCTGGCTAGTCTTCAGCACATAAGGATTTGAATGATTTGGCATCATTGATATCTCAAAGGACTGTGGTTAGGAGCAATTCAAATTATTATTTCCATACCACAATGCCCAGCTTCGGTGAGGTTTGTGTTACCTGGAGAGCATCTCCAAGGATCCTCCCCCAAGAGGAACCTCTCATAGAGAAGTAATGACATACTGGAATAGTCCATTGTGATGAGGCAATATTTTTTATTGTGTATTGTTATTCGTTCCATAGTTGATCTCACTAGTGGTTTGAGATATAAGAGGCCCTCTCAGAGCCCCACATGCAAGATAAATCTAAACGAGGATACACTTGGCTAGTTCAACAACTATATCTGGTTAAAGTGAAGTTTTCTGGGGCCACGGCCCAGGTAGTTGGGAGGGCGGAGCTCAGGAGCATCATAATCCATAACCCTTCCACGAGTTCCAAGGCCTTCTCTCCACGACCCTCCCATCGTGAGACTCCCCATCCAGACTCTAACATTTAAATCTTATTGAATGCACAGCAGTACACTTCCCGCAGAAGTTCTACACTGAGGGTGGAGTAAATATAGTTGTCTGATGAAGTCCATTATCTTGGAATTACCTTAACGTCAGACCTTTTGTGGGGAGCACTCATACTAAACATATACAGCACAGCCTTAAACTTTGATTTATCAAGCGTATAGTAGGAGGGTCCTCGGATGAAAAGGTGAAAGAGATGTGTTTCTTTTCTCTGGTTAAGCCACACCTTGATTACGCGACGAGCCCTTGGGACGCTAGACAGAAATATTTACAGTTGAAGCTCGAGAATACGAAGTCAGCGGGACAAAAAAATCGGCACTTCGCATTGCCAAGTTTTGTAACATCGAACCTTTTAAAGAAATTGCGGAAAATAGTTATTTTCCTCCTCCTAACTTTTGTGGTCTTGGGCAACGTTTTAAAACAATTTTTGGTCGTTATTAGTGAAATTATTCTTAAAAAATGCCTCTATATCATAAAATGTATGCTATAAAGAACCATAAAATAACTATCACCTCGGAGATTCGCTATGCAAATGATTTAAGTCGGCGAGTAAGAATTTAAATTCATGATCGCAACGTATTACACTCGTTGTAAAGAATCCGCGTTCGGCCGAATTACAACTTCTGAGACTCAGGTCAAGGTAGCTGACGCACACTTGTACGATGACAGCTCCTGAGCGTCCTTAAAGGCCGTTTTACACGGAACATTTATTTGTACAATCCATCGTGCGAACGCATGCACAGTCAAGTGTGCAAGAAAATATTGTACGAACGACTGAATCAGGCTGAATGTGGCTTTACACGATGAGTGCAAACTCTCAATTTTCCGTTAAATTTAGCGGTAGAAATAGATCGGAATTTGCGAGTGTTTTGTTTATCATGTTTATGTTTCACTCAAGAACACTGCATATATACAGTGTTCTTGGTTTCACTCATGAAAATAAGTTTCACTCACGTATTTGGCACCTTGAAAAGCTGATTACCTGAAATTTGGAACCTCGACTCGACCAACTGCCTACTAATTATTCTCCCGGTTTTGACAAGGCTCTCTTGGACTCTTCTCTCTGGCTTTATATTCGACCTTTGCATAGTTTCGTTTTTTCTCTTTCTTGATTTTAGTGAGACAAGTCATTGACGTTTCTCGCCGGATCTCCACTCTTGATAGACTCATTTCGTAGGTTTATTTTGTGTGCGTGACAAAAAGTTATTATCAAGTGGTATAGCGGAACACGGGACACGCTTCTTTAGTCCCTCCAAATTTTCCTCGTATTTGTACCAGTGTTTTAATGCCTTTTTTGACGATTTCTATGTTCCTTGCAAACCAACAGAAATTAAATTATTATTATTATTATATCACGCGGGATATCGAGAACTCTACTTGAGGACGCGACCAGTCATAATTTTGGGGGATAAGGACACAAACCCAAAGATCGCGATTACACTGAAAAATCAGAACACCAAATAACACGACGAAATGACGATGTAAACATTTGGGCAACTTTGAGTGAACTCTTCTCGGGTTCTCCAACTGGTTCAAATTATTCATAATTCCCGACGTAATTAATTCTTGCCTTGAGAATGAGTGACGAGTCGTCTCTCGAAACGTCGACAATTATGAATATTTTGAACCTGTGGAGAGCCGGAGAAGAGTTTACTAATTAAAGATTATATACACAGGATAGTAGTTACTCATATTATTCGACGGGAAAGTGCTAATCCTTTTTATAAACAACTTTAACTTCAATGGTAACACAGGCACCACAGTTTTTGCCATATCTGCACCATCTGTTGAATAAAACCGGATCGAAATTGTATGATTGTCTGAATGAATTAAAACAGGTTCTATTTTCCGTTCAGTCATTCATACATTCGCACAAGCGTTCACACAATTAGCCGTTTTACACGGTACAATTTCCTGATACATGCGTTCGCACGATAGATTGCACAAAAAAATGTACCGTGTAAAACGGCCTTAAGAGACCTGCAAGCAGTTGGCAAATCCCAACTACCCTCGCCCCGCTGTGTGCGAGAGGTAGTGAGATACACATCCCTCTCCCCTTTCCATGCGGTGGAAAGGGAAGAAGGTGAAGGGGCGCGCACCGATTCTTCAGTGGGTGGGCAAGTGACCGTATTCCAAATTGCAGAAACCACTGTTTTCCTGAGGCCAACCACGTGGACCTTTTTCTGAAGGACACCCCTTCCCTTCTGTAATCACTGCGAAACGATTCTTGACTCTTCTCTTGCGCACTAAATCGAATGCAACACGCCACTGGAACCCGCCTGCAATAATTTTTTTCCCATAAGCAGTCCCTTCAGTAACTTTAGGATTGAAATAACGGTTATAGTTATTCTTTTCACAAAATCCTATTCAGCTTGCCACCAAGAAACTGCAATTTCAAGTTGTACTGAACAATGCGTGCGGACATCGTACAACTGCCTGAGGCACCGACTACAGTGGTATTTACGGATTCCGGAGGTGAAAAGTAATCACATTTTGTGATACCTACCTTTTCGTTTGGATGTCTCTTATTGAAGCTGGATGTATTTCTTGCAAGGTTGCAAAGCAAATATCTTTCATTTTATCATTATTTCACCTCTCCCCACACACTTTAAAATCTACCCTTAGTATTTCTCCGATAACAAGAGAATTTTATTTTTAATAGAGCTTGTAGTTAGTTAATGCTTTATTAGTACTTAATGTGCACATTAGTGCTTAAATTATAAGTGTTTAACCTTGTCTTTAGTGTAAAGTGCAAAAGATTCCTTTTTCAGGTGGAAAGTTCTTGGTTTCCCAAACAAAATAGGGCAGATAACACTTATTGGATTGCAGCAGCGCATAATGATTTTCAAATAACATTTCTAAACTTTTTAAAGAAATTGTAAAACGGAATTAACTTCTCCATAAACTGGTGTATTATCTCTCTAATTTCACCTTCATATACTTTGACGGCTGTCAAATTAGTAGTCGTGAATACAGTGTGTTAAGTTAACTTGTCCATATTTTCCGAGGACTAATGTAAAAGTAATGTAGACCGTAGCAATTTTATGAAAGTGGGTTGCAGGCAAATAAGGTTATCTTAGAGTAGTGACTCGAGTAATTCGCTTGAGCACAAGTGGGTGACGGGTATGGGAGAATGAAGAAAGGCGTACACAGACATAATTTGATGAATGTTGCTTCTTTTCCATTTTGGCGTTCCCTGTACCATATAAAAGCATCAACAGATGGCGGATAGAATTGATGGAGAGGAGTTAACAAACCCAAAGTTAATGATGTTAAATAAATCCCCAATTGGCATTGTAAAAATATACAGGCATAGTTTAGAGTAAATGTAAGACATACTATCACTTTTAAAAGTCGGTCCACGCGGTGAGCGCGGCCAACTTCGCATTTCGCTAAATTCGAACTTCGGGTATTGCCTATGCATTCAGCGACTACTAAGAGCCAACTTGACTCATTTCCACTCAACTATGGAGACCCTCGTATGACCTTCTCCCGCTATCGCTGACCAGCCAACTCCCCCGACTCCCAAGTGGTAGGCAACGGTAGGCGGAGAATGCAAAAAGGAAAGGCGTTAGGTGTTTTTCACTCTTACGAGTAGCGGGCTTTATTGTATTCTTGATAAATCGAGGAAATAGATAGGCGAACCGACCACCACAAAGCAAATTTTTGAGGATAATTCTCGACTTTGCGTTTTACCCTGGACAGCTAACTCCCCGGACCTTTCTCCTATTGAGAATGCGTAGTGTAACATGGAGAATGAGTGGCATTACGACGGAGAAAGAACCGAGTAAAACTTTATAAGTCTGCATACGGGATGTTTGGGATTCTTTAAGCCAACGTCCCCGTGTAATAGAACATTTGGTTGGGTCTATGCAGTGACGATTACGATCTGCAACTGAAAATAATGGCGATATTACAAAATATTAAAGTTGTTCTCTGATGAATGAACATTTTGTTTTAGATTTCTGTTGCCATAGGTAATATACTGAAAATGACTATTCCAAATTATCTAGTACACTTTTATTCCTAACCTTATCAAATTTTGGCTCATTGCCATTAATTTTCGCTTCAAAATGACCGCCAACTTGAAGTTTAAACCAAAACTTCTATTTCGTTCGAATCTATTCTAAATAACGAGAACATTTTTCATGTTGTTTATTTGAAAATCTTATCTTTTATATATGAGCAGTTTTTCATCGTAGGCATTTTTAAATGGAGTGCATGTCTTCTCTGAGAGCGAGAAATCAATTAAGTTATATCTACACTGAAGCAAAACTCATTCAAAAATGACCGCATTCATTTCTGATAAATTACAATCCACTTTTTGTAGCTTCATTTGCCATAGTTTTGCATTAATTTTATCCTAATTAGGGTTTTATTCTTTTATAGGTAATATCGTAAAGTATAATTTTCAGTAATGATAGGTGTTGGATGAAATAGTTATGACTTCGCTTTGCGTATTTAGAAATCAGCTTCGAGCGGCGTTACACCTAAGGCATGTTTCAATGTTAATTTTGCTCTATAGTCTGTAATTCGTCATGCATTGGTTTTACTGGTCTATGCGACTGTTTTTAGGAAGTTAATACAAAACAAAAAGATTCATTCACTGCAAGTATATCCATCACTCAGCTCTCCGTTCCTGAACGAACCTCTAATTTCTAGAAGCATATGTTCCCTATGGTGGCAATATATTCTGGAGATGTCGCAAAACTTCACTGACCTCTCTGACTATGGAATCTATCAGCCACGCAATGGGGGATGCTAGCTAAAGAAATGTTTGTGAAATTCAAGGTATCAAACGCACGACGTAGTTTTAATTAGGTAGCTATTTTTATGCTCCTTTGGACGAGATTGTTTCACTGCACAGCGCAAAACCTACACTTTCACGCGCACTGACGAAAAATGAGCTGCTGAGGAGATATCAGGGACTCTAAACTGTTTAAATCTGTCAATCCTTTAGCATAAATAGATTGGTTTGATAAATCAATATATCCAATCGCAAGGCAATCAATTAATAAATTCAGTTTGAATACATTCTCGTAAAAGCAATGCCATACAATGAAAAAGATTGTGCGCCTCATTATGAGAGTACTTCAAAGCTCTATGCCAAATTCAGTGTACTTGACTTCAGTCACAAAAAAGTGGTGATATTTTCGTGGCACAAATAATAGGCTTAGAGTTAACGTTTCCAGGCTTGGATTGTTTCCTTTCATTATGCCCAGATTATTTTCAAAAATTAATTAAGTAGTGACCGATCACTAGTCATTACCTAAAGGGAAATTCGGAGTGATTGAATAAATATCAACTCCCGATTGCAAGAGAATGATCGGACTCCCATCAGTAACTCATCCCAGGTGAATACTTGGCGTTAATTTTTCCCTTATTGGTGTTTATTAAATTCTCAACGGTCTGTGTATCCAAGCAATATATTTTGCTACAGATCAAAAATGTAAAATCGTTGCATCAGTAATTAATGTGTGTGCTGGAGGTTTTCCAAAACCTCCCAATTTTCGTTCCGATACACTAATTAATGATATAAGTTTGGAGGCTACAGGTTTGCAAGTTTGTATATCAGTTGTTTTGTTCTTAAACTTTAGTCACAGGTGTCGTTTTAATTTACAGTGCAATATCGTTTTAATTTTACTTTGCAATTATGGAGATATAGTTGCACATTTATCATCACCACGTGTGCTTCACTAAAGTAGATCTTTGCCGTAATATCCCCTTTCCCATCGTTGAGTCATATCCCATCTATAGCACCTTAGGCAACACCACGTTTTATTTGTGCTGTCTCTCGTATATCTCCTATCGACTTTTCGTTTATTTTTCTCTCCATCCTACTTGAAAACAGCGAAATTCCTATTCAAATACAATTCTTTAAATCCTCTGTAACACCAATCTCCATACATTAATTTATCCTTTACTGAATGACGAATTTATACTTCCCGGAAAGGTAACCCGTTTCCCCAGCTCAGAATTTTCCTCATTTTCCTTCATTTTGGACTATTACTACTTTATGAACTTCATTACCTGCGCGTTATATGATTAATTCACAATCCTCATATCACGCACCTTTTCACCTGCGAAATATACATCGAGTCTGGCTGACTGAATAAATAAATCTTGGCCATCTGAAAATCTACCAAAATTAACAGTTACTCGCTACTTTCATTCGCAATTTTATCCCTTTCCATACATTTATTACCAAATTGTCAGCGAACAATCGAAAATCA
The DNA here is from genome assembly GCA_963573305.1 of Pyrrhosoma nymphula. Classification (NCBI taxonomy): domain Eukaryota; kingdom Metazoa; phylum Arthropoda; class Insecta; order Odonata; family Coenagrionidae; genus Pyrrhosoma; species Pyrrhosoma nymphula. The sequence continues at coordinate 66,019,574 of OY754330.1, read as the reverse complement.
ATGGTAATAAGAAATGGCCCGGCCTGAATCCTCTTCCAACATATACCCATTCCGTTTCGTCATTCATTACCCGTATACCGCTTCAACCCCGTGATGTTTTATAATTATGCGCCTAAACTTCCAGTATACTCCCTATTTCTGCAGTAATATTTATTATTCTCGTCCAATGTACTCTGTCAAAAGTCTTCCAGCAGTCTAAGAAGCAAATAGAGACATAGTGGCTATTATCTATAAATAAATGTAAAATACTCATCACCAGAAATGCGTTTTGCGTCCCGCTCTCTTTCCTTAACCCATACTGGTCTTCACCGAGGAAGTCTTCCGTCCTTTCCCCGATTTCATTTTAACAGCTATCTCAGCTATTTTTATTACGTGCGAAATAAAAATTCTGATCTCTTTACATTATCTTTCTTTTCTCGTTGTCGGGAAAGGTTTCCTAGCTGATTTTGCAACAGTGGATTTTGGCAACGTATTTACTATAACTTTATAAATTACTAGTTTTCCTGCATGTAAACGAGGCTACTATCTGTCCCCCTTGCGCAGGACTAATGATGCCACGACGACCCATGTCATAAGGAGAGTACAGGACATTATCGTCTTCTTCCTCCCACAAGAAATACCGGTAAGTTCCAGCCGAAAACACTTCTTCGGGTTCTTCGGCTGGCGAATTCTTATGGGAGTGGGGGTTGGGATTGTTTTGGCTATTCGTTGTCGGAGGGAGAAGGGCACGCGAGGTCTCTTAGCGAGTAAAAAACAAACTCAAGTTGTTCCTGTCGTAGCAGTAAAATTGGCCCCCAGAAGTCATGGAACGCGTACGCAATACGTGAAGCTCGATTTCAACAGAACACGGAGATGGTTGCGCTCACCGTATGGACCGACTTTTGAAAGTGATAGTACCTTTAACGTAAGATTCACATACGCGCGCAGGCGCAGGAACGCGCGTGCTCGCACAGACCCGTACCCTCATACAAATTTTCCAAACTTCACTCGCCCCCCTCCACCCCCAAGATTGCTCCCTGGATCCGCCCCTGATTACAGCATTCGTTTCATTTAAGTATTCTAACAGTTGATTGGTAGGTCCTTGGACAGTCCCCACCCTGCATCCCAAATTCTGAATATAGTCTCTTTTCCCTCCTAGTGATGTCCCTCCATTATATTCCTCTTAAATTCCTCAAATCTTCTAGGTATTTTAAAAAGTTTTATTGAAGGTATTTATTCAAGATGGAAGAGTTACCTTTTAATTTCCATAGTATTCATACATGTTTACATCATATTTTATTTTCAGTATTTTAGATAGATTAATTTTAAGTAAGCGCAGGGAAAATAAATTTATTCACGGTAGATTCTCCGTTCCTCAAATAATATGTCAACTTTATTAGTAAATGCAAAGGAAACAATTTTCCCACCCACTCAAAACGAGATGCATTCCATAACCATTACCTGAGGAACGGTTTATGTCATACTTTACCATTAATTAGTATTTATTTTCGCTCCTATCACAATCAATTACTCCTTCAAGTCTTGGGTCATTGATCGTATTTAATTTTGTAATTATATAGGGTGCCAACAAAAAGATGCCCATACCTCCCGGACGCGACTTTTCAGTGTGCCTTGCTTCCTTTCATTTATATTATGACATTCCTTGGCCATTAAGTCGCAAACATGTTGTATTGTACGTAGGTCCGGTGAGTTTGGTGGCCAGGGTAACACTATAATGTGCGAGTGCTTCTCAAAAAATCTCCTGAGTTTCGCGCACTGTGGATGGGACAGTTTTCCTGCTCAAATATAATTTCTTCGAAATCTGGTACTACTTCGTTAATGTATGGAAGCGATGAAAATGCGAAGGATTTGGACGTAATCCTCAGACAATCTATGCTCTAAACAGCGGTCCTAGAACTGCAGTAAAATTGTTCCCCAAAACGCAGACATACTCGTATGTTCAGATCTATTTTTCCTTTTTGGCAATGTTTGATATTTAATGTTTTGGATGATATTTACCTGAAAATCAAAAGGAATATTAAATTTTATTTCTAAATAGGGTGATTTTCTCAAAGTAATACCAATTACTTAAGTTATAATTATCTAGAATTCGTGTTCTCCATTGCTAAGCATGTCGGTTACCAACACTTCTACTGTTTTATCATCAATGAAAGTTACGATATTCCTAAATGATTGGCCCATATCCAGGTACGAATAAGTGAAATTTAACCTCGCTGTTTTAATTCGTTCCGTTTATTGCTGGCTTTCTTGCCGGCCTGCAATTTCTCATACCGTCTTCATGGAGGTGGTTTCTCACTACCCGGGTGCTGCAATTTAAGTTTTATGTCCTCTTCAACACAGCCACCCCGCCAGTAGTAAGATTATTGTCGGTAGGATAATAACTAATGATTCGTGGTGCTATCGTCTCATCTCCCTCCCTGTAGCATTGTAGACCGTAATATCCTGATTCTATTCAGATCCCTCAACATCTGAGCGACAGTTGAACCTGCCTCAACTATGGCATCGATGTATCCTCTCTCTCCTGGACTTATTGGAATGTTGTGAATATCTGTGAAGTCCTCACATAGAAAATAAAGTATCTTCAAAAGAAAATTCATTCAAATCCGCATCCCATCTAACCTACCGGTCAATTACCGACGACGAAATCCGACATACTACGGTAGATCAGTTCATGAGAATAAAATTAGGGAACTAGATTGCAGAACGGACAGATTTAAAATGTAAATTTTCCCGCGGACGATAAGACCACACAACAGCTGCCAATGAGACTTTTTACTAGGTTTGTCGATAGGTAGTGCAGTTCTTAGCAGTATTACTATTCCCTCTTGTGTCCTTATCTGCTTCCTAGTATTTACAGCACGCCGTGTATGTCTTCAGTATAATTCTTGACTTTTCACTCCTTAGCGCCGTCCTTATGAGCTCTGTAATAACTCCCGTGGAGATTAAAATCAGTTGGAGGACGAAGAGGAGAACAGACTTTGAAAACAGTTGGAGAATAGATATGGATAACAATTGGAGAATGAACTGGGAAATATTTTTGAAATCTGCTGCCATCATGTATTACGTGTATTTCAACTGTACTCCAGACGCTTCCCATGCGTTTCAATTTGGAAATCCGAATCAACACCATGTCCTTACATATCTCTTATGCTTATGTGACACATGTACATGCATACATAATTAAACAACACAGATTACTATGATATTATCGGATATTTAATCTAACATTCGACCACTCTCGTGTGCTAACCTCATAGTTCGGACTTAATTTACACCGGGTGTTACATTCCAGTGGTGCCAACCTATTTAGTGGCGCACTGAGTGGCCAAATTATTACATAAATATATACAACTATGTGGGTCCCATTATCCCACTATAAAAACAATGTGGATTATAAGAACCTACCCCCTTCTCCTTCCTAAAACGTATTACGTAAAATTTGAATGACCCCTTGCTTGCTGCATCACAAGTTTCATAGTAATTCCGTATTTTGCCTTTCAGAATTATGCTGCTGAATTGACCCCTGGAAGATCAGACACAACTGAGCAAACATAATTAATGCGGGAAAGTGCATGTTAGAAGTACTTCTAATCTTCAAAGTGGAAGAAGGATGGAATGCCTTGATATCCATGTACGTATATTGTATAAAATAATAGCCTGACGGCATGAAGATGTGAATACTGACTTTGTGCTTCCCCAGTTACGCGAGCTGTTTTTACTATTAAGGCATGGGCATGTTAAAAGTACCTATAATATTAAAGTTGGAAAAAGGATGGAATATCTTCATTTCCATGTATGTTTTACGAAATAATGGCGAAAGGGGAAGAGAATGTGTATCCGTGCTTCACCCAAGTATGCAATCAGTTTTATTATTAAGGCATGGGCATGCTAAAAGTACCTATAATATTAAAGGTGGAAAAAGGATGGAATATCTTCATTTCCATGTATGTTTTACGAAATAATGGCGAAAGGGGAAGAGAATGTGTATCCGTGCTTCACCCAAGTATGCAATCTGTTTTATTATTAAGGCATGGGCATGCTAAAAGTACCTATAATATTAAAGGTGGAAAAAGGATGGAATATCTTCATTTCCATGTATGTTTTACGAAATAATGGCGAAAGGGGAAGAGAATGTGTATCCGTGCTTCACCCAAGTATGCCTGCTGTTTTATTACTACGGCATAGTTATGTTAAAAGTACCTTTAATATTAAAGGTGGAAAAAAGATGGAATATCTTAATTTCCATGTAGGTTGTACGAAATAATGGCGAAAGGGGAAGAGAATATGTATCTGTGCTTCACCCAAGTATGCCAACTGTTTTAATATTAAGGCATGGGCATGTTAAAAGTACCTATAATATTAACGATGGAAAAAGGATGGAATATCTTCATTTCCATGTATGTGTGGCGCATTGTTCGCCATATGTTCGCTACATATGTTTTACGAAATAATGGCGAAAGGGGAAGAGAATGTGAATCCGTGCTTCACCCACGTATGCCAACTGTTTTAATATTAAGGCATGGGCATGCTAAAAGTACCTATAATATTCAAGGTGGAAAAAGATGGAATATCTTTATTTCCATGTATGTTGTACGAAATATGTTGAATGTATGTTGAACCTCTCCTGACCACGCCCATCCATCGACGCCTTGCCCGACCAAGCCCTATTTCTCCTAGCTTGCCCACACTTGTCCCACCTCGCCCCCATCTTGCCATCCTCGCTCCACCTCCTCCCACCACGACACACTTGGTCTCATCTCGACCCACACCCTTCCACCTCTTACAACCTCAACCCACATTGCCTCATCTGACACTTCACCTTACCCTTTTCCACGCCTGAGTTGGTTGACCACTTGCCACCGTCGACCGAACACGCAAGAGTCTTAGACTACGCCGTTGCCGTTTGATTATGCCAATGTTGTCCGACCACGCCAACAGTGTCGGCTCATGTCGAGAAACTACAAGGTGAGTAGAAGGAAAGGTGGCCTCATTTCGTCGGCTGCTCCTAGCCGATGACGTCACGGCCGACACCTCGTAGAGCCTCAGCATAGGGTTTCTAGTGTATCTTACGAAGTTTGCTACTTAAAACTGTCGTTAACTCGTTAACGTTAAATAACTTAGTAAAATTGAGGCTGAGAACACATTTAGCACAGAAATATTTATTCTAATTCATCCGATTATTGTCTTATTTCCCAGATAATCCTAAGGTATTGAGGAAAATAGAGATTTTATGAAAAAATCCACAAAAACGTTGTCAATGCCTGTGAATCAATTTACAGCTAAAAAGAGACCAAGGCATTAATAAGTAATGTTGCAAGTTCAATATAATTGGGTCTTCCCACGAAAGCTTAACCAATTTATGGAGTTTCCCACGCCCACTGTTTCAGATTTGTAGTTTTTTCGTTACGACTTTTAACTCTGGTTAAGGAAAATCTTAATCATTTTACCCTCAATGCCAATATTTTCCGAGATATTAGATGGGAAATTGAAAGAGCTTCAATAAGAAATCAATGTTTACGTCAGGAAACAGTAAGTCAAAAGAGGAAAGTCTGTGAACCACGGACTGAAGCTTTTTTGACGAGTTTCAGCTCTCCTTTGATTTGGGAAGTTATCTATAATTTCGTCATTACATTCCCCACAATAGGTGGACATGAGTCACAATAAGGCTAAGTCATACATGGTCAATAAATTCTACTGGGAGCTAGTGGCTCACAATGGAAGTCTTGATGTCAGCACCTGAGCCAACAAAAAGACAACATGTACATATTTGATGTTCATTTCAGATACTGAAGACAAAATAGATACCTACTATGTGTCAGTAAATGTATAAGGGACTATGCACCTAGGACCCATTGAATCCGCAGTGAAACACAAAATTCTGAGTTCCCTTAAACTCGTACAAATGAAATGCATGGACAACTCACTGTGCTGTGGGAGAACTGATGCTCTAACGTTCACAACTTACTCTTAACTGTAACAGCGGCCAAGGAAACATTGCCATGCAGGCAGTGATTCTGCCATATCTGGAGTCCGGATTCCACTTTCCATCTCTCTTGCATTTCAATATCCATACCTTCCTCATATTAGGATTCTTCGAAAAACTAGACAAGAAAATAATACAACAAACATGAACTATTAATGCCACATTCAGTCCATAGTAACTTTATCAACAGGGCCATTGCTAATTTAGTGTCTCGTCAAAGGAGTTGTAATTAGCTTTCACAGCACCCATATAGTTAAAATTGAGGTTAAATACGTAAAACTGACTATGTTAATCTGTCCCTCACCTTTGGATTTACATGATTTTAAGGAAAGTATATTATATGGATGATACAACAAAACAAGGAAGACCACGTTTACTTACGTATGGAATGACATTTGTATTCCACTCTTTTTCGCTTTCTCCGAGCTGTTGGAACGTGTTGCCACGGTGCAACGCATCGTCAAAATCACTTGAGAAAAACAAATTGCTATTTAATCGTCTGTGAGTTAAAATATACGAGTAAATAACAGCTTCAACTCGCTTCTTACGCCTTCGTCTCACGACTGCAATCCGCAACTGTCGGTCGTGACGTCACAGCTTTTGCTCGCCAGCGCTTGAGGCCACCTTACCTTCTAATCACCTTGGAGAACCAATGCAGAACTCAAAGTAAACACGGTCGCAGCACAGACTACTTGCAGTGCAACAGACTAGGGTTCATGTCTCCAACCAGGGCATTCGTCGCGCGACCTTGCGAAGCTTTGCTCGACCACGTCCGACCACGGCTCATGTCGAGAAACAGTGCCTGTGTCGCCGGCCACGACAAATGTCTCCGACCACGACAAATGTCGCCTGAAATTCATCACACATTATACTCACATGCATATACATACCACGTCCTAACTCCTCCGTACCCCTCCTTACCTCACCGTACCCCACTGAACTCCACCTTGCTCCACCTTACTCAACCCTACCTCACCTCGACCTTCCTCGCTCCACCTCGACGCACTTCCTTCTACCTCGACCTACATCCCTCAACCTTCTTCGCTCCACTTCTATATTCTTTTCAATCCGGAGTAGGTGCCCGTAAAATTTAATTCCTCTTTTCTTGAACGCATCTGCGATCTTTTCCGTATTTTTATATACTTTTGATGATGATTTTGATGATTCAGGCCCATTCAGGACCTTCCTCCCTCCACCTCGACGCACTTCCTTCTACCTTGACATTCATCGCTCCACTTCTATATTCTTTTCAATCCGGATTATGTCCGTAACATTTAATTCCTCTTTTCTTGAACGTATCTTTGATCTTGATAGTTTATTTGTATACTTTTGATGATGACTTCTTCATTCAGATCCCTTCTCTGTTTATTGATCCGCAAATTATTTTTCTGATTTTCCCTTCCGGTTTATCTATTTATTTTTTTTTCTCACAAATTAGCGTTGGTATGACTGCTTCCGGAAGCACTATACGCTGTCGAATTTATACTAATTTACGAACCAACAAAAATCAAAGACAATGGAAACAGGAACCTATAATCTTTAGGAAAAGTGTCGGACCGATAATGACCGTATTCTAGTGTCTTAATTTCCCGTTGATGGATGACGATCTCTTGTTGAAAGAATTCCATGTCAGCTTGCATGCTTTTTTAGTTTTCTGATTCTTTCCAGATTGGCCTCTAAGTTAATCTGTGATGGTTGGATGATATTTCCGAGTCGCTTGAAATAATGGACTTGAGCTACCTGTTGCTTCTGAATACAGTGAGTATTTCTTTCCTCAGTATATTGGGTATTTTATGTGAATTTATTAATCTAGTCACGCTGATGAAAATCTTTATTCATCGCAAGTATACGATAAATATTAACCATTTTACGTGCTTTAGTAAACCAAGCCTGTTCTATGTAAGTAGCATTGTATTACTAAATCAGGTAAAATAGTTAATACCTATCGTATTACTGGGATGAAAAAACAAAGGGAGGAAGTTTAACAATTGTATGTAGATAAAGATAGGGTTACCATACGTCCTCATTTATGCGGATATGTCCGTATTTTCGACTTTTAATCTAGCGTCCGTGTACATTTTTACGATTTCTTCTAATGTCCGCATTTTTTTATTTTTGGGAAGTAAGATCTAATGTTTTTTTGTTTTCAGCTCGGATCACCAACTAGTTATACATATTTTATATCGATTATTGAATAAAATCGTTAGCGATCTCTTAGGGTGCTTTCGATTACGGCGATCGCCACGCCGCAGGGCTTTCAATTTAGCTGATCCAGGGGCTGGCATCATTTATGGCGCTTTGTGATGTGCAATTTTCTCTGTACAAAAACTGAAACGAATTGTTGATAGACGGCACTACTGGTCCACCATGGGTTAGAAATAGTTCATGTTTGGCTACCAGATCGCTTTGTGACACGAGGCAGGGGTTGGGGCGACGGTGGGGGGCGGGGGGGAAGGGTTCCCGTGGAATGTAGCTATTTGACAGCATTTAATTGAACACATAATGTTTCATTTGGCAGTCCTAAGAGTGTGTTGAGGGTGTCCGCATTTTGGGGTTTCAAAATATGGTAACCCAGATATAGATATCAGTCAATATCTATCAGTTACTTGGTATATATCATATGGTATATATCATATGGTAACCCAATTCAGTAGCTATTTTATTGCAGTTAAAGGAAAGTAATCATTATTTGTGATATTTAAGGGTATTTGATGATGTAGTTCTTACAAGTGGATTGAATTAAAGGAAGAACATATTAACATTCTGAAGACCTGTGATTTTCTCATTAACTGTGGTATTCATCCCCATACTTTCTTTTCATGGCTTGTGAGATGATTTATTCTGCCATGCTTTACATAAAAAGGTTTTGCTGGAATTTGAAGTGACTTCGCCCTGTATTAGGGGCCATACAATTACGTAAGGTGATCTTGGATTCTTTATGATCCCCCAGCCTTCTTATCTATGATTTCATTAACATTTCATGTATCACTGCATTAACATCTTACGTAACATTTCATGAACTTCCACTCCCCACCCCTTACTATATAAGTTAATATGGCTTTTTGAATGGATATGCACAGATTACCCATTCGATAAACCATATTTTGTGCAATTTATTGATACAAACCAAAGCCAGGAGATGCAGAGAATTCACCAGGTAATACTGTTGGACATCAATAAAGCTCACCAAATTAAATATTGATTGGATACTTTTTTGGCCTTTTGCAGGAGAGATTTAGCCCTCAAATTCCTTGTCGGGACTCCAGTGTTTATACTATAGATGGACCACGACCCAAAAATCACCGCTGTTTGTTTCACTTTTCGGTGCCTTAACTGTATACATACTACTAATTAAAAAAACTATTGTTGAGGGAAACTGCAAGATGTTTAGACTACTAAAAACTACGATATTTCATGCAACGATTATAAAAACGAGACACAAATATAATCTCACAAGTAAATAAAATTTTAAATAAGATGATGTGGGTCCTGTAAACTCCCTTTGTGAGACAATGTAATAAGAACCCAACCTTCTTCTCCTCTTTGGTACCTAATACTTGAATTATCCCTTGCTTGCTGCTATATTTAAAAGTTTCATAGTGATTCCGTATTTTGCCTTCCAGTATTATGCTGCTGAATTGACCCCTGGAAGTTCAGACACAACTATGCAGACATATTTAATGCGGCCATGTGCATGTTAATAGTACTTAACATCTTAAAGGTGGAACAAGGATGGGATGTCTTGATTTCCATGTACGTATATTGTATGAAATAATGACCCGACAACAAGAGGATGTGTTCCTGAAATTGTACTTCACCCAATTATGCCAACTGTTTTTATTATGAGGACAGTGGCCAGTTAAGAGTACCTATCATCTTCAAGGTGGAAAAAGGATGGAATATCTTGTTTTCCATGTATATTGTGTGAAATAATGGCGAGAGGATCTGTATATTGACATTGTGCTTCACCCAGTTATGCCAACTGTTATTATTATGAGGGCATGTGCGTGATAATCTTCAAGGTGCCCAAGGAGGAAGGGAAGTCTCGACGACATCACTTTGATATCAATATGACCTGCAAAAGGTCAGTCTTCGGTCATGAATTTGTTGTTGACTATTATTGACTAAAATTTACAAAAAAATTGACCTTTGAAAATTTACTGTCAGAAGTCATAAAGGGTCGATATTAGTTCAGAAACATGATTTCTCACCACTCTGACAGATTTACTTAAAAAATACGAAATTATGTTAATGGCGTCACTGTGATGTTACATTGACGTCACCATGACGTTTACAATTAACTTCCAAAACACCTTGTTTATTTCTCCTATCGGGCAATCTGATCACACACATCACTTTACCTTGATAACATAATGCATATATTGAGTCGTACGATGCAAATTGGAAATTGATAAATGGCATTTTAAATTCGGCGCATTAATAATAATAATAACTCGTAGGTCAAATAAAATTGACAAAAGAATTGACCTTTGAAAATTTACCGTCAAAAGTCATGAATTTTCGATAAGAAACCGATGTTTTCCCACCACCCTGACAGATTGACATAAAAATACGAAATTAGGTTAATGGCGTCACAGTGATGTTGCATTGATATCACCATGATGTTTACAATTAACTTCCAAAACACCTTGTTTATTTCTCCTATCGGGCAATCTGATCACACACATCACTTTACCTAAATAACTTAATGTATATATTGAGTCGTACGATGCAAATCGGAAACTGAGAAATGGCATTTTAAATTTGGCGCAATAATAACTCTTAGCTCAAATATTAACTATCGCGCCCAATTCTGGTCTTACAAGTTTTCCCGTGGCTGAATTTTTAATTACTATAATTAATAGAGTTTTTAAATTCTATTTAATGATTGTTTCACGTTTAGTTATCACGCGATTGCACGAAATTAGACGCCCACATTGCATACACTGGAGGCACTAGAGTTATCTCAAGAGACTCTCACTTCTCAACGACCATGCACTTGAGTAGTTGGAGTAGTCATCGTCTGCGTCGTCTTTTGTTTGTGATCATCCGTTTCCTCCAAGGAGGTTAAAATGAAAGAGGTTTCTTTTCTAACCTCCTTGGTTTCCTCACCAAGGTCCTACACGTTCCCATGCGGATACAAAAGTAAAAATGACGTTCAGATGACGTTAAGTTGGCTACATCCTTAATATTTACTGTGTTTATCCTTTGTTTTTATTTTCATGAAATATATTCTTGATATAAATAGCAACATATCTACGTTTAGTCTGTGATTCGACCGAAAAGTTGGCATAAATGGGAAGGTTGCAAACGAACCGGAGAGACTTGGGTTCTGCCTGTAAACACTTCAGATAGCTTTGCCTAATTAATTTCTGTCGTACATTACATTAGTGTTATGCTTTTATCGGTACATTCATCAGTGTTATGCTTTTATCGGTACATTCATCAGTTTTATGCTTTTATCGGTACATTCATCAGTTATCTCCTTTCCACATTCGCACTATACCTACATGTATATATTCATGTTCGTAACATTTTCGCAAGTAATGTTTCGTCTTCATTGAAATGTACAGAAACGTATGGTAATTGAAAAAAAAACTTGTTTATTCTCCGATATTCCACAGGAGAAAAAAATCATTCTCCTTGACCGGGATTCGAACCCGGATCACTCGATTTCACGCCGAGTGCTTTCGAGAGAAATCGAGGGATCCAGGTTTGAATCCCGGTCAAGGCGAATGATTTTTCTCCTGTGGAATATCGCACTTATATGTGTACTTGCGGGTGACTCCGTAAAGGTTACTACCGTGGATAGTCCCGGTTTCCTCAAAATTGTTTATTCTAATTAATAATGAATTAATATTCATCCTATGTGGCAATATAGGTTTCAATTAATTAATGCCTGATAACTGTTATCGTGATTTCATGGTATTTCCTCAAATTATGTCACGGAATTGACATTTAAAAACTTAGTTCTCGATGTTACTTTTACGCACGGGAATGGCCGTATATATACGACATTCTTTATAAGCCTCTTTCAGTTGTGAGTTATACATGGCGTACTGTGTGTGTTCGGGTAGGAAGAAAGGTATTATATTAACACGTTGACGACGACAATCGGCAATAAGGATGAATGTGTGTGTTTCATGATTACATATGTTTTACATTTTTATTTTTGAATCCGAAAAAGGAAATATTAGGCTAGGTCACAAACAGTCACTTGACTGTACTCTTTAAAGTGAGCCAATTATTTTGACCTCACCTTAAAGTGAGGCTAAAATAATGGCTGGTCATGTATGTTCATTATGACGTCACGAAATACGTCAATTCAAGGGACCATTTTGATGTCACCATGACTTTACAGCCGTGACCTGAAGATGACATCGGGATGATATCATCGTGATGATATCATCAGATTCATTCCTCCTTGGGTGGAAAAAGGATGGAATGTCTTGATTTCCATGTATTTGTATGAAATAATGGCAACGTTGTTCGTCCACACGTTTTGCTTCACCCAATCATGCCAAATTTTTGCATACTAATGTTTTTTCTTCACCTAATTATATCAACTTTTTATTTTTTTGTGATTACATTCACCTAGTAACTGGTTACTTGGTATAAAATCCATGCAACTTAACTTAAATAAGAGGAATCATATATAAAGTCAAATATTGTGCCTGATAATCCGCGGCATTTCACAGAGTGGAATCATTCGCCTTGACTGGGAGCCAAGCCCAGAGTCCTCGATACATCCTCGGTAAGCATATTGCACATTATGTAGTATGTTTGGAATAAAACATTTTTACTATCTGTATTTATTGCATGTTTTACATGGTTTTATTCAACTTGCTTTGTCTGTCTGTTTATTTGGGTGGAATCTGTTAATCGATTTTTCACCCACATTGAGTCATCAGATTTCCTTAAAGTTTGGCATATCGGTGTATCTTCGATGACAACACAATATTTCATTAATTATAGCTTGGGGTCTTTCCGTAAATAAAGTCAATTTAGAACATTTCTATTTTTCCCACACAAATAGCATTGGGAAAATAGAAATTTAAAATTATAAAAGTAGGTATAAAAGATGTGCTAAGAAATAGTATTGTTAGTATAAGTTGTATGGTGGTGGTGAGTAAAGTCTCATTGTGAGAACCCGAGTTCTTCTCAGTTGAGGACATAACTTTTAAAATTTAATTTCTTCTTTCAAATTGGTTGAGTTCAGTTTCTATGTCATTCCTCAATTATGGAACTGTGGAATTTGAAAAAATAAATGAATTTTAATTTGTCCTTTCGTGTAAAATAAATAATTGTTTGGGCCAAAGTGTGAGATATCGGTCAATGGTCAACTGGTTAAGGACATTGACCTCGAACTGAGTGAAGTTAAAAGTTCGAATCTCAATGTTCACAATAGATTTTCTAATTCAATTTTTTTCATTTCCATTATTGAAATAAAGGTTATTTCAACAATATTTTTAATTAAAATTTATTGTGTTGATCGAGCGATTTGTTTTTTTGATTACCGGTAGTCTTGGGTTCGTGCCCCAAGAAATTGTATTTAGTTTTTTTAATTAATTTATAATTTACAATAATTTAAAAATGAAAGTCAAGCCAAATGGATATCAGTGACAAATATAAAATAAAACTGTTTAATATACATGGTTTTATAAAAAATACAAATATAAACTAAACATGAACCTTAAGAAATTTACTATACATTAAAATGCAAGGTCTACTGAATAGAATATTCTTTTGCATGAAAAATTGTAAAACAAATTATCGTTCCCTTTGTTACAGAGTAAGAGTAAGATAAGTTTTTGTAAGTCTGAATACAAAAATATATAATATACAGGTAAACTCAATGGATATAAAGCATTAGATTGAAAACAAAAATAAAACTTAGATTACATGCTTGTTATAAAAATAAGAGATAAATGAAACATGAACTTTGCTGCCATCTCAACTTTCAGGGTCATATGTGACTGAAAATCAAACCATGGGGTGTCGTACATACATATATCAGCTAGTCTGCAGAGTAGCTAAGGAATCAAAAAACATTTGAATTGCAAAAAAGTTAAAATTAATATAACTTCTGCGCATGACTTTTACGTTAATTAAAAGGTAACTAATTTGAGTGTACTTATGTTCAAATTCGAATGTTCCCATTAACATTGAATGTTCCAATGATGGCTTTCCACTTAAGACATTGAACTTTTGATTTACAATACACTCCTGGTTCAATTTCCATCTTTTGCTAATAAACTTTTCTTTTAATATGTGGTATTTTTCATACATGTATTTTTTATTTTTCCTCACCCATTTTTGCCACAATTTTCCTTCCTTAGGGATGTTTCCCCTGGGCGGACTGTTTAACCTCCGGATTTAGCCGAAGGACTGAGGGAGCATGTCAATATGCACCTTGGGCAAGCTATAATTAATGGAATATTGTGTTCTCATCGAAAATACACTAATTTGTAGAAAATCTGATGGCTGTAAGTGGGTGAAAAATCGATTAACCGATTACACCCAAACAGACAGACAAAACAAGTTGAAGAAAATCATGTAAACATTATTATGTAGCAATGGAACTTTGTATCTTATGCACTTGCTGTCCATTAGCAGGAGTGCCCCATGTAAGCTATGGCAGATAGTGTGTGACATCTATGCGTTATATTGGCTGTATTAAGCCTGCATACATAGGGAAAACATGGTTCAAATTTTCTAAGCGTTGCAAGGGAGTTGATAGAGGGAATAAATTTTTAGAAATAAAAAATTTGAGAACTCCCTGGTATTGGAGAAATTATTGTTGGGACTGTAGATGGACTTAACTTTTTTGTTGAAATAATTATGACAGTCCCCTTCAGAACCTGATCCACACGCTGATATTTCCTTCAAGCCCCAAGTGTCCAATCCATCCAACTCTTTACTCCACATTATTAAGTTTTCCGATGCTTGCAGCCACAATCTCCGTAACTATTCCTATTGGTGCCTACTTTCTCCTGTCATTCTTCTCTTAATGTGATCACTCCTCTAATTTCTCCCTCAATTGTCCATGATTGGAGATACTTAATTGTCACTTTTTGTTTGCCCTTCCACCAAAAAGTTGGAGATTTTGCAGCCTCATTTCCAGGGACTGTCATGTCATTGCTAATTAATAATGCTGTCTCAGGACTTATGTGGTTGAAGTTAGACTCGAGAAAGGAGGACCCTTAAGAATTTTACACCGATAAATGTTTAATACTACCTTTTTCTGTTTTACATAGTTAAGCCAATATTTCAGGTTACATAAGGGTAAGTATATACATGGGCGCCCATACAATATTTTCCAGAGGGGGCCAAGACAAAGGTATAATAAGGGGTGTCCGAGGAGCCCTCTCCCAGAAATTTTATTAAATTTCAGGTCACAGGAGTACATTTTTGGAACATCTAAGGTGAATGACAATTTTCTACATTTGTTACTAAAATATTAACTTAATCCTGCAACAACAAAACATAAATTTAATTTTCCCTTCCCTTTTTTATTTTTCTCGGGAGGCTATGGGGGGGGGGAGGCGCGGCCCCCCCCCTGCCCCCTCGTATGGGCACCCATGGAAGGACAAGAGGCGCGGTATTTGACCGGAAATTCCTTTGTTTACACCGTGCAAACACCCGAGCGAATAGGTATGAGCATTTGCGAAAACACTCGCTTTGATGGAAATTTTTTACAACAGTTCGGCAGTTTATCTCTCTTATTTTGTCGCTTCTAACAGTTCCGGAGATATAGCGCGGGGTCTAAAACATATGCTCGTTGTCGTACTGAAACTCGCCTGATCAGAAAAGTAATCTAAGCCCAGGGTGTAGCCTCCGAGTCTCTAACGGTTCCCAACCAAGTCCTTCCATCAACTGCGTAACGCTTTCTTTTTGCAGTTTTTAACGAAGCGTGCCGCTTTCCTTTGTATTTTATTTACTACGCGAATTAAATCTCTCGGTGCATTGATTCTGCCGCTCTCTGAAGTCCTTTTTCATACACCCCGCCTCAATCTTCTTTTCCACCGATGTCACTCAGTGATACCCACCGGTGACGTAGACAGGGGGGAAGTTCCATGGGGTCCAGACCCCCCACCAACAAATTTTGAATTTATTTAAATAAGGGGCAATAGAAGAAAAAGTTAAATTACTTTTTTCAACAAAATATTTTGATTTTAATTTTTTATTCTGAACAAATTTTTCGATTTGGTACGTAATTTTTTTGTTATTTTCAAACGTAAAACTATGGTTATTTTATTCCTCTGGAAATTTGCATGGCAAATTTTTTTTAAATTTGCTGTTACACTGCAGTCGCACTGCACTCTTTATTGCCTAAACACACAATTTTGCTCCTGAGTTTAAAAGATTTTCACCCCTACCCCCCTGCTATTAATTTAGTTTTCTAATGATTTGTAATCATTCCGTATTTCCCGCCCTGATATTCTGATGAATCTAACAATTCTTGCAATCCTCTTCACTTAATCACTGTCTGACATTGCCTGGTCTTATACAAATCTAACCGTCTTTATCAGCTGTCTATCTACCTTTATTCCTATATCTAGCTCTTCCCATGCCCCTCTTACCATTTTCTCGACGTAAAAGTCATGAAGTAGAGGGCCACCGCGAGCAACCTTGTCTTACCCCGCGACCGATAACTTGCTACCCTGATTTTCCGTCAGCCACTCTCACCTGTGCCGTTTGGGCCATACATGACTTTCGAATGAGTCTCCTAACTTTCCAATACACTCCTGTAAATAAAGGATCTTATTTTATTTTCCCCATTTACTCTGAAAAAAAATCCACAAAACAAGCATATACGTTTTTATTACACTTTAGGATGAATTTCGACTTCATATTCTCAATTATCCACCCAAAAAAAACCCTGGGTACCAAATTTCATGGGAGTCTAATAATTTTATCTATTTGTGCCCAAATGTATCCCTTCTCGGATCAATGAGCGACGATATTTCGTAGTAATTTGTAGGATCTACGAGTGGGGAGAATGGCGGGACGACTTCGTGAAAACAATTTTCAGCCGCATCCCGATCAATGAGAAAGCGTTATGATGCGAAGACCATAAGACAATAACTTTGATTGCACACGGCGAAGGTTGTACTTACAATTAGAATCATAAACAGCAGGTAGGAAACAGGAGCTAATGACTATTTTCAACCTAGGATTGGAAAAGCCATTCATGATTATTTCATAGAAGTAGATCTTACTTCCTATACTCGAGAGACGGCGTATTTAATGGACAGTGGGTGCGTAAGTTCAAAAATCATTTAAACAAATAGGAGTCCGAAAAGTTGAATCATTTAAGAAATATATAAAATAAATGTAATATGTGGGAATAGTGGGATTATTCAAAATAATATGGAGAGATTATGACAAAAAGGTAGAGGAGCTTTCTTTCTCTTGTTACTTTTCACTTTCCGTGGTGTATCCCGTTAGCTCCAGTTACCATTACACACAGGGATTTATTTTAAGAATAGATCGGCTGTTGCGTACAACAGCTAAACTTCTAAAACGTTTTAGTGGTATATTCAGCAGTGTGACTCATAATTGGATGGATTTTGATGGGAAATATAGGTTTAATCTTATATACGAACTCCTAGCACATTATTTCTCAAAATTCATTTGCAAATTCAAAATCCTCCGAAATTTGTACCCAACTCATTTCTTCCCCAAAAATCTTAGTTATATGACTTCTTAGTATTTGGCTTGATCCGCCACGCTCATTTTCACTCCCTCAGGATTTAATAAATGGCTTTCATGTGATGTATTTTGCAATAAGTGTTTTCCTAGCATTTCCCAAGTATACGTTTCAGCTCCTACTGCATACACAAAGAAAAACTGTTGCTAAGATCAAATGAAACACCCTAGAATTTCGCTTTTGCGGTGACTATCACTACGTTTACCAATCGATCTCAGATCGATCTGACTGGCTCAGCTCGGTATGGTAAACGGAGCGCGCTGGCCAGATCGATCTGAGAAGCGAGCCGAGTCAGCCCGCTTTCCCTAACCGGTCTGAGATCTCAGATCGATCCGAAGAGGCCGGAGCGTGGCGCTCATCGTTCTTTTTTGGTTGCCGATGGTAAACAAAATATAATCGATATCATTTACGGCGTGACTTGTTGCAAGAAGGGAAAGGAGAGGTGTGCGGTGGAAATATGCAAGATGTCTCAAAATAATTCAAACTACTGAATTCGATAGTTCAATATCGATATTTTCAGACCGTGTTGGTAAAAAAAATAAAAAAACAGGCGATCTGAGTCAGCTCCCAGCTGAACTTTCAGATCGGTCTGAACTCAGACCGATTTGAGATCGATTGGTAAACGTAGTGTATTCGGCAGATTTCCGCACCGCCAATCTGTTGTTTTTTCAACTGTCCCTACTTCAAAATCCCAGTTTTGGACCCGTTTACAACTTCCCTGCTCTCAGACCGACCATCTTAAATCCTGCCTCTCCGTAAAGTTTTCCTGAATTCCTATCCTCTTCCGCGCTTTCCAAGCACTATCCCCGCTGTCACCCTCTTCAACATGCCCTCACCTGAAATCTGTTCGGAATCCCCACCGGGTCAAATTCTGCATTGCTGTCGACGTTTTGACGGCTGATTCATCCATCACTTTTCAGGCTGAACTCCGTGACTGCCAAATTTGAAAAGGTGTTTATTTTGCATTGCGGCAGACCTAAAATGTACTTGCAAACGAAACAGGGAAAAATATTTACAAAAACTGCAAAATTTGATCCCCGTTTTAGGA
Organism: Pyrrhosoma nymphula; assembly: GCA_963573305.1. Lineage (NCBI taxonomy): Eukaryota > Metazoa > Arthropoda > Insecta > Odonata > Coenagrionidae > Pyrrhosoma > Pyrrhosoma nymphula. Next base: position 66,000,830 of record OY754330.1, on the reverse strand, counting down.
ATAGTTTCCTCTTCAGGATCTGAGGAGTTCATGATTTTCATTGTCTTTGGCTTGCAAGCATTCGCCTTGAAGTTTTCCTTAGGTCGCATGGGAGTAGTATCGGTCCGGCATTCGCTCTAGGGCGGGCGTAACCAGTAAAAACGCACGCAATAAATAAGTAAATAACCTACAATAACAACGGTGTAAAAAAATATGAGAAAAGAATTTGTAAAATAAAAATATTGGTTTCTTTGTTGGAACGTGACTAATTTCCTGATTTTTCAGTTTGCATTTTTTTCTTCGAGGGCGGGTTTGAATATTCGTTATTTGTTATATTTTACTTATTTACAGGTTTTATCAGCCCTATTTTCCTTCAATGTGTACTTGATTCATGTCGAGTGGAAAAAAATAAAGATTATCTTCCTACTTGTCCACTTTTCGACTGTTATTTTTGGTTAATTGCATTTGGGCTTATATCTCCATTCATTCAATCGCCTTAGAACTGCCAATCACAGTACATGGCTTGAGAGAAGATAGAGAAATGGAAAGGTAAGCTATCAGACTAGTGTCTCTTGTCTAGATAAAATCTTATATTCAATTATGGAACTAACTTTCATCTTGGTCCAGAAAAAAGATACCTGCTACTTCATCACAAGTGGCCTATGTCACGGAATTACGAAATGGATGAAGCATAGATATGGATTCTATATCGACATTGTGAAATGTAATAAAGCCTGGTGTGCATAAATGTATAATAATCCACAAAAAATGACTGATTTTCGCGTTTTGTACAAACTGATTAAATAAAAAAAATATTGAGGAAAAGTAGTTACATTTATTCACGGCTGTGTTGGTGTTTCCGAGGGAGAACGCCGTAATGTGAGAGTGATCTTCAGCTGTCTTTGGCTTTCCGAGTCACGAAGGTAGGAGAGAATTGAAAGACATTCTCGCTGGTTGTAATGTAACTCCGTTCACTCAGTAGGTAGCTAATCATTTTAAAAAGACTTCTGAACACATTTATATTTGGATAATCACCGAATTATAAAAATAGCATAATTCTGCCTGGACATCACTAATCAGCCTAAATCGAATGGATTTATGACAGTGTTTTGTTTATATCTTTCAACTGTCGGAAGCGATTCCGGAGAAGGGTTCATTAAATTCGGAATATCGAATTTCCCGCGTTCGTCATCAGGTGAGCCAAATTTTTATACAGACTTCGCGAAAAGTGAAGGCAGTCGCCATCTCTTGGTCAAGTTTGAAACTAGCGGTCTCTGGGATGTGCTTTTGCGAATTATTTAATGCGGACGCCATCTATTGATCAAATTTTGAACTAGGGTTCTCCCCAAGAATCCCCCCCTCCCCTGCATTTTTATAATAAATGCATTTCCAGGTTTTAATATTGTGTTCAGGACAACATGGGAAGTCCAGAAAACCTTTAATTGTTGACCATTTTTTGTAAAAATGCCGAATTTTTTCCGGCCGCCCGGCCGGCCCGCCGGGAAAAAATCGGCGGCTTTACAAAAAATGGTCAGCTAATTAAGGTTTTCTGGACGTCTCACGTCGTCCTGAACACACTGTGAAAACCCCAGGAGAATATTTTCTATAAATTGCAAATTTAAAAAAAAAATCGAGAAATAAAAAAAATTGCCGGCAAAAGGATTCGATGTAACATGCGCTACATGGTCACCAACTGCTCCCGCCTCTTATCCCCCCGGCTACCGGGGATCTTGTGAAATGACGACTCAAAACTTGTACTTAAACTCAAAAATTGGGGACTTGGTCATTTTTCTGAAAATTTTGGCCGAAGCGAGGCGACATGCCGTCCGAGGTTCTCGAGGCAGGGCAACCCCTTGGCAATCCTTCTCGCTCTGTGAGGGAGGCTCTGGACTTAGAATAATTTTGAGCTCTGGAGATTTCGCGAATCGTTTGCTTTGCAATGATAGCCAGATGAGTGGTTCTTCTTTCTGAAGAGACACCGATCTCGTGGCCGAACGCGTGGATCGTTCAATGGCTGCCAAGGCGGGTGGACTGCCCGCGAAGGAGAGCCATTTAACTTATTTAACCACGAGACGTAAGGAGCATGAATAAGGAAGAAGCCATACCACGGTATAGGTTACGTATCATTTCTCTTATTTCTGAGCCAGACTTGGCGAGATACAGCCTCCGACCAAGGTTCAGGGAAGTATTATTAATCGCAAGACTTGGTGGCACTCGACGGCAGTCCCCTTGTTCCTCCGCCCTCAATTTCCTCTAAGCTCTGTGAGGCCCTCCTTTTTAAGGAATTAGTGGCACCATCGCAGAACTTGGTGGCACAAGCCAAATTTTACCACTCCTATTTTCGACGTACTGACCATCTGCAGAATATTATGCTTTTATTGGTGGTAGTTCATAGATATATTTTAGGCCGTTATTGGAAATTTTTAAGAGGACTTAAGATTATTTTCCAGAATCAATCTTAATCTTTGAATGAATGTAAAGTTCAAGAGAATGCACAGTGCAACCAAGGAATGTACTTCATTTTATGAATATAAATTGGTCAATTACCATTTGAAACAGGAATCTTAAATTTAAAGGAAATTATCATTAATGTTGAAATTGCCAAAATTTAGATATCTGCATTTTTTTGCTCTTCACCATTCGTAACACAATGAGGAAAAACTACAATACCCAGGGGTAAATGAGAAATATACAGATAAATTCTTTTAAGTTCATTTTTAATGGTTGAAGAGAACATTTATACATTGAGTAAGGAGTCCCAGAAGGATCCATGTTAGTTCTTCACAATTGAATATATTTTTACTTCATATTCTGAAATATCCAAGATTTGGGTACGCCAGTTGCCCAAATGCGATGCCCTCCAGCATCAGTGAGCAGCTGCTGTCCAGCAATCACAGGAATCACCCTTGGTGCCAATTTGTTTGGATTCCAGTCTTCACCGACTTGCACCATTTTTCCTTTTCCCAAAAGAGATTTGGGTAAATCTGATCTAAAAATCAAATGAAAATGCATTTGTTAGTGTTTCAAGAAATTAATATCCTCTTAACTAGGAATTTATGGGATGACAATGCTACTATTCAATTTCACTCAGTTAACATAATGAACTCCATGAACAGCTGCTGAACAGAACACTTCGAGTACACATCAAGCACAGTTCCTGAACATTTTACATAAACAGTTCATGAACAGCTGCTGACAGATCAGGTCAATAAGTTCACCCAAACATCCACTGCTACACAGTTTACATTAAAAAATTTAAGCAGCCACTCAGCATGGCTTTACACCCTTCCAAAATACCCTCAATTAAGTACTTAGGACAAACGAAATTAATACAAATTCAATGATAAACCTAAGATAATGAATCTATAAACCCACATAATGACAACTACCCACAAGGTGCAAGATATAGAAACTACAAGAAACGATAAGGGAAGATCCAGGTAGGAAAAACCCAACAATGATGTGCCATTGGCCTTTGGTAGCTGAGGAAAGGAGGAGTAAAGACAGAAATGAAGAAAATGGCCTATACACAGGAAATGTCTGTGGTTAGAAGATTGAGGAATTTTGCAGGAGAAATAAATTAATACATAATAGCGAGCATTCCAAGTAAAAATAAAGTGGGACAAGGTAGCTTTCATCTTTATCATACGGATTAAAATTCCTTCAGCATGCACTGCCAGCCAGATTTAAAAAATGGGTAGCAACATGAAATTATAATATGTAGCAGCGAAGATTTTAGGAGGAGGACTGGAAGAAGGAGAACTGAGCTAGCAAATAAGGCATTCAACAATGGGAGAATATTAATAATTGGTACATTGTGTTACAATATGAAGAAAAGACAATCAAAGAATATAACATGAAGTGTAGCATTGCAAGGAGCAATAAAATGAACTCTTGGGAAAGAGATTAGGCTGCAGGCTTTCAAGGTACATAGTACAAAATGATATGGGGAGGGGGGTGGAGCAGATGTGGTGGATAGAAAGGAAGACAAACAAGGAAGTGCTCGGCATGGTGAGTGAGGAAAGGAAACTGCTGGTAGAGATTATGAGGCAGAGCAGGTGGTTTGAACAGGTAATGAGGGGATAGGGGGTGCTGAAGGCCATGACACTTTGGCAAGACATGAAACCCTCTTACAATAAGTTTAACCATTACCTACAGCAACTGAATTTTACTAAAATCATCATGTTAATATATGTATAGGCCACATGGATGCATTAGCCACAATTTCTGAAACTATATTTAGTTCAGAGAATCCAATCACCACTAAATAAATGCAGGCAATAAGCCTGGTTTTTGGAACCTGAAGAAAAGAAAAACTATTGCTGTAAATGTCAAAGCACCATACTTGGCCAGGAGCAAAGGAAGAGGGAAAATCTTTCCACAAAAAAATGCATGCAATCAGTCATACAAGAAAGCAATGTGGAATTTTTTTTCAAAGAAAGATTTTTCTGTACACCTTTTTTCACTGCATTGGGTGCTTAAACTATACAGCTATTGAGTTTTTCATTACTTTTGGCCACAAAATACAGCTGTAGAACTGAGGTCAAATTAAGAAAGCTTAAGAAAAGACAATCAAAGGCTATCTTGAATAATTTTGGCAGCCACCTTTCCAATTAAAAAATATTTTTCTTTCCAATTACACTGGGGTCAACTATTGATGACTTAATTTAATGTGGTCAGCTACAAATGAAGACAATGATTACTGTTTTTATAGTCCTTTAGTATGTAATGTAACCCAGTGATAAAAAGGGCACCATGTACACACAAATATGGTAGGCAGAGCTGGCATCACAACTAAGTTTATCAGCTATCTAACGATAAGTTACCTAATTTTCATATTTGACTCTTAAGAATTATCATTATCTGTACTTGCTTCTGAAGTTAGAATGACTTCAGATTTGGAATATGACAGTGGCTCAAGTTTAAAGATTTACAATTGATTGTCAAGTGACCTTGACCTGAAGCGCAACTTCCATCAACCTTTAAGTTTGGTTTATTCTTTGAAACAATTTCTCACTTTGTACATATTGAGCTTTTTTACTCTTACCAACAGGTGTTTGGTTTATTCAATGATACATAGGCGTACATTAACAAGCCCCCACTAAAATATTGCAGAGAGTATGTATCAAGATGTAAATGTATCAAGAAGGGGGTGCAGAAGGCAGCCCCAGGCCAAAAAAATGGAGCAGTGGTTCTAGCAACAGCTGATAAATAAAACCAATTCAAAAGTTTCAAAATAAATTTAAGAAGTGTTGTTTTAAGGCTTCAAAAAATTGTGTGTGAGAGGAAACTTCAAAAAAGTCAGAGGAAAGGAGGCTTGAGGGAGAAATTCTAAGGAGTGCTCAGAATTGGCTGGAGGAAGTGTGGACCTGGGATAAAACAACATGCTGAAGAGGGGGAAAGAGCAAAGTAAGTTGGGTAAGCTTGGGAGAGGGATGAGAAGAATCGTGAGTTCCGGTGATATCAAAGGAGACAAAAGATAATAAGTTTTTGAATAGGGATTACATAGAGTAATAGCATTACATAGAAATTGTTACAGAACGATCCCTGAGGCGATGGAAATAAATGGCAAGCCTAGAAGACTTAGCTTGGTAGAATGCCAGTGATATTAATTTTAACTAGCTCAAGAGAGCCTTGATACAGTGAAATCGCTTAGGGCTACATGTGAATGATAAATAGTTACTCTCAAGGTAATTGAGGGATTACAGATCTTAGTCTGCACAAGATAATACTTTTGGGTGACTTAAGCACGCAGTTGACACTTATAAATGTAACCAAACAGTAAACCTGTTCAATGCCTTCTGGGGAAGTGAATTACATGACCGAAGAATCCAAGATGATGACTTCTGCTTTGTCATATGATCATGAATCAAGTGTTTACTTTTCATTACATTCTAATCCAAATCAGTATAATTCATCAAATTATAGTATTTTCAATATTTTTTGGTGTTGTCGTTAGTTATTAGTCACTTTGCCGCCATGATGACACTGCTTAATTTTTATTTTACGGTACACATTGGTGGAACTGGGATTTTAACTAGTCTCTCCTAATTTGCATAAATGTTTTCATTATCTAGTTTGAAGAGTTTCTAAATTTTTTATCATGAAATGAATGGCATTTGACATAGAATAAAATGGCATTGAAAAAATTAATTAAAAATAGTGTCGCTACTACTCATCCATGATGCAGTCTACGTAGTGCAGACTACGTCGTGTCTGTATCACTGATAGGCATTTGCATCCTTGTACCCTATTGGTCGTAGGTTTGAATGCTCAACTGAGCTATTATCTTGGAAGGACTTTAGATGAAATGGAAGATTGTCACAAAGGTCTCAAGAATCTCAGAAGGCGAGCTGGGCAAGAGATGGTCCTAAACACATGCAGAAATAGCATAACACAATTTGAACAAATTATTAATACACAAGACTACTCAAATATCACACTGGCACAATGGACCAAACGGTCTAAGTAAGTGCCTTAGGGACTCCTTGGGAGGTACCCTACCAAATGTTGCACAAATACCATATGCCCAAACCAACCACCAGCTTTAAAAAAAAAACTTGAAGTAAAATTGCTACTTGTTGTCCACTGAATTCCATAAATATCAGCAATACAATCCATTTTACCTAAACAGGGGCAAGAGGTTAAAAAAAACATTTTGAGAAAATTGAAAGATCCATAAGAAATTTCTCATGAAAAAGAGAAGTTCACAGTTATCCCTTTGGTACGGAGCCAACGGAGAACAATATACTTTAATCATGCGGTCTGAGATCAAGGGGTGGGCTACAGCCAAACAACTTACTACCCATGTAGCACACTTCCAGAAAAATGTGCCTTGAAGGCACCTCTGAGGCACCTAAAAAAGGCACCTGTAATAGACACATTGAAGGCACCTTTTTCACGGAGCTAAGGTGCGCCTACAAGGCACCACTTTGAGGCACATTTTAGGCACTAGTTAGGCTTTTGTAAAAAGGGTGACAAGCATTAATATATCCTTACCAATCCCATGGCTCCTAAAATATTCAATAGAAAATGTGAATTCTGAAGAAAATACAAACGTCTTTTGCAAACTTTTCCAGATCTTGGAATTGCACCTACAGGTATCTGGCTGACAGAAGAATTGTCATCGATCCTTGGAATTCCATCATTTCTACCCCAATTAAAATATCAACAACTCTACCAGTAGTGGCTATCTAGGTGACTCCAAAACAGTACCTCTCATCAGAAAACCACAGTCATACCCAGAGTAACAAATACTAGCAATTTCAATAAATGTTTCAGTTAATTTCAATTTTAACCATTGATCGTAGCTACTCAACCCAAATACTCATGATCGATAGTTACAGTTCAATACATCAAAGACAGTCTAGGGCAGAAACCTACAATGAACAAAAATATTTCTACAGGATCAAATTTCTTTGAGGCGAGAAAGCATCACACCACTTTCAACCTGTGGTATGATTAAGTAAGTAATTAATGGAAGGTAAATGACCTAATTTTTAGAGATATTATTACGAATGATGCATGAAAAGTAGTGAGCTAAGTAGGTATTAGTTGTTGCCAATCCCAACTGGAACATTATTTGGATGTGTATCACTTGCTAAGGCACAAGAAGTTAGCAGAAATGGCACATGAATGGGATACTCAGTTACACTTTGTTCCATTGCAATTGGAAATGAGTTAATGGTAAAGAGATCCAGAATTTACACCCTTCCATGAACTACGAGCTACTCTTGAAAAGGGCTGTAACCCCCAAAATAAAAACATGGACTTTGCTACATGTGGAAAAAGCTACCCACTTAGAACTCGTGATAGCTCCACAATCCTATCATCCAGGATTGCAGATCATGATTACCAATTTTCACAGACAATAATATAGAGATTCATTAGTGTTTATTCTTAAAAATTAGATACATACTTTTACATGTACAGATTTCGATCTAATTAAAATCAATGCCTTGTTAGCATTTATTACTGCATTGTTTCCTAAGCCATTTTCCTAACGATTTGTTGACCTCTTTCTCGCAAAAGGCTGAATTGGTGTTGGGGAAAAATTTCATTTAAGCCCCTGGAAGAAAGTAGAACACATAAGATTCACAGATTTGCATGTCCAGAGCTATATGCCACAATGAATTAGGGTATAAATGAGAAACTTACCACATATTACTCGGATGGTATTTGTTCCTTGTAATCCCACTTTCCTTCCACTACCTTGAAGGTTGAACCCCTGGGCAAGCTGCGGTGAAATAATTTTCTTGATTACTTGGCGACACATGTCAGCCTCTGAACTACCGCCAGTACAGCTTAAGTAGTCAATCTGAAAAGATATTCAAAGAAAGTAAATCATTCGACCCTGGCAACAATTTTCATGCAATTTGGTATCATGGTCATAGACTATAGTAGGAGTTCTCACGTTTCCCACTCTGGGTCAGTGATGTTTGCACCATTATTTTTTAAGTCTAATGATCCATGATCCCTGTCAGTAATTAGAGCATTAGGGAATCGGTAGGTGAAGTGATCAACTTTCTTCCCTCTGTTGTTGCCCAGAATTGAAATGTGTGGCTCTAAAACTCTCTCTGGTTCTGCGACTGTTACATCTACAAGGGCGTTACGAAAATGCACGGTGATAATATGAGCCTCCTTTTTTGCTTTTCGACGGGCATAATCAGAGAACCTTGCAAACGCTCGTCGTGCGGCATGATTGTCCTGGAATACGGTAACAGTAAATGCAAATGAACAAAGGAGGCAATTGTTAAAGCATCGCGTTTTTAGTAAAAAAAAACTTGGTAATTAGCAAATAACAAACATATTCTGCTTGCAAACACTAGCGAGATTATTAATTTAAGTTAGGTAGTTTGAGTTTAGCATTTGAGTAATATAAGTTAGAAAGTCATGGGTATATAAACTGATTTCAGTTTTTTAATGACGATTATATCATCGCGTTTAAACAAATTAAGTTCAATTGTAAAAAAACAGGATTGGAAGATGAGTAACCACAACTCCAAAACTACTATATTCCAGCAATTTATTACAGGGAAGAAACTTTGACAAACCACATAAAAATAAACTCAACCACGACCCGGGTTTCGACGGCTAAGCGTCATCAACAGGTAAAGACGCTTAGCCGTCGAAACCCGGGTCGTGGTTGAGTTTATTTTTATGTGGTTTGTAAAAGTTTCCTCGCTGTAATAAATTGTTGTGATGGAATACCACAAAGTTTCTGAAGACTACGTTTTATTCTTACTATATTCCAGCCAGTGGCGGATACATATGGGGGGCGCGGGGGGTGCGCGCCCCCCCCTTGCGGGGCCGCCCGCATTGCCGCCCGCGCCGCCCCCGCCAGTCAGCCCGCACGCTCTTCGTTCATGTCTTTCGTCAGTCGACTCTGAGTGGAGTTATCGAGTAGTTGTACTTTCTTATGTAGCACGCGCGCGCGTCCGTGTCATCGTATTTTATACGTTTCTGTCTGGAACATAGATAGCTAACCTACGAGAAAATTCGCGGCCATTCTAGTGATCTCGATACGTTATTCTGTCTGGCATTTGTTCGAGAAAAGTCGCGAATATTCTACTGTTTGTATTTGTTCACGCTTCTTAAAAGTCTGGAAGCGAACATTCTGGCACCGAATGTTCTCGAAACAACCGTGCTACATATATAAGGGAAGCAGAGTCGCTGCCAGGCGGTCAGTTTGAAAGCTACAATCGTCGCGATAACTTGCGCCCCCCCCCCCTTGAGTTTTTTCTGTATCCGCCACTGATTCCAGCACAATGAAACGTAATCATAACCCGTTCCATAACTCGTGCGAATCATGCCCATTTCCAACCATGCCACCCACCGATACTTCCAGAATTATGTACATCATTATTGCGACCCGACTTGGAAGTATTCTCTGATATGTTTGATGAATACTAACTTAAATGAAGATCAACATAAAAGTAGCAACATATTTCTGTTTGATCACTAGCGAAAATAAACTACAGATGATATTTTTAATAATACGTATTTGGAATGAAACTCGTCACGTCAATAATACCTTCCGTATAGATGAGGATTTCAAAACATCAGATTATTATTAATAATTAAGTACTATCACTTTCAAAAGTCGGTCCACGCGGTGAGCGCGGCCAACTTCGCATTTCGCTGAATTCGAACTTCGGGTATTGCCTATGCATTCAGCAACTACTAAGGGCCAACTTGACTCATTTCCACTCAACTATGGAGACCCTCGTATGACCTTCTCCCGTTATCGCTGACCAGCCAACTCCCCCGACTCCAAGTAGTAGGCAACGGTAGGCGGAGAATGCAAAAAGGAAAGGCGTTAGGTGTTTTTCACTCTTAAGAGTAGCGAGGAAATGGATCGACGAACCGACCACCACAAAGCAATTATTTAGGATAATTCTCGACTTTGCGTTTTACCCTGGACAGCTAACTACCCGGACCTTTCTCCTATTGAGAATGCATAGGGTAACTTTGTGAATGAGTGGCATTACGACGGAGAAAGGACCGAGTAAAACTTCATAAACCTGTATACGGGATGTTTGGAATTCTTTAAGCCAACGTCCCCGTGTAATAGAACATTTGGTTGGGTCTATTCAGTCAAGATTACGATCTGCAACTGAAAATAATGGCGATATTACAAAATATTAAAGTTTTTCTCTGATGAATGAACATTTTGTTTTAGATTTCTGTTACCATAGGTAATATACTGAAAATGACTATCCCAAATTATCTAGTACACTTTTTTTCCTAACCTTATCAAATCTTGACTCATTCCCATTAATTTTCGCTGCAAAATGAACGCCAACTTTATGTTTAAACTACAACTTCTATTTCGTTCGAATCTATTCTAAATAACGAGAACATTTTTCATGTTGCTTATTTAAAAATCTTATCTTTTATATATGAGCAGTTTTTCATAGAGGGCATTTGTAGATGGAGTGCATGTCTTCTCTGAGAGCGAGAAATCAATTAAGTTATATCTCCACTGAAGGAAAACTCATTCAAAAATGACCGCATTCATTTCTGATAAATTACAATCCACTTTTGGTAGCTTCATTTGCCATAGTTTTGCATTAATTTTATCCTAATTAGGGTTTTATCCTTTTTTAGGTAATATTGTAAAGTATAATTTTCAGTAATGATATGTGTTGGATGAAATAGTTATGACTTCGCTTTGCGTATTTAGAAATCAGCTTCGAGCGGCGTTACACCGAAGGCATGTTTCAATGTTAATTTTGCTCTATAGTCTGTAATTCGTCTTTCATTGTTTTTATTGGTCTGTTAAATGCACTGCGACTGTGTTTAGGAAGTTAATACAAAACAAAAAGATTCATTCACTGCAAGTATATCCATCACTCTGCTCTCCGTTCCTGAACGAACCTCTAATTTCTAGAAGCTATGTTCCCTATGGTGGCAATATATTCTGGAGATGTCGCTAAACTTCACTGACCTCTCTGACTATGGAATCTATCAGCCACGCAATGGGGGATGCTAGCTAAAGAAATTTTTGTGAAATCCAAGGTATCAAACGCACGACGTAGTTTTAATTAGGTAGCTATTTTTATGCTCCTTGGGACGAGATTGTTTCACTGCACAGCGAAAAACCTACACTTTCACGCGCACTGACGAAAAATGAGCTGCTGAGGAGATATCAGGGACTCTAAACTGTTTAAATCTGTCAATCCTTTAGCATAAATAGATTGGTTTGATAAATCAATATATCCAATCGCAAGGCAATCAATTAATAAATTCAGTTTGAATACATTCTCGTAAAAGCAATGCCATACTGTGAAAAACATTGTGTGCCTCATTATGAGAGTACTTCAAAGCTCTATGCCAAATTCAGTTCACTTGACTTCAGTCACAATAAAGTTGTGATATTTTCGTGGCACAAATAATAGGCTTAGAGTTAACGTTTCCAGGCTTGGATTGTTTCCTTTCATTATGCCCAGATTATTTTCAAAAATTAATTAAGTAGTGACCGATCACTAGTCATTACCTAAAGGGAAATTCGGAGTGAATATTGAATAATTCTCAACTCCCGATTGCAAGAGAATGATCGGACTTCCATCAGTTACTCATCCCAGGTGAATACTCTGCGTTAATTTTTCCTTTATTGGTGTTTATGAAATTCTCAACGGTCTGTGTATCCAAGCAATATATTTTGCTACAGTTCAACAATGGAAAATCGTTGCATCAGTATTTAATGTGTGTGCTGGAGGCTTTCCAAAACTTCCAAATTTTCGTTCCGGTCCGAAGGTTTATTTTTCTCTCCATCCTATACTTGAAAACGGCGAAATTCCTATTCAAACACAATTCTTTAAATCCTCTGAAACACCAATCTCCATACATTAATTTATCCTTTACTGAATGACGTATTTATACTTCCCGGAAAGGTAACCCGTTTCCCCAGCTCAGAATTTTCCTCATTTTCCTTCATTTTGGACTATTACTACTTTATGAACTTCATTACCTGCGCGTTATATGATTAATTCACATTCCTCATATCACGCACCTTTTCACCTGCGAAATATACATCGAGTCCCGTGGCTGACTGGCTAAATAAATCTTGGCCATCTGCAAATCTACCAAAATTAACAGTTACTTGTTACTTTCCTTCGCAATTTTATCCATTTCCATACATTTATTACCAAATTGTCAGCGAACATTCGAAAATCAATGGTAATAAGAAATGGCCCGGCCTGAATCCTCTTCCAGCATATACCCATTCCGATTCATCTTACATTACCCGTATACCGCTTCATTCCCGTGAGGTTTTATAATTATGCGCCTAAACTTCCAGTGTACTCCCTATTTCTGCAGTAACATTTATTATTCTCGTCCAATGCACTCTGTCAAAAGTCTTCCAGCAGTCTAAGAAGCAAATGGAGACATAGTGGCTATTATCTATAAATAAATGTTAGAATAATCATCAGCAGAAATGCGTTTCGCGTCCCGCTCTCTTTCCTTAACCCATACTGGTCTTCACCTAGGAAGTCTTTCGCCCTTTCCCCGATTTCATTTTAAGAGCTATCTCAGCTATTTTTATTACGTGCGAAATAAAAATTCTGATCTCTTAACATTATCTTTTTTTTTCTCATTGTCGGGAAAGGTTTCCTAGCTGATTTTGCAACAGTGGATTTTGGCAACGTATTTACTATAACTTTATAAATTACTAGTTTTCCTGCATGCAAACGAGGCTACTATCTGTCCCCTTTGCGCAGGACTAATGATTCTTGCCATGACTACCCATGTCATAAGGAGAGTACGGGAAATTATCGCCTTCTTTCTCTCACAAGAAATACCGGTCGAAGTCCTCCACAAGAAAGTTCCAGCCGAAAACACTTCACGGGTTCTTCGGCTGGCGAATTCTTATGGGAGTGGGGGTTGGGATTGTTTTGGCTATCCGTTGTCGGAGGGAGAAGGGCATGTGAGGTCTCTTAGCGAGTAATAAACAAACTCAAATTGTGCCATTCGTAGCAGTAAAATTGGCCCCCAGAAGTCATGGAACGCATATGCAATACGTGAAGCTCGATTTCAACAGAACTCTGAGATGGTCGCGCTCACCGTGTGGACCGACTTTTGAAAGTGATAGTACATATCATGCAATGCTTACCGTCCTATCTGCACACATTTCGCAGGTCAATGGAAAAATTGTGTGCTGAATAAATTTATTCTACACATACTTGTTTAGGGCACAAAAAACTTTTAAAAAATAAGTAGTAATATCTGCCACACAAATTCATGCATCCACTATAAAAAGGTTTGACAGATGATCGCATAATGGGACCATGACGAAAAGCGCGTCATAAGGAAAGTTAGGGGAGGGGGAGAGGTAAAAAATACTGTATATGGGGATATAAACATAAATTGAGCCTCGGGGGTGGGCACCACCGACCCACATGTCCAAATTATTATTATTTAAGTAGCTACGGTAATCTACCGGTTTACCTTAAACCCCGCTAATAGCTAAACGACCGTTTAGTTTATTTAAGTTGAGCCTGGAATTCTTCGCAGAAACTGCAAAAACACCTATGTCACTCGAATCACCAGTAAATTAGCTAAAAATAACTTTTCGCTCAAAACCTGTTTATCTGGGTTTCTTTGATGGATAACTCAAATAATATTTCACTCGCCACTTAGTCAACGCAATCATGCCATCATTCGTTCGCAGAAAAGTAGACGAGGACATGAGTCAAAAGAATAGGGCAAAGCATCAATCGCTCGTTGAACGTAACGTCAAACTTCGTAAACTGCTCCAAAACAATTTATTCCAACGTTTTCAAGGAACGACACTATACATATAATCATCGTAACCCAATTATTGAGTTTGATCACTGAAATACAGAGGGATTTCTGGTCAGGGGAGATATGTAAGCGCGGCCAACTAAATCGCATTTGACGTCTAATCGCATACAGCAACGCATTAAATTAGTGCAACCCATTAGTTAGGCAGGTATTGTAAATTATAGGTTATAATGTCCACTCACAACTTACTCATTAACAACAGAGTCCCTGGTCATCATCTGCTATCAGGACACTACGTCGATGGGAAGTCCATTTCAATCAGTCAAGTCATCGCACCCCTCGATATCACAACTCCAGCTGACGAAGTTCGCGACTAGGCTAAGCAGGCGGGCTCGAGAGTGAAAAGGAGCGGAGGGGGTGCCTCGAAGGAGGGGTACGGGAGGGGGTGCCTCGAAGGAGGGGCACGTGAGGGGAAGGGAGAGCAAAGAGAGCTCCTCAAAACGTCACGATGCGTACTATCAGAACGAAGGAATTTGGGATTGTTTTTTTTGAGGGTACGTGTATTGTATATGGTTCGGAATAAACGCGTTGGTGGAGTCACTTTCCTACCTCTCCCATGATCACACCCCTGCGCTGAGTTCTGTCCTACCAAAGATTATATACACTGTACTGCGTGTAGTAAGGTCGCTCTACCATGTGAGCATAGAACGACGGAGTTGCTCATTTCGGGTCTCAACCGCTCTAGTTACCCTACCATTGGCTGTCAACTCGGCGACATGCCAGTTTGGAGTGAGGTTGCGAAAGACCCCCAAGCCATATCTCGTCACCGTAAATATATCATAATGAGACAGAGTAAAATGGCGTCCGTCACTGTATTCGTTCGATCAACCCCGAAGGACACATGGGCGCCCATACAATATTTCCCATGGGGTCCAAGACAAAGGTATAATAATTAAGGGGGGGTCCGGGGAGCCCTCTCCCAGAAATATTTAGTAAATTTGAGGTCACAGGAGTACATTTTTGGAACATTATAAGGTGCATGACAATTTTCTACATTTGTTACTAAAATGTTAATTTAATCCTGCAAAAACAATACATAAATTAAATTTTCCCTTCCCTTTTTTATTTTTCCCTGGAGCCTGGGGGGGGGGGGGGGGCGCTCCCCCTGCCCCCGTGTATGGGCGCCCATGAGTATATATTTTAAGTGAGGGTTGGAAGAGAAAACTGGAACGTTCATCTACATATGTAGATAAACCCTTCCAGTTTTCTTCTCCAACCCTCACTTAAAATATATACTCATGGGCGCCCATACATCCACTATCAGGATATCCACATAATTCCCTGCAAGCCACCTCAGTGTGTGGCATGGCGGTTCACTGGAAGGTAAAGCTTCAAGAGCTTGACTGGAAGGAGGCTGGAAATCTTCTGGTGGTAACATTTAACTGGTCACTTAATTAAGTAGGGTGCTAATAGGTAACATCTGCCAGCATAATTAAATGGTAACCTCTTCCAAAAAAAATTACTAAGAAAAACTTTCCAAAAATTGGTTAAATGGCAATTTGATATATGATCTACTATATTTAGTTCCTAACTGATTCATTGGCTTATTTGAAACAAGGAAATTCATTTAATTTTTGTATGAAAACACTGAATATTCCTAACCTGTAGCACATTTCGTATAATATTATAACCACCGCGGAACTTCATGGGTTGAATTGAGGAATGAAGAAACAAACTGAGTGAGTCTGACTATAGCCATGGTAAATTTATCATGAAATTGAAGCTTTTTTTCACATTTGAAACAAAGAATTGTATACATTTCTTATATTTGAAGAGTAAAAATATAGCTGAACTCAAAGAAGGGTGAAGTGCAAAAAAATACGAATGATCCAAAATAATAATGCAAGGAAACAGGTCATGCAGAGGGATCATAGTATATCATCTTCAAGTTGAGGCATCAAATTTTATTGAAATAAAACCATGATTGCACATTCATTTCTACGTTCATACATATGAAAGTTAGATATTTTTCTGCCGTTGCAGTACTTTGACCAGATTTTGTAGGAAAAAGTCTCTGCTTAGAACGCTGCGACAATATTAAAAATGGCAACAATATTAAAAAATTGCATTTGTCCACGTTAATCATTCAATTAAATCTCTTAAGATCTCAGTATTTGTAGCAGTATATACAGGTGGGCGACACTGCTGGGCCCTGCTTATCCAATTCAATGTGCCAGTGCCACTACCATGGAGCGGCAGCAGTCTCCCAAATCAAAGTGACTTGGCGTGAAATTCGAACAGAATATGGTCCTGCGTAAGCATCATGCATGCTTAAAATTACTATTGCAGGCTAAAAATTACCCCGTGTATTCAGTTTTATTTATTAGCGCCATGGCGCTATGGATAACGGGATTCAGACCCAGATCTCCCAATTGCCGGTAAGGTGTGTTAGTAATGTGTAAATTAAGTTTTTTGAAAGAATTGCTGTGGTAATGTCGGATGATAACACACCTGACCAGCAATTGGGAGATTCGTGTTCAAATCCCGGTCAAGTCAAATGATTTTTTCATGGTGAATTACACAGTCTTTGGTGTAAAAGGGAGAATTGATACGAGATGCGACCGCAGAATACGTCGATCAACGTGTCCCACGGTCCTGGCTCATAAAATATATCCCATGTTTTATTATGATTAATTTTGTGGAAATATTTTGATAAGGAGAGATAAATAACATTCATTAACTGAAGTTACTCACTCATCCATGCCGAATTTGGAGAAAAATAAGCCACTCAGTCCAGTCACGTAGCCAGGATTTTGTTTCGTCCATGCTGAGTGTACAAGCAGGGTAGGGAAAATTATTGAAAATTAGGAGCAAATTAGTATTTAGGCAAAAAAGAGTGCAACTGCCACGTAACAGCCGATATTTAAATATATTAGCAGTGCAAACTTGTGAAAGAATAGAAAAACAAGTTTTTTTAAATTTCAAATATGTTAATTTAAAAGGTTTTTCATAATGAAGAATACATTAATTCATCATTATTTGCATGAAAAGAAAAATATTTAACGTTCTCTTATAGTGACTTTAAAAAAAAATTTCAAAATTTAGGATGGGATCCATGCCTATGCCACTGAACAGTCATACAACTTTGAAATTTTGGCAGAATCGGTGGCCAAAAATTTTTATTTAGAGCATGATAAACCAAAAAGGTTTAATGGGTGTGATTTTGCCTTCCTTGCTGACACTAGATACCTCAAAGTTGCCACTTTTTGCACTACACATTAAGAGAAGTTAATGCCACATGCTTTCAACCAAGATTACCTCTTATTGTCACTAATAACACATCTCCACATTTGCTTGCGTCTAATATTTCACAGAATTATTACCAGGGATCTCATGCGTAACCACAACAAACTAGGGCTAACGAAGGGAGAAAGAAATACATTCCAATTAAATGTAATAACTGATTTAGTTAGATAAATCACATTGATAATTTAAGGAGGAAATATTTGCACCTATTGCCTTAAATCATAAATCAAGTTTATCATGGAACAAAAAGAAATGGCATTCTGATTATTGAATTTCTCAAATGAGATAGTAATGAAGTGTGAGTGAGAGAGTGGCTTATTTTCCTCCAAATTCGGCATGGATGAGTAACTTCGGTTAATGAATGTTATTTTTCTCTCCTTATCAAAATATTTCCACGAGATTAATCAGAAAATCACGGGGTATATTTTATGAGCCGGCACTGTGGAACACGTCGATCAATGTATTCCACGGTCGCATCTCGTATCAATTCTCCCTTTTACACCAAAGACAGTGAAATTCACCATGAAAAAATCATTTGGCTTGACCGGGATTCGAACCCGGAGCTCCCAATTGCAGGTCAGGTGTGTTATCATCCAACATTACCGCAGCAATTCTTTCAAAAAACTTAATTTTACACATTACTAACACACCTGACCGGCAATTGGGAGATCCGGGTCTGAATCCCAGTCAAGTCAAATGATTTTATCATGGCAAATTTCACCGTCTTTGATGTATATCTTTGCACCTGTGCGCGTGACTGCGTACCATACCATTTGTGGAATCGCAAAGATTGTAAAATCTCCCATTTACGTCAGAAATCTACGTACACCTCCATCTTGCACCCGCGTCACGCATAAGTCTCGTACCTGCGTCTCGCTTGCCCATCTATCACTCACAGCCGCAACCTGCACTTAAGTTACGCACCTTCAACCTACACCCGTGTACTGCATCCACATTTCGCACCCCTATCCTGCATCGGTGTCCAGCACCATACTGAACCATTAAATTTCCACTTTCTGCCACCCCAATGTATGTGCTCAAAAGTTCCCATATCATTAAGGTTTCACAAAATGCTCGCACATGCTGCAGGTTACGGTCTGAAAATAATTGAAAAATAATTTCATATTTTTTTTGAATGTGCTAGTCAGGCACTATATCACGTAAGTTTGCAAAATATTGAGAAATTTCTCAATCACATTAATGTAATATCGAGTATCGTATTGTGTAATACTGCTCATTGCTTTAAAACAAATGAGAGTATGATATTTTCCGTTTCCGTGTGATATAAAATAATATTGCGTAATATTTTACCCAATTTCGTATTATGAAACTTCATTAAAGACAGAGATGCACAACGAAGTCCGCATCAATAAATCTCCAACTCAACCATCGCATCGTGATAGTAATTATATTAATTGGTCATTGAAAAGCAGTCATGAAATCCAATATTACACTTAAAGCCTGTGAAATTCCATTTCTTCATACAGTGGTGATAGCCCAGTGGTTAAGGCAGATGGCTATGAGTGGTAATGTTTCAAGATTGTTACCCTCCCATGGAATTATTTTTTACTCTCTTTTTATAGGTTTTTGTTTTAATTTGTATATATTGCGTTCTTACCATTAATACTTCAATGAGATATATACTTTTACTATGGATACTGTTCTTCATTTTCATATATATTTATAGAAGTCCTGCTAAATCCTTCTATTCCTGCAAAACGTGGGTAATTTCTTTATAAATTTTTACCAGGGAGGTATATACCACTTTCTTGAAGCATTACTTTCAGTTGCGAGTTAGACATGAGATTTAAGGTAAACTATGAAGTCGGGTAGGTAGTTAGTAGAATGAGTTTATATTTTTATATCATATGTTGAGAATCGGCAGTATAAATCAATATGTTATATGTTGACAATGTGATTCTGTAGTAGTGGCATTAAGAGTATTAATAAATAACATTTTTAAATTGGGATCCAAGAAAGGAAATTTCAATGGTTACATTTTTGCCCCCATAAATAAATATTTCATAGCCAAAGATACAGGATTTTCTAGATTGATGATCAATGGTTTGAAGTAGGGCAATTCATGAGTGGGAGTGATGTGGAACTTTATTATTTTATGTGGGGATTTGGCGTATCTCATGACCAAAATCACATGAATTCCACCAAATATCCACCTTCAATTTCCACATGGTCTCCATGTTGATTCCACCAACTTGTTCTTACTAGGAAGGACGTTAAAAATCAAGCAACTGCATTAATTGATCAAATTCAAAGACAGAATAACATTGATCACCATCAAGTCTAGGCAAACAAGTATTGTGAGGTATTTACATACCTGGAGACAAATTCACCACATAGATTCCAATTGCATGAGCTGTCACACTGAAGATACATGCTTTATCACCTAATGATGGCAGAATATCAGTAAGGATTCACTGAAGCTTTTCACTTAATTAAAAATATTTTTGTGACATTAACTAAAACTCAAGTAAAAACATTACTGACTCAGCCTTCTATAAAATATGGTACACATTTCTCTCCATCTTCTGCTCAAGAGGATTAATGCCAAAGTCCTCTAGCAAGATTATCCAGTTTTTCAGGCATGATATACTCAATTAAAAATCCCTGCCTTTTCCAGATTTTTCGTGCAGGAGGCACTCCTGAAAAAAAGCTGAAATTTATAAACTTAATCAATTAAAAAATGTTGAAAGGTGGTTTTTCAATTATTTTATTAAAAAACAAAGATAGGCACATGTAATAATGAAACAGCAGCATTCACAATAAATGTACACATCCAGGCACGTAAGTTCATTCCATGGAATGCAGGGGACCTGTAGATTTTTATCAGCCACATTGCAGTCACCAAACAGCAACAAATAACAGCATCATCTCATCGTTATGACATGCTGCAAAAAATAAATGGATTCCCATGACTTAATGAGATCTTGACAGCAACGTTATTCCATTACATACTAACAGGGAGCACATCTAATATGCTATGTGGGAAACTTAGCATTGACAAGGCACTAGCTCTGCACAACCAAGGGTTGCATGTCAATCTCAATTTTGATTACTCTAATTGACTGTCACACGTTGTGGGATTTTTTGACAAGTATTCAAGATTACAATTCAAAACTTAATTACATGACCTAATTATACCTGAGATGAATACTGTCACCATTGTTTGACTTTAACTACCAGAAAATTACTTGATGAAAAGGAGTAACTTGATGATTCACTATGGTGAATTTAGTGAAATGGATTAAATAACTTATCAACTAAGTCATAAAACTCAAACCCATAATTATGCATACTGACCCTAATCTGCTGCATCAAGCAACACCAGAAAAACAACTATGGAAAGACTCACGTCCAACTTAAAAAGGCAGCCAAATTACATTGGAAGAGGAGATGTTTATTCATGAAAACATACCTCTCTATCAATGATGCTCGCATTGTTGTGGCAATGGCAGATGGTGTCGCTTCATTTAATCGAAATACACTCTCCACAACTGAAAGTTCAGTTGATGTAGTGTCAGATCCACAAAATGCACTCCAATCATTGACCACCATTCCAGCTCCTATTACATCTGAACCACGGTTGACAGTTCCTGCCTGAAAGATTATAAAAGAAAACTCGTCAATAACATAATGATAATGCACATTTACCCATCTTAACAGGCAACAACTGGTGATAGGTCCACATACATATTGTATTTGTCCCAATAAGAGTTTAACCCCCAGACAATTTTCAAGTTTTCATGGATAACAATTTGGTAGATATTTCTCAGTCGAAACTCTCACAATGCTCAGTGAGGAATTGTATTTTGTTTTGATTTTATAACGTTAAATGATACATACATCAAGTAATTAAGTAATTATGCTGTGAAAAGTATTTTTTCAAATATGCATGCATCTTTTGGCTGACCTTTCGGAAATTAAATTGAAACAATTATATCTACAAATATTTTATAAATCCACCCTACATTGCATATTTCTACAGTCAAGTTGCATTGCATGAATGGTGACGAAGGAGAACGTATTGCAGCTATCTGTGTACAGCTGTCATTGAAGAACGAACCTTTCTATTAATCTTCAAAAACGCTAATTACAGCATTATTGCATTTCGAATCCATTTAACAGGTGAACACCTCAGTGGAGCGAATGAGACCCCACCAATAACTAAACATTTGCTCAGCTCTCTGGTCTGAAACAAATCCTGCAACAAATACCATTGAAGTAAAAGAAACACTACTGATGATATCACACTTCACAAAACTGTAAAATAAATACATAAGTTTGACACTATCTTTGATATTTCATTGAATTATCCCAATGTCAATGCTCTAATGAGCTTGCTCTTCATTCATTCTGGCACAAGTGAATTGCTGTTTGTCGATGTTTCCCACTACACAAGCAGTCACACGACCAGTGACATTTCAAAATACAAAATTGGCATTCATATGCCAAAAAATTCTGGCTGATTTACGTGCCACTAACAATGTTCGCACATTCATTGAAGGAATAAATTATTCACCATTAAGGATAGGAGGGTGGGACAGAAAAAGGAAAATTACTTTGGGATTGGCAAGTAACATAGCAACTGCATCAGCTTGCTCTTAATGAATAGCACCCACGTGTCCAGAGAATAAAATCCCATCCAACAGATTGACTGCTGCACAGGAAGTGACCTCCAAGTAGAACCAAGTAGGGTTCAGGATTACACTGAAAACTCTCTGCCATTGCCAGGACTCGAACCCAGGTGCTCTGGATGAGAAGCCAGTACCCTCAACACCTCACCCAACTATAATTTTCTTTCTCACCAAATGCTTTTAATTATATTATGTATACATAACTAATTACAGTATAACCTCTACTTAGCGAAATTCAAGGGACCGAAAAATTTCCAGTTCGTTCATCGGGAGTTCGTTCGTCGGAGGTGTTTTGCACGTTGCATCACTCCAGGGGCAACGTAAATAATCCACTTCTCGTATGTATGTACCTTGAATTTCAGGGAATGTGGTTTGCAGAACTCAATTAAAGGTAACATTTCCACAGAGGATCGCATACTTTTATACTTACTGCTCCCATGCCTAATAAAAAACCGTGGAATAACAACGAACAGGTCTTTCGGCAAGTCCTGCTAATTATACCATTTACTGCGATTTCTAAAGGCCGATTTATAGTTGACATGAACGTCAAACTTTAACCATGAATTGTTTTCGCGTTGACGCCATCCTGTTACTATCGCCGTCAGCTAGAATGTGCGTCGGTAAACATTGGTCGCCTTCATTCATCTTTGCTTGGATGCAGATGTTTACATGCAGCCGATCGCCAACATGTGTTGATTTGTTTACTATGTACAACAGAGCGAGAACATGGACGAGTACGAGTATTATCAACTCGTAATTGCTGTGATAATTGTAGTAGTGGGTTGGAACCTGTGTATTCAGCTCGAGGGTGAAGTAGGCGTTGACGCCAATCGTAAACTGGCCTTAACCTCCCGCCCAATGCATCTCAAACACGCTGGAATTAATGATAGTAGTTTCTTATGCCGCCACTTTCAACTTAACACGGTCACATCCGCGGTGCATTCAAGGTTTTTGAGAACTGCTCTGTAAATACAGCACGATATATTTTGGTTTTCGTTCCGCCAGCTACTTTTTTTCGAGAATTATTTTCAAGATGGCGGCGAGCGAAAAAAACAATTATCACATTTGAAACGTTCGAATTCAAAAAAATGCTTTAAAATGCATGTTATTACAGCAATAAAAATATTTAGGAATGCGCACAACCTAAATGACCACTGAACGAGATTTCATTGCAGTAGATGTGTTTCAAATATACTAAAGAAATTTTCGAGCCCGCGATATGAAAGTCAACATTTGACATTTTATAAATCCAGAATGGATAAAAATTTTTGCAAAAGCGTGGAGAATAAATTACGAACTTACCTTGAAAATAAGTAGAAAACCAGACGTAATAATTGACACTTACGGAAAAACCAGACTTCACTCGCAAAGATTGTAATTATTCATTTAAGTATTCTACCAGCTGATTGGTATGTTCTTGGTGTTGAGGTCCGTAGTTTTAGCGAAAGAAAAAAAACGTCCGGTTAACTTTAACGAGATTTTATTCACGTGACCAGGTCATTTTGGTACAACACTTTTGTCACAATTTCAAATTACAATCCAGTTCACAAAAAAAAGAAATGAAAATCACTTCGCGTGAACCAAAAATATTTTTTACACTTGGACAGTCCCAATTCTGCATCCCAATCTCACGAAATTGAACCGCAGTAACACTCGAGAGCAACCAGTTTTCACTCGGAAAGATTGAAATTATACACTCACGATGATGAACCGCAGTAAAACTCAAGAACGCCGGCCAAATCACTAACCACGCCGCTAAACTGACGCAAAATACCGGAAATGCAATTAACTGGAAAAACAACAAGGACCTTTCTGATTGGCTTGTTTGTACGGAGTCTCTGATTGGTCCTAGTCACTTTCAATGCAGCAAAAACGGCAAAAACCTCGCAAAATATTCAAAATTAGCCCTTTTTTTTTTGAAAATACGTTAAGAAGAGGTAAATATTATAATACAGGGCTAATCTTTCATTTCGTTTATCGGGAGTTTTCGTAGAGCAGGAGTTCGTTCATTAGAGGTATTTACCAATGCATTTAAATAGGAATTTGGCGGGACCAATAGCATTTGTTCGTTCATCGGAGTTCTTCGTTTATCGGGAGTTCGTTAGGTAGAGGTTTCACTGTATATTGAATTATAGTGTGTAATAAAGATGAATGAGAATGCAACAATGATTGTTTTATACAAATCATAAAGATATTGGAACTTCATACTTGATATTTGGTGCATGAGCAGGAATAGTAGGTACTTTATAGTAGGCATTAAGTATATTAATTCGAGTTGAATTAGGACAACCAGGATCACCAATTGGAGATGATCAAATTTATTATGTAGTAGTCACTGCACATGCTTTTGTAATAATTATCTCCATAGTAATACTTACCCATTATAATTGGTGGATTCGGAAACTGATTAGTACCTTTAATATTAGGAGTGCCTGATATAGCATTCCGACAACTTAATAATAATATAAGATTTTGATTATTACCACCTTAAAACAATTTTCCATGGAGTCTATATAAAGGAGACGAAAGTCCCAGCGTTTTACAAGGAAAACACGTGCCCCCAGACGTCACTAACTTATGACATTCCGACGTTGCCCACCAGGTAGCACGCAGAGCTGTTTATAGCTGGTTTTCGCCATATAACTTCTTGGGTTATGTTGAGAACAGGGTGTCTGTTGTGTCTATTGAAGGAAAACTCTCACTTTAAGTTCATAATATTGACTTTACGAGGTTGCTGAAATAGGCGGATCATGTTATGCTCCAGGGTGTTCTTCGAGATACTCCTCTACGAGGAAAAACTACAAGAAGTTGGGAATATAAAACCCAAGAGTCTTCAGATGATTCAGACCAAAGACAGTCTAGTTTAGACTGTGCCAAAGGTATGTACTTAAGACTGTAACTACAAATGCCATTTACACTGCCCTCGAGGCATGGAATTGTGATATTAAAAATTATTTCAGGATGAAGTTCAGTTTGAGCTTTGGAAGAGAGCCGTGCCTCGGAAAGATAGGGAAATGTGCCTTAAATCAGGGGTGACTCCAGACCAGAGGCTTCTGAGGGGGCAACCTGGGGGGAGGGGGGGGGGGGTGTTGAGGGGGGGTGTTGAGGGGTGTGTTGAGGGGGGGTGTTGAGGGGGGAAGGGCTCGGGGGGAGCACCACTGGCTCTGGAGGTATTGAACACTTCCCAGGAAAAGGGGAGTCCCGATCTGATACGATTTAAAAAGGGAAAATTGAGCTCCATCCTCACCACCTGCACCTTCGCAAATGAGGTGGGGTGGATGAGTGAGTGGCGTGGATGAGTAATGCACCAAGAGGGGAGGGGGGAATACCAGTCAGTGCCAGCCTGCCAGCCGTAACCCAATACAGAAAGATACTCTGAAAAGATCAGATCAGGGGGGCTATTCTCTATCTCGAAGCTACCGATGCCGTAGCTTCGAATAAGCTGCCAGAATTGGCTTCCAACCGTATTCTCTAACTTGCGGGAGCTTTCTCAAGAATGTAATAGGAAGTGGAGAGAGGTTTGGTGAAAGGCGGGTATGTGAATCTTTTTAAACCAAATCCGCAAAAACTTCATTTCTGGTGATGTCATTCTTAGAACCAATGGGAAAGCTCGTCTCAATGTTTTTCCATGGATAAAACTGGTGAAACCTGTTTTAAGGCCGTTTTAGACGGTGAAGATGTACGTGCATCGTGTTTAGCAAAAAATTCCATGCATTAAAAATTATGCGAGCAAAATTCTAAAACGTTTTATTTTTGCTCACATAATCTCATGAATACGAACGCACGACGTCCATCTTGGCTGTTTTGATCAATTTAAATAAGATTGTTCGTAAATATATTCGGGAATTAGGGTTCATGTCGATGTTATGGTTCAATATGATTCGTGCTATTTGCTTTCCTCAATTACACGTTGCTTCAAATCATTTAAATTATATACAAAGATGAAGCTTTCAAAAGAAATGCGAAGGTGATACACGTTGCCACGGCCCACTAAGTATTTCATTTTGGGCTGGAATCACATTACTCACCAAAGGTAAATCTGGCTTTCCGTCACTCCAGTTAATATCTTTTTTTGTGAAAAATTCCACTAATGGCGAAAATGACAAAGTACCCAGTGAAAGTGCAAGGAATGCGCATTTAATAAATGTAAGAAGCATACCCGTGCATTGGATAATTATAGATAGATAAGCGTTATAAAATGACCAATATTTAAGCAGGGTATTCGGAGGCCGCACTTCGTGAGGCTACTGTGGGAGCTTATTGGGGCTATGGAAGATTTACAGAATATGGCTGGGAGCCTAATATGCTACCGGTAGCTTCTGCTTGCTCTTTCTCCGGTAGCTTCCATGATAGAGAATACTGATGGGAGCAAGTAGCTTATTGAAGCGATGGGAGCAAGTAGCTTATTGAAGCATCTTTTCGCCAGAAAGCTCCGATGCTTCGAATTAGAGTATAAGCCCCCAGGGGTTTCGTCACGGGAAATTGTAACAAACTATGTAAAAAATGAAAAAGAAACTATTATTTAGCTTAAGACATATGCCTACCATCGTACTTCTCAGCATAAAATAATTTTGGCTTTTAGTTTTAGGTCTATGAAAAAATAATAGAATACACTGGGTTTTTGGGGGGGGGGGGGGGGGGCAATTGACCCCCCCCCCACTTGGAGCCGCCAATGCCTAAAAGATTCTCCGTGCGAGGCACACTTCGCTCCCGACGATTTCTTGCGCATAGAGTCTATATAACATGGAGTATGACCCAGTATGAATAAAATTATTACTAATAATGCTGGGCAATTTTTCATTATATTAGATTTTTCCTTGCAATGTTATCGTATCCTGGACCCTTCACTAAGAGATTAATATAGTATCTACCCTAACTTCCTTATTGAATGTCAATGCTAATGAACCAATTAATTGACTTCTAGGGATTGTTTTATTTTCCCATGTAGGATATTATTCAACTGTAATTTGCTCACCAAATTTATATTTCGAGATCTTCCTTGATACCTCGGTGGTGAATCAAGATATTCCAGGTTGCATAAAGAGGACTGATATCAATTGAATGAAATTCGCTGCAACCTTTTGGTTTTATTATTCCAAGTAATCCATAGGTTTGATCGATAATGCATTCATATTTTTCATAACAGAATTTCGTTTGACGGTTACTAATTGGTCTAGGAGGATGATTCTCAGTACATTATTTGATATTGGCGTCGAATTTGTCCCATTATTGTACTTTTTTTCCAAAGCAACTGTAGACAAATATGTAGTGTCTTAAACATTAAGTAGGTCTTCATCAAATATTTTTGCAGAATTCACGAAATATATATGTACTTTAGATTGATAAGCCCGATTGCGATTGGAAAATTACATTTAGATAATGTAATCAGATCCTCCGGGGTGCTAGAAAGGGTACACCAGCACCACGAGTGGTGAAAGTAGTAACTAGCTAGGCCTACGACGCATAGGGTCTTGCCCGCGAAACGGGACTTTCATCTCCTTTTTATAGACTCCATTGAATCTTCTTTTAGCAAGAAGATTAGTTGAAAGAAGAGTAGGACCTGGATGAACGGTTACATAATCATAAAGATATGGGAACTAACAACATGTAACATAGAGTTAGCCTACTCTAAATTGTGCCAAGTAGACCACGGTTTAACACCCATTCTGGTGGACAGGACATCTGCATTTGAATTGCTCACCATACTGCACCGAAGTAGGGACCAATGTTCAATTTAGAAAAAATCCTTGTCTAAGACCCAGATTCAACCCCAGACTCTATAAATGGAAAGCAATTCTCTAATCACCATAGCTATCCAGGTAAAAAAATACTCTACTACCCTACGCGGTGAATACAGGGCAATGAAAGCACAAAGACTTGACCCTTGACATATCCCCCCAAAAAATCACATGGTGTGAGATCAGGTGACCTCGGAGGCCACAGATGAAGGGCGAAGTCTTGCCCTGCAGATCGACCAATCCATCTTTGTGGGTAGGTCTCATTAAGATGAGACCGAATTGAGAGGTGCCAATCGGGGGGAGCCCCGTCTTGCTGAAACACAAAATCATTGGAATCTGCTTCCAGTCGAGGAAAAAGCCAATCTTAATCTTGCCTACTAACAGCGAGGAATTGAAAGCACGCACAACTTTGGCTGTGAAGACAGTTACTGCTGACATGCTTCACAGAGTGTGGGCGGAATTTGAATATCAACTTGATATTTTTCGGGTTTACTCAAGGACATATTGAACATTTCTAATGTAATTTTTTTCAACAAAACTAGATAATGTATTGGTCATTTTAAGAGGTCGCGCAGCTCTGTAGCTCGTACCATTTGAAAAATACAAATCTTTAAAACCGACGCATTCTTTTGTAATCACCCTGTATTTTGAAGAGCCTAAAAAGACGGTTACAAACGTTGTTGACTCTGAACTCCAGCCTTCCACTACTTCTCTTTAAGGGATCAAGCAATAAACCAAACATATTACACAACTGAGTCACCATCTAATAGTGATCACAAGCGGTATAGTAAACTACAATCATCACAATTATCGCGTTTATTTCTCAGCGACGCAAAAAATTAACATACCACTAGAGGGACTTGAAGTAGCGAAGAAAGCTCATCCTGATCTTGAACAGAAGTCCGAGGATGAACAAGGCCTCCTTGATTTGAAAGGGCACAATAAGACCCTACCAGGCAATTGGAAGCAACTGTCTGTCGAAAAACTTCCACCTTCAGGACGTCCGAAAGAATTTCTTCTGTTTCCTGGTAAAATGAAAGTAACTCCATGAGAGGCAAATTCGCTGACAAAGAATCTCCACCGTCACTGCATAAATACCACAAAAAATATTTTAACGCAACATGAATTTCAATTATGGTGTGCCATTTAAGGCACAAGACATCACACATAGGGTCTTACTCTGTCAAGATCTGGATGCACCAAAGCAACATAGTCATTAGTGGCTATGACATTCCCCAGAGCAGACAACCTCTCCTCAACTCTCTGAACCTTAACAGCATCTGGAAGCGAATTTCTAATGTGCTGCAATTCTTGATCGGTAGTAGTACTGGGAACTAGAAGACCGTGACGGTTACCTACAGCAAGAAATAATTGCGTTTTAGAAGCTGTCATACGCATTACCCAAAAAATATCAATGTAGATAATACGATAGAGCAACTGATAATGCTAACGCAATAAGATAGGAAAGAGTTATCAACTACTTCATTGAAATCAAAGATATCACTTCAATTACGCCTAGAAAGATGGAGTTTTTCCATTAAATAACTGCATTTATATTATAGAGTACGATCTATTGGAATGATGAACGTACACAATTGCGGTTAAAAAAGGCATGCATTAAGAGCGCCTCTGGCATTACAAAAACGTTGAAATATAAGTTTGTCACTAACCAACACACATTCTTCCGATGATTCGGCAACCCGCGAGAGATGCATGAATAACAGGTATTACTTCGCTCAACTCCGATTCAAATACACTGTAAAACAATAAGGAATGTCATTTTTTCTCATAAGATTTCACGAAACAAGTCACGATGAACAAATAATTCGCTTACCTGTAAAAGTTTTCTGATCCTCCGATGGCAACAAGGCAGTATGAATTAGTTAATTTCGCAAAAACTCCCACTTCGTTGTTATTTTCAAACTGTACTCGCATAGCCATTTTTACACAATTGCACGTGACAGGATTAACTCCAAAAATACAAACTATTTCAAAACACCACACGAAAGGATGAAATGAACTTTTATCAAGAGTCACTCACTTATTTCGCTATATCTCCAAGATTTAACAAAAGCCGACGAAACTACGGATTTCCAGAACGACGTGCTCTTTGAGAATACTTCCATAAGCAAAAGATAGAGGCGTGGTAATCGTTTTATTTTTCTTGGCGGTAGATTTAAAATCATGTATCTCCTAAAGCATATTGGATTCGTCTTTATTTCACGTCATTAATCTCTCTCCAAGATAGAATGGTAGCCATCAAAATAATTTCTGTTATTTATTTTTTCCTCAAGTCATTGAAAAATAGTTAATGCATTTATACAATAATTGTGTTGAGATATTAAAGCAATTTAAATCTTTGGGAAAAATTGTCACAAATTATAACTCTATTGCAAAAGGGATTTAAGCGAGAATTGTAGCACGAAATCGAGCATAATATACTTTGTAAAAAGTGTTCAAAACGAAAACTGTTAGTAGAAAAACAAAGAAAAGAATTTATAAAACTGTCATCAAACCAATCCTAACCAATGGCCTGGACGTTGAGAGTGATAGAAGAGAATTTGTTACAGAGGTGGGAAAGGAAAATTCTTCGGAAGATCTATGGATCAGTCAATGAAGAAGGGCAATGGAGGGTAAGATGGAATGAAGAATTACAGCTGCTGTATGGAGAAGATGGAATACTAACAGAGATTAAGAAATTGAGAATTAGATGGGCAGGGCATGTGCAAAGAATGGGCAGGGAAAGAGAAGTGAAAAAAGTATTCGAAGGAAAACTAGAAGGAAGAAGAAGTAGAGGAAGAGCAAGGACTAAATGGGTGGATGATGTAAAAGAGGATTCAAGGAAGTTGGGGGTCCAGAGGTGGAGAAGGGCAGCAGAGGATAAGGGATGGAAGGAAGTTATGAAGAAGGCCAGGGTCCTACATGGGCTGTAGTGCCGATGATGACTTAATGGCACAATTTGAAGCTGCATCTGCTTTTGCAATACGAGAATGCAGGTTAGGAATTAGAGCAGGGTCTACTTTATCATCTCTTTTCTAGGTATTTGCGCATGCGTTCTAGCAATTCACCATTTAACACAATGCAATTTTCAATGCACATTCACACGGACATCTGATTGTGCAATTGTGCCTCATGTACAATACCACAATAATTCTCTTACAATAATAAGCCAGAAACGTATAAAAAGCAAGTCCATTTGAGTATTTTCATCTGAGGAACTACCACTCAGCAAAAAACAAATGCAGAAAATGAAATAATTACCACTGAAAACCTGAAGCTGAATTTGAGAAAGTATTGTCTGCTTTATGACTATGTGAAAGTTTGAATGTTGCACTTATTATAATAGTAAAGAGTACTACAACAACATTCCCAAATACATACATACCCAAAAAATTGAGAAAATACATGTACAGTCTCATGCACTGTATAACCGCCGATTCATCCATTCGTTCATGCAGACGTACATGAATCCGTTCACGCAAATATACATGAAACCATTTACGCATATATACTACATGAGCTTGCACGCGTTTATGTATCGTGTAGCCAGGCCTTTAGACATGGCAAACATTTTTCACTACATCAAAACAAGTCCATTGGAATTCAAAGTGGAATGATCAAGTTATCTTTTTCACGCAAGTCCTTCCTGGTATCAAAATTTTTTTTATAGCAATCAACAATATATATTTGGTTGATAGGCTTTGGGATTTATCAGCCATATGATATATATACATAAAACAAGTCCCAAATATTTGATATACTCACTTTGGAAACCACATGCATATGAAGCCATAGAGTAAGGATATATATGTATATCCTTATTACTCCATGATGAAGCCTAATTGTAAGATACACATTTCACTTGAAATGGTCTTCAGACAAAATAAAAACATCTTAGATCCACAAAACCATCATATTTGAGGAGAAATGCCAAATGAACATTAACTAATGTTAAGTTTGTGACAAATTGTGTTGATATTCTAAAAACTTAGTGAAAATTTCCAACACTAATTTTCAAGCAGAATCTAGCCTAAGAATACCTTAGCCTTACCAAACTAACTCAAGCCTAATTTATATCTCAAGTTTGAGGTAAAGGCATTATTCATAGTGCATATTAATGTTCAATGAAGATTCTTCAGGATACTCACCATCATAAATGGATTCTCTTTTTGGAAAAGTTAGCAAGTTCTAGCTTACAATGTATTAGAAAAGTGAACCTCCACATATTTTTGTATTTCCATTGAAATGACTAGCAATTCCATGTTACCTTGGCCTACAATAATTAATTAGGAATTACACCTTACAGTTTCATATATATGTTCTATGGCTAAGTTACTCCTCCTCAATATGGAGTCATTTCCTAATCATTAGCAATGGCATCTTCTAGATTAATTTTGACTAGACAAATTTGCTCATTCTGCTGCGAACCCAACCACCAAAAGCTGGCAAATAATATCAATGATAACAACATCCTTAATAAGACAAAAGCCAAATTTGAATCAACTGTTAACTTTATTACACATGGTGCCTGTACAAGCCAAAATGTACGCTACTCAATAGATTTACAACTCTGTCCTAAAATCTTACATTCTAAAAAAAACTGATGAATATCTCTAGACTAGTGATTTCCGTGACATTTCAAACAGGATGGGACAGGTTTTGGCAATGGATTGACTCAAAATATACACTGAGGGCTTCCAGGCCCTATGTGTGAATTGTTACCGAGTAAAAATGAATCAGTCAAAGCCAATTACACAGAACAAACTGTGACTGGCATTCATGGAAATATACACAGAAATAGCAAATTCACAGGACAAATATGATACACGATTCACACGAAAATATCTCTCATTTAAAATATAAAAACAAGAACATAAATTAAGAGATACCTTCTAAACAACAGAAAATCAGCTCTAAAAATTTTAAACTTTTCAATTTTTTAAGGATTGTCGTCCTTCACTTACAATCGTGAAAAAAAGCTTATAATCATGCTTCATGATAACATATGGCAATTATTCACAAAAAAATGTAACAACAAATAAATGCGGAGTATCCAATGGAATCATTTGTAACAGTACAACACCAAAAAATATTTTGAGGCTAGAAGATGTCGAAAATATGGAAGTTATAAAAGGAAAGTAAATATCTAACATATTAACAACAGGAAAAGGTAAACAGATATTTAAAATGCGAAGTAAGGTAGGAATGAATACTTAAATTATCACTTCACAATCCACTAAAAATTTACAGCAATCAAGGTAACACTTAAATGCCTAGAAAAGCCTTAGGCAAATATGCCACCCAACGATGATTTTTTTGTCAATGAGATGAAAAGCTGTCCACCTACATTCACTTTGAACATCCTTTTAAAAAAAAGTTTCAGCCTTTTAGATAAGGCTATGAAAAATATGTTTGCTAACAGGTCTTTCAGGAGATTCTCAATACACCACGTAGATATCACTCTGTTCTGATAATCTCTTAGAAGTATTGCATTTTGCTGGAGTGGAATCAGACCTGGCATGTAATTAACTCTTAATGGAGTCTAGGATAGGGATCACCCAACTCATTGGCACAATAAACGCAATCACAGCCACAAACAAGTCCATCATTCCAAGATGCCTTCAAATTGCGGTTTTATGATCTTCCCTATCACTGGTGGGCCTTTTGTACACAGCACCAAACTTTAACATGTATTTACGTACAAAATCACGTGCTTTGTGCTTTACATTTTCGTTGCATTCTAGGTCACCCACACTCCGGCAGTGCTTCAGCTCCTTCAGCATCACAAAATGTGTCAACTGTAATAAAATAATAAATCAAGTTAAAAAAACATATACTAAGCAGGGTTGCTACAGACAAGAAATTATGAAATCCAAGACTTTTTTAGGGCCAAAATGTTTGCTTTTTTTGAGGTGAAAATATCCATTCTTCGGCAAGTGCACATTTGAAAGAAGGTGCAGTAAAATGAGGACAATACATTCAAGTATGCACACGACGTAGTGATGACCAATAGGATTTATTTTAATGTCACTTTAAGCTAAAATCATGTTTCCACAGAAATTCGAGATCTAATAATCCCACAAGTGAAAGTAAGGGCACTCTTGGAAAGTACTGAATGCTCTTTCGTTTTCACTTCCCCGAATCAAGTTGGATATAACATGACTTGGGAGCAGCAAAACTGTACAAAATCAGAGGGGCTACAATTATTTCATCTTCCTCTGCATGAGAGTAAAGAAATAGGACCGGATAGTTTCTTTCAGGCGCATCATTCATTGCTAAACACCAAAAACAGGTCAACTGCCTCATTCAGGCACGGTACGAAAAACTCAATATGTAGTCCAAACATCAAGAGACAGTGCCTCAAATGGAAATATCCTCACTTATTGGAAACCATCACATTTTCACTTGAGAAAGCAAATTTCCAGGCTGAGTTCTCATTTCCCAAGACTTTCCCACGTTTCCCAGGTCTGTAGCAACCCTGATACATATGAGTCAATTATGACCAGTGCTGGATAAATTACCCAAAATATGTAATTGGAGCAGATTATAACTACTTCAGCCAAAAAGTAATCCAATACAATTAAAAATTACTTTAAATAAAAGTAATCAATTACAATTACATAACAATTAACAAATCGTACATTGTCAGGGGTAACTATGTGAAATTTCTCCATGATGGAAAGGAACAAACTTTGCAAATTTCACTAAGTTTTTTTATTCACAGCCCAGGTTTCAACAGTTTATGTCATCTTAAGGTGCATCATGATTAGTGATGGGCAAAGTCAGTCTTTTGAGAGATCTCGGTCACGCCTATCACTCCCACTTGTGATTCAATCATGAGTGTATGGTCATGATTGATTGATGTTCCAGCTAGTGATCTGTTCAAGTTGCCTACGATCAATGATCTCTCAGGAAAGTCATGATTGATACAAAATCGTAACGAACACTGCTCTCGCTGGCCATTCGTGATTCCTAATACTATACAGCCACATGTGTGAGTCACTCACTCACGTATACAAATTCCCGACCACTTCCAGACGAGCTTGGAGCCTGAAATTTTTCACCAACCTTCCTTGAAAGAATTCATCGGAGGAAAAAATCCTGAAATCATGGAATTTTTAACCGGAAGTGACACAAAAAATGGTGGATTTTTGGATAATTTGAAAAGTAGACTTTCAGTTCTCGCTTCATATCTTTTGAACGGTGGGTCGGATCTGAAATCTGACGAAATTTTCATAATGGGGAATTTAATTTTTTAATCATGAAAAAAAAAAACATTTGTGTTCTCCGCTTCGTAGTTTTCTCACCAGGCACAACATTTAGTGAAGATTTTTCATTTTTCTGCATTTTTTTACTCTAGCTCCTAAACTAGGATTCTGATTTGAAATCTATTTTCCCCAGGGATTTAGATCTCATCGTAACCTACAACTTCATGCTTTTTGGTTTTTTCTAACTCTTATAGTACTCTGGTAGCATGGTGCCAAAGTCGAATTTTGGTAAAACTGTCAAATGTTTCTGAACCTAGACATGGGCATGTGCCTTGACATGCCTTTTGCAAGTAATTAGTAAAAACCTTGACTTTACCAATAGTTGGCTGATAACATGGTGTCAAAGTCGGCTATTCGTGAAACTCGTGGTTTTTCGAATGTAGCTTCTAAACTAAACTCGGATCTCGAATCTGTTGGGCGGTTTTTCTTTAGATCTCATGCAGGCCTACGATTCTCTGCTATCAGTTTTTTTTTCATCCCTCGTAGTTCTCTGGGAACATGGTGCCAAAGTTAACTAATTCATGAAACTCTCTAATGTTTCTTTCCCTCATGCCTCACCAGTGTAGGTATGACCTTGAAAGTCGGCAGGGGCTTGCACCTTGATATGATCTTTACGGATAATTAGCAAAAACATGGGATTCCCTCGTAGTTCTATGGCAACATGGTGGCAAAGTGATATTTTCGAATGTTTCTTTCCCTCACGTCTTGTAGCTGCTAAACGAAGAGTCTGATCTCGAATCTGTTGGGCGGCTTTTTTAGATCTCATCAAGTCCTAACATTTATGCCAATCATTTCTCTCTAAAATTTATAGTTCGCTGAAAACATGGCACCAAATTTGGATTTTTCGGTTTTTTCACTGTAGCTTCAAAACTAGGAGTCAGGTCTCAAATCTGTTGGGTGTTCTTCTTAGATCTCATCGAGGCCTGCAACTTTATGCTTATGCTTACTCTCTATCACTTATAGTTCGCTGGCAACATGGTGCCAAAATCAACTTTTTTTGAACACACAGACGGTGGGGGTGAAGCCTCAAAACGAGCAAAGCGAGTATATACTGTAATCATGACCAATGTGTACAGCTACCTCGTTTACTGCTGGTTTCCATGGAGTTGTTGGTAATTCTTCGAAAACAATTGAAGGCACAATTGTGCAATACGTTCGAAGGTTTGTTTTGTTCTTACACAGTGTTCTTGGTTTGTGATTTTAAGCATAATTAAAAGAATATTAGAAAAATATCCCTTACGATTACATAACTATTTCAGAGTGACATATTTTATTAACCACAAGTTATTCAAAACTCTTTATAAAAACCAATTATAAATAGCAGCATAGAACGCTGCGAAAGTGTATTTTGGAATTTAGTTTCAACCAATCAATGTTTTCATTTGGTTGTAAGAATTTAAAGCAAATTATCCGACTGTAGCACTTAAATTCAATTTTCAATTACAGTCGGTATCACTAAGTTTCACTAGTGCAAGAGACGTAATATTTGTCGTGAATATTGAAACGAAGGTTTATCGTGTGTTTAAGTGACAATGCAATTATGTTAATTCAGTGAGAACAAATATTATATCTACTATATGTGCTGTGATGTATTACGTGTGTTCTAGTGGTGATTTTTTACAGTTAAAGGTAATTTGTATTAAGTAGACTTACGCTCCTAATAAATGTG
This sequence comes from Pyrrhosoma nymphula, assembly GCA_963573305.1. Classification (NCBI taxonomy): domain Eukaryota; kingdom Metazoa; phylum Arthropoda; class Insecta; order Odonata; family Coenagrionidae; genus Pyrrhosoma; species Pyrrhosoma nymphula. The sequence continues at coordinate 65,963,971 of OY754330.1, read as the reverse complement.
TTATGACAGGAGATGAGTTTAAAGTGTTGTATAATCTTCGCAAGAGTCGGATAAGACTGATGACTGCAATTAGTTCGTTGTTTCAACTATTATATAAAATTTGGAATCAATGCTAATCGAAATTAAGTTATTGACTACATCGAGGCTCTTGAATTTTAAGTTTGGCAGTTTATCCTCAGTGAAAGGATAATGATTGATTTGTATCCTTAAGCAATGTAGGTATCATAGATAGACATTAGTATATAGTCTTTTATTACACTTTCTTACTTTATTACTTTCAATAAATGTTGCCTCTTCAGAGTCATCTCTTTATTTTCTATTCTCATTATGTATGAGGCCTGATTTATCTCATTATGTATTTTTTGGCCGGTCTCACATCTCGTGATCGATACTTGATGTCATGCAATCATTCCTATCGTGATCGGTAAAGATGTACTCCTCGGTCATTGGAGAGATCCAGTTCATCGATCAATCCATTATCACTAGAATGACTGGAGTAAGCCGCATACCTACAATGACTACCAGCCCCAGTCAATTGACCGTTCCCCCTTTTCTTGCACTCTTTAGTACGCTTTCCCTTCGTAATTTTTTTCTAACGAGTGTAGAAGTGTTCTGATAATGTGTTACGGTTAGGCGTAGTGTTAGGCAGAAAATTGTATGCTGCAAACAATGTTAATTACACTGATAACATTTTTCATTGTAAAATAAAAATGTGTCTCATTTGCATTGGTAAAAATAATGTCATGTGTTTTAAAACACAAGTAACATATAAAAACACGTTATTTATCGTATTTTTATTAGATAAAAACATGATATCGGAGAAAAATGAATTAGAAAAGACAGCGTTACAGTGAAGCGCTACAAATGTGGTCTCAAGGTATTTCTTTACTCTTATGAGCACTTTTTGCAAATTTTCTGACTACTTTCACAGTGTCCACACATGTATTTGTTGCACCTTGAGAAAATATACTTTGTAATTTGCTGATTACAGAGACCAATCTGGCATTGCTTGCGAACCTTGCCTAATGCAGGAAGAGATCCCAAAGATTGAACGGCCGTTCTATTCTCAATATAAAGTGCGGATAGCTCCTCAACTACTTTCATAATGAAAGTTCTATGGGACATCTTGGAGCCATATACAAGCCTGTACAAAGTATTTGCATTTATCATGCTAAGTCAAGTATATTGTAAAACACGTGGACAGGCCATCGGCGTGCCCTGGCCCAGACATTGTATTTGTGACACATTCCATCAACAGTGTCAACTCTACACTTGGTTGCATTGTAGAATTCAACTGTCTGTGTTTTTTTCTATTCAGAAGCCTCATTGATGGTTATCCCTGAGTGCATGCTGCTAAGGATCAGCACATACTTGGAAGATTTACCTTGCTAAGAAGTCAAGTTATCGCTGTCATGTTCATAAATAACTGTAGTGTGTAAAGGATCTTAAGCTTTCTCACAGAGGGATGAAATTCCCTTCGGATATTGTTGATTGTTGAGAGTACCAACAATACTTGTCTTGCGTTTTGTAAGCTCTTTAGCTAGGGACAAAGATGTGAAAACATTATCCGTTGTGACATTTCTACCCTGATCCAAGAACGGTTTGAGCAGGCGCAGGGTAACATTTTCCGGAACTCTCTGCTCTGTTGGTTTTAACTCATCCTTTCCCAAGTATGGGAAAGCATTCAGCACGTAACGTTCCTCTGCATCTGTTGCTATCCAGTACTTTACTCCATCTTTGTCTGGTTTGTTACCCATGAATTGGGTAAAGGGATATCTACACTTGAATGGGAACAATTGTTCGTCTATGGTAATGTTCTCAGTAGGCTTATAGCAGGCAATACAGCTCTGAATGAACTTGAACTATATCTTAGATGCGAGGCAAAATTTGTCAGTTCTCTTCCGTTGAGGCCTGGTTGCCTTTTCATTGAACCTCAGAAATTTCATGATTTCCTTGAACCTATTTCTTCCCATCGCTTTGGAGAAGAAAGCGGGTCCCCAGTTTTTGCCCTACCGCGTATGGATATGTAATCCCCGTGCGCCATACGGGGATTGCCATACTGTACGGGCATGCGCACGTACAGTATAGCAATAAAATCGTCAAGTTCCTCCAAAGATATAGACCTCCTGTCATCACCTTTTACGCGACGCGCCTCATTTTCTGTTCATTTTTATGAGCCTAAGTATAGGTTCACAAACAAACAATTGCAAGCTAGAAAGGGGGGAGCCGTTCTCCATGGAGGGTTTCGAATACCGTCGCGTAATGTAACACGTCGCAGAAAGGTCTTCCCCGGGTTCTCACGGGCAGCCCTGCAGGCTACGCCGCGGGCAGGGGAAGCGGGGGTGCGGCGGCGCCTGGTTTGGTTGCCAGCAGCTATGCACAAACGTAACAGTGCATTTCAGCTGAAGAAGTGATCACCATTGCCCATAAAATGTTTAGTAGCGACTCTTTACGGCGCAACATACTGTGGTTTTGCTAATATGTCTCTCCTTCACATAAACGGTAAAATCATATCTAAAAACTGTTTTGAAGACATGAGAGTCAAACATGAGTGGTGTGCGTTTGTGATAAGGTGCACGCTATGATATTTGACACAACTGACACCAAGAATCGACAAACAGATCTAAATAACGGTATAAAATGCAAGAACGGTCAATTGACCGCTCGCGGTCATTGTAGGTAAAAGCTGGCATTGCTTTTGACCTGAAGCATCCCCCCCAAAAAAAAACTTTGTTTTCGCATTATTTGTTCCAAAATATTAAAAGTCAAAGAAACTCAGCCTCATAAATCGAAAGATAACGAAATAGTACGCGAAAGAAAAACGCGAACAGTCAATTCCCCGGTCATTCTAGTGTTAAGAGAACTTGATCTCAGGATTCGATCAATCACGACCGACCCATCACTAATCATGATTCAGGCACCTGAAGATAACATAAACTGTTGAAACTGTCATGAATAAAGAAACTTGCAGTGACATTCGCTAAGTTTGTTCCTTTCCATCATATAACAATTATTTTATATGTAGTCCCAAACTCTGGGATTAAAACAAAATTTAATTTTAAAAGCATTAGACCTTCAACAAATAACACAAGTGTTGTGGCATAATGCTGAATGGAAAATGTTTTGAGAGGAGACCCGGCTTAATAATGCACTGAAGGTGCTGACGGTCGAAATAAACAATAATGAACAAGTGCTCACACAGTGGATAACAGTTGAAAACTTAAGTACAGTCATGTCTTGTTTAGTGCAACCTCCATTAGTGCAAATTTATCTCCCAGTGAAACTTTCTTTGACACTATTGTTAGCCTTTATATTCTTATTTTTTTCATCAACAGAAAGAAAAGAAAAAGTATCGACAAGAAAAGTTCTTGCTGATGGGCATAGATACTGGCAGCTTTCGACAGATCTTGCGAGAATGATCCAAACTTCGAGCACAGTGGCACCGAGTAACGTCAAGGCTTGGGAAGATTATACAGCTACAAAGAGCTAGTTTGCCAGATGGATACAGCTATAAATGCCAGACAACTTTGGATGTTTTTTTACAAAATCCAACCCAGTGGTATCAACAAAAGAAAGTATATAAAATCATACACGACAGCTGTATTAACAAAATATACTCCATTGCAGTCAATTCCATTACGAAAATGTAAGGAATGAATTATTTTTACCTTTTTGATAGAAGCTGTATTTCGTACACACGTCATGCCTGTGTAAAGAACATCCTCATTGGTGCATACAAAAATGCCATTTCCGTTCATATCTAGAGGGATAAATATTTAAATATTGCATTTTTTGTGATTTTTATCTTTTTTTAGCTAATGGAGTAAATGAATTCCAATTGTGCTAACTCCGGCAATCAGAAACAAACACAAAGTAGCCCATGAGTAAATAGTTCTACCCATTTGCCGCTAGATATCCCAAACTAGGGTTACCGTACGTCCTCATTTATGCAGACATGTCCGTATTTTCGACTTCTAATGTAGCGCCCACGTACATTTTTACAATTTCTGCTAATGTCTGCATTTTTTACTTTTGCGAAGTAAGATCTTTTGATTTTTTTTTAAAATCTTGTACCACCAAATAGTTATGCATATTTTTATATTGATTATCAAATTAAATCATCAGCGAACTGTTACGATACTTTCAGTTTAGGGCTATAGCCAGCGATAGATGGCCATCGCCACACCACGGGGCTTTCGATTTAGCTAAATTCAGGGGCTAGCATCAATTATGGGCTTCATGGTGTGCTATTTTCTCTTTACAATTGTTGATAGATGGCACTACTGGTCTACCACGGTTGGAAATACTTCACAGTTTGGCTACCAGATCGCTCTGTGACATGAGGTAGGGATTGGGGCGATGGGGGCAGAGGGGGCAGTCCTAAGAGCGTGTTGATCAATCCCATTGAGGGTGTCCGCATTTTGGGGTTCCAAAATATGGTAACCTTAACCCAAACAAAAGAAAAATGGGAACTCACTTCTGGGAGGGAAATTTAAAACTATGTGCGAAGAAATTTTTTGCATGAGAAAAAACTACATTAAGCAAGCACTTTATATATCTTAAGATATTGGAAATGATGAATGGTTATAACAACATATATTTTAAAGGCTTTTAATTGAAATATTTAAGGATTCTGGGAAATTAGCTACCCAATTTCTATATTGCTGGAAATGCATCCTAATCTCCCCAGTGTTAAAATGGTTTCGTTTAACACAAATTCGATTAGCACAGCCCTTAGAAACGTATCCCTGGTGTTAAGGCATAAGAGAGTGTCAGTAAACAAGGCATGACTGTAATTTACATTATCACTGACCAATTACACACCGATAACAAATCATCTCAAGAGTAATGATTCACAAATATTATGATTACTTTGGGAGTAGATTATAAAGAAAAATTACAACTTGAAAAAGTATCAATCACAAGTTAAAGTACGCCAAATGTAATCATTACTGGTAATTGGTATACTTGTAATGAGCTACTTCCCTTCACTGACTGTGTTGTAGAAAGTGACCACCAGACTATTCAAACCACAGCTTGGTATGGAAGGTAAAGAAATAAATCACCAAGTACTAAGCCCAATAGTGTCTGAAATACATTAGGAAAGGGAGGCCAGTTGCTTACCTACACCACCTGTGGTTTCCCAGAAACATAATGAAACCAGAAAATAATACCACTTGAGCTTAGTTGAATGTGCCATTTTGTGAATTTGAACCCATATCCACCAATCACTGGCCCATTATGATACGAGTAATGAAATTGTAATCACTTTAGCAGGCCCTTTCATGACCAACTGGTCCAAACGAGAAACCCAGAAAAGAAAAAACAATGATAGGCATCCCCACAACCCAAGGCAATTGACATTGGGAACTAAGGATCCATAACTCCTACTTAACCTCATCAGAATTGTGCAAAAACGCATCCTGAAAATCCACTGCACAAAATCAGTCACAATCAGTTTTGCACTTTTGACAAAATGGTGTTAGATGCAATACCAGCCAGGATTCAAGAGTGACAAGACCTGCTAGCAATCAATCATAATTTTCCCAAGTAGCAACAGCATTCTTAAAGGTAAACAATTCCATTAAACTGTCAACAGATTATTGAAACAAGAATCATTTTCCCCTCACCTTCCTTGCAAGATGCTTGAAGTCTTCTGTATTTACAATCCTCCCATTTTTACAATCTGGCCGGCGGTGCTGATTCAAACAACTGACTATGACACCAGCCATGTTCACCCTGAAGTTGTCCTTGATTCGACGTGCCATATCTGATGAGGATGTGTCAGCCCCAGCAACCACCGTGCCTTCCCTTTCATCGCCCTCCAGCATCTCATCCCTCTCCTGGTCCCCTTCTTCCATTTGCCGCAGTGACCTCTCCAGGTCACCCTCCTCAGTGCCCTCCTCCTCCATGCGAGGCAAGCCGACAGAGGATACCGAGATTGCAGAGTTGGGAGAGCCAGGCCGTCGGTGATGGTGCCTGTGGTGGTGCCGATGGTTCCCGTGCCGTCGTGGGGAAGCAGAAGTTGGGGAGGAGATGCTCGGCGGCTGGATCGCCATAGAACCACCCTGCATGGACGTGATTGCTGCCGCCGCAGCAGCTTCCCTCGCCATCTTGTGCCGCCTCAGGCGATCCTTGATCTGACGGTAAACCTTGTCCGATTCGCTGTGGTCAGTCTCCCTCCTTGGCTGCAATGCACAGAAAACAAAAGGAATATGATCAAAATGATGCTTCCACCTTAAATCCCCTGCCCTAGACCCGAGAATCACAAGCTGGTTGCAGAAAGCAAAAATGTTTCCCACTTTCCTCCTAAAAAGAAATTTCAAAGCAGGTATGATGATTTGATTTTTGTCCCAATATCTGTCAATGTGCCATAAATTTCATTAATTTGATTGCGTGCGGGACATTGTTCAAGTGTTTCCATTTGAGTACAGTGGGCTCTAAAAAAGGTAAATTTACTCGGGATGTATAAAAACGTAATAGTACTGAAAACAAACAACAAAAAACCTACTAAAGGTAATAAAAAGGCATGGCACACAAACCAAAGAGAATAAAAATGTGAATGTGAAAAATTAGTGATCTACAGAACAAAGCTCTGGGAGGAGGTTCTTTTGCTTCAACTCAAGGAATCCACTCACACTTATAATTCTCTCCTGCACTAGCCCCTCCCTCCTACGCTCCCTCTGTTCCCTCTTGGCTGCCGAAGACGCAACCATCGCCATCATCTTCCGACGCCTCCTCTGCCTCGGGTCTTCCTCCATGCCCCCCTCTCCCCTCCAACCCTCCTCAACCACCGCCAGTCTATCATGGGCAGCCACTTTCCTATGGATCATATCCTTCTCATAATGCGACTCCGAGCTATGAGAACCTTCAACGACCTCATCTTCTTCTTCCTCCTGTTCCTCCATCTGAGGAGAAATTATGCACACTTGAGTGAATTAAATGACTCGGTGCCACCAACTCTCCTTGCAGTTGCATTGCACAAGGCTTCCAGCAATTTTTCTCTCGCAAGACTCGCGAGCCATGTGTTCTCTGACCTCACTCTTCACTCAATTCCCCTCAAACCCAGGAAAGTGGGTCTCAAAGAGGTGAGGCCTCAATCCAGTGATCCAAAGGAGTGGGCTTAAAAAAAAATATGAGATTGGCACCAAGGCCTTCATTCTCAGCAACTAAAAACTACAATACTGGTCAAAAAAGGTGAATTTCACATAATAATCACTCCTTTGGAAAAATTCATGATATAATACATGGATATACATAATAACTACCAAATAATAAGGATGAATAGAGTATAATCAAGCTTTTCATCAATAACAGATATTTAATATGAAAATTAACAATGAGAAATTACATAAAAAAATGGCTAGGTAAAATAAGAAAATCACTAGGTTACGTGCAAAAATTAAGATAAAAAAATACAACAGCTAATATTACAACTAACCTTTTCAAGATGATAAACATCCAAATACACAATCAGCAGTAAATAAATAAATTGCATACTTTTAACAGCTTAAAAATTTAACCTATCATTTAAGCAGGCTTAAAAACTTATCATTCTATTAATAAATCAAAAACGAGTAAATGTTATCATGATAAATATGATAGTAAGTAAACTTTTTGAGAGATAGCCAGCATCTTAAAAAAATGGTATAATTTTGTCTTGTAAAAATAAATACTATTTTGGTGTTATGTCATTTTTTTTTTATTTGACAAATTTATAATTCAATTAAGTCACATCAGATTTAGTTTTATCATGAATATCATGAGTAGATGGTAGACATACTCATCAAATACTGGGAGGACACATTCAAAGGTGAATTTATAAATATGAAGAATCTCTTTATCATTCTCTTCATACAATATCCATGTAATAGTGACTAAGTTTAAAATGGAAATGAAATTACGAAGACTAGCCAAGGTTACATACATTATAGCTCTGTAATCAAATTCAACACATTCAATTTACATGCAAAAATAATACATCAGTACTCACATGCTCCTAATCAAAGGAAACTGTTTATTAAAACATCCTAACTACATGCAACAGCATTATGAGAATAAACTCCTGTTTTAATCAACCCACTGCAATTCAAGTTTTCAAGTCAATTCCCCAGAATATTCTATATGCATGCATGGTTTGTAGTCATTAACTGATAATTCTCTTAGATAGCTGTTCACTAGCTGATGCTCACTGAAATGTTTCAGTCACTACAGTTTCATTGATGACAATCAACAGCAGTCGTTTCTACAATGCAGAGATGTAGATTGGAATACAAACAGAGCAGCATATTCCCAAAAGTATCAAGTTTTATTTTATAGAGTATATTTACCTATAACTCTCTGAGTTTCCATGGCCTTCTAACCAACAACTTCAATTTTATTCCTCTCACACCTAGATATTATTTGCAAAATGTCACCAACTTGTAAGTGGTAGAATGCACCACGACTATCCTTAATCTCAACACCATGAGCAATGTACTTGGAGGACGGCAGAAAACAAGTACGTACTTACAAATGCAATTACATTCTTTCTGTATGACCACTTAAAGAAAACAGCTAGAATTGGTCAGACTCTTATCGCAGTCAATTTCTATACAATTCCTCAATTTCTTATCTATTTATTTAATTCCATGAATTTTATCTATTTTTATAATTTTACCCAAGGCTCAGCCAAATATATATAAAAATTTACTGAGATATCCTAGAAAAGTAAGTTTTTTTAAAGAAAGATTTTTATCTTAAATTGCTTCACATTATTAATATCTAACTAATAGCCTTACATTTTTCTAAATGCATTCCATTGAACATAAATTTTCACAATTGATAGATTCGAGTTTATCAAACGTTTTTCCCAAATAATGATTGTCCTTTGTCAAGTTACTCCCAGAAGGTTAGGAAATTATTGGTTCTGAATAAAACCAAGTCCAGGGAGTGATTGTTAACAGCCACATTAAAATTGCAACTACAGCAAATTTTTAACTTGAAGCTCTTGGATGGAAAGTAAAGACAACTTCCACCTATTATTCAGGTTTCTCAAAAACTTACCATACCCTAAGGACTTGTTTAAAGGAATTTTTAAATCCAGGAAACGTTGACTATTAAATATATGTGAAACGAAACTAGCAAAAAAAGTTTCCATTGCCATGATAAGTTGGTAGACATCATGCCATGAACATGAGCTGGTTAGTCTGGGATCCACGAAAGACAAACAATAGTTTAAGCTCTTAGAAATCTTCCATCACTATACGCTTTGCCTCACAATTCATTTTAAGCTGATATATAAACGCCAATCCCATAATGTTTGTTCCAACTTGAAGCACTGAATTTATTTGAACACTCCATTACATGATTGAAAAAACAGGATATGTACTTGATTGTGCAACTGGCCTATTGCTTTGCACTTTGGCAACAATTAATTTGTAAATTAAGAATTTTGAATGAAAAAAATCAAGTCATCTGAACAGATTTAAACCAAATTCGCAGCAAGCATTTGACTATCTATGCTACCCCCATCAGTACTCTCCCACTGTGATATTATGGGAGGCTTTAAATGAAGAAGATGTTTTCATGAGTACCAAGCTAACAATGTCCTAAGTAATAGCACACTAACATTTATGGAACATGCATAATTAATTGTACCAATCATACTTAAGCCATGCACACATTATGATAATTTATGTAGATGGAAAAAAATTATGAAAAACATCAAATAGAAAAATCAACAAAAATGATATTTAAAATGGTGATGAAAACAAGGATAAGATACTACAAAATGTGATGCTCTTCCAAAAAGCCAATAATTAGCATAAAAGCTATTATCCAGACAAATAGAAATATTTCCCATGATAACAGACCACAAAGATTTAACAAACGGGGAAACTAAAGAAAACGCATAGATAGCAACCAGAGATATTTTGAAGCCCTCCCACTCCCACATTTACCCTGTCAAGCAGTCCTCATAAATCATTTCCAGATTAATGCCTTGTAAGATCTAATATGTACATGTAAATAGTGTCTTACATATCATGATTGTACAAGCAGTGTTTTTAATTTGATGCTATTATATTTACCAAAATTAGGCACACTAGGTATTCTGAAGGCATTATACCTGACTAATAACAAACCCACAAATTTCATGCTTTAAATAATCTACCACCATGAATAAAATAGCAATTTGATTTTTATAATTACTAAACTTGTACTTTTTCATGAGTGCAGCAAGAATTATGCTCCTCATGTATCCAATGCATTATTACATAAACTAGGTCATGTTTCAGTTGTCGTTGCAAACTGCTAGAATAATATTCATACAGGTTAGTAGATGAAAACGGGTGTGTAGAGACCAAAGTAATCACTTTAAACAAGCATTTATGTGTCACAGAATCCACTTCCTGGGTCTACACATGGGGAATAACAGTACTCTGATACCTAATTAAGGAGTTTTTCAACAAAAAAGAAATGCACGAAAATAAACACTACGTCCTAAAGACTTAGAAACATATCAATTATGCATGAATGCATTTCCACAATACAATCTCAGACCACTAGGAATAAAAATGATTACACTAGTCTGCATGATATCAGATGACTGAAAACTAGTACATACGTGACAATAGCTAATTTTGATATGCTGATTTTAGAACTGTTCTTAGTTTTCTTCTATCACATAGTTGGATTCAGAATTGACCCAATTTAACTTCTACGATTTATTGATAAGTGCATTATATGTGCCAGCGGGTAATTATTGTGCGAGGGATATTTCTCAATACAAGCTAATGAGCCTTAGGTTGGCCCAAGCTAATGAGTCTTAGGTTGGTACAGTCCATTCGCGTTAACCTGGCCGATGACAGCTCGAGAGAGGGGAAATAAGTGGAGGAGAGGGGGAACATTGGAGGGGTATCTGCCCGCCATACGTCATGCGTAGTAAGCGATTTTGGTTCGGACTAGTCCAAGTTCTTACAATTTCGCCCATCGAGGGGTAGGGTTTTCAAGCCTCACGTGGTTTACCTCGTCTCTGACAGTATTCTTGCCTTGGCTGACCTAGACAACGTGCGGGCATGGAAGAAGGAGGAATCCTTCTTCCATGGTGCGGGCGTAAACAAGTCAGCCCATTCGACTTCAGATTTGAAGAGGAACCATTCTCTTCCTCTTTCCCTCTCCCTTTCCACCACAGGAAACAGCTCGCGCATGGCTCCCCTCTCAGTAAGCACTGCTTCCCCTATTTTCTGAGTTGGACTAGGCCCACCTGCGCAGTAGACTACTGAGTGTCGGCCAGGTTAATGCGAATGGACTGTACAACTGCTGCTATTGTTGTGTGACCTGGGAAGTGTTATTCATCCTTCATTCATTTTTGCTACAAAAATTGTCATTGCGTTAAGTAATGTTAATATGACGGTGCTTACAGTAGTTAAAATCTTGAAAAAATAATTCTTATTGTGTGTAAAAACCTGATGTGATAGAAAATGAAAAAATAATTCTTATTGTGTGTAAAAACCTGACGTGATAGAAAAAAATGGAAGTCATATTTAGAATCAGCCTAAAAATTGATTCAAGAACACCTATTTTTAATAAATCATCGGACAAAAAGTTTCAAAATGCAGACTGGTTGAATGATTGGATCTAATGATTGGTTGAATGGAACTGATGATTTATCAATGACATTTTTGATTGACAAGAGAACAACTAAATTGCATGAATACCGGAATTCATGGCAATGCATTTAATGGAAGTCACAGAAGTTACTTTATCAATGACATTTTTGATTGACAAGAGAACAACTAAATTGCATGAATACCGGAATTTATGGCAATGCATTTAATGGAAGTCACAGAAGTTACTTTATCAATGACATTTTTGATTGACAAGAGAACAACTAAATTGCATGAATACCGGAATTTATGGCAACGCATTTAATGGAAGTCACAGAAGTTACTTTTTTCAAATACTCCCATGCTATAACAGAAAAACTCCTATGATGCGATGAACAGAAAAATATTTCACTGCTAATTCTTCATTCAAATTATAATTTTATCAGTTCTCCAAAATATACAGACAATTCAACTTACAAGGTAAAGATTCAGGGGGAAAACTTAGTAAATATGAGAGCAACCACAACTAATGATTTAGGACAGCCAGTTAGTCGAAAAACTATCCCAGAGAGACATGATGGCCTAGGAAATGGACTGAATTCAACGAAGCTTATTCCTCATCCTCATCAAACTTTTTGCTAGCAGTAACTTAGCTTGATGAGCATTTGAAAACGAAATGATGCAATTAAACCTTCCCCGGCTTATATGGCTAACCAATGTCATTTTTCCAAAGACAGTACATACTAGAATAGAATTAGATTAATGCATATTAGGCATGCTTCATTATTTAAACTTTTTTCCGAAAGTGAGGCTTCAGAAGAAGGGTAAGGTAATCCAAAACAGAATTAATACAGTTAAGTTTCCATCATGATGCATTAGCTTCATTTCAAAATTGATTTTAAACAAATATAAGGTCTTCTAATATTACATACAAAAAATAAAAATTACATCAAGAAAGAAAAACATTTCATAAACATGCATGGAATGACACAAAGTGTTGCAGTTTGTATTCACATTAACAATTTATTGAGGAGACACATGCAAGTTCTAAAAATGAGAACACTCATATTTCATACATGCTTACACTTCGATTAAGTTTTACAGAATAAAATAAAATTTTGATTTAAGAAATTAGTTATTTATGGAATTAGAAGGAGCAATTAGTATGCATTGTTTATTAATAGATTTGATTCAGAGTAATAATTTCTTCTGGCGATTTCTTATCTTCCCTGCAGTGTTACATCTTTTTAACCCTATCATCATGATCTTTGTAGCAACTACTTTCCTTGATAGTATAACATAGAATAAACCTCCTCTCGGCATTGAATTACTCCAACAATGGTTCTTTATTACTCTCTATGACCTGCTACATTCATCTCAAGATCAATCACAAAATACAAAGCAACTATTACTGAATTGAAACATTCCATTTCATAAAAATAATTAGTTTCAATAGGGATGGATGACTTTAAATAGTGATCTAGAAAAAAATCAACAAAGCCCATGCCTAATGTCATATTTGTACCTAAAATCTAATGGTTAGACGGAAGAAGCATTATCAATCAAGCTTACCCAATAAGGCCTTCTCTTTGAATCCCAAGAATTAGCAATCACACATCACACAGTGACAGCAGTACAATAGATAATTTTTATCGTTTTTCTTAGACAATTGTAAAAACTGGGTTTAATAAACATGAAGGTACAACATTAGACCTTTTCCAAGGTATTAATATACCATACATTATTTCATTTATAAGCATCTCATACAAATTTCAAAGTATGATACCTTCACAAATAACTTAGCGAGATAGATTCCTTAGTTAAGAAGACAAGTCACACAGATTTATAAAAAAGGGACATATATTGGGGAGGTATTGCAACAGTCTGTGGCACTCACCAGCGGAGGGTTAATGTTAGTGAGGGTGAATCAAGCATGAAAGAGTGGGTAGAAGGACTGGAGGAACCCATGGTCCCTTGGTCCTACCATTCTCACATGAAATTCTATCCCTAATTTGATGCCATTCACAGGGGAGTACCACCAAGTTTTTTTGCATTTATGGATTAAAAGTAATGTCACAGAAAACAAAAAGCAAATGGAAGGGAAAACTTAAAAATCAGTTGGTAAACAGTGAAGAGGGTTAGTTATATCAAAGCAATTAACTTATAAATGTGTGGGATCCAAAAAATGAACCTTAACATTAGAACACCACAGGAACTTCTTGAGGAAAATTAATTCTCAACAAATTCATATTGTATAATAAATAAAATAAAAGAGTAGCCAATATACCATCCACAACTACAAGTTTCCAATATTTACATAAAATAATTACAAAGTGCTCCTGTGCATTCAATTAATCACTATGATTGCAACAGATGAAGCAAAAATCTATAGGGTTAGTATATTTAAGGCACACAGTTTGGTTGGAAGCTTCTAGGATAATTTTATGGTCTGTTAGTATTAACACAAAGCTTAATTTAATCTGAAATCTTCAGGCCAAAAGTTAAGTCCAGATTCAACATCCACCCTGTTTGACATAATAGCCCTGCATATATAATGCCATCATTTAACATAGCAGCAAAGTAATATGCTGGGAGGAAAATTCTTATGGGGTTCCAATTTCCATTAACTCCAATATGATGAAGGATTGGAACCATTCACGGAGGAATGTAGAGTTTTTGGGAAAAATGATTACTCACTGAGTAAATCCTAAGTATGATTTTAATAGTTGCGACGTTAGGTAAAAACCTAGGGTATGTAGGAAGCCAAACTTCAAGGCATGGCTGTTATTTACTTAGCAAATTCAGCAGTGACTGCCATTCTGGAATGGTGGTGGGGTGCGCAATTGGCTAACGACCACTGTTCCAGAATGATAGCAAACTGGTTATTATATGCAACAGACTAGAATACAGCAAAAAGTGAATTTTAAGCTTTAACATTTTGAATTGCACAGAGAAGGTTCGACAGTTTTTCCTTTAACATTGAAAGGGTTAATTAAATGTCACAATCAAAAGTTTTACAATGAGAAATAAAAATGAGTGCAATAAAATGCATTAAATTATTATTATTTATTCATAAAATTAACAAATAAAATTGATCCCACAAATGGATGAAGGAATTAGAATTTAATGGTAAAAATAATTTTCCAGGTTTAAATTTTTTTATGCTTTTGATAATTTGTTTACAGCCTCCCAGAATGTAATTTTGCCTCAAGATGTGCACCATGGAAAAATCAACTCTTCTGACAATATAAGTTTTATCCCCAACAAACACATCAAAATTTACATGCATGAAAACTGCTTCATCAGTTAGGTTACAATCACAAATCAGTCTTCACACTCAAGAGATATGTTACTTGAAATTAGAATTAATACATAATGCACGTGGAATATTACAGTCAGATAATTTTGGCAAACAGATATTAGCCCAAGCAAATCAGTCACATAATGTCAATCTTTCAAGAAGGATAACATACTAAACTCTGAAGTTGACAGAAAATAAGCTTCATTCCTGCTCAGGATATTTGCTCCCCACTAAGGATAAAACACTTTAGTGATTCAGTTATGTTTTATGAATATGCAACTGAACTCAGAGAATCAAGATACTTAATGCTACTGGCAATTCTTACAGTTTACCCATTCCCTAAACGGAAGCATATGATCACTCCTGCAGGGGCTTTCCGTAGCTCGATAGCATATTGTCGATAGCACGCTGTTAACGAAATCCACCGCTTGCATCGACACCCACTTATCGAGGGTGAATTTCCATAACTTGCTTTACTCACTTATTTTTATTGAAAAACATGTCCTATGGGTTTTGGTAGCTAATGAGAAAATGATAGGCACCCTTGAGTGAGGCTAGGATTTTCAGCCAATTATAAAGCAGAGATTTTTCATGCTTCATTTGAAAAAAGGGAAGAGCTAATTTAAAAAGAAACGAAGAGCAACAACTACAAGAAACAGCAACATTGCATACAACCAGGCAGTAGTAAGAGAGAAACACAAGAGTAGTCAAAGAAACTTTCTTATGTTTTATTTTTTTTAACTCTATGCCATATTAACCATACAAACTTTCTGAAACTTTAAAACAACAATTATAATATGAAGGATTTTATTGTGTTTTGCAGTCATAGTTATTGGAGTCGGAGGAATTGTTAAACAAAGTATTTTCTGAGCCAAACATCCGTCCATCCAAAAACCCACTTTAGCCGAACTATCATATTCATTTTTAAAAACCCCAAGCTATCTTTCATTTTTATATCACATGTAACTAGAGGATTTTAAGGTTGAACTATGAACCCATCATGTAAAGATGTGAAACGACTCTTGCCATTATGTAAATATTTATTAATTTAGGAGACTAATTTCATCTTTTTTATTTTGTTTCTACAGGAGTTGAGCACAAAGCCTTATGTAATTCCAAAATACAGCCGAATTCTTTCAGACTTAGGCAAGACTGAAATATATATTCACAGGGTGCCCACAATTTTTTCTGAATCATTTCCCTGTATTTTCCCTAGCAGGTTTCTCCATAATATCCTAAGAAATGTGCTAACTACAGGGTTTCAATACGTCCCGAAAGTTCACCTAAATAAATTTGTGTAAATAGGAGCAGAGATCAACACACTTCTCATCATAATAGACTTTTATTTTTATGAAAAAATATTATCTTAAGAATTAACAATAAAAAATGAGACTGTACAGGCAGCAAAAAAATAAACATGTCAATCGATCCTCTAACTTGAAAGATCAAACAAAACTAATTAAATAATCAGGAACTTTGTGTAAGAATATTCCTGCTTTACATTAAATTACCAGAAACTAATTATTCAGGTTAAACTAGACAATTTCACTGAAAAAAGCAAAGATTTTCATTTCTTCATCTTTTTAATTCTTTTTTTTTGTTTCTTCCCGTTTTTCTTTCAGGGCTTGATTCTCTGCTTTTAACTTATCTAGCTCATTTTTCTTCTTTTCTCTTCTTCTCTCTGTAAACTAGTCTTCTTCGCCATTCCAGTTTCTCATTTCTTCTGAAGCGTATCTTTGACTTAGCACTTGCTCCACGATCTTGATCTGATCTACTCCTGATCAACTTCCACTGACGACTCACCTCCCACATGAAAAATTCCATCCCAAACTCTTCTCAGATCAATGAGTCTTCATGTAGGTTCTCAACTAACATGTCTTTGTTCACAGAGAACCCACTCTCGACAAAGGTGTTACCGTGCGAGAACAGCAGGATAATTTAAACAGCTGCCCAACAATCCTTTAAGTCCTCTCGTTTGTTAAGTTGGCTTGCATAGAATGAGTCCAGTCTATCTATATCCCTATTAAAGCCCGTGAGCTGTACTTTATCCACCTGGGATATAAACCTTTTGAACTGGATACCAGTGCAGTCTGCCTGCAGAGTGGTCAGGTGGTTTGCAGACACGAGAACCCTAAGACAAGAATCCATGTCTGTTTTACACTACTCAGGTTTTTTAAGAATTTTGTTAGGATCCAGACATGATGCTGCTTTGGTAAATTTGTACTCTATTGGGCTTCTCTCAACTATTTTCTTCTCAATGGAGACCAAACACTTCTTACATTCCAACCTAAATTTGTCCTCTTCGATGTCCTTCACTCTTGCATCACGGAGAGCAAGGGTTGCCCCCACACCAATATTGATCTGGGACAGTTTCAAACCATTCGCAACATCATCTACATTAATATTGATCAGCTTGTAGACTGTCTTCGCTTTGTTTAGGACATCTGGCTTCACAAACTGCCCGTACACCTCTCGGAGAAGATCCTCAATGTCACCATGAAGAAATGGAATGACTGGTTTCAGCATCTGATACGCTTTGAGAAATGGCTCAAAATATGATGCTACTGTCGCAAAGAAATGAAGTTTTGCCAGCAGAAGAGGGTCAGCAAAGCACTCTTTCACCTTCCTAATCGACCATGTGTCAGGCATATCCTTCATAGTGGGAAAGTAGGTCTTCAAATTCTTGAGTATTGTAATGACTCTTGCACACACGGGACCATTCTCAAGCCATCGGCAATTCCAAAATTTGAGAGTAAATTCATCACTTTCAGTAAAACGTGTAAAGTCTGCACGGCGCGCGGGAGAACCCTTGAAGACATTATGGATTAACTTAAAAAATATTGAAATCTGCCAACCATAATTAACGAAACTGTACTGAAAGGCGCCATGAACGACGTGGAGACCACAGAATCCCACAGGCTACCGTGGGAGCTTACAGGGGCTACAGAAGTATCTTTTTGACATTTACAGAATACGGGTGGGAGCCTAATATGCCTCCGGTAGCTTCTACTAGCTCTTTCTCCGGTAGCTTCCATGATAGAGAATACCGATGGGAGCAGGTAGCTTAATGAAGCATCTTTTCACCGGAAAGCTCTGTAACTTTGAGATATAGAATAGGCCCCTTGGTCCGCCCCTTACCGAACTGCTAGCATGTTGCCTGCATGGTCGAGGGGTGTGTGAAGGGAGTGCTGGTGCTACATGCACGTGTATGCCGTGACCAACTAAAAAACTTATCTACCTAAACATACAGCATACATAATAAAAGCTTAAGTTTTAAATGCTAAGAACGGCACAAAACTATCCCATCGAATAACGAAAACCATACCAGTACTGTTCATCATACAAAAAGTCTGGGTAGTAATACTGCATACCTGCTATAGTTGTGTTCGGACGACGAAATTAGCCAAGTTGTCCTGACGTTGACGACCCTGGATAGCATTAAGATGCCACTTCCCTGCAGCATGGCTTGTCACAGCCCGCTTGCCCATTGAACTCATGAAAAAGTTTTCTTACACATGATGCACTTAGCAGAGTTCACATCCTGTTCGTCTGCCTGCAACCAGCTTTGCCACTCAGGGTGATGGATAGCATCAAGCCATGCAGGGTTGAATTTGGAAGTCATTATTATTTTGAAAAGGTTTACTCCTACAGTACGATATTCCCTGTTGTGTTGTTGTCCGTCTCACAACACAAGCCGAGTCCAGCCAAGCCGACGCTAGCCGAGCGGAGAGGGCGAAGTGAGAGGAAAGGGAGGGGGCTACTTTGGCAGCCGAGCCGGTCCGATGCGATCCAATGCACAAGTGAGTGCACCAGCCGAACGGAGCGAGTGCATAGACCAAGGACGCACTGTGCTGCACAGTACATGGTGCTAACTAATTATTAATTCCCACATTTCGAAAAAGATTTCGAGATCCCAGACGTTTCCCTTTCCAATTCCGTTGCATTTCATTTCCCTGTCTTTTCCCTGTTTTCCTTGTTTTCCCTGTTTGCGGGCACCCTGATTCAGTACCTAGTATCAACTTCTAGGGAGCTTTTGGAGGAATTATTAAAGAACTTCAATGATATGGCTAAAACAGAAAATCGCTAACTCTGTATGCTCTCAGTCATTAGCAATCCAATTTTTTTTCAAAAGTTGAATGAATGATGATATCCTCCATAAAATTTTAGCACTATCTGATACCAGAAATATTTTATTTTTGTCATTTTGGATTACCCTGCTGTCGCAGTAGTTTACTAGAGTATATGTATATCTTATGAATGAAACTTTGTTGTAACACACTGTCGCGGAATTCTAACTTTTCTAAACACATATACGTAAAGAAATCAGACCGAGTTTTATCAACTGAGAATGAAACTATGTAAACTACATTGTCGTTATTCCTAAATTATGGAGTTTAAACATAAGCCAACCTTACCTTCTACATTGGGAATGCAGGCTGAGGATTTTCATTGCATGTGTTATATAATAATGTTGTTATTAAATAAATTGGTACATTTATGCTAAGATCTCACACGAATTGAATCATGCCACTTTGTTTAAGCTAAAGCATCCAAATACCATAAGAAATAATTAAATATTCAAGCCTTTCCCTGAAGAAAAATGCATTGCTACATCAAGCAACTCACTTTTTGGGTGTCGATAAGCTTATTAAGTAGGTGGGATATGTTGCTACATTTGTTTAACAAAATTTTTTGTAATCACTATCGACATAAGTCTTTACGAACAGCTTACAGATAGCGGATTGACAATAGCACTCTTTCGTTAAGCTCGACATAGCAACATCGATAGTGCACACTATCAAGTTACGGAAAACCCCTGCAGGAGATAAGTACATAGGTTGCAGAAAATGCTAATGACGTCCCAGACCAAACATTTTAAATCAAATATCCAAAGCTCTAAAAAATGAGTGAAGCTCATAGGTTAGTGTAGACAGGACTACATTACACGTTTTACTGAAAAATATTATTTTTACAAGAGAGTAGACTTACGAGAACTCAACTGTAGCATCAGCATGCACATTAAGTGAATAAATTACATTAAGGCACACTGCTACAAAGCTTCTTTCACAAGTTTGTCATTTACTTACAACTTCTTAATCACCCTGAGAAATAAGCTCAAACCTCTTGACTACCACATCCATGTTCTACCTCCATGGAACAGGCAAACCTACTTTACACAAGTGATGTTATGGAATTCAAAATGTTGCTTTAAGGCCACACTTGGAAGGGTAAAAATATTACTCAATGGCTCTGGGTATAAGTTGTTCCAAAGACCGAAGCCATTTCCGATCGCCAACTGAGGTCATGAGCTCTTATGATTAGGAGGGTATATTGGAAAGGATCATGTGCTCTTATGATTAGGAGGGCATATTGGCAAGGATGTTAATTATTGGTGGAATGGAGGAAGGTTGGAGAGAAATTTGGCATCAGCATTAGCCTACTCAGAGCAAAAGCAGCCAAGTGGTCCACTGTTTTACCTCCTATCTCATGGATGGAATACTACACTTAAAATGGCATAGAAGTAGGAATTGAGATTCCACTGAAAATCTCCAACACAGCCGGAATTTGAACCCAGGCCCTCAGAAATGGAAACCAGCACTCTAGCCACCACACCAACCCCAGAGACTTAACGCTTCAGTGGCATCAGCACTGGTTCCTCTTCTAGGACAAGCAAGGGAGTAGTAGGTCCAGGTGAGCCATTTTCTGCAGGCTCGGGAAGCAGTCATTGTTGAGCAAGAGTGGAAATGCATTACCAAAGAAATGGCTTTTTAAAATAAAATTTTATATACTTAATAAACACTCCACATTTACTTTCCTTGATATTTCTTGATTATTTTGATATAAAAAAGAAGGAAAACTTGATTTTTAGCCATAACATCAAATGTTAAGGCCTGATTACACAACACATACAACCATGTGTGTTCATGCATGTTCCAACAAAAAATCATCTGGTAAACACTCTTGTGGATATATGAACACACATCCAGAAAATAGCCTGCTCTAATTCACAGAATATGTTCATTCAAATGTTGACACATGAACCAGCATCGGTACATTCATTGTGTAAACAGGCCTCTTTAAAGCAAGCAAGCAACGCAGTCATCAACTACAACTAAGGAACACATACTCACCCCAATTACCCCAGAATGAAGACCCCTACTCTGGAAGGATAAGCATTCCATGCCTTTTCGCACCTCTCTTGGAAAGGTTGGGCCATAAAACTTTGATTGGTAGATAAAAGAGTTTATCATGGGGGCAAGACTGTGACTCTTAGGCCTGGTTTTATAATCTACTCAATTTTTCTCATTATGAAAGCCAAAGTTAATATGATAGATAGATAGACGTCTTTATTGGGGCGAGATTGAGACTTTAAAAGTCCCTTCTTCCATCTAACCCCTGTTCTTCCATTGATAAAGCTAACATCAACTAACAATTCTGATGTAATATAAATACAAAGCGCAAATCCTCAGTTAGCATCAAGTTAATGAAAAGTCTATACATATCACCTTGCGGTTAATGTTAGCCAGACATTACAAAACCAAGCCTTAAGAGTTGCCTCTTCCACCTAACCCCTAAGAGGGACTAGCAAAAGGAGGAAGGTAACAGTTGAGTACGTTTTCACCACAGTCACTGCATAAAACTTAGGAAGACATTGAATGATCTGATATCCTTTGCCTACACCTACTTTCCTTGCTTATCTTACGATGGAAGGTTTCTTGGGTGTCCCACAGGGTCAGGTGCTCCATCTCCACCAACGTTACCAAGAATGACTCACTCTTCATCCTTAGGGCATCTCTGATGATGAAGAGCGAGTTGTTCTTTGAAATGTCGGCAGAGACGGACCCCCCCTGACCTGGTAGGACATCACAGAAACCTTTCTTCATAGAAAAACATTCCCCACAGCTAAGCAGGCACCAAAATCCAAGAGACTCATCCAGCGAAGAGTTTGGCTGAGGAAGGAAAGAAAGGAGTGAGTAAGTATGAGTGAGTGTCTTACCTCTTCCTCCTCCTCAGAGCTCGAAATGCCCTCCTCATACGACGGAGCTGCCTCCTCCTCTTCCACCTCCTCCTCCTCCTCTTCTTCTTCCTCCTCCTCCTCCTCTTCATCTTCTTCCTCTTCCTCATCCTCTTCTTCTTCATCCTCCTCCTCATCCTCCTCAGACTCCACTTCCTCCTCAACCTCCTCCACAATGGTGGGCACTTTGGACGACGCACCCTCTGTCTCTTGGGGCCACGTGGGCGGCTCCCACTGGGGCACCCTGAGCTTCACATGGTAGTAATAAGTTCTCCCCTCAGCATCTTTTGCTGCCTTCCACTTTGGAGGGAGTTGCACGGGTGGGGGCGGAGGGGGTGGGGGTGGAGGAGGGTTGTAAGTCGGACCTCCGACCACACCGAGGGGGTAGGGGAGGCGAGTTATCTGGTCCGAAGTGGATGGGGGAGCCTGCGAGGGTGTGGATACCACAACGGGGGCTTGAGGAGCAACTGGAACGGGCTGACTGACAACTGACTGTCCCACATTTGAAACTGCAGGATGCTGCTGCTCTTGCTGGTTGTAATTGGAAGGGTTACCATGAGGGAGAGGAGCCTGTAGAAAAATGACACGAGAAGAAAAATTCAGTTTTTCCCCAGGTTATACTTTGAGAGAAGTCCTCACGGGTTTTCCATCAGCTCTGGAAATGGGATACCAAAGTTTTGATAGCTTACTCTGCCATAGTCATCAGGGATATTGATGTCACCCCTGATGATGGCAGAGTCAGCTGTCGAAACATCAGCAGCCCATTACCTGACCTGGTAGAAAACCCGTGAAGTTTTTACTCCATGGTATAAGAAGTTTAACCAAGCAGAAACTTCAAGAGAAACAAAATAATATTAAATATAGATTAAAATTTGTAATATACCTCTTTACGAGCAAGATATGTTCCTTGTTTGTTATTTTATGTACCTTCCCTTGTATATGAGTCATGGTGTATAAAAAACACCCTCAGTTTGAATAGAGCTGATAACTGAGTTTTAGGTGGTTATATGTAAGTGGTTTTAAACAGTGCACTTAAGCTTAACCCTTCAAACCAGTCTATGATTTTGCACATTAAGGACCACAATATTTTATTATAAAAAACTCACATTCAGTGCTTACATGCCAACACACAGATATACCTAGTTATGCAACGTTATTTGGTTGTTTGAGGCATGACATAAGATGAATTCTGACATGAGTCAAATTTTGACACGAGTCAAATTTTGATGATTCAAATTTTGACATGAGTCAATCCAGCATCCTTAGAAATTGTGAAGATATACACTATTTTAAGTGTTACGAATCATAATAATGTGCAGTAGTGAATATATGACAAGCTTAGTTTTAAAAAACTTTATTTCTAAGTGTTTAAGAAAAACGTTAACGAACTTGTATGCAAAAGTAAAATAATAGTACAGTAGAATCTCGATTTTACATAACTTGATTTTACGTAAAATTTGATTTTACGCAAGTGAGCGAGCGGTCCCGGCCGACGCCTATAGAATTCTTATGGAAGCTTTATTTCACTTTACGTAAATTCGATGTAACGATTTTACGCAAGGCTATTTTGGTCCCCAGAGGAGATATCCATTCGATTTTACGTAATGAAACAACAGAACTTAAAGAAAATTCAACAAAATCCGGCAGATTCTTGCCCATCTTTAAAGGAAATCTTCTATTTAATGCCGTACTACTGTGAAATTAACTGTAACGAATCAATACATTGCATTTTAATGGTGTGTATATATATTATTATTTTATTTACCCATCATTCAGCACGATAAGTTATGGGTTCAAGGTGTTTACTTGTTTACGATATGATAGTAGCGACAGAATCCCGGAATGCTCACGCAAAAATGGTTTATGACCTTGAGATAGCAACCTTGTCAGCTGTTCTGAGTGACGAGATGAAGCTCGATTTGGGGTCGCCTGTAAGCACGCGTGTCTTGACACTTGCGCACGTTGCTGACACGACCGTCGGGTGGCCAATCGAGCTCAAATTTTCTGATTCGGTAGTTAATGGTTATTAATTTAATATGCCGAAGCGAGACAATGCACCTCTCGTAACTTTTTGAGAAAAAAGCATTTAAAAATCGTAAAAAAGCATGTTACTGTATGTAAGCTCAGATATTTACGCTATCAAATATGGCGCCGGTGGCCTAGTGGATAAGGCGGTCGACAGCTAGAGCGAAGGTCACAATTTCGATCCCCACCCATGGAAACGATTTTTACTTTATTTTTCAAGGTTTTTTTATTTTAATTTTCATATAATGATCTTTTATCGTCATTACTGCAATGAAAAATATTTTTAAGGCAATTATTTTAAATATTTATGAGTGATTAACAGGCTAGGGAATGGAGCAAGGGCTAAAATGTCCTTTTCAAGGCTGGTTATATGTATTTTTATTTGTTATATTTAAAGTTATTTTAGGATATTGCGATTATAAATTGTTATATATAGGGGTAGGAACAGAATAATGGCATTGTAATGAGTAATTGGGGGTGAAATCCACCCCAAAGACTGCTTATGCTTCCATTGGGAATCGTAAATGGATCAGTTAGGGATTTGGACCAGAAGATGGAGGGTGGATAGAAACCCGGCATCGGCATTAGCCTACTCTTAACGAATGGCGCCAAGGGGACCACGGTTTAACGTCCCATCCGACGGACGGTGTACTGAACCATCGTTGTAATCCACGTTACACCCAAGGACGGGATTTCTTGGGCAGCAAAGGTCTTCAGAGCATTCCGAAATCCCATCCTTGGGTGTCTGGAAGCTGGTCTGGAAGTCTGGAAGCGAACATTCTGGCACCTAATGTTCTCGAAACAACTGAGCTAGATATATAAGGGAAGCAGAGTCGCTGCCAGGCAGTCAGGTTGAAGGCAACAATCGTCGCGATAACTTGCGCCCCCCCCCCCTCCCTAGAGTTCTTTCTGTATCCGCCACTGCCACATCTAGGGGTCATTTTACTTAAGAGGCGGAAGAGCATAAAAAGAAGAAATTTTCTCCATTATATATTTGCATTCAATTCTCCTGATTAGTATAAAATAAAAAGGTTCATAGATCTAGCACCACCAAAACAACGGAGAAGGGTGATTTCCCTTTCAAAATAATTATAATATAAAATGTAATTATCTCTCCACCACAATTAAAATAGTTTTCTTTTCTACAGTGTAATATGTATGTAATAATGATCTCTTAGTGAAAATAGTTTAAACATCATTGTCTTCTCATACATTGTGAAATCTTAGCATATTTTTCAAAATCCGCTAATATCTTGATTTTACATAATTTGATTTTACATAACACCCCATTTTTGGGTCCCAAGGAGTTACGTAAAATCAAGACTCTACTGTAACTAGAAAGATGGCAAAGCGTACTTACGATCCTATTCAATATAAGACATTGCAAACGCATTTCTATTCGCTCTAGTGCAAGGGCATACCCAGGATTTGAAATAGGGGGGGGGGGTCAGCTCAGGTTTGGTCGGTGGGGGGGAGGGGTAAAAGCAAAATTAAATGACTGGTTTTGGAAAAAATGTTTTAATAGCATTACAAATACCTTAACAATTCATGACTTCCATCTTTTTATCAGCATAACCACTCAGATTTTTCGTTTTAGGCTAATAATAATTTTCTTGGATTTGGTGAAAATTTTTCCCTGACTTTCTTCTCGACCATTTCAGATTTTCTTTGACAAAATTTCGATGCATGCTCATCAGACATAATCCAGTCATCCTTTCCTCTCCCATAGTGCTCCTAGGCCATGTCTTTACTCTTCATAGTGTACTAAAGGATGCGAGTACTAAGGGCAGCGATGATCAAAGGTTTAGTTACTGCTGAATGCAGCAGGTATGCCGCTTTTCTTGTGCTATAGTTACCCTCGATTGATTTCCAGGGTTTTGACTAGCTCGGGGTAATTTTGGGAGAATTTTCGAATGGTTTTGTGTTTTTCAGACCATCTTGTCTCGGCACATTCGCAATAGATTGGAAGTGAACTCCTACGAGCAGTTCATTCCCTGAAAAACTTAATATGTAGTATCCATTACAGTGGCAATAGTGTTTCTGATTTCCGGTTCATTATTTGTGTGGTTCACCACAAGATTGAGTTTGTGGTTTGAGCAATGGAAAAATAATGTTCACGAATATTTTTTCCTTAACATCGCCTGTACACCACCCTCTTTGCCTGCCATTGTAGAACAGCCGTCAAAACCAAATCCGATACAATATTCAGATGGAAGATTATTGGTAACAAAAAATTTTCGATTGCTCTGGCAATTGATGGGGCATCTTGTGCTATCATTTCCACAAAACCAGCTAATTCTTCACGAATTTTCCCTTGGATATCATCATAGAAACACAAGCCTATTGATAGCTGTTCTTTCCCTGCAATGGTCGCTGTTTCAGCAGCTAAGACTGCAAAAGCTATAACTTTTTGAACATTATTTATCATCTTTTCTTTAACAACTTCACCACATAAACAAATTAATGTGTTTATTTTTTATTTTTGGCGAAGTGTAAACTGCATTTCGACGACATGTCTCTAGGTGATTCAATTTTTTGTCGCCAGAATCGATTCATAAATTTCCTCTGACAAGGTCGCTCGATGTCTCGATTCTTTGCCTCTTAGAGAAGATGATGATGTGATACATACATCTATTAAATCGGCCCTGAAACGCTCTAGGTCACGCCGGTGAACCTTCCCGCTTTGTTACGCCCTTACCGCCTTACCTGGCTACACGAAACGATCAGCCACTATGTAGCAGCACCGACACTCGTACATGGAAAGCATTGACGAATCCCTAATTCAACGAGTTATGGGTAATTGTTGCGTTATGTTTAATTGATATTAACAACGAACAAAAAGAGATAATGATTATAATAAGTAAGTATAACAGCTAATTTTTCTTAATACAATGCTGCCCACTAAACTCGAATTCAGGTGTTTCCGATGCATCTCTGAGGTGCATATAAAAGTTATCATTACTAATAAAATGGTATATCCCTCTGCACTGCTCCGACTAAACACAAAATGCAACAGTCTCCTTCATGCACTGCTTCATTCATTCACTTTTTCTTCAGAATCCGCAGGTTAAGAAATCACCGGTTGAGATATGTGGCTATTTTGTAAGGATGACAGAACCAACGAAACACATTTCAGATGAATTTGATTACGTAGAGGAACTTTATGCTATCAAATGTGCCATTTGTCTGCTTCTTCTTCCCTGCTGCTCCCCCCCTGCCCCTCGCTGGGTACGCCCATGCTCTAGTGTGCTCCTTACTTCACAACAAAACAGTGAACTTCCTTCATTTTATTCGTTTCAGACTCTGTGCTCTAAGCAGTGCCCTTCAAAACAGTTTGGGAATAGACTTATTGAGCACTAGACAGTAAAATAACTTTGCATTAAAATAATTGTATCCGCAATATTTTTTCGTCTGCAATTTCAGTGAAAGCATCAAACATGAATAATGCAAAGTTTTTATTTACTCTGTGGTAAAAAGCTCACATTTTCTAATAAGTATTTTGAATGAATTTGAAAACTACCCAGAAAAAAGTAGGCCGTGACTATTGTGAACAAAGAATTCCACAGGCAGTTTACCAAACACTTCTGTGCACATCTCTCCATTCATCACTGTTCGTGTGCCATGATATCTGTGCTAACTTCAACAACTAGAATGGAAAGTTTGCAAGTGTTATTGCTTCCACCTATGATGACACTAGGCAGAACACATGTACGTAATGTGCTGGCAATTCTAGACAGAACGCTTCAAAACAGATTGGTAGTAACCTTGTGCTTCATTTCCACAAAAGCTGTATGGACCGACATAATAACCCTTGACATGTTCATATTACATTGGCGTTACAGCTATAGCTCTGAGTTGCCCTCTCCAAGAATTACAGCAAAACAAGTAAAACACAAGAAGTTAACTTCAAACGAAATTAGAATTCCTCCATCCATGATACTTTTTGCAAAATGCAGAATGGTTTTAAAAGCAAATGGAACTCTTCTTTGTTTATCAAACACAGTAATATCTCGCCATTATCTATTTTGTTTTCCTTTTCTGAGTATCGCTCTTCATATTTCTGGTTCCTCCTCCACAACCCAGCACCAACTAATGTAGGGTTGGCAACATTAGGAACTACGTGTTCCAGCTACAAGGGGGTGCATTCCCTCAGCAATTTGGGTCTACAGGCATGACTACTTTGGTCTGTTGTGGAAAGAGGGCATTGATAAAGCCCGTTTCACACAATACTTGATCCAGCACAAGGTCGAGGATACTCGCTAGCATGATAGCTTTCCAGTACCGTGTGATATAGAACCAGCATGCTGGCTAACAAGCATGATAGCTATTATACTCGCTGTGCTACTTGATTCGTAATTAATGCGATACTAGTTTGCTACTAGCTCCCAGTAGGGCCTAGTAGCTGTTGACCAATCACGTTAGCTTTTACAGTCGCAGTGTCATCTTCACTTTTTTGAAATCGGCGCCTCACTTTCATCACGGGTGTTACGCACTCTTTGCCGGTGAAAATGTCGCGACAATCCCTGCTATTACTGCAGCAGCAAAAAGTCTCCTCCTATCATGGAAATTTTCCATTTTCTTTTAACAGTAAGCGACAGCACCACTTCATCGCAAGCACAAGTTCAATGATTGTGTGAAACCTTCTATCACAGCTTCTATCATACTGGGTTCCGTCCTCAATATCAAGTACCAGCTAGCATACTAGGTCTTGTGCTGGATCAAGCAAAGTGTGAAACGGGCTAATGCACTGAACAATAGACTTTGATAATCGTATCACAATGATTTTGTCGTTGATTTTCTGTTAAGGCATCACACATGGATAATGTAAAGTTTTTAACAAAACGAACGATGCTAGGAGTAACTGGGTGAAATTTTTCCATAGTGGAAAAAAGAACTAACTTTGCAAATTTCACTATTTAGTTTTTATTCACGACCCAGGTTTCGACAGTTTATGTCATCTTCACTTGAAGATGACATAAAGAGTCACCTGAAGATGACATACACTGTCGAAACCCAGGTCGTGAATAAAAAACTAAATAGTGAAATTTGCAAAGTTTGTTCTTTTTTCCAGTAAAGTATTTAACCACTACGTGGTAAATAGCTTACGTTTTTAAATATGCACATTAAATTCAATAACTATACACAAAACATTCGGCCGTGACTTTTGTGAATAGTATTTACCACATACTAAAAGGTTCCTGGACCTTTCTTCTGTGCACATCGCTCCATTCATCACCGTTCATGTTCGATGATTAGTTCTAATCTGCGCTTACTTCCTTGTCTTAATTTCTTTGACATTTTATATTGTAATTTACTTTGAATTACTTTATTTGAAACATTTTTATAATTTAATTTAAATATGATTTTTTATATTTTTATTATTTTAAGTGATTTTTCAATTTTAGTATTTTCATCCGAAATTCATATGTATCTTCACATATTTTATTCATTAATAAGCAGGAAGAACTAACATTTCTGTGGGATTGATGTATGTATGTACTTGAAATGACATAAGTTGAGGTATACCTGTGCAGAGGAGTTAATGGAGTTCTCGCTTTCACTGGCAGTAGTTTAAACCACATAAAATGAGAATGGTAATAGCCTAACATGAGAATACCCCTGTATTTTATGCAAATTTATAGGTTAAGTAAGTAGGTTGAGAGCTGGAGCTGACTAGATGTCCCAGGGTTAAATTGCATTTATTTTCCTCCTTATTCATTTCATTCATTCAAGTATTCTACCAGCTGATTGGTAGGTTCTTGGACAGTCCCCATTCTGTATCCCAACCTAATAGAAATTGTCTCGCTTTCCCTCCTAATGATGGCCCGTTATTAAATCCCTCTTCAATTCTTCATATCTTCAACCTCCTATTTAGTCCAGAATTCCTATCTTCTTCCTTCCTCTTCCATGCTTCCCCGGTGTTCTCCCCTCTATCACTCTCTTCAACATGCCCTCTCCTCTTAAAACCTCCTCCATCCATCTCTTCTGCCTTCTCCAAACCTCTGCCACAAGCTTCCTCTCCTCTCCGACCATATCCAATACCTCCTTGTTCGTCTTCCTCGCCATATCCAGCTAACCTTCTCCATCCTTCTCCAAACCCACATTTCAAACGCCTCAAGTCTACGCACATCGTCCCTTTGCAATGACCAAGTTTCCGACCCACATAGCGCCACGCTCCATATTAAAGTTTTCACTAGCCTCTTCTTTACGTCTCTTCTCAGACCCCCCCTCATCAATTCCCTTCTCTTCGAAAATGCTTCTTTAGCTAGCTCAATTCTGCATTGGATGTCCTTACCACTAAACCCATTCTCCTCCAAAATACTACCCCAGATACGTAAACTGCTCGATCTGCTCTATCCTCTGCCCTCCCACCCTTATATTCAGCCCCGCCTTCTTATTTCTAGAAAATCTCATTTCTTTCGTTTTCTTGTGATTGATCTTCATCCCATACTTTTCGCACCACCTCTAATGCATTCACCATTGACTGCAACCCCTTGGCAGACTGACTAACCAATGCTTGATCATCTGCAAATCTCACTGATTTTATCAGCTCCCCTCTTACCTTTATTCCTACCTCCCCCTCCCCCATGCCTCCCTTACCATTTTTTCTGAATACGCGTCAAATAGCAACGGCGATAGTGGGCACCCTTGCCGCACTCCCCGTCCTATAGTGGCTCATCCAGATTCTCCATTGGCTACCCTAACCTGTGCCGTCTGGTTCATATAAAAAATTCCGAATCAGACACCTTTCCCTCCAGTCGACCCCTAATTTCTTCAACACTCCCATTAATTTCGTCCATTCCACCCGATCAAACGCCTTCTCGAAGTCTACGAAGCATGAAAAAACATCCTACCCATACTCTAGGTTTCTTTCTACTAGCGTCCTCATCATCGCTATAGCGTCTTGTGTTCCCGTCCCTCTCCTAAACCCATACTGGTTGTCACCCAGGTATTCATTTGCTTTCTTCTCTAGCCTTCTGTTTATAATTCTCAGAACTACTTTGGCCGTTTGGGATATTAAGCTTATTGTCCTATAGTCTTCGCACGTCTCTGCCTTACTCTTCTTTGGTATAGGAGTTAGTACAATCTTCACGAAGTCTTCCGGCCACACTCCATCCTCATAAATCCTACGAATAAGCACAAAAAGTTTTCCTCTTCCGTTCTTCCCCATGCTCTTTAAAAACTCTGCAGGTATGTCATCTATTCCCACCGCCTTATTCCTTTTCATGTCTCATAGAGCTCTTTCGATTTTGCTATCTAGGATACTTGGTCCGATGCAATCTCTGTCGATACCGTCTTCCCTTTCTATATCTAACCTATTGGGCCTTATTTCTTTACCATACAGCTCTTCAACATACTCCTTGCACCTCTCCTGGATCTCTCTTGGTTCTACGATCACCTTTCCCGTATTGTCAGTTATCGTTGTAATTCCCCTTCTCTTATTACCACCTGTCAATTCCTTTACTTTCCTATATAATGCATCTGCTCTTCCCTCTTTTTGGTATTTCTCTAACGCGTCGATCTGTTCTCTCCACCATGCCCCTCTTGCTTTCTTTGTTTCTCTTCTAAGCCTGTTATTTAATTCTCGGTATTTTCTCTTACCAAGTTCTGAGTTTACGCTCTTCCATTTTCTTCGCTCCTCCATCTCCCTGATCATCTCCTTCGTGATCCACGGTTTTATAATTTTAGTTGCATTTACTACGCCTACCGTTGCTTTCGCTGCTTCTACAATTCCATTTTTCAAACTTCCCCATTCATCTTCCACTGATCTAGCTCCATGTTCCTCACCCATTATCTCATCCACCTGCTCTCGATACTTCTTCTTCATTGCCCCAGTTAATGCCTCCGTATTCCACTTTCGTACCCTCCTTCCCATTCTTATCTTTTTCAGTTTTACCTGACATTTCATGACTAATAAGTTGTGGTCTGTGTCTGCATCAGCTCCTGGATAAGTATGCGAGTTTTTAACACTATTCCTGTATCTGTGACGAACCATTATATAATCTATCAGGAACCTATCTAAATAAAAATAACAACTACACAAACCCAAACATATCCTCATTTTCAAGAGAGTAATATCAACTTTGTAATAAGGTTAATGAGTATTCTCTCAAAAGGAATTCATTAGGTCTAATCAATTCTATATGAGGAAATTAATTTTTTGTGACAACTAAATACACTAGAGCAGTAATGGGCAAACTTTTTGAAGAGGGGGCCAAAGGAAAGAAAAAAAACCTTAGGCGGGCCAATATCATGCATTCAAAAATAAAAATGATACATTTTACAAAATTCTTGAATGAAACTGTGACTGCATTTATGAACGTTTCTCATAATTTGGATCGAACTGGGATGCACTTATTCTTAGAAGAGAAGTTAAATGCTCACCTGTCAGTCTGTTTCTAAGATAACTCTTTCAAAGTTTCATTGTAGAAAACACCTGTTCACATATATATGGTGAAGCAAACATAGCAGTAACTTTCTGGGCATGCGATATCAGATTTGGGAAAGTGAATTTCGACAAGGACTTGTATAACTCTAATTTTTGAACATTAAGAAATAACTGTTTGAGTGTTACATTGTAATTCGATCAATTCAAGTTGCAAGTCCGATTACACTGTTTCACAGTTCAAATTAAAAGGCATACTGAAAATTTGTCTTTTTCAATGACACTTAAGTCTTCAAATCTTCGTTCAAATTCACCATGGAGTCTTCGCCGACTATCTTCGTAACTCTTTTAAGCTTTTCCTTCATCACTGGGGCTATTGAATTCATTCTCGGGAAGTGAGAAAAGTCATTCTTAGCAAGCTGATTCACGAATAGAACAAGTTGTAGTTTAAAATCTTTGAGATGGCCCCAGATATCATCAATCAATTGATTTTTACCTTGCATCTTGACATTCAACTTGTTCATGTGGCAGAGAAGATTCGTAAAAAATGTGAAGTCCAAAAGCCATGCAGTATCTTCCAGGATATTATACTCTACAGACCCCTGTTTCTCAAGGAAGAATGTCACTATTTCGTCTTTCAGCTGCCAAACTCACTCAAAGATGCATCCTGCGCTAAGCCACCTTACTTTTGAGTAGTACAATATATCAGAGTACTCGGATTGCATGGATTCCAGAAACTCCTGAAATTGCCTGTGAGCAAGCCCTCAAGATCGAATAGCATTAACCAGCTTCACAATAATGTCAAGCACAGGTTTCATATCCAAAGCAGATTTACATGAGTCTTACAAAGTAGATTTACACGAGTCTTACAAAGCAGATTTACACGGGTTACAATCTTGATGTATAATGCAATGTAGAAATATAACATTCTTATCAGAATATTTTTCATTAAACATCCCAACAAATCCAGATTTTTTCTCTGTCATATTTCTCGCTCCATCTGTTTTTATATTACATATGCAATTTATAGGTACTTTCAAAGTTAAAATTCCATCAGAGAGAGCTTTGTTACTTTTAGCAATATTGTGTGCTGCAACATAACTTGCATGTGTAGCCGCTTGATGAGTACTATTTCCTTTCTTAAAAATACTTTGCTGACCTGATAGTTTTTTGTGTAGACCTTCTGCTTTTAGTTTTCATTCTTCTATGGTCATGGCTCTAATATTGACATCGTTGTGCTCAGAGTTGAAGTGTCGTGAAATGTTATATTCTTTGTAGACTGCTACAGTTTTGTTGCAGATGAGACAGTGGTTTCTCCTTAAAAACTGTGAAAAAGTACTTCCAAGTCTATTCATCTTTGAAAACACGGCACTCAGAATCAACATTACGTTTCTTAGATAACATCTTATGGTTAAAATTTTTCACAATATACAGAGTAAAACTAGCAAACCAATAACGCCAAGACAGGTCTGAATCAAGAAATGTGTTTCAATATCTAGCCGCGGTGGAGGGGGTAGCTACTGCGAGGAGGCTCTGTCGCCAGTTTTACTCTTCGCTACAAAGGGCACGTTCCGAAATTCACTGCCAGTACTGCACAGTGGCCAATGACGTCAGCCAATGATGACGTTTCTCACTGTGAATTCTACTGCCGCTACTGCTGCTCTCGGGCTGCAGCCATTACAAACAAATGGCAGAAAAATCAAATCTACAACATGCCTACAACGCTAATAAATAAAATCTGAAGAGTTTAGAGAAAATGGTGCGAACATTGTAATGTTTATATCAGCGAGGGAGAAAAGTCTCGATGCACTTAAATAGCTAACAGCACCTGATTGGCATATAATAATTTATAAAAAGCATTTATTTGTCAAGTATGTAAGTTAATGAAGTACCATGGTACTTCAGCTGCATCAAATTGTACCGGTGAAAATTTCACTAGAACAAAAGCGTTAATGAAATTATGAGGGAGTGAAGAACATCACAAGTA
The DNA here is from genome assembly GCA_963573305.1 of Pyrrhosoma nymphula. Taxonomy (NCBI): domain Eukaryota; kingdom Metazoa; phylum Arthropoda; class Insecta; order Odonata; family Coenagrionidae; genus Pyrrhosoma; species Pyrrhosoma nymphula. The sequence goes on along the minus strand of OY754330.1, from coordinate 65,929,669 downwards.
ATACAAGTAGAGAAGCAATTATATTTGCGAATGAAAGCGACTAGTGAAATTACCAAAAATTATTTTAGTGTCATGAATAATGTCGTACATGTAATTATACAGCCTCTTACTACAGCGGTAACTTAGCATAATACCGGCATGTATAATGGGAATATATCGGGAAACATAATTTGCTGCATAAATCTAATTGTCAGTGAAAATATTCTACGATGCAACCCTCAACAACCCGCGTATCTTTACCTATTTTCGATATGACTCTAGGAAACGCTTCGTACAACTGGCCAGACTGAGGAAAATCAGGGCTTGACAATATGTATTTGAAGACTTATTTGTAAGCCCAAAATAAAAAATGCTTATTTTAAATTCGATAATGTTAATTATAACGGACATTTGTTTAATAAAACATGGTTTTTTCTCCATGCTCGCGTAGTTGATGCGAAATAATTTTCTTCTCATCAGAGAAAGTTACCAATTAGTATAAAGTAGCAAAGCAATGAAATTTAGCACTTAATTTGAATGCTCTTTATCAATGCCATTATGATTAACATTAAGAATTAATGCATTGAAAGATCACTTGTAATAAATCACCACGCAATTGCATTTGAAGCCACTGTCGACCGTTCCGAAATTCATGCTACTGCAGCAGCGGCAGTACAGCTTCACGTTCCGTTTTACAGCAGCACAGGCAGTACTGGCAGCAAATTTCGGCCCAAAGTTGCCAGCATCCAGTGCCTCTCACTCTCAACATAACATCCCAATATCTAGGATAAGTCAATAAATGTGTATGTCGTTACTGATATAAAACAAAAGAGAAGAAAAAAGAGGAAAATATTTATTTTTCTTTTGCCTGTATTCCTTTATATTCGTCAGATTAGGAATAATGCCGCGTGGGCAGGATAGAACATTTCAGGGGGTCGCATCTGGCCCACGGGCCGTAGTTTGCCCATCACTGCACTAGAGCAATCTTTTGAATCAGAATTACATAATATGGAAGAAGAAGACCAAGCAAACTTAAAATTTCCTCTTGGTTCACACAACAGATTTTCTGATGGCAGAGAGCATGCAATCTTCCTTGCTTAACTGTCTTAGTAATGAATAAAAAGAAACTGACAGGGTCAAATTCAAGACCACTTACAAGACCATTAACAATAGCATAACTTACCTCCTGAATGTGGTGAACAGCATGAGTGTAAACAGGCTGTGACGTGGACACAACCGGATTCACAGAATACTGAGGAGGTGGAGGCTGAGATGGCAAGGGGATGAACTCTGGCGCAGGGGCCAACTGGGGAGAAACTGATGGTGATGGTGACGACTGTGGGACAACCTGATGCTGAGGTGGCCCACCAGGGGGCAGAGGGATGTCGAGGGGAGAGAGGGACGTTGGGGTCGAACGGCCATTGTGCTCGTATCCCTTTAGAGGGGGTGGAATGGACGTGGGGAGGGGAGGAGGCTGGTGAGGGGCGTGTGGGGGACGAATGACGTTCGGCTGGGGGTGGTTGGGGGGCTGGTGTGGGGGTAGGGATGGGAGGAGGGGAGGCAGGGGAGGCTGTGGTGGGGGCAGCGTCTGGTGTGGAGGGGGAAGCATGGGCATGACGGGCGGGTGCTGATGGGGAGGCATCTGTGGCTGGTTGGGGAGGTGTGGGGAGAGTTGCGGTTGGTGCTGCGGTATCGGTGGGTGTGGAGGGGTGGGCAGGAGGGGAGAGGAAACGGGATGGTGCTGCGGTGGGTGCAGGGGGGGGATTTGTGGTGTGGGAAGCAGGGGAGACGACTGGTGGATGGGTGGCTGGTTGGGCGTTGGCAAGAGGGGGGAAGGTGTGGGGAGTAGGGGAGAAGGGGTAGGCAGGAGAGGAGGGATGTTCGGTGTGGGGAGGAGGGGGGACTGCACTGGCTGGTGCGGGGGCACAGCGTTGATGGGAGAGGACTGGTGGGGGTGTGGCGATGGTGGGAGGGGGAGCAGGGGGCTGGGCTGCGGCTGGGGGGGCATCTGGGGGGTGGGCAGGAGGGGTGACTGCTGCGGCTGTGGGGGTTGGGACTGGTTCGCGGCATTTGGCTGGAGGAAAAGGTGGGGGGATGGATGAGGACTCGGCATGTGAGGCTCGTAACCGCCAATTTCTGGATGAGGTATTCCATTTGGATCTATTAGGAAGATGAGAAGAGCTTCACATGAGCTCACTTCAAAATAAAGCACACTACCTTAACTCTTAACAAAGATGTAAAACAATAATTTTAACAAGATAGAGGTTTCCCACACAATAAGCCAAAGTTGCATGAAATAAGTGATGGCATATTACTAATAATAAAATTGGCAAAGTGCTGAAAATTGAATGAAAAATTAAGGCTCTTTAAGATTACTCCTGATCAATGTACATAGTATCATCATTTTACTTCCTGAATCACCCACAAGTTCTTCCATCACAATGCTACCTCACACTGAGTAATAAAGCAATATTTTAATTAGGAAAATATTTAATCATAAAAAAATAGCCAATAGGAATATCAACTACAAGAATAATTGAAATGCTTCTTTTTTCAAATGACTGAATAAGTGTAATAGTATTTCGGTGCCTGATTAGCAGTAAGCTTTCCTGTAAACCCTCAGTAGTAAGGCCTTGTTAGGTATTAACCTACTTCAGCAAAGAAAATTTTATGTCAATCTTCAAGTGGCAATGAAATATTCAGGAAAAATATGTGGAGTAATTTGGTACATAAAACTGGGCTATTATTATCCTCTTCCACTTCATTTTAATAAGTGCAAAACTTACAGCAACAAGAAATTATAAGGCTTTAAATTATTTTTCATTAAGTTGATAGCAACAACAAAATGATGATTTCATAAACTCAATTAATCAACAATGAAAACATCCAAAATAAAATGAAAAATACCATCAAATCCCAATATAATGGTTGAAGTGTCCCAGTAGAACATGATACTTACCAGGATGAGGCATGATGGGCTGAGTTGGGATAGGGATGAGGGCAGAAGGCTGTTGTTGCTGCTGGGGCACCTGGGGATATGGCACCCATGAGTTAGAAACAGGATCATAAAACAAGGGGTATCCTGTGACAGGATCGTACATGGTGGATGCAATGTTAGGATCAGTGTATGCTAGTGCAGCCTGCTGCATTTGCTGCTGTTGCTGCCACATCTGCTCCTGACGCCTTTGCTTCTCCTCCTCTTCTTGTTGTACTTTCATTGCAAACAGGTGGCGCCTCTCTGCTTTGGTCATGTTCGAATTCCTGGAGAAACATACAAGCTTGAGTGAAAAGATTTTTCATCTCAACATCAGCATTACCTAGTTCAATCACAACCTCCAGGATTAAATGTTTGGAAAAAAAGATTCTTAAATGAACCTGATCCCCAAGTGCATAATGGTAGATTTAGTAGAAGCTCTATATAACGAATACTCCTGAACAACTGAAAAATCTCTCCAAATCAAGCTCTCGTTACCACCAAATATGAAAAATTGGATTACTAAGTATCTGATTCTCGTTATATATCTGCTAGTTAGCCAATCCTTTGAGGGAATTTCATTCTATTAGGTTCAGATATTACTAAAGGAAAATAATAACAGTGACATTTTAACATACTCAAGATAATTTCATTTTGCTTACTCCAATAAGGTGTGTACTCTGTGCTACTTTTACTGTACATTATCAATTTAATAATGAATTCTTACTAATGAAAACTTGCTAAGCTATATAAATGCCACAAACTCATGATTTTTTTGAATAGTCAATTCAAGTTCAATTTAAATCAGAACATCTGGAAACGGAGACACATTCAGAACTATTGTAAAGGTTTTAAGGACTGTCTCTCCTAAATTCCATTTGTGCTGACGAATATTTTTTGTATTTATATCTGCTGAATATTAAAAAGTATTTTGGGTTAAATACAACAAAATAGCCCAGAATCAATATCAATCAATACTAGTTTTAATGCCTCATTCAAGGGTGTGATAATTGTGCATGGTATATTGCTTGATTGTACGCATACTAAGTCACAAATCCATGCCAAAAAAAAACAGCCATTCCTAAACACACATGACTGTACCCTTAGCAATCAGGATTAACGAGAGCAAGCATATGACACACATGATGGTGGAAAAATTTATAGAAGTTGGATCGAGACTACTACAAGTTCTAAGATTTATTAACAGCCATTGACAAAAGCCATAATGTTATCATCAATATTGACATTAAAAGTTGTTTTCATAAAATTTTACATTTTTCCACTATTTTGATTATCTCATTCTCCATGCTGGAAACACAAGAGATCAGATCATTCCAATACCCACCACAAAAGGGCAGTTATCTGTTATAATGTGCATGCACAATCTCCTTAAGTGATTGGTATTTACACTCGAAGAGATTTTACTGTAGGATAAAAGAGCAATAAAAAGCACGAGCATACAAGAATTACAAAAGGGCAGGTAATGAGACAAGTATTTGCACTTGACGGCAGAAGAGAATCAATATTTTTACTCTATGTGCAAAGCTATGCATTGCTCAAAGTAGGGTAGAATCCATTAGCAATATCAAATGCTCATCATGGAAGCAACTCGCTGGTCATGCTAATTCCCATTAATTTTTCATATTAATCATGAGCCAAATAAATGTACCTCAATTAACCTCTAGGCATGACCCGGCAATTTTTCATTATTTTGAGCACCTTGTTACATGCCAGACTCATTATATCAAGCTTCCACAGTAGCCAAAAAAACTACAAATACTTTTCAAGTAGTGGTTGGGGAGGAAATGAGCAAAAATCTAAATGAAGAAAAGAGTACCTGTCAGTAAGCAATGGCTTTTTCTTGGCTGGTCTATCACTGCCAGTTGCATCAACACTGCCTCGCCCTCTTTTTCTCTCTCTCTTGTCATGGTGATCACCACTCCTAAATCTGTCTAACCTCCAATGCCTATTTCAAAGAAAAACAGTGAATTAAAACGTTAAAGTTTTACGTAAATCAACACACACAAGAAGTATTAAGAGTTAACAAAGCTATGACCTACAATCCATTTAAACATTCCATAAAAATCAGCTAAGTATAAAAATCCACAGACCTGTCATATGACTGCTTATTATGATGGCCTTCTTTGTCCAAATATTCCTTGTATCCCCGATCTGAAATTAAGGAGGAGAAGAACATTGAAATACCACAAGTTATAGTCTGCATATAAATGAAAGTTTAACGCTTTTAAGGCAGAAAATGCAAATATTAAGATCTTAACAACCACTTCATCAGTTAGCTCTTCAACACCTGTATAGTACCCTCCTCTACCTCAATGTTGTTAGCTTTTTTGATTTGGTCATCTCATTACTATAAATGTTATGAGTTTATGCATATTTCATTGACCATTTAATGCAAAAAATGAGAACTTTACAGAACAATAGTGGGTGTTAATTCAAAGCAACTCACTTCTTAATTTCAATAAAAAACTTGTGTGACACCAATATATGTAATAGTTTTCAGGGTATACTATAAATACACACCAACATATATTATCTCAGTTCTAAGCTTATGTTTTCCAATTGGACTTCCAATGTTGGATTTCCAATGTTTTCCTTCAAACATTTCACTTCGAGGATAAATATGGCACACAACAACTAGAATGTATTAAATAAAAAAATTAACTGTCATTCTCAGGAAAATGTTTCTCCCTTCCAACAAGAATTCCCCAGAAATGGGTTAGCTGTTGGTCGAATTATTCTTCTCCAGTCACTTCATATTCTTTGATTTTTTATCAGAAATCTACTTCTTGCCCCAAAATAGCAATTAGTTGTGATTCAAAAATTGAAAGTACACAAAACAATTATCTCTAATTCTAAATGGTGTTTTATTTTGTTTACATATCTCCTCCTACTGGGAAGTATGCAAAGCTACTTAAAGTAAGAAAGTACTCCCACTAAATGGCATTCAATTTTAAACAACTTCAGTAGAAACTCGATGATACGAAGCACGATAATACGAAGTTTTGATTATACCAAGCAAAACTGTCGGTCCAGACCAAAAGCCTATACTAAATACATGGCGCTATTCGATAATACGAAGTTTCGAAAATATGAAATTTATGATGTTACGAACCTCGGCCCCCGGGAAAAAATGGGATTCGTTTTTACAAACCATGGCAAAAAACTGCATCAGCAAAACTCTTTTTGCAGACGCAGACACCTAGAAAATCAGCATTGATGAATGTGATGTATCAAACATGTGAAATGGGTGAATGATAGTGCATTCTTCTCTCTGGCACTCTCCTAACTGTTGGCAGCATTTCCATAATGTAAACAATTCCCTTTGGTTAAAACTCACGAGTGGCGCCACATGTTAAACTCGCTGCCCAAGGTCCATAAAGAACAGGTCATGACACGCACTTGTCCAATGTAATCTGCCATCTTGAGTCTCCGTTGCAGCGGGAATTCTCATTTGCGTGCAAATAAACGGAGAACATAGGTACAACGAACAGCAATTTACTTTCTTATTTAGCGATGTAGAGCTATGAAATGTTAGGTACACCCAGTCCTCGAATAACGCTGACTCAATTAGCACTGTTTCGCATTAACTTTGTCAAAAATTTAATACAATTTCGTTCTTATTAACGCTCTCGCTCTGCATTAGCGCTCTCCATACTACCACCGTATTTGAAAATTTCACCGCGATCGCTGCGCCCGATACGGAAGGTGCCTATTAGAAACTGAAGTCGTTAGATTTGTGTTGTATCACGTTTGACCACTTACGAACGTTTAAAATTACTAAATATTTGGACAAATCTAATAAAAACATCTGTAAAGTGAGCAAAATTAAAAGTTTGTAATCCTGTTATTTATTCATTCGCGTTTTCATTTTTATTACATGTATAACTTAACGACTTTATTTCCTTTCAGCTACGCCCATCTTACCACAATAAATCCTATAGTTTTGCTAGTTACAAAATAACATTCTTAATAATCCATTTTATTTCAAATTTAAGGTCATGAGTGATAAGCCACAGTCAGTTAAGAAAAAAAGGAAAAGCTTAACCCTTGAAGTGAAATTGGATGTTTTGCAATGACTAGATGCTGGGCAACGGCAACACTAAGTCTGCAGGGTGCTATCTCTGGCTGGTTCCACAGTAAGGACTGTCATCAGAGATGCAGAAAAAATTAAAGAATATAGAAAGACTGCGACTCCCTTAACTTCTGTGATGATAGGAACGAGGAACAGATCAAAGACTATGGTGGAAATGGAGAGGTTATTAAGTATTTGGATGGAGGACTTAATTCAAAAACATATGCCCGTGAGTTTGCTGATGATCCAGGCAAAGGCAAAAAGTCTATTCGCGAATTTGGTTAAATATCTCCCAGGAAGTTCTATTAGTTCTACTGTTGAAACATTCGCTGCAAGTCAAGGATCGTTTGAACGCTTTAGAGCACGATATAACTTGCACATATATATTCGTGGCGAGTCGGCCAATGCAGATGATAGGGCACCAGCGGCTTATATCGATGAAATTGCTGCTATTATAGAAATGAATGGATACTCACCTCACCAAATTTTTAATGCCGATGAGACTGGGTTATTCTGGAAAATAATGCCAGCCAGGATGTATATTTCTAAGCAGGTGAAACTAATGCCTGGATTCAAAAGTTTCGAACAATCGGTTGACGTTATTGCTCAGTGGAAATGCTGCCGGAGACTTTAAGTTGAAGCCAATGATTTTATACCATTCCGAAAACCCGAGGGCTACGAAAGGCTATGGCAAGTAAAATCTACCTGTCCTTTGGACATCTAATAAAAAAGCTTGGGTAACAATTCCCGTGTTTGAGCAGAGGTTTACGTCTTACTTCTGTCCGGCAGTAAAAAAAGTACTGTGCTCAGAAAATTTAGATTTTAAAATTTTATTGATACTAGATAATGCTCCGGGCCATCCAAGAACCCTTTGCAATTTAAGTCCGGAAGTCAATGTCGTTTTTTTACCACCAAACACAATTGCTATTCTGCAGCCCATGGACCAAGGCGTTATTTCAATGTTTAAAGCATATTGTCTAAGGGAAACGTTTGCTCAAGCTGTGAAGGCTACAGAGGGTGAGAATGGCATGGACTTAAAAAGAATTCTGAAGAAGCTACAATATCCGCCATGCAATAGAAAAAATTGCTAAATCATGGGATGAAATCGGCCAAAAAACTATGAACATGGTGGAGAAAAACCTTTGGAGTGATTGTGTGCCTGATTTTCCAAGGTTTTGACTTGTCACACGAAGCCGTCGATGAAGCAGTTAACCTCGCACGAAAAGTAGGTTTAGAAGAAATCGAGACGTGATATTCATGTGTTGATTGAAGTACAAAGGGAAGAACTCATGGAAATGCAACAATATGAGGAAATAGAGGAAATTAGTCATGGTCACAATGACGCTAAAACGAATTCACAATGTTTAACGTCATATGATATCATTGAAATATTAAAACACATCAATAGTGCTTGTGCTTTGATGGTAGAAAAAGACCCTGATGAGGAAAGAAGTTCGAAGGTTGTGAGAGGGAGAAACTGTGCTGTGAATTGCTATAGAGAACTGCTTCAAGAAAAAAATAAAACAAAAAAAACAGCTCACTTTGGATACATTTTTCGCCAAACCTTCTCAAACTAAAGAGAGTTCTCAGAGAACGGGTGAGGATGATTGACACCTTAGCTTCAGAGTTTAGCTCATTATCTTGTATGTCTTAATTGTTTTCCAGCATATTGTGATTCCATTCATATGAAGTAAAGAGTATTTTCTTTCTTTAAAACAAAATGTTAGTTCAGTTTCGAATATTATTTTGAATCGAAGTTTCTATCGAATCGAAGTGCGATATCGAAATGTACAATTTCCGTTCTGGGTTATTTTCATATTCTTTCTAGTAGCCTTTCCTTTTTTTATTTCTCTCGCATATCAACCAATATTATTATCCTTTTAGAACTACAGATTATATTTATAATGTGCCACTTTTCTAGTGAAGATGCCTAGAGTTTTAAAAATATGTAGCGCTTTAATGTGTGTTTTCTGTTATCTCGTGCAATACAAGAATTTCAAAAGACTGTTACTAAATTTGTTTTTTTGTTGAATTTTAAATAATTTTTTCTGTAAAATACCTGCGCTACATCATTTAAATATATAGAATAAGGAAAATGCACACTGTTATCTATATAATAGCACTCGTTCAGTTTCAATAATCCTTCAATAAAACTTGGGAACGAATTATTTAAAATAGCATTAGTCCTTATGGAGTTTTATGCTTCGAATAGCGCTGTTTAAATTAGCGCTCGAATTTCTTGGAACGAATTAAGAGCGCTAATCGAGGACAGGGTGTAATCATAGACAATACAATGGTGACTGATAACATGGCTGTACTTTAAGTCTACGGTCCGCGGTATGACTCCGGAAAAATTGTCAATCCAGCTATATGTCTCAAAACTTTGCATTTGAGTGCATCCCGTGCATAGACACAAAGAACCACAATTTACTTTCTTATTTAGTGATGTAGAGCTATGAAATTTTAGGCAGACATAAACAATACAATGGTGACTGATAACATGGTTGGACTTTAAGTCTACGATTCTCGGTTCGACTCCGGAAAAATTGTCAATCCAGCTATGAGTCAAAACTTTGTACTTGAGCAAGTCTTGTGCATAGACAAAGAACCACGATTTACTTTCTTATTTAGCGATATAGAACTATGAAATTTTAGGCATACATAAACAATACAATGGTGATTGATGACATGGTTATGAACCTAGTCACTGCCATATGCTCGGATTGGCGGCAATTCAAATTCATATACTGCTCCGGGACGTAAAAATGACGTGATAAAATAATGGGAAATACGACAAGATTATCTATTGTAGCCACTGTCCTAAAAAAAAACAGTCCCGTCCCTAAAAGCTTGGAACCAAGTATTCTCATGCCCTTTATAAATTCAATGAAATATCCAATGAAATATCCAATGAAAAAGTGAATCTCTGCCAGAATTTAACATGTGCTATAGGTAAGGTTAGGAGAAAGGAATAACCAATTTATGATGGAAATTTCACATCCATCTCTGAAGGCTAGCCATTGACAAACTTCCTCTCCACCAAAGAGGGTGAAATTCAACATGAAAAATATCATTTGACTTGCCTGCGATTTGAACCCAGATCTTCTACTTGCCAGGCAGGTGTTCCAGTCCAACACTAAGTGATCCTAATTTAAGGGTGAATACCATCTTGGTGTTGGTTGCGGTTCTCTTTAGCGGTGGTGCAAATGGCTAAAGGCCGTATCACACTATGGGTTGCAGTGGCTGTTCCGATTGCGGGTTGCGGTTGCAGGTTGGCCCCCGACTAATAATCACTCAGCAGTCAAGCCCACGGATCGCAACCGAGAGAATAGACCCGAGTCTATTTTTCAACCAAGCTGCTGCAGCCATAACCAATTGCATGCGTCAGATTCATCACGTGAATACATTGTTTTGGTTATAAAAAAAAAGGCACGCCATTTGTTTATGTCCAGCTACTGGTGCAAAGCGGCAAATCATTGTTGTATGTTAATACAGCAAATGTACATGCGATTCGTTGCCTGCATGCTTGTTGTAAAAGCCCCCAATTCATCGTGTACAACTGGACGAACACAGTAAATAAGCAGACGACAGCAGCAGATGTCCACCCGCTCACCTCCTGCACAAACAGGCAGTGTGATCGGCCAACCAGCATCCGCCACCGTAACAGGAACAGCCGTCGCAACCCTTAGTGTGATACGGCCTTAGCACACCTGACTGACAATTGGGAGATTCGAGTTCAGATCTTGATCGAGCCATGTGATATATGATTTTTTCACATCAAATTTCACCCACTTTGGTGTATACCTTTGCATCCATGCTTGTGACTACGTAGCACATCAATTGTGCAACCACAACAATTGGAAATTAGTCAAACCTCCTCTCATTTCGTTGAGAAAAAAACCAAAAATTCCACTCACCTGCCTCTCTCTCATGCTCCTTCATCTGCTCAATCCTTTCTTTCTTTGGTATTCTGAACACTTCTTTCAGAGAGCTCCACCCCTGCAACAGAGAGGATGCAATATCTGACAGCATCCTCTGCCTTTCCTCCCTGTCCTCCACCTTCCCCCCCTCCCCAGCCACAGCTTTTCCCTCCCCTCCACCACCAACCACCTCCTCTTCCTCTTCTTCTTCCTCCTCATCGTCATCCCCCTCATCATCAATCTCCTCCTCCTCGCCCTCCTCAACCACTACTACTTCCTCCCCAACCACCATCGCCTGAGCCTTCCTCCGACTGCCCCTCTGGCCTTGCCAACCACCCTCCTTGCCCCCTCCCAACTTCCCAACTTTCTCCTCATTCTCCTTGTTGCCCTCTGCATCCACCAACTGCTTCTCGTTCTCCAGGTTGAGAATCGTCGGTCCCTCACCTGCCTTTTCATCCATGTCCCCCCTGGGTCTTGAAGTCTCAAGATCATTAGGGACATCCTCCTCACCCAACGGCATTCTGGGTGAATAAATATGAACACCATGATCAGAACTAGAACAAAATCTTTGGTGAGGTACTTATCACTTTCTAGCTTTAATTCTATATAATGTACATGTCCACCACAATTATGTAGCTACATTTCCACTAATATAATTTAATGCACAACTGGTTTAGTCAATTAAGTGAAATGTCACCTGGTAATGAAGGCACTGGTCATGCATTAAATTAAAATGGTGAAAATATGCATAGTTTCTTTATTTGTGACTATGAATATTTACAAAGTGGAGCCTGAAACAACTAATTTAATTTAATTCTGACCACAGTTCCTACGGTTTTTTTTCCCCTTCACTTCCCAAGTTGACATTACAACCTTGAAAATGATATAACAATATGTTGAGATTGCAAAAGTAATTTACGGTTGAAAGAAATAAACATGAAAAGCCTGAGACAACTTTTCAAATTTTCATCATGGTATTTCAGAGATGAGGCGACTTGTAGGAATAAATCGTAACATCAAATCCTTCTCTATTTATTATTGCAATACCTAATCCCAAGTAAAAATCAATACAGACACATTAACATTATGAAAAATTTTTCCACCACCTGAAAACCACTTACTTAGCATGAACTAATAACTGAGCTGAGTTAACATCCACAGAGAAATCTCATGTATTTTTCCTCCTCAGAAAAAAGGGTATGGGATAGATTAAACCAGAAATGAAATTAATATACTAAAATAAAATGAAAGAAAATGAAGTATACACATACTTTTCTTTGGTCCTGTTCTGCTCCTTCCCATTAACACTGGAATTCTGACGTGAAGGAGGCGATGTCCCTGGACTGGGAGATGGAGTGGAATTGGTTGAGCTAAGGGCTGGGAGCGGTGGAAGAGGCTGTGAGAGCCAACGCTGCACCACACTCAAAACTTTGCTGTCCTGCAGCATTGTCTTATTTGGAATGGGTAGCTGGGCCAGCGTCTCCAATATCTGACAAAATAAAGGGAACAAAAATCACTAAACCTTGTATATCCTTGATGACGAGGAACGTGTCCGACCTCAAAATGTTGGCAACTATGGAATCACTCACCGGATTGGAAACCCGAGAAAACTTCATCCACTACAATAAAAGATTTTCTTTCCAATAATTAAAATATTTGTTCATTAAAATAAAACCAATACTAACATATTATCAGAAGATTTTGCTTTCCAACCCAAATTATTTGTGAGAACTAAGGCTTCTGTGGTGCTATAAATTGAACTTCTTCATCTTCCGGGTGCACTGCCACATTGGTTATCGTGGTGAAGACAACAATTTTGCTGGCACTACTGCCAGCATCTTCAGGTAGAAGTCTGAATTCTATTTCCGGAAAAAAAAGAAGATTCTGTTTTTCGACCTGAAGACGCTGGCAGCAGTGCCAGCGAAACTGTTGTCTTCACCACAACAACCAACGTGGTAGTGCACCCCGAAGATGAAGAAGTCCAAATTATTTATATCAAACTTCACAATGTTGATAGCACGATATGAAAAAATGAATTTTTTTCTTAGCACGTGAAGTGCCCCTCAACTAGAAGGAATTCACTCCCAGAGATTTTAAGGACAATTTCCATAACACAATTTTACAAATAATGAACAAGTAGGCAAAGACCAAAAATAAAAAATTATGCTTTTGGGATTTGCTGCAAATTGTCCATTACTAAAGAACTCAACGTTTCGCTCCTCGTAATTCTCATGACGATGCTCATGGTACAAGGAGTACGATGCTCATGGTCACCTTGAGTTTTTTAGAAATGGACAAGACTCGGAAAATCCCAAAGCATTTCACCGTTCTCCTAGTTTTCCACGTGTTTTTCTTCACTCTTGCGACCGTAGATGCTAAATGTTTTCATTGAAACAGTTTTCATTGAATACATTATGTAGTCAAATAAACAAGGAGTAAAACGATATACTAAACGACTCTATGAAGCTCCGGTGGAATTTCATACAAATGCTTAAAGTTTAGCGTTCTACCTTTTTTGCACTGATAGTAGTGCTTATTTGATCATTGTGATTTTGGTATTGCTTTCTTGAGCATAAGTTACTTTTAAGTGCTGCCAAGATTTTTGAGCATTTACTTATGCATATGGTGCGCCGCGCGCCAGCAGCTGTTTATCCCCAATCAAATATCCCTTGAGTATATACAAATCTCGACCGCTCCGTCCCATTGCTTTTTTTCGGGACTTTCGCACCATGACTAATGCCTTCCCCTCTCTTTCTTCCAAGCCTCCCTTCCTCGAGTGATGACTGCAGGATTGCCAGGCATGGTTGAGTAGTATTTTTTGGATGGTGCAATATCCTTTAACCATTTTCCCTGCAGGAGCACTTTCTTCGTTTGGTAGCCGCTCCTCCTATCTTGCTTCGTGTGGTTCCCCAGACTTTTGTTTGCCCCGAATTGCTGACTAGTCATGTTCTTAGCTTTGTTTACGCTTTTCCCATCAACTCTTGTCCCATCTCCCCAAAGTCGAATGTGAATCATGGGGTAAGGAAGGCAGAAGCTAAAGGTACTATCCATTTTGGATAAAAAACTTAGTACTTTTTATTCAAAATGGATATCTATCACTTCCACGAAATCAAGCCTGAAACAATAAAACTTATATAGGGACTACTTCTGGGTGGTGTCTGTCCGACACCGCATAACAGATTTTTTTCTTGGGATCACTCGAGCTTCTTTCGGAGGGCTAGGGATTATGGGTTCGTCGTCGACCTTGACGTGATGCTCCACCCCTACCCTTCTCTCCCCTTTCCCAAGCCCCTCCCCTATTGGAAGCCACCTGAGAATTTAGGGCATGAGTGAAATGTGATACTTTTGGTTTGTGGTTGCAAATGATAAAGGACTTCCAGTGGGCAAGCATGATGACGCAGCAGTTCTTCATCGTAGAAAAGTCTTGGGGGAAATGGGCTGACATGGGGAATACACGACCACCGGGAGGCCAATCGAGCTCAAATTTTCTGATTCGGTAGTTCATGGTTATTAATTCAATATGCCGAAGCGAGACGACGTACCTCTCATAAATATTTGAGAAAAAAGCATTTAAAAATTGTAAAAAGGCATGTTGCTGTATCTAAGCTTTGAAGAATGCACACGACAAAATGGCAGTGGTGGCTCAGTGGATAAGGCGGTAGACTGCCAAAGTGAAGGTCACGTGTTCGATCCCCACTCAGGGAAACTTTTTTTACTTCATTTTTTCAGGTTTTTATTGTTTCAATTTTCATATATTGCTCTATTATCATCATTACTTTAATGAAAAATATTTTTAAGGCAATTATTTTAAATATTTAGTCGTTAACAGGGTAGGGAATAGAGCAATGGCTAAAATAACCTTTTCAAGGATGGTAATATATATATATTTATTTGTTATATTTAAAGGTATATTAGGATATTGCGATTGTAATTGTCATATATAGGGGTGGGGACAGAATTATGGCATAGGAATAAGTAAATGGGGGTGAAATCCACCCTAAAGACTGCTTATGCTTCCATTGGGAATCGGGAATGGATCAGCTAAGGATTTGGAACTTGGGGGTTATTTTGTAATCTCACCTTTTAATGACTCTTAGTGGAAAGGCGGGAGATCCGTTTCCCTCTCTTAATGATCGGCTCACGAACGGTTCATGAATTGTTGAAGCTTCAATTACCTTATATCAAATAAAAGATGCTGAGACAAGCGAATACCCAGATTGCTCAACATCTTACGGAAGATATCTTGCACTGTACATACCACGAAAATCTAAATACAGTCAAAACTATAAGTGACATGTAAGCGATAACTCAATATTTATAAAAAATTAAGTGCATCTAATCATTGTTCAATTCAAAAGCACAGTAAATATCTATCAAGAACGTAGATTTTAAGGCAATATTTGTTAAAATTATGAAATGATGGTATAAATAACTGAATTCCATTCTCCTTACACTGGCGGATAGGCACACGAAAACAAAGGTATCAGCAACATTATTAGGGAAATATTGATACGAAATATATACACAGATAATTCAAGCTAATAATAACATAAGCATTTCAAACAAAGCATACCTTCAAGTGCCCAATATATTGGAGTTGAAAATGCTGAAGTTCTTCACATTTAGAAAATTACAACAATACGATTTAAAATTGTTTGTATCTTTGGCGCCCTTGTTTATTTTCCAACTCAAGCTTCAAGTGGAAACGATGGTGGCTCCATGTCACGTTCTTTATGACAGGTGAGATGGAACAAATGGCAGGGGGAGATAATGAAACGGATCAAGAGTCGAAAGATACGGATCAGAGCGGATGAATCGTCTAAAAGACCAGCACATGACCGTCAGTTCACTGCTTGAGATCTGAAGATGGTCACGCCACCTGGGTGGCGGAGTTGAACTACGAAAAAGTGACATTTTATGACGTATTCTCACGAAAGTGAGATTACAAAATAATCCCCCAGAGGATGGAGGGTGGATGGAAACACGGCGTCGGCATTAGCCTAGTCTTAACGAATGGCGCCAAGGGGACCACGGTTTAACGCCCCATCCGACAGACGGTGTTCTGAACCTTCAGTGTAATCCACATTACACCCAAGGATGGAATTTTGGAATGCTCTAAATTTCGCACCCGAGAATAGGATGTAGAAGGCCATTACACTACCTAACCACTCCAGTTACTTCTTTATTTATCATTTCCATGTTTCCGGATGATAGTAGTCATAGAAACAGGTAAAGCAAAATGATTTCTAAATGGAGAACTCGTTATTTCCACAGCCGCAACGGCAGTCCTTGATTTTGGAAGGAAAGCACACGTCATTCACGTTTACAAAAAACTGTCTCTGGTCAGTGATCTTTGAGGCAAACCATACACATTTAATCATGTTGTGGAAAATCAGAGCACTCAATTGGCGATTCATTAACACGTGTATTTTGATCGCATCTTCTCTTGTGGCAATGTCCCGATTTTCCTCCAGCAGAATCGAGCAATTCTATAGCCGTTTAATAAAAATTTTCACTTGCCTGAAAAAATATACTTCGTATGGCTGGCATAACGGGGCACATTTGGGGGGTATTACTTCTACAGTGCACGATGCCTCGCCATTGTTGTCCACAAAAATGTCATCGTAAAGGGTTGGGTTCGTCTGGCCTCCCCACGTATCTATTAGAGGAAGAAATAGCTCTCCAACGACATGTGGTTTGATCACATTTTTAAAAATATTTTCATATATATCTGCCGTCAGTTTTCTGGATTTTGAGCATGTCACAACAATATTTTTGAAATGTTTTGTCAGTTTTTTGTCAGTTCCAACATTTTTTGGAGTATTGTTCCAAACTTTCCTCCAGGTTCTTCAAGGCACAAAAACACCTTTGGCAGTAGCTTCCCTGACAATGTCATTCCATACTGCGCTGTGTACGAGTGCGTTAACTTGTTCAGGCTTTTCTTCTTCACCAGAACCATTTTAACTCCTCTTCGATCGAGAGAATTATCAATTGAAGATTGATACTGGCAACCTGTTTGGTCAGTATTATAGATCAGGTCAGCATCGAAACGGGGGATTAAGGATCTCATCTTCGTCCTGAACTTATCTGCACTTTCTAGAGTTTCGTCTAACGTTGCTGCATCTCTTGCGCTGATGAATTTCCTGATATATTTCTGGCGGAAGTTAAATTTTGCCTAAAACTCTACTATCCAAGAATAACTGGCAGAAAAACGAAAATATTCGGATTGAAGCGGGGATGCTGCTGCCATGGCCCACTGCATTATGGTTCTCGTTGTCACCTGCTCGTAATTTCCCCTCCAAAAACCTCTCATGCATCGATGAATTGATGGCAAAACACTTGTCGTGCTTCGTTCTGCCTTTTCTGATATCTTCTTCCCATTTTTTATATCCTTCTTCCGCTTGAGACGGAATGCCCCCTTTTTTTGGAGAGTTGTAAAACTGTAGGATGGATGCAGCTTTGAGAGGGCCACAACTTTCTTCTTGTATTCAAGAGGAATAATTTGACCTGGAGAGGATTCCTCTCCCACGGTATCATATAAATCCAAGTCCGAGTACCAATTGAGTGCTCTGATTTTCCACGACATGATTAAATGTGCATGGTTTGCCTCAAAGATCACTGACCAGAGAGTTTTTTGTAAAGTGAATGACGTGTGCTTTCCTTCGAAAATGAAGGACTGTCGTTGCGGCTATGGAAATAATGCGTTCTCCATTTGCAAATCATTTTGCTTTACCTGTTTCTACGACGACTATCATCCAGAAACATGCAAATGATAAATAAAGAAGTAACTGGAGTAGTGTAATGGCCTTCCACATCCTATTCTCGGGTACGAAATTCAGAGCATTCCGAAATTCCACCCTTGGGTGTAATGTGGATTACACCGATGGTTCAGTTCACCGTCCGTCGGATGGGACGTTAAACCGTGGTCCCCTTGGCGCCATTCGTTAAGAGTAGGCTAATGCCGACGCTGGGTTTCCATCCAACCTCCATCCTCTTTTCCAAATCCTTAGCTGATCCATTCCCTATTCCCAAAGGAAGCATAAGCAGTCTTTAGGGTGGATTTCACCCCCAATTACTTATTCCAATGCCATAGTTCTGTCCCCACCCCTATATATGACAATTTATAATCACAATATCCTAATATACCTTTAAATATAACAAATAAATATATTAATTACCAACATTGAAAAGGTTATTTTAGCCATTGCTCCATTCCCTACCCTGTTAACGACACATAAATATTTAAAATAATTGCCTTAAAAATATTTTTCATTGAAGTAATGATGATAAGAGACAAATATATGAAAATTTAAACAAAAAAAAACCCAGAAAAATAAAGTAAAAATAAGTTTCCATGAGTGGGGATCAAACTCGTAACCTTCACTTTGGCAGTCTTCTGCATTATCCACTGGCCCACCGCCACCATGTTGATATATGCATTCTTCAGAGCTTACATACAGCAACATGCCTTTTTACGATTTTAAAATGCTTTTTTCTCAAAAATTTATGAGAGATGCGTTGTCTCACTTTGGCATATTGAATTTATAACCATGACCTACCGAATCAGAAAATTTGAGCTCGATTCGCCACCCGACGGTCGTGAATTCCCCTTGTGAGAGCAGGCCGGTAAATTTAAAGGTCTATGACAAAAATTTTGGTGACCCTGGAAAATACACCTTGTGTGGTATTACTGGACACATGCCCGAAATCATTCATTTTGTTTTTATTTTCCGTGTGATCGTCTCTGGAAGTGCATACTTCCCCAACTTTAACTTTAATCTGATAAACGTGAAGAATTTCACCCATAAACTCCTCATTTTAGTACATATTCTTTGCCTTTTTATAAAAAAATATAGCAGTACGGTGACTATCTCAGAAAATACACAATCTTTTTCGTTAATTTTCGGAAAGTACGTTTAGTTCGAACCAAATTCGAACTTCGAATACGAAGTCCCAATTTTTTTGGTCCCTTGAATTTCGAATCAACAAGGTTTTACTGTAATAAGGTTCTTCCAAAGAAATGAAAGGTGAATAGACACACACATACCTCAAACCGAAGGCTCAAAGTATCTTCCCAGTCCATGGCATTTGTGGATACTCCACTGCCCATGTCTATCATCCAACTCCAGACCAGACGAAGACCATGATAATCCAGAAAAAGCCTTCGGCATGCCTGTTCACCATCCCGAAGCAGAGCCAGTAGCCGGCTACGGGCTCCACGTTCTTCTGCTCTAACCATTAGTCGGCATAGAGTTAGTGTATGAGCACGATTTTTTAATCCTGATGCACATAACTTTTCTATTTCTTCCTCCAACTGCAAAGAAACAAAAAAAAATAATCAACATTATTGCAAGAAAAAAGTTTTTGACGTTTGAATCAATTACTTATGACATTGTCAAATATTAATGCAATGACGAAGAAAAGCGTACGTAAAAGTTGACGTACACTACCATGCCAAGGTACATTTTTGAACTAGAGAAGTTTGGCGATTGAACTGCAACACTCCCGGTATTTCGCTAACTTGCGTTGGGATAAAAACATTTCTATTCGGTAAGGAGGTTGCTACTACTCCCTACTTCTACATATTTTTAAATACCGATAATCTTCGTTCACAATCAGTCGCATTTATATTTACTGCCTCAAGAACGTGGCTTCAATGTTTATCCGGTAGCGTTTACTCATCAGTAGTTCACGAACGATGCTTTAATATTAAATCCATGGATTTTCGTCCAAATATAACTAATGTGAGATTAAAGTAGTGTTTAATGTTTTATCCTAACCAACAAATTTACGGCAATGATATTCTTTACTGTCCCTGTTACCTAAGACTAAAGATATAAATCACAGTTTTAATAGCTCCTTACATGTAGCGAGTCGTCTGCTGCTATCCGCGTGACGTAGATGCGCAGAACGGTCCCATTTTGGTCACGGGAACGACTTACCTCGTATTAGTAGTACCATGATTGCGGTCACCATATTTTTCTTTCAGGATTCTCCCAACTGATTTAGAACTAATGCCGCAAGCCTCAGAAGTTCTTTACATCACCCTCATCAATGGAATTATGGGACTGCCGTGGAGCTTTTCCTTCTCAAAGTATTTGTAGATAAGATCAATTCTCGAGTTTGTGAATGCAATGTCACACTGTGACCACGTTTCTTCCCACTCATCCTAACAGACGAAGCGAACAGAGAAAAATACTTTGATAAGCGAAGAAACAGCAGCAGAACAGCACAAAACACTCGGAAGCTTTCTATAAGCACTTCAGTAAAATATTCCCGTTGAAAGCACCCTGAAGTTTTACTGAAAACGTAGGAAATGCACCAGAAAGTTTCAAAACACCACTGCAGCTGAACGAACGCACGCAAGAGAACTCAAAGAGATATGAATGAAAAGGGTTGTTATGGTGGTTCATACGCATGTGACAACATTGTGTGACAAGGAGAGGGTGTGGGGTGCATTTGGGGGACAGCGATTGGCTGCACGGCAGGGTTTTCCACCCCTCCCAACTTTCCCTTTCCCGCTGTCATCGGACAACTCTCGCCGGCTCAACTGTAGATGTGAACTCACTAGTAATACTCTTATCTCAAACAGAAGAGGTAAAAAGATAATTGATGAAAGAAGAAACGTTAAACACTAATACATGAAAAATAAACTTTGAGTGACTCACCGATAAGAGAGAGAGAGAGAGAGACAAAGTGAGAAATAGATTTTTGCTCCAAGACCTGGGTCACAAATAAACATTCTGAAATTAGTGCAAAAATTCCACAGAGGAAAAATCATCCACCTTGACTAGGACTTAAGATCTGGATCCCATTATGTTGCACCAAGTTCTTAAGCCAATTAAGCAACAGTACTGTCCTTATCCCATAAGGTGATGCCCTAGCTAGATTCCAGAATCATCATATTTCTAGCATTAGCCAATTAATTTGCAAGGGGTATGACTGAAAAAAACTTGTCTGATGTGCTACCTAAGGAGTGAAATTTGCCATGAGAAAATCATTTGACTCAGGCCCGGCTTAAGACAAAAGTTTCACCCAGGCGAGAGAGTATTGCGGCACCCCCCCTACCGCTTATCAAACCTACTCACCAGCTAAACGTAGTAAAAAAATAATTTTCACAATCACGGCACCCCAGGCAGTCACCCGGGCCTGATTTGACTTGACTAGGATTCAAACCAGGATCTCCCAATTGCCCATCACGTGTGTAGCTGACGGCTTGGTGTTGTCACAAGCTAACACCTGACTGGCAACTGGGAGGCCCAGTTTGCACCCAGGTTGAGCCAAATGATTTTTTCATTTCGAATTTCATCCCTTCAGAGCATATGTTTGCACCCATGTGCACAACTACATGTCACATAATGTGTGCATTTCGCAGTGATTGGTTATTCCATCTGATCTCTGAACTCACATCCATGTCCTGGAAAAATTCCTTCGGGTCCTTCCTCTTCTCCTCTCGCCTCTTGGTTCTCGCAGCTGCAGCTGCCGCAGCAGCTTCCTTCTCCTTCTTCTCTCGAGCAAACCCACTTGATGATGATGACCTACTGCTGCTACTGCCACTGCTACTACTGCTACTGACACTTCCACGTTTGTCCTTCTCAGGGTCTTCACCTATCCATCCCCGACACAAAGCCTTCTCACAGTAACAACGCTGAGCCTCCTTCCTGAACACAAAGGAAAAAAAAAATATTAAACAATTTGTATTTCAATGCATTCCACTCAGCAACTATTTCAAAATATAGTGTTAAGCATCTGGACCTTGGATATTCAACAATTTGTGGAAGGTTATTCGGGATTTCCACCGGGTCAGGTTTTCCAATTCGGCCGACGTTTCGATGAACGAGTCCATCGTCATCAGGGCATGCCCTGATGATGGACGACTCGTTCATCGAAATGCCGGCCGAATTGGAAAACCTGACCCGGTGGAAATCCCGAATAACCTTCCACGATGCAATACGCCAAGAAAACCTTCGATCATTCTTCATTCAACAATTTGTTTTTTGACCTACTCTTGATTAACTATTATTGTTGTTATTTCAAAATAGTAACCTAGTGGGCACTAATACAACTAAGTCAGTATTCTTGAGACTATAAGGGCAAAATATTACATCAATAAATAAAAAAGTATAAAGCCCGCTTCACACTATTCGAGAGGGCTTGAACAGGGAATGTTGAACAATACATCTTGAATGTTTAAAAGTTCTTTCAAGACCATCAGAAATGGCCTTTCAATGATGGTTACTCAAGAATACTTGAATCAACTTGAATGACCTTTCACACTGTCACATAAATGACTTCTACTGTGATTTCCCAAGAAATCAACTGCTAATGAAAAGTGCCTGGAATACTAGAGTCATGAGGTTAGATGATTTATTATTATTAATAAGTAACATATTATTAACACACAGACGTTATATATTAGCGAATAATATCAATTTTCTTCTAGCCACAACAATGACTTAAGACATGGCCTCTTGCAGGCTTTCGTGCTTGTCGCCTTCTCCAGAATATTTTTGGTGAAAATATTATTTACATTCCTCCAAGGGGTTTTATTTGTACGCAAAAACAATTATTATTTACAGATATTCAGTCACACATCATATTTTGGGAGGAAACTAGAAAGCATCAAAGATAATAGTGCAGTTCGCAGAAATGCAACCAATTTGTAAACACGTCCAAAGCCGTTTGGGGAAATGAATCACATGACCGAAGAATCCATGATGGTGACATTTGTCTAAATTATATGATCATGAAAAAATTGTTCACTTTTCATTTCCTTCTAAGCCAAATCAGTATAATGCAACTGCTTTTTTTTTTAAATTGAATGGACTTGAGTATATAAATCGTAAATTATCATAAATTCTTCGATGGTGCCTCCTTCTCGCCTAGAAAGTCTTGAGAGCAACATTTGTCCATGAAGTTCTTATTGTACCAACAATTAAACCTTCATTAATATTACGCTTGGTGGAAATGATTAATAGAAACACAGATCATTATTATAGACCAAAACACACTAATGAAAGTTATTCCAAAATACGAGGTGAAATTGCCCTTGTTTTCCTTCTGCCACTAGAAATAATTATAGTTAATTTAGACCATATCATACCTCGCACAGCTTACATACACCTTTCATTATTTAAAGCACAATGGCACTTGCAGTTAAAAAGTGTATATGCTACATTAAACAATGATTTTATTATTATAAAATAGCATAAAATGAGGTTGCCCAAGGAGCACTCCATGTTAGTAATTTGGCAGTAGTTATAAGGAACTTTCTCCATGTTGGCCATCTTACACCCGATAGTCTGAAATCTAACCCCATTGGTTGATACGCTTCAAGATCAACCAAGATTCAAGAGAAATTAGAACTGTACAAGACAAAGGGAATTTGATGGCAATGAATCCTTTCAAGACAAAATGTCCCATCCCGTCCGCTGGAGAAACCTTGTTCTATGAGTCTTGAATGGAGTTTGATGTAAATTCATTAGTTTAAACAGCCTTAATAATTACATTATTTTAACATGAAACCACTGATTAACATACACATTATAAATAAAAAATCTGAAGTGCACACAAGGCAAATGTAAATAGTTCTACAATTGGTGAAAGTATTAGGATGTACACACTCTTGATGAGATATATCACTACAAGCAACTGCAAACAACATTAGAGACTTATTGTAGGCATAGTTATAAAATGTTACCTTGAATATTTTTATAACAATTCTAATTGTATTTTACATCTTTCGCAGAATATGAAGTTATTAGCACAAACTTAAAATTGCACCGCAAAATTATGAAGTAACAATATACTTCTTCACAATTTAATACGCAATGAATGAGAGCAACAACCCAAAGACGATACAATCTCAACTTTTTTGTAATAATAAAGAAAGAACAAATGGTAGGAATTGAAGATGGTTTGTTATTCCTACCAGAAATATCTAAGGGTAAGCATTTCAAAATGATATGACAATAAGCCTACAGGATACTAAACACATGATTTTGAGATACATGAGACCAATATTATGCAAAACTGTACATACCCATATCTTTGTAGTTGATAATCAAAAGTGATTTCATCCCCACATGGGATGAATTCCTTGGAGAAGAACCCGATTCTCAACTCTCCATTAACAGTCCACTGTAAAAACAAAAGAGTAATGAAAATACCCTAAACTTGGCACAACAAATAGTTATACATATGGATAATTGAAGGACAAAGAGATATTTTGACTGAAATCACTTCACAGCATTTTTCTATCCTCCACTCCACGTGAGCATAGTGTGTAAAACATTAAACTCAAAAATATTGCAGATGAATTTGAAAATTGAACAATTTTTCAAAAATGAAGTAATGTTCTTTGTAACTATATGGATGCATATTTTAATAGTATATCTTGTCAGAAATAATGAGAGGATTTCCTGTTGCAACATTTCTTCTAGAATACACCTGCTGAATCCAAATTTAACACTGCCAACTAGAGCTTGCCAAACACTCTCAGTGCCAATTTTCAAGGCTAGAAACCCAAGAGAGCCAAAAATACAAAGAGTTTTCAATGCCATCTTAAAGTACTTAATAGCAGCAGGAAAACAATATAAAGATGTGAACTGAAACAAAGGAAACTGATAATGAACAAATGTATGTGAATTCGAAATTACAGAAAGTACATGCAACAACAATTTTTAATAGCATACAAAATAAGTATTTTTGTAATATGTAATAGCAAAATTAAAAAAAATCACAGAAGTGAAACATCAAAAATCACATTTTAGTCTAGTTTATCAATTCCAGGCACAGTGTATGTCTCACAAGTCTAACAGAAATTATGAATGAAACATAAGTTGTATCAGGCATAAGCATCCAACAACTCGCATCATATTAATATTATGAAAGATGAATTTTTAAGGAATGACAACAGAATGGGCTAAATATCTGGCTACCCTTTGTGATGAAAATGCTAGGTTATTTACAACTACAGGTTAAGTATGATACTACTCCATCATCTACCCCAATGCCTCTCACTTCCATTTAGACAAAAAGGAAAAATCTTTCAAAACCATTGGCATGTATAATTACCAACACCATATTAACACAGCTGAGAGACAAAAAGTAAAGCTATTTTTCTCTGCTACTAAACTGCTTGAATGTCTTTACCACCTAAAAATATGCAACCAGATGACAGTGGAGGGAAAAGTAGCAAATATTAAAACACAATTCAGAGCAGTATTATATCATAATGATTACTTTGGAAGAGGATATCCCAACTCAACTTGTTCTCCGTAATGAGTACAAGACAGTTTAATTGAAATTGTTCTGATCAAGTGCATGGCCAAAATTATTAGCTTATTCATCAACAAGAAAGATTCCAGCCTACTTGAAATTACATAATTCACAATCAAGCTGATGTGAACTCAATCCAGGTCTTCATAAACTGCTCTAAGAAACATTATTTAAAATCAAAGCCAGCCCACCATTGGCAAATGTCCAGCTGCAGATGCAGGCTGAATGCTCAAGAGAAACAGAGTCAAAATTTCATCACTGACTTCGATTATGAGAAATATTATTGAAGCAAGATTAGAAGGGAGGTCCCAAGAGGAAGACCACGGGGAAAATAGGTTTGCAAAATTAAAGGGGACATAAAAAAGAGGAAATACCATTAAATACTAGAGCGGAGCTGACTGGACACCTGGAGCTAGCCAATCATAGAATTTAAACACTAATGATGACACTCAATATGAAGGCAACTTATGTATTACATTGCAATCAATAGGTGATGGCTGCAGCAGTGACACTGAGCGAAACTAACTGGTTATAAACCTGAGAGATGATTACTGTTCGGATATATTTTATAATAACTGAAGTTACATAAATTTGATGTTCTTAGTAAAGGCAGCATTTTATGCTCTATTCTAACAGACAAAACAGCCAACTCATTTACAGAAATTTTTCTCAATTGAAGACAATGTGACTGGTTTCATCATCACACTAACTGCAGGAAAAAAACCGCATCCCTGCACACTGACAGACACATGATATTACTATATCCTTACCTTTTGTGTCTCTGCATTTGGTTCACAAGAGTGGTTAATAAAGCGCGAACTATTCCCTTTCAAGGTTGCATCAATTATGGTATCAGACTTTAACGCCATGAAGTAATAATGACGGTTACGTTCTCGTGCATAGTCCTTGGCTCGCCTGCGAAATTCCTTTGGATCTAGCACTTCCCCCACATACTCCATCACAAATGTACCACTGAAAGGGTAAAGAGGAAATACAAAACCACTAATCACAATTTAACACCTTGAAATGTCCTTTCTTCAATTGCAGTTTCTTGCATTTAGTTCAAGACGATCAAAACCACCAAAAAATCAAAGATCCTACTACTTTTACAACTCAAATTCATACTTACACTGGCATATCTTGCAATGCTCGTAAACCAAAACCTTTCTTCTCTGTCCGGAATATTTCACTTTTGGCATATTCTTTCCTCTGGAACCGCTTATTTGTACAGCAATCCCCGACAGGGCACCGAGATCCACTGGAAATATTGAGCATGGGATACAAGGGATAAGCTATGACATAAGCAGCAAGGTCAAGAAAATGAAGTTGATCAATACAAAAATTTTCTTCCAAGACACACGAATGTATTCTCAAAATAACATTCCAGTTTTCAATGACAGTCAATCACGAGTTTCAACAAGATAAAAACATTCCTTTTTAAAGACCTAAAGCATAAGTAAGGTACATAAAATAAATTTTAAAAGCCATCACTTACCATTCTATCATGAGCAGTCTGTTAAGGCAGTCTTCACCACAGCCAGGCTCCCCTCTTGTTTGTTCTTCCTTGGTCAGGGTGCAGTCACACACCATGCGCTTGGCTTCTTTACTCCTTGTTCTGAGAAGAAATTAAAAAAATTATAAGGAAACAAATGGAAAAATAATAGACATGTCCAATATTTAACAAATGTCCTGATTAACAACACCAAAGATGACCTGAATTTTACACATTGATACGAATGCTCAGGCACATACATGAAAAAGCATAAATTTCTGGGAGAACATTTATTTTAATTTTCATACCAATATGGAAGACATTGCATTATACTTCACAAGCAACAAAAATAAAAGATTATGAAACAGAGAAAAGATGCATAAGGTAATTTATTGACAGAAGTAACTGGTAGTTGGTATTTTCAGACAGATTATGGATTTTGTAATCCCAAAAAGAAGAAAAATTGCCACAAATTGTAAACCACCACACCGATATGACTTTCTCACCTTTCTGTGAGATAAATGTTTTCATCGACTATGTCGAAATTCCTCAGTCTCTCTTCCATTTCTCTCTCACGCTTCTCATTCTTCCCTTCACTGCCCTTCTTCAATTCGGCCACGTCGGCCTTGGAGGAGGGAGCGACGAACGTGGAGGGAGGCTGATCAGAGGTGGATGAGCAACATTCGGTGGTATTCAGGGGGATGGGAGAGGGAGCCATGGCAGACGGACCAGGGAGGGATGAGGAAGCAGGTGGGGGTGGAGGTGGCACTGGCAACCTGGGTGAGATGGGCGGTGGGGGCGTGGTCCTCATCTCATTGTCGCTGCTTCTGCCTCCACCCATCTCGAGCTCACTTGAACGCCTCCACCTGATAATGAGAAGGGTAACAGATGGGGTGAGGGAACAGTTTGGAAACATCTTCATAAGCTTCGTACCAGCCAAGGATCTAAGGGCAATACTACAAAAAAATCCAGGTGAACAACATATGGTAGGCTAATAAATAACGAAGAGCAGGATGTAAAAGCTATGAGGTCACCAAGGCCTTTGGTCAGGGATGGGAGGAAGTTGTAATCACACAGCTGAGAAGAGGACACTGTATATGGCAGTAACATAAATAATTACTTTTCAAAAGAGTACCACTGAATTTCTACTAAGGCATAATAGTTAAAGATTCAATTTTTAGGGGAAAAGGTAAAATTTACTTGTAAATTACCCATATGTATTTATTTGAATCAAAAGAAGCAACAAATAAACACACCAAAATGAGCACCTGCCAATAGAGCGTAGATGCTCTCAAATATAATGAATACAACTAACACCATATTATATGCAATATTAGAAAGGTTTCTTACATCTGCTTTCACTAATCAATGATCCATTATCACACAAAATAAAACGCTAAAACATTCTCCAACCATATCACATACATACCTTGCTTTTGTCGTAGCAATTGATGCACTATTAATTAAAATTAGTTTCCATTACTTAAACAATCCAGGAACATACCATCCAGATATGTCTACAGATAATTTATTCTGTTCATTGAACCCAATCTTTAGGCCTTAGTTGCAGTTTTTAGTTTTTTAATAAATAAGTAAACATACATACCCATTACCCCAGTCCCTTTCAGGGTAGGCTAAGTGATAGGCCTATAAAGAGGACTCTCTATCCTTGCATACCTCTTTTGCTTCAGTTACCCTCAAGTATTGACTCATACAAGCCATCCTGTTCTTCATACTTTCAATTGCTATGAAAGTTTGTTATCAGTAATACCAAAAATATAATCAGCAATAAAAATCTCATATTGCCAGAAAATTATTACAAAATCACCAAAAACAAAACAATCGTCTTACACTATATTTAAGGAAAGTTGGACGGACTCAAGAACTAATCGCGATATTTCCAGAACCACTCAAGTATTTCTATTAAATTTGCCACACAGCCACATCTTAGGCCCAAGGCATTCACTGAGAAAGCTTTTTAAAATATCACAATTTTAACTAGACATTTTTTTTTTAAAGCTAACATGCATTGGATGTTCATCCTGGGGAAAACTGTACAACCTCCTTGCAGTGTTTGTTAGTTAAAAATAAAAAAATATGTAAATTTTAAAGCAATAACATGATCTCTTACATAAGACTTAGAGGCACGGGCATTGAGTGAAAAGAATTAGCAAAGTACTTTAATTTATGATAATAGGAAGCAAAGCCATGGGAAACAGCTAGTCAAACATTAATAATAATGAAAGCTAAAAGAATCTTGAAATTTCAGCAATGAAAATAGATATGAATGATTCTTGCATAACTTTCATTGATTCCATTGCTACCAATATCACATCAGATTATTAACTGACAATAAAGCGGTAAATATAGATTTTTTCAAACTCATACCAGCAGTTTTTGAATTAACATTCCCCAAAAATGTATTCTCATGTCATATATATAATTATTTATTATTTTCTGATACTTTCTGTACATTATTAAAGGAAAGCAGTGTAGGGTTAACGTGAGTTTTCCTTCCTATAATTTCACTAATCATTATTAAAAGGAAAAAGGTAGAGATGGTCTGAACCAGCATTCCACTTTGTGGTAGACTGTCATTTTTTTCTTTCTGAATTCTGAATGACAAAACACTGATCAACAGAAGCTTAATATCAATTATCAATTGCAAAAAATTAACGAGATCATAAAAAGAACCCTTGTTAGCGTCAGAAATTATGAAGATTAAAACATATTCGATACAATACAATTTGACAACAATAATGAGATTGAGACAAAAAAGGACTTGGAAATGAAGCTTTTGCTCATCTATCAATCAGAAAAACAATTCCCATAATTCACTAATTGAAGAAAAAACAAAGGAAAAAACACATAGAAGAATCTTCATGTGGGGATAAGGGATCTAATGAGCAGTTTATTATAAATGGATAGATAATCATATCTTTTTAAACTTTATAAGTAATGTACAGCAAATAAAGTCGAATCAATGTTTTCAACATAGAAGAAAGAAAACTACATATAGTAAAAACTACAAAACTACATAGAAGTAAGAAAACTACTTGATTAAGCTTTAGCAGGTACAGCACAAAATGAATTTTTAAATACGAGAGTAAAATATTTACACGGAACTGCAGGTGCTTTAGTATTGAGAAATTCTAATATATACCTTGTTCATCTATGCCTTAGTTAAGTCTTTCACTAATATGAACCCCATAAAAATAACTATTTGATTTATGTTGAATAAATATGAAATCTACACATCAAGACCTTTATTTCTTCAAAACAATTTGCAGGTAAGACAAAACAATACCCCTAAAAAATGAGTGGCAAGGTTGCAGGTATTTAATAGACATAAGAGATGAAGAAATATAGCCATGAAGTTTATGCTACCCAATGCTGATGGCTCTTAGGTCTGAAAAGCATTTATAGAGTGAAATAAATATGATATGCTGCCCCTAAGAGACAAAACTGAGAAAAACACATCATTTGATAATATGGAGTTCACTTTAACTCTGGTTTTCAAATACTGGTATTCAAAGGTATTTTTAATACAAAGTATGACCCTCACACAGAAGAAAAAAAGGTACTTACTAAAAAACCTAAGACTTAAGCATAACACGACAAAGAGGTGTGAGTCAATACTCTACCTTATCCTAAGAGTACATACCTGGATTTCACTTTCACAGGCTTGCTGCTATCTTGAAATGAGAGCGGAGGTGATGGCTGGGGTGGCTTTGGCTGAAGCAAAGTGGCCACAGGAATGTCTGTGGGGGATGCCGATGTCATGATGGCTGACTGAGTTTCCTGGGGAGTAATAACATTGGACACACTCGGACTTTTCACAGTCCCACCCTCCTCCGGAAGGGGCTCAACTTTGGCCGCACTCCCCCCACACTTTTTCCCTGAGACCAGGAGCGAACGAATCCGACTACTCCGCCGTCTTCTCCTTGCCCCTATTTCCTCAACATCCATGTCGGGACACCCAAACGGGGGCTCCCCGGTAATCGAACCTCCACCGTGAGGCCCATCTGAAGAACAGCTCGTGTCTGTGCTACCGGCACGTGTCCTCGAGGTCGATTTAACACCATAATCCTCCACGTCACCAGTGTCTTCCTCACCCGTACTGCTGTCCCTCACTGAGCTTCCTCGCTCGCTCTCTTTGCCACTAGTTTCATGAGGAAAAGCCCCTTCTGATGGTGCACTGTCCGCGGCAACTTCATTCCCCCCCTCATTATCATCTGCAACTTGCAAGGGTGGGGAGCATCTCAGCACTAGCGGCTCCCCTTCCACCTCAGACTGGCAATTGCTGCTCTCTTCCCCATTGTTACCCACTTCACTTTCCTCCTCCACCACTTCCTCCTCCGCTGCTATGACCATGTCCACATCCTCCTCCTTCCCACCTCCCACAACCTCCAAACTGGCCACCTCCTCCACCAGCCCGGAAACTACCTCACCATCCCGTCCCTCCACTTCCCACTCCTGGATCACCTCACCATTTGTATTTGGGCCTGGGGCCAACTCTTCTTCCTGGTACCCGATGATGTCCACACCGTCCTCTGCCGCGCTGTACACTGCCTGGGGTGGGGCAACCTCCTCTGGACACTGCACCACGTCCTCGCTGACCACCTCCTCATAGACTACGGTCTCCTCTGACACCACTTCTTCCTCCACCAGGCCCTCCCAAACCTCCTCGCCCATGCAGCCATCATCCTCCACCATCACCAAGCATTCACCAATGCCGTCCCCAACATCCTCTGCCACCAGCAACATCTCCCTTCCGCTGGCGTTCTCGTCGTTCTCAATCAGACACCTGAGCTTGCTGTACTTCTTCCCAGCATCAGTGCCATCGATGACCTCTTCCTCGACAAGGTGGTCACTGAGGGCTCCATTCATCCTCACCTCCATGAACGTGGCTCCTTCAATGGCATCAATTCACAGTGTGGGTCAGGAAAACATTCTCCAAATACAAGATAGTTTCCAACAAACCAAAATCTTCACAACGTATAAACTTAGAATAGTAAGATGAATAAACTTTAGTACAATCAGGTTCGCTGAAAAAAAAAATCACTTCAGATCAACAATGAAAGAAATTATTCTTTAGTGATAAAAAAAGGGTCCATCTAATCCACTGGGCATTGCTACCAACTCTGATCTCATTTCAATAAGCAGGAGAAGGAATATCTGAAGCAATGTATATGTAAGTTTGAAGTTACTTTAGCGTGTTCCCTGATGATAGTAGGGAGGCATGGAATACACGTTGTTGTGGTTGGATTTAAAGTTTATAGCATTTTCATGTATTAGTTTATCAGTGCAGTTCAATGGAATTAAATGAAACAAACCAACATGGCTGGATAAGAGACTGGTAGCTGGACTTCTATTTAAAAAATCAAGGAGTATTTTGGAATTCCCCAGGGTGAAAAACATGTTTTATAAGGAGAGTGAAATGCTTTGTGGAGTAGGTTGTGTACATGTCAGGACTATTTTAATTTTCATCTAGCAGTGTCCATGAAATATCCTGGATAGAGCATTACATTTCAATACATGTGAATATGAATTGGAGATATTTCAACAAGAGAGAACTGTGTCAAAGAACGTTTACCTAGCAAGACGCTGATGCACTTTGATGCAAGCACAAGCAAAAATAAATGAAATCAGTATGTAATAAGAAATTTGTAGGTTCTTTCTACGGACAAATGATCAAATACTGGCCTAAGTAACCACATCATAATGTCATGAGAAACAATATGATGTTCTCAAAAATATTATACATAGGATTAAGTTCACTATTTTGCCAAATTACCCTCGAAATATTCCATGTGTTGACAAAATCCAGGTGAATCAAGGAGAAATTCCCACATTGTGATTAAATCCAGGAGATTTCATGGAGTTTTCAAGGAGGTAACAATGTTAAGGAGATGTCAAGGAGGGGTGGCCATCCTGGATTAGAACGGAAAAAAAGGACTGGCTGATGAGAATCAACAAAAATTAGCTGAATGCACAAAATGACAAAGATCAATTTAACATATTACGTAACAGCAGAAAGGTGGAATGCATTTCAATGGTAGACTATAAAAAATACACAAACACTACTGCACAATAGGCAAGAGAGCAATACAATGGAGGAGATATGAAAATGAAAATTTTATCAATATGTGTAAATCAGAATGTAACAAGTTATGTTATGTGATTATGTAATACTCCAAGGGACAGATAATACAGAGAACAACATTCACAAAAAATGCTAACACTTATGTTTTTTCATATGAATCAATTATATATATCTCTATCAAACAGGACTTTTCATCAAATTCTCAAAAGCTGACATTATCATGGGAGAATCCACAAGCAAAGCAAATTTGCTGAATAATATGGTGACTTTAAAATTTGCCTCATTTAAAGGATAATAACTGAGACCGTGTTAATGTAAAGAGCTAAGCCAAGAATGCAAGCCAGTGCATATTCTATCAGTGTAAAAAATAAACACTTTCTGCTTCAAGGCAGAAAATATATATTTGACAGCATTTTAATGGACAAAATGTGTAAATGGATAAATCTGCATATATCTTCAATGTCTTCTCCTACAAACCACATAAAAAAGACAGTAAACTTTGAAGATGAAAAAAACATTGTCAGTTCCATTCATTATTGATGCATTTTAATGGTAAATAATTGCCACAATACTGACTTGGAAATATGATTTGGTTTTATTAAAATGGTCCCAAAACCTAATATTTGCCCCCTGTTAACACTTATGATGGTTTTTCATTGGCAATGAAGATTTGCTGTAGCCAAAATTAACATGATCAAAATTATGAGTGATAGAAATCCTGATCACACGGAGGGAAAAAAGTTTTAACTGCTAGTTAAAATCAAATAGCCAATACATTCATGTATATAGCCAGCCTCGGTGGTGGCGGGGAAAAGTCCTCGCCTGCCAAGCTGAAGGTCGGGGGTTCGAGTCCCGTATGGGTAGGTTTTTCCCATCCAGGGCATGGGTGGTTGTGATTGTTCGTTATTAATTGTTAATACACCCGATGTATAGGCCCAATGTACCTGTTTTAGGGGTCCTTGTTAAATAAATAAAATATTCAAATGTGTATCGTATATGTAATAACTGAATACTAATGCCAATAAAAAAACTTCAACAAAGGAAATTAAATGTCAACTTACACACAGTATCATGTTAGTTGTGTTGGTGATTAAGGCAACAAATGGGAGAGATTAGGCTTATATTAACTGAAGTTGTGACTCCCCAAGACAAAATAGTCATCATCACTAATTATAATAAAATAAGGAATAACATTTTAGGCACATTTATACCTTGTCCCTTTGATTCAGTTGTGGTATAATAAATATTATTAAATGTGTGTAAACTATGTCATCACTGTGCATATAATATAATGTGTTAAATTTTTCATTTTGACTTTCCTTTTGACCTGTCTCACGTCAGGACTAAACCAATAGGGCCAATAAAGTTGTTTTTTCATTTATTAACATGTTCCTACATATTTTATTCCACAATTTTTATTTTACCAGATAATTTAGATATTTCTGCTTTAAGAACCTAATCTAGAGGAGATTTTATCCATTCACCTCCAAACAGCAATAATCATCCAAGTACACAATGCTCATAAAGTATATCTTCTAATGCAAATAAACTTGTTGACAATGTTTAATGTTTCACTTGTAATAATGAGCTAGTTGATCACATGCTTTAATGGATTAAAGCATGACAAAATAAATTGTAGCACTCACAGCACACAGATATAATCATGTATCAACTTAATCTATCCTTCAAAAGCAGAAAATATGATATCCAGCATCATTTTCATGGCATTAAATTAAAATATTCTGTAATAGTTGTCACACATACACAAGAGTTACTAACACATTGTTTCTATCTGATAATTGCAAAGACATTATAAAAGATGAAATTATGGAGAAATTTTTTAAAATTTTGAAGGAGTGTTTGAGACATAATTTTCATAATATACTTGAGAGCAAAGAGAATCAGGACTAAAGAGCTGAACTGAAGAAAAAGAACACTATCACTGGGAAAAGTGTTTCTGCCCCAACAGATTGTCATCTTCATCACAAATGCCAAATTAAAAAATTGTATCCAATATCAAGGATGTAGATATAAGCACAGAAATCTATTACTAAAGGGTGGGGTAGTTCCAAAAAACCTAATTGAACAATGGCAGCAAGAGAGAAAATTTGTTCCTCCATTCCTAAGCAGTGAAATCTTAAAAACAAGTCGAGAATAGTGATTTAAAAAAATGAAAAAGTAGGAATAATAAACCATCTATGACATCACAGGATTCCTAAAATATAATTCCTATATAGGTAACATTAAAAGCACTGCAAAAAATCACTGCTGGAGCACCTATAGCTGCAGGAGTTTTACAATAACTTTCACACCACTATGGGCTTGAATACTCATCATATTTAGACTGCTCAGATGAAAACACTGAAAAAATTTGTACCTAATTACGAAAGTCTTGAGTATTTTCCTTTACCTGACATGTTGACAACCCCTCCGGAGTCCTCAGGGATTCTATGGTCTCCATTTTCAACTCGAACATCACCTTCTCCCAAATTTGTTGCACCAACACCATTACCTTCTTCTTCCTCCTCCTCCTCCCCGCCAGCAACAGCAGTGGCCTCAACCACCACTGCCTTTTTCCTAGCCCTTCGCCTCCTAGCAATCATGCCTCGAGCAGCATTAACCATGCGGTTGCTAAGCTGCACACCTTTCGTCAAAAAGGCTTCCCTAAGGCAAATGCCTGCCGAACCTGCAAGCATTCATCGACATTAAAGTTTCGCCGGTCATTCGCCACAAACACAATGAAGGAAAATCGTACTAAATACACAAAAAAGTGAAATATTCCACACGGCATGTACAACCGCACATCGATTAATGAGTAACTCGAGCTATAAATTTTACGCGATATAGTTAAATCGATAACATATTACAGCTATCAAAACGTACATATCGAATAATGCTCAATGTAACAATAAATATTAGGTTTAAATGGCAAGAAATTTCCATTAAAAAGTTCTACAGATATACCTTACTTCGTTTAATTACCGTTAGCAATTACACCGGCCTTCGTGACATGGTGAAAACGGGGCGATTAAGCGAATCAAAGATGCATAAGTTTAACATAGGTGCAAATAAGATATGAACAATGACATGAGGAATCAAAATGAATACACCCGATAAAATGTTTAATATGACTGCGTGGCGTTTAGTCGCTTTAATCTTGTCGAAAGAGTATCCAGATTTTACCACCTCTTTCGAAATAGTATGCGACAATTATTCGAATTGAAAAGAAAGGCAACATACCTGACAATTACATCTAAATCTTGCCAGATGAAGCGACTGGCAAATATGGTAGCTCCTAATCAATGCGGCGTTCATCTACACGACTACTTCAGCACATAAAACCATCTTTCGCCAAGGCTCTAAGCCGAAAAGGCGATGGTTTTCAGACATCATTTTCCGAAATTCTACGAAGCAATAGGAGAAAAACGATGAAAATAATGTTACAAATGCAAATTAATGCCACAATTAATGCGCTTTAGACATCAATACAGATTTTTTTTGATTGATATGGATTTAAGGTTATTCCCGATTCCACCTCAAGTATGGCAATTGTGCACATTTAAGGCATGCAGCTGATAAATTATCATTTCAGAAACGTCATTTGCGACCATGGGTGAAGAAAACATAAAATTGGTGATTTACGAAAGAAAGAGAAATACCCTCCACAATTCCGTGATAGGTAAATGACGTCAATAAACGTTTGTTTACGTTGATATTGTGTAATTAATGGTTGAAGTATTATTATACTACCTTTAATATGTCCTAATGGCTATTGATATGAGTTGTATTCAAGTCAGCATCTCCTCGGATTTCATGCGGTGCATCGCAAACGAGAGACGAAAGATGGCTGAAAGTGGCACTTCCCCGTCGTTAACTTTCCCGTTCGCACAGGATGTAAGTAACTTGTCTGATAAAGTAAAACTTGTCGTTGAACTTAAAATCTAGGTTTAAAACTTGTAATAAAATTCACATGTGTTCACAGTGTAAACGTAATAAGTCACAAAAAGGTCCCATCACTTCAACCAATGAAAGTAGAATCACACATTAATCGCACTTCCTTGAGGGTAAACTCAAGAATGATGGGATATAATTGTTCTATTTAAGATAACTGATATCATATAGCAAGCAGAATGACTAATATAAATGTACACACCATGCATAACTGCTTAAATGGTAATCACAGCGACTCCACTGGTAACTATGTAAAAAATGGCTGGTTGATTCGTCTAGGATATAGTTATCAAAACTCGAGCTCGTTATGACACTTAATTAGACTTCAGCTACTTGTCTCATCGGGGAAAATTAAAAAAAATTAAAATTAAAAACACAAACAATAATTCTAAAATTAAAGTGATAATACCAATTGTATAACCCTATCCGTTTACCAGAACAGCTCTCAGTCAGAGCGGCAACTTACCAACTACAAATAAAATGGTACATGTCTTATTTGCAGAATGACAAAAAGAGTAATAAATGTAGGACTTTAAAAATATTGAACATGAGATGATAATCACAATACGCCATGTTATAGGTAGGCCTCACCATTAGCAGCAATCGTCGGGGTCTACTCATGCTTATACACTGAATCAAGACCAATATTTCTATAAATATTATGTACAAAAATCACAGCTGCTCTTATAAGAATCTCACCTGTACGATACCAACAGCATATTTTCACAGCTTTACTTCCTTTTCACACCATCTCATACCGCACAAACACATTGCTTCTATCTTTTCAAGACGCTGGAAACCTGGAAACATGAACGACAACCCTGACATCTGAAGCGCTTCCCAGGAACTTCATCCGCAATCAAAACTGATTTTCGGGGAAAAAAACAAAAAGCTGCTAGTGGTTATATAAAATTCCGGTAGATGGAAGGAGCTCCAAATTCCCCAAACAGAGCTAAGGAATTAGTTAAGGAGTTCCTCAAAAGAGAGGGCTAAGGGTCAACTTCTCGAGCAGATCTATAGCATCTATAGCTCCCAGCTGCGAGCGAAAAACATCCTGATAAGTTTTTCACTCGCAGATGGGAGCTCCTTTTTCCATTCCACGATGAATACCTTGCATGAGCGATATAGCCAGTTCTTCGGAACCATTTCAGTGCTTCAACCTGGGAGCGTTTTTTCTATAGTGTGAATATAAACTGAATCGTACGATTGGCCAGAGGTACTAGATTTACCAAAATAGGTATCTTATGGTTTCCATCCTTCAGGTATCGGCTCCATCAGCGAGTGCTTCCCCTTGCGATTCCATTTTAATACAGCAGTTACGCTTTCTCCTGGCGTAATGGTCATTATAATGACTATTCTGACGTGATTTTAACCTGCAGCTTAAAAACCATACATGTGGTCATAGAATAACGGAAGTACCTATAGTCATCATGACTAGACGTTTGAGAAACTGGGAGACTTGTGGATTGGATTTTTAAAGCATAGGTAACTTGTTCCGAACGCAAGCGACAACTGCACATTGTATAGCCATATGGCTATACCATGCGCATCTATTGCCATTGAAATCGAAAAAAAACTTAGTTATTTTTTCAATTATAATTTAATGCAATTAAAATAATTTGAAGACAGTTAACTATTTTTGCACTGAAAATTCTTCGAACATGCACACTACCCTGGTCCATAATTATTAAATTATAGTTGCACCGGTTGAGTTCGTGAGGTAATTAATCCTCAGGATTTATATTCATATGCACGTAAGATTCAATTAATACTTAAAGCGTCTGCAGGGAAATTCCTCCAAAGATAGGCACCCAGAGGTCCGCGGCTACAACTGGCTCCAACGCCAAATGAATCTTAGGGGAAGGGGGGAAGATTTTAGAGGGGTCAGAGAAGGACGAAATGACGCATGATGATCGTGTATACACAATTGCTTTGGAGGAGGAGGTATAAAGCGGACGGTCGGAAGCGGCGGAAGTTTGTAGAAAGCGGGCTGTCCTCCTAAGGGGTGGTCCATAAATGACCTTCACATGACTTGGGGGGGCGGGGCGGTCACCACCTTGTGAAAATATATAACAGGGGGGAAGAGGGGCTTTATGTGACATCCACACTTCCACTGCATATTATGTCTTATTTTTACTCACAATCAGACTGAGGAGGGGGGGTAGAGGTTTTTTTTTCATTTTTGTGACACCATTAAAGGGGGGGGGGTGAAACTATTTGTAAATAACTTCGGCAAGGGGGGTTAGGGGGTATAGTTTGGTCCAAAATTGTGTGATATCATTTATGAGCAACCCCTAAGTTGGCGCGATTGCACCAGGTAGGTAGTTAAATATTGGACTGGAAAGAAATTGGGTTTCTTTCATCAACCTTTTTCCTCACGTAACTAACATAGCTAACCCTGAAGTTAGCTGACAGTTTTTGGAATAAAATTATACTCTCCTTTGTATCAGAGATTTCTTTAGCCTTATGGCAAAATAATTAAACCGACTGTTTCAATGAGAAAAAATGTAGACTTTTCTACGCTTCGTGATTACCTATTCAAATCATTCTGGATGGATGCCTACTTCATCGAAATTGCAGAATTTTATTTGTCACGGCAGGCCAATGAAACGGAGAGTGTAACGAATGTAACGAATAATGTATCAGGGTGTGATCCCATAAGCAACCCAAACAATCTTGCTAAGGGTGAAATCGGATCCCCTACGGTTGTCCCCGGCTGCTTGTGGAATCGGAGGGAGAGGGATTCCTTCCAGGACCTTTTGACTCAAAATAATAAGTATCTGCCTGAAAAAACCTGAACCTGAAAAAGAAACTACTAGATCTTTCTATATGACAAACAGCCAGCAACACGAACTTGGTAGTAAGGAATAACTTCATTAAAAGTATATATTTGGAGCATGGCTCTTATCAAAGCAGCATACTGATATCGGCCCAATATAATTTTTATAATAATATTAATTTATTTGCAGTAAAAGTCCACTTCCAAAGATAAAAACATAATTGAAAAAGTTAAAAATTTATCAAAAATGGATAATACAAAAAAGGTTATGTCTCCGCTAGTCTTCTGTTCTTCCACCGTGCCTCATCTTTGTAAATATACATCGAAATATAAAACAAATTTTACATCATTCATCATCATTGGTGCATCTGTCTGCAGGCATGTTTCAACGGTAGCGTTGTCTACACAGCATTCTGTTCTGGGCCTCTCTCTTCATCTCTGCATAACTCCTTCCTTCTTTTATATCCCTCAGCATTCCGTACTTCCTCCTTCCTCTCTTCCCTTCTATTATTATTTTCTGTAGGCTGTTATTCCTTAAAATATGTCCAATCCATTTTGCCTTTCTCTTTTTAATTTCTCTCAGTATACTTCTTTCTTCTCCAATCCTCCTTATCACTTCTTCATTCGTGATCTTATCTTTCCATCCAATCTTCTCCATTCGTCGCCATATCCACATTTCAAAGCTTTCTAAGTACTTTTCTTCTCTCTTCTTCAACGTCCACGTTTCGCATCCATACAACACAATGCTCCATATAAAACATTTTGCAAATCTTTTCCTAATATCCATCTTGATGTTCCTTGCTGTCACCAGTTCCTTAATCTTGCTAAATGCTACTTTTCCTTGCCCAATTCTGCTTTTAATTTCTTCAGTACAGTTGCCACTCTGTGTAACTATAGTATATACTAATATACCTATATACTTCCCAGGTACTTGAAAGAGCTTACTTG
The DNA here is from genome assembly GCA_963573305.1 of Pyrrhosoma nymphula. Lineage (NCBI taxonomy): Eukaryota > Metazoa > Arthropoda > Insecta > Odonata > Coenagrionidae > Pyrrhosoma > Pyrrhosoma nymphula. Next base: position 65,889,147 of record OY754330.1, on the reverse strand, counting down.
TTTTAATTCTTCTTCCTCCAGCCATATATTTAAGGGCCCTTCTGTCTTCGCTATTCTCATTACCTTAGTTTTATTGCTCTTTATTCTCATTCCGTAGTCTTCACTTTTCTTCACTTTACATCATTACAAAACATTTATTAATTACCATGATATAGGCTACCTATATCGGCAGGTGGTAAAAAATGATAACATTTGCCGGCATAAAAATTACATTTGCTGGTGACATCGAACCACAATATAAATTTGACGTGAATACATATCTTTCCTGACTATAATATACAATGACAGAAATATGATATTGAAATGACATACATTTGATACTATCATTGACTGATTTAAAAAAAAAACATGATAGGGAATGGGATGATATATATTTGATATTACCATCCCCATCACAAATTTCCAGATTGATTCTTAACCCGTTTGGAAATTTTCCCCTCATCGATACACATTCATGAAGATGAATTCCTACCTGGATATTTTTCCATGAGGATATTATCCAATCAGTTGAGATGTATGGGGTCGTGCATAAACTACGTTACCAAGTTAAAAAATCACCGAAAACGGTAGCGTAGTTCATGCACGACCCCGATCCAAACGGCCATTTCACCTATCAGATATATGAGAAATATTCTCTGTTGAAATTGTTCCCGGAAATCTTTGAATGAGTTATACGTACAAAAAAATAGATCTCCATACAAATGGCAGCGAAGACTGGACAATGACAGCTAAAGAGCAAAGAAGTTTGGAAGGAGGGGGTCGCATAAAAGCCAACAGCGGGTAACAAGGGGGAGGGGACGGGTCACTCAAAGTAACGTAGCTGTCACAATGCGCCTGTTTGAGTTTCTTACTCGTCAACATCGCGTCGACAATACTACAGAGTTTAACATGAGGAAGTGCGCGCAGGTTGTTTATTACACCCCAAGCTTCTACTTTAACTCAATGTAACTGAACCATTGCATCTTCAATGTTGCAAGTCTTCATACCATCAAATTGCTTACATTTTAACCTTCTCGCGGGTTAAATATAGGGACCTCGTGACAACAATTTTCAAGGCAGCAGTCAGAAATATGGGGAGGGAAGAGAGCAAAGTATATGAGCACAGCACCTTGCGCCGTGATTCATGGTTGATTTTTAGAATTTAAAAGTGAATATTACTTGCTCCAATAATTGAGACAGTTTGGCTACTTTATTTGTCTTATTTCAACTTATCCCTACAAATAAACTTACTCAATAATTGAGAAAATATTTTGGAATTGAAAGTTTCATTTGTAGAGACAACGTTACATGTCGGAGGGGGTTGGGAGAGTTGGGAAAAATATTATGGGTGTCAACGAAGGGTGGGGGAGGGTGGGGATAAAAAAATCACCGAAAACGGTAACGTAGTTTATGCACGACCCCTATCCAAACGGCCATTTCACCAATCAGATATATGAGAAATATTCTCTGTTGAAATTGTTCCCGGAAATCTTTGAATGAGTTATACATACAAAAAAATAGATCTCAATACAAATAACAGCGAAGACTGGACAATGGCAGCTACAGAGCAAAGAAGTTTGGAAGAAATGAAAAATGTGGTGTTATCGATGAATGATGAAGATCGGAGAGTCGGAGGGGAAAGTGACGTGATTAGTTGAAGAAGCAAACTTATCGGACACAATCTACAACGGAACGGCTCATTGAAGACAGGACTGGAAGGGGAAATGGGTGGAGAGAATTGTATAAGAAGGCTAAGGATGAAATGAACATACGATATCATTTAAGATGGACGTTAAAATGAAGAATTATGACGGAAAAAAGGTGAGGAGTGTGGACTGGAGACTTTGATGTCTAGTGAAGGTATGTTTCATTTTGCTGGAAACAGTAGGCTCCTTTGGTCTTAATGAAAAATATTGGAATTCACGCCAAGTCTTGCCTTATAGCTTACGAATTTGTCGCTAGGTCCAGTGACTATTACAAGTCTTCGGCGACGAAATATAAATTTTAGCGCTCAGCGAAAGATCTAACTACTTTTCCGGAAAAATGTTTCTTTTTACGACATAACTTATGACTTTAAGCCTTTTTTTCGTTTAAAAACTGATTTCACAACAGCATCGTTGCTTTACAAGATACTGATTATTTGTTCATCTATTGAGGCATTGCTACCATGGTACATTATAGGGACCTCCCACTTCTGTCCGCAATTCTAACGCGGCGATGGGAGTGGGAATTTTATTTTTTAACACTTTGAGCCGATTTATAACATTTGGATTTTTCCTGCACCCTAAAAGTTTTTAAAAGATTCGTAAAATTTAGAACCTGTAAAAGTGTGTTATTATATATTAGTGGAAAGAGAAACAAAATAACATTGCAAAAATTGTTTAATTGAATCAAATACCAATAGAAATGGCATAATTTAAAAAAACGCGAAGATTCGTACATAGCACTAACGCTTTTCTAAGGCTCGCTGCTGGTGAGTTCAAGGTAAAATTACCTAATAACTTACGTGTCAAATATATATTAAGTGCATTCTCATCTCCTCGTTTTTCACCAAGCAATAAACTAGCGACATTTTATTAAAATTTAGTTACTGAATCTTAATGAAAGTTGGCAACACCACTGATACTTTGCAAAAGTCACCAAACAGCTTGGTTAACATGAAAAGAAAGTTGCGGAAGTAAGACGCAGTAGGCATACGCCGATTTTCAGAGATCCTCTCGTAAGAGAGCATATTCATCTCTGTTTCACACCAAAATTTGAAGCCTAAATAAAAGGCATTTTCCCGGCGACTGTTCCCGGTTTTTCTGGGGGACTGGGCAAGTGGGCAGTTAACTTTGGCGTGGTGTGACGCATGACAACTTAAGATGGAAATTAATTCCTCTGAAATCATGGTTGCTTATAATTACTCACTGGATAATGGTGCTTGGATAAACTGTTTCATTCAAAAATGTGTACCTAAACTGCAGCCATTCAGTGCGAGATAGCCTAAGAAATTTTCATTTGGTGTTCCACCATTGATTATCAGGTTTTGGGGTAGTCCTTACCGCCATGTACTCAATAGCAGGGTCACCTATAAGAAAGGGTCACCTTTTTTTTACTCTGGGCATTAGTTCTCCCTAAAACTCCTTATATAGGGTGACCAGATAAAAATTTTCAAAAGCAGGACATTTGAAGAGAAAAAACAAGACATTTTGAAAAAAGCCTGACAACACATTATATCCATTTTCATTTGTTTTTCACTTGTCTACCATGTGGCCAAAATGTCGATAGTGACGATGAGTAAACAAAAATGCATCCCACTGAAAATCAGAAAACGTTGCATTTTTTATGCCCTTCATGAAACATCTTGCAACTTTGTTACTTCAAGCTCAACATATTTTGTATGTCAAACATTTTTTTATGCCAAAAGTGTCTAATAACGATTCTTTGAATTATTTAGTGATGCCTGTCTAATTGCAGTCCTCCCTTCGGTCTTTTACCCGCCCCGCGTGTTCTAGCGTAACAAAAAAGTGCGTGCTATCGCGGGTTAAAACGTTGATACGTAAACTAGAGCAGGAAGCGGAAATTGATCTAAACGCCAGACCAGCCAGACTGTTGCGAGCGTTGTAGCTGCTAAGCGGAAGTAAGACCGAAACTCGTCTTTTTACAAACAGCAAAATTACCTTTAAAATGCATATTTTTCATATAAAGACAGAAACAAAATAATACTATTGCCCTTAGATGTTATCTTATATGCTGTATTTCAGCATTTGGCACATAATGTTTTTTTAAAGCAGAAAACCAGACAATTTGGCCTTATCGAAAAAAGCCGGCCGGACGCTCACATATCAATAAGCAAGCAGGACATGTCCGGCGAAATCCGGACGTCTGGTTACCCTATCCTTATTCTCCTTAAACCATACTTTATGCCTCCCTGTACATTGCCCAAATTTCCTCTATCCAAGATTACCCTTACCAATATTCCAAATGTTCCCCAAGCCAATGCATTTGTTTATCTTTATGTCCTTGCTTAGTTAAACCCTTTATTGCCCAGAATAATACTCAGATACTACAAATGTTTCAATTGCTCCATCCTATGCCCTTTCAAATGTATATTTATCCTAGCCATCCTTCTGTGAAATCTCATTATGCCTCCTTCTGACTGACCATCATACACCTTTCACACTGCACTTCTAAAGGATTACTCATTGACTGCAGTTCCTTAGCTGACTAACGCTTAATAATATTCGAATCGAACTGGATTCGCAGATATAAGCTTCCCTCCAACCTTTTGGGCTGAATGGCGAACACCGAAGTACCGGACACGGCTGAATTATAAATAAAAATTGTAATAGCTGCACTCTAAGATTACGTATACGTAACATATTCAAATATACCTTGATTTTGTTTTTAAAAAGTTTTTATGACAGAATTGAAACGTATCATCACTTCAATTATAATTTAAAAAAAGTAGAAATAATAAAAATTAAATAAATATTTTTAATGAAGCAGAAAGAGAGGTTGAACTAACAGTAGGAACTTTCAACTCTGTAAACCTATCCATGGAGTCAAACCCGACCCATCCCTCAAGTGGAGAATTATACGGGCACCTTGCTGTGGGACAACGGTCCAGCTCCAGGAGTCCTCGGAACGCGCAAGCCCTTCCACAACGTCAAGGTTGCAATCCATAGAGAGTGAGAGCCTAAGAATAGTAAGCTATAATTTTCAAATATCTCCGGGGAAGTGGGCCGACCCCAATAACTGGTTTTCTTCGGAGAACTCACTCCAAACATCTCACTCGTAACACATCCAGGTTTCCATTATCCTCGAATTCTTCGGTTCCTCATCAGGTTATGCCAGACTACCCTAGTGTTTCGTGAATTTACTGAAAGAACTAAACAGCTGAACAGCGAGAGAAAATGGTGTGATTTTCGCGGCTAGTTTTGTGTTCACACGGGGAACGTTTTTCTGGCTTTCGAGTCCCTTGGGTAAAAAGCTAGTCGTGTAAACAGGGCATTAGAGTTTTATAATTGACAAAGAAACAGCATATAATATCATGGAGAAAGTTGATGAACTGTATTCAAAAGAATCAACAGCATTGCAAATGCTTTGCAGAAACAAATTGGAAAAATGGAGATTGAAAAAATATGGTGACACGGCAATATTTTTCAGTGATTTTGAAAAAGCAGTGGATGATTTGGAAACTACAGGAGCAAAGACAGCTGAAAAGGAAAAGATGAACTATGTGTTGGGAACATTGCCAGAATCGTTGAGTTACATCGGATATTTGGTTAATGTTTTGAAAGAAGAAGATCAAACTGCGGAATATGTTAAGAGTAAGATACAAATGAAACTTGAACTTGAAATAAAACTTGAAAGACGATGAGCGTGAAAATGCAGACCCACAGTCAAATTATTTCCTTACGGTAAGCAAATCGAGTACAAGGAAGCAAGAGAAGACGTGCTACGGATGTGGGAAGCTAGGAAATTTCGAGAGAGACTGCCGTCCGATCGGAGCAGGCTCGGCACGGCGCGCAGCACCAATTCCGGGGAAATCAGGGCGGAGGTGATGGAAATCGGTAGCGTGGTCAGCATAACTCGAGATGTGGTCGGTATCAAGATGGCCGAGGTTATCACGAGGATGTGGAATGAGCAGCTTTCATACGGAAGTTCTTTCCATGATGACATGTAAAGAAGTGGGGTTAGGGTTAAATGGTTAAGAGTGATAAAATAGAAATTGATTTGTTGTTAGACAGTGGCTGTACAGATCATGTAATATATAATGATAAAGATTTTAGAGATAGTATAATTCTAAAACAGCCTGTAAACGTCAAAATTGGTGTTGTTAAAATTTTACAAGCTACACAAGTTGGACGTGTTATTAGTTATTTTCCAGTTTATAAGCGGAAAGTTCAGATTTACGTATCAACTGTTTCTTATGTTGAAGAAATTGATTGGATTTGGATTAGTTATGCTACAGTTACAGATCAAAATACGATTATAATAATGATAAATATTTCAAAAAAATATAGGGCAACGGCCTGCCACGGTGGAAACACCGGTTCCCGATCAGTCATCGAAGTTAAGCATCGTTGGGCTCGGCTCGAGTTTGGAGAAGTGATCCTCCGATTGGTCCGAGTGCTGTTGCTAGGCAAACAGTAAGTGCGCGAGGCAAACAGTAAGTGCGAAATGACTTTAGCCGTCGAAGTACGTAAAACAAAATACCCAATACTTAAAAAAATGTATGATATAAATAATGAATTGATCGCAATGGCTTGGAAAGAAGGTGGTCGTATAAAATGACTAGTGACATTGGAAACAAAGAAGCTAATATTAATAGCTTGAGAAGAAGCAGCAGAGACCGCTTTCCATTAAAAGAAAAAAGGACATATAAGGGCATGTAAATTTTAATTATTTAAATACTTCGTGTAAAAATAAATTGCTAGATGGAATACCTGAAGAATTGGAATCTGAAAACATGAAGTTTAAAATATGCATTGAAAATAAAATTAATAATGTGCCTTTCGAAAACAATAGAAGTAAAACCCAAGACATTTTAGAAATAGTACGCATTCATTTAAATAGAATGAAAGCGACTACAGGAATCTTCTTCTTCAGTGTTTAATCTTTTGATTGATTTGCAGCAAATCGCCATTCTTTTCGTATCCCCCCGCAGCACACAAACGTTCGCGGAACGTAAGACGAACGTTCGATTCGAACAGAGGGAATTTTACGGAAACTAACCGCAAGAACTTTCCCAAATGGTTCCCATGTCGCCCGACCGGAACGTTCCCATTTCGCCATCTACGTTCCCATTTCGTTGCAATGTCGAATTTCAGTTTCAGTTTAGTTTCAAGGCAGGAATTTTTACCTGAGACGTTCGGGCGGAGCGAAATTGCAACGACATGGAGAAACTTGTATGATTTATTAAGCCCGGGAGGCGAGAAGGCCTGGTGGATCAAAATACAAAAAGATTCAAGATCCTTGAGCTGAAGGGGAGAGGAAGAAAGGGGAAGGGAGGCGAGTAAACCAACTTTTAAAGTATTATTGAAAGTGGAGTTGTGGGAGGAGACGTGAACGGCGACAGGGAGAGAAACAGACAGGGAAGGCGGATCGTTACATGTGGAACGGTGGCCGTTCATTCGTATGTTGAGGAGTGGTGGATAATCCAATGTAAAAAGAGGGGCAGTATTGGCAGAGAAGGAAAGTGAGAAACTTGTCCGGCAGGGGCTGGGTGATGAGAATGGCGCAAGTTTTGCATCGCGGACGATTTCACGGGGTAGGAAGGGATTTGGTAGGTTTGAATGATTTGGACAGGCGTCTGGTGGTTTTAAAGATGGCGGATGGATTGGGGGGCGTCTGAAGGGGAGAGAGGGGCATTGAGGTAACATATTTGAAGTGGTGAGGTTATTCATAAGGATAAGGTAAAGGTTTTAGATAATATGCCTTAGAAAGTCAACACCAGGGAAGTAGTTGGTACACAGGGAGATTTGTTGTTGAGAACTGCCATTAGTGGGAGGCAGTTTGGGGGAGTGTGGTTTTTGGAGGATATATTTTTTTGTTAAGGAGTCGCTCTGGATATCCCCTGCGAAGAAGAGATTGGTGGAGGTTTGAGAGGAATTTGTCAAGGGAGTCAGGATTGTTGCAGATTTAGTGGCCGCGAATAGAAAGGGAGTAGGGGAGGGACCGTTTAGTGTGGGAGGGGTGGCAGCTATTGAAATGGAGATATTGCTGTTGGTTGGTGAGCTTGATGTGGACGGAGGTGCTAAATTTGTGGTCTAGCAGGGAAGAGTTAACGTCTAGAAAGGGGACGTTAGAGGCAGAGATGATGGGAGTAAAGGAGAGGGAAGAGGAGCCGAGGAACTAAAGAGTTAGTCCTTTGTGGCCGACGACGGCGGCATGACTGCCGAAACGTCCATGTATTTTTTGTGTGCCCTTCAATTTATTTTCGTGTGCCTGTGTTTTTTAAACTATATTTATTTTTGTGTATATATTCGCCAAGTGCGTTAGTAAACGGTGCCGCAAGTGAGGCGATATTATAAATATATATAAACACTGAGAAGAAACACTCACAAATTAAGTTCCGATATTTCGGTTGCCGCAAGCAACCTTTCTCACAGGAAGGAAGGAAATTTACAGTACGTCCATCCTTTCCTCATATAAGTAAGTAAATTTCATTCCTTCCTGTGAGAAAGGTTACTGAACTCTTTTTCCGTCTCGTCAAAGCAATGCTTCCCCTAATTTTGCGCCCCACTCTTCAAAAAAGTGCTTGAAGAAAAAAAAACGAGAGAGCAGGAGGGGAAGCGCGAAAACGGGTCGCGCCGGTATGTGGGTAAAGCCTGCGCTCTCCCTACTCGAAACTGGAGTCCCTTTCGAGCGAGAGGGAGGGACGTTCAAGAGCAGCAGCCGGCCCTGAGGAAGAATGAGACGGACCTGTTAAGAAATGGAGGAAGAGAAGGACTTAAATTGGAGGGAGGAGAGAGAGAGTAAAAAGATAGGGGTGCTATCTTCCTTTTTCTGACGACAAGGGGGGATGAGAGGGTTAACGAGAGTGGACGTAAAGAGAGATAAGGGTCAGAGGTCAAAACGGACGGAGGCAGACGTTGTTTTGTCACTCGCGAAAAAGTGCACCTGAGATGAATTGCTCGCTCACAAATACGAGGGCGCAGAGGAGCAAGGGGGCACAAAGGTAATTTGGCTCTGCAATGGAATAACTTGGAATTATAATAATATAAAGAAAAATCATAATAATAATGAAATAACTTGGGATCGTTCGAAAAGAGAACTATGCGATTTTTAAAAACTTTTGACATAAATTAAACCTTGTAACTATCAGTTCGGCTGCGTATCCCAATTGTTTTGTTACTTCTATCCGTTCTAAAAATAGAGAGTGTATCCTCCATGACATACTGAAAATGTCCTCTTATAATTTTTTCGTGTAATATTAACCTGGCATGTAGCCTCCGAGTCTCTAGCAGCACGCAACCTACTCCTTCCATTAGTAGTGCTACGCACTTGGTCCGCTCTTATGAGTTTCTATCAAAAGAAGTGGCTTTTCTTTTTTTTGTTAATGTCGCAAATTAAATCTTTGTCTGTAGGATCCTGTATGATCGCGTCAAATTCAAGATGTGGCCCAACCTGAGGGAGATAGCACCTCCCTTTTACTTTTGCATCGGAAGACCTTCCCACTATTCGCGAGGTAGATCTTAGCTTCTCGAAATGCAGAGCCGCTAATGTTTCGTGTGTGTGTAGTACTGGATAGTGCTCTGCGCCCATTTGATGGCCGGGCGACCGGCGTAGACTAGGGCAGGCCGCCCGGACGAAGAGGCACGGTCTTCCAAGCGTATCCTCGTGTATCTACATCTGTTAAGTACTCAGCAATCCACCTCAAGGGTACGTGGCACGGGGTGATTCCACCCCAGGCATGAAACACTCGTCCCAGTTCGAGGTCGAACCCCGCTTGCTCCTTTGGCCAATAGCCGCGGACTGAAAAGAAGTCCAGAGGACAATGCCCGGCTACACCAGAAACTAGGAGAGTGCTACGCTGACGGACATGCTAACATGCAGTACACGGGTTAAGATTATACTACTGATTGGTATAACAAATCCTAATAGTTGATGGATACAACGATATATTTGGAGCATGCTCTTATATGGAAGTGAAGCGTGGACAATAACAGCAGCAGAGCAAAGGAGATTGGAAGCAATGGAGATGTGGTGTTACCGAATAATGATGAAAATTAAATGAACGGAGAGAATAACTAACGAAGAAGTCCTACGAAGAGATGGAGAGAAAATAACAATAATGAAAATTCTGCGAAGAAGGAGAGACAAACTTATAGGACACATTTTACGACATAACAGCCTAATGAAAACCGTTTTGGAATGAGGAATAAATGAGAAGAATGATGTAGGAAGACCAAGAATGGAATACATCAAGTACATCATAAAGGACTTCAAGGTAAATAATTTTGTAGGAATGAAGCGGTTGGTAGAAAGAAGAGCTGCTGAAAACCAATCATCAGATTGATGACTACTGATGATGACACGATCTAATAATCCATGCAAAAAAAAACAGAAAAATGCAGGAAATTTCAATCGGGGTGCTGTATTAGTAATTTCCTTTTGTTATTCAGCACAAGGTCTAAGTTTACTATACCTAGAGAGGGTAAGAATCCCGCAGATGATGAAACGTGCAGCTGATTTTCCTAGGCCATTTTCAGGAAAGACGTGCACGTGGTGCACGCATAAATGAGGCGGGTAAGGTGGAGGAAGAAGGGAGGAAGCTGAAGAAAACTTATATGGCAGTGAAGCGTGGACAATAAAAGCAGCAGAGCAAAGGAGATTGGAAGGAGGATGAAAAAAATGACCGATGGAGGACGCATTGAGAGGAGGCGATAAGTTGAACACAGGGATTGAAGAGTGAGCGTAGGCAGGAGTTGAGTCAGAAAGCAGCGAGTTTGAAATGCTCTCCAGCATCGCGTGGGAGCATTTCAAGAAAAAAAGAGTTCCGATGTTCAGATTTCGCAGGAAACCAGGGATCCATTGGATGCATTCAATTCAGGATGGCCCCGTAGGTACATACCTTGCGCAGCCCTTTTTCAACTACATTATTACTCAAATCTCTTTGGTTTTGTAAATGTTTGAAAGAGGGGATACCCAAAGTTATGGATTTGATGGTACCATAGATATTTGTTACATAACTTGTTCAGCTACAAAGTTTCAATGATATACTAGCTGTAAAATTGATTACATAAAAAATGGATGAGTGGACGGATGATTGATTATCATGAATAAATGGCGGGAATATTCAATTACATTATTTACTAGAAATACAAAAGAACTTTCAACAAATTTATGGAGAAGCTACGTCACTATCTTATCCTAGTTATGGCATCAGTAAAGCCTTAAAGCTTCTAAGACATTTTTCCAGCGTCTATTAACTTCACACACGTACAGTTCCACAAAAATGTGACACAATTCTTGTCTTGCCTCCATGAAATTTTTATTTTTTTCAAGAATAACTTTTGAGGATCTTACAGCTTTTCTTTTATGCAAGAAGTGAAAAGAGTTAGAATATGGCTATTTCTCTCCGACAATCTCCGACAGCCTTGGTAATTTATTCGAGCATTAAGCTTTGGTTTGGGGAAGGTGATTCACGCAGAGACCGACGCGCGGCGCCGCGGAGTGTCCATTTAATTTTGGCCAGCACTGCACAGTTTTACGAGCAATTTAAAGACGCGCGACGGCAAAAAGGAGCGAGGTCGAGAGGCGGTGAGGGATGAGTCGAGCGAGAAGAGAGTGAAAGAGAAAGGTTGAAATGGCAAGAAGGAGGAGGAAATGGAGGCACGTAGCGAGGGAAAGGAGAGTTTGAATGAGGAGAGGTGAGGCGAGGATGGGTCTTGGAGAGGCCGTGGGAGGTCCATGGCGAAGATGAGAGACAGAGAGAGGCGGGACGAGTGGGTGAGATGAGTGAGGAAGAAAAGGCACAACGAGAGCCACTACCAACTGGTTACCTCATCTCCTGTCCCTTTCTCTCTCCCTTCTTGCCACCACTAGTGGTGAATCTTACGCGAGCCGAGGGCCTCCTCACCCGAAAGCCGGGGAGCGTCATCTCACCGCCAGCGCATGGAGTGGGGCCGACGAGAAAGAAACTGAAGGGAGAATATTTTTCTTTTTTCACCTTTCCCGAGCTGCGCTCGTCGTCGGCTCCCATAAGGGTGGACCGCGCAGTTCTTACTCCCCCTAAGGGAATGAGGGTTTTTTTGTAGGATGCAGGACGCTCTCTCAGTGCCGCTTAAGGTGGCTGGAGAGGTAATCGCGGGTCATTGAGTGCTTATTTCCATACTTTTTCAAGTCGAAAGAAAATATAGGAATACATTAATTAAAGTAAATCTGTTTGTGCGAAGGAACTCACCATGCATGAAGTAATGGAAATGATACAAGAATTATATTTGACTTTTTTTGCCTTAATTAAACCATGTTATGACTTGGGGTTTCGTCGCGGTATTCGAAACGTAGGCGAAAATTATATTTGAATACAATTTTTCCATTTTTTGACTTGGCGTGACACTTTGATATTTGATAGTATACCAATTTAAGATAATAGTAATATGAAATCTATTATTTCGCGTTTAGAAGAAAATCTGTAAATATGTAATCAAGTCATTACGAAACATATCTCAGGCAACATAAGACTTCGAGTTAAAATAGCATTGAATTACCCAAAAAAAATTGGTAAAATGGAATTTTTGTCACTTTTATTTATCGATATCACAAATAAGAACGCGTATGTTAAGTTTCATGAAAATCTAAACATAAACAAGTACCGCTTCAACCACCTTAATTAGTTTGAGAGAGATCTTTCCCTAATCATAACAGAAACTGTATTCGAATCTCATTTTTTAATTTGAACAACTCTAAGACGCATGAACTGTTGTACTATTAATGACGCAAAAGCATTGTGTATATGACCGAAATTTTCAGTAATTAGCTAAGCATACTTATGTAAGGCTTTGACTTGACTCATTTGTTTCACGCCGTACGCTAACAGCGCATTCACAACCGAAGGTTAACTTTTTGCGATTTTGTGATTAGTATTTCAGTGAGTATTTAATTTATTTTTAGAAATAGTTGCGAAGAAATTCGAACGACATACATACCGTTAAATTTATGACGTAATATATGCGTTACAGCTTCCTAGTTTGTGAAAATTAAGTCTCACTTGAGGGCATGGTCTAGCCGTATCCCATGAAAAACTGCTAATCAATCCATTTTTGGAAAATGCCTCGGGTGTAGTACCGTAAGTGGCTGATATTTCGTCTTTATTTGAAAGATGAGATATTTTTTTCTGAACTGATATCTCTCTTGGACTACCTTAACCCTGCTCGAGGGTTTCGTAGAAAAAGCCTCATTTTTGCGAAAATAATGAAAATTTTCATCGGGATTATAAGTCGTGTAAACATCGTGCTCCTGTGTGCTACGTTGCCAAAAGTCACTCTCCCTCTCTCCACCAATTTTAGCAGTACATTTGGCAACCTCTATTTGAAGTCCCCTCCACCCAAAGGACCTACCCGGCCCCAACGAGCAAAGACGCTCAGATCATCACGAAGGCACGCGAAGCTCAGTCGCAAAAATATTTGAATTCTAGGGTAGAAGTTATAAATCTAAACACAGAGGTATTTTGACTCACGAACTTGATTCATTCTTGTCCACGGTTCGCGTCTCGAAAAGTTTGTATGTCGAAACGCAGTGTTCCACTATGGGAAATATCCACCCACTTATGGGAAATCAATTAATCCGTTCCTAGGTTAAGAAATTCTGGAAGCATTAAATTGTGTTGCTGAAAAGGGGTGCCTATTAACTAATTTTTCTCTGTTGTTGCTCGTATCATAATTATAGCCTGTGATACGCTTCATTAGAAAAGCATCACAGTTTGTGTCTCGAGAATAAGTTCGTACCTAGAGTCCAAAATGGAATATGAAGGGGTTCGCAAGTCGAAGAACTACTGTATATGACACTCTGTTTAGCCTAGACTAGCTTTCGTCCTAGGATTAAAAGTTAAAGGTAAGATTTAAAGACCCCCCTTCAGCCTTTACCTCTCTCTCACACCACACCACACTTTAAAGACTCTTCCTACTCACACCAGCCGGAGACATTATAATAGCATTATTCCTCCCTAATAGTGCTCATTGGTATCTCAAGATTAAATATATCCTCAAAAAGCTACAAAACTTTCACTGATAATACCACTCGCATCACAAACAAACACGCATTTCTCGCTGGAACTTGAGGAAGCTAAGTGATACACTGTTGCCATATTTATGTATAATAACAAATAGTAACTAAATAAGTTATTCTAAGCTTCTTATTTTCTCCATAATAAAATTCCATCGACTTATCACGGCCTCGAAAGCCGTGATAACTTCTTCATCGCAACGTGCGTTAACTCTCGTGATAAGTAGTAAGAGAATACCGAGCACCACTGTGATTGGACAAGCCCTAACGCTAACGCTATCACGAACGCTGTCACTGTCCCTGTCACTAAGAGAATACCGCGTAACGCAACTTGCGTTAGAACTGGCGTTCGCGCTCGGTATCGCACTATACGAAAGAACCAGAATTAGGCCCCTGAGTGGACGCCACGGGACGCCAAGAGTCACCCCCACGCGCCGCGGAAGTACGAGAGAACACCAGGGGGAGTGGTGCGGTGAAGGACCCATCCACGAATTTCCGACTTAAACCTTTTGGACTTACCAAGTTCTTTTGCTCTTTGTTTTGTTATTCCCACTCCCACCCCTCCCCAGCTCACGCCCTCACTCATTACCAGGGTAATAAATGAAGAAGCTGTTGTACTGTCCACAATCTTAATTTTTTTATTTCGACGCGTTTCAACGCCTCGGCGTTATCATCAGGACAGATGAATATTTAAAAAAAAAACAACAGGCTTTTTTATATAGTCGGTAGGAAAGGAATAGGGGAGTGTGAGGGGAGGGGGGTTTCAAAGTGGGGTTTAAGGTCGTACATTCAAAGGTGAAGTCGTTGGTTGAGGTAGGTGTGAGGAAGGAATATGAGGGGGGGGGGTTTAACGGTTGTTGAGTAACGTGTTGAGAAATGGAGGCGGGGGAGGAAAATTTGGTAGGTTCGTTGTTTAAATTCCAAGGGATAGGATGGGTGAAGGAGATTCAAAATCAATATAATTTAAAAGTAGGTACTGCACTTCTTTATCTGCGTTCTTTCGCTGGATAATCTCTCACCGTCCTAATGCGTCCATGCGCCGACCCATGGATTCCACACTGAACACTCTTAATTCGAAGTTGCACTGGTGAGATTGTTCCAGTAAATGCTTAGCTAAGAAAGATTTTGGATTGTTGTTCAAGAAGCACTTTCGATGTTCACTTATCCTAGTTTTAAAGTTACTGACAGCACTTTTAAATTATATTGATTTTGAATGTCCCTCACCCATCCTACCCCTGGAAATTTAAACAACGAACCGACCAAATTTTCCTCCCCCGCCTCTATTTCTCAACATGTTACTCACCAACCGTTTAACCCCCCCCCCCCCAAATTCCTTCCTCACGCCTACCTCAAACAACGACTTCACCTTTGAATGTAAGACCTTAAACCCCACTTTGAAACCCCCTTCCCCCCCTCCCCTCACACTTCCTCCCCTACTCCTTTCCTACCGACTATATAAAAAGGCCTGCTGTTTTTTAAAATATTCATCTGTCCTGATGATGACGCCGTGGCGTTGAAACGCGTCGAAATTAAAAAAAAGTAAGATTTTGGACAGTACAACAGCTTCTTTATTTGTTATAATATGCTGTTCTACCATATCTCGCCCGATACAGTTGAATATATTACCAGGGGTTACTCCGTGACTCAACGGTCTCTGTTTCCCACCCTTCACCCTTACTTAACTTATCCTGATTGGATCCTCTCTCCTCCCCCACCAAAGACCACGGATAATGGACCAAGAAGGTCTTAGTGCCCGGGTTCCTGTCGAAGGACCCCTACCCTACAAACAATCTAACTACCGAACCCCCACCCTCAGTTTTCTGGTACATATCCGAACGTATGTTTTGAAAGCATCACTTGAAGATGATGTAGTAACATCGAAACCAGGCTCAATACATTATTTTAAATGTAAAAAGTAGAAAACTACAAGTGTTTTGCTTCTGTCATTTTGGAACAGTTCCATCACATCACATCTGATTCTGTATTTTATATCACACGCATAACTGAAAAAATAATCCGTTGACTTTTATAAGCCGAACAAAAATCAACTTAATCGATCGCATGACATTCAAATTCGAAAGCTATGTAAGTACCTTCGCATTATTGGTTTATCATACGGATAAACGACCAAATTAAGGGATTACCAAAAACTAAACCCATACGTTATGGGAAAACACTTTTTTGAAATTAAATCTGCCAAAATTCTTTCCAACACACCAAATTGAAAGTTGAGCAATGGCCATAAGTGGCTCATAAAAAATCTCTCAAAGGGCTTCTTTTAAACTTAAAGGGACGAAACCATAACAATACTATTTATTTCCTGATCATCTCAGCTCGGCAACAAGATGGATAATGTTAATTCATAAAGTTTATTTGGTTTGTATATCCGGCTGATTAGACTGATGTAAACGATAAGAACTGTAAGAAAGAAAACACTGAGCTGGGAATTGAAACGTACAGAGAGCTAAATAACTGGCTGAGACGAA
Organism: Pyrrhosoma nymphula; assembly: GCA_963573305.1. Lineage (NCBI taxonomy): Eukaryota > Metazoa > Arthropoda > Insecta > Odonata > Coenagrionidae > Pyrrhosoma > Pyrrhosoma nymphula. The sequence continues at coordinate 65,872,966 of OY754330.1, read as the reverse complement.
AAGCAAAACATTCAAGGGGAAAATGGTGGAGTGAACAGACAGAGGGAATAGGAAAATTCCAAGAGAAGGGGAATAGGGAATATAGGCATATATGTTAATGAATTTCACACATGGTCTCCATCGCATCACCTTGTCCATTTATTGATGGGTCAACCTTACCGAGCATCCACCGCCCATCGTGGCTTCGGTCGTCCGAGACTACCTTTTGATATTTGAATTGAGTTAGAATAGAGTATGCTAGATCACCAGCATTTACAGTACGTATTATGTGAAGCTTTCCCTGCTTACGGTTACGGCGCTGCACCGGTCAGTTATGCTACATTTTTTCCAGTATGACGCAATGAAAACCATTTTTCATTTGAGTGTTCTACTAGGTGATTGGTAGGTTTTTGGACAGTACTTATCCCACATCCCAATTTCTGAAGCATTGTCTTGTTTTTCCTTCTAAAGTTGTCCCGCCATTAGATCCCTCTTAAATTCCTCATATCTTTTACCTCTTCTTGTTTTGTCTAGAATTCCCATCCTCTTCATTCCTCTTCCACGCATGCCTAGTGTTCTCCCCTCTATTACCCTCTTGAACATACCCTCTCCTCTCAGAACTTCCCCCATCCATCCCTTCTGCCTTCTCCGTACCTCCGCCACCAGCTTCCTCTCCTCTCCAACCATATCCAGTTCCTCCTCGTTCGTCTTCCTCGCCACCCGGCTCACCCTCTCCACCCTTCTCCAAACCCACATCTCAAACTAAATAACTAAAAATTAAACGATATTAAATGTATATATGTTCTTAAGAAATCACTAAAAGTGTGGCTGCTACAATTAGTTAAAATTATCCAAAAGCTACAGAAAAAGCAATTTTAACAAAAGGGCACCTGCTGACAAGCCGCTTTGGTTTAGCAGGACCTATATTGCATTATTATTATTTTCTCTACTTTCTTCAAAATTGTCTCACTGGATTCTGAATATCATAATATATGTAATTTTCCCATCCAATTTCTAATTCTAACCATGTAGATGAAAAGTAGCTATAAGCAAATTATTTGAGATGAAAAACTGTTACCAATAATAATATTATGTACGTGATGATGTACTTTGTTTATTTTTTGTATCATAGTTTATAAAAAAATATCAGATCGTATATTATACTATGTAAATTTCGTAATTTTTGAAATAAAAAAAAATAAACTTTAAAGCTAAAAAAAAAAAAAATAAAAATAAAAAAACAAGACAAACCAAAGCCTAGTAAAATACCCTAGGCCCGTTTTCACTCTTCTACTCGAGCTAGGATTCCTTCTGAAAGAACTACCTTGAGAGTCATCATACCGGTGTCCGCGACCCACCATTCGGAGTTATATGCGGTGTACTGAAACACTGGGACGCAAATAAATTTCAGCTAACGTCTGATATTTTCCCATTTAAAGAACTGAGCGATATCTGATTCTGGTACGTTAATATATTTCTTTAGAGTCGGAAAAATTACTAAAGTTATTAGTTCCTGGAATGAATTCGTAGAACTACTCACACCTAAGGAATACAGCAAGAGAACACAGAGCTATCATAAAACAATCAGCATAAAAATCCAATCCACGTCTTTTCAATTTCCGACTCATCTGCTTGAGAGAGAATTCATGACTGGGATTCAACGAACCTTGTATGCTTGCCAAAGTGAATTAGCTCGCGTACAATCTACGCCTAGTCTTCAAAACTTCCGCTGATCTATCGGACTCCGGAACGAAGTAATCCAACTTGCTTGCATTCCATTTCCAAACTGCTTCGAAAGACCCCTGATTCCGGGCCGATATTGATGTCGTTTTTAAGGATATCCTCTCCGAACAGAAGCCAAATTAAGTTTTCATTATCCCCGTATTAATTCCTCAATATTCCCGAAAGTTCATTGAATATTACGCAAACTTCAATTTCCTTTGCTTGCGACTGTTCAACTTCATTATTGATTCGCGCCCAGAATCACATGAGAAAATAAAATGGCTTTGAAACTGAGCATCCAGCTGAATGATGAGAATTATCTGAAATGCGCAATTGACATTGTAATTGAAGAAGAGGGTCTCATAGATCTCCTTCCACCATTTCCAATAAGCACACACATTGCGATACAAGTAATTCTATTGAAAATATCAAGGCTTAGTGAAAGTCTGTACGCGCTTAGATTTAATACAGTGACTTAAAAGTTACAGGAAAAAGATTAAATGCTTTCCACCATTCCACTGGATAAAGTTTATTTATCGAGTCGACAAGTTTTACGGCACCGCAGCATCATCAGGGCTAAGTATTGAAATTTATTGGATGATCGTTATTAATTGAATTAAATTATTAAACAATGAGTTTTGAAATGAGGTAAGATTTTTTATGACTGCGGTACGTTCAATAGCACGATGCAGTTGAATCTTGAGAGTGCAGTCTCCGTCCACGAGGTTAAAGCCAAACTTTAACCATTGTGGTGTTTACTTTTGACAAATTGAGTCTTCCCGTGGCTTCTAAAATGTGTGTTTTTCTCCTCCTTGTACTCCTATTTAACTTAATATCCTTTATTCTAGCATTATCCACTGCATTCCAATGCTCCTTGTCAATTCCTCAACCCTCATCTTCATCCGCTCTCGTACAACCTCCTTCCTCTTCAGTCTACAACCCCTCTTCGTGAGTCTTTTAGTACTTCTTTCCTCATCAATTCACCAAAAACACTACGCTCTCATCAATATATTTCATCCGCTCTAATCTTGATTACTTTAAGGTGGCTGGAATGGTATTTATGGGTCATTGAGTGCACATTTTAATAAATGTTTTTAAGTAAGTTGAAAAAAAATTCTTGAACCACATTTCATTTAAGTGCATCTGTTCATGCTTTGGAACTCACCATACATACAGTAATGGAAATTTTAAAATAATTATATTTTACGGGAGAATTAAAATACTTTAGTTAATTCCACTTGTGAGATTCATTGGCACCTGAAGATGGTAGGTACATCACCTGGAGGTTCATCACCTAAAGATGACACGAAGTATCGAAACCCGAATCGTGACAATAAATCTTACAAGTGGAATTAACTAATGAATTTTAATTCTTCCGTAATGGATAACTTCCACTAAGTCACCACTACAACCGTTTCCTTTGTGAATTATATTTTAATATTTTCCTTAATTGGAGCATATTTTGACTAGAGCTTTCGGCGCGGTATTCGAAATGTAGACGGAGTTATATTGGAATTTTTTTTTATATTGGACTCGGCGTGGCACTTTGATATTTTTTGCAACAATTATAATAAAAAATGTATCGATGAAGGCTTCCACGGAGTGGTGGAATTGGCGTGGCTAATTTTCCGGGGTGTCCTCCGCGTCGTTACATCTTCGTACGGCAGTTTCGCCGGCGTTTAAGCAGGCGTCTTTAGATATGAAGTGATTCAGAGTGAAGTGAAAATGTATTATTAACAACTGCTGTAGCGCTGGCGAAACTGTCGTACGTAAATATATCGACGCGGAGGACACCCCGGAAAATTATCCACGCCAAGAAATGTATTATTTGGTATAGAATAAAATCTGTAAATGTGCAGTCGAATATATCTAGTGTGCCTTAAGACTACGTATTATAATATCATTGAGTTGTCAAAATACCAAATTGGTGCAATTCAATTTTTTTCACATTTATCTATAGATATCACAAATGAGATCTTGCATGCAAAGTTTCAAACAAATCTGTTCATAAGAAAAAATCGCTACAATCACGTTAACAGTCCAAGTTTTGGAGACACAGCAAGTCTCTCTTCGTTATGAAGTATTCTCGTTTTCCTTCTTTTACGACTCAAGAGAAATAGGATAATTTAATTCACAAACAGCAAAATGTTCCTTAACATCAACGGAAAATTTCTCAATTCAGCTCCAAATGCAATCACGAGTCCCTCTTTGGTAAACCTTCCTCTTCGCTTTCGATTCGATGAAACACCGATTCCATTCACATCGACATCTCCAGCTACAAGTCATATGCCTGCTTCAAAATTTCCCTTATATTCTCCTGCGTTTACCTCCCCAAATAAAGTAAATTAACAAAAGAGCTACAGCATAAACGATCCCTCGAGCTAAACGAAAACGATCGAAACCGATAAATGAATTTACACTTAAAAAACACTTCGAGGTAACTGTGGATATTAATTTTGAATTCTCTTCTTTTGAATTTCCACGCTTATTTTTATTAACCGACCTAGGTTTCAGCACAGAAAATGACTCCGTGTGCTGGAATCAGGGTTGGTGTGGAAATAAGTGTGGAAGTTTACTGAGTGACTTTAAAAAAATGACAATTACACTTGATTTCCTTTTTCCTGGGTAATTAAAGAAACCTATAAGTATGTATCATGTTAAATATACGCAATAGCGATAAACTTCTCTTGCTTATATCTTGTAGCTTAAATTATTTAGCTTATATTTTAATTTAAAATTAATATGCTAATGTCACTACGTCCACATTCCCAATTGCCCACGCTGGAGGAAATGAAGAACCTGACTCATTGTCGTTGGAAAACTTGGTAGATTTTCACCCAGCAGATTCGCCAAGAAAGCACAAAATCATACACCAAACTCGTATAGTTAGCCGGTTGAAGAAATATTACACATGTATCCAGCACAGTTATGAGATCTACCTGTGAAGAAATTCGCTCAATATGCGTTGCAGAACATTCCAATAAATGTATTGGTTCCATAAAGGGTCTCATAACTTATTTCGATTGATGGAGTTTTATACCTATAAATGCCATGGGTAACTAAGATGGCGGATGAGCGATTTACCATTTGGAAAATTAATCAATTGATAAAATAATTATTTTGCGACAAATGGCGAGTCTATGCACTCAGGCTATCAATAATGTGTAACATAAACATGTATAAATATTATTACGCGGAACGAGAGTAGACCAAACAACCGAAGTAATGACCACTGGGAGATAAGTTATGAAAGAGAGTCAGTTCCTGCTACCCTAATTTAGCAAAGAGGTCCATAACTTTGTGGATTTCATAACTATCGACTCCATCGTTGAATGTTCGTGCAACCGTGTTGATAGATGTTAATTACATAATGTCCTTGTTAACTTAATGTTGTGCAAAGCACAAAAAGTATGCCAATTTCAAACAAGCACTAGCCTAATTTAGCAATGAGGTCCATACTTTGTGCATTTCATAACTATCGATTCCATCGTTAAATATTCGCGCAACCGTGTTGATAGATGTTAATTACATAATGTCCTTGTCAACTTAATGTAGTGCAAAGCACAAAAAGTATGCCAATTTCAAGAAAGCACTACCTAAAATTATATCAATTACATTCCTGAGCACGGGTCCAAATAATGGCGCGTTTCCGTCAACCTATCCCTTCCCAATCTCCAATTACATTACGCCTCACTTGATTGCATCAGCATTTCGCGAAGAGATGGAGCAGCGGGAGGGAGTCAGGGGGTGTGGTGGGGAGGGAGGGTGGGGGGGGGGAATGGAAGACGGATGCAGAGGGGCTGTAAGAGTTGAGTTTTAATCCGGAAGGAGGATTGGTGGGGGTGGATGATGGAAGGATTTGGACGGAGTGCAAAGGGAAATTCCGTTAAATCCACCCTCTCCAATTTGAAACCACCTCGGAGACATCCTCCAGCACTCCACGATGCGAAGTCTCCTTCGCGATCATTCGTCCTTCATGCTCTTTCTTTGATCGTCAACTTCCGGAAGTAACGTCAGATGTGGAATTGACATAGGAGGAGAAAATTTTAATCGTTTCTGGCGTAACCTTGTGGAGGATACGGCATAATCTGCTGGCAGGCTGCTTCAAGACCAGATACAGCTGTAACGCAGCGAAACCAAGGTCGTAAATAAAACATTTAATGTGTGAATTCACAAAGTTTTCCATTGTTATTCGGCTAGAGGAGAAGATGAGAGTGGATGGTGTCTTGGCGCACGAAAGTGATTCCTCCTTTTTTTGCGAAAAGTGATACACCCAACATGGCGAACGCGCGCAATCAGTCCTTAAATTTAATGAATGATGCAGAGCTTTCTTTGAAAATTATTTCCACCTTGGATTTTTCTAGGTAAAAAATTACGGTACCTTGTTAATTCCACCACAAATACCATTATTTTAGCCCAACACTGTGCGATCTGGCAATCAGTGCAAGTTTTGCTAGCTTAAGGGTCCATGGATGGATCAAAATTGTAGTTATATAGCACGCTTGATGAGAGACAGCTACACTGCTTCTATCGAGTGAAGATGCACCTCAACAACATGGGAACTGAAAATGAACTGAATAGTAAGTGCTGGGAAGAGGATGAGTAAACCACTTCCCACCCATTGTGTTAACAAATTTGAATCGCTAACGAGTTCGGTTTGTGGAAATTATCCACATTAAAAGGAAACATCCAAAATGAATACTTTAAAAGTTGAGGGAATATAGAATTACAATGCATTAAAATTTGAAACGAGAAGCCGGTGTCACACGGTAATTTTTTTCATGAATTAATTCATGAATAATTCATGAAAACTCTCTAGCCCATTTTACACGGGGCACGTAATTGCACAATCTGATGTACGTACGAACGTGCATTTCAAATTGCATCGTCTAAAGCCGTGGATTTCAAGAACGCATGCGGGAATGCATGAACGCGAGATGGCAAAATGGCCCCTGCTCTAATTCGAAAATGATTGCACACCCGATTGAGAAAAACATGCAGTTTAAAGTTTTGCAATTTCGTGCCCCGTGTAAAACGGCCTTCAGAATCGGACGTGCCAATACTCTGCGAATTTCTGTAAATTAGGTGACTCTGTAAAGTCCTGACGAAGCACGACCGATGATTGGTTTTTCTGCGCCCATGCGCTTCGACCATACCCTTGCCAGAGATTACTTGGATTACTTGAGAAGAAACCGTCATTGAAGTACGCCATCTTTATCACCAGTTGAAATAAGTTGAAGAGGTTAGTAATATAAACATCGCACATTTGAGTGAATTGTTCATATTATTTCATTGTGTGGCAGGAGCGGAATTATGTTTTGAAAATATCTGTTGTTAAATCAGCTGTTGTAATTTGATCAATAAATCACGCATTATTATAATAGAATTGCTATGTTAGTATTTCTATGTGCATTGTCGTGAGCTAGTATGTTTGTTCACGCCATTCATTCAATTGATACCTCAGGCCATAATTATTTCCTTCCAATTATTATACTTAGGCTGGTAGACTGTGGAAATCTCATCTCTATTTATTCTTTTCATACAGATTATGCATTATATATGCTTCACTTCATAAAGCTCTCTTTTAAGGCCGTCAGGCGGTCAGCGTCATAATCATGGATTTCACCTGCTCGTGTGACATCAAGACATGCACGTTTATGAAACTAGTTTGAATAAATGAATGAAGGAACTTGAATATATATAGGTTCGATGTGCTGGTGGAGGCTGAGCCATCGGAACTAGAGCTGGGAGGTGGGTCGCCGAGTGGGAGTGTGGAGGGAAGGGAGGGAATTTTAGTAATAGGTAGCCCCTATGTCCGACGTATAGTGTCCCCGCTGCGTGGAAAGGCCCGACGGGAAGGAGGAGAACCATGGATCACCTCCTTGTGTATACCGGGAGGAAAGGTGCCACAGGTGACGAAGGCGATGAAGTCGGAGGTCAGGGGCGCGAACTGCTCTAAGTTGCATGTGGTTGCCCATGTTGGGACCAATGATGCTGTGAATATGGTATCAGAGGAGATTTTAGGCTCTATGAGAGACCTATGCTCCGAGTTCCGCCGTATTCGTGGAGAATCTGGTACCAATTTGAGGCTTACCATATGCAGCTTGGTACTTAGGACGGATCGGGGTTCGATGGTTTGGAGTCGAGTGGAAGGCATAAACCAGAGACTCAGTGAAATCTGTGGGAGCGAGGGAGCGAATTTCTTGGACCTCAGGCCGGTGCTGGATTCGTGTCGGGTGCCTATTAATCGCTCGGGTGTCCACTATACGTACGAGGCATCGCAGGAGGTAGCGCGCAGGATACTTGATCACACTCGTCGAGTTTAACATAGACGGTAGGCCACAGGGCAGGTCAATTAGTGGGGTCAATAATTATGTGTTGTCAGTTAGTAATTTAGCTAAGAGTACTCCGAGTATAGGGCTCAAGAATAGCTTAATTGAAGACAACAATCTTGAAATGTCCCCAAAACGCATAAACAATAACCATGAAGCAGTAGTCGTTGCAGTAGTTAACTGCCGTAGTTTAAAAAATGAGATTCCAGAATTTCACCACCTTATTCAGAGCACAGAGTGTAACGTCATTATTGGCACAGAAAGTTGGCTGATGGACGATATTTATGATAGTGAAATTTTTCCTAAATCATTCAATGTTTACAGAAAAGATAGGTTCAACCGAACCGGAGGCGGAGTATTTATAGCTGTATAGAAAACCATTGTCAGCCAAGCGGAAATCGTCCCAGATACCAGCCTAGAATCTGTATGGTGCTCTATTAGATGCCCTAAATCAAAAACAATATTTGTGTGCGCATACTACAGGCCACCTAACACCGACGTCACCTCAATTTTAGAACTCGAAACACAAATAAAGAACATCACATCCAGGAACACCGAAAGAAATTTAATCATAGGTGGAGATTTCAATACGCCCTCTATAGATTGGAGAACCTACAGTTACATATTAGGGGGAAGAGACAAATATATATGCGAGTTCCTGATGTACACGTTCTCATCAAATGCCCTACATCAGATAGCTACGACGCCTAACAGAGGGGACAACATTCTTGATTTATTGGCAACAAATATACCGCAAAAAGTAATTAAGGCAAACACTGTTGAGGGAATTAGTGGCCATAGAGTAGTTACCGTAAAGTTCTCCTTGAATATAATTAAAAGTTTTAAATAAAGAAGAAAGTTCTAGATTTAAAAAAAGCCGATTTCAATGCGTTCAAGAGTCATCAAAAAAATTCTCTTCCCGACTTCCAAGAATCAAGCGTAAAGTTAGACACGGAGGGTAGTTGGAAAGCTTTTCTTTCGATCGTAAATTCGGAAATCAGAAAATATATTCCAAGTAAAGTATAAAAAGAGGGCAGCGAACCAAGATGGTACAATGCAGAAGTGAGAAAATCGTTAAGACGTCAGAGTGTATGCCACGCCAAGATGATAAAACTCCGTAGAGATTTGTCCACTAGTGATCAAAATTTAATAATTGAAAAATACAAATTGTCTAAAGCCACTACAAAGGAAGCGTTTCGGAATACATTTATGGATTTTAAAAGAAAAACATTAGTAGAATAGTTACAGGATAACCCAAAAGCATTCTGGTCATACGTAAGGGAAGTTCAAGGCAATAGATCAACAGTTATTCCACTACGGAACGAAAAGGGCGAATTATTAACAAGCAGTTCGGAGAAAGCCAACTTATTAAATTCCTACTTTCAAAGTGTGTTCACCAAGTCATCACAGATTACATCCGTAAAGGTAAATGATCACTTCCAGCAAAAGATGCCGCCTATCGATATTTGCACTCACGGAATAGAAAACTTGTTAAAATCTGTAAGACCAAATTAATCCCCAGGTCCTGAAGAAATTCCTGCCTACGTGTATAGAGAATTAGCTTGTGAAATAGCACCCTACTTGCAGCATATATTTAGTAAATCCATCAACAAACACAAAGTACCCATGGACTGGAAAATTGCAAATGTCACTCCCATATTTAAAAGCGGTGATAAGGAACAGCCATCAAACTACAGACCGATATTTCTTACATGAATCTCTTGCAAATTCCTTGAACTGTATGTTCGGTTATGAGACACATCGATATGCAGAACTTGTCAACAAAAACGTAAAACGGATTCAGAAAGGGAAGATCTTGCGCAACTCAATTAGCATTTTTTGCCCACGATATTTTAGTCTCGCGTGAACTCGGGTTCCAGTTGATGCAATTTTTCTTGACTTTAAAAAGGCATTTGATAAAGTTTCTCACAGTAAGCTACACATGAAATTAAAATCCTACTGTTTAGACGACGCCGTAATTTCCTGGATTGGAGAATTCTTAAGCAATCGCGTGCAAAGAGTTGTATTAGATGGCGCTATCTCTAATAAAGTAAAAATCACATCGGGTGTCCCACAGGGAAGTGTCATAGGCCCACTTCTGTTCCTTTTGAACATAAACGACATCGGTGAAACAGTTGACAGTAAGCTTAGATTATTTGCAGACGACGCAGTGGTATATAGAGAAATTCGTAGCCTTAATGATAAGCAAGCGCTAACTAAGGACCTCGAGGCAATACAGGAGTGGTGCGATGCGTGGCAGCTAGAATTAAACCTGAAAAAATGCGTTGCTATGAATTTTTGGAAACGGAAAAACGCTCCTTGTAACAGCTATTGCATAAACAACAGCAAATTAGACACTGTAGAATCGGTTAAATACCTCGGAGTTAAACTGACTAATGATCTCTCGTGGAGTAAACATATTCGAGAAATTACCGGTCAAGCTAATCGTAAATTGGGATTTGTTAAAAGAGTACTTGGCAAGTGCGACGATAAAGTTCGGGAAATCAGCTACTTCTCCCTAGTTAGACCTCACTTGGAATATGCTGCCAGTATTTGGGATCCTTATGAGACAGGCTTGAAAACTGAGTTAGAACGCGTGCAGCGAAGATCGGCAAGATACGTTAAAGGCCGTTATGATAATCCCGTTAGTATTACTGACCTTTGGCAGCAACTGGGATGGGATCGCTTTCAGACCGTCGATTAAAATTTAGAATCAATCTATTATGTAAATTACAAACTGGTCTATTCACTGACGACGTTGATAATATTGTACGAAATCCGACATACTACGGTAGATCAGATCATGAGAATAAAATTAGGGAACTAGACTGCAGACGGACAGATTTAAAATGTCATTTTTCCCACGAACGATAACAGCTGCCAATGAGACTTTTATCTAGGTTTGTCAATAGGTAGTGTAGCTCTTAGCAGTAGTAGTACTCCCTAATACTTGAATCCTCATCTGTTACATAGTACTAACAGCACGCCGTGCATGTTTTCTACATAAGTCTTGAGTCTCTGTCCATTTGTGTCGTTGCAAAATACATATATATTAACGGTCCCTCTCCATTGTGAGCATATCTGTAGTGTAGTGCATGCTTGTTAGGCTTCGCCTCGTGACAAGCATTAGCGATTAATGCTAATGCATAATTAGTCGTAGTTACACTAACTTTAGGGTATAGTGTAATGCATGTTGGTGAAAACTCACCCCCTGCCACACACCCCTGAGGTGGCTTGCAGGGTATTTTGTAGATGTAGATGCAGATGAATAAATTTACGAAAAACAACTACCGTGGGACTTGAAAGTTGGGATTAGAGTTATCGATTTTGTCAGCCTGATCATATTTTTCAATTTTTACAAATTTAATTTGAAATAATAATTGAAAGAAATAAATTCATTTTTGTTTTTGCTTACACAAAGATGAGAAAGATAATTTCCCATGTTTATGAGGGCAGTATTAGTTATTCCCACATTTACCAATGGGAACGGTGAAATAATTGACAAAGTGGACAACTTTGCGTACCCAGGCCTAATGTTTGTGAAAGCTGGAAGGATAGATGAGGACATTAAGATGCAAGCGAACGCTGGAAGGAAAGTCATAGGTAGCATGTGGAGCACATCAAGGGACGAGTGTTTCTCTAAGGACGCGATAATCGCAGCACTCAAAAGTGCATTTCTCCCCACTTCATTACATGGCAGTGAAACTTGGGTATGCCAGGATAAGCATAAGAGTAGGCAAAATTCATTGGGAATGGGTTATCTGAGTAGGGTTTGCGGCAAAAGTAGGATGGATAGGATTAGGAGTGAGTGAGTCATGAAAGAATTTGGGTTACTGGACACGTGTGAAAGGAACATGCTTCGTCGGTTTGGCCACGTAGAGAAAATGTATGAGAGCTAAATAATGGAGCAGGTTTTTGAAAGAGGAGTGGATGGTGTGAGAGGAAGGGTTACACCGCTAAAGTCAAGGGTAACTGTGTTGGGAAGAGACACTTATGTCCGGGGGTTAAAGGTCTGGGAAACTTTGATCGCATCGGTTTCGTTGACGAACCTTTACGTTAACTTGATGTCAAGTTAGAGGTTGAGTTTTTTTACATTAAATCAGACTGTTTGTCAATTGACGGGAACGTTACCGATGAGAGAACGTAAAAACATCGGTTTCCATAATAAGAAAATATTTAACCAGAGATTATAACATTCGGGCCTTTAGAGGAGGAATGTTATGATTGTTAAGAACAAGAGAGCGTGTACGAAACAATACATAAATGTGGAAGATGCGAAGAGTGCGCAAGGATAAGGCAGCATGGATGAAATAACTTAAACATAGCCATTGCTTTAGGTCTAGCCTTACTAAGCTCTTTGAAAGTGCCAAGCCCTAAAGTGATGGGTAAGTATGTCTGCATGTAATATAACGAATGGCCAGTTATCCCTTCTTCATTGGCATGGAATTAACATAGAACTTCATATTTTAATATATGGCAAACATATATTCTGAGTCTCATCACAATGATAAATAACGGAAATAATAAAAGCAAAAAGCATATATGCAACAAAAATGCTTACTTTATCAAAAGTCGACCTTCATTGTAATCACTCATCTTCATTTATCGTTCAATTCAAAACTTTATTGACTGCAGTCACCCATTTTACTCTCCCCTACCCTTGTAGGTCTTCTGTTTCATATCCCGTTTTAGCTGACCTATCATTACGTCCCTTTCTTCCTCCATGGGATTTCCTTTCTGTTTTTCTTTTCCATTATTTTCCTCATAAATGTTTTGTCTCCAACAGTCATTAAGACATGGGTGTACCAGTCAAGGTGGTCATATGCATATTTTGGATTATTTTGATAGATATTTTATTTTTAGTTATCTGTTTTTTTCTAGGCTTTCAACAAACTCGCTTTCATCTTAAACGCTGGAGAAACATGCGTATATGTGGAGCAAAACTTGGTGGCACTCACTCGTACAGAAAAAATGACGTCAGGGAGAGGAGACCATACAAGATAGGAGGGATTAAGATCCTTAGGTTCTATCTAGAAGTCCCCAACGGTCCCCATCGATAACTCTGCACGCTCCTCAACGCTAAATTCGTTCTCAGTGACCTTAAACGCTCCGCAGGCGAGTGCCATCAAGTTTCGCTATACCTATACGTGGAGTATGGAAACATGCGTACGTGGAAACATGGTGGAGTATAGAGTACGGTCGGACAGGATGGAAGCAATCGCATCCTATTTTTTTTTAATCGTTTCCACATCTGGAAGAGAGATAAGTACCTACATATATTGAAAGTGGAAATTTCCGCTTCATCCTCCACGCCGGTCTCGAGAATGTTTCATTCCGCTTCCCTCTCGTTTGATTCGTATTTGCGGAGTTGATTGGCCGTGTTGGGAATCGTCTCGATGGAACGGATGAATGGAACCCGGCAAGGCGGAGCGCTCAATAGACTTCCGTCAGGAGAGAAGAATACCTATACAGCGATTAGGTCGAACGGTTTCGACAACGGATTCCGATGCGTCGTCAGCCGGGGAAGAGTGGAAAAAAATCGCGCAAAATAATGGAGAAAGCTGGTGGATGAGACGCGGAGTATACATCGACTATGGACCTTTGTACCATGCATATGCATACGTATATTCATCGAAACTTTCTATTTCAGACCCTGGAATGGTGGAGAATTTTATGCAGCTAAAATGCATACAGGGTCTCTACTGCAAGCTTCTGGAAGCCTCGTTTCGTTTTTAAGGATCTCAGTGACTGGTTGAGGCCATAAGTATCGGTTGTGTATCTAGTATTTATTTATTTTTAACTTCCTTCATTCTAAGACTAGTGCACCTTTGTACATAGCATTTATTTGAAAAAAATTGAAATGGTGGAATGGAAAATTTGGATGGAAAGATGCAAATGTTGAGAAAATATCTAATTTTAAATTATAATAAAATTGATATCCACAAGGTAAATCAAAGTTGTTCTTAGGTAAAACTAGATTTTTGCTAAAATAATTCATCTACACCACAATTTTCACCTTTGATAACCAATTTTTTTGTGGTCATATTTTTAAATATTATTAAATTTTACATGGTAATAATTTTTACAGAATATTTATTTTATTCCAGGAGTCAACAATGAACAGCTTAAAAATTTTCACCTTTGATAACCAATTTTGTGTGGTTATATTTTTAAATATTATTAAATTTTATATGATAATAATTTTTACCGAATCTCTATTTTATTCCAGGAGTCAACCATGAACAGCTTAAAAATAACCTTATGGCTCATTTTGTCTCAAGTGACTGAAAGTCAATTACTCACAGGAGAGAAGACAAAAGCTTTTCTCTTACCCTATCTACCATTAACATGAACGTAAAATATTCCGAGGCATAAATAACTATCTGATCATGCAAATTATTCAATTTATTAACCTTTTCCGTGCTGAATATGGGCAAAGAAGCATTATCCTAAGAGCCTTCTAGGCCTCTTTCAGTCAAACATGTTTATCCTTGCAAAGTAAAAAAAATATTGTTCTCCACGAAGAGTTAAATGAAATCAAAACATCGGGAGGGAATGATTTACCTTTGTTAATGAAAAACAAATATAAAAAAATGTCAACTACTCGCGCAGGAATTGAGTTTTTTTTAAGTGAAGACGACATGAGCGGGCGACACGTGTTTGGCCCAGTTCTCGGAGACGGCTGTTCGGCGGAACAAAGCGCTGAGCGCCGCAGATCGCCTCCCACGCCGAGCTCCCCCTGGACGGCCGCTGGCGGAACCAAGAAATCGACGAGTGGTGCGGCCAAATTCTTTTCAAAGCCAAAAGCAAAACGTGCAGCAAATATATCCCCTTAAAGTCCCCAAAAGGTGGATTATCAATCGAAATCTTTCTCGACACAATGGTGCCATTGGGAGCAAAAGTGAAAGAGGTGAAAGTCAAAATTGTTACTTTTTGGAAAATGAGGATTAAAGTTAAATAATTAAAACATAATCCTAAATGCTACTTTCTAGTGAAAAAACACGGAAGATAGACTCAAACCACTAATTCACAAAACATATTATAGGTAGACGAACGCTTCTGTGCACTTGACTAAAATATGACAGAAAACTGACTTACACAACTTTTGCTCTCAACGGCTAGATTATTGAAATAAGTTGTGCATAGGTTTGAACATGGAGTTACGCACTTACTTCGCAACATTAAGGCCTTAATACCAAATAACTGAAAGTAGAAGATTTACATTTTTTTCTGCTTCTGATAAAATCCCCTCTGACGTCATTTCATCCATCAATCAAAATATCCATGGTTCTAGGCCCAGTGAAGGTAAAATTTTTTTCTTGAGGTAATTTATAATAATTTATTGCCTTATTTTCGGCAGAAGTGGACAAGGGTTTATAAGTTTTTCTGAAAATTAGATTTTCCGAAAAAATAATGCAACTATGCCAAAAGTGAGGGCAACGAAATACTCATGGATGAACTTACCCACCATCGGTAATTTCTAATACACGATGCAGTACAGTGATCTGTATGGTATTTTTCCGCAATAATATGATGGATTTTGATATGAAGTTACGCAGTTAAATACAACCAAATAACAAAAACTTAGAAACTAGGGAACTACTCGTAAATTACTCGTATACCTTGTAAAAACGTAGAAGATAAAAATGTTTTCCGCTTCCGAAAGAACGTCCACTGGAGTCATCTCATCCATCAATCAAAAGATCCATTGGTTCAATTCCCGGTGAAGAGGGATTTTTTTCCCTCGAGGTGAGTTTTGAAAATGGATGCCTTATTTTCAGCGAAGTGGATATATTCACAGGAGTTTTTGAGTGGCTTCAGAAATAGAGATTCCGAAAAAAATAATGCAATACGCCAAAAGTGAGGGCCACCTAATACCCATGGATGAACTTACTCACTATCGTTAAACGCACGATTAAGGACATTGATCCATATGGTGATTAGCCACTATAAATCATAATCGTTCTTTTAGATGATGAATGAACGTATACAGGCGTTGACACATGTGGAGCATTGGCCGTCGAGAGTTCAAATGTGAAACAAGGGGAACGATCTATGGATGAAATGACGTCACTGCCGTTATCGGGATGTTCTGCTTCCACTCGTCTTTAGACTCTTATATCTCTGGCAATTTTGGGAATCTTAAAGGAATAATTTGAAAATGATCCTTTGCCATGGTTTCCTACACGATTAAGTAAAAAGCAAAAATCTTGATGCACCCCCAATTGGGGTTGCAGGTCCTCTCGGTCCTCCTAAGGAGGCCCTCGCGGTGGTAGTGTGAATTCTTAGCCTCCTAACCCCAGGGTCGCGGGTTTGAATCCACTTAAGTGAGATTACAACATAAACCCCAGCCTGGGTTGATTTTTCACCACTCAGGACACATTTGTGTGTGTTCGTCCTTCGTTGATTGTTAAATACATTGGTGTAAAATGCATTATTTCCAATCATTGCGATTACACAAATGATGTGGTATTCGTGATAACGGAGCAGGTTTTTGAAAGAGGAGTGGATGGTGTGAGAGGAAGGGTTAGACCGCTAAAGCCATGGGTGAATGTGGTGGGAAAAGACACTTATGCCCGGGGGTTAAATGTCTGGGAAAGGTTGATCGCATCGGTTTCGTTGACGAAACCGTTTTAATTTTCCAATCATTCCGATTGCACAAATGATGTGGTACGCAGTAACGCGCACGGGTGCTAAGATATACACCAAAGAGAGTGAAATTCGTCATGAAAAAAATCATTTGACTAGACCGGGATTTCATCCCATTGGCGTATATTTGTACTTTTTTACTGCGACAATATCCTGCTGCGTCCACTGAAGTAAGACGAAAAAGTTTCTTCTCACCGACAGTTTTCTGCCAAAGGATGGATCGCTAGTCTCGTAAAAATCTAAGATACTTTCGCATGAGCTTATAACCAATTAAAACATAACAAACACGTAAACAAACTAGAGTGATTTATCCCAATTCCATAAAAAGACAGGTTTTGTTCCACTTAAGAAGTTTAGAATATCTATTGTTTCCCAAAATCTAGTTAAGTGTTCCTTCTGACTTTAGTTGCAGAATACAATAGTGTAGTTCACCTCCGTACTGTACTACCATGTATTGTAAATTGTTCATTGCACCATTTTTTCAATTGAATCTCCAGCAGCCACACCTTCCATTAACTGTCATTACTCAGTCAAAACCTACGCGTTCTTCAGCATTACTTTAACCCATTTCCGCCCACCGTAGACATATGGCTACACTCTGACGCGCGGAGTGTATGACGCTCTGTAAGAGTAACCGCGAAATTTATCGCAATCAACTTGTCTACACTGCGTTGCTTAAAGTCACGATCGCCAGATTAACGCGTTAGTTCGTTTTGGAAGCTAGTCGGGGCGAGACTACGTGCGGGAAGAGACGTGTGCGCGTCAGAGAAGCAAAATGGAAGTCCACTGCAGATAAATGTGTAATTTTTTGTTGTGTTACCTGTTGTTGTGAACTTAAAATATGTTTTCTTTGCGCCTAAGGCCCATTCTACACGAGCGTGAATCCCACGACGGGATTCCCGCGGGACTGCGCCAAAATTTTGTGCATACTACACGTGGCGGGATCCCCGTTGCGTGGTGTCCGCGTGAAACCCGTCGGGCCATTCTACACGAAGCGGTTTAGACGCGAGATGGACGCGGTGGAGCTAGGTTGTGTAGCTGTGGTTGTCCAACTCCAGATATTCGAACTGCGATACAGAGCAGGTTGAGCCTCTATCTCACAAATAAACTTCTCTGTATCGAACATTACACCGCACCGTGTTGAACCCAACTTGATAATGGATGCGAAGTGAAGTGAGCTGCCGCGTGCGTTGACACAGCTTCGTGTAGAATGGCTGGGCGGGATTCCCGTCGCGGGATTGACGCAGACGTCCGCGTCAGCTCCGCGCTCCCGCCTCCTGCCGCGTCCTCCCGCGGCGTGATTCCCGCTCGTGTAGACACGTCAATTTAACTCAGTGGTTCCTGTCGAGCGCGCGGCCCCGACGCGGGAATCCCGTCGCGGGATTCACGCTCGTGTAGAATGGGCCTTAAGGATTGGGGCGTCATGTGCTCAGCGTAGCCATACGGTTACGGGTCGTTCTGCGGAAACGACACGGAATATCACCAAAATATTTTGCATGAGTAGGCACTATAGGTGACCATATGAGTAAAATACCAAAAATTTGTTAAAATCGTAAACAAATATTTTTCTGGACGGAAATGGGTTAAATTCTTGCCCTTTCTGTGTTACAGCAAAAACTGAACAACTAATTGTAAGACACACTGGTATCCGATATTTTAATTATCACCCTCCATTCATACTCGTGCTATCAGTGTTTCTGAGGGGATTTAAAATTAGGAGAAGGCGTACTTTTGGACGAAAACCTAAAGTTTAAAGGAGTAGCAGAAATGACCAAACTGGGTCACACAAAATATAGTTAGCCTCTCAACTCTGACACAATTTACACCTCGAAAATTCGTTTAAGCCCAAGGGGTGACTCTTAGGTACCTTTTTTTTCGGAAAACATCCTAATATCCATGTCGGAAGCAGGTGTCTCCGGAGAGTTTCGGTCGCTTTGCCGATACTTGGGCGGGGTGGAGTATCTGTACGTGGGAGTCCAGAGAAAGTCACTTCAACGCTATCGACTCGTCTTGGTGGAAGGAAGGCGCATGCGAATCACTGTATGCCCCGTAGGCTGCCCTCATTTTCTTCTTCTACCTCTGTGAGGAGGATGAACTGGTAAATAACAGGCTTTCAGCCAGTTCTTTACCAGTTCATTCTCCTCACATACATCCATTCCATCTCTCCCAGGATCGTTCAGCATTACATTTTCCTTCTGGGAAATGATCTCTCGAAATCTTCACTATCCTGGAGTGCGATCAAGATTCTCCGGAACGCGTGTGCTCGTGTTTTCGTTATCAAGTTAAAATTGGATTATTATATATTTTTATTCTAATTTTTGTTTCTTTTGCTATAAATTTATTTCTTCATGTCATATCGCTTAAGGCACCTGCTACTCTGTTCGCCTTGTCTATTTATATTTTCACTTCTTGAAGTATCATGTCACAGCCTGTTATTTATACTTCCAACTTTATACCCCAGATTTTACGATAATTAACCATGATATTTAGGATCCAGGTATCCTATTTCGTCCTCTCTTAACTTATTTCGTGGCTGCCTTAAATAAACACTGTGCTCAGCCACGGAAATATTAAGACAACTGCACGAATCGAGACGTCAAGGAGATGACGTCTCTTGTAGAAGGGGTCGGTAAAGGAGTAGAGGCGAGAGAACAAAAATTATAGGTGACGCTACCAACATGACTACCATAAACTTTAGAGGGCGGGAGAGTGTCACCAGCACGTTTCGCGGCAATATTTACGATGCAAACGCTGATATTCTTCATAACCCATTGGAGGAGGCCATATAGACTATTGGAGCCATAGAGAGGTAGAAAGTTGATGAGAATGACATATTCAGCATTTTGAAGTTGGTAAGGAAGGTTAGCGGCGTTGGGAAGCCTGGCGGTCAAACACGAAGACTGCTTAACTCCCCCGCGTGGAGTCAGTTTGAAGGCAATGGACTCTTCCAGTGAAAAAGCCTTCTGAGAAATCGCCACCATGTTTCGCTACCACTATATCAATAGTTTTTAGGGTGGAAGTGGAAATAAAGGTCATAGCCATGTGGGATGCTCGAACTGTGTCTCTACGTAACTTTCTATTTTTAAAAATTTACCTTTTATCCGCCCAACTTTTCGAAATCATATCCGTTAGCAACCTAATATACTAATTTATATTTTCATATGTATATGGACAATTTTTCAATTTGGTTCCACTCAGTTACATTAGAACTTCCATTGGCAGCGAGATGGTCCAGTGGTTTCTGCGTTCCCTAAAAAATCAGACGCTCCAGAAATCCTATCCGGGTGAAATCCGTTTCCGCTTTTCGAAAAATTCGTTGTTCTCACGCACCAATGCCGATCGCAAGACTTAAAGATTAGACACATAAGCACAAAAAGGCACATTTCTATTTTCACCTTCCTTCACCCCTCGTAGGTAGCAATAATAATTTGAAAATTCTGAGGGTAACTTAAAAAATATCTAAGTTTTCTTTGATTCATGATCCCGAAAAATAACACAACATATATATGGTGCCCGGACGTTCTCTCTATTGGAACTGTCTTTATAATTTTTAACTTTTGCGAGTGTTGAGGAAAATGTTTCTTATACGAACATACCATTTTCTTTGTTCAAACCGTAAAAATGCAATACGAGAACATTTGCGCACATTTCAACAATATCCAGGAAAAAAATTACCGAACAAGTTTACGTAGTGACATGCATAACAATACTGATGATATTTGAACGGGGGATCTGGGTGGCTGGAATGTGGTCTTCCCATCCTGATGGCCAGGATTAAAATCCAAGCAAAGGCGGAGATTTTTCACTGCAATCCCGATGCGTACTTGAGTGCTCTTTGAATAAAACTTCCAGTGTAGTACTCCGTCTGTCAGATGGAATGTTAAACTGTGGACCCCCTTAAACTTTGCGTCAAAAGCAGGGTAATACCTACGCCGGGTTTATCTCCCCCCTTCCTCCATTCGTCTAATTTCCTTTCCTTACCGATCTATGCATTTATCTTTAGTGGCGCAAATGACCTCACTTGCCGGTCGCCTTCCGAAATAACCAAGCAAACAATTTTCTAATTATAATCTTTTTCCACAATCGTATAAACGTTCCAGCTTGTATGAATTGGACCAGAAATGTAGAATATACTTAATGTTTCCAAATTAACTTGAAAAACAATAACTACTACTAAAATTTAGTGCTTTAAGAAGACAAAAATAGTGTAAAGAATTAAACTAAAAAGGTATTTTTGGAAGAATAAAACTTATTATGAATTATTTAAAGGACCGAATCACAAATAATAGTAGGGACAGTAAAATGCGTTAGTTGATGAGAATCGCAGGGAGCACTTTTCATCACGACATTTCCCACTCTAAAAACGAACTATAAGAATAGGGTCAGTCAAACTTGAAATTATTACGTTATTTAAATGAAACAAATACGGAAAAAAGTAACTTAAATGTATTCATACGCAAAAAAATTAAATTAAAAAAAATTAAAAAAAAAAAACGAAAAATGTTAACAAGATCAACATGCTAGCGGGACATGAGATGATGCAGGTGTTGATTTACTTCACCCGAGTCCACTGATTTTTTTCACCCGATTACAACGTTTTTATTTATAACACATGTGTTTTGAGATACTACGTGAGAAATTCGTTTCCGGAAGCGCTGAAGAACCAGATCGACCCCCTCGGACTTCGAACGAGATGGTGGGCACGTTCGCCGGAGGCCCATACTTCCTCTTTCCTATCCGAAAGCACCGCTCTCAATCGTAGTCATGAGGATGGATGGGGGAGAGAAAGGAGAGACGGGGGAGAAAATGGTATTCCAGAGACGTGAGCGCGTGGTTCAGGGAATCCGCGGGGAAGAGGACGGTTTCCCGAGATATGAAAGGGAAAGGATGAGCGTGAATGGCAGCCAAACGGAGGGACTATTGCAAGAAGGGTGCGCGACTGAAGTCGAAATTCAAAACGGAGAATAATAATCTCAGCTCATACAATATAAACTCGAGATTGAAGTTATCACTATTCCAAGTGAGGATTAAAAAATACCTTCAAAGCCTGGTTTTATAATGTACGGTTAAACGCAGCCATTATACCATATAATTTTCACGTTAACGTGATATTAATTGAAAGTTCACAGTTTTTAGGCACGATAAAGTTTCGGTCAGTTGATGTGAGCGCTATCTATGTGAGAACATATTAGCGTCTTTTGTCATACTATGACTATATTTTGCGTACCCATCACACCATTCCCTTTCAGGGTAGGAAAAGTCAAACAACTTTCAGTTATTGCTGTTTGGCCTTGCAAACGGGCTCTCTTTTGATAATTTCCTCATTGATTCATTAACGCTCTCCTGTTCTTATATGACTCCTAATATGCCTTATCTTTAGAGTCTCTTCCACCACATTCACCCATGGCTTTCGCGGTCTACCCCTTCCTCTCACACCATTCACCCCTTAACCACATATCTGTTTAGTTATTCGACTCTCTTCCATTCTCTCAGTAAAATATTTAAAAGCGATTACAAAGCTGGGGCTAATAAAACGGATACGGAACCAATTCGGAGTCGATTCCAGAATTCTGCCTGCACCGGGCGTACTCGGACAGACCTTTGAAGTCACTATCGAATGTTACCGGATGGCTGGTAAGCAAAGTAGCCGTCACGTGTGTGCAGTTTGCGCGATAGGCTGCCGCGAAGGGATCCGAGTAGGGATGTGACGTGTAAGCGTGTTCACGTCTGGAGGCGTGTACATGTTTTATTTTTCTTGCAAAATAATACAAGTTAGCATCGTCCACCTTTGATCACGAATTGCCACCACATCGACCGGGGGAGGGGCCCCCCCTCAACCTCCCCCGGTCACTTAATATGACTTGAGTCATGGTGAATCGTTATGCATCAGTGTGTACGGTAATTACTGGAATCTGGATCGCAGTCGGTGACTACTGTCACCACCTGCAGTCACATCTTACTCCCTGTGACATAGTTTCTCCTTAGCAGGCTGCCGTTTTTGCAAGCATTGGTGCGGGACTCCAACATTCTTGGCGTACATACCTGTAGGCCCACCGCAGAACGGAATGTGGGGCCAGAGATTAACTATTGTATGCGTCGGGACAGGTAAGACGTGTACACGTATACACACCTGAAAAACAAGCGTGTACAAGTTTACTGCAATACACGCTTTTACCCATCCCTAGATCCGAGTCTCCTTCTTCGGAGTCGGACCTGCGCGGATGGGACGAAATTGAGTAGGTCCGCGCAAGGCCGATTCAGATACGTAATGTATGTCCTACCCTTCGTGAAACGCGGGTTAACCGAACGAAAATGTATGTGGCATGCACATTCAATAAGTTCCTGAAAAATATTAACCTGATACTATACCTATATCCAGTCCCAAAACACTCAAAATACTTATAACTGATCGCCCCTTAATTATTTACCTGGTTTGCGTTCCGAATCGCGCATCATGCACTTCAGGTCGTTCCGAACAGCGCTTTGGAGCGAGCATATTCGGCAATTTGAAGTGCGCATCAGGGAATCAAACATTTCTGGTCCATTTTATGCGTAGACTTTGGAGCCCGCGGAACTGAAAATTACGAATTGACGATGGAGACCAATGATTACATACACAGGATGGAGACTATTGAGGTGATGGTAGACGGCTTTGAGACGCCATTTTAATTCATTTTAACACCGGAGGAAGCAAATAAGGCAAGAAAAGGTTAGTGAAGATTAATTTTACAGGTGCATATGTGCATTTTAGGTGAATAATTTGCTGAATGCCTTCCAAATTAGAAATCAAATTTCTACTTCGCTTTTCGTAAATACATATGTAGTAGTTGTAGTTGTAGACACTGTAGTTGACGTGGGCTACGACAAAATTGTCGGCGGCGGCGGGTGACCCCCGTCCAACCCGGCGCGGCGGGTCGGGGGATGCATGCCCTCATTCTGGCTGCTACCGAAAAGGTAAGTAAACGCTACTATGTAAGTGCAGCGACTCTCCACCCGTCACGGCTGAAAAGTATCGGCTGTAACAATGATCGTACCCGAGCCCATGGTATTACTTAATACCATGCCCGAGCCAACATAGAGTTCGGCGAAACGCATCAATACTCGTACTTTATATAACATTTGTAGGATAGTGTAGAGCACATTGATGAGAACTCACTCACCTTCGCACACCCTTGAGGTGGCTTGCAGGGTACTATGTACATGTAGTTACGTTCGTCTTGTAAACGCATCACTGTTGTAAAAACATGAAGAAATTCGTCCAAATTCAGCTACTGATTTCCAATTTTACTTGTTACTTTACATTTTTGTATACATATACTAATTTCATGGAAACCAATTGACAATTACTATGTTGCGTTAATGTAACCGACGGAAACAAAATTTAAAATAATAATAGTAATAACCTGGTCTTGGAGCAGGATTCTGATAATCAAACGGACGGATAAAATAAGAATTGAAAAATTTACAGGAGAGTATAAGAGGAAAAGAACATATGGAACACTATGGCGCATTGGGTTCACCACGAGACACAATGAGTTTGTGAAGAAGAAAATTGAAGGAAAAATAGAGGGTCCCGAGGGGAAGGGCAAAAAATGAATACATGGACCAAATAAAGAAAAATGTAGACAAAGAGAACTACTAGGGAGTAAGGGAACTAGCATTAGATAGGGAAGGATGAAGGGCTGCAGTAAACCAATCAAGGATTGAACAACCAATGACATGAATAATAATAAATTTTACAGATTTCAAAGTTTCGAAAGGACTCATACAGGCTGAGGTCAACCGGGAGAAGCATGCCACAGCTCAACCTGAGAGTGCAAGTGATGTGGCGGGGAAAGGTGAGAAGTTGAATAGCTGTGTTATTGCACAATGGAATTATTTTTCATTGACATTAGTTAATAGTGCTTATTTATACATGAAATTCATGTTGCTACTCTTTCTACAGAACAGGAGAGACACCATCAGTGGAGGCAGGAGAAGACACTCCTCCTTCCTGAGTCTTACCGAGTAAAGTAGGAGTTGTTCTGCTCGGGCCGGGTTCGATACAGCAAGGTGTGGGATAATATAGCGTCAGTAATGAGGAAGGTGGGTGCACTTGAGGTCAATGGCAAACAGTGCCAGACCAAAATAAGTGCCCTCAAGCGAACCTACAGTGAAATCAAGGCAAAGATGGAATAAATTTAAAATAACAGCATGTTTGAAGACGTAAATATGAACTTTGAAAAGGGAAAAAATGATTTAAGAAGGATAAAAGGAGCAAACACAATGAAGGTTTGAATAAATAAATAGAGAGGAAAAAATTGTAAAGGGTGCTTAAAGTAAAAGGAATTTCGGACGTACTAAAATTTGAAAGAAGTTAGTTGGGTGACGCGCTAAGCATACTTACTGATTAACAATTTAAAAATATTTTAGCTAATTTCCTGAAACACCTTTGGTTCTTTCGGATGCATCGATTCGATTGTAACTCACCATTTTCTATGCAGCAACCGCAACACAATTTCCTAGCCAAAGGGTTTCCTACGCTAAAGACAGCAGAATTTTCTCGATGAAAAAACAAAACACCTCCACCTTTAGAAATTCTAATTTCCCCGACCAACTCCATTTCACAGAAAAACGGACAGAAATCCTGAAAAACCGAAACAAATGGACGTTTTGCGTGGAGCACAAAAGGAAAGCTCAAAAATAACAAGGGCGGACGGAAGTTGTCACGTGCAACCGCGCCAACGATGAGGGCGGGGCAAGGAATGAAAAAATCTTCGAAATAGCATCCACTAGAAATGAGAATAGATATGCAATCACCGATAGTAGATAAATAGATAGACAGAAATTTTATTGTTGAATTACAATTATAAATATACATGGAAATGGACAAAATTACTACGTGAGGAATCCGAGGGGAATCCTGGATTGTGGTCCATCATAATGTAAGTGCAAAAATATTATTGCTACTTAAGACCTGTTTTATTAAATAAAACATATGGTGCAATTAATTGAAATAAAAGATTTTAAAATTAATGAAAAGGCTTACAAAATGAGTAAGAAAAATTAAATTAAAGGCTTTCGCTCGAAAAAACTCACACCCAAACTTATTTTTGGGAATGTTACTGCATTGTAGTAACCTTTGAAAACATCGGACATAACGTTAATTTATTTTGGGCCGACTTATTCCAAGAATTGTTTGATTGTGGAAGTATTTATCATCGGTAAGGGGAAAAACTATCTTTTTTCTACTGGCAGGTAAAGGGAAAAATATTTTTTCTAGGATAAAAATATTTCTCCCTTTACCAATCGGAAATAACAAAGAAAATACTATTGACTAGATTTTCTGAGCGAAAATAATTACATATCCATACCATTCTACGAGCCGTCGCACAGTGGGACAGAACCCCCAAATTCGTGGCCAAAACTATCAAATTCGTACGATTTCTCCCAAATTTTGTAAATATGGGTTTTTAGGGTCGCTGATAACGAATTGGAAATTAAAATGAAAAATAAATAAATTTTCCAAAATATACATAAGAGTGTAACTATTGCATTAAGGGTGTAATAGAGTACCGGAATGGTAGAATTACTATTTGAGGAAGGGTTATAGATAAAAATGTTTGGCAAAAAATTGCGTGGTTTCAATAAAGTGGCCAAAGTGTATCATACGATTTTTAATTGAAGATTAATTTCAAACTCATATCATGGCCATCATCATTTTTACTGGATTTTTTTGTATATTGCTATGCTGCAAGCAAGAAAATATGGAAAACTTTTCTCATAACATTTTTCGCAAGACTTCAATTTTGACCCTGACCGAGCCTTCTAGGTAATTTAATGGAGGTAATATTATTTCTTAGGGTAGAGATATCTACATATACATCTACATATTACCCCGCAAGCCGCCTCAATAGGCGTGTGGCGGGGGGTGTTAGGACACCAGCCGTTTGAATGGACACGCTCTAATGAAATTACGCCTAGCATTTATTATAGTACCTTATTGTTCGGGGGAAAAACGAATTCCCATACCTATCCGTTCGGCAAAATATCTCTCTTAATTTATCGTTTCTGTCGGACCTGGAAATATAGTGGGGTTCTAATAGGATGTTCTCCGTGTCGCTCTGAAAGATATCTATTATCAATTGTTCAAGCAATCTAAGCCTAGCGCGCAGCCTCCGAGTCTCTAGCGGCTCCCAGCCTAATTCGTTTAACATCTGTGTAACGCTGTCTGTACGCCCGTAGCTGTTTTTGACGAATCGCGCAGCTTTCCTTTGTATTTTATTTAGTTCCCGGACTAAGTGTTTCTGCACCGGATCCCATATGCTCGCTGCATATTCAAGGTGTGGCCGGACGAGTGCGAAATAGCACCTCTCTTTTACTTTTTCATCCGAAAATCTTCCCACAATACGCTTGACGAATCCTAGCTTTTTCAGAGCTCTGCCACAAATATTTCTTATATGTGCTCCCCACGATAGGTCCGAAGTTATCGTAACTCCGAGATACTTCACTTCATCTGTCGCCTTTATGTTAACACCATCCACAGCATATACATGGGAATATTTGGACGACCTCCGCATGAAATGTATATCCATGAAAGTATTTTAGAATAAGGTTTTGATTCCAAAGAGGGGTCAAAAATGCATGTTCAGTCTTTTTAATCACACGTCGATTGTAAGGTCTACATTTCTTCTGAGGAAATTATCATCTATATATATACAAATGAATGTTTGTCTGTCTGTCTGTATGTCTTTTATACTTTTTAGAAAGTTCACTTTTGTTTTGTATTTGGCGCCCATCTGTATCGACTCCACTGATTGTCGAAGCTGTCGAGTTTGCATTTCGATTCGACTGTGGAGTCGACTTGGTTTAGTCAGTGTTGCTCGGACGCCAGTACTACGCTAACGTTTGTGAAGGTAGCTTCGCATGCAGTTCCGCTCACCAGTTTGATTGTAATATCGGCATCAAGGAGAGAATATATCAACTTTGTTTAACAACTTTAAGTTTTCATTTATCGTAATCTCCTAAATCTTTTTCGCTACATTTTTTGGTCCTGACGGCCGGATATACTCATAGGAGGATATCGGATAGAAGCATATCAGATTGAAGTATATTCCAACATTGGATACCGGATTTATTATCACCATATCAATTACGACCAGGCGACAATTTATTTAATATTCGTGAGATAACTATCGTATCGTATCACGGGAGTTGGAGCATGTGAAACGTATTTCGGAGCACTCTAATCGGACAGCGCGGTGGACATTTCGACGGCAGCGTTTCAAGACGACCTTCATCGAGGAGGAGAAGGCGTTTATCGTAATCTCCTACATTTTTTTCGCTACATATACAAATCTACAGTTTTACTCCAATCGTGCTGACATCTTGCAGACTAATAGTTCAAGGCAGGAGAAAAATTGTAGGCTATTTTAAAAAGATCTTAGGGTCCTAAAAGATCACAAAAAGGGGCCACGCCTATTGGTTTTGTGCAGCGGTTTCATTTTTTTATTTTTAAAATGGACGATTTTACAAATGACGTCACGCAACGCTTGCGCGTGGAAGAAGTTGGTACTATCGGGACAAACAAATCATATCCAACCATAGAGTATTTGCGTAACTGAGGTATTTTGTTGAAATTTATTATAGCGAGTAGTGTTTTGTTTCGAAATGCCAAGTACGAAATACCAAGGTATAATTCCAACTAATTAATTTAATAAATAGCTTTTAATATGCAGTGTTTTAGCATCGAAATTTCCTAGGTCTAAACGCTCAACCATAGGTTCTTCGTAGTGTGACGTCATCTCCCATATTAGCAGAAGCGAAATAGCCTAGCTGTGCGTTGAGAGTGAAATAGTATTTGCCTTTTCGAAGTTATTTCGATATATGCTAATTAATAGCTAAAGTTTCGTCCGCACGCTAAGACTACACAGTCACACAATCTCCAAATCAACAAATGGTCGACTATGGGAGATGACGTCAAAGCCTACAAAACATGGCGGACCATTGTTTCGGCGCAATAATAATTTATTAGATTTTATTAGCTAATAAAAAATAAACGAAAAGCCTCTCGAGCGTCAGAATGAAAATTTAGAGTCTGAAGTATCGATAGATTTTTTAGATGTCACTTCCCAAAAGTGTGCAAATACTCAATTGAAGTCTTGAGGGAATCAAGTTAAATAATAGTGAATTTCTCTTTTGATTAATTTTGGTTTCAGTTTAACCTGGAGCCTTTGAACTAATCTTTTAATCGTTCAAAACCAGTGAAGGTGGCTCAAAATTTAACTCCAAAAATAAACTCCACTCCCTCCATATAGGGCTTATTCCTATATCTCGTGTCGCTTTTGCACAACCCATAAGCACACCTTTTCACAACCCATAAGCACACCTTTTCACCATTTTAACGCAACTAACAAAACAGCGAGATGACCTTTCCCAATGGTAAACATAGAAAAACACGATTTGTTTGTCCCGATAGTTACAGCTACTCCCGACGGCGCTACTATCGACCTTCAACTGTGGAATCGTCCATTACTTCCGCTTAAGATAGAGGGTAGTCAGGATTTTTTCATTAAATGGCTGAAAAAATGAGGTTTTCAATTCTTTCAATCAATTATCTTTTCCAATCCGCATTTGTCTGAAAATCGTGTTTTTAGCTGCAAAAACGAACCTTTTTCTCTGAAATCAACAATAGCACGTTTCCTTGACAACAAGATTTTGGTCTTTAACGCATTTAAAATACATTTTGCTTAGTTAAGCTGATTAGGAATGCTAAGCAATGGGTTTTGTGCCGTAGTTTATTATTTTGCTTTCTACCCCTACTTTCACTCAAGATAGTGCACATCTCAAGACGAATATGCGTGTTCACTTAAAAGGAGATACAATTGCAGAACAGTTTCAAAATTTGTCCTACTGTTAACCTTGCTGTAGTCTCACAATTGTATAGGATCTCTAAACAAAGTCTATGGAAGATATGTTTCGATAAATATTGTTTTCGGGAAATCAACAATAACAAACAAAATTATTGGTTTTCGTTTGAATAAATGGATTTTTTCCTTGAAATGACTTTGAAATTACCATAAAATTGCTTTTTAAATAAAAAATCGCACAATACAGCATCTTTATTCCTTCGAAATCATGCAACGTTTGTCTGAAAAATTACGTCTGGAAATCCTCCATGGAACATAAAATTGGTTGTTTGAAAAATTTAATGGGAAAATCGCGCTTTGGAAAAGTTATTTTTCTCCAAAACTTGATCCTGCAGACGTCTGCACCTAATTTTTGCATAATTCTATAGACAATATTCCGCTTTTTAATTTGAGATGAGTATTTGAACGGGACCTCGTGGGATTTCTCTACTTTTACATTACTAAATATAGCATTTTTTTCAATCTCGTTAATTTTTACTTTTATTGATTTGCAATTCCATTAACCTCTTGAACATTACCCAGAATGTAAACTTAATATAATTTTAGTACATAATTTAAAAAATGTATTCCATTTTACAGAATTCAAATATGTGTAAAACTCTGCTTCTGCCGATGATTTGAAATTATCGTTACGCCATCGAAATTCTTCTAAAGAGCATTGTCACTTTCATCACTTACTAAAACTGTTAATAACAACTCAGGTATGTAATAATTACCTGGGGTAATTATTACATACCTGGTATAAGGTCACCTGTAATAATTACCTGCGGTGTTTTGAACGGCGCAAGGATCAGTCTATCCAATATCACACTAAAAAAATCTCTATAGAAACATTAATTTTCTCGTTTTGGCCACGAATTAGGGGGTTCTGTCCCACTGTGGCGTCGTAGGGGCGTGTGGCAGGGGGTGTTAGGACACCAGCCATGAAAATGGAGGGAAAATGAGGGTTGAGAGGGCAGGGGTGAATTGCATGTTAACGGTGTCTTAGGTTATAGTACCACGTTTAAAACGTTTGGTTATGAACACTAGTGGTGCGTGGAAAAAAGGAATTTTTGTGCCTAACAGTTCGGCAGTGTATTTCTCTCAATTTGTCGCTTCTATCAGCTCTAGAGATATAGCGTGGGGTCAAAGTAATACCCTCCGCGTCTTATTAACACTCACCTGTTGTGAAATTTCCAAGAAAAATTATTCCACTCAAATAAAATCATTGATATTGAGCTATTGATTGTTCAAAATATCGACAAAAGCTGATTTTTTTAATTCACGAAAGTCTTCGACCTAATGGATGCGTAGATAGATCACTCACTCAGTGATTCAACCCGAAGGTCGGTTTGAATAGTTGAGGGTAGTGCTCACCCCGGACTAAGCCACAGGCGTGTGAATTTCACACATTCAGGGTAGGGGATCCAGTTCCTTTCCCTGGGCCACCTCGCACTCCGAGGATTTTTTTGTTCGGGGGCGTACAAAGGCTTCACTCGGATTTGAACCCGGGACCCTTCGATCAGTCGCCAAGCGCTCTATCCACTACGCCGTCACGCTCCCCGTAGATAGATATTAACTTTCAATACTGCCCTGCTGTACTTATACTGCTAACAATTTCATCCCGAACAAATTACAAATGTAATATCAAGTACCTAATGATTTTTAGCGCGTATATATATCGAACTCTTTAAATATTTTTTTTTCAACATTAAGTGATTGCTGGGATTGGAAATCAATTATGTACTCGCTGAAATTGAAGCTAAAAATTGAAATTCATCGTTAAATGACTCACCGCAATTTATAACGCGTTACACATTCCGTACGACAGAAAAAATTTTTTTCTATATATTCACACTCGAATAAAACGGGTATTACGCCATCAGGCAGAATGCCTGTGGAATCCGGAGAGTACAGATACATACGTACAGATTGGCAAAATAGGCGATTTTAAAAATTGCCACATTCATCTTCTACTCCGTCATTTATTTTTTTGGGAAAAAAACGGAAAGTAATATGTGTAAGCCGAGCGTTTCTTTTAGAGTATCGATACATATCGAGATGTCGCTGCATTCGCCAATTGCATAGAAGTCAACTTCCACACGTAAAGCCACTTTCAAGTTCGTTGACAAATTACTGATATATTTAAAAAAAATATCGGATACCGAACATTTAACTATCCCTATTTCAAGAGCATCGAAAATCGTTCTTCCGCCGTCACACTACAAAATTCTCATTTTTTTTCTTCAATTTCAGGGGTTCCCATCAGTTGGGAGTTCCCCCTTTGGAGGAGGGGAAGGGGCAATTTTGTGGGGTACAGGGGGAATTGTAACCAATATTCTGAAACCTATGTCGTTCAAAAACGTTAAGTGGATGACAGAGATAAAAAACGATTCCTAAAATTGCGAACTATTTTCATTTGAAGGCGCTTTTAGATTTTATACACACGCGTGGACTCAGGGGGCATCCGAGGGGAAGGAAATGAATGGGTCTTATGGACGGGATGAAGAAGGGCAGGGCAGCCACTGAGATGAATAAAGAAATATTCGAGAAGAGCCCTGCACCTCTAAAAATTCAGAAGATATTTTTTCACTTCCATTTAAACTCACCTTAACCAGTAGATTACCGTAATAATAATAATCACATCTGCGGAATAAAAAATATTATTATTTAATAATTTACGTTGTGACGGGGGAGTGAAACTCTAAACTATGGCAAAAGGGAGGAATCGAGGAAAAAAAATGTCGAGAACCACTGCTGTATTTCATACTACCCTGAATCCCTTCGACCCTCCCTCTTTTCCCATCCACTACCTCTCCCCTAAGGCCCCGTTCCCGTTGGCCAGGTCCGGCCCCACCCCCTATTTGCCAGGGTCGGCCCCAGCAATCCTTTTCTTCGGGAGCAATCGCATTTGAGATCCCTCCCTACCCTCCGCACCGAGAGCGGGACACACATAATCTGGCAAAGAGCACTGGGCCGAGAAAGAACCAAGGTGAAGGAGTGGGCGAATACGACCCTTATATACCCTCGGTCGCACCAAGGGCGTCTGAGAGCTCGGGGGAGAGTGAGAGGGGAGGGAAAGAGGGCGGGAGAGATTTAAGGGGTTCTAGTGCAAGGGTTTCGGGGTGGTTCGGGGGGAGATGCGGAGCCAGGGACCGGGCTAATTTCCAAGAGGATCCTCCCGCCTTCTTCACGGATTCGATTTCGGTCACTTCTCCGCCACCTTCCATCTCCCCGCCCTCTGAAACCTACCCAAGCTCTGCAAGGGCCTGAAATTCAACTTCTGCCCACATGTTCGAATTTGTCGGAAATATTAATCGAAAATCCTCTGAAAAATGACGGCAGTGCACTACAGAGAGACAGTATTTAAAAATAAAACGAGGAATGCACACATCCCTTTGGATGCACACATCGCTTTAGGCATCAAAACGGTGCGTGCTGTTTCTTTGTTAAAAAAAATATTTTTACTAATATTTTTATTAATAAGTCACTGAAATAACTTGGTCATTTTCACAATGGATTTTGTTTTTGGCCGACCGGTGTCATCGCAACCGCGACATTATCACGTAACACCTTTTCGTTAATCTCGCCTTTGAGATGAAACCAGTCGAAAACTGATAAATCTATTTAGGAAAATTACAAAGTTTTATTTAAAAAAATAATTATTATAAAAAAACAATCTTTTAAATAATATTTATATTATTATCATTAAAATTATTAATAATTATTATAAAAAAATTACAAAGTCATCATGAATTTTCACCAAGTTTCCATTTCATAGTAAATTCATTGCTATTAGCAATTATTTTTAAGAAGCAGAAAAAAAATGCCTTCGGTTGTGAAGGCGTGGAACAAATATGCCAAGTTAAAGCCTCGACCGTGTATATTTAGGCCCGGTTGTGTAATGCCTGATTTACTTTAACCGCATGTTGACGTAGCCATTACGTTAACTTAATGCTAATTAAGAGTCACTGCAGATCCCTACCCTTATCAACTCAATGCCTTGCTCGCATTGCAATGGTATACCCGATCGAAAGAGACTATATTTATTTCTTTATTGTGTCATTATTTACCCAGTTAGAGTGCCGGAATAGATCACCTTTTAAACGCCACATTGCCATTTCCGAACTGAAAACAAATCATAGCTAGAATTTTAAAGTTGTACCTATTCACATAAAAACACGCTTAATCGTATTATTAAGCAGCTTTTAGAGGCGTATTGAGAGGTAGGAAATTTTATAATCCGAATAGTGGTAGAAAATATTACAAGAAGGATAGTGCAAGGGTGATGGAGACACGGATCTCCCTCTGGTCCAGAGGCAGTGTCTAGAATTCCATAAAAACAAATTCCTTCACCCGAATAATTGGACACTTCAGTATGCAGATCACCTTCTCACGCATCGGTTGTGCAGCAGTTCCCTAACAGGTAAACACGTATTCTCAGAGATATATGCACGGTGGTTTACGGGAAAGCGACGGATAATGGCCGGATAATGACGGATAAGTATGATGCGTACGTTTGCATACTGCACCGAGGTCAACTGACTCGGAAAATTATGGAAAAATAGACTGAGGGTCACATAAGTCAACTGCCCAAAGACATGTGAAAGTTTTTCTTTTAAATTCTTTAATTAAGTCTTGCTCTATCAATTTTCGTACATAGTGTTATATTGTATTTGGCTAATTTGTACATAGTGTTATATTGTATTTGGCAGTTAGGATGGACATTCAAACTAAAATCCTTGCCGGAGTCACGTTTCACCCTGTCGTACTATATCACAACATTACGCTTTCTTTAATAATTCGCAATTACTTCCTCTCTTGATACCATTTAAAGTGGTTATCCTTTCAATCTTCATTCCCAGCTCATTCAGAATCCTCTCCATACTCATATCTCCATAACAATCTCAAAATCCTCGTAGGCCCTAATATAGGACCCCCATTTGACCCGTTCTCCTTGGGGCAGTAGGTACTATAGATAAAAATGTCCCCTTTTGATTAAAAAATTTCCATTTTTTAAGGTTTTAATGTTTTCACAGATTTTGTCCAGTTTTAAGTATACACTGATTTGTAATGCAATTACCAGAGGTACACAATTCTGGTAAAATGTCCTCTATAAACAAACGTTTTTTATAATAATCCATTTCTTAAAAGTGAATCTAATGCTACTGTATGTTTATCGCAGACTTTAAGTCCGGTATATTTTACAGTCTTAACTGTGAACGTGTCTCATATTTATACGGAATTTGACACATATTAAAGTAAACATTTGTGAATATCTAAGGGTTTATAAAAAAAATATGGGAACTCTAGGGAATAACACGATCCGCTCACCTCATAATTTCCCTTGATTTCCTTTAGCGAACTCCTTGGTAATCTAGGAAAGTCAGTTGTTAATTTCCACATGGTTTGTTAAGTGAAACACAAGGAATTTCAGCGTTACTACGTCAGAATAAGGTAGATGCAGGTAGAATAACTACCAGATGACAAGGTGGTAACGTTGTGACACGTTGTATTTCATTTATCAAGTCTCGTGGGCAATTATTGCTGATACTCTTTAATTATCAATGTGAATTTCCACTACATCTTGCGTCAAATCGTCAATTTCAACTTATGTCTTAGCCAATGATATATGTAATGACATATATATATATATGACAATGCTAATATTTTCAGTCATCCATAATTATTCGCATTTCGTTCCCCTTTTCTTCCATCTAGCTCTATTCTCTCCATCCCTCTGCCGACGCAGAAGATGAATTATTTAACTGCTATCGATTTGAAATTGGATATAGACGAGGACAAAACTTGATGCACCCATTTGCAATGGTACGCACATTATATTAGATTAGTTACTGCCAACTACTAATTTCTATGAGGAGATGGAAATGGAGAACGACACTCAGAAATAGGCGGAGCGAAGGAAAAGCATCGCATGCGACTAATCTCAACGTTTTCCATCAACAAACTCTGAATTTCATTCCTCCATCACAACCCCCCAACTTTCTCGTCTCCTCTCTTCCTTCATTTTCTCATTTTATTTTCCCCAGCGAAACTCTCGCATCACTGCTAATGGGGTCCTTCACCTTGTTGTCCCTATTCCACTCTGGGACTTCCTCCTCCTATCTCCCCTAGTCCCCCCCTTGAAGGAAGTCCCGAACATAATGCCCTTATCGCAAATTACGAGGGAGGAGGAAAGTTGATTCCTGATGGCAAAAAAAGTCTCTCGGATAGGGGTAGTAAGTCTGTTATCTTGAGCGGGGCTCGCACTTCATTATTTTTTCGACAAATGAAACAGGGAGGGTGTCTTTTCTCCTGCGATCTTCCTCGTCAGCATTAGTTACGCCGCGTTCATTCTCTTATGTCCATTCCCGGGAAGACGACGAGGCAAGTTTGTCGAGTCTGTGTTCGAAACATTTTTCATTTAAAAATATGGGAGAGATGGATATGGTCGGTGGAAACGAATCCACACTTGAGCATTACTTCATGAATCGATGAAAGGATGGGTGGCAGGGCTGCTATAAATGCTATCCAAACAATATCTGTTTGGTGGAAGTTGGTTATCAATGCCCAAAGACACGATAATTTTTATTCAAATTCTATTTGTAAAGCTTACAGAATTAATTTTAGTTCAGGCTGTTATGATGTAAAGGCAAGTTAAGATGGAAATTCAAACAAAATTCTTTGCATGAGAAACGTTTCACCGCTCTGCACACATTCACGTAATTATGCTTTTCTTCAATCATTCGTAATTTATACCAATCTTGATTCCTCTTAAAGTGGCTACTCATTCCCTCTTCCCATCCTGCAGTGTTACATCAGGAGGACTCAACGAGGCTGGACTGCCGACCGCGAACTTCCCGCATCTCCACTTTGAGTATGTCCTAGTTCTGAAGTAGTCTCGTACTTGTCGGTCAGACCTGCGCGGACTTGCATGCGCGGTCGGTAAGCCTTTTCTAAAAGAGTAGCGCATACATTACCTAACTGACTCCTGCGTGCGCGGGTCTATCTACTCAATTTCGTCCAGTCTGCGCAGGTCCGAATCCAATGGAGAAGACTCCGATCCCTCCGCGGTAGCCTAACGTGCAAAGGTAACTTCTGCTTTAATAGCGTCAGCAAGGCAGTACTCGCTAGTGACTTTAAGGTCCGGCTGAATACGCCTGATGCAGAACTCTGCTTCCCAGATCATTGACATTCTCTCCCTGATAACAACTTCAAGCATATCTTTGCCTCAAATAAAGGAATCCCATTTGTCCCGTTTTTCCCGAGACAGTCCCGATATTTATGAAAAGTCCCGCATTTATTCCTTAAGTCCCAATTTTTAAAGTATCTATCAGGGACATCAGGGATAATTTTGAAAACAGATTTTATCTCGTTACTAGTACCCATTTGTATCATATTAATAATAATTTTTTGAAGCGAATCTAGTGCTAATTTAGTTTTACCGAAATATTCAATTAATGTACATACTTATTCACATATACATGTTGAGAGCACGTATGGTGTAAGTAAAAAAAGTCACTCTTTTGGATAGAAAGGACCAAAGTAAAATAAATTAAAAATTAAACCATAAGTGGTGCTTTTTATAGGAAAAATGCAGAAGCTAGATTGACGCTTTTCATGCATAAAAAAGAACAAGTTGAGAAGCGCTTCTCCCCTCCAAAATAAAAATGACAAAAAAATGACCGGCACATTGTGTCTCTCAACGGCTCCCCTAGGATATCTCATGGACCCTGAAAAGAATATATGCAGACGATGATATAAGGAAAGGGACGAAAATTGAAATGCTTTTGACGGGAAAGTGTCTCACTTCGTTATCGTTGCAATATTCAATGATAAGATTGGGGAAAAAGTCTCAATACTAAGGAATTGCACAATGAATATCTCCTATTTTGTTTCTTTTGTCTATCCTACAAATGAAGTGTGGGGTAGAAGAACTAGTTGACCCGATAATCGTAAGATATGATTTTTTGAGTTACCTATGCCTTACGTCCAATATAACTTCGGATTTAATTTATTTACTAGAAGCGGGACCCGGCTCCGCACGGGAAGCTGTGAATTAATTGCACCGATAATGCATACAAGAACCGGGTTAATGTTGAGCATTTTCTCAGCTAAAAACATATTTATGCATGACATGAAATTTGAGGTTTAATTTAGAGAATATTTTAAATAGCATATTTTATAGATATTTCAGAAGAAGAGAAAAACAAATGTTACAAAAACAACATATTTGGTAATATTATTACACAATCTTTGTCCAGAAATAGTTCTAAATAATATTAATAAGAGCATCTAATATAGAAGCATAATATAACAAGATCATCTTGATCATGCCCGTTGAATTTCAGTGGGAGATGTCATTTATCTTTATCATTGAGAATCAATGCATGACGTGAGCTATATGCAGGTACTTTCTATCAGCCATTAACCACATTTTGGAACTTTGGAGTGAATTCTCATTGAAATTCGCTTATATGTAATGATAATCTTATAAATAATGTACAAAGTATGCATACTCGTGTAAAACTAAAAAACGAAATGTAGTGCAATTGTAAAATTTTAAGGATTATAAAATGTCTTCTATGCCCAGATAACTGACTACTTTTAATGCATATCATGATCTTCAGTTCGATCCCTTTTCGTTCGTTAATCTTGGAAAAATAAATGCTCCAACGCATCATGATTTTAAGTTCAACTTCTCAGAATATTTTTGATGGCATACATATTCTATATCAATTCCAGAAGCAGAAAAATACCAAGTATACTACTTGGTAATGCGATTGCATACTGCGGCCATAAATAATGCTAATAAGGGAAAGATTATATATATGTTTTTCAAATTCTGTAAAGGGAGCAATCAGCAGTAGTCACTGTTAACAAGAGCATATAAAATATCCTCATACGCCTCTTGTTAGTAAGAACAAGCACGTTCAGTCAACTTATCAAGTTACCAAATTTTCCTTTAGTGATAATATTATGTAAAAATGTAAGTTATTCAATACTCTCCAGTCGCATAGTTTTTGAAGATTAAAATTTAACCGCAGTTCTTCATATTCCATATGACTAACGAAGATCGGGTAAACATAGTAACGAATATAATAAATAAACCTCAAACATATTTTTTGGACTCTTAATCTTTTCAGTATACTTTTTTTGCACAAGAATTTTAAAATTATTGAACGATACTCAAAATTTAATCTAAGAATGTATCCTAAGAATATCTTAATGCTCCCAACTCAGTCCTAATAGTTTAGTCGCAAATTCTGTCGACTAAGTCTTTTCGATATTATTTATTTATTTTTTCGTGTCTCGGCAGCCTTGGAATCTGCAAGATGGAGAAATTTCATTTCATACGTTGCTAATGTGAGCTTAGAACGATCCCTTTTTTAAAACTTTCCGTTTACTTTTTATAGAAAAAAATCCATTCCCTGCGCAATTTGCCCTAAAAGCAGCAAAGCTTCGGAGGTTGCCCGTCGGTGGCGAACTTCTCTTTCTCTGCACGCCTTCGCGGCCACATGCAATCGCAGAAAAAGTGCAGCCTCCACCTCCACACGGAGCGAATGCATTTTTGAGATTAAACCCCGAATGCCCCACCCCACCGCGAATCATAACGGATTTATCCCATTATTTTATTGTTTCCGAGTTGGGTTTTTGCATCTGCGTTGCTGTGCGGGGCGTTAGAGAAGGAATGTCATCGGCGTAATTAGTCCATGCCCTTACACTCATAGAACTCCTCTCCGCTAACGCTAAATTAGTTTACTTTATGGATGTTGCAATTAAATTCAGCTAAGGACTAACTTTTTTTGCATTTCAAATGTCATAATTAAGGTGGAGAAGTCACTTACGCAGTATACTTAATCTCGAATAAAAATGTGTAAAAACACATTGGACTATTGTGCTCTCAAGAAAACCTCCGCTATAAACAACATTACCCATACTACATTTAACATGTAACCATTCTATAATTTACACATACAAATCAAAGAAAGCTTTATGTGGTCCTAATATCCATGGCATTCATTTATATCCAATGATCACAATGAATGCATACAATTTAATATAATTCAAGAAATAACCAGCGAGGAAAATGGTAACATTTTTAATTTATATAGAAAATAATAACAACTACCATTAAATATATTTATGAGAATTATTTTTTTACACTTTTTAATTAAGTAAAACTATTACCGCAAATGTACTTTTAATCATTTCAGGCAAAACATAAATATATACAATTCAATAATGGCCCTAATCGATGAAAAAATAAATGTGAACTCGATTGGTGTAATACGAATTTTGTTAAAGAAATTGCTAATACATAAATATAAATCTATATAAATACAGTTATTTTAATTGTATTTGTCTCCTCAAATATCGTTCAACTTGAATTTCGATTAAACTAGGGATGTACAGTTGTACACTACATATTTCGTTAACGAAATGTATAAAATATTCTATAAATATGAAATTAAATAAATAAATGTACACTTATCCTCCTGAAATGCCGTTCAACTTGGGTTTCGAATGCATTTCAACGCCTAGCAAAAAAGCTCTCGCATCCGCCTCTGTGTACATTACCAGAGGGTGATTCGAATCAACCTCTACCCAAAAAAATACCCGTTGAAATTAAAATCGAATCATTCTCCGTCCTCGCCATTTCCTGCTCTCCATCTCCTTCTCTTCCTCCCTCCCGCGTCCCAAAAAAATAATAAACGGTTCCATTCCAGAGCGGTGAATTCTACTTCGCTCGCGATTGGAATAATATTTCCCCACGCCCCCTGAGCTGGACAGGTGGTAAACATCGATGGCGAGAGGCGAGGATCCCCTCGAAATAAATTATCATCCATAATTTCTCCATCGCGGAAAAAGCGAACAAGCTCTCTCCTCGCTGTGTGTTTGTTCTTTCGACGAATCAATCCCGCGGAAGCCTTAAGCCGGCGTCACGTTGGAATTTTTTTCTCTCTCTCTTTCGCGCTTTTTCTTTTGTTCAACTCGGCACAGAGGAAACTTGGTCCGTTCTGCGAATAATTCTATTAGAACTGTATCAGACGAGTATTTAATGATACTATTAAGTGCGAATTAATTAGAGGTAACATACGATAGTATTGGTGGTGGAAATAGTGCCCCAATTTAATTAATGCTCACTTTTTCATATATTTAGACCACTGTTGATTTTTTTAAATTGATAAGTTACCGCCCGAAATAATTAAAAAGTGTATGTGTGGTAAAAAACTGTTAACTGTAAAAGGTTTAGTAAAATTTTAATTAAAATGGTAAAAATGTCAGTAATAGAACTGTGATAATTGTTTAAAAGATAAATATTGAATTTTTTTAATTACTTATACTTTCATTTAAAATTTTACACTGCTAAATTTTTTTAAATCTTTTTTCTCTCTTGCGGTATTTACTTAGTTCTACTCGGCGAGGAGGAAACTTGGTCCACTCGTTTCGCTCTGCGTTCCACTCTGCTTGAACTGCGTCAGACCAGTTTCTTATAATGATATTGAATGAATATTGTGAATAATATTTTAGCGTGATTTCACTCAAAAGAAATGTGCATTTAGTATGTTTATTTAATCCACGTCAAATTATTCATATATTTCAGCCACCATTGATTGAGTTTTATTTGGCAATATCATTTTGGCAATGTCATCAATAACAGTCAGTCCGAAATAATATAAAAGAGCACGTCCCTACGGTAAAAATACTTAAAAAATAAAATATGGGCTTTTCTGATGAAAGTATTGACCATTTTCTGATTAATTTGTACTTTCATCTAACATTTTACGACGTGCATTATTGGTTTCAGCTTTTTCTCTTCCATGAGCCATTTCATTTGTTCACTTCGGCGTAGATGCAACTTGGTTCGTGCCAGGTTCCACACAGCTAGAACTGCGTCAGACCATTTTTTAATAAAGTTAAACGATTGTTCGTCAATGCTAAGTTAGTGTGAAAAGATACAACAAAAAAAAATTACACCTTTCTAATTAAGTTAAATAATTCATCTATTTAGGCAATTAAAAACTTTATTTGACTACAAATGGCCAGAAACAATGAAAAAGCGCATGTTCTGCACAATATTGCCGGTTATCTACGCAATACAAACATGCAAATGTTTTGGGAGCGTATTATTAAACAAAGATCTACCGTTCAACATACACTGTCTTACTCTCTCGTGAAATCTGAAGTTCTTTCCCGGGCGTAAAAACTTTGGGCCGAGTCAATTATTGTAAAATACCACTGCAGTGCACTGTCTTTCAAAGTATTTACTCTAGCTTATGTTTGAATTCCCCATTTCTTGATATTTTTCTGGCCTAGTGGTAGACTTGGGTTATTTAGGCGTTTCATCAACAAAGGATATATCGCTTAAAATTACCTTAAAAGTTAATGCTGAGACAAACATATCGTTTATTTCCTGGATTCGAACCCGCAACCTCTAGGCTCCAAAGCCAGTTCGTTACCACCCAGGCTAGCATATGCGTTATTTATAGTACTCAAGACTACCATCAGCTATTTCACTACAGAGGTTGCAATAAGGAGAAAGTACGGAAAATGTACGAAACATTAATGCGAAAAAAATCAGAGGACCTGGATTAGGAGGCGAATTGTACAATGAACGGTTACTATTGCGTTTGAATAAGTCTTAAAGTAGGAATTTTGTTACGCTAAAAGAATAGGGTCGTTGAGAAAAGAAAATTATATTACGAAGATTAAATATTTTAAACTTAACGGCAAAATAGAAATAATTTCTTTTGTCGCCTTCATCACGGGTTGCACGGAATAGCGAAGACATGCAGGTCCTCAATTCCCAGTCGCTCCCTTAAAAAATTCCCAGTGCCGCTTGATCTGAGCAGAGTGGGCAGTTATTGACATGGAGCTGAGTTAGTTTGTTCATTGAGTTCATTGAGTTGAGTTCATACCATAAAGAACCGTTGAGTTAACATGTTTGATGTATACAGGCCCAAACTATTTGCAGCAGTGGGGAAATATTTATTTGGTCACCCCTATCAAAATATTTATGTATCGATCGTGATGTCTTAAACTGCACGTTACTATGATGGATGCTTGTGTGTTTCAGAACGATTTTCTTAACAATTGCCGTTTCCTTTACCGACAAGAAAGTATTTTTTATTGATAATTCGTCTCCTACCTTCGAGTTTTACGAGGAAAAGTGTTTATAGGGATTATTTACATTATACTTACCTCTTGTGGGTAGATGTAATGTCAACCGTAAATGTTGGTGCAA
Source organism: Pyrrhosoma nymphula (assembly GCA_963573305.1). NCBI lineage: Eukaryota > Metazoa > Arthropoda > Insecta > Odonata > Coenagrionidae > Pyrrhosoma > Pyrrhosoma nymphula. The sequence continues at coordinate 65,830,148 of OY754330.1, read as the reverse complement.
TTTAAGCCATAATGCTTTGCAATGGGCAGGTGACAAGAATACTGATGAAGGAAATAATTATTCCGTAATTTTGTTGAAGTTAGTTATGTGCCTATTTTACGATGCACTAATGAAGTTCTTTTTGAATGGAAATACATCCCGTAAGTTACAGATTTACACTTTCCGATTTGCAAACATTCTATCCCATTTTCACAACCATTAATGAGTCGCAGACTGGTCGCCCATTCGACAGTCCATCTGTGTGTTTTACCCACAATGCCTGCGCCTTGCCCCGGCACTATGTGTGAATTAGCTTATTTTTTTTACCATGATAAGTGCTACATTTACATGAAATGAGTTCTGAGTCCTTAATAGAACTTGAACTGGATTATTTCATCTCTGTAGAAAAGGCGAGCGAATTAACTCTTGAGTAAAAACTAAAGGAGAAGAAGTGAGAGTAAATGTGTGTAAGAAAAGGTTCAAGGGGTGCAAAGTACAGGAAATAATGGAGGTTGCTAATGTCAACCAGAGCCCCTTTCAGTGGGCTGGTGGCAAGAATACCAAAGAAGGAATTTGTTAGCCTAGGTAGGTTTTATTGAGGTTCTCTTCGTTGGAGTTAGTTCAAAGTGTCAATCATGTTTACGGCCCAATAAATAAGTTAATTCAATAACAACACATTCAGGAAGTTAGTAACTTAGTAACTATTCCGTTTTCCATACTCTATGTCCCCCTTTTTACATCCAATGGCTGGCCACCCACACGACTGGCCGCATGTGGAATTTGGCCACGTTGCCTACGCCTTGGGCCAGAATTGCTTGTGTGGGAAGTTGGTAGGATTAACATTAGGCTGGAAGAAGTGTCAACAGAAATGTGACTTCGGCATCTGCTTACTCTTAATGTCGCTGAAGCGGTAATCATAGGTCGTTCAGTGCACATTGTATTAATTTTTTAAGTGAATCGAAAAAAAAATCCTTGGTTCAAATTTCATTTAAGTGTACCAGTTTATGCGTTGAAACTCACCATACAGGCAATAATGGAAATGATACTTGAATTATATTTTAAAATTTCTACCTTAATTAAAGCATGTAAGCACTACAGTTTTCGGCGAGGCATTAGAAATTTAGACTAAATTACATTGAAATATGTTTCTTAGAATATAAGACTCGGCGAAGCACCTTGATATTTGCTATCAACAGTTATACAAATATTAATAATAAATGTACTTGTCGTGTTTAGAGGAAAATCTGTACATATCTGTAATTATTACGAAATATATGCCGTATGCTTTGTGGCTACATGTTAAAATAGCAATAAATTGCCACAAAAACCAAATCGGCATGATGAAATATTTTCACTTTTATCCATGGATATACATGGATATACTGATAAGAACACGTCAGCAAAGTTTCACCCAAATCTGTACATGAACAAAACCGCTCCAACCACCATAAAGAGTAGTTCCAAGTGGTCCTAAATTAAACGTCACACCCGACGGACGGATGACTGACCTTGAAGCGCCCTCCACATATCATCCAAGTTGGGATTTCACAGGAAAACCTCACCCATGAGGGGATCCATACCTACCAGGGGGACCACGGGATTGGAAGTCGTTTCCTCCAACCATCCTACCAACTTGATCCATACGTTTAAGTCACAAAATAAAAAACTTCCTCAAAGTCCCAATCCATTCCCTTGCTTGTCATGAATTGGCCCTGAAATCTTTTCTGGGCTTAATTTCTGTGTATACATACCCTAAACCTGAAACCATGTGTTTTCGTTATTGTCTGGAAATCTAAATATGGAATTTACAAAGGCTTTGGTATTTGCGAGTGGATGAAATCGTCAATAAAGTAAAATAAAATGACGAAATATACATTTTTAAATAAGTAATAAATCGCAAAAGGTATATGAAAATGAAGGAAAAATCTCAGGTAATTGTGTAAAATAAAAACACTCTCAGCTATTATAAATTTACAAGAGAGACTACTCTTCAGGCCTGATCACACGATGCATGAACCAGCGCGGGTTCATGCGCGAATGCATTCAAGAACGCTTTCACGAAATCAGAAAAGGCTTTTTCTCGACATGCATTCACGCATTCACCTAAGTTGTTGAGTTTACGAGATGAATGTTTGCAGGCACATGCATTCATACATGTTTTTACGCCGATTCGCGGATCGCATCGTTTAAAAGGGCCTTCACAGCGCAAATCGGTGAGCGAAGACGGTGAAGGAGGCAGAAGTCACTGGAGAAGCAGATGCATTATAATTTACGTGAGCGCATGCGAAATGATTTTTTAGCGAGCGTTTTCTTGAATTGGGAGGATAAATAACAATGTGAAGAGGAAGTGAGATTGAAGGAAGAAGATGGAAAATATTGTGGGGTGAAAAGAGAGAGAGTAAGTTGCATTTGTCCACTATAATGATCCCCTCTCAGTAGTCCCCACCCAGAGATCCGATTGGGGGACTATTTTACCGCCGGAGTATTTTACCGGGATGAATGCCATCAAGTCATTTATTGTTGAATGCAAAGTTGCACCTTCCAGGAAGATTAAAGGCCGCCACACACCGAATGCTATGCTAAGCGTGAGAACTGTTCTCGCAACGGACGTCCGCTATGTGCGCGCACACACCAGAAACTAACCATGCCGTGCTATGTAGCAAGATGGCGGACAGCGTAAAACGCACTTCTCAGGTTTGACACTTGACTATTCCGTTAATATTGACGTCATTTCAATGATGAATGATATTATGCAATGCGCATAGTGTGCAGAACTAATGCACGTAATTTAGTTCAAATTGCTCTGTTGTAAGTAGGTTAAAAATGTATTTGAGCTGGCGGGACGAAAGCGCTCATTAACCGCAATAGATACTGCGCATGCGCCATGAAAGCTATGCGAAGAGGAAATCGCCGGCCGAGCGACCCCCTGCGATATAGCGCTATGGAAGTTCGCATCGGTTCGCGTGGCTCGCATTTGGTGTGTGCGGGCAGTGGGAAATCGCTTTACGGGATCATAAGACACGTAGTTAAATCTGGTAGCGCGCTTAGCATAGCATTCGGTGTATGGCGGCATTAATGCGGCGATTTCCCGTTGCCTTCCGCGTCGCGGTACTTCGGCCGATTCCGTAAACTTCACTCTCGCCCGGAGCTGTGACTGCTGATACCGGACCAATCTTCTTAATCTGCGCAATCAGTGCCTTCTGCTGAGACTGCTCCCTCTCAGCAATGGGGCCGAATAGTTTGTGAGTTATATATAGAAAATCCTCGTTGTGTCGTTTCAGAAGAATCGGATGCATCGCATCAGATGAGTCATATTATTAACAGCTGAACATATCTGGAGTGGACCAAAGCACAAAATCGATTTGTAGGAAGCAAAATTAATTTAAAAATAAAAAAGCTACTTCCACAGAATCTTCCGAGAGGCCATTGATATCTCTAAAACACCGAGTAACTTAAACAGAGAAGACGGTTATACGCTCTCCAGCACTTGGAGCCGTATTTTCCACAATCCAAAGCAGAAAGGACCCCAAAAAAGTTCGGCACCGGACTGAGGGTGACCTATACAATGAGACCAAAGCTACATTCAAACTCCTTCAGACCTGAAGAAGCAAACTGGAAAGTTTGCTAAACGTGTCGTCCACAATGATGAACATTCGCGGAAGAAAACCCGGAAGACCTGTCTTATCAAAGCCATTCCGCGGAAGTCTTCTTTCCAATCACATTATTATATTTTTCCAAAATCAGGAATATATTTGCCGTCAATTGGTCTTTGGCCCGTGACCCACGGATTGGGAGTCGAACAGGCTACCATTGGGCCACCCTGGCCTCAGGAAATGAGTAAGGGACTTAAAAAGGTTGGGAATTGGAGACGGGGGAGGGAGGGGGCGTGACGATGAGAGGGTCAGTAGGGAGTGGGAACAATAGATTAAATTAGAGAATAGATGGAACCATGGTAAGATTGAACCATACGGTAGTAGATGAGTATCCAAATCTTCCGGTCATATGAGTGAAGCAACTCAGTTTCCTAGTTCCTCAACAGCACGTAGGATTCTATAGAGAATATCAGATGAGATTTTAATTTTTGATGATCAAATGTGAAGGGCTCAGTGTTAAAGTGGGCCAAGTCAATTTTTTCCTTTCCTTATCTGACAATTCTATAGGATGGGTAGACTCGTATTTTTTAGTGTAAGAAAGGGAAAAGTCGAAGGTTTGAATATTTTCCTCTACAAGGCAGAAGTTCTCAAGAGCGCAGACTACAGCTGAGCTACGGAACTTATAACGGCTTATCCTCAAAATTCACTTCGGTAGTTTAGGCCCACTATGACTCTGAGCCCTCCTTTTATCACATACTGTTTGAGACATTGAAATGAAACGAGGGATAATCATATGAACGGTTTCATGGGATATGAGACTTTCAATTGCAGGCAAAGGCGTAGGAAGTAAAACGAATTGGTGTTTTCCCGGCAAGCTAGGTTGATGGAATTTTCTCGGGTTTCCCACCGCGTCAGGAAGGCTGCTATCTCCAAAATTTTAATGGCTGCATTTTCTATCGTCTTCAGGGTTAATGGGTCCACATTAGCCCTGCAGACGATGGTAGAGACAGCCATCGAAACGTTGGCAACAGCCGCCTTCCTGACCTGGCGGGAAACCCGAGGAAAATATCATCAACGTAAAAATTTGATATAAGGGGTCATCGGTCCCTTACTATTGGGCTTCTAAACTGTACCCGTGTTACTGTCGCAGTGCAGGGGAGTACTGAAGCCATTAAAATGCGCAATCGGCTATATTGAATGGATCAGTTAATAAGCCGAAAATATTGGCACTAAAAGCAGAATTGCCGCGTTGAGTAATCGCCTGCCTAGAAACTACGCAAAATAAAAATAATTTACAAAAGAGTACTGCTGTACTGTACTCTCCATAATTCACATTCATAATATTTATGGACAAATCGCGCACGATGGCCATGTTAGGTGAATAATTTTCCGCAAAAAAAGAAGAGCCTTCACTTTCTGCGTCAGGGCGCCATCTACTCTCTTCTTTAATCTATGGTGGGGAATGTTGTCACCCACCTCCTCCCATATACTCCTCCCACTCATACACCTCCTCCTTCGCCCCTCCACTCCCCCTCTCCCTCCCGCCCACCCACGCGCCTTCACGCGCCCTCGGTCTATCCTTCCCCTGCCACCCTCTCGCATTTTCTCTCCCTCTCTCTCTCTCCATGCTCCCGTCTCTAAAATCCATACCGGTATGATTGGGAAACGCCTTAACCACATCCCGCCCCCTCCGTGCTTCGTAAGAGGTAGGGATGCCGGGGGTTGAGAAATGGGGGAATGAGGAAGGCGGAGGAAGATGAAGGAAGAGTTTGAAGAAACGATGAGAGGGAAAACGAGAGTGGGAGAACGACGGGAGAGGGATAGCCGTAAGAATGACTATCCGAAAAAGGAAAATGAGAAGGGAGGGATGCGACGCTAAGGTGAAACAATGAGGGACCTTTTCGCGTGCGGGGAAGTTAGGGAGGATGCGGAATAGGAAGGCATGGGAGAGGGTGCGAGGGGAAATATAGGAGGGAGTGGGAAGAGGGTGGGCGCAGGGGTGAGGAGGGAGAGCGTGGGATGAAAGAAGGGAGGGGAGTTTTGAGACGGGGGAGGTAGAGCTTACTTACAAGTAAGGACAGTGCACGGTGAAAGAGGGCGAGCGTTGAAGGGAACAAATCAGAGTGCTGCATTGGGCGTACTCAACGAGGCAGGACTGGCGAGCACATAGACGAGAATTGTTCCAGGTCCCGTCCCGTATCTCTATAGTGTGAGTACGCCCATGTCCGCTCGCTTAATTAAACACCGCCGTAGTGCCTCGAACTCGCCGGTAGAATTTGCGTGGACTTAAACGCACGGTCAGTAAACCTGCGTTTCTCGAAAGGTTGTACATACCCTGCCTATCTGACTCCGGCGTGCGCGGACATACTCAATTTTGTCCAGTCCGCGCAAGTTCAATTCCGAAGAGGTAGACTTTACAAACCCTCCGCGGTAGCCTAGCGCGCTAAGTGCACCCGAGTGACTAGTAATTGTCCGGCCAGTTTACCTGGCAGTTAGTAACTCAAAGGTCTAGCTGAGTACGCTCGATGCAGAAATCTGATAAGCGCTGTATGTTCAAAGAGAGAGAAGAGAGGGAGTTAAATGAGCGCATGACAGAAGAGAGGATATCGGGCCGGGAAAAAGCGTTTAGTAAGAGAGAATGAGAGCGTAAGACGGGAGAAAAGGATCGTGTAAAGATAGACGGAGAAGAGAGGTTAAGGACAATGAAAGGCATAAACCAAGATGAGGTAGGGAAGTGTAAGATTCGGGAGGAAGGGACGTGGAAGGCATGGAAATAACGGAAGGAAGGCAGAGTATAAGGAAGGACGTAAAGGGAGTGAGACGGGGAGAAGGTGGTGTAAGGTAAGGGAGAACAATGGATGAAAAAGAGACAGCATAGGACCACAGAGTAACTAAAAACTTTACATTATACATTTTTGACGCCTTTTGTGAAATCAACTCATAAGCAAAAAACGCGGACGAGATTATTTCAGTTGCTTTATTTGCTCCTTTTGTATTATTGTAACCCTGATCCTGATCTATTTTGAAGAGCATGACCTAGTGCGCAGGGTCTGAAATGAATGGAAAGCAAGTACGCTGCTGTATTGCTACGTTAGCAGCAAACGTGAGCGAAGGGAAAGTTACAATAGTGTCGGGATAGGGATTCCACTGAAAACATTACCCTCAGCCACTAAGAGGATTCGAACCAAGGCCCACGGGATGGGAAGCCAGTACTCCACAATGCGTAGCGCACGCGTGCTGTGGACGATCCTCTGACTATGCTTAACATAGTAATGCTAAACTACATCAGTATTTAACAAAAGTGCTTGCTGTCAATCAACGCAGAAAATAATAAGCTTTGATTTGGGGTGGAATTGACAGAAATAGCTTTTCCGGTTTTTGAGATATTACTCTAATAGAGATTATATGGCATGCTGGAAGGAAAGCCGTAGTTAGTATGTGAAGCATAACCAAAAATGAGTGTTTGCCTGGGGAAAGTCACAGAGCCAAAGTTTTCTCCTCCCAACTTTATTGTATGGCAGCGAAACCTGGCAATGTCAGAATAAGCAAGAGTTTAGGCTAAATACAGTGGGAATGGAGTACCTCAGAGTATTTGCGGGGAAAGTAGGAAGGATAAAGTTAGGAAGGAAGGGTCATGATAGAATGTGGGTTGGATGCTCTAATAATGGACACACATGAAAGAAGTGTTCTTCGTTGGTTCGGACAAGTTGAGAGAATAAATGAGTCGAATGAAAAATAGATAATATGATAGTAGAGTGAATGGTGGGAGAGGAAAAGGTATACCACGAAAGTCATGAATGAATGTATTGGAAGAAACTCAAAAGAGGAGGGTTATGAGGTGTTTAAGGAATAGGAGAGTGTGTATGAAGAAATGCATGAGTGAAGCGAAAGAGGTCATGACAGCAAGAACCAGTAGCGTACGCAGGATTGACTCCTGGGGGAGATTTCATTAATATTTATGTGCATCATCATAAAATGATATTTAGATTATTATTCACTAAAAAATAATTAAATTGACTTTCTCTTTTCGTGAAGACAATTCAACTATATATTTCAGCCAAATAAGCAAAATTCTAAATGCTAGTTCAGGTAAACAAACGAAAAGGTATTCAGGTAAACATGTTTTTGGGGTGGTTTTAAACCCTAACCCCCCCGTCCGTACGACACTGGCAAGAACTAAGTTCTTTGTCATTACCACCTCCGAAAGGAAATGGCGTGATGGGCATGCATGTATGCACGTACGAATTTACATTGTAACTCGGGTGACGGACTTTTGAAAGGGACAGTAACCACCACGTCAACCCGATTTCCTGCGGGGCGGAAGTGGAACTGCGAGGGCAGAAAAGTGGAGGACGCAGGGTGAAACATGAAGGGGTGCAGGGAGGGAGTCTGAGGTAATAGGGAGTGGATGATATCTGGATGAAGGGGGAATTGGGTGGAGCCGTGGCAGTGCGGGTGGCTTTGGGCGGGCGTTTGGGAAAGGGGAGAGGTGGGACATGGCCCACATCCTTTTCCGCGGGGATTCTGCTCACGGCGCGGGAAGATATCGCGGCCAGGAGACGTGGATGCCTAACAGGTACGACGGGGGAAGAGGTCGAGGAGGCTAGAGCAGAAGGTACCAAACGTGAACGGAAGTAGAAGATCCCCAGATGGGAAGGGGGCGGGTAGTTTGAACCTGGCCCTTTGGAGTCCTCCGCCTACACAATCACAGCCATTTTGTAGTGGCGGAGAAACATGGTGGCTGTCGTCAAGGTGGCTGTAGTCAAACCTGGAAAGTGTCTTACTCCCTCGTGGGCGATGGACTCTTCCACCTAAAAGGGCCTTCAGCGCAACTGCCATCATGTTTCACTACCACTATGTGTTACTTGACTTTTGGTTAAGATGGTGGCTCTAATTAACTAGCGTTCGAACAATTTCCCGTTTGCCGTAGTAGCGATGCTGGTGACCTCTGGTGAAGAGTAAGAAATCGCAACGAACAATAAATGAAGCACAATACCCTCCTCCGGCAGTACCATGGTTAGCATCGATACGGAGAAGACAGTGGAAGAAAGAACGCTAACTGAATTAAAAGAATATGGAGTTCTCCTTTTTTCAAAATTTAGCGACCAACATTGCTAATTTTTCGAGCATGCATTCACGACCATATAATGCCATAATTACGAAATATTGTAGCGGTAACCAGCTACGGCGGTAACACTGTAACCAGTAATTCATATCTACCTAGAATGTTAACTTCATTAAGACTTGTCACACATAATAAAATACTTCGTTCTTTTCCACACTTTTTATTACGATACGACTATGGTTTCGACAAACTTGTGTCATCTTCAGGTACAGAAGTAGGTTCAAGTTAGGAGAGAGGGGAGGTTTAGTATTCTAACGGTCACAGAATTTGTTTGTGATGGAGGGGGGGGGGAAGGTGAGTGGCTGGGAGGTTAGGAAAGAGGGACTAGAGGGAATTGGAGGCATTTAAAGTGCAAGGTCAGATGCCTTATCTGTGAGACCGTCGGGGTGGTAGGCGGAATCGAAGGAGAGGAGAATGGGAGAGAAACATTGTGTCTTTACATAGTTTAAAATCAGCAGGACTATTTATTATTTCAAATTGCTCCACAATTTCAAGTTTCAGCCCTTTGTCAATGAAATGTAAAATTTTAGGGTAAAATTCACACCAATGGATTTCTTCAACTGTTTCACCACTCCAGTTGTTTCGTTATTGTTAATAAAATCTCTTCTATGCTCCTTCATCCTTACATGAAATTTTCTGCCAGCCTGTCCTATGTATTTACATTCACAGTCCTTACATTTCACTTCATAAACTCCTCTTCTCTATAAATCGTCGTATTTGTCTTTAGAGTTAAAAAGTAATTTTCCTAGAGTCATATTATTATAAAATGATACCCTGTCAACTGGAATAGCGTTACAAAGTTTATATGACAGTTTTTCAATGAATTCATAATGTTCCTCTCCCCTTCTCCTCTCCTTCGAATCCGCCTACCTTACATTCATTAAGACGGTCTCACAGATAAGGCATCTGACCTTGCACTTTAAATGCCTCCAATTCCCTCTAGTTCTTCTTTCCTAACCTCCCAGCCACTCACCTCCCCCCCCCCTCCCTCACAAACAAATTCTGTGACCGTTAGAATACTAAACCTCCCCCCTCTCCATCCCCTTTACCGCCCCCCACCTCTGGTTGTTAAGGTATATAAGGCAAACGTTGAACCTATTTCTGTACCTGAAGATGACACAAGTTTGTCGAAACCATGGTCGTATCGTAATAAAAAGTGTGGAAAAGAACGAAGTATTTTATTATGTGTGACATAAGGAATTTTCACCAGGTGAAGCCGGAGACTTTGTCTTATATTCATTAAGACTTCCTCCTCTGAATGGTCTCGCTGACATCAATGTCCAGGAGAACTTCGATTTTAGCTTCAATATAGTGCTGCCGTCTGTTTACTTAACCTTCTATTATAGGAAGCGTATTTCAACCAAATTGCGTGTATATGCATTTCCAATGTTAGTAACCAGCGCCAATGATAGTAATTCTCTCGTGGTCCAAAGGTTTACTAGGGTTAACGCCAAATAGCACTTCCACAGCGAACTTTTTTACCTACATCTACGTGGTACCCTGGAAAGCCACCACGAGGGTGTGTGGCAGGGGGTGATTCCTTACCAGGCATGCTGTAGCCGAAAAACACAATTCTATACAATGCGCCAACACTTGCAACAGGAGTAAGAATTTGAATAATAGAGAGCTTCCTATTCTAGGAGTTATGAGCACACTTTAGCTCACACAAAAGGCGTTCAATGGAGTGACGTGCACTGATGACACGTTTGAAAACCTGCCAGTGGGCAGCATTTTGAGGGTACACAACATTCACGGTCGCAATTTTCGTGTATATTCATCAAATTCGTTCAAAATAAGTATTTGATGTAAGCTTTTTACCAGGAAGTTATTAAAGACCATATTCATGTTTGACACCTTTTCGGAAAATTAACCCAAAAACAACTATCGCGAATACGATTACCGTCATTCTTTTGTTGTCTAGCGTACATGAACTCTGTTTTCGAACTGTTTTGAAGTGGTCTATTTAATGCGCATGGTCACTAGCGAATGTAAGGCAAGTACGCTGTTGGGTTGCGAAGTGATTAGCGCACTAGAGCGAATGGTAAGCTCCCATAAACATATTCGTAACATAAAATAACACACCTTCGGTAGATGTGCGACCATGGGGTACAGGACTCATATGAGTATGGAAACCGCTGCCCTGGGGCCATTTGCGAGGAGAGGTCTGATCACTCCCATCAAACCAACCTCCGAGCGAATTACTGTAAGATGAACTCTTGCAGCCGAATAACAAACTAGGCGCTGGAAAATATTTTCGGCACAAGTCCTTATCCCGAATTCGTGGAAATAATGACGAGAAAACAACTCCTCTGCATGCTTTCATTTGGGAAGTTTTCAACAAAAAATATACATCAAGGTATTTATTTTGAAAGCTACATATGGAGCTGAGGAAAAGCTGCCGCGAAAAATGTCACAGGAAAAGAGTCCATGGGCATATTCGAGGGAAACATTTTTCCGTTTCGTAAGAGAAATGTCAAGTGAATCATTATAAGGTGGAGATAAATGTCATATATCCAATTTCGAGCAATATTGTATTCAACTATCGAATTTTATAGACTCATGATCATACTTTACGCATTGTCTCCATATTAGTGTGAATTCAGACAATAATCCAGTTAGCGGCACTTCCCGTAATCGAAAAATTAAGTGAAAGCGAGGTTCAATTTTAATTGAAACCTGGAATATTATTTTTGTAATCCCTCAAGTATTCTCAAGAGACGCGTTCCGTCGTATTGGAATTGAATTAAAATGTGAGCATCTATTTCACCAGCAGGCGGTATGGCCGGTCCTCTTCTTCTAAATCAAATAAGCCCGCACGCCCAAACTCGGACAAACATCTCTCGTTGGTCCGGGCCGGGAGCGACGAAATACGAAAAGTAAAATGTTTAACACTATTACGCGGATGGGAGAGCTTTGGTAGGATCGTGCGGATCGGAGATTATGGGACGTGCCGACGGGAACACGGCTCACGGACCCTTCAGACACTCTCCAAGCGATAGTGCGCGATAACACAGAATTCCAAATCAAATATTCCATCAACATCTTTCCCCTATCACCACGAGCGTCATATTTCATTTGTTTTGATTCGGAGAGAGAATGGGAGGGAGAAAGGGGGGATTAGGGGGTCCATTTTGACGCACGGCGGCGGACCAAATATGGCGGATAATCCGTTGGAGTGCTTGCGCGTCCAATCTCTTTCAGGAGGATTGGCCACGCTAATGCCCTCTATTTAAAAACTAGTGACAATGTTTTCCGCAGAGGATGCCGACAATCCAGCGACGTGATTGGCCAACTATAGGTCACGTGACTATGTCCGCCATTGCAGGTCAAAATAGAGGCCGCTAGCCATTTCGTGGCAGTATTCCGTGGCTATATTCTTCACTCAATTGTCGGCATACAGTTATCAACACAAACCTAAAACTTGCAGGAAACGTTTATTAAACAGTTTTCTCCGTATTTTGAACTTAAATTTGTTTAACTCAGCGTAAACGTTGTTATATTTGTTTAAATATCTTTTGTACGAAAACATTTGAAGTTTGCATGGTACAAAGCGATAGTCTGCTAACCTTCGTATTAACCCATTTACTATATAGGTCCATACATGCTGCGTATGAAATTTGGATAAAACTATAAATGTATTTTTGGTGAAAAAATCATAACTTTATCTCGAATGCAAAAAGAGTTACGAATTTTAAATTTTATCCAAAACTTTTCCACGGCAAAATTTCAGCCGCTAGCCGGATTTAGTGGCAGTTTTCCGTGGCTATCTTCTTCATTCAATTGTCGGCAAATAGTTAACAACACTAGCCTTTAAACTGTTTACATTAGTACTGGTTGTTTAATAGATGAATTCCAGATGCATATATGACATAGAACTACCTATCCATATTATCTCTTAAACGCGTGCTACACTTAAACCGTCCATATCAGTCAGTGCCGAGCCGTGGCCGGGGTAAACTTAAAATGGCGGCCGAAAGTAACCTGTCTCTACTTTTTAAATAGAGAGCTTTAGGCCACGCGGGAGAGGAAGACCCTCTGGTGAGCGGGCGTCAAAACTGGAGGTTCCTTCCGAGCACGCTACGGTTGGCGGCGGCGCTACGTGCTCGTGCGCGGAAATTATCTGTTTGTCGCGCTCACTCCTCCCGCCTCGGCGCGGCGATTTGCATAGACAAATGAAAGCTGAAATGCGGCAAGAGAGGTGGGGGGGAGGGGGATTTTAAGCGTAGATTGATCATCAACAGGCAAACCAACGGACCTACCGTGCGCGTGTGAGGACACCGCGAACAAGTTTGGGCTCCCGTGCGAACAAACACTAAAAGGCGTGCGTTACGTCGGAACTTTTCGTATTTAAGGGGATTTATGAAAATGAATCTCTTGGAAAGGTTGCGGGCGTCGTATTTCGCAGACCAGAAAGCTCTGTCATAACTTCAGGTGGGCTGATATTGACCTGGAAATATGAGCAAGTCCAAGTGCTACCACAAGTAACACACAACAAAAGGTATTACAAAAAATGATAGATTTACACATGGAATTGACAAAAATTATATATATAAATGCTCGATGTGAAGGGTTTAAAAAATTCTGAATATGTTAAAATTTTGGGCTTTATGCAGTATATAGTCCAAGGTTACATGAAATCTTCTCTGCTCTGAAAGGAGGAAAAAATGAGAAATAAACACTGCCATAGTGATAGATGAAGAAATTCCTTTTGTCTTTCTCACCATTGTGACTGTGTCATGACATTCACTCGGCATAAACACGAAGTCATTCTTTACTGTGATAAAAACAGATGGAGGCACTAAGGGTGGATTTACAATAGAAAGTTACTTCCATAAATTTCATCTGCAAGAGCTTGCGGGGGATTTTACTTCGGCGAAAAACCTTTCTCAAGTTGATGCATACTGATGGAGAAATTGCCACAGGAAAAAATCGGCCTGGACTGGGAATCGAACCACGGAACTTTAGCTTCCCGGGCCAATTCGCAGACCACTACACTGCTCGTGTTTCCTAAACCCCGTGGCAATTTAGGAGGACACAAGGGGACTGTCCAAAAGTGCACATTGGTTGCCGTTTACATCCACCAATACGCTTCTGTAAGCGACTTATAGAAAGTTTATTCTACAAGCGGAGTTGCATAGCCATTTAGGCCAGTAATATGTCCTTAAAAGTCGCTTGCCGCAAGTAACTTGCGCAATAAACTTGCCAGTGTAAACCCATCTTAAGACACTCCGTTATCATACAATTCGAAGGATTTCAGGCTTTCCCGGCGAAGATTTATATCAGGGATCTTTCGGGGTTTGCACCGGGTAGCTAGGTCCATGGCGGCCAACGTTTCGATGCTCGAGTCGAGCATCAAAACGTTGGCCGCCATGGACCTAGCTACAAGGTGCAAACCCCGAAAGATCCCTGATATATGTCATACAATTCACTTTCATTTCCTCTTTTAATCTCTTCTTCATACTCACCTTATTTTTCATGGCTAATGTTCCAACCCCAACTGCAGCAAAACCCTACAAAGGTTCGCAGTGCAGTATGTTGATGTAGAAAGGGGTCTAAAGGTACGTAGTGTAATGACACCAATCCGATGGAACTACCACTTCATTCACTACACTTCATTACCACTCCAAAAGGTCACCTCAAATGGTACTCAAAATGGTGTATTTAATCCACTGAAAAACCTCTCGAGGTCGGACTCGAAAACAGGTCCTAGAGGTGGCATATTTGTACTCTCTCGTCAAAACACCATAAATATTCTAGTAAAATATGGAATTACACAAGCTTGGAGAACCTAATGTAGGCAGGAAGAAAAACATAAATATGTCATATTACAGCGTTCGCGTAATTTTGGATGCGAACGCTGCGAAATGTCTTTCTACCCTATATTCCGAGAACGCTCCCTCTATGTTTCCACCTCGCGACTCGTCTTTTGCTGACATAAGGTTTAAGATCGGATGCAGCTGTGGGAGTTCTTACGTTTGAAATTCTGGCAGGCTATGTTCCGCCTCAAAGAGCATCAAAGGGCTAAATTAAAATAGCTCTGCCTCTTTACAGTGAGGAAATACGGATTGCAAGAGCTAAGGAAATATTTGGCTTAGAGAATCTTACGGTGATCGCAAAAATCTATCACTGAATAATTTTTGGAGCCATAAAAATAAATAGCAGAAAATAAAAAAAAACTTCAGCAGGGAAGATGGATATATATTTCAAAATAGATGAACTCCATAGTACGTGAAAAAGGATACTCATCCCGTAGCTCAGCCGTTAGACCAATCAAACACCTACACAGCAATCATAAGTCAGCACATCACGGGCAATTCATTCCAGATATAAAAACCTAACCCGCTATCACTTCGACCGGAGGGCACCAGGTAGTTCGACATAGTAATCGTTATCAGAAACGATGACATCCGAAACGGAAATGCAGCAGTCATACTGACTTCTCACTATAAGACGTAGGTAACAACTGAAAGTATGGCGGGTAACGAAAGAAAGAGATCTATAAAATGCTGAAGGATACGATAAGGAGGTAATGATGAAATAAGGTTACTGCGGTCAAGAGGGGAACTAGTTTCGCACCGAGAATATCCGAACTCGAGTCCCAGCAGTGGAAGAGATTTTTAATTGGAATACCGAGTACCTGATTTCAGGCGTTCCTCGGAGTAATGTTGTCTATTGTTTACAACGGCTCCTCTAGGTATCTGCTGGCGTCTTCAGATAAGAACAAGGCAATGCGTGCACACATCATGCTCTGCATGTTTTTGGTTCATCTTATGTAGGTGCCACTGAGGCGTTGGATTGCCATGATTGATCGAATGGTTTCTCGCGTCTTCTCCTGACCTCACTTAGTTTTTTATCGGTGGCTTGAAAAATAATTCTTAATTCAGAAGACGCCGCAAACCGTTCGACCAATGTGGACAATTCAACAGCTCAGACACCCCCACCCTCTTGACGAACCAAAAGCACGGATTGCTTCATTTTGATTTGAAGACAGAAGCCAGCAAGGTGGCTGGAGAAAATCGCGGCCAACAAGAGATACTATTGCGCGGAGGAATGCCCGTAAGCAGTTACTTAAGAAGCTGAGCGCCATGGAAACCTTCAAATCGACTTTCCAGTCGAATCATTATCTCTGCCAAATCCTTATTCTCTATTAATTTCTGTTTAAAACATTCGGATGGATAAGTTGAGCGTCTGACTTGTTGATTATTGCGACTCTAATCGAGATATTCGACTCCATCAATGGTATCCGGGCGAAAAAAGGTGAAATAGGAAAGGCTGCATGAGATTTTTACAAATGGCTTAAATGCACCTGATTTTCGAACCCTTCGTGATTATACCACGTGATTCCTTAGATAATTGATCGTAATTAACTCGAGCGGTTCAAACACACCCACACCCAGATGTTTTTTTTTATGTCAAATGTAGAATCCGTCCCGAAGATTCGCAAAACTGCGAACCTTTCGGCACCTTTTATTATGAGCCGAATAACAATTACGCCATATTTTTCTCCATCCCTCTAAAGGCAAGAGAATGTTAAGGGAAGTTATTGAGGGGAATCTGCTGTGGAAATGAGAAAATAATGGGGAATTGATATGAATTTTATAAGGGATTAGGAGAGGTAGAATCATGCCGAGTCGAAAAATGAAATGGCGTGGGGCAGAAAAATTGTGGATACAATTTGAAGTCCATTCAGGACTACATTTCATTTGTTGCATACCATTAATATAATGAACTACAACTTTTTCCGACTTCAAATGGCTGGTTAGGTCGTGATTTGGGTGTTCTCGTCTCTATTATTTAGTTGCTACACTACAACCGGGCCACCTCAAAATTCGAAAATGTAATGTAATACTGAAAGGATGGCAATGTTTAGCAAAAATAAGCCAGAACTAATTAGTCGAGTATAGTATTATTAAACATACTCTACTTTGATTTATATAAAAATTAAGATATAAATGGATTAGATACCTTCTCTTAAGCATGAAAATCTCAATGTTCGGTCAATGTTTAGTATTCATGGGAATGAGTGTATGAAATGTCAGGGTTCCCATGCGTGAAATGTCTGAAATTACGCGTCAACCTTTCCTCAAATTTTCTGGTCGACCCTGTACAGTATACATTTTTCAATTTCAATGTCAGCTAAAAAACATGGAGCATTGTCAAGATGCAGTAAATCTCCAAGTTCATAGAATGTTTTGCCCTAATTTGTTGTTCAACGGCTAACCTAATCACTTCCTTGTGCTTATCCTACCAGTTAAGCATTAGTGTAATGCAAGTTGCATAATTACCCAGGCATTTTCCTCTTCCAGCATTCTAAATATTGTCAGGTATTCTGTTTTATCTGCTTATAATCCTACTTAAATCAGGGACTACTGACCTGGGTCTTGGATAAGGAGATGCCTGTACTAAGTCTCCAAGCAGCAGTAATATGTTCAGCTCCTGGAAAGGAAATAAAAATATGAATGGTCGCATCCTATTGCTTTCGAATGACGTTTTAATGTAATATTTTCTTAAGAATTTCTTTTATAAAATATAAAGAAACTTGTCTTGCATATTTTAATTAACTCACCCTACAAATAATTTAAAAAGTTTGGACAAAATTACTATAGCAAATAAAAAGATAATTAAGAAGGCATTGAATTTATTACAAAAAAGAAACAGTGGTACCGCAATTAATTTTCAGACATTTTTTCACTACACAAAATAATAGAAATACAAAACATCTTAATTCAGCGAAAACAGAATATTATAACTACTATACTAATTGGGAGCCCTTTTTTAAAAATCTATGATTTTGCAGATTTTCGTAGTTGGTGTGATCAAGATATCCTCCACCTATTGATGCCGGGGAAGGTATAATTTATACAAACCATATATTTTGTACGATATTCTCTTAATAAAAATGGACTCCATAATGATGCAAAACTAAGTAAATTTTTCTATTTTTATTAACTATACCCATAATGGCTTCCATTATATTCCGGAAGTTTAGTGGAATTCCTATTTTTTTATCTTCTGGCAAACAATCGTGCACTTAAGAGGAAGTTTTTGGAGGAGAAAATAGTATGTCTTTCATATTTACCCCTAGATCCCCAATGGTTGGCCAGAATTTTAAAACGGCCGTCATCGCTAAAGAATGTTTAGCAAAATTATAAGTGAATTCTAAAAGAAGAACCATAATGGCTAATGAATAAATTGATGTTTCACAAAGAATTAACGCCAACTGAACTTCAGCCCTGAGAGATCAAGTGATCCAAAGAATTACGATGACAAGCCCGGTCATAAAGACGTAACTACGGCTGCAATAGCATAACGGAATTATTTTTAAGGCTATTCATAAAATTCAGAGATTATAAAATTTATCCATGAAGTTGTTTCCAGTTTGGTTCCTGTAAATTGATCTAACCTGCTTATATCACAAAGCCACGAGATACTAGATGCCCAAATTTTCATTTCGTTTAGCGTTACAGGCCCCTCGAACTATAGTAATACTGTTAATAGTAGATACATGTAATAATCTAAATGTTTGGGGTGCATATTTTTCAAACGAAATTATTAGTCAGATATCATGCTCAATATATGCTCATTAAGGATGAAATTCACATAAATACCCGGTTTTATTCACTCTGGTTAAATATTTTCTCGATATGAAACCGAAGTTAGTATGCTATCCACACTCACTTCAATTTACAAAAAGTGTAATGTAATTCAACTCTCAGTTAGCATAGTGTTAATGAAAAGGCTGCATCATCTCGTAGTTAATGTAACCAGACATTATAAAAACGGGCGAGTTATTTTCATGCTTAAAAAGATACTCCAATTGCTAAAATCTCTCTTTCAACTGTACGTTAATGTCCTTACAGACGGATAAATGAGGTTCCCAAAATAAGTTAAACTTCATATTTTCTCAAAATTTATCTTATCTCTGAAACACTTATCTTGAATATGACTTTGATTTAATAAAATTAAGGGTCTCTGACTTCATCTTTTGTGAAATTACGATTCTACAATTCTAATATTTATATTTATTTAGCCCTTTAGATTTTTCTCAAAATATTCCAAATAATTACTTTAACCAGCTCCAGGAATATAACAGAGCGCATGTATATCTTCATAGCCTGTCACCGCAGTTCATTAAAGTAAAGCTGAAAAGCTAAAAATGTAGTCTTAAAAAGAGGGAGAAGATAATGAACAAGTGACAGATGGAAAAGCGAATTAAATCCTAGTGAGCTCGCGTTGATTCAAATAACACAACCTTTGCCACCTATACAAACACTTTACCGAGCGCTCCCTCTTTATAGAGTCCATGTTCTGAAGAGAAGCACCCGTGTCAAATTTCAACCAGCATCAAAATTAAAAGGCGTCTGTTGATCCCCGATTGAAATAACAGGCTTGAGCGCCGAAATAGCCCACTATAATGGGCTTGTTTTGGAAGAAGAGCGCTCGGGTTTCGACGAACAAAAACTCCTGCTAACATCAATGGTCAGCCATAACTCACGGCTGTGCGACGGATCATTATCCGCTCACGATCTGGCAAAACCGCTTGAGAGCGTTGAGCAAGCGCCCGCTCCTACACTTCCCCGTACCCGCCAACCCGACCTGTTGAACTGCCCGGAAAAGATTAGCCGTCTGCTGCCGTGTGGGGAGGGCTGCGGGGGACATGGTAACTGAATCCACCGGCACGGGAATGACGAAGTACCGGGGAGGTGTAAGCCACACCTCCCGTGCTTCCTTGTTCCTCCTACCCTCAGTTGAAGGGATAAACCCCTCGCGAAGTTTCCCCAATTCTCTCCTCTTTTCATATTTAATCCAGACTCTTTCGCTTTCACAAATTCTACTTCTTTTATGTCTCTTTCATGCTTCAATCTTTATTGTTATATTTTTACAAATTATATTTAAAATCTTTTCTTCATGGTTTTGTACACCGTTGTTATTTTTGGCTATTTATTTATTTACTTATTTCGGTGGCCTAGAGTGTTTTTTTTACGGGTTTCCCCCGCACTAGGGTGAATGCGGGGTCCATACCATTCCCGTACGACCAAATGGAAACTGAAGGTGAATGCTTACAAGCCAAAGACAATCAAAATTATTTGGTACTCTTCAGATCCCGAAGAGGAAGCCCTTTCTAAAACGGGTTCCTTTTTGACCTGACTTGCCTTCGTGCACTTAACAGTTTTCTTCTCTTTATGTCTCTATTTATCCCTTATCTGGCTGACATCCTAACGTATTTCTCTCCCTCTTTATTTTTATTTTTTTAATTTCTCTCCGTATTCCTTTCTCTCTCTCCAGTCCGTAACTTGCGAAACAGTCATCTTGTCCATATACCAAAATTCCGTATTTCTTTCTCTCTCTCACACAGCTATCTCATTTCTTACCGGCTCCTTGTAATTTTTAATATAATTTCGTCCATCCAACCATTCGTCCATTCGTTTGACCCCTCCCTAATATTCCACAACTACACCAGCCAACTCAGGATAACAGTTACCTCCAAAATTCCCGTTTTCCGTCTTGCTGTCTTTTGTTTATCTTCTCTCGATTTTAACCATCTAAGGACCACGCAAAATTTAATTCGACGCATTTATTTTCGTTTCTAATTTTCCTCCTCTTTTCTTGGTCTCCAGTGATTCTTCATCATTTCGCTTTGTTTTCTACTCTTCTCTTCCGTGCAGGTTTATTTTATTTTATTACCCGACTTATTTTCCTTTTTCCGGAAACCCTTGAAGTTTTATACGAATCTTCTAAATGTAGTTTTATCCCGCATCATGTCTTCCGTTACCTAATCTCTTCCTTATCTTGCTTTTATCCCTTGGACCCAAACGTTTCCAGTCTTACTCTTATTAACATGGAAAATAGTAAGGCCTTTTTTGTTTGTGTTTTTAATACTGTTGTATTATTATGTAATAAATTGTATTTTGTATAAATACAAAAAAGTTATTACTGTTATCCATTCAATGTAAAGTTCAACGCTGGCTGCATTTTTAATATCTGTAAAATAAATTAAAATAAAAGTTCCATTTCCGATCTAATATTCTCCTTCTCTACAAGCATATCTGTCGTCCCTTTTCCACCACTTGGTATGCATTCGCTCCCAAGGGTGATTGGGAAGATAAAGACGGAATAACTCTTCGAAGTAATGCGGGAGAAGCCGCGCCAGTGACTCTAGCGGAGTCACACGCTGGGAGATACGCAAATGAAAATTAAAAATTAATTTATCTTATGATATTAAACGAGTAGTGTTTGTGCGTAAAATCTACATCAAACACGGCTCAAACGACTTTCATGAGAGACTACATACTGAAGGTCTTAGGTACGAGAAATTCATTGGGTTCGGTCTGATCTTCGTTAATGAACCGAATTTGAGCTCAGAGATGATTTCCAGGCCAAATCATGAATATTATATTGGAAGAAATGCTGACTTCAAGGCAATTATTTTTTATTTTACGACTTTAAAATATCATAATATACATTAAAATATATTTAAAATGAAACTCAATTGCGCAAGAGGGTTTAAACTTTATTTTTATAGCGTCCTATTTTGAGTTAATCATCCATAAATTAAGATAATTAGTATTAAACTCCGTAATTTAGTGTTTTTATCCCCCTTTTCAAGATCATCAGTTTAGCGCTGTGTTTACAGCCATTGTAAAATTCTAGGTTTTGCGATTACATGTTTTATTTTTTAATTCATAAAAAGGACTAACCATACCGTAAGTGTAGAAGTGATTTATTGGTGGGCGTGCAGCCACGTGATTTTCAACGGAGCTTCCTTTAAAGTACGTATGTTCTTTAAAATCAATGTTCTTGCATTTGTAGTTTGTCGCAAAAACTGAGCCTGTAAAAAGTTCGCAACAATGGGCGCTCGCGTTTTTGACATCAATAACGACAAAGTGGAATGAGTATTTATAATCGCGCTTCTGATCCCTACTGCGGTATCATGTAAAGTTCACTTCAAGTATAGAGGACACTACATGCCTATTGGATGGGATGCTAAACAGTGGACCCTCAGAATTTTCCGGCCTCAGAAGAGATGGCGTGCAGTCCCCGTTTGCCTATCTGAAGGTCGGAGGTTGGAGTTTCACCTGGATGAGTTTACACCATCCAGGACATAGGTAAGTGTTTGTGAATTGTTATTAAGAATTAGAATTTATTGAAATGTACGTAATTGAGTATATAGCGGTGCGAATCAAATAAATTGTTGCCATTATTTCATAATGAGTAAACAAACCACATATTTATTGACTGTAAAAAATAAGATAATATGAGCTAAGTTAAAAAATAATTATCACCGATACATAAAAAAAACTCTCCGTTCCCATCGCTGACGCTGCCGAGCTACTGGACCTAATGGACCAGCAGCGATAAGCAGCAACCACTTGTAAAGCAGTAGTGATATTTATAGATTACGGCACATGGCAAAATGGTATCTAATGGGTTGGTAAAACGAGAGGCCTCCGGATATGGGAGTTGGTAAATTGGGAGCACATTATAGGTATATGACCACGTTTCATCATACTACAGAAGTGATTTAGATTCTAAATATAACCGTAAAAATAAAAATATATTTTTAAATCAATTATGGAAAACACAAGCATCTTCATATTCCGGTCCATATCCCATAAAAAACATTTTAAAATCCTCTTTTGTTGAAATTCATCATTTATTTTGAGCAAAATTTAAAAGCAGAGGTAAATGTAAAGCATCAACCAAATACCATGCGATGAAAATGGTTGTATGGACGATTTGCACATTATTATCATTAACCAATGAACTTCTTCATATTTTCGGGTTCTACCGCGTTGGTTGCTGTGGTTATGACAACAGCGAAACTGTTGTCATCACCACAGCAATCAACGCGGTAGAACCCGAAAATATGAAGAAGTTCATCATAAACCACTGCGAAAATCTTCGTTCTTACATCATTAACCAATGCCTGGTAGGAATGATGTTTAGAGAGAATCGAAAATTTATACGTAGGTACATAATTTATTATATTATTTATACGTAATTTATACGTATACAAGTATTAATTAAGCGATTTTGGCCAATTTTTAACCCTCCCCTTCCATGAGAGACAACGCAAGATTTTATGAACATCCCCCCCCTCTCATCTCCCAATCTTACGTAAGTTGTCATATTTTTTTAACCATGCACATATATTAAAATAGAATAATCATAGACCCTATAGAGAAACATATATAAATATTCAGCCGGATATCGATATTGACTTTCGAGATTTCGCGATTCCCATTACATGCAACATGCGACTCGCAAAACACGTGATCTTTAAAAATGTAAAATCTCCAAACTGATGATTGCAAAGAATTAATTGTAAAATTTTCTATAGTTAAGCATAAATTCATGTGTACCACCGCGGTGGCGATTCTATTCAGATTTTTCGTCCGACAACAATTCAAACAAGTGATGAAAATACGATCTCAAGAGTGACGAATATCTTACGTAGTATTCATGATAAAAAAACAACTTAGTTTCAATCCACAAAATTCATTGATAGAATTGTGTTGATTGAAACTAAGTTGTTTTTTATCATGGATGTTACCAACTTCCACAAAGTTAAGTCGGAGACGATTACTTATGTACGTAGTATTCTTTTGTACCCTCTTCACCGCCCTACTTTAAACAACCTAATGAAATCTCATCCCCCCAAAAAAACATCTTGGCGTAATACAGAAGGGCTCCTTAACTGAAATGAAAGCAAAAACGAAAACCTTAACGTAATTTTCTCCGAAATATTTATAGACATCTTGTGGCGTTGATTATTTACTTTTACCACATATATCGTGTGTGCCAAACATAATTTCATCAACATACGTTTTCAGTTTCTTGACTTTATAAATCCTCATGTTGTAAGGGTCGTGAGAGATCATACTGTGAACATATCTTTAAAGGACTAACCATGGGGTGAATGGGGATGAATAAAAGAATGACAGCCAGCATTTTTTAAATGAAGAAAAAAACCGAATGAATCAAATCAAGCCTCTCAGTTTTGAATCATTCACCCTTTAAAAAAATATTTTCTCATATTTGTATGCATTTCTCTCGTTTCAGAAGCCATGAATCCGTTATGCTAGGAACTCATTGTTATTCATAGACGCTGCGATCGGTTCAAAGAAGCGACAAGTTGGGATATAAAAATGTCCCTGAGCGATGAACTAGCTAATCTAAAAGTAACCACTCCGAAAATGTTTAGAAATTATTCTTGCTCATTTCTAAGCAATGCTTTAGGCTCAGAAACCCTGGTGTCTACGTTATAATTGACACTAATATTTATTCATAGATGTCGCGACCATGCGTTGGGTTTTTCGAGAATTCAGTCCGCAGTCACGCTGGGATTTCGAACATTTCTGTCAGAGATGAACTAACTAGTCTAAAACTGACTAGTCTGTGGGTTATTTCAGGTAACCATCATATAACGGTAACATATTGGGTTGCAATTAAATATTTTTACGCGCTACGTACAAATTCTTGGCGGAGGTGTCAATTTCAGCTGGTTTCCTACGAGTTACCGCTCCGCGTATGGCGAGTTTAATAACCGTGGTGAGAATCGTCCTCGATGATTTTCCAATTACTGCGAAAATGCAAGAATGATGTGGTACACAGCCACGCGCACGTGTGCAAAGATACCAAGGGGATGAAATTCACCTCGCGGGTGACTGCGCCCACATTATCTGTGCATTTTCGGGGTGACTGGAAAAAATTTCAACGTTTGTCGATCTAAAGCGACAATGCTGGGGTTTATCCTCCGCGACAGTGAACTAGAAAGCACGGCCTTATCTCCCGTGCTACAATGTGGACTTGATACGAGAACACCAATTTCGCATTAACCCCACCGAAATTCCCATTTGTTTAAGACGGCTAGGTGGTGTTACTGGCAAAAACTCCTGGACAGCAATTGGAGGATCCGGGTTCGAATCCAGATCGAGTCAAATGGTTTTTCCATGGCGAATTTCATCACCTTGTTATATTCCCTAAATGACTTTCGAAGCAGCTAACTAATGCGTGGCGATCCCGTTTTCGTCAAAACAGGAGAATTAATTGGAGTTCCCCTTAATAGCAGTCGATACAATCAATAAGCAGCGATACGCAGATGCCACGCAATTTTGTCGTACTGCCGTGGCATTTTTTCAATCAAAACACGGGAAAAGGCGATGATGTTTTTCCATGCTCACAAAGTTTGTCCCTCAGATATTTTTCCATCCTTCAAGAGTGGTGTTACGGAAGTAATATACTATTCTTCCATATTCTGCCACACCAAAAAATACCAAAACTTTTCTGTACTTTCTGACCGTACCTATGAAGCAGTTGAGCTCACAGCAAACGTTACTGAAAAGTATACCTTAACTTTAGCGACGCAGAGTTGAGATTTAATTGCAGAGGAAAAGTACTTTTGGTAGGTATGCCTTCACCTAATTTCATTTAGAACATGTTATTTACTTTGTAATGGCTTTGTATTTTTAATTATGAAGCTGTTCCATAAAGTTAAGCCTGAAACCATTAACTTTGTAATGGCAATATGTTTTTTTTCTCTATGTTAATACCATGCTTATTTTGAGATGCGTCCGAGTCAAAATCTGGGATATGCATGCCACGTGATGCTGGCCTCTTTCAGAATTCCAGAACTTTGAAGGGTTTTAGAATTGAGGGGAGGGAAAACTTTAATTGGATTTTAACTTAGTCTCCCATCCTTTAAGATTGAAAGACAGACCGGCTGAAAACATTAGGGAAATAGGTCTTACTGAATAGCTGGTATTCATGAATTTTGATAAGAAATATGATATTGGTAAAAGATAGAATGAATTATTTAGGATTGAAAAATCGTAAACAAACCGCGCTGTATCCTATATGAAAATACTTTCTTGAATAATAGTGTTTCTCGTCAATTGAGCCTCGATTTTATCGTACCATTAGTTATTAAGTGAATGACGTCTAGAGGAAAAATGAAGACACTTCCCAAAACATACAAGGCCGAATTAGCCATAAAATAGAGGGTTACAAACCACAACAGGTCAAATAATTTGCAGTTCTTCAGTAGAAAATAAGCGCAGTCCTCGCAATAGCAAGAGAAAAATTGCACTATCAATATAAAAATACGCCCTTCTCTAGCTGGAGACGACTCTTCACAGGGACTCTGGGGAGTGATGATGAGAAAACACAAAAGAAAAATGTATCGTGGAGCGTGGTACTTCATGGAACTCTATAGGGTAAAATGTCAATATATTGGAGGGGTTGGAGGTTGGATAAGGAGAAGGAAGTAGGAAAAGCGATAGGAACAGAAGCGAGAAAGTGCGTGCATTTGGAAGACAAATAAATATTAAAATCATGTGAAGTACGTGGATGAAACAGGCAGTAACGGATATCGCGATTTTGCAAGTGATAATGTAAGGGAGACCGTAAAATAATCCCGGCGAGAAAGCTAAGAGATTATGAATGGAATAAAGAGCAGTACCAGGTATGCTGAGATGAAGAAAGAAATCGAGAGAAAAAAATATGTTAATTGCCTGGTTGAAAGATAGTTCCACTCAATTTCACACACCAAATGATTTGAGGATAAATTATTTTTTGGCCTGAACTTTTAATAAATATCCATTTAATAAAAATAAAACATTTAAATATCCATTTAAATCCGTGCCCATCATTACAAAATCGAAAATTTCATGCAAGTTTAATGACAAAACTCCCGAATCCATCGCTTCTGTCGTTCAGTACACGGGAACGGACAAATTAATGGAAAAGAGGGTTAAAATTCGTTCACATTAAACGTTTCCAAAAGAGGAAATAACGTTTTCTTTTGATTTTACACAAGTAATGCAATCCTACTAAGCAAAACAGAAGTTCAAGAGGAAGTTTATTTTCAAGAGAAATGATTAAATCCTCATTTGAGTAACAAACGCGTAGCAAATGCATCGCAATTCGCTATCATCGTTGCCTCATGGGATTTCCCAGGTAAAATTAAAATAACTTTCATAAGACATTGCTACCGAAATATTTTTCTGAAACTATTTTTCATTGAAAAGCGCGCCAAATCCTAATTTGTTGATTCACGCCATAACCAACTTTGTCCTCTTCTATAACTTCAGTGAAGATATTAGATTGGGTTGCCAAAATTTGTAATTGAAATACCCGTATGTTTAAGGTCGTAGGCAAGCAGAAGCTAAGGTCAGTTCGCGATTTATTGGACGACCTTTAGCAGCCTCCCGCGCAGGCGGGACCAGTTCATCCATAAAAATAGGGGCAGTAACAATCATCCTGAACAGTCGATTGCGGGGACGGCAGTTCAGGGAAAACTAAAGCCGCTCGCCGTGCATCCTCGGTTAAGTAAAAATCTAAATATTTCCCCAACTCTTCCGCTCTTTTCCAATGCGTGAAAGACTTCAGTTTATACGAACGAAGGATAAAAGTGTAGAAGCAGGTATGAACTTTTAAGTTCATAAAAACAAACCTATGAATGTCGGGACACCAATAAAGAAGAATATACCCATCGCTGGAAATAACCTCAGGCGTGACTATTTTTTTTTAAGTTAACATAGTGAGAGCATAAAACTTGAAATGTAATGCTGTCACACAGAATTGAACATGTTTCGTGAACAACTTTAACATGTTTTCGACAAATGCACCATTTGAAATGCGTCTCTGGTATGGAAGGTCCCAATTATCCGCAAGGCATCGGTGATTCTTAAATATACAAATGTGCATATACTGTATAATATACATACATAAAATACTTAACAGGAGGGGAAAAAATAATATAGATAAAGGAAGCATACATGAGAAGTTTCAGGCTTGTTAGCCCTTCTTCAGCGATAGAGTGATATGTACTCATTTACATAAATGTAGCAGGAAAGGAATATCATTTCGATTATTTTTCTGTCACTATACAAAATAAATGGTAAAACACTCCACGAATTTTAAATTTAATTCCATTGAGATTGTTTCAAACCCATCTGCGAGGTATGCACTTTTTCCTTTGTAACCGCGAATGTCTTTACGCTGTGCTAGGTTAGAGATATATTTAAGTGAAAAGTATGGCCAAATGAAATAACACAAATATCCCTTATCGACCCAATATTGAAGGTATATTTTATCATGAACATTTTATTTTCTCGCTTATTGCAAGTCCCTTTTATTTGAGTGTATAAAAACTGGAGATGAGAAATGCCAATGCGACCCTAAGTTGATTCTTACGTATATACTACACGGGCTGTTTCTTTTTTTTTATTTTATCGTGGTTTTTCGCTCAAGCTTTTTTCAACCTGGTATTTAATACAACGTGGAATAGCACTAAGCTTCCCGGGAACAAGTTTTATTTATTCGAGGTGATCGGGGGGGGAGGTGGGCGGAATAGTGGGGGGAGCACAAGTCGGGGGAGAGAGGTCGCTCCGGCATTCATGGGGTCCCGGAACATTCCCTCCCACTCGGGTTGGGTAGAAGAGTCTATTTCCTCCCGGAGGAAGAAATATCCGAGGACGACTGAACTACCTGCCGAGGAGGAGGCGGGTCCTGTCGAAATAAAAAAAAAAAATAAAAATACCCGACGGGAATCCGATGCGAAAATCGAAGTGAGGAGTTGGGGGGATGAGATGGATGGATGATGGCGGGGTTGAGGGAAGGGCGGCGAAACTTGGGGAGCGTCCAAATTAGTCGTTTCCCGACCCATTTCGCATCTCTTCGACACCTGGGGGTATTGTCGAGGAGGAGGAGGAGGGAAAAAAAGAGTGCTCGACAAAGGCATTTTCTCGCAGTCGCGACGCACGACGCGGGGACTGTAAACGGTTCTCAGAACTCTCGCCATTCAATCTTTCGGGGGCGAGGATGTATTGCTACTCGTCGACTGTGATTTTCAAGCGACATCTCTTGGTGAGGGGAAAATTGCCGTCAAACAATACGGATGTGTGGAATCGAAGAGTTTATGGTCGTGCCTACATTTTCGACATAGAATTGGGAAATACAACCATGTACCATTCCTCTTATGCACCATTGCCATTGAAAACTCTCTAGATATGAGGATTCTTTATTAGTTCTCTTCTAATCAAAGGTGTGTATTATGTTCACCCGTCTTCGCTACTACTCGCTTTTAAAGCTATCTTAACGAATAGTATTTTATTATCTTATGGGAGATGGTGCCTATTGAATTTCAACGGGAAAAGAGCAAAATTAAATTGTACAATAGGTTTATAAAAGACTGGTGCGGTTTGGACTGAGCAAAGGAAAGGGAAACATCAGGAAAGAATGTAAGAGATTTGTAATAAGAAGAAAAAATAAGCGAAGAAACAGTAGAAATTAACGTAGTCCATAGTAGCTCTAATGTGGAAAAATAAAAACAACCATGTTCTTTCCCTGTGCTTATACTGCTCGTCGGGCTTCGAAATCAGAAATTCATTTTATGGTATGGTGTGAGGAAAAACTGGACGAAGAATATTTTTCAAATAGTTTGGATATGATAGCTTTCAGCTGTGGGCACAAAAACTGCTCCTAACATCTGAAGGGAATAGGGTTGTTGTGGCGGCTAGAGCACTTTCTTCGCACCCCAAGGTCTCTGGGGGTCTATTCACGAAGCGCCGCGACGATTATCGCTCGCGAAAATAAAGGTTTTATCGCATTGTTTCGTAGATTCAGCAGTTTCGAGTCATCACATATTGTCCGAATGCGATAAATATTGATTGGAAAGTATCAAGAAGTTTTTTTAGGATGCGATAGGTACTTCTACGAAATCATTTAACAGTGCGCCGCTTTGGCGGGCAATAGTTACCACGGCATTTTGACAATCATCCCGTTTCGAATACCGAGAGTGGCGGAGCTTTTTTTATTGCTATTCCGATCTCTACTTGGATACCATAGGTATGGAGAGCGCTTCCAGTATAGTAATCCGTCCTTTGTATCGGACTTTACACTGTTGTCCCCTTGGCGCCTTTAGTTAAAAGAAGACAAATGCCGACGTTGGGTTTCACTCCACCCTTTTTTCAATCCCCAAAATAATCCTCCACTTCCTGCCTACCCACCTATCCTCAATGGTGCCCATGACCTCAGTTGTCGTTACCTCCCCCAAATAAAGCAACCACTCAAGAAGATAAAAAGTCATCATCGGCTCCCAAATAGTGGTGGTACTAAAAGAACACAGAAGTTTCAAAACGAAACAGTTCCGCGAAACACCCTGTTGCGCACAGCAGATAGAGGCACACAAAACGTCAGGTGATCGATCGGCGCTGTTTAAACACGGCTGGTAGTTCTGTATTCTATGTAATAAGAAATCTTTCACTAAAATAAAGTAACAATTTCATTTGGATTCATGAAAGATAGGTACCTACTTCACAGTTCTAATTATATCTGCAACGATTGGCGGACATGCGTTGGCTTAATAAGCCAGCAACCACCTCCAACAGTTTCAAAACAAAAAAAATAGCTTATAACCGCAACGTAGCCACAGGTGCAGTGCAACTGAAACAGAATATAAGACGAAACAGCTTCAGCTATCAGTTGCCGCTGCACAGCACAGAGCGCAACGGCGCGGCTGCGGCACGATCACGAAACTAACCTGTTGTTTGCAACAGTCATTTGAAACAGTTGTCTTGCCGAAACAGTTGCGGATGCAGCCGTTTCGCTCCGGCAACACTTTATTCATCCACTACTCCATAAGCATTTGGGTGGGGAATAATTTATGGCCAGTACTCGCTCAATTGTTGGGCAACATTGGCCAAAGCTACTGGCGGCCGACCGTATAGGCGACCATGTCTGCGGCATAATTAGGATTATCATACTTCCCAGTTTGAAGGGTCTCTCCCGGGGTCCCGCCCGGTTGAAAAATTTGCCCCGTCTGACCCTGAAATATCCCAAAATTTCTCCGTATGGTTCCGCTGTCCACTGCACGGAGAAATGCGCGACGACGAATTTATATCGAGAAATGTGTAAACCGAAAATATGACACCCAATTATATCATGCATTTTCGAAGGCTCTTGACTTGTTTATCACTTTGTTGAAGGGAAGGACACCTGTAATAAAAGCCGGACTGAGCATCGAAACT
The DNA here is from genome assembly GCA_963573305.1 of Pyrrhosoma nymphula. NCBI lineage: Eukaryota > Metazoa > Arthropoda > Insecta > Odonata > Coenagrionidae > Pyrrhosoma > Pyrrhosoma nymphula. The sequence goes on along the minus strand of OY754330.1, from coordinate 65,799,420 downwards.
TTTCCCGAGGGGCCCAGGGGAATTACTAGGCGGGAGCCAAGAAGGGTTCAGCCACCTCACTAGGAACGAGATTCGAACTCGGTACCTACACCAGATTTTGGAACTAAATAAAGCCGTCGTAGCTACAAGTAATAATTATCTCAATAATAATCAAGCAATCTAATCAATTAGCTGAACCTTTTACATAAACAACGTAAAAAAAACTCTAAACAGGATATAATACAATCAATACTATTATAATTGTTGCAAACAAACATCGAGGTGTCACGCAGAATCCAATATTCGAAAAAAAGACATTTCAATATGATTTCGTCTAAATTTGGAATACAGCGTCGCAAGCTATAGTCATAACATGCTTTAATTAAGGAAAAAAATTTAAATATAGGTAATCCTCGTATAATTTCCATTGCTGCCCGTATGGTTCCAACGCGTAAATAGATGAACGTAAATAAAATAGGGTCCAAGACGTTTTTTTCGACTTACTTAAAAAAATATAAAAACAGTACTGAATTCCGCTCCACGGAATGCCACGATTGCCACTGCAGCCACCTTAACGGAGCAAAAAGGTGACTATAGATGGGCCAGACCAAGTAGCTCGGCGCTAAAGATGAGGACGGAGTTGAAACCACTCATTGTTTCCGAGCAGTGCCGGATCGACCATCAACTCGGCTTCCGAGGAAAAAAAAACATCGGAAGGGAGCTTTTCTTACGCCTTGGTCATTCCTGCATCGTGTACAGAAAATGACCTCTCCGTGACCTGGATAAAACCAATTTCAGCATTTGTGAGTGCTGTTATCGTTCCTTGAACCCCGTCGATAAGAAACGCGTGTCGCAGAGCGTTCGATGACCCACGGGCGTCTTGATGTGGGTTATTTTTTTCAAAATGGTGTGGAAATTGAGCCCACCTTTTGCTTTCATCAGCCGAGAGTTTACCATTATGCTGACCACATTATTGTATTCCAATAAATTTTTTTTTAACATTATCGCTATTCCTATTTTCTCAGCAGTTAGTCGCATCAATATATTTTTTCAGGAATATAATTCTCGAGTTATTTTCATGATAAGTATCTCACCAAGCCTTTTATTTGATCCAAAAATGTGTCAATAAGTTGCGGTCCTTTTCAATCAATATTACCTTTTTCACACTTAATACGAAAAATTTACCCAATTACTCAAAGATTGGGTCATTTGATAACTTTCAATCCATAAATATTACGTGCCCTTTTTTCCCACCACATGCTGATTCTCCATATACATGAATAAATACCTATATCTCAAAGCCCTGAAAACATTTATCCCTACGTCGCGGTGCTGAGGCCACCCCTCACATTTTTTTCCTATTTATTGGTGCCTATTTCGATGTGGTGCTGGAGAATTGTTATTTAAATTCGATATAAACTGGCCTCATAGATTTCGAAAGTTTATTTCTTTTGTTTTGGGCGGTAAAGTGCAATATTTTGTCTCGTAGATTCTATTACCGAGACAACAAAAGCTAAACGAATAGCAAATTGCGCCCCACCCAAGGGAAAATAGGATGAAAAACTTAGCTACAACTAAATTGAGATGTGCATTCCTTATTGTTGAAAAGCAAAAGTATGCGATTTCATCACAACTGAGCAATTTTCAACAAGGAGTGACTATTTTTGATGAAATTAATTTCTGCGATAGGATCGATGACATGTGGCAGTCATTATGAAACACTGTATTCAGAGGATCGCTTATAACTATTGAGTCATAATGGAACAGAATTAATTTACAACTTGATTACAGTTGAAAGCCCTGAAGATATAATTTTGGTTGAATAAAAAAAATTTCTTCAACAGAATCATAGACATTTACTAGAGTACATTTTGAAATTTTGTAATAGGCAGACACTGAAATGAAAATTTACAAAAACATATTGAGGCCAAATTCTTTGAATTTTATGAGAAGTCATATCTTGCTTAAACCACCTCTAAAATAAACCACATCATGTGTTTATGGGCTGCCGGTACAAACGTTTTTAGGACATTGCTAAATCTTAAATATAACGCGTAGAAACACTAATCGAATGTTCAGAGAAGAGCAAGAATTCTACTATATCCTCTCACGATTCTCGAATTGAGAGAACTCACGATGATAGCTCTTGTGCGAGAAGTTGGACGCAATATATTGCTACAGAGAATCTTGCGCCAAATGACATGGGCTTAGGAGCAGGCTCACGCCTGCACCAGGTTTCCCTCCACTCCACCTCCAATCTCCGCATGATCTAACCCTTACCAATATCCCAACTAGCCAACTATCCTTACAAACATTCCAACTAGGCACATGTATCACAGAGTACACAGAGAGCCCAGAGTGACAATGGCTGGACTAATTTATTGCGGAATCCACCATGTTCTTAGTCAGTTCTATCCCTCAGTCGATAGTTAAAGGTGGTTGGAGCGGTGACCGAGGGATATCGAGTGCACGCTTCAATATTTTTCAAGTAAATCGAAAAAATGCAAGGACCACGAATGAATTTTTCTCGGGTTTCCAACCGGGTTAGACTCTTCATTGTGGCCGACGTCTCGATGCCCGACTCGTGCATCGTCATCAGGGCTGGTGAGTATCGTTTTCATCATGTATTCATCCTTGTATACTACTCTCGCAGGGTTCCTATGAAGGCGGGAATCTGAATGCTATTTTCCCTCCTTTTTTCCTTGATGATTCCTCAGTACCGGTTTCCAGACGTTAAGCAGTTAGAAACCCGAGTCCATGTTGAAGTTTTTGGAATTAAAAGTCGAGTCGGGCATCAAAACGTCGGCTACAATGAAGAGTCTCATCCGGTTGGAAACCCGAGAAGAATTCATTCATCAACTACGCCGGGAAAGCACAATATCATACATACAAGGACCACATTCCATTTACGGGAGTATAAGAACTTCTGAGGTGATTCGGGTCCTTAATTTTGAAAATTAAGACAATCGAATTGGCTAGAATGCATAGACGAGGGACTATATGACAGAGGGGACTTTATAGTATCAAACTCGCCCCAACAGCATAAACTAATTAATAATACTACTGTTATACTCTGTGCCTCTATTGAACAAATATCATCAGCACGCTATCGTGTCTCCTAAAAAACTAAGACCTCTGAAAATGGATATTGGAAGGAGGGAAAGAAGAAAGTTCTCATCAACGCGTCGTTGGTCCGAGTGTGAAACCCTGAAAGTCGGAGAGTACGGGATGAACGGACGCCAGGAATAGGGGATAACTTTCGTCCCGAAAGGATCGTGCATTCGCCTCGCCGGCTGGAATTATTCATCCCGCGTCGCGAAGGAAGAAACTGGAATTGGATGGAGCAACCAGAGACAGACCCTCCTCGTCCCATTCGTGAGTCGGCCAATGGGAGGAGGAAAGTGGACCCGACGGTGCGTGGAGCGTGATGTGGCGGAACTACGCTTTGAAATTCAGATTAAAATGAAAACTTAGCACTGTACACTGGAACATATATTGTACGTGTTGCGCGTTTAAGTTGGCTGGAGCGGTAATCGTGATTCATCAGGTGCACACTTTTATAATGTTTTTAAAAGTAAGTCGAAAAACAGTTCTTGGGCTACTTTTCATTCAAGTGCATCTGTTTGTTCGTTGGAACTCACCACGAGAGCAGTAATGGAAATAATACAACAATTATACTTAAACACTTTCTCCTGAATTAAATTATGTTATAACTAGAGTTTTGGACGCGGTATTCGAAATTTAGACGAAATTATGCTGAAATATGTTTTTTTCGAACATTGGACTCGGCGCGATACCTTGATATTTGTCGAAAATAATTATAATAATTTTTTTTAAGGCTTTCGAAGCTTTTCTTATCCATGTAGGATGATGCCTTCGGGTAATGCTGCGTTTTGTTCATTTTGAAAACTCAACGTTTCGCTTCTCTTATTGGAAGCGTCATCAGGAGAATGAGCGTTTACAAGCTTTAGTTTGCTATATATAGAATCGATGTCCGTTGCACCTCCTCATCCTTCCATCCATCCTCATGAGAACATCCTCATCCTTACATCGGACATAGGCAGCGCAACTGTTATTATGACGAAAGAGGAATATGACAAAAAAGTCCCTTTTGGATCTAGAAACTTATGGGAGGCTCAATAAAGACCCAACGGCCAGAATTGAGCGCAAAGTAAGAGAATCAATCAAAACTTCTTCAATTCCCAAAGAAGAGCATTGGAAATTAATGCCTTCTGCATCTAAAGCTCCTCGTCCCTATGGTCTGCCAAAAAATTCACAAGGAGGAAATCCCTTTGAGGCCGATTGTGAACACGATTGACTCGTCGACCAACAAATTGGCCCAGCACACATCAAGAGGAATTCGTCTGTTTTACGGACTCTTTCACAAAAAACACGGCATATTTCATAGAAATTCTAAAAGATCTACGAGTGACTAAAGAAGACCTAATAGTCAGGTCTTTGATGTGGTGTCGCTGTTCACCAAAGTTCCGGTCTCTGATTCGGTGGAAATTCTAAAAAATCTAACAGAGGATGGAATGCCGAAAGACTATCCAAAATTGGCTGAATTCTGCCTCCTAAACAACTACTTCCTTCGTAACGGAGTTATATTCGAACAGAAGAGGCAATGGGTTCCCCCCTCTCTCCCGTTATAGCCAATTTATATATGGAGTATTTTGAAAAGAAGGAAATGTACTCCTCCGTAGATAAGTCATCATGCTGGTTCAGATATGCGGATGACACTTTTGTGATTTGGCCACATGGAAAGGAGAAGCAGGAGGCTTTCCAGGAACACCTTAACAGTATCCACCAGACATTAAATTTACGAAAGAGCTGGAAGAAGGAGGTTGTCTGCCATTCTTGGATGTGATGGTGAAAAGGAGAATAGATGGGAGCCTGGGACATTCGGTCTACAGAAAGAAAACCCACACAGATAGGTATTTGAATTCGGCGTTCCATCACCATCCTATGCAGAAATCTTAAGTAATTAAAACTTTAAGCCACCGCGCCAGAATTGTGTGTGATGCCAAAAATCTTGACAAAGAAATGGAACATTTAATGTGGGCTCTCAAAGGAAATAGCTGCAGCACCTCCTTCATAAAAAGATCAATGAAAGAAGGGCAACAACACCATAATGATGACGACCGCAAAAAAAACATTGGCGTACGCAAAACTTCCCTACATATCCGGAGTCACTGACAGAATTGCTAAAATCCTGCAGAGAGGAAACATTGTGACTCGCTTCTGCACGGTGAAGGAAATAAAAAACATCCTGCCTTCACCGAAGGATAGCCATCCTCCCCTTCAGTCTATGGGAGTGTATGAGGTTCCCTGCCACTGCGGCAGAAGCTATGTGGGGCAGAGTAAGCGAGCTATCTCTCAAAGGCTTAAAGAGCACAAGAGAGCGATGGAGCAACATAAATGGGACACATCAGCGGTTGCCGAACATTCCGTCTCAAGCCCTGGACATAAAATAATGTTCGACCAAACACGGGTCTTGGCCAAGACGCAAGAATATCATCCGCGCTTAATACGTGAGGCCATAGAAATAGCCATAAGGCCAAAATATTTTAATAGGCAGGATGGATATATCCTTAGCAGGGTTTGGAAAGGGTTCTTGGCTCCAGCAAAACCCAACGGCTGACGTCTTCCGAAAAATATTCAAATCGGCCGGGCCCAACAATGGTGCAACGGACATCGATGCTATATTAGAGCGAACTAAAGCCGTTAACGCTCATTCTCCAGATGACGCTTTAAGTAAGAGAAGCGAGAAATTGAGTTTTCAAAATGAACAAAACGCAACATTACCCGAAAGCATCATCCTACATAAATAGATATATTTTATTGAAATATGTATTATTTCGCGTTTTGAATGAAATCTGTACATGTGTAATCGAATGATTACGAACTATATGTAATGTGCGATAAAGCTGTTTGGTGTAATTTTATTCACTTTTATCAATAAATATCACTAATGAGAACATACAGACAAAGTTTCACGCAAACCTGTACATGAAAAAAACCGCTCCGACCACCTAAAAAGTTTCAGCTTCATTATCAGGTACAACCATGAAACAAATAAAAACGATGAACCTGATAAGGCAAGCTTTCCATTCGCTCTAGAGCTCTACTCATTTCGGAACACAAGCGCGCACTTACTTTCCATTCGTTTCATACCCTGCGCACTACGCATTGCACTCTAAAGCAGTTTAGGAGCATAGTTCATGTGCACTGAAGTGTGTTTGAGAGGAAAAAACAGCGAAAAACTGGCATTCGTAATTGTCGTTCATGCGAGGATTCTCAATGAAGACGTCGAACATGAATGATGTGAAGTTTTAAATTAATTGTGGTGGCTAGCGGTAAACAAGTTGCTTAACTTTTAAAGCACCTAGTTTGTACGAATTCGTAAACTATTAATGAAAATAATCGGCTGTGACTAATGTATACCTGAAGAATAACTTTTTTATAGATAATCTTGACCACAATTATGATTGAATGTTTTTTCTGGAGGTCTATTATTTTTTTCAAATAAAAAACCACCAATTCACCAAAAGTAATACATTGAAAACATACTGGGATCAACCTTTTTCTCTCCTCTTTAAATGTCACCTAAAACCCCGATGAAGCTTATATAAAAAGGCGAAACGTTGGCGAAATGGTGGGTTTTTAATTGAAAAAAAAAAAATACCAAAGTTCCAGAAAAAAACATTGATGCCTGAAGAATGACACCTATCCGCAGATAACCGAATATAGGTACTGCCTGCCTATATCGTTCCATTCATCGTCATCAATGTGCGCTGAAGTGCGCAGATGTGTTCTAATATCTGCGGAGACTTCATCACTTGAGTCGAAGGCTTCCGATAACGCTGACGAGGAGGAAGGGTATATTACGCTTACGTTCGACACCCGGTGCTTAAAGAGGGAGATAGCTTGTATGACAGAAAGAATATTTATACAGAGAGGTTAATAATCAAGTCACACCCGCTCTGTAATACTGTTAGAATCATCTCGAAAGAAATACGGAGTGAATAATAAAAGAATGACCCCGTTTTAAAAACCTCGTGCCAGCACTTCCAAAAGAATGAGTCATGAACCACTTTAATGGGTGTAGCATAGATTCTCAAATGACGGATGCTAATAGAAAACTTAATTTAAAATATCTTTGTGCTTCCGACGTCAAGGTGGAAAAGTAAGCGGGAAGAGTCCATGGGAAATAAGTGCGAGGAGCGTAGCCTCCGAAAAGTTCAGTTGCCATCAGGCTTCACTCGAAGTCTCTTCATGCTCCTGTTTGCTGTGATGCCAAAAGTTATCGCTACCCTTCGCTCGACTAATTGCAAGACAAGTGAGCCTATATCTCTCATACCGCTCCTCTCTCTTAAGCGCATTTGGCAACGTCAACTAGAGCTTCGACCCCTAGGAAGTAAAGGTGATCGAACCTTCGCGAGACCACCCGAATCTGAAGCACATAGATATTTGAAATGATTTTACATAGGTACTACCACTTCCAGCCTTAAAAACGATGGGGATGGCATCTGCGCAACTTTAGCGTTTCGCTTTCTTCAACCTCAAAGATGTATGGATCGTATGGGGCCCCAAGAATTGCACCGTGTGACAACTGCTTTGCTAGCCAGCCAATCCAGCAGCATTCGCTAGCGATTATCAGATATATCAAAGTACGCGCGATGCAGAACTCTGTCACCCTACCCCAACCCAGCACCGACCCAGTACAACCCAAATACAGTTGTATCGATAACTTCGTTAATGTTACAAGCCTCCTGCAATAATTAGGGTTGAAATATTTTACGTAAGTTCCAAGCCAATTTATTTCTGACAACGTCAATAACATTTTACGGAACCCGGTATACTACGGTGGATTAGATCATGGGAATTAAATTAGGGAAATAAACTACCGAACGGACAGGCTTGAAATGTCATTTTTCCCGCGAACGATAAGAGACAATGAGAGTTTTTACTAGGTTTGTCGATAGGCAGGGAAGCTAATTATTAACTTTGCTTCCTAATGCTTATTTCTTAATTTGCTACGTAGTACAAAGTGCACTTTTTGCGTGGTTCCTGTATAACTCTCGCACCTCTGTCCATTTACGTAGTAGCAAAATAAATTAATACAAATAGTTTCTATGAAATAGATAGCATACCTACCTATAGTGCAGTGCATTTTGGTGAAGTTTCACATCCTGATTGATATTTGCAGGTTTATGCTCATGCATTGAAAGCCGTAGTTTCGTTAACTTTATTAGGGTGTAGTGTAGTGCATGTTGATGATAACTCACCCCCTGCCACCCACCTTTGAGGTGGCTTCGCAGGGTATTATCAAGATGAACCCAACGTGACTATGTCAGACAGCGCAGTGGCTATAACGGAAGAGTACCCATTCCCGGGCTGGAAAGTCCAGCGGAACAAGTCGGTTGATTGAAAGAACGATGCGGGGATGGCGGGAGGGGGTGGGGTCTTCCTTTTGCCTCCCGAGACATGGCCCGTCCCACTCCGGGCAGATCTTCCACCAGGGCGATATTGACACGACCTGCACGTTCTCCCACCCGCATATGTATTACGCTACGATCCGAGGATGGAACTTTTGTGAGGGAAAGGGAGCTGGAAAGCGGACGGTGGGTGGGTGGAAAGATTGGGAGGGAGATAGTGTCTATGTACGCGGGTGGGAGTGAGACGACTCTCACAGAAAGGACCACCCGCCCGCACCGATCCCTACACAGCAACCCCGTGTGGTCCCGTCCTATCGGAACATCGGAAGCCGGAGGAAAATGAGGAGGTGGGACACGCGGGAGAATAGGAGACTAAGGGAATGATGGTGATGAAGACGTAAAATTGTGAAGAAAGTCTTTAAGGGATTAGATACGGATGTTAGGGTGGTTGAAAAAATTACTTGAAAAACTAAGATTGGGCGAATTTCAGTATGACATGGAGAATATTGATTTAATCCCGCGATACATCCCTCGCTGATAGGAGCGAAAAAATGAGAAAGATACACTGACAGGTACAGAATATCCTTTCCATGCACCATTGGTGACTAAAACGAAAACAACATGACTATATGACACTCTGTTGACATGCAATTCACCTTTTTCCTATTCCATCCCTATTCCTTTTACCAGTTCTCTTTCGCTGATATGGCTGGTGTCCTAGCATCCCCTGCCACAATTCCCTATGAAGGCTCGCAAAGTAGTATGTTGATGAAGAGCCTGGGGGTACATTTGGGGAGAACGGGGCCTGAGGGTCCATAGCTTAGCCACCAATGTGACGGAAGGAGCACTGCAATTCATTAGCATTCCACAGGGTCCCCATATCTGACACAAATCTACCACAACCGGAACTCGAAATCGGGTCTTAAGGTGGGATTACACTGGCAAGTTACTTCAGCAAGTTTCTTCAGCAAGAGCTTTCGGAATATTTTACACATACGAAAAATGTTTCACGAGTTAGTGCAGATTCACATTGGTTGCTGTTTACATTGAAAATAATACGCTTCTGCAAGCGACTTGCCGAAATATTAAAAAGTTATGACGAGATATGAAGACACTCAACTGACATGGAATTCACCAACGTACTCTCCCTCTCCCTACACCCTTTCACTATTTCCTCCTTCTTTCGTGGCTGGTGTCATCACGCCCCATGTTACTCTCCCCTACTGCGGTGACTCACAGGGTAGTATTTAAAGGTAGAAAAAAATTAAAAGTTATATATCTCCAGCCAACCATTACTAAATTCGCGTTGCAGGAAAAATCGCCTTCATAAATTTTATCCCAATACCTATTGCTTCAGATGAAACATTCTATCTCTCGCTACTCTCATTCCACGGAATAAAATTTATGCTTGCTAACCTTATGTTCATCAAATACTTATGCACATTGTCAATAGCCACGGTGGCGATTCCTGATTAAATAAACTCACCATTCATTACATAATAACTCTTTTATCAAGAAATTAAACTTACAAGTGGTTCATTTTGTGTCCGTCGTCTTGGTTACTCATTGAGCTCATTTAATGATTGAAATCAATTGTATCAAGGGAAGTAGTTTATGAGAACATTTATGAAACCAATAAATTTACCTAATGTTTCTCCAACGGATATTGAGCTAGATCTCATAGCACTATAGGATACGTATGCATATTTTCTGCAACCGGACATTAAGGAGGTTCCACTGAGACTGAGTCAAAACAAATATTAATTTCCCCCTAATATTTTCCATAGTTTAAAAATGTTTTGCTTTCACTAACGACATGCTTAAACTATTTGAAAAACGAAAAGAAAATTTAGCCACAAAATATGCTTAGATTGCACACTCCTCCCTTTCAATACACGGGGAATATTAAATGAAATAATTATTCAACGTTATCGAAAAGCCTAACCCTAATGATTACGAACTAAAGTAAATTTGAAACAAGACCGCTATATTAAACTAAGAAAATATTCTAAGACAAAACGAAGGAGAACGACTACAAACGAATGAAAAACAGCAGCCTACTTATCAAACGTTAAGAACATAAACAAGCAAACTCAAATATTAATGTAGAACAATTAATATAATACAATTAAAATATATCAAAGCAAAACTAATTGTATATTAAAATAAGAAAATTATCTTGTACAAAGTTCTAACCGTATATTATTAATTCTAAATGATAAAAAACCTAAACTACGCTAGGGACTAATAAATTACTAATCTACGAAATACGACTCTAAAAATGAAAGAAAAAATAAGTAAGCTACCAAATCTTTGGTAAAAACTGAATATCGCCATCAAATTCCTACGCGGTAATACACTCGCCATCAACAGAGTGTCCTTGGTAGAGATTTTCTGAACTTTCCCTCTAATTGGCGTCGCTCTTGCCCTACCTTTCACTCCTTCCCTCCTCATACCTTCCCTACCGACTTCGATTCCAGTGGACCAAACTTCAATGCAATGAGGATACGCTTGCAATGACTAGAAGTAGCATTGATGTGACTGCTTGAGTGCTACTTTCTCACGTTAGTCTTTCTAGTGCTAGTTAGTCAGGGCTCGGCTTCGACACCTGACATTTGCAGAAATGTTTCCGACCACAACTTGGGTGCTCTGAGGAAATCGCCTCAAGTATGTAGAGTACTCCATCTGTAGGATGCCTTGCCGTCACATTGCCGTGTTTCGTTCAAGAGTCAGCTCGAGCCTGGGGCGGTCTTCTACACTCCATTTCATTCCTATTCTATGTTTACCTTTCCTCTATGTATAATGGATGGTTGTGCAAATACTTAGCAATGGGATGGATAGTTATGAGATCCATAACGTTATGGACCTCATTACTTGATTAGGGTTGCAGGAACTATCCTTTTGATAAATTATCTCCCAGTAGCCATTGCTTCGGATGTTTTGTCTACTCTAATTCAGCTTAAAAAAGTTTATGCATGTATACAGGTTACTTATGCACATTATTAATAGTAAGCCTGAGTAATTTCGCCGCATTATAACTCATTTATCAGATGATTAAGTTTCCAAGTGGTAGGTGCATCGAGCATATGCCATCTAGATTGCGTACGTAACTCATATGTATTTAACTCCATTTCATCAAGACAAGTATGTTATGAGACCATTTATGAAACCAACAAATTCTACAACGCATATTGAGCGAATGTCTTAACTTGTGGCACATATAACCATATTGGATATATGTATACGTATTGTTTCTTCAACCGGCCATAAGTAGCAGATTCTTGGGGGATGAAGTTGAATTCCATAATGTTAAGGATTTTAATGTACTAGCAACTAACATAAAATTGGTAGCATTAAGTATAGTTCGTGTTGGTGAAAATTCATCCCCTGCCACACACCCGTGATGTGGCTTGGGGGTAGGTACTATGTATATGATATTGTTAGGTGCTTTTTATAAACATCTACACACGCAGTGTCGTATTCCAGTGGGTCGAGCGTTCGACTGTGAACCCCAGGGTCTCTTGAGCTCGATTCCGGATGTAGTCCCTGGCGAAACCTTTACCTGAATAGACTAACTGGGTAATACTCACACTATCAGAATATCTCTGGAGATATGAGCTTAATACGAAGTGAGTTCATCTCTCACTGATCAACACAAACCATCGGGTTCATCATTGAGTGATATAATTTCGCAACGCGGAGTCTGATAGCTTTGCCCTCATCATCCCGATCGCATAATGCCACATGTGGAGGGAAATAATGGGGAAATTGATCAATTCTCTGCAAACAGTAAGGGGTCGACATAGCTACCACAACTATGACTGCGCAGCGGGTTTATATCCTATCGAGGAACCTATCTAAGCACTTGATCAATTGCAGTTAGTTGGCTGCCTCTCTATATAAAAATAATTTTTATGTGTTGACCACTACTAAAAGGACTATTGCATATATTGCATAACTGTTTCTCTTTCCGAACTTGAAATATCTCTGAAAATGCATTTACTGAGACTAATCATTACGAGTGAATTAAAATCTAGTTCCAAAAACTAAAACGGAGTAACGAAAGATTTTTTTTACTAACGGCGTCTTCTGAGAACCTCCTTAGTAAGATAGGAAAAAAATATTCACTAAAATATATGAGTCTCCGGGCCTCTATCCACGCAACACGCCAAGTAAGAGAGAGAATATAGTGGTAGCGAAACGTGGCGGCATTCGTGTGAATGAAGCGTGATGTTGGGGAGGAAAAGGCTCGTACGGTAGGGATCGGATAAGGGGTGGAGTGGAGATGGCATCACATGCTGAGCAATGCTGCCAAAATGACTGCATTTTTCTCGAGAGGGCGGGAAAGTGTTAGAACCGCGTTGAACGACAGTATTTACGATCAAAAGAACGATGAATTTAATTTACTGTGCTTGTAAACGAAACCCTTCGGAGAAACCCATCTATACAATTTGATTTATAGGTGAGGTAGAAAGTTGATGTGAATAGCAGATTGAGCATATTTCGGCTGACTTTGTTCTCAGGGAATAGATGCTTTCGCTGAAAAGGTCCTTTTGCGCAACTGCCACCATGTTTTGATACCACTATAGCGAACCATACTTAGAGAGACGATAAGGAATACAACTCCGTCATCATCATCAGGAGTCACCATTCCGAAGATTGGTTTGCAGTATCTCTCCACTTCACTCTCATCTCCGCCAATCGCTTCATTCGTGCATACAGATAGTTATTCACTTTGGCATCCTTCTTGATTTTCCCGATGTATTCCATCCTTGGCCTTCCCCAGCAAATGTTCCCATTCACTCCTCCTTTCAATATTGTTTTCAATGGGCAGTTGTGTCACAAAATGTGTCCAACATATTTGCCACTCCCCCTTCGCAGACTTTTCAACATACTTCTTTTCCATTCAACTCTTAGTAAGACTTCTTCGCTATAGTGATTCTGTCCGTCCATTTGATCTTCATGATTCTTCGGTAACGTCACATCTCCATTGCTTCCCACCTATTTCGCTCGGTGCGAAATAAGAATTCGTTCGCGTCTTTCACCATGCGATGTTTCCGCGGTGAGGGGAAGATGTGTCGTTCTCCAATTCCTCCCTTCACTTCCGCCCATCACTTTGAAACACTGGCGGGGAGGAAAATCTGACTTCGACGGCGAGGAGGGGGAGAAGAAGAAGAGGAAATCTCCGAGCCACCTCCTTCCACTCTTCGTGTGTTTCCTTCCTTCCCTGTTCCCATTGTCCGCCGACACCATAGGGTATATAAATAGAAGGCATTCCTCGGGCTCTTCATCCGATCGAGTGGTGATCCACAATGAGCTCACTTCCCGCGTCTTTGGTTCGGACTTTTTATTGCCTCCTCAGACTACGCGGCGGGATAAGTTTTTTCCGCTTCGAATATAGTAAACTCGATGTTCAAGGAGGGGAGGGGGATAAATACATTTTGCGGTGCGTCGAGCGTGCTTCGGGCACCTTTTTATATTTACGCACAATGTTCGATCGTTGGGGAAACGTTGTATAGCGTCATAGATGAGTTGGGAGTGTGGTTTCCGCGAGGAGTTTCCCGATTCGGTAGAGGATGGGGGAACATTACGCCTAGATGAGGTCTAGTCAAAAATAATATCAGCCGGTCAGGTGTGTTAACCAGCTACACCACCGAGTCAACTTAATTCATTCCGTCGAAATTTGCCTTGACCAGCGATTGAGAGATCCGGGTGCGAATCCCGGTCAATTCAAATGATTTTTCATGGTGAATTTCATCCCCTTTAAAACTCCGTGCTTCGTGCTTAGGATAAACAAAAGTAGTGAATAGCGTTTCATAAGTTTTACGAAGCCTTAGATTATATTTCAAACAACCATTTCCATTTTCTGTACATAAACGAATCACCAGATATGTGGCCACTCAGATTCGTTGCACTACCATAGAAATAACAAATACATTATTTCCAATGCATGGATACTTATAATTTGATAGCCATGCTGAAAGTTATTCAGTAAGTAAGACACAAAGGCAAATTATATGGTGGATTTTGTGATAAAATGAAATCCATCCCATATTTCCCTAGTGAAGACTACGCCGAAAGAAAAGAAAAAAATAAATATGAAAGTATAAGCTAGCAACAAGGCGTTGAGGTTGGGGAAGGATAGGAAAGTAAATCAGTGGACACTCACTGGCAGATGATCCATGACGACACCGGTGCCCACTGCTTAGGGTAGCTTTCGAGCTAAGGACCCTTCTTCAGCTGGAGGAGATCACTACTAAGGAGTGTCACACTGGAGTTGAGAGTTTAGGGTATGTCTTGGTACGGGGTTGGTTGTTGGGGAAAGGGGATTGGTTGGAAGGAAGTGCAAGGGGGTGGAGTGGGAGATGAAGGGGAGGGGAAGTGGAGGGGAGGAAGCTAGCGAAGATTAAGTCCGGGCGGGCAGGTTGACTTTGAAATGGAAATATAAGACAGCTCCCAGTGGCGGAATTGGCGTGTCAGGTGGGAGGGCGGGAATTATTTTTATATGAAAGCAGTTGTTGAAGGAGAGGTTATGCGAGTTGGCGTGCTCGGCTACAGGCAACTGCAACTGTTGCATCACGCTGCTCCTGTGATTATTTACTCGCATATTTAGAGGTGTGCTAGTGAGGCCAACGTAGAAGGCCTGGCAGTGCTTGCAGGTTATAAGATATATTACATTACTCGAGGAGCAGCTTCCCCGAGTAAGTATTTGATATGTGACATTCGTCACCGGAGTAGTGAAGAAACGGAAGAGGTGTTGATTGGGCATGTGAGGCAACGGGGCTTGTTGCAAGGGTGAGAACCAATTGGAGAGAGATTGGTAACACTACTTGCAAGTGAAGTTTGACGGATCTCAAGGATCCAGAGACTATTTTGTAGATTGGGAGGGCGACGGAAGGAGAGCACGGGAGGTCTTTGTATAAGGGAGGAAGTTGAGAGGGAAGAGGAGAGAATGGAGTGAGAGAATGGAGTGGCTTCAGAAGGCTTTTCAGTGAAGCATCAAGACCCGGATGAAAGGTAGTCGCGAAGATAATCGAATCGTCAATGGATATATTATCCTCCGGTTGAGGCACGAAGCGCGGTCTCGGAGAGGGTTCGATCGCCTTAACGAACTGTTGTCTCACCAAGGAGGGGGGATAACCCCGACTCACGAAAGCTTTTTCCAGGTCTTCCAAGCATCGAAATAAGAGAGAATTTTCAGAACAGATTCGGCGACCTCGACGTGCCAAAGAGAATGGGAGAGAGCGTTTGCAGTGTTCAGGATGACAACTGTCCCAATGCAAGTACTGCTTAAGGTTGGTGGGTTTTTTGTGGACGGATGTCTACTCTAATTTGATGAAAAAATAAGGTCAGACAAAAATAAATGCATAGACAAAATAAATAAACGACGAGATTGTGATATTCCTCGAAAATGAGAAACAGTTTTTTTTGACAGAGACTAAAATGGTATGAGGACATGGAATTTATTTCAGAAATTAAACTAAGGCAAAATACTATAGCATCATATTAACGAGGCGCAATTATTTGGCCCGTGATACTTGATTCAGCACAAGACCGAGTACGCTAGTCGGTACTAGATATTGAGCACATAATCTAGTATTGTTTGTGCCGTCCTAAATCATTTCAAATGATCATTGAACTTGCATAATTGCAAGGAAGCCGTCTTCTCATTTACATCGAATAGCATGTCTGCTATAATTTTTAATGAACACAATCTTTGGCAGCAGGCAATGACTAAACGACTGTCGGGAAATTTTCACCTATTGTAGACTTCAAGGCCAGAAACGTAGCCTTCGAGATGTACAGGCCGTAACAATATCCCCACTTTTATTTAGGAGTCCTACGGAAAGCGAGAGAAATGTGCTTGCTGAGATTTTCTTATGGCAACGTTCCCAAAAGTTAGGCAATTATTTATAACCATATGCCGCATTTTTAGAGCCAATTTACTTTTGTTAGCAATATATATGAATTGATAAATGCATCAGCGCTATTTTAGCGAGGTAATAATTAGGAAAACTTTTGATAAATTAGTAACTGTATATCCATCACTTTCTTCATAGATAAGCATGTCTTGACAACATATTGGATGTAATAAAAAGACAATTTGACAACAAGAAATAAAAGAGATGATAAAGACATATTGGCGTCTCATTGTCATGTGATATACGAGTTTAAGAGGAGGCAGAAGTGCTTGGTTTAAAACAGTACGAGTCAATAACTCATATACCTGTTTAAGTGACCCTATCCGCAACACAATCGACTGGCACTTAAATGTTACGCAAGGAACAATTTACTTTAGAGGTACGTAATTCAGATAAGTCAGCAATGAAAATATTTTCACCTGGAATAGGCGTCCTGAGACTTCGTCTCCTTATACTGTTATTCCAGCAGTTTAAGAATTTCTTCAGCGGTCAGTGACGATTCATTATCTTATTTAATGAAAATTTACTGTACTAATATAGTCTTACATGCTGTAATAACCTTCTATTCGAGTTTCCTTCCCTTACGAAACTAAGGGAATTGAAAATTTTAAGCCTACTATTTACAAATGGATGACGATCGAAATAGGTATGTTCAGATTCGTATATCTCGGAGCCTACGCCAGAAAATTACTAATTGCTGTAAGGATGTATAGGAGATGCTGCTTTAAAAAGTGAAGATCGTACAGCGACCGTGTAAGCTAACATCGGCGGCTACTATATCCTACTGGGAGTGAGCAGCAACCTAGCTCCGAATCAATAAAGATAATGACTTAATTACGGGCATCGCCAAATTACAACTGCAAGATCATGTACCACCAATAAATACAAATTATAGCTTATATAATACAATACAGGTAAATTTAGGAATTGAACACATATGCAGGTTTTAGAATTCGAAAAAATAGAAAAATAATGAGTAGCAAAAAATGTAATATTAATTACTATCCATCAGGTAAAATACATTGTAATGTAGATAACAAACTAGATTTTAAGTAGAATTATGGATGGCATAAAATTAAGACTTGTTTAATTGTATAGGATCTCCTCATTACCTTATTCAAATATGTTTTAAAACTACTCTTTGAGCAATTGTAGAAATCGAGAGAAGGATATTAGTTCGCAGTTATCGCGACTCGATCCATGATGGTATTTTTGCCATAATTGGTGCTGTGATGTGAAACAGAGAAGATTCGTGAAGTCCGTGTGTTTATGACTGGGGTATGTAGGTTAATTTTCTCATCTAAGAATGGGAAATGCATACTATTATTTTTATGATTATGAGGAAAAAGAAGATCAGCCTGAACTTACGTTTACCTAGGGAAATTAAATTTAAGGATGATTCAAGTTTAGAGTGGTTTATCATAGGTGGAGTCATTCCTAATTTTAATGCAATTAACCTTAGAAATCTTCGTGTAATGAAATTGAATAGCTCTGCATGTATGATAAAGATCGTGCTTGTTAGCCAGAATGCTGGTATAGTATCACACGATGCTAGAAAACTATTATTGTAGCCAGCATCCTTTGAACTTCTGCCAGATCAAGTAATGTGTGAAAACAATAGAATTCCTATTATGAGGGTTGAAAATGTTGAAATTTTATGCAATAATTAAGGTGGATAATTCGTTTCATAAATCACTTAGCATTTTAACAATGAGGTTATAAAATTTTGAAAAACAATATTTCTTTTTGCTACAACTCGATATTATGTTGAAATTCAAGAGACCATCAATGAATAAAATTTAAAATCTGAATCAACAAATAAATTCAGACGAATGACAGCCCGTAACGTCACAAAGTATTCCACTTGACGACATTTTGATGTATTTCTAAAGAGCTATGAACAGGTTAGTGCTTAAGACGTAAGTTTCAAATCTAGTTTTAATCCAATATAAGTCCTTGAAATTGGAGATTGCTGAACACTGTGAGTTATACCTTGGATTCCATCGGCCAACGATGTTTGTACCATATCACACCGAAAAAATATTCTGATGCACCTAATAATCAATGAAAACAATTTTATGGCAAGTAGTAATCGATTTCAGCAAGCCTATTAATATTTAAGCAATACAAATATTTTCATAACCATATGCGGATCCTGCAATAAGGAATTATAAGACTGATAGCTAAACAAATCCCAATTTTTACCGTCCTTCGCCTAATTTGAATGAATGAATTGACTTCATGCTTGGTGAAAGCTGAAATGTTCAATTAATGATAAGCCAATTTATTAAAATTTTTCGGCCTCATCTACTGTCAATCTAGACAGCATTCTTAAAATCATGAACAGGACTTAAATTCTAGTTTAATTTACGACTTTTTAAATGTAAGAGTACTTTCAACTCTTTTTTAAAATGAAAATATTGAAAAAAATATTTGTATGGACTCTGATTGTAATCGTCAAAGGCCGTGATAAATAAATGTAATACCTTAAATAAATATCTCAGTCACTTCAATTGGAAATTTACATCCGATTAATCAGGCCACATGCAGTGTGAATTGGGGCAGTTAATCTTCGGCCAATCGTTTGAAATCGTTGTGGAAGTAGGTGACGCAAGCGCGTTGTCGCTTTGAATATTGAAAAACAGCTAATACCTCCCGCGGGGCACATATTTCCCGTCGCTGGCTGCAATCGAATCCCTCGAGTATCGCTGAGTATAGCTCAGCCTTTCGCACGCCAACTTTTATAAACACCTCGAGTAACATCCGTTGGAAAACCAAATAATAGTTACGTTCACAGTCTTTTGCATCAAATCGTAAAACTCATTGGATAACACGCCCACGCACAAGTGAAGTTTTACTTGGAAGTTTAAAAAAATTATTTAGTTTCTTAAATATACACATTTGTCACACTCTGGCTAACTAAACGCAGTCAACCATTTAAACATGGGGTTCCGGTGGATGTAATGAAATACAATACCACGTCATGTCAAATAATTTACTCTAAAGGAACTAATGATACTCTCTGTTTTATTTTATGCATTAATGTATTTTATGTTTAATGCTCACACGGTTTCTCAGAAGTCACGGTTTTACACTGGTAGTGGGACTGGTGACCTTTTCTAACTCATTGGTATTTATAATATAACTACCTAGTTGATAACCCGTCAAAAATGGCGAGCAAAATACCTATTCAAGCAAATCTCATTAGCAATGATTTTATTTATACATGTTAAGTGAAGGTTATTTCACTGTTATAAGTCTCATATCTGGAGGCTGTTACTAATTTTTACAAAATATAAATACATCTATACTAATGATAGCCAATGACCGTGGGGGGGGGATGCAAGTGATTGAGAAAACGGCTGAACGGATTTAGCTGGTTTTTATGTAATGTTTTCATGCAGCATCTCATATATCTGGAAAAAAATCCCCAAATTTCCATTCTCAACACAGGTAAATTGCAAATTTAAAAAAATAAACACAAGCTCATAAGCACCATTTTACATTTGCATACCAACCACGTAGCTAGCGTCAACAACGTTTCACGATTATAGCCACTTCATCACAGACGTTTATATTTTATAAGCATTAATAACTGCCTAAAAGGCATTTCCTATAATAATTAGCGGAAAACTATCGTAAACATATATGTATGTTGGAATTTTCTTGGAAGCGCCAATAAGGATTTTGATTAAGGCCATGTATTGAGAGTTTTAAGGACTAAAATTTCATTGCTCTTGATCTAACTTCAGAATAATTCGTCTATGTATAAGTTAGGAGTCTTCTGGAAAGCCAAATAACGTTGGCGTAGATATGGGGAACTCCAGGAACATTCCAGGTTTCATGGACACCCATACGAAGTATAACGCTTTTGCTGTGCAAAATATTTCATTGTCTGACCAGTAAAGAGGTAAACGAGGAGAAACATTAAATTTATTATTACTCAGCTTTACCAAACTCCAACTAGTAAGTAAGTAAATTCGCAATGAGAAAATCTTGAGGATGAACTTGAAAAGCCATATCGCTCACTTGTTTTTCTCAATGCAAGTCTCAGATATTCTGAGTCCCAGGGTAGAAGATTTTCCTAAATGAAAAATACGGCGCACATTATATGCTACTCATACTGAGTCCACAGAAATCAATAATCTAATGCTCCATGATGTTATCTACGAGTATCATATATATTTATAAAACGTTAACAATATAAAAAAAACAAATTAGTTGGACGCATTATGAAATATTAAATATTCCTGAAATCTAATATAGTAGGAGCAACGATTGGGAAGAATTACCGAGGAAGACTAGGGATTGAATAGATATCAAATGCCTAATAATAGATGTAAAAAAGAGTAATTTCGAAGTAATAGAACATTTAGATGAAAAAATTGCGTAGTGAAGAGCTGTAGCTAACGAATATTTTGAAATTGGTCAGCTACAGAAAAGTGCTCATCATATATAACATCTCTTCCCTCTTGTTTAAAAATGTACTCATTTGATCTTGTTAAACTCCGTGATTCGTATACTTGTACATACTTTAACGCGTATTTGTATACATGCTGATTTAAATATGTTATATGAACTGTCTGAAACAACCTGTAAATTTGTTTATTGTTTATTATTTTTAAACATAAATAATAGAGATTGTTATTAAACTT
The DNA here is from genome assembly GCA_963573305.1 of Pyrrhosoma nymphula. Lineage (NCBI taxonomy): Eukaryota > Metazoa > Arthropoda > Insecta > Odonata > Coenagrionidae > Pyrrhosoma > Pyrrhosoma nymphula. Next base: position 65,778,426 of record OY754330.1, on the reverse strand, counting down.
GCCCACTTTTACGAACTAACGCTAATATTTACCATTCTTATATTACTATTTATTATTTTGTCTTACTGTCGACTGCGATAAACTATATTCTTTGCATTTTTTCTTAGATGGCTTGCTACAGAATAAATAAACAAATTTTATTATAATTGATATTTTGAATTGATGACTGCAGCCGATTTTGATAGAAATATTTCGGAAATATTTAATTTAAAAAATACCAAATATCGAACACCTTGCCTCGGGAAAAACGTGAAAAAGTCGACCTCAAAGGCAAGATGTGTAGCCACCACGCAAGTTATGGTTTCAAAAAACGATGTTTGCTTGTTCGCTCCTTCATCTTGACCTAACCTCGGGCGCAGATTGAGTTTCCACTCGCCCGTTACCATGGCAGCCGTTGATCGACGCCGGGGACCCGGGAACACCTGGCTAGATATTTAGACGGCCGAGTCGAAAGCTGAAGTCTTTCGAGGGGGTTGTGGGGTCCTAGGTTTGACCATCGCTCTCCAAACACGTTTCTCTCCAGGAAGGTTTGTCCTTCAAAATGGCCTCCCCCCCTTGACCTGGTTAAGGCCATTGGTCACCCCCTGAAACGGAAAAAATATATCCCTTGGTACAAGACGGTACAAGATCTTTTTTTTTAGGAATCCAATAGTTTCAGGCCGCTCGCTTGGTAGTTTTCCCAAGATGAACCAACTGGATGAAGGTAAATTTCCGCATGATGTTTTTAATACCACGCGAATTGAGGTAACTATGTTAGCATAGAATACCTACACACTGTACATGATCATTGACGTAGTTAGGCCGACATGCGTAATAATAAAATATTTCAAGAGGAAAAAAACCACAGGCTTCATTAATCAATTATTTAGTTTTAGTCTTACAATGAAATGCAAAAAAATATAAATACGACAATACAGAACTCACATTTAAGAGGAATTTACATTTTTCCAAAAATACGAAAGGAACAAAACCACAATTTTGTAGCCCTTGAGGCGTTAAAGAAACTCTCTTCCCACTCACGTTCAATCATTCTCTCCAATTCAAATAAACCTCTAAATATTGCTCAACTTCCCACGCAGATGGATCACGTATAATCCTCCCCATCCATTAGCAACTTATTGGTCTCTTAATTTCCTGCTCTTACCAACGTCGAAACTCGGCTAAGTTTTAACTACAGTGCGATGACAATATTTCACGTATTGGCATTAAGTTAGTTGCGGTATTGCTTCAGAAACTACCGAGGTCTGAATTTGTAACATAATTTGCGGTTGAAATGTTTATTTTTTTCATGGATATTCTGTAACGGTTAAAAAACAATACCAAAGAGGGTACTGTCAAAGCGACAAGAATTTCATTATTTTTTGTTCACAGGGGTTCTCAAAGGCTCTTGTACCTCAAGGTAGTATTCTCGGTTCCAGGATGAGTCATGTTCAAATAAAAATTGTTATGTCACAGCTATAATTCATTAACTGGCTTCTATATCGGTGAGTGAGGAGAGGTAATTTCTGGAGAAGGATTAAGGCAGAAAATATAGTTCGGACAGTTAACGATGGGCGAAGGGATGCTGAAGGCCGTGATGGAGGTAAGGATGTTGGGTAAGCGGGGAAAGCGATAAACAAGAATATAGTTCATGGACGGGATGAAGGGAGTAGGACGTATGCTGAGACGCAGAAAGAAATCGTGTAGGGAGATAGAATCCTGCAACTGTAAAAATCTTGAATATTTTTACTCTCCTCCATGCCTTAAGCAATAGATTACCCTAAATGTTATGAGAATAAATGAAGTTTAAAACAATGGTAGGAAATGGGAGGAAGAATACCAGGTTTTTTGGACTGGAATAAAGGTGAGGCTCTCTGGTTTGCGTCGTGACCCAGCGTTCTGTGAGAGGAAAAGGACATCGAGAGACAGATTGGGAAGAGACGACGACAGAGAAGAAATACGACAGCGGAGGCGCTCGGACAGCGATTGAGGGCAAGTGAATAAGACGGGCGAACAGAAGAATTTATTGGGTGAGGAATTTCATTCGCCGTTCCTCACTCAAACACCTAACCTTAAGTGAAGGAGACTAAATCAATGTAGTGAAGAATGGGCCAGTATAGATAAAAAATAAGAAGGCACAATAACAAGAGATGCATCGTGTTTGATTTAAAATATATTATATACGATAACATTTACATGGATGAACTTTTACGCATTCATCCGATCCATACTGAATAGCCGAGTATTAGCTCGAGATGTTTGACACTCTTGTTGCTGAACATAATATCACATTAATTTCGTATAGTGCTGAGCATTATAGGTGTATTTCATGATTTAAAACAAGGAAAACTATAATGTATACAAAATTGTGCTAGTTTTAAAGTGTAAAAATGTGCATTTGATTAAAGTTTACTTGACAAATAAAATTATGCATGTAAAATATAACTGATGCATGTATTGATAGATAATTTGTTAAATCTGGACTTCCAATGGCACGTATGTGTAAAAAATAGTAGTATATAAATATTATTTATATGTATTTGACTTGTAAGGTAATGGTGGGGAGTTAGGAATTAAAAAAAAATATTTTTCTGCTGTTGTATTTAACAGAAGACTTTTCTGTACTCCTACTTTTATGTTTTATTTTTATGCACTAATTTTTACTGTACATCTTAAGGCACAAACATCTAAAGATAAAATCTTAGCAAGTATTTAAACTTACATGAACTTGTTCTTTCAGGATTTGCCCTAGAACAATAAATTTTCCATCCATCTATCTATTTACCAAATCTTTACTTACATGCTTGAATAGATTCAACTCCTCTACTTAATATTGGTAAATAATAAAAAATAATCTATTTGTAAAAAAAATGTAAAATAGATAATCTATATACAGTATAGTGATTTTTTGTAAACTTTCGCGGAAAACGTTTGCAAACTCGATGCTACGTCAATTGTCGTCACCCGCATTCATCGGGAGTTTTCACATCACGTCAATTGACGAGATTCGCTGGGTGTGTGCGTTAGCTCCATAGTTTTTCCGCGTCATATTTTAAGGTAGTTTAAGCAAGATATTATTTACCGTAAAATTCAATGAATTTGGCCTCGCTATAAAGGAAAACATCTCATAAATGTTATGATGCTAAAACATCAGTCACTTACCGCCCTAATTTTCGAGATATTGGCAAAAACAATTGGCAAAACGGGTTCTACGGCTGCACGCTCCAGAGACAAATTATTAAAATGTAATTACCTAGGTATGTCTGTCGGTCTGTAACGCTGCTAGGGGCGCTACAATTGAGAATTTAATGTCAGGGAAAGTGGATTTAATTATCATGTATATATATATATATATATATATATATATATATATATATATACGAGTTCGTGGAAAATCACACACGCGATAATGTAAATAGACTATGCCACAGGTGGGGCGGAATTAAATATAAACACATAAAAAAAGAACACTCACAATATTAGTTGATATTTCGGTTGCTAGAACCTTTCTCAAAGGAAGACGGATACAGAATGATGGACAGGCAGGGAACAGAAGGTAGGGTGAGATGGGAGGAGAGAGGGGTAGGAAGGGAGAAGAGGGGAGGGGCGGGAGGGGGTCAGAGGAAGAGGGAGGGGCAAGGAGGGGAAGAGGCGGGAGGGGTTCAGAGGAGGAGAAAGGGATGTGGAAAGGAGAAAAGGGGAGGGGCGGGAGGGGATTAAAGGAGGGGAAAGGGGAGAAGGGGCGGGAGAGGTCAGTGAGAGCGATTTAATCCGGGCGGATTGTGTGCGGAATAAAGCCAGATGCAGGCACCTTCTAGCGTACGCAATTGAAGGGGAGAGGCAGAGGGAGGGAGGGAAGCCAATACGCCTACACGGAAGCATTTATCAAAAATGAGATTGTGGGAGGAAGCATGGATCGGGACGGGGAAGGAGGCATTGGGCGAGGACGGCTTGCAGCTGGCTCGGTGGCCGGTTATTCTAACGCTGAGGGCGTTAGTGGTAAGACCAATGTAATATGAATCGCACAGGTTACACAGGAGGATGTAAACCACATTGTGGGAAGTGCATGACCGAGAGGGGACGGAAGGAAGAGGGTGGGAGAGGAATTTAGCGGGGAGGGGGTCGGTGATAAGGATAGGGCACGTTTTGCATCTCGCGCGATGGCAGGGGTTGGGTGGGGTTTTAGAGCTAGTATAGGGTTTAGTCAACGGTTTGGTGGTTTTTAAGATGCTGGAGAGGTTAGGGGGACGCCTGAAGGTGAGAGATGGACAAATGGGGAAAGTGTTTTTGGTAGTGAGATTGTCGGAAAGGAGTGGGAAAAGGTTTTTAATGATTTTTTTGAGGGCATGGACGCCTGGGAAGTAGGTGGTACAGAGGGAGAGGTTGTAATTATTCTTATTTTGGGTTGGTTTAGGAGGAAAGGGTTTTTTGAGAATTCGTTTATTGAGAAGAGTCTCAGGATATCCTCGTCGGAGAAGGGATTGGATTCCGCTCTCAACGATTTCTCTTCTGTCTCCTTCACCTCTCATTTCTCTTCTTCCCATGTCACCTTCCTTGATGTAGATATCACTCTCTCCAACCACCAATTCAACACCTCAGTCCACATCAAACCCACCAATAAGCAGCAATATCTTCATTATAACAGCTGCCATCCCTCCCATACTAAAAGATCCCTCCCCTACTCTCTTTCCACACGAGGCTTTCGCATTTGTAATAACCCCGATTCCCTTGATAAATTCCTTTCCTCTTTACACCAATCCCTTCTCCGACGAGGATATCCTGAGACTCTTCTCAATAAACGAATTCTCAAAAAACCCTTTCCTCCTAAACCAACCCAAAATAAGAATAATTACAACCTCTCCCTCTGTACCACCTACTTCCCAGGCGTCCATGCCCTCAAAAAAATCATTAAAAACCTTTTCCCACTCCTTTCCGACAATCTCACTACCAAAAACACTTTCCCCATTTGTCCATCTCTCACCTTCAGGCGTCCCCCTAACCTCTCCAGCATCTTAAAAACCACCAAACCGTTGACTAAACCCTATACTAGCTCTAAAACCCCACCCAACCCCTGCCATCGCGCGAGATGCAAAACGTGCCCTATCCTTATCACCGACCCCCTCCCCGCTAAATTCCTCTCCCACCCTCTTCCTTCCGTCCCCTCTCGGTCATGCACTTCCCACAATGTGGTTTACATCCTCCTGTGTAACCTGTGCGATTCATATTACATTGGTCTTACCACTAACGCCCTCAGCGTTAGAATAACCGGCCACCGAGCCAGCTGCAAGCCGTCCTCGCCCAATGCCTCCTTCCCCGTCCCGATCCATGCTTCCTCCCACAATCTCATTTTTGATAAATGCTTCCGTGTAGGCGTATTGGCTTCCCTCCCTCCCTCTGCCTCTCCCCTTCAATTGCGTACGCTAGAAGGTGCCTGCATCTGGCTTTATTCCGCACACAATCCGCCCGGATTAAATCGCTCTCACTGACCTCTCCCGCCCCTTCTCCCCTTTCCCCTCCTTTAATCCCCTCCCGCCCCTCCCCTTTTCTCCTTTCCACATCCCTTTCTCCTCCTCTGAACCCCTCCCGCCTCTTCCCCTCCTTGCCCCTCCCTCTTCCTCTGACCCCCTCCCGCCCCTCCCCTCTTCTCCCTTCCTACCCCTCTCTCCTCCCATCTCACCCTACCTTCTGTTCCCTGCCTGTCCATCATTCTGTATCCGTCTTCCTTTGAGAAAGGTTCTAGCAACCGAAATATCAACTAACATTGTGAGTGTTCTTTTTTTATGTGTTTATATTTAATTCCGCCCCACCTGTGGCATAGTCTATTTATATATATATATATATATATATATTACTCTAATCAAAGATCCAACCTAAAAAGAAAATTGGTACTACATTAAATCTGTATGTTCAATCCAAATGACTTGTGCCATTGGTATAAAAAATTTACATAAATAAATAAATACACTTAGAGGTATGTGATGGACATTTATCTTGGCTACCATGTTGCTAAACATATAGATAAATTGAATGAAGAAATGGCATATGCATTTGTTAGGTAAATGTCAATTAAAGGTAATTCGAGGATATCATAGCCTTGAATTTCAATTAAATACATTGACGGGGGACTTTTATATTAGACTACTAACAATGAAATAGCCTATACAAAATATTTATAAAATAAATCTGTGCTGATAAAATTTGTATGACTGAGTATTTTGCTCGTCAGTAGGTAATCTCCTAGTTATTAAAATAACGAGGAAGCGCTGATGGCTTCATAAATATAACGGTAGGTAGTTGATAAGATTCCTTAATTATTTTATTCCTCAGAATCAATTCTTTACTCACCACATTACTTAATTTTTATTAAGCACATTTTAATAATTTTTCAAGGAAGTAAAAAAATTTATACCGGGCCACATTTAATTTAAGTATATCTGTTGATGTGGCAAAACTCACCATTTCTGAAATAACTGAAGTGATACAAGAGTTATATTTTAAATGTATATAAATTTTACTTTAAAAAATTTAAAATATTTTAAAGTAAAGCATATTATGACTTGAACTATTGATAGTTTTCGGCACGGTATTCGAAAGTTATGCGAAGAAAATATTTAGAGAAAGAATCATGTTTTTACGTGACATTCGACGTGACACCCTGACATTTGCTAGCGACTATTACAATTATATGAAATGTATTAGTTCACGTTAAGAAGAAAATCTGTGCATATGTAAGTAATCGAACTATATAAATCTCATGTGCCATAAGGTTACGAGTTAAAATACGATTGAATTGTCAAAAAAACCAAATCGTTGAAATGGAATTTGATTCACTTCCATCTATGGATATCACTAATGAGAACTTGTATACAATGTTTTATGTAAATCTTAACAAAAAAATCGCTCCAGCTACCTAAAAAAGAGAGTGGAACATCATCAACTTCTTTAACGTTTTCCTGCACGTCCAAGTTTTAATATTCCTACTTCGGCGAAGTGCACTCGTCAGATGGCGCGAACATTTATCCACAAGAAGAGGTAAAGTAAAGATCAGCAGACTCATTCTTTGTGCACCATGAGCGATTTAAATTGCTGCAATTTCTCTAAAAATGTAGTTATTCCCGAGTTCAACGACGGTGAAGGTTGACAGGCGACGCTCTCTTTTTAAGCACAGATGCATTAATGTAAATATGAACAAAGTTCGAGCAAAAATATTTCCTACTTGTAATAAACGAACTATCATGCGAGAATATGATTCTGCATCAACTCAACATTACACTTACAGCATAATCCAGTGAAAGAAAGAACTCTTGTGCAAATTTTCACGTTAATCTGTACATTAGGGATGGGCAAGTAAAAAAAAATATACCGATAGATATCGTAACAATATTTAAAACATGTATCGATAGTTATCGAACCAAAATGATCGATATTTTGATATATCGATAATTTTGCAGAAACAAGTGGTTCCTTAAAGTTTCACCAAAATATATAAAAAAATTTGAAGTAAATTTGGAAAATTATGGACTTGTAGAAGTAATAAAAAAATCTTTTATTTTTACAATCAATTTTAATCAATCAAACCAGTATTTGTCTGATATTGACATCAGAAGAACTCTCTGTTTTACATCTTCCCCCGTTAATCTACTCCTGTTGTCCGGTACCACGAAGAAAAATGCAGAAGCCACTCTTTCGGATGGAACAGATGAGGCTTGGCATATTAAGTACTTCAGCGCGATTTCCGAAAGAACCGGTGTGAAGTGTCGGGAGTTCACCCAAAACTCTATTGGATCTGATTTCCTCTCCAGTAGTGGTTGGTCCAGATACTGCTTCAGCTCATTAGGGACAGAGCCAGAGCTAGGAACCTCTTGCGTAGTAGTGCTAAGAGATGATAGGTGTTCATGTTTGGACCAAATTGAACTTCTATCAGCGTTTTCTCGTTCTGTTTGTGCAGATCGTACTTCTGGAGAACGTTGTCCCATTCGCCTATGTTCTAAGCGAATATCATCACTTATTTTCGTTATAGCACTAGACACAGTGGCTGGAGAAACAACTTTACAACGGTGACGTGCTAAACAAATATATCTAATTTGATTCTCGGAATAAAATCAATTTTTGATATATCGACATGAAAAATATCGACGATAATTATCGATAGATTTTAAAAAATATATCGAGTTTTTGATATATCGATATTTTTTGCCCAAGCCTACTGTACATGGGCAACAAACGTTCCAGCCACGGGACGGCGTTGTCGGGAGGATTGATGGGATTCATATGATTTAACCGATTTACTGAGCAGCTGAGAAGTGTGGGTAAGGAACTGCACTGATTGTGAGACGAAGAGGTATTGATCAGTTAGCGGAAGAGGGCCGTTGGAGCAAAAAATGTTAACAAAAAAAGCGGAAATGTTCTGGCCCTTAAGCCTCAGGCATTCCCCATCTTTACGTCGTCCAAACCATTAGCGGCCGAAATCTTCGACTTCTAACCTGACTTAAAGGAAGTTTTGGATGGACTCATCGACAAACAAAACCTAAGATTCACCTCAGTTATTCCTCTATCAAACCGTGCTACTGCGCGGTGTATTGTAGATTCAACCGCTGAAAGAAAATTGGACTTTGTACTGCCTACATTATTTTGTGATCACTACACGTCGTCGGATCACATAAACTTATGAAATTCGTTGAAACACGAGTGGTAATTGTAAAATGAAGTGAACAGTACGAATTCTGTATTTCTTCGTAGGTATTCGGAAAATGCTTTTCCACTTTGTCATGCACATTACCATGCACAAGATTTAATTGTTTATTTATTTTGAAAGGCAACCGGGGTTGAGGTTATTTGAACTATCTTGGATTGGTGTGTTTTTATTTATTCATTTCAAGTACGGGCATTTCCACAGTCACTGTACAATATTGACGGAAGGAAATATAGAGAAAAAATAAAACGTGATTGAGGCGAATAAAATAAAAAAAGATAAAACATGCATGTGCTTGATGAACGGTGGATCACATGGGGAGCATAGTACGTAGAGAAGATTTAATTATACACCGATTCACCGATCAAGTGCGCAAGCCAGTTGCATCAGCAAGCCAACTTTAAAAAAAGCAAATTTAACACACCTAACCGGCAACTGGGAGATCCGGGATCCAATCCCGATCAAGTCAAATGATTGCATTTTTCACAGTGATGTTTGTTTAAACATATTCCGGTAATTGGTCAAAGATCTAAGGCTTTCCCGGCGTATGGTGATGCTGGGGGATTTTCGGGTTATTGGTTATTTGGAAAAGCTGCCTACCTATGATACGAGGGCAGACTTAAAAGTAAGGTCTCCAATTTTTTTTGTCGTAGAAAATGACATTTATTTACATTGTTGGATACATCGTTGGAAAGGTCATGGCTTCAGCTATTTTTCTATGTAGTCACTCTTGCGCTCGATGATTTTCCTCATCCGCATGATGAACTTTTGAATACCGTCGTCATACCAGCTTCCGTCCGCGTTGCGAAGGCGTTGACCTCCTCTTGCATCTTGTCGTCCGTCGCGATCTTCATCCCTCCTAGGTGTTTCTTCAGGGTGGGGAACATGTGGAAATCACTTGGTGCGACGTCGAGGCTGTACGGAGGATGCCCGATCACTTTCCACCCAAACTTCGAGATCAGTTCCTGCGTCTGACTAGCCGTATGCGGTCGCGCGTTGTCGTGATGAAATGAGACCCCCTTCGTCAGCATTCCTGAAAGTTTGTTCTTGATGGCGCGCCGAAGCTTTTGTAATGTGTGGCAGTATCTTTCCTTGTTGATAGTGGTTCCCCGGGGCATGAAATCCACCAGCAATAATCCTCATCCTGAAGAAACACCTAGGAGCGATGAAGATCGCGATGGACGACGAGGTGCAAGATGAGGTCAACGCCTTCGCAACGCGGACGGAAGCTGGTATGACGACGGTATTCAAAAGTTCATCATGCGGATGAGGAAAATCATCGAGCGCCAGGGTGACTACATCGAAAAATAGCTGAAGCCATGACCTTTCCAACGATGTATCCAACAATGTAAATAAATGTCATTTTCTATGACAAAAAAAATTGGAGACCTTACTTTTAAGTCTACCCTCGTATCATTTGAGCCTTCTTAGATAATTATGTTGGTTGATGTAGGATGGTTCATACGCAAAATGGAGGAAGGGTAGAGAGAAATCCAACACTGACATCAGCGTACTCTTTACGATAGATGCCAAGGTGGGCACAGTTCAAAGAACCTGCTGACGTAGTGGCTTATGATTGATCACGCTGCAACGACCCATGCGTTACTATGTGTTGTGAACACAAAGGGTGAGTTTGGATGGAGAAGGCTCTGCAGGCCCAGGGTTTTGTTAATGATTGCTGGTTGTCGGGGGATTGTTTATTTGGTTGGGGGGGATTGTTGTGGGAGACGCCATTGCGGAAAGTGGTGGAGAGGGAGCTGTGATTGTGGGTGTAAGCTGAGTAAAGAAAATAAAGACTGATTATAAAACCCTTGGTCTCTGGACTGACGAATTGGCAAGGACCCCGAGTTGTGCCCGCTTCGTGAGGGAGTGACTCGTCATCCAACCGCTGCCACCAAATTGTCGTGCGCACGCGAAGTGGAATGACGAGTCACTCCCTCACGAAGCGGGCACAACTCGGGGTCCTTGCCAATTCGTCAGTCCAGAGACCAAGGGTTTTATAATCAGTCTTTATTTTCTTTACTCAGCTTACACCCACAATCACAGCTCCCTCTCCACCACTTTCCGCAATGGCGTCTCCCACAACAATCCCCCCCAACCAAATAAACAATCCCCCGACAACCAGCAATCATTAACAAAACCCTGGGCCTGCAGAGCCTTCTCCATCCAAACTCACCCTTTGTGTTCACAACATATGCACGAATGAGAAAGAGCTACATAAACGTGATTAATGTAACGCAAAAATGAAAATTAAACACCTTCTTACCGACCACACGAGATATCGTTTATTGCGCCGGAAACACAATATCCAAGGAGAGATAACAGATATCCTCAGAAATGACAACCCAGCAAAATAGACCAAGCGCTGAAATTTTTTAGAGACGCCAACGTCTTTAAACGCCTTAACGTCTGGGATCCATGGCCGTTGACGAAGGCCATAAATCAACGACTATTGCTACTATCCGACGGAGGGAGAACTACCATCAAAGTGCAGAGAGCAGAGATCCATGTAGAGATTAGAATTCCATGAAACATTATTCAACTACTGCCGAGATTTGAACTAATATGTCAGAACTATCGCCATTACCGAAACCCAACCCACAAGAGGAGATTTAGATAAAAAAGTTTGGCACGGAAGTGGTTTATCCCAATAGCCTCAAAAGTAATGGTATCACCTTTATTCAATTCATAAACGTTTACAACTTTAGCTGGGATTGTATAAATAAATTGGTGGAATATAGATACCCCAGAGGAAACCCTATTTTAGGGTTACCATCAGGATTAAATTTACAAAGGTAAAGACTGGTGCAAATACATGATTTTTATTTATATTATTGATAAAGTGATTTATAATTTAAAAAATATTTTTTTGCATTGTTTTCCTTGATATGCTTGCTCATTGAAATACAAGGTAACATTTTAGCCGCACAAATATAGAAACAGATCAAACATTATTTTTTCAAAATAACGTATTAGCATACAAATGTTTAGAAATAAAAATCTCTTCAGAGAATTTTCACAGAACCGTTGTTAGTACAAATTCAACTTTCTGATGACAAAAGCCATTTTTCTGAACTGTTTAATTAATTCTATTTCTGTTTCAATCATCTGTTCACATCATTCGGTAGCGAACTAAACTGAAACATGTCACACAAAAGCGCACACCACATGGAAAAACACAAAAAGAGCGTCATTAATAACAACGGGCGATCCATATACTGGTGAAATGACAGGAAACAGGGAATGAAATTCAAAATTTAGAACATGAGATAAGTATGCAGAAGCGTTTTTGAAAATGTCAAAATCTGCATTCATGAATAAGCTGTTTCGCGGCTTTATAAGCATGGGTGAAGCGATCGTGACAAGCAGTTGTCGCAGGAATCGAATCTGGGAAAGATGAGCAACCTGTTACTGGCAATATTTCAAGACAGTGAATAACATACGAAGATGCTCATCGTACCTTTGAATACGAAACTTAAACGGAAATGCAATAAATCGTATCTGAGAGACAGAAAAACTTCCCAGTGAAAGATGTTTACATTTTATTTCGACTCGGCTACATTACATTCCGGAAATCAAAGGAATTTAAATCAAAATTATGGTCGACAAAAAAAAACAGGCGAAAAATTTGTAAAATTATCATAAGGTAATAGTGGAGTCACGAAGATCAAGTCACGTTTCCCACTTCAAATCAGGGATTCAATCAACGAAAAGATCTTAGACGGAAGTTAAGTTCGAGAAAGATGTGAAAAATGGTGGAAGAAGAATAATAAAAAAGATCAAGAATGACTGAAATAAAAATGCTGTACCTATTATCGTCGAGAAACAGAAATAATTGCATGACCTCAGGAAGAAAACTCCTATAGAAATTGCATCTACTAAAAGGTAAAAACCAAATTTGATGAATATGAATATCAAAACTGGCAAGTAACGTTATTCCTTATCCTGGCAAGTAACGTTATTCGTTATTCCCGAGTAACGTTATTCCTTATATTACTCATGAATACAGTTAGGTTCTATCAGCATTATCAGTACCTAGGTTCTATCAGCATATATCAGCATTACTCATGAAAATGCCACCCCAAGATGATGATGTAGGAACACGCAAGTTTCTCATGCTATCAGAGTGTTCAATGTACATATAACGGTGACAACTTGTGGAAACAAAACAAAGGTGTACAGCATTTACTCAGAAATTCAATTTTATAAAGATTTCCTTGACGTTCAATAGTCTACTTCATATATGTTCCGTTGAAGCGCATATAATTTGAATTATAAAACATATTGAACTCACACAGTCAAAGCAGGAGCCCGAATTCTCTTCTCGGTGCCCCTCGCGTTTTCAAACAAGGTACCCAAAATTTTCTCCTATTCGATCCAGTCGTCACTCAAGTTTTAACCTGTGGCCAACTGATTAGCAGTCGAAGACATCGCTGGGTGACGTAACGAAACGCTGGGTCCTAAACCGAAGGCATGATACAGAACAAATAAAAGGAAGAGAGATACTCTGGAATATTACAAACTGTTATTCCGTATGTTGCATTCAAAGCTTCCGAATCAACCTACTTAACTGAGTTTCATTCCATTGGCTGAAAGCTACAAATACTTATTGTAATGATTCCTGATAACAATGATCAATAAAATTTTGTATTGCAAAATTGAGTTGTACCGCTCTCAAATTTGAAGAATTTGATTTTCCGCTAGGTATTCTCAGCAACATAGACACTTAGAGTTAAGTATTGGCGAACGAAGTTGAAAAATTCGAAGACCAAGCACTGGAAGTAAAATATAAATTTCTCTTCTGAAGACAACAATTTTTGAGTTTGCTACTAAAACGAGCTGCCGCAGCTGCAAGCAAAATTTTTATTTTGTGTGAATGTAATCAGAGAATAGAATAACTGTACGTCATCAGCTAAACCTCTATAAAAAAGCGTACCGATTTTGTGCCGGTTTCACTCCTTCAAAACTAGTGTTTCGGTAAAGCCTATTCGGGTTCTCCAACCACTCCACACTCCACTCCACGGGTCGCACACTGGATTTCTGCCGACGTTTCGATTTTCGAGTCGTCCATCGTCATCAGGGAATGTCCCGGTTTTGAAACATCCTATTCAGATTTTATCGTGGTCCTAGAAGTATCCCGGTTTTGAAACATCGGAATATGGTAACCCTAACTACGGATAATTTCCACTAAGTTAGCTCGCCGACGATAAATTTTACATAGGTGGCAGAAAAAAAGTTGGAAGACGGAGATGGCAGTGGAAATACTGAGGAGAGGGATGAAGAGCGTAGGATGACTGTCCTCAAAACGCTTCCCCTGAGCCCTCCCCGAAGAACACGCACCCCGCAAGGCCCCTCTGGGGTTAGAACGAGTCACCCTCGACGAACAAGGATCGGGCCATTCCCACTCAGGACCCGAGGCGGCGGCGGCGGCGACGGGCGCCTGCCCCCTCCGCCCCCACTGCATCATGCCCCTGCCCCACCATCTCTCCGTACCCCCTGCCAGCCCCCCTGCCGCCCCCCCATCATCCCACTTCCACATCCCTGCGTCTTCCCTCACCTAAAAGCCTTCTACCCCTCCGAAAGACACCCACCCCCGACCAAAACCCTGCCCCGCCTAACCTCAATCCCTGCCCCCGCGCCTCCGTCACCCACATCCCCTCCGCACCCACGCCACTTCTTGAACCTCCCCAGCCCCCGACTCCCGCCCCTCCAACACCGCCCCCACCACTGCCCCCGCGTGGGGAGAGTGCGCCGTGGAACTAGCGGAGGGGTGGTGAGGAGGGGGAGGGGGACTGGGGGGCGGGAGGCAGCGTTGGCGGCTGGCGGCATCCGTGCCAGTCCCGCACCCGGCGAGCAGGGGGAAAGGAGCGGCACGGGAGCGCTGAAGGGGGACTCTATAAACCCACTACGTCTCGCCCGCACCGTCATTTGGGGGCAGCAACGCCCCCCTGCACAACAACCCCATCCCCGATATCGAGGAATATTCCCACACACATATTGGACCCTGACCGCCCTCTTACACCCCCTGCCACTCACACCGCGAAGTTTCCGGGTTCGCCCTCACCGGGGATACACATCGCTATCACCCGCGGTGGGGGGTCAACCCTCGCCACCAGATTTCCCTCCTCCGTCCGAGCGAAGAGATACAAGTAGTGCCGTGTGTGCTCCTGGTTGAAGGACCTCCAGAGAAGTACGAGATGTAGCGAGAGGGTAGGATTCGTTGTCACACACTTTGCTCGGAAAACGCTTGGAGGGACAACTTGGGGTGAATAATATCTCTCACAGAGTGAGGAGAAGCGAGGAAGAAACAAGGTGTTGGCGGTGAGGAACATTTTTTTTAACATTTCGGATAGAATTGACGTGTTGCGCCAGATCGAAGTGTTGGCGGTGGCATCACCAAGGTCGCTGCAACCAACCCTGTAAAAGCAATCGAACGCAGCGAGGGCAAAACCCCGAAAGAAATAAAAAAAAGAAACCAGCATCCCCGTGAGCGAAACGTTAAAGGGAGAGAGAGGAGAAGGTGGGAGGGGGAAGAGGACAACTGGATGCTCCGGGCAAGCCCCCGCCCCCTTCTTCTCCACCCCCCCGCGTTCGAGTGCCGTATCGAACGGTGTGGGACTGTGCGTGCGCGACTTGTGAAGGGAAATGTATTCATGAGAGAGTGAGGAGGAGGAGACAAAAACTCCACTACGGGGTGGTGAGACTCGGAGCGGACACCGCGCGCCAGCAGAGGTGGCATGCGAGCGAGCGAATGACTCGCGGACGGCCAGATGAAGAAGGGACGAGGCAGGTGGGTGGGCGGTTTCGACTCGGGACGGATTGATTTGTGAATCGGTTTTATTTTTATATACCCTCCCCCCACCCCTTCACATCTCCCATTCCCCACACCCCAAAATTGCGTGTGGGAGCGCTTCGGCGCTTCGCTTTCGTTCCCCTTGCCGAGGACGCGGTCCGGATCGGGGAGTCTGTAAGAAGTTGTTAGCCCGAGTCTGGAGTCTCAATCGTCGTGACTGACAGAGATCGGTGGGGATAGCGCCCGGTAAGCTTGGAACTAAGAAGGGATGTATTCCTCCCCGTGATTGTCCCGCGAACTCTTGCGAGAAAATGATCAGCCCTAAATGAGGCTGGGCCTGACTTTATGGACCTCGCATGAAACCCTCGGAGGTGGCAACAACGTCCTTACCCTCGTATCCCGTTGTTCACCCGCCTACGGACTGTTCATGTTTGGCCGATCACTCCCTCTCGGCAGCTCTGTGAAGCGAATCCCGTGACATCTACAGATTCTAACCCATCTCCGTGACGTCTTGACATATGTGGGAGAGAGGAAGGGACATCAAAGCCTCCCACACTCTCACCAGCCCCTGGACATCGTGCGGTCATCTACACACGCCCACTGTGAAGTGTCGTTCACGATGCCCCTGGAAGAAACAACCCATCAAACTTCACGCCCGCACCTAAGACCGGTACAGTCCCGGTAGTCGGCGGGTTTGCCCCCCAGAAGGAACGGCCCCAATCACTTGCCACCCATACCCTGGGCGGGTTCTGCCCCGGTGGTCGGCAGGGCAAGGGATCGCTCGCGGCCGTCCTCGGGTGTGGTGTCCCCCGGCACCCCGATACGTGGGAGGCGTGTGCCGCCACATCCTCCCTGTATCCCCACCCGTGCCATCACCCACCCCGAGACCTTCCCCTTAAACTCTATTCGCCCCCCCCCCCCAATCTCTCTCAACTCTTCACCCCCTCGCGATATTTTCCCGTTCCCACCCCCCCCCTCCCACCGCCTCTCTCCAGCGTCCCCCTCTGCCCCGTCGTGACGGGTCGGTCCAAGACGATCTCCCTCGCTTGGAGGGGTGGTAAGCGGGTCCAGCCGTGCGATCCAAAGGAAGGGTGCTACCCCCCCCCCCCAAAAGAAGTGACCCCTGTCATCGTCCCCACAAAACCCAAGTCTCTGACACACCACGGATGGTCGTGAAGACTTGACTTAAATAGTGGTCAAGAGGTGTTTCGTTCGTGGTGGGTGGTTTGAGTAAGGTGCCCCACTGAGGGTTGACGTAGTGAGGGGAAGAATGTAATTAAGTGCACATCCACCCTTCGAGGGACACCCTTAATGCGCCGTTCCCCCCACGTCCTTACCCTGGGCCTCGGTTGGACGAGAGACCAGGGCATTCCCGCGGCCCGGACGACGGTGTTTTCCCTGCCACCCGCGGGATAGGAGAGCGGGTAGGAGGAACATATTCCGTGCAGCGATACGCGTTGAAGGATCCGCGGGACATAATCAATCTTTGGCTGGTCCTCGGAAGTTTTTTCCTCTTGGGAAGCTGGGAAGAGGCAAAGGAGGAAAGTGACTGTCCTCTCCATTCACGAGGTAAGTCTAAGGAGCCCTTCTCCGCGATCATGCGAACAGGCATCAACCCTCTTCCTTAACTCTTTTTGCAAGGAGAAAAGTGGTCTCGGCCAAGTGCAAAATACTAAAACTGTACTTGAATTACGGGGGAGGCCGAAAATTTATGGAAATTCATTGCGAAATACGGGGCAGAATTGAATAACTTTGTAATTCGACTTAGCAATGTTAAATTAAACATATTTTTAGCTACGCAGCAACATCGTGAAAATTTCGTTATGACGCTAAATTGAAGAGTGACAAAATATGCCGATCTCGAAAGAATCTCTTACACAAAATTATTTTGTTGAAACAAAATTATTAATTTCTGCCATGAAGATTATTTAGTAAATTATACATTACCTAGCTGAAAGCAAACGTAAAACATATGCCGAGATTATAAATGTAGCGAGTGTGAGGAAAACATTTGAATGAAAGAACGTCAAAATGGAATAGGGTACCATTCATTTGTATACAAATTTTTCCGCTTGATAACATCGCCTGGAATTTCGAGTACCGAACGTGACAGAAACATTAAGCTCATATAATGAAGCTTAAAAAAAGTTACAAAATTGAATGTGTTAAGAGCTGCAAATTTCACGTCAGCCTCAGTGTAAGGTCCGTCGCGATTGCCTATAACTAATCGGCAATAAGGTATTATTCACCCACCGAATGCGATTCGCCATGGTCATTGATACTTGGATCAATCATGCGCTTGGTTTAAATGATAGGACTCCTGCACGCAGGAAAAAATACCGAAACAAAGAGTTTTGAGAGCAAAACATTTCACTTTCAGATTCACTAAAAAGGATTGAATCAAAACAGTGGGATTTCACTAAAAAGCGATATATTCCATACGAAATTGCTTGGTGATGGGATCTCAAAGTTATGGCCTAGCAAATTTGATATGATGGTAAGCAGTCATTGATCAATGAACGTTTAAGGCTGTTGCCATGACTGAACGCCACGTACCCATCCCGTCATGACCTTACGATGTGAGAAGTATTAAAGTGTTCAGTTATTTCATACAATTCGATCTGACGTATTAAAAAAATACATAGAAGTAAGCACCCGAAGAAGCAGGTTACGTTGACTTGGGGTCCTTGCGCACATATGCCCACTTCGTTGAACATTTTCCAGTGGAAGAAGGATTCCTTCTTTGCTTTATCGTCCAAAAGATTCAAAATATACGGTTATTTTAATATGTTGAACGGTAGAAACGTGAGAAATTAAAAAATAAGTTAACTACAGCGCACTGAAGAATTTATTTAATTATTCGTGCGGTATATATTTACTAGATTTTTAAAACCCCTAGTTTTCATTTGAGTGAATCTCTGAACTATTTAAAAACGCGTCGCTAAATCTGTAAATTAACAGTCATTAAATTAATATCTAAGATCCTAAATTTTGGTAATGAGGTAGGCATGCATGTTGTTTTATGTACTTATTCATTAAAATTTATTGAAAGTAATGAAAAGTTTGACATTTTCGTTTGAGGATAGACAAAGTTATTACGAAGTCACAGGCTAAGCTTCAAAGCAAAAATGCTGTTTAGTCATTGATGCACAGAGCTTAGTGGGTAGTAGGCTCCGTTGTATTGGTTAAAAGGAAGCATATTTTTATCAAACCGATCGAACCATTTTACTCTAAAATGCCGTTAGTACTGAGAAGACGTTTAGTCTAATTTCATAATTCGTGATAGAACGTTTTCATTATTTTATTGCTCAGAATATTTTAAAAGAAAATATGATGAGGAATGTTCTCAAAATAAAAACACTCCAAAACCCTTATCAGTGCCAAGAATTGGACATTATATTACAATAAAAATTAAGGCTATTATGCATCTTAAGGTTATAAAATTTTCTACGGGTGAATAAAACAGAAAACATATTTAACATGCCCCAGAGGAATTTACAATTTGGAAATAAAGAAATACTAGAATGAAGACATGAAATGCCTTACTTAATGCTCAAAAGGCAACCAAATTTTAACTCAGTCCTATTAAATTACAGGTATCAATAGCTACTCAATTTTATCTTTACATCACTTCATCTTGTGGCGTGAACATTTTTTGTTTAACAAGAGAGCTTGTTTCCTGTTGCTTTCCCAAGCCAAGCGGAAATAAATTTGGGAAATATGTCTATTTTCGCAAAGAAATTATGGAAAATAATAGAATAAAATTTAGAACAAAAAGTCTCTCACGTAGATACGAAAATTTACGTAGGAATAAATGAATTTTACTTAACTATTTGAACCTGATAATCTTGAAGAAATTGGAAACAGTAAAATAAAGCGTCTGGACTCGTGTTCGAACATTAAGAATTTGAAAATTAAAGTGTTTGAAGTGCTTTTAGGAGAACTGAACAATATATAAATACTATCGCAAAAAACTAAGAAAAATAAGCACCCCTGATAAAATTTAAACCATTGATTCATTGTTTACTTTACTGATGTGAATTTATTCTCCCGCACTCCATTGTATCTACAGTATACCAATAACATTTAATACGCTTCCTACAAAGAAAATAACTTATTAATTTATAAGGTAAAGTTAGCATTAGCCGCATCAATAGCATTTTTACAGTGAATTAGCGTAAAAAATTATTGATAATTGCATCAACATCTCTTTCTCTTTCAAAGGCGTGCTATCTATAAAATTTCCAATTAAAATATATTCTCTGAAGCTTGGTTATATATCATGGAGGATATCGGTAAAAAAACGATAGCTGTACTTCACTTACAGTAGGTGAAATGCAAAAAAAACTCAGTTAAATTTTTTCACCGTAGAAATTTAATGGAAGAGATATTTTGATCGGTCCCAGGAAACTATTTTAAGCAGCACCCGTGAACTTCAAAAGTAATTTAATAAAACCAAGTCCTATTCTGCTCTTGCTCGCAGAAGGCTTCATTCCTCTCAAAATAACTTTTCTTTTTTTCATTCTTTCCTCTTGCCCAACTTTATTTTAGTAAGATTCCCCGATACCTCTGGGTATATTCCTTCTCCACCTTTCCTCCCCAGGACATTCTTTCTTCCCCAGCCCAACTAAATTCATCCTCTATATAAAATTCGTTTTTTTTTTATATTTTTTATTTACTGAGTCTTCCTCTCATTCTTCTTCTTTCTCTACTTTTTATTAACCCCTCGACAAGTGGTATAATGAGCATACCTCACAGAAAAAAAAACTGTAGGAAATAGGCAGAAGCAGTATGGTGGTGGAGGGCAAGTGTGCACTAACCTTAATAACTTTTAAGTTGTGCGATCACATCTTTTCTGCGTCTTTTAGCTATTCCTGTTCATCCCATCAACATACTGCCCTGCAAACTGCCTCAGGGGCGTGTGGCAGGGGATGTTAGAACATCAGCCTAGAAAATGGGCTAGAGTAGGGAAAAGAAATAGGGTGAAGGAGAGGCCAAAGATAAATTGCATGTTAATGTGGTGTCATAGAATCTCGCTGTTTTGATTATAGTCACTAAAGATGCGTGAAACTAAATTTTTGTACCTATCAGTAGGTACCTATCTCTTTTGTTCTGTCGCTTCTGTCAGGTGTTGAGATTTGTTGCAAAGTCAAAATAATATCCTCTGTATCATACAGCAACTCAGACTTTTTTCTGACCGATGTGAACTTTTCAATTAATTTAAGCCAAAGGTTTAGCCTCCGAGTCTATTGTGGCTCAATACCAAATAATACATCTTTTCCCGCATCAAACGGCTGGTGTCCTAACACCCCCCGCCACACGCCTATTGAGGCGGCTTGCGGGGTAGTATGTAGATGTAGATGTAGATGTAGATTAGTGGTCATTACAAAAACAGCGTGATACTAAAAGAAGATAAATCGTTAATATACAGCTAACCTCTGTCCTCTTCCCCTTCCTTTTCCTATTTCCTCCTCTTTCATGGCTGGTATTCTAAATCCCCTTGCCTCAGGCCACGACGGTGGTTCGCAAGGTAGCTGCAGATGTATCCCATCCCTACCATCAGCTGTCCTTCCGTCTGTCGTTTTCATCCTTCAAATACCTGGTCTAGGTACCACATAATTCGACTCGCTCCGCACCAAAACCAATTATATGTGAAAAAAAATATCTGGGGATTGACCTTCTATCGGATTGAAATTTTTCTTTATGCGAATGAATTATTAAAGGGAGAATCTTAAAAATACGAGAGCGTGTATGAAGCAAAAGATGCATAGAGGCAATAATAAGGCAATATGGAGGGTATTATTATAAGAGAGCCAGTTTTCTAGACCTAAAAGCGGTAAATAAGTTCTTTGAATTAGTCTACCCCTAGAATTTGAAAGGGAATTGCGTAATTCTCATAGATGTGCCATAAAATATTCTACCTAGAGGGCCACATTGATTCCAAATCTGTTCATGATTTATTCCGGAAATATTTTCTGGGCTCCAATATAACGCATTGCTACGGTATGTGCCATACATTTTGTGAATGAAAAAAAACGCGTCATATGAGAACCTGGAGTACAAAAATGGCCGTGACCAAGGTGCTACTGTTGAAAATGGCGATAAAACACCAAAATAGATCATAATAGTTGCCTCCAATCTTAATCATCGTAATTTACTGACCAGTAATTCATGATTGGGGGCTATAAATATAAAATTGAAACTCTATCGCTGAATTTGGTTCAAGCCTCTTTGTCACAAGCGTTATTTTTTTCATATTTTAAAATTTTTGTTCAATAAAGTATTTTAGTATTTATTACCAAATAATAATATTATTGGTCTCAACTTTTGCCAGTTACAACCAATTTGACACATGTTATATTATCAAAATCGTTAGAGCCGTGCTCGAGAAAAAAGGTGCAGCCAAGTAAACATTACACGTATTAGAGTATAGGATAACCTATCCATTTTGAGCTTATACAATGATGAACGTAGACAGAAAAATAAATTTTGAACAGCTCACCTTTAAAAGTTATTGTAAAGGGTCGAGTTATTTCAGCACCACACCTATTCACAGTTATTTTACGGAAGTCCTGCATTTTGAGGTTCAATAAGTGAAAGAGGCGCAATGAAAAATCCGGGAGAAGGCGTTGAAATCAGGTCATTATTTTTGGGAGTGATTTACTTTCGCCAAACAGCAGAAAAGATGCCGGTCCACGACACACTATGACCCAAGACAAAACCTC
Source organism: Pyrrhosoma nymphula (assembly GCA_963573305.1). Taxonomy (NCBI): domain Eukaryota; kingdom Metazoa; phylum Arthropoda; class Insecta; order Odonata; family Coenagrionidae; genus Pyrrhosoma; species Pyrrhosoma nymphula. Next base: position 65,756,237 of record OY754330.1, on the reverse strand, counting down.
CCTCCCCACGATTTATAGATAGAAGATGGGAACTCTAAAAGGTTATCCAGCCATGAGAAAATAAAGGGCCCATCCAAAATTTGTGAGCTTGGTGAAAAAAGGACAGGGTCATGTGAAACGGCGAGATGCTTAGCTGCTAAACGGGTGTAACGCCGGGTGAGACCTCTCTGGTCACCCCAAACTATGCCATATGATACGACACTCTGGTTAACCAAGCTTTGCTGGGACAAGAATTTACCTCGCATTCTGCTAAGCGGAATTTGAGCTCCATCCTGAACTATCTACCAAACCCTTGGGTAGACGGCTGTTGCGGAGAATACCATTTCTACTATTGCTACGATAGATAATTCACCCCACAGAGATTGATTTCTCATTAACAACGAATCTTTATAAGGAGTAATAAGAGTTTTATCATTTATTAATGGTTCATTTTCTTCTTCATCTTCTTTCTTCCTTAAAAACATTGGGATTGTTCTTTGCCATGAGTTATTGGATAGCCTTACGTCTTAGTCTCGGTGTTCCAGTTCTTTCCTTCCCTTCCTGTCTTTCATCCTTTGCTGATTTCGGGATTCTCACATGCATTCTATTGATATACTCATTTCATTCTCTCCTAAGTGAAGCTAGGCTCAATCGGTGATAGGCTCCATCTGGCAACTCTTTCCAATACACTTATTCCTTTCTCTAGCTAATAATGTGTGATTTGTAATTTTCATTAATTCTGGGTCCTCAAGTCTTTGTTAGGTATATTTCTTATTGTTTCTCGCTTCTTGTTATGCTAGTATAAGTCTTATCACTGACTGGTATATCATATTTCTGGATCCTGTCGCAGATCCTTGTTGCGCCATATTGAATGAGGGGCTGGTTTAATTGGGTTATTACTACTATAGCTTTTCATTCCTAAAACATCCCTTGCCTTTCCCTCTTTTTCCCTTCAACTAAGCATATTTTGTGTATTTTCTCATACCGTTTAAAGCTATCCTCTTCCTCCATTAAATACCATTCGAACGAATTCAAGTGTTACAAATTAGCCCACCAATTGTTTATGAATCAACGTATCAAAGAATTAGAATCGAAAAATAAATACGGTTAATAACGGATTGGATTTCAAAATTTCAGTGGAAATATGGAAACATTTACAGCTAGAAAGTTACATAGTAATAGCACGGGTCAGACATTCCAAACGAGTGGGTGGACAGTAGCACCCCAAAGAACTACAAGTATTTATTGCGGAGTGTAGGTGGGTGAAAGGAAACCTAGCGTATGTACAAGCGTTTTCTAAACAATGGCGCCAAGGCTTCTACAGAATAATGCTACATCCGTTGTCAGACGGAGCACTACACTTTTCCTCCGCTTAACACCCAAGAAAGCATCGGGATTACAGGGCCCTCACCACGTGAAGCGATTAATCTATCCACTACAAAAACCCGATCCCAAAAGCAATATGTGATATTATATAGCATGCGATAAATCGGAGATATGAGAAACCCAGTGTTGGCACCTTTCTACTCATAAGCCCTTGGTGTAAGGTATTTCGAATGCGATGCATAGTCCTGGAGTCATCAGAGATCGTTCACCAATACCCAACGTGCCATGCCTATGACATGCCATAGCTATTAATAAAACAAATTTAAGGCACAATATATGCATTATCCAACGAATATATTTTTAATTAATACTTTTTTAGGCCATTTGAATTGAATGGGGCACCTTTTCAACTGAATAAGCGCATTTGACGCAAATTATTGCAGTCATTTGCTAAAAAAATGACAGGTTCCTAAATTTTATAACAATTCAATTAATTCCATGGGAAACTTTGCCTCTTGAAAACAGCTTTTCGTGATAATGGCACATATATGTCAGGTAAAAAAAAACTATTTTCCCCAAGTATCACATATTCTCGCATTTAGCACCACATGGTTTCAAGTTAAATTTGCGAAAAGAAAACCGCATGTAAAGGTACGATTTTTTTCTCCATATCAAACAAAGTAAATGTGCTCTATAATTAGCAGGACTGTGTATAACATGACATTAAAGTCATTTAGCGGTGGTGCCTGAATGTTAAGGAGGAAAAAATCCCATCTCTATGGTAAACATTTTGGTCCATAATTAGTCAAGGAAAGGCGCCAAGGAGTTCACGGTTTAACGTCCCATCCGATGGACGGAGCACTACGCTCTTACTACCGAGCTATCCATGTGGCACCCAAATATAGATTAAGGTTCCACAGAAAAATTCTCCTCCGCAGCAGGGAATCGAAACCTCGGACCCTCGGGGCTGGAATAGGCTCAGTCACCACCCACCAACCCAATCCTCTCATCCGTCGATTCCATCCATCTTTCTTCCACGTCCTCCCTTCCCTCACCCACTCCTCAAGACTCATCCCCACCACCCTATTCAACCCCCCCCCCCCACACACACACCCGCCCCCTTTGTGCCCGAATGCATAATGAGATCGACTAAGAAATCGATACGGTAGTGACGACGCCTGAAGGCAATTAAAGTAGAGTCTTCGCATGGGGTGGTTTGGAGAAGGAGAGAGAGGGTGGGGACGATGAAGGAGAGAGAGAGAGAGATAGAGGAAGGGTGAAGGACGGGGAAGGAGGTGAGCAGGTAGGTAGGCGTAGGCACGGAGTTGAAACTGATTTCCCGAGATGGGGAGTCAGAGTGAGAGCGGGGTGGAGGAGGGGGATGCGAGAAAGATATGGGGCGAGAGAAATGGAAGGAAAGGGTAGGTTTTGAGAGGCGGATGATTCGGGTCGGGAGTGATTAGGCCCAAGGTATCAACCCTTCCACCCTTCCTCCCCCGGCCGACCTCCAAAATTACGAGGAATGGTGCCCTCCCTTTCTTGTGTGCGTGTGGAGGGGGGGGGGAAAGGGGTGTAAAAGAGGGGGGTTTGGGAGTTGAGAAGACGAGTTGGGTTGAGGGGGGGCGATGGCATTAAGGGTTAAAGGGTGGATGTAGCAAGTAGGGAGCTGGTGGGCGTCGTCAGAGAGAAAGAGGGGATCCAAGCCGGAGAAGGGAAAAGGGAATTTATCTCGTGAGAAATTATTTCTGAACCATTTCATCCAGCTTCGCCCCCCCTTCCCGCCCCCCCGAGTTACCCGAAAACAATGTTAAGTCCTCCGGATCACCGATTCGATTTCTGGGCGACATCAATGGGAGAGAATTATTGCAGGAATTCGTTACTGATGTTATCCACCCTGGACTGAAACCATGGCCGTGCGATAGATTTTGCGCACTCAAAGCGATGCTTCTTTGTTCCCACGCTCGTGATCGAGAGGGAGGTTGTGGCTTCACTCAGTTCAGCAGGAACCAGTTCGATTATACCCTGACCAAGATTGTTGAAGATCCAGCTCAGTTGATTGTTAGAAATGCAGTAAATTTGTGAGCAAGTCCAATGCCGTTTGGGGTAGGGAATCACGTGACCGAGTGATTTGCCGGCCTGTGGCGACGGGGTAACGTCCTCGCCTGCTAACCCGAAGGTCACCGGTTCGAGTTCCGCCTGGTGTTTTTTTCTTAGTTATCTTGATTTATAGAGCAGTGAGTCAAATCTGGACGCTTTAAAAATAAAATGTCATCTTTCTTGCGCAATTTAGTTGAAGTTTAGTCCTAAGTGAATTTATATTTTGAAGTCGTAAAATAAATTACTCTACCTTGAAATTCCCATTGATTCCCATGTTTTTATGATTTGGCAAGGATATTTTTTTCAGGACTCAAAATCGGCCTCATACCGAATTTTCAATTAGCTCGATGAATTTCTCGTACATGAAAACCTTATGACGTGTCGTCTCATCAAAATCTTTGGTGCCGTTTTCTAGAGAAAATTTACATACAAATATACATTTGTTACATAATAGTTTAAAAGTATATAGATCCTTTACTTCACACCTTCAGGCGCTTTTGTTTGAGCTCTAAAGGCCACTTATGGCCATTCCAATAGTAATGACTAAATATTTCATTTCAATATCCTCTTGGAAAGCCCTCAAGCTAAGGTTCTCAAAAGTTTAGAATGTCTTAGATCGATGCAATGTGCTCCTTACTGACAAGGCGTTGCCACTTTAGCCTAGTTCTTGCAGAGAAAATTTTGAAAGATAATGTGAAATACCACAGGTCTTTCGTGGGACGCCACGCACAACCACTGTTGTTTGCTATCACAATTTAAATAAAAAACACACATTCTCACTCCTTTACTGAAGGAATGATGAAATGGTTGAAAATGATCATCTTGTTCTAAATTAATATTTGCTCAAACCTAAACTTTATATCAAAAGCTCCCTTTTCTACAAATACATGGATATAAACCATCGAATGTTAGTTAGCGTGGAACAGAGGGAACTAGCCTGAAAGTTAAATATTAGAATTTTCCGAATAAAGAGGAAAATAAAAAAAACGATAAGGAATGGTTTCACATAATTACGTATTTCTATGCTTCTAACGATCCATTTACCGCCGAATTTCAACCAATGATCATTCTTTTTAAAGCAAAACAGCATTAAATGCAAATAAATAATGGGTAACATACGTGTCCAGTTGCGTAATTTCTGTGATGGAAAAAATGTCTATGAGCAGAATGGTTAACCGTACTCGACTGGTGACCAATATTCTACACTCGGCTCATTTTGAACACATGTCACGGTCTTTTTAGTCTTTGATTCATGATTAGGTAGCAGTATGCATTTTAATAAATGTGTAACAGTATTAAGTAATAGCAATCGCTTGGAAAAATTAGAGCGACATCAAATGGAAGAGTAGGGAGACGAGGCCGGCAGTAGTATCACGAGAGACGCTGACTCAACGTTAAGCGACAGATGTCCTGGCTCCGGCCCCCATTGCAGTCTGAAAAATTAATGCTTTAATGCCTAATAGAGGGCAAGAATAACGCTCACAACCACTCAGTCCACAAGTGGAAAAGAAAGCGCTCCATTAAGTCTGAAGGCCCGGGATTTCATAATACATAATTTCAGGTCATTAACAAAAATTAACAGCTTCCGGTGGGGAAACATTCTTATCGACGATAACGTATTCGAACAGTTTCGTATTCTAAATGACTACTCCCTAAATGATTAAACGAATTTAGACCTAAATGTAAGGGTAAAAACAGTTAGAAACCCTTTCAGTAAATATTCAGAAGATAACTTTACGCATAAAAAATAACGCCAATAGTCATCACGGAAACCTCGAACAGCGAGCAAAAAGCGCTGACTCCTCCCTTATTTTAACGTTCGCTGACCCTTGACCCTGACACCACGATGGCACTGGAGGAAGTCGTATTCTGCTTGCTCTCCTATCAATCCTGACTTGAAGAGATGAACTTGGGGATTCCTGGCGAGCCAGGAAACCGCCTCGTGGGTTGCGGCCGTCAAATCTAGTCTCGGTTCCAGTCACCAAGCGACGACGAGCGGAGAAACAGAGGGGGGGGGGGTGGTCCCTTAAGGATGCGATCCGGCCGGAATTCCATCAATGTCAACATCTAAATGTTGCCGAGTTGGCGCAAGGTAGGCGGTGCACGGTTTAATGCCATTCAATGGATGGCTCGAATTATTTACTCATCATTTTGATCTCTAATATATCACAAACCGTGCAAGGAAAAACAATTTTACATTTAAGTCGCCACTATTCCCTAATATGTACTCCTCGCAGTCCCCCATTATGTACTGTGGGATCAGAAATTCCCCGGGGGTTAAGGTTAAACTCGTGAGAGTTAAATTTAGCCCTCATTTTGATACTGGAGACCTTATTTATGTGCGTTGGATTATCTTCCAACGTGTTCCTATGCCCATGCCACATTTTTGTTCGTTTATAACTATTTTATGTAAAAAAAACTTTATTATAAATTATCAGAAGGGTGTGTATGAAGTAAAAGGGTAACTGAAGCAAAAGAGGAATTCTAGGATAAGGCAGTATGGTAGAAATTATTAATGGAGAAATTGAAAAATAACTTAGCGAACCCAAAATGGTCGCATAAGCTGATTTAAAAAAGTGGAAAACTACAAGAATTCTTTCATTCACGATGCACTAGTTATCATTCAACTTTAAGTATATATTGAGAAAACCCGGGGTTTTGACACATTCTTTGTGAAATCCACAATTTTATAATTAAAAATCCTTTTTTCATTATTTTTTTGTTCGGTCTCATTGTTGACTTATGTAATTTCCTATATGCTTTATATTTGTTCTTAGAAGGCTTGCCAAAGAACAATAAACACTTTTTATAATTAATATTACCTTGGACGACCAGGCGTTGGTCAGTCGGTCATCGAAAGGATTGCAAACTTTAGTAGCTGCATTGGAAAAGCAATGCGAGAAATACGGAATGAAGATTAATCATAAGACAACAAAAGTAATGAGCTTCTCTAGGACAAATAAAGCGAGGCTGGTCATAAGAGAAGGAAGTCACAAACTGGAGCAAGTAGAGCAATTAAATTACTTGGGTAGCAAGCTAGAAGAAACATGGCACAGTAGCAAAGACATTATGAGGTGAATAGCGCTAGCGAAGGAAGCGTTCTATTATAGAAGGGAGCTGGTGACGGGGACCTTAAGTAAGGATGTAAAAAAGGGGCTGGTGAAGAGCTTGATACGGAGTGTGGCGTTGTATGGAGCAGAAACGTGGAACTTGAGAAAGGAAGACGAAAACAGGCTGAAGGCGTTCGAGATGTGGGTGTGGAGGAGGATGGAGAAGGTGCGTTGGACGGAAAGGAAGACAAATGAGGAAGTGCTTGACCGAGTTGGTGAGGAGAGGAAACTTCTGGACGAGATTAGGGAAAGGCAGGGTAGGTGGCTGGATGCGGTAATGAGGGGCGATGTTGATGGCCTTGATAGAGGGAAGGATGTTTGGCAAGCGGGGAAGGGGAAGAAAGAGAATATGTTTTATGGACGGGATGAAGAAGGGTAGGACTTACTCTGAGATGAAGAAAGAAATACTAGAGGTAGATAGAGCACTGCATGCGTGAGAGTTTTTTGGATATTCTCTGAATTTCATCATAACCTACCTTTAACCGGTAGATTACTCTGTAGATGATAATAATAGTAGAGTACCGACGGGCAATGCCCCTCTATGGCTGTATCAGTTGGAGAGGAGAATGGCAGAGTATTAGTTACCCAGACGAGAGCGGAAATGGGTCGTGGTCGTGGGTGCGGGAGGAATGAAGGAAATACAGCGATGAGGAGCGCGTGGGTTGGGAAAGAGGGGTGGGTGGGTGGGAGGGTTCGGGGACGGGCGTCAATATAAGGCGTTTGACAGGGTATAATCTCACGTGATGAATGTGCTCATCTTCTCCACTTTGGATGGGAAAGAATGGGGAAGGGTTCTGGAGGATAAAAAGCTGGTTTTAATATCGTCGAATATCACGGGGAATGAGCCAAGTGTTTCTTTTCAAGCCCCTCCCCTCCTCCTCAATTTCAGGCAATGCCTCCTCTCCGTCACCAGATAACTCTGGTCGCTCCCCTCGATAAAAATAGGATAAAACCCTGAAGGATATTTGCCAACTTTCGCATTCATGACTACCGACGAATCGACGCTGACGCACCAAAGTCAGACATTATTCCGGAGTTTGCTTCAAATTATAGTGCTGTACATTATATTTCAAATCTATGCGCTTCGCTGGACTTGCATCACATTCATTTATACATATCCCGGTTACCTATCCCCGGAAATCAAACTAGAAACAATCCTCCCCTCGGTATAAATAATAATAAATACGAAATTATTCTTAACTCTTAATCTCCAGTTCCCTTTATACCATGAGAAAAGTTGTTAGCTTGTCTAAATCAACCCTATTAGCTCCACAAGAATTAAATTAACCCATATTATTCCGTTCAACTGGTCATCATCGGACGTTCATTAGGGGGCCCAACGGTCCCCCAGCACTCAACTCTGCATATGGACGTGAATAACTTAAAAATGTGCAATTTGCTGCTAAAGTGATTGTAAGTTATTGATACCCAATTTGTTTACGCATGCGGAAACGGTTTTCAATTGGTTAGAGATTAGTTCATGATTTAAGTTGACTGTCTTTGAAATTTTGAAAAACTCCTGTTCATTACACGGAAGCTGGCCCACTGATTCCATCATCGTTCCCTGTCCACATCCACGTATCCATAGTACGGTGGTAGTGAAGCATGGTGGCAGTTGCGAAGAAGACCCTTTCCATTAGTAGGGCCAACTGCTCACAAACTAGCTCCGCAAGGAATGCTTCGCTTTTGACTACCACGGTTCCCTAGGTCGCAAGCCTAATTTGTCAACATCAAATCACTAAAAACCTTACATCTACCTAGAGAAAAAAAATGTTACTGTTCAAATTTATTATATGCAAGCAAGAATGTATTATAGATTATTAAAATGTAGCTACTTAGAATCTTAGGTTTACTAGCTACATTCAATCGTCCTTCATTATATTTCACATTAATTCAAAGAATGTGTTATGGGTACTTACTTAAAGAATTTTTCGTTCTTTGAATAAAAATATGTACTCCACAATAGAAAATATGTCTGCTCAGTGTTATTGACCTCAGTAACCATAAAAGCCCGCTGGCTGGGCTCGCCGTGGTCACCGCCGGAGATCTTATGGGTGCCTTCATAACTCGGGGGCGGGGAGCGGAACTCAGCCAATGACAACACTTCTTGAGTGGGGCTTTATAGGTCGGCGGTGGAGACGGGCGGCGATGCCGATAACCGCCGACGGAACATGTAACCCTTCACAGCTCGGCGGCCAGAAAACAAATGAAAGGTGTTAGGCGTTACAATAACATTAGTACTACTATATTTGCATGTGATAGGAAAAGCAATATCATTTTATTTTTTAGTTCAATTTCTGTAATAAAATGAATGAATTGGTTATAAAATAAGTCGGTAATTATTTATTTAAGCTAATTTGATGGAAATAGTTTCGCTTTAACCATACATGCTAGAGATTTCTTATTTTTGACCGCTTCCTTAATAATTCATTCAGGATCGCGAGTATCGGTCCGTATACGGTCCGTATACGGACCGATACTCGCGATCCTAAATGAATCATAAATGTTAGGTAAACGTGCAACGTCTCCATCGTTTTCGTAAGGCAATTGAAATAAGTTGAATTAAAAGTCTCAAGACAGGATTTCAGCATTATATAGTGCTGCAAGCGTAATATTTATGCGTATGAAATAATTAGGATATTATTAAACCTGCCAGACAGGTTTATTTTGGCATTAACATATGAGCAGTTCCACCTGTTGAACATGCAGTAAACAATAACCACGAAATGAAAATTTCTACACCATAATTGTGGCATCAAGATTGGATAACTATGGTTAAAATAAATATTTGTTTAATGGCCGATTGAAGCCATTCTCAGGTAAACGCTAGTAAATTAGCGTTGCAGTAACCTTAGGGAGGGGTATTTTCGTTGAATACAAGAATAGTTTTTCTCACATAATCATAAATAAAACTCTCAACAACTAACGTATATTGTAGAAATAATAAGTATCGATAAAAAGAAGCCTTCGCGAAAACAGAAGGCCTAACTAGCCACCGAAGGGGGTTTTACTTTTGAAAGGCAGCGGGATTTCCCGCGGCCGCCGCCGGAGATTTCAGTCAGGATGAAAATTTCGTGGCGAGTCAGCGCCAGTCAGCGGCACTGTATGACTTTTTACCATAAGTTATCCATTCTTGATGCCACAGCTACGGTGTTGGAATTTTCATATTGTGGCTGTTGTTTATTACATGACCGAACAGTGGTCCTACTCCTGTCATGCCAGTATAACCTCGTCTGGCGAGTTTAATAAAAACTAAGTTATTCCATTTGCACACGTACTACGGTTAAAGCTTTCTATATTCTTGAATCCAGTGGCGAGATTTAAAGAAAACTAATTCCAATTAACTTATGATAACGATGGAGGCTTTGCGCGTTACCTTAACACATATGGTTAAAGCGAAACTACTGCTATAAAATTAACATTAATTAATAATTACCAACTTATTTTTGAACCAATTCATTCATTTGATTGCACCAATTAAACTCAACAATCACATGCCGAACTGTATCAAGTTCCGGTGGCGGTGGTCAGCATCACCGCCCGTCTTTGCCACCGAGCTATGAAGCCGCCCTAAGATCTCTTTGTATTTCTCCAGGCAGATCATTTTACTTCTGGATGACCCACCCTCACCTGCATTAATTAACACCACGACACTGTTTAAGGAATATATTTCTTGCCCCCCCCCCCAAACCACTTAGAGCGTGTCCCCATCACAAACGTTTCGCTGTGATCAGCCTAGCGACAGAATTTGGTTAGGAGCGATGAAAGGGACTCCCGAGGTCTTGTTTGAAGAGGGGAAGCGTTTGAAGTCTGGCGCCGACTTGGCCCTTTGGTCCACGTCACTTCAGCGGTGTGAGAGTAGCGGTCGAGACCCCTGAATGTCCGGAGCGAGAGGAGGACACCGGGATAATTGCACGCCCAAGAAGCCCCAGGGCCACTTTGTCTATCGTCCGATCCGACCTGGCACCTCGAAGGAAGCGTTGTAAACTTGACCTCGAACAGAGAGAGAGATGAATGCATCAGTGCATGTGACTCTCAGATTCAGGCATGACCCACGTCTCATATCAGGCGTCTGACAATGGCGTGTATCAGTGCTGAGCTGGCCGGAGCGATCATTTATTATCTACGAACATAATTGCGTGAAAATTTGCATACGTGTTCATATCAGTGATATATAAAGACAAAATAGAAAAAAATTCATGTAACTGATTTGATTTTAGACAATTCAATGCTATTTTAAAACTTTGCCTTATGGCACAAGGTATGTATTTCGTGAAAAACATCGATTGCATGTGTACCTACGGATTTTCTTCTAAACACGAAGTAAAATATTTCATATCATTATCATGGTTGATAACAAATATTAAAGTGTCATGCCGAGTTTAAGATTCAATAAAACATATTTAAAAATAGTATTTGCTTGAGTTGAGAAGAACACACAGAAAACTATCAATATCTCAAGTTAAAAAAGGAAAAAAATGAGGATAACCAAAGGGAAAAATGTAAAATATTATTTTTGTATCATTTCCATTACTGCATCTATAGTGAGTTTAACCGCATGAATATGTATAATTAATTGAATTGTGGTCCAATAATTTTTTTCGCCTCATTTGAAGAATTATTAAAATGTGCACTCAATGACCCACGATTACCACTCAAGACGCCCTAATGTAGTTCATGCCCTTGAAGAAGGTCCCACTAACACCGTATGGATTCCTTCTTCCGTTCGTATATTGTTTAAAAATATTGATTTCACTGACGACCTGTCTAAGATATTAGAATTTAAAATGACGGTACAATAGAAGCGATTATTCGTCATGTATATTTTTAATGGTCACTTATTTCCAGCCATAGAATCCGACTCTAGCGCCATGGCGGATAGAGAAAAGCATTATGGGAAATCGTGGAAGGAAAAGGAGGAAAACGGAAATTTTAGACGACATGGAGTCGGAGGATTAGAAGAGCTTGTTAGATTAGAAGGCCTTGGATGAAGTATAAATAGTATTGCGGGGAAATGTTTAAAGACGACTCTGAGATAGGATAAGTTAATTTACCTAGGGCTCTATGTTTACCAGTCAGTTGATTGAATACCATGATCAAATAATAGTTTCACTGAAAAACTAGAATATTGTAATCTGAGAACTGCTATCGTATAAGCTGGTGGTAGACGGATGCGCGGACGCTACATTAAGAATGTAGTTGGTCATGCGGAAGGAATGGCGACTTAGCGTTTACACAGAGTGGCCAAATTGGTTGCTTCTTATGCTATTTTATGTAATGACTAGCAGACCTGCTGCCTGCTTTGTAGGCAGTCTCTGTCTGGTGTGATCTTGAAGTGAACTTGGTCTTTTTTCTTTTTTTTTGCACTACTCAAGTGGAAGCAGTGGGAAATGTGGCTAAATGAGTGTATATGTTTCCCAAAAATGAAAAAAAACATTCAGAATAATTTTTCTTCCCCAAAACAGCAATTGCATTGTTTTAAGCCTTCCGATCCCATGCATACTTGAGAGAGAAATAAGGTGGCGCGAACTTGAGGCGCGATCGCCGGCGGGGACCGGCATGCGTTGCAATGCCTCTTTTTCTTTTTAAGTAGGCACACATTTACAAAGCAGACACATATACATGTTCAACATTATTGAAAGAAAATTATATTTTGTGTAATAAAATAGAGTTGAAAATTTTATTCGAGAGCTTTCGGACATACAATATGTTTGGTCCTACCGCCCTCTGCAAGAACAAGTTACTTTTTCGGCTGTCCCACTCATGAGCATGCAACATATAATTGGCCGTGTGAAAAGCATGGATTTTCCAGATTTAATCCACACACTTGAAGCGATTTACCTTGTGCATTGTTGATTGTCACTGAAAACGCAAGGAAAACGGGGAACTGTAGTCGTTTGAAATCTAATGGCATGTCGGTGGGAATGATGGGAATACGTGGAATAAGCACATCTTCTCCTTTTGAATTGCTATTCAGAATTGTCACTTCGATGACGTTTGGTATCAGTGGTTTGACAGTGAGCCAGGTTCCATTGCACATTCGTGGTGAATTAATGTTGCGCAAAAGAATTGTTGGTGCGCTGAGTTTGGGTGACAATTTGTGCGGTGGTACACCAGAAAGATCCAACGATTTTAAAAACTCAATTGGATAGTTAAAAATCTTGTCCGCATTCATGACGCTATCAATCGATTTGTAGGTGACAGACTCGCCCGAAATTCGTTCGTGGATGGCGTAGTTGATTGCATTGACGTCGGTGTTTTTTTTCTGCCAAAATAGCGAGTTCGCAAAGCCATCGGTGATTTTTGTAATTGGTGACAACTTGTGGAAAAACTTTCTGAAATAATTGTTCGATCGATGGAACAATAATATAAAAGTTCAATGGAATTAATATCTTTTTTTTTTGTGTCGGCATCAACTGGTACTTTTCCATTACCGATGTCCAACAGCTCTTTTGAAAACATGGTTAACACATTGCGCTGATTTACGCGCATATTGGGCGTTAATGTGAGTTTCTGTAAATGTCTCCAAAGATGCGACGCTTTGAGATAAGCGTGGTGTTCATCAGCTGGTGTTGAATTTGGCATTACTGATCTATCCCATCGTGAGCATGCAACATATAATTGACCACGCGAAAAGCATGGATTTTCCGGATTTTATACACGCACTTGAAGCGATCGACCCTTGTTGATGTCATTGAGAAGGCAAGGCGAACGGGGAACTGTAGTTGTTTGACTACAGCTATCAAATGAGTCACTGAACCTGGCTTTAAAGACTGCAGTAATGAATACCCATTCATAAAATCGCTATTAAATGGGTATTCAAGCCCGGTTACCAAGGAAATATCTATTGTTGAAAAGGAAGAAAAATTGATGAATTTCAGGATAAAAACGCAGTACCTGGACAAAAACGACGTGCATAAGAAAATGGAATGAAAGAATTAATTACTACATTCTTTTATGCGTTCTATGATGCAAATCTCCATCCAATATCTTGAGTGCAAATAATTTAAAAAAGCAAATGAAGAAAAACCTGCACCGAATTCAATGCTTTTCTTATGGGTGTCAATGTTAACAATATTGGGGTAAAAACAACCTCAAAATTTGCCACCTACCAAACCAAATTTACTACCAAATCATACAGACAGAGAATCCACATTTAATGTACCAAGCCTCATTTCTCTAGCTCAAAACTTGAGAGAGATATAAACAAAATGGATACAGAATGACTGACTGACTGACACGCTACAAAATTAATATATATAGAAAATTACACGCATCCGCTAGCCAGTTCTTAGCCAGTTTCTTAGGCGCAAAATATATAAAATTATTGCCAAGCGCTCAGTGATATTTGACGATATGTATGTTTTGAAGTGGTACAAAAGGAATATTGTGAAAATTATTCATTTAGGCCTAACTAATATAAATTATCTATTAGTAAGAAAACGAGGTAATTCCGAATGGAAGATTCTCCTAGAAAATTTGAAAACACGACAGTTTTTAATTCTGACGCATAATTTTCTTTATTGTGTCTTGTTAATGTGAGGAAACTATGAAGGAATTATAGCTAAACACTATTTCATCAGTTATTAGCAAAACACTCGTCATTCAAATTTCAAGCGCATACTTTTCCCTTTTCATGTAACTTATGTTGAAGTCCCAAAATTAAAAAAAAACTCAAAAACATGGAAATAAAGCGCGATTCTCACATTGAACATTACTTATATATCTATAAAAATCCATTTTTTCTCACTGTTCGCTGCCACTGAACTACCGATTGGCCGGAATATAGCTTGCTTAGAGAATTACGGATTGCATTCAACAATTTTTACAGCTATATCGCTCTTGTCCTCTCTCTATGTACTCAATGTTAGTAAGACGTGACGTAGGAGAAGGAGAGAAGAAGATACATATTAGCATGTCTTCCAGCTAAGTATCCGATTAGCCATTGAGTTAAAAATGTAGGCGCATTGAACGTAGACATTTTCAAAATCAAACAGACTCACAGCTACGCTGCAATTGGTACGTCAAATTTCAAACCACTCATTTTTCAAACCACACAAATTTCAAACCACGAAATTTACGAGATACGAACTCTTTTAGAATTCCATTTTTGCCTCTAGATGCGATCTCGTTTTTGAGATACTAACTGTGATTCTTTTCTAATGCAGCGTATCACGTAATACGTAATTCAAGCAAAATTATAGAGAAAGTTGATCAAAAAGTATGCGCTTTTAGCAAAAAAATACATATTCATTTTTTTAAATTTCTGAATCTGACATTGGGTTGAATTCCCATAAGTTAAAGGTAAAATTTGGTTTCGAGATATGAACCACGGACAAGAACGAATCATGCTCACAAGTCAGGGCACCACTGTACTACCTATCCATCCGCGGAGACTGTTTTTCAATAAATAGACTATTACAATCCCTGAATCATCCCTTGAGCGTCCGCCACCAAACTTTCGCGAGAGATCTTCAGCAAATTTAGCTGCACTTCTATGCACGCGAATGAGTTACACGGAGCGAAATAAATCGCGCCTCTTTTTGGCCGAAAGCAGGTCGTGTCGAGAACGATCGCACCGTGATAGGAACGAGGTAGCGCTATTGCAGTTTATGGGAGGGAGTTATTGCCGTTTACGGAATGTTTCACGCTTCGGAACACGTGTCCATGTGCCGTAATTCACGCGCGAGTCTCGACAAGGAATATTTGAATGGATGGCGAGGACAGCGGTCGTGTTCGGGAGAGAGAGAGAAAAAATAAGAAACCGAAAGAAATGTTGCGGAGGCCTTCACACTTTAATAATAGTCCCTTGTGGAGTTCCTTTCCTCTTCCTATCTCTATCGGTCGATAGTTGAAATTGACCGAGCATGAAGTCTATCCCCGCAAGCAAATTGAGTGGTTATCTTCCCTCGAATCTCGTCGTCAAAAAAGGACGGCGAGATCCCTTAAAATGTTTTTTTTGCCGCGAATGGGAAAAATCATCAGGTGTCACGGGAATATGGGACTAAGCGAGATATTCCTCCCTCAAGTGAAGATATTTTTTTTAACTTCCCCCAAAGATCTCATCCATGAAATACGTACTCACTGATACGAGGAAAAATTTCACCGGAACCGGGGATCGAAGTGGCGGTGATCAAAGGTCCGTGTCATACGATTCCCTGAACAGTTGAACCGTTTGAACCGTGCGAGATAATTCCGATCACGTAACTAAGGGGTCACGTGGTACAACAACGTACGACTGGAGACCATGTTGTGTTTGAAGCACTCGGATGAATAACTTAAGCGTCCGGTAGGTTTATTGCGTCTTTAATTGGATAAACTCAACTCCATCAACAATATCCCGGTGAGGAAAACCGATCGAGAAGGCTGAGGGAGATTTTCGTGAACGGTTCAAATACACCAAAATGTCAAACCCTTCGTGATTGTACTATACAACCTCCCCGGAGTGGTTGTGTTTGAAACGTTCGAGATAATTCCGATCACGTACTCAGGGGTCACGTGGTGTAGCCACGAACGATTCGAGATGTTGTTGTAGTTGAACCACTCGTAAACATCTCACGCAGCCACCCCGATCGACTTTTTCTCATCTGGATATTGTTGATCGAGTCGTAAATCCCGATTAGCGATGTAATAAATAACACAGCGGACGCTTAGTTAATCCACGCGAGTGAATTAGTACGCACCATTATCTCTAATCGCTCGTTATTGTACCATGTGGCTCCTTAGTCACGCGATGTGAATTATCTCGAACGTTTCAAGCTCGCCATGGGCATGGTCACGGTTCTCCATAACGCGTGCGCTAGCGATATTTTTCAATTGATCTGATGAGGGAAATACGTATTAGCAATAACCTTTAAAAATGTGTCAAGGTGCTCTAAATGAGTAGTTTTAATTCGTGGCATTCTTATGACAGAAACTGAGAGCATTGCACTTCTAGAGCGGTTCGCGCTTTGGATAGCTATAACGGAAGTGCGAAAGAAATAACCGTAATCCCTCCCCAAGTGAGTTTTTGACGTGAAACGCCATATGAGTCTGTGAGTATAACATACATCTATGACTGTGGATGATGCGTTTTACACACCAAACATTAATTTATAACTAGGAGTTCCCTTATTATAAGGGATACCCGGACGGGATAGGTGTCATACAAGACAGTGTTAAAATAGAGCTAGGTGTTAATAATATTGACTCAGGACTGATGTGTTGGAACTTTTAGATGACTCTTTGCAGATAAGAACTCTTTACAGCTTTCCACACGTAAATGTTTTATGCAACCAGTTTCGATGTTTTGCATAGGTATAAAAATAATGTAAAACATTGAAACCGGTTGCATTAAAAATATATCTGTGGAAAACTGCAAAGATTTCTTATTCTGTCAAAGCTAGCTGTCATTCAAAAATTATGTGTTCCAAGTGTCGAAGGGGTAAGAAACCAAAAATGGATCTGAATTTCAAAAGTGTAAAGAAATATTCGCCTTGACCGTGACTTTTTTCCCCTGTGAAATATTCGCATGTATATGCGCTTGCGGGCAACTCTGTGAAGGTAATACCGTGGATAGTCCTGGTATCCTCGATATTGGTTTAAAAAATATGTGATTCAAGTTGTCAAATATGTAAACATTTTTGAACTTAAGGGAAAATATCTAAACATCTCCTGAATTCCTACAGTATGAGGCCTCAACATAAAAACAGCATCGAATACTGAATCAATGAAGCCCAGAATGTCATCCGTGATATATTCCCGAACATTTCATAAGCGACAGAAAATCAAATCGGCAGACCAAGTCAGCGCCTACCACGAGTGTGCAACACGTTTCACACAATAAACACTTGTAGTGTTGTGAGGACTACCTGCTATATTTTCTTGTCGCAATTTCTATGCATTTGATGACTCAGAAGTAGTGTAACATTGCGCATGTCGCGCTAAAATGGGCACGAACGCGTTTTCTACGAAGCGCGTTTTGCGTAGAACGGCTGAATACTACTTTCCAATTTTGACTTTTTGTTTTGATAAAAAGGAAATATTTGGTGAAAAAAGTTTTATTTTATCGATATTAATGAAAATCGGACAGTTTCGAATGCACTTATTTCAACATTTGTAATTCTAGCGTCAACAACGAAATGACAGCCTCATCACACTGCAATATCACAGTTAAAATTAACCTACCATTTAATTAGCTCTAACAACGTTCCACAATATAACCCATACACAAAAAACGAAATATACCATACGTCTGTTACTGAGCCAACGTTAGGCCGTTCCAAAATGAGTTGACAGCATGGGCTCTTTTCAAGATTTGTTTCCTTCGTAAATCCCTATAAGGCGGGAGGTGCGATGTTGCCAATAGCAGCAAGAATATTAGAATAGTGCTAGGCCATACACTAACTGCAAATCTATAAGTCTTCCAATACACAAATATAATTCCCTGAAGAAACTCATTTAAATTTAGCGCGATATAGGAAATGGTTGCCTCCGTGGTCTTGAGCTGAGTAAGCGAAAAGTATACTTGGCAACAGGTCAATAAGGCCCATACCGTCACCAAAATAAGGCACACTGTATAGTTACATAAACATGCGTTACAATTTAAAAGACGTCGTACGTAGTACGGTGTAGCACGATTTCACTCGGTTTTGTGGCGCGTCATGATTTCGGAAGTCGGGCAACACTGCTCTTCGCCAGTCGAGCCGAGTTAAAGATCTGGATGAGCTCTCTCACTCCTCTCCCATCGTGCGCAGGGGCGTGTGACTTATTTCGCCGTTAACTTTTTAAAATGTCAAGGTCGCTAACTTAGATACGCAAAAGCGGACCTTTTGTCTTCAAATTATGGTGGGCGATAAAAGGCATCGCCACGGGGAGAAAAATATGTACAATCTCCCATTGTGCTCCGGTTAAAACGCGTGATAACGCGAACAATTTCCCACTCTTAACTACTCCAGGGCAAACAAATGCGGTGACAGTAAAATAAATCACGTGGCGTGATTTCAGGATTCTTAGAGGGCGAGGAAAATAGGATGCCACGAGTTTGGTTTTTGCTACAGCAGCAGAAACAGTTATGGTCGGTCAAATATTTCGGTCGTGGGATATATTATTTTAGCTGACATGGTACGAATATCGCTTAAAACGCATCCGCCAGAAATATTGGTACAACGAGCACAAATTAACGCGACTCTCTTCGTGAAATAGCTGAATTTTCAACAAAAGCCGACTCAACCATAAAATATACATAAATATCTCCGTATCTGCATTTGATAAGTCATATCTACATGCATAAAAGAGTCACATGGCTTGTTAAGTAAATACAATCAAACTCCGCTTTCAAAGACTTTTCAGCAGGAGCCTTATTTGTACAAACCAAGCATTTATTGACTCTCATTAGATAAATAATTTATGCTCTCATTTTTTATAAATTACTAGCGTAAGGTATCCGTTGAAATTCAACGGGTGTGAAAAAAATTGAATTTATTTTATAACAAAACCACAACGCCAGAAGAATACTGTCAGCGTGGTCATTTGAGGAGTTCGTAACCTATCTTGTATGTTGTGTTTGTTGTAGTAGACACGCTGACAGTTTTTCAGGTGCACGGAGAGATGAGTGACTGTTGGTTCTCTTTCATGCACGGGAAACTATATACTACTTAAATACTACTTAAATAACACCCATGTTGATAGATAGTCACCTCGTCCCTCCAGTTCTTTTGAGCCGTCTTCTGAGTGAATTACAGCTCTATTGTGTGCAAAATATATTTGCATTCAATGACTCAATTGAGTTGCGCAATTCAACGTCGATATGTGCGTTGAGTATCTTTATCAGGATTGGAGAATAGGGTACAATCCAACGGTTGACAACGCCAAAAGAAGCATTAGCAGCAGCAACCATGTTTATTTGACCTATGAATCCTCCATCACCCGGACTGCGCTTTCGGCATAAAGGATAGCCATAATCATTGGTTTCGGTTACTAAGTAAAAAATGTATGGTGACTCTTAGTGCACTTGTCGATTTTCACGCACGGATGTCGTTCATAGCGCAGAATTTCCATTCTTCTTTCGGGTAAGAAATATGTAGTGACGTCATTATTATTTCCACCATCTTAAACAGATTGGAGTTTCGAAACAGATGGGTCTATATTTGAACCACATTTATAGTTGGTTGCCCGTCCGTAGGTTGGGTTAGGATGAAATTTGTGAGGTTCTTAGCGCAACCCGAGAAACACCACGGGGAGATGATCATGAGATCGCGAGTGGTCATGTCTTTCAGCATCTAAGTTTAGCTATTTTTTATCCAAGGACTCATTTACTCGCAAAGAAGACATTTCTCTTGCTTTAGAAGATTTTTTCGAAAGGTTACTCTTTTTTATATCTGGCATGTTGATGGATATATGTTTAAGTCCAATGAGGGGAAACGCAGTGGCGAGCGAGAGTCTTCAATAGGCAACTCGATGATTAAGCGAATGCAAGTTAACTGAACTTTAACACTTTTAAACATATGTAAATAACTCGTTACGTTAATGATGTGGGAATTGGTCAAAAAAACAGTTCGCAATCGGAATGAGAGGCAGATGGTTCCACTACGTGTAATACATCTGAGTGTTAAACGATAATAAACAACGCCATGTTTGTTGTAGCAACAGAGGCATAGTTACCATAACAATTCTCTGCACGTAAATATTCTTGCACGTTTAATTCCTTTATGTGTATCGTCTACTAAGTAAGTGATCTCTTATATACATGCAGTGCTCCTATGAGAGCTACTTTGAAAATAGACATTGACGAGTATACTTGTTGTAAATAGGCATTGAATTTATCGATAACCCCCTGAAGCAATCAATCATGGGGCTTTTGGGACTCTGGGCCCTTCTTATACAGATTTTATTTCTACGTGCTACCATGGGCCTGCAGGAAAACTTAAATGCCAGAGGCGTGAATATCCTTTGAAATACAAATCTCTGGTTGTCAAGGAAATATGCTATTGTTGATTTCAGAGAAAAATGTGAGATTTTCCAGTAAAAAACATGATTTTCAGACAATTACGAAGCTTAAAAGAGATTTGATTGAAAGAATTAGCTACTTCATTAATTCAGCATTCCGATAAAAAAATCCCAGCCCTATATCTTTAGTGAAAGTAATTTAAAAAGCAAATATATGAAACCACTACATCGAACCCAATGCCTATCATGGACCAACAGGGACCACCAGGGGGGGCCTTTGGAGGCCCTGAGGGCTATTTAATATAGCCTATGTTCATTCAATATACATTTTATCTCTACATGCCAAAATTCAGCTCAATCGGTACAGTAGTTTTTGCGTGATAGAGCAACAGACAGAGAGACAGAGAGACAGGCACCATTCAATTTTTATATATTAGTATGATTTTAAGATAGTAATTTTACCTCACTTAATAGTTGGTATATTTATGAGTGTAATAGGTAATATATTATGGCAATCATTACTTTTCGTTTCCTTAACTCATTATAGTTAAAGTACCGAGGTACGTCTTATTGAATCATACCTCATGTGTATCGTTCACTTTAGATACCTAGAGCCTTATATCTTCTCCTATCTGTTAACGGTAGTAAATTAACCTTCCGATATGAGCCGATTAGATTCTGATCATCAAAATCGGCTTAGTTAACTTGAAAAATGACACGAAAGATATTTTTTTCCAAAAGTGGAATCGATGGTTTTTGGTAGTGCCTAAAACATCTACCGGATACGACCGCCAGATGTTCCATGTGGTCCATTCCGCCTTCATCCTGCTCGTGCCCTTAAAGTTGTAGGAGGGAATATACTATCGAGTGGCACATTAAGTTCTCTCCCGCTTTCGTGCAAGAGAATGAACTGCATAGCATCGAGGTAGGGAGGCATGAAATTGCCCAAGATACCATACATCGTTAGGATTGCAAGTGAATTAACGAATTTCACGCAGGGATATAGCAGTCGTGCAGTCGTTGTCACGCGCACAAGAATTCCCGCCGACTAATCGGAAATGCAATGCAGACGGAGGAATTTCCGAGCGTGGTGGACGCCGAGAGAGAGAGAGAGGTGGTCGTGGGTGGCAGAGGGTGGTGGGATTCTGAGGGGGGGGGGGCATTTCCGTGGAATGTAAAGCAAAACCACGCTCCCCTTAGCTTCCATGTTGTCCCTTCCGCTTTCAATATACGGAGGGGCAGAAGTCCACCCCCAGGCTGGTGGAATCACATTGTTTTTTCTTCTCCGTATTCCACTTGCGCGGGGCGCCGAACATGCACCCACCCATTATCGCTCCCTGGCGAAAGGAAGTCGGTGGAGAGACATACTGGGACTGTCCCGGATTGCATTCCTGGTCATAAAGCAAGCGTGAATAAGAGACGCATTTTCCCGCGCGGCAATCGCAAAATGCAGCGCGGTATTCCCAGCGTCCGAGCCAAAAATTCCCTCATTCCGAGTTTCAACCTCTAATGGCGTTCATCCAGTTCAAATGACCACAAATTCATAACGTGATGGAAGATGGTCGATTGTTCCCGGGTGAATGATATTGACCGTATCACCAAAGTGTATACCACGCACTACATTCAGTATAAGTCTGCCAAATAATGGGGAGGTTGAACCTTAGAGCATAGAGTTCATAGTAGGTACTTAAATAATTCCATGAGTGGAAGCGACAACAAGCACTTGTCCGTACATGTGTTGGAAAAAGACGTCAAAAAAAACGTCACCTTAGAATATCTTGTGAAAACGCGAAGAATTGAGATTTGACGTGGGTGGGAGGTCTATTCCAACTCTAATTTCCTAAATTTTTTATCATGTAGGCTGTGAGTTAGTTGTAAAAGTAAATAAAAATACGTTTATTTGTTCTCAGTTAAAAGTACATGCATGCATGCGCAAATATTTTTATGTACCTCAGGGATATTAGGTTTTAAGATGTGTTTTAAAACTGATATTGCTTCAGTTAATGAAACTGCACTTTTCCACCTGATAAAAATGTCGTACTCCAAAAGGCGTTTCGTGTAACCGAACGATCTTATTGTTAGATCTACTTGATGGACCTACGTGGACCCAGACCTACTAATCTCACTGAGTTATCATCTCGAGTACATCAGTTATAACTTTTATGGATAGGATATTTTCCTTTTTTTTGTGCAAAGTGACAACGTTTTAGAGTATAACTTTAAGTAGTTTGAGCGGGGTATCACTAAGTATGAATTTAAATGAATTAGACCGAATAAAAAAAGAAAAATATCCCATCTTTCATATGATATCATGAGTATAAGCCACTTATGGCCGGTTCCACAAACATGTAGTAATTGAATCAATAATTATGAGATCCATAACCTTATGGAACTCATTACAATAGTCGGGCAGCAGGAACTATTCATTTCGTAACCTATCTCCGAATACATATTACTTCAACCATTACGTTCATTCTCTGACAACTGGGTAAAATGATCTCTTACCACTGGGTATTATGTTATTTATGCTCATTATAAGTAGTCAGCATGGATAAACATATAATTGCTAATGGTTGCACGATAAGTCTTCCATCACCTAATTACTCCTTCAAACGGTTAATTCCAAATCCGCCATCTTGGACGCCTATGGAGTCCATATATGAGGTTCAATAAGTTATGAGAGGAATAAATTTATGGAAAGTTTCTGCAACGCATGTTTAACGAATACCTTGACTTATTGACCTCATAAATCTATTTGTATACATTCGTATTGTTTCCGCAATCGACCATTAGGGAGCCCTAGCATTGGAAATAATTGTAAAAAAAATTAAGACGTTTAGTGTACGATATGATAGAAATGAGCGCTCCAGAGAGACAGCATTAAATAAATGAGTAATTTCTGATGCACGGATCGCGTCAAAAACGCAACGGTGCGTATTTCATGTTTTCCCAATTATTAAAAGAACACATTTTTTAATCAAGTAAAATATTGAAATTTTCCATTGATAATTGCCGGTCTTTGTTTTATCATAATTTTAAAATTCCACGCACGACTGACTGAATTTTATGAAAAATTAAAATGTAATACTCACCATAAATATTTCGGATAAAAATCGAAAACAACCTTTTCCTTGAAGGGTTTTTCGGGGTACAGCGTGAAAAAAATAAGTTTAATCCTCAAATATATGTAATAAATAAATTAATGGAAGCAGAATTTAATCTTTCTCAGTGGGGGTGGTGTAACATCATCGCTTGCCAATCCAAATGTCGTGAGTTCGAATTCCGCCTGGGTGGTTTTTAGCCATCTAGAGCATGGCTGTATGAGTTCGTCTAACTATAAATTAAATTGGCAGTAATAGAAACATGCATAAAATTTAATTCTCATATTTAAGTAGCGTACACGAAAAAAAACTCCTCGAGCATTCAAATATAGTAATCTATATGTTTATGCGTAAACCGCAGACATTAGTATCTGCCTTTCAAAAGTACATGAAAGTTTAAAAAATGTCACGTGATCCAAAACGAAATCTCGGTGGCTTGACGTCACCGCACGGTATTGCTTCTATTATCTATATTTATATCAACGGAATGGATCAAATTATACTAGTTCATTGTCTTCCGCAAAGAAAAATTGATACGATCGTTTCATCAACGTACGAAAAACAAGGCGGAAACTAAAAAAGAAAATAAAACGATTAGCTGTAAGCGTTACTGTTCCGTGACGTCATCTCCCGGGTTCCCCTTGACGTAACACTGCCACACTGCTATGCGCACGTAATTTTTATAAGAAGAAATATTTCAATGGTACAACATTTTATTCCAATAAAATTCATGCCCTGTATAATTAAAAATGGAAACTTCAAAAATACAAATAATATCTTTAAAATGCGTTTTCCTCTTTCTCGGAAGCTTTTGCCGACGGATAAAATATGTTAATATTCTGTTACTTTTGTAACATACCCATCCATGTCTCCGGCAAGCATAAGATTGCATTGCCGTCATAATGGTTGCAGACTCGTAAGGGGTTTGGCAGCTTTCGTAGCCTCGTCTGACGCCCATCGGATAGGTGGCTACGCCACGTACGGGCCATGCGTACGAAGTAGAGGGATTGATCACGGGATGACGGCCTTCTGCATGCATGCTTAATTGATTCCACCTGTGCCACGGAGGCAGGAATGCACTTGATACTATTTAGCAGCGAGTTCTTAACTCCACTGAGCACACTCATGATAGCAACTAGTTTCACAAAGTGTGCGGGTGCATTTCCCAATATTAAAATAGCATGTATTGATATTTGGTCCGTTTTATACATCTCCTTCGCGTCCATGTCAAAATAATCACTTATTATTAGAATAGTATAGAGAGTTGTCACAAATAGTTTTTGCTCCATTGATATTGCTATATTTACTTCACGCTTAAAACAACTGTTTGTATTTCAAAGTAGATTCTAATTTTGATCTTCATAATGACTAGAGAAAAGCCTCGCACTTAATACCTCAATGCGAGGGAGAGTGTGAGAACAGGAACAGGACGTTATCTGTCGGTCATTCAACCGTCACTCGGCTTCATCTTCTGCCGCTCAATATTTTCACCCAAGAAACACTTTCACTCGCCGAAAAAAATAATGTAATCCCTCCAGGGGAGTGGAGGGGGCTCCCTCAACAAGGCGAAGGTTTCTTAAGGGGTCCACGCATTCAGCCCGGTAAATAAAAATATAAAATATAAAATCAAGAAAGCCACCTCCATACACCTCTCTCTCTCTCTCCCCGACTCAAAAGTGTGTGATCATGAATTTCAAAAGGGCAATTTTTCAGATAATTGGAGGACACTCTCCAGTTTGTTTTATCTTTTTTTTCGGCAAAAAAGGAAAGACCTGAAGAGGCCTGAGGGGGGGGGGGTAGCGTACAGTGGTGGTTGGTGGTGGTTAAAGCGAATGAAGTTTTCACTCCTTGCATACCTACTCTCTTTTTCCCTCTCCCTTGCTTATGGTTGACATCAGATTAATCAGGAAATAAGAGAGAGGGGAGAGGGGAGGCGCGGACGACCACGACACCAGTTTGGGAGCCGGGTGAGACAAATTGAGCATCGCGACCTTGATTATGAATAAAAAAATAATAATCCTTGCACAGGAGTGCGGGGGTGTAAAAAGAGGGTCGTGAGGGAGATTTCCACCGTGAATGGAAGGACAGCGGCCCTTTTTTTTACCCCCCCCCTCACCTTCTCTCTCTCTCTATCTCTCCAAAAACACCCACCCTTCCCCCTTAATCACCCCGACCAGCTCGCCGGTCCTATTCAGGGTCGTTTTTGGGGGGGTGGAAGGGGGTCGGTAGGCGTACGGCAGTGGGGGTGTGTGCTCTGGGGATTATCGTCGGGGGTGGTTGACGAAAAAGGGGTCTTTTGAATATCCCTGCTCCTCCTCTACCTCTTCCTCCTCCACGTGCTTCCATTTTCGGCTGGAGGCGATAGGAGGGGAGGAGGGGTGTGTGGGTGTTTGAAGGAGAGGGAAGAGCAAAAGCAGAAAGAAGATAAAATATTAAAAATATAAATTAATAGAAAGGGAAAAAAAATATTAAGGGGAAACGTCCTTTCTCCGCTGCACGAGCTCCAAACAGATTGGTCGATGCGGCAAGAAAAAATAATAACATCAAAAAGGGATGTGGTGTTGGTGTGTATCAAGCGTGCTGGAGATTTTTTGGAACGGTTTGCCTGCCCACTTTCGAAAAGTGTGCGTCTCGGAGCCATTTTTTCGCGAGTTTGTCCCGCCCGGATTTGGTGGATCGTTATCGCTGGCTTGTCGGATAGGGCCAATCATAATTCCTCACTCAAAGATAGCCTAGCTCCTCCTCCCAGACCTCCCCCAGACTTCAAATCTTGCCTGAGTGCAAAAAGGGTTCCCTGCGGTTAATAAAGGAGAAAAAGGTTCTCAATGATAACTTGCCCTAGACTTGGTCCTTGTAAATTAACCCGTTTACTCCTAGCGGTAGCGTTGAGTGCAAAACAACTTTGTGAAAACCGCCACCCAGTGGCTAACTAGGAGACCAGATGGAGAAGGATATATTGTGATAGAACCGTGTGCGATTGGCAGCGACTAGCAACTGATGAACCGTAAAGAAATGCCTCCTTTTGACGTGTAGGTGGAAATTACTCAGACAAGGAGAGGATTTTGTAATTTGAAAGAAATTATTCATCTTTATATTTACTTAGGTATGTCTGTCTGTTACGCTGCTGGGGGCGCTGCAATTGAGCTGTCAGTCACGCCTGTTTGAAGGAGTTCCAAGTAACCTGTAGGAAGTAGAAGTTTGGCATAAATACTGGGCGTCCTAAAAACAGCCGGGAAACATAGTATAAATACCGAACAACAATTTAATGGGGTTGTTTTTACCCCAAATCAGTTAGCTTTTAACCCTATAAGAAAAGAATTGTACTTTTCAGGGGTTTGCAGGGGTTTCTTTTTTGCTTTTTTAAATTACTTGCTCTCAAGACATAAGGTTTAAAATATTTCACTGTTGACAAAAAAAATTGAAATTTCAACTGTTACATTCAATTTTCCTATACGCTTCACTCTTGCCTGGAATTGGAGCTAGAAAATAATCCATTTCTTAACTTTTTTTTAACAATATCAATTATGTAATTTCCTAGGCAACCGCAGCATGGGCTTTTAATGGGTAATTATTCCTGCGGCCTTTATAACGTAGTTTATGTGATAAATATGAGGACTGCAATGGGATTTTAGTAGTAGTATGTTTCACCTCATCCTCTCCATGGGAGGGTAATGAATGGTATATGGTATCCTTAATGGTGTTCTCAATTTTTTCATGGAGATTGTTTCACCTTATGAAACAGTTTCAATTTTTTCTTCTTCCCGTTGAATTTCAACGGACACCCTCTACTAGTCCATAAATAATTCCCATGGGTCATATCAGTCGTGCGATTAATCTACCGCGTGACAAGTGGCAATTTTTCGTCTTGCATTGTGATTGGAATCTACATGGGTGAAATCAATGACGGGCATCGTTAATTAGGAAGTAGATAGACGAGAGATAAAACGAACCACACAAATTTGAGGCACGAGATGAATTGGACGGTAAATATTGAAATATTAAAAAAATACGACGGTAAACTTAGAAGTGCCTGATTTGAAGCAAGCACTATCTTCGCAGACTGTTGCGTCCAAGGGTATTTCGACTCAATTTCAGTTTTGAAATAATGACTTTTGTTTCCTCACAACGCTGGCCCGATAAGTGGTCCTAATTTCAAGCATTAGCTGTCATCTAATTGTTCACTTTTCTGGAGGTGGGACCCTTTTTTTCTTAATACTTCATCTTACCTCCTCCATTATAACCTCACTCTATTTTAGCAGTATGGACATTCAAATTGGCTGTGATAACAGCACTGTTTAATTTTTCCTGGTGTTTAATTTTTCTTTCAGGTGTAATATGCATCACATTAAATATATGTAGTCAGTGTTTTTTTCTGTTATTCATGAAAACTACCCGCCGATAAATATATGTTTCCAATACCATTAATACTTTATCTCATTTTGACTTTGACGGCAAGAGTACAGTTGGACAAAATTTACAATAATCACTATAGTAACATTTCCTATCATTATTGTAAAATTTTTCCAACTGTACTCTTACTATGATTTTTAAAATACTATGCGGCCAATAACTGTAGGGTGGCCAATAACTGCACGGTTTCCCTTATGACACAATTAATTATTAGATGGTAAACCATAAACCCTTTCAATGTAAATTCTGGTCAATGGAGGAAGTATTAAGAAAAAAAACTTATGCTGGTCGCGGTGTTTGTATTCAATACGTGATCATAGTTTTTTTTCTGTCACGTCAACACCCACAAAAGTTAGTTGTTCTTTGCAAAAAGTCATGCACCTAGACTCGAGTCCAAGTCTTGGCCGATGAAATTTTCACTGTTAATTTCTCTAAATTGTTTTAATCACCGCGGGTGACTCGGGTAAAGGCACAGAAGTGACTTTTCCTTCAGCATTTCGAACTCATAGCTGCATAGTGAATGGAGCATCATCGGGATTTTTCTCACGATTCGAAACTTACGCCGGTGGTGGCAGCCGGTTTAGAATCGTGTCGGTCAGACAGAAGTAAGGAAGTGGATTTGGATCCCGCAGCGGGAATAGGTGTTGTGCGTGCCATATAAGTAAGATCTTGAGCGATACGATACCAATTATGTAAGCACTCGCAGAAAATTAAACCGAGGACTACCAATACCATTGCTACTAGAAGTAAATTTTCAATCGGGCGTAAGGGAAGAAATATTAAGAAAAGGTTCAACCTGGAACAATTACTCATTGGTCGTTAAATCCTAAGATTGGTTTCCTGCAGTCACCTTTTCCTACTTAATGTTAGCTATATTACTCCCGGGTAGTTCTTTCTTCTTGTGTACTTTCCTCCTTATTTGATCTATGTATTTAACCCTTTGCCATCCGCTTGGGACTTTTCCTCTATTTTCCTTCAATTATATTATTTACAAACCCATTGTGCCTCAGGGTGTGCCCAATCCATCCGGTTCTTCTTTTCTGTAGATGGTCTTTGTTTGTGTTCCATATGGTCTTTTCCTCTACTGTAAACATCTTCATTTCCTATTTTATAACCGTCCATTTTATCTTCAGCATCCTCCTTTAACATCAGGTTTCGAATTTTCTAATATTTACTGGTCTACTGGAACTATAAGGTTAGAAATCAGTGGTCTCTAGCTTATCTTTACTGAATTTACTAATCACTGGGAGGCGAAAAAATAAATTTGTGATTCCGCATAAATGTATTGAACACACGACCTAGGTTTCGACGATGGACGTCATCATCAGCCGACGTGATGACGACGATGATGATGTCCAACGTCAAAACATAAGTCACAGGTTCATTAAATTTATAAGGAATTACAAAGTTGATTTTCTCATTTCAACAAATTAGGTTAGAAGAAAATGGGCCGAGTAATTAAGATAGTAGAAGGAGAGTCGCTTTAGCAAAGGAGGCGTTCTATTAAAGGAGAGAATTAATTGCGTATTCCTCGTGTAAGAAACCTAAAGAAAAGATTAGTAAATGGTCAGTTCAGCGCTCCAGGTGTAGAAACGTGGGCCTAGGAAGGAAATAGGATGAGAATACCTTGCAGGTGTTTAAAATGTGGGTTTGGAGGAGAATTTCAAAAGTGAGAGTACAGATAGGAAAATGAAGGGCGAAGAGATCGGGTGCCGGGTGAGGAAAGGAAAATGCTCGAGGAAATTAGGAGAAGGCAGAGCGGGTGGCCTCAAGGAGGGGTGTAGGGATTATACAAGCCGAGATGGAGGCGAGGATGTTTGAATAAGCGTGGGATGGGAAGGAAGAGAATAGGATATAAGGATGGAATGAAAAGAGGTAGGACGTAAGCCGAGATGGAGAATCAAATCGAGTACAGAGACGAGGGAATGAGGTTGTTAAAAATAATATAGTTAAACCTTCTTCCCCTTAATCGCGCTTCTACATTTATAACAAACGAAAAAGGAAACGCTCTATTCTGCTACTCAGCAACAATTGGAAGAGAAACGAAGAAAAAGGCAAAAAATGGGTATTGCCTACATATAAAAAATTCATTTAATGTTTTTTTTTACATTCGATGATGAATGCGTTAGAGGCGCAGTGCGAAAGGTATGGGTGGAAGATAAGTCATAAGAAGACGAAAATGATGAGATTTTCTAGAAGTAAGGAGACGTGGCTGAATATAAGGGTGGGAGAGCGTAAAATAGAGCAGGTCGAGCAGTTTACGTATCTGGGTAGTATTTTGGAGGACAATGGCTTTAGTGGTAGGTACATCAAATGCAGGATTGCTCTGGGTAGAGAAACATTTTCAATGAGAAGGGAATTGATGAGGGGGGTCTGAGAAGATACGTAAAGAAAAGTCTCGTGAAAACTCTAAAATGGCGCTGTACGGGTCGTAAACTTGGTCATTGCGAATGGAGGATGTATGTAAACTTGAGGCGTTTGAGATGTGGGTTTGGAGAGGAATGGAGAGGGTGAGCTGGTGGCGGAGGTTCGGAAAAATCAGAAGGGATGGATGGAGGAAGTTTTGAGAGGAGAGGGCATGTTGAAGAGGGTAATAGAGGGGAGAGCGCTGGAGAAGGAATGGAAGAGGAAGGAAGAGGTTAGTAATTCTGGACGAAATAAGAAGAGGTAGAAGATATGACGAATTTAAGAGGGTTATAATGACGGGACATCTATAGGAGGGAAAAGGAGACAGTGTGTCATAAATTGGGATGAAGGATAAGGACTGTCCAAAAACCTAATCAGCTGGTAGAATACTAAAAAAATAACATTAAAAAAAAACTTAATAGCATTTTTTATGTGTGAGGGAAAAAGAAAGATGATAGTCGACGTGAGAGAATTCTATCACATTTTACATTCAGAAGAGAGATGGTGGGAAATTATCATCCTAATGACATATAAAAGATAATCGGTGGATCATCCGTAATTACAATAATTCAAACCAAGCGGGAATATATGAATGCATTAGTAACTGCTCTAACTTATTGCACTGATTCAAAACCTTTTTAGAATCTCTTTTCTAAATGGAAAATGAAAAAGGCGCACGGCAAAAGTAATTTGGCGGATAATACTTTTGCCCTATCTTTACGTTTTACCCGCCGCGTAATATTTCCTATATTAATGGAAGTTGAAGGTTAATCCCGTAAATCCTTCCCCACTTCTCCTCGGGAGCTCTCTTCCCCCTAATTTTATTCTACACCCCTATACCGCCCCTTTTCCAGTGCGAGGGGCGAGAGGGGCCAAGGAGAGCCCCGGGGAGGGGGCTTCTGGGGGCGGAGGAGGAGGCGGGGAGGGGTTGGTGGGTGTAGACGCGGAGAGAGAAATGAGAGGGTTACGAAGGAGGAGATAGGAGGTCCCGCCTCACTCCTTCCCAATTCCTCTCCCTCGGCCCCCGCATTAACCTCTCCCTCTCTTTCATATCACACAGAAGACCCCTATTTCCCACCCGTCACTCCCCACCACCCACCCAACAGTGCTGCCAACACTCCCTAGACATATGATTCCGTGGGGGAAGGACGGCCGGAATTTGAAAATAATCCTGTGGGTGGGAAGTCGGAGTTTGGGGAGGATTGGGAGGGGGGTAGGGACTCTACCATCTCCAGAACGGATTGAGACGGGGTACCGTGGCTCTCTATAGCCGGGACTCGCTTCATAACCTTCCTCTAATTGAAAACTGACTCGTGATATAGGTATATATATATATACCTATATATATGTACCTATATATACCTATATATATATATATATATATATATATATATATATATATATAATAAATATTTCGTTCAAACAGGTGGTGAAAGTAAGAGTATAGGAAACACATAAAATGTGATGACACAATGGTGTTGTGAAGATGGAATGATGGCCGATTCCAAGTGAAAAAAATTCGTCTAGACCGGGAATTGAACCACGGACCTTCCGATTTCGCGCCGGATGCTCTGACCACTAAGCTATCTAGACTACTAAAGAAAAACTGGAATCGGCGGGGGGTTTATATGAATCAAACACCCCCAAGATTAGTCCGTAAAAGTCGCCGAGAGATGGCGCTGGACATTTTCACTCACCGGCAGAGAAGAAATTACGTACACAGAAGAGGAAAGCAAAGTTTGAATCAGGCACACAGACAGTGGTAAAGATACAGAACAGGCGTTTCGGGGCACGCAGAGCCCAAGAAGTAGAAATGAGCCATTCCGGCCATACAACCATTCATTCATTCACTCAAACCGCTCACAGGCGTAAATAATATATATATATATATATATATATATATACGTACATATATATATATATATATATATGTACGCACGTGGAGCTTGCGTCACGGAGACGCAATACGACCAGACTCCGGCCATCTCAACAAAAGTGCAGGGTATCCCAAAAATGTACTCAATCTTCAAATGACTAAAAACACAATGTTTACATACTAAAGGCCGTTTTACACGAGGCATTTAATAGCGCAATTTGATGTTCAGAAATTGCAAGAACGCGGGCTCGGAATTAGAGCAGGTGCTATTTTCCCATCTGTCGTTTATGCATTTGCGCATGCATTCTAGCATTTCATCGCTTTACTCGACACAATTTTCAATGTACATCCATACATACATCAGATTGTGCAATAAAGTGTCTCGTGTAAATCGGCCTTAAGAATTTGTTATAGTTAAAATTCGAATATTTCCACATTAAAATTAGAATTCATTCAATTTGTTTAATTTGAACCTTCAAATTGGTTCTAAGTCAATAAACGCAGAATTAATTGTCATTTAAAGAATGAGTATAGTTTTTGGGACACACTCTTCATTGAAGCTTGGGATTGTTGACTTTCCTGGCATCGTCATGACGCGCCGAGGGCTATTCCAGGAGGCTATACCGATGAGCGGAAACATAGTCGCACCATAACATGTATTACTGCGTGATACCATATTATTGCCCCTACTAAGGTGTGATTTCATGTACGTAATGTCTTATTACTGGCCTCATAATGGCAGGGATTCATCATGCCTCGAATGCATAGTTTCCTAGCGTGAAAAATACCACGAAAGCACGCCTGTATTGTCCACACTCGGAACAAATTATAGACCGCACAGTGTGAAGATTGGATTGGAGTGGCTGCTAGAGCTTAGGCTTCCTGTGCTGAGAGCTTGGGTCCGGATACTGAAAGTGATGAAGATTATTTTCAGAAGAACTCCGACGTTCACTTGAGTGCCGAGTGTGGAGAGCACTTCTAGAACAACCGACGGCGAATTACTCACCATCTATCCTCTAGTTTCCACATAATCTCACGCGATATCTACCTACCCATCTCTCCTTCATGGCGTACCTGATCTCAGTTGTAGACCGCAACGTTGTGAAGTGAAGAACTTAGTGAAGAACGTTGTAGTTGTACAACGTTCTTCACTAAGCGCAAAATGATGAACAAAACCTCTTAAAATTCACAGTTCGGTGCGTCAATTGATGTTCTAAGTTTACCAAGAGTTTTGAAACCAGCATCATGAATAAAATGCAGTTAGCTCTCTTGCGATTTGACATAGAAGACTAATTCGTGGGCAATATGAGGCAAAACGTATGGTCGTCCAATTTATTTTTTTTAAACTGCCACGATAACGTATAAATGCAGAGTTCTTAGGTCTTTCTGGCTCGGGAGACTTTGATTTTGTAATGAGTTGAAGTCACGTTGATTTTATCAAATAAAATAGAGGGAAATGGTTTTCATCCTGGTTTTCAATTGTTTGTAGCCGACTGTTATTCGAGGATAGGAAAACGAAGGCAAAATGGGTTAGTGAATTGTACAATTGATTGATTGACTGAACAGATAAAATATCGCAAGGTACATACCTACTTCTAGTTCAGCCCCGCAAATCTCTCGTCTTTCTTTGGTGCTTGAACAACTGGTATTTACTTCGTAATTACGTGATTCCTGAGTACTCCCCGTTGAGGAAATACAATCACGTTCACGTATTACTCATCAATTGATGCCCACAACGACTATCTGTTAACCTCTATCGCATTCATAAATTGCCCTTGTCAAATTTGGGACAAGTGCAAATATAATGTGTAAAAAATTAGCCAGCTTCCTTACCATGCACATTTATGGAGATGACCAAATGAAACTTGCTTATATTGTGGCTTTTGACAAAAGTAAACTTCTTTTCTGGTGGTTTCCTTCGAGATGATGAAGAGTACCTACCATATTTCAATTGAAGAATAAGGTTTCTACCACATAGAGAAAATGCCTAAGAGGCGTTAATGTGAATCTCAATTACGAGATGTCGCAGTATGCAGTGAATCATGAAAATGTATGTTAAGAAGTAGGAGGTAATGGAGCGGCGTGCTACAACGACGAAAGCTGCCTGCGGTATCCTGTAGCCACTTCAGTATGCGGGAAAGGACGTTGTTATTATCTGGAATAAGCATAAATCACCGCACGCAGAACTTCCATGTGGTTAATCATTAGCGAAATGGGTCGGTGTGGCTAAAAGATGAATAAAAATAAATGGTTATACGTCGTTAGTCAAACAATTGGATATCTCTGAACTAGCTGGATAACAGCGAACACAGCATAATGTCCATCCCTGAGTTGTCAATCATTTACCAACTGTATTTATTGATTAAATAATGAATTTTACGAAAAATTAAGACGGTGGCATGGTATAAAAACTGAATTTTATCCAACGATTTATAAATAACCATTCATTAAAATCATCGTTTAAAAAAATTCGATTTTAAGACATATTTTTTCTTTTCCATGGATACAGAAAAAAATAATTGATGGTTAAATTGATCATTGATTAAAATTATGTTGCTAGTTGCTAGAAAGCTGTTCATGGCGAGATATTATATTTTCCACACGTCAAATTTTCATCTCGCATTAGAAATGTGAACAAGATAAGGTCTTGCTCTAATGAATCCCTGTGTTTTTAGCTTAGCCACCAATATGACGAAGGAAATCGAGGAGAGGTGTTTCAAGCCCGTATATTCACCTCAGCTAAATAATTCTGATCAACGGAAGTTCATGAAAGAACCAATTTGTGAAACGATCACATCTGCAGAAAATTTTTGCCTTAAAAATTGCCACTTTTGTGTCCAATTTCCACAAGCAAAGTCCCTAGTCGTTTTATCTCACATCGTATGGATGAGCGGAGCCGAAATGGACCACGAATGCCTCAATCATTTTAGCGATGAAATCTTGAAAAATCTTCACTTAAATAGGAATCGATTACACCACATCACGCCGGATACTTTTCTAGAAAACTGTATTACGTGGTCGATTTACGCCATTAAGGACAATTTTAAAAAAATATATGAAAGGATTGCTGCTCGCTTTATTGATGATGTTTCGTTCAATAAGATATCCCCGGGAGCCATCGACATCTTTACCACCCATCAACCTCAGAATAACTTCCACCGGAATCAACTATTTAGAAGTTGGCTACCCTTCCGACCGCCCCTTTTCCTCCCCCTACCCCCCAAAACCCCTTTCCAGAATCGACCCACCCCCCTCCTCGGATGATTGATAGCGCCGTGGTGGTGCGTGGAAATGAAAGGACGGGAGGGCGAAAGGGAAGGACGAGGAAAGGGTGAAGAGCGGGAGTGTGCAAAGGGAAAGATAAAAGGAAATGGAAGAGCGGAAGAGAATCAGGGGATACCTTTGTTTGGGAGGGAATGGGGAGGGTGGGGAGTCGGTTGGAAAGAAATGTGAGAGGTTGAGCCCGAGAACCGAAGGATGAGTGCATAAAAATGAAGACTTTTTTTTAAAGGTTTCCCTGCGTGAGTAGGAGAAAAGAGGCAGTTGAGCGAAGATGGGGAAGGATGAGAGTGATAAGGAGAAAAAGGGAGAAGTTTTCTTTCTCTCTAACATGCACACATGATGAAAGCTAAGAAATCATTCATGATGAAAAGGCAGCTACGGAGACCAAAGAAAAGAGGACTACGAACGAGGGAACGGAGTGTGAAAACAGTACGTGTGTGGAGCGTGGGGCACTCTATGGATCGGGATCATGGACCATTGGAAAAGAAGACAAGAAAAGATCGAGAGCTTTCGAAACCTGGTGTTGAAGGAGGATGCTGAAGATCAAATGGACGAATAAAATGAGAAATGACGAAGTATACCTACTGAAAAGTAGAAGAGGGAAAGACCATATGGAACACTTTACATGTACCTAATAAGATTTATGTTAAACAGAAATTGGTTGCATATATTTAAATTGTTAATGCATCTTAATGTAGTAGTAGTAGTATTTTTGTTTAACGTGCTTCGATGGCTAAGGTCGTTTCGCACTTACTGTCTGCCACGTGCGGACAGGGGCAACAGCACTTGGACGAATCAGAGGATCACCCCTCCAAACTCGAGCCGAGCCCAACGATGCTTAACTTCGGTGACTGATCGGGAACCGGTGTTTCCATCGTGGCAAGCCGTTGCCCGCATCTTAATGTATCCTCAAATAATGACTCAACGATATGAAATACATATAATCATATATTTATGCACGTTGTACTGTATATATATATATATAATCTTTGGAAGTTTTCGCCAATTGGCCACAAATATATAAATTCAAACTTACAGGAGGTAGGAGAAAGAGGAAAAGATAAAGAATTCGTTCTTACGGGAACGTTTCGAACCAGTTGGTCCTTCGTCAGCTCTAGAAGTCTTCTAGAAGAGCATAGGAAACATATAAAATTGTACAACACAATGGTGATGTGAAGATGGAATGATGGCCGATTCCAAGTGAAATAAATTCGTCTAGACCGGGAATTGAACCACGGACCTTCCGATTTCGCGCCGGATGCTCTGACCACTAAGCTATCTAGACTACTAAAGAAACACTGGAATCGGCGGGGAGTTTATATGAATCAAACACCCCCAAGATTAGTCCGTAATATATATATATATATATATATATATATATATATATATATATATATATATATATATATATATATAAATATTTATATTAGATTATATATATATATGTATATATATATATAATCGTTTATAATAATTTTGTTTATTTATGTATAAATTTATTTATAAATGCGTATGCATACATGTGCTTTATATGTATGTTTGTGCGAATGATGAACAATGTAATTATGTCATTTCTGTCGTTTTTGCACAGAATATTTCTTTTGTTAAATTTTATATATTTCAATGTGAATATTTACTGACATTGTTTATAATTTATCTATGCTACTTGGTTTAACTGATAGTAGCCGCACGACAGGTGCACGTTAGGGTTTACCAA
Organism: Pyrrhosoma nymphula; assembly: GCA_963573305.1. NCBI lineage: Eukaryota > Metazoa > Arthropoda > Insecta > Odonata > Coenagrionidae > Pyrrhosoma > Pyrrhosoma nymphula. Next base: position 65,719,007 of record OY754330.1, on the reverse strand, counting down.
ACTGCTTCATTTGAAAATATGTTATACTTTATTTGCAATGGCTTGGAAACATTTAAAATTTATTCTTATCATTACTATACAGAAAAGAAGAATTGGGTGCACTCTTGAGGAAAAATGGGTTTGAATAATATGTTTGAAGGAAAAATACAAGAACAAGTTCCACGAGGAAGACCTAGGGACCAAATGAAGAGGAAAGTGCATGAGAATAACTACCAGGGAGTAAGGGAACTAGCATTAGATAGGTAAGATGAAGGGCTGCAGTCAAACACTCTTAGGGTTGAACGACCAATGTTGATGACGACTTGCATACATACATACATATATAGCCATCACGCCGTACCCTTTCGTGGTAGGAACAGTAGTAAAGGTTTAATTCCCAGGGATACGCCTGTAGAGATGACTCAGTTTTGAAGATTTTCTTCACACTGCCCTATTAAGTTATTTATAAAACTTATTAGACAAGATACTGGATAGAAACAAATCAATTCCAATTTCATGCTCTAACTCCAATTTTTGAAACAACATTCCATTTTCTGTGAAACTGCATTTTTTAGAATGGTGTACTTTCATAGGGCTTTTTGTATTGGATTGGTATTGTCGGAGATCGGTGATCGGAATTTTTAACTCAACTTTGAATCATGGATGATACTTTGCAGTAAAACCGTAAAATTCATCATTAGTGAAATTCAAGGCGAAAGAAAGTAGCTTGCCTATACTAGAATACCCCATTTATATTTTTTTTCGCTGTGAATTTCAACTATTTTTCCTTATCGGGCAATGCCCGTCAAAGTTGCATGCTTTAAACTCATTCATCGCTAGCTCCTTTCTGGTCCGTCAAAGCCTACTTTAACCGGTGGGATATTTCTACTAGGCGAATGGATTTCTATTCATTTGACGTGTAAGCAAACTTCAACGTAAAAAACGGGAAGTTTCAATTTATTTTAAAACTATTGCATTGTTAAAACGTGAACAATGTCCTGAGATTGCACTAAGAACCCCTATAAGTACCCCCTCTTGTGCTACCGGAAATTTTCAAAGACACCTTAATGTGTACATTTTGATCGTAGTAGACTACACCATGCAACTATAATTCTGGTTGTACTTCCACCCCCTACCATCCTATTCGTCACTTTTCAAGCAATGCCAATGGAAAAGTTACTGCAAACCAGCGAACGTAATTCGCGCTCACAACTTTATGTAAATATAGGCATCAAGTGGGCATAAACAAACGGGATATATCTGATTCTGGAGAACGTGGATCATGAATATTGCTGAGCTCCAACTTTCCGTTGTGTATATGATTACGAGGCTCAATATATCTCAAATAATGCAGCTTCTAGCACAGTCTACACTAAAATGTCCATACTAGTAGGCACTTAAGTATAACAGTTTTAAAACTTACTTAAAGAAACTTATATCGAAAACTAAAAAGATCACATACTGCAACCCATGTGTAGTGTGGTGTAGTTATTTACAAATCATCCGACTGCTGTAATAGATGCAAAAACATGAGTACACGTTAAAGAAGGGGCACTAAATTAACAAGATCAGATCCTTTGCTACCTCCAGTTTTCCGACGGAGAATTTGGTCGGAAAAAATTGGTCTGACACATGTGAAGAAAAAATACAAAAAAGGCAATCATTAATGGGCATTTTTGAACTTAGCCAACGATAAATTGAACACCCGGAGTTTTTAGGATTATCCGAATTAAGATACTTTAAGCTTCCCAGCTACCTTCAAATTCATGATTTATTTGATGATATGATTTTTAAATTCAGTTCGTAAATCCAATTAAAGGTGCACCACCAAAGGGAAATTTTAATGGAATGGCAGCCTGGCAAATTCTACGTATGTATATCATAATTTGATAAAAGCAGCAGAATCCAAATCAATGGTTACCCGTCGTTAAGTTTTCTGACTACTGATTCGTAGGATTTTGCCCAGTTTCTCCCTTCATATCACCCATAATTCTGTCCTGGCAAAAATGCCTTTTTGGCTAGCCTTAGCTCTCTTCTCCATGTTTGTTCAACCTCCCACTAGCTGCCAACGTAATGGTAGCTTAATCTACAATATTTAAAATTTAACTTAGTTGACTGAGTTACTACACCACACATGAAAAATTGCGAGTTGGTTAACGGTGAATTTATTCACATGCCAGGGATCTCAAAACGAGAAAATAATTTAAAAATGCATGCATACTAGTGCAAGAAAACAAAGTCAAGCATTCTCTCCGAACTTCTGCTAGTGTTCGTTTGCGAAAAGTTCAATTTTTCGCGCGAAACCAACCACCGGAAAAATTCACTCAACCGATAGAGGATCCTTCACGGGGCTATCAGGGTGACCTGTTAATGGTGCAATGGCTTTTAGAGATTTTTTATTTTGGAAACTTTGGAAAGGATACGTACTATTACGTCCATGACTAAAGTGCAGCGAGCTTACGACCCGCGCAAATCGTCGATAGCCCAGTGCGGCCGCGCAGGACATCGTTCGGCCGCGGATCGCAAATTAGCCACTCGATTCCGCCCCCTACAAGCGCCGTTGCCCGCCCAGCCATTGATTGTGTGGCGAGCCGCCACCGCTGTTCTCCTGTGACTCGGCTCTCCTTCTCCGCTATGAGACACCGCTCTGCTCCTCTCACCTAGCTCCTGAAATGTCATCCGTCCTCCCGCTCACATTTTGAAATAATCCTTTAACGTTCACCAAGTATTATTTTGTAGAGAATAACTTATATTTTTTATCAGTGAGTTTAGCAGATTTTCCCCTCTTGCACGGGTGTTTTCCTGCGGTGGGTTTATAAATTAAGAGTTTAAGTCAGATAATTTTTTCCCCTCAAGAGGTTCCTCTTATTTTTAAACAAAATGTTTACTATTCATTACATATAAATTGTTTACATACTTAATTTGATAATAACAGAAGGGGAGTGCTTTTTTCATGTTTTTCCACACGGTAAATATTTCCACTGACTATGTCTAAAGTGCTGAACTCAACTCCTTATTCTGTTTACCTACTAATATTGTTTTCTTACCTTAACAATTTATTTACTGCATTATACGGTGTGCAAGAATGGTCTTCTTCTTGATTTACCCTTTGACAAGAGGTTAGGTAGAAAAGGGGACTCTAAAGTGTCCATCTTGCTCCAAAAAATATCATGTATCTATCTAGCTGAGCACTGAGGCGATCCCCTGGAAAACCCGCAAACCACCTTACAAGGCCCCAACCAGAGACGTGACCCTCAAAACGTCAACCACTACAATTCCCTTGCCCCATCTTTAAGCAACACTCATTTTAATGGTTACAATTATATAACTACTCGCGAGTTTTCTGATTGGTGAAATCATATGCCGGGAATGGTAAATGTTCATATTCACGGAGAAAGGCAAAATATTTTCAACTAATGATGAATTGGAACAATCAATGCAAAGGATGTTTAAAGTTTCACGCAGTTTGAATATGATTAGAAAAAGCGTATTACATTAATGGTCATAACATTAGTTATTTTCCCAAAAATAAAACCGTAAAATATGATGTAAATGGCTTCCCATAATTTTTCTTTGCTGAGTTTTTCATGGGATTTTTATAAATATTAGGGAAAACATTACTTGTTTTTTGTAGCAATTAAGATGGAACTCAACTAAGTCATGCCTAGGTTTTTACATTCTTTTTACTTCACGACAATGGTTTCAAAAGTTATCGTGATAATGAAAGCTACTGTCCGAATATACTGTGCAGTCGATGTTCGGAAAATACAAAATACACATTTATTGAGCGACTTAAATAATTTCCACCAAGTTAAGTCAAATACCTTTCCATTAATGTCTTTATCCTTTTATGAAAAATGTATCACATAAAAAAACAATTGATTATATGCAACCCTTTACGTCAAAATATGCAAGAACCCATTCATGAATCAACAATCGCGGCATACTGTTGACTGAAAGTCATTATTGTACATTTAACTCTTTTCACACATTACTCACTCATAGTTTACCTTCAATCGCTTGATTTTAAGCATCTTTGAATATATTTTTCACACTACACCCAATATGAGCTTCTAATTAGCTGGGTTATTCAAAATTTTCCTTTTAAATCTATTATTTAAACTTCTTTAAGCTTTTGATCAATTGAAAATAGAGTAATTTTAACATATACAGTGAATGTCAAAATAAAACGGACTTAAATATCCAAGATTCTCCACATACGGCATTAGCTCCATGCCAAAAATATACACGTCTGGCTTTTGGAAAGCATTCATGGGAAAAGAATTGGCTGACTGTGGAACAGTTTAGGATGCGCTCACAATGTCCGTTTCTGAATAGACGGTTGAATAAAATCTCAATTAAGCCACACGAGCATCTTTTTTCTAATGTATGCAATTCCGTTGCTCCCAGTTCAAATTATTAAGGAGCCATAAAGGTCGTACGCAGGTACTTAATTTTTTATTTCAATCCTTCCACGGCTAGAGGTATGGCTCAACTAGTAATCAGAGATAAGATCCAAGAGATCATTCCGCAAGCCATTCCAATGGGATGGCACCAGACAGCGTCACCATAGCCCCCACAGTCCACAGGTGTCATGCGCCGCGGCGACACACTGCATAGAGAAGGGACAGTCTCTCTCCATTGAGATCGTGACGTCGCGTAAAAGACTTCTAAAGGTCTAGAGCAGATGGCGCTGAAGAAAAGAAATGTATACCCTCAACTTTGTCGCCACTTTCTCTCTCCCTTGATCGGACTCCGATAAATGACATCATTCACCTTGAGGAACTGGATGAGTTTGCACTATAGGAACGCTTCCTTATGACACATAGTAGGATGGTTGTAGCGACACGCGACGTAGGAGTGGGAAACATCTCACCACCTTTGATTAAGCCATGGATTAAGGCGAAACTTTTACCTAGTCACAACCGAGATCATATTAAAATTTTATTATTTTTTTTAATTTCAGCTGCTGCAACAAGCATGGATCAAATATCGTAATATTAAAAGTGCAAAAATTCAGTCACAGTACTCAGTTGTTCACTAAATATGCAAACATTTTGTGTTTAAATTAACTCATATTTTTACGATGTACGGTAATAATGCCTTCAAAACCGAAGATTATTTTGCGTTGCTGTAAAAACTACGTACTTCGGTGGGTAACTGATTTATTTAAAAAAATAGTCTACAGTTAACACGGTTAAAACTAACTACACGCCGTTAATTTTCTGACGAGATGTACGTATTGCAAATTTTTCCTTTTTTAAATGAAGTCCCTCTGGAGTGCATACCCATGCCGTTTACGTGGCTGATATTTCATTATAATTGGAAAGATGATATATATTTCTTTATGATGAGACGTAATTCACTGAATTATATGTGAAATGATATCTCGCTCAAACTATCTAAAGCGACACCGCACCGAAACTTTTAGGGACAAAATAAGTGAGATATAATACCTAACTGATTGGTAAGAATATTCCTCGCACCGTTTGTAACTATACCATACACAAACTGAGGCACAGTGGTAATCGGTTATTATGCATCTCACTTTCAACCTTTCCCTCTCCCAGTTCAATTCAGTAAAAGTTAGAAAGAATAAATTAATAAACTCTAGTAGAGAATAAAAATTTAAAACCATTTAAGACTTGACATTCAAAAATTTGTGCTCACAGAGATTAATTGGAAGTGAATCCCTAAAGGATGCAAAACAATACGATTGAAAAATGAGAAAGCATAATCATGTCGTTATAATATCCTCTTGCTATCTAATAGGATAAAGAATTCTAATTTATGTTAGTATTAATAAAAATCAATATCACTTGATTCGAACGAGACGAACTTCAGACCAATAAATGGCGAACCTAACTTTGCCATATTCCATTGCTCCATATTTCTTTTAAGTTCACACTTGAAAGAGATATTACAATCGAGTCACTTTAAATAAATACAAGTTTATCGTTCTTCGACTTTTCGCTATAGAACATAATGCCCGTACATACTGAGATAATGCGATACTAGAAGAATATCAAAGATTATCTGTGGTAAAATACGTTAAAAAGACCTCACAAAACTTAACACAACCAAGAACAGATAACAAAAAAACAATTGTTTAGATATTTACACTGTTAGGAAATGAAAATTATTTAGAAAATGTTATAGAGCATATTAGATTATTACAATATAATTTAAGGTTTTTTGTTGTTTATAATTAAACTTTAAAAAGAGCCAGAATTTCAGTATTACAATGAAACAAGACGTAAATTGAATGTTGAAGATATAATTTTACATGGGATGTTTCCTGATGTAATCCTTTTCTCGCACTAATTTTGAGACCAAATACGGAGTGGCAAAATGAAATATACTTACCCATATTATTTTCCCCGACGCCATTGAGACTACAATGCAAGTGGACTGAAATGAACACCAATGTTTTTCAATACGCAGTCCCATCTCAACCTTGTATCTTCCCTAATCCTCATTCACTCTTCCTCTTTCTTTGCTTTTCCAATGCTAGGCCTGCCACACGTCTTAGCAGGATTTTGTTAGGTTATCAAGTAAATCTTTCCACAAATATCACGAAAAGCTTTACCCTTTCTTTTTGATGATCGTGTATTTACTGAGGACACGAAAGCGGTCGCCTAGTAAGCATGATCGATTGTCGACCCTCGCTGGAACATCCATATATTCATTTCCCTCGCGGCCTCTTATAAAAAAAAGTATTACTTCCGTCTGCAGACCCTTTCACACCTCTTCTATTCACAAGGACTTTCACTATCCCCCCCTCCAATCAGAGAGGGGGAGAAGAAGAATACTCTTAGGGTCATGTATGGAACTTAACACAACTGCGAAAAGATTTTTTTTTAATTGTTTAGGTATTTAAACTGTTTTGTAATGTAAATGATTTAGAAAATGTCATCGAACATTAAGTTTTTTACAGTATAATTTATTTTTTACATTGTTTACGATTAAGCATTAAAGAACCAGGGTTTTCAGTTTGTTTGGGACAAGATATTACTAGAATTCTCATGACTAATTAAATGAATGGCCCTATTCATTAAATTAGTTTTTCAGTTACGCCAAAAAAGGTCGATAGTCGAAGCTCCTAGTCTCACCTATTCCTTATCTTAGTATCTTAACTATTCCCCACATGAGACTTTAAGTATGAGTCTTATGGTAAATTGTTTCGTAAATTCATTCATGAATAATTCATGAAAACTCTCAGAATCGGATTGCGCGTGCACGTGTCATATATTCCGTGAGTTGCTGTAAATTAGGTAAACCTGTAAATTCTTGAGGAAATACGGCCAATGGTTGGTTTTTCTACGTGCGTGCGCTTCTTCCAAACTCTTGCTAGAGTCAATTCATATCCACATTTTGAAAGCCTTCAACTTTCTTCGGATCAAGTTCCTCTTTCAATATGCTTCAGATCAACCACCTTCCATTGGATTGATTCAACAAGGTACATTTATTTAACCGGCAATGACCAATGCAATGATCCCTTCATCGTGCACAACTCGTTCGCTTAGAGATAGATACTTAGAACTTTATGATAGTATCTATTGATTCATACCGTCTCGCTGTTCTCTGCAAGTCCAGAAGATTGTGACGCGTGGGGAGGGTGGCAATATGCGAGGTGAACAGTAAGGAATACAGTAATTATCTAATTAATGAAAGAGGGAGAAAAGTGTATTGCCAACCCATGCTCAAGGAAAAACACCGTTAGTAAAACTGAGCATTTTCTCAAGTCTTCAAGTGGTGTTATGCATTAATTTTGAATTTTCAGAATTGCAATTAATTCACGCAGAATAAAAAAATTATCTTGTTGATTTAGCATTCGGGTGAAGAAACGAGACTGTACGATTTTCATTATACCCCCGTCATGAACCATTAAATGGGCACATCACAAGTGCGTGAATAAAGCAATAACAAGAAAATATTTAGATTCACCACTATCTTTTCTACATAATACATCCTCGATATCCAGAGAGTATATACACAAACAACAACAGCCCTGAGGACGATGGAAAAGTCTTTCATCGAAACGTCGGCGGAGATGGAGAACCTGACCCGATCGGAAGCCCGTGGGAATTTCACTGAGATACATATTTTATGTGATTCAGCAGAAACCAACTCAAATGCCTACCGTTGGGGACACCAAATACTTTGCGTCTACGGGTTTTGCATGATATTTTGGGGAAGTGAATCGCTGCTTTTACCGACACGCTGCATTCGCAGGTGTGGAGTTCCAGCGCAAGAAAGAGTCTCATGGTGAAAACAACTTGCATGTTGATTACGTGCAATCACGTTAATTATAGATGCTATCAAATATTTTCATCGTTTACATCAATTTCAAATCAATTATTATCAATCAGAATTACACATTGTCGACCTTTGGTTTTCGGCCTTAATGATGACATAACGTCCCCAAACCACAATCGATACCAAATAAATCAGTATGAATATTCACTTTGCGACCTTATTGGGCATGGACAGTGGACATTCCATTGGACACGGTATTCGAAGTCCTGTCCCCATCACAGTGCTTCTTCCTGAAAAGTTTTTCTCCCTTCTAGTGCAACCCTTGACAGAGTATGAGAGAGTATCGGCGGCTTTACACACGCAAGTTGACTTCAATGGAAAAGACGACCGCAGCGGTGACTCCGTGAATATTGCCAGTTACAGGGAATCGTTCTGCTCACATATTATCCCGTTTTTTATTTTCAAATGGAATAGAAACAATGACTACGGAAATATCAAAAATCGCTTAATTTCGCCAATTAATGCGATACTGTTTCGCACCCTTCAAGTTCCATTGAAATTTTTGGGTTTTATACATTTTTAATAAACTACAATTACGACGCGTGTATGTATATACGTATTTGTTGCTTGAATTTTTAATCACCGTGTCTACTTCCCGTAGAAGTTAGAACCGTGATATATAGTGTGCCGAACATTGCCCCTATCGACCCCGACTGCCATTGAAGTTCGTCTTTACAAATCTACATAAATGTAAGTACTATTTTGCAAGCGATTGTTTGGCTACTGTAATAGTAAAGTGAGCCGTCCATTTGACCGTAGCCTATACTCAAATCCCGAGAGACGAGGAGAGTAAGCGGAGCCCGGGTGTTGAAATCCTCCGCACCTCCGGAGTCCAGGGTCCAGTCGAAACCGGCCGCTGACCTTAAGTATAAAAATGGGTCTCCAACCGCGAGTGTGAACTACTCCGGCACCGGATTCCTCTCTGGTGGGGCGGTCGAGAGTGCGCTGCCTCGGGGAGACGATCCGACGCCGCGTCAACACCGCTACGCCGCTATCTGGCCGAGGTTTCTACCTTTCCATACTTTTTATTCCTCAACCCAGTGCCCACTCGTCTTTTGTAGGCGTGCCCATTAGTTTATTAAATATTTCATGAACTAGTGAATTATTTCCGTTAGGGGTCGTGCATAAACTTCGTTACCGTTTTCGGTGATTATTTTACCCCCTACCCCCCTTCGTTGACAAAAGTAGTATTTTTCCCAACCCCTCCCCCCGACATGTAACGTTGTCTCTACAAATGAAACTTTCAATTCCTAAATATTTTATCAATTATTGAGTGAGTATATTTTTAGGGATAGGTTGAAAAAAGACAAATATAGGAGCCAAACTAGGTAAAAATAGAACTATCTAATCTCAATTGGAACAAATAATATTAATTTTTAAATTATAAAAATCAACTATGAATCACATGAAGTTTAAAAACAAACTAGAATTTCTAACGATCCTCAATAAACAATGTTCCTCTATCACACCATGAGCCAATATAGTGGATTATAGTTATTTGATTAGAAGACTCTTGAGAGGGGATGTGCAAGAGTTACGTCTTCTACGGACTCTGCATCCTTCCATTCAGCTGTATCCTCGGAGAGAACGCAAATCAGTTCTCCCGGCCTTTGGTTGAGCACTTGTAAACGTAAAAAGGAGCATTGTAACAACTACGTTACCTACTTGAGTAAATCCCCCCCCACCTCCCCTCGTTACCCACCGTAGGTTTTTAAGCGACCCCCTCCCCCCCTAGGTTGGTAACGTAGTTTATGGACGACTCCTTACTACCAACGACCCTGAAACCACCTCGCGATTCCAAAGTATACGTCCATACGTGTAGCCGCCTCATGAGGTGGGGAGAGGGAGTGGAGATGAGAGAAAATTTTCGGCGAGAGTCGTTTTGCGGAGAAAAGAGACCTCGCGGGAGGGATTGCGGGAGAGCTGTGTACCAGAGGACGATGGACCGGCGGGAGGGGGGGAGGGCGAGGATGGGTAAGAATGGGGGGGGGAGGAGGAAGGGGGGTCTGGCGCCCGTTTTTCCCCCTCCCTTCTGCGTGGCAAGCATTCCCGCCGCCCCTCCGATCCTCCTCCTCCGCCCCCGGCCCACCCCTACTGCTGCCGTATTGACGTCGAGAGCGGAGCAGAGGAGAGAGGTACGGGAGGAGAAGAAGGGAGGGTTGAACTCCCCTCCAATCCCTCCCTTATCTCTCCCCCTCCCCTCTTGTACCGAGTTCCCAGGCGCCGGAGAGGGGTGGGTGGGGCGGAGGGAGAGAGAGGGAGGGAGGTGGGAGGCAGGGTCGGATAGGTTGTGGACCGTATAAAGACGGGAAGGGTCGTCCGCGTGTGGAGGACGAAAGGCTCCCCCAGGCAGAAATTGCCCCTAAGCCCTTATCCCTTCGCGACCTCCCGCTCTTAACCTTCCGTTGTCATCAAAACCCTGGGCCCGGCGTAACAAATTTTTTCGATCGAGAATATTTTTAGACTAGGTTCCTTTTTTTATCCTTAGTGAGATGTCTTTTAAGGTTTACATCGCCGAAAAAAGTTTGAATTATGAGGAATGAATGTACGTTTTAATGAGTCCTCAAGGCAGGAGGCGAGATGAAATGTTAATTCAATATTCTTAGTCACCAAATTTGGGAGGAAACGATAACTTATTGGTACATGCTCCGTGGAAGAATTTTAGCTAATAACATACCAATTTTTCCACCCTTTTCTAGCACTTTTGGCTACCACAAGTTGCTATTCCTTATTGTACTGCTCCACATAAAAGAAAGCACAACTCATGTGTAGCATATTTTGAGCCAACATCTTCGGTGGGCATTACATTTTTTGAACTAAACTACATGTGGAGGAGTTGTAACGATAAACCTAACTCAAATGTGTCACCTTTCATCTTGTTCCTGGAGAAATCTACAATTTCTGATTTTTCACGGAACAGTACACAACGGATAAGGGCGTTGTAACTCATGCCTTACATATTGTAATTATGATATTTACAAATGAAACCTACAATTCCTACAGCATTGACAAATTCCTACCCCAAAAATTCATCCAAAAAATTAGTGGAAAACGCGCTGTAGAAGGACTTCCTATATATTCCAAATTTGTCCTGCTGGAAGTTTTCATACGATTTGGAAAATAGCTGCACGGAAGATTGTGCATTTAGTTTTATTTTATATCAGTCATTTTTTTCATTTAGGAAATTACTCTCCTTGTGTATAATTTTTCTTGTATACTTGATGCACAAATCTAGCATGGATAAATGCGTCAATTTTATCCTGCGCAAAAGATCCTTTAAGACGCCTGTTCTCTCACCTAGGCTTAGGTAAGTTTCAGAGTTGTATGTGGAAAAGGGAGAGTGGAAAGGTATAGCAACATCGGCGAAAACTGATGTACAGTTTGTTTCCGCAAGGAAGGAAATGGGAAAGTCACGATATCAAATTTAATCATTTAGATCCATGTCACCATCGTCAAACTGCGAGATCTGTTTCGTCCGATCTCCCGCTTTGCCATCCACTGCCATTACCCTTTCAAGAACGAGCGTCTGTTAGAATTGGCACCCCTTCTCCGATCAACTCCTCAACACGACCTCAGCAACCTTCGGTGTTATATTTTAGGCTCTAACACTTGGTTGTTTCGTAGGCAGAGTAGGACACAAAAGAAAGTCGAGCGCTTCGATGAAAAACTTGTTTGGAGCCGTGGAATGAGTCAAAACGTTATAGAAAGGAAGGAGATGAAAGCCATTGCAGGGAAAGCTGTTACACACAAGACTTAAGTTGCCGAAAAAATTTACGTGTAGTGGGTGAGTGAAATTACGTTGGGATCAACTTCGGATCTTTTTTGGGGGAAAGAAAATTCGAAAAATTTGCGGCTCAGCGTTAGACAGACTTGAATCTATCAAGATAATTGAGGGAAGAAGCAAATCAAATAAAGAAGTGTCATTTTACTATAAGAAAGACTCACTTATGGTATGCCACGAGTGTTGGGATACAAAAAAAGAAGACACATTAAGTATGAAAAACTTCACGTACAAGCAAAATGCCCATCAGGCCTAGTTTTATAAGGACACAAGATGATGTATTTTTTAACAACTTATTTTAACCGAGAGTTCAGTTTTTGTTTATACTACATCATATTATCTGTTAGTTGACGTATGGGACATCTATTATATTCAGTTTCCATGCTGAGAAATTATTTAACCAGAGATTACAATACCAGATCTTAAAGAGCAGTGGAAGGATTAGAAACCCAAATATTACCTATCGGAGTCCGAATGATAGTAAAGTACAAATATTTCTTGTTTAAGGATCAAACGGGAGTACTGATGTAAATAACTGTATCTGCAAAGTCAAATGTGACCAAATGAGGGAGGTTCGCAGGCGAAAATGGATATTCAAGAATGCATTTTTCCCCCTCACGATTCAAGACCGCGATATGAGAAGAGGGGATCGAGGTTTTTGTTTATAAACCTGGCTTCCCATTTCGATGGCTAGGGTTCAAGTTCCCGCAGGTGCGAATACTTTCAGGGAAATCCCGACTTCTTGGGTGAAATGTGGAGACCGATTCATGTGCGTAACTTCGTCCATGAGGGATGGGCCTCGTAGAATTGACATTGCGCCTTGGGAATGTCGTTGCCGAACTTACGTTCCCTTTGCTCAGCTCTAGGCAATGTAGGCAACCATTTCCAAACATCCCGATAAATTTAAGGTAATTTGAGCGAGGTTTCATTTCACATAGAAATCAATGAATTTGGCCTCATTTTAAAGAAAAATATCTGTCCAATTATGAAAAAATATCAGCCACCTTCATCGCACTACTTTTCGATATATTTGCCAAAAAAATGGAACCAGTTTTTCATGGAAATTTGTACGAGTATACATTCCAGAGAGACTTTAATAAAAGAATGAGGTATTTTGAAAGAATAGACATCTTTATAAATTTTACAGTCTGTAGTTCGTTAGCTTTATCAACTATTTTTAAAAATAAATCAATTACTCAACGCAGTAGTTTGTACAGAATTGCAAAATAATCTTCGGTTGTGACGGCGTTTTCACCGTACCGCCTGAAAAATAAGTCATACTAAAGACTTATGCAAGCATACTTACTTAATTACTGAAAGTTTCAGGCGCATGAAACAATATATTTGCGTCATTAAAATAACAATAATTACTTCGCACTTCTAACAGCTACTGAATAAAAAAAATAAAATTCGTATATGGTCTCTAGTCATAATGACTAGGGAAAACTCTCGTTCTAACTACCCTAAGTGATATACTTTAGAGTAAACTATTTACATATTGGGAGATTCCTAGATTTCAGTTAGTTTACTGGATACCGCGATGTGAATTTCAGGGTTGCAATTGGCAACATTGCATCTCCTTACAGATATTTTCACAGGAAACAAATATCGATAGCCCGTGCTCTCAACTATGAGTGAAACTCCCTATTCCAAGTTGACCAAGACACACCTTTCGTCAAGAGCATCCAAGTGTCGGTTTCTCTCCACCTTTCCTCTTCTTACTCAATCGTCACATTACAAAACCTACCCGCCAATCCTCGATGGCACAAATGGCCTCATACGCCGCACGCCTCCCCAAATAACCAAGCAAACATGAACAGAGCGAAACACCAACAAGCTTATGTACGCATCTCTCTCTCCACATCTCATTTCCTTTTCAATTCCACTTCCCTCTGTTTTCTCTCCCTCTTTCACCGCCGGTCCCTCCGCCACACGCCATTGCGGTGGCTTGAGGCGGTAATATGTAGATTCTAAACACACCCCCCCGAACGGCGTCCGCTGGACCTTGCCCGGCCGTCCGCCCCAAGCGGCGAGCCCATCTCCTTTAATTCCCCACGCGCACAACTCGAACGAGATCTCCCCTCTTGATTCCGTCGCGTCACACCCGTTCGATTGTATGCGAAGCGATGTGGGCGGCGGCCAATCTGGATGAGCTGAAAACTTGTGAACGATACACATGGACTATCCGCAAATGGTTAAACTTAGGCAGCTTTCCATTCAAGATGCTGAAGTTAGAATACAATAGAATAGAAAGGTTTCATTGTTCTTGGATTTCTTCCTCCACTAAGAACATACAAAAAATACATTAATGTTTGAGCTCAAAACATAACATGTTTCATCCATTTGAAAGGCGGTTACATTAATTAATCAGATGTGGTAAAACAGAACGTTCAATGAATTATAACATGCTTTTTAAATTACAACCCTTTCTGGTTAAAAAGATTACGAAAACATCTTTATTTAACAAATAGTGAACTGGATTCCTTAATATTATATAGACGGGAATACTATTCCACAACCTGGCCCCAGCAACAGAGAAGGATTTTTTCATACGTAGTAGTCCTATTTAGTGGAACAATTAAATAATCAGGAGCCATTCGGGTGGTAAAATTGGACTTTTTTCTCTGGGAAGAAAAAATTGCTTTAAATAACAAGGTTGCTGATTTTTAAAAAGAATATACATAAACACGTATTTCGGAAGTTAGCGCATATCGGAGCGCATCACCGCACTTAAGCGAACACGGACGACGTTCAATGGAACGGTGTGCATTGGTGAAACGTCTGGTAAACCTGCCATGGGAGGAAGCATTCTTTGGTACACAACAGTCACGGTCAAGGCGCTCGCAACACAGTGGAGCTTCCTATTTAGTGGAATAGCCGACTATCGCCACCTATCAATGATAATCCTATCCAAGATGAGCAGGACAACTGAAGAACAATATTAGCACTTGCTCACAGTACTCACAGTGACCTGCTACGGCTTTCTTTTACGGGAGACGGACTGCGCATGCGTGAATAGCCGCTTTGAGCTGTTTAATTTTCATTTGGTCGCCTTCCAATCGCCAGTCGCTACCTACCGTTGATAGCCGGATTTCGCCTCACCAGATCGTAAGCACCCACGAACTCTGCACCCAATCTGTTTTGAAGTCTGCGCAGACTAGTACGCAGCTTCTGAAACGAATGGAAAGCTAGTGAGCAGCGCACCAGACAGAATGGAAAGCTCTTTCCATTTTCATATAACATTTTTCATCTCATTAATAGGCATCGAGTTGCGTAAAACAGCAATAGATTTAATGGTCCCTTCGACGCGCAATGAAGTCTGAACATTAACTTTGTAAATTAGGCTGGATGTGGTTGGTGAACGCTGCAGAAACTCATAGGAATTCTATGTTCGAAAAAGAAAAAACTAGGTCTTAATTGAAACTTTGCAAGCCTCTATTATACATATATTTTTACCATCTAGCTTCGCCGCAGTGTAGCAACTTCGGCGTGATCGTATTTCATCTTTGCTTATGACTGAAGATGCTTCGGAGCGGCGAAACTACTAGTAGTAGAATGTAGCAGTTGAAGTAAATATATCTAAAATATAAATATATCTTTGCAAAGTTTTGGTAAATTATTTTCCTAATCTAACTAGGCTGCTCAGAGTTTCATTTTGAGGCAGTTTATTGGCCTTTCTGTGGCTAAATGTCAGTCTTGGATCTGACATCATCAACACATGTGGGATACATGTGGGATTACAACCTTGGGATAAAAATAGTCAGCAAAATGAGAGTGGAAAAAATTGATACAATTACCATCAATATTCTACCAATCGCAAGCAGGTTTCGGAAATTTCTTATGCCTAACTATGTGATGACATCTGAAGAAGTAAGAATCTTCTTTTCCTGGCAAACTGTTTTTTATTGAACGCTATCGTCCCCAGCTTACCCAACAGTTCTCTCGACACCGAAATATACTCCCAAAATGTCTGCACCAATCTCCACTCATCAAACATTCTGTCATGAATCCAGCTCTCTATATTCCTTCGCAATGTATGTTCCTTCCTAATTTTTAATTATTTTAATCGAAGGTCCACGCTTAGCATTTAAATGAATAGCAAAACCATAAAAAAGGGTAATTACTTACATCAGGTAATCCGTAGGGATTTATACCGTAGCCACCATGTAACGAACGGAAAACCTTTGGCATATGTTCTTTAATGTATTTCAATATGTATATCTTTTTAGAATTTATCACCTGTTCAAAGATATCTAGAGGTCTTTTCCTAGATATCTAGAACAGAGTCTAAAATCTTATTTTTTTTCTAGCGCTTCCAACCCGTTTTCCAGCGAGATGGAGGGAACAAAATCATTTGTTTACATCGCCGTGATTATTTTGATCCACATCTCTCATCGGTTCAAACGTCTGCTAGTCTAGCTTTTCTTGTGCGCCTTTATTCTCAGGCCTTCCATCACGTGCATGCAACGTCACCGTCTTTCACTGATAATACTGCCTTCAATAAGCAGGTTCTCTTCGAAATTCGTCCGGAAAACTAAGAGATCCATTTTTTCTTCAATAGAGAGAAGTTTTCGGCAGTTCCCTTTCTCCACATTCTATTAGAATGGACTAATTAGAAACTCAATACAACCATCTGGTTTTCACTTTTCACCTTAACATGCAAGTTACAAAACCTTTTGGAAAATCTTTAACTGTGCCCTTTTGTGCTCCATATCCTTACAGGAATACACTTTGTTTTCGTCCTTTTATGAGTTTTTAATGGCTTATGGGCTCTCTTTGGTTTTACTTATTCCGTTTTTCTCCCATTTATTCCCACGGGAAAATCATCATCATTTCTAGCTCTTACACTTCTAAGCCCCAATCAACTTATATAGATTATTATATAACTTATATATCAACTTATATAGATTATTATATACTTACTAATTATAGACTTAATGAATCAAAACAAAATAATCACTGGGACTAATACTTTACCGGCAGCATGACGTTCGACTTTCTTTCACCGAAATCGGGCCTTCTTAAATTCGATATCAAAACGGCGGCTGCGCCCTAAGTCCAAGGTTAGGTGCGTTCCTTAAAAAAGTGAAAGGTGACATTTATAAAATACACCGAGGAAAATGCCATCCTCAGAAATAAGTTTTTATTATTAATGATGCAATCGCTGAGACGGATAAAAAACATTCAACTTCTCTAAATAATTTCAATTTGCGTTCACTACATTCCAGGCGGCCACTCCCATTCACTGTTTCTTTTTTTTTTGTACAGACGTAATGTATTACTTAGCATAAATTAATGGGGGAGCGGTATATCAGTGGATAGATCGTTTGGCTTCTGGTCAGGATGTCCTAGTTTGGTATACCGCGGATGCCTATGGACCGTCCAAGCCATACCCTATCTGCAAGCGTTTTAGACATCATATCACCTCGGAAAACCTGAGACGGTGGAAGGAAATCAGGGTTCCTTACCCTCTTGAGCATACTCTACACGTAGAAATATGTATGTAAAAGACTCAAGGAGCAGTGTGGGGTGGGTAGGGACGTGTTCACTCTTGTCACACCTTCCAGATCGAACAATGAGTTAATTGGCGGTGTTAATTAGTTCGTGATAAAATAATCAAAGGTCCACTTCTGTTGTTGACCATCATCATTTCATCATAATTAGTCGTTCATTCCAAAGATTGCTTGACTGAAGCCCTCTATCCTTCCCTATCTAATGCTACTTACCTTAATCCCTGGTAGTTCTTATTTTCTTTTCTATTTGTTTGGTCCTCTTGGGACATTTCCCTCTTTTTTTCCATCAATTATATTCTTCACAAACCGATTGCGCCTCCAATCCCTCTGGTTCTTTTCTTCTGTACAGTATTTCATAAAATCCCTCTCTTCTACTCTTCTGTAAACTTCTTCGTTTCTAATTTTATCTGTACATTTGATCTTCAGTGTTCTCCTTCAAATAAAAGATTTTGAATGTTTCTTATCTTTTCTGATCTGCGTTTCCAGAAAAGATCGAAGCTTTGAAAAATCGAAAATGGCAATTTCCGAGGATTTGCTCTAAAAATCAACAAATAAAGTATTAAAAGTTATTATTTTTAAGGTAAATTTACTAACAAGGATCAATGTACTGGCAAATTATGTAACAATGTTCTGCTGAGCCATATTCCGAATTTTGAGTATGGTGTTTTGGTAAACCTTCAGTGACTATACTTTATTGCCATGATGAAGCGATAAAAATGCAATCGAAACGTTGGAAACTCGGTTATCAGTTGAGCTTTTTGGGAAAAATATTCGACAATTACCATTATGAATTATAATCAAAGGTAAGGGGGATTTAAGGACTGGTACCTATGCTTGAAGGAAAAAGATGTTTCCTTATGGTTATTTATACGTATTTCATCGCCATAATCCGACAAGGATAACATTCAAAAAATACGAAGCAATGCGTGGCAGAAAATGGAATTCAAATATATGGGTTAATCGGATTCAAACACACGGGCTAGGGCTCATTTGAAGTCAACTATTCCTTTGAATTACCTTCCTTTATGGTCCGCAAGGGAAAAACGTGATGTTTTCTGGAATCCTCCAAAGATTGCTGCGAGAATTAGGAAGCCTGGGTATGGTAGTGGTCTGCGTATAGGCACGCCAAGCCAAATATTTCAATTTCCAGGAAAATAACGTGATATTGTGGAAACCGATGTCAACCCAGTAAAATAAAGGGGGAAAATACCAAATATATTTTTGAATTACGAATGTTCTTTCAGCAACTTCATCGTCAATATTTAAAATCGAAAATAATTTGCTCATGATCTATTAGATTTATGAATATGAATATCTATGACTATAAGATCACTGAAACATTCATCTATATTACCAACACACACATAGAGTGCCCTAAATGCCAGAAAATCCTGTAATTTTGGTACATACCTGGCTTAGGTTTCAGGCCTAAATTTATCAGCAATGAGTGATGTTTACATTCATGTGAGATAAAAAATTCGTTAAAAAATTCTCCAGTGAATTTCATTCGTTATCATCAAAATAAACAAATATAAGGAAACAGGTTTTCAATCGATTCTCCCATCATTTTATTGGCTTATATATACTTTAAATTTCAACTTAAATCTCTCACTAACTTCTCCGTATCGTATGTGAGGTTTTTCCCTTAAGGTGGGTCTATACTTCCAAGCCAACTCAAGTTAACGGTCGCCGCCTGTGGTTGCCTACTGGGGTGGTAGAAGCCCAACGGGAAACTTTGAAGGCGGCACATACAAAAATGGAGTGGGGAACGATTATTCTTGGGTGGAGATGGAAAAGGTCTACTCCGTTGTCAATGCAGGCTTGAACGCTTAACATTGCTATAGCCTTAATACGAAAACAGCATCAATGGTTGTTGATTTTTTGCGTGTATGAAAGATGATTCTTTGATTTAAGTGGGCTGAAAATCCTCATTTCGGAATCTAGCCTTCGCAACGTGCCCCGGAATATTACAAAAAATGTCGTAAAAGCCAAAGTTTTGGTATTTTTTTATAAAAAATACAACCAATTTCATGATAAAATTACTACACTTAAATAAATAAATGACTCCTCATATACAGAGGAAAAAATTGCAAGTTTCCAGCTGTCACGGCAAAGCCGTTATTGGGTTAGAGGGAAACGTTTGAAACGAGCTTCTTAGCCCCGGTATAGAGCCACCTTAAATGGATTAATTAAAAAGTGAAATAAAGATGTCGTAGTGATAGCCATCGAGACAGTGGGAGCAGTCTGAGTCCCTTGAAGTCCACGCGGCACTTCCCAAAGAAATCTCAACAAGAAAAATAAAGTGTTTTATCTTAACTCATTTTCTGTCAATAGTACAACAAGGAAAAATAGTATTGTAGATACTCTTATAGGATTCTATGGGTATAATACGCGAAGTGGAGCTGTTGATAATGCTTATCTTAGACAAATATTAGCTTGTAAGTAGGTATATTACAAGAGCGGCTGATATATTTCGGTGAAATAACGACCCTTACTTAAGTGGAGATCAGTTCAAGGGAAGGTATTACTCAGTTCAAAGAATAAGACGTAAAGCTGTGGACCCTTGTCTTCTTAAGTTAAGAACCGGTTTACTCCGAAGCCTCCAACTTCATCCACTCCGTAAATAATCCCACCTTTACCAACCTATCCTAAATGGCTACAGAAAAATTCCAGTCATCGAATACCTTCCCCAACAACTAATACTGCTACAACTAATGTTAATCATCCTAAGGTGAAAATTTCGAATTAAAAGTGAAAAACGTGCTATAAAGAGACAATCACAGCTGGTACGGAAACGCGCTGGATTACGCCACATAAATTAACCCGACTTAAAAGCGAATACGTAAAGGAGTTTTGTGATTCCCGGGTGTTAACAAATCACGCATGGCTATTCCGTTGCGTTCTAACCCTCAGCTCGCTGCTTTTTACCCCGGATTCCCCACTTTTACTGCATCACCCTCGGGGGATGCAGGAGGGGGGCTGAGTTTACACCGGGGGCGGAAAGGTCCCATTCGGTCGTCCCGGAGGCCGTCGTCAATTTTAAGACCGTTGCGTACCTCCGAGAGAGGACCCCCAACCCTCTACTCTCCCGCCCCCCACCCACACGTACCTTGTGCCCGCGAGTTTATCAGGGGAGCTGGACTACCTCCGCGCGCGGGCATTGGAAGGGGGAAACACACACAGTAGGACGGAGGAGGAATAAGAGAGAGAGAGAGGTTTACGACTCCACGACGAGAAGGGTGGGCGTGGAATTTCGGGGGGAGCGGTCTTAACGCACCCCTGCTGCCGCAGAAGGCGGGCGGGAGAACCCGGGTCACCGCCTACCTACCCACCCACCTGAGCGTCAACCCTTACCACTAAATCTCCCTTCTGGGGCCCACCTTGGTCATCACGCTGATTCTCATGCGCAGAATGACGGGGAAAGACAGGAATGGACACTTAGGAGATCTTAAGGTGGTTGGAGCGGTAATTGTGGGTCTTTGAGGGCACATTTAAATAATTTTATACGTCGAGAACAAATTCTTGGACCACCATTCATTTAATTGTACCTGTTTACGCGTTGGAGCTCACCATTGGGGCAGTAATGGAAATGATACAAGCATTATATTTTACATGTTTCCTTAATTAAATCATGCTATGACTAAGAGTTTTCAGCGCGGAAATCGAAATCCAAACCAACCTATCATGAAATATCTTGACTATTCTTCATGAGCTCTTATTTTTGTATATTTGTTTTTTTCTTCTTCTTAAGATAAAGGTAAGGGGAGCGTGGTGGCCTAGTAGGTAGAGTGCTCGGCTATTGATCGAAGGGCCCAGGGTTCAAGTCCGGGTGAAGGCGTCCGTCCCTGGACAAAAAAATCCTCGGAGTGCGAGGTGACCCAGGGAAAGCTTGCATATAAAAATATATATAAGATGCTTGAAGCATGCATATAAATGCGAAACGTTGGCAAAAGATAAATAAAATAATTTATCAATTTATGGACCTATATCTCTAGAAAAAAAATTATGTTATGAAATATTTCTTTTTTCGAGTATTGAACCCGGATTCACACCTTGATATTTGCTAGCGACAATTATATTAACGAGAAATGTTTTACTTCACTTTCAGAGGAGAATTTGTGTGTATGGAATCGAATTAATACCAAATATGTCATGTGTCATAAGGCTAAGTGCAAAAATAGCATTGAAATGCTAAAAAAAATCGGTTTAATGCAATTTTTTCACTTTTATCTATCGACGCTAATGAAAACGTGTATGCAAAGTTTCAAGAAAATCTGCTGATAAACAAAAATCTCTTTAGCCACCTAAGAGATCATAAGGTGGCTGGAGAGTTAACGGTAGGTCATTCAGTTCACATTTTGAATTTTTTTCAAGGAAAAGAATACTGAGACCATATTTCATCTGTTTATGCGGTAGAATTCCCCATACTTGCTTTCATGGGCAATTTACCGCGTACTGCTTCTTATGATGTTATCGGTACTTGATGTGTTGATCCCGCCAAACCCCATCTTAAAACATTTGCCTTCCATTTTTACTCTCTTTCAGCAAAAAAGATTTTACTCAGCGTTTTAAAGGAGCTCTTGATTAGCGGTCAATTTACAACATCGACATATGATGGAGAGTGTCCTTTGAGAAGATGAAGATGCGTAGACTTTGCCTTAATAATCAATAAAACGAGAAATATTGGCCACAACGATTCGAGGAAAATCGATAAATTCATTCATATCGCCCATAACATAATTAAATCAATTTAAAGGTGTTCATAAATACACCCCAAATTGAGGGGTTAATAGCTTTGGTCCATATTCAGGCACCGAAAGCTATCGTCCACATTTCAATGCTAATCATCGAAACCCTATACATATATTGGCACCTTCCATGTATTCGGAGAGCTTAGGTCGATATAAAAATACTATCGGAAATAATAAAATAGTTATGATATTAAACTATAATTTTTATAAATTTTAGAAGAATAAAAATAAAAGAGTGGAAATAATTCCATCGTAATTACTGCAACCGGATTAATTCGTAAAAATATTAAATATAATATTAGAAAACTATGTACAGATCCAGACCGCACCATTAAAAGCACTCTTAACTTCATTACACTCGAAATCTATTGTTTATTCCGCACATCATGTTTCATGTGTTCCACATGTATGAACATGTTTGAACGTGTTTGGAAATATTTCAATGTGCTTTAACACGTCTTAAAATGTGTTTAGCCAAAAGAGAAGTCCGCTAATCAACCCCTCCCTCTTGAAAAAAAATCCTGATGTGAGAATCTCCGGGATCATATGAATATATTGATATTAATCGAAACGAAATCAATATATCGCCTTAACGCTAAACTCTACTCTCGGTTCCCGCAGTCCCCAAGGGCATATAGACCAATTCGAAGGGCGACTACGAGAAGAGTGGGCAGGTCGGGCTTCGCGGCCCTCAATCCGTCCGGATAGGGTCAGGGGAAGGGATTTGACCCCACACCTCACCCGCCTGCCCCTATTCTTCCGACCCAATCCTACTCCCTAGCCGCTCGGACGCCCAACGGTCCGAAAACCTTTTCCGGTGATTTCGGGGCCATGTGCGGCCGGGGCTGCAAGGCCGAGGAATGATTAAGCCCCGAAACCGCCGACTCCGATAAATCTCGCCCGGGTCGGATTTTTGCTGCTTCCGAATAGGCGGGGCGAGAGGTACCCCGGGCGGGGCAGTGGCCCCACTGTTGTTTGGCACAGAGCATGGGGCTAGGGCCACAATAGAGAGGGCTCCCGGGATAATTGAGTTCCATCCTACTTTGGATGAAAATATGATCACGAGGGGCGCTATCGTCTTTGTGACTCAGGGCAGGGGTGTATCGGATGAGTTCATTTGGGAACAGAGGAAAGGATTAATTTCTGAATTTGGACCCCATTCAGATAAAGAATTTGAGGTTAAACCAGCGGATATACATTATAAAGTAGCCGAAACACTTAGAGCGTTCGTTTCCGTAGATGGACACCTAGGTTGGGAGACGTTAGAGACTCGGAGGCCACACGCCAGGCTTAGATTACTTGAAAAATTCAGATTATCCGAGTTTCAATACAACACGGAGGGAATTTTTTTGACCCCTCGCTAAATATCTGCAACCGATAGAAAATACAAAATAGGATAGCTACACAGTAAAACTGATGGGTATATACAAATAGTGTACAGAAATGTACAAATATTCCTTCTTTTCACGCAAATTAGTGGTTTTAATAAAAACCGCGTCCCTCTTATAGCATCAGACAAATCTTAATCAAAGGTATCAGACGTGATTGAGTGGAAACGGAACATAAATGTGAACGTAATTGAGCAACTTCCACTGTGATAGGACTTATCACGACCGCATTCGCTTTTTCAATGTTCATCTTCAGGTAACAATTCCATGACATCCACGGCGACGGTGTCCCGGCCGAGCGACCACCAGTGAGGGAGTAGTGCCCACGAGAGGAAGACGAGCCAGGGGTCCTCCGACCATCTTAGATGGAGCAGATAATGATGTTCTTTTATTTTGAACCTTCTTGTGCATGTGTAATTCGTCACCCCCCGACTCCTTCACAGGTATTTTCCAAACCCTCTGGCACCTATGACTGTCCACCCTTCTCTCCTTTTCCTTTTCCCCTTCATCCGTCATCCCGTCTTACCACCCTTCCCGCCTCCCTATATAAGCTAGTGCACACTTGATATTTGTTACCAGAAGATGCTGTATAAAACGAAACCGGTCATAATAAATCCTATTGCAGTGGAATTTGCTCATTTGTTATAGTGCAGATAAGACAAATCGTTCACATACATTTCACCACTGTCCTCTCCCGCTCCTTTTCCCTATTCCTCCACCATCCATGGGTGGTGTCCTAACACTCCCTGCCACACGCCTCCGCGCCGCTTCGCAGGGTAGTTAATACATGTAGATAAAAGAAGAGAATGGATGTAAGGATACGGCTCTATGGCAAATGGCATATCAAATCCTTTAAAATACGCGATAGGCTATGGTAAATGAACAGCTATTCAGTTATTACGCCGAACACAAAGGTGATTGTAGCGGAAGGATTGTCGATTAACCACGCAAATGTTTCTCAACACGTGTGACCTGAAAAGAATATACAAAGAACATGGCATTTTATGAGCACATTACTGGTTATATCTTGCTTGAATGGGTGGATTATTGAATAGGTAATGGATGGGTGAATAGGTGGATTATTGATCCCAAAAATCTTTTCGCGAAACATTTCTTCGGTTTCGCACGCCTAGTCTCTTCCTATTTTCTCCCTCAACCTATGATCTTTTCGTATTTACTTATGACATTCACAGTATCTTCCAAGAAAGTTCCGCATATCAGCCTTTTCCGTCAAAGATAAATAATGTTTGTATAGCGTCCTAATGCATTTCGAAAATAATAGGTCACAGCTTTTTAGTCAAACTAGTGAATCAAATCAGAAAGGCTAATTGCGCTTTGCGGGCACTATGTAAAGGAATTTCTATTCAGAAGTGAAGTACGACTGAACAATGCTACAAACGGGCAAGGAGCAGATTTACTCACCTCGTTGAATACCCTGCCTTTCTTAAGAAATACTGGAAAAGCACATTGCTCTTCACAGTATGTAAGATGCTTAAGTTATTCCAACCTAAACTGGCCAACATTACGAAATTTATTGTAAAAATATTCGTGGATGAGTTCAAGGAACGCATTCATCATCAATGAAAAATCGGACTTGTTGAGCCAATTAAATTTCGAACGGATACGCGAAATTCATGCATTTAAAATAGTTCGCGCATTTTACCTGCCACCCCCTCCCCCCCTCCCCCCAAAGCACTTATATTTAATTTCTAAAATTGGACTGAAACCGTTGATATGTAGCGAAGCACGCAGTTTAAAAATGAAAAAAATATACATATATATGGGGAGCGAACACCTGACTCTCGTATGGACGATCGCAGAGGCCTGGATGTGACCGTATTCGTGAACGTAAATTCTGGATTTGCGAAACCCAAAAACCCCAGCGACACACACAAACCCCTTTACTCGCTCGGCGCTTCCTAAATTCACGTTTTAATTACCGCCCCCGACGTCACATTTATCTCACGGCTCGCTCCCCTCCCCACCGGCTGGAACTCCAGCGCGGATTCGCGGATTAAGAGGGGAAGAGTAAAGGGATGGAGAGGAAGAGAGAGAAGAACATATATATGCAGAGGGAGAGGTGTGTGCAGCGAGTACATTCCACCCAAAACAGTTTGTTTCTCATCGCGACAAAGCATTCGAATACGCGGCAGGGAACTGGAAAGCGAATAATCTGTAACTCGGTAATTCACGGGCGGAGAACAGGCGGGAGGAAAAAAAAACACTTTTACTCGCTTTTAATTCGTAAATTTACTTCGCGCGCAAGGTTTATCCCGGTTATTTTGCCTTCCGCGAGCTTTTCCGCGTATTATTACGTCACATCATTCCTCCTCTTTTTCTCCTCCTCACTTCAATGATTTTTCCTGGCCCTCTAACAGAATTGGGATGGTCGAATTCATTGGTCGTTCTATCCTAAGATTGATTGACCGAAGCCTTCCATTCTTCCCTATCTAATGTTATTTACCTTACTCCCTGGTGGTTCTTATGTAATTTCATCTTTATTTGGTCTATGAATTTATCCCTTGACCTTCCTCTTGGGACTTTTCCCTCTATTTTTAACACGCTTTTATTAGCTTCACCTGTATGTTTGTTTGTTTGTAACCGACTCCTTTGGACTCGATTTTGACCCACTTTGAACGATCAGATTTCCTTTAAACTTTGTAGACTCATCAAGGACCGATGACAATACAATAATTTGATAAGATATTCTCAATATTCTAATCAGGATCGCCAGTATTAATAATTTTCTTCAATTGAACAGATTCTTTGCGTGTGAATTAGAAGGGTATAGTAAGCGCCATTATTATGTTGATCGGTTGGTGCTATGGGTAGTGTCGTCTACTCTTACCGAGGAGGGCCTGAGATCGCGGCTTAATGAAGGACGTTTTTTGTTGTCTTTAATTTGATCGTATAACGACCAGTTATAATTTAATTTTAATTGCAGCAAGCTTAGACGGGAGGAGAATTTTTTATCGTCGTATTCGCTTTTCGTATTTGCTAAATTTGGTTGTCTGTTCGTTTGTAACCGACTCCTTAACACTCAACTCCGAAATAATTCTAAACGATTTCACTCCGAAACTAAAAAACACTCTTTAATGATAACTCAAACTAAAAAGTGAAAAATAAATATAGTTTAAAAAAAACTAAAAAACACGCTTTAATGATAACTCAAACTAAAAAGTGAAAAATAATTCTTTTTATAGAAATTAAAAAATAAATGAAAAATATTAATATTATCGTGAAAAAAGCGTGGGGTGCTCGATATATCAATTCTTGAAAATATTCAATCGGTACGATCAGTAGAAAAATGGTACTAAAAATATGGCTCAAAGCATAATCTTTTCCCGCATTTTCCATTCAGTAATTTGGGTGAACAATTACAAAAGGCATATCAAATTAACTAAGCAACGGAGCAACCCACGCTTTTTTCACGATAGTATTAATATTTTTCATTTATTTTTTTATTTCTATATTAAGAGTTATTCCTTTGATGTTATTGTTTACAAACCCATTGTGCCTCAGAGTGTGCTCAATCTATCTGGTTTTTCTTTTCTGTACAGTGTTCCACATCGTCCTTTCCTCTTCTGCTCTTCTTCATACTTCTTCATTTCTTTTTTTTTATCCGTCCACTTGATCTTCAGGATCCGTCTCAGGCACCAGGTTTCGAAAGCTACTAATATATTCTGGTCTTATTTTCCAATGGCCCATCTGTCCGATCGATAGACTTCTACCTTCCCCGCGAATGTGTTCACATTGAAAAACCTAGAAATTTTCAGTTCATAAAAAACTTGCAGAAATTCAACAACTTCTCGGAATTAAACATTCCATACTTACGGCATACACATACGGCTGTAAACAACCATTTCAAACTGACTGTAGCAAAACCAAGTCAATAATTCTGGGAAATTCAAAGTTACTCAGAAAAGTCGACGCTAATGCTATTCCAAAGATATTAGTTGGTGATACGGAAATATTGTACTCAAATAATGTTAAAAACCTTGGGGTTACCATGGTGTGTAATTTGTCTTGGCAAAATCACGTGTTAAACATCTGTAATAAGGTTAATATGATCCTTCATCAGCTTAAAATTCAGAAAAACCTCATACCCATTCACACACGCCAGCAACTTATCTCCTCACTCATTTTCCCCCACTTTGACTATTGCTGTCTTGTGTACCACGATATCACTGAAGAGCTTAATGTTAAGCTAGAACGTTTACTGAATATGTGTGTAAGATTTATCTTTAACCTCAAGAAGGATGACCATATTTCCCCCTATTTTACCAGGCTTACATGGCTGAAGGCTAAAACCAGAAGAAAATACTTCCTTGGTTCTTATATGTATTCCCTCTTTCAAAATCAGCAACCAGGCTATCTGAAGCAATTTTTTCCTCCTAGAGTAAACATGGCTAACGTTACCACCCGAATGACTCCTGATTATTTGATTCCTCCTCTACATAGGACTACTACATACCACAAATCTTTCTGTGTGGCCGGGGCCAGGTTGTGGAATAGTGTTCCTATCGACATTAAAAAAATCAAGTTCTGTATTTGTTTAAAAAAAAAGATTTTTTTGTATCTATTCAACCAAGAAGGGTTTTAATTTAAATTTAATACTTATGTAAAATCTCATTGAATGATTGTTATTTTTGATCATGATAATGTAACTGCCTTATTAATCAATAATTTATCGAGCTCATACATATATGTAACTTTTTGTATGTTCTTAGTGGACGAAGATGTCCAAGAACAATAAACTTATATTCTATTCTATTCTATATTCTATACTTTTTCAATAGAATCAATCTATCAATAAAATGAATATCATCGGTAAAACTTGTACATATAAAATCAATAAATATGTATATATACTTTTTCAGTAAAGAAATCTTGCTGAAAATCAGCAAAATTTGCCTAATTTCAGCAAGTTTTCCTAGTTTTAAATTTTGAGCTTACCAGATTTGCTTAAAAGTTGGCACAACTTCAGTTAAGGAAACCTTGCCGAGTTTCAGCAAATATGGGGTAAAATATTTTACAGTGCAGGTGCCGTTTCCTCATTAGTAGTCCTACCTTCTTCGAGCATTGCAGCAGCCATTTCGTCATGAACGTCTTCTTAGCGTGATTTACTCTGCGTTGGATGTCCGTCGGACAGTCTATATTTAGGGGATAACGGTGGCGGGACAAGTGGAGTTGCGCAATTCCCCATTAATGTTTAAGTGTATGCATATAAGTTCAATGTCTCCACTCTGCATTTATCCACCGCGACTGGTACCATGGTATGATGATAGTTTGGGAAACAACGGATTTGTGAGGAATAAATTAGAATTTAAAATAGTAGGGAAAGTCCAACGAGGAAGACTGAGAGACTTAGGACGTCTAATACGGGATATGAAAACATAGAACCCACAAGGCCAGGAGAGAGCGGAATGGTTGACTGCAATCAACCGATTTTAGGATCGAATGACTAATGATGATGATGAACATACAAAAATGTAAAGCACCCGGATTTCCCACCGCGTGATACTGGTGACTGGCATCGACGTTCCTATGGCGTCGTCTGCCATCGTCCTTAGGGTGAAGGAAGTCTGCCGGTAAGATGCTCCGAGTTTCCCCAGAAAAATAAGTCATTACGAGCTCGGATTTTCATCTTGCCTTGGCCTTTTGATAGCGAGCGGGAAAAACCCGTCCTGATAAGGGATACACTAAAGCATACGAGCCAAAAGAAAAACGTATTTCGGGCTGTAATATAGATAAAATCACCTCTAAAGTATTTACTAACTATCTTAAGAATGTTCATATCTCTTGAACACCAAAGGGTGGCCCTAGAAAATAGCAAATATATAATTTTCATGGGCACTTCACCTCACAAACTTCACCCTTAAGACAAACTCACCAACATCACCCGGTTTGAAGCCCATGAGCTCTACATTCTAAGCATTTGCCGGGATGCCTTACATCTTACAATAGCATATAAGATCGACTTTGAAGTAACTAACCGTTTTCGATGCATTTATGACTTCTGCTTCCATTTATTTCTCATGCATTGCATTGAAATGTGACTAAAATTTAAGTTTGCAATCTAGCAAGCAAATCAGTGAGAATTGATATGATAGTGCCATGCTAATGAAGATGGAGCGACAGGGCATACGTGATATTTCCTAACAGGATTGCCAACTTCTTCCGGCGTTACATAATTGTCTCCTTCGGGTCGTTATAATTTATTTTTCCTTACTTGACGGCTTAATTGAATTCACCTCCTCTCTTTCCATTTTCTTTCACCAGAGCAATTCCCGTTGACTTTCTTTTAGGGTTGTGAACCGGTTAGAAGTTTTTAAATAAGGCTGTAATATAAAATTTAACGTCTAATTACACAGTTTAGCGTCATCTCACATGCGAGAAAGAATAAAAGAGTTTTTAAAAAATTCCACCTCTAAAAAACGGGTTTACATGCTCAGCTACGTCACTAAGATGTATCGCATTTATATGTTTACTTACATACCCACCAACGGAGTTGCCAAGACATGCACACAAGTATAAAAGGCATATTTTCACAAGAATTTTACGCAACGCCTTCAATAATATTGATCTTAAGAAGGGAAAATAATACTTAAAATTTAGGTACATACATGCAGCGGAGTTCCTAAAACAAGACGAAAGAGACTAGAAAAAAGAAGGAAAACTCGTTAGTTATAAATTGTAAATAAAATAGTCTAGTTCACTGCCTCGTGAAGCAAAAATGAAGTCAATATGGAGGCGTGCCTTTATCAGCGCAGTGTCTAGATACATATAAATCTAGTGTTTTAGGGCACACAATAGAGCAGGTGGAACTATTTTTCTACCTCGATAGCACGCTGGAGGAAAATGTGTGAAATAGCAAAGATATAAGAAGGAAAATAGTGCTATAAAAAAGCGTTCAGCAACAGGAGGGAAGTGATGATGGGGTCCTTGTGTAGGAAAATAAAGAAAAGTTTGGTGAATAGTGTTATATGAAGTGTAGCGTTGTATGGTGCAGAAATGAGGAAATAAAATGAAAATAGATTGTAGGCTCCTGAGATATGGGTGCGTAGGGGAGTGGAGATAATGCGTTGGACGGAAAGGATGGCGAACGAGGAGGAGGTTAGTATGTTTGGTGAGCAGAGGAAACTTCTGGAGGAGATTGGGAGGAGGCAGAGTAGGTGGTTGGAAGAGGTAATGAGGGACTGAAGGAAGCTGAAGGCCGTCATGGAGGGGAAGATGCTGGGTAATCGGGGGAGGCGAAGAAATAGAATATATTTTAGAGGAAAGATGTACGCTGAGCTGAAGAACGAAATAGATTTTGGAGAACCCTTAGCTGTAAAAATTTAGTACAGGTATTCGTACTTCCATCAAAATCTACCATTACTGGAAGATCACCTCTAGTAATTGAGAAAAGCGTTTAGTGGCTGACTTGACGTTTAAAATATTACCACAGATTTTCCTCAGTAATTTTGGCAAGAAATTTCAATAAAAAACACAAACCTTATGAACACACATTTTTTCAATGCCAGAGAAATAAGGGGATAGAGAAAGTGAATTAAGACGACGGTGGAAGTTAAGTAGTCCACGTTATTACCTTTCCCTCAACACACCACTCCCTCCCTCCCTCTCTCTCGCTAATCCTAAAGGAGACCATCCTCCCCTCACCTGCTGGTCGCATAAATAAAATCACCTACCTTCCCAGCGTTTAAATAGCCTCCCCAATTACCCCGGGATGTGGGCAATTTACGGTGACGACCTGGGGGACATGTTATCCCTCCCTCCACATCCTCTTCCTCCGCCGCTTTCCCCCACTTCATTACATCTCACCAAGAGGTGATTTTCCGAACCATTACTGCTTCCACTTTTTTTTGAGAATTCGGATATTATGTTCCAATCGTTTAGAAACGTCCACCTTGAAAAGACCATTTGAGTGATTCGTAATTGTGTTAAATTTCGTGCTGATTGTTGCTTGCGTTGCACTGAACTCGGTCTTGACTCTTTCGCTATTTCTCACTAATTTGAGCCAGTGCACCCAATCCTTACCTCCAACGCCTTATTTCGTCACGATGGAGCAAAACTCTGATATGATCTACATCTACATACAACCCTGCGAGCCGTCACAGTGGCGTGTGGCAAGGTCTGCTAGGACACCAGCCATGGAAAGGGGTGGAGGGATAGGGAAAAGAAGGGGGGAGAGGACAGGTGATTTGTGCGTTAACGCTGTGTTAGTGCCATGCTGTTTTTGTTAAAATCACTTATGTTGCGTGGAAAGAAGGAATTGTTATACCTATATCATTTTGGCAGTGTACCTCTGATTTTGCCACTCCAATCATTTCTGGAGATGTAGCGCGGTCTGGAGCTTTTTAAGTAATCTAAGCCTATCATGTAATCTCCGTGTACCTATCGGTTTTTAACACAATCCTCCCATCTGCTGTGTAGCTCTTAGAAGTTTTTAACGAATGATGACCTCACTTATGTCCCCACAAGACTAAATCCCTCACCGAGAAGAGTTTTTTTTCGTAATGAATAATGTGCGAAATGCGAAACTTGACTCATAGTGTCCCGAAAAGTAAAAGGGTCAATTTTAAAATTATGTGTTTTTATGGAATAACATATAATTAACACAAGTTTTCCAAAAGGCAAGCCTTACTGGGCTTTGGTTTGTAGGATCATGCCTTAGCTTAATGTATTACGGCGCAAAAGGCACCGATCAGGATTCAGACAAATGAGAATACTATGTATAAAACACTCTTCAAGTTCCACGAATAAAGGAGGATGGGCTTTGGCGTGTAAGATCATGGTTTAGCTTTACAGATCACGGCAAAAAAATCCGCCAATCGAGATTTGGACATACGAGGGTGGTGAATAATATCTGTCACGTTATTCCAATAAAGCTGGCATAGTTTATTTGACGTTATACGAGATCTTTCTGTTTTGTTTGGTTTCCATTCGACCGGGAGGAATATTGGTGCTTCAAAATCCCATTTCCAATGTAGCTTTAACGGTCAATAAATTGAGGGAGCGCCCAAGAAATGAATGAAGGTGAGTGAAGTCTTCTTGGGTTTCCCACTTGGGAGGGCAC
Organism: Pyrrhosoma nymphula; assembly: GCA_963573305.1. Classification (NCBI taxonomy): domain Eukaryota; kingdom Metazoa; phylum Arthropoda; class Insecta; order Odonata; family Coenagrionidae; genus Pyrrhosoma; species Pyrrhosoma nymphula. The sequence continues at coordinate 65,686,197 of OY754330.1, read as the reverse complement.
CCTGGCAACTGAATCACTCACCCGGTGGGAAACGCCGAGCAGACTTTACCCGAATCATTCGCCAGGAAAACACCAACATCCTGCGAATGGAGGTAGTAGGACTCCTTGAATCGGGTGGGTCTATACTTCCAAGCCGACTCAAGTTTACGGTCGCCGCCTGTTGTCGCCTACTGGGGTGGTAGAAGCCCAACGGGAAACTGTGAAGGCGGCGCTGACAAAAATGGAGTGGGGAACAATAATCCTTGGGTGGGGATGGAAAAGGTCTACTCCATTGTCAATGCAAGCTCGAACATTTAACATTGCTATAGCCTTAATACGAAAACAGAATCAATGGTTGTTGATTTTTTGCCTACATGAAAGGCAATTATTTGATTTAAGTGGGATGAAAATCCTCATTTCGGAATCTAGCCTTTGCAACATGCCCCGGAATATTACCAAAAAAAATCGTAAAAACCAAGGTTTTGCTATTTTTATAAAAAAACACAACCATTTCATGATAAAGTTACTCCACTTAAATCAACAAATGATTCTTCATTTACAGGAGACAAAAATTGGAAGTCTCCAGCTGTCACGGCAAAGCCGTTATTGGGTCAGGGGGAAACGTTTGAAACAAGCTTCTTAGCCCCGGTATGGAGCCACCTTAAGTGTTAACTCGACCAGATGGGCTTGGTTGATTGGTTATTTGCGGAGGCTACCGATAGCTGAAGTCATTTTCGCCATTAAGGACAGGTGGGTAATGGTGAACATGCATGGAATTTATTCCTCACAGTTGAGCAGTGTACCGGGCGGTAATTATTTTTTGACGATCACAAATATATAGTCCATATGTTTATTCGTCAATCGCAGGCATAAATAATTGCCTTTAAAAAGGGCATACAAATGTGAATAAGTTACGTGATCGAAAAAACATCTCAATGGTTTGACGTCACCGAACGGTATCGCTAGTTTACTCAACATTAAAATCCATGGCAAGGATCTAACCATAATCGTCCATTGCCTCGCATAAAGGATTGAGAGTGATAATTTTCGTGAAATTCGGATAAATCAACTCAATTTTACAAGAAAATCAATCGGACCACTAGAAGATGTTCCTAACGTTCTGTAACGTGATTCGCCGAATTATCGAATATGCAGGTACTGCTTTGATGCCACATAGCGCGCGTAATTTTTGACAAGGAATATCTTTATGAAACAACGTCGTTTGTTGCCCAAATTTTTGTCCTGGCTATTCAATCAAGTTCACTTGCTCAAAAATACGTGTACCCATTAGTGAGAGCAGGGGAATGGAGGAAGATTGAAGAGAAACCTGTCGTCTGCATTTGCATACTAGGATTAGAATCCTGGTCCTCGAAGGAAGAAACTGTACCTATACTCTACCCAGCGTATTATAAGCATACTCGCACAGAATCACAGGAGACATACCAGCACAGAAGACTCGCCACGATTATTAAATTAACCGTATGGTATAATGCGGACAACATTCAAAGTTATATATCAAAGTGTAATATAAACTATTTACTATTTTCAATGTCCAATTTCAATTAATATGCCTTGGAGTTTCCGGCACCACCACATCTCAGACCTGACACAGCTATAGTGTGTAGTACATCCTCATTGGATATTATTGAAATATTTAGCTGTGTTTCTTTCCGAGGAATCGTTAACAATCCGGCCCTCTTAAATTATACCGCTCTAGATCTAACTGCGTTTGGTTAGACTGAGATGAAAGTCATCCTGATGTAATAAAAAAAATTCCATCAGCATCAAGTAAGTAGTGATACGGTAATAAGTACTAAGCATGGAATACATCTCTGGCCCGAGTCGATCATTTGCCATTGTATTAAAAGGAGCAACGTAACAAGAAGAAACAACGAAAAGAAGCAAGAAACAAAAAGAAGCGACGAAAATATTATTGACAAAAAGTAGTATAAAATAACTTAATGTAATTCAACAACAGTTTATTATCACTCTATTACTAGTTTCACCCGTTTGACATCATCAGGTACTTTCATCCGTTTGGGCACCATCAGGTACAGGTCAGGTTATTTTTGTTACATTATGCGACAAAGTTTTTTTGACTTCTTCCCTTCAATATGAAAAATTTCCACCAAGTTGTGCCGAATATTCGTCAATAGTATTAATTACCCCGATATCTATTTGGTGAAATTAATTAACTCATATTTGATCAATCTTCCAGGGGTTTTCAGTGGATGGCATACGATACAGCATCCCGATACATATTAGATATACTAATTCGAATCAATTGAGGACTTGGTCGAACATAATCGACTCTGATTCGAGTAGCTAGACGCTTTTCTACTTTTAAGGGAGATGATATTCAATTTGACATAGCAACAGTCGCGAGCTCATCCCCTCATCTATATGCAAACGGATTCCTTAACTCCCTTGTCCATACGCATGATTTGGTAAGAACGCCAGTTTTTACCGATGGTAATTTTCTGAAAAGTAGTTTCATGGTGCTTTGACTACGTTCCCCGGGAGACTAGTATTAACGGGTGGAACTATATATCCATTTGGAGTTTTTTTTAGATGTTCAGTCGACAGCAACGAGTATGTCACATCGATGTACATACATCAGTTACTGGTTTAAGTGCCACTTGCAGAAAAAAAACGAGCCATCGTCTATAATCACACTGCTTTTAGACGTTAAATCTCTTAAATATTTCTGACGTACCCGATTTTAATTTTTCCATTAAATTTTCCAATCATTGCGATTGAACAAATGATATGGTACGTAGCCACACGCACGGGTGCGAAGATATGCACCAAAGACGGTGAAATTCACCATGAAAAAAATCATTTGACTTGACCAGGATTCGAACCCGGATTTCGAATTTCACGGTCTTTGGCGAATATTTCCATAAAATTTCAGAAGTATTCCAACAAGTTTCTATATTAAATTTGTATTTTTAAATATACATACGTAACCACCAGCGGAACAGCAAGCTAACAGTTAGCAACACAAGCTTTGAATAAAGAAAGCCCTACAGCAAAATAGACGTCTGGGGTATGTTATTAGATGGTAGTGAAGCTTAGGTTAAAAGAGAAGCCGAGCAAAGGAGATTGAAACCCACGGTAATGTGATGCTATCGACGAATGAAGATGGATGGGTGGAATGGATGAATAGAATCAACTATGAAAAGTCTTACAAAGACTTGGGGAGAAAAGGTGCTTGATAAAAACTGCAAACTGGGAACACAGAAGCCTCTTAGAGCCAATACTGAAAGGATAAATAAAGGGAAAGAATTACCGAGCAAAACATTGATAGAGAGCATAAAACAAATTAAGAGCCACGTTAAAATGAAGAACAAATGTTAGGAACTAAGCAGTTAGCTGATGGAAAGGTGGAGTAGAAAAAGCGAATCCTCGGATTGATGACCACCGATGAGGGTTATTCTTTAGGGTAAGAAAGTACACGTTCAAGGAGTGAATCACTCATCTCGCCAGTATGCAGCATTGGAAACTACAAGTTCAATGATATGGAGGCATTTCCGACACTTCATAGTCATCCGTTGCTATGTTGCCGTCTTAAACCAAGTACTTTTGTATGCATACCGATAGTATTCCATCCTTGAATCGATCGCGAATGTGACATCGATGGAACGTAATCGGAAATGTGAGTGCCCTACTATTTGGAGCGCGAACGATGAACTGAGGACAAAAGGAAAGGGGTCTATCGGAGAAATCAGGTCCCCTTTGGCAGGTGCATTGCGAATAGGAGAGGATGGAAAAAATGAACGTCCAAAGGCGTGTGTCCGCGAGCGTCAATGATTTAGATCTCAAATAAATTTGAAGGATGGCTGGCGGCTTACGTATAACCTAGTTCCTCGCGCAAAGGGAAATCTAGCGACTGGCTAGAACGATAAGGGGGGCGGTTGGGGTGGGTAAAGAAGGGAATTCTGGGTAAATGGAAGAAGCTTGACGGCCAGGGGGACTAAAGCGTGAGGTTTGGTCGGTGAATGACTGCGTGGGGGATGGGAGTGGAAGGGGTAGTTCGTAAAAGGTCACGGGGACGAGGCAAGGCAAAAAAAAAAGCGAAAGCCAAGGAGTTAAAAGGATGTGGGGAGAATTGAATGGAAAGGTTATCCAAATATAGAGTGGCTGGAGAAAGAGAATTCCAATACTGGTTTTCGGCGAGAAAAAAATATCGCCGACAACGACTGAGAAGAGAACAGAAAAACACGGAACGCCTACGTAATGAGAAGTAAATGAGGGGAAAGGCAAAGTGGGGAATCAGCCCCCGCCCCGCCCTCGTTTTATTTGACGAGAAGCTCAATGAAAAATATGCCCTCGAATACATTCCAAGAGACGGAAGATACGCCTTGCCTCTCTTTGGTTATTGCATTTGATGAATGAAAAATCGCTCGAGCCATCCGATTAATAGTCATGGCGAGCTGTGCTTTGCGATATATTATAGACTGCTACCGTATTCAGATGTGAAAAAGTGAAAGGACGACTTTATGTGCTACAGAATCGGGGTAGGCAAAAAATTGAGAAAAGCGGAAAGGCAAAAAAACCGGGGAGAAAACGAAGTTCCGTATTTTTCCGGCCCATAGGACACACCGGTCCACGTAAGATACACTGTGATTTTCCAAGTTATACATTTTAGATGAAAATATAACAATCAACATACGAAAATGTTAAAAAGGAATTTTTCTGTAAACGAGCAGTTTTATGTAGAAATGGGCAACGTCCGTTACCAACGGAACCCAAGAAGCTGTACTGCCTTATGACTTAACAGTGAATTTTCAGCATGGCCACCCGTTTTGGTGGCACTGATACATTCTTCGTAATTCTGAGCTGCGAAATGATCTTAGGATTTTAAATTTGGCTAAGTGATGTATTGATACTTCCTACACTAATTTACGACCAATGCTTCGAGCGTTTTAATAAGTGGTTTAAAACCCTATGTGTTGGAAGAGAATGGAATTATTAATTTACAGAAATAGCAATTATAAAAATTATACGTCGTAGAATCGCGTGAACAAAGGAATGATGGAGAGCGCACCTTTAGCTCGCTGCCACAACGCAGTGTGCGATGAAAGTAGAGAGATGGGCACGTCCGACGGCAACGCAATAGTGGATGCGTAGAAACAAGGTTTTACTCTCGTCCCATAAGACGCAAACTGATTTTTAAATGTTGTTAAAAAAAAGTGAATCTCACGGGCCGGGAAACACGGTTTTATTAAAAAAGCCAAGGGTGTCTGTTTCAGGAGTACGGTTGTCATTTTTCCATAAATACGCCTGCGTTTGTGAGTTTGTGAATAATTTTATTAGCCAACTCGTTTAGTACGATTTAAGGGAAAACATGCCAAATGTCTAGCCACAATACGTTAATGAGTGAATTTAAAAATTCAGTGGTTCAAAAACTTGGAAAATAAATTTTCAGATATTGCACACGAACAATCAAAATTCTCTCTTCAAGCATTTGCGAAACACTTAAATCTCTTCATCTACCCAGATTCACTCATCTACCCAACTGCATCAACTCAACATCGAAAGCATTCAGTTAACGAAAAGATTTCATCCGCTTTTACGGTTACGTCACCATCCATCCTTATGATTCTGCCATTCTCACAATTATACCCACCTTTTCAACAGCACTTTACAAAAACCTGAGATGAGGAAAAAACGGTGACATTCGGCTAAATAGACTCCATTATTTCCTTCCCATTTCAAACATCCCTCGAATTAGGGAGACACGAAAGGCTCCCGTTGTTCCTTCCCTCTCACCGACGCCGTGACTCATTTTGGGAAAAGGTTTTGCCGCTGTGGGAGGTGGACAAACGCCGAGCCGCTGCTACCGCCGCCAAAGGGGGCGGAATGCTACATATCATCATTACGGGCGGGCGATTTGAATGGCTCCGGATGCCATTTTAATCGCGGATTTTCCCTCTCCTCGTTTAAACTGACTGGATCCGTAGACGGGGGCGACCCACTCGTGTTTCATTTTCGCTCTGATCCGCCGATTGTTACGGCTTACGGCTTTTAATCCGACGCCAAATTATCCGGCTAAAACCATGAACGAGTGGTTCAGTCGACAGTCCTCAGATCATTCGAGCGGAGGGAGTACACAAACCTTTCTGCTTATGACTTTATCATCAAGAGTTAAACCGCGCGTCGGTAACCAATCTGATCAAAATCCCATATTTTTATCTTCAAAAGATACTTAATCCACATAACATTGGTCGTACAAGAAGGGAGACCACTTACTGGATCAAGTAGATCAATAGTTCTTGGTTAGTAAGTAGGGAGAAAATAGGCAGGGTCGCAATGATAAGGGAAGTGAGCTCGCGAAAGAGACTCTCAGCGACACGAGGGAGTTGAAGAGGGGGGCTTACTAGTAGTAGTGTAGGAATGTATGGAAAAGGTTGGCAAGCAGTTGAATACGGAGAGTGGCAGTGCATGGTTCATAAATGTGGACTTGATAAAAAGAGGACGAGAATAGGCTGCAGGCGTTTGAGATGTGAGAGTGGAGGAGAGCGGAGGGGAAGAAAATGAAGACGAGAGAGAAAGTAGTGCTTGGTAGATAAAGAGAGGTAGGAAGTATGCTAAGCTGAAGAAAGAAATATTCACATAAGATAGGAGCCTGAGCCTGAAAAAGTCAAAGAGGACTGTTAATCTCAACCACCTACCCTAAACGGTAGATCAGCATAATATAATAAATGCAGATGATAATGTTTTTGCTCCTTCGTTTGCATTTATATCCAATTTTAAATTATCTCTGGGTATACAAATTGTTTCCAAAACTTTGCATACTAACCAGTCTCACCAGTCCTGCACTATTACTGATAGAACGGCTAAAATAGCGTTTGCAAAAGTTAATTACGTGACTACATAATAAATTTGCACGGAGGAGGTTCATTTCATCGATCAGACCTCATCGAAGAAGTAAAGCCTGCTCTAATTCACTCTTACTTTCGTGCATGAGCACTCTTCGTCACAAACTTCTTCTTACATGCGTAGTCCTCAGCTAAGGACCAAAGCGAAGGGTCGTAAGTCATTCACTGTGTGAAGCCACTTCATACATCCCAACCGAAAAACTTTTCTGCGCGCTGTCGTATTAGCCAGAACTTCGCAAGAAACCACTGCGTCGGTGGTTTCGTAAAGGGACCAGCTGGGTGGGGGAACTGACCTACCTTGAATGGAAGAATATCGTACGCAAAACGCCGTCGAAGAAAATCAGGGAATATCAACTTTCAACTCAGACCAACCTTCGGGATCATATGGTTAACACCAGCTGGTGAAACTGGTAACTGCTTCGTACAAATCACAAAATAGCAATGTTCCGTAATATTCTAAAAACAATTTTGTTGGCCCAACTAGTTTCAACAAATGTATCATAACAAGCTTACTTGACCCTTGATAATGGCACACTCATCAATAAAAAAATGACGCGAAGTATAAATAAATTCTGTTTATTGTGTTATTGACCATGATTTCAACATAAATCGTCAGGTTTACTAATAAATTGTTCCACAATAAAAATAACGCCTTATTCCATCTCCAACGTTTGATGTACATTTGCGCACATCATCATGGTTACAAAGAATAGGTATCTAGAGAATTGTGACCGAACCAAGGTAATTATGTGAAAAAATTTAATTAAATGGAAAGACCGTTTTCTTTTGGCGTGATTTTAATCAAATTACAGGATTAGAAGATTGTGTAACATACCACTCACTCATCTTTTTGTATTGATTGTTGCCCTGATGATATGTATAAATACTCACGAAACTTTGGCAATGGAAAAAAGCATTTTTAACCACATTGTGAACCGAGTTTTTGATAAACCGTAAGATTTGTGCACAAAAAATATTGTTATATTACACGAAGTACAAAAAGACGCGTTAAATTAACTGACAGAGTTTGAGCCTTTTAACGAAAATTAATCTCTTCTAAGCGCTTAATACTGTCTTAATGTTATATAAATGCTATTAAAAATGTTTTATTAATATAAATTTTATAGTTGATAATGATAAAATAATTTCGCAAGTGTTTGTTAGGGGACTACTATTACTCAAAATCAAACCACAGTTTTAAGACAGATGTAAATCAGTTGCTTATTAATATGTGAATGAATATAAATTTTACCGTAGATAATAACTTGAAGCACCTGCAAATCGACTCCTATCTTTGGAAAGCGGATCACAACCATTCAGACTTGATTGCTTTCACACGAGAATGCTTTCGCCTCACCGCTTTCCTTCACACCTCCAGCCGGGGAATACGTGGGGTAGTGGAAGGGAACGCAGGAGGACCCTCCCGTTTGATCCGACCCTAGTGATGAAGATGGCGTCGACATATCGCCACACTCTCCTCGCTCTATCTCTTTCTTCCCACTCAAAAAATGTTCTTTTCCCTCCCTTTTCTCTTGCCCGAGCCATCCCGTCTCCGACGATAAAACTCCACGAAAAAAAACCCTTCTCGCAACAGCTCCACTCTTTTTCTCTCCTCTCCTCCTGTCTCTCTCGATTTACAACCGGGACCCGAAAAAGCTCCCTCCCATTCCGCCGCCATTCTTTCACTCCTTCACGCTGCCCGATCCTCAGTTTCTTTTTTCCTCGCGCGCGCCCTCTGGCCGGCCGCCGGCGGTACTCCTCCTCCCGCCAGCCAAAGGGGATGGAATCCCCTCGCTTCGGGCGTCTCCCTTGAACAATGCGCTGCAAAACTCACCCCGTTCCTTCCTTTTTCACGCTCCCTTAAATTCCCACCACCCCCCAACGCCCGACACCCCCCGCTTTCTTTATCCCCCCTCCACATACGCGAACAGAGGTCCATCCTTTCCCCGGCGGCCGATAAATTGTACACTTCTTCGCTCGTAATCGATCTAGTCTCTCCTTCTCACCCCCTCCCCCTCTTCTCCTCCTTTCTAACATCCCTGAAGTGTGCCCGGAGCTAATTGGACGTTTGGAGTGAGTTCTTTAACTGAGTGAGTGTGGGAATTGTTTCGTTCTCAACGTAACACTTCACAGGAAAGGTTTTGTGATTTTTGAAGTGGTGATGCAGCATCATGGTAGGGATAAATATTGAAGATGACCGACTACCTTATTATTATCAGGGGAAGCCCCCTCCCATCCCCGGCCTCTGGTGGGGCAGTGGGGTCAAGTCTTCGTCTGTCGATCCAATGGTCGTGGGTTCGAGTTCCGCCAGAGTGGACTCTTCTCCGCCCAGGGCATGACCGTGTGTGGCCGTCCATTGTTGATAGTTAATGAAACCCGATATAAATATGCTGTTGCATGATGTTTTTGAGGTAAATGGAAAATCATCATCATTGGTCGTTCCCTCCATCCTTCCCTGTCTAATGCTAGTCCCCTTCCTCCATGGTAGTTCTTCTGGTGTACTTTCCTCTTTATTTGGGATATGCATTCATCCTTTGGCCTTCCCATTGGGACTTTTCCCTCTATATTTCCTTCAATTACATTCCTCACAAATCCATAGTGCCTCAGAGTGCGCCCAATCCATCTGGCTGGTTCTTCTTTTCTGTATAGCGTTCCATATGGTACTTTCTTCTCCTGCTCGTCCGTATCCTTCTTCATATATTGATAAATGCAAGGCTTCATCTTCTAGGGAGACTAATGTGGGTGGTTCAATGGAAAATAAATAAATATAATAAGAAGAAAGGCAGGTGAGGACTGAGATATGAAGGCAGCAGAGAATCAAGACATGACCGGTAAATAGAGTTAAAGAGATTCACTAATTGTATAATGGAGCATTAACCACAAATGAGAGACAGTTAAGCAAACCAAAAACTAAAAAAAATTGATTAGGATGAATATGGGAAGAAGGGAATGGAAAGAAATTGTGAGAAAATTTTACAGAGAAGAAGTGATAATCAGGGGAGCGTTTAGTTGTGACAGAATGAGGGAATGTCGATCTACATGTGCATGCTACCCAGCTATCCGCTGCTAGGGCCTGTGATGGGCTGTTAGGACACCTGCCATGAAGAAGGTAGGGAAAAGGAATTGAAAAAGGAAAAGGACGAAAGTAGAATGTATGTTAACGGAATTTCCAGCTCTCTTTTAGTCGCAATCATTGTTGATGTTTGGGAAAAAGGAATGTCCTGTTAAAACCACCAAGTCCTGTAATCTCTTGGTAGATTGACAAACCAATGCTTGATCATCTGCAAATATCCATTTGCAAAAATCAGTTGTTTCAAATCGGTCATATGGTAGGGTCAAAATTTGCATGTTGCCAGTGAGTTAATTAAATAAAGAGTGAAGGGCCCAATAATAGCTTAATTTAAGACAACAATTTGTAAATATCCGCGAAACGCATAAATGATAATTATGAAGCAATATTCTTTCCAGAAGTTAATTGCCGTAGTTAAAAAAATTAATATTTCAAAATTTCACCACCATATTCACAACACTTATTAACGTCATTATTGACACAGAAAGCTGACTAAAAGACGATATTTCTGATAGTAAAATTTTTTCAAAATCGCTCAATACTTATACAAAAGTCAAGTACAACCGAACCGGAGGAGGAGTATTTATAGCTCTAAAGATTTCAATCGTTAGCCAAGCGATTATCGTTCCTGAGACCAGACAGAATCAGTGTAGTGCTAAATTAGATGCCCTAAATCAAAAACAAATTTTGTGTGCGCGTACTACAGGCTACCTAACACTGACGTCACTTCAAATTTAGAACTCGAAACAAAAATTAAGAGCATCACATCCAGGAGTGCTGAAATACATATAATAATAGTCGGAGATTTCAATGCCCCCTCTGTTGCTTGGAGGACCTACTGCTACAAACTTGGGGAGAGAGACAAAGACATCTGCGAGTCCCTGCCGTAAACGTTCTCATCAAATGTCGTACATCAGATAGATACGACACCTAACAGAAGGGGCAATATTTTTGATTTATTGGCAACAAATAAACCAAAACAAGTGATTAAGTATGACACTGTTGAGGGCATTAGTGACCATCGATCATACACTCGGGGACCAGAAAATATATCCCAAGTTAAGTAAAAAAAGAGAGCAGCGAACCAAGATGGTGCAATGCGGAAATGAGGAAATCGTTGCGACGACAGAGATTATGCCACGCCAAGATGAAAAAACTCCGCACAGATTTGTTCCACTGGTGATCGCAATTTAACATATAAAAATATGAATTTGAAAAATATGAAATGCGTTCATGGATTTTAAGAGAAAAAAACGTAAAACAGTTACAGGATAACCCAAAAGCCTTTTGGTAAGTTTTAAGGGAAGTTCAAAGTAATAGATCAACAGTTAGTCCACTACGAAACGAAAAGGGTTAAGTATTAACAAGCAGTTCGGACAAAACTAATTTATTAAACTCCTTCTTTCAAAGTGTGCTCAATTCGTCATCACAATACATCCGTCACGGTAAATGATCTTGGCCGGCGAACGATTCCTATTGATAGTTGTGCTCATGGAGTAGATCATTTGTTAAAATCACCAAGTCCAAATAAGTCTTCAGGTCCTGAAGAAATACCTACCCGCGTGCATAAAGAATTATCCTAAAAAAATAGCTACCAGCTTGCAGAAAATATTTAGTTAATCCATCAAAGAACGCGTAGTACATACTCAAGAACTGAAATTGCAAATGTTACACTCATATTTAAAAGCAATGGTAAAGAACAGCCATCGAGTTACCGACCGATATCCCTCACATCTATCTCGTGCAAAGTCCTTGAACATATAATTGTAAGTTCAGTTATGAGACACCTCGATATGCCGATCTTGCTCATAAAAACGCAACATGGATTCAGAGAGGGAAGGTCTTGCGAAACTCAATAAGCACATTTTCCCACGATGTTTTAGTCTCGGGTAAAGGTAACGCTTCAGTTGACACTATTTTTATTGACTTTAAAAAGTCATTTGATTAAGTGTTCCATAGAAAGTTGCTTATAAAATTATAACCTAACTGGTTATATGACGACTTAATTTCCTGAGATGCAATCACGTACAAACGGTTGTATTAGACGGCGACATCTCTAATAAAGTTAAAATCACATCGGGTCTCACACAGGGGAGTCAGTAGCGTAGCCAGAGGGGGGGCAGGGGGGCGAATGACCCCCCTCCCCCCGCCCCATGTTCTGGCGCCCCTAAGTCTGTGAATGTTTCCACTCTTTAAGTCCCAAATACGTATAAATAAATGCATGTAATACGTTGTCAATTGTCATATTTTGTACAAATCCATCCACCTATTGCATCACCAAAATTGGAAAAGTTTATTAAATTGGATAATTTATGAGTCGGCGCCCCCTAAATATTTTCTGCGCCCCCTAGACCCAAAACCTGGCTACGCTACTGAGGGGAGTCTCATAGGCTCACTTATGTTCCTTTTGTTAATTAACGGCATCGGTGAAATAGTTGACAGTCAGCTTCGATTATTTGCAGACGATACAGTAGAGTATAGGGAAACCCGTAGCTATAATTATAAGCAAGCGCAAACGAAGGACTTTGAGGCAATCCAAAAGTGGTGCGATGTGTGATAGCTAAAATTAAATTTGAAAAAAAAATTTATAATGAATTTCTGGAAAAGGAAAAAACCTTCCTCATTACAGCTATTGCGTAAAGCAGAGACAATTAGAGACTGTGTAATCCGTTCCAAACCAATTTATTTAAGTTAGAAAAATATATCTACACAAATAAGTGTGACCGTGACGGGCTTGATTGATTATAATTTGAGGACGGCAGAACGGGAGTGGTGTTGCAAGAAGGTTTTCAGAGATATTTAGCAGCCTGACAACGGCATTAGTTCCCAGGGTATTCTGAATAGTCTTCCTCAACCAAAGACATTATCATGATTCTCACGCAAAAGTATAAATTACGGAAACATGGTTGAATGGCAAAATACGAAGAATTGATAATTATGAAAATGTGCCTTGAAAATCACTCCTTTTGCGAATACCATGCCTTCGGTCCATTTTTGGAGCTGCTAGAAGAACCACTAGAGTTAAGGATGGGGATAAACGAGCAAAACTAGGAGAAAACCACTCAATCAGAGCAAAAAAGTGTATACCCTGCAATACGTCGTCGAGATTGAAAAACGAAAAAAATACGATCAAACTAAATAAAGAACTTCTAGGCTCCTATTTCTCCATATTCTTTTCCGATATTTCCTCCTCCTCACTTGGGGTAACCCAGCGCTTTTCGTGAAGTAAATCGCCGCGGCAAAACAGTTTGGGAAGCACTCGTGTCGGTGATTGCACGAGACAAACCCTCAATCGCACGGGCAGACATAAAACCGAGGGCTCCGATGAACGAGATTCTGGAGGATCCCGCCCCGCCACCCGTCGACTGCCGTAAAGCCCGGATAGCGGTGGGGTGCAACTCTTCTCCGTCGTCTGTATACCCGCACTATATATGCGGGAATATCCGAGTGACGGAGCACGTCAAGAGAGTGATATATATTTTGGATTGGACGGGTTGAAAGGCGCGGTTTTCCTTTTTTCTTTTGGGCGGTCGTAAAACTCTGGAAGGGATCCATTCAGTGGAGTTTCGCGAGAAGAAATCCAGAACCGCGACCGTCGTAGGAGACTTCGTTCCTCGCAAAAGGAGTCTTCTTGACGGAAAACGACGAAGGGGCCAATGTTGTCGTGGCGAGATTCGGCCTTGGATCCCTCGGACCGTATCGATAGGTGTCGCGCGAGATGGATGTCACCGCGTTACTGATTGGGGAAAGTAGGAACTTTTACGCCAAGGTGGAGTGATAAAAAAGAGTTTTGACGTGAGACTGTCCGATGGAAAGGAGGAGCCAGGTGGCCATGGGTATGCCTCCGCATACATTCTACCACCATTCTTTGCCCTTTCCCGTTTCATGGATGCCAGCGTCAAAGCTCCATGCACCCACGTGAGATGTTTCTCCTTTGCCCGAAAGATCGTGCCGATCAATGGAAGGCTTATCGCTACAACGAAAATAAGCGGCAGAATGGTGAACGAGCATGTAAATTATTCCTCCATACTTGGGTGGTGTACATGAAAGTAGATTAAAATGAATCACAAATAAAAAAATCCGCGTTTAGATCTGCCGAACGCAATCGTTAATAATTGCGCTTAAAAAGGTATAGATATTCCAAAAAAGTCACGTGATCCAAAATGGAATCTCAATCGTCTGCCGTCACTGCGCGGTATCCCTTATTTTCCCACGTTTTTCAACTGGGAGAATCAAATAATACTTAATCGTTGTCGTCCTCGAGGGAATCAAAAATGAATGTTTTCACCTAATGTGGACAAACCTGCTGAACTTCACGTGGAAACGCGTCTTACTACGAACAGCGGTTCCCTTCCGTGACGTAATTGGCAGAATACTCCATGGCGTAGTGTTTTCACACCCCCAATATTTTTGGGTCCTGTATATTTTAGAATATTACTTTCACATATAAATATCTATATTTTTTACAAATAATGTATGCTTCCCAATTGTAGATAATTCAGAGAAACATCGCAAATCCAGTGAGTAGAACTGAAAACTCAAGAGTATGACAATCGTCTCAGAAGATTTTAGATCAGCTCTAACAATGAGGACAACATCGCACAAATGTAATGCATGTCACAATCCTCAGACGTGCATGCATGAGCAATAATAAATTTGTCATTCTCAATTTTATTACTCACCGAAGTCTATCAATCAAAAGTATGTTTTGCTTGGAGCATGAAATGTAATGTGCCACGGTTTAACTACACACGAAATTGCATTTTGTCAATTTTTAGTTCTGTTTTATCCTTCAATAATTAATAATTTCTATCTTCTTTCATGCTGCTTAAATATTCGTGTTCCACCCTCTTCCCATATTTTCCAGAATATACCCGTTTAGTACGCCCTTCAGCATGCCCCCACCAATTAGTATACACTTAATTCACTTTTAATGTCTCTTGATGTTCCATCAAACAACGTCCTCACATCGCTTACCAAGCATAATATGTCCATGCGCGTCTTTCCGCCCATCTTATTTCCTTCACGCCCACATCTCAGAAACTTACAATTAGTTCTCACTTACTGCCCTCTTAGTCCGTTCGCACTGTATGCAAATATTTCAGCTATCTCTTCGGTACAAATGTTTTAATGCCTTCAGCTTTAGCAGAAAAATGTGCATGAAGCAATCAGTTTAGTCATAGTTATTCACAAAAATACCCTTTGATAGTCTTTATTTCGTAAAACAGAAGCAGTGAGAACTAGTTACGTTTTCATCACGCTTTACGGTATATTTACAATGCAATACAATATCTATTAATGCATGCACACATACCTAAATACCCATCACACCATTCACTTTCGGGATAGGCAATGTTTCGGAATAGGCAGCTTGGTTGTTGCAGTTAGACCGTGGGAAATGGCTTTCTTTTAACAAATTCCTTCATATTGCCCTATTCTTGCATATATCTTTCGCTTCTCTTGCACTCATGCGTTGCTTCATACACGCTCTCCTATTCTTAAGATCACTTCCTCTCACACCATTCACTAAACTATCATAAATCTGTTTTATTATTCGATTCCTATCCATTCACTCAATATGGCCAAACTAACGAAGCACACTCCTTTCATACTTGTCCAATTACTAAAGCATTCAACCCATATATTTATAATGACATATTCCAATTGCATTTACCGAATTTGAATAGGTTAGTGAGGAGGGTAACGTCGGCGCTTGGCAACCGAATGCTCTCGCATCCGAATTCCTAACCGAGAAAGCATGTTGTGCTAAGACTGTTGATTCAGCTCCCGGAAAACCTGATGGCAAAGCAAATATTGGTCTATCGAGGTCACAGGGGGTTGCAGAAGACTCTATTGACGTCCGGTAGGGTGAATTCGAAAGAAGTAAAAGTCAAATGCATACATCTTTATAATTTATGATGATGGCAGCCTCAGGCTTTTAACCCTTGCGACCTCTCTGGGCTTCCTCGGAACCCAACTGACTGCGCGATTTTCTACGAGCCAGATTTATGTGGCCGTCGGCACCACAAGAGGAAAAGAAACTGCCATCCCCTCTCCCCCAAATGCGTGACTTCCCGAGCCGCAGGACAGCGAGAAGGGTCCGCTCCGTCAGATTAATAATTATAATAATAATTTCTATATATCTAACAGCAAACGCCAAATACTAGATATTTATCATTAAATGGACGAACACACAACCATACCCTGGGAGGTGTAAATATCCTATCCAGGCGGTATTCGAACCCGCGACCTTCGGTTTGGCAGGTGGGAACTTTACCCCGCCACCACCGAGGCTGGCAATTAACGTAACACCATTGAGAACCCCGATTTATTTACATGAAGAGGACTCAAAGAACCCTCACTAAACTCGCAAAGCACCCTACAAATACTTACTTCTAGATATACTCTTTGGCTCACAAGCCGTAAGAGCCGTACGCAATAGTAGGTAACGGTAGTAATTTTATATTAGGTGATCGCCAGCTGAGAGAATTGGCGACCATAGACAAAAGAAGAGAGTAGATGGCGTCCTGACTCACGGAAGTGAGTCCTGTATTTGTTTTGCAAACTTTGGTCCACCTAACATGGCTATCGCGCACAATTTGTCCATGGAATTTAGGAATGACTTTTTAAAATTAATTTTAAGTGTCTATTTGGAAATTATTTCCATTTCGCAATATACTACATAAATCATTGCGGCACCGCAACTTTTCCCTTACAAGTTCCAATGTTTTCAGCGCATAAATTGCAAAACTGGTCCATTCAACATGGCTGATTACGCAATTTAGTGGCTTCAATATTCCCCTGTGCTATAGTAACGTATGGTTTTATTTCTTCTCTTCTTTAATCTATGTGTGTGATATTAAGAAAAGTGGAAAATGTTACCAAGTTTTTTTGGAGTGGAAAGAGGCTAACTCTGAAGATATCACATGTGTGCAGTCCAAAATCCCTTGATTCGTATATCATCCCCAAGTACCAGTTTCATGCACATCCATGAAAACGAATACTTTTCAACTTTAGCCCGAAGCCAAAATGAAAACCCTGCTTCAAACTTGCCCACCATCGTAAATTATCACAGGTTTTAAAGTTTTGCGAGAAGTCAATCCACGCATACTCTTCCAGCAGTATCACAGTATTGGGACATGAACTGCAGCATTTTTCATCCGACATGCTTGTTTGCGCCCTTGTGACGACTTCTCTCTCCACCTCTCCCTGTTTTCTGGCGTGACGCATTGTTCCATTCGCTCTCTTGTTTAATCAAAGGACACACTTCACCCGAGGGACGTTCTCGTCTCGTCGCGTGAGTATGTACCCTCGCGAGCAGCTGGATGGAAGGCGAGATCAGGCTCCGGCAGATCCATCTCTTCTCCGGGAATGATGTGTTGGGTGTGGCGGGGACGGATCGGTCGTTGGGATTGTGGGTGGTAGGAGTGGTCAGTATATACCGACATCCCGGTTCATTTACTTCGATATATCGTCAAATTTAAAGTTGGAATACCGGTATGATCTTTATTACTTTCCCAACACCGTTACCCAGGAATAAAGAATAAACGGAAATAATAACGGCTATCTGTATTAATTAAAGGTGATCAGTCCAATTGTCGCAAACGTTTACCTATCTTAAAGAAGGGTTTGAATCTCAAAAAGATGGGGTTGAAAAAAGGAGGCTCAAAAATCCCTTTTAAAACCCCTTTTCATGAAAAGCAAACGTTTACCGGTATTGGATTAATTACCTTTAATTAACCGTTACCAAATTTAGTGTTCATCGTGTTGATTTGTCAAAATTAAGATTTTTAGCAAAAAATTATCCTTTCTGGGGCTATTATAAAATTATTAAAGCCGCTGACTTTTATGATTTTTTAAAAGAAGAAACCTTAATGCTCCCTTATGCATTCTTTCATCTCAACATTACAAAGAAAGACGGAAACAAAATTAAAAATGTAATTACAGTTTAGAAATACCGACAGATATGCCGGTGTATCTTTAAAATATACTAATAAATTTCTTTGTTTTTCTATTTAAAACTACCACTGAAAACAGCTCTCGTTGACTTACTTATATCACGGTTTTACTTACAAAACTATACAAATACATCACATCCATCCAAGTTGGACTCAGATCTGAAACTATATCTTAGGTTAGCAGGGAGGACTTCACCCCGTCGCCATCGGGGACGGGGTGAAGTCACTAGCATTTATCACTTCGATGTGCGAGCACGAATTTATTTAGCCACTGAGGCCGATAGGAGTAAAAATAATTACGCTATCGATCACAGTTGAAACTTCCACGGAAATTGACTGCTTTCTACTTAGCCTGCAATTAGCATTTTGATTCTATACGATACTATTGTACAGAAACCTGTAAAATACTGCTCACACGTCCGCGTTACCGGATTAAAAATATAACAACAAATAATATGCCGGAGGAGGACTTATTGTTAAGCATGTAAATATTTATTTTTACTTCAATTTGTCTTCTGTTGCTATAGTTTTATAAAGAGAAAGACATGTGACTACTGATCTTGTGAAGAATAATTAAAAATGAAATAATTATAAAACTCAATGCACTCAATGCATGCATACCTAAATTTAATTTTGTTCATGAAAAGTTGTAAATTGCACTAATACCTGTGAAACTCGAAGAAAGTGGCGTACAAACGCACTGATCTTCGAAATTCGGTAATTTTCCAACCTCGTGCATTGTTTACTTCCATCATTCTTTTGTTTGCCGAAAAGTCGGAAGTTACGTGCTAGAAGGGCAAGGGCCCAGCCACATTGACACACCGGTTCCCGTAAGATCACCGAAGTGAAGCAATGTTGGGCCCGGACGGTGGTTGGATGGGTGCGAGTAGAACAATGCCCACCGAGTAGTAACACACGTTGAGACATCGCTACAGTCGCCACTTTCTCAGAAGTCTACTCTCATGTTTAATGTAGCCTTCATATTACACATCCAAGCTAATAAACATCGGCTGTCACGGCCAATAATACCGGCAGGAATAATAGGTTTCACTCCCTGGGGGGTTGTGTTTGAAATGCTCGAGATAATTCCGATCACGTAACATAAGCAGTCGCGTGGTACGAACAAGAATGGTTCCAGTATTTGATGTGTTTTAACCATTCGTAAATTCTCACGCAGCCTTTCCGATTGGGGTTTTGCACCGGGATGTCGTCGATGGAGTCGAATATCTCGATTAGAGTCACAATAATCAACTAATCGGACCCTTAATTTATCCATCCGAAAGTTTCAAACACACCAAAATCTCGAATCTTTCGTTATTTTGCCACGTGACTCCTTATTAACTTGATATAAATTATCTCGAGCGGTTCAAACACAACCCTACTGGACGCCTATTACGCATCGGATTTAAATGCGGTCGCTTGCATTGTATTCTCTACACTCGGAGCGTTGAATTGCACGTGCACTTTTGTTTCCATGTTTCTGTTTGTGCTATAAACATTTTTTATGTGTCCAAGCAGGGCCGTTTTAATAATTGATGCAAATATTTCTGGAGTCATAAATGGCAGGTGGCAGGACTGAAGAAGTTCGATATATTTTTACACGTCTCGAGTCCCCAGTGGATGGACTCAGGGCCGGAAGAGAGAGAGAAAGCCTCCATTTCACCGGGAGGAGGTCTGACACCTCTTTCCGATGTGACGTCTCCTTCGTGTTTTCTTCGTATTTGTGTCTGTGTATGTACTACGGTATGTACGTGCTGGCTCCTGTTGTTCATGCCCCGCGTCGTCTGCCTCTCACGAGGGTGTCATCCCATCCGTGTTCCAGAGCGACGAGTGACGCGAATCGTGCGCGAATCTCGAGTGACTGCATGCTATTATTTCTCCTTTTCCTTCTTCTTATTGCCGCTCGTGTTTGTGAGTCGTAAACCTCTCCCGCGGCGGGGAAAAAACAACATGGCGCTTATGTGCGCTCGCTCCCTTTCGTGGTGACATGAACCTGTCCCGTCGCGGGCGAAGTGAGAGGGAAACGTGTGGCTAACTGAAACACTTATTCATTTTGCAATATCTCTTACATCAATCCCATTGATATACGGAGCTTTTCATTCGCTCATGTACGCTAACCACTTCCCATAACAACAGCGCACTTGCCTTCCATCCGTGAGAGATCCAGCGCTCTAGTTATCTAATTTCAAAACAGATCAGGAGCAGAGTTGATGTGCGCTAAACAATAAAAGAAGGTCGATAATCGCATCCGCGATTTTTGTTTTTGTGTTGGCGTCAAGCATGGATAATGCAAAGTTTGAATTAGTCCGTGGTCAAAAGTACACCTTTTAAATACTTATTTTGAACGAATACGATAACTATACTCAGAACATGAGGCCGTGACAGTTGTGCACCCTCAGAATGCTACCAACCGGCTGGTTTTAAAACGTTTCGCCAGTGCAAATAGTCTTACTTAACTTCGTTCGTGTGCGCTGATGTGTTCCGATTTGCACTAACTTCCACACCTTGCATGAAAAGCTCCCATGGACATCAAAATAGCCAGATTTCAACTACTGGTAGGAACAATAAATAACAGTGTAAAATAGGTACGCCCTGAGATTATTTTATAATTTCACAGAACAATGGGAATTTCTACACTGCTATATGGTGCTGAAATATGGGCATTGACATTAAGTCAAATCAGAAGGATAGAAGTAGGTAGCTGAAATGAAATTACTAAGACGCTAGGATGGCTATAATCTCTGCGACCAGAAACGAAATGAAGATATCCGCTTAGAGCCAAACATCCCGACAATCATCCAAACTATTGAAAAGTACCGCAACAAACGTTATTACCACATTTTCAGGATGCGAAACAACAGATTACGCCAGATACTCCTGAACTATAAACCATCTGGGAAAAGAGATTGCAGACGACCAAAGAAGCTGGAGGAAAGAACGGAGGGACCTGCCCCCGATCCGAAGCGGAATAGGCCAAATGGCTTAATCCTAGAAAGTTATCGATGATGATGATGATTTTGCAACATCAATTTTTTTACTCTTTTACGTCTTTCAAATCAGTCCGATGTTGAGTTACCATAATGGGAAAACTGCGATATAACGTTTACGCGGTGATGCAATCTGATACTATAACTTCGTGAGTAATAACACGATTGATATAAATGTGGTCTCGTTCGATTGAGTATGTAACTACAATGCGAGCATGACCTTCAGTTGTTACAATGCATTAGCATAGCGTGGAATGAGTGGGGGAGGGAGGGCATGTCAATCGGGAGCCATTTGGGAGGAAAACATTTGTGCAGCGTATTTCGTGACTTCGATTAACAAGCGCGTTTATTTTGTTGTCGAGTAAAAGAAGTTTCCCAGATCAATCTATCTAAGGCAAAAATCCGACTTTTTGCAGTATTTGCTGGACTCGTATAAAAAATTGGTTACGAAACTTTAAGTAAAACTATTATCAGGCCAATACAGGCAGTCCCCATTTTTCCATCAGGTTGCGACGAACTGAGGAACGACGGAGAGTGAACCACTAAATCCTAAACGCATTTCGCTGAATTGATTTACGTGCCTATGAAATCTTTTTCGTGGCACTGTTGACTTTCTTGTTGAAAATGAACGATTGGCGCATACCTATACCCTTTAAGCATGGTGGGGAACACAATATACGGAAAGGCGAAAACATCACTGAGGCGAATAAGCGGATCAAGGCGACGGAATAATGGACGGTGGTGTCAAATTTAACCCGACGCATGACTGAGATGACGAAATTCGCAACGGCGTAAAACGGAGACTGCCTGTACTCGCCGATATACCCAATAGGGATTACAAGAAAAAAACATCTTATAGGGAATTTTCTAACTAGCCGTCTCATCCATATCCGAGGCGGAATAGATGAGACGGCTTCTGAAACGTCGCAAATTCATCGCGGCGAACGCCTCAAACGACAGCGCAATCCGCTACGTTAACGGATGTTAATAAGGGGATTGATTATAACCTCCTAATACACACGTGTTCGCGTCAAACCAAAAGCTGAGTTTCCGATACAACCCACCCGGCCTTTTTCCTCTCATGAGACAATCAACGATTCTCATTACTTAGGCTGCAAGTCTTACAATCAGAGGTAATTACAGCCCCTTTATTAAGGTGTAAATAAAGAAAAGGTAAAGCTGGAGAAATACATGATGTAAGGAGGTACGGGCCTACGCCAGTATTAGTCCAGAGGATTTTAACTCTCTTCCATTTAAAGTGGCTCGAGCAGGACTGTTCCCTAGTCATGATTGAGACTATATTAAAATTTTATTATTTAATTTAAGCAAAATGTGTTAAGTAAATATTATAGCATTAATGACGCTGAAAATCTGTCTAAAAATACTGAAAGTCTCAGTAAATAACTAAATATACGTTTTATATAGGTTTTAATTTGACTAATAATAAAAGTTTTAATTTGACTATTTTTTTCCACACAGTACGGAGAAAATACCTTCACAACCGAAAACATTTTTCGATTCTGTAAACCTTATTGCGATGAGTAATTTACTTATTTTAAAAATAGCTAAGAATTAATAAAAAGTACACATTTAATTTATGACAAGATCTGTGCGTTTGAAATAACTCATTTTTAAAGGAAAGTTTCTCCGGAGTACGAGCATTCCCGCACCATTTCCTATAGAAAATGGGTCGAATTTTTTGGAAAATGACTCGAAAAGTATAGTGGTAAGTGTTTGATATTTTGTTATACCTATGGAATCAGCATAATGTTTATGTCTGAATATCATTTTTACATTCAATGTAAATGCCACTTTTGCAAAAAGCCATTTACAAGAAGCGAATCCTTGTATGCTTTTGAATGAATTCTGAATTATTATAACATTTTTGCTAATGGCCATTTTATTTATCAAACTAATAGTAGGTGTATTAATGCCATCATTGAAGTCAAAATACCTCATTTCAACGTTAATGACGCTGAAGACAGCACTTATGGCTAGCAAAGATGTTCGTAAAAAACATATTCGTCGATCCTTGTGCATATTTCGAACCTTAATTTTGTTTCATAATGGTTAAGGCATGACATCAGTGAAGGCAGCATATTTTATTATGCAACACGAACGAAAATATGGAATATAGTGCAGCATATTTTATTATGCAACACGAACGAAAATATGGAATATAGTGCAGCATATTTTATTATGCAACACGAACGAAAATATGGAATATAGTGCTTGTTTTGACTCACACAGTCGCGGTTGAACCTCCTTAATGACCCCAATTTCGACGGATTCCTGGAGAGTAGGAGCACAGGAGGTGAGCGAGGAAAAGGAATAAAAATAATTTCAAAACGTTTTCCGAGCGTGTAATAGTGAAAAAAAAAAGAAAGAAGGTGTGGAGAGGGAGAAAAAAACACATTTGAAACGCAATACAACAATTTTTTCCCTTAACGAGGTCTTTTAATTCCTCCATTTTTCCCCATAAGGAGACTGACTACCCACTGCGACCACGTGAGTCAAAATAAATACTGAATTCCACCTTTCCGTTTTTATTGCTGAAAAATACTGCTTTCGGCGATGACATGCCTTAGTTATAAGACAACAAAATTGTGGCGCAAACATTCGCAGTTTATTCGACTGATGTATAAACTTTTAATGAGCTCTTTTGATAGCCATTCGTGCCCACTGAATCATCATTTACCATGAAATTAAAGCATGTTGGCTTCAATTATGGCGATAATATACAAATAAGATGGACAGACTACCATCCAAATCCCGAGAGACTTAGCCTCTTTTCATGCATTTATTTTACTTCTCAGAAGCTTAGTCATGTTTTCATTGAGAGCAGTACACTTATAAAGGCATATATGCATAATAATAAAAATGTAATTTTTTTGACTCACGAATTTACTCAATTACTTTTACCATGGAAATAGGATTCAATAAAATTAACTTTTTGGACTTAACAATTTTCCGTAATCAATCAAACCATAATTTTTCCATCTATCGGAAAAATACTTTCACCGATATAGTAATTAGAAACGATTCAAACCATCACCACTCGCATAAAATGGCTGCTTTCCACTCTATGATTAATCGCCTACTTTCTATACCTCTTTCTTCCGATGTTTTTTCAAAATAGCTCACTTTTATTAAAGGTATCGCCAGGAATAATGGCTTTAATGATTCCCTAATTGATACATTACTACATCGCTTACGCCGAAAACGTGCCATAATAGATGCTACTGCTCTTTCCCCGATCCCTGTATCGAATACCAAATGGGTGAAGCTACCCTTCATCAAAAAATTGTCGTACAAAATCAACAAATCCATCCCCAATAATAAGTTTAAAGTGTGTTTTTATAACCCCATGACTCTCGATAAATTGCTGTTTAACTCTAAAGACAGATATTCTAATTGTGACAAAAGTGGAGTGTACATGTTAAATTGTGATACCCCTGGATGTAATTGTTTTTATGTTGGACAAACTGGACGAAAAATAAGCATACGTAAATCTGAACATTTTAAATCGTTTTTAAATTGTAACAACAAATCTATGTTTTCTACTCATTTAATTGAAAATGACCACAACTCGGACTTTATACCTAAACTTTTACATGTTTGTGACAAGGGGAAGAAGCTGGATTTTATAGAGAATTTTGAAATTTTAGCGTATTTTAATATATATAAGAATGATGTATTAAATGACCTAGTCCCTTCCAACTCCTCCCCCTTCTACTCAGTACCAGTCCCCCTACCCCCATCCCCATAGTCAGATATGCTGTCATTGTACCCTCGCCACCAGTTGTTTGCCGGCCAACCTTCATTTTTTGACCTTCCCTTCCCTCTCCCCCCCAGATTTTCATAGCATTCTAACCACCACTGTCCTTGAAGTTCCCCCCCCCGTTCAACCAATGTGATACCAACACATGTATATACCGCCCTGTCTGTTTTCAAATATTGTAACACTTGAGAATGACCTGAAAAGGTCGAAACCGGTCGTGTTCTTAATAAAATTGTGTAGAATATAACCAAGTTTTAATTTTAACTAAAATGCATTCATTCTACGAAGTAAACTCGCAGACTATTGATTTTATAACCATACATGAGATATATATACTACAATACAACATATCATCAATATTTGGTATCATATTAAAATAATAAGTGCACATAAAATTACACCTGCTCGTTAATCTGCATATTTTCTATTTTTTTTTAAAGTTTGAGGCTGCAATTTCGTTTAATATACAAATACTTCCAAAAATCACAGATAACTATAAAAAATAAATGAAATAAAGTTCAAAATTCCACAGAGAAAAAATCATTAGGACTATAAACTACAACTAGGTAAAATGAAATTTGTGAGGCTGATAAGCTGATAGGAGATGTTCCAGTGTTACCCAGTTGATCAACACCCTCCACTTCCCAGCAAAGGCGCGGGCGTAAGTCGAACTGTCGCATGTCGAATCGGTCGACAGTCGAAGACAGACTGTATTTCGAGCACTTTCCAGACGATGCGCCTGGTTAACGGATTAACCAAACGACTCGACTCTCCTCGAATTAACCACTTCGTGTGAGCATGCGTAATGTCCCTCGGCCACCTCCACTCCTCCCCTGAGTCCATCCCCTTAAATGAAAACGCGAGATATGCAATTTGGCGCGGTGCCCAGGAGGAGGGAAGTAGAAGGATGGGGGATGCCTTTAGGGTTGAGAAGGGGGAGGGAGTGAGAGGAGAAGGGGGAGGGAGTGGCAGCGAGTCCTCCGTGGGACCACGCACCACTCCTGTTGGGCTAGAAAGATGGGACGACGCGACGAAGGCAGCGCCGCACGGTCCCGATTCGAATTGGAGAGTAGGGCGGAGAGGGGTATAGTGGGACGATAAGATGAGGGGGGGGGGGTGACATCCACATCTGCTTCCAGCCCTATTGGATCCTTTTCAGATAAAGGAAATGGGATTTGCAAGGAGAGCTCCTTGTTGTTGGCCTGGAAACCTATAGGGCGTTCCACATTAGTTGGCAGTACGGGCTCTTATGGATGCGGGCGCGATGTTGCCAATAGCAGCAGGGAAGTTTATACATGGTGTCATGCTGCATACTAACTCCACAAGGAGTCTTCCAATACGTAAATATTTTCTCTGAAATAACTTACTTAAATTTAATGTGGGGTGGGAAATGGTTGCCCACGTGGTCTAGAGGTGAGTACGCAGAGCATAAGTTTGGCAACAGTGTTCTCCTCAAGGCACATACAGTCAACAAAATGTGTAACGCTCAATACTACACTTTCATTATTCCTTAAGTAACTGCGGCAGGTAGGGTTTGGACCGTGAGATTCCGAGTTATAGACATATTGTTTTGACTGCCAGGATTTTGTGTTGTTCCAGGTATTGTTTGTAATTATGTCCCATTATGTGTAACTATGAGTCAACGTCAAGGTATAGCAAACAGCAACATGTTGGCGAGAAAAATTACCGGTGGCTACTTTACAAACCTGTGAACGTAACTGCGCAAGCGCGATTTGACCTCCAACTAGCCACCGGCCACAGCCTTCAACTTCCGTAAAGAATAAAAAATAAAGACATTATTGAAAGAAATAAGCGGCGTCAACGGACTTGATAATCTTTTCTCGGACGGTATTTCAGCAGGAATGGGATTCTTCTTGCCAAACTATGTCATCCATTAAAATACGTTAAATAAAAAACAGCCAGAGGCTACCATCCTCCACAGACTCTTTGTAATTAAAAAATTTTTCCCAACTATTACAGTAACAAAGTATCAGCAACATTCACGTATCTATAACCGATCTTCTTGATGGCGGAAATGTGAACTAAAAGTACCCATCCTCTATCAAATCTACCATAATGATTATTTAAAACGATATTCATCAAAGCGGGTGGAATTTGCCATGAGAAAATAAATTTACTTGATCGGGATTCGAACTCGGATCTCCCGATTGCCGTTCAGGTGTGTTAGCCAGATAGACCACACAACTATCTTAAGGCAAGACGAATTTCAGCGGGGATTTATACGAACTAGTTGTTCTCGTCCCCAGTCAACATTATAGCTCAGGAGGCGTGCATGATATGCCACAGTTGCGTAGAATAAACGAAAAAATGTCAATTTGAAACGATGTCTATGGGTTGCTATGTCACAAAACATTTATTCATTCATTCCATATACGATGGTTTCACACAGATATCTCAATGACTAGAATACTTAGAAATAAAAGACTCAATTACGTTTTTCACGACTTAAATTAATATTCTGCGACGGATTCCGTCCGAAAAAATTAAGACTTTGCCGTCTGAACATGAAATCAGTCGCGTAGTGCCCACAAAAATAGAATAACACTACGAAGTCTCTCGTATTTATCTGGAATTCGGGGCCAAAATTTAAATATTCCCCAACTAAGCGAGTAAAAGACCCTTGTAGCAATTGCCCTCTTTTCTCCCCCATGGGAGCTCGCCGTGTCCAAGTACCCTGAAGGAATGGCCCGGGAGGAGTGTGGGGCAGTAGCGGGGCAAAGACGAAACAAAGGGTGGGGGGTGCAGGGGGAAATCGTCGCGAGGACTCTGGGAAGCCAAGGGAAGGAAGATGAATGGGCGAGAAAGCTGAGCGGAGCGCAGTGGAAAGGGTGGGGGGCGGAACAATGGGCCACTCGAATGTGCCCGGGGCAGGGCGCGGCAACAAAGCGAAGAAGGGGAAAGAAAGGGGGCGACGAAGTGAAGCCTTAAGACGGGGTCGTGCGGGAGGGCAAGACCGAGACCAACGGGAGGATTAAGGAGACTGCGAAGAACTATGCGGGACGAAGATGAATGTTTCAAGGTTTAAATATTACGCAAAGCAGGAGAAATACGACGGAGGATGGGGAAACGACCGGGTAGGCCGACGAGGGAGCCTGAGGAACGAAGCCGCAAATGAGTCTCTACAAGGCAAAATGTCCATTCACGTAGCTATCTAGTGAGTACCCAACAGTCTACGCATCGTGAATCGCTTCCCCATGAGCTCTTCACACACCTTCTTAACATTTTTTCCACGTTTTTATTAGTTCGGTTTCCGTCATGTCGTCTTGTCTGTCCGAGTGGAATATTGCAACCGAGTTTAAACTATCAGCTAGATCAGCTAGAGACTTGAAATGTTAACCATAGCTCAGAAGTGGATGAAAATGCAATATTAAGTATCTATTATAACAATTAATTGATTAATTAATTAACAATTCATTAATTAACATATTTCCTGATGTGCTAGTAGAGGCTTGTAATTTTAACCATAGCTCAGAAGTGGATGACAATGCAATGTTAGCTACATGTTATAACAATTAATTATTAATTAACGATTAATTCATTATTTAAATTCCACACACTGTCAGCTGAACAGAATCTGAAATACATTGGGAATTTTCTATGTGTCCTTGTCAGAGTCTCATCAAGATGTATAAAATCGATTGGAAACTTTCACCCGGGCATAAGACTAAAAAGCAGAAAATAATTAATAAAATAATTTTATACCACGTTTTTTAAACGGATTAAAAGGGGAAAATAATTTTCCCTGGGCCCTTCTACATTTTTGAGGGTGAATTTTTAGTGGCTATGGAGATATTGTAAGACTTGAAAAGAAAAACGTGGGGCGCAGGTAGTAGATAATAGAAGTAGATAATCCGGATGAATTCACAACCAATTTCAGTGCATTGCAAATGGTAGATATTAACTGTGGGAGTTTGCTCAACGACAACTGGTCCCTTTACTCCTCCTTAATTATCATGGGTTGCCTGCACCCCACGTCTTTCTCTTCAAGTCTTACAAATATCTCCATAGCCACTAAAAATTCACCCTAAAAAATTTAGAAGAACCCAGGGAAAATTATTTTATACTTTTTAATCCGTTTTAAAAACGTGGTATATTAAACATTTTATTTATTTAATTAATTATTTTCCTCTCCACGTTGGCCATCTATGGACCACGCAAAATAACCCAATGCATTTATTTCCGTTTTTTTATTTTCCTCTTCTTCTTTTGCTCTCCAATAATTTTCCTTCCTTTACCTTTGCTTTCTTTTCCTATCTAACGTCGAGATGTCATTTCCTTCCTCATTTTCCTTCTTCAGAATCCCCTTGAAGGTCCGTATCAATATTTAGTTTTAGTCTGTATATAATGTCTTTCGTTATCCCAATCTCTCCCATGTCTTTCTTTGTCCTATGGAACCACTGGTTGTCATTCTTACTCCTAAAAACATGAGTGAAAATTCTACTGCTGTCCATCCTCATTACGTGGCCGAAGAACCCAACTCTCCTTCACTTAATCTCGTCTGACATGATTGTTCTCCTCCTTTTCTTTATTTTATCGAAGGCTATCAAAACCATATGGATTTTTAGATTAACTCCAAGATTGGTTTAAAAGCTCTCTCAAGTTAGGCAAGGAAAACCTGCTTTACTACTCTCGACACACCCTAATTTAAGTTCTCAACCATTTGCAAAAAGGGCCATTTTCGTGCAGAGTCAATGTCAAAAACAATTTTTCGGCACGCGAATTAGTCTCCTCCCAATACAAGTATAACGCACGTTAATTTCTAATCATACAAAAAAGCGTCTAGACTGAGCTATCAATTGCATCGAGCAAAGCATGGAAAGGATGATCCACCTTTCTAAATTATTTTCTCCTCATCCTCTTATTTAAGGCTCCGACTATATGCAGAAGGGTGTCTTTCGGTGCGAAGATTTAGCGTGGACAATGGTACAACAGAGAAATTTACGCACGACCATTTCGCAGAGGTAATACAAAAAAACCTATGTACTGAACGCCTATTGCATCAACTTGGCTATAAAAAAGTATACATTTGGGTAGGCTTGTGCGATGATCGATTTTGGTCATCGATTTTCGATGAAAAAATTTCATCGAAATGTTTCGATGACGATGGCTGTCATCGATCATCGCATAGAGTGTACACGATGATCGATGACTATCGATGAATATCGATGATCGATGAATGCCGATGGTCGATGAATTACGATTATCGATGTCTCTCGATGAACTGTGCAGTAGTGATGAGCGATATATCGTTGTTATTGAATCACCGGTACTGAAAAGTAGCAATCACAGCCTGTGACTAAATAATCGAAATCACTGTGACTGTGAATTTGGCCGATTTAGCTCAGGCTGCTACCGCTGCTACCAACTACACCAGTGCAACCAACGAATACAATGCTACCGCTGCTACCAACTGCACCAGTGCAACCAACGAATACAATGCTACCACTGCTACCGCAAATTAACTGTAATTGAACGTGATCGCTACTTCTGTATCGTCTACCACAAACTTGAGGAAAAACATGAATTCCAAACATCCCAATGTGGCCCTGCCATCGTCCTCAAGGCGCAATAGCTGGGGTGCTTAAACTTCATACGTACATTTTAGATCTAAGGCGTTCAAATGAATGGAAAAAAGAAGAAAAATTAGTGATATAAGGATATCGATCATCCTCATCGATGGTTCTCATCGACTCATCAACATCAATGATTCGCATCGACTCATCGGCATCGATGGTTCTCATAGACATCGATGGTCGATAACATTCATCGTCATCGATTACAGTCATCGCACCGCGATGACTAAAATCATCGTCGATGACTTCGATTAATCGACTCATCGCACAAGCCTACATTTGGGTGTTAAAATGACATATTCTACACATTCGTTAACTATAGGCACAACGTGAGACTGTGAAAACACCAGGTCGTTGGTCTGTTACACCTTCATTGCAGTGAGTATTTGGTGTTATCGGCGAATAATTTTTAATTTACGTGCCTTTAAAGAAACGTTTTTATTTTAACATCGACATCTTCTTAAAGGGCATGGCTTCAGCCGCCTCAGCCTAGCTAGAAAACAAATAAATCACGAAAAATAGGAGTTCACTATAAAATTCTCCCTTTTGGTTTTGTGTAATATTTTTCGGCACTGCTCGAGTAACTGGAACTCAAGTCACCCAAGTTTAAGTTTATTAAAATTTTTTTAAATTATGATAGTCCACTCTATGTTTAAGGATAAAAAATCTTTTATTTTGGGATAATTTTACGTAGATTCGTCCAAATGTATTCAACGCCAGCAGAGCATAACAAGCTAACGCACAAGGTTAAGTACCGTCATCACTTTTGATCTCAATAGAGTTCGCCCAAAGGATATTACTTCCAAGTGTGTCTTTAAGTGATAAATAAGTTCTCCACTGCCTCGAAATTACAACCATGTACCTTCATAGTGGCTCTTCGACCAATGTATTAAATATTCATTTGAGAGACTGATTTAAGCAACTTCAATTCATTAATGCTTGCTCCAAATTGAACACCATATTCTAAACGCACGGTCTACTTACACCAGAGTGCAAATTTGTGATAAAAGATCCTAATCCAACATTCTCTTTGCAACGTCCCATCTCTCCCTCCCTCAAAAAAGGGGACTTCTGGCACTGTTTGAAAAGGACGTGGCATTCAAGCGAGGAGGAAAGAATTTCGCATCCGGGCACGGAGAGGAGGGGGGGAGAGGAGAAAGAACTGAGATGATATCCGGCTCATGGAGAGACGGAACGCGGAAAAACTCCTAGATAAAATAAATACATAAAAAGAGGGAACGGGAAAAAAAACGGACGGAGAGTGCAAACCCTGAATCCAATGCGCCCGACATTTCATTTTTCCGGGAACGCGACGGCCCTCTGTACCCCCCTCCCCTCCGCGGGGTAGATAGGAGGAGATCCACCCGCCGTCCGCGGAACAGGGTCGCTAAAAAAAAAAAAACTCCGCCATCGAGTTCGCCCATCTGTAGAATAGGTCTCTTTGCCGCCCGCGCGGAAAGACTATGTGGACCTTCCTCTGGTTCTCTGGGGAATAAATTCCACTTTTATTTTTCTCCTCCTCTCCTCGTCTGTGCTCCTGCCAAGTCTCCCCCCGTCCCCTCTTTCGCCTTGGACTTGCATCTCAGAGAGAAAGCCTCACGGGAGAGTGAAATTGGAGAGCGGAGATTACGTCACGGAGACGCGCAAGGGATGTGTGTGTCACGGTGGCCGAAGGCGGCTTTCGGTGCAAGTCAAATCGGTTTAAGGCTGGTTTTTCCCCTTTAGGAGCATTTGACGCGGGAGATGAGGAACCCAAGGAGGAGATAGTCAGATGAACGGATAAATGACATTATCATGCGGGGCGGGATTGAGACTTAATATTGAGTCCCTTCTTTCACCTAACCCTTGCTGCATGTGCTTTGATGGAGAATTTTTATTTCATTATCTTTACTAAATATCCCAAAATAGCCAGCTATGGCCTTTAAATAAAAAAACGATAAACTTTAAGCGAAAAATAAAAAGAAATATAGTATATTAAATGATAAAACAATGATATCAGCAATACATTATATACTAGACAGGAAGACGGAAACGGGGGTTAGGAGGTAGCTGTTTTTCTGAATTGGCTGGTGTATTTGGGGAAGGGTAGAGAGAGGTCTACTGAAGGGTGTGTGTACGGTGTACGTACAATATAAATTGTATTATTTTTGTATATCAGTTCCCCTTTACTTTCATTTTATATTCCTCTTACATTGCTTTTTAAAAAGTACATTAGCTATATCTATTAGTAGGTTATCGCAGGTTTTTCACACCCTCCTTCATGTGTGGGTGTTTTTCTGCAGTGGATTTTTTTGTTAAGAATGTCAGTTCCTAATTCCTTACGTTTTTTCCACAAACGTGTATATCTTTCTGCATTGTATATATTCCAGTTTCTTCATTACAAAATATTTATGGTCATTCTTTTGTTCTTTTTCTATAATTTTATACGTCAAATTGTAATAGTTTCGTAGATGTATTTGACGAAAGGTTAGATGGAAGAAAGGACTGTCCCAGTCTCAATCTCGCATCAATTAAGTCACATTACTACTATTATAACGAAATGGTGTTAAAAAATCGAGGGAGCCGGTAAAAAGGAGATGGGAGAGAGAGAGAGAAAGGTGGAACTTTGGAATGTGGTGAGGTTGACTGTCGCGCAAGACACAGGCAGGGATATGGAAAAAGACATACGGGTGGATGGAAGCCGCGCGAAAGTTATCGTTTACGGCATAGTGAAGAAAGGAAAGATCAGCGATGATCCTACAGGACGGACAGCGGAGTCCGTGTAAGAGCGGACGAATATTCATCACGGGGATAAATACTGAAGTGGGGTACGCGGTGACGACCCAAGTAAAGAAAAAAAATTAAAGGGGGTTTCAGAATTTTCCAAGTGGAAAAACAAGCAATTCATACAAACCCTAAAATACAGATGCTAAAAATTCAGACAAAAGAATTGAAAAAACTCATGTTCACGGATCAAATAGTTGAGATCATCAAGGCATTTGTGAAAACCGGCACATTTTCAGTGAACTGTCAGCCATCGTAAAATTGTCTACGCAAGTTTACAATGCTTACAAATTGATAATATCACTACGAAGTAACCAAAAGAACATGAATTGCTCTATAAAATATCTCCGTCATTTTAGACGGCACGGAAAACTAGCGTACATCTACATACTACCCTACGAGCCGCCGCAGAGGCGTATGGCAGAGGGGTTTTATGGCACCTGCCAAAATGGGGAGGGAATAGGGAAAAGTAGGGGAGAGAGGGCATGACATATAGTGTCACGCTGTTTTACTAACAATAACTGACAAAAAGTGGAAGGAAGGAATTTTTGTACCTATCGGTTCGGCAGTATATCTCTCTTCTTGTTTCGCTTCTATCGGTTCCAGAGAGATTAAGCGCGGGAGCATGATAATGTCCTTCGAGTCATACCGCTGATCTGAATTTTTCAAGTCTTCTTAGTCTAGTGTGTAACCCTCGAAGTACTAGCGGCTACCGACCAACTGGTAGTCCTTCTATCTGCAATATTACTGCAATCTCTCTGTTCGCTCGTACAGGTGTTCAAAAATGCACAAGGCTTTTCCTTCCTATATAGTTAATTTCATGTGTTATTTTCGCGTTTCACATTAAATATTTCTGAACAAATTTTATCTGTTGGAATTGCAAACACCGAATTTATTTTACTAATATTAGACCAAAATACGTGGAATCACAAGAATTTTGAACTCACTGTCGTCAGGTTTTTTTTGTAATTCTTATTTTCAAAATTGGAGGTTGGTGTGGTGTTCAGCATTTGTGATTGAGCAATCAGATGTCGTAGTGAAACTCGCCTAATCTGAGTAGTATTAATGAGCAAGTAAGTATTTTGAGTTTATATGCGTAAGCATGATCTATGATCAACTTTAAATAAGATATGCCGTTTTCATTCGAGGATGTCGTTTATACTTTCTCGGAGACCATGCCTATTCTGTAACTTGCCGCTTTCAAGCCGCAAAATCGAGTGGGCTCATACATATTGGGCGCACACAAAGGAGGGGAGATTTTGTAGGTTCACCTTCGCAAGCGTTTCAGTCATGAAACGAATAGTCTCGGGCCTCAAAGAAATATACTATATGCGCTCACATTAAATGGATGGCCACCGCTCGCATCTGCGTACGACGGTACGGCGGGAGGTATGGTCTTTTCGAGATTTCCCCGCCCTCAAACCGAGAGCGGTGGGAGTGCGAGAATACATTTTGCACGTGGAAAGAGAAGTGTCATTGTTCGCTGGAGAGGATGGTGAAAGGGAGAGGATTTTTAAGGTAGTTTGAGCGAGATAGTTCCCTAGTCATAATGAAGGCCATATTCGAATTTTATTTTGTAATTTCTGTGTCCCTAAGAAGTATGAATTAAATACTTTAACATTAATGGTGCAAAAATATAGTTATATATGTAAAAAATTCTCAGTAATCAAATAAATATATCCTCATAAGTCTCTAATCTGACTCATTTTTTCACGCCGTACGGCGAAAACACCTTCACAACAGATGGTTTTTTTCAATTCTGTAAAAATTACTGCGGTGAGTTATTGATTATATTTTATAAATATTTGAGAAAACGTACAATACATACTTCTGTAAGTGTTTCCCCTTGGGGTCCGTTGAGGGTCAATTAAGGGAAAGACACTTCATAAAAATACCTTTAATACGGAGTCCAAATACATCCACTCAATAGTTGCGCTCGTCACTCTCGGCGTCTCACCCCTGCACCCTCTTACCACCGACTCCCCGAGTCCTGCCTCTTCCGTGGAATCCTCTCTCTCTCACGCCAACCAGCGACCGCCTCACCTCACATCTGCAGTTCCTTAGAGGCAATTCATTTTACATTCAACTTTGCTCCACGGAATTGCATAATAAATGTTTCATGGCACGAGCGCGCAGCAATTTCACTGTCCTAAAACCACGAATATAGAATAATATACCTACAAGAATATTTCAATACCATACCTACAATATATAATACATACACGGATTTTCTATTTTCGATATCACGCCACTGTTCAATTTATTTCAACGAACAATTCTATCAATCTTTGGAAGATTAAATACTATATAGGTACTGCACGTAATGCCTTTTCTGCAACTAGAGATTTCAAAAGCAAAACGCTGTTAAATGTCGGATCTCAATCACACCAGTTAATACATATAATCAATCAATATACAGGTTAAATTGAAATTTTGAGAGTTATTTCTAGATTCAAACGATCACAGCTGATTCATTCTCACTTCACACACTTCACTTAATCTCGTAGAACTCAACATCTTTTATTGATACTTCTTATTCTCACGGACGCTACTAGATATGTGCTTCAAGTATAAATCACTTATTTTAATTGTCAAATATACATTGTAACGCTCAAAATTCACATAAATTAATATACGATCATTCTCCTTTCGACATCGTTGATTTCTGTTGTTGTTTTCAACCCCGAGAGCACTAGGCGGCTTCCGATAGTCATTTGTTTCTTCTATCGTCTTCCATTGGTGGGAATACAGCATGTGACCCTCAGCTTCGGAAACACTCGGAAAGTTGGGAGGAGGGGGGAACATTGAGTGGGAGGAGTTACCCAACCGACCGGAATGGCACCGACTTGCATACAGAATCGCTGAAATAGGCGCAGTCGGTGGCGGAGTCCAAGTCGGTACGGAATCCCAACCGGTCTGTTGGTTAGGAAGCCCAACCGATCGGTACGGAACCGACGAATTACAGAATGACACCCCTGGGGTGGAGATAACGGTTCCTTCTTTCATGTTGTCGTTATCAATTTTCTAA
This sequence comes from Pyrrhosoma nymphula, assembly GCA_963573305.1. Lineage (NCBI taxonomy): Eukaryota > Metazoa > Arthropoda > Insecta > Odonata > Coenagrionidae > Pyrrhosoma > Pyrrhosoma nymphula. Next base: position 65,650,153 of record OY754330.1, on the reverse strand, counting down.
ACTCATAGCACTCTCGAGTGGCTCACGATTACAGTCCTAAGAATGCACCCCATCGATCAAAACTAGCGGTTTAGAGCACCTGATGATTTTTGAAAAATCACGTCTACGCTCTCGTGAGAGAATTGAAAAATAGCAATAACGCAAGCGCCCGCGTTATCGGGAACTGTGATCTATCCCCAGACGATAGCAATAAGCTTGAGCGAAGCGTTGACAATGAAATTCTGAGCCTTTACTTTTAACCAAAACTCCAGAACGAAAGAAGAATTATTCATGTGTCCAAGAAAAATCCAATAACGAAAAAATTGCATTTTCCAACTTTTTTAAAAAATTCATTGCTTTGTCAACGCAAAAAATAATGAAAAAAAATGGCATTTTACTAATTTGATTTTTTTTAAACATTGCTATTTTAGAACAGCCTTATGGCACGTAAGATATATTTCGTAATAATTCGATTACACATGAACAGATTTTCTTCTAAACAAGAAATGATACATGTCATATTACTATACAAGTGACTTACAAATATCAAGATGTCACGCCAAATCAAAGACTCGAGAAAAACATTTAAATATCATAATAATGTAACTACTTAAATGAAATTTGGTCCAATAATTTTTTTTCGACGTACAAAATATGCAGATTAGACGACGAATATATTTTTCCTGAACTAATGGAAACACAAAAAAATTATGTTAAATACACTCCACTTTTTCATAGATGTGATGTTAACGTGAAGTGAATTTTTCTCGGGATTCCGACCGATTAAGTTTCTCCGTCTCCATATCTGCCAACGTTTCAGTAGTGGCAGAGTTTTCCATCGAAACGTCGGCGGGGATGGAGAAGTTAACTCGCTCGGAAGCCAGAGAAAAATTCACTTCAATCATTCGGGAAAGCATCAAATCTTCCATGATGTTAGGGTCTTTACTTCAATTCCCCAATGTAAGAAATCTGTTCAACTAAGCCTAAATGCCTTTAGTGATGCACAGTACGATATTGTATGACAGTTTTTCTATATCAACCTTATCGCTTGATCTACATGCTCTTTCCCTGATTAATTCTTATAAGATGTGGCATCTCTCTCTCTCTCTTAAACATGTACTGAATTATATAAAATTTCAGGTATTTTATATTCAGTTCACCTTCATGAACTTTTTTGTTTTGAAATGCAATTTAATAAAAAATGGGTGTTAATACCCGTCAACAAATTTACATATTAATATTTATTCACTTATAATGAACTATTTTTCACCAATTGGAGCCTATTATAACGCCATTTCTAGTGAATGGACGCATTTATACTTAGATTATTGCGGTAATTTACTAATAACTCAACAATTAAAATGGACGGGTGATAATATCATTATCATTAATTTTCAATGGGAAAATTTGCTCCTGATGTACAAATGCTCATGAAAATCTTATTTATATTAGATATCAAACGTACTGCTATATTTTCCCGTTTCACCCATTCTCGCGTTTAACATTATGCAATGGGGAACGTGCATAATTAAAAATAAATATTTATATGCGAAGTTCACATTCTTAAATACAGAGGACCTAGAGTCTCGCGCTCTGCGACGTCAAAATACTATGTCATCGGGAATATGGCATCACGGAACTTTATTGCCGGCAGTAATCCAATACGTTTTCAGGCGAAGTTCATTTGGTTTACACATATTAAATTAAAATTATCGTTTATATTTCTCTTAGGGAAGATTTGATAATTCCTGTCAAAATTAACGTAGAGCATAGATGTGATAATTGCCATAACATCAAGGCCATTGAGATGTTTTGGTATACGTGACTTTTCCAAGGCTATTATTGATGCCACCGGTTGACCGGTAGATTTGAATTACATATTTGACTTTTTAGAAAATCTTTCTATTATGTAAACAACTCAAACACTAGGAATACATTTTATTCATGTTTCCCATTCAAAGTTCTTTAGCTTCTTAAGCTTTAAATAAATAGCATGAAAAAGGTATGGTATATTTAGTTTGTATAAAAATGACACGTTTCATATTGGTAGTCGGACTGTAAATTGAATAAAGTTTTGGTTATTTAACGGTTAAACTCCCTTACCCGGCGTGGGAAATAGGTATAGCGAGGGAGGCGCGAGAAGACGAGATACACGATGGGGAAGAGAACGGCGGAGAAGAAGTGACTGAGCTTCTGCGTAACGATGTTGGGGGGGAAATAAAAATGAAGATGTAGGGCGAGATGCTTCAGAGGGTAGAAGGGAACAGGTGGAGAGACAGGGAAACGAGGGGAGCAGTCAGTGTCGAGCGGCAGTAGGGGGAGAGAGAGATGCAAAGGAGGTATAAATAGTGAGTAGGAAAAAGGGGGGAATGCAGGGATTACGTTCGAGGTGCTTGGAATGGAGGTAGGTGGGGAGTGGTGGCTTTGAGGGGAAAGGGTTTCAACTAACGACGTACCGACCGCAGAGTTCTGCATCGTGAGGTCACAACGAGACTGGACTGCCGAGAGCAGAGCCGATTTTAAGTCCGAGTTCCGCCCCGCAACTCCGCTGTGAGAAGCCCGAGAAGTGGGCCCCTTTCTCGCCGGTTGGACCTGCGTGGACTTACATACGCGGTAGAAAAGCCTCGAATTTCTCGAAAGGTAGTAGGTAGGTATGTACATATATTAAGCATGAATCACAAGGACATTTTTCATGTACAATCCTTGAGCTAGGGCTCATTTGAGCTACTGCTTTTAAATTAAGGGATCATTTGAGTTACTGCTTTTCACTTAAAGGGAAAGTGACAGCTTGAGCCATCATTCTCCCTATAACAAGTTAAAATAAATTTAGCATTTAAGAATAGGAGAGCACTACATGTTAATGCATATACTATGGGGGAATAAAGTTTCAAAACAAACGGAGCGCCGCTACAGTCGCTCTGGGGAAAATCGGCTTCCTTTCCGATGGCTTATTATTCATAGGTCTCATCCGTGATGAGCGAAATCAAACATAGTATAGTGATGCACCCATCGTCCAAGTCGGTGACGAATTACCGGCCGCTTGCTGACCCCGATTTGTAATTATCCTTGGCCACAAAACGGAGGCAAATTAGACAGCCTTGTATGCATTTGAAACGTTCTATTTACCACTCTCGTACTTGCCGTACTTAGGGGCATAATTAAAAGCTAAACATCAAATTAGAGATTCACTGTCTCATTCAGGCACGGTACTAAAAACCCTATGTAACCAACACCAAAATACAGTGCCTAAAAGAGTACTTCACATTTATTGAAAAAATCATATTTTGTTTTGGAAAAACAGATTTCCAGGCTTATTTCTCATTTTCCATGACAGTTCCAGGTTTATCGGGCCCATTTACGCTTTCCATACCTTCCCAGGCATCCCAGGCCTGTAGCAACCCTTAGTATGCCAATGCCAACGCCGGGTTTCTCTCCACCCTTCCTCCATTTCCCATAAAATCCCTTCCCAACCAACCTATCTACCTATCCTGCATCGAGCAGATGACCTTACTGAGCGTTGCCTCCCTAAATAGCCGAAAGCTGAAAAGGAGGGAGGTAGGGTTTTCGAACGGAGAGAAATGCTGGAGAACACAGAGGCGTTTGGCCGATGGGAGCGTGGGGTTGACCGCGGGCGTGAAATAATATATGCACGCACACACACACGGAGCTCACGAGTGAATATTTATCGCGATCCGCCGCGCGGTGAGCCGTCTTCCCGGCGAAAAGATTGGACAGATGTATAAATAGGCTGGCCACTTTATTTTGGTGTGATCGAGGTTTCCCCTTCTGATGCGTAAACTTTCGGCGCGGCGTGGTGAAAAAAAATCGGGGTAAAACAACCGCGCAGAGACGGGATGCTGGGAGAGAAAAGCAACAACGGAACGAAATGCGTGAACGACCCAATGCCGGCCCATGCTATTTTACAAGTGTGGGTAAAATTTTATTTGGCCGCTCCTAATAAAGAATTTATTTGCCGGTATTTTGAGTGAGATCTTTCCCCAGTCATAATAGTCATAATATTCAAACTTAATTTTTTTTTATTTTAGCAGCTATGAGAAGCGTAAAGTGAATATTGTAATATAAATTGCGCAATAATATAGCTTCATATGACCAAAACTCTCGCACTAGTTAAATAAATATATCCATATAAGTGTTTATCTTGACTCATTTTTCCACGCCGTACGGTGAAAACGCATTCACAATAGAAGCTTATTTTATGATTCTGTAAAAACTACTGTGGTGACTAATTGAATTATTTTAAAAAATAGTTGAGAAGACATACACACCACAGTGTTTAATTTCTGACGAGATCTTAGCGTTATAAACTCATTATCTTTATATAAAGAGCTTCTGTAGTGCAAACGCGTATCCCAAGGTTTCTATTTCTTGGCAAATATCTCGAGAAGTAGTGCGGTAAGTGGCTGATATTTTGCTATCTTTGGAAAGATGAGATGTTTTTCTTTACGATGAAGTGAAATTCATTGATTTCTATGTGAAATGATATCTCGCTCAAGCTACCTTAAGCCGCAAGTTAATTTGAGGAACACTTTCGGGTTTCAGAACGTTTCTTTCCCCTTTTAGGAACCAATTATTTGAGTCATAAGTTGTCTCCAAGCTTTGAGTTATACGAAGGTAAGTATTCATTGGGATTATTTACACCTGCCCCTTGTGGGTCGATGTAATTTCAACCGTGAGTTCTATTGCAACTCCAGCCATAGTTCCTTTCAAGGGGCTGGTGACAAGAATGTTCATGTAGGAAATGATTAGTCCGTAGGTTCTATTGAAGTTAGTCATGGTCGTCATTCACTTTTACGAGACACCAAATAGGGTCTTTTGGATGGAAATATATGCAGACAGTCAGTGACATTTTCCGATTTTCATACTTTCCCTTTTCACATTCACCAATAAGCCGCACGATCTATCGGCCGCCCGTGGCTTTTGCCCACGTTGACCACGCCTCGGGGCCGACACTGGAACGACCTGTGAAGAAATGTACTGAAGACAGGTTCCAATTCTTTCGCACACGACTCAATCACGAAAATCCTTGAAAATATGGATAGCGCAGGAAACGGAAAAATGTTTTTGGGAGAGATACATAATTTATATTACAAGTGGTGATGACTTCGAACTGAGCTTTAGCAGATGGGAAAGAAATTAACACGCCGCAACTGGATATTTGACACCGGTAACCTAAAAGTAGAACAAATAGTTTAACCCGAATTAAATGTATACGATTTGTCATACAAACAACTGGTAATGGTCTATTGTACTGAATGTTTACCGCTCAACTGAGAAAGTAAAACCCAGAAAGAGTGTAAACAAACCCGGCAGCGACTGCCGAGTAAGGCTACGGATACTATGGATGCGAATTCTGACGAAAATGTGCTCTGACGACTTCGGACGAGTTCTGACGAATTCGTCCGAACAAACAAACGCCTGTTTTCCATTGAGAGTGTTTACAGTGGCAGCGATGAATACGTCAGAACATGCACGACGTCGTCAGAACCATTTGAGCGATAAAACGAGTTTGATTTTTCGTGCGACGGCGTCCGAATTGGATGTATTCCTGCATTGACTTTCGAGTTCCTTGGCCACCATGGACATTGATAAACTCATTAATCTAGTGTGCGACAACAGGTGTTTGTGGGACATGAAAGATAAGAATTACCACAACAGAGATATTTCTCGGCAAATGTGGGAGAAAGTGGATACAGAACTGAACACTAGCATTAAGTAAATTTTTTAAATTTTGATGAAGGGTTTACAATACATAATAACATAATTGTCAAGAAAATAAAATTCATCAAGTTCATCCATCTTTGCTGGGCGGCAGAAACGTACGTACTGACTATCAGAAAACGTGCACAATGTAACCACCTTGTTCTGACGAGGATTTCGGACGTACTCTTCAGAACACATTTTCGTCAGAACTCGCATCCATAGTAAGCGTAGCCTTAAGGGGGATTACGTCAAAGAAGTCGCAACATGGCCACGGTCCATTTGTGCGCGAGGTTCAAATTACTATTTTTAATCGCTTATTATTATTTGCACACATACTCCATTGCATACATGCTCGAAAGTTGGGAACGTATAAAAACCATACATGTTATTAATTTAGTAAAATCTATCTGTCAGTCACCCCTCTTCGAAGGACTTCCACGTGACTTAGGAAGTAGAAGTTTGGCAGGAGCTAAAATCGACAGGAAAGATATTAAGAACCCCGAATAACTATTTAAAGTGGTAGTACTTACCCTTGAATTTTTAGATTTTAGTCCAATTATAAAAATCATAGAACTCGATGCAGGAGTTTATTATATTGCTTATTTAAAATTACTTGCGCGGAAGATATAAGGTTGAACCTTTCAACGTCTAATAAATAAATAAATATTGTTTTTCATTCTTACATTCAATTTTTCTATACGCTTCTGTCTGAAATTTGTGTTTTTGACTCCAAAATAGGTAATGTTTTCACTACCTCAACATTCCCTTGTCACCCACTCACTGACTGTAGAACGCTGTAAGATTCACAGTCACTTAAATTTTAAAATGCTATTACTCAACTGCTTGCAAGAAATTTCATAAAAACGAGAATCATTTCTGATTTGCCTCCGACTGAGACAACGCTCCCTTTCATCTTGTAATGACGACAATTTCCAGTGATTCCGGCATAAACGATTACAGCCAACAAATCACAGGGTCAGCCGTTTGACCACGTTGGACTTAACTCCAAACAGCAGTATTCTCACACAGACAACTGTACATTGCTCTCTGTCGCTCACGAAATTCCCGCCAAATCCAAGTATTTATTGAGACCAGCTCAAGCCTTTGCTTTGAGCAAGGACCTTTGATCAACGATAATTGTCAATTCACACGCAATGAGAGAAATAAACTGAAAAAATATATTTTTTTTAGTGTTGGGAACAAACCCATGATATCAAGTGTCATTTAATTCCAATATCTTCCTTGAATAAGTGGGCGCCACGGGCACCTTTTAAGACCTAGTATTTTATAATATCGTTGGAAACCGCAGCATGGACTTAAAATGTGAACTCAGGCCTGAGGCCTTCATGACTATGTTATCGTTATGGGAATAACATAAAGATTTTAGTGGCGGTATTTTTCACCCCATCCTCTCCGTGGGTGGCTAATGGTCGGTATGTGGTGTGGGATATGGATTTTGCACGTTACATCACCGGGATTCTTTTAATCACAATAAACTGTTAAAATATTTTCTTCTCCTGTTGAATATACAACGGAGCAGACGAGCAGACGAGCAGAAAGGCGCGGCGAAAATCGGAAGAGAACGTGATGGAGAGGAAATAAGGTAAGAGGATAAGCGAGAGAGAAAGAGTGTAAACGTTCAACAAAAAGGGAAGCACGAGGGATCAAGGAAGCGGTGGGATTAATAAAGTAGACGGTTGGTTTGGGGAGTCCCCTTGGTGGGTGGAGCTTAAAGTATTTTCGCCGTGCATGGGGGGTTTTGGGGGAGGAGATTTTCCAAGCGTCTCACCCCAAGCGAGCGAGCGAAGCCACACACACACACTGCCGGATACTTACGCACATGTATAATTGAGGAGACGCGAGCGCCACCCGTCGCCGTGTGCTCGAAACCTCCCCGCTTCCCCTTCCCTCCGCTCCCCCTACTCAGTCGCCACCGTCGGAGAGGGCGCGAGGCAAACATTTGCCGACGCCGTCGAAGTCTTCTGCGACGATCCGCCAAGGGAAGCCGCCTGCCTCTTGGACGCCCTGTGCACGCGGGAACATATATTGTGTCTTAATTGGCCTGCAATCCTGCGCCGGGCCATGCCGGATGGAATGGTGTCGACCGATGGCGAACAATATATATCAGGTGGTTTGAGCGAGATTTTTCCCTAGTCATAGTATTCGAATTTTATTTTTTAATTCCATCAGTTGTAAGAAGCATGAAGTAAATAATTTAACATTAATGTTGCAAAAATATTGTTTTATATGGCCAAATTTCTCAGAAATTAACTAAATATACACTCACTAGTATTTAACTTGACTCATTTTTTTCACGCCGTGCCGTAAGGCGAAAACGCCTTCTAAGCAGATGGCTTTTTTGCGATTTTGTTAAAAGTTCAATTTATTTTCTTAAGTGTTGAGATAGTAGACGAACTACACCCTGTTTAATTTCTAATGCAATATATGTGTTAGAACTTTCTCTTTTGTTAAAAAAAATCTCTCTGGAGCGCATAGCCGTACCAGCGTACCATATCCTATGGAAAATGACTTTTGTTTTTTGGGAAATATCTCGAAAAGTATTTCCTTATAATTTCCTTTATGGCAGGTCCAAATTCGTTGAATTTTATATGAAACTATATATCGTTCAAACTACCGTAACCGGTGTGCACACAAGAAGCCTGAGGCGCTGAAAAAGTCGTGGAAATAATATCCATAGTAAAGAATAAAATCTTGTACTTTTCGGTAGAATTTTAAATTTTCTTGGTAAGTACAATGCGTTTCACCGACTTGCGGAATCATCATTTGCAGAAAATCAGTCGGTGAAAGGCGTTATGTAAAGTTCAATAAAATTCTGTGGAGAAGCACAAGATTTTATTCTTTAGTATGAATTGTAGATACTTTTACGAAGTGAAAACTGAAGCGGTAGAGAGTAATCGTGGAAACAATAACACAGCTTCGCATGTAAAATGGATGTTCTTATTGTATTGACGATAATTAGAGGTGATGGTAAAAAATATGAACTATTCACTAGACTAAAGCTAATTGACCATAATCATTGTTATTAACACGCTTTCTGACGGGAAACATTGGCACTCGTCGGTCATGTATTTGTGCATTACTGCTCAGAAGAATAAATAACAACTCACACGAAAAAAAAATTGATTTTAATTCTCACTGATTAGTTGGATCAATATTCATTACTTTCATTTCAATCCTCTTCATATTTATTTCTCCATTCACAAATAAATGAATGATAGATAACCTTGCTGCTAGATCGCCAGAAAAATTGAACGTACTCTGATACTTACCAGAGGAAGGCAATCGCATGCAATCGCTTTGGCATGCCAACAAATGTTATGAGATTTAGTTGTTTGCTCGGAAAAATTTACCGCTAGTCACTTCCCGCGCCAGGTATGGAGCCAGAATTGTCACCGTGTGTACAGGGCTTAAGGTAGATGGAGGTGAGTGCACATTTTATTTTATTTTTTTTAGTAAGTTTAAAAAAAATAATAGGACCATATTTAGTTTAACTACATTAATTTAAGCGTTGAAACTCACCATACATGCAATAATGGAAATGAAAAAAAAATTATATTTAAATTTCCTCCCCAATTAAAGCACGTTATGAATAGTTTTCGGCGCGGTATTCAAAATAAATAACATTGAAATATGTTTTTTCTATATTGAACTCAGTTTGACACCATGGTACTCACTGGCAACAACTGTTAAGGAATGTTTTATTTTGCGTTTAGAATAAAATACATTCATGTGTAATCGAAATAAATAGATTATAAATTTTACGAAGAGGATTTTGATATGGAAGTGTTGAATATTGATTTAACCAGCCAGCGAGCATTCAAATCAATTCATTTTTATGTGCTTGTTAATTATTTTTCTGAATAATCATGTACGTGATCTATTATTTCTCTATTTCTTAAAGAAATAATAGGTACATGTACAATACGTGATCAACAAGTATTTTTCCCGTTACAAAGTACGAGTATGACGAGGAATTTAAGAGGGACCTAATGGCGGGACATCCTTAGGATGGGAAGCGAGGCAATGTTTCAGAAATTGGGATGCAGGATGGGGACTGTCCATAAACCTACCAATCAGTTGGTAGAATACTCAAATGAAAAACAAAGTATGATAATAATGATGATGACTTAACTCTATTGAAATAAGTAATGCAAAGTTTTACTAATTACGCTCATTTTCGCGAATACAATCTGAGCGTCATGCATTCCACATGCAAAGCAGTCACCCGAGCTCAATCGTTTCCACAACTAGGTCACTGTCAATGTCTTCGTGTGTATACAGCGGCGAAATGCTAATCGTCATCGTTTGCCGGATTGCAGGCCGATTCCGGTAGAATTAAATGTTACCATATGTATAGGACCCATGGGAGGTTTAGAGAGATATCCTAATAAAATCCGATTAATGTGGTCTCGGAGTGAAGAAAAGGATCTAATATTTCCACTAATAACAAAATATCAGTCACTTACCACGGTCAATTTCGAGATATTTGTCAAAACATAACAGCCGTTTTCTATGGAAAACGGTACGGGTATGCACTCTAGAGATACTTTATTTTTTAAAAATGAGGAATTTATTACGCATGGATCGCATCAGAAATTTGACAGTGTGTAGTGTGTATATTTTCTCTACTCATTAAAATAATAATCGCTAACTCACCGCAGTAATTTTTTCAGAATCGGAAAAAACATCTTCGTTTGTGAAGGGATTTTCAGAATGGCGCCCTCAATACGGCGTGGAATAAATGAATCAAGCTAAAAGCTGGTGTATGCATAGCTAGTTAATTACTGAGAATTTCAGCCACATAAAACTAAGCTTTTGGACCATTGATGTTACTATATAAACTTTATGCTTCTTAGAGCTGCTTCAATTTTATTAATACAAATCGTTTACGGTCTCTGTCATGGCTAAGGAAAAATCTCGCACAAACTAACATAAGGCGACTGCGTGAGGAGATCATGACGGAGGTGTGTTGAACTCTTCCCCGCACGAACCTCTCCTCTCTCAAGCTCTTGGGGTATTAATCGGATTGACGGAAAAAGGGTTTTTGGGCCGCACGCTCATTCGCAGTCTTTGTCGAACGCGCCAAGCCGACAAAACCCACAGTCGGATGAGGAACTTGTCCCGGAAACGAATCTCCAAAAGCCCCGTGCTCTCCGCATCAATGATTCACCGCGATGAAAAATATATATGTGGAGGTATCGTGTGGCTCACGGTGAGCTAAAAGCATCTAGACTTCTTTTTGATTCATGTAAACGCCTCAAGAGATCAAGCACCGGATTGGTTGGGAGAGCAAAAGGAGGGATTATTTCGTGAAAAAAACTTTAGCCTCTTCATTCAATCGCCTCAATCAGTTTCCAGAGTTGGGGTTGTTTAAAAATATTAGTCTTTATTTACTGGCAAAAATGTTCTACGTGGATCTTTCTTACAATTAACTCGTCACAAGTAAATAAACACCCATGCCGCGAGTGTTGAAAATTCTAATCGGGTGGGACTCGAACATAGTACAACATTCCTAGCAGACATGGACTCCGACACCTAGGCCGAAAAACATTAAGGGATTGTGTCTCTTTGTAGGAAGAACATGGTATACACTTGTGAGTTTTGGTGAGAATTATTCTCTGAGGATGGTGTACATAACGGGACGGGAATAAAGATTGACGCAGGACTCTATTGCGCAAAAAATCCCTTTTGAATTAATGAATAATTGTGTACAATTCATTTCGCATATACTAGGGTATTCATATGACGACATACACTTTATTGGGAACTGCGCTAATTATATTGTGTGAAATTCATTCCAAAACCCGCGAAAGATAGCTATGAGACATTTAGTCATCAAAAGGTGAGAGAGAACTTGGGCTAATGGAGGAAATCAACTGCTCAATTCACCCTTGAGGAATATTTTTTCCTAAATGTATTGACTCAGACATTCCATCACCCAATTACACAAGTCAGCAAGAGGTTCTGACTAATGATGAAAGGAGAATGCTAGCCCCTTGAGAATCTGCCTTGAGAGGTAAAATGACACGATGTGAAAACATGCCGATGCCTGAAAAATTATCCCTATAATTCAACCCAAGGGTTTTATTTTAGGTTCAACAGCTGTTCGTATTCCGTTAAGACAAACCTGTGTCGGTAGGAGAGGCATAAATAAATCCACATGTAATGTAAATTGTGAATATTAATTTAAGAAAATTTTTTATTACTTCATTTATGCTAAACATGACCAAGCCTTCAAATGTACTTAGGTTCCAGATATCAGGAGGTAAAGTAATTTTTTGCGTGCATCATACACTCGATAATACCAGAATGATTTTTCTCTCATGTACCTGCATTAAAAATTGCACCTAAACTTAGGTAATATTTTGATGGATCGTGAATTTAGCACTACGATTAATGTGCTAGTTATGTTAGTCCTATGTTATTTACGTTTTACTAACCTTAAGCTGGGAGGGCCAAGTACCCAAGAGGAGAGAGTTTATGGTTTCTAAAGCAAAAATATCAACAATTACTTATTTATATCTCTTTTCTGTTAAATCCATTAGGAGCAATAAACCATTAGGAGTGAGAAGATATTCAAGTTATGAGGTTCGTATTTCGTTCAATTCATTCATGCTTTTGGTGTCTTCATTCTTCATGCAACAATGGTGCATGTTTTCAGGCTAGTAGGTTATTTATCGGCACGAGCCATCTTGAAAACAAATATGAATCACAATCAACATACACATATTTCGATAAATAAAATCTATTCTTCACTGTGCCATGCAGAGAAAGTGGGCTGATTTCCAGAAGCTTTATATAGCCCAACAGAAATGAAATTTCCTGCGGAAATGATGCCTTGAAAACTCGCGTGATTTGACAAATATTGAATCGGTTAACCTAGTGGAGCGAAGAAAATCATCACCTCTGCTAATTTAATTGTTTCATAACTCATTAAATTATATTTGATTTCCTTTGAGAGTTGTTTATATAGAGCTTGGGGACTCTGTAGATGGCAAATGTTTGCCATCGCTTTGGAGCCTCATAAATTTAATTTCGCGCGTAAATTCCTGCTCTCACTAAAACTGTCTTAATTAAACTTGCTACTGCTTGACGCAGAGGCGAGCTTAAGTGATTGTATTTGAAATATTAAAAAAGGCATCACCAGATTGCTCCAGCCTTCGCATAAAGCCGGTAGCGCTGCTGTTTGCCTTGCGGTTCCCTCTCCCGAGACTGAACGAGGTGGAGCCGAAGAAGGCAAAGAGAAAGGAATGAGGATAGAAAAATGCGCAGATTTGGGAAAAGTGGGTACATTAAACACTCATCTAATTACTCCAACACAAATTCTGAACACTACGTTATCTTCCAATTTTGAAAATGGGAATTTAAAAACTAACATGACGTTAGAGAATTCAGAATCATTGTATGTGTCGGAGGAAGTCCTTGTCTTAGTCGGTTGATAGTGTAATTAATTAATACTTTTTTTTTTAAGCGACCACGACTTTCGACACTTTATGCCATCTCCAGGTGGTCTGATGATGATATTAAATGTCGAAAGTAGTGCCATGTGTATTTGTACTATGTACCAGATGTAGATGGCGTTGACGCTAAAAGGTGAGATACAGCGGAAATTCATCATGTTGATCAAAGAGTCTGGCGTAATTTTCCGCAGGATTTATCTTATAAGATAAATGGTTTTACTATATAAATATACGACCCGTTTGGCGTTTTCATATCATCCTCTGTCTCTACCTAAGGATGACGTTAAAAATTCCAAGCACTTTGTATTATCATTACATAAATCCTGAGGAAAATTACGACAGAGAATTTTTTATTTATGACGTCTGCATTTATAACCGTCCTGAAATGGTAGAGGGGGCTGGAGATCGGAGGTAGGGGGGAGGAACAGACGAGGGAAACTTATAGTGGCAGGAACGCTACTCGTGGGTCAATGAGTTACATTTTTATAATTTTTCAAGTAAGTCAAAAATTTTAAAATAGGACCTCATTTCAGTATATCTGTTTATACGGCGGAACTCCTCATACCTGCAGTCATGGAAATGATACGAGAATCATATTTTACATTTTTTCCTTAATTTAAAAGATGTCACGAATTGAAATATTCGGCGCGGTATTCTAAATGTATATGAAAATTTTAAAGCTGGTTCAAATCTTCGATTCGGCGGGACACCTAGGTGTTTGTTGGCTAACTTTATAATAACATGAAAATATTAATTTCGCAATTGCATGAATTTCGGTACATATGAAATATATTTATGTGTTACGAAATATAATTCATGTGCCAAAAGGCTACGTGTTAAAATAGTACTGAATTTCCAAAAAACACTATGGGTAAAATGCCAGTTTTTTTTCATTTTTACCTATAGACTGACTGACAACCCGTCAAAAATGACGGAGAAAATACCTAATCACGCTAATATTATTTGTATAGGTTTTATTTACATATTTATTATTAAAGATGTTTGTAGCAAGTCATTCATCGCTAATAGTCTAATATCTGGAAGCCGTTACAAATGTTTACAAAATATAAGCAACTGAGCTAAGGTGTAACGTTTTGGACGGTAAATACGTGGTTGCTTGCAAATTAAACATGGGGCTAATGAGTTTGAGTTAAGGCGTATTTATTATTTACAAGTTACAACTTATTTGGGTCGAAAATGGAAATTCGGTGATTTTTCCAGATACTTGTGATGCTATACGAAACAAATCACATGAAAACAAATTTAATTAGGTTCAGCCGTTCATTTAGCATCGCCCCCACCCGGATATTGGCCTATATTAGTATAAGGATATAACGAATAAAAAGTCGCATGCAAAGTCTCACGCAGATTTGAACAGAGACCAAAATCGCTCCAACCACCTTAAGGAAATAAAAGATAACGCATTGTATTTTCCTCACAACTTTCAATGCTACCATAACCGGTTTCTAAGTTTCTGAGGGGAAAATCCTATTGAAAAGGACGTGAAAACGTCGAAACCGGTTGAGGTAGCATTCAAAGTAGTTTGTAAAACACAAATTGTTATATTTTGTTGATATAAATTTCTATCAAGTAAACTCGTCAAAGATCCACCTTAAGTTAGTCTGAGCGAGATATCACTTCACCTAGAATTTGATGAATGTGACTTCATTTTGAGGATAAAAGTGTCATAGTAGTAGTATTTTTGTTTAACGTGCTTCGATGGCTAAGGCAATGTCGCACATACTGTCCGCCACTCGCAGACAGGGGGCAACAGCACTCGGACGAATCGGAGGATCATCCCTCCAAACTCGAGCCGAGCCCAACGATGCTTAACGTCGGTGACTAACCGGGAACCAGTGTTTCTATCGTGGCAGGCCGTTGCCAAAAGTCTCATATTTCAAATGATATCAAAATACAAACCCTTTGGCGAACAATTTTGAGTAATTGGACTCAAAATATAAGCTGTTTTAAATGGGATAGATTACGGTTGTGCGCTCCTGAGGGAGAATATTGACAAAATTAGGAATTTCTAAAATATATATTTCGTCAAAAAACTAAGTGCAGCTTGCACGTTTTCTCAAATATTTATAAAATGTAATCAATTTCTCACCGGAGTATTTATTACAAAATCACAAAAAAACCATATGCTGTGAAGGCGTTTCCACCGTACCTACGGGCGTACGGGCGTACCGGGCGTGAAAAAAATGAGTCAAGCTACAGACTTATGCGCAAAGTTCATTTAATTACTGAGAAGTTTTGACACTAACCATATTTTTGTTACTAGACAACTATATTTTTGCATAATTAATAATACAATAATTACTTCATACTTCTTACGGACGCCGAAATGACAAAATAAAATTCGAATATGGTCTCCATTATGACTTGGGAAATATCTCGCTCAAACCACCTTAAAAGGGAGCGAAGAATGATGGGAAGGGAGAGAGCCGAGAAGGAGTAGGAGGAGCCAGAAAGATAATCCGCCAAAACGGGAGATGGATGAATAAATAAATACGGATGAGCACGCGCTGTGCCCGCGGTGCGTTTTGTGGTTTCCTTGAGGAGGGAGGGTAGGGAAGGGAAAGGGATGGGGGTGCACGGGGGGTTGGAAGTTTGGAGCTGGTGCAAGGGAGATGTGGCTGGTTACAGAGGTGGGCGAGTGGAGCGGGACTGCGGCACGGGTTGAGTGGAGAAGGCGGTGGTGCTCTCCGCGGAGCGAATGTGATTTCGGAATATATTTGATGAGGAGTGGAAAGGTTTGGGGGGCTGAGTGGAGTGGGCGAAAGTTAGGAAGGAGGAAAAATGTGACGGAATAAATAGGAGGAAAGCAGAGGAAATGGAACTAAGGAGCACGCCGGTGAAAGAAAAATAAGAGAAGACGGTTCCGGCGTTGCTGTTTTAGCGTTTTCGGTGCTTCAGTTTCACCGCGAGAACCCATCCAGCGAGAGGAAGTTAGCACCACGGAGCTATAATTAGCGCAGTTTTTTTTTTCAATGTTCAATTGGACACGGACTTTTTTTATTTCCTTCCACTTCCTCTGCCTGTTCTTATTCCATAACTTTGTTCTCCTTCATCTTCGCCCATGGAAGCCCTAAAATCACGTCGGTGAAAGAAAAATAAGATAGGACGGTTCCGGAGTTGCTACTTAAGCGTTTTCGGTGCTTTAACTTCACCAAGAGAACCCATCGAGCGAGAGGAAGTTAGCACCACGGAGCTATATTTAACGTGTTTTTTTTTCAAGCATTCAAGTAAGCACTGATATTTTATCTCATCCCACTTTCTCTGCCTCTTCTTATTCCCCCCTTCACCTTCCACCCATGGAAGCACTAAACTAGAAGAAAAAGAAAACTAAGGTTCCGGCGTATCTTTTTTTGCCTTTTCTGTGCCTTAATTTCGCCGGGAGAACCCATCGAGCGAGAGGAAGTTAGCACCACGGAGCTACCTTCAGCGCGGTGTTTTTTATATTTGAGTTCTTTTTCGTTTTACCTGCTGCCAACCACTAAATATAAGAAAATGCTATGGCTTGTGAAGGTGAAAGTGGGTAGGGGAAAAGAAGTTAGGGAATAAGAAGAGGTGGAGGAATTGGAATGAAGCCGCCGGGAATTAACTCATATATGAAACGGTCGTCGCCATATAACACAGACGCGAGAGATCACCGGAAAAAATGAAGAGATTCAACTCACATACATTCAGAATGCATGTTCAGTCAATAGCAATAGTTTGTGTAAATAGTATGCGCATAAATGCATTCCATTATTTTTATTTATCAACCCGTTTGTTGAGGAAAATCCAAAATAATTCCAAGCGAAGGCTGATGAATGCTATTTTTGTTAATTGCATACTAATTTGTGGCCATTCTAAAAGTGTCGGTCCCTACCATAGCGCATAAACAGAGAAGCAAAAAAGTAGACTCCGAATGATATTCTATGCAACGATTATTGCGCGTAACCACCATATTGTTAGCGAGCTCCTTCGGCGCAATCCTTAAAATCCTCTCCGTGTGGTCAGTGATTTTCAGCGATCTGAGTTATATGTGCTGAAGAATTCGTGCCATAGGAAACTTGTGGAAACTGTTTAGTATGACGTTATAAAAAAAACATTGACTTATAAGTAACTACGAATGGTTGGTTCGACTTCAACCAAATACTAAAAAATATGAAAACCCTATAATTTTTAAGGGTTTCGCATAACCTTCTTGCTTGTGTCTTGTTCACGTGAGAGGAAGAAGAGCACCAATTCAAACACTAAAGGGTATCGCTACATTTTCTTTCGCTAAACGTACGTCGGAGTCCATTAATTTATTTATTAAACTCAAAAACATCAAAATGAGGTAGGATGCTCACCCTGCACACTACTTCCGAGTGCGCTTCTCTCATAAAAACCCATTTTATCTCACTCTTCGCTACACTACTTAATTAGCGACCAGCCGGGATGGAGCTTGCGTATCACGTCCGAAAAGAATTACAGCCATAGTCCATACAAAAAAAAAAGAATTACAGCCATAGTCGATTTTGGCCTCCCTGTATGTACCCTATGTCAACACTAAGCATGCAGAGGTGACAAATGGATATTGGTGGTTAGTTTCATGACTTTCGAGGTGCAAATCTGACGTCGTTCACCGCCAATATAGCTCTGAAGGTAGATTGAGTGAGATGTTTCTTTAGTCATAATAGAGATCATATTAGAATATTTTTTTAAATTTAAACAGCTTAAAGAATGATGAAGTAAGCGTTGTAACATTAATCGCGATTAAACTTCGTTTTAAATGACTGAAATTCTCAGTATTTAGCTAAATTTTCACGTGTAAAGCTTGACTCGCCTCAATACTTGACTCATTTGTTCCACGCCGAACGCTGTAAAAGCCTTCGCAGGCGATGGTTTGTTTTTGCGATTTTGTGTACGGCATAAAAGAAAATTGACGTAAGCTATGAGTCAAAACTTACTCATTTTTAAAGTAAATTCTTTCTGGAGGAAACTGCCGTATCATGGAAACAGCCCATGGAACACGGATTGTTTGTTTTCTTTTTCATATATCTGGAAAAGTAGAAAACCAGAATGGCCGCAATGTTGGTATCAATAGAAAGGTGAGATATTTTTAGTCTCATTGAGACCAAATTCATTGAATTTTTTGAGAAGTGACATCTCGCTCAAGCTACTTTAAAAGTGCCTCTAGACTTGGAGACGAGGCTGTCGTCGAGTTGGCAACGTTGGAAGAAGGAGTGGGGAGTTACAACGAAGGGAGACCAATGTGTCAAGGAAGAGGCTTAGTGGAGATAAGGAAGGCGGCGCTAAAAGCCTCCGTTTGGAGCAATGGACGCGGGGTGAAAAAAAGTTTTTCACGGACGCTCCCAGACGTGAAATAAAAGTTGATGATGTTATAATAAGAAATCCTCCTTGGGCCAACTCATCCGCCCTCATTCCACTTTCCCCATCCCTCTCTCTCTCTCCTTTCTCCTCACTTTCCCTTCTAAAGAGGCGTTAGTTCCCATTGTGGTCACTGGAGCGGCGTCCCTGTCGACTAGGCCGAGAGGAGACGATGATGAAAGGGGCAATGAAATAGGAATAGGAATGGGGAGGAGATTCATTTGCGGGAAAAGTAAATGAGGCAGGTTGAGGAGAGAAAATGAGGCTTTCAAAAGATGTTAATATAGTGGAAAATATGAAGGGCAATAAGTGGAAGAAGATGGAGATAGCGGCGTCGAAGCCAAGAGTCACTGAAAGCATTGGGGACGAAAGTGGTTGATGACGGAATGGCACTAAATTCATACTGAATTTAAGGTTAAGGAGATTTTAAGAATCAGAGATAACCCAAAAGCAACAAAAGGTTTTAATTCGATTCCCCTACTTTCTTGAACGAGGAGGAAAATATCTACCAAAGGCTATGAGCTTTGACAAGAAAACACAAGTAGAGTAATAGGTATTCGATTTTTTTATATGGCCCAAACTTCACGCTAAGTAAAAACTGAAAAAGGTAAATATCTAAAAAAAAAAAAAAAAAGGATTAATGTATCCCGCTGTTGCTAATTGCATCTGTTTGATTTATGATTATCATCCGTTGCAAAGGAAAATACAAAAGCCTCCGTCAAAATAAATATATATATACATATAATTATCCATATCTGGGTGTCTGACAACTAAAATGTATTATTCCTGCTTTAATTAGATAGAAATCTAAATTCGAGCACTCCTTATTTAATCTAGTCGGATATTTAAAATACAGCTGTCGAGAAAAAAATTTCAGGGAACGAACTCTGATCCCCATCCCTGATCAATAGGTATATGAAAAAAATTCCATTAAGTTGTGAAATTGATTACCTAGTAGTTCGTTTAATATGCCTCCTCAGGTAAAATCATTTCTCACTTATTGCCTGCTACTTACAGACAGGGACAACAGCACCCAGGGAAGCTGGACCATTCAAGTAAACGGACAATCAAAATAATTGAATCGGTTTTCCTATCCCTTATTTATTTCTTCGGCAAGTGTATAATCACAATACCTTCAGAACGAGCGAAATTCATCGCGAGTTCTCTTCGATTTCGTCAGTGAAGACGCTCAAGACGTCAGCATTAATTTTCACGGGCACGATACCCTTCAATCTTCTTTGAATGGTTGACATCAGGTGTGATAACCTTTGCCTCTATCAATAATTTCAGCGAAACTCAAATTCCCACCAAGCCGTAGCAATAAATAATCAGTTTCAATTAACAGTTCAATGAATTTCAATCGACTACATAATTGCATTTCTTTCCTTGATACACACAAGGTTTGGATCGCGTCAGGGTGCTCTGGAAAAATGTTGAACCTCTGTAGCACAACCTTACAAACAACAGGAACATCATTAGGTGAACTCTTATACCTTCTTCAGCCACTCAAGAGAGCTCCCATTCCGCCTGAAATGTCTTCCATTACTCATGCACCGAGGAATTAGCCTCATCAAGCCATTTAAGAGCGCAAGGCCACTGCTCCCACGGCAGTTACAGATATGCTGGAAAACCAAGGCACTCGCAGTCTACTCGGGATTTTATTGTCTCCCTCTACGGAGCATTCTACTCGTTGAGAAGACGTTAAATGGACTTTAAAAAAATTAAGACTCGGCTCGTTGCAAAGGCGCCCTTCTATTACAGCCGGCGGCCTTCCTCCTCCTCCTCCCCCCCTCCCTTACGTCTACAAAAGGAAGGGAGGAATGGGGAAAGAAATACTGTGAGAGAGCTAAGGAAACGGATGAGATGTAAAACAAAGGGGGAGAGATAATGCGCAACGAGATAAAGGACGACCGGGGGGTGCGGGGCGGGGGGGTGGGGAGGAGGGAAGAGCGGTTGAGCGGGGTTCCGAGGGGAAGAGGGAGGAAGGAGGGTTTAAGATTAGTGTGGTACGGGTTGGAGTTGCGACGTCCTGGATGAGAAATTGTCGAGCAGTTAAGAGAAGAGGGGAAATTGAAATAAGGTCGTAAAAGTGGGCGGTCGAGGCGGGAGAAGGAGCTCAAGAAGTGAAGTTCTTGGCGGAATGAAAGGGTGCGGGTATGAGGGCGGGGGTTGGGAAGTAAATAATATGCCCTTGCAGTGAGCACATACCCGTACAATTCCCAGCCCGTAGTACGTACATACATAAGCTTCCTTCACCAATCTCGGAAGCTGCATGACATGGAATGGGAGAAGTTCGACGAGATCAAGAGAAGAATTGCACCAAACGGAATACATCATTCATCATTAAAGTGGTTGGAGCGAAATTGTTTATGTGCAGATATTGCAAAACTTTGCAAATGTGTTCATCTATTGATTGAAGTTAAAGAATTGAATCTTACCGATTTGTTTTTTTGTTGGCAAGATATTTTAACACGTAGCGTTATGCCACTTGGCATAAACTTCTTGATAATTCGATTAAATACGTACAGACTTTCCTCTAAATACGAAATAATACATTTATTATTATCAAAATTATTGCTAAGAAATAAAAAGGTGTCACGCGGAATTCAATATTTGAAGAAAAACATATTTCAATATAGTTTCGTCTCAATTTCGAATACCGCACCGAAAACTCTAGTCATGACATGCATTCATTGAGGAAAAAATGTAAATGTAAACCTTGTATAATTTCCATTAATGCCTGTATGGTGGGTTCCAACGCACGAACAGATGCACTTAAATGAAATGTGGTCCAAGATTTTTTTCGAATTACTTAATACATTACAAAACAACTGCGCACTCAATGACCCAAGATTACCGCTCCAGCCACCTTAATGTAACCTACCAATAAAGGTAGGTTTAAGTGCTAATGAGTAAAAATCCTCTGAATTTTCGCACGCGTAAGGTCCTATCTAGCAACAATATTTCCAACTTCGTCTCAGCGTACGTCGCACACTTCTTCATCCCGTCCATAAACCCTAGTCTCTTTCTTCCTCTTCCCCACCGACCCAGCATCCTCCTCTGTATCACGACCTTAAGCAACCCTTCGCCCCTCATTTCCCTTTTCCAACCGGAAGAGGTTATGGAACTATTTTGCTACTACCTAATCTCATTCGGAAGAAGAAAATCTGTTGTATTCGAAGAAAATAGGATTGCCAACAGGGAAGCTGTACGTGAAAACATGTATATGGAGTTCTGCGCTATATGATTCAGAAACATGGACCATTGGAAAGCTGTAACAAAAGGGGATTGAGGCCTCCGAAACTTGGTGCTGTAGGTGAAAACTGGAGATCAAATGGACGGATAATATCATATGATCATAAGACGGACAAGAGAACGAATAAGTGTGCAGAAGAAGAGAAAAGGCAGAAACCATATGGAGCACTGCCAAAAAGAGAAGGTTCAGATGGATAGACCCACTTTTTGAGACACAACGAATTTTTTTACGGAACATAATAGAAAGACGGTAAAAGACAGGAAATCCAAGCAAGGAAGACCAAGGGACAAAGTTAACGGACAACTAAACGGGATATGGTACAGAATAGTTACTAGGTCATCAAAAGGGTAAGCAAGGGAAAGGATAGTGATTAAAGATTTCAAGCTTTCCCGGCGAATGGTACTGATGAATTGTTCTCGGGCTTCCCACCGAGCATGATGGCCGGCTTTTCGACGGAAGACTTTCATGTCATCTCCACTGCCCTGAATATGACAGGAAAGTCTTCAGTCGAAACGTCGACCAACATGCAGACTAACACGGTGGGAAGACTGAGATTAATTCATCAAGGGAAAGGATAGAACGGAGAGCTTCAGTCGACCAATCTTAGGATCGTATGGCTATTCTATGCCGATAAACCATCCTCAAGGCAGCGTGTGGCAGGGGGTGCTAGTAAACCAGCCATGAAAAGGGGAGGGAAAATAATAGGAAAAATCAGAGGATGAAAGTGAACAGTATGCGAGCGGAGTGTAATAGAGTCTCGCTCTGTTTTTTAATAGCCACTAATGGTGAGTGGAGAGAGGTAATTTCACCAATCAATTCAACATTGTATCCATCTTTTTTTTTCATTCCTATCAGTTCTTGAGATATAGAACGTGGTCGAAATTATATCCCCAAAACAATACTGAAACTCACCTGATATGAACTATCCGATTAATCTAAGCCTAGCGTGTGGCCTCTCGAGTCACTAGCGGCGCCCAACGTAGTCCTATCATCAGCTGTGTTACAATCAACGTAGCACTTTTTAGCGCCGAATGCGAATTATCTTCGCATTTTACTCATTTTGCGTATTAAGTCTTGATGCGCAGGGTTCCAAATTCTCTTGACTTGTTCGAGGTGTGGCCGAGACAATATGTTCCTCACCCAACGCCACGCCAACCCTGTGCTCAGGAGATTGTTGTTGGAGGGGTAAGAAATTGGCGACGGGGCGCGATGTGTGACGCAGAAAGGGGATGAATTCAGAGGCACCTAATCAGGGTCAGTAATTTTCAAACGAAGGAACTTAGAAATTAGGGCAAAAACTTCATTCAGTGGAGAAATAATACCGACACGAGTTCTTTGGCGACGCATGATTTGCTATGTATACTTGCAAATGGGATACCGAGAAGGTAAAATAATGCTCCGTCTTAGACGGGCAGCGTAATAGCATATTATCATATCATTGATTGATCATATTCAAGGGTTAACAGAGAAAAATCATATTTTCTAGTCGATAATTATATTTTTCAGCTTTTTTAAAAATACCATATTTTCCCTAGTTAACTGGTACTGTCTCATAATTACTGACGACTCAAGGTATTTTATTTCAACCACCCAAAATGTTTGAAGTAATCCACCACCCCAAAAAATACTCATTTTATCATTACTGGGAATTGAATTATTAACCATAGACGGTTTCATTGCATAAAAATAGCGTATTGCCAAACGTAAAATATTTAAGTCCATATCCTACGTGGGAAAATCATACTAGACATTTTAAATTTTCAACTTCTTTCAATAATAACAGAATATTAAATTCGGACTTTAATACTTATGTTTAAAATTTCTTAGTTCAGTCACCGAATCCGCAGCTATTGATATTTTTTCAGTCACAGAAATAATTACGTTAATATTTCATAGTCGTTTTATTTTTGCATCTAACTTAAAAATTACTTCAGAGGAAACTTACTGCGGAATATTTCTGTACAATGCCTTAATTTACAAAATAAAAACTCTCTGAGGCACCCTCACAGATTACAGTGATTTAATTTATCAAATCAAGGCGCTTAAAATGTATGAACTGATATCTGAGTTTTTGTCGCAGAGTCTTGAGGGAATTAATTATATTCACGGCATTGGGAAGTATCAACTTCATGAATGAATACATCGTGCTGGAAATCACCAATGGAAAAAAATTAATAATAATTAATAATATGAGTATATTTAGCATTGGGTAGCCACGGATGCAGAGTGTTGAATTGAAATGCGATAGCACCTAAAGAAATAACCTTTTGAGGGCTGAAACCATATTATTATTTTATTAATATTATTTATTTGTCCTCGTATTTGTCCTAATAGGCCATACACATAACGGTATAAATTACAAACATTTCACTACGAGAGACATATTTTTCCCTTTAGGATAACATCTTGTTTGGGGTTAACTGACTCTTCTTAGTCTATCAAAATTTACATCAATGTAGAAAAAAACAAAATGAGTTACTGTGCCGCCAATTACAAATCACTTTACAAAAATTATAGAGGATACAAAAAATATAAACAATAAAAAAATAATCCTTGTATGTATATAAAAATTTACATTCAAAGGTGAGTACCTTACAAAAATATCATTGGTTATATTGACCAAAACGAGCCAGAAACCGCTTCGCTCCGATAAAATATTTCCAGCATTTTCTACGAATAATTTGACCCGTGGTCCCACTCGCGGACATTTCCACCCGATTGAAACACAGCGAACGATCTACTTTATTGATGCGGGCATCGATTTGTAATTATTATAATGGCAGGGGAGTAGAGAGGAAAGGCTTGGGTGGTTGGTAGGACAGAGGGGTCCGTGATTCCGGAGAACGGAATCCAGAAAGGAATGAGAATTTAGGAGCACTGGAAAGGAGACGGGAGTCAAGGGAGTAAAATGATGGGGCCGCACGGTCTTCGGGAACTCTTTTGCAAAAGGGAAAGCAGAGTGGAAGGGAGGGGCGGGGGGGATTGGGAGGGAGGGGGATATTGGGAGGGAGAGTGGGGGGAGGATGGTGGAGGTGTGGGGTGGAAACACAAGTGCCAGAGAGAAAAATGAATCGGGTCTTGTTCAGAAAGGGGACGCCATTTGTATCTTCCACAATGTTTCGGAAAACATTTGTTGTTTATTATCACACGTCAATTGTTTTGTGTCTCAATTTTTGCCGGGATATCCATTGCGAGTCGCAGGTTTGATTCAATTATTCAGAGAATTTCCAGGTAAAGGACATGCTGAGTAAACTCTTCTCGGACTCTCCACCGAATTAAACTATTCATAATTGCCGACGTTTCGGGAGACGACACGTCACTCATTCTTACCTTGAGAATGAGTGACGAGTCGTCTCTCGAATCGTCGGCAATTATGAACAGTTTAAACCGGTGGAGAGCCCAAGAAGAGTTTGCTCATATTATTTGCCGAGAAAACGTTAGATCCTTCTTTTGAAGGACATGCTGTTCGGTTCATGCATGGTAAAGGCATTCTGCACACTTCAAGAATACGCAATCAAGGGCACGAAATGAGTAGGACACTTAATGATAAGGAGGAGAAATGGTGATGTCATACAAGATCCTGTCGCACTTCCATGCGACTAAGAAAGGATACATGGTCGATGCTTCAATGCTATAATTTCATGCAATTGACTGTTAATCACTCGGAGGATTTTCTAGACCTCTGTAGTGTAGTTAAAGTTTATATGCGTACTAATACTACAATATATAGAATTCCAACAAAGAAAAGATTCGTCCACTTTCTGAACAAGACTCAAAAAATCGGGTGGGGGAGGTGAAAGTGGGGGAAAAGAGAGAGAGGGGCAGAACCCTAAAAATATCCGCGGGAAGCTTCGTGTCGTTGGGAGCGTGTGTGTTAAAGAGGGGGTAGCTGAATACTACGCCAGAAAATGGGTTTTCAGACCGCTGGGGTTTTCATCGCCACGGCTACATGCCAGTAGATTAAAAAAAAACAGTTTACGTCGTCAGACGCTCAAAAGATGGAGCAATGGGTAACGTTATGTAGCGATGAGGGTTAATTAATTGCTCTATCCCTGTCAGCACATTTTTACTCTTCACAGAATGTGACAAAGATTAATCTCCAGGCCCATCCCATTGCCCAGTTGAATCCCATCTTCCGGTGCAGCTGCATGTGCCAGCGTGTCAGCGACAACACTTTCTCGTCTCAAGCGACAGGTTCTCAATAGTCTTCGACCGAAAGACTCCTCTTGTACCTAAGGAGAAACTGCTGTCGCTGAAACGCTGACACATGTAGCTGAACCGGAAGATCACATGAAGCCGCTGCGAATACCTTCGCTCCATCGAATTATTCTCTTTCTTTTCATACCGATTTTCCACGTGAAAAACAACCAACAATACACAAAACTACTTACAACTTAGTAAAAAAACAACTGAATTGTGTGTTATATAGATCTCTTTGCCCGCCACAAAGTAAAAATAACAATGAGCAATGTTATACATATAATACTGTTAATTGTGTGAGAGAGAGTGACTCGTGAGGTGTAGAAAATGAAGAGAAGATGATATTTTTCCTGTGAGCCCCTTCATCACTTTTTGCAGGCTATCGCTGTGCTCTACTTATTAATGCGATAAATTTTTACAAAATTGGAAAATATTTGATTTCTGGTTTTTGACAATGGCCATAATAAAAACAGGAAAAAATATAATTTTCTCTTCATTTTCTACACCTTTCAAAAATCGAAAATATACGATGTATTTTGCATCAGCGCGAGCGTGCCGAAATAAATTATTTTTTATACTTATAGCACGTACTCGAAGCCATCAGAAAATGTTTTGGAGAAAATGCGATGAGTTACTCTCCCTCACATTTAACATAATAAGAATTAATCTTATCTACAATGGAGAAGAGTTGAAAAGGAAAGGACCGCATGGAACTATGCAGAAAAAAATAATCAAACGGATTGGACCCCCTTAGGCACAAGGAGGTTTGTGAGGAATATACGAGGGCGAATCAGAAAGTCTTTGCCCATATTTTTTATTTGGCAAATTATGGCCGTAAATGCAAAGTCAACATATCCATTCCCAGCGGTGGACCTTTCTTGGACCGACCCGGCAGTATCTGCCGGTAGCTCTGTGGCACGTCAGTTCTGTCATTTTTTAAATAAGGCGGTCGCGCTTCACACGTCCACGGCGTAGGAGCAATGAAGTGTGATTCGTTTTCTGAGGAGCAAGTGACGAATGCCCATAGAAATCCACAGAGAAATGCAGCCCACATATGGGGAAAAGTGTCTCGCTTTGAGAAGTGCGAGGCGGTGGTGTTGTGAGTTTGCACAAGGCCGTGAAGACTTGCATGATAATGAGCATTCGGGGAGGTCGCATTCGTCGCTGATTGACGACATTTCCCGCGTGGATGCAATGGTCGAAGCGGATCGGGCTGTGCATCTCAAGGACATTTTCTGGGAGCTTGGCATTTCGTATGGGAGTGTTTACGACAATGGTACACGGGTCCTTAGGGTACCGGAAGGTTTCATGCCATAGAAAATAGGGGCAAAGACTTTCTGATACGCCCTCGCAATTGGAGGAAAAATAGAGGAAGAGGTCCCAAGATAAAAGGCAAGGGATAAATGCAGAGACCAAACAAAGAAGAGAGTACATAAGGAAAACTACCAGGGAGTAAGGGAACTGCCATCAGATAGGAAAGTATGGAGGGCTGCAGTCAACCTCTCTTAGGATTAAACGATCAATGATGCTGATTAACTAACTATAATAAATTAATTACAATTAATGAGATAAAGGCTTTGCTACACGCACGTGGATATAACAAATTTGAGAAGTTAAGGAGTTGTGCGAAACGTGCTGTTAGTAACGTTAGCTCAGTAACAAAACTGATTATTAAGGTGATACAATCACATCTAGCCTTTCTACTTTTGACTATCTAATTAAAACGCATCATATAGCCGGTCTAACAACCTACCAATGGAAGTGAAGCAATAAAAAAAGAACCCGGAAGTTTTTGAGTTATGGACACTAAACTGCTTGTTTACGACTGGGATATAAGACACGGGTTAAACGTGTGTTTGTAAATTTATACTAATAATATCGGAAAGAAAGAAGTCACACACATCGCTGAAAAATAGACTACTTTCAGCGCAGTATTACTAAGTAATTCTGAATTATACGAAAACCAACAACATACGTCTGCGTCGATGCATCATGTAATGATCTTTTCTCTTTGGATTCAGTCATTTATCGAGAACGTAGGTTTCTCACAATTTTTGTAATCGGCTTAACCGAGGAGGGTATCATACACCTTCCTCGGCAGTCTACAGTGCAGGCAGCGCCTTTTTCCTACCAGGGCCCCGCAGTCTGCCCAAACTGCTCTGCTCCCCTCAACCACCTCCATATCTCCTTTGCAAAGTCATTTTAGATTTTGGCGGGTTGGATGCAAGATTGGATGTTAATATAACGTAGAAAATTACATAAGCATTAAGTTTGAATCTTACGATAATTTTTTTAACGTACAAGTTCAGGGATTAGCGGCAATTATAGGGATCCCTATCCCATTTTACATCGTTTGTGACCATCCTGTTTTTTCGTCCATGAAGAGGAACGTGAATTTAACTCTGCTAATCAGAGCACACGGCGGCATATGGGGAACGTGACGCCACATGTGAATTTTAAAGAATTAAGGACTGTAATCATTGCGGTAGTGATTATTTCAGTTACAGCAATAAATGACCATGTGATAGTGAAAATAATGGATTCAGATTTCAATGTCTGTGTCATTCAAAAGCTACAGCTCAAATGATTCCTGGACCAGTACGTGAAAAATGACCGCGTGATGAAGGTACTCAAGGAGCAATTCAAATAAGTAGTTACACAACCTATCGAAAACATTTATTATAGTCTCATTGGCAGCTGTTATGGTCTCTTATTGTACCACGTGGGAGTAAATTTAGATGTCAATACCGTTCCATCTATACCTTGCCGTGTGAGAAAGTTCAACGGGCTGGGCAGGGTGAGAAAGAGGGGGGATGTGAAAGAATTTGGGCGTTTGACAAAAGACCGTTGACGGGAGGACGTTGCCCCTTTGACACATGGGATAACAAACTCCACGGAGCATTATGGGACCTCATCAGTCACGATCTCACCTCCCGTCAACATTGGCGTGCTCCCAGCGATACGACCTCAAAACAGTTTTCACCAATTGCTTTGCTTTTCGTTCCAATCTTCAAACAATGTGGAAGGTGGAGCGTGATAAAGGGAAATGCAACCCCATTATTAGCTTCAGCTTTTATAAGGTCGTGTTCCGCATGTATTTCAACTTGAGTTGTATCGAACGGTCGAGTCCCAGGACACTGCCGAGGTTTCGTAATGACCGAGGTACAGATTCTCCTTTACGTCTTACGTCTCTTTTCAGAGCCATAAACCAATATTCTGTAATTCAAAAAGGGGAAATGCTTTGTTAACACAAATACTATTTCACAATTGAAATAATAATAATAAATGCCATTGGTAAGGATACACAAAGGCGATGTATTTATGATGCGTATCTTATTTATTGTCTAATTAATTTTCCTTATAAAACTCTCGTGTCATGAGAGTTTCGATAAATTATCCGATATTCTCTGGATAAAATTTGACTGTTTGTAAATATATTCGTTAACAATGGGAGCGGAGGCCTGGGCATGGGAAAGTTTTAGTATATTTAAGAATTTGTAAATAATTCTCTTACCCAGTATATTTTACCCTTTTTCTTGGGAAATACTTTGGCACAACATACATAATTCAAAATATTTCTAAGTATATTAAAGCTCAGCACAGTTACTCTCCACGTTGACATGGTCATTCATATGATCAAATTAAGGCTTTGGAGATTGATTTACTGATATGTAAAGCTCCGCATACAGTCGGTTTTGCGCATCATTAGTTACAGCGTCAATCATCGATTGATGTTGCTTGACGCTGCGGTATTGAAATTTTCCATATATATATATTGAAGTTTTCCCAAACCGGTTTGGGAGACAGGCTTATGATCTCAAAGGTTAGTTTCGATTCGCTAACGACACATATATATTTTCCGTGCGCTCCATTTAAATCGTGTCATCCAAACATTTTCCACGGGGAGTATAGAAAGCAGATTCCAAACCTGTAATCATTTCGGTGCCTCGCCAATCCTCTTTCCATCCAATTAGGGCGTAGTTAGTAAGACACCTCTCTCTTTTAGGTCTCTTTTTACATTTATCTATCGTGGATTCGAATGAGCGAGATGGAATAAAATTTGCACGCGTTCCGGCTCTCTTTTTTTCTATCTTTTTGAGAGGGAACCAACACGCTACAGTCTTACATTCGGCAGCGAAGAAACACCGTCAGCATCCGTCCCCACGCAGTTAAAACAGCAGTCCCGACGACCTCCACGATAAGATCCAGCACGTAGTCATGCGCTGGAATATATATGCGCGCTTCTAAAATTATTCAGAAATTTTCTCCCGGGATAATTTTAGGGAGCGGACCGAATTCTGCTAAATATAGTCGCGGCGGTGGTGCGGGCAGGGACAAAAACGCTATGGCTCCACACGCGACCCTCATTATCACAGATATGGATCTCGTGCTATGCGGCCGGTCGCTTTTTTTTCCTTTGACTCCCTCCGTTTCTCCCCCCCTTGTCCGGCCTTCTTAATTGGGTGGAGACACCGACAAACCTCTTCATTCGAGAAATATTTTTTGTCCCCCTTTCAATTCCGTGCGAGAAGATTACAAAGGGGATGTTTTTAATGAGCGGAATATGATCCTTATTAAGACCTAGCATTTGGGAGATTAGTAAGGTGCGCGGCTCGTCTATCTTGGGAATTAGAGACACGTGCGGGTTAGCGAAGGATGGGTTCCATAGAAGACTCAGGCTTTACTCTAAGTCTCATTTAAAAAGCCCGTTTCACAAGATATTTGATCCCGCACAAGTTCATATGACAGCTATATGAATAGGGTTACCTTATTCTGATATCCAAAAACTGGGCCATGTCGAGGAGAGACTAAAACTGGGACATCGTATGAACCTAAAAGTTAAGCTGATGATGTATGGTTATTTCTTTTTACATTTTGATTGAAAAAATATTGCAGGCAGGTGCGGCTACATTAGTAACAAACTATGGAGGACTAAGTACGACTTTCATTACCAGTGGGGTGGTTGAAACCTTATTGGCTCCCGTCAAATAATTCGGGCAAAGTTAGAAAAATAACACTGCTTAGCTAGGGATCACTGGGGTCTTCCCTCCAACCAAGTGATAAACACTCAAAAGTCAGTTTAGAGCCTTTGAGAATGTGAGATAAAATTTGATACAATGATTAACTAATTTCTCGCCATCAATTTGTCGCCTTGCATTTTCCGTGCAGTGGGCAGAGGACATGGACTTCGGCATTCCGGAATATTTCTGCGTCAGCCGGGACAAATTTGCCTACCGGGTGGGACACCGAGACAGACCCTTCAAACCGAGACTGTCCCGGCCAAATCGGGAAGTATAGTAATCCTAGTTTTACAATATTGTGTGACACTGAATCACCATTATGGCTAAAAAGCATGAACGCTATCATGTTAGCTGAGGTACTTGATTTCATAATTGTTGCAGTACTAAGCAGTTAATAGTTTGCTTCGAAGTTTTAATTACCAGTTGATGGTTTTTCTAAGAGTATTAATTACTTACGTTACGTCTCTTAAACCTACAGTGCGAACAGCATTATTATTATTTTCCTGAAATTCCCAAGTCCAATGGAAACATTCAGACCTTTTAACCACTGACAATGCTGAATTTTTCATTTATGCTCCAAAAAATACCTTTTACGTCCCATCAAGATCTATAAGACTCAAATAGGTTCTCGAATCAATACGACGTAAAAAGAAGAAATTGTAAATATCAGAGAATATTCTTCCGGTTCAGAAACACCCGGTATAACTGTTTTTGGATATTTTAGAGTCGGGGATCGGAAGAAGAGCTTGAGACTTCTTCATGAGATGGCCTAACTTTACTAGCCCCAAAATGACGAAATATTGGCCCCTCAACCACAAAAAATATCGATTTTATAGGTATAAACTCGCGATTTGACGAGGCTTTAACGTAACACTCGCTTATGTCGAGATTCGACAGCTGCGGATTATTCCTGACCCTAGAACGCCTAGTGATGCCATACGACATCAGCAAACACTGATGCACTACCTGGTTGTGATTTATAATATTCATTCCACAAATCAAATATCGTTGTCAGTGCTTCCTCACTTCACTTCATAAGCTTGAAAAGAATACAGCCAGTCTCTAAGTTCTGTTTGATCTAGCCTAATACTCTGAAACTGAAGAAAACAACAAAATAAATTTAATGTATTGTGCGTCGAGCAAAGCGGAAAATTGATACAATGACAGCTGAAGTGCATACGAGAGAAACAGGTAAATCCATCTTCCATTGTTCGTAGTTTTTTCCTTTCTAAATTCCCTATTTGAATTCATACATTTATGAATGCATACTAGCTAGAAATAGGGCCAGCTGGAGACCTAGGAAAGGACGCATAAATAATGTCACAGAGGATGTACAAAGAATAAATACTCCCAACTGAAAGGAGCTAGCAAAAGATAAAATAATATGGGCGTTAACTGCAGAAAATACCAAAACTCATTGAGGGTTGTAGCGCCCAAGGACGAAGAAGAAGAAAATATTGCTTTTTTTTTAACTTGTGAGCATTTCAATTCTCTCAAAAGGGGAAATACTGGACGAGGAATCTTCCTAACGATCGAACTCTATGGAGTGTTACTCTGTGCGGTGCAATCAGCGCAAAAAGTCAAACTACTAGAAGTGCCGAGCTAATGAGCTGTCTAACTATCAGGAGAGAACTGCCATTGTGCCTAAGTCGTAAGAATGAGAAACGGGGAGGAGAAGAGGAGCCTTCAGTGTCGTTTGGAAAGGGGAGAGAAGAGAAAAATGAAGGGAGACAGTAAGAGGAGTGGAGTGGCTTTAGGAGAGCTCAATTGTTCGAGAGCAGAGTGCGCGTGGGATCGACGGAGTACTTTTGGGAGTTGGGCTGGCTCCTCTCTCTCTCGGAAAAGAAAGAAAAGAACAAGTGAAGACGCTTCGCGCGCTCGTGGGGTCGCCCGGAGAATAAGGGAGGCAATACTCTTAACGTTTTTGGAAGAGAAGTGCGCGAAGGAAGTTGAAAGAAGAGGGAAAGCGAAGGAGGGATAAAGAGAAAAGGCGTATTCGGGGAGTTTTAGGAGAGGAGTGGTGGACGAGAAACGTGGGAAGATGAAGCAGTGGAGAACTCAAGCGGGAAGGAATGTTTCCGTAAGGTCAGGTTTGCGTAATACATGCACTTCATCGTATCAGATACATGGGCCAGAGTTTCGTATCGAGCTTCTCCAACGTGGTTGGACTGTCGAGTGCAGAGTTGTGCTCAGGGGGGTCATTCTGTAATTCTTCGATTCCGTACCGATCGCTTGGGCTTCCTAACCAACCGACCGGTTGGGATTCCGTACCGACTTGGACTCCGCCACCGACTGCGCCTATTTCAGCGATTCTGTATGCAAGTCGGTGCCATTCCAGTCGGTTGGGTAACTCCTCCCACTCAATGTTCCCCCCTCCTCCCAATTTTCCGAGTGTTTCCGAAGCTGAGGGTCACATGCTGTATTCCCATCAATGAAAGACGATAGAAGAAACAAATGACTATCGGAAGCCACCTAGTGCTCTCGGGGTTGAAAACAACAACAGAAATCAACGATGTCGAAAGCAGAATGATCGTATATTAATTTATGTGAATTTTGAGCGTTACAATGTGTATTTGACAATTAAAATAAGTGCTTTATACTTGAAGCACATATCTAGTATCGTCCGTGAGAATATGAAGTATCAATAAAAGATTTTGAGTGCTACGAGATTAAATGAAGTATGCGAAGTGAGAATGAATCAGCTGTGATCGTTTGAATCCAGCAATAACTTTCAAAATTTCAATTTAACCTGTATATTGATTGATTATATGTATTAACTCGTGTGATTGAGATCCGACATTTAACAGCGTTTTGCTTTTGGAATTTCTAGTTGCAGAAAAGGCATTACGTGTAGTACCTATATAGTATTTAATCTTCCAAAGATTGATAGAATTGTTCGTTGAAATAAAATGAATAGTAGTGTGATATCGAAAATAGAAAATCCGTGTATGTATTATATATTGTAGGTATGGCATTGAAATATTCTTGTAGGTATTTTATTCTATATTCGTGGTTTTAGGACAGTGAAATTGCTGCGCGCTCGTGCCATGAAACATTTATTATGTAATTTTGTGGAGAAAAGTTGAATGTAAAATGAATTTAATGAGTGACAAATAAATACATATGGTGAAAGAAATTTAAGTTGAGTGTAGAAATAAGTAAATTTTTTATTGGCACTCTTGGTTATTGTACGAGTACCAATTTGCAAGTAGTGTTGTCACCACACCATGGTGTTGTCCAACACATTGTTTCAACATTATTTGATGAATAATCCGAAATTTATTATGATAGAGTGATGATTTACAGTTCAATGTAAAATATTCATAAAAAATATCTCCTCAACTACGAAAATAGAGGCCGGAAGCAAGCAAACATCAGTATAATTGCTTCAGTGTTTCTCAAGCAAACCGACTGATTCTCCGCCGCACCGACAGCATTTAGGTGTCGGTGCGATCCACCGATTCACACCGACTGGAGCTCGCCGGCGCACCTTTCGGGTGCGTACAGAATCTCACGGCTGCTCTCTCTCGTCGGTGTGACGTCCTACCCGACGAAAAGCCTACGGTACCGATCGGTTTGGAGTTACAGAATGACCCCCCAGGTCCGAGTACCGTCCCTTATCTTCGCTGTGAGCATGCCTGATTCCGTCCGCTTAAATACCTCCTGAGTATCGAAGTGGTCTCATAATTGCCGGACAGTCGTGCGGTTGGTGAGCCGACGTTTCTCAAAGGGTAGCACATATATTACCAATCTGGCTCTGGCGTGCGCAAGCCAAGTGGATTTCGTCCAGTCTGCGCAGGTCCGACTCCAAAGGAGACTCCGAGCCTAGAGCTTGAAGTTCAGCCCTATTACTACTGCTTGGATAGCCTGCTAGTCTGACAGTTCACTAAAGACTTCGATAAAGTACGCCCGATGCAGATTCATAAGTAATGACAAATGACATGGTACGTAGTCACGCGTGCGAGTTCATAGATATAGACCAAGGGATGAAGTTCGCCGGGAAAATACCATTTAACTTGACCGGGATTCATACCCCGATGCATACATCGTCATTTTTGTATTTTTCGCAGTGATATTGGTTAAAATTTTGGCGACTAAGTTTGGTTTGTCCTCCACGACAGTGATATCAAGAGCGCCAAAGTCTCCTATGCTACATTGTGGAGAGGGTGGTTTGCCCATAAGCCCCGCTGAAACTCGCCTTGAACTAAGATGGCATGGTGGTGTAACTGACTAACATACCCGTCAGTTGGGTGACCAGGGTTCGAATCCCGATCAACTCAAATGATTTTTTCCATGAAGAATTTCATCCCTTTGGTGCGTGAAGTGTGTTCAACGGTCATTGAATGCCTGGTGTGGACTAACCACGTCATACACCATTGAGGTGACTTACAGGATACCACTTACAATTAGATGTGGATTTTTTTCAACGAATCGGAACATGTATAATAAATGAGGAAATTTATTTTGCCTTGGTCTCCGGTTTGGGACGCTAATCGGGAGTATTGAAGTGTTGTCGTTCAGGAAATGAAGCGGGACGGGTTTGTGACTGACACAAGTGGGAGTGGGGATAAACGGGGAGAGTTCTGCATCGTGCGTACTCAGCCGGACCTTAAAGTAATTTGCGAATGCTAAAGGACTGGCTGGTTAGCAAATCAGTAGTCACATTCATGAATGCTCTTCGCGCGCTAGGATTCCGCGAAGGGTTCGGCGTCTCCTCCTTTTGTATCGGACATGCGCGGACTGGACGAAGATGAGTAGGGCCGTGCACGTCGGAGTCAGATAGGTAGTACATGTACTACTTTCGAGAAACCCGAGCTCACTGACCGCGCATGTAAGTCCGCGCAATACCGACCGACAGAAAATGCTACTCCCACCAACCTACACCACACTCGCTGTAACCAAAGTTTTGGCGGGAGTCATTAATATGGCTGCCGCCCAACAAGTGCCAACCTGGCAACGAGGCTACAATTCTATAT
Organism: Pyrrhosoma nymphula; assembly: GCA_963573305.1. Lineage (NCBI taxonomy): Eukaryota > Metazoa > Arthropoda > Insecta > Odonata > Coenagrionidae > Pyrrhosoma > Pyrrhosoma nymphula. Next base: position 65,614,155 of record OY754330.1, on the reverse strand, counting down.
GAATCCACATATATAGAATAATGCTACTAAGGTGTAAATCGTAAAACAATAATGACAATGTAAAATCGTTCAATCATCGGATAACTACAATTTACATTGGGGGAGGCTAGAGCAGCGCCTCTAACGACTCTCGGGTACTGAGGTCGTGTAACCAAAGGTAATCGAATATGTTTTCGATATGACAAGTTGACCTTTTTTCGTCGAGTTGTATCAGCAAGGAACAGCAAAGTATGCGCGTGCGCTTACGGACGACGAGATGTTACCGAAATAAAAAAAAACAGGCGAGCGAGAAAAAGCATGCGTAGGTGAAAAGGGTATGACGAGTGGGGGTCGGAAGTGTTTAAGATGTGAGAGAGAAGTAAAGAGAGAGAGAGAGAGAAGGGGTGCGGCAAAGTGGGTTTTTCAAAAAGGTGAGAACCCTGATGAAAAGGGCGGGATGATTAGGGCACGGGAAATTTATCCTCCAAAAAAGGCAGGGGACGGAAGGGAGAAAAAAAGGATTAAGAGGGTTTCGCATGAGAGGAGGGTGTGGGTGTGAGGAAAGGGAATGTGGGGAGGGAGGGGAAAGTCGGTAATAAAACCTTTGAAATAAAAAAAAATTATTCCCACGTTCAATTAACATCCATTAATCAAAAGACTATTTTTTCCGGGGAAGCAATATTTTGAGGGATTTCATGAAAGGTTGAGGCAACATGAAACGATTTTTTCAGACTCATCTCCTGAGCGGCCACGCGTCCAATCTCTCAAAGAAACGGACTTCACCCGTGCTTCCACGCTTTTACCATGTAGTATAACTGAAGGAAGTAATGCGATTCAAATCCTCGGAAGAATTTATCCACATTCTACCCAACAATCCACCACGAGGGTGTGCGGCGTTGGTCGATTTTTCACCATCATGGCCTACACTATGTATCTACTACAAAAGGATGTGAAACCACGACTATTAATGCATTAGCAAAAGAACTTCATACACCTGTCAGGAGGTGGAACTTCACCTACATGTACTATGTATGTGTTATCAATGATATAGATACTATGATCATTAATTTATTTTGAAAATACATGATGCACAGAGATATAGCTGTAATGCAGGATGATTGCGAGCTGTTTTGTTATCACTGCGTATCAAATAAATAATCATAATAATGCATAAAATAATTATTATATATATAGGTATAATAATAATTATTATGAATTATTATACCTATCGTAGAACCAAATAATTAAGTCTCATTAGAGGCTTCTCAAAGTTCTCTCGGGTTTCCCACCGGGTCCATGAAGACCGACGTATCGACGATCGACTCGAGAATCGTCCTCAGGGCTTCATGGACCTCCTGACCCGATGGAACACTCGAGAGAACTTTGAGAAGTTCATACGCCGTGAAAGCACCAGTGCTTACACCTCAGTGGTCTCTTACGGTTTATGGTCTAATATCTTTTGCAGGAAAAATTATATTTTAAACCTGTTTGCTCTGAAATCTATAATCCTAATTTTTTTCTCATGATTCAATTCAACTCGCAGTGCGTTGGTTTAAAAATATGTTTTTGAAGTCGTCAGAAAACAGACCGGCTCGCAGCTTAAATAATAGGTCATATAAAAAATTCAACCTTCGGTAAAAAACATTCCCCAGGTGAGGCTCGAACTCACAACCCCGGCATAGCTCGTTTACTGTCATATAAGTACCGTGCGCTAACCAATTGCGCCACTGGGGATCGATAAGCACTTACCACGGTGCAACATTTATAAATGCAACTAAAAGATATGAACCATTACGCGCAGGTAAAATTGGTATTGTGTGATACCATTCGCTTAAATCAAATTCATAACCAATTATATCTTCACAGCTGGGTGAGTAAAATATAAGAAACTTCCTCTGTGAAATGTATGTAATGACGATAGTGTGAACAAGTGGCTATCATGCGAGCAGATTGATTGTTGAAAATAGAAATTTTTATGCAGTGTTAAAAGCACCGTTTAATGTACAGATGTAGGCTTATTAATTTTCTCATTTTCAAGAGCTGCAATGCTAACTATGTTAGCATTCAAAGTCACGCGGTCGTCTCAATTTTGGATGTCCTTGAGTTCTGGAAATTTGGGCGGCGTTTCCTAACATTTTCTCCTATGGTACTACTTCCATATATTCTAGCGCTCAATTTGAACAAGGAGGACTACTTAAAATTAGCATTTAGCCGCTGTACTTGTTTTTCGGCAATAAATATCACACTACGCCTAAATTCAATTGACATTTTGTGGAAAGGGCACCATGAACTCCATCAAGTATGACCAAACTGAGCACGTCTTTTACTTTGGGGTATTTAGCATTAAACAACGGACGGGCACACAAAAACATGCCCTGAGTGGGGAAGTATCCACCCAGGTGGTACTCGAACTAGGGTCAGCAGGCGAGGACTTTACCCCACCGCCACCAGGGCCGGCAAAGTCTAATTTTAACGGTTAAAAGAATAATAAAGGTTTGCACAAAATCTAATTTAAACTATAAAAACAATCATTAAACTTTGAAATATGATAATTTTAATTTGGAAATAGAAAAAAAACAATTTATTTGCTAAATGCAGCGTTTAATTTTCTCTTAAATCTATTCATATTATGTTTTCAATAAAATTCCCCTCTTCACCAGATTGGCTGCGCGTTGATTCCGACAAGTCACCGTAGCTTCCCGCAAAACGCCACTCCTGCTCCGCGCATAACGCTCCAGCCAATGCCGGCGGTTTCCACGACCGGGGGATATTCTGATATTCTGGGACGTTACGGGGAGGGGGGGGGGGGGGCGGAAAGGGTTTGGCGTTGGGGTCGGCGTGGGGCGGGGGCGGTTCTGGGCCGTTGGCCCCAGTGTGGGGGGGATCCTTACGGAACCGCACCCGTTCAAAACCATTCCTCCCCCACCTCACCCCCAGCACACCCTGCCCACGGGAAAATAAACAAGTCGGAGCGGGGCAACAGCCGGGACGCGCCTGTGAGCGTGGCTCACATCAAACGTCCTAGTTTTCCACCTTGCACATTCCCACCGTTGCATTCTTCGTGCCGCGGTATTTTTCTACCTCACACGAAACCAAGTTCGAATTCTCAATTTTGTTCCCGATATTACATCCAAACTTGCTTCCGTATCCATCCTCACACTATTGAGGGTAAAAGAGCATTGAATAAAGAAAAACTGGGCTACTACAACGTTATGAAACTATTTGAAACTTAAAAAAAAAGATATTAGGTGAGGAGTTTAGTGCCTAATATCTTTTCTGTGCACGTTTACTTTCACAATGAAATTTAACCTGTATGTTTTATTTCAATCTTAATTTTAAAAAAACCTCCCGCAGTTCATTTTTACAGCCAGTATTATTTTACCTCATAAAAACGCTAACATTTACTGTTTTTTCAAGTCTGCTAACCCGTCTCTGAAAATTCTCCAAACTGTGGCATTGCTCCTTCCTTGATGTTCGTTTTTGCGCCGCAAGTCGGTACAAATAATAAGGTTATCCTCCCATAACCAATGATAATTAAAATGAATCTATGTCTCGCGAGGTCAGCTGGTGGTATTGCATAAGAAGAGCCAACAGCATGAAATTTCCCAAACCTAATAGCACTGAAGACAACGAAACACTTTAAAGAAGGAGTTGCGAATATTAAGGAAAGCCAAAATATGTGTATATTCCCCACTGAAATGAACTAACGGCACTCTAGTACAGCCAATATGAAGGAGGCATTTTTACCTGACAACGGTTCTTACTTCTTGCCTACGACCGTGGTGATGTGTTAGAGATAAGTGGCAAGGTAGGGAAGAACCCTCGTACAATCAGCTACCGAAAACAACGATTTTTGGCAACTCATTGTAAACCTCGTTAACAGTTGCTTTCTCTCCTCAACTTCCCCATAATCATTCTCCATTCACCTCCCCCTCTAATGTTTATCCTCTGACTTTCACAAAGTTTTCCCCTCATTTTCTCGCCACTCTTTCACCCCTCACTCATCTTTTCCTTCATTTCGTTTCTTCTTAGCGTAATTGGTTGACGTGTCCTGAGCCATTGTAAGCATTTAAAAAGGTCACTAAATTGTTATTGTATAATATTTTTATAACATTTCCCAGGGCATAATGGTATTAATATTGAATCAAACGATACTTTGTACTTCATTGAATAGAGTTCAGTAAGATTTAATTTTGTTTGATGTATATGTGTGTATTTTGCATAGAATATATATTTTCGACAATACAAGGTCCTAGAACAAAAAAATGTATTTTTATTTTTATTTCGGTCAGTTCCCAGTAGGGATCTATAAAAGGTGAGGTTATTTTTAAGTGGGAAATTGGGTTATTTTTCAACAAAATTGGTGTTATTTTTCTTCGAAAGGGTTGTTCTTTTACATGTTACCGGGTAGTACATTTATCAGTTATAATGTTTGTAACAAATTTATTGATAATGATGCGGTTAAAAAGAACTTATACAAAAGATTAACACACTTTTTAAACAATTGGAATATGCGCAAATGATACAATGCGCAGTCCAAAGATGGTCGTGGAACTGGAATGGACATGAGGGAGATTGGTAAAACAAATCACCCTCAAAACAGGCACAAAAGTAATGTGACAGACAATTACTTAATCTTGAAAAGAAAAAAAAATAGTCAAAGTGGCAAAATTACTCTTATTATAATTCGCTCTGTGGTAAGAACTCTACTGTAAGGTGAAATTAACCTCTCTGAATCTACGACGGATCAAGGTTGCCAGATTATTTGAGATTAACCCATAAAAACTCCCATGCCCTCTGCCTTTTTATTATGGGTTTATAAATGGGGATTTAATTCATTTTAGGCAGGCCTCAATATCTTCTAATTCACCTTAGCACACTGAATTATTTTTTAAGAAGCGCTGGTCATTGCCAGGTGTTGACGAAGAATGCGATGCAATGAACCATGCCTCGATAGAGTTCCAGCCTATAAGTGATGATTGCAACCATTGAAACATTGCAACAAATTGCAATTGTTTCGTTGGGTGTGAGAAACTTCCTGCCAGAGAAATTTATATCAGGATGTACTTGAGAGCCTGAACACCTGGGAGAGCCCAGAAAAAGCCCTAGGGGATAAATCTGAGGATGCGCGCCGGAATATAAGTTTTTTTTTGCCTGAACTGATGTTTAAAATATTTCAATCTTATAATATATTTTTTAATGTAATGCAATACATTTTTTCTCTGTTTAACTACCGGAGTTTTAGTAGAAAAAGAATGCTGTGAGGTGCAAAATAGCCTAACCTAAAATTTTACGTCCACAAATAGTAATACTTTATAGATTACTATAAGGATGTATGTCATTGCAACCCAGTTCCTTGCCATGCTCACGCTTGTATTGTCAAATGACTGCTCTGCAGCGCCCGGAGTCGGGGAATCAAGGGAAGTGAAAAGGCTCCAGGTTGTAATCTGCGGAGCCATGTGCTTGCCAGTATTTCTTTAAATGCGTCAAAATACGCCAAAAGGATGGAAATTTTCGTACCGAAGCGGTCCTCAATTGATTTCTCCTGTCTCGAGAGGCGGGAAAAACGATGTTGAATCTTCGATGAAGTATGGCGTTCAAACATCTGTACGATCCCTGCGGAAGAATTTGGATACAATTTAACGTGCTAATTCAACCAGGAAGGTATTTAGAAGGCCCTGCAAAGTAAACGGGGAAGGTAAATCGTCGTGATTTTGTGATGGAATAACGAAGCGAAGGCTTTCCCATCAGTCAAGAAGATATAATGAAGAAAGCCGTTAAAGTGTCAAGGGAGTTAAGATTCCACGCATATCTTTCAAATCAAGCATCGGTTATTGTAGAAAGAAGTTGCAAAGAAAACGACTTTTTCTAATTTGCCGAATTTAAGAACAGCATCTTCCGGGTAATAATGCAGAGAAGTCATGGCAGATAGGAACAGTAGAAACTTCAGCTTGTTTTGATATGGCAGCAAACGTCTACGTAAATACTGAAGGCGCTAAATCAGTATCGTGCCGAATCAGTTACACGAGAGATGAGAAAACTAAAAACACCGTAATTGTTGCGGCCACAACCGAAGGGCGATAACTGAACCCTTATGTAGTTTTAAGGTGTCAAACAATAGCTAGGGAAAATATATCATCAGGAGGATCAGGCAAAGCTACCCTCAAGGGGTAATCTTTAATGTGCGGAAAAGGGGACGGATGAATGGTGAACCTAAGTATGATAGGCCGAATGTCATCAGAGGTAAGTCCGCGTCCGTTACTACGCGAAAGGGAACACCCGTACTTGATGCTTTCAAGTTTCACCTGTACACAACGCGAAGATTAAAATGGCTGAAATGCGTACAGACCTAATTCTTACTCCCGGATCAATGGGATTATTATTACATGGTTTTGACATCGTGATTAAAAAGCCTTTCATAGATAAAGAAACATTCGGTCAGTGTATTAGGGGAAGTAGGCCAAATCAGCTTAGGACTTAATCAGACCAGTCTATTGTGCATGGATTTGCGAAATGCAGCATGTACATCCAACAGCATGGAGCATAGTAGCAGAGACGATTTTTTTCAGGGTGAAGACAGTGCCGGCAGTGACTCGAACATAAAACCTGGAAAGGTTTTACACTCGGACAACCTCTTGCGTATGGGCTCCATTCCCCTCGGTTACCTCTCACTCTCTCTCTCTATCTCAGCGACCCATTCCTCCTTTCGAGTCGAAAGGAGGAATTCGATGCTCCAGGCACTTTTATTGGCATGAAGTAGTTGCGTTTCTTTATTGTGGAAATGTGCGAACTCATGGTCCTAGACACGTATTTCATCATTGTATGCGAATATTTGGTCCGATGATTTAGAAATCTAAAGATGGAGCTTCGTAACACGCCTTCACAACAGATGGTAAAAATATTTGAAATTCAGTAAAAATTACTGCGGTGAATAATTTAGTATATACTAAGTACAAGCTACAAACCTCTGTTTTTTTAAAAGAAATCTAGGGGCTAGAAATTCCTAATTTTTTCAATATCCTCCCCATGGAGCGCACAGCTGTGATCTATCCCATGCAAAAGAGCTTATATTTTTAGGAAAATGTCTCGTGAAGTAGTGCGGCTAGTGGTTAGTATTTTGATATCAACGGAAAGATGTGTTTAAAAAATTTAAAATGAGGTCAAATTTAATAAATTCAAGGTGAAGTGATATCTCGCTCAAACTACCTTAAGTAAGCATTGCGTTTACAAAAAGAGGAAGCCCTTGACAATCGTGATGACCTGTGGACCAAAGAAGTTCACGAGTGAATAAAATAATTTCGGAAAGTCTTTCACCTGAAATTTATCTTTACAGCGATGAGAACTCGCGAGAAACAAATTGGAAACCATTTTGCGCACTGGTGGAAATCAATACCTGAGCGAACAACGATTCACCACGAGAAATTAGACACGAAATTAAGTTTTTATCATCGCGTTTAACAAGTGGGACAAACACTCCGCCGTGACACGGACTGCCTTGCCTTTCCCGCCCCACCTCTCCCACGGTCACTTCGTGGGCATTGATTGCGCCGAGCCGTGTTTGCGAGGAGAGCATCGCAATTAGGGGCGCGCCTTCACTTCCTCCCCTCCGCCGGAACCAACCCAACCCAATCGGCCGCGCACACGACGCTACCACCGCCGACGCCGTACCCAATCAACCTCAGATAATCCCCCCCCCCCAAAAGTCCACCAACGGCCAATTCAGCCCAGTCAAGAGTTCAGAGAGGAAAGAGCTCGACAGATCGGTGTGGAACTGTCACGGGGAGAAGAGGGAAGGGTCCAATTGTGCGTCGGAAGATTGGGGGGAAAGGGATCGATGCGGACGGAGAGTAAAAGGCAAGCCACTGGCTGTTTTGGTGGACGCGATAACTAAATGGGAAATAAAAAGATCCGAGAAACCTCTGACAAACCAATATATCACCGGTGAGAGTTTATCATCGGTCGTTCCGAGGGAGAATAGATGGGAGGAATCTCGGCTTCCGAGTGTATTTATTCAGGAGACGAGGTCAAAATAAATATTTGAGGAGAGTACTCAACGGAGTTATAAGCTTTTTAACAGTCTAATTATCTATGAGACTGATTGAGGCCTAACTCTGTGAAACCAAGTCATTTTTTATAAAAAGGATTGCTTTGCATTTGTGTACACTATAGTTTATTACCATGACTTCGGCCAATCATTGTCATTTTGAAGGTTAATGGAAATGTTACTTGAAATTAGTAATACTTTATGAAACCATAATTGGTGATAAATTATAAAGTGAGTAGATACTTTGTGATTATTTTTGATAAAAATAACTTCTTAATATTTTTATTTATCCTATATCAGATCACCTCATGAATGTGGTTTCGTCTTAGCGATCGTTATTGGGTGTCTATTGGATTGCATTTTGAAAATGCACTAAGCTTGCAACCTATAAGAAAATGTAGAAACCTCTCCTGAAATTAGTTATCAATAAAATATTTCAGTACTTTGAAGATCAAGTGACATCATTGCTCGTCAAATCGTGAATGAAATTCTTGACTTTCTCACATATTACTTCTTCTTCTTGGCCCTTGGTGGACCTTGGACTTTTCAACAATTGGACTTATTTCATTCTATCTATCGCAGCTCTCCTCCATCTCCTACACCCAAACGGGATAGTTAAACCATTAAATTACACCAGAATAGGTACAGAATAGGTCCAATACTCCTATCACCATATTCTCACGAAACTACTTCGGTTGACACGAAAGATCCGTCCATTTAGAAGCAAATAAATTTTCACGATGCTGATCCCCACGTGCATTGATGCTTTATGATGATGAATATGATCTTAATTAAGCACGTATAAGGACGGTAAAACACGAAATCCCAATAGAGTATTTGCACAATTTTTGGAAACTATGTTAAATTTTGCTTTGGTGCGTAAAAACCATAAATCCAAAATTTTACTGTCGTAACTTTCCTACTTTTTAAACAATAAGCGATTTAAAATCACATTTCGAACCTTGCGCACAAACGGACCGCGGCCATATTGAATCTGCTGTGACGTAATCGCCCTTACTCCACAATCGCTGCCGGGTTTGTTTACATTCGATCTGTGTTGTATTTACTGCCTTGTGTGGTAAATATCCTTTTTTTCAGGCGAAATAGTTCCAAAAATTACAATGTAGTTGCTTGATGATATCAATTAAAAATTACTGCGAAAAAGAAGAGCTACAAAGAGTATTGTTTCGTGCCATAATGCAATGTTGCTCAGGAAATCTCCGATCATTAACGCGTCCACACCCGGAAGATTATTGGAACTTGCCTTTGCGAATCCAACTTTTATGATGAGCACCAACGTTTTATTTCAAATATCGAAATAACTTCGAAAAGGCAAATACTATTTCACTCTCAACGCACAGATAGGCTATTTCGCTTCTGCTAATATGGGAGATGACGTCACACTACGTTTAGACCTTGGAAATTTCGATGCTAAAACAATGCATATTAAAAGCTATTTATTAAATTAATTAGTAGGAATTATACCTTGGTATTTCGTACGTTTCATTTCGAAATCAAACACTACTCGCTACAATAAATTTCAACAAAATACCTCACTTACGCAAATACTCTATTTTAATTTTTCACGCACATTATACGGTTATATTTAGGTTTTACCCGAAACTGAAATTTCAATTACAACACCTAAGAACATAAGCGATAATTATATTGCAAACATGTGAGCGATGGTGGAGGCCGAAACTTTGTGGCCGAAACAATTGTGAAATTGAAAGAACTTCAAATAAAAACTTTGCAATTCTGCTATATATAAATTTTGATTTAACTATTTTTGTAGCCCTGTAGAATATTCAGGAAAAAACAACAACAAAGGTGAAACACTATTGGGAAATTGAGGAAACTTAGGTAAAATTTGCTATGGAGAGTTCAGAATAGCAATTCCTCATTCCAAGGTCCGGTTTTGTAGTCTCCGGGTTAATACTTTCCCGGCATGAAAACCAAAACCAATTAAAACGCTCACGTCAAGTTGCCGACAGTCTGATGAAATATGCAAAACCCTAGCTCTCAGTTAACATCAAACGGAAAGGATACATCATCTTATAAGTAAGTATTTGTGGAAACGAGAGATATCCAACTTCAAGAAAGAGAAGAACTGGTAAAATTTCCAAAACTTAAATTGACTAGCAACCAAGGTTTCGGAAGGTTTCGGAACGGTTTCGGCACCCTGATGATGGCAGAACTCGAAAGAACCGAAATCTTGGTCGATGGTCAACAACAGCTTGGAAATTTTACCAATGATTCTCTCTCTTTAAGATGGACGTCTTCGTATGATTAACGCTAAACAGATATTCTTACAACCAGGCGTGACAATTCTTTTATTGCTCATTAATGAGTTTAATTCGTATATTTCATCCAGCAATGAAAATCCAACCCACTTCCATTGGTGTAACAAGGGCTAGAAAACCCACAGGACGCACCAAAATCCTTCTCCTTTTCGGGAAGCGGAAAAAAATGTTTTTTTTTATCCTCTCAATTACGTACTGAGAAGGACCATTACCCACACACCATTAGCCACTTGACTCTCCACCTACGCCATATTGAACTCGTCCACCCACTGATTACAGTAGCACGGATTGAATTCAATTAACTTGATGGCGCTAGTTGCGGAGAGCGAGCAGCTGTCAGCTGTTTACGGCTCCCGTGGAGAGTGTAGGGGATTGGGAGGGGGGAATGGAAGGGAGGCGAAGGGACTTCATCGCCTCCCACTCAGGGCGTTCAAGAGGGCGCGCAGACATGGTTGCGTACGCCGTTATCGTGCATTTGATTCCATCTTTCAACCACCCACTCTCCACTCAGTGCTGTACGTCTTCCCCAGCGCGCAATGCTTAAAGCATCGTTTATGGGTACATCGGCAGTTCGAGAAAGCATCCGACCCAGGCATGGATTAAAAACAGAAATTGGATGGCGTTTTGACGCACGCATATGAGGCCTCCTTCTTTGCGAAAAAAAAGACCAGTCTTAAGCTGGTATCCCACGGTAAAGTTTTTCGTAAATTAACTCATGATATACTCATGGACATTTTTAAGAGTATAACTCATGATAAATTCATGGATATACTCAGAATATGACTGCACATGTGCGTGAATATTTTCCGAAAATTCCTGTACATTAGGAAATTGTACATTCTTGTCGAAACAGGACCACTGATTGGATTTTCTGATCGCATGAGCTTCAACCATACCCTTGCTAGAGACTGCTTCGACTACTTGAGAAGAAAACTTCATTGAAGTACGCCATATTAACCACCAGTTGAAATGACGTAAAAGGTTTACTATTATATACATTGTATATTTGAGCGAATTGTTGATATTATTTCATTGCACGGCAGGAGAAGAATTATTTAGTGCACATGTATGTTGCTAAATCACCTGTTGTAATTGGATAACAAAATCACGCATTATTATTAGGGCACTGCTACGTTGGTATTTCTATGTGCGTTATTGTGAGGAAGTATGTTTATTCATGCAATTTAGGTTCGTAGACTTTGTGGTAAACTCTTCGCAATTTGTTCTTTTGGTATAGATTATGTACCATAGATTATTTGCACCAAAAAATTCTCGTCCAGACCATCAGCCAGTCAGCGCCAAGTTCATGAATTTTTCCTGCTCCTGTGACATCGAGGCATGCACGTTCATGAAGCTTGTTCAATGAATATGAATTTTATTGATAATTTCACGGAAACATTTACCGTGGGACAAGGGCATAACATATATAGGTACATAGATACATACATACTCATTACGCCGTTCCCTTACTGATTAAGCACAGTCAAAATACGTTTACTTTCGTTGATAGGCTAATCAATCTCACTTTGATAACAATAATATCCTCCGTACTTCTGTACCCATGCAAACTTCTTCTGCTTTAGTTACCCTCATAAATTGCTTCGCATGTATTACCGTCGAACTAGTCCATCGTGCGCAATTTGACCATGGATTTTATGAATAATGCAGTGTTTCTTTTGTTGCTTATCATTTGCTAAGTTTTTTATTGAATCTTCATCTGTTTATTTTCTGAAATGCAGTAGTAAAACACCCTTCGAACTCATAATAACACTCCGCTACGGATCCTATGCGTTCGGTGTATTAACAGCACAGCTAATCTATTCAATATTGGACGACTGCGTATTTCAACGGCATCAACTCTATCAACGACATCAACTGGTGCTATACTGCCGTACGGTTGGTTCCATCTTTTCTCTCCTTTAACCCAAAAGTGCTGAATTTCTGGAAGTATCAAGGGTCCAGTGGACCATATGACCATTTTTATTTTTAATTTCACCCTCTTGCTTTGTTTTTAACGACAAAAGCTGCTCATATGATGTATAATGAATATCAAAATTATAAAATATATATATTTCAGCAAAAATATATATTGTAAAATAAAAATAATCCCCTTATGACGGTACAGAAAATATCGACAAAATCACTGGAATCTAAATTTAGTTACTTTCCTTTGTTAATAAAAATAAAAATTTTGAATATCTACTTTTAACATCTTTTGCTTGGCATTTCAGATTTCACGAAAACAATTGCTAGTGAATGAATTTCTTTAAATAGTTACAATAATTACAGCATTTGAAAGAATTAATATTTTCTAGTTGAAATTTTAAAAGTTTATTAAGCAAATGTAACTTTTGATATATATCTATATCAGTTGTGGTGGTTTAAAAATTCTATATTTTTGGAAAGTTCATATAAATTCCCCAATTACATTTGAAAATCAGATAAATTCAGTCATTTACTCCAGTTAAGGGGGCAGCACACACAGTACAATGATACCCGATGAACGCCTGCATCCGCACTAATCAAATGGGTCTTACTCCGTGCAGCATCCCTTGCCTCCATCTCCCGTTTTCGGGAAGTCAGACGCGATAATGGATGGAGGTCACGCCGGTATCTCGTTCGTGTTGACTGACCGATGAATGAAATCGGTGCTTAAACGGACAGTAAGCACCGTTTAATGCACGGAATGACGACATGTGGGATAATTTGCACATCCATTTTCGCCGAAGCACAACACAGGCGAACGAGGACGCCCATTTCGCTACTCAATGAATTTTCATCATCCCGCGTTTAGAAGAAATTTAAAATCCTACCTGCGACCAACATTGCAACCTACCTCCGACGTGGACCTCATATTAAATATGTAAACACAGACTAGAGCGTGCAAACCTAGTGAAACCAATACTGATGTAAAGTAGATTATTATTATTATATTATTTTAATTGTTACAGTTGTAACATGACCCTCCGAGTCCCCAGCAAGCATCGGATTTGGCAGAGACTGCGGCATGAGTGCCGTTCTAGCCTTAGGTGGTGGAGAGGATGCCTGTGTCGGGGAGGGTGGTCTGGCCGGTGGTGTGTTTCTCTGAACTGGCGGTTGGTGGAGAGTTTCCTTTTTTCGCAGGTGGTTGGCATAATCTCGCAGATTCTGCTGCGATAGGTGGTCGTGCTCTGGATGCATCTCACACCACAAAGAGTGCATCCTTGCCATATACCCCCTGCGTTCGGGTTCGCTGGCAGCATGGCATGCGAGGAGGTCGCCCCTTAGGGCTTCTGTCCACTGCATCCGGGCTCCCGTAACGGTGTTATTCGTGTTGCCACTCCCAACACCACTAGGGCCCCCATCCGAGAGGGGCCGGTTGTGGGTGGCTTTCTCAGAATTCCTTTTTGGAACCAGTTTTACAACGTGTGGGGTGGTTAGCCCCACACGCAGACGTCCACCATTAGCCGGCAAGAGCCGTTACCAGGTACGCCACGTGGAGGCTGGTGGTCCGGCTTCCGTACCCTTATTATTATTATTACTAAGAAGAATATGCTACAAGTTGGCTATACGCTAGTTGGTAACATGCAAGCAGATTGTCAATTAAATTCAACTAGCATGCATGAAACATGAACCTCCCTCGTCACAAAGTTGAATTGATCAAAATAATTATTAATAAACAAAATATTATGCATAAAATAGAATGTTTGTCTGTTCGTGTTTTATGCAGTCCAATACCATTCATCCGATTGCGATGAAACTTTGGCGATTTGTTGTGCGCGTGCCCATGAAGGTTTCTGAATTATAAAAATGGCAATTTTTGGGGATGTTATTACCCCAATATTGTTAACATTAACTCCCATAAGAAAAGCATTGAATTCGGTTCTGGTTTTTCTTTAATTGCTTTTTTTAATTATTTTCACTCAATATATTGGATGGAAGTTCGTATCATAGAACGCATATAAGAATGCAGTATTTCATTCTTTCATTCAATTTTCTTATACCCTTCGTTTTTGTTCAAGTATTGCGTTTTTATCTCTGAAATCATCAATTTGTCTTCCTTTTCAACAACAGTAATTTCCTTGGCAACCAGGCGTGAATATCCATTTAATAGCGATTTCTTTGCTGCAAGAGTGAATGTCTATTCTTTCTTGCAGCATTTAAAGGCCAGGGGGGCTATTCTGTATGTTCTCGGAATTTCCGAGCCTCGAAAGTGACGAAACTTTGACGTCAAAGCCTCTAAAATTTCAAAAAGGGCCATTCAAAATTTGATGTTTGTCGAGGGAATTGACGTCTCATTAACGGATTTTTCGATGTTAGACCATGTCCAGTCCTTACTGAATAAGGCCCCAGGTTCGTTGACTATTTTGATTGTTGTATTCAAGCGACTCGAGTTCCCCGTTTGCCTTACCTTCTCAATGACCATCAACAAGGCAAAAGGTCAATCGCTTCAAGTGTGTGGATTAAATCTGGAAAATCCATGCTTTTCACGTGGTCAATTATATGTTGCATGCTCACGTGTGGGACAGACCAGTAATACGTAATTAAACACCAGCTGATGAACTCAACGCTTGCCTCAAAGAGTCGCATCTTTGGAGACGCGCAGAAACTCACTTTAACGACCAATAAGCGCGAAAATCTGCAGCGCAATGTGTCACCCATATTTTCAAAACAACTATTGGACATTGGTAATGGAAAAGTACCAGTTGATGCCGACACAAAATATATTTCAATTCCATTGAACTTTTGTGTCATTGCTCCATCGATTGAACAATTAATTCAGAAAGTTTTTCCACAAATTGGTACCAATTTAAAAAATCCCCAATGACTTTGTAAATGTGCTATTTTGGCGGAAAAAACACCGACGTCAATGCAATCAACTACGCCATCTTGACAGCGTCATGAATTCGGACGAGAGTTTTAATTATCCTATTGAGATTTTAAATTCGTTGGATCTTTCTGGTGTACAACCGCACAAATTGCCACTCAAACTCGGTGCACCAATAATTCTTTTGCGCAATATTTATGCACTACGATTGTGCAATGGAACCAGGCTCACCGTCAAACAACTGTTGCCAAACGTCAAAACGTCGAAGCGACAATTCTGAATGGCAAGTCAAAAGGAGAAGATGTGCTTATTCCACGTATTCCCATCATTCCCACCGATATGCCATTTGATTTCAAACAACTACAGTCCCCGTCCGCCTTGAATTTTCAATGACAATCAACAAGGCACAAGGTCAATCGCTTCAAGTGTGTGCATTAAATCTGGAAAATCCATGCTTTTCACGTGGTCAATTTAATACGTTGCATGCTCACGATTGGGATAGCCGAAAAATTTATTCGAGTGGTAAATGAGTGACGGGAGGTGGAGGGGTCAGATAAGGGGTGATTGGAAAAAAGTATGTTGTATAGTTTCGGGAGTCTGTAGAAAAGAGAACGCTGGGAGAGTGAGAGACGGAATTTAGGTAGAAGTAGGTGGTCACTGCTGCGGGTTTCGCGGCTTGGAATATTAAGGGAGAAAAAAGGAAGGATGTCGGTGGATCGGAAATTGTCGTTGATGGCAGACTGGAGGAAATTAAGGTCATGAACTTTTCGGCGGGTTGACAAAGGGGAAATTCCAAGAGATGGCATTATTTCGCTATGGGATGAGCTACGCTACGCTACGGTGACGGACAGTCGATGTGAAAAATATAAGAGGACGTTCCAAAAGTTTTTAGCTAGTGGGACAGGCAGTTGACCAAATTAATGAGCAGTACTCAATTATGAGGATTATGATTCCAGTTAAGATCGTTTTTAGTGCTAGGTGGTCTGATATTTCAGTGAATCTGTACAGGATTCCCACAACGGACATAGCTTTCGATTTATTCTCTCTGAGATGAGGGATGAAGGTAAGTTTACTAAGAAGGTAACGCTGAAGTCCTTATGCAAGGTGGTGATAGGGATCGATTTGCCGGATAGTTTTCCGGTTAGTGGAGGCTTTAATGAAAATGGAGGCTGACTTTAAAGGATTAATGTTGAGTTTCCACATATTGCACCAGTCTTCAAGTGAGCGAAGGTCAGATCGGAGGGATTGAGAGCCGGCGGTGGTGTAAATTCTTTTGAAAATTTTGCAGTCGTCTGCGAAAAGAAGAATCTCGCAGGCGTAGGATGTAACGTCATCGATGTACAGGGCAAAAAGGAGAAGACCGAGGACGGTACCTTGAGGGACGCTAGATGGAACGGGAAGAATAGGGGAGGAAACACCGTCGACCACCATTCTCTGCGAGCGTTGAGTAAGGAAGTGAGAAAGGATGTCTAAGAAAGGACCGTGAACATTGAAAGCATTTTCCAGTTTATGTAATAAAAGTGTATGATTCACAGTGTCGAAAGCTTTGGAGAAGTCAATGTAACATCAAGTTGGTAAGAGGCTTCGAGTGCAGAGGCGATGTAGTGGTGCAATATCGATATATTGGTTGAACAAGAGCCCCCAGAAAGAAAGCCGAGCGGATTCGGTGAGATTCAGGGAAAGGTGAAAGATAAGAGACGGTCGGAGAGAATACGCTCCAGTAAGAGAGGAAGAGTGGGGAGAATAGAGATGGGACGATAGATAGTAACACTTCCTTTGGAGCCAGACTTCAACATGGTGATTACGTTAGCAGTACTCTATTTTAATGCACAAAAAAATCATTTTATTTAATTTATTTTGAACATGTAAATGTGTCTGCTTTGTATATGTGTACCTACTTAAAAAGAAAAAGAGGCATTGCAATGCATGCCGGGCACAGCTAGTATTTTATAAAAGCAACTCTCCAAAGGTATTCTTTGAACCTTTTCTTAAAAACATTGACATTTCCTGGAAAGGGCGCCAATAGTTCTGCAGGCAGACTGCTTAGTTACAGAATTACTTCATAAAGCAAGGGAAGTATTTTAACATTTGTCTTTTTTGTATGGCATTTTTACTTGTGTTCATTACCATTCCTTCTTATGTGATTGTTACATTGGGTTACATAGGGATGCGAATACATAAATGTTGGTAATGTTATAGGAACGATTTTATCTAAGTTTTATAGCAGAATTATGGCAAACATTTCCATTGATTCTCAACGGGAGAGATAGAAGTAAGAAATAATATATGTTGCAATTCTATTCATAGAGAAGAGAATCTGACTTCTCATTTCTCATCTCAGTTTTATTAATAAGTGGAAATTGCCCGTTTTGTCGCTTAGTGATGTATAGTATCACATAGTATGAAGCTATTTTACGAAAATTGATTAATTTTGAAAGAGTAAATCTAAAATTATTTTAACTTAATTTATTAATTTCTAATTATTTTCAATGTATTAAAAGTTTCGCGAGGGGGTGTGGGTAATATCGCCATAAACTTTGAGCATCTTTTCCCTTTAGTGAGTTGAGCGAGATTGTGAATAAATAGAAATCAATAAATTAAGTTAAAATAATTTTAATTCCGGGGCCAATAGAGACCATATTCAAGTTTTTTTCGAAATAAAACTCATGTAAGAAGCATGACGCTCCTCCGGGGCTTATGAAGCACGCTGAAAGCGTACACGCCGAAGCACTCACAGAACCCAACTGTAATCGTTTCTGTCGTTGTTCTTGAGATTCGTTTTTCAGTAAAGAGGACATTGATTGCCTTTACCTTAGCAGGTCTTTGAGAAAGATTATTCTTTCTTTCCTTGAGTATATCCGTTTTGCACTGAAAATATTAGTAACAAAATAAGTTTGTGAGTAAAAACCTCAATAAATCCAATGTTTCCCAAAGGGAACTTTAAAAACTCTCAAGTCTTCAAGTTAGTTTTAGCGAGATATTTCCCTTGTCGTTATGGAGACCATATTCTAATTTTATATTTAAATTTCAGCGTCTGTAAGAAGTATGAATTAAATATTTCAATATTAATAGCGCAAGAATATGGTTTTACATGTCTAAATTTCTCAGTAATTAAATGAACATATCCTCATAAGTCTCTAACTTGACCCATTTTTTCACGCCGCGCTGTACGATGAAAACACTTTCACAGCAGATGGTGTTTCTTGCGATTCTGTAAAATTTACTGCGGTGAGTAATTGATTATATTTTATAAATAGTTGAGCAAATATACAAACTACACATCGTTAGTTTTTTTGACGAACTCTAGGTGTGGAAATTCCTATTTTTTTCCTGTGCTTTACCTCTGGAGCACACAGCCGTAATCTATCCCATGTAAAACAACACAAGACAAATTGCTCGGAAAGTAATTCGGACGGGGTTAGTATTTTGATATTATCGGAAATATGAGTTTTTCCTTTAAAATGTAGTCAAATTCAGCAAATTTTAGCTGAAGTATAATTTCGCTCAAACCACCTTAAGTAACCTCTACTGACAACAACAATCTTCCACGTAAAAATTAATATTTACATATCAACAATAGGCCATTCTCCACGAAAAAGATGGGAATGACCGTAATCTTGAAATGGTGAAAGCTTTCAAAACGGCAATTGTCCTATGTTTGTATCAGGTGTATTAGCGAACTTCATGCATAATGTCAGCTCATTCGGTTCAGTGGTTTTTGCGTGACTGAGTAACAGACACACAGACAGAGAACATCACATTTTTATATATGTTATACGTTTGTTCAAAATATTACATACATTACACGGAATAAATGTCGATAGCATGCAGTAAATTTCAGTTACGGTGTACTTTAGAAGTTTTGCTGCTGAATCAACTTCATCTCAACGTTCACCGACCGTTTCTCATGCGCACTGCGTTCCAATTGTCGTCGTTCGTGAGCGCCGAGGCGCGCAGATGCACTTCGATCTCCCCTAACCTCAACACTTCGAGGGAAAAGTTCCCGTGGTGCCGAAATGCAGTTACCGGGAGCTTCCCATTCAATGTATTGAAGTCAGCACAGAATAGAACGTGGCAGCGAACTTAAGCACACACGAACGGCGATGGATGGGAATTTGTTTGGAGGGGAAACGTGCGGTACCGTGCCGGTAGGTGACATTGTGTATGTGTACGATAGTCACGGCCGAATGATTCGTAAATAGTTGACTGATTCGTTCAAATAACTTACCTTTGGGAAAGATTTTTACAGCGGAGCAATTCAAAATTGTACAATTGTTTGTTTGACGCAAAATGTTTGACGTAATTACTAATAATCAACAAACAGACATCAATCGCGGATACGGTTATCAATTCGTTCTGTTCTTCTCTAGAGCTATCCACCGTGAATCAACTCTGGTCCCGATCAGCTTTAAAGTGCGCTGCCTAGTGAGAAGCGTCTGGAACTTTTTTTTTGTTTGTCACATTTTTTAAAATTAACGCCTATTATTTTAATTTCAAAATATTTTCTGGTGTTTTCATATAAAAATACTAAAATTGTTTTGCGTAACCAACTTAAATTTATTTCTTTTAAAACAATTTCAATAATTTCTAAAACAACACTCAGTAGGAAGATATAAAGGTATTCAGGCTGACGTTTTGGTTTTTCATACTAAGGCGAGGGCAACATTATGACAATACCAAAAGTACTCTCGAGTAATTGAGGAATTCTCAGCACATGAAATGTTAACGGGAAGGACATTTATCTAATTACAGTGCGGCATAGATGCATATCGTTGACTAGGTTATTTAAAAACGGTGGTCGTAGTGGGAGCGCGAAAATAGCTGACTACAGCTGAATTCAGCTACAGCTACTATTCTACTATAGCTGAATAGTTTCGAGCTCCAGCTACAGCTCTGGCTCCTGCAAAATTTGGGAGCTCCAGGCAGCTCCGGCTCCAGCTCCAAAGCCCTGCACTTGAATGAATAAAGCGCACCCATCACCTCGAAAAATGTTCACCCATCGAGGACCGATACCGGAAGTGAAATGTGGAAGAACCAAACCATTTTCTCCCTCCCACTCATCACCTTTCGCCACGTGTTTGCTGCTCTCACCTTCAACCCTTCTCCGCGTCCCACGGGAGCACCCTACTCCATCCCCTCCTCCACGCCGACGCCACTCCTCTTCTCTCATCCCCCCGCGGTGCCTCCCCACAACTCCCTCCTACCTACCACACATAACCACTTAACCCACGCGCGACAGCTTCCAAAGCAAGCAAGCAAGCGGCCCGGATCTCCCAGGCGGGAGCTTGCACGGAACGCAAGCGGCTGGAATAACAAATGGAAGAGGCACTTAGTAGCTTCGCCCGCCCCCACGACGAGGGGGGAGGATGGCTGAGAAGCAAGGGGAAGAGGAGGAGAGTCAAGTCAGGGACGTAGCCAGGGGGGATCAATTGGGGCCGGACCCACAACCCCCCGAAATTTTACAATAATTATTTTACATGGGCACTGAAGGAGAAAGTTATATACACCTATATATGTATTTTGTCAAATGAGAATGTTGATTTCATTCATTCTTTATTTATTTTGGACAACTTTTTCAATTAATATGGATGTAAATTTTAAACAAAAATCCGCGGGTATTGTATTCTTTCATAAATATCTACAGCAAAAATTAAATGAATCGGCTGTTACACCGCATTTGCAATTGCACTTTTAATTGCCAAAAACACACAAATTTGCTCATAATTTTTAAAAATTTCACCTCCTGACTCAGAATGGAACCCCCTCGAAACGAAATCCTGGCTACGTCACTGAGTCAAGGGTTGGGGAATATAGGGTCGGTAACGGATCCCTTTTAGGAGAGAGGGGGCCGGGGTTTGACGCCTCACCAAGCATCTGGGTCGCCGCCCCACCCAGGTCGGGGTCGTGCAATGCAACGACTTAATGCTGACATCTGCTCTACTACTCTCAGTCGTGAAGGCATAAGTCTGCATCCTCAGTAAACTCACCTAGCATTGCATCACGCTTGACTTGGTGGAAGCCGTCGACATTCAGGATACACATCGTACACTGTAAGCCGACGTAAGGTAGTGTGGTGGGAAGTATACATACACGAAAACTGTGATACCGGGTAGGAAGAAGGGATGAAACGAGAAATTAGTACCGTTACGTTAATTATTCGCTCTGTGCAAATTTTAGCAGAACATACACACATACCCATCACATATTTCCCTTTCGAGGTACACAAAGTCAGAGAACTTAATTATTGCCATTATGCCTAGAAAATTTGCTTCCTTCTAATAATTTTCACTATTGATTCATACTGTATACGCTCCCCGTTTCTTACTATTCCTATTACTCATGCCCTTTAGTCTCTCTTCCACCGCATTCCTCCATGTACCCTTTCCTCTTACACCATTGAATTTAATGTCACATATCTATTTCCTTATTCAACTCTCATCCATTCTCTTAATGTACCCAACCAACTAAGCACACTCCTTTCATATAAGTCAATTACTGGAATTCAACCCACATTATTTTATGAGTCGTAAATGGTGCGAAAAGAATGTTTATACCTATCTGTTTGATAGTCTTTACCTTCAAGAGAAATAAAATATTTTTATGCTTCCACAATTTTAATAAAATTGTGGAGATGTGCTTGTTCTTTCATTCATCAAGAATACCGACAGTTTCCATCTTCGTCTATATCTTAGTATTTATCTGTCATTAGACGGATGCTAAATTCTGACGGAGGCCTCCGCAGTGTTTCTTGATGAGGTGCTGAAGGGCTTTCGGTGTAAAACCGCGTTGTTTGTCTGGTGATGACCCAGACAAACAACGCGGTGGAACACCGGAAGCCCTTCAGCACTTTATTCTCTCCCACGCTCCATGCATGACTTATACACCCCGTTAACATACTATTCACTTTAGTCTGATCCCCGAATCCTTCTATTTATCATGGATAATAGCTAGAAATATCTATGACACCATGACAGAGAGTAATACTAAGGGCTATTCAATGAAACTCCGAAGAGTTTTCATGTACTCAACATCCCTTATCGTCCATAAAATACCTAGTTCTCATACGCAGAGCAGGGTACGCAGTCTTCTCCCCTTGCCGGTCACTAGTGGGCCGACGAGGGAGCGAACCCTCGCATAATCTTGTAGTACCAGTTTTCTCCTCGGTAAGGATAATAAGCAAACATACGCCCACCACCACAGTGATCTTGGATTCTCTTGCTTCTTAATTAAGGAATATTTCACCCTGGACCTGGCATCGCTCCAAAAGGGAATATAATTAGATGTGACCGACTCATGAATTGCTCATTGGAATTTAGTGATAGCCATAATTTCTTGCTGCCATGGCAATGGAAAACGTTGATAGTTTCCCGAGCAAATTATAAGTGGCTGGTTGATTTAAAAACCCAAATACGCCCCATTTACAGGTAAATGTTACCTTGGTTCAATGGCGTAAAAATTTTCCGTTACTGTGAGATTAGCACAGTTTGATTCCCAACACGTCTATGGCAGTAACGATTGTGTTTTATACAATCTTCAATAAAAAAGGTAGTTTTTACAGTATTTCATAGTATTATAAGTAGTAAAATTGAGGAAAGTGCGACATCAGAGCATAAACTTCACGTTAACCATTTATCTGGCCAACTATTTTTTACATACAGACAGAAATTTTTTATTTTCGAATTTAATTTTCGCCTGTATAAAGAAAATACCCATGTATTCATGCCTGATGTAAGACGATGCACCACAAAGGAAAATAATAGGAAATAAATATCAAGCAAGATTTGTCACTAACTTCGAAACGCCTATATTATCCATTTAACCTTGAAACAAACTATTAAGGTTTCTTGTTCCAAGAAGATAATGGTCATGCCATCCCAAAAGGAAGTTGCTTAGTGAATTCAATTCTGAGATATTTTAAAATTAAATTTGGGGCCAATTTACCTGGCACTCATAAGCATTATCTAATAACATTAAAACAAAATACTACTGGGAATAGAGAGTTTTAGGTAAAAACTACGCCACAGTTGATTGTTTAAAATCATATAATATATTTTCGCAATATATTATTCATTTCAATAACACCATCATATGTAACCATAAATCACATCTGTCTTTATCACGTAGACAGAACGAGTCTTCACACAAGCTTCATTGAAAATAACTTTTCCAAGTCTGTAATAAATATTAGAGAGGAAATAAATTAATGGCAAGAATCATTCGGAATCACAAAAGAGAATAATTTCGTACCACTTGACATTCGCACACAAATCTCAAACAAGGAACTCGATGGCATAGTAGATTGTGTGGACATGAATAAAATTCTGAGTCGTTGTTCCGTCCCCTTCCTCCGGCGGAAGTTTTGATCGGCCCATATAACTTATCCCACACTCCAGAGGCAAGCGTAATAAAATTGGAGTGCTCTCCGCAACCAATACCCAGATGGGATGCATTTGGGATGTCCTGCTCCCACTGGGGAACTAAATGGCGGCTACGGCAAGGAGGCTAAGTAATCTTTATGTAAACAACTGCCTATACTGGAGGAAAATATAGCGACTGGGAGAAGATATCTGGGTCGTGTTAAAGTGATTCTGATTTTCAGTACTGCTAGTGAATGATGGCAGGGATGATTATTTATTTTTATATTTATTTTTATCATGGAACCCAAGAAATTTTTATGCAATGAGAGCACATGTGATTTCTTCTCGTACACTCACAATCAGCATAATCCAAGCATACGAAACGAAAAATGTCTGAAAGTACTCATTCTGTCAATGTATATTTAAATAAAGCAAAATAACATAAGCATATGATTTATAAATATGCCTATTTCATGCTAAATGATATAAAATGTTAACCGATATGACGACAGAAAATTATCGATAAAATGTACAGTTTTCAGCATAATATTATGGTTTCCGTCACATGTAATTAATTTTGGGAGATTTTACTGTAAAATATTGGGATTGAAAATATGTTCTATTTCTAGTGTTACGGGAGCAATTAAAATAAAAAGGAACATCTGAAGGGCAACCTTTAACAATTCATTTACCTTTCAATACATAAGTATTTCACGTAGCTGGGCGGTCACATCATTCTGTAAAATTACCAATCTACTATGGACTCATCATTTTTTGCCTCATCCAACTGAGTCAGCATGATGTATTAGTCATCCTACAATAAAGTCAGAAACGGCAACCAATATTTCTCCTTTTCAAGCATAATATCGCTCAACTCAGAGTCTAAAGAGATGGAAACTGAAATCATCTCCAGTGGCTTTTTGCTACTTGAACGAAATTACACTGCGAGTTATTTGCTTTCCGGTGATATTGCTCTTTGTATCCTGCCGTAGATATGGCTTGGGATTGTAAGCAGAGATTACGCATACATTCGAGGGATACCTTAGCCGTTTTAGATTCAATGAATCAAACCCGCAGCGAAGGGATGAGGAACGCAATTATTACGTGGAGTTTTGCATCCTGATTTTGCGGATGACATTTTAATCTCAAAGCACGAGGAATCAATTCACCTCCTTTACAACGGTCAATTCAAGTCACATTTGGACATGGGAAATCTTTTAAATCTTTCAAATGAAGCTCGTATCTTTTAATTAGTGCAACAATAAAATCCATCTCTATGGAGAATAATGAACCCGAGTTCAAATGAGTGAGATAACCCAAGTACACTTCTCCAATTCCGTATTCCACTGGTAGACCAACAATTGTTTTCAAATGTTGGTTATAAGGGGAGGCGAACGATAACGTAAATATTTTGCGCCATTGCGGATGGGTGGGTTGGCTGATATGTAAGGATGATTTAAGGAATGGAGGAATCAAACCAGTCGTTAGCCTTCTCTTCACGAAAAGGCACAGGTTGTACATACACTGTTCAACATCACATCCGACGGACGGAGTATGTCACTTGGAGCTACCTCCACGTAGCACAGAAGTAGGGATTGTGTTTCCACTGATAAATATCCGGCTCCACCGGGATATGAACCCACGTCCACGGAATGGGAAGCCAGCACTTCAGTCGCAAATCCAATTCCCTTACTTTCAAAGAAACCTCTTGCATGCAGAGATTGAATGAAGTTTCCCATGCTTAACTGTGAAGACATTGTCATATATTGACTTATTCAACCAGTATTTCCTATCTAGTCTTTTTAAAATATAAAATAGCACTCTTGCAACGCAAATCAATCTTGATTTAAATGCTCAACTTACAGAGCAGGACATGCGCAATGGTTAACTTTGCTTTCGGTTTACTTCTATTATCAAAGGTGGCAATGATTGGTACTTCAGAAATGTTTTTTGGATAATCAGTGGTGATGGCCGATAATACAATATCGGCTCAAGACAGGCAAGCGACCTCAGACTTTAGTTCTTAGCTTAGTAGCTTTAGTTCTTAGCCAATTCTAGTATCCTCTACGTTGCTACATTCAGCTGCTTTTTGAAGAGTACTTGTTACATGGATAACTTTTAACGCGCTTATTCTTCAAATGCCACTTAGGACTACTTTTGTATTACATCATGGCCATTTCCAAATTTGCTCACCCCTTAAGCAGGTCTTTACTCTGCAATAGGCTTTCACGATGAAATCCTCTGATGAGGATTTTTCTCGTTATTTAATCA
This sequence comes from Pyrrhosoma nymphula, assembly GCA_963573305.1. Taxonomy (NCBI): domain Eukaryota; kingdom Metazoa; phylum Arthropoda; class Insecta; order Odonata; family Coenagrionidae; genus Pyrrhosoma; species Pyrrhosoma nymphula. The sequence continues at coordinate 65,588,394 of OY754330.1, read as the reverse complement.
TATTTGATGCTGAGTATCCGCATGAACAAAAATAATAAGGCACGTACTCTTTAACTCAAATACATTTTTTTAAAGAAGGTAGCAAACAGTTTGTTAGTAAAATTAGCCTGTTCCCTTGCATGACTTCGTGGAAACTAAGTAGGCATGACCATTATAAAAGCATGGAATTAGTGGATTCCGTAATGATAATGATATCAATGAAACAACTCATGTTGACGCGTCAAACTATTTCTAAGAATAAACCAGTGGAAACTGCAACGTTTGTACTTCGGAAATGCAATCCAATGCATGATCCATTCATTACCTTCCTCATGGAAACTAAGCACGAATTTCTATTATAAAAGCAGAGAATTGGCGGATTCCTTAAAGATGATGAAATCAATGGCTCAACTCATGCTGACGCGTCGAACCATTTCTACAAATAAACGTGTGAAAATTACAGCGCTTGTTTTTATGTAGTGCTATTCACGGTCTGACGCATTCATCACTTCGTGAAAACTAATTAGGGACGTCTATTATAAAAGCAGGGAATTAGTGGATTCTATAATGATAACGATATTAATAACACATCTCACATTTACACGTCAAACTATTTCCACAAATAAACATGTGGAAACTACAACGCTTGTGTTTCTGTAATGCAATCCACTCATTCATAAATCACTCTTCATAAATTATCACATTCGAATCAACGCACGAGTCCTCGTGTAAAGATACCCGGTGCTCTTGCTAGCCCCCTGCGTGACCCATCATCTCCACTCAAACGAGCCCCCACTTGGGAGGGAGCCCAAGATGCGTCAACACGTCCAAAAGTAGCTCGCGGAGGTATGTAAATCATACGAATCCTAAAAACGTCAACGGGATATCTGGAGAAATAAAAAGAGGGAGAAATCACTGCCTAGATACATCTCTTGAAGGCAAACTGAAGAAAACCTCGAAAGAATGACCTCACCGTTAGGCATGACAAAACACATTTTCGGAGTGCCTCTTGAAAACTGTCCATGCCCCGAGAGAGGAAAAGGCATTAAGGGAGTTATTTTCGGAATGTAAGTGGTATCGCGATGATTGATGAATGAATCCTCCTCCTCAGCTCTTTCCCCCCCATTTCTAATTTCTCCCACAATCATCTACGAAACGCAAACACCAGCTAAAAGATTAAGTTCCTCATTTAATTACCAAGAGTTTCCACAGTGTTAATTGTTTTGGAAATTTCAGAATATCTGTCAGAATAAACCCACAGCTTAAGGTAGTTTCGACGATATATCATTCCACATAATGTTCAATGAATTTGGCTTCATCATAAAGAAAAATACAGGTACCACATCTTGCCAATGATAAAATTTATCAGCCACTTACCACTATACTTTTCGAGTTAAGTTAAAAAAATACCAGCCATTTTCCATGGTAATATGTACTTACGGGTATGCACTCCAGAGAGAATTTATTTAAAAATTGAGGTATTTCTTACACAAAGATCTTATCATAAATTTAATATTGTGTAGTTTGTACTAATTCTTGACTATTTTAGTATATAAATCAACAACACACTGCAGTAGTTTTTATAGAATCGCAAATAAGTCGTCGGTTTTAAAGGCGTTTTCTCCGCAAGGAGTAAAACAAAAGAGTCAAGTTAAAGACTTATGCATGTATATTAGGTTAGTTACTTAGACTTTCAGTCATATAAACAATATTTTTGCACCATTAACATTAAAATATTTACTTCATACTTCTTACAGCTGATTAAATGAAAGAAAATAACTTCGAAAATGCTCTTTATGAAAATTTAAGAAAGGAAATGATGAAATAATGATAAAGAAAAAATAAAGAAGGTGACGAGGAGAGAATAAAACACCCTTACCGCACACACATACATTTTTTCCATGCTATATTTATAATATCACAAGCTCTGAAGGGAGCTGTATCAACCGAGGTTTATGAGAAGTGAGTCATGAAGGATTCAAATGCGAAGCAATTATTATCACGCTTCAGTAGATAGGATAAACGTGTAAGGAACATTGACTATGCTCCAGGAGAACAGAAAGTTTGCGCCGGTTTAGCGGATCAGAAACATGGTTATCCTTATAGTAGGTATGGCTTATATTACATATTCCATTAGAAAAAGTCAATCATCCACCAAAGATGTTTCACCTAATCTAGAGATACACTTTGAAATGGGAAGAATCCAGCGACTACATTTCCGGATTTTAACAAGATATGGTAGTTAGCATGAAAAGCTCGCGGCGCCTAAGGTTATTTGAGAGGCGTGCGCGGGAGTGTAATCAGGGCGAGAAGGGAATTAGCGAGTGGGAGTTTGGCGGAGAGGATTCCCGAGGCGACTTCGATGATTCCAGATAAAAGTGGGAACCCCTTTTGCGGAAATGAAGTGCCAACAATGAAGGTTTAAAAAAAACGTGGAAGATGATATCTGCATTTTCGGGTTTTTCGTCCACGTATGTTGTTTTGAAAGACAACAGTTCCAAGGAACTGATGAAGCCAGTAGGATAGCCGGCAAAATTGCTGTCTTTGAAAACAACATATGAGAACCAGAAAAACAAAAATACGAATGTAATACAGTCAACACCGCCGAAATATGCAAACGAATAACGTAGAAAGATTTCATTGAGAACCTTGCTGATCCCGGATGTCGGCCTTGCATCTTGCATCGGCCCGGCCTTAGTATCTGGCACTATTTACACAAGTCGATGCAGCTGCTGTAGTTGAAAAAAATAGATTACAGTGTATTTGCGTTTCAAACGCTCAAACTTTTAATAATAAAGCGCAATTACTGAACTATAATTTTAAAATAAAGGAAAACTCAGCAACTATGCCTAAAGCAAGACCTTAGAGTTCAGACGGAGGTATACTACCAACCTGGCCTCCGTGGACGGGGAATTAAAAATGGTTCTTGGCGATGAACTGTTTCTTTGACGGAAGAAACAATAAAAGATGGAAAGCAAAGAGAGCGAATTTCCAAAGTGTTTGCGACGCATTTGTAGACACTAGCAGCCATATTCAATATTTGTATCTTGGAAGATTTTATAAAGCCCTTGTCTAAGCGGCGATTAGAAGGTATCGATATTCGGCTACTCTACGAGTTATAAATTTTAATATAAATCAAAGTTTCTAAATCTTGACAAGATAGGAATTGATTTTATTAATCGCGTAACTGACGAGATTAGAAAGTTTTTCATGACCTCCACAGTAGACATGATTTCGCGATATTTTATAAATGGGAAAACCCTATAGAAGCCCAATTATTTACACAAAACGAATAAAGTTCGTCAGATAAAATTGTCTTAGGGCAGATGTGGTTGAATTGATTCATTAGAAATGAAATGAATTAGCAGTTTTCCACTTTTTGAATATTGATTATAGGTTTATTGCGACCGGTTTCGATGCCTTTACACCATTGTCAAGCACGGTTCTAATACTACAACCGTGCTAGACAATGAGCTTGTATTAGAAACGTGCTTGAGAATGATGAAAATACATCTAAACCAGTCGCAAAAAGCCAATTATTAATATAAAAAAGAGGAAAACTACTAATTAATTCTATTCCTAAATTCCGTTAAGGTTTTGTCAATGGATATTTTTATGACTTCGTCGACTATGATGATGAAACAATTTTTGGCTAAAATCCTAACCGAGGTATTCCTCCGGCCTGTATATCAAGGAGATAAAAAATGGGGGAAGGATATATTTAAAGGCAAAAGTTCACTTCCCTGAGCTGCGTGTCGGTGCAGAGAACGAAGAGAAGCTAATCTCATGTTAATCCGCTATCCTTTGCCTTCATTCGTGGAACCAATTCCTCGTCCAGAGGAGGGCGACAAAATGCCCATTTTTCTTCCTCGATGATAAGTCTCACGTGACCCAAAAGCTTTAAAATAAAATAAAATTACGTTGGTTTTATGCGACATTAATGATCCCTCCTCAAAGATCTCTCCCAGACATCCCATTGGCTCGAAGGAATTGCGTGAGAGGCGTACTCTACCTACCCGCGATTGTTTTTCTTCCTCGATACCGCTTACGTGATATCAAAACGCGGTCTCCTTAAATATGTCATGAATGAGATTTTTATCGTAAGAAGCTATTATTCGAGCTCGCATCATACTCTGCGTAAGAATGAATTACATTGAACATCACTAGCATTAATCTCACTCCGTTACGCCACGTAATTAGTGAAAGTTTCTATCACAAATTTGTGTCTCAGCGTGATTTATCACTTGGCCAGACCTCACAGGGTGGACGTAACTTTTAACCGTGGTTGTTTGCAATAAATTTCATCAAAATTAAAGAGAATGAAAAGTTAAAGATGGCTTTCTTCTTAATACCTACCAATTTAGTGATCAATTTACATTAGGTACACATAGATATTCGTAATAATGGACCATCATTTTATATTGTGATTCTGGTAGGATTAAAACTATTGAGACCCGAAGAAAAACTAAATAGTATTTTTAATAGCTTTGGATTAATATTTTCTGGAAAAAAGTATCGTAGTTTTTGCTCAGATTAAGTATGGATTAAGCCTGAAACCATTGAAAACTACTGAGGTTGATATTTAACGAACTTTCCGCCTTTCCAACCTCTCATAAGCTTCCTGAAACTGGTAGTGAAAGATGTGCGTGACCGAGAATGGCTTGTATGAGGGTAAATATTTATTACCAAACGTCATGTCGCAAATTTCCGTCTTGTACAAAGACTCGCCGTTTACCATTATTTTAACAACTGCATTATTTTAACAACAGAGACTACATTCTGATAAATGTAGTCTCTGAAGCATGGATTCCAGTCAAATATTAATTGTAAGAAAAGATTTCGTTTCTGAGCACAATACAGCCTTTTATAATATATTTTCTTTTTAGCCAGATTGAATGATATTATCCACTGGTACTACATCCTCATCTGTTTGTCCCTCCTACACTTAACCTTTCTTAAGGATCTATGCTATTGTTGAACTTACGATTGATATGTCATAAATTAGCTTGTTGGGAAAAATTCTAAATTCTTTGGTGCACAACTTTTCCGAGATTTAATATAATTAAGCTACGAGAGAACTATCACAATTCTCACACCCATGAGCATAAATGCATTTAAGCCTTCTTCAAAAGAATCAGTGGAGAGAGTATTTCTAAAATCGAGATTACTAGCTATCAGTTTCTCCTACTCATACAGTTTCTTCTCAACTACATTAGAAAAGGTCTCAGCGCAATCTTTTTTCTCTCATCATGGATCATTAAGCGCCATTAATCCAAAAGTCAAAGATTGATATGCCAAATACATTTTTGCGCACTGGTTGCACCTGCACCTGCAGAAAGACATATACTCCTCGTAATTATTTCCCTACATGCTACTTAATCGCATAAGATGAGGTAGAATATCGTACATACATCACCTGGATCACCGGATTTGTTCCATGGATTACCAGAATGAAATGTAAAGGCTATTTTTTATCATAGTAAAGCTTAATCCCGGTTCAAAAAAGGATTTATCTGGAATCGGAAACACATGTAATGCGTTTCATAAAACAGTTTTGTTTTTGCGGCAAGGTTACCTGAACTTTACAAAATGTAGTATTCATAGGTATCGTTTCCCCAGCAGAAAAAAATTTTGTAGGCATTGGCGATCAAATTCCACAGCGGTGCTCCGTTTGTGAGGAGAAAACGAATTTCAATTCTAAGTTCCTGGGTCACATAAAGTTTCAATCTCATTCATCAATACTTCAAAAGTAGCACAGCGAATCACGACTTGTAGCGATTTGTATATATTCTTCGGCGAGGAAAAATAAACCTCTCCGAAATCCATTTCTCGAGAAATCTTCGGAAATCTCGGTGGATATGGCTAACAGCACCGACAAATGTTTACGGAAGTGAAGTTCTCCTTTGCTGATAACGGCGGAGGCATTTCAAAAAGCCATTCTAAAGGATAATAAGCAGCTCTAGGTGATCGATCACCTTTTACGTTCCCGAATCGAAGATAACTTCGAATTGGCGAGAATTTCTTGACAGAAAGGGAATTATCTGATACTGGAGACGTATAAATAGTTTAAAATTTCCTTTGCTAGAATTTATTCAAGAATTTTGGATGCTAAATATTTTATCTGGTAAGGTTAACTCAAATAAATCCACAAGCATTAACCGCAAACAGAGATTTTGACGAGTTAATTCTTCACGGGTTTCCAACCGGGTCAGGAATATAGGTAGCGAAGTTGCCACGATTAAATCAGCCATCAGCTTCAAGAGAGTTGATGCCCTGACTAAATTTGCCGATATGGGCTATGCCAAGATTGAAAATCATTTATCCACAAAATAAAAACGAGGAAAATGCATTTTTATCTATAAAAAGATTCTCCTATCAACAGCCAGTGACGTCCTGTCTTTCAGCCGTGCCTGTCTTTCAGACGTGCCTGTCGAATTAGTGACGTCCTGGGATAAATTCAACAATTTATAATTCAAAATAACGATTAAGGGCTGAAATGGTGGATTTGTTGCATGATGGAGGTAAAACGCTGATGCTGCAGTTTTCCACAAGTTAAAGGTTTATTTCACGACTAGTTTCGGCGTACTGCGTCATTATCAAGTGTCTCTGGATTATGGCGTGTCAATTAATAATGACACATCACTTGATAATGATACAGTACGTCCAAATAAGTCGTGAAATAAGCTTATTACCAGTGGAAAACTGAAACATCAGTGTTTAACCTCCGTCAGTATTTAGTACGGCCAAACCTAGCCCTGCCATCAGCCCCCTTGAAGACGATCAGCAAAGTTAGCCAACGAAACGAAAGGAGCTGAACTGCTGACCAAGTTGAAAACCCACGAAGAACTTACCTATACAATACGCTGGGAAATCAGATTATTCAAAGATCTGAGCATTTTCCAACCAGATCATGCACTCAGCACGGATGTATTCGAATCATTATAATACATCAATGATGATTTTAATCGGACTTAACAATCATAATAGGGGAATCAATGGAAAAGAAACTAGGTAAAGAATGCCAGTCAGTGACGCCACAGGTCAGGATTAGTTAGTCACATCTTTTTTTAAGCTCATTATTATCGGTAAATATGTTAATTATGCATGCCTACTTCTCAAGTATGCATATTATGTGACTCACCATTGAATCAGCGTCGCCATTGATCACCAAAGATGACAGTATACCTAAAAAAAAGAAATAAAACAAAGTGATAAGAGCAGAAAAATATTTTTTTGCACTAAACTACCGAATGCGTGAATTTAGGACAATTTAGAAAACCTGGCGAGGAGACTGGCCATCTCCAAAGTAATCACGAGCGTCGTGGAATGATGTCAGCATATTTGCGATTCTATGATAGGTATAATTGATGTAAAATTGGTGCTGAGAGATAAAATAGTGTTAAGAACTATAAGTAATGACCAATAGCTGAATAGAGAGTAATTTCAGACATAAGTCGATTATAATGCCTTAATAATAAGAGACAGACACCCAAATCACACCAGAGAAAGATCTCTTTTTCATTAAACCAATTAACCATTGAACAAAGCGCCATCAACTTCAAACACTTCCCATGGAATTCAATTAATAGCAAGGATATTATGAGGAAAGACTCTGATTTACCTATATCTATAAATTTTTGCTTGGGCCCGATGAATCTTTGGTGATATCCCGGTGGGTATGTGTTAACAAGGAAGAGATTTATAAGAATAATTTAAGTGAGTAATGAAAACAGGCAAAAGGAATAATGTAGGGCAAAGCGAATGAAAAGAATTGCTCAGGTAAACCACCGGATGAGATAAATGAAGCTGATAAAGTCGAACATGAAAGCAGAATAATGTGAACACGAAGTAGGAATAAGCAACGATTCTCTGGGTGCGTGCGTTCGGAGAATTTATGGTTGCCGACAGCGGTATTGCGACTAGCAGGAGAAGGAACATTTTCATTTGACTTTGTTGGCAATTCCTGAATTGATATAGAATAGGAAAAAGTCCAAAATAGGTAATTATGAACGTTTGCATTCAAACTGATGAGAGGTGCAAACAGATTAAGGGACAAAATATGCCAAACTGCGTTCAACACCGAAATAAAAGACATGTTATGCCACTAGCGTACGCAGAGGCATCACGGACTATCATATAACATATTACATCCTGTTGTCAGCATCCCTTTTCTCAACTAATACAAAGTGTACCTCAATAAATAAATAATCGCTGAATAGTTTTTTTACCGAATTAAACAAATAATTTCAGCATTCAATTTTTAGAAATAGACCTTTTTTCTTTTTTTTATTACTGGCTTTAGACTTACAATACTCACGTTGCGTTAAAATATTGTTTGCGTTAAATGATCAAGTTTCTTTTCTTACTCAGCATGCTGAACGCTAAAAATTTTCACCAAGTTACGCCTGAGGCATGCCCTAATTAATAAATAATATTATATTTAACCATTTTGTGGAGCCAAATTTAATTTTGTGCCATTTATTTGTTCCAAGGATGATGACCAGGGAATAATAAATATATATTCTATTTTCCCGTCCAAGCTACCAAATGGCCTCGCCCATGGGGACGGCGAACATTTTCAGCTTGAAACCACGAGGCGAGGGAGCAAACGAGGAGATGGGCAGGGGGGGCGGGGTGTTGAGGGGAGTTGGAGGGGAGGGATGGGAGAGAGGGAGGGCGGAAAAAATAAACAAAGCATTAAAGAGGATCACGGAATATTCCGGCAGGATGCCGGAGGGGGTCGATTTCGGGGGAAATAAATAAGAATAGTAATAATAAAGGAACAAATGGACATTAATCCCCCACGGTGCTCGAGGGATTTTGACCCAGACCAGGGCAGAGAGAGGGATGCGTGCAGAAAGATAACTGCCAACTGGTAGATAAGACGAATTTATGCGCGGCTGTTGAGCGAGTATATCGTGTACAGCATGTGACACACTTGGGTGGCTCTTGTTAGGATATTAAGTTTTGATTGTTTAGAGAGTGTGAATGAAACATTGTGGACAATCGTTATGTTCCTGTATTGTGAAAAGTTTAAATCTAGTTTCCGTTTAATGATCTTTCAGGAGGTACGTCAAAGTCCCTTTTTAAAAAGCAATAACACTTTATCCCGTGTAGTCCGAGAAAAATACTGTTTACTTGTCAACGAATGGTGATAAAGAAGTTCATCACTTCCACAAAAGATTTAGATTAAGAATGTGAACAGAGGAAGTCTCCGTAGATAAAATCACTGAAGGATAGGAGATTGGGAGCTGAATAGGAGAGATAGGACAGTCGCTCCTGAAAATATCACTATAGAAAATTTGAAATCCTCTCAGGCGTCACCTTGTGAAAACAAATCGGTGTTCATTGTAAAATAAATTGTAAGGAACTTGATAATGTCACAAGTTGTCAAAACTTTAGATAGGCTTGAATTAAAAAGAGTGGAATAAATGCTAAGTTTTTCGTTCAATCCATTTTAAATGAGGAGAATGCTATAAAATAAATTAATAAGATAAATATCGTCTTTATTTATGAATGGAATTAGGACTGAAGAGTACTTTATTACAATCATTCACGTTTCAACTAACTGTAGAGGGAGAAAAGAACTTACATAATGAAAGCGTGGTTCATATATACCAACATATTAAATGAAAATACGCAAATATAACGCCAGACTATATGGTCCTATTTTAAATTTAAATATAAGTTTATTACATTCTTTATTCTATGCACACTTTCAGCTCAAAAGATGATTGCGAGTCTTGAAGAAAATAAACTAGAGCTTCGACTAAATTATTAGGCAGCAATTTCCGTGCCCGCAAAGATACCAGTGACCAACAACGACGGAAAAACACCAAAGCTAATGAAAATGACAAATATTCTGCGAAGCTTACTGCAAAGACACTCTGCTGTGGATGAATCTGCACAATTGGATTCAGACTTTAAAGCCAATCATAAAAAAACCTAAATATAATAACGCTGACCGACTTGAAGGGTTGGACACGTCAAAACAAAAAACCGCGGCCTCAAAAAGCCACAATTTTCGAAAAAGCAAATTAAATAAAAAACGTTCACCTAATTATAGACGACCTAACTCCGTCATTTATCTAAGCCTCATTTAAGGCCTCACGCTGGTATTATTTCATTCCTTACCTCGTCATTAATTTACACCCCCCTTCATGCTAAACATCAAGGCAACAATTTTTATCCCCTCCTTATACATAACCTGGATCTCTACCGTCAATCACAGTCCTCAACGTTTTATATTCTCCTATTATTAGCTCCACTCACCTTTGCTGCTTTGTAGTACCCTCAAAAAAGTTTCTGTCTTTCCCGGCATGCTTAACAGTTCTACGTTGGTCTTTATTCCTGTTCAACTTTGTCGATATCCCATTCATGCCAACGAAGGGAAGAATACTGCACAAAGATGAAGTAAACAATGCAATTTAAAGCCATAGATAATGGGAGAGGATAAGTATAAAAGAGGGAAGGTTTCAAAACTTGCGAAAATAATGGCAAGAAATCATTAAATAAATTCGGTTGACTTTCAAATAAGTATTTGATGGACAGTATTTTAGCTTGCTATAGTTAAACCGGCAAACCGGGGTTATCTTCTATAATTTTTTATTTGTTATTATGGTGTTATTGTATTGTGGAAGATGAAATCATTACATTGCCCCTCTTCTTTCTTTGTTTTTTTACTCATGACAGTTTCTGCTTTTACAATATGTTCAACAAATTATAACAAAACTTTGTGAAAACGAACTGGCAATGACTTTAAATAATATGACAAATATAACTCCGTGCTCCGGAACACTAAATTTTGGCAACACATTAAATTACAACTGGAAGCTATTAGAAACTTTGCATTTTTACTTCATTCATTACGCTTCTTTCATTCACCTTTCTTAGCTTAATATAAAATATGCCAAGATATCTAAATGTCAACTATTTTTTCGCCGTATATTGTGTCGCCAAGTCCATAGTGAACTGATTTCCAAACTGGGTGTCGTATCGTGGCATCGAGGTGTAACTTTATGGATTATTATGAATGAGTTAACGCAATGTCCGTGTTCATCATTAAATAAAATACTTAGTCCTTTTCTACAATCTTTTAAACACCTTCAGATGTTCAAAGGCGTTAAGATCTTTTACGAAGTGAAGACTACAACAGTAAAGTTTTCAGCGTAAACGCAAATTTTTAACCTGTGAAAAAGGTTTTTGACGTATTAAACTTGGTCAATCACCTATAAAAACTAAACGTTCCTTTCAAATAAATCTCATTTGTTACAATAGAATCACATCATCAGTAGTCATCAATCCGAAGATTGATTTGCTGCAGCTCTCCACTCCACTCTCCTCTCCGCTAACCTCTACATCCCAAACATAATTTACCGTCCTTCTCAGTTTACCTGATGCATCCCAGTCTTGATCTCCTAATATAATCAATGTTTTCTGATTAATTAGAGCAAATGGGTATCTAGTGAATTTGTGTGCAATAAGAGGGTGTCGCCATGCGGAAAAGTTTGGAAAGCACTGCCGTAGTGAATTTAAAAAAAACTTTAAAAGGTTATGTGAGAAAGAGAGAGAAAATGATGGTGGGAGATTTTCCGCCTCCGGTGCACGACGGGACGGAGGTGGGATAGATGGTGGAGGTAGAGAGGAGTTAATAGCCCGGGCTCACAGACGTATCATGTATGTGTGTGGGTGTTTGCGATGAGCTTGCTTAGATACCGGGGCCAACCTCGTATGAGTATTTGTGTGTGTGGGGAAGGGCTGCTGTATGGATCGGCCCCCGACGGCGCATGTTGAGTTTTCGGGTCGGTCGGTGACGGGGAGGAGGCCGGAGGGAGGGACGATGGAAGGTTTGGAAGGGGTGATAAGGGGTTTCGGGTTAAGCGGAGGGGTGTGTGCCTCCGGGAAGAGCAGGACGAGAAGGCCAGAGGACGGTGAGTGAGGGGCGGGGAGGGTGAGGTAAAGGGATCAGTGCGGAAGGGTTAATTCTCAAGGTGATGGTGGAGCTAAAGGTATGTAAAAAAGGGTCGTTTCGGAATTGTTCGGTAGAAAATGGCGCATGAGTGGTATGGAGAGGGTGTGAGAACTCGGCTGCCCCCAGCGGTTGAGGCGGCTTTACACATGGAAGCTACATCAGCAGCCTTAACCACAAAGCAGAAACTTATAACTAACGAAAAAGATAGCTTAGTATTTTACACGCAATTATTTAATACGACCGCGGTTCCAACAATTCATTTCCATTACCAACACTGATTAAGGTAATAGATTGCTGGAACCATAGTCGGTATTAAATTTTAGAGTTGAAAATACAAGCAATCGTTTTTATTAATTATGACTTGGTTCCACAAAGTTAGGCCTGGATCAGTGTTTTGCAGAGTAACATAAAAAGTCGCCTTCCAGTAGTACATCGATGTGTGACGCCCGTTTCACAAGTTACTTAATCCAACATAAGTTCGACGATGCTCGATAATATGATAGCTTTCCAGTACTGTGTGATACTAAGCCAGTATGGTGATTGACAAGCATGATCGTTTTCATACTTGCTGAGCTACTTTATTTCATAATAGATATGGTACTAATAAAAGCTGTTGTTTCAGGCTTGATTTGGTGGAATAACATCATGAAAGAAAAAGACTGGCAATTTTCCACAAGAATAAAGTTTTACTCGACCGGTTTCGGTGTACAACACCATCAACCCTGATGATGGTGTTGTACACCGAAACCGGTCGAGTAAAACTTTATTCTTGTGGAAAATTGCCAGTCCTTTTTCTTTCAGATATGGTACTAGTTTGCTACTCGCTCTCAGCATGACATAGTAGCTTTCGACCAATCACGCTAGCATTTCAGCGCCATCTTTACCTCCTTTGTTAGTATTTTTCTAAGCGTGAAATTAACGATAAATGAAAATGTCCCGACAGTTGTTGTAATCGCCTGAGGTCAAACATGGGTTAATTTGAAATAAAAAAGATATGCTCTGCGATATGAATGAAAATACCATTTCCTCGCCGGCACCAGTTCTATGATCGTATGAAACCTTCTGGGATAACTCAAATCAAAGAGGTTTCCGTGCTAAATCCCAAGTACTGGCTAGCATACTGGGTCTTGTGCTGGATCAAATATCTTGTAAAACGGTGTAAAGTGCGGATTTCTATAGCAGTAGGATTCCATATGAATTCGCACTTCTACAGAAAATAGATAATTTTCAACTTCACTTTTAAGTGGAATTTCATTTCTGCGATACTTACTTATGCCATCCGGAAAAATCCAAACCACATAGCTGCTAGCAGGGATTACAAATCTTAACAATAAATTTAATTGCCAGAGAAGGACTTCTTGTAAGAAGTTTTAATATTTATGCTTGTATAAAACTGACGAAGAATCAATCGAGCGATAATGCATAATATATGCCATAGGGGTGGCGGATAAAAATATAAGAGGTGACACTCTCAGGCTAAATCAAATAAGTTTCGATGGTAAAGAGACCGATTTTTCTCAAGGGAGAGAAGGTGAATGAGTAGAGTAACAGGGTTTAAGGTAGGGAAGGGGGGAAAGGGAGAGGAGGAATTTAGAGTGAGACGTAGAGATGTTTGCTGTCGTTGTGGTATACTTTGAAAAGAGACTTGGGACTGGTCTTGTTTTGAACAACTAGGAATAAAATAATACAAAAAATCAATACGCTTATAATACGCTTTAAAGATTTTGTGACTATATTCAGTCTAAAAGGGTTCAAATAAGTTAAAAACATTTAACTCAAATGAGAATCGAGATTAAAAATTGATATAAATGCTGGCCCATAATTACACCTGTGGGGGACCAAATCAAATATGCACAAAAATCAAACAAATAATTCAAAATAAAAAATAATTAAACCTCTGCCCCCCCTCTTATCTCTTCATGTTTTTTATGCTTTATTTAAATGAGTATTATAATTCATAAATACCACTAATTCCTTCGGATCTAGATGAGTGTGTTGTAAAAACGCATGGCATGTCGAAATTCGGCAATACACAACATGAATTCATTGTTTACTCTCGTCAATATTTAATTTTCGCTACGCCGGAAGTGATGCATAAGCAGAGCGATGCACTGCAAGAAGCGATACACATCGAGATATCGCAACACTAGCATCTTCCATGGGTAAAGCCTCCTTTAGTGATTTTTCCTTCTCGAAGAGGATGGGGAGAGGAGAGCGGGTTGGGATATATGTCTTTTCAATGTGAATGGGCCTAGGATATCTACCACCATACCCTTCCGTGGGACAAGTTGTTGATAAGGTATTACCAAAGGGGTTGGAAGTAGAGGAGAAGAAGGTGGTAAAGGGGTAGTAGGGATACAACCCCTCGGGGGCAAGACGAAAGCAAACTGGTGATAAACGGACTTTTGGAAGCAAACGGGGTGCGGAGAGGTGGAAGGTGGGAATGCTCAGAGGATAAGGGGATAGTAGATAGGAAAGCGAGTTTTGGGATGGGAGCTGGGGGTAATTCCCAAAACTTTGGACCGATGGTTCAGGGGAATGTACCGGGATATGGGGGCCTGGGGTACCTTCTCCCACTCCGGTACAACTGTTCTTGCGGCCGGAGGAGTGCCTGACCGCGGCACGGTCCCTTAACACACCCAGCAATCACATCCCCACTCCCCAGAACCACCTCATCTGCATCTACACGGTGTTCTGCGGGACACCGGAAAGGGTGAGCGCGGAGGGGGTGTGGCAGGGAATGGGTCTGCTTGATATACGGGGTGGGTGGCGTTCTTATCGTCCAAAGTTGATGAAACTACCATTAATAATGCAAGCGGAGTAAAAAAGATAGAATTTCTTTCCTTTTAATCCCCCCGCACGTGCTAATCTGAGCTTCACCTCAATCTTATTTTTTTTAAAGTTCACAGGGTCAACCTGGTTAAGTCCCCAACACGTAAGCGGTTTTACGAAGCTTCGAGGGTCGCTTATTCGATATGCCATTCGAAAAAGGGTGGCTGTCTGGTAGACAGTTACACTTTTTCATATTTCGTACTGAAAAAAATCCTAATCTTATCTTCCCCACTTCTCTCCAAACTCTAAATACCTTATTTCTCAATATTTCTTACTAGGAGAGGTTGCCCGGTAAATAAAACGAGGGGTAGAAAAAAGTAAAAAAACGACATGCAAAATGTAAATAACAGGTAACAGTCATTAGTTACACAAGGATAGGTTGGGGTTGAAAATATCACAACAAAAATCTCAACGTATTTCTTATATTGATCATTGAAGGTGGTTTCACCCTAAAGTGGCTAAAATGACATTTCAATTATACTCCGGCAACTTATAAAAAAAGGTGCTTTTGTTTGAAAAGAAAAACAAAATCATACCTTTCCATGCCATTTTCTATACTAGTAGTGTTTAAAACCCGGAACCCAAACCAGCTAAGCGGTAAAAAACCTATTATTTTTCAGGCTTACCATTTTGAAGAGAAATACGATCTCCAAGGGTGTCACACAGTGGATCTGCGCTAATCATTTTCAATTACATATTCATCAGATTAGAAGGAGATATGAAATTTGCTAGACAAGTTTAAACACAGGCTAAGTCGTAGGAGCCAGAAACATCATTGCCATTGACTATTGATTCAAAAGCCTATTTCCAAGAAGGAAAGTACATTTAACTGTTTTGTACTAATTTTTTCATTGTCTTATGGTCATTGGAAACCGTCATAAAGTTCCTTTTCGATGAGAAAAATCTGCAAGGTGCGTGCAACCGTGACCAGATTATGCTCAGTCAAGGTAAAAAATCACCTAAACTTGATTAGAAACCTAACTTGAATGTATGTACAAACCATTTATTTTCACAGCTTGTGTGCAAATTTATTCCAGCGTGCACCTGGTCGGGAAGGTTAATGGAGGGCCACATGATCAAATTTCAATACGCAGGCAAGCCACGTTCTTCCGCTTTTGGGCTTCCGGCTTCATGCAAACAGTTTACCATCTACGGATTAAAGATGCTTCGCCCAATATCATGCCGGGTGTTTTCGTAATCCTACGCAAGCCGAGGCTGAGCGGCTTTATCCACATTTTATGCGACCAAATATTATCGTAAAAGAGTCGCAAAATGTTTATAGGGTGTTATTTTAAATTTAATATAAAAGTTATTAAATACACGAACTAAGTCTCCATTAATCATGTAAAAGCTTACTATAATACGTGGTGCATTTTATGAATTTTGTAAAAAGACGTATTTTTTATCAAAATTGGTTTCATTTTTACTCATGCAGAAGATAAAAATCCGTACTCGGTCTGTAAATGATATGTTGCAGGCATTTAGCAATAATGTCTCATTGATCGTGTGTCATTGCTAACCTATAATTTCAGACACTTTCTTTCGTGACACATAGATGAAATTTGGTACCTAGATAGAAAAAAGTCGTAAGTTTTGTTGAGTGTATGCGAAATTTTATAAATATGACATTTTGACCCCATAAAAAGGGTCCAACCAAAAATACATTATTCGAAATTCAAAAAAGACGGAATTTCTTTTCAAAACTTATGCTTATTTCAAAAGTTTTAGGTTTCTGAGCACGAGAAACACGATGGAAGAACTGTCAAGTTCGAAAATGCAACCGTGATCCCTGAAAGGGCACTGTCAAAGGTTACAGGAATAACAAAAAGCAAATTGCCTCCACAGACCTGTGGAAACAAAGGTTTTAAAAGGTGCCAAGATCAATGGTAAGGTCTTCAGATCCCAATTGTCATCCCTTGTATGTAAACGTCATCATTGTACATAAACGGGTCAATATACACGCTTGAAAAATTATAGTTATGTTGCTTTGAAGTAATTTAAATTTTATTTACATCTTTATGCTTAATCAGTTTCAAATACGAAGCTAAAAATCTGTGTTTAATTTTTTAGCACTTAAAGTGTCCTACACTAAAATGCTCATTAACGCGAATAGTAATAATAAGCGTTAAAAACACGGTGATAATTCTTGTAAATGCTTTTTCCCACTTGCCCTTCTATTTTATTAGAATTGACCGTTAATAAATTCAAAATAATCCATAGAACTATTTCCGATTGCGTTTTGGTAATCATCACAGAAACAAATATTTCCATTACCACATTCTCTCAATGTCTCTCTCATTGGACTCTCTCCTTACACATTTATATCAACTGTGAAACGCCAAAAATCCTGTCCAAAAACTGAGGGAGTCCTAGCTTGCGGTCAAATAAAATTTACCTAAATTCAATTCTACCTCCCAAAAAAAATCCATTCCATCCAAAAGTGTTTTTTTTTATAAATAATAAATATTTCGTTGAACAATTAATGAATAAGTTGACTGATGGAGAATTTAACAACCATCAATATAGAACTTTGGCATCAAAGTTGTTACAATATACATAAAAATAAAATAACTAAAATAAAAAGACATTTAGAGCGATAATTTCGGTGGCGGGACCACCTTCTTCAGCTGGGAAAAATGTAACCGAAATTATTTAGCAAAACTCGTCTTTTTCCTTTTTTTATATACTGCCAGACATGTAAAGCAAAAACATTTAGTTACAGTGATTTCATTCTGATTTTCTACATTCTTTCCACTAAATTCAATCCCTCCTCCCAAATCAAACACCGTTCCTCCCTCGTGCACTGCAATCAAACCCCTTGTCTCCCCTGAAGCCCAGAATCCCAATTCTCTCTAACCGGCCAACCACTTTAAATCTCACCCGGCCATCTCTCTTTCGAGCGCCGCGTTCCGCCGATCCTGATAAGGATCGCTTGATTGTATTAACCGGGGCTCCCCGGAAGTCGGATTGTGGGCGCCCTCCAGAGCGGGGAGCACTCTTGCCGGGGGAACAGCGACGCTCTTCGCAGTCGAGCACCTCGTCGACCTCCGAAGGGGGTGGCATGCATAGTGAGATGACGTGCGCGGAGGTGGTTTAACAACCGTACACCTCCCACCCGCTGTAGTCGGCATTCGTAGCAACGAATCTCAAACGATATGGTGGAGAGAAGGTGAGAGAGGGGTGGGGAGTGAGGGAAGGAAAAGGAGGCAGGTGGGAGCTTATATTTATTTTTGTTCATTCCAACCCTTTCGGCTGCTGTTAACGAAAAGCGCATTCGTATCCCGTAAAGGCTAAATTACGTGGAAGGGAATTAGGTTGGTAGTCAGGTACGGAGGAACGAGAGATATTAAAGCTCGTTTCACTGTGGGAGCCTCGCGAGTCGAGAAGTAATGGGGAGGACTCAATTTCTGAGCGTGCTGAATCTTGTTACCTAACTACTTTCCAGAATGAACGTGGAAATTGGACTCAACTCTGAAGAGTCTTAAATTTACGTTCGCAAGTTTAACTCTGTATTTTCAATTGTATTCTACATATTGTATTTTTAAGGGCTGACAGTTTTACTGTTCACTATTTTAATTACTCAAAAAAAACTAGGCTCGTTGTACATTTTTTCAAGTACATGAGCCTCATCATCATAGGTAGTCATCAATCCGAAGATTGGTTTGCTGAACCTCTACACTCCACTCTCCTCACCGCAAACAGTTTCATTCCTGCATAATTCTTCACATTGAAGTCCTTCATAATTTGTTTGGTTAATTCCATTTCGTCTTCCTCTGTTATTCTTTCTATTCATTCCTCCTTCCAATATTGTCATCAATCGTACATGAGCCTATATGCACGCAGATAGAGTACCATTACTATGAAATTTGAGCATTACGTCCAATATTCATCAAGCATGTTAAATGCTAAATTCCACTAAAATCAATAATTATCATCAATAGTCATTCAAACCTAAGATTGGAAGACCGTTCCTACCGGCTACCTGCTAACTCCATTATGCCCTTATAGCTATTCTGGCACATATCCCGTTTTATGTGAACAAAGCAATCGTCCCCCATTCCTCCTAGTAAAGCTTTCCTTTCTGTTACGTTCCTTGCAAAGTCATAGCGTCCCAAAGAGTGGCCTAGTCTATCTGATAGTGCTTCACA
This sequence comes from Pyrrhosoma nymphula, assembly GCA_963573305.1. NCBI lineage: Eukaryota > Metazoa > Arthropoda > Insecta > Odonata > Coenagrionidae > Pyrrhosoma > Pyrrhosoma nymphula. Next base: position 65,569,464 of record OY754330.1, on the reverse strand, counting down.
TGGTTTTCTCTCCTCCTGTACTTCTGTACACCTCTTGCTTTCTGATCCTATCCATCGAGCGAGCGCATTTGCGAGGTTCTGATTTGTGCTGGGACGAGTGCTGCATGCCTGGTGTGGAATCACCCCGTGCCACACACCCTAGTGGCTTGCACGGTACTTCGTAGATGTTGATCGATTTCGTCTTTAGCATCCGCCTTCAGTACCAAGTTTCATAAGCCTCTATCCTTCCTCGCCTTCTGTTCCAGCCCTCCAATAGTCCACACCTCTAAGCCATATAGCGCAAGAATAAGCACTAATGTTTTAAGGTACTTCTTCCTATTTAATTATCCTATTTTCTTTGTACACAACAGTTGCCTATCATCATTAATGATCTCTTGGCTTTATCCATTCTTCACTTGATATGCGTTTGACTTTTTCCATCTCTTCTCTTATCAAAAAAGCAATAATGTTTTCTTGTAACCATGCTTAAAATCACTGAGTGAAATAAATACAAGCACCTTTTCCTACTCGGAAAATATTCGTGAAAATCGAACGCTAGGATTTTACACGAGCAAGGACGATTTATTCTATTCTAAGAGCTCAAGGGAACCTGAAAGAGAAGAATTAGTTATTGTCATGATACATTCCGAATAGAATGCACCTGGAAATTGAATGTTTTTTTTCTTTTCTAACTTATAAGTAACCACCGTTTGAATCCTTAACACGAGTATAATTTTTCTCTTGAATTCCAAAATTAATAATTAACACGATTATTCGCAGAATTGGGAGAATAGCAATTCAATTAAAATTGGTAAGTTGAGGCAGATAATTTTGCACAAGGCGGAAAACATTACATCCAACGGTTAGGGTCTTGGAAACAAAGTCGCTCGATATTGTGCAGCGAGCCAAGAGAGCTCAGGGTCGTTGTACTCCGGCAGATTGCCTTTGGCAGAGAGGCTTTGTAAGGATTTAGTTTTTGGGGTGGTTCTAACCCAAAATACCACAACCTGAATAAATGAAGACGCCCTTCTCATCAAGGGAAAACTCAAAAACTCGTTGAACTGGCAGGTTTAATGAGTTTTCACGTTAATGTATCGTGAACAAAATTAACCTCGGACAGTAATTTTATAGGACAAAAAATCCACAGCAAGTAGCAGTCCACTTCCAACATTTAATACTCAGCCAATGTTTCGAGCGCAAAATTTGTAACTTCACCTTTAAAATATAACAAGAAGTGTTTCAATTTTAATGATGGAACAGTTTCACAAATAAATATTTTTCATTTTTGATCTTTAAATCCTCATTTTTATATGATTTGTACATTCAAATAAAACCACGGACGGCATATTAGTTAGTTTATTTCTGAAAATATTTTTCTAGCTTCTAGCAAAAATGGAATTTAAATAGAGGAAATTTATTCGACAAAAGATTTAAAATATTACGGCTCAAACTGACTTTACCCTAACCGAGTTTGTCGGAAGAACTATCTTGACGAAACGTTAATAATGGCCTTTTAAAATATGAATCAATAGCATTAAGAGTAGATGTTATACAAAGAATGTATATGGACATTTTTAGGAAATATTCGAAAGCCAAGAACAGAATCTCACAAAAGTTGTTTCCTAACAACAGTGAGAAAATAATTTATGTTCCTGATTTGTATAAATCTCTTTTTGGGTTGCATTAAGAACATCAATGTGATGTACTTATTCCAGGTTTATGTTTTCCCTAAGATCCACAGCCAATCATGTCGCATTATATTCAAATTTTAGAGTAAAAGAGACCAATTTAATCGTGTCTTCAACGCCTGTCATTCTTATTCCAAGGTTATTCTTTGATTTAATAGATGGTTTTGAATATATCCTGCGGTTTAATAATGTTCTTTAGTTTGTGTTGCAGTCACTCCAAATTCATTTACTAATCAATGTTCCAGTGACAATTAACTTAATCTAAAGGTGAATGAAAACAAAATTTCTCCCAATGAAGTGGTCCCACTAAGCACAGCCATTCTTATTCCAAAGATATTACTTAATTTAAATGAGGTTTTAAACACCTCTTTTGGTTTCGTTATGAAATTTATGTGTGCAGTCAATCTAGGATCGTGCATTTCCTAACGCTCTATGGACAAATACCTTCAATTAACTTATAATCCTACATGAATTAAGCCAAAATAGCTGCTATTAAAATGGTCCCACAAAGAAATCCTGCCATTCTTATTCCATAGATATTATTTTACTAAGTTAAGTTCTTAAACATCTCTTTTAATTGAATTGTGAGATTTAATGTTATGCAACCAATCCAGGATCGCGGATTTCCCTTTGTTCTTCGATAATTACCTTCAATTCTTTTTATCCTCGTCGAATGTGGACGAAAAATATATGTCAATGAAACGGCCCGACTAAGGTCTGCCATTCTAGTTTATTTTCGTCCCGGATGAAGGAGGAAAGGGCGTTGGTGCGAGATGATGGGTGTATATTTTTTACTTTGGGTGGGAGGCGAGAATGAGGGAAAAAATAGACTGAAGCGGCGCGTGTGGGGGAGGCATGCAATGGATGCCGCGGATTTACTAGTTTGTGTACACTCGAGAGGACATTATGGGGGCGGAGAGTTTAGCCGCTGATCACCTCCTTTCTCCTCCACACCCACTGCCCCCCTCTGTCACACTAAATATCCCTCCTATGACATCAAAAACTGTGACCTTCGCACGTGAACGCAAAAAAGTGAGGAAGGTCGAGCGACGGGAGGCATATGCGGCAAAGGTATCGATGTGTGGAGTCCTACATCGGGTGTCATCAGCCGGACCTTAAATTTTCTAGCAAATACGGCTGGCTAGCAAAGCGGTACGAGTTCAATTCGGGCGCTAGGCTACCTCGGAGGGACCGGAGTCTCCTCCTCCGGATTCGGACCTGCGCGGACTCAATGGAATTGAATCGATCTGTGCATGTCGAAGTCCGATAGGTAATGCAAGTATTACATTTGTAGCAACGTCTGATTACCGACCGTGCTTGCAATTCCGCGAAGGTCCGACCGTTGAGTAAGAGACCACATCGGTAATCCGGCAGTGTTTAAGCGGGCGTAATCATGGCGGAGATACGAGACGCGGCTTTGCGTTCGGAAGTCCAGCCTCGATGAGTACACCCTACGCGGAACTGTGATCGCGGCCAACGAGACATTTACCTACATCTACATACCACCCTGGGAGCCACCACACGGGCGTGCGGGAGGGGGTGTTATCTTTTAGGATACCAGTCGCGCGAAAGGGTGGAGATAGAGAAAAGGGATTTAAAGAGGGAAAGGACGAAAATGAAATGTTGGTTAATGGAGTGTCTAGCTCCGTTATTTGTTGAGGTCACTTGTGGAGCGAGGAAAGGAATTTTCGTACACATCAGTTCGGTAGGATATATTTCCCATTTTGTCGCTTATATCAGTTTTAGGGACATGTGAAGGGTGATATTTCTCGTGACTGCAACATTGAAACTCTTGATATATATAAATAACTGGATTTACTGTTTTCGGTACTCGTTCTTCTTATTTCTTCATGTTGTCTGTCCCAAAATGTTTCTCCTCTAGCGCTAGTGGCGAAACGAAACAATGGGGCCGCAGGGGGCGCTGGAGGAAGGGTCCTGACCGAACGGTTCCATACATAGATGTCCTAAGATTAATAAACTATCCAACAATTGGATTTTAAACGAGTATTGATTTAATCAAAACTCTTTCAACTTTATTTTTATAATCTTCCTGGTTTGGTCATGCAGGTAGACCATGATTTTAGCGCTTATAGTTGCATTTGTGCTTACAGTTGGGTATAGGATTGTGGAACCAAGTGGACGTGACAAATGGTGACTCGAGAAAGTCTGTGAAACACTGTGTTATGAGAACGATGCCCTGCACGTAGCGATACACATTGAGAGGCATTACTACACTCGCTGCTTCCATGTAAGTCAACTTGCTCATGTAATGTGAGTCACCTGAAAGTCCCCTTTAAGCCCATTTCCATTCGATACTACATCGCAAAATCCCAATCGACAGAGAGTCCCAATCGAGAGAGTCCGTTCCGCCCACCTCATCTCTTATTTCCCCCACAACCGACCCCCCGATAGCAAGTTTCCCTTCCCCTTTCACACCGATAACCCCTTCCCCACCTACCTCTCCTCCACCTCTCCCTCACTCCCTGCCCCATGCTTTCCACCCCAGCGACTCTCCCATCCCTCTCCCTCCGCCCGAGCAAAGAAGAGAAAAAAAAGCAAATAGCAAGTCTGGATGACGTCAGTGGGGATACGCAGCCAATCAGGATGGGCCGACGAGGCGTGACAAGGGCACAGGGCCGTAGAGGGAGAAGGGAGGGGTGCACACAGACGATGGGAAATCCGATGGGGGATGTTTTCTCTCTGGGGACGTAGGTGAGCCCGCACATACATACATGCATGCATACGTGGGACGATAGGGGGGGGGGGCGAAGGGTTGGACGAAATATGGTGGATCGCCAGGGGAAGATTATATTGTTTCTCCTTGATAAGGTTTGTGGGTTTTTCAGGGCGGATGTGGTGACAAGGGACGGCGTGGTGGGGTCCAGTAGGTAGATGTCCTGAATCCACTGTTGACGTACGTACCTACCGACCAGTAACGTAGCCAGGATTTCGTTTCGGGGGGAGGGGGGTCCATGTTGAGTATAAGAGGAGTTGGGTAACATTTTTCGAAAATTAGGACCAAATTTGTATGTTAGGCAATTACGAGTGCGATTGCGACTGCATTATAACAACCGCAATTTAAATATTATAGGGTTGCAAACTTCTGGTAAAATAAAAAAACATTTTTTGTTTGTAAATTGAAAAAATATTTGTTTAAAAAGTTTATCAAACTGAAGAATTGATTAATTCAAGATTGTTTGTTACATTATACAACTGTCTCCCTTAGTAGCTTTTTTTTTTAAATAAATTCAAATTTTCCCATGGACTTCACCACTGACTACGTCACTGGTACCGACGTACCTACGTGCGCCTGTGTGCCAAAATCGCTTCGGGATGGCACATCCGTAATGCCTTGTCCCCACGACGTTCATCTTACGCTGGTTATAAAATTCTGGTTAAGTCAGCAACTAACGTTCTAAAGGGAAATTTCTAACTGGTATAACGAACAGCCTTCTGAAAACCATAATATTAATTACATATTATTGTTATAATTTGTTTATTGGATTGAGATTTAGACTGGGGATGTCCCTTCTTCCATCTAACCCCTCGTCAAATTCATGAATGAAACAATTAAATTTTTACTATTAAAATTATAAAAAAAGGAAAAAATAATGACCATCAGTGTTTTATAATGATTCAACTGGAATATAAAGAGTGCAGAAAAATGTTCACGACTGTGGGAAAAACGTTAGGAATAAGAAGCTTGACGAAGGATATCAGACCCACTGCAGGAAAATATCAACACATGAAGGGTTAGTATGAAAACCTGCGATAATCTACAGATAGATAAAGGTAATGTACCTTTTAAAAAATGTATAAAGTATAAAAGAAGAAAGAAAATGGGAACTGGTATGCATAAATTAATGTGAAAACAATTACCAATCAATAGTTTAAAAAATTAAAATCGGTGTAAAGGGAAATGACGAAAGAAAGTTGTTGAGCAATAGGATGGAGACACACTTAACTATTCTGGTGTGTTGGTGAATAAAAATGGGACAGAACTTGCTTCGTCTCCAGGTTGCCAGGGAACATGAAATTTGGTGAATAACGAACCGGAAGCATTCTTCTGTAAACCAGAGTCACATGACTAGCGTTACCAGCGCAAATTTTCAACCGGGATAACCCAACAACCAAGGTCAGCCGACCGTGGTCAGAAATCCAACCAAGGTTGGCGCTAACTGGCGTTCACATTACAAAATATAATCGGCGTCAGGTCTAATTGGCGTAAGATGAGCTCAGTGGAAACGGGCATAAGGCGCACGCAGCAACACATGGTTCCTAACGCTGCTAACTTGGTGTTTGGCTCTGGCATCGCGTGAGGGGCAGGGACAACGGAAAGATGAAGCCCGATAATCCAACAATGAGTACAAAATGGAGAAGGGAAATAAGCGCTTACCATTCGCTCTGGTGCGCTACTCACATCTCAAAACATCAGCGCACTAGCTTTCCATTCGTTTCCGACCCTGCGCTCTAGGTAGCGCACTACATAACAGACGGGAGCAGAGTTGATGAGTGCCAGGCAGTAAAAGAACTTTCATGATCCCTTCCACGATAGTTGTTTTTCGGTGATTTTTACATGAAAGACGCCAAACATTTATAATTGAAAGTTTTTTCCTCTCAGTTTTTAAAAGCATTTTTTAAAACCAAAACGACAACTAAACACAAAACATTCGGCCGTGGCTATTGTGAACCGACAGAATGCTACCAACCGACAGGTTACCGAACGTTTGGCCTTGGCACATATTTTTATTCATATTCGTTAGTGTGCTCTAAAGTGCACTGGTACTTACCGATCTATGCATACTTGAATGAAAATATGCTAATCTCCAAATGAACATCTCCGTTTGGCATAAAAAGAGAAGTGTCCTTTGCTTTTAAAACCATTCCCAATATTGCGGAAGGACACATGGATGCGGGAATACTGATTTCGTTTGAAATGAAACAACAGCTTTCCACATGTTCACTGAAATACCTGGAGAGGCATGACAAAGTTACGCCTGTGACGCATAAGTAGTGGAATTTCATGTAGGCTGGTTACGCCGTGGCCGGTACGAACGTCGGTAGTGGAAGCGAGGTATGTGCACTGCCCTCCTATTCTGTAACTCGTTAACGCATCCTAACGACATCGGTCGGTTCGTTATCTTCCCTAACGACTAGTTAGCGAAAATCAGTATTCTGTAACTCATAATTAACGACTTTCGTCGGTAAAATCGTCCGTATATCGCGAAAATCTTCGATAACCCGTCGCTTCGAAGCGAGGGGTCCAGATACCCCCGGTAAGGCAGAGAGAAATTCGTAATGGATACGTCGGAACACTTTATGCCTTTGAATTGAAGGCAAAGAGTAAATTTGAAGTCGTTTAAGATTGAATTCAATGGAAATAAAGATCACGAACCTACTAATATGATAACTGATTTTGGTTTGGAAACCATTGAATTACTCCAAACTTAAACTGGAACATAACTATGAATACTAGTATATTTTCTATACTCAGTGGACAATGCACAAGAAAAAAACTAAGTTAATTTTTCAGAATGCTCAGAATCTATTGAGCTACTACCTTTACGTGAATGTAAAAGATTATTACCCGAAAATTAATGTTACATTAGCCTATGGTACTATAGTGTATGTACAACCTATGTATACATAGTTTGATGAAACCTCAATTAACCCAGTTAACTACCTTTACCCAGATAACTACCATATACTCGTTATTATTCACGATTTTGGACAAGAAAAGTGATAAGCATGAATATATTTCCACTTTAGCTCCTAACACGCTTATAAACACAAGTATCTAACAGCAAATATTATATACACGAATGCTGGTCGTTCTCTGAATAAATAGTGGGGAAAACAATGCTCAATGTACGGTTAAATGAAATAGGAAAAATTAGGTGCTAATAATTTACGCGAATATATAATGTTATAGATACACAATTTACCATATAGAATAGATTTTGAGTCAATCTGCCATTCATGCAAACACTATTATATCGGCCTCTACCTGAGAAATCCTTAGAAATATATACTATGGGGACTATATTGGTGATTGTGAGGAAATGGCATAGCTCAAGTAAAAATTTCTCCTTTGGAACTCAACTGATTCTGGTCTGAAACTCCACTGAACGGGTGACAACTGGCTTGAAACTACCTTGCAACAGGACTTCACTGCCTTTGCCTCAACAAGAAAAACTGCGGTCAACTGAAACTCCACTGCTACACTCCCTTGCTACTCCAGTGAAATAGAACTGCTTCTCTCTTGCTGAGTGAGTACTCCACTGCCACTGAACTGAACAGTTGGCCCAGGTCAGGCCATCCTTAAAACTCCACTGCTTCTCCCTTGTCATGTCATTTTATTGCCTTGCCACTCAGCTGCTGCAGTATTTAGGTATCCTCACTTCCAAACTAACTGAACTGCTTCTCTCTTACTGCATGAGTGCTCCACTGCCACTGAACTGGACAGTTGGCCCAGGCCAGGCCACTCTGCGAGTCCGAGCCACGCGGTCGAAAGCGACCCAACCCTTCACCGCGGGCAGTTTATGGCAGCAACTGACCAGTCACACTATAGTTTATAACTTCTAAAAGTTAAACATGAATCGCATAATTATGTTCGTCTTTGCGTCGAACTAATCACGCTGATGAAAAAGGTTTTTTCATCGCAGTTATACGATTAATATTAACCATTTTATGCGCTTTAGTAAACCAAGCCAGTTTAATGTATATTATATTACTAAGTTAGTAATATCACTAGGACTTCTCCCTGATTGAGATGTCTCACATGGTTATATTTTTGCATTAATTATTATCTCGTAGTATGATGTATTGGTATATACTAGTATTAGTAGTGGTAGTAGTCGTAGTGGCAGTATATTGGCCCTGGTACTGCATGATGGCAGGTTTTACAACGTGACTGTCCTGGTTTCTGGTTTGGCTGTGCATTTCTCTGACTGCTTTTTGGTTCGCACCCAGTGGCCAGGAGAGGGTACGGAGTTCGAATTCGAACTAGGATGAGTGTTGCGTGGCTAAGGGGATGTCTTTGAACCGATCGCGTAACTAAGGTGTCACGTGGTACATACAACAATGAACGGTTCAAGATTTCGATGTGTTTAAAGCATTCGGATGGATAACTTATGCGTCTGATATGTTGATTATTACGACTCTAATCGAGATATTCGATTCCATCAGCAATACCCTGGTGAGAAAAACCCGATCGAAAAAGCTGCGAGATAATTTAAGAATGGTCAAAATACACCAAATTCTCGAACCCTTCGTGGTTGTACCACTTAATCACTTAGTTACTTGATCGGAAGTATCTCGAACGGTTCAAACACCCCCACCTAGTAAGAAATCACCCCGTGCCACACACCCTGGCGGTGGTGGCTAACACGGTACTTCATAGAAGCAGATTAAGATTAGGAGGTTCGGATGTCGCTGCGAGTTTCGATTGGTCGGCGGGTGCAATGGTGGGAGAATTAGGAAGTGAATTTGGAAACGGAGGGGAAACACATCGGCGCCGTGAGCACAGGCTTTGGCACAGTCTGGGAAGCGACAAGGATGTGAGGAATAAAAAAAAGAAACACCCGAGAAAAAAATAAGGCGAGAGTGGGCAGAGTAGGGAGAGAGAGAGAGAAAGAGTGTCGCTTCGGCTCATAGGATTTATTCTCGCCGCCGTCGAATTCGACGGAAGGAGGATCGGTAAATGTAACGGGGGGGCATTTATATCTCTCTCACGGGGGACTGGGACTGAGTTTTTATAAAAGGGACGAAAAAAATGAGATACCCTACATCAGCGAGTTCGGTGGAGTGTCGACCGGGTTTTCTTGCCTTATCATTCCTTTCGTCCCGTTTTACAAGCTCTTATACCTTTCTCCGTCTCTCACTCTACCCTCTCCTTCGTCCTCTTCCAGCTGTGGCGTTCTATTGCGAAGATATATACCCATTACCCTGAAATTTTCCCAAGAGTACAGAAATCTTTCTTTAAGTACGTCACATTGTTTATTTCAATGTAATGATGGCAACGACAAATCGCTTGGACAGCGGTTCACATTGCATATATTTTATTTTCATGTCCACGGATCCATTTTCATTGATACTTTGTATTCTTTTTTACTTGAAAATGACCCAAAAATGGAGAATGCGCTGTATAACCCGCTTATAAGTTTCTATTGATATATAGTATTATTTAATTGTGCAAGGGTTTAGGTAAAAGAGGTGGTACTCTATATAGTCTCAATCTCGCCCTACAAATAAAAGAGGTCTAACCATCCATCTTTCTATCTCATTGTCACTAATCTAGTGGTTTCTATCATAAATTTTCAGATGAGAATCGAAAAATATATTAAAATGCTACTGGAATGGTTTTCGGAATAATTAGCCGAGAAAATACTTTTTAATATTCCTCAATTTATTTTAACAATCTCTACCGGTTCCTAACTTACAGGCTCGTTATTTTTAAGTGAACTAATCGATATGGCATTTGAGTGTGTCGCTGATCTCGATTTAAGATTAAACTAAACTCTTCAGTTAGTTGTCTAGGTCATTGACTCCTATGGCTATTACAAATATAATTGTACATACCTTATTTTCAATGTTTTTACTCGGTCATCAACCTACCTGACAGACTGCCAGAACATTGGTGTAATTTGTTTTTAATTAGAGGATAATATCTACTGTATTTACGACCTCTTTCATTCAACTTTTCGTTGAACTCTAGGGAGTTCTTAGAATTCCACTATTTATTATGTGCTTAAATGAAAGACTGTCATGAACTGATTACCTTTGCTATATTATAAAGGATAAATGGTTCATCGGTAGTAATTTTGACTGGCAATTTCTCCCTCTTTACACTTCTCTATTACTCTCTTTCTTTGTCTCTTTCTTCCTCTCATTCTCTGAAATAAGCTTTTAATCCCAGTTTTCAGGATTGTATATCGTTGATTAAAAGTTTTTTTGCCGGAGGATTCCAGAAAAAATGAACAAATAAGAGAAATCTACGAGTCGCCCGTAAATCATCGTCTTCCCGCATAATGTTTCTTCTTTTCCTTCGGAGCGACCTTTCCTTCCCGAAAACCTTTGCAAGTAGGTGAGTTACAGCTAGTTCGTTTTTTTTAAGATCTCGTTCGCCTCATCCGTTCACCGTCTCCCGAATGAATAAAGGGCGTTCCGTGGATAAATTGGATGTTTCCGGTCGACAATGTGAAAACGGTAAGACGCTGTGGGAAGGCACTCGATAAACTGGAAAATCCGCAGAAAAAAAGCACCTGATTTTCGGAGGATGCATGTATTTTCCCGAAGAATGGATACACCTGAGAAATATTTTTACTGCGATTATTCAAATGAAAAATGCAGGTATTCACTATTGATGTTGACGCTTAACGTGCTTTGGTGCAATTATTTTGGTCATGTAGCAATGATAAAATGATTAATTTTTAGAATAAATATCAAAGGTGCGGGATGGACTTTCCCAAATGGTAAAGTCGGAAAAAATAGAATGACTGGCTTCTGTGAGAGGTTTCCCACATTTAAAACGTCACCTTTCTAACGCTTCAATCGAAGTCATCGTCTCACTGCCGTACTAGACGCTTTTTATGTAATCTGAGATTAACAGCACGAGAGGCATTAACCGTTGAAACTAAACTGAAATGCTTAACTGCTTGGGAATGACTCAACAAAAGCTGGAATTTATAAAAGAAATACAGTTTGTATAGTGTCACAATTTGAAAATGATTCTGAGAAAAAATTTGGTACACAAAGTTGATACATACTTATCACATTCTTAAAAAAAGGGGCTGTTTATAAGACTGGTGCTCACACGGAAAATGAGATGCAGGAACTGCATAGGGTTCCCCACCGGGTTTAAGGGTTCATGCAGGCCAACATGTCGACGTCTGACGTCAACATCGTCATCAGGGCAGTCGCCCTTATGACGATGTCGTCAAAACTTTGGCCTGAACGGAGCCTTTAACCCAGTGGTAAGCCCTGTAAAGTTCATGTTTCATCAGGGTTTTCATTTTTTTCTTTCAACAATATTTTTATTAAATTTTCTCCATTACTTGATAAATTTCCAGTATTCACCGATTTTGCACCACATTTTTCATTATATATTTCTGTCATGTTTTAATGCATACATTTATGTTCTTTCATTGCATGATAATCAAAAAAAGTGCCCAAAGCATTGGCCCAGAGGTAGGCTAATTTAATGAAAATGACATATTGAACGATGACAGGGAAGGATGTCAGCTCAGAAAAATCACACTATTACCACCATTACACTGAACTGGGCTTTTCCAAGTCTGAAGTGAAGGATCGTCGAAGATTCCTAATGGCCTCCGTCGACCACATACGCGGCGGTTTTGGCTGGTGGCCAATCAGCGATCCGTTTCCATGACGACTGGAAAGATCACGGAGTTCATTATCACCTGGCTTTAAGAGCCTGTGATTGCTCATCACTTAGCGGTGTTAGTTGGTGGACCTTAATATTGCCAATTAGGAGTAATGATGTTATATTCCAGTTCACATTAAACTTAAGAAGTTAATGGAAGATAACGAAACTTAAGATACGCATGTATTATCAAGCTGGAGCGTACATATTTGGACGATAGAGACAAAGACGCAACTTAAAAATTCAACCAATTCGCGTGGGTTTAGTGTTATCATTTCCTTGGCATAGGCTAATCCATGCCCATGCCAAATTAATATAGTGCCCATGAGAAATAGAGAACATTATAGATTTATATTTTATGCAATTTAAAGCTCTTTTTACATTACCCTAGACTTGGCATCAATGCATATTGTTGTGGGTTGCCTCCATATGAAACATTTTGCGAAGAAATTTAATCCAGCAAGCAGTAAAAATGTTTTTAAATCGTCAAATATCAGTCAAAGTAATGATTTCATAATTTAAAGCAATACAGCGTGATTCACTCGGATATTTTGAAGGTAAAGATTTGTCTTTCAACAAAATAATCCTGATAATAATCCGTAACGCAATGAAAAATGGAGAACCAAAATGAAATTCCCTAATTATTTCAAAAGGAAATGGAATTCCCAGATTTATCCAGAAGGCATAGGAGTTTTTCCGGTTTACAATTATATCAAGGAGGATCTCATGCCCCACGAGTGTGCCAATATTTAAACCAATCAAACGCTAAAACGTCACTTAAACTTGCAACACCCCGTTCTACCTTGCTTTTACTCGCGGTGCTATAAACTTCACCTTCTGAAATCATGAGTTTTTAGGGAGTTGGTAGAATTCAGCGGACCTCATATCCGAAAAGTTGAATTAACTCATGGTTGGCAATCTTTCACCGTGCTCTTAAACAGCGTAACCAAGTGAATAAAATAAAATTTGGAATTTTCAAGGCATTTGTTTCTCTTTGTTCCTTCAAGAAGGAAAACAATCCACCAACTCTGGCCCATGGATTAAATGAGAGAATAGATGGAACGAACGACAGCAGAGGCAAATATTGTAGCCATTAAAATTCGCAATTGGATTAGTTGCGTGGTCAATAAGCCTAAAACATTGGTTATGGTAGCGGAATTTTCTCTGAGCTGAAATGAATGATATTCCGCGTAACTTGATGGAATTCTCTCATGTTGAAAGAAAGTAGTAAAAAATAAATTTTCTTAACAAAACATTTTATGACCGGTTTCATCCGTTAAGGCATCATCAGGTACAAAGCACACACACAGTTGTACCTGATGATGACGAGTGAAACGGGTGAAACCGGTCGTGCAGTGTTAATAAACCGTTGTGGAATTTGGCCAAGTAATTTTTTACTACTCATTTTCAACACGGAGCCTTAATAATTCATCGATTTATTTAAAAGAAATAAATGCAAAATGAAAATCGTATTCAAAATAAGCATTGCATTATTCTTCAAATTTATGCACAAATCGCGCCTGGTAGCCATGTTAGTTGGATAATTTTTCGCAAAAGAAACCGGCTTTATTTCCGTGCTCCAAGACGCCATCTATTCTCTCCTTTAATTTATCTGGCTGGCCAGCATCGATTTCTTATCCATGCTGTCAAAAAACATTCAACCTTTTCGGAAGCTCTCTTTCCCACAGAAATCCCATCCTTCGAGTATTACATATTAATTTCAAATCACTGTGGGGGCAGCCGAAGTGCTTGCTTTCCGAAGACGTCTTGGTCGACCATAGTGATCCACTATGCCACCCGCCCACCCACGCCCTGCCCAACAGTGTGAGCGCCATCCTCCCCCATTCGTCCCAGGTCTTCCCCAACCGAGGAGGCAACCAACCCTTCGGGCCTTCGTCAATTATTCCCGCATGATCCGGGGCCAATCGGAGCACAGGCGGCGGACTGACGTACAACCCGGCGGGGCAACGTCCACCCCACCCACAACCAACGGGCTACCATCGTATCGCACCACCGTACACCGGAGACGTTGAGGAAAATTCACATCACTTACCATCACGGAATACGGAGATTTGAAATGTCCTTCTTTTCCCTGGACCATAATAGTGGCGTAAAATCTTTTCTGTGAAATTCTCACCCTCGCTAGGTAGACTAAATTAGGGCATGTGTTTAATAACGTATAATAAAGCAAACACCTAAGCATAAATATGTACCGTTGGGTGCAACAGTGGTGTAAGTAAATTTTGTGCAATATTTTATTTAGGAGCGTATAAGTATTCCTCTACATAACTTCGGGTGTATGCATGAATACTTTTAGGTTAGCTTCAGTGTTTATTCACTAGAAAGCGGAAACTCAGGGTTTAATTAGATATTTATTTTACTTCAAACATAGTTTCCCAAAATTGTCAATTTTGACTTACACCCCTTTTGCACTCAACGGCTCATATGCTAGTGAAGAGAATGGGGTGAGAGGAAGGGGTACACGGAGAGGGTCATGGATGCTTGTGGTGGATGAGATTGTTCTCCGTTCTCAGTATAGGTACTCTCTTCTTATACATCTTCATACTTCAGCATACCTCTCTTCAACTCATCCATAAAACTTATACTCTTCCTTCCCCTTCTCCATTTACACAACATCCTCCCCTCAATCACGGCTTCCAGCAAACCCTCCGCCCCTCAATATCTATTCCAACCACCTACTCTGCCGCCTACTAATCTCCTTCTGAAGTTTCCTCTCCTTTCCCATCATACCAAACGCATCCCCATTTGCCTTCCTTTCCGTCCACCGCACTTGCTCCATTCTCCTCCATCTCCATATCCAAAACGTCTGCAAAACTCGTTCGATTTTTTTTAGAATCTACATCTTTACATCTTACAACGCTACACTCCATATTAAAATCTCTTTAAGCCTCTTTTTTACGTCCCTACCCAAGTTCCTCGCCAACAGCTCCCTCCTATAGCAAAACGCTTCTTACAAAACGGCTTTTCTCCCTCTAATGCCATTGCTACTATGCGCATTTTCTTTCAAATTGTGAAATGAATAGCTATATACAATTGAAACATATCTTATAATTCGATGTGACATGTATCAAACAACATAATTGTTCGGCTAATAAATATACCTTCATCATTATATTCTATTAAGTCCTAACCGTCAATAGACTCAATTTTTTAAAATACGATACGCGAGACTCTTTTCGATAAATAATCAACACTGCTAAATTATCAATTTAAATCAGAAAAGCGTCCTTCAAATGATGCAAAACAATACAAATGAACCATTTTACAGGACGTGATACTTAATATTGACTTTGCTATAAAATTCTCTCAACAGCAGGAAAGTTTGGGAAACTTTAAAGAACATATACATTTTGATCCAGTATAAAATACTTTATATTTTGCGCTGTTTCACTCTTCAAATTATCATACTTTCCACACAATTTCACTCTCCAGCATACTTCTTTCTCCCTTCGTTCTTCCTAAAACGTCAGACCTCATTCTCCTTCCTCCCCGCGTGCTCTGCATTCTTCCAGCCAGCGGCCTTCAGAATCCAATTTCCTCTTGAAAACTATTCCGTCCATCCAATTTTGTTGTTTTTCCTCCCCTCGAATTTCCTCTTTGTGTCTCATGATACTCGTGGTGTAGTGTCATACGTTTCTGTGCATGTCCACTTGGTGTATCTAATTTCCTCAGTCACTAAATTACCTATACTTGCGAATCACCCACTAATCCAACTTTATAATTACCTATTTAGGTATGTCTGCAACGCTGCTAAGAGCGCTGCAATTGAGAATTCATTTTCATTGAAAGTGAATTTCGTTCTATATTTTAAAAATAAATTATTCGAATCATAGACCCATCCCCAAAAAATTCGAATCAGCCTATATCTATATTTTAAATGAAAATGGTTTAAATGGCATGATATAACGAGACTGTTGAGTCCATGGTTTAAAAAATATAGATAGGTAAATAAACAATATATATTCCCTGAGATATGTGAGAGATACATATCTTGATTACCATGTTTCTATAAACTACATGCGTCTTGAATTGAAACATTGAACGAAGAAATGGTCTGCGCATTGATTAAGTGAATGCTAATTAAAGAAAATTCGCGGAGATATTAGTCTCGATTTTCATTTTGATATATATAGACGGGAGACTTTTAATGGAGGAACCCTTAAATAAATACTTTTATTTTTTATTATTTAGATTTTATAAGACTTCAGAACTTCTGGTCGAGCCGGATCCGGATATAGGTTAGGCTAAATCCCACAACATCATGCCTGATACTTTTCTTTGTAACAATTTTCCATGTAGCCTGAAGATTCATTGTAGCGTCATCAAACGAGAACATAAAAATATGAAAGTGCCAATTAAAAACGCTCTTTATTAAGGCACATTTTTGTTAATTTTCCAAGCACTTACAAAGAGTATTGTAATAAGAGAAATTTTGAATTAAAATAAATGTTACCTTTTGGAGTAAATAAGTATTTTTAAAATAAAAGATTTAAATAGAAAATATAAATAATTCCCTTAGTCTGCCTATCTGGCAATGTGCTTGCCTGTATATCTGTCTAACGCTGCAATACAATAACTGATCATACACCAATGTCGCAAAAGGGCACGTTACTTTTTTACGGGTTATAGCAAGTTACGACATTATCCGCCACTCTGCCTCAATCTACGTGATCAAAATAAATTATGTAGGTTATCAACACAGTATTTTTATTCCGTGGCAAGGAAGATAATAAATGAGACGTACACTCACAGATAACATGAAGTCCCGGCGTTAAATGTTGGGAACAGTGGAACGTTTCAGGTTAATTCCCCTGTATAGCTCTTGTATTGCTGTGCACTTCAGAATAGTAAAATCCTCGTAGTTGCTAAATACATTAATATAAATAGTTTAATTAGTCTCTAAAATTGGTTGCACGCATATAGTTTAGTGTATATTGGTGAAGTATCACCTTCTGACAAGTGTTTGCAGGCTTTTGATAATGCATTAATATTCGAAGTTACATTAACCTGAACAGGGTACTGTTGTGTAAGGCATGTTGCGATTACTCACCCCCTGCCAAGCATCCTTGAGGTGGATCGCAGGGTATTATATTGATGGAGATCAGTGGATTGAAAACTTGCGTCCCAAAGAGCAACCGCGATCACACATTTACTTACCCCTTATCCCCACCACAGGGGAACAGATTTGTTTCTACCGCTAGGCAGCCATCATCGATGTCTCATCAATGAGTTCAAAAGGCTTATATATACGAGCATTTTGCTTCTTAATTTCAAGGAAATTGTAAAGATATGCTAACGCTTTTCATATCCTTAAACTAAATCACGTGTTAGCGTTCTGAATCAGTATTTGTGACTGCCTACGATAAGTTTCGAAAGTTTTCGAAAGTCAAGTGAAAATAATACGATTACCGTGGCAGACCTGCTACGCAAAACATACATTTCCCCTACTGCCTGTTGTCACTTTGTTACGTTAACTCAACTTGTTGGAATACTGTCCGTTAGCATTGTATCCGTAAGTGGTGGTCATATTAATAAATATCATTCCTAAAAGGTAATTTAATATATTGAATATGCATTCGAAAAGCGGAACCTAATTTTGGCTTAGAAAAGCTTTGAAAAGCAAACAAGTAAAAGGTAAGCTAAAAAAATACTGTAAGCATGGCCTAGAAGCCTGAAAAAGGCACAAAATTAATAAACCAACCCAAAGCATCTAATTATCCGGTGAAACGCGCTGGGGGTTTCAAAATAACCATCAGCAGACATCAACACGAATTTCGGTTTAGTGAAGCTCTCTTCTCCATATTCCTTTCTGCTAACCGCGGTATTTAATGTTAAGGTTAGAAATCATAAGATTGGTTTACTGCACTCCACATTTCAATCAGCTAACTGTTTCATTCCTTCATAAGTCTTCACTTTGAAGTCCTTCATACTTTGTGCGATACATTCCATCCCACATCTTCCTCGGTAATTATTCCCCTACGTCTCCTTCCATCATTCTTCTCAATGGACACTTATGATGCAGCTGTGTCCAAGCAGTTAGTTCCTTCTTAGAGCTTCAATTAGCTAGAGCTAGAGGTTCTACATTGGCGATTCTCCGTCCCTTCCATCCTTCTCATTCTTTGATAACACCATATTTCCATTGTTTGCTATTTTTATTTGCCCAGCAGATATCAATTTACAAGCCACTAATACATCTCTCATAATTATCCAGATGTGTTTCATCTTCGCTAGTTCTTCCGATTCATTCTCCCATTCCATTACCGCTTTCAATAGAATACTATGCCTAAGAACGTATCCAATTTGTTTGTATCTTCCTTGTCTTTGGTTCTCCTTACCCCCACGAAAAAAATGCTGGGGAGAGATTGCGTTTGGAGTTCGCGTGAGGCACCTCGATGAAACCATTTCAGGAGTGCTCTCCTTTTTCTGTGATTCTGTTAGAATTCGACGTCTTCTCATCGATTGTTCTCGGCATTCCATCCAATTATCCTTGCTTCCCACCCAAAACCACCGTTCGCCCAATCCAAAGGAAGTGGCTTCCCTACTCTGGCTAGTCAGCCTGCCCGAGGGCTTCGTGGTTAAACTCATTGCATTTTGACAGGTGCTGTCCTTCAACTTCAACACAATTCTAACGCTTCCGAGGTGACCAGCAGGGTTTATATGGATTGATGTAGTCCTCGGTAGGGTAACAATTTTTTTTTTACATATTTTGTGAAAAATATCTACTTTTCACCACAGCATATTGATTACAATGATGATTTATATATCGATGAAATGAATTCCTATGGAAACTGTACAAACGCAATTAATACAACTAACACACAATCGAAACTCATACAAATATAAAGCTTTCCAACATCATCAACAACATGTTTTGAACAGATTTCTTTACATGAAATAACAGATTCAAATTTAATTTCATTATATAGGCAGAATAAAAGTGATAACGCTACGCAACAGAATAAAAGAACATCAACATAATTACAATACTGGATAATAATAATCACAGGGGTGCACTCTCCCCTTAGGTTCACTTCTATTCAAAGCTCCGTATACCTCCGCCGATGTGTTAGGTAATACTTTTGACAGCGATGCTATCATGCAGCTATTTCTCTCAAAATTTTATTAGTTAGTTATTCAATTCCACTACGAAGGCAACCATTCATGGCGTTAGATGAATTAATGCAATTTAATAGAAGTTCTCCTGTTAGAGAGGTGAAATCGAAAAGAGACATTCATCAGATGCTAAATGGCATTTCATTCGAAAAAATGTAGACCCAATTTAGTCACTGTCATAGGTAATTAAAAAAAACAATTCCACCACATTGTAATGGAACTGTTGGTCATGAATAGCACGTCATATGTTTTTCGCTGTAATTCAAAATTTCTCAGGGTAAATTTTCCGCACGGAGAATCCCGTTTACAGAGGAAAGAACGCTACGAATAATTAGTGAGTTGCTTTTTAAATGACTTTACTGCTAAGCTTGTCCTGTAAACCAATTATTAATCCAGCATCGTTTCAAACAAAATTCTCTCCATTCAGTATGTAGTGCTGTTAAATAAATGAGTTTTGAGTAACGTCATCAAATATTACCATACATAAACGAGGTCCTAAGCAACCAGGGGTGCGATCACGGTTCTCTATAACGCGTGCACTCGCATTACTGTTATTTTTCAATTGCACTCATGAGAGCGAAAACGTGATCGTCATTCTTAAAATTTTGTCAGTTGCTTTAAATCACTTGTTTGAATTGACGGAGTGCGTTCAAGGGACAGTAACTGTGAGTCTTGCCCTTCTAGAGCGATTTGCTTTTTGGATAACAATAACGACAACGTGAAAGAAGAAACCGTGATCTTACCCCAGGTCCTATAATATCATCACCATCATTCTTCCTCAGATGTAATAAGCCTAAGTGTAGAACATCACATGAAACTTCACATCCTCAACTTATTCATTTTTTTCATGCCTCTAACGGCACTCTCCATCAAATTGCTTTCTAATATCGTTCTCCCTGATCGTCCGCGCTGCGCCATCCATCTTCCTGCACGTGACGTGGGTGAGGTGGATGGAGCCAGCATGACTTGGAGCAGTGCTCGCGGGAAGAGCAAGGAAAGAGTCTGAAAGATGTGTTGGAGGAAAAGAAGAATGAGCGGGTGAGGGAGGTCGGACGGACGGAGGAAGCAAGAGTGGAAAAAAGGATCCAAGTCTGAGAAAGGATTCCCATCTCGGAATAATCCAATCAATCCATTTGGTCGGGGTCCGCCGTCCCACAACCATGAAAACCTCTTACGCCTCCATATGCACTCACCAAACGAGCAGCGAGATACGTGCAGGGAGTCTCCAGTAAGGGAAGCTTGGGAGGGAGGCTGAAGGAAGAGATGCCTGGAAGAAACTAATCTTGTCTTCCTATTCCCTCAGCCTCTACCTCATCTAATTGTCCCCATGGCAACGTTCGTGGATTTTCGATATCGGCTCCATTACTAACTTATTTCGGTAAACCGATTCGCGCTAACTTTTCTGTGTGAGCGATGGTTGAGGACGAAACTTCGTGAAACACTATTGTAGGAATTCTTCTCGGGTTCTCCATCGGGTCAGGCTTTCCATACTGGCCGACGTTTCGATGCCCGAATCGTGCATCGTCATCAGGGCTATTGAGTCACTCTCATTTAACAGCCCTGATTCCTTTCTCCCATTCCCCCTTTTCTTCGTGGCGGGAATCCTGACACCCTCTGCCACACCCCCTTGCAGCGGCTCGCAGGTAGCGTGCAGATGTAGGTGAATGAGAAATCTTTTGTACCTCGTCCACTCCCCTTATTGGAGGTGGATATTACGCTGAAAAAAGTATTGCCAGATAGTCGCGGATTTCATCGCCAAGGTTGCAGACTAGTGAGTAAAAACATTATACTGTCACAATTTGTAAAGGTACTGCAAAATCGGAAACTCCGATAAAAATGAGTAATTTTCAAGAGAGCAGCACTTGGTGTTGGGGAGTAATACGAACACCATCTAACGCGTGCAGCATGAAATGAGTGTTCACCGTTGAGTTCATCATTTTCTCGAGAATGTAGGTTTCGCAGAATTAATACCATTACCATAAATGTTACACTAACTCTACCGAAACGAAAAATTCGCACTCTTCGCTAAAAATAGACTATTTTCACAAGGATCACGGAAGGATTAGTTTAGGAACCGTTAGAGACTCGGATGCTACACGCTAGACTTAGATTACTTTGAAAACTCCGATCGGGCGAGTTTCAACACGACACGGAGAATATTATTTTATCCCCGCGCTATATCTCTGGAACTGATAGAAGAGACAAAATAAGAGGTATTGAGCCAAAATGAGGGGTACTAAAATTTCTTCTTTCCACGCACCATTAGTGATTATAACAAAAACAGTGTGGCACTGATATAAGGCATTTAACACACAATTCACCTCTGTACTCTCCCCCTCCATTAATTTATTCCAACTCCTTTCCATATATGTTGTCCTAACACCCCCTGCCAAGACCCCGCAGTCCGCCCGAATTGCCTCCCCTCCGTCACCTCCATAGCTCTTTTGCATTTTGTCGCACTTCCATTTGTATTTCCGAAAAGTATTCACTCCCCCAAAGGTGGCTGGAGCGGTAATCGTTGGTCATTGAGTGCACATTAAATAATTTCTCAAATAAGTCGAAAATAAGGACCACATTTCCTTTAAGTAGTTACAACTTTTTATGTGGTGAAACTCACCATACATGAGATAATAGAAATGATAAGAATTATAAGTTACCTTTTTCCTTAATTTAAGCATTTTATGGCATGAGCTATTGATAGTTTTAGGCGCGGTATTCAAAAACTTAAGTGAATGTTAGATTTATATATGTTATTTTTCGAATCTTTCACTCGGCATGAAACCTGTTCTGATTGCTATGATGAAATGAAATGTATTATTTCGCGCGTTTAGAAGAAAATCCGTAAGTATAAAATCGAATTATCACGAAATGTATCTCTTACGCCGTTAGGATACGTGTTAAGATGGCATTGGATTGTCAAAAAACCAAATCGATAAAATGCAATTTTTTCACGCACGTCTACACAAATATCATTATTAAGAACACGTATGCAGAGTTTCATGTAAATCTGTACATAATCAAAAATCGCTCCACCACCATAAGTGCGAGCGAACATACCATAGCGAACTTGCGCCAGAGAAGGGCGCCCTCCCCACCGCCCCGAGTACCGAGGGCCAGATCGAAATGAGTCTTGTGCTCAGCCCTCATTAAATGTGCATCATTAAGAGGGGATTACCGCAAAGGGGATTTCAATCATTCCACGGAACATGATTATGCGTGAGTGCTTCATTGAATTTTCACCGAATCAATTGAACATTACCACCAATTTTTTCTACATTTGGGGCGAAGCGATGGTTAATGAGTGGCCGTGTTTATAGCCAAGGTATAACACGCATACTTTGACGAACTTCAAGGTTATTTTGTGACCCGAAGTCAGAGAAAATGTTCAACAAACAGGGGTCAAAATTTCTAGAGAAAGGGCTAAGTATGTAATAGGTACTGTCTGTGGAGCCAAACGGGAGCATCCTTCGCGTAATATATTGATTCTGCACGATTCTCATTCGTAATGAAATGCCGTTTTAATTTACATTTTTCTTGTTACTTAAAGTGTCCATTTTTAATGGTTAATATTTATATTTTCATTTCCACCCTAACAAAATGTCGTTCAATGTTTTTAAGTTTATTCATTGACATAAGTTTTTAACTGTCTCCAATTTTTTATAGGCTTCATGCATTTGATATTAAATCAAAGAACTGCAGAACTGGCCGTGGAGTAATTATAATGGCGTCACCCGCTGTTTTTTGTTTGCATTTCATTTTAATTTACTGTGTAGTAATTTTCAACTATTTAGCACTCATGTAATGGCGGTAACCCCCCACAGAAATTCTTTTGAAGCTACCTAATGCTCATTTGTTTCAATCCATGTTTGTGCTGCCTGCTAGCAAAAAACTATCTTGATATGTCTACATACCTATTATTAAACCTGACTAAAAAGTATAATTCATGCATTTATTTTTATCATGTTATTAATCCTGCAATTTTCAATTACTTATAAATTAAGAACCACAGTTGAAGTGCGTAAATATTTAACTGTATTAAAAAAATATTG
This sequence comes from Pyrrhosoma nymphula, assembly GCA_963573305.1. NCBI lineage: Eukaryota > Metazoa > Arthropoda > Insecta > Odonata > Coenagrionidae > Pyrrhosoma > Pyrrhosoma nymphula. The sequence goes on along the minus strand of OY754330.1, from coordinate 65,546,230 downwards.
GTGAAATTTATATTGCAGCCTTTTTATTGCAAGCAAAACCCTATCATTCATTAGGTATCCGAAACTTTCAAGCAATATTTTCAGTCTTAAAATCTTCGGGAAAAAAAGGAAACCTTGCTGAATTTCCATAAGTTTTCATTTTCTTAATTAAAGCGCCCAGAATTGCTTAAAAGTTGCTACAAATGTGGGGGAAAATTATTGCACTGCTAAAGTTTCAGTGTTTTTTGCAGTTATATTTTTAAAAATACATTACGTATACGTTAGGAATTTTCTTTGCTTAACGTAGGCCCAATATTAAATAGCGAAAGCTTTTAACGTCATTTAAGTAAACATGAGCGACAAAACGGATAAGAATTCGACGCATCGTATCTTTGACGGGATCCGCCCACAGGAGAAATACTCGAATATTCGAAATTAATGATGAAAAGGTTTTACAGTCCCGGCGACTGAAGTTTTTTTTTGAAATCTGAATTCCGAACATTTGTGAAGACAAGAAAGAACGATTTCCCAGCGGGTAGAACAACCAGTAGAAAAAATTAATTCGCCAGGCAAATGATCTGATCCCATCTCACTGGCTTCTCCGGCATCACTACCTTGAGAATAGGACATTGCGCTTCCTGACATATCCATGCCTCTTCAAATAGAGTTAAAATCCCCACCACTACGGATAATGTAACTGTGACCCCAGTGTGAAACAATTACTGACGGAGAGTGGTAAATTACAAGAGGCACTCAAAAGGCTTAACATGCCAGATGACATTGGCTCGCTCGGTTCGTGGGGAGAGTGGGGACCGTGGGGACGACCCAGAGGGTATAGGAAAGGCGATTAAATCTTTACAAAATACAATCTTATGAAGGCTTTAAAATTGAGCGTTGTAAATAAGGGCCAAGATGGTTTTTAATGGTTTTTACTGCCCGTTTAAGAACTTGCATAAGAATAAATTGAGTTTTGAGGTGGTAATTGACATTACTGTTCGATATAGATACCTTAATTATTCAATTCTACCTACCTAACAACCTTAAATGACGTTTACATACTTCAAAAAACTGAAAAATTGCATGATCATAATTTTTTATCAATGAAGAAATCCTCGGCTTGATAGTAGTTTTTTTTGGCCTTGTCTCAGGTAGCTTGGTATCTCTTATCAATGTAAATCAAGCTAATTAATTATTAGTTTATTTGAACTGATGCTTAATAGGACGAAATGTTATATTTGGTCTACTTATATTAAGTTAATAATTATATACGTAATTTTGATAACTTTTTTTTTTCATCTACCCCCAATCAACCCCCGAGCTCTTATCGATCCCTTTCCATGTCGTATCGACCCATGAGTGTTCAGGGATTTGGCGTGATTTTCATTACATTACAGCATGCTAAGACTGGAAGAACCAATCGATAAAATCAATACAATTACGTTAAATTACAATTGAAGCTTCCTATTTTGAGAGCAGAGAACTGGGATCACGGATTCCTTCCTTCACGTTGTTGTCATCGTTATCCAAAAAACGCAAGCCGCTCCAAAAGAGATTGAAAAATAACGGTAACGCGATCGCATGCGTTATGGAGAACCGTCTAGGGGACCTGCTCACAGCGCCAGAGGCGCGCACAATCACACAGTTCTAGTGAGCGAAGCCCACCCCAACCGGTTCAATGACAGCTCAACTGACGGGTTTATATGTTATAGTTGTGTATATGTTTTGCTTGCGAGAAAGTGAAAAATGCATATAATGTTCACAGCATTTACCCGAATAAAGAAGTATATTAACAAAGGGTATAACATCTCTTTTTTGTTATTTACTTTTACGTCTCCTCTTTTGAAATCACTTACATGATTTTTTATATTTTTATCATTTCTTTTTTATTAATTTAACAGCTTGGAAAATATATCAATGTTTACATTTTTTCCTTATATTTTATATACCTATAATTTTTCTTTCATTTTTCACGTTTATTTATTATTTAACTTTTTTAATTAGTCTTTTATTCCCAATGATCGCGCCCCAATTTATGAATACGACAAGAAGCAAACCGCGGCGCAACCACAGCCACGCCCAAGTCCAGTACTCCTTACAGTAACATTCAACATCTAACTCTTAACCTTCACGGTGGACTGCGTAGGGTTTTGCCGGTTTCACCCACGTCCACAGAGCGAATTCCCGGACATTAAGCCATCCCGGATTCAAATAGTTCCTACAAAAATAACACTATTTTGTAGCAAACTAATCTGCTACTCGCCTATGCATAAATTGAATCTCTACTTGTATAATGACAAACCCTGAAGAGGAGCCTTTCCAATAGCCGGGACAATACAAATATGTATAATTTAAATACTAAGAGCTGTTGTAAATATTTATACCAACATGTTCAGATGGCAATGGCGAATAAACGCTTTTTGACTTTGACTTGAAGGAAAACCTGGACAACATCTATTTAAAATTTCACGAGAGTAAATAATGGGAATTTTTGTGGTGTAAAACCGCTGACCCAACCCTGAACCTGTAAGCTCTGTGATATGTCGGGAGTCCATTTTGATCTTCCCACGCAGATAAGGGCGCGAGCGTAGGGGTCGTCCACTCCGTGTTTACTCGCAACTCCACCAGGGGTCACCACCCCCTCTTTGGCGGTTAACCTTGCCCACTCCCCCTCCCCACGCGAAAAGGGCGAAGGGGACCAGTGGCGGTGTGGCCCTCAGACCCCTCTCCCCCTTCTCCTCTCAGTCGGGTCCACCTCAACAGTGGACGGTTTTTGCGGCGTTGCCTGGCATGGGCACGGGTGGGGCGGCCTTCTCCGCGGGATCCACCACCCTCATTCCTTTCCGCACAGCCTCCCGAACCAGCATCCTTTTGATGTCCCAAGACCCACCCACCACTAACCTCGGGCGTGAGAGAACCTCCCGAAGACGGGAAGAATGGTGGGGCGGGCGGGTTGGAAAGGCATGGTAGGAAATAATGTGACTATTCCCTACTACTCTGTGCCTGCGTTTCTCCGGAGCGTTCTGGGGGAAAAGATTGTTGAGCCGGGGTTAAGGAGGGAAGGGCGAGCGAGCGAGGAGACGGGAATATGCGGCGGCAGGAATGAGGGGGAGGAGAACCTCCTCCCCCGGGGGGTGTAGGGCGGGGGGTACCAGGGGTTGAAGGAAGTTTTATCCCATCCTGGTAGGAAGATGAGGAGGAGGAAGAAGAAGAAAGTGGGAATTTTTTTTCTCGTTTACGCAAGTTTGTCGGCTTTCTGCGCCCGGGGCCGGGCTTTAGTCGTTCTCAAAGCCCCCTTTACTTCCCCCATGGCCATGTTCTTCCACCCCTTCCTTTCTTCCGCACCGCTGTATGACGTCGTCACCGCCCCCAGCCCCCGCCTCCGCTGATCTCGTCTTAAATGACTCTAAGCGCCGGCGCAATCTGTGGGCGGGTTTATGGAAAATATAATAAAGACGGATTGGCTTGAAACTTATCTTCAAATTTACTTAAGAACTTTTTGCGGTTTTGCACGATAAGCATCAACTTAGATGAACCCCTCTGCCACTGTTTTACCCTTCATGGAACCGAGCGAAATGTTTTGTGCCAAGCAAACTTGGCGATGAATGACTTATAGAGCATAGTGATGTAGAAATGGGAGCGTTGTGTTTCAAAGCAAGGAATAAGGTGTTCGGTAATCAAACGTTAATGACTAATTTTGATCCTAACTAGCGAAGCCTTCTAAAAGTTCTTTTTGAAAACTTTTATTCATTGCTCAGTAATTTTTTCACGACAAAAAAGAATTTTAGGCAGTAATTTTGGCACTTTCATTATTGTTGTGGGACCAGGTGTTTGGATTACCAACAATGTTGGAGATTGTCGTGTAACAGTCATAACACCCCTTCTCATTCAATCGTTGCTTATTGCTTTTTAATAAATACTTCGCATAAATTCCTATTCTACGTTTTCTACTTGCACCGGATTTTGTCGGCAAATGTTTATCAAAGCAATTTAATCTATCCAAGATTAATGATAAAAATGAGGTTTCCCCCAAAAGTTGCGTCCGAACAGTATTCTCCATTTTATGATTAAATTACAATTTTATCTGTATTCAAGGAGTGCCTAAGTACACTAAAATTGTCTTAAGGATATAATTTTCCAAACTATATTGAAGGACGCGTTCGCAGACTCTTTTACCGGCTTGGCTGTCGTGTAACCAAGGCAAGGAACGAAAAACGTTCGACAAAACATTATACAGAGGTCATCGTACGGTTACAACATCTTCGGTGGAGCAACGAAAGCTGGAACGTTGTCTGCAGTCCTCCTCCAATAGCGGGCGCGCCCATAACGCCACTCCCGATCAATTTCGATTGGTCTTCCCAGAATCCATAAGCACTCAAACTGATAACGTCCAGGAGTCCGATGGGCCGACACGAGGATCACGCGGGAATGGTGGCGTCCATCAACGACGACTGCCGAGTGAATTATTGCGCGGGCCAAAGGGATGGCGGACGAGAGAGAAGATGGGGCATTATAACGAGGAAATACTCATTCACCACCATTTCCGGCTGAGGTGGTTCCAACGAAGAATGAATTATATGTCATTGCATTCAAATTGAGGCTACTCATAGAAAAACATGTCCTTTTTTTAGATATGAACGACAAAATCCTACTTTTCCAAGCTATTTTTCCACCAATTGAACTTGAAAGCACTTTCGTAAAGATTTATCGGGTTTGAAACCGGGTAAGATTATTGAAATTCATCAACGTTTCGATGGTTGACTTAGCCATCCTCAACAGGATAATGAGTTGAGCGAGGATGCTGGCGGTTATATATCGTAGAGCCGCCGATACCCCTTTGTTATGGGGGCCGTTCTTCATTTTGGCTGATAAAGCGGCTTTCTGCTCTTTAGTTAATTTAGTACCAATTCATTTTCTTTTCTTTGAGATACTTTATATCGCGTACAAATATTCTGACCTAATTTTTATCCTGAAGCATCGCCAGAGAGGCTCTTTCACAGCATTTCCCAACGGAGTAGTACATTTCCAAGACATGATACAGTTAAGGATTTTGTGAGATATTCTGGAGTCAGGCATTCTAGAAATGTGGCCGTTAAACATCAGAAGAAGAGGATTGCCAAGTTTTATGAATTTTTATGACATTTTACTGACACAAAAAAGCTTAATCACTTCGATTTTCGAGCTTATATCGGGAATTTTGTCTTTTCTGGTAAATCTCGTCTTATTAGTTGCCTGGATCTCCATTTTAATATAAACGTTAATTTTCAACGGTGAAATTACGAATTGTGGCGAGTGTACTCACTAATTATCAAGTGAAAAATATGAATGCAGACACTTAATCATGAACATCAAATTATCAGACATTTTTCTCAGGGCTTTCATCCGGAATCCAACCCAGGAATTCATGTATGTATCACGATCAAAATAGCTCTCAAGTCAACTGCATCCAAAGAGTGTTCGCTCTACATTCTCCGAAGTTCATATCACGGTATCTATCATATGGCCCTAATTTAACGTATAAATGTTCATTCATTCTTCTAGTAGGCTTTCAGCCTTTACTTAACTCACATTATGCTCACATTAACAGTATTCTCACACACATTCTTTCCATCTCATCCTGGGTGGTCCAGCATTTCTTTTTTCTTTTGGGCACAGATCTCTCGAAACATACACTATCCTATTGTCCTCCATTTATGTTTATGTGGCCATTCCACATCTCGCTTTAATCTTTACCCCATGTGTTTATTGGTGTTACTTTGCACTCCTCTCTCATATTGTTTCTGCTCATTCGAACTTTTTCGTTCTTAAGGGTAAAAATAAAAAGTTCTGTTAGTCTACAACAAGAAGTGAAAATACAATTAGACAATGATAACAGAGTATCAGGTGCCCTAAATGATATGATATGGAGAAAGAAATAAATACCAGAAGAAAATTAACTAGAATGCATAAAACTATAATCACATAATTAATGCAATTGAGGCTAGAACGACAACAACACACACTGACTTCTAGAAACAACCGAAATGATGATCCTCAGAAAACTACTTGGAAGAACAAGAAAAGAGCAAACGTGTAAATGTGGGCCCTAATCATTTGCTCACATAGGTTCATCACTTATAAAATCTAGTTACATTCACTCATTAGTTTCTCTCATACTCAATATAATATGATGTGAAATCTGGGAGCTTCAAAAAAACTGGTATCCTTTCATGACATAACATTATTGCAAAATGCTTCTACGGTGATGGTAAAAAAGCTGGTGTAGATAAACACTATATTTGCGAGTTGTTCCACTACATTAATGAGACGAACACGAGATGGAAGTGTAGCACTCCGATAAGCGGAATGACAGCTTCGGCACATGTTATCAAAAGGATTAATAACAGTGGGTGCATGTTATCTTCAATCTGGTGAATCGAGGGAGATAGCTGGTAATCGGTAGCCATGACAACTAGGAATGATGACCGTGAATACGCTCGCACGCCTGACGAGATGGGGCAAATCAATCTCCGTAAATTCAGCAATAGGTTGCTGGAAAACATGCGAAACATATTTTCTGTCGATTTAATTCACCATTTTAATTCTCCCGATCGATTTTAATATTCAAGCAAAACGTTACGGAATTTATTGCTCGCTGATAGCATGTAACAGCGTGGAGAAACAATGCTTATTTGAATGAGAAGTAGGATTTTGATGCAATCTCGGGGAGTGCGCATACAAAATGCCCAATTAAATCATTTCGAATGCAAAGTAAGCAGATAAAAAGAATGAAGTCTAAATAATGACAAATAATAAGGGTTGTGTTCTACGCATTGGTAATGCAAATATATGCTAATAATTCAAATAATGGACAAAATGAATCAGCTTTTAAAAATATTTTTATTTTTATTGCTCTTCAAGAGCAAGATACTTTATCGCCTATACCAGGAGAGTTGAACACCTCGAATACTCAAATGAGTAAGGACAATAGCATCCTCAAAACAATATGTAATACGCAACAATGGTATATGTAGTGCGAACATAGCTGATATATAATATGTGTAATGAAACTAAGACACTCCGTTAACATGCTCATGTTCACCTTTGTCATCTTCCCCTTTACTTGGCTATTGTCCTATCAACCAATCCCACAAGCACCAGTGTCAGTTCGCTGGGTAGTACGTAATTCTAGATGCATGATGTGTACTATCATGAGTTATCGATACACAATACGTATTTTCCAATTAAAATTTTGGAATGGCGATACTGAAAAGGAATTAAATGTTGTTGAATACACGTTATCAAATCGGTTGTGCGAAATAAATCTAGTTCATTGCATAATACTCGATGTCTGCCAAGTCCCGATTCGTGGAAAACAGAAACGTTAGTAATTCAACTATGGAGAGCACAGGTTGGCAGAACGCTAAATAAAACTTCGTTTTATAATATTAGCTCATCAAAATGTGATTCTAGAGAAGAAAACAGTGAAAATTAAGAAACGAAGATAGTTATCTGTTTTTATTTTCACTTGTAATTACTGAGCTATATGCGAAAATACATTTATTTACTCACAGGGAGACTCTTTGTCTTGTTTAAGTTATCAGCTACATATTTTATAATTTTTGGCAAAAAAATGAATACAAAACATGATTCTAACTCTGAATGTAGGTACACATGATTTATGTACTGAAATATAATTTTCGTACACCAACTGTCTACGCAAAGAAATGTATTACGAAGGGTGAAAGCTGGTTTCTTACGAGCATTACGCCTTTACTTAACCACTAAAATTGCTGAAGTTGAATTGATTAATCTATGAAATATAATATGTGCCTATCTGAGAAAGAAGCTAAATTTCATCCATTTTCTTTTCTTTTCAGGTGAGAAACCATACTTAAGCTTTTTCCTGGTCAACATAAGGTAAGAAAAAATCCTAGGAACAATGGATTCTTCAAAGTCTGCAATTTTCCCGCCATGGAGATTTGGGTTAAAATCGGCTATCCTATATGAATTGCATGAAAGTGCAAGATGCACATCCCGAATCAATTCCTGGTATTCTTGTCTCTCACCTGTACTGAGATACTCTTAGGCTTCCATTCGGTAGCAGCGTTCTTTGTGAGATACAATCACTCATTTTCCTCGAAGATGACAACAAATACAAATGGTAAATGTCGACTTTCTGCTGCATCCACATGCACGAATTCATGCGCAATATCATGACATGCATCACCAGCATTTGTAACACCATAACATAGGTGTGCGAAGACGAAAATTCCTGATGTTTGTGTAATGCATGCACTTGCTTGTTGACCGTGGACTTAAAGATATTTGCACAAAAGAATTTAACAGAAATTCTACAAAATGAATGACTTCATTTTCCATTATAATATTCAACTTCTTTGCATATGAATGAGGCGAAAGAGAGTTGTTTGAACTACCACTGCCGTAAGAAACGCACACAAAAATTGATCAGCAAAAGAAGTTTATCTTGTGGGTAAATTTATTAACAATGTGATGTGGGTAAATGTAACTGATGTAGCACAAGAAAAATTTAACAGACGATCCGGGGAAAGACAGGAGCCGTAGTTACTGATGTCGTGTCATTCTCATGCAAAGAAGTACGATTTCTTAGTGGTTTTTCCTGCACAAAGACGCCTCTAATAAAATAAATCTTTACAAAAACTGACATATCTTCAACCGCTGGATCATCAAAGCGAATACTCGAAACACGCGCTTCAGTAATATTAGCTAAAATAAACCTGCTAGCAATCACTCAGAAAGTAATAATAATGTATAGGTTCAAACCTAATGGGGTTGAAGAAATCTAGGGTATTTAAACATTCTCTAAAACTAAAACTGCACATCATAAAACTAATTGTAAGAAGCTAAAAATAAAGCAAGCCACTTCATATTTTATATCCAAATATTCAATACCTAAAGGTGCATGACTGACATTTTATGACGCAGTTCACCAAATTTATATTTACCCCGTCCATGTCCATAAAACTTTTCATGCCCTTCTCCTAAGTGGCGCAAGGAAATGAGAAACTAACGACCGAGAATTTATGCTCCTTAAATAATTTTTAATGGCGACACTAACCCTCTCAACGGTGACTTAACATATAATTCAGGGTATCTTTGAGGTGAAAAAAAATATTTACGAAAGAATTAAAATAGCTTAGTTAATTACACTTGTATGATTTGTTAATTCCACTAGTAGGAACCTGAAAATGACACAAAGTGTCGAAACCCGGTCGTGACAATGAATATTACAAGTGGAATTAACAAAGGTATTTTAATTCTTCCGTGATGGATAACTTCCACAAAGTTAAGCATACAACCGTTTCCTTTGTGACATACATATTTATTGGAAAATTTTATAAACTCGTTAAAAACTCATTTCATCACTTGAAAAATGATGTTTTGAAACCACATTAACTGCAAAATGCACTAATTAGTTTAGAAAATGATTATTGGGCTTTCAGATCAAAGAAAAACCAAGAATACTGATCAAGCATTTACTTCTCACTTGCGAAATGTAGTACTCGCAATAAAAAAAATCACCTCTTCCGTACTTCAAAAAATGTAGTATTCCTCAAAATGTCTTAGGAAAGCAGTACCTCTCATGACTAAAGTCAATCTTATAGAGTGAAACCAATAATCAATCAAGCAAGGAGGACCAATAGTACATGCAGTCTTTGAAAGATTTGAGGCCTTCCCCGTGAATTGGAATCTGGGCTTCCCAACTGTTCAAGGGCTTCATGACAGCCGTTTCAACAGGGACTTTGCTCTCATACTCAGGGTATAAAATCAGGGAACTAACACTCAATTAAACATTATGGGTATGTTACTTATTTATCCAAACACAAGCAACGACTCTTGATAAAATAATCCCCATTTAACTTTTGCCACTATAAAATTATTCACCATGACAACAGTATTACTTCACCCCACATACGATACAATAGAGTACCTGCTACAATATTATGATTATGATAAATATGATTTGATTGGGATTAGCATATTCTCAGAGGAGGTTAATATCGTGTAGGGTGAAAATATGAACGAGTCAAGAAAGGTCTTCTGTTACAAAAATATTCTTTCCTATGGTTCATCATTGCAGCACCAGGTTATTCTTACAGCAAGCATAACCAGTTTCGTATCGTGCCAAATTTGCTGGGAAATTGAAATAACCGATCCCTTGATGAGCAATATGAATTTCTTGTATCATGTATATTTTCCATGTTGCAATCGAGTTTGAGAAAGTAATGGTTTTGGAGAGGAACATCAACTGTAAACAAGGGATGAAAAAGCTAACTACGTTAAGAGTGACCAGATGAATCAATCAAGAAATGTCTTTTGCAAATGCAAGCCCAGAGAGTCCGTCGTACTGTCTTTTATCCTCCCTCTTCAAGCAGAGATGCAAGGCGGTTGTGTTGCGCAGCCATCGGAAACTTTTCATAATCATGTGCGTATGAATGGCATGCGAATTCCGACCCCGTTCCGAGACTTGGAAGCGAACCGACTTCACAGGCCGTAGCTATTTTCGTTCCTCCCGAATTCCTGCTAAACCCAAGTGAGGAAATTGCAAAGCATGCGGGAGTAGGGACGGCTAGAGCGAATCGAAAAATACAACACTCCGAATATCAAAATGAGTGCTTAAACAACGGTCGAAAACTACATAAAAGAGAAGCCAAAAGCAACAATGCGTATAACAATTTTTTGCGCAATCCGCTGTTCTTGGCAAGTTCCATCTTGGCCTGCCGACAATGAAGTGGTGGCTAGCAGTGAGAGAAAATAGATTTTTTTAAGAGAAAAGATAACTTGAAAGTAATTTCAAAATGTAAATTGTCCTACTTTAATGTTTTTAAGTCTAGTTCCAAAATGTAATGACTCCAACCCAAGTTCAACTAAGAAAAATATTACCCCCCAGGGGTCCTGTGTGGGCTCCTTTTTCATCTAACTTTAACCTCCACAATAAAGGCATTGGATTCGATGCAGAGGATTCTTTTACTCTTTTTTAAAAATTATTTGCTCTCATGATTGTCTCGGAATTTGGTATCGGATGACTTAAAAAGGAATATTATTTAATCCTTGCATATTGATTTTCATATTCGCTACGTACTCGTATTTGCCAAAACTTTTTTCGATTTTGACACCAAAATCGTCCATTTTTGCACTACTTCAATAATAGAAATTTTTATGTACATACTTCGAAAGCGCAGCTTAAGCCTTGGAATGGAATTATTCCCGAGGCACATACGCCTCATGTTTAATGATCATTATAACAGAGTTACATCGATATTTTAGTTGAGATATTTTCCTCGAAACTCTCCATGTGTGGTTAATGGCTGCTGCTTTGATATGAATTTTGCGCGTTACATAGGCAGCTTTCTCAAATCATATTCCGTTAAAAATTAATGGGTACCAATTTCTAGTCATAACATAAAATAGTAAAGGGGTAACCTGAGCTACGGAATTAGGGCTAGAAAAATATCAGCGAAATGCTCATGTTCGTATTTTATTGCCAGTGAGAAACTTAGTCGACCACTGAACGAGGAAGTCAAATCTGACAGCCCAAAAAAGATAAGACTACTCAAACACGTGAGAAATAGTACCCTCTCGACTTCATCATCTTTATTGCCTCCCTATCTAGACAGCAAATGGCATTGAGTAAAAAATTGGCCCTAATAATATCATCTCGGGATTTTCGGTTGCCATACGTCCCGAAAAAGCGGGAACATCCAGAATTTTTGCATGAGTATGAAATAACGTTCAGACTGGGTGGTTATCCAAAACGTAAACAACTCTATAAGGGAAATGCTTACCTTTAATGTTCTAAAGACCCACTCCATCAATTACAACTGGTGATTTCAAGAACTGGACCAAATGAAGATCACACTTTCGTCGTCATGAGTGCAATTACAAAATAAGGAAAACGCGGACGCACGCGTTACGGAGAACCAATATCGTACCCTCGGATTTTTAAAGTAAGCTCGTCCGACACTCTGTTATATTTAATTATAGCAGGTTTCACTGCATTTCCTATTATCTCCAGCTTCCGAATGCTAGAGGCGTTACATTAGTGGTAACAATGTACCATTGACAAATATTGTCCAATTATTACTATTATTGTACGCAAGGCAACCCTGTCCGCTATGATTATTTTTCACTCTCTGATGACAGGATTAGATCGATGTTTGAATCCATTAAGGTAATCATAACGATTCAGTATGAACATGATATATGAAATTATGAGACAAGTCACGACTGCAGTATCATATTTATACTTAGAAAATTGTAAAAAAAGTATTATGTTCAAAGAAATATGATTGGTTTAAGGACAGATAATAGCTCCAGCTGCCTGGGTATTTTTTTAGGTTACCCATATCACCAGACCTGAGATTACTGATCGAATTCAAACTCTCACTGAACGCCCTCGAGTGCTGATCGAGCTTGTATGAAAAAGGAACTACGAAATTGTGCCTGCCCTTTTCAACTAACGTTTCCTAGAATTTATATTTCCTGATCGATATGATCTACCTACTAAAATTCCTTCAAATGGCGTACATCAAGCTATTTTATTCTTTTATGGGTTAATTCCTTCAGTAAAAACTACCGTAAGAATTCATAAGTTTATCAGTAAAAAGCGGAGTAATTGAAGTATAACGGCTTTCAGTTCTCATGTGGAACTAAGTGATAAATTTCAATATCGAAATAAACGAAATGATACTGTGACTGACTTGGTCAAAAAAAAGAACGTAAAGGCAAAAACTATTGAGTTTGTGTAGGAAAAACTATATTTTCTTTGAATTCTAGCTCTTCAAAACTCTCAACAAATAGATTTTTTCTCTTAGGAAGGACGTTACCACTCAATTTAAAGTGAGTTATTTTCTAGTATGCCTCAAACTTTTTCAGTCAAAGTACTTATTTTTCAAGAGTTCGATACTTTATCACCTATCATCGATGTACTCTGCTTGAACGATGATTCGTCAACAGGAGAATAACTTGGCTTGAGCCGCTTAAAAACTTTTCATACGCACCTACCCATCATGGCCATAAAAATTCTTTTCCGCAGCCACTTCAAGGGGCGCCGTAAAAGGTTGATGGATTCTAAAGCTGTCATCACTCCAGCTGTGGCAGTTATTGCAAACAAAACCTTGCTTGGATAATAAATACCCCATAATGTTAGCAAGCTTGAAAGCATGCATAAGCGCTGAACCGATGAAAAGCGTTGTCTTTCCTGAGTCATTATTGATATTTTACTCGCGGGAGATTTTAATGCTATCCTTCGATTGAATTTTCACTGAAATCTTGAAATACAAAATCCTTGTTTAATATGTAGCTATCCATAGCGAAGAAACCAGGGTCGAAAATCATACATAGCCCAATACACAAATGGAAATGCGTGTGCAACATTTAGAGCATTTGGACTAGTGTATTGGTGATTAATAGCAATTAGGATTTTAGGAAGAAAAATAAAACTTTTGCTTGCTCTAAAGTGTTCTGAGTTTAATGCAGAATAGTGAAATAATACCAGCGTAGAGCCTCACACCAGTTCTTAAGTACAATGTTCCGCGGAATATAATCTGCTATGATCTCACATGTCACGATTCAAACGTGGACTTACGTCAGATATAATATGATTTTCCCTTTGTCACGTTAAAGAAGATAGAGCTCCTTCTGATTCTCATTTTATAGCCTAGAGAATCCATAAAAAGAGTTAGAATATTTCGCAGAGGTTCGAGCTGAGAGGAAGACGAACGTTCCATTACTTAGTTGAGAGCATGTCTAATTTACACAAGTTTTTCTCTTTTTGTATTTAAAAAACTTTTAATTATATGTGTACGCATATTCTGATAACACATTCAATTGTAACGGATATGAGTACGCACCTCCACTTTCATTGATATAAGTTACCTCTGCAGAGCAGCTACCGGACGGATACTGAATATCTCTATGGCCAATAAAAAATAAATAAGAGCATTCATTCCGCGCAGGTCAATAAAAATCAGGTAGCTGGGTTGGGTTGACAAGTAAAGTGATCGCTGGTTTTAATACATATTGATTAATGAATAAATGACGTTGACTCAGGCGTGCCGCTATGGGAATTGGACATTTGAAATAAATTATATCACACGTTTGCACTATTAAAAAATATTGAATGAAACGACAAATGTGCCGATGTTCTGCAATATCTGCATAATATAGTCCACACATCGGCACCAGATTCGTGTTCACATGTATTTAATAGACGGTGGAAAATGTAATTTTAATGCATTATTATTTGATAGTTGGCTACAATTCTTACATTATGTAAAAAGGTGCGCCCAATAATGCAAAAGTTTTCAGCAACGCTGTTTTTTTTCAATAACCTGAAGTTGAACAACTTTCAAACTTTGAACATTACTAAATGTCACCACTCCACAAATAGTAGGTTACTATTTGCACACCTTAATAAGCCTGGTTCGATTCCAGACCATTCATATCAACTTCATTAAGAAACGCATGTAAAGTTCATTTTAATCGTTTTAATTCTGCAGGCTTTGTTTTTTTGTCAAAAAATTAAATTAGAATTAATATGGGAAGATTGGCAATTAAACTTCTTTAACAAAAGAGCTTCTTTTAAGTCGGAACAAAGTAATATGAGTTATCCAAGGGTTGCAGCATCAAATGTTGTAAAACATCTATTTGCAGTACCTAGTCATTTTTATACCTTGAAGTGAATATGTTTTTTGTTTCCGTCGATTGATTTTGATAAGATTACGTTGGCTTTTGGAAGGTAGGAGGAGAGATAAGATAGCAACTCGAGGTAAAGATAAAATCACGCCAAAAATTAATTGGTTTTTGAGGGTTTGTTGGAGCCTTGAAAAGTTCTTAATACCAATAAGCCTACATCAAATCGACAGTATATTCGTATATACGTGTTTGATGTCGCCTTTTGAAAATAGCAATCCTCATTTGTGAAGTCTAAAAGAGTTATCCAGTTTGTGCTAATGAAATTGCATATATTTCCCTCGGAATGCATGAAAACTGGCACGCGCATTCATTAAATAATTAAAAATGGCATTAACATCTCTGTATTTTTGGATTCGCCGTCCTCGTATGTTGATGGAAAAAGTTTCGCCAGCTGTCCATCGGGCTTCCTCAGGTCAAAGATGTCGTGAAGGCATTTATACCATTATTGGTATAGCTAGATTGGCGCTGTTAAAAAACCCGAAAATTGGAGATTATTCTCATTAACTGTTTTAGAGCGTGCTCAGCATATTACGCAACATTTTCTCATTTCGACCTTAATTGACTCAATTACTTTTTTACGTAAAATCTTCACTCCCTCCTATTGTGTCGGATTTGACTGGTTCAAGGAAGGATAGTTTTGTGTGGCAAATGGGCTGTTATTGAATGCTATTAAAGCGATGCATGCGCTTTATAGCGTAACAAAGTGGGTAATCGGAATTTGAAATGTTGCAGGACGGTGAACAGCGATGCGTTATGTCACCGCTGCTGTTTCATCTTTTAATGGATGCTTGAGAGATGGATACGTTGATGGAGTGTCGGAAGGGATTGAGCTCCGTCAGTGCGCGCGTTTTACTCTTAGATAACGCCAAAAATCTTTTGATAAGAGCCCACAGGGTTTACTGGAGCCCCAGGGTAACATATATTAAAAATGAAGATTATGGAATAGAAGATAAATACGCCAGAAACCACTGTAAGCATGCTTTTCTTTCTTTTTTAAACAAGTTTAAGGGGTATAATGAATATAAAATGATGGGCTTGCCAATCAGTTACAAATTAGTGAGCAACATGATTAATTGTTTTAACTTTAATTAATTTAACTCTACTGGAACAAATTAACGCCTATTTCCCCCAAGATTGTAAATAAAAAAATACCTATTCTGTACTAATGGACGCAAAACAATTACACAACGGTAATAAAACCCCACTTGGTCGAGTGATTAATTTTTGTAATAGATGTACTATTATTATATTTACCGCAACGCTCTATTTATTTAGAAATCTGTTTAACTTTACCTAACAGCCTGGGATGATCGACTGTATAATAGTGTATAACAGCATATCTCTATCAACATTATACTTATTAATTTGAACGCTCTCGCACGGTTGAATTATGATTTTATGTATCCATACCCTTAAAAGTACAGTGGTTAAATATTTTAACACACACACCACAGTTAAGTGGTAAAATATTTATTTATATTTTTTCTTCATCCAGTTTTATTATAAAATAATGTACTCAAATTTTTTCTGTTTTGAAATGCAATTTATATAATCACTATTATCTTTTTTATGCTATAAAAGTGGGTGTTATTACCCGTACATAAATGTATTAATTAATTTATTTAAACGGAGATTTTATGCGATCTATTTTATAGTATAATATTATGGCTAATTGTAGTTGTTTATAACGGCGAATGGACCTCTGTGAAGGGGAGGCTATTGCGCACCAAAAGATAGTAGGTAATGCATGAGAATTCCGGCAGGTAAGTCTTTGGTATGCTGGCTATTTGAGGGACGACCGGCGACTAAAGTCATTTTCTCCAATATGGATAGGTAGGTCGGTCAGTAGGTATGGTAAGAGGAAAGGAGGAAGAGTGCACTAGCCAACTATTAACGAAACCACAAGGGGGCCAAAATTATTCATCCCATTCAATGGATGGAGTGCTGCATTTGTACTACTCGGTAATCGGCATTCCAATGAAAAATGTTCGCTTCCCCCGGGATTCGAACCCGGACTCTCGATGGGGTAAGCTAGTAACCTGCTATATCAAACTAACATTAAACTGAGTGTGAGTCGTCCTTTAAATTGGAAAGAAAAAATATCGGAGCACAAAAGTGTACGTGTTACCAGCTTACTGTGTGGAAGGTGAATTTGGACTTTAAAGGTTGAGAATTAAGTTCTGGCAAATGGGATAGGTGCAGCTAATTTTGGTAGTGCTTTCGGAAAAATAGAAATGATCGAGGAATTTAATAGACATGGGAGAACGTTCATATTCTTAACGATCGATTCGAATACTTATTTCATTTTTGTTCATTGTATATTCAATTTACAGTCATCATGAAGATTCGTTTACCGTATCTATCCACTCCATACTCCCTTCAGCTAACCACTGTATTCCTTAATTAGGCTTCGTTTTATCATCCCTTATAATTTTTCCTGGTGTAGGTACTCCATCCTTCGGTAATTTTTCCCATTGATTTCTCCTTCCATTACTTCCATACGTTTCTGATTCGTGGGCTAACTCAACTACTCACACAGGGTCTGAAATAAGTAAAGAGCCAGTGAATTTCTTCCCAATCACTGCCTTCAACGATTCATTTGCGTACGTTTTTACATTTCAGTCAGTTTAATACTTTTTCAAGGTATCCTCTTCCCTCTAAATTCAGTAAACTTTCGTCAAGATCTACCCGCCCCAGTTTTCGGAGATAGGTGGGAAGGGAGATGAGTGAAAGGAGAAATTAGGGAGAAAATATAATCAGGTTGCAAGGACTCTGAAGTCTAGGCAATAACAACTGCAGAGCGTAATGAAAGCAATGAGCAAGTGTTATCGAAAAATGGTGAAGATCAAATGCACGGCACGGAGATAATGGAAATAAAAAATAAAGTCTTACGTCGAGGGTGGCGAGAAAAGATTTATAATGGAAACTCTGAGAAGAGGAAAAGACAAACTTCTTGTACATATGCTTCGACGCAATAGCCTATTGAAATCCATAACGGAGACAGAAATGAATGGGGAGAATTATAGATAAAGACCAACAATTGAACAATAATAAAAATAATAAAACGATGTGAAAGAGGAGGAAAAACGAGCAAATGTCAAGACCTGGTATTTAAACTTCGACAAATTTACCCCAAATACTCTGTGAAACTAGAATTCCTTACCATAGGTGTGCTCGGTTGAGTTAAGGAATTGATACTAAATAGCACCAAGTGCATTCCTGCTCGCGTGTCACAGGCAGAATCACTTGCGGCACGCATGCAGAAGGTAGTCATCCTGGGGTTCTTCGTCTGCTGCGTACGCATGACTCGAAGGAAGCCTAGTCTATCCGAACCTCTCCGATGGACGTCGGACGTGGCTACGAAAACTGTCCAACCTCTCTCGAGTCTCCGGCCATTACGACGGAAACGAAACATAATGCTTGCCGGGGGACTCGGAGGGAAATGTTACAAAAGTCAAAATAACAAATAAAGAATTTATTCCTCAACATCTTTACAAATATGACAAGTACAAAACTAAAATATCTGTTGGGATTATAAGTAGCTCTTTTGAAGAAACTCCGTTTTGGGTTTACCGACACTTTCATCTTCTAATTCGCAAATAATTCTGCAAATATGGCTACGATATATATTAGGCAAATCATGAGATATTAAAATTAAGATTTACGCGTGAAATAAGCGGTTAGTATGGCGGGGGAGCTGAAGCAAACCAATCTTTGGATTGACGTCTGCTGACGATGATAACAACTCCAAATTAAATGAGGCGTTTCACTCC
Source organism: Pyrrhosoma nymphula (assembly GCA_963573305.1). Lineage (NCBI taxonomy): Eukaryota > Metazoa > Arthropoda > Insecta > Odonata > Coenagrionidae > Pyrrhosoma > Pyrrhosoma nymphula. The sequence continues at coordinate 65,527,763 of OY754330.1, read as the reverse complement.
TGCCGATAATATATGACTATGAAAATACGTTTTTCTAATAGCTATTTCCGAGCACTCAAAATTGGCTGCACGGTGTTGAGATGGGGATGAGAGCGGTGTCTCCGTTAATACGGCGAATTGCGAGAAGACCACCAGCGCCGCTTCGTCCGTCCGGCCATCAAACGAAATGGAGAGCCCTCGAAGACATGAAAAGGGGTGCGCGCGGTGAGACATCTTTTTTTTTTTCGAGTCCCTACTTGTCCCCACTCATCTGACCCCACGGTACGAGCCAATTACGCATAAATGGAGGGTGGGGCTGAGATGAAAAATTTGGACGAAACCGGGGAGAGGAGGTTTGGAGGCTTGACTGACTATCTGGTTTCACACACACACAAAACATCCACCAATATAATTGTCATTCCATTAATTAACTTACACTCTTTTCCATACACTCATCTCATATTCCAAGTACCGGTTACCCAGTTCGTTTCTTCGTGTCTGGTTATTGATGGGCCAACCTTTTTTCAGATTCAGCCGCCCGCTTCGGTGGTTCGGGAGTAGGCACTTCTTGACTTTTCGCGGTAATTTTGTCTAGTTACACAATTTTAACTCTGAAGAGTATGTAATGTCACCAGCCTTTGTAGTACCCGTGCCACGTTCAGCTTTCATTCTAAAGCCTGCTTTATACGAGGCACTTAATTGCATAGCCTCGTGTATGCATGGATGTGCAGTAAAACTTGCGTCGTGTAAAGGGAAGAATTCCTAGAACGACTGCGCAAATGCACGGGCAGTAATTATGCAAATAATCTCTGATCTAATTCCGTATCCACGTTTTCGTAATATTTATGAATCAAGCTGCAACTAGAAGTGCCTCGTGTTAAACAGACTAAACGGTTACGGCACTCAACCGGTTCATTTTCGCCAGCATGCTTCAAGAAAAACCAAAGCGTAGTAATACCCTAGGCTCGCTTTCCCACCACAAGGAGATACATGCGGTGTACTGTCACACCGGGACGCCACACAAGGTCAAAAAGACCAATTTGTAACACTTTGTCTAAATCATGCACTGCTTTAGGCACTGTTGCTTTCAACTTAAGTTATAAATTTTTACATAAATGGGTTATTTATTACAGTCAGTCTGCAGATTAAGGTAGGTATGAATGGGCATCTACACGACCCTCTGCCTAGACTTCCACAACCGGCCACCAGGTGTTATAAGCGGTGTACTGAAAAAACCGGGACGCCACACTGGGACAAATACGAATTTATTTCACTTGAAAACTTATTTCTTAAGCCTTGGTACATTCAACATAAGCGAAAACTTCATTCCTAATAAGGGTGTTTATAGCTGGAAGTCCACCGATTGAGGAAGGTATGGATGGAAATCTATTCAAACCTTCTATCTGGTCTTCCATAACCGAAGGTACTTCAAACGATTTCCGCCAATGGCTGCGGGTAATTACTCTCTGTTTCTCATTTTTAAAGCCTGAACGCTTCCTTTCACATTTCCGCTTACCAAAAATCTTCCTACACTGCTCTATCCATGTGTTATTTGCCCCCCAAAGCTCGCCATAATTCTACGTAAAGCTCACACGGATTGTGAAAATGTAAAGAGGTGACTGATTCATGTAAGGTATCGATGATGTACATTCAAGTAGGAACATAAAACAATAAAATGATTTGATTGAATTCCAACCCCTTCACGTACTAATCCACGCTAAGTTCTCCATTCAGCAATGAAATTTTGTGTGCAACGTTATATAATGGCCGCATTATTCATTCCAGCGATTTTTTCGATTCATTGCATTTCCCCAAAACGAAAGGTCACCGCGATCTCATTTTTTTTGGCATTTATTTCCACCTCTCCCAAAATGTAAAACAGTTCATCAATCATCCAAAGCAATGAATATCGCATTCATTGTTTGCGTTGCACTCAAAATGTTATACAGTCCATTAATTTAGTAATAAATTCTGTTACATCACTTCTCCCAAAACGTTCTCATGATAAAATATAACATCAACCGAGTTGAAAACCCAAAACAATTATTTTTCTTGGCCGACGATAAAATATGTTACACTTTGCAGCAGAAACGAAAGTATTGTGTTCAATTCTTCAACGCATTTCAGTGACGTAATCCGCGATGAATCTACGATGTTCTTGAATTGCAGTTGTAATCACTGAAATAAGGCACAATTGCTTAGTCTAGTCTAGCACTGAGTCCTGAAATAATTATTTAGCACTTTCTGTTTATGGATTCAAAAAGATATTCATAGCAGTTTTATTCCTTGCAGAATAGGACCAATAAATGTTTCACCGAAATTCGAAATTCTGAGTCAATCATAAACTTCAATGAAATGTTCCAAACAAATTTCAAACAATTAAAGTTACGATGTGATATTTTGAGTTTTAAAGTATTTTGTATTCTAAACGCAGACAATTTCGCACGATCTGTATTCCTTAACAATCGTCTAATGAAATCGATTGCATTCCCTGACGAAGAAGTGAATGACGAGTCAATTAAATCACCCCAACAATAGATGACTAAGCACTCATGCGGGATTCTTGGTTGGCAGTCGATTTAGATCCAAACCAAAGGCATAATGCGCGTTAACTCATGGTGGAACTCCATCTGTGGGGGTGCGGAGGTGGGGAGGGAGGGGGGGTGGCGGGGAAAGGAGCAGAAGGAATAAACAGGAAATATTCAACAGCATTGTCGACAACACGACGAGTTCCGACGCTAGCAATGCAATCCAAAGGTGTCGTAGATGGCGAAACGTAATGGGACGACGACGTCGCAGCATCAATTGTTCCACCCATCGCGAACGAATAACAGCCTTATACATCGTGGGGACGAACGTTCCTCCGGCATAAAAAAACGAAAGAAATAACTTTTTAAAAAAATTTACGAGTGTATTGAAGAAAGACGAGGAAACAACTCTTTGAAGACGACGTGGATGCAACGTGAACGAGAGTGCACGAGGAAAGGTTGTGTCTTGGGGGAGGGAAGGAACAGCCGAAGTCGTCCCGGGCGAAGAGGATGGAGCTCCCCGTGAGAGGAAAAAACACCACGACTGCGTAAATCAAAAGAAATACTGAAGTCCAACATTCCGGTTGCATCGTTAAAAAAACGATACGCCTTAACTATTGAAAATCAAATTTAAGGAACAAAATATGCACATTACTCGACAAATATATTTTTAATGAACACTTTTTTCAGCCTTTTGAGCAGACAGCAGCACCAATTATATTGAACTAGCGCAGTTTGATTTCAGTAACTGTAGTTATTTGGTAATAACTCATAAAATTAAATGGATTGGTTCTTTGATTTAATTTGCATTCGATTCCCAGTGGAGAAATTGCCCAATATTACTAGTTTTTAGCGAAAATGGCACATCTATCATATAGAAAAATATCTGCTATTTTCACCATGAAAGAAGATACAATCGGATTATTTAGCGTGCGTCAACGGCTTAGTTCATTTGCACCTCACGCAACCCTTATGTCAAAGGGTTCAAAATTATCAATGAAAGATTTTATTAAATATTATCTATACCAAGATTTTATAATATGTTTTCTTTGTTGAATTTAACATGCCTATTTATTTTATGTCCCATTTACATGACTATAATTGGAATATGGTTATTATGGCGGCTTTTAAGGTAGTTTGAGCGAAAAATCACTTCACCTAGAATTAATTTTTCGATCAATTTGCCTCAAAATATAAGCTGTTTAACATGGGATAGATTATGGCTGTGCGCTCGAGAGGGAGAATATTTAACAAATGAGGAACTTCTAGCTCCTGGATTTCGTCAAAAAACTAACGGTGTGTAGATTGCATGTTTTCTCAACTATTTATAAAAAATAAACTATTACTCACCACAGTAATTTTTACAGAATCGCAAAAACACTTGCTGTTTTGAAGGGTTTTCAGCCGTACGGCAGGAAAACATGAGTCAAGTTGGAGTTTAGCCAAAAAGTATTTTATTCCACATTTGCAAACAAATAGGAAAATACAAACAGGAAATATAAGAGTATAAAAAAACTAAATAACAAAGACAGAGATAACAACGCAAATATGGACCCTGGTGTAGGCTTTCGCCTCTTCAGTCAAGTTGGAGACTTATGTAGCTTTATTTATTTAATTACTGAGAATATTGGTCATATATAACTACATCTTTGGACCATTAATATTACAATATTTATTTCGTTCATATTACCGACGCTGAAATAAAAAAATAAAATTTGAATATGGTATCTATTATGACTAGGGAACTATCTCGCTCAAACCACCTTAATTACTTGCGTTCACACGATTTACCGTAGTAGAAATGTAGCGTTTACCGTAGTAGAAATGTTGGTCACATCTGGTGAAGAGTAGGGAATCAACCAGCACCAACTCTAGTAACCCTAGCGTTGTTAACAAGTTTACTGGGGTTGCTTCTAACTTTCACGTTGACACGGTGAAATCCTTACTAGCATTCGAGCTGCTAGCTTTGAAAGCTAGTAATGCTACCGGGGCATTAAAGAGCATTAAACACGGTTTAGGCTATCATTTTCGTCGCCAAGAATGGTTTTTAGGTTACCCCTGGCACCTACCCTGTTGCGTCACATCCCCTACCTGTCGCACTCCGTCAAGATATGTTTCACAGTAAGCGGAGAGTCGCATCGTTCAACAATGAATTTCTCCCGACGACTACTCCTGATGTTCCATCCATTCTTGCATGTAGCGATATTTATAACATTTAGAATTGCGAAGCTTGATTCAGATACCAAATATGCAACTATTTGACGATTGTATTATTGCTAACTATAACCCGTCAGAAATGACGTCCCCCTCTGCGAAATTGGTGTATCATCAGTTATTGCGTTGCAGCGTTAGACAGATATATAGACAGACACATAGCCAGATAGACATACCAACTGCATATTTTTTCTATTTTAATTATTCTTATTAAAAATACTTATACTCTTTGCAAGGAAACATTTATTTTAATGCTTAATATATTTCTTCAATAAATGTTTTGTAAATGTTCGAAAATTTTCCAATTAATAAAGAGTTATATTGATATTATGAAATGAAAATCAAGGATATTATCTCCACGAATTACTTTTAATCATCATTCAATTCATAAATGCATAGTCCATTTCTTCATAAAATGTATCAACATTATATCAATAGCAACATGGTTATCAAGATCCATCACATATCAGTGAACATTTATTTATATTTTTAAACCATTGACACAAATAATTTTGAAATTAATTAAAATATAGCTAAAGTGTAATACGATTTTTTTTTGTTTGGATCTATGATTGAAATAATATATATTTTAAAAATATAAATTGAAATTCACATTCAGTGTAATTAAATTCTCGATTGCAGCGCCCCTCGCAGCGTTACAGGCTGACAGGCATGGCTTGGTAATTATATAGTTTGATGATGACATTTTTTTCCAAACCATACGAGCGAACTGCAGAGCCAAGCCTATTGAACTAAGGCATATTGACTTCAGTTCCAGCAGTTATTTTCAATTTTGGATCAGTCTCTAATTTAAATATCTTCACCATTGCTCTCTTCAATTACTAATGATGATGGTGATGAAGACAGAAATTCTATTTTTACATGTGGTTTCCCCACTCTCGCACTAAATACCACCTAATGTCAAATTTAATTATCGAAAAAACTGGCAAGGGAAAGCAGGAATTTGTTGCTCATATCAAACGTAGGACATCGTTTTCTACGTGCAGCCATCCGATGAATAAAATCAACTCTATGTCATTTCACGGTAGAAACACCTAATAACGATACATCTTCCATCCTGCCACTCTCTCTCTCTCCTTATATACACTTCTTCTCCCCGCTCCTTTTCTTCTGCTATCTTTCTCTCTCTTCAAGGCGTTCCACTTTAACCCAATCGATTTTTTTCCTTCGGGCTTTGCTCTTCAAGTTTTTCAGCCGACGCATTCTGCGTCCGTCCCCGTTTGCCGATCCCTGCGGCGCTGCTGCTCCCAGAATGGGGAGGAAGGAGCTGGAAGAGAATGCGGGAGTTATCCTGCAATTAAACCGTTGCTGCGTTTATCGTCGAGTGGCGGCGGACTAAAATTCTACTCAAGAGAGAGAGAGAGAGAGAGGGAGAAGGGCCACACCTTCTCCCACCCCCCGTCTCACTCTCTCTCGCGTATCCCTCTCCCGTCCTTCTCCCCCTCCCACCTCCTCCGTCGTCCCATTCCATAACTCCGCCATTCTTTCGTTTTGTGAGATTCTTGGCCTTTTGTTCTTTACCTCCCCTCCTACTTCTCCCTTACATTTCGCTACCTTCTCATCCTCTCTACTTTTTATCTCTCGAAGGCTACCGTTACCGTTGGATGCCTACTTTGCGTCATCATTCATTGATCGTTCAATACTGAGATTGGTTGACTGCAGCCCTCCATCCTTCCTTATCGAAGGCAAGTTCCCTTACTCCCTGGTATTCGTTCTTTAGTACATACTTTCCTTTTTATTTTGGTCCATGAATTTGTCCCTTGGCCTTCCTCTCGGGACTTTTCCATCTATTTTTCATTCAATTATATTCCTCAGAAACTATTTTCGCCTCAGAGTGTGTCCAATTCATCTGCTTCTTCTTTCCGGTACAGTGTTCCATATTTTCCTTTCCTTTTCCACTGTTCTGCGTACTTGTTTATTTCTTATTTTATCTGTCCACTTGATCTTCAGCACAACATCACTTTGCAAGAAATGGAATAAATAACTAACGCGATTAACCCTTAGACTCTCAAGGTGCCTATACATCGGATTCCTCAGGTCGCCTAAAAACACCCGTGTTGCATATGGATCGACTCATGAAAAAAGTTACAATGTTTAAACTTCTTTTTTTTATAAATACTACTTGGTATTGCATTAAAATATTTTATTTCAAGTGCATTTTATTCTAAGAACCTAGCTCAAATTTTGATATGCGAACGAAGTGTATCAGTATTCTCACAAAAATATTTAAATAAATGGTTTAAATTTTCAAAAATTAGCCGTTACTTTTCTGCGAGTGAAAAAGTAAAACGCCATGGGATCGGAAGGGTTAAAAACAGGGAAAAAATATAGCATGTAGAAAAAATCAAACTTCTACGCTTTGCTGTTGTTAACTAGAAAATATTAAGAAAGCCAAGATTTTGGTTTGTGGGAGACATGAAGAAGATAGAATCATCATCACTGTCATCATGGCCATTGAATATAGAAAATGTAAATTGTTTATTTTTTATTAAATAAGCTAATTATTGTACTCCAAGTGTATCGATGCGTCCGTATTATGTTATGTGGTAAATATTTAGTTATCTATGTGTATGTAAGGTGCAATGCGCAAGATATCACTGTTGATGTGTGATTTGCAGAATGTCATTGTAGGTCAGCCTAGTCATCAGTATTGCATCATGTCAATTTGATGGTGCCCCACCCTCAGGCCGATTGCCTTGGTGGATACCTATCTCCAAATTGTTTTCATTTTATGTGTATAAAAATATGTATTTTTTTACTGAGCAATACATTTTCAATTTTTCAATTGTTTTCAATTTTATCAAAGCTTGGACATAAAAATCTTGCAAGAGAGGAAGAATTCTGGGAAGCAGGATCACCAGCGATGGAAGAAGCAAGAAAGATATTGTGAGCAGTTCAGCCCTAGAACAGTAGGCATCAGGGGCGGCGTGGCTGCTCAGGGGCCCGGACCGCTGCACGTCCAGAGGGGCTCGGTTTTTGTGACCCCCCCTCTCCCCTTCTGAATAAATTGTGCGTTAAAAACGCGTTAAACTACAATTTAATCTAGGTAGTTATGTACAGTATGACAAAACTTTCTTGTACTTTCACTCAGAGATGTTTGGTCTGCTGGCTGTTCAAAGTTCGGGGCCCAGCCCGCCAGGCCCTTCGGACCCGAGCCCGAAACCTAGTGCGTGCCCCGGGGCCCGGGTGGGAATCCCGGCCTTCCCTCCCTGGCCACGCCGCCGCCCCTGGTAGGCATCATTCTACCAGAAGAGGAGTATGCAAGCTGGAAAACCTTGTGACTAGATCCTGGAAGTCAGGGAGAATTTTATTACAACATACGAGCATATCGTGTATCAGGAGCATGCTCTTTTGCTGCAGTGGAACCTGGACAGTAATAGACTCAGAGAGAGAGGACAAATGAGATTGGAAGCAATTGAAAAGTGGTGTTAACAACGAATGATAAATATTAAATGAACGGAGAATATCACCAACGAAGAAGACCTACGAAGAGTTGGATAGAAAATAAGTATGTTGTAAACTTGAGAGGAGTTTTTTTGACTATTTTTGGATAGTCATTTTATAAAGGAACTTGCTATCAATCTTCGAATGCTAGGAATGTTGTTTCGATTTCGTATAAAAATGAAGATTATTATTTCGACTAAAATCACTCCTAAAGCGAAAAAAGTATCAGTGAATACTGAAAATATAGTTTGCCGAAAATCATCATGGATTCTCTGAGCGCAGAGTTCTAAATAATATTTACGAATAAGCTTTCTGTAGCATAATTTTAATTGTCGATTGAAATCTTTCTTTGTTATTTTGAGGACTGCTAGACTTCAGCTCTGGAAGAAATGGGAGAAAAATCCCAGGTGCAGAGACATAAATACTTAGTATGTTATTAGCAGCATTATCCATGAAGTATTTGAAAAAAAGAGACTCTTCATTTTCAATTTATTACCAATCTTTTACTGACCATCACGACGAGAAGGGTAACCCGGAAAAATTAATCAAGGCTTTAATTTTTCGCGCACTATGTAAATGAATTGGTGCATTTGCCATGGTGGAAAAAATTGACGCAATCGATTGAGGGAGACATTTAACATTTGAAACGGTGGAACGAAATCCCCTTGTTAGTTTACAGATATCCATCTTGAAGATAAAAAAATATTAGTACATTTGAAGATACAGAAACAGTTTTCAGGTAGTTTACGGGATGCATTACTCATTAAGAAATTGCAACAAACAAATTGGTACACTTCATTGAGGGAGAAATTATACATTTTAAATGGTGGAATAATATTTCCTATTGTTCGTTTACTGGTATTCATATTGAAGATAGAGAAACACTGTAAAAACTTGAAGATAGAGTAACACTACGATCTTGAAGCTAAAGGATCAGGTTTCAAGTTGTTGAAAGGTAAAATTATTCATAGAGGAAAAGCTGAATAGACCTCAAAAGCTAAATTCTTTTTACATTCAATTAGGTATCTCATAAGACCATTCCCAAGAGGTAAAAATCCATTTTAGGGTAAAAAACGCCAATAAAAAGACAATTATCCGCTCGAAACACAGACAATGCTCTTCAATACATTTTTAGAGTACGTTTTTCGGGGAAACATGCTAGCACCCTGCTCATGAAACAAACAGCCATCCACGCTCATTAATTTTGATATTCAAGGCAAAATTCTACCCTTGGTTGGGTGGCCAAACACCAACAATGGCAGGAACGTGACGAAGATGGGCATGCCCTTAAGTAACTCCCAACGCTCCAACGAATCCCTGCTCTTAATTCGTGGCGGAGCCGCTTCCGCTCGGATTATAACTTTACTGCTTCGAAGTTCCTCAGCGTCATCAAAGAACACCCCCCCCCCCTCTCTCTCTCACGCTCTGCTCGTTTCGCCGCTCTAACTATGCCACGCCGTGCCGAAGAGCGGATCGAGGATGTGGGAGGACGGGTGGGATAAAAAGGGGAACAGCGAGCGAGTGGCGAGGGCATAAGCTGCTAGAGTTGTATCGCTCCCATCCACGTTTAGAGCCTCATCCTTGGGGGAAGGGCGGAGGCTGAGAAATTGTTGAGGACTTCGAAGTACTCACTGGGGTTCCGAGTGAGTTTCAATCTATCGGAGAGAGCTTGCTCCTCTGAACGATAGGATGGATGTTGGTTTGGCGGATTGAGTACCGGCTTCCCATTTCTATGGATCGGGTTCGAATCCCTCGCGGTGGTGTAACTGGAGGTAACGGTTGGTTCTTCGGGGGAGAAGCGATCGACAACAGGTAATTTTCGCCATTACGAATACGTGGGAAGGTTGGTAAGGGAAGGATTATTTGGGAGTAACGTAGAAAGGGTGGAGAGAAATCTGGCGCCGGAATAAGCCTGCGCCTGCTCTCAACGAAAGGTGCCAAGAGGACCACAATTGAAGGTGGCTGGAGCGGTAATCGTGAGTCTTTGAGTGCACATTTTAATAACGTTTTGAGTAAATCGAGAATAAAATTCTAGGACCATGTTTCACTTAAATATATCGGTTAATGCGTTAGAAAACACCATATAAGCAGTAATGAAAATGATACAAATATTATATTTTAATTTTTTCCTAAATTAAAGCATGTCATGACTAAGAGTTTTCGGCGTGACGTTCGAAATATAAACGAAATTATATTCAAAAGTTTTTTTTTCGAATAATGGGCTCAGAGTGACACCTTGTTATTCGAAAGCAACAATTATGATGATGAGAATTGCATTATTTCGCGTTTATGAGAAAATCTTGGCACATGTAATCGAATTATTACGAAATATATGTGATGTGCAGTAAGGCTATATATGATTGTACAGGATATGTTTTAAGTATAAATGTCGACAATTTTGTTAGCCCTTCATTGTTCTTGAAATCTGAAGATAAATAATCCTGCGGTATTAAAACGCGAAAGTACAACCAAATAATTTGCGGCCTTCTACCGTGAAAAATGTAAGGGAAATAATTTGATGCATATTTATTTTTTATCTCTCAAATTCACCTATAAAAAATCTGATGAGTAGAAATTTCGTCTGCAACATAATAAAGACGGGCACCCGTAATTTTCATTTTCCTTATTTTATTTATTTATCACTCAATACAAGGAAAAAATAAGTACCTTTATGTTCCATAAATATTTCCCAAGTAATTCTTTTTTCTGCGAAAAAAATTATTTAATTCATTCACTTCGTGACAAGATATCATTCGCTGGCGTAAGAAGTTTAAAAAAAGACGCATTACGACACGAATGTGGGGTTTAATCCGCTATATTTCATGGGTCTGATATTGGAGAGAGCGAGCACCTTAAATTGCGGGTATTCCCTTCTTTTACTGTTCGTGCAACGAGCTGTGGTCGTTAGGACTTAATTGCAGTAAATGACGAGGATATCAACCTCTGAAGAACTCGTAAAGAACTTAGTATTATACCTCCCGTCTATAAAGGTGTCCCAAGGCAGCACAAGGATCTCTCCTCAGCCGCGGAAATTTCATTGCCAGGCACATTGAATGAGGAATACTCCACGGAAATGGTTATATCGTCAAGATTTTATTTTAGAATGCGCAAATTATATTTTATGCGTGACATAATGCAGAGAGGTCCATTAACCCTCGACAATTATAAATGGTAACCACTAAAAAGCTCTTGAAGGCTCAAATACCTCTGACGGAGGACATATGGCAAACAAGTGAATTGCAGCATGAGTGAAAATAGGTCAAAAATAATGTAAAATTGACTATAATCACTCACTTGATAGCACCACTCACGAAACACTTCGTGTAACCACACAACGTTACAATTCCTGCGTTCATGGTCTGCGGTATTTAAGCCAACGATGTCACGGCCACTGAAGCTACAGCGAGGGTGGAATAATGAGAAATATTTTCAACGACAAATAGAAAAAGCGGAGCAATCTTCAACTTGAGCGAAATGGAGGGACGTGTGGACGTAGATTAACGGCCGAAAATAAAATTTTCGGAGAAAGCGAAAGCATTTTCCACGCTGATTCATTGTTTCGGATTAAAAAAAAGAAAGAAAACATAGGTAGATGGTGTGCTCGAGCAGGAAAATATTACGATGGAAAAAAGATAAAAACAAAAGAAACATGTTCGAACAAAATAGACGGAATACCAGTTATGACGTTCCCCCCGTAAATAAAAAATATATTATACGATCCACTCCACTCTCTCTATCTCTTTCTCTCTCTTTCATCACCTCCTCATTCCTCATCAATCGTAGGGCGGGTAGAAGCTAAAAAGGTTTTCCCCCTTAATCATTTTACGGCTCAAGGCGTCATTAATAAAGAGGGTGGGACAAGAGCTTATTATTTTCTTTTATTGAATGTTTTTACTGTTTCCCTCCAGGAGATATTTCCTCGCTCATCTTCAGTGCCCTCCTCTCTCCGTTTACGTACATCCTCTCAAAATTATGAAAAAATAATTGAGTGATAAATGAAAAAAAAATAATAAGCATGGTCGAGTATGAGAGAGAGAGAGAGCAAATTGAACCAATTACGCGTGGACGCGAAAATTCGTCGCCGTCTAATCTGCCTTTCCCCTTTCACCTTCCTATCGTCTCTCTCTCTCCTTTCAACGTTCTTCCTCTTTCGCACAAAATCCTTTCCACACAGCCATCTCTTCTACTCGCCCCATTTGACCCCACCCAGCCGATCCCGCCCCATTTGACCCATTCCCTTTATCCCTTCACCACTCACGGTGCCGCTCTCTCTCTCTCGCTCCCTCTATACCCTTTCGCCGGATTCATTATTCTCTAACCTCTCCTCTCTCTCCTCCTCTCCACCACCTTACTCTGATTAAATTCTCACTCTCAAACCGCCATAGCCCCCCCGCCCCCGGTGTAATTCCCCGTTTATGCTTTTTATTCCCACTTACCTGCTCTTCTCCCGCCTCGCCCCATTCCTTAGCAATGACGCGGGATCTAAATCCACCTATCAACCAAGGACCCGGCTTTTTTCCGCACGAAAACTCCCTACCCACTGAAAACTCTTCCTTTGCCGCGCCGTTGAAACACCGTAAGCTCCATACATCCCTCCCCAATTAGAGGTGTAATGTAGTGGTAAAGGAAACTTGGTGGCAGTCGCCTGCGCGAAGCGAGACTTCAAGGAGGGAAACGGTCGCGTGGAAGGTGCCGGATATGGAGCGGAGTGGAGAGGACAACACATGGTAGGCAACGCTGCCAACATGACTTGATTAAAATTGGGAAGGCGGGAAAAGGGCAGCAGTTTCATGACAATGCTTACAATTCGAACAACGCTGGAATCTAATAAGCCAATATTGTTCTCAGCCCACCGGAGAAGCCCATAAAAACAATGGGATTAAGAGACTTATAGAGATATAAAGTTGATATGCATAACAGTTTGAGAATTTTGAATTTAACAATAAAGCTTTTCGGTCATGGTAGTCAAATGCGCAGGCTACATTTCTGCCCCGCGGAGAGCCAGTTCGTTGGAAATTGACCAACCACCTGAAAATTCCCTTCTGCACAGCTGTCACCATGTTTTGCTATCACTATTACAGTGGACGTGATATTCTGGGGTGATAAAAAGAACAAAGATTGAGAAAAAGGAACAGAATTTGTATCTAAAGAATTTTTCTCCGTCCGCCATTTCAAGAAACATTATTTTTCCCACGCTAAACGGGCGCCATTTTGGTGACTATTTTTCCCGCGCAACGTAGCTGCTATTTCGTTGTGATAGTGCTTAGTGACTCAAACTACGGAGTCTTTCCAGCGACCCGTTACGTACATACCTACATTCGCCTCACTCCTACCGCCCGTTTTCTTCACTTGTGCTGCCTGTGCAACTCTAAAGGCCGTTTTACACGGGGCACTCTACTGCGCAGGCTGATGCATGGATGCATACGCAGTGAAAATTGCGTCGTGTAAAGCGGTGTACTGCGCGAACGCCTGCGCGAATATATGAATGACTGCGAGGAAAATAGCCCCTGCTCTAATTTGGTGCCCGCGTTCTCGCAGTCCGTGAAGCACCTCGTATGTTATACTGTTATTTAATACAAAGTTACTTGTTTGCTGCTACAAATACACATGTAGACATGCTCTTGCCATTGTGCGTTAAGTTGAGAGAGATATTTGTAGGCTGTTAGTGTCATAATATGGCAGAATTTAATAATTAAATATTTCTACCGATGAAAGGGAGATCGCTTACCGTCACATCGCATTTTTTAAATAACTATCAATGGGGTATTTAGGCGTACAATGATGATTTATGCATTATAGTAAATTACTGAAATCATGCATGACATTTATGAAGCGGTAATTGCTCGCACAATAAAAATTGTATGTACAAAATCACCTACATTCTCCACGCGTGAACGGAAATTGCACTCGATAACGGAATATTTTTCATAATAATTGCTCTTAAATGGATGATTAACGTTGAAAGTTTTCAATTATAATCAAATTTCGTTTATGAAGTCACTTAACTAGATTACATATTAAAGTAGCTTATGGTTTCAGAAAATAGGCGATTTCGCACATTTGTGAACACCGTATTTTGGTTGCGTTATGTTAGCCCCCGATTTTGGGCCAGTTCGAAAGTTCGTACAGTAGTTCGTTGGATCGTATTTTTACTGATTTTTGTTTGCTTTTGGCCTCTATTTTCGTAGTTGAGCAGATATATTTTAATAATATTTTGCATTGAACTGTCAATTATCAATCTATCCTAATAAAATTCGGATTAATCATCAGATAATGCTGAAACAATGTGTTGGACAACACCAAGTAGGTGCACGTACAATATAACCAAGAGTGCTAACAGCAAATTTACTTATTTCTCCACTCAACTTAAATTTCTTTCACCATATATGTATTTATTTGTCTCTCATTAAATTCATTTTACATTCAACCAGGAAATTGATGATATAGAATAGGTAGTCGCTTACGCAGGAGATTAGTATCATGAAGTGCACCTGGCCAAACCTCTCCAGATTTGTTGTTATGATTTATTATTGGACGTACAATTTTTAAACACAAAGATTAGAAATATTTTAAAAGAGAAGTGTTTACCCAAAAAATTATATCAATCCCTAATTACCGACTTTAAAGTAAAGCTTTTCTAGGCGACGCGTTAATTACCTTGCATCCTCTATATCCATGCAACAAAACAAATGAACAAAAAGCAAACCCAGGGAATAGAATTCTATTCCTTGGCAAACCAAAGTAAACAATAATGCGCACAAACCATTTTCACTGTCAAAACAAAACACTCGTCAAATTCGAACGTTATTTACGAAGGAATTTCACGAAGACTTGCACAGACGCATGTATCGTGTAAAGCTGTCATATTGTGACAAGCTCTCGTTCTCGCAGTGTACTTTGGCGCCTACTACTGCGAGAGCTGAAGTTGCTTTAGCCTGCGCAGTATCGAGCCCCGTGTAAAACGGCCTTAACCAAATGACCATGTTTCCCTCTTTTCACTTCTCTTTCTACCTCTCCAAACCGTCCTCATTCCTTCAATTTTCCTCCGCACAACAGGGTTGGCGTAGTTGCCTTTTTTTCTGAGCTGCCATGGTGGATTTAGGGGAGGTTCTTCCAATTAAGGAACGAGCTGCTTGATGGGAACTTCTTCCTTTTTTGTTGGCCGGAGTGGGACATTATGCAGTCCGGCACGAGAGGAGCATAATCAGTTGGGCTCATTCCTTTTAGACCCGTCTTCACCAACATTTTTGTTGTCTCCTACACTCCAACTACATCACAAGGATTGTTCTCTCGGCCTTTACCCCCTCAGTCCAGAGTTCATAGCACCGCGCGTCCCGGCTACATTGCTCGAAATACCCCTTTATATACGCGTTATTGAACAAAAATTAGGTGCGATTTTCCTTGTAATAATCACATAAATATTTCATTCGACTTACAAATAGAACTCAGAAGATGAACAGAATGAATATGTTGGGATCGTTAACCATTAAAACTTACGTTAGCTAAGACGATAAATAATAACCTTCAACCATGTTGCCGTGATCTCGGGCGTAACTTAGTGGAATGTATTTATACTTGAAGCAATTAACTAGGTGGAATATAGTATCCACGGGCTTCAAACCTGTTTCGATTATTAGGAAACAAATTTTTAGCAGCTAGCTCAGCCAACGTCACGTTGTTAGGGCTGAGTCTGACTAAACACTGATGACAATTGCCAAGCATTTGAAACGTTGGTTCCTAATAATCCAATCCTGAGCAAAACCCGTGAATACTATATTCAACCAAGTTTAAGTATTTGATTTCAAGTTTCTGCAGCCATAAAAAATAGTTTATTTAGCACGTTGAGTCTGTAACTGTGATTTCTCTAATCGGTGTTCAGTAGGTATTCGGTATATAGGTATTACTCATTTCAACTTATCACTGATATTTCACCCGCCTACATTGTTCTAAATCAATGCACCGGATGCTGTTTCAGCACCACGATAAAAACACACTGCACGATAATCAGAGATAACTACTAAAGAACTTTCGGCAAATCAATTAAAAGTAAACTGTGACTCGCTATTGGTTAAGAATTTGGTTATTAATGCTGATAATCTATTGATTCTGATGTATGTATGACTATATAATGATCAATTTCATAGAGCAAATCAAGTAATGATTAAAATAATAATAAACTCATCAAAAGAAACGAAATTTTCGAATTTTTTTGCGATTTTCTAGTTGCTTCAGCACAACAAACATTCATAAACGTCCGACATGCTGCTCATTGAGCAACTGGTAGTCGTGGATGGCACTTGTTGACGCGTAGAAGCGTCACCAAGTAGCACCCCTCTATATATTAATCCCCTATAAGGACCCATTCAGCGAAGGTAACCCGCAGCCTTGTAATATTGGATTACCCATGATGACGATATCATCTTAATGCTAATCAGGACGTCCATTTTCTCCCCTCCTGGATTCTGGCACCGCCTCCTCTCGACCAATCTCCTCATTTTCCTCGGCCCTCCTACTCAACACTCTTAACCATTTCTATCCCCTTCTCCCTTTTCGCCTTTCCCTCTTCACCCCCTCCTCCCGCCTCCCTCACAGACCATCTCCACCAGCGTCTTCTTAATGGGGCGGTTCCCGTTGGGTTTCGGACTGGAGTCTAATGAAGTCATCCCGCCCCTTTGGCCTATCATCCCGCATACGAGGGCCTGTGGGTGGGGGTCGGGAGAGGGCAGCGGGGGGGAGAAATATTGGCCAACACCAGACGAACTCAATCCAGTCGAATTATGGTGAGTTGAGGGCCAACTGCGGGGCTCCTCTTTGGGGCATCCTCTCTCCCCCTCAGGGGTAGACTCACTGATACAATGGGGTTACTCGTGGGGTTACAGTTACTCACAGATACAGTGCGTAGTGCCTTCCGATAATCGGATCCGCGATTGTTGTTCCGTTTAGGTTTTTAGTCAGTTTGGATGTAGAAAAATAATGTTCAATTACAGCTGGATAAAAAAAGTACTTTTTTAAACTAAGCTGTTAGACCAAATTCTGCATTGCAACTCTCGCGGATAATTATGGCAAAAGGAATGAATCGTTGAAAAGGTTGGAATCGACTTTAACCACGTGAAAACTCATCAGGAATGAAGATAGATAAAAATTATTAACTTGTCACAGAAATTTTTTATTTGCCCTCCATTCGTACCCTATAACCCTACCCCTCCCCGCAGCCATTTTAACCATACTACTCTCCCCAAACCCAACCTTCTACCATCCCACTAAACCTTTCCCTCCACCATTCTACTACCCTTCCGTACCTAAATCGGTGAATGTATATTTATACCTATAATATATATATAGGGCCGGGATAAATATACCTTCGGTGAAGGTATATTTATCCCGGGACGTGTGTAAAATAATTTACACCTGGCGATGACACCTATGCGTTGGAACTTGTAGTACAGGATAAAAAAAACAACCTGAAAATTATGCACTGTTATGTATTATCATTGATTTACTTCCTGTTTTTACTCCCGGTTTTACTCCCCGTAAACTTTGATGGCTGTTGACAATTTTTGGGTGCCCCTTGCCAAAAAGCCATGAAAATATAATTTATTTTTATATCTTTTTCAAGCTTTTTTCACATTAATAATATTAAAATTAACGACGGCTTGCGGTCAATATAATAAGCCATAATATCTAGCACTCAGTGATGATGACATCGTGACGGAAAGGATAGAATACTAAGAAATACATGTTTTAGAAGAACCACTTTTATGAATGTTAATAAATATAAATGAAATAAGAGTATATCGTCATCAGTAAATGAAATATACGTAGGGAATTTAAGATTTAGATAGGAACTGAATTTAGATGCTGGCAATAAAACAAAATGGTTTCAGTCCCAGGCACTCTGGTCACGCCTCTTTCCTGGTCCCTTCAGGGAAGGGAATCATTTTCCTCGATCACAAGACTAACTTTTCCCATGAGAGCCACTTCCGCTCCGACTTGTCAGTTAAGGATTCCCGGGCGTGGAATCGCCGCCATATCTTTCGCTCTGAGTTCTTGAGAATGGAGAGAGGGATATTCCGTGCCTATATTACAACTACATTTAAAGACACAACACGTTAGCGAATTTAAATTCACACTTAACTACCATAAATTTAGGTAAAGATAGCTTCTTCACTTGTACGTTAATTGAAGGCAGCACCACCGAAGAAGTAATCTCAAATCAAATGATGATCTCCAAGTGCGAGACCAGCTGAATTGTTAAAGGATCGTAGAAGCTTTTGATGGAAGTTTTTTTGACACGGATCCATGTAATTTAGCGACGGTTATAATATATTCCGTGCCTATAGTGAGTTACCATAATAGTTTTCTCATTATCATTTATATTCAATATTCATTCTTGTACTCAAAATATTTCCTCACAAGCTATGGAGATAAATTCACCAGAGCAGAGATATTCACATACCGATGGACCTGCGTTATTGTATATCTTAGGAGAGCGTCGTCAGAAGAAGGGAAACGAGCTCAGATGTATTTGTGGCACGCTAAGATGCAGGCGACGAATGGTCAGCAGTTTCCTGTCAAGATCGCTGAATACACTAGTGAGACATTGCTCATGAATTCATATCATCTTTCTGGTTAATGTCATTAAAAATCTTACTTGGATCACTCTAGCAACGAACAACGTGCGAAGTAAATGCACACGCGATAACAACACAGAAAACGCACGAAACCTCATTCGTCTCCCAATTCTCTTCGCCATTTGGGCGGACGGAAGCGGGTCTGCAGGCCCAAAAAGTGTAGTCAAGATTCCAACCGCGGGTTTCTTTGGAGTTTCAGACGGAGAATCACGACAGGTAACAAGGAAACTCAAGATGGAAGCCCCTTTCCCCACGTTATTCAATTTTTCTTTCATTAGAGACGCCAAAAAGATAACGACTCTCCTTCCTGGAGAGCCAACTCAAAAATTTCGGAAGTGGTTCCAGGAATTGAGATTTTTTATTTTTTTACGAATCCATTTGGTTTATTTCAAAAGGAGACATATTATTACTCGAGGAAATGAAATTAGTTTTTCAAGGGAGTCTTCTCCACAAATGAGAGGAGTATGATTACGAAAGGGAAGTAACAGATCAACGGGGAAGAATACACAAACGAGCCAATTCATCATAAACGATACAATCTGTCATGTCCTGTTGATTGTATGACGAGTGTATTGATCGAAATTTCCGTCTCATGATGTCTAAAATAAACGGTTTATATCTTAATATACCGGTGTATGCAAAAAGGTGCGATTTTGCATGCATATCGGCTTTGTATATTCAAAGTCAATAGTAAACCATCAAAACGGAACTTATTTTACGTCTATCACTCTCCTTCGGGCTTCTATTTCCAGGTTGTTGCGCGCCGCCTGGCTTCAGTTTCGTAAGCAGATGTTTCCTCATTCTTTAGAAGGGTTGGGGTAACTTCAGGGAAAGGGGAATGGGGATGATCCTATAATCCTCGGATTTTGTAAACGTCTATAGAAAAAGAACAGACTATCACTTTGAATGCAACTGAATGATGATACTGATATAATTTCTAATCACATTGAAATGCAAAAAAAAAAAATGGAGAGTTGATGTATAAAATTTTTCCGCCAGCTGCGTTCAGAGTATACCATTTTCAACCACTATGCTGGTTCATTAATAATTAGAGGCAAAAACGGTGAAAACAAGGCAAAATAAAAATGCGAACTACCGAAATCAGTGTCCATATTTTCCTCTTATCAGCAAATTCTTTTAACGCAAGGCAATACATTTCGAGTAAAGAAAGATATTTCGGAGAAGATTGGAACTGCTACTTTGGTGGCAGAGTACGAGATAAGAAACACAGTAAACGGAATCAATTAGTTCCAATAGACAAGTAGGCATTGTGTACATACTGAGGGATATGTTATCAGTGAATTACGATGCGATATTATGAAATACTGCGGGATGCAAAGCAAGAGAAGAATAACGCGGACAAACTCAACTCGTCGGCAATATGAATGGCTCAGGAGAGCTCCAATGTGAATTTGAATACGGTCAGCAATGCTAAATGAATTGATATTATGTAATATTTGACTATTTTTTCTGAATTATGAACAAATAATATTATAAAAAATAAACACCCTGAATTTAAATAAATCATTCATTTCCCATCGCTTACCACACATAAAAAATCATGGAATTCTGAGATGAATCTACCTTATGTATTATATAAGCACCAATTAACTAGTGAAACAAATATAAACCACATCAAGTGATAATAGTGAGAAGAATACTGTAAAATTTTCATTTAACCTGCAAACGGAAGAAAAGTTTTTCAACGCGGGGAGCGGGAGATTTTATAAATTATTGTCCAACTCCGTTGGTCTCCCAGAGAATTCGGGAGAGTTGGCAACCGTGCTGATGGCGGTCCAGAGGGTTTCGGAGTGAATCGGGAGGAATTTAGGGTGGTTCAGGGTTTCGAGCGAAAGAGTGGGGGAAAAAGTGAAGGATTTCTCCTTCAGCCAGCCACCCTTCCCAGCGGTATTGCATCTTCCCTCCTCTCCGGCAAGTTCCGCCCTCCTCTGCAAAGCCTCAGTCATTTCGACAAGTGGCTTTTTCGGGAGGGAGTTGGGATACCACCCCATGGCCGGATTCCGAGGGGCAAGAGGATGAAATCTCTCTTTACTCCCCCATTCCTGCTTTTACCCGTTCCCTCTCTCTCTCTCTGGTAAGATGAGGAGGAAGTGCCTGGGAAACTTCAGGGAAATTATTCTTTCAATTTTTCAATGGCGGTCAACCTCGGTCATGTGGGAACAACAATTCTCGTTGTAAGGGTTCTGATAACTTGGTAAAAAAAAGGAGTACTATGTACTAAACTGCGAAATTTGGCGTGCGGCATTCTCTCACGTACATCTGCGTAATACCCTTTGAGCCTACATAAATTCATTGTCCCACGGTAAATTGTTCAGAAATTTATTCATGAAATATATATTCATGAAACAAGTTTCATGAACGTGCATACCTCGATGTTGCACGAGCCGGAAAAAATTATGAATTCGGCGCTGACCGAATGACGGCCTTAACGAGAATGTTTAGTTGTGAAGACATCTTTAGTACATAATGGATACAAAAAGATCAAATAGCGAAGATTATTCCACAGAGCCTGAGAACCTAAGTGTAGTAATTAGACGGAAATTATTATAGCCAGAAGTATCGACGGAATGAACTGCGTGGACAAATATACCCGGTTCAAATATACAAACAGTTCTCTAATAATACGCGATTTGCTGATCAAATTACAACAGGTGATTTAAAAATAGTTGTTTGCACAAATTCTTCTTCTGCTATTTAGTGAATTAGTATCAATAGGTTCGCTCAAATATACGGTTGGTATAATACTTTAACTTGCTTTGTAATCTTTATCTTCTTTCAATTGTTGGTAACGATGGTGTACTTGAGTTCCGTTTTCTTCTCAAGCAGTCATAATAGCCCCAGGCAAGGGTATGGTCGAAGCGCATGCGCGCAAAAAAATCAATCATTGGTCGTGTTTCTTCGATAATTTTCAGTGTTACCTAATTAACAGTAATGCACGGAGTATTGTCACGTGCGTGCGCTGTCCGTTTATAAGATTATTCATGAATTAATTTATGAAAACATTTACCGCGGGATACCGGCTTCGAGCATGTTACAGTGGGTTTTTAGAACACCATCCTTGGAAAAGGAGGAAATGGGAAAAAGAGGAAAGGGAGGGAGTAGTATTGGTGATTAGTGGAGAGAAGTGATTTCTTTAGTTTCTCGATCAGCGTTTTTTACTGTCGTGAATGGCGAGCGGGAAGAAATATTTCTGACACCTGATTGCTCTATTGTGTATCTTTGTACAGTATATCAGGTTTGAAGGTGTTTCTTTCCCTGTGACAACTATGATTTTTCAGAATTATATACGTGCATGCATACATACCCCTGATACAATTCCTTTCGGGGTGTGCGCAGTCAAAGAGCTTAGTTATCGTTATTATGTCCAGGAAATTGCAAAATTCTGGGCTGCGTTGGAATTTTGTAATGATATTGATTGATATTCATGAAATATCACGGTGGTCAGATCAGCAATGAGTGGCCAAAGAAATTGCGCGAATAAATACGCATAAATTCCCACATAACAAAATCCATCCGGACCGGGATAAGAACCACGGAATTTTCGCTTTCCGGGCAAATGCGTGCCCAACTACATTACCCGTGCTTCTTTCTACTCACGGCAACATCAGCACGATTTAAGGGGTCTATATTTTCGAAAAATGAGTCGTGTGACACTTGACTCTCGAGTGGAAAGAGCCAGGCGATGGAAAAGAGTTAGGAAATGAGAGGAATCGAATGGTAAAAATTGATTTGAAAAAAGTAAAACACTGAAAAATGATAATCTCTTGGCACACTCAGTATTGGAACGTTCATATTTAGCGAACCTGGGGGCATGGCTTTGCAACTGAACCGTTGATTGGTTATTTGTGTGGGGCGAGCGACAACTGAGGTCCTTTGAGCAATTAACGATAGGTGTAAGGCTGGGTAGCTTCATTTGGGAAATGGAGGAAGGCTGGAGAGAATCTCGGCGTCGGCATTAGCTTGCTCTGAAAGAAAGGCGCCCAGGGTACCACAGTGTTACACACAATTTTATCAGACAGACAGAATACTGCACTTATGCCCGGTGTTATAGTTAGATCTTTCCATTCGCTCAAGTGAGCTAATTACTTCGTAATACAACAGCGCACTTGCCTTCTATTCCTTCCAGACACTGCGCAATAGTTAAAAGCACATCAAAACACATCTGGAGAAGAGTTGTAGTGCGCTAATCAACAATAGAATGTTGATTATCACATCCGCGATAGTTGTTGCTGGGTTGATTTTCCGCAAAGGCGTGAAATATGGATATTGTAAAGTTTTTAATTTCTCCGTATTAAACATCTTACGTTTTTAAACACTGAGTTTGAGCGAATTCGAGGAATATTCACAAAAAATTCGACCGTGACTGTTCTGCACCACGGACTGCTACCCACCGGAAGGTTACCAAACGTTTCGCCAGTGCACATCGTTCCATCCAACGTCGTTATTGTGCGACAAAGTTTGCTGAAGTGTTCTGATCTGCGCTAACTTGAACATCATGAACGGAAAGATTCCAATATCTGGTTTACGTTTACCTGAAGATAACGTAGCCATTTCGTTAACTTGGTGTAAACCGAGGGTTCGGGTGTTGCGTACCACACCAGACTGTCAGTTAGTTGACTTGAGCGCTATGGATTGGATATGGTGTTAACTTCGATTTTCATACTGAGGAAATATTTACATAAATAGATACCCATCACCCTGTTACCTTTCCGGGTAGACGTATTGTCAAAAGAGCTAAAGTCTAGGCGCGAGAGAACAGGGAACGATGTTAGTAATTTCCTCCATACTGCCTTAGCCTATAAAACCATTACTGCCAGCCTTCATTCATTGCTTCATACACGCTCTTTTCTAATTTATACTCCTAATAGTCTCTTACATTCACCCTTTACTCTCGCGGTCTACTGCCTTCTCTCACACCGTCCACTCCACTTTCACATATATGAGAAAATATTTATTCAGTAAATACAAAAATTGGCCACAACCTCCCCTCGATGTGGGAATCAAGTTGAGATCAGTATCCCAGTGAGACATCTTCATCCCTGCCGGTATTCGAACCACGATCATTATGGGTGGGAAGCCAGTAGCCAAGCGACCAAAATATCACCGAACCCCAATGGAACCGTATTTTCCGAATAATCTGACCTGACATAGAATGAAAATGGTCGGAACGAAAATTAGGTTTCGCAGGGCTGGAGTGGGTACATTACATCCATCGTGAATAGGGCCTCAATTCCCGGACTTTTGCTTATCTCGGGATTCCGGGACAGAAGTGATTCTCTACCCGGAATCGTCGTAAAACATATTAGAAAATAGAATTAACTGAATTAACATAGAAAAGAGTGGGAAAGTGAAAGTAAATGGTAATTATATCTTAGTTTTATAGTCTTTTAATGAGTTCTTCAATATCTATAATGAGAAAACTAAAATAATATTTCAGGAAAAATACATATAAAAAATAGTTTTGCATTCTATCAAAAATTCTCAAAGATCAAAAAATAGCTCCGTTTCATCAAACAATATATACATAAAACAATATATCAATTCAATACTATGAAAAAGTCTTTAAACTGTTTATAAAAAATAAAAAAATACCAACTAATAAAGAAAATTCATAAAAGTTTTACCCAAACATTTTTGTTGTGAATTTTTACAGTGCGATTTCAAAAAAAAACAAATATGATCAATAAATCGATATTGTTCACATTCTACTCAAGATAAGTTCCCTTCGACAGAGACTTTTTTTGATTGGTAGAGGAGGGGACTTCCGGATTTTCCGGGAAGGGGGGATTCACCGGAAAATTTAAATTGGCAAAACATTCTGTCGGGATCCCTGATTCAGAGACGGGAAGAGAGATGCTTGAGAATAAGATGTGATATTTTTAGGAAGAAAAAAAATACCTTTACCCGATGCAGTGTGGGCGGAGAGGAAAGTGGCACTTTCATCAAATCCGCGAGAAAACAGACACTTTTCTGAGAGTTGGCGGGCAACTCATAAATTTTAATGGAGTGGATGGGAAATAGTAGACTCTCGGGGTGAGGTGGCCGGAGCACCCTTCTTTTCTTGAACTCTTATTTCATGTCTGCTCTTTCACACCACTACTTTCACGGCTTCGATTACAACTACATTGGAATCAAGTGGCTTACTAGTAAGTGGGGAGAAGTTTAGCAAGGGAGAAAACATTTTGTCAGAAAAAACGGCCTCGGTTTCATTTTATGGGTGGCAAAATAACCTGACGATGATATAATTTCTTCTTAGAAAAGCTTTTTTAATTATTTTTTTACAAAAGTTTATTTTTTTCATAGTATGGTATGCTGGGAAGTGGGTGAAAATGAGAGCGTGAGATTTCACCCACATTCACAGACATTTCGATGAGGTTGAATAAAAGTGTATAGTAATTAAAATACTCCGATGATAATATATACCCTTTCATGTCAATCGATGACATTTTCTCTACCTGGGGACTATTGTTAACCCATTAGAAAAATTACTATATTTCGAATTTGATGATATAGATATAATATTTAACAGCATTAACATAATTGTACTATTTCGCAAAAAATGTAATGCAAATGGTAAATGTATTGTTATCATGTATCTCTGTAGTATTTTTTGAGAATGCAATAAATGTTAAACATGTAACTACTAATATCCGGTTATCCCATCACAAATTTCAATTTTTAGGGTAGCCTAAAATGTTCATATACTTGGATACATATTTGATGTGTTGAGAGACATTTTATTACGTAGAAGTAACAAATAATAATAAATTCAGACCTTAGGTGCTCAAATAAATTGTATAATGGCATTGTATAATGTGAAAGTAATAAATTAAAATAATAAAATATGAGAGAAAAGGGGCTCCAGTATACAAAATAATATTTACATCTCAGAATGCTTCCATCTTTGATGAAAAAAAATTAATCTTGCTAAAACTATTTTATTCATCCCGCTATAAACTCATGTCTCTAATGTCATCTTTCGACACCTGTGTCAGCTTCGGGCCATCACCTGTTCGTACCGTATTCAAACGACATTGTATTTCACTCTCAGGCGTCATCATTTTATGTTTTGCATCACAATATGTCATCTCCCGATGGTGCACTTTATCTTCGGGTCATCACCTTAAGATGGAAACATACCGTCGCTGCTATCCGGGTCGCACGGATGAAAAAAAAACCTATTGCGGATTTGCAGAGTTGGTTTTTCTTCTTATCGCCGCAAAAAAGAGTGGCGTCGAGAGGAATTTCGTAACAAAAAAATCGAGATCGCCAACGTTGGTCGCCGTGCGCTCCAGATAAAACGGGAATGCCGAATGAGGGGGTGCTCCGATCTCTCGAGTCCTCCAACCAGCATCTCCACCCCCCTACGTCACCCCTTAGAATCCACCCCACCGCCCGGTTATAATCCACCCATGGGTGGGGCCCCCCACGCACAACCCTCTTCACCCTAATCCTTCTCACTCAACCCAGTTCCCGCCCGCCTGCTCTGCCGCCTGCCTACTTCCTCCCCGAGCAATCATTCATCGTCGTATCCTCACTACTAGGGCTGAGCGATATTCGAATTTCAGAATCGCATTGCGATATAAATCATGTAAGATCGCAAAGGACTTCTTACATATATAGGGACTCGGAACAGAACGATTTAATTCTCGAAATAAATAACATACAAAGGAAAGCCGCGCGCTTTGTTAAAAACTGCTACGAGCGAAAAGAAAGTGTCACATAGTTGATGAAAGGATTAGGTTGGGAACAGTTAGAGACTAGGAGGCTACACTATAGGATTAGATAACTAAAAAAATGCCGATTAGGCGAGTTTCAGTACGACACGGAAGATATTATTTTAAAATCACGCTATATCTCTAGATCTGATAGGAGTGACCGAAATACTGCCAAATTGACAGTTGCAAAAATGTCTTCTTTCTTCAGATAATTAGTGTTTTAACTAAGACAGCATGCCGCTATCTTAAGACGCATAGTCAACGCACACTTCACCTCTGTCCTCTTCCCCATCCTTTTCCCAATTTTACCTCCTTTTCCACGGCTGGAGTCCTAACACCTTCTACCACACGCCTTTGCGGAGGCTTGCAGGGCAGTATGTACGAGGGCAGACTTAAAAGTAAGGTCTCCAATTTTTTTTGTCATAGAAAATGACATTTATTTACATTGTTGAATACATCGTTGGAAAGGTCATGGCTTCAGCTATTTTCCGATGTAGTCACCCTTGTGCTCGATGATTTTCCTCATCCGCATGATGAACTTTTGAATACCGTCGTCATACCAGCTTCCGTCCGCGTTGCGAAGGCGTTGACCTCCTCTTGCACCTCCTTCGTCCGTCGCGATTTTCATCCCTCCTAGGTGTTTCCCCTCCTTCATGTATATTTGAAATACATTAAATCATTTTCCTCTCAAGTACTTGATTTTGAATTGAATAATATTCCCCTCAATACCTATGGATGACTATTCGTTTCTCGACGGCCAAGGGCAAGGACCCAGAGTCCGTGTTCGAGTTCCCATCAAACCACGGGGTTCGGGCGCGCGACAACATTTGCCATTATATAGGACTAGCCGAGACAAGAATGTTTTCGGCGAGGTGGCAATAGATTTGGGGAGGAGGGGAAACAGGAAGGTATTGACGTTAGGAAAAGTGAAAGGTCACACTCCCGAAAGGGATAGTTTCACTTGACTATTCTGAGCTGTTCTTAAAACTTTACAGAAATACACAAGGAAATACCAAGCTAATGCATTCAAGAGAAAACTGGAAAATAACAGTCACATTTAAAATATATGGAAACTCGCCTACCGATTTCCAGGTCACAACATCACTTCGTTGATTAATTCGTTTCTGCATGCCGTGGTGAGTTATTAAGGATAGGGCTGATGTGGTGGCTGGAATACTGACTTCCCATTCCGAGGGCTCGGGTTCGAATTCCGACGACGGCGGAATTTTTTTAAGTCGAGTCCGGATCCTTACTCCGATGCCGTGTGGAGAGTACTTATAGTGCATCACTATGTCCGTCGAATGGAACGGTAAACCGTTGGCCCCGTGGTGCCTTTCGCCACGTGTTAGCTGATGCCGATGCCAGCTTTTTCTCACCCTTCCTCCATCACTCAAAACCCTTCTGTACCAACGCATACACCTATCCTTCATGGTGCAAATGACTTCATCCTCCCTTCAATGAACTTTTCCTCCCAAATAGTCAACTAGACAGTGTGTTCTTCTGTGAGATTACCAGGAAAAATATGGGTGTCTATAAAACCTATTTTGGAGGTACTCATCTAAAATCACAAATTTAGAGTTAAAAAATACTTAATTACATATATCAGAAGTCTATAAAAAATGCAACTCCATACTTTCTTCGAATGATACTTGTCCAAATAAACCCAAATTTTGTAAAAATAACCTACAATGCGAACTTTAGGTAAAGTAAAGTTTGTTACATTGCTCTTTATCCCCAGAAAGTTCGTACTTAATTTATATAGGTACGTACACATGCATTTCCTAAGGTGATTTCACATCATCTCGCAATCGGAAAAAAAAATCTTATGTAATTCGTTTGCATTCAGCTCTGTATTCCCATACGCAAGTTATTTGATAATCACCTGATATGGCGGTTTATAGCATTTCCAGTGCGGTTCAATGTCAGATTCGATGCTTCGTGAATATCGCAGACGACTCATCGTAATATTGCGCTCACAGCTTCACCTAAAATGCTAACCTTAGGGAATTTTTGGCCCTGACCCCAAGAAAGGTCGCACTTTATTCATATACATAATGCGATATCGCATCATATCGCAATCTAAATAATTTCTCACGCAATTATTTCGAGTTCAGCTCTGCATTCCTATATGCAGGTTATTTGATGACCACCTTATATGATGGTTTATAGCATTTCTCGGCGGCTGAATATCAGGATTCGATACTACGTGAATATTGCAGGTGATGCATCGTAATATCGCGCTCACTGCCCTACTCCACCTGGAATGATAACCCTTGGGTGATTGCCCCTGAGCCCCAGAAAGACCGTACTTTCATATAGGTACACCCATACATGCGTCACATAATGCGATATTGCATCATATCGCAATTGCAACAATTCTTTACGCCTATAATTCGCATTTGGCTTTGCATTCCTACACGCAGGTTGTTTGATGATCACCTGGCATGGCAATGTACCTGATGGCATTGCATCATATCGTAATTACAACAATTCTTTACGCCGATAATTCGCATTTGGTTTTGCATTCCTACACATAGGTTATTTGATGATCATCTGGCATGGCGATGCATCTGATGGCATTGTATCACATCGCAATTACAACATTTATTTACGCCGATAATTAGCATTTGGCTATTCATTCCTACACGCAGGCTATTTGATGATCACCTGGCATGGCGATGCATAGCAATGTCCGTTCGGATCAGAATAGGAATGCGATACTTCATGAGTATCGCAGACGATACATCTATATCGTACACACACAGCCCTATTCCTCACGGCCTCCACATTGCTCCCACCCTGCTCTCATTTCGTGGCACCACCCGGCAAGGTCCCGCTTCCTACCGCCCCGATACAGCACCCACAAGAGTCTGGCTTAAGCCGACGACATCCGGAAACAGATCTCCACTACGTGCTTTTTCCTTCTTGTCTCCCTCTCTCTATATATCTGTGTCTCTCCTTCGGCCTCCATCCCTTCCTTACACACCACGATTCCCCTCCACCTCGCACTCTCTCTTTCCGTCACACAGAGCGAAATCTTGCGCTCCCCATCATTCATTTTTTTTCTCGTCCCGAAAGCCTCCGCGCCGATTCCCTCCTCCTAGTGAGAGAGTGAAGAAGGGGAGAATGCGACCCTTGCGCTTTCCGAGGGGTTCCAGAGACTCCAGGAGGTTTCTCGGGGGAAAAAATAATAGAGAAATTCGGAGATGGAGAGAGTCAACAGTTTGACACTGTTGAAACCCGAGAGGAATGATTTGTCTCATTTTTCGCGTTACTGTGGTGGTCGAAAAAAATGGTCGACTTGAGGATTTTTTTAAAAAATATGAAGGGTGAAAAACTACAGTTTGGGTGCTTCTGGTCAATGAATCTAATGAGAACTATTTGCTCCTTGCAAAATTATCGTATTCAGGGAAGCTTCTTGAAAACACGTTTTCTGCAAATATATGATAGAGAAAAATGATCTAGATGTTGATTGTACTTCGTTCAATCGTAACACGATCGTACCTTCTAATAGACACCATACCCAAAATTCGCACAGTAAAAATCATCTGGAAGTTCATCGTACGTTGCAGTGTCGTACATAGATCGTTTCATCTAATGCACAGTAATCAACATTTATACAATGATAAAAATAGGACTTTGGATTTATTCAACAGTTTGACACTGCAGAAACCCGAGAGGAATTATTTGTATCATTTTTTGCGTTACAGTGGTGGTCAATAAAAAAGGTTGTTTTAGGATTTAAAAAAGATAATGGATAAAGGAATCAATTTTAGGATTTTAAATATATCATAGAGATAAACTAAAATTGAGCGCTGCTGATCAATAAGTTTCAGGAAAATTAAACTTTTTCAGAATTAAAGTGCAGAGACAACATCGGAAAGTTTCTTGACAACACGATTTATTAAGAAAAATCAATCATAAAGAGAAGGTATCGTGCGTTGATCTTCGCATCTGTTGCCCACGAAACACGAGGGTCCGATAAGCTTTGTGCTGAACTATATCAGCGAGCAGTATACGTTGGGAAAGGGAATTGTTTTGTAGGCTCAAATATATTTTCCTTCCCAGAGTGCCGCAGCTACTGGTTCCCACAAGGCCCCGGTCTTTTAGGATTGACAAAAGGGAATGCCAGCAAAAGGAGCGCGAGTAAACAGTGATGAATGTAAGAAGATCGTATTTCTTTCCGTCTTTGCCAAACACACGAACCCGATCTTCTCGACACTGGAGCTGATTGGATTACGAGTTGTTGCTCTCTTTGAGGAAGAAGCAAAAGGAACTCTAAATCGCCTGTTTCTCTTCGCAAATCTCTCTCTCCAATCCCCTTCCCTCGTTAGGAACCGGAACTTGTGCGAACCCCTTTACCCAGGTTCCCTGATCTCTCATCTCAAGAAACATCTCCAATTACGCCCATCAGGTTATCACTTTTACCAAATACACTCCTTAGATATCAGTTTATAATGATAAATTATTCCTCGTAATGAAGAAGAGAAAATATGAGTAGTCAATTTTAATTTAAATAAAATCATTTCCAAAATCTGACCGTGGAGTAAACTTTAGTAAAAATTCAATAAAAGCAAAGAAATTTTAACTTCTATGCATGCATTTTGGTCATCCAGGTGACCAGGTGATGAACTCCGGGACACGACTTCTTTTTAAAATTTTGAGCCTTTCTAAAGCATTCATTTGACTTACGTCGATTATTGATAAAATGCAATATTTTCACTTTAATATCACTCTGATGGGCACTGATTAAAATGTCCACAACTCTTAACTGCTAAAAAAAAGCCCACTGGTTACTGCCTTGTAATGTCTTAATTTTTCGATTTCACATATAGGTATTTAGATATATGCGTGATAAGACCACCACGGTAAATCTACATATTTTTATCTGGGCAAACTGAAAGAACAATGGAATGGAATGGAAAGAATAATTGGAACATTTTTTTAGCCATCCATGGAATGTTTTTAGCAGTAAAGAAAAATCATTAACGGCAAAGGCGTAATTTCATCAATACACCGTACCAAAAAATATGACACCTTTGCGTGAATAAATGGTTTTATTTCCTGAAAAAATAAAAACTCTCGTTGACGAGAATTCAACGATTGCTTTCTTAGAGAACCTTGAAAGACGTCGCCTTTCCGTTTTCCTCCGTCCTCCACCTCCTTATCTCCACCTAACCTCTCCCTCGTTCCCCCACCTTTTCCTGAGTAGCATGGCTAACAAAGGATGATAAATTAAGGTGAAATATTGCAAGAATACTTTTTTTCTGAAAAGAATTACTAAGGAAGAAAATATATTTATTGAAAATAATTTAGGAAGAAAAAAAGGGGAGAAGAGTACTGGTCTTCTGTAGCAAAGCGAAGGGGGTTAAGTTGGATGGACATAAGCAAAAAGATTAAATATTTATGGCAAATTTAATGAATAAAAAAAGTTAAGAAAATACGTTTCCAAGAAATAAAATATGAAAGGGGAAGGATCAGAGAAATAGCACAAGGGGAGGGAAGATTCTGCCCAGCATCCTTCGTAAACACGAGATTTTAACTCCCCCTGTCAATGGTTATCTTGATGACCGAAATGTATGCATTGGAGTCAAAATCTCTTTGCTTTCATTGGCAATTTTCGATTAATCTTTAAGCCTTTTGGTCTTTTCTGTGGAACTTTCCCTTCCATTTTCCATACTATTACGTTCCTTTGATATTTTATGTTTCTCTAAGAATAGCCTTTTCATCTGGACCTTGTCTTCCTGATATTGCTCCGTATGGTTTTTCTCCTCTTCTATTCTTTTGCACACTTCATCATTTCTGATACTTTGCCTCCATTTGACCTTTAGCATCCGCCTCCAGCACCAAGTTTCGAAAGCCTCCATTCCCTTCTGTTCCAACTTTCCAATGATCCACACCTCTTAGCCATAAAGCCCATAACTTAGTAGTTATTCCTGTATCTACTACATACTCATTGGTAATTCAATTTTCTATTTTATAGTACTCATTGTTTTAAAATAAGTTTTATTAGTCCTTTCCCCCTATTACATTTCCTATATTCCCAAGTATTTTCTTCCACAGAAAAGCAACTAAAATGCTGTAGACATTTATGGTGAATGACGGAAGAAAAATATTTTAGAAGATTTAGAATTAGACTTCAGTGGAAAGAAAGAACGTGAAAATGGGGAAGACCAAGGACAAAAACTGGAAGGAAAATATTATTAATGAAATTGAAAGGAGAGGACTAAAACCAAGAGACTGGAGTGACAAGGAGAAATGGCGTTTAGGATGCGAGAAGTGGCAATATGCTGCAAATACTATGTAATATATTCCAGCTTCCCAATGGTCCATGCCTCTCAGCCATAAAGCGCAAAACGGATGTTTTCATGATAATACATTTTTTTCACTCCGACGTCCCCTTTTATTACGTTACTTAAAAATTCGTCGCGTCTCCAATTGCGACCTATGCACCTGGAGCTTGTCCAACTTTTAGTGCTCCTTATAGACATGGAACGAGAGGGGAATGAATGGCAGAGAAAAGAGAGAGTATAAGGAAGGAACAGCTGAGGTGAAGAACTTTGAGGGCTTGAGCAGAACGAAGAAAGCCGACCGAAGGATTAAATCCCTCTCCGCGAGAATTTCAAACTGAGTAAGATGAGAATCCCACCCCGGGAACAAACAGAGCGGCGAGAGGGTTGGAGGGGAGAGAGGAAGCGAAACGGGCTTCTTATAGGTTCGGGAGGGCTCGGAGGCGCTACATGGGAAGTGAGGGATGAGAGGAGAGGTTAGGTTGGGAGTTTTGAGAGGTTTCAACCGTGATAGAGGGATATGAGAGACCCACAGGAGCAGATCCCCGGATGAAGTTCCTCTGGAGCATATTTTCTTTCTAGAAAATATTTTTTCTCTCTCTCTCTCTCTCTCTCTCTCTCTCTCTTCCATCCATATATTAGGAGATGGATGGAAAGGATTAACGTGAAATGAAGGTGGGGGCAGGGATGAGAAAAATGAAATATGGAGTGAGCGTTCGGAGAGGGTAGAGGGATCAGGCGTGAGAGAATATTACGGAATTAGGGGAGCCATAAAACTTTCCTTTCCTGCCCTCCTCTCATTCTCTCTTTAGTGAGAAAGGATTCGCTTAACTCTCTCGAGTGGAGTGGAGCATCATCCAATGCACGGAACTAATGGAATGAGACCTCTCGGGAAAGTGAAAGAAATCTGCATGGAGTTATCCCACGGGGAAAAGCGAGCGAGGGAGACTCCTGATCGGGAGTGAGATGTGAAGTGCGAGCTCCGCGCCGACATGTTTCCTGTACTTTGATCTCATACGGACTAAGCTATTTAATCTACTTTTTTATCTTTAATTATCAGTATGAAACTTGGTATTGTTAGATTAGTTTCTGAGGGAACACGGGTTAAAATATTATCGAAGAATAACTCACACACTTGGTAACACAGGCTTTAATTGATGGGAGCGGCCCATCCACACGTCTTTACAGCATGACGGCCAACGACAGAGAGAGAGGGAGGCTCTTTAGGCAAACAAAATGGGCACTCCCAAAATAAAAAACAACTGAACAAACAAATGAGTTACTAAATTCACCACAGCAGTATCCTAGTGTGGCAATGCAAAACCAAATAATATCCATTAATCAGATCTGAAATAGAAAAATTTACAAGTATCTATCATATTTTTAATTTGACTGTTTGTTGTTTTTACATTCTTGTCGTACATTAACACTAATCAGCGACGCATTACAAGCATAAAACTGCATACATCTCTATATGGCGTTTCATGTGAAGTTGATAGTATGGGCTCTCATGGAGATATATTTTTGGTATTAATTTCTTTAAGGCCAGTGGTGCGATACTGCCAATATTTGCAGGGAAGTTAAAATAATGCTGTGGACTATTATATCTGCACATCTAGAAGTCTTTCAATACACAAATAAGAGTAACTTACTTGTTTTTAGCGCGGTATTAGATATGGTTACCTAAGTAGCCTAAAGCTGCGTCTACACTCGCCAATTAGGTACCTTGATCCGGAAATTTAAGGAAGATGCTATCTTGAATGCTCTCCAAGCTTGTTAGGTATCGTGAGGGTGCGGATTTAGACACCTTTTTCGGCCACCAGATTTAGGGTAGATGGAGTTTACCCTTATTGCGACTTCATATTGAAATTCCACTTGCACTTATATTGCACTTCATTTTGAAACTCCGAGCACTGAAAGCGTGAAAACAAGTGAACTTGAGGTAAGTATGGCGGGGAAGTAATTTGTTTTGGAAGTTAAGGCAATACTCTTATCAATATCTTATAAATGGTAAATGTTTGATAGATTTCTACTATGTATTTCACCATCGGGAGTAACGAGCAAACGAGAGGACTTCATAAAGGGGACGACCGAGTTATTCTGTGTGAAAAATAAATTGGGTCAAACTTATTTAGTGACCTAATGAAAAATTCTCGGACTACAAGAACATCCACTTCTCTTTCTTTTTCAGGGGAAAAATGCACGTATTTGCACTTTCGGAAAAAAAGTCTCTTGAAATGAGCACTGTCCGACCCCTATCTAAAATCAACAATGCTGAAAATTCAACACGACTTGTTGCTAAGTTTCGTTTTAAATTTTCAATAAGTAGAGATAAATATTCCGTAAAAAACTCTATAGCTAACTTTCAATGCCTTAGAGGGGACCAGCAAAGGAGCTTTACTTTTAAAAAATTAAATGGAATTCCGACTTAGGTAACTACTACTATCAGATTCCACTGCTAGATAAAAGGCATATCGTATTTTAACTTGAAGGAAAATAAGGCCGTTTTCAAACCCAAGTATAGCCCTTAGTATAAACCTACCACGTACTATGTGCTAATATACGCTTGGATTGTACTAGGGAATTGGAACGGACAGCTAGTGCTCGTACACGGATGCGGCCACTGGCGTATTAAAAACAAAAAACATACCAATCGGAAAGCGTCGTATAGCGGTGAAGATCAATGTCAGGCGTGACAGTGATTTCTCAATGGAAAACGTTCGCAACGTAAACATTTTACTGGCCTTCCAGTTATATTGATGTATGGAACGTCTATCAAACAAATGTAAGCAGGACTGAATCGCCATTAAAATGATAGTATAAAGCAAAGACAATAAAGAAGTGCACACAACTAATCAAACACGTAGTAACACCTTTCTCCGTAACCCGTTAACACGTGACTCACAAATAAGTTTTCAATGTGATTTTGTAATGCGGGTATTCAATATTAGTAACTACTAAGTGCATGATATTTACGAGCAGCACTTGAAGAAGAAATCCACAAAGTCGATTGAAGTATATTTTATGATTCACTAATGAACTCCATGACCACTCATCTATTGCACCCTTCGACGCCATTCTTGCTTAGTACGCCGTCTTAGTAAGCCTTTCCTCTTACTAGTCGTACTAACCCTCTCGCGGTCGTGAAGTTGGTCCAAAGACTTAAAACGTGACGTCACCCCTAAACTGAGGCAAATTTAGTGCGGCTAGTATTTGCTTGATGTGGATAGGAACACGGCCTAAAAAAACGCTTAAAATTGGTGACCCAGTGATTAATATCTGTTTGGCAGACTCTCTTATTTTATCACTTCTGCCGGTTCTAGAGATACAGTGCGGTGTTAGAAGTGCATTGTCTTTGTCATTCTGAACCTCGCGTGATTTGAACTTTTCAAGTAATCTTAGCCTAAAATGTAGTCTCCGAGCCTAGTGGCTATCAACCTAGTAGTCCATCCTTAAGTTGCGTTACGACCTCGGTTCACCCTTAACAGTTAAAATCGAAGCGTGCTGCTTTCCTTTGTAAATTGTTTAATTGAAGGAGTAAATCTTTCTGAATATGGTCTCATATGCTCGCGGCATGGCCCAGATACATAAGAGAGGGAGAGAGGGGACAAAATCACGGCAAATGATTTCCTTGAATTTTTCGAAGGTGGAAGGCGTTCGAAAAACGAGATGGGCAAAACATTCTCACCGGGCAATGAATGAGAGTGAGGATGTGAATGAATGGTGGGTTCAGGGAAAGGAATAACACGGAGAGGTTGCTGAGAAAGGCCAGGAAAAAATTTTAGCCCGACAAAAAAATGGAGACAGCGGGCGGAGGAGAATAACAAAATGAAAAAAGGTCCGAATGACTTTTACCGGCGACGTGGAATTACATAAATCAGAATTGGAAACTATACGAAACAAGAGAGTTGAGTGAAATTTAGAGAAAGCCGTCTCTTAGCATGGTTCCATCTTCCTCCGGGACTCCCGTCGCGTGGTAAATTTTGTCGGCTACGTTACTCCTCCAACCCTCTTCATCTAGCCTCCTAGGCTCTACAGATAACAACCCTGAATTTTGGCCGGAATTTTTGGAAGGGTGGATCGATACTCATTTTTTCCGAAATTTTCCAAACGCCTAAGGGCGGAGAAGTTGCCTTTTGGGGTGTTAGTTTACCGTGACATATTGCAACACAATCAAAATGTGCCCAACCCTCCCTAAAAGCTTCTAATGCAGTGTCAAAGTTAAAACCATAATGACTAAATTAGTGTTTATTTCAAACCCAATAGATAGATAGTTCATTCATACCAGGACATGCATATATGGTAAGCGTTCGGTCAGTACGTGTATATAATCTTTGGTTAGTAGCTTGCCTCCAGTGCACCCTGCCACCCTAGATTAAAACACTGCCCCCAAGGGGGTAGTAGTGCCCACATTCAGAACCACAATTCTAATGCTTCACGGCGGCAGGCATTTTTGTGCACTAAATTTATATTTTCAGATATCAATAAGGACTATTAAAATTGCATTTTTAACCCATACAGATGTTTCAACTCGACCAAGTACAAGTTTTGTCGATATCTGATTTCGGAGTTCGCCTGATTTTCGGCAAATTTTCAACATTCAATCGCTTTTCCATCCAACTGTATCTTATCCTACTGCGGGTGGTAGTGTCCGACTGGCTGCCGGTTGGCGCGCCAAGAGCACTTCGCGGTCAATTTCCATTTTGCGAACTCCGCGGCGCGTCACTACAAAAATGTCGCGGAAACCTTCGAGATAACATCTTTTAGTATACTATTCTCCCCGTATGTCCTTTTAAATTACATTTTCCATTTTTGTTGCTCCATCATATCCGGATAAGTACGGAAAATATGATCGGGTAGATGTGATGGCAACGGAGTACCTACTGGCTTCTCTTCCCGATGGACCGCATTTGAATACCGGAATAGGATAAGATTTTACAAGGGAATCCCGATCCTTACTAGTGTACAATGTGGAGAGCACTTCAAATTAAGTAAGAAAAACCTGATGGTGGTGGGCGACTGAAATGTAGTGGTGGAGAGGAGAGCGATGGATTTAAAGTGGAAGGCTAGGGGCAAGAATTGACCGCTGTAAAAAGGCAGATCAATTTTGTAGGAGAAATAAATTAGTAGCAACAAACACTCGGTTTAAACATAAACGGTGTATATACACATGGAGAATTCCGGGTGTCACCGGGAGATATCGAACTGATTACATTATAGTAAGGCAGAGGTTTAGAAACAGTGTAGAACACTTGAGCAGCTATCCAGGGGTGGATGCGGACTCAGATCATAACTTAATATGAAGAACTGTTAATAGAAACACTTACACAATCAGGCACAACTTCGGATAGAAAGCTCACTCAAAAAAGAGCGATGTCAACAAAATAGACAATACTAAAGTTAAAGGAGGGACGACACAAATAACGAGGAAAGTACGAGGGTGCGTGTCGCATATGCGCATTTCGGCCACAAGATGGCCCTTTCCGTCACACTGAAGGTTTGCAACATTAGACGCCGTAGAGCTCAAACTTTCCATGTATTAAACTTCTTACTGAAGTGTAGGTACATAATTTATGTGCTGGAAATAGATCATGTCTGGAGCACAAAGAAGAAGAAAAGGGATACCTCCGGCACAATAAAGGAGAAAAAATTATCCAGAACTTCATAGATTCATATTTATCCGTGAACAGATACATTCCTGTAATTGTCTACAAGACGTTTTCACCTACCGGAAAATTCGCCACCACGGTTTTTTTTACTTGTCCTCTTCCATTCATTTCCGTCCCGTTGGCTAGCATCAACGAAAGATTTTTACGTACATACTCATAGATAGTTCATACACATTTCCATCATCATTAGCAAATTCCTAGGAATCCCATGTCAATGTTACCTTTGCAATGAAAAATCGTAACTATGCGATTCAACTAAAAAATATTTACTTAAATACAACTCGGGTTTCGACCTACAACGTCATCTTCAGTTGACGTCTCGCATGTCAAAGCCTAGGTCGAGTTGTAAGCAAATGATTTTAGAGGAATAATTTCAATATGAATCGATTCCATTAAGTACTAATTAAAGCCCCTAGCAACTACTCATGTTAAGGTATCTAGAAATGAGATAACTACAGATACATCATTCAGTAGTTATCAATCGGAAGATTGGTCCACTCCACTCTCTTCTCCGCCAACCGCTACATTCCTGCTTAGTTCTTCATGTCCACGTCCTTAATAATTTGCGTGATGCATTTCACTCTCGCTTTTCCTCTGTACTTCTTACCATTCATTCCTCCTTCCAAAATTGTCTTCAATAGGCTGCTGTTTCGCAAAATGTGCCCGATAAGTTTCTCTTTTCTTCTTCGCAGAGTTTTCGTTACACTTTTTTTCCGTCCAACTCTTCGTAAGACATGTTCGTTAGCGATGATATGGAGAAGCAAAATTTCATGAGATTTTACAAACTTGGTACCTATATTATTTTTTAACTTTCGAAAAACTAATAAAAATATAGAAGATTTTTACTCTCTTTCATTGAAATCTACCATAATCGGTGTATCCTCCATGAATAAATATTAAAATGTATGTCGAGTTAAGAAGGCACTAAGTGTCACTGAAATTTTCACGTAAACATTTTAGGGATAAACTCAATGGCGCCGGTGAGGGGAGCTGAGACAAGGAACTGGGCATAGAAACGATGAAGGAGACAGGGCAAGGGAGCATCAAAAGTGGGAGTTAAGGGGGGCGGGAACATTGAGACTCGGATGGCTCGGGAAATTAAAAAAGGGGAGCCGGTGAAATTGACGAGTTTTATGCCCGAGGAATGAGGAGGGAGAGGCATCAACAGAGGGTGAGACGCGGGGAGGAGTTAAGACGAAGGGCTGCCAACTCACTAAGAGTTGATTCCAGGAGTCTTCCGTTCCCAGAGTAGAAAATTCCGGGAGAAAAAGCAAAAAAACAACATAAAAATTTCCACTTGGACTGAGAATTCTGCCTTTAGGGATGGTAAAAATGCGAAAATGTTTATTGATATTCAATGTTAACGACTGAAGTAACTGACGCTGAAATACATTTACAAGCACTCGTCTGCGACAAGTGGCTATCTTGAAAATCATTATCCGAAAAATAATTTCACTTCAGGGATGATGTAGTGGAACTTGTAAATGACGAAAGATGAACCCTTTTTTGCAGTTTTCCACTGCGATAAACATACTTGGTTCGTCCGGCTTCGATGATTCACAGGGTTTATATCAATATCAAACCTCACGATGGCTTTGAAATATCGAAACCGGTCGCATTGAATATTCATTTCATGAGAAAATTGTATAAAGGGTTCTTCTTCCGTCATTATAACACAATCTTGAATATTTTTATAGTAATTTATTTGGCAGATAAGTTTTTTCGTAGTAAACGACTGTAAACAGCACTTTCATTCGTAATAATCACTGAGTTACTACGCTTTTATTTGATAGCACACATGAAGCAATTTCGGAATCGTCGATACACGATGACTCATATACAGAAATATATATTTTAGTTTCAATCAAAGATTAATAAAAGAAGAAAATACTTAGAGTAAGAAATACTGAGATACATGCAAATACATTCTTTTATATTAGTAGAAAATGGCAGAAGAAAAAATTAAGAAATCAGTAACAATTGAAAGATTATTTTATCTTTGTCTAAAGCGGGAGGAAAACGTCTCACACAGGGAGACGTGATGCTCGAAAAATCCATCCATTCCCGGAGCCTCCCGGAGAACCCGGGGGAGTTGGAAACCTGAAAACTCCGGCGATATCGAGGGTGCGGGCCCTTGTGCAACTGAAAATGCCCCTACTGGATGTGGGGGATGTATGCATGGGGGAAAATTGAAGGGGATGAAGACAAACAATGAAACCGAACACGGAAAACAATTGAAGAGTGCGCTGAGCGGTGGTGTTGGGACTGGGTCGGGGACTGAATGGGCTGAGAGGAGACATTGAAGTGCTCCCAGACGCATGGTTTACCTTTTATTGGGGTTGGCTAGTGAATGCGAGAGTCAAAACAATGGCACCATCCTGAATTTTACCCATAGAATTTTAATTAAATTATTTAACTATGATGAAATACCTGTGATTTTAATAAAAACGGTAACTTTATCTTAAGTAGCAAATTTATCGAATTAAATATTCTATTTTTTTCGGCCCGAGAAGGATAAAGCACAGTTACAACGAACGTTATTTTTCCGACAAGAGTCAAAATAATTCCCCACTTACTGGAAATCTAAAACCGTTGAGTGTTTTTTTTAATGTTTAAAATGCGCATATAATACTCGTTTTTAGCCAAAAATGGTGCCTGGGAATATTAAAAATGTATTATTTTTTCCCATTCTGTTTTCATTTTCAACCTAAATCTTCAGTAAGTCAAAGGGTGATGTAGAGAAGTGATACTTTTAAAGGTAGAAATATAACGATTTGAAGATGTAGACTCTGTTCCAAACAAAGCTGAAATGAGAAAAAAATACATTGAGATCTTTCGACCGGCGCGGGCGATGTAACTTCCTCACAGCTGATGATATAGGGACGCCTAACACAGCTGGATGATTGCATGAATGAACCGTATGCTGGCAGACGCTCCTTCCCGGCCATGTCACGAAAGAGATGGAAATTCTCCACAAAGCGCAACCTTGTTCCTCGCTGCGGTTTTCAGTTTCCAATTTGAAGAGTTTTAATTATTCTTGGGCAGCGGGGGGAAGGTAATGTCGTGCCTCAGAAAGGGAAGTTACCGTACTCCGCCGCATAAGACATCAAATTTCTTCGCCGAAAGAACGAACTCATGTGACAACAGTCCTGCGCAGTATTTAAAATATATACGTTTGAAATAGGTATGATTAGAAATGCCTTTAGTACATATTTTTCATTTGAAACGCACTTCACAAAAGTATTTTGTATTTCAAAGACACTTCACAAAATTAGCACAATACACTACAATCATATAGAATTAAAAATACATATTTGAGGTATTGAAAAAAAATTCAGAGAAATTTACATTAGAGCCCAAATTCCACTTTGTGAATTTCAAAATTTCATCTAGATACGTTTTTGTGGCGTTTTTATAACCCTCCCTTGTGTGTACATACCCCCCACAGCGGAATATTACTTTTCATGAGTGAGAAAACGAGAATTTCTCTTGCTAGGTTCGAGCTAATATTTTTGAGACACGTCTTTTCCAGCTATATCTTTTTTTTGTTTTCAGTCTAAATATACTGTGTGACTTATTCATTGCTGTGGCATACTTTTACTTTCGCAGTTAAGCTTCATTCTCATCTTTCACCCGCCTGGTTTCGAACTCGGTCTGAGAAGGGCTTCATCGGCATTTTCTCGAAGTAGTTCCTATGGAGAAGCAACTGGATTTTCAACCGAAGAAAACGCTTCATGGTCTCATATAGAACAATGTGAATTAAATTTACCTACTAGCGAATAATACTTGCAAGCAGCGAAAGTATTTTTTTATTTCAAATACTTTTTAGTATTTTTTATTTCAAATACAATTTTAATTTATTTCGTCCAGTCCTACGTTGCAAGTAATACATCAATAAAATAATTAATTATCTTAAGAATTGTATTTAAAAAATCATCAATTACGTATTCTAAGTGGCTCATTTTTTAACGAACAGAATGATGCTACAGACATTTACCCTCATCAAGATCCATGTTGAGCAAAAACGCTTTGCAACATGATCAAGTGAAAATCAGCCATTGCATTTTAAACTCCCTCTAGATTAACCATTTCAAGGACAAGCCGAATCAAAAATTAGTACCGAAGATTATGACGTAGTACATTCATTAATAAATGCAAGGGAGTCAAGTTTAACTCAGCTTGAAAGTTCGTCGAAAATGATTTTGCGTGAGTGAGAAATTTTCAGAATCCTACATATTTTCTCGTTCGAAATTTCGCTTTGTCGGCGAGTGTTAATTGATCAAAGGATTCACTTTTTTATGGAAATGAGAAATTCGACGCGGTTGAGTGATCTGATGAGAGTCATTTCTTTCAAACTCATTTCATTTTAACTTTGCTTAATCACCCTGAACCTTTTAATCTTTGAGACTTCAATGAAAAAAGAGGAAATCTAATATAAAATAAATATGAGTGGATCAGAGAGAAGTTTCAAGAACAAGTAATGACCTTGTTTGCCGGACCATGCACATCGCTTCCAGCGCACATTTTATCTTGGTAATTTCTACCAAATAGTTGATTCTGCAGAGTATCCATCAAATCACGACAAGCTTATAGCCCATCCCTGTATTTGAAGGTAAATGTTAGCGTAATTGAAAGATTTATGGGGCACGAACCAGTAGTGGAAGATATATTGATTTTTAAAGGAATTTCGAATAAACTGAAAGAATAATCAACTGGGGAGAAATTTAATTTAGCACTTTGTGGAAAGCAATATTATTTATTAAAAACAATTGCTTAAAGCTCACTTTCATTTTAGCTGCCGATGTTAAGCATTTGGTTGTTCCGTTTGTTGGTGTTACCAGACCGAATATAACGATGATTTAAAATAAATATGACGACCATAGCTTTTCGTGCGTAAAAATCTTAAATTCCGGCCGGAGAGACCCTTGTGGGTTCTTGATTACTGCAGTGGTGGAAATATTACGAGAAAGACTCAAACTGAAGCAATCAAAGGGATAATCAGGCTCCCAGAAAAGGTGATGGGAGAAAATGGGCATCAATGTTGGAAGTTTTCAGTGGGGGTGGATGAGAAAAATGTTATATTGGATAGGACTTTGCGATGTTACGATGTATCCAATGCGGTATGCTATATTCGTGATATCGAAGCCATTTAAATATTGAGCCAACGGGGTATGCTATATGAGATACCATGCGATGTATGATGACTGCGATATGAACGCTATGAGAAATGCAATTAAACGTGCGATTTAATTGCGATTTGAAGCGATGTACGCACAACGCCAGTGCGATTTGAACGCTAAATAGTAATTA
The DNA here is from genome assembly GCA_963573305.1 of Pyrrhosoma nymphula. Lineage (NCBI taxonomy): Eukaryota > Metazoa > Arthropoda > Insecta > Odonata > Coenagrionidae > Pyrrhosoma > Pyrrhosoma nymphula. Next base: position 65,483,938 of record OY754330.1, on the reverse strand, counting down.
TGTTGAAATTAGATGCGAAAAAACATCAAGTAAAACTTGCTGGGTGCCCTGGAATACATGAGTTGTCATTCCCTGCCTACCACTTCTCAAAGTTTGAACTTCAATTCATTCTGAGTATACAGTATGCATGTATAAGTAAACACTTCTAACTGCTCAATGTATCGCTACAACAAAAACGTATTGCCAATTCAGAAATAGAAGAAACAGGTAAATCACTGAAGAAGGAGGAAACCGCTGGAAAAGGAGGACATCTAGGTAAGCTAGGGGAAATGGATAACAAACGGAACGTAACGCTATCGATTCCCCTAAAGTTAAGCAGCTTAAGGACGAGGACTCAGAATTTGACAGGCCATTGTGTGCCAAATTTGCCAAATAAAGTATCAAATATAGGAAAATGACTAGATGAGTGGAATCGTGGATGTGGCTGGAGTGGTACTCAGCAAGCAACGAATGCATAATGTAAAACTCTGTAAAACAAACCATGATTTCTCCTCCAAGTCATTCGTAAGTTCGTCTCGCACTTTTATCACTCTATTACTTACCTTTCTCTTGGCCGGTTACACGAATACAGCTATGATATCGATAATCATCTATGAAGTAATGCAATTAATTATTAAATCCGGGTTTCAGGAATTATACCTTCCATAATTTGTGCCCAAATTGCCATTGCTTCCGATTCTTTCGTCTATTCTCATTCCGTGGAATAAAATAAGTATAGTAAACTGGCAGAACGACCAAAGAAGCAAACTAACGGATTCATATATTGGTGAGCATTACCACATCCTCTTGAGTTTAAACGTAAAAAAAATAATAATTGAGATTTTATCGCAACATGCGATATCTAATCATAGGAAATACGCTGGCTACGCTGATAGATAGGGCTTATTCCTTTCACTCTAGTGTGCTTCTAACTTCGCAATAATTGATTGTTAGTGCACTTGATTTCCATTCTTTTCAGACCCTGCGCACTAGGTAGCGAACTCCAAAATAGACCGGGAGTAGAGTTGATGTGCGATACGGTGGGTTTACACTAGCAAGTTTAATGCGCAATTTACTCGCAGCAAGCGACAATGCAATTTTTCATACACCAAGCGACTATCGACGCAACTTGCAGGTGTACACAGCTCTGCAGGTCCGCTTGCAGAACTTAAAAATGCCCGGTAAGTCACTTGCAGAAGCGTTTTGTTGCCAGTATGAATGGCAACAAAAGCTATCGCGGAAGAAAGTATTGGAAGTAAGTTGCCTTGTGTAAAATCACCCTTTAACGATTAGAGAACTTCGATAATCGCATCCAATATTGTTTTTCAGTAAAGGCGCCAAATATGGAAAACGTAAATCTTTTATCAATCTGTGTTAAAAAGATTTTTTAAAACGTTTTTAAATGCGATTTTCGACGGAATTTGATAGCTTTATACGAAAGACTCGGCCGTGACTATTGTGTACCTATAGAATGCTACCTGCCGGAAATTCATCTAATGTGACACCTGCGCATATCATTCCTGCGCGCAAAAGTGCGCTAAGTGTTCCGATTTGCACTAACCTCACACTTCGATAGCCGCACACTGACTGGAAAGCTCCCATAATTATAGAAAGCGGTGGCAGATTCGTATGCTAACTACCCTCCCCGCATATAATTCAGCATTGGCACTGCCATTGTCACTGTCTCATGTCCATGTGTGATGTCCAACCTCGCGCCGATTGGTTCTCTTTTCCCATTTTCGACACTAAATTACAGGAAATATGTCACGCCGCAGCACAAGTTTCCATAGAAAATTTGCTATAGGTTTTTACATTCTTTCCTATGGTACAGGAATTGTCATCATCAGCAGCCATCAATCCGAAGATTGGTTTCGGCAGCTCTCCTCTGCAATCCACTCTCCTCTCTGCCAAACGCTTCATTCCTACGTAGTTCTTCACTTGGAAGTCCTTCAGGATTTTCCCGATGCATTCCATGCTTCATATTCCTCTGCAATTCTTCCCACTCATTTCTCCTTCCAATATTGTAAGCGATAGGATATTGTGTCGCAAAATGTGTCCAGTAAGTTTTTCTCTCCTTCTTCGCAGAGTTTTCATCACACTTACTTTCTCTCCAACTCTTCCTAAAACTTCGTCGTTGGTGATTCTCTACGTCCATTTGATCTTTATTATTCCTAGGTAGCATCACGTCTCCATCGCTTCCAATCTCTTTTGCTCTGCAGCTGTTGTTGTCCAGGTTTCACCGCCTATTCCATTCTGTGCCTTCCTCTGTTACATGTTTCAAATATATTTCTTAATAAAGTGAGTCCTTACTTCCAGGCTTGTTACACTAGTTGCAAGCAGACTCCTTTCTGGCAAAATTCCTTCTTTGCTTGGGTTATTTTACTCACAATATCTTACTATCTTCACTAATTTATCTGAGGGGCTGGATCTTCAGATGCAGTGCCGTAGCCTAGCTATCGGTTTAGATAGCGTTTAAGTGGCATTTAAAACGACGGAAGAACTGCTGTCATGATCTAAACTTATGAAATGGGTTGGCCCTCTCGGCAAAGTCTCCGAATGCACACTGCTAATCTTTCAATGCTAAAAATATCCAGTTTCATATCCCATATAGAGCATGCTCCAATTATATTTTAATTTATTATTTTCGTTTTGTAGTTCCTTCTGTTTACTCATTTTAATTGCATCCTGCATATAAGTAGGATTTCCTGTGGCTCGATTTCCACTCAGGTTCCTGAATCGATTCAGCTCACATCTCCCATCATCCCTCTCAAACCGAGCGCGCGCACACAATCACACACAGAGGGGACGCTTTAAATTCTCCCCGATGATTCCCATTTCTCTCGCCAGTCTCTCGTCGCCGCAGGCAATCCATAATTCTTCATCTCGATCGTTTTGTACGCCACACAGCGGCTTGATTTATCGTGTGCGCGTGTGCATCGCCCCTCCCCCCCCCCCCAACAACCCCCCACCCATTCCACTTCGTCCGACATAACCGCCCGCCCCTTTTTTCACGTGACAGGGGTCCGGTCTCCCACCCTTGACCGCCGACCAATCGCCGGCCGAATATCTCCGAAGCAATCCCCCCCCCACCTCTCCCTTCCTGTCTTTCCTTCTCCATTTGACCATCCGTCCGAACGTAAAGACCTTGAAAAATTTCGACAATCACAATCGCTTTTTTCGATATGAAGTTTAAACGCGACAGCGTGAGTCAAAACAATCAATACTCAATTCTACCTTTTCCTTTGAATTCTGTAAAAAATACGATGATCACTGAAAACATACCTTGGGTATTAATCATCGATCATCAATGAGAAGAAACTTGACAGTGGCAGGCTTCACTTCATAGAAGTTTATTATATTAGTACTCATAATTAATAATAATACTTAAGACTTTTTCTGCAAAATTTTGTAGAAAAGTGCTAAGCGTTATCATTAATCATTAGTACTATTCAATGAGAAGATTGATTTGCTGCAGCCCGCCAATCAGTCTCCTCTCCGCCAACCGCTGTATCCCTACATAGCTATACCCTTTGACTCCCTTCAGAATTTGCCTGATGTATTCCATTCTTGGTCTTCCTCTGTAATTCTTCCCATCCATGTCTCATTCCATTATCATTTTCATTCGGCTATTGTGCCGCAAAATGTATCCAAATGGCAGTGGAGGATTAAGGTCGTTGTTTGGGGGGGCGGGGAGCATGGAATACCTTATGACCACCATTGTAACGAGAATTAAGGGAGGTGGGGGGACGCTCCTCCCCCCGCACCACCCCTTAATCCACCACTGCCATTAATTTTGTCTCCTCTCTTTCTTTTCATCATACTTATTTTCTCTGAACTCTTTGTAGGACTTCTTTGTAAGTGATTCTTTCCATCCATTTGATCTCCGTCATTCTTCGATAACACCACATCTCCATTGCTTCCAACTAACCTCTTCTGCTCTGCAGTTGTTATTATCCAGGCTCCTTTGCTATATTACAGCATACTCCAAATATATATGTTTTAGTGAAGTGCTTTCTTACTTCCAGGCGAGCTGCCAGCAGACTCCTTATCTGATAGAATGCCTTCTTTGCTCGGGCTATTCTGGTCACAGTGCCATTATCGCTTCTTCCATCGCTGATACCGTATATGTACATTTGTTGGAAAAAATTGAGGCTTATTAGGCTCACATTCTTCTCGAAAACAACCCACTGCGGTAAATCAACACTGGTTACCAGAGTAACTGGTAGGGCGTGGCACGCAAGCAGTGAGGGTGGGAGGAGTAAGTTAAGAGAGGGTTTGGATTAAGGAGGACTTCCTGGAAGAGGAGGAGAGACAAAAGACGAACGCTTCGGAAGAGAAGACGCTAAGGGAGTGAAATTGCGCGCAAACGCGGAACAAGATTAAAACCGGATGGTAATTTCGGGCCGCGGAAATGGGAGTCTGGAGCTTTCATGCTCTATGAGGCGAGGGGGGTGAGGGGATAAAAACTTCTTTCTGTTCATCCTGCGGCAAAACAGTTCACTTACCCACTCAAAAGGGTATTAAGCTGTGTCACACGCAGCAGGCTTTCACGACTCCTGTGGTGGGTTCTCAAGAGCGACGCGTCGGTTGGGCCGCAAATCCCATAAGCCTTCTCTACAGTCGCATATAATTGAATTATCTAAGTTTGAACTGAACTTTGACGAATAAAACCCCCGCTACATAGTAGCTCTGCGGCTTTGAGTCACTGAACTTCATCGCAAAAATAACTTTTTTTAAACAATGATTATGATAAAAAAGGGAGCAGATGTAATAAAAGGAGGAAGGACGCTGAGGCCCAACATTGGATGCTCCTTTCTAGCGGATAGCTTCTTATCCATAGCGGATAGCTCCTGATCCATAATGAATACATTTATAGATTTTTTGTAGAAATTTTACAATTGGGTATTAGATAATACTAAATAGCGCTGATTGCCTCTGTAAGACTGGTTCTAGGGGCAAAGGGCAACTTTTAAGTCAATATTTCCCTAAGAAAAAGTTGAAATAGGCTTGTCTTTTTTTTTTTGTAAAAATAGGTACAAACAGTACTAAGTTTTCTGTATAAATCCTGGTACTTCAGCCGTATTATATATATTTTATAGCTTCACAATTCTGTACCTGATGATGCTGCGATACCGCGAAGCCTGGACCGTGTATACATAAAATTATCTCAAAAAACCAATTCAATTAAAAAAGGAAAAACACCCCCAAAATGTATGCATATTGTAGGGAAAGACAAGTGGCAATGTTACCCTTATGATGGCATAACGTGCCGAAACCATGCTCGGTTGATCAATTGATTTAAGTTTTATCAATATAAACGTAAAGCTGAACATTGAGAGCTTTTCATTCCAAGAGTTTAAGTTAGCGCAGATCGGAATACATCAGCGCACTTCCGCGCACACCAACGACATTGTACGTAACGGTGTGCACAGGCGAAACGTAAAGTAACCTGCCGAAAAGTAGCATTCTCAAGCACACTCCAGCGTGCATCAAATCTGTTTCGAAGTACGCTGCGTAGTGAAAATGGTCTGAAACGAATGGAAAGCAACTAACCTGTTGCGATGCTAAGTGAACAGTGCACTGTAGCGAATGGAGAAATCACATTATCTGGTGAAATCATTGTTTTCAATCGTTTCATGATTTTAGCTGAAGAAACCCTAAGGGGTTGATGCTCTTTGAGCAATCAAAGTTTCAATGGACAGTACTAAGTTTCCATTTATTTTCAATTTCAAAATGTTAATCCGCCACATCTAGCTCTGCACATCGGTAGTCCACTTCTTCCTCCCTTTCGCAGGTGTACGAATTGGACAAGGGTCAGGCACGTTTTCTTTGTCCGTACGTCATGTTTTGTGTGCATGTGTAAATAGTCATCGAGTTTATTCAAAACCCGTATTTAAATACGTAAGATTTTCACCAATCAGTAATCAAATTCTTTACATCAATCACATATGACGTCTTCACTAAAAATCAACCCAAAAACAACAAACTTGGATGAGATTATCGACTTTCTTTGTCCGTTGCACATAAACTCAGATCCCGATCCGGTTTGAAGTACGCTACCTAGTGCGCAAGGTCTGAGGCGAATTGTTGGTAACGGCACTGTTGCGCTGCTAAGTGAGTAGCGCACTGTAACGAATGGAAAGCTCCCAAAAATAAATCTTCACAACACAATTCTGTTTCATTTCCTGTGCAGGTTTTCATACTTATTGACGACAAACTATCCTTAGTAGCTGGCAGTATTAAGTATTTTGCATACATATGACCAAAATATTATTTTTATTTACAATCAAGAAATATGCAAATTTAAAATAAATAAAACAAAAAAAACCCTCCACCCTTTGTCGTGGCATCTGCGTGAAATTTCGGTTTTTTTGATGAGTCTGGCGGCTAACAATTTCACAGATAATCGACCTTTAAAATTTATCCCATTACCAATATATTCAATCCTATTGAAATAGGTTGCAAGTACATCACTTATATCGCTTCTGGGCTGCTACTCTGACTCCTGTATTTTTATTCCTCTGGGTTTACTCAGTATTTTTCCTAATGGATCACTCGATAGTCCTATCATTTCTTTGCGATAACAAATTCTCATGATGTTCCAAAAAAACATGGGTAAACATTTCTTAATGGTCAATTTAGCGCTTTTATAAAATCTTCTTGCTGATTATTCATCTTCTTTCAGTGATAGAAGGAACAGGTAAACTACTGGAGGAGGAGATCATCCAGGCAAGCTTGGGTGAATAGATAACAAGCGGTTCGTAAACCAATTGATGCCTCTAAAGTTAAGCAGGCTAAGGACGAGAACTGGGTATTAGAAAGGCCTTTGTGGCCCAACTTTGCCAAATAAAGGATCAAGTGTAAGAGAGTATGAATATTCTAAGTAATCGTAGCCTAGCGTGGAGTGGTTGACATGAAAAAACAAATGAGTTCATAGTTATTAGCTTTAACATCGTTTCGTTTCAATGCGTATCTCTTTATTAACTAGATCATGCCTACCACTAGGACCTCACATTTTATTCGTTTAAGCGGTGAAACTTTCTGAAGGGTAGATGATGTCGGAGGGACGGGTAGCATGAGAATGGTGGAGAGTGCCGGGGCGAGGAATGGTGGGGGGGAAGGTGGGGGGGGGGGGAAGATGGGGGGGGGCGATGCGGTGACACAGTGCTGGTGTCCTCCTTGATGCGAGTAGTTTATGAGACCTCTCTGTCGGTCGAGATGGTGACGAGAGGACGAGACGGGAACTGCTTGGTTGTGGTTTTTACGCTCCGGGGGATGGTCGGAAGGGGAGCTGTAAGCCGGAGACGTTGATGCGACCATGTTGAAATGATCTCCTTCCCTCGCTCAAATCCCAGTCCCATTGCTATTTTGTTTCCGGGTGACAAGACGTCACTCGAGTAAGATTCGTCAACCTTATGAAGGGAAATGCTCTTTCAAACTCCGGTTGGTTTTGTCATAAACTTCAATCGGTTAATGCAAGTATAAATACTAGGTAAGCATAATCAAGAAATAAAAAAATTAAAATGCATAATTTTGAGGATATCGGGGACTAGCCACGATATTATCTTTCTCGGAGTCACCCGCTAATGTACACATTTGCGAAATTCCACAGAGGAAAAATCATTCACCTTGACTGGGACTCGAGCACGGATCCTTCTACACTGCGCCAATAAAATTAGCCAATTACAATAACGAGATTCTCAAGTACCATATGGAATTTCTTTGTAGGCTTTGAAGGAACAAGTTACGTTGTCCTAGACTGCCGGACAAACTGCTTTGTAACATTGTTAAGTCCGGTAGTGTTGAACAGCTCGTTTCTTTAAAGACCGCAAAATAATTCAAAGGGGAGAAGGTCGCCTCGATAACTCAACTGGCTAAAACGCTCGGCGCAATATCGCGGGATCTGGGTTCGAGTTCCGGGCAAGGAGAATGATTTTTCCTCCGTAGAATTTCGCGAGAATGAAAATGGCACATCACGTAGCCAAGCATGTTTGCAACAATAAATCTACATTCATAAATGCTAAACGTAGGCACTATTTAACTGCAATTAGTTCAAAACCGCACTATGCAGCAGCAGGTCTGACTCGACAAACAAAACAATTATGGAAGAGCTGGAAGAAGTCATTGAAAGAAGATAATTAAGTAAAATATTGGGACAAGTTAACGAGGGGGAATAATACAGAAAACGCCGTTGCAATGAACTCGAAAAGCGTATTAAAAATTACAGATACAATTAGGATAAGAAGAATTGCTTTTTACGGAGAACTAAAAAGAATTAGTTCCAATGAACACACTGGAAGACTGGAAGATGCCTCTTCAATTCTTCATATCTTCTACCTCCTCTTATTTTGTCCAGAATTCCTATCCTCTTCCTTCCTCTTCCACGCTTCCCCAGTGTTCTCCCCTCTATCACTCTCTTCAACATGCCCTCTCCTCTCAAAACCTCCCCATCCATCTCTTCTGCCTTCTCCGAACCTCTGCCACAAGCTTCCTCTCCTCTCCGACCATATCCTATACCTCCTCGTTCGTCTTTCTCGCCATCCAGCTAACCTTCTCCATCCTTCTCCAAACACACATCTCAAACGCCTCAAGTCTACGCGCATCCTCCATCCTCCCAATGACCAAGTTTCCGACCCATATAGCGCCACGCTCCATATTAAAGTTTTCACCAGCCTCTTCTTTACGTCTCTTCTCAGACCCCCCTCATCAATTCCCTTCTCTTCGAAAATGCTTCTTTAGCGAGCGCAATTATACATCTGATGTCCTTATCACTAAACCCATTCCCCTCCAAAATACTACCCATATACGTAAACTGCTCGACCTGCTCTATCTTCTGCCCTCCCACTCTTATATTCAGCCCCACCTTCTTACTTCTAGAAAATCTCATTACTTTCGTTTTCTTGTGATTGATCTTCATCCCATACTTTTCGCACTGGACTTCTAACGCATTCACCATTGACTGTAACCCTTTTGGATACTGACTAACCAATGCTTGATCATCAGCAAATCTCACTGATTTATCAGCTCACCTCCTACCTTTATTCCTACCTCCTCCTCCCCCCATGCCTTCCTTACCTTTTCTTCTGAATACACGTTAAAAAGCAGCGGCGATAGTGGGTACCCCTGCCGCACTCCCCGTCCTATCGTGGCCCATCCCGATTATCCATTGGCTACCTTAACCTGCGCCGTCTGGTTCATATACAAATTTCGAATGAGACGCCTGTCCCTCCAATCTACCCCTAATTTCTTCAACACTCCCATTAATTTCGTCCATTCCACCCGATCAAACGCCTTCTCGAAATCTACGAAGCATGCAAAAACATCCTGCCCATACTCTAGGTCTCTTTCTACTAGCGTCCTCATCACCGCTATAGCGTCTCGCGTTCCCGTCCCTCTCCTAAACCCGAACTGGTCGTCACCCAGGTATTCATTTGCCTTCTCTAGCCTTTTGTTTTGAATTCTCAGAACTACTTTGGCCGCGTGGGATATTAAGCTTATTGTCCTATAGTCTTCGCACGTTTTTGCCTTACTCTTCTTTGGTATAGGAATTAGTACAGTCTTCGCGAAGTCTTCCGGCCACACTCCATCCTCATAAATCCTACGAATAAGCGCAAAAATTTTCCTCTTCCGTTCTTCCCCATCCTCTTTAAAAACTCTGCAGGTATGTCATCTATTCCCACCGCCTTATTCCTTTTCATGTCTCGTAGAGCTATTTCGATTTCGCTATCTAGGATACCTGGTCCGATGCCGTATCTATCGATATCGTCTTCCCTTTCTGTATCTAACATATTGAGCCTTATTTCTTTACCATAAAGCTCTTCAACATACTCCTTCCACCTCTCCTGGATCTCTTTCGGCTCTAAGATCACCTTTCCCGGCTTGTCTGTTATTGTTGTAATTCCCCTTCCCTTATTACCACCCGACAGTTCCTTTACTTTCTTATATAATGCATCTGCTCTTCCCTCTTTTTGGTATTTCTCTAACGAGTCGATCTGTTCTCTCCACCACGCCTCTCTTGCTTTCTTTGTTTCTCTTCTAAGCCTGTTATTTAATTCTCGGTATAGTAAAAACTGCAGATAATGCTAGCTTCGATTTCAAAGAAATAGCCAAAATGAATTCGATTCCAATGAGCACAAGTAAATAAAGTAAATTGATACCGGACAAGTGTTTGGTGAAAGTAAAAAAGAATCGTAAAAATATTTACAAAGAGAAACAGTAATGCAGGAAAGATGACGCTCCATAAAAACCCATAGTTCATGAAAACGCCGGAAAGTTAATGTTTACTCATCCACGCAATTTACTGAAAGACTATATTCTATTTACATTTACTTACCATATTTTATATTTCTCCGTTTTAAATATAATTTTTTAAAGCGTATGATACTGAAATTTTTATCACCTTAGAAAATAAGGCTTATCATTTAGCTAACTTATCTATAGACAGATGAAAAAAATCTCTTTAAGTGATATTTATAATGTATAGTAAGAGCAACTTCTACACCAATCAAGACATTATCGCATCAGCATGAGCAAAAGCCTTACTTACACAAAACCTTATCCAACAGCACAGAAGCAACACTTTAAATATTTTTTGTATCGGAGTTACAATGCTCTAACCCTTTCTTTCTTGAGTTAAGTATTATGCCATCAGCATAGAATATGACGCTATTTATTTCATCATATATGTTCACTCCTGTTTTTTTCTTCCCTCTTTTGGTATTGGACCAGTTCCTTCTTCATTACTTGTACCTCTCAGTTGACAGTGAAACTGTAATTCCCATCTCTTCCGTTGTTTGTTTTATTATTGACACGATATTTCATCTGTCATCTTCCTTTTATTAATGAAAATAATTCAATATTTATTATGGTAAACACTCTCATTGAAGTAATCACTCCTGTATCGGATATTAATAAAATCGAAGCCGATTCTCTGGGTCGAACGCCAAGAATTAAGCTCTTTTGGCTATATGTATATATAACCCCGAAAGGGAACGGCACGATGAGTATGCCTGTAAAATTCCCCCGTACATTCGTGCCGTATGGTTCTATCTATTTTCTTCTTTATTCTGTGACCAATACTGAGATTGGCTAGTTCTACATCTGCATAATACATAGATAGACATCTCAAGGGTGCGGGGCAGGTGTGAGTTATCACCAACATGCACCATACTGTACCCTAATTAAGTTAATGAAGCTATCATTATTGGTGCACTAGCAAAAACCTACAAAAACCTGTCAGGAGGTGAAAATTTACCTACACGTACGACAACTATAGGTATGCCACCAATATTAGAGCAACTATTTGCATTAATACATTATGCAACTACATAAATGCAGAGAGATAAAACAGTTATACCGGAAACATGCACGACTTGCTGTTACTACTAGGTAGTAGACAAGGATACAAGCATTGGGGACCATATCAATTAAATAGATACACTACCTATCGACACACCTAGTTAACCTCATTGTCAGCTGTTATGGTCTCTTGTCGTTCGCGGGAAAAATAATATTTTAAACCTGTCCGTTCTGCAGTCTATTTCCCCAATTTTATTCTCACGATCTGATCTACCGCAGCGTGTCGAGTTCCGTAAAATGTTATTAGCCTCGTAAGAAAATGAATTTGTTTGTAACTTACTTCAGTGTGAAGATCCTGGATCAAGACCACTACACTCGCTAGCAGCCCTCTCCTCCGTCTCCGTCCAAACGACACAATCACTCGCTCACTGCAGCGAAACATGACATCCACGCGACCTGAAGGGGTCATGATACACGTGCATCATCCTCCTCCGAAGACTCTGCTTTAACGAACCCGGATCGTTTCTCGCACGCAATACGTCAAAAGACGCGTTCCCCACATTTGCGTCCGGCTTGTCTCCGTGCGATGATGGATGCAGGAGGTCGCCGAGCACATGTTTCACCGGGGGAGTGAGAGAGAGAGAGGATCGGAGAGAGGCAAAGACAAAAGATGTACATATATTCATGGAGACGAAGGTGTAAGGATGAGGAGAGACCAGATACAGTGATGGATGGAAGATGGAGGAGGGCCAAGGGAGGGTGAGGGGGAGGTTGGATCCAAGATGGAGTGCTATGAACAAGAACCTTGTTCTTGAAGGTTCTTGGCTATGAAGAAACGCGAGCAGGCGGGTCGCCCGAACGGTTGTCAGCTCTACCGCATGCCCGGAACTGGACTGTTACTTTCTTAAGTACACCACCAAAAGGGTTGAAGCGTAATAATGTACAATAATTAATGGAGGTGCCACATGAGTATCCTAAATGGTAACGAATTTAAGGATTTTTTTTAATTGGCCTAATTTTAATGATTAAACTCATCTTTACAACGATATCAAAACATAAAAACCCTTACCGAACTACTTTTCGAGCAACTTACCTGAAAATACAAGGTGTTTTTACAAGGGATAAATTACGGTTGTGCTCTCCAAAGGAAGAATATTGAAAACATTAGGAATTTCTAACACCTAAATTTCGTAAAAAAACAAATGACTTCGCACCCGTGCGTGTGACTGCGTCCCACATCATTTTTTAATGCAACGATTGGAAATTTAACGGTAAGTAGTTAGTATATTTTCTCAACTAGTTATAAAATTAATCCATTTCTCACCGCAGTCATTTTTACAGAATCACAAAAAAACTGCTTTTTTGAAGGCTTTTTAGCCGTACGGCGTGAAAAAAATGAGTCAAGTTAAAGACTTAAGTAGATATGTTTATTTGATTACTGAGGATTTTTGTAATGTTTAACTATATTTTTGCGCCATTAATGTTACAATATTTAATTCATACATCTTGCAAACGCTGATATTAAAAAATAACATTGGAATATGGCCTCCATTATGACTAGGTAAATGTCTCACTCAAACTACCTCAATTAAAAATAACTAAGTGAAATTTCACTTTAGAGAATAAAATTTATTTAGGCCTAGGTCCCGACATATATGTCACCATCAGGTAGGGAAATTTGTCAACTGAGGGAGGATGTATACAGAATCCAATTGGATGGGGGAAGAGGCGCAGTTGGATTATATGTGCTCCCTTAATTGTCAAATTTCCCCATCTGATGGCATAACATGTCGAAACCGAGTTTTCAATAAATTACAATTTCTAAAGTGAAATTTTACACAGTTCTTTTTTAATTAATTCGTTGATGGAAAAATTCCACATAGTTTAGCTTGAGACGTTCATTTCGACAAATATTAACGATAGGTAGCACTTATTTCATGATTCTTTTTCATTTAACTTTTTAATTTTTGCACGGGATACTATTTTTTCAAATGTTATATGCGTCCGTAATTAGGTAATAATTTCTACACGTACGGAATGCTAGGCTGACCGAATGTTAGCTAATGGTGTTTGTGATGTTTTAGTGCAACGTTTATCACGCATGAGTAAAGTAATGCTTAGAAGCCGTATTGCATCTGAAATCTTCCTGAAGGGTAGTAACTTATGTTAGTATAACAGTATATTAATAAAATAGCTCATAACAGAAGTAGGATCTGGTGCTTTCCATGCAAATAAGATACAAGAACTTTTCTGAGTTTCCTTACTGGGTTAAGGGCTCAATGTAGGCAAACGTTTCGACTTCCAACTCGGGCATCTCTAGCTGATATCTGTTGACTCAACTGACCTGATGACAATGCCCGAGTAGGAAGTTGAAACTTTGGCCAACCAGGAGCCTTTAATGTGGTGGGAAACCCGAGAAAAGTTACTGCAGTTCTTATCTGCGTTACAGAGTTTTTGACGGTAAGCGCAAGCCTGAAGTGGAGTCAATCCCTTGAGGTGGCTTTCAGAGTACCACGTAGATGTACACATTTCCCTGATGCTTTAAGTACATAGAGAAAATTATATGATACTTCTTCCTTCATTAATGCTTGCTGCGATTTATACTTTTGGTCCACCATTAAATTGCAACTTACATCGCGTATACGTTATTTAAGTAGGTATTTATTTATCAATATTATTTTGCCTCGGAAGTAATTGACTGGTAATTTCGTTATTGCAATGATTGCCAAATTCTGGTGAATGCCACATAATCATCGTAATTTAATTAGCTGTTGGTATAGCTGATAATCAAATTGTAGAATACATGCAGCACATTATTGAGCGGAATTTATAATCTTTATGACCCGTTATCTCCCTTAATAACATGGTTCAACAATAAGAGACTTATTTTGGAATCAATTCATTAGTAGTTGACAACTTTAGGACACATGAGAAGGAAGGGAGAAAAAGTATAAATAATTTTAGAATTTAGAATAAGTAGGGCGTGTTGGGAGTGAGGTTAGGGTTTTTGAGGTCAAAGAAACCGAGGAGGGAGAAGATCAAGGGTCTCTGGGATGGTGTTCCCGGCTACGAAGGGAGGATAGGGGTGGATATGGGGGAGGGAGAGAACAGGGTTCGAGTTACTCTGCAGAACATGCCATTAGGGTTGATTTAAAGGAAGCAGGGGTGGAGTGGGGAGAGTTGACAGCGGTTAAGGGAGAAGAGGATGAGATAAAAGTTGGAGAGAGGGAGAAGGGAAAAGGGCGACAGGGTTTATAATATATCTACACCTCAACCCTGCTAGTCGCTACATGGATCCTTGGCAGGGGGTGATAGGAAATATTCCCTTTTGAGTGGAAGGCTTGGGATACCAGTTACTGCCTCCGGCTTCACTTCACATGAAATAATTTACCACGCTGTACATTCCAATATTTTTTTATTCTTTCTAACCATGGTTTCAACATCTATAATGTCCCTTTCCCCTGTCCTTTTGACATATATAATTGCCTTGATAATGATATTGTATGTGTCGAAACCATGGTTGGAAAGAATACAAAAGTGTGGAATTTGCAATGTGAGAGATTATTTAAAAAGGTTTGGGATATTTTTTCTTCGAAGTGCATGCAAGGAATGAATAATCATAGGAACTCAATATGTACAGTTCTGAGAAGAATGGGGTGAAGAATAGAAACCTTAATAAGAAATTACAATTTTAACTTCCATTTCCTGAATAACTTCAAGTGAAGAAAAGGAACTGTCACATTGCTACAATATTTTCACAAATCAAGTAGCCTCCTACAGATGTATAGAGCGTTCCACATTTAGGTGACAGTGTGTGCCTTATGGAAAACGATGCTGCCTAACTTACGCTGCGTGTGCTCACCAACAGGGCTCGTAGGCAGCCATTTGCGCAAGGAAAGACTGCATTCTATAGGGCGTTCCAAATTTGGTAGTATGAGATCTTAAGCCCAGCTGTCCCACAATATTTTTTTCGTAACTTTATTCATGAAACAAGTTTCATGGACGTGCATGCCTCAGTGTCACACGAATAGGAAAAATTCATGAATTGGGCACTGACCGGCTGACGGCCTGAATGAAATTTTTTTCATGAATCAATAGTGTAAAATCTATATGAACAGAAAAAATTGCGAAGAGTTTTCCAAAGAGCCTACGAGCCTACTAAGTATAGTATTTAAGAGGATATGATTATAGCCTGAAGTATCAACTGAATGGATTGCATGAACAAACATACCGGCTTACGATTATGGACATAAGTACACCAACGAAGCAGTTCCCTATTAATAATAAGTGATTTATTGATCAAACTACAACAGATGATTTAGCAACAGATTTTTGCACTCAATAATTTTGCTTCTGCCGTGCAGTGAAATATTTACAACAATTCGCTCAAATATACGATATCTATAATACTAACACTTTTGGCTATATTTCAATGGTGGTAAAGGTGGCGTATAACGTTTCCTTCTCAAGTAGTAGAAGTAGTCTCTAGCATGGGTATGGTCGAAACGAATTCGCGCAGAACAACCAATCATTTGTCGTGTTTTATTAAGAATTTACAGAGCTACCAAATTTACAAACATCCACGGAAAATTGACTCGCGCAAGCGCAGTTTGATTCTAAGGTTTACCGTGGAACACCGGCTTTACAAGATTTTATCTATGGCTACAGTCGTGTTGATATATTATTTACGGAAAGGGATGACACGTGCCGTAGTCGGTTATGTTACGCTCATGGGCCAATTCCAAGACTGTGTAGAAACATTAAGGAGACGTTTGACTATGGTAATGAAGGCATCCATTGCTTTGCAAGTTTTTTCTTTTCCTTTGATTCAATGTTTTGGCGATTTACACCAGAAACCCAATGGAATTCCATACAAATTTTATGCATATACTTCATGGCAGTTCACCTGATTAACGCTGACTTTCTTTACGAAGATGTTTGGTCAGGTATGACTATTGTAGCAAGTTACTTATCGTGTAAGTGCTTATTCTTTGATATATTTTTTAGATATTCTCACTTATACTTGCAATGTTACACCAATATTTTACCATCTGACTTGATTTAATGCATTTGTCCTGCAATAAAACTCCGCTGTGTGGTAATACCTGTGTATTTATCTCTCCTTATTTGCTAATTTTAGACTCCGATAAAAAAATGGAAGAAAAGTCCATAAAAATATATTTTGTAGGAGGATTTGCTTGATATGGGATACGCACTTAGATGGGATTCAATAGCAAGTCTCAATCTTAACCCGAAAATAGCGACCCTATCTACTGACACCATCTCCCTAGGATTAGTCTAGTTAGGCACTCCTGGGGCTCAGCGCTTTTGCGGTTATCCAAGAAATGGCATTCTGTTTCTTAGTGGCACGATAACGACGTTCATTAAGCAGTCTTAACGTTATCTGATGTAATTTCATAGAGTCAACGCTCTTGAATAGCCCCGGCCATTGTGGCGGTAGGTATTCTCGCTCTATCGAACGAGATTGCAGAAGCAAGTTGGCTCATTTGCGTGCAGTAGCAATTCATTCAAGGAAGTATTTCTCCGTAAATGGGCCGAGTGAGACATGCCACAACGTGAAATACCGGAGGTATTGTTCGTTGAGAAGAAATTCCGTCCACACCGAGGTCTTTCTCTTACCGATAGCGTAGGCTTGCTATAATTTAAATCGGCTCTAGTCAGCTAGCTTGGTAGCTTGAGCGATATTTCTCTTTCGCCATGAAAGACATCACATTCGAATTTTATTTCTAAATGTATTCAGCAACAATAATCTTAAAATTAAAATTAATAACAGAAAAACTTTTCTTATTTGACTTGAAATATCCCATTAATTGAATAAATGTGTATATTTGATACTTTTAACGTGAGATATTGCTGTATTTTAAAAATGCTTTAACCGTGGGTCTTTTTACGATTTCATAAAAAGTACTGTAATTTTAACGCGATTTAATACGCATATTTAAAAATCTTCCCAGTATTACCAAAAAATCCATGCGTTAAATCGTATGTTACTTATTCTTGCGCAGCTAATGATCTATGGCTCATATAAAAGCTTATTATTTTTGAAAAACAGAAAAAAGTAACTGAAATTGTTTTGATTCTATTATCTATTTTTCTTTAAATTTAAAATATTGAAAAAAAACTTTAAAATTACGTTTGTAAAATAGCCCATCTCATAACTGGCCGAAACTTTATTTCATAGTCTTTACATATCTTTTTAACCGTTGTAAAGAAAGTGCATGGAAATTTATAAATTTGTTTATTTTATAATTTAAACAACTATCTTTTTCATTCGTCCGGAGGATGCAGAAGTCAATTGCCGTGCCTATACACAAACTGATTGCTCCAAGCTACTGTGTCAAGTGATGTGAACTATATATTATTTTACCAATGGTCTATTATTATTGCTGCAGGACCCGTCCTCTAACTTCAGCTAAACTACAAGGAACCAGGAAAATAAATGTACCAATTTGTTTCCTCTAGAGCGAGAGCGAATGACAGGAAAATTGGAGTCGTTGGTTGGTTGGAATTTGTACGGCAACGAGATCGTAACAAATAAATAGACGGTGGCGAATGGACAGGGAGCCAGACGAACGCCTTTATTTAGATGCCGATGAGATCGAAAGACAGACATCGACATGGAGGAATTCACCAGACGGGAAACAGATTGGCATGAGATTGGGTTGATACTCCAAACTCGACATTTTTCTTTTTGAGGAAAGGCTCTCTCCGAGAAGCTATTGTCACGAGTTACGAGTACGCGAGAATGATAATGAAATGGGACATCTTCCTGGGAAATACACGGAGTGTGAGTACAGGTGTTTCGCACTTCACTTTCTGAGTATGAGTGATTTCATGCAGCGGGTTTTTCTTTATTTTCACATTTTCATTTGTGATGCTTATAAATTCTGCTTCCACTGACACATATCTTAGCTTTATTCAACGGTTTCAGGCTAAACTCAAGGGAAATCCTTAGAAAACCGAAGCAAAAACTACAGTGTATTTTTCTACCAGCTTTTATTAAGTTGCGACTAGTTTCAACACATCGGCTTCATTCAATAAATTTTAGTGTAAACTGCATAGTAGTTTTATGCTTCGGTTTTAATACCTAAGCTATAAGAAAAAAATTATTACAAAATGCTCAAATCAACCAGGAACATATTCTCGAATACCGCGTTTTTCAGCCATAGAAGACGACTGCAGCGCAATTACTATTGAAACAATCTATTTTGGCCACCATTATATTGCAGTATTGTACTAATAACGCAAAAACAAGATTAGCAGGTTCCTAAATTTAATATTTCATTCTTATAGGTTTTATATAGATCTTTGCCGAAGTGGAATTGTTATTATATTGGAAAAACTATATCCTCTATTTTCCATCCATTATCGCGTTTAACACATATTTAATAAAGTTTAATTAGTAAAATAAATAGCCAGGAAAGTAATGATGTGATAGGAATTATCAAAAAAAATACTTCTTTCAATAAATAGCCGGATTTAAAAAATTACTATTGTGCCATCTTAATATGCGCGTAGAATATTACGATACTCAGGATCCTTCCATGTGCGTTCGCCATGAAAGCCTAAGGTCCGTCGTCCGAAACGTTATTTCTACAGTAATTTACAACGTACTCCTTGTCATTCGTCACGGCAATGGAAAATATCTTGCATCAAAAATTTGCTATAACGTAACGTAATATCAAAAAATAATTTTTAACCTCATAGTATTTCATACTACTCTTTATGTTCTCTATCGACCAAACTTTTTAAGAAATAATATGACTAATAGCACCATCTCGAAACCTATGTCGTACAAGAAAGCCTTGATCGGGAAATTCATGAAAAATAGGCATCAGGAAATGAATAAATTAATTAACTTCTCCTGGTGATATAGTTTTGAGGCTTGTACACACAATGTAATCGCATTACTTGCGATTTAAATTTGTAGCGATGTCAAATTTGATTTGTAAAAAGTAAAAACTTTTCGGGTAGGTGCTGTCATTAAGCATCGAAGGAAGTGAGCCGAAATACAAAAGGAAAAAAACCTAAAGCGAGTTACATCAGCAGCCAGAAAGGGCTGTTTGAGAAGAATTGACAGGTTACTGACACTCGAATGTAATCGTATATGGAAACGGTAGCTAAAATCTATTATTTTCCATGCCAGACCTCACAAAACAAATATTTACCATGACTTTGTAATGTTCAAAGAGTTTTCTGAGCATTTGGAAAAGTTTTTACGGTTGAGTAAGAAATGTAAAGGCTTCGCCTGACATGTTGCTCATAAAAAATTTAAATTTCTCCGTATCTTTGTATTCCCTCATCGAAGTTTTTCGGTATTTTCTCCTGATGTTTATCCCGACTACAATGAGACAACGGCGGATGTTTCAGAGGATAGCAGGAATGAGGGAAGTAAAAATGTTGATCCTGTATTTGATTATGAAAGGTGCCCAATTCTTATCAAACATTGGAAACTTTTCGACAAAGACGAGAATTCAATGAGCCTGAGATTGAACAGCGAGGGTAAATGCATGACGAAGGGAAGCGGTTTTCCTTTGAAAATGTTAGAAGACACTGAGGCTGAAAGCATAGGTTTTTTGTGACAGTAAACTACTGCAAGCAAACGGCTATAGTTTTATGGTTGGTAAGTGACCGTTGAATAAACGAATTATAAACTTGAACCGCGAGCTGATGTTTAAGTAGAAGATGTATATAAGAAAGGTACTTAATTTCCGATAGACTAAGTACTAAGGGTCAAGTGCTTTCTTCATCGAGCCCCAGTTTCTATTGGTCCCCTCCGATACGGTCGATATTCGATCCCGGGAACATCGGAATGGGAAACCAGTAGTCCAATCCAATCCAAACCAATCTAGGCCATACGCCTCTTCATCAAGTCCATTTACTATCAAATAGTGAACATTCAGGAGTGATATGGTGAAATTGGTATATAATTTGACGTACCGCACTCACTCATTAAATTCGCGAAAGAAAAAAAATAGAAAGGAAAAGGATTTACTAAAAACTGCCACGAGCGAGTAGAGAGTGTAACACAGCCGCAAGGCCTACGTTGGGAGCCTCTATAGAGACTCGGAAGGTACACGCTAGGCTTGCATTGCAAAAAAGTCAGATCAAGCTAGTTTTAGTATAAATCAGAGTATATCACTTTTGACTCCCCCCTTTTCTCTTGAACTTATGCATACGAAAAAATAGGAGAGATACTCAACTGAACTATAGTGTACTCGAGAATTTACTTCCTACGCGCAAAAAACATCCACAAGAAAACGGAGCGAGACACTTGGAAACTCCGTTGATATATATAGTTCACTCATCCTCTCCCTCTACCAATTTCTTTTCCCCATACAGGATTGTATACTATTTTTCTTATTTTTTAACTAGAATAGTCATGTCAAAAATAATAGCAACGGCGATCAGTGGTGATATTTAAAATGTCAATTTAACAATAAAACTCATGAAAAGGACGTATTTTGACGCTGCACTGAAAAAGTCACGCACAATTTTGTCTTCTCTACTCTAATCTCGGAAAGTTACAACCTTTCACCTTGTTTTTAGAAACTCCGTTACAAAGTATCGAATTCTGGGCTATCATTGGAAATAGCCGCTGCGTAACCACAATTCACATATTTTAAATATATTACCTAAAAGTCTCGGCAATGACTTGCTTTATGCGTGTGTGTGCAAATTACTACAGCTCCGCTGTTAAAAAACCTGTGGCCACTGTCACCAAACATGGCCACCGTTTTTCTGTGCACGTGGCTTTCGGATAATTTTGTTATTTTTTTCCGGCGCACGAAACATCTTATGCATTTTGGTTTACGTTCAACTGAGTAAATGGACCCTACTTTTTTTCATTGATCATTTGCACGTAGAAAATATACAAACATGAATTAAAACATATGATATGTAGGTAGCTTCAGAGGAGCTCATGTGGAGAGATACCATCATGAAATGAAAGCTATTGAGTACAAAGTAACTACAAAATAAATAAATATGAAATACATACATTCATGAAAAATTTAATTCATATTCCAATTTCAAGATTTTGACCCACAAAAAAATTTAAAATATTGAAGACAAAAAAATGTTTTTTCCTGAAATAAATTTCACACTTTCAAAACAAATCAGCCAAACCTGAACTTTTTTTTTAAATATGTGAAGACATTTTGATAATTTAGAGCATGTGTTAATTTTGGGTCCACAATTTGGGGCCAAGGTGTATAAAACATCTTTTAAATACAGATACGCGAACAGTTTGCAGAAAAAAAGCATTCTAAGACCACCTCCAGCGAGTGGTTTATTAAATAAGGCAGATATGTTGCCGCTTCTAAAAAAAAGAACGTTCGTAGGACCTTATAAACGTACAATTACTTTAGATTGAGTAGCTATTAGTAAGTTTCAATTAGGTATTTAGTTTTGAGCCCTAATTTACTGCAAATTAATGAATGAATCCTAAACCCTATTCCTTCCCCTTCACATGGCTGATGACCTGGCACCCCCTACCACAGGCCCCTGCGGAGTCTGGATGGGTAGTATGTTGATGTAGGTGTAGAAGAGACGTTATAAACTTGCTCTTCTCACCCTCCCGGAGTCTCACCCTTTCGTCCCCAACCCAAGCCTCCCTTCCTTCCCTCCTGCCCTTCCCCACACGAATCCCGCGCCCCGAAAGAGCGTAGGGAGAAGTAAGAGAGCTGAAACTTGCGCGCGGGAAGAAAATTTATGGCCTCAAAAAGTTGTTGCCTTTTCCGCCGTTCGCCCCCACGCCCTGACGTCATCCACCATGCTCCCCTCCCACGCCCCCAACCCTCTTCACGCCCCCGAACTTATTTTCACCACCCAGGTGATAGCCTGTATCCTGTATAAATCTTCCACTAGGATTGAAGATATTCGGGACGCAAAGAGGAATATGGGAGAAGGGTTGACAGGAAGTATAGGGTTTCAGAGAGAATTCTACCGTGGAGGAGGATAGCTCCGGAGCACAAGGTTTCTGAATTGGGCTTGCTCAACGAGGCTGGGCTTACGAGCACAAGGCCGAGCGTAAGTTCGAGTCGCGTTCCTTACCACTGCTGAGAGTATAGCTCTCGCAAAAGTTCCTGGCGATGCACAGTTGACGATTTTGGGGCAGAGGTTACGGAACTTTCAAAATCCAACAAAACGCGGGAGAAAGGTTGTTTAGTGCGGAGAGATAGTCAGAAACGCTTTCTGATTGCTGCCAACTCAAGCGCTTCGAGAAGTGGAATGATTCACCGCTACCTGCCGTGCCGTTTCTACTCATCTCGCAATGAGACCAAAACCCACAAACTGGGTCCCTGGTTAAGTACCGCGTCAATATAGGGTTCCTGGTTAAACATTAGAAATTGGTGATTTAAGCTACTTGCCTGTTAAACTTAAGAATTTCTGAATCGTGCTTTTTTCAAGATAAGCTTGGCTCCCCTGTATCTCTTTCTTTGTCTCTCTATCTCTTCCCCTCCGTCATTTCTCTTCAACCCCTCCACTTCTAAGTGTAGCGTACTCCAAGTAGTCGTGAGTCACTCCACTTCACGAAACGCTTGTGTTGGCAGCAATTACAAAGGCTGAGCAGTAATTAGAATGGCTGCCTCTCCACACTAAACAAGCTTCCTTCCACGTTTCGCAGGATTTTGAAAGTTCCGTAGCCCAAGTCCCAAAATAGTCAACTTTGCAGCGACAGGAAGTTTTGCGAGAGCTACACTCCAGCCACCATTCAATTCACAGCATGAGTGTGTGGGTTCGTCGAGGCTCTCAACCGCTCACGTTACGCTGGAGGCCAGAAAAATTCGGAGGGAAATAACTTTTTTTCTTTTTCGCGTCAAAATGAGGCGATAATTCATCGTTTAAAAGGGCACGGACGTTTTTTTCTGCCTGGCAATGGTTTACGCACACACTGGTGACCCTGGGGAAATACAAGCGAGCAAAGTGGGTTAAAATTACTCTCGCCTCGCCCCGACGCAATGAGCGAGTCGCAAGGGGCGATGATTCCATCGTTAGTCATATTACAGCGCGGAATGGACTCGTGGGGGCGGTTTCAATTCGACGGTACTCAGAATTTCTGCAAGCATGCACTTTGTTGGAGGGGGAATTAATTCACTCAGCAAGTCCAATGAATAACCAACACGGTTGAATGAACTTCATAATTCAGCAAATATATCCGAGGTGGCGAAGCTATATTATTTCAAGGGTCACCATCTCCGGCTTTGACTCTTAAAATACCCATTTGAGTCCCAATTTTACCCAATATTTAGATGTCTTTATTCCATTAAAAACTTTTACTGCGATTAATAATTTAATTTCTTATGCACAATAAGGGCCAAATATATTTTTTTACAAAAATACTTTTTTTCAAATTTTCATTTTTCTTAATTCATGAATATAAAAAAAAACAACAATGAGTGTTGTTTCAAACATAAATGGCATTTATTAATTATTAAAAATTGTAAATTTTTGGTAGTTGATTTTGCCATTTTAAATATTATGGAGAGATATAATTCGTCTCAGCAGTGGAGGGAAACGTTTTTTTTAACTTGAGCTATAAAGTGAAGTCTGCATTCTCGGATTATTTTCCGCCGCACATGTTGTAAATTACCGACAGCAGTTTCATATACTTCTAGACTTTTAAGACGAAGACGCCGGATGAAACGCTGGCGTACTTGCTGTCAGTAATTTACAACATTAGCGGAGGAAAATCCGAGAGTGTGGCACTCACATTGTACACGCTGCAAGAGCCTTAATGGAGCCAACTGGAAATATATAACTGCATTCCGCAGTCAGAGGATAAAATATTCATTCGAATAAATCCAAGCATCGTAGAAAAAAGATTGATGAAGGATCTATAACTGAACGCAGGCTGATCACAAAAACCCAATAGAATTTTATCAATTATTTAATCTTTCTACATATGTAATATATGTAATCCTAATCTATGCAATGCGAGAATGCAGCAATCAAATTTGCTGCATGCAGCAGCATATGCAGCACACACAATACAAGAGCCTTCACATCTACTGAAAATATACATCTGTATTCCACAGTCAACGGATAACATATTCATTTGGACATATCCGAACCATAAAGGAAAAAATGTTAATGGAGGATATATAAACGAACACAGGCTGATCACAAAAACGCAATAGAATCTAATCGATCATGTAATCTTTGTACAAATTTCCTCACCTAGTCTATGTAGAATTACAGTTTTCTTGTTTAGGTATATAAGAAGTACCTACAAGAGAAACTTGTAGCATACCTATACTCCAAGAGTCTTGAAGA
Organism: Pyrrhosoma nymphula; assembly: GCA_963573305.1. Classification (NCBI taxonomy): domain Eukaryota; kingdom Metazoa; phylum Arthropoda; class Insecta; order Odonata; family Coenagrionidae; genus Pyrrhosoma; species Pyrrhosoma nymphula. The sequence continues at coordinate 65,459,362 of OY754330.1, read as the reverse complement.
AAGCAAAATAAATTCTGTGACCCTTCACCTAGTGGAGTAAAAAACATCCTATCGTTTCTTAACAAGATAATATTATTAATTATTTGGTACCGACGCTCACGACTTCGGTTAGCGCTACCTATTCCTCTACTTCTCCCTCGAGAAGTCTACTTCTCCCTCGAGAAATCACTCCAATCACGAGCGCAGAGAATAAAAGCATTTCTTTCGCAGATCCGCGACACGATCGAGAATGCAGGAGGGTGAGAGAGGGATGTATAACAGAGGTAATTTGCCCTTGGGAGAAAGAGAACAACCGCGACGGGAATTCTTATTACAGGGACGAGACAGCGAGATAAAAGGGTGAAAGAGAGACCCGACGACTCGACGTCGCCCCTACTGCATCAGCCAAGGAGTGAAGGAAACAAAGGGAGCCACCCAACAAAAGTTTCCACCACCGTAAATAATGACGCATACAATTACGGCGGACGCGAACTAGTCCAGCCGCCGGAGTTCTCCCACATTGAAAGATGGCCGCGAAGGGAAAACGCGGTCGCTCCGCCTACCAAAGAAATATCACGCGCTTCGAGTAAATGAGATTCTTGGGACAAAAAAATGATACATCTTCCACAAGCGTGTGCATCAAAATCTCAATAGCTTCTGCTGAGTGCGGGATCTCTTTCGTAGTCCATATCACACGATACTTGATCCGGAAAAAGGTTTTGTATGCTTGGTGGTACGTTATACTGAGTGTGGAATCAAGTATAATTTTGAGCCGTCCTAGAAGGTTTCTGTAGGTTCGTTGAACTTGTTGGTACATACTGTCGAGGAAGCGATATTTTCATTCATATCGCAGCGCATATCCACTATAGTTTTAAATTATGCATTCCGTAGCAAAAGGAGACCATAAAACTGTCAGGACATTTTCACGTATTGTTGATTTCAAAGCTAGAAAATTATTAATAGCTGCAAGGATGCTAAGGCACTGATTTCAATTAGGAACTTTAAATGATCATGTGATTGGTCGACATCTACTAGATCCTAAAGGAAACAAGCAAGTAAAACACCAATTATGATATCAAGTGCCTTAGCGAGTATCTTAGCGACAATGCTTGTTAGCCTGTATACTAGTTCGGTATCACACGATACTGAAAATCTATCATACTAGCAAGCCACCTCAAACTAGTGCTGGATGAAGTATGATGTAATACGGACTTTTCATCTCATTCCTATATCGCTGCTGTGGATAACACAGTTGAACGCTTCAGCAAAACAAGATATAGTTAAGATTATATCGACTCACCGTCATAAGCCACCTCCATTTGTCCTATTTGGCGCAACCATCCATTCAAACTTCTTTCCCTCTGCATCTAAAACGGGGAAGAGGGAGGAACTGGAATAAAAACAGGCGCATCGTAAGCCAATGGTATAGGTACTCTCTTAGATTAAAAATTAAATATGAACGGAAAGTCTTCAAATTTACCTGTAAATATGTAGTATAATGTTAATTTCAAAAAGTGAAGACCGCACAGCTGTAATGTTTGGCAAAAATTCTTTTTAGGTAATTTTAGGTCTTATTTATATCATCAAGAGTCGTTTTTCCATAAGACCATAGTAAAAGTTGATATATGGGTAGGTATTCGCGTAGCAATATTAGAATACTGCCAAGCATATTCGAACAAGCAGCCATGAGGTGAACCAGTGAAAACTAGCTTAGTGTGTAGAAGCACACAAAATCTTAGCCCAAAATAGAGAGCAGTATTTATAACAAAATTAAGCGCTTGCACGGGTAGTAATCTCGAAGACGCAATTGTGTGTGAAGGTGCCTCATTAAGCTATGATCCTAGTAGTATTTAATCCCAGATTCAACTACGATAACCAAAATCGCAAAATAATGTAACGTAATTTAGCTTTTACAAAAAAATCAACGGAATAAAGTAAAATAATACTGGCTGGCAAAGAAGAACAGAGAGGTGTGTCGTGGCATATTAACTTGTTGGATGGTAGGAATCAATTACACGGTGGAAAATAACTAGCTGATCAGTACTCAGAAATATAGAATTCAACATACTCCAATATTAGATGCTAATAGGTAGCTAGCTTTTATTTTCACGGGAAACACCACATTATACAGATATATTTAATCGTTACGCTCTTATCCAAAATTAATTGTGGAGTAAATGCATTGTTAACAGAAAAATTTAAAGTTGGTTATTTAAAGTAGGATCTAAGTCTTTCCCAGCGAATGCTTAGGATGAATAGTTCTCGGGCTTTAAGCTGGGTAATGGTGTTAAACTGCACCGGCGTTTCAATGGCGGAGTCTGCCATCGTCTTCATGGTGATTTACCCTGAAGACGATGGCAGAGGAAGGCTAGAATAGCCTCAGAAATATTTACAAAAGAATGGCATCGCTCACAAGCACAAAATTCTTCATTTCATTTAACTGATGATCTCGAAATACTTTTATCTGCCAGCATTTCATATTTTCTTTTCAATACTCTCAGACGCTTACGTACATTTCTTTTTTGCAGGCTTGTGGAGACCCTCACGTCTTCAACTTTTACCCATACCTAAAGGAGGGCGCCAGCGTAGACTTATTTTTTATTCTCGTCTTCCTCTGGTTCCTCGCAGTGTCCCTTATAAAATATGCATGTCAAGGTCACTGCGACCACCGCCCACCTTTCTATTGCTGCCTCCACCGGTGTGGCCTCACATGAATGATGGAAATAAGCAAACACACTGGTCTATCAACTTCAAAGGTGTCGGTTTTAAGGGAACCCTCACACGTTAAGAGGCATGGAAGGAGATAAGCATTAAAAATTAAACGCTACATTTCCTTAAATTAGGCAGGAATACAGATTCAAAAAATTAAATCGATTATTTACAATAAATTAAAGTATTCAATATGTCTATTATCTTTCCAAAGGATTGTTTCATAGCAGAGACAATAACACATTGTAATTTAACCTTGACGTGGCTACAAAAGAGCATAAATACTAGGGGTGAGCCGATAACTAATTCCGATATAAATACTGGTCGCTATTCGGCTATCGGCATATCGGTATCGGAGCATCGAAATCCGATAATTTTTCCACTAGCATAACGTATTCAACAAATTGCTGTATATCTCCCAAATGAATATTTTGCCTCGCCCGCTTGTTCGTTGTTTGCAACCTCCTGAAATAATCCAATATGTGGCGCTGTATTTTGAAAACAGGACAAAAGTGTAACCTATTTTTTCATGAGCGCAAGCACGAATATACATATGGATTGCAATCTGATGGTCCTATTTGTTGCCTCAACGTCCCATGGTAACAAAGCGCGGGAAATAACGCGCCGCCCCTTCACGGCGCGGCGCGGGCGCCCGGAAAACAAACGGTACGCAATGGAACTAAAAATAGCAGTAACAACCCCAAGATTTCCCGATTTACAAGTGACGAATTTTTCGCTTAACTGGCGATTTATTCACGCAACGAAGGTTTTATCGATGTTTTCCTCCTTTGCGTAACGATTATAGATTAGACTGACGAATGTTTTATTCATTGAGCACACTTACATGAAGCATCAAACAAGGTTGTGCTACTCACACACTACCATTTGTTGTACGGGAGGCTCTGCTCAATCAAACTTCTATTTCCAACGTTTGTTCCATAGTGAAGAAGATTGTAGGGCATTTCAGACATTCCTTGAGTGCAAACAAGTTGCGTATTGCCTACTAACAAAACAATAATTTGCCGGTGCATTAACTGGTACAGGACCAAAACACAGGGTGAGATAGTACCTTTCTGATACTTGAGAGGTGCGTTGAACAAAAGAAAATGGACTTACCCCTACATTAAACATCAGTGATATACCATCAAGTCAAGAATGGCAACTCATAGAAAATGTTGTTCCTTGCTTGCAATTATTTAGATGTGTTACTCTTGAAATGAGTGAGGAAGGAAGATAATTCATTTCCAATGTCATTCCGCTGATGGGAGGTCTGATTACAAAATTAAATGCTATGTTTGACAAAGATACAAATCATTCCAAGTCATTTGGTCGATCATTAATAGCAAACTTGAGAAAGAGATTCAAAAACATAGAGAATAACCATTTTTATACAGTTGCTACCCTGATGGACCCAAGGTTTAAAGGTTTTGTCTTTTCTTCCCCAGATTTACTCACAGAAGCTAAAAGAGAAGTCATTTGTTTTATGGAAGACTCATTAAAAAAAGATGCCAATCTGGAAACTTCAAATACAAAAGAAAGTACAGTGGGTTGCCCTTCACAGAGTTTGTACAGTATGATTCTTCCTCGGACAAAATATCCCTAGACAATCCAGAGGATGAATTAAGGGATTATCGGAAGGAATTGCCCATTGACTGTGATCCTCTTCATTATTGTAAAAATTTTAAAGAATATGTGCATCTGTCAGAAGTAGCCAAAATATTTTTAGCAGCATTATCAGTATCTATTGCATCTGAAAGGTTTTTCAGCTCAGCAAATTTAGTATCTTCTAAAACAAGGGGAGCATTGAACCCAAACAAGGCTAAACAACTTATTTTTTGGCTAAAAATATGTACTGACATGTAGTAATTCTGAAGTCTTTTTAATGCTTATATTTTGTAGATTGATCTTTTAAATAAATGTTTTAAATCTGCCCCAACTTTTTATAGCCCTGAATAACACTGTTTGCTATCGTATAAGGTATTTAATATACGTATATACAGGTATATAGAATTAAAATATTGGTCCAAATCAGACTATCGGGACTAAATATCGGGTATCGGTTATCGGAAAAAAGGCTATCGGCTCACCCCTAATAAATACAGTCCATACGCGTGCAATGAGGTTGGAACGAGGGACTGCATATGAAGTTGCTCACATCTTTGATATTAAAGACAGATTATAGGCACGCTGGTACAATATCAATATATGCAACGTCTACCGATAGAGAATGTATTGTTATGAAAAATTTAACTTTTATAAATGCAATAGGTATTCTTTTAACGCTGATGAATATAACCTACTTTCCCCATATTTTTGGGACATAAACCACATAATAGGAAGGAAGGGTCATCATTACTTTTCAAGAAGATGCAATATCGTATCAAATGATCGAATAGCCCCCATTTCGAGAAACGTACTGATGATTTTACAAAAATTAACGCCGTCATACTAGTTGTACGTAAGTCATTTTTCATTTCATTTCAAGTTCATTAATGTACTTTTTTCTTTCTTTCAGGTAAGCGTCTAGATTTCGAGTTAAATTCTGCACGTCTCAAGGTGAGAAAGACTCCGGTCTCTATATCCCGGAGATAATAATTTCTTGAGAGGTTCTCTAGGTAATGTCGCGGTCAGAACGGAGACTAGCCATCACTCCCTCCAATTCAAGCACAATACACATCTACATCTGTGTGGTAATTTGCAAGCCATCCCAGGGATGTGTGGCAATGTGACGCCACAAAAGGAATGCAATAACCGTCTAGAGTATTATCATGTAGTAATTAGCAACTTTACTAAAAAATATTGCGGAGTAACATATGTTTAAGGGAATGTCACACGCAACACAGTTTCTTTCAACACACGCGGCATAGACAATTCGCTCATGCATCACTAGGAACATTTATTTGATTTCAGTGATGATAACATGCAAATCCGGTGAAGTGATAAGATACTTTGGTATTTATAATAAGTAACTTGTAGTTTTTTTTATCAATTATTAATGTTTCGCTATTTAGGTTAAAAAGTAGTTTACAGTTAGCCTAAACAGGAGAAAGATTGGAGAAATATAAAATTCAAAGTAAATGATTATTTCTTATATAAAAACCATTACAGTAGAGTGAGATATCACTTTTCATTAAATTCAATGACTTACCTCATTGCGATGAAAAATATCTCATCTTTCTCATATATACCAAAATATCAGCTATATACTGTACTAATTTCCGAGATATAAGCCTAAAACATGTTAGCCGTTTTCCATGGGATATGGTTGTCCGCTCCAGAGAGACTTAATTAAATTAATTAAACGAGGAAGTTATAACGCATAAAACGCATCAGAAATTTAATGGCGAGTGGTTATCATGCTTTCTCGACTATTTTAAGAAATAATTTTAATACCCACCGCAAAGAATTTTACAAATTTTCAAGAAACCCTTTGGTTGTGGAGGCTTTTTCAGCCTACGGTTTAAAACAAATGAATCACGAACATGTCAAGCCTTACATGTGTATACTTAGTTATTAAAATGAGTTTTTTCATATAGACCTGACTTTTTTGTTCGTTGAACTTACTGCATTCACTCCATTTTTTATAACTACTTAAATTTTGAAATGAAGTATTAATATGGTCTTTGATATGACTAGCGATAAATCTCGCACAAAGTAACTACGCACAATATTAGCCTCATCAAAAATCGTGGTATCATCCGCTAAATTTTCTTTTTTAAGGGTTAATCCGTATGTTGAGGGAATGAATACACACACAGCCAAGAGCACGAGAATAGATGTTCCCCCACGCTCAGTGTGGATCCTAGAACACCACCCGTGAGCCTAGCGGCGCCTCCGTCAAGCGCCGGGTCACGCTTCAACGCTCCGCCACTCATTTATTTACCCTGGCCATCCGTCTTCGGTGGCCCGGGCTCAAAGGGCGGGAGAGAAAAGGGACGTTGAAGATCGAGAGGAGGACTCTTCTCCAAACATCCAGGGCGCCGAGATCGGGGAGGATGGCGGAGAGGAGAAATTTGAAAACAAAAGAAAGACAGCGGGCGTGAAGGGAAGCGGAAGGTTGGAGGGAGGTTCTACTCTCCCACTTCGTCCCCTCTCTTTGGCGCCCTAGTTAGCCTATTCGTGAAAGCATCGGAATAATTTGTGCCTCGACATTGACGAAATGTTGACGTCACAGTCTAGAAAAATCGGGGATGGGACTAAACAAGCTTGATATTGTCGGGGTTTGATAACTTCGAGCCCTATGTGCATAAGGCCCCAATTGTCCTATTCGGGACGGCCTCAGAATTTTGGCGCATCGACAATGATGAAATTTTGACGTCACAGCCAAGAAAATTTCAAATATCGAAAAATTCTAGAGTTGAGACTTGTCGGAGGGATGTGACGTCACATCCACGGATTATCCGAGGTTCAACCATGTCGAGTCATTACTGAATACGGCCCTAGCTGCCCTATTCGGGATGGACTCAGAATATTCGAGAATCGGCAATGACGAAATTTTGACGTAATAGCCTCGCAGCATCTGGATTGCTTCATTCAACAACATGCGTTTTCTCAAGGGTGTGCTGGATATTGTTGAGGTTCGATATTGTAGAGGTTCGAGATTGTAGAGGTTCAATATTGTTGAGGATCGATATTTTTTAGCCCTATCTGTCCCCAGGGACCCTATTCGAGAAGGCTTTGGAATTTTCGGGCCTCGTCGAGTCTACCAGCATTCAGTCTCGTATGTATACCTTGACAGTTGAGTGCTATCATCAGGGTTAAGTCTAACGTAAGCCACAGCCCAAAAGATGCTGAATGTGTTGGGAATTGAAAGGTTGGTGCCTGATGACCTAACCTGTGAAATCTAAATTCGATCTTTTTATCGGGAATGCCTAAAACAATTCAAATGTCAAAACGTTGGCACACACGGTGCGGGATCTACTGCAAGATTTACTAGGGAGAAGACTCAGGAGAAGATGTTCTACCCCTCTCACGCCGGCAAGACGGGGCTACCACTCCGGAGTCATTACCCGGATTCATTTCGTGCGCCCCTCAACCATTCAGTCGGGTGGTGGGAGATTGTGATGTTTTCGCTCCCGGAGGCGGGAGGAGTGAAGAGGCAACTGTCACGGGATGGAAGGAGGCATCAATTGCCTTATCGCTCTCGGACCTTAACTTCCTCTCGCCCCTTACACCCCCTGCCCTACGCTGAGGGGAAACCCTTTTCTCAACCCTCCACCGCAGTCCACACGTCGTCTCCCGTTCACGTCCCTTTATAACCCCCCGCCCCCTCTCTCAAGGAAGGAGCAGGAGGATAACCGAGGAAAGACCCTTGCTCCGTTTTCACACTGCAAACATCTCCATTTTCTTCAGTCCCACACACCGCCCCCGGAATAAAAAAAACAACTCCTTTTTACGAGACGTACCCTTCTCGCATCCATTGACTTCGCCTCTTCGCTCCTCCGTTCTCTTACATTTTTTTCAGTCCTTCCTCTCTTTCTCGCACCGGTTTGTTTGCCTGTTTGTTTGCCCGCTTGTTTGCTTGTTTTCTCGTTCCCACCCACGACTGGGATTTCCCTTGCTTCACCTCCCACCCCCCTCCTCCTTCTCCTTGGAGCATCTCAGATTCTTTTGTCTCTCTCTTTCTCATCCCGGCCGACACACTTTGGATGTGCCGCCCTTGAGAGAGCGGTGGTGGTGAGAGAGACTTTGGCCCACGAGAACACACCGGCCCACGCGTTGCACCAGTCCTTCCCCCACGAGACGTCGTCTTCGGGTTTGTGGAGAGGCATGCGAGACTCCACACGAGAGCGGTTTTTAAGCGAGATCCCAGAGGTTAAGGGGGTGGTTTCTATAGGGCGTTCCAAATTTAATTGACAGTTACGGAGAACACTGTTGCCAGGTCTACGCTCCGCTTTCTCACCTCTGGGTGGCGTAGATAACCATTTCGAACACCACGCTAAATTGGAATAACTTAATTTAGGGATTAATATTTTCATATTCAAAGACTCCTAAATGTGCAGTTACCGCAAAGAACTATGGTAATTATCGTGCCCATATTTACAATATCGCACCGTCGACGCCACTGGCAGCATCGCACCACAAGCCTTAAGGAGGTTTACACAGGAGACGTATATTAACGAGAGCTAAAACTTTCAACCAATGTGGAACGATTTTTATACGGTTCGCGTTTATAAATTTATTTAAATTTCGACAATGTGTTCAGCAATATTAATAATTTGAAGAAGACTCTTCTCACTTACTGCATAAGTATAAGTTTTCCAGATAAAAAATGCATTTTGAACTAAACAGAGATTTTTATGCAATAAAATGTTTCTCAGGGACAGTTGATTACTCAAAAAAATACAAAGCCTATTGGTTAATTCCAGCTCAAGTGAATTGCTGTCTGTTGATGTTACCCACAACTCGTGCGGTCACGTACCATGTGATTTTCTAGTTCTATCCGTCCTTCGGATGGTTTGTTTGAGGAGGCTTCTGATTCCTGAGGTCGTTTGCGCCATCAAGGACAGGTCAGTGAGTCGGTTATTAGCTATTTCTATAAATAAAAATGAAAAAATATGAATGTTACCTATTTACTTTGATTTGATGATATACTAACATGTAGCCATATGACACATTAGATATAATTCGTAATAACTCGATAACACATGCGGAGGTCTTCTTCTAAACGCGAAGCAATACGTTTCATAATATTATAATGGTTGCTAGCTAATATGAATCTGTCACACCGAGTCAAAGATTCGGAAAAATATATTTTCATGTAATTTCCGCCTGAATTTCAAATACTGCGCCGAAAACTCGAGTTATAAACATTCTTTAATTAAATCAAAAATGTAAAATATAATTATTATATTATTTCCATTACTGAAATTATGGTGACTTGTTTGTGCGACCAGTTGGTTAGACTACATTATATCCTACAAAGTGAAGCTACCTGGCTGCCAAAACGAAGCCTGCTTAACGTGAAGCAGTAAAGCCAGCACAAGCTGCCATACGCATAACGAGATCAATCCTGTTTACTCAACGACATTCTTTCACATTTCAACTCAACAATGTGCATAAAACCTTGCCTTTCTGTTCGTTCATTGGAAGACAAAACGTAAGGTAAACAAAAACGTCCCTCTTTTCGGTCATGTCATTTACATCTATCCATTTAGTGACATTTAAATCATCGGCTGATAAGTTACTCGATATTAGTCAACTAAATTCAGTAAATCTCATCGAAAGTGCTCATCATGGATTCATTACAACACACAGCTGGAGTGGAGCAAGAAGATTTTTGTTAATTTAAAAAATTAAAATTTATTAATTACATTTGAAGTTATTTTATTTAATGCTTTAAGCAGATAGGGTATACCAATTTCTATAGTATCACTCATATTGACTAAAAATGAAACCTCTATTAAATTTATGCAAGTCGGAAGGACTACATTTCATTTTTATTTCCATACATAATTTTTGGGAAATAAATGGTGAAGGATCCCTCAACGTTCCCTTCTAACCCCTGCACCAATCCCTTTTTACGGATTTTTTTTCGGATACGATGAAGGGGTAATTTTTAGACCTCATTCATTTAATCTATAGCGGCGTGTCATCTCCCTCTCCCATACACACTAGCATTGGAGACCCTCTCATGCCAGGGGGCATCCACCGGCCAGTCAGCCAACAATTAAAAAAAAAAATTAAACTGCTAAAAATGAAAATCAGAAAATAAAATAATTAACTTCTTGCTTGTCACGGGCTATCGTAAATAATATTTTCATGACAAAGATAATTGGGAGCCCGAACAACATATTTTTGGGCTTGGAGAACATGGAGAATATAGCGTAAATTCACACGGTGTTCGTTGCTCATACAGAAAGAGCGGATTATATTGATCGCAATTACGTTACCACTTCACAGGTAAATGTTTTATTAATTTGAAATAGATGAGTTTATAGGAATACATCTTCATTAGGAAGCAGCTACAGGTTATTTAACTCATAACTTTTGCCTTCCTTATTAGCATTCAAATTATTCATTTTAATAAAGTTTCGTACTTTTCTACACTTTTTATTTTTTTAAACACACTACGCGTTTCGCCAATTTTATGGCATCTTCAGGTGTAGTAGTTTGTTAACATATATTATATTGTTGTCGTTGCTAGATACAGAACATTAAATTTGATAAGAAAAGTTTAAATTTAAAAAATACAAAACGGAAATTAAACAAAAATGACAAGGAGGGTAAAAAAAATATTAACATGAAAATAATAAAAACAAAACTTTGCATACAATGCTTGGCAAAAACAATGAAATCAAGGGGTGGTGGTATGAGAAAGGTCAAAGTTTTTTAACGAAAAATTTCCATAAATTAGTGGGTACAGTCCTCGCGAAAGCTTACGGCCTTTAGATGCGCAGAACAGAGGGGGTGAAATGTGTGGGAGGGGTAAGAGAAAGGAACGGAGGGGAAAGTGAGCGCGTGGCAGGCAGAATGACCAACATAGTGTCTCAGCGTAGTAATGTAATTCCGAGCCGTATTGGACAATTCGACTCGTCGCGGAGCATGGAGCAGGTAGCCGACCCTTCCATACCATACCTCGTTCCGCGGCCGGGGCTGTGGAATAGATAGTCTTACGCGATGACCCACAGCTGAACATTTCAATTACTTTAAATGCATTAACATTTATTCAACATTAATAAAAAATAACATGTATATTCGTGATTCCGCTGAAACACTGAATAAGTAGACACCAAACTTCGTGCAAATCCGTTGATTTTCAGAAACGTTGATAAAATTTTCAGTCGCGTGAAATTCTCTAATCCATATTTGAGACATACACCATAAAATTACGAAATAAAAGTGCATTATATATTCTTCTTTTTCTTAGCTAATGCATAGAATGGAATCGGACTTTGATTACCACTAGACTATAATGTCAGTCACTGAAATAAGAAAATAAAAAGTACTTGAAGAGATAATTTAATAAATTGGCACTATGAAAATGTATATTTGATGAGTAAATGGGACATTGAGAACACAAAAGAGTAAAAATATAAGAATATATATTCTAGATAGAAAGAGAGAACATATACACTTTATGCAAAAATTAATTGGATAATTTCCGTAATTTATTTTTTTTAAACGAAAATCGCAAGTAATACGGATGTGATATTTGTTTTTGTATAATATTTTGGAAAAAAGTTAGTACTTTTTGCAACTATAAGTCGACTTGCGAGTCATCGGCCTGAGATCCCCAGGCCGTGACCCCCTGGCGCGTGCTCAGGTACAAAGGGACGACGCTCCGCCCACTCCATAACCCACTGCCATGGCTCTTCTTCCATACCACTGCGGCGAATAGCTGGGGGCATTCAAATTCATTGAAGGCATATGACAAATTTCAATGTTGGCAACGAAAATCGTAAACATTAGCCCGCTGGTGCTACCCTCCCACCCGCGGCAACCGGTTTTTAGAAAATAGACCCTTCCAGTCCCAAAATCGTCTACTGCGCAACGCCGTAAGCGTTCGCGAGGACTATAGGTACCTATGTGTAAAAAGCTTTAAAAGTACCAAACTTTATTATAATTAATATTAAAAGTTTCTACAAAGTAGAGCCTGAAGCTGTGAATTTTAACATTCAACTTGTTATATTCCAAGGGCATATTTTAAATAATTATGTCCCACCGCATAAATAGATGTACTGAAATGAAATGTGGTCCTAGTGTCTTTTTGATTTACTTTTAAAATAATTAGAAAGTGAACTCAACAGCCCACGATTACCCTTCCAGTCACCTTAAGCATAGCCTACGAGGAGTGAATATGTTTCGGAAATTCGCCAAAATACAAAAGGACTTTGCAAAGGAGGTGGTGGAGGTGGAAGGAGCAAAAGGACTTTGCAAAGGAGGTGGTGGAGGGGAGTCATTAGGGGCGGACTGCAGGGTTCTGGTGGGAAAATGGCGCTGCCTGCACGCGAGTTAACCGGGATCACCGGGTATGACATCCCCTTCGGACATCACGATTACGAAAATTCTATGAAACCTACATGCTCATGAAATTACTAAATTCAAAGGTTAAGTATCATTGAATGACGCCAGCGTTAGTTGGATTTTTGTATCACCTCCCATTACCAAGAACCACTCTGTTGAAAATGGTCAATATTTGGCGAAATCGGCAATTTTTTTTCTTTCCAATATGATTAGTACAAAATTCAGACACATGCATTTACCCCAGAGCTCCAACTTTTACGCTCCGAATGGTGAATGTAGCATTCCGACCAGTTCCTTTGTGCATATGTTAATAACTCAAAAAATAAGTTGTATAGGTGGCTTAATTTTATCGTCATTCAATTCCCAGGGAGAATTTGCCTATTACTCACAGTTTTTGCGTAAATGGAAAATATGAAGGAAAGCTAGGAAAATACTATTTTTCTACAGGCTTCACTTATTCTCTCCTTTAACTCCATGTGATTTCAAGTTCAATTTGCGGAAAACATTTCGTAGGAAGAATTGATTTTGTTGCCCACTTCAAAGAGAGTGCACGTTTTTCTAACAGTAACCAGAGCATGAATTAAATGAAATTCTTGGCCATTTTATGGTGGGACCTCCTTAAGGTTGTTGTACAACGCCTCGCGGCCTGGACGAAGTCTATTCTCGGGGGACCGTTGTCCTTGCAACCCGTCTCACCCTTCACCCTCTCCATCTGGAAGGGAAGGGAGGTTTGGCATGACAGCGAGGACGTGGTGGGAGGGCACGAGGAGCTTGTCTTGTGTCGAGAAAACGGCAAGGGGGAGAGGAGAAGGAGCAAGGCAAAGAGGGTTTGCCTCCGCTCCAGGGGCCGGACATGCAGCGTGGCTTGTAAGGGATTTCGAGGGACGAGAGAAAAAGTGGAGTCTTGTTCAAAGGGACGGCCCTCGGTTCCCCCCTAAGGCCGGGGTGAGAGGCGAAGGAAGGGTTTATCCGAAGGATGCTGTGTTGGTGAGGCGAGCTCCTTCTGGACCAAAGGGTTCATCTTACCTCGTGCGCTCCTAGACTGTTACACTTAGCCCTTCCTCTCCTAGTGAACAGAAAAATATTAGTCAGCAGCAAATAGTTCCCTTTGCAATGCAATCACCTAACTTCATTAAATCCGGCACACATGGAGATATTTCTGGCGCCGGGCATTGCTGACTAGGCTGCCGTCAACAGGTGTCGTCGTCTGTACACTAGCATCGTATGCCACCCGGTGGCATGAAATGTGATCGCGAGCAATTCGCAGGAAATAGAACGTGTGCCATTTTTCCAGCCATATCGGTACCATTGCTGCTCTATTGAAGTGGGAAGGATTGAAACGAAGAAGTGGGGATTCAAATGACGCAAATGAATAGATTCAATGGAGTAGAGAAAGTGTACCAAGTAGTTCAATCATCAAGTCCATTTTGAAAAGCAGATTAAATTTTTACTCTATTAACGACACCCTGGATTAGTGTGTACACATAGTTTGTATTTTTTGCTGCCATAAATGTCGCCATTCAAGTACGACCATTCTAGCGTCAGAATTCCAGTCATCGGTTATATAATGTAAAGCGTCGGGTGAACAAGCCTTAAGGTATCAAGTTTACTTTTACCATTACCCTAACTCAGTAACTTAACTTTATAAGTGAAGTGAATACGACTAACGAAAGGGCCACTCAATAATTACGTAGGGCAATTTTGGCCACTTTTAAACACCATTCTCCTCTCCTCCATGTAAATTAGCGTAAGATTATTGTTATCTCCTCTTGCCCTAACAATATAACGTAAGTTTTCACAGATCTTTGGTAGCATGCACATAAGGGATGGGCGATTATGATATCGATTATTTTTGTCAATAAATCGAAAATTTTGAATCGATTAATGCAATAGCCAATATCGATTGTATACCCGATTAATTTGACCGATTATCGATTATTTCAGAATTTTGTGTCTGGTGAACTGTGATGGTTTTGGCGGCTCACATTCGTCTTCAGTTCAAAAATTCGACTGTGGTTGAACTCTACACGACGACGCCATAGAGGTAGCAGAATGTAGAATGCGCATGACGTAACTCTACACGGCGCCACCTTTTACTGGCCACTCACGTGTCATGTGTCAGATGTCGCTTCGCCAGACATAGCCGTGTGTTATTTGCGCTTGTTATTTTGATAATAAATAAAAAAATTCAATCAATAAAAATACTACCGAGGAGTATGTTCCTGGAACCCTAGATATAATTTAAAATGTTACTTTCTTTAACCATAGTGTCAATGAAAGTGATGCTTTGAAACACAGTCAGTACTCTCAAGGGAAGACAGAGGGTACCGTCCTACACCTCCTCCAGTCGAGCGCTACCCGGTGGTCCTCAATCTACGAGATGTTTTACGATTCGTAGAGGTGTTGCCCGTAGTAACCGAGGTGCTGCTCGACTATGGGGACGTGACGGTGCTGAGCGGTGCGGAGCTGAGCACCGCCCGTGTCTTCATATCCGTGCTGAAACCATTTGCTAAAGTTACTACGGAAATGTGCGCGGATAAAGTTACTACAGTCAGCAAGGTCATTCCCCTCGTGAAATTGCTTAAGCAGGTGAAGTTAACGCGATCATTGATTCCTCTCTTGATGTGCTATGGTTCTGTCATTTCTCTGACATTTACTTCGGTTTTCAATTTCGGAGCATACATCTGTTACAGCTTCCGCAAGGAGACAGGCTAGCGAAACGGGTGAGGAAGCTCGTTCTGTCGGAGCTGGACCGTCGCGTCGGTTCGATCCTATTGAGTCCAGAAAGCACTATGCAATCGCCACGATGCTGTACCCACGGTACAAAAAACTGCGCTTGAAGAGCCCGACCGCTGTAGCCAATGCCATGCAGATGTTTTCACACGCTGAGCGTGATGCAGAACCATCAGGGGGTTATTTTTTAATCTCTCTTTAAGTAAGAATACGCGATAAAATATGGAAAATTACGTCATTTTTCGTAGTTCAACTCCGCAACCCAGGCGGCACGGCGTGACCATCTTCGGCTCTCAAGTGGTGAACTGCCGGTCTATTTATTTGATTCATCCGCTCTTTCAACTTTTGATCCGTTTCATTTGGCTCCGCATTTCATTAGTTCCATCTCACCTGTCATCAGGAACGTGAAATGAAGCCACCATCGGACCTTTGCCGATCGTGAGCCGATCATTAAAAGAGCGAAACGGATCTCCCGCCTTCCCGCAAAGAGTTATTAAAAAGGTGAGATTACAAAATAACCCCCTCAGATGACCTCTGGAGGTTTGATGACACTAAAGCAGCATCACAGAGAACCCTGTATAATGAAGATGTTGCCGGTCGGACACCATTTGAGTTACGGCAATTCCTCAACCGACCCGTCGTTGACCGCCATTTGAATCTTTTTTTCAGTGTGGGAGTCAATGAAATCTGAATACCCTCGTTTATATAGCAGGTAGCCAGGAAGTACCTGCCAAGAGTAGCAGCATCAGTTCCATCAGAGAGACTCTTTTCCGAGATGAGACTAATTCAATCTGATCTGAGAAGCCGCCTTACCAGGACCCACTCATAAAAATTGCAATTTTTTGCTTCAGCTCCTATAAACATTTGGCAATCGTCCAAAATTTAAATAAGGTAAAGAAATTTTTCCCAACTCTGTTCCCTGACACGCCTCCTGGAAGTTTATCTAGATTTTACAATTTGTACTCATGATAACATTAACCTTATACAATTTAAAAGATATTATTTTACATCATTTATGGAGGGGCCATAACCTCGCAAGCTATGTTTTGTATCTTGTCATAATCGAATCGATTAATCGATGTATCGATTAATAAAATCAATTAATCGGGCGCCATTATCGGCTACTTGCAATTAATCGATTTACAAAATATCGATTATTTTATGATAATCGCCCATCCCTAATTCATAAACTTTTACATGAAAGGTAGTGTATATAATTTCGGCTACCAATTAAAATATGGATCCAAAGGTAATGAAAGCTTTTGATTGAGCTGTGAGGACATGTGGGCAAGAGGCTTTGGGGTGACGTTGGGTCACCGTGGCCACTGTCAATGAGTGAAGTAAGCCCTACTTGTACTGATGGAAACCAAAATTCAAGAGAAAATTCCAAGAGTTATTTCAAAAGTGATACAAATACGATTCCATGAGTAGCACCAAAATCTTACATTAGATGATCTTGAACACATAAATCCCCACGTCCAACTCCCTCTACTCCCCAAAACATCTTACAAAATACTTGAATGGTCACTGATAAAAGGCCTCGCGACAATAGGAGATTACATCTACATCATACATTGTAGGTATCCTGTAAACCACCTCAAAAGTGTGTGACAGGGGGATAACTTCATTAATCTTAGACTTAGACCGTTATGGCATAGAGCAAACATTTATTTTCGTCTCTGTACTGTAAAAATGTAATTAGTATAAAAATATCACGAAAACAAGTAGTTTTCACAAATTTTTCTTCTCTGCATTAACCAAGAGACTTCACAGATGACGCCACTGTTTACAAAACACTCGGTAAAATAACATAGGTCGCAGATTTTAATTATTGAAGCATAACTGGCACACATTTGAGCAAATTAATGCCCAAATAGTTTACAATTGTATTTTTGTATTTAAATTAAAATTTATTTTCTCGTTTCTCCAGTTCCTTGGGTCTTCTTTATAACAAACCCAATATAATAGTTGCGGAAATTCATTAGTTAAATTTTCAGGCGCACTGTTTTGAATAGCGCCCCTCACCTTATCATCCCCATCCTGTTACCCACACCCAGGTGTAAAGAACCCGGGTGTGGATAACAGGCATGGTCTCATCATCATCCATCCAATAACATATCAATAACCAGTGGCTAATACCGAATGTGAAGTGAACTGTATTGGCTGCTGTTCAGTCCGCGAATCATGGCTTTGGTAACCAGAGGCCACATGTGGACTTAGAACCTCGACCTCTTGAAATACACTCAGCACCTAAGTCCCACCTCAACTTAATTTGTATTCTCTCCGCATGTCATGCTACTCATAAGAGAATGTCACCCCTATATCGATTCCCACTATGACAGCCTACAGACTAGAATATGAGTCTGTAAGCCCTTAAAAATAATATTTTTCTCATCTACTTTTGAAATAACTGTAATAAAGAAGTATTGTGACTGAGATCGGTCCAAGGATGACATCGCTTAAAGCTTACTTATTTACAAACGTGTCAAGATTTTATAATAATTTTTAAGCACAAAACCCCACCTTTTATCTGACCTAAACTAAGTATTATCTAATAGGCGAAACCTATGATATCAAATTAAAAAGTTCCGAGCAAATTAAAAAGTTGATTTTCATTTTTAGAGCAATGTATTTCTATAAGTGACGTTAGGAAAAATGTATTTTACCGTCCTGAGTTAAGTTCTCAGCAAGGTTAGGAAGTAAAATGAAACATTTTCGTTATTCTTCACATTTTCTCTTGTATCACGCACACGCGTTATTGAGAACCGTGATTGCGCCCCTGATATCTTTCTGATGATTTCCCTATGTAGCTTTTCGTGTTGCTATTGATGACTTAAGTGTAAAAGTGCTTTAATTATTTTTTCATATGGAAGAAAAATAACCAAGAATAGAACGCTACGCTATAGATTTTGGACTTAAACTGAATAATTCTCTCCGAAGTTCAAAGTATTTTTTTTTAATTTGGAAGCTGACCAAGAAAAATGCAAAAATACATCAATCTGGAAGTTTGAACAATATATATTTTTAATTTTTTTATATTATGCCTACTCTCTTGAGAGTGATTAGTCGCTATTATTGCATCAAATACTAAGACCCATATCCATAAACTAGTCCGTAACTGAGAAGTTATGGAAAAATTATAGATATCTTAATGCAGAGTATTGAGAAGACCTAAAAAATAAAAATTAAGAATAAAATAAATCAAACGAATAAAAGTTTATCATACTAACTTGGACGCTTAAAATTCATCACTGAATATGCAACCGGCCACGTGGTAAAATCTATCTCATCTGCAGCTCACTCGAAAAATATTTTTGTTCGCCATTCACTCATGGGGTTGAAGTAAAAAAAATAATTTCTCATCCACACGACGATCTCGCGAGAGACTTCCGGGCCTCATTACCGTCCTTTAATTTATTTCCGTACTCGCTCATTATTTTTTTTCCTCCATTACCCACAAGCCATTCAATCCACGGTCTTCCTTTCCGCCCTACCAATCATAAACCAGGACATACCACTCCCATCGCGACCCACCATGCCTTGCCACGCGTACGACAACCCTCCTCTCTCCCCATCCCCGCTTTTTTAGGCCGGTACAAATGAAACGTAAGAAAATAACTTAAGAAAATAACGTAAATTAAGGTTGTTATATTCCTGGGATGAAAAGCTCGTTTTTGACGTAGACTTATTCCCCAGTTGCGACTTGACCGTGATAGATTTGAAGGCTCGCAGTATATTTCTTTCTAAAGGTGAAGAATCATTTAATTCTATTTTGAATGTTGTTATAATGCGGTTGCGTTTTTTTTATAAAAAAATGGCGAAAACTTTCACTTTTTGGTAAAAATCCGCGGGACGTTGGAAAGGCTTGAATCCGGAATGAAGATATTCAATCCCCTCAATGAGGAGAATGATCTTTCAGTAATGCAAACAGTAACAAAGTGTTACGCTGTTTTCGTATTAGGCCATGGCAAGGAAAACTGTTTAAGCCTGAATGCTTGCTCTTTGTGCAAGTGATCCAAGGAAGAATTGGGTGCGACAATGTCGCTGATGTAGTCTGCTGCTAGTTACTCTATTTTTGTCACCGTGGCCCTCACGGTTATCCGTGGAATTTCTACCAACCCACTTGATAGCGATTGTTAAATTTGAGGCGACACAGTAGCATTGAGCTACCTTAAGCTCAAACAGCTGAAACCCGTGTCCTCAAACCAACCCATGAGAATACTTGTCTATTTCCGAACATTAAGGAACCATTTCTACAGTGCCCAATGTCGACGAACCCTAAACAAATGCACTTCTGCGCCATGGATCCGCTTTCATCTTGGGATTTGAAACATTAGTATCCATGTATTGCACAAAAATGCAACATGAATATGTAAGCCAGCAATCTCACTGAGAAATTATTCCATCCCGAATTACTTGTGTTTATTTCTATATTTAAATATATTCTCGTAGATGGTGGCGCAAGCTTACCAGCAAGGGTAGCTTCTGATTGATAAATAAAAGAGATCACTCATCTGTGTGATAGTCCACCTTAAAGAGACGACTAAAAAGAGATAAACGAGAGCCATCTTCAGCAATATATTCTAAAGGTGTGTGGTGAACCTGAATCAACTACTCAAGATCCATCGACTTAAATTAAGTTCTTAAGTTTCTAATGCTCTTACATTCAATTTGAACCGGCCTTAAGTTACGTCCTAAAATGTTGATATGGAGTGTTACGTTAAATGGCCATAAATTACGTTATGCACTAACGTTATGATGTCCAAAAACCCCTGCCACACGCCTCAGCGGCAGCTAATCGGGTAGTATGTAGATGTAGAGTTATTTTGTAATGAGCAATTTCCCACGTGTAAGTTAAATAATGCTCTAAATTTACATTTTTGTGATCCATGTAAACTGGTCTTAAATTATGCTATGCACTAAAGAGGTGAGCAAATTGAAACGGCCAGTAGTTAAGATACGCTCTAAAGTTGTGCTTTTGTGTGCAATTTGAACCAGCCTCATATTTCATTATATTATTTAATTTTGCTGTCGTCTAAATTGCAAACCAGCCCTATGTTTCGCTACGTTCTAAACCAATGTACTCGTGTTCGAATGAACAAGCTTTTTCCGCCAAGAAGTAAATGCGTCATCCATTAAGTAGGTATATGAGACTCAGACACCTCCCTTTCTATGACAGATCGTCCCCCCCCCCAAGCCCCACTGCAATCGTTCCCCCTGAGCCCGTCTGTTCGCAGGGGGGAGGGGGGCATGGGGTTGGGTGACACGCCTCTCAACCCACTCCCCTGGGGGTTTCCCGTGGCCTACTTTTCCCTTGGGAAGAAGGGAAGAGGTTGAAGGAGCATAGTGGAAGCAGAGACGACCCCTTCACCTAGATCATCAATCCTTCTCGCTTCACCTGGCCTCATAATTATATATCCACTCGGGGAGAGCGAGCGAGATAAACTCGTTAATTGGTTTTAATAGCGCTTTCTTGCTCTTGTTTTGTATTTTTTTCTCCTCCTTCCTATAGAGTTTTTCTACACACCGCGCATCTCACCGCCTGTTCATCTATTTAACCCGAGCGGGGCCATAATTGACCGTATTGAAACGAAAAGACGACGGTCGATCATGCTACCCTCGTGGTTGGCTTGTTATCTGGTTGGAATGGTGTTTACTCCGTTTACCGAGAAAGGTCCAGAGCACGTATATCTTTTACTATCAGGCTGTAAAAAAAGATCATTGGGTTCAACGATTCACCACTGCTTTGCGTTACGCCACACGATTAGGAGTTTTATTTGAGAGGACAAAGGATCCAATGGGCATCAAGGCTCGATCGAAGAGCATTTAATTAAAATTATCGGTGAAAGTGCCAAAGTACTGAAGTAGCGCTGACATAATCGTTTAAAATAAATAAAAAAAAATATTTTTTCATTCCATCGCTTTCTCCCTCTGTGGTTTCAGCTTTCGTAAATTCGTTTTCCGTCGACCAATTTTAGTATGCATAACATGACGGAAGGGAAAATAGAAGGGAGATGCCCACTAGAAAGACGGTGGTAATATATAGGCCAACGGATTGAAAGACTAACGATGATGACACAATTGTGTCCTTCCTCATCATATCATCGGCCTAGGATGAGGGAGATAGGTAACTTTTGCCATTGTCTTGGCATTTGGCTGACGCAAAACATTGGTTTCAACACTATTTACCGTAAAATTTCGAGTACATTTCTCATCTCAGAAAAGGATTATACGAACAGTAAATTAGCAAGATAGGATCTCATAAGCGAGTTGAGGATACCTATAATAAAAACGAGAGGGAGACTTACGATTGAATATTTATAAAAGAAGCTGGCGACAGTTCCGCACAGGAAGTTTCCACATTCAAGAAGTTTTATTTTTGTCACCACCTGCTATTTTTAGCACAGTTAAACTAGGATTTTTCTCCACCTCTGAAGCAAAACCTTGTGGTAAATTACTGTAACAGAAGCAATGGTAAAGAATATCTAAACTAAAAATTACCTGAAAGATTTTAACACGAGATGGTGATTCTATCCGCGGAATAATTGCACCATAAATACCATATTCTGAAAATGTAAGCAGTTAGACCTGCTTGAACTCGTATGCGTTCATGTATCGTGTAACCAGGATTCGATACGCTCTCTCCTGTAATTAAGATTCTTAAAATTCCTCTTAAAAGCCCCTTTCACCACAGTCAACGAAGACTTACTCGGTCTGCCCCTTCCTATCAGACAATTCACTCGTATTTCACAAATTAGTTTTGTTATTCGACTCTCAATCATTCTGTTAACTTGGCCAAACCGACGAAGCATAAATGCCTACAACCTACCGAAGCAAGGATCCCACATTCATATTTTACAATCCACTCGTACCTAACTCTACCCCACGTGTTTTTACCGCAACCGCTTCGCAGACACCGCATACCCGCTGATACTTAACTTAACATGGCATTACCAAGTTTCACAACCATGCACCTGTGTGTTTTCATGTGCATAGGTCATTTTTTAAGCAGCAATTTTTGCTCCCTTAGCCGAAAATTCATCCCATGACATGCTCCACACACTACATGCTACTTTATCTCCATAATTTGCACGTATTTAGACCTCGTACATCCTTCCAACTTTCGCAAACGTTTGACTAGGGTACGCAAAATCTCGGAGTAAAAATTTTGAAAATTTCGTTCTCTAAGAGGTTGCATGAAAGTAAGGCCACCGATCTCTGAACGCGTATCTGACTGTGCGACAAAAGGCTTCCAACTTCCTCCGCTGTTTTCTCTTCCAATTCGCCTCCTCCCCTTCCGCCCCCCCCCCCCCCCGCCCACTTCCCTCTCCCTTCTTCTCTCCCTCCTCCCCCTCCGGTGGCGGGGCTACAGTTTGAGCTGCCCGGTGCAGTCGCCGTCCTTCCTTCAGGAAATGCACAATACACATAAAACCTATTCAGACACCATTTGGAAACCACGATTTTTAGCAAAAATAATTCTATTTATTTCAAATGAACTTGGCAGTGGTAGGTTTCACTTCATAGAAGTTTTATTTTTATGCTTGTGTTCATGATAAAGTAAAATACTTTGTACTTTCCTACAGTATTTATGCGCCGGTAGGTATCTGGAGGATTTTTATCCTTTTATTTAAATCAACCAAAATCGGTAGATAACCCTAATAATAATAAATAATAGTAAATATTTCACGGATAATTCAAAAAGATTTCTTAATTGTAGTTGTTGACTCTCGGAATAGTAGATAATGTTGTCATTCTTATTATGGAAATTACAAATTATTTTATTTCATCATAAATACAAATCTATTCTTTTCATTAAAAAAATAAAATACAGTAAAAGTTTATTTTTCTTGCTTTTTTATGGCAAAATCATTAAATACACTATCAAAATCTATTTCGTTTGTTAGTGAAAGTAGTTTGGAAGAAATATGGGCATAGTAGTGCTGGGAAACTAGCGCCAGAAAAAGATACGTTTTGCAATTGGATAGAACTGATGACGGGGACATGTTAAGGATGTAAAGAAGAGGTTGGCGAAGAGTTTGTAGCTTTGCATTGGGCAGAAACATGAAGTATGAGAAAGGAGGATGAGAATAGGATGCGTTCGAGATGTGGGTGTGAAGGAGGATGGAGAAGGTGCAGAGGACGGAAAGGAAAACAAACGAGGAAGTGCTTCGAAGGATTGGTAAGGAACCTTCTAAATGAGAGGAAAAGAGAGTGGTTGGAACAGTTAATGAGGGGTAAAGGGTTACTGAAGGCCGTGATATAGGGGAGGATGTTGGGTAAGCGGGAATGGAAGACAATATGCATTATGAACGGGATAAAGAAAGGTAGGACACCAGGTAGGACGTGTGCTGAGATGAAGAAAGACATTTCATTGGTGTATCATTTTTTCATTTAAAATATATTCTTGTGGAAAATTGCCAGTCCTTTTCATTCATGATGTCATTCCACAAAATCAAGCCTGAAACAACAACTTTTATTTCATTGGTGAATAGAGTTTTTGCGCCGTTAGAAGTCTGGAGGAATTGTACTCTCTTTTAATCAAACAAACCAAAATCGGTAGATTACCCTAATAATAATAAATAGTAGTTTATGTTCCACGGATAGTTAAAAAAGATTCCTCAATCGTTACTTGCAGTTAATTGTAATTGTTGACTCCCGGGATAGTAGAGAGTTTACTCTTCTTCTTATTATAAAAAGTGTTCAAAATAGTTTTTAATGCCATAAATGCCGTCCGGGCTGGAACGTGCCCACCTCCCCCACAGTCATCGCCATTTCCCCTCTGCCTTCCACCCCTCCCTTCCCCTCCATCTTTTCCCCTCTTCCTCCAAATTTTCCTCCTCCAACACATTACATATGTATATATATCCATCTCAAAATCGATCATCACCCGCTGTCCCCGATGGCCTCCTCTACCCTCCTCTTTCCACACCACACGACCTCCCAACATCTCCTCTTTGTCGGCCCAGACATTCCTTCGAGTTCCTTTTCATGTCCCGCGAACCACTGTTGAGGATAGGGAGGATGGCTGTGGGAGGGGGGGGGGAGAGGAGATGGAAGGAGAGGTAGGGGCGCCATCGATACGATTTTCATTTTTATCACATTTTTCCCTCTCTTTCTTTCTGGTCTCCCGTTCTCCTTTCTCCATTCCTCTCGTTCATCCTTTGTCTCGATTCCCCTAAAGGTTGGTAAAAGTACTGGTAGCTACGAGTCACTGATTTTCTGTCCCTTGTCTCTATTGAAATAATTGTTATTCCTCTAAATTTCCAAGGCCTCCCTTAGGATTATTGCATGCGTAAGACATCTGGCCAACACCACAGGTTTTTGGCGCTGTCACTGGGTGGCAATCTCTACCGGAACACTCCTGAAAAATCCCAGTAAAACCCCAACCTACACTGAAACGTGGTTTAGCATTCCCTATGGCACGACAGTATACCGACTGTAAAGAGTTCGAAAATTTTCACAAGATGTTCGGGAAGCATTTCACGCCGGAAACTGAAAGTTGACGCCAAGTTCGCTTTCCTAGTTTTTTACCATTGAAAGAAACGTTGGCAAGTTCTACCCGCATTCACACTTGGCATCACTATGGCACAACTGGTATGAACTAGATAGATAAATTGTTTGTAAGGGGGGCCTTCGACAGGAGCCCGGGCACTTGGACCTTCTTGGTCCTTGTGCCAACCCCATGCCTGTCTGTCACATGCAGACAGGGAACAAGAGTGCCACGGCGTAGGTATGCCTGGTCACCCATCCAACCGCCGTCCGGGCCCAACATTGCTTAACTTCGGTGATCTTACGGGAACCGGTGTGTCAATGTGGCTGGGCCCTTGCCCCACTGGTATGAACTAACTATAACGAGAACCATATTTGTCACTCTTCACCTACCGGTCATTTGAAGATGACGACGATTGATCAGTTGACTGTTCTTACTAGCATACATTCGAATGGCAGAAAACAGCTCTTTGTAGACAGATAATTTTGGTAGTTTACCTGGGTAGAAAAAGTTACCGTGGTCGGTGTCAACCGGGCGTTCAAATTAATAACCTTTTCCTCGTAATCGAATATCGTGGTAGGAAGCTTCATGGAGATTGATTAACTCCTGTTGACTTAGACGAAGCCAGTCTTTGACGCCTAAGATACCACTATACTTTGGCACACAATTGTTTGGAACGGGGCAAAGTTATTTTAATCATGAATAAACCCGAAAAGGTTTTATTCAGGAGTTTAGCTTTGTGAGACAGACTCCCATTCCAGATTTCTCCATGATAATTCCGACTACAGTAGGACTAAGCCTCATGCTTACGGCCATCGGGTTTGACCTCATTTCATGTCATTTAAACATTTACCCGACTGAACAAAGCCATTGCGATTTTATAACTTTTTTTCGCTTCCACTCCCTTTCGATTGCCATCCCTGACTCGTGGTGGAATTCTTCCTACGTAATTCTTCTTTATTTTTAAATCCCTTCACACTTTCCACTGTAATGAACTCCCTTCCTGCTTTGAATAGACATACACTCCCGGGCATACGCGGATAGAACATAAAAGACACGACAAGTGTGCACCAGAGTTTGGTTGTTGTGCTTTGTCTGTACAAGATTAAGGTCACGTCCGGCAATGTTTATGCAGAAAAGGATATGTAGCGAAATTAATGCCGATTTTCCGCCATAATAGCGGAGGAGAAAAGAAAATGCATGGACAAAGGGTCATGAAACCACAGGTTGCCGAGAGCGAGGTACGTAAATGAATGTGCCTCCGAATAGCAAGCTAGCATAGTTCTGCGGCTTTATTTTTTTCCTCCTATTGTGCACTCCTACCAGTAAGGGCTTAAGAGCATAATTAAAGCATTGGAGGAAGAGGAATCCTTCGCAGTTTGTTTGCTTCGCAATTCAAAGGAAGAACAGAAAGTTACGGCACGAAAAGTCTAAAAACCAGCTATTGTTGTAGGAATAGAACTTATATACTTAGATAAAGTAAAACAAAAAAATACAACTACCGAGATACATAAGCAAGGAATTATATTACCACAGTAAGTTTAAATTCACAACTTATTTTCTCTTAGAGACATTGGGTAAATTAAATTAGGTAATTCAAATCGAGATTAAGTATAAAGGGTTAATAATGCCTAGTGATTACATGCATTAACTGTCTCCTGCGTAACAGTAAACAATAATAAAGGAAATAGAAAATGTGACGCTCTTGAGTCTAAACAATTGTTCATTTCGAGCTCACAAAAACCCATCTTCTGAATTGAATTAAGCATCTGGAAAAAAAATATCGGATTAATTACGTCTGGAAAATTTTAAGTAGTGTTTTCAGCGAGGTTCATTTGCCCACGCTCATTATAAATATTCTTCCTTCATATCTACTGACCTTAAAAATTTTCTCCAAGTTCATTTAGCCCCGTAAATTTAAAATTTTAGCCCCTGCACGCATTTGGTACACACATCACATTAATATTTTAAAGGCGTGTAGTTCGGATGCTTTCTCAATTATTTATAAAACTGATTTATAACTCACCGTTCTACTTCTTTAAAACGCAAAAATAAACCTTTGGTTGTGAAAACATTTTCAGCGTACAATATGAAACAAATAAGTACAGTTAAAGTCTCAAATACTTTTCAGTAATTCAGTATAAAACCACTAAAAATATCTAGTCAGTCATAAATGCAAGCATTTTCTGTGACATTTAAGTCATTATATTTACTTCACGCTTCTTAAAACGGCTTCAAGTTTAAAATAAATTTCTAATATACTCTTACTACGAATTTATGATCTGAAAGACTGTTGCTTGGTCGTAGCCCAGGAATTGATGGCCCTACACAATTTGTGTGGCTACCAAGCGACACTTCAGTTCACTTACCCTCTTTTCATCTGTTTTTGTTCAATTTTTACGACTTTTCACGTCGGTAAAACGCCCACCGTAATAATCGTGCCTTTCTAACCACCCGAGGTGGAAGGCGATTAATTTTTGTGGGCCCCACAGACATGTTAGACCAGATAAGAGTTATTGATTCAACCCAGGTGAATACGAAGCCAACAACTTTGAGAATGGTCTTAATCCACAGAAAAGTGATACTTGAGTGGCGCTGTCCTTGTTTTTAACTTAGGTGGTCGCGGTTCCCTTCCGTGAGCATTGCGTCATGATGTATTCTCATTTCCCAGGAATAGTGAACTATTTACTGGTGAAATGAGGGTAACAATATTTCTGTATATAATAACACTGTTGAAGGGAAATGAGAATTCATTGATATAAGGCATAGTGTTTCGTGTTCACTTTTTCTTGGTCTCAAGGGCTTTTCTCCCATTTTGTAAGCTTTAATGTCTTTTATTTTTTTATGTAGGGTGTTTTAGCGTCTTGGTTCTTTCTCGGATTTAAAAAAAAGACGCCAAAATTTCCTATTTAAGGCGGCCAAAATCTCAACCCGGTAACTCGACTTGAGGACGCTAAATGGAATACCAGCGAAACTGTCGTCATCAACAAAGTTCTAACGCGGTGACAACCCAGAAACAATGGACAGATTAATATCCTCCACGTTGCACTGAAACTCACCTGATCGGATTTTTTCATGTAATCTAAGCCTAGCGTGTAGCCTCCGGTTCCCAAGCTAATATTTCCATCAACTGTGTGACACTTTCTGTACGTTCGTACCTGTGACGGAAAGTGTAAAGTGGTCGACAATTATACGTGTCATTTGGTCGGGATTTGGACTAACACGGTCATCGGTGGAATTTGGACTAACACGGCACAGGTGTAGTGATCAGAAATGTTCCACTGCCGCGAATCGAACCCGGTCAACATCTAGGGAAGCCAGAACACTAATCGCCTCGTTAATCTGGTATTTTCTCTCATCTCGTGGACCATACGGTTATACGTCGGTAGTGAAAAAATAACTGAATGTTTCTGGGTGCAGGCACCATTTATAATATTATGTAACACATTATCAAAAAAACTATAGAAAAAATTCGATTCCGTCAATGAGATAGTGGTAACCTTCCATACAAGGTGTTGGAGAAAGCGCGGGTCGGAAAAATTCTGCGCACTGCAGCGGACATGAACGACGATGAATGGAACGATAGCCTTCTTGGGAACGATGTTCGTGGACGAAACGTTTGGTAACCGAGGCCGGTAGGCAGTATACCGTAGGTACACACAGTGGTGATGGCCGAACGGATTTTACAAATCCGTTCAAACTTTATATGCTTAATGAAGAAAGCTTTCTTTCCCACAAATTAATTAAAAGCTTAACAACTATCCATGTTTGACACCTTGCCTGGAAATTAAAACCAAAAACAACAATCGAGCACGCGAATAAACAAGTTCTTTACTTCTAAAACATACTCAAACCAAGGGTGGCTCCACACATTAGGTTTGGGGGGGGTGGGGGACACCATTGGCTCTTGGGGTATACCCCCAGGAAAAGAGGGGGTTCGTGGGTCTCGTCCCGGAATTTCGTAACGAACTATGTGCAAAATGGCACGTTATAAGTGGTTTGGAAGTAAAAAATTGCCTTTCAAGAAGAGCAAGTTTTTACTAAATGCATATTTCCTTTTAGATCAACTCCAAGTTTCGACTCATTCCAAAATTATTTTGATTCACATTCGCATTTATTTTGTGGATTTCAAAACCGTTGTAGTTTACTTAGGTAAATTTAACTGGATTTTATAGTAAAATAACCAAAACTTCAATAACAAAAAAGCAACAAAATATTTTGGCTTTTAATTTAAGGTCCATGACAAAGAAATGCGTGTTTATGGGGGAAATTCCCCCCCCCCCCTTTGAGCCACTAATGACTCCAACGCACATCAACAATGAGAGTTTTCCATTCAAGGTGTTGAAGTTAGCGCACACCCGAAAACATCAGCGCACTTTATTGTGCTCACGAACGACGTGGAATGGAACGATGTGGGCTGGCGAAATGTTCGTAACCTGCCGGTAGGTAGCATTTCGTGAGTGAACAACAGTCACGGCCGAATTTTTTTAGTAAAGTTGTTGAATTCGATCAAAATAAGTACTATGTAAAAACGTAAGCTTTATATCACAGAGCAATTAAAAACTTTACCATATCCATTTTTGACGTTTACACTGAAAAGCAACGAACTTGACAACAATCGCGGATACCATTATCGAAGTTCTTTTGTTATTTAGCACAAATCAAATCTGCTCCCGATCGGTTTTTGAAATGCGCTACCTAGTGCGCAGGGTCTGCTATTTCTGTAACAAATGGAAGGCAAGTGCGCTGTTGTGTTGCGAAACAATTAGCGCACGGTTGCGAACGGAAGGCGTCCATAACACCCTGTCTTTTTTTCAAGCGCGCTACCAAGTGCGCAGAGTCTGAAACAAATGGAAAGCAACTGCGTCGCCGTATCGCGAGTTGAGCAGCGCACTAGAGCGAATGGAAAGCGCACATGAAAACGACAAGGGAGGCACTGAAGTTGCAGCGACCCAAATCCCCGCCGACATAATCCGTTCCCTCTTGTTCACACCTCCATCCACCCCTCAAACACCTCCATGTCACGTGGCCAGAAAAGCCCACCCGCCCCACCACTTCTCCCATTCCTAATCCCCCATCTCCTCCCGAATTCACCGGTATGGGCGCCCCCCATCCACTATACTCCCACCGCCCCCCCACCTCTTGAGCACACTCCCTTGCCATTGCCAGGAACGTGGCAGTACGGAGGCAGGAGTCTGCGGGAATTAACCGATCGTCGCGATTTTGCGCGCAAATGAGTTTTAAGTGGGTCCCCGGAAGGTTTGCAGGGATCTGACGAAGTCGCGACGTCACCGCACGGAACGACACGAGGACGCCCGTCGCCCAGAAGCACCCTGGCGGCGTCGCTGCTGGTTAAATGTCTCGGAAAACGAACACTTCAAACCTAGTTTCCGCGACCTGAGGATATCCAGAATGCCCGCACTAACTACATCCTCACTTAAGATTGCCCTAGCGAGATTCTTTCCTATTCATGATAGAGATCACATTCAAATGTTGCTATTAAATGTAGGAAGAAGGAAGTAAACTTTGCAATTGTGTATAAACTTTGTTTTAAATAATAATGAAAAACTATAACTTTGCGATTTCACATTATTATAAAATGATGTGGAATCACAAAGTAACAGAATTAATAATTGTAACTTTGCGATTCCACATTATTTTATAGTAATGCGGAATCGCAAAGTTACAGTTTTGATTTCTAACGTGAATCGGTTCCATTAAGTTACGCCTGAAACTATCAATTTGTTTTAAATTATAGACATTCTCACTAATTATCTAAATAAACTTATATAAGGTTTTAATCTAAAGATATCCACGATTCTCGCATAAAATCTATACTCCCTTAACAGTTACTTCTCATTCCCTATCCACTTAATTTCTCCATGCTAGAGATATCTCTTCGCCCTCTTCGTCATATCCCTGATATCCCCTTCGCTGTTAAAACTATAGCAACGTAGATACTATGGCCAATGAAAATGGCAGGATAAAGCGTTCCAGGACCGGGAATCAAACCTTAGACTTTTCATGTCGGTGCTAAGCCCCGCACGCTATATAGCGCAACTTGGTGGCAGACGAAGGAAGCGATTAAGGAACGGAGGAGAGAGGACAGTACATGGTAGGCAACGCTGCCAACATAACTGAATTTATCTTGAGAAGGCGGGAAGAATCAGTAGCAAGTTATTCGACTGAATTTTCCATAAATGATGAAGCTATATGAAAATAAATTGATAGTGCTTGCAACAACTCAAAGAAGCAACCCTCTGATGGTTGTAAAAACTATCCAAAATCTCTTTCATCTCAATGACATGGGTTCCAAAATCTGAAAGCCAGGGTTAAGGGGCCATGTGACCCCAAACTCAGTGTAAAACTCGGCTCTAACACTAGTTTTTGCAGAATATGGAAATACGGAGTCAACCACTGCCCAGCTGCTGTGGACAATGAATTATTATTCAACACACACTCCAGTTTTATGGATGCTTTGAGTCATCATACTATAAATGTAGTGATTTGCCATAGTTGCCCCATCCCCCGCCAACTCCGGCGCAGCAAAATTGCCACATAACAGCCCAGTTTTAACTCGATTAATTTTTTCTCTTGCAAACTGGGTAAAGGCAATGCCCGACGCACAAAGCGATAGCGACACCATATCCGTGAGATTAGATATCGAGCCGTGAGTGAGGTTGCGAAGGCAGGAAGAAGGGGAGGGCTAAGCGCGGAATTAACTGAAGTCGCTTCGTCGCACCGCGACGGTTCTCAAGACAGCTTCACTGAGATTATACGGCTCTAAATTCTGAATGCCACTTTCCTTTTGCACTGTAAAAAATATTGCTTTCTCCGTCGACATTCCTTAGGTATGAAAAACAGAAATAAGGTACTAAATAAGCAGATTGTCTACCTAATGTATACATTTTAATGAGCCCTATTCCAGCCACAGAATCTGAGTTAACAGCAATCTCTATTTCTGTGAATTACCATATTGTGATGAAAGACCATCGGCTTTCCCGGTGGATGGAATGAATAGTCTTTTCAGGTTTTTCACAGGGTGAGGCTTTCCATAGCCGACATTTCCATGGGTGACTCGGTCAACCTCATCAGGGAAAAAACTGAGTGACTCTCTTTTTTTCTAACTCAGTAGGACTCGCCGAGTCGCCCATCGAAACGTCGGCTGTGGAAAGCCTCACCCGATGCTAAGCCCGAGAAGAATTTATTCATACCGTACTTCGATTCCATTACTTGCAGTAATTTATTGATAACTCCAAAACCAAGAAGGGCAGGAAACTGAGTTTTATTATAATTCACTTTTCTGGTAGAACTCGCTTTTGAAAATAGTTTTATGCAAAAAAACATCATTTACAGTAAAACAGTAAAGGGTAAAATGCTTTGTCTCCATGTTTCACCCATTCTCGCATCTGACACAGTTGATTTTTAAATTTAATCTGCAAAAAAATACGATGGAAAGGTATGGTTGTTTCGTGCTCAAAAACGAAGGAACCGTTTTCCTACAATTATCCAGAATAAGTATAATGTGGCATTCAAGTAACTTTACGGTGCAAGCAGAAGAAGCGTATTTAGCCCAGTATCCAGCACACGCATGAGACGATTCGGGTGCGTTGGGAAAATTTACTTCCAGCTGACACGGCGGGAAGATGGCGAGGAAAAAACCAAGGACGCCATATTTTTCGCGTAAAAAAATGAAGACTGCGAGGACAGTAAAAAAAAAGGTTGCCGGTAAAGTATTTCGCTGCCGGTTGCCATCAAGCTTATCAGCGAAACCTTTTTATTTATTAAGGACGTTGGCGACTGCGTGAGTAAAAGTGAATGGAAAAACCTCGCATTTTTCTGCACCGTTTGCAACGAAACACATATTTTCAATTGAAAAGATCAACAGACGATATTAAAGATTCATCCGCTTGAAATATGACACTTAGGTGTTTTAATTGCTAGCGACTTATGCCCAAGAAACTGATTGCAGTGTCATTTCTGTTTGATACAATCATCCAGCGATAACGGCTCTGATTTGTTTATAACTCGAAGACACAGATAATTTGGTTTCTTCATTTCTATGCCGTTTTAATCCTTGAAAAAACTACGCGTGAAATTATAGCTCCAGGCAAATCCAATGCGCACTTTTGGTATTAATAATTATGTCATCCAACTCTCACCCTAAAGTCTCGCACATTAACCAGTGATATTGGTCTTCGCATTGAATATTTTACTCATGTAGCTCTTTTTAGGGAAGATAAATCGAGAGAGTTGTACTGTGTCACAGGATAATTTGAGCTTGGGTGGAGCCAGACTACATCCAGGTAGGTGACTGTTTGAGAAAAAATGTATGCCCAAATTTAATCAGGAAATTGATGAATAGACATTTATAGCAAGTACAAAGAGTATAAACGCCAACTTGTGGTTAAATGGCTCACACATATAAAAGACCAATATCACTGGTTAATGTGCGAGACTTAAGGGTGAGAGTTGGATGACATAATTATTAATACCAAAAGCGCGCATAGGATTTTCCAAAAGCTGTAATTTCACGCGTAGTTTTTTTCAAGGATTAAAACGTCATAGAAATGAAGAAACCAAATTATCTGCGTATTCGAGTTGTAAGCAAATCCATAGTCGTATGTAATTCGTAAGAAGCTAGAATAAGTCAAGTTACGCCCGGTTGAGTTGACGACAGTCAGGCTTACGGCACACCCTTCCTCGCAAACCATGGTCGTGAGAGTCAGAGGTGGAACCCGGGAGAGGAAGGGTAGAATTGATTTTGTCCACCCATTCAGTCTCTTCTCTTCGCCCTACCATACCACCAACAACCCTCTCGTCTTTCCTTCACATACGTATATATGTCTACGCTCCAGGGATTGTAGATTACAAAAGCCGTCAGCCACGCGGGCCTCGACTCTCTCCAAACTTAATGGAGAGATGTAGTCCGCCAAATTGGCTTGGCGGTTTCACGACATCCAGAGCCTCTTTTGACTAATTCTTGTCCTCCGCGTCCGGGACGAACCCATTTCAACCCCACGTAAACCCTCACACCATTCTCTCTCCCTCGTTTCCCCTCTCCTACCCTCTCACCCAAATTCCAATGACAAACTTTCATCCCTTCCGTACCCACCCAAGTGCACACAATCCTTAACCGTCGAACCGACAGCGGGGGTTTTGAGATGTGCCGTTACATAACATTAATAACAACATTTATCTAGCATAAATCTATTCCAAAATACAATTTTCTTTACACGCATGAAATGTTTCCACACACACTTCCAATGTTTCACTCCCAACTCATGAAATAGGTATGTACAACATGCCCATAATCACATTTCCGGTACAATTAGACTGTAACAAAATCCTTCTTTATTTGGCCACACAGTTTGGGCCACATTTGGGAATTGCAGCTAGGATTTTCGAACCGCCAGAGGTACCCAGCGCCAATTGACACCATGCACAGCCATCCGGGAGGAAATATTATAAGATGAGCCTCACTGGAATATCACGCCATCCTTACCAAAATTATAATGAAGTATCATATGGCTCTGCATGTGTTTTTAAATAGCATACTTACAAAGAAAATATTTCTTAAAATTTGTGTTTCAAAGAAAATGTTAAGCATCCTCACTCTCATCTGTACTCATACTTCGATTATAAGAAACCTAACTGGAGATATAAATATATCTACATAGTACATACTACCCTACGAGCCACCGCATAGATGTGTGGCAGGGGGTGTTATGATACCATCCATGGAAAAGGGAGGGAATAGGTATTAGGAGGGGGGAGGGTGAGGGTGAATTGTGTGTTAGCCATGTGTATTAAGATAGTACCATGATATTTTGGAATAATCACTTTTGCATCAATTTCGCTAAGATGACTCTGTATGTGTTTTTAAATAACATGCAAAGAAAATATGTATTTCTTCAGTGATTAAAGCAAAAATAAAATAATAAGGTGGTTGGAGCGGTAATTGTTGCATTGAGTGCACATTTGATCAATTTTTAATGTAAGTTGAAAAAAAAATTCGTGGACTACATTTCGCTTAAGTGTATATGTGTAAACGGTGGAAATCACCACACATACATAAATGTTGATGCAAAAATTATGTTTTACAATCTTCGCCTTAATTTTGTTGACTTGGAGTTTCGGCGCGGAATTCGAAACTCAAGGGAAAATTACAATTAAGTACTCTTCTTTTTTACACATAATGGTACCTTGATATTTGTAGACACCCATTATGATAGCATGAAACTATTATTTTGGGTTTAGAAGAAAGCTTTTACATGCTTAATCGAATTATTTCGAAATATATGTCATGTGCCATGAGGTTTGCCAAGAAACCAAAACGGTAACATGCAATGCTTTTTATTTTATCTATATATATATATATATATATATATATCACTAATATGAAAGGGCTCACGCAAATCTGTTCTTAAACTGAAATCACTCCTACCACGTTATGCATCCTCCATTTCAGCTGCAGTTTTTTCATGCACTAACTTTGACTATAAGCAAGCTAATTCAAAATATTAGCATACGTAATACATCAATCTTGTTAAGAATACTCAGAGTGTTTTTGATTTATGTTCTCACTCAGTGATTCAACCCGAAGGTTGGTTTGGATAGTTGAGGGTAGAGCTCACCCCGGACTAAGCCACAGGCGTGTGAATTTCACACATTCAGGCTAGTTCCTTTCCCTGGGCCACCTCGCACTCTGAGGATTTTTTTGATCAGGGGCGTCCATAGGCTTCACCCGGATTTGAAGCCGGGACCCTTCGATCAATAGCCAAGCGCTCTACCCACTAGGCCACCACGCTCCCTGGTTTATGTTACGCGCAAATAAATTATTTCTTTATTTTATGATACAATCAAATATAAAAGTAATCGTTGAGCATTTTCATTTTCATGTGACGTTTTTCACGTGCTTCGACCAGGAAATATTTGCTCAAAATGTTGTTTTAAATGCCGGATGATTATATTTGGGAGTTGCCCGGGGTGACGACAATTTTCCTCGGGAATACTCGTATCAGCAAGGTCCCCCGTTAATTTCGTGCCACCCTGCCAGCACCTTTGTCGTTGATTGAGGAGGATGGGCGCGCTTTTTGCGAGCGGCGAACTTGCCTCAAGCCATGCAGAAACTCTCTCCACGGCCGAAAGGCTCCGAGCGGAGACGGGCTTCAAAGGCGTGCT
Source organism: Pyrrhosoma nymphula (assembly GCA_963573305.1). Lineage (NCBI taxonomy): Eukaryota > Metazoa > Arthropoda > Insecta > Odonata > Coenagrionidae > Pyrrhosoma > Pyrrhosoma nymphula. The sequence continues at coordinate 65,423,301 of OY754330.1, read as the reverse complement.
TCACAAACCAAGTTACCGACGACGTTAACTTCTCTTCTATTTACCCAAGCTCAATTTATTCCACGAACGGTGGCGATGAAATTAAGAGGCAAAATATATTTCGTGAAGCTTTAAAGTTGATGAAAGTTTTTTTTTCTCCTGACGACGTTCTCAGTAAGACGATCGAAACGCTGAGTTTAACAAAACATTTTCTCTCCGCAGCAGAAAAGCCCAAAAATGTTTGATAGCTGTTAAAATTCAATTAGCAATTAATGAAAAAAGCAGGACTGGAAATTTTGCGAAGTGGAGCTTCGGAAGAAATTTGAAAAGTCGTTTGGAATCGGATCTCCCACCGTACTTGGCTGAACATTTTATTATTGGATTAAGATTTACCTCGAACGGGAGAGGAAAACATTTTTTAGAAGTTAAAAAGATGAAGAGTCGTCGTATTTCTCATAACAGGGCTGACAACAAATCTGCGCGGCCTGCATAAAGGGTCCAACAATAAAAGATATATGTTTTGATGCACGCGAAACCACAATTTTTCTGACTGAACGTTTATTTCGCAAATAGAAATGTCATTTTTAGCAGTACAGTGTAATTGCCTTATAATATTATTAGCTGATACAAATTGATCATTCCCTTTTCAGTAGTACGGTGTAATTGTCTTATATATTGCCTTTAGTGCTGGCTTATCAGTATAGTGCTCTTGGGCTGTGTTGCGTTAGTTGATCGTGAAGTATCAAACTATAATTCGGTTAGAAACTGGAGCGTTTGAAGCCTTAAAGTTGCTTTTGACTACTTCATGTGTCGTGTGCATTCTAAAGAAATATTCTTCCATTAAACTTGTTTTATTTCAAAAGCATGACTTTGATCGTTATATTTTTCTATACTTTCATACTAATACTATCGGGATGATGACTAAACTCTTATTTAATAAACAGACGATCATAACTGGGCATTCCCTTTGTGTTCATGCGGGTGAAACATTGGCCTGCTTTGAAAGAGAATCTTCTAGGCTGGCACAAGTACAAACCATATTACGCGAATGTCATGTAGCCCTGATGCAGCCACGCGAATGTAGCCCTGATGTCTCCAGCAGCGGAGACGAAACGAAGGACCTTTTAAACCTTGACGCGGTGTAACCCAAAAGAACAATACTGCATATTACGCGAATATTCTACCTGTGTGTATATTCCTTACGAAACGATTTTTGATGTTTGTATTTGAACGTGTTATATAAGGTTCTATATTGTACGAGAATCTTTCATTAGGACATGACAAGAGCATTGTTTCGTTCATAAAAGTCATGATAGGATGAATTATTATGTATTTTCTGTCATTCTATGCACTATTTTTCAGTGTACTGGAATAAGGTTGTAATCCTCGCAGTTGAAATAGCCCGATAGGAATCACTTACATACTTTGATTTGAGAGAACTGTAATACATACTCCTGAATTTTACGATTTAGGAAAATGTTTTTCGTAATAATATCAATGTAAAATATCTTTTTCTCCAGGAATTAAAGGGATTTTTTTCGCTTCTATGCTGAGCAGAGAGGGTACTCGCCTGCACGGCGCGGGCGGTTCCGCATGTTCGTTCCCACTACCCCCGGCAGCCCCGGCCTCATTATCCGGCGTCGAATCTCGCCTCTCCCGCGATTGATCTGCCTTCTGCCTCCGATGCCGTGACATTAATTGATGAGAGCTCCAAGGGAAACACGACCCGAGCAGCGGGGCTCCTTCACCTCCCTATCTCCGAGGGTATTTTCCTGGGTTTTAAGGGATTTTCGGCGAGGCGAAAATAAAAAATTCGTGTTTCTCGTTTAAATTCCCTTCGACGTCGTGATTTCGCTGCCTTCACTTTTCGTTTTTGCTGATCGCCATTGGCCTAATCATTGGGGCCGTCCAATCGCGGCGGTTCTTCGCCTTGATTTATTGCCGAGGCTGACTAACCATTGATTCGATCTATTTTGGGCGTATTAAATTCCATGGTTCACGCATAAACGCTCATAATTACTCATAAGGTTAGCTGATCTCCATCACTTCTGAGTTTATAAATAGAAGATACTGAAAAGCAGCAAATAACTTATTGCCGCTCTATAAGGGATCAAAATAGTTTCGATAGATCAATCATATGAATCTCCCACCCTCACTAGGTAGAGTAGACTTTTTACTTGTGTTTAATAACATATTACTAACACTAACTAATAACATTACTAACACTCCACCCCGCTTGATATATCCGGCATTATTTTGTTCTCTGGATGAAGTAGTATCTCGTAGCATACATAAATTAATAGTGTTAGTAATATTAACCACTATACGTCTCTTTAGCAGTGTACTGCATGTTTGCTTGCTCATTTATGTAGCACTCTCCAAGTTTCTGGTTGGATAGTGCACTGTTCTCCTGTCTGCTTTTTGGTTCTCGTCTAGTGGCCGGGGGAACGTGCGAGGTCACGATTTGAACTGGGACGAGTACTGCATGCCTGGTGTGGAATCACCCCGTGCCACACACCCCAGTGGTGGCTTGCACGGTACTTCGTAGATGTAGAAGGTAAATGCTGATAGTTAATGTCCTATGAATTCATTTAGTCAATTAAAAATAGCGATATAAACCACCTGACAAAGTTGAAGAATGACGATCACGTTTTCGCTCTTATGAGCGTAATCGAAAAATAACGAAACACGAGCGCACGCGTTAATGGAGAACAGTTATCGCGCCCCTGATGAGACTTGAGGTTTTCTGGCGTCACCTTGTAGTTGGTACTCCCATATGCCATATGAAATCAGTGCTTTTATTCCAGAAGTTCTCCTCGCGCAAAGATAAGGTGCTCAGCTTAACTTTTTTGAAATGCATGAAATACGCATCAAGAAACGAGGATAATCATAAGGTCCTTCTATATGACATCGTTTCCACATCCCACTCACACCTATATTCCCTATAATTTTCCTCTCCACTTCCATCTTCGTGACCTAAGTTGATATTTAATTTTATGCAATGCCACTCAACTTTCTTAACTCTGTACCTTCACTATTTTGTCTGTCGTCCCCGCCCCCTCTCTCTTCCAGCCCTTTCCATCCCTTCCTGAACGTATATTTACTCCAGTTTTATCTTTTATATATAATAATCTTGCACGTGAATGCGTGAGTACTGAAATATTGTACGTGAAAATGACTCCATAAATCGAAACCTTGGTCATAAGGTTCAGTTAAGATTTGTTGTGTACTACGCACAGTTTACCTCATTTTTGTTGAGGTTGTAATACAACGATACTTAGGTCGTAACAAATAAAACTTTACGAAAATACACTATGTTATTTATTGCTTATCAGTAGGACTGATTTCCACAAACATACACGGTAAACAATTTCGTTAAATAGAAGACGACGCAAGAGCTATCTTGATCATAATAGGAGAGAGAAATAATAATTAAATTTGCTAAAAATAGACAAAAGTTCATATAAGAATACATTATTTCCTTATCACATGTAGACTACCGAGAGTACGTTCCCTAAAAACTGCGACACGTGGACGAAACCGTGTAATGCAGCGACAATGGTGAAAAAAAATACGACAGAGTTTATGAGATGGTGCTAATGTAAATTATACGGGTCTTGAAACCAAAGAAAATGTAGTAACTTATGATAGCGACATCAAGGCGCAGTAAGAGATCATATAGCGAGAGACAGATGCCGGGGAATTGTTGGTTTCGGCTCGTATTCGGCGGGGCGGGTCTTCAATTCGTCCTGAGTGCCCATTAACCACAGGCAATGGGAAACACTGTCCAATAGATACCACTAAAAGTTTGGGGCGCGGCATGAATAATAAATTGATTCTCTTAAAAAAGCGCCTCGTCTTGAAAAGACAACAGTTTCAATGAAACTGCTTTCAGTCAGCACGCCAGAAAACATCTGAATTTCGTTCGCCTACTCCAATCAAATAAGAATGAAACGACAGCACTTTATCAAAAAAGAACTGGACTGAATTCGTCTTCTTCCGGAATCTGGTTGGTTAATCAATACAAACGCCAACAACGACACGTAGGCACATATTCCCCGGCGGAGTTTAGCAAGAGGGAGTAAAAAAATATTCATCACGCGCTGAAAGCAGCACAGCAAGCGGAGCGAGTGAAAATGGCAGGACGTCACTGGGGCTGCAAAACGCCCCCACCAACGAAACCGGGAACTCGACCAAGAGCCGAGGCGAAAGAAACGATGGAAATGAAAATCGATGGGAGAAGACACATTGCGAGATAAATACCCCAAGAAAAACTCCTTTTCGAAGTAATTTACAAAGTGCTCCTGGCAGCCTTGTACAGGAGAGACCTTCTTTTCCTTCCCATTTCTTATATATATATATATATATATATATATATATATATATATATATATATATATATATATATATGTAAAAATAAAAGGAAATAAATATTTAAGTATATGCTAGGAAAAAGGCGTTGAGGTTGGGGAAGGATAGATAGGTAAATCAGTGGACACTCACAGGCAGATGATCCATGACGACACAGGTGTCAACTGCTTAGGGTAGCTTTCGGGCTAAGGACCCTTCTTCAGCTAGAGAAAATCACTTATATATACACACTCACACACACACAGTCATACGAAAACATGACGCTCAAAGGCGCGAATAAATTCATTCAATCATAGGAATTGGAAATGGATAGGAACACATAAAAGGACGAACACAGGTTTTGGTGGGGAAGATTAAATTGGTTCGAATTCAAAGAGAAAAAATTCACCTGACCCGGAATACGAACCCCGATCTCCCGATTTCCGGTCAGGTGATTCCAGGGTTAGGCGAAACTTTTTCTGTTTGAGATCGACTCGATGTGATCTTCCCCGCCAAAAATTGTGTTCGTCCTTCATCCTTTTATGTGTTCATATCCCTTTCGAATTCCTATGTTTGAATTATATATATATACACATATTATATATTTATCACCCGAGTGATTCTCCAAGAAGTTTTATGCATATATATATATATATTTTTTTTTTCTATAGCTGAAGAAGGGCCTACATGCCCGAAACGTCCCAGTAAGTCTTCTCTCTTTTTTCTTTTCTTTCCCCACCCCCTGTCAAGTGTTTTTATTATATATATATCCTCCTCTCTTTAGCATGCGGTGGTTGGCGAGGGAGAAGGATGAGGGAGAGGAATGCTGGGATGAGATGAGAGGGGAGAAGTATTGTCTTTAAGACCCCGGCTGGCATCAGCCAAGAGGCATTTTTCAACCTCCCTCCCCCTAACAGTTCCGCCGCACTTGCTCCAAACTTCACCCGCTCCCACCTCCCCTCCTCATCCTTCCTTCCTTCGGCACGCTTAAGACCTCCCGGAATCCCCGAGGCTCACATCGTTCCTCCCAATTCCCTTCCCGCTCAACATCTCGCTCTTCCAAGGAGGTTGAAATCAAGGTTGGCGGTGCTCTCCGATACGATATTTTTTCATATTTTCTAACTCCAAAAAATTATCGTGCTGTAATTACGCACCTTACCGTAGTTATCAGCTTACCATACCGTAATTGAACGAAAATATATCGTACCCAAATGTATGTTAAAATTTAACATACATTCCCAAATACGTAAAACTACCGTTCCATGATGCATGCCAACATATAACAATAAGAGAAAAATCTTCGTCAACAAGGAGGAAAAATACGACACTTTTACTTGTAGAACTAAAAAATATTTTTAAATAACTCCAAGTCAGAAAAAATATCGTGCCGTAATGTATCACAACATATACCAATAAGAGAAAGATCTCGTCCATAACGAAGAAAAATGCGGTATTTTTTATTTTGGACAGCTAAAACATTATCGCATCATAATTGCCATGAAAATAGCAATCCGAAAACTGAGGGAACTAATTATACACACGAGAAAGATATGGGTGAAAATTTTCCAGTAGCTTTTTTTCCTCATTCTAACGAAAACTTGCACACCAACACACAGCTCTTCTATAACACTTTATGTGACTTAGGATGGGCATATGGACGCCGCAAATTTTCATTTATGTCTGCGTCAATACAATATACAGTGTTTATTAAAACAGGTGAAAATTCTATATTATCTGTCTCAATTTCAGATACCTCGTGAAAAGAAATTGGTGTCTTCATCCATTCCTTCTCACACTTCCTAAGGTATCACTGTTAAACGAGAATCGTAACAAGTCTTTGAATGACGGATTAGCGAGAATTAAACTTGACGCAGGTGAAATGGACTCAACTTCCTTAGAAATTTTACCGTGCTACTTTTCTAATTTTTTCTTACTTTTTATTCTAACAGTAAAATAACTATTTGTGACGAGGGATCAGGTACTACTTTTTTTAAAAGAAATAAATAAGGCATTCTATGAAAAGCAAGAAAAAAAATCACGCTTGTGATCATCCATCGGCGAGTACCATAGCACGATATTTCAAATATCAACTGCAGCGCAAATTCTCGAGAAATGAGCCCCATGCAACAGCAAGTAAATGCCTAATCGTGGATTGAATCATTTTCTGTCACTTTTATGTCAATGGAATGAGCAGACGACATGTTCAAAGGCAGTTGAAAAGGAACAAGGTTAACAGTTGTGAAAAGGTGCAAGAGGAGGAGGAAGCTGAGCGGAAACATCACTCACCCAAGTGCATAAGCGGAACCCCTGACAGCGTGCCTTTGCAAGAAGACAAATGCGAAACGGAGAGGTTGAAGTGACGTGCCTCCTTCATGTCACGTGATGCTCTGCGTTGCAATTAGCCACCTCGCTGGAAAGGAATTAATAAAAGAGTTTCAGTAATTAGTCTTCATTTAGCTGTACTCCTCCGTTGGTCATGCTGAAATATTATCAAAATAGTTAGGATTCACACGGTTTAGCATTGTGAAGTCAGAGCATGAAATGACTTAACATGAATTCTTAATCCAGCCACGGTAGACAGGTAAGTAATGCAATGGTAACTCAAAGGTTCTCTTGGGTTTCAATCCATCCTCTGAAATGTACACTATGCGTTCGTGTCAGGATCACCGATGTTCTTATTCAAAACGGCATGATAAAACCTTAACATGCGGTGCTCTTTAAACTCAAATAAAACTACTGATCCTCAGCGGTCACAGAACTAAATACTATGAAATAAAAATTGGGTGTGCTTAGGACCAAACGCTGGAAAAGAAAACTTCTTTGACCGATTTATATTCCCAAATAAATCTGAATAACAAAGGAGAATAAGGTACAATAATATTTTAAAATGAATATTCCATTTATGTAAATTTTATTTTTTGTTGACAAAATAGGTATTTATCTGAAAATAGGTATTGTACATGCGTCTGAATAATATAAAACTCATTTGTATCTCTTATTTTAATCATATTTCTATTCTAATTATTCTAATTAACAATTCTCTTCATCATTGGTTACATCTTCAATCACCATTTCCTCTTTTTCATCATTTTCTCACATGTTATTTTCATTATTCTCATCAACAATTTGACTTATTTCATTACTATTTCTACAGAATTCTAGGAAAGAAACTATTGGCTTATGATAACTAGAGTAACTAATAACCTTTGCATTTCAAGATTCGGTAAAGAATACGAACAGGGAAATATGGTACGCGATTTAAACGGTGCACTTTTTCCCGCTTATCGCTTGTCCTAATATCTGGTGGCAGTTATGCGCACTGTTATGACAGCGGTGCTGCCGTCTGACGACGGTATTGGAACTACGTCGCTGAAGCAAAAAGTGCGTTACGGTACGTGACGCGAGTTTGCTCTTTTTCCCCCATGCCAAAAGTGCCCAACGGGCCAAAAGAAGTTATCACTTCACAAATATAGGAGGATATAAGCACCGTTAGACCGTTCAGCGGGAAGCTCACAGCTGTATTTCTGGGCTGAGCACTCTCTGATGTGCTTTTGACCACTGAGATTGGGATCAGCTTTTACATGCTACCTGGTTTACCCAGAGGCATTCAAACAGAGAGAAATGCACATGACAAACTGTAACCTGCGTCCTTGGACGATACAGAAGGACTAACTAGGCTAATGCAATAAGGTCGGCTGGGTTAGTCTGATGGAAGAAGGAGAGGAGTCTACCACACAGAAGAAACCTTAATAAGTTCGGAATTAATGAAGCATTCGTGCAAAGAAATTCTGCCGATAGTAATTTTTTAAACCAATACAAAATCTAAATCCTATTATACTTTTTGATGATTTGGAAGGCAAAATTCCTCGGAGAATTGTCCAACTCCAAACAAATAAGCATTAGCGGTGGATGCAAACTTAATGCCAGATGCTAAATATTACGTGGTGAACTGCAATAAATAGGGTCAAAATCGTTATATATTTCCCGTAAAAAAAGCCAGATTCGCTTAATAAAAACTTGGAAATATTCTTGTAAACACAAATTCTGTTGTATTATCCGCCCTCAAGCTTTTTTTTACGAAGGATGCGGAAAAACCTGCCAGCAGAATTCCTGGTGGGACCGCTCACCAGGGGTGTGTGGGAATGGATGTCCGGCCCACTAAAAAAAACCACAGCCTTCCTGTCTGAGTGAGCCAGCACGGAATCCGTTTTCACATTACACACAACTGGGCCTCTTTTTTTTCCTAATAGGATTACCCACATTCATCGCGAGGTGGTCCTCTAGTCCTCTCTTCGTCTTCTTCCTTTATCCGTAGGATAAGGCTTCCATCTTACTACCACGGTTTAAGCAAGGGGAAAATGAGGCCGTTGGAACCATAATTATGAGTAATTTAGAGCAGAGAATTTGTTGTTTATCTGGGGAGGCAACCGACAACAAGGACATTTGCGCGAATAGGGACAGGAGGGTAGATTGGCAAGGGGGGTTAAGGATTATTTGGAGAATGGAGGAAGGGTTAGAAAGAAACCTATCATTGTCGTTAGCCTAGATACTCTTAAATACACCCGGGGGACAAAAGATTAACGTTCCATCTGACGGCACTTGAATTACTGTCCATACAGCACCCAAGTTGGTATCCCGCTTAAAAATCTCGGCCGTTTCCAGGGTTCGAACCCGGGACCCTTCGGTATTTGAAGACAGTATTCTAACCAGCACACCAACCCGAACGTAGTTTGATCAGAGAGAGAGAAACAAGAAAGGGAAAATATTTCATTAAAAAAACGTAGGAGTTCTTGTTCAAGTAAAGAAAAATATTCCCACGTCAATTAAAGAATTTTAAGAGGAAGGTCATTTTTATCTGCCAATCCTTTCACTGGTGCAGTGGGATGTGAATTGGCGTGGACCATCATCAATGGAGTCCAAAACGTAAAGAATGTAATTTGGTAACGATATAATAAGTAGCTTTGCTTTTTTTCTCCTTTTTATTTTTTTTATCATTTTCTACATGGAAGGCTAATTTATTTTAAGTTTTTGAGTCAGTCATTCTGTAACAAATTTTGCATGTTAGCATGAGTGAACTAAAAAAAATTATCTCCGTGATGTAGGAGTGTAGTTACCATCCTTCATTAGTAAAATGATAGTTGGTTGCCGTATTGCAAGTGAAATCCTTTCCAAATATGAACGTTACTTGATTTAACGCAAAAGTATATTTGGTAAAATTGCTAATAACAGTATGACTGTGTTTGATGGTAAGTGCATGCCTGGTATAAAACCACCCCCTTCCACAAACCCACTCAGGTGGCTTGCAGGCTACCGTGTAAACGTAGACATAAACGAGTACAAAACATAAAAATGTGGATTCGATATGGAGTCAAAATTTCCCGGAGGAATGTGCCTCCCCGACAAATGCAGAAAATAATAAGCTCCTCGCGTTCCATGACTGAATACGATTCACCTCGCTGGCTATGCATATGAACCAAACTTGTTAGCGTGCGGATAGCCGTAGGCGTATAAGAGGGAACCTCTACCACGAATCTCATAGTGGTGCGTTTCAGTCGTCCATTGCCATACACTCCACATGACTCAGGGCCGTATTTATAGTCGTTACCCAGCAGTTCCCTTATCCATCCCCTACCCAGCAGGTCCCTTGAATTGTGCGTCCTAAAGTCAAAATTAAGGGAGCTGCTAGGTAGGGGATGGTTTGGTGTTAGATCTGGTAACTAAGGACTACAAACGGCGGGAAATGGAATTCTCAGCTAAAATGTTTCAGTGGTGGCGCTCGTGATCAACATGGATACGGATTAATAAAGAGCCAGACGCAGCATGAAAACTTTTAAGATGGCGGCTCGACGTGCAAATAGCTTCAACAGTGTGGAGAAGATTTTGTGTGACCTGCTGGAGAAACATAGAGTGGAAAGTAAGAAAACGGACGCAGTTTCCTGCCACAAGAAGGAGAAAGTGTGGGGAAAAATATGCTGCGAGTGTATATGAACATCATTGGATTGAGTCCGACGTCACATCAAATTTTTATCAATTAAGATAAAATCTTACCGTTGTTTTATCAACGCCAAATCTTCGAAATTATTGATTTAAGGTTAGCACATTCGTTTGAGTCAGTTAAGTTACATCTATTGTGTTATTTTTTCGATAAGGGGGTCCCTGGTGGAGCATGCATCTGCTGCCAGAATTAGGAGAGGCTAAGGGGGCTGCTGGGGGTCGAAATTCGACTATAAATACCGTTTTTGACGAAGGGGCCGGCTAGGGGCTGTGAGACTGCTGGGTAACGATAGGTCTCTACTTGATATGAGGATAAAAGAGCGATAGAGCTTTCGGTGGAGTTATAGTGAGTGAATTTCACCCAATAAGCAACAAATAGAGTAGCATCGGAATTTGAAACAAAAACTGACGAAGCACAACATAATCACACATCCTTCACACAGAGCTTAACAAATAAAACTAAGTAAACTTTTAAATTAACATAAATATATTATACTTTAGTAATGAATTAAATTTTTACCATTAGCTTTACTGTAATAATTATATTAACATTCTTCACACAAACAATTTTCCCTTTATATATAAAGATATCCAAGAATATTTATCAAGGTCAAGGAAAAAATTACGAACTCATTTCCAGAATAGAATTCCAGATTGGGATTTAAAATTCTCCCTCTCATTCCCGGTTTATGAGATCCGCAAAAATACTCATATTTATCCCAGTTTTTAATTATTTCAACGTTGACGTAGGCTCTTGCGTTCACCTTCAAACTGTAATCGAAGCAACATCCCTTCAAGAGCATCTTCTTTAAAATATCTCTTAATTTAACAGACTTATCTTCGAAATAATCATTGAATAGTGTGTTACGCTTATAACCTTTCTGCTAATCTGACCCCTAAATAGTTTTTAACTTCTTTTATAGGATCTTCCTCTTGATAGTAAATATTTTCTTTAGTGTTGGCCTTTTTCTTAAATAATTAACGCTCACATGGACTTAGCCAACGTTTCGTCAATTTTTATTGACATCTTCATGGCTAGAAGTTTTCAAAATATTTGGCAACTAAACAAAACCAGGATTTAAAAATGATAATGCAATAACAACTTAATAATTTTGAATACCTTATCCTTGAAACATTGTCCTAAAAAGCGTGAATCATGAACAGAATGATGCAAAAGGAACCAGAATGACATACATACATAATGAACAATTCTTCTGGTTGGTAACATAAAACATGTTGTTTATAAAACAGTAACCATGGATTATATAAGTGACTGATTTAGGTTATTTTACAATTTTTTCTAATCTTTAAAAAATAAAAAATAAATAAATAGAAAAATATAAAAGATGAACAAAAGTCTGGTGAAACAAAAAAAATTCAAAATTAATATTTAATCAGTTTTTAACCATGTTTTATCTCTTGATCAGATTATACTATTAATGAGCTGTAAATGGTACTCAAATGACTTATGTCACTACTCTTATTGCATGAATTTGGGTTTCTCAAAATTGCTACCATTTCTTTAAAAAGTCTTTTTCTTTAAATCCGGCTCAATAGTTTTGGCTTCATTGAAGTTGAATGAGTGATTGCAAGAAATGGCATGGTCGGCTAGTGCACAGTTGTTCTCAAATGATTTAATCGAATATTTGGGCTAATTTAGCCTATCTTTGAAATATTGTGTAGTTTTCCCAATATAAACACAGTTGCAGTCTTTACATGGAACAGAATAAATAACATTGCTCCTGAGTCCAGGAGATGGACTGGATTTGAGTCGAGAATATAGTAATTTTTTTGTTTTATGTGAGCCAACCGAGCCAACAATCCAAAAAAATATATTTAAAATAATTTTGTGGTCGATTAAAGAGAAGAAGTTCCTCTTGATATGTAGTTGGAACTTGATAGGGGACATGGAGTGAGAATTTTACTCTTCATTATCGGTTTCGACTAGCCCAAGCCTCGAGTAAAATAGGAGTATACACCCCATCAAAAATGTCAGGTAATCGATGAGAGAAAATGTTTAAAGCGGGTATAATGTTAACAGACATGTTAAGATCAATCGATATATTTGACCGTTATCGCCTCTAGAGGAAATACTTATTCGTTAAGGTGTTTACCACTCATATAACCATCTTCAAACTAAAAATTTGACATCCATCGCCAGCTGCAAAATAGAATAATGAAATTAGGACTAAGAATGGCAAGTGCAATCACATCATCATGCATCGGTTGGACAAAATATTTCAATAATAGCTATGTATTCAACGAATTTAGTGAGTAAAGGGATATCTTCAAACTGAATTTAGAAGCCTTCAAAAATCAATTGGCATTCTATCTATATTAAACGGAATGGATCCAGCTCATTGGGCTTGACAAAGAAGCAAATAAAAAACGAGCCAGAGGGATGGAATTAGCGTATACGTTAGTACAGAGTAGAAATAATAAGCGAGCCTTCTCTTACAATGCAAAGATAAGATACTACAGCATATTTGTTAAGGCAGAAGAGCTAAATAGTTCAGAATGCCTGATACTGAACAATAGAAATTTTGTGAAAGAAAATAAAATCTTGAGGAAGACCCTAGGTACGGACAAAAGGGAGCATGGTACTTGGAGGAAGAGGAAAGATGAAGATCTGAACAAAAGAGTAAAGAAAATCACAGATGATACAATACGCAAGAGAATATTTAAGTTTTATGGCAACTTATTAAAAATGAGTGATTACCGAATGACAAAGAAAATATTCAGCAATATCACCAAATGAAAGACGACGACAAAATGGGCTGAGCAAGCAAAAAAAGATAAGGTGGAAATTGGCAATAATCTACAAGCTATCTGGAATCAAGAGGTTTTTCGAAGAAAGGCTGATTGATTTAAGGGTTGATGGAAAAACAAATCAAAAAAGGCCAAAAGCACATAGTCAGAAGGAAGGAGGAGAAATCACAGCGAAATAATTAAGAAATTTCCGGATTAGAAGAAGACTAACAAGGAAACCAATTGTTTCCCACAATCCACACTATACCCAACTCATAAATGAGTAAAAAGATATAAAATAGTCATGTTCAATAAATTTACTCGAAATAGCGCAGATTTACCATTATCCACCATTTCTTGCTAGCTCTGGCTCGGTACTCGGCAATAGGCCAGTTTTTAGGGTACCATCAGTTCAAATTTCATATGCATTGCTGTGTAAGCATTAAAAGATATGATATATACATTAACAATCATGATAAATGAGCGTATACGAGAAAAAAAATCAAAAAACAATTTTTGAACAGAAAATCATTTATTTACAGACAAAACAACTTTGACTCTGGTAGCAAAATAATGAATCTCAACTAAGCACCGGTATAATCACCCCACGTCGCGTCGTTTTAATAATTACGAATCGCATCTAAATCGAAAATAATTTCAACTATTTACTCCAACCTGAGGATTTAATGACTGTGGTAGTCTTCTGAGTGGAACTTGGTTCTATTGGAATTTTCCACATAATCAATCATCAGAAAGTCAGACCAGTGCAATGTTTTTCGAGATTTTTTTCTTGGATTTCTCTGCTTACCTACCCTATTAAAGTGGCCTAAGAAGAGTATATTTAAGGGTACATCAAAATGAAAAGTGCGCTTTTAACTTTCACCATTCCCTAAAAAATATTTAAAAATCACAGTGCGCAGTAAAACACCTTCAGCAAAGTTATCCAGATAACCAGATTCTTTCCTTATATTTCTTGAAACTGACGTTTTCAAGCGAGATGTAGTGGAAATTTACCTCATTTGCAATGACCATGTGATTTTGGATTCCTAATCTATCCCCTCCGTTCAATTCAAAACTCGTAATTATCACCATTAACTCCTCGGTACTTTGCTTTCCCCGAACCATTCCTCCTTCCTATGTTTTCACTTTCAACTAGGACGGCTAGAGCACAAGCTTTCTCCCCCACCCTCTTCCCCCCTCTCTCTAGTACTGAAGAATGATCTTCCTCCCCACCACATACATATACCATCTCTCTCTTTCCACGATTGGGCACTCTATAAATTGGAACTGGTCCAAAAAAAGGACAGTTTAGCCTGTATAGCTGTCGCGAAAGTTCCTGGCGGCAAGGAGAGGAGGTAGAAATTATGTGGGTTAGGGGAAAGGGTGGAGGGGAAGAGAGGGAGGCAAGAATAGAAAGATTGAGGTATTGGAACAAAACAAATTTGCAGAAAAGGCTGGTTAAAAAAAGTGGTTAAAATCACCCATCGCTATGACATTACCACGGACCCTATCTTTGACATCTTTCACACGAGCTCTCGTGAGCGCGCTCACGAGAACGGCTTGAGAGAGCCAGAAGGAAATGCACAAGCTCATGTGAGCCGAGTGAACAGGCTCCAATTCACCACAACGACACTTGCTCCGGCGATGCTCCTCAGGTCCCTTCGTTCTAGTCTGTAGCGACTAGTAGCGAGCACACAGGATGCTAGATTTGGAAGAGGAAGCTGGTCTTCTTGCGATTGCAGCTCTCCTGAGCCATGTGTGAAAGGCGTGTGTGCAATGGGACGTCGCAAAGCTCCCCATCAGTCGCCGGCTCCAGCGGGTTGAGCCGCGTGCCGGCTCGAGAGCCTCCGACCGCTGATCATATGGACTCGTCTGAAAGGGTCTGGCTCAGTCACGTTAACTTTTACGGGCTCACGAGAGCTCGTGTGAAATGGGTCTAAAGGTCCCATTATTGAATGAATTGAAACGGGACCGAAGGTAATGGTGAGTCATCTTCCTTTTCTAAGTGCTTGTGTTGGAAGCAATTAGAAAAGGCTTTTCTGACTGATCCTCCACAGTAAACAGCCTTCCTACCCCGACTCGCAGCATTTTGAAAGTTCCGTAACCCATGTCCAAAAATCGTCCATAGCGCAGAGCCAGAATTTTTTTGCGAGAGCAATATTGGAAGATGACGTGAAAATGTCGAAACGCGTTGTATTATATTAAATAAACCCTGTGTAAAATTACGACTGAGGCTCCTTGATTAACTTATGTTTCTTGATCACTTACAGAAGGTACCCGCCGTTACAAAAAAACTTCGTGAAAATCTACTCCCACCACCGAAAGAAATATGCTCCTGCGACACTGCTTTCAAAAAATTGCGAGATCCAACCGTTTCTCACGGAGCTTCCGTATCTCGAACACGCAGCCTTTGTCGGTCTCCGAAGCATTAAAGGGCAATCTCCTTGCCTCCTCGTGAACCTTTTCCAGTCCCGTTTTACGATCCACCCTCTCCACATCTCCACCTCTCCATGCTCCCCCTACGAGCCTCGCTTCTCATCTCAACCCTGTCTGAAATTCGCAAAAACCAACCCTTACAGCCCTTGGGTGGGTGGAGGAGGGGGGATGTCTGTTTAATGCCCCATTCGCTCTCTCTCTCTCCGTGTACCTCATTCGAGGAACGCACACATCCCCAGCGGTGTCTTCTGCCTCACTATCTCATCCGTCCTCCCTCTGCAATGAAGGTGGAAAAAAAACAAGTCCCCCTCACGCAACCCCTTAAAATAATAACCCCTTTGTCCCTTTTCCCTCCCATCAACCGGGCGAAAAACTACCGAGGCTTTTATACTTGGTCCTTGACTCAATCTCACACGCTTCACGGGCCACCAAACTGAGAATGTCACTCGATATATCGACATGACGATTATCGACGGCATGAAACCTCTCGATAATGTCATACATCTGCTGCCATCGACGATAGATCTACCGAGACTTGTATACTTGTATACTTGAATCCAACCTTATTCCCGGGCCAACTAATTGAGGGTGTTCTTCGATGCATCAAAATGACGATTAGGCAATATATCGAATGGACCTTTTGACGATACATAAATATGACTATTTGGCGATGAATCGACATTAAGTAAGACGATTATCAACGGCATCGATCACCCTGATTATGCCGTAAATCTTCTGGTATCGACAACACTTTCACATATTCTGTATCGATAACTATCGCTGATGCGGAGATGCCAATAGTTATGTCCAGTGAAGAAATATCAAAAATTATTTACGTCGATGTGGTGGTATGCACGATCATTATCGTCAGTCGATATGCTTCAGCATTTATAAGGTGGCTTTACTAATGGAAGTCACAATGGGAGTAGTATGGCAGTCGCATTTCTATGACAGTAGATCGCACTTCGATGTGTAATTACAGACTTCTATGGTATTAGGAGTCAATAGCGGTAGCAGTCGACCATGGTTCGCAATTGCACGGAGAATATACTTTCTTCTTTTTTTGCCTGCAAGTGGTATTTTGATTCTTCGATAGTATTGCATCACATCCGGTGAAATCATAATTGCATTACTTGCGAGCAAGATTTAAAATGTTAAGAAAAAATTAATTTTCCGGAAGAGGGCTTGTTTATAAATATGTAAACACATTTTCAAAACTTAAAATGCTTATTTCATTAGATATTACTGAAATGTAAGATGTGTGGCTATACATTTTTTGAATAATAGGAAAAATAACTATCATACTCTAATTCGCTTTATAGGTGCGCTTGTAGATTTGTTGCCACTCATGCAAATTTATAAAATCCTCGAATGCCTGTGGAACTCGAAGAGTGCGTCGTACAAACGCATTGGCGATTGCCAAAATTAGGCGATTTTCGAAACACCCATACTCATTGTTGACTTCCATCATTCATTTATTTAAAAAAAAACGTAATAAGTAATGTGTTAGCATAACTGCAAGTAACTATACACATCGATACATCGCAACTCTCGCCACTTCCGTAGAAGTTAACTTCGATGTGCAAAGTCGCCTGTCAACTGCATCGATCCCCTCGTTATTATCGTGCGTACACATGCTGGTATCGGCCATTATGGCTCGCATCGAAAACTGTCCCTGAAATTGAGGTGCTGATGGCGATGCCCAATGACGAGATATCAAAGGCAATCCAGAATCCGCATCGATGCGACGGCAGGCACGATGATTGCCGACAGTCAATTTGCTGTAGCATCCATTGTATTCATATTGATAATGTTCTGTATTCATATTCGTTGGAAAAATATTGAAATAACGTGGAAATATATTGTCATATTGCACAGTCCTTTTAATTGCGTACGCACGCGCATATTTTATTCCCTTTGGTTGGTTTGGCTGGTTTTCGTTCTGAAACACATTCGTCCTCCTTCCTCCTCCCTTTGGCCCTCCTCACATGCCGCTCATAACTTTAAGGGTGGGTGAATCCACCACTTTATTGAAAACGCATTGATGTCACATAAATTTGTCGGTCGCGTCCATCAAATATTTTGACATAAATAAAAAGAAAAAAAAGAGGGAGCATAGCGTTCTCAGGTGTCACTTTGAGGCACTCAGTTTTGACAATGTAAAAAGTAAATCAGTACATCCAGTCCACAAATTTTTCTTTATTTCACGGGCTCCAGGTTCAGGATAAATATTCTCAATATCCTTTGATTAAGCTCTACGTGGATGTATAAAAAATGACTAAGCGAAGTCCATAAATATGTCTATCACCTACCCAAGGTATAAATCAATGCAGGCAGTATCATGGAATTCCTGCTGAGGTTAAGGAATAAAAAACAATACGCTCATTCGACAGTTTGCGCGATATGTCTCCTTTAACAATGTTCAGTTTTCACATAAAACATATACTTCTCCAGCTCGTGGATCATTGCTCAGCTTAAGCGCCGCAGAGAGATGAGATTGAGAGTTTACGTTCAATGACCGCACGATGAAAGAGTAAAACGTGGCTATCTCCTTCGCTAAGAAAGCTTTCAATGCAAAATGTTGCAGTTGGCACAGACCCAAACACATCAGCACAATTCATCGCACACGAAACAGCATGAATCGAGCAATGCGCAGGCAAAAATTTGGATAACCTGTCGGTAAGTAGCATCATCTGGGGACACAATACTCACGGGCGAATGTGTTGTTAAGAGTTTATAACTTTGTTTAAAATAAATGCTTAAAATTTTTAACTTTTTCCGACACGGCGACTAGGGAACTTGATAATTATCCCAGTTAAACTCCTAAACTGAGAAGGAGCACATAAAAAAACAATACCTACTGCAATTTTCGAAGGTCTTTTGTTCTTGAGCAAACTGCAGCACCCATTAGCTCTGCTCTCGATGTATTGTCAATTTCGCTGATTACAGGGTAGGGTCTGAAATGAATGGAAATAAACTGCGCTGCTGTGCTAATTAAAAGCACCTACTGTCTTTTAACAAGGAGATAGGAGTCTCACACAAAGTTACATACCTAATCATATATCCCCATCACGCCGTTTCCTTTCGGGTTAGGCACAGCCAAAAAAGTTTAACTCTCGGTGATATACCTGTAAAGCTGACACTGGCTTTCTAATGTCGTCAATAATTCCCTAATCTTGCATACCTCTTTTGCTTCCCTCACATTCATGCATTGCTTCATACACGTTCTCTTATCCCGAAATATACTCCTTATACTCAACCTCATTAGTCTCTTTGACCACATTTGCCCATGACTTTCGTGGTCTACCCCATATTCTCACTCCATTCCGTCCACTACCATATATCTCTTTCGTTTTTCGACTCTCATCCATTCTCTTAATATGACCAAATCAACAAAAACACTCCTTTCAGGCATGTTCAATACTAGAGTCCGTTCAAGATAATAGCGCAGTTGAAATATACGGATTTGTATTAGAAATAAAATTAAAAGTAAACAATTTTTTCACGATCGCATGACTTAAACAAAAGCCATCACCATGGATTCCCTTTCCCTAACGGCGTTGGACGTGTTTACTCATTGGCTACATTTCCGATTGTAAACTGTGTTATAATCTTGGACGAACTATAGGGGATTCAACCTACATTATTTTAATGACCCACTCACTCCTAACCCTATCCCTCGTACTTTTCCTTTAAACACTTCCCAGAGACCCTATTTCCACTGCATATAGCCTACTCTTATGCTTATCTTGGCATACATTGGTCTCGGTGTCATACATTTACCACTTTATAAATTGTTGCTCTAACCCTCCTTCCATCTAGTGCTCGGTTAATGGCGCTAAGTCACTTGTTGATCCTTCACTATTCGCTTGATTATCACCTTAGTTCTAAAAAGCAGTCCCGTAACACATCGTTGTACCTCAGCTTCAAACGGATCAGGGACACTATTATCGAGTGCTTTCATCACGAGAGCACCCGCCATCGTCGTCGTTAGATAAGGCCAGGCATGGCGGAAGTGTTGCCACCGTACTTTAAGCTTTGCGCGAGATCGCGATAACTCCTCGCCGTGGAACGAGTGGCAAAATCCGTGATCGTGAACAATGCAGAGCAGTGGATTTGGCGCGACGGGTAGCGATGGCGATAACGGGCGAGAAATTTCCATGATCATCCAACCAGGATACTTCGTCGATACTTCCTCTCCGCGTCACTAAATAAATATTCTTACCGTTCAGACCCTTTGACGTGCTGGACGGCTTCCAACATTTTCAATCAGCACTGCAGAGTGCATTAGCCGAACCAGGTTCTTCAGGTAGGATCGGAACGGTGGGAAAGACAAGACCCTCTCGTACAACTCATGAAACGTAACTAAAAATCGATGCTACTTCGGCAAGAAGGATCAAATGAAAGAAAAGGCTCGTCATTGTAATCATAAATTAATTATTATGTTTATCACGAATCTGGGTCGCGATCATGGTTCTCCGTATCGCGTGTGCTCGCGTTATCGTTACTTTTCAATTGCGCACATGAGAGCGAAAACTTTATTGTAATTCATCAAATTTTGTCACGTTCTTTAAATCGCTTAATTTAATTGATTGATCGCATTCTTAGGATAGCTGCTGTGAGAATTTACCCTCTACAGCGGTTTGCGTTTTGAATAACGATTACGCAAAAGGAGACGATGTTTCCTCCCCTGATCGTCGTTCATCCGTAAAAATAGCGCCACCTCTGAGATAAAATCAAATTAAGTTAAAAACATCTATTTTTAATATTTTATTGCGGTATGGTTTTGCATGCCGATAACAGTAATAGTTTTATTCTCCATCATTTTCGATGCTTATTTCATGATACATTTATCATATTTGAAGTATTCTCCGGTTGGTTACGTGAATTAGAATAGATATATTTAGAATGGAATTAATCCCGTATAAAATATAAAGCACTAAAAGGATGTTGACATATGCAATTTTTTAAATAAGTTTTCAAGATTTTAGTGCTATCGGCATCTAAAATCAAAGCAAAATAAACGATTTTAAAAATTTATATTCGGACTCAAACTACATTCATCATAAATAACACCATTTTTCAGACGAGTTCAAATTTATGTTTCCAGGACCAGAGGAAACCTGCACCCGGGCAGTTAGCCCCAAGCATCACACCGATTATAGAAATAATATTTATCAAGTCCTTATTTGAATGTAT
Organism: Pyrrhosoma nymphula; assembly: GCA_963573305.1. NCBI lineage: Eukaryota > Metazoa > Arthropoda > Insecta > Odonata > Coenagrionidae > Pyrrhosoma > Pyrrhosoma nymphula. The sequence goes on along the minus strand of OY754330.1, from coordinate 65,402,595 downwards.
AGTGCCATGTAACACGTACCAAGACTGGCAAAATGTAATGCAAATTGAAAATACTTAAACCGAGTTTACAGAACGAAGGATAAGAAATAGAGATCGGCAATTACAAATTTTGTCAGTGGTTAGTTTTATAATCCGGTAAGATTTGCATCAGCAATACTCATAAACATAAGGAAAGTATGAATGTAAACATCTCAGCCATAAAAAAAATAATAAGTGTTATGGAGCAAAGTGAAGGCGCGGCAGGTCTTCCCAGCCCACCTCCCACCACACTTCTCTGCGTTTTTCACTCGCCTCGACCTCCTCACATTCTCCCCCATGTCCCTTCTCCCGCGACTACATCGAGAGGGTCAGCACACGCCGAAATACCAGAGCGGGCGATGTAATGGCGTGGGATTGCGAGCCAAGGGGGATGGCATATAAGTTTCCGGGGGTATTCGGCTGGAGGCCTTCCCCGAGGAAGAGAGGTCACGGATCCGGGTGGGTTGGCGACGATGAGAAATAGACGACGCGTTCATAAGGGTGGGGGTGAGTGGTTTAGGAATTCGGACAACAAGAACGGAAGGGGTTGAGTATAAATGACCACACAGAGAGGATGTGAGGGAGTCATTGGCGGAGCAGCAAGGGGAGGGCGTGGGGAAATATGACGAGACGAGGATGTCGGTGGCGTGAGGATGAGGGCGGAGGTCTCTCTCCATCTCTCCATATTGGATGGAGACGGGGATTGAAGGGACGGGGGGAGGGAGGAGAGGGATGTCTTGAGCGATGAGATCGACCGGATGGGATGGCGGGCGGAGGTTCGCAGTGAGTCGGTGGTCAGATCCTCGCACGATGACGAAAGGAAGGGAATTCACAGGAACTTGTCGGAGGAGAAGGGGCGCGGAGATTCACGAAAACAAGGACAGAAATGAAATAAAATTAAAGAATCAATGTTTAAACCACTCGGGCAATTTCACAAATTTATGAAAGATCATTATTAGCACTAACTTTGCTAAAACGGTAGGTATCCATCTTCGAGAGAGAGACCTTGTTAAATTTTCCACACTTTCATTGCCCCTGATTGACATATCGAGCCGAAACCTTTGTTGATGTTGAGTAAAAGAGTGCACATTTTACTAATGTTTCTTTCTCTGAAAGAACGTAAAATTAGCTCAACCCAGCGAAGATACGACCGGTAAACTCCATTGGTTCAGGCTTTACTTCTGTGGAAGTATTAATGTCATTAAAAGGTACAACGTCCTTATCCACAGACATTTTTCTAGCACGACCCGTGTCGCTGTGATACGGTCACTTTGGGTACCTGTATAGTACGACATAAGGGTACATGCATATCAACACAAAACGTATCCTGGTCCCCTCAACTGAACTATGTTTTAGCTCAACCCTCTCACTAGATTGCTTTGTGTGTAGAATGAGAGAGGGGGAGAGAGAGGGAGAGAAGGAGAGAGGGGGAGAGAGGGAGAGAGAGAGAAAGGGAGAGAGGGGGAAAGGGGAGAAGGTAGGGGGGTGGGGGGAGGAGGGGAGAGGGAGGAAGAGATGGAGAGGGGTAGGGGGAAGGGGGAGGGGGGATGGGGGGTGGAATGTGGGGGGAGTGGGGGCGGGTCTGAGAGGGGGAAGAGGGGGGAGAGGGGGCAGAGGGGGAGAGGGGGGAGAGGGGGAGTGGGAGGGAAAGGGAGGGAGAGAGGGAGAGATAGATAGATAGATACTTCTTATTTTCGTACATTATATTGTACAATAAATCTTGGAGTGGTTATATCAGGTAATGAATAAATAAAATACAAAGTACATAATAAATAAACACAAAATACATAAAGTTTTTTTGTAGACAGAATTTAGGGTTCGCCCTCTATGGTGTTAACTTGTAATCGCAATCGAGTCTTGAATGCTGTAAATGAGGGAGCGTTTCTCACAAGAGATGGTAGTATATTCCATAAGTAAGATGAGCTAACGTGGAAGGAGTTACGAAGCGTCTCCGTGGAGCAGTGAGGTATCGCCAGGGGCGGGATCTCACCCCTCACAGGTCTGGTGTTGTGATAAACAGAGAAATAACTAGCTAAGTAGTTGGGTAGTTTTTAGTAGTTTATACATGAGGCAGGCGGCAAAGTAATGCCTACGCTCATTTACTGTGAACCAACCCAATTCCCGCCTGTAAGGTGTGATGCGCATATCCCGAAGGCATACCTTATCCCTGTATTGACTAGTCTCTGAAGCTTGAGGTTCATTTCCCTTGAAATGTCGCAAATGACCAGAGAGCAGTAGTCCACCAAGGGGAAGAGAAGCGTTTCAATGAGATGCTTCCTCAGCGGTTTAGTGGTACTTTTCTTGAAATAATTCAAGCGGTACATGAGTAAATTAACCTTTTTGCACACGCGTAAAAGATGCTGCTTCCAAGTTAACTTTTGATCCAGTACTATTCCGAGGCTGCGAACCGAAGATTCAAAGTCGACCCTTGTTCCATTTAGGACGATGAATTTGTCATTTGCCGAGGAGGATAGTCTGTTCAAAAAATAATGCGAACCAAAAATTATAGCTTTTGTTTTAGACTTATTGAGTGTGAGGTGATTTTCGGAAGCCCAACTTTGAATATGTTCAGCGCTTTGACTCATTTTTATGATATTATCATTCAATTCCTCATAAGGACATTGAATGTAAATTTGTAAATCATCAGCAAAGATAATGTGGTATAGATGATCGTCCAAAACATGTTCAACGTCATTTCTGTAGAGAGCAAACAAGAGTGGGCCTAGGACGGAGCCTTGAGGAATACCAGAGTTGGTGGGTACAAAGGTAGAGGGCGTATCATCGTCACCCACAACTGCCTGCTCCCTATTTGCTAAATAGGACGCTAAACAAATAAGGACTTGTTTGGAAAAACCAAGTTGTTCAAGTTTCATGAGCCGTTTAACGTGGCACACGGAGTCGAATGCCTTACTGAAGTCAAAGAGTAAGAGAAGAGTGACCTTAATCCTATCAATACCCCGTCTAATATAGTCCGTGAGTTTGTTAAGTGCAGTATCGGTAAGTCTACTGAAGTAAAAATCGAGGCTCGCAGTTTCTATGGTATTATGTGCAAGGTCACGTGCTTGTCTGTAGTAGTGAAGGCCCAAGGGGTGTCGCGTTCTTAAAGTCCATCACGTTCAGTGATCAGATGCCTGTGGTGATGAGTAAACCACGGATGGTTCCTTTTTTTGGGTTTAACTGTTTTTAGTGGAGCAAATTTGGCTATGGCCGAGTGAAGATTGTTATAGGGAGCACCATCCATCTCTGGTGAGCCATCAAAAATAGACCAATCACATTTACGTAGAAAGTCAATAAATTCGATTGAGTTAGTTGCTGTATAGTTACGATATGTGAACTCACTCGGTACAGGTTTGAGAATGGGTGTGTTGAGGGAAGCAGTGATGAAATCATGACCATCTATGAACGGAGTGTTTGTTTTCCAGTAGTTAGAGAGAGTATCATTTTCGTCGATAAGACAGAGATCTAGCCACGAGTCACAAGTTGGTGTGAGATAAGAGGGCCCATAGGGTACGATAGAGAGTTTTCTTATGCAAAGCTACGGATAAAGTGGGAATCATCAGAATCAGATACTTGATTGGCATTAAAGTCTCCAAGGATTATTTTAGTGCTGTAGCTATGCATATGGTTAACAAGGTTAATAATGAAGTCATTTCCAAGAAGAAATGGGGCATGAGGTGGATGGTAGACTGCAGCTGCGAAAAAGGGTATCCCTCCTTTTGGTTTTACTTCATAGAAGAGATACTCAGGACAGCCAGGTGGGCCAGACCATATTTGAGAAGATGAGCACAGATGGGTGGCTGACAATGAGTTGTGTATGAAAAGAGCGACACCACAGCCTCTGGTATTCCGATCATTTCGAAACAGGGAGTAACCAGAGTATTGTCAACGACAGGACCAAGCGTAGTTTCGGTAACAGCAATAATGTGAAACATTTGACGGCTAGACAGGAACAGTCTGATAAATTCAATGTGTGCTCTAAGCGAGTTAGCATTGAAGTGAAAAACACGTATCTCACCCTTTGAAGGAGACGAAGTATAAACATAAGTAGTGGAAGTATCTATTTGAGACAGTTGCCTAAAAAATTATCAAGGTCGTTAAAAGATGTGATTAGAGTGGGACTGTCTTCCTTTTTACGACGGACATATATCTCTCCGTTAATTAAAAATGACAGAAAACTATTAGAATGCTCCTTTGCTTTGGTCCGAACTGTTTTGTATTACCGATAAGTAAAAGCTGGTAGAAATTCATTGATGTTAATCTAAGCAGGACGGAGCGGAGCCGTACATCCAGCTTGCAAGAGAAGTGCCAAATTGAACGATGATTTATGAAGTTTTCTAATACGGATTTTTTTAAGAATGATTAGAGAGAGGGAGAGAGAGAGAGCGAGAGCGTTTCAGCCTTGTGATCCGCACGGAGTTCCATGCCTTGCGTTGACCCAAGTGTTCGGAAGACGAAAGGCAGTACCCTGAAGTAAAGCAGGAGAGAGAATGGAGACGCCAGACCGTCCGAACCCCACCTCACTCCACCCTAATACCGAAACGACCGAAACCATTCCGACTAATGGCCTGTCGTCTCCGTCGCCGGGTTTCGGAAGAGGAAGAGTGAATGCAGGGGAGGAGGATACGAGAGGGGGTAAACGAGATGGGAAGGGTGGACTTGCGACGAAGGGTTAAGGACCCGTTATGCGGGAGGTAGGCGAGAAGAGAGAGGGAGAGATAGTATGAAGAATTGAAGAGGAGGATTTTGATGGAGGCAGCGATGAGTCCGGGTGTTGACGCCGCTTGCCCTCTTGTCTCGTACCACGTGGGGGAGGAGCCCCCTACCCGCTCCCCGGTTAACATCAACCATCCCACCCCATCCTCTCTTTACTAGGGTGATGCCTGTCTATCCTGAAATTTCGTCCATCGTTCCCTCCAACGTATCCCTTTCTTCAAACATTGTTGAATAAGACACTTCGTTCTATTCCACACTTACCATTTTAAAAAATCCGACCTTGTTTTCGGCACTATGTACAGTTATCAAGGTACATGTACCTCGATAGTTGTACATTGCGCCGAAATCAAGATATTATAGATTCCACACTCTTATTTTACTCAAATGCGGCCATGATTCCGGCACTAAGTACAATTATCAAGGTACAAGTACCATGATAATTGTGCATAGCGCTGAGATAATGGTCGGTTTTTGGCAAAACAAAAGTGTGGAATAGAACGGAGTGCCTTATTGAACAATGTTTGAAGCTAAAGTTTTCCACAAGTTTACTCCTGAAACTTTCGCTAATATTCCTTTCTGATTCGGACTTTCAAAACATCTCTGCTGTATGCTCACTGAGTAAAATGGGTAGGTGAATGGAAATATCTAGGGCTGGAACTCAAATGCAGCCACTCCCTCATGCTAATTTGCCAGTAATTCTGACGAAAAAATTGCTCAAAAGTAGACTTGAGCGGCAAAATAATTTTTTATGAGATATTTTCGACAGAATAAAATAAATTTCCTGAAGAAATATAACGATTTCATGCTTAAAATGACTCTATAATACCTTTTTCAAGGGAATATGAATATAAAAGGCATATTATGAATCTTGAAAATTCATATTCGTATTCAAAATGATATTGTGTGCAGCACGTATTGATTTCAGCGCCATAATGTGAAGCGGGTTGCCTATATGTAGAATAAGTTAAAATTTCTGATGCTACGTTGGAGAAAGAATTTAAATGCAGAAAATTAACATTATTAGATATTGATTAGAAAGGTTAGCGTTAAGGTCACTATTCTTTGAGATATTTTAACACGTCAAATAACCAATTTCATCGAAATATATTTTAGGATGCCGCCTGATTTTCGGCAAATTTTTAACAACCAATCGCATGCAGGCAGGGAAGGGCATATTTAGATTTTTACGAAATTTAGCATGAATAACTAACACCCTAAAAGACAACTAAAATATCAGTGGTAAAAGAGAAGAAAAATTCCTCGCTCCACGTATATTTAAGTGTCCTCCGATACGTTATGGCAAAAAAATGAAGTTCGTACGAATTTAAGGTTGGCTCGAAGGTATTTATTAAAACCCGACACCACATCTAAAGACGAAGAAAGCTTCGGAATGAGAGATATACAATGACGAACAGTTCGGTGGAAGAATTCGCTCTTCCCACTCATCATTCACGAATACGATACAGAAGAGCGGTATATCAAACAAATGAAAGACGTCGACCTCTTCGTCCATTCACTCGATTCCTTTTTCCTAGTACCACAATTTTAACGTCTACCGCCCCAGTACCCTCTGCCCTGGCACCTGTTCGTACGATAGAGCCTTACGGTAGTTTTAGCCTGATATCACTTCACATAAAATCGATGATTTTCGCCTCCTTATAAGGAAAAATATCATATACTTCCAATGAAAACCAAATATTCCACTTGCCATCATACTTTGCGACATATTTTTCAAAATATACCAGCCATTTTCTATGGAAAGTAGTACACGTACGCATGCCAGAGAGACTTTTTTAAATGAGTAATTTCTAACGTAAAGATCTCGTCAGAAATGTAACAGTGTTGTTATGTAACGTATTAGTCATGATTTCTCAACTATTAAAAAATAAATAAATCAATTACTCACTAGAGTAATTATTACAGAAGGGCAAAACATTCTTTGGTTGTTTAACCGTGTTCAGCGTACGGTGTGAAAAAAATTAGTCAAATTAACACTTTATACTTGTATATCTATTTAATTTCTGAAACTTTCAGAAATTTAAAAGTGTTTTTCGACGTAAATGTTACAACATTTACTTCATGCTTCTTAAAATTACTTAAATTTTGAAAATAAAATTTGCATATGGTCTCAATTATGACTAGGAAAAAATCTCGCTCAAATCACCTCGAGACCGTGTCCATCTATCTAGGCACCTTTCGACACTATAGTGGTGACCAAAGTAAACTTTGAAACGCACATTGTCCATAAATGACACTGCTCAACAAAAAAAAATTAATGTTTCCTGCACTTCATGAGTCAATTCGTTCTAATTTTGGGTTGAGAAAAAAGAATATGACAATGAAAAATTTTTCTTAGCTCTGGTTTCTGTGATACGCAATAGGTGGAAGTATTTCAGTTTAACGGATTTAGAGAAAACGATACCTTTTAATTACATATACCAACAATATAGAAAGTGCATTTTAATTTTTTTAAATGGCAGTTACATTATAAGAGTTCTAAATTATTGGAAGAATACCTGGCAGATGGTTGGGTTTGAAGAGAATCATGTGGTGGCTTCATGAGATCGTCGTCTTCTAGCTTGCCTCTTGTAAGTGAGTTCCGGAGCATCACTACACAAAGTCCAGCAATAATCCGCAAGCATTGCTTCATTCCAACGGCACTGATATCTTTGTTCCATAACAGAAATATCCTGATAGAATCTTTCTCCGTGTTCATCACTGACAGCTCCACAACTAGTCTAGGTAGGAGTGGAGAAAATGAATTTTAAGGGACATGTTGCATCCAAGTTGATGATATTTTTGCAGGAGCACTGTCACCAACTGAGTGTATGTACCATCTCTTTCTTTGCTTAAAAATCCATGAATAACTCCCTTGAAGGCTTCCCAAGTTTCCTTTTCTCTCCCCTCCAAAACTTGGTCAAATCCAGGATCCTTTACAATTTCTCGAATTTGTGGCCCGAAAAAAATACCTTCCTTAACTTTGGCATCATTTAATTTCGGAAACTTCTCTCTTACGTACATAAAGGTCTGTCCATCTTGGTTCATACCTTTGACAAAATTTTTTATCAAACCCAGCTTAATATGCAGGAATGGAAGAAGAACATCTTTTGGGTTCACGAGAGGCTCGGCAACGACATTTTTCTCGCTTGGGTTAAGATTTCTTGTAGGCCAGTCTGCTTGAATATAATGTGATTTCCTATCCCTTCTGTCCCACATACATAAAAGGCAGCAATATTTTGTGTACCCCAGTTGCGTTCCTGAGAGTAGAGCAATGACTTTTAGATCACCACAGATTTTCCACTTGTGTTCATGATATTTGATTGAGTCCAAGAGGGCTGTCATGTTTGCGTAAGTCTCCTTCATGTGAGCTGCATGACCAATAGGAAAAGAAGGAAGACGGTTGCCACTGTGAAGTAATACAGCTTTCAAACTAAGCATGGAGGAGTCTATGAATAGCTTCCATTCAGTTGGATCATGGTTCAAATTCAAACATTTCATCAAGCTGTTAACGTCGCAGCAAACAAGAAGATTGTTTTTCTTCTCAAAAAAATGGAATCAGATACCTGTGACGTTGCCTGTACTTTGAGACTGATATCACGTTCCAGAAGATTCCATTGATGTAGTCTAGACCCTAGAATTTCTGCCTTCTCCTTTGACAGGTCAAGGTCTCTAATGAGACCACTCAATTCTGCTTGACTCAGTCTATGCGGTTTATCATTTTGTTCCTCAAAATCAGGGTCATGGGATGTGGAAGGCTTGTTGGGTTCTTCTTCTTCTTGTTCCACACTGTCTTCATTTTCTACTTCAAACACACGATTTTCGGGTGGAGTAGAAACTGGTAAACTATCTGAATGCGGAATGGGTCGAATAGCAGATCGAAGATTCGGGTATTGAACTGTTCTTCTTTTCTTCATAGACAATCCTGTCTTTTTAGGTGGAGCCAAGCAGAAATAGCAGTCATCTGTATGGTTTCTAGGCTCCCACTAAAGCATAGGCACAGCAAAAGCCATAGATCGTTTCTTATTTTTCAGCCATTCTCGCAGTGTAACTGAACAAGCGTTGCAACATATATGTAGAGCCCATGACTTATCCTGGTCCCCTACCTTCATACCGAAATAATAGTGATAGGAGTCTTCACAAGAGGCGTCAGCTTGCGTTTCTGTGACGAAAATGTTAATTCACCACAAATGTAACCAAATTTATTCACTTTATTTACACATTTTCGTGGCATTTTGACGAATTTTACACTTCACACTTTAAAAGCACTCCCAAACCAGCAGCTGAAACAATATGAAATTCACAGTCACAGCAACAACATCTATGTTTATAACTTACGAACAGCTGAAAAACGTTTGTGCTTTGTTATTTGTCAGTTTTGCCAACTCCCAAAACAAAATTTCCTCCAAAAATCCCCCAAACTGAAAATGTTGACTCTAAAATATGCAATGTCACTTTATCTCCAAAGTAAGAGCTAATCTGTCATTTTTATGGTGATTTTTTAATTCAGCAGGTGGAAATACACAAGGGTTAACTATTTTTGAGCTCGAAACATTTTCATTCTTGGGCAGTGTGACCGTCTCTGTTTATGTCATGACTATTGGCAATGAAAAAAGAGCTGAAATCAGCGAAAAGGTATGCTATAGGCATCATGAATGCTCCTCCTCGATTTGAAGAGACAACACGGCATGCCACTAAGTGGCGTCCTACAAAGCCTGAAAGTCTACCACCTTAAGAGAAGTACTACCGAATTTTTAATTTATTAACATGGCAAAAATGTCGCATCCTGTGTTTATAACGGTTAGCATAAAGACAGTGTCATTATATTGCTAAGCAGCGAACTTATAATTAGATATCAATCTTTGAAGGGTCCTTGGGTGGGATCACAGTTTCTTTTTTTGCATTGTTGTTATCGTTATCCAAAACACAAAACGGTCTAGAAGGGCGATTCCCAGAGATACACAGAGAACACCGTATCAATAATAACTAGTAATTTGAAGCACCTGAACAAATTTGAATAATGACAATTAAGACTCTCATTAACACAATTTAAAAAAATAACGCAAGCGCACGTTTTATGGAAAATCGTGATCGTGCTGCTACTCATAAAAAATAAGTAAATAATAGGAAAAACAACGATGTGTCTTGAATTATTAAAAGAAGCAATTTTTCATTTTTTTAAATTGATAAGTTTTAGTTCTAAATGCCTTCACATCAAATGATTGGCAGCATATTCTCTGCACATAATCAGAATATTCTCATAGCATGTGCTCGGAAGAATTTTCTCCGTACGTGCTTAGAATATTCTCGCGACACATTTGCTCGGCAGCGCATTCTCAATACATGTTCCAGCACATGCCAGCATAAACTACTGCTGACTGGGGTCCCATCTGAAATATTCTTCCATAAGCTCACATAAATTTATGCTCAGTTTTAGCATTACATTGCCACTCTATTAGCTACTATATTATAAAGCTGTTGTATCTAAGTCGTTCTGAAAATATAACCAAGAAAATGAATGCACGTCCATCATATTTTTTTCAACCCGCACTATATCTCTTGAAGTGATAGAAGCTGCAAAATAAGAGATATACACTCTCGAACTGATTTATACAAAAATCCCTTCTTTCCATGCACCATTAGTGACTATAACAGAATCCGAGCGTGTCACTGACACGACACTCCCTTAACATGCAAACCACCGTGTCCGCTCCCCCTCTCTATACCTTTTATCCATTCCTTCCCCCTTTGAATGGCTGGTATCCTAATGCCCCGTGCCACACTCATCCGCACGCTCGCAGAGTAGCATGTAGATTACTTCCCTTCCTTAAATTTTCCACCCATGTGACAATGCGCCGCAGCCGAGGTCTAACACTCTTCTTCGGCGAACGGGGCAAAATTTATTTTCACCTGACCAGTCTTAGGAGGGAATATTGGATACGGGAAGTGGTCCCAGAAATACCAATCGCGTAACATGCCGGAATCTAACCTTCCTCAATTAGGAATATCCCGGAATAGACCGCACGCATGGAGGCGAATCCATTCGGTCTGTTTCGCAGGAAAAAAGAAAATGGAGAATGGGATCCACAATGCAGGCTATCCTAGGAGCGAGCCGGTTCAACACCAACTTTCATCCATATGCATGCGGGCGCTGTTGACCGGATGGCCAGCTTTCGTTCTGTGGGTAAAAGGGGTTACAAAACCAGGGGTCGGAGGGAATGGGAACGTTGGAATCTTCCCCAGCCATGCAAGGGAGGCATTCCGAGGTAATGCTTCGAGGAATAAAAAGGAACGAGAGACTCCCAGGGGCAAAATATACAATTCAGTTCCTTTATTCCCTTGTTTTTTTTCGCAAGACGACACATGTGAAACTTTTCGTCTTGCTCGCAGGACTCTTCATATTATATTCACGGTTTTTGAAGAGCCACTCGCGCGACCGGTGTGAAATTTTGGGTGCGACGATATATTTTTATACCGTCGCACTTCACGTCAGCCCATTCTTCATATTCCTGTCCCCACGTAAAGGAACCTAAATGAAATGTTTCAATCTTTAATAGCCAGCATCCAAACCGTAGGTGTTTAACCATTCCCATCACTCGTAAATTAACCGCGGAATAGAACAGACGGAAATTTCCATAAATTCAAACACGTATCCATTTCGATCTCTTCCACGAATTTTATGAAGAGTATATGATTTAGTTTATTTGAAGTTTATAATAATTATCACCTAATACGATGCCTTTAACGAATATGTTCATTCAAACATGCTTATTTTCATATTAAATCTCAATTATCTTATCCTTCGTATGTATGAATTCATATTTTTTGAGCAAGCTGATTCGGATGGCACACTCAGCAGCAGATTCGTAACTCGTAGAGAAGATATTTTTCTAACCGAGATCATTGTTGTAATAGGTACCAAATTAGAAGTCATTGAAATTTATTTGATAAAAAGATCCCATTAAAGCTTCCGAGATGTTCGCTAACATCACTTTAATTTCTATTTTCTGTAACTTTCTTACTGTCGGGTGAATACGAAAACCAGAGTATAAGAAAATAAATTCCTCCTAAGACATATTTCACCAAATCAACCTCTTCAGCAATTATTGGTGTAGTTTTTTTTCTAATATTTTTTTAACGTTTCAAGAGATATGCAACTTAAACTAAAAAAAAGCACTCCTATTCAATCAGATCACCATTGTGCAAGCTTTTAGCCCAAATTCAGGATATAACCAGGGTTCCACGGTTGCATTACAGTAGCACGGATATATTTCGTATTTTTATTAGCTCAATTCCTTATTCGGAAGTTCAGAGCGCTGGTTATTTGATGGTTTAATTTGTTTTGAAAATAAATGAGGAGATAGCGAGCTACCGCAGTTTATTCACGAGATTCTTCACAAAATAATCTAAAAGTGCTTCCAGCATTATCCACACCCTCAGGGGCTCTCTAAGGTCGCTCCGTTGCGTTCTCCATGCCACACCATTCTCTCTTTAAGTCTTTCCCGGAATTTTTCACTGGATACACCTTGGATACACTCAAGGAACATAAAAATAATGCATGAAGTGCACATAAACCAAGCGGAGAGGTTCCAACGGATTGATGCGTCCCAAGTGGAGGAAGAGCACCTCTGGGGAACTGTGCCCAAGAGCGAGACAATAACTTAAACCCAGGAATGCCGAGCATTCTGAGCTGATATAGGCGCTCGCACACTTCAGTATAACCTGAAAATATATCTCCCTTAGTGGCAACTGAACCTGACGCACGTACTAGAACCCACGTAGCCATCTTAGTGCAGATTTAGAAATGGATTTGTCCTAGAAAACTGTTTTATTCCAACGCTACACTCCTAGCTCCATGCGTTTAGCCACTTGCCAAGGCATGTTGAGATTGGTACCAACTTTATTTGCTGGATTAAACCTGTTTTGAACGGGACCCGAAAGAGATAAGGTACCGGACAAATTATCTTTTAGTGATTTACATGGAGCATTCAAGTTGCACCAAGCATGGGAGAATATCTAAGTTTTGCACATTTCTAATCTTAGGCGGAAACTCGATATATTGCAAAAAAAAATTGATTGTAAAATGGTTGAAATCTGCAACTGTTGTGGCAATATTGTAGAAACTCTCATTTAGCTTTATTTTTACCATTTAACGCTAGCTTAGTCTATCCTTGAACAGTGTTTTCAACTACACGAGCCAAAAGTTGTGGTTTTGAAGAGCTTCCATATTTTAATTTTGTCCTTTCAAAAACGGTTTAATATGGTTTTCAATATTGCTCTATTCGCTTTACAAAGTTGGAATAACTTTACCACGGGAGAAAACGCAGAATTGCGTTAAAGGGATGGAAAAATCTATTTTTTTAAATTCATTTCGGCGACTTCTAACACGTCTAACACTTCTCAGCCTTTCTGAATAAGCAGTATTTCTTCATATGTGCTGATAAAGTGGATTTCCGCTCTTTAGTCCATATAGCACCAGTACTTTTCCTTTCCTTTTCTGGTGGATGTTTTTTTCCCTGTAGACCGTTGACGGTGGTTTTCTTTATCTCGCGTTCCCATGTCCTGAACCAGTTTCTATTTTGAATCATCGCCTGATAGACTCCGGCTAGATCCTCCTTCTCTGCATTTTCCTGCGGAAATCTACGATTTGTATTTAAAATCACAATACGCATCTCAATCCGATAGCCTGACGTGCGGATCGCAAGCATACATGTTTCATCAAGTCACAGCAATAAGCTCAAAGTCGCGAGACCAATAGGCGGTTAGCGCCGCTCGTGAACTCGGGGAAGGGGGGCAGTAAAACCTCTCAGGATCATTGGGAGACACTAAATACAGAGACGAGAGAGGGCACTCAATATCGCTCCCATTAAACTCGGAGAACCGATGCGATAAACGAGCCCGCGGCAGTGGATCTCCGTCACGTCTTTTCGGATCCTCGTAAACGCTTCAAGGGTCGATGGCAGAGGAGGAAACATAGCGTTCATTCCCCTATTCTCCTCTCTCTCTCTCTCTCCTAGATTACTCGCAAAGGTGAATTCATCTATTTCAAGGTGGTTCCGTTGCGACTCCGTGAGCAAAAACAAATACTAAATTCCACCTGTTCGTTTGTATTGTTTAACACTTTTTCTCCCATGGCATTCTCCTTTTTTACTCTCACAAAGATCATCTACAGTGGAACCTAGTTGTATGTCTAAATTTTGTTCAGACACTTACAACCAAATGCATCTAAAAAAAAACGGGACACAGAAGCATTCATATTCTTATAACATGAAGTTTATACAAAACACTTTTCTATATGCCGATATATCGGCACATAGGAGTTTTTTACAGCGACCTGAGGAAGCCAATACATCAGCAACTTGAGCGTTAAAGGATTAAAAATTACTGCTTTCAATGATGACAAACCTTGGCTATTCAAAACAAAATTGAGGTACGACATTGCAGACTAATGGACAAATATATTTTAAATGAACGATTTTTCCAGCCCTAGGAGCCAACTGCATCGATTTCAATCGAATTAAGGCGTCTTGACTTCAATTAGTGTAGCTATTTGCTATTCAATTGAAAAATCTTGACTTCCATAGCTATTTGCTATTCAATTAAAAAAATACGATGAGTATGCTTACATTTTATCATCAATCAATTTCTTGGAAAAGTATGTGCTTAATAAATGTTGTTTTTCAAATATGGCATTTATATTAGATTGGAATTTATAATATGCTCCCCCACTGTTCACCCATTCCCGTACTTAAAACCATGTAATTTCAAGGTCAATAAGTGAAAATATACCAATTAAAAGTAGTATTTACTTCATCACATCTAATGGAGGACATATAGACAGACTATAAATAAATTAGTGTTTTAATACCAATCGATTCCCTATTACTAGCCTTCTTCTAAACAGTTTTTCATGAATATTGCATTTGTTAAAATAACATACATAAAAACATTGTATAATTCCTCCTTTCTGTCCCGATCTTACTCAATGTTCTTACCCAATTTCACATTTTCAAGTTTGGTTATCGAAAAAATTTATCACTGAAGAATAGGATTTTGTTGTACATAGAAAACAGAGGGAAAATGTTTCTACAAGTAGACAACATATGAATAAAATAACATTTCAGTAATTTTACCGGGGAAAACCACCTTATTATTGCCACCCACCTGGCTGGTAGTTCCGGATCTCGGCGGAAGGGGGCGTGGAGGCGTGGTTGGAAGGGTGAAAGGGCATTTATAGGGTCGTGCGAAATCAATTCCTTTCGTGAGCGGAAGGAGAGAGCGTTGAATATGCAAAGCGGTCGCCCTTTTTGATATTTCTTCCGCCTCCTTGCCACCAAGTCGGCGAAAACTCGGCGGGAGGAAGGGCCACGCCTCTGCGGGAACACGGCGGCGGTCGCCGGTCGAGTGCCCACCATTTTACAAGTTCATATAGAGGAGAGGAGCAGACGCTCCACACATAGATTGAAGAATAGAGTGAATGACTTCGTAACGCACGAGAGTGTAGCCTGTTTTTTTGTGAAAAATGATCCACACATAATGGCCATCGCGCGCAATTTATCCATAGATTTTTATATGCGCTCATTTGGAAATTATTTCACTTTTGCGTTTTTCTATGTAAATCGTTACAGTACCCCAAAGAGGGTGATACCCCATGAAAAACTCATGTGACTTCACCGGGATTCAAACACGGATCTACCAATTGCCAGTCAGGTGTATTAGGCAGTTACACCACCAAATGGCTTAATGGTCACTGAATGGCCAGTGATACCTTTCCGAGCGTCCAGCTCCCCAAAACATAAAAAAATTCATAGTACCACAAGTAAAGTATATGCTCAGCAAAATTTGTCATCTTACCAACACATCTATAATAAGAAATGATGTAATTTCAATCAGTTCGCTTGCCTTAGGTATATTTTTCTCAAGAAATGTTTCTTTAAAAATCAATGATACAATAAAAAAACCTCGAAATCGGAAAAGAATTTATCGATGCCGTATAAAGTACATTGAAAACAAACCATTTTCGATCTATTTTGTGGTATGAGTTTAGTTTAAGTTTAGATTACTACTTTTACGGGGCAGTGCCAAGGAGTCGTATGGAAGAGTAGTCGATCAAAGCCATTGGAACGGATTTAAGGAGCCCCCATTCGTGTAGTCAGCTATCAACTACATACAGGCACGAGCGACTCTTCATAAAGATTACATTTGTTTCCTCTTCCCTTGAGACCATAAAAGCAACTGGGATCGAAGAGTGGAGGAAAGACCAGAGGAAATTCTCCATTGATCATAGAATTCGATAAGGGAGGTAGTAAATACACGAGTGATTTGCAATTTGGCCGTGAAGAAGTTGCTATACCCCACTTGCAATGTGTTTATCTTTTCGAAAATCGGCTATAGGAGCATCGAGAATATCTTTCTCCTAAAAAATCCTACCCTGTTTTTATATCCAAGTACATAACGAAAATCGTTTCACCACTTTAAGCTCTATGAAAAATTTTGGTTGCCAATTTTTACCATAACACGTACCAAACTCACCAATACAAATTTAATAATTTACGATGCGTAGAATATTCGAACTAAAAACAATTTATGGATTTTTTAATAGAATTGTTTTGGCATTCCTTGAGGTTTATGTTTTGATTATAAAATATGTAATATTTCATTTTAAATTGATGCTTAATGTAAGCTGAGGCTGCTAAATGTAAGTTTCACCTATATGATCACATTTTAGGATAAATACTATCTACATTTTTTTAGATGCGTGAATATTTCTGTTGAAAAGCTCCCCTTTTGGAATTTCATGGTTTAAACTGGATATCAAAAAATCATATTAAAGTATTTCTTTACGCTTAAAAAATAAAGGCTAATTGTCTTTGTGCGGAAATAGGCTTTTCAAAAGAACACGTAACAATATTATGTTTCCTTAAACAGAATAAATAATTTCTTTATCCCGTTTAGCTTTCTGATTATTACAAGTTAAAAAGATGAATTAATTTTATTCACACAAGCATTGGGCCATTAATTAGGTAGCTATTTTTGCCTAAAAACGATGAAAATTGGTTTAATTTTAATTGATTTTTGTATTTACATCAACTTTGTCCGAATAAGTATATGAAAATATATCAAACTATATTATATATACAGAGATTATATGTTCATTTGTGAGTGAACATATAATCTCTGTTCGAAATAAACTCGCTGATTAATCTTTCCTATCTCCTTTCCCCCTATTCATCTCATGAGATTCATGCTCTCTGGCTGACCGAGGTGCAAAGTCGAACCTCGAACTCACTGGCAAGAAAAACGACAGCTCGCAGATTATTTTGTGAGGACGTAGAGTAAAATAGAAAGGGCTACAGAGAAGACACACAATATAAAGTAACGGTTCGCATAAGCCTCCCTTCCACATGGGCCACGCGGGAAACCGCCAGGGATACGACGGTTCCGTTGCAAGTACTGAGTGCTGCTCTCACATTTACACGGCGGTCTAAGGATGGACATGACAGCCAACCCTGTCCATGCCCCAATGTTTACTGTCCTGAGTACTGAGATTCTCGGTTTCCAGTTTTTTGGGTTCAAGTCGACAATCATCTCCATTCCATTTCGCTGTAGGATCTTCCATCTAGACATGCGGTTCCGAAAATTGAGTGCGCGTACCGTAAGTGGTACATTCTTGATGGTTTAGGGGTAAGCGAAAACAAGCCAAATCATTGCGGACGCATGGTACAAATGTTTTTTATAGTGCGCTGAATACAGCTGTGGTTCTATCAATAGAAATGGGGGGATCGGGGTCGGTGTGGTCAGCAGGCTTCCCGTCTCTGGAGCCTGGGTTGAAATCCCGGAATGGCGGAGATTTTTCAGAGGAAACCCGATCTATACTTGAGTGCTTTGAGGAGAGAACTTCCAGCATAATACTTTGTCAGGCAGGGTGAAACTAACACCTGTGTACCCCTCTGTGCCTTTTGTTGAGTGCAGGCAAATGCCGGCACCGGGTTTCTCTCCACACCTCATCCATTCCACAAATAACCCTGCCCTTACCCACCTATTCTCAATGACGGTAATAACCCCAGTTGTCGGTTGCATCCCAAAATAACCGAGCAATCAACTAGAGATTGGGGCGGCCACGGGTTTCAAACGACAATAAAAATGGAAAGCATGACACTGATATTCACTAAAAGACCAATTGATTTTTTTTACATATATTGCATATACAAAAACTGACCAAGGAGCTTTAACCCAACTAATGAAAGTACCTATCAATCAATGAAAGACTGAAACAATGGAACATGTCTCTATTATTTCTCTTCCAACTTGACAGCATGATTACATATAACGATATGATTTGCCAATGGAAAAAGTGCCAAGATAGGAAGTTGGTGAAAGTAGGATAGCGGAGGAAAGAGTGCAGAAAGAACAACCTCACTTTCCCACCAAATAAGCAACTTTTTCCACCATTCCGATTTCCTAACTGATTAAAGATGGTTAAAAAGATAGCTTCAAATATTTTCGATGTGATAATGCTTGTAGGCTACACAAATAACAAATACTAGGCAAAGAATACCTTTAAAATACCAAAAGCATCATTATCTTAAATTTTTGTGATACTAAAACAGATGAGGTCGATTAAAAAATCGGGAAACCCTCGAAAGGATTGAAAAAATGTGGGGGATCCTTTATGAGTAAGACTGAATATGCTAGCAATTATACTTTTTAATGCACTCGAGTCATACTCACATTAAGAAAGAGTCTAAATGAACAATTTACTCATTTTTCTATCTGTACCACCCCTTAACATTCAAACAATTCATCAAAATTCACCGAGCGCTCGGCAATGGCTTCAAGCTTTGCGCAGAAGGAGCTGGCTAAGAAAAGGTCGGGTACCCGAATCTTTGCTTGAAATAGCATTGGGAGTAACCAATCTGGCATCTGTAAATACTCTGTGGTGTAACCTCCGAGATTTACAGGCCGTAACACTACTGACCCCACTATTATTAGGTAATCCTAAGAAAATCGCGGGAAATGTACTCGCTGTGACCTTCTTAGGGCGAGGTTGCAAAACGTTAGGCAAATATTTCTAGCCATATGCCAAATTATCAGTTTTCCACTTTAATTTTATTATTACTACAATTTTATTAACATTATATAGGTACATCTAATAAATTAATAAGGCATAGACTTTATTTTAGCGAGACGTTTTAGATATATTTTTTATGAAAACCTTTGATTTATTGGTAACTCCATCACTTTCTTGATCCATCCACCTTTCCACATGAAAACATCTTTCTTGTCCATCACTTTCTTGATCGATAGATACGTCCTGACACCAGATTGGGTGTAACAAAAAGACAATTTGACACTAAGTAATAAGAGAGATGATAAAGACTGGCATTGGCTTCTAATTGGCATGTGATCTACGAATTTAAGAGAAGGTAGAAGTTCTTGCTTGAAAACAGACCGACTCAATTACTACCTTATTGTCCATAAGTTATACACCTGTTAAAATGATTCCCTTCGCAACGCAATAGACTGCCGCTTTCATGACATGCTCCAGATAAGTTGCCAAAGAAAATCGTGTCTCCTGCGGAACAGGCGTCCTTAGATATCGAGCCCTTTGTTTACGAAGTATTATGTGCCATAATAACCTTCCATTCGATTTTTTTCCCTTACCGCCGTGAGGGAATTGAAAATTATAAGCCGACTTCTGACAAACAGATGAAGATCGAAATTCGGGGGTTCGGGCCTGCACATCTCGGAGGCTACGCTCTGTGGCAATACTTAGCACCAACAGAGCCCGCCCTCCATTGCACGAATGCCCAAAGGTGGCGCCCAACGTGGGGTAGATGGGGAGCAAGGACAAGCCCTTTGGTCGCAGGGAGGAGGAGGGATGAGAGTAATGCGAAGCGTCTGAGTGAGAAGGGCACGGCCGCCGCCGGGAGGCAAATAGACGACGGGAAGACGAGCTGATGGACGGGGAACTGCTCGCTGTGAAGACGGGCCGAGGGAGGGGGGCGTGTCGGGGGGATGAAAACAGTTTGTCGGGGGTGGGAAGAGATGGTAGGCAAAGCCCCCCTTTAGATACTCCACCTCTCCGCTCCACCCCGTAGCTCGTGCCGCGGTAGTGGTGACATCACATCGATCTGTCGAGCCGAGATAGGATCGACGGGTGAAGAAGGTCGCGGACGTGAGACGAGACGGGAGACCAGGGGTCTCACTCAACTTGAAGCTGAAAAATGCCACGGCATTATCGTGGACGTAACGCCACAGTATTTTTCAACGACATATTTCGAGTTTTTTAGTTATACGTTACGTTAATGCGTCAAAAATACGTTGTTGACAAGGATCGTTAACTATGAGGCCTTTTTAAATACAGCATAAGGTTTTACTTAGGAAAGACTCAATCTCAACAATGTCGTGGATGTGTCCTCACAGCATTCGAGTTGCGTCATTTAAATTTTTAGAGGTTGTGACGTCAAAACTACGTCATTGCCAAGGCAAAAAAATTACGAGACCTTCCTAAATTGGTTACTAGAGGCTTAATTCTTGAAGGATTCGACCTGGACAATGCCGTGGATGTTACGTCAGCATTTTAAATGCACTAATTTGTATTTTTCGAGGTCGTAGTGTCATAATTACATAATTTGCGAGGATTGAAAAAACTGCGTCCAAATAAAAAATCCATTCTGAGTAGAGCACCATTGGTTTTATTAGACCTCTAAAATGCCATGTACTTGAAGTCACAGTATTATAATTGGCATTATTTGAATTTTCGAGGTGGTGACGACAAAATGATATCATTGTCGAGGCCCGAAAATTCCAAGGTCTCCATGAATAGGTCACCATGGGCCTAATTCTGGAAAGATTTGACCTAAACTATTTCATGGATGTGGCGTCACAGCATTTTTAATTGGCATTATTTGAATATTTCGAGGTCGTGGAATAAAATTATGCCATTTTCGAGGCATTCCTGAATAGGACGCGGAGAGAAAAAACGCGTGTGGTGAGGCCTCGCTGAGGTAAATCTTCTCTGACCTAGCCTAACACTAAATCTAACACTGAGGTAAACCTTCTCAGTGAACAGGACTGCTCACTGAGAAGGTGTTCCCACCCGAAAGAACAGCCCTGCTCCTTGAGCTGGGCTGCTCATGCAGGAAGGGTTAAAAAGGGGGGGGACCTTGTTGAGTAATAGGCGGAAGGAGGTGGAGTGGATATCTCTATTATTTTACTCGCAGGAGGAAGTGGGGAGAAGGGAAGAGACTGGTGTGAGATGAGATGGATGAGGAGAGGAGAGGTGAAGAGGGAAGGGAGGTGGGAAGGGAAGTCGGTCGTATCCCGGGGGATTTGAGAGGATTCCCGGCGAGTTCCTTCGTCGGCGCTATGTAAACCTTTTCTGGATAGTTCCACGAGTGGACTCAGGGCTTAGCAGGATGAGCGTTCGAAGGGTGGTCTCGGAGAGGAAAGTATAGCGGGAGAGAGAAAAAAAGAAGACACGGAAGAGTGCGGGGGATCAAAATTGTGACTCGAGGGCGGAGGAGTAAGTTTGGGCGGAGAAATGAGAGAGACTTGCGTGTTCTAAAAACTATCCACAGGCCATCAAAGCTCTCGCGAGACGTGCTCAAATTTCAAAATACGCTTGATATAGAAACCAACTGAACTATTAATTTTAAATAAACACTCATTCTGAGATAAATCAACACGGCGATAGTCAGATGAAAATGAGACACATTTATTTCAATGAAATAAAAATACTGCATTGATCTAAACGGAGGTTTGTCTCAAAAAGTTTATAAAGATTAGTGCAGGTTTCCATTTTTTATTTTCCGCTTATTTCCATTTTTAAGCAAATTCACCGTAACAAATTAACTCAAATGCAAAAGATCTGAGTGAAAATTTTCTAAGCCATAATGGAGAGCTTACATGCTTAATTATAGACAATGCAATATGACATTCAATCGGAATTCCGCCACAAGAATGGAAATTTCCTAGGAAGATTAAATTTGGCACGAATATAGAACGTGGCTAAAACACCTACCGGAAAACTGTAAACTCCGCGAACAACTATTTAAAGGTTTCTTTAAACTCATATGGTTTTTAATAGTATATTTTTGCCGAAGTTTTACATTCTTTTCCAATACTAATAGCATCAACTTTAGAAAACAAACGTTGGTCCTATTTCTCCATATTTCATGCGACAAATGGCAAAAAAATAGAATTTCTTCATTTGAAAGCATGGTGAAGAAAACCCCAGCGATGTGAAAACGTCTCCTTTGGCGTAGAATCCACTTTTGAGGGAAAGAAGGGAGGGAAACCTCCGCATGACTACAAGAATATCTCTCCCAGAGCACTCGAAACGAAATCTCCACGGATGAACGTTCAGGGCTTGAGGAGAAGGGAGAGCAATCAGCAATGAAATAAAAAAGCAAAGCCGGGGACTCTCTGGGACTCGCAAGCCCCCACCACCCGAATTCCTCCCCGCCCGCTGCCGAGGGATCCCTCGCACTGCGCGGGAACCCAAAACCGGGACGCGCACACACTCCACACGGCAGCGTCGACCGGGTCATTAAGGGAGAGAGAGTCGCCTCGTGTTGCCGTCCCTTGACCATTCCGAGGAAACTATATGGCTCTCGGCCATTCCCTTACTGTTCCACTTCTCCACCAAGAGGGGGAGAGAGACTGAAACGGATTGTGAGGCAAAGAGAGCGATATATCACTAAAATCCATCAGACTAAGGGTAAAGAGAGACGTTTATTTAGACATCCATTCACATATGAGCCCTTAAGAGCAAAAGTGGTGTAAATGTTTTTGCCATTTTGTGCTTAGGTCCGCAGAAGAATTCCTCTTCCAGTATTATGTTTGTGCATAATAGGTGAGAGTGTACCCTCACTGATTTTCACTAAAAAGCAGTACTAAAGGTATATTTTTTTATTAATTTCACTTATAGCCTCATATTTCAAAAAGTGACCATTTTGACTTAACACCATTCTTGCTCTCAACGACTCATATACATATCCATGTTTATTTAAATATTATTACTAGTCGAAGTACTTGGCTTAACTAGAAAAGCATTGCCTTAGTATATACGATTATTTGTTGGTGCCTATTTATACATGGAAAGAAACCTATCCACAGAGAAAATGTTACACCTCTTTTGCATAATATTGACTTCAAATTTATCCTTGGGGCTTTGAGGGCTTTCGCACACAGACTTTCTTTCTGTTTTCCAGTGGTAAAATGTGTTTCAAAACAATCGGTTCGCCAGTTTATCCTCAGTGAGGCAAGTAAGAAAGAAGATTCCTGTTATGGGTTCCAGTACCGTACGGAGCCCCATCCTTGTGAGTGAGCTCTTGAGCCTTTGCTCTATTTCCATGAATTAATGCATATACCTCCAAAAGTGTGCAAAATCCTCATTTAGGAACCTTCTCCAACCACACAAGAGCCCACTTTCAAACGCGGGCAGTTCTGAGGTACTTGTGCTACAGCATGTTTACTTTGCAGGGCTATCATATACGAAGGTGCAAAAAAGTTCAAGGTAATCAGTTCATCGGTTTTTCCGTTATGAGGTAACAAATAAATAATCATACTTACAAACTTATTTATTGGTAGGATAGGTAATCTACCGGTAAGCATAGATTAAAATGGAAAACGAAATAACTATATATTATCTTTTACAGTCGCCTGACCTCATCTCCCAGGGTTATTTTATTCATCAGTTCGGCATACGTCCTTCCCCTCTTCATCCCATACATAAGGCCTGTTCTCATTTTCCCCTCCCGCATTTACCCAACTCTTCTCTATCACGACCTTCAGCATCTGTTCATACCTCATTATCCGTACCAACCACCTACTCTGCCTCCTCCTAACCTCCTCCTACAGGCTCCTCTCCTCACCCACCATGCCAAGCACTTATTTGTTTGTCTTGTTATCCATTCATCGTACTTTCTCCATTCTCCTCCACGTCTACATTTTAAACGCCGGCAGCCTATTCTCATCCTCTTTCCTAAGGTCCACGTTTCGGGACCGTAAAACGCCCCTCTCCATATCTGATACTTCGGAAGTCATATTTTTACGATCCTCCGAGATATCCTTAGTTATTATTGCTCCAAACAGTCCAAATCTATTGGTAATTGGTATGCGTAAGCTTCCACCGCGATAAGGCTGCATTCCAAATGAAGGGTGTTTTTATACATGCCTACATAAATGTTTGCATACACATACCTACATTCCCTAAGTGAAGAAATTACGTTGAGAAACTGACAGCAGAGAGAAACAGAGAATTCAATATCATAGAAATATACCCAGCGTGCTTTACTGGCATTAGGAAATTTTCGGGAATCCTCTTTCACCACAAGCAGTAACTTCCGAAAATGACTGATGTGAGCAAAGAAATCAGTCTTCCGGTGAAAAATCCTACACATAAGAGCCGGAAACACTAATTCTTTCACCAATAATTTCTACCACCAATTTGTATTTTGTAGAGAACCAAGTTAAAGTGAACCGTACAAACATGAGATAAGTAAAGTGAAGCGAAAGCATACAGATTCCAGACGGAAAAATTTAGAATGGACCCGAAATCGAACCTACCAGTTTCGCGTTGGATACTCTGACCACAATTTATCACATACATTTTTATATCAATGAAATAAGGGTCGGTCTGCGGACACCAAGAGAGGTAGAACAGTCGTAAATGATAACGGCAATACCAAACGACCATGGAAATGTGAAAAAGGGAATGAGAAGCCAGAATATATGAGGTAAAAGGATTCTTTCACAGGAGGAAGGTGGAATGGAGGTGTCCGATTTTCCCTGCCTTCTCACTTCACCACACCTTCCAACAACTCGCCTGCGTACGGAGAGCGAGCGGTTCCACCCAGTCTTTCCCAGGAATTCCTCCCCGCCCATTCCAGGGAATTTTTACGATTCCTCGAACCCAATCCTTGAGAAAAGGCAGTCAAGAAATCAGGAAAATTACTCCTCAAACTTCGTGATTGCTTACATTTTTACGATCAAGTCAAATATAACAGTAACCATTATGGTCATACTAAATTTCGGACCAAAAGTGACCCTGTTTACCGTACTGGACAATATATGCATTATGCATGAAATTTTGGAAAGTTTCGTGAATTCTCAGGAAATATTATTTCCTGTTTTTCATTCAGAATGCTCCTTCTCTTAATTTTGGCCGTCTAAGGACAACGTAAAATAACCCAACTCATTCAATTTCGTTTATTATTTTCCACTTCTTTCTATCTTTACATTAGCTCTTTACCTTTTCGCTATATTTCCCCTCCTCTCTTCGAGGAAAACCCTTGAAGTATTCTATCATTCTTCTAAATGTAGTTTTAAACGCCACTGTGTCTTCCATTTTCCCATTTCCTTCCATGTCTTTATTTAACCCTTGAACCCACTAGTTACCATTCTTGCTCCTTTAAACATGATTAAAAACTTGTTTTGTGAGTCTACTGATGCCCATCCTCATTATATGACCAAATAATAAAACTCTCCTTATACTAGTCATATCTAAAATTGTTTCTCTTTCTTCATTTTTGCACTGTTACTCATTCTTCCTGTGTCTCAACTCGCCTTCCTCTGTTGTCAATTGTCTCAAGGATTTATCACATTTTTCTTTCCTTCCTCCATATCTCTTCTATTACCCCTAAATTCATTGAAAGAATGTTCCATAAAGTCGGAAATAAGTGAAAACCCAGTTCCAACGATAGGGGACGACGAAAAACGTTCTCAGTACTGGCAATGCGAGGTGGAGATGGAAAGAAAAGAATACTCGAAAAGAAAAACATGGGTGAGGGCCCGACGAAGGCTTCGCGGAGAGAAAGGAGTGAGAAAAGTAGGGAGAGGCGGAAAGCGAATGATATCCCAATCTCTTCACGAGCGAGCGTTACATTTCCCAAACAATTCCCCGGCGACCTCCCTCCTCCACACCCGCAGCCAAAGAAACCTTGCGGCACCGCACCTCTCACCTTTGATTCTTATCTCCCTCACATCCAATATGTTTTCAATAACACGGAATAAAAAGAAAAGGGTGTAGGGACCACTGCGTTGTTTCCACCTCGCTGGGACCAGAGGAGTCGTGGAGTGGGTATTTGGGAGGACAATAGGGGGGTTGAGGGGATCTCCGGAAAGAGGGGAGGGCGGGGGGTCGGTTAGAAGCCTTATTACTTCCCTTACCCTTCCGCGCCAGAGATCTCTGCAGGTGAACCCCATATCACATAACACTGGATCCAGCAAAAGACATATTATGATGGCAGGTACTTGATAATGAGGACGCAGTATGAGTTGAACTTGTTGCGATATTTTATCCGTTAGATTCTGTATAATATGGTGATATAAGGTTTACCGCAGAAACATGAATGATAAAGACACAAGAAACATTAAAAAAGAAACAATACAGTTGAAACCTCATTTCTTTTAAAAAATTAAGGTGAATATTGTTAAAATTTGTTACCATTTGGACCCCTTTTCAAGCAATTTCGGATAACTGGTTCTGAGTGGGTATCTAAATCATAACAGGTTCATATCCTCAGAATTTCACGCAAATAGCTTTAATAGCTTGGATTGGGCGTTAATGAGTGAGTGAGTTAGTCAGTATACAGTACAGTATAGAGATACAGAATATGGGATATAGTAGTAGAGATCATTCCTAGTAGTAGAGATTATATTGTTGGGGTATTTTATTTGATCATTGATGGGAACATTAGGAATTAATTTTCTACTTTGGTTCAGGTCACTCATCTAAAGCTCACAGATATATACAAGCACTAGTATTGTTTAATAAGCCTAGAAATACTCTAACATACAAGTAGGTTATCTTTCTCCGCCTTCTTCTGACGAACTGAGAATACAGAATGACACAATAATCGCGTAAAGGTTGCAATAATTATTTCAGTAAAGAACAAATAAGAGTGCTTGAGTCATTTTATAATAGATAATAGAAACTTGTGTCACCAGGCATGAGGAATTCTGTAGGCACGAGATAAAATTGTGACAGTGCTACAACCAATGTAAATTTTTTCAAAACCACGACTCATTTCTCAAGAAATGCTCCTCAACTCACGTTATCAATTCTCTGACTCACAATGAGATACATTATCTTCATTCAAAAATAAGAGGATTCATTTCCATTTCATTGGTCAAAAATATTTTGAATGTGCAAGAAATTCTAACGTAATATCATTAATCCCTAAAAGAGTGGAGTCTCTATTAAACGTCAGAAATTGGTATTTTTTTAGGACGGCGAAACAGTTTCCAAAGGTAAACTTAGAGCTAAGTGTTTCCCAAACTTTTTCGAGGTGAGCATTGTCCTATAAGACTTGATTCATAACTCTTAAGAGATCACGGCAGCTGCTGGTGGCTAAACGGAGACCTTTACGATATGAATTCATTTTTTCAATAACTTATTTCTTCTTTTGGCAACCTCTATGGCGATGCAGTGGTAATTTAATGTAAGTACGAGTTTTACAGCAGCTGGCAGTTCTGTTTTTCAACCTTTCACAAATGACAGCGGAGATTTGAGATCAATTTTGAGCCAAGAGGTAAGCCGAATGGATGATTGGTGCATTTTAATGTTTACCCGTTATATTAACATCTTATCATTTGAGGTCTTTCCCTAGTGTTTTTGAATTCATGCTTGCAGCTGAAATGTAATGCACAATGTAAAAAATCTTTTTCAAACCATCTTCAAGGTATTTTATGGGGAGTCTATAATAGTATGAACATCATTATTTCTCCAGGGACGGCGTTTTCCAGTAACAAAGAGTACAATGCAGGAAAAGGTTGCTGTCATTATTATATTAAAAGATGTATGGACGTATCAGAGCTGCAAAATTTCAACCTGACACTTTTACAGGTAATGCATTCACAAAAATCATGCAAATTGCTTTTAGATTCTCTTTAACTGAATAATAATATGATTGGCTTAATTCATTCATAACTATTTGGCTCATCGGAACATCCGAGGGTGTTATGGATTAGAAATTTATATTATTATGGCATTTTAATTTTATCCTCCACCATAATTTCAATTGATAAGATATTCATAATTTTAAAATGATTACACGCCTGGTGATAACTGGAACTTGATGAATATTTTTGACACGTCCAACTGCGATTAAAATATTGGCATTGTGTCACGGTGCGACCAACAGGAAATTATGATCGTAAGGGCGTTTTACCTCGGTGTGTCACTGAATATTTCCACGATAGTTCCAAAATATTTTTTGAGAATTTCAGGAAATTCGAAAAAGCCAGAAAAAGATGGTTGGATGAGGATGGACCAACTATATTCAATTTTTACTCATCGAATGGATGAACAAGTTGTTAGACCTCAAAGACAGAAACATCGAAAGCTTTGAATTATTGCGGGCAGGCGACCTTCTGCGGGTACCGTACCTGTAGAAAGTGATTGTAAAACCTTTCTCATCCGTGGTTCACGCTTATAAATCTTCCTCACTCCTCGGCCTTATAAATAAAATGTACTACGTTAGCATAGGGAACATGGACTTCAGGCCTAACACCACCGTCAACAAATATCTGATCTAAAATTATTAAGAAGTACTATTTTAAGGACCTTCCGTCATATTGATTAATGATATGCTATCATTCTTTTCTCTTCCCAAACCTCCTCGTTCTTTCCGGAGCAACAACCCTCCACATGTTCCTAAATTCTGGCTTTCCATATCCAAGAGATCCCTTTCATTCAGAATTCCGGCCATATTTAATTCCTTAGCAGCTAAGAATCCTGTCAATCTTTTTTCTACGACCTCCTTCAACTCCTTCTTGCGAAATGTTTTAGTTGTTGTGGCTGGTGTGGTTGTGGTTTTACAGTGACTAAAGTAGATTTTTTTGTTAATTTGTTTAATTTACTTATATGTTGTCCAACAATTTAAAAGGCGTTTGTGCTTTTTTTGAATTTCAACAAATTAATTAATTAATTAAAGTACAGTACTCTATAGGATGAATTTAATAACGGATCCGTGAGATGGCGAAGGGTGTCTCAAATCTCTGGCTTTTTAACTTTTTTCTTCAAACATTGTTACACTCGAAACAATTTAAAAAAAAGATTAGTTGAATACTTATTCCTGGGCGGTAATATAATGTTGCAATTGAACTGTGGATTATCTGGTTGCGGCTTTGTTTAAGGCGACGTTTGGAGGAAAAATGCTGAGTAACCGTTGAGCAAGAAGGAAGAATAAAGTGATATTTGTCAGTATGAGGGAGGGTAGAACATGCGAAGAGAGTTGGAGCAATTCAATACTGGATAAACAAAACGCTATTGAGGTAAAAAAAAAGAAGGCAATAGATATCTGGCAAAACGAACCACATGATTTCGGGCAGGACAGCCCAAAAACAAACATGAGTATATGTTTTTATAATGCATTGTAACCTTTAAAACAATTACCTATCATATAATGACAATCTTTCTTTTCTACCAATACAATAGATAACACTTTCCTTTCTTTATCACTTACGAACTCTATTTATTCACAGTTGTATTTCCCTCCACATCAAAGGTTAGATATTTGCCCGTACTAACTTATATGAAATACAACACGTCACTCAATAAAAACATGTTATACATAAATCACAATATCAGGTGTATTTTTTACCTTTGTCCGTATATCACATTGGTTTCTTCAACCTTTGGGCCACAGCGATAATTCCCTTTGGGACTTTCTATTTGCCTTCAAGGCTCACTTCACTTTTTGCACACAAATGTATTCACTTGCACAAATAAATACCCTTTACCAATTAATTATTATTACATACATACATATATAGCTACTTCTTTCATGGTTGTCGTCATGACACACATGCTTTGCGCTGATCCCTCGGCTGGCTATGGATATCACGCAGTTAACGTCCACCGCTGTCTCGCTACAGGTACTCGGCCGCAAGGTTGACTACTCCCTGGTTATGTCTCGAGTAATTTCCAGCTGACCTCGGCTTACTTCCTCTTACACTACGGCTAATACTTCCCTCGTACCAGAAACCACTACTTTATAAATACTTCTTCAGTTTTCTATGGTCTCTATGACGTAATTTCACCGCAGTGAGTGGCGTGGATTCGACCTTTATCTTGATTGATTGTTTAAACTGCCAGCGAGTAAAATATGTACTCCTTTTCTCCCTACTTCTATTAGAATGTTCTCGAATGAATTTCCCGTAGTTTCCCTTCGTGTGCAGATGTTCATAACTTTAAACAATAGTGTTTTTGCGGCTATCGGTTATTGCTTGGTTTCAGTTTGATCACGCACTCTGGTCGTGGTCACTGTGGCGTAATTGCTGCTTCCTCACACCTGTAACAGTGCGGAGTCTAAAAATAGAACTCACTGCACGCACGTGGCTGCTTCTTAAAATATTTAACGTCAAAATATTCAACATGGCTGGGATTCCAGTATGTTACAGCATGTATATTTATTACGGGGATGAGAGCCGAGAAACATGCTTAAAATGGTGACAAATATTTCTACGAAAAGGCATTAATTAAAGTAGCAAAAATATGCAAACAATACCGACAAAAATATTTTATGAAAAGGCCTAAATATTATTAAAAAGTATGCAAACAATACCTAAAAAATAGTTTACGAAAAGGAATTAAAATTGTGAAAAATATGTGGCCATACAGATTGAGAGCGAGAGATATACAAGAGAAAGGAGGCAGAGGAAGATAGAGAGGTTTCGCGGTGCGTCAAGTCCGAGTCTGCTGGCTCTCCTCAGTCCATACCACCCACACGACCGTCCCTCTACTCGCCCAACGGGAAGGAAGAGGGGACAAGGGTGGGTGGGGGCAGGGCAGAGCGAGAGTAATACAGGGGTCCTCATTTGCATTCCACACGACGACATAACCCTTAAAACAAAAAAATAAAACATCCTGATGCCGCTCAGAGGAGAAGGGAAGAGGTGATGGGAGGCAGCAGGTCGACGTGCTGGACCCAAGTCTCGGAGAATACGCCATACGCCTCCAGAGAAGAGAGAGAGGGAGGTCCAGGGAAAGGCATAGGCATGATGCAAAAAGAGAGAGAGGAGGAATGAGGTGAATGATGAATGAAATTATGAATGGGAGAGGCATCATTCATCGTCCTTGGTTGTAATGAAAAGAGGCGTTGAGAGGGAGAGAGAGAATCAGATGTAGAGGCAGATGGAGAACGCGCGAGGAATATAATGACAATTATTAAGGTTGCGGTCTAGCTTTTCAAGAGGTCCCTCTGACTTTGACCTGGCGTTGTTCACGGGTACGATGTTGTCGTTTCCCATACGTCTAAAATGGTATGTATCCGTCAGCGTTTAAAGGAAGGTTGCTCTCCCATTCTAAAGTAGAAAATGTTTCAGCAAGGAGTGAATTGTCGTGCAAATCTGACTAGGCTTGACTGAGGCGTCCAAAGCTGTTACAAAAATAACATGAATGAAACTTTTGCAATTCTTAACAGAAAAACTATTAACAGTTGACAAAGGATTTTTCCTCCTTATCATTAAATAATGGAAACCACAGAATTAGAGAAGATACAGTAATAAATTTTGAACGTATTTAATTAATTTTTTAGTAATTTTTCAATTTACTTAATTTGGCACATTGGGTGTTGGTAAATAAGCTGACCTGGCTCTGGAGGTAAGATCCGAATTTGGCAGACTTGCCATTCTAGGTTTAATGTATAGTAAAGCAAGTGTAATGCATTAGTATTATCGATTCATAATAGCCAAATATATGCGTATAGATGATGAGTATGTGAGGAACGATAATATTTCTATTTATTTATGGCATCGTAATTGAATTTTTACAGAAATGCATACAATAGAACGAGGAAATGGCATGAAATTTTTCAAGTAGATGTTTTATTACATGATTGAAACGTAGTGTTGGAACGTTCACCCATACTTTGTAGCATCAGTATGACCAAAAAATCTATATACCCAATGCAGGAATTATAAATTAATTAGGTTTACAGTAAACATCAACCTTTATAGAGATGCATGGGTTATAAATAATGATTAAACACCATCAAATTTACAAAGAGTTCCAGGAGGGAATAATCCAAATTCAGGTCTTGAAAAGTGGGTCTCTACGTATAACGGAATCGTCAATTCCACTGACTTAATTCGCCATTTACAACACAATTTCAAAGAAAACAGAAGCTTTTCCCTATTCGGAAGGTCTTCTTCATTGACGAGAGGAAGCAGATGGCCCACTTCCTAACAGATTACATCGAAATGAAAACGCTAAGATGCACCACAGCTCTTGAGTACTGCTTAGATGGAAGAATTTTCTCCCAAACTCTTACTCTCATCTAATGTAGTCCCAAACAAAACCCCGAGACTCGTTTCGCTAAAAATAATAAGGGTTTTGCATTTCCTATTCTTCCCAAACTCTTCCAAATGCAGCCCGAAGAACCTGTCTTGGTCAGGAAGTCAGATAAAACAATAATACGCCAGGAGTTACTGTTAAAGATAATACACAAATCCATAGTGCAAAATTTTACTGGTAAATTTCTCGGAATGCATGAGGCACAAAGAGAAAAATAACACCACATATGTGCGGATATAATAGACATTAACCGCATTTCCAGATCCAATAAGTCAGATCAAAGCCACCCTAATGCCAAGGCACATCTACATCTACGAAATACCTCTTGGGTGTGTGGCACAGGGTGATTCCTGACCAGGCACAGAACGCTCTTACCATTTTAAGGTCGAATCCCAACCAATCACAGCCAAACCAGAAACCAGGAGAGTGCCACGTCAACGAAAATTCGAAAATGCAGAAACAGGGCCAAAATACTGCTACTGATTAAGCCTCGTTTCCATTACCACAAATTTGTCCCGCAACATGTTGCGCATCATGTGCCGGCAAATGTACCCGAAATTTGTTGAAATGGAAACAGTTTGCAACATGTTGCAGCACAAGTGCCGGGAACAAAAATGTGCCAAGCGACTGCAGCACAAAATATATACCGCAACTTGTGCCACGGACAATGAAAACAGACTGCAACATGTCCCCGGGACAAGCACACGCGCAGTATAGTCTACACTCGCTGTTCCAAACCCTAAACCCTATAGCTAGCGCCTCTCCAGCAAATCGATTAACAAAATGACAACCAGTCGTGCTGGGTAATTTTGCTTGAATAACATCACAAAATTTTCAGCATTACTTTATTAGTGACGTAGATATTACAAGAAAGCGACAACATTAAAAACGTTTACGGCAGAAGCACAGTGAATGAAGTTTGATTCGCAACCTCACAAAGTTGTATAAAAATGAAATGCATATTTTAATAAACAAGAATATTTAAATGCAATATTTATGCGCAAAATACTTTTCTCCATCAGCCATTGTATGAGAAAACAAAGGAATTCGATCAAGTAGATCCTCATTATTTACACATATCCAACTTTTTAAAGTCGTCACTTCATATCCTAGAACATGCTCATTTAAATCGAAGTTTAACATTTCATTACGAATAAATACCGGGCTGTATTTACTTATACCAATAATAATTTAAGTGCTGCAAACACAGGGCAGAAATAAATGGCACCAGTAACAAAAATAATGCCTGTTTTGTACCTTTGTAAATTTTCAATTCAGTGAAACAGAGTCAGAGTGGATTTGTGAAGTTCTGGAAAGTGATATTGAAGAAGTTGAGAAGAAACTTCATTCACTAAGGTCTCAGTACTTGAGAGAAAAAACGAAATTAGAAAAGAGCAAGAAAAGTGGTGCTGGTGCTAAGGATATTTACGTGCCTAAATGGCAATATTTTACTTCGTTGAGTTTTCTGTCAACAACCACTGAACGAGTTAAACATACAAGTTCACTAAACCTGGTGAGCAAATAATAACAATTTTAACACATATCATAAGATTTTAATTATCTATAATCACTTGATACAAACGAAAATGAATCAGTTAATTAATCAGAGATCATACTTTGATTACGGAACGCACTTTTTCGTCATTTCAACTCCCTCTACCCTATGTAACGCAGCGTTACGCTATGTAAAACACTGGGGGGGGGGCCCTTACTCAAGTACGTAACGACGATTTTTTCCTGATATAACTTTAAACCATATTAAAAATCGTTAAAAATAGTTTTTGACTCATTTTTAAGGGTTATATTAAAGTTTAATTAAAACATGGCCCTGATATGTAATTGTAACTAAGCATATCGATGTTGCCACTGAAGTTTCAGACAGTGAAAAAAGTGAGCCAATTCTTGACGGGCAAATGTGCCAGGATTTTCTCCTCTTTGCTTACACCATCGAAGTCCAGGTTCCGTTGATAACGTTTCCGTTGTCATCCTCTCAATCAAATACATGAGTAGAAGAGTATGTCTCTGCAGAAGAATTCTTTCTTAAAAAGTTATGCAAATAAGCACAGCTCAACATAACCCACCTTGCTGTTTCGGGTTGCAGTAACATAGGTTTTCTGAGAACTCTAAATACACTTCTCATCATCCCGAATACGTTTTCAATAACCCTCCTAGCTCTTGAGTTTCTATAATTAAAAGCTCTTTCAATCGAACCTTTACTATGTCTTCCCGCAAATGGTTTCATAATACGCTCTGACATAGCAAATGCATCGTCAGCAACTATTACGAAGGGCATGTCCACTTCTTTTCCTTGTAAAGACCGTTTAGGTGGTATTTGCAGCGTATTTTGCTCAACAGCAGCGTACAAGTCTGTGACCAACAATACACCAGCATCACACTCACGTCCTTGCACACCTACGTCCACATACAAAAAATTGTACTCAGCGTCACACAATGCCATGAGCACAATACTAAAAGTTCCTTTGTAATTGTAGTACAAACTACCACTGTTCGCTGGAGTTTGGAGAACAACGTGCTTGCCATCAAGCGCACCGATGCAATTCGGATAGTTCCATTTAGAATAAAATCCTTTGGAAATATCATCCCATTCTTTTTCATTGCTTTGTACCTAAAAATAATTGACGTTTGTTAAATTATGATGTAAGAACTAAACTATTCCATTTTTTATTTAAACTTTTCAACATAAAATAACATTGTTTTTGTCACAAAACATAACACATAAGCCACTTGGAGTATATGTACTCATACTGGCGTATACTTTTTATAATAATAGTTTTAAATTGCAAAATTCATTTTTTCCCTCTCTATTTTTAAACTCTACACGACTACTCCTAAATTGGCCTCGACGAGAACGACCCTGATGACCCACCCTCAGAAAATAATAGTACAGATAACAGGAAGGCTGAAAAACCCATAGATAGTGTAGTATCAGAACCCGCTGCTGTGCCAGATCTATCCACAAACTCTGCACAGCCATCAGCACCTGGTCACATGAAACGTCAGAACAAACGTCCTCCACCGGACTCAAAATGCTCTGGGCTGGAAAAAAATTCAACCATGCATACGACTTGGAGATTCTATGTAGATACATTAAAGAACTGTAGCTATCACCTGTCGCTTTTAAACGAAGGGTTGTCGCTATCATTTCACCAGGAGAAATTGGTTCTCGACATTTCCTGGTTTTCGTAATCTCCGGCCCAACAAGGTTTAGTCAAAATTCAAAATCACTTGCTGTTATTCTAACAAAATTGTCGTACCCACTTGGGAGACGTAAGTCTCTCATCAATGAGTTATAGGATCCTTCCGAATGTCTTTTCGCTAAAATACTTCTAATCCACCATCTCGGTCGTTTTTGCCTTTTTTTAGTTCAAAGTATGCGCCCGCCATTGCCACAAAAGCTGAAGTAGCTGAGTTGTCCATATTCGCTCAACTTAACCGACAAATCATTCAAAACACACTGTAAAATGAACAGACTGAACTCTAGTCTTGCACTTCAGACCTCTGTGACTATATAAATGTTGCAGATGTCGCAGGGAATTGGAAACAGCGTGAACAATGACGCACAAAATTTGCCGGGCACATGTCGCGCGTCATGTTCCTGAAACTTGTCAGAATGGAAACGAGGCTTTAGTAATACGAGTACTAATAATCATGTTAGGGAGAAGGTATGGTAAAGGTGTAGCTTAGGATGGCGGAGAGGCCAGTTTTAGGCCAGGCCAGAGGCCAATTGATTTAGCCAATTCTATTATGTTCAGAAAACTGAAAAAGTTGAATTCCCAAGGATAAGGTTAATTGACCGTCCATGGAATTTCGTTCCTCTTCGAAATGAAATTTCCAAAGTTAATATCAAGAAGGTGTTTTGGGCGCTGCTCACTACGATTTTGTCAATAGCACGATAAGGTGGCACTTCCTGAAACCCTTCAACCATAATAATTGGGAGATAAAATTTCATGGACCGTGACAGAGGCCATCAGCAAGAGTGTTCGACGGGGAAGAATTGCGTTCCCCGAAAGTTTTTTACGACGACCCCATCGTAAAACTCATTCAGATATCTCGATCGTCAACTGTCGGTGACGCAATCGACGTACGTTGGAGAAATACCCAAGGGTCCGAAAACAAGCATCAGAATCCTTCAATGGCGAGGAAGAAACGAGCCAGTTAAAAAATTAATTCCGCGCTAATGGTGGACAAATCCCTTATCAGGACAATTCCTACCATCACATGGAAGCGTGAAAATATTACGCTCATTAAAAGGGAAAGTTAAAATAAACAAAAGCTCCATGTTGAACTCCATGTTGATTATCCGAAATAAAAAAGAGTGCCATAAAATGAACCATTGACTGAGGAGGATTAATGAAAAAAAGATGCGGGTTTCTCAAAAAAATGTGTTGACCAATGTCTTGACCAAGGTAAAGAATGTAGAGAGGGCGACCAAGAGCATGAATTCAAACTAGCAACAAAAAAAAGTGTGCTTCTATTTTCACTCATTAAAATATTTGTGTCCTTATATCAGAAAAATCAGAATCCATCAACAGAGAAGAAGAAATGAGACGGTTAAAAAATTAAGTTCCGCGCTAATGGTGGACAAATCCCTCATCAGGACAATTCCTACTATCAAATGGACACAAGGAAATATGACATCCACTAAACAACAAAGTAAAAATAAGAAAAAAGGCTGAAAGCCATTAAGCTTAAAAAATAATGGCATGAAAATAATCATTGAATGATTAGGATTAATGAAAAAAACCCTTAAAAAAAACTATATTCACTGCGGGGAAGAATGTACAGAAGGCGATGAATAACGTGAATTTGAACTAGCAACTGAAAAAAGTGAGCTTCTATTTTCACTCGTAAATTTTTTTTTGTCTAATGGAAATAGCACCGGATTTTTCTGAAGAAAAATGTTCAGTACGAAAAATATCCATTAGGACGGAATAGAACGATACTTGGGAAAATCATGGGGGATGAAACACCTTTCAAATAGCGTTCGAAGGTAATAACTAGCGATCATATAATCATATTTAAGATAAAAATAAGAAATTTTTATGAAAATAGAAACAATAAAACACCATCTCTTATGCAGAAATGTATTCCTGCCATGCCAATAACGTATTGCACGTGCAGAGTGAAGAAGTTTTATTATCGATTTTACTGTTAATTGAGACATTATTCCATAAATGCACACTAATTCACTTCGGCCATTGTAACACTACTATGCTTCATACAATATCCTATGTGTATGATTATCCACGCATGCTAATTGTTTAAAAAATACTTGTTCTTTAAGAGAACGATAATGGAAAGAAAATATTAAGATGTTATTCTTGTAGCCTCCTGATCTCATCATGTTTGTTAATGGCATGTCCTTACACCTCCTGCCACACACAACAGAGACTAGTATGTTATTGTGTGGGCGTAGATTACAGAGATTCATCATATTTTACAAAATTATTATTACTGTCCTTCTGTTCTCATATCATGGTGATTGATTAGTCATCGGGCAAGTAATATGTTTACGGTAACTTAAAATAACCTGCATGATACGGATACGAAAGACTAGATATAGATAAAGTGCGGCTCAATTCTTCGTTTACAGTAGAGAAAATTGCTCTTTTCACTAGAGTATGATAGATGAAAGATGATGAAGTTCAACACAAAACCATATAGAGCATATTTTGTCAATTACTGTTGAGGATACCGGGACTAGCCACGGTATTGCCTTTACCGAGTCACCCGCAATTGTACATAAGTAAGAAATTACACAGAGGAGAA
This sequence comes from Pyrrhosoma nymphula, assembly GCA_963573305.1. Lineage (NCBI taxonomy): Eukaryota > Metazoa > Arthropoda > Insecta > Odonata > Coenagrionidae > Pyrrhosoma > Pyrrhosoma nymphula. The sequence continues at coordinate 65,364,770 of OY754330.1, read as the reverse complement.
ACCAGTCGTCTTGAGCGGGACTCAAGCACAGATTTCTCGATATCGCACCGAGTACTTTATCCAGTTGAGCCGCCGAAGCCTACCTCTTCCGTGGATTATTGAGGGCTTTTAAGGAGCAAGATGTTCAAGACATTTGGACATGATGCCAAGTAAGCAGTCCAAAGCGTGCGCTTTGCGCCACCGTCCACGAGGTTAAAGCCCCAAGCCTGAAACACTACATTCTGCAAAGTTAAAAGAGAACCCAAAGCAATTGCTTGGGAGATGACTCGGAAGTACTTCCTCTTCTCGAACTAACCACCGCTTCTGGGCTCGCATGGCAACAGACCGCCAGACAAATCGTCCAAGAGGGGAGAATTTCCTCTCCCTTACCCGCTCTTCCCCACCCTACCTCTCCGGCACGAACACACCCGGACCATCCAGATTGCGTCCACCTGCACCCAGAGAGAACGCCTGCAACACGCTCACCACCCATCTTCCCCTCACCAAAATCGTTTTCCTCCTCCAATCCTCCGCAATTCAAACCCTAGACACGACCCAGAAATACCAAACCACGGTTACTCTCTCTCTCACTTTGACTCTCTCTCTCTCTATCCAACTATCTATCTCATCCACCCACGCATATATACTCTGCGAGACGGACAAAGACGACTAGAGGAAGGGAAGCGTGGCGCCTTTTATTTCCAAAGTGCTCGCGTGCAATTCTCTCTTATTCACAGGGAAGTTGGAGTGTGCGCGGGAACGGGTGGAAAGAAAGAGGTCCTTTTGGGAAGGCCGGGGCACATTGATCGGGTGGGAAGGCGTGGTACAGTGGTGTTGGCGGCGCATTTGTGGGGGCATCGAAGGTCGTGCGTCGGGGTGCGTGGTGGCGACGCACAGTCGCTCCAAAACTATTCTCCGTGATCACAAGAGGTTAAACATCGTCATTTTCAAAAGTAATGATTCCTTTCCCCATTGCAATGTTGCTCAAATAGCATAGTAGGTACAGTTGAACTCGATATTCTCAGGCGTAACTTTGTGAAAATCCATATCGACAGAGTCAATTCAAACTTTGAAAATTTTCAATGAATTTTGTTTAATACGACCGGCTTCACCGCATAGGTGACATCTTCAGGTCCTCACCTTCAGGTCTGATCACCTGAATATGTCGTCTACGCGATGAAATCGGTCGTATCAAATAAAATTCATTGCGAAATTTACAAAGTTTGTATTGATTCTACCATAGAACAGGTTATCGATTTAATTTCCCCTTAAAAACAGGTAACAAAGGGTCATCCACTTCACCAAATTCTTAGAGAATCAGTAACTCAATAACTTTCACCATTGATGGTGTTCACAGTTCAATAAAATATTGATGATATAGTGCATGTTATAATATATTAAGGCACTTAAATGTCCTTCTCGGCTTTTTTTGTTGACAAAATAGATTTAAATGTTACAGGTTAATAATGAGATTTTAAAAGAGATATTTTTTATTCACATCTGAAGTAACGTACCCAAGATTTAAAAGTTGAGCGTAAAAATTCAGAAAGAACAGAATGCTTAACATTGATAATGTTGTTCCTGCACAAATCGTCAGAGTCGGCCTCAATAGCGACGGGCTAAACTTCTAGCCTGTTTATCCTAACGCCTAGATATTGAGTCCCGCCTGGTTGACGTTTTCACCATCTACCACTTTGACGTTCATACTCTGTAATTAACTACTGACTTTTAAGAAATAACTATGAAGTCCTAAATTTTCTCAATAAATAATGACGACATTATTTTCATGAATACTCACGTCAATAGAAAACAAAGTAGTTGCGCTTAGATGCAACTTTGAATGCGCCACCTATCTCAGAAAGGAATGAAATCCGTTTAAAAAAATCACTTTTCAAGATGCGTTGCCGACTACAAGGAGGCCTAATCAAACCTCTAAACTAGGAATATTGAAATTTTCAAATAAAATTACTCCTAAATTTTAAATAAAAAGCAATAATTTGAATGATGTTATAAATTTCAAGTTACAAGTTTTCTACATGTGAATTTTCTCTTACAGTCATAACTTGAAAAACCAGCCTAAGTATGTGATCAAAAGTATCAAACTGTTTTAATAGCACATCTTGTTCATAAATTACATCAAAATGATATTTTGATACGTTAATAAGACAAATTTAGATATATTTGGGCAGTATTACATAAAAGGCTACAAATAAATCAAGCATAATAGAAAATGTTACCATTTAACTCTCATTAAGCTTAAAAAAATATAAATGTGAGCACCCCATTAAAAACATATTTTTAGGGAATTCTATCAACGGTATATTTATTCATTTTAAGCCCTCCTGAGCCAACGGCTCTTCTGGAGATATCGAAAAAGCAGAGAAAAATCGGATGTTCTGATTTTAGTCCGCAAAACCGGGTCTAGGAACCATTGTGCGGCGACGGCAGGAGCGCGGAGGTACCGTATTCCGGGCTAGAACCATGAAGGGACAGGCAAGAGGCGATATGGGGGTGAGGGTGCTAGAAGAAAGGCAGAATGGGCGAATATGGGAGAAAAGGCAATGCCATTTATACGATGCGTGGACCAATACCACATGGGAAAGGCGGGGAAAAGTTTGAGAGTGAAGCTACTGTCGGTGCAAACAATTATATAGACTCGAGTATAGATACCGATAAAAAATTAACTAGCACAGGGAATACTCCTGAAACTCCAAGTGGCAAAGCTGCGGCGACTTTCATCACCCGACTGGCAAATACGGTCACCTCACCGAAGCGCGAAACCTGCCTTAATTCTTCTTATTAATCCGTTGCTTATTAAATTTCTCCGTTTTTTATTAATACATTGAAAATCCATTCCGTAATGTGGGTTAACGATGGTGATTGTTTTGCAATACTGATGCAAAAGATTCCAAAACAAGACCAATATCATGTGAAGGGACTATCCATCGCTAAGAAAAAGTGTTTCATAAAGCTGATGATAACCTTTTTATGGTACACTAGAAATAACTGTAAATATATGTAATACGTTATGATTGAGTGAGTGAGAATAGACAAATTTGTAATGAAATTAAGACAAAGTAAACCATAATGTACGGAGAGATTATTCATAAATTTAATTTTTAAAAGAAATTTTCTCAATCTTTCATTTATATTGGCTTGTAAAATTGCAGTGAAGTAAATATACAAAAACTTAATACTGACAAATTCTTCGAAATTTATTTCAGAAAAAATGCAATTTTCAAGAGGAAAGACGATATGATTCGAGATCAATATATCGAATTCATGAAGATAACGTACATTTCCTTACAATTTATTATTCGTAACAAATCAGTGTCTAATGGTAAGCAAGAGAAGTTAAGGCATGATGTCCGGAATAGGTGTGACACCATCTTTAGTGTTAAAGGATAAGAATATTGGGATGGGTAGGTGTGCTTAATGAGGAATGAAGGCCAGGCCGACAGTGATGGAAAGAATGTTATGTGGTTAGGTAGAGAACGAGAAAAAAACTCCCTCGGGTTACCCCTGAACACGCACACAAAAGGTTACGCAAAAAAGCCATGCGGGTTGCGTGCCACAAAGGCGTACCTGTTTGCTATAGTCGCTTATGACCGCTTGGAGAGGGTGTGTCGAGTGGATCGGTATGCGCGTGTTTTCGGGATGAGCCTCGGCGCCTCTGTTGAAAGAAAAATAAAAAAAAGCATGGAAATAAAACATAAACAGGACCGCCCCAAGGGGGGAAGCAGTGGTGGGGGCGTGGCAGGTTGGTGTGAGCAGGCACTTTATTTTTTTCACAAAGTGGTTGGGATATGAGAGGCGACAAAATGCGGCTCTGAAAATTTTTCTGCCGGAAAAATATTACGCCAAAGTAATGATGCAAAGGCCTTTTGCATGCAAGATTTATTTTGCACGCAATCCTCCCTGTAACCGATCGAAGCTTGGTATATGCCTACCCCTGCTGAGCTGTCACGCTGCATAATTTTAAACGTTTTCGACAAAACAAATGGTCTGAGCAAAGCGGAAATCGCTGCGCTGAAAGGAATATTTTTTTTAAGTCTCTAGTCCAGAACCTCAATCCCTATTAGGTACTTTGATGGAACTAACCAAATTAGTCCAAGCAAACTTAAACTCTTTAATACCGAGATGATAATTATAGTTTCCTGAAGCTATTATGACAGTATTTTTACGTTTTTTCAAAGACAGTACGATTACCAATAAGGAAAAAGTAATCCAATAAGGTAGCAGAAAATATTTGTGTGGGTTTTTGCACTTGAGGCTCAAATACAAAGGCCATTGAAGGGATGCAAGAGAAGAGAAAAGAGGCTTTTGAAAGTTGATGCTGAAGCTCAAATGAACGGATAAGATCAGAAACGAGGAAGTGCAGAATAATATCAGAGGAGAAAACCATATACAGGTTTATCATAAAGACAAGGTCAAGATGATTAAGCCACAAATTGACACAGGACGAGCAACTAACAGAACAACGAACAAGGTGGAAAATAATAGGGAAAACCCAAAGAGGAAGACCGAAGGAAAAAGACGTAGGTAGACCATCAGAAACGTGATATGAAATATAAAAGCTACGAGAACATACAGGCATTATCAGGTGAAAGGGTAGAATGGAGGCTTGTAGTCAACCAATCTTGGCACTGAATGACCAATGATGATGAAGTATCATACACAATAAACCTGATTCTATCAGCAACAAAATCAAACTGACGTTTTCTCTCTTTTAACTACTGCCCCCTACGAGCCGACCACAATTTCCCTAGCTGGAGTAGAAGCATTGGCGACGTACCCAATTTGGTGTGGGGAGGGGACTCCATACGTGTCCGCCACGGAGCGGAGGTATTTCTCCACCGCTTACTCAGCTCCGGTCCCGTACCGCGCGCCGAAGAAGATGAACTCCTGAGTGATGGTTCTCGCGTACGGACGAAGGGATTGGATGGAATGGTGTGGTGGGGGAGGGGGGCGAGGAGGAAAAGGATATGGCAGGGAGTGTGCGGCGGATGGATAAAGGGGGGGTGGTGGCGAGGAGGGGGAGTTCGAAATCCGGCGTGGTGGCTTGAATTCGCGCCCGATTGTTTTCGAGCCATTGGAGCGGGATAAGCGGATATCATTCCCACCCAACCGCCTCCAAGCCCATCCTTTGCTATCCCCTTCCCGCCACCCTCTACCGGAACCACGTTCCCTCCACCCAAACCCCCGACCCTCCCCCTCCCTCCCGTATCATCACCGCCCCGGAAAACCAAGTCTTTTCCACCTGCCAATCCTCTCTCCTTCCATTCCACCAAAACTTCTCCCACTCACCCGCACCCCAGAATATCATCCTCTACTTCCAACTCCTTCCATTCCTCTCCATTGAGGGGAAGGCACCTCGGATTCCTCTTTCTTTCCGATCCCTTCCGTATTTCCCACAACCCGTGACGAAAACGTTCGATTGGTGCGCTTGTGGTGGTAGTGGAGGAAGTGTGGGGTTGGGAGAGGACCGGGAAAAAATATATATTATTAAAAATGAGATCCTTTTTCGCAGGCTTCCACGAGGAAGGAGTCTACAATGATTCCATTCTCCGTCCAAGATTGAGGAGGAAGGTAAATTGCTATGGAAAAAGTTCTTCCCAGGGGTAAAAAATGAAGAAAAAAAAACAAACGCGAAGTCGGGAAAAACGTTTCTCACCGTTTCTCTTATTAATTAAATCTCCCTTTCTCAGTGCGACTCAGGCGTGAAAATTTCGTCATTCAGCGCGTATAATATAAGGTGTCAAGTCTTTGCGGTCCGTGGGCCACAAAGTAAAAAAAGCACTTATTTTCCTTTCAGGACAAAGATGCTTTTGTTGGAACGGTTTACCTTTTTAAACAAACGTAGTTTTTCTTCCAAACAGGAAAATGGCATCGCAAATCTTTATCTAATTATATAGATAGGATTATTGAACAAGAGTAAGAATATTTTCTTTGCTCAAAACCGTCTAAATATTCGGAGAATGTTCTAGATAACAATCTTCTTATTAATATAACCTAATAATAAATTGTTCAAAAATTGAAATCATAGAGTATATACTACAAGAAAATTCGACAAAAGCATTCCATGACAGAATTGTCTTGAAAATTGAAATTACTTAGGAAAGAGTTCCAGAGTATTTTCACGTGAATATGAGAAATTTCAATCCGTAAATTTCAATTAATATTAATCAATTTTGAATTCTTGAATCTCATTTTATTCTTTTTTAAATCAATGGAAACCATAGCTAAAAATGAATTCGCAGTGGAGCATTAGCACAGCTGTACTGTACGTCTCCAATAGTGAAAAATAATTTTTGACATTTCCCAGGAAAAACTACAATGCTAAACAACAAAGGTTTAAGAAGGATAATGTGCAACTGACAAAAAAATTCCGTCATCTTCGTATTAATGCTGTAATGGTACAATAAAACGCATACATTTTCGTGAGATAAAAATAGGACATTAGAGATAGCATCTCGAAAATGGGAAACAATTTTTAATTAGAACAATAACGAAGGAACAGTTGGATATTTGCTGCAAATGAAAACTTTCAGAAAATATCTACAGTGAGGAAGTTTAATTTTCATTTCATTTCATTTCCCATCAATATTTTTCAATTTTTTCCACATTCTGAAGCCATAAGTTCTACCTTTGGAGTTATACACACGGAGACTGCACTCAATAGAGTCACAATCAGCCTTGGCAAAAAATCTGGCTTACGTATTAAGTTGGACGTCATAATTGCGGGATGATAAGTTATAATAGCGATGGGCGAATAGAGATCTAAAAATGTCGAAAAATACAATGAAATACTTATAATTAGGCTCAATTTATGGATGGAAGTCATGAGAGATTTTCTTATCTCAAATCCCTGATGTATTACTCATCCCGGAATGAGCCTATTGCATGTTCAGTGTATCAGAAGAAGGGTTTCTTTACTAATATTTAGGATTTCTACTGGGCTGAGAACTAAAAACTCTAATTTTTCTCCCATTAATATTTTATTACTGATATGCGAGTGCAATAACAAATGTAAAATGTGACATTGAAATATTGAATATAAATATACTGGGAAATGTCAAAATGAGACTAAATGCATTTGTAACGCGTCAAAATCCTCCTTCAGAAGTAAATGTTTGATACTTAAGAGTAATCAAAAATTCTTAGGCATTCAAAAACTGTAACTAGCGACGTAAATGCACATTTAAAAAAAATATAAGCTAATTTATCACTCCATTCCGTGAATCTTTGTCTAATGGATTAAAGCCTTTCGTGATACGAACTCATCATTACATTTGCTGAAAACTACTCAAAGAGCAACAGATATCTCGGTGGGATGCATATATAATGAGAGTGCACGCACGACGATGGTTGGGAGCTAATTTTTTTACGAAAGAAACAAAACAAAATAGCATGATTTTGAATGAAAAATTTGACATTAGAGATGGTTCCACAGGCTGAAAATAGAATATGGAAACAGAGTGATCAACAATACCTTCCTAACTACTTCACGCACTGAATACGGGTTCGTTCGAATGAAAAAATAAAAGGTTATGGAAATTGTAAGCCTCCACTGCTACTGCGTGGCTTACTTGCCACGCGGGTGGGTAAGCTCGAATTTGATATCGGCATGTGCTGCATTAAATTGATTCCTCTCCAAAATAACTGATATATCATTTAATTCATATTATGGTAAGTAATAGAAAAGCGTGACCTTAGTTTGAAATGAACAGCAAAATCATACCTTTCCGCGTTAATGTTTTGCAAATCTAACTTGAAATCACATGGTGTTGAATGCTAGAATGGATCAAGCATGGGTAAAATAAAGTTTTCCTATTTAAATAAAATGGCAAATTCTTGAAATATTGTTCATATGAAGCTAATTCTCCCTAAGAATCTAAATTTAATAAAATAAAGGGACCCTTTCATCATATTTTGGAGTAATTAGCGAATTACTCATACTGCTACATATTGTAATGATAAGGTGAAATAGAGATTTAGCAGTCTATTGGAGCAAGAAAGAAATAAATCCATACAAATTTATTGCAAAACCATTACACTCTGGGGCTGGCGGAAACTTACGAGATTATATATAAGTTCATAAAGATAATTGTTGTCAAAAAAGAAGCATTCAAAATAAAATAGGTTCAATAGACATGGCGCTGCAGTACTAACTCGTCAATTAACCTGCCTGTTTTTTTTAACTATATCAAAATGAACACTTAATAACCCACGATTACCATTCCAGCCACCTTAAGGTCCGTCCTGAAAAATCGACTGCGTCATTCGCGAGGCGGAAGTGGTCCAAACGGCACGCCCCCTCTCCCCTCTCCTCATTCCTTTCCTCGCTGTAGCTACCACGGCCGACACAATGGGGCGGTGGCGGCGTCGGGCGTATTGATTCATTAGGTTTATCTCCCCGGCGAGCATCGTTTCGGGAGGCTGTATGTGTGTGGAGTGGGGGGGGGGTGCGGGAGGAGTAGAGTACTGATGTAGGGGAGGGAGGGATGTGTCACAGATAGAGAGTGGGAGAGAGAGAGAGAGGGGAAGAGGGACAAAGAGTGGAGGCGTGACGTCCCCAAAAAGGATGAACCGAGCACAAATTATTCGGGACCGATGAAGTTTTCGCTTCGGCGCTCCTCTTTCGCGTCCTAATGTGCCCCCTCTCCGATGGGCAGAGAGAGACAGAGAGGGAGAAAAAGAGGCATGGAGATAGATTCTCAAACATTTTTGGTTCACGGTACACTATTTCGCCTTGTGGAATACAGCGGCACATATCGAATGTAGAATCACTGTATACTAAACTTCAACAATAGTATAATATTATTGACAGAGCGTTCTTAATGTTTGAGTATGTATTGTGTGTATTTACATTCCTCTTAAATAATAAATATTATTCTAAAATATTTAATAACACAAAACTGTTTGTGTTTGTTCGTACTATCCCAATCCTTTTCTTTTCGCGGCGCAGTCCAGCAATTTTGTGGCACACACATTGAGGACTTCATGAGAAAGAGCGAATGATGGATATGCAGGAGGGCGGGAAAACTAGTCCCCGGCGGTCCACACATACACTCGAGCGGATTGGGAGGGCTTTTTCGAATATAGCGCGGCGCTATACAGAACTAAATAAAAAAACCGGTGACCGTAAAGGTAGGGTTCGGGAGGGAGGAGATGGTGCCGAGGAGTACCTATTTTTTATTATTTCATTACAGCTCCCCGTGGAGAGATGGTCCCTCTCTCCATTTATACATCACTTACACATTTTTTTTTATTCCGCCTGTTCCGACAACGGCGAATGCTGATGACCCCTCGACCTCCTCTGCCCACGTTGCCTTGTTTTCGTAACCGATAGCGATGGAAGTTTTCCATTCAATGCGTTTAAGTTAGCGCACAACGGAATACATCATCGCAGTTTAGTGCGCACGAACGACGATGAATGAAACGATATTTGCAGGTGAAACGTTTGGTTAACCTGCCAGTACGTAGCATCCGTAGGTGCTCAATAGTCGCGGCCGAATGGTTTGTGCAAGTATAGTTATCAGTTTCGTTCACACTACATAATTAAAAAGAAAAGTTTTTTACTGCAGAGTAATCGAAAACATTACAATATCGATGTTTTACACCTTTACTGAAATACAATAGAAAACCAACAACTGGGGATGCGATTATCGAAGTTCTTTCGTTGCTTAGCGCACATAAACCCTACTTCCGATCTGTTTTGAAGTGCGCTACCTAGTCCGCAGGGTCTGAAGCGAATGGAAAGCGAGTGCGCTGTTTTTTTGTGAAGTTATCGGCGAACTAGAGAGAAGGGAACACGCCCGATGACTTTCATGCGAGGAAACTTCAGCATCGTAAACACGGACGTCATGAGAGCACTAATCTGAATTCTTAGTCACTGAATTGAACTGGTAAGACTGAGGCGAGACGCAATGATTAAATTAGTGGTTAAATAAACACACACAGCCATTGAACTGGATAACTTCTCCCACAAGGGACAATATAGAGCCTTAAAAAAATATCACAACAAGACAACATTCTCTTAGGCGAAATGCCGTGATACAATTGATGCGTTCTTGACAGAGTCCATTAGAGGTGAGCAGTGACGATTCGGTGGTCGGAAATAGAGAGAGAGAGAGACAAAGCTCTTCAGTCGACAAGTTTCAACATGCGCCTGAAGGGGAAATACCGGAGACAGAAGAGAGGGAAAGAGGGGAAGACTGCCGCTGAACGGCTGACCGAAAAAAAACTATATCATTTACGCATTTAAAGAGGACACTGAGATCGTTTTCAATATAAAAGCGGCGTCTTTCACTAACCACGGCCAAGTGATCCGCGAGCCCAGCGATTCGTGGGCTGAAACACGATGCCGTTTTTTAATTTCAGCCGTTGCCGAGAAAGTGCTCGATGCAAGAAGTGCAGAGGGGCAAGAATGCCGAAATTGTGTCGCACCATGTCTCTCTACTGATGAACATTTTCCTCCGCGAAATACAAAATCTTCAAAATGTAATCCTCAAAGCATTCTCATTCACTCACGGCAAGGTTGTCTGGTGAAGTTTGTACGCCAGTACACAGCTTCAAAAAAATGTACATCCCAACCCACAATATGCAGGTTTTCATGAAAAAAATCCATGAGTAGTCAATGCATCCATTTCCATTTATCGCAAATCCGATTATCAAAGCGGTCCCTTGATACAATTGACTAAATGCCGGGTCAATCAATACGACGTGACTGTAATTCAGTTCAAATTATTATTGCATTTCAACTTAACCTAGTCCCTATTTTGAAAACGTTCATTGACGGTAATGAGCACGGATATTTCATGCCATTCTACTCAATAAAAAATCAATCCCTCATTTCAGTATGAAATGGCGGAGAAAATAAATTTCGGAGTAGCACAAGCCCAATTTTCAATTTTCACTTTTACGTCCCAATTTAGTTTTAATTACAGAAAAAGGCGCTAACCTACCTTATAAAAATACCAACTCATCTGAACAAACTAGCATTCAGTTCTTTGAATGATGAATTATTAAATTATTTCAAAATACCGAGATAAACATTGGCTACGCTGCATACCTTCTTATCAACGTCATTGAAAAACAAAATAAGCGAATTTTAATGATAATTGGCAGGCCTGAAATTGTGATTAGTAAGATGTTAAATTTGACGGTTCGGCTAGTTTAAAAACATATTTTCAGTTACACATAACATATTTCAGGTATGTTTCCCCGCTGTCACTTTTCATTTTCAATATCAATAAACAGGAATTAAATGATAACACTACACAACTAGTCACCAAGAACATCACTGAAATGCTAGGAGATGAAAATAAGCGCAAAATTCGCCGAGGTCTTAGTAAAAAAATACACTGATTCGGGGTGGCCACCGGATTTCCACGCTCCAAATAAAAGAGTAGTCCATGTTTTCTGTTGTATTGTCATATGCCGGCGATGGCTTCGAGAAAGTTCCCGAGGTCGCCTGACGGTGTTTCAGTACCATGTGCCAGTCGAGGGTTCGAGAAGATTCCCCGATTCCCTCGAGAGAGTTCCCCAAGGTCGACGGAGTAATATAAAAGGGCGATCTTCGGCACGGTGCGGGGAGTAGTCAACATGCTCGCAACACGGCACCTCGGAACTCTACCACTTGTATTCTCGGAGAAATAAATTAGTGTACTCATTGGAAGTTGGTGTTTTAATCTAAGAAAGAAAACACTACATGGTGGCAGCGGTGGGATCCACGTCCTGATGGAAGGAACCAAGTTCGTGCTCGCGCCAGGGGTGGCAGCTCCATCCCAATTCTCTTTCGTCGCAGAAGACTGGCCGCGTTGGGCGCAACGCTGGGAAAGATACTGGGTTGCATCGGGACTGAAGAGGCAAAGCGACGAAGAGCAAGTAAATATGTTAGTTTACGTGATGGGCGAGAAAGCGGAAGACGTCCTTCTTAGTCTGAAACTGCCAGCAGTGGATTAGAAGTACAAAAATGTGTATGAAGGATTCCGTAAGCACTACATGGGACGAGTAAACATCGTTTATATGCGGGCAAAGTTCAACCAAAGATGTCAAAAGGACGTTGAGCCGGTGGATGAATTTATCGCAGATCTATATCGCCTCATACAATATTGCGAATATGGGTCACTCCAGGATGATCTCCTCCGAGATCGCATTGTGGTTGGGGTCTACGATGCGAAGCTGTCACAAGCGTTGCAGATGGATCCTGAATTGACACTGGAGGTGGCTCTAAGAAAAGCACGACAGTCGGAGGAGGTTCAGCGCCAGCAGGACGTAGTGAGAGGCACCCAAGGGACGGCGCATCGCGGAGTGATGTCAGATTATGAGGTTAGCGAAGTGCAGAAAAGGACGAAACCGACTACAAACAGAGAAAGAACTACCAGCCAGAGGACATCACGAGGGGGAGGAAGCCGACAGCGTCAGCAGCAGCAATCACCCCGGAGATGCAACCGGTGCGGGCAGAGTCCGCAACACGCATTTTCAACATGCCCTGCGAGACAATCAACGTGTCACGCTTGCAGCAAAAAGGGACATTGGAGAAAAATGTGCAGATCGCAGAAGGCCGTGGGATCAGTCGTTGTTCGAGAAGAAGACGACGACGGTATTTATTACCTAGGGACGGTCGAAACTAATTTCGAGCCATGGATGGCCAATGTTAAACTGAATGGTGTAGATATTCAATTTAAAATCGACACAGGTGCCGATGTAACAGTGCTAGGATCCCACGTGGTGGAAGAGGAATTACCTGGGATTAAATTAACTCCTACGGCTAAGCGATTGGCAGGCCTAGGAGGAACGAACTTCTGCGCAAAGGGATTCTTCGTAGCAGATTTGCAGTGGAAAGGGAAAACGTGTGAGGAAATAATTTATGTAACTCCTAGAGGCAGAGAGGTGTTGCTAGGAAGGCCTGCGATCCATAAGTTAGGAATATTGAATTGGGTTGGCGTGACATCATTGGGCTCCGAGGCGCCAGAGAAAACATTTCCAGAGTTATTTAATGGATTGGGAAAAATGGAAAAGCCGTACGAGATTCGGTTGGAGAAAAATGCTAAGCCGTATGCAGTGACTACGGCTAGAAGAGTACCAATTCAACAATGGGAAAAAGTAAGACAAGAACTGAAGCAAATGGAAAAGGAAGGCGTAATCTCCCCGGTGGACGAGCCGACGGAGTGGTGTTCACCGATGGTCGTCGTTCCCAAGCCAAACGGGAAGATAAGGATATGCGTCGATTACACAAGGTTAAATGAAAGTGTACGTCGCGAACGGCACATGCTACCGGCAGTGGATGAAATTTCGGCTCGTCTGGGAAAAGTCAAGGTGATGAGTAAAATTGACGCTTGCAGAGGATATTTTCAAATACCTTTGGAAGAGCAAAGCAAGAAGATCTCTATATTCATTACGCCATTTGGAAGATACTATTTCAACCGCGTTCCAATGGGTCTGGCTTCGTCAGGAGAACATTTCCAAAAAAGAATGTCAGAAACGCTAGCTGGTTTAGAAGGCGTCGCCAATTTACTTGACGACGTCCTAGTTTTTGGTGAATCACGGAAGCAGCACGACGAACACCTTGAAGCAGTTTTGAGAAGGCTACTTAAAGCGGGAATAACGTTAAATGAAAAGAAATGTAAATGAAGAGTGACGAAATGCCGATTTTTAGGCCATATAGTATCGGCAGAAGAAGGTTTACTCCCGGACCCGGAGAAGATAGAGGCTGTCCGCGAGATGGAGAGACCCAGGACAACGGAAGCAGTGCGTCGATTACTCGGCATGGTTCATTATCACTTAAAATTTTTGGATCACCTGGCCGACGTGACTCAACCCTTAAGAGAGTTATTATCTAGCAAAGGAGATCTTCCGTGGACGGCAGCTCACGAAAAAGCGTTCCAAGAAATAAAGAGAAAACTCACCGAAGCACCCGCCTTAGTGATTTTTGACCCTAACAAGCAGTGTAGAGTCTCAGCAGATTCATCATCCTACGGATTGGGAGCGGTTTTAGAGCAGAAGCAAAAGGACGGCGAGTGGAAAACGGTCAACTATGCATCCCGATCCCTGACGGAAACCGAGCAAAGGTATGCGCAAATAGAGAAAGAAGCGTTAGCTTTGACATGGGCTTGTGAGAAATTTACCATTTATATCCAAGGGTCTCATTTCATTTTAAGGACGGACCATAAGCCATTAGTGCCTTTGCTGAGTACCAAACCGTTAAGTGATTTATCCGCGAGATTGCAGAGATTTCGAATGAGACTTCTGGGGTATCATTATACCATAGAACACGTGCCAGGAAAATTATTATATACTCCCGATATGCTTTCTAGAGCTCCACTGAATAGAAGACCACAGGATAAGGACGTGATGTCGGCAGAAGAAGACGCTGCGATGGTGGGAGAAGTTGTCAAAGCACTCCCAATGACGGAAAGAAGATTGGAAGAAATCCGAGAAATGCAGGAACGAGACGACGTCCTAACAGAAATAAGGGAATACGTCAGGCATGGGTGGCCGGCACACAAGGTGAGCTTAGAACCACATCTACGGAGATACTTCGAAAAGAGAGGGCATCTCAATGAGGCCGAAGGGTTACTCATGCATGGACGCAGAGTTGTTATTCCAAAACTTTTGAGGAGAGAGATGCTTTCAAGAATACATCGGGGGCACTTGGGCATTGTAAAATGCAGAGAACGAGCACGAGAAACTATCTGGTGGCCAGGGATATCGACGGACGTTAAAAACACTGTCGAAAAATGCGAAGAATGTCTGGAGCGGCGTCCACAGCCGGTGGAACCTTTGATGCCGACAACAACCCCCGAACGACCATGGATGGAGGTAGGGATGGATCTCGTGACTATCCGAAACCAAAACTTTTTAGTTATCGTCGATTACTTTTCAAGATATCCAGAGGTGACGCGACTAACAACGACCACCGCGGCTGCAGTCATTGGAAAAACTAAAGCTATTTTCGCAAGGTTTGGAATTCCGGAGGTGGTTAGATCGGATAATGGGCCACAATTCCGAAGGGAAATGTTTGAATTCGCTAAAGAATACGGTTTCCGACTAATCACGAGCAGTCCAAAACTGGCGAGAAGTAACGGGCAAGCAGAGGCAGCAGTTAAAATAGTACGAAATATCTTGGAGAAAGAGAAGGACCCAAATTTAGGGCTACTCGTTTATAGGTCAACTCCACTGGAGACGGGCTACAGTCCAGCAGAGCTTCTAATGGGATGGAGACTGAGAACGAACTTGCCTGTTTTACCGGCCTCGTTAAAACCATCGTGGCCGGACCTTCGAGACCACCAGCAGAAAATGAAGACAAAGAAAGAGAAGGCGTCGGGAAATTATAACCGAAGACACAGAGCTCGGGAGCTACCTGAGTTAAAACCCAAGGACCGCGTGTGGGTCAATGATAAATATTGCTACGGGGAGATAGTCAACCGACGCAGCGAACCCCGGTCATACGACGTGGAAATAGACGGAGGCGTGATACGACGGAATCGAGCATTCCTAGCAGCGGCCCCACCGGCGGTGCAGAGGAGCGAGTCCAGTTCAACGGATCTCCAAGAGGGTGTAACGACAAGGAGTGGCCGGCAGATAAGAAAAACAACTTGTATTTGTGAGAGAGAGAATATGCACTAAATTTTTCTTTCTTTTCAGAGAAGAAAGGGTGTTGTATTGTCATATGCCGGCGATGGCTTCGAGAAAGTTCCCTAGGTCGCCTTACGGTGTTTCAGTACCATGTGCCAGTCGTGGGTTCGAGAAGATTCCCCGATTCCCTCGAGAGAGTTCCTGAAGGTCGACGGAGTAATATAAAAGGGCGATCTTCGGCACGGCGCGGGGAGTAGTCAACAAGCTCGCAACACGGCACCTCGGAACTCTACCACTTGTATTCTCGGAGAAATATATTAGTATACTCATTGGAAGTTGGTGTTTTAATCTAAGAAAGAAAACACTACATTTTCCAGGCGAAGAGTTACATTATTCAAGGAGGTTTTAATGCATTGTCATGTCGGCTGTCAGCATGCCTAAACAAGTTTCTTAGTTTATGAACTACATCCCTGAAACATACTGCGCATGAAGCTTTATTCCTATTCAACTGAAAAGGGGTTGGATATGAGAAGACTGATTTTTTCTCAACTTTTTGCCACTCTTCCCAAAAGCGTTGTCAGCTAAAGAATTCTTTACCTGACAACGCCTCCAGAAAGAGAGGCGAAACTTTGTGAAAAAAACAATCAAACGCGATGGATCCCGAAAATAATAGAAAGCAAATAAAAAGTAGCTTCTCTACCATTGCTTAGTCTCCACAGTAGCTAGCAGAGTCACAAATCGTGAAATATGACATTTTCAACCAGCTCATTCAGTAGTCTATTTCCTTAATGTGTGTCCATTATCTACTAAACTTACACTGAAATATACTCCGTAGCATCACACATGTTTATACCCTGCCTCCTCTGAATGTAAAGTGCACGACGTAGTTGTTTCCTTCGTGATCAAATGCTGTTCACGCCACCTCGACGGTAAAATTCTATCGACTTCAGCCATCGATGATGGAGCTCTTGCGTCATTTCGCGACCAAATCGAATTACGTGCGCGAGGAGAGAGTCGTCCACTCGCCCGAATTCATTGAGGCGCTGAATTTCGACAACTCGGCGACCGTGGCCCTTTACTGCTCGCGTCCTATTCTCGCCCGCAGCCGAGTCACTGAATTGCAATGAAGTCCTTATTAATGGCTTTGCATGCCGGGTCGCATGAGAGCGTGGGCCGATTCATTCGGAGCGCGGTGCACTAAATACGCCCGTCATAAATACGTCCTCCGGTAAAACGTCATCCCAAAGCGCTCCAAGACACAAAAACGTCCAGGCAAAAAAACAGAACAGCCATCATTGCGGGACGGCCAAATATAAGTTGAACAGAAACTGAAATGATATTTCCCCCATAAAAAAGAGTAAAAACCAATCCTTCATATACATCTCTACTTAGAATCCATTTCATCTTCCATGAAAAGCTTTGAGATCTCACATGAAACTTCTAAACTCTTGGGTATAATTAAATTAGGTAACACCACTGTTTCTCATGCCGAAGACGAGATTTTCCGCGGAAGTTGAAAAGTAATTGACTAATTTTATAAGGCAAAGCTACTGATTTGACAGAGCACGTAAAGGCACGTCACAAGAGAAAAACTTAAATTTGTTATGATTAGCATTTCAGTGGATAAAAACCTTTTACTTCTTGAAGCATTAAGAAATAACGTATTGTCTACTAAAAACTACTCACATTCACAATCACCCATTAAAATGGCATTTTCTAATAATGTTTTTTCTTTTGAGATGATGCCAATATTTCTGAGGGCGATTTTAGATATAATGATAAGCATAAGATTTTAATCATATATCAGCCAACTGTTTAAAATTATTCTACACATTTTGTCTAGGCCATCCTATGACCACGTATTGATTGTTTTCTTCAAAGGCGTTTTGCTATTCCGTGGTGCAGCTGATAACGTAGTAAATGGAATTAGTTTCCTCAAAGCTTCCAGTCATTTTACCTGGTCTATTAAAGCTGAGTTACATATAGGATCGCATTACAATTAATATATCATTGGAGATGCTTACCGAAGCAATTGGAAAACGTCCGAATGTACCTACTTCACATTAGCGGTATGTAGAGTATACACATGGATCTTTACATCATACAAAAGGACGTCGATGATATAATATTTCCGGAAAATTAACAAGTACCTGGATAAAGGTAAAAGAAGAGTTGAGTGAAGCACCCTTAAAAGCCGCCCGCTTGCATAAGCTCCTACGGTGCGAGGCTCCTTCTTTCCGTACATCTCATCATACATAACCTGGCACCCTCCACCAGGATGTACAGAGTAATTGACTGCGTTATGAAGGATGTCATCCCTGACAGAAAGGGTGGTAGGGAGGAGGCTTTGGGGGTGGTGATTCTACCGCGGTGTCCCGAGCCCCCATCCCAGCGCCACCCCCAGGGCGAAAAAGTCTCCCAAGACCATAGGCGTGTCCAGGACTACAGAAGTGGTGGTGCCAGGAATAGTGGTGGTGCCAGGAGTAGAAACATAAAGTGAACAGTCTCTCTAGCTATCTACCGTCCAGGCGCCAAGAGTCGGGAAAAAGGGAATAACTTAGAAAAGAATCTCGATCTAGTGGTGGTGCCACGGCACCAGTGGCACCTGCCTTGGACACGCCTATGCCCAAGATAACCACAAAACCTCTGGTAACAACTGTGGCATATACTCTCTGTATCTCTGGAGTTTCGAATGGTTGCTATTCCATATGATAAATTTATGAGAGGGACATGGCAGATTTTGTTGATTTCTGACAATATTTTCGCCACCGTTTCAGCTGGCGTCTTTTGGTCGAAGTGACGAAGCCGAATTACGGTCGCCGTTACATAGGGTGGCAAAAGGTGCGGCTGGTCTGTGATTCGCCATTATTTTCGCGGAAAACTCTTTCTCATGTGTACTGGTAGTCATCCTCTTGATTAAAATCTCGACAAATCTCGATTGAAATGTGTAAAAAATGAGTTTTAATAGATAATATGCTAGTAACTCCATCACTAGACGACCAGAATTCGGCATCGTCACTTAAACCTGAAGAAACTGAAAGCTGAAACTACGGCGAAGCTGTTTTCATTTATTTGGCGAACTACACATAAAACAGAGAATATAGCATTCACAGTTGTATACGTGTTTTAAAACGTACCCCGAAGCACTTTTGAGTATTGTTAAAAAACTACGTGTTGCAAAATAAATGTTGGGGAGTTTCTGAAATGTGTGAGTAATCTTAAAGAGGTAATAGAACGACGTTTAAGTTTGATAGTAGGGCACTCATATTGTGATAAAAAAATAAAAGATAAAGATACATGAAAACGCGATGACAGCAGATATTACCGAGTCAATCATTAACTACGTGCTACGTTATTTGCTCACGTTATCATGCCAAACACGAACGAAACTAAATCCCACGCACCACAGTTATTTCGAAACATCCTGGAACCGTCCAAAGTATTCCACATCACACACGTCAAATCTGTGAGGCGACACACCTTGAAGCAGGATTCGTTCGTGCATGGAATTCAAGGTAAGGTTTTTACGAGAAATATGAAGGAAAAAGCTCTAGGGAGTAGAGCAAAGGAAGAAAAGAATATGAAAATACGAATCTGGACCCCGAAACCCTTTCCCATTTTTTCCAAGACCTTAGATGCTGTTCGGTAAGAACTCACGAAGAGAAGCAGTTTCTCTTCTCACAAAGACAAGTCACGCAGAACCGATAACCCGATCCATACACTTCACTTGAGACTCCCGCAGCCTCTATTTTTCCTTATTCTTCTTGACTCGCCGCAGACCTTACGGCGTTCCAGAGGGAGGTTTTATAGGAGCCAGGGCTAGGAGTGAGAAGTCCTTTTCCCCCGACGACCGCAACTCGCACTCCACAATCTAATTTCGCATATTTGTCCCATTTCCGCGCAACGTGACTCCCTCCCTGATAGTCTACCCCTAACATTTATGCCCTTCCGATTCCAACACGTGAATTTTATTTAAGTCAAGGAAAAAAACGTTTAAATCAAACGCTATAAAAATAAAATTTCTTGCGTGATTTAGTCAATTTTTCATAGTCGTAGGTGTACTTTATCATTTTTTACAGTCACAAAATAAAATACTCTGCCTTGATACTCCTTTGATGCCCATGTTTTTCTTAACATAGCTTTAATTTAAAGAGAAAAAGTCAAGTTAGAGTTATTATTGAAAATATTTCTCAATGAACACCTAGAGCCTAATACGGAGCTGTGTACTAATTTTCATTGAGATAAGTTCATTGTTTCGAGATATATTTTGTTCGGTGTGTCTTTGGTACGAGGCTTTTATCTAAATTTCATAATAATTCCAGCAGAGTTATTAGTTAAAAAAAAAGATTGTGTAGTAATAATCTTGAGATCTAGTACAGAACTTATAGGTAAATTTCATTGCAATATTTTCAGTGTTTATAGAGATAGCTTGATCAATGAGTACGTCAGTGCTATTTGACTTTGATAAATTTTTATAAAAAAAGTCTTGATAGTTATTATTTTTATATTAATTTTTATTAAACACCTATGGCCTTAAACACGTAGCTTTGTGGACTTAAATTTCACTCGATTTCCGCAAAAGATGGTGGCCGGTCGAATGGAATCACCTAGGATTTGCGGACGATACTCAACTGGTCCTATCGATGCTTAACTTATCGCTGTAGATATCGACCAAGGAAGAAGATTTCTTTTTTCAATCATTGCGATTGCACAAATTTTATGGTACGCAGTCACACTTTTCACAGTCTTTGGTGCAGAAGATTTCATTTCAGCACAAAGTAATTACTCTAATACCTGTAAAATAATAAATGTTTCAGCACCTTAGACTCCATGATGATAACAGCGAATTTAAATTAGGCTAAAAAAAATTAAATTAGGAGAATTTTGGAGAATTTTCAGAGATGAAAAAATGCAAATCAACATGCACTTTAAACATTTTGAAGATATCATTATTTCGCTATATATTCTAGGATAAAAACAACTACTTAAAATAAGAGAATTGATGACTCGCTGAGAAGAAAAGTCGAGCAAATTTTTTTCGAGGTATTAGATACAGCAGTATTATTTCCCCCAAACGTTCCTACTATCCTTAAAATGGCAGCTAAGTTTCTCGTCTTCATAAAATAGTTTGACGGAAAAAACATATCAAGCTGGCTAATGACAAGAAACGCAGGATGATACAATAATCAGTCATCGTTCAACTAAAGTAATTTTTGGATAATTTACAAATCACTGCAAAATGTACAAATTACATGGTATGCAGTCACGCGCATGGGTATACCAAAGGCATGACATTCGCCATGAAAAATCATTTGAATTATCCTAGTCAAATCGAATGGTTTTTCATGAAAAATGTAATTCCTTGGGTATACATATTTTAATGTTCTTGCATCTCAAATGAACTCATGACATCAACAGGCAGGAAGTGAAACTTGTAGATGGTGATTCTTTTAGGTACAAATTGAAGTATTTCAATCATATTGCTCACCTTAAGGTATTAGGGGCGAGATTTTTTCTATTCATAAGTTATGACCATATATGAGCTATATGTTCAAATTTTAGCAACTGTAAAAAGCATTAAATAAATATTCTTTAATTATTAACGCAAAAATTGTTTCAAATGGCTGAAATTCTAATAAATCAAATAAATATACATACAGATAAGAGGTCTTAACTCAACTCATTTTTTAACGCTTTACGCTGAAAACGCCATCACAGTGTTTTTGCGATTCTGTAAAAATTACTGCAGTGATTGATTTGTCTATTTAAAAAGCCGTTTAAGCATAAATACCACACATTATTAATTTTCTGACGCGATCTATGCGTAAGAAATTCCGATTTATTCAAATGAAGTGTTTCTGGAGTGCATCCCCGTACTTCCCATGGAAAACGGCAGGTACTTTTCTTTTGGCAAACATCTCGAGAAAGTATGTAGGTAAGGTTAAGTATTTTGTTATCATTGGCAATATGAGATATGTTTCCGAAAACGAAGCCAAACTTAATCGAATTTTAATTGAAGTGATATCTCGCTCAATCTACCATAAATGTGCTGATAAAACCGATTGGCAGGGGGTGATGTTTGTGAATGGTGATATAGAAATAAAGTAGCGTTAGAAATTGAAGTAATTCGATGATATTTCTCACCTTAGACGTGCGGATAACAGCGATTGGCAGGAAGTAACTTCTGTTGAAGATGACTCTTTAAAATACAAATAGAAGTAATACATTGACCTCTCACTCACCTCAAATCCACTGATGAAATCGAATGGCAGGGAGCAATGCTTGTGGATGATTATCCTTTTAAAAAGTAGGCGTCGATCCGTGTAGCACCCATTCTTGCGGCTCTCCAATGACACTCTCCCACCACTCCAACTCCGCGCTCGCAGCTCCTTCTCCTTCAGCATCTTCAGGGCCACTCAATCTCCCAGCCTCCTCAACTTCCACCTTGCCGCACAATATTGGACGACAACACGAGAAGTGAAAAGCTGCTCCGCTCCCACTCCAATCGACCGGCTATTCTCCGTTTCCTCTCCATTTCTTTCCCTTCCCTTTCCCAACCGATCTTCCCGTTCGCTGAAATAAGGCCACCTCCTACCCACTCCTCCTCATATATCGCCGCAATTCGACCTCACGTGCGCCGGAAGGCATCCACACAAAAACCAGTCGTGGAGGAGACCACCGCGCGCTGCAAGAGAAATGGAAAATTGAAAGGGCTTGAATCCAAAAATGAAGAACCTCAGAAAAATACTCGGAAAGGCAAATAAAAGATGAAATTGCAATGACAATATAATAGAGGAGCACAAAATAACACGGGTAAACACATGGGCTAAACTGCGAAGTAATATGTAGAATGGCCACATAAACAGAATGCAAGACAACAGATTGGTGAAGATTTCGACGAAACCGTGCCCGGAAGGAAAATGCTGGATGACCTATGAAGAGATGGAAATAATAAATATTAAGGGAAGGAATTGGTAAAGGGCAGGCCTACAGGAAGCCTACAAGAAGGTGAAGACTACAAAATCTTCTCTCCCTCTCTGTCGCACAAAGCATAAGACGATAAATAATTACTAGACGAATACACACTTCGAATAAACGCTTCATTTCGAGGGAGTTATTAGTATTCTTGCATAGAAAGTCTTTATTTTGTACTTTCCACAATTTTTCTTGCGTCCTACGACGCGTGTCGTGGACTAACGGACTATTATTTGTGCCTTATAATAGCGGCGAGAAGTCGGCGAAACGTGTGGTACGAAATGAAAAAAATTGTTAAAAACTACAATTGTTTCCTTTCTTAATACTTTTTTTACACGACGCTAAGGCCAAACATTGAAATCAGCACTAAAATCGGCGCCGAAAACAGGGAATCAAATTTTGGAACTTCATCGAATTCGATGCCTTGGAGCCTGTGTTTACACGATGCTAATTTCAGTGCACAGTTATCGATGAATGAAGAAAACCAAATGGACGGAGAGAATGATCAACGAGGAAGTCCTACGAAGAGTTGGAGAGAAATGTATAAAAAAAAGAAAAAAGAAAAAGGCATTAACTTATTGGACACATTTTACGACACAATAGTCAATTTTAAGTAACAGTAGAAGGAAAAATTGAATTGGGAGAATGACAGAAGAAGACCAAGAATAGAATACATCAGGAAAATAACGAAGGAGATTAAAGTAAATACCAAATTACTTAAAAACGAAGCGATTGATGAAAAGTAGAGTGGTGAGGAGAGCTGCAGCAAACCAATCATCGGATTGATGAGCAATCACTTTTGCAAGGTTAACCTGTTGGTATTCCATCATTATAGGGAGAAAAAGACAACTTTTACTAATACCACTGAATATTTATTTAAACTCAATCCAGGTTTCGACGTAGATTCACATCATCATCATCAAGCCTGATGATGTTGTAAATCCACGTCGAAACCTAGGTCGAGTTTAAATAAATATTCAGTGGTATTAGTAAAAGTTGCCTTTTTCTCCCTCTCGGATTGATGAGTACTGGTGATGAAACTATAGTGAACATATAAATCGCTGGTAATCTCTTCAACCCGTAAAAATATCACAGAAAACTAACTATGGTTACTACGGTAGGAAACATCACACAATCCCTAATCATTCAGTTTCCTCGTGCACTTCATCTCGGGCACTCAGGAAAATTGGAAAATTAACCTATGCATATTTTCTTCCATTTAAACCGAGAACTCACTAAATGTTACAGCTCAAGCATATATTTTAATTCAAATATTACCCGTGTCACATGTCAACCGTATCGTTTTTTACATCATAAACAACTGTCAGTCGTAATAAGTAATCTATGTTTCGAAAAGGTAACGATAAGATCAGCGAACCCCATCATTGTAACATTTATAATGATGAGAAGACAGTGATAAAAATAAAATATCTCCTTTGACAATTACCAAATCACTGCGGAATGCACAAATGAGATGCTACACACATTGGTGCAAAGATAAACACCAAAAGAGATGAAATTTGTGGTGAATATCACGGCAAATGTCATCCCTTTGGTGTTAATCTTTGCAGCCGGTGCGCGTGACTGCGTGCCATCTCATTTGTGCATTTCTCAGCGATTTGGATATATACAAAGGTTATTCGTTATAAAGCAACAATATTGAGTTTATTCTCTGCAATGGATTATCTAGCTCTACAGCATCTCCTGCGCTACACGTGGACTGGAGACAAAAACATCTATTTCGAATAAACCTCGGATGAAACTCGCCTTGGGCTAAGATGGCTTGGTGGTGTAACAAGATTACACACCTGACTTACATTAGGCATATCATGGGTTTGAATCCCAGTCCATTCAAATTATTTGTTTATGGCAAAATTAATCCCTCTGGTGTTTATCAATATTTCTAGCTGCGCAATCGATAAAACACTAATGTGACTTTTTTTTTAAATCTGGCGAGATATATTTGCATTATTTGTTCCAAAATTTGCTCTATTCATTTTATTCATATTAGGTGTTCAAGAGAATAATGAAAACGGATACCTAAAAACGAAACACCCCGGGGAAATTTGAACACGTCCCGGAGTAAATAGGTAACCAACTTAAAAAGTTTTATGAGCACTTCGTTCTCTTTTCGGGCATGGTTCACGGTGTCATTTTCCTGGCGGGCGTCTTTCACGAGCAGACTTTTGCAGAGTTGAGCACAGTCAGCTCTGAGGCACACATCACTTTATCCCGGCCTTAATTTCTTTCGTGTCTCATTCGTTCCGCTCCCGTTCACTGATAACTTTACTTGGGCAAGTTTGTCGCTCCTTGAAGAAGTTTTGGCAGTTTGACCCCGGAGCCGATGGAAAGAGACGTCGAAGTCATAATTGTTGCCGGATAGAATCCGTTCACCAAACTGCCTAATATTCCCCGCCATTTTGTCTTGATTCCTTTCTTGTTTTTCCCCTATCATCTACCCCAGGAATTCTGCCTCTCATCTCCTTCATCGTTTGCACATGTGCTTCTTCTCCCTCTCACTTACGTCAATTCGGCGAACTCATTTTCGACTAAGAAAACAGTCCGAGCAAAGCGGAAAACACGAAGATGTGAGGAATACTTTACAATGTCCCTATCCCAGCAATTCAGTCCCCATTAGGTACATTCATTCATATTATTTATAAAAATGAACTAACCTAATCAATTTAAGCAAACGCAAATTCTTTAACAGCGAGATGGTAAATATTATTTTCTACTGCGATAATGATTCTATTTTTAGGTCTGTTCAAAGGCACTAGAATTACCAATAAGGAAGAATTAAACCAATGTTTGCAGACAATATTCGCATGGAGTTTTTCCGTAGTGCTGCTCAAATACATAGGCCATTGAAGAGATGTATGAGAGGAGAAAAGAGGCTTTCGAAACTTCATACTAAACATTAAATGGACGGATAGGAGCAGAAATGAGGAACTGTTCAGAATATTAGGAGAGAAGGAAACCATATACAGCACTATCAGGAAGACAAGGTCTAGATGGATAGGCCGCACATTTACTCACAACGAATTAAGGAACATATAAAGAGGGAAAAGAGAATGGAAACCCCTAATAGGAAGACCGAAAGATAAATACGTAGGCCATCTTAAACAGGATATTAAATATACGCACAAGACCTCATTTCCTTTACACAAGGGGCTCTCAACCAGTGGGGAATTCCCCCTAGAAAGATTTTATGGGGGTTAGGCGGGTGGGAATTGAGACCGCTATTCAGCAAAATGTATTGTTCTGTATATCAATCTGCAAATATGAAAATGTAAAATCTGCAAAATTATAGTCACTTTTAATTTACAATTAATTTAATCCCTTAAGTTAGAGTTTAGACTATTTTGGAAAGGGAGAATGATATTCCGATACATCGTCAAAGGGAGTACTTGAGCAAAAAAAAAGGCTGAGAACCACTGCTCTAAAGTCCTCATTACTTGTCAATCGATCTATGGGATAAAAGTTTTGAAGGGAGGCAAATTAATTTGAAAAGGGTACTATATCAGGATCCAATTATGTTTTCTATGCTTTACATCATAATCGTGCACCTGCGACTTTCCATGAGAAAGATATTTCTTTAAACATTTCCTTATTTTACCTATATTTCCATATTTTATTTCAATCTCTGTATTAATCATAATTCACGCATGCGTATACCTACTATAGTGACTCATCCAAAGAATATATATGGCCCTGAGAAATTTATTAGTTGCAGTAATGCACAAATACTGACGATTCCTTTCATACCCCTATTTCACATCAACTCTTTTTCCTGAAAGATATGGATCGTTACCAACATTTTAATATACTTACGAATGTCATTTTCCGAAAGGAGAGTTACCAAAACCACATTTCTCACTGTCGACGTCGAAATCAATCTAAAAAATTTGGGCATCTTTGCACCGAGGACATGGTGAGAACCAAACCGATAAAGTACAGTGGCGCTTAACGATTTTAAAATTTCCGTAATGTCACATCGGGTATGTCTCAAATCTCCAAAATTTGAATTCGAGATCGGCAAAAAACCCTACTGTCGCATCCCCTTCGGTTATTGTAGCGTGTGGTCTCCGATTGAAAAGGGAATTAGAGAAGATTCTGTGTCGGCTCTTCCAATGCCTCAGGGCTTCTTTCAAAAGATCGTTTCGAACATCCCTTACCCTTCCCCTCTTCAACCATAAATCGCTCTTTCAACTCATCTCCTCCTTCTCCTCCTCCCTCACTTCGTTCGCTCGCAACCCCTGCCATCACCCCCCAGACCCCTCCTCCTTACGGCTCCTTTTCCTCCCCCGCCCCCGTCCAACCCTTTCCTCCCGGGCACCCAAAATTATGCCACCCGACGTCCCTGGTCCAACTCCCAAAAGCTATGTACTCGCGACTCACCCCCCCCCCCCCACTCTCCCTTTCCTGCCCACCGTATCCCTCTCTCCCTCCCTCAAACTCTGCAGTGCCGGTGGCCTTCATATCTGCCACTCCTTCGTGAGAGATCAATATCTCCCGCTCTCCGGATGCCTATTCAATTGAAGCCACTCGATCGACGATCAATGAGGAAATGATTTACGAGACCAGCGAGCCGTTTCTTCGATTCCCGCTCTCTCTATGCCTCTCCTGTTCCATATACACACCCCTCATACTCCTATCTCCCTCCTTATCTCCTGCTCTTTCTGTTCTCGCTCGCTCTATGCCTCCATGGGCCCTCGCTACCAGTATTTGAATATCATCGTCAGCAGTCATCAATCCGAACATTGGTTTGCAGCAGCTCTCCTCTCCGCCAACCGGTTCATTCCCACATAATCACCCACTTTGATGTCCTAAATAATTTGCCTAATATATTCCATTATTGGTATTCAATATTGGTTTTGAAACTGAATGATTAGGCATTGTGTGATGTTACCTACCATAATGACCATAATTAGTTTTCTATGATATTTGTTTAGGGGTAGAAGATATTGTAAGCGATTTATATAAAAATTATAGTTTCATCAACAGTACTCATCAATCCGATGAGTGGCTTGTTGCAGCTCTCCTCTCCATTCTCCTCTCCGCGTCGCCAACCGCATCGTTCACAAGTAATTAGGTTTTACTTTAACGCCCTTCATTACTTTCCTGATGTATTCCATTTTTGGTCTTACTCTGTCGTTCTCCCCATTCATTATTCCACTGAAAAGAGTATTCCACAGACTCTACGAGCCTAATTATTGTAATTTCAAGGCAATAATTCAGGCTTTAAGTATGAACTTAATTTATCGCATGAGCAAACATACTGGCTCACGAGAAGGTTAATAGAAATACATACAACAATGCGTGATTTATTGATCAATTTACAACAGATGTATTGCACAAAATAATTCTGCTTCCGCCCTACAGTGAAATAATATCTCCAACTCGCTCAGATGTATGGTGTGTTTTATACTTACCTCTTTCTCTTACTGAAACTGGTGGTAAAGCTAGTGGAATTCAATCACGTTTTCTTTTAATGCAGTATCTGGCAGGGGTATATAAACTGTACATATACAGGGGTATATATACAGGGTATATGCCATTCTGCTGCTTCCGTCGAGAATTTACGGGTTTATCTAATTTATAGAAATTCACGGAATATTGACACGCGCATGTGCAGTTGGAGAGTTTTCATGAATTATTCATGAATAAATTTACGAAAACATTTACCATGGGACACCGGCTCAACGCGGCTGGCTAATGATACTGGGAACTTCTGTTGACGGGTCGACCTTGGGGATGGATAAAGGCGAAGGTCCTTTGCAACAGGTAACAGCGGACGATTCTGGAATACTCCATGACTACACTGTCGAATTCCCCCGTCTATTATCCTCTCTGATGACAACATTTCCATCCCCAAGTCAATGATAACATTTCCTTACTTGAATGAACATTGAATAATGAATATTGCTCATGAATATTGAAACAACATCAACACTCATGGAGGTAACGAGAAAAGGGCAATGTAACAGTCATATTTCGTTGGTCCATGTACATACCAAAATTTTGGATGAAATTGAGATTTAACTACAGTCATCGATTCCACGAGATGTTAAGTTGCTCCTTGTATTGGTTTCTGTAAAAAAACGCGCAAGTATTACAATCGCTAAAAATCGTTAAATCAGTGATCGAACGTATTTCGGAGGCCCTTGTTCACCAGGGATCTCAAAAAATCCTCTCTAATCGAACTCTGCACTTTTCGCCGCGCATGAACACTAGAGTTTTACAGGACACACAAACTTGACCCGCACCTGTGACTCAGTAAGTAGCCGATCGTTTTATCGACCGATTCAGTCTTCCTTTTTATTTTCACAGCACGCTTGTAAACTTTCCCGTCTCACGCTGCATTTCTCCCTCTCCGAAGAGCATTCTTCACTTTTCGCGTTCTGGTTATATGAGTGTGATTCTGTTTATCATCACGACTGCCCCTCCTTTCAATACGGATATTCTGAGAAGGAGAGGATGATAAAGTAGGAGCAAAAATGTTCTATTCTTAAGAAATTAGTAGACTTCTCTCGTTAAACATGTAGGCCGCGGATATCCACGCTCATAAGGCCGACCTCTACATAATGAGAAAAATCGTTGGAAATGGTACATCTCTGATTGTTTGATTAATGCTTAGATGTACATATTTTGATTGAAAAACTGAATGCCCCAGAGTTTTCATCGCGATAACTACCTATCTTAACCCTTGCAGGGTAGAAATGCAATCAAACCAAATCAAGTCACAAAGGGCCATAATTTATGTAGTGTAATTAATAATATTTATGACATAGCTTATGTACTATCCGGATGGGAGACCAGTACTATAGCCACTACACCGACCCAATCCCTGAGTGAGAGCGATATCACGGTTTGAGGATTAATTTAATACGCACATGAATTAGAGTAGCTTTAGAGAGATTATTAGAGAGAATATTGAGAGAAATACTAGTTATACCAGGGGCCATATTCAACTTTTATTTTTAAACTTATAAACTCTAAGAGACACTAGGTAAATAAAGTAACATAAACGACGCAAAAACTTTGTTTTTAATAACTTAAATTCTCAGTAATTATGAATTATGCAAGTATAAGGTGTTAACTTGACTCATTTTTTTCGCAAAGTAAGCTGAAAACGCCTTCAAAATCAAAGATATTTTGGCGACTCTGTAAAAATTACTGCGGTCAGTAGTTTATTTATTGCATAAAAATATTTGAGAAAGCATAAAAAATACGATTAAATTTCTGACGAGATGTTTGAGTTATAAATTCCTCATTTTTTAAATACAGCCTCCCTCAAGTGCATACTCGTATTACGTTTCCATAGAAAATGGCTGGTATTTCTAGGTAAACGACTCGGAAAAGTATCGTGGTAAGCGGCTGATACTTTCTTCGCATTGGAAATATGAGATAATTATACTTACAATGAGGCCAAGTTGATGGAATTTTACGTAAAATGATATTTCGCTCAAACGACCAGAACAACAGGAAAATACACTTGCTTAAGAGTTTTACGGGAGAGCGCGAGCAACCGAGGTTTCTCTTTGCCATTTACCCTTTAATCACGTCAGGGTTTTTCGATTGACATCCCTCTTTGACCTCACGCTGTGTATTTCACAAATATAGAGTTATCAGGGGACCCATATGGATAGAGAAAAAATCCGCGATGCATTTTTGTTCCCGATACGCGCGCCTCCGGTGTGAGAGAGCAGCAGAGCGGGGAGCGGCCGCGCATGCTTATCGCAACGGCGTTCGAGTAAACACAACACGAGCGAAATAGCAAACACGGCCGTGTGATTCCGCGGTTCTTGTTGCCGCGCACGTAGTCGCGCTACCTCATCCTCCCCCTCCCCTACCTTCCCTCCCCTGCTCCTTCCTCCCTCCCCCCGCCCCGAACGAATTGGTTCTCAGAAGCGTTGCCGCACGTGATCACACGCGGAAGCTCGAAACCTGAGGGAAGGAAAGAGGGAGCTCCCGGCAGAGCAGAAGAAGGTGGGGAGCACGATTCGCACGAAGGCCACAGGTTCGGTGAAGTGACACGACCCCTCAACGCTCCGTGACCTCTTCCTGTTTGCCGGTTCAATCCCACTATGACGTAACGTCGATTCCACACAAGTCTACAAGCTTAAGTTTGTTTCACCGTAAAAGCACTTTAAGGTCCACACCGAAAGAGATTAAATTCACCATGAAAAAAGCATATGACTTCACCTGGATCTCGAACCAGTACCTCCGAATGGCAGAGACAGGTATTATAGGCAGTTACATCGCCAAGGGATCTTAGCTCAATGAGAATTTCAGCGGGCGTTTATAAGAGCAAGTAGTTCTTATCTCAAGTCCACATCGTAGACGTGGTTGAGCCCACAGAGGACGTGGTTGTGCTTGATAAGCCACAGTCGTGGAGAATAAAACCCGCATTGTCGCAATGGAGCGGTTAACTTCTGACGAATTTCAATGTTTTCGTAAAACACTTTGCATACCCAATGAATGATTTTCAAAGGAAAAAGCATTGACTTCAATTTGACATCAAATTGAAAAAAATTTGTTTAACAATAAGAAAAATGTTATAAATTTTAGAAATATTTGTCAAAATCAGAGGTACACATTTTGCAAGCCAAGTAATTTTTTCAAAAAAAATTTAAAAATTTCTCGTATTATTGAGGCCATTTTTAGTTTTAAAAATCTGAAAAAAATTAATCTGAGAATCGCACTTGCGAGAAAAAAATGAATAAAATCCGCGACATAGGGGCACGAACCTTTTCCGAAATTTCGTGATTTGACGTGAAATGACCCAAGTTTTAATTTTTCACCATGAACAGATCACGCGAGTTTATTCAAGGGGAGGATATCATTTTGAGTCAACAATAAAACTCTATAGAGTTCTTAGAAGTGAAAAAAATGGAGATACACTGCTAAACTGATGGGTGAAAAAATTTCTTCTTCCCACGCACCATTAGTTACATCATCAAAAAACAGATGAAGACACTAATATTCGGGCCCTTTAACGGGCAATTCACTTCATTTCATTCACTCTTCTAATTCCTCTTCCTATTTCTTCCCTTTTTGCCTTATGTTAAACCTTTTATCACATGCAGAGAGAAAATATCATTCTCAAGAATTGGATAAGAAATAATTACACCTTTGCGTTAAGTTTAATATTGTTCTGACCCTCATTTGGGAATTTTGACGAATTATTATTTTCCCGCTCAAAGGATCAGCGTGCATTAGTATCAATAACATAACAGAGATGTAGATGTTACCATGAGACATAACAGAGATGTAGATGGTATCATGAGACATTTGAACCACTAACATAAGGCCATAGAAGAGGTCCGTCAAGATCTTATATTTTTTAAAGACTTCCGCGCAACATCTACCCTGTAAAGTCGAAAAAATCCTCAATTCATCTGAATCACTGTTTATCTCGCTCTTTTCACTCAGCAATGAACGTACGTAATAGCCCACCTTATTTTTATACCAAGCCAATTTAAAAAGAACAAACTAATAAGTAGTTAAATCTTGAAGTCCGCTGGGCATAAATGATTAACTCAGCATTCTCGACAATATCTCACTCCGCGCCACTTCGGGGCGGCATGCGTGTTGCATGGGAAAATGCAACTCCAACAGATTTGCTCTTCTGTCTCCCACACCCTGAACTACTCACCATAACTGCGAAAATTTCGAAAGATGAAAAAGAGGTTCGCTTTGACCGAGACGATGATTTTTCTCCTCACAGGAATTTTCGCACTCGCGTTCCATTGCAGGTGACACCCGAATAGTAATACCACAGCTAGGTCGCAGCATATTCAAAATTTGTCAAAAGCGAACACTTAAGTGCTCGCTAATCATGGCTTTAACCTCGTGCGGACGGTGGTGCAGTACCAACGATTCGACTGCTTCTCGGCATTGTACGTCCTCAGTCATGAGCATCCAGCTCACCAAAAATCACAGTGGGAGGACGCCTCGATATCTGAAATGCCCAAGGGACTCGGTGCAGTATCGAGGGATGCGGGTTTGTGCCTCGGTCAAGGCGATTGAGGTAATACTCGCGTTACGCACGATAGCGGGCGACGTCGCAAAAAGTAATAACGTCGAATGTTCGCGTGAATGAATTCTGTCTTTGATCCATATTAACAAATATACATTCTTTTGTTATAGTATGACTCTTTTATCTCGATCCAAGAAAGAGAAATTTGTAACTTCTGTTCACAGGAAAAATACCGTGTTACAAAAATGTACCTAACCTTTCCCTCCCTCTTTCTCTTTCCAGCAAGGCTGACTGGGCCAGCAGAGTCTCCGGGCCACCCCGAGATGCCACCATCGATCCCCCGCCCGACCCTCCACTCGTCGTCCACCGGCCTCAGGGCCTCCGCGCGGTGGCGCCCGCGGTAATGCCGGGGAGGTCGCCGAGGGGCGCGGCGGCCCTGACCGCCGCCGCCGCCCTCCTCCTCTCCCTCTCGGCCGTGTCGCTCGCGGCGTCACGGGCCAACGCCAGCGGCGTCCCGCCACACGCGGCGGATGGCGATGGAGGAGGCTCCCTCCCGTCCGGGGGTGACCCACCCCCTCCGCCGGTGCCCGAGTATGGTGGCGTCGACCTCTCGGGGCCGGGAGACGCGACGTCCGCGGGAGAGGCGAGGATGGACTCGGTGCTCGAGGCGATCGAGATGGGCGTCCCTTGGAGCGAAAGCGGCCCCACCTGTACACCTATACCGCTTGGGGGCGTCGAGCTGACTTCCAGGGTCGTGCCGCCGTCCGCACTCCGATTTGCAAAGGTAAGTAGTTAAACGTTAACTGTCGTCGAAATAAATCGGTGAGATATTGTTTATACCAACACTGCCCTTAATACTTTATTAGGTGGGTGGGGGACAGATTGCGCCCAGTTATTTTCATTCACGCTTCATTTCTTCTAAGGTTGGCGTTTGTGTATGCCATCTAAATGGCTTCCGTGTGTATCTTATGAAATAATCAGACGTTATGCGCCAGCCCTACGGATTCAATATTTCTTCTTCTTTAACGAGTTATAAATGCCACAGATTTATCTGGTGGAATGAATTTTCTTGGAACTAAAAACATAATCTGAGAACGTGAGCTGAATGGTTTGTTATTCAATTTTAAACTAGTATTTGGCTGATTATAAAACGAACTATGCAGCTTCTGCAATTTATAACGAATTCACGACCGGTTTCGGCCGGTAAGCCATCTTCCGGTATATTATAGATAATTTATGATAACGGCGAATATGTATCTGAGGGGAATGATAAGATACAGATCTTAATATTCGGTTCAAACACTTCTTAGATATACACCAAAGAGGGTGAAATTCGCCATGAAAAAAATCATTTAACTTGACCGCAGGATTGGAACCTTTATCTCTCAATTGCCCGTCCGGTGTGTTAGCCAGTAACACCACCTTAACTCAAAGGGAACTTCAGCGAGGGTTTAAAGTTTAGTTTAAATGTCTTGGCGGTATAACTGGCTAACACCCCTGACCGGCAATTGGTAGATCCGGATTAGTATCCCGGTCAAGTGAAATAATTACTTGATTGCGAATTACACATTCTTTGGTGTATATCTTTGCACCCGTGCGCGTGACTGCGTGACTGCGTGTCACATCACGCAGTGATTGTAAATTTATCAGATACACAATGCAACTATTGCCTATATCGGAAATCCCAAGTTCCAGTACCATACAATAAAGTGTGGTGGCGTACATTTCGCAAACAGCAATTTTCGCTTCCTTAGGCAAACATTCGATCCTTCAAATGCTCCACATGCTACCTATTCTTATCTACCAGCAATCGCACGCTTTTGATCTACTCATCCATCATACCATTACTTGCATACATTTGGCCAAGATACACAAAATCATAGGACAATAATTTGAAAATGTTTGCTCTTGATGAGGTTGCATGGACAAGACCAAGCTACTTTTACCACGAGCACTTCTCAAATAACTCTTACTCACTGCATTAAACCTAATACACTGATGTTTGTGCTGGCATGCCCTGAAGTTTCACTACCGTAAAATAGAGTGGGGTTGAGTACAATTTTACGCCGTGAATTTTGCTTCGCGGTGAACAAGTAAAGAGGAAAAAAGTTTGATGAATTCCAAACTAAACCTTCAATTCAAACTACCGTAAATTCGAGGAAACCCTTCAACCTCACCGTCAAAATAAAACGTCATCGTCGAACACATCCCGAAAGTGACTTCGGCTTCCCGATCGAAAAATCTCCGCCCGAACTAATGAAAAAAAAGAAGAAGAAGAATCTTTGATCCCGACTGCCACTACTAGTTCCGACGGAACAGGACTCGAGTGTTCAGAGAAGCGGGATACTCCGGAATGAGTTCTGAAGTGTGAGATTGCGAGTGAAATATGGGTAAGAGGGGAGATGATGGTGGGAGGGAGTCGGGAAAGGGAGGGGAACTATTCGTATACGAGGGCACCAAGGCGACCTGAAAAGGATTCCGAAACAAAAACTGAACAAAAAAAAGAGGCCTTTTGGTTGGAAACGACTGGGGTGGCAGGGAGGCGTTTGAATGGCTTCACAAAAAAATATAAAACGTAGAGGAGTATGAAAAAATTACAAGTAGTACGGATTTCGATCCGGCGAAGTCGGGGTGTGTGCTCCGAGAGCTAGCTGAACGAAGCCGCTTGTTTGCATTCCAACCTTTTGTATTCTTCCCGGCCCCGTCAGAGCTTTTATGCGTGTTGCAATATTACGATAAGAGTTCGCTCGTTTACTTCTGCGGAGGGGTACAAGGAACGCAAAAATACCCTTTTTCCCACACGTTCAGTAATTTTCGATAGAATTATTGTGACCGCACAGAATTCCGACTGTTTGAAAGCGAAAATTTTAAAAAAGTTTCCCTTACAATGCTGACTCCGTCGCGTATGCTCATTTGGTATGAAAATGGCGCCATTGTAAAGGGAAAGATTAAAGAGCATGTGCCGCATTAAAGTGCGGCCTGAGAGCGGTGGGAATTTATAGTTTCGTGGGCAACACATGATTTTATACGGACTATTGCGTCTTGTTCTCAGAGCGGCCGTGAGGCAATAGAATTGTTGAATGGCTCCATAGCCTCAGAATACACTTGCTTTCGCCGACATCGTGTTCCTCTCTACTCTTCCACGATTTCCCTAATAATAATTTCCTAATCAACCCACCTGAGGAGAGGATGCTTCTGGAGAATATTAGAAGGAGACAGAGCAGGTGATTAAAACATGTAATAATTAGGAGAAGGATTGCTATAAGGCCATGATAGAGGGGAGGATTTTGGTAAGCGGGGTAGAGGTAGGAAGAGAATGCGCTTTGTGAACGGAGATATGGGCCTTCGCCAGTAAAAATCTATTGTATTCTATTCCATTCAATCCTACCTTATCCGGTAGATTACGCTAATAATAATAATCAACCCACCAATTTTTCTGGCACTTATGATTTCAGTTGTCATTAACCTCCCCAAATAACAAAAAAACACAAAATACGTAGCACTGTCAAGTAGTTAGGTTTAAAATTAACTGCTAAATGAGCCCACGAATAAATTTACCTTGCTTTCCTTCAGAAGTATTAAATATTCTAATAAAGTTAGACGGAAACACAACATCTGCTTACGACAAAATTTAATGTAATCTAACCTCACTCAGACACAGATGCAGTGAGAGGCATTAATATAAAATGGAAAAAGTTGAAAAGGATAAGTTAAGGAAGATTTTTGTTTGAAAAATAGACGTAACTCTGGTACCTACCCTTTAAGGGGATAACCCTGTCATAGACTACCTCTGCCTTTTCTCTCATGGTCCTTCACATTTCTGCTAATGAAAACACACCAACCAAACAGTCAAGCTATGAAAAAAGTTATGTCAGTAAAATGTCTCTCCAATTCATATTTTTCGGCGATATGCCATCAGTGCATCGGGAATATACGAAAAGAAACAGTATTGATCATTCAAAAACAGTCGTTTAGAAAGGGCAAAAGTACACCAACAGTACGAAGCTCCAATCACGATGTTTTGAATTTTAAGCTAATTGAAGAGCATTAAATGCCTTATAAATGGCAAGAACATCTAGTAAAATAGGCTTTGAGCCAATTGTGCCGACCACAGCCGTAGAGCTCAATGTTATTTCATCCTGTCTGGATTGCTACCCGCAATGCAATAACGACCCGCGGGTTGCATAACACCATCATACAGATTCAATGGCGTTCGGCAGGCTCTATTGATCATGAGAAATAAGCCATGAAAATATCGCCACGACTATTTTGGTGATTCAGTAAAGGAAATGCTGTGGCTAGTCCTGGGATTTGCAACATTTGTCAACCTGAATCTGTATTAAAGTCACTTTCTCTCTTTTTCTTCCTCCATCCCGGAAACACCAAAAGGTGGCCGAGGAAGCAGCCTTCGCCCTAGACTCCCTAACCCGCGACGCGTGCCGCCAAGTGTTCCACTCACTGGCCAGGGCGATCCTCATCGGAGCCTCCTCCACTTTGCCGGCTGAAGCGGACCCCGCAACCGCGGCGGAAGGGATCCCCGGCACCCTCGCCGCCTCGACCATCACCACCGTGCCCAAGGCGATGGGCTACTGGCGGGGAGGCGGAGGCGGTGGCGGCGGAGGGATGCTGGGGGCGGGAGGTGACGGCGGCGGAGGCGGTCCAGCCGAGGACCCGGTGCACCTGATCCTCTACGGTGGTTCGGGCCCCGTCCTCAATCGATCGGTTTGGTGGGTGTGGACGGGCGAGGAGTGGGACTACGCGTCGCCGTCGTCGTCCGCCGGCGGCGACGGGGACGAGGAAGACGGAGAGGAGGTGGGGGCGGCGGAGGGTGAGGCGGAGGACGTGGACGGTGAGGAGGAGATGGTGGCCGTGAGGAGGTATCCCTCGTCGCCGCTTTCGTCTTCTTCGGCGGCCGCCAGCAACGCATCCTCCGCGTCGCGGTCGGAGATGTTCTCGGCTCCCGGGAGGTGGTCCGCGCCGCACTGGGACTGCGACTCCGGGAGATGGCTGTACGCTTACACGGCGTCCGTGGGCGAGAGGTGAGTTTCGCCTTGAGGCGGCTTTATAAATTGATTTAAATAATTCTGCCTTCGTCTCTTTCCGTACGCCATGTTATTACAGTAGTCTCTCAATTATCCAAGGCCCGATTTACAAAGATTCCGTATTATTCGAGGCACTGATACATATGCTGTGGCTGTATCTAGCCATTTTTGCTCAAGCAAACGAACGTCTGAATTTGGCAATTGTTTTATTTTCCAAATGAAATGCGATCCGCAGAAATAATTTATCCTAAACCTGTTGAAAAATGAATTGGAGCAAGCCCTATAAATATCTACTTTTTGTCGCATTTTATTCTCACTCATATGCCTCCGAGTTTTTGATTGACCGAGGTCGTCACAGCCGACATTATCTCGGATAATCGACGCTTCACTGTACATATTTCCCGCGGCGAATCCCAATCTAAAGATTTTTTTTCTGATTACGATGGAAGAATTCAATGCTGACGTATATCCCGTATGCATATCACCATGTTTGAAACGGTATTCCAATTCAGTATGCTTTTCTCATTGATGCCAATACTGCTGGCATAGGCTCATATCAAATGGCATTGTTTCTCGCTGACGATATTCCTTTCTGTCTTTAGCGAGTTTCATCTTTTCCCCGTTCTTCCATCATCATGGTTTTAGCCGTTCCAAAAATTAAGCAAATGTGTGTCGGAAAGGTTCACAACCAGACTACTTACGACGTCGGCTAACAGACTTTTAATGTCGGTCCCTTATTAAAGAACAAATATTTTGGTTATCGTCATTATTTCATGACTTTCTGTTCATCCTATCTTTAAAATGCAGTCACAATACGAACTAGTAAATTTTCAATTTTTTACGGCTATTTGTCATCAAGCATTTTCTTAAACATAACTTTACTAATTGTATTTATTGTATTTTATTAACTATATGCCATTTTATTGCAAATCAAACGCGAAAAATCCCATTTCAAGGATTTTTTAAATGATAACAATGGAAAAATTAATCCTGACGTACATCCCGTATCTAGATACCCATGTTTGAAACGGTATTCCATTGTGGAATATCTTGCTCACCGATGCCAATCATTCTTCCTACTATTCGGTTCATGACAAACTGCACTGTTTCTCGCTGGCGACATTCCTTCCGGTTTTTTTGCTTTTAGCGTATGCATACTTTCCACGTGCTTTCATCCTCATTGTTTAAAATATTCCAAACATTGAGCAGAATCATGTCTAAAAAGTAGGCACATAACATGACTGCCGACGTCCACTTACAGAGTTCTGATGTTAGCCCTTAATGAATATCAAATTTGAGGGTTGATATCATGTTGTCATGCCATTCTGGTAATCTTATCTCTAAGATGCAGTCACAATGCGGATGTTGAGTGAAGTTTCATCATTAGTATCATCGATTATTTTCGCAAACTTACTTTTACTGGGCGTATTGGCATATTGACGTATGGCATTGTTTTCATGGCATATTATTGCGTATATATCCCGCGGCGTGGTTCCCAGTCTTGCTCAGTCAGTGTCCCAATGATTGCTTATGATAAAAATGGAATAATGCAAGGCTCACGTGTATTTCACAATCATGTCATCGTGTTTCTTTCTCATTGATGCCAGTAATTCTGCACTCGGTTCATATCAAACCGTATTGTTCCTTCCTGATCATATTCCTTTCGTTTTTCTTGCTTTTAGCGTGTTCCATCTGTCCCTCGTTCTTCTGTCTGCATTGTTTTTAATATTCCAAAAATAAAGAAAGAATATGCAGAAAATTTAGTATACTCCCCAAGTCTCTATTTCGCTGTACTTGCATATTTGTTTCTATGGTCGCCAGTATGATCGCCTAGTGTGCAGTCTCCAGTATTTATTTTTGTGCTGCCTAACCAAACGGGGTGGCGGAGGTCAAAGACCCTATAGGATAGACGTTTCTCATTCCCTTAGTAGAGTTCAAAGCATTGCATTACATAAATAATTAATTCTCTTGTAACATTTCTTTCGCTCTAATTTGACGATTTTTGATCGGAAAAACAAATTTTTGATTTTTTCTCCTATACTATGTAATTTTTTTTACCTTGGACTGAATTTATAAAATAGCTTCTCAATAACTTTCATTATATTATCTATAAAGTTTCGACCATTCTCTATAATGGTATTCTAAATACGATTTATGCGAGAAAAATACTTCGCTGATAAATATGTTGAATCTACGAACAACGGTAAGAATTTTCTAAACTTCCTTTTCCTCTAATGTTTTTCATAACTCACTGATCTAAAAGTTAGTATCTTCATTTAAGTAACTAGTAAGTTGTAACGTAACAAAGCCGAGGCCTTAGTTCACCCGTAGTATTGTAAGGGCAATTACTTGCGGGGAAAATCGGTGAACAATAATACCAGCGAATCAACGTCGCGTTGGAGTGAAATCCTTCCATCTGGTACCGCAGAAATGACAATTATTGTACATCTACCGGGAGAGCTGGATGAGGGAGTGTGAAAAAGAAAGGGGTCTAAGGAAGGTAGTTCACGCGCGAGGAGCTCTTCACGAGTGACGGGATAGGGGAGTGTTGTTTAATGAGTACGAAGGGGAATCATCTCCTAGTCATTGCATAGTGGAGAATCCACGTCGTGAGAAGTTTAATGGAAGGTGAGTTGGATAGGATCCGAAGGCTGAGCTCCAGTATTGCAGTACAGAAAGAGTTCTAGGTGAACGGCGACAGGAAGTTAGGTTTACTTGTGCGTCACTTTTCCCATTGGATATATAATGTGTGTAAGTCATATTAAGAAGGGTAATTTTGTACTTAGTGTTGTGTGTTAAGTGAAAAGGCTCCAAGGTGAAAGCCAAATTAAAGGACCCGAGAAGACGAGAAGAGAGTGAAGGGTCATTAAATGCGATATATATATATATATATTAACACTCGTAGCAGAGCCATAGATCGCCACAATATGCTTATTTTATGAATAAATATGGTGTTTTGTGAAAGTGAATGTGAGATGTTCAGAATTTTGACGAGCAGTTGTACGAGTTGACGAGTCACTATGCATAGGGCGAGTTCATAAGTCAGTTGGAGTGGCTTAACTAGCGGCATTTCCTTTTAAGTAGCAAACAAAAAAATAACTGTTCAAAGTTATCGAAGACATTTTTCATCCAAATAATTTAGTTATTTCACATCAATCATGGGTGAGCAAAGAGTGAGGCGCTAGCATATACGTATTCTGCTTTTGCAACCATTCTGCTGATGTATATCCGGCTCGAACCACCAGTTTAAACCTAATGCAAAGATAATAGCAATACACAACCTGTGGAAGGTTTGGGAGGC
Organism: Pyrrhosoma nymphula; assembly: GCA_963573305.1. Taxonomy (NCBI): domain Eukaryota; kingdom Metazoa; phylum Arthropoda; class Insecta; order Odonata; family Coenagrionidae; genus Pyrrhosoma; species Pyrrhosoma nymphula. The sequence goes on along the minus strand of OY754330.1, from coordinate 65,323,909 downwards.
TAGAACATCAGTTCACGGCCCGACCATTAAAAAAAAATATTTTGGGAAAGTTCGGGATTCCATATTTGTTTCATTTTCAAAAAGGCATGAGGTTCTTTAGCGTAATACCAGCCAGTGTTTCGCTTTGACATGTTTTGTGCCTCTTTTCTGGTAAGCGGGCGTACACTCAGTCGACCGCGGCTGATTAATGCATAAGTCGCTTGAAAAAACATGCATGCATAACAACAGATTTTAACAAACAGTGAAAGTAAAAAATATCAAAAGGATCTTTTGTGGGCCGTTTTCAAGAGCGCTGACAGAGGATGGACGGTTGGTTTCATTAAAGGGGATGAATCGAAAGATGTGACAAGATTCTGTAGTGTGTGATCCAAGGGATTTTCCACTCACAACCAGGTTTTGTCGAATTATTCATGGCTATATGCATGTTTTTTTCTACTCGATGGAAATTAATATTTTTATTTTTTTCACTTCTAAACTTATCCTATGGAACGCTTATGCAAATCTAGCATGATCATAATTGCAGGAGAGTCCATTAATACAGTTTTCATTGAACTCCCATAAAATGTTACATACATACAGTTGACATGAATTTAAATTATATTTTTTTCATTTTTATTAAATTAATTAGGGACTTTTCTTGGCCACTTTTTTATAATAGTGTATGATTTTTGAGTGTTGGTCAAATAGTAATAGTGTTCATTTTTATTTCCAGTAGTGCCATCTACCTTAAATTTATTTCCAGTAGTGCAATCTACCTTAAATTTCAAATCATCGTATTCAAAAAACAGCATATTAATGAAGGAAGAGTGAAAATTAGAATTACGGCATACAAAGGATTTTCATTGAAGTGAAAAAATTGAATCACGTTTGCTGAAATTTTATCTTGAGGGAATCAAACTTTTTTCCACCGATTCTTTTAATTTTAGCGTTGAAAATGAGCCAAATAATAATTGTGATGGTAGAATCCCTGTATTTTTGGCAAAAAGCTTCCTCTATGTAATAAAGTCGAAATTTATACATGGTGTGCAAATACATAATTAATGAATGCGCATTCATATGTCACAGCATAGTCAGATATGCTCCGACGACATAAATCTACTACCTTCGGAGGCTCTTACTAATCACAAATCCTATACAGCCAAAGATCTAATGATTCTACGCAATTCAAAGTCAACTTAGGCTCTAAGGATTCTATCAATGAAGGAACTTTTTCCTTTTATTAAAGGTAAATTTAAAGTTAACTGCAATATCTTTCTTAGAGTACAAGAAAAAAGTGATTTACATGGAAGGATAGAGTATAATGTTACTCGTTAAAGGAGATACCAGCATGAGCAGTGAATTGAATTGAATTTCATGTGTATTCATTTGTAAGGGGTATTTAGATTTCCGGTGGCAAATGAAGTTGATCAATACACATAAAAGCCACAAACAGACAAGCATATTGAAATAAAATTACATCCTAAAGTTGTATTCACGTATAATAATTCATCCTCATTTGGCACAGATTTTTTCTTGAAACATTTTGATGCTTCCAGGAAATTCACTGACTACCTCACGAGGCAAATTGTTTCAGTCACCAATGGTCCTCGCCATCAAAGAATTAACTCCGTTGTTCGAAGCAGAAAAATATTGCTCTCATTTCGCACTGATGGTCATGAGGACGGTATTAATTTGGTTTCTGTATTTGTACACTTAAATTTAAATATATGCTTCAAAAACATAAAACACTAAGTAGAAGGGAGTGCTTCCACGCTTATACCATTTATCATAAATGGGTATAAACATTTCGTAAGTTCATTCCAATAAGAAAGAACTGTAACATTTAAAAACGACCAAATAAGACATTTTATTCTGTTTCAACCAGTTCAAGGTAACCTCGACCATTTTTCTATTCTTCATATTCTATTTTGCTTTTGTGCTAGCAAGTGTGCGTTGTATTCCTGTCCGACCATTGGTGGCTGATATTCTATTTGATTTCACTGAATTAAAAATGCTAAGAATATTGCTAAGCTAATGAAAAAATGGTAAGCTATCAAATACTTATTTGCCTTCCAATTTTTTGCTTACGTTTTCAATTTCTCGAAATACTCTTTCACTCACTGTCTGCACGGTTGATTGATTGCTTATTTTGGGAGGTAACAGACAGCTGAGATCATTTCTATCTATTAGTATAGACAGTCGTCGGCATTACTCTGTTCTTATTTTAAAGTTCCAAGGAATCCACAGTTAAACGTCCCATGTGACTGAGAAAAAAGGCTTTAGGAGTGCTCTTCAAATAGATCTCAAAAGGAATCGGGAATGCAGTGAAAAACAATCTCCGCAACCGCCGAAAATTGAACCTAGGCCCTCAGTATGGGAATACTGTAGTATGAAGCCTGGTTCACCATATAATTTTTCACGTACAATCCGAAGAATAATTTGAGGTACAGCGTTTCAAGCTATACCTCAAATTTCAAAGCTATAGGTCATATGAGCTATCACACGGTCATTTGGGTTATAACTGAAAGCATCATTTCCGTAATGATTACCAACAATGCTCATTAGATTAAAACTCAAATGTGATTGGCTGAAGTTCAATACACGGTCTAGTCTTATTAGCTGAAATTTAATTCACGCCCCTGTTTGGGGACGGAAAACAGGAGGGTCACAAACAATCGAAAAGGGGTGGGGATCCCCATCACTGTCACAATCCCTGAAAATGATGGGATCACAAAGTTTTCAATTGAGTTACCGTAGTTGCAATCTCTGAACTTGTGTGTGAAAAAAATACAGTAATTCTGGTTAAGCCACCAAACCAAATGAATCTTAAGTCACTCCTGACCATTGAGGATAGGTAGTTAGGTTGGTTAGATAAGGATTATTTAGGGAATAGGGGAATCGTGACGGTATCGGTAGCATATGCTACAGTCGAAACTCTTTCACTAGAGTTTGAAGCGTAATGTATAAAAAACGGGAGAAGGTATTTCAGTCACTTGTATATCAAGTTGAAGATTATTATTTCCCGCGTTGATTAATAGTAAGCACTTTTGTAATATACCACTATTTTTAAGCATTAAAACGCTAATAACGAAAAAACTGACCAAATTTTGAGCTCCTAAATTAATGCGGCGAGTTCGGTGCTTCACAATTTAAAAAAACTAGGAAAGGAGGCAAATTTACTGCGCACACGTTTTTTTACACATTTACGCTTCAGTATCTGGTGACATAATTTTGAAACGGATAGTATGCATTCAGATAAACATCAATCAACGTCAATTTTGATGATTCGCCATCATATTTCACGTTGGCAAGGGAATCTCAGGGTACTGGCGCAAATCCTGCCTCGATATCATCTCTGGGATGGATATGTCAACCGGTAGGTCTATAAACTACTAAATAACGGTTGCTCTGATGACATTAATGTCATCGAAAAATTAAAAACGCGTCTAAGAGAAACATACATTTTAGCATAGTACATCAATTGCTTAGATGGTTGGTTGGTTACCAGGAAAGGTGACCGACAACTGAGGTCATTTGCGTCACTAAAGATTAATATATAGGTTGATAATGGAGATAATATTTAGGGGAATGGAAGAAGGGTGAACAAGAGTCGCGGCAATTGTTTTCTGTATATTTATCGAATGTTAATTTTTTTACCATGGATTAGTTAAAACCTTATATTATCCATGTTTAACGCCTTTACGGAAAATCGACATAAAAACAAATAGCGTGAATACGATTATCGACGTACTATTGGTTTTTAGCGCGCATCAACTCTGCTACCGATCTGTTTTGAAGTGCACATCCTAGTGCCCAAAGTCTTTAACGAATGGAAGGCAAGTACACTGTTGTGCTGCGAAGAGATTAGCGCACTAGAGCGAATGAGAACCTCCCATATTAGGCACACAAGAGCAGACGATATGATTTTCAGATCTCCTAACTACCTATTTCTCCTTGAGGAGATGAAATGTAGTAAGAGATGAAACTATATTACCTTATCAACTTAACAGATGTTATCTAAATATTTTAGTAATTCATCATTTGAGATGCAACGTGTAGCTAAATATGCTCAGGCCCACTACGCTAATGGTAACTCACTGAACATAGTGGTAGCTATTTCACCTTCAGTTACGGCTGTGTGTACGCAGTGCCCCCTCTGTTATTTTTAATAACTCTATCTTAGGATGTTTCCATTCACCTTGGGCAGATAAGCACAAATTGTAGCAGATGGGAACACACAAGCACACATTCAATTTAACAATTGGAACGATCTACGTTGAAGTGTTTCCACAAAGTCGTGCATATTCAACTTCTATGAAAAAATTGTCAAACTCATATCTTGAAAGATTAAACTCCGAATTAAATTTTTTTTTCATGTGATCATCACAATAAGATTTGAAATTAATATAATTCTATTTCAACTTCGAAATATTTCCCCGCCATCACAAGTTTCGTCCACTAGCGCACATCCGGTACACCTTACGTAGGAAAACTACAGGGAAGATGTTTCAATCTGCTTAGCGCAGAAGACGTCACAAATGTCATTGGAAAATATTCTACGCTAAACAGATTTAAACAGTTTAGCGCAGATACGTGATTGGATTGGACTGAGTCTCCGAGATATACAGGCCTGAATACTTGAATTTCAATCGTCATCCGCTCGTAAATAGTAGGCTTAAACTTTTCGATTCTCTTACTTAGATTTCCCTAAAGGAAAAATATTCAAATAGAAGGTTATTATTGGATGATAAGACTTGGTTAGTACCGTACATTTTCATTAAATACGAGTAAGAAAGTAAATCATCAATAAAAACTGCAGAAATTCGTAAACCGCAGGAATGGGCTGTTATTGAAGTATAAGGTCACGTATTCAAGAGATAATGTTTTTGGCGACTTATATGGACGAAAAGCCTCTCACATATTGTGTATTGGACGTGTCTATCGATTAAGAAAGTGATGGGCACATAGTTACTATTTTATCGAAAGTTTTCCTTAAAAATGCCAAGAACGCCTCGCTAAAAAAATGTTAAGCCATCTTAAATGCATATACTGTTAATAAAAGTAAATTGGCCCTGAAAAATCGACATATGACTAGAAATAATCGCCTAACTTTTTGGAACCCTGCGCAAGCTCATTTCCCGCGCTTTTTCTAGGACTTCTAAATAAAAGTGCTGTAGTGGTAGTGTTACGGCCTTTACATCTCGGAGGCTACGACTCAATATTCCCGCCCTCCATGATCATTCTCCTCAGCTTCATTCCGCGAGGCCCTCCCGATGAAGTGCTAGGGTGCTCAGGGGGTGGGGGGAACGGAGTCGAAAGAATTTCCAAATGCCCCCAATTAAGAAGGTCGGCCGCCGTCACATCCGCCTGCCGCATTTTTTCCCGCATCACCACTCTTTATCCCATCCTCCCTCCGCTCTCACCACGCGCTTACTCTCCCTCACCCCTTAAACGCTCCCCCTCTTCCTTCCCGCCCCCCCCCCCGCTCCGCCCCCTCCACCACTCTTCCGCGTCAATCAACTCTCAAATTCTCTCCCTCCCCTTTCCTTCCATTCCCCTTGCCCCTGAAAGAATTTTAAAGGGAAATTGGGAAAGGATCATGCGTCAGCAGACTCGTAACGGTGACCTCGAAAGCTTTACTTCCAAATCATTCTGATTGATGAATTTCCCTAACAGGAAAGGCATCGACTGTCCAGTTTTATTTTAACCCACTACATAGGTCACTGGATGAATTAGATGCCACGTAAATGCATTGCCTTCATTAGGGTATGACGAGGTTCCACTAGTGTCACCTTACACCAGTGAAGTGACGCAGCCAGGGGGGTTCTTGCTGTCCGAACGAAACTGTAAATTTATTTATTTTAAGTGGCACCATAGTAAAATTGATATTCTTTTGACTAATATTGTAGAATTCCTTTATTCTTCAGTTGGAACCACTTTTTGAATAATTATTTTTGTAATTTTAAAGACAGGTAAAACTGTGGGCTTTCCATTCTATGAAAAGTGTGCAAAGATAAAATATTTAAATATCGGCTGTTACACCTCAGTCACAGCAGCACTATTAATTGCCTAAACAAGTATTTACTCCTATTTTCAAACTTCCCCCTCCCCCCCACCTTCGCGGCTTGTACAAAATCCTGGCTGCGTCACTGCCTTACGCAGTCAAGGTGGTATTTATTAAATCTTGGAGGCGCCCCCTACAGATTTATACACCAAGTGGTAGTTTTGCTAGCCAATTGCGTACTATCCTGGGACCCTATTTATTATTGTAAATCGAGGATTATTATTAATAAGTTCAAAGTTAGGTACTTAAACATTTAATACGGATTTTCATGCTTCACAAAAAATATTTCCAACGATAACTTTAATTTGCAACATAGATCACGCAAATTAAGTTATTTAAAGGCCGTTCATCATCGAAGAAAAAACAATATTTACTTCTACATGTGTCAAATAGCCATGTTAGTTTAAGTAGACACTCCACTCAGAATTTGAACCAAGCAAGTCTACCATTAATATTTTAATTGTATATTGTAATAATTTCATGCCCAGTGCTCACTAACATCAAGTGCAAATATAAATTTCTCAGTATACCATGCAACAGGAGGAAATGAAGGTGCTAAAGGAAATGAGGATCCTATGAGGGCAAGTGACTATGGACGAGGATATGTTTAAGACGTTTTTCAAGGGTGGAATGCTGGGGAATTGGAAGGAAAAGTTTTCTTGGGAGGGAAAGAGAATCCGTTAAAAACAGAGGTAGGAAGTATAGCTTAACAGAGGAATAATGGAAGGAGAGAGGCGTTTGATGATGTTAAATCAGCATGCCAAACATCACCAAAACATACTCATATTAACTGTACATAATCAGAAGAGTAATCAAAAGCTTTAAAGTCACATATAGGAGAGCCAAGCAGTACATCCGCGTGTAGTACCACGAAACATTGACCATAGCTTGTGCAAATATCGCAAAACAATTGGTATTATCAGGATTCCATTCTCATCTACGTCTAGGACGTACCGTGCAAGCCACCTCTAAGTTGTGAGGCAAGGGAATGATTCCATGCCAGGATTGCAATATTCATTCCAGTTCAAGATCGCATATAATTATTATGTTTCCATATAGTCCGACAAAAATATTACATTTTAAATCAATTTCCAATATATCGTACTTGTTCGTTTCTATCGTAGCATGCTGGTGCCTGTAAAATTTGCAGAAAGCCATCTGAAAATAATCTTCTACGAATTATCGTTAATGATTCAGCCTGTACAAGGTTATTAAGTAGGCACATTGTACAAGAGAATTAGGTAGGTACATACACAATTAGTCTGGCTTATGAAAATATGTTAAGCTAAGCTATGCTTGCTATGCCTATGGCACTACTAATCTAAGTAATAAATCTTCGACAAGCTAATTTTGTGGAAATGATTTATAGTAATAAGAAGTAGTCACTCAGCAATTTTTCACACCATTAATTTTTACCCCAACTGGTTTCAGCTTTTACACATCATTTTCAAGAGGCTACTAAAGCAGTCTAAGTAAAAATAAACGGTTTGAAAACTTACAAAGTAACTATGCACTTCTTATCACCACTACACTAAGCATTGATCCGATACCCGCGTCATTTAAGATAGTATCCCATTTTCCTTTCTCTCGATATACATATATACCTAACCAACTTGTACCCATGTGTCCTGCCTTCCATCACCCTTCCTTTCCTTCGTCATCAACCGTCTGACCAACACCCCTACAGCCCCTCTTTTCCCTTTTCGCAAACCCCGCCCAAAACGCCTCATTCTCGGAAACTTAGTTGTTGACAATTGTTTGCTCCGCATAACCGTATAACTCTCTCCTCTCCCGTCCCCCAAACTTCCGCCTGCAACCCGCCTGTCTCCTCCCCCACCCTCAACCTCCAATAACGACCCCGTCACCCGCTATGCGGTGTCCGCCACGCACGCATTTCGGGTTCCGCCCACTCGTTAGGCTCGCCAGGTGAAGGAGTTGAGGAAGACCGGGGGATCGGAAAGGTGGAGGGGAGGCTCTTCGCCGGAGACAGGGGAGGAGGTCCGTAATACTCCACCTAATGGTGCTTGTCTTGAGGGAGATATCGCATGGGTTGTTCTACATCTGCCTAATGCACTGCAAGCCACCTCGTGCGGCTCGGAACTGGGTGTTTTAGGTAATGGTGAACGCCGATTGTGTTTTCTTCGGTGGCTGTTGCCGATCCTCTCTGATGTCCCGCTCTCAAAACCGATGTACATGGTCTTCCTTCCATTCACTGAACGCGCGTACGTACCATCGTAAATGGTGCAATACTTTCTCGATATTTCCACTACTACGTCCATATCCTTCCAACGTACTCCCCAAATAATTGAGACTCTCTACCATCGCAGTTTTGCGCCCTCCTGATTTGAAAATATCATGGATAAAAAAATAACTTTTCAGTTAAACTGAGGTTTCAAGCCATTTCCGCAGTGGTCGTGAAGCATTTGAGGAAAGAATGAATTATTGAGCGTATCTGTTCGACTGTATAATTTTATTTGTTATTTTCGACGCGCATGTGAAGAGTAAGGCCATAACCACATGTTTCCTTAATTTAATGCATCTGCGTATTTGAATTTAGCCTTCCATTTCCACGCGTTTCAAGATTTCAAACCGAAAGACTCAAGTTCATGAGTGATGATTGCAAAGGAAGAGGATGCGTCCGTAAGGGAGTAGTGATGGAAGAAATCAAATGCGTCAGAGCATATAAATCCTAGGTCCGTTTTCGAAAAACGCAGACAATTTCATTGGTAACATAATAAGCCATTCTCATGTTTTTTAAGTCCGAATTAATGAAATTGCTTTAAAAAACAAAAATGCTCCACATATACTGCAGGATAACAGGCATTTATTAAAGTGAGGAAACTTTTACAAAACCACATAAAAAATTACACACCACCACGACCCGAGTTTCGACGGCTGAGCGTCATCATCAGGTGACTGTCTTAATTTTTATACATTTCTCATACTAACAATAAAGATAAAAACTAATATTATAGTGCCCCTACTAACTTGCCATACGGGGTGTTTTCAGATTTAATGCGAGGTATTCGGATGTATGGCTTAAGAACCTTATTTCAAGTGAAGTCTAGCACAGAAATGAAAATATATTTAACATCAGATCTGATGTTTACCCGGCGAATGCTCAGGATGTAGATTTCTCAGGTTTCCGAGTGGTTGATAATGTTGCAATGAACCAATGATTTAGTCTGCCATCGTCTTCAGGGTGAATGTTTGGGCCAGAAATGTGTTACATACTCTCTCCTTAAGTCTCAAGCCGGCTCAAGTCAGCTGTGATTAGTTAGCATCTTCCCACTCTTTTTCTAGTTGCCTCACTTTCAGCGTCACTTCTCTTTTAAAAAATATATGCAAGCTAATCTCTTGAACACCGCGATAAACACCTTTTTGTATTCCATTGAGCCTATCTGTCGTGAAGGGCTATCTCTTTTATTAAGCAAAAAATTTAGCTTTGCGAGCAAGTACGAGGACCACAAGTGAACTTAAAAATACTTGAACATAGAGCTGACATAAATCTACAAGAATAATGAACTTGGTAAGACCTCCGCGAGATTAAGTGTTCTCCCAACGAGCTCCATGCTATCCTAGCACTACGCAGCAGCACGAATGTTTATCAGCACATGAAAGATTTTATTCACCTCACCCACAGTGAAGTTTGCAACTGGCCGGGCGAGATAAGATTCGAAGGAAAGAACGTAGGCAGTCCCCCCATGCTAACAATGGGAAGAGGCCACGAAAAATAAATAAATAAATTCTAGGCGAGAAAGGATATAACTTTCGCCGGTCGTTCTTCGTATTTTGACACCACTTAAGGCATGTCCTCCATCTTTTGTGTTCGACGGATGTAAATATCCAGGACCTCACGCGCTTCGGCCATCAACAGGCGACTCGAAAAAAATTTAGGGGCGCAACGACTTTTTTTCTTCTTCTTTTTCCCCGGGACGCTTGGAAACGAGGGATGAGGGATTTAGGGCTATAAACTCGGGAGTGGCAGCACTAAAATTAAAAATACACGCGGAAGACCCGTAAGGTTTAAACCACCCCCGCACACAAACCCATCCCAAAAAAAAACCCTCCGATCTTCCGCGAGGCAAATTCAGGAACCCGGTCGGCGATGAGATAGCGGCTCCCTCTGCGACGTCAGCGAACTGAAAACTAAACAGCGAAGAGTAATACACCGTACGTCGACGTATCCACCCAACGTCTCGCGGAGAGACTGAATCAATAGTTGTTCAGTTTCCGAACTCCTCGCGTGTTTGTTAAGGAGGCTATTTGGAAAGCGGATCTGGGAACCCATCCGATATATACGTATATTATCGCCAACCTATCTGAAACCTATCTCGGCATCGTCGTGGCCCACAGTCTATGCACTGTGGAGGCGTCCTGTGTGGTTTTATGCATATGAGGTTGTGGAGATGAGCAAGTCAAATTAAGAGGAAGCCTAGTGGTGTGTAAACACGAGCCAGCGGAATCAGCTAGGACCATGAAGTTGGTCCTCTTAAGCTATGCAACCAACTGTTGTTTCCCACTCGCAGGACTCCGTGGCAGTTCTTGCAGTAATTCTATCTTCACGCTTGATGAGATCAATTAACTTCCAAAGTTAGAATATAATTACGTCCTAAAGTGAATTTCAGCGTATAAGGTGGTCCAGTAGGTACAGTTTTTGGCTACGCTCAAGTGGGTTCTGGGCTTAAATTTGGGTAACATCACTGAATATTTCCTCCTTTCATCCAAGTGGTGAGGTATTCCGAGTTCCGGAATTTCGTGAGAATCTACAGTAGACGTCACCTCCGATATGTAGTCTGATTACGCCCTTTACGTGTATGTTACGAATGTTACGATATAGAAATGCTATCTCATCGATAAAGCTTACGTCACCTGTCTGCTAGTCGGCTATTATTCACACTATACCAGATAATTTGCTTACGACAAAAAATCTTCTAATGGTCAGTTTTGTACAGAAATTATAAAACCAGAGCATTCGGATAGAAAATGGCCCCCTTCCCAAGCCATTTGTGGCTATCTTTCACAATGTGGATAAGTAATAAGCAAGACCTCCCCTAACCTAACAGACGAAACATCTATAGAAATAATCTGGTCATGAGGTGAATCGAGAGTCCCTAGAATCTCTATGTATATTAAATATTTGAATCCGAATAGTTAGAACAAAACTCCATACTCATCACCATGCGAGTTAATTGAAATGAACTGCCATTACTTCTTATAGCTAAATATTAATCCCTTCAGAATTCTACATCTGCATTCTGCCCTGTGAGCCGCCGCATGTACGAGTGGCAGGGGGTGTTAGGACACCAGCCGCGTAAAGGTGTAAGGAAGAAAGTTATAGGTCAGTGAAAAAGTGAGAGGTATTTGGGAAATGTTTTCAGTGGTTCTCAGTTTTTATCTTGGTCACTTATTGTGCGTGGGAAGAACGACATTTTGTACCTATATGTTCGGCAATGCATTATTCTTATTTTATCTTTTCTGTTGGACACCAGCCACGGGCCTAAAGATGTAGTGCGGCGTCAAAATGATGTTCTCTGTGTCACACTAAAACACACTTGTTCGAAATTTTTCAAGCTATCTAAGCCTAGCGTGTAGCCTCTGAATCTCTAGTGACACCCAGCCTAATTCCCCTTAAAAACAGTGAAACACTCTTAGTTCGCTCTTAGCAGTTTTTAACGAAGCGCTGTAACTGTTTGTCTGTTTGTTTTTTAACTGTTTGTCTTGTAAATGACGCTTTATGTCCATTTTAAATAAAACAAAGTAGTAAATTTCCACACAGTATATTATCAACCACAAAATACAACACCGACCAAGGTTTCGGCACGTAATGCCATTCTCAAGGTTTTACTACTTTGTTTTATTTAAAATGGACATAAAGTATTTCCACAATGTTAAGCCTGATACGCTTTTAAATGACGCTTTAGACGTCGAAACCGATCGACAGCATCGCATTAAAATAAATAGTGGAATTTTGTACTGTGTTTTTATCATAATGAATTATATCTTCAATTTCCACCAAGTATCGCCACAATCGATTAATTTGATGCTATTTCTGATTTATTATCTAGAATATTATGCAAGGAACATATTTTATCTGAGTTAAATTGACATGAGTCCACGAACTGCCAGTAATCTCAAAGTCAGTCGGCGGATTAAATTCGGTTTAAAGATTCCGGTCTTTTTACATTTGCTGCAAAAATATTTTATTTCCTACAGCGATGAAAATTGCCAAATATATCGCTTGGAGTTTTTTTGGCATCAAGAACGTTTGATTAATGTGCATGCATCCTCATGGTTTATTTGAACGGCTTTAGCCAAACTTTAAGGGTGGGCCGTACGCTCTTCTTCCTCTGTAAATCTTGATTCAACCCTTGGAACCATTTCCACGCTCATTAATTTCGCTGAGCATTGGGCTGGGCCTCTTTCCCACTCTGCTCGGGAGCAGGTCTTCGTATATTCCTTCTCTGCACTCTTAAAGTATGTTTTTGCTCTACTTATGCATGCAATCACCTGTCATCATCACCAGTCATCAGTGCGAAGATTGGTTTGCTGCTCTCTACTCCACTCTCCTATCAGTGTTTTTGTCGTAATGAATTCCAGAAATAGCATGACTAAATTCAATAGTTGTGAACTATCCGCCCAAATATTTCGCTCATCATTGCTAGTTAACCTCTGACATGATTAAGTCTCACGCAGAGTGTTTAAATTTAGACCTTGATTTCAATAACTTTTACCAATGAATTAAGCATTGAGAATTTAAATATAATAATTAAATCAATTTTGCGCTTCCAGCAGCTTGTAAACCGCGTTACTTGCATGCGAAAACAATATTCTTACCTAATTCGAGTGCATTGAAAGCAACTAAACTTCGTTTATAATTAATTGAAAATTTATTTCCCCTTTAATTTGACGATAGGATGTAGTCTTCACGTATTCACGCATTCTTGCAAGCGAATACATAATTTAATCAAATAAAAATCCATAGAGAAAAAACTAAAAGGCCAAGCTCATTTTCCTTCATTACTAGGCATTAAAACTCATTATTAATCTCAGAAAATTTAATATTCAGAAGCAATACAAAACCTTAATAATAATCCTTCCTCAGTAAAGTTCCATAGCCTCAACTAGAGCGTAGTTTGACCTTTCCAAACAGTGATTTACCGCTGCAAGGCTGAGCCATTGAGCATAGAGTCAACTTCAATTGGTAGGATATTAATCCTTGAGGTATAAGTGAAAATACATGAGAAAATATACCATGGTTGACGGCATGCAGGCATCTCAACACCCCGTATTTGTAACTGTGGCATAAGACGAATGTAGCGCTTTCTACTCGTCATCTGGATTCTCGTCTGCAGCATTCCCTTTAATATCCAGGGCCCGTTGTCACATACCTACGTAAAAATTCCATTGAGATGCCTATTTTTGGATAAATTTCAAACATACTCGATTATAAAGAAGAATATGATATTTGAAAATCTATATATGAGAGAGCCTATGATAAATTACAAAAAAAATATCTTTCAAGGTAAATGCATGTAGCATGAATGTAGGCTACAATAACGTGTTGTAGACGACTAATCTACAGAATCTAACTTAAGAGGCTAGCTTAACTAACCACCTTACTAAATGCATCTCTTTTATTCTTATATCGAGTGCTGAACAACAAGGTTGACTGTGATTGTATATTGAGTAAGATTATTTTAAATTTACCATGTTCATCAATTAGAAAGAGAAAATTATTTTTAAACCTAACACTTGAAAAAAAAATCGTGTCTAATCACCTTTATATAAAATGATGCGACTAGCCACCTGTCTCCCGAGTCAAATAGATTTTTTATACTTTACATATTTTAACCCCAATTATTACCTGAATCTCTGTAATATTGTTAAATTGATATTGTTTTTGCGTCTCGTTTGCTTAAACCAACTTCCAAATGCAACCTGTTATTGATGAGTTGTTCTCGGATTTACCACCGGGTTAGGCTTTCCATGATTGCCGACGTTTCGGCAGGAGACTTTCCTGCCATTTTCAAGGCTGTGGATGCGGACGGTCTTGATGTTCCAGTATTTATACTCTGTTCCTCCCACCGTGGTCTCCGTTCATTGGCTATCCGTTCCCGCCGATATTATGGTTTCCCGCCTTTTTCAAGATAGGGTTCCAGGTACAGCTGATACGAAAACCCTGATCCCTGTTGAGATTGTTGGTCGTGAGCCGGATCTCAATGGCCTTTTTCGTAATTCTATCCCAGTATCCTCTGGTTCTGCCCAGAATGGTGGTTTTCTCCCAATGGATGGAGTGATTTTCTTCTAGGCTGTGTTCCGCCACATCGGATTTTTCCGTCTGGCCGAGTCTGCAGTGGCGTCGATATTCTTTCAATCTTTTAATAATAGGTCCTACGTACAACTTGGCCAAATACTTAACTGGGGTGTTAGCGCCTCATGTGGGAAGGTGTGAACACCACGTGAAGAACTCGGCAGAGTTCATAACAACCCTGAAAAAAATCCACCTGCAATCGACGGACGTCGCGGTCGGCCTAGACGTGGCATCACTGTTTACCAGAGTACCGCAGACTCTACTGGGAAAAAGATTTGGACAGAGCACTGTGAAACTCTTCCACCACATGCTAACCTCTAGTTACTTCCTGTACGACGGGGGCTACTATGAGCAAGCGGATGGAGTTGCAATGGGATCACCGCTATCACCAGCCATCGCCAATTTTTTCATGGAGGACTTTGAGGAACACACTCTCAATTCCGCGCCATGGCGCCCGAGGCACTTCTTCAGATACGTGGACGATACCTTCATTATCTGGCCTCACGGAATGGACATTCTAAGTTCTTTTCTGGAGCACATGAGCAGCCGTCATCCTAACATTCGCTTCACCATGGAGACGGAAAGGAATGGACAGCTACCATTCTTGGATATACTGATCTACAGAAAGGAAGGCGGGAACTTGGGCCACAAGGTATATCGGAAACCAACCCACACCGACCCTTACCTCAACGGAAAGAGCCATCACCACCCCTCCCAAAGGAACGCTGTCTTCTCTTCGCTCATCCATAGAGCCAACGCAATATCAGACAAGGAAAGCCTACCCGCAGAACTAGAACATCTGAAGAAGACCTTCCTCCAGAATGGATATAGCCACCATCAAATCTACATGGCCCTTAAAAGGTCCTTCAGTCAACGGAAAAAAGACGCACCAGTAGAGAAAGAAAAACACTTGGCCAAGGCCTGCCTTCCTTACATTTCTAGTGTTTCTGGGATGATATCTAGTATCCTGGGGAGACATAACATCAAAGCGATTCATGACCCTCCCGGCAAACTACGGAATCACCTAGTAGAGACAAAGGATCCAATTGGCCTCAAATTATCCGGAATTTACCGCATACCTTGCGAGTGTGGCAAGGTCTATATTGGCGAAACAGGGAGAACTATAGAAACAAGATTGAAAGAACATCAACGCCACTTCAGACTCGGCCAGAAGGAAAATTCCGCTGTGGCGGAACACAGCCCAGAAGAAAATCACTCCATCCATTGGGAGAAAACGACCATTCCGGGCAGAACCAGAGGATACTGGGATAGAATTACTAAAGAGGCCATTGGGATCCGGCTCACGACCAACAATCTCAACAGGGATCAGGGTTTTCGTATCAGCTGTACCTGGAACCCTATCTTGAAAAAGGCGGGAAACCATAATATCGGCGGGAACGGATAGCCAATGAACGGAGACCACGGTGGGAGAAACAGAGTATAAATACTGGAACACCAAGACCGTCCGCATCCACAGCCTTGAAAATGGCAGGAAAGTCTCCTGCCGAAACGTCGGCAATCATGGAAAACCTAACCCGATGGGAAACCCGAAAACAGCTCATCAACATCATTCGTCGGGAATGCCTAAAATCATACAGCAACCTGTTATATTGATTCGGTTATGCCATGTATATTATATCGATATTATTTTCAAGATGGAATTGTATATTTTTATCAAAATAGGCAATTTAGATAATTATTATCATAAAATTCTAATCTGATATACAATGTTACACTTATGTTTGCTTTAAACCCTTGCCTCTGCGTTTCCCGTGGAGCGTCTGCAATTGATGTTTTACATTTTCCGTCTGGCTTCTCGATCGAAGCCACCGCCAGCCAGTCCCGCGGCAGAAGCGGTGAGGGAAGCCCGGCGAGAAGAAGTTTTGACGGCGTGCGCTCAACGGTCGAGGTCATTGGCACCATTATGGGAAGGAGGGTAATTTGGAAAAGGCAGGTATTTTGGGGAACACGGGAAAGGGCGGAGAGAGAAATCTGGGACCGCAATTGGCTCAACCTTAACGAGGGACGCCGAGAGTCTCACAGTTTAACATCCCGTACATTTCACGGATTACTACTAGGAAAAATTTCTCTCCTAAAGTCCAATTTTATACTCCTTGGTTAAATGATTCCTTGGCATGAATACAATGCTAAAATTTAGAGAAATCCTGGTAAAAAACTTTGCGAATTCACTTCATCTTCTTCCTCGGCTTTTTACCGTTTTCGTATGGGGTCACTGTTTTTTATAAGTCTCATCTACTCTTTACTATCCTTTTGCACGCACCTAGTATGACCTTTGCTAATTTAGTCCATTAATAAACAAGTCCTTCCACCTTGTTTTAAGTCTTCCTCGACTTCCCTTGCCGTCTTCTTTCATTGTCAATGTCGCTTTCGTAATGTAATCGACTGGCCTTCTCACTACGTATCCATACCATTTGAATCGGCTTTCCATGACATTTCAGTGGCTCTAGCCCTTTTCTCAATGTTTTATTCCTGATTTTTTCCCTTATTAATTTACCGAGAACCCACTTTATCAGTATCGTTTCTGCCACTTTCTTGGTGGTTTTCATGGGCCAGGTCACTGAGCCATGTAGCAACGCAGGATCCACTGAATTTTTTTTTATTGTATCAAATAGTTTAGCTACACTGTAGCATATCCAGGAAACAATTTTTTTTGTTTGATGTTGTAGATTGTTTCCTGAAAATTCTGCAGTTTTGCGGGTTTGTAAAGTTTTAAAATGAAGTTCTCTTAATTTTCTCGCTGGAATTCCACAAAGCCTCGGCCTCAACCATTGCTCACAACACAATCAAAGCTAATACATTCGTTCGTTAAAGGTGCACTTTAGGAGCACACAAACGTTTTTCTCATGCGTCGTTAGTTTGGATGCGACAGAAACTATTTGTAAATAATTCTATTTCTTAAAACTAGGCCATCATTTTCAAGCCTAGATATTTCCTGTAAAACCTTTACTTCCGGAGATATTTACTTACGAATAGGATCAGTTCCGGCAATTTTATCAGCTGTTTTGAAGCTGTTTTTGCCGTAATCAAATATTCCATCAAAAAAGCCACCATCTCAGTGAATAATACCTCAACAAGACATTGAAAATGAAGCCAAATCAGGAAGAAAGGCCAAATAAAACCAGAATGAACGTTTTCATGTCAAAGTTGATTACGTTTGGGCACATTTAGGTCACAATTTTGCAAAGAAGGATAATATGAAATACAGGAAAAATCGCGATATGTGATCCGCGGAGGATTCGAAGCCATTCATGCAAACAATATGTAAGACATCAACCTCCAGCTTTCATCGAGATAGGAAAGAATGAAAAGACTAAAAATGAAAGTAATGCACAACGAAAGCACTTGTCCCATGAGAAGCAAAAAAAATGAAGCAAGTTCTGAGACCCTCGGAATTCTTAAACCAGTTCCACCAAGCAAGGGCGCGTGGCACGGGATGCTACCACACCGGCCATCGGATAGCTAAATAAATGAGACAAGGCATTGGGACAGGGAAGTGACGATAGTGAGATATTTGTTTATGGATTTGGGTCTAGATATTTTTTTGTAGTCATTACTGTTGGGTGGGAACATGGCAGTGTTTTTGCCTATCAGTTTGGCTGTGTGCTTCACTTACTTTATCATTTTTTTCTTTGCCTACTTCTCACGAAACCGTAAATTGCTCCATTACAGTACACATAAAAAGGATCCTGTAAAACTCCGCCAAAATCCCTGCAAGGTTTTTTTATAGTAATCGCTGGGTATGGCACATGAGTACTTAGAGATGCATGCTAGACAAGAGGGAGAAGGATGAGGAGGGTAAAACGAAGGTTAAGTTTTAGATGGTTCAACAGTAAAATGACAACTGTCATTTTATCCATTTATTCCAACTATTGAAAGAAAATATGAGTCCTCTTGTTGGCATATGCAACAAAATTATACGCAATTTTGTTCACGAGCTGAATTTCAGCATTGCATGGCGTTAAATGCGAGAGTATATGTAAAATGGAGGATAGTACTATTACTTTACGTAACTTAAATTCCAATTTCCCAAAAAAACTTTATACAATGCCAATTCTCGCAGGAATTTGTACGGTAGTAAAATTTAGTAACCTGCCCATCTCATTTTATGAGTCGTTAGTAAATTACTGCCATTTTTAAGTCAAATTTTGTTAACTCAAGTGGAATGGAGCTGCAGTTAGCTTCAACGACTGCAAAAAATGTATTTTAAAAATATATTCGTGAAATATTCTGCACATTTCGTACCAAAATGTTTTTCTTCACATGTGAGAAAATTATAAAAGCAATTCACATAAACCATAGAATACAGAAAAAACATATAAAACGAAAGAAAATAATATCGACAAGTTTACAAAATAAGGAGTGGATATCAGCAGAGTACACTTCGTCGGTAATATGCGAAATATTTTGTCAGTAAACTATATCAGTAATAATATTTATCTTGCCAGAAAATTATTGGTCTTGGTTTTTAGTAAACAGGTAATACAGAATTAATACAAACTTTGTAAATTTTACAATGAATTGTATTCAATAAGACCGGTTTCATCGCATAAGCTACATCTTCAGGTCTTAGGCTCAGGCGTTACAAAGTAACGCCTGAGAATATCGAGTTCATCAAAAACAGGTAATAGATGTAATTTTCTCCATATCCGACTTCCGCCAAAACTATTTTCCCTCTTCAGGGGTCAGTAAATTCATATAAATGCATGCATTTACATAGCCCTGAATTTACAAGTTTTACAAGTCTTACAAGTTTGCAATTCACGGTTAACGATATATTTTTTTGTGAACTAGGTATCAATTTTTTTAACTTTTGAATTTTTTTGAATTGTGAATATCTAACTCATAAAATAATATGTGAATTAAAACAGCCCTGTGGAAGCAAAATTAATTTTGCAAATTATCGGCTATGCAGTGAGTTACATCCATTGAAAAAAATAAGATACCTATGATCTCCTGGGAAGATACATATTATCAAACAAGAAATGTAGAAAAACCTAAAATTTGTAGGTTGTATGCGAAATATTTTTTCAGTAAACTGTAATATGAGAAATTCCATGCGAAAAGGTGGAATTTGGTATTTCTGTTGAGACACAGTCTCAGTAGTACCTCCTCAAATCCAGTCCCTGAGAAAACCCACCCCCGTTTAGGCCTCCCGACGCACCGGAGATCCACACCGCCAACCTCCCGGAGCCTCATTTCCTCCACTCCGGGGTCGGGTTACGGAGGGGCGGTGGTTTCAAATCTCCTCATCCCTCCCTGCCCTTCTCATTCCGGCAATATGCACCGCGGCTCAGACGAGAGGAGTAGAGGCCTCCAGCGACGCAAGTTGCCTTGCTAAGGCCCACCCCCGTCTAGCAGAGCGAGAAATTAGGGACTAGGCATTCAGGGGTGCAAATGAATCACTGCATTTCCTTGACGGCACAGAAGATACATCCGCATCTGTGTCTGCTTAATTTCCCGCGATCCGCCGTAAGGGAGTGTCAGGCCATGAAAAGGGAAGGAAAGGCGAAAAATAGAGTCTGAAAAGGGAATTGAGGTTTCGTTTTATACCGTTTTCGTCAGCTTTCTCTGCCCTTCTAAATGGTTCGTGGGCAAAAGAAAATATTGATTACATCTGTTCGACATAATATTTCTTCAACTCTATTCCTTCGTCTTACCTAAACATATGTTAACTAAGTGGATAGAATTTTACTCTCCACATCAACCTAAAACCCGTGTGAAGTTTGATTTTGCAAATAACTAAAAGACTATTCCGGAAATGTAACCTCTCCCAGTCCCACTTTGCTAAACACCTGTGGAAGGAGAACCACACCAGTGATTTCACCTCGAAGATTGTACACCGGGAGGAAAATGGGAGGAAAATGGACAATAAAGAGGAGTTGGAGATAAGGAGACAGATGAAGAAACGTAATCTACTTAATGACATCCTTTTTGAAAACCTTTCCCCCTCCTAGAAGCATCTCTAACCCTCACGGAAAAAACAGTAGCCCGTAATCTTTCCCCTTCTACCACTCCCACGGACACCCCACCGCTACCTTAATACCCAATAACCCTTCCAAACTCAAACTTCAACCTGCCAACGGATTGCAACCTTGCAACGGATTGCAACGGATTGTTTATTTGCTTTGAAACCCCCCCTCACCAACCCCCACCACCCGCTCACAAGACTACATAGTATCCTTGGGGTTTTTCCCCCATCCCAACTCTCTTCTTCCTCCCCCCTCCCCTCCCCAACGCCTACCCTGTATGGTATATATGGATCATGTTTTTGTCTTTACTCTTTGTACCTGAAGATGACGCCGCTGCGTCGAAACTAGTAGTGTCTGAAAATAAATTGGTGGAATAAGACAAAGTTTTCTTTTTCAATAACAAAATGAACTTCCACAAAGTTGAGCCAGAGACGATTGAGATAACCCAGAAAAATGTTTAATATGCTAGGTATCACTAATTTGATAATATTAGCTAACCCCTATGCTCTGTGGGTGACAGAACAATCTGGAACCATCTGCAGAATTTCGTGACCTCGAAAGCAGGAGAAATTATCTCAAATTTAGACAACAAGTATTCCAGAGGTATTCTCAATAAATTTAAAAACTCATTGGTACGGACAAATGATAATACGTATAATATATTACAGCTATTACAAATAAAGAGCTCTAAAACAGGCGAACAGGAAAGTATTTTCAGATATAGTAAATAAATATACATAAATTTGTGACCCTTCGTCAATGCTCTCCTCAATTAGTGCGCTTTTTTAAGAGGCACTGGATAATAAAATCGTCTTGCGCATTGAATCAACCACAAACATGATTGCATAAGTTTATACGATCCTATATTGGATCACCATATAAAACACTGTTGTTAAGGATGCTTCACAGAAAGTTTCAACCAAAAATATAAAGGTAAATGAGGGATCGTTTCGAAACTAGAATGCATTCCTATTGCCTTGAAATGAGAAGAGCTTTCAGTTTGGTCGGAGGTAAAATTAGAGGTAATTAGGTAATGCTCCGATGTGTGTGAGTGAGAATGTAAGCACAAGGATTGTAAGTCAAATAGATGAGAGTGAATATTTGCAGGAGGTACCTCAGGTAAATACCAAAGATTGGTTTCCTAATATGCTTCCGACTCCAGCGCAAATTCAATTGAATGGAAGCAGACGTCACTTGTTGGACTCTTCGTCATTAAAATAAATAAAGTGTATAAAGTTACTTCTTTTTAGATTCCTACGTAAAATACACGGAAACGAAATAGGAGTTGTAATGTAATCATAAATTTTAGTTTTAAATTTTCTACGCCAACCTAAGTTTTCTGAAGCTATCAATGGTTCCCGTGGGGTCTTGGCTAGTGATTTCCTAAAGTAATAAAATCATTAGAAAATTTGAATTCTTCTCTCAGCAAATTACAAAATTACTATTACATACTTAATGCCCATACGATTCCTACACTCAGCATTAATTACAATCCACTGGAGCTTGCTACATTCCATTTATGAGGCTGTTTCATCCCGAAAAATTCACAAAGATTAGCTTTCTATCAGAATAAGTTTCATTCTCGGTGATATGCCTATTATGCTGACTCTGCTTTAATTAATTCTTTCATGATACCCTATCCTTGAGTTTCTCTTTTGCTTCCGTTACCCTTATACCACGCTCTCGTATTCTTAAGATACCAAATATTTCTTCCTCTGAAATATCTTTCATTACATTTACCTATGCTCTTTACTATATATAAACTATACTTTCTCTAGCCTAAGTCTTTATTTCACACCATTCACTCCTCTATTATAAATATGTCATGTAATTCGAATCTCGTCCATTCTCTCTACATGTCCCAACCAACGAAGCGCACTCCTTTCGTGCATGCTGTCCATTACATTTTGCATCCGTAAAAACAATGGATAAATATTTAGAGATGCATGTAGGGATAATGTCCGTGCAACGGTAGGATATGTAAATGTGCGAGTTTTACAGTTCACAGATGATTCCGTGTTTCCCTCTGAGAGGCCACAGAGTTTGCATGGGCTCCTGAATAACTTCGGTGAAGCAACAGGGAGAATAGATTTGAGGATAATATTTTTCGCACCCCAAACGTAATCACCTTCAAACAGTACAAGCCTGGATTCGCTTTCGAAAGTCAACCCTTTCCATTTTCTTGATGCGCACTTTGATGGCCCATAATCCTCCGGGCAGTAGAGCCAAACCGCAGATGAACATCGACACGTCAAAGAATCAACCCACATAATATTCGCGAATATATATTTAGAGGGGAGGAGAGGAGATGACGACCCGACCGGCGTTTTTTTTATAAAGCCAATGCGATTGTATAATCTGTTTTCCGCACGCATGTTGCGTCCGTTGAGATGGGAGGTGGGCCGTTCGCGTGGGAGGGAGGTCATACACGCGAGAGAGAGTGAGAGAGGTCAAGCCACTGCCGTGCGAATGAGTGCGGGAAGGTTACACCTGTATTATTACCCATCTCGGTGGTCAGCGAAGGGGGGCGGAAGGCGTGGGGTTCATGGGGAGTGAGTGGGGTGGGGGAAATGGAAGAGTTTAGGTGGGAACGGAGGGAGGGTCGGCGGAGAGAGAAGAGGGGAGGGAGGTCGGGGGTGGAGGTCGGGAGGGGAAATGAGGGGAAGCGAGGGAGGGGGAGAGTTTTAGGAGGGGGCGAAGTAGGGGAGGGTGGGCAATCGATAATCCAGGGTAAGGCATCCGACCCACACATGTACACAGGCACACACATATATGTATATAAAAGGGCTCTCTCGCACACAATAGCTCCCATTCCCACTCTCCCCATCTCTTTGATCTTCCACTCTCCCTCCATCTCTTTTCTCTCCGTTTGCATCTCCACATCTTTATCACTTTTTTCCATCCCTCTTCTTTGCCTCAAGCGTCCACCATCTCCTTGTTCGGGGGGCAGGTTGATGCTGTGGCTGGGGTATTGGTTTGTCATTACGATTACCCGGGTTCGGATAGCGGTGGGGTTTTTTTCTCAGTGGAATTCCAATCCTCTACTTGATATAGGTACCATTTTCTTCCTCTATCTTAGGCTTTTATTCTCATCTCTTGTCGTTCTTGTGCAATCTTACCACTTTTCCATCTGTCCTCCTAGGGTAGCTGGCTTCCCATCCCTATGACCCGAGTTTGAATCCCGGCGGGGATCCATTAGAAATCCGATTCTCTACTTGGATACCATCTTATTTCATCTTAGGGCTTCAGTGTGCTCTTTTACCGTACTTGCGTTATCATTCGATATTTTACTTTGTCTTCCTTCTATTCTTCTTTTCTTCGTCTGGAACAGTATCACTGAGTTACTTCACTGGCATATAATCACCTATTCTGTCCACATTTCTCTTCATTCTCTTCTTCTCTTTTGTTATCGATCCTCCAATCGCTTCCATTTTGAATCATTGTCTTTATTTTTACACCTCTCTCTCTCTCAGGCCAAGTTTTAAAATATCTTTTTAACGTTATCCGCAAGGTGTAGTATTTTAATTAACTTGGTATTAACTGAGAGTTCAGGTTAAGCATATTACATCATACCGTCGGTTACTTTACGTTAGCGTTAATCGATGGGAGAACGTGATAGCATCGGTTTTCGTACCAAACATATATTTACTAGAGTTAATAAAGCTGGTTGTTAGATCTTTTCCTTCAGATTTTGCTCAATGCTTGCAATTTTCAGTCTCTTTCTGTCTAGTCTGGCTTGGCTGTAAAGTGGAGAGCAATTCAAGTACAGCTCTCAGTCTACCGGATAAGACGTTAAACTGCATTTGAATATTACAGAGGAGGATATTGCACACATTTATTTCTTTTAAATTCTTCATCAAGAAGGATATCCACTAAGTCATGATTGAGATTATTTTACTTTTCCTAGAGGGTTTGGGGATCGGGAGTTTTCCCTAAAGAGCGAATTTAAATTTTAGTCGATGCATAAATAATACAGAACACCATTTTAACACAAATTTTCATATTAATAAGACCCTAATCTCTCCAAATAAGGATTCCATCTCTGATATTATCACAAGGAAGGTTATTACACCATGATAGTAAATATTAACATGTAAAATTTAACTTATGCATCCTTAGTTACTGGAAGGAGAGATATGACAAAAGATGCCCTTGATTTTATAAGCAACTACAGCTGGTGATGGTGGAAATATTTCTATTTTTGAATAACTGAGCTCTCCGGAGTAAGCACATTTGCATAGAAAACCACCAAAAAGCGAAAACGCTTGTGTATGTTACAAATGGAAATAAAGAAATGGTACAGATGAAGGAGAGCTCCGAAGGAATTAAGAAGGGAAGATGGAAAAAATCACACTCTCATTGGTAAAACTAGGCTAAGACGGGTCTCAAATCCGGACCCCTTTGAACTCAAACCGACTTCTGCGAGTCTTTGAACGAAGGCACTTTGTAACTTCCTCAATTGCTTTCATTTCTCCTTCGTCCTTTTCTATTTTGATAAAAGCGAAGGTTTCCAGCGTAGCTTTATGAAATTGATACACGTCACTAAATGACTTTGTGCACTCTGCATTCGACACACTTTTATTTCTGACCATTGTTTCAACTATCATCGTCATTATTAAGGTCATCGTCATTAACTTGAAAATGGCCATGTTTGCCGAGATCATGGCCGGAAATAAAAAAGCACGCAATATAGAAAGTAAAAATTCATTTAGTACCTTTTATCTTTTACGTACGTTATCCCTTCCCCTCTGTTGACGAGGGAAACAGCCCCAGAACACCATCTCTCGGTGGAACATTCGGGGAAATAATAAATATGAAAATAAATAATTGTATAAATGTATTTTTTTTATTTCGACCTCTTACGCTATTTTGATTCGGCTCCGCTTGGGGCGGTGTCATCGCTCCAATTAATGCGGGTGACATTCCCTCCCTCCCTGCTCCATCAATCATTGAAATTGGGACGAAGAAAAAAGCTCTCTCCCTCTTTCGTGTTTATTCATTCCTCCAAGCGAACTCGGGAATTCATGCGGGTTGGCGGAAAACTTCGACAGTTTACCGTGAAACGTTTCCCTCGCCGCCCGGTTTTCCCCGCGGGCGCTATCTCGAGTGGCTTGTGCTCCTGCGTTTCAACGAACGATTCCTTTCAATCAGTTCCGGTTTAGAGACGCGGAAACGGACGGGTTTACAGAAGGTATCCCCCGGGCTGTGATCGGGAATGGTGATATTTAGGGAGACGCTCGCCTTGGAATGTTGCGGATCCCGACGAGAGGAGCTACGTGAATTTTAATTCCCATTCACTCACTCCAGTGCCACTAACTGACATCCTGATTCCTAGGATAATTTTGGAAGGATTCAAGGGGATTAAATGTTCTTGTACAACCGTAAGGTCCAAACATCTAGTTACCTAAAATCCTTCCAAACTAGTCCTTGAAATCAAGAAGCCTGATAATGTCTTTCCGTTTTCGTCATCGTCTGGGGATGAAGTAAAATCTTCTTCTAAAAAAAAAGTATATTTTTCCTCGGAATATGAAAGTAAAAATAAAATGTTAATTCGTACACATCATGCATACATACATTCATACCCATCGCGCCATTCATTTTCAAAATAGGTGAAGTCAAAGAACTTAGTCACAGCTGTGAGGCCTAGGAATCAGACTCTCTTTTAATTATTTACTTCATAATGACCTATCCTTCACACCTATTCCACTAGTGATATACTCATGTATTGTTTCGTACTCACACTTCAAACACTAAGATTACTTATATTCCTACTCTTAAGTCTCTTCCAACACCATCACCCAGGATTTTCTTGGTTTACCCCTTCCTCTCATACCATTCATTCTATCGTATATCTGTTTCGTTATTCGCCTCTTCTCCATTCTCTCAACATGGCCAAACAATTGACACTCGCTTCTTCCATACATGTTCATTACTAGAGTATAAAACCCATATTCTTTCATAAGCCACACATTCCTAACCCTATCCACCCTACTTTCACCGCAAGCACTTCTCAGGTACCACATTTCCGCTTTATTTCCTCTACTCTAATTCTTATCCTTGTCTCTCCTTCTCATTGAAAGTAAATAGAAACGTGATCCTGGTAAATGAGCGTAGAAGTTTAGATTTTGAGAATATTTTCTCCCGTCGATAGTTGGTTATGAGTCCGGTTGGCAACAGAAACGTCGAAAAAGTTTATGAGTCACCGCTCGGTGCCAATTTCACGAGTCCTCTGCAATATGCACAGGACTAACTTTCAGTCGTAATGTGGAAAGCTAGAGAAACTTTGTGGGTGTCCACTCGCTTTGAAGGCGCAAGCATTTTATCTCCTATAACCACGGAATACTCGAAATACGAATCATGAGATGGAGGCAGCCGCAAAATATTTAAGAGGCAAGGGGATTGCAAAAAGTAACCTTATGACGCTGGGTGGAAAAATATCTCGTAAAAAAAGAGTTCTCCGTTTATATTTTCGTAAAAAGTCAATTTTATGGTCAGCACGTCATCATAAAGTTCATATAATTTTACAATGAAAGAACGTAACAATGACGAATTTATATCATTAAATGAAAAGGAGAATTTGGTTTGAAAAACAGACGAAAATATTAATAAAGATAAAATAGAAACTTCGCCATACGCAACTTTCTGAGGTTCACATAAATGACGTTAGTATTTTTTATTTTTTTAAACAAAATGAAGAATAAAGTAAAGTTGCCAAAATGCCAGAAATATTACCAAGTATAATTACTTGAAAAACATTCTACAATTGTCAAATTCCCACCAAAGCATTTCCTACCCAGTTGAAGTATCTACTATTTAACGGTCTTTCAACTTCACAGACGTTCGAACAGACATGATATTTAATTTTCTGCGTGCATTCTCCCTTTCTCAGTCAAGCACAATAACCCCCGAAGAAGAAATGGAATAGCGTCGGCGAAGATCGGAGAAAATTATTAGGTTATAATGAAAATTTAACAATAAAATTTAAATTTTTTGCGTACGCACATACTATTCCATTTTCCTAAAACACTGAGAGCATTATTGATGCTCTATTTGGCATACTCTCATAACATTTATGAACGAAAAAAAATTTTTGAACCTAATTTTATTTTAGAAAATCGTATGAACTCACCAAACATGTAGTACACAAGCATCTTTAACACCTTTAAATTTGCTAGCAACAATTATAACAATAAATGTATTATTTCGCGTTTAGAATAAATCTGCACATATATAGTCGAATTATTACGAAATATATGTCATGCTCGATAAGGCTACGGGTTAAATTAGTATTAAATAGCCAAAAAGCCAAATCGGTATATTGCAATTTTTTTCACTTTTATCTATAGATATCACTACTACTGAGAACATGCATGCAAAGTTTCACGCAAATCTGTGCATAAACAAAAATTGCTCCAACCACCTTAAGTTATTGTGATTTTACGCTGAACGTTTTGATAGTAATCCTTAGGGTAAAATGGTTTATAAATATGAATATCTTCGGAATTTGAGATTGTCGTTTGTTATAGAAATAAGTTTATGCTAATCAGTAATAAAAGTTTCACTGGCTACAGGAGAAATATCCTTGACACTCCAGAAGAATACAGAGATGCATCGCACGTTGGAAGTCACCTGAGATAATGCTTACTACCTAATGACCTCGAGCATTCCGATTGAATACGGCGAATACTGTAACTTAAATAGACCCCTACGGTCGCACTTAAAATTTAGTTTAACGAGGTCTTAAATATTAGAAGTTTGAGAGAAAAAAGGAGTTCTTTGCAGGTTCGGGTGTTAAAATGAACCAGCATTCATCGTGTCGTTTTAGCGCTAATGTCAGTTAAGTCAGTCCTAGACAGCATTAGTTGGGAGTAAAATGGTGATTTTCTTGGCTTTGCGTGGCCGAAGTTCAACTGTAAGTCTAATTCGAACCGGTCCTCAGACCATATCCAAATAATACCTGACCAAATCCGTTTAATGTTTAAATTGCGACTACGGCTGCAAGACCAGGTTTCAGATACGTTCAACGATGTCTGGCGATATATGGCGGGACAGCATGATGCACTTATATAATAGAACCTGGATGAACTGAATGATTTCTTGTACAATGCGTTTCAATGTCAAAGAGACATCTTCAGGCATTTTCAATGGGACATTGTACCTGAAGATAACGCTTTTACGTTGAAACGCATGGAACAATAAACTATTCAATGGAAAAAACAGTCTATTATTTAGGTTCTAGGATTTAGGCGGTGAAAGTCAAAAAAGAATGATATGTATACAAGTTTCGATATCCGGTTAGGATGCACTATTTTCTGAAACACGTCATCAAACGTTTGGAAGCCCCAATACCACAACCGATGACATCCTGTTGTAACTACACGTAAAAAATGCATCCAACAGGCCGGGGACGAGTGTCATCGTCCGAAGATTAATGAGAGGGGATCATGAGATGAACTGGATGATGGTGTGGGAAGTATAACAGCAGGGAGGGAGAGATAAAGCGAGCGCAGTAGTTGTCGGCCGACCCCTTAATCCTTACCACCACCATCGTCCGTATGCAGTCGCACAACATGCGATGACTCGGAATAGTCTCCATACTACTAGCTA
This sequence comes from Pyrrhosoma nymphula, assembly GCA_963573305.1. Lineage (NCBI taxonomy): Eukaryota > Metazoa > Arthropoda > Insecta > Odonata > Coenagrionidae > Pyrrhosoma > Pyrrhosoma nymphula. The sequence continues at coordinate 65,294,955 of OY754330.1, read as the reverse complement.
ACTCACCACTTCTTAAAGCTATCTAACTGCTCTAATAAACCATTAAAATTTCCATGTATAAGGGAGTGATATTTGAGACTCTGCAGAATATCGCTACCAATTAGCACGATGAATGTCGCGGAAGAAAATGCTTACGTATTCAATCGCAGGCTACTCGCCACTTAGAGCCCAAAAACTGCATTTGTAATTTTGTTGAACCAGATGAAGAACAAGTCTTGAAGGGTTCACCAGGGGTATATTTTAACCAGAGCCTTGTTCAAGAGCTGACTAGCATCAGTCCCGGCAGCTTTTTTTCAGAGAAAATTAAAATTATACTAGGAATAAGCATGAACTTCAATATTTATATTTTGAAAACACAAAAAGGAATATGTAATTAAAAAGCGGAGTACGTGCGTATGGAGAAAAATTTGTAACGCTACGCTTTGCTAATGACGCAGCAATTTTGGCCGAGAAGAAAGAAGATCTAAGGATAAGACTGAAGTGTTTCGACAAAACTATGGAGATAGGTATGCAACTGAGAGATTATTGTAATGAAAACCGAAATTATAGATCGTGAAAAAAATCAATCAAATGAATCGCCGTCTAACTAGGACCTCAAATAACTCAACAGGTAGACATATTTTCATCTGAAAAGACAAGTAAAGTCAAGAAGGCATTCTACCAGAAGTCTGCCAACGGCCAGGATAACAAACTTGTAACCAATGAAGAACTTTATTCAAATATATATTTGGAGCATGCTCTTAGCAGTGAAGCCTGGATGGTAATAGCCGTAGAGCAAAAGAGATTGAGAGCAATAGAGATGTGGCGTTATTGAAGAATGATGAAAAATAATTGGACGGAGAGAATTACTAACGAAGAAGCCCTTCGAAGAGTTGGAGAGAGAATAGAAGTCTAATAAAAAATCTGAAAAGAAGAAGAGACAAAGCTATAAGACACATTTTGCGACGTAACAGCTTCTTGAAAACAAAACTTTGAAGGAGAAATGAATGAGGAGAATTACTGAGGAAAACCAAGGATTTATTACATCATGAAAATTATTAAGGACTTCGAAGTGAATAGTTATATACGAATGAAGCAGTTGGCTGAGGAGAGAAGTGCTGCAACAAACCAATCTTCGGATTAATGACTACTGATCTTGTAATAAAACCTGTCGGCCCTGGTGAAGGAGGCGTGAAGTCCTTGCCTGCTAACCCTATGGTCGCGGGTTCGAATCTTGCCCGAGTAGATTTTTCACCACTCAGAGCCTGGAGGCCTATATTCGTCCGCATTTAACTGTTAAATACCCCGATGTAAAAGACCATTGGTTGTGTTTTCGGTGGTTACAGAAAATGGATGAGGAGTGGTATTTTCGAGGTTCAATTCCCTGTCCAAGAAAACTTCTTTCTGCCGCGAGTTTCCAAACTGAGCGTATTTTCCCCCAAAACCTATAATAATTTAAATGAAATTTAAATTCGAAAACTAGTAAAATGATCACAAACAATGGGTGTTTACCGTCCATGGAGTCTTAAATTAACACAGATTGGAACACATCTTCGTACTTACGCGCACAAGAAAGACAATAAATATAACGATGCTCGCGGTTGACGTTCGTAAATTTGCTGATAGTTTAATAAGGGCAAGCTTTTTTATAATACAAAAAAAACTTTTACATTATCCATGTTTGATGCCTATAATGTAATTCAGCACAACAACAATGACGACTGAGATTATGGAAGTTCTTTTCCTCTCGAGTGAACTCCAGCATCCATCAAGGATGGACACTTTCCATTCCATCCACACAGTTCTCAACACAACAGCACATACGCTTTCCATCCACTTCAGATCCTGTGCACTAGGAGCGCACTTCAAAAGAGATAGTACGATCTCACGATCCCTACTCAGGTGCTATGTGGAGAGCACTTCCAGAACAAAACTCCGTCCGTCGTGTCGGATGGAAAGTTAAACCGTGGTCTACTTGGCGCCCTTCGTTTATATCAGGCTAATACCGACGCCGGGTTTCTCTCCACCCTTCCTCAACATCCAAATAACCCTTCCCTCGCCAACCAACCCACCTGTTATCAATGGCACAAATGAGCTCAGTTGCCGTCGGTTGCCTTCCCTAATCACCAACCAACCGACCGATTTAAACCCAATTGCTCTCTTTTAGTTAACTGCTCACTTTCAGTCAAAGAAATAGTGGAAATTTATCGTTTTTTTAAATGCTCAATAAAATGAATGATTCAATAATGTCCGAGTGACATTAGGGAATTTCCATTCATCTAACCGCTGTTCACTTTGCAAAAGAGAGCCCACTTCATAACAGATTAGGAGAAGAGTTTACATGCACTGGACAATAAAATAACATTGATAATAATCAGATCAGCGAGTTTTTTGTGTTGGTTATTAGTAAATCGCCAAGCATGGATAGTGAAATTTTTAATTACTATGCAGTAAATAGCTTACGTTTTTTTTTAATTTTTTGAGGGAATTCGATCAATATACACAAAAAAATTAGACCGAGAATATTTTGCACCCACAGAATGCTACCTACCGGCAGGTTACTGAACGTTTAGTCTGCGCATATGATTCCATTCGTCGCCGTTCAATTGCGCTTAAGTGTTCCGATCTAACCTACCTTCAACACCTCGAATCGAAGACCTTCAATTCTCCCGATCCGTATTGAAGTGCGCCGCCCGGTGCGCAGGGTCTATAACAGGTGGAAAGCAAATAAGCCGTTGCATAGCATGGTGAGAAGCACACAAGAGAATGTAAAGCTTCCAATAATTCATCCGAACGACCAGCATGAAAAGTTATCCCTCAATGCGGGGGGTGGGGAAGAGATGAGGTAGGATCATGAGGTGAACTGGATGCTGTGGGAGAGTGTCCTAGTCCAGCGGTCGGCCGACCCTAATCCACACCGACACCCCCTCCCCCTCATCCCCCCCTCGTCCCCACCCCACGCCGTGCGGTCGAGTAACATGCGATGACTCGGAATGACCTCCCCGCCCGCTCGCCCTCCGACTCGCCCGCGACGAAAATAACGACGTCCCCACTACAACAGGCGTCGGAGGAGAGGACTTAAAGAAACCCGACACGGGAAGAAGACAAGGGAAGGCTGCGGGGCGAAAGGGGAAGGGCGGGACGACGAGTGCGCACCGAGGGATTGAGAGGGGGACCCTTCCCGTTGATGCGAGGATCCTCCTCCCAGTTTGCGGGAACGGAGAAGGGGCGGGAGGTTGATTCAAGGCCCTCCCGGGGGATCATGGGTGACACATCCCGGAATGGCGCGGTAAGAGGAGACATACGAAAGGGTTAAGGGATGTAATTGTGAATTTCCCTCCCGTTGGCCACCAGTCTCGCACGTGTGTCCCGTGCGACACGACGCGAAACGAGACACGGCTGGCACGAAAATATTGTAATGACATTCCGTAGCGCGAGCCGCCATGCAGTACATAAGGGGATGATTCCGAAAACGAAGTAGAATTTTTTAATGGGAATGGTTTAAGACAGGGGTTCACAAATAGAAGACAATTCCCCCGCGGAGGGAATTCAGCGGAGTTTAGGGTGGAATCAGGACCACTATTCAGCAAAATGTAATGGTATGGTAATGGTAAAGGACTGCAGAGTATGTAAAAGTTTCAACATTGAAGATTCATTAAATTTATTACCTGGCGCATAATTAAGTCCACTGAATGCCACATAATAAATTCGATTCTTGAAGATGGCGCTATTTTCATTTGCAGAATCAAATAATCTATAATAACTCAATAATTTTTATTGTGAAGAAGTAATGATTTTCTAAACTCTGGAAAAACTTGAGCGGAGGGTGAATTTTTATTATTCGCTTTTTGATGTCATTAAAATATTTCTACAGAGCTTTGTCCTCTGAAAACAGCCATTTTTTAGTTTGACAACCCTTTTATTGCTCTGCTAGGATTATAGATATGAAACATAGATATTTGCAAATTATTCTGGGCAATACCCGCAAAATACTGTAGCATTTGATTTTTTTTAAATTCCGGTAGAAATGTTTGTTTTTTTATATTACTTTTTGAACACTTAGGGCCTAATATGGCACTTCATGGAAAATTTCATTAGACAGCAGCATTTGTCTTTCACATGAATAGATTTTGAACTCATTCTTGTAGGTTTACCAAAATGCACAGATTAAAAAAGAGTATAGATGGAACCAATTCGGTACCAGAGCACAGTGGAAGAAGTCTTCAAAATGCGCAATTGGCCATATTGAATGAATCAGATCTACTGCTAAAACGCCTAAAACACTGCTTATAGTAGCTGAAATGTCGTGGTACCAAAATTATTTATCTACAAGCAGACCCTGCTGCCTGCTTTGCAGGCAGTCTCTGTCTGGTGTGCTCTTGAGGTGAAATTGGTGTTTTTCCTTTTTTGGCACTACTCAAGTGGAAGCAGTGGGAAATTTGGCTAAATGAGTGTGGCTAAATGTTTCCCAAAAACGAAAAAAACATTGAGAATAGTTTTTGAAACATAATTGAACATTTTGGAGAAAAAAAAGTCAATATTCATTTTTCTGCGCAATGCTCACTGTAGTCGACTGAGGAAGTACCATTTATGAAATACAGTCACTCCGACGATTGGTTAGTCATAGCTAAAAAGATGAGGGCAAACATTCCGCCTTCTATCACACAGAGAGCCACACAGAGAGCCAAGGCATTTTTTTCACATTTCATTGTTTTAGGTGCCCCACTGGCAATTTTACATCTACAAAAGATCAAGCACGGGAGCAATATTTGACATACATTAACAAATACTGGTAATGAATTATCTCCGAGGTCAGTTTCTTGCACATTCATATAGCATTCGTAATGGTATAAGTAATATTTCTAAACTTTCGACGTGAAGTTTGTACCAATATTGAGACAGCGGCACGCGCTAGCTAATCGTATATCTTATGCAATAAAACCAAATCAAGGGAACGGCAATATCAAAACACTTAATTGATTATATTAACATTGAGTTTACAGAAATTTGACTTGAACCTTATTGTTTTGGTGTGGCATACATTTTAACATTCACCCGAATAATTTCTAAATATCTTCACTAAATAACTTTGATTGGCACACTTAACTGTACCTTACATTTTCAACTCGACTAATTGCCGAATTTCGCCTTCATTCGTGTAAAATTAGCTATATATCAAGGGAAATAAAAGTAATGAAAATAAAGTAATACAGATATCTTATTGCAATCAACATTTACCCGAAAAAGATAAATTAACAACGTTTATATGCCCAAACGGTTTGTAACTGATTGTAATTTAATGAGTACTGTTTGTTTACTTCACCGTTGCTAACCTAAATAAATTCATCGTTGTTTAGCAGTTTTTACGGATTATGAGCTTAATAGCTAGCCATTTAATTCTGCATATAATACATGCATTTCATATCCTAACCTATTTAAGTGAATCCAGGTGTCCCGAGAAAGATAGACTAGCTCTGAAAAAGTGAACCCGGAATTCCCGAAAAACTTTAGTCCCCGGAATCTAACTAAATTTAAACTCTCAAAAATCACGGTTTTTGCATTTTTCTTTGCACCACCGACTGCTAAAAATCCAAAACCACTACCAAATCATACAGACAGAGAATCCACATTTAATGCACCAAACCGCATTTCTCTAGCTCAAAACTTGAGAGAGAAATAAACAAAATGGATACAGAATGACTGACTGACACACTACAAAATTAATATATATATATATATATATATATATACATAGATAATCATAAAAAATGGAAATATTTTTTTAAACTCAGTATAATTAATTAAATTTATGGGAGTATTGCGCGCGATAGCCATATTTGGTGAATTATTTTTCGAAAAATAACACCCACCACTTTTGTGCATTTATACGCCATCTACTCTATCTCTCTCTCTCTTTCTCTCTCTAATCTCTTCTATGCCATAACGTAACCGGGTCAAAAGGCGTTATTGTCTATAGATGGTTGTGGTTTCCCTCATCGCCGGTGTCTTGGTCAGCGTCATCGTCCCTTGCCGTTTAGGCTATCTCACAGGTCACTGAATGTCAAAGGAGAGTTTATAGGAGGTCACAATGGTTAGTGGGTGCCCCTGGAGCATTGTTGGCGAGATTGGATCGGCATAGTTCGCCGCTGTGGTCACCGCGAAATTAATACCAGTTCTCACGCTTCCCCCTCGCAACACCGAGAAAGCTCCTTGCGTCCATCATGGCACAAAGATTTTGCTGAAAGTAAGCGGGCGGAAAAACATGATGCGGCTGCGGATTCGTCCAAATCCCTGCGTAGCTGAACCAAGTTTAGCGAGAGTATTTCAGTCCCAGTTCATCTACAATCCGTTGAACATAGGCCAAGGCCCGGTTTTCACGATGCCTGGTTCAGCATTTTGTTGGCATGATAACCTATGTGGATAAGATAACGTTCATGTCTAATAACAAACAGTTAAATGTACTTTACGAAACGTGATTTTTCAGTTAACATCACATAAGGTTAACGGATACGTCAATTGATGGTTAACGTTAAGTGGACATTATAAATCCGCATCTATGTATTTGCAATCCGGCATATTAACATATTAAGTTAATCGAGAGTTTTTTGTATAAACAGAAATTAGGTCACACTATGGATTTGTATGAACGGTTTGGATGTTTCTTTTATTTCGAATTCAATTTCTTCCAAACTCTTGGATATAAAAATTAATAATATTATTCCATGTGAACAGGATTTAGTATCAAGACATCTCTTTTTTACACCGGTAACAGTAACATTCATGTGGACCAAAGTGGCAGACACAAGAGGACAGAAAAAAGTGGACCATAAATGGCGGATACTTATTCATCTCAAGCTAGATAATGCATAACAGGACACATAGCATCATCCTTTGCACTGAATTACCCTTAACCCAAACCAAGCCTTCAAAATTGTAGAATATTGTGGGCTTTCTTTGCTGAAAATGATATCACACAGATACTTGTTCACCACTGAGATGACTAAAAAAGACGCATGTAGCAAACTTTGAAATGAAACATCAACATGTCACCACTAAATTCAAGTCCAACCAACCACCGGTCGCCGTAATCGGCGATGTGTAATTTCAAGGTGATGTCAACACTGAGGCGATGAAAAACTGAATGTTATTAGGTGTAGTTTGAAGAAAATCCTCACATGCATCAATATAACTCATGGCCTTCCCCCTGTTATTAGCTGTAATTTGCGAGGCAGCACCGATTTTAAATCAATTAGTCTGAAGGATGTATCACCAGCAATAAATCTTCACAATACTAGTACATTCCTTATGATGCGCCTAAAGCAGAGGACAGGTTAATTAAGAAAAAGTAAAATGTTAGCCAATTCACATCACTAACCTATCTGAAGCACTTGATTATTCTCCAATCTCCACAGTTTGAATCTAAAATATTTTCACTGGATTTTACAAATAAAATAAGCAAGTTAATAACGACCCAATTACTTATTAATTTATTATTCCAAAAGTTCGATAGTAATATTTCACTTTGCCGGAGAGGAATCTGAGTCCATGCCGGCAATATCCGGAGAAAAAAACAACCTCTCTCACACGCTAAAACCATATCATCGGCGCTATTAGCCGGGATTAATTTTTTTAAATGCCGATATTAAGTTTGAATCGCCAAAAATTCATCATTTCAACGAAGAAAAACTTAACAGTTAATGCCACTCGGATCTTAAATTGGGTCGTTAGTTATTGAATTCTCTCTCTTGCTGTGAATATCAGCGCATTTAAATTATTGGATGGGCACATGCATACGCATATGGAGTTGATCAATTTTTTTTCAGGATTTTGCTCTGGGTTCAAAGATAACTATTGAATATTTCACCGGCTAATCCAGTTCGAAGCACTCAATTACTCAGTTAGCACATGGCCAGCATCCATAATTTATCGATTAGTGGCCCCCTCCCTCACCGACCAATGTTTGGTAGAACTCAACTAAGGCATTTGATTAAATCCCAACCAACGCCACGACCCGGAGGATAATCACACGGACGGGCAACCATGGACGTACGTGCGGGCTCCGCTTGGAAATGGAATGTGCGATTGCAATGCCACCATTCATAGGCAGCACGTGTCATCGATCTCATTATTTCTCGCGCCGCTGACTGAACTCGCATAATATGGGCGAGAGAGAGATTAAACGAGGCATGATTCCGAAATGATTCGTTTTATATTGGCTGTTCAGTGCACCAAAATTCAAAACAATCATCACTCCCGCTCACTCCTTGTTCACTGCTTATGTTTGTCGAAACTATTACGGTAGTTTGAGCTAAATATTACTTCCAAAAAAATACTATGAATTTGGCCTCGTTATGAAGAAAAAGATCTCATATTTCCAATGATAACAAAGTATCAGCCACTTACCATTATACTTTTCGAGATATTTTCCAAAATAATACCAGCAATTTTCCTTCGGGAATATTTTCAGAGGGGTGTTTAAAAATGAGGAATTTCTACCGCATTGCCCTTACAGAAATTTATAAGTGACTGGTTTGTGTGTCGTACAGAATGAAAAAATCGTCCGTTGGGAAGGCTACGTAAAGTGTGAAAAAAATGAGCGAAGTCTATAAATCTCATACGTGAATATTAGGTAAATTACTGAGAATTTCAGTAAATTCAAACAAAGGTTTTGCGTCATTAATATTACAATGTTCACTTTATTATTCTTACAGTTTCTTAAATTTAAGAATAAAATTTGAGTATGGTGTCTATTATGACTAGGGTAATATCTCGCTCTGACTAGCATAAATAGAGCCAAATCACTAAGCTTGACTGTGCTGACATTTTCGATTCCAATTTATCGCAAGTTGTTCGGGTTATATATTGGTGGGCATTCAAATAGCTTGAGCGAGATTTTTCCCTGGTCTAAATAGAGACAAATATTCCAATTTTAATTAAAAATTCAACCAGCTGTAAGAAGTATGAAGTAACTATAGAAAGTTTAATGACAAAAATCTTATATTTTTATGAGAAAACATCACATTTATTAACTAAATACACATACTTATGTAGTAAACTTGGCTAATTGTTTTCACACCGAAGGCTTAAAACGCCCAAGAAACCATGTTTTACGATGCAATGAAAGGATTTAGGATGATAAATAATTTAATTTTACAAATCAATTAGATAAAAATACGAATTACGCACTGATAAATTTCGAAAGTGAACTGTGCGTAAAGCCCTTATCCGACGGTAACTTTCTTCGAAAATTTATTCATGAAATTCATACTTAAGACAGAAGTTTCATGAACGTGTATACCTCGATGTCACACGAGCAGAAGAAATTCATGAATTCGGCGCTGACCTGCTGGCGGCCTGGACGAGAATTTATTGGTGTAAAGAATCTACGAACCAAATATCCGAGATCACTTGTGTAATCTGCTATATCACACTCTCCAAATGTTTTCGGTATATATATAGTCTCTTTAGATTCAGATAGCATGTTCAAGCTGACGTACCTCATACGCAGCTTGATAAAACGCTTCCTCTTCAAACAACAAAATTGGTTTTCCCGCAGTTCTTTGAGCATCATCAAAGGTATTTTGTGCGTCTTTCGCTTTGCTAGCCATCCATCACTCAGTTCTCCCTTTGATCTCTTCCTTAAATGCATCACTAAGCGCTTGGAAAGATAGGAAAACGTCGCAGATTTACATGATCGCCGTCCTCTAACCTAGAACAAAAGAAAGAAAAAAACTACTGCACCTACTTGAGACGGTTAAGGGCTTTGAAAGCTTAGCAGGAAAGGCATGCTTTTGTTCCTATTCAAATACAACGAGAAGAAAGACGGGATATTGAAACAACGCTGTTTGAATCCGCATAACGGACTCGTGTAACTTCAAGCAGCAGTAAATATTTTTTCGGAGGTCAAATACGGATGCATTAGTACGTACTGATTTACCAAAGAATCAGTATTCTCATTTTTCCAACAAACGGAAATCTAAACCATGATGTCTTATGCGATCAACAGGAAATATTTTTCTCTTAAATAGAACATCATATTTCCGTGAATAGAAATACATATGTGTCTGTGCTACCGCATGGCTTATAGAGATAAACAAAAACATAATTGATCCTACATCTAAAATCTACACTGATAGACATGTTGGCGAAGAAATTCTACGAAATCATTCAATTACTCGAATGGAAGAAACGGTTGAGGCACTTCAAAAGACAAAGAAGCGGCAGTAAGTAAGGCCTTAGTCTTCGAAGCACGTTAATTTGAATGCTTTGCGAATTGACTCTATGGTTTTGTCAACATTATTAAAAGAATAAACTTTGGAGATCCCACATTGTTTTAATAGATCTAACCCCAACCGGCTTTAACGCGAAAATGACGCAAAAGAGTTGTAACGGATAGAAGTCGTGTGTTATAAAACAGTGGGTAATGTATAATCTTAATTAATTTAAAATCTTAATTACGTTAAACTTATGTACTTCTGAGTCGTGTCCGTGGTTCTAAGTCTCCCAGCTACCATTCTTCCACGCTTCACATTTGATTAGACACTATGTATTTCCAAGCGTTTAGCTAAAGAATCTGATATATATGTTTCACTCCAAGATGATTGCCGATTGCAGTCACAGTAGGAAAACATATAATGATGAGGAAGTACGTGCTCATTGCAACGTAGGTGACTCACTGGGAGAGAATTAATCCTGAAATGTATTAAATATGTAGATAAAATCTAATTCTTTCGCTACATCTTATCGCAAGCAAGCGGCGTAACCGATGCAGCAATATTTAACGAAGGAGAAAGGTAATGAAGATACTTTTTTGAGTTTATAAAAATATTACATTTCCCTTGCTTGCGCTGCATAGATAGCAGGTCTCTGCGAAATTAGAATAAGGATGACTCTGTCCCTGCTATAAAAACCAGGACATCAAAAGGGAAACCATAAAGCTTTCCGCAATAACACTGCTACAAAATTCGTGTGCACGAATCAGAAACACCAGCAACAGACGAAGGTCGAGCAAACCCATTTACAGCCTTAATAATGGATAGCATGCATGTTTACGAAGAAAACTTCAAAACTTGGGCCATGACTTTCGGCGCAAATAACGACCAGAAACTGTTTTCCACGAAAGTTTTCCGACTGAGGTGCAAACGACGACGGTGGAGAATTCGAAGGAAAATGAGTGGGGGTGGGAGATGAATGAGGTTCGTGGGCGAGAGGAGAGAGGGTGGACTAGGGGCGGGTTGGTTAGCGGGGAGGAGGGGTGGCTGGCGGATCAAGTTGGGAATCTGAGGTCAGCTGACCGTGCGAGCGGGAGAGTTCAGAGGGATAGGGCTCGAGTATCGATTGTGATTGCCTGCGTCCATTGCCATATCGCATGCATATATGACTTTTGATACAGAGGACCCTCGGGAGACGAACAGAATCCGTTCCGAGAGGTAGTTCGATTTTCGATAGGCTCAACTTTCGAGTTTTATTATACCTAAGAACGAATGCGAATGAATTCTTTCCAAGTCCGCAAAAATATCTCATTGTATTTATTATCTCACCTAACCAAAAACGACACAGTGGCTAAATACAATAAAAATAAATTGATATCAAAATAATGATAAAATAATGAGAAGAAGAATGAAATACAAGCCAGAAGTATCGCAACAGCCAAGTCAACTCATGTGTTAAACAATTGGGATTTCATTACTCAAGTGACATTTTAGATATGCGTTGAATGAGTTGGATGGAGATAAGAGGTATGCAGGGAAGGATATTTTGAGAACAACAAGTTAAAGTCGGACGGGACTCAGTATACCAACCAATATTATTTGTCCTTAATAACCAATATTAAGGACAAGTATTATTGATTGGGCGTCCCGGTGTGTACTTCGTAATTGTGGGTCACAGATAACGGGATTCAAGCTCTCACGGCAGTCCTCTCAGAAGGGATCAAAGCTCGGGTGGTAGAGTGAAAGTATTTTATACCCATCAGTTCTTAGTACGTCTTAATTTGTCACAAATATGTCAATTGTTAGAAATAATAAATATCTTTCGTGTCAGACTGATACTCGCGCGATCTGTATTTTTTTAGTAATCTTAGTGTATCGTGTATCCTTCGAACCTCTAGCGGTTCCCAACCTAGTCATTTTATTGGCTAATTGTAAGTTGCACACTCGATTCGCTCGTAGCAGTTTCTAACGAAGCGGGCGGCATTCCTTCGCATTTTATCATTCGTGTTCGTGAGGGCAAAAATTCCGCCTTCTATCACACAGAGAGCCAAGGCATTTTTTTCACATTTCATTGTTTTAGGTGCCCCACTGGCAATTTTACATCCCCAAAACACCAAGCACGGGAGCAATATTTGACATACATTAACAAATACTGGTAATGAATTATCTCCGAGGTAAGTTTCTCGCACATTCATATAGTATTCGTAATGGTATAAGTAATATTTCTAAACTTTCGACGTGAAGTTTGTTCCAATATTGAGACAGCGGCACACGCTAGCTAATCGTATATCTTATGCAATAAAACCAAATCAAGGGAACGGCAATATCAAAACACTTAATTGATTATATTAACGTTGAGTTTACAGAAATTTGACATGAACCTTATTGTTTTGGTGTGGCATACATTTAAACATTCACCTGAATAGTTTCTAAATATCTTCATTAAATAACTTCATTCGCGTAAAAGTAGCCATATATCAAGGGAAATAAAATAAATGAAAATAAAGTAATACATATATCGTAGTGCAATATAAATTTACCTGAAAAAGATAAATTAACGTTTATATATCCATATGGTTTGTAAGTGATTGTAATTAAATGGGTGATGTTTACTGTTTATTTTTTCGGGATTCATTCCGCGATGCTTAAAATTGGAATTTTAAACATCGCGGAAAAAATAAACAGTCAACACTACATCCGCGGAAGCCTACGAGCTAATGGGTAATGTTTGTTTACTTCACCCTTGCTAACCTAAATAAATTAGTCGTTGTTAAGCAGTTTTTACGGATTATTAGCTTAATAGCCACGGTTTTTGCATTTTTCTTTGCACCACCAACTGCTAAAAATCCAAAACTACTACCAAGTCATACAGACAGAGAATCCACCTTTAATGCACCAAACCTCATTTCTCTAGCTCAAGAATTGAGAGAGAAATTTAAAAAATGGATACAGAATGACTAACTGACTGACTGACACGCTACAAAATTAATATATATAGATAATCTTACACCGCACCACACTGGCGGTGGAAGCCTCGGCTGTAGGGAAATAAGGACGAGTTAAGGGAGAGCGAGGGTTTCCGCGATGGAAGGTTGGGGCGTGGTGGCATGGTATGGAGTCGGAAGGGTATAAAGGTTGAGGGGTAAGGGAGTTGGGAGTGGGAAAGGAAAGAGATATCTTGCATATTTCATGATCTCTCGGTTTCCCGGAGGAGGCGAGGCGCCAGGGGTGGGGCGGGATTAAATGTCGGGTGGCGGGGGAAGCAGCTTTGGGTCGGAATGGAATGAAGACGGGAGTTTGTGCAGGGAGAGGTGGGAGGAGAGTGGTCCAGAGGGTGAGTGGTGGAGCCGCCGAGATTTCTCCCGGAGAGATAGAGAGAGGTAACTCAACCGGTTCTCCTTTTGTGATTCGCCCACTCCACACCCGTGTCCACTTCTCTACATCCCCGGAGCCTTTCTCTTCCTTCCTTCCCGGCTTTCCCTTAAGGGTTGCCAACTCTACCGGATTCCCCGGGAAACTCCCGGAGCCGGAAAGGGATTTTTTTTCGAAACACTCGTATCCCGGGTTAAGGAGTTATCGTGCCGTTCGATGTTTACTGAGGTTACTCCGTGGAATGACTCAAACGCCATTTTATTCATCGAGGCCGCTTAAAGACAAACGTGTCTTTCGTTTTATTAGAACAACAATATTATACCTCTATGCGCCATTTTCTTTCACAAGTTGTACTTGAAATAGCATATAAACTCCACTGTTTTTGGCTTCACTTCGTAGACTAGTAATCATAATTGAAAGAAAACGATTTGTGATTTTCTACTGTCTTCTTCCTGCCCGGCATTCTCGTAAGGGTTACCAACTCTCTCGGATTCCCCCTCGGATTCCTCGGGGATATTTTGAAACCTCCCGCCCCCCGGGTTAAGTAACTATCCCGTCGTTCTACGTTTGTGATTGTTGCTGCGGAAAATAACTAAAATTCTATTCCACTCACATCTATTTCCATCCATAGCTATTTAAAGAAAAACATGTTCTTTGTTTTAATAGAACAACAAATCTAATCTCTCCACGCCACTTTTTCGCAAATTGAACTTCAAATCACATCAAAAATTTACTTTGTTATGCTTCACTTCGTTGGAGTTTTGGCAATTAGTAGGTGATCATTATTGAAATAAATACTTTGTAAATTCCACCGTTTTTTAGAAAAATGCATGAATGCAAATTGAAATTACATGGTGATTATTGCATTTCATCTAATTGTCATTCAATTTTCACGAAAACCGGTTAATAGTAAGCATTAAACTCACTCAAGAAGTTGAATAATAGTAAAACTTTTTGGCACCTGCCCATCATTAATTTTTGAGTCATTAACAATTTGCCACTATGATAGAAGTCAAAATGCGTAGGTTCAATAAAAACGGCCATTGTATATTTTTCCAGTGTATTTTATGTAATATGTGCGATGACTGCTAGATTAATTTATCTTTGGCTTTTAACGTTGTAGTAATTAAATTTGAAAAATTAATTATAGTAGTTTATTCTATAAAGCTTAATATTTGAAATATTAGGTTCGTAGTAAATTTTATTTTCATGTAAAAGCAGGCCGAAAGAGGCCCGCGGCATTTTCAGCACATTCACCGAGGAGCGTTAGACAGACCCTCTGGCATCGATAGGGTTAAAAATATGTTCGTCGACTAATCTGCACATTCTGTACGTTAATATTGTTTTTTTTTAATTAAGGTCCATTATAAAAAAGCAATACTTAAAAACAATGCGATCGAATACGTGGAATTTAGTATTTGTTAGGACTCGTTAGCGGAGCGTGGTGGCCTAGTGGGTAGAGCGCTTGGCTACTGATCGAAAGCCCGGGTTCAAATCCGGGTGAAGCCTATGGACGCCCCTAAACAAAAAAATCCTCGGAGTGCGAGGTGGTCCAGGGAAAGACACACGACCCCCTTCCCTGATTTTTTGAAATTCACACACCTGTGGTGAGCTCTACTCTTACCTATCAAAAACCAACCTTCGGGTTGAATCACTCACGAGGACTCGCACAGTCGCGTTGTAACCTCCTTAATTTAAATAAATAAATATATGGTCTCCCCATCATAATCGTAAGTTGATACAAATGTTCTTATCGTAAGTTATGCTCTACTAATATCATGGAGATAGTAAATCTGACTCAACGTTTCGTGATTTTGATGATGAGTGCTTCGTGAGAAATTATAAAATCCGATCTCAAATAATCTCTTGGTAGAGCTAGTTCAATGTGATCAAATTGCAAAACTTTTACAGCTCATTTAATAAGAATACGCAGTCAACAGTATTAACGACAATGCATTATAAGCTAATCTCCCGGAATTTTTTACTCTTAAAGCGGACTTCTCCGATAATCTACTGTTCAGGAGTTGGCAGCCGTGCTAGCCTCACGTGCCTCAGTCTCTCTTCTGACCTCACCCTTCTCTGCGGGAGTCTCCCTGCGTGGATTTTGTTAAGATCTTCCAACCACGGACAATCGCGGGTTTCCTACTGTGCTTCTCACTTTTCTTGGTATTTTCGTTGAAAACTAAAACATTTATCATTAGACATCACATTAGTTCCTTTATATCATTTTTGGCGTTGTTTACTTACGCAAAGGCTTACGGAGGTTTCACTGCGACTGTATGAAACAAAACAAATTATAAATTCCACCATTTCGAGCACATTTTATGCATTAAAAATATCGCTATCACTGATGTCACCACTTAGCTATTGGAAAATAAAATGAATGCGGTTTAAGCGAGATTGCTCTCTGATCTTATTAGAGACCATATTCAATTTTTTTTTATTTCAGCAGCTGTAAGATACATGACGTAAATATTTTTAGATTAATGACGATAAATTATTGCTTTATATTATAAGAATTCCCTGTAACAAACTATATGTGAATAAATAAGTCTTTAACTAAACGCATTTTTTCACGTCGTACGCTGAAAACGCCTTCACAGCCGAAGATATTTTTGCGATTCTGTTTACACCACACACTATTAAATTTCTGACGAGATCTATTCATAAGAAATCCGCAATGAAATATAGTTCTTAATAAAAAACGTAAGTAGAAAAAAATACAAGGACCACATTTCATTTCAGTACGTCTGAGGAATTCAGCAGCAATGTATTAATGAAAATTACACACGGATACAAGAATTACATTTTATACTTAAGCCTTAACTAAAGGACGTTTTGACTTGAGCTGTTGATTTTTTTGGCACCGTGTTCGAAATTGAGGCCAAAATTATGTTTAAATATGTTTTTTCAAATCTTTGACTCCGCCTAACACCTTGATATCTGTTACCGACTACTATGTTAATACGATATGTATTATTTCGCGGTTATAAGAAAATCTGTGCACATGAATTCGGATTATTAAGAAATATATATTATGAGCCATAAGGCAGAATGTTAAAATGACACTGAATTTCCAAAAAAAACCAAATCGGTAAAATTCAATATTTTTCACTTTTCTCTGTCAATAACACGCATGCAAAATTTCACGTGAATCTGTACATCATGCAATCTACATCTGTACATGTACGATAATCGCTTCCAGCCATCTTAAATCTCAGCACCCGCGTTATGATTCCTACCCTATGACTCCACAAATTCATCGTCAAATCCCATACAAACGACAGGGTGTTTATCACCAAACTCTATTGCTACCAAGCAATTCAAATGTTCACGTCCACTTCCCCATCAAACACACACAAATCTTACCGACCTTCCAAAGGGATTGAGCCCAGGAGGAAGTAACGTCACATGTAGCCGTTCGAGCGTTTATGGGAGAGCCTGAGATTATTGAGCTGTAGAACAATGGTGACATCCTTTAAGCGCTTCTTTAAGAAGTCACTTGGCGGGAGATCCTTTCAGAGAATCCGTACTCAATCTCTCCATTGGTCAGGTGTTTATGGTATATCGGGATCTTTTTTCTCGAAGAGCATTGGAGGAAACAAGAGACATCTTGTTTCGAGTGGTTCGGTAAGGCGTTCGAGAGACTTTTACGGACCGCGTCAACGAGTTCCTTTCCTTTTGTGATCCCCTGAAGGGGATCGGGAGATAAAGAGAGCCGTTCTTTTTTTCTTTTTTCTTCCTCTCGCTCCTCTAATGCACTCATCTCAATTCTTAGCGCAGTTTCACCAGTAGGATGCCCGCCAGAGTTGTGCATTCGGCTACCTTGACCGGACCTTAAAGTCGCTAGCGATTACTAAAAGACTGGCAGAGCTTTGTGCGCTTGGCTACTGCGGAGTCGGATCTGCGCGGACTGGACTTAAGTCTGTAGTTCAACGCATATAACCTTTTCGAGAAACGTGGGATCATTAGGATTCTGGTAATTATCAGAAAATTGAGCTCGTAACAAATATTTTTCGAAATCTCACGAGCGTAAATTTTGATTCAGAGTGCATAATTTTAAGAGGTCTAGGACATTTTCACGCGGTCACCTTCACGCGGCCATCTTGACGAGAGACACTTTGGCGCAGGCCCACGTTGGCGCTAGAACCGGTGGATTTTAGGGTTGACGCTAAGATAACGTAGGAAATTATGAACCACCCATTCTTGCGCCAAAATGGCTCGCACCAAGATGGCCGCGCCAAGATGGCCGCGCCAAAGTGTCCCATTCCCAATTTTAAGCCACGTACCTTAAGCGAAATTTCAACATATCAAACGTATCACCACTTAGGTAAGCCCTATGTGAGCAACTCAAATTAGATGAAAATGACATGAGGTGCACATTAAACCTCGACTCGGAAGTGGACCCTTTCCCATATTGAAAGTCATATGTAAACGCATGGCTTAAAACCATTATCTATAGAAACAGCAATACTTTGCGTCCTGCCTATATTTCAGAGGCTCGTTTTACCTTTATAAAGAATCTTCAAAATGGTCAGGTAAAATAAATAAACTAAGGAAAAGGGCAAAGGATTGTGATTTATTTGAATATTCGTCGTACCTACGAAGCCACCCCTGAAACGATCAAATTGAAAGGCAATGACTAGAGGAGGAGAAAATCGAAGTGAGCGGTCAGCCAAGGTTGTAGCCGGCCAACTGAGTATGAGTTTGTTTAATATTCAGTTCCGTCACGATACGGAAAAACTTAAAACTATCTACCATAATACGTACTTTGAGATTCACACTAATATAAATGTTAGATATGCA
Organism: Pyrrhosoma nymphula; assembly: GCA_963573305.1. Taxonomy (NCBI): domain Eukaryota; kingdom Metazoa; phylum Arthropoda; class Insecta; order Odonata; family Coenagrionidae; genus Pyrrhosoma; species Pyrrhosoma nymphula. The sequence continues at coordinate 65,276,587 of OY754330.1, read as the reverse complement.
AGCTGAAAACTAATCACATTTACTATTAGAAATTCCGCATTTCGTACGGAATAATATGGTATAATTTCGTAATTATAGAAATAAGGAAATAAACATTTATTACAAAAGATACAAAACCTAACTTCTCTGCTATTCAACTCATTGACAACTTTTATTATCCCATTTTAGGAAAGCTTATTGCATTTTTCGCCAGTTGAGAAAGCATGGCATCCATAAAATTCAGTGTTGTGGGCATATACCTATTGGATGTTATACACCGATTTTCATAAGACCCTGAGCACAATGGACTAAGTTCTCCAAGAATGTGATATAAAAATATATGAGAAGGAGAAAAAAATCCCTGTATGCGGGGAAGATAAACAGAATACAGAAATCACATAAGAGAAGAGAAATTAGAGCAAGTGGAATCCTTCACCTACATTGGAAGTACCATCGGAGGCACAGGGGAGAAAGAAGAACAACGGAAATCAAGCGTAGAATAGCGTTCATGATGAAAAGGCAACAACTCTGTTCAAAGAAGATAGATAAACGAACGAGGAAACAGTATGTGAAGGAAATCGTGTGGAGCGTTGCACTCTATGGATCGGAAACATGAACCAATGGAAAAGCAGACCAGAAAATATCAGAATCATTTAAAACCTGGTGTTGGAGGAGGATGCCGAATATCAAATTAAAGTATAAAATAAGAAATGAAGAAGTGCTCATCACATTAGAAGAGGAAAGGACCATATGGAACACTGTACAGAAAAGAAGAACCAGAGGGATTGGACACACTCTGAGGCACAATGGGTTTGTGAGGAATATGATTGAAGGAAAAATAGAGGGTGAGGTACCAAGATGAAGGCCAAGGGTTAAATGGCCAATTAAAGAGGAGAGTACACAAGAAGAACGTCCAGGGAGTATGAGAATTAGCATTAGATAAGGAAGGATGGAGGGCTGCAGTCAATTAATCTTAAGTTAGAACGACCAATGAATGTTTTTTAAGCAAGTAGACTCATAACTCTAGACTCATACATAGGTATGAGCATAGTACGCACTTACGAATAAATAGCCAAACGCTGCGAGAGTATTCATAGTATGTATCCCCACGGATACCTCCAACCGAGTTTTCATTCAATGTTTCATATTTTGGGTGCGAGAATATTCATAAGACTTTTCAGGTATTAAAGCGATTAAAGAGAAAGTGTAGGCCTTGTTGAGAGATGAAGAGATATTCGTTATTTCAATCACCGTTTTAAAATGAGAAACCGAAAATTACGGGTGCTCACCTGAACTTTCCAGGCATACGAGAACTCGGAACAATGCGCTAATCGGATAGCGGTGCGATAATTTTGGATAGCCACGCAGTTCAATTAAAACTGAAGTATTCACTCAAGGATTCATATATTAATTGAGGCACTCCGGTAGTCGTCCATGATTTTTTTTCAGGTACTCAAGCATTCATCCATGTAGGTATTCAAGTTTTCATGCCGGTAATCATGCACCCGTATACTGAACAGTGAGCTCAATGAGGTAATCGAGTAACAAACAAAGAATATGTCCGACGCACTTTTATGCTGAATAAAAGAGCACAAACTACGTAAACTAAATTAAATGAATACACATACCTTTAGTTAGACTATTTCCGACCTTGGAAAAAACTGGGCACCTCGTTTTTAACATTTTCTCTCTGGTCTTCATGAAAGTTTTATTTGCAGTTATATAAACTTCACTGAAAAGGACAATTGTTATCTTTAGCGTCGTTACATTTAAAAGAGAATAATCACATCGATTCTTTTTCAAAGTTTGGGCTTTAGCGAAAGTTATTTTACATGGCCTCTAAATGAAGGAACGCTACACATTTGATATGAAACAAAGGGAAATCGCTAGATATTTAGAGGGATAAAAATCAATGAATAATATAAAATACAAAAGATGGAAATTAAGAGCTTCATATTATGAGTCAACCACCGTCACACGCGTTGAAATAGAATTTTAAAAAAGGAATTTTCAAGTCATGCAGTCCACATTAAATCAATCCAAAGCCTTCAATCTTCGGTTAGTCTATTTGGTCACTGGAGTTTTACCGTCAGTCCAAATCTTTCAAATTACCTTTATACTCCAAATTATGACACCAATTAAAGTTTAAAACGGTTAGCTTAGCTAGTTTTCTACTCTTTTTTAATGAATTGTTTCAAATGGCCATTTATATCACGACTTTTCATTGAGAAATTATATGCCTGTATTGAATACAGTTATGATATTACACCATTATTATTTCACATCATTATTATTTTCAATGCATAAATTTATCATTATTTTCATTACTTAGACCCTTACCCGAATCCTTGCTTTCTCCGTGGTAACGTGATATATTCGTCAGTGGTAAGCTCGCAACATGATATACCCTCTACCAATAGAGTGCGGATTAAAACGGAATTTTAACCAATAACAACATCTTAAAAAAACGTTTTGGACTTGAACGCGCTAAGTCCGATCTAAGAAAGCTGTGGGGACTGCCCTCCTAAACCTTAACCTGGCCAAACATTGATCAAAGCGTTGCAAACAAATATCAATCATTTTTCATTTTCGACGTTAGCCCCGGAACATTTTACGCAAGCGATCGAGATCAAACAAGGGACTTTAATTGAAGCGGAGTCTCTCCGTACTCAACGTCCCCGATCGAATTCAGTAAGTTCCAACTAACTGTTCAAGCAACCCCGAGAGCGTAAATAAGACCGCCTAATTGAGGGCGAAAGCAAACTAACCGACGAGTCCTATTTTTTTTCTTCCTCCCTCTCTCTCTCTCGTTCGAGGGGAAACCGTCGATTTACGAGCAAATCAACCGGGCAAAAACGCGACTAGCTCCAAATTGTGTTAATGGCTGAGAGCATTCTGGCGGCGGCGGCGTAATCCACTTCCGAAAGGAAACGCTGTTTGCAGAAGCAGTCCCACGAAAAATTATTCTTCTCTGACACCGCTCATTCCCATGCAAAAACGAAAGCACTTACCTCACGCAAACATATGGTGTGCATCATCACCGTCAAAAAATTAAGTACTTCTCTATCAGCTAGATAGGCTACACTTGTCAACACGGAAAAACAACGAGCCGCTTCTTTGATGTTCACTGATGCAGCACCAATGGCGATATATTATTGTCAGTTAAGATGATGTCGGTGAAACATCAACTAAGATAATAATAAAATAATTTCTTAGAAATGAGCAGGAATTGTGGATCACAGAGTAGCTCGCGGGAAGGACATCTTTAAGAAGAACCTGGAAGTTAATTTTAATTTCAACTATCAAATACCTACATCTTTTGTTTCAATCGATGGATGAAGTCGGCTTTAAAATGATTACGAAGTCATATTCCTTTTTCTTGAAAACATTGAACTGTAAAATCGTGCTCTATAAGGCACAATATAAGGTGAAAATTAGTTTAAACAAACCCCATAATAATCAATGAGCTGTCAGAAATTTGAAGAGGTAGCAAGCATCAATTTTTTCCCATATGCGGACGAGCGCTGCAGTCCTTTGCAACATTCTTACTTCAATTTCTAACTTACATTTTATTCTAGGCCCATCAAACACTTTTTGTACTGCCAAGTTCAAGAAATAGCTTCACTATATCACTTGAAAAAGTTTTCAAGGCTAAAATGGATACTCGAATATCATCTAAATATTGACTTTTAAATGCACCTAGTGAAAATAATTTTCGATTCAACTTTGTGAAGAAATTCAACAGTCATATGTGAATGCTTTTTTTTGTTCTATTGATATTATGTAGATAGACTCTGGTTATGTAAGCTCAATTCTCTTAAACCTTTTCTGAGAAGATTTCCAAGGTGTATTATGTTCACATTCACCAATTTATGAAAACCTTCGGTAGGTGAGGAAATGGCATATCGTGAACCAGGTTTTAGAAATTTTAGAAAATGAAGAAATCCATCAGTAGTCCCTAACAGAATACAATAATACTCAATAGCATTTTTGCGGTATAACTGAATCAAGACTGAAGTTTAAGATTTATTAAGCTGTAGTTCAAGGTGGGGCGTGAACGGTATGGTTGAAGTGAATTTACCTAGAACCAAACAGCAAATAGTGTAATTTTATCTCTCTAACAGAAGTCACCATACTGCGGCTCTTTGGTTATGCACTTACTGCTCTGAAATTAACTTGAAAGTGCAAATGAAGCTAACAGCACTTCATTCAAAGCAAATTTTGAGGAGTTTTTCATACGTTGATTTTCTCTCATATTCTAAAGATATAACTGAAAATTTGTTATAATTTCACTTTAAAATTTCCCAATTTGTTAGAATATTTCCATATCCCTCGAATATTTTATAATAGTTGTGAGGGACAGGTAACCTTACATCTCAATAGTTGGCCTATCCCTTGTCTAAGCCAAGTACACCTATTACGATACAATCTAAAGCAAAATGGTTCAATAATATCGGCAGTTATTATTAAAAGCAAGTTGAAAAAACCATAGACATGGAAGAGGAACTATGAGGAGAAGAAGAGGCCGAATGATTACATACAACAAAAAATCGTCACTATGGATGAGAATACTTCCAAACATTTTTACCGCAGTATCAACGGTATCGGCGGCAGAAGCCAGTTTGGGAAACTATCCGGCTTAGAAATCTAAATATCAATGATTCGAATCGCATGGGCAGTTGATACCGATATATTGGTTCACCGACACTTCTTGTGATGCCACCTTGCTTTGCTAAGTAAAGCACTGAACTGGATTTCCGATCGCATTTTCCAGTCAACTATGAATGCATATGCACATCACTCTATATTCCATTAATTCGGGAAATTGAGGTGGTGACGAACGTTGACGTAGCGAATTATTGAAGCTGAACAAACCCATCAACAACGCAACAGTCCCTCCCATTAAATATTCATTGAACGGGGAAAAACTCATTATTTACCCATTTCAGCTCAAATACCAAAAGACTCACTGTCAGTTTATGGTTCTTTGCTCATTTCACTTATTTCCATCGCAGTCGTGAATCAAATCTGAAAATATATTAATAAAACGAAGTCGCGAAGGATTTCGCTCAATATGAGGTATGGATATGTACATAAACATGAAAATACATAAATGGTGTAGTATCATTGTGGAAAGTACTAATTCTTCCTTCATCAAAACTTAAAATTTAATCACGATTCCTCATAACTTTAGAGTTTATCCTTCTCACGCTTTCCCTATTATACTTAATTCCCGCATTAGAGTTTAAAAAAACAATGCAATTCTATGGGCCCCTATTTCCGGTATTTCCAAAACAAACAAGTGATATGTCGTATCCGATGAGACTATTATTTATGCGAAATAGCAGCGTCAGTAGGTGGACGAATCACTTCAATACTCGTTGGTTCGTTATTTTGGGAGGCAACCAACAACTAAGGTCATAAATTTGGCAGGTGTTTACAATAATTTATTAACATATACCAAACTCAGAATGGTTATTTAGGTCAACATAATATGTTCGCTATTCAAGAATTAAGAAAAAATGAAACGGGAAAAAGCGAAAATACAAAATTACGGAAAACATTCATGGTATAACAAAAAAATAATAATTAACTCAATACCATTCCATTCCATTAAATCGGTATTATCCTATACAAGAAGACCTATCGGTATTGGAAAAAGCAGATACTACCAGTAGTTTATTTTACATGTTCTAAAGAAAAAAGTCATTACTTCATAAATAAAACATTAAAGTTCCTTCACACACCCATCCATTAAAATACATAGAGTGGATTCTTTTAGCTGTTGAGCCACTGATTAAAATGCAAAATATTGAAATTCAAATCGAATAAAATATGAGACCACATGATTTACAATCGAATTACGGTCAAACAGCAGGAATCCAATATGCTTTAGATTTCGACATTGCGTATAAAAATAGTGTTTGAGTGCTAGTGCGAGAGTTTCCGCGGCGTCGATCAGTTGGCGTCTGAATGGCTTCGGGGTTTTTCACCGCGTTCGTTGGCTTGCTTGACAACAGTTTCGCTGATATTCCAGTCTGCGTCTTCAGAACGAAGATGAGGCACAGTGGTTTTTTTGGCCACCTTGTATAAGTAAGCCCGTCTCGTTGCTGCTCTATGATTGGTCGTTTTTGTTCGGCTTCCCTTATTAGCCTAGGGTAGTAATGATTCGCCTCGGTAATTACTTCCACTCCTTCGAAGTTAATTTCGTGTCCCGGTTCGCCTCACGCACGTTCCGCGATAGCCGACTGTTGAAATTGCTTTTTCTTTATTGGACTGTTGGAATTTCTTCTTCAAAGAGGAAGAAATATCGTGAAGCTCTATGAATCGTCACTTTTTTTCCCTTTTCCATTTTGCGTGCAGCCCTGTGTCATCCAGCACTTTCATAGTTTTTTTTTAAGGAACGATCCCTCAAAATGGCATAATTCTGTGATTCACAGACAACAGTTTTCTCTTCGATTATTTTTTATTCCCGATCTGGGAGACCGACATCACTTAGGTAACTTCATTTTGAATCATCGAAAGCTCTGAAATATAAGGCGAGCACTAGAGAAGCTAGTGTCACATGATAAGGAATGAAATGTAAGCTTCCATCTTCCTGTTCATCTGCGTAGGTCAGGGTTGAAGCGACTACAGTTTTTCCCCCGTTTCATGCTCAGGCGTCTTCAGGTAGAACTTCGACCTAAAGAATCCTCCTGTAACGGGGGAGAAACTGTGATCGCTTCAGCCCTGACATACGCAGAGGAACCGTAAAATGGAAACTAATACATGGCTCAAGCCGCTGCGGAAGAAGCTCAACTGTACTTAGCGATATGTGGTGGAATAGCATCTTTGTACGCACACGGGGCCGCTAGTCCCGAGCTTGAAACTTCTAGATCTAAACAACCGGGACGGACCTTACGCACACGTACTTAAAGAAATAAAAGAATAGAAAGGAAAGGGGAAATCAATAAGGTAAAGAAAATAAAAAGAATGGTGAAGAACGGGGGAAGAAAGGAGGTAAGGATGGGAATAAAAACTCACTCCCGTCCGTTGCTACTTCATGGTCTCCGTCAGCGGACCCGCGATGGCGTGAACTAGACCCGTCCCTCTACGGTGACTCCCAGGTGAGTTCTCTGAGACGACTTCACCATGACCGAAGTACTTCGAGGAACTGGCAAACTACGGCGATATCTCGTCGTACACGCACAAAACAAAAACGAAGCGAAAAAGGAAGCAGACGGGAGTAGGACAGGGAGGGAGGTTAAACAGAAAAGAAAAGAATCTTGGGAAAAACAAAGAATAAAAGAATGAAATAAAACAAGTCCGTCCCGGCCTAAACAATCTTACATAATTAAGAATGAGTTGTTTATATTTATTCACGCTGCAAAAGTCTTCGCCCCAACTTGTAGGAATGACATAATTTATAATTCAACGAAGTCGCCATTTTAACTCGCATTTAACACAGTAGTCGCAATCATTTCACGAGGCAAAGCATATTTCCATACATTGAGTATTCTACTACCAGCTGATTTGTAGGTTTTTGGACAGTCTTTTCCTCAGAATTCCCATTTCTGGGACTTCTTTTGACCTTCCTGCAAATTACTCACTCGTTGTCCACTCTTAAATTCCTAGGACCTCCTGTCTCTCCTTATGTCGTCCAACTTTCCCATCCTCTCCCACGCTTCTTCGGCGTTCTCCCCTCATATCACCCTCTTCAACATGCCCTCGCCTCTAAAAACGTACTCTGAGCATCTTTTCTGCCTTCTCCGAATCTCCAACACTGACTTCCTTTCCTCTCCCACCATGTCCAACAATTCGTTGCTCTTTATCATCGCTATTCAGCTTACCCTCCCTATTCTCCTCCTAACCCACGTCTCAAATGCCTCTAGTCCACGTACATACCCTCTCCCCAATGATCACGCTACCGACACATACAGCACCCCGCTCCACATTAGAATTAAAAATGTATTATACAGGATATAATTAATTGGTGGCACAATGACTCAGATTCTCAGAGTGGTAATAAAGTCTAAGATGGCCGAAGGTATATAAATTGGAATGCATATTAGCACGTAATAAAATCATTAAAATTTTAGGGAAGAAAAAACAGTGCATCAAATTTTTTCTGATTGACCGGCATCGCAGTTTACGTTTTATCACATCACGGTTTGAGGTAGAGGGCGAAACGAACTTTCTTTCACGACTTAGCCTCAGAAGCGCCTTCACCCTTGTCGCCTGTTTCTTAGGCACTGTTGGAGAATTATGAGTGAAAAAATTTAAGGGACACTTTTCCCACTGATTCAATTTAGGTAGCCCCTTGATTCAATTTGAATTCGAAATTACAAACGAGAAATGTGATTCGGCAGGAATCCATAATTCACCATTCTCAACTGGCAACAATATTAATTCTGGCAATAGTGTATTCTAATTACGCTGTTCTCCAAGCCCTTATCGAGCCATTCTCTTTAATCTCGTTGGGTCCACTAAGGTCACCAAAGCATAAACAAAGGTCTATAATGAAAAATCAGTTGGAGAATAACATTTTACTCTCGCCGTCTGTATGAAACTACTGAGGAAGCTTCTGAGTTCAGTTTGGCTGCGAAGCACGAAACACCACTTTCTTCTCCGTTTATTCGTTATCTGTGAAATTAGGTTAATGGGCTCAGCATGAAGGAACTCCAGCCTAGAGTTTTTTGCGTCACCTAGGGTGTGATTCCGACGGATATAGGTCCCTCGCAAGCTATCAAGTAGACGAACCCGTAAACAATTCGGTAAGGAACGGGAATGGATATAGGAGGTAAAAACTAACACTCTCACTTGAAACAAGAAACACATCTTATACTCTTAAACGAGTAATATTGTATGAGTAATAAAAAACGAGTAATAGCATTTATACTGTACATAAATCAATATAAGTATGCGAACAATTCTCAAAATAACTGGGCATTCCATGAGTAAAATTATATTTATCTAGAACATAGTTGGTTTGGCGAAATAAATAAAAAGTTTATGTTTAGAGACAATCCTGTGGGCTTTTAGACAGCAACACAGCATCGTCTGCTTACAGTAGAACTCGCACATTGACATATCCAACCACTACAGTGACACTATTCCAACATATATCTCTCACACATTTATCCAACGCTTTATGGATGTAAAATGTAATGTACATGCATGAAAAGAGTGTGCTTTGTTGGTTTGGTCAAGTAGAGAGAATAATATATTCGAATAATTTTACGGAATACCATAGTGCAGTAAATGGCGTAAGAGGAAGGGGAAGAACTAGAAAGTCATGGATGATTGTGGAGTCTCTTCGACTCATAAGAGAAGTCCAGTGTTGCCAGATGGGAAAATAGAAAATGCGGTACCAGTGCTTGAAAAACGCGGATTTTGAACAAAAATGCGGAATTTCATGAGTTTCAACTAGGCTTACTGGTTTTTCATTCTGGGGGAGGAGGTTGCAAACCAATTCCCAAGATTTTTCAAACGTCGATGTCAATCAAATCTGTAATCAATAACCACACGTGCCTACTTAGAAACGATGCATGTTCGGTTGATTAGTTCGAGCAGATTAGAAAAAAGCGGAACCGCGTTAGTCTAAAGCGGGGAAAAGGCGGGGAAAAAAGAGGAAAAGCGGTGTATCTGGCAACAGTGGAGAAGGCACATTAGGAGTCTTGAGAATATGAGAGTGTGTATGAAGCAGTGTAAAAATGAGACAGAAACAAAGAAAATTTGCAAGGTAAGGGCAGTATGGAGTAAAATACAGTACAACTCTAATTATCCGAATTCCAACTATGCGGATCGTCAATTATCCGGATGGCGTTGTGGGGAAAACTCTCCTCGAAAATCGGCTTTTTACATTCACGGTAATACGCTATTTGAAACTTTATCTGACTAAAATGAATCATTAGTGAACATGTTAAAAGTAATCTTAACGCTAAAAATTAATAATCAGTAGCCGCGCACCGTATTGGGCCCTTCCTCCAGGAAACTATGCAGTGCAGCGAAGGCGCTACCACCTAGACAGACGATGAGTCCCAAGCCTTTCACTCGAAAACGTAATTAACATTGTTTTTGTAGACATTACATTAATTCATTATGCATGAATTTAGCTTTTTTTCAAAGAAATTACATTTTTCTGTGAATTATCCAATTATCCGGAAATTTGATTATCCGGATGGGGTCCGGTCCCAATTGGTCTGGATAATTGGAGTTCAACTGTACTACAATTGAAGCCCTTTTTTTAGGTCCAACGCCCAGAATAAAGCTCCTTTGACAATGTCAACCCCATATGGGAACGGAGTGAATGGGCATGCATGCATCTATTTAGAAATAAGTTGAGCGATCGGAAGTTGACAACTCTTAATACGTACTTTTCTTATCTAATGTAAGGTTCCGCATTTATTCTCGGTGTGAACGGTATGGGATGGGAGTAGAGGGGAAGGAGGGGTGGGGTGGGAGGGGGAGAGAAGCAGAATGGAGTTGGTTAAATAAAATCGGTGGGTGGAAGCGATGAAGGAGAAAAATTGCCTCATGAATAGAAAGCACGTTCGCTCCATACCTCTTGCTCTCACAACCTCTCTCTACTCCAGCCTCTCCTTTTATTCCCTCCCTCTCTCTCTCTACCTCTCCCCACCCTCTGCGTCACCAATTCTTTTAAGGAGGCTGTAACTTTAAAATAATAGGTTTGGAGTTCGTTCTCATAGTTTGGTATTTTTGTCAAATTTTTTACCCCCTCTAGTCAATAGGCATTCTGAGAATTTCATTTTTCTGTGATTCTTCGTGCCCGTGGTCCCGTTATTAAAAATATTAAAATTTATAGGCGCTTTCCATTCGCTATAGTTCACTGCTCACTTCGCAACACAATGGCGCACTTGCTTTCCATTCGTTTCAGACCCTGCGCACTTCAAAACAGATCGGGAGCACCGTTGATGTGTAATAAAAAACAAAAGACGTTTGGTAATTGAATCCGCAATTGTTGCCAATGGCTAAATAATCCTAGAGGACTAACAGACAGAAAGGAATAGGGCTGCTTTATTTCTTTGTACTGAGCTAAAATTGGGAGAAAATGTGACGGGATTGGTAAATGTTAGTGACTGTAAGTGAATTTTCATTATATTTTCCGAATAAACTGGACAGTGGCAGGCTTTACTTCGTAGAAGTTTACTATATTAGTACTCATGATTAAAGATAGTATTTAGTACTTTTCTACAAAATATTTATTGTATGAAGCGTTTCACCAATTTACGTTTCATCAGTTTACCTGACGATGCCGTGAATCGGTGAAACGCGTCGCACAATAAAAATGTTGTAGAAAAATACTAAGTATTATCTTTAATCATGAGTACCACTATTTCCGAATTTGTAATAAAATGAATATGCACTCCCTGCATTCATAAAATTACCTTGGCAAGATAGTAAGAAAATATGGGATAACAGCAACATTAAGGGTAGTACTCTAAACGATGCCTTATTGAATCCACTACAAGCGAAAGCCTCAAATAACTAGTACACTTCTGTGACCTGCTCATCATATGTGAATGCACAGTGCATTCGCGCTAATACCATCAGCCTCAATTCCAATGAAATTGGTGGAATGCATAACTATTGAGATAAATCCCGGGTAATGTATATGTTCTCAATGACTACACGCTTGTTCGGAAGGGCATTACAGGATGGAGACTCCGCATTTTGTGCATGCTGGGAAATCTAGATTTATCGTATGTGCGTTGAAGTTTCAATTATGCTAATGTTACCGTATCCTTATGAATAACTTTAAGCACTGCATGCAGGAGTTATGCTAGTTCATCTATATTCCACACCTATCGACGTCTAATAATTCAAGAGCCACAAAAATCACTTGGTAGTAGAAATGAATGTATGTATTGTTCTTGGATTAGTAAATCCACTATGAATAACCAAAATTTAAGTAGGTACAAAATAATGGAGCTCAGTAATAAGGTCAGTGAAAAATGCAGAGTAAGTAAATTCAGGTGAAAGTCATAATTTAACCCCCTGCAAACGGATATAATTAAATAAACGAGTTAAAAATTACTATTAGATATATTCTATGTTTATTCGCTTGTCTAAAAATAAGTAAGTATCCAACACTGACTATTATTTATTAACAGACTGAAAAGTTTCATTTTAAATATAGTCAAGGATGATGTCTTTCCGAGTTTTGAGAAAGTTATTCCAGATATGGGATCCAACAACTTTAAACGACTTTTTAACGTAGAGAAACGAAACTGTTGCACACAAAGATAAAACGAATCAGTTCTGGTTAGAACATTCAGTGAAAAAAACATCAATCAAATACTATCATCAATTTTCAGTTTATTTTGCTTCAATCAGTTCATTTTGCTTCAATAGGGTATATATACACCAAGAGAATTCATTAGGAAATAGAGGGTTCTTTAAAGCTAATTTTGGGTAACCTTACGTGCCCTCTGCATACTTTTCTCACGGAATGCCACAGATGTAACCCCAAGTATATCCTTGCTTCCCTGAATGCCTCCGTATGTATCGATGTCACGTAGAGTATAGATTCAAGTTGTACCGCCGCGGGGTTTATTGGGAGTGGATGAGAAATGAGCTGAGAATCTCAATATACCGAATGAGTTTTATCTCCCGATTTTAAACTGACACTGTCTTGAACTCGGAAGTGCTCCATTCTCACCGTCTATCTCACCACCTGATTAATGATCGAGAGATGGAACGTCGACGATCTCCGAAAGGAACGCATCACAGCCTATACCTCCAGGCTTCGCTTATCCCACTCGCGCTGGAGCCTTGCCATGGGAAATGCTTTCCTTGACAAGAGTACCGTGAGCACTTCACTCTCCTCCTCAGTGCGGATCTCTCTCGGGGTAAGGAGTCGCACAGTTATGCGGTCCATCCGTTTTCTAAAGAAGCCTGATCCTTTCCTCGGCCGGTGGGTGGAGACAATCTCGACACTTCGCCTAAGCGACAGTCCCTCTCGCGCCAGTATGTGTCCCCGGCCAACTATTTGTTCACGCAGTGGATTGACTTTAAAAAAAACATTTGTTCCATACTCAGAAAATTTTGGACTCAGATGGGTATATCTTATGTTTTTCCGTGAATTTACATTTTTTAAACTGAAATACGGTAATCATAAACGGGGTTTTTTTTAAAAGCCGCTCCCAACAACTTTGCTAATGATAGCGTAAGAGTTCCGTAATTTGAATTTATAATTTGAATAAATATGTAAATGATCAGTTAAACATAAGGAATACACTTCGGAGCCTATATTTTCCGAGTATGCAGTACCTAACTAGTTTTTCAGTATATCCACGGTGAAAACAAATGGCTATCCACGGCCAGACACCGTGACTAGGGGTGTCGCCGAGAGAAACGGTGGAGATAATCCCTGCCCTCAGGCGGATGATAGGGTCCCGCATCGTCCAACAAGGTCCCTAACCTGGGACCTTTTTCTCCCAGGTATCATTATTGGCCACAGAGCCATTATAACACTGCGTTTTTACTGTTGCATAGAAAAATTTACGACGTTTATAACCGGAGTTCGTTCACATGGGATAAAAATCTGCATCGTGTTTACATGGCGTTGTCAGCGAAAGGATTAGAATGGCACCGTCATCCTTGAACATCGAGAGTAAAAGGGGAATATCTTGAGCCAAAAAAGTTGCACAAATGACCTAAGTATTTCATTGTCTTTCCATATCTATCTATATAAGGCTATCAATCAACGATTCAAAATTCAATTAAAGGAAACTTTACCTAAAAATATTTTTTCTTAATTGGACCTCAACTTTGCTTGGCACTACATATTTTTTTTAAACACTAGTTTTACGTTGGATCCACAGTCAGTCAATGAGTTTATATATGAATTGGTAAGAAATGTTCAATTTTTTTACAATTTCACCTGTCGAATTAAATTCTTCTTCGAACAAAAAGCTGGTAGATTCCTGGAAATAACTATCATGCAGCAGCTAAAGATGATTCTTGAAAATTATGTCTTCTCTTACCCTCCGATCTATCATCAAGAAAGTATAGTCAAGAATTTAGTGTGAATCAATATAAAGAAAAACTAATATAATCAGCATTGAGGTGAAATTTCACTTTTTCATTCAAAAAATTTAAATATCACTATTCCCTAAAATGTGTGTGGAATCCTCGTAGGTCTGGAAATTAAATAATATTTCAGTTACCAATATAAACGTTAGAGGTTGAGAGTTATCACTTACGTTAATGTTACTAAGGTAAATCGCTCGTTAATATCAGAGATCAGATTTACGCAATTATAATATTCATGTCAAAGTATTTATCCATCATTTAATATAATAATATACCGTTGACATTGCCACGAGAAAAGAATCGACATGGAGCGGAAATCGAACCCCAGACCTTAGGATTGTGGTATAGGAAGCCTGGGTAGCGTGATGGTTGGCGCATTGATCCGACAAGCCAAAGGTCTGCGGTTCGAATCCCGGTTCAGGCCTATTATATCTAGTGGCAATTTCTACGTCTTCCATCGCCCAATTTTCGGTAGATTACAATATCTTCATTGATAACCGACGTGTACTCATTTCTACGATGTCAGTAACTTCGGTAAGATATACACGTAAATTTGATTTTTCGTTGGGTTTGTTGACTGTTTTTCTTTTGCAACATTTATTTTGAAAAAATAATCATGCAATATCGGGATAGGTGCCATAAGAAAAAGTTCAATAGATTCTTAAATGTATCATCAAATGTTGTTTTGGAGAAGAAATCGCGAAATAATCGCCAAATATATCGATCTCTCGGACAAGATTAGGTTCTTGACAAATCCCCATATAACGATCAATGCGTAGCGTTTACTTTATTTGGCCATTTACTCTAAGAGTCTCTTTATTTATGCGAATTTTTACAGGGCTTAAAAATTAATAACCTTACCACAATGTAATGAAAACAACGTGTATTGCCTCATAAAATATTTCCGTCATTTTTGACGTCACAAGCAACTAATTTTGTAATAATGAATACAATTGACAAGTATGGGAAATTTTACCATAGATGTTTCAGTCCTTCATTTTGATGCCTTTGTTACCATTTGAACCTTAGAATTACAATTATCTTTTAAACTTAGAAAATCACTAGAAGCGATTCTCTAAAAAAATCATGATTTTTATTACTGCTTTTTAACCTACAGAGAGGAAACTACAGTGCTTTTGTCATCCGATTGAAAAAAACGACTTCTCGCATTCCCCACTCGGCGCCGAAATAACTTAAGACTTTTTCTCTCAACTAGTTGGCAGGGGTACGTTATTTCAAGCGACGTTCAAGGCAAAAAAAGAAGTATGTATACTCAATTTCCGTGTGAACGTAACGCAGCGTTGAACTAAGCAAGGCCAGCGGGTGTTTATTCAGAGAGTCGAGTTACTTCCTTTTTGCTCTTCCGTCATCACTCCAGAACAGTGCCTTCAAAGAACCATTCTCGCGGACAAACACTCAAAATTTGATGTCGATGGCTAAAATTTACCCTCGGTTTTTATGGAAAGAATCAAGTCCGATTGGCGATAAAATGAAAGAATAAAAATTTTACTTTGAAGGAAAGCTCTACATTTTCGAAGAATCGGTACGCGCTCGACCTCCCTGAGGTAACACACTCAAAAAGGCTATCTTATACCGAAATTTCACCAAATAAATTGAGTGAATGAGTAAATTCGGGCTATGATTAAACAAATTAAGAATATTCTATATGGTTTATCGGTTTTCTTAACATGCAAATGGTCTAATAACGCATTGGTAGAAGTGATACGTAAATAAAATTCTTTCATAACGACAGGAGAGTAACAATGAGCTTAAATTACCATTTTCTTGTTTGATTTTATTCCCCGAATAGTAATTAGCTGACTTACACTTCAAATAATTTTTTTTTTCACCTTTTCCCTTAGATTTCAACTGAATGTTTTTAAATGGACAGAAGCATCTTTCCTTCAAATAAGCACCCAGCTGTACCTGAGTAAATGTATTTATACACTCGTGTTTAAAATTCATTTTTAACCCATATTAAAACGGTGTGTACATTTCAGATTCAATCTGGAGATAAAGAACTGTGTATTTGAAAGAATCATTGGCGATGAGTACCTGTTCCACGGAACATCTTGAGCCGCTGTGTATAAGTTATTCAGCAGAATAATTTTCGCATCAAGCGGAATCATTTTTTCCGCACCTTAGATGTATGCATTTCTTTTTCGCGGCTTTATTTTTTAATCCATCCAGAAAGGACGTTCTAAAAATCTGGAGTTATCCCTGGGTTTCTACGTGTATACCATGAGAGAAGTCTACATAACTTGACATATATTCTACCCCACATGCTTCGTGAACAGTATAATTCCATTATCCAATCATTATATCAAATTTGTTTTAAATTTGCACCTGATTAAAAACTAATATTAATTTGACATGCATGCCCATAAAAACCCATGGAATTGCAACCAGATTGAAATATTAAAACCATCGAGTCTATTAAATGAAAAAACTGACTAGGGATTGCAAAATTCTTGCATACTCAAGGGCCATATGTGAATGGTACTTAAAACCTGATGGAATTTTCTAAGTTTTTTTAAACGAGTTTTTACTGACAGGTTGGCTGCATACTAGCAATAAAAGTATAAATCTCGTTTAAACGTTACTTCGAAATATGCATTCGAAATGGAGTAGCATTTTGACGAGATTCAAACAACTGAAATAGCACTCAGTAATCATGAAACGTATGAAGCTATTTTTTCTCCTCTTTGTAGTAACATCAACTTGTTTTGATGTCGTTGGCAGTAGATACACTTATGAGTATTTCAAAATATATAGAAACAAAGCCAGTCACTAAAACTTGTCTCCATTGAATTCCGTTTTAATTATTTTTAAGTGCACTGAGTTGCGAATTTTGGTAATGGTTTTCGGGGTAAGAAAATATTTACTAACAGACTTTGTCCTTTTAAATTGTAAAATGTCAATAACTATTATTAGAGACGGTGATATTTAGAATCTATATATTAATCGCATTATAAATTATAAATTACTTCGCATATTATAAATTATAAATTACTTCGCATTAAAAATTTATAATTTTTTGAGCATTTACAAATTACGAATGTAAAGTTTTGTAGCACAATAATTTTCAAGGAATTATAAATACGTCAAAAATCATCCCATTACTTATTATATCATTTATCAGAGCTAACTAACTTCTGATGGCAAATATTATTGTTCCTGTGTTATGCGCAGCATGATATCATTTTCGTTCGTATTGATTCCTTGCATTATGTTGGGTACACACAAGTATCCCAGAACATATTTTATTCCACAAATGTTGCGTGACGGATGCGATCATGGTTCGGTAATTTACGATTTGATCTTGCAACCTACGTCTTATGTGGGTATTTTCTCTCGGAGTGCACTGAGTTTGGTCCTTGATGAGTTTCACCATGGGCGGGGAAAACTTCATGCGCTGTCTCGCTGGTAAAATACAAACGAAGTGACCCGAACAAGGAAGTGTGAAATAGAATAGGGTTGCATGATAAACCTGAAATGATGAACGAAACGAAAATTCAAGTTGTAGTGGCATCCTCAACAGGTGAATCTAGACTTTCATCAGCATACTACCTTGCGAGCCGCCGCTGAGGCATGTGGCAGGGGATGTTAAGACACCAGCCATGAAAGAGATAGGAATCGAGAAGAGGACGGGGGAGAGGAAAGCGGTGAACTATATGTTAACGATGTGTCTTACGTTAGTGTAACGCTGTTTTTTTTATAATCACCAATGTTGGGTTGAAAGAAGGAATTTGTTTACCTACCAGTTTGGCAGTGTATCTCTCTCATTTTTGTCGCTTCTTACACTTCACTTAGAGATATAGCGCGGGGGTCAAAACAATTCCCTCCGTGTCGTACTGAAACTCGCCTGTTCTGAATTTTCCAAGTACTCTAAGCCTAGCGTGTTACCTCCGAGTCTATAACGGCTCCTAGCCTAGTCCTTCCATTAGCTGCGTAACACATTCTGTTCACACGCAGCAGTTTTTAACGAAGCGAGCAGCTTTCCTTTGTATTCTGTACACTTCGTAAAATTAAATCTTTCAGCTCAAGGTCCCAAATGATCGCGTCGTATTCGAGATGTGGCCAGAGCAAAGTAGCATCTTCCTTTCTTCTTTTCATTGGAGAACGTTTCTACTACTTTCTGTTACATAATCGCTTTAATTTCCCAAAAATCGAAAACATCGAATTTATTTCGCGTTTATCACAAATGCTAAAAATCATCATAAATATATTTAATGTCTATACTACTGATTCACCGAGTCACTCTAAATTCGACCCCTTTTCTCTCTTTTATTTCATGATTGCCCACCCTGTGTTCCTCGTACAACAGCCGACTCTCCATCCTGCTGCCCCTGGAAACCCTTGACCTGGACGAGTGCAACCGGACCGGAGGCCCTCTAGCCGGAAGGCATGGCTGCGACGCCAAGACCACCACGGTGAGTGGACTCACCTATATTCTCATTCCACCCTTCTTCGATTGCATTGCTAATTTAGTTCACTATCCTCCCGCTCCGACGATGCCATATCACCGCAGTTGGTTCCACCGCAAAATGACTTGAATCTCATTCTATCGTATCCTGGCTACTAATGGAAAAACGTGTCTTCCATTTGATATGAACATTAAAATCCTACCTTTTAGCACTCTTTATCTTTTAGAAATTGAGCTTAAATTCATATCTCTCGCAAAAGTTCCTGGCGCTGGGTTGTGGACGATTTTGGGACTTGGGCTACGGAACTTTCACAATTCTGCGAAACGGGGAAGGGAGTTTGTTTGGGGTGGAGGGTCCGTCAGAAATCCTTTCTTATTGCTGCCAAAGCAAGCACTTTAAAAAAATTGAATGACTCATCCCTACCTGCCGTCTCGATTCAAATTGTATCACAATGAGACCTCAAGATCCCAGGTTGAGCCAAGGCGATGGGTGATTTTAACCGCTTGCCTGTTAGCCTTGCGTGTATGCCCCTCGCGCTTTTTATGCGAAGCAGTTTGTTTCCCCTGCCTAATTCCTTTCTCTAATCTTTCTCATTTCCCTAAATCTCCCTCCACTTCTACCTCTCCTCCTTGCCGCGTAGGTCAGCGTCAGGAATTTTCGCGAGAGTGAAACATGATTTTAAATGCAAGAACGGATGAAACAAGTGGAAAAATAGTATTTTCTGGCTAATGTGCATGCAATTTTCACGAAAAAATGATTATGAGAAGTGAATACTCGGAAGAAATCAAATATTAATAAAATATTGGCACCTGATCATATCATTTTTCAGTTATTGAAAATTACTGAAATGATTAAAGTCAAAATGCGTCAGTTATATGTTAATCCAATTCAGTGTTTAATGGCGCCACATTTAGCTCCTACGGCTGAATAAAAGAGTCAATAAAAAATACATTAACTGACTTATCTGCATATTTTGTATCTTGATATTTATTTTAATAACTAAAGCGCCTCTAATTTTCATTTTATTGATTGCCTTCTAACACCCGTAGCTTTTTTTCAAGTAAATTCAGCATTTTATAGTCATGTAAGGTCTTAGGTAAGATCTATAGGCCATTAGAACGGTCACTTAAAAAAAAAACGAAGTTCATGTGCCATGTTTGATAAATCCGCAATGAAATATTTTTTTGCAAACAAAATTACGAGGAATGTGACAAGATACGAATTTTTTGTTGGTTAAGATCCCTAAACGTAGTTTTTAAAACCTTCATTCATGCCTTTGCCGGCGAATTAGTTCTAGGAACAATAGTTTTTTAGAGTGATGGGAACTTCACAATTCCAATAATTTTAAACTTAGTTAAGTTTGTTCTTGACCACTTTTAATTAATTGTGTACGTATTGAAGTTGAGATATTTTTCCAACATTGACCAACAATCAATAAAATACATGTACAAATAATTTTAAAGGTACTGATTCTCGCTTAAAAATGTGATTAATATTGATTAAATTTTAAATATAGCCAGTAAATTTACTCTCTAACAACATTAAACAAAAAATTAAAATCTGCACTGTGGAAAAATATGTCATAAGCATATTTTAATAAAATAACCGGAGGCATATCATGTAACAACCGTTACGCACATGAAAATTTAAAGTATTTTAATAAGTATATTTCAAGTTTTAAAAATTATCTGTATTTCGGCGCTTGGGAATCTTCGTACTAAAAGAAAAATAACCAGACAATCTACAAAGGTGAATGTGACGCGAGAACTGATTTGGGGTCTTGAATGTGAAGTTTCAAAAACGAAAAGTTACAATGAAAACAACCCGTGAATAAGTCAGTGCAGGCAGCACATTTGGGGCTTCTAATTGAATTTTCTACTGCAAAGTGCTCCGTCTTAGACCACACAATACGTGCCTTGTTTCCCAGAGCGTACGAAAATGGAACGTGGCAGCTGCAAGTCAGAGCAAACTCATTCGAGGTAATTTATCCTCCGCTTCCATCTTCTCTCCCGACTCCTGATTCCTTTTCCTCGTCCACTCCGTCCGCTCCTCTTCCATTTTTTTCCTCCGAATCTCGTTCGATCTAAAAAGAAATTTCTGGCTTTATGAGGTTCTCACACAGATCGGCAACCTGCGACACGAGTTTTGACACGACACGACACAGTTGACACGCGGAAACTTTGTCGGTGGCGCTCGTAGAAAACGACAACTGCATAAAACATTTTATGCAAGACTTTCCCTGAAGAAGATCACTCAGTTCCGCCCCGAGGAATATGAGCGAGTGGCTCGTCGAAATGCCTAACCCGGTGCCATACCCGAGAGGACTTTATCCTTATTTTATGTCTTTCTTATTCATAACACCTTATTTGATAAATAAGGACCTAAAATTTTTAAATGCAATGAATAATGGCTGTAATGGTTTATTTCGTTTTTTTATTGTAACACCAAAATAATATGCATCATTGTCTAAACGAAGATCTATTGGTGCCTTAATTTTATCACCATTCAATTTCATGAAAGAATTCGCATTTTCCACACAGTTTTTTGCATTTTCGCATTTAACCTGTAATTCCCAAGTTACAACTGCGAAAAAATAGCAAGGAAACGTATACTTTTTTATAAGATTGTCTCCGGCGTCACCTCAGTGGAAATCTTTGATGATCTTCATATTGTATGTACTCAGTATGATTCCACACTTTATTGCTCTAACCTACCTAAGTTTCGGCATATTTTGCCATTTACAAGGTCAGGAGGCCTTTAAGAGGGTATAATATGCCGAAACCAAGGTTGGTTAGAGCAATAAAGTGTGGTAGAATACCGATTCACCTATTTCAATGTGAAGTAAGATTTTTTATTCAAGTTAAAAATAAGACACGTGAATTCCGACATGTAAATGTCAACTATGATAACCCCGGCAGCAACACAACGAAAGCTCTAACGTAAACTGATAATCATATACTGCATATTCTAAACGGTCTGCCTTACCACCTTATTCGACTGATGATGTTGCATTGCGACTTAACCACGGGAATGACTTATAAAATCGCCAGTAGAAATGGCAGTGCTATAAATACACCTTTCATGCCAGCAGTGGAATACTCCTATATTATTACTCCTGAGACTCATATATGTCAACTCATACATTTTTTAGTTTTATATCCCAAATTCAATACTAAGAAATTCCATTAATTTCCGTTGATAAAATTCACACGCACGATTAGTCTTTCAAACAATTTGCTGAACTATCCGATGATGACATTAAGGAGGAGCGTGCCGAGAAACGACTACATTATTTATTCAGACTCTGACCGAAGTTTCCTTTGATTAATTCAAGCCATTATCAAAAATAAAGCTTCAGGAGCAACTGTTTTTGAGATTCACGGAAATCTCACAACTCCAATAATTTTAAAGGAGCTGATGCACAGTTCAGTTATTTTGCGTGTAAAACTCGCACCAAGCACCTGTTTGTGGCAAACATTTTTTCGTTCGTTACCTTGTATCTTAAAATCTAATACATCGAAAAAAATCACGACACAATTCTGTGCCATTTTCCTTATACTTTTCTTGTACTTTTCCATCGTATTATACAATATTAAAGAAAATATTATTTGAAATCTTTGAATACTGCGGAAATTGGTTACCAAAAATTAACTCTGGCAATAAACATTTAAATAATAATAGCATTCATAAGGCTATTCCATTTTACAAAACTGATCTAGCTACAAATACTAAGTTGCAATATCAATTTTGAATGTGGCCTTCTATTGCTTCGGTGAGTTCGGTAGCACTTTTGCACAGTTCATTTTTCACTTTCACACTTTTATGAGCGAGCTGGCGCACACTATTCTTCCTGCCGAATGCATTAAATTACAGCTCGAACATCAGTCTACCCAAAAGTATATGTACCATCAAACATAAGGTAAATAAAAACTCTATTTTCTTTACTTTTGGCCACCTTTTAAGGGTTGTTCCCAACGTGAGATAGTGCAAAAGAAAAATTTCTGTGAAAATTATGCATGGATGTATATTATTAATAATTTTATTCCATTGTTAAACATAATTGCACGGGTGGAACCATAACTATGGATGCTGATCTGTCATACCGCGCGCAAACATAGAGCACGAAAGTAAGAATTCAAAGGCGGATTTAAAGGCGTCCGGAATGAAACGAGTCACTTCACTGGCCGCGCATTGCAGGTCACGTACGCGGAATTAGCAAGTGGAATATTTTACGCTGCAACCGCTCGAAGCACTTCATCACCCTTCCGTCTCATTCCGGTACTCTCGTCCAATTCCAGACGTGTTCTCTCTCACAAAATCCCCGAAGGAGAAAGAGAAGCGCTTCCACTTCCCCGCGATTCCAAAACGTAAATCCGTTTGAAACGCGCGTGCCGTGAAGGATAGGGAAACACTGGAACACGCTACGCTTGCAAAATAGTGGGGGGATTCAAAATCCCCTTTCGTTTAGCGGCTGAAATCGAGGCTCATTGTTTCAGCCGAGGTAATAGCACTTAAGGTAACGATAAAAACCGCCTCTGCTCCTGGCTCTGAGCCACCTCTCGTAATGGTTTGGCGAGCATCATCGAGATCAGCGGATTTTCGCGAGTAATGGGCACCAAACCCCCAGTTTTCTCCCAGCCTGCCACTTCCATTGATAGAGTTCGGTTATCGTACAATGCCTATATCCCAAAATTAACATCTTAGGCTTCCATTTGGTGCGTAACTATAGCGAAAAATCATTTAATGTACCAGCGCCAAAAATAGTAACTGCAGTGCCGTAACCCATACAAAAGGCTAGTCATTGCACTCACTAGTGCTGTGACTTTTTTTCTAGCATTGAAATAGTACATATAACGCCTAATAAAGACAGGGATAAATATTTAAATGCCTTGAAAAATTGAAAATGAAAACAGTACGCTTTGATTTCATCTAAGATGCAGGGTTTGAATGGAACCAAATCCGTTATAGCCTCAGATATATAAAATATCCAATAACTAAATGCACTAAAAATAACTACGTTCGTACTCAAAATGGTTGTACAACATTTTTATATTAACATCATCAAATAAACAGTCATACGTAAGCAATGTAAAGTTAAGAAATGTTAATACCTGGGAAGGTGTAAGTCACAGACAGAAAAATACGATCAATCATGTATTTCGCATAGCGACAGAGGCCGAAATACCTCCTTTCGTTATAAAAATCGAAAGAAGTAAAAATAGAGTTACGAGATTCCCAGAGAGCTTTACCAAAAGGCAGGAAAGTTTAAGTTTTGAAATCAGAGTCAATTAGTAAAAGAAAAATGATTGCACAAGTCCTATCTACCATACATCCTAAACTTGGAGTATGCTTTCGCAAGTGAGAGAATTAAAAACTACTTGGATTGAATGAAAATAAGCCAGCCAATAAAATTTCCCTACAGCCTAAAACACTTCGGTCAAGCATCTAACATAAAAGTCATTTCATTTTGTTCTCGTCCTCTGCACTTAAGTCATAAATTCACGATGCAAAGTACATGTTTCTGATTCTGGCCTAACTTTGGGCAACCAAGTCATGATAATAAAATCAATAGCTTAATACCCAACGCTTAGACTTTATTACGCTAAAACCATGGTCAGTTAGAAATTAGCATAAACCCATAATCAATAAGCGAATCTTAAAAATTGCAATCGACAAGTTATTTCACCTTGATGATGGCAAAAATAAAATAATTCTGGACGAAATAAGAGGAGGTAGAAGATATGAAGAATTGAAGAGGGATCTAATAACGGGTCATCCTTAGGAGGGATAGCGAGACAATGTCTATGAGGTTGGGATGCAGAATGGGGACTGTCCAAGAACCAACCAATCAGCTGGTAGAATACTTGAATGATGGCAAAAATTTGTCTACATATTATTTTTTTACAAAAAAATTTAAAAACATTAATGAAAAATTAATTATAACAAAATAAAATATAAAAATAATAATATGAACAATGATAAATTATCATCGTGGATTATAACAAAGCCGTTGGTTTTAATTTAAGCTCTTTTTATGAAAAACGTGTACCAAAATTACAAGGAGGTTTATTGAACGATCAATCCACCCGCAATCACGGAAACTTTAGCTGAGAATCGCATAACATGGAGTAAAATGGCATATCGTGACAAAAAAAGAAATAAGCTGCCAAAAATAAATGTATTTTAAGCTTAGCGCGAGTTGTGACGCGAAGTCGATAAACCTGATTAGTCGGATGGCTGCATCGATTCACTCTTTCAGACTTCGCGCTAACGAGGCTCAACATTATGAATGCAATACTTTATTCGCGGGAGTGTAAAAAAAATCCGTTTGAAAAGAGAATCATTTAAGGAGAGATGGAAAAGTATGGGGAGAAGGGGGGGTGTGCGCAGTGAGCGGGAGAGTCGTGAGCTCTTCTTTTCATTGCGACGCGGGGGGGGGGGGGGGAGAGTTTCCCGCCATTATTTACACAATGGCTCTAATATCCCGCGTGCCACTTCGGACCCCTCCCTAAAAACAACCTAAAACTGCGTTCCCCAGACCATCCTTGGCAACACCACGCAGAACCAGTCGGCCCTCTTCTTATACGTCTCCCCCATCAGCAAGCAAGAGTAAATAAATACTCTTGACCACTCTTGCTTGATATTATTCAGGCGGCCAAACTTAATGAGGCACGAGGAGCAGCACCGCAGGCAGGATAAGCCACTCGAAACTCTCTTTTCCTCATTAAAAATTTTCGCTCAGGACAGGAGAAAGAGAGAGGAATAGTAGCTTCAGCCGCTCGGATTAATTTTTATAATTGCCGTTCCTACGTGTAGCGCCCCCTTTCATCCCTCATCTGCCGATTTTTATAAAATATTACCAGTTTTAGTGTTTTTTTTATTAATTTGAAACTTGTAATCCCTCTTTTCTTCTGGGTAGTTGAACATTTTTTAAATTTTTACCTACTCATCCCGGTGCGGACCGTGCTCCACATTCATGAGCGGTTTTAATTTCTCTCTTCCCACCCCTAGTTTTATTTATCTACGAGCTTCATACACTCCTGTTCGAGCTCGAAGTACTCATTTCGTGGCACGTTAATGGTGCTAATTAATTCAGATTCATTCTGTTTGCCCGAAAGCATTCACCGTTGTCTTCTAAAGCATCAATGGTTGCCACATTAAACGCGCACACTGACATTTCATGCACAAAATTGGATACAGCTCTCAGCCTATAGAGAACAAATGAAAGCTTTCACATAATTACAAATCTTCAATACTAATGCGTCTTTCTTGCATAATACTAGCTATGAATTTACAATTTCATCACAAGTTCACTTACTGGAAGGGATTGATATAAAGACAATAGTTACTAAAGGCGTCCGCTATTGATGAAGAGAGTTGAGTATTCATCCAGATACGATTGATTTTGTAGAGCATTGCTAAGAAGTGAGTTTTCAAGCAACGTAGTAAAAAATGAAATAAAGTCAGTCCTCCTTAATTTCTACGTACCTCATTACAAAAGAATCTGGCATCCGTCATTAAATGAATTTTTACGGTGCTAATATTCTGATGTTCATTTAATTTGCCCAGATACTCGTGATTACCTTCACGTACCTTAATTTATGGTATCAAGCTGCTTGATGGCATTCACACACAAAAGGGTAATGAAAATATTCCTCATGTGACTCTTAAGCGTGTGACGGAAGCTAATGCCGCCGCGCCGTCAGAGATGTAAGATACACCCGTGGCGATATTCTCAAAAGTCAGGCTTTCAAATCCACTCGACAATCCGTTAAAATTATTACACTATCGTTAAAATGGGGCAACGTTGGCCTTGGGGTAGCGAATCTAACTACACATCCAAAGTTGGTAAATGTGACATTCGGGGACGGAATATGCTCTAGTGGTAAGAAGGAAGAAGGGACTTAAAAGTCGCAATCTTGTTCCAATAAAGCCGACTTGATGATATTATTTTCCTTAATACTCTCTAGTCATCTGAGATCAACCAACGTAAAACATAGAAACAATACCCGATATACTTGAAATTAAATGAAAGGAAATATACTTTTAAAAAAGTTTAGTAATTGGTTTAATGACTTTTTTTACCATGATTTAAAATAACGCAGCCCCGCACTCAATTTTCAGTATTCATAGTAGTTATTACTCACAAGTTATTATTTTGTCACAAAAGGATTTACCTCAAAGTCGTCTGACCATTTTTGACCATAGCACAAAGTTGCACAGCACAGTCTGGGGCTGATCTGATATACTAATTGATGAAAATATAAATGAAAAGTACTTATTTCCATAGCTTGAAACATGAATTTCTACTAATTATAAAACAACAAGTTGGGATGTTGGATCGTAGTTTTCCGTGGCGTTCTGGATTCGTGGATCTCTCCATTTTTCGGGTTTGCGCCGTTTATGACATCCAACGCGGCGCAAACCCGAAAAATGGAGAGATCCACGAAACAAGTTGGGATGTTATTTCAATAATTTTTACTCTCATAATTCCACCCCATCTCCATCTTTAAAAAGCGATGAAAAACATTTTATGATAATTTTAAGAAAGAGCACTTTCAAACTGCAGCACCTGGTCTGCGAACCGAAATGGAACAGGAGAGCATTATCTTTTTTTCAATCGATAAGAGGGACACAACGAAGTACTGTGTAGCCCTGGTTTGTTCATTAGGGACGCAATTATTCTCGCACAGTCCACACAAATTGCATCGCCGCATGGGTCTGCAGCATATTAAAGAGGGAGGATGACGATTCCAAAAATGAAAGAGCGCAGAGACTTTACAAAGGGCACGAATAATAAGGATAGTACGGCCCCCAGACACACTTTCATGAAAACGGCGGGACAAAGGCTACTACTGCAAACAGTGCTCAGGAGTGGTGGTTGCAATACGACGGCAGCGCCCTATCCTTCGGGCCCAGACGCTTATATTAGGTCTCAGATTATGATCATGGACTTCGCTGAGAGGTATTTAAGAGCGCGGCTCTTTTGGACCGACGCACAGTGGGCTGAAATCGAAAAAAGCTGGACAAATTTCCAAAATGGCTTTTTTGGAGATAGAATCATACAACTTGGTACAAATACTCACAATTGATTGGCAACCAAGGAATAGCATGTCATTGGTCATGTTCTATCACCGTTGCCGAGATACACGGGCTCAAACATAACCAAAATTCCAAAATTACACCTGAGTTCAGTTTTCTACAAAAATCTTCCTATTTAAGTTGAGGGTGACGCTGTGGGAGGAATTTGGTCGAATAAAAACTAATAGGTATGTTAAAACCACTCTTGTATTTTATTTTAATTAACATTGGGAGTTTTTTTTTCGAAATTTAGGTGATATCACGTTACAAAATGGCGGACGCTATTTTCACGCAAAATTTCATATTAAATATTAAATATCTAGTGTTTTACGAAAGTGCCTTTCAAATGACTCATATTAAATGAATTGCTAAAGCTTTCTAAAGGTAGATCTGAAATAAAATTGAAAATTTGTTTGCGACGACAAAAATTACATTTGATTTTTCGTACGCGCGTCCGGAACCTGATACGCGCGCCGGGAGCTGGAAATGTCGTGACCTGAGTGAGTTTTGTCAAGCCATAAGGAACATAACGCTTCTTATTCATCTTTTTTTATATGTGTGTATTGCTATCGATCTCCACAGGCTCTACACGTATATAATCGTGGTGATATTGAATAATTAAGGTATTAAAGTGTACGCGAAATCGCGTTCAAGTTTTCTCCTCTCTTATTTTGTCGCCCTCCTCGGTTTTAAGTATATATTGCGGGGTAAAAATAATATCCTCCGCGTCACCTTGAAACCCTCATGACCTGAATTTTCCAAGTATGTGATCTCACACTTCGTCTACTTTAAAAGCGCAGTTTGGCGTTTAAACCTACGACTAATTTGTTACCGGCTTGAACAAGCCTTTTGATGATACGGATATGACGTAGTCGTGACGCCATATTATTCATTGACATTCGGTTTCGAACGTCTACCATTACATAAATAAACATTTAGGAACTCAACTAATAATCCAAAACGATTTCGGCTCCACCTCTTTCGATATAGGATTCGACACCATATTGCCTTGGTCGATCACGTGATTCTCTTTCCCATCCATTATTTAAAGTGTTCACTGAATAGCTGAATTTCTAGCCGTCAACTGCACTATCATAATGGGTGAAGTATAGCCTGGTTTAAATCCGTCTCACGTGTAATGGTGAAATTATATCTTTCCCATCATTCAGATGAACGAATTTTGCTCCTCTCTTCCGTTCGCACGGAAAGAGGAGAGGTGATCTCAAAGGAGTAGAAAGGGGGAGGGAACTGCAGTAAGAAGGGGAGGGTACGGAGAGAGGAAGGACAGACGAGACTTGCGGACGGGGAACGTCGAGGCCTTTTGTGTGCTGCGTTTAACCATCTCAAAAGCGGCTTTGGACTCATGAATACCCAGAGCACCTACCTGGGGGGTTTTTAAAGGCGTCGGAGGACGTAGAAGGGCAACCCGGGGGAAGGGGGAGTAGGAGGAGGCGGCTGGTGTCAGGGGTTTGACGGAGTGAGGAAGAGACGACGACGTGTAGTTCCAGGGCCAGGCGTACGTAATGAGTCTCAGGGCACATCCTCATTACTGCCCACGGACCCAACCCCTCCCACTAACCCCTTCCTAGGGTTGCCTACTCCAACGGAATCTCCGGGAGACGCGGGGAATCGGACTATCATTATTATAACTAGGAGACGGTGGCCATTGAAATTCGACGGGAATCAGAAAAAGTGGATAATTGTGCATAGGATGTAGAAAAAGCCCCTACTAAAATCTCACTGTGGTTCTCATATCAATCACTTAATCAAGAACCTCAATAACTAACTAACCTCAGGCAGTGGCAAACCCCCAATAAAGCATATCCTGCTGTTTAAAAGGAAGATAAAAGTTTAACTGCTGAAACAGTGAAAAAATGGACGTTTTCAGATACAAAAATGCAATTTTTAGGTAATTGCTAAGAACTAGAAAAAATCGAAAACAAGCACTAAAAAATAAATTCTTTAATCCACCCGATATTCAAAGTTTTTCAATCTTGTATTTTAAGTGCATGTAAATACAAAAAAAGAAACCTAATCCAGTTTTTTTCTCCGGGAAATAAAATATCTAATGGGTAAAAAACACTTTAACATTGTTTTTCGGGATCTTCACTCTTTTTCTGATCGGTTTTAGGTCACGATCTGAATTTTCGTCCAATATAAACTTCCCAGGTTGCCTGAAAGTCATTCAAACAGGCGGAACCGACAGACAGACGGGCAGACTTTAGTGAATTACTAATATACAAGTAGAGAACACCCGTTGAAATTCAATGGGTGGAAGAAAAATTAAAACTGTTCCATTGAACGTAAAGAATCCCCATGATGTGACGTGCAAAATGCATTTACCATTTACGATACCGTACAACATTCATTTACCACTCATGAAGAGGATGGGATGAAAAATATCCCTACTAAAATCTCACAGTAATCATCATATTGATCGCATAACGTAAGTCATAAACGCCTCATGCATAAAAGTTCCCATTTAAATCGTATGCTACGGTTTCCAAGGACTTTACATTATTTACTATTTGAAAAGCCTGCTGAAACAGACTTAATAATTGGCGATATAATAAAATATTAATGAATTAGGTAAATAATAATATATAAATTAATGTGTGGTTTAATTATTTATAATTAATTAAGATAATTCGAAAATCTCCGAGACAGTTCGTTAGAATTATTAAAAAATTATTTATGTTTTGAAAAATAAATAAATGGGTGTATTATAAAAAATGCATACGTCCGCGCCATGTGTCAGTTGGTGGAGAACTTATATTCCTGCGAATATGGAGCTCGCTTGCCATCTTTTGGCGCACATATGTATCACTAAGCCTAGCAACTGAATGATACGTACGTACACGTAGCCTTTTAAATATTTTATAGGAAAAAATCGGGGGGGTGGGGGGGGAGGGGGGTCGAGTAGGTATATCACATTTTCACATCTATCTACATATATTCTATCTATATTTTAAGTATATCTATATTACTGATTCACTTAAGTCTGTCTGTCAGTCACGCCTGTTTGAAGGACTTCCAGGTGATCTAGGAAGTTGAAATTTGGCACAAACTCAAGTAGAGGCCTAAACCCGCCCCGAAAAATTGTAAACAAACCCAAATAACATTTTAAAGGGTTTATTTATACCCCGTATCCCGCACCCTATATTTTTAATTTTAAGCCCCAAAAGAACAGCATTAAATCGGTGTGGAGGTTTCCCTTTTTTAGATTACTTGAAATCAAGATTTAGATTTAAAATTTTCATTACTGGACAGACAAGTAAATTTAGAACCGCCAGTAAATGTGGGAAAAATTGCTAACAACAACTTAAGAGGGTTGTTTCTATCCTGAATTTGTGAAATTTTAGCCCCATAAGAAAATAATCGATTTCGATGCAAGGGTTTGTTTTTTTAATTACTTGCACTCAAGATAAAAATAGGTTGAAACTTGCACTTTCGGGTGGCTAAAAGAATGCTGTTCTTAATTCTTGCATTCAATTCTCCTGTACGTTTCGCTTTTGCTGAAAATTGTGTTCTTTCTCGTAAACAATCCACTTTTTACAATTTCAACAATATCAGCTATATAAAACGCTACGCGTACATACGTATGATTCAGTTGCTAAGCGTAGTGATTCAGATGCCCACCAATAGATGACACATGGCGCGGGATTAGGTAGTTTTCAAATACACGTATCATTACAAAAATGAATAAAATAGAAATAATTCTAGAAAATATTCAAGTAAATTTTCGTTATTTTTATTTATTGATACATAAACCACGCGTTAATTTCAATTTAGTTATTTACCTTATCCATAAATTTTGGCTATTTTGCTAAAATGGCTAATATCTTAGCCTTTTTCTGCAGGCTTTTCAAATAGTTTACACCATAAATAGGCCTATACGATTAGTGACACATTCCGAATAGTTCCTCTGTATTCGTAAACAGATGATGATGATGTTCACCCCAATTTTTTTTCCAAAATGTCGAATTGTCGACATATGGGCTCTTACGCGATGAATCCATCCTCGACGCTGGTGTGCAAGCGAAATCGACTCAGTCATCAGTGAGCGGTTTCATCTCTCGATTCATGTGGCATAATCCGTTTAGTTGCGACTATTGGTTTCTATGGCACCATTCAAAATATCGTTCGCATCCATTTTTCCGTTTTTTTAGCCCCGTAACTCATGTAAAAAGTTTTTCATTTGACTCGTACATCTGCAAATGGTAGAAAAACGCTAATACTCAAGTAAGTCAATGAATATTTTTTTATTTAAAAATAAATACAAATTAACAATCTCGTCAACCACCAAAATGTTATTCGTCTACGAAATATCTATCACAAGCAGGAAGATGTATCAAGGGGGCATCATAAAGGCCAAATCGCGTATGAGATTCTCACAGAAAAATAAATGAAAGCTACAAAGCGTTGGGGGACTTCGGTCACATGTGGCGCTGCTGTAACCCGCGAATCCAAATTTGACGCAATTGGTTACAATAATAAATGCGATAAAATAATGATTCATTAAGTTCTGTTTCGATTATTATCAAATAAATGTATGCTCCAACTTACAATACATATTTAAGTACGTGAATGCCGACTACATGTTAAAATGAAGGCTGTAAACAAACCATGGTGGTATCCATCTTGAATTCCCTCAAATTTTGCATTCCATCACAGTACAAGTAGTGGAGCGCTGCAACTAGTTTGGGCCGAGGGCCCCGCCATTGCCCGTG
Source organism: Pyrrhosoma nymphula (assembly GCA_963573305.1). Lineage (NCBI taxonomy): Eukaryota > Metazoa > Arthropoda > Insecta > Odonata > Coenagrionidae > Pyrrhosoma > Pyrrhosoma nymphula. The sequence continues at coordinate 65,244,333 of OY754330.1, read as the reverse complement.
GTCTGGTCTCTGACATGTCTAAAGATCTTATTAAAAGTTCTAAGATTACATTCTTCATTCGTTGAGAACAGGCACGTTATGTTCAGAGGCATTGGCTAACTTCCATTGACATAACTTGAACAATATCGATTTGGCTTTCATTCTTGCTGTGCTGCCAATGAGATAAGCAGCTAGTCCAATGAACTAATAGTTGTCAGTTTACGTTTCATTGGTATAATATATTCAAAGGGACGACACGTCCGTAAGGCCCTGCATACTCAATTACATGCGCCTGCGCCACTACCCTGGAGTGGCAACATACTCCCTTAATCAAACTGGCGTGGCGCGAAATTCGTACGGAATATGGTCCCGCGTAACCAGCGACGCACTCAAAATATGATATTGTAGGCTAAAATTAACGTTATACCTGTCAGAGACATTATATTTTATACATGTCACAGACTTTACACATATCATAGATGGAACGTACGCTTTAATATTACAAATTTCGACCAAATTAAAGAGTACCACATGCATGTTTTCCTTTTCGATGTTAGATTTTGTGCATTTTGTGAAAAAATATCAGATAATGAATGATCGTGGTTAACAATAGATCTACAGGTCCTTTCCGCAGGTGCCTGATAATGGCAAAACGGGACAGCTCTGTGGCAACCGATTGCAACGGACTTCGATAAGTGACGCTGCTGCCATCTTGCGATCTGGCGTGGCATACTCCTTTCGAATTCAACCGAGTTCCTTACTACTGAGCGGACGTTGACACATTTCTAAAAAAGCGTAGTCATATTTTTAAATTCCTAATGCCTACAAATGATAAAACATTATATAATTTTCATATACAATGAAGGAAAATATGTTGAAAGTTATCAGACATTAAGAATTTTAGTCGGATACTGAGGGGGGGGGGAATTTCCATTCATTAAATTTCCCCTACGTCAGCGGTTCCCAAAATTTTTCTTTCCGCGACCCAATTTAGCCCATACGTTTTAGCCGCGACCCCCTAAAAATAACAAACAATGTGTACATTCAAATGATATTGCTTTTAAAGTAATTACAATCCTCATCTCGCGACCCCTTTCCGAACGGCCAGCGACCCCCCTGGGGGTCGCGACCCCCAGTTTGGGAACCACTGCCCTACGTTAATCTCAACAAATTCTCGTTGACATAGTGACGAAGGACACTGTTTGTGGCTTAAATATAACAACCGTGCCTACAATTAAATAAGAATTCTATGAGAATAACAGTAAGCTGTGGTCGTATTTTTATGCTGTGATAAGACTTCTATCTCTCTTGCGATCCTGATAGTGGTTGAGAACAATTCTTTTGCATCTATATAGAGATAAAATGTTAAAAGGGTGTGTTTTAGTTTGCTTACCAGCAAAATTTGAAATTAATAAATGTTTTCCAATTTACGCATCTCATTATTGTCGAATGCACATCCAAGTGGTAGTTTTTCATGTTTTAAATTTTATTCCCCGACAGTTCCAACTGCGGGAACGTACAACGCTCTGGAATCAATTCTTGATGAGTTTGCAATCCTTCTCCTCCCTCCTGACACCCCCTACCATACACCAGGGCGCCTTCCCAGCCCTCAGCCAAGAGAGATGTAAGCGGAAAGAGCGAAAGAGAGAGAGGTGCGGGGACCGTAATGTAGGGGACATTAAAAGCAATGAGGGGTGTGGGAGATGACTCATGGGGACGTCTGCGGGAACAACCCGGCCGTTTCCGCGCCCTGCCGCAAGGCGTCTCACGTGCCGACCAGGGCTACCAACCATCCCGAACTCTCCGGGAGTCTCCCGGAACCGGGAAATTAATTTTTTTTCATTCCCACCTCTCGGACTGAGTCGATTTCCTCCCGTTTAAAGTTCGTCTTATCTAAATCTATAAAGCTGAAAATCTGTTTGTTTGAACGCTGCTGATTTCCACACCCCTTGATGGATTCGAGAAAAATTTGATGGATTAATAGGCTATGCAAGAAAGACTCAAGGACCCCAGGCCTCTAAGCCTGCCTCAATTTTTAACTAACTTTTACTTCCATAAGAAAAGCATTGTATTCCGTGCTGAGGTATCTCCTATTATTTTTTTAAATTTTGCACTCATAACACGGGTCTGAAACTTTCAGTATCGGATGATTAAAAAATTTTTTCATGGACTTGGAATTTTGTTTTTTTTAATTCTTGCTATCGACTTTCTAATTCACTTTTTTGGCCTAAAGCTTGAGTTTTTTCTCCAAAGTCGTCAATTTTTGCAGTTTCTACATATTCAGAAATTAATTTTTTATTGAATTTACAACCACAGCATAGACTTTAAACAAGACCTTATACCCGCAGCACTTGATGGATCAATGATTAGTATATGCATTTTGAATGTCACATTGGGAGGATTCTCTAACTCTAACGTTTCCGTTTTATTTTTTTCTTCCAACGGGCACTATCTTCTAGTAATTTCAAAAATTTATTTCTTCGCATAATGTTTTGCTGCAGCTCATAATTTTTGTTTGTAGTGGTGGATATTTTACTCATTGGAATCCCAATATGTGCTTGGGTACTGTGCGGAGACCTTACAAGTGAAGTGCTCTGTCCGTTACGTCAAACTGTGGATCTCTTTGCGCCTTTCGTTAAGATCAGGCTAACTCCGACGCCAAGTTTCTCTCCGCCCTTCATTCTTGCTCCAAATAATTTTCCTTTGAAGTCCTACCCACCATACCCTCGATGGCACAAATGAATTCAGTTGTTGTTTTCCTTCCGTAAATAACCAACCAACTAAGCTAACACAACCTGGAGTAGAACCAAGGAGTATCGTACATCCAGGCTGTGAACGAGCAGTTCCGGACTCATATCTTGTGATAAATATTTTATTGCTATTTATTACCACAGCTCATATTTATTGTTCTTTTATTGTGAACAAATTTGGCAAGGTTTTCGTGGGTCGTTTGTTTGTCTTTCCGAAATGAGTTCGCGTGTATTCGGGAATCAGAGATAATTTTATAAATACGCCAGTTAGTTCATTGCTTGTGAGTTGCGCTGGAGACTGGTATTACTTGCTTCGAGTAAAAATTGGTTTGAAGAAAGAATGATAAGCTTTCTAAGCATTCAGCGTAAAATAAAAGAAGTGATTACGGTGATACGGAAATAAATTAACCCTCATCGCTGGACAACGTTAGGAGGTGAAGAAGTCTCGACCATTCTCGCGATCTTTCCTCGTTCTTCTTGCAGCCAAATCTCAATCGTTATCGCATCTCCGCGGTCCATGCCACGTATTCTACCGTAATTGTTTTAATATTATATATTACACTGTTGTATTCTAAGTCGTTCTTCCACTGTTTTCGCGTATGCAACGGACTTACGAGACTCCGTTGCTAGTGAAACGGTCACATCTTTCCCAGCTAAACACTCTTTCCCTGCTCAATTCTCTACGTTTCCCCTCGGCATAATCTAATAATGAAAACTAGAGGATGAAAAAAGACACCCATAAAAATAAATTAAGATAAATGTAAAACGAATTAAACCCTCGGAAACTAGGCTTACTACGATGTGGATGCTACTTACAAATTATACGTCTCCATTGGACGGTGTTTTCAGTCTACTATTAACTCATAAGCGCCGTCCAGAAGCTGTCCGAGCTATTCTTTCAGCATTTGAATGGTTGGTGACTACTTCCATTTTTTTAGGACATTTTTCTTTCTATCTTTATCATGGCGAGCGAAACATTTCACATCAGCGAAGCGTTTACTTCAATTATATCACTTTTTTACGCAACCTCACCCAAAAAAAATCACCAACCATTCAAATTCGTGCATTCTCTTTAAATATTTACGTGTCCTAATCTCTTGAAAGGTACTTGTGCGTGGCATTTACATCCGACTTATCGTTAACGGAGCATGCTTATTCTCAAGGCAACTCAAGTATCGAACGTGTAGGTATTATCACTACAATGTTGACAGAGTAAGGTGTCAATTGATTTCATTGGACACTTCCAACTGGTTTTCAATTTTGAATTTCACCGTTGGCCTACTTTAAATTAGTATGATTTATACAGCTCCAAATTTCAATTTCTATACGATCGTGTTTCAGAGACACAAGAGTGAATCAAAATATATATTCATAGCGGCATCAAAAAAAAACAGATAAACATACTTCAAGCAAGTGTTACCAAAATATTCACACGCATGGTCGATATCCACATCGTTCTACATCTGTTTATTATCCTGAAATCAGCGCAAATGCTGTGTTGCAGTGGGAGACTGAAAATAAAGGAGAGAAAATCAGCAAAGGAAAAGAGAAAATGAAAGTGTAAATGCAATAATCATTAGCTCAGTTCATGCTGCAGACATGAATGATGAGTTTGAAAAGCGAATTTAAAAGCCTCTTCATTCCATATTGCGATTGTTCAACCCTATTTCGACCTTTGTTCGTCCTGAAGATTGTTTTAAAGGCATATATCACATTCCCCACGTTGTGAATCGCAATCACAAGTTTGATATCATCGCAGGTTTTTTTTGTTTAACGCTTTACACTCAGGGGTTCTAAGCACAGCATTTTTACTAACGTATTAAAGGCTTTTGATTCGATCTTAAGTTTCCCACGTATTTGGTGGTTTGTTTTCGATTTTGCTTGGCAGTTCAATTTCGTCAATGTCATTTAACCAGAAATGTTGGCATTATATTACATCTTGATTCTTACAAAAGCTAAAAAAAATAGTAGTTAACATCTTTTAATAACCTTTATTTGTTCAAAACTGTCAACTTAAGAGCAAATGTATGCGATATTTAGAGATTTAGTATTAAGGAGAGTGGTAATGAGCACCTGGTGGTTACAAAAAAGTCTGTAATCACTGATTTAGGTAAACGGTGGTTTTACGTGTACACCTCTGCGATTTCGGGAATTATATAAAGCTGTTGTAGAGGTGCTTGCGTCGTCGTATGCATAGCGGGCATCACGTCACCTTCCTGACGCTCTCGAAACTTCTCCAACATTTTGGTACTGATCGATTATCAATGCCATTTAGATGTCCTTATCGATTAAACTATTTCCATATGTATAGCTTTTTAGTGAATATGGGGTGATATCTAAATTAAAATTAAAACTTCATCGCTTATTTTGTTGTTCCTCACCAAAATATAGAGTACAAAAACATTTTTGTCTAAATAAATAAATCTAGACTATGAGAGCTTTTTATTCAAGATATTGAAGTTATCGCAGATCGGAACACACCAGCGTACACAAACGACATTGAATGGAGCGATATGCACTGGTGAAATGTTTGGTAACCTGCCGGTAGGTCGCATTCAGTAGGTGGACAACAGTCACGGCCGCATGTTTTGTGTACAGTTATCGAATTCGTTTGAATTTAGTATTTAAAAACGTATGATTTTTACCACGGAGTAATGAAAAACTTAACAATATCCTTATTTGACGCCTTTACGGAAAATCAACTTAAACATTGTCACGGATGCGATTAACGACGTTCTTTTGTTGTTTAGCGCAGGTCATTTCTTCTTCAGATCTGTTTTAAAGTGCGCTACCTAGGGCGCAGTGTCTGTAACGAGTGGAAGGCAAGTGCGCTGTTGTGTTGCGAAGTGATGAGCGCTCTAGAGTGAAAGAAAAGCTCCCTATATCTTTTGTGGGACCAAAATAAGCGCGCTAGCACACCGGAGTCACAAGGTGTGCAACCGCGGAAATTTTCACTCACGCCCGCTTATCGTGTTCATTCGCGGCGCCATCTAAAGGCCGTGCTCACGTTGTAGTCGTACACCCGATCGAATAAGACCACATTTATTTCAAGCGCTTTGTTAGTTACGAAAGGATGAAATCAGGATTGATCACCCTGCAAACTTTACATTGTCGTTCCCGTCCATGGTGCCCCATCGTCGGACACTTACTCGGACGTACGTGAAAGAATTTTTTCGCACTGGAGTTTTTTTCGGGAAAACATAAAACGCAGTACCCTTGGTAAAGACGGCGTGCGTCCGTGAACAAATAGTATCCATCCCTACTGCACTCACTCGTCAAAAACTCTCTTCGTTCCGCCGAGAGGCAGAGCCACTGGGAGGATCGCTCAAAAGGGGAGGACTCAAAAGAGCACCGTGGCATGCCGCTCCGCTTTAGGGAAACGAAACGCGAGAATATGCATGCGTGCGAAAGCTGGTCTTTGACAAGGGAAGAGTGGTAGCGAAAGAGAGAGAGACAGAGAGAGAGAGTGAGGGAGGAAGAGCTGTTGAATGTGGTTCCAACCGCAGAGTGACTTAGATGTACTTTAATTCTCATTCTGGCTATCTGTAGCAAAATGAGTCCACAGGTTGGTATGAATAAAATCCTAACTTACCACGCTATGGTTGTTCACCAATTGAATTTTATATCTCATGGTGCTAATGTAAGAATAGGTGAAGCATGAGGAAAAAATACTACTTTTACATCTAATGTAAATACCATTTTCGCGAAAAAAATTATTTTTCAACTGACTTGCGTAATTTTTACCTTAATTTTTAGCTAGGGCTCATCAATAGCAATATTGTTATTTATTTAAGTAATATGAGAGAAAATGTTAAATTAAGTACTTGTTTTGACAAACACAATTGCGATAGCACATTTTCAACCCTTTCAATATTAGCAGGTCATATTTGTCCCAGTGTATGTGTTGGCGCGGCTAATGGACCAGATGTGATCTAAAACACCATTCAATTCAATTTCAAATTTATATACTTAAAAAATACAAATCAATCAATCATGTGATTATTTTATACTAAAAGTATGAGCAAACTACTTTATTAAGCTTAGCATTTTGTCTAGCTTAGAGGTCCAAAGCACAAAGTCTCTTGGGACATAGTTAATGTAGCTGTCTAAACTTTCAAAATTAGCATGAATTACCATTTAAAATAAATTATGCAGACAGTAAGAACGAAAAGTCGCAAAAAATATACTTATGTCATTTCAAACGTGCAAACATAAAAACCAGTCTTGCGAGAATTATAATGCTTTTGAGAGATGTCAGTGGGACGAAGGCAAACCCGAGTCACATCGGTCTCAGAATACAGCTCTTCCCATTTGCTCGGCGGATATGCGAGGGCCCACAGCGTAACTTTCCAGTGACGCCGTCGCTACAATAGAGACAGAATTCCTGGCGCAAAGCGATCCCCTTCATTAATCTCTGTTTTTACTCCGCAGCTCAGTCGCGTGGATCCGCGGCGCGTACCCATTTTCATGCCATCATATCGCTCCCACCCGTGGACAAACTCAAAATTTCGCCATGTCCCTCGCAGTGTTTCCCACACACTGGAGACACCCACGCCGGACGCAAGTATCGTTTTCAAGTCGGGTTGACGGCGGGGTGGCGGATGTAATAACGCGAGAGAATTCTCGTGAATGTTCGTACTGATTTTCGTGTTCCCTGTGAGAAAAATATCTTCCAAACAGCGTTCACTGTGAGAATGTATTCACAGGCGTGCGGTAAGGGTCACAGCCACCAATGACAAAAGCTTTCAAAAGGATCAAAGAATATAGTTCAAAAGGTGTCAATGGTACCGTATTAAATTGGTTGGAATTGGCAGCTAAGTCATTCTTTTTTGTAAAAGTAATAGGAAAGGGGAAATAATTCATCTGTGGAAAGAGAGTTATGATGATGTTACGTCCTTAAGACCTCAGTTATCATCATTAATCACAGATAATGATGAATCTACAAGTCTATAGATTTTGGAAAATATTTCTGGCTTTTGTTATATCAATGGAAAGTTTTGCGTTAAGCAGTAAATGATCCGTTAAAATGTAGCACGGTACCATTAGCTCTAACGGCAAACAATAACATCATTCAGCGTCCTGTGATATCTATTGATTCCCAACTGAAGACTTTAGAACCAGTAAGATGAAACTTCATGCTTTCAGAATATTCTTTCATGAATTTTCCTCGAGGGTTGAATGTATTTGCCTCTCATAAGTTGATATTCGTGAGGATAACTTTCAGTGTCCAAGTTGGTAAATTGAAAGTAGCATGGATAATAATTTCTTAGTAAGATGGAGGTGGCATACCAAGACATTTTTTCAATCACTGATAGCTACCAAAAATATCCGATAAATCAGCATCGTTTAGGATACTATACCCTTCATTAATGGATGGCCACCACTTTGAAAACCGGACACCATAAATTTAATTCTTCTTCGAGTCATTGCGAAGCTCTCTAAGATTAGTTAAGTGTTCGTCGACTTAAAGAGGCCTTTTTCAAGGCCTAAACTCTAAGGGATTCCATCAGCAATATACAACTCTCAAAAAGACCATACTCTCTCGTAATTTTTATGAGATCATAAAATGTTTACCAGATATAAATTCATATCAAAATCAAAAATCTCTCGTTTTGGTTCGGAACAACGTAGGAATCACTCCAGAACTTTTCCGGGTGGGCTGCCGACAAAAGCCAATTTTATAACAAAGCCACACCAAGTCTGAGCAAATCAGAAATTATTGGTACCTTATGAAAAAAGTTGGAGTTTTATGCCAAATTTCCGTTGCGAGCCTTGAGTGATTCCTCCCTAATTCCGACGAGACACTGGAGTGTCTCATCGGAATTAGGAAGGGATGATAAAAGCTGGAAGCAGTAGAATCTTCAAGATGGGTGATATGTAGTTACGAGTCAACTTCCGCGACATACAGCGTCATAACGAGGCCCAATTTTAAGCGAAGCATCGAATCAGAAATGCTATTTTGCAGTGCACAGGAGGACACCACATGATACAAAAATACTGCTAACATGAGGAAAGAACTAGATCTAGGATAGATATCGTCTGATATAGAATTTTTTTTATAAAATAACACATGGAACATTCCCCTTGATAAAAAAGATTTTTTTATTAACCTCAGTTTTATATTTCCTTGAACCAGAGTAAGTACTCAAAATAAAACCTTAAGTAAGCGTGGGAAAGACAAAAAAGGTATACTCCGTGTGTCATCATTTCGTCCTTCATATTACGATTAAAAGAATGTCCATACGTATTACACGTAAAATTAATACTTCAAAAGAGTCGGCGATCCTCACCTCAAACAAGAGCGTATTCCAGAATGCTTCATTGGCTAAACTTGACGATTACAAACTCCTCTCTCTTCAATTCTCCGGAATACTAATCAAGGAGATCGCTTGGTCCATTCACCCGAATCGCTCCCGCCACCGGCAGACCACTGAGAGGGATATAATGGAGAAAGCCTTCCATTTTTATCGTTCCATTGAGAACAGCAGCTCCAACAGGTTTTTCCAAAAAGGCTTTATTCCTTTGACACGCCATTTGGCTGGGGACAAAAAGCCGGAGGGATTGGACGGGAGAAGGCCTGAAAATTTCATCCCGTGCGGGGCAGAACCACGATGATGGAGGCAGAGAGAGCATTCGGCCCGACAACCACCGAAAATTGGGTGTGGATAGTCGGGAGCGCTCACGACGGTTTTTGTCTCTTCCGGACAAAGGGAGTTAGCAGGCTGAAGGCGGAAACGTCGAAGAGATGCCCTAAGAGTTTTTGAATATTTCAGGCTGAGTCCCGAAGAGGACTGAGACCTTTAGGGCAGCCCTTTAGCGTTTCATTAATTCCGATCCGTCTCCCTGACGAGCAAGTACCTGTGAATGATGAGAGATAGGAAAACAGAAACCTGCGCTCTTCACCATTACTCTCGAACCTTTTCATCACCGCCTGCGGAGTCTCGAGCAAGGCATGACAGGGTTGACTGGCAAGGAATAAACTTACGGAAACATTTCTGCCCGGATTTCTCATGGGTTTTGTATATGAGGCCGAAAATCTACAATAATATACAATAAAATATTAGACTGCTTATCATTCTGCATTATGCTGTTTTTAAATGGCATTGCTTTTTTCTTATCCTATGATGGTGGCTCAACTCATGTGACAGGAGCCTTGTAATCCACCTAAAACTTCCAAATTTATTAAAACAGCTATGCGGCTAAAATGTATCGGAAATTATTTCTACCTGAAGACGCCTCCTGGATGTAAGGCGCAACGTTTTCCACGAAGTAACGCAATGGAATTACCCGATAATAGATTGAAGTAAATGACCAGAACTCGCGAATAATGTCATAACGTGCTTTGAACCTATATGTGTATATAGGTAAATAGAAGCACAGGAACATTTTTTTTTATTAACAAACCTATTATTACTGTCATATTCTTATGTCTGACTTTAACCGCTTCATGAGCCATCATGCCATTAAATCATACGCCCAGTTAGTTAACTAGATAGTTACTGATGGCAGAACATAGTAATGTAATGTCGGTTATCATATGAAAAATTTGACTAAAGATTATAAAATCCGGCCTTGAAGTAAAAACCTCTGGGGTCCTATCTATTAGGCTAGCGCAGACCAGCAAACTTTTGCACACATTTGCACACATCGCGGATGAATTGGACGAAACGGAGCTAGAATTACCGAAAATATGCCGTGAAATGCGAAAAATAAGGTTGAAAGCGTACTCACTACTATGATTGGTTCATCTTTTTTTTAAGACGCGTGACGTAGAGAGTTATGTTTTTTATATTGGTTGAGGCAATGCTAGGTAATGTTCTAGGCACCAATTACTCACGTTAACATCATGATATACAATGAAAATGTTTTTAATTCTAGTCCCTTCACTCATTTACTTTCTGCAAAAACATTGACAACAACGAGCAAATAACTAATTCATAGTTATTAAAAAATATCTTAACATTCCAAACAATTAAATAGAAGGTTAAATTGATATTAATTCCGCAAAATAAAAAACTTTGGCTTCAAGGTGACAACATCCGATCTCCTTCCCACTGAAGTCACGACATCAATTCCTAATAAACTAGGCGCGAAAGTGTTTTCATGGAAGCTATAGCGGACGAAACTAGTCCCAAACGTGTTTTCAAGTGTGCTTCCCACTGCGCTAGCAAAAAAGCAAGTGGATTACGATCAGTCCCGTGAACTTCCCCTATGCTGACTGTGTAATCGGCTGTGGCCCTTATTGTTCGTAGCCGCGAGGTGTCAGCACTGAAGACTCGCCCTTAGAAATAATAATCTTATATGGAGTACATGGAAAAAAGAGCACGATTATGTTACTTTTCATGAGTAATAAGTACCATAGATGGAATTCAGAGTTCGTGATTTATCCATTAATAATTAACTCCAATGAATAAAATAGGCAAATTAGCAAATCCGAAGAATAAGTACTTGCCTTCAGTGCACATCACAAGTAACTTCGTCGCAGTGAAAACATACTTGGTAGATCATTGAAGTGCAATGTTTTCTGCTTGGATACACAGAAAGTTATTTTTCCCAAATACATTACCAACCCTACACCTATTTTCAACTAGGCCATTTAAAACTAGAATTGCAGGAGCGTTTGCCAAAAAAATTGAAGTTCCCGGAAATAGTTTTCAAAATCTCTATGAAATGAGTAAACGGTCAAATTTTGTGAAAACACCCGAAAATATCAAATTTTAATACCTGGTGTGGGCTGCATTTCACCTTAGGGAGGTTGAAATTTTAAGGTAGGGTATTTTCTTAGGGAGGCTGAAATTTGAAGTTAGGGTAGGTAAGTAGTCTCTTTCGAACAATTTCACCGAGTAAAAAGTGCCTTTTACACACCCGTTGCCTTGGATTTACCGGAAAATCTTTCCGTGGAATAGCATTGGCACACTTCTTCAAAGTTTCTTGGTCCCTTGGCACGAGAAAGAAGTGAAACCTTTCGGTATTGGTGTTGTACCCCAAGGTACAACCTGGTGCAATGCAACGATGACCAGGCATTTTTAAGATTAAGTATATTTTAAAAATACCTCAAAAGACTTGGCTCTTAGGGCACTGAAAAAAAAAAAAAAAAAAAAAATATATATATATATATATATATATACTCGATGTATATATATATATATATATAGCTCTTAAGGCACTGAAAATCACTAAATATCTTTCCGTGGACGCGCTATCCAACGTACTTTATGGCTATGATGGCTACTCATAGGGCGTGTAGTTCACCGCCATTTGTTGGTGGAGTTCCGTCGGTGCAGACAATAAGGGTGACGGAATTTTTCAACAGTCTCCAGCCCTTCACTTTCTAAGTTCGTGAATGTTACTCATTCTTGGAGGAAACATTTAATGTGAAGAAATCACTGTTTGAGTTTCATGGAATGAATCATTGCTATAAATTGGCAGGTGCAATTTTATCTTCTCCTGTTCCACCTGCGACACAGTATCAATATTTTCCAACCGAAGAAGAGATACGTAGCCTATTCTTGAAGAAAACGCAGGAGGAGATCAAAGATAACTGATTTGTTTAGCTCTACAGGGGATATTGGAGACTGATTTTATCAATTAATAATCCATTGTATCACTTTTCCCGAGTTTTGGAGCAAAATCTTTTCGCGGAATTGCATTGGCCCACTTCTTCATAGTTTCTTGGTCCCTTGGCACCAGGAAGACGCGCATCTTTTCTGTGTTGCTGTTGTACCCCTAGGTACAACCTGATGCAATATAACGATGACCAGGCATAGATTCCTAAGGCAAAATTCCTAAGGCACTGAAGATCACCAAATTATCCTTCCGGCAACGCGCTCTCCAACGTAAATCAAGGCTACTAATATGGTCCAGTAAATGATGGGGTTGTAGACGACATGCCAGAGGACATAGACGAAATGTCAGGGATGTGTTTGGTATATATAGGAGGTAAACATACTAAACGTCCCCGCGCCTACGATGTGAGCCCCCCGAACGGAGGGGCGCAGAATGTCCCTTTTTTTCGGTTATATCTCGAAAACGATACGTCGTGTTGACGAAAAATTTACTCCTTTTACAATTAAAGCTGACAAAATTTCCTATAACTTCAACTTACCATTTATGCATTTTTACAAAATATTCAGACATAAAAGTAACATTAAACCCTGGCATATCGGGAAAGAGCGATGTGCGATTATTATCTTCCGAATTACCGGAATTTCCCCGAAATATTAAAATTACTGTAACTTTTGGCCAATTGAAGATAAAATATTAAATAATATCTCATTTTAAAGGTATTTACATTATCTACAACTTTACCTCAGAAAACTTTCCTGTATAACTAAAAGCTGAGCTACTATAAGGACAAGATTGTAAAAAAAAACGTGAGAAGATCAGGCATTTAGTAAACAAATGCAATATTCGATAGCAAATATCTCCATAACTATGAAAGATAGAAGAAAACATTTATGATATTATCTTGTAGGAAATTATATTGTCTTTAATTTTAATAAGAATAACCTTTTCGTCACAACGCACCGTTTTCGAGATATAACCGAAAAACCCAAAAAGGGACATTCTGCGCCCCCCCGTTAGAGGGGCTCACCTCGGCGCGGGGACTTTTAGAATGTTCACCTCCTATATGATCCAAATAGATCCCTGAAGTGTCGTCTCTGTCCTCTTCCATGTCACCTACAACCCTTTTGGGCGTTCATTGACTGGACTAATAGGGCGAGTAGTTGACTGACATCTGTTGGTGGATTTCTCCCGGTGCAGACAATAAGGGTGACGGAAAATTTAGGCAGTTTCCAGTCCTTTACTTTCTAAGTTCGTGATTACGATGTACGCCAATCTTCGCTTCGCAGATTTGGTCAGATGCATGAATGGAAAGCACCAAAAACATGCACGAGTGTGTTAACTAATGACGTTTCAACTTTTTAGTTACAAGTCAGATGAGTCACTTTTAAACTAGTCTGCTGGGTTTTTATCAACGAAAGTTATATACAAACAGAGAAAAATATATTGATGAAAATAAAGTTGAAATATCTACTATATTAAAGGTTGCGCGTACGTACGCATGATTCAGTAGCCATGCGCAGTGAATCAAATGTGCATCGATATATGGCAAGCGAGCTTCCATAAACGTTCTCCACTAACTGACATATCGCGGGCGTATACATTTTTCCAAATAACACAAAGAGAAACTGCTTCGTAACAGCTCCGCCTGCTTCACCAAAAATGTTGAATACAAAGAAATCTCTGACATATATTAAATATTGTTTACCATAGCTGCATATATTGTTTTCATTAAAAATAATAAGCACACATTGATTTCTATTTAATTATTTACTTTATTCATTAAGTTTAGGCTGTTTGGCCAATATTTTAGCCTTTTTCAGCAGGATCTACAACTAGTAACGATACAATAAATATAACCATGTCGCCTAGAGCAGCCGTTCCATTTCTTGATAGTTACCACGAAAATGACTGCCTTCAAAATATTCTATAACGATGTCAGTAACTGATAGGAGTCAATCGGGAATGAGGAAAATATTTCGCTTCGCAAGGAGTGTATTAGATTCCGCGACAAAATGGTTCACACAGAAACCCAATCCGCATTTATCGCACAAGGAGGGGTAGATCCCCGCATAGGAGGAAGCTACTGACGCGAAAGGTTCATAATTTCGTCAGCCACTCGGCTGTGTGCTTGCTTCCATTAAACGTTGAATTTCAATGCCAACATATTCGCTCAAATTTTCTAGATGCACGTTCAGGTAACTAGAAGCAAGAGTATCAAGAGAGAAGCAATGTAAAAAACAGGTTTCCGTTAAAATATACTCATACTGATTCAATTTACACACTAATGTAGAATATACACCATTGAAAGTTCAAGGGCGAAAGTGTAGAGCAATTCCTCTCTCACACTAGTAGCTTCTTAGTCCTGAAAATCGGTGGCCTTTCATTATTTTGTCCTATTTTAGCCTGAAATTCTATGCTCAGTGTCCGCGGATTTGCTAGATAACGCGCAGCTCGATGCCAGGCAGTATGAACGCAGGTGTCCGTAGAGGTATTGAAGAGATAAAGATTTTTATTTATTTGCTAAAACGGGATGGTTCGTCAAAGCAAAGGAGTCAATTCAAAATCCGCGCAAAGTGCATTTTCAGCTAAATAAAAGCCACTCTAATGCCGATATAATGTGAAGCGAGTTTAGGAGGGATTTTAGCCGAGGACACCACAGGTAATCCGCAACCAGGTTAACCCTTCAAATTAATCGATCGTCTTCGCAAAAGACGAAAATTTACATAAAATTTGCGCTCCCTTTAAAATTAAACGCTATGATTCCCGTTTTTTCGTTGTATTTTTACATCTCCCAATACCGTGGATCAAAAGATATCCACTCCCACTTACGGCGCTATATTTTCATTAACCCTCCGGCTGTGCCACTGCATAAAAAGGTCCAGAGCATGAACCTATAATTTGCAGATTTTGAACAAAGTGTTGGTCAAATTACGACAATTTATGTTGAATAGGTCTACTGGCGCATTTGAGAAAAATGGCAACAGTGTTTATTGGCGTCGCAGATTATCTAGTGATGACGGAAGCAATCATAGACAGTAATTGATTACAAGTATTCCGATTACCGGTACAATTACATTTGATTTACTTTTAGCTATTAATATTTGGGTTAATGTAGATTTTCTGGGGACCTAACGATGGTCCATAGGGCTCCACCCTTTCGACCCCGACCTCCCGACTGTGAAGCTCACAGACGACCAACGCTCAGCGGGGGAGAGGCTGGGGGAATACAACCACCTCCACTATATTTTAAACTTTATAAAATACCAATTATAGCAACAAGCTATGAACTTAATCGTTATCCTGGTTACAAGACGAAAACAATCGTCTTTCAATCGTGAGGACAATGAATTTGTAGGATTTAGAGTATTTTAGCAAAATTTGGCCGGAGAGGTTTGGCAACCTTGTAGCAGAGGCAGCAGCGTTCCAGTTTCTGTCAAGATTTATAATAATTGCAATTGTAACTTTTTTCAAATTGTTTCATTTTCAAATTACTCCCAAAGTAATCAGTACATTTTAGTAATCGCTACCCTCGGCATAATTTGTGATTTGTAATTGGTCATGGAAATATCGATTACACAAGTTTTCGATTGTTATCGACTGCAAGAGTATTTGTTTACACTTTGCTAATTTCAACTATTTGTTTCGACCGTCTTCAGCACCTTCAGCGCATCATTAATCTGGGTCTCCACCAGAAGCATTATCCGCGCAACATTATGCAACGACGCTGTTTATTTTTTAGTTTAACGCTCTAAGGATTCAATTTTGAGGTAATTCCAGAGCTTGCAATGACATATAAAGTAATTTTAATCTACTTGCAATTTTAATTGATCACTTTTATTTAAATTAAAAATCACCTGTGAATGATTACTCTTTTGCTGAAGTAGTTTATATCTGCCCCAATTATATTTTTTAGGGTAATTCACCCAGCACTGGGCAGAAGTGTGTTCCACTTTGTCACATTTAATACTACTCGAAATTTCGCTCATTTACAAACTCACCCAACACGCTGTCCTCTCTCCCTCTCCTTCGCAGTGCGTCCCGCTGGTGGGTCATGGCTTCCGCCGGGGTGGGTACGAGTGCCGCTGCCTGCCCGGCTACTTCAACCCGCAGGCCACCTGGCGGGGATTCACGGCACTGCCACCCGGGAACGAAGGAACAAGAAGGTAAGGATGGATGAGTGGTCCGCCTGCAATTCTCATTGCCGACACGCAGGCACCTCCGGAATACACTGTGTGAAAAGAAAATTTCGTCAACTCAGCGACGCTAAAAAGAAAAAAGTTCGGCGCGCCTGGAAACAGAGTTTGACTGCATCCATTAATAATGAATCCCACAAATGTGGTTTGAGCGGATTTTGTCAATGTACGGATTTGATCGAAACATTGCATGCATGCTCTTATTGGTGATACTAATAGATAAAAGTGAAAACAATTATATCTTAACGATTTGTTTTTCTTGCCAATTCAGTGCTATTTCAACACATAGTCTTATGGCTCACGAAACACATTTCGTAAAAATTTCATTACACACGAACAGATTTTCCTATAATCGCCAAATGCTACCATGCTAAATGCCATGTCATTAAAATGGTTACCGACAAATATAAAGGTGTCACGCCGAGTCAAAGATTCGAAGACACGTATTTAAATGGAATTTTCGCATAAGTTTCGAATACCGCGCCGAAAACCCGTCCTAAATGTAAAATGCAATCTTGTATCATTTCCATGGCTGCATTTATGCTGAGTTCTAACGCAATAATAGACGAACTAAAATTATATGTGGTCCTAGAATTTTTTCGACTTAACTGGAGAAATTATTAAAATTTGCACTAAATGACCCACGAACTTTCTTCGTAAGTTTACTCTGCGTTTTTTTCAGTCAAGTCGGTCCTTTTCCACATATGTAATGCAACGTAGCTGTGCTATGGCCTTGATTTTTCTAAGATCCTTTCCTACTTTTTCCGACCTCCGTCTGTTTTTGAAGTATTTTCGACATCACTTCGTCGTAGTTTGAGAATTAATCCACAACCATCAAACATTTCAGCAGCAAAAAACACGCAAGATATCCTCCTCGATAATCAAAGGGAAATGAGAGTATTGCGTAAGAAATATATATATATTCCCAAAAAGTGGTACCTAAGTACCTAGGTACCGGCTTCTCCATGAGCTTAAAATTTCATCGTTAACTCATAATTCCATAGGTGTAACTTTCTTCGGACTAAGTCTTCCGAGGAATTTCCATTTAGGTACAAAACGACCTCATGAAACTCTGGTTTAATGAAAGTACCGGCCGGTCTTCCTCTGAAAAAGTATGAAAAAATATTATGAAAAAGTAATAAATACAGTTGATTAAATTTAAAGTTTAAAATTTTGCAAAGCCGAATACTGATTTTTTGAGCCTCTAAATTCTAACTTAAGCAAGGACAAAATAATGCCTCCTAAACCTGGATTTGACTTGAATTTATTAATGAGGTTGTAGAGGTCTCTATGTTTATAAAAGCTCATTGGCACATGTGCGCTCTTGGCTAAGCCAATAGTACTCCAGTCATTATTATTTTTCGTTATCACTCCGAATGAAAACTTTCTCTCAAGTGGAATCTTTCATGATTGCCACGAGTTTTTTTAACGCCACTTTCTCGGCAACACGAGGCGTGCGGGTTTGTTTTTAACTCTGCCTTCTCTTTATTCTTTTTTGTACCCCTCCTCATTCTCCCCCTAGGTCCCCCTCCCCCTCTCAATCCCCTACCTCCTCCACCCCCCACCACTCGCAACAGATGAGAGGGGAAGAGAGGTTTTTAATCGCATTCCGGGAGGATGTTTGATTAATTCTTTCTCTTTCGCGTTGGCTACAGAGAGTGGGTTTTGGGAGCGATAATAAAAAAGACAAACATCACAAATAGGACCATTCGTCCCATAATTTGTTTGTTCGTAGTTACTCCCATTACATCATTTTTATTTCTGCAGGGTTTTTAAATTGTTTTACCTCAAAAATGGCAATAAATACAAGTGTGGTACAAAACCTGATGTGTATAAATTTCGAAGTGAAAATATGTTCATCTTGCCAAAGCCCAACATGAATCAATTCAAACGTGTATTGATAGGTCTTAATTTTTTCTTTGCTTTAGCAGGTAATATCACAAATCCTATTGAAATGACAACATTTTAGCCTGAATAGAAAACTAGTTATTTACCATAAAGACACAAAGAAGATTTTTGTTCATATTAGCGGTAGCACACACAAAATGATAATTCTTCGAAAAATTGTTATCTATATCAGGCTTCACTGCATTTCTGCTATTTAATTTGCCTATTTTACCTGGGTTTTTTTATGTATCCCATAAACCGACAATTTATAAAGAATATATCAAAATAATGTGTTTCCTGTGTCATTGAAAAAGTCAGTAATTTTTTTCTTCGTGTTTAAACGGATACAGAAAAATTGTAAATTATGAGGAAGCTAAAACTGTGTAAGGAAGCGAAAATCGCGGGGCAGAAAAGCGTAATTACTCCTCTCCACTCAATTGCATGGCAGTGAAACTTGGGTATGCCAGGATTAACCAACGTGTAGGCTCAATGCAGTAGGTAGGAGTTTATTGAGAAGTGTTTGCGGTGAAAGTAGGATGGATAGGTTTATAAATGAATGGGTGATGAACGATAGTTTGTATGATGGATGATGGATGCTCCGGTAATGAATGTATGCATATGTAAAGAGCGTACTTTTTTGGTTTGGCCATGTGGACATAACGGATTAGAATCGTATAACGAAAGAGATATGTGATAGTGGAGTGAATGGTGTGAGAGGAAGGGGATAGTTATATATATAGTTAGATAGATAGGGGAAAAGTTATGGGCGGATGTGGTAGAAGACTATTAACAGGAGGTAGGTACATTAGAAGTCTTAAGAATGGGAGGGCGAGTATGAAGGAGTGTATGAATGTCGCATAAACAAAAAAGGTTTTCAAGGATAGGTACGGAAGAAATTATTGAAATCTAAGCAAGTGATATCAGGTCCAGCGCCCAGAATAAAGCTCTTTTGACAATGCCTAACCCGAAAGGGAATGGTGTGATGAGCACTTTAGTTTTTAAATACATTATAGGTTAGAACGATAAGAAAACAAGTTTTTTCGGCACTGAGGTTTTTTTACCTAAACTTTCTATTTTAAGCCTCATTATGCCAACAATTTCGGACTACATATATCATTGCCAACTATTTCGGAAAATATGTAAAAAAAAGTTATCTACATTTTACCTTCGAAATATAAAATCTTGTTTCATATTAAAATCAATCAACTCAAAGTTTTATAATTAACTGATTTATTTTGGTACGGCAAGTCCTAAAACACATAGAGCGTAATGTCAGCTTTACACATTTCTGTTAATGGTTCTGACATGGGTATGTATCATCATCATCAGTTGTCATCAATCCGAATATTGGTTTGCTGCAGCTCTCCAATCCACTCTCCTTTGTGCCAACCGCTTTATTCCTACACAAGTATTCGCTTTGACATCCTACATGATTTGCCTGATGCATTCCATTCTTGGTCTTTCTTTGTAAATCTTCCAAATTTTCTCCTTCCAATATTATTTTTCAATAGACTATTGCGTCGCCAATTGTGCCCAACTCTTCCTAGGACCTATTTAGTGATTCTCTACGTCTATTTGATCTTCTTCATTCTTGGGTAACACCTAATCCCCATTGCTTCTAATCTCATTTGCTCTACTACTGTTATCGTCCAAACTTCACTTCCGTATAAGAGCATACTCCAAATATATGTTTTAATAGAGTGGTTCCTTACTTCCAGGCTTGTGTTACTAACTGTCAGCAGACTCTTCTTCAGGTAGAACCCCTCCTTTGCGTAGGCTATTTGGCTCACAGTGTCTTTCATGCTTCTTCCACCGCTGGCAATCCTGCTTCACAAATCACAAAATTCTTCCACTTGCGCAAGTTTTTGTAGTCCAAGTTTGACAGTGATTCAGATTCCTCGATTTCTTCAGCAAACCATTACCTAATGTCTATATTATTATAAAAAAAGTGTTGAAAACGAAATGAAGTTAAAATGAATTTTTAAACGCACTCGCAAGGCATCGTGCAGACTTCGGACTCTCTCTGACTTTTGGGAATAAAATTAAGAGAATGCCTCGAGATTATCATTTTTCTTGAATTGCCCACTTTTTTTCACCTACCTGTGAATAAAAAAAACCAGACGAAAGGAAAATCTACCGAGAAAAAGTGTGGAAAGAAGTGCTTCAGAAATATTTTTCCGGTATGTTTGTCCAGCAAATTGAAGTTCCACATCGAATAAATGCGTACGTGGAGAGAAGGGTGGAGAAATTAAGAGACACTTTTTCGCCCTTTTTCCTCAAAAAAACCTCAATCCAAATTGAACTCGTGGAGAGCAGAGTTGTCCTCGTCCGTCCTCATCTCTCATCTCTTATTCCTTTTTCCGACAAAAATTCTTTGATTAGGGGACGATATTATGCGGGTAAGTCGCTCTCTTTCCGAGTTGATATGCGGCGAAAACTTTCTGATTTTGTTGTTACAGTCTTTTCATGTTGGCCGAGGCGGCGGCGGCAGGTTGGTCTATTCGCTCAACACAGACGTCCGGAGAATCAAATTATTTTATTATTCACGTCCTCGAGTGAAACTTCAAAATGAAGAAAAAAAGCAAAGCGTGCAAAGTCAAGGAGAGATTTGTTGTATCCTGTTAAATACTTAATTTCGCAGAGATTAAACAAACCAATTCAAACAACCAAAAAGGAAAACGTGTTTTCGACGAAGCATCAAACTTAGCGTATATAGTTGAAAACTGACTTCTAATCTTCCGCCCCGTAAGTGAAAAGATTTTACGGGGGGAATAGGTGTGATGGCTATAGTACTTACTACCCATCCTGTGGGCCCGAACTCGAATACCGGAAGAAGTGGAGATTTTTCAGTGGATTCCCGATCCCAACCCTATTTCGGCGATCTACGCCTAATTATGCGATCGCCGAAAGAACATACGAGGGTATCCGTAACGTAAAGATACAAAGAGCATATAATATTTTTCTAACGCACTTTAGAATCAATTTTACCAAAAGTGGATTTAGAACATTACTATGATTACTTTTTCACATAATCACCTTGCATGTTAATGCATTTAGTGAGTCTTTATTTCCACAGTTTTCGAAAGCCCAATCTTTGGGTTATCGTTTAACGAAAAACTGTTCTTGACACTTCTGGGAATTTTTCATGGGGTTCATCATTGGCTTAACGTCTGTCTTCTCGAATCACTTCTCCAATCTCATGGATAATTACTTCACTGACGGCAAATGGCCTCCCACTCCTTTCATCGAGCACATCTGTCTTCCTTACTGAAATTCACGACACCATTTTTCCGCGTTTTGCTTGTTTATTACACCTTCATCGTTTTCAGAGATGTGGTTTCAATGAATATCAGCTCTTCTTTCGCAAGCAAACAAAAACATAACAGCACGAACCTCGAATTTGGCGGGATTTGGAGTGGACTCGGTCAATTTAAACACAATGAGAGGACAGCGTTGATACAATAAAGTTCTGGTAAATATAGTTTCGCCATGCCTACTCTACGAGACAAAACAGTGCTGCCAACCTTTAAAATAAAACATTCATTGCAACTATATCAGACATTTATCTTTACTATCCGGATATCCCTCGTACCACAGCAAATATCTTCAGGCTTCGCTTTGAAATGGCACCGTTGTTCTTTAACGCCCATAGGGAAAGGGGACTTGTCTTGAGCCAAATACATTCATAATGATTCAAGTGGAGTTTAAGTTGATGAGGTTGCTAGAGTACCCGAGAGGGTGTTAGGACACCAGAAGAAGAAAGCCAAGAAAGGGGAGGGAATAGGGAAAAGGAGGAGGGAGAAGACAGAGGTGAATTGTATGTTAACGACGTGTCCTACGTTAGTGTGGCGCTGTTTTTGCCCTAATTAACAATGGTGCGTAGAAAGAAGGAATGTTTGTACCTGTCAGTTCAGCAGTGTATCATTCTTATATTGCCGCTTCTATCAGTTCTAGAGATGAAGCGTGGGGTCAAAATAATATCCTCCATGTCGTACTGAAACTCGTCAAATGTGAATTTTTCAAGTAATCTTAGCCTAGCGTACAGCCTCCGAGTCTCCAACTGCTCCCAACCTAGTCTTCCCATCAGCTGCGTGACTGTTTGCTCGTAGCAGTTTCTTAACAAAGTGTGCAGCTTTCCTTTATATTTTTATTACTTTGCGAATTAAATCTTCCTGTACAGGGTCCGAAATTCTCCCGGCGCATTCGAGATGTGGCTTAACCAGAGCAAAGTAGCATCTCTAGTAATCCCTCCCCTGCAATATGTACACTAATCTTTCATGGCACGAATGACCTCAGCTGTCAGACACCTTCACCAAATAACCATCCCACCAATGTGTATGTTTAACTCTTAGGCTTCCGCGGATATGATGTTGTTTATTTTTTTTTTCCTGGATTCATTCCGCGTTTGTTCCCGAACGCGGAATGAACCCCGAAAAAAGAAATAATCAATGTGTATGTTGTCAAAGTGCATAGTACAATAAGATGGTATCATCTTTGTTTTTTCTTCTGCCAAATATTTGGACTAGGTACTAGAAAGGGATTAGCTCCAACGAGTCATATTTTCGCGTCAACGATGTTGGTTATTTTATGTAGGTAATCGTAATCGATCGGTGACCGTACACTTGTGAGATATTACAACGAAAATGAGCTTAATCAGACATCATAAAAAGTTTAGGAAATACCAAACAAACAGAACGATTTTCAACCCGAATATTCTGATGTGGATGAATACACAGTTACACATACTTATGGTTATAAAAAGTGAGTAGATTTTAAAACTCTCTCCGTCTGAAAAATTGAAACTGAATTTAAAACACAAGGTATAGTTCCAGCAAAATGTATTATGGTACAGCTAGTTTCATCGGCAACATCATCAGGAACCTGAGGGAAACACCAATACGTTGAAAGTACTACCATAAACAATTATTGTAAAAATGTACTTTTACAATGATTTTAAGTTTAGCCAGGAATCATCAAATTTAACTATAAAGTTATGCTTACGCAAAAGTAAGAAAGCCGCCCTTTCCTAAGGTTCCATCTTCAGCAGGTACTAGCGGGCATACATTTTGGTCCAACTTCCCCAATTTGGAGGAAAGAGAGTTTTGCGAAGTCCGAGAGAGGAAGTGGTGAGTTTTTGGGGATTTCCGGGTGCCATCCGGATACTGGATGGTTTCAATAATTTCCGGTCCGTCCGGAAAAAAGTCCTGGAGACCGAAAAACTCTCACCGAGTCTTCCGTTAGAGCGACCCCAACTCTCTTCCGAATCCACCGCAGAGCGAGGTAAGGTCAGTTACACCGCTCTGCCTTCCCCTTTACATTAATGATTTGCATTATGCAAATCATCAATCAATCAAGAGGAAGTCTTGGTGTAAGGCGTCCAAGGTCGACGAGGTCTTTTACTTCCAACTCCCGCAATGTAGCCGATATCTGCTGCAACAAGTGATGACGCATGGAGGCCTCCAATATTTACGACGAATCCAAAACGATATTCTTGGGCCGGAGAGATATTCCTCTATGGGAACACACGTTTTTTCACACCGCTACGGTGTTTATGCATCCATCTTCATGGTGAGTCAGAAGTTGGGAACGCCCATTTTCTCCTTGAGTGACCATTCTCGCTCGAGTCCCAGGTGTATGTAAACAATACCGTCACTCTACCAAGAGACACCCAGCACTTCAATTGCGTGAAGTTATATGTATTTGCCATAATCGTTTAAATCACATTCTGAATAATTTTATTTTTCTTTGAAATCTAATTATTATCTACAAGTTCCACAAAGACGCGCATATTTCGATAAGGAGTGCACCTTTCTACTCTGCCGTTTTTGTCTTAAGGATGCAATTACTGCAGTGTACAAAGGTGTAATCAAAGCAGTACTCCTCACTTCATTGAATGGTAGCGAAAGTTGGGTATACCACGACATAAACAAGTGTAGGCATAAACTTGACAGTGGTGGGCTTTACTTCGTACAAGTTATTTATGTTTGTATTCGTGATTAAGTAAAATACTTGGTAGAAAAGTTCCGAATATTTAACTTAATCATGAATACAAGTGTAGGCTTGATGCAGTGGGTATGAGTTACCTGAGAAGTATTTGCGGTAAAAGCATAAGAGATAGGGTAAGCGATGAGTGGGTGATGAATGAATGTGGAATTAATGCACCGGTAATAGATAAGTATGAAAGGAGCGTGCTTCGTTGGTTGGGCCGTGTTGAGAGAATGGATGAAAATCGAAGAACGAAGCATATTCATGATAGAGGAGTGAATAGCTTGAGAGGAAGGGGTAGACCAAGAAAGTCATGGGTCAATATGGTGGAAGTTACTCATGAGAAAAGAAATATTAAATATCTTAAGAACAGAAGAATGTGTATGAAGCAATGTATGAGCAGCAAACTGAAGCAAAAGAAGCAAGGCTAGGGCAGTATGTAGGAAATTATTAATGTCGAGTCGGTCTTACAAGCCTATCAGCGAGAATTTAACTTTTTGTCTCCACGTACCCCGAAAGGGAATGGTGTGATGGTTATGTTAGTCACTATTGAATGTTTGTAACTACTGTATGCAACTGTATGTTTTTATCTATTCTTTTTGCGATAAAAGAGGGGCTCAAAGAGTGCCAGTCAAGCAATAACTCACAGTTTCGCTTCGACGTAAGAAATTCTATGTGGATTACGATTTTGATTAAGCTGATGTGGAAATAATGATTCAGCTTAAAAATTGTTGAATGGAGAAAAACGATTTTCAAGTGAGTAACCAACGAGCAAGTAAATGCAGCCACATGCGTTCTCGCGTACTGGATCGTTTTCCAACACGACTTGACTTGCGAACGAGGCATTCACGGTTTAAATTAGCGTTTTGGCTTAAAATTTCAATATCAACAGCTCCAAGTATTCAAAAACGTATGTAGCTTCAAAAATAAATGGACTCCTAATTTTTCATAATCACCGAAGTAATATCGAAGTATTTTTTCAAGCCCACTTAACAGAAATACGGGTACCTATCAAAAGTTTTTACATTGGTAATATGGGCAGTAAGCATGACAAGCACATATATTTTTACTTTTGACAAATATTAGGAATTCGATTCCAACATAAAACTAAATGAAGATGAAACTAATCCTCCGTAACAAATTTTAAAGCATTTGTAAAAATCTATCCACAATTTATGTACCTAGTTATAAGCGAAAAACTATCAAGAACCAAAGATGAATGCTACAATCGAAATGATACGACCAGATACGACGGAGAAACATTTCAACGTTGTATTCACCTCTTGTCTATTGTTCATTAACTTAAGTTTTTTCTTCCTCCTTCGAGGGAGATATTATATAATTAAATAATATTAAATAACAGCTAAATAAATTAGCAACTAAATAAATCAACAAATAAATACATCAACAACTAAATAAATCAACAACAACTAAATAAATCAACAAGGAAATAATAAAAAAGCAACAAAATGTAAAAAACAAGAATGAGATCAGGGGACGATAACAACTACGAGTTTTAAGATGAGCGCGGGAAAGCAAAAGCATAAACCAATCCGCATGCGGTGCCAACAGTAAGTATTGAATAGCGTTGCAAAGTCACAGCTATTCGTACACCACTAATAAAATAAATATTAAAGAGCAACAAATGAAATATCTCCATAAATACTTCATGTTGGCAGTATTTTAGGTAGTGAGCATGAACAATATCCCATGAACCTGGCGTATTCTCAGTATCTTCTGGCGTGCGAACAGGGTTTTCCATAACGCGTGCTCTGCCGTTTCATTATTTTTCAATTGCGCTCATGTGAGTGAAAACGTGATCATCATTACTCAAATGTTGTCAGGTGCTTTAAATCACTATTTTTAATCGATGGAATGTGTTCTTGGGACGGTACCTCCGAGCATTGCACCGATAAATCGCTTGCGTTTTGGATAACGATTACGACAACGCGAAAGAAGGAACCGCGATCGCACCCCTGATTGTGCATAATTTCAGGAAGTTTTGCAAAACGATGTTCATCGAAAAGTTAATTTATACGCAGCCGCACATAAACCTAAGTTAACTTACTTATGATCGGGAGTGGAGGGGGGGAGTTCATTAAATATAACGTCGTCTTACATTGGGGGGGATTCGAAATGCGTCAAAAATCGTCTTACGTAATACTTTAATGGCCACTTACCTGATGAATGACCCACGATCGGATCGGTGATCAGAATTCTCATGTCTACGGCATACTTGTCCGCCGTGGCAAGACTCAGGTCCCGATTAATATTAAATTGCCCTAATACTACCTTCCAGGAGCTTTCCGAGGATTTTCATACATGTGCGAGAATTAAATATCGAGGACAGATCGATGGAGGTGGTGGGTATAACGAATAAAAAGGTCGAATGACAACACCAGAAGCTTAGTCGACGCGGGTGCCCCCGTTGAAAGAAGTGGGAGAATTTTTCATCGGGGCAAGACTAGAGAGAAAAAAATAGGATGGGAAAAGGTAGGTTGGAACGTGACGACCGGTTGGATTAAGCCGAGACTCGACATGTCACCGGGGATAAATTTCTCCCAACTTGACTGACACTAGTGCTGGCTTAACACTAGGACTGATAGATTTCCATTCCCCTAGTTGGGCAGTCATTTAGGAAGGTAACCGGCAACAAAGGGCATATTCGCCATTTCGGATGGGCTTTACGAAAGCCGACATACTACAGTAGATTAGATCATGAGCATACAATCAGGGAAATAGATTTTTGAACAAAATACCATAAAACCAACGACTAAAATCAAAACAAATAACATAAAAAGTAATATTGCTCTCTCAGATGAACAGCAAGGGTTTAGATCACGAATATATTACACAGATGCAGTCTTCGTTGTGATACAGATTGCTGAAAAATCCATCGAATACAATAAGCCTGTATATATGTGTCTTATAGATCTAGAAAAGGCATTAAGTTGGGTTCAGTTGAGTAATGTTTACACCTAATTTATGAGAGGCAAATTTCACGTAAGATGATTAAAGTTATAGAAATTACGCTGTACACTGCTAGTAAAATACCAGCAAAAATCGATGGAAAACCCCCCGACACAATCCCAGTAGAAAGAGGAATCCGGCAGGGTGCCGCAATTAGCCCGCTTCTGTTCGACATCATACGAGGGTGAGGTGAAAAGTTCTCGGCCTTACATAGAGATAGCGTAAGTACCAATGAAATTTTGGTTTTGTTATATTCGTACATGTTTCCCAACAATGTAATTCAAATTTCAAGTTGAGCTGCCGCATTGTATTGTTGACACGGCTTTTTGAAGTAGACGTGTTGTGTGTGTTTCGTTCACATGGATAAACTGGAGTATCGTGCTGTCATAAAACTATCCGTTTTGGACGGTTAATTGCCAACGGAAATTCATCCAAAGTTGGTGAAGGTTTATAAGGACTCTGCTCCTTCATTATCGACAGTTAAGAAATCGATGGCAGAATTTAAACGTGGCCGAAATTCTCATGAAGATGAACCATGTGAAGGACGTCCCAAAACTGTAGCAACAAATGAAAACATCGAGAAAGTGCACTATATGGTTTTGGACGATCAGCGATTAAAGGTGTATGAAATAGCTGTAGACATAGGCATATCAGAAAAAAGAGTACGATAAATTTTTCATGATGAATTAAATATGAAAAAACTTTTTGCATTTTGAGTGCCGCATTTGTTAAATGCTGACCGAAAGCAAGTGCGTAAACAAATTTCTCAGCAATGTTTGGACCGTTTTCAAAATAATCGAACTGATTTTGTGCGCTGAATTGTTACTGTCAATGAGACGTAAGTCCACCACTACACGCCAGAAACTAAATAGTCATCGAAGCAGTGGGTGGAAGCCGGCGGACCTGCCCCAAAAAAGGCGAAGTCGATTTTATCTGCCGGACAGGTGATGGCCAGTGTTTTCTGGGATGCAAAAGGGATTCTTCTAATTGATTACCTTGCAAATGGTAAAAAAAAAAATGGTAAATACTACTCAAGTCTTCTGGACCAACGGGATGAGAAAATACGTGAGAAGAGGCATGGGTGGAAAAAAAAGAAAATCAACTTTCAGCAGGACAATGTCTCAGCCCACAAAGTTCCTTTGCCACTGGGAAAACTGAGGGATTTGAACTAAAAATAATTGGAAAATTCATCCTACTCATCAGATATGGCACCCTCTGACTTCCACCTATTCCCAATTTTTAAAAAATTGTAGATAAAAAACGTTTTGAGTCCAATTAAGATGTAATGGCAGCTGCAGATGGTTATTTTGCAGACCTACCAGAATTGCACTTCCGTCATGGAATCTACTCATTTGAAAAACGTTGGGCAAAGTGAATAGACATAAAGGGGGACGATGTGGAAAAATAAATGCATTTTTGACATAAAAATTACAGTCTTTCATTGCCAGGCCGAGAACTTTTCACCTTGCCCTCGTAATGAACGAGATGATAAATCAAGTCAAGTCAATAAATCTTAATGGCTATAAGAAGGGAGACCGCAACATCATAGTCCTATGCTATGCCAACGACGCTGTACTTGTGGCAGGAAACGAAGACGACCTCTGCAGGTTAGGCACAGCAATGGTCATTAATACAGGCAAATCCTTGAACAGGAAATATGTGCCTCAAAGATTGTGTTTGACCGGTTAAGTTTAAAATTTTATATTTCTGCATAGTGATAAGAGGCCATAATAAATGCTAATATGTCTTCATTATAGGGTTTTTCGATAGACAGAGTAGCCAATCATTAGATATGCTTCCCAGCTCTTTTGTCATAATTTGCTTCGTAGTACCAACAGTACGTCTCGCATGCTTCCAGTAAAATTCTTGTATTAATTATAAATTTATGAGTTGAAAAATTCATTAATACTCATACTATCGTGAGATTAGTGATCACTCTGACCTTGAACCTCTATCATCGGATTTAAACAACGTTCATGTGTGGAGCCAAGAGTGGGGACTCGAACTTAATCTGAGCAAATGCACGGCGGTACATTTCTTGCGGAGGTCGTCCAACTATTCCCATGTATATGCTGTGGATGGTGTTAACATAAAGGCGACAGATGAAGTGGAGTATTTAGGAGTTACGATAACTTCGGACCTATCGTGGGGAACACATATAAGAAATATTTGTGGCAGAGCTCTGAAGAAGCTAGGATTCATCAAGCGTATTGTGGGAAGATTTTCGGATGAAAAAGTAAAAGAGAGGTGCTATTTCGCACTCGTCCGGCCACACCGTGAATATGCAGCGAGCATATGGGATCCGGTGCAGAAAGACTTAATCCGGGAACTTAATAAAATACAAAGGAAAGCTTCGCGATTCGTCAAAAACTGCTACGGGCGTACAGACAGCGTTACACAGATGTCAAACGAATTAGGCTGGGAGCCGCTAGAGACTCGGAGGCTGCGCGCTAGGTTTAGATTGCTTGAACAATTGAGAATAGATATCTTTCAGAGCGACACGGAGAACATCATATTAGAACCCCACTATTATTCCAGGTCCGACAGAAACGATAAATTAAAAGAGATATTTGCCGAACGGATAGGTATGGGAATTCGTTTTTCCCCCGAAAAATAAGGGACTTCAATAAATGCTATGCGTAATTTCATTAGAGCGTTTCCTTTTTATATGTAAACGGCTGGTGTCCTAACACCCCCCACCACACGCCTAATGAGGCGGCTTGCGGGGTAGTATGTAGATGTAGATAGTTTCTGTAACATTGTAAGCATTTAGTGAGCTACATGTTAAAAATTCAAAATTCTGATAGGTATTTCCAATACATCAGTAGTTGTAGTTTTAATGACGTTAAGAGGATAATTAATGTAATGAATTGGTCTATCCCTGTTTCGCGTCCGTTACTAGATGACAAGCAGGGTGCGATGTAGATGGCGATAGGTAAATCTTGTGACATAGATAATGGAGGTAATTTGGAGAGTAACCCGTTCCACAGTGGGCGGAAATCGAAAAAGCCTGGTCAAAATGCAAAATGTTGAACAACGTGGAGGTAAACCCAGAAAAAGGTAATTTACCACTGCATATCTTCTTATTTCCCATGCTCTTCAAGCACCATTGCATTCTAATGCTGCAATAATAAAATTAAATTATGAAGTTAAATTTTTCAAAAAATCTAAATCAAACTGTTTCGATATATTGCATCGAAATACTAAGGAAAAACTGTTCTAGAGGAAAGAATCGATATTAACTACTGAATTTTACCAATCCAAGTACTACAAAAATACACCCATAACACCGAAAGAGCTCTTACTTTGCCGTATACATGTGCATCTCACATTTGGAGGGCTTAGTGTCAAAGCGAACCGATTGGTCAACCGATGTATTAGGAAAACGTGTTTCAAGTTCCATAGATTCTTCCCGTGAATTAGCTCGCGTAGGTACTCCATGTTAGCATTTTTGTCAACGTAGCACTTCCTTTGTTTCTGGTTTGGCCTTGCATCCTCTCCTGACTGCTTTCTGGCCCTCACTCCAGCGACCGGGGGAGCGTGCAAGTTTCTCATTCGAACTGGGATGAACAATGCATGCTTGGTGTGAAATCACCCCATGCCACACACCCTGGAGGTGGCTTGCACGGTATTTCGTAGATAGAGTTAAGAAATGAAATAAAGTACTCAGTCCACTTCAAGGATGAGCCTTCCACAATATAGGCACTGAATTTGTGGGGGCGGGAGGGGAAGCTGGGAGGGTAGGGGAGGAATAGCTCCCTATTCAAAAGGGTTAGGGGAAAGGGGAGCCATTGTTGAGCGGAGTGCGGGGGGAAAGGGATTAGGGGAGCACATCCACAGTTAGTCAGCACTAGTGGTTAAAGATGAAGGAATGTGAGGGAGAAGAGAAGGATACTCAATCAATACGCAAATAACTGCTTTGTAGTTTTAAGTAAGGATAGGAAATAGGTTTTTTCCCATTTATCGGGGGATTTATTAATAACTAGCTGAATTGCCCGGCGCGGCGTTGCTCGGGATCACACTTCCTTCATAACTCATCATATAAGAGGAGAGGAGTTAGTAAGTCGTTGTCAACACAGACTAGAGTGTTAATAATTATTGTATTTATTTAAATAATTTGCTGAAATCGTGGTTTTTAGACAAATGCGATGCGTAAAAGAAAATCGATTGAAAAAATGAGAAACGTCATTCTTTCGGGAACCTGATAAAATAAATTTTAGCTCTCCATCTTAAGTGAAAGTAGTTTTAAAAAGCAAGAAAATAAACCACTGCATAAAACCCAATGCTTAGCATTCCTAATCAGCTTTTAACTAAGCAAAATTAATTTTAAATCCGTTCAAGACCAAAATCTGTTTGTCAAGGAATTGTGCTATTGTTGATTTCAGAGAAAAATGTGCGTTTTTCAGCTAAAAACGAGATTTTAAGCGATAAAATACGAAATGGAAATGATAATTCATTGTAAGCATTATAAACTTTACTCCATCAGCCATTTGATAAAGAAAATCCAAACCCTCTACCTTGAGCAGAAGTAATTTTAAAAAACAAAAAATGAAATTACTGCACAAAACCTATTACGTAGCGTAGACCACCAAAGGGCTCCTTTTTGGGGTATTTTGGGGCCCTGCGATCTTTTTAAAATAGCCAATAATTTTTCTACTGTCTTGAACTATTAGTCCTCAAATTTTCAACATGATCGGAGTAGAATTGTAGATTTGTATTATAGACAGACAGACAAACAAACTAGCATTCTTTTATATACATATCGCCGTTAAAGTAGTTTGAACAAGATATTTTCCTAATCACAATGGAGACCATATTCCAGCATTATTTTTAAATTAAGGCTGTTAAAGTAATAATGATGTTTAAATCATTTTACATTTAATGATGTTTTTAATAATGTAAATTACGCAAAACTTCGTTTTACTTGATCCTCATCATCAGTAGTCAACCAATCCGTAGATTTGGTTGCAGCAGCTCTCCATTCCAGTCTCCTCTCGGCCATCCGCTTCATTCCTACATAATCATTTACTTTTACGTCCTTCATGATTTGCTTACAATACGTGATGCACACCGTTAAAATATCTTATTCAATCACTGCGTCAAACATTCCTCATTATTTTATTGTGTGCGGATCGTACTGCGGTACCATATCTCATGGAAAGCTGTTAATATGTTTTCACTAATATCTTTAAAAGTAATGCGGTGACTAGCTGATAGTTATGTATCATTAGAAAGATGAAAACTTTTTCTTTTGAGGCCACATTCATTGAAATATAAGTGAAATTATATTTCGTTTAAAATATCTTGAGGAATGGAAGGAAGGTCTAGGAGGGGGAAGGTTTTTTAGTAAAACATTGTAGAATCACCCAAGTTGAAAAGTTTCATTTTAATATGTAACCCATCTCCAGCTAAATTTTATCTTACGAAAACAAACTTTGTTTTATGAAAGTAGTACTTTGATGTGCAGGTTCTATCCTAAGTTCTCAGGAGACTGTTAAATCTCAGATTGTGTCCAATTATGTCTTCCCCTTCCCCTTTCCACAAGTATTGTTTTCTCCAGCTCTTTGTAGGAACCTCGCCATCGGTTATTAACGCTAGAATTGCTGAAAATTCCCCCTTTACTCACATAATAAACTAACGGTGCTCTTCCGTAAACGCGGAAAGTAACCAATCGCTGGCTCGTATGCTTATGACGTAGATTCTCAACCCTCAAGGGCCAGTGGCTACTCATGCAATCCGCCTTCATACGAGTCCCAGAAGGGAGGAGAGTAGATAGACTTTCCCAACCACCTAGGGGAGTTCTTTGGGACAATTTAAAGTTACCGAAAAAAAAGCCAAAAAACGCTCGAAGACTTTTCCTGAATGCATCGCACGCGGTGGAGTAGAGAAGAAGTAAAAACATCCTCCATTTCCACCCTCGTCGTCCTCTCACTCCTCAGTTGGCGAAATTTGAGTTTCCTATTGCGGATAAGGAGATACGAAACTCCCACCCTCAATAGGTAGAGTAGAGTTTTCACTTGAGCTTAATAACACAATATCATAAATTTATTAAAAAAATATAAACGGCTGGTGTCCTAACACCCCCCGCCACACGCCTATTAAGGCGCCTTGCGGGGTAGTATGTAGATGTAGATCATTACTAACACTTCACACCGGTCGATTTGTCCGGCATTATTTTGTTATGTTCTCTGCATGAAATAGCATCTCGTAGCATTCATAAATTAACAGTATTTGTAATATTAACCACTAGATGTGTGTATAGCATTGTTCTGCATGCTTCCATGTTCATTAACGTATCACTCTCTCAGTATCCGGTTGGACTGCGCACAGTTCTCCTGACTGCTTTTTGGCCTGCGCCTAGCGGCCGGGGGAGCGTGCGAGGTTCTGATTTGTGCTGGGAGGAGTGTTGTATACCTGGTGTGGAATCACACCGTGCCGCACACCCTAGTAGTGGCGTGCACGGTACTTCGTAGATGTAGATGTAAATTCGTCGACACTCCAAATACGATACGCATCGAAGAGTAAAGGCTTCGCTTACGCAATCACGTTATCATTTCAGATCAATACTTAGTCGCAAGTTTAAAATAGCAAAAGGAGAATGGCTTTGGATACCCTGCCACGAAAATCTCACTTAGCACGTTGTGAAAAGTTGATCTGGAGTGCAAAATCAGAAATCATAGCAATAGATTAGTTCACCCACTCATTGATCGCTCAATCCTAAGATTGGTAGACTGTAGCCCTCCATCCTTCCTTTATGTAATGCTACTTCCCTTAATCCCTGCTATTTCTTCTTATGCACTTTCCGCTTTATTTGGTCTACGTATTTATCACTTCGCCTTCCTCTTACGACTATTTCCTCTGTTTTTACTTCATTCATATTCCTCACACACCATTTTTTCTGATTTAATTACAATTTAATTACAATAACATAATAGCGGGCTGATGAAAATAAAGAATAAGCTATATAGGCTAAAATTAAAATAAAATATATGAAATGGCAACGCGATACCAGAAGAATATTCTCAAGGATATTCACAGTATATGTGCCATGAGATAAGTAAAAACGGTAGTAGCGAATGGATAAGTGAAACACCCAGCACAGAAGAAAACAGCACGAACTTTAAAAATATGCATTGAATATTTAATAGTTTTACTGATGGTGGATCCTTAAATAATTACTTTGTGGAATAAGTTTACGTAACTAATTCACAATGGCCAATTTGGGTATCGAAAATTGATGATGATAATGGAAAGATTTGTTTTCCACATCATGTACTCGGCTAAGTATGAGGTCCTATCAATGACCCACTCGAAAGGATCTCAGCGGTACTTTATAATTTATCAGTGCTTTGTACACTACACCTAAAGTCAACGAGGAAAAGTATCTAATATTAAAAAATATTTTGACCGGAGCATTATCAAAATATAAGTGATACCGCAATCTTCATTTACTCGGATATGCATCTGCAATTATTCTCAATTTAAAACAAAGAATAACAAAATATTTTCAACAGCATTGTAAAAAAAGGTCATATGAACAATGTACGGCGGAAAATCTATTTAATTTTATTGGATTAATTGTGATCGATGATAAATTTGGTTCTTAAAATAACTTTGTAGTTGACAGAGGGAGGTAATATTAAATACTTTGATAGCTGAGAATTATTTTTTCTTTATGGCCAAACGAAAGAAGCGTTTAATCGATCAATAGGAAAATTTCAAAAGCCCTGCAAAATGAGTTTCAAGTCATTCGTACAAATTATTAACTAGTTTATAAACGCAATACCGCCAGATGAAGCAACTTATCTTGTATATAAACCGTTAGTTGTCATTCGTCATCGATTAAGGGTACACAAAGTTTTAAGTTTGAAATAAATAGTTGATAAGGTATTAACTATAAATTACAATGCATAATGATAATATTCAGATTGTTATCAGCCAATCCAAATGTAACAGATGATGCATTTTTGCTCTTATCTATTTTTTTTCTTACATGTACAGTACTCTAATCACTTTAAGAACCAGTAATTGGAAGAAGTAGGTTGGTTATTTATGTACCGCGAATCTTGTCGGTTTATTGAAAACATTAAGTATGCTATGTCCGTCTCTTGTCGATCCAACCTTATTCAGCGTCCGCCGCCCATCGTGGCTTCGACAGCCTGAGGCTATACTTTGACTATTAGGGGCTGTCCATAATCCACGTAGACACCAAACAGGGCGGGGGGTACGAGGGTTGTCAACGAAGGTCCATGTTGGAGGGTGGGGGGGTTGGAGGGATGTCTATGTTGACAATGGTCGACACGACGCGGCGGGAGTGACATCGCCACGGCACACTCAAGTGTTGCGAACAGTTGCGAGGACGTTGTGAGGGACGGGAGGGTCCGGATGAAGCCTACGAGTGTCCACGATGGGGGGTGGGGGGGGGGTTAAAAAGTGGCCAATTTTTGTCTTCGTGGATTATGGACAGCCCCTCAGCAGTAAGTTGGAAAATTTGTAAGGTTACCAGCCTTTGCAGTACCCGCGCCACATGCAGCTTCCCCTGTTAACGGTTACGGCACTCTGCCTATGAGTTATGGCACATTTTTGCCACTACGTAACAAGAGATACTAGGCCCGCTTTCATTCTCCTACTCGAGCATAGAATCTCTTCTTACAGGACTACCTTGAGATCCAGCATACCGTCGCCCACGACGCACCACTATGAGGCATAAGCGGTGTACTGGCACACTGAAGTGGTTTGCAAAGTTGGGGATTACAGAGGAAGTTTTGAAAAGAGAGCCAGTTTTCAAGGGCTAACAGCAATAAATAAATTATTTGACTTAGCCTACCCCGAAAGGTGATGGCGTGGTAGGTATGTATGACTGTATGTATTCTCCCATTTGAGGAAAGCTTATTGCATTTTCCACAAGTTCAGAGAGCATAGCGTCAGTAAAATTCCCGTGTTGTGGGGACATATACATATTGTAAATTATACACCGAAGTTGATTAGGTAAGCAGACTCATAACTCTATACTCATATATAAGCATGGTCATAGCAGGTATTTATGAATAGACAGTAAAATGCCGCGAGGGTATTCATATGTAATCCCGTTGATACCGACTACCGAGCTTTCATTCAATGTTTCAAATTTTGGGTGCGAGGATATACAGAAGAGTTATCAGGGATAAACGAGAAAGTGTAGGCCTTGTGCGTCATCCGTATAAGTACGCATTGCACTCTCATTAATTTAATCACTTTTAAAATGACAAACCGAAAAATACAGGTATTCACCTGAACTTTCCAGGCATCCGAATGCTTGGAGAAATGATATGATCGAATAGCGATGCGAGAGCTTTGGATAGCCACGCGGTCAAATGAAAACTGAAGTATTCACTCAGGTCTTCATATATTTATGTATGTATGTTAAGTATGCTATGAGTAAAGTTACAGTTTAAGGGATATTACGCAATGTTGGACTCCTGTTTGTAGTCGCATCGCAATTTGGGAAAACTGTCCCCCATAAAACATTAATTAATCATGAAAAATACTTTTTGCAACCTCCTAAAGAGACTTTTTACTGCCTTCAATGCACGTTTCCATCAGGAATGAAAAATTATAATAAAAGATTAAATAGCAAATCTGTAAGAACTGATACTACCCTATAACGGATGTCACACTGATTTTGTAATGACCCGTTCACATCACTACCCGTTTTCTATGGTAATCCATTTCAAGGGTAAGATTTAGTCATACGAACGCCCGTTGGCACCAACCACGGTAACTTTTTCTTCCCGGGAAAACTTACCACAGTTATTTATCCACAATAGCTGTTTTCTGCCATTTGAATACACGTTGAGTTACAATAGCTAGCAATCAATTGTTGTCATCTTCAAGAACCGAAATATGTCGAGAAATAAATATGGTACACGTTAAAGGTGGTAAATTACAGTTGCACCATTGTGATTAAAGACTGGCGCGAATGCAAGTAGAAATTACCAACATTTTGTACAATGGTAAGAAGCTAATAATGCGTACGGGATATAACGGAAGTTACAAATACATCACCTCTGATAGGATATTAGGTCAAGTAAATCTAGGGATAACGGCAGGTATGCAGTAATAGAGGCTTGTTAGGAAGGGATGTCTAAAGGCAGCATATTGAGGGGCACATAGTCTATGAAAGGATTCCATTTTTTATTTTAAAAATGATCCAGTGTTCAACGCATTCTAAAATATTCGGGATATCATGCAAATATGCAAATTCACGGAGAAAGTTTTGTCTTTATAGCTTCTCCTTCATCATTTTATGCATCTGATACATATCCCAATACGTGTTTAATACAACCGTCAAGAGTATTCCAACTGCAATAAAAGGAGGAAGTATAGCAGTATCCAGCCTGTACGTCATACATATTTCAAGGTGTATTTACCAAATCCTTTCAAAAGACGTATTGAATACAAAGTGTGCTGTAAAGGTGGATCCATGTTCGAACCCCGGATATGGATCAATTTTTAAGTCGGAATTCCCCTCTTTCTTCCAACCCTTCACTATGGATAAGAGGGATCACCCCGAGACCGCAGTCTCCTTCGGGGGATACACAAGGTTGGCTGGCCACAAAACTTTTTAAGCCGTTGAACCTCGGGTCGGGGGATGGAAGGGAGTCGGGACAAATTCACATCGAGGAAAAGGGATGACCCGTAAACTAATCTTCATCGATCTACCCATCAACTTTCATGTACCGCGTTCACTGAGTCTCACCCCTATTTGACCTCCATTCTACACATAAAATCCTGGGAGAGATTTTCGTTCATAAACAGATGAAAGTAAAAATAACTGCAAATTATCGTTTCGGTATTTTGGCAATTCAATGCATTTTAACACGTAGCCTTATGGCACATGAGATACATTTCGTAATAATACAATTACACATGTACAAATTTTCTTCTAACTAGAAAAAAATACCGTTCATATTATTATAATGGTTTTTAAATAGTATCATGGAGTCACGCCGATTCAGATATTCTGAAAAAAACCATATATAACTTTTGACTAAATTTCGAATACCGCGCCGAAAAATAGAGTCATTAACATGCTTTAATTAAGGCAAAAAAATTGAAATACAATTATTTTATCATTTATATTACTGCCTGTATGGTGAGTTCCATCGCATAAACAGATGTACTTAAATGGAATATTGTCCTAGAATTTGTTTTCGACTTAAAAAAATATTAAAAGGTACACTCAATGACCCACGATTACAGCTCCAGGTTCCTTAAAAGGCACAGCGTACTTTTTCACACAAAATAATTATGATTTTATTAAATGTCCACATAAGTTCTATGGAAGAGTACGTTTTTCCTGCTAATGATATGTAAGTATACAATTCCACGAAGTGAGGCCTGTAGTAATTCAGTATATATATCTGCTTCGAAAATCAAGCCACTGTGAAACCTGTCTTCAGCTGAATCTCTTGAGAACAAGATTTTTCCCAACGAACGCAGGTTTCCGCTTACCTCAGGGTCGTACATTTCATAAAAGTACAGTGGAAGTCCATCACGTCGCGTCAACAAGATGAGATAGCAAAAATTTAATGGCTGAAGTTTCAGAAAAGGTAGGAAGAGGGAAATGGTAAAACATTATCGAAGAGCAAGATGCCAATTGGTGAAAGAAGTATTCCTGAGAAAGTATTAACTTGCAGTATCACAAATTAAACAAAGTATTTTATTTTAACAATTCAGTTCATTGTCTATAAAAATCCGCAAATACATCGAACGTCTACGCATTTTACGGGCTTAAGATAAAATTTTACCAAGGGAATTATTCCGCTTAGTCAAGGTTCGCCAGTATTGGGTATTGAATCGGTTTCTCCATCTGGCAGTTACCGTTTAACATGAGATAATAATGCATGAAAACTCCATAACCCAAGTCAGACCATGAAAGCTTTTCTCCGGATAAGACGGGTTTCCGTTCGGGGGAAAACTTGCACCGAGGAAAAGGGATGCCCCGCAAACTAATCACCATCGATCCACCCTTCTACCTCTTATGAACCGCGTTCACGGAGTTTCGCCCGCATTCGACCCCCGTTTAACCTCCTAAGTTTAATCTTTTATCCCAACTTTTATCCCCTTTAGGTGCTACCCCTGCCCCGAGAACTGCCGTGACACGTGCGTCGAATTGGGAGAGGATCTGGGCGTCGACGGCATCCGGAAGATCCCGACATGCACGGCGCCGAGGGACCTACGCCTCCGCCGGGCGCTCGTCGGCATGCAGCTGGCTTGCATGGCCGGTACCGTCGCCCTCGCAGCCCTGGTCTTCAGGAGGCGAAAGTGCAAGGTAAGTGCGGCCTATTCAACGAGATGGTAGACGAAGTTACTTAGTTACATGAAAAAAAGAACGAACACCCAATTTTTAATACAGTAACCTCTCTGTTGGATTTAAGTTAAATTTATATAACATACTATCCAGTGGAAAATATTATTGATATTTAATATATTTTGATAGTGTGAATTATTCAATTTAAGTTTGTCACGCATTTCATTTAAAAGACTAACATTGTTTCTCCCAAAAAAACTTATAAACGACTGCAGCAAAAACAGAGCTAGACTGTAATGCGTCGAGTCAAACCTCACTCTTCGTCCTTTTCCTTTTCTTTCCCTTCTTCATAAAACAATGTCACTGCGTAGTATACAGAAATGACTTAGTACGCAGTCATTCACACGAGAGCAAAGATGCACCATAGAGATGGAATTCGTCATGGAAAAAATCTTTTGGCTTGTTTTGGATTATGAACATCCAATTGCCAGTCAATTCGCAGTAATTCCACCGAGCCATCTTATTTCAATGCGCATTTAAGCGGATTCTAATGCAAATAATATTTTTCAGTCGTATTCACAGTTCCATATGTAGCAAAGGAGGCGTTGTCGTTCTTGGTAAGCCACTGTCGCGGAAGATTAACCAAACGCTGTCCATTTGTAACGACTACCCTTTTCAACCAATATCACTGCAAAAAAACTAATTATCAAACTATGATGACTTGGTGATGTAACTGGCTAAGACATATGGCGGACAGCTAGGAGATCCGGGATCGAATCCCAGTCAAGTAAAACGATTTTTCCGAAGCGAACTTCATCCTTTAGTGTCTACCTTCATGGTTAGCGTCCTAATTTCTCATGCAACACGAACTTACAGCGACGCATGGAGTAGTAGGTTCATGTCTTTGCTAATAAACCTTTTTTCGGAGGTAATGTAAATTAGGTAAAATATGACGTACTCATTGTTTAAGGTAAAACAAATTAAAGGTAAGGTAAAATTTGACGTATTTATTAATTCATTGCTTCTCTCACGAATGTAGATCACAATTTTTAGTGAGATATGGTTGTTTCGATCTAAAGAAGCTAACATCAGGAGCATTATGGGCCAGTATCACAAGAACGATCAATAAAATAATTCCTTTAGAAATACATTAGAAATTACTCAGAAAAAATATAGTACCCATTGGGTCGACCTTAGGATTTCTGCTATATTCCGATTTATTATTTCCTGGCAACAAATAGGTACACGAGTCGTCGAATTATCCTCAATAATGACAGAAGCTGGGTTCCTGAGCTTTTAAATTATTTACATAAATGAGACAGATTAACATTGACTCACATCAGTAAACTGACACATGAAATCTTAATGGTACATTTTGCGAGAGCTAGAAAAACACGAAAGAAAATCTCAATTATTCATGGATGAATTTCCGAACTTTTGGGTAACTTTGAGTTGGGTACCTTGGCGTATAATCTGGCGTATTCGGAATTTCCTCTAAGTAGGGATCCATAAAAAATTTCCCGCATTGAACCAGACACCGAAAAAAGGCGTCTTTCGTAGTCCACAATGAGAGTCGTTGATGAACTCTCATGAAAAAAATGTTCTCAGTTACGTACCTCGTGGACGGAAGACTTCATCCTACCATCTGAACGCTTGGGCAAAAAAACAGTTCGGGAGTCATAAAAAGCCGACAGCACAGCAAACTTTCTCGTTCTACCCTCGCTCCTAAGTATCGCTCGGGCACTCCAGTGCCTTGAAAAGGATAATAATACTGACGCAATACCATTCGAACGTCAATTTAAGGTCGGGTCTCCGGAAACTTTTGAACTGCACTATTTTAACAGCTTATTAACTTGTATACGATGACGCAAATGTTGCTAAAATTCTTAGCAATACCAGAAATTCTGAGGTATTAACTCATGGTAGCTTGAGCAAGATGTTTTTCTAATCATAACAGAGACCATGTTCCAATTTCATTCTAAAACCAAGCAGTTGTAAGGATCTTGAATTAAATATAGCAATATCAATTTATCAAATCAGTTTGAATTTCATTTTAATTCATGAGTATTTTAATTTATCGCTCCGAAACATGGACTATTGAAACTGCCGAGCAGAGGAGGCTAAATACGTTTGAACGGTGGTGTTTTAGGATGTATTTGAAAATTCGTCTTAGCTCTCCAACAATGCAGTCCTCCAAGAATTGAGGAACAGCCTTTATCGTACAATTGAAGACTTTGAAGTTGAGATAAATTAAAGACACATAAAGAGACAATAGAAGACACTCAAAAGAAATGAATAGATTGGACGCATTTTATGGCAGGTAGACTGGCTAAAACTACAACAGAGGATGACATTCCAGGAAAAAACTGTAGAGGTCAACCTTGATCGATATACATAAAATTAATAATAGAGGATTTCGTCTGATCGTGTCTTTACCGCAATGAAACGACTGGCAGAGGATAGATATAAAAGGAAGAATGCGATAGCTGCCAACTAGTATAAGGACTGTAGACCAAAGAAGAAATGTAGCTAAAAAATATTTTATTTTTATGGCTAAACTTCTCAGAAATTTACTAAACATACATGCGTGAGGCTTAA
Source organism: Pyrrhosoma nymphula (assembly GCA_963573305.1). Classification (NCBI taxonomy): domain Eukaryota; kingdom Metazoa; phylum Arthropoda; class Insecta; order Odonata; family Coenagrionidae; genus Pyrrhosoma; species Pyrrhosoma nymphula. The sequence goes on along the minus strand of OY754330.1, from coordinate 65,202,112 downwards.
CTTCAATGATTTTTTCATGCGATACGCTGAATGAGTTTGCGCAACTGATATTTATGCAATGATATTAAAAGTATCACGGAAAGTATTAATTCTATTATAAAAATAATTTAAAAAGCATGCGAACTACACACCGTTACATTTTCTTACCAGATATTTACGTCAGAACTTCCTTTTTTCCGACTTACATCCAAATACCATATCCCAAGGAAAAAACACCTTGTTTTTTGGAAAAAAAATATTTCAAAAATATAATGGTAAGTGGCCGATTTTTTTCTTATAATCAGAATATATCTTTTTCAGTCTAATGAGGCTAAATTCATCCGATTTTATGTGTAATGATACCCTACTCAAATTACCATAATCATTAACATTCATTCACATTCGTAAATGTTAAAAAATAGGATATCAAGCCTAGAGCGTCGCTAAAAACTGCTGAGGACGAATATAAAGTGTGACAGCCATTTTAGATATTGGAATTGGATTACACGCAAGGCTGGTAACTAGAAAACTTCATGACAGGACAGTTTCAGGTCGACACGGAAGATATTATTTCTGCCAAACGACACTTATCCACCAAGGCACACCTCTTTTGGGGCCATTCAAGGATTACGTAAGACATTTTAGGGGGAGGAGGGTTGGGTTCTTCTTTCATTCACTAACGCAGGGAACTGTGGAGGTACAAGTTCGTGTCACGTAAGGTTTTATTTACCCGTGAGATCGTATTTGCGTCACTTTTTTACAATCGACGGACAGAATAACGTAGGTAGTTCATAGTACTGCAAATCTCGGTTTCCCGTAAGGAAAAGTTTACAAAAGAGTAAGTAGATATCCAGTTAAAGTACCGAAAATTAAAACAAACAGCGGTTGTTACAGGGCCAAGGTTCACTGATAACATTTAACTGGCGGGCCAATGAAGTTTGGGTCGGGGGTGTGCAGTAACCCCTGACCCAAAGGCCTGTGGTTTTGCAGGAACATCAGAGTGTTCCAGCAAAAGGCCAAAAAATCCAATTTTATATTTCACGTCGTGAACATATAAACTAACCCATAATGTTACCTGTCTCTCAGTATCTCCTCATTGTGTTTAATTTCAGGGAATTGCGAAAAACGACGTTCATCTAAAAGTTAATCTAAATGCGCATCCGTCCAAAAATCAATGTCAATGTTTACTTACGTAAGATCAGGAGGGGAGGGGGGGTAGTTCATAAATATTACGTTGTCTTACATAGGGGGTTGGGGGGGGATTAAAAACGTCGAAAATCGCCTCAGATAATAATTGAATCTACCTTTCCTTCCCTCAACGAGTTCCAACCTTTTTCATTCTCTCTTTATTTTCATAGCTGATGTACTTATTCTTCCTGCCTCACGTCCTTCATCTTAATGTGCTTTCCACATGTTACAGATGTATTCCACCGACAAGGAGATGAAACTGAATGTTATTCTTAAGGTGTTAAAATCATGATCAGTAAAAATATGCATAACATTACATGGTGAATTAATCTTTAAACGAGAATCATTAATTTTCATATGGTGACGTCTAATATAGGTACTCGATTACATTTGAAAAGCATCCAATTGAAATAATTCTGTGTGTTTATATTATTCCACTTACAACACCTGGAGTGCACATAATGGAAAATTACTGATGCCGTGGCAATAGTCTTCTCCTCCATCTGCTCGATGAAATTCATTTTTAATTGAATTTGAAAAAGTTTTGCTTAAGTTAAGCTATTGACTTCATTTGAAATATATAAAATATCATCTTAAAAAGCTAAAAAAAATTAAAGGCACGTTGAATAATATTCCAAGTAAATTAAATATAAAACTTTTACTTATTTTTATTTTTTGCCAATTTTTTCGTAGCCTACCCAAATGAAACAAAAAATATGAACTTTACACAACAGTGCAAAATCAATGTTAAGGTGGACATTTAGCACATGTAGGTTCAAATGACTACTTATATAATTTCTAATAAATTGTTTCCTTTTCTCTTGAACAGACTATTGCTTCCGGAATGTGGACCATATTGGAAACAATTCTTTTCGGAACATTCCTACTTTACGCAACGGTAAGTGATAAAAACAATCCTAAGTAATAAAAACCTCTCAATCATTTGCAGGGTAATTTTTAATACTTACATCGCATTTTCCCAACCTTTCACTTAAAAAGGATAAAACGTTTCAAATTTCATATTCACCTCTTAATCAACCAGCAACTTTAGAATATCTCATGGAACGCATGAAACGCGAGGATGATGTGCTTTTTTATCACAATCAATGAAAACTGCGTATCATTTACCGAGAAAAACCTCGTTTTAATAGCTGTGATTGATTTTTTTAATACTTCCGATTCTTTTCACAGAGCTATTCATTTTATTCCGCATTTTTGCACAGCTTATCATTAAAATTTAGATTTCATACACCAAACCCATGTGGACTTAATTGCGGAAAATGTGGCAACATTGAAATGCTGCCACATTTTCCGCTTTGGGTTTACTATAATTCATTTTGCTTGAAGCAAATATATAACTTTCCACAGTAAAATATGACAACTTATATGTTTTCAATAACTTAAACATTATATCGCATCATATTATCGGAATTATTTCAACACGATTCATTCCAGAAAGTCATCATTTTCGATATCTTGGAGTGAGGTCAATATTAAGACAGAGAAAACGTAAGATTGCGATGGTTAGAAATTAGACATAAATTTAAAGTATAATTAATATGAAGCATTATCGTTTCGAGATTAGGTAGTGTTATTTATAATAAAAACATTATCTACGATGCTCACTTAAAACATAATTCTTAGATGCTGTCCCGGTCTTATATCTGTTACTCGTTGCTCTAGAAATTGCTTTTTACATAATGAGCCGCAACTGTACTTTGGGATCATTTTAATGGTTTAATCAGCTGTCTCTTAGTAAAGTTCAAATGCCAGAATCTATTTTAAATGAAGCCAAAGTTTATTTATTTATAATTTTTTCTGACTGTTACATTTCCTTTGGCATGTATAAAAAGTTTAGTCCGTTCACTAACCTCTATGAATTGTTCGTAGCCCTGATGAAAAGTGCAAATACACGCAAAACCTCGACGGAGGACTAAGTGTATTTCATTTAGAGATCAATATCTCAATAAACCTGAAGATCTATTGGCAAAAATATAATTCCAACATTTGAGAAAAGAGGACGAGAATAGGCTAAATGCGCTTGAGATGTCGGTGTAGAGGAGAATGGAGAATGTGCGGTTCAGTGCTTGGAAGAGGTAATAAGGGGCGAAGGGTTGCTGAGGGTCATGTTGGAGGAGACGATGTTGGGTAAGCGGGGAACGGGAAGGAATAGAATTGGCTTTACGAATGGAATGAAGAGTGGCAGGACGTATACTGAGATGAATAGAGAAATCGTATAAGGAAATAGGGAACTGCACCGATAAAAAATCTAACTTTTACTCTCTTCCATTCAAACCGACCTTTTAACCGGTAATTGCTCTAATAATAATTGTTATTACAGCAATATTATCACCAGCGATAGAAGACGCAAGAAAGGTATTGGAAGCAGGATAACCCACGCAAAGATGGCATTCTACCGGAAGAGGAGTCTTCCAACTGATAGTAAGTAACACAAGCCTGGATGTCAGGAAGCACTTCATAAAAACATATATTTGGAGCATGCTCTTATATGGCAGTGCAGCCTGGACAATAACAACTGCAGAGCAAAAGAGATTGGAAGCAATGGAGATGTGATGTGACCAAGGAACTATAAAGATCAAATAGACGGATAGAATCACTAACTAAGAAGCTCTACGAAGAGTTGGAGAGAAAGGAAATGTAATGAAAACTCCGCGAAGAAGGAGAGGCAAACTTACTGGACACATTATGTAACACAACAGCCTATTGAAAGCAATATTGGAAGGAGAAATAAAAGGGAAAAACTACAGAGGAAGACAAGGATGGAATGCATCAGGCAAATAATGAAGGACCTCAAAGTGAAGAGTAATGTAGCATGTAGCCGGAGAGGAGAGTGGAGTGGAGAGCTGCAGTAAGCAAATCTTCGGATTGATGACTGCTGATGATAATGACTCCAATATAACTAATTTTGATGTAAATAGCAAGAAAGCTCGCATAGTCATCACTGAGGACTGAGTCACCATGAAATTCTCTTCTTTAAAAAGTGGAGTTCGATTTCCTGCGCGTCAAGTCGAAGCGTACGGTCATCCGCCACCGGGTTGAAATACGAGATTGTATAGGTTACCAATCTCCTCCGAGCGAAATGCCTTTGTCTGCACACCGCTCACGTCCTCTCCTGAGACGGCACCTGACTTGAAATCGAAGCGGCAAACGCTTCCCGGAATCTCCAGCGCTCTAATCGGAATGATCATCGCTCACTCCTTCGCTCGCAAAGTTCTCCCGTCGTTCCGAGGGAGAAATAACGTTTATTAATTATAAAAGTTCGGTTTTTCTCCGAAAAAATTCTACGAATACCCTTCTAGAAGGCGCCAAGTTGTGAGATACTGCAGTAAGAGAAGAGTTGTGAACTCTTGAAGGGTTGATGCCAGGAGAAGTCCGTTCTGATAGTAAGAAAATTCGGGAGAACCAGGGAGAGTCCGAGAGGTTTACGTCCAAAGTATGATTATAACTTCGTTGAATATGTATGTATCGCAATTGAAAGAGCAGCATAAACTCAACAATATGATCACAACTGAGTGAACTCTACCAAGATCTAGGTTTAGTTTAGAACGAATTAGATCATTCACAATGGAGTTTAAATAATTTAAATCATGAAAAATTGAGATACATTCATATATTCTTTATTATTGGCCACTCTTTCACCTTCACATCACTGTTGCATTCACCCATTTTATGTGTTCACTAAACATTTTTTCATTCCCTATGTTTTAATGATTCGGAGATATTATGTTGCCATTATACAGTTGTCTGAATTAAAAAATGAGTTTAATTCTTATCCACATTTAAAGTTTCTTCAACTTATATTTAGAGATGTTTGTGGATATGAGGTACATTTACTTGAATTTTAAACTAGAATAGCCGTACGTTTCATTGAAGAGTGCATTTTTCTTCCCTCTTCGGTAGGATTTCAGTTCTCCTTGTGAACATTTTGAATTTTAATAAAATTAGACATGAAATCATGAACACTACAGTATTTTATGATAAAGTTCCAAGGGAGAAATTATCGTAAGAAGTTCGTGTTATAATACTCCTCACAATCCTTCACTATTTCACCAGAAATTATATGAGTTACTAGCTGCAATAGGCTAAAGCAGAGGTTTCTTTGCATCAATGCAATGTACATTGCAAAGTAAAACTTTTCTCAAGTAAAGTAAACGGCTATTGGGATCGCTTAACCAAGGAAAGCCATCGAGATTCTCCTTGAAACAAATAATTTTAAAAGATACACTGGCTTTCACTCAAGTATACCTGGAAACCAACTACCAAATGTATTAGGAATGTCAGGCAAAGGCACAGCCATTCAAGAGACACCTTATCCCAAGACTAAAGTATAAAAAACCGGCCATATTGGGGAAATGACATTCAGAAACCCTGATGATGAAGATCGTGTCGTTCGTTGAAACTTCGGCAGGGATGGAGTCCCTAAACTGGTGGAACACCCTAGAAACCTTCCTTCACAGGATTCGCCAGGGAAACAATTGATTATTCATCAAAGAAAATTACATTTCAAGTAGTAAGTGGATGAAATAAACTACTTGACTGAGGAATGCACAGTAGTTTAGATTATCTGAGGAGAAATGAAAAAAAATACACCGGTATAAGTAAATCTATTCTGTATAGTGAAGGTAGGCATAACGTTATTATAGGGAGTATATATTTTGATATTTTAGCGACGAAAAATCATTAAGCTTGACCAAGACTCCAACCCTGGTCTCCACAGTGACAATTAATTGTGCAAACAAATTACTCCACTAATCCTTTCAACCCAAGCAGATTGAGCCACTGTTAGCAGGCATTTCATGCATTTTCATAAACAAGTACACATGTACTAATTCATCTCTCATTACCCGGCCCTCTTTCTGACTTCCTTCTAGGTTCTGGTGCGCTACCTTGACCCGTCGCCCGTTCAGTGTCTCCTGGAGCCCTGGTGCAGGGAATTGGGCTTCGTCCTCTGTTACGGGGCGATCATCCTCAAGCTGTACAGGTAAGAACGGTTCCCACCAGTTGGCCACGATTTATTCCATCCTCCTAATATGCTCCATACCCTCTCCTCATTAGAGGAGACTTCGTTCGTTCGAAATATTCGCGTAACTGGGTCAAAGAGATGGCTTTTATTAAATAAAACTCCGATCAGGTGAGTTTCATTACGACACGGAGAATATTATTACAATCCCGCGCTATATTTCTAGAACTGATAGGAGTGACAAAATGAGATAGATACACTGCCAAACTGACAGGTACAAAACTCCTTCATTCCTCGCACCATTAGTGATTATAACAAGAACAGCGTGACAGTAACTTAAAACACATCGGTAACACACAAGTCCCCTCTGTCCTCTCCCCTTTCCCTGTCCTATTCCCTCCCCTTTCATGGCTGGTGTCCTTATACCCCCCTGCCACACGCCTCTGCGGCGGCTCGTAGGGTAGTATGCAGATTTAGATATGAAGGCAATCTCTCTAATTCGGATTTATGTATTCGTTTCATTCATATACTACCTGTACATGAGTATTCAGACAAGAAATTCTGAACGCTCGGATTCCTTCTTGGTTTATATAGCATCTACTAGAAGATGGTGCCGTTGAATTTCAACGGGAAAAAGGAAAAATTAAATTCTTGTATTGGAATAAAATAATCCTCCAAAAGTGACATTTCAAATGATTATACTATATTGTAGTCATTAACTACACACGGAGAGGTTGGGGGGAAAATACCCCAACAAAAATATCGCCGAAATTCTGTTATATTCATCGTTCAACCTGAACCGAAAGTGCTTAGAGCAAAAGTTCCTATTTAATGCCTATGCTGCGGTTAAAAAATAAGTAAAAAATGTCTACTGCCGAAACAGTACAAAAATTGACAACTTTGAAGCCAAAAACTCAAATAGTAAGCAATGAAAGAGTGTGCGCAAAAATCAAATGCAAGAATTAAAAATTTATTTATTGCACATAAGTGCGATATTCCACAGAGGAAAAATCTGTGGAAATTTCCTCTGAGGAATATCGCACTTATGTGCACTTGCGGGTGACTCCGTAAAGGTAACTACCGTGGCTATTCCCGGTATCCTCAAAATTGGTATTTATTGCAGTCATCCGAAACTAAAAATCTCAACTGTATATCTTGGGTGCAAGTCATTTTTTAAAAAGCATAAAATAAACCTCTGCACCAAATCCAATACTTTTCTTATTGGAGTAAAAGTTACCAGGACTGAGGTAAAAAAAAACCTTTTGAGCTGTTGTTTTCCTGCAATACCATGTAGGAAAAAAGGTCCTGGGCCTTTCTTGTAAAGCGAATTTCCTTCATATTTCTGCACTGCACGTTCTTGCAAACTTGCAAGATAATAGTTCGGTTCACGTAGATGAAAACAACAACACGTTTAACACTAGAAGGACGGAATGGGTCATTTTGACCCATAACACGTATTCAGATTAAAATTTAACTACCTATTTGTGATTAGATTGTTTTTAAACTTCGTGACTTTGTGAATTTTTACTTATATTTTACTAATATGGAAATAAAATTTCGTAATTATGTTGCTTAATTATTTAACTGATGTTATACCTAGAAGGACGGCTATGGGTCAATTTGACCCATTACTTCTTTCTTTATTGGAGTCAAGTTTTCCCACAATTTTCTTCTCCTATATCTGAAATTTATTTACATTAACTAAAATATACCAGCGTACATTTCGATCAGTACTTGAAGCCTATATATTTCATTTGAATGTCATTCGGCGATAGCGAACCTCTCCTGGTTGCGGCTTACCAAAATTACGGAAATGTTTTATTTTCAAATTTTCCTATATCTCAGAGCGTAATATTTGTCCTCTCTTTTTGGTCAGCAGATAAGGGATCAAAAAATAGGCACAACTCACATATCAAATTTCCTTTAAATCTGATATTGTTAAGCAACGAATATTTGTTGATTTAAAATGGAATGGCCCACCTGTAAATATCTAATCAGGGATAGAAGAAGTAACTCAGCAATTCCACATGGCAATTGATTTATTGAATTTATACATTTAACAAAACCCTAGCAGAGCAGCATCTTCAGGTGCACTTACATAATGTAAGTGCACCTGAAGATGCTGCTCTGCGGCGAAACCGGTCGTGTGTTTGTTTTGTTAAATGTTTAAATTTAATAAATCAATTACCATGTGGAATTGCAGAGTTATTTCTTCTATCCCTGATATCAAGGAATTCCACCAGGTGAGGTCTGAAACCATCATCTACAATATCTAATCAGTTTTTCGAGTACACAAATTACAATTTCCGTATGTAGATTAGATTAGTAAGGGTTTGATCATATGTTGAAGACATTTTCTAAACCTACCAACGTTTCGATTAATTTATACGTCTTCTTTAGGGATAAAAAAATAAAGCGTTTAAACTAGCAGCATATTACTCTCTTAAAGATACACAGGATTTTCAAAAGTTCCACAGCGTTTTTTTAGCCATGAGGGAAGATATATACATAAATCGAAAGTTTGGCAGATGCATGAAGTGTCTTCAAAATGTAACCAAATCCTCAATAGATAACCAAAAATTACGAAAATATAATAGTATACTTATTTACTCCTCGGCGCAACTAACCATAAGGAATACTATTGGCAAACGTGCAGATTAGTCATTTTGAATACATTACTGTTCTAAATGGATATTAATCCTAAAACGATAAATACTACGATTATGGTGAGATCAATATGATATTTGAAAGACACGGATGATAACAACATGAGCTTAATATGCGTTGTTCTCTTGTTCTATATGAACTAAACCTCCGATCCGTTGGGACAAACATGGAGGTTCATTGAATTCCCGCTTTCGGTCAGGATAAAAGAAAAGAACTTTTTGGACAAAACGAACGATTCGCAAAAATAGTTTGTGGGGCGTCAAAATAATATCTTTGCAACCTTTGAACTATCTGCGAAAGTGCTTATCGCCGCGGTATATCGCAACAAGCATGGGGAAGCGAAAAACAAAAGGAGGCGGTGACCGCGCATGCTCCCTCACGTATGGAGTTGGGAGCCGTAGGGGGGGGGGGGAGTGTGGTTGGTTCAATCCCAGAGGCCCACAATCCCGGATCGGAGGCCGTAAATCACGCATCACGCGGGGATTTCCGTAATTAGGGAAATCAATTGGATTAAAGAAGCGCGGATGAGGCATAATTAATCACCATCCGTCAATAACAGCGGATGGCATGGCTTAATAAGTTACGTTGATTTGTTTGAGATCAGACATTATCGACGATTCCGTCCAATAAAACGAGTGTTAATTGATGTTAACTTCAATAAAGCCAACAATATCGCTTGGACATCTCCCCGGCAGGACGATTGCGTGTGGTTTCGATGCTTAGCAGTGTGCGTTAGAGTAAACAAATGGGAAAATCCAATAGTTTCAGGCTCCAAATTGCGAAACTTCATGGTAAATAACATAAGTAAAATTCATGAAATATGTGCGAATATCTTGGGATTATGAGTGATTTTGGAACCAAAATACTACTATCCGTTAGATTACACTGAATTCGTTATTTCAGCTCGAATTTTAGCTGCAAGACAAACGGTATCTACTCTCGTCTAGTTTCCAGAGTAAAACCAAACAATCATCCAATTGCATCATCAGAGGGTGGTGGAGCAAACTTAAAGCTTTTTACGCTGTCTCAGAGTGAATATTTTATTCTCTGAGAAACAAAATATTTCATCATTTAAATAATAAATGGTATTATATTACATAAAATGTGCTTAATATAGAAATTCGGCTCCGTTTTTATATAAATCTTCAAACACGAGTGTGTAAAGGCACAGAAGCATGGAAAAAATTACATTCTACAAAGGAGACTGAAATCCGCGATACTAAATTTTCTCGGGAAAGGTAAAACAACTTATTTATTCTTTTGTGCACTACTTTAGGAGAAGAGAAACGACAGTATGGTGCACGAGAATTCGCGAAAAGAGCTAGAAGCCGATGAGTTCAAATTTTTAATTCGAACTTTGAGTTATTTCAGCCCAAAGAATTAAAATCGAATATACAAAACTCTGGCAGTAAGATATCCTTTATGGCAGGATGTTGTGAATTAAAAAGTATTTCATTGCGATAAAGATTGTACAGAATCAGTGGTTAAGTTTCATTTATATCTTATGCTAGAAACAATCTCGTTAAAAAATGCGCAAATCGAGAATTGATGTTTTTTTCCATGGGTGCTCCAATTATAATGACTTTGCATTTTTCAAATTCTCTCCCACGGTCATTGTTTTTACTGACAACAGTTTCGCCAATTATCCTACTGGCTTCTTCAGGTCATCTTTGACCCGAAGAAGCCAGTAGGATAGCTAGCGAAACGGTTGTCTGTAAAAACTAAAGTTGCGGGAGAGGACCCGAAAAAGTCAAAGATATATACGCCACATCTCCGCGAGAACCTTCGGACCAACATGGTTCGAATATAATTTCTGCGCTGACAATTGATCCCGACACCCCTCACCGTCTGTCGGACTACCCGAGTTCCTCCCTCCCTTGATTCATCCTCCTATAACTCCTGTCCTTCTCCCTTCAGCGCATCCACTCACTCCTTCCTTCCTTTTCCCTACCTCATCCGAAAGAAAACCCTATGGACTTGCCTGTCCCCTCAACCACCACCACTCTGGCAGATCTCGACCTCATCCTCGGGAATTCCCAGGGAGCACTTAATAATACTCCCGCAATGTTAAACAGCCCGGAGGGGGGTTGAGGAGGTATGGGGAGGGGAAAAGACTTTAGGAGGAGGCAACAGAGAGATGAGACGATGGCGGTGTCCTCTTGCCTCGCCGAATTAGATTCCAATTTGTGACTGAGGCGGAAACCGCTACTCTAGCTACATCTCCGACCAACTCCACCCCCGCTCCTTCCTATATCTCGCTCCCCCCCCCACCCCCACTCTCCTCCGGTCCCCGAAGTTCGTACCTACCCCTCTCCCCTTCCCAAAAACCGACCGACGAGAGAGAGGCAACTCTCAAAACTCTCCCCGCTCCTTTTCAGGCTTCGCGTTTCCTCCCAAACTCTCTCCCTAGAACGAAGAGAAAAATAAAAGGAAGGACCCCATTCCATCCCCCCCCTCTCTACACACACTCTCTCTCTCCGTCTCTCTATCCTTCCCTCTACCGCACCCAACTCCTCCTCCACGTCGCCGTCCTGCCCGGCACGTCGCACATATAGCATTTGCATTCATTGGCATTCAGACAAGCAGACGTAAAAGCAGTCAGCGGCGCGCGGCAGCCATCTACGGCCGCCTTCCCCTTCCCTCTCTCTCCATCTCCTCACATCCCTGCCTCCCTATCGAAGAACGAATCTTCTCGTTCCCTCCCTCCCTTCCCTTCCTCCGTTCACTTAGTCCTTCCATCCCTTCTCTTTCTCTTTCCGCTTCCGTAACCCTCGCGTTTTTACAAGGTGTCCCTGTTGACAGATGGCTAGCCAGCTGAGTTGAAAGTCCGCGGCGATGCAGTGTCGAACCAATCCGTGCCACGATATAATTTAGGTTACAATTACGGTAAGAAGTATTTCCTGCTCCTCTGGGCTAAAATTTGTCAAAACTAAGCCATTTCAAATGTACTGGATCAATTCGTTGATTTTGTTTCAACATACCAATATGCCGCAGGCAGTAGGACGAAAATGTTACTCTTTTCTGGAATATGAGGCTTAAAGTAAAATAAATAAAACATTAAACCCAAAGTGCTCCTTTCTAGCGGGAAAAACAATTATGCTAAATCGCTAATGCACGAAACATAATACAAGTAGGGGAATTCTTTTTCGATTGGATCAATATTAATGATAATAATTTCATCATTGGTAACAGCTTTCATCATATTACTACCGATTTAAAATATATGAAGTAGAACACTTAAAACCGTGCCCTGGATGGCCTACAACATCCCAGATGGGATTCAAACCCGCAACCATTAGATTGGCAGGCGAGGAATTTGCCTCATCACCACCAAGCCCAAATATTGAACAGTGGGGTACCGGATTGAATACGTTAAAAAATTAAAATGTTTCGCACTTTCACCCATAAATATTCAATGTACTCAAAACTATGATTTTATTCTCGCGGTCATCATGAAGGATGACACCATGCATATCAGGGATTTATAGAATATTTCTGAGCACAAGTAAAACATTTGGTTTACTTAAATCCAAATATTACGAATCAATTCTTTAAATGAGATACTTAAACACAGGCCAGAGTAGTCATGTTAATAACGTACTCGCCAATTATCCCTAAAGCTGAGGTTACCTGTTACATCTCAGGCCTGGGTGCTGTAAAGACCATAGCGTTGACACTCTATGGAAATCTAATGTTTGAATAGGTATCCGAGATCCATTACTGCCACCAGACAGCGGAGAGATCTAAATATCAGAGTTGTTTCAGGCCTGGAAAATCTGAAAAAAAATATGGGAAATGAGAAATTAGTCTTGAAACTTAATTTTCCAAGTCCAAGTCTGATTTGATTTCAAAAGTCAGGAGTGCCATTTTGGCACAGTCTGTTGGTGTGTGGACTTAGGGTTTTAGTACCTTGCTTGAATGAGGCAGAGGAACTTTTATTTGATGTTTAGCAATTAGTTATGCCCCTAAAATTAACGTTCAGGTCCTATTCTTTACACTCATGCTGAGGATGAAATATTTATTTCTCCTCTGATTCTGTACAAGTAATTCGTGGCCCACATCGTGCGCGAAACCAAAAAAATATGTCATCAGAAAGGAAGTTGATTTTACCCAAGCATGATATGGCGGCGCTCCGTTTGTTGGGGAACCTTATTCCCCATACTGCATGCATAAATATGTTGTTCTCCCATTCTTTCACCTTCAATGAAAATACACACCAAAGAACAAAATCCTGGAAAAATGAACATTTAGCCCGTAAAACATAGAAAATTCCTGGAATTTCATAATTTATAGCCTTTAACAACCCTAAAATATGTTCCGAAAATGAATAATAATTCCCAAACTATAGAGCGTTTCTCTAACCAATAACCATAAGGCCCATACTGTCAAATAACCAATTTGACAGTATGGGCCTTATGGAAAAAACCGCTGCTAAACTAACGCTCCGTGTGTTCACCTCTACGTCACGTGAGCAACCACTTCTAACAACGCGCTATATTCAAGTACCTATAGCGAATAATGTTTGCATATTGGAAGATTCCCAGATGCACAATTACTTTACTGCATAGCACTATTTTAATCCTCCTGCTGCTATTGGCAACGTCGCACCTCCGACCTTATGGAGATTGACACGGGAAACGAATCTCTATGTAAGAGCCCATGATGTCAACAAAATTTGGAACGCACTACAGAAAGATCTGACACTGCGTCGGATATTCCGGAATTATTTATGCCGAGTGGTACGACCGAGTTGGTCTCGCTGAATCTCACTGCACCCTTTGGAAAGAGAAAAGTTGGAGAGACGGAGCCCAGGAAGAAGGATGAGGGGTCAGAGAATCGCCGAAAAAGGAAGGGAATTGAGGGGACGGTGTCGGAAGCAGGAAATTCGAAGTGGATGGGCGAAGGGGAAAAGGAAGAAGACGCCAGTGAAAGCGAATAAAGCGAGCACAGGAAGACGGGATAGCTTCGGAGGAGAGAGAGGAGGAATGGGAAATATGTAGTAGAGGTCCTGCCTCGATTGAGTGATAGAAAAAGTTGCGATGGTCCTACGAAAAAACAGTAAATAAAATTATCGATATGGTGTCAATATTTACCGGGAAGCAACACTCGCTTCCTGAGAGGAGGTGTACACGGAGAACTAGAGTCCACCCTGTTTCCCCGTCACACTTTATGGGGCCTCCCTAAATAAACGACCTGTCATATTTTCGGCGATGCAGTAACATCAAATACATCTGCAAAGCAATATATATCCATTGTGCTAACGCTTCTACCTTTTTTGAGAGTGTCAATACATGTCACTTCGCATTGTTATGTTTATCGAGATACCGCAAGCGATTAGGGATACTCAAAAGCTGTAGTCTGCAATTTCTATATGATTTTGCAGTACGTAATAATAATAATGTTTATTTTTTTGGCAAACCACCTAAGAACTAAAACACAGTAAATAGTTGTCACAGTCACAGTCACTGATGGACAAAAACAAAAACGAAATACAATACGAAAATTGCAGATATTATATAGGATTACATAAAGATTGGCAATTATTTAAAAACAATCTCCATTTTTGACCATACACAATAAATGAATGAGTATATTACAGTTTTATACTGGTCTAAAAAAAGAAAATTAGAGCCTTATATTACAGGAAATATTTAATGGCATAATTTATTCATAAGATATTCGTAAAGTTTTTGTTGAAACATTGATATGTTACGGATACAAATTATACTCCTATACTACATACGTATTTCTTGAGATACATTATTTGTCTTTTTTTCATATTTATCACTATATATTTAATTTTATGCATTCTTAAAAAATATAAATATGATAAATTAGCTGAAAAAGTATCTACTTCGCATTAAATTATTTTCATAGGAAAAATATCTCATGCAAACTGCAATAATGTCCAAATTGGTGATATGCTGAAAATATGCTGATTATGACACAGAAGTGGCACCTTTCCCATGACATTTTGGGTATGGTTATGCCAATGTAACACAATGGGAAATGAAGTCTAGGGATACTATTCTGCAAATATCTAGAGCGTAGGTACGCATAAATGATACATTCTTCACCGGCTAACACCGTCATCCTACCTCTATTTTTGGAGGTGTATGCATTAGCCCATTTTTATTCAAGTTTAGCTATCAAATACCAAAAGCACTCGTGGTCTCCTTTGCAGTTAACACCCTAGAGGATCTAATTGGAGGTGACAATGAAAACAATTATTACTTTCTTCTACCTTACTCTCTTTAAGAGGCAGGCAACAGCTGATAGCAATTTTAAAAATATCTAGAGCGTAGGATACTATTCTGCAAATATCTAGAGCGTAGGTACCCATAAATGATACATTCTTCACCAGCTAACACCGTCATCCTACCTCTACTTTTGGAGGTGTATGCATTAGCCCATTTTTATTCAAGTTTAGCTATCAAATACCAAAAGCAATCGTGGTCTCCTTTGCAGTTAGCACCCTAGAGGATCTAATTGGCGGTGACAATGAAAACAATTATTACTTTCTTCTACCTTACTCTCTTTAAGAGGCAGGCAACAGCTGATACCAATTTTAAAGCACAGCTTCATTGGAATCCAGAAGTTCCTCCTCGCGAAACCTCCAACAGCGCTCTGATACAAGTATACATTTGATGGAAAATTGAACTCAGATTAAACGCGTAAACTGACGTGAACTAAGAGAATTTCCAAATTACTACGGAATGTACAAATGAATTCCCGCTAAAATTCTGCATAAACTAAGATATCTTGCTGGTGTAACTGGCTAACAAACCTCACTGTAATTAAGAGATCTGGGCTCGAAGGCCGGTCGATTCAAATGAATTTTTTCATGGCTAATTTCACTCCTTTGCAGAGCTTACAGGTTAATGTCTATAAATGTGATTAATCTTTGAGAAAAACGATAAGAGCCTTGTGCTAACAGATTTCATCTCCCATTCAGTTCTTTGCGCTACCAGTTGACGCCGGTATTAATTATGAAATGATATTATCCGTCGGCCAGAGCCTTAAAAATACTGAAAGTGAGACCAAATTCTTTTTTTTATATTCTCTTATTTTACAACCGCGTTTCAAATTTAAGTCCCCCCACACCAACCAAAGGAAGGGGAAAACTTTTAACACGTAAAGAGTTCCTCGAAAAAAATTCTTTCATATCAAAAATGTTCATTTGATACCCAACATTTCTAAAGAAGTGGATCACGTAACACAATGAACCACGAATATCTTCCGAAATATCGAGTGGTTGTATATTCATGAGACTGAAAAATGTAACTAATTTCCACGGGCTTGATTAATCTCTTCTTTCGATCTTTGTTGCAGTCCATAAAATCAATTAATTTAACTTGATAATGCTTAAAATATGATTATTCATGGGCAATCGCGTCTTTAATAGCAATTAACTTTTAACTCATTTTCCCCCGGGCCCAATAAGGGCATAACTGGAAACGAGATAGCTGATTAATTGGCGAAGGAAGGATCAAACTGGAACCCAATTGGCCCAGAGCCTTTCATTCCAATCGCACCCTCTTTAGGGATTACAAAGATCAAAGAGTGGAGCCTAGCCTGACACTCTGAGATCTGGCGGGACGCACAGGGGCTCAGGCAAGCCAAGCTCCTGTTAGGAGGACCCAGACCGGGACTTGCAAGAAGACTTCTCCTATTAAACAGAGGACAACTTTGGACGATAGTGGGATTTCTCACCGGACACTATCAGGTTATGAGGCACCTCCATCTTCTGCGGATTACGAACTCTGCGAGATGTAGATGGTGCGAGGAGGAGATCGAAACAACATCCCACGTACTCTGCGAATGTCCCGCCTTGATGAGGACTACTAGAGTTAGGAATCTGGGCTGGTCAGTGGAGTTAGGCATCTGGACTCACCATTTTGGAAACTCGATGAAGTCAGAGGTATCCCCGTAGAGGACATGCTAGCCTTTAGCAAGGCAACTCGACTCTATGGGTGATTACAGGTATGGTGGTTGGCACAATGGACCAATAGGTAAGTGCCCCAGGTCCTCCTTGGAGGAACCCCACCGAAAATCAACTATCTAATCTAATCCCCCGGGCCCTAAAGTTATTCTATTAAGACAATTTAGTGACCTTTTACTTGTATTTTGATATTATATAAATCTCGCTAGCCTCATATGATGACATAAAATATGGTTATTTGAATAATCTTAATGAGTTACCCGCACGGGACTCCATCATTGTGTCTGACCACCCTTTAACATTAAATTTGACGTCCGATATGAATGGCCGAGGTTCAAAGTCTGAGTATCTCGGACTTAACACGCATATTTTTACGATAACACGCATATTTTTACGATACTGTAATTTTCCCTGTCGATGGGCACCTGGATGATGGGCATAAGTGTCAAATTTATTTTGCTTTTATGGGCAATTTGAGCAAAATTATTTCACTGAGGTACCTTTACGTACATCCAGAGCAGAAAAATACAGCCCAGATAACTTGCCGAAATCCAATTCTTCCTGCCTTTTGTTCACAAACACTACCATAGTTTTACGAGACTAAAAACCTTGACCCTAATTTGATTACCAGATACTTTTTCATTGCATTATTACTGGTTTTTAGGATAATGTCAGAAATTACAAAATATTGCGTTTCTCATTTTACTTGCCTATAACACTCATTAAAGATAACAAGAAGCACATTTTATGGCAGCACGAACATTAATGCAGTCTCCGTTTTGGTAATAAAAATAAGTCTCAGTTCTTGAAACTGTGAATTTAAAGCTTAGTTTCAATCCGTATTTTCAACATAATAAAATATTGGCTTGAGATTCCTCATGGAGAAAGGAAAGTATGGTGTACCTACACTCTCTACTCCCGGGCGAGATTCATAGGCTTCTAATTTAAGTCGATTCACGTTGAATTATTAAGCAGGAAAGGGAAAACAATATAGGGATAGCGCTAGAGAGAGTTACTTGAAAGAACATTAAAACTGCTCACGAATTAGAAAACCTTTTAATGCTATTTTCTCTTAAGAAGTGGCCAAAATAGCACATCAGCTTAATGGCAGGCAAGAAGAATGCAAGTTCCTCTTTTAAAAAGTAACAAAACTGTGGAGTAGGTGTTTACACAATTTAACTCCGAGATGGAAATGATCACTGCAGATTGGATAGATAAATTTCTCCACTTATAATTCATGTGTAAATAAATGCACGATGGATAAGCATTACTCTTGCAAGGACGCTCGGATTATCCTTGCACTGTATTTTTTGTGGGGCTAGAGTTAACTGCTACGTGGACGTCAGTCATGATAACCATTTAAGGTATTTACATTCTGGATTCTGGAGACTGCGTTTTTGCGGATATATTGCATCCCAAGTTTCTTTTCATCCATCTAATAGATAAGTTTTAGCGGATTCGTTAGACTTTGTTATTTGGGGAAAATATTTTTTTAAATGTAAAGTTAATCTTTTTCCGGAACGGTCACTTCGTTACTCATCAGGTCGGTGACAATCATAATTCATCGCTCATTTATTCGTCAGTAATCCATTTCTGTAAATCACCGATCGTACTCGTTCAAAATTTTCAACTCCCATCATTTACGACACAAACGAGATGTAATTTAAAAATACACAATTTATATTTTTTTCTTCGGGAGATATAGGTATTTAATAATAAACATGCCTTTTCAGCGTAGGCTTACTAAGCATTGTCGGCAGCCTGAACTTGCCTGACGGCAATCGCCTGCGGGTTGCCCTAAGACAATTTTCTCTGCCGACAGCGTCTCTAATGTATATATGCTCGACTTTCCTGCCCGCGACGCCGGCCCAATACCATAGTAAGCTAGCAGCGTCAGGAATTACTACAATTTTGGTTACAAAAGCGCGTACACATAACGTTTAGCGCCTAAGAAGGTGCGTCCGATGGTCGCTACGTTAGTAGTGTACCCGGGACATAAATGGCACGAGTGATCTCAGTAACCAATCAATCAATTCTACCAGTAACCCAACGCTAATGGTGGAACTAAGGCTTAGAATAGCTAGGAAATTTCTAACCTCAGATAGGAGCTTACTCAGAACGATAGCTGGAATACTGGCTGGCCACAAACAGCAGGCGTTGATCAGGAAAACTTACACATCGAGGACTTACTGAATTTCTAAATTCGTAATGACTTCGTATTAAAAACTTAAAAACCTTTATTTCTCTGACTACAGCTTCAGTAACTAAAGTGCGTTATGATATCGTCGTAAATCCTTCTTTAAGTCACTAGACTTGGAGCCATAGAGAGCATTGTGGTTGAGAGTATTGAATAACAGGTTGAGGATTTTGACGTTGGTAATGAATGTAACCCTCGATTACACAAACTAACAGACTCCCCCGAGTGGAGCTAGTTTCATGGCAATAACTCTTCCACTGAAAAGGGTGTTTCTTCTGCGCGACTGCCAAAATGTTTCGCTGTCACTATACCGAACGTTTTCTCTGCTCTATAGTGAGAAGCAATTGCTTAACAAACACTGTATAAAAGAAGGGCACACTTTTGATGACATCACTGTGCACAATATAATTTCATCAAATGTACAAGTAATTCATAATGAATACCGACAACTTCCACCAGGTCCAGCTTGAAACAGTTATATTTGTACAAGTAATATATTACCTTTGATATAAACGAAACTATCATAATTTAAATGATCAAATGAGCTAGCTCTTCGTTTATTCCGGCGGTAGCATATTGCACTTCGATAATGTTTCCCAAAACTCGTGCGTTTGTGAGAAATGTCAACAAACAGCATTGGGTAATCGGTCCAACCACACTCGATCCGCCATATTGTTCAACTGTCCATTGAGTAAACCTGTATGAATTAATATTTTCGATATTGTGCACCAGCCCCTGGAGCTTGCTCGTATTAGATAGAGTTCTTTAAATCGAATGGAATTCCATGTGGCGGGTTTACGCCAAGCGGAAGGAAACCATTATCAATCGTTGTGTTCCTCCGCTTGGGACGTCTAATTGTGAAGGGCTATTTGACGCCTACAGATTGACTATCCAATATAAATATCTTGGAATATCACGACAACAGACTTTCCGCATTGACACGGGCAGCGTGTGACCAGACAATTTCGCTTTTCCATGCTAAATACAAACCTTCCCTGAAATGGCTGAGTTCTATCTTCATTCAACTCAACGCTGCGAGACCGCTATTCCTCTAACACCCGTGTTGGGTGCGCTCCAACAGCGTTCATTTTTTTTCTTTTGTTGAAAGAGGGACGGGAGGGCATGGGTTGTGGGGTATGGAGAGGAGGGGAGAGGCGTGGTGTGGCGGACGGTGGGGAGATGGGGAGTGGGCTGAACGTTTGACGGTAAACTACGCCTCTCGTCGATGAGACGGAATTAACGCCTCATTTGCGGCCCAGATAGAAGGGGCGCGGAAATTCATTAAGCCTAATATCATCTCTCTCTCTCCCTCCACACAGGTCTACTACACCTATTTTTTTCGTTTCCCTGTTCCGTTCGACGCAAGAGAGACGCTCCGAGTTAGTTTTTATTCTTCGTTTGCTCGTTGTTGTTGTTTCTTTTATTCGGCCGACCAAATAAGCGACAGTTTTCGGGAAGCGTTCGGGGGAAGGGGGGGTAGTAAATTGCCGAAATCCGACTGCGGAGAGTGAGCTGAAAGTGAGGGTATTCTTTTTTGAGACAACTTGGCGATATTCTCGGACCCTTCTTTTCCAATTAACGGGGAGTTTCCAGCGCGTCTCCAACTAGAAGACGGCTGGTTCGGTACTCTTCAATTTTGATAGTTATACGAAGGTAGGTACAGCCGCGACTGAATGAGTCAAATCGAATACTGAATTCCTCATTTTTGTAAGTGTTGTTTGAAAAACACTGCTTTCACTGATGGCATGCCTTAGCCATTAGAAAACAAAATTTAGGTACAAATCAAGGAGATTGATCGACGACTATATTTTTGATGGACACTTTTTACATTGGAATACAGCGCATATCCGCTGTATTTAATTACTAGATTCCAAACGTTATTCATCTCTTCATGGTTGGTCAATTGGGGAGGCGACGGACAAATGAAATAATTTGCGCCGTTAAGCATAGCTGCGTAGGTTGGGAAAGGAATCTACAACTACTTTCTACCCTGCGAGCCGCTGCAGAAGTGTGTGGCAGTGGGTGTTAGGACACCAACCGTGGAAAGGGGAGACAATAAGAAAAAGGAGGGGAGAGGACATGTTAAGGATGCGTCTAATGTTAATGTCGCGCTATTTTTGTTACTACCATTAATGGTGCGAGGAAAGAAGGAATTTTTGTGCCTATCACTTCGACAGTATACGTATCTCTCTTATTTTGTCACTTCTATCAGTTCTAGAAATATAGTGTAGGGTCAAAATAGTACCCTCCGTGTCGTATTGAAACTCTGGTCTCAACCTGATCTGAGTATTTCGAGTAAACTAAGCCTAGTCTCAAACGGCTCCTAGCCTAGTCCTTCCATCAGCTGCGTAACCCTTGTTGTTCGCTCGTAGCAGTTTTCACTGAAGAGAGCGGCTTTCGTTTGTATTTTATTCACTTCGCGAATTGAATCTTTCGGTGCAGGTTCTCAAATGCTCGCGGCGTACTCCAAATGTGTCCAAACCAGAGCTGAGTAGCATCTCTCTGTCACTTTTTCACCGGAGAACCTCCCTCATGCTCGCTTTGATAAATCCTATTTTTTTAAGTGTAGCGCCGCAATTGTTTTTTTTATTTCCCCCACACTAGGTTTGAAGTTACGGTGATTCCCAGGTATTTGACTTCATCTGACCGCTTTATATTAACCACTCCCACTTCATAGGTTTGGCGTTGGTGTACGTTTTCAGGAATGGAAGAAGTGTGGAGAGAAACCCGACGTTGTTGCAACTAATAGTAGCTTACTCTTTAACGCAAGTGCAACAAGGAGCCAAGAGGTTCACGTCCCACCTGATAGATGGAGTACTGCACTTTAAGTGTTCTACACGTGATACCCAAGTAGGGATCGGGATTCCATTCAAAAATCTCCGCCACCGGCAATATTGGATCTCGTTCCCTCAGCATCGGAAGTCATGCTTCTTGCCTCCAAACCAACCCGACCCCCATAGCCTACTCAGTGTCATCGTGGACTGTCCCCACCCATAAATGAATGCTAGCCCGGAAGTTGCAATTTCGTCCCCGGTTCATGCAACATGACGAGGCGTTCGAGGGCGATCAATCTCTCGAAATTACGCCGAATCTTGAAACCATCGACCTCAAGGCGGCTTTACACGTGGGAGTTGACTTTTATAGAAGGAAACATTTAAAATATAATTCTTGCACCATTTAAATTACTGAGTATGTGGTTTCACCGCATAAACACACGTACTAAAATGAAACTTGATCCAAGAATTTTTTTTCGACTTACTTGAAAAATAATTAAAATGTGCACCCAATGACCCACGATTACCGCTCTAGTCACCTCAATCGCTTCCTCGTATTATCACGGGCACGGTCTATGGTGAAAGCCGGGGTCATATCACGTTATCTCCCCGTGTCTCCCGTCTTGAATTCCAAGCTGGCCACTATGTCATTCAAAAGTAAGCCCAAAAGTTTATTTGTTCATCCACAGCGTCTTCAAAATTAATAAATTCGTCCCAGTAAAACTTTAAGAGCTTTTTTGATACTTTCTGCAAATCAATGTTCAGTTGTTTATTTACAAATATGAAATTTACGGCATTATTTTGTTATCCGAATAAATTAGTATCTCTTATAGCATTCATAAATTATTATTAATAATATTAACCTCTAGATGTCTCTTTAGCAGTGCTCTGCATGTTTGCATGTTTATTTACGTAGCAGTCTCCCGGTTTCTGGTTTGACTGCGCACTGTTCTCCTGACTGTTTTTGGTCAGCGCCTCGCAGCCGGGAGAACGTGCGAGGTCTCGATTTGAACTGGGACGAGTGCTGCATGCTTGGTGTGGAATCACCCCGTGCCACACACCCTAGTGGTGGCTTGCACAGTACTTCGTAGATGTAGATGATATTTATTTTGACTTGCGCTCTGTCAGCCTACTGATTAAATTTTTCGGTTAGCCGAGATGGCTGTTTCTTTAGTATCTTAACCTGGATCCGCCCAAAATATTTTTTTTAAGATTAATACTTGATATGATAGGGGAATGATAAGGACCTATTGTTTACCACATTCTGAAAATATTACCTTGATCGGGTGTGTAGTTTTCGAGATACAGGGTGTGACATAAATGTCACATTGTGCGGATCTGTTGTCTTTTGGTGCAAGGTAATATTTCCCCAAATAATTTGCTACCGAGTTCATTTAAATGATCAAAAACATTGGAAACATATATTTATTTTGCACAAATTATAATTTATGTACACTATTGATAAGTTTTTATTTAAATTTAAAGTATGCTGTTGAAAATATAGCAACAATTTTCAGTGTTTCATTTTCCGCGATTCATGAATTTTTTCTTTGAATGTGTGATGTTTTTAAATGAACAAATTTGCTGGATTTTGCCAATGTTATTTCACAAATGTTGGGTATATTTAAATTTCTAATGTTTATAATACAAACTTATCAAATACACATCAGGAAAAATCAATTTATCATTCATATAAAGCTTTCGTCAGGTGCGTTATGAAATTACAGAACCTTGAATTGACATTAGAATGGGTTAATTGAAGGTACATTTAAATAATATTTTTACATGGCGAATAAGTAAAACTATTAAAAATACATTTCCCCAACCTTGGAAAATACATAGAATAATTACATATTTAAAAAATATTCTCACAACACAAAAGTATAATATAACACAAAAATGAATTAAATATGAATCAATTTGTTTCAAATAAACATAAGATTAATTTATAGTTGAATGCCAGTGTATACTATTTTGAAAGGTAAACAGAAAAGCAATGTTTGCACAGTCCTACATTACATTTAACTCATTCAATGCGGACGACAGAAGGACTATATTCTCCTGCACAGCGACGTCTTCTTTTATTCGGTATAACAGAGACTAAATAATATTTGCCATCGTAACGTATTTCATTGGCTGCATCTGATGAAATTGAAGTAATACGGCGGCTATACTTGGCTTGACATCGATATATGGTCAGGTATGTTTGGACTATAGTACGCCTGAACTCTAATTGTGACATGCCCGGACCAGATTTCCGCTTTAGCTGCCAAGCATTGTGAACAGCTGCATCCAAAAGCCAAGAAATAATACTCCACCACCATTTTTTTCCACGAATAGAAATTCTCACATCTGTAATATTTCGGTCCATGCGATCCGTGCCACCCATATTTTTATTGTACTCCCAAAACATATTCGGCTGGGCCACTTTCTTTCTCCTCTTTTTTATTCTGCAGTAATGGTCAACTTTTTTTCATACACCATGACAAGTCGAGGCAATGATGAAAACAGAATTATTCACTCACCTCGCAACTATAACTTCATCAGCATCACTTTTAAAATACTTGTATGAGCCTCTATCAGATTTTTTACTCAAGTTACTTTCTTTCAAAGGACAATCTTTAGGTAATCTATTCTCTCTAAGAGTGCCAGTTGCACCATATCCGCGGGAAATCAAATGAGTGAGGAGGCTCATTCCTGTAAATAAGTTGCCAAAATATAGCCGAAATAGCAATACTTGTTTTTCGTGTGAGAGATCATCTAACATCAAAATCAAAGGTGCGGCGCATTTTCCAAAATCTCTTTCATATACATGGTTTGAATGTGGGTTTTTACCTTGATAAACGTCAAAATCAACTAAATACCCACTGGGATTATATAAACACCAGACCTTGTAACCAAAACGGATTGGCTTCCCCCGAATAAATTGCTTGCAGGGATGGATACGAAAATACTCAGTCATACTCTCGTCAAATGAGAGATTTTGCTCAGTAGGAAACATCCCACTGAAACGTTTTTTCAATTTAGTTATCAATGGGTGTAGCTTCCACAACTTGTCTTTCATGTCGGGCATCGTATTGTCTGCACAGTGAAGGAATTTACTTATCTCAAGGAACATATTCCTCCACATGGCTCCGGCGACTATTGAGATGTGAACATCCCAGAAATCTTCCCAGTAGCATCGCTTGGATGAAACCTTATTATAACCTGATAACAGAAAGATTCCTATGAAAACTTTCATCTTCTCTTTACTGATATTAGGAGATGAACAACCAATAAACGTAGCATATTTATCTGATTCTGCCATCAGAAAATCAAAAATGTCCGAAAAAAACAATTCAAAAATTTCTACACATGATTTGTCCCTCAATTCAGAAAGATGTTTCGGGAAATAATCTATTTCTTACAAAAAGATCTTCCCGTTGCCGATTGGCTGATTCTCTTTTTACCTTCTTCTTTTGGTGAAATGGTGTAAGCTTCGTTGACTTCAAATCCTTTTCCTTACGTCCAACTGGTATCGAAGTTTCAGTCTTCTTTTGAAATTCATTAGGACCATCATCATCAAGCCGATTCCGCGAAACAAGCTTCACTCTTGCCCGAAGTTGTCTTCCCGTTAAATTGCTCACAAGTCCACCGGCATCCTTATCTGCACTGTCCTCATCAGAGACGACTGCTGCTTCTGGTGGCTCAAGGTATATTGATTCCACTTCGTCACGATCTTCGCTTTCCAGAAGCTCTATGGCTTCACGCAGTGTAATATCTCTGAAATATCGATATCACAAAGATTAAAAATTTTAATTCAAACGTAATTACCGGAATAATAGTGTATGAATGCAAATTATTCGATTAATTGAGATAAAATAATTCGTTTGGCGGGAATACGAAGGCAAAAACTTTGGAATTGCTTTACATTTTGAAGAGAGATTAAATTTTGCGAATTTGAAGATTTGCATAGGGATCCGCCCAATGTGACATTTATGTCACAGTAGCGTTTATCAGAGAATATTTCAGCATTGGAAAGCAATACTAAATATATAAATACATTATAAATAATGTTGTATTATTATGTTAATAAAAACTAAAAATTGTCGCAGTAAGGCAATATAATTATTGAAAAAATGTAATACTTACACAAAGTGAACGTCCATTTTTAGTGTCCAGGGAAGGCACCTGAGCATCAGGAGTGCTTGGAGGATACGTGTTCACTCTTACTTGACGAGTCGTGCACTGAAATAAAGCCCTAAACTTCCTCTTTCTAACAAAGTATAAAACACAACAATGTAGCGTGCCCGCGCGATGAAAGAGCTATTAGAGTGGAGCGATACCGTGTGTGACATTTTTGTTACATTGGGCGGATCCAGGTCGCGGGGGTCGGCACGGTCGGCACTGCGGTTAGGGGTAAGGACCGTCCTTCTCCAGGATTTCGCGCGTCAACCTTGAAAGCTTGGAGCGTAGCGAACGCACGCAAATCCGCGCTTCCCCTCTTGGTCTCCCAACGCCATTCTCTCTCCTCAGAAACACGCATGAACCGTCAAAAATAACGCAGCGTGTGATGCAGCTGCTAAAAGCACCCACGGAGGCGGGGATGGCATAGGAAACTGATTTGTTGGACTTTATTGGCAGTGGGACCTTAATAGCATTTAGTTCTTACACCTTTCCCGCCTCGGAATCGATGGAAATGCCAAAACAAAATTCTTCGTAAACTCTTTTCGTGTTTGGAGCTCCATGCTGAGCGACGTTTCGACGATTCAGTTGAACATCGTAAAGTCGGCCAGCATGAAACCCCGAACCCAGGAGACGATCGAAGAAGAATTTACGATGACCATTTGCCGGGGAACCACCAGAACTTTAATAATGCCTATAATTTATCGTAAATCGATAATCTGAGTGCTTTGCATCATGGATAATGACATTTTAACAACTACGAAAAAATTTACCTAAAACCCCAACCCTCTACATTAACTATTTTTATTTAAAAATTTACTTACGCTAAATTAAAAGTCACGTATGGGCTTGTGAAATAATGCTAAGGCAAAATTATATGCAAGTAAACAAGTGTTGAATAAAGGATATCAGTGACAAAATGTCAAATATGCCCTTAATTATCAAATCGTTCCTACCCTTGAAATTATCCTTGGATTCGCCCCAATTTAACCGCAACAAGTAAGGTTGAATCGAGACGCTTCTATTTGAACGTTCTCAATGTCACGAACGAAATTTTTCTGGGCAAGTTCCAATATGCTGGTCGCGTGCTCCTAAAAGACCCCTTCTACCGAGCGTCTCGGAATCTCGAACCATCACGTAAACACTCCGGATTTACTTTTGAATCCTCAATGGCTATCGGCCACTTCGTAATAAATTTAAGGTCGGTTTGATGGGCGAAGGTACAGTTCACCCCGTGATAAGAGCCAAGTCGAGAGAAAAAAGCTCTTCTCTTCTATCAGCACACATCCATGGGCACCAAAAATAAACTTTGTCTTATTCACACTTTTTCGAGTGATTCACTCTTTAAATGAACCGTTCTCCGTGAGTGAGGAACGTGACCGGATCACTAATACCATCCGTTACTCGACTGAGTGGAAATTAACTCTTTCGGTTACTTCAATTCTTCATTAGTGAGATAATGGGTGAGTTTAGAAGAAAAGTAATTTACCAACATAAACTTTCATGGTCCAGATGCGCAAATTAATGTGAATAATAGTGATCTTTGGCCCTCAGTATAGTATTCCCTAGTCTCACTTCCATGACAGAGGGGGCTAGCTTCTCCATCAATGTCACCGGCAGTCTCCTTTGGCCCTATACCCACAGAAAATCGTATTACTTTGATTCCAGTTTGGCACGTCCTGAAGCAAAAATCAAATTCGAACTACGGACTTTGTTATGTTTATTCGCTCCATCTATTGAGTTTCTTTCAAATGGAGTTAACACAAAGCAACAATAACTTCATGTCCTGTGAACACGAGCATTTTTATCCCTATCGCCGCAGGCAAATTGGAAAAACTTTTTGTCACCAACAAGGGAGCAACGCATACGGAGCATCATCATATCACTTGGTCAGTAACTCATGGTCATTCCTCGGTTTCTCAAGATAACCCGACCGCTGGGTTTCAATTGTTAACAGTGAATGATGTTTTTATAATTAGCATTTCGTATTGTTTGTCAGATTTATGACTTTGGTTTTGATCATACACAACCAGGCAACAGAACCAACCCAACCAGGTTGGGCAACTGCTAGCTATTCGCATACTTCAACATAGCCTTCACAATAAACGTTGAACGAAATCAGAACTTTTTATATAAATGTACGATGCAACAGGGGTGTTAACTGCGTTAGAAACATCAGCAAAAGTGTTTCACGCTTTTTTACACGCTCAAGAAAAATGTGTTCTGCACTACACAAAGTTTACCGGCATGATAATATGCAGCAATGTAAAATGATCACAGATTTTTGTTCGAGAGCTATTACCGGTTTTAACGCATAGGGGGCATCTAATAGACATAGCCATAGTTTACTTCATTTAATATATATACGGCAAGCTCCCTAATTATTTTAATGCAATGTCTTATACGAAATCAGAAACAGTTTCTTGTCTCCCCACGCTTTCATCGCTCAAGATCCGCCTTCCCACGTATCTCTCCAATTTCTCTCACTAGCCCTCCTTCGCAAATCGGGAAATCGCACCATAACACCCGAGCATCAAGGCTTCGGTCATTGCTACCAAGGTATCCCGGCGCGTGTTGCCCGGCGACGCCCCCACGCCGACCGCGGTTGCCGAACAAGCTCACGGCGCTCCAGCGAAGGGGAGGATGACATTAAAGGGAAGAAGAAGAAAGACAGACACGAGGTGTTACACGCCCACGCGGGAAACCTTGAGTGACTCCATTCGCAGGCGGATTAGTCAGCGACTCAGTCATCCCGACGAATGGGGTCGACTACCCCCATCCCGGTGACGCCACTAGAAAGCCAGGGCGAGATCTCGTCCTGGCAAACGCTGATCCGTGAGGAAAAGCGCCAAAACTCCAATAGTAGGTGGAGTAAATATTTAAGGGCTTAGATTGATTATTAGATAATGTATGCCCTCTTGCATAGGAGAACTGAGAAATATAATAGTACAAAACAAATATCCATTCCATGACACATGCTTCTTACTTAACCTTACCGCAAAATTCTATTAGGGTGGCTGGAGCGGTGAGGGTGGGTCATTGAGCGCTCATTTAAATACTTTTTCAAGAGAGTCAAAAAGAATTCTTGGATCAAATTTCATTTAAGTAAATCTGTTTTTACGGTGTTAAGTTGTAAAGAAGATAAGTAATGGAAATGATACAGAAAATGTATTTTACATTTTTTGCCATTAGCATGTTATGAATTGGGTTTTCGTGGTATGAGAAATTTAGGCGCAAATTATAGGTGTTTATAAACGTTTTTTCGGATCATTTGACTCGACTTGACGCACTGAAATTTTTAAGCAAACAATAAAATAATATGAAAAATATTATTTCGCGTCTAGAAAAAAATCTGTACGTATTTAATCGAATTATAATGAAATATATCCTATATATGATTAAGCTAAGTGCTAAAATAGCATTGTGTAGCCAAGAAATCAAATAAGAAAAATGGATAGGAAAAATTTATCGGCAAATATCGCTAATAAGAACGCGAACGCAACCTTTCTCGCAAATCTATGCATAAACAAAAATCGCTCCAACCACCATAAGTCAATGCCTGTCCACATATTCTCGTTCAATGATGTTTCAATCGTCTCAATACTATCGAATTACAGAGCCAGGTAAGAGGCATTAAGTTCATAAAAGGCATGTTGGCCTTCCAGTGCACTTCGCGTGATGGAGTTAAACAATTAATCACTGACAATGAGAGTAAGTTATTGTAATAAACCATTGTATGAATCAACTACTTCACTATATGACAAGTACTAAAGTACTGGCATTTTTAAGCGCCAAGATCACGTAAATTTCGTGCGTCGCCGAGCATCTTAACATCATATGTAAACACCTAACAGAAAAACTAGATATCATTATATCAACGGTTCAATTCTATAACCACTTAGTTGTCAAACCTATGTTATAAAATGCCTCATACCGCGGACAGAAGATTATTAAGAAAATAATGTAAACTTTTATCTATAATTATATCTCAGCAGTATAAAACCACGCACCTCCGTGTAACGCGACGGCTACCAATATATTGTTTCCCAGAGCCAAATCATAAACTTACTCCCTGGCTCTACTTGCGTTAGCTAATTTTGATAGCGTAATCAACACCCATGTCACAGGCTCCTGTGTAATATCATAAATTTTTATATCTAAGTTCTAATTTCGTTCAGTAATCACTGTTGATTTAAACATTAAATAATAACTGACAAATATTAAAGAACATTTGTAAATAATAAATAATAACTGACTAAGTTGAAACATGCAAATATTCAGCCACGATTTATAATTCGCATTATCATTGTCACACTATACTCAACCGATGTTACGAAACGCAAGTCAACAAAACATAATTGACCGTAATCAAACGCAGCACAGCGATTTTTGTAAGTACTTACACATCCTTCAGAAAGAAGTCAGGCTTCATTGGGCATTAAAACTCATTTTTAAACACTGCTTCTAACTACAAAAACAAGGCTATAAGGCCCAATTTTATACTTTCTGGTTAACGTTAGTCGCAAGATGTCGTAGCCTTTTTGTTCACTTAGCGAAAACTGAGAGTTTGGGACTTGTATGGTACACCAAACTCTCGGTTAGTTGTGATATTTATCGATGGGAGAACTTATTGCGTATGTTTTCATTCTGAAAAAAAATATTTGACCAGAGATTATAAAACTGGGCCTTATAGTATTTTGCACTACAAGCCAACATATTGACATTGAATCACAGAAGTTAATTCTATTAGCGATTATAAGAAGTGTACTCTATTACGCCCGCATACTGTTGCCATTTACTGACTACTCTATTCAAATTTCCTGCTGTTTTAGAATTGTGGTAACACCTTTCTTTCTTTCTCAGAAATACCTAAAAATTCTTGTTTAGTCTTACTTTCAGGCCACCTTCTTCATCCCTCTCCAAACCCAGAACTCAAAAGCTTCCTATCTGCTCATTTCCTTTTCAAGCCCAAGTTATGTAACTACTCAGAAACACGTAACACTCTATGTCTTCTTTTATCTATTCTGCACATTAAAATGAGGATTCATGGTATTAATGCCTTTTTTTGGTAAATACTTCATTTGCCAGTGCAATTCTTATCCAAATCTAACACGTACCCTTACCTAATGAAGATGTAAAAGACTGCCTTAAATACGGCGATGAAATAACGGTGAATTGCCACAGAAAATATTTCTTCCTGAGGTAATTTCTCCGTTGCGTACCTTGGCCGTTTTTGCCCGAAATAATTAAAAAATAACAATAGTGTTCCTTCTCCTGTAGCTCATTCCTACCAACTTTAATACACCAACGACCGGTTGAAAAAACAACATATAACGCATTTATAAATTATTCATGAACATTATATGTCAAAACATTCGTTCTATATACGATGCAGAAACATTCATTGGTTTCAAAAATTGTCTCATAACTATTTTGGCTAACAGGAATGGAGTTTAATACGAATGAATTCCATATGTAAGTAATATGGTGGATATACAATGAACCGCTTCGAGGGTAAATTTATTGATAAAGGAGTTAATATGTGACGAGTGATGAGTTTGATTACTCATACTGTCAATTAATAATTTGCACAAGTAATTTATATGAATAAGTTAAACGTGCATATTTTTTTTCAGCGGAATGAGTGTAGACCAGACACTCGAAGCAATGACTATTGGGAGACAAGCTATGACAGCAATAGTTACTGCAACCCAACGGGCAAGGGCCCAACCACATTGACACACCGGTTCTCGTAAGATCACCGAAGTTAAGCTATGTTGGGCCCGGACGGTGGTTGGATGGGTGACCATACATACCTACACCGTGGTGCTCTTGTCCCCTGTCTGCATG
Organism: Pyrrhosoma nymphula; assembly: GCA_963573305.1. Classification (NCBI taxonomy): domain Eukaryota; kingdom Metazoa; phylum Arthropoda; class Insecta; order Odonata; family Coenagrionidae; genus Pyrrhosoma; species Pyrrhosoma nymphula. The sequence goes on along the minus strand of OY754330.1, from coordinate 65,170,370 downwards.
TAGCAGACAGGCATGGGGCTGACACAATGGACCAAGAAGGTCTAAGTGCCCAGGCTCCTGTCGAAGGCAACCCCCTACAAGCAATCTATCAACTGCAACCCACATTGAGCAAGGAAATCTAAAACGTTTTTGGTTTCATAAATATCAATGGATAAATATCAATGGATACATTTCTGTGCAACTGGCCATAGCTAAACTATTCCCCGGAATTCTCAGCCTTGTGGGATTCTTTTCTTCAAAGTATCAAATAACAAAGCATAACTTTATGCGAATCTAAATAAAATGTTTCATTTACGACCTAGGTTTCTCTGCAGTACAGCATCGTCAGGTCTCATAAAAATGCTGTACTGCAGCTAAACCTAGGTCGTATATAAAGCATTTGGTATGTGGATTCACAAATTTATTCTGTGTTATTTAACATGAAGCAGTTCCACTAAGTTACGACAAGAAAAGAGTGATGGATGGTGGTTGGAGCGATTTTTATTTATGCCAAGATTTGCATGAATCTTTACCTACTTGCTCTCATTGGTGATATCTTCAAATAAAAGTGAAAAATATTACATCATACCCATTTCGTTTTTTTGCTATTCAATGCAATTTTTAAACGTATCTTTATGGCAGAAAACATACATTTTGCAATTATTCGATGACAGGTGCACATATTTTCTTCTAAAGGCGAAATATTATTTCTAAATTATTATAATTATCGCTAACAAACATTAAGGTTTCACGCCGAGTCCAATATTCGAAATAAACATATTTCAATATAACTTTGTCTAAATTACAAATATCAACCCGAAAATTCCAGTCATTACTTCCTTTAATTAAGGAAAATAATGTAGAATGTAATTCTTGTATCATTTCCATAACCCCCCGTACAGTGTATTTGAACGCATAAAATAATTCACTTTAGTAAAATGCGGTCAAATAATTTTTTTTCGGCTTACTTAGAAAAATTATTAAAATTTGCCCTCAATGACCCTTAATTCTTCTTGGTAAACTGCTATCGTTTCCTCTCCTCTTCTCACGCCAGGATCCTCGTGGAATTCCGCACACGCAAGGCCCACCGGTGGGTGCTGAGGGACAAGGATCTGCTGAGGTACCTGACTGGGATGGCCGCGGCGGCCGCTGGCTACCTGGCGGCCTACACTGCCACCAGCCTGGACTTCTCGCTGCGCCAGAACCTCAGCCTTCTGGCCGTTGGCACGGCGGGCCGCGGCACGGCTTGGAACACGGGATCCGAAGTGTTCGACGGGTCACTTGGGGACGAGGGCGAGGACTACATCAAGGGACTGCCATTCCTCTCGTGCAAGACGCTCTGGTGGGACTACGTCACGCAGATCGGTGAGTGTGGCCGTGATTTGGGGAGAAGAGTCCAAGAGTCGTATAAGTTGGGTTATCAAATGAAAGATTTTGGTCTGCAACCCCAATAATATGATCATTCATCCTTATTTTTTTCGTTGTTACGAATGTTAAGGTTGTTCCACCGCGACTGTGTGAGTAAAAACAAATACTAAATTCCGACTTTTTGTTTAATTGGTTTTTTTTTAATCCTTCTTTCGCCGATGACATCTGTTAGTTCAGCAAAATTAAGGCACAAAATATGCAGATCATTCAAAGAATATATATTTCATAAACCCTGGTTTATAGCTATAGAAGCCGAGATATGTAGCGCCATTGCTACGGAATTACCACATTTTTACTTAAATTATCGCATCATTTGGACAATATTTTTGAAAAATAATGTGGTAATATGTTTTTATCTTATTTTTGGTTGATTTCCATGGGGTTTTTCATTCTTAAACACAGTATTTCGTGAAAATAGCAAAGATGAAAAAATACAATTTTCCTCGTATTTTTTACCAAATTAAACACCATGTTATTTCAAGTTCAATTTTCGAGTAAAAATCGTGGAAAAGTTACATTTTGTTGTTCATATCAGATAGAGGACACGTTTTTCTATAAGTACTCAAGTGTATTAATGGAATGACAGTTTAGTCATTTTACGGTGCAGCAATCTTAAGTTGTTATAAACGGAGTAACAAGCTGATTACTAAAGAATTAAAAATTAAAAGTAGTAGGTTAAAATTAAAAAGGTATAATGTATCTTTAATATATCATAAAATATCATAATATAATTCTTTTTTTACTAACAACAAAATCATACCATTCCAAGCTATTGATGATCACGTTTCCGCTCCTGAGAGCGGAAACGTGATCATCATTCTTCAAATGTTTCCAGGTGATTTTAAACACTAGTTTTGGGGTGGTTTGAGCGAGATTTTTCCCTAGCCACAATAGAGACCACTTTCGAATTTTATTTTTTAATATCAGCGGCTGTAAAAAGCAAGAAGTAAATATTGTAATATTAATGGCGAAAAATTTAGTTATATATAGTCATTCACAAAATACACATAGAGTAGTTTTTAACTTGACTCATTTTTTTCACGCCGTACGCCGAAAACTCCGACAATACCAATGATTATTTTGAGAGGCATTCAACATTTCTGCGGTGAGTAATTGGTTTATTTTTTTAGATATTAGAGAATTGATGCAAACTACACGCTGTTAATTTCAATATTTCTCGGGCATCATACCACGGGAGTTCTTCCATAGCGACCGACGTTTCAGTGGGAGACTTTCCTAGCGTCTTCACGACTGGGGATGATGCCGATTCTAAGCAGTGATCAGTTTATATCCTCCTCCCTCAGGTTTTCTCGGTAGTGATTGGTGAATTTGCGCGTCTTTTTCCCGTAAATTTTATAATTGGATTCCAGTTATTGCTAAGCTGCCATCCTTGGTCCCTATTGAAGTGATTTGAGGCAGGCGGATTTCAATAGCCTCTTTGGTTATCCGGTCCCAATATACCCTAGAGCGGCAGAGTAATTTTGTGTTTCCCCATCTGATGTCATGCTGGAGATCAATTGAATGTTCGTCGGCCGCCATGGAAGACCTCACCCGGATCAAAGCCCGAGAGCTATTTGCAACAGCCATTCGCCGGAAAATCATCTAATCCTTACACGCTGTTATATTTCGGACGAGATCTATGCGTTAGAAATTCCTTTTTTTTAATAAAGAGCCTGTGGAGTGCATTCCCGTAACATTACCCTTGGAAAATGGCTGGTACTTTTCGGGAAATAACCATAGGCGTAGGCAAGGGTGGTGCCGGTTGTGCACCGGCACCACCTAATGGCGAGAATAATTAATTAAATAACCTAGAAATTCGTGAAAATGATAGTATGAATGTTTATAATTTTCTAACAGAATTATATGAACAATAAAATGGTAAATAAATCAAATACTTATATGTTTTTCCCTCTGTCTTATTGACAACCAGTGTTTAAAACTCGCTGTAGCTGGCTTTTTGGCAGTGCAAATAAAATTTTGCATTTCGTACCAAGCGTGCGCAGAAGTAAACAACTGAGGAGTGCGTTTTCGGTGGCGTGTTAAGAATTAATTAATTAATAAACATTTACATAGGCTACACAATAACGAAGCTGAATAACTTTATTCCTCGCTTTTAGTTTTAGGCGCTACAAGAACCGCTTTCAATAAGTGGTTGGAGTTGTTACTCCTTGACAAGAGATCAAAATTGTTCAGTGAGTTCCAATGTGCTTTGAAAATGTTCTCAATAATACCTGAAACCAGTACAAGTTGTGAAAGGCGTTTTCCAAACAATCCATTATCAAGAGTAAACTAAGAACGAAAATATCTCAAGATCGCCTGGAATGCCTAATTTTACCATTCATAGAGAAAAGAAACTGCAATAAATGTTAACTATATGGGTGTCATTGAAGAGTTTAAAGTTCTTATTCCTGGTGAGAGGAGAATGTTTTTCTCAAGCAAGTTATTAAAGTAAGTTTATGAAGTTTGACTTTATAGCCATTAGGTAAAGATTGATAGTAAGTTCTCTTTCATACTTACAAAAATATCAACGAAATACATTTCTTCGTGAAGCATACGTACATAAACAAATTTTAATTTTTTATTACCCTAATGTTGTTTTTTCAACTTTTATTATTAATATTTGCAAACATGTTTCAAATTTCTTTAATATATACGACTTTTAACAGCTAGTTTTGGCAATCAAAACAATACCAGGCACCACCTAATAAAAAGGTTTGCGCACGGATATGGAAATAACTAAAAAATAATGGCGGTAAGTTGCTGACATTTCGTTGTCATAGGAAAGATGAGAACTTTTTATTTATGATGATGCACAATTAATCTAATTTTATAAGAAATGATATCTCGCTCAAACTACCTTAATTGATGAAGTGCGTTTTTACGACAGTATTTCTGAGCAATGCCCCTCCAGAACGGTTTGTGTTTTGGATAAAGTTAACAACCACGCGAAAGAAGGAAAAGTGATCCCTACCCTGGCTTTCTTATTTTTTTTGTTATTAGTAAATTACCTTAAAAAATAAAATAAATGTGTTAGTTCGATATGGAGCTGCTGTCGGCTCACATGAATAGAATGTGTGATTGAAAAAATACATTCGTTGGGGCATGATCTGCATATTTTGTGCCATAATTTGCAAAAAAATGAGGTATTTCTAAACAATGGATCTCGTCTGAAATTTAACAGTTTTTATTTTGCATGCTTTCTCAACTACTTTTTAAAAATCAATTTCTCACCGCGGAAATTTGTAAATAATCACAAAAAATCTTCGGCTGTGATGATGTTTTTATCGTATGACGTGGAAAAAATTAGTCTAGTTAAAACGTTGTACATGTATATTTAGTTTATTACTGAGAATTTCAGTAATTCAAAACGAACTTTGTGCGTCATTCATGTAACAACAATTACCTCATGCTTCTTTAAGTGGCTTAAATCTACTATATAAAAGGCGTGCGTACTATGCACGTGCGTACTATGATTCAGTTCCTAGGCGTAGTGATTCTGATGTGTGCCAATATATGACAAGCGAGCTCCCATAAACATTCTCCACTAACTGACACATGGTGGGTCAGTAGTATACATTTCTCAAAATATTCACCAGAGAAACTTATTAGTAACAGCTCCGCCTGGTTCACAAAATGTTGTATACAAATAAATCTTTGACATTTAGATATTATATATTGTTTACCATAGTTGCATACATTGTTTTCAATTAAAATTAAAAACCTCACATTGATTTCTTTTCTAATATTAACTTTATTCATGAACTACTGGGGATGTCTGAACAGAACAGTATGGAGAAATAAATACCTACGAAAAGAAACAAAAACAAGAATATACAAAGAAGTTATCAGACATTTAATGGCACATTCAATGGAAACTACAGCACAAACAAGTAAAACGAAACAGAGAATGCAGACTTCAGAAATGACGAAACCGAGAAAAATAGTGAACAAGACAAGACTAGATAGGATCTCTAACGAAAATATCAGAGACCTATGTGGTATACCTCCAATAACAGAATGGACACGTAAAAGGAAAGTAGAATGGAATGAACACATTTCAAGAATGGACGACTCAAGAATCGTCAAGATAGTAAGGGACCGAATACCATTCGAAAAGAGGGGCATAGGTCGACCGCGCAAGAGATGGTCCGACAACCTCAGTTAGAAAAGGCATTATCATAAAGAACAGGCAAAAATGCCTTCGAAGAAGAAGAAGAACTTTATTCATTACTTTTTGGCTATTACGCCAATATGTTAGCCTGTTTAAGCAGGCTTTTCAACTAGTTCCAAAATAAAATTTGAATACTCTGAAATTTGAGCTCTATAACGGCTGGGGAAAATCTTGCTCAAACTATCTTAAGAAAAAAATCAACACTACCTACTGCATAAGTGACCTTGTAATATTCAATAAAAACAATAGGACCTCTTCCAAACTTGCATCATTCAATTTCGGGTTCCATAATCTAGAACATCCGTTGACAAAACACTTTTATAATCCCTTCATCACTTCCACCACAACACTGATGAACTCGACAGATATCTGACCCAAAAAAAGTCCCATTCACCGGTAGTCATATTCCACAACATCACGTGATCCCGTTTTTTTATCCCTCCCCCCTCCCAATAAATACCTTTTCCTGCCAAACGACCCTCTCCCCTCATTTTTTTCCACAAAGCCATCGGCCTGTTGATCCATCCCATTTGACCGTTTGACACAGAAACGGGAGCCAAAACAAACTATGACCCAGATGAGCCGACACAGCATCTGCCGATAAGGAGCTTTAAAAAGCCATTGTTTAGGGGATGGAATGGGCTGGTAACGAGCCTATTCCGTTACCTAATTCATCACAGAACAGAGCCGGGGAGGGAGGGACGGATGTGTCGTACCTTTCAGCATTTTTTTTTTTTTTTCAAAATAAAGACACCTGCCGACACGGGTCCGTGAACACGCCGCCAATTCCGCCCCCGATACACACAAGGACTGCCCCCCCTAATTCCTCCATCCCGCCGCCCCCACAAACAGCCCCCGCCCAGTCGCGAGGCATGGGACGTTCCGCACGGAGAAGGAATTGCGCGGGACATTATGGACACAGAAGGTTCTAATGTGACAAATCGTTTCGGTGTGCACTCCGAATTTATTATTATCTCACACAATCAAAAATGGCACAATGGCTAATTACATTGGTGTATGTAACAAATTAAATAAACATAGAACAACAATAAAGAAAAACATGAAGAATGAAATGACAAATTAACACAAAAACAAAATTAACTCAAATTTTGGGGTTCCATAACCAAGCGCCGTTGATCATGCCGAATCATTAAACGGCATCGACTGATCAGCAGAAGCCAAAAAAATAATACATATATCCAACCAGTTCCCAATTCTGGGTGTGGTTCGCGGTAGGATTTGGAAGAGAAATTTATATACATGCATGTCCATCACGTCGTTACCTTTTGGAGTAGGCACGGTCAAAAAGATTTAATACTCGGCGATAGGACAGTAAAGCTGACTGAATTGCATATATCGCAGTACGTAAGTATGAGCTGGATTTATTGCAGTCCATTATCATTTGTGGTCTACCGATTTAGAATATGTTTTTTATTTTACCCGGAAACCATTACACATCGTCGTCGATTTACACAGACACACGGCCAAAAAAAATTTCAAAAAATTATTAATTCCATTCTTTCAAAGAGGGGCAAGTAAAATAGGAGAGAGAAAGAAAACTTTTCTGCACCATGGCAAAGAAGTGTCAGTTGATTTTTCAAAAAATGTGGAATATAATGATACGAACAACCTCCTTTCATGAGGCAAAAACGTGAACGGTTACTTCGAAATATACGGCGTAAAGATAGATACTTGTAACAAGCAGTGAAATATAAGTCTCCAGCTGCGTAACATATATATAGAACTTAAACTCTTAAAAATTGAAAACCCAGAAAATCGTCGCATTTCAGCTGCAATCAGGGAAGTGGTTATGGCATGTTTCTCTTGCCATTCCGAAATAACCTAGTTACGACATAGCATTGTTTTAAGGGAATAAAAGATTGCCTCTGACGATTCCGGAAATGAAATAGGTCTTAAGCAACGGGTCTAACGAACGGTAAGTTGGCGGATTTGTCCGAGTCCGCGGAGACACTTAACACCCCTTTGTGCGCGTGACCTCAAAATCAAACACCCGGTTTTTGTCTGAGAAAATAAGTGAGACGTCAGCCAACAAAGTGATTTCTGATTTCCTCTTAACCCCAAAAATCGTTCAATATGATTGCACCACCTCCGATGGCAATTCTTTCATAAACTGACTCAAGCGTGAATCCTCAATATTGCCCAAGCTACCACGGATGCAGCGTCCTTGTCTTTTATCATTCTCGAATGTCACCGACTGGCTAAAAAGTACTCCACCACCGGAATGTTCGCTTTGAAATCAAAATAATATCCGTTTCCCAATTCAATCCTAAAAGTCATTGATTTGCTACACCGTAGGATAAATATGCTGAAGTATTTTTTCGAGTTATGCTGCATTTGGAGCATGTTTGGCTCTAATTTGCTCTCGCATTGCATGGAGCGTGTTCAGGAGCGACTTCACTTAGCTCCAGAAGACGCTCGCTGCAACGTAAGAGAACCGCGAGACAAATATGCTCCAAAAGCATCATAACTCGGATTCAGCCACATCCCTACACTTAGGGGGCGTCCATTAATTTTTTGAGGCGATTTTCGCGATTTTTCGACCCCCCCCCCCCTCCCCCCTTCGTGAGATGTCGTGATATTTGGCACAACCCCCTTCCACCCCCTAATCTCACGTGAGATTTTAAAAAATGCGAATTTTTAGTGTAAATACGTTAATCTGTGCTTGATTACGTTGGATTTATTTTTTAAAAATACGTAATTTGCTTAATTATTTTATTTAAGACTAGTTACGGCTAGTATTTAAGACTACAAAGAATTTAATCTAGAAACACAGTGAGAAAATCGGACAATTAAATACTTAAATAGGAAGTAAAAAAATTCGTACAAGAATACTCATTCTAATTCAGTCCACAGGGACTTATGTGTGGTCTTAAGAGTGACTACTGGAACCAACATGTCCATGTTATTTGTTTCCACATGTTTTACTTAATTTAACCCAGTTTTCTCGCAATTTTACACTGTTTCTTGCGGAAAAAAATTACGTGATATTTGCCGAGATCCCCCCTCTCCCCCACGTGAGATTCGGCTCGACCCCCTCTCCCCCGCCCCCCTAAACGCCTCACGTAATTAATGGACGCCCCCTTACGAACAGCTGCGAAAGCCTGCTCTCAATGTCAGGATAAAGAGGTTCATGATTCACTTAAAGAATTAATTAAGCGCTGAATCGGATAATACTTTTACCTTCTATCAAAGGTCTTCAATGTAAACAGATCATTTAAAAAGTCCCACATGTAGATATGAAGCTTAGTCATATTTGACCAGCCAGCTCAATAAATGACATAGGAAAGAATTTTCCTGTAATCACCGTCACTGATTCGCCTAAAAACCATGCACTTAAAAACTCGTAATAAAGTTTCATAGAATAATCTGCACTCAAGGGCTCAGTTTCAGTACTTCTCCGAGCCTTTCTTCGTAGATCTCGTAATTCCTGATACTTTAATAAGGACATTTTTTTATTTGCCTCTGTTATTTTTTTCTCTCTAAAAGTGGTCCCGAACTAAAATTGAAAGTAATGCATAACATTAAACACCCAAATAGTGCTTATAGATAAATTTGTTGAGTTGATTCTTGACCACTTTTAATTAAATGTATGCGTATTGACCAACTCTAAATAAAATACACATGCATTTACAGATAATGGGATGTTTTCAATAGAGATAAAAATTCAATGAGTTGAACTAATATTTGCCGTATTTAGTAATACCCTTGGGGTTTGTTAATTGAATCCTAATGCCGGGTAAAACATTTCTTCGTCGTGATAGCCAATGCAGATGTTCTCTCCCATCTTTAGCGCTCAGGTTAACCGTAAGTTTGACGAACTTACGGTTCCCAACCCAAACCCAAAACCCAAACTCCCATTCAGTATTACACTGACGTGATGACTACGTTCACAACCGGTTTAAGTTAACCGGACATCATTAAACTGGGACCTACTAGTAGGTGTGATTAAATATTCCATCATATCATTAAATGGCCAAACGTACTTTTACACAGAAATTTCAAAAAGTCAGGTACCTAACGATGCCGTATCACGTTAAAACGCGTCGTGCCAATAACACTTCCGCGGAAAAGTTATCTAATTGTGCCTTTGTATGATATAGATAATTACTTACAACTGCCACGACGTCTGGAGAAATCGAGTGTAAATTTTCCATTGCTCAAACTTCCTGCTCCTCTTAAGCAGTGAGCAGTTCAGTTAAGTACGACTGTATTTAACATTTAGGTAACCGGGTGCCAACATGAGGTTTCTTTATTTTTATGTTCCAGTGACTTTTTTTCAAAACCCTCCCCGGATCGTCACAATTTAACATTTTTTTATATAAAAATATATTTTTTCATGTTAATCGTCTTCCCTTCGAACAAAAAATTCTTGTATTAAAATTTACGCTGTTGTCCTCAGCAACCCGGTATCCACCTGTTGAAGCATTAGTTTTATTAAAAATTATTTTAAAAAATAAATTAAAATACAATACTAGTTCTATTTTCTTCTTTATAAGCAGCAATGCATGAATGTTCTTTATGTTTTCGTCATGTTTCGACTGGTGAACAGCCACATGAAGCTAAAAAAGACCACGCGGTAATTTATGTACAGGAAGCTCATTTTCATTAAGCTGGAAAGGCCAATATAACCGATGAAAATGTATTGTCACCTCATAGTGCTACCAGCTGGCATTTATTAAGTGAATAAAATAAGGTATCTCAGAGAAAGTGTTTATTTTACAACCGTTCAGCGCCCGGGCACCCATGTATTGAACTATGTTGGAAATTCATGTTATTGACATAAGTGCAGTGGCTTGAAACGTTACTTCGTGGAACTCCTTCATGACGAATCAAAATTAGGAAAAACTTTGCTCGTCACAAGTAATAAATATAATTGTGGAACGAGCACAGTTTACCCTTATTTTGATTCATATTGTCATAAGGGCTAGTGAAGTGGTTCCCAAAGTGGGCGCTACCACCCCTTGGGTGGCGGTGCTTTAATCTAGGTGAGTGAATAGAAACAAGGGGGGCGGCAGGGAGGCGCTGGATGCAAGTTCCTGATAGAGGTCCTATATTAGGATCCCAATATATTTTTAGTACCTCCAGGTCCAGACCGAACATTAACATGCATTCATGACCTGTTATGAATAAACTGTCTATCTATTGGATTTGAAATTAACTTAAATTAACCACAATTATATCTACTTTATTTTCATGATCCTCCTGATTTGGTCAAGTAGTCCATGATTTTAAAGCTTAAGGCGGAGGGGCGTTGGGTATAGGTTTGTGGAACCAAGGTGGCTCGAGAATGTTAGAGAACACACAGGGTTGATCTCTTCTCTATTGAGAAACCCAAAGGAGCGCAGTATTTTGGTCACTCCCCTGGTCCCCATCATGGATATTGCTGCCTGATGCACTTCTTAACTCCCAAAAATGTTCGCACTTGGGACCAATTAATCTTCCGCTCCAGAAAAAAAGTAAGAGCTGGAGCGCCTTTCACAAGTCCCTGCGGGTTCCTTCATTTTAATCACCGACCTTCTTTCTCTCTCTCATCTCTTTTTCTTCCCTCGCACACAAATCTCTCTATCCCCCATGGATGAAAAAAAGGCGAAATGCTGATTCTCCTGTTCGGACTGCACGTCGGCTACGCCTGCAGGAACGCCCATTCGCAGTTCAGCGAGCGACGCTTCCTGTGCCTGGCTCTAGCGGTCGAGGCCGTCGTCTCCGCCGTCTATTACCTCCTGCTGTTCCTGCTGCCGCTCATCCTGCACCAGCACCTGCCGCCCACACTCTCCGGGTACCGCTACCCCCCGGCCACGCCCACCACCACGGCCGGAGCGGCCTCCGCCGCCGCCGCGCCTCCCCCGCCTCACCCATCGGCCAACTCGCCCTCCCCGCCTCACTCCGTCTTCCTGCAGCAGGCGTCCTCGCCGTCGTCGTCCGCCTCGGCGCCCGCCGAAGGCGGCTGGGCCTCCCGCACGCTCCTCCTGCACCTCGGCACCCCTCCCTTCCCCTCATACTCCTCCTACGGCGCCCCGCCGCCCCTCGAGCCGGACCTCATGTTCGTCCTGGCGTTCGCCCGCAGCCAGCTCTCATCCACCGTGGTCCTCCTGCTGATATTCACGCCAAAGGTGAGTGCGGCGAGGGAACACCGCCACCATTGTTTACTCTCCATGGGGGGAAAGCCACAGAGGTTTTTAAAGAGGCTTTCTCCAAGGTGATTTCTATTTTCTTTTATTAATTTAGGCAGGTATTTTGAGCGAGATTTGTCCTGGTCATAACGAATACCACATTCGAACTTTACTTAAATATAAGCAGCTGAAAGTAGTATAAAGTATATATTGTAATGCTAATGATGGAAAAAATTGTTATTCATAGCGGAAATTCTTGAACAAAAACACCTTCACAATCGAAGTTTTTTTGTGATTTTGTTAAAAGCACTATGGATAGTAATTTAATTTTTAGAAATTGCTGATAAAGCATATGAACTACCCTCCGTTCAATTTCCGACGCAATCTATTCAACAGAACTTCGTCATTTTTCAAAATTAAGTTCCTCTGGAGTGCATAGCCGTTCCATATCCTATCGAAACCAGCTCTTTTTTTGCAAATATCTCAAAAAGTAGCTTGGTTACTGGCTGATATTTCGACATTATTAGAAAGATCTTTCTCTTCCGAATGAGGCCAAATTCACTGAACTTTGTGTGAAGTGATATCTCGGTCAAACTACTGGTGAATTGAGAGATTTTTGCCATGTACAGATAAGCGTGAAACTTTGCATGCCTACATATTCTTATTAGTGATATCTATAGATAAGTTTTTCTATTGCATTTTACCGATTTGGTTTCTTGTCAAAGCAATCTATTTCAACATGTTGCCTAATGGCACATGAGATACATTTCGTAATAATTCGATTACATATGTACATATTTTCTTCTAAACACGAAATAATATGTTTCATATTATTGTAATGGTTGCTAACAAATGTCAATGTGTCAGGCCGAGACAAAAATTCGAAAAACATATTTAAACATAATTTTCGCCAAAATGTCGAATATTGCGCCGAAAACGCAAAAATATAATCTTGGATCATTTCAATTCGTTCAGGTATGGTGAGTTCCACCCCATAAACAGCTCTACTTAAATGGAATATGGTCTTAGAATGCTTTTTTGACTTGCATGAAAAATTATCAAAATGAGTTTTATTATCGCTCCTTAGCCACCATAAAATGTTCAATGTGCAATTACAACTGACCGCATGCTACAGCTACCACCCGAATAATTGCTCGATACATCGGCTGTTAAAAAAAATACATAATTCTCTCCAAAGAGGTAGACAGTGACATTAAATCGTTTCGAATACCTGTGGGCAGAGAATTCACACGTGGCGATGTCTTTGTCAATGTCCATCATCCTCAAGTCACGCCTCTCGAACCATTCGATTCCTATTTTTATATTTATATTCCAACCCATTTTTTCAATTCATTTTCATTTATTTTCTTTGTTTCACACCCTCCAACCACGGACCCTGACACGGACGCCTGACAAAAAACTTAGCAATGGCTTTCGCCCGCTCCGCTGCCTGTACGCCCATTCTTTCTTCATTTCTCGACGAAGCGAACTTGTGGCTACCTGGAACGTCTGTGGCCGACTTCGGAGAGCGAATGGAAGTCCAGGTGTCCGCCGAAAACTGGTGATTCCTAAAAATGGATTTCTCATATCGGAGTGGTTCCATCGCCAATTATTGACAATGTTGACCTTGTTAATACGATGACACTAATGGGCTTGAGGCCACCCCCTCATTCTCCAAAGAGAGATGATTCCATCTATAGAGGGATGAAATACCCCTTGACCAATACGTTCTGTAGTTTAATGAAATAGCACTTGGTTCGTCAGCAATTCGTTCGTCATGTGCATGTTTAGAAACTTTTTATTTTCGAATTCAAGATTGATGTTCAACTGTTGTGCGGTTTTTGTGTGTTACGGTGAGTTTACGAACAGGCGGCAAGTTTATTGCGAAAGTTACTAGCAGATTATCTCTTAAGATCTCCAAATAAATCCCTCAAACATCACTCCCTCGAACTCGGTGTCACCAAAACTAAATCTAAAGAATCCTCAACAATCTGAAAATCAAACCCTTTATGATTAGGAAGGAATAAGATTTAAGGAAGAAGACTATCCCCGCATACTCACTTTATGTAATCTCATGCTTGAAATTAAGTTTGAGGAGCCGTATTTTTATTGACGGAAGGTTCTTTTAGGTTGTTTCATCGTACAATCACTGGATTTCATGTCATTAAAATTCTGGCCACTTGCAGGGAAACGTGTCTCCTTTTAAATACGAACAGCAAAATTATACCTTTTAACGCTATTTTTTCACAAATATAACTCGAAACTACACGGAAATTCGGTAGGTTGAAGGAGGTTCACTAAACATAAAATTCGGCGAATTACGCCACATTATCTATATAAAGTTTTCATCTTTCCAATGATAACAAAATAAGAGCCACTAATCATATTACTTTCCCAGGGTGTAACAAATATTACAAGGCATTTTTCATGGGAAATGGTACATGTACCTATTATTCTATAGAGACTTTATTTTAACCAACCACAGAAACCAGAATAGAGGTATTTTTTTAGCTAAATGAAGTAAACAATCAAGCGGAAATAAAGATCTGACGCGAAGATTATCTCAATGGATTGATTTTCGATCATAGGCGCTGACATTCATCGTTTAAGAAGCTGATTGAACTAATTAATTTAAACAGATAAACTCTGTAAATATAGATAGAAAATTCACATGCATATGAGTTGAGCATTTTTGGACCAAGTCCTCGATATTTGCTATAAAAGAAATAATCAGTGGGGTAAAAAAGAGGTGAAGGCGAAAAATTAAGTTAAAAATAAAGTAAGCGGATTGAAAAAGTAAGAATGGAGCCTGAGAGGGATGGCGGGAAGGGGGTTCTTAGAACGCAGAATTCATAGAACAAGTAGATCAAGGAGGTTTAAACACATACCGTAACTTGGAAGAATTTGAAATATGATAAAAATAAGAGCATGCGGGGCAGGAAAGGAAGAATATAAGTATTTCTGGCTGCGTGAAATGGAGCAGAAATAACGGAAATATGAAAGAAGTGGTAGTGCTTGAGAAAATCTCTCGGTATTTTTTTCATCAGGCTTATTAAAGAATGGTATTATTTGTCAAGGACACCAAAATCCCACCTGCGCCTGGTAATACATAGGAATAAATATATATTGATAAAACTATGCATGCTTCTGATGTGTTGCGGAGAATTCAGATACCGCAGATGTTCCACTCGAGAAATACGGCAAAGACGATCGGCAGATTACTGTACTTTTGAGTTCCCTTGAATATTGAGTGAAAGACGCTGGACTTCCACGTATTCTCTCTCTATCTCGAGGTCATTAGTGATTGATCCGGTCTCGCATATTAAGATTCTCTTCTTAACTTTACGATAATACGACAAAAGCACAAGCTGGGAATGTAAGGCTGAAAAAAGTATGAGGACTCTTTTGAGGTTCTACTTATAAAATTTCAGCCACTAATTCCTGTCGAGACATTTACCAAAATTAAAGCCGTTTTCTATAGAGTCTGGTACTGATGTGCGCTCCAGGAAGAGATTTTTAAAGAGGAAAAATAGTTTTTACACGACTTTTGCGTAATGGTGAGTGATTCGTATGTTTTCTCCGTCACTTTAAAAAACAAATCTGTCATTCACCGCAATACTTTGTATGACTTCACCAGTAAAAAAAACCTTCTGTTTTGAAGATGTTTTCAGCCTTTTGCATGAACCAAAAAAGCCAAGCTAAATCCTCAAATATGCATATTTATTTTATTACCTAATTTATTTTCAGTCACCCCGAAAACAGCCTCCCTTTGCCTTTACATCGGGGTATGCAGCAAATAACAGCAGAGATACACATACATCCATGACGTGGAAGGGTATGTTTGAAACGCTCGAGATAATTCCGATAACGTAACTATGGAGTCACGAGGTACAATAACGAATGGTTCGAGATTTAGGTGTGTTTGAACCTTTCGAATGGATAACTTAAGCGTCAGGTATGATGTTTATTTCGTCTCCAATCAGGTTTTTCAACTCGATCAGCAATATTCCGGTGATGAAACTCGATCGAGAAGTCTGCGTGAGATTTTTAAGAGTGTTTCGAATGCTTGAAATCTAGAACTGTTCGTGATTGGACCACGAGATTCCTTAGTTACGTGATCGGAATTATCTCCAGCGGTCCAAACACAACCCCTCAGGGAAGAAATAAAGTCATCCAGGCCGGACTCGAACCCGAAACTCTTGGATTGACATTCGAGGACTGTACCCCAATGTTGATCACCGAGAAGATAAAAAATAAGTTTTGGGTCATAAATGTTACTATATTTCCTTCATGTTCCTGGCTTCTGCTTCAATCATAAAATAGAATTCGAATATGTTCACCATCGTGACTAGAGAAAAATCTCGCTCAAACGATCTCAAATAGTAATTTGAGGCGGGGCGGACCTCGTTAAATTATGGCCTTCTTAATCGTCAAGAGACGATGCCACCGAGCTCCCGGGGCAGTTACCGCACCATCGCACTCTGATGAGCACTCGGGCACGCCCTTCCGACGCGTAGGGACGATTGTCTTATTCTCGTCAGGGGCAGCCTAAAAACTACACCTTGCGGGCGAAAAAATGAGAGAAACAATGCGTCTTCAGATTGTATTCCGCGCCATTACCTAAGAGCTACGCATTCCTCCTCATTTCCGCCGCTGCTTCCGCGATCCTCGAAAATTATCGTCCGTCAACTTTTTCCCTCCGAGTCGATGGCATCGATTAACCTTGAAGGAAGTCACAGCCTACTTAACAGAAATTGCCATATTCAGAGTGGACGGATTCCACGGAGGAGGTTACCCGTTATCCCTCCTTTTAGTGTGAATTAAGCTCCACATAAAATGTAAATTAAGCATCGATTGGCCAGATACTTTTTTCGCTCGTTAAAATTGACCTCGGGTGCAGTTTGGATCCGCTGATGATCTTGCACATGTGTGCATGGTTCCGCACTCATAGTACGTTTTAAGGAATGGCCAGTGACCGACATACGGGGCTTTGAGGAACTCCCAATTTGCTATAGTCTGAGTGAGTATGGTATTATTAATTGATGTTTGGGTGAGGTTGTTCAAGTTATGATTCGAATCACTTGGGCATGGAGCCACTTCACTTATCCAATGCTAACTTTGCTAACTAAAGGTAAAACTAATAAAACTCCGTATTTTCAAACGCATCACTCCAATGAATATTTATAGAATCATTATTCGTAGAAAATAATTTAGGAATAGAAAATTCATCACTCTCACTCGAGATTATTCAGATAATAAAATCGGGAATTAAAATTGAAGTTACTTCCGGCGGCAAACGTTGACAACGATACGTAAATTTCCTCAGCTTAAGTCTTGGCCACCTTTTTCACCTAATTGCTCTCGTACACATTATTTAAAAATGAATTATTATTCAAGGAATTCGACCAACAACGATTCACCCAAAAACACGGTATTTTCTCAATCTATTTCAATTTTTCATGGTCAGCGCACGTTCTACCCCTCTTTGCTCAATATATATTGCCTATCCTAATATATTCATCCCATAGTCATAAATGTATCTCTTAGCTTACAGCCTTCCACGCCTGTCTTTTTATTTCTTTACACAGTGATTTTTGGAATCTTGTTACGCCACGCTTCACATTTTATTTACATATTCACTCTGAATTCTTGGCAATCTCTCCTATACTACTTTGGTAACGTGACTCTCCATAATAATCTGTCCACATTACCGAGATAACCACCTTAGGTTATAGGCAATCCCTCTTGTAATACTTAGCTAAAGTGTTTCTCCTTATAATGCCTCTAGACTTATATCAATATCCGTCTAAAATATGTCAACCCAAATAAATGTCAAGTAAGTAATTTTCGCCCAAATATTTAAACTGTACCATCTACTCCATAGAAGCCATTCCCACACCCACGCCTTTCCTAGCTGTATTTCCGGAAAGTATCATTATTTTCTTTTTCATAATAAATTTTCACCGCGTATCACTCAAACTATTTTTTATGCGCTAAGCAATTACTGAGTTTCATTACGATTTCGCTGAACATAATGATTTCCGTCAGCCTAGACATATTAAGATCAACAACGACCAACGGAAGTCGTCCTTTTAACTGCGAAGGAGACATACGCCTCCGTGCACATGGGTACACCACGAGTTCATGAGTACAAAATTGCATCCTGTCTCAACCATTTCGCACCCACGCTCGCTCACCGGCCGGCCAAGGGAGAAAAAAAATTAAAAAGATTTGCGTCGCCATTCTCTTTTTATTTTAAACGTAAGAAGAATCTTAAGATCAAAGTCCTCCTGGGGGAGAGAATTTTTAAAAGTTTAATTTTTTTTCTTTAATCTCCTTCACACACACACTCGAGACCCCATTCTTAATCTTCTTTACGTTAGCCTTTTTTTTCATTCTCCTCCTCTCTTCTCTAAAAGGAGTTACAAGATTCTTCTCCTTCTTCCCACGAGAAGACGCCGCTGCCGTGAGAACCGCTTTGTTCGCTTTCAATTGGCAAGGTCATTCACTGGCGTTTTCCGCCCAGGGAAGTGCCAGTCGCTTTTAAAAACGCCCCCGCCCACCTCCCCGCGTCGCACATCACACCACTCCCGTTTCGCTCTCCCACCTCTCATCCCTCCCCGCCCTCTCCCCGTCATCCCTCGGCACCTGCTCGCCCACAAGGACCCCAACTTCTCTTCATCACATGCTAGGACACGGCCATAAAACGTGCAGGCACATACAACTCTCGTCTGAGAACCAATTCGGGGTGCCCACTCGTTCAATAAACTAGAATTCACTGTTTTCACATCGGCAAAATTTTACTGTTTTAATTTTTAACTGTTTTGTTGGAGTTTTTGGGCTGAGTGCAGAGTCGTTCGTGATCATATTCTTTCGTGAAGCAAGAAGGTAAATAATTGAAAAGCTCTCGGGTTTTCCACCGAGATGCATTATTCAGTAATGGCTAGGCATAGTGGAACCTCGGAAAAATCCGTGGATGTGGCGAAACAGCCGCCGGCAAATCTCGAATTTTGAATGGCCTTATTTTAAATTTTCGTGGCGGTGACGTCAACATTCCATTCATAAATAATTCAAAGGAAATATACGTCAGGTAAATCATTAATCCGTAACTACTCGCAAATACACAAATTAAAGATTTTTACACGAAATTAACGGTTAATTCAAGGGTTTTCACGGCTATCAACATTCAGGGTTTTCACGGTTTCACGGTAAAAGGTCACTCTGCAAATATAGAACTCGGCAAAAGATAATCGTCGTGAAATATCGCATACGACGCTGTCGCATTTGTTCTGTGATCAATGACAAGCCCCTCGAGCCGAGGTCGGTGAATCGTGAAACCACGAATGGTAACATGTGGCAACAACGGATCTCGTATCACTCGATACCGAACGACCGAAAAGTCCCGTAATAGACGGTCAAGGCATTTACGGAAGAAAATATCGTTAGTTCTTCGCATATTAACAGAGTTACAACATAACTTTCTCATGATCACATGCAGGACGCAATTTTCGGCGATCGACAGAAAAAATGGCCTAAAATTCACTTGGAGGATGAAGTATCTCTGTTACATTCCACACTTCGCAAAGCATGGTCAACCAGTAATCGGAAATATTTAATAACTACGGAATGGTAGCTTAGAAGCTTTTCTCGGGATGAAAGAACACATATTATGAAATGCACAGGTTCAATAGCCAAACATGTGTGTCATTTGGTGGATGAAAAACTAGTTGTGATATACAAATGCCTGTGACGTAAATTTTAAGTTATTTTTTGTGTCAAAAAAATTATATCTGATGTCACCTCTAAAAACAAAAACTTGAGGGATTGTGGAATTCCGAAAATGCCGAGTTTGAGGCGTCAAACCCTTTAACGAATCACTTTTTGAATTCACAAACCTGATTTACTACTTGCGTGATGCAGACTTGCCAGATTGAGCGATTTATCGCAGTTTGGGCTACTACAGCTCAAAAAATGCAACCAAATTTTATCAATCTGCGCAGGCAGTTTGGGCGATTTTACGAAACGATCGTGCGCTTTTTGAGCGATAGTCATTTGGAGATAGGAAACGTAGGGGCTGACATCATGTGGCGATCTTTAGAACAGAGACAAAAGTGATTGATTGACCCTATGAGTTTGAGTTAATTAGATATTAACAGTGCTGATGTCTAGGATGTCTATGAACACTTAGGTGAGCTATTGCAGCCAATCTCGTTAGTGTATTTACGTCCAAAGAGGTGAAAGCTATCTGGGATTTTTCATTCGCTCCGGGAGATTAAAGAGTGAAGTCAAATCTAAAACATATTATAATTTTAATTCGGCGTAGATAGGTTGCAAGTTGCGATTGTAATATTGAAAATGATAGTAATTATTAGCACATTTTCTTACTACATTTTTCCTCTCAGAGCCTGATGAAATACTCAAACGAAGCCATGTCGGGAAATCTGAGTGATGCAAAGTTATGGGCGGGAATAGAAGGTTCTGCGATTTTGGGCGACTAGAGCACACCTTCCATGCGATTTAGGACTTGGCTCAACTAGCAACCCTGGTGTGCTGTCAAAATTTTTATCTCCACCGAGTTCCAACGTTGTTACTTGTCTGATGAAAAGACCTTTGAATTGTTGCGGTGCATTTATGCCCCGTTTCCTCATCTTACGCCGGTTAGGCCTGACGCTGGTTAAATTTTGTAATGGATACGCCTTACTTTGGTTGGATTTCTAACCACAGTCGGTGGATACTGGTTGGCAGATTTCGATGGTTAAAAAGTCGCAGTGAGAACGCTAGTCATATGATTCCAGTAAGTGAAAGGGCTATCTTCGGGGACTTCTGCGCCAATATTTTTAATTGCCTGACGACCTGGAGGCAAAGAAAGCTCCTTACATGCTTAAACACCATCTCACCAGCGCTATTACCTGTGTCTCCATCGATTTTCTCTTCTTACAACTTGCCTTCGTCATTTCTCTCTACAACAGGGACCCCCAAACATTTTATCCCGTCGACCCCTTCATAGAATACTTTGCTTCTTATTGATCCCCAGATTAAGTATTTAACAAAAATATTAAATCATTTTTTACATTTCTGATGTTAAGCAATAAGGAAACACGCATAACAACTCAACGAAAGAATTTAGAGTTCCCATATCTTATAAAAGCCAACCAATAACATGAATAGAATCCCATGTCTGTGTGTGAACTTTCGACCCTCGTGTATTAATCGACCCCTTGGGGTCGATATCGACTACTTCGGGGACCCCGGCCCTACACCAATCATGGTTCCCATAAGGCTGTTCGTTACATGGGTAAGGGTGTTTCCTTTTGGAACTCTGGTTTGTTACCCAGCATTTTCTAACTAGTGTGAAATGAAGGTAGAGGAAACAAAGCATTAGCTAAAATCATTGAATGTGAAAGGTTTTTTCCTAATTGAAACACAGAAGCTCCTGCGTCTTTGTATCAGACGATCGAGAATACCGTCTCTGAACCAGACGATTCAACGAGCAAATCCGATCCTCTTCCTTATTTCGCCCACGTCCTCGAGCAACTATAGGGAGATGGAAGCGAAGAGAGAGAGCAGAATGGAAAAAGAAGAGAGGCGGAAGGGGGATGTAGCGAGCAAGCGGTGGTGGCAGTAGATTCGCCGGGAATACTAAGAGCGCCCTCGACCGAAACGTGATGGATGTGACGTGGGGAGGGAGGGGCGGAGGATTCGAGGCAAGGTTCCTCGGAGGTCCCTCCCGCGCCCTCGCTCCCTCCAAGCTGGATCTTCTTTGCCTCGACACCGAACCTCTCTTTCCCCACAGCGAGGGCCAGTTTTTCCTCCTCTGTGAAATGTCCAGTTTGTATTGAGGAGGGGAAGCGATTTTGTTGTCCATGGACAGTCTTAGGTGTAATTTTGCATGCGTGTTAGTAGTAGTGTATTATTTTATTGACGCGCTTCGACGGATAAGGTCATTTTGCACAAACTGTCTGCCACATGCAGGCAGTTTGTTTTTCATCCGATCCCAACGATGCTTAAATTCTGTGACTGATCAGGAATCGGTGTTTCAATCGTGGCAGGCCGTGCCCCCTGCATATGTGTTCTTGCGATTGATATATACGGATAAAAGCGAGGAAAGTTGCACTTTACCGATTTGATTATATGGGGACTCAATGCTATTTTAACGCGTGCGGACTGATGGTATATGAGATATATTTGGTAATAATTCGTTCATAAAATTGTTTTTTTTGCCTTCTGGAGATATAGGTCCATTTTCATGCGTACAGAATTTCTTGTAGACGCGACGCAATACATTTCATTTTATTTAAGTGCTCGCAAACAAATATCAAGGTGACACGCCGAGTCAAAGATCCTAAATAATATTTTTAAATTTAACATTTGCCTAAATTTGGAATGCCACGCCGAAAATTTATTTAAGTCATACCATAAATCAAGCTTTAATTAAGAAACAAACGTAAAATCTGTTTCTTGTATCATTTACATTACTAACTGTATGGTGAGTTCCAATGCATGAACAGATACACTTAAATTAAATTTGGTCCTTGGATTTATTTTGCTATTTACTTGAGAAATAATAAAAATGTTCACTCAATGGCCCACGATTGCCGCTCCAACCACCGTAACGTGGAGAACGCCCTGGTTTCGTGAAATTGGAAAGGTCTTGGATGGCAAGACGACGGATTGAGTGTGAATCAAGGCTGGAACTGTCCAAATACTAGCTATTATTTGTAGTATTAAAGGGACTAGAAATGAGACCTCTACACACTCAAAGGTCGCGCGAAAAATCGAAGGGGATAGACAGATTAAGATATATTGGGAAGGAAAGGTATATATTGTTTAGCCTCTTTGGTGAAGCTCTAGATTGGGCTAAGGCAAGCCAAATGCAGTTTTCATGTCACCGTCAAAATTGCGATTAGAATAAATATTCGCCGGGAGCAAAATCAGCGATCACCACGTCAGATAAGTAGCAATAGTTTCAAACGTCCTTCCGATAAATGGCGTAACCTTTTCCGAGCGTTTGCCGAGCATGGAAATGCTGGAATCGGGACACCTTTTAAACCTATGTGTGAATCGTTCCCAGTTCTGGAGTGCTCCACTGTTTTTTTTTCTTTTGCTCCCAGACATAACTAGTGACTCGAAATACAGCTTTGCTTTACCAACACGAGCCCACGGTCCCCGCGCGATAGTCGACGCGGTACTAAAATTTCGCTGGCCGCACAGCAAAGAAAATTCGCCGCGATATCAAAAAGAGGAAAATGAAATTCCGGCGGCGAGGGGAAAAAGAGGACCGACCTCTAACGCAACGGTGGTACTTAAATGGTGCGGCTTGTCCATAAGCCGTGCGAATTGCATCGTATTATCCCCGTTAAATTCATGCTCATTATCACGCCTGGCCTTTGAATCATACATCATTCGCATGTGTAACCACACACTAAAAAAGTTCCCTAAACAAAAAAACAAAGGTCGCGGGAATCGCGTTGCATTGTTCCCATCTCCGCCACATTCGCATCAATTTACGCTCATTATGGCGCCTCGCAGCGGTATAAATTAGCTCTAATAAACGATAATGTAAGTTATTTAATCTTTAAAAATAGTAAACTATCAAAACATAACGGAAGACAGCGCAGCAGACTAACAAGCACCAGTGCGTTACATCTTTCATGTTCCAAGTTGCAGTGAGGAATTTAACATGGGATTTTCCTCCCGTTACTTCTACAAAAAAAACATTTAACTACCAACTTAATTATACAATTAACAAAAAACTTAAGTAATGGACGGAAATTATTTTATCGAACGTTCCACATTTCTTTGACATTATGGGCCATATGGAGAGCAATATTGCCAAAACTGCGCCCCGGGTGCTCACCTAAAGGTCAACGTACACAACCATTTCCAACTCCATCCAAAATTTAAGGAAGTTATTTATGAGATAGTAATTGCATATCGGAAGGCATTCCTAGATGTGCCATTTTTATTTTGCATAGCACCTCTTTAATTTCCATGCTACTATTGGCAACAACGCACCTCAATCCTTATGGATATTCACCGGGGAAATGAATCTTCATCATACCCCATATAATGCGCCCTTGAGAAAAAAAATTGATTGAGTGAAACATATCGCTTTTAGGAAAATAAGGCTTAAAGAGGAATAAATAAAAAAATGAAACCCTAATTACTGCTATCTAATGAAAAAACTCAGAAGCTAGACTCACACCACTCATGCACCAAACAGAATGCAGGTATAGGAATGATTATGCGCACCTAAATAGAATATAAATAAAACTGACTTATACCACTTATGCTCTCAATGGCACAAATTTGGAAAGGCATATATCTCAGAGTTTTCCAACCAGCGATAAGCGAACCAGGAGAGGTACATTCCTGGCAGGTTATGGTTACTCGAAAAAGATTCTACATTTAAATATACATAATAAATGTAATAAATAATAATAAATAGCGTACGAAAGCCGGAAGGGTACGAAAGCCGGGCCACCAGTCTCCCCGAGGCGTACCTGGTAACGGCTTTTACCGGCTAATGGTGGACTTCTGCGTGCGGGGCTAACCACCCCACAAGCAGTTTTACTAGTTCCAAGAAAAGAATCCAGGAAAGCCACCCACAACCAGCCCCTCTCGGATGGGGGCCCTAGAAGGGTTGGGTGTGGCAACGAAAACTCACCAACTAGAAAGGGAGCTCGTATGCAGTGGACGGAAGCCCTAAGGGGCGACCTTCTAGCATGCCATGCTGCGAGCGAGCCCGATCGCAGGGGGTATATGGCAAGGATACACTCTTTGTGGTGTGAGATGCATCCGGAACACGACCATCTATCGCAGCAGAATCTGCGCGATTATGCCAACCACCAGCGAAAAAAGGAAACTCCACTCCAACCGCCAGATCAGAGGAACGCACCACCGGCCCTCTCCCCAACACAGGCTGCCTCTCCATCGCCTGAGGCGTCAACGACCTTTGTGTCAGTCTCTCGGCAAAATGGGGAGGAAGCTGGTCAGGCTGTCTCTGAACTACGAACGCGGTTGTTAAGCACCATTAACTGTGATGAAGGACAACCTAGGCAGAGAGACATCCACCGAAGATCTCTCTGCGGGGTGACCACCTGCCCCAGTTGAATGGTCTTATCGACGAAATACTGACGGAAACATCGTACCTTTGGACGGTAAGTTGCGTGGTCTAAGCTGCTGCCAAAATTATGGCTCACTCCCGAAAGAACACCTCTTGGGAGGACAAAGCAGCAAAGAGGCTGGAACAGTTGGATGCCAAGATCACGCAGGCGAGGCGACAAGTGTCGAGAATCCAGTGTGTGATGGAATACATCGTATCTGGGCGAACTTTCACTCCCAAAGTTCGGCGCATAGCGCGCAGCCTCAGATACAGCCATCACACAATGAATACAAGCGTGTTGCTTACTATTAAGCAGCACGCGGTCGATAGAGTACAAGCACTCGCCACTGCCCGGAAAAAAACTCCTCAAGAGGAGTAGGGTCATGAGGGAAAACTCCACCTTTCTCCTTCACTCGTCCCGTCTCTTTCGACCACCTCCGCCTGTCATCGAATCACCGCCACCCGTCCAAGAGGTTGAACGTTTCTGGAAGGAAATCTACGAAACGTCGAAGTTATTCAACGGAGACAATCCGGCCATAGGCCTCTTTAAAGAGTTTTGTGACCACCACCTACAAGATGTGGATGGACCTCTTTCAGTCACCTAAAGTAACGTAAAGAAGGCCTTGTCTGGCAAGAATAATTTCTCGGCTCCAGGAATGGATGCCGTGAATAACTTCTGGTGGAATAAGTTTACTTCCACCCGCCAACACCTCGCCAGAATCTTCACGTCCTTTCTGATGGGTAGAGAGCCAATTCCACCTTGGCGGACTGAGGGACGCACGGTTCTGATACCTAAGAAGGGAGACTTGTCCAATCCAAAGAACTACCGCCCAATAACCTGCCTCAACACTGTATATCAGGCGTTCACCACGATCTTGAGCGACCTTATCCTCCACCACGTCCAGCCTGTGTGGGAGGAGGTGTGCGAGCAGAGGGGATCAAAGCGGGGAATCGCGGGATGCAAGAACAACCTACTCATTGATAGGTGCCTATGCCAGGATGCCATCCGGCATAAGCGAAACCGATCAATGGCCTGGGTGGACTACAAGAAGGCTTTTGACACCACTTCGCATGAGCTTTTGATCGCCATGCTGAAGTTGATGAAAGTTTACCCAGGGGCAGTTTCCTGCGTCCAACGCCTGTTACCACTCTGGAAAACGCGCTTTGTTCTGACCTCAGGCAAGCGGTCAGTTTCCACAGAGTTGGTAACATACCACCGTGGCGTTTTTCAAGGCGACAGCTTGAGCCCCTTACTGTTTTGTATTTCCCTCCTACCCCTGTCCCTTAGGCTGTGACGAGGTAGAGGATACATGTGCGGTGTTCCAGGTGACAGGAAGCATAAGGTCACCCATTTTTTTACATGGATGACCTGAAGCTCTATGCTTCTAATGCAAATGTCCTTCGCACTGCCCTGGACACCGTACTGGAATACAGTGAGGTTATAGGGATAGAGTTCGGATTGGACAAGTGTGCATCCATCCACCTGGCGAAGAGGAAGATTTTCGGAGATCGAGGAAGACGTGCAACTTGTTGACGGGAGCGTCATTCGTCACCTCGAGGATGATGATAGCTATGAATACCTCGGCGATCCCCAACGCCGAATGCAGGAGGTTGCAGAAGTGAAGGAAAGGCTCACCGCAAAATACAGACAGACTCTCTGGAAAATCTGGAGTTCTGAGCTGTCAGGCAAGAACAAGGTTCTCGCCACGAACATGTTCGCGGTTCCTACACTGCTGTATACCTTCGGATGCATGAAATGGAACGTCAACGAGTTGCAGAATCTCAATAGGGGAACAAGGAAGATGATGACCATCTATAGAAGTCTTCATCCGAAATCATCCATCGCCAGATAGTATCTCCCTCGCAATGTAGGTGGTAGAGGACTATTGAGTCTGGAGCGTCTCCACAACAGAGTTTTCCTGGGTACGGCATGCCGAGTGTTGAAAAGCACGGACCCCCTGCTCAATCTCGTGAGAGAGCACGAGATTGCGGGAGCAGGGGCGTTTCTCTTCCAGGTGGCAAAGAGGGCAGCGGACGAAACCGGTCTCGACTTCGACCCGTCATCCGATGGAAGCGACAATGACACGACCATCTCGTCATTGAAGGCAGACGTTCTCAAGCTCGAAATTAAAAAAGCCGAGCATAAGGCCTTGCTCAAGGCGTACACCTATAAGCCCATGCATGGATGTTTCTATCGAAACATCGAAAAGCATGGGTTGTCGAAGGAGCTGACGTTTGCCTTCCTACGCTCCGCCGGTCTGAAGTCTGAAACCGAGGGTTTTGTTCTCGCGTGCGAGGATGGTGTCATAAACACACTCGTGCACCGTCGAATTATATTCAAGGCGGAGGTCGTGGACACGAGATGCAGGGCGTGCCGAGCCCAGCCGGAGACTTTTAGTCACCTTCTCTCCGGCTGTAGTTATTACGTAATATCGGCGTATTTAGCTCGTCACAACGTAGCCCTGCGGGTGTCATATTTTCACCTTCGACACCATTATGGCATCGACGAAACACCAGTGCTGCCCTATGTCCCAGGAGAAATTGAGTCTGTCGTGGAGAACGATAAATACACAATCTGGTGTAATTACTACTTCTCCACCACCAGGCAGTTGGAGGCGACCAAGCCTGATATCATTCTCCTCGACCACCTCACACGCTCCATGTTCGTGATCGAGTTTTCGGCTGCGGCTGAAACTAACATGGATGCGAAGGAGGTAGAAAAACGGACGAAATATCAAGACCTGCTTTTCGAACATCGACAAATGTACCCCGGACACTCTGTGAAACTGGTGGTCCTCATCATAGGTGTGCTCGGTGGAGTTAAGGGCTCGCTGATAAATAACATCAAGAGAATTCCGTCCTGCGTGGCACAGGCAGAATCACTAATTGCACGCAAGCAGAAGGCCGTCATCCTGGGGTCACTCCGTCTACTGCATACACATGACCCCACAGCAGCGTAGCCACTCACCCGATGGGCATCGGACGTGGCTGCGATTACTACACAACCCCTCTCGAGTCTCCGGCCATTATGACGGCAATGAAACCTGATGCTTGCCGGGGTCTCGGAGGGGATGTTACAACTGTAACAATTAAATAGTAAATAAATAAAACGTATATTGTCGTAGACCCTTATCGGTTTTTCAGACGTTTTGGTACATTAATTATCGTTTACACAAGATATAATTTAAAAAATATAATAATACTTTCAAGATAGTGTTTACACAAAAATATACATAATAATAATAATAAATTTACACAAAAAATACAAGAAAGTGTTTACACAAAAAAAATAAAAATTGGTTACAGTGTTAAAATAATTATTTCTATTTTCACTTTCTCCTTTAACATTTTTTCGTGAATATGGAATTAAATTATTTTCTTTTAAAACAAGGTACAGATTTACATGTTTTTACTTCTAATTTACACCTGCAAGCAAAAACAAAGGTGTGTAGCAGGGGATAAACTATCACCAACATACACTACACTATACCCAATTAAGTATAATTTAACTACAACTATTGATGCATTAGGTAAAACCTGCAAATACTTGTCAGGAGGCAAAACTTCACCAATATGCACTGAGATATAGGTAATCCAGTAAGGGCGGAATTTTAAAGTGGAAGTGAGAGCCTACGTAAACAAAATATTTTTATAATTCAAGGGGTATAATATCATGAAATGGCTGTCCAAGAGACATACAAATGCAAATAGGTCGGGAACGGCGGCAGAAGACAGGAAGAAAAAGGTTGTCTATATAGCACTATATGTACAATAGGCTACCTCCACATAGTTCTTATTTCTGCCTGTTATCTACGTACTGAAATCATAATCACCTGTACTTTTCACTCGTTATACAGATTTTTAAAAATTGACATGGAGATAAAGTATTTGGTAAATTTTAATAACCGAGTTTAACTAAACTGAAAAAAAGACTATAACGTAATGTTCTTCACCATTAAAAGTGGAGGCGGGACTCCGAGCTATCGGTAGCAGTTGCGACGTCAACACGTGGTGTGTCGCCGTACACCTGGGCGAGACCAGCGAGATACGAGACGATTTGTAAAAGACCACCGAGAGACTCTATCTCGGCGGTCGTGGCCTGGGGACTCTAAGGGGGAGGGTGTGGGGCCCGGGGTCTCTGATTACGTGCTCGTTTAGGCCACCAATCATCTCATTAACGGATAATGATGGAGCAAAATAAATGACAATTTTGTTCACAGGCCTGTAAAATCGCATGCTAGCTATAAAGGGGGCTAATTTGGCGAAAGTCGAATTCTTCGAATGGATTGTTTATACCCCGGGCGGCACGGGTTTAATTAAATCGCAAACCGATCAGAGTTTTGCGTGAGTGGTTTCTCATCTAACAATAAGTGAATATTTTGACGGGTGCAACTTTTCAAATTTTAGAAAAATAAGACGCACCCTATTGTACACCCCATAAAGCATCTTGCGTCAGTGCAGATGGAACAGACAGTCAAGACGCCATCTATATCTACCAAGACTACAACAAATTTTCGGAGATTTAGGATACGTAACTTAAGATCAAATTCGTCGGAGAATGGCAAGCATTTTATTTACTAAGTAGGTATCCCCTCGGTTTTGAAGAAGGATGTGAACGCCATAGAAACCTAATCATAGCACCACCTTTTTCCGTTCCTCTTTCTTATTTCTTGTTCCTTTCTAAGTTTTTTTTACGATCCGTGAAGGTCCACTTATATTCTATTCCAGTTATATTATACTGTTATTCGTTGCTTTTACTACACCAAACTTCTCTGCCTACGCATCGAAATCCAATGAAAGAGGAGTCCATTGAAGTTTTTGTGCCCCGACAAATATCAATTTTTATGCAATTAATACTTAATACTTCCATAATGCAATAAATGATGATTGGAATTGACAAACATTTCATAGGAAAATACTAATTCTGCACAAACTAGGCGCTCTTTTTGCATTTGATCAAACTTTTATTTCCTCTTTCCTAATCTCTGGAGAGCGGTGACAGATTAATTACAAAACAAAACCTGTATGCATTTACAGAGTATTTGCTAAGTTGTTGCTAAAGTCGCTCATTAACCCCGTCATAACTCAAAAGTCATGAGTTTTTATTAAAGAGAGACATAAGATTGATGAACATTATCTTTGCTCAAGATCTTTCTCAGGGCTCTCGGCGGGCTATTCATTTCAACCACGAAATATTACATAGGTTAGCCTGCCTGAAATTGAGAGTACTCGAGAAGACAATCAGTATGATTAACGACCTTTTAAGTAGTGATGTTAGAGTACTTCATAAGCCTCTTCAGCTCTGACAAAAAAGCACACGAGAGTGCATTGACAAACGTATTTTTCCACTAATTTATTACAGGCAAGGGCTTCACACCGTCACCTTCAGGGATGAAGAGAGCTAACACGTCTACTTAAGATTTTGTGGGCTTTTCACCCGACTGTGGACGTGTATCCATGCTTAAATCAGGGGAACATCGAAGGTAGCGCAACGGAAAACGATTTTTCCGTGGATATAATTTCCGCCCTCAGCCGACCTGAACATCGGCGTGGCGCCTTCCCGACTTCCTCCGCATGTAGCGGGTCATCGCACCGGAGGAACGCGTCTCCATTCTCCGCGTCTAGAGATTTATGCGCAGCGCGAAAGAGCGAGAAGAATTGAGGGGAGCCCTATCATACCCGCCATGTGGAATATGGTTGCGCACTAATTTTATTTCATTTTTGTATTCGAAACTTCATGCCGAAAAAGAAATACTTAGGATATTCAGATGTGATATTTAAAACGTAAAGTAAGGTATGAAAAACTTAAGAAGAGCATATTTTGATGCTGCGCTGAAAAAGGCTTGCCGTCATGTTGGCTTTGATTTTGACGTCCATATGCAGTAAACACCGTACTTATATCGCATAAAATACTCATTCAACTTCTAAATACTACACATACGCATAGAAAATATTCACTTATTTACTTACGAGTTTACCTTCACTTCTGTAATCTCGGAAACGTTCAAACGTCCCTTGTTTCAGGAACTCCGTTGTCATGCATCGAATTTTGACTGTTATTGCAATAGAGCTCTTCCCAACCACAGTTCACTTTCCTTGAAATCATTACCTTAGAGTCCAGTGAAACTAATAGCCATTTGTACGAGTAGCAAGTCCAAGCAGCTGCGTTGTTATTATGGTAAGCGAACACATAAATATAGTACTACCTAGTGACGTCACCAAACATGGTAACCCGTATTTTTTTCGTACTATTTCCAGAGTGTTGCGCTATATTTTTCCTGGCGTACCAAATGTGTCACTTATTTAAAATGACGATTGATTGAGTCAAACTTCAACTTAAAGTTTTAATTTTCAGCAAATTTATCACTGGTTCATAACCCTTTTTGGTGAAAGCTGCGCAGAAGACCATTTCCATACAAACTAACCCTGGAGGGGATCCCAGGGGAGTAAAGCTACGTTTAATTCAGCTGTTTTTGCGTCGTTTTTCCACTGTGTTGTGTGTCACACATACCCTTTTTCCATGGCGGAAACATTTGTGACAGGCTACGATGCAGGCGAGGAATGATCAGCTGGTTGCTGTCAACTTCGCTGATGTTAGGAATGAGACTTTGTTCATGGATGCAGCTCATATTTCTCATTAATACCGTTAAAAAAGCTTATGTTTTCACAATGGCTAACTAACAACGTCCGAAGTAAACGTTCACGCGATACCAACAAAAAAACGCACGACGACCGTATTGAGGAAAAAAATTACTGCGCTCACTTTAACTTAGAGTGGGCCCTCAATTTAAATACCACCATCACTGAAACCACCTTGACTACTTCTGCATCATGACTTTAACTGGGGAAGTCATTTAAAGCTCCATTTAAGTGGCTGATGTAAACGATGAATAAATAAAAGAGTACCATAGCACCTTAGTACTACTATTTAAAAAAGATGACGACCCAAATTCAAGTGGAGAAGCCTGTAAATCTCGAAGCTACACTTGTAGCTACATTTTTCATGTAGCCGTTTGTGCGTCGTTCTGCCACTGCGTTGTGCGTCACACATATACCATTTTTTCACGGCAGCGGAAGCAAAAGATGAAAACAGAAGACGGTGAAAACCCGAGACGCGTTCAGTCTTCCAAATTATTCCTGTTTATTGTGGAGATATAATTTAAAAATTGGATGATCTTGAGGAGTATTGGCGTTGGGCTGCACCGCCATGGTTCAACTTTAGTCGGCATTCTGAGGAAGACCCACAATTCCTAGGGAATGAATCACGTTACCAACAAATGAAAGGCAGAAAGCGTTTCGCTTCTCGTTTTAGCCTGGGATATTAGAGCGTCTCTAACTGCATTCCTATACCTTCGACCTGAAGACGCTGGTTAGAAAACCAGCGAAACTATTGTCAACCCAATTCAGAAAACGCGGTGAAGACCCAGAAGAGTGGAGAGAACGTCTACATATGACGTATATTTATTTATACTCTCTCCTCGGGTAAAAGTTAGCTGTTATCGGAAAGCACCTTCACGCTCTTTTTCATGTTGTTTCAGGGCTGGCTTCCTCGAGCTGCTTAGCTGGACACCTTAAATTACGCAACGTGAATCCGCTCTCCTCATTGGATGACGCTCCGAGGGATGCAAGGAAAAATAAAACCATTTCTATCCTGAAAAAACACATCAGCAGGATCGATCAGTTGAGCAGGAGTCATCCGCAGCCTCCGAGATATACAGGCCGTTACACTACCCCCTCCACTTTTATTTAGTAGGCCTACGAAAAGCGCGGGAAATGCGTTCCTTTGCATTTCTTATGGCAAGGTTCAACAAAGTTAGGCAATTATTTCTTGTCATATGCCGCATTTCAAGGGACACGTTAGTTTCATAAAAAATATTTATGCACTTGGAAAACCATTCGTCTTATTTTAGCAAGACTTTTTAAGACAATTATTATTCGAAAACGGAAAGAAAAATTGTCAACACGAATTTTAATTCTACTGTGATTGCGGTACATATATTTCCCTCACATTCAATTGATCGGCAAACTCGACCTGAAACTAAATTGGGTAGATTAAGGAGACAATTTGATTCAATGTTATGCATATAATAAAAGCACAAACGGATACTGATGACTTACATTTAATGCTGAGTGTCATGCGATGCAAATTCTCAATGGAGGATGAAGACGTAACATACTTCAGATAGTCTTTAACGCTCCCCTTCGTTACATAACAAACTTCTGTTCTCATGGTATGCAAAGTACAATTTGTTTATGGACATAAAATCCAATAAATGGCAAATAAATATCTGTTATTACTTACACGTACGTCTGTGTGTGATTACACGTACGTACTGTGATAAAATCATATTGCAACGATTTATGAACTTCTGCAGCTATCGGTTATGATACATAATCTCATTTAACAAAAATTTACGGTACTAACCAAGTCTTTTCTGCCTTTATAGTCTTTTATTAGAATTTTTTCAATCATCTCCGCATGAACACACACAATTTTAGGCCTACTATTTGAAAACAGATTACGATCGAAATTCGGGTGTTCAGGCCTGTATATCTCGGAGGAAACGAGTCATCCAATGGTGTAGAGGGGGGAACACGATTGTGTGAAATTAACTGCGAAAAAATTTTTCCGTACTGAAATTCTAATCATGGCATCTGGGTACGAACCGTAGTCCAGGAATATGATTTTTCACGGTGGGTTTCACGCATCTGTAGATAGTAAAAAAGGTTTAAAAAATAATTTTTATTAGTTGCATACATTTTTTTTAATTTCTCATAATTTATTAAAATTAAACGCATTTAGGCTCAGGGTTATAATCTCTGGTTGAAAATTTTCTCTGTATGATTACCGATGTTAATACGCCCTCCCACCGAGAAAGCCTACGTCATCGAACCGACAGTCCCATGCAACATACGAAACCCGAAATCTCAGATGAAATTAAGTTTACTAAAGCCCTACGTAATATCGCAGTTAATGCTTATCAGACAGTATAAAACAACAATTTTTAAACGTTCACGTGGGAATAAAATTATTTTATTCCCATTCCTCTCCATTAATCCGTGCATTTGACCCGGGACACGTAACGTTCAGTGAAGGGAGAGGCTCGATTGGCGGGGAGTGAGGGCTTTAATTCTCTCAAGGGGAAGGAAACGCACTCGAATGTTTCTCTCGGTCACGCTCCGATGGTCGTGGGTCACCAAGACCGACGATTTTCCGGATGATACGGCCCGCGCGCTAAACGACGCGATAATTACGACGCACGGCACCGTCACTGCTCAACCGCATATATATCCTACGAGCCTGATGCCCACATTTCGATCTTCTTCCATTTTTTAAGCAGTCCAAACATTAGCAAAGCCCTAATGGAGCTAAGGGAAAAAATCTTCGAATAGAAGTCTATCTAATATACATAAGGAATTAAAATCTAAGGGCGCATATTCTAAGCGAAGAGATTTTCCATCATGTAACCCTCAAATAAAAGCACCTTACACATCATGAAAATGGCAGTTTTCATTCAGTTGGTTGTGTTGCGGCATTCATTTCAAATAA
Organism: Pyrrhosoma nymphula; assembly: GCA_963573305.1. Classification (NCBI taxonomy): domain Eukaryota; kingdom Metazoa; phylum Arthropoda; class Insecta; order Odonata; family Coenagrionidae; genus Pyrrhosoma; species Pyrrhosoma nymphula. The sequence continues at coordinate 65,136,006 of OY754330.1, read as the reverse complement.
GTTGGTTGTGTTTCGGAGGATTCTTTTAAACTGAAATATCCTAAGTTTATGACTCATTGAAAAAATCATTGACTCACAGTTTCCAATCAAGAAATTCTACACCCTCTTGTATCACCTGAAAATTGTGAGCCAATGTAAGTTATCATCATCCCTTTTGTTGCTTTGTGTCAAATCATCTCGTTGCCATTCCATCCAATTTGGTTTCAGGTCGGATTGATCGATCAAAAATGTTATGCAAATGGATTTACCGAATGTTCCTTCCAATTATTCACATTTCATTTCATTTTCATCGCCGCCTGGGTGGTTTTTCACCATCCACGGCAAGGTTATGTGCGTTCCTCTAGTTTTATATTAAAATGGTCGCCATTGGCGTCAGCCATTACTAAGGAAGAAATGTTTATTGTTATTTCTAAGGAGCTCTTATCATGCGATAACTGCCCCAGAGTAAATTAAGCGCACATCACAAGTTGCAATCATTTATTTATCAACGCTCACCCCACCATCCAAGAACTCACAAGTTAAGAACCGATGAGTGTGTATGTGAGTGCATATACGTGTGTATATTATACGGAAACCGGTGCCTACTGATGACGCGTTCGCATCTTCCCCTCATTACAGCTGTGGTACCACCACAAGCAGGTCCGAGACTCGTCGAGCGGCGGTCGCAAGAGCTACCACGGCATGGGCCGCGGGGGTTCGACGGCCGACGGCTCCTCGGACATCGGCTCCGCGCCCACGTCCAACCCCTCGGGCTACGGGGGCAAGAACGACGGATTCTTCGCCGGCGGCGCCAACAACAGCAGTGACGTCGAGGTCGGCGAGGTCAACCTTTCGGACATGAGCCCCGATGAGATCAGAGTAAGGACGGTTCGAGTCAAGTAAAATGTGCTTGTGCGAAAATTCCGCATTATAAAAATCATTCGTACTGACCCCGAATCGAGTCCGGATCCCTCAATATCGCGCTGATATTGTTCTGGCCAGTTGAGCTACCAAGGCGTCCTACTCCCATGCTAATTTTTCTGTTTTGTGCTATTTTTGTGTGATTTCGTCGACACATGGAGAAGGACGCTTTGATAGCTCAACTGGTTAAAGCAGTCGGTCCGATACCGATGGATCCGGGTTCTAGTCCCGGTTAAGGCGAATGAGTTTTCCTCTCTGGAATTTCGCACTTATGTGTACTTGCGGGTGACTCCGTAAAGGTAATACCGTGGCTAGTCCCAGTATCCTCAACATTTGTCAAAAATATTTGCCATAAATTCACGTGCACAGAAACAGTAAATATAATCTTATCTAGAACAATATCAACAGCACGGAGAATGAAAAACAACATTAGTAAATGTAGCCCCTGCTATAGGATTTCGTCTCTTCAGAGTCTGGTAAATCAGCCTTTCTTTGGTATCAGCATTTTAATCTCGGAACGTTAGCGGTATGGACGCCCATCCCACAAATATCATATATACCTACCAATAGATAGACGCAATTCGAGGCTGAATTGGTGGAACTGTACCATAATGATCACTTTAAAATTACGTAGAACATCAAAACTAGTCGGGAAATTATTGTTTTTGTTATTTTAATAGTCTTTTTATTACTTGTGGGAAACTGCAACATCTGTTTTGTTACCTTCATCATGTAGGTACCTACCAGCCGAAGTACCGGCCGCGTATCATTTCTACCTATTTATACGGAAAGGAACCTCCCTATAGTTTAACGTGTCACAATTTCTTGATAAAATAATGGCGTTTAAGTAGCTACATCTCGTAACACCTGAGTCATAAATTTTACAATATTTTAAATTAAATATTCAATAGATATCGCATTTGCAGTAAAAATACAAAAGGGTAATTATATATGGTTTCATGTACTATGTAGTCTATGTCCTTCCCCGTGCTATCAACCTTATTGAAAATTTTCAAGAACATTGGTTTATCAGTTCATGCATATGGAGGTAACAAGAAAGCGCCGCGGCGCCGGTTTGGTACTCTAGGGCCAATCCGTTTCCCACACTTACTTTTAAGTTCTTAGAACATCTTACGACACCGAGGGTTTAATGAATATTTCTTCACCATGGTGCAAAATTCTAGTTTGGAAACATTCTGTAAACATTGGAGGGTCCACTAGGGGAGTCCTTGGCGTCCTGGAGCATATTTTAAATAGCCTGACCTTCCCAGGGCAATCATTGATTTACTTGCAAAATCTCAAAATAACCAATGCAGCTGTTTTTCCGTAGGAAGGTGACGAAGAAACAAGCTAGCATGGATTCAAATTCATATTTTAGTAGGATATGATTGTCAGTCACCACTTGAGAAACGAAAAAGTGTGGGCAGATGGAGCGAAATATTTGATGATGGCATTTTCAATGGACAGTAAACACCAACTGGAGGAAGTCAGCAATTCGCCAGAACTACAAATGGGATTCCAACACACAGTCTCCCAGTTTATTTTTTAGCAGAAAAAAATTCAACAGCACCTATTTCCACAACTAGGCTACTTTACTCTTCCTGTAAGCTGCCTAGGTCTCACACTCCACAATAATACGTGTTAAGTGTCTTCATAGCGGTGAAAAGATATAATTTCACTAACTAAAAGAGAAATAGAGGAAATTGAGCAACTCACTCGTGAGTAGCAACGGAACGGCATGAATAATGACCAATGAATCATTGAGTCAGAATCATCAAGCGACGGCTGGGTAATGAGAAGTCCATTGAAGTTCTGTGCGCAATACATATGCTATGTCCTTCCTTTTTTATTGACATCCTGTTTTCTTGGCCTTCACGAGGGTCAATGGGCTAGAAATGTGAGAGAATTCTTTCATCCATGCGGTGATAAGGTCGCTGGAGAGAAGGAGTTTTCATCAATTTACGGCTTTCTTACGCAGAAATAAGTGATTTATCCTCCAATTACCAAGAAGTCTCGAAAGCAAATAAGCACAATTTCGGCAAATTAAGAATCCCTCTTCCCCCGATGATAGGAAAAAGCTCCGACCACCTGCACGTCTCTCTTCTATCTTCAGTATAACAATCAGTCTCGGGCCGAAGAATAAATCTCAGTCCTATTACCAACTTGAACTAATATCCAAACAGAGTCAAACAAACACGCCAAAGTATCCTCGAAAGAAAAAAACCTCTTCTTATGAAACTGCAGTCGAAACCTATTAAAGATTCGGAGGTTCGAATATCGGTAGTCCCATTGAGAGTGCCTTCAACCGATGGCACCTTTGCGAAAGAAATTGTTGCCTGCTTCTCAGTTCAAAATTATCCACCCAGCGCGAAATTTATATAGTAACACTGCAAAAAGTTCCAATTTTTTCAATGCATATTTTAGATCAAATTATTTATCATATTCTGGTTTGCATGTATTTAGAGAAATCATCAAGATATTGCGACAACTCTCTATTACTCTTTTTTAACGGTATGTTGCTTAACTGCGTAACTGACCTATTTAGTCCATACAATTGCTCATTTTAAACGCTTCAATATCGCCGTGTTTTCTTGCTGTATGGTTTCCTCTAATTCCTTCCTTAATTTATGGTTCTTTTCAATACTAATAATTTCATAAACATCGATTAGGTAGAAGGCGCCCAATACGATTAAACGATTTGTATAAAGAGGTAAAGTGGCATATGCGTATTTTGCTCGTAAATGAAATTTTAACACTAATAATCCATCGACCTATTCTATTTTTAGAATTATTGGCGATCAATGGATAAATATCCAACGATATGCACCCTAAGTTGTAATGGTGCAACATAAACTTCTGGTTATTCCTCAAACTGAGAAAGATAACAACTAAAATTAACATGCGTAATCGTTACAATTCAGCATTCATGCCATTGACCCCTATGTACACTATTCATTCATGAATAATTCCAATAGATATTTCTAAGACTGAATATTCACCCATTATTTAGGTAGCGGCACTGACGTTCAATCTATATTTGATGCATTCACGCACTTTAGACGCTCTATTGCTGGCACTCACAACAAAACCATTCTTCTCAGTATTTTGATAAATATTCCAGGAGACTCCGTCACAAGAAGACCGTTTCCTAATCATTAAGGCTCGAATTATTGTGACACAATATAAAGACAGTCATACTTATTAAAATCAGTCATATTAAATGTCAATTCAAATCATTCAGCACTGTTCGAACACATAAGGCTTTTGAAGACTCATCCATGATATCTACTCCGGCACTTCAGTGTCCTCGCAATGACGTACCCATGCAAATCGTATATTATTAATCTTCCCCACGAATAGGTAGATGAATTACTGAGACCATCATCGTATGTCATTCGATCCAAATATTGGCTGACACGCAGTCCTCCGTTCTACCCAGCCTTATGCTAACTCCATTATGTCCTCGTAGCTATTCTGTTTCATATCCCGTTTCACGCTTGTATTAGTCCCTCGGTTTCCTTTGCGGAACCTCACCTTCTTTTCTCCCTTCTATTCCCTGTTCCTTACAAAGTCGCTGTCTCAAACTGTGGCATACCCATCTGAACCTTGTCCTCCTGAGAGTACTCCATATAATTTTCTCCTTTTACATTATCCTGTACACATTACCGAGATTCATACTTATGTTAGACGAAATTGAGTCATGCTTGAGGAAAAGCGAGCGAAATTTTCGTCCTCAAACACCTTTCCACGCGTGACTTGGATCAAGTTCCATTGTTTCGACTATAAGAGGGAGCACTAATGGAGTTGAGTCCATAAGGAGGCACTTGAGAAACCTATTGTGAATCACCGACCCGTAAAAAATTCCCACCTTACATTAACAGTTGATCATTTCTTTTTTTTCTGAAGGCGGAGCTGAAACGTCTGTACACTCAGCTGGAAGTCCTCAAGAATAAGACGATAAGAACTGACAATCCTCACATATCCAAGAGGAGAGGCGGCAGGAAAGTTGCACACAGGCGCTTCTCCCTCCAGGTGAGTCATTTTCCTCTGAATGATAAACGAAAAATAAGATCAATGCAATGGCTTCGCTGACGGACAGCTTCGTCCGTGAATGAAATACGCCGCTTCCTCCGCTCGTAAAAACAATAATAGCAGAACATGTCCTTCCGAGAACATGATTCTTTTCACAAAAGTATTTAGCTCCACGCTTGAGAGAGGTACACAAATGGAAAACAAGGAAGACCCACATGCTCCCACATCTCCATCAAACAACTGGCGTACGCGATCCATAAATCCAAATCACATAGTATAATTACAATTTCACTACAATAATTTCTCCTCCGAGGATTATAATACAGAAATGTAGCATTAATGAAACAAAATAACAACAGAATATACACCCAAGGTATAGTATCATAATACATCACATAACGATGTATGTGCAATATCAATACATAGCTTTCCGTAAACATTGCTTCCGCATTTTTCCTTCTGTTGTCTTAGAAGTAAGGACTGAGCTTCTTCATTTTCAAAATTTATAGTGTTTTCTACTGTGTGAGAAATAAGCATTGCATGGCTTCGGAAAATGCTAATGCTTTTTGCTAGATTGTGCAGTTTCAAATACTTATTTTATTTTCATAGGATATTGGTTTGTGCATATCCTTAGATGAATTAGATGAAGTGCTAGAAAACAATTTTTCCATTGTTTTAGCTACGACTTTCATTTCCTAACATAGCATATGTTGAAGTATTTACCATAAACGAATACAGTAGATTTTTAAACAGTATATGTGTTTGATATTTTTTTAAACATAATGATTGGTTGTTTATAGCCTTACGTCCTTTTTCAGCATTCATAGCTTTTATGACGTTGGACTGGTGACGATGAGCTATGAGAAATACGTCAATAACATCCATGCACTTGGCGGGATAGAAACCCATGACCCACCCAAAATGACCTAGAGATAGAACACTACCACCTCGGCCATCGGAGCCGGCCCTTTTTCCTGTGTATTTTTGGTAAATTCAGTGTTATTTTAAGATAATCAGCGAAAAAAATCAATGTTTTTTGTGTGACAATTCTTTCAAAGCAGCAGATTAAAATCCAAATCAAAAGAAATAAATGTGTGTCGTATTTTTTCATTCATGTTGGACAAACAGTCACGTCCGAAAGAAAGAAATGTCATCTTTTTTTATTAAACAATGCCTACTAAATACTTAAACTATTGATGTATATACATATAATTAATGTGTGTCTTTTCATAGCATAAATTTTCTTAGTGCATGCTTTGACTTTCATTCTATTTCAAAACTGGTCTGTTTTCCCTTGGATCCTATTAACTCAAAGGTGTGTAATAACACTTATTGTGTTTTCAAGGGCGGAATGCTGATGAATGAATACCTATTGCCAAAAATTGTGAATTGGAACGTTTCAATCATTCTGTCATTCTTCCATTTCATTTTTTTTAGCGTGATATAAGAGATATTTCGCTTCATACTTATCACTCTTTATCTCTATTTGTGATTCATGCACACTTTGTAAATGGCATATGTATATGTGTGTTTCCAGCTAATTGCTTCACCCTTGTTTCTTTGAACTCTTCTTGAACGTGTTCTTCAACTTGCGACGGAGTAAAATTTATTGCCATGCATTGACTCTGGATCAATCCTGATAAGATAGTCGTGAACTGATTTTTTTTCTTTGAAAATAAAAACAGAGTCCAAAGTATGGAACAAAAGTTAAATTTAAAACTATATATCGTATTTTTCCACGCTGCTGAGCAGAAGAAAGGAAGTCGAGAGAAGGTATGTTGAGTTGTCCCCCCATCCTGATTCTCCATCCTAAATTCTCTCTTTACGTATTTTTTTACAATATTTCCATATTACAATTTTTTAATAGACAACGTTAGAATAATATTCGATCTATAGAATTTTTACTTATTCCATTTTTTTACATTTTCTCAAGTTATCGATATATATTCCAACAAATTATGTGGCTGTTGCATTCATCTTTTTGTGTTGCATGAGTTCAGAATATGAATATTATTAGTCAATAACTTTAATCTTAGTATATGTTTACTTCCACACATATTTTGCATTTTTGTACGAAATATTACTTTCAGTAAAAGAGTTATATACCAACATGCAACTTTTGGAAAGGCCATAGGGGATGGTAATTGAATTAATAACGTCCGGGCAGTCAAATCTTGTGAAATACGCTTCTGCTAATTATTTTAAAATACTTTTTTTGCCTGAAAACTGAGTTTCATTATATAATGGATATGTGTGATGCAGTTGTAAGAAAACTTTTCATATAGTCATACTCAAGCTTGATAGAAATTTTAGTCAAGTTCAGAAGTTGTACTCATTATGAAAACAATATTTCAATTAATGAAGTACTTTGGTGGAATGTCAACATATCTAAACTCAATACTCACTTTTTATTTAAGCATTATCGTGCCCTTGAATTCAAAAAGCCCAACAAGTGTATTTTCAACGTAGGCTGTAGCCAAACTATTCGTGGCTTTTCCCATTAGTACTGGGGAAGTCTATTACATACATCATATTTCAAGTCCTAAGCGCAGTCCTAATCAAATTTTTGTTTATTAATGAAATTTCTTAGCAGTTTTTCACTTATGTTTTAATTAAAATAGAGGTTTGTACGATCATTTTCGATGAATTACATCATTGTCAAGCACGTTATGACACAACAAAACGTTTTTTTTTTCATATCATAACGTGTTTGACAATGATGTAATACTGTAACTGTATACACTGTAATGTAACTGATCGAACAAACCTATATTTAATTTAAAAAAGTGGAAAGCTGCTAAGAAATTTCATTACTATGAATGAATTCCACCACATCTGCCCTTATACAACTTTGCTTATTCGTAAATTTGTGTTTAGTGAAAACTTCATTAAAAGTTAAAAAAAACCAAGCACTTTGAGCAAATAATTCTTTAAATGTCTGCCGCATCGGGCGCAATAGCCAGTAAATTGCTCAATAATAAACGATGAAAAATCATTCAAGTTAAGACAGAGTGAGAGCCAAATATTTTCTCATTAGTTGAGTAATATTAAAGTAAGCTCGTGGAAAACTTCATAGCACAATTAAATTCATCGTGGTTTTGGATCGTATCAGGTTGGTCATGAGCTAGCAGCTTAAAACATTCCTCACGCAGTCCTTTATAAGAAGAACCATTCCCACAAATCGAGGACTTATTAAACCCTCATTAGACTCGGACTGTAAACAGGACTCAAGTGATAATTTAAGATAGATGCTCACGACTTGTCACTAACACTTGTTCACTAGCTCCTTAAGTAGAGGTTAAAACACTGGGTTTTAGTATTTTTACACCAGATAGATAATTAATTCAACAATCACCGCCAAGGGAGGTCAAAAAAGAGGTATAAAATCGGCATCTAATACTAACGATGACATATGACTCCGAAAGATTACTCATCAAGTATCCTTCCACGCGTAACAGTAATCAATATAACGTCTGTATTCGTACTTATCAATCGTCACTCTGCCCTAAAAGTTTATTCATTCTTCACAAGTCTTCGCTTCTTTATAAGGAAGTCGCCGTACACATGTGCTTGCTAAGAGCTCATCACAGAGTTCGAGTGTATTTCAACTTTACCAAAGTACAGTATGTACTTCAACTTCACCAACTATGACTAAACTTTTTATGCCTTGAAATCATAATTCCGGGCTCATTTGACCAAAATTAGCAAACATAATACGAAGGGAAAGGCCACGAATAAGCGAAAAAGCATTCACGGGCACAGGTGATGAATGTACATTCAATAAACGCAGAAATTCGCCTGAAAATTTAGTTTGACTCGTTCGTGATTGAGTAAGTTTCAGCGAGATTTTCTCTCGCCATTACAGAGACCATACACGAATTTTATTTTAAAATTTAAATAATTGAAAGAAGTATGAAGTAAATATAGTGACGCATATTAATAATACAAAAATTTTATTTTTATAACTGGATTTTTCAGTAATAAACTAAATACATGCACATATTTGACGATTTTACTTGGCTAATTTGCTTCACGCCGTGGACCGGAAACGCCTTCATAGCCAAAGGATTCTTTTGTGATATTATAAAACGTTTTACATAAATTAAAAAATTAATTATAGAAAAGAATTGAGAAAACATACCAACAATACAATGATAGATTACTGATGCAAACCGTACGTCAGAACAAAGAAGCACTCTTCAAAAATAATTTCTCCCTCACGTGCACAGGCGTACCGAATCCCATGGACAACTGCTTCTATTTTTTCTAAATATCTCGAAAAGTAGTTTTATGAATGGGTGATATTTTCATAATTTGTATTAAATGAATATTTTTCTTCACAATGAGGCCAAATTCACTGGGTATAATTAATAGTGATATCTCGCTTAAACTGCTTTAAAGACATTCTCACGGATTTCCAGGTAACATTTGCTTACCAGTTACACATCCCAAGTTCTCATGGCACTGTAAATGGCAGGACGCCTGAGTGACAATCTAGAGACGATATTTCAAATCTCTTTTAAGGAGGTTTCATTGAGACCGTGTGACTCAAAACAAAAACTAAATGCTACCTTTTCGTTTGCATTGTTAAAAAAATACTACTTTGGCTGATAGATATCAGAAAACAAAGTTTAGATCCAATATATGTAGATAATTCAACGAATGCACTTTTAATCAGCCGTTATGGCATCCAAAGGAGCCGGCGGCAGCGCCATTTCCATTGCATTAACGCATTTTGACTTCAATTACTGTAGCAGTTGACACATAACTCATAATGGGCCAGTGCCTAACTTTTATTGCCATTCTCTTATCCTGGGGAGATTATGCTTCTTATACACATCTTTTCGTGATTATAGCATTTATATTAGATAAAAAAAAAACACTTTTTCCTCACGTTTCACCAATTTTCATATTTAACACCGAGTAATAGCAAGTTCAATTTGATGGAAAAAAATACCATGGAAAGGTTGGCTTATTATTATGATATGAAACAGAGGACACGGTTTTCTACAAGTGGCATCAATATAAATTTAATCACTTGTAAGACGTTTGTGTTGAGTCTATTCATTTTTCGGGTGTTCTCCCGCGTCCACGCTGCATAGCGACAGTAATTTCGCTATCACTTCGGCCCGCATCTTAAGGTCAAGGATTAGAATATGTTGCCGCCGTACAATGCAGATGCGGGAGGACACTCGGAAAATGAAGAGATTCAACGACAATTAACTCCGCCGAAGCCTTCAATTTAATATTAAAGTCGTTTTGCGGTGGAACCACCTTGAGTCAAACTAATATTTTCTCAGTGAATGCCCACAATGTTTTGCATCACTTGAAAGGCACCCGGGAAGGGAACGTATGAACGAAATCGGAGAAGGAAATTTGGAATGAGAGACACTCCTCGTGTCTCTAAACATTTCCTCGTGATTCACACCACGCCTCTCGAACCAACAGGCCCTGCACCACCGTCAGCGCTGCTCATCCACATCCCGACAGCAGGGCGGCAACCAAGGAGGGAGCAGCGGGGGCGCGGGAGGCGGGAGCGGCGGCTGCGACCGCGGGGGCGGAGGCGGAGGAGGCGGGGGCGGCGGAGGCGGCGGCCACGGGGGCGGAAGGGACGGGCCGGGGGTGGAGCACGAGACGGAGGTATCCCGGACCCCGGAGGACTCAGTCTGCAGCGGCGAGGGTCCCTCGATGGTCTGCGGAGACGGGCCTTCCTGCGCCTACAGCGACGCGGGCTACGGGACGCCGCCCCACACGGGCACCTCCCACCGAGGGTCGTACAAGCTGTGAGCTCACGGGGATAAAGAGAGAGATATGAAGAATCCGAAAGAGTGTGTGAAACGTATTTTGTCGTCGGCGCCTTTCAACGGCTCCGCAGTCTAACGTCGGCCTTGAATCGCTTCCTCTGCGAGCGACTGCCGTCTGAGAAGCCCGGCTGGAATCGATTTGATTCCTCCAAGGTGGTGTCCGAGAAATTGTTTGCCGAGAGCGCGGTGAAAAAAAGCTGCGTCTTTTTGTAAATATGTCACCCGCACAGGCTGAGGTGGGAGTGTTTTAGAAAAAAGTGTTTTTTTTATTTCGGATAGGTCCGGGTGGGCCATCAAAAAAGTATCCCATATGACGATACAGGAAAGCGGAAGGAGAAGAGGGGAGACGTTTTACATAGTGTTCCCTAACTGAAGGAGCCTACGTCGATCCCCATGTTTCTTTCCATCTCGATTACGGAGACGGGAAATGTAGAGAAATTTTCAAGAGCGAAATAAAAATAAATGCGATCGAGCTTGCTGATGTGGCAGAGAGTGTGAGAGTGTTTTTGCGCGTGCTGCTGTGCAATGGGTGCTTTTCATTTCCCAGAGGATGACGCGATGCGCTGCTGGTATAAATTGGGAACTTGATCGATGATGTTAATTTTTTCAGGGTAAATAAGAAAATCATCTGTCCAAGAGTTAGGTTCCTCTAGGTAAGACGTGGAGGCAAGAAAGAAGGATATAGAAAAGGGACCTCAGTTCTAGGAGCTGACCGTTCTCTGACAGTGATTATAGCGCATGCATTGATAAGGAATGTGGTATGAATAATGGTTATGAGTTCCGAAAGCAATTGTGCGGAATAGGTTATTTTAAAAAATATGGACAGGGATGGCTGTTTTGGTGAATCCATTGTTTTCATGGAGATGCTATGCTAGAGTTCCGTTGGAATTTTTTTCGCATCCGAAAAAAAGAAACAAATCGGAGAGGAACCTGCGACGATAATGGTGTATGTCAAGAGTGTACAACAATGGCAGAGGAGAAAAAAATTGCAATTTTTCAAGAGGAGCGAAGATAATTGTTTCGTTGTCTGTTTCTCCTCTGGAATATACACACATATATTTTTAAGAATGAAAAAAATAAGGGCAGTGCTCCTCTGGGAAACGAATCAGCCGCTGTCGTCGTCATGAATATTAAACCAATTGAGTGTTGAGTCGTATTTTTTAATTATTGCAACTTTCAAAGCAAAATAAATAAATTAAAAGGTATGTCATCAGTGAGGTGATATATAGAGAGAGGAGTACTGACGTACGATCATTTTCGTACGTCGTCCAGCTGTGGGAAATTTAACAATCATTTTCCGCTAAACTCGGAAACACATTTGGGGGAAAAAGACGACTTAAAAGTACTCCCGACTTAACCGTTCGCGGTGATGAAAGTTTTAAAATTCCACGTTAAAAAAAATAGCTCCTCTCCCTAGCCTCCGATTAAAACATTGCCATCGAGGTATCAAGCGCTACTGTGGTGTATATTGCTTTATGTTAATCGTTTGTGTAACCCAAGAAACAATGTTAACAAAGTACCACTCTAATGTAGATACGTTGTGTTTTTAAAATTAGGGAAGAATTATTATAAGGGTCATCAAATGAAGCCCCTTTATAACTATTGTGCTTTAAAAAAGCACAAAGATCGGAATCTCATGGACGGAAGTAATTTATTAATTTGAGAATATATATATATATATATATATAAATATACGCATAAATGGTGCGCTCTCCGGCGAGAGAAGCGTCTGCTATAAATGGATTTATGAAAAAAAACAAAGCTTATCTTGAAAAAACTAAATAAAAGAAACGACTTTGTGTCCAGTACGCCAGTTCTCATACCTATGAAATTATTCACCTACATTTTTTTTGTTTTCCTATGGAATTTCAGGAAAGATGCTTTAAAAACTGTATTGTATTGCTATGTATCTTAAAAAAAGACTACGTTGGTGAGATATTGCTTTAACTCATTTCAAAGTGAAAACGTGTGCTGAATGTCGCTGTTTTTTAAAACGATAACTCATTCTTTTGAAATGGGAGTCTTGAACAGAATCGTTATTGATATTATAATGTCCACCAAATGTGTGAGCTGTCAACAGTTATTGAATTATAAGTTCACATTGGGGATGCCCATGCAGTTTGCTTTTGGAGAGTAATATCATATTCCAACTCTTAAACTCGTATAAGTAGATGAAAATTGACTATGTTCATGACTTAGTTGAAGGTACTATTTTTCTACTCGATGTTAATCAGTAGGATACATTTTTAAAACTTTTCCATGAAGGACATTGGTTGCGTTAAAGTAATTTTACGTATTCTTTAGGTAGAAACAATAAAAAAAACATTCACCACAAATACATGGTGATACTATTTGAGCGTGCAAAGGACGAAAAAGAACCAAAAGAAATAAATTTTCAGTCCACTCTTCTTTCCGTAACCGATAAAAAAATACAAATTATAGACTCGAGCTTGATAACTTGAACTCTTTTCATGTCATTTTTTTTAACGAGGGCCCAACAGAATACACGGCTTCGAAGTTTTACTCCGATGTTCATTCCCCCGTTCATTAAAGCGCAAATACTACCCTTTAAAATGTTTCATTCGTTCTTTTCATAGCTTATTCAATGATTTCCGCCAGTTTATTCAGTCATAATGTACGATAAGCGGCGAATATATTGAAAAATACAATTTATTAGGTGTAATGATACGTGAGAAATCGAGGAGAATGTGCCCTATTGCTTTTGTCAAGGATATTGCACGTTTCTGTAATTTTACTAAATAAATACCACAGCAAACCATGAAAATTTAGCACAAATAATAGGCGTATAAGAAAAGCATTATTATGGGTGCTTTATATCACTTTCGGCATTCGTCGCGTTTGGTTGTTTATTCACAACGTTTCAAATCTCTTCCTGGAGGAGTCTTCATGTAAATGTACATTTACCTGAAGACGCCTCCCGGAAGAGAGGTGAATCGTTGTGTATAAACAACCAAACGCGATGAATGCCGAAAGTAGTATGAAGAAATCGTGGAAACCTGAAGAATCATTACTAAGGTTATTTACTGGTAGGAAAATCTAATGAGAGTTATCTCCTTAATCTCGTCAACTGAGCCAGATTTGTGTTTCATACTGGGTTAATTGAGGCAATTAAAAAATAAATACCACTCATCGAGAGAAAATAATTATAACAGCACAATTAAGAGAAGCATTTATTACAATATACCAACGAATAATTCATGCAAGAATCACAGCCAAGTGATCTTAATTAGCAGGAGGAAACACAAAAACCAAGCTAAGGTGGCTAGTGATTTCATACCCTTATTTGGAGGCCGTCGTCTTTTGTGTGATGCGTTTGATTTCCGTCAAATCTAACACAAGTTAAAACGCACAGGCAATGCGATGTTTTGTCACTAGCATGCCACGCTTACTCGGCACTAAATCCTTCCCATGCATCCCATGTTCTTGCTTCACCTTCGCCCACAGGCATTCACGGTCATGCCTCTTCCTTATTTCATTTTTAACCTCACTGTGCCTCAACCTCTCCTTGCCGATTATAGGACGTTTCGCGGCAAAAAAATTGTGAAAGGAACGGAAGGATTCAGTTGATTGTTGAGGGGAATCAAACAATCGAACAGACGAGGGTCGGCGGTAATGGAGGAACCCGCCGGAAGGCGATGGCATGAATTTTTATCGTGCCTTCCGCTCCGAGTTATTCTTTCTCCACCGACGCGGAGGGTGGTTCGGTAAAAGGGGAGGGTTTGAGGGAGGGCTGACTGCCGGGTTGTAGGCGCGAGCTGCAATGCAAGGTGGAGATAGAAGCACAGCAAGGCGGCGAGAGCGAGACAAGGGCAGTGAACTCGTTTGAGTGGAGCTGCGTTTTTCGACCCCGGTCGCACAACGGGGAAGCGCAACGTACCTCGCCGTGTCTCTCTCTCTCTCACACTCTCGGGCACAAAAGAAGGTACGGAGGCGAGGTCGTGACCCCAGCACTTGTGAGAGGAGGGACACACGCGGCTCTTGAGTTTCACTCGCACGAAGGAGAAGGAAACCGAAGCGGGAGAGAGACGTAGATTGTAGAAGAGAGCAGGTACAATATATGGCGTCTCAACGCACGACAGTGAACTCCTTTTATTTGGTGAAGAATGATTCACCCAACATGGCTATCGCGCGCAATTTGTCCAAATATTTTATGAATAATGGAGTGATATTTTTAAATTTTCACTTCGCATGTTTTCGAAATAAATCATTACGGTACTGCGACAAATCAGCTACTAATATCTGTTTTCGGCGTACCAACTCAACAACTGAGCCATTCAGTATTACCGATTGGGCATTTCAATGGCTGTGCATCGCGCATAAATGGGTTACGAGATCCCTGGTCATGGAATTATTAAAATGCGCAATTAAATGTACATTACTGCACACTGCGAAAATGAATGCGCATTAAAGTGCGCGTTTTATTTATTTTCTTACGATGGATCTCGTGTCGTTCCCCTTAGCTATCGTACCGTGAGATTCCATTATTCTTGTATTCATTCTAAAGGGAGAGAAAAAGAAAAGATATTTTCTGGAAGTTAAATCCTAAAAGGGCAAATAATTTAAAAATGTTGTCTTCACAGAACTTGGTTGTATTCATCACTGAAAGAGAGTCTCGTTAATGAGAAAGGCGTAAATGCTGGAAAGAAAATAAAGGCGCTAAGGACCTAAGGAAGATCACTCCTGAGGACCTTAAGTTCCCAATCCATCCACGCAATCTTCTCTGATCGGAGTAAAAATGTTTTTTTAATGTGATGGAAAGTATCATAAGTGTATAGCCTTACAATTGGAACAATGCCTGTTTGACTAAGCAGAATGGAAAAGGTTTTGCTAGTGTGCATCGAAACGTCGTCTTCCCTCTCATTAAGTACTTGGGACATATCCTGAGACCCGGAAATTCCTCCCTAATATGCAGCAATGAGAAGCCACGACTCGGGAAAAGGATTTTCCATCGCCATTTTATTTATTTCCATCGCAGGGGCACGAATCTGGGAATTCTGAGAAGTTCTCAGTAATGAAATAAAATAGATCGCAAAATGGATTGGCATGCGATGATTTTCAGCTGTGATGCTGCAACGGGTTCCTCCTACCCCTCGAGCATAATTTCCGTAAAAAAAAATGTAAGCGTCCTCCTGCAGGTTGGAAGGTCTCTTAAGAATTCATCACTCCCTTCTACTGACATTTTAGGTCCTCCGGCATGAGCTGGCTCAGTCACTTGGTACCCTAGATGTTATACTTGGGAAATAGGGTTCCAATACTTAGAGCTAGAGAACACCTCAGCTTCCTGAATACTCATTAGGGTAAGTAAGGGTAGGGTAAGATCCAACTCATTAGGGTAAGCGATGAGAGATTCGTAATTTTCGGCGGACTGCTTCGCAATCGCTTCAGTTGAAGAGTTACTTTATCTCAACAATCATTGAGTGGTATTAAATTACATCGTGCACGAACCATGGTCGACTCAAAAATGTTAATAAAAAGTGGAATTCATCGTCAGGAAAGCACGCGATAGCGTACTATTCAAAGGCATCTTCATCCCACCGTATAAATGTTTTGGAATGCAAGAGTCCCGCAATTTTGAGGGGCTAACCTCAAGGGGAGTGAATACTTGTTGGAAATGCAAATAGAAACTCGCCGAAATGGAAAATGATTTCACAAAAAAAATACTATGGAGGTTGCAGAAGGGAGGGAGTTCTGGCAGTCTGCGAAGCCCCGGTGGGAAAACGGCCCAGCCTGCACGGCAGCGTGTCGTAGCTTGACATTCTCCTCGATTATCGCGATTACAAAAACTCTTTGAACATTTTGCTTTCGCGAAATTCAAAGTTGAAGAACCATAAAATGATGCATACGTTTCTGTATCGCTCCCCATTACCGAGTAATGCGACACTTAAAATGTTATATCTTCAGTGAAGTTTGTGATTTAATATTTCCTATATTATTATTAGAACCAAGTTTACAAACGAATATTTACCTCATCGATTTATTTTTTAAGCACCAAATAGTAAAATCGTGAATTTTTTACTGAGTAGCATGCAACCGTGGCTATGAACATCCCAGCGGGCTGAAAACCCCATTCTCTATTCTCAGTAGCCACTCCCCAAAAGTCAAATTAATTTGAAAGGCGTCCTTAGCAATTACTTTCCATTTCTTTCTAAGAATCCACTGAGGTTGCTAAGTTAACCGCGGGCCTTGGTAACATTTTAATCGTTCTACCAGCGTGAGGGCATTGTTTTAAGATCATACTTTTTCAAATAAATTCCACGTCAAATAGGTATTCAAAATTACTTAATTTGCTCTTCGAGAGAGCATATCTCATCAAGAGTTACGAGTGAAACCTTCACCTTATTACTTCTCATCAACGTACGATTACCTATGAAGGGCTAATCCACGTGAGCCACCAAATTTAAAAAGAAATTATTTTGTGATCAATAATTCAATTTTTGATCAATCCATGTAACAAATCACTGAATGTAATATCTTTTATACATAAATTATCGTTACCTAAATGTACCTCTAAATCTTTCACAATGTAGCGTACGCTAGTTCCTATGTCAAATTACTCAAAAAATCAAATGTGAATTCAAATAATTGGTGAATGTTTCTAATTTCAATAATTCCTTCTCCTTCAAGAAAGATTAAAAAAAAACTAAAATGCATCGCTCGAAATTCCGCCTGGTAAACAAATATATATATAATTAAAACGTAAGGATATTATGGGTGACCAATGAAGGGAGTGGATTTGAAATCCAAATATATTAGGTGCTTGAAACCTCGTTGAGGAATCTATGACCATAGTGAGCGAAGAATCTTTGCTGGAAAATATGCGGCAAACATAGACCGCCCCATCTGAACCAAACGCGTAGTAAGAATACGTAAAGAAAGAGAGGGGGAGAAACAAAGTATTCTGCTTCCATAGTGGTAGTTCATTTACTTAGACTTTCAATGACAAATGCAAGGAGAAAAAAATACCGGGTATGGGCGGCGATGAGTCACTCACCAGCGGTTTCCAAAACTTGCTCACTTCCCGGGATGGGCCGATGGAAATTGTAGAGACATTCCTGCTATAGCCACTCCTCGTCGACACAAAGGTGGGCTCCTCTGTCAATGGCTGCAGTCACGAATTGGCACAGAGGGCAGTTTTCCATTCCTAGAAGGGGAAGCGATCACAGACTCATTACAATTGCTAAAGAGGCACGAAGATTCTCACGATAGGACAAAGTGAGCTAAATACTCCGAAAAAAAAGAAAAGGTCGCTGGAAATTCGCACTGTTAAAACATTAGGGTCCAGGAACTAAAATTCCAAACCTTATAAGCCCATTATGGAGTAAAAATGCTTATTCAGCTAAATGTGCTTAGAGCTTTGGAATTGACAAGTTTATTTAAGGAATATTACCCCACTTAGTTAAACTTAGATATTGGGTACGGATATTGAAAAGAGAACGAATTGAACATTTGTGAGGGATTTCCCTATCCAATCCTTTACTCGCACCCAGCTTCATTCGCTGGATATCAGAGAGCATATAACCGTCACATTAACAAATCCACTTCTAAACGTCATGCTCGCCAATCCACCGGTAAATCTTGAGAACTCCTATCCCGTGGAGTGATCCATGTGAAATACCACGTCGGTCCTCAAGGAAGCTGTTGAATAATGCCCGTTACCCCACCATTTATGGCTGAAACGGGCATTAACCCAACGAACCGTTCACATGAATCATAAACAGAGAAAAAACTCAAATTATCTCCATAATGCAAGAAATAAATCACATGCAATTAAAATGAATCGGCATATTATCACCGAAGACTACAACCTCCCACTTCCGACTTCTGAAACTAAAAATTAAACTTCCTATCTTCGCGTGAACAGTATTGAACACCACTGTCGGGTTTTTAGTGAAACAGCAACTATGGCCAAACCTTGAGTACAATAAAACTTAGCGCAAGGTACACACACATTTCGTAAAATCATTATGCTCTTAATCTGAAGCCGTCTTTCCAAGTTTAATGCGTTTCACAAAGAAAGGTGTACAAAGAATATTGCCTCTGTCAGCTTTAGTATATTTCTCTGTCTTTTATTATCGATTAATTACGTTCTTCGGGGGATTATTTTTACAAATGCTTTCTCTAATGCTTTTAGAAAAGTTTCCGTTCATGGACATTTTTTTAAATAAATTTATCTTGATTTCGCGGTAACTCTTCAGTGGTCGTCCTTGATTTCACTCAGCAGGGACTCGATGTTATCGAACTTCTAGGCATCTCCAGGCAGAAACTAAGACTATTTGATGCTGCGGACATACATTTCACATTGTCGCGGATCGACGATTTCCACCTCGTCCCGAATGCAAATAAGATTCCGAGTCGCCCACGTTAGCGTAACCACAATGAGCGATGCGAGTGTCAAACTAGCGACCCTCCTGCTTATAAGGCTGTCAATTTGCTCACCAGACAAGCTCGGACTAGAAACCACCCTGATTTATCCAGGCGAGTCACATGGTCTATTTTAAATTCCCGATGGAGTGAGGGGGAAGTAATTACAGAGCTAAGGGGGTTGTTCTTAACCGGTACACCAAACAAATACAGCAAATATACCAATTTCACTATGAGACGAGTAGTCAGGGACTTCGCAGCGTAGATACTGCACACGTTTGGCCTATATAGAGTCCTAAAGTAGTCTTCGAAGCGTTAATTGCGTCAACTTTCAATAAGATTGAGCAATTGCCAACGTGATACAGATGACGAGGTAAATACACTCGCTAATGTGTCCCTTAACGTACTTTGTGTCCCTGATATGATTCCACGCTTTCCGCTCCCGTCTCTCACGGAGGAAGTCTTAATACAGATTGGAAACCGCTGGAATGAATGGAACTGTTTTGAACGGGAACTGAACAGCTTCGAGCAGAGTGATCCATCACCGTAGTCCTGGTCAACAGAGTTTTTACGTTAGTCGCATCGTCACGAGGAAATTTTTTCGTTGTCCTGTGTGAGACGCGTATATTTTTTAAACTTAAAAGAACCGAGACATACGGAAATTTTCCCTTGTGTTACCGATCAACAATCGACATAGCCTGACCATATCAAAACATCCCAGCACACGCCAAGTACAGTGAATTGATTTTTTTTCATTACCTAGGAAAAGCAATCACATAGGAGTTAATGGAGTCAGCTCACAATAGTTTTAATGAGAGCATTCACGACCTGATTTCATATTTTGTACTTAGATTCCAATTACGTAGGTGTGCATCCCTGTAGGCTGTGGACATAACTGTTGAAAAGAAAGCTTTAAAAATCAATGTTGCTACTGTGCTCATATCATCCCAAGCAAAAACTGTTTTGCGTGCTTAAATGAAAAAATAGACTGTTAAAATAAAGTTTGAATGGAGTAATTTATTGCTGTTTTTTTAACTGGAGTTATGAACGTGTTATTTTATGAATAGTGAATGTAAAATTGTATGTACTAGAATGAAAGCTGAAGAGCCTCTGCAATCAACTTCCCAACATTTTGCCGACTTCGACAGAGGCAATGGACTACTACTTGCTAATTAACTTCGGCAATGGACGGAAAATGCATTTATAGCTTGAACTTCTAATCGACTCCATAAAACATTCAAAGATTCTATTGGGATGGTCATTTTTTGTGATGCTTACGGTAGAGAAATAACTTTTAGCACTCAATGCATATTTTAAAAGAATTTATCACCAACTACCACATTTGTCAGAATTATATAATTTTTTAAGTCTGGCCCAATACCTATTACTTTATCGATTACATTTTTAAAATCCTCTGGTCCACTACGATTTGAAAACTGGTTCCAATTATTCAACATTGTTAAAACACAGGAACTTAATTACACTGCCAAGCGAATAATAATTACGTAATTTTCACGCGTGCCAAAGGTCTCCGATACATTTTCTCATCGGTAATTTATCATTTTTTCTCTCATAAATGAGTCATTACAGTTGTCAACATTATGTTATCTCATACTCATAATTCTAACAAGGTCCAATGAATAAATGCAGCAGTGCTCATAAGAATCAATACAAACGAAAATACTATATTTTAGAATTATATAAAATATGTTTTTGGATCAATGTACTTAATTTCACTTAAGAAAAAAGTTGAGATTTGCTTCAACCAAATATGAATGCATTTACCACAGTGGTGTAATTATGGAATCATGGTTTTTCTTGATTTTATTTTCCTACGCCATTCGATGGCACGTGGAATTAAAATAGTCATGGCAATACGTATGTTTCTGCTACATTTTAATTCCTGCATTTATTCAATTCTTGCTTTCAATTATCAGAAAATATGATTCAAGTTTCCTAGCAATGAATGATGCAATCATGAGCGTGGATGATCAAGCAGAATGCAAAGTGTACATACACTACACACTGAAAGTTGTAATTGTGATTATTTATTTTTTAGAGTCGATCCGCCCATTAAAATGCAACCTAGAGTAATCGTCATTGAAACAATGTACATATTCCGTTATTGTAAAACATATATTTCTTCGGATTCGTTAGATTATGTACCATGAAATGCATTTACACCTTTATGCTATGAAATGTTAACAGGTAAAGCTTTTCTCCACTCCCTCACAGATGTTTATAACAAAACTAGTTGTCGGCGTACTTTTGTATTGACAGAAGCTTTGCATAAAAGTTGTAAAATTACGATTGATTTTGTGTCAAATTCATTCACAAAATACTTTTAAACTGCTGATAAAAATGTATACACCCATGGCAAAGAAATGGCATAAGTGATTATGTATACATGTGTGAAATTTATGTGGATAAAATTGTTTAGCCCAACAAGGTTGTCTCAGCTTAAAAACAATTCTGCAAATGTTTCTTTCCGAACATCTTGTCAAAGAAAGAATGAAAAGGGGACCAAATATTGTCCTTCTTTAAAAAGAGGCATAATTACACAACCAAAAATGCTGTTTTGTAAAGTGAAAGTAGAGAAAAGAGGTATTGTTGAAGTATTTGCTGTCAGCCTGAAAATGCATGGTGTTTTTAGTTCTCTAAAAGAATGAATATCAAACAGCCTTTGGAGGTTATCACTGTATAATTGTTCATTACATTGAAAGTTATGTTGATCAAAAAATAAACCTAAAATGATAAATTGCAAATAAAAGGTGTTGTTATTTTTGTGTACAAAGAAAAGCACTATGACAATAACCTTTACATCAGTCAAGAGGATGATAAATACAGATTCTATTTTGAAGTCGATGAGGGGGTATATATTAAAGGGAACCCGAATCCGTTCCGACACGAAAAAAAACAACAGCTGAACCTCGAAAAAATTCTAATTTCTATGACCAGAAATTTCTTTAACTCGAGTGAAATTCGAGTTGCATCGTAGTTCTGTATGTTTTACATTCCGAGTACGCAATGATTGCTACTTCAATTATTTCTCACTCTGATACATTTCCACTAATTGAAGCATTTACCAGATCCTGAGGCACTTGGATGTAGAAAAGTAGGTTATTTATCATTTATTTGCATGAAAACCACCTTTGCATGTAAACAAATACACAAAATATTAGGGCTGTGCGAGTCTCGACTTTTCGAGATTCGAGCAAAATAAAAGCACTGCTCGCATCTCGCTCGATCTCGGTCTCAATATGCTCGAAAAACGAGTCTCGAGCTTGTCTCAAGTCTCTCCGTCGTGGTGGACGTAATTTTACGGGGCTTTGCGTTATAATGTGACTTAATAAAGTAATATTTATTCCCTTACTTATGCATGATAATTTCACGATGTCATGCCATATAATGTCGAGAACTCTCTTAGTCCTAGGCCTATACTCGAGAAGTTAGCAGAGCCTAGACCTCGGCATAGGGCCTAACCGAGTCCCTGCACCATTTTGTGATCGGAGGCCTAGTGCCCACTAACAAATGACGCACAAAATAGACACGTATGAACGTAGGCTACTTCTAGCACTAGCATACACCCAATAAGTTAAAACAAGATATCTATCCACGTTTTAATTTAGGCGTAGCCTAACTGTCACGACTTCGTATACACGACCGACAATCTAATCTAGCTCAAAGATGTCTAGTGATCTAGCGAGTTCGATGCCAACGCGCACATTATGACGCGTATTTTGACTGATAGCACGTGTTGTCATGCTGAACTGTAGTTAAAAAGTGCTGTACTGAACTGAAGCGTGATTTGAGATGTTGTCACTAGAGAGCAGAGAGCGTTCTGTCGACTCGCTATCGACCCCAAAGAATAATTCGATTCGATACTCATGTGCAGTCGATTAATAAATCGATTAGTGTGGAACCTTGTCGCATCTATTTGAATGGTTTTTTCCAGGTTGGAAGACTGAAGAGTTATAAGGTAAGGCTTTATTACTTATTAAATGATTTAATTATAAAATTAATGTGATAAAACTTAAAATCATGTAAAAACAAACATTTTATTTCGTTCTGCATGTAGGACTAGGCCCCTATTCGAAGAATTGTTTAAATTTTTAGTAGGGCATATTTTTTACATTTGAAGCTGCCTAGTCTAGCATAGAGAAATAATCTGCCTAGCCTAGCATGGAGAAAAAATCTTCGTAGGCCTAATTATCTGTGTGGGCAATTATTTCCTTGAGATCCTACAACGCAGGCCTAGCATTTTCATAGTTTCTACTTTCTACAATTGAGATTTTAATTAAAATTTATTCAAACATTTCTATTAATGCTATCCTGTTGGGTTTGAAAGTAAACTAGACCATAAACTAGATTTCTACGAACAATTTAAAAGAATGGCAATAAAAAAGAATAGCAGTCTAATAGGGTGTAAAGGTTCCAAGGACTGTGAAATGAGTATGACCAGTGAAGAGGAGATGGTAATGTGGCAGAATATGGACGATGTTGAATCTTTGCCTGGAAAGGTCTAGGCGTGGTGTAGGCCTAGGCCTAGCAAGGTCTTCTACACAGCAATTCTTACCAGAAACAGAAACTTCACTATCAAGGAAACCAAGCATTGTTTGTAGATATTTTCTTAAGTGTATTTTTTTAAGAGGGGTATGAAAGGCTTGCAACAAAAAACTGGCAACAGGTACATCTTCCAAAACAAGTGGCCTCATACGCCATTTAGCAACTCACTACTCGCATTACCTCCATGCAGAATACACTGATGAAAAAAGGTTAGTTTAGATGCTGTGAAGGCTAAACCAAAAATACAAACGACTTTAAGTCAGTTTCTTTCTAATAAAGACAAACTAGACCCAAAGAGCACTAGAGCTGTTGCTATATTAGAGTGTATTTGCAATGATGATGGTGGTGGACTTCCAGCTATTTTCAATTGTTAGTGATAAGGGCTTCCAACAACTTATTAAGGTAAGTCTTTAGGAATGAAATCAACGGTATGAGGCAAGATCTTGTGGAACATAATAAATAAAATAAAAACAAAATTTGTCGTAAATGTCTACTTTAATTACTGCATTAATGCGTCGAAACTAGTTGTACAGTCAAACATTAAAGTGTACATTTACGACAAATTTTGTTACTACTTTACGTCTTTAGGGCTAATTCACAAAGCAGCTTTTCTTTGAATGAAGTTTATCACTGACCCCCTCAATTACAAATCGTGGAAAGATCTCAGGTAGTGAACATACGTTTTTTCATAATCTTTGACGGTGACACAGTTTTCCTATGTTTCTCAAATAAAAACCTGAAGATCCGGGTTGTGTTTGTTTTCAGTAGGTAGATGGGCCCTAGTATAATTTAATAAGATCTGGATAAAGGTTTTCTTATTATCTTGTTAGTTACATATCGCGGATAGCTAATCCATGATCTCAGGTAGTGAACAAACGTTTTGTCATGATCTTGGAGGGTGAAACACTTATGTTTCTTAAATAAAAACCTGAAAATCCAGGTTGTGTGTTTGTTTTCAGTAGACGGCTAGGTCCTATTATAATTTAATAAGATCTGGATAAATTTTTTCTTTTAATCTTGTTAGTTGCATGTCGTGGATAGCTAATTCATGATCTCAGGTAGTGAACATACGTTTTGTGTTGATCTTTGAGGGTGAAACACTTATCTTATGTTTCTTAAATAAAAACCTAAAAATTCAGGTTGTGTGTAAAATTGTTTTAATTTTTGTAATAATTTAATAAAGCCCAAGCTCAAGTTTGAAATCCTGTTATGTTATTTTATTTAAAACGTATTTATATTTATATAGGCCAGGCACATAAAAATATACGAAGTTTAAGCATTATGTTTCGGTATTGGGTGTTGATATTTATACTCAAAAACGTTTTTAAATTTAAGTGAAAAAGCAGGGGTGAATACATAACTCGATGGAGGCCTATCATCGCATAAATACAGGATACCTTCATCCTAATGATTCCACGTAGATCTCCAAAAATAAATGTTAAGGTTACGCTCAACAGAACTTGGTCAACAACGCCTAAGCTTAAACTTATATTTCTGTAAGTACAAAATTAGTACATAGATTAAAGTTTGAACTGCAATTTCAGTGCGCTTTAATCTCGCTCGAATTCCGCTCGAGATTCAAGATTTTTTTTTAAATTCTCGCTCGATCTCGCTCGACTTGAAAAATCCCTGCTCGCACAGCCCTACAAAATATGATGACAATAGCTTTTAGTTGTTGCATCACTGATGAACCCCTATAGTCATTTATAAGAGAATTGTGGTCCAGTCTCGTTATGAACATTGGTCAAAAGTACTGCAAATGGGTTTTTCGCATTTATCAAGGAAGGGGTTCTCGTTAGAGAAACATGTTTAAATAACAATTTTATGTATTGAAAATGTATCGTTTAAGTTATGAATCGAACGATAATTTATCAAGATAATTGCAAAAATGTCAAACAAATTTCGTTTTTACAACTATTTATAATTTTTATAATGAATATCATAGAGTTTTAACATTCTCCAAATATATGGTATTTGTTACTTTTTAACAGTGCGCGAAATTGCATATGAATATCCATTAAATATTTTATGAATTAAAGCATTTTTTAACCGGGATATCTTATTTTAGCAGTTAATTACGTCGGCTTTTTACAATGAAATAGGAATGACCATGGTTAGTTTTGTTCTAAAATAGTTTCACTAACTTGCCAGGTTAAACCGCAATAAACGGGGATTTCAAAGCACAAATAGAATTTTTGAGGGAATAATTAAGGCAAAATTGTACTCCTTAAATGGCATTACATGCAATTAAAATAATTTGCTGATAAAGAATGGATAGATACAAGTACCTAAACGTTTCATGCATTAATATGCGGAACTGATTCACATGGAGTAATTTCTCATTTTGTACATTCCACACTTTTTTTATTCTTTTCAACCATGGTCAATGAATAGATACACCAAATTGGAAATTTAATTTACTTTTACATTCATGAACTTGTAAATTAATCGGGGTTGTATAATCAAACGATCCACTCACCTCGTAATGTCTATGTTTGAACTAACATTTTAGCAATTTTTTATAAAACCTTATACATCAACGATATTAATGATATAGAAAAGATCAACTAGGAACGAAATAAAAATTCAGCACCTTGAGCAATGTTTCGATAAGCATTTTGAATAGATTAACGATTTTCCCGGAATATTTTTGGACAAAATCCATCCAATCAAGTCAAATATATATATATATATATATATATATATATATATATATATATATATATATATATTGCAGGTGGCGGAAAGAGAGAAAGAGGGAGCAATATCCGGTTCTTTCCGATTGACTCTGGGCTGAGCGGGAGGTTTCGCTGCACGTCTTTACGGTTCATCCCAGCATTAAATTCTTTTCTGCGGAAGTAACGCCGATGGATTCTGGAGGAGAGAATGGAGAAGGTGGGCACCCATGTTGTGCAATGCTCCCGTTATCTGAAGTGAGGGCGTGAGATCACAACGGAGGCATTTCTCCAAAAGAAGTTTGGCATGGGCTCGCATGAGACCCATGTCGGTGGGGGCATTTCTCAGCGAAACCGCAGTCTCCGCCTTCGGCAAGACAACCGCAAGGAGCAACCGTAAACCAAATTTAATACTGATAATGACTTTTAATGGTTGAAATATGCATTGAGCTAAGAAATCAATCGCGGAGACTGCCTCTGCTCTTCTGCCATTCATCATTGACATACTGTCCCACCACTTCGCTCTCGACACTTGATTCTGCCATTCTGTTTCTTATTTGCACTGTCCCTCTTCTCAGACCAGAGGGATCAGGTATGAGAATCACATAATAATTCCAATAGCACTTAAATTAAAAATGTGGAATAGGAGTCCATATAAAAACGCCAAAATCATAATCGATACAGAAAAACAATTAACATCGGTAGTTTTTATAAATCAAGGTAAGACAAGGGTGTAGAA
The DNA here is from genome assembly GCA_963573305.1 of Pyrrhosoma nymphula. Lineage (NCBI taxonomy): Eukaryota > Metazoa > Arthropoda > Insecta > Odonata > Coenagrionidae > Pyrrhosoma > Pyrrhosoma nymphula. The sequence continues at coordinate 65,108,908 of OY754330.1, read as the reverse complement.
TATTACCAACATTGTTTAATTTCTATGTTGATGACCTTTTTAGAGAATAGTAGAAAGACAAAATTGCTCTAGGCAAAATATTGGTACCATCGTATGTACGTACTTTAACATAATGCTTATCGCCGTTTTGTAACAAATTAGTACTGTCCCCCTCTTTAGACTAGAAAGCTCAGTTGAATTATACCAGGTATGAGATTCACATAGTAATTTCAATACAACTTAATTTTAAAATATGAAATAGGAGTCTATATAATCATACCAAAATTATAATTGATACAGTAAAACAATCAAAATCGGAAAGTTTTATAAATCAAGGTGTAAGACAAGGATGGTACCAACATTGTTAAATCTCTACATTGATGATCTTGATGGAGAATGGTAGAAAGACACCATAGCTCCAGGCATGTGAGTACTTAAATGAAATGCACTTCTCTGATGACGAGGTTTTTTTTAGAAGATAGAGACGACAACGTGCAAATGGCGGTACATGAACAGAAACAGCTGAGTCAAATAAACAACCCAAAAATCTTGATATGCAAAACAAAAACAATGTCATTCTTGGGAAACCTTCCGAAATTAATAAATATCATCAACGAAGATAACATTATAGAACTTGTATCCAATTTCCAATACTCAGGACGCTATATAACCTACGAAAAAGATAAAGATGAATAAAATAAAACCAACGCTTTCCAGAGGATGTGTGGAAAGATAAGAAGACCCTTAACAGATAAAAAAAGAAAAGAAGCTCAAATTAAATTTTACAAATTATTGCCAGTGTCCATTCTGCTGTGTGGGTCAGAATGTTGGGAAACGGATCTCAAACAAATAGAAACATCGGAAATAACGTTTCCCCGATTAGTTAAAGACTATTCCAGAGTGGGTAGATTAAGGAATGCATTTATAAGAGAAGAGCAAGAGTGCAATCTATTACGTATAAAATGGTGTAATACAAAGCAAAATGGATAAGGCATGCAAGCGTGTCTAGAGAGAGGATACCAAGAAAAGCCAAAGATTACAAATACTGAAATAAGTGTCAAAGGCCACTATAAAAAATACAGTTCGTCCATTTTTTTTCCATTTGTGATAGCCCTCGGCGGAAAAAGATGAGTAAATAAGAGCGATATGGATGAAGCTTAAAAAATAATAATTCCAGATACGCGTCTCATAGAAAAATATGAAGTCCCCAATATATCAAGTTTAACTTTGAACTCCTTCGATGAAAAATTAAAAAAGGTGCAATAAATCATGCTCACGTCACAGTTTGAAGTCACAGCCTTGAACATGTCAAATAGTGCTAATCAAAAGTAAGGTTTTTTTGGGGGGTGTGATGTCCCGACCACGGATTTTCCGAGGTTCTACCGCTAATTTCTAACGTTCTAATAAGGCTCCAGATTCAGAACTCTGATGAGAATGTGTTAAAGTTAGGCTAGTCTCGAGGCGTGGAGTAACATGAAGATATAACTCAGCCATTTATGGAAAATTATGTATTCTAACAGAGGATAGCGAAATTTCCTGATCACACGTTGCCCATGCCGATGCGGGACGTCTGCTGTGGTGATTTCGCAAGTAGCGGCATGTGTGTAGCACATGAACCGGCATCAAATATTCCTTTAAAATAAGACCTCCGAGGCGGGAGAACACAACAATCGGCTATCGGTTTGGTATCCCTCCGCTTGACTTCACGCATGGAACTCTATTCAACCAAAAGAACTCCATCTAACAAACGCGCCGGGTGAGAGACAACGCGGATGGCACCGAAAGAAAAACACAAATCAAGTAAAAGTGAAAACAATATATTCCGGAGAACACAATGGGAAATAATTACCCGGGACATTAAGTCCGCCTCTTCACGGGTGCTGAGCACTCTCTGTAGTAGATGGGACCCTTTTTCGTGAGGAGGGGATTTAAAATTTGGGCAGAGAGAGGGTGGACGAGAGAGGAGGACTTAACTAAAAAAATTAAACCCGTTAGCACCGCGCGTGCGGAGTGAAGAACGAATGGGAAAGGATTCGCTCGCCCCTGGAAGGATTAAAGACGATCGCAAGGTCACGCTCTCCACTTTGGGGCGATAGCGATCGAAGAACAACGAGCGCGTTTCCTCCCACACGCCCCCATCGCGGTCCGCCGCGGGTCGCAGGGCCTGCTGCCCCAGCGCTCAGCCGCTCACACACGGAGGGGAAGATGCGGCGACCCCGTCCGCCAAACTCCTCATCCTTCTCCCGCCTCGTGGTATCCCAAATTCATGTAAACATCTGCACTCAAAGCACGCCAACTAACGGTTCGACGGTAGTCAACGAGTTCGCTGGAGTGAAATTTTTAGATGCCGTGACTTTTACTGAGATTTTCCGGGTTACGCTGAAATTTTTTTCAAGGCCTTGGTCGCCTTATGGAGAGCATTACAAGTACCATCTTATTGACGACGCTGCTGCCAGCCCATGCTGAGGTTTCGGCGATGGCAGTGCAATTTTCTTCTTGTGGCAGGGCTAATTTTAACCCTTTACCTGCGTTGTATTACTGGTTCCACTCATAATCTATGTCAAGTTCCACAAAAAAATGTTCACCATTTTTATTTTAACATAATAATTTCATAAATAATAACCATTTGCATTGTTTTACGAAGGAATAGCAAAATTATTTTAAAACCGTTGTTGCATGGTAGTAAACAAACCACAATAAGGACTATGGTTCGTCCGGTATTAGAATATGCAACGGTTGTGTGGGATCCTCATTTAAAAACAGATATTCAAGCTGGAAAAAGTACAAAGGAAGGCAGCCAGGTATGTTTTAGGCAGGCACAAAAGGTGTGACAGTGTCACAGTCATGCTGGGGTATCTGGGTTGGAAACCTTTGAAATTAAGGAGGAACATAAACAGGTTATGCGGGATTTTCAAAGCAATTACAAAAGAACGGGCTTGGGAGGAAATAAATCAAAGGCTAGACTCACCCTGCTACATAGGAAGAAATGACCACAGGTACAAAATTAAATGTAGAAAGCAGAAAACTGATATCTTGAAGCAATCCTTCTTAAATAGAGGTATAAAGGAGTGGAATGAGTTACCTGAAGTAATTTTTAAGATCTTTCCTGCTAACGTAAAAATCTTTAGAAATAAGTGTTCCTCGATTATGTAATGGTTTATTTGGAAGTGTTTAGAAAATTTCATGTGTATTTGCTTATGTTAATGTTACCACCAGGCGATTGCCTACTTGTAACGTTTTGTAATTATATTAAATATTAAATAAGATACAATACCTATTACGGATACACTCGATCTCCGCAGTAGAGGGAAAATATTTTTTAAAGCTTGTGGAGTAAAATCGAACCCCACATTCAGCGGATAAAAATATTAGTTAAGATATTTATATATACTTATATACATACACAAATCTACGAAGAAAAAAGGTTAAAGACGGACAGGTCAAACTAGGCATGCCACAAGAAAAACGCACTTAGTTATTTCAATAGTACGCAATACCACGCGGAATTATTTTCGCTCACCAAGGTGATACTTGATTCCACTTTTACGCTAAAAAAATCTAGGAGGAACGCTGAAATGGAATTCGGTAAATTTTGACACACCAAATCCCGATCTACATTCGGTTGCTACGAGGAGAGCACTTCTAACGAGGCACTCGGTTCATCAGATGAGACGTTAAACTCAGAGTAACTGGGTCACTTTCGTAATGAGTAGGCTAATGCCGTCGCCGGGTTTCGCTCTTCACTTCCTCTACACCCCTAGATGATCCACCAAGGTATGCACACCACCCTCTGGTATGCACAGCAGTCAATCACATTGGGTGTTATGCTAAGAGTGTACTGATGCCGACGCTAAATTGCAATCTAACCTTCCAAACCAACCTAAGCAATGGCTCAGATGTCCTTCCATAACAACTCCGTTACCTACAATAAATAGATGTAGTTCATTCCGAAGAATGTACAATAAGTAAAAATATTTTGAGCTCGAGGTGGCTTTAAAGACGATGTATGTAGCACATGTTGGTATCACTCATGCCACTATCGTAGCGTGAGTGTAACCAAAACACATAAATGTAGAAAAAACAACATAAAAAATGAAAAGACTGCCAAAAATATATAAATACAAAAATTCATACTATAATACATAGGTACTAATAAGTACACAAATGGCTTTAATTCCAACAACTCAAAAACCAATGCGAATTGTGCCTTCATTCCATTACAATTTTTAAAGTGAAAAATGTACGTGATACAAATTTCAAAAAAACGTCATTTTTTAATTAAAACAAGATATTCGTCGGCAATTACATCCTCACTCGCTCTTAAAGCCCTTTCCTGGATATAACTTACGATTCGATTGTGAAAATACTAGTTTGTAAAGGTAAATTTTAACAGTAAAAACAAACTAATGGAAATAAAACTTACAAAGAAGTGCGACATACATGATAAAGAAGGCACCTTATTACGATCCCAAATGCTTACCCCAGTCCCCCATACCTCCAACGCGATCGCAATAAACGTGCTCGGGGCATAACTCACGATCCACGGTTTACGGATCTTTGGTGTACCGTATTTCGTTCCATTAATGACCCCGGACGTGGCGTCCAGGGGATAAAAGCGTGCGCCCAAGAACAGTCCCACCGCTTCGCAGGTCAAGGCAGGAAAGGATGAGCCTCTGGCCTTGAGCGTGGCATGCATAAGAGCGAAGAAGAACGGCTCCCGCGAGGAGGAAAAACCGCTCTCCTTGATATTCTCCCCCGTTGGATAGTCCAGCGTGAGAATTCAGCGGGGAGATTTTCCTTCGTCCGCCCCCACCTGGCCGTGCCCTGCACACCACGAGTCCACGGTGAAACGAGCCGGAAAATTTCATTTGGCACGAATCCCTTGCAGAGCAGCCAACAATAGGTACCTCCAAGTAGGGTTGTCTACTCATCATAGGGGTAGGTATATTTACACTGGCAAGTTCATTGCGCAAGTTACTTACGGCCGGTGACTTTCGATGTAAATTGCTAGTGTAAACGGCACTGAGAGCCCGCTTGCAGATCTTTTGAAAGTTTCGGCAAGTAGCTTGCAGAAGCGTATTGTTGCCACTGTAAACGGCAACCAGTCTGTCTCTGCACTAGCTTGTGAAACGTTTTTTGTCAGCGTAAAATCCCCCGCAAGCGCTTGCAGAAGAAACTTGCGGATGTAACTTTCCAGTGCAAACCCGTCTTTAGGGTTGATTTCAGGAGTTATCGCTTTTCTAGTGTAGGAAATTCCGGGAGATTTCGGGTCATGAAATTTCAAAACATATTTACAACTACCACGTGGTACAATCGTTCCGCTAAAAAGAACGGCATGACCGGTATAAAAGTGCAAAAGTATATTAATTTTCAATATGATCTAGTCAGAAAACTGAGATGCATGTTCGAAACTTCACCTGCAATATATATTTGTCTTTAAAATAATGGCAAAAACTTGAAAATTCGCGAATATTTTTATTTAGTTGAAAGAACAGTTTTCACAGCAGAAAAAATGTTCTAAGTATATATCCTAAATATTATAAATTTTTGTCACAGTAAACGAGAAAATGTCTGAAATAGTTTATAAAAATTAACCCATAATTCAAGGACATTCATGTGTATTAAATTACATGATAGGATCGTAATTACTTTTACGGAAGAACGTACTTAAATTTAAAAAATTTCAGAATCATTTTTATATATTCCCATGTCAGTAACGAATACCTGAATAGCTGAACAATAGTTAGAAATCGTAGAACGAATGAAAATGACTGAAAGAATATTTTATTTCTTCAAATTATAAAAACTATCGCGATCGATATTCGTCAAGGACTTCTGTCTTTTGGGACTTCCCGCGCAAGTATTTTATTATTCCATAGTTTCCTCTGCTTTGCCGGAGACCTCCTGAGAGCTTGTTGCCTTTATTGCGCATCCACAAATATATTCTCATTCAGGAGAGAGAGGGGAGACATACCTGCCTTATTCGAGTATTAAAGGAGCTACTGACAAGATATCCAGAATATTGCTTAATCACGATTATCTTCATCTGAGTAAACTACCGGCTAAAGGTAAGTTATGATGAAAGTCAGATAATGTCCAACAGACTCATAAGATCATTTTATACGAGGCACGTAATTGCACAATCGGATGTACGTGCGAACGTGCATTTCAAATTGCATCGTGTAAAGCCGTGAATTGCAAGAACGCATGCGCGAATGCATGAACGCGAGACGGCAAAAGAGGGGCTACCTGCTCTAATTCGAAAGTGATTGCACGCCCGATTGAGAAAAACATGCAGTTTGAAGTTGTGAAATTTCGTGCCCCGTGTAAAACGGGATTTACACGTGCAGTGACCGAAATACCTCTAGTATTTCTTTCTTCATCTCAGCGTAAGCCCTAGATTTCTTCATCCCGTCCTTTAAAACCTAGTCTCTTTCTTCCCCTTCCTCGCTTGCCCAACATCCTTCCCTCTATCACGGCCTTCAGCAAACCATCACCCCTCATTACCACTTCCAGCCACCTACCCTGTCTTCTCCTAATCTCATCCACAAGCTTCCTCTCCTCACCAAATAAGTCAATCACTTCCTCATTTGTCTGATACAAAAACAATATTCAAACCACGTAGGCAAACAAGGGACATAATACGAAACTTAAAGAAAAAAATAGAATGGAGACGGAGGGGTTGTAACAGCTTCCATGAAAAACAAATGAAAAAGTATGCATAGGGAAAACAGAAAGATCAATTAACAAGAGGATCAAGGAGCATAGAGCGGCAATTCGATCGGGCCGCCAAGAAAAATCAGCGGTTTGTCGAACATGCCGCCCAAGGTTATTATTATTATTAAGTTATTATATTTTCGTCAAATATCGTACAATCCTCGCCAGAGATATACACTTCAAGACGAGAATCTTAGTTTTAGAAAGTATAGCCAGAAGGAGGTCATGTAAATAAAAAAACAATAACTTTAAAAAAGACAAAGAACAAAAGATCAATGGATCGTGGCCACTAGTACTTCCGAGAAAAAAGTATAAAATCCAGAACGTTCTACACTCACTCTACACTCACCCCCTCTCCTCTTACCTACATGATAATATATATTCGGAGGCGCAATAAAGGCAACATGCATCAGCCCTGAGGAGGTCTCCGGCACAGGAGAAGAAACGTTGGCATTTCAAAAACCTGACGCAGGTAATCGAAAGAGACAAAACAGTCCCTTATTTATTATTAATTAAAATGAAAGTGAGATGAAAACGCCTCAATCTTGGATCATTAAAAAAAAAACACTTGTCCACTCCCGGGTGTCTCCCTTTAAGTCCGGGGGTTTTGGAAACCCCCGGACTTTACGGAAGACTCCCGGAATGCCGAATAGTGTATAACCTTCAACCTAGGAATTTTTGCGAGGCGAACGCCTACGGAGAGGGTACCCTGGCGTTTTTCCCGATGCTGTCAAATTTCCTGGACATCTTTTCCCTTTGTTATTTCTCCCTCACGCACCTTCGTCGACGCGAAAATATAGTGAAATTGTCGAAGGGCAGCTTGGGTCTTGGAATAAAGCATCAATTTCATCCAAACCATCGGTAACATTCATAGCTAATGGCATATATTATGCACAAAACCACTGGAATTAACCTTAATCCTGAAATGGTTTTAAAAAATTCCCATATAGTGGAATTATGTATTTCCAGAACAGCTATTCCAGTTACGGTATCAGATAATCAGGTAGATAATAATACGTTAATAGCAATCAGCAAGCATTACAGACAGGTATAGGCCTGATAACAAAAGGTAGGTAACAAATCCATTGAAATTAAGCCAAAAAAACTATTGGTGTAACGATTCATAGATTTATTTCTCATTTCCATTACACAAAACTCTCACTCATTCATCATCAACGTCCGTAAATGTCCCGAATTAAAGAAGAATGTATGTGTATGCATCTACATTTATTTCCTCACAGAGAGATGAAAGGTTGCAATCGGATGTTCATTTAATACCATAACTATATTGGATGCAAAGAGAACATGTATGGAACAATTAATTAGAGGCGGCAGGATAATAAAGGCCACTAAAGAAGGATGAATGCTAAAAAAACAAGCATGAGTGACTAGAATAGACGAGGGTATAAGGGAAGAGAAATACGTGTTTGAGCTGTTAATACCAGCGAGAAAATGGTCCATCAAAGCCCATCTAACGTAAAACAATGCCATACTAAAAATAAGTAAGACAGTTACACTTTCAATTCGAAAGAATAAAGTGAATGATTCACATGAACTCGAGAAGACCATGGAAAATGCTAGCAATACAACTCATTACCACTGGATTCATCACGCACCAGTGATTTGATTGCTCGACATTCGAGCTTTGATTGCCGAAAAAAGAAGCACAAGCTACAAAACGCGACCGTTATGCGCGTGAAAAATGGGCGAGCGAATTACGGACACTTCACGAGTCACACTGAAGGGGAGGGGCTGAATGGCCAAAAATCAGTCTCTCTCGTGATTTATGGACGGCACCGAAAAAGAATGTTGTCCTCTCCCACGTTGCTATAGGAAATCGGCACCATTTCCTGCCCCAGTCTCGATACGGGAAAACGTCTCGAGATCCGAAGTGCGAAGGGAACTCTTTTTTAACTAACCGTTACGTTTTTGGGGATTGGGTTTTGTGACGCAGTGTTCTGCATCGGGCGTACTATACTGACTGACTGGACTGCCGATCGCGAGGGCGATATTACGATCGACGTATCCTGGCGTGACGGAAACTGTCGGTGACGTTCACCAAGCAAAGTGATTGTGTTATATTGGTACCTAATACGATGGCTGGACGTTGAAGGATCCGTCTTTGATAGATGAACAAATCTTGTCAAAGTCTATCTTTTCTGTCACGCTACGTCAACGTCAACCATTCAGAAGAGAGGTTTTCTGTTTCAACATACATATACAAACATTTAATTCCCAGTTTGTCTATCTCACTTTTAAACTTTACAATGGAAGATAATTAACCTTCTGGAAGCAATTTTTGTCAGAATTTAGCGGATTATTTATACTTTGATAATAAAATATGAGTTCACAAATAACCTTGCCCTAACCTTGCTATCCATCTATCGTTGACGACGGAAATTATTTAAGTTGTCTTTCGCCTAGGAGAACCAAGCAACTACAACATGATTTCAATAGGTCGACTCAATTATTGGCGAAGAGATTGTACTGTTGAAAGATATGGTGTTTTCTCGCCGTAACGAACCTAGTGACGGCATCTAAATAGTATATACCCTGTCTGAAGACGCCTCCTGTAACGGAGGAGAAACTATCGTCAAATGAACATTGACACACGCAGATGCTCCGGAAGAATTGGCTCCAGCTAAATAATTAGCTACACTACCTATCGACACTGATGACGAACCAACCAACCGTTACGCTTCATATCGAACAGTGGGAGAGAAATAACTAATTGCCACCGGGCAGAGGAGTGTTCCCAGCAAGGAACAAGGAGGATAGTCATCCCCTTCCCTTACGAGGACCGTTTCATACTGTGTCATTCCCATCTCATAGTCTCTCTCTCTCTCATAGAGGTCTCTCTCGTCGTCTCATTCTCATTTCATAGTCGTCTCTCACGCCGACTGGTGATCTCTGAAAACGGATGCGGGGAACTTGAGAGAGGGAGAGGAGGCGGTTTAGCTTCAAAGAAGTGGATGACCGGCAGGGATTGGGGGTGGGAGGAAGATAACAGCGCCGTGAAGAAAGTGGTACGGAAATGGATTTTTAAATCCGCTTGCGCTCACACGCAGACAAGTTGGCTCGCTCATAGGCTTGCTTACCTCCTCCTCCTCCTAAGTGCACGCTCATGGCTTAAAAGAATCCAGACGTACGTGAGGCATGTGTGCGTCCATCCTTTTGAAGAGCGAGGAATCAATCGCTCTGTGAGTGGAAAAGGTAAGGGGGGGAAATAAATTTAAATTTTATTCACTACGAAACACTGTAGGAAGTACGTTCGTTTAAAGAATAAATGTTGCTTAGCACTATAGATCTAAATCTACATAATATTCACATGTACGATATATGAGCTACGTGCTAGCGTGCATATAGGCCAATGAGCTACGTGCATAGAGGCCACTTGTTTTGCTACGTATGCAATTTTTGCGACGATTGTCGCGCGTATCCACCACATTCTTAAGGTGGGTTTAAACTGGCTAGTGTATTTCACTTTTACGCTTGCAGAACTGTTAAAAATTTCGGCAAGTCACTTGCAGAAGCTTATTGTTGCCTGTAAAAACAGCAGCCAACCTTTCTCTGCGCTATGTTGTGAAAAATTTCAAGTTGGAGTAAACTTCTCCACAAGCTCTTGCAGGAGGAACGAGAGGAAATGATGTGCCAGTGTAAACCTACCCTCAGGAAGTATCTCAGGCGCAAAGCTTGAAACCATTGTCGAAAGCTCACTGATTTTTGACGAATTGTATGTTTGGAAGTAGTCATCATCATTATCGGTCAACAATCCTAGGACTGGTTTGACGCAGCCCTCCACTCAATTCTTCTATCTGCCAACCTCTTCATATTGACGTATACAAAAGGAAAATAGCATAAATGGTTCATTCATACCTAACTACATACAAGTAATGTAGTAGGATTTTTTTTCCGGCGGGATGCCATCAATGAAGTCTTCTCGGGTTTTCTACCAGGCCAGGTATTTGGCTCCAACGTTACGATAACTGCCTCCGTAAACGTCTTCAGGGCTATGATATATTATGGTAACCATGAGGACGATGGCGGAGGCAGTTATCAAAACGTCGGCAACCAAGTGCCTCACCTGGTGGATGACCGGAGATGGCTTCACTAAGTAGACAAATGTTTGGGCTAGAAAAGGAGAATTGAGGAATCGGAAAACGGCCCAATTCTAAATAGGGATGTGGGGAACGACGAATAGGAAGGAATGAGAGAGACTGGAAGAAGGTACAAGAAGAAGAAGTAGGGGTAGGTATAAAATTAGCTCGCAAATGGTGTGGCGGAAAGTGAGAGATAAATTTGCTCCAAATGCAGCATAACTCTAAAGTCACATCAGCATCCACGAAGAGTTGCGAAAGCCTACTACACCCAAAATTAATGAGAGACGATTGGTAGGATCGACAAAATGACTGTAGCTGCGCAGGATTGATCCTAGTTTAGAAAAAAAATTATGAGACTCCTTATAAATGATAACACATAACAAACTAAAGCTTCCTGGAGCGTGAGGAAAAGAGAAACATAAATAAATTACATGCAAGGAAATTAAATGCTGCAGCAGTTTTGAGATGACTTATCACCGGTTGAAGAAACGACACACATGCATCCAAATGAATCATCAAATCTAAGTCAAAGCATTCGTTCAATATGCATTGCAAAAACATTCGATATATTTATTAGTTTCATAAATTGCCTCTCAACTTATGAAATCCACGGAGCCCGCTGTTCTTACAAGTGCCGTAAGTAACCAAGATGGTATATGCGAAATAAACCGCATGATGGCTTAAATACTTGCTATAAAGAGTTAATTATGCGACAAACGACGAGTTTATTCACTCACGTTGTCTATTAATACTTTAAACGTAGTGACAATCTTTATAGAATACGAACTGGGACGACGATCGTCATCCGCAGTCACCATATAGCACCCGGCCGACGACTTACAATTAGTCATCTGTCAGAGTTGAACAATGTGCATAATTTATATATAAGTTGTTTACTAAAAGTTAATGTTCATAATTTATACGTAATATAAACATACAAATTTTTTGCAGAAGAGCAGACCCAACATTCGCAGTAATAACAAATGAGAGATATTCTACGAAAGCGATAGTTCCTGAAACCCGAGTCGAGTAGCAATATCCATAACATTGCGTATCTCATAGCTATCAACCCCATGGAAAAATGTTGGTGCAACTGGCCATTGCTAAGCTAAAAAGAATTCGCTAGAACACTTTTGATTGCCACATAGTGTTTCAGATAAAAATGCTCTACATTTCGACTATACCTACCATAATTCCAATGATAAAAATGCATGGATGTTTCACTCAATTTCTGAGATAAGGGAATATTATAAGTAGACAATTTTAGTCTTCAAACTTTTCAATAAATATTTTACCCATTCTTTTTTATTTCCAGAATATTTTCCAGAATTCCCAGAATTTTATCTCACGAGTCTCTTTTACGCAAAACTTCCAGCTCTTACGCATCACATAAACTCCAAAAAAAAACATCTTTATATCAAATGGAAAAGTAAATGATCTTCAAGAGGAAATTCTCACTACATCACTCCCTCACGCCTTGGTAGAGGGAGCATGATGTGTTTACCTATCCATCACCTCGGGCGGCTTGACAGAAGAAACGGAAGAGAGAAGGCTGAAGCAGAGAGGAGGAAGTAGTGTGGAGAGTGCACAAAGGGAGGAAGGGAACAGCATGGGCAAGTTGGTATCATCATTTCTCTCCCCCCTCGTGGGCGTTCGTTCGGACAAGGGACGGAGACGTCCCAGCGCTTCCGGGAAATAACGTGATGGACGCTAACATATCGCATCCCCCGCTCAACGCTACTAGAGCAGACAGATCTCGCATGCCCACCACATCTGCCTCCGTCCCCACCCTGGGCTGGAAACGAGGATAGGAGAGATTCGTGTCACCTCGCGCCATTTCAAAACATGTAGAAGATAGTCTGTAATTTTTCATAAAAGGCTTCTCTTTCAGCTTTAGATTTACATTATCCCGGGCTATACACGGATATGATGTTCAGTTTTTTTGTTTACTTATCTTTAACTTCACTGCTATAACACTCTCTGATATTCCTCGATGTTATCCTTATCACTTTCATTTACAAGTTATCCTACTTCAGCCTTCACTCTTGGATCTTTACTTACTCCACCATACATGAGTATGCAATCACCTTAAAAATGTTGTGTTTTCCCGTCGAACAAAGCTGATGAAATTTCCTCGGGTTAACCACTTGGTCAGGCAGGCGGCTGTTGCCAACGTTTCGATGGCTGTCTGTGCCATCGTCTTTATAATCAGCCCTGAATACGATAGCAGAGAAAGCCATCGAAACGTTGACAACAGCCGCCTTTCTGACCCGGTGGTAAACCCGAGAAAATATCATCGACAAATGAAAATTTATCCCTCGAGGAGGGTTTTACGGTATTATATAGAAGTAACTATATAGGGCGATTAATTGGCTAATCTGTGGCGCTGAATCTCCGACCGATTCGTGAAACCGCAAGAGGAATCGGTCGTCAGTTAGCCTCCTTCACCGCTGATACCTCGCTGCTGGCGATCGTTCCGATGCACGGCAGCGGGGTGGTGCTGGAGGGGGGACGATGCACCGACTGCAAGAGCTCGACACGTGCCCGTGACACGTCCTGACGCCTCCTCTCTGCCCTCAAAAAGTGCCCGGATCGCTCTCGAAATTCGCTCTCGGACCCAGCGTCGAGGCCGGCGAGAGCCAGATGACGCGGTCGCCGTGCGATCGGTGACATTTCGCACATCATGTCCCTCCGCCGCAGACCACCCACCCATTCCTTACCACTCCGCTCTCTCCGTTAACCTCCTCGTTCCTCGCTGATTCTTGGTATTCTCCCTCGTTCGCGTTGCTTCGTTCCGCGTGTCCCACCCCACGCTTCATCTCCGAAGTGCTCTCTGCGAACTGTTCATCAACACAGTGCCGGCCCAAGGCGTGGGCAAAAGCCACAGGTGGTCGGTCGTAGGGACGGCCAGTCTGCGACTTATTTATTGATGTAAAAAGGGGGTTTCAGGATTCGAAGGATACGTTAATACCGACATGAACTAAAAATCTCTTTCTAAATGACAATTGTTTGACTGGGGTACTTATTTGAGCGCCACCGTTAAAGTAAACGGCGCTGGTTTGCATGGGTTACAATTAAATTAAACCAATTCATAGAAATTAATCATGAAGAAACGGTTGTATTAGACCGGGAATCGAATCTCCCATTCAGTCTGTTTTGTTAACCAATCACACCGACAAACCGAATGCGAATTTCCGAGGGGCTTAAGAAAACTACATTTTCATTGTTACTCTTTCGTTCATTATAACTATAATGACGTAAATTATCATTTAGACAAAAGAAAACTAAACATATTTCGTCTATTTTAAAGATTTTCCCACTAAGGCATTAACCCTTCATTTCATTTTTAGTCAGATATCTCATCCATGGGACAATGGAAGTTTTGGCTTGATTATTAAAATAAACAGGTTTTCATGAATATCACAGTGAGCTTAGGTGAATGTCTTATTTAATTTTATTCCGGGGAATGGTAAAATGTGGATGATAATTATATCAGAGGGTGAACAAATTCACGTTGCATTTAATTCCTTCTTTTTTCGCTTTTATCTATGGATATCACCAACGAGAACACGTATGCAAAGTTTCACGCAAATCTGTACATAACAAAAATCATCAATCGCGTCATTCTTGCCATCGAAAAATAATTTTTCGATGGCAAGCCGAGAAAACAGCGTTAAAATTAAACTTCCGAGATTTTAATGTCCTTCTTATCTATAAAATCCTACTAATTTCCTTTAGAAAGGTCAACCCTCAGGGTGGCACGCGCCTGGCTTGCAATTGAGTTGTATTTAAAATATGGCACGCGCACTTATCGGTTCCCGAACTTTAGCCTACACCGCCGCATCTTATTTCTCCAAATATGCATCCACATCTACGAAGTACCGTGCAAGTCACCTCCAGGGTGTGTGTGTCGGGGTGATCCCACATCATGCAATCACTTTCTTGGCATCAAATCACCGTCCTTCCCGATTGCACGAGTCACCAACTCTTTGTTTCCTCTCTACCCTTGCCAAACACTCCCACCCCACACTCATCGGCGCGCACACGTAGTACAAAACAACCGAAGAGAGTGTAGGCGTCGACGACCGATGAGCCCGCCGCCGTCAGAGGAAAACGGTTTTCGAGGAACCGGAGGAAATGCGAAGGCGGACGGGGTGAAGGATCTGTGAGGGGGAGAGGGTGTCCTTGCGGGAGGGGCGGGGGAGGGAGTGAGAGGTGATGGGGTGGGATGCGGGGCGGCCTGGGGGAAGGAAGGGGGCATGAGATACATACATACTTATGTGTCGGGGAAGTCGAGGTGGTGGAAGAAGCGAGGGGCGGGAGAGAGAGGGAGGAAACGACAGGTTGCCTGCAGTTGGGCGGTGCAGTGAAGTTACAGAAGGTTAGAGAAGTTTGAACATGCGTTAAAAAAAACCGTTTCACACGGCGAATAATCTCACGAATGATGATTCGAGCGACAGAAACAAAACACCATCTTCAAGTCTTGAAGATGATGAAGTAACATCAAAACTACTCGGAATTAAATCTTTTTTGTGTGAAACTGCAAGTGTACTGTTTCTGTCATTATGGAACACTTCCACCACATTACGCCTGTCTGTATTTTATATCATTCGAATGATCATGCGTATGACCATAGATTAAACAATAATATATTTACTCTATGGTATGACGTTCATGCCAAGTGTGAAGGATCTGGTGCTTTCATGGCGAGTGACGAATACGAGGTGTTTTCGGGATTCCCACAGGATCAGGTGTATGGCTGCTGCCGACGTTTCCATGGATAACACTCCCATCGTCTTCACAGCATTGATGTTAGGACCTCTTCTGTCCTCGCCTATACACCCGTGCTCGCAGGTCAAGTCAGCTCTTATTGGCTGTTGTCATTCCCCCTTCTCCCTACCATTATTTTTCGGAGTACTTGATTCCATTTTTGGCGTAGCACGTACCCGGAGTCACGATTGAAGGTGTTCTTTTCTAGCAGGATTTCTATGGCTCCGTTTGTCAATCGGTCCCAATACCCATTGGGCTTGGTGACGAGTTGGGCGTCGTCAAAGGAGAAGACGTGCTCTTCGGTCAGGCTGTGCTCCGCCATGGCAGATTAATCCGGGTGGACCAACCTGATGCACTTCTTGTGTTCCTTTAGCCGAGTCTCTATCGTACGGCCCGCATCGCCGATGTATGTTTTCCCGCACTGGCGTGGGATTCGATAACCTCTCGGAGTCTTGAGTCCCAATTCGTCCTTGACTCGAACCAGATGGTCGCGCAGTTTTTTCGGTGGCTTGTGAATTGTTTGGATATTGTGTTTTTCCAGGATCATGGAGATTTTCCCCAGCAGCCAAACACCTGGCCCGGTGGAAATCCTGATAACACCTCACATTCATGTCTCGTGTAAAGTTAAAAACTCGACGCATGAAAAATTAAGTCCATGATAGTTCGAGCTATATTATAACATGTTGTAGTATATTTGAACGCATGGCACGAGCGCACAATATCCACCTTGGTTGTTTGGATTGATTAAAACACCACTATTCAATGGAAGTACGACGATTCAGTAATGCAGCAGTCCCCACATTTGCTGCATTTCAGACCATATTGAATTCAACGATCAGAAAATTATCGACTATTACGGAACTGGCAAAATTTGGAAGATTGGACACTATCTGACGATGCAAACATACCATTCCGGTCGTCAAAACAGCTACATCGGTCGGAAATTTCCCGTGAATTGATATGTAAGTACTAGCAATAAACGCACATCTGCGAATCTTTTCAGCGCAGAAAATATCAGAATTAATTCACCCCGTTAAGCAGAAAATCTGCAGGCTATCATTAACATTAATTAGCCAATGAATGCTCACAAATCATTCGCAAGATTTCTCGCAGCGTAAAACGTCCTCGAAAGACAGTCTCCAAACAGTCTTTCATCTTCAGACTCCCACATACATGTAATGCTACGTTGAAACGTGTCCCTGATTTCGATCCTTTCCCGCACCTGTCGCTCTCCTCTCTCCATCTAATTCTGCTCTCGTTCTGATTGGGTTCTATTTGGCTCATTGTCCATTGCTACTTTTGTTACTTCTTGTTTTCTTTTAATGTGCTCACTGAAGTTATTTGTTATGTTGTTTGTCACCAATTTTCTCTTGTTAATCGTTGTTGTATGTCCAATATAATTGGCCTTGCACTGTTTGCTTGGACGAGAATGATAAATAAATAAGAAACGAGACACAATTTTAACGACTCATAGAATCTCGTCGACACCCCTGATCGAATAAGGTGAGAAAAGGGGTGGCAAATTTTCTCCGAGGGCTTGCGGAAGAATGAAAAAGCCACAGGACAGAGTTCAGCAGGGGACTCTGTCTCTATTTTAGTCCGGTAATCCTGTATATCCAGATTTATCATCATGCGGCCCTTCAATCTACCCGGTCCCCAGTTTACTCCTTTACGTCCTTGTGGCTCTTCTGTTTTATATCCTGTTTTTCCTCGACTATGTTTTGGTCTTCCTCGTAGGGCTTTCCATTCAGTTGTCTTATCTATTAAGTTCGTAGCATATTCATTGTGTCTCAAAATGAGATGAATTCATCTGGACCTTGTCTTCCTGATAGTTCTCCATATGGTTTCCTCTTCATACATTCCTGTGTACACTTCCTCGTTTGTGATCCTATCCATCCATTTGATCTTTAACACGTTAATACTTAATAAATTAATTTTTATGCTTGTGAAATGTTACATAGAGTAGAGTAACCAAAGCACAGAAGGAATATTTTCATAAGAAGAGTCCAAAAACAGGATTCTTAGGCGACCACTAAGAAACACGAGATGCTACAGGTATGTATGCAAAAAGTTTAATTCCTCTGAGCCAACCAGTTGCTGGTACTACACCGTTTTGTAGGATATGCTACAAAACTAATGGAGTTGTGAAACTAGTGGCAAAGACATGACCTACCACCACTAAAAACAATCCACTGCATGAACAATAATCATTTTAAGTGAATCTCAGTTAATGAATGCATTATTCTGAATTGTTATACGCAAATATAATGTTAGATAAAACCCGATTACTAATCGCGTAGATTAAAAGAAATATCGAACACAAGTATAAATAATATCTCAATCAAATTTGGAAAATAAATTATCAGACTATAGCATTATATCTCCATCAGCTATATTTTTTAATGAACAATTTTCAGAGATCCGCTATGAGCGATGTAGAAATTGAGTTTACCTAGCTTTTCCTTCTGCTCTGTTTGTAATGCGCAAAGAAGAAAAAGTGAGGTCATACTTTGCCGTTTGTACGTTGTAAATTATTCACGGACTCACGCTATTATATGTATCATTTGTGGAGTTAACAAAATGCCGAGAGGAAAAATATGATGGAATAACAGAAAATCCAGACAGTGAATTACAACGGCAGCGGAATAATCTAGCAACTCCAAGAAAAATCAAGCCACCACAATGCCATTGAAATACGGAAGCAATATGAACGATAAAATAATAACGGAGCAACGTGAGTATTCAATCACTCAGCATCACCAGGAAACATTCTTGGAAGAGGCAACGAAAGAAGAGCAAAGAAAGGAAATGAAAGGAATCCAGAAGAACGGGGGAGGAGACGAACGTTCTCCGTTTCCCAGATGACGCTGTAGTAATGACTGAGAACTGAGAAGAGCAGTAGGCATCCTTGAACGAAATAGATCAAGTACTTCAAGGCTTTAGCATAAAAACCAATGAGAAGGGTACTAAAATCGCGGAAGTTAGAAGATGGCGCAACATGTTTCTCCGTAAATAAAGAAATGTGAGCCAAAGAAATCCAGTTATAGGGCAAGGATCTAGTTACGAATATGCCAAAGAAGTTTGACTGACTTCAAGTGCAAAATAGCAACTACTATGAAGGGTGTTACAATGAACAGGTAACTATTGTGGCCTGATAAAATGCGGAGGAAGATAACGAAGCAGCGTCATCATCATTAGTCATTCACTCCTGCAATACGACTCGCATGGACCATGACACTCTCGGATAAAATACATTGTTTCCTGAAAAAAGCAGCCTAAAGAAAGACAAGGCCTTCAAAACGTTACAGGCACATGGCGAAAATTAACAGGCTCATTAAGGTGGCTGGAGCGGTAACCGTGGGTCATTGAGTGAACATTTTAATAATATTTCAAGTAAGTCGAAACCAATCCTAGAACAACATTTCATTTAAGTACAACTTTTTACGCAGTAGAACTCACCATACATGGAGTAATGGAATCGATAAAAGAGTTATTTTTTACAATTTTTCACTTTTTAAATTATGTAGAGACTTGACCTAGTGACGGTTTTTCGGCGTCGTATTCGAACTTCAGGAAAAAATATATTTCAATGTGGTTTCTTCGTACCTTTGATTCGGCCTGACGCCTTGATATTTGTTAGCAATCATTTTAATAATATAAAATGTATTATTCCGTTTTTATAAGAAAATCTGTACACATGTAATCGAATTATTACGAAATGTATCTAAAGAGCCATAAGGCTACGCGTTAAAATAGCATTAAATTTCCATGAATCCTATACGGTTACATTCAATTTTTTCACTTTTACCAATATATATATGAACACTAATATAAACACGCATGAAAAGTTTCACGCAAATATTTACATAGACAAAAAAATCGCCCCAGCCACTTTAAGTGAGTAAGGAGTAACTGCATTTCAGCGTAAACGAGGAAAGGCGGCTTTACTAATGGCAATTGGCTTTTATGGAAGTAGCGAGAGTAGCAATGACTCGATTTCTATCGCTACTTGCAGAGAATCGTTTCGCTTAAACTTCCTGTTTTTTCCCAAAGAAATGAACGACGTAAATAAATAATGACTAAAGCACTATCAAAATCGCCCAATGTCGCCTAATAATGCGTTTGTACATCGCACTCTTCGAGTTCCTCGGGCATTCGTGGATTTTATAAATTTGTACAAATTAAATATACATGTGTGCATCTTCATAAAGCGCAAATCATGAAAAATTTTTCAATTCTTATAATTCAATATTAGAACAGTCATAAATCTAACCTTAAAGTAAACTCCAACATTAAAACATTTCCGGGCATAAATAGTTATTTACAAATATAAAAATGAGTTCTACTGGAAAATGTATTCTTTGCTTGCATTTTTTATCCTCCGTCGTAGTCATTTAATCAGGATTCTCTTAATTTCACGCACTTTTACCGCAGAACCGAAATGCTACTTCCAGGAAAAATAGAGGCCAGTCTATTTTCCGTGCAGGGGCGAACCGCGGTCGATTACTGCCGCTATTAACTCCTACTGTCATAGAAGCACGTTTTTACTCACCGATTTATCACTTGCAAGAGACTTCTAAGGTTACTGTCATATTAGTAAACCCCACGTGTAAAGACACGTTTTGAATTGATGCGCTATTCCCATACCAAGTGACTTTATTTGATACGGCATCTGGTATCCTTCCGGCGAATCTAACACGATGACATGAAAATTCATTTTCTTCGTGTTGAACAACTGCATGCGCGTAAATATATATTCCAGAAATTCGGGCTCCGTTTCCACCGTTCCGTTCGCGAATGAACGCACCAGCGTGCACACAGACTTCGCTACGGAGTTCTTTGCTCGCCGCGCGTAACGTGAATGTGGCTAGTTAATGTTAGTGGCGTGAATGTGGCAAGGAAATTTCACGGCTAGTAACTCAGAAAATGTCCTCTTACACCCCCTTCCCTTCCCGAGAGGAACGTTACGAGTCCCGGCTGATGACCATCGTCGATTTAACTGTTTGAATGAAAAAAAAAAACGTTCCCTCCCCTCGGGGCTTAATTTTTCATGAAACGCCAAATGAGATTGTTTACCACGGAGAATGATCCCGAAATGAATGTCATTAAGGGCACGTGAAGGAACGGTATTTATAAGTTCAAGGGAAAGTCATTATCTCGGTCGAATTCGGTGCGAATCAAGCAGGTTAATATAAAATGGAGGAGGCATGCTGTGAACGCGAAGGTGGTGCAAGAACAGGGGTGGATGGGAAGGATTTACTGCCGAGTAGGCGTGGCCTACCCGTCAAAAAACATCGGCTTATCCGTGGATTTTAAAATGCAATTAGACCTGACGAAAACCATACGTGACCACCATAAGAGTAAGCCAGGGTAAAGCCTAAACTAAGGAATAAGTACCGAAGAACTACGATCACCATTTATTAAACCCTGGGTGATAAAGTTTAAATCTCACACATAGCACGTTAACGTACCCATGATGATCGTAATTATGCACTAATAAGCATTAGGCACCATGAAAATATAATTCATGGCTTCCGAACTTTGCCGTTGAAGAACTTCTATGTTTTATATCTTCTCGTAATGCATACTGCCTGGTTCCGCGTAATAATTTGGCATTTTGCAGCAAATCACTCCTTTACTTATGCAAATTCATACACAACCTGCTTCAACTACGAGTCCACAACTTCAACAACTCCCGGTAAGTGATGAAGGATGCCAGAGAAAACAGTTTGCTTACTCATCGTCTATCAACGCTGTTTTCGCTAAAATAGTTTCACTCGCAACACCCAGGGAATGCGATTTCCCAACCAATTTTATAAGGAGTTTTGTATGCTCTTACAGGCTCCTTTAGCCTAAACTTTGCCAACTGCAATTCGTATCGAGAATGAATCTAAATGTCACCTTCATTTTTTTAACCTCTTTGAGCGAATATGCACGAGCAGAAATTGCACGGGCGTGTCACCGTTGCGTCATAGTGAATCGTGCTATTTTCCTGAAAAAATGGAAAACTGTATCATCCTGTTTATAGTGCATCCGGTTTGGAGCTGTGGCAACTCTTTCCGACCTTCATCGCTATGCTTCAACGCGGCTAAATTATCATTTCTTACGTTTAATCATTCTGATCATATTTCACGACTAGAAATAAGTAAGGGACTCGCGTAAATGGCCCATGTCGTTGAAATTGACTTAAGGAATGGTTCATCTATTCCCACGACTGTTTTCGGGTAATTTTATGAAGTCTTTATAGCTAACACTCGCAGCAAACTCCAGGAAATATTGATGAAGTGGAGTATTTTATGAAAAATTATAGTTTATATACATAACAAAACATTTATCAATCAGAAGTTATCTTTAGCGTAAATTATACCAGATGTAACTGACCTCTTGACCCTTCTCCGCTCTGCAATATAAGTTTTATTCCTGGCTAGAACTCGTTGCTTGTTTTTCTGCGTAAAATTGGGATTTTGCAATTGAGAAAATTCTTTACCGTACAATGGTGTACCTAGAGTTCCTGGCGCCCCTCACAGAACGGTAGTGGTGGCGCCCCTCCTCCCAATTTTATCTCATTCTTTTTTTTTTTTAACTTTATATTATCTACATTGTCTAATAGGATATGCGGATGAGACTGTTTACTTCAACATTATCCTATCTTTGAGGAGGAATCGCCGCGCCGCCCCTTCCGTGATGGAGTCCCTGGCGGGGAGCAACCCCGCCATTTACTTGATACACTACTGATACTTTATTTTTCTCGCACAAATGAATATAGCACAAGTACTATGGAATCCAAAATGTCTAAGTATTAGATAGGGATTGCTTCCTTGGGAATAAATAGTAATTCGAAGAAGGCCTCCGTCCTCTTTATTTGCCTATCTTCTTTTAAAATTTCACGTCTTTCCACACCAGAAGAAGACATGCATTAATTCCCTTGTTGTCTTTCAACTATATTATGCGATAAAGACGCCTTTTAGTCAAAAAATTCATGCCGAAAAATTCCTTTGCAGATATACGTTTCTATTTTACCGCATGTAATTCCTGTTTTTTTCTTGTTTTCTCTCGTCTACCGAATTTGCTTCCCCCCATTATTACTTGCGACATATTTTAACCTTTTATCCATCTTCTTAGCATTTTTCGGATTTCTTCTAGCTAATTTAGCTGGCCTCATAATACTTTTAAGTTAAGTTTGAAGAAATATACTAAAAAGTTTTAAAGTTCAACATTTTACAAATGGGCTCCTTACCTTGCTCAACCAACGGAACCCATTTTAGATTGTTTCTAACAAATTTAAAGCATTATCTATGGAAATAAGAGAGATAAATAAAATTTTAGAAGAGTTGTATAACACAAGTTTCCTTTTTAAGAAAGACTGAACATTTTAGAGCATCAATATTGCAAATTGGACGTCACAGAGGCATAAAATCATAATATTGGGAAAGGGAAGATGTGATCCTTCCGAATTACGGCGACACAACCTCTTATAGTCGATGGAAGAACATTTCTAGGTCTTTCTAAGAATATCCCCATGTATCTCTGCCTTCACCATTTACCGAGATCTGCACAGCACATCACCGAACATGCAGGCGGACTAACAAACCGAAACCGATTGTCAGTTGATGAAAGGAATGCAAATACACCCAATACAGTGGAAAAAGCCCGTCATGCAACGTCTGACACGCATCGTCACAACCACCCATCGCCCCTATCGCTCCCCGCTATAAAGAGGATAGTCGGGTGGGTCCGGGAAGGAGGCGTAGGAGGAAAGGGGCCGCGTAAAAGAGTTGGCGGGGAAGAAGATTAAGGGGAGGTATATGAGGAAGAGAGAGTAGGGGAGACAGCGACGACTGAGCGGTACTCCCACCGTGGTGCACAACCGCTCCGGAGTTCATTGGGAGAGGAGGTGTTTCGCGTCACGCCGCTGAGTGAATTCGTGTGTGTCACGGTCTACTCCCGTCAGTGCGACCGCAGCTGGTCAACGGTCGACCAAAAGTGGGAGACTGGCCCGGCAGCGCCAGGACAACAGAGCCTTCCTCCGGGGGAGGCCGCCTCTCCTTCGCCTGGCGTCCATTCTCTCGAGTCCCCCCTGCTAAGAAGACGGCGTGTGATCAAGTGCCTCGGTCTCTCGTGCGTTGAAGTCTCTGCACTCGCCGTGTTTCATGTGAGTACAATAAGAATGATGGACAAAGTTTTACCTGATTTCACCGGAATAACTTTAACGCAACCAACCGCGGTCATCATCCGTATTTTTCGGATAGATATTTGGTGGGATAGAAACCTCAACCCTTCCACTAAAAGAGTTACGCTGAAAGTACGTTTTTCTCGAGAACCCAAAGTGATCCGTTAAATTAAATCTAATGTTTCTGGCGTAACTTGATGTAATTGGTACACGTCACTGAATTAAGTTGTTATCTGTAATTTTTTACTTGAAATTGGCAACGATTTTCGAAACTATAGAAAACTGTGGAATATACAAAGTACAAGTTCATTTAGTAATCCGGTGACTTTACACCAACAATAAATATTAAATCAATTCTAATTTTGTATCTAATTTGTAAATATTAAACTACAGTCTATTTCAGTCTACCGTGTGAATGGGCCCCACATTAATGGTAAAATCCAGATTGCTTTTGCAAAAAGACTACAGAGCCCATGTTAATCATTAAAAACATTTAGAAAAACTATATCGATCTAGTTAATAAATTTTATAGCACAAATAGACTAAAATATAATATCCTGGACTTCGGAGAGCAACGCAAACGAAGACAGTCATATGGAAATGACACCGTAAATACTTGAGAGAGAACTTAGCTAAGCCTCATCAAGCATTCGCGATATCAGAGACAGTGCCGTAAAACTAGGACGGAATATCGATTCTAAGAATTCTCGGATCTATAAATTAACGTAGCCTCAACAAGGTGTACTCTGCCCATCTACCTTGAAGGATCCAAGCATTTATTTGAGCATCCAAGTTCTTTCATCGAGAAAGATGCGGTTTAATTTTGAAGGAAGTAGATACATAAACTATCCATAAACTATGTCGAATTTAAATTGGCTCATTTTTTGTAGATTTTCGCAGCTCATTGTTTATGGTATTCAGGCTTTTGGTTCTGCGATTAATTATTTAGTATTAGGCAACTTTTTCGCCGTGCTATGCTGCCGGCTTCGTCGGGCTTTCAGCAATATAGCATCTATTGTTCTACTTTTTTCCAGACGAAGTTTTAACAGTTAACATATCCAGGATGTTCACTCCGGAAGAAAATCAAATACCTCAGCCAAGTTAATCATCGAGGACGAGAAATCTAATAGTTTCTAGCAGGAATCATGGAGTTTTTCCTCTATGCTGCTCGTAATAATGGCGAAAAGCCCGACGAAGCCGGCAGCATAGCACGGCGAAACTGTAGCCTAATACTAAATGATTAATCACAGAACCAAAAGCCTGAAAACCTTAAATTGACTCAGTTTTCGTGATATTCACAATATAAATCTAAACAAAGAAAGAAGAACAGTACCATCGTATAACTCAAGATAGCAAGCGATACATTTAATCACTTGATCCGGTAGGTATATTCAATGAAATAACCTTTAAACAGGGTTCTGAGAAGTCACTCCAATGGAGGATGGTTTCATGGTCGCGAACTGGGTTCCTGGAGAAAATAGGAATTTCCTTGGGTCTCTTCATGGGACTTCCGTGAATCACGCATTGTTGAGCGCTTGCATTGCAATAAAAGGTTCATCTGAAGGGAAGTTTGCCAATGTTCTCCGTTACGCTCCCCATAATGGGCAGGCTAACACCGTAGCGAATTTTTCGCCATTATTACGAGCAGCGTAGAGGAAAAACTCCATGATTCCTGCTAGAAACTATTAGATTTCTCGTCCTCGATGATTAAATTGGCTGAGGTATTTGATTCTCTTCCGGAGTGAACATCCTGGATATGTTAACTGTTAAAACTTCGTCCGGAAAAAAGTAGAACAATAGATGCTATATTGGTTAAAACGAGTGCGAAATTGTTAGCTGATGGAATAAGAGACAACGTAGAAAGTTGAATGACTGGGGCGAGATACAACAAATTATTTAATCTATACAAAAGAGCGTAACTTTTTTGAGGGAAGAATTGAAATTTCGGTAGAACAATCGTGTATCTGAAGTGGACAACGGCAGATATATAGCATTTTTAAGATAATACCAGACGAGAGTAGAGGGCGACGAGGGTCAAGCAAGGCAGTTGTGTATGTCACGATTTGGCACAGCAGTTTGAAATTGGGATTAAATTACTCATCTCACCAAGGTCAATTGGCAGCTTTACACACCCTTGGATGAGAAAAATGGAAAAAAAACGGATTCTGCGCTGAATTGGAGCTATGAGGAATGTTTATAAATTAAAAATACGGGAGGGAAATGGTAGCTCACTAAGTAGAGGATTAGGTGGATGCTTTACGTGGGCTCTAGTTCAAATCCGGGCGAGAAATCTATGAACACCTTCACTTAAAAACCATGTGACCATATTTTCAGACTACCAAAAATCCGAGATAAACCACAAGGAGGATAGATGAAAAGAACTGACCCTACTACCCTGAATGTACGAATTACGGACCTCTTGGTGATTCAACCCAATAATTCCACCCAACGCTTGTAATATCATCCAATATATTCCTAATCACCAACCCACTCTGGCTGTTAATCAATGAGAGAGTGAAAATATGGGGAAAATACGATAATCGGTCGTAGGATTCCGCGGAGTTCCTTGTTGAATATTTTCATTTTTCTTCTCCCGCATCTATTTGCTGTTTGCTGACAGCAATTTTGTTGGCACCCACCAGATGGGAGTGCCGGCAAAACAGAGCTTTAATGCTGTTAGCTTCACTTCGTAGAAGGTCTGACCGTTAGTATTCATAATTAATAAAAATATATTATACTTTTCTACAGTTTGAACCGTAAAAAATATTACTTTGTGTTTTATTGTATAATGGATTATGACAGCCAGCGAAACTTTTGTCAAAAAATGAACAAAAATTAAGATGAAGCATGAAGAAATATGTGGATAATTCATTCCTTTGCATTTGAGGCTATTGATTACTAAGTTAGCCAGCTGCGATTTTTTAAACAGCACTCTAAATAACAGTAGTAGTACGATGTTTTCGAGGACTGTCATACTTGGGATAATAAAAATTACACGAGATTAACACAAAACCTTTTCATTGCAAACACTTGACGCCTAGAAGAATATATTTTTATACAGCATTCATACGGTGCTTATCTACTGCCAATTATTATAAAAAACATACGTTATTGTTTAAAGCAATGATCTGAATCTGATATATAGAGCACCCTAAGCCATTAAATATTTTAAGCTGTCTTCGAGCAACTGCCACGCTCTATATCCACCCCAGCAATTTATATTAAGCTTGATAACATCATTTTGATATGCTTGATATCATCAATTCATCAGCTGATTAATTTGTTAAAAATGTACCATTAGGTCAGTATCCTAACTCCTCTGCTACATGCCTTTTGACAGCTTGAGGTGAAAGCAAAAGTAATCTTATTTCTCCATAAAATAAGAAATTATTAGCTCCATTGCTTATTCCCGGTACTCATGACATACAAAGAATATAAGAGTGTTTGACTCCAGTTCCTTGTAGACGAATCCTTTGGATAATACACGCATTTTTGTGACAATTGTGTCGAATAAATCTTTTTCGCCGTGTTTCAGTAAATTTCATGTTCGATTGTTTGAATTACATGACAAGAGCTGAAGCATTTCCGCACTGCTCCCATACTCGTCACACATAATTTCGACTTGCAGATATTAAAAATGTCTTCATCAGTCAGTACCCACATGGTTACGTTAAAATAGCTGCTTGGAAAAGCATATTTCTATCATAAATTTCTTGGTTGCGCGTAAAAGTTTGAATATTTGACCATATGACGGCAAAATTTACGGTAAACAACAGTTTCGGCCACAGGCCAAATTACCTTCGAACACATTACTCCTGCCGCATAAAGCCCATTTCCACCTACAAAATGCACTGCCTCTGGTATCTTCAGCATCAATCTTTCGACTTAAACCTGGGTTACTCTCAGACATCTTGTAAACGAATTTCCGAAATTGCTTGACGGAGAATTTTTTCCGTAATTAGCACGGCTACGGAGCCACTTTCTTCATGCTTTGAATCTGAACACGATAACCCAGTTCTCTAATGAACGCAATACGGAAAACGGAAGGTACATTACGGCGTAAATACACAAAAAAGTACTAAACTTGCCTCGTATTTTTCTTCGGAAGTCACCCCGTAACAGGCAATAGGGGACAATCCTCTAAATACGGAGACGGAGCATAATGAATTGTAATGCAAAAAAACCGTTATTAACAGAGTAATACCCTCTAAGATTAGCAACAAAAATGCTTTATATGGGAAATTGACAATTTTGGTCATTTTCGACATGACGAATGGTCTAGTACGTTGGTATAGTAAGGATCACTTGAGGAATGCAGAGTACGTATCCCCTTACTCGTTACATAGGTTCTGCTGCAACTTTGTGAATCAAAACAGATATTGAATTGCACGTTTTTGCTTGAACTGTTTAAAAACATTGCTTTCTTACCGCTGGCAGTCCTTATATATTATAAAAAGATAAAAATACACAATATGCAGATTTTTATACGATTTTATTTCAATGAACACTTTTTTAAGCCATAAGAGCCGTCTGCAGCGCCATTACTATTGAACTAACGTATTTTTACTTCAGTTGTAGTTATTTGCTAGTAACTCCAAAAAATGATAAATTGACGCGACATTTCAGTACCAATCAATCAATCCCTTGCGAGTATTTGTTTCTTGCAAACAGTTTTTCGCAAAAATGGCATGGTCCGCGCTTAACTGTCAAGGGAGCGTGTGGTGTTCGAACTTGAACTGGGATTGGGATTGCGTGCTTGGTGTGGAATCACTCTGTGCCTCACACCCTGGCCACAGAGTACATATACCCTGTGCCCTGGTGGTAGATTGCAAGGTACTTCGTAGGCGTAAATGATTTATAGATTATATTAAGCAATCTCAGCAAAAATAATTATGTACTATGAATAGCCTAAAAAAATTAGTGATGATGGTGCTAAATTGACCTTCGGTTCGCACCAAACATTTTCCACTGGTTGTGAAAATGAACTGCTTTCGAATCAATTTGCGATTTTTTTTGCCGAAGAAGGGTATGAAGCATGCCTACCGAAGTTATGAAAAAGACCCGAAAATAAGCGGGTCTTTTTCATAACTTCGGTAGGCATGCTTCATACCCTTCTTCGGCCAAAAAAATTCGCAAATTGATTCGAAAGCAGTTTATTTTCACAACCAGTGGAAAATGTTTGGTACGAACAGGAGTTCGATTTAGCCCACCATGATTTGACCCATGCATCGTACTAAAACTTTGCATTTTTCATAGATTTTAGTTATTCCGCCGATAATGTTAATGGAAACTATGGCGTTGTTTTTATGCTCTTATTTATTTCTTTTGGAACTGTTGCATTGAATTCTAATCAATTTTATGTTTTATGTGTCTGTAATTTTGTAATAATATTTGCATACTAGCATGACTGTAATTACCAGAACTGTTATATTGTACTCGTTTTGCATGCTTTGTATGGCAGCATGCCTGGACTTCAACTAATGGTCTTCGTCATTAATGAGTACAGCATCCATCTCGCATGATTATAATAATAGTAATGAGCGGTATTGCATGTGAAATCTTCTTACACACACGTCACTTTTTTGAATAATTAGTATACAAGTGAGTAGCATTACGATAGTGTGTTTAACGGCTAGTTCATGCCTCGTGAAAAATCACCCCCTGCCACACCCTCGTAGAGACAAGCAGTACAACACGTAAAGTAGTTGTAGTACATCCCTCGCACTAAACAATTTTAAGGTATGTTTAATTAATACCGGGCATACATTTTCCGTTTATTATTAGCATCTGCCCATTAGACGGGCGGCGAGTATATCATCATACCGTCAACATTTGATCGTCCCTCGTAGTGTATTACTTTAAAAGCATGCTTAATTAATATGGGGAGTCCATTTTCAGTTTATCATTACCACCTATCACGGGGACATAATAATAGAAAAGTCTCTTCATTAAAGGGCGGAGAGTATGCCATCATACCCTCAAAACTGTAGCCAGAACACCTAACTCTTTTGTGTGCCTCACTCTATTTTTCTCATGATTCAGTAACCCTCATGCTGAATATTTTCATTGAATAAGGTGGAAAAACTGTGTGTTTTAAAATTTACTTTCGGGTAATCACTTACCGCCTCTCGGATGAGGCCTGGATCCGGGAACTATTAGACCGTTTTATCACGCTTCAAAAATTCCCCATCGTGGATAATGCATTGACGATAAAACGAAATTTTGAGTCGGAAGAATGTGGTTCACTGATTCAATGCATATTACGAAATATTTGCCGAGACCATCCAAGTGAAAATAAATTTTTTTCTACCAATTGACAATGATTGTGGACGATAATCTAAGCGCCAGTTCATCAGAACTTGTTAGCGCTACTTTAAAAAAAATTGTTGCATCGGTAATTTAAACCATCAGTTTCTGAAATTATTACGTATAGTGCGCATATAGTTCATGATTCTCACACAATTTCCCCGTCTTCAATATTCCAAACAATAATCCTTGAACATTTATATTTATGGAAGCATATACTTAAGTGGAAGTAGATGTAAGCAATTACATTTACTTTTAATAGGGTATAGTTGTTGGCGATAACTCATCCCCTGCCACAAATATTTGAGGTGGCTTTCCGGGTATTATGTATCAGCGGTAGCGAAACTTATCGGCAGTCGCCTGCGCGAAACCTGACGTCAAAGAGGGGAATGCGCGTGTTTCTGGGTTATCTATGCAACTGCCACAATGTTTCGATACCACTATAAATAGGTACATTAATCTACCTTGGCTCCTATCAGGGCAGATAGCTGGATATGTTGGGTCACTAACCTTGAAATAGGAAAGTAAGAAAGAGGGAGAAAAACTCCGTATTTGCAATCGTCATTTTGTAATGAAGTCGTGAGTGCTACGAGGAAAAAAATACCTCAGTCAGATTGTGTCTCCAGCTTCGTCTTCATTGCTTGATATGCCAGTGGAGAGTGGGACCAGAATTACTTCCTCGACGTTGTTACCCAATTAACACGACTGTTATTACTGAAGTGAATTACTCGTAGCAAACAGTTTTCTGTTCTCCAGAGAATCTCTTTCAATCTCGCAGTGAACTCCCAATAATTGTTTTTGTTCGGAACTTGATATGCAAGTTGAAATGCAATTCTCATGTGCATAGTGGTAGCGAAACATGGTGGGAGCTGCGCAGAAGGCCCTTTTCAGTGGTATAGTCCACGAACTAGCTCCGTGCGGAGTAAAGTAATCTCCATGTTTTTCTACCATGGTTCCCAAGGTATCAAAACCTTCACTGCCAACTTCATAATGATTCACCTCAACTTTTTAGCTCTCGATAGCTCTTAATCCAATTGTTTAGACGGACTTCTCCGACGGGTTTTCGGAACATCTGCGCATTTTATTCAGTTTTTTTGGTTCCTAAGTATTGCCGTGAAATGCGCTGCTGACCCTCTCAAGTAAAATTCAGTTATGTTGGCAGCGTTTCCTGTGCCATATGCTGTCCCATCCCCTCCACTCCTTAGCTAACCCCTTCCACACAAGCCTTCCCCTCTTTGATGTCACGCTTTGCGCAAGCGTCTGCCACCACATTTCACTACCACTACAGGAAATACTGTACTCAAAGAAGAACACGATGAAATACAATCACAGCTTGACACGAAAACTTATTGAAATACTACTCGACCGTGAATGGTATCAACTGAATCTCAAAACTGTCGCGAGACATTAAAATTAAGTTTTTCCTGAAATTTCACCCTGAAATACAGGGCTGTTTATATTTTACCTACCTACCCGCTTTTAAATGAAGAGACACTGCAAATAGCTCACGAAAAAACTTAGGATCTAAACTATTAATCTTACCTCGACAGTATTATTCTTACCTTGGGAGCAGGCGTCAAAGACTATTTAGGAAAACCATCATCAATTCTTTGTTTCAAACAATATTTTTCTAGTATTTTAAAGTACTTTTAGTGTTTAATTATGCGAGCTACTCTTGAGGAACATTTCTTCTTCCTTGGGCACTATCATCCTCCAAGGGTTTCGGCCTCTTCAATACTTATCACTCATATTATTCTATCTTTTCCTAGCTCCTCCTAGTGGGAAATATTCCTTCTTTGTAAGTCCTCTAGGACATCATCTCTTCATCTATTCCTAGATCTCCCTTTCTAAGTTTATTTCTATCAGGCAACCATTCATGAATTTTCTTTGCCGATCTTGTATCTGACAAGCGTGTTATGTGACCTAACCGTCGGATTCTTTGTGACTCTATGAATGGGACTATGGTTTCTGGCTGTATCAGCTGATTGAGGGACGTCTAACACGAAAAGTTACATCGGAACACATAAAATTAGGAAATTCCAAGCAGAATGCTGCCCTCACCGCAAAACCTATGAAGCTCCCATGAGATGGAAAAGATGTCGGAACTTAAATGCATTTTTATTTCTAGCTCTTATAGTTATGTATTATGTTTATGAAAATTTCAAAAATTGATGATAACACATCATTTTTAGCTGAAAGAAAACCGTATTTAAATGTCATCATATTTCAGCATCAATGGTAAATAAGTCTTTCACACTTCATCGAGGAAATAAATCACGTCACCGACGACAAGGTTAATTGTGTTTACGAAAAACTAATCCTTAACCGTCCCACCTTTTTCTCAACAGTTTTTTTGAGCGCATGGCTATTGATGAGTCGCAGCTACTCAAGAAAGTAGATGCAAACTCAGAAATTGAAAAAGCACGTTACACAGAATCTTTAGATAAAGTAAATAATTAATCCAAAATATACATAACTATCGCAGACATCGCATTCATCAGCAAGGTTTTTGGTATGTATGAAAGCCGTCGTCACTAGAAATATCTCCTCCGTTTCGTAACTACGTCTGGGTCTCATTAATAAATTCATTAACCACGAAGTTACGAGTCCGCAGATAGGTATCAAACTTTTGCGAGCCGAAACTGCTAAAAACTTTCCAATCTCAATAATGGATGCGGAAATCTTAACTATGTGAATAAGAGAGTGCGAATGTAGATAAGACGTCTTTGAACTTCGGCCCGCCAGCGGAAGGAACGGTGTTATCACCAATACAAAATCAGGCACACACCTTACGTATCTGAAAATTTCAATTGATGGAGAAAGTGAGGGGTGAGAGCAGCAAAGCTGGTACACTTTATACAACCACTGGTACTGATCA
Organism: Pyrrhosoma nymphula; assembly: GCA_963573305.1. Classification (NCBI taxonomy): domain Eukaryota; kingdom Metazoa; phylum Arthropoda; class Insecta; order Odonata; family Coenagrionidae; genus Pyrrhosoma; species Pyrrhosoma nymphula. Next base: position 65,075,988 of record OY754330.1, on the reverse strand, counting down.
TACTGTTTTCTCTGGTAGTTTTCGGTTCAGTTGTTCATTTTAATTTATAAACGATATCATCATAGGTTAAAAAAGAGAACAGATGAGACCATATGACGCGATAGCACAGGGCAATATTGAAGCCATTAAATGCGCAATCAGTCACTTGTGTGGTAAATACGCCTTAAATATGGGCATTAGAAGGAATGTCACGATAAAGTAACTATTTGTTTAAACATTCAAAATGGAAATGCTTGCCAAAATACAATGAATTATTCATTAAATTGATGGACGAATTGCACACGATAGCCATATTGGGTGGATCATTTTTCGCAAAAAAAACAGGCTTCACTTTTGTGCGCCCAGATGGTGGTGTGTGGTGGCTGTTATGGTGTGATCATGAAGATAAACTATTTTATCTGCTATTGGAGATACTGCTTCTATTTTAAATGGAAACATTTACCTCACTGTATGGAGCTTAAGGTGGTTGGAGAAATTATTGTTTATGTAAAGATTTGCGTGAAACTTTGCGTACGTGTTTTCATCTGTAGATAAACATTTCATCATACCGATTTGATTCTTTGGAAATTCAATGCCATTTTAACACGAAGCCTCATGGCACATTAGATATATTTCGTACATATGTACATATTTTTGTTTAAACGCGAAATAATAAATGTGCTATTATTATTATGGTTGCTAATTAATATCAAGGTTTCACGCAGAATCCAATATTCGAAAAAATAAATTTCAATATAATTTCGCCAAAATTTTGAATACTGCGCTGAAAATTCTAGTCGTAACATGCTTTAATTAAGGAAAAGAATGTGAAATATTATTCTTGTATCATTTCCATTACTACCTGTATGGTGAGTTCCAACGCATAAACAGATGCAATGTGGGCCAAGAACTATTTTTCTACTTACTATTTTAAAAAAAGTATTGAAATGTTCACTCATTAGCCCACGATTACCGCTAAAGCCACCTTAAACCTATAGCACTTTTCTGCCACATGAAAAATTAATTATTAATATTAGCTCAGAGTAACTATACTCCGTTGGAGGTGTACCTTCACATTATTGAGTGTATTTGCTGCGTTTTTTTATAAAAACCGTCGTTGAGATGCTAGAGCTTCTCATAAAATAAATAATAATACATGAGGATGGAGATAACTGGAATATCGTCGTATATCGTAACGTCGTATCGTAAGGAAGAGTGAATCGACTAGCCCCGAACGGCACTTGTAGAGAGACGTCATTTTTAGGCAATGGATTCGAAACGTATTGATTTCTTCAGGAGCTGAAATAAATGCATTCTCCACACTCTTTTCCCTTTTTTCAACAATAGCGCTTCATTTAACACTCTACTTCCCACGAAGATGAATTCATCCTTCGCAATTGCTATAAAAAATCATATTTAACCACCTCTATCCAAAAATGAATCATCATTCCCGGATGCCGGACCATAAAAAATGGGAGAAATGTTCAATGCGTATTTACCAAGCAAAAATACAAGGGAAAGACTAATTCTATAAACAAATTAATTTACTCGCTAAAATTAATTTGGGCAGCAGAGAGTGACGCTGCATCCGATTCATTTAGGCATTACAAATGTGTCATGCTTCACTGCCCATCGATTCTCAACGAATAAACATAAATTTAGGCCCAGTTATATAATTCCTGGTTACCGTTAACCACAATTTCCTGTTCCCTTCTCGTTAACTTGAAGTTAACCGAGAGTTCTGGTGATTATGCATGCTTCATTACGCCCACAACTTATGATATTTTGCTCTGGGGTTCTTCACCACATGCAACCCGCATATTTAAATCACAAAAAAGGCTGTTAGACTGATTGCAAATGAGTACTTTCTTGCATCCTATCGTCCCATTTGTAATAATTTGGACCTTTTACCCCTCCCTTGTACTTATGTATTTAACAGCTCATGAAAACATAAAAAAAATGGTAACCAATATGCTAAAAATTATAATTTTCATTACCACTTTGCGAGAAGTCGTAACAATTTGTACATCCCTTTTGTCCGCCCCAAAAGCAATCTCCTAGGTTCTTATGCAATTAAACTCCGACTTTTATTGCACTCCCATAAGATTTGAAAAATATTCTCATTGCTTAACTATTTAAGTCAAGAACTAAGCGCTTTCATCTTGACGAACTGTACTACAGTATTGAGAAATACATCAGTGATAACTTATAGCAATGGATGTACATATGTATTTTGAACTACATTAGACTTATCCTCTATCATGCCCTTGATCGCTGGAAGAAATGAAATTATTACTATTACATCAGACTGTCAGTTTATTAACATGAGTGTTACTGAGGGGAGAACGCATTGCCTTCGGTTTTCACAGCAAGAAAATGTTTAGCCAGAAATTACAAAACCGAGTCATATGCTCGGTTTTATGTCTGCTTAGCGTTAACCAAGAGACGATGTAGTATTTAAGTCTATTCCAGTTTAACTGAGGGTCCAGGTTTTTGTATAGTATGTACATTGGCCTTCCGGTTAGTTGAAGCGAACGTTATTGAGGGGTAATTTGTAGAAAAAGCAGGGATGAATGATTGGATTATGTAGAAATTAACAACATGTATTTCCACAAAGACGCAAATAAGATGACTGCATAATTTTCATTTTCCGATGCCTCCTCCTTGTGGTCCCACCCCTGGCAGAAATCACCACGCCTCACAAAGGCGGATTGAAACATCTCTCGCCAGCATGTTATGATATTTCGATTCAAGGCTACCAGAGCCCGCGGGCGTGGGGAGAGATGTCGTTGAGATACCTAGCCGCATCACGAAACGTACACATAATGCACGGCAATGGAGTTTTGAAACATCAGAGATGGGAGATGGCTCTGGGGATATGGAGCCCAGAGTTCAACGACACCACCGCTGTGCAACGCGGGTATGCATACGCAACCGCTGGGTTGTGAAGTGCGGTTCCGAAAGGTTGGCTCGGGGATGTGTTTCCCATGCGTGGAGTGAGATGAGTACGGAATGGTGTGAGGAAGGGAATGGTGTGTGATACGGTAGTGGGATGTGGGATAGGGCCCGGACAGATTGAGGGGGCTGGGGGGGAAGCGGCGGGAGGTGGCGGGACAGTAGGGGGGGTGTTAGAAAAGAGAAAGTTCCCGCTGAGAGATGTGGGGCAGATTGAAAGGGCCGATTAAATAATTGATTTGCATGGCTGGGATCCGGACGTTTTATTCCGTTCCTGCATATTTTTTTATTCCACTTCTCCGTTCCCCTACCGATCCGCTGAAATGCCTAGCATACCGCCGAGGAACATCCGCTGCTCCTGGAACACCATCGCCGCGGATGAAAGTCGTTAATTATATTATACCGTCCCTTATCGCGGAAACGTACCTTTATGCCTCCCTGAGCGAGAGCACGCAGTGAGGCGTCGATGATCGGTTACCCTTGAAAAATGTTTCGGTATTTGATTGAAAAATGTTTACAACGGAATGTTACGAATTGTCTGTTTCCGGAGACTGGAGTACGGAGACGGAATGCAACTCCCAATAAATATTGACGTTGCTAGCTTCTGCCTCGAATTATTACTATTTGTTTCCTTGAAGGTTTATCCGTATTCCAATCCGTACTTGGTCTAAACACTACTGGAACTTCGAACGCGAAATGTTAATTAAACTTCTATATCATTGCGCCATTTTTCATTCAATGATAGTGAGTTCAACACCACAAGATACACTGTCATTTACAGGAAAATCGATAATAAGGTAGAATAAGTACGGGTTAGGATATGGCCAGTATGTTAAAAGACGGGTGGATATATTACTTGATCAAGCACTCACCAAGGTATCTTTTGATACCAAGACGAAGAATTTCAGTACAGAAGAAGGGAAGAAAATAGCAACGACCAGTCTTCGCGACCGAAATCATAATTACTCAATCCAAATGATGCTTTGATGTTCCGAAACGGTGTAAAACAGCTTACTTTGACGATATAGTTCATCGGTAAACAGTAGGGTTCGCTTCCATGGTGGCGTAAGTCAAACGGCCTTTTTCCCGAGAAATTCAAGGTAGAATGCTCTAAATTACTTTTTATATTCGGAAAGAAAAACCTCGAAACCTCAGATTAATAATTTGTGCACAATTATGAAAGGAAATTATGTTCACCTTACAATTTCACTTTGAATTTTCGCAGGAGCCATGAATATTTAATATTGAACGTAGAATGGGACAAAAAAATCAGATGGGTTCGTGGCAAATTTTGAAGATGGCAGAGCTCTTCTCTTTCTCTCGTATTTCTCTGATTACCTATATGCAAGTTATTCCATAACTCCCTGAGATTTTCCCGAAAGTCCAGGGTTTCCTATCTCCCAAATAATCTCTGAATTACCTGTTTTTGTCCCAACCCTGAAGTAACCAGGGTGCCTCATTGTCGGGGATTCTTTCTCAAAGCCTCCGCAGCCACAGGTAAAAGCATACTCAATGCAGAATTGAATGGGGTATATATTTAAAAAAGATCCAAGGATCGATTGAATTCCAATGTCTTCACCGCTCGCCTGTTTCCTCGAACGTTCAACGACGCTCCATGGTAATAAAAAGTAGCACTTGTTCTTACGACCAGAGAATGAATTTCATAATTTATGTAGCAAAAACTTGCACGCATCTTTAAAATAAAGGAAACGATTTCTCACAAGGATAAATAATTTATTTTCATGAAAAACCTATAGGAAGCAACAAAAATATTTACTCTACATGTACATGATTGGAGACGGTTTTAATCTCTCACCAGTTACATTTGCGACGCTGAATTTAAAAAAAACTAGGATTTATCAAGCAAACAGTGGGAAGGTTCTCTGATGAAAAAGTGAAAGAGGGATACTACTTTGCTCTGGTTAGGCCACATCTCGAATGCACCGCGAGCTTTTAGGACCCTGCGCAGAAGTATTTAATTGGCGAATAAATAAAATACAAAGGAAAGCCACACGCTTGTGTGAAAAATGCTACGAGCGAAAATAAAGTGTCACACAGCTGATGGAAGGACACGGAAATTGCACGCTAGGCTTTTTTTTTAGATTAATTGAAAACTTCAGATCAGGCGATTTTCAATACGACTTGAAGGATATTATTTTAACCCCACGCTATATCTCTAGAATAGATAGATGCGACAAAATAAGAGAGATACACTGCCGAACTGATGAATACAAAAATTCCTTCTTTCAACACACAATTTGAGATCATGACAAAACAGCGTGAGACTAGCGTAAGACGCATCGTTAACATACAACTCACCTCTGTTATTTCACCCTTCTTTTTCCCTTTTCTCTCCCATTTCATGGCTGGTGTCCTAATACCCCATGTCCAGTGGCGTACGCAGGATTGACTTCTGGGGGGGTTTCATTAATACTTATGAGCATCATCATAAAATGATATTTAGATTATTATTCACTAAAACAATAAATAAATTAACATTCTCTTGTTATCTCTTGAAGACAATCAAACTATATTTTTCAGCCCAATAAGCAAAATTCTAAACCCTAGTTCAGGTAAACGAACGAAAACGAATTCAGGTAAACATGTTTTGGGGGGGGGTTTAAACCCTAAACCCGTACGCCACTGCCCATGTGACACGCCTCTGCGGCGGCTCGCAGGGTAGTGCGTAGACGTAGCTGTAGATTCCCTGATTCATAAAAGGTTGGTCAAAAAGTTGATAAGATAAATTGCACTATGGTGTACTGAGAGTGACAAAATATTTCGAAAGCATTTCACCGTCGATTGTCGCCATACGAAAGTTAAATTAGACATATAAGGTGCACTGAATGCAGCATAAAAACACAAAGTACAATCAATTACAGAGGAAACATAGCGATGCGCTCTTCCAGCACTTAGAGTTATGCTTCGGCGGCATAGGCAGTATGGTAGTGAAAAGTAGGATGGTAATGAAAAGTGTTTATAATCCATCCATGTACAGTGTGCACTCGAAATGTTAGGGAACTTCAGGAAAAAAACTTCAGCACGAACGTTTGTAACATGAGGATAAACTGTAGCGTGAGGCAGAGCACTTACTTTAAATTCAATTGGCAGTGAGTTTTAGGAAATAGCGCAAAAACCAATAGGGGAGAAAATCTTTTGAAGATCGAAAAAAATTATCAAAACAGTAAAAGCTATTGCAGGCATCAATACAGGTATCCGGTGGTTTTCCGTTACAAGATAATCTTTACATGGAAAGAACAAAGCGCTCAAGTCACGCGAAAACCAAGATCCCGTAGAAGAATTTCGTCTTATCTTGGAAAGATTGAGATCACTCAGATTGAGACTTATCCATTGAAGCTTCATTTTGGACAGTAACAGGAGTTTCTGACTAAATATTCGTTTAACAAAAGATCCAAAAATAAACTGTTTATAATGAATTATCATTCGGAGAGTTTCGTTTTACATCTCGGATATTAGATAAAAATGATGCTCTATTTAACATAAATAATGTTATCAGGTACACGGATGATCAAAAAGTTTAAGTTAATCATGATAAATTCAACAGCATAATTAATACAATTAGGGGCACTAATTAACTGCTGCCTACTGTTCACCTCATCCACACATTTTGGCCTACTGCTGCCCAGTCTAAGGGAAAATGTGTGTGAAATGCAATTGAACACTGGAATTTTCACTCATTTTTTCAATTTACTAACAGAATTTTGCATCACTTGAACACAGAATTGCAATTAAATATGCGCGTACTGCTCATTTAGAACCAAATATTTTTTCACTATTCACCCTTTGTCAACACTACTCGCAATTAAGCTTTCATTAATTCATTTTCCTCCGGCCTTTGGAAACAGCCATCCTAGTGACCCGGTCGCTAATTAATGAAAAAAAATTATCCCACGGATAAATATTTCTAGAAGCTTTGAGTGGCTTTATCAGATAAAATAACTGTTTTTGAAGAAAAACTTTGGTATGTGCGAGAATTATCAGATTCCATGGTCAACTGCGCATTGTATTGGTATTTGACGATATTTCAAATAGTTAAGGTGAGCAGAGTTAATATGTCTGTAAATTATTTCAAATTCTCCATTGCTGCAGAGGTGGCTTTAACGGTGGGCGGAGTGGGCGGCCACCCGGGGCCTATGAACCCGAAGAGGACCACATAATCCCAAGATATTTAAACATTCTATATTTTATTTTTATATGATGTGTTAGTCAAACAAACCTTAATTTTTATTTACTCTGCCGCGCATAATCTCAGCGTTCCCGCAATCTTAAATGATTCAGAGTTATAGTACCGATTAGTAATTTTTTGTTAGTGATAACGTCAACAATGGAATCGTTCAAAACGAACGAGTCGTTCATCGAAGCGTCGCGTCGGCAGAAATGGAGAGTTTGACCCGGTCGGAAACCTGTAGGACCACCAATATAAAATCACTTTTTTTTTATTATTACTTATTTTCTTTTTCATTACTTATTTAGTTGCAAAATTAAAAGATAAAATGCAATGCAAATATATTACAATGCATGTCTGCGTAATGTAATATATCGCATAAATGGTATTGGTAAATTTATCAAATATATTATGTGGGGCCCTTTTTCCCTTTACCTTTCCTTACCGCCTGTGGCCCACACACACCAAAAGTCGCCACTGCACTATTGGAATAATATTAAATTTAAAATAATTTTGTAAGCGACGCTTCTTAAGGGAGAGAGTCAGGGCATCTGACAATGTCGATCATGACGGAGGCAGGATGTGTGCAAATAAACGAAGCCTCGCGGATTAAGCTAAAATTTGTCCACGATAAAAATTAAATCTGCCCATGAAATTTTATTAACTTTCTCTACATATTCCATCCTGACTTATCCCAGTAAAGGCAAATGATTTTTTCTCTTTTGCATTTTCACACTTATATGCAGTTGCGGATGACTTCGTGAAGGTAATACCCTATATCCTCAAAATTGGTCATTTGTATGCCATTCTTATTCATGAAGCATGATAACCAGTGATGGAAGTAGTAAGGAAGATATTGTGAGTACAACATCCCCAGCAAAGAAAGCATTTTATCAAGGAGACAGCTAACAGCTACTAACACAAGACGGGAAGTAAGGAATAATTGTATCAAAACATATATTTGGAGTATGCTTTTATATGGCGGTAACACCTGGACAATGACAGCTACCGAGCAAAAGAGATTGGAGGCATTGGAGATGTAGTGCTATCGAAGAATGGTGAAGATCAAATGGAGAGAGATAAACACCAACGAAGAAGTCCTTAGAAAGAGTTGGAGAGAAAATAAGAGTTGTGAAAACAATGAATGGGAAGAATTAAAAGGGAAGACCTAGAATTAAATACATCAGGCAACTAATTATGGACGTCAAAGTGAAGAACTACGTAGGAATGGAGTGTTTGGGAGAGAGCTAGGAGTGGAGAGCTTCAGAAAACCAATCTTCGGATTGATTCTGATAATCATGATACATTCTTATACACATTATAAATCATTAGTATATAACCGGTAAGGCTAGGTCTATGATGAATCATTTCTACTCCCCTTTTGACTTATAAATCTAGAATTGCAAAAATATTAGCTTCAAAAAAATTACAATCGAATGTTTTCGCTCTTTCGATTACGGAAGTAGTTCATACTCTGTGCCCTTCATACCCATTGTATGTACACACCTATGGATGGCTAAGTAGACCATAACGGGCCGCGGAATACTGTGATTTTTACTGTACTGTGAATACTGTGAGTTCAGAGCTGGAGACCCGTTCCCACCGAGTCCAACCGCGCGACTAAGTCCCCTAGGAGAGACTACCCCTTATATACTGGGCCAACATCCAAGATGGCAACCCGGCATATTCAGGGCAGTACAGTCCGGGAAGGACGGTCGGCTGGGTTGAGCCCGGTAGGAACATGCCTCCAGGACACATTCCGTGTCAGTAACTTTTTTATCATTAGGTACATTTGGATATAAAACGGATTTTGAAAGAGCAAACCAGTACCCTTATTCAAAGAATATACAATGGACATATTGTCCGAGAAAACAGAAACATGTGCAAATGCTGTAATAAAATCAAGTGCATATAGAGTGCCCTGCAAGGCAGCGTGTCCTTTCGCAATTTAGATTGGCTGCTGATGATGGAATACTTCAGAATATGTGAGTTACGAACTGGGAACCACTACCGCCCATCGCCAGTGCGTGGCGTTGACGTAAAAGTCCACATTAAGGGACAAGGAGGAGATGAAACGTTCATTAAGAAACATGTCAGCGTCCCACATATAGTTCAGCCACTTCACATTACGTTGAAAGCAGTGTTTAATAATGAAATAAGGTAATTTCTTGATAAAACATATCCATTACACAAAACCCGCAATTTTTGGGACATTCACAGTACGAACACGGGGTAAAAGATCAATGGATGTACGGATTTTTCGAAGAGACGCTGAAGAAAGTTTAAGGGATTGGCGTGACGTGTCGATTTTTACGCCCAAGTAGTTCAACTTGGTTGTTGGATTTAAAACACACTTGTCTCTGTTGAGGGTGATGCCCAAATAAACTTCTCAAAATTCTGAGACTTTGGACACTAAAACTTTGTCGCACTCACGGAGCACCAGTAACCAATCGTCCAAGTACGGGATAATGAGGATTCCGAAGCGGGACATGATTTCTTCCGACACCGCTCTAGCCCAGCGTTGAAGAATTGCTGGGGCCAGGCAATGTCCCATCGGGAGTCGGGTAAACACGTAGGAATCACCACTGCAACGGATGCCATAAAACTTCTGGTGTTCCGGTTGCACCGGGATTTGAAAGAACGCTTGCTCTAAGTCAAGCTTCACAAGAAAAATATTACAGGGGAGTGCCCGGATCGCGGACGCCGCATCCTTAAGCTGAAACTTGGGTTTTTCGTAGAACTGTGTCCAAGAGGACAAGTCATGGATCAAATGCACGCCCCCGGAAGCCTTCAGTTACAATCGCGGAATTTTACAGTGATAAAAGGAGATCAAGTTCCCGATGGTGGTTTTTACGACCGATCTAAGAGCTTAAATGAGGGTCGGGTAACACGGCCTTTATGTGCCGGTAGAGCGCACAATGCAAACGCGTTCGATTGGTTGCCGCGCCACGAGGAACGGCACGCTGACCCAATGGGCACATGCTAGCGCGATGGACTATTCGAGTCTCGCCCGCCGAGACAAGGAGCACTGGATGCAGGGGAGTGTGAGTGTATGTGGTGTTCCGTTCAATCCGTCGGGAACGAGCTCTTTGAGAAAACACTCCGGGCTGAGAACACAAAGCCTTTTCTTGCCGCTGGTCAATTTTTCAAGGCATCGAGGCACGATTCGAGCGTGGCGGTGGCATGGAGGAGCATAAAGGAAGCGAAGCTCTGCTGAGCCGACGAGCATCAAGATGCTGCATTGGCGCTGGTGGTCCCTGCTAGGCGATGGCCACGGTGCGGCCAACTGGACAGATTTTATATGGTGGCCGATCTCAGCATGCTGCTGCATCTGTTCCAGCATTGAAATTGGCTTAAGATGTTAGTTGGCGAATTAAATTTCATTTTTTTATTTATTGCTGATAGCCGAAAACAGCAAGAATGCCTTTTACACTGTCGGACATATCAGATAAATAAATTTAATACATTAACAACAAAATAAAACAACTAGTCACTACACATCACAAATAACACAAGCCACAGAAATGCACTCCACAACCGCAGAAATATCTTAGAAGAAGGAGTTGAAGGAGGTCGTATAAAAAAGATCAAGAGAAGGATACTTAGCGGCAAGGGAATTAAAAATGGTCGGAATTCTGCAGAAAATGGATCTCTGGGATATGGAAATCCGGAGCGTAGGAACATTCACAGGGTTGATATTACGGAAAGAATGAGGAGGTTCATGAAGATAAAAGTATGATATTCCGTTAGTAATAGTAATAGAAAGCCCCATTAGCTACTCAGCAATTTTAGGTCAGACATTTTTCAGTGATGTAATTACCAAATTCCAAGAGTGGAAAGAATTTGTTGATGGGACGATTGATGAGTTTCAGTGTTGACGGGCAGACAGATGACCAGATAGGAGAAAAATATTCAAGAATAGGAATACCTATACATCCAAAGAGAACTGTTCGGAAGGAAAGAAGGTCACTAATGTCAGTTAGCCCGTAAAGAAGTCTAGTAAAAGTTATTCCCTAACGGGAATTTTGTTTTGTGGTCGCGAAAAGCAAGTTTTTCATCAAAAGTCAAACCCAAGGTGGGATTTGACAGAGGATGGGGTACTGATTTATGGCATACGCGGAAGGATAGGGGTTCCGTTTTTAAGAAAGTGACTTGGACGGGTTGACATGCAACGGCCATTTACTGCCGTATTTTCGGTGCATATTCGAACTTATATTAAGCTCAACAAAATATCTTCATACTTTACATAGTTAAAAAAATGGTTTAATTGAAACATAATTAGTGAAGGGATCCATTTCCAAATATTCTTATGTACGAGTTCGGCAGATTAAGTATATTGTCGACTTCCATCAGTGACTGACAGATAGATTAAATTCAACGGCTATGGCTAAAAAAAATCATTGGCTATCCTTGCGCAAGAAATCCTGAAAAAACTGCATCGGTACTTCAGGCCAGAAGAAGCTAACTGGTACGTGGGCGAAACTGTCGTTCGTCGCATTTGTCGTAGTTCCCGGTTTGCCCTGAATTACTCTCCATACTGCTTATTGGTCCTCGCCTAGTGGCCAGGGGAGCTTCCTAGGCTCGGCCTTAAACTTGGACGAGCGTTGCAAGCCTGGTATGGAATCCCCCTGTGCCACACGCCCTGAGAGTAGCTTGCATGGTACTTCGCAGATGTAGACGATCAACGCCGAAGAAAATCGGGAGAACCTTCATCACTTAAACGACTCCATGGAAGCCGTCACCCCAACACATATCAATGGCTATTCAATTCTCGTATCCACGAAATCCGCTCTCGTATGGCCAGAAAATCAAAAGCTTAGATAGCCGGATGGCCAAGGGAACGCGCTCGTCTGCTGGCCCGAAGACCGGCAAACTGCAAAACCGAATCATTCGGTTTCATACTGCTACGCTTCAACGATGAAAGTTTTTCTGACGTAAAATTATTTTCATGGCGACAGGTTTACGATATAAAATGACCTCAGCCGTCGAAGCACCTCAAAAACACAGTTACCCCGTACATGGGACTGCGAGAGAAGAGTTAGCCGCTCCAATTTGCAGGTCACAACACACAAAGGGATTCTTTAAAAAACGTTTTTACCGCCATTCAAAAGTAAGAACATAATAGGCAACTGAGCTATTTCTTTCCTCCTTTCGACGGTTAATTTCACAAACCTCAAGTAATTTGACCCACTTCACGCCCCCATAGTTCTCGCACTTATTTCATGAGCAGGTTTGTGAGTGGATCCCAACGAGGTTGGGATGTAATTGTGAGGGTCACGCCAGCTACTGAGACAATGACTGAAAGCCAACTTCAGCACTGCTCTCATCCGAAGTAAAGTAATTGACGAATCCGGAACTCAACACCATAACTCTTAAAGCCGTGAATTACAACTGAAAAAAGACTATTGTTGTCAGAACTCGCACCTCGTCACCTTTCGCTCCAGAATACCATCGACGGGAGTTCCAAACGGAACATCACGTCGCGCCAGTCACTGAATACTGTGGTTTTATGGTAATTCATAAGCTATTTGGAGGCGCAGCGCAAGAGATTTTTGATTCTACAAAGAGCTCGTACATCTTTCCACTTAAGTTGGCTGGAGCGATTTTTGGTTATGCATAGATTAGCGTAAAACTTTGCATATGTGTTCTCACTAGTGATATCTATAGATAAAAGTGAGAAAAATTGCATTACACCAATATAGTTTTTGGCAATTCAATTTCTTATATCAATTCCATCTATCAATGCTACTTTAATACGTAGCCTTATGGCGTATGACATCTATTTCGTAATAATTCGATTAAATATGAACAGGTTTTCTTCTAAACGCGAAATAATACATTTATTTATATTATAACGGATGCAAACAAATATCAAGGTGTCATTCCAGGTTCATTTAAAAAACCTATTTCAATATAATTTCTGATACCGTGCCGAAATCTCTAGTCATAACATGCTATAAGAAAAAACATTTGAAATATAATTCTTGCATCATTTCCATTACTGCCTGTATGGTGAGTTACAATGCATACACAGATATATACTTAAAAGGAATGTGGTCCTAGTATTTTTTTCAACTCACTTAAAAAATATTAAAATGTGTGCCGACACCTGAAGATGTACTTGAAAGGAGCGTGCTTCTTTGTTTTGGCCATGTTGAGGGAATGGACGGGAGTCGAATAACGAAACAGATACATGATAGTGGAATGAATGGTGTGAGATGAAGGGGTAGACATCGAGACACATGGGTGAATATGGAGGAAGAGACTCTTAAGAGAAGGATTACTACGAGTCTTTTTGTTAGTAAGAATAGGAGTGCGTATTTGAAGTAATGCATGAACTTGATAGAAGCGAAATAGTTATACAAGTATTGGGCATTATGGATGAAATTATTAAAAGGAAGGGCCAGCTTCCTTGGCTTAGCAGCAAGAGCTTAGTTCTATGACATTGCATACCCCGAAACGGAATGACGTGATGGGCATTTATACATGTTTAACGTCATGAAGGATCACAACGCTACTCCGGATTCCATCAATTCGTATTGGGGTAAAAATAAAATAATTCTAGTAGTTTTTCCTGGAACAACAAAATATAAAAGATGGCATACGACGGGCAATGATTGACAGTGATGAGGGGTAAGCCTGGGAGCAAATGAGCAGTACGAATGAGAATAGCTCAATGAAAATGAAACGGCCAGCCCGGGATTAAGTGGCAGAGAAGGAGTCAAGGGAGACAGGAGAGACTTGCGACAATGGGCAATTTTGAAAGTTATTTAATTTTGAAATATTTTTAAATGATTCTCACTCCCACGACACCAGCATTTTAAAACCTAATTGCGGTGAATAATTTATTACCTGAAGCCCTAACAAACTTTTTATCTAAAGGCAGAGAATAATTTTTTGCCTCGCATGCGTGCATCCATGGCAAAAAAATCAACTCATTCAGAAAAAGAGTAAAGCACTCCTTACAAAAGTAGTACTATTTTAACAGCTGTGGGTTGAAATATTAATACGTGCCGTTCAGTAAGAGAGCATAGAAGTAGCTTACACGATTTTATGCTCGCCTCCCCAATCTTGACCTAGCTTCACATTAAAAATTAAGCAAATTTAAAATACTAATAAGACACAAACACCTCGTTTATTTTCGGTATTTACAGTGTACACTAAATTAATCCACTTGTCAGTAAAGCATCGCGCACGTCTGAGAAATTTTAGTGATACATTCGTCATTTCTATTTATATGGATAACAAGCTATATTTTTTAATATCGAGGTATCAAACGCGCCGTAAAAAAAATCATAAACACACGTACTTACCTTATTAAACGATTAATAAATCAAATAAAAATATTAAGAGGTTAATAATACCAACATTTTGAAGAATTATTTTCCTACATTATTGCAAATGTATATTAAGTATTGCGTATCATTATACACGAAAAAAAACAAGAATAAGACTTTATTATGAATGAAAAATTTTTGTGATTCAAAACGAATATGGCGCGTGGGCTGTAAACATTGAATCAGCCGAGAGATGAGCACAAAAAATACCCACTCACCTCCCCCCCCCCCTAGATTTCGGTGTACATCTTCAAAATTCGCCAATGTGTCCCTTCAGTCGAACATCAGTTCTGGCAGAAATTTCCTTCACCATTTTTTTTCCACGCACGGTTTTCAGCCAAGGTCCATTAGCAGATTCCAAGGGACACGCGTTGAAAAAAGAAATAGGTCGGCACGTTAACAGCTTGCCCCCTAGATTAATTCCCCGCTAAGCCACGCCACCTGTATCAACAATCGAGGCCGAAAGTTAGGGGGGAGGGGGCTGCACCCGTTAATTCAGCAGAGTGCCGCCGCATTTGGGAAGGAAGGCCTTTCAAATAGGGATTTTGAAGTTAATTTTTTCCCGAGGTCTTTTCAAGTCCAGAGTGCAGAGCGCTACCCCATCTTCGAGTAGGAGCATGGACTTCTCCCGGTTCCCCCCGCGCGGATGAGCCAACAAGAGACCGCCCTATTTCACTTGCACACACGAGCAATCCAGCAGAAAGCTAGCGCCGCAGCAAAGCGAGCGGTGTCCCGTCTGGTTCGTCACCGGACGATGCCCGACTCCACACCGCCAATGCCTTGTTTACATCAGCCACTTCAATGGAGCTTTAAATGACTTCCTCAGTTAAAGTGCTGACGTAAAAGATGCCAATGCAGTTTAAGTGATGGTATATTTAAATTGAGTGCTCACCCCAAGTTAAAGTGAGCGCTGTCATTTTTCCCTCAAGATAGCCGAGGTGCATTTTGTTCATATCGCGCGAATGTGTACTTCGGGTGTTGTTCGTAGCTAGTGTGAAAGACACAAAGCGATGTCTCACCCCAATATCCAGCGATAATGACTTCTACCAGTGACCATGCGTCTTAGCATCACACGAAAACATAATGGGCTCATTTACTTTCTTCTAACGACGAAATCTTTCTTCTAATAACGAAATATTTATAATAACGCAGATCCATCGGTAGCTGCATTTCCCGGATTTGGTGCATTCATCTAAATAAAGTTGTAGGAAATCCGTGTGGAGGCTTCGGCGGCTTAATGAATTTGAAGACGTAAGTCTTCCGGGTTTCTCTCCACAATAGAAACCCGGAATACTTACATCTTCAAGTATAGTAGGAAGTATTAGGTGTAGAAGAAAAATACTGAACGAAAATTATAATGAGAAAATGATGACAGTAAT
The DNA here is from genome assembly GCA_963573305.1 of Pyrrhosoma nymphula. NCBI lineage: Eukaryota > Metazoa > Arthropoda > Insecta > Odonata > Coenagrionidae > Pyrrhosoma > Pyrrhosoma nymphula. Next base: position 65,060,152 of record OY754330.1, on the reverse strand, counting down.
TCACTGTCGGCACGGAGTTTGATATATTGTTGCTAAATTAAATTCCTCCGTGTGAAAAAACTGTTTCTTTCATTCCAAAGTTTATTTTACACTTCCTTACAAAATCCAGATGGTCACGCGCTTTGATGCTGATAATTTGCTTTTGATATTGGTTCTCCCTCCGAGGTGCTGCCTTCAGCTCGAAAGTACAGATGTAGACGCCGTCTTCACTTCAATGTACACTTAAATAAAGTGCGCCTTTAAATAAAGTTGTGATGCAGAGAAGGCAAAAGCGCGAGGACCCCCTCAGCTGTCCGCTCGCCCGCAGTCCCTCGGAATAGCCATCCCGACTGACTTTACCTGTTCCACTTCCATTGTGAGCATTGCTCTCGCGCGTGCCCCCACCCCTTGCCAACTCATGTTACACGTTTCCTCATCCCACCCAACAACCCGGGACGTGGCTGTTATAAAAAGAAGAGGATGGGGTCGCGAAGGCTGGCTCGCCCGTTCGCTCGCTTCAGAGAGGAGAGTACAGTTACTTCACCCCACTCCCTCTCTCACCGTCGGGCGATGTGACGGCGCATGCATCGGGACGTTATGGGAAAGCCCCGGTGCGGCGGGAGGAGGGGGAGGTTGGAGGGATGGATGCTCCTGGGTCCCCCCCAGCTGGGCCCGTGGGATGCGCGTGTGTTTATCGACGCCGTTTCGATATTTCGCAAATCGACCAGATCGATCATCTAGACATGTGACATGCCGAATGTCAACAAGAGTCCGTCACAGATAATAGCGCAGTTGCAATACACTGATTTCACTTAAAAAGAGATGAAAAGTACATAATTTTTTCACGATCGCATGACTTAAACAAAGGACAAAATCATGGATTCCTCGATCACGTGATTTCCTTCCTCCTAATGGCATAGACGTGTTTACAAATATTGGACGTGTTTACGTCCACGTGGACGTGTTTACGTCGTGTTTACGTGGACGTGTTTACGTCGTGTTTACGTTTACGTGTTTACAAATTGGCTGCATTTCTGTCAACTGCGCTGTTACATAAGACAAGGTATAGTACCTTGTAAATTAAAAGTATAACTTAGTTATTCCACATAGCATTTAACACAGCTCAAGAATAATGAGAAAGAACACACAATCACACACAGATAAACACACTTATACAAGGTAAAAAAAGGGTGAACAGTAAAATACACACTCTCAAACACACGAGTGTATCCTGAAACAGTGACCCTCTTGAATCTCACTCACGCACACTCTCAGAGTTTATAAAGGATTTTTCATCTGTAGGTGACCCATCAATTACACAAACACAAAATTAAAACGAAAATTGAACGATAAAATACGCTCTCACAATCACTCAACCACTCCCATACTGTCATGGAAGTAACTCCCAAGCGTTAAGCCGCCTTAATAGAAGAATATAACCATAAGGATGACGTTATCGATAAAGATCGATGAACCACATGTGACCAAAGCTGCTCGAATACTTTTAAGGATCTGATGTGCAGTCAGTCAATGATTAGAAACGATATTTCGATACGGACGATGGTTATCGCATAGATGGTTCAAACACTGATGCTCTATCTTAGTATATAGTACCTGACATGGCAGATATTGCTAAAAATACCGCGTATGTAAAATGCTCGCTATAACTGACAAACGCCACGTCGATAAAAAGTCGCAGCCTCGGTATTTTGATATGGATAGCGATATCGGAAACAGAGAATCGCGCATCTCTAGTTCCTGCCCACTATTGCCCGCCCGACACGAGCTGCTGCGCTAGGACTGTTGGCTGGGTGGGACGGGATTGAGACCGTGAACTGCCCGTCGAGCTACAGCAAGAGACGATGGAACTTTTTTGGATACCGTCCAAAAGCCCTTAGTGTGTGTTAAATGTTACTGCTCGGGCCAAAAAGTATACAAACACAACTTTAGCCTTCCTATATCGACCAGCGAGCCTCATTCAAGGCTGGGATATATCAATGTAAGTCATAATGAATTACCAAGCTGCTAAGTCAGGGTAAATATAGCATTAACTTTAAAACATTCCCGCTTGAAGCTATTGAATGAACTTGACATAAACATTTATACTAAGTAAAAGCGAGTGAAACTGCATTACCTTCACGATAAATCGAAAACTATTCTCGCGTTATAAATTGAAATCCATTCTAAGTTACGTTCAATGCGTGCTTCGTCGTAGCTTGTCCGAAAGGAAAAGCACGATTAACAACGCGTTCAACAGACATTAGCCACAACATCCTTGGAGATAGATGGCTGGAAAAACTGGATTGACATATTTTCTAAAGCAATCGTAACAGTTATAGTTAAATTTACTGTCGCACAGTTCCGCTATTCAAAGTAGGAAATGTCAGTAAAATAATTCATGCATAATTTACTTTGAGTTAATTACTTTAATAAGAAATAAATCCTATCTACTGGAATTTACTTTAAGTTAATTACTTTGAATCAAAATAAATCCTATCTACTTGCTTTCAATATACCACGTTCGTTGGAAAGACATGAATTATAATATTGGATAAAGTAAGTTGGTGAAATTTGTAATTAAATATGAACTAATATCCCTCTTTCTTTAAAATAAGGAGCTGAGTAGAGATTTAGTGAATGTTTAATACGTATTTTTCAACTATAATAAATGAATAAAACTAAGTCACATCCGATATTATTTTCCGCCTTCACTGCCCTAGAAGAATATTTCTCACCCTTGGGTCTCTAACATCTCTATCACTGTTCCTACCTATGCTGCTTAGGCACTGAATTTCAAGCTAACTATAAGTTGAATACATGATAGAGATACAGCCCTTTCTAAAGTCACGATTTCTGTTAAGTTTTCCGAATGGAATAGCTGGGCACGATAAAGTTTCCTGGCCTATTTCAACATTAAATAAAACTTTGGGCATCCCTCATGATAACCAGGTGGAAAATTAGGCATACAACCGATGCTGAATGAAACTAAAGCCGTAGTTGGTTTGCGAAAATAATTGGTCTGAACAGAAGTTGCCCCGGCCCGTCCAACACCGGAGATTCAATTACATGGGGGCAACTTTCGTTTTTCAAGTCACTTTATAAGGACTAATTAATAATTAATTTACCTGCTCCTTTAAAATAATCTTAAGTTAAGCTAAGAATGGTGGGGAAAAAATAAATTATTTTGTGCGAAAACTTAGCTTACTTCACTCATCATGGAAAAATTCCATGAATCGGAGTTGGAAGCCACTGAAAAAACTGACACTATATTGAAGTTCACGTCAAATAATCGACCAATACTTCGAGTTCTTTCATAAATTCGTGAAATTCTTGAAGCTGCTCCCTTGAATGATTGCTCCCTGATGAGTGCAAATCGAGGTACAGTACTAAGGAGTGCCCAATGATTAGAGTTCATTCAATAGTTGGAGGGCTCAAGTGTTTAAGTGGGCCTAGTCCATTTTTTCCACTTCCGAACTAACAATTGTATAGGATGGCTAGAGTTTTATATAATTCGTGCATGAGAGAACCAATCCAGAAGTTCCAATATTTGCCTCAACATGGCAGCAGTTCTGGCAAGCTTAGAGTACACCTGATTCAAGGAAGGAATATACAGAACTTTTACTACGTTTTCCTCTAAGTTCTCTTCCATAGATTTTAACACTGAGCCCTTCGATTAATTGATTTTCTCACTGTTTCCTTAGTCACGATATTCAGTTCCACAGAGAGTAACCAAGTAAAATGCAAAGAATTCTATTCTTAACACTTTCAAGACCGCCCTGAATATGGATACCTATCCCCAGGGGCCAAAAAAAAAATTAATACGGCATTTAAACACACTTCTTTAACACACTTCAGGACCCGCGGACGCACACGCTGCGTCCGCGTGTCCTTTCAGGCGCACTCCAGGACGCAGCGTATGCGTCCTCGGTCCTGAACGTGTTAAGATAGAACTCTTTTTTTTTATTATTATAAAGGTCTTTGAGAATTTTATCTTCATAAATATTATGGCGATGCAAACCTTATATATAGGGTAATTCCGTGTAAAAACGACCATAAAGACCGAAATTGCCCTATCTAATTCTTTGTTTTTAACTCTAAATCAGCCCCCATGAGAGGTGTTGGGTTGGCAATATAAAACCGTTCCCCAGCCTTGGATACCGCGAAACTGACGTAAAACGTGAACATACAGTCTGATAAAAATTAATTTCTTCCTCAAAGAAAAATTACCTCCGCAAAACTTCAACTATGCACAGCTAAGGTACAAAATATAAAAAATAAGCAAAATGGAAGGTTAACTGTTCAGAGAAAAACGCGTTTTAAGTTTTCAAAATAAAAATAAATGCGCTAAATTGAAATTTTTAAAAATTAATGTTGTCATAGTCGTTAAAACTTTCGCGGTCCATATTATGACTTATATATGTTTTTTGGGTTGTCCGCGTCTTGCTAGCTGGTTCGAAGGTGGCCGACGTTTCCTCTCCTTTGCCGGAGACTTCCTCAGGGCTACTGAGTGACCACTCCGGTTATGCATCTATTTATACGAATTTGGGGAGAGGGGGGGAAGGAGGAGGAGGGGGAGGGAGTTGTGGAACATTCTGGGTTCTTTTATTTCTCGCTAAAACTCGAAACCAGGAACTGCTGATAGCTTGTCCTTGGTCACGGTTAAAATTACGAATCACAAATTACAAATAAAAAAAAACAATTAGAACGAGAGTCAGAGAGCATGCGGCTGCAATACGCCTCGGACATCAAGATAAATCAGCGGTCGCCGAACACGCAGCAAAAGGCCATGAAATCGAAACCGAGAAGCCGATCATCCTTGCCAAAGACCGGCACTTTAAAACAAGGCTAGTTAGAGAAGCCCTAGAAATAAAGAAACACCCCTGCAATTTTAACCGTGACCAAGGACAAGCTATCAGCAGTTCCTGGCTTCCAGTTTTAGCGAGAAATAAAAGAACCCAGAATGTTCCACAACTCCCTCCCCGTCCTCCTCCTTCCCCCCCTCTCCCCAAATTCGTATAAATAGATGCATAACCGGAGTGGTCACTCAGTAGCCCTGAGGAAGTCTCCGGCAAAGGAGAGGAAACGTCGGCCACCTTCGAACCAGCTAGCAAGACGCGGACAACCCAAAAAACATATATAAGTCATAATGTTGTCATAATATAATGCGCCGTAGCTTTTTCATTCAAACGAGCATTTGTGCTCTGACATTAGTATCATATGTCCGGGGATATCGAGGACGAATCATACACAAATTTACGAGAACCAGAATTGCTCATACTCCTGTAACTAGCCAATGGGAGCATATTTTCAAAACAATTTGACATGGCAAACAATGCAGTAAAATGGAATACGTCCTGCAAATTTGATCTAAATCGGAGAGGTCAAGGGCGATCGGTTCAAATTGACGTGGAATGACCCTATAATGTTTAAAACATAGTCAAATCATTCTTCGTCTACAAAAGTTCAATTCTTCAATATCCATACCCACTAATTCGCCCTCGAATGTCCTAAAAGGTCCTCGAATTCAAACCCCTATTCTCTCTCACATCCACAATCTTTCCCAGGGAGTTTTTAAGAAACCTTGGCCTTCATTCGAAACGCTAATCAAGAAAATGCACGCTTTCCTCTCCCCCAAAAACCCCTCCATCGGTTGCGTCCACCCCGCTTAATGTGTGGCACCGCACTCCTCGAAATAATTGCTCGCCGCAGCACTCGCTTTTGTTTCCCTCTGTATCACACGCACACGCCTACCGATAGAGAGCACCACCGATGCTTTCCGATGACGAGAGCGACGGTCGCTGCCCGTATACTCGGGGGAGTCTCGCGGGTTTATCGCGGGGTTTCCATCGAAAACTGCCGGATGCGCGACTGGCTGGAGAAAAAAGAAAGAGGTGTAAATAAAAAAACAAAGTCGAGTCCCAGCGTTCCCTTGTTTTCATCTCCATTTGCGTTTTAGTTTTTTTCTGGTTCGCTACCTTTTCGGTCGTCATTTGTTTTCGAGCGCCGCTTTGTCTCTCCGCTTCCCGCATTTCCGACGACGAAGTCGACTATCGGGACTGGGGAACATGGGGAACGGATTTAGCCGGGGTAAAAACATTCGAGGGCTGGTCTCGAGCACCCAAGATATCTCGCTCCTCGATTCCTTTAATTTTTTTCCTCAAACAAAGGAAAGGGAAATGCATTCTCTAGCTCTGAGACTCCAGTCGAAATCCCGCAGGAGTTTCTCCTGAGACGCCAAACCACGCCGTCTTGCGAGTTTCAAAATGGTTTCTCCGATTCCATTGGACCTCCATTAATTTCCTAAGAAAAAGAATGAAATTTCCATCCATTACCTATATTTTCCCGGTTTTTGTTATACTTTTTGAACCAAAGTCGAAGAACACGCTCGTTCTTCGCTCGCTTCCACGGAAGAAAATTAAAAACATTTCGAATACTGGATAATGTTTAAAATAAGGGTATGTTTATATTTAAATTCTTTACTTTCGTGATATCAATGGATACACATTAATTTCCTAGTAAAAAATAATTCAATATCGTTTGAAAACAGCGCTGAAGTTTTCGAAAAATATGATGAACATAAATTTTCAGATTCACAACAATACATCAATTACAACCTAAGGAAATGTCTCATTTAACTCTTTCAAAACTAATAAGACATATATGTATGAAAATAAAGTGAAATTGTTCATGGTAGTTTTGAAATGATAAAATTCACTCAGTTCCGGGAAATCAATTTCAATTTCGGAATCCGAATTCCCGCAACGTTGGGTTATCATTTGACGCGTGCCCCACTCGCTGTTAAAGGTACCTACGTGCCGAACACTTTATCGATAATCAACCGAGTAAAACTCCAAAGCGGAACTTTCGATGTTTAATGAAGAGGTGAATGAGCTGTGGAAAGATTTCCATTTCCTAAATAATGAGTTATGTAAGAGAACTTTCGGACGTTCGTTACGTGCCTATATTAAATCTCCCAAGTATGGAAATAGCATCGTCAAGAATACTGTAGAACCAAACGCTTCTTATTCCATACTACGACATATAGTATAGTACTAGACATATACAACGAATAGTTTGTTATTAACCAATGACTTGAGCCAACTATTTCTGAGATTTCGGAAATAAATAATAGGAATAGTGTTGTAAACCAGTTATTTTTCATAAAATAATATGAATACATTTTTTTCCTCCTTTAAAATGTCATCTCTGCGCATCTCTGCGATATGCACATTCAATACAATTTAACACTTTCGGTCACAGAGAATTTTCCTTTCCACTCAAAAAACTCATGCCTATATTTTACAAATTCAATCTAAATATTTTTTTGTGATTTCCTCTAGTACATTTCCGTAAATTTTATTTAAATGGCTATGATAGAATAAATGCTTTTCAAATAAGAAAAAAACACGGGGCAAAACAGCATATATTTATTTGCAAAACAAAGTAACAAAGTTTAAGCAAAATAACTTCTTTGTAAGCCGAGGTATCGGCATCATTAGTGTTATAAGGTAGTTTGAGTGAGATATTATTTCGCATAAAATTCAATGAATTTGGCCTTAATATAAAGAAAAATATTTCATTAATACAAAGTATTAAAAACTTCAGCCACTTACCACCATACTTTTCGAGTTATTTGCCAAAAAATACCAACTGTTTTCCATGAGAAATGGTACAGATATCGACATAGAGACTTAATTTTTAAAACGAGGTATTTCTAACGCATACATCTCGTCATAAATTTTAGCGTAGTAGGTATGCATTTTTAACTAATTTTTAGAAAATAAATCACCTATTCACCGCAATAATGTTTTTAATAAAGAATCACCAAAAACAATCTTCGGTTTTGAAGGAGTTTTTACCGAGAGGCGTCAAAAAATGAGTCAGGTTAGAGACTCATTAATGCATATTTAGTTAATTACTGAGAATTTAAGTCATATAAAACAATATTTAAGCGAAAATAATATTTCAATATTTATTTCATGCTTCTTACTGCTGCTGAAGTTAAAAAATAAAATTCGAATATGGCCTCAATATTGACTAAGAAAAATTCTCTCTCAAACCACCTTGAGGCGACCTAAAGAGGCCGATACGTAGGTATAGGTATAGCGAAACTTGGTGGAACTCACCAGCGGAGGATCAGATGATAATGACCGTAAACCAAGCGTTGATGAGCGGGCAAAGTTATCGAAGAACTCCCGCATGGTCCTCTGGAAAAAGGCTCGGCCGCTTCAACCCATATCTCATGCATGCTTTCCTCTCCTTTGCGTCATGATCTTCACAAGCGAGTGCCACCAAGTTTCGCTACACCTATACATCCATATTATACTGAAATTCTGAATGTACCTTGAGCGTCTAAGGGTTAAGGGCTATATGAGGAATATAGGTGCCTACCCCTTAAGAGAAGAGATAAAGTTTCCTGAAACGGTGTTACCGATTTTTTCATGGTAAAAAAAGTTAATTTAGCACATAAACTAGAAAAATAAAGCTCAAAGGAATTTTTAAAAATTGCAAATTTAACTATTCGTCTGAACCCTTAAAATTAATGAGAATGTAAATTGAAATCTAGAGTATAATTGCACAGTAAAGCTAATTAAAATGCGTGAAACGATTTGTGAGCCAGGAAAAATAGCAAAGAGCTTTCCAAAAATTTCACACCTATAAAAAACGGGTTGCCATGCTTGGTAACGTCACTTAACAGTATCGCGTTTGTGTTTCTTTATTAATATTAACAACGCAGCCGACAGGCCTCGCACACATGCGAAAAAGGGAAATATTTGGCGGGCGGGAAATATATATAACGGGCGAATTGGCCCGATCTGGCACTTTCCCGGCAAGTTGTAGGTATGTGTATGTTTTTCTTGGGTTTCCAACCGGTACCGACGCGAAGTTTCGATAACTAACTCAATCATCGTTTTCAGGGGGGTTAAAGCCAGGACTGGATTTTGCGTATCATGTAATGTTGAATTTTTTTTCAAGACGTCACTGATTTTCTGTTGAGAGGAGAATCTTCTAGCGATTAAAAATGTATCTGGTATCAACCCCCCTGAAGACGATGACAGAGTTAGCCATCGAAAAGCTACCTGGGGCTACCTGGCATCGAAAAGCTACCTGGATAACCATGATATGATCGCGTGCGCTCGTGTGATCTTTATTTTTCAATTCATCTCATGAGAGCAAAAACGTGACCGTCATTCCTCAAACTCCATCAGGTACTTTAAATCACTAATTTTAATTGGTGGAGTGTGTTCTTAGGACAGAATTGCCATTCTAAAGCGGTTTGCGTTTCGGATAACGATAACGAAAACGCGAAAGAAGGAACCCTAATCCCACCAGTGAACTCCTGACCCGGTTGGAAACCTGAGAAGAATTTACCCAGGCAAATAATTTCACAGAACTTTTAGGTAGCGGGTTGCAGAAAGCTGAACAGTGGTGGGGATGAGGTCAATTCTATTGCCTAATACTCCAAAATTATTAAGAGAGATCCGAAAATAGGGCAATAGAGTGAGCAATTCCGAGATGGAGGAGTGAATACAAACTCGTAAATAATACAATACGCCAATTGTAGTCGTTGAATTTCATCCCGAAAGCAAGATCAATAATCATACTCAACGATGCTAAAAGCTATGTGACGTCAAAATCAAAGCCAACATAGCGACGAGCATTTTTTTAAATGTTACCAAAAACATGTTCATGTAAAGCGATTTTACCTTACTTAACGATTAAAATGTAACCACTGACTATTATCAGTAGGTATTTCTTTTTCAACTCATCCCAGTATTTTTCGAGTTACAACGGTTGTCTGCTAAAAACAATTCACGGGCAACAGTTTCAGTCCACTCTCCATTATCACTTTATCGCTGGAAGATTTATTATGGTCCTTTACTTGATTCCAAATCCACAGTGTAGCTACATTTTTCATTTTGCATTACAACTGACGAGCTTAAGAAATCATAGGACACCTTAGGAAATGGGACACATTCTATTTTAATTCCAGCGAATTGTCCAACAAGATAAAATCCAAGTGCTATAAGAATAAATCTTTTAATTTTTTTCTCGCACAAATTGAAGATTTTTGGAATCAAGTTCAGGGAATTTATATTTTTTTCTTCCCCTTCTAAACTAACTAAGGGTGAGTTTACACTGGCAAGTTACTTCAAGTTTATTCCGCAAGAGCTTGCGGGGAATTTTACTCAGACGAAAAATGTTTCACAAGTTTGTGCAGGAGCAGATTGGTTGCTGTTTACATTGGCAATTATACGCTTCTGCAAGCGACTCGGGAAGACTTTTAAGTTTGGCAAACGGATTTGCAGAGCCGTTGACGTGGAATCCACATAAAAAGTCGTTGGTGCCAGTAATTTGCGCAATAAGCTTGCCAGTGTAAACCCACCTTTAGACGCACTCCATGATAGCGCCACGATATCAATGCCATCCCACTTATAGATAGGGCTCGAGTCGATTTTCAACTCTAATCTTTCCTTAGAGAAGTTTACACAAAAATGCAAACTACGTAGATGAGAGAGAGAAATGGGTCGTACAAATTTGGCAACACCGATATTTCAAGTGCCTCAGAAGCTCAACACTTAAGGCGCATGGATCATTAATAAAAGGTGGAGTATTAGGCTTTTAAAGAAAAACGTTGGTAATATTATTGACGAACAACTGAAGAGTCGAATTCAAAGGTAGGGTTCATTTTAATATGAGAATGAGTAACTTTTTATTCGAACCCAAAATATCGGGGATTGGCTTTCCATAAGAGGGCACGGGTTCATATCCCCAAGAGTTGCCGGTAAAATGAGGTAGAGTACCTGTTGTATATTGTGTGGGAGATGGAAAACCGCTAAACAGCCATAAAATATTCTACATAGCATGAGCATACTAGTACAAAATATATTTTGTAAACGAAATACGTTTGCGAACTAATCGGAGGAAATTATTGCAACGAAGAAAATAATTTAACATCAAAGGAAAATAGTCATAATAAATTTTATCAATGACAATTTGTATTTGCATCGTAAAAACCTAATAACTACGTACTTAATAAAACCTTTTCTGGAAGTAATAACACCTAATACAATTGATAAATGACGATACATGTTATACAAATTTTGGGCAGTATCTTTTTTCTAATATCCGAGTCTTAAACATTCCACATGTTAAATTATATATTTAAAATAATTTACGCGATGGAGAGTAAATTAAAATTTACTAATAACACCGAATATACGTTTCAATGAAAAGTATTACTTTTGGCGTACTCCGTAAGTCACGTACCCACTTAACTTAAAAAATGGACGCGCATCGTTAAAAGGATATCTCGTTGGAGTGAAAAGACCTACCATATCCCAAATGGAAAACGGCTTTAATTTGTTTTATTACCTATCTCAAAAACAGTGCGATAAGTGACCGATATTCTGATATTTCGATATCATTAGAAGTATGAGATGTTTCTCTTTAAAATGAGGAATGAAAGTTCATTGATTTTATGCGTGGTAATAGATCATTCAAACCACCTTAGATTAGTAGTAATGTATAGCTTTTCAGACGGACGGACGCAAATTCCATAACAAATCATCGTGATTGGGTATTATTCATGTTAATCTTCAAGAAAAATTCCGTCGCCCATAGGCTATGCTTCCAAAACGTCAACGTCCGTCACCATTTTCCCATCCTCGTCGTGTTTATTTGCAGAACTTTCACACCCACAGACGCACACAAATTTCAAAGTGCTCGAATGATATGCCTCACATATTACCATTTCACCGCATTTTCACCGAATAATAGACGCGGGAATGAACAAAAAAATCGATTCCGCAACGACGAAAAAATGGATATTCCCATAGGGAGAGCGGGAGAGAGGCGCATGCACGACCTCCCTCAAAAATTCCTTCCCCTCCTTAACATCACGTGACGAAAACAGCACGTCGAAAACCATTATATAAATCTAATAATACGGCGGAGCTCTCTACAGTAAATTCAGATGTCCAGTCGCTGAATAATGGCGTTGATTTCGAAACTCTGCCGCGCGCCGCCAGTCGCCGCGAGCGACTCACTTTTTTTTCGCACAGCCGTCGCAGCCTGTCTTTTTTTTCGTCGTTCACTTTTTCCCCCCACTTTAAATGCAGCCTTGGCCGAGTGAATCACAGCTTCCGCCCGTCCCAACAATGCATCGGAAATTTGTCCACTTCAGCGAGCGTCAAAACGCCTATCACACATGCGGCGGCATTTCACCGCGGGTGAAGGGGGAGAGAAATGGACACGGCCGCATTTTCCAAGCGGCACTTTTTCCGACGCCAAGCTATCTATCTATACTTCCGAGGGCAGCGGGCAGGTGAAATGAGATTTTTACCAAACCAAATACATCAATAGGGAACTTGCATCCTCATTTTGAAAACTATTTGTACGTGAAGTTTTTATGTACCTACTCTTAAATCATTATCATTGGTCGTTCAATCCTACGATTGGCTGACTGCAGCCCTTCATCCTCCCCTAGCTAGTTCCCTTACTCCTTGGTTTTTTCTTCTCATGTACCTTCCTCTTCCTTTGGCCATTGTATTTATCCCTTTGTCTTCCTCTTGGGACTTTTCCCTCTTTATTTCCTTCAATTATATTTCTCACAAACCTTTTGTGCCTCAGAGAGTGTTCATTATCTGGTTCTTTTCTGTATCGTGTTCCATATGGTCCTTTCCTCTTCAACCCTTCTGTAAACTTCTTCATTTCTTATTTTATCCGTCCACTTGATCTTCACAATCCACCTTCAGTACCAGGTTTCTAAAGCTCCTAATCTTTTGTGGTTTTGATGAGTTGTTCTCGGGTTTCCCACCGGGTTAGGCTTTCCATTATTTCCAACGTTTCGGCAGGAGACTTTCCTGCCATTTTCAAGGTTGTAGATTTTGTATTGTTTGCTTTTCCAATGGTCCAGGTTTCCGATCCATAGAGTGCTACACGCTCCACACGAATGTTTCCATACACAGTTTCCTCGTCTGTAGTCCTACCTTTTTCGAACACAGTAGTCTAATCATCAAGAACGCTCCCATAACTTGAGTTATTCTGTGTTCCATGCCCGTTGTACTTCTTCCGTCCCAACTGATGGGGTTTCCGACATAGGTGAATGAATCCACTTGCTCTAATTTCTCTCCACTTAGTTTGACTTCTGCATTCTTCTAAAGCTCCTAATATTTTATGTTTGCTTTTCCAATTGTCCATGTTATCCATAGAGTGCTACTCCACAACATCTTGAGCCTTCACATCGGGCGTTTCGTAACAAACAATACAGGACATTCACAAACAACCATGTCCTCTGGGTTGAAAAATCCACCTAGGCGGAGCTTGAACCCGCGAGTACCTTCTTTACCCCACCGCCACCAGGGCCTGCGTACATTTGAAGATTTTCATACAGGGTTGAAAAGGAATCACATCAGAGCAATCCCGTAACATTGAGTAGGTTTATTCAAAGCATTAAATATGCGTCGGATTGAAAAATCATTTCATTCAAGAATAACACCCCAACAACTAATTATTAGTATGTGGTCAATATAGTTTGGGTTAACCTATAAGCCAAACCATCGCTTAACAACTCAACCGCAATTATCGATAGACCGCTTAGACATTAAAATCACATAAATCCAACCAGTTTACTTGAAAAGGAAAAAAAATTGTATTTGACGGGTAATGAAGTGAATAACCACTTCATTTCATAAAAAGTTAATACCCAAAAAACCACTCACTAACTGGCAGTCAGTAAGGTTTCGGTTAGTTCATTAATCAAACCATCACCAAAACAATCAACGGTCACATCAGTAAAACGTAAAAAACGTCATAATCACAAACACAAATCAGATTTATTTAAACAATTTTAAAGGAAGCTGTGGTGAAAAACCATCTGCTAGCATCAAAATAGCAAGTCTCCATCCGCCAGTTACTACAATTTCGGTCAACGAATTATCCAAAAATCGCTCAGCCTCTCAACTTGAGCAATAAGTCCGCATAATCATTACCAACTCCATAATCTAACCAGATTTCCTGGAAGTGAAATAAAAACATTTTCCCGGGAAGCGAAATGGAAAACCATTTTACTTTGTAGCTCTCCAATTACTAGTTATTTACTGTCAGTCAATATGGTTTCGGTTGACCAATTAATGGAACCGTCGCGACTTCGCTCAATCAGTCAACCGTATTAATCAGTAAACTGTTAAAACCTTGTTAATCTCGCAACGCTGGCTAGTTTTTTTAAGGGAATAAAAAACATTTCAACGAGTAATGAAGTGAAGTTAATTTCATTTACTACCATATAACAAGTTATAAACTGGAACTTAATACGGTTTCGGTAGTACAATTAACCGTACCATTACACACCCAATCAACCGAGGTAGTCAGAAAACCTTTAAAACAATAATGTACCTTCTCAAGATTAACGAAGATTCTGCGGTCAACCATTGAGGACAGCGTGCAGCTCTTGAAGGAGGGTTGCAGGATAAAGGAGGGTATCGTTGCTTCTAGTAGATCTTTGGTCCATAAAGTAAGGCAGTATGATAGGAGTGGGGGGGAGGATATGAGGTATCCAGCATCAAACGTAATAGAACGGAGTCTTCACATGATATTAGATCTACGCCTACATATTACTCGCACATACTGATTGCTCCATGAGCCTTCCCAGCGCGTTACCAGCCCAATGGCGACACTTATTGAGAGTTAGGGTTTTATAAATTACAACAGACTGTCACTTGAGCTATCGATGCGAGAACGAATTCACTAGTTTTCATGCCGAGAAAATACTTAACCAGCGATTATAAAACCGGGCCAAATTGGGTTTACACAGGCAAGTTTACTACGAAATTAACTTGCAGCAAGAAATTTTCGACGTAAATTGAAGGTTTAAACGGCTGTGCAAATCCGCTTGCAGAACTTTTGAAAGCTTGGGCAAGTCGCTTTCAGAAGCGTATTGTTGCCAGTGTCAACAGCAACCAATCTGGCTCTGCCCTTCCTCGTTAAAAAGTTTTCGCCAGAGTAAAATTTTCCGCAAGCTCTTGCAGAAGAAACTTTCGGAAGTTACTTGCCAGGGTAAACCCACCCTAAGAGATACTACCGCAGTATCGCTCCAATATTTCTTTCGATAACACCGACGACGCATAGTGAGCGTAATTCGAAAAAAAGCTGGCAAAAATTCACCTCTCCGTCATTTTTTAAAGTAGAACTATGATTTTTTCCTCATTTTATTATATTTACTCCCCGAATCCGAGTCCAATGTTAGTTTTCATGTAGACCAATCAAAGGCTTCTCTGAAAAAAAAATGGCGGAAGCAATTAAATCCTCTTCTCCTAATATTATAAGGTTGGTTAACTAAAATTAATGTGTATGTAAGATAACATATTTATTTATGAATTTACTGTAATTGTGTTATCAGTATTTATTTTAATATGTAGACTACTTTTTTACGATATATCGATGCGCGGTATCGATAAAATATCGAAGGTTTATTTCAATGTAAGGAAGGGAATTTGATCAAAATTTTCCATGGAGATTCATGTCATTCAATTTTTTTATATTTGGTATTAAAACATTATATTTCTGTATTTTCAGTTAATAAGAATATAAATAAATACATTAAAAAGTTATCATCTGAGTCAACCTCGTCGCTGTCTCTGTCTGATTCTGTTAGCTCATCCATCAACAGGAGATTACGAGCTTCTTTGGATACTTTCCCATTCCCCTTACATAGTGCTTTCGATGATTATATAAGCAGATCGGAAGTTAGAACCATCGTTCAAAAAATATCCTCGAATATTACTATCTTTGAAATTTTCCTTAAATGCTGCTCCCAGAACCTCCAAATATCCTCATGCCTTGATTCTTGGGCCTCCTCCGACAATTGGCCAATTGGTAGCACTGCCGCTTTCGCAATGGTTTCTCCGTGGATAAGAACTTTGTGAACAGTGGGTTACATGCATGTGTACAAATTTACGTAAAGAGCTGCAGTGGAATAGCAGTAATCGTTAAAAGCAGTACTGTTGATTGGGAGTTTACTAGATAGGGCCTTCAGAATGTTCGAAAACCTCTGTATTAGCTTCTCAATAATACCGGAATGGAAAAAGTTAACGACTAGATTTCAGTATAGTGTAATTTTTATTGAGCATGCCGATGTAAAACAAATATTATAAAACACGAGATTTCATGTCTAAATGTTTATATACGTACCAGATATTTCCGAAGAAACCTTGGATTAGAGAATAAACGTCTCACAAAATTGCTATCGTTTGTTGTTCCACTACCAGGTTTTGGGATGCCAACTAAAGTCCCATTCTTGTCACAAAAGAATGTCGTAATTCTATCTCTCTCCTTTCTACTTCAATTGCACTGCTATCAGTGGCCTTAGTCTGAACAGAAATCATGAAATTCCATTAAGATAATGAGTTTTTGAACCCGTTTGGCAGGGTTATGAATGATCCAAAATTACGGTTCTCCATAACGCGTGCGCTCGCGTTATCGTTATTTTTCAATTGCGCAAATGAGAGCGACAACATGATTTCCATTCTTCAGATTTTACCAGGTACTTTAAATCACTAGTTTTATTTAATAGGATACTTTCTTAGGACAGTAGCTGTAAGCATTTCCACCCTAGAGCTGTTTGCATTTTGAATAACGATAACGACAAAGTGACCACCCAACCCTGTGATCATAAAACGGGGAAATTCGCCCAATACAGTGACGGACCTGCTATTTTTTTGTACATCATTATAAAAATAATCTTGAAGCGAAGAGAAAATATCGAAATTGCAAATCTGGAGGTATTCACGCTGACTGACACTCCTCACTTAAGCCGTGAATGCATATTCAACCACATAAATCCTGAAGTTTATGATGCAAAAAGCTAAATCCAATGACACAACGACATCTGCAAACTATAGCAATGGAAATATGGCAACCAAAGAACAAACATCATGAGGGAATGTTATAAGGTAAGGCGTGGGTACACGACGCAAGTTTCAAGGGTCAACTGCTCACTTCCTGCGCCAGATATTTGCTCCCTAACATCTATACAGTATCTTAACAACGCCAAAAGGTAAACTACTAAGATTTAATAATTGTAAAGTCCTTATTTATTTCACTAGATGGAAATTAACACCTATGGCTCACGTTCCTCCCAATTAACACTGGCCATTTTCGACATAGAAGCGATCCATGCCGATTGCAGCACCGACGTGTAGGCAGAACCTTTTGCGGAAAGCTAAGAAACATCGCCTGCCATACAGCGGTGCTGAAGATTTAGATCCATATTATATTCATGCATGTGAGAATGAATAGCTATAAGGTAAAAATATTCCACTCAGCAGTCATTTGCCCACTTGTCCGCCTCATACGGCTGAACGGTGGTCGCGACGAAACGTTCTCTTTCAATATGCCCGTAAGAGGGTCAGAGAGCACTTATGAACTAACTTTGCATACGTATTTTAAAATATGGAATTTTCCATAACTTCTACAGTAAAAAACATAGATCTGGTAACTTAATTTTGGCATTCATTCGAGCAACAACAACATAAGGAAATTCCGCGGCTCATTAACGCGCCGAGCGGATGCCCAGCTGTCTTATACATATCCCATCCTAAGTGGAGTGGGGGCAAGTTGGAGCAAGATATTTCTTTTTCGGCATATAGTAGAGACTTAATCCTTTTTTATGGTGTACGTTTTTAAATAGTCTTATCGCTAACATAAAGACGTTTTCTACTTTATGAAAAAATAGGTAAAAAATAGAGCATTTTTAAATGTTTAACAAGTACTTGTAAAAATAATAAAAATAAATAAAACTTTCACCATAAGTCTTAAGAAATATATATAATTTTATAAAATATGTTTGAAGATCAGGAAATAAACATGTTAACGCTTCACGAGCGAAAGCAAAAACTTGATTTTTGCGGAAAATGCCGAGTTGAAGTTTTTGATGATTTTTTCTCAACTTTGATGGCTTCTGCTGGCTCAACGGATGCTCCAAAATTTTAAATAACTATAGTTTCCTACAGTATAGGTATTGTTCAATCAGATTGTAGTATTTGTATGTCCCGAAAAAAGATCAAAATTTTGCATTTTGGCCAGCTTTTTTCGATGTCCGCCCACTGTGGCGACGCAACCTAGGAACCTTTCTTATTCCCTCAGGATTGCCGCTTGCTTATTCGTAATTCCTTCACTCCTCTTGGTGCGTCATCCGATCAAATGGCTTCCTTGGCTCTCTTGCATAAACCGTTGCCCACATTGAACAAACTGACTTTAGGGATGAATTCCAAGGCATTTTAATGAATAGAGGAGTCAATACATTTTTACAGTATTTACTGTTGAAAATGTTTTACTTCAGTGATGCAACTGAAGAATAAAATTGAACACGACTTTCACATTGCAGTAGTTTAGCTAACACCTTTCCTCTCCCTTTAACAAGCACATCACTTCCTATTACCAACTATTTATGGTACTTATACAATATTTCTAACACACTCGGGAGGCAGACCCTGTTTAATTTCACTAACCAAGTCAGCTAGTGAGTATACATAGTTATCTGATTCGTCAATATTCATGGTCATATTTACAAAGAGAAATTACTATTGGCCATGTATAGCGAGTATGGATCACGACTAATGACATAATTCAGAATTAATAATTATGTTACTGGTATACATAACATTTCCAAGTAGCGAGTTAAAACTATTATTTGGCTGATAAGGATTCACTCGTCTAGCTCAAATCCGAGTAAATTCATAGTTAAATCCAATCTGAAAGATCAGTAAGGGCCCCGCAGGAATGACAACTACTTACAGACATTAAATATGGTAAATGAAACAAACTTTGTACATTCCACACAGCTTTATATATTCCCTTAGGGAAATATATAAAGCTGTGGGGAATATATCAAGCTTTGTGGAATGTACAAAGTTTATTTCATTTACCATGTTTAATGTCCGTAATTTCCACAAAGTATCGCCTTCATCCATTAATTTAACTACTTACGGGTTGTTCAGTGTCTAAAAAAAATAAACATTTGGGTACATCACTGTGAATATGCATAAGGCATCTGTCATCGCACATTTACGCTTGTGCCAATAGATATGCATGCATATCTATTGGCACAAGCTATCTTTTCCAGTACTCGGAAAAATAAAAACAGACTAAATTCAAATTTGCGCAGACGGCACGTGTAGAGGAGTAGAACTACTAAAACACTAAGTAAGTGCGGCTATTAAGGCCTTTTTACACAATGTTTACTTCAATGCTCAAAATCGTACCGTGTAAAGGGTGTTACCTTATCCAATGAATGAATATAATTCGCTTATCAGCACTGAAAACGGAAATAAGTTTGTTTGGTTCCTCAACTGTTATTTATCCTCAACTATTATTCAGTCACTCACCGCAGTAATTTTTACAGAATCGCAAAAAAATATTCGGTTGTTAAGGCTTTTGCAGCGAACGGCGTGAATAAAATGAGCCAAGTAAAAACCATACACCTGTACATTTAGTTAATTCCAGAGAATTTCAGTGATTTGAAACTAAGTTTTTGCACCATTAATATTACAATATTTACTTCATCCTTCTTACAGTAGCTTAAATTAAAAATTAAAGTTTGAATATGGTCTCTATTTTATGACTTGGGAAAATTCTCGCTCAAACTACCTTTCTCTCGCTACTTACCTTAAACTACCAGAATGCAAATACACAATTCTTATTTTGACTGCCAAAATTCTTAAACCTGAAAAAAACGTTACAAACGCTGGGTTTCTTAATATGTCCACGCTGCGTGGACCTCTTGAGGGAACCATCGGCCCTCTTTCTCTCACCCCTCGCCCTTTCTCCCACCCCTCACCCTTTCTCCCACCTCTCTCACATGCTTACTTCTCCCTGAAGTCGTGCTTATAACAAGTTAGTGCCACCACGTTTTGCTACACCAATACTGAATGATAATTCTGACTTTTTCGCAGGACTCCAAGATGGCGGCGAGAGGAACGCTTCCCCTGTTGCTCCTGCAGCTTGTTAGCTGCGCCGTCGTGGGAGAAGCCGCGACGGCCGCCATTTTACCGGGTAAGTACCGTGCCGGTGTGCCGTACCGGAGAAAACTGCCTCAGTCCTTTCGACGTCACTCTTTCGAGTTCGTCTCGCCTCGATACCAACCTCATTACTCCGTCCCTTGTTCCGAGGAAGAAACCGTCGCAAAACTTCTTTCTCCCCCCCCCCCCCAAAATCATCTCATTCAAGCTCCGTGTCAGGTGTGGAGGACATGGGAAATTGGGAATTCGAAAAAATACACTCCCTGTTTGAGAAAAAATAAAGCAAAGCGGTGAGTTACCACGAGGCCCAGGAGAATTTCGAAGGTCTACCGTAGCATGTTCCCCGATGGAGCACCACCCAAGAGGTAAAAAAAGGAGATATCGAAGCGAACCACTCACTATTTTTTGTTATGGTTTCGATTAGAGAATCCCTTGAACGCGGTGGGACTCGGAGGAAAAAACTTTTTTTGTCCCGTGAAAGCGTGATTTCATTAGATAAAACAATACCTACGAGTATTTCGCTTTCCGAAATTTGAGACGAACGGTCCAACGATCAAAGCAAAAATATCGTGATTTTAAAAGAAAAAGTAGATCCTCGCAAAACATTTTTAAGCCGAAACGACCGTCTATCACTCCAAAAACGAAGATAGTTCACTATCGGCCCGGGATTATTTTCCCCTCCAATTTTGATTTAAAAAACACCATCGATCTCGAATTGAGAAACATCAGTAACATGTTATCGCTAGAAAAACTAATCGATTGGCACAAACAAATCGATTCGAGAGAGATATTCGATTCTATCTCTCCTCTATGCACTAAGGAATCGCACACACACTCATGCATGAAGAATACAGGTTTCCCCATCGACCGCTACCTTAATTAAAGCGATCGAATCAAGTTTCAAGAGTAATTGAAGCCAGCCAACGTAAGGGTATGAGTCGTAACATTCCTACTGACATCCAATCAAGGGTGCATTAACGACCAGCTCGCAGCCAAATTTGGGTCCGTAATAATTAGGAACGCTGATCGGAAGCATCAACACTACCATTTGCGTCTTCAAGACTATAAAAAAAAAAAAAAAAAAAAAGGCCATGAGTACAATTTCCCCGAGTGGTTTTTCCTCATTTGTAATTGGTGACGTAATGGAAGACTAGTTAACACGCCGACGACCTGAAAACTCCTTTCCAAGATTCTTTAGTCTTACTTTTGTGTTAGTAATTTTGTTAAACGTGCTTCTACGGCTAAGGTCATTTCGCACATTCTGCCTGCAACGTGCAGACAGGGGCAACAGCACTCAGACGAATCGGAGGATCACCCGTCCAAACTCGCTTAACGTTTAAGTTCTTAAACTCGCTAAAGTTAAAGCATCGTTGGGCTCACCGAGCCCAACGATGTTTAACTTTGGTGGCTGATCAGGAACCGGTGTCTCCATCGTGTAAGGCCCTTGTTCAGTCTTACTTTTCCATGTAGACATGCATACATACTTATTACACCGTTCCCCTTCGGAATAGGTCCAGTCAAAGCTGATTAATTCTCGGTGATCGGCCTGCAAAGCTGACTCTGCTTTAATGATTTCCTCCAGACTGCCCTATCCTTGCAAACCTCCTACGCCTCTGCCACACACATGCACTACGTCATACACGCTCTCCTGATCTTAAGACTGCTAATATTCCTTCTCTTAATTGTCTCTTCCATCACATTCAGAGAGACATTCAAAAATTAATTGAGTTCTGATACACAGATCGCTAGAAAAATTAGACACTTGTAGTTCGTATTTTTTCTAAAAATGATTTTTTTAATAAATTGATACATGCATACTCAATGCGCCGACAAAAACTCATAGACAAATAGCAAAATTCTCGGGGATAAGCCTGTAAAAATGGCTGTTTTAAGGAGACAGACTACCTCGCTAAAAATGTGTTTGCAGACCGTCGGCGTTCCCACTTCTACGATGGATTTTTTTTAACACCGCCTACTCCCAGATGGGGTATGAGAAACTTGCCGTTTATTCAAAGTTACATGGGGGTATGTACTTTTAGTCTATGATGGATTGCTGGCAGATTAAAAAAAAACTACGGTTTTCACGACTCGAAGTACTAAAGATCCAGCTATGTTGTAAGTTATTTCAAGTATACGTGATGCCTACCATATTGAAAAGATGAATGAGTATTTTAAGCCAAAATCAACCATTTTCGCCGGCGACTTGGCCATGAGCTGGACTATATGAGACAAAAAAGTCTATCACCTAGAAATTATTCCTAATATTTTTTTTCTCTTTTGAGTATCTTTCAGCACATTCACCTATGTCTTCACCTCTCACACCATTCACTCCTCTATCATATATTTGCTTCGTTATTCAACTCTCATCAACTTTATCGGCATGAAAAAACCAACTAAGCATGCTCCTTTCATACTTGCCCATGACCGGAGTATCCATTCCACATTCTTTCATCACTCACTTATTCCTAACTCTATCCCTTTTGCTTTTACAAAGGGAAAAAATAGCTATTTAAATCCCCATGTCTTGCTGCATTCTGAGGCATAAATGGCTCTTCAAAATAATACTGGAGGGTCTAACTGGTCTAGCGGAAAGGAATCATTAGCGAGGAAATTTAAGGATGGAGTACATAAAGAAATCATGAGGGCTGTCAAAATAAGAAATTATGAAGGAGTAAAGCTGTTATCAGATAAGAGAATGGAAGATAGGGTAACAATCTACAAATTGAATCTTCAGCATTCGTCTCCAATATCAGAAACCGAAAGCTTACCTTCTCTTCTAATCCATTTTTCTAATAGTTTTTCCGTGTGTTCCATGAAGCAAAAATTATATGATAATTTCACAAATGACTTCGTGGGCGTTACGTATATCCTTTTAAATAACAAAACTTCTTACTTTTCCACAGTTATTTATTTCAGCACCGGTTTCACGTTAATATATCTAGAAGAGGCCAGACGATACCTTATCAAGGTGAAACCAGTCACAAAAAACTGTGGAAAATTACACATTTTATTATTGAAACTGATCTTTAAAATATTTAGAGAATCAACCACTCAATTGAGTGGTATATTAAGGGTGTTTTAGTGCAATAACCTCGAATTATTAATTCAATCCCGACAAATTCATGTATTTATGGTAATTACCACAGGATGAACTGGGTGTTTTATCATTTACTCGTCATGGCACGAGTGCATTCCTTCATTTATTCTTTGCGTCCAGTTTTGCTTTAAAGGTTTAGCTGGAAAGCCTTTTCAGCGATGAAAACCATAAAGATTCCGAGCCAGCTAACCGTCACGCATAGTATCACCGGCAAAGAAACAAGAAGCTACAGCCACAATGAGGGGTGGATGTAATAGGCGAAGCAACAGGAAATATAATTAGCAGCACTAATGACTCGCGAAGTTATTTGGCCACTTCATGGACCAGAGAATATGAAATACCACATCTCTCAGGGTCGTTTAAGGAGAGTCTTCGACGAGATTCCGTTTTTGCGAAGGAGTTCGCATTGGTTCGCTGAACGACAAAAGAGAGGAACGTAACTTCTCGTTGAGTCCGCAGTCTTCCATCCATTCAAAAGCAATCAGGACAACAACCTGAAAGTTGCAAGGAAGAGCAAAACAAAGGAGACACGGTTAAAATGCTTGGTGGTATTTCAGCGATTAATCTTCGATAGGAGTTGCGAGATTTTTAAAAAAGCAATTAGTTTAGGATCGCCATACGGTGTTCGTGAATCGTCTTCCGTTAATTCATCCTCCTTTCTTAGGAGAGAAGGTATATTACGAGAATATGGTCGGGTTAATGGTTCCGCTTCATATGACCCTCCTTCGAAATTGTGCTCTTCCGGCGACCATGAAATGGGAAACAGATATACATGGTGTTACCTTCATATCAAAACTTCCAAGAGCATAACCTCACGTATCCTGCAAAGTGCGATCAGATATCATGGAGCGCTAGCGTTAAACTAGAAGCAAAACGATATTGCCTGTAGGTAATATTCCGTCGATTTCTATTTCATAAGGGACCAAATTTGACTACCCAACTTTTTAAATTTTCCAAAATCGATTGTTTTACGACGCACATTTCATTCACAAGGTGCCCATTTTCTCATATTACAGCCAGACAACGAATGGTTATTCTTAGGAGGTTCATTTTAATTTATTTTATAGATATCAAAGCATTGAAAAAAGCCTCGTTTTCCCGTAATCACATTCCATTACGGAGCATATTGGGGTAAGAAATGTTTCGAAATGAGGACTGGGTACCCTTATGATATGGGAAGTCCCTATTTGCATAGTCTTTGCTCTAAAATTGACAACCTTGCGTATGCCTTTAGTATTCCTAGCCATGTTCCCAATATAACTTAAAAATCAGAGCAACTCTCAACATCTTTTCTTTAGTCTCTCCCTTCTTTGAATTTCCCCCATGACTGCTCCTTTATAATTATTTTCATTAGTTTCCTTATTTCCTTCTCGAATTAGTTGATTTCTATGCGTGTTCCATATTCACGCCTCCAAAATGTCCAATCTAACATCATTTCAAAGACTAAGTAGTTAAAACATGTACGCTTCGTTCCATTCTAGCCATCATAGCCCTTTTCTTTGAGTCTCAACCTATTTTTCTCCAACTTTCCATGCCAAGCAATGAAGTAGCCTTGTATACAATGTACCTTGTATACATAGCCATGAAATTTCTGAATGTGCATTTGCAGTAGTAGTAAATATGAATAAAAATAATTGAAATTAATCATATAACCAAGAGTATCTTTAAAATGAACGCCCAAACAGCATAGGGGACCACTCGCATTCATTCATTAGCATAGATTTCCATGCACTGCCGGGCTCTCGGGCAATGTCCAGGTGGGCCCGCAGTACGAAGGCACATTCCTACAATACTTTTATTGAAAAATACCCTTAGGATTCGGATTAGAATTTAAAAATAAATATTACACGCGCGATGAGGATACGTTGGTCATGTTAGAAAATCTCTATCTCTCTTCCTTGAACGTTTTTATGATAGTTTAACTTAAACTTTATTTTTATTTTTGTATATTTAATTGACTCATATTGATTTTTATTAATAAGAACTTAAGGTATAGCTGCGATTCTCCTCTGCAGCATATATGAGATTCTTTCAAGTGAACATTCGCCAAACACCAACGAAATCATCCACGCATTCCATCGAACGTGGGTAAGCGTTCATTTGAATCGATGGCAACCTCGTAAGTCGATCGCCCGGCACGCCCTCGCGAGTGAAATTACGCGAGGGAATGAAGTTTGCGGTGCGGTGGAAGACAATGGACGAGAGATGAGAAAGAGGGGGCAGGAGAGGAAATAGCAAGAGGTCGCCGGCGAAGAGGGGAAGAGTAATTCCGACTTGAAAATGAAAAAGCCGCACTTCGCCCCGACGCGTCTCGAGGCGCATGAGAGTACTACCACGAGGACAAGACAATCGACGGAAAAATATTAGAGATATAATTATACGTAAAATATACTTTTTTAAACCACGCTTTTACCCAAGTGTACTACAAAGTACAAAATAATTTTTTCACCACTCTCCTAATAAAAGGTGGACGATTGTGGAATAGATATTGATATAAACGACTAACGCGGTAGCTCGAACTTTCGGTCGATTTATCGTCCCTCCAACACAGTAGGCTCGCTGGAGGTGTATCCTTACGATGTTGGATGTTGATTAAGAAAAAGCGCACACGCTTTAATTTCCGAGTGATGAAAAAATTATTTTTTACTTTTGAGTTTCTACACTTGAATACAAGCGTGGTTCAAAAAAAATATATTTTTTTACATATAGTTATTTTCTACTTTTTAGTACATATATCAATTGCGCAACTGTTCTTTGAAATTTAAGTCATTAGCAATTTTTTCTCACAGTAAATTCTAACTTCTACTATCGCCATCTTTTGGCAAAAGACTTTTTCCCATGTATAATGTAAACCATTTGATTTTAGTAGATTAACTTGGTAATCATAGGAGTGCTTACAGTGGGTGCCATGGGTGCCGCTGCACTCCCAAAACATTTTGGAGGGGCGCCAAACTTTGGATGGAATAGAAAACTTGGGGAAAAGCGAGTCCTGCTGAAAAGAACTGGAAAACCAATCAATCTAAATTTTTTTGAAGATCCGATTTCATTTTTTTTATCTTTAAGAAGACTGCTCAAACTGTGCTTTTTTTAAATAGGGTACGGAGCTCGATTGTGGGCGCGAAAAAACGAGAATTACTAAGTATTAGTATATTAAAAACATTCTGATAAATCTGATTAAGAAAGGTTTTTCGTATTTTTAAATCGATTTTCTTCCCTATAGTTACTATGCTTTTATTTGATAAAAAGTAAATAACTGGCTATTTAAGATATTTTATGCAAGTATTATCAAGGCTTTATATCATTGCAGTATTTTTACAGTATTTCTTTGTAATATCTTATCCTAGCATCGAAAAATAAAACAAATGTAATGTACTTATAGATTTTTTGTTTTACACAAATATTGGGGCCTTCTAATTTAGTTGTAGGAGTTGCTTTATGGAACTGGCCTTCCTCCGAGCACTTGGGGTTAAGACTTATGGTTACGGTCATGGGCAAGGTCAAAAGGCAGCATTTGTATCGTTGGCATCCCCAATAGCAAAATCCTGCCCACGTCTACGTTGGTAATTAGTTAATTTAATGACTGATTCGTGTATTGTCATCGAGAGTATGTAAGTGTGCCAAATTTCAGCTCGATTGAACATTGGGAAGTGGACTAGATTTCGATTACAAGGTTCCATCCAGACAAACCAACAAACAATAAAGGTTAAGTTAAAATAAGCGCGATAAAAACGGGTATAGATTCGGAGAGAAAATAATTCATCTGCATCTACATACAACCCTGCGAGCCGTGTGGCACGAAGCGTTAGGACACCAGCCATGGAAAGGAGAGGAGAATGGGGAAAATGAGGGAGGGGAGGACAAGAGTTGAATTGTTTGTTAACGAAGTGTCTTATGTTCGTGTCACGCTGTTTTTGTTATCATCACTAATGGTGCGTGGAAAGAAGGAATTTTTGTACCTAACAGTTCAGCATTGCATCTCTCGTATTTTGTCACTTCTGTCAGTTCTAGAGATGTAGTGCGGAGTGAAAATAATATCCTTCGTGTCGTGCTGAAACTCGCTCGATCTGAATTTTTCAAGTAACTCAAATGATATGTTTTCTCGACCTCTTATATTATACGGTGCAAACATCAGGATTTTAGGTCAAATAATATTTTTTTTAACTTCTACCAACGTTTCGGATATTTATTTATCCATTTTCCGGGCTATAATTAAATGATACATAATGAAAAATGTTTTTTACAGTCCTTTCTTAAGACAAAATGGTTTCAATATATAATTAAACTCCAACTTTCAATGCCAAGCAAGGAAGTAGCAACGTATCCACATCAACCCTAGGATTAATGTACGTACCTTGTATACCTAGCCATGAAATTTCTGAATGTCCATTTGCAGTAGTAGCAAATTTGAATAAAAATTATTTAAATTATTCTAATAACCAAGAGTATCTTTTCATGAACGCCCAAACATCATAGGGGACCACTCCACAGCATAGGGTTGTTTCAAGTAATCTAAACCCGTCTACCTGTGTAACCCTAATATACGTGTGGCCTCTGAGTATCTAATGGCTCCCAATCCTAGTCCGGTCAGTTAACAGTTATTTAACATTTTATGTTTGCTCGTAGCAGTTTTTAACGGAGCGTGGGGCTTTCCTTTGCATTTTATTTATTTCGCGAATTAAAGCTTTCTGTCCAGGGTCCCAAATGCTCGCGGCGTACTCGAGGTGTGACCTTCATTCGAGACGTGGATTTATTCATAGTCTAGGACTTAACATATCTATTTGAACATGGAAAATGTAACAGGGACTGAGAGAGTGAAGAGAAGGACCCAACCTCATATACTGTAAGAAAAGTAGCACAGTATGATCCTCTATTATTCGAAGTAGTGGAGATGGTTACTGAAAAAATTAGCGATAAATTAGCACAAGCAATCAACGTGAAATTAAAGTCACGATTAAAAGGATTGTACCAAAAATTTTGCGAAGACTAGTCCCTATCTCTTTGCATTTGATGACTAAATGGAAAATGCTACGCGTACGTCCAAGGTGAATCATCCGTGTTTTTCTGAAACTCTGTCAAATTTGTGATGGCAACGCTATATTTTGTTTTCCTCTTTTCATATTTTTTCCATGATGCACACGAACACTTAACAAATGACCGACGAAAAGCGCTAAATTAAACGGCTACGACACCAAGCCCTGAAGTTAATTTCATGCTCGTTCAAATTGTACAAAATCCCACTAATTTCTTTTCACCAATTTCCGCGACACGTACTTTCAGCTAAGTTGTGCTATGAACCCCTCTATTACCGATTACATTTCATAAAAGTAATCAACCTGTTAAAGGTAGGTTTTATTGAAAGCCAGATAAAATCCTCCAGAATTTTAGACGTTCCGGGCCCTATTTATCTCTAGTATTTCTTTCTTCATCTCAGCGTACGTCCTACCCTTCTTCATCCCGGTTATAAAACCTATTTTCTGTCTTCCCCTACCTTGCTGGCCCAACATCCTTCCCTCTATCTATCTCCCATCCTCCTTCGATTGTTCCAATTTGTTTTGATTCACCTATGTTCTTTTCCACTAGCTCCTGATATTCCCTCCTTTTCAACCCTTTCAATTCTTCCACGTTCTCGCTCATCATCCTCCTACTTCTACAAAGCCTCTTTAGTCTAATATTACAGTTCATTATAACTAAGTTATGATCTGAGTCCGCATCAGCCCCCGGACAGCTTCGCGAGTTTTTTAGTTTCTCAATCTCTAACTTACCATGATATAATCAATTTGATATCTCATGGTATCACCCAGCATTTTCCATCTGTATCTACGCCTGGGGCGACGTTTAAACCAAGTGTTTGAAACTACTAATTTATTTCTCCAACAAAAATCAAATGCCTTCTCACCGCGATCATTTCTTGTCCCTAGCCCATACCCTCCCACTTCAAATTCATCCCTCCCTACCCCCACCACTGCATTCCAGTCGCCCGACACTATTAGATTTTCTTGCCCTGGACTTCTCTAATAATCTCATCTAGTTGTTCGAATTCCCCATCAACCTCATCCTCTCCATGGTAACTTGTGAGCATGTAGATCAAGACCGAGATGACATTCGTTGGGCGTGCTTTTATTTCTACCACTAGTATCCTGTCGCTCACCGGTTCAGTGTTTACTACTCTCAACCCCAGTTTTGCATTCAAAACCATAGCTAACCCATGTTGACTCTCATCTTCCCCAGGGTAGATTACCCCGTAGCTATCACTCCAATAGTCCCCGCTATCCCTCCATCTCACCTCGTATAGCCCTAGATAATTTATTTTCCCTTTCTCCGTTTCCTGTTTAATATTTTCCAGCTTCCCAGGCATCATCATTGTCCTAACGTTCCAAGTTCCTATTTTTACCGCTACTTTTCTCCTTTTTCTATTCTTCCTCTCTCCAGTTCATTTTATCCTCTGATGACATGGTTGTACAAGGATTTCGTGTAATGACGACCGCGGAGGCCTTGCCTCCCCCACTGCCGGGCATGACACCCGCCCTAGTGGGCGGCGTCCCGTAGTTGCCAGGAGTCAATTCTCTATGAATGACTTTCATATTCTGGGTAATTGGTAGTTGGGAGGGAATCCCACCCTTGCTTCCCGAAGGAATTTTTAATGTGACGCCATCACAGAACTACCTTTCGTTTGGCTCCTACCCTTCGACTTATCTGACATGGGTGGCCCTACCAGGAGATACATATAGTGATTGCTGATGCCAGTCCAGCTATAGGGGTCAATGGAATGCGCAAGCCCTTCCACCACGTCAAGGTTGTAGTCTGAGGCAAGGGCCATTTCCGATAAGGCCCTGAAATCCACGCGAGAATACATTCACGTTTTTGGCGTTTCTTTTTTTTTAACTTGCCTTAAGGGAGGGCACCATTACCGTTAAGGTATAATACAGATGATTCGAAAATGTTTGCAACTTAATTTGGAAAGGCAGGCAAATCTGCTTCGTAATAATGAGAATGTTAATCCAAGCTTTAATTTTGTATTTTCTTGAACTGAGAATACTCCATCGGCTCCTCGCCAACGTAATATGATTCGATTTCCAATAGGTATGGGCGTCCAACAGAGTATGTGAGGCATTTCATAAAATTTGCAGATACCGTTAATGCGGATCTTGGTCGATCGAAGGTTGATTACCAGTTTGACGCTTCCAGACTCGACTACGTGGAAATTAATTCTCATTGAGGAAATTCATTCTCACTGAATAAGAGAACCATGCATTTGTCTACAACATTTTTATTCTCACGGTACGTATAGTCGAAAAAAAATTCTTGGACCACAATTCACTCAAGTGCAATTGCTTATGTGTTGAAACTTACCACACAGGCAGTAATGTAAAGAATACAAGAATTATATTCTAAATTATTTTCCCTGATTTAGGCATGCTAATGTTAGACTAGAGTTTTCGGCGCGGTATTCGAAATTTAGGCAAAATTATAATGAAATATGTATTTTTCGAATATTGGACTCGGCGTGACAATTTCATGCGTGTTAGCAACAATTATTACAACGAAAAATGTATTATTTTTCGCTTAGAATAAAATCTGTGCATATTTTATCGTATGCCATGTGTTACAAGCTACGTATAAAAATGTCGTACGAGATTCCATGATACGTAGGAAAATAGCATTGAATTGCCAAAAAACCAAATCGGTATGATGAAATATTTTTCGATTGTATCTAAACATATCACTAATGAGAACATGTATGCAAAATTTCACGCAAATCTTAACATTAAAAAATAGCTCCAACCACCTAAAGTCATTTTATGGTGGAGCTAAATTTTCCTTTTCGATATGACGCTCGGCTGGCACTGAACGCTCTCCAGCGGTCAGGGATGAAAACTTTTGTGGGTCCGATTGCATCGAGACGGAAGGCTGGTAGAGAACTATTATAGCAAACAATCAGGAGCGAAAGTGGTAGCAGACGCTGTCGGCGCGTAAATTGGTTGGAATGCCGCCAAATAAGAAAGGCGAAGATGAGGAGGAGTAGGAGGTGGAGGTAAAGCGATTGCCAGAAGGCATTACTGTAACGGCCGAGTATTTAAGCAGGGCTGGAGCAAACAACGCGGGTGGGGCCAAAAAGGGGAAGTCAAAAAGGTTTGATTGCAACGGGACGGGTGCCGGTGCAAGCGAAATCCGATTACCCTCCTCCGTCAAATATTGGCCCTCGGCTAATTAAAATGCTTCACGAGCGAAGGCGATCCGTCGATATTATCGCCCGGCCGCTTCGAAAGCGTCTCAAGAGATTTCTTGCGACAGGTTCTTTCATGAGAGAAGTGCAATAAAGTCTTTAAAAAGGTAAACCCAGAATCAAAATTCAAACGGCCGAGCGAGAAATCATCACAAAAATTGGAACGAAAATAATAATAATAGAGCGAAAATTAGCCAAGGGTGCCTGATGCAATCTAACGGGAAGATTGTAAAGAATTGGAAATTTTGTTTTGTGTGAGACTTTTATTTGCTGTTTAAACTGTGGCTGGTGTTCTATGAACTGATACTATGGCAGTGCACGGCGTAAAGGCGTATTCATCAAACGATGTATAACATGGAGTAGAACAACTCAGCCAAACTTTCATTTTAAGTGGAGACGACTGCCACAGCAGGCGAACAAACACGATATTCTGTCATTTGAAGGACAGCAAATCACTTTATAAAACAAAAAAAGTCGTTTCAGGCGTGATATGGTGGAATATCATTATTAAAGAAAAAATTGCCAATTTTCTTTAACATTATAAAACCTTTCTCAGTATGGCTTGCTTCAACTATACACCGTACTCACACCGTAATGTGGTAGACCTTTTCATTACTGTCGAGTCTCAAAATCCCAAATTAATTCTTGATACTTATCGCTCGGTTTCTAATTTGGCACGCATTTAACAGCAAATCAACTTCTGGTAGAGTAAATGATCCTTGCCTAAGCGATAAGCAAAAAATTGAATTCAAAGGAGAATAAGTCCTCATTTGCTTCCCTTGAATGCCTGGATAAGGTAATATGGACGCGGGATGGGTGCCTCAGGAAACATTGATACAGAGTTTAAAAACAAAATAATTAAAATTTTATTTGAGAACATTTCAAGAGTAAGTTTTCGTAGCACGCTGTTTAACACATTAAACTCCGAATTCTACTATCACTGACGTTTTGCAAAAAATAAATAAGGGGACCTGTAAAAAGGAATGAGGGATACTACGGTACTAAGGATTGTAACACTGATATTAACTAGAACAGCCCACTTTCATTCTCAACCAGAACTACCCACTAGTCCAATGATATTTACTCTTTTTATCGGAATTTAGATTACTTCATCCGGCAATCACAAATGTTTAAAGATATGCACTGAGTAAACATAGGCTAACTGCTCTGACTAGTTACACGTGTTGACGCTTTCCTACAAAAAATAATTATCTACCAGCTACCAAGAGTATTTTTTTAGCATAATACATTTATATTTTAGACTCTCAGTATTATACAGAAGGGCGCAAAGGTGTGTGGCAGGGGATACTATACCTCCACATCGTGGATAATAAGGTTTCCTTCCCTTTGGTGTTGTTTCAAGTGCAATGAAAACAAGAACGCTTTTCTAAGAGTGACAAAGACCACTTCATTTCAGTTATTCATTTAGCTGGAGAGGCAAGATTTCCACTTACATTCATAACGTTAGTACATCAACAAATATCATATTTTCTTTCTCAAGCGTATGTTGAAGGCGGATATTTTAACATCAAAAAGTTGAGTTCTCACATTATTTCATACAAATGCTACATAATTAATTTTTGGAGCACAAACGTTTAAGTCGGGGGTGGGAGGGTGCTTAACCTTCGGGCCTTCCCAAATGATGACTGTGAGGGATATAAGATACGGAGTGGGATTCCCAGGGGTACTACCAGAAACAAGAACCGAGATTCCCCAGGCATATTTTGTCAGACCCCATTAAACTAAGAGGAGAGTCGCATTTGAATCCGATTGATAAATGGAAAATTTTCGATACATTTTACATCGACGAAGTCTCATATAAAACCTCTTTCCACTGGTTATGGGAGGCTGTTGGGGAGATGAGAGCCTTAAAAGGTGGCCATTTAAGTTTATGTTAATAATTTCATTTTGAAAATGTCATGTTTAAAATGGGATAGTCTTACGATCGGAGTTATTTATTATTAGTTTCAAAACCAATCCACGTTACTTTTTATCGTATTTCAATTTTTCTATGCATTTTCAAAAAATCGATCGGCAAGAGTTCCTACCACCATTATTACGATGGAATAGCGAAATCGATGGAAATTATTTCGTCGCATTTCACTAAAAACACATTGTAAACTTTTTCAAATTCTGCGGAGAATAAGATGGATTCCAATCAAAAACTTTGATAGCTATGCAATTGTCTTGTCTCGTCAATAATGTTCAAACTGCACAACTAAAGACTTGAGAGATTCAAACAAAGCTGCATACAATAGGAAACGACTTTTTTTCGAATCAGCGACCGAGTGATTTGGATGAAGAACTATTCCGGGGAATAAACAACTTATAACATTCTTTTTAGGAAGTATACAGTGTCTTGGGTTGAATTTCATTGAAAGGAGAAACTTGAAACGAGAAAAAAATCGGAGAAATTATTTTCTTTAGGCTAGAATAAGTTTATCTATACACTAAGTTTCCTAGGCCCTACTCAAGTAATTGACCTCTTTTGAATGTGAATAGCCCGAACGGCGTGATGGGTAGGAGTTATCTTTAGTAAAAAATTAACCGTCAAATGAAAAAAAAAATATTTTTTTTTCAATTGCCAGTGAGAACATTATGGAAATATGTGGGACTAAAATTTCTCTCGGCTACAAAAAAACTTTTCCTGAAAATAAAATTTTACATGAAAAAAACTTTTTTATTCATCGCCAGTCGAGATGATTAGAAAGTATCGTAGCCATAGGAGCTACCTTGAGGTAATTGGAGTGAGGTATTACTCAACAAAAGTTCAATTATTTTAGCCTCATTATAAATAAAAAGGTCTCATCTTTCTACTGATACCAAAATGCCTGCTACTTACCGCACTACTTTTCGATATATTTATAAAAAAATAGAAGCAGTTTCACTTCGGATATGGTGCGGCTGTACGCTCCAGAGACATATATGTACGTGCATACATATCCACCACGCCGTTCCCTTTCGGAGTAGATACAGTGAAAAAATCAAGTCTCAAAGTCTCAGTTTTAGACTATGACCAAGTTTAGACCATCAAGTTTTAGACCCATCCCAAAAGTCTCAGTTTTAGACCAAGAAAGTGGCTCCTTAATTGGAGGGAGAGCTCCTTAAGTGGAGTATTAATAAGTTTCCTTACTACTTTCTTGAAATACATAGATATGAATAATGGAAAATAACATCATGAAAAATTTATTAAACTAGCCCACCAATATCTGGGTCACAGCACAGTCACAGCACTACCCCTCTGGCCTTTCCAACTGTTGCCCCCCATGTTTTTCTGGCTGAATTTTGGGAAGAACATCGTTAACAGGTAACCTCAGCTAGTGGCGTATCTAGACTTTTGCTCTGGAAAGGGGTCCAGAACATGTTTAAAAGATGGAATGCCGGTGGTCTAGCTTAATGAGGAGTCCTCCCCCGGAAATATTTTAAAATTATAACAACAAAACTACATTTTATTGCCCTTTTGGAAGTATTTTAAGATATTTAGTTTGTTAATGTTTTATATATTAATTTTGGCACCGTTAACAAATTTGCTTCTGGGGGCGGAACCAGTCCCTACCCCCTCATAAATACGTCTATGATCTCAGCCACAATATATTTCCATAAGTAGAATAAACTTGGCAATGTTGTTCTTGCCATCATATGTATCAGCCATATAGCCATCGGATCATATGTAGTGCACACCCATCGCGCCGTTCTCTTTCGGGGTAGGCACAGACAAAACTGTTTAATTTTCGGTGATATGCCTGTGAAGCTGACTCTGCTTTAATAATTTCCCCCATACTTCCCTATCCTTGCAAACCTCCTACACCTCTGCCACACACATACACCGCTACATACGCTTTCTCCTGATCTTAAGACTCCTAGTATTTATTCTATAATGAGTCCCTTCCACCACTTTCAGAGAGAAATTTTAAAAATAACTGAGTTCTGATGCAAAATTCGCAAAAGAAATTAACACATACCTATAGTTCGTACGTTTTCTAAATTATTGAAAAAATAATTTGGTACATAGACACCCATCACGCCGA
Source organism: Pyrrhosoma nymphula (assembly GCA_963573305.1). Lineage (NCBI taxonomy): Eukaryota > Metazoa > Arthropoda > Insecta > Odonata > Coenagrionidae > Pyrrhosoma > Pyrrhosoma nymphula. The sequence goes on along the minus strand of OY754330.1, from coordinate 65,024,806 downwards.
CATAGACAAATACGCATAGACATAGCTTAATTCTCGGTGTTAGGCCTGTAAAAATGTTTTGTTTTGATAGAATCTTCCATACTACCCTATCCTTGTATACCACTGTTGCTTAAGGCTCACTCATACATTCACACACGTCCTCCCGTTCTTAAGACTGCTAATACTCCTCCTCAATTGATGTAATTCTCACCGTAAAAGTTGAATCAAATTAAATTATTACTCACCTTCATTCTTTTTCTTTGATCGCAAAACGACTTTCGATTGTGAAGACGTTATCAGCGGTGGGCAAGAAATAAATACTCAAGTTTAAGCCTCAGATGTGTACACTAATTTAATTACGGAGAAGTTCAGTCATAAAAATAAAGTTTTGGCGTCACTGACATTACTATACTTACTACTTCACGCTTTTTCCAGCTGCTTACATTTGAAAATGAAATTCGAATATAGTCTCTTCTAGGAGTGATGTATTCGATTACATTTTTTAGTCACTAGAGAAAAATCTCGTTCAAAATACTTCAATCCCGGGGTCTCCTCAGAAAGGGTTTGAAACTTTAGCAGGGACGACCAAAACAAGAAAAGAAATCCCCGAGCAAGAAGCCCGCGAAGAACGAACAACACATCCACCTATTCGTTAAGGTAGTTTGAGCGAAATATCACTTCTCATAGAATTTGCTGAATTTGACCTCATTTTAAAGAAAAAAACTCTCATATTTCCAATTATATGAAAATACTATCGAAATACTTGACGAGCAATTTGTCCAGAAATATAAGCTGCTTTGCATAAGATAGATTACGGCTGTGCGCTCCAGGGGGGGAATATCGGTAAAATTAGGAATTTCTAACGCCTATAGATTTCCTCAAAAAACTAAGTGTGTGTAGCTCGTGTTTTCTCAACTACTTATGAAATATAATCAATTACTCCCCGTAGTAATATTTGCAGAATTGCAACAAAAAAATCTGATGCGAAGGCGTTTTCGCCGTACGGCGTGAAAAAAATGAGTCAAGTTAGAGACTTATGAGGATATAATTATTTATTTAATTACTGGAAATTTTTGACATATATAACTATAATTTTGTGCAATTAATATTACGATATTTAATTCATACTTCTTGAAGACGATGAAATAAAAAAAATAAAATTCGAATAAGGTCTCCCTTATGACTAGGGAAATATCTCGCTCAAACTACACTCGGCGCGGGTGACAAATGAGCCGCCGCACGACACACCCTCACTCGTCACTTCTGTTTTATTCTTAATTTTTTTCTTCCTTCTTTTTCTAAAAGGGGTTCGCCACCTTATGGGAGAGCCGGACTTCAGGAGCGTCACGCTGCGATGGGAGTGCGATCGGATGTACCCAGCGCCCGCCTACGGGTTCCGCGTGAACTACTGCGAGGTGCAGGCGTGGGGACAGGATCGATGCCGCTTGCAGGTAAAGGAGTGAGCCCCTTCTTCCGGGGATACACGCGCTCAATGTCTGGACATTGTTTTCCCCTCTGGAGCCCTTACAATCCAGTAGTTGTGACGTCACACATGGTAAAAATCTGGGCGGTCTGGGTATTTGCCCGGAGACGTGGTGGGATATCCGGAAAAATCACTCCTCCTGGTAGAAGAAATGTGATGGTGAACCTTTTTGTAAATTGCCGCTCAACTGTTCAACAGAAAAATATCGGGGGAAAAAAGTCTCCTGGACCGGGAGCCAAACCCAGTCCCAGACTGGGACACTTTCTCCTCTCGGCACTTTTCTTTCAAAGCTCTCTCAGCCGTGCACCATGGCAGTTAATAAAATACGCACCACTTAATTAACTCCGCACCTGATAGATATCGCTGGGCGTAGTAAAGATATAACGTTTCTTCGGGGACATTACCACAATTAATTCAGCAATGCGAAGTTTAAGTAAAGGTTAATACTTCTTCCAACTACCAAATACCTAATAATTCATTTCTATACCGTCCTTGTTGATCAAATTCAAACCAAAATAGTGGTAGTACCATGCCGAATCTGATGCCATGTGCCTAGGAGTGGCTCTGTGGGGTAACTTTCTCTGCTGAAGGCATATCTGGTCTGCATAAACTGTAAGGCAGGCCCTCTGCTCTGGGTGTTAACGTTAAGATGTGATATGTACTCGGAGGGATCACCACAAAAGGGTGAGACTGTGCCTAAAGAGAGAGGCCTCCCCTCCTTTTTGAAGGAATTCGTATAATTCCTTCTTTTAGGAGAAATGCCCCTACCTCTCCTTTTAGCACGAGTAAGAAAGACAATTATCCATAAGATTCCGGTATGGGCAACTGGCTTTCCACAAGGAGTTCCAGTCCCAGAAGTGGCGGGAAATTTTAAATGGCACTCTGACACATGCTTTGATGCACTAAGGAGAGCACTTCAAATAGACCACTCCATCCATCAGATACGACGTTGGTTAAACCATGGTCCCCTTAGTATTGCCGGTGGTGAGACTTCTATCTCCTTCAACTTCCAGAAACATCCCTTAGGTCAGATAAGCTGGCAAATGTCCAAGGCCCCGCTAGTGTTATATTCACTGTTGAATATAACATAAAACTTCTAGTAAACTGACAACCTACAGGAGTATTTTCATATAGATCAGAGGTCATCAACCAAAGGGGAATTGCTCCAACGTGGAAGACTTTAGGTGGCTTAGGGGGGGAATTGGAACCACTATTCAGCAAAATGTGATATTCTATAGATTACGTAAAATCTGTTAAATTGCAGTTTCTTTGAGTTTAATCTTCATAAATCTTAATGGAATACTTTAAAGTCAATATTTTAAAAAGGGGAGATAAAAATTATTTATATTCCAGTAAGTTATTGGGAAATACGCTCACCAATCGTTTTTCCCTTGCTCTTCGTCAATATACGTATAACACAATTGTGATCATAACGGTGAGACAGGAGAGTTGCACGCCATAACAGCCTGGCACACTGCATGTCAGAGCAACAAAAATGCTACCTTGACCTCCAGCATACATGCTTTAAAAACGTACTGGAACTAGTTGCCATGAATTTACTATCAGAAAATATATTTTCGTCCCTCTCAGTTCTACTTCTTTACATTAGGTTTATGTTTGTCTTGTACTATTTATTAAAAGGTTACAACATAGTGAAATTGGTAAAACTCATATTTGTAACTGGAAAACCCTTAACTTGTGGCATCAAAAATTTATGAATGTGTCAAATCTGAGTTCATATAAGTAAATTGACAAGCTAAAGGAACTAATTGGATATTATACAACTGTTATTTTGTCTTCCATCAAGGTCATAAATGCTACATCAAGCAATGAAGTTCTTATGGCATCCAACTCTCCAGTACGTATATTTTTTGCTCAAATCGGTGGTCTGAGAATGGCCACTAATTACTCCTTTGAAGTTTGGCCAGTTGCAGTGGGAGAAGACCAAGACTTGATCTCCAGCGATTTGAGAGCAAATTTAAGCAAATCAATCATCTTGGAGACAAAAGGATGTAAGTTCATATGGTTCATGTTTAAAGCATTTGGCAGCACTAAATTATTAATTTTACAACTGGGACAGAAGGGTATGCATAATTTGTTTTCAAATACCTTCAGAACTAACGGATTCATAAATTAATTTAAGATAAGGACTAAGATTTAATATTTATTAATGGAGGAAAGATGTTTTTAAATGTAAAACTTAGCAAAAACGGCAATATATATGGGTAAACATTAAATGCAATTTAGTCCTCTTATATTTTCAATGACTAAACATTGTGAATCTGTAATCTCTATCACAAAATCTCCACTGTCTTAATTTGCCTGATCCTCCCATTGGATAACTGCCAATATATTATTTATAAGGAATGTTATTCTGAACTCATTTCAACTGATACCATTCGCTAAAATCCAAATCCTAAACTGAGAAAAGAGAGCAATATCATGTAAGTGCATTACAGTAAAACCTCAATTTTACGCATCTTGATTTTACCTTATAATCACGATTTTGCGTAGCGACATTAAGGTCCGACCGGGAAGCAGAGAGTATTTCAGTGGTAAACTCTTAATTTTATGTAGTTTCTCGATTTTGCGAACTGCTGTGTTTTTTCAGTCAGACTTCGGTCTCTACGATCAAATTTTCCTAATTTCGACGTAGTTTTGCAATACCTTTTACAGATTACAAAGCTAATGAATACGACAGCTAACCCCAACATGTTCACAGGCATATTTAACTATGTACTCCATTTTCCGGCAATATGCACAAAAAATACGGCACTAAATTCTGTCTACAGAAATATATCTGTAACATTATTTCTACATTTATTACAAGCACCTATTTCCAAGCAAGCAACAAGCATCCATGTCGGAATAATATTCCTAACATTTGGAGAATGTTTTGTTAAATTTGTCTGGCATTACCATAGTTAGCGTCATGGAATTACAAAGTCTTATATTGTGACTTAAGACGTTCGATGTATTGCTCTTCAATATCGCAGACGCATTATACCTTATATGCCCCTCATTTTGGGCCATAAATCGGTGGTCAAATGAGGGAAGGAGAGCTTTTTTCGAGCATGAAAAGAGAAAACCACTCAAATTAATCGTCGAAAACAACCGAGAAAAATACGAAGTAATACGGTGTTATAACTAATATCAGTAAAAAAACCATATTTTGAAATATCAACGGAAAGTTTTTATTATTTAATTAATCTTGCTTCATATCGATGTTTTTATGGTGTTACAGTCGTGTGACTACTCAGTAAAGACATAATACAACCCGCAATGCATCGGTGACAAATTATTTTCCGCTCGAACGGAGGAACGCTTGCCTACCCATCCAAAATAGGCAAGTAGCTTTGCTCATACATTCAACGATAATTCTAAGAATTCACCAACTATTTTCATCAACTCATTAATTTTCCATCACGACGATGTTTCTACAGAACAACTGCGCCGCCGCGGAAAAGTCCATGTAGATATATGCAACCCGCGACACAATTGCGGCTTCAATATTTTTCCACGCATTAGATCTGCGAATACACTGAAGAAAAAAAACTACCACCGCTATTTTTTTATTCAAAGAAAATTAATATGAAGGAAATCCGTTGTATGCAGGTAAATATTGAAGGAAATTAGGTAAGTGCCCATTTCCAAAAATGGAGATGAAAAGTTTAGGCGGGTGGGGGGAGGCTTACATTCGAATGGGGCTATATTCTGCCAAATACGGTATATATCGACCATAGTACTTACTGTTCGTAACAATTATACTGGTAACGAATAATAATATTTAGGTAAGGCTGAGTACTACACACCATCTAGGATAACATTTTTCCTCAGTAAAGAGTGACAGGGATATCTTTAGCCTCCACATATAAGACTCCGAGGTGATTTTCAAGCAATAATTTTGGAGAAAAAGGTGGTATGGAGGTGGAAATGGTTGGAAAAGTCCGGTTATCTTATATGCCATCAAATGAGGTAATTCAAATCAAATTTATATGACTCGTGGCTTGATTTTTAAATACAATGAATAGACCTGAAAAATGTTATTATGCCATGCATTTTTCACAACCTTTGATTTTAAATACTGCCTCTTTTTTGGTCCCTCAAACTGCGTTAAATCGAGGTTTTACTGTAATTCCCTCACTGTTTTGGGCATTATTCCACCTTATAGCCTCAGAGATGCTTGATTACAATTGACATTTTGATCTTAGCCAAGTTAAAAAAATGTACTGCCCGATCTTCATCATGTTCCACAGTACATTTTAACAGTACCGGTCATTTTCACATGATCTATAGCATCAAAATTCTTATTGGTAAAACAATTGAGAACAGTAGAATTAATTTCATTCGGTTCATAAGTCTTGGTCATGTGCAAAAGGCATGTTCTTCAGGTTTTTTAACACCAGCTATGACTGGTGAGGTGCAGGGCCGTAGCCAGGGGAAGCCTAGAGGGGGTGCCGCCCCTCCTGGAATTTCTTTTGCCCCACCTAGCTTTAAGAGTCTTTTAATCTTTTTAAGAGTTTAAAACCTTTTAGTACTCTGCTTTAAAGAGGCGAGCTTTAAGAGTCAAACAATAACTCATATTAATGGATATTTATTAAAGGATATTAATTTTGTACCAACCTTGATAATTTTTTACTAAAGAACTATAAAACGTTTGCCCCTCCTAAAGACATGACCTGGCTACGGCTCTGGTGAGGTGACAATGATAACTATTGATAAACTCATATTTAACTCTTTTGCTGCCCATTCTCCAATATATCAGCTCTGTGTTTATACTGAAACTGCTTACAGTCAATATTTCATCCTGAATTTTTCATTCATTAGAGCTTAGTTTATTTTTATTCTCTAAAAATAAAATTTTTAATTAGTTGCTACCAATCAATATCTATGCATTTCAAATTATTTATAAATCTTTGAAAAAATGGAATAAAATAACAATACCATTATCTACACTAATGCAAGCAAATGTCCAGGGTTTGTAAGGGGGAGAGGGGGGGCTACTTATGGAGAAAACATCAGAATGGTTAAGAACGTAGATGGTTAAGGTGTCATTTTTTCGTACATTATCACTTATATCTGGAAAAAACCCAAATTTCTATTTTTGACCCAGATAAATTGAATAATGAAAAAATAAACACGCCTCAACTCAAACGTCCTGTTAAATTTGCATAGCAATCACATATATAGCTACCATTAACCCTCTCCCTCCTAACTCGGCCAAAACCAGCCATATGGCGTTCTCTGGCCGCTCTGCAAATTTAAATTCCCAGTATCCGGAGAGAAGAATCTACGGCCAGTTTCGACCGACTTAAGAAGGAGCACGTCTTTGGGCATTTAAACTTCAGAAGGGAAAGGGTTAACAAAACTGCACTTAAGCACAGATGTTTATACTTTGTAAAAATTAGTAGTGGACCCGAGCAGCATTTTGATGCTGGCCCAATGTCGAGCCAACACCGGTTAATGTTAGCTATGTGTTGGCCCGACGTCAGCTACTGACTCAAGCCCATCATTGGGATGATAATGTTTGCTAGTGTCAGGATGTCTATCCAGTGTCGCAACGATCTCAGTTCAGTTCATTAACAGTGAAATAGCCTACACAAAACATTTAAACATAAATAAAATCTATACTGATAAGATTTGCATGACTGAATATTTTGCCCATCATTTTAGACAGGTTATCAGTTAGTAAAATTAATGACAATGGCATGCTTAGCACACCTTACCTGGGATGTGCCAGTAGTAATAATGTTGAAATAGATACAACCTTGAGGCTTTTTGTTAAGGAGAATCTACTAATTACTATGTGTGTCAGAAACTAAGAGCAGAAATTCATGATAATCATACCTTATGAGAATTTTTTATCAGTTTCAGCCAAGGCAACCTTATGCCTACCACAATTCAGTGAGGTGGAAGTGGAGACTGGGCCATACTTTGGGGGAAGGATTGCAGTGGAGGGAGTGGACGATAGCATTCCAGATGATTCAACTGTGCAAAATGCCACTGACGACCCTGATACTAAGGAGAAAAAGGACAGCTTGAGAACAGGAAAGAGAAAGAAGCAAAGAAAAGGTCGCTGTTGGGTGGATGGGGATCCGGAGAGTCCCAAAACCACATACATTTTGAGGATAGAGCATGGTGCCGGGGATGCTTGCGGTGGTGGGAGCGTGTCAGCCATCAATGAGACAGCTGTATCAGCCTTCGTCATGGTGCAAGAATCCCGATCCATTCTCACTCACAGTGCCCGCAGATTTCTGGTTCTCTGTTCTTATCAACCCGGCACTCTGACAGTCCGCGCAGGGTGAGTAATGGGGACACCAGAGTTACACAAGAAGTATACAAAAGTGATACCTCAACTTACGAGCGGTTAAATATACAAACTTTTCGAGGCATTAGACGAAAGACTATAAGTAAAATTTTTCTATATCACGTTCTAGCCACTAGATACAGACTAATTCTCAAGATACAATCTATGATACTTTTTCTAATAAGTTCGCAAGTCAACATGCCACTGTATATGTATTTCAAGAACTGATACATACATCAGTATTAACAATACATATCCAGCACATGCTCCAAGACTAAAACAAAATTAATAGATATATTCCTATGCCACCAATGTGTGCTGTGTTGTAGAAGAAACAAAATAAGATATACACTGCCAAACTGAATGTAAAAAAATTCCTTCATTCCTAACACTATAATTGACTATAAAAAACACAGCAAGATGCCCAGACTCTCAGTTAACATGCAACTCACTTTCCACAATTCCTTGTTCCAATTCCTCATTCTTTTCTTTTCCATAGCTGGTGTCCTAACATCCCCTGCGGCAGCTCACAACATGAACATTGTGTTGATTGAGCCTTTCACTTCAACTGAATCGTATGCTTTAATTTCAGGATTTATAATAGCCTATACTGATTTCCAACCCATAGTAAACTAACTTTTTACTGGCATTGCAGAAATTAATGGCACCAACCTGCATAGATTGTGACACCAGTGAGAGGAAAGCATAGCAGAGTGGTGAGGAAAGGGCCCAAAGGTCCACTTTGAGGGCCTCCCAAGAAGCTATCTTTTCTTCTGCCACCTCATTATCACTTCCTTTGTCTCCCTGAAGTAAGGTCTCTGCTGTTGAATACTACCAAGTTTTGCAATGCTAACAACCTCCCCAGAGCAAACACCATACTATTGTTTTAGAAACCTTTTTAGTTAATTTCCTGATAGGGAAGCAAGTCCCATAGATCCATTCTTATAAAAAATAAAAGCAAGCATTCAAAGAGATTGAAATGATTTCCCAGCAATTCTAAACTGTTTCCTAGAAAAGTTTATTGGAGCACCTTACTAACAAAATCTTGCATAAACTAGACGCCAAAATCCTTGATTAATTAGCATACATTTTTTTTCAAAGTTTACCCACTGCTGGTATTAAAATATGCACAAAAGCATTCATACAAATGCCTACTCAGGTGCTGATGACAAATGCTGTTTACTCTAGGCCAGGGGTCGGCAGGGTTATGAGATAAAAGAGCCAAATGTGACCCTCACGAAAGTTTAAAAAAATAGAAGAGAGCCATGTGTTTTAACAACAGTACTATTAAACCAAGTATTAACATTAAATAAAAAATAAAATATCACAATACATAATGTGAAAGCAATTATTTAAAATTAAAAAACAAGAAAATATAGAAGTTTCATTTTCATACATATTTCCTCTTCAGAGTCACATGTGTGAAGCCAAAGAGCCGCAAGTTGCTCGCGAGCCACAATTTGCCGACCCCTGCTCTCGGCTAACTAAAATAGTTGGCAGCCACTGTTAGCACTTAAATCCACAAATTTTACCAATGAATGCATCATAAAGCTATGATTGTGGTTAACGTCATGCAGGTGCACATAATTTCAAGAACAAAAGCACTGTCAACAAAATGCACACACAAAAGAAAGTGGACAGCACACCAAGTCCCCATTTTATAATGTCTGGGTAACATTAACTACAAGATGGCATAGTCTTTACGTTAACTTGATGTCAACTGGGAGTTTGGATTTTATAAATGACATCAGACTTTCAGTTAGTGGACAAAAGCATTGATAATTGATAAAGGCATTAACTTTGGTTTTTATGCCATGAAAATACTTAACCAGAGATTATAAAACTGGGTTATAAGTAGAGATGGGCCACTTTGAAAATTACCTCGGTAATTTTCGTAAATTACCATGGTATTTTTCGTAATTTACCGAGGCCCTTGAAAATTACCGTAATTTTATGGATAATTCACCCATGTTTGAGATAATTTTTCATACAGACAGATTCCCAACATGATTTTTTTAAGCTAAGTCCACATTTCTGACGTGTTTAATTATAAATTGAGGAATGTTCAACTAATTTTTGGCATATTTTATTAAATTATAATATTATTGAGTAATTATTAGTAGAATATTCTTCTTGAAAATTTCTCATTCTCTGACAACAGAAAGCCAGATTGCGTGTTGCTGCCGTAGTTATTTTTACAATTTTAAAAATTTCTAACTGGTTATAACCATTATAATGTTGTATTAAGTATGGGTTAAACATATCGTATCCTCTCCCTTTTGCTATTGGCATTCTTATTTTGCCATACATTTTCTGTTTAATGCTTAAAACTGAAAAATACTGGAAAATTACGGTAATTTTCGAAAATTACCGTAATTTACCACGGTAATTGACCTCAGATTAAAATTACGGTAATTTTCCCATCTCTGGTTATAAGTGCACAACTGCTATGATCATGACTTAATTTAGCATAAACATATCACATACTTTTCCTAATTCATTTAATAAATAGGATCAACAATATCTAAGAACTCCTCTATCGTAATTATGTGTTTCAAAAAGTCATACGTAATAAGGTGCACTTATTTTTTTATGTTCTTGCTTTCGGTAACACATTGTATTTTAATGAAGCACAAGCTTTCACCGACCCTTCTGCCGGCTTCGCCAGACAATAATGACATCAGTAATTATTGCCTATCACTCAATGCTGTCAAAAGTACCCAATGTCAAGTAAACTACAACTGCTGCATAAGTATATGATTTTATCAGGTCGTGATGCAAATTTTAAATGCTGCTTCTATGCATGCATACACACTTCCAGCTCCAAAGTAGCTTGGTGGATTATCATATTTTTGCAATCTTAAGTTAGTTTCATTTACTCCAAAACAGCATTCAACTGCCTTCATCTGGTAACAGACCTGATAGTACCATGGATGGTCTTGGATATTCAGGTGACAAGGGTGACGCAGAAGCTACCAATGATGTCAGAGAACCACGGATACTTAGGCAGTCTCGAGACAAGAAATATGATGGACTGATCATAGCTAGAGCACGTACAGCTGAAAAGCTAACTGCACAAGGTGAGATCTACAGCAAGTACATATATTCATTCACAAATTACCTATTTGAACATTATAAAACATTTCTGAAGTTAAAAGGCATATTTTTAAAGAATAGGTATTTTACATAAATTATGAGCTTAAAAAAAGTATTTTCGTTCCTCTGGAAAATGTATGATGGTATGGTTAGTTACCAGTAAATAATAAAATTGATGAGCCCATCAAAGGCCTCCATAGGTATCACTACACAAAAAAATACCTACCTAAATAATCAAAACTGATATGTGGGTTATAATTTGAAATCAGAGATACCGAATACTAATCGATAGATCTGATAGATAAACTGATAGGCCTATTAATTAATGGACATTGATTACATAGGTATACCCATGCACCTACATATTCTTTAAAAAGAGAAAAATGCAGAGGAATTTAATTTTCAAGCCACAACTTCATATTTTATACTAACTGTAAAAGCAATTCCCACACAGCACACTCAAAATTTATACCGTATAAAAGTTGCGTAAATAGTATAGTATAAATTGTAAATAATATTTCGTCGATTATGTACGTAATATGTGAATAATATGCAATATATGCAAATATTATGCCATCGAAAACTGTAAATAATATTTGCATAATATGTACATATTTTCAGAATATCTCGGCGAATGAAATGTGCATCATTTCTTAAAATTATGCCCTAAAAATCGGCGAATGCCATAAAATGCCCACTACATTATTGTCTTAGGTATATAAATCTCCAGCCTCATAATTATGCAATAGCATATATATATATATATAATCGCATAATATGCCAAATATATGCACAGAACGAAATGGCATATTATGTGCATAATATTTGATTATTTGGTGAATAAACATGGAAGGTATGCACATGAAGGTTGAATCACCAGTTCCTGGTTTTATCATTCTGCAAATGCATTTTTTGTTCGCTTTTTCAGCCGTAACGTCGGTATATGAATTTATCTTTATGAGCGTGAAGGAAAGATGTTAACAAAACCATGACTTTGCAAAATACATGGTGTTTCAATAGAGTTAGGCATATCACGGCAGTGTATGCTGATAAAAATGGTATAATAGTTATGCGCATTATATGCCAAATATATGCACAGAACGAAATGGCATATTATGTGCATAATATTTGAATATTTGGTGAATAAACATGGAAGGTATGCGCATGAAGGTTGAATCACCAGTTTCTGTTTATATCATTCTGCAAATGCATTTTTTGTTCGCTTTTTCAGCCGTAACGTCGGCATATGAATTTATCTTTAAGAGCACGAAGGAAAGATGTTCACAAAGCCATGACTTCACGAAATACATGGTCTATAGCACCTCCCCGAAAATTATCGTAGTTAGAAATGTTAACGTCAGGGACTGTAGAGTCGTAAAAAAAGATCGTATTTAACAAGTTTCCCACGCTATGGTTGCTACCTCGTTCGCTTTGCTGTTCTCTCGCCTCGTGCCTGATTCCGCCCTGTGTTTCGCCTCGTGCCTCGTTTTGTGCTTCGCCTTGTGCTACGCTTCCTTCTTAGAAGATTTGTTCTTTTAAGAACTACTATTTTGCAGTACCTTTAAAGGACTATTTTTTAGATTTAGCAATCGACGCTACGCTTTCCCTTCCTTGCCCACTTATCCTTTTTTCCTACCATACATTTCCCTTCTTTCGCTACCTTAACCTGTTCACCCTTCCTCTTCATTCTTCCAGCATTTTCCCAAATATCCTTTTCTGTCACCCCTGAGTAACCCTTGAAAATAATAGTGAATAATATGCACATCGTAATCAAATATTATGTAAATATATATTAGGCCACATCAATGGTATAAAATGTACATAATATGTACATAAAATGTGCATATTTTGGTATAATCTCTTCATAAATTGCGTATATATTTGCACAATATGCCACATAAATGGAATAAATTGTGCGTAATATGTACATAAAATGTGCGTATATATGGTATAATGCCCTAATAAATTACGTATATACCTATGTGCATAATATGCAAATATATATTATGCCACATCAATGGTATAAATTGTGCATAATAGGTACATAAAATGTGCATATATATGGTATAATATCCTAATAAACTGCGTATATATGTGCATAATATGCAAATATATATTATGCCATATCAATGGTATAAATTGTGCATAATATGTACATAAAATGTGCATATATATGGTATAATGTCCTCATAAATTGCGTATATATGCGCATAATATGCAAACATTATGCCATTCCATTCAGTGCATATATTTTGCATATTATGCGCATATATCGCAATTTATGGGGACATTATACCATTTATATGCACATTTTATGTACATATTATGCACGTTTTATACCATTGATGCGGCATAATATTCGCATAATATTTGAATATTATGTGCATATTATTCAATTTGTGCTGTGTGGGAACCAACTAATTATCCATTGTTTGTTTTTCAATGAATACTCCTTGACGAAAAGAACATAAAAAAACTTCAACATCAGCACAACTAGTACTGATGATACTGCTGGTTGTTGCTGGAATAGTCGGATTTGCAGTTCTAGCAGTTTGGCGGCTGGTCATTGCTGGCACTAAATGGAGGCATGGCCGCCTAGGTGAGTAAATGCTCTATCAGTAATGCAAAAGTGTTTAGTTCAGTAGGTGAGTAAAATTGCAATGGAGTAGCACAATACATATAATGCAAGTCACCGATTGAAGCACAATTTTTTTTTATTAGTGCAATTTGAATTACTTTCCATCCCAGGATGGATAAAGGCTTTACTGACCTATTATTCTAAAGTGCCATTTTCCATACCCATTCAGAACTGGATGACATTCAATCAAGGTGTTTACCAAATATATTGTAGATCCATGGAAAATTCTGATTTCAATTTCCCTGACTACATGGAGTGTTCTTTGATGTTTCCTTTGCAATCAAACAATTTCAAATATGAAATTCCTTTTTAGCTCTTTGTATCATATGCCTCCCTTCACATCATCCGAGACTCCCTCTATCACCCTCTTCTGCATTTTGTTACCCCTAAATTCATCCTCTACCCAATTTTCCCACCTCCTTATTTCTCCTATGAGCTTCCTTCCCTCTCCACCCATATACAAAGTTTCCTCATTTGTAGGAACTTTCCTTGGGTTTTTCACCATGTTAAAGACTCCATGCTGGCCAACATTTCAACACCTAACTTGGACATTGTCTTCAGGGTAACAAAACCTCAACCTCAATACCTGCCCTGAAGACAATGTCCAAGTCAGAAGTCGAAACAATGGGCAGCGAGGAGCATTTAACCTGCTGGGAAACTCAAAAACAGTTCCTGCATCTTATTCGCCAGGGAAATACCCGCTCTTCTATTTCCTCATTTGTTTTCTTCTCCACGCAGCTTACCCATTCTCATCCCTTTCCTCACATACATCTCTGAAGCATCCAGTGTAATACTCATCTTACTTGTGCAGTGAACAAATAACTGAAACATAAAACACTACACTCCACTTTACAGTTCCACCACAATATTTTCTTAATGTAATTACTTAGGTTTCCCCTCATCAATAATTTATACCTTTCACGAGCGCTTCCTTGGCTTAAGCAATCCTTCACCTAACATCTTTACTACTGAACCCATTCTCATTCAAAATATTTCCCAGCAATGTGAACTATTCCACCTGCTGCAGATGGTCTCAAGTCTTAGTATTGACTCAAGTTTTCCTATTCTGAGAGTACCTCACCTTCGTCTTTGCATGACTAATTTTCATGCCTAACCTGTCACATCATCTCTCTAATTAGCTCATCAACTGCTGCCCCTTATGGCTAAAATCCCAGATCGTATACTAATCTCGTTATCAGCTCCACTCCAATTCAATTCCCAAATCCAAAGTTTAAAATTTCATCTAACCACTGCCTCTAAGTTCAGGTTAAAAAGCAAAGACAATAGAGGGCACCCTTGCCTCACTTTTATCACTGCCCAATCAAACCTGTCATTCACTATCCTTACCTGAGCTGTATGATTCATGCATATGGCTCTAATGATCCATATATTCCTCCACTCTACACCTAATTGTTGCAGTGACTGAATTTACTCACAAGGAAACATCGCGTGACTGATGTTCGGGATCCAAACAAGGTAATTATTTTCTGAAACTATAGAGAGAATGAGGGAAAAGTGTCACATCTTTCTTCCACATAGGCCCGGGTTCGAGAGAAAAACGTTATTAAAGAATCTTCCTCCATATAAATTCTTTGCAAGTGCATGCCTCGCTCAACAGACGTCGTAGTCCAGTGCAATAAGGCGCTGAGACGGTTATCCTTATATGGTGGTTGGGGTTCTATCCCAGGTGGTGGCACTTTTTTTTCTTTCGAATATTTTACGTAATTACTGTAAATTGTCCATACATTTACGGCAGTAGCAACAATTTTTTTTTAATTTTCATCCTAATTGCTGGATTTTCAATCAATCCCCTTGGGCGACTTTCGAAACTCATTTCGGGTTTCTTGTTTGGCCGAAAAGAGACTACACATTCTGGCAGACCTAATATGTTTAGATTTTGAAAGTACAAAGATACTTCCGTGAATAGAATGGGCTTCGATTGGTCGTGGGTCTTTCTCAAGGCCGTAAACAATGAACGGATTATTACTTTTTAATTAGCAACGATGTACTCACTTAAAATTTCCCAGGAGCCACGCTTGAGTAGTGACATTTGTCATCTGAAAGTATGCAATTCCACGCCATGAATGAAAGTAAAATTCCTTCAATTGAAATAAACATGAGGTGGGAAAAGAAATAGTGTTATCATTACGTGATATTTTTTTTGTGCTGGAATATCTTCCTCTCCCCCAAGATACAGGCTTTGCTTCAATATAATATGTTGCTCCGCAAAAAGGTCATAGCAAATATTTTTTACATAACCTTGGAAACAGTTACCATCTCTTTTTTACCTATATCATGTTCACTATTAAACAAGAAACAGAGTTAATTAAATCATTCCTCGAACGTGGCTCCTATGAAATTTTAAGTGAGTACATAGTTGCTAATTAAAAAGTAATAATTCGTTCATTGTCTACGGCCTAGAGAAAGAGCCACAACCAATCAAAGCCCAACCTATTCACGGAAGTATCTTTGTATTTTCAAAATTTAAACATATTAGGTCTGCCAGCATGTGTAGTCTCTTTTTGGCCAAACAAGAATTCCGAAATTAGCTTCGAAATTCACCCAAGGGGATTGATTGAAAATCCAGCAAATAGGCTTAAATTTTTTAAAAATTGTTGCTACTGCCGTAAATGTATGGGAGTGGGCAATTCACAGTAATTCCGTAAAATATTCGAAGAAAAAAAAGTGCCGCCACCTTGGATCGAACCCCAACTACAATATGAGGATGACCAGCTCAGCGCCTCAACCCACTGGCCTACGCTGTCTGTTGAGTGAGGCATGAACTTGCAAAGAATTTATATGGAAGAAGATTCTTTAATAACGTTTTTCTCTCGAACCCGGGCCTATGTGGAAGAAAGCCGTGACACTTTTCCCGCATCCTCTCTATAGTTTCAGAAAATAATTGCCTTTTTTGGATCCTGAACATCAGACACGCAATGTCTCCTTGTCAGTTCAATTAACACAGTAAAATACCTTTTTGGAGTGTACTTAGCACATGATGTCTATGATCCATCTAGGTCACATGCAAAATTGAATGTATGGTCCTGTAGTCATCGCATGCTTATGCTCCACACTTCTTTAGAAGTTAGAGCTGACAAAAAAATTTTAGACCACACCCTTCCCTCAAAAATTCCATAAATGGCCCCATAAAATTTAATGTCACCTAATTATCCTATAAATCTGAGTATTTCGGAGGGTATACTGTTCATTTCCACAGCCTTGATCCTTTTCATTTCCCAGAAATATTTCCTTATTACACAATTAATTCTTGACCCATACTGTCCCTATGACTAATGCATTGCCGTTCTATTTTTAGGGTATACGGACTACAGTCACTCATGTAAGGTTCTTAAATGTATTCTTTCAACCTAACCCGAAAGCCAATAAGTTTAATTTTTTCTTGCTGCTGTATTATCATCCCTTCCATAATCTATGATACCCAGAATCCTGCAGAACCTATTATTCCCACAATATCTTCTGATGCGTCATCCCTCTTTCCAGACTTTCCCATTCATCTCCTACAGCTACTGTTTCTATACTTTCATTAAGAGCCTTGCTATTAATGCTGAATATCAGCATGTTATCTTGTTTCTGGGTGTATCCGGACAAAATGTGAGGCAGTATTGGAGCACTAAATTAATTTGCACAGGTCAATATTAATTTCAATAATTTTTCTTTGGCGACAAAAATAAGCCAATATATAAATACCCACCAATTTCACTTTGAAAGTCCTTATTGAATGTAACCAATCATTCTGAATCTAATATACAATGATCAATCATAAGCCAAAATTTAAAACCTTCAATAATAATAGGTTTATTATTTGATTTCTTTCTAAACTGGTGAATGTGCAGTATCTAAAAAAACCATTTTTCCTTAAAAATCAACCAGGAGAGTATGACAGCAGTGACTCCATTAATGGAAATGCAACACCCACAGAAGTGAGCAGCAATGGATCTGTAGCCGATGTGGAAGCAGTTACTCGACAGGTCGCAAACACAGGAAGTCATGATGCAAGTTTTGCTGATAATGAAAGTGCAGTGAGTGACAATGCAATTCAAGATAGGGAAAGAGTGGCAGCAAGTGAAATAACCAATGAAGAACTGGCCCCTGATGAAGAATACATGGATGAACATGAATTTTTAGGACATGAGCATGTCCTAAAAATTCATGTTCAGACTTCCCAATCTGATGCTTAGTCCGGAGGATGTGCGATGTGTGTAAAATATTTGGTTCTGAATCAACGCATACCAAAGACTCAATTATTGGTTGAGAAAACTCCTAATCGAGAGAAAGCAAAACACCCAAGCTTTCACAAGTATGTACCTTCTTAGTGCATTCCTGAGATTTTCAGCACCAAGATATGAAACTTTGCTTATTTATGGCTTTACTAATGCTCTCTCTCTAGCTATGAATGTGTCTTATATGAGAGCCCCTTTGAATGTGTTGAGATTTTGTTAACATAAAGATAACATGAAAACCAATTACAGTAAGCTATTTTTTATATGAGCACTACAAAGGTCCCAAACCATGTCTCTACCTCAAAACATAATGGATAATGATCTACAGCAGCTCAAATATCTACACACAAGAGCTGTATCCAAATCTTCAAGCTTGTTTGCTGTAAGCCAGCTTGAGCATGATGTAGTAAGTATCCAAGCACGTCCAGATGACAAATAGCATGAGCCAAGACCTTTCAACAGTAGATAAGGTACGCATAACCCACCTCATGTTGATGATTGAACCAGTGATTTGCATTTAGGTACTTAGGAGGGTGATTAGATTTTCCTTGGAATTCATTCATCTTAAGTTTCAAAATTTTTCTTAAGAACTCCTAGTTCTGCTGCAACCCTAAATGCATGACAAATTATACTAATTGTGCGATCATGGCTTTTCATTGCATAGTCTTCAAAATGCCCTACAACAAGTACATATATATTATATCCCTGTTTACAGAAGAGAGGTTCAATATAGATGAGAAAATATTAGTGTCAATCATCACTTCAGTCATGAGACAAATGGAATATACTTTAACATTCACAATTCACTAAATAAACTAAAAGATTCTCCATCACTCTCAACTCAAAAGAGCTCAAATGAATGTTTGTGGGCCACAGCTTGGATTAGTATAGATGTGTCCCAAGGAGCTTAATCTACATTTGACCCCAAGCCAACTGGTCACCAGCCTAACTCAATATGTATCCACCAAGCTAGCATGCTAAACCTTCCACTGGTTCAGCTCAAGAACTTACTACATATTTACTTTATCCAGTTGGTTGAATATGCCAAGGTACATATAGCTTACTACTAAAAAAGGCAACACATGACTTACCAAAGGTAATTGAATGAACTCAAATTTTCCATGGATCACACAATTAAAGTATGTACATATTTTAGGCGGAAGTATCAAAATATGGCTGAACAAGTGGATGATTTGGTGTATCTTGGCCGAATATCTGCGAAAGATGTAAGGATAGATAAAGAGATTAAAAGGCATGTGTACTATTGCTGGAAGGAAAGACAAAAGGAGATAGTATGCGGACCATGTCAAGAAGTGAGTGCTTGTCAAGGGAAGTGAAAAATGCAGAGTACAAAGTGTTCTCCTCCCAACTTTATTATATGGCAGCAAAATCTGGGAATGTCAGGATAAGCACAAGAGTATGCTAAATGTAGTGGGAATGGGGTACCTGAGAAGTGTTTGCAAAGAGATCATATCACTTATTAGACATTAAGCAAGGTAAATTGTAATAGTCTTCGTACAAAGGATAAGCAACAAGAAAATAAAAATAATCAGTCACATAAAAATATTCAAAAAACAATGTCTGGTTTACACTTCATGAACTCATCAATATAATAAAAGGCTTTTGATACAAGCCAAGTAGTATACAGTTCTTGCCTCTTGAGGTAAAATGTTAAAAAATTTCAGCTTAATCACATGAAATTGATTTTTAGTTTTTGATAGCCGAAACTGTGGTATAACTTAGGAATGAGATAGTCATGAAATACTGTGAGTTGGATGCTCCAGTAATGGACATATATTAAAGGAGTGTGCTTCATTGGTCTAGTAATGTTGAGAGAATGAATGAGAGTTGAATAACGAAACAGATACATATATGATAGTAGAGTGAATGATGTGAGAGGAAGGGGTAGACCGTGAAAGCCATGGGTGAATGAGGAGGAAGGGACTCTTTAAGAGGAGGAATGCTGGGAGTGTTTAGAATAGGATAGTGAGTATGAAGCAATGCATTAATAATGAAGTGAAATAGGCATATAAGGATAGGTAATGAAGGGGGAGATTATCAAAAGAAAGCCAGTTCCCTAGGTGTAACAGGAACCACAAAGTTTTTTGACTTTGCCAACCACAAAGGGAATAAAGCAGTGGGCAGGGCCATAACTATTAACTTTGAGGCTCCAGGGAAAAACTTGATGTTGACGCCCTTTTATACATCTATATTTTTTTGTTCAGGGCAAAAAGCAGACGATTGAGCTATCAGCTGTATGCCTGTATTATCAGCTAAGCATCTAGTGCGTGGGTGCTTGTATCAGAGTAAGTCATGCTTACACACAAATAAAAAATAATTAAAAAATAAACCATCCGTGTGGGGCTTAGGGGCCCCGTTTGCCCCACCGGTAGTTACAGCCCTGGTGAAGGGTATTACATCGTGATCAGCAATTTAACATGCCAAAGAAGGAAAGTTCAACCATCTTAAAACCATCATGGCTTACTCATTCTATTGGATTTGATGATTGAATACAGACTTCAATGTTTTATTCAGTTTTTAAAAATATTCTTCATTAAAGAAAGCTATGGGATTAATTGCCTCCTGACATAATATTAATTTCAGACCATAATCTACCACCACAGCAAATTTGAGTTCAATCAGTGACCCAGGAGTCGTGTATTTCCCATGCAAGGCAAAATACACTTGAAATGCACATGTTCCAGTGAGGGGACTAAGGGTGTCTCTGTCAGCCACCTGTAGTATACTTTATCACTCTTGCCAGAATAGGATTGCATGAAAATTTTCTCAATCAACAAAAAAAGTAGTTTCTGAGCAACTGCAGTAGCTACGTCAAAAACCTTATTTGATGTAAAAATATTTATTTTTCAATTACACATTAATTAGAATTTAATTTAAAAACTTATAATTATTTACATCACTACCCCACCAAAAACTGGTCAGTATTAATGAATAACAAGGAAAGATTATTGGATAATACGTATACATGAGTGATAACCATGTACAAAAATGTTATTTTAGAATAAATAATGTCTTTTTAGGAGACTGTTGGCAGTGCATTTCAACAACCCATGTCCTAATGAACACTTACAGCAAGGGCACTAGCAGCAAACAGCTGACTAGTTTAAAACCATGGGAAATGCAATGAAATTTATAACTTTCCAGTCTATTTGCACCGTACAATATAATTACACACAAAGCCAACCCAAATGGGCCCATTTCTTTCAATGGGGATAAAAGCATTCCTACTCACGAAACCTACTTTCAGATAATTCAGAAGACGTCCTCAGGAAGTAAAACTTATGCAAGCACAAGGAACATAAAATATGATTTTGCCATCAACAAATGCAATAGACAAATATTATAGCACCAGAATTCCAAACAGATTCACTCTTACTATGTACTCCTAACAAACGGGAAGACTCAAGATGTGATACACAACACATTTTAAAGTTCAACATAAAACACCCTGGAAAATACAATGCACACACCAAAATACAATTTCACTGATGAAAGAACCGCTTTACCACAGAAGAAGTCCGTAGGAAAATTTTTTAATTCAGCCATACATAACTGAATGGGTTAAAATGGATACATATTAGGTGAAACTATGGAGAATGTGCAATATGAGAACAATCACCTGAAAAAAATGTGATAGCTTGAGAGAAAACAAGTACAATTTCCATACACACCTTAGAAGTAGGGTATTGTAGGAGACAGAATGTATAGCAAACCCTAATTCAAATTATGATGTTTTCATGATAGGAAAATCATTAAACTGCATTTGAAGTATTACTACTTTCGATAATTGTTTTCCTGGGTTCAATATTTTTGAGTTGAGAGAAAAGAGAATAGGCCAACTTCTTGCATGATAACAGATGGAAGGCCAGAGTAAAATTCAAAACAATTTGAAAACAACTGCAAGAAAGTAATAGACTGACACAAATTGCATTGCATATTATGGCAGGCAGATGCTAGGAAACCTTGCTGCTTTGGTTTGGCCGTCATAGTGAGAAGAATTAATGATAATAATCATTAATAATAACTCACAAACAGCCAATAAATACAATTTAGCACCACGTAAAATTAAAATGTTGATGGATACAATGTTATTTTCAAGGTCAAATCTTGAAAATGATGGTGTAATCATTGAGATCAAAGGTAAAATTAATTGTGCGTGGAAAATGATTACGTTTATTTTTTGCCATTATAGATAATGCTTTAATGTAATGCTTGAGGGGTACATCTCAAAGCACTACTCCAAGCACTTAGGACTTGAAGAGGGGGAAGAAGAAAAGAAAGCATAATTTTCATAGATGTCCACAGAGCATGTCTCATTATGCATGAGGAACAATATCCTGAGCAATGGAAGAGTGTGGCTGCTCAAAAGTGGTGCTGCCAACCATATAAAACATTACCAAAACTAATGCATAACAAACAGGTAATCAGTGGAAAGGTGGAATTGGGAGATGAGATTGTACCGAAGTAAAAAGGTTAGGTCATCCTCAAAATGTCTGATGAGTGGAAAGTAAGACAATGAACAGCAGGAAGCCCTCTACAGTCAAGATTTGTAGAAAAAAACTTGATTTCTCAGGGTGAAAATAAAGAGTAAAGCCTCTAAACCAGGGGTTCTCAAACAGCGTGGAATCCCTCCCCCCCACCCCCCATTACATTTTAAGTTGAATGCCACAGATTAAAATCCATTATTAAACATGTACATTCTTAAGTATGCATATTTTGAGTTTATGACCGCGTTCCAATCCACTTTAAGGTAGTTTGAGCGAGATAGTTCCCTAGTCATAATGGAGACCATATTAGAATTTTATTTTTTAATTTCAGCGTCTGTAAGAAGTATGAAGTAAACACTGTAATATTAATGGTGCAAAAATAGTTAAATATGACAAAAATTCTCAATAATTAAATAAATACATCCACATAAGTATTTAACTAGTCTCCTTTTTTCACGCCGTACAGCTAAAACAGAAGGTTTTTTGTTGCAATTCTGTAAAAAGTACTGCAGTGATTACTTGATTAATTTTTATAAATAGCTGAGAAAACATATCAACTACACACTGTTATTTTTTTACTAAATCTAGGCCTTAGAAGTTGCTAATTTTTTCAATATTCTCCCTCTGGAGCACACAGCCGTAATCTATTCCATGTAAAAGAGCTAATATTTTTAGGCAAATTGCTCAAAAAGTAATTAGTTTGGCAAGGGGTTTATATTTTGATATTGTAGGAAAGATGGGAGTTTTTAATTTAAAACAATTTTAAATTCATCAAATTCTAGGTGAAATGATTTATCACTCAAACTACCTTAAGGCGTACTTAATTTTCCTGAAATTCAGCAAGTGATTTCACTGTTTCAGTTTTTGGGCAAACTTTATGACCCCATAAGGACTGGTATGGGGATAGTATGAGAAAAGGCTTACTAACTGGCCATCCCAGTCATAATACCTAATTCATCATGGAGCCCACTACGGCACAGGTTTTGATACGGAAAGGCATGAACTTTGTGATAGATCGTGAGGGCAAATTTGAATGCATATATTAATCAGTCTGTCATTATTAAGTTTAAAAAATGATATTATATTCATGTGTGACCTAATTTCCTTTTGTTAGTAAATATTCATCTCTTAGTCTTTTTACTAGACATGCCACGGTGACAGCTGCCATCACTTATGTGAGTGACGTATTCTTCAGCCACAAGCACTGGTTGTCCATTCCACTTTGCAAGTATGGCCCAGGCTAATACAGAATGTAGTGCATTGGTAGTATATGGTATCTAATTAGGGGGTAAACCAAGATTGGAACACCCCCTATCTTGGGAAGGCAGAATGATTTTTTGAAAAATAGTGAAAAGCAAATTAGTTTGAGAACCACTGCTCTAGATGAAAGCCAGCAAAGGGAAGGCCAATATACTCAAGAATGACAAATTGATTCTTCAGGGAAGTAAACGCGCCAGAATGTACACAGTAGCAATCTTGAATGACAAGACAATAGGTGATATAGAGGCTGAATATGTCAACCAAAAGAAAAAAGCCTCAAAAGTGTCCTTTATGCTCTGTGGGCATCAAAATTTTGTACAAGGTGTGGAATGATGGCACTGCAAATCAGAAGTGAATGATACAGATAAGCTGTTTGCAAGAGTGGAAAATCATACAGTAAATATGAAGTGAGATGAAGAAACACTCACTGCAAATATTTGCTGACAGGAGTAGCAAAGACAGATATAAGTACCTAAGGAATGCATGTATGTACTCCTGTATTTCAAGAGTTTCACAAAAATTGGCACATGGGAACACACAAATCATGTGTTCTTTACACAAATCATGTGTTGCCAGTCTTCATTCTGTGATTCCTTAATGATAGAAGTGATCCCTGGAATTAACAGTTCCATGAGGGAGGTAAAGACACCCGCTCCATCTTCTTATGTGCAAAAGAGCATGAAAAATGATCTTGAGAAAGCGCTGAAGTTTCAATACTCATCTGTGGAAAGAATTAAATTTTACTCACTCAGTTGCAATTCTCCTTGATCCAAGAATGAAAAGCAACTTTTCCCAGAATGAGTGACTTTTTGCTCCAGGCCAAAACCCATCAGATACAAGCAGCAAAACAATCAGAGGAACATATACTCAGACCTGATAAAAAGGGGTAATGTTTTGGCAATTGAAGTAACACATATACACGTTTGTGCTTGAATGCTCAAGTGAGCAAATTTTGTGGCAACAGAGTTCATTGAAATAGAAGAACATACTCAACTTTGTTTCCATTTGAAAATGTTTAAATTTACTCTCAAATTTTTTTCTACATTAACTATTAGGCTCACCAGCAGTCATGTTTCCACAAACAAATAATAACTGCCAATGAAAATCCACCAAATTCAATGAATAATGAAGTTAAACATACACATAGGTGTAATTTCATAGCTTGCCACTAGTAAAAAAAGAATATAATCATTTAGTCTGCTCAAAAATGAGAGGCTGAAATGTGAAGGTTGAATGGAGAGATGTGACTATAACCAATCTGAATAAAAAATAAAAACTCATTCATTAAAAAATACATAAATAATGTCAAGTTGGCTTAGGATTGAAATACCCAACTGTCATTAATTGAAAAAAATGTGATAACCAAATTGAAAAGCTGTAATATAAAATTACAGGCCAGGTCAATATTAAGGGCATACAACCTGTAATTTCAATGTATGCCTCTCAGTGGCTCCGTACCTTTTGTGACTTGCCTGGCCATTTCCCATAATTACACCCTAAACCGTTTGACCATACAGCATGACAAGATATGTAAGCCACTTTATGACTTTTCAGTATGCCCCTTACCTCTTGACTATGCACTCCAGAGGGTATATGCACCCCAGGTTAGGAACTGCTGCTTTAGATGATTTTGACCATAAGTACAAACATGCTTTAGCACAACATTTCCTTGAATAAGGAAGAGTATCAGTCAACTCAGGTTAATTTCTTATAAAACATTATTACAAGCACTAACAAAGCTAAATATAACAAAAGTAGCATTCAATTAATATCCGGGACCAAGAGATAGCATAAAATATTTTGCACTGGTTGGCAAATACATAATGGTCTGCACTGCACAATAATGAGTAATTCAATCGCCCCTCACCCAGGATTACAGGTGCCTTCCAGTGAGCAATAACAAGACCTGATAATGCAGATTGAATGGGCTGGTCAAAATCATTGAGGTTTATGCTGAACCGAAAAACTTCAAGCCATAACACAGATAAGGATCATCTGATGTGATGGCTCTGAACCTGTTGGTATGGCTCCTTAGAAACCCATCACCTCAAACAGTAGACAACAGAAACATAAGAATGTCGAGTAAACAAGCCAGCAATTAAAAACCTCTTACCAAGTAATGAGACTACTTGAATTGAAGGACTATCTTGAATTGAAGGACTCATGATGGTGGGTCTAGCACAAATATCTTCTTCTCTAGCTTTTGAGGGGGAAACAGGAACTGCAGAGTAACTCGGTCCACTTCTTCCAGTGCAAGCTGAGCATGAGTTTGAACAACTTCATCAGGATCATTGGATCTAACGGATTTCAAAGTCCTATACAGCTCAGGTAATATAGTTTCAAGAACCTGTAAGCAAATGATAAATTTCACATTATAATCACTGGAAAACTTATATCTGCACATTACTCACTGCACATCCAATTCCAAAAGTTTTTTTGTAAGCTATATTTCTGCATGCCATTGATTCTACAAGCTGACGAAGGGCTTACATGCCCAAAACATTCCCTGTAAGTCTTCTCTTTTTACTTTTCTTTCCCCACCCCCTGTCCAGTGTATTTTTTATTGTTGTGGCCTATTGGCGAAACTTTCCCTGTGTGTATATATGTATGTATATATATATATATTCAAATATCCATTAAATTTATGAAGCTTTTAGTTAGCAACATAATACACAATTACACGGTTTCTTTTACCCATCATTTTGATCTTCTAACAACCATTTTTTTATTTTAACCTTAACTTCATTTCTTGTAGAATACTATGTGGTATTTGATTAAATTCTTTTGGTACAACCATTTTAAATGTATTATTACCATACCTTGTATACTGCCGAGGTACAGTAAAATTTCTTACAGAACGGATAATTTCAATATTTTTAAAGGAACGTGTTTTTTTATAAGTGTTACAAAAGTAGTTGTCCTGGATTATGATATATCTATATAATTTGTCTAACCTCAGAATGCCTAAATATTTGTACATGTCTTCAATATTTGTGTTTATTTTATCTCTTTTACCATACAAGGCTTTAATGAATTTATCTTGTTTTTTAATTAATAATTTATGGTACATACATACTATTTACATTTCCCATATAGTGAGACCATACCTTATTAAGTTCTCAACTAATCCATAGTATATTAATTTCAGAGCAGAAAATGGAATTAATTCATTAACCGCTTCCCTGACGCAACCGAGTATACTCGGGCACCGAAGACGTGCAAATTCTGACGCGCCCGAGTATACTCGGGCAAGTCCGAAAATTTCGTCCCTTTCTTCTCATGCCCGAATATTCTCGCCAGCTGCTAGTAGTTCGTTTTTCTGCCGTCAGAGGAACAGGTTAGGGCCGTAGCTCTCACTGGCCGAGCGGCGCTCTCTTCAAATGCTGATTTCTGATGCTAAACAATGGTCATTTTTTTGTAATAATTCTAGCAATTCGAGGGTCATAATTTTTTTTCTCACTGAAAAGTTATCCTCTTATGGAATTGCATTCACCTTTATTGTCATTGGTAACCATCGATTTATTAACTCCATGCATGGAGTTTCTTTTGCGATCTTTTTACGAAATTCACAACTTCAATTTTTGTCATTTATCGATAGTTTTTGCAAATTTATGACGTTAAACTTCCGTTTTTTCATGACGATAAACTTTCTAAAATGTAAATAATTTTTAAATTAGTTATTTTCATTTATATTTCCTCATTCACTCTTCGTGAGCATCCAATTACATTTTTCTTCAACAGTTTAGTGGTTATTATAAAAATTGCAATTTCAATTTTACGCTAATTTTCACTGCTACGATGAGTTCCACAGTAATTAGAATAACATATTTCTCTAGGAACAGAACATGAATCTTTCCTTGCCTTATTTGTTACAATATATATATATATATATATATATATATATATATATATATTTGTTACAATATATATTTGTCACTATATATATTTGTTACTATATATACTATCTAATTCTATATTATTCATCCGCATATTTTTCTTCCGGTAATTTTTACATATGTTGGAAATGTCTATTGAACCGTTCTCTTTAGATAAAATGGCGTAAGCGTAAATGTTTAGTTGTATTGCGAATGTTATTTCATCAGCCCCTTTCACTTTTCTACTTAGAATACTGGCAGAAGTGGCGAAACATATTTACGAAAACAGCACTACGACGTCTAAAGGTCGTACGTTCTCAATAGAAACCAGCACAAGTGCCCTGTGTATGTGCTACCCTAGCCCACATAAGTACGAGAAAAAAGGAGAGATAGAAATAAATCCCAAACATGTGTAATGCCTTCTATTTTCATGTTTGACGCTTTCCTGAGGTCAGAAAACACCCGCTCGAGAGCCGATGGCCCGCTAAGCAACCTGGCGCCTGGTTTCATGTCGTGCTAATCTGCTACCCTTTGCTTCCCGGGCTATTTTCTCACCAGCCAACCCTTTACTAATGGGTTTTTCCCAATATGAATTTACCGTTAGTTGTAAAATCCATGCTGTTGTGGTACACGCACGTCTTTATTTTCTAATAAATGGTAGGAACGGAAAAGAAAAATTTTATGATGAGCATGGGATGGGCTTTTCACAGTAGGGGCGAGGTACTTTGCATATCGTGATTGTTTCCACAAGTGCTTTGCCTGAAGGACGATTGTGACATTATTTCGTTGAGTTACAGAGCATACGCATCCTTGATTTTCAGAGCGCATGCACTTTTTCGCTGAAATTCCACCGATACTAACTTTCCATTTTTAGTTCGAATATTTTTGTTCAAATACGAGCGGTGTAGTAGGAGTGAATTCTACGGCAAATTCTTTGTTTTTGCTCGGTAACATTTGGTAATCAGAAATTGATTCCGGGGAGGAATCAGTGTTGACCAGCAGTGATTCCGAGGTTATGGACATTGAAGTTCCTGGCTCCTAGTCGACTCTCTCCGGAGAAACAAGCTCCGAATCAGAAGGCGCAGCGGAACATTCGCGGGAAGCGGAGTGGGAGGAAATGCTTTCAACGAATCCTCCTCCGGCACCACCTACGTTTCTTTTTTAAGGTAATTCTTCGATGAACTTCGACCTGGTTCCCGAATGAGGTTCCCTAAAATACTTTTTTCAACGATGAAAATGTTGAATTTATAACTTGGGAAACTAATCACTGCGCCAGTAACACTTGGCGTGAAAAAGCGGGGCCGAGCAGTGCTAGCATAAATCAGTGGCGAGCTGTTACAAGCTCAGAAATTCGTCTTTTTTGCCCTTGTAATGCTACAGAGCAGAGTGCGGAAACCAGATACTGAGTTTTATTGGTCAACGAGACCTATACTCTCCTCTCTTTTTTTTGGACACACAATGTCTTACCAATGATTCGTAAAAATAAGGCAATATTTACATTTTGCCTATAATAACGATTTTGATCCCCAAACACACCCCAATACCAAACTAAATAAAATATGGCCAATTTGCCAGAGGCTGGAGGAAAAGTTCAACGCACTCCATACACCAGAGACGGACGTTACCATCGAAAAGAGTCTACTCTTGAACAAGGGAAGATTGGGGTGGCGGCAGTTCATGCCCATGAAAAGAGCTTCATTTGGCAAGTATTTTTTCCTTGTGAATCGAGAACTGGATACGTGTGGTCAACGACAATTTACACAGGAAAGGGGACTGTGTTGGATTTTACCCATTTACCCATGACCTCAAAAGTGATGATGAGTCTAATGAAGCCATGTTTTGGCCTATGATATTGCCTGACGATGGATAACTTTTATACGTCTCCAGATCTAGCCGACTTGCTCGCTTCACACTCCACTGACTCGTATGGAACACTGAGGAAAGGGATTCCAGCACTCTTCAAAGATAATCAAGTAAAAGAAATGAAGTTTCTTGTTTTTGTCATAGAATGAATTCTGTTATAACATTTTCAGAGCGAAAGTCGTCGTCATGCGGGTTGCCTAACTTCCATGAATGTTTGTGCGTTGTTTCTTTATGTACTATGGACTAAAATTAATAGTTAACATTAACGTTGTCGGCAAAGAAAATGCATTTGCAATATTTACTAAATGTATTCATCATTAGATGTTTAACTAAGGTTTACGGGAAGGAAAGTTATACTGATATGCAGGTGGCCTAATTCTCTTAAGTTAAGGGGCAACATTCCGAAATTATTGAATAAATCATTAGTTATTTGGAATAAAAAATAAAGGAAAACATTTTCAGATTTGCCTCCCTTTAATACTTCTGAATCAGAAATAAAAAAATATGACGTTTTTTGACCGGTTTTGTAAAAAAAACCCGTCAGGGAAGCGGTTAATGTAGTACATTTGATATAATATTCTTCTTAATCTTGTATTTAATGCAATGACATGGTTCTTAAATTTAAGGCATCATCAATTATTATACCCAAATATTTATATTTTGTTACTTGTTCTAGTATTGGGCATTTACAATTTATTGAGCTTACATGTAAGCAGTCATGTATTTGGCAATTTTTATTATTTTTTTTCCTTGAGCTCTTTGTTACAACATGCATAACTTTTGATTTATTTTCATTTACAATTAAGTTGTTATCATGCGTTCAGCATAAAAAAAATTTAAAAGCTTTTTCCAACATCACTTTAGCATCTCCAAAATTAGTATGAGTAGAAATCAGTATAGCATCATCTGCATATAGCAGTGAAGTACAATGGTTAATAATCTTAAATACATCATTTATGTAAATTGGAAATAACAATGGGCCCAGGATAGAGCCTTGAGGAACACCCGTACTTGTGGAAGCAGGTTCACTCATATAATCATCTCTTATTCTTATCCTAATTCTCCTGTCCTTTAAATAACTAACGAACCATTCTAACATTTTTCCTCATATACCCATATTATTTAGTTTATGCAAGAGTATTTCATGATGTAGTGTATCAAACGCTTTCTTAAGATCAATAAATAATAAGATTATACTCATTCTCTTTTCTAATGCATTTCTTAAAGTTTCTCAAGTGCAAATTTTGTACCTTTAGATTCTTGAAATCCATAATGATGCTTTGCAATAATATTATTTTTATCCAAGAATTTAAGCAACAAGTTGGCTATATATCTTTCAATAACCTTATGTAAAGAAGGCAGTATGGATATAGGTCTTTAATTATTGGCATCCCCACGAGCACCACCTTTGTATATTGGCCTAACGATGGTGGTTTTTATTTTCTCAGGTACTTTTCCCTTCTCTATACTCAAATTTATGAATTCAGGCAAGATATTAAGGCATATTTCATAATTTTTTACATCAATCATTCTACAGTAGAGTCTTGATTTTATGTAACACCTTCGGACCCAAAAATGTCAAATGATTTTTACTGAATTGTAGTGCAATTGTAAATTATCTCATGGGACAAATGGCCCACGATAATAAATTAATTGAATTGAATTGAAAAATAGGGTGCTATGTAAAATCAAATTATGTAAAATCAAGATATTGGCGGATTTTGAAAAATGTGCTGAGATTTCACCACATATGAGAACACAATGATGTTAAAACTATTTTCACTACAAAGAGATCATAAAATATTGGCTATAATCCGCTTTGGAGATATAATTATATTTAAACCAAAATCTACAACAGAATTTCAGAACATAATCATAGCTTTTTGGCTGCTCAGGCTAAAGTATAGGTAAAGCATTTAAACATCTGGCTAAATCAAGTGATAATTAGACAAACATGCCTAGGGGAGAGTGTAAATTGTACAGAGAGATAAAATTTGAAAATAAGACATTTGAAAAAAGTTATCCAAGATATTAATAAGAAAAGTACACCATGCAATGAAAGTGAAATAACATTGCATAGCAAACTAATAAACTGTCTAGGCAAAATAAAAATGATGAAATTTCATTTACAGAATTACGTATTTTAAAAATGTTATGTGGTTTTTTTGCACTTGTAATTGTTCCATTTTTGAGTGGATTACTTTTTCAATTTTTCTCACATTCTCTTTAAAATCATCAACTTCATGAAGTAATGAGAAATGATGCAGGATATTTAATGCCTGGAGGATATCTACTTTTTTGGTTTCAGGGATGACCTCATCACTTTTATATACTTAATTGTCAATCAACATTTCATGGCTACAGCCATCTCCTTCATTTGTTTGTCCATTAGAACTTTTCAGGGTATCATCATCCAGCCCTATGTACTCTAGACTTG
Source organism: Pyrrhosoma nymphula (assembly GCA_963573305.1). Lineage (NCBI taxonomy): Eukaryota > Metazoa > Arthropoda > Insecta > Odonata > Coenagrionidae > Pyrrhosoma > Pyrrhosoma nymphula. The sequence goes on along the minus strand of OY754330.1, from coordinate 64,993,119 downwards.
AAGTCTGTGGTGCTCCCAAACGATTAAAATAGTCAGCAAAATCACTGGCTATAAGCACAGTCTTTGAGATGCAGTGGCTTCCAATTTGATAAGGAAGATTCACTATTCTCATATTAAATTTTGTCTAAGAAAAGGAATTACAAATAAATCCAAGCAATATTATGAATGGTAAAATTTCGTATGCCACTCTTTCTCTACGAAGTTAACGTTGCTCACACGTACATTTTTCAACGGAGGCATAAGAATGCCATTTATAAGCGGTGTAAATCTTTCCACGCAAGAGAGCGAAGTCCCCAAAAAGAGGCCAAACTCCTCCCCCACTAGTGGAAGCCACCTGTGTCGGAGCGAATCTGGGGGGGTGTAGACAATAAAAGATAAGGCGAAGGAGTGATTTTCTTAGGTTACTCCCTTCTCTTTCTTGCTGAATGAGTCACGCCCAGATGAATTTCGTCGTCCCGTGATCGAGAGGAGTCTTTTGTGGAAAACCGGTTTAGATGCGTCAATTATGTAGACCCAACTGAGGGATCGACCCTAAAAATGACAACTTTATCGTTTCCCCAACCCGCTGGTCGCCGGACCCTTACCAGGGGCCTGCGGGTGGGGGTAATCTCCAACATTTCATCTCAGTGGTAGATGCCTTCACTGCGGGTGTCCGTGGTCAAGCATTTGTTTACATACTCAGTGGATTTACTATAACAATATTCGTAGCATGCTGGGAAAATATAAGCTCAGAATTACATTTGTTATGTTTTTTTCTGTGCACTTCCAAATTTTAAATGGAACTCTACTATAAACATAATTGTCGCGAGTGTTCATTACAAAAGAACTTTGTTAATAATAACGGTAATGTTCCGTTTAAAATTAGTAAATGCAGAACGAAACATAAGGAGTGAACTTGAGGGCCTATAATAAAAATAGGCCCAAAAGCAAATATTTGCGGCGGCAAATAGTTTTAATAAATGCACTGAGTAAACGAATAGTTGGCCGTGAGTGGGGATGGTACTGAGAAGAGGGTCGTTATCACTTCTGCACAGTGATCGAGAAAAGGGTCAGGCTTCCCTGATTTGTGATCCAAGACAGACGAGGAGTATACCTGTGCGATTCCTTGCCACAAGTGAGTTCTGTACGGAGGAATAACAGGATATGCTCACGGCACTTGTGACAAGGGAAGCATTTTTCATTGCAAGGCTCCGGCGCAAAAGGGTAAAAACAGCACAGGTAGCATATACGATAACACAAGTTGTAATAATCATTTATTAAAAATTTCTCTGTGTTGAATTACACTGTGTTTGCTATCATTTTGATATTGCTTGGTTCTTAAATTCAATTTATTTAATTTTTGGCTAATACAAACTGAGTATCTAATTCCGCTTATAGCTCTAGATTGGAAAAGTACAGACAATGCAACCAAAACAGACCTATCCAGTACATGGGGAAGATAGTCAGTAAATATGTTTCTACAGGAAAACATTTATTGCCAAGCATTTATGCCGATTTAAGCGAGTTTGAGCCATGTGATACCATAAATTGTGATGTTTTATATACTACTACCATGTCACCTATCTTCCCAATAGCCTCTGTTGTTGGCATCGGTCGAGGACAAACGTTGCCCGTACTTTATTCATCTAAACAACGCGCGCCAGTGTCACGACACTCGTGCTTGCAGACAACCCCAAGTGAGCTTCATCTTGTCACTCGGAACAGCTGACAGGTTTCCTATCTCAAGGTCATAAAGCAGCTTTGCACGAGCATTCAAGCGCTACTGTTTGGGCGTAAACAAGTAAACACCATGAACCAATAACTTTTCGTGCTGAAAGATCTGAAAGTAATATGATATATATACAATTAAAATACCACATATTGATTTGTTACGGATGTATTTCACAATGGTACGGCATTAAATTGAAGATTTCTTTTAAATATGGGCAAGAATCTTCCTGATTTGGTTTCAGTTTCCTTAATTTCTTTCGTTTCATTTCGTAAAATCAAATTTATACCTCCACCGGGGACCAAAATAGCCTTACGTAAAATCGTTATATCGAATTTACGTAAAATCAGATAATGATTCCATAAGAATACTATAGGAGTCGGCCAGGACCGCTCATTCACTTGTGTAAAATCAAATTTTACGTAAAATCGGGTTATGTAAAATGGAGATTCTACTGTAATACCATCTATTCCAGGACCTTTGTTTTTTATGGAAGTTAATATTTTTCTCACTTCTAGTCCCGATATCTCTGGTACAAAAATACTGCTTCGGATGATACTATCTGGGATGCAAAGAATTTTATGGTTACAGTATACCTTAATTTTTTCTATTACATCAGCAAACTGCTTCAAAAATATTTTTCCTAATTCATTATCAGTTATTCCTTTAAATCCTAGTAAATTCTTATCGCCACCTACATCACTTCTTCTACCAGCTAATTTATTTATCTCTAACCATATCCTTTTCGTGTTATCATGGTGAATCATTTCCTTAGAGTAGACAGGGTAACAGTAGGTTCCTCCTCAGGGGGCACAGCCTTTTTGAAGGCACCTTAAGTGCCAGGCGGGATGGATTGCGAGTGGCAATGATGTCAAGGGCTATGCTGATGGTAGCTTAGCTACTGGTAGGGCCTCCCCTGCCTGACAAGTCTTGATTGAATTGCTGGACTAAGTGTGCCTCACAACAAGAGTGCAGCTATAATGCGTAGAGAAGCAAACTCTCTAGGGGAGTGACCCCTGAGTACAAATCCTGGCCCTCCAGGTTGTGGGTAGGGTGTCGGGCTAGCAACCCCATCCTGTAAAAACACTTGCTTAACCCCTTCCCTGACGGTTTTTTTTCAAGAAACAGTTTCAAAAAATGTCATATTATTTTATTGCATTTTTTGTCCGGTTATGGGTTGCTGTAAAGTGAAACAGGTCAATACTAGTGCTCAAAACGTTTTTTCTATTTTCATTGTAAAAAATTTAAACTTTTAAGAAATTTTCAATTTTCATAGAGAAATCACTTTTCATTTAGCCATTTGTCATTCAATTAATATTTTTACGTCATGCAAATAGGGAAAACTGAAGTAATTGATACTGTCTTTCTGTTGAGATATTACACACAAGGAAGACCACAAAAAATTTTACATTCAAAAATTCACTTTAGTGTGGTACAATCGGAAACAGGGAGTTACACAGAGACCCACGTTGCACTCCACGCAAAAGTACCTGCTTTCCCTCCTAATTACTTTTCCTCGTGCATCTCTTTTCCTAGAGCATACCACGCACTCCCTTGATGGATAAGTTTTTTTCTCTGTAGGAGGGATTATATCGGGGAAATATCTCTCGGTGATTTGTCAGGGGTGGGCTACTGCGGGTGGCCTACCTGCCTTTGGGGAGGGAACACTGGGAAGATATATTTCCAAGATTTTTTCTATGAGGTTCAGCCTGAAATTTAGGTGGGATTTTCTGCCCCCTGATTTTTCGTATAACACAAAAGAATTCCACCTAATTATTTCCAATAAGTGGAAAAATATTTTCTAATAATATTTTTTTCCACTCTTTCTCGGAATGGGATAGTCAGCCAAATGTTGATCTACTCGGTCAACACCCCCCATTGTCTCATTATAATCTAGCACTACCTTTGGCTTTAGCACTGGCACACCCCTTTTTCCTGTTTCCCCCATTGCACAGTTGTGCACAGTAGAAAGAAACGTCACTTTTTTCTTGTCTTTCCATCTGAGCACCATTATTTTTCCCTTCTGGAACGTAATCACTTCCCCCCTTTTCATTTTTTTTTCTTCGCTCCTTCTGGCATTCCTTTCCTGGTAATTCTCACTGTGCCGTAAGTGTCACATGACTTGGAAATAAGAGTCTCAGCCAGTTGTGGTGAGCTGTAAAAATTGTCCGTTGTGACGCAGTAACCTTTCCCGAACAACGGCTTCATGAGCATCAAAACAACTTTTGATGACATTGATATGCCATCAAACTCTGCATCCAGTAGTGTCCCTTTTCCGGTGTATATTATTGTAGACCAAACGTAACCACTCTTTGACTCACATAGAGCGAATGTCTTTATACCAAATCTGGCTCTTTTAGTGGGTATGTACAGACGCCAACCCAATCATCCTTTATATAGAAGAAGGCTTTCGTCTATTGTTACGTCCCTTTCCGAATATAAATGACTGAATTTTTCACTAAGTAAATAAAAAATCGGCCAGATTTTGTTTAGCTTAGGGATTGGGTGTATTTCCTGTCTATATTCCTCGTTATTGCTGAAATGCAAAAATTGACGGATTCTGGAAAATCGCCGGTAAGCCATGGTTTCACTGAAAAAGGGAGTATTTAGTACCCTTTTTGTAGACCAAAAGTGTTCCCGCTCTGGTTTACGAACAATGCTTTGAAGCATTATCAACGCGAGGAATATACGCATTTCAGGAACACTCATATCTTATTGATCACTATACCACTGGTGCATGCTTGGACTTCGGTGGAACTGGAGGATTTTTCCTCATGTTGTTTCACGTATTTTACTTCACATAGCTCCCTTTTCGAGGACCGTTAATTGTACTAATGTTTTCTTCCGTACAGCGCTTGAAATTTTCTTAAATTATGGAGGCCACAAATTTAGTATCGTAAAAAAATTGTTTTTGGTCGCGTTCGTATTTCAGGTATATCTAAAAAATCTTTTTCCACTAAGGTACAGAATGACCAAGTTTCTGAACCATATGGTAGAAAGAAGTGATTATTTCATTAAGTCAGCAGTTTTTTTATATTCATATTTTCTACTTCAAGGATGGTAGCTTTTTTAGTGGGTAGTTTGTTGAATGTTAATAATAGCAACAATTTTTTTGGAATAATTTCAAAGAGCCACTAGGGTATTAAAAATATTCCAGTCAACATATGCACGAAATCTTCAATATTAGGAAACAATGCTCAATGTATAGATAAAATACTTGCAAATAAGACATGCTCGAGGATTTAATTCAATATCACTTAAGTTACAAGGTATCACCATTGCAATGAGACTGTATAATACAAATTCTATTTCGTACACAACATTCACATCAGAATGAAGGCAGACTCGGGGCTATGCTTAATGAAGTCCACCTCGAAACATATAGTAGGGCAGCCTTCAGGTGAGTTGCGAAATAATCATCTATACTCGTTACACATGTCATGAAGAATAAGCAGACATAAATATGAAAAAAATACTTTTTTTTAAAAAACCACACATATTCAAGGGTACTAAAAAGTAAATTAACTAGGTAATTAAAGAAGTGAATGACTGATTCATGTATTTTCATCGAGAGTTAGTAAGTGTGCCAAATGTCAGCTCTATTGAACGATGGGAAGTGGGTTAGATTTCGACAGCACCAGCAACAGCTCTGACTAACAATAAGAGTAGACAATGTGATGCGGGTTGCATCAAGTTAGGATAAAGAAATATAAAATGTAACCCATTTAATTTTAATAGATTAACTAGGTAATTAGTAAAGTTAATGACTGATTCATATAATTTCATCGAGATTAAGTAAGTGCTCCAAATTTCAGCTCAATTGAACATTGGGAAGTGGGTTAGATTTCGATTACAAGATTCCATCCAGACAAACAACAAACAAACAGGGCAAGTTAAAATAAGCGTATTAAAAAGGGTGGCGACCCTTCCTCACGAGTGAATGTGGACACCACAGTAGACAGTACAGCAACACTCACTTCACTACAGGTGTGGTAACATTTACTTAAACAAAGTAAATGTTACTTATCTGTAACTTTGTTGCTTTGACATGCGGAAGGCAAGGAGAAACCACCACATTAAAATCCCAAGGAGCTGCCAGTAACCATCACTTTCTTTTAAATCTTATATCCACCAACGAGCTAATGGAACCTCCTAGAAGCAACAGGATCATACACACTGGATCATTAAACATGCATGGGTAGGAATCATGTTTAAGAGCACTAGAAAGTAGTATCAATATGTTCCTTTCAAAACACTTAATATGCAGGAATGCAGACTTTGCGATGCCGCTCCGGCCGATCAATCTCTCCCTCCATATCCAGCCCTTGAAGCCACATGCTCTATTCCACCTGTCCACCCACCCAAGGATACACATCTCGAGGTTAATTCCGCATAGCAACTCTGATGAAACGCAACTCAAAACAATAGCTTATATTTCGCGCTATTTTTCTTTAATTGCGGCCTTATTAATAACAATATTCGACTGTGGTTTGGTGTATATGTCCCACGCGCCCCCCCTCCCCCCACCCACCTCAAAACATTTCCTAAAATATGCTTGGTTCCTATGAAATTTGGCTTTTTACCAAAATAATAGCTTTTTTTTTCGCTTAATAACAATGCCTGCGATAAATAATTAACAGCGATGGATAGAGGAGTAGATTTACGTAAAACGATGCCTATAACATTATTTCCATCCCGATAGAAACGCTTAGTTTTTCGTTTCTTTTTCGTTGTCCCATACGAATTCTTCAGCTTATTCTCGCGAGAGAGGTATTCATAGAGTCATGCGAGCGACCTTCAAGTACTTGCTCTCACTTCCTGGTTTCAACCCTCCCTCTCTCTCCCCCCTTCTCTCTCTTCCGCGCGTACGAAGGAGGGTGGGGAGGGAGTAGGAGGGAGTATTTCCCCTCCTCGCTCTTTGACTTCGAAGTAGACCTCTGATTATTGCTAAATATCTTTTTTGAACGGTTGGTTTGATCTGAGATTTGATTACTTTTATGTGTAGAGAATTAAATTGTCCACAAGATACAAACTTCTTTAGGGGTGGTCCGTAAACAATACCAAGAATGTCAATTTTATGTTTAATGTCAATCCCGCAACGTTGATGCAAAGAGATGCTTAATTAAGAGTATGTAGCTCGCATGGTTTAAGCACTCTTCAGAGAGACGAAACTAGTCTCTTATTATATTAACGATGAAACAAATGAAGATCGAACGGTGTGGACATCATAAAATCCTTCAAAATAAGGCTGTATCCTAAAAATTAGTCATGAACTTCTCTTTATTTATTAATATCGGCCTTATTAACAACAATATTCGACTTGTTTTTGGCAAACATAACCCTCTCAACCCCACCCCCACCAACCACCTTCATAAAAGTTGTAAATTACACGCGAGTCTCATTATTTTCTGCTTTATTTAAGGCATTATGGATTATATCTCGCTTAATAATAATCAAATAATTAGTATCAATGTAAAGGACAGTTATGTATGCCATGATTTGTTAGCAGCCCTAATCAATCATGTTTCACATAACTGTGTATTTGAAGTTTAGATTTATAATAATACCACGCCCATCTTAGTCGTTCTTTTGCCCGGCAACCGATATATAGGAAACCTATGCAGACCAATATTTCCGCCTCACTCCCTCGACCAGGATGTTTTTGCAATTTTGCCCCAGCGAACTCATAGACGCCACATAAGTCCAGTCACTTGTTTTCATACACATATTTAGATCGTAGACTTTAACACCACACTTCTCCAATCGTAGGCATAAAGATGGCACCTAAAATCGCCAGTTTGCTGAAGCTCCCCACAGCACTCATTAAATGATAATATCAGACGCACACATAAAAGAGGAGAGGGTTTTTGTCCCGAAGCACCACTCATTTTCTTGGCAGTAACCCCTCCACCATCCGTACATACCTCAGCAAACGTTTAATAATAATCTCAGCCGAACGCATGAACGAGGAGAGGGTTTTTAAAATGAAAAATCACATGGAATAGTTTTTAAAATTTATTTATTTTGGTTAATCAAGCAGGATAATTTTTGACAAATTTATTTTTTGATACTTCAAACTGTGGTTATATTTTTTTAAACCAAGAGGTAACTCTCATGTGTAATAGATCGCAAACATACGACACCTCGTTTCACATCAAAATAACACTAGGTCAAATGCATTGAAAGATGTGAGGTACAGAGTGCGAAACGAGAACGCTTACCTCCCCTCACGTGACCAGCCCCCCTCCCCACCTCTTACGAACCTCCACTCCGCGCATTCTTCCCTCCCTCCCCCACTCACAACCAGTTACGAAGGAATTCTTTCCGGTACTTCAACTATAAGGAAACGCTGTTTACCAACATTCACAGATATATTGTACACGCAAATAACTAAGTTACCTTATCATGCCTGTTAAGTGTACATCCAGATTTAAATTCACGACGTAATCACGATCCATGTTGCAAGCCAAGTCGTTGATATGTGTTTTTTTGTCTGCTAGTCGGATCCTCATTCCTTTCCGTCTTGAGTCCCAGATTGGACAATAATTATTCTCTAAAAGTCGTTCTGAAAAGCTTGCTGGATAATCATTCGGAAGTGAGAAACTGTCTTTACACACGACCATGTTTTGGATACTTAATCCCCTAATTTTAAGAAGGTGATGAGGAAAGCGAACAACTTTGGTGGGAAATGCAAATCCGCTTATGAAAGTGTATGATTTACCGTGGATTTGGCATCAACTGAATGATGCAATCAAATTTCATATCCTCAAACGTAATAGTTATCTTACGACAAATGTGACTGTTTTTTTTAAAAAGAAACACGAGATTTCATAAAACCGTCGTCAATAGCTTACGTTAAATGATGGCACCAGTGCAATAATTTGGCACCTCCGTAATCGTATTGTGGGAATACCAAATTACGAAGGAAAAGAAAAAGGCGAATCATTATTACATATACATCTTCTGCAAGAATTACCAATACATGACGATATATTGACTTAGGATGAAGCAATCGCAGTTATTATATTTGTATACATTCAATCAGAAGTGAGTTACACCGCTGAAACGAAGGAGCTCCTTATGCTATTACCAAATTCCTTTGACAGCTATTGATATTTGAAAATATAATAACCGAAGTCGGCCATCACCCCCAATTCCGAGGATATTTTGATTTAAGGCAACTTTTGCCAGCTACTACAGCATAAATACAACACTTGGCAGGATGTTCCGTCCATTCCTAACAATTTGGAATGTTAACTCAACATACAAAAAGCTACCTGAAGTTGCGCATTGACCAACATTTCTTCGACGATTAAAAACGTAGTGTCTCATCTCGTTGCTGAGTTATTTCTTTTCTTAAGCAGACAAAATATTACCAAGTTTTTTTATTTTCATGCACCATGAAATCAAATCGCCGTAGTCAAGCCATGTATAATCTACTCATACATATTTTATTTTGACAATGTCGATAGTATTCGCTATTCACAAGCCTGTTAAATATGTTATGAAATAAATGTCATGAAAAGAATTGCTGCTACTACTTAAGAAACAAAAACATAATTACGTTACGGCCCATGAAATTCGCTTGAAATTCGTCGGCAGGTGATCACAGAGTAGAGCAAGTTAGTGAAAAACACACGTAAATCAATAGAGACTATTTAAAATCCCAGTTCAACCGTTATGTACTCTACATCAAAGAAACGTCATCATGGTTGAAAAAATACACCTTATCACTCATGGCAACACTAAATAATACCTAAAATACTGTATTCCGATGAAATATACTGATTTGGTCCAGAAAGTTATGAAAAGCAACCAATGTTTCCACGATGTAATCATATGTCAACGTCTTGCACTCTTCGGGTACACTATTCGCTTCTCCAGCCGGGACTGTTCACGTTTACTGACGGCTAACTACGCTATTATCTTGGTCAGGGTCTAATATCTCTATTTTCAACGCATCGATTGCATAGGTGATGACTGATTTTCTGCACTAATGACTAAAATCTTGGGCAACCTTGTTGTATGACTCTTTTGAGATATTTTTAGTGAGAAAGATCTGCATGTCTCAAGTTGATTGATGGCTCTATTTTTTCTGATGTTATCTAGTATCACGTTCAGACTCTGAAATGGAATGGTTTGATGGTCGTAGTTTGGATATGTTGTTTCCCCCCTAGGTTCATACTGTAGGCTTTTTAGTAAGTGAGTTGATTAAAGGTGGATGTGATCTCCTGGTTAAGGTAGTTTTTAATGAAAGAACGAATACCTATACTACTATTTTTACAGCCACCAGCCCTTAACTCCTTACCCCTCCCCTTCCATGATGACCTAAATTCCTCTCCTCTATCACGACCTTAAGCATTCTCTCATACATACTTGTTCCAACCACCTATTCTACCTCTTCCGAGCAGTTCCCTCTCTTCATCCATCACACCGATAACTTACTCCCTCATCTTACTCCCCGTCCATCGAACTCTCCATTTCTATCCACACCCAATTCTTTTTGCTAATATCGTTATAACAATGCTCATTCTCTTCCAACGTATTACCAGACCGTTAAATTGTTCTATTTTTTACAGTTTTGCTCTCCTACTTTCTCAGTCTCGCTTTTCTCGTTCTGGAAAAAGCGCATGGCGTTACACAAAGGAAACGGTTGATGACTTTAATTTTCTTATGATTAGTCTTCATTCCATATTTGCCGAACTGATTTTCTAATGCATCTAATGTTGCATGTGCAATTCTCTGGATGAATGGTCAACTAAGGTCTAATCCTCGGTGATTGTAACCGACTTTATCATCTTTCCAGCTGTCCCCCATCATTAAATACTTGAATATTGCTAATACAAGTGTTTTAATATCTTGAGTAGAACACCGCATTCCTCTAAAAACTCTGTCACTGTTATAACTTAATTCCAATATTATTGTTGTTTCGCTAGTTTTCTTATGCCTGTATTGGTTTTCCCTCAATATCCATTCTCAATCCCTGCTCTGGAGTGAGCTATCAAGCCATTTACCACGAGGAAAAAATATCCACAGATGCTGAGTGGACTATCTTGCCCTGGTTCCTGCTCTTCGTCCCATCTAGCATGTATGACCCAAACATGAGCTTTAATTGCCCTTGCTAATTTCCACTACAGCTAAACAAGGCATGGCATATTCATTAATATTAACAGTTGATTAATATTCATAAATTGACTAAATGATTATTAGAAAATAAATGAATCTATCAATGGTTGCCAATCCCTTAGGCTCCTATTATCAGCGAAATAAATAATAATTATATGTAACAGCATGCAGCATTAAAGACCAAATCCGTTGTGCACAAGATGCTTGAAAGAATAGTGAAAAATGTTTGATTTCCATTTCGTTTATTACACATCAATTATCTCATTCATGCTATAAAAAGGGTGATGTCAAGATTACGTGTGCATCCTCGAATTAAATTATGGTTCTACAGTGTAATATAGTGTATCAATTTACCTAAATACAGTATTCACTGTTTGTTACATGCTATATTAAAGCAAATTACTACTAGTAACAATCAAAGAGTCAGAGAAACTCAATGAAGCTCTCACATTTCATTACTTTGCATTGGGGCTAGCAGCAATATCATCTAGAAGAAGAACGAATGTAGTGGGTTTGAAATTAGCGCTATCGATGTCAAACCATTTAAAAAAGATTCATCACATCATGCAATCAGTGTTTTAAATCACTACACATACACATCTTTTTTTTATGAATTAGGCATTTCCTATATATTAGAAACAATATACGCTAACATTTGCAAGACCTTCCGCGAAGAGGATACGAACAATTTAACAGCGGAAACCCATCCCACACTTAAGGAATAGTCTCTGTCACAAGTGCCTACGATAACATGCACAGATTTTGTTTCATACATTGCAGATAAATTATTCCCATTAACGGCTCTTCAGCTCCGATAACAGGATTTGAAAATCATTATTTTTTTTCAGTCTCAAATTACAATGTCCTTATGGCGGAATGGTGACACGCTTCGGTTTTATATTTCATTTCTTGATATTTACCACAAAAAGGCTTTCTCACAAACTAATATGTTTCAACTAAACCATTGCAGTATATTATTTTTTCAAGGTGCCTTATCAATCACACTAGACTGACATAATTATGATTGAAAAGGGATGAGCAGACGCAACAAATGTCTATGTTTCGTAAATTTTACTTAATTGTTTATTCAATCATTGTGCAGTTTTGTTTTTATTCCATGGAAAATTTCGATGATTATCAGAGACATACGTCAATGTAAACCCCATTAGTCCTCATAATCAAACCGCTGAATAAGAACATTTGGAAGGAAAACCTTGTATCGTCAAGGCATGTTCAATAATAGGTAATAGGCATGTTCTTAATTAATATCATAATCATTTTCAGTTATACATTCTCATTACGGCCGACTTTATTGGCTCCATGAATCTGGTGTTTCGAAGCGCAGGTTCTATCTTAAAAGATCCCGAAGAGATATGAAATCAAAAGCATTCGTAATATGAATTGACGGCGGTAAATTCAATGGACTATAGTATGAGCCTAGACTGCTCCACGAACAAAATCCTACCTAGATTTATAAACTTATTGACTCAACATACGCGATGGAATCTTGGCAGACTGATTTGAAACCTAAGTATTTCGGATCTGTTGACGAGCTATTTACTCTTTTGAACTTAAGTAGAAATTATTAATTAAGTAGCACTAGACGCCCGAAAAAGTGATAGTTGAACGATGGAAACAGTCTCCAAGGGAATTAGGCTAGCCATCACAACTAAAATTCAAATAAATGAGCTAAAATTCACGGCGGGGATGGATTTACATCAATTAGTTATCTTTATTTGAACTAAATTTAGCTTTTAGCGACGCTGTAGCTCAGATTAATAAAGATATATCATGGCACGTTTCTAAAATCTGATATTTTACCACGTTCACCACCGAGTAGTCATTTTTCCCATTTGAGAAGTAAACATGAAGAGCAGCCATTCACAAATATATCTTGAGGCGTACTAAAATCCTCTGATCGAATGAGTTGTAGCTATGAATTAATTTTAGCTATAATTTAATCTAAGGAGTTATCGTTATGAGTAAGCAAGAATGTGAAGAGAGAGCATGAACTTTCACAGGGTAGAGGTGTGGTGAAGGAATTTCTCCATTCATTTGATTGATTTTTGAAAGAAACGAGTGCTAACCGCACCGGAACGAGCATTTACCATTTGGCTAGTGTGACAGGGAGATATTCTTCTGTCTAATCACTTAGGCTATATAACCAGTAAAAATTCAGAACCTATTGGAGCTCATCCTAGACATTTCCAAAAAACGCTGTCAAAATTTAAGGATATTTAACCATTAAAAATTTTCTGAATCACTCCAGCCAATAGAAATGCAAACTGAAAAAGTTTCTTAAACGTTTTTTTTTTTTTTACCTGTAGCAACACCTTTCTTGGCCTTGTGACCTGAGTAAATTCAAAGTTCTCAAAGAGAAAGGAAAATGACCGGCGTTTAACACCCCAACGATCTGAAAACACAAATTCCGGTGTAGCACCCACCCCCTTTGTGACGCATGAAATCCATATTTCGAGTGAGTCCTTCTCGTGTATGCGTCGCACTGGTCATGAATATAAATTCGTGCAGTCTTTATTCAATAAAAAAAGATTTGGACTCTTGGACTAGGTATATTTGTATTACTCTGACTATATTTGACAGTTGGGAGACGGGACAAGGATAGAAAGGTGTCATTTAATATGCTTGAGACTCAAACATTTTTGAAGACTTACTTTGAAAAATGCATTCGTAGTGTTTAGAATATTTTAATGTCAGCATCATCATGCAAGTCTATTGTTCACCTCTGCCCACAGAAGAGCTCCAGTTCAATAGGACCTTAAATTGGGGTGTTTTAGTAGACAGGCATAAAGAGATGACCTCCAATGTCAATGCCCATGGAAGGAAACTGGTTTTCTTCCAAAATAGCTCTCTATCTATTGGGGATCAGGTCAGTCTGGCTGCCAAGAGCACTGGCTTCCCATCCTGAGGGCATGGGTTCAAACTCCAGCAGGGTTGGAGAGTTCACAATTAAATCTCAACCTCTAATTGGGTGTCCTGTGGAGAGCACATCCAAATGTAGTACCTTCACTGTCCATCGAATGTCCATTTTTTGCAATACCAAAAATCGTCAAATATTACTTGACGGCAATATTTGACGGCCAGGCGAGGTGGTAGTATTTTTGTAATACAAAAAATGCTGCCACCTCCTATGCGAGCATGTGCGCCTGGTATAATTCGACGGTTTAAACGAGTTTGAACTTGTCTATAGAGTTTGACTTTGTTGGAGGTTGGGTTTGGAATGCGATTTTTAAATTAATACAAGTTAATGGAATTTAAAGGATAAGTAGGGAGGAGGGTGAGGGTGGAGCGAAACCCAGCGTGGGCCTGCTTTTAACGAAAGGCACCAAAGGGTCCACAGTTTAACGTCCCATTCGATGGACAGTGAAGGTACTACATTTGGATGTGCTCTCCACAGGACACCCAATTAGAGGTTGAGATTTAATTGTGAACTCTCCAACCCTGCTGGAGTTTGAACCCATGCCCTCAGGATGGGAAGCCAGTGCTCTTGGCAGCCAGACTGACCTGATCCCCAATAGATAGAGAGCTATTTTGGAAGAAAACCAGTTTCCTTCCATGGGCATTGACATTGGAGGTCATCTCTTTATGCCTGTCTACTAAAACACCCCAATTTAAGGTCCTATTGAACTGGAGCTCTTCTGTGGGCAGAGGTGAACAATAGACTTGCATGATGATGCTGACATTAAAATATTCTAAACACTACGAATGCATTTTTCAAAGTAAGTCTTCAAAAATGTTTGAGTCTCAAGCATATTAAATGACACCTTTCTATCCTTGTCCCGTCTCCCAACTGTCAAATATAGTCAGAGTAATACAAATATACCTAGTCCAAGAGTCCAAATCTTTTTTTATTGAATAAAGACTGCACGAATTTATATTCATGACCAGTGCGACGCATACACGAGAAGGACTCACTCGAAATATGGATTTCATGCGTCACAAAGGGGGTGGGTGCTACACCGGAATTTGTGTTTTCAGATCGTTGGGGTGTTAAACGCCGGTCATTTTCCTTTCTCTTTGAGAACTTTGAATTTACTCAGGTCACAAGGCCAAGAAAGGTGTTGCTACAGGTAAAAAAAAAAAAAACGTTTAAGAAACTTTTTCAGTTTGCATTTCTATTGGCTGGAGTGATTCAGAAAATTTTTAATGGTTAAATATCCTTAAATTTTGACAGCGTTTTTTGGAAATGTCTAGGATGAGCTCCAATAGGTTCTGAATTTTTACTGGTTATATAGCCTAAGTGATTAGACAGAAGAATATCTCCCTGTCACACTAGCCAAATGGTAAATGCTCGTTCCGGTGCGGTTAGCACTCGTTTCTTTCAAAAATCAATCAAATGAATGGAGAAATTCCTTCACCACACCTCTACCCTGTGAAAGTTCATGCTCTCTCTTCACATTCTTGCTTACTCATAACGATAACTCCTTAGATTAAATTATAGCTAAAATTAATTCATAGCTACAACTCATTCGATCAGAGGATTTTAGTACGCCTCAAGATATATTTGTGAATGGCTGCTCTTCATGTTTACTTCTCAAATGGGAAAAATGACTACTCGGTGGTGAACGTGGTAAAATATCAGATTTTAGAAACGTGCCATGATATATCTTTATTAATCTGAGCTACAGCGTCGCTAAAAGCTAAATTTAGTTCAAATAAAGATAACTAATTGATGTAAATCCATCCCCGCCGTGAATTTTAGCTCATTTATTTGAATTTTAGTTGTGATGGCTAGCCTAATTCCCTTGGAGACTGTTTCCATCGTTCAACTATCACTTTTTCGGGCGTCTAGTGCTACTTAATTAATAATTTCTACTTAAGTTCAAAAGAGTAAATAGCTCGTCAACAGATCCGAAATACTTAGGTTTCAAATCAGTCTGCCAAGATTCCATCGCGTATGTTGAGTCAATAAGTTTATAAATCTAGGTAGGATTTTGTTCGTGGAGCAGTCTAGGCTCATACTATAGTCCATTGAATTTACCGCCGTCAATTCATATTACGAATGCTTTTGATTTCATATCTCTTCGGGATCTTTTAAGATAGAACCTGCGCTTCGAAACACCAGATTCATGGAGCCAATAAAGTCGGCCGTAATGAGAATGTATAACTGAAAATGATTATGATATTAATTAAGAACATGCCTATTACCTATTATTGAACATGCCTTGACGATACAAGGTTTTCCTTCCAAATGTTCTTATTCAGCGGTTTGATTATGAGGACTAATGGGGTTTACATTGACGTATGTCTCTGATAATCATCGAAATTTTCCATGGAATAAAAACAAAACTGCACAATGATTGAATAAACAATTAAGTAAAATTTACGAAACATAGACATTTGTTGCGTCTGCTCATCCCTTTTCAATCATAATTATGTCAGTCTAGTGTGATTGATAAGGCACCTTGAAAAAATAATATACTGCAATGGTTTAGTTGAAACATATTAGTTTGTGAGAAAGCCTTTTTGTGGTAAATATCAAGAAATGAAATATAAAACCGAAGCGTGTCACCATTCCGCCATAAGGACATTGTAATTTGAGACTGAAAAAAAATAATGATTTTCAAATCCTGTTATCGGAGCTGAAGAGCCGTTAATGGGAATAATTTATCTGCAATGTATGAAACAAAATCTGTGCATGTTATCGTAGGCACTTGTGACAGAGACTATTCCTTAAGTGTGGGATGGGTTTCCGCTGTTAAATTGTTCGTATCCTCTTCGCGGAAGGTCTTGCAAATGTTAGCGTATATTGTTTCTAATATATAGGAAATGCCTAATTCATAAAAAAAAGATGTGTATGTGTAGTGATTTAAAACACTGATTGCATGATGTGATGAATCTTTTTTAAATGGTTTGACATCGATAGCGCTAATTTCAAACCCACTACATTCGTTCTTCTTCTAGATGATATTGCTGCTAGCCCCAATGCAAAGTAATGAAATGTGAGAGCTTCATTGAGTTTCTCTGACTCTTTGATTGTTACTAGTAGTAATTTGCTTTAATATAGCATGTAACAAACAGTGAATACTGTATTTAGGTAAATTGATACACTATATTACACTGTAGAACCATAATTTAATTCGAGGATGCACACGTAATCTTGACATCACCCTTTTTATAGCATGAATGAGATAATTGATGTGTAATAAACGAAATGGAAATCAAACATTTTTCACTATTCTTTCAAGCATCTTGTGCACAACGGATTTGGTCTTTAATGCTGCATGCTGTTACATATAATTATTATTTATTTCGCTGATAATAGGAGCCTAAGGGATTGGCAACCATTGATAGATTCATTTATTTTCTAATAATCATTTAGTCAATTTATGAATATTAATCAACTGTTAATATTAATGAATATGCCATGCCTTGTTTAGCTGTAGTGGAAATTAGCAAGGGCAATTAAAGCTCATGTTTGGGTCATACATGCTAGATGGGACGAAGAGCAGGAACCAGGGCAAGATAGTCCACTCAGCATCTGTGGATATTTTTTCCTCGTGGTAAATGGCTTGATAGCTCACTCCAGAGCAGGGATTGAGAATGGATATTGAGGGAAAACCAATACAGGCATAAGAAAACTAGCGAAACAACAATAATATTGGAATTAAGTTATAACAGTGACAGAGTTTTTAGAGGAATGCGGTGTTCTACTCAAGATATTAAAACACTTGTATTAGCAATATTCAAGTATTTAATGATGGGGGACAGCTGGAAAGATGATAAAGTCGGTTACAATCACCGAGGATTAGACCTTAGTTGACCATTCATCCAGAGAATTGCACATGCAACATTAGATGCATTAGAAAATCAGTTCGGCAAATATGGAATGAAGACTAATCATAAGAAAATTAAAGTCATCAACCGTTTCCTTTGTGTAACGCCATGCGCTTTTTCCAGAACGAGAAAAGCGAGACTGAGAAAGTAGGAGAGCAAAACTGTAAAAAATAGAACAATTTAACGGTCTGGTAATACGTTGGAAGAGAATGAGCATTGTTATAACGATATTAGCAAAAAGAATTGGGTGTGGATAGAAATGGAGAGTTCGATGGACGGGGAGTAAGATGAGGGAGTAAGTTATCGGTGTGATGGATGAAGAGAGGGAACTGCTCGGAAGAGGTAGAATAGGTGGTTGGAACAAGTATGTATGAGAGAATGCTTAAGGTCGTGATAGAGGAGAGGAATTTAGGTCATCATGGAAGGGGAGGGGTAAGGAGTTAAGGGCTGGTGGCTGTAAAAATAGTAGTATAGGTATTCGTTCTTTCATTAAAAACTACCTTAACCAGGAGATCACATCCACCTTTAATCAACTCACTTACTAAAAAGCCTACAGTATGAACCTAGGGGGGAAACAACATATCCAAACTACGACCATCAAACCATTCCATTTCAGAGTCTGAACGTGATACTAGATAACATCAGAAAAAATAGAGCCATCAATCAACTTGAGACATGCAGATCTTTCTCACTAAAAATATCTCAAAAGAGTCATACAACAAGGTTGCCCAAGATTTTAGTCATTAGTGCAGAAAATCAGTCATCACCTATGCAATCGATGCGTTGAAAATAGAGATATTAGACCCTGACCAAGATAATAGCGTAGTTAGCCGTCAGTAAACGTGAACAGTCCCGGCTGGAGAAGCGAATAGTGTACCCGAAGAGTGCAAGACGTTGACATATGATTACATCGTGGAAACATTGGTTGCTTTTCATAACTTTCTGGACCAAATCAGTATATTTCATCGGAATACAGTATTTTAGGTATTATTTAGTGTTGCCATGAGTGATAAGGTGTATTTTTTCAACCATGATGACGTTTCTTTGATGTAGAGTACATAACGGTTGAACTGGGATTTTAAATAGTCTCTATTGATTTACGTGTGTTTTTCACTAACTTGCTCTACTCTGTGATCACCTGCCGACGAATTTCAAGCGAATTTCATGGGCCGTAACGTAATTATGTTTTTGTTTCTTAAGTAGTAGCAGCAATTCTTTTCATGACATTTATTTCATAACATATTTAACAGGCTTGTGAATAGCGAATACTATCGACATTGTCAAAATAAAATATGTATGAGTAGATTATACATGGCTTGACTACGGCGATTTGATTTCATGGTGCATGAAAATAAAAAAACTTGGTAATATTTTGTCTGCTTAAGAAAAGAAATAACTCAGCAACGAGATGAGACACTACGTTTTTAATCGTCGAAGAAATGTTGGTCAATGCGCAACTTCAGGTAGCTTTTTGTATGTTGAGTTAACATTCCAAATTGTTAGGAATGGACGGAACATCCTGCCAAGTGTTGTATTTATGCTGTAGTAGCTGGCAAAAGTTGCCTTAAATCAAAATATCCTCGGAATTGGGGGTGATGGCCGACTTCGGTTATTATATTTTCAAATATCAATAGCTGTCAAAGGAATTTGGTAATAGCATAAGGAGCTCCTTCGTTTCAGCGGTGTAACTCACTTCTGATTGAATGTATACAAATATAATAACTGCGATTGCTTCATCCTAAGTCAATATATCGTCATGTATTGGTAATTCTTGCAGAAGATGTATATGTAATAATGATTCGCCTTTTTCTTTTCCTTCGTAATTTGGTATTCCCACAATACGATTACGGAGGTGCCAAATTATTGCACTGGTGCCATCATTTAACGTAAGCTATTGACGACGGTTTTATGAAATCTCGTGTTTCTTTTTAAAAAAAACAGTCACATTTGTCGTAAGATAACTATTACGTTTGAGGATATGAAATTTGATTGCATCATTCAGTTGATGCCAAATCCACGGTAAATCATACACTTTCATAAGCGGATTTGCATTTCCCACCAAAGTTGTTCGCTTTCCTCATCACCTTCTTAAAATTAGGGGATTAAGTATCCAAAACATGGTCGTGTGTAAAGACAGTTTCTCACTTCCGAATGATTATCCAGCAAGCTTTTCAGAACGACTTTTAGAGAATAATTATTGTCCAATCTGGGACTCAAGACGGAAAGGAATGAGGATCCGACTAGCAGACAAAAAAACACATATCAACGACTTGGCTTGCAACATGGATCGTGATTACGTCGTGAATTTAAATCTGGATGTACACTTAACAGGCATGATAAGGTAACTTAGTTATTTGCGTGTACAATATATCTGTGAATGTTGGTAAACAGCGTTTCCTTATAGTTGAAGTACCGGAAAGAATTCCTTCGTAACTGGTTGTGAGTGGGGGAGGGAGGGAAGAATGCGCGGAGTGGAGGTTCGTAAGAGGTGGGGAGGGGGGCTGGTCACGTGAGGGGAGGTAAGCGTTCTCGTTTCGCACTCTGTACCTCACATCTTTCAATGCATTTGACCTAGTGTTATTTTGATGTGAAACGAGGTGTCGTATGTTTGCGATCTATTACACATGAGAGTTACCTCTTGGTTTAAAAAAATATAACCACAGTTTGAAGTATCAAAAAATAAATTTGTCAAAAATTATCCTGCTTGATTAACCAAAATAAATAAATTTTAAAAACTATTCCATGTGATTTTTCATTTTAAAAACCCTCTCCTCGTTCATGCGTTCGGCTGAGATTATTATTAAACGTTTGCTGAGGTATGTACGGATGGTGGAGGGGTTACTGCCAAGAAAATGAGTGGTGCTTCGGGACAAAAACCCTCTCCTCTTTTATGTGTGCGTCTGATATTATCATTTAATGAGTGCTGTGGGGAGCTTCAGCAAACTGGCGATTTTAGGTGCCATCTTTATGCCTACGATTGGAGAAGTGTGGTGTTAAAGTCTACGATCTAAATATGTGTATGAAAACAAGTGACTGGACTTATGTGGCGTCTATGAGTTCGCTGGGGCAAAATTGCAAAAACATCCTGGTCGAGGGAGTGAGGCGGAAATATTGGTCTGCATAGGTTTCCTATATATCGGTTGCCGGGCAAAAGAACGACTAAGATGGGCGTGGTATTATTATAAATCTAAACTTCAAATACACAGTTATGTGAAACATGATTGATTAGGGCTGCTAACAAATCATGGCATACATAACTGTCCTTTACATTGATACTAATTATTTGATTATTATTAAGCGAGATATAATCCATAATGCCTTAAATAAAGCAGAAAATAATGAGACTCGCGTGTAATTTACAACTTTTATGAAGGTGGTTGGTGGGGGTGGGGTTGAGAGGGTTATGTTTGCCAAAAACAAGTCGAATATTGTTGTTAATAAGGCCGATATTAATAAATAAAGAGAAGTTCATGACTAATTTTTAGGATACAGCCTTATTTTGAAGGATTTTATGATGTCCACACCGTTCGATCTTCATTTGTTTCATCGTTAATATAATAAGAGACTAGTTTCGTCTCTCTGAAGAGTGCTTAAACCATGCGAGCTACATACTCTTAATTAAGCATCTCTTTGCATCAACGTTGCGGGATTGACATTAAACATAAAATTGACATTCTTGGTATTGTTTACGGACCACCCCTAAAGAAGTTTGTATCTTGTGGACAATTTAATTCTCTACACATAAAAGTAATCAAATCTCAGATCAAACCAACCGTTCAAAAAAGATATTTAGCAATAATCAGAGGTCTACTTCGAAGTCAAAGAGCGAGGAGGGGAAATACTCCCTCCTACTCCCTCCCCACCCTCCTTCGTACGCGCGGAAGAGAGAGAAGGGGGGAGAGAGAGGGAGGGTTGAAACCAGGAAGTGAGAGCAAGTACTTGAAGGTCGCTCGCATGACTCTATGAATACCTCTCTCGCGAGAATAAGCTGAAGAATTCGTATGGGACAACGAAAAAGAAACGAAAAACTAAGCGTTTCTATCGGGATGGAAATAATGTTATAGGCATCGTTTTACGTAAATCTACTCCTCTATCCATCGCTGTTAATTATTTATCGCAGGCATTGTTATTAAGCGAAAAAAAAAGCTATTATTTTGGTAAAAAGCCAAATTTCATAGGAACCAAGCATATTTTAGGAAATGTTTTGAGGTGGGTGGGGGGAGGGGGGGCGCGTGGGACATATACACCAAACCACAGTCGAATATTGTTATTAATAAGGCCGCAATTAAAGAAAAATAGCGCGAAATATAAGCTATTGTTTTGAGTTGCGTTTCATCAGAGTTGCTATGCGGAATTAACCTCGAGATGTGTATCCTTGGGTGGGTGGACAGGTGGAATAGAGCATGTGGCTTCAAGGGCTGGATATGGAGGGAGAGATTGATCGGCCGGAGCGGCATCGCAAAGTCTGCATTCCTGCATATTAAGTGTTTTGAAAGGAACATATTGATACTACTCTAGAATGCATGTGAAAGTGTGCTCTTTTGCTCACTAAGCTATTTCATGCCTACTTATGTAGTCTTCAAAGTTCTCCTGAAAGAAATTAAGATAACGGATCCCTTCCTATGGTTATGACAAGGCTAAGTACCTCACCATAACTAATGGAGTGTGGAATTCCCTGACATAAGTTTAACAATAATGCATTTCCCGAGTTCTCATATCTCATTAGATATCCCACATTTTTTTCCTCTCCTGGTGCCAACCCTGTTTCCTAAACGATATATTCGGATTCTCTATTAAATGCTTTGGAAGCAGTTTAAAAAGAGGGTGTTGCCTCTACGAGAGGTATATCCTCATTGGCTTAAGAAAAACCAAAGCTATAGTATGGTATGAAACTTTTTGCTTATATTTCACAATAAACTAAAGGAAAAATGCATGCTTTAGGCAAGGAAGATGGCATGTGCCTTTACTCATACAATTAGTTAACTATTTCTGTCTCAATAAAATGTCATTGAGGCCTGGTTTTAAGTTTGATTAAACATTACCGTAACAATGGCAGTGGATATTCTTTCCCATTAATAATGCTCACATCACACCACTGACAGCCTGAGATGCTTGACAAAACCATATCTCCTAGTTAAAATCTCCACAGAAACCAAAAGTTCACAGTATAAATTAACCAGACACCATGAAACAAGGCCTCATAGAGTTTAATCACTTCTATCAATGAGAATCACCTTGAAAACCTCCACACCCATCCCTTGAAGCAAAAGGGTAATGACAAGAACAGCAGCTCTCCTGGCCTCCACAGCGCAGTCAGTTTCCAAAACACAACGGACACACCAAAGTACCTGATTTGATAGGAAAAAAGTCATCAGAATACAAACTGAAGAAAAGTTATTGCATTTTATACAAATGTGGGATAAAAATTATTAAAACCTTAACACTCCAGAGGTGAAATTGAATTCCTAATAACTTACAGTTTTAATACAATGAGATGGATCAAAGAGCACCACGAGACTGGCTGTAATTTTTTCCTGCACGCAGAGCACGGGGAGGAAGCACTTTTAATAATACTGGATTCACGGAATGATTAGGATAAATCACAGCCAGGATATGGCATAAGTTTATGCTGATACCATATGTCAATACTAGGCATTCGAGGGTTGGAGAAAGCATATAGTGTGGAAGATTGTTAATCCAGAGTTATAAACAACAGCAGTATTAAAAAAGCAGAACTTACTCCAAGAATATTATCCATCATAGCATCAACACCACTATTTGCCAGCCTATGAGCCCTATTCTGGATCTGAGCGTGCTATTCCACGATCGAGCTATTCCACACCTCATTATAGCTCACGACCGTATTCCGAATCGAGCCGAGCAATAAATTGCCTGGTTCCGAGTGGCTATAATAGGTACTGCCCCTTCCGGTATGAGAGGCTAGAGGAACAGAAAGCAGGAATTCCGGCAACCAATGGCAAGCAATGTTTACATATACAGCTGAAACAGAATTCAACATGGCCATTTCGATCGTGATCATTCCCTCTTATAATCTATGTATTATTTTACCTCTTAAATAAATTAAATTACAAATATAATACTTTTTATGTATTATAAGCTATAACTTTTAACTAACAAGCTTGAAGAAATGTATTCCACATATTCTATAAAATGACTTACGATGATATTATGGCGGAGAGGTGAATGCTATTGTGAGTCTTCTGCTGTAATAAGATTTTAACATTACATTTTTAAAGTTATTTATGTAAATAATGCCTGCGATCCAAAGTGTTAAATAATGTATGGAGTTTCCTCTTTCCCTGTACCAATTTTGTGATAGTAGTGAACCTTATTATGCTATCAGCAAGTCGAATCTCATGTTGACATTTGTATTTTGTGACTGGCTGTTTTGACATGCAAGTATCGCAAGTAGTCCTTCGGTCGAGAACTATCATTATTGTAAAACGTGTTATTCTAGTCTGTGATTTCTTATTCAACTGGCAGTAATGGCCTGGGAGCTCCCATTGACTGCTGCTTAAAGTTTGTAGTGGCATTGATGTGAAGGTAAATGTAAGCGAGAGATGGGCATAGAAAAATGTTAATATCGGTCTCAGTTGAAATGATACAGAAATAATTTTACTGTCATTATAATTGTTGAGGATTGGCTACTTAGTAAACACCTGAGGTTTTTGTCGGTAATGAAAAGTTTATGAATTAATTTCCCTGAAGAAGACCCCATGTACGTGATGTTATTGGACTTGTTGATGTTTACATAAGTTTGCCATTACGATACATGAAAGTGGTGAGCTCTTTTTAATTCAACCCTTGTATATTTGTTCATACATATGCTTGGGAAATTCCAAAATTATAACCCAGATTTTTGTAGTGTTCGTCTTCCCTAGAAGTAGGAATAAGCGATGGGAAACATGCCTTTGTGCTGGAAAATTGCATTACGGAGTATGATATTATTGTGTTGTATATTATAATGTTATCATGTAGCCAGTAGCAATTAAAATATGTTCAATTCATAATGGGAAATAATCCGCAACAGAAGGGCAGATAGACGATAGTTCTCTCATCGTAAATATATCGGTCTCCATTGAAATGATGCAGAAACAATTTTACTGCCTTTATAATGGTTTAAGATTAGCTATTACGTAAACAACTAAGGTTTTAGTGGGTAATGACAACTTAATGCATTATTTTGAAGAACCCAATTTAAGTGAATTTTTACCATTTTCATGGGGTGAAATTGCACTTGTTTGAGTTGATTTTTACTTAAGTTTACAATTACGATTCGTCAAAGCAAATGAAGTTTGGATAAATATAGCGTGCTGTTTTAAATTAAACCCTCGTATACTTGTGGGTACGTATATGCTTGGAAATATCTTTGATTTTAGCAGAGTCACACTCTAAAACTATCGTGGTTAATGTCCGCTTTCGTCACACCAGCCTGAACGTCTTTTTCACTCAGTTAAAACTAACGTATTGCCATGAAATCCATGTCAGTCATCATGCCAAGTTTGTGCATTTATAAAAACTTTTCACTCTGCGAATTAACCCATTTCTTTTAAAATAGTAATGTGTCAAGCCGGAGAAGTGTCATTTTCCCTCTCCGCCGTACGTGAGATAGGGTCGAGCTATTGAGAATAGCCCGGTATCAAAGACCGAGCAACAATAATTCAACCCTCACCGGTGCTATCCGCCGTTCAGAATACCGAATAGCCACCGCGCTGTTGTCATCTTTAGAATAGCCACTTCCAGTGGCTATTTCATCATTCAGAATACCGAATAGCCACTGGGTCTCCATAATCATGACAATAGCCACTTTTCGCGCTATTCTGACGAATAGCTCGGCCTTATTTTCATTCAGAATAGGCCTCTATGAAATCACATTTTCTTTTCAAAGACAAAACTTTCAGGATTTCATAAGTTGCAACTTCATTGGCTGGGGATTTCAGTTAATCATGCTGAGTAGAGAGGTCTGATCATCGGCTGCATCTATTATCAATTACTATCACAAAACTGTCCCAAAACATGTAGCAAGGAATAATATATCTATATTAAAGCACACAATTTTTTTCAATTATAAGAAGCCCCATTTGCATTAACCATCATTGAAGATTTGACAATTCATAAAATTTATATTGACAAACTGAAATGATTCAGCATGGAATAACTTACTTTAATAAATATAAATACACAGCATTTATATTTCATCACACTTTCTACCTCAAGGAGTGATACACCCTCTAACGAGGAATTTCTACTTATTATTTGGTCATAGTGCCAAAATATTCATACCTGTCATGACACCAGAAAAAGAAATCCACAGTACCTCAGGTCTTATGCATTCTGATTTATTGATCCTTTACAATATATTTAAGCCTCACTTATCATGAACTTGTAGAGTTTGGTATGGTAACTTCACACATACTATATATGTAATACACTTACTAACATTCCACACTATAATATATAATTGCATATAGAGTAGAATATCACATAGTATTTTTATATGCTAACTTAAAATGTAGAATCTGTGCAGCTGACTCACCTGCAACCAGAAATTTATTAAAATATTTTGAGGCAGTTTGGAAATATTTCTTATTTTCCTAGCAAACCCATTTTCATATGGGCAGTCTAATAAATAAATAATACATATGAATAAATAGTAAACCCCTTTATTCCTGACCTACCACTAGCTAGATCCCAAAGGATATTTCACAAATTGATTGACAAAGCCTTCATATGGTCAGTGACAGGGTTCTCACTATCCTCACTTGTGCTTCAACATTAACCTGGATTGTATTGATTTTGGCCAATATGGAATGTTCTAAAACAAGGAAAGAAGACCCTAAATATGGCCAAAATTTTAAAATTAAGATGGAAAATTTACCCCATAAAAGCCTCCATCAGGCACAATAGATTGGAGCATATGGCTTGTAATCATCGAATTAAAGGGTCAAATTTCCATAACAATCATTTTGGTATTTACAAATTTTTACAATTAGGAAAGAAGATTATCCATCAAATTTTCTTCACCACAAGTGACCAGGCAACATTGAGTAACATAGATAGGGGATAATAAAAAGTCATACTGCCTTTTTTTGCCATTATTGAGTACATAGAAACAGCAAAAATAACGTGACAAAAATAATAAATCACTGAGAACAATTACAAAGGACTTCATCACAGGGAGGAAAACGCATTGAATACTTTCTCTATTCCAATAAATGCCTGAAAAAAGCACAGAGATGAATCCATATTCATACCTCAGTAGTGATGGGGCCCAGTCTAAAAGACAAAATTTTGCAGATTTCACCTAAATTAGAGAGACTTGATGCTCTAACCAAGCCATCTCCATCCCTGACACCGCCGAGAAAGGAATTTAAAAGAAGACAGCTGTACTTGGGAGCCATTTCACCTGAAATTGGTAGTAAAATTCACTGTAAGCATTAAATATAGAACAATTTTCCCAAATATACACCACTACCAAAGGATAAGATAAAGATCCCATTCATGGCCTCAGGTGACAGCAGCCAGAAATATTGAGAACTTATTATTTAAAAAATTTTTAAAAAATTATATGGACTGATACCAAACAATTATTTTCCATATTTTATAACACCACTTCCAAAAATATCCACATCTACTTAACATGAAAATTGGTGAAGAATCACTCAAGGGATGATAAATACAGTAAAACATCTACCTATTGAACCTCTTCTTATCGTAAACCTCCGGTTATCGTATTATCTTCTAAGTCCCGCCAAATTTGTATGCAACCATATAGGGAAACCTCTTCCTATCGTACTTCTCTAATTTCGAAAAACCTCCCGTTCGTATTGAGACAAGACTCCCCTGACTGCGCAACTACCTCTACGGAACGAAATATTCAGCGGCAATTGTTCTCCTTACTCCCACACTTCTTATCTCATATTCCTTGGAAAGGTTACAACTTACGAATGTTGTAATCACAACTTCTTACACCTTTCCGACGAGTATCAATCATGTGAATTCATTCACAACCACGTACAAGAGTAATTATCAGCCGCGAATGTAACTACATCGGAATACTTAAAATAGCTTAGCGTTCAATTGATCATTTAAAGAGATTTTTTTACCAGATATGACTTCACTTTATTACTAATAGCCTAAAAATCTCCTTTTAGTTACGAAGATGACCTGTATTCAAAACGATTACCGCTTGGTCACATTCGCGCCCTTTCACGTGCGCATCGCGGCATTCGTTTGTTTTATTTAAGTGTTCATGCCGCGAATTTTAACTCCCATGATCGAGACTAGTATCCACGATCGAGACAACCACTTTGTAGCAATTCATACTATCAACCCACACGCAGCATTATTCGTCATTTGAGACGTAATTTCGTGGTTGATAAGAAGTCGGACGATGAAATATCCCTATCGCGTTGCTAATCTAACTTTCTCGCCGGTTTATTCCTTTGCAGATTCACCGAAGTTCGTGTGTTGCAGTTCGGAGCTCAATCTACGTTAATTATAATTTGAATAGTTTGATTTTGATTAAACCATCTACGAACTATATCTAACCGACGATTAATAGCCTTTCAATCACGCGAGTGCCATTTATTGTTCAATAACCTTATTATGAATGAGCTTACCTATTGTCTATTTCTGATTTTTTTGCGTGAATATTGGCATTTCTCATTGGTTATTTCCAATCGTATTTTCAAATACTGTGATATTAAGACAGAAAACAGCGTAAATGACCTGATTTATTTTAGGCCTAAAATGGACTTGACAAATCCCAGAAAAAGGCGGCTGCTGAAGACTGAGAGTAAATTAGCAATATTCCAAGCCATTGATGAGGGGAAGCGGAAGATAGACATAGCTGAAACCTTTGGAATACCACCATCTACCCTGACATTCATTTAAAAAAAATGTAAAGAAACTGAAGAACCTGCACGTAGAGGCTGCATAGATAAAAAATCTCGAGTAGTGAAAAGTGAGCAATTAGATAAACAAGTATTTGACTGGTTGATGGAAGCTAGGGCAAGAAATATTCCCATTTCTGGACCTATTCTACAAATGAGGGGAAGGGAAATAGCCTTTCAAATGGGAATAGAAAATTTTCAGGCATCAAATGGATGGTTGCATAAATTTAAAGTATGGTGGAATCTAAAAACTTTGAAAATGTGTGGGGAATGTGTCTGTAAGTGACACAGTGGTAAAAAGATTGGAAAAAAAATCTCTGCAAACCATTTTAGTGGGGTATAAACAATGTGACATTATCAATGCTGATGAAGCAGGTTTTTTTATAACTTACTTCCTGGCAGAACTCTTTCAGTTAGAGGCCAACCTTGCCATGGAGGAAAAAAAGCGAAGAAAGATTCACAGTGCTATTCTGTGCTAATTCTAATGGCTCTGAGAAATTGGAGCTACTTACCATTGGCAAATATAAAAAGTCTAGATGCTTTAAAAATATTCAAAAACTTCCTTGCTTATACAGAAACTCCAAAAACTCATGGATGACATCACCTTTATTCTGTGAGTGTTTGAGCCTGTTAGACTCGAAGATGGGGGTGAGCAACTGGAAAATAGTACTCCTCAATTACCAGTGTGCGGCACATTTAACTGAGGGGATTGGCTTACGAAACATAAAAATAGTGTATTTTGCACCAAACACCACCAGCAGATTGCAACCCCTGGATCAAAGAATAATTTCCATTGCAAAAAGAAATTACAGACAGCAATTGGTGACATACATGTAGAGGACAGTCGATGATAAAAATGACATAAAGAAGTGTTTGTGGAATATACTTCAAACAATGCATAGGCTATGCCTTTCATGGAATTG
Source organism: Pyrrhosoma nymphula (assembly GCA_963573305.1). Classification (NCBI taxonomy): domain Eukaryota; kingdom Metazoa; phylum Arthropoda; class Insecta; order Odonata; family Coenagrionidae; genus Pyrrhosoma; species Pyrrhosoma nymphula. The sequence continues at coordinate 64,963,651 of OY754330.1, read as the reverse complement.
TTTGCAGTCTGAGGTGATTGAGAAATGTTTCACCAAAGCAGGATTTATGGGGGCAGTAGTGAGGAAGACAGTGAACTTGAGGATGAGCCAGCAGAATGGCATGAAATAAATAAAATAATGAATGTACAATTGCCATTTAATGACTTAGTGAATGCTGACGATGCTTTGCTTACATGTGCCCCAATGTGGGGAAGACGTGGGAGAGGTGGAGGCAGAAGTTGGAGGGGTGTCACCAATTATGTGGAAGAAGAAGATGATGAAGAGGAATTAGTTTCCGCTGCAACCAGAAAAGTGGTTCAGGAAGCTTTGGATGCCATGGAAAGATTTTTTTAAATATGGAGGACTGCAACAGTGAAAACACGACTTTATTAAATAAGATGAAAATCAATGAAAATAAGATTTAAAAAATGAAACAAACACATCACTAATTTTTTTCAGCAAAAACTGCTTAAAGTATTGTTCCATTTTTTGGTACTACACTCATAAAACTAGCAGAAGTATGTATATTTAAAAATACAGCAGCAATTTCATTGACTAAAAGGGCCATTAGGAAGAAATTATGTTCATCCCGCTAAAACCTCTTTATAGTGAACCTCCACTTATCAAAATGTCACAAATGTTGGTCTCTTCCATTTCAATATAAAGAGGTTTTACTGTAATACAGTGCCACAAGGGTGAAAGATAAAAATATAAAAACATAGAAAGTGAGACACTCACAATGGAATTCCCTCGCTGTTTCTCTCCCTATCACCACTCATGTTTCCTCCCACAACTCTACTTTCAACAATAAGTTAAGGGTTGTTTTATTCACCTCCCTTCCCCTCCAACTAAGTGATCTGGAAATAGCCTGTAAAAGGCTTTTCCAGACCTTTTCTTCACTTCTTCTGAACAGAGCACATAAACCTCTCCCTCCTCTCCCTGTCCTTTTCCCCCTTCCCCTTCTCATCCCTCCTCTCTCTGTTTTTCCCCCACTCCCCTACCTCAAACCCTGATTCTCTCCTCATAAACCATCTCTCCCTTGAGAAGATGAATTCGAATTCCTCCACGAGAGTGTATCCCTTTTTATGTTTTTTTTTATTTTTACCTGCCACCCTTGAGGTACTATACATATTATTAATATTAAAAATATGTAGATAATATTAAAATACAGCAATGAGAGAATTTTGGTCATTGCAATCCTATTCTTGTACGATGAAAACAAAAACAAAAAAATTGGAAAAAGTTAGTTTTACCAAAATACATATTTGAAAAACAATGAAAGGCCAAAAACCCTCAAATCACCTCAATAAAATGGAAAATTCACATAATTTGGCTGAATATGCTATGAGAAAAAAATTACCATAAAAACCCCATTGGTATGAAAGACTACACCGAGGTGCTCTGTGATGAAATACAGTAGCAAACAGCAACTTTCTGATAGTGAATACAAAACCCACCATGTATCTTTAAGTAGAAGTCAATTTGAGTATAAGTCAAGTCTTATTTTCGGGCCAAAAATATTGACTGAAATCTTTGAGTTGAGTATAATTAGAGGTGAAAAAAATTGCTTGATCTCCTTGTTTCACGATTAAAAAGCAAGCCATTTAAGGTGCATGTATGAATATTGAAGCAAAGAGTGACAAACAATGAAAAAAGGAAAGAAAAACATTCAATATATTCATCAATAATAACAGCTACAATCGATGTCAATAACAATTGCTACAAAATTGGCCATGCAGATGTCCACAGCATCCGTCAACATGACTCAACTTTCGCAATGAGACAATTACTTCATTGTCACCGTCTTGATTAAGGGTATCATGATCTTTTGAAACCATAGTGTTGACAGCATGACAGTTGGTAGAGCTGGAGGCAAAATGATGTCAGTGACGAGAGTTGTAATGTACACTTGCAGTGCGAAATGAAGCATTAACTCCAAAGAGTGATTTGGATTATGATCAGTTATTCTCACATCTGCCGAAGAGTATAATGAAAGCAAAGTTAGATGAAAAGATAATACTGGTGATTCTTCTACATGTTTTACAAAACAGACTCTGAAAAGCTGCCTTTTTGACTTCAACGAAGATCCACCATCGACGCAGATGGTTATGGAGATGTGTATATTTCCCAGAAGAGAAGAGTACATATTAACAAATATTCAAGACTCAGAGAGAAAGATATAAAATGGGGTCCAAGAAGCTAGTGGAGAGTCTAAACTGAAGCAGTGTATTGGGAAGCATAGAAACCATTCCTATTTTCGTGATGAGAAGTCAACATGTTTTTGTTTAATTTAAAAATTCAGAATAGATTATTTCATTTTTCTAAAAGTTAATTTTACTGACGGCATAAAAAAGAAATATGCAGCATTTCGATCAGCTTTTTTATGTAAATTTACAGCTCCAGTATAGCCAGTAGCTGATCGGGAAATCCTAAGGTTTTGGGTTAGTTATGAGATATTTGTACAATATAGATGGCCTTCCAGAATGCATTAATAGGTATCGCAAAGTGGAAGTACCAAGTGACCTGTCAGTGGCAGGTCCTAATAGCAGAAAATCTAATGTATTTCTCAGCAACTATTCTCTGTGGCTTATCAATTATAGAGAAAGTTGTGCTTTTATGCAGCTACGTAATATGCAGAAAAATTAACCCGAAAAAGTAACCATATTTTGTGACTCGACTATAAGGCGAAGGTAGGTTTTCATTGGCCGAAAAAAAGAAAGAAATTTCTCGACTTATACTCAAGTGTATATGGTAAGTTACCAGGATTAATACACCGGGGAAATCACATTTAGCTTGAGGGCATGAGCCTTTGCAAGTTTGCAATGCATAAAATTTATCCATCTTCAATTCCAAAATGACAATAAGAGTGCTTACTACAGTGTGAACTGTTTTCAAAAAGCCAATGACATGTAACAGCTCCTTCAGCTATCTAGGCAAGTTTTACACACACTATCTCTCAAAATACAAGCAATTAGTTAATGAGTTTCAAAAATTTCATAAGAGGGAAAATTTACATAGCAAAAATATTAGAACCTTAACAGAGTTCCTGATATTATGGTTCACAGCCGCACAAAGAGAAAACACAAAATCATTCTTTTAACCTACTCCCCGGTCACATTTTTCTTTCTTATTACAATAAAATTCAAAACCTTCGCTATTACACAAAAAATGAAAAGCTTACCTCCTTGCTGAAGGGCCTAATGGTTATTATTACACAAGCACATAAATAAAAACACTTCATTCAACCATTGAAATAGCATAACACTTTTTTAAATGGGAAATTAGACCTTTGTATAGGCAACAACAATATTCAGAACTTTGTGTGATATATTGGGCCCAATTTACAATACATATTAATCTTTCTGCTCCAATCTTGCTACATTTTAGTTACTTTTCAGATAAAAACAATTTTAGTTCATAGAGATTATTATAGTTCTTTCTTTCCTTTACTGTCCTTAAAGGCTACACTTATCGTTTGTCTGGACTTCTTGTCATCACTCCCACGGCTACGGGCTTGCATTCTCTCTCCTTCCTTATCATCAAATTTATGGGCCGTTTTGGTTTATCTTTTGGGTCTCCTGCCCGATTCCTTCCTGACCTTTCTATAAAGTTTCCTGATCCTCTTTCGTCACCTTGATACCGCCTAGTCTCCACTTCCTGCCGCCTTTATCCCATCTTTTGTACTTCTTCCCTTCGCGTGCCTTTCCCATCTTAGCTCCTCCACTTATCTCTCCCTATTGTTATCTGTTTACCTTCTAAGTGTCTAACTGTTTGTCTTCTAAGTGTGGGTATGATAGCTTGGTTACATTCTTAATGGCTTGCTTAAATATTTTCTCCATCAACAAGGATAAACACAATAATAAATAAAAAGTTCAATGAGAAAGCAAAAATGTATGTTCTTCTACAATTTCCAAAGGAGTTGCTAAAATTACAGGTCAGTAAGGAGTACTCATATATATCAAACCAAATATTTCAGTACACTCTTACAGACACTCACCCAAAGTTCTCGTGACCCTAAGGAGTGCCTCTCCAACCTTAAGTCGAGCATCATTAAAGGCAGTGTTACCAGCCTGGACTACAGAAATCTCTGCAAACTCATCAGCAAGGGTTTCCAGGACTTGGTCAGGATATATAAAACCAAGTTTCTCCAATCCATTGATGGCAGCCAAATAAATGTACGAGTCTTCATGCTTTAAATTTTCCTGAAATTATCAAGGAAAATATTAAGGTCAAACACACTGCAACGAAGTGACACAAGTAGCAAAAATCATAACAAAAAGTTAACTACTGAACAGAAAAATAAAAATCATTCAATAAATTAAGTATTTGAACATAAACGCACAAGGTGTGATAAAAAAGTTCCACAAAAGACAATAAGGTTCCAATATGGATAGCAGATAAATCACTAAACTCATGCTCGGGGAGGAAATGTGACCAATGCTTTGATTGACGCCTTTATTTTATGGTAAGTTCGGTAAGAATTGTTTAGAGAGGATTAGTTTCACTGGTGTAGATATTAACTGAATACGTAAAAGTGCATAGCCATCAAGAACAAAATGATGTAAACTAATTTATCTTTAGCAAAGGAACTAGTGACTTTTGAAAGATCTTAGAGTGCAAAAAGCCATCAATACCACAAGTAGACATATTCCAATGATTTTCTCATTTTAAGACAGATTGCAACTTCTCAGGCAAAGAATTCAAATTATTACTGAAACAATAAAATCTTTGTAATTTTTCAGTTTGCTTTTATTTCGAGACGACCAGTTTCATTGCATAGGCAACATCCTCATCCTCCACCTGAGGATGTTGCCTATGCGATGAAACCAGTCGTCTTAAAATAAAACCATAGTGAAAGTTAAAAAGTTAATTATTGTTTGTCATAATGTATTTTCACAAAGTTACACCTGAAAGTATACATTTCATCAATTCAAATTATTACTTCACAATAATGATTGATTGTGTGACAAAATAATGAAACTTCAATGAACTATAACAGTGGATAAAGAAATGAAGCCAATTTGGAGGAATATGAAACTACAAACACATGAGAAGAAAATTTAAATTTTTCCATTTAAGGAAATACATAATAAGCTTGAACATCCACCACAAAAAAATTTTGAGAGGACAACACAAAGCTAAATTATTTCTTCAAACATCAATACGTTCTACACAACAACACAAGATAAGTACTCTCAAAATGGAAAAATATTCAACTGAATCAGCAAAGAAGTAAAGAATGAAGTAAAATTAAACATGTTACCTGAAATATTTGCAACAATGTTGTCTGGTTTCTCAAAGCAACTGGGTCTTTGGATGAAAGAAACTTTGCAAGGGTGATGAGAGCATGCCCTCTTAAATGCACTGCATTCTCTTGAGCCATTGCCAGGGCGTCTTCAAATTCAAGAGCTTTGTCTGATGCATCCATAGCTTCCAAATCTTTAGAATCACTGCTTTTTTTTGATGCACAAGGAAACTTGTCTTTAGATACCTCCTGAGGCTGAGAGCCTTTTGTATGCCTGTCCCTAGCCACAGCACCCGTTTTCTTTGACCCACTCTTACCTCGAGTCAAAATGGCACATGCAACATCTTCAGCCATGGCTCGGACTTCAGGGCACGATGATTCCCGCCTAAAAGCACGAACCTGAGGCAGGATTTCTCGGAAGGGTGACCACCACTCATGCTCATTCTTCCCACTCGGTGCCTCACAAAGACTCTTAAGGATGAGCAGGGTTACCAACACAAATTCGGAGTGTGACTGTTCAGAAGGCTGGTCACCTTCTTCTTTATTTGCAGCACTTGTGTCAGTCTGGTTCAGACCCAAGTCTAATATTGAAGGGAATGCCTCTTCACCGGAAACATTCATGAGCGTCGGGTCACTGTTTATGCCAATACCCTCAGTTTCATCACTGAGGGTAGAGTTTCCATCCATCCCTTCACCCTTACCGTACTTCTTGAACACTTTCTCAGCTTCCTTGGCCAAAAAATTCCCCAAAAAACTCACCACATCTTTCGGATCCTTCCTGACTTGATTGTTGACAGAAGGAACTTCCAGCAGGTGGCAAAGCAATTGGGTAGCAACGGACTGCTTAGCAATTGAAACAAGCCAGTCACCTTTCTCACCAGCATTCTCACCTCCTTTTGGCAAGGCTTGTAGCACATAACGGAAGACCACTTGAGCAGCTTGTCCATTACCTTCAGCCGATACCAGTTCCAGAAGGGGCGAGGATCCCCAGCCCAACTCCTCACTTGCTCCCATTTCCTCCACCACTTTCCCCATTTTCTCCACATTCAGATGCTTCTCCATCAGCTCTTTCAGTAAACTCTCTTCCATCTCTTCCAAATTCTTCGGCTCGCTCAAATCCTCAGTGGATCCTACTTTATCAGCCATGTTCTTCAGGCATTCAAACGAGTTTGATCCAACAAATAGAACAGAGTCTAGGGCTTCGTATAGCACAGAATCATCAGGACAGTTGGAGATGAACTTCACCAGCAGTCTTGAAAGTGCTGCTGTTTCCTCCGTACCCAATCTCTTGTCTCTGTACTCTCTCAGCAACACCTTGAACACCGGAGCTAAGAGATTTGATGGAAGTGACATTCCTGGGTCATTTTCCACAAAGCAAAAATCAAGAACTGATACGCAGTGATTGATGTCACAAAATGAAACTGAATCACTCACTAAACCATCTTCTTTCTGAGGCACTTGACTGTTTGGAACTTGTTCCGTCCGAGCATCAGTGCTGGTAGTATCACTAAAAATATTCTCAGATTTAACACCAACACTACTACGTGATCTACCATCCATGACCACAGGGTTCGACTCACATCTCTTTGGCTTCCCATCAGAATCAAGGATGGATTCATGGGAATCCATTTCTATGAGTAGTGCCATCAGTGGATCAATTATATTATCTCGACAAATTTTCTCTTCTGATGCAAAAAGCATGGTTATGCACGTCACTCCAGCTCTGGCATAATCCTTACAATTTTTTAAATTGTCTAATGACAGCAGCTCAATAACCTAAAACAAAAATAATTAAAAAGATAAAAAAGCACTAAATCGCATTTCAGAGCACAGGATACAGAGGAATCCTTCAACATAACAATACGAAAAAGTTCCATGATTTTCAAAGAAATTTAATACATTGAGACCTCTTGATATGTATCATCAAAATGATGGTAAAGTTGTGAATCTATAAACATTACTAATAAGCAGGGCTTCGTTTATGGGAAAAAAAGGTGGTGGAACTCAATTGTCCATAAGAGTTACGAAAAAATTCAAATGACCTTAGATTGATTTATACGAGTTTAGGCAATTAACTTCGACCAAAAATGGTGCCAGAATGCAGATCTGCCATGTACCGCCAGAAAAAAAGCCCTGCTAATAAGCATAAAATGCATTACACAGAATAGTGCATATATTGTAACAGATCTACATTATAGTAAAATTTCCAATCTGTAACTTTAACATTGACTCACTGTGAATAAAAATAGCAAATACATACGTACTTAAATGAAAGTATAGCTTGATTTTAACAGCATCTCAAAGTGAGTGTTCGATCTCCTGAACAACAAGCATTCAGCAGATCAGCAAATTAACCTTTTTTGTGACAAGACACGGAGTAAAATTTTTGTGTTGCACTAAAGGCTGCAATTCTACGTAAACAATAAGTAAAAATCAGGATCAGTCAAAATCATGTCATTATAAAGGCTCAAAAATTTCAAGTCCTTCCTGAAAAATGTTTTCGTTCCAGTATAACATCAGATAGCAACTTTTTACTGTGATAGTTTGAACAGAAATGCATTCCTTTTACCTTAACTATGGATTTAATTTCCAAAAGCTAATAATTAAGCATAAATATTACATAGGTACTGGTTTTGAGACAGGTACAAAATAAGCTTTTTATGTTAAATGCAGTGAGAATTTTCTTCTGCAAAGAATATTTGGATATACATATACCACTATTAGACATATTAAATCTGCATTCACAGCACCAGATTACTAGTAGAGGAAGCTAAGCAAAAAACTCTATTAGACTTAATACAGACACCAAAACAGAAAAATAATCACCAATTACCTTCATAAAAAATTTCAAAAAAATTACCATTACCTTAACGTACCAGCAACAGAGAAGCAGACCAGCATCTTCAAAGATTTTAAGTGGATGGAGACTAACATTATTATTATTATATTATAATAAATTTATTAACTCGATTAAGATTACATAATACCCATGGGTTTCGTCAACAATATAATACAAATGTTCAATACCATAATATGAAGCACATACCACCAGCCATAGATATAATTTTTATGGTATAGTAGCCTTTAGCACACTCCTTGAGGGATTGTTCAAATTTTGAGTATGAGAGACATTTGATGGAGGCAGTTGGAGGCAGTTTGGCATTTGATGGCAGTTTATTAAATATCTTTGAATCTGAGTAAAAAAATATTTGCAGGCAAAGAATCTTTGTTGACAAAACATGCTGTAACACTTAATTACGGCAGTTTGAGAGAGATATCACTTGACATAAAACTTGATGAATTAGGCCTCATCATAAAGAAAAAGATCTCATCTTTCTAATGATAACAAAATATCAGCCACTTACCATTATGCTTTTCGAGATATTTTTCAAAACAAAATACCAGTCAATCCCCATGGGAATATGCATGCACTCCAGAGTGATTTGAAAAAAGTGGAATTTCTAATGCATAGATCTCGTCAGAAATTTAAGTGTGTAGCTTGTATTATTTCTCAACTATTTAAAAAAATAAATCAATCACTCACCGCAGTCATTTTTACAGAATCCTTAAAAAAAGCTTCGGTTGTGAAGGCATTTTCATCAAACGGCATGAAAAAAATGAATCCAGTTAAAACTTAAACACTAGACGCACTGGATTTTCCAAACACCTAAAAGTGACAGTAGCAGTCACTTTGACTACTTCTTGCTTTCTTCCTTTTTTTTAAATGGTCAACAAAATGCATATGAAATCAACAGTAATGATGTAACTATGTATATCGTGTTAAATGGATTGAAGCTGTAAGACGACATTTTTTTGTCGAAAACAATTTTTTAAGTGCATACATATAAATACACAAGCGTGCTTCCAATTTTACAGTGTTCCAGCAGATATTGATTTATAATATTGAAGATACCACTCAAAAGAACTCTATACATGTGAATTAAATTTTAATTTTACCAAAAGCTATAAGCTATTGTTGAAAATTAAATGAGTCAAAAAAATAATAATTATGGAATTCTTAAGACTTGCTGTGGCAATAATTAAGCATAGGACATTTACTTGCTGCACATTGCACATGAGTAAATTGCTGCCCCCTTGAACATTTACCTAATATTTCTTCTGTATCTTTGTACTTTTACATTGGAGTCTAATATTTATATGTACCCTGAGATGCAGTGTTTGCGGTACTTCATTGCCTTTTCAATCTTTTTCCCTTCAACGTATTTCACTTCTTCAAAGTAAATTAGTGCCGACTGGTGTATTATTGTCACCTTTTCGTACACTTCCCATACCTTTACTGAGCAAAACTAATGAAGAAGGGCATTTATTTGTGAATTAGAAATGTGTTTGTGAAAGCTTCCACGGAGTGGTTTCTTCACATGGAGGCTTTCAGGATAACTTCTGAGTTGAGTCATTTTCTGACATAAAAATAACAACACGAAAGAAAACCGGAAAGCCACCATGTGAAATAGAAATATGATCAAAATGACCACTTATAGTAATGCATGCATCTATTGCACCTAATGCCGAAAGAAATTATACAAATACGTGCAACTAAAATTCATTAAAAGTCACAAAATAACAAAATATTTCATCAAGTATTAAGGGAGAAGTAGACAATGAAATTGCATAACAGTATTTACATCATGCTTCTTATGCTGCTTAAATTTGAAAATAAAATGTGAATATAGTCTCTAACATGACTAGGTAAAAATATCACTCAAACTACATTAAGAGCTCATTACTTATCGCTCTTGTTTGATAAGCATGAACTGAATTATTTTTTACATTGTACATATTAGTGTCTTTAAAAGGATGCATTGTGGCTCTCGGGTAGTTAAAAGCAGTAAAGAACCACTACCCAAAAAGATTTAAATGTATACTACAATTATGCAAATATAAATCCACAATTAACAACCCCTTCCTGGATTTGTATCTGTAAGATAACAACAATTTGTGGTTGACTACTTTTCTTATGCGATTTAAGAGGTGTACTATCTCTACGAGGTATTAAGCTAACTCAATTTACCAACAAAAATCCACACTATAATGCATGGTATCTTACTTGTGAACAAATGGCTTTACACCATTCCTCATCATCCTTTTTAGAACTGATTGCCATGGTCACAAGCTTGCCCAAGACCATGTGCTGAGCCCACGAGTCAGTGTTAGGTTGAGGAACAGAAAATACATCACAGACTGCTTGCACAGTGGCAATTACACCACCCTTACGGAAGAGGCAGGTATTGAGAATATTGGCACAGCCACGACGAAGCCAGACAGGTGCTAGCTTTCCTTTTTCACCCTGGAGAAAATAAAATCACATAAGTAATTGTCCAAAAGCTCATCAATTATAACTTTAAGTACAAAATAAATCGCATGACATATGCAGCATCTGAGAAGAGTTTGTAGTACAAGTAGGAGGGATAGGGTAAGGAATGAGTTGGTGATGAAAAAATGTGGAATGGACACTCCTGTCACAGACATTTATGAAAGTAGCATGCTTTGCTGATTAAACCGTGTTGAGGGAACGGATGAGAATCAAATAATAAAGCAGATTTAAGGTAGAGGAGTGAATTCAGTGAGAGGAAGGGATAGACCGAGAAAATCTTGGGTGAATGTGGTGGAAGAGACTCTTAAGAGGAGAATTAGGAGCATTAAGAACAGGAGGGCATGCATTTAGTAATGTATGAGATTCATCAAGTACGGATAAAGTTATGTAACTCAGAGATTCTCAAGGGGTCAGACATTAGATAAGGGGGGGGGAGAAAAAAATCATGGGGTTGCAATCAGGGTCCCCTCAAAACTGGGCACCTAGGCACTGTTGAGAGGTGATATTAAAATGAGATTTACTGACATCAATTTGAGCATTGAACTTCCAGGTAAAAAGTATCAGGTACAAGGATTCCACAGAATAAAGAGTAAATATGTTGGCATAAAGTATTTCTTTCATAAAATTTCATGGGGAGGATTAGGAAAAATTGTAAGACTTAATTTTCTCAAGAATACCTTTTGGTACTCTATTACTAGGTGAAAGAGAAACTTTGTATAGTCCACTTTTTATTTAATTTGCCGACCAAGGTTTCGACCTACACAGTCATTTTCAAGCCTTGATAACTAGGAAACATTTTGTCAAAAAACCCTTTAAGTGGTACGATAGTTGAAAAAAAGGTTGAGAAATTCCAGAGTAACTGAAGCAAAACAGGTACATATTGTCCTTACTTAAATGTCCTTTTTTGTTGCAATGGTCCAAGCTAAGTAAGCATTCATGATAAAAAGGCAACTACTGTGCTCAGTCGTAGAGTATGAGCCAATTATGGCACATACTGGCAGACTCATAGCCTAGGATACTGTCGCAGTTAAACAAAGTGCCAAGGATAAGACAAAACAAGTGCATGACCTGGCTCATTTCTGCATGAACGCTCATTCTGTATGGCTGTTCCACTCACCCGAGTTTTATACTATGTCCTAGTGCTGCCACCTTTCACACACTTCTGAAGTTGAATTGTGAACACACACTGCGTTTCCACAACCCATAGTTCCCCAGCACCTCCCTTACTCCCCCCACTCCTCCACTCAGTGGCATTTCCCCTCAAGAGGCTCCCTCCAACACGTCCAAGAGTGAAGCACTCCCTTTCTATTGCATCAGGCCATGAGACCACATCGGGGATTTTCTACCAAAGGCATGCTGACTATACCAAGACTTCACGGTACCTAGCCTACAGACTTGATTGATTTGTAACATGTTTTGTAATATAAATGTTCCCGGAGGAAGTCAATCCCATTCTAAGGCTGTGGTTATTTCATTTCATTTGACTCCGTCTACTTGCCTCTGTCAGTTCAATCACAACGACAAATCCCCACTGAGTTCCATCGCAAAGATAGAAGTACAAACAAGGACACAGAATGTGAAAACATTTGTGTGGAGCATGCTCACTCAATGGATTGGAAATATGGACCATTGGAAAAGCACACCATAAAAGATTAGGAGCTTTTGAAGCCTGGTGTTGGAAGGTGGATGTTGAAGATCAAGTCGACCGATAAAATAAGACAAAGTAGAGTAGATGAGGAAAGAACCATGTGGATCTCTATACATTCAGAAAATAAGAACCAGATGGATTGGACACACACAGAAGCACAATGAGCTTGTGAGGAATATGATTAGTGGAAAATAGAGGGAGAGGTCCCAAGATGAAGGCCAAGGGATAAATGCATAGACCAAATAAAGAGGGAAGTACATAAGAACTACCACGGATTAAAAGAAAAAGCATTAGATAGGGAAGGATGGAGGGCGGCAGCCAACCAATCTTAGGATTGAACAACCAATGAATGAATTTTTGCAGCTACTTTCATTTAATTTCAAAATGTACCTGGAAACAGCTCATCAAGCCTCACAATATGAATTGAACAAACATGCACAGCTATGCCATTAGCAGAACAAAATCCAACCAAGCAGGACTCAAACACCGAAGCTGATGATTAGCAGAAGAGTCCCCTGCCACCACTTGAGATCCACCAATTCCATAAATGATAATTGAATGAATTGAAAACAAATAACAAACGAGCACACTATCGTGGTGCAACTTGAATGCAACATCATTAAAAAATATAAAATATGCAATTTCCATTGAGAGTAGGGTTGCCGTACCTCCTGAAAAAGTGGGATTATCCTGAATATAAAAAGTAAGCTATTCCAAAATTGTTTCATTTCATTCTAACAATTACTAATGCACATTCGCTTATTTCCAGTTTCACAATGTTGAATGAGTTATATTAATGGCATATTGTAACAATGGAAAAAAGATTGAATGAATATCACAGTTATTGCAGGTATGTACATCTGGAAATCCTCAGCCCAAACCCAAAATAATGCATTGTTAAAAAAGGTGTTACGATCAAAGAAATATGACTGGTTTAAGAACTGAGGATATTTCCTTAATATGTACAAGTATATTATACATATTGTTTAGAATATTATTACACTAAATATACCAACACATTTGCTAACTGTATGCTATTTTTGATTGAATACATACATGGAAATCATAAAAATCTAAAAACACATCTTTCTTACTGTCATGAAAAGACAATGTTGTGATAACCTGAATTTTAACCACACCCTTATGGCAGCCCCATCTGAGGGACCAATGTTTCGATACAACTTAACACTTACTGATTTGTTTGGAGAACCCTGCAGCAGCAAAAGATCTCGTATGACCAAAGGCTGATGGGTATTCTTGACCAAATTCTTCAGAGCCCCAGAAAACAGTAGTCTATCATGCTGCAGCCTATTCCAAAACTCTGAGGTCATTTGAAAATCTGAATGTAACTTTGATGAAGGTCTTCTCTGTTCCTCAATTTCAACAACCAGAGCTTTCTTCATTACCTCCTCTTTGGGCTTGGAGAAAATGTTTACCACTTTACTCTCTTCTTTCGACTGTTCCATCTTCCTCACTGCTGAAGGTAGTTCACATTTATCCTCACTGAGTTTCCCTTTTACGTCTCCTTTAGGAATATCACTATCAGGCTTTTTCAACGGAGCCATGGACAGCTGACAAAGAGCAGCCAAAATGTCAGACAGGTGTCGGCTCAAAATCAGGCCACGAAAATATCCAGAATTGATGAGGGTAAGGAGAATCTTAGTGACAGCAGACAACCTTTCATAGAGCTACAAAAAAGAAAATGATATATCAGTTAAAATCTTACTGACAGTAAAATTACACGAAAGGAAAAACTGACGCCACATGTCTATAGGAAAAGCATTTCTTCACAACAATAAGACATAACTCAGCATAGACCTATTTCATAAACAGACAGCAAAACAAATAAAAATAATGTAAAATTTAGTACCCTTTTGATGGCAGATAGGTTATCCACATAACCTATAGCATGTAACCATAAGTGAATGTAAAACCATATTTATAAGCATGTAACCACAAGTGAAACATATGAGTGAAATTATCTAAATTTCATCAATCCTTTGGATAACTCAAGGGGTCAGTAGTTTCTTACTCACTCTTTCCGTTTTGGTCCAAAATAAAACAAATGTAATCCAGTTCTATTGTTCTCCATATTACTCATCCCTTCCTCAGTTGCTGTCCCAAAATTTAAGCTCATAACTTAATATAATAATTTATACATGTAACTTTAATAATCAATGTAATTGAAATTATTTTAAACAACAAATAGAGAATAAAAACTGAGGATACAATGACACAGACAGAAGAGAGTACTCCAGAATATTTCCAGGCATCTCTCTTCATTCAGCCTCCCTCATGGATAGTTCAATCAGAACTGATTGTATCACACATTAATATGCAATGTCTGCAAAATAAACTTATAGAACTTGAAGTACTGTTCAATGAACATAAACCGGATGTAATTTGTTTGAATGAACACTGGCTGAAGTCTGATGAATTTGAATCAATGTTGTCTCTCAGGGTATCGCATTGTTACTGCCTACTGTAGATCAAAGTTCAAAAATGGCAGAGTTATGATTTATGCTCATGAGTTCATTGATATCTATCTTGTAAATGCCCCCGATATGAATGAAGACCAAATCTTTGAGAGTTGTGTGACAGGTGTTACTAAGAATAATATATATTTTGTAATTGCTTCTATTTATAGATCTCCTCAAAGTGTATTTAGTGTTTTTCTTGACAAATTTAATCTTTTTCTTGAGGTGCTGCATAAAGCACCTGTGCCTACCAATGTCATTATTGGCGATGATTTTAACTGCAACTTGCTTCAAGATTCAAGGGATCGAACTGACTTTCTCAGTTTAATCACCAGTTTCAGTATTCAAGTAACCAATTCAAAACCAACAAGAATAACTCAAACGTCACAAACACTAAGAGATTATGTCCTCACAAATATTGATCTCAATGTCATAAAAACTAATGTAGTAGAAACTGACATCTCTGATCATTTTCCTATTCTCACTACAGTTTCAATAAAAACTCCATCTGTGCACAAAGTGATCAATAAGAGAAATTTCAGAGATCAAAATATTGCATATTTTTGATACATTCTTCAATCTCAGGATTGACGTATTTTATGCTAGTTCCTTTGAAAAGAGCTTTCAGGCCTTTTACTCTAATTTCCAATATCACTTCGATGTGGCTTTTCTACAAGAAACCAAAAAAATCCAGAATTTCTCTAAGCGTAAATCTTGGGTCACCAATGATATTCGTTTTTACTCTAGAGTCCTTTAAAACCTTGCAATTGAATTGAAAGCATCAGGTAACGATGAATGTAAGGCACATTACAGAGAAATGAAAATCTGGTATAGAAAATTACTTGTTACTGCAAAAAGGACTTTTAATGACAACATATTATTTAATGCAAGCAACAAAACAAAAACCACCTGGAAAATTATAAATACTGCCAGAGGAAATAACAAAAATCACTTTCTACCAAACATAATGGATCCCACAACAAGCTCCCAAATAAATTACACTGCCCTTGCTGATCTTTTCAATCAACATTTTTCCAAAACCCCTAGCTTACCTTCATCCCTACCTCTCATTGGCAAATACAGGACCATGAACGGGGAAAAACCAATAAACAAAATCATATCATTACGCATACGCAATTTAATAATCAATTTAACAGTCGTATCATAAGACCCTGATGAGGTGAGGGATGAGATGAACAAACCACATATCATGAATAACGGATGAAATGAACATTGATGAGAAATCGTGAATATTACCGTGAACCAACCAACAACAAACAAATGGAATGATTATGCCAAAAGTAGGTGATTTTACAATAGCACATCTTTGCTCCAAGCGTGGTTAACTATCCCCCTATTAACAATTGAGGGGTTTTATTTTACAAATTGAGGATCCTTGACCAAGGTAATTTTCCTTCATCAGTCTATTAATAACATAGTTCCGTCCGTAATGAGTGATGACCTATTCAAGCAATGGGAGAATGAGAGAATATTATTCCACTGTCCGAGGGAAATCGCTGACATTGAAGCCGTAGGCAATAGGCACTTGAAAGAACCAGATTTTGTTTTTTGCTTACGTGACATTGGCAGGCACACGCGACGGTTACGGATTGACACGTCACACGATCGCTAAACACTTCCCTACTCTGCCTCAAAATCTCAAGGACAGCATTGCTGCACGTAGAGAATCTTCTTGCCGCCACAGTATTATCACTTTTCGGCCCAATCTCGGTATCAACGCTTCTCGTCCGGTGCCATGCACTTTAGTCAGCACTCCCCTTGACTCACTCTTGCTCTCCTGTCGTGTTTGCAATGTTTGTTGTAGCAACAGAGGCATTATTACTGTTACTTTTCGCTGCACCTAATTATTCCTGCACGTTTAATTCCTTTATGTGTATCGTTTACTACGTAAATGTTCTCTCATATTCATGCAGTGCCCCTATGAGAATAGACATTGAAGAGTATACTTGTTGTAAATATGTATTGAATATATCGATTACTCCCCGAAGCAATCTTTCATGGGGCCCTTGGGACTCTGGGCCCTTCTTATACAAATTTTCTTATTACGTGCTATCATGGGCTGGCAGGAAAACTTAAATGCCAGATGCGTGAATATCCTTTAAAATTCAAATCTCTGGTTGTCAAGGAAATAGGCTCTTGTTGATTTCTGAGAAAAATGTGAGATTTTTCAGCTGAAAACATGATATTCACACAATTACGAAGCGTAAAAGAAAATCGATTGAAAGAATTAGAAACTTTATTTTTTCAGCCATCCGTAAAAAAAAATTCCAGCCCTCCATCTTGATAGAAAGTAATTTTTAAAAGCAAAAAAATGAAACCACTGCACCTAACCCAATGCTTATCATGGACCACCAGGGGGGGCATTTGGGGGCCCTGAGGTCTTTTTAATATAGCCTATGTTCAACCCATATATATTTTATCCCTATATGCAAAATTTCAGCTCAATCGGTTCAGCAGTTTTTGCGTGATTCAGCAACAGACAGACAGACACCATTCAATTTTTAGATATTAGTATGATTATTAATCTTCATGATTTTCACTGTATTATGATACTTTATATTCATTTTTATATATTTCTAACACTTTCCAATAGCAAATTATGAATGCATCAAATAAAATAATGACCCAATTTATGGAATTTATTTAAAATTGAAAATGACAAGCATTAAAATTCAGTTTTATTAATTTCACCCAAGTGATGTTAGAATTGACTACAATATTTACTGTGACAAAGACTAAAAAGTAGAAAATAAGATATTTAAATAGACACTTTTATAAATATTGCACTAAAAAGAATGAAATCATTTTTTTAAACAGCCACAGTACTATAAGTGATCACGGTACATGCCTATGCAATTTTATTTTTATTGACATGTGCATATACTGCTATCGCTCTTAGTAATGTTGCTGTTAACAAAAAATATTTTCTCCTTCTTAGTTCAATCGTCATAAAAGTGTGTTTTTATGTTTTAAATATAATATTTTTCTTTCATTTGTGTTCATGGGGCAATAAATATATTTAATGGTGATATGTAGTTTAAAGAATTTTAAAGCTGGGCAGCTAAGAACGTACAAAAACAGACATAGGGCAACCACAAAACTATATACTATGGATGTTATACATGTTTTTTTCCGATTCACTATTCAAGACATAAATAAGTATGGTACCTCTATCACAGATACTGGTCTCTTTTCAGCATCAGAACCGCCCTTGACCCAGTCTGCTGTTGCAACCGAGCATCTCTTGTCTATTGGGATACCAACTCCAGGAAGAAGACTGGGCAACAGACCCAAAGATATGACAAACTCCAATGTTGTGCGTATCGCCTTTTCCTGGCGGACACTCAGCAGATTTTCTTCAGAACTTCCATATTCTTTCATTGAAAGACAAATATGCAAAGCCAAAACAACCCATCTCCATCTACAAGAAACATAAATTTTGATCATGAATTGAGTAAAGAAATAATCTCTTACCTGGGAATCGATTACTATGTTTGTAAGCAAATGGATTAGGCACAGTAACAATGACAACATGATTACTTCTATGATGCCATTCAGGCAAGAATAAAGGGTAGTTTAAAAATTCAGCCTGATGCGATGAATCTCCTTTTCTACTCTTTGGTTCATGATATACTAAAACCAGCCAAGATTTTACATCCTTCTCACAAATTAGTCAATTTTTAGTGCACACCATCAATACCTGGCACGGACAACATAATGTACCACAAATTCTCACAACTAAAGCCTTAACACATTGATAAAACTGCCTTGCCATTCATTTAAGCAGTATTAAACTAATCTACTACACATAACCCTTTTGTAACTAATACCCTCCCCTAACTGTGGGTGTCAGACTTCTATTAAGGAGTTGAAGTTCACAAGATATTCCTGCCCCACTTCTAGGTCTTAGTGTTGTATCACTTCACTTCATACCTTTTTTGAAGTGGTTGTGTCCCGTCGCCGAACAAAAATTCAATGAATTCACACATAAATCAGATTAACAAAACATTTATTACGTTCTCCCATTCATGAAATGAATAATTACTTTTTGCCAACCATAAATACTGTTTACATTGACCCTACGAGTAATACAAAAAACCAAGTTCCATTGAATTAACCATAAATCTTATAATCAGTCATCAACAAAAAAAATAAACAAATATCAGCTCATAGTTTATAAAAAAATTATCCTCAATTTCAACTGTTCATAATTACAACATAACCTTCAAAATGCTATTTCTGGGAATTCTTTCCCGGTGACTGTGAATGTGTGTGTAACCTTTTATGTGTGTTAGAATGTGTATACCCCTGGGATCATGTTGTCTCCTGGAGTCGCCTGTTGGAGTCGAAGCGAATACTTGCCTTATGCACTGGGTGTGATACCTCCAGTTTCTCTGCCCCTCACACTTGTATTTTCTCTGGTCAAAACATAAACCCCTACTCATTCAGGGATTTTCACTTAGGGATTTCCATCTAGGTTAATCGATACTGGAAAGATTAACTTTCCGTGGATACTACCGTCCATATTTCTTGTATCCAATATAATTATGTAACATCTTCATCCCGACCATAAAACCTATTCTCTTTCTTGCCCTTCCCCGCTTGCCCAACATCCTTCCCTCTATCACAGCCTTCAGTAAACCATCACCCCTCATTACCTCTTCCAGCCACCTACCATGCCACCCCCTAATCTCATCCAGAAGTCTCCTCTCCTTACCACACATCAAGCATTGCCTCATTTGTCTTCCTATCTATCCAACGCACCCGCACACTGCCCGATGGCATTTTCACTTTAGTGTACAAAGTACCCACTTCTCTCTCTTCCTGCAGCTTTTTTATTTCCTTGCATTTCATCTTTCACCAGTTTTCCTTTGCCCAACTGGCCACTCGCTGGAATTCATTATTTAATTCCCTGTACTTCCTCTTGCCTATGTCGATGCTGACATTTTTCCACATCCTTCTTTCCTCCATTGTCCTAAAAATTTCTTCAGTAACCCACTGATTCTTTACCCTTCTAGTTTGCACTGTTCCTTTTGTTATCTCAGCCACTCTTATTATGCCCGTTATTATAACCTTCCATCTTCTCTTATAATTGCCCCTATCAGTTTTGCATCACCTATGTTCTTTTCAACTAGCTCCGAACATTCCTTCCTTTTCAACCCTTTCAATGCTTCCACATTCCACATCTTCATCCTCCTACCTTTACAGAGCCTTTTGAATTCAACTTCACAGTTCATTATCATTAAGTTATGATCTGAGTCCACATCCGCCCCTGGATAGCTAAACGAGTTTTTTACAGTTCCTACCTAAATCTCTACTTTACCATACAGGCAGTCCCCAAGTTACGTAATAGATGCGTTCCGACACTAGCAGCGTAAATTGAAATTTACTTAAGTCGAAATTTACGGAAGTCAAAAATACTTTAGTCAAAAATTACTCCGTACTGAGTCAGTGCTCTCAAAAATACGGTCGATTCGGAGAAATACGGGGAATAATTTTAGGCCAAACTTTATTCAGCACACTGCAAAATTCAAGAACTCTTTATTGTCGGTTACCTACATTTTAAAATTCATAGGTTGGTATTAAACTTTCCCTTACTAGTGATTCTTTTGTTTATGAAGTCCCCTTCATATATCTATTTGGTATATACTGTCGGTGCAGAAAGTATGCGACCTTGAGTTTGAGACTTTATATCTCTAAAACGGCTCAGCCGACTTCTATGAAATTGACATCAACATTTAGCTTGTTTCATTTCACGTTAAAGGATTACAAGAAAACTTTTTTAAAACTTTAATAAGATTTAGTTTCATGGGATAAAAGGAAAAAAAAGAGCCCATTTTTTGGCCTGCAAGAAGCTATGTCCAACTTTCGGGGATTACTATGCAAATACCTTAGATTCGATGGCAGTCAAACTTAAACATCTTATTTCTCAATCTTCTGTTAGTACTTTTGTAAAATTTAAAAGCTCTAACTTTGTTTTTTTAACGTTGACTTTATTTTTGCAGAACAACTTTATCTCCATTCTCACGGCATGTACAGAGATTCACGTAACACGATTGGCTTTGTTGTGAATTCTGCATTACTATCCACATAAATATAAATACAGTAAAGTAAAGGTTTACTTTGTAGCGGTTTTTATTTATACAACGTTTTTGTGTGCCTTTAGCCTGCGTTGAGCGGTGGAGGGGGACTCGGAGCTTACATTCCCTTCCATTTACTCATGCAGGCTGAAGGTAGACATAAATGTGATATAAATAAAAACCGCTATAAAGTAAACCTTTACTGTATTTATGTTTACGTGGATCTTAATGCAGAACTTTGACTGCCATTGAATCAACAGTATTTGCGTAGTAATCCCCAATAGTTGGACGTAGCTACTCGCGGGCCAAAAAATAGGCTCATTTTTTCCCTTTATCCCAAGAAACAAACTCTTATTATCGTTTTTAAAAAGTTTTCTTGTAATCGCTTAACGTGGAATGAAACAAGCTGTTGATTTAAATTTCATAAAAATCGGCCAACCCGTTTTTGAGATATTAAGTTTAAAACTCAGGCTCACATATTTCCTGCACCGACAGTAGTAAGCCTTTGTTGTGTGTGATTGCCATGCTTCAAGTTGAGAGTGATTTTGAGTTTCTCATTAATGCATTTTTTTCAATCATTTCATTACGAACTTCATTTAATAATTTAAGAAATTCATAAGAAATTATAACATTTAATAACATTTATACGTTTCCTTAATGTATTATTAACCAAAATGTGTAAATGGCCTGATAGTCGTACCTTGTAAATTTCTTATAAAAATGCTTGCTATCATACCTACGAATTAAACAACTGCACCTGTGTGCAAAGGCACGGTATCTCACTGCTAAATTACGACTGCTTACCAGGCCAATTTACCGGTCTCAACCCTCTCAGATTGGCCAGCTCTTACTAAAACACATTGTAACATTCCGGCACATGTGCTCCTTGAAAGTATGCAACCATCCAACCAAATCCGTATTTTTCATAATTCTAGTCTTTTTTGGGTAAGGTTGCCACTTACGTAAGTACGGATTTACGAAAGTCGAGGCTTACGTAACTCGGGGACTGCCTGTAGTGTAATCAATTTCATATATCCCAGTATCACCCAGCATTTTCCAAGTGTAATTATGCTTGGGGTGATGTTTATATAAAGTGTTTTTTACTACTAATTTATTTCATCTACAAAATCCAACTGCTTTCTCACCGTGGCCATTTGCTGTCCCTATCCCAGACCCTCTCACTTAAAACCTTTGCCTCCCTACCCCCACCACTGCATTACAGTCACCAATCACTATCAGGCTTTTCTTTCCTGGGACTTCTCTAATAATCTCTTCTAGTTGCTCGTATACCCCATCCACCTCTTCCTCCCTATGGTTGCTTGTAGGCATGTATACCTGGACCAGGCATGTATCTTGTCACTCACCTGTTCAATATTTACTACCCTCATCCCCAATTTTGTATTCAGTACCATGGCTACCCCCCGCTGACTCTCATCTCCCCCACTGTAGATTCCCTGTAACTATCATTCCAATAGTCCCCGCTATCCTTCCATCTCACCTCACACAGTCCAAAGCATCTATTTTCTCTTTCTCCATTCACTGTTTGATATTCTCTAACTTCCTGGCCCTCATTATTGTCCTAACATTCCAAGTTCCTATTTTTACTGCTGCTTTCCTCCTCTTTCTGTTCTTCTTCTCGCTCCTTTTCCCTGTATCCTCTGATGACATTGTTGTGCAAGGATTTCATGTGATGATGGCTGTAGAAGCCTTGCCTCCCCCATTGCTGGGAACAACAGCTGCCCTTGTGGGAAGCGCCCTGTAGTTGCCATTATTCAAATCTCTATTAATGACTTTCATATTCTGGGTAATTGGTAGTTGGGAGGGCCTCCCAACCTTGCTTCCCAATGGTGTTTTTGACATGACGCCATCACAGAACTACCTTTCTTCTGGCTCCTACCCTTCAACCTATGGTGGCCCTACCAGGAGCAATAGTAATTGCTGATGCCAGACCAGCTCTAGCTGCCATTGGAACACACAAGCCCTTCCACCAAGTCAAGGTTGTAGTTCAAGGGAAGGTATACCATTAATATTTACAAGAAATAATGTTATGGTTATAGGGGTTTTGGGACATAAATCAAAGAAAGTGCATTCATTTTTCCACTCAAATAACAAAATAAGGATGACTCTCCATTAAACAGTGAGGGACATCTTAAAATTAAAATATCTGAAAAAGCATACTAAAGGGTGAAGTCCCGAAAACCTTTGAGCAAGTTACTGCCATTTCATTTCTAATGCTTTGAAAACAGGCCAATTTCTTAAAAAAACCATTTTATGATTGCTCTATTATAATCTCAATAAGTCTCTACTGTGTCCCAAAAAAAAACAATAAACATCCTTTGGCTAGCCACCACAGACACAAGAACTCTTAACCTTATAGGTTCCAAGCAGATGGTTTACTAACCAAAATAAAACAACCTGGAATGATTTTCTAGATAATAATGATCCTCATATTTTCAAAACAATAGATTTACTCTCCCAAGTCATGGTTGACAGGAATGTTCAGTCAAAATGAAATGATACCAAAAACAATACTCTTAGAAAATTGGGACGAGTATCATTGTGTGGAATGCAGTAATGGACCTCTATCATGCCACAAATTAAATGGCATCGTAAATGTTATTTCAAAATTTTCTTGAAGTTACCAATATCACACAACTAAGTAATTAAGAGCCACCTCAGTATAGCATAAAATTGCAATATTCTGAATACAAATATCACTACACAGATGAATAAGGAATCTTTGGAGCTTAGAAATCGATGTATTGAGATTATCATTAGTCATTACAGTCTTACCTCACGTCACTCAGTTCCTCTGTCTTCACACCATAACGTCCGACAGTGGTCAGCTGGCTCAACTCCTCAATTGAAAGACTCATGCAAGCATTGATTATATTGACTTCAAATTTCTTTTTTAGGTCTGAAGAACTATTATCTAAAAAAAATATATCATTTAGCTATGTATCATATCACTATAACCTCAGTAGTACTTGAGTTTAAGGCAATATTACCTTTAGGAGGCTCTACTAACAAACAGAGAGCTTCACAGTAACACTTAAATGATGATTCCATGATTGCTGGCAGTTTTATTTTCCACTACGACGCATTTTATACCATTGAGTTACGCTACAGTCACTGCAAAACGGTTACCTACCCTAATGAGTTCCTAAGTCCTATGAGAACTAAAGACAAGCGATTAGCCATTGGGAAAAGCAGGGAGATTACTATTCCTCTGGGTTATTTAAATTACCATAACTTATATTCACCACCACCACCTGGCACTCATTCATCCATAAAACTCTGCTACACTCTCCAGCTGCTTCCAAACTTTCCAAACCTCATAAACAATTCCCGCAAAACTGAACGTGTGCTCAGCGCTAGTCAAATGTTTCGGTGTCGATCAAAAAATGAATGTGCGGTACCGTCAAAAATTAAAATGAAGCTGTTGGGTGTTTTGTGTACTGTTTGTATTTTCGTCAATAATTTGAAATCGGCCGCCTCCCTGTTTAATAAAGATCGATTTCATGAAGAGCTAGTTATAAAGCCTTTGCATGGTGGTCATGTTTATAGTTACTTTCAATTCACCACTATTTGGGACGTAGAATTCAAGTCAGAATCTTGTAAGTATAACTTCCATTAATAATGAATGTA
Source organism: Pyrrhosoma nymphula (assembly GCA_963573305.1). Lineage (NCBI taxonomy): Eukaryota > Metazoa > Arthropoda > Insecta > Odonata > Coenagrionidae > Pyrrhosoma > Pyrrhosoma nymphula. The sequence goes on along the minus strand of OY754330.1, from coordinate 64,939,221 downwards.
TTACCCTCTCTTTCTTTTATTTGTCGTCTCAGGATGATTCATGTTCTCGTGGTTAATCTTTACTGAACTTAACATTTGTACATTTCAGTTAGACATTGCCATTTATTTCCAAGAGCTTTGGGCGAAGTCGTTGCCAAGCATAATGTGCGTGAACTACACATAAGTTTGACTCAGGGCACCTGGAGACATGAGAAATGGGGTTATCAAGTAATCGACGCTCCACCAGGAGCTGAACTCTGGGTCTGGTTCAAGGAAGGCACTGAGGAGTAAGTTATTTTTTCGTTATTGGTTTTTACGGGAGAAGGAGATGAGGACTCTTTGCGAATGAGAAGCTGCAGATCGATGTCATTAGTATTTAAATATAATATTTTGACCAGTGCATACACTTTTGCCTTTTGACTAGTTTTTTTGTCAAATCAATCAAATATAGTTCTTTCTGCCTTTGGGCCAGGCCAGACATGTTGGTTCTGCATTCTTTCTGATTCTTTTCCAGTTTCTCGCTGGTTTGTTACTTACCTCCATCTTCAGTTGTGCCCATGGTATCTCTTTCTTCCCTTCATTCTCTTCCCGTTTATAATACCATCTATTGCCGCCTTTCAGCAGGAATTCTCTTCTCATCCTGCGACCTAGCCAATTCCCTTTCATTTTTCCTATATTTTCTCTTCGCTACACATTCTGCACTCTTCCTCATTTCTTTCTCTGCCGAACCATCTCAATTCTTTCGTTTTTGTCCATATCCGGTTCGTTCAAAGGAGAAGGTATCAAAGGGTAGAGATGTAAACTGCAAGGGATTTTCTTACCCAAAGTGTACAGAACTTCTGGGTGCTGGTTTGTTGCGGAGTGGTGCTTCTATTTATGGTCACTTCTGATGGCCGAATAGTTTTCTATGATTTCCGAGAACCTATGCTTGAAAGCGATGGGTGTGGTCCATTACACTTGCATGATGGTTTTATGATTACAGATGTGTTTTGGGAAGCTCAAGGCAGTGAAATGGTGGAAAGATTACAGGATGAGGATAAGGGGGTTAAGTTGTATACATAGGACTGCTTGAATTCTTCTTGGGTCCTCATCTGGGTCAGTAACTCCGTGGTCACCAACATGTTACCTAGTGTACGACTCATACGTTGCAACATCAGCAAACATGGCGTTCCTGACTCGGACATGAACCCAAAAAGAGGTGGTACATACAATATGCCAGGAAAGCATCACATCTTTCCTGAGTAGAATTCCTCTGCTAAGAGCAACAAATCTCGAGTTGCACCAGTAAATGGCCTTGGAGAAAAGTAAACTTTTAAGAGATTTTATAATGCCTAAATAAACAAACTCTAATTGAATTGCTTCCCTTCCTACATTATAGTAAGTAAGAACTAATTTTATGCTTAAATGTATGTCATACCTTAAATTACCTTTTCAAAGTTATCGTGTTGTTTCTCTTCCTAGAAAATAAGTCTTGGGGGGTGAAAAATTCAAATCTTGCCAGGGGCCCTCATGACCCTAGCTACAACGCTGGTCACAATCAAGAATTTCCTTATAATCTTTTGTTTCCTTTCCTTCTATACTATGCAATATGAACCCTATGAAACAATTAAGGTGATGATGGTGAATTCAATTTGTGGAATTGTGACATGAATGAAGAGAATAATATTTCATCATATGTTCCACACTTTATTGAATGCCTCAACTGGTTTTGATGCTACGCCTGCATCATCATAATCGAGAGGTTTGCTGAATAAAATTGTCTGGTAATGTCTTTTATACTCTTCTTTCCTAAAGAGCAGGGAATGGGCAATACCGTCTTTACCATAAGGGCACACGGGGCCCGAGCCCAGGGCCCCTCGACCTCACGGGGGCCCCGAAATGCCGATATATTTGCTTAGACAAAAAAAGGAGCTTTTATTTAATAACGTATCTACTTAAGTTCCATTTCTCAAAAAATTAAAGAAACATGTATTTGATTTGTTCCAATAAAGTATAATAAATATAAAATCATAACAGAAAAATATTTTTTCTTGTCATTCACTGCTTTTACTTTCCAACGGGGCCCCAAATTTTTGTGAGCCCAGGGGCCCAGCAAGTTCTAATACGGCCCTGGGAATGGAGGATTGTTTTAGAAGGGATTAGGAGGATGTTTTTATGCTGGGCAAACTGGAAGAAAAATAAGTGTCAAAATGAAAGAATGTTAAACATCTTTATAAAATAATGACAGCAAAATTATTATTAATCTAATATTTCCAAGCATTTAAACTATATGACACATCCTGGTTTTTTTATACCAAAAATATTTGCTTGCATGTTGTGGGGATACCAAATTGGACTCATGTAAAACTTTGAAATTGTAAGTTTTTCCAAATTCTGTGGATTAGATAAATAAGTTAAACGATCAAATTACTTGGAACTCCTCAGCCCTCCCAACCATTCTCTTGTCTGATTCTCCCACTTCTGTTCTCTTTCCCTGATTATGACCACATTTCTGTTTACCCACACAAGCAATAACTCATCCACAATAGTCATAATCCCTTCCCCCTTCCTTCAAAAACTACCCCCCATCCCCTAACCTGAGTCACTATTTATACGTTCCAGTTTCCTTTCCATTCCTGCCCTATGACAAGCTCTGCACATGTAGAATACGTCAGAGGGCAGGAATGGATCATGTAAATACATAGTGGATCAAGGAAAGATGAGTATAAAAACATTGTCAGAAATGTCTTAGTTGTAAATCTCTTGATAATGATACAGGCATATCCTCGAAACTGGTTGAGGTGCTCAGTAAAGTGTGGAATATATGAGTATTATTCTTTTCATTTATAATATCTATGAAACATTTTGCATTAATTAATTATATTTGTTGAATGAAATGGATATGATAATTTTTTCAAGTGGTCATCGATAAGTATCAGTACTTCACGTGCTGGAAGCTCTTTTAAATTTATGTTTTGGTTACAGTGTTGATGGCCAATGGCAACACTTAACTGGTGCCCTGTCAGGACTTCTTTGTGCATCCTTAAATTTTATCGGTGGCCCTAATAGCCTCAGCCCTGAACATAGTTTTCCACCGACTGGTGTTCTCGAAGATGCCTATGTGGATGGAAAGCCTAATTCGTCTTATGTGAGATATGCCACCTTGCCCCGTGAGGTAGTTTGCACTGAAAATCTTACTCCGTGGAAAAAACTCCTTCCTTGTGATACAAAGGTCAGTTAGTGACGGAAGTAGTTTCTGTGACTTGCATTATCTTTCACTCATCTGACTTGTAGCCTAGAAAATATTTCTTCTTATGCGATCTCTTCAATTTTTAGAGGGGCCTTTCTACACTTTTAAATGCTGGCCACATATACAACACCAACTACCTATCTTTGGGGATACACCTTAGGCCAATTTGCCGGGTAAGTCTTTTACTAAATTGCTATTTGCGTGCTATGTTGCTGAGAAAGTTGTATTGTCCAAATGCTTCTTTATTGCCTAAAATATACATATTTTTATGAATCTCACTTCTTAATCCTAGGATGAATCATGTCTGATAAGCTCTGTTGAGCTTATTCAAACTGTTTCCTTGGTTTATGATACCGCTATAGTGGGCTCAGGTTCAAGAGATTGGTCAATTCGCAGCCTCTTTGGAACTGGACTTGCTGGACCCTGCCCACTATCATCTTCCAGCATGATATACATTGATATTTCTCAGAATATGGTTAGTGTTATCTTTTAATGTTTGGCTTCTTTGGAGTGCCAGTATGGCATTCTGCCAATGTTCCTAATTGAAAATGATGCATATATTTTTCAGAGATAGTTAAAGTTTTACTATTTGTATTATTCATTTGCATTTATGTTTCAAAGAAAGGTAGGCTGCTTGTTCAGCATTGTCGGCCAATAGCTCACTGTATATAGTATACAGGGGTAACATATGTGAGAAATCAGGGAGAATAGAATTAAGTAGAAATAGGGCTAGATCCAATGTGTCCATATGTGTGCATAGTTGTAATACATGAGTACTTTTGGGGTTGGCTCAAATTTGGAGGGGTGAGAGATTCATGCAAGTACTGTTGCCCTTTTCCTCAAGTGGCAGACAGTACGTGCAAAATGACCTTAGCTGTCAAAGCACGTTCAAATAAAATACTATTGCTGCATGCATAGTTGTATTTCAAAGACAAAAGTCTTATGCCTGCATTATAAAATAGCGAAACTCTGTGTCTCCTGAGGGTTTCCCCTGCTAATCTTAACTGAACTATTATTTTTACTTGACTGGGAAGCATTTTAGGCCACATACCTTAGGTATGATATGATTTCTTTTAGAACATTCATTTTGAACGTACATCAGTATTTGTTCTAGAAGAACAATACCAGTATGTTACTTATTTTTGATTCATTACCTGTTTTCTGATATGGCCCTATCTAGATTTGCTTTTCTAGCATTTGAAAATCCTTGATGCATTTCTATGTGATTCAGTCTAACTCTTGAAAATAATGATGTTTTTCACTGTGCATAATTGGGGAGCTGAAAAACATAATGGTGTATGCCACTATTCTGAATTTTAAAAATATTATGCGAGAACTATTTTTCAAATTTTTTCAATTATTTTTTCAATAATAATTACTTATCTAGCTAGCACACCTGACTGGAAATTGGCAGATCCGGGTTCAAATCCCATTGCAAAATTTTATTTTCTGAGGACATGACCACTATGTTTCTCAGATGCCCAATGCCCTATTAATAGAGCTAGAGTATAGCTCTCCTCTGTAGTTTAAATGTGCTGATGCCCCAATTTAATCATTCATTATTATGAAATGAATGCCATTAAAATTTCTGCTCATCAATTTTCCTTCTTCAGTCAATTTTATCTTTCCTTTCCTATTGTAAATATGCTTAATAAGATCCTTATATATCAAAGGTGGATCAATGTTACACTTAATTTTAACACAAAATTGCCCTTTTACAGAGCTCGTTCACATTTCGGCTGAATCCTCCCCCTCAAGAAGTGATTACTAGTTTACGAGGAGGACAAGTTGGAGAGTATGCAGCATACAATGTTGCAAAATTGTCTATGCCATACATGTTCAACGTTGCGGCACAACATCTACCCACTTCAGGATCACCGTATGGGATAAATATTCCTCCTCCTATATTTCATGCTAGCAGATACATTGTAGGTAAGTAATAATTACACTCAGTTCTTATTTGTTGGTATATTTTAGGACCTAATTATAATTGATTGATCACCTTGAGCTCATATGGTTTGGGGAAAAGGAAACAGAATTAACTTAATTGAGATTATAAGGGAACAGGTGGCATTTGGCATATGTTGGCTTTGGAGGGTAAATTGAAGCTGTTAAGGTAAACATATTGAATACATCAGTCACTTTAAAACTGACCATGTTGGATAGATCAGTACACAGAACTCTTCATAAAGGGAAAAAAGATGTATTAGGTGAAGAAATGTCACAGTCAGATGGTGATTTATTGAAATTCACGTGAACCAAAAATGTTCAATCATAAGTTTCCACAGAATTGCTGTGATGATGTGTGGATATTTGGGTTCCCATTACATTAACACGTCCACTGCCGCTGACGCACATGTGCGTCAAGGCGGACTTACCCCACAGGCCATCGACGCACATGTGCGTCGCGGCTGTAGGGGTTTTCCCTTTGAAGTGATTGCCGTTAATTTTGGTAGAGAGACTGTCCCTTAGAAGAGGCCCTCTGTGCAGTTCTTGGATTGGCTTGGTTCAGCATTTTTTGCATGGTGATTTTTGCCTGGATAAGTAGCTACCTGCCTTGAATATTGAAATAGTAAGTAATTTAATGTATATACTTTTTTACCGTTTTCATTCGTTTGTTATATTTTATAGAGTTAATGAGGTTTTTTCCTGTCAGAATTCCATTCAAATTCAGTTTTTTTAAATATTTTAATTACGTTTAACTTTTTTATTCCAAGTAGGGTAAGCTCAGGATATCTTTTATGTGAATGCGATCATATGGTTCTTTCTCACTGTCATGTAAGGTTTTTCCACGACCAATATTTGTGTACTTTTTAGGGCATCGTGTGCAAAAATTATAAGGATTACAGAATATCTCAAACTATGACTGGATAGCCCGTTTTGTCGACTACCGGATATGACTTATCGTAAGCAGAGGGGGGGTTGCGATGTCACAGCGCTGCGCATGGGGGTCTAAAGTTGGGCTTGTGTGGGCACGGTGAGTGCTCAGTTCAGTTGTATCTCCGGAACGAGTAGGTTGATTTTAGTGACCGAGGTGTCTACGGAGAACTGAGAACGTAAGTTAGACATTTATAACACATAACTATAAAATTAATGTTGGAAAGCAGAAAATATTAGTTTCCATCGACCGTTTGTTCATCGGTTAGCCATTTTTACTAATGATTTCGATGAATAAATGTTATGTACAGTGTAATTTTCGGTAAAGGTGAGCATTCGTACAAAAAAAGCTCCCAATTACGAGAGTAACATATGTAATTTCGCATTCACGAAATAAGGATCCGACGTGAGTATCAAGAATACTCCCTGTATTATTTTTCTGTGATACTGTAGTTGGTTATTAAAAGGTATGTATTTACATTTGTCTACGTATTTGTTATTCTAACCCTATTGATATCATTTCAGTCAATTTTTCAAATCTACTCCTGTCAGGGTTTCAGGGATTAGTGAATTTTTCTCCACTTGGGGCACAGTTGTGTGTGACCGCCTGTTGTAACTCTTGGAATACCCCGATATCAAAGGCCTTCCGAGATCTTTTCAGTGGCTGTGGAAATAAATAAATAAAAGGAGGAATTCGTTTAGTTTTTCATAGGGACCTGTGGGAGGTCAGAAAACCTTGGCGTCTCCCGTGCGTCTCTGTTTATTGTCCATACCCGTGTGACGTAGATACCTATCCGTCCCGGTCGCTTCTCCTCCTACCGGGTGTTCAACTCAATCACTGACACCGTGAGAGAGAAGAAAGGTAGCATTTTGAAAGGGGAGCTGCATGTTGTAAAACTGTTTTTGATAGTAATGGGAAGTACCATTTGTAACACTCCAGGAGAAGCGAAGTTCATGAACGAAGGCGGCAGCCGCCCGGCAGGGAGCCGGTCACCTGACGCCACCCATCAAACGATTGGCTCTTTAGCGGCACAAATGATGGTGTATATTGATACATAAATTGTGACTTCTCCCCACTATCTCCACCCCGCTGGGTGAAATGAAATCATTAAGTGAGGTGGGAGGTGTGCGAAGGGGAGTTAACGGCAGTGCCTGGGCGGAGAAGGCAGAAGCCTTGAAACTTCTGTAGTGACAGCCCTACCTCTGCACAAAACGTCTTGATGTTATTTTTTTATTCTGCAAACATTATGCATTTCATCAATATTTTCAAGTTCAGATAAATTTCATTTTCCGTCACTTTCGTAAAAAATATCAGAATAAATATATGTAAAAAATATACTTATTTTATTTTTTGTGTAGAGGCATCTCTGTATTCTGTAGCTCTACAAAATATCTTCACTTCATTTCTAAATGAGATATCTAAAAATGTCATTAAATTTATTACACATATATCTTCTGATGTATAAAAATCAAAATACTTATTTTAGAATTGTGGTACCCCTGGTTAGCCACGAAATATGCAAAATCTAGAACTTTCACCCTATTTGAACATTTGTATTATATGCCGTTATTCAATTCATGAAAAAAGTGCTCTTCCAATATTAGTCTAGGCCATATATAAACAAGGAGAAAATAAACATCATGACAAAAATGGCAATTTTCATAAAAATTTAAAAAATATTAATATTCAACAAATATTGATTAACATTTTATCTATCTCATAAAAATTGATCAAGAAATATCAACATCAATTTAGAACTTTATTTTTGTTGTATTATTACAGTAAAAATTTTAAATCAAATACATAATTGAATTTTCCCCTCCTACAGAACACCATCAAAATTTCAGAGGCAGCGAACGCGTTAATAGATGTTGTAGACAACAGTTCTCACATGTTCCGTAGGGCATCTTCAGATCCAAGTCATCATGAACCTCACCATTCAGGCATCATAAATAATGTATAAAAAATATAGCATTTAATATGTTTCTACTGGACTAATTTCTTGTGTAAGCCATGTTAGGTGGATATTGTCCACAAATGAAGCACTACTTTTGTAAAGCAAGATGCCATCTAGTTTATTATTTCATTGATAGAAAATAATAAGATGAGATGGCATATTAAAAACTACCTGCATCAAGGTGGACTGCTTATTGGCCACTTAATCTTCCAAACATTAGCTTATGTGAACATTGAGTAACTTCCAGAGAAATCATGTTTTAGAAATGTTTTATCCATTCTGCTCTGCTGTTGCAAAGATTTACAATGGTTAACAAATACTTTTTAAAATTGTTGTCAGGCCTAACCGCTGCACAGACAAATATGGCATGTGTGTTTATTTTTTCCTTTTCATTGTGTTCAGTTACTTGGTTTTGTTTTAGGGTATGGGCAAGAGCGAGGAGGTATTGTGACTAGAGTTCATAACAACTATCGGCAACCTCTAGATGTAATCTACTTTGAGAACATCCCCTGGTTTCTTCCTGTTTACATGCATACACTTCAGATAACCTCAAATGGACAAAATATTGAACCAGGTATGAGTATCACGGATTCATATGGACCTACATCAAGTGCTGCTTAAGTCATTTCATCATTGGAAACGTGTAAGTTTTGCAATCATAATGTAATGCGTTTAACTTCTAATGTTTCAGTTTTGAAGCATTATAAACCAGGTATGGAAAGGACGAGGCCTTATCACTTGGAAGTTGGCCTAAGACTGCCTCCAAGATCAGTGACTGAAATATCCTTGAGATTTGATTACATCTTCCTCAAGTGGCAGGAATATCCACCTGATGCTAACCATGGATTCTATGTTGGCTCAGCAGTATTTACCACCAATCTACCAATAGCACGAAATTATACTACTCCACCTCAAGAAGGCAGCCTCTTTTCTTCAAGGTTGGTTGTATCATAATATATCAACATTCTTTAGTACATATGTATACGTATTTGCAGGGTATTGGTTTGGTGTGATGGCTAGGGCACTGGCCTCCCATCCTCCTGGAGATTTTTCAGGGAAGTCCGATACTTACTTAGTTGCAATGTGGTGAGCACTTCAACCATAGTACTCTGTCCATTGGTTGGGATGGTTAACCTGTGTACCCCTAGGCTCCTTTTGTTAAGCGTAGGCCAATGCTGGTGCCAATTCCTCAACTTCTCAGATAATCCTTCCTTTACCTACATATTCAGTGGTGCAAATGACCTCAAATGTCAGTTACTTCAGCCCAAATTCATAATCAACCTAATAATGTGTTTGCTTGTCATGCTTCTAGGATGTACACTGAAGTTCAGGAAATCGACAGCTTTTATAAATACAGTGAGTTATCTCCATGGCTTGGGAATTACTCTTAAGGCCGCTTTACACGATGAAAGATTTTGTACAAACGAATGTACGTGAGATTGTACGTTTGTCTCAACGAAATTAGAACAGGTTCTATTTCCCGTGCAGGCATTGAGACATTCGCACAAGCGTTCATACAATTTGCCGCTTTACACGATACATTTTGCCTCATGCAAGAGTTCACGGAAGAGTTTGTACAAACAAATGTACCGTGTAAAACGGCCTTTAGGGAAGAAACTTAGTGGCTCTTGTAGGTCACTGAAGGCTTACCATATTATGTATTTTTAACTTCAGGAAACAAAAGGAATAGTCTCCAAGCATTTTTTGCAGCACTTGAATGTAAGATATATTTGGCACATAGTTACTACAGTTTGATCAACCAAAGGAACTCCATTATTCCATGAGAGGATGGTGAGGGTATAAATGAAAAGAGTTTTGGTGACATTTGGATTTATTAATAGGGAATTTTATAATTTGACTGAATTGAATCCCCTAAAAATGAGATATGTGGGTTTGCTATGTTTCCTGCCCACTGTAGGGTAAATCAAATTGTGCTGGCAATTCAAAAAGGGAATCGTGAAGTACAGTTTTTCTTACTGAGGTCACAGGGCTCAGAAATGCATTTCTTCCACAGTTTGCAACACCCTACCAGGATGCATTGATATATTTTTCATTGCATGTTCTAACGTTTCCTGGGAGTAATTTATGGGTGAAAATCAAATTTTACTAAACTTTCCATAGCATTTCATTTAATTATTCTACCAGCTGATTAGTAGGTTCTTGGACAGTTCCCATCCTGCATCCCAAATTCTGAACATAGTCTCTTTTCACTCCAAGGGATGTCTCCTCTGCCATTAGATCCCTCTTAAATTCCTCATATCTTCTACCTTCTTTTATTTCCTCCAGGATACCTATCCTCTTCCTTCCTCTTCCATGCTTCCCCAGTGTTCTCCCCTCTATCACCCTCTTCAGCATCCCCTCTCCTCTCAAAACCTCCTCCATCCATCTCTTCTGCCTTCTCTGAACCTCCGCCACAAGCTTCCTCTCCTCTCCAACCATCTCTAATACCTCCTCGTTCGTCTTCCTCACCACCCAGCTCACCCTCTTCATCCTTCTTCAAACCCACATCTCAAATGCCTCAAGTCTATGCACATCCTTCCTTTACAATTACCAAGTTTCCGACCCATACAGCACCACGCTCCTAATTAAAGTTTCCTTAACATTTTAAATAAATAAGTGTGACTGGTATGCAGTGGATATAAAATGTTTAAAATAAAATCTCCGAAAAGTAATGAGTATAATTGGATTTTAAATTAGGACGTGCTGAGAATATTTCCTAGATCAAAACTTAAAAGGAAAAATATGACATTAGTTCATCCTCTGGACTTCAATAAGGATTGTGTGTACCTACCATCCATAAGCTTTCTAATTATGTGCGTACTGCTGTGCCATTGCTAGTCAATTATAGATAATCTACCCTGCTTAATATAGATATACCTATCAGACTACACTATTGTGAGTGTCCTTTGCATGGTGTGCTCAAGTCTGGTAAAGAAAAGCAAAAAAAAAGCATCTGCCATGGTCACATCCATGGTAGTCTTCAAGAATTCAGTCATCGCTAAATAGGAAGGCCATATATGTGTATTGTTTTAGGTACATGAGGGAGAAATTATGAAAAAAATCAATTCATTGGTCCTGGAAGATTTGCCTGATTTCCAATAATATATTTTGTGTCACTATGTTTTTGATCAATATAATATTCTGATACCTTTCATAATTCTGATTACCTTATAATTTATTTTAACTCTTCCATTAGTTTCAATGCATCAAGGAGTGGATATCCGGTACAGCTCCGCACTGAGGTCCTCCTGGTTTCATTGCCGACGCCTGATTTTAGCATGCCGTACAATGTTATATGCTTGGCATGTACAGTGGTAGCACTTGCCTTTGGACCCCTTCATAACATTACAACGAAGAGGTGAGATCAAATTCATTTCATTACTAATTGGTATGGTAAAGGCGAGCCTTTTGAGCCATGCCCTTTTTGGCCTTGAGGTGTTCATGATAACTATTATGCTTTTTTAATTTTTTAAATATGTATTTACGATGTTATAAGTCTTTGTCACTACCCTTTGACAAGTACTGGTTGTCCTAATCAGGATCTATGCCTCAGTCATATTTATTAGATCGAAGTCATAGTTGATCGCTTGATAAAGCTGTGGTTAGGTGAGGATACAATCATCATATGGTTCTAGAGCAACCAACATCTTAAATTATATTCCTTGTGATAATTACACAAATGACATGGTAAAGTTTCAAGTGAAGGCAAGAACATCTAGTTTGGGTATTGGGTTGGTGTGGTGGCTGGAGTAATGGCTTTCCGTTCAAAGGGCCGAGATTCAATTACCAGCTGTGACTATTTCATTATTGTGTCCAGAGATTATTTCTGTGGAAATCTCGATACCTACATGAGTGTTGTGTGAAGAACACTTCAAGGGCAGTACTCCATTGGGAATCCAATATCCGAAGTTAAATTGTTGTCTTTGTGGTGCTTTTTGTTAAGAAAAGGCTAAGGGATATCTGATGAACACTCCTTGGCAAAAACTGTGGATGTATTACCCTCCAAAATTTCTGGTTTTCTAAAGAAGGCATCCATAAAGAGTTGCTCATCTCTGCAGCTATTTTCCTTGTATCTCCTTCTTCTGACTTATCCAATTCAGACGTTGGCTATCATCTTGATGATGTCTGACTTGCTTGATGCAGTTCAGAATACTTTCACAAATGTTGCTTCCTACTACCTACTTTCTCATATTGGCAAGTTAGGGAATTCTTCTTCTACCAGGGCCTCATCTTCCTTCAACTTTCGCTTAGAGAGCTAACTGAAAAAGTTAATATTTATCTTTGTGTTTCATTACATGTCCAAGATGTTGTAAGTTCCATTATTTGAGGGTCCATATTAGTTCGAGTTGACAATCCATTCTGTGAAGGACTTCTTCATTCGTTACATGATCCACCCAAGAGATCCTTAAAATGCTTCTGTAGAGCCACATTTCAAAGGCTTGAATCTTCTTCTCCATGGCCTCAGTCAGGGTCCAGGCCTTTATGCATTTCATTTAAGTCGAAGAGGCATATTATTGAAGGATGAACCTTTTTAATGACAGGCTTAGATCTCATCCTGTAAACAGGCTTTATAGATGTAAACATCACTCTGGCTTTTTCGATTTGACACTTCTGCTGATAGTGATCCCAGTTCTCGTTGATGTTGTAGCCAAGGTAAGTTAATCTAGATAATCCAGATATTTCCTTGAATATCAGTCTATAATATCTCTCTTTGCATTGTAAGTGTTTGATCACATCCACTTTCATCTCTAATGAAATTGTTTTTCTACATATTTTCCTTGGCTCACTCTCGGTGGATTGCACAGGTTTTGCTCTCATTTCAACAAAGGTCACCCACACAAGGAATTTAACTTATCACCTTAATCTTTAAACGTCTAGAGTGCCCGAAAAGTCCCTTTAGTTGTTTCCGCTGCAAAACATCCCAGCTCCCGGTATGCGTCCATGTAAATCCGGCAGCCAGGCGAAAACGCCAGGATTTAAATCCGGCAGATGAAGGTTAAACCACTGTCAGGGAGGAATGCTCAGGGTTTGAAAAACCATGCCCCTCACGATTTCACTATGTAGTCTTGCTCAGTGTTCAATTTGAGACAGTTCTTGCCTGTTTCCTTAAGACCTAATGTTGCAGAGACTTCAAAATGAGTTTAAATTGCTTAATAAAGATGAATGACGTGAGAGACATAATGACAGGATACCAACATGGCCGCCAGAGTGAAGACACGCGTTTCTCTCTCTCTTGTGTTTTTGTTCCTTTTTGGGATAAGTTCAGCCCTCTTTGTGCTTTTCTCTGCTCATGTGGGTGAGGATTTACATAGTGAATTACCCCAGTTATTAGTGGATCTGGTTCCCATCAGCTGCTTCAGCTACAGAAAATTTAAATTTTCTGCCTTTGCGTCGTGTGGTTTGTCTCGTCGTCAAGGTCCCAGCGATCCGCCGGCCTCTCCTCGCCAGCCTCGACACCGTATGCCGGGAACGATCTCTTCCTGCTACTCCTGGTGATCCTTTCGGGTGATGTGAGTGTTAACTCTGGCCCTTCCAGCTCTTCCATGAGCATGTATTACCAAAACGTCTGGAGTATTAAAAACAAATTATCAACGTGCAACTCCCATGACCATGAGCTCTCGCAGTTTGATATTATTGCTCTCTCCAAGACATGGCTGACTCCATCTTTCGGTGACAGTGAACTGTTCTTTTCGCGCTCCCACTCGATTTATCGACGAGATCGTTATTCTAGAGGAGGCGGAGTGCTACTCGCCATTAAATCTGTTTCCTTCGAAATGAAGAAAAGATTTGGAAACAAATTCTGAAATTGTGTGGAGTGAAATAACACTACCTCATGTGAAAGCCGCAAAAACCACCAAACTCTTCGTAGACTGTTTTTACCGTCCCCCCTGAAAGTGACTTAAGTGTGTTAGAAAGTTGTCTTGACTCAGTGCTACAGGCCATAAACCTAGGACCTGTGATTCTTGTGGGTGACTTTAATCCAGCGGTTCCCAAACTTTTTCTTTCCGCGACCCATTTTAGCCGCGACCCCCTAAAAATAACAAACAATGTGTGCATTCAAATGATATTGTTTTTAAAGTAATTACAATCCTCATCTCGCGACCCCCAGTTTGGGAACCGCTGCTTTAATCTATCCATTCGCTGGGAATCTCCCATGAACGGCCATCCACTCAATGCCCATGACAAATATTTCATTGAACATTTTATAAATGCACTCCAACTCCCTCAACACCGTCTCCAGAGCACCCGCAATACGGCAACCCTGGAGTACCTCCTCTCGACCGCTATGCCCGAGGTTATCACCCCTGGCCGAAATATCTTCGAATCAAACCACCAGTCCATTGATGCTCATTTCTTCTTCCGTGGCTCGTGGAAACACCTCAGGGCTCCCCCCACTCCACTTAAACCCTTTCATGCCTGGTCAAAGGTTCGCTGGAAGGACGTCAACCGCTCCCTCGACCTTATTCCCTGGAGTGTCCTATCCTCATTATCCCCTGAAGAAGGAGTGGACTTTCTCCACGCTGTCTTTGAGGCCGTCATAAAGGACATAGTTCGTTTAGTGAAGCCCAAAACAAAACAAAAATTCCTCTCATGGTTTAAACCGGACACAATACACGTTCTTGGAAACAAAAATTGCGCTTGGTACCTCCAAAAAGCCGTCCCAAATGAGGAAACTCGCCGATCTTTTGCTGATCTACGCAGATATTCCAAATTCCTCATTTGCCATGACTACGAAAACTATGCGCAGACTGTCTCTTCTACTCTTTCCTCCAGCCCCAAAAAATTCTGGTCCTTTATCAATCAACACCGTAATCGTCCTCAAATTCCTGAAGCAGTCTCCTATGGTACCAAAAATGCCACGGGTTCAGCGAGACCTAACCTCTTTCTGAAATTCTTTTCCCATTGCCTACAGCCTACTTCCAACCATAAAACTACCCCTGTCCATTCCCTCCTTCCTTATTCAAATCATTGCCTATCCCACATACAGACGGACTCTCGGGAGGTTTTTCAATATCTCTGCAAAATACTCCTCCACCGCTCACCTGGCCCTGATGGTCTCAACCCTAAATTCATGACATAATTCAAACTAAAATGTAAAGGAATGTCCCTATTAGGCCTTCTTTACCACTTCACATAAATTAAAGATCCCATAGCACTCCATTCCTACTTCTCAAAAATTGTCCTTCCTATAGTATCGTATTGCTCCCCAATATGGTCCATATCAGCCCTGACTAATCTAAAATCCCTTGTTTGCATCTCCCACTTCTTTGCCAAAATAGTCAAACACAGAGTCCCACATTTCCACAATATGTCCTCAAATGCTATTATGTCTTCTCTTTCCATTTCTAACCTCCAAAACCACAGACTTAAAACTGATTTAAAACTCCTCTACAATACCCTTAACTCGACCACTGACTGCCTGAACTGCTTTCTCTCTTCAACTTTAGGATACCAACTCGATCCACCCACACACATTCACTACTCCACCTGCCTACACCTAGGATATCACTCACCCAGCACCTTTATTTCGCCTCTCCTCCCTTCTTAATTCACTCCCTCACACTGTTGATCCTTTTTATTTATCATTTAGCATTTCACCACCCAAGTGGTGAAATGGTTACCTGATAAATACACCACAATTAAATATTTCCCCTTTCCATGTTGGGCTCTGCGTTGTTGATTTTATGTTGTTATTGTATTTTGTCCTCTTTCATGTTTATTGTTAAATATTTCACGGTAAATTGGTGCTACTGCTGTATGTGAACAATGTTTTAAATAAATAAATGTTTGGTGTTTCTGTATAAAATGCTACATCTACTGTATTTAATTGGGTCTATAGAGTGAATGGTAATTGGAGCTTACCTTATCATAAACCCTAGCACTCATGTTAAAATATAATATTTGGTCGTGCTCTGTGAATACATTCACAATTGGCTTTGTATGTTTTAGCAAACATCATGTTTAACAAATTCATGTTAAGCGAGGGATACCTCTATATTTCTGAGTGTACCAATTTTTATTCCTCCTCTTATTGTTCAGCACATGCTGGTACGCAGTACACATATCAAGGACAATGATTGTAAAAACTATTTTGTATTGTGCTGATGAAGTCAATATAAACAATTATATTGACTTCATTAGGAGCATTTATATTTTACTTCATAATTTACTAGATACCTACTTTAAAAAAGACAGAGTAGCTTATTTGACTTGAAATTGAAGACAAAGTTATTTCAGTGCTACCATTTACTATCTTTTCAGGCTAATGCTGACCAACATACAGAAGAAAGGAGTGCTTGATTGGCTAAAAAGTAAATTATGGTGGAGGTCTAAGGAAAAGTCTGAGTAGTTATGGAATTGACATTTTGTTTTTGCCTGTTTTATGTGATATTTCTCTGCATGACAGGGACCGAGTGTTGTGAAATGCTGTTTTGTGCACATAAGTTGATGGAAACAAAAAACTTTGTTAGAGTATCTCTCAAGGAAGAACAGCAGGTTTTCAAAAAAACCTATTCTGAAATTTAGAATTATTCTTATGCGTTATTGGTCATAAAATTATCCAAAGTTTTAATTAAGATGAGGAATGTGAGTCAACACCAGTTAGACAGTGTGTGAGTTGCAGTTTTTTATTTGTTCATCGGAACGATAAACCTAAACATTTCCAATGTCTATGTACCAATATTTCATTGTTTCATTTTCGTCATGATTCTCTTCAATATTATTCTTTTCTTTTTTTGTGTTTATTCATTGGCATTTATTTGGCATTCCTCAATTACTCCTAATTCTGTTTTATACCAAAGATGTGTGCAGTGCACTTAAAGGGCATGAGTATTAAGTGGCAAAACCCATTAAATATAATTTTTTTAAGAATTCGAAGTGATCAATTGTGCTCATTTATTTACCATCCCCATCCTGAAGTTAAAGCAGTTTTGAAATACTACCATCAAATTTGTATTCACCATATCGACCTCGATTATGAGAAACTCATCACATCCATTGTAAGCAATGTGATTTCAAAGATGGTTGCATACATTGCAGTAATCTACACCAATATCAAGCTTGAATGAGGCTTGTTATAGCCTCGTAATAAAAAAAATCAATGAGAATTCTTAGCACTTCCCTTCACATGGAATTCAGCCTCCTATCCAAGCAATATGAATCAATTTATGTTCCTATTTTCTTATAGCATAGGTGACTAGAAGTATTACTAGGACTCAACGATAATCATGACTCATACCCATGGAGCAATCACGGCTGATAATAGCATGCACAGGTCAAAAATAAATTTCATTTGGCTAATTACCTAATATCATTAACAATAAAACAAAACATTTTCATCTCACCACATTATCATGTTTGCAATCATTTCGTGATTTTCATTAAATTATGATTAATTGCAAGAAGAAGCTTCCTTTAAGTACACTAAGTTATTACTGAAATGCAGATTGCAATCATATGTAACGAAAAACTTTTCAAGTGGATTTACATAATGATTGCAGCCCTTGAGTAAGTGCCAGTCTGACAACACCCACCCTAAATTGTTACCTAACCATACAAACACAAATTTGGTCTGGAAAGGTTTATGGGGAATACACATAACTCCATTCCCAGCAAATTCCTTGAAATCTAAACCAGAAAATATTTATCTGTATCCTCTAAATTCTTAGCTTTCTTATGATTATCTGAATGTACACATGACAGCATTATACGAGGAATTAAGATGGCAAGATCCCAAAAGGAAGACTGGGGGGGGGGGGGGGGGGGGGGGGGGCTGCAGGAAGATGGCTGCAGTTGACCAATATTAGGATTGAATGACTTATTGTGATGATACAACGATTACGATTGCCTGAAGCACCTCAGTCCGCAATAATGGATTGTAAAACAAAAAATGTAATGTTCAATCCTTTGAAATAGCAATTCTACTGGTATTATGACAAAAAAGCTACTGTAAGTACCTCATAATTTTAAAGGAAGTTTTAATGACAGAGGAATAAAGGTCACTCTCTCTGATACTTGGCAACCAGGAACAAAAGTAACAGTGTTAAAATGATAGTGACAGACATTGAATTAATTGGAGCCACTGTTAAAAGAATTATCAAGGAAGTTCTGTCATTTCAATGTTAAATGCATTTCCCAGTCCATAAGATACACAGTGATTGATCGGGTTAGATTTTTAGATGTAAAACATTATTATAAATATCCACTAAAGTTAACAATTATAAAAAGAAAATAGGTTTGTTAACTTCCAAAAATAGGAATTGAATTAAAGTTATTCATCATAGAATTCCAGAAAACAATTTAATGATAGAGAGAGCACCCTTAGCTCAATATCACAAGTCTCAAGGTGAAAATAGAGAGATGGCCACCTCTGAAGGCAATACAAAATCGGAAGCATGAAAAGATAGCTTTACCCTCAGCCCAGAAAATTCATGTCAATTAAATTTGAGAAAAAGAAGTGACTTACAGGTCAAGAAATATGGTGGATGGAATTTCATTTGCCAGTAAAATATGCATTACTAATTATGAGCAATATAGGAACATTTTCTCTCTTAGACCAAAAAGAAGCATCCACTTCACAAACATGTACATCAAAGTAATTTATTGTACATCTCCCAATGATCTTCATTTCCAATACAATTAACAAAAAACAGCACAAAGATTAACAAAGGGATATAAAACTGTACACCCTATTCCTTCTTCATTAATGTCCACTTTTGCTTAAGAGCCATACTTGAAGTGGGACGGTTATGCTCAAACAACAGGGATGTGCAATGAGAGGCTCATTCCTAGGGAATGTGAATGGGAGCTTACAATATTGTCATTGTATTTTAGAAACAGTCTGTGGTTCAAAGGGAAAACAATAAGATATTTCCAACGAAGGAACCACTTGACTATGGATGAAGAAATACATTAATGTAAAAAAAAGCAAATACTACATCGTTAAATTTCATCCATTATTGCTAGAAATATTGATTAATAAGAAGTCATAAAGAGCATAAAAGTTTATATCACATTAATAAGGCCAATGGATTTCCGAAAAATTTATGCCCCCATTCTTATTGGAAAATATCACACACCCCCAATCAATTTTTCAGATATAAATTTCAGCAACCAATATTTACATTTTTTCACAGCTCATGAGAAACCACACATGTACACCTACAAAAAACTTCCCTCTTCAAGAACTGCTACACTATTACAATATTTCACAGTTTTGACACAATCTCAGACTGAATATCAATTAGACCTAACAATACACAACATTTTCTGGCATACATAGACAGCACTATGCCATTACGACTCTCTTATTATCACAACTTAGTTTAAATGTATTATCAACACCAATTCACATATGAGCCACCAATCCCAGCTACAAATAATAAAGACATATTAAATGTATCCCCTCACAGCCTTTTCTTAAATTCAGATTGTCCTAATCAATTATAAAAACCACAACAGTTTCATGGTGAAATGAGACTCTTCAGCCGAGTAAAATAAATAAAATGAAAAATAAAAATGACTTGAACACTTTCAGTTAGTTTCTCATGCATCTTTCAAACAAATAAAAAAATTAAAACGCTTTGTACTCTATGCTAGCTAAAATATTGCTCATTACCTATTCATGTAACAGGTGAATAATCTATATAAATATGTATATTCATTTTAAATGCATAATAAAAAATAAATTTTGAACAAGGAACAATCTTCTCCATAGGGCTTCTTATTGCCAATGCACTACATATGATAACCCTTCTTCTGGAGTAAAATTACAATACAACTTACAACATAAGTTCAAACTATGAGAAAATAAAAATCATCAAATCCTGCAAGACTAACAGATAATTTATGAACTATGTGCTCTTAATTTATACGTAAATGTATGGCGCAACTAGAATCAACATTTCCATCTTCTTAAAAACAGCATAAATAGTCACTAATATGAGATAATTATTGATATTACGTCGCCTATCTCATCGCAGTACTTAAGAGATTATCAAAACATCAAAAATTGAACTTAGAAAAGAAATATGCCATGTTCAAAAACTTCACACTTCAACACCAAGAGGACACACAGCATGACTTTCATTGAAAATATGTTGGGTGCGCAGCCATAAAATATGGTACAGATATACTAAAAGAACACAAAACTGGTAAGCACACATTTAAGTACCTAGATCAAAAGAATTATGGCATAAATAAACATATATAATTGAAATTATGTAAATAATTCAGAAAAATAATGGTCCACACATTAAAAAAATACACTAAGCCCATTAGTAACTAATTCTAAGTCTAAGAATATTTAATGTACATTATTGTATTACCATATGATACCTCATCATAATGATAATATATTCCAGTTTTGTGCCATAATATTGACCTGTAGTTCAATAGCAACAAGAAGTATGTGTTTTTTTATTTAAAAGAGGTACATATAACAAAGATTATAAATAACAATTATTGCTCATTTTAGCTCGCACAGCCCATCATTTGATAGTTTAAACAAATAATGTTCTATTTTATCACAATAATGATAAGCGCAGGCATGGTAATTGATTTCAAATTTTACAGTAGGCACATACTCTTTAAGTCTCAAGAAACCAGAGGCTAATAAACATGCCCCAATTCTTATCAGCACGGATCAGTCTCACTGTACATTCGATCTATGTTCTCTCTCAGCATCTTCTCTTGCTCTGAAAAATTAAAACACAAATTTAAGTGAGCTCAATTCCAGGGCTATCCAGAACTATAAAATGAATGTATGAGCTCTGAATATCTCCCCAGGCGGAGGTAGAATAATCGGATTGGTGAGGTGGCCAGAGTACTGGCTTCTCATTGCCCAAGTACCACACTCTAACCATTGGATGGCATGTTTAACTACTTCCAATGAGAGCAGACTAATGCCAATAAAGGGATCCTCTCCACCCCACTCTAATCCCAAATAATTCTTTCCTTTCTCAACAACCTACCTCTCTTCAACGCTGCAAACCACCTGAACCATGAGTCCCCTACCTCAAATAACCCATCAACCAGAAGAAGAATTTTACCAAGAAATGTCAGAGAGGTAGGTCACAACCTGAGTATAAGTTACCTAATGCAATTATACCAAATATGTACAATGTTTGCACCTTCCTTTCCTCTTCAATGGAAGGTGAACTAGTGCCTCTTATCTCATGCCATAGCACTCTCCAATAGAGTATGTATTACACAGGTGTGAATGAATCAGAACAACCATATATGTATTCGAGTATAAGTCTTCTTTCCAGGGGAAATAAATCAACTAAAATCTGTGACTTGAGTACATATAAGCTGAGGTGAAAAAATTGCTGAATTTTGATTATTTTGTATATGAAAATTGTACAATACAAATTGGCCTTGTGGAATGAATTATTATAGCAAAGCTGAAGTGCCAAGTATATTATGTATATTTGACAGTGGCAGGTCCACATATGAAACTTAAATATAATGCATTTATCAGTGAATATTCTCCACAGCTAATGATGAATTGAGACACTAATGGTTTCATGCAGCCATCACAATGAAAAATGACCCCATAAAGTCACCTTATTTACTGACTCAACTATAGCCTATAGGTATGAGACATGTTTTCATTGGCTGAAAAATGGAAGAACTTTCTCGACTTATATTTGAGTACATATATACAGTATACAAAAGGTAAAACTATCAACACAAAAGCATCATTACACAATTACTTAAAAAAAAAAAAAGAATTGGTGTGCTTAAGACCACACGGGAGAAGTGTTAACTTCTATGGTGATATTCTGATAAATATAATATATAAAAAAAAACTCCACCACTAGGAATCGATCCTGGGACCTTCAATACGTGCAACAACAACTCTAACCACTACAACATCTTACTCTGTTACAGAGAGAACGTTCTCTTGAGTTTACATTCGGCATGCTAAGAGTGACGTGAGAAAAAGAGCATGACGTCCAGAATCCGATTTACCGCCTGTAGAATTTTCTGTGCGTGGTGCGCCTATAGAAGTTTACACTTCAATAAAAAATATTCTCGGATCTTTTTCAATGATAAAAAAATAGGAAGGGGTCAGTTTAATGAAGCCGATAGAATAGCGGCTTCCCATCCAAAAGGCTCAGGTTCAAATCCCAGCAGGGTTGGGGATTTTTTCAGAGGAGATCCGTATTTCTACTTCAGCACTATGAGGAGAGCACTAGAGGTGCAGTTCTCCGTACATTGGATGGGACATTTAACTCTTGTCCCCTTCGCACCATTTGTTAAGAGTAAGCTAATGCTGACACTGGGTTTATCTCCCTCTTCCAGCATTCCCTATGTAACCCTTCACTAGAGGTCCGTGAAAGTGGTTTTATTTTTTGCTAAAATTCGTTTTTAAACTATGCGACTTTGGTGTTATAGAAAATCTTGGCGGTGTTATTATAATGTTACAATTTTTGCAAAACCAACTGAAGGAAATGGTGAAAAGTTGTGTTAATATTATAGAATGAGCAAGAAAAGGTGCACCGTGAACATTTCACTTTAATAATTGTCTTAGTGAGGAAGACTAGAGCAAAAAATTAACCAAATGGTACTGAAATTTGTTTACAATTTCATTGTATTAATTTAGACCAATGTGAAGAGAAAAACGCTTTTCAGTGAAGTCTGTCATTTCAAACAAAAGCTTGCCAGGTGCAGATCTGCAAAACAAATAAAAAACCGAAGTTAGACTTCAAGTGCAAAAACACAGAAACAAATTCTATGGATCCAGACTACTGCAAAATAGAAATAAAATAACAGGAAAATGCAACTATGGTGAGGATTTCAGCATTCTCTGGCTTCAGGCTTCTCCTGCGATCAGATACCACCACACAATACTGTGATATCGATCGTTCTTCATCTACAGGTGCCGAGGTAAGGTAGGTAGCAGGTTGATGCAACAAAATCGCTTAGTATTGATTACAGCTGTTGGCAATCGGTCAAGAAAGGCAGTGAAAGAAGCACACATAACTAAACACAATCAGAAACAAAGAAACTTGAACTTAAGGGGGTGTCGAAATCATTTTTTTTTGCATTGAAGCACAGTGGAGTGCTGAATATCCGACGATCCATCCGCTTATAAGTAGCACCCTCACTCCTGTCCTTTCTGTTCCTTCCCCCAACTGCTAGCGCTTCCATTCCCAGCCAGTGGCCGTGTTTTAGTCTATAAAATTGCTACATTAGGCCCACACTTAAGGTTTTCCTGCAACAAGTTATCCAATTACGCTGTCTACTGCATCGCGGTGAGTCACTGGAATTACTATGCTCGGCATTGACGCGTGCCGGGCGCGTGAGCATATATTTCCGCTCTTCCGCGGCCGTGTTAAGTTTCTTTCAGCACATTATTGATTCAGAATATCTAATTATTCAGGAAAGAAAGCGCGTAATTCTAGATATTTCCGAGAATTTCAGGATTGATAAATGTGAATCGAAGAGAGAGGCGGTGATTAATTTAACGGCAAATTCCGGCAGAGACATCACTACAGTGCACGATATTACGCGAATGTGATATGCGCGCGACAAAACAAGCCAATTGACCTTTGAATCGTAATGAGATAGAGCGAATGAACGTCAGCAGCTTTAAACAATGAAGGCTTAGGCTTTAATCGATTATGACTCATTACGTGTGATTTTTTCGCTTATTCACGTAAAATTCGCGACAAAGGCAAAATTTCGTTTTATTTTTCTGATTTTGCGATATTTCGCATTATTTCGCGTTATTTCGCGATATCGCGTCTCGCGAATTTCGCGGACCTCTACCCTTCACTCATCTACCTGTCTTAAATGGCACAAATGACCTCAGTTTTTCATTGCGTCCCCAAATAAACAACCAAGGAATAGGAAATGCATGCTGATAAGAATCACTCCATCATTCCAGAGTCTGAAATAAGCATGCACAACCAAAACTAGAGCTTAATTCATGTTGGTTCACATATGAGATTCACTAAAATTTTTTCATTAACATGAGATGGTATCACATTCTCCTTATTGTATTGACTTGTTTTCAGTTTTCTAGGATGTGACAGACCTGAATTTCCTTGAAAACAACTGTGTCAATATGTGTCAAATTAATCCTCACCACTTGACCTTGACAATGGTAAGATGGAAAATAAGTTTAGAGAAATGCAAGATCTCTTAATATTTTTTTATTTTTCAAAGTAATTGCTAGTGATGGGTCGAATCCAAAATTTATCGAATCCGAATCTCTTTTTTTTATTGAATCCCACACATCGAATCTCGAATCCGAATCCTTATTTCAGAAAACTATGAATCCCAGTTACTTTTCAATGTCAATTGCATTTATAAAACAAATTCAAATCCATTTATATTTTCCAGTACCTTTTTTAACCAATACGTTGCTCCACACTTCTGCTCCCTCAAATTCAATATTTATTCATTAGCTAAAAAATAAAAACAAATTTGAGTAGCTGTTTCAATTTTACTTGATTTTTATTAGTTCTTCAACAAAGTGCAGTCAAATAATAAGTTATAAATTATTCCTCAAGAAATGCAAATTTCTTACTCTGTCAGGATCTAATCCGTTCCTTTTTTTGTCTGCCAAATTTCCAGCACTACTAAATGATCTTTCTGAAAATACAGCTGCAGTTCTTGCACAATGAGTTTCTTAGCCTCTTGAGAATCTTTCTTGCTTTTAAACATTTTGTCTTTAAAATGAGGGTCAAATATTGTTGCAACAGCATAAAAGCTGTTCTTTTCTAAGTCAACAACTCTGAGATTCATCTAATTAATGATATCATTTTTCATCCCTTGCAATCCGGACCCTACATTACCTGGTTCTTCCATAAACTTTAAATATATGTACGTACTATTTATTAAGGAATCACTTTTGATATTGTGGTGTTAGAGTATCTAACAGTAGCCAGATAAAAAGACTTTTAAATATGTTGAACATTTGGCGAGTAAGTCCACTCAGCACTAATAAGTTGGTAAATTAATTGGCTGGTAAATTAATCTCCCCATTAACCATAAATAGAGCTGGTTTCTGTTTCAGAAGACGAGTATAACGATCAATTCTTAGTAGAAAAGAAATTCACGTAGTTCCTTCAACTGTTACTAATAATTACAAAATTTTTACCTGGGATCTGCATCACTTGGAAAATTAAAATCACTGTCTTGATTACTGGAACTGCTTGGTAGAGTATTGAAGGTATAACATGCAGGATTTTCATCTTCCGATTTATCTCCTTGCGCTAATTTGCGGGCTTTCGCTGCTTCATGGGCAGATAATGGATGTTTCTTTATGTGCTTCTACAATGCACCAGTGGTTTTGAAAACACAACCACGGGATATAGCGCAGCCACAAATATCACAAATTGTGAATTTATCATCGGAATTTTTTTACCGAGAAGTATGTATTACCATATTTTGCTGTGTTGCAACATTTTACAGTATAATTGTCACCTTCCCGACTTCTTTATCGACACTGTCGACTCTTCTGTCTGTTCTTCACTATCGAGTTATATAGCCGTCTATTTCAGAGCTTTTTGAGTACGGCGATAGCCGATTATCGAACGCAGGTGCCGTCGATCGCCGACTTACCCCGGAGCAGAGAGCCACCGGCAGCCGGTGAAAGACTGCGCTTCAGCTTAATTGAATGTAACGCGTCGTGGCGATCGCCGGCTATAGCCGCAAATCAGAAGCACCCTTTATATCGTATACTCTTGACCACAGATTCGCGACCACGATCGTGCATCAATGTCATTGAGTTGTGATCGCGGTGTATAGTACAATCACGAATATATAGATATATATATATATAGCCTTGAGAACTTTATCGTCTTCAAGTTTTTTTTGTAACATACAATTTTACAACGGAATGCTGGCAGATATAAACTTTGGTATTCACAATTCAATTAAGTAAAAACTGGGCTATTTCGGTAGTAACTTCAAATATATGTGGTACCAACCTTATTGAAGAGATATGTAAATGCGTATATCCAGTCGCAATTAATTATTTTCGCCGGCACATTATTTGGCCATGAGATGTGAGCCCATATAGGCCAAAAATTGTACAATCTGGAGTGATCCTTTCTCTTTGAATTCAGATCTATCTCATAAGAATATTTTCGAAACAATTGAAGACATCATGAAATGCATGATTCATGTCTCTTCATCAGAGATCTGCTGTGATAGCAGCATCAACCAACCTTCATCCTCTGATTCAGCCGAATTATTCGTCTTCACCTCTAATCTCGCTCTCCCCCCACCTGCCGACACCGGATACTTTTTTCAGGGTACCCTTCTCAGAAGCGGAGGTAAATCACTCACAATTGCCAGTGATGAGCAGAGGCTGACATCTCCTTCCCTCTATTGGCTCATAATTTGGCTTGGGTGATTTCTTGACACCACCCGGCATCATCCGAGGTCTTGTCCTGCTACTCTGAGGCTCGCTCTTTAAAAGGCATTGCCTGCTAATTCTGACTTTTCTGGAAATTGGTGGACTGCTTGGAACGGCAGTTCTGCCACCAGTCCCATTTATGAGCCAAACAGGTCCATCGAGTCAAATTTATGGGCCAAAATCTGTTTCGCCCCAAGACTCATGTCGCTCAAGATACTGTTGCCTCTTATTCCAGAACATGAAGAAATTCATCTACTCCGGACTCATCCTGCGAGAAAGAGATCGGAGTAATCCGAGAAGATCACTCCTTCGTCTCATCGTTTGTCTACCCTCATTCCGGTTCGCTTCGACCCGGGTGGCTTCCATTGGCAGGGGGTCGGGGGTGGTTCTTCTTTTGGAGGCGTCCAGAGATAATACCAGGTTGATGTGGCCGATGCTCGAACGAATCGAGGGCAGCCGTTATTTCTGTTGATTTAAATCGTTGCCTAAACCCATATATAAACAGATCGCGAACACAAATTTATTGATATGAGCGTAGCACAGAATCGTACGTTAACCATCGAGTAACTTGTTATTCATCATTATTTTTCACATAACTCTTCTCACCAAATCTCATTAGAAAGTAGAGACGTTCTTCTATGCATGAGGTAAAACGTGTTGGATAGGATGTCTTAAATAGGGGCACATACGAAGAAAAAAAACGTTCTGATGTAGAATTCCACCGGAAATATGTAAAATAAAAAGTTCTATTTTAAATATATGTCGTAGTGAATTTCCGCGCAGATTATCAGCGCTTATGACGGTAAAACGACATAATTCATGAGATTATTACATTGCGAGATCGTTATCCTAATGTATATGCCACCCGCAAACCCAGGATTCGAATTTATCTAATCTTTTTTTAAAGGATTCAATCGAATCTCGAATCCATGGATTCGATAGGATTCGATCAAATCCTGGCCACATCACTACTTTTTACTTTACGACCTTTACGCTATTTTTGCTGGGTAATTGATATGACGTTTACATCATGTTTACGTCAGTAGCTCAACACTTTGCTTCTAAAAGCGGAGGCTCTGCGGAGCGGTCTGGCAGGAGTAGCACTGAATGGGTTAAGACATTAAAAGGAGAATTGCTTGAGCAAAAGTGGAATTCACTAATTCGAGAGATTAAATTACAGGGACCTCATGCTAGGTAATCTAGCTAATAAAAAACTGGAGACGAGTCTGAATTTGAGCATGGATTGTATGGTGCAGAAACCTGTACGATAGTACAATGAAGGCATTTGAGATATGAGATAGATCATACCATTTACACCAGTAAACTTGTAATCTATATCATTTCGCTCTAAATTTAGACTATAATCATAAGAAAGTTCACAGCCTCTTCATATTTAAAATGTTTTGTTTACTCTGAAACTTTATCAGTTACTACTCTTTTTATTCTAATTGGTTTTTTATTGGCTAACGTTTTATTGGCTAACTTATCTAATTGGCTAACTTTTTAGAGATAGCCATAACTTCAGGTTTGTCTGCAGATATTTACACATTGTATTCTGAATATACTTGATCAAGTTTAAAAATACACCTGTGAAGGTAGTCTTCAGTTACTGCCATGACATTCAGATTGCAAGCAAATAGAACTATAAGAGTTCTATTGATTAAATTTATTTGATACTAGCAGAAATGCCTGTTGATTCTCAATGGCTAAGATAAAAGTAGGAAATAATATATGTAGTAGTTCTGTTCAAACAGAAGAGAAACTGATTTGTCAGTAATCATATTAGTTTTTTTTACTATTTGTTAGAAATCCGTGAAATTCGCGATACGCGATATCGCGAAATAATGCGAAATCTGTAAACAAAACGAAATTGCATCTTTCTCACCAATTTTACGTGATTAGGTGCAAAAATCGCAAATGTCGTGCGTAAAAATCGATTAAAGCCTAGACCTTCATTGTTTAACCCTTCCAGCCGGTCAACGCATTTAAACAGCCAGGCCCTACTCGCGGTATTTAAATTTAAAAAAAATCTCATTTTCTGCACCTTGGCAAACAATTATTTATATCTGTGTTAGTTTTCATTGTATCATGGAAAAAATTTAGTATGATATGCTAAAATGATGTGTTAATGTAATAAAAATTTTACTTACATTTTTCTTTATAATTTAGCTTGTGCAATCACTTCAAGTTCGAAAACTTGAGTCCTAAAAGTTAACTTTGGTGTGATAAAGTTTGAAGCACTCCTCTAAACATAAGCCAGCATCGCAGTCAGGGCACCAGTACACTGTTTCCCTCCTTCTGCCTCTAGCGGAGCACACTTGGCATCTTCTCTGAGGCTGGGACTTCTTCCCGGCGGGCAGTATTTTTTCAATGAAATGCCTCTCGACTAAACGGCGTGGTGACGGATTTGTGGGAGGCCTCCTAGTGGTCGATGTATTTGAGCTAGCTCCGTATTTTTCAAAGAGCTGCTGAATTAGCTGAAGACGAAAGTTTAGATGATCTACCTTTTTTTGACCACTATTGAATATTACTAATGCATTGTGAACGGAAACATTCAATAGCCTTCTAAATAGTTTTATATACCATTTCTTAGTCTTTTTTCGTTCTAATAAATACGGCTGAAGCTTTTGGTCTTTTAGGTCAACACCACCCATTGCGGAGTTGTATTCTAAAACACACACTGGTTTTGTTTTTCCATCTTTTTCACGAAAATTATTGCAATGGAAGCTTGAAATAAGTAAAACTGGCTTTTTGTCTTTCCACTTCATTATCATTATTCCGTCGCAAACTTTCGCTATATGTTCTCCTTTTTTCAACTTTGCTGTTTTCACCTCTTTTGGGACGTTTTTTCGAAATAATCGTAAAGTTCCAGCAACATTTGTACCGTGATCCAATAAAAACTTTGCCAAAGCAGGTGAATTATAATAATTATCTAACCATAACGAATAGCCTTTCTCAAATAAGGGTTGTACTAACTTTATCACTATTGCTGATGTCTTGAGTCCATCAGGAGTTTCTGTGATTGAAATAGTTGAATCAGCTCCTGAGTAAACAATAAAACTCCATAAGTAGCCTGTATCAGATTCGCAAAGCTCAAAGGTTTTTATACCAAATTTAGATGACTTCAAAGGAATATATTGCCTGAATGATAGACGCCCCTTCCATAGAGTAAGAGATTCATCAACAGCAATATTTTCTTTTGGTACATACATTTTTTCAAATTTACTCTTCAAGTAATCTGTGATAGGTTGAATTTTGAAAAGTTTTTTGTTATCGCTATTTTGACGGATATTATCATTATCAACAAAATGTAAAAACTTTGAGATACATTCGAATCTGTCCTGGGACATAGTTTTAGAGAAAATTTCTGTTTCCAGAAGTGGGTTTCGTGAAAAGTATGAACGAATAGTCGGTTTTTGTATAATTCCCATCAACATTATCAACCCAAAATACACATAAACCTCTCCAACATCAACAGGTTTCCAATTGTTCAATCGTGACCGAGAGGATAGTGGATTATTTTCTAAATAATTATCTGCGTATCTATTCGTCTCGAAAACGATTTTTTCCATTATTTCTCTATCAAAAATATTTGTGAAAGACTCAACAATATTATCAACAACTACTGTTGGACCACATTTCCCAGTGAAAGGAATTTTTTTTGGAATGTTGCATTCATCAAAATCATCCCAGACCCACGAGGAAGAAAGATCATGTGCCCTACTTGGTGTATCACCGTCAGTTTCGTCTCCGCTATCACAAATTTGGGGAAGGGTATTCACTGAGTAATCACCTTCTTCTTCACTTGAACACTCACTACCTGAATCAAGAAGCACTTCATCTTCTTCTCCCACATTTTCAACTATACCTTGTATTTCTTCTTCGCTCAAAAATAACTTATTCCTTTTGGACTCCATTTCTAAATTTGTATTGTGCTTCCTGGACTTATCCACACGAAAGGGATCTACACACTGAGAGAGTTTGGAAGTGAGGCGACGTGGTCACTACTCTGTGGGTAAAAAAAGGATGAACGAAGCGTGTGAATGGTCCAAGAGAAGTGATTAGGAAGGTCCCCTAATATGAGAGACAGAATCCAGATGCCATGCATAAACAAAAGGCAAGCAGAATAAGAGAGCTCTTTGTGATGAGGAAGGAGGTCAACGCAGACCTTGCAATGGTGATTAGCTCAGATATTCTTCTATCTTTATTGCCTATGAAGTGCCTTTTCATGTTGCAAAAGACTATGATAACGATGAGGCATCTTCTCAGAGGCCAGCGATAACATTCACCCTTCAAAAAGTGCTGAGATGAAGAGAAAAAAAAATCATAACCGAGGGAGTATCAGCCGCCGTACCACATACGGCGAACCGCTAGTGGGACCAGACTGCCGATGACGTACGCCATACGGCGAACCGCGCGGAAGGGTTAATGCTGCTGAAGTTCATTCGCACTATCTCATTATGATCCAAATGCCGATAACTTGCTTTTTCACGCACATATCGCATTCGCATAATATATATCGCGCATTGAACTATATTGTAATCCCCATCCCTTCCTTAGGTTTAACAAAAGAAAAATGTACTCAAATTTTAATAATTCAAGTTCCACACAAACAACACCTCACACACTAATTTTATAATCTCCCGCGATGCACTACTTTGTGAATATGTTGACAGACCGGTTGTGGTGAGCTCTGCTTATCAGGACGGTGCCGTCCGTATCTTAGAGCCTCAGGCGCTGCCATTCCCCCCCGACGTGATGCTTCCACTGGAATTTGCCGTTAAATTAATCACGGACTTTCTCTTCGACTCCCATTTATCAATCCTCAAATTATCGTAAATATCTAGAACGACGCGCTTTCTCTCCTGAAGAATTAGATATTCTGAATCAATAATGTGCTGAAAGAAATTTAACAAAAATAAAACAGCCATGGAACAGCGGAAATATAACGTCACGTGCCCGGAACGCGTCGATGCTGAGCAGTTTCCGGCGACTCACCATAATGTAGTAGACAGTGTCATTGAATAACTTGTTGCAGGAAAACCGGCCTGTTTCACATGGATGCAGACAATCCGCGCTTTGCAATACGCACGCGGACTACTAAAAATTAAATTACTAGGCTAAAGCGGTTTAATTTTAAAAGAATATTTGTAATTCGTAGATGTCTTTCTCTTCATAAAAAACAATAAAGTGCACCAATCAAATATTTTGGCCGTGACGAGAAGAAGAAGACCGTTTTACCATTCTCATAGTTTTTCGCATGATTTTCTTCACTCCTTCGACTGTAGAAGCTAAACGTTTACATTTAAACACTTTTTAATGAAAGCATTTTGTAGTAAAATTAACAAAGAGTAAAACAATATATTACACGACTCTATGGAGCTTTGGCGGAATTTCATACAAATGCTTAAAGTTCAGCGTTCTACTCTTTTGCGCCGATAATAAGTTCCATTGGCAGTAATGGAAGCTTTCACATGAACGCGGACAGTCCGCATGCAGTGGAGCCATCTGCATGGCCCCTCTGCACCACGGTCCATCCGCACGCATATGGGCCACAGTGACAACGCCACCTCTTACTTTAGGTGGTGTTGACAGAAAGGTTGGTGCTTACACATGAACGTGGACGGCTTGTGCGGACGAAGCAGGTTGTAGTTTGTTGTGAGAGCTCGGTGAAAGGCCACTGCGAGTTGTGCTATGGATGGTAAAATAGACACTGTCTATCTCTCAGTCTAAGATCTCTGTGCCACTATAGGGTGCACCCAGAACTGCCTATGGCGGACATTTGTCTCCCATTCTTTCATAGCATGGTATATACCAAATCCTTTGATTACACTACCTATTAGGTTGCATGATGTCCTTCCAGGTTGGCAACCTCAACACAACTGGGATTATGTCCTATGTGGACACGCAGACATATGTCATCCGCGCCAATGAGAAAGGACGAGATGCTCTGCATGCATACCGCGGAGAGCTTATCGTCCGCGTCCATATGAAATGGGCCTACCTAGCACCACTAACGGAAGTGCTAGCAGTTGGGGAAGGAACAGAGGAGGAGAGGGGTTGCTACTTATTAGCGGACGGATCGTCAGATATTCGGCGCTCCACTGTACTTCAATGCAAAAAAAATCATTTCCACACACCCCCATTTCAAGTTTCGTTGTTTGTGTTTAGTTATGCGTGCTTTTTTCACTGCCTTTCTTGATCGATTGCAATTGGCAACAGCTGTAATCAATACTAAACAATTTTGTTGCATCTACTTGCTATCTACCTTCTCTTGGCACCTTTTCTTGCTCTTTCTATAATATTAACACAACTTGAACCATTTCTTTCATTTGGTTTTATCAGAAATTTAGTACAATCAAAATTTGATTAAATATGTTATGTAAAATGCTTAAAGTACATCCATTCACAAAACGTGTACCAAAAATAATAAAATGCCTAGAAATGTGCAAAAAATTGTTAAATTATAATAACACTGCCAAGATATTCTTTAACACCTAAGTCACATAGTTTTAAAACGAGATTTAGCAAAAAATAAAACCACTTTCACAGATCTCTACTAATTGTAAGTGGAAATTGCCTGTTTTGTCCCTTAACAATGCATATTATTAAGCTACTTTACCGAAATTGTTTATTCTTAAAACAGTGAAACTAAAAAAAGAACTCCTGTTTCATAATGGGGGCGTGGGGAAGGTCACCATAAACTTCGAGCATATTTTCCCGTGAGTTTGAGCGAGATTTCTTTCCAGTATCAATAGACCACAATAGAATTTTTTGAAAAATAAGTATCATGTACATACATACTAGGTCAAAATTTTAAGATAAACAGCTCATTACTGCATTGATTCCAGGGCTAAATAGAAAGCAGTGATTTGGGGACTTTGGGAGCCGATTGGGACCCCAACTATCCCTCTTGAGCTCTATGACTGTATTAAGGTTTAATAGGTGTAATACGTAGGTCACTAGTAGTGCAAAAAATTCTACGTAGTAGGCGATATATTATGCACACCGATTGGCCCTAATTATAAGAATCAATGTGACATTCTAAATGCAGATACTAAGTAAAAGCCATTAAGCACACATGGAGAGGTTGGGGTATAAAATACCCCAAATGAAAAAAACACTGAAATTTGCTAATATTTATCATTTAATGTAAGCTATAAAAGACCCAGGCGAAATTTCTCGTTGATACCCATTGCTCAGGTTGCCAAGGAAATATGCTTTTGTTAAAATTAGAGTAAAATTGATAACTTTGGAATTGAAAATGTAATTGTAAGCAAAAACTTACTAAATTAGTAAATTTTTCTGAGTCTATGAATTTATGTATAGCTAACACCTGGTTCAAAAACTATAAAAGAAGATTGTATACATGGAAAAGCCCAGGAGATAGATCCAGATATCAAATAGATTTTATTACTGTAAATCAAAGGTTCAAAAACAGCATAACTAATTGTAAAACTTTCCCTGGAGCAGATGCTGATACAGATCATAACCTCCTCGTAGCCAATCTAAGAACTACACTGAAGCACATCAAAAGAAAAAGGGATAATGAGAATTGGGACTTAAGAGCCTTAAAGAATGACTCTGCTGTTATGTATGGGAAGAAAATTGACGAGGAACTGGAAAATGCAGATAAAAGTTCAGATATTGAAGAGGAATGGAAGTTAGTGAAGAATGCTATCTGGAAAAGGCTGAACGAATGTGTACGAAAAGTGCAAAATAACAAGAAAAGGAAAGAGTGGGTAAATCAAGAAATGCTTGATAAGATGGAGAAAAGAAGGAAGTACAAAAACAGTAATACTGAGGAAGGCAGGAACCAATACAGAAAATTGAATAATGAATTACAAAGAAGTACAGATAAATCCAGAGAAGTTTGGATGCAAAACCAGTGTGAAACAATAGAAAACCTGGAGCGACAGGGGAAATTTGAGGAGATGTACAAGGTAGTAAAAAGTTTACAAAAAATAGAACCAAGAAAAATAAGTAAGAAAGAGATTAAAATGAAGAACAGAGAGATGAATAATAATGTGGAAGAGAAAAAGGAAGTATGGATGAAATACGTTACAAAGCTGTATGAGACAAACACTGATAATACAAGTGGGTTAAATCTGGAAGATGTAAATGAATGCGATGAGGATAGCAGAGGACCGAGAATTGAGAAATGGGAAGTTGAGAGAGAATTCAAAGATATGAAGAGCGACGAAGCTCTTGGCTATGATAATATTCCATCACAAGCATTGAAAAATTTAGAAGGAGAGGTGCTGGATAGAGTTACGGGCATAATAAATAACATATATGAAACAGGGAATTGGCCTTAAGAGCTATTAAAAACATTACTAGTCCTAATACCAAATAAAAACAATGCCAAAGAACGTAAAGATTTTAGAACTACATATCAGTTTTATCCTACTAATATTATAAATGTGAAAGTTTGTATGTTTGGATGTTTGTTACTCAATCACGGAAAAACTACTCGACAGATTGAGTTCAAATTCGTCATGTAGATAGAAAATATATCTGTGGGTAATATAGGATACATTAAAAAGCCCTAAGGGCCCCCAAAGGCCCCTCTGGAGGTCCATGCTAATCATTGGGTTTGGTGCAGTGGGTTTATTTTTTGCTTTTTAAAAGTATTTTCACTCAAGATAGAGGGCTGGAATTATTTTATCGGATGGCTGAATAAATGAAAATTCTAATCCTTTCAATTGATTTTCTATTTTGTTTCGTATTCGTGTGAAAGTCATGCTTTTAGCTGAAAAATCTCACATTTTCTCTGAAATCAAAATTATCATATTTCCTTGGCAACCAAATATTTGATCTTCACAATATATTTACGCCACTAGCATGAAAATAACATGTTTTCCTGCAGGCCCTTGATATCACGTTGAAAGTATATCTGTATCAGATGAGCCCAGAGTCCCAAGTTTTACGATGTTGAATAAATAATCCTTACTAATATATAAAAATGCAATGGAGCCTGTCTGTCTTTTGCTCCATCACGCAAAAACTACTGGACCGATTGAGCTGAAATTTGGCATGTAAATAGAAAATATATATCTGTGGGTAATATATAGGCTATATTAAAAAGCTCTCAGAGCCCCTGAAGGCCCCCCTGTTAGTCCATGCTAATCATTGGGTTCGGTGCAGTGGTTTCATTTTTTTGCTAGCAGACTGAAATAAGTCATTGAATGTAAATATATGTATGTACACAAGGGAAGCGATTAAGTTTATTCACTCAGAAGACGACTCAAAGAAGACCGCTCAGTATTCTTCAGGTTTTGTGGCTTTTGTATATAATAAATTCAGTGTTTTTCACACCCGTTGAGTTTCAACGGGTAACTTTAGCTAGTATGGCATGTTACCAAAACAATCTCTCAAGTTGTGTTAAGAAGAGATGAGAAGAAGATTGAAGAGAACTTAGGAAATGACTAATTTGGTTTTAGGAAAGGAATGGGAACAAGAGATACGATTGGATATGCCTTAGAATGTTAGCAGGGAGATTTATGGAAATGAACAGATCACTGTATATTTGTTTCATAGATTGGGAAAAAGCTTTTGACAATTTTCAATGGAGCATGCTGATGAAAATGTTGAAAAACATTAAAATTGAATGGAAAGATAGACGGTTTACAAAAGAGCTATACACGGGACAGAGAGTTATGCAAAATGAAATTAGAAGATGAGGAAACAGGAGAAATGAGGATTGGAAAGGGAGTTAAGATAGGTTGCTGAATGTCACCAGTCTTGTTGAACCTTTATGCAGAAAAGCTAATGGAAATAGCTCTAAAGAATGCAAGATAGGTAAATGTTGGAGGAGTAAAAATAAAAACTATTAAATATGCTGACGATCAAGCGATTGTGGCAGAGACAGAAAAAGAGCTACAGAAACACGTGGAAAGTAAATGTACGGTTGGAGAAATGTACGGAATGAAAATAAATGTTATTAAAACAAAGGTTATGAGGATTAGGAAAGATGAAGGGGAAATTATTATCACAGTAAAAGGTTAGCGACTAGAGCAGGTAGAATCTTTCAGATACCTCGGTAGCCTAATAAATGAAGATGGCAACTCTACTCAGGAAACCAAGAGTAGAATATCGATGGGAAAGAAAGCCTTTGAAAAAACAAAAGCTCTGTTAACTACCAAAAAAATGCCTACTACCCTAAGGAAGAGATATGCCAAATGCTTTGTATGGAGCGTGGTCCTGCATGGATCAGAAACTTGGACCTATAGAAAAAAAGAAGTTCAATATCTTGAAAGTTCTTAAATGTAGTTATGGAGATGAATGATGAGAGTGAGGTGGACAGAGAAGGTGAGGAATGACCAAGTTTTGGAATGGATTAATGAGAAAAGGTCAATCATGAATGCAATAAAAAGAAGGAAGACAAATTGGTTAGGGTACATCATGAGGCATGACTGCCTCCTAAGTAAGATAATGGAAAAGAAAATTTGATATGTTGATGGATTCGAGGGAGGATATGAGTTATCAATAGATGAAAATGTGGGCACAAAATAGAGAAGTTTGGAGGAGTTCAGCTGGAACCTGTCTCAGGACAGATATACCTTGATGATGATGAAGCAAAAACAAAATCGATTGCAAGAATTAAATAGGTACTTCATCCTTTCAGTCATCCGAAAGTGACTATTTCAACCCTATATCTTGATTTCAAGTAAATTTAAAAAGCAAAAAAAAAAACATCTGCACTGATTCCAATACTTTTCTTATGGGAGTAAATAACAAGAGCCCATTTTGGGGCCCCTGGGGCCCTGAGGACTTTTTAATATGTATAGCCTATGTTTGTCGCAGTGCACTTAATTACCCACATACAAAATTCCAAAGTAATCAGTTCAGCCGTTTTTGCGTGATCGAGTAACAGACAAACAGACACACACCATTAGATTTTTATATTTAAGTTTAGTATATTATTTTTTTTTAATTATGATACATATGATAAAAATCAATAATTTTAGTACCCAATGTAGCCTTAGAACAAGAAATGATCAAAGGAAAATTAAAAATATGAGATTAAAGGGACAGGAGAAAATGGTTTAACAATATAATAAAAGTGACCACCTGAATTCAAGAGGCTATGAATGCATTCCAAAAATCAAATTACTCACCTGGCCTTAGGCTTGCTATGAAGCACTGCTTTCTGAGGAATTCCAGCACCATTTCTTTGCTCAATCCAAAAGCATGCATGTTACATGTGAAAGTACTGTAAAAATATTAAATTTTCATCATCAAAATATAATTGACCCAATTAAATAGTCTGAGTTAGATACAAACAAAGATATGAAGACAAGTTTTGCTCGTTAAAATTACAACCTCTTACTACCTTACAAAACTCTCTCTCTCTCACACACCTCTAAACTCTCAATGTATTCAGGGCCGTCTTAGGACATGCCAGGGCCCCTGATCACACAAAAATTTGGGGATAGTTGGAAAGTAAAAAAGGGATTGACAAGAAAAAATATTTTTCTGTTATGATTATATATTTATTATGCTTATGGTGCAGTTAATCAATTTCACCAAATAGCAAATAATACGTATTTATTATTGTTAAAATGTTCCCTGTTCACTCTCTGGAAAAAAATTGAAAATCTGGCAGTAATTTTAGTAGGTATCTACTTGAAAACTGAAAAAAAATTGAGCTCCTTTTTTTGTCTATGCAAATATATTGGCATTTCGGGGCTCCCATGAGGTCGGGGGCCCTGGGCTCGGGCCCCATGTGCCCTTATGGTAAAGACGGCATTGAATGTATTACTATTATTTTCATGTTTTGTTATGATGGGCATAATGAATATGCTGAATTACTACACAGAAATGAGATGAAACAAGATTCTATAAGCTAAATTTTTCTAAAAGATTCTCCACTTTGAAGAAAGCATTAGATCATCTCCAGAAAGCCAAAGACAGCATCGAATATATTCCTTGAAGAAGGCATATAAGAAATACATTCCACTTCGGCAAAACTTAGCAAACAAGAAGAGCCATCAAGATGATTATAATAATACCAAAGAGCAGTAAAGAACAATCAGACCAGAAATCAGCAGTTGTAGAGCATGCATTTTCCAGAGGGGACCACAGGCTCATACAATACCTGAATGTTATCCAGAGAAAAATGCCTTTTCCCCTTATTGATTATGAAATCTATAGAGATAGCTAAGAAACCACAGAATTTCAATCAAGAAAAAGGATACAAGCTGGCAACCACTTGGAAAACAGTTTTTTCCATTGTTAGACAGCTTAATGACATACTAATTGGCAGCCAAAAAATGAGTGTGAAGACCACCTTACATAAAGTCTACATATGCCTACATAAAGATAATCTTTTTCAACCATGGCACTTCAGCACTGAACTGAAGATGAATGCTGCAATGCATTCAAAACACCGTTAAGAAAATTCTGAATCAAAGCAGCAGAAATACCCAGAGAAGAGTACATACTGGCTTTTGATCCCCTAGGCCAAGATTTGACTCCATGCAGTGGAGACTTTTCAGCATAACCTCAATCCAAACTCAAGAGCTATGTGGGCAGAACTTCATGAGTAGTAGTATTTTATCAATAGGATGGGGCTTGCAACTGTGGACCCTTGTGCACTTTTTGTTAAGTGTACACCAATACTGATGATTCATTGCTCTTCACCCTTCCCCCATTCCCCAGATAATAGATACTTCCCTTACCAACCAACCCAATAGCCAACTGACTAAAGTTTTCCATCATGAGATAACCACTTCATATTTTACATAAGCAAATTGGTTGGCAGCCCATGTTGATATAGCAAAGTCATATGGTCCAAATTCGCATTCCAATCTGATACATACAAGAGAATGTTTATGAGTACAGTCAAAACTTTATTGGGTCAAGTCCATTGTCCATTCATCACATCCCAAGACGCCTGATATGAACTCATCATAAAAGACAAATGCTCACTCTTGAGCTAAAAGTGGATTGGTGGTGTGATTATATTGCAGCAAAAGTGTCATGACAGTAAGGATGATCTAGTGCATTATGTAGGTAAATGTTCCCTCTTCCAACTGAATTAATGCCACTTTAATTACCAATTTGAACAAATTAATATCAAAAAGCTGTCCTTAAATACATATGCAGTGAAGATATGTTTTCATCAGCTTTTATTGAAATAAGAAATGTTTTCCAAATGTTGCTGTGAAGTTGGAGTTATAATGATTTAGTAGATTAAATTAAAAAACTAGAATTTTATAGAAAAAATAAATCCTGTTAAAAATACAAATGTATTCACATTACATATTTATCAGCATATTTTCTAGTTAACTGAAAATGACATATTTTATGAGGAATTATATTAAATCTTTTTCCATCGCTGCACCATTAGTGGTAACCAACCTTAAACCAAAAAATATGTATGTATTGTTAAACTGGAATGCATCAGATCCCATACATTCCAGATCAGCAATATCCTTATGTTTTCCTGTTATTGACAGCAAATGAAACTTGAAATGAATTAATTACCCCAATTGGCCAAAAGCTGCATTCTCTAAGTAACTCCTTTCTTCAGTGAGAAGGGGTGATGAAGGATCAGGAGGCTCCCATGACTGGATTGGCAGCACTCGCCGAGAACGTTCACCCTGGAGTGCATCAAAGAAGGCAGCATTCCAAAAACGTAGACTGCGCCAAATTGGCTGTTCACGCAGATAGGCCGCAGGATACTCACGGTATGGCTCACAACCCGCTTTTTCCACTGCAAAAAAAAAGAGTACAAGGGAATACCTTGGAATCTCTTAATAACGAAATATACTATGTATAGTGAAATTATGATGTGATGAAATTGGACCCACCTCTCAATATAGACTGTCAATAGTAAAAAAATTCAATCCAGTGAAACAGTTAAAGATTTGAAATAGTGAAATCACTTTTCAGTCCTGAACTTCAGATTGTACACCATAAACATAGTGAAATATGAACTTCAAACTTTTCTCGGTTTTCCAAAATAGTGGAGTTCGCTAACCAGTTGTTCAATGAATGGTTAATTGTATGTGATTACAAACAAATTTGGCACAAAATTTTCCATTTTTTCTTAGTTGTATTTATTTTTATTTTTTAACAAATACTTGATATTATTTAATTAAAAGCCTGTACTGAAACCATCAACACGACAAAGAAGTTATTTGCTTTTAGCATACATTAGCATGATTAAAAAATTCAATTAAAGTCGACCCAGAAATTACCATAAATGTCCAAAGACAAGCCCCCTATTTCTGGAAAAATATCGGTAGTCAAATGTGTGAGCGCTTACGCTATTTTCGAGGATGAGGAGAGAAAATCACTCCATGGATAATGGTGCAAAATAACAGAGAAAAATAGGTAATAATGTGCTTATATTACTCATACTAGTAAATGACATCGTAATTTTAGCAATTTAAAAAACTTTTTTATGATTTTATATCTTTCTTTATGGCTATGTAAAAGCAGCATAGCAACTCGGTAAAGACCTTATGCAACCCACATTACAACAGCGTCATATTGGCATTTTCCAACCCATGAGAACAACTGAGGTAGCCATGAAAAAAGATGAACAACTTTGCACAAGAATCGAACAATAGTTCCTAAAATTTACAAACTTTTTGCATTACCTCATTAATCTTCCTTCTTGACGCTGTTGTAACATCTCTTTAACAGCACAGAAAAGTCCTTATGCTATTCACAATACAATTGCACCGTCAATATTTTTTTGTGGATTTGATAAAAAAATATGTATGTACATATATTGAAAAATGACAACTGATGTAATTTGATATTTAATGCTGATTAATATGAAGGAAATTCGTGATATGTGAGGACTTATGAGTCACTTGATGACATTTTCACACCATTACTGTAAAATTTGTTTTCATTTGCATAATTAGTGCATGTGCTTGATAGGGATCACAGACTTTGATAGGGATGAAAATGAAAATAAACAGACATAAATAGGAATGTTGTGAAACAAATCGATCTTCGCCCACAGAGAAGTAAAGCTTATGATGTTCATCAATTTAAATTAATAAATGCCATCAATGTAAGAGTCCAATTCATTTTAGAACCATGTCACAGATGATATGAAAAAGAATACCAGTGCATCCTTTATAGTGAAATTCGATATAGCGAAATGAAAAAACTGAAGTCCCATCAATTTCACTATAGAGAGACTTAACCATATTTAACTTAAAAAAGAAAGATGTGAGAAGAGTGCATGGAAAATAGACATGCGAAGGCTGGAAGGAAAGTTGTAGGTAGCGTAAGAAGCATATCAAGGAATGAGTGTTTGTCTAGGAAAGCAAAAATAGCAGCTTACAAAACTGTTACTTCCCAACTTTATTATCTGGCAGTGAAACCTGGATATGCCACAATAAGCATAAGAACAGGCAAAATTCAGTGGGAATGTGTTATCTGATAAAAGTTTATGACAAAAGTAGGATAGATAGGGCTATACAATGAGTGGGTCACGAAAGAATGTGAGTGGAATGTTCGAGTAATGGACATATGTATATGAAAAGGAGCATGCTTCAATGCTTCATTGGTTTGGCCATTTGGTGAATGTGGTA
The DNA here is from genome assembly GCA_963573305.1 of Pyrrhosoma nymphula. NCBI lineage: Eukaryota > Metazoa > Arthropoda > Insecta > Odonata > Coenagrionidae > Pyrrhosoma > Pyrrhosoma nymphula. The sequence goes on along the minus strand of OY754330.1, from coordinate 64,897,239 downwards.
GAAGAGACTTTAAGGAGGAGGAATATTTGGAGTCTGAAGAATAGGAGGGCATGTATGAAGCAATGCATGAGTGTGGCAGAAGCAAAGGAGGTTTGCATGGATAGGGTAGAATGGAGTAAATTATTATAGTTGATACCAGTTTTCTAGGACTGCCAAGAATCATACTCTTTCTGCAATACCTTAGTTGAAAGGAAACAGCATGATGGGTATACATATATGAAAGAACTGATGTCACATGAGCTATTGAGTGTTTTTTAATACTCACTACATAAAATTAATCACCCAATAAATAAGTACGATTTTGTTCTTTCTCAGAGAATCTTCTGGGTGAAAATCTCTAGGGTCAAGTCAGGTTTGGCATGTCCCACCAACATTTCAATGCTCGACTCACGGATTGTCTTTAGGAATCCGGAGATCCAAGTTCAAGACGACAAGCAGGTCAAACATTGAAATGATGTAACTCTTTTACAAAGCATGAAGAAAGAAAACCACTATAGCTAAGGACCCAAAATATTGGAGAAAAATAATAATAAGGCATAAATATTACTCGCATCAGTAAATAGTCTATTACTTGAGAATTTTAAAAATATTATTTTATACTCTTGTTACTTTTTCTTCATGGCGAAGTCATTATAGCCGGATAGCACCTTGATAAGGACAAAATACAACCCACAACATAATTGCATGGCGAAATATTTTTTGTCATTAACAACCAAGGTATACTAAAACAAACAAAGTAAAAAAAATTTGCTCATGGATTCAACAAAGGCTTGATGAATTTGCAAAACATTTTTTAATTATCTAGTTAATTTTTCTCTGAAGAGAAAATAAATGAAATGATAAAAAGAAATTTATGTGATAGGAGACAGCCAAAACTTAAACAATAGACTTTCAATTGACCAGGATCAGGTTAACTGGAATGAGGGTTAACTAGCATGCGGGTTAACCGGCATGCAGATTAACTGGGAGGCCCCCAAAAATGGCTATCTTGAGACATGACATCATTTGCTAATTCAATAATCCCTTATGCCATATTGATATAGGAAAATCCATTTCCTGGAGTATAGACAACCCGGGGAAATACCTTTTCGTAATTTTTTTTCGTGGGATTTCCGATTATCCATTAAAAGTACATTTACTCTTTCATCCCGGATAATCAAGAGTCTACTGAATATGTTCCAGAGGTCACAGGTCAGGGTGGTGGATGGAGAATCAGGGTGGGCAATTAAAGGTTGCAGGGCAAAGCAAGGGTGCTTATTGTCGACTTTGATTTTTAACATTTTTGCCAAGAAAATGGTTAAAGAGGCATGGGAAGAGCTAGAGAGGCCACGGCAAAAGAAGTCTTATGACAGCCCAAACCGTGAAAGGGCAAAGGAAGTGCATACGGAGCCACGCAAATCCTAGAGCCAATAGCTAAGCCTCGCCACCACCCCATCCTTCTACTGACCCTGACAACGTTGTTCCATGCCTCTCACAACATAGTCTCTCCCTGAGTTTTCGTTCATGCAGTTTTCAGTTACGAGTGCCCTAGTTTTCGCCGGTCCAGTATGGTAATCTTAACCCTTTCTCGACGGGGACACATTTCAGAAAATGCTACTTCCCTGACGAATGTCAATAAAATATTTTTGCATCACCAGTACGGAGCTTTCAATATGCTAGAATCCTCTCAGGTACCTGTTTCCCTAACTTGGGTTGGGGCCCAGAGGGGTTTCGAATTTTTTCTCGGCCATTGGGCCGAGATAATCTTCACCCTTTTCCGCTTGGGTTACCCATTACGGTATGCCGTCGCGGTTAACTTTTTGTTAATGCAATGGTTTTGCTAAAAACATTGTTACTACAACCTCGATATTTATTTAATCGGATATGAATTATTTTAGTTTAACAATGCCTTTACAGCTTTTAAACAAAATTCTACCATTAATATTAAGCTCTCTAGCAACAAAAATTGTATCAATTGTCAAATAAGTAATTTTATCATTGTATTCGCACTCAGAAATGATTTTGACGATTATTCAACGTTAAAAATTATTACAAATTTAAAATGTCCTTATTAAGGATATTGGCATCATCAAAGCGTGAATCAAAGAATCGGTACTTTCCGGAAATTTTCACCATGTTTATCCATGAGATGTATGGTATACGGAACTCTTATTTTTGGAAATTCATGCAAAGATAACACTCATATTGTACAAATATCCTGATACTGTAAAATGTTTTTTTCGAGAAGGATTTATTGCCATTCTAAGAAAAAACTAATTACGATGAAGCATCTTTTCTTGGAAAGTCCTCGTATAAGAGGGGAACTGCTGGTAAAGAACATTCACCCATAAGCGTGAATACAATTGAAGAGAAAATATGTTCTTCTGAGAAGAGTAAGATTATCTGCATGGAAATTTCTTAGAAGAAGCTTCAGCGATGAAAATTAACCCCCAACAGAGACTGCGTCCTGAGCATGCATTTGAGGATGAAATGAGATTTACCTAGAAAACATTAACCTGGTATATGTGTTTCAAGAGAAACTTGGGCAGGGCATAGATAACATTACCCCCACTGGGAGCACTACCTCGCAGCTTACCCTCGAAAAAGGTTCTCTTTATTTCTGAACCCATTCTCGGCCGATTGGGGAAGGAAACTTCGACCCTTTGTCGCACTGGCAGCTGCTCTCCCGGCATGTGTCCGTGGTCAAATACTTTTTTGATTAAATGCATTTGCTAAATAAATATTTGTTGCATACTCAGGATATACAGGCTTAGAAGTCCATTTCTTACGTCTCGCTGAGCATATACAATTTTTTAACGTAACTGTCCTGTGAATATTAACGGAATTATGTTCGGAATGGAAAATTATCTCTCAAAAATAATTTGACAATTTTCTAATTCAAGACGAAGGCCCAAGAGAAATATGTTGTGTCTTATGATGAATTCCAAATTTTTAGGAAACCGGATTGGATAATAGTTTTGCATCTACGCAAGTGTACACAAATAATACAGTTAAACAGGAAGCATTCCAGACGTGTTGTTAGTACTAATTGGCAGTTAAGACTAATAAATTAGTGAATAAATAATAAAGTAGCTACACTAGCCATCGAAAACTCTTAATCATTTGTAAAAAAAAGCCTAAATATACATACTTCATTACTGCTAATATGGTTAATTATTGTTATCTGTTCGTTGTACATCTATTATCCTAAGTTTGTGTTAATGCTCTACCATAGCACGATATATCGGGTTTAGAAAAATGTTTTACCTAGATATACGTTAATATAGTACTTTACAAGCATAAACTGTTGTTTTCAATTACAAAACACCCGATTTTAGGAAAAAGAAATTCTTCTAAGCGGTTGTTATACCTTCAACATTTGTGTACTTAGGGTTTTGTTAGGCTGCAAGGAATCACTGTATTCTTTAGGCGGAAAACCATTCAGCAACGAAAACAGAACTGAAATAGTCAGCTGTCACGATTAAATTAGAATGAGTAATTACAGGGAAAAATAAGCATTGAAACTCACGAAAAATATGGCCGCCAACTCATATGAAAAAATAACATTCAGTTTTTGAACCTAAAAACATATTAAGTCCCTTACTAAATAAAACCATGAAAAAATCACTCACTAACCAACTAAATAGCTAACAAAAATTAGTTTGGAGATTCCCAAACACACGAATTAAGTTAAAAATAGCGGTAGAGCTCCGTTTAAAATTTGTGGTTGTAGAGGTAAACATAAGGAATGCACTTATAATGCTCAATTTGCCAATTACACAAAAACCTATAAGTTTGTTATTCCACTGCACCAACAAGCAACTGAACACGGACCCCTGCTGTGAGTGGGGTGCGCACTGCGAGGAAGGTTCGAGGTAATCCTCTCCCGCAAACCGAGAAAGGGTACCTGCGGCGTCCCATGAAGAAGTCCTTTATAAGAGGTTTATGGCACCAACTGACCAGTCACACTATAGTTTATAACTTTTTAAAGTGAAACATAAATCGCACAATTACTTTCGTCTTTGTGTTGCGCTACTCACGCTGATGAAAATAGTTTTATAATCGCAGTCATATGATAGGTATTAAACATTTTAAGTGCTTTAGTAATTTTATGTATATTACACTGGCTTGGTTTACTAATGCACATAAAATGGTTAATATATATCGTAAAACTTCGTTTAAAAAAACCATTTTCATCAACGTGCATAGTACCACACAAAGATGAACAAAATTGTGCGATTAATGTTTAACTTTAAGAAGTTATAAACTATTGTGTGACTGGTCAGTTGGTGCCAAAAACCAACCGCGGTGAAGGGTCGGACTCCGAGTTTGGGTGCTTTTTCGGGTCGCATCCCTGTTTATAATACACACCTTTTAGGCTTGCTTAGGGCTAGCTTAGCGGCACGACGTTCTATCACGTCGTTCGTTCGTTTGCGTTGAAAAATTTACGCCGTTCTATCGCGTCGTTCGTTCGCTTGCATAGAAAAATTTACGCTGTTCTATCACGTCGTTCGTAGCGAAAGGGTTAATACCATAGCGCTTCATCCATCTACACTTAAAGGTGTTCTGCAAAGCAGTATCTTTTACCTTTCATCCTATAGAATGAACTTTTCTTCGCCCTTCATCCTATGGTATGAGAGGAAAAAAGCATGGTCGTGGTGCTGCATTGGGATCGTACACTCACAAATTGATCATGATCATCTATGAGTATTTTGAGAGAGGAAAGCTTAATGGTTGCTCAATCCTTCATGTCACAAGAATGATAGAAAGCCCAAGCCTGTGGGGTTAGCTAAAAATTGGTATCGAGGAATCTCAAAGAAATGTACAGTGATACCAACAGTGAGAAGGAGCTGAATGTAGTACTGCGACACCCTTAAAGAAGAGGCCAGAAAGAAGTCAGAAAACTAAGCTGGACAATTTCAGTGAGGAAGCAATCAGGAGGCACATGCAGTAGAAACACACAATAATACCAAGCACAATAATACGAAGTTTCAATTATACGAAGCAAAACTGTACGTCGCAACCAAAAGCCTACATGACGCTATTCGGTAATACGAAGTTTCGAAAATACAAAATATATGATATTACGAACCTCGGCCCTGGTCCCCAGGAAAAAATGGAATTTGTTTTTACGAACCATGGTGAAAAACTGCACCAGCAAAACTCTTTTTGCAGGCACAGACACCAAGCAAATTAGCACATACGAATGTGTTGCATCAAACATATGAAATGCGTGAATGATAGTGCGTTCTTCTCTCACATATGACTTGAGTCACCCAGTCATTTGCCACATTTTGACCTTGAGTGACAGGGAAAATGGTAGCTTAGGCCATTATTTCTCCTATCGCAAGGTTATTTTTGATTTAACTGTTGGCAGCATTTCCATAATGTACACAAATTCCCTTTGGCTAAAACTCACGAGTGGCGCCACATGTTATACTTGCTGCCATGCGCTCAGATTGGCGGCAGTTCAAATTCTTACACTGCTCAGAGATGGAAAAATGATGTGATAAAATGATGGGAAATAGGACAGGGATGCCTAATGTAGCCACTGTCCCTGAAAAATAGTTTCATCCCTAAAAGCTTGGTACCAAGTGCTCTCTTTGCATCATGATTAATTTCCACAGAGTCACGACTGAACTCACGGAGTTGGTTATCCATATTGAATTTATTTGCTATGAATCATGTTATGTCGCATGGCGACATCTTCAGGTGAAGTGTTGGGCCAACTTGAGTAAATTCCACAAAGTTACACCTCAAACCGTTAACTTTATTTTATTTTCGTGTTACATACTTCAACATGTTGACAATTATACAAGACCACATTGAGACAGAGAGAGAAGATTTTCATAGTTTTACCACGAAGTTGTGTCATAATCGGAAAATTAGTAGTAAGTCGGAGCGGGGCAATAAAATAACTAATTAATGAAATGGAAAACATTAGATCTGAAACATCTCGGCGATGTCCATTTGAGATGAAGTTTCTCTTTCACACTTCTTCGTGTGGATAAAAAGTTCCTGAAATCATAGTGATTCAATAATCACATTTCAATTACGAAATCATTACATGAGACTATGTTTTAGCTCATTGAAGTCTGTATATAAGGATGTCATTAGATGAAATGGTGTTCAACATATCTCCCAACACTTACGACATGAAATTTCAGCGAAAAGATTATGCATAGAAAGATAAAAAATAATAATTTTATTTAGTAGTCGAATAATCTTTTGCGGAACAGAACTCTAAGCACAAATCATCAAAGTGAAAAGAGACTTGGGTATGAGTTAATGATTTGTTCACATACTTCAATGAGCAATGAAAAATCGTTTAGAACTGGACAGACAAATTGCCATCATTGAAAGCAAAGGCATTCCTGGGAGGGAGGTAAATCGTCGTCCTTGTAACAAAAGGATTGATAAAGATAACTGTTAATGGAGGTACTATTTTCTTCTGTATCATTCTCCATGTCGTCCACATTGTTACTCCACCTGACAAAAAAATCTTAGTATATATAAAAAGCTTAGTATGTATATCACAAACTCACGGCGATATGGAAAATATGCCAAATCACACCCCATTTGTCGTTGATCAATTAGTACAGTAGAGCATCTATTATCTGTCATTCAGCTATCCATACAGAAGGTTATCCGTGTATCATCCCACAACAACCCCCTCCCCTTCTCTCTTTCCATCCCCTCACCTACTCTTCCTTTCCGTCCTCCTCAGCGGGCTGTTCAATCACGCAGATGAGTGTTGCATAACCCTAGCCCCCTGAATCACTGCTCTGTGTTCGTGCAGCTTCGGTGTCCGCGGGCAATTTATATTTGCCAAGTTTTCTTCAGTAATAAAACTGGTTGAAAATGTTCAATTCTTAAAAAAATAGAAAGCGCATCATGTTAGACATTTTGGAGAAGCTGAAGATTATTGAAAGGGCATCCAAGGGAGACCCAGTGGCTAATATAGCGGCAGACTCGGGTGTTGGCATCTCCACAGTGAGCGATATAATAAAAAACCAAACCAAGTTATTGGACTATGCTTCAAAATCGGAAGAATTCATCGGTAAGCACGTCACTGCAAGCGTAGAGGAGGTAATCATCATCTGTTTGGGTATTGGGGTGGTCGATGACCTTGCCTCATTTTCTTCGAGAGAGGGCTGAGCAAGCAGGGAGATAGGGGACTCGGGACTCCTGAGGGGCAACCATAAATTGCTGCAGACCAGGCATGTCATGCTTGCTTGGGGTGGAGGGATCTATGATAGATACTTGCTTGGGGCGAAGGGATTGGACTTAAGAGACATGCAGGTGGTCAGAAAACCCAGGTGACTCCAGCCCGTGTGTTAATTGCCCATGCCCATGTTCGCGCCCACCCGAGAGGCGTAGATGCCCATGCGTGCCCGTTCGCACAGTCACCTGTCCTCCAGCTGGGATCCCGTCTCGCAAGCTGAACTTACGAGAGAAGGGAAGGGGTATTCTTCGGATAAATGTCTGTGTAGTTGACCTCAGGAAAACAATGGTTTCTGCAATTAAGAAGATGGTCGCTCGTCCACCCACTGAAGGATCGGCTCAAGAGCAGTGAGCACCCCTTCCCCATTTGCCATTTCCACAACTTGGAAGGGGAGAGGGAAGAGAGTGTCTTTTTATCTCTTGCACACAGCTGGGTAAAGGTAGTTTGGATTATCCAACTGCCTGCAGGTCTCTTAAGGACTCCCAGGAGCTGTCGTCGTACTAGTGTGCATCAGCTACCTTGACGTGAGTCTCAGAAGTTAAAATACATGATTCGGCCACTCTCCGATTCTTCACAATGAATGTAACACGTTGCGATCATAAATTTAAATTCTTACTCACTGACTTAAATCATTTGGATAGCAGAACTACGAGGTGATAGTTATTTAACTATCCTATATGGCATAAAGTTTATGATATTGAGTCATTTTTAAAGAATACTTTCACTAATAATGACCAAAAATGGTTTTAAAACATTGCCCAAGACCACAAAAGTTAGGGGGGAAAAATAACTATTTTTCTGCAATTCTTTAAAAGGTTCGATATTACGAAACGCGATAATATGAAGTGCCGATTTGTCGCTGCTGCTGACTTTGTCTTATCGAGTTTCTACTGTACATGGGTATTATGAGAGAAAGGAATATCTGACTGTGCAGAAGTTATTGAAGTCTTTGAAAGAAGCAGATCTTTTTTAAGTTGCACAAACAAGACTGCAGAGAATGCAGTCATGTTTGAAGAAAGAATCTTCAAACATGACTGCATTATATTGGAAACATGTTGTGCACAATATCATAATTGAAGAGGGCTATCAAAACTGATGGTGTTGTGGAGAACTTTGTGGAGAGTTTAATTATCAACCCAAATAGTAGAGCAATGGAAGGCAAGCAAAAAATGTTTTTTCTAAGTATATAACTAACTTGTGGTCACTAAAACATTTGAATTTACAAAGGCTTGAACAATAAAGGTTGAGACAGAAACAATTCATGGTTTACATTTATTCCATTGGATTTTGACTGGTTAATATATATTTCGATATTTTGTTACTCTTAAAAGCAGAAGTGAATCCTATACTATAATCCTATACTGAGCTATCTTTAATGCTGTGCATCATGGTTTTTGGGGAAGCATTTGTAAATTGTAGCGGGCTAACATAATAATGGTTATTAAGTACCTTGAATTCCATCAAATTTCTATCCGACAGAATCAAAACAAACTTTGTAAATTTTACAATGGATTTTATTAAATACGACCGGTTTCATCGCATAAGCGACATCTTCAGGTCATCGACACCTGAAGATGTCGCTTATGCGATGAAACCGGTCGTATTTAATAAAATCCATTGTAAAATTTACAAAGTTTGTTTTGATTCTGTCAAAATGGAATTTTACAAAGTAACGCCTGAGAGTATCGAGTTCAAATTTCTATCTCATAAACTACAGTTATAGCAGAGCATCAAAATAATAACAGAATCAGGTAATTTTTCCCTGTTACAAGATTTTGTTTCCATATTTGTAAGTATAATAGTCTTCTTAATTTGAAAAAAACCTCAAACTCATACCTCGCGTGGTTTTGCAGTTATTAGCATTCTTAATGCTGCCATCATTTTTAGGCAGCAAAAATGATGACTTTTTTCAATCAAATGATATTAAACTATGATTTATAAATTCCCCTTAACAATCACGCAATAATAAAATAAATAATCTTAATTATTCAGTCTATTTCCTAGTGATGGGCTCCTTGGTTATTGATAAACAACATCTCAAATTACGGTATCTCGACTCTTTCTGTGGACAGTAACCTAGTGATATCTCTCTCACAATATGACTTGGCAACTATGCTCCCCCTCCTCACTCAGCCCTTCTAGCTCACATTGGACTTCTTTTGCCGTGGCGACGGTATATGTGGGAATCAAAGTGAAAGCAAAGAGGCCAGATGATAGAGTCGATTATATTTGCGGACAACCACATGTTGGCTAGTCAATCATCAAAGAGATTGCAAGCTTTTAAGATTCGTAAGAAATTAAATGCGGAAAATAAGGAATGAAGGTAAATGATAAGAGAACAAAAGTAATGAGAGGCACAAAACAAAAAACTGACATAATAAGTAATTTCTTGAACAAATCAATATACATACCTTCACACAATTTTGCAGATTGAGTAAAACACAATTTTGCATCTTCAGTATTTATCTATTTACATTAACGAATATGTATCATAAATTTTGTACCTAGATCCCTTCAGATTCATGTCAGAGATAGTGTGAAAAAGGGTAGGTACCAAGGAGCGTAATTCTGATTTCACAATAGAGTCATTCCATTTTAAATTGACCAATTAAAAAAAAAATGGCGACTCACCATCTCAGATTTCAACGAAATTCGGCACGTGGGTAGTGTCTACCCTTGTGACCCATAATCCGTTGACTAAATTCACAGAAAAAATGTCGCCCCAAGTTATAGGCAAAAGTACATCACTTATACGCCTAAAAAACGTCATTTTACACCCTTTTTGTATAAGCTCCAGAAAACTTATTTTACTTAGCACAAATGTAAAAATGGTATCATTGGAAAGGTAAAAGAATGTACTTGATAATATTGATCTTTAATGTCGACTTTGTCCAAATAAAAATGCTTCTTCAACTGCTCTAAGTCAAAGTTCAAAAAGTTGTTTTTTTTGTAACTTTGGGCAATAAATAAACCCAGGAGGACTGCATGTGAGCATTACCTCACCAGGTAATAATTTCGAAAAATACGAGAGATAATATAATATTCTGCACTTACCTGCTAAAACTTTCTAAAGAAAATATCAGAGATATTAATTTCCTCGATTAATTATCTCTGCCTTCATACTACTTTTATGATAATTGATATTTTTCGGAGTAAGAACAGGCAAGGGCCTGCCACGATGGAAACACCGGTTCCCGATCAGTCACTGAAGTTAAGCATCGTTGGGCTCGGCTCGAGTTTGGAGGGGTGATCCTCCAATTCGTCCGAGTGCTGTTGCCTCTGTCTGCGCGTGGCAAACAGTATGTGCAAAATGACCTTAGCCGTCAAAGCACGTTAAACCAAAATACTACTACTAGGACTTCAAGCAGCAGGCTGTTTTTTTCTCATATTAATACTCACATGTGTATAGTACATGATTAAAACATAAAACATGGATTTTAACCTACCTTCACGGAGGAAATATCCCGAGAAACTGAGAAATTTGGCAAAAAATGGTTTTTCGGCATTGATAGCTCCTGGGCATTCGCTATACTTCGCGTATGCAGCATTCATTTTCTGTATTGCACGCCATGCAACCAAGTATGCCCTTGTAGTTGATAGTGTCTTGATAGCTGCAGCATCAGTTTCACATTTTGATGCATGAAACACACACAGCATGTGTACCTGATGCCCAAGCTAAAATGAAGAATTTAGGCCTCAGCTCTGCTAACTTTGAGAATCCAATTTTCAATTTGAGATTTTATTCCTTTAAGGCTACATATAGATCCTTTAAGTTGGATAAAATACGTATTTTTTTGGACATTAACCTTGACTCCATAAGATCCTTTCACAGACACTACACTCGTTTGAACCTGGCATCAGTCGGCTATGAAGCTCCTTTTCAAAAAAATCCGCATTATTTTTTTATACAATCTGTTGGAGTTGATTCTTAGGTTTTTTCTTCCCAATTTGCAGTAAAATCTCATTCCTTTATACTAGTGTAATGTCTTTACCCACTTTCGGGGAGGTATTGTGGCTCCTTCTCGTTAATTAAAGACACCACGTTATTCATTTTTATTCTCGTTTACAACCAACAACTCCTTCTTCATACATGCAAAGTATTCTGGGAGTTACCACACTGACCGACTGTATAAATATGTTACAACTAGTCCCCTTGAATGACGAGCTAAGTGTCGACTTACATTGAACTCCTCTTTTAATTTTTGTGATACTCCACCTGCCAGGAACAAGGATTAAGATATTAACTTTGTCTTTAGTCGATGTCACATTTTTTATTTTCTCCTTAAGATGGGCCATGGGATGAGTTCTGATATTTGAGACACAAAGAGTTACTATTAATGTTATTCATTGAGTCCATAGTTTGTAAAATATCCACCTCAATGGATTTACTTAACTTAATTTTCAACGACTCTATTTTTCTAGCCTTCTTTATTGCTACAAATGGTCTATGTTCAATGGAATGCTTTTTAGTCTTGAGAGGAGAAACACCAAGTGCTGAAAAAGATTCATTAACTGAGTCAACTAGAAGACATTCGGGTTCATAAATATCCAACAAACACTCAGCTTCAGTTCCTATGCCATTGTTAGGTTATTTTCATACCATACCTAAATTGATTACATCATCTTTTATGGAATACCTGCAGTATTCAGGCCCATCGCTTGTGACTCTCGAACGCTGTACTTCACACAAATTCCAATCCCTTTATTTCTCCAACCCCTGAAAAACACTAATCAATTATTTTTTTCTTGAAAGAGCATCTTAAGAACTTGCTAAAAACAGCACTCACCTGATTTTTAAAACCTGTGCCAAATGGATTTTTTTAACTCCGAGAAACCATGTTTTGCCTAATTTCTCAGGTTCTCGGTATATTTCCTCCATGAAGGTAGGTTAAAATCCATGTTTTATGTTTTAATCATGTACTATACACATGTGAGTATGAATACGAGATAAAACAGCCTGCTGCTTGAAGTCCTTCTGGGTTTATTTATTGCCCAAAGTTACAAAAAAACAACTTTTTGAACTTTGACTTAGAGCAGTTGAAGAAACAATTAAATTTGAACCAAGTCAACTTTAATATCAATAGTATCAAGTACAGTCTTTTACCTTTCCAATGATACCATTTTTACATTTGTGCTAAGTAAAATAAGTTTTCTGGAGCTTATACAAAAAGAGTGTAAAATGACATTTTTTAGGCGTACAAGTGATGTAAGTTTGCCTATAACTCGGGGCGACATTTTTCCTGTGAATTTAGTCAACGGATTATGGGTCACAAGGATAGACACTACCTACGTGCCGAATTTTGTTGAAATCTGAGATGGTGAGGCGCCAACCATTTGTCGATTTAAAATGGAATGACCCTATAATAAGTCCTTTAGAAACAGTTTGAAGGTAATGGATACTATGTGGATGTTGGAAATTTCTGTTATTTGCTCATGCATTCACAAATTCATAAATAAATAATAAGGAAACACTATTTTCTACATTTAATTAAAAAAACCCTTGGATGAAAAGTTAGCTGAAGATCAGCGGCATAACAACGTTGTGGCATTGGAGGGGGAGGGGGCAAGCATTTTGGCATCCCCAAGGCCATATGATTCTCCCCGCTTCAAAAATATTTTTTCAAGCTTTAAAAATATCCTTCTAAAATCCTAAATTTGTCATTTTCAAACTCAGAAAATAAGTTTTCTGGTTCAGCTTCCATTAGAACTGAAACCCCATCTTCGGGGTGGTATTAAATGAGGGTGCTTTCTGAACCCCCTTAAAGATACATTTTTGCAGCATCCACAACATTTTAGTGAGTCAATATACCTTTCCTCCCCCCTTCCCACCTCGTTGCTACGCCACTGTTGATGATAGACATATTATGTTTTTTTTTAATCGAGTTGAAAAGTTGAGTGGTGGGAAATACACTCAAAGGGGGAGTTATATTCAGGGCAATACAGTAGATTACAGGTGCATATCACATTGCTCAGTGCATACCTTGATGGTAGAATGTAAAGCACATGTTCATCAGAGATTTAGCCGGAGAAAAGTCATCAGCCTCAGCACACTCGAAAAGAGCCACTGCAAAATGCTGCACCAAGCCATAAAAGGTGGCCTCGCTCACCCGCTTGCCTTGAACACGTCTTGCGTTCACAAATCGAGCAAACCAGAGCCTTCCAGCTTCATGCTGAATGTAAAGAAAAATTATTAAGAAGCACTTAAAGAGTACATACATAGTTTTACAGAGGTGGCGTGACAACCTTCAGGTGAAGCCATTTCTGCCATATTGAGTCCCTAGAATACTGTGATTGCTGCATGAGGTTGTGAGCTGGGACAGATATTCTAATGATGAGTTCTTGTGTTTCCTGCTTCAACCCTTGGAACGCCAAGATCAGGTCAAAATGAACCATACTGTCGTGATTTCAAATTTTTCTGTATTAAACACACAGGGGTGAAATTCCATCTATTCTTCAGGTAGATGTTTATAAGTCTCTTGAAAAAAAGTTAAGTTCGTAGATATATTAACAACTTTATAAATAGGAAGAAACTGAGCTGTAGTATAATAACAGGCATGGAGCATTATTATACAAAGTAACTCTTTTGGTACAAGTTATAGACTCTTATTTTCGATGTAACCTTTCTTAATTTGGTATTTTCTTTGAAAATTAATGGCAAAAATATCTTTAAACTGTACACATAGCTTCTATTTTGAACAAAAAACCTATTCCTTACAAGAAATATATATGGGTCAAACATGATTCGATCTTGGTGTTTCACAGGATCCTAATGATCTCCGCATTCCAAGGGTTAAAGTTGAATATTTGAGACATGTAAAAACATTGTTTCTTTTTAGATAAAGTATACCATGTATTGTAAATGGAGATGTGTGCAAAATTTTGAAAACAATGCTTATTTCTTTGATGGCCACCTTGCTGTTTATATAAACAATACTGAAATGGTAATTTTAGCTGTATTTCCTGATCACTTCCAGTATTTAATTCCTTTTCATTTGGAAGATGCTGCATATAGCATAGGCATTCAAGAGTAAATTATATGCTTTTCATTGCTCCTACTTGCCTATTTCTCCTAATTTAGATAATTTGGAGGAGATGAATATGCATTGCCTTACCAACTTTACCAACATTATCCCAATTTCTCATTAATTCACCATTCTGTGAACAGCAAACGTGTAGATAAATATGCTTGGGCTTATTATACTAATGTTAAATAATGGACACTCAATTTGGCAGAAACGGCATCACCTTCACTTACAGCCGAGTAACTGCAGTACCACCTCTGGTACTTTAATAACTTTACAAAGAAGCATTGCACAATTTTTTTCTAATTTACAGGTCATCAGGGTATTTCTACAGGGTGAAATAAATCATGCACTAAGGTAAAGTATCAAATCCTACAAGATCAATCAGATGATTGCTTCTGAAACACTCCAAAATAGATTTCCAGATACTGCAGTGAAAGAGTTGGGGCCACTTTCCATGAAGCTGTCGATGGATACGACTACTTATCCCTGAGGTTTTCAGCATTAAATTATGCAATTTTAAGTTGAAACTTAAAAACATTGAAATGTATAACTAGCTGACTCGAGAACATAAAACAGGCTTTTCTATTCCAAAAAACTTATAGAACCAGCAGTTGGGAGTAATACTGATTATGTTAGCAATTCTTGATCAGAAATGCCCAAAACCCATTGAAACAAAATTTGACTCATGCCCAAATTTTGATAACCAATTTAAGATTTTTTTATAATTATGCGCAGTTAACAAAATATACCTGGCAAGTTTAAAACTAAATTAAAATGGTATCTTTTGGATTACTGTTTCTATTCTATTGATTAATACTTTAAAGATGCTTCCCTAACGCTGTAATTTTGTAGTTTCATAATGTATTATTTCCTGGATGTGATTTATTTTGTTTTTTATGTAAAGCCCGTTTCACACGACACTTGATCAAGAACAAGGTCTAGTATACTCGCTAGTATGCTAGCTTTCCAGTATCGTGTGAACAGAACCAGTATACTGGCTAGCAAGCATGCTAGCTAGTATACTCGCTGAGCCACTGGATTTCGTACTTGATGCGGTGCTAGTTAGCTACTAGACCCAGTAGGACCCAGTGGCAATCTACCAATCACGTTCACGTTACGGACGCTGTGCGATCTTCTCTTTTTTAAATTAGTATGGAATCATATGGAATAATTGCTTAGTAGCAAGCACAAGGTCGATGATCATGTGAAACCTTCTAGTACGGTTTCTAGTATACTGGGTTCCGTCCTCAATATCAAGTGCCAGCTAGCATACTAGGTCTTGTGCTGGATCAAGTGTCGTGTGAAACGGGCTTAATCTTTTGGATGGGTCCTATATATGTATATGCATATCCTCTGTGGCCAATAAATTTATTTATTTATTTATTTTTCCAAAGATCTCATGACATTGACTTATTTCCAATGTATGCACATTGCATGATTATTAGTACATATATGTATACAACTTAATATTCTTGATTAGCAAAAAGCAAAATGAGACAAAAGACAAACCTGAGCAAGTTGACCAAAGCGTGCCTTCCTATCTGACTGGATGCTACCTGGGTTCTCAAACAAGTCTTTGACAAACAACCGCATGAATTCAGCCGCTTCCATAGTACCAGCACCTTCTTCTGATTGTGTGTCCAGGCTTAAACTTGATGCCCAAGATTGTACTGACCCTTCAGAACCTGAGTCCAAAATATAAAAAATATGGGTTAGAATTTGAGATGAAAAAATTGTGGATTCTTGAGGAAGGCAAAGATTTCCTTCAGCTAAATCTCTGCTATTTCATATGAACTATGCTTACGCTTAAAAAAGATCTTCATTTCACTACTTTCCATTTTCCAGCTCATTCTCTTACAGGAATTGGCAAGAAGTACCTTCATAATACAAACAAATCTTGCTCTGCGAAATATTTTTCTCTGAGATAAAGACATGCATCAAATCCAATTCCAAATGACTAGCATGCCTAGGTGATTTGGTGATTATCCTCAAAAATTGATTTTAAAAATATACCGTAGAACTCCAAGTATCCGGATCAATTGGGACCGGACCCCATCCGGATAATCAAATATCCAGATAAATGGATAACTCACAAGAAAAGATAATTCCTTTGGAAACTTCTTAACGTATTCGCTTCGGATAGATCTAAGAGCGCTAAAGAAGCATATGAGCTGTAACCAATAACAAAGTCAACGGCATAAAAGATACAATATACATAAAACTGACGATATCAGGCCTGACCTCGTAAAAATTATGGATATCCATGATGAGAAATCCACCTTTGTTATTTCTACAAAACTTTATTACGCTGGCACGATGCGCGTTTCACCACACTGTGGCACACTCATGTGCATTTAGCGGTAGGTTGGGTGAGAATATAAAGGCAGAGCTTGTGCCAAGGAAAGGAGTGGGGGTTGGTGGGGAAGGGGGAGGGGAGAGGATTTTGTTACTCATTTTTAAACTTAATGGAAATCCTCTCCCCTCCCCCTTCCCCACCAACCCCCACTCCTTTCCTTGGCATAAGCCCCATCTATATACATATTCTCAACCAACCTACCACTAAATGCACATGAGTATGCCACAGTGTGGTGATACATGCATCGTGCCAGCATAATAAAATTTCGTGGAAATAACAAAGGTGGTTTTCTCATCATGGATACAATACACATTTTGAATAGCCTATTGCTGAGACTGTAAAAAGCAGATTTTAGAGGATTTTTCCACAAAAGCGTTCCGGTTAATAGGTGATCTGGATTGTTGGAGTTCGGAAATATGAGCTTTACTGTAATATGTAATAATGAAAAGGAATAATCTTCTTTCAGGAAAATTCTTTTCACCTGAATGTATTCCACCCCATGGCTTTCTGCAGTCATGATCCGAAGTGTCCAAGCTCGTGCTTGGCCCATATCCTTCACCTTCACTACCAGATGCACTGCTTGCTGGGGGTATGTCTGCAATTCATTTGGAAAATAACTTCAACAACATTTCTTCCAATCAAATACTAACACATACATGCATTCTCAAAATGAAAATCGGAGTCAAACCAGAAGAGGACAAAAGTTATGATTACTTCACTTTTATAAATTTGGGCAGTAAGTTTGCTTTTTGAAATTTTTAAAAATGACAGAATTTCACCTGTAATAACTTTCAGCTTATCAAATGGGTCAGGCCCAGTAGCCCTAAGTTCTGGGTTGCATTTATCACTTAACGTACTACCACTGTGCCCACCAACTTTATCCTCCTTCTCAATGCCACTCTCTTCATCTTCATAGCTGTTCACACTCTGCCTGGAATGGCTTTCAGCTTCATCTTCATCAGTCACCAAGCTAAGGGCAGAACCCAACCGTGAAGATAAGCCAGAGAGAAGTCCATTACTCCCCTCGAGAACACTTTGTAGCCCTAAACGTAAGGCACCTCTTGTGCGCCCAACAATACCGCCCAAAGGCTGAGTGTTCCGCCCTCCTTCATCAATTGCACCCCTCACATCAACCATTGAGATATAATCTGAAACATATAAAAACACATGAAGAAGTACAATACACCAATAAATCACGAAAATAATCCTCATATGCATGCAAATATCATGCATAAACATTTGTCTATGAACTAGAGTTAAGAACACCCTCACCAAAATTGCCTAAACTGCATCAAGTATTGTCACAGAAAGGTTATTAGTATTGCATTCTTTATTTGCCCAAAGGATCACAGCTCGAAAAACGATTACATTTGTTTATGCTATAAAGCACGTCATAATATTCACAATTTAAAAAAAATTACAATTTCAAAATAGGGCTTAGAATATTAGAGGGCTTAGGAAAAGAATTACACACAGCACAAACAACTGAAAAGAAAAGTTAACTAAACAGACAAAATATTGTATTGAATCGAAGTTGAATTACGTTTTTTGGAATATATTTCAGTTTGAGTTGCCAATGGAGAATTCAATGCACTTTCATGAACAAAAAATGGCAAAAGCTTACAGATTCATACTACACACAGGTATTTATTTAACTCCATACCGTGCGAGAGATCAGTATGCTACCCAAAGATTGGTTTGATTGGGGATTGTAGAGCTTACGAAGTACTACACCCAAGAGCCCTAGGAATACACACAATATGGTAGCTAGCTCCTGTACCTCTGTGACAACTGCAGTTCTTCAGAAAAAACCTTGCACCCCAAAAGATCACACTGCCAGGTTTCAGTTGGAAGATCTCAAAAGTCTGTCCCATATTAGGGTCTCCAACCACTAGCCTGATGCCCAACTTAAATGGGATATCGAGCCATCCATGTAATACTAAAATGTTCGAATTTCACAAAGTACTACTATGAATGTTTCAGCTAACTCCAAATCAGATCAAGATTTTAATAATGATGATAATAATAATAATATATTTAACGGGATATCATCCCCTCTTACATCTTTACAATACTTTTACACAAAAAGTATTGTTCAAAAACTATAGTCATACAATAAGGTGCTCATTTAGATAAACAATGTATACAATTTATTTTGGCAGTAAAAGTAATGCCTTTGAATTAAAAATAGTGCACACGTTAATTAAAGTTTAAATTAAGGGATGAAATTCCTATTGAAAATATCGATTTTAGAGGACACCGCATTAATCCTCTCATTACCCTGTTGAAAGGTAAATAATACGTATAGCTTTTAGAATAATAAGGTATGTTAAAGCACAGGTTGTTTCCAATTGTTTTGCCGCGGAGATGCGAAACATAATGCACAAGACTTAAGTAGGTCCTGAAGGGAAGAAAGAAATCCACTACCTAAACACCGGCTGTAACTGGTAAGATAATCAGTTGTTGGCAACAATTATTAGAAGGAAACTAAAAATTCAAAACGTCACTCTAATTACGTCTCCACAAAACCACAAATATCAAAATATACTCGTGCGAAAAGTAAGTTGATGACATGCAAAATTCCAAGAAAAAAATTACAGGAAAAGCATAATATTGTTGACTAAAACTCTATAAATCAGTAAAATCATAAACTCTATTATAGGTCTATCAACAAAGGATATAATGGTCCTCACCTAAAATAGCATTTTAAAAGAGTAATGGGCGTAAACTCATCTTCCCAATGCTTTGAAGCAGTCCCAACCTACAGTTGAAAAGAATGGGAACGTGAAGATGAATGCAAGTATATATCTAAATTCAAGGAAACTAATTTCATAATGTAGTTAACAGTAAATATATAAATATATACGCCGCTTACTGGTATTGACGTTATGTCACTGACATTATCTCGTGATATTGCACGACAGATTGAAAGGAACTAATTATTTTAATTACGTAAATAAATAAGAAGACTCCCATCCATCACCTTACAGCGTTCATCGGTTCCACACCCGCTCAATAAAAACGCAAATCAATCATAGAAACGATTTGAATTACACTATTCTACAATGTTTACCTTGTTAACATCTTTCAATTGTCTACCATTTGAAATTGCGCTCTTCACAGTTTGCGTTGTTTTCGTTTCCGTTTATCCTATGCGTGATCCTATTTATGAAATTCGTGGAGGTGGAATATCATAATCACCTAGTAGAATTATTATTGTACTCGAGCATGAAGTGGAGCGCATTTGGTTGCAGAGACTATTGCGCATCCCATAAACCATGTGGGTGAACTATTGCCTTTAATGGTACTCGAAAATCCCGGAGAACTTCACTCGAACTCGCCCGAGCCGGGTTTTGGACCGATCCTTTGCTTTAAAACAGAGGAGAGAGGGTGTGCATTTAGAGCACTTATCGGGATTTTCCGAATGATCATTCAATTGTCACCTTAGACTGTTATGACGGCTATGACCAGCTATGACCGCTATATAACGTCCGTGGTAGGGTACAAGCACAGACTGTGGTACAAGCGTGTTCATATGTGGACTTAACTCGCATTATTCGGATCATTTTATTAAAATCGCTAATGTTCTAATAATTAGGCTCATTCAGAAATAAAATGCATTTCTAGTGAAACCCTAGCACGCAACCATGAAATGCGTCATCGAAGATTGAACGATTGAACATTGGCAGAATTCGAAACCTCAGCGACGCATATATACCTTTCGATCATTCATTATTGATGGATTTGAATCTCCATCTGTTCAGAGGAAAACGTAGAAAAATGATATATTTACTCGAGACTTTCAGCTAAATGTAAAATTCTCTCGGAAGTTGTTGATTAACAACTACGAATGCCGAGAGGGTGAATAGCACTCGCACAAATTAATCAGAAATTTTCATATGTATATATCGTGCGGGAAACTACTGTTTGTGTGAATTTCCCTCGCATGAATGAAGACGCAAAAGAAATGGCAATTGTAGAGAGCAATAACCTTGTATATATATATATATATACACATAGTGTTCTTGGTAGAGAATTTAACAAACTATAGGATCTGGGGTAGACCTCGATATTCGACACCCACGCACTGCGTCGCGGTAACGGTATCGAAGTAATTTGGGCGGTCTCGCGGGCTTCGCCCCCGCCCCCGGTGGTATCACCTAATTCCAACGCTCAAATTATGCTCGCAACTTGGCACGGAGGAAACTATAGTGTACCCTACTCCTTTAGCATCAGAAACTTGATATATCTGTTGCCAATAAGATGCGTCTCACTCTATGACGAGGGACATTTCCTTACATTTTAAATTGTTTAGTGAAAACAGACTCCATTTGCTTGTATAAACATGAGAAACTGATCGAAGGCAATTTTTTTCATGTAATTGGTACTTCTCTAAAGCTTGACCATCATCACTAAAATTAAAAGGGCACGGCACTAAAATAAAAAAAAGCTAAGCATCATTTGGTGGTGTACCCGCGGCCGACATGCACTTCCTGCTTTTTTCAAACAAGTTGGGGCGAATGATTTTCTTCTTGGCAGTACTCGCAGTCGATTTTCTCAGCTATTAAAATAATTGCTATTTCCTGACGATTTTTCATCGGTCGAATCCGAAAGAAATACGAGGAACTGAAATCGACCAACCAAATTGACGACGCCACTCCCAAAAATGCGAAATCCTATTTTAAGATATGATATAACAGTGTAATATTACGTTTTCAATGTTGTCAGCCTTCAATGAATTTAAAATCGTTGTATAATAATTTTCACGTTACAATCAACAGCTATCGAATGAACAGGGATTTTTAATTTTAGACATCCCTAGAAATAGAACACCACTGCAGCAGGTGGTGTGCTTGCTTTTTTTTGTATGTTGGATCGTCGTGTTGGGTCTCTGGGTAGTCATTTTGAAGGGGGAGGTGTGTGGTGACGCTAG
The DNA here is from genome assembly GCA_963573305.1 of Pyrrhosoma nymphula. Taxonomy (NCBI): domain Eukaryota; kingdom Metazoa; phylum Arthropoda; class Insecta; order Odonata; family Coenagrionidae; genus Pyrrhosoma; species Pyrrhosoma nymphula. The sequence continues at coordinate 64,875,721 of OY754330.1, read as the reverse complement.
AGTAATAGGTACTGAAATTACAGTTATTAGGCGCTAAGGAGTTGTTTTTTATGTTATTAGTTAATGTGTATGCTAAATGCTTACGCTTATTCAATCTGTTTTTGAAATATCAACCGGTTGATCTATTTCTGTGATGTCCCATATCAGTAGGCGTGTAACATGGATAATGTTTTCTTTTAAGGTTGATTCCTTGGTCTTTTATTGCTAAGTTTATTGTAAGGCTTTACCATGGCTGACCGAGGATTTCCGGATCAACATACTACAACGACCACTGTAACTTCTTCGAATACTACGGTTCAAACTAATATAAGGTTTGATTCTAGTTACATTCGGACGTTACCGGGAATGCTTAAAGTGGGTCAACTGGTGAGTAAAGATTTGTTATTATAAGTCGCATGTTGCCATTGCATGTTAATATGCCTGTTAATTGTTTTACAATAAATAGTATTATGAAAATTAGTCGTTCTTTAATAATTGTCTTCTGTGTAATTCGTGTCTTACGCCGCAGGTTGTGGACATTCTCGGCTTCATTTGTATTATAGCCTCAAATGCCTCTCACTCATCCCGGGGAAGCTGGTTTAATACAGTTGCGATGGGAGGCTTTTGGTTTACAGGTATAATGCTAGCGTTATATCTGTTTCACATTGTGGAGAAACTCTACAGGATTCCTTGGCTGAAAATTGTAAGTTTTCACTTAAGCTGCATAAAATTTCATAATACCATCAAATTTAGAAATATCTGTGCGTAATACATTGATATAAAAAGTTTTCGGTATCTTACATGGGCGTCAGATGAAAGTAAATTCTAGGCATATTTGTTCATTATTCAGACATTAATACAACTGTGAGAGCTAAGAAACTGAATTATGCCCAAATTTTCATGTTGTATTGAATTGCTCTACGCGTGAATGCTCCAAAAAAGCACCGTTTTAGCACACCGCCTGCCACTATGAAATCATGGTATTACTAATATTTATTTGCTGTATTAGTAATACCATGATTGAAATAATCAAGTGCGTTTGTTTATCAAATGGTAAACGTTAAAGCTGGCAACTACTTCATGAATATGTGAAATATGGATGAAGATATGCTGATGAATAGTGATTAACATGTAGAAAAAAGTCTTTAGTATTGACGTGAAATCAGTATATATTTCCAACTCTCATGCGAATTCTACTCCATTGATGTAGGTAGCTGACATTTGGTCAGCCGCAAAAGTCATAAGTAACATAAGTAGAACATAAATGCGTCATGTGGGATGGAGAAATGCAAGTATATTGGAGTAGTGCCTTAACCCTTCAAGCCCGGAGGAGTATTAAATGAATCCCATCTCGTAGGTCGGAGGAGATTTAAATGGAACCGCTGGTTTTCCACTGATTTAAATGGAATCACCGCGACGTAGTCACTACGTCGCTCGACGGCATGTGAAGTTCGTGACCGATGTAGTGACTACGTCGCTCGTCGTTGAAGGGTTAATGGCATTCTCTCTAAAGATGATCAATTGTTGGGTGTGGCTAATTTTCTGGGATATCCTCCGTGTCAATACATTTTACTTAGACGACAGGTTCACCAGCGTTTCAGCAGGCGTCTCCAGGTGTGAAGTTCACTTCACACCTGAAGTTGCCTGCTGAAACACCAGCGAAACTGTTGTCTAAGATATATCGACGCAGAGGAAATCCCAGAAGATTAGCCATGCCTATTCCACCACTCCGTGAAAGCCTTCATCAATACATGATCAGTTGTTATTGCTATAAATACCATCCTTTTACAAAATGCACTCTTTGGCATCGGCACTAAAATTAAACACTTTTGCCCATCACTTAGAATGAGATCCTTTAAAATTCTTGTACTTCTCAAACACAATGTACCCACAGCCATTAGCCCCTAATTATCTCACAATTTTAATTATCACAATAATAGGTTTACATAAAGTAATCCATGTATCAATTCTTATGTTGTACAAATGCTGTGAGGCTCCCATGTTGACAAGCCATGCTTCGCTATCCTTACCATAACCTCAACTGAGAAACTCAAGAAGCAATGATGTTGGCATGGTCAGATTTTCAGATTTGGTCAACTAAAGTTTTGCTGATGTTCCAATGAGTGTTTTCTGGTTTGATAAATCTTTTTGATTGTCCCAGAAATGAAAGGGCACCTTCCCTTTCATTCCTTCCGGAAGAAAAAAGATTTCCAGGGTACTTAGGAAATGCATACAGTTAAGTCAAAAAGTACAACTATGTGACCAAATGTGTCCGACCTACTGCCAATGCCCAAGGACAGAATTCTGTGAGGAGGAGTTAACCTAGTACTATGCTCATGCCAGAAGATGTATGTAGTAAAGACTTCCAGATCTATGAAGACTCCCCTGTAAGAACACTAAAGGAAACCATAAATAATTCAGTTTTTTGTGATTTGTGTGTGTGTTAGATGAAGTTTTACAAAGCTAAATCAATCCAAAAAATCAGTACTATCCAGGGCGGATCAGAGAATCCCTCGAAACTAAAATAAATTACATTTCATGAGTTAATTATCCACCTTACAAGCACATGGAAGAGAGTTTTGCAAAAGGCAGCCAATAATCCACAGGAACTAGAGATTCCAAATGCCTTTATAAATTCAGCTGGAATGCAAGTCCAGTCACATGGCTCTTTGACTGGATGATGCTTGTTGGAATACGGCAACACTATTGTTCACAAAATCAATGAACACGGGGGAATCCAATCATGGAGACAGAACATCAACGCCACAAAAACCTACAGTTGACCCAAGCACAAGAAGCTTTCAATCTTATGTACATACTAAATTTTTGCTTCTTTTTCTGCTACGTCAGGATACGTATTTGTCTGGTGGCATCACAGGTGACAACCATAGCAATGCCTTTCATCTTCTTCTCACCTATATAATTTTGCATTCACAGCATTACATATTATTGTGACTAATTTTTGTACAGTGGGAAATCCCCATAAAAATATTATTATCATTATAAAAGCAGGTGAGTCAATCCACTTCTCTGGAGGCTTCAACTTCATTAATAGAAGTCTATTGATCAGGAAATTGTTAGATAAAGCAGCAGTTGCCACACTCTCCTATGCTCATTTTAAATCCTACCTGAACAAATTTGACATCATTCAGCTCATTAGAAGTAATTCCAGAATCAGTTTTAGCTTGTTATTCAAGTCTGTAAAGTCCTGCCAATTAGCAGCATAGGCTGCAATGTCTTCTGAGTTGTTTTTCTCCAATGGGAAAAATTAGCCCATCAACTGATCCACCCCTTACACCTGAAGGTAGCTCATGCACCAACAGTGACTTATTCCAAATTTCTTCAACAGTGGCATATGTTGCGGTAAGTTCCACACCAGCATCACCTATGCTCCTCATTAATATTATCTGTGCTAGAGAAAGAGCAGCTATATGCTATTCCACCGCAGTGATATGAGTTTCAATATCGGTTTCTGATGCTGCGACTGTGAGAGAGTATGTATGTACCAGGATTTTTGCTTTATTATATCACACATGTCACTTTATGTAGCTTCAGGGAAATTTCAATTTGTTATTTCCATCTACTCTTAATTTTCTTTTTATAATTATTCTTGAAGATTTTCTCTGATGGTCTTAAGCTTCAACAAGTAATTAATGTTGGCTTGGAAATGCATTTCCTATTCTGAGAGGAGTACAGTGAAGCCACTTTTGGATGGCTGATTATTTAGGGAGTCAACTGATGGCTAAGGTCATTTGCACCATGGAGGACTGGTGGGTAGGTTGGTTTAACTTAACTCCGCAAGCGGGGATTTAATATTTGAGTATTTAACTCCCCAGGAGATATTTAAATTGATGTATAAGGCAAGTGAACGTATGCTGTACGTCGAAACGCTGCTGGGAGAGAAAATAGGGTCCGTAAATGTGTACGGAAAAACGGCTTGAGAGGTAAAACCACAGGGTCATTTTTCACGTACAAGTCCATGGATCATTTGAGCTAGCTTTTCAATGAAATGGAAAGTGATGACTCAAGCCATTATTTTCCCTACCATACAATCATTTTTGCAGGAAATCATCATCTTAGTAACGTTTACAATCCTCGGTTGATTAAAACACATGTGGTATCTCGTACCCTATTTGTTGCCGTGTGCTCTGATTGGCTGTAGTTCTATTCATATACGTCTTCAGGGATGGAAAACAGGACTGTCACCAGTGATGTTATGTAACGAAGTAAAAGTAATCGAATTACATACTTGTAGTGATGACATTTTTGGTAATTTTTACTTGTAATCATTACATTAGAGTCGCTGTGAGTGAAAATTTGAATACCTCGTACATGGAACGCATCGAGAGGTAGTTTTAACTATGTACATTGTGCATCCTGAGCTGAGTCTCGGTTCTCTCTGTCACGGAGGGGTGACTCCCCTTCTAGGATTGGAGTTGCTACGGAGAACTTGAGAAGGGTCAGATGATTTGTGAAAATGGTTAAAATGTAAATGGTTCAATGTAGTTAAGAGGCGTGGGTTATACAATGTAAGTTTCTGTGTCTCCGGCTTTTACGTGAATCTTTTCTCATATCATCAGTAAATGTAGTGAAAAGAAGAAGCCTCACTGGTGATCCGTACCTAGAGAAGAATCTAATCAAGAGAGCTATGGAAACCATTGTGGAAGAAAGGCCTTTTCCCTTCCCATACCTGCAGAATTATTTCGAGTTATCGAGACATTTTGGTAGATCATAAGTATTTAGGCAACATGATTACTTGCATTAAAGAAGAGTAAAAATGTTGGATTGCATGTTAGTACTCAATGTTTGAAAAAATACAAGACAGTGTACATATTATGTATTTAACTAACAATTATATGAATTTAAAATGCTATACGGAAAGGAATATATATGTCCAATCTTTAGAGGGCTTATTATATTACATGTAATCAATGCATAAAGTTGAGGTCTGGAAGGTAATACATTCCTCATAATTAAAGTTTTCTTATGTAATCAAGCATCATAAAGCTTTGTACCAGTTAAACCAAATTGATTGAGAAATAAACATTATATTTCAAGATTTTCAATGACTGATTAATAATTGAAGCTTAATAATAACCAGATTTTTATGTGCTCTTGAATGGGCATTGGAGCATGACTTAATGGTTAACCACATGAATAAATAGTATATATTCCAATGCAAAAATACACTATTTATAAATATTTGCACAAAAATTGACAGGATAAATTAAAGCAAAAGACATTTTATGAGTGTAGTAGCTCTGCATTTGTCAGACATGAAGCAGTTTTGCCATCCATAGTTTCCCCCTAAGAAAGCACAGCACCTACTTGCCTAGAATCTTATATCATTATGCAATGAAGAAATTAGCAACAGTTGGATTAGACAATATTGGCATTAATATTTATGGAAGTACATTATCATCTCTCCCCCTTGTGAATCATTGTCCCTGAAAATTTCTTCCTTTATTTTTCAGGAATTTGTGTTCTGTGCCCTCTGGGTGTTGTTTTACCTGATTGCTGCATCATTGGCTGCTGCATATGGAGGATATTTCGAAGCTTTTGCAGCTGCAGCTGTAAGTTGATTCCACTTGATAATAATATTAAGTACATGTATGTTAATATATGATCTCTGCATCTTCCGGGTTATCTTCCACGTCAGTTTACTATGTTGACAACAGTTTCGCTGGCTATCCTGCCAGAGTCTTCAGGTCGAAGGTGTCGGCATGTGATTTCTGCCTTGCTTATATACCGTAGGCTGGCTGGGTGCTGCTCTCTGATTGGCTGTTTCTTGGATGAGTCTTTTCCAGGCGCTGTGAAGGTGATATCTGTCCTCTCTGTTGAAATTCAGCGGTGTTTCATGAATTTCTATGGGCTCCTTGATTTGCCGAGGGAAGTATCGGGACTCCTTCGTTAAAAGTTTTGTCTCATGTTGTGGCAGAGTTCTGACCACGCATGTTCGGCGATGGCGGAAAGTCTGAATTGCTTGTTTTTTGTCGCCCTCTGGTGCTCCTTTATCCGCACATTCGTCGAGCGGCAAGTTTCTCCAATGTAGGATTTTCCTCAATTCGAGAAAAAGGCGCTCGAATCCTACAAGAAGAAGCCGAAGCTGTGGCTAAGATATGTGGACGACACGTTCGTCGTCTGGCCCCATGGTGCACAGGAATTACAGGAGTTCCTTCGACACCTGAACACGCAGCATCACGGCATCCAATTCACTATGGAAATGGAGAAGGAGCAATCATTGAATTTTCTGGATGTCCTCGTGACCAAGAAAGACAACGGGAGACTCAGCCACGCTTTCTACAGAAAGCGGACACACACCGACCGCTACCTCAACGCAGCATCTCACCACCATCCCAGTCAGAAGGCCTCATTAGTGGCTACACTAATCAACAAAGCATACAATTTCTCCGATGAAGAATCCCTCTCAACGGAGGTAAAGCATCTTACGGCGGCGTTGCAGAGAAATGGCTATCTGAGAGAATTGGTCCAGAAAAGGACCGCGAGGGAAGAGAAAAAGCGACGCCAAACCCCCACCAAAAACCAATGAGATGAAGACGGAGAGGCAGAATCATCACGCAAAGTGTATGTCACCATCCCTTTCATCGCTGGAACTTCAGAAAAGATTGCCAGAATACTCAAAAAACATGACGTGGTCACTAGATACAATTGTGTGACCAAGATAAGGAACTGTTTACCCGGGCCCAAGGACACCATTCCACAAGAGCTATACGAGGGGGTATACGAGGTGCCTTACTCCTGCGGAAAATCCTACATTGGAGAAACCTGCCGCTCGATGAATGTGCGGATAAAGGAGCACCAGAGGGCGACAAAAAACAAGCAATTCCGACTTTCCACCATTGCCGAACACGCGTGGTCAGAACCCAGCCACAACATTAAATTAGAGGAGACGAAACTTTTAACGAAGGAGTCCCGATACTTCCCTCGGCAAATCAAGGAGGCCGTAGAAATTCATAAAACACCGTTGAATTTCAACAGAGAGGACGGATATCACCTTCACAGGGCCTGGAAAAGACTCATCCAAGAAACAGCCAATCAGAGAGCAGCACCCAGCCAGCCTACGGTATATAAGCAAGGCAGAAACCACACGCCGACACCTTCGACCTGAAGACGCTGGCAGGATAGCCAGTGAAACTGTTGTCAACATAGCCAACTGATGCGGAAGATAACCTGGAAAATGCAGATATCAAACCACCATCACCGCTCTAACATTATGTTAATATATGTTTTAACTGGAGATGAAATACAAAAATAATTTTAAAAACCTTTGTGTTAACAGACATTAGCATGTTGCTAATACATACTATTCTAGGAGTACCTATTATTAACCCTTTCACACCGAGCATCAGCTATAGCAGTCTGGTATTTCCATATGCAAAAGAACAGATGTCAGCTCTAGCTGTCACAAGGCGTGGGAAAGTGACTGCCACCGAAGTATTTGGGAAGGGTAATTTCTTACCTTTCGAGTCCCAACTCAGTGGGTGCCAAGAGCTTTTCCTAAAGCAATTCCGCCTGAGCCCATTAGTGGCCATTCTCTCAGCATGTGGATACTGTCACTAATTATATACACAATGGTTTTCCTAAATAAATATTTGTTGGATATTCCAAAATATTAAGCATTGAAATGAATTCCTTGTATTTTATTGAGCGTAAGCAAATTTTAAGTTAAATTCTAGCTCTAATACTAACGGAGTTGTCTTCTGTTTCCTTTGAATTGCTAGTTTCCATCATGTCTTTTCTGTAATTCTATCCTAAAGAAGTAATAATTTTTAATAACTTGATTTAATTTAATAATTTGAGGTTAATAGAGCTGGCTTCTACTAATTGGAAATTCATTTTTTTTTAATGGGAACAAGCCAAGTATTTTTTCAGTTTTTATTTTGGCGACGAAGTCACAGTAAATATAGCTGGTGTAAAATACCTTTTCTCGTGTGGCTTCCGAAAGAACTCCAAAGCCCGTTTGAAAAAGAAGGATTGGAAATATGATTCTGCAGTTTTATCTGAGAATATTTTGTGATCACATTATTTGCATAGATTAATATCCTAAATGCATTAATACTACCGCAAGAAATTTGTTCAAATTTTTAAAACGATCAGGCAAACACAAATAATTCATTTCATTTTGAATAAAAGGGTAAAACTTTGTTATTTTCACCTAAATTTAATACAGTATGACCATGGTTTCGACTTAACATCATCTTCAGGATTACCTGAAGATGATGTAAAGTTGAAAACGTTGTCGTACTTTATTAAATTTATGTGGAATTAAAAAAGTTTTACCTTTTTATTCAAAATGTATAGCAAATTCCACAAAGTAACGCCAGGAACCACCAACTTAAGTTGGTGGTTCCTGGTGATTAATTAATTCATTTCAGATATCTGTGCTACCAAGTTTGCAACAAATTATTGTCTAAAAAAACCACTGTGCATACAGTAAATTGACTGCAACCACATACTGTGAAAGGGTCTGCTAATAAGTCGGAGGGTCGAGACCAGGTGCCAAGGGAAGGGTCGGGAGGGGGGAAAGCTATGCCGGAGAGGATATTTCTTTCGAAATGCCTCTCCGGCAAAAAGTTAATCGGCACGAAAAGGTTAATAGAATTTTTCTTATCAATCTAGTCCGAGAGAATTTTACTCTACTTTTAGTTATGATGTGCTAATGGCAAACTACAGTGGTGATTAAAAACTTAGATTTTTTTTAGTGAAAAGGTAGTAGAAAAATATACTTTGAAGCTACACTACATGAAATAGTTGATTTAATATGTGATGAACAAAGTATGTACTATTTAATTAAAGAAAGTGGCTCAGCTGCTTCACTGCTTGTATTACTAATGGATGAAAATTAATAGAGAGCCTATGGAGATAGGAATACCAAGAAAAATTAAGCACTTTCTGTTCTCATTCTGATGCTGTCAGCCGTTTTGTATTTAAAGCATGCATTAGTGACCACCTCAATTGACTTAACAGACACTCTGCAGATGAGGAAACATGAGTCCCTATTTCGTTCATCAAAAATTAGTTGCATCACTTTTTTGCAACTTTTGTGTTTGTAGTTTTCAGTAAATTAACTGTACTTCATTTCATATTTATTATGAAAGAAATAACAAACGGAGCATTTTTTTTCTTCTCATTTCTAGTTCTTTGGATTCGTTGGCATGATTCTCTATGGAGTTGATGCATATTTGAAGTTCAAGGCTGTGCGTGCCGGTGAAATTGCCCAAGGTGAACGTGTGGTCATAAAGAGTACAAGCGCTGCAGCTTCTCCAGCATATTAAACAGTTGCTTTTAAAGCATATTCATTATTTAAGGTACCACATTTATCTTTGATTCTAGTTATATTTTTACTGTTTGATTACTTGCCTTCATTGAGCTAGAAGAATGTGTGTTACACGTTTTTGTTATATTATAATGTCACCTCTAATGTGTGGTGCACCATCATTGAATTTATTTTGCCTTTATGTATGTTTTATCTGCATTTTTTACACCACACTGGACAATAATTGCTTACTGAGATATAAATTAGGACTTCATGTATGCCGAACAACATACTAATGAAAATAATAGGTTGTTGCCATAATAGACAATAATTATTGCAGTTGATAATTGATTAAAAATTGTTGTGGTTGAAAACTTAAGCATTTGGTAATGGTATGGCAGTGATATATACATTAGTACCCCTGGGAAAGAAGTTACATGTGAGGGGTATTTTGTCATATTAGTGTCATCTATGTCCTTTGGACCATAAATGTTTAATTACATATTTTTTCTCTTGAAACCAGTGGTAATTTGTGCAGAGAGTCTCATTTCTTTTTGTTGTTGGTGTATCTGTAATTTTCTATAGCCTGTCCTGCACTGCAAATAAAAAATTGCCTGTTTTGATGTTAAATATAGAACCATTGGCTTTTCATGAAATATTTTTGTGTGAACAAAATATGAGTTGAAACACAATTGTAAAAGAGGAAGGTATGATATATACGAGTCTCAAACTAATGGAACCCAAGGTCCCTTGAATGGAAAACTTCATTCACACATACATATTTATATTTATGTATTTAATTTAGACCCAGGAAGCTTTTCATGAAATATTTTTCTGTGAGCAAAATGTGAGTAGAAGCACATTATAAAAGAGGAAGATATCAAATGTATGTCTAAAACTTATAGTTATATAGGTATCTTGGATGGCAAACATCGTTTATATTTGTCTATTTAATTTAGAACCAGTAAGCTTCTACTAAAATATATTTTTATGTGAAAAAAATATGAGTATAAGCACTTTATAAAAGAGGAAGATATTAAATATAAGAGTCTCAAACTTATGGTACCACAGGTCCCTGTAATGAAAAACTTTGTTTATATTTGTGTATTAATGTCATATTTTTCGCATTTTTTCTATGGTATTTTTTATACAATTTCATGAGAGTATATTATGATTAAATCAAATTTTGTACTTAAATTGCAGTTTTTATTTTTGAAAAAATTGATCTTCAGCTAAAAAATCTTTTCTCGTCAATTTTATAATTAACCTAACATTCTATTGGGATTGATGTTATGAGCTATCATAATTTTTTGTAAAATGTTCAGAATGCATCCCTGGAATGTCTGACACCTTATACTTCCATACATAATTGTAATAATGTAACTGAAGACCATTCATTTTTATCAATGCCATATCATCTTTGGATACACCTAATAAGTACAACTGTTTCACTTGAATCATTTTTATCGTATCAAATATGTACAGTTATTTCAAACAAGATGACTTTGGAGAAATTGGTATTTTTAAACTTTTGAGAGACTTTTTTTGACACTTTCTTGTGAGAAACTTTGCTCCTATGCAGTTTATATTATAAGGTAATTGGTTTTTGAACATAATATTCTGGAAAAAGATCTGAATATGTTAGTGTGCCACACAGTCAGCATATTTTTCTCATTTCTTGGGAAAGATGACATTATAGACCAGACATGTTAATAATTAGAGGTTGATGTAGGTAACACTTGTCGAAGTAATGTTTTTTTGCATCCTTACCATTTCTGCAGTGAAACATTTTGAAAAAAAAGACTTATGTGTGCCCATGTAGGCTTTTCTCTATGATTTCCCGTCCAATACTTGTGTGTTTCATGGTTGTCTGTGTAATGATTATGAGGTTATTCAAGATTGTTATTGATCTCCTTGCCAAGTCTTATAAGCATTAAACACTGCTTTGGCTTTTATGCTTTTATTAAATGTGTTCATATCCAAGTATATGGCATTTGTATGCAAAGCCAGTATGTACCATCTGTTATCACTTTCTTTGTAAAGAGTATTCCCTCTAAATGTTTCCTCAAATAACTTTTCTCAGGTTTTCCTCATGCATCCCGAATGCACCCATCATTCACTAAATGTTATATCTGTCTATTTACGTAAGTTATCTTCTAGGCCTCTTCCAGACAAACCATCTTCAATGATGTCATGAGTTAAGGTCACATATTGCTGTTGTTATATAGTTGGTGTTGTATTTCCAAATCGGTGTTCCACAATATTCTTGAAGTAAATGTTTTTACTTGAGAAGTATTTTTATTTTTTGTATTTTAAAGAACTGTTAAAAATATTTGAAAATACAGTGTGGGAAGTTAAACTGTTTCCTCCTAACTGATAAGGAAAGACCACCCACTGTACTATCAAGAATAATAACTGTTATCAGAACTTGAAACATTTGGGTCCATCCTCCATTAGTTAAATGTTTTGACTGCTCTAAATATCAAGCTTTAAAACTTGTTAAGAAACCGGTTGATTCTTGTAGATTTATATTTCAGTGAAATCTTATATGTAGTATGTTTACTCAATCAGTGAAGATGGATTACATTTTCAAAAATAAATTTGTGATGAGGTACAAATTATTTTGTGTATGATTGTTGGGAGAGTTATTTATTTTTTATTTAGTACTGTAGTGTGTAGCATATATCCATTTGTAATCAGTGTATATAAGTGTAACTGAGTCATAAGTTTTGATATAAGTATTATATGCTATACATGGTATAATATCTAAAGATCATCGCTTATCTGGTAATAAAATTGATATTCTTTTCTAAAGGTTATTGTGTTCCCATGGGATATAACTGGGAATTTGCTATATTGGTATGTGACTTAACTTATACCCAAATTTTGTATCTGCTTTATGAGATTAATAAAGCATGTGCCTGTCTCTGTGTGGCTATTATTGACTGCAAAATTCAATTTGGAAACTAGTTTAGGGTTGTAGTACCCCTTGAAAGGCAGGATTATGACCAATTTAGGCATTGATAAAGTGTTCTGGCTGAATATTTTTTAACAAAATCAGCAAATATCCTGACTTTTTAAAGTAGGTAAGCTAGTCCAAAATTTTGTTGCATTTAATTCTGACAGCTGTCATTACTTATTCACTAACTTCCTGTTTCACACTGTATTGTATGTGAATGTATTACATTAGTGGATCATGGTACATTTCTGTTAAAGAAATCGTACCATTTCGGAGCCAAAAAATCCTGAATCCCGAAAAAAAAGTCCCGAGTTGACGATGATGTGAAAATGCAGCCACACCATGCCCCCCTGAGCGGTGGAGGGTGATTTCTGCATGGGGGCATGGTTCGTCCTTGTTGTCACATCGTCATCTACTCGGGACTTAAAAATTTTTCGGCACCGAAGTGGTATGATTTTTTTTAACAGAACTGTACATAATTACAAGGGACGTAGCCATGGGGTTCAGACCCCCCTCCTCACAAAAATAGTTTTAAAAAGGTACGAAAGGAGAAAGTTATATATTTGTTTTGATGAATAACTTTGAATTTATTTACATTTCAGTTTGAATAACTTTCTATTTAATATTTTTGTAATTTTTAAGTGTTAAAAACTTTTTTTCATTCTTTCAGAAGTTAGCACAGTTTTAAATATCAGCTGTTGCACCACAGTCGCAGTTTGTCATAATTGCCTGAACACACGAATTTGATCCCAATTTCCCAAAATGTTCACTCCACCCTGCTTATACTCAACTTGGACCCCTCCCCTGAAAAAAATCCTTGCTATGTCACTGTACATACCTATGGAAAAACTATTTATGAATTCCACAGTTATTGTAAGTTAGGAAACCTTGTCAGGGATGGTTATTTTTCCTCTCTCCAATGATGGGAATCTAATGCTGAATCCATAAGGTCAATCCTATTAATGCATTATAATTTGAAAGGCAATTTGAATCCGGCAGCATCACGAAAATATGTATAGTGAAAAATAACGCAATTAAAAAAAGGCTCATGTTCGTAGAAATATAATTGGTTTGAGAACAAAGGGTATAATCATTTCAGGTGAAAGAAATAATGCATATTTTTGAGAAACTACCAAATCTTCAGCTTAATGTATGACCCCTAAATTGTTCCGGAGCTGCGACTTCCTTCAAGAAAGAAGTGTGAAATGATGAAACTGCCCCTAAATTATGTCTTGCCATTTTACATACAAAATATTGCATTTTGTGAATTTTCTGTGATTATTTGAGCCTAATGGCTAGTTGTTGTAGGGTCTGCAGTTATTGTCTGATGCATTATAAATCAAGGTTTGGAAGATCAGGGTGGCTTTTTGTCACAGCAAGATTCTATATGTTCATTCAAGGTGTTCTGCCAGTGAATATTGGTAGTTTCCTGGACAGTTCCCATCCAACTCTTACCCCATGGATTCCTTGGTCCATTCTAATTAGACTATTTTTAATCACTACATACCTCTGTCGTACATCATTCCTATCCTTAACTTCATACATCCTACCCACCTTCACTACGTTTCAAATCTCCACTCTTCTTAATTCTCCCTGCAATTCTGCCTCCCCGCACTTCTGGACTCAAGCACTATTTTCAACAGCCCATTACCCTTCATTAAACCCTCAAATCATCTCTTCCACCACCTTTGAATTTTCCCCACCAGCCTCCTTCCCTCCTCCACCATAATCAATGCTTTTCGTTTTCCTATCTACTCGTTGAATTCTCTCCTTACACCCCCCAAACCAGCATCTCAAAAGTCTCCAATATGTTCATCCTCTTTCCTCAGAAGTATACAAATCCACAACACTACATGACACATGAGAGTCCTGAGTAATCTTCACACTTTTAATTTGAGTACCTAAGGATGAGCATGTAGGGGTCAATGGGATGGTCATGTTAAACTGTGTGAAGGGCAAGGACAATGCTGTGCTGAAGAGAGTAATTTTGGGAGGAAAGAAGTTAAGATGGTAAAGAAGTGTGGAAATCGTCCAGATCGTCCTATCCTACTGATGAAATATTCTTATAATGGTGTGAGCAGGTAATTCTGGGTTAAAATCATAACTTTGTTAGCAATGAAGCATTTCCTTTGGACCATCTGTAATGTCCGTGAATTTTTGGTCTCCATCCATACTTTCTATTCCTCTACATGTCTCTCTTCGTTTACTATAGTTATTTCCTTCCCTCTTTGGCTATCTGGTGCATTCCTAATTGTTTACTACCAGCTGATTTTTACACCCGGAATATCTTCATGTAATTATCTTCCCCTCTGGTATTGTGTTATGTTACAAATAATTTATCTAGATATCCTGAATATTCTCCATTTCCTTAATATTATAAAAATAGCGCTTTCAACAATACCAATTCCCTGCTGGAAATTTAACCTACTGTTTACAGTAGCCTATAGGCTTTTTGGAACACTCTACTGTTTTCAGTAATTCTACTGTAATCCTACTGTTTACTGTCCGTCTACTGCACTGCTACTGTTTACAGTAGCTCTACTGTACTGCTACTGTTTTTACGACTAAAAAATTAAATAGCCACTAATCACTTTAATACTACATGGCATGATTTACTTTGTCACAGTGTACTCCTATCTAACGGTACAGTCCCTGCATGTCTATCAACTCGACTCGACGCACCTATGCTCGCACCCATTACTGATGAAGAGGCGTTGAGAAAGACGTATACATGTAGTCACTTCCGTGGATAAATGTGACTTCGAGAACTATTATCATTAAATGAAAATTCCGTGATAGTTTGAGGAAATGCCATAAAATCTTTGTAAAAATAAAAGTTATTTGCCATTAATTAATTCCAGAGAACTTCATTCTATGTTGCCACATAGTATGACTATAAATGCGATATTACTGCGAATAAACAAGATTTTTCCAATTCCCGCACGTTAGCTTCAGCGTCGTAGCTAGGGGCTGCCAGAGGCACAACCCTCAGGGGGCACACTTTGCAAACCCACAGCCTGTGGGCCATACATCGAGGTAATATTACCTTGATTTATGTGGTATCAACCAGTAACTGTCGTTTCGGGGCAGCTTGATTCTTCTGGAATCTCCTTGTCTTACCGAGATAGGAATAGGTTGTTTCGTCTCGTATTGCATGGTTTCAGCTAGTAACAAACTACCTCATTTCACATTGTATATACTCGTTTCATATGTGCAAGAATCAACTCGTATTATGGCGTAATATAGGCGAACGCAGGCAGTAAGTGGAGTAATATCGCGGGGTACATCGTGCACGCTACTTCAACAGGCAAAGAACCGTACACGAAGTGGCAGTAGAGCACCGCTTCCGAACGTTTCGTGTACACTACTTCAACAGTCAAAGAACCGTACCTACACCGAATGTTGATTCGCTTCCTCAAGAGAATCACCGCTTCGTGTACCCTTCATGACCAGTCGAGGAAGCGGAACATTTTCGCATGGGAGAGACTTGGTCCAGAAGAATGACTCCTATGTTGAACTTGTTGAGGGATCATTCGGTAAAATTGTTCATATAGTTGCTGTGGGGGATGCACATGTGGAACTTTATGTTGTTCTCAAGCCGCTTCGCACATTAAATGTTTGTGGCGTAGATAACCTGAAAATTGTAGTTGGTAAAGGAGGGAAGTTTTGTGCACAATTTTCCACTATTAAATGTGTCGCAGTTCACATTCAGGTTGATAATTATGAGTACCTATGTAAGCTCAGTTCCATTTAAACACTTTTGTTTAAATATGTAAATTTGTTTGTCTTTTTGAATTTTTAATCATGTATACCTATTTGATTGTTTATGCACCAAAATACAATGCTCTTCTATTGATTACATTTTGTAGTGCCATTTATTAACTACCTATACATATCTGCCTGTACCTATCTGAACAGTAGAAAACAGTAGATTTCAGTTGGTTTATAGAAACCAGTACAATTCAGTAGGCTACTGTACCCATAACAGTAGAAAACAGTTGGGACTCAGTAGAGTCCAATAGCTATGTCTAGAGTGCAGTAGAGTTCAGTAGGACTCAGTAGAAAATCCTACTGAAACCAGTAGACATTTTTAGCAGCATTTTTTAATATTAGCACTACATGCAGTTTTTAAATTCATAAACGTTTAAAATTGAAAATTAAAAAAATAATTTGAAGGAATTATTACTATCCAGGTGCGGAAAGAAAGTTTGGAAAATCATAAATTTTCATTGTGCGGCTTATTAGAAAGGGATAAGCTTTTACATTATCTTTATTAGACAATTGCGCCAGAAATAAGTTCGTATCTCGTCAGTGCCACCGATAAGTATGCAGTCGACCACATAATGAATTCCTACTGGAGGTGCGGTATCTCACCACGCCGAATTAACTGAAGTTAACAATATAGTTTGCCTTAATAAACTCGAAGTATGAATTTTTATGCGAAAGTTTGGAGAAACAATTTCAACAATAAAAAAGTGATATTTCGATAAATCATAATAGACGCGTCTAAAAGTGTAGTGCGCCGGGTTAGGGCGAAAATTTTCGCCTCCTGCATCAACTCGTGGTACAACTCAAGGATTCTACTTTGTGTTGATTACTGAATACTACTACAAAGTATGTAGTATTCATGAATCTACTTTTCGCAGAGATGACGGAGGACCCATACAGGGAATAAAATTCTATTCCCTGACCTATACTAGTGCTACATGTCGGAACGTCGTCGCAGCATTTTCGTCTTATTTTAGTCCGATAACGAAGAGGCGCCACTGTGATAAGGGCTACTGCTTTCGTGCCTCTGACTGGCAAAAAAAGGTTGTACTTATACCCTCGACATTTAGCACTTTTTTGCTTCAGGAAACCTTGAAGATTTGCGCAGATTGTGATGTCGTTCGTCTATTAATTAAAAATTGCTGGCAAATATTTACCATTATGCTTACCTACAAAATATTTATGTACTTGTACTCCACGCTTCCCACGTAACTCCGAAGCTACGTGGTCACGATTAGCGCCACGCTACGTGGCCACGTTTACCGCTACGCTACGTGGCTACGCGCTACGTGGCCACGATTACCGCGGGTTTGAACTCAATCCCCGCCTTCCCCCTTCTCTCTCCTTCCCCGGTCGCCAACCACCCCGAGAGGAGAAACATTTAAATTTGCACTTAATCATAAGGCAATGGTTCACAAATCAGCCGACTTTTACAGGAAAAATTTTAATAGAGATTTGTATCAGTTTAACAATGAATTTGTTTTTTTTTATCATAAAAATTCATGAAAGCAGATGAGAATGTTTTAATTTTGCATTGACACTGTGAGGTAGAATTAATTTATCAGTCAGGATATCGTATAATAAAAACTATAATATTCATGATACTGAGTTATTTGACTTGAGATTTAATAAACCATTTCTAGAATAATTAACTAATTATAAGAATATTCATTTTAAAAATTATTTATAATTATTTTCAAGTTTATATTAGTGAGTATACCTTCATTTGAAATTATAATAATGAGGTTCAATTGCAGTCTTTTTTTACCTATTTTCTTTCCAAGGTCAAGTATACCCGAAAATATTTCCTCTTATTCATTTCTTTAGGGATATTTTTCTAAATTTACCGTGACCAACGCCACCTCAAGTAAAAACTAAAGTTTCTTTAGGTGGCGTTGGATGGACTATCAGACGCTATCCCAACTGTCCCCAACCCCTTGCACTTTATTTTCGATAGCGATGTTTTTCCTTTTTGTCTGCAACAATAATTGGTGAAATTCAAACTCTCAGAGCTACCCAGTAAACACACATGGCTGCAGCAGCGCTTCACAAGGATGTCAGCAAGCTGCAAGTGCAGCACATGTCAACTGAAGTGCGTCAGCAGCGCTCTCATAGAACGAATTATTTAGAAACGCATCTAATGCGCATTCGCAGCTCGTGTTTGAAGCGCAGCAGCCGCAAGCTGCGGACGCGCTGCCACAGAGCTGCAGGTAGAATAAGGGGAGATGGTGAAAGTCTCAATCGAAAGAGGAAGATATAAATACTCATTCTTTAAATATTTACTATGTGTATCCTTTTTTTATTTCATGAAATATATTCTTGATATATACTAACACGTTTAGCCTGTGGTTCATTCTTCGACCGAAAATTTGGCATAATTGGGAAGCTTTGAAATGAATCGGAGAGACTTGGGTTCTTCCAGTAACAACACTTCATTGATAGCTTTGTGTAATTAATTTCCGTTGTACACTAAATTATTGTTATGCTTTTATTGGTACATTCATCAGTTTTCTCATTTCCACATTTTTTAACATTATGAGTATACATGCATATTCACGGTCGTAACATTTCCGCGAATAAGTTACGTCTTCATTGAAATGTAAACAAACGTGTGACAATTGGAAAACATCTTGTTTATTCTCATTAATGTTGACTTTATATTCATTTAATGTGGCAACATAGGTTTCAATTAATTAATGCCTGAAAACTTATCGTGATTGGAAGGTACGTTTCCATAAACTATCACGGCATTGACATTTAAAAGTTAGTTCTCGCAAACACGCACGGGAATGGCCGTATATATATAGAACTTTCTAGGAATGCTTCTAGAAGTTGCGCGTTGGATATGACGTAGGTAGTTGCTTGATAGACACACCGTAGATAGATATGACGTAGACATACCGTAGGTAGATGCGAGATTGAAGATGAGTGTATGAAGTACGGAGATAGGTAATAAAAACTTCCATGAGTAACATATTTATTTTGCAGTTTGAAGCGATCGTGACACGCTTGTGCAGCGCTCCTGACGCGTTTGTGAAGCGCTGCTGACACCCGTTTGCAGCGCATCCGAAATTCATAAAAGGGAAGTTTAGGAGAGCTAGACGCTACCGCGCAGCGCATAAGATGCGCATATGCAGTATTTTGTGTTTACTGGGAAAAATAATAACGCCTATTCTTGCTAAATTATGCCTTAAATGCTCAAGTCGGCGAATGAAATTATTTATTTTTATTTATTTAAAAATATTGTCCACATACAGCATGCTTGTCAATTTACAGTGACACAATTGTGTTATTGTAAAATTGGTAAGCAAATTGTAGTAAAAATAAAGTAAAATTGCCACATTAATGTAACAACAACAAAACAAGAAAAAGATATACGAATGCATTCAAACCAAAACAATGAGCTCAGTAACAATGTATGAAAATAAACACATAAAAAGAAAGAAGCAATTAAAAATTGCCAGTGAGATACGAAAGAGCACGGCTGTTAAAAGTGTAGGAAGATAGTGAAAACGGGTCAATATTGTCTGGAAATGAGCTTATCAGGGAAGAGAGGCGGAAGTGGAGGGAGCGTTGGTCAAGGATAATCTGGGGATGGGCATGTGGAGTAACGAATGTGTGTGAGTAGGTCTACATGGAACTTTAATATTGATACTGCCAATCAGTTCTGGACAGTCAATGGTAGAGTTTAGGACAGTGGCGGATACAGAAAAAACTCAAGGGGGGGGGGGGGCGCAAGTTATCGCGGCGATTGTAGCTTTCAAACTGACTGCCTGGCAGCGACTCTGCTTCCCTTATATATGTAGCTCGGTTGTTTTGAGAACATTCGGTGCCAGAATATCCGCTTCCAGACTTTTAAGGAGTGTGAACAAATACAAACAGTAGAATATTAGCGAATTTTCTCGAACAAATGCCAGACAGAATAACGTATCGAGATCACTAGAAAGGCCGCGACTTTTCTCGTAGGTTAGCTATCTATGTGCCAGACAGAAACGTATAAAATACGCGGACGCGCGCGCGTACTACATAAGAAAGTACAACTACTCGATAACTCGACTCAGAGTCGACTGACGAAAGACACGAACGAATAGCGTGCGGGCTGACTGGCGGGGGCGGCACGGACGGCAATGCAGGCGGCCCCGCAAGGGGGGGGGGGGGGGCGCGCCCCCCATATGTATCCGCCACTGGATTAGGATGCTGTGGATGAGTTTCAGGTCAGATTTGAGAAATTGTTTAGGGAGATGAAGAATAGACAGTGTAGGCATAATAGTTTAAGTTGGCATATTTCGAAAATGAGATACTCTGTATTTAACTATCTTGCAGAATAAAGAAGTAACAGGCTGAAGGGTCTGAATGTTAGAAGGAGCTGATATGCACCAGATGGGGGAGCAATACGTGATTATTGGGATGACAATAGTCGAAAAATATGACCGTAAGGCTAGTGGATCTGCAATTTGTGTGAAGCGGTAGAAGAGGCCGAGCAGAGACATTGCTTTATTTTTAACTGCAAGGATATGATCAGAGTAGTTGAGTTTGTGGCCCATCAAAACACCGAGGTCTTTAATGGAGGAGACGCGATTGAGATTTAGTGAGTTAATATTGTAACTGAAATCAATGGGGAATTTTTGTAGGGAAATAGATATAACATTGCATTTTCTTGGGTTTAATTTGAGTTTCCAGGTATTGCACCACCCTGAGACCGTGTTTAAGGCATCCTGAAGATCACAACAGTCCGTGAAATTGTGGATTTGCTTAACAAATTTGTAGTCATCTGCGTAAAGAAGGGTGTGAGCTTGTGAGGAGGGAACTAGGGAGGCCAGATCATCTATGAAAAGATTAAAAATTACGACCATTTTCAGTTTTTTACGCGGAAAACTTTCAAATGATGCCTCACCGAGAAGTACACTCAGATTGAGGATGAGCAAATATCCTTTTAGATGATTTCCTTTCTAATTCCTCAATTTATCAATACGTTCTTTCCTGGGGATACAAGGTCTATTATTGAATCAGCATGCTGGGGAGTGTCTGAGGAGTATTAACTGCAGTTAATACTCCTTTTTTGCCAACTTTTCGTATATTCGTAATGCTTCCTCAGGGCTGTATCAGGATTAATTATATGTTTTATACGACACTCAGCAATATGCCAAGTATACATTTAATGATTTATAAAGTTTAATAACATCAATTTATTAATAAAATATGTATGCATTTAAAAAAAAATACCTTAAATTTCCTTTCTATTTTTATGTGATAATGATTTTTGCTACTTATTTGTTTTGTTAATTGTTAACTATTTTGTTCTTTCAAAAATTTAAGTTATGCTATAACATTTCTAATTATCATACATTTTACTTAGTTTAGCGATATCTGTTTTTATTGCAGGTTGTTTTATGTTTGGTAATGTGTACCAATTATTTAAATAATCTTTTTGATATGTTAGTTTATTAATCCTGATACAGCCCTGAGGAAGTATAATAAATATACGAAACGTTAGCAAAAAAAAATTATCCACAGGGGAGAAGAACGCCTCGGTAGATTAACTGGTTAAAGCACTCGAGTGCTTCGCCGATCGGCGCGAAATCGAGGGATCCGGGTTCGAATCCCGGTCAAGGCGAATGATTTTTCCTCTGTGGAATATCGCACTTATGTGCACTTGCGGGTGACTCCGTAAAGGTAACTACCGTGGCTAGTCCCGGTATCCTCAAAATTATTAACTGATCATTAGTAGACCTATCTATCTATATCTCCAGAAAGGAAAATATTAAATATCCTTTTGCATCAAACAATTATTACTTCAGTAATAAATTTTCTCAGCCTTTTGTTTGAATTTATCGACTGGGAACTCAAAAAGGTTTCCTAAAATTAATTTTAAGGAAACTAACCACTCCGCGTCGGCGGAATTTTAGAAATATAAAGGTGGATGACCCGACTGGAGTTTAATAATGCGGAGGGTGGTGCGGAATAAAACTTGGAAGTTGGGAATGGGGGAAATTTGGCTAGCTCACATTGGAAGTTATATAGGGAAAAAAGGACGGAGAACGTAACAAACAAATGTTTTCAACGTTAGAAAGATATTTAATCTTCTGAGCGTTCGAGGTGCTACTCTCTGGCCGTAACAATCCATTGACTTCTGAATGAGAAATTTAACTGCCACGTGCGAACAGAAAGAGTGACTGAAGTAAAATAATTGCGTTGGGAGCCGCTATCAGAGCTGCGCCCAGCTTATCTGCCGCCCGGGTGCAAACATTATTTTGCCAAATTTATCTTTCTTTAGCCTTTTACTATACGGTGAATCCAGAAACTGGAGGCATCCTTTCCCGTATTATATCTGTAACTCAATATGACTCAGTAGCCCATTTCCCACAAATTACGGGGGTGGCCGCACCCCTCCCCGTAATTCCTGAGAAAACAGGAAAAATGGAAATCATAACGTATGACTAATAATTTATTATTTATATCAAGTATGCTAACGTAGTGAATTGTCGCATTGAGGATGAAGATACTCTATGAGTAGAAACCACGGAAGAGGAAGGTTCTATAACTACTTACTTTGTATACGGTGCCCGTAGGTCGTCCACCCGCCACAATCAAAAGCTTCCTTTGAGTTTTCTGCCCTGTGTATGTAATCTGTGTTTCCATTGAAACGTCCAACTCCAGAGGGTAGAGAGGGGTAGTGATTGAAGGTCGGTAAAAAGAACCGAGGTCAATCCACAGTTTGCTTCATGAACGGAGGAGAGGACGATAGGCCTTCCATATCCTATTTTCGCACTCCGAACGGATGAACAATCGGTTAGCCCTTAAAAACGGAATCCAAGATTATATATACAAGGCGTACATGATTAATGAATATGGCTAGAGTAGATCGAGAGACAAATTCTACCAAAAAACTCCTTATCTATAATCTTTGATTTTAGGAAACCTCAGTTCTATTTACCTCCCTTCAATCACAACTTCTCTCTACTCTCTGGAGCTTGGTGTTTTAATGTAATGGTTCAAAATTTTATTTCTCCATAGCCAGCTGCCGCCGCCAGGGAGCGACGTATTAATTACACCATTGGGACCGCTTTCCGCTATAGACTTGAAGGTGAGTATAGGCTAGCGTTCCTATAAAAATGCATATCTCATACGTTTCAGGTCGACACGGCCGATTTTCAATCACCCTCTCACACTTCATATGTAGGACACACTAAAGAGGTCAAATTAGATAAATTCAAGAGAGGACAGACAGGTTTGAAGAATTCCTTTCTTCCCCCGCGCCATTTATCAATCAAACGAGAGCAGTTTGAGAAAAGCTCTAAAAAAACAGGCTTAAAAATAATTAGCCCTTTCCCCTCCCCTAATCATATTTTTCCTAAATCATTCCTTTTTACGACTGGTGCCCTAACACCCCCTACTGACACCCACCCTTGAGGCAGCTCACGGAGTAGTAACAGAGAACCACCCCGGGGCAGATTAAGGTCCTTATTTTTGGGGGGATCTAGCTATACTTAGCGGGGGTTCTGGGGGCATGGAATACCCCCCAGCGAAGTGAATCTACGTCGTTAAGCAATGGCGATGCATTATCTTTAAAAATTTGTACATTTCATTTGGTAAAAATAAAACATTAAATACGCTGGAGAACAATCTTTATGATTACCATTTAATGTACTTTCCCAGGAATTACGGAGGGGCGCACTCCCCCTTAAATCTGCCCCTGAAACCACCGACCTGAGATGACCGGAATCTAATTCAGGATTTCTGTGGATGGGTTCAGCCTGTTGTCTATAATCAAACGATTACTAGTAGAATAACTTTTTTATCCTGAACTCGTTGTGTACGCGTTGGTTCATATATGGATAAACAAATTAGTTTCTGGGAACTTTAAACTCAAAACATTGTAAATGCAAGCACCGAAAGCCAGGAAGACAAATTAAACCATGAAACCTAACCAAACCTCCAAAATAACAAATGGAATAAAAACGTTATATAAAACCCAGTTTTTCCGGGTTTTATCGGGTTTCATTTTAGTTTTTGAGTGGATTTTTTAAAGTGGACCAATTTGCAACGCAAGCCCGTGAAACTTGACGTCGCGAGTGAATTGACTGCGAAATGGTGTGCGTAACGAGAGAAAAAATGAAAACAACCTTAGCTAGTTTGAAATAACTTCAATGGCAGCAATTATATAATTACAATTATTACAGTACGAAACAAGCCCGTAGGCTAAATACCGTTAACCTTGTCTTTACAAGACGATCACAAGTTGAACCAAGCCGATACGTCCTTCTCCAGCCGCGGTCAGTTTCAAAGAGAGCTGCTATGATCGCGGCACACTTACAATTAGTCAGCGCAGGAGGGGAAACTCGGCGGTCGCGAGGCTCTTCTACTGAGAGAGGTTGAGAGGAGTTCGAATATTCGGCGCAAGTCATTAACTTCTTGGTGGCTTGGGTTAACATTTTCTCTAACTCGGCGAGAGTTGAAGGTCTGTGGCAGAAAACTAGTACGGACTCTGTTTGAGGATTTAAGCCCTCCAAAATCAATTCCATTAGTTCGCGGTGGGCATATAACTGTCCTAATACCTTGTTAGCCGACACAATGGAGTAATAGAAATCACGAGGGTTTTCACGCGGGAATTGAAATCTCTTAAGTTTTGTGGACACTAGACGATCGAATTCGCGATATGGTACGAACGTGTCCCAAATTTCCGAAATTATACTCTCCCAAGAAATATATCTACGAATAACGCCCAGCCAGAAGGAACGACAATTGGCCGGTAATTTACGCAAAAGAAGAACGAACAAGTGAGAAGGTGTGGTCAGAGATAAATCTATCAATTCTGAGGTTTTAGAAATGAAGAGAAACCAGTCACTAGAGGAAGAACATGAAAAGGCGGATAGGTCATCGATCATTTGACGAACAACACGTAAACCGTCTGCGTTGGCCAAGTCAACGAGGCCAGCGTCTTGAGCCGGGAGAACAGCTGCGTCGGGATTTGACTCGGAAGACGACAATGAACGTGGTTCCACGTTCTCGCGAGCATTTTCGCGTGCACGTCTGTCCACGGAAGTGGTGTTAAAGACCCTAGCATACGGGTTAACTGAAGGGGCAGCCATGCCTACAAATTAAATCACAGAAACAGGTCCGCCCGGAGAACTAAAGAGGAATTTGCGAGAGAGAGAAATCAAACTTAATATGACACTTTTGCACCGAGTAAAATTAATGATTGTGGGAGAAAAGGACACCACTTATGCACACCAGAGACCGATATATAACACACATAAAGCATTTAACTATAATGATACCCTTAACTACTGCTGTGGACGGAAACACCTCAAGAAAATAATGTACACTCGGAAAGTTAGTCGTCTAGCAAGGCTTAAACAACAAGAATTACACTTCTGCACCAAATAAAGAACAGATAATTCGACCTGTCCTGTATCCGAAGTATCCTGGTCACGGCACCAATTTGAAAATTTTCACGGCACCAATTTTGAGTGGAGTTAAATAACATTACTAACTATGCAGTGGGGTCAAAATATTATCCTGTAAATCACTTATTGGGGAAAACCGACAAGCAGTATCCACTCTAATTGAGATTGCCGTGAATTGTTTCTGCCTGCTGTCCGCAATTAAACGGATGTTTTTTATCAATAAATACAGAGAATATCTTTTTATTCTGAATCCATGTTCGTATACGCGTGGATTTTAAAATGGATTCCTTAGCTATAGCCTTTGCTTAGAAGCTTCTATTAGACACATCCCTACTGGTGTTCCTCTGAATTTGCTCCATTATGCACTATAGCAGCGGTTCCCAAACATTTTCAGCCACGGTGCCCTTTTTGAAGCAAAAGTTTCCCGTGGAGCCCCAAGAAATGCTTAGTATTTAGTTCTATCTATGATCTATGAAGTACATTAAACACAATAAGTATAAGGAAGTCTGAAATAAATTATAAATATACAGGGTTTGTCCGGTAAGTAAGGCAAATATATTTTTAGAAAGATTTATTCAAGATAAAGTTAGAAACTTTTAAAACACTTTAAACTCTTAAAACTCTTTAACTCTTGGCCATATGCTCAATTTTTCCAGCGACTCTACCATGCATGGTACGCGTCCAGGAAGGCGTCTTCGCGAATCTCTTTAAGGGCCTCCGTTACGGCAGTTTGGGTCGCTTATTTCGTCCCAATACGGGTTCCTTTCAGGACGATTTTGATCCTGGGGTACAAGAAAAAGTCAGGTGGGGCAAGGTACGGACTGTACGGGGGCTGCGACTGTGTTTCCGAGCTGTTGTTGGCCTGAAACTCACGAACGCGCAGAGCGGTGTGTCTGGGAGCGTTGCCTTCATCTACATCTACATACTACCCCGCAAGCCGCCTCAATAGGCGTGTGGCGGGGGGTGTTAGGACACCAGCCGTTTACATATAAAAAGGAAACGCTCTAATGAAATTACGCCTAGCATTTTTTAAGTCCCTTATTGTTCGGGGGAAAAACGAATTCCCATACCTATCCGTTCGGCAAAATATCTCTCTTAATTTATCGTTTCTGTCGGACCTGGAAATATAGTGGGGTTCTAATATGATGTTATCAGTGTCGCTCTGAAAGATATCTATTCTTAATTGCTCAAGTAATCTAAACATAGCGCGCAGCCTCCGAGTCTCTAGCGGCTCCCAGCCTAATTCGTTTGACATCTGTGTAACGCTGTCTGTACGCCTGTAGCAGTTTTTGACGAATCGCGCAGCTTTCCTTTGTATTTTATTAAGTTCCCGGATTAAGTCTTTCTGCACCGGATCCCATATGCTCGCTGCATATTCAAGGTTTGGTCGGACGAGTGCGAAATTGCACCTCTCTTTTATTTTTTCATCTGAAAATCTTCCCACTATACGCTTGACGAATCCTAGCTTCTTCAGAGCTCTGCCACAAATATTTCTTATATGTGTTCCCCACGATAGGTTCGAGGTTATCGTAACTCCCAGATACTTCACTTCATCTGTCGCTTTTATGTTAACACCATCCACAGCATATACATGGGGATAGTTGGACGACCTCCGCAAGATATGTACCGCCGTGCATTTGCTCAGATTAAGTTCGAGTCCCCACTCTTGGCTCCACACATGAACGTTGTTTAAATCCGATGATAGAATTTCAAAGTCAGAGTGATCACTAATTTCACGATAGATGACAGCGTCGTCGGCAAATAAACGTATTTTACTGCTAATTCGAGAGTATAGGTCATTTATGTAATTAATGAACAAAAGGGGGCCGATTACGCTTCCTTGTGGGATACCTGATGTCACTTTAACTATATCAGAGCTAATTCCGTCAAGAACTACTTTTTGCTTACGATCACTCAGAAAGTCGCGTATCCAGTTTACTACTGTTTTGTTCAGCCCGCATGACTGTAATTTGTACAAAGTTTGTTGTGAGGTGCCGTGTCGAAAGCTTTCTTAAAATCTAAGAATAATGCGTCCACTTGTCTATTCGATTCACCAGATTTGAGAACGTCATGAAGAAAGAGCGCGAGCTGTGTTTCACATGATCTACCTTTCCGAAAGCCGTGCTGACAGCCATGGAGGAAGTTACGACTGTCCAGGAACGTCATGATATTGCTAACGACGATATGTTCGAGTATCTTGCTCATAATCGACGTTAATGAAATTGGTCGATAGTTCCCTGGGTCGTGTCTGTTTCCCTTTTTGAATATCGGTGTAACGTTTGCAATTTTCCAGTCTATTGGTATCTTTCCTTCAGACAATGACTTCTTGAATATTATGTCTAAGAACGGTGCGATCTGTGGCGCTAATTCCTTGAGGACACGCGCGGGTATTCCCTCTGGACCCGGAGATTTACTATTTTTTATCGACTGTAGCTGTTTAGTTATCCCATCGCATTGAATAGTGATTTCTTTCATCGGTTCCTCACTAAATGAAATGTCAAAATTATACGCAGTATCGTCTGTAAAGTATACACTTTCGAAGTGGGAATTTAACGTGTTAGCTTTGTCAATATTTTCAGTGACAAGTTTGCCATCTTTATCAAATAACGAATCTACGGTTGAAGATTTTCCCTGAAGCTCTCTCGCATATGACCAAAAAGATTTAGGATTTTCTTCGAGTAATTCACCGAGTACTTTTTTCTTGAAATTTCGCAATGCAGTACGCATTGATTTCTTGGTTTTTGAGCGTTGCGCAGCGTAACTTTTGCTTCAAGTTCCTTCGATTTGTCACCTAACGTAATGGACTTTTTGAACAAGTTGTACAGTTTTCTCTGTCTCTTAAGGTCCCTCCTAACATCGTTGTTACACCAGCGAGGTTCTTTACTATCACATTTCATTTTTTTCGGAATATATTCGTTGATTCCCTGCCGTAGAATTTCTAAGAAATATTTCCATGATACATCAATGCTTTTATCCTCTGTTTTAGCTACGAAGTCCGTGTACGAATCATTAAGCATCATCTAAGCCTTGGTGGAGCATCCAGGTGGAGGGGATCTCCCCTCTCGTGCACAGGTTTGGCTTACAATTTCCGCAATTGCAAATTTTCTGAAACGATCTCATGCAAAATTGTTTTCGGGAGGTTTAAAGTATCATCTATCATGCGAACAGTCAATTGACGATCCGTATTCAACACATTTCGCACACGGGCCACACTTTCCTCACTTTTGGTTGACGAAGGACGTCCAGAGCGGGGTTCATCGGCTACCTCTTCCCGGCCACCCTTAAACATCTCCTACCATCTCGAAACTCGAGAATATGAAAGAGCTGAGTCCACGCAAGCTTCCTTAATCATTGCGTAGGTGTCGGCAAGATTTTTGTTGAGTTTTGCACAAAGTTTGATGGCGTACCGTTGCTCGAGCGAGTTCTCCATCGCACGTCGTGACACGTACCGTAAAATGGAGTACAATAAAACAACGATGTTGACATTTGACACTTTCAGAGCTCGAAAAACACTAAGATTGGCAGCATTGGATAGCTGAATCCTTTCCTCATTTAACCCAACCTATCCGCACGTGATACAACCAGCAGAAGCGCGGGGAAAAATCATTTGCCTTACTTACCGGACAGACTTAGTTAAGATACCTCGCACTCTTCTGCTGAAGAAGGGCCAGGAAGCGTAAATCACTCGCGGAGCTGCAAGGGCTCCGCAGAGCACAGTTTGGGAAACGCTGCACGACGGTATGGCGGACACCCTTATGCCACAGCTGTAAATCGTTTCATGTTTTGTTGCTTCATTCCCTTGAGGCCTCAGGTTAATCGTTATTATTGCTACCACTAATCACTGTGTTCACGGAAGTGATGTACCTGATTGGTGGCAGGGCTGGCCTCCGCCAGGGGTAGGGTGACCAGACGTCCGGAATTTGCCGAACATGTCCTGCTTTTTTATTTATATGTGCGCGTCCGACCGGCTTTTTACGATAAAACCAAATTGTCCAGCTTTCTGCCTTTCAAAAACATTATGTACCAAATGCTGAAATACAGCACATAAGATAATATCCTAGGGCAACAGCATTATTTTGTTTCTGTCTTTATATGAAAAATATGCATCTTAAAGGTAATTTTGCTATTTGTAAAAATACAAGTTTCGGTCCTGCCTCCGGTTAACAGCCACAGCGCTCGCGACAGAGTCTGGCTGGTCTGGCGTTTAGATCAATTTCCGCTTCCGGCTCTAGTTTACGCTTTAACACCCTGGGGTCACACCCAATGGTAAGATGATAGGAACACATTATCACCGGAAGCAGTAAAGAGCATGTAACAGTATGTACAATATAATTTGAAACATACTTGTAAAGAATTTCGCACCCATTTGTTGCTATCTCCGGAGCTATACCAAAGGAAATTTCCTCTTCGCAGAAGTTTAAATAATGAAAAATAAAATTAATAACAATGTATAATGTTAGTTGAGTATTGTTTTTATTGTTCTTAGCAAATGAAAAGTAATTTTATGTGTTGTCAGGCTTTTTTCAAAATGTCCTGCTTTTTTCCTTCAAATGTCCTGCTTTTGAAAATTTTGATCTGTTCGCCCAGGTCACCCTAGCCAGGGGCGACAACACGAAAGGGGCGGCGCGGCATGCGGATGCATGCCCCCCCCCCTCCCTCCAAAGCTAGGATAATGTTGAAGTAAACACACTCATCCGCATATCGAATTAGAAAAGTGTAGCGAATATAAAGTACCAACAAAAAGAAGAAAATAGTTAAAAGTGGAGGGGGAGTCACCCCTTCTCTTTTGCCAGGGGCGCCAGAAATTCCAGGTACACCACTGTTTCACGGTAGTAGACATGCATTCGTGTAATTGATGACATGTAAAAAGGAACGACACCACCCAATCGGCGACGATGGCGCGTCGGCGATATTTATTTTGAAAATGTAAACTTGGCACAAGTTCGTGTATTGGCAGGAGGAAAGGATCGGAGCAATAATAATAGAGGAAGCGGTGGAGGGATGGGTGATATTCGAATAGGATTTGAGCGGAGGAGGGGCGGGAACGAATGCGTGGGAGGGGAGGAGGTGAAGAAAGTGGTTGGTTGGTTATTTGGGGAGGCACCCAACATTTTCGCCATCAAGGACAGGATGGTAGATTGTTAAGGGAAGGATCATTCGAGGTAACGGAGGAAGGATTAAGAGAAACCCAGTGTTGGGATTCATCTACTCTTAAGGTGCTTGGAGCGATTTTTCTCTACGTACAGATTTTCCTGAAACTTTGCACACGTGTTATTACTAGTCACATATATAGATAAAATTGAAAAAAAAATGATGAAGGCTTCCGCGGAGTGGTGGAATGGGCGTGGATAATTTTCCGGGATGTCCTCCGCGTCGATACATCCCGGAAAGTTAGCCACGCCGTGAAAAAAATTGATTCGCACCGATTTTTTTTTTTTGCAATTCGATGCTTTTTTTAATGCATATCCTGCGTCACTTAAGATATATTTCGTAATAATTCGATTGTACGTGTACAGATCATCTTCTAAAAAATATATTTCACATTATGATAAAGGCAACTAACAAATTTCAAAGAGTAAGAGTAGCGGATTTAGGGCCCTCGCGAGCTTGGGCCCAACCCATCTTGCGACTACCTGAACTCGGCCTCAGATAATCGAGTTTAACCCTTATTTTTACTTTGTAATGTTAAGCTACCTTTGTTATCAATTGCAGGAATATTTCCCTTAAATTTCAGGTGCGCCGAATCTGACACATACCTCTGCAGTCATCTCACCTTATTTAACAATTCCGCACGTGCAGCCTTTTGGCACAATAAAAAATAAAAAATAAATTTACTAAATAATAAATCTTTAAATCGTTCTGTTTTCTGTTTAACCTCCATTGTTTCATGAGAAAAAATTATTTCATAATAAAATAAACTGGGGTGAAATGGTTTAAGCTGAGTAGATAAGAAATTGGGAATATCTCATTTGACAAATACAGTCCTGCAGTTCCACCATCATTGGCAAGAGGACTTTTCCAGTGTTTGCCCTCTTTGACATAATTCCTCAGTAAAACGTTTGTAATGCGGCTCACCCTAGGAACGTGAAACTGTGTTCATTCCTCCCTCCCCCTCTCCTCCCCGATCCGTGAAAATTGGACTAGATCCATTAGGTTTATTTCCACCTTTCTTTTTTCAGGCTTCAATTTCACTCGAATAATACCGTTTATCCCTCGCCACACCAACGGAGCACTGAAAGATATGCCGAGAACGCAATGCACCAGTTGTCCCTTTCAGCTCCAGCTGGGCGCTGGTTTTGGCTTATTTTCCAGAGCTATACCTTCAGAATGTGTGTCTAATGCTGTAGAGTTTTTTTAGGTGTTTAAACCGGTAAACGATATCCAACCAAGATCATAAACATAAGGAAAACGCAACATCTATACTTGAGGCGGAAGTCGATTTCGTGGTAACTCATTCCATTCTTTTATTCCTCCATTAAAGGTGTTTAAAAAAAAATATTTATTTTTGTTGTCTACATTTTATTTTATAGCTATGGTATTTCCTTCCTAGGTAGCAGTGAATAGCCAACCTTTAATGTCTTTCCTGTTAGTTAACGCATAAGTTTTTGCAGTGGTCACAACTTTATTCTATATCTTAGGGTCGCCATCCGCTACGTTTCTGGCCTGGCCAACAACGATAGCCATGCCGGTAACGTGGAGTATGCACGGTACACAATATGAATAAATTGAAGGAAATGAAAATATCTACAGGCATTTTAACTTCTGTACATATGTATTTAGTTCCGTAATTCATGATTTCGATCTTTAATCATGACTCAGAATCGTCAAATCCCCGCAAAATCATAAGTCGTTACTTAGAAGCTACGAAGCACGTATCGAAGTGATGACTTGTGATAAAGACGGTGATGATGATTCCTTATTTGTAGGGAGAAACGAAGTTTGTGTTGAAGCCATTGCTGCTATTTGTATTAATCATCGGCAATATAACAATTTGAAGTATCATTGTGTAATAAAAAACAAGCCTCTGGTCCCGACACCATTTCTTTATTCAACCCCATACTCTGCCTCCCCAACTCCATTCCACAGAAAATTTTGTTTAACTTCTTCCACTAGTTCAATCAACTTATTGTCATATCTCTAAGCCTTTATTATTCCAATGCCTCTCAAATCTCTTTTTTACCCTCTCTGACTCTAATTTCTTAAATTAAACCTGTCTTCTCCAGGACAGTACCTCGAAAGTGTCTGTTAAATACTCATCCCCTTTCCTCGAGGACCAAGTTTCTGAAGTATAAAACTCTTTGTTCTAATAAATTTACTTTCCCTGCGGTTAACAATTATTTATTATTAATTAGAGTTCATCTCCATGTGCATTTGCCACCATGAAAGTTGCTGCTTTTGCAATTGACAAATAGGTAATTCACTGCACATTCCATTATACATTCCCATATTTTTGAAATTATCCTTCTTTACTGTAGAGAATCTCCGCGCTTTTTCTCCGAAGTTTTCTTATTATTCATCGTTCTCCCATACGTTTTACATCGTTCCCGAAGTAAGCACACCAATTACTGAATATCCTTGTTTTTTTTCAGGTCATCAATATCTCGGAATTTAAATGTTCCCAGCCCAGCATTCGTCTTAGCAATCGTTCACACTTCTCCGACGAAAGGACGAAGGGGATCGGGTTTTTGTGTTTTCTGGAGCCTTTGTTTTCCTATTAAAAGTGGCCTAGTTCGATTCCCGGTATTGGTTGAGATTTTTCAGTGGAATTCCGATCCCTAGTTGTGTGCTGCGTGTAGAGAGTACGTGTACTGCTCTGTCTATGCGATGGGACGTTCAACTGAGGAACCAATGGCATATATTTCAATTACTGAGTATCTCGAGAAAAGCGGCACAACGGTCAATAACATTGGTTGATGCATAACAAAAAATATTACGCTGGAGCGAAGGCTTCCGCAGCGGCTCGATGTTGGTTGCATCTTCCGGTGCGGCTGCGTGCGTCAGTGTTGAAGCGACGACAGTTTATCACCCGTTGCATGACGCTTCTTCAGGTCGAAGTCTTCACTCCACTTCGATCGGAAGATGGCTTCTGTTAACGGGGTAGAAACTGCCGTCGCTTCAACACTGACGTACGAAACTGATGCAGAAGATGGAACATGATTTAAAAATAAATAAAAACTACTTAGAGTGATCATCATGTTAAGTACTCTGCTTGTTCGATGTGACGTTAAACTGAGAACCTGTTGGTATATACATATATCATTTATTGATTATCTCATGCAAACAATAACGGAAAAACGGCCGATAACATTGGTTAATGCAATAAAAATAAATGAACATCAATACAATATTGAAATAATAACAATATGATTGAAATCATAATTCAAAATTACCCCAATATATTTTTTATAGTCGGGTAACCCCAATACGGAGTTTCTCTAAAGGGGTAACTATATATTCCCGTCGGATATTTGTGTACTATACTCCTGATATTTGCAAAGATATTGAGGAATAAATTCTTTATCATTATTATGAATACAATGATGAACGGAAAGTAGAGTGACAGAGGAATAGAAAAGAGGAGTCTGGATTAGCTCGGTGTTTAGGGGGACGTGCGAGTTAAAGCGGGGACGGAAATTCTTTAATGGTAATTATATCCCCGCTTGGGTATCCAGAGGGAAGCACTTCAAATGCTTTATGATAGACTCAGGTCGATAAAACGCAATCGGATAGCTCTTTTGCAAAGAGCAGGCTGGTGCCGACGGGGCGGCTGGCTTCTCTCCACCCTTCTACCTACTTATCACTTATAGTATATAAGTTATATACTGATGCCTTTCCCCGCAGTGTGAAGTGCAGATACGTGCGGAAGAGACTTCAGACAAATAGATAGTTTATAGTAAAAAGAGGAAGGCAGAGCGATTTCTACAAATGAAAGTATTGTTAGCAAGAATATCATACGTCATAAGGGTGAAAATTAGGCATCATTCTCATTCAATTCGTAATTTTTATACGTCTGTTTATACGCGACCATGGTTTCGTAATGCTGCATCATCTTCAAGGACTGATGACACAACGCGTCGAAAAAGTGGCCCGTAACAAAAAATCAATGTGACAAATTTTCAAAGCGGGCTCACTCAGCACGTTAGGGCGAAGGATTCAACTTGATACTAGGGAGCTTTAGGAATCTCACCGCATTGGTAGTCGATTAAGGACGACAGTTTCGCACTTGTTCCAGGGACCATCTTCTGGTCGAAGTGGTTTCCGATAAATTTTTCGCCTTATTTAATAATCAAGTCGTTGCTTTTGGGTGTACTCTGATTGGCTCGCATTTCACGATCTTTTTTTTGCCAAATGCCCAGTTCGCTTAACTAGCTTCTAACCATTGCATAAAACGTAGGTAAAGTCCACCCGCATTCATACCTGTTTTCAATCACCATGCCACAACTGGTATTTACCACCCTCACCTAGCACCATATTTGCTTTCTAATCACCTACCGGTCACTCAAAGATATCCGTCGTCCTCCATTCCCGCATTGGTTGTCCATTGACAACGACAGTTTCTCGCCCGATTTAGGGAACATCTTTAGTCCCCGTTCGCCTTACTAGCTTCTTACCACCGTACAAAACGTGAGTACTTTCTACCCGCATTCGCAACTATCTTTAATCACTTGGTACTAAGAGTATTTACCACCTACGACTACATAGTGCCGTAGCTGAACCCCCACCGAAATTTTATTTTATTTTTTTAAATGCCCTAAAGGAAGGAGTTATAGGAGAATATCAAGGTGGTTTTCTTCCAGGAAAATCAACAACTGATAATTTATTTTTCTTATTTTCTTTTCTACTGTTTATTGATTTTCAAAAAGCTTATGATTCAATTCATAGGGAAAGCCTACTACATCTATTAATCGAGTTTGGGTTTCCAAAAAAGCTTGTTGCACTAATAGGACTATGTATTACCGATACAGAAGTCAAAATCAAACTAGAAAATAAAATAACATAAGGGACGAGGGGATAGACTATCACCGATATTATTCAATATAGTTCTTGAAAAGATAATGAGGGAAGTTGATAACCACAATCATATAGGTGTTTCAGCGTGTGGAAAGAATATTACCCAATTAGCCTATGCTGATGACATTGTAATAATGTCACAGTCTCAGGAGGAACTAAAGAGTATAATGCTTACACTACAAACTGCAGCTGGGAAATTTGGCTTGAAAGTAAGCCCATCTAAAACTGAATACATAATTATAGGAAGGTACCGTCTACCAGATGTCTTACAGATAAAAATAAATGAAGAAAAATATAAGAGAGTTTAAGTATCTTGGTGCAATTCTGTCGGAGGAGGCAACAAATGAAGTGGAAATAAAAGCGAGAATTCAAGCTGATTATAAGGCATTCTA
Source organism: Pyrrhosoma nymphula (assembly GCA_963573305.1). Taxonomy (NCBI): domain Eukaryota; kingdom Metazoa; phylum Arthropoda; class Insecta; order Odonata; family Coenagrionidae; genus Pyrrhosoma; species Pyrrhosoma nymphula. The sequence goes on along the minus strand of OY754330.1, from coordinate 64,839,928 downwards.
CGCTCTGAACAATATTTTGAAGTCCCGGAATGCAGCAAGAGAGCTTAAAATAAGATTGTAGAAGACATTAATACTCCCTGTGGTCCTATATGGTTGTCAAAGCTGGAGCACACGGAAACAAGATCTAAACAAACTATTAATATTTGAGAGGCGGGTGCTGAGAAAAATATATGGGCCAGTCCAAGATGAATTAATGGGGGAATGGGGAAGAAGGTATAATAAAGAACTAGATATAACCTCTATAGAGACAACACCATAGTAGGAATATTAAGACTCAGGAGATTGGAATGGATAGGACATGTAGAACGGATGAACGATATCCTAAGCTAGCAAATTATATGAGCCTGGAGGGGAAAAGACCAAGGGAAAGTCCAAAGAAAAGATGGATGGATAACATAAGAGAGGATCTACAAAAAAAAGGAAAAACTGGAGGGAAATAGCCAGAAGAAGAGAAGATTGGAGAGCCTTGGTCCTGACATCATGCGGTCCACTGAGCCTGATCGCGTAAAGTAAGTAAGTAAGGAACAAGTTGTGTTTGCTTGTTTTTTCACTGAGAAAGTTGATTTCATCTTTTCTTTATGTATTTTCAAAAACTTTTTATGTGAATATGTTCGTAATTTTCAAACAAAAAACCGTGGTAATTGTGATCTTTCAGAAATTTACGCAGAAAAAATGTAAAAAACATCGGCTGTTCGGCTGTTACACTGCAGTCACAATTGCACTCTCAATTGTTTATGAAAACGTGTGTCTTGATTTTCAAAATTATCACCCCTCCCTCCTACGTATGGACAACATGGTGGTAAATACTCTTAGTACCATGGTGATTAAAGAAAGTTGCGAATGCGGGTAGAAATTACTAAAGTTTTGTACGGTGGTAAGAAGCTAGTAAGGCGAACGGGGACGAAAGATGTTCCCTAAATAGGGTGAGAAACTTTCGTCGTCAATGGACAACCAATGCGGGAATGCACCGAAGGCCGTAAAGCATTTTTACTCAACATGGCGCGAAAATATTACGCGGAGAGAAGAGGGGTGAGAACATTGATGTAGACCCTGTTGTCTTACAGGCGGTCGAGATGGACACCACCACCAACAGAGATACGGTATCCAGAGGCGACCTGCTGAGACTCCTGTCCGTCATCTTTGCCAACCTCCATCCAGGGCAGAGACAGCAGGTGGTAACGATAGTGGACGACGAAGCCAGGGGCGGATTAAGGGGGGGGGGGCGGCAAAATAGAAAAGATGGTAATCATTAAGGTGGTTCTCCAATGCAAGTTTTTATTTCACCAGATCAGTACAAAATGTTTAAAGATAATTGGAAAATATCTAAAAGCCACTTGTCTAAACAGACACAGTATCCTCGATGTTCGCAATTGTACTTTTGTGGGCCATTTGATGGAAAGATTCGGTGCCGTAACGGAATATTTATAAGATATTATACTATGTATGCAGACCAATATACACCTATTTACTATACATGCAGAGAATCGTTCAGCGAGTTTGGGCAGTTGAGCCGTAGTGCGTCTGCGGGAGGGGAATACAGTCTTCACGTCCTCCTTCAGCATTGCCTACTATGCGACACCCTCCGCTCTCGTGCTCGTCGCGACATGTCAGTTGCCCGGCTCTAGCAAATGTATTGTTTCAGTTGTAGTGAGTGACAAGTTCAAGAGTTATTCACATATTTAGGACCCTGCGTCCTTTATTTTGTGATATACCTGACGTACAGATCAACCGTTCAGTCAGAGATGGTAGGTTCAGTCGGTTAATTACAACGACATAACTTATTTGCGCTTTCTCGCGCTCGCCATTAGGGTCGGACGGCCGGCTTCAAGCTCGGGCCACAATTAGCCTCCATTGCTATTTATCAGCTTTTTGATCAAGGAATTGAACACCCACCTATTTACTGGACTTTCATTTTCATTGTGTTATCATAGAAATGCTGTAAGAGGTCCACCCACCGTAGTTTTGTCCCCTCTCCTTTTGATAGCAGTAAAATTGAGGAATCTCTAAGTAAACAAAAAATTTTCAAGTATTACGCTATAGGGTGAGAAAAATATATGCTTATAATATTTTTGAAACTCGTCGCAGAAGGAATAGCTAAGGTTTACTTTTGTTTACAGGCATCTTCTTCTAGTAGGCCTGGTACAAAGCGGAAAACTAATAGTGCCTCTACGGACCTTCGAAGCTTTTTCTCTCGCGTCCAAATACAAAAGACGCCAGAAGCAGCAGGGGGAAATAGACAATTTGTTAACACCATGCCTTCATGCTGCACAACTGACAATGAGACTCAGGCTGAGTCCATGGTCCTTTTACAATCCCCTCCACGTAGCCACAAAACATCGACTGAAGCTTCAATTTCTTCACTTCCTTTGGCTAAAAATTTCAACTGTGATGCAGGTCTCTTCATTGTACCAGGAAAGGAATGACCTGATGATAGGAAAATAGCAGAACTTTTGGAAAGCCCTTGGACATCCACAAGCCACTACAAGTATCCCTTTTCAACTCATAGGAAGGGAACCGCGGAAGAGCGTCGTTACGTGAGGATAAAACATCTTGAAAAGTACCCTTGGCTTGTGGTTTCTCCCTCAATGAATGGACGTTTCTGTAGGTATTGCCCTTTTATTCCCAATCAACGGCAGCTTGCGGTACAAATTTGCTGTTAAAATCCCTCGTTACAGAGCCGTTAAAGTTTTCAAAACTGCTAGGGAAACTAGATGATCTGGAAAACCACCAACACACAGTCTATCACAAAGGTGCAGTGCCCAGTTGGCCCTGAATTTTCTGGAAAAATACAAAAAACCTGAAAATCAAAACACAAGCCAACTGGACGGCTACAGAAGGGAGAAAATCAAGGAAAATAGAGAAAATCTGAAGCTGATATTTAAAAATGTGATTTTTCTTGGCCGTCAGATCATACCATTCAGAGGTCATCGGGACGACGCGACGGTGCATTATCATTGGACGAGCCCTTGACGAATGACGGTAACTTCCGAGCATTACTGCGTTTTCGTTGCTAGGTATTATAAAAAAATATAAAAATACAAAAGGAAAATAGTATTTTCTGAATATGTACTTATCTTTTTATTTCATTACAACCAATTTTCATATTGAACGGCATTCAAGAAGATTTATTTCAAGGAGTTCGAAATCCTTGTGTAGGCTGCCGCGGGTTGATGAATGGGAAGATGCAGGTTATCCGCGTTTTGGACCGCGTTGGTCTATGTTTCCTTGGACGACAGTTTAGTAGGCGTTGTAGTCGGCGTCTTCTGGTCGGTGAAGTGAAGGCGCAGCAATTCGTCGTCTTATATATCTCAAGCATTAGACCTGACTCCTACGGGTGAGATATATAAGACGACAAATGGCTGCACCTTCACTTTACCGACCTGAAAAGCCGACTGAAACGCCGCCGAAACTGTCGTCCGAGGAAACATGGACCAACGTGGTGTAAAACCCGGAAGACACTTCACTTCTTCACAAGAATGGCATTCTTTACATCGGTTTTTTACGTTTTTCAAATTTTATTAGATAGATTTACTCAATAAATTATCAAATCTCTTATATATATGTGTATATATATATATATATATATATATATATATATATATATATATATATATAATCTTTGGAAGTTTTCGCCAATTGGCCACAAATATATAAATTCAAACTTACTTGAATTTATATATATATAATGTCTTGGTAGAAAATCGCTCTCGGCGACGATGCACATGCATAAATAAAACAGTGATACACTAAACAAACACAGAAACACGCAAAAAGGACACTCACAAAATAAAACTTGTACGTTTCGGCGTCAGGACGCCTTCGTCAGCGGTAGAGGAATCTACCGCTGACGAAGGCGTCCTGACGCCGAAACGTACAAGTTTTATTTTGTGAGTGTCCTTTTTGCGTGTTTCTGTGTTTGTTTAGTGTATCACTGTTTTATTTATATATATATATATATATAATCTTTGGAAGTTTTCGCCAATTGGCCACAAATATATAAATACAAACTTACAGGAGGTAGGAGAAATAGGAAAAGATAAAGAATTCGTTCTTACGGAACGTTTCGAACCAGTTGGTCCTTCGTCAGCTCTGACTTCTAGAGCTGACGAAGGACCAACTGGTTCGAAACGTTCCGTAAGAACGAATTCTTTATCTTTTCCTATTTCTCCTACCTCCTGTAAGTTCGTATTTATATATATATATATATATATATATATATATATATATATATATAACCATTCATTCATTCACTCACACCGCTCACAGGCGTAAATAATAAATATTTCGTTCAAACAGGTGGTGAAAGAAAGAGGATAGGAAACATATAAAATTGTACAACACAATGGTGATGTGAAGATGGAATGATGGCCGATTCCAAGTGAAAAAAATTCGTCTAGACCGGGAATTGAACCACGGACCTTCCGATTTCGCGCCGGTATATATATATATATATACAATATGCCAAGAGGGTGGCCGATAAACATGTTTTTATATTTTTATCGGCCACCCTCTTGGCATATTGTATATTTATCACCCGAGTGATTCTCCTAGAAGTTTTATATATATATATATATATATATATATATATATATATATATATATATAATAAAAACACTTGACAGGGGGTGGGGAAAGAAAAGTAAAAAGAGAGAGAGGACTTACTGGACGTTTCGGGCATGTAGGCCCTTCTATATATATATATATATATATATATATAGATTGCCACACCAAAACTACGTTCCAAGCGCTTCATTTCTTTTAATTTTCCGAGGGAAGTCCACCCGGACATCTATTTAGTTGAGATGTATTGCATACCCCCCAGGCGCCGCGGGAAGTAGTGAACCGCCCCCCCCCCCCCTCCAAAACAACGACCTTAATCCGCCCCTGGACGCAGCCAAGGCAGTCCTGGGAGTAGGAGTAACACCTGTGTACTCCTGGCACACAGTGTTCCCCGTCGTCAACTCCACCTACTCTTCCCGCACACGTGATGGCAGATGAGTCACCGTCCATATTCTACCTGAATATTAATGGTGCCGTGGGGCGGAAATAGACCCTACTCCAGGAACAAATGAGGGCAAAAGAGTTCGCCATCATGGGGCTGGTGGAGACCTTTTTACGCCCCAACTCACATGTTAACATTTCCTTTTTCCAGGAATTCGGCACCCCAAGGACAGGCAACCGCTCAGGTGGAACAACACTACTAATCCGAAGAGACATCCCCGCCACTCAGATAGACGTCCCCGCAACCTGCCTCACATTGGGAAACGAGGCAGTCATAGCCAAGATCATCCTCCAACGCCGACCGATTGTCATCTCTGTGGTCTACTCCAGGCCCAATGCTGCATTACATGTCCCCCTCTTCAACCATTTAAATAATATGAATATGCCTTTTATTATTATAGGTGACCTCAACGCCCGCCACACAGCTTTTAGAGACCATATTACGACCACCAAAGGAAGGGCATTGGAGAATTGGCTCCTAGGAAATGCGGCAGTAAGGCTGGATATCTCTTCCCCTACCAGCATTGGACGCGGCTTCTCCTTCCCCGATCATGCGATCGTGTCGGCCGCTCTTACGGTCTACACGGGGAGCGTGACCGTGGGGTTTTGCTTCACGTCCGACCACCTACCTTTCACCTTTCCCTTCTCCCTTACCACCCACCTCCCGCCCCGTACCTTTATCCGGCCAAACTACCGCAAAATGAAATGGGAGGCATTCAACGAAGACATCAAGGCGAAGGTTGAAACTGTGGGTGAACCATACAGCACAAACGACGTTGACGAGGCCCTGAAAACAATTGAAGACGCCTTCTCCGCAGCCACCGAACAGATACCCACCATCACCATCGACCCCTCCAAACCCCCATTGCCACAACACATACTGACGATGATCAAAAACAAAAGGGCACTATACCGTCAGTGGGTCCGCACGAGGGACCCGTGGGTAAAAATGGAGTGGAATCTAACTAATGCCCATATCAAGAGAGAAGTCATTGCCCAGAAGGAACGGAGCTGGCAACAGGCCTTCCAAAAACTGGACTAACGGGATGGAGCCGGCTTCTGGAGACAATTTAAATTGCTAACTGGACTATTGAAATCCACCAGACTCTCACTCATTGGACCAGACGTTGACCCGATAGCAGACCCCGAGGGACAGGCTGAAGAATTTAAGAGGGTCCTATCAGATGTATAATCCCCGATGGACGACCCATTTTTCCTGGAAGAACAGAATGAGAGAGATACTGCCCGCCTCCAGGACATCCAAGACGTCCTTCAGCCAAGAAGACACTACAAGACTTTGACGAGGATTTGTGATGACATCATACGCCCCATCTCATAAGAGGACATGATGGATGCCATGCCAAAGAAAAGTAAAGCCCCCGGAGAAGACAAAATAACAACGCTGTATCTGCACCCTCATGCTTACCACTACTGAGGAATATATTTAACGTGCTTCTCGCCCTAGGCTACTACACCAGGACATGGAAAAGAACGACCATGGTGATGATAGCCAAACCAGGCAAAGACAAAAGCAGGGCCGGGAACTACAGGCCAATAAGCCTCACCAGCACCGTGGGGAAATGGTTCGAAAGGATCGTCGCCCGAAGAATGGTCAACTTTTACGAAGACATCGGTGTCATGCCCCAGCACCAGTATGGCTTCAGACCCCACCACTGCACCGCCGACCCGTTAGCCCTGCTCACTAGTACCGCCATGGAAGCCATAAACAGGAACAGATATACTGCAGCTCTGTTCCTGGACATAGAAAGGGCGTTTGACAGCGTATGGCATGAGGGACTGCTATACAAAGTGTCAATGATACCAGTAATGAGCCCAAAGCTTCTTAGTATTATCAGCAGTTTTCTGGTGAATAAAGAAGCCAGGGTAAGGGTGGGCAAGCACCACTCTGCACCCTTCCCCATCACAGCCGGCGTTCCCCAGGGAACCGTCCTTTCCCCCCTCCTATTCACTCTTTACTGCTGGGATATGCCAAAGGATGAGGCAGCGAACCCGGTTACCCTGTGCCAGTACGCAGATGACACTGCACCGTGGTGTACCGGAAGATCTCCGGAGTTGGCTACTACGCATCTACAAGACATGGTTACACGCATAGAAGGCTGGTTCCGAAGATGGAGGATGAAACCAAACGCTGCGAAGACCCAGCTCCTCATCGCTAAACCTCTAGGAAAGAGACCACCAGCATGCAGCATCCAACCAAGGAATCAACGGGTCACGGATACGGGAGCAGCCAAGTACCTGGGAGTCATCGTGGACAGGAACCTTGCATTTGTTTAACATGTTCAGGAGATCCGGGCAAGGTGCAGCAGGCGAAGTAACCTCATTCGCGCGGTCCACGCAGGCGGGCGTGGAGTATCGACGAGGTGTTGTATGCTCCTATATCGGGCCTTTGTGAGATCAGTCATGGAGTATGCGGCCCTTGCCGTCCTTCAATTGAGACGGAACATATTTTCGTACGCCACCCTTGAGCGTCGGATTTTGCGACAGGCCTTCGGCCTGCACTACCGAACCCGGAGCAGTACCGTGTACAAAATTACTAATTCTGAACCCATTCTACACAGGCTTTGTAGACTACGGAGCAACGCGGCCAGGCGAATCGCCACCAACAACCCAGATCTACTACAAGAGATTATGTCCAGAGGCAGCGGACCAATCCCGAAAGCAAACAAAACCAAGCTCTACTCCACTCCGAGGTTTATCGCCGACCACCTGCACCTGTACCACCCAGACATCATCCTGCCTCCAACAGATATTCGACCCGTCATTCCAGCACCGCAGCAACTGACCACCACGCCGGGACTCCCGCTGGTCCAGAAAAAGAAAAGGAGACGTAAAACCACAACCCCGGCAGTGAATCCCTAGCCCAGTGATTTCCCCCAGTGCCAACCCAGTGAAGTAAATTACTATGCCAAAGACTATCCAAAGACTATTTAAAACTATTTTTCAAAGTATATATATATTTACAGTTGTTAAATTTCAAAAGTATATCCCAGTTATTATTTATTCTTTATTTTATTTATTCATTATTTATTTTCTTCATTCTGATATTTTTATCTCCGTTGTTGTTTGTTACGACCTGACAACGGTTTTTGTGGGTTTCCCGTCGTCCTTGGGCAATGGCCCGGTCAAGCTTTCCCCGCACATTTATCCAGTGAAAGGTGATACCTGCCCTGAAGAGGCGAAAGCCTACACCAGGGTCCACATTTGCGTTGTTATCTCTGTCTTTGTTATTATGTTTTGTTATACTCTTCTATTTCCTGTAATTTGTTTGCAAATGTGGAATAAAACACTTGTTGACTTGGGGTGACCTAAAGGAGGACTACGGATAAGAAATGGAGAGAAAATAGGACAGAGAGACATGGATAGCCTATAGCGAGGATTTCGTTTCTGTGGGGGGTTGAGTACAAGCAGGGTGGAGGGAGGGTAATTTTTTAAAATTAGGAGCTAGTTTTTGTGTTTAAGCAATTAAGAATGCATAGCCACTGCGGTGTAACAGCCGATATTTACGATTTTTACCCGTGCAATCTTCTGAAAGAATAAAAAAAAACAGTTTTTCAAGCTTGAGAATTACAAATATTTTTATTTAAAAAGATGCTCAAACTAAAGAACACATTAATTAAACACAATTCGTTTAAAAAATATAACTTTCTCCTTAAGTGCCCTTTATTTAAATTTCGGAGGGGGGGCCCGGACCCATGGATCCCCCCCCCCACCCCGGCTACATCATTGTGAATAGAAATGGGTATAATAAATATGAACAACAAAAGAGTACTCATTCCGTCGAATGTGACGTTTAACTGTGGACCCCTCTCGCCTTTGTTTGAGATCGGGATAATGCAGACCCTCCTCTTAACCCTTCCTCAGTTCCTCTAATAATTCCTCCAACACCAACCAACCCTCCTATCCTAAACGCACTAAACCTCAGTCACAGTCTAAACAAGTAGTTTAGACTGTGCCTCAGTGGTCAGTCGCCACCCCAAAATATCTAACTATGTATGTGTATGCACCATTAGTAGGGTGTAGGTAGAAGTGGGGAATGTTAGGAAAAGGTACCTTTATAGCCTACTATAGGGATTTATGTTCCTCTAGGTTCATTCCATGTCAAGTGGTCTAGGGCTCCCCGCTCGGCCATCTCGGATTTTAATAAATTTTTTTGTATTGGGTGGTACACATCTCAAACAAAATTTAGCACACAATTGTTTCTTTTTCTACTGGAGATATAGGTTCATTAATTAATTATTTATTTATCTTTTTCCAACGTTTCGCAATTGTATATATGAATGCTTCTTCAGGGCTCAGAGAGAGAGGGAGAGAGAAAGTTTTCTGAATTTTTATTGTATAATGGACCATTATATATACTTTGTATTTTATTTCATTATACAATAAAAATTCCTCATCTTCAGGGTTAAAGGGCTACAATCATTACAACATCGGGAAAAATGGAGAACATCACCCTGTGGTAAGCCTGAGAAATACCTTGTGGAAGTTAATTTGAATATTACTGCTAAGATAATATACGCTAATTTGTTTCTTGGGATACAATATGATTTTCGTTAAGATTAAGAAAAAGTCGCTGCAGCAGGCGAAGTATTGTCTTAAATGAATTCAGGCCATAGAAGGTTTTAGTTTATGAGAGGGAATATAAGCTTGCAGTACCATAAAATTATCACCCGGGCAAACGACCACGTCCCGACTCCTATTACATGCGACAAAGAGAGCGCGCCCTTTAAAATTACATTCGATGCTGCTCGTTTTTATTTCAATTCATGCATGGAGGAAAAGGCCATTTTAGGAAAGGGCGGCGATTGAAGAAATAACAGACGTAGTGCTGAGTCCTTGATGCGATAGCAGAGATGAATCATTTAAAAAATAATTTTTAACGAAAATGAAATCGATGAACACTGTATGCAGACACATGCACGAGTTCAACACATGACTCCAATGAGCGGCAATTCATCATGAAAAAAATATTTTGACTTACTTCCGGGATACCAACTCTAATCAACCTTGAATATATGTTATAGGCCTATATTCAAGGTCTATGAGTGTAATAAATGCAGGATAGGCAGTTCTTTTCAGAGTCAGGTTAACGCCACCTCAAGTAAATACTTTACTTTAGGTGGTGTTGGTCAGGTTAGGCTCTCATTGTCAGCAATCTCTCCTAAAGATTCTTGTCGTTAATGCCGATAACCACCTCCGGATCAAGGCTTCCTCCTCTATAAATGCAAACTTTGACGATTCATGTTTTAACTCTGAAAGGAAGTTATCAAAACTCTGCCCTTCCTTTTCGGAAAGAAAAATTTATCATACTCAAACACAACATTTTTCAAGGGCACTCAATAATTGTAAAAGTTCTCTAAGACAACTCTCAGGTTCGTCTTTTCATCATCACTGGAGAAATTAAAGGTATTTTTATTTTTCATTCAAACTGTTTTTCTCCATTAGCCTAAAGGAAAATAAGAAACTTCTGTTTAAATCGCCTCCAATTCTTCTGATACGTTACCAGAAAGACTCAATTCTTTTGGTGGGTGAAATACAGTAGCCATATTAAAATTACTTCCACTTTGTGTTTTCTGTTAAAAACTTTACATAGCATGCCATGGCTATGTTATTGCGGTTCTTTTCTAACCTTATGGGATTTATTTGCTTTAGGTTTTTTTTCAATGCTGGCAGCATAAATGGAAACCTGCAACCATCCTCTCTCAATACATTGCTTTAGTAGAGTCAGAACTCTGTCCTATATTTATTTTATAACATTAAATGCAAGGTCTAATGTGAAATTAACAAGTTCTTCGCTGCATGAGGCTGTGAAAAATTCGCGGCGGTAAAGAGCTCACTCGATTGCAGCTCCCTTACTGGGGTACTGGCAATATAGGGAACTACACTTTAAGCCGAGTGACCGGATCGCATCCCCAGCGAAAATAAACCAAAGTAAATCCTCAGCATGAATCTCACGCACTCTATCGACTCACGAATTTTCATATAAAAATTGAAGAAACTAGTGAATATTGCATTCCATTCCAAAACCATATTTAAATGCTAGTTTGTGACGCCATCATGGAAGAGTTCCCTACTAGTCTTGGTATGATACCATTGATTACTTCACTCTACGCCCCCTTCGCCTTTCATCCCTTCCCTCCCTTCCATAAAAGCAGTGCATGTCATTTCTTTTTTAGCATTACGCAGTGAAATGTGAACACGGAGCGTTGGTACGCCTGATGACATCACTTTTTATAGGGATGAGTATATATGTGACCAATATGTGACATTGGACTTAGGATCTGTTGTCACAGGTATAGTGATGAAAAGGGAGATGCTATATTAGTCATAGGTATTAGCAATGTGCATCATCTAGTAAATAATTTCTTGGGGATTTGTTTCTGAAAAATCAATGGCCTCATTGAACTTCGTAACGCCCTACAAAGTATACAATGTCAGCTGTGCAGCTGAGTGATAAGTTCCTTGTAGAACAATGTATCATTATCTGTAGATTTAAGATGTTGGTTTTTGTTATCATGGATTTCCTTATCTCTTATCGTGCATTGATTGATGGTCTCTAGTGTGTTGCCTTAGTTGACCCTACAAGTCTTTGCATTATTTTGACAAATATTCTTGTTCATTTGGCTCATCAATTGTTTATTCAATATATAACTTATAAATGATTACAATGCCCTTTTTAAATTCACAGTTATCGTAACTATACAATGACGATGTACATCGCGCTTATAGTTAGAATAGGCCCATCAATATTTTTGATTTATAAGTCGAGTGATTTTTTTAATGGTGAAATAGGAAAAACGATATCATATTGGAGATAGCATCTTCTCTTTACCATTGTATGTTGTGAAGGACTACTAAATCCATGGGTGAACTGTACGTAATGTTATGTCCATATCATGATACATTTTACAGGCCCCCCTGTGAATTTAAGTCGGTGATGAATCATTTTGTTTGGGTGTGGCGTTAAAAGGTGGGCGATGGGCCAAGGGCCTAGTATCCCCACTGTTGGCAGGAGGTCTAGCATACGGTCATCATGGAGGTCTCCATTCACAGCAAGGAGATCTCGAACACATCAAGAACCTCTCAGTGCTACGTACAATTTCGTAGACAGCGACTTAAAGGTAAGCCTTTAGACTGGGCTATGAGTAACCCTTCTGTGAACGCTGTAGCTGAGTGCATACTATTTCCAGTTGTACTTTGAGTAATTGTTTGTCAAATATCAGAATAAACATTAGAAAAGTTTAATTACCTTTCAGATGGAGCAACTTAATATTAATTTAGCAACTGAGGAAGAGTTAATGACTTTACCAGGCATCAGCCGTTCAGTAGCTCAAGGAATCGTAGAATATAGACAAGCGATTGGGCGTTTTAATAAAGTGGAAGATTTAGCACTTGTCTCAGGAATCGGTGCTCATAAACTTGACCTCATACGACCTGAAATATGTGTCTCACGGAAAAAGAACAACTCAAGGTGAGTTTTCTATAATTTTCATTTAGCAACTTTGCCTCTCCCAAGTGTAATTTATAGTTTATTTTGTCGAACTGGCAATTTATCTGCCCAAAATGACCAACATAACCCTAACAAAATATAGTCACTTCTCTGTATCTATGATTCAAAACTACTCTCTTAATGAGGTTAAAATAAATGAGCATTGCTGTAGCTGAATGCAAATGGTGAAGAACATTATACAAATATTCTAACATTGAGTGTTTTATTCTAACGAAGAAACTCTTATGCTTTACCTCACAGTTCACCATCCTCACGTGCCCAGTCATTTGACAGCTTACCAAGCAATGGTTCAGGCAACACTAAAACTCAAAATAGTGCAGTGGATGGAGTCACAGGAACCACTGCCATACCTCCTTCGCCAAGTGTGTCAAATTCAAAGCCCACACCTGTTGATATAAATAATGCCTCAGTTTTTGAATTGATGAGTGTAAGTCATATTGATAGAAACTCATATTAAGCATTGAAATGCAAGATAAAAGAGAATGAGGCATGTACAATGCCTCCAGATGCCATGTTTATGTTGGAAATTAATCAGTGTATTCATAAGTTTTGCATTGTTCTATGTGGAACAGGTCCGAGGATTGAACCAAGAGTTGGCAGCCAATATTGTAGCTCACCGTGATCGACGAGGGCCATTTCGCTCTGTGGATGATTTGGCTCGTGTGAAAGGACTTGGCTTGTGGCGTCTTAATTCCATGCGATCTCAGCTTTGCGTTAAAGTCCCGCCAGACAATTTTGCTAGCAATGGTCTCAGAAACACCATCACTCCAAGTGGAATTGGCAGGAATAATGCATGGAAGGTGCCTAAGGTGAAAAAGGGTTGCAACTCCACGTGTGATAACCGTAGATTAGGTAAGTGAATCTCTGGAGACTTTCCCTCAGTCCTTCTCCTGTACTTCTACTTGCATCATCAGCAGTAGTACACTAATCATTAATATAAAAAATAACCTCAGGTCCCCAAAGGGTAGCTATATGTTGCTAGTGTTATCCTGCACGATTGATTGAATGCTGGGAGAAAATTATGAGCCTATTAGCTTGGCAACCATTGCTCAAGCTCCTGTGCCCTCCATAGTCTTTTATGTATGTTTATTATTGTTGATATGAGTGATCCCACTTGCAGATGTGATACTTATTACCACTTGGGTAAATGAGAGAACTCAAGCGTGGATGGAGATGCTATAATATTAGTAATTGTTGTTTGACCTCCTTGGTCATACTGAATGCCGATGTAGCTGAGTATAATATGCTATATTGCTACTCACATGGTTGTGTATTTGTGCTTCATTGGAGTCTGCTCTTAACCCTTCAACAATGAGCCACATAGTCACTACGTTGGGCATGAACTTCACATGTTGCCGAGCGACGTAGTCACTACGTCGCGACGATTCCATTTAAATCTCCTCTGACCTATGAGATGGGATTCATATAAATCTCCTCCAGGCTTGAAGGGCTAACGGCAATGTTTGATGGGCTTTTGTCTTAATGCATGAGTGTGTGCATCCTCCTCAGAACACAGAAATCATGTTCCAAAGTTCAGTATAGACTTCCTGTTTCAATTATATGCTGAATGGAGTATGTATCCTGTGTTTGAAGCCTTTGTTCACTCATTACCATTTGACGTTTGAATCCATAGTGCTCTCTGCACTAGCCTGATTTTCTTCTGTATGAGACTAGAAGCTTTACCTTGTTTGCTGTAGTGGATCTATGTAATGTGGATGCAATGTTTTTGTCTCCATATACACCTCAGGATAGGGGAAACATATTAGTTGTTCTTCAAATTTTGACTGTTGCTTTAAATTACCAGTCCCTCAGTAGAGCCAGTTGCTAGAACTGAGTCTTCACAACCAGTGAGCTAAATTAAAGGTATAGGTTGCAGTAGTGATAATGCCCTGAGTAGATACACAAATGTGCCTCCGGCTGGAGATGGTTTGTATAGTATGATGGAAAATATTGTGATTGTGGGTAGCAGTTGTGGTCAGACTAGAAAAACTACCTTAATGAAAATACTTTTATTGGAAAAACTATATTTGGTATCACTTGATGATTTGTTTGTCTGAGTCATCGATGGAACTTGAAGTAGAGGTAGTCATTGATATGCATCTATTAAAAGAGCTAAAAGTAAACAGAAAGTTCAGCACAGTTGATGGAAGGACTGGGTTGGGAGCTGAGAGTGACTCAGGAGGCTATGAACTAGGCTGAGATAATTTGAAAAATTCAGACCGTGTGAGTTTCGGAGTGATGTAGAGGGAGCTATTTTGATCCCACACTGCCTCTGTGTAAACGGCATAATGAGGGAGATACACTGTCAAACAGGATGTTGCAAAAATCCCTTCTGTCCGTGCCCTACCAATTTCTTCAACAAAAACAGATAAAGACACATACTTAGATACCCGAGAGACTGAGTGTGGTAGGTACAAAAAGCTGTGGTTGGAAGAAGAAATTTAAGAATTGCATTATTAGTAATAAAATTGATTGTAGCCATCACAGATTGTTTTTTATGACAAAGTTATTACATGTACCCGTCATGGCTTTCTTTCGTCTAATTTAATTCTTATGAGCATATTAGAAAGTATTAGTTTGATCACTCTTCTATTATTAGAATGCACTATTTTTTAAATTTTGTTTGGTGACAACTAAACATATTTTCTATTATCCTTTATAAGCTAGTTATGAAAGCGTTGTTGTGAAACTACTCTTTTATTCCACAAGTTTATGTGAAACTGGATACCCTACAAAGAACCTTGTCTATGCTGTGCATGGGATGTATACATATCCTGTAAATGTTGCTTTGCTATGCAATGAGACATTTAAAATCAGTAACCTGGGTATGGTAAGTAAATTGGGAGAAAAGTAGCCTTATGTAGGTTCATAATTACTTTGTGTTGGTCAATTATTTTAAACTTTAGTAATAAACTTAACAATCCTATCACCACAGAATATGTGCGGAGAAGCTAAAAGCAATAATAGCTGTAATAATAAAAAGGGAGGTATCAGGCATGATGTTGTGGAATTTCAGCATAATTTAGAAATTTAAAATGAAATTTTCCTCAGATAAAGATTTATTCGACCTGGGTTTCGATGCACTGCATCATTGTCAGGTCTTGATGATGCAGTGCGTTGAAACCTGGGTCGAATAAGTCTTTAACATCGTTGCTTTTAGTTTTGTTTGAATGAATAATTTACACAGTTTTCCTTTTATACCACTTCCAAATATAAACAATGCTACAAAAATCACCGAGTGCATGGCAATGATTCAAGCTTTGCACCTAAGGAACTGGCTAAGAATTTGGTGGATGTACTCTACGATCATTACATTAAAATGATATGGAACAACCAATTTGGCCTCGCTTTGTATACATTCTATTGCATCGCTGTATGAGATCTAGTCTCCAATTGAGGGAATTGTGATAATAGTTCACCACATTGGTAGTATCATTTTCCTGTGTTTTAAGTAGTGTGCAAAGTACCTATGTAATGCTAGTTGTTCTGTTTATAAATTTATGGATTGTGATAATTTTAAGTGTCTGTTCATGAAACATTGCTCATTCTGTTACATTTCTCCCTGCTAACATTCTACACTCAAGTAGTGAAAAAGTAGTACACATTCTCATTGCACCATTTATTGTATTTATGCCCTGTGGAATTACTCATATTGATCCAAGTTTGTGTTGTCTGTAGGCTAAGGCACCTTTGCTGAATGAGAGCCTGAACCTGTAGACATTTTTAGAACATTGTAGTATTGGTAAGACTTTTTGTGGCCTGAAGAATTTTCAATTAAATCAATTCAATAACAAGTCTTGATTTCTTTCATACCTACTTGTTAAATTTCTTTCAATTTAGAAAATAGCAATCAATCTGTCTTGTTGTTTGCTCATTTCATGCAATCTTTACTTGAATCTTTCTCTGTCACTGTAGTGTCACAAATATATCATGGAAGTGTTGATTTGAAACATTTTGGAATAATTAATAATGAGATTTTATTTATTTTACATACGTTTTTGTTTTTAACTTTGAAACAGTTTTTCTTATTAGTTTCTATCATGAGTTTTACCTTTTTCTTTGAAAAATTTCATATTATTTTAGTTTACCTAATTATCGTTGTCTATGGATAGACTTTTCAAAGCCTTACTTTCTTTTAGGGCATCGTAAAACTTCATCTGCTCCTATTAAATACTCTGGTTCATTTACATTAGCCAATGGCATAGACTCCTCAGCATTGCCAGTAATGAATGGGGCGGCTATAACCTCAGACTGTGATGAGCTGCTAAATAAAGATTTAGAGCACCATGAAAGTGGAGATCCTCTGTGGGACTTGTTTGAACTACTCTCCCTCCATTCTGAACGACCCATTGTTGAGGAAATTGATGACGTGAAAAGTGAAATGAAAGGAAGTGGAGTAATTTTAAGAGTGGCATCTTGGAACTTGGATCACTTTTCTGTTGATAAAGCAGAAAATCCAGGTGTCCGAGAAGTCATATGCCGCACAATACTGGAAAACAGGTAATCATGGATAATTTTGCTATTGAATGTGTATTCAAGTTGTTTTCATTTCCGTTCATTTTGATAAAAAGTGCTTCCAAATTATCATTTCAATTGACATTTTCAGGTTTATTGTAGTTGCTGTCCAAGAAGTATTAGATGAGGCAGCTTTGAAAAAGGTAATGGATATCACATGCTTGTCAAACATAGCTTCTGCTTTGTAAATATTTCTACTGCCCCATATGCAGTAGAACCCATTTTTTAACTTTTAATTGGGGTTAACTGAACCTGCTCAAACAATATGGCATAAAATGTAGGCTTTCGTGGATATACTTGGTACTATGTCATCGCGTGCCCTCCCTTAGACATAGCTCATGTGAAGAAATCCTATCATCTCTTGGCCTATCACACCTCTCCCTTCGCCGGCTGACTTCGGACCTTAAATTCCTGCACTCCATCATGAATGGGTCCTTCCGCTCTGATCTTCTTCTTTCCTATTTTTCACTCCGCATCCCAGCCCGCATCACTCGCAATTTGAGTCTGTTACACACACCCAAATTCCGTCTCTCCATTTCCCAACGATCACTATTGTACCGCCTACCTTCATCTTTCAATGCCCTAACTAATAGTCGCCCCACCCTTGACCTTTTCTCCTCACGCAACGTCTTTTTCTCCCAACTGAAATGTAATGCGTAACATTCATGTCATCTTCGCCTCATTCTTGCCTTGTTTATATTTTGAATATTTCTGTTTTGTTTCTACTACAATTGTTGTTTTTTAATTTATTCTGTTTATTGAACCCAATGTAAAGGCCAAAGTTGCTGTTTTTGGAGTTTTTGATAAATAAATAAATAAAATACTTTAGACGAAACAATAAGAAAGGCAGTAGAAACGGCTTATTTAAAATTGATAATTTTCTGATATATCCCAACAATGAAGTATTCACTCTCTTTATCTTACATTTGAAAGTTTAAAAAGGATAATGAATGCACAAGGGCAGTTACTCATGAATTGGAGAAGAGGATGGTGGAGTTAGAGAAGCCTTGTCATAAAATATATTTTTCTTGAACAATCTTACGTACACAGGGGTCGTCATTCCTCACAAAATATTGGGTTGCCTTGGAGTAGTCAGGGTGCTTATAATTCCAAAAAGGGAACCAGCAGCAATCATGCAACCTGAGAGAAAGTTTTTGTCTTTCTCAAATGTCTATTGATGAAGCTAAGGCGAGACATATCAGCAAGAAAATTGAAAAAAATCAAGGTCCTATGAGGAAATGAATATTTTGAAAAAGATAATGCTAGAGCATGCTTGCAAGTTCAAACAATATTTCCTGAAGACAATTTTTTATTTAACATTTTTAGCAAATGGCCATATTTATTGAATTAAGATATGCCTCTTTCTTTATTTTTAGGCCTATAAGTTCATTAGGCCACCCTTTGGATTGAAAAAATTTGGTGTTGACATGTGGTTACTTAGAGTTCAAGGAATTACATTTTCTCTCTTACCTCAATTACTTATTTGCTGGCTGACGTGGAAGTGATAGAATAAAATCACAAATGGTAGAATTATGTATATATATAGACAGGTTAATGTAATTGAGTCCAAATATAAAAACAAACTTTTGAATATTTTAGGTCTGTGATGAAATGAATCAACCAATCTTAAGGAGAGTGGCAGAGTGGAAACATAATTCTCGGGCTTGGAAATATGCTGTCTTTCGACCGTCTAAGAAGGTATTAGTGGTTATATTCTTTGTGTTTATATTTTAAAGTTTTGAAAGTCTAAGCGACTGTATTTTGAGGATGATGCATATTATTCATAACTGAATCGGTGGACATTCTCTGCATTTTCATGCTGGCTTTGCTGAATAAATTCAATTGGAGTAATCACAGAGTAAAAAGCTAATTAAGTTTTTGGATTTATATTTTTGCATGAGCACAATGAACAAAGGTGAATCAAGTGTGAAGTGGCGAAGAAATTGTCAATTTTCAATTTTAGCTTGCATTTTAATATTACCTTCTACCACTTTATTAGAAATATGTATCTGTATCCCAAATTTCATATATACCATGGATAGTATGTCGGTAGTTGTATTCTGTCAAAGAATTAGTATAATTTTTTTTTTTTTAGATTTCAATCCATAAAAAAATTCTCGTCCTTAAGTGAAAATTCTTTTGTGATTTTCTCTATTGTGTTCATAAAAGTAAATTTTATTTATATCTATTAAAATATTTATTTATTCCACTAAGATATCATTGCTGTGAAATGAAAATTGATCGGAGTAATTCCTATTTACAGAGTTGTTACTTTTGTTTTTTTAATCCACAGAGTGCCATGAGTCTAGGGTTTTTGTATGATTCTGGTCGAAAGGTTGAGCTGATTGATTCATCAGAATCTTGCCATCTTGAGAAAGCCCGTTCTCGCTCGGTTCCTCTAATTGAGGCTGTAATGGCTGTGTTTAAGGTATTTATTATATTTGAACACTTAAATTCAATTACTCACCAAATACATAATATAAAATTCTATGGACTGTTGATAATGGGAATGGACTGGAATGTGTTTTAAGTGTTGTTATTGCACCATTTGGTCCCCTGTTGAGGTATAAAATGCACAAAGCTCTCAAATCTAAGCATTTGTCTTCTGATGATCCATTTTTTTCTGTGCATAAATTTTTAAAAGACTCCCTGCACTATTTATTGTGACTGGATAGGTTGAAAATAGTGGTCTAATGTAAGTTTGTGAAAGTTTCCAATTTCCTATGAGATAAGTTCATTAATCAAAGGCTTTAGCAGTGATTAGTGACCACTAGGGAAGCTTCCAAGGTATGCTGTGTAGTGAGCATTTTATGACTCAACGTTTCATCCCACATTACGTCAAGCATCTTTGGAAGCAAAGGGCAGCAAGCATCTTTGCTCTTGAAAATGCTCACTGCAACACAGGACGAATCATTGAGCCACAAAATGCTCACTGCTCACTATGCAGCTTAACTCAGAAGCCTCCATGGCAAAAGGTTAGTTATTTTTGGCATTAATTTTTGTATTTACTCTTTTAATGAAAGGTACTAAATGAGTAAGTTGCCTGTGATGTGACTTTAAGTTTAAGTAAGTATTGCTTTCAACAAACAAACAAGTTATTACATTAATTTAATTACAAATGAAACAAGGAAGCTGGGTTGACGGCTGGGTACACGTCAAATACCTAATCATTTAAATGATTTTACTCGATGAAATTGTCATTTTCTCTGTGAGATGAAGTCACATGATCTCACGTGTCTAGTATATATTTTTTTCATTATACCTATTTGACTACGTACTTCATAGGCAATATTTAGTAGGATAGTTTTGTGGTACGTGGTTGATCTCATCTCATCATCGTGGTTGATCTTTCAAAGTTGAGGGTTTACCCATTAAATTATTTAACATGCTGCCAATTTCTGCAAAGTTGGTCTCCAATGTGGTGTTCTGCAGGGTTCTCCGTGATTGGCTTATCTCCAATCCCTTATACTCACTAGAGAAGTATTATGACTTTGATTTCTCTTGCTTAAAATTCTTAGGTCTAATGTATGGTTGTGTAATTGTTTGTATGTATATTTTATGCTTTAGATGCACTCAATGACGATATCTATCACATGTAAATGTGCCGAAGATGAATAAATAAGATAAAATAAAGATAATTGTAAACTGACCAGGAATTGTTGTCTCTTATTTTACAGGTCCAGCTCTCTACTTTTTCTATTTTAAATGTTTACTGTAATCCTTGTGGAGAAATACGAAATGGCTCCAAGAGCCACTCCAAATGTGGGTACATATCTGAGCATGATTTAGCATTGCAGCACCAGTTAAAGTTTAAGGAGTCCCAGTCAGAAGTATTATGCCCATTAATAATTTTAGGAGACTTCTCTGGAATTCTCGTTAAAGGTAATGGACTTTGAGGAGGGAAAAAAATTCATTTAAATATTTGAAGAAACATATGTTAAGCATTTTGTATTCTTATTGAGGATGACTAAATTACTCTAATTATTTTATAATATTATTTCCAGATGGCAAGGCTCTCCTTCAAAACATTGGTAGTGGTTTCTGTAATGTGGCACCAATTGGCACTGTGACTAATATTGAGGATGCAAATGGAAATCTTAGGCCCTCCAGACAGTTCCATGATAACATATTTTTGGGCCCTGTAGCGAACCAGTGCTTTACTGGTAAGAACATTTCCAAGCTCATTATGTCATGATTTCATCATAGTTGCTAATATGCAGAAAGACATAAGTGTAATCCTTGAAAGTGTCTGTAATGTAGCCCATTGCATTTCTTGAGTTGCTTTAAATTGAAGTGGTGAACACATTCTTGAATCTGGGTGATGGTTAAGAAAAAATGTGTTAAGCCGAAGAGTTTTAAGTTTTCCACATTTTATATAATGTAACTTATATTTCTCAAAACGTTTTAAGGTGAATTTTTCAGCAAATCAAAGAATGCATCATTTATTTTGGTGTTTCATGCATTTGTTGCTCAGTGTAGGTAATCAACTTCAACTCAAAATTTATGTGTTCCCTGCAGCCTTTTCCAGGCACATTGACTGGTTGATGTTTTTCTGTATTTATTTGAATTTGTTTCAACATCATGACATTGTATCTCATTATGAACAAGACTAATTTGATGGTGATCTTTTAATTAATACAGTTGTTAGAGGCAGGATTATTCTAAATATTTGTTTCAAATGCCATGGTTTGTGTAATCTTGTGACCTCTGTTCCAATTTGTGAAAAGAAAAAAACCTTTTTAAATGTGGAATTTTCAAAATGAATGTTCAGTAATAATATTCGTGATTTTGAGTTTTTCACTTTCCTCTGTGGGGATTTACGATCATGAAATGAGGAAATACTTAAAAATTTTGATGCCAGGATATCATTCATCAAGTATAGGGAAATTGGCTCAAGAGTATTTTTAGAATCACTTTAATAATCTGTGTGAAACATGATGAAAAAGTCATTATTGGAGTTATATTGTGCCTGAAAACAATTATAATATTAACTGTGCTAGTCCCATCCCTTTGTGAGATGAATACTAATTATAAAGGCAAAAAAAATTTATTTCAAATATTTTAAAGGTTGAAAACCTCTTTTTTAAGGTGTGGATGGTAATTACAACCTTTCTCTTCTCAGGGCAATGGGGTGTTGTTAGGCGTGGCTTGTGTCATTTGGCGATCCCTAAAGGCTGGGCATGGGGTGGTCCAGTGTCAAGTCATTGTCCACTTTGGTGCAGGTTGGCCTTGGAGCAGAAAGAGAAAGTTGGATCGGCTGCCAATGCAGTGGCCACTGCCACTGGCAGCAGATCCAACAAATCAGAAGACAAAAAATATCAATGATGTGAGGATATTGTGTGATTTAGAGGGGATTCTAAGCTTGAAGCATT
This sequence comes from Pyrrhosoma nymphula, assembly GCA_963573305.1. Taxonomy (NCBI): domain Eukaryota; kingdom Metazoa; phylum Arthropoda; class Insecta; order Odonata; family Coenagrionidae; genus Pyrrhosoma; species Pyrrhosoma nymphula. The sequence goes on along the minus strand of OY754330.1, from coordinate 64,817,512 downwards.
GGAATGTTGAATGTGAAATGAAAAGGGTTACGCCACATAATCCACATGAGGGCCAAGTTTTTGAGAGCCTAGACATAGTTTAGAATATTTTGAGTGAGTAACTATTAATGAAGTTCTGGTCTCCTCTGGAAGGTGTTTTAGCTCAGATTTGTTGAGGATGTTTTATGTATCATGTTTTATTCATCTTTTATAGAGTCCTCCATGCCATAAGTCATGCTTATACTACTGCTTTTTATAACTACTTGTTTTCTGTCGGCCTGTCATATGGCTATCTTCACTGAATTGCCTGTATCATCACCTACTATGTCGTATGTGTTTAATTCATTTATTTAACCACAATTGTACAGTTTCATAGTTTAAAAAAAATGTTCCCTGAGCAGTTAAATTGCGGCAAATTATTTCAAATTATTTTTATAAGAAAACCGATGGAAATAACCGGATGGACTGGCATAAAAAAAAGACTGATATGAAATTTTTCTATCTCTGTTATGTGTAGAAAACTCAAAGAACTTAATGTGGATTGCGGATTCTTACAATGGAGTGATCTCATTTCCAGGAGTTTTTACTTATTTATTGTCAATTATTTCTCATGTCTAACCAAGAGAGAAGTGATCTTCATATTTAATACAGGTGTGGCCCCTTATGCCTTCCACATAACATTAAATTTTAAGGGTTTGTCTCAAATTTAAAGTGTTGTGTGATCAATGTGATAGACTGTGAATGGTGAAACGCTAAATGTTCCAAATAATGTCTATTTTTGTGTTAATTTTTCATATATTTTTAATTTCCCTCCTTTTTACCGGTGGGAATGAACTGTTCGTTATTGCTTTGAATTAGGCTTTCCTTATTGGTATTTTGCTTCAAATGCACAACCATCCAGATTATCATAAATATACTTATATTATCATGTGGCAGTATTGATATATTTTATCAATTATATGTATATTTTTAATGGAAAAGTATATGAAATCAAGAGTTTCTTTATCCCTGTTTGCAGCCTGGTGCTGTATTGGAGAATATCTTAAATGTAGGCCCCTCTTTTAATTATCAAATTTTTAATATATTTTTTGTCATGTTGTTAAAGGAGATGTATATATGTATGCCCCACTTGTAAAAGATGACTTGGGAGAATGCAAATTATTAGGCAAATATGATGCTACCCATCAAGGCAATTTCAAATGGTGGCGCTGTTTTCATTGATGAAGATATACTCACCATGTTTGTATTGTTCATATCTCTGTTAGGAACATTTTAAAGTCCTATGCAAAATTTCTGTGAATCCATTTTCAATGTATAGGAGTAGTAGTAGTAGAAAACCAGGTACTTTTTGTGGTTTTAGTCAGTTAACCCTTAATGCAAAGCAGCTTGCACTCATTCTGCAAATTTCTTTTTAATTAGGAATTGATAATTTCAGGTCTTATTGTCAAGAGCAGATTCAGAAATAGTGTAACTCAAACTTGTACATAAAAGAGATGAAATTCTACAAAACATCTTTTTGAATATTTTGTCAAATAAATGGACTCTTTCATATAAATTTAATAGTAAGGTAGCTTTGTAGCATTTCTATAGTGATGGAGACCTTTGTTGGAAAAGAAAAAAATTTTTATCCAGATATTGTTATGAGCCAACATTCTATAATGTTTATGGTGTCATGGATGTTGAATTAGGGACAAACACCGTATTTCCCATCCCAGGAGATGCACTTTTTTGATCTCAACAAATCACTCTGAAATTGGCTCGAGTCTTAAGGCCGTTTTACACGGTACATTTGTTTGTACAAACTCTTCCGTGAACTCTTGCATGAGGCAAAATGTATCGTGTAAAGCGGCAAATTGTATGAACGCTTGTGCGAATGTCTCAATGCCTGCACGGGAAATAGAACCTGTTCTAATTTCGTTGAGACAAACGTACAATCTCACGTACATTCGTTTGTACAAAATCTTTCATCGTGTAAAACGGCCTTTATAGGCCGAGGGTGAAGCTATTTTTTTATGCATCTGATTTTGTGTTGCTGCTGTAGGTGCCCATATCTCTACTTTCATGGCAGATTGCGTTATGGCAGTGAGCTAAAGGTTCACCATGTTATGGGCAGAGGATAAAGCTTCGTTTATTTGCATCTGATTTTGTGATGCTGTCGGAGGTGCCCACTTCTCCACTTTCACTGCAGATTGAATTGTGACAGTGAGCCAAAGTTGCACTCTCCATCATTCATTTGTTTTTGTGATTCTACGACAAATAACCAAAGTGAATTCGCTATTTTTTTAAGCTATTCACTATTCCATTTTCTTCCTATAAATTTTTAACATTAATGGATGTTGATGGTAATTTATTTCTTCTAAAATCTAACCTGAAAAATCACGGTGCATCTAATGAACTGCTGCATCCTATGAGCCAGGAAATACGGTAAAAGATTGAAAATTGGGGCCCTAAAGGAGTTTTCTCTGTATCTTCCCAAAACTCGCCTTATCTCATATAGCAGTGTAAAAGATTATTTGAAAATAGTGTGCAAAATCACATTGTGAATTTTTATGGCTCTTTTCATCAGCTAAGTGAGAAAAATGTTGGTTTAGATTACCTATCATATTTTAACTATTTCACTACCCCAAACTCTACTTTGAGCTTGTTGTGGATTTGCTAATGATATTACATGGCGTTATGAAATGAACAATACCTGAATAGCACATTCCCTACTACCTCTGTAATATTTGTTATCTGTAAGTGTTCCATATCTTTAGTATATTAATACATGTTACATTACAGACTAGAAATTTTAAGCTTAATTTTGTGATGAGCTGAGTGGCTGTTGTGTATTGATTTTGTTATTTTTAACTAAATGTATGCAACAGATTAATCGCAGTGTATATTGTATTATGTAATAGTATGAAAACAGTTACTTAAATTACTCCCAGGAGAACCACATCGAATTATTATCTATTGTTTTGTCAAATTTTAACTTGACAAATTGTGTGATCATTAATTATTCTCAGACATTTGCTCTTTATCAACAACACTGTAAATTCAAGTGACAGATTTGAAAATTATGTATAATGTAAACTCAAGAAGCATAGTTATATTATATGTAACTTCTTTTGTAGAGATTGTTCTTTTCATCAATAAATTGGGACTGTTCTTTCTACAAAGGAACTGATTCAATTATTGTTAAATATACTTTAAGACAAGTTCACTTAGTGGAATATTCCCTTTGTAAAATGAAAAAGATACTTGCCAAATGGTGTTTTTCCACACTTTAGTTTTTATTATTCAACTATGGTTTCAACCAGCTGAAGCATCATTTTGAACAGCTGAATTTCTTGACAACTATAGCATAGAGTTCATGCAGAGGGTCCAAATTGATAACTTCTTATGCTATTTTATGTAATGGTTGTTATGTACATCAACCATATTCTTAATTGTTTAGTAAGGCCTAACTTAAATCAGTGATTTACTGGTAGCAAGAGAAGATAATTCCAATTTAGAACAAATCATGTTAAATTTTGGTTTCCAGACATCGCAGTAATTTACCTTTATGTTCACCCTAAGCTCTCTGCCTCTTTATGAATTTTACATCTTTGTATTCCTGGGATATATTGTGTCATTCACATGAGGAAAAGATTAAGGAAATATAGCAACTCTTTCTCTTCAGTCCACAGATATTCACAGTTTCTCCAATGCCTATCGCTTTTTTCTTTGCTGAATACGAGTTGGTGTCCATAAATTTTTCGATTTCACTCGAGAACATCAGAAGTAGAGGTGATGTCCATCTTGAATATTATTTCCAAATTATATTTTCTCTGAAAAAGAAAATTTCTCTCATCCTTAACCACTGGTTGAGGTGGAACTTGCTGAGAACATGGAGGATTGTGCAAAAAATAATAACAGCCTTTTGTTGCCTTGGCCTCTCTGTATGTACTCTCAGACCATATGTCCTATGTTATCCTCATTACATTTGCACTGCTGCTTTCCCTAATGAAAATACATCAACATCACAGGTTATTGCTGCTGGGGCAATATTCTCAGGGAAAATGTTAACGATGTACTTCTCACATAAATGTTCAATAGAAGTGCTATTATAATTAACTATGTGAGCCAGAGATGCCAAGACTAAGAACTAAGTAAAACTTACTGTAAATGCGTGGCTTTGTGAATTTATTTTGGAAAATCGAGTTATGTATTAAGTTCTTGTCCTGTGCTGTATTTGCCATATAATAAAAGCAAGAGGTGGGAGTGGCAAAATAAGAGGAGCCTTCTAACAGATTGATTAGAGTATTTCCTTTTCTCTTGTCTCAAGAGTATTTACTATGATCGCCTCAGTCGCAGTCGAGCTCTGTTAGTGAGCAGATATGTTTCTCTGACCATAGTGTCTCTCAAAGTAGTTATGCCAGGTTGTGTCTAGTTACACTATTATTACCATTATGGCGCTGCTGTTACAAATGGTAGTAAGAAAGTTATAGCCTGTGGTTAGTGTAAAGAAGTTTTTCACTTAAGCTGTGCAAACGTCACCGAATGATGCTAAGGCCTTCGAGGACCCGCAGAAGCCTTGGATTTGTTTAACCTGTGAGATGAGCGACTGTTCTTCAAGATGTGATGAGACTTCCATAAAACCTGGAGCTGTGAGCGACCCTAGTCCAAGAGTTAAGGGAAATCTTCAGAACCTCATGAAAGAGTTACTTTCCTGCGTGCAGCAGTTGCAGGGTGGGCAGACTAATATGAAGAGAGCCATCTCATCGTGGGAGGATATCCTCATAGAGCATACTTAAGTGTTGAGTACAATCACTACTTCTTTGAACAAAATACAGAAAGGCTCGATAAAGTTACATCTGAAAATTCATCCCTAAAGAAACGAATCTCTGACCATGAATCCCACATTAATATGTATGTTTGAACAAGATTCGCTCAGAAATTCAAGTCCAATGCAAGAGATTCCATATGAGGAGGGTGAGATGGTTGAGATTCTAGTACCTCAAACAGCAATGGCTCCAAGCTTGAAAATAGAGTTACCTTAGGTCAGGTAGGCCTAAAGACCAGCCTCCCATTATCTTTGCCCGGTTTGTAAAACACTCATTCGCAACAGAACTAACAACCTCTCGTAGAGTCAAACAGGATCTCTCCGCCCACGATATCAGATGGCAGGACTTTGTTCACCAACCTATTTATGTTGACTCATAAATTTTATGCCCATGCTCAAGAAATGAAAAAATTAAATACAAATTTAATATGCGTGGGCCGTGGTGGAAAGATTTATGTAAAGAAAAAGGATGGTTCACAAAGGTATGCAATTCGAGATGAAGATGACTGTGGTGATGTGGCATAGGAAATGTGCTATTGCCTCAACTACATTATCACAGTTCTATTCAAGATGAAACTAACATCTTGTGGGTAGCAAAGTGCATCTTATTATGTTTCTTTTTTTTATTCTCTTAAGCAATGTGTTAACTTATTTGCAGTTGTTCATAAATGTTGTTAATATATTTTTATTTGTGCAATCCAGCCTTTGTCTTCATCTAGTGGCCATTTGTTTTTGGTGCACAGAGTTCTGTGGTATAAACTTAAAATTATTGTGATATTGTCCCCAATATGGAGTGAGCATTGTGATTATGGTGGTACCTTAGTGGTGTACTCTTGACTATCAAGGTCAGGGCAAAGATTTGTGAGCAAGGACTGCATAATACCATCTTTGACCCAGATGTTACAAAGTTCTGGTCTTCCTGCCTCGTGGTGGAAAATTGTAAAAGCTTTTCATAAATACAAGGGCATTATCACATCAACGGAAAAGTCAGTTTTCACAACTTTAAGTATCTATTCCTTGCTTAATAATCCTCAATAATACAATGGATAAAAATAATGAATATATTCATTATATTATATGAATATATTCTATAGAATACTGAAATAATAACCAAACCTGTTGTTGTTGCTGTTTTCTACTATTTTAATATTCACAACAAAATGAGAAGTTTGAATCAATATGATAGAAATTCTCAGTATCTAGATGAATTATTTTCACGTAGTGGCATCGAAATGGTAGAAAAGTAAATTTGATTTGCCTCATAGCGACGAGAAACTCCTACTTATTGATGCGCTAGTGCCTAGTATCCTTACACCCCTACCTCACGCTTTGCGGGAACCTTATACTGTAAGATACCCACAAAGCGTGTGGTAGGGGTGTAAGGATACTAGGCACTATCGCATCAATAAGTAGGAGTTTCTCGTCGCTATGAGGCAAATCAAATTTACTTTTCTACCATTTCGATCCCGCTAAGTGAAAATAATTCATCTAGATACTAGATATATCATTATGATTCCTTACTGGTTTGGTACCCTTATAGTGCCTAGTATCCTTACACCCCTACCACACGCTCTGTGGGTACCTTACAGTATAAGGTACCCGCAAAGCGTGTGGTAGGGGTGTAAGGCTACTAGGCACTAGGGTACCAAACCAGTAAGGAATCATAAAGATGACATAATGATTTCACTCAAGTTTTGGAAGAGTTCAGAAGTGATATGAGCGTTAAAATTTATCTTCAGTGGGTGCTAATGTTAGAATGAAAATGTATCGCTCAATTAAAGCATTTTTGTAAAATTCTATGATTTCTCACTGTCGAATAGGCAGGTTTGTGTGGTAATACGTGACAGAATGGATTGCACTAAGGAAGACACCATCCGATTTCATTTTCTGGGAACTGTGCCTTTTTTCAAGCAATATTCTGCACAGATACATGTGGCTAGGCCCATATTACATGTCTACTGTATGTGTAGCGTATGAGCGAAGCCCGCGGCGCCGCGCCGGACGGGAGACAAAATATTTTGTCATTAATGTGTTTTAATATTTTGAACGTTTTTATGAATGTCCATGGAATAATTTGTTCAGGATAGTGATTTGGATACGAAAAGGTTATGAGAAAAAGTTTCACCCGATTATGGGAAGGAGATTTTCAGAAACGATATTTAACAATAGTTAAAAATTAAAATGTGGAAAAAACTAGGAAATTGAAGAAAATCAAGTTAAATTAGAAATGCAGTCTTTGAAAATGACTTTGTTTAAATATGAGCCTCTATGAATAACATTGCTCTACGACAACTAGGAGCAGAGATATAAGGAAAATACGATTCAAGGCGCCTTATACTTTTGGCACAATACAACTTGAAAAATGATAAATATGTATATACCTACGTATGAGGAACAATGTATTTCCATAAACTGTTCAAGAATATTATGTTTGAGGTGATTTTGTTATCCATACACCAACTTGGGGCAAAATTGGAGACGTTCAAAGGGACCATCGGAATGACGCTTAAGTGACCCACGGAAAAATACGATTCAAGGCGCGGATTTTCGGCACAATGTGAAAAGTTAGATGGGTATACCTACGTATAAATAACAGAATTTTTTCTCGAAAATGTTCAAGAATATTTTGTTTGAGGTGATCTGTTATCCATTTATCAATTTTAAGTCAAATCGGAAACGTTCTAAGGGACCATTGTTTGTTGAATTGTGGTGGAATCGACCCATAAACAAGTACAAAATATGAAATAAGCTAGAAATCAGATGCTATTTTTCTGTGGATTTAACATAATCATATGCGTGAAGATAGTATGCGTTCAACTGAATTTAATTCTTTTTCCTAGTTTCGGAAACGCAGGAATCACACATTTTATGGTTTCAAAGTTCTTGTGTTTCCCGGAATGGGGTTGAGCGTTAGGATACAGCGAAATTTGGGTAAAAGGTCTGATGTAGTCCTCTCATTTCTCCGCTATGACATCTACTCGTCACAGTCTAAAATGAGCTACTTCGCTCTCAATAGGCACAGCTCACATGGATTAGGCTACGGATGATATACAGCACAGCTCAACGTACTTAGGGTCCACCGCAGTATAACAGTGCTTGGACGTGCCATGCTGGGAAATTACAGTCATATTTATGGAAGTGCCGCTTGAAGTACCCCTTGAAATAAGTGGAAGAGCCCTATTTGTGAAGTGAAGTGAATTTTATACTATAGGCTGTTTTTAACCCTTCAATTCTGTTCATGCAAACTTGTCTCCGTATTTCCTATGGCCATGGCGATGATAATGCAAGATTTCAGCCTTTCCCGGCGAAGATGTAACTCAGGGATTTCTCGGGTTTCACACCGGCTACTATGTTGGCCTGGCGATGATAACTTTGCAAATCCTGGATGTCTAAAACGCCTCCCGGAAACGATTACAGCTCGTGAAACAGCGATCTGCCGTTTCTCAAGTTTTCATTTCTGCCTAATTGAGATGTCATTTTAATTTGGGTTTGATGAGAGCTACAATGAATTTAGGCATACAGCTCACTCAATTAGGGAAAAATATTCACTCAATCTGTACGAGTTTCCCTTAGATCGATAATAAAACCTACTGCAAAAAATGATGTCTATTTTTATAAAGTATAGTTACGGTGTAAAAAAATCCAGATGAGTTCCTACAATCGCACAATCTCATTGATATTTTATGAGAGCGCTTTCCTCGGTTGATTTTCGCTCTTTTAGCTGCTGCGTTCAAAACATGACCTTTTTGCGGCTAAGGAACAATTTTGTTGCACAAAGATGACGGAAAGCAAAACCAGTAAGCATTTTAGCCTTTTATTTGTGCACAGAGGGCTGTAGCTTGAATTATAAGTAAGCCCCATCAAATTTTGAATGGTCTAAACAAATATTGCACTATTAGTGCTAGAAAAAGGGTTTTATAGTTTCACTACGACTTTGGCTATATCGTACTGTCTAACCTAATACCACTAATACCGTAACCATACCCGATGCGGGATACAAACCCTTGACCATTGGGTAACCAGATTGGAGAATCACCAATTTGGCTACCGCGACCAGTTATCGGGCTCTACTAGTAGGTGCTAACTTTTTTATGATTTCAATTTCAAATTATTTTTGCGTGCCCTCAGTAGAGAGGAGAACATGTATAAAATGTACTCGTCATATTAGGGCAGTGTTCACTACAACGAATTTTCTTACGGATTCAGATACATAATCCATGTTTATATGCGTCAACCGCTAGGATTTCATATTGCCTTTAAAAAACCATTAAAAAACGTTCGAAAATTTGAAAAATGTCACGTGATCCAAAACGGCATCTCCATTCTTTGAAGGCACCGCAAAGTCTTGCTTCTCTGCACTTCAAGTACCTATTAATAAAAATATTAAGGGTCTAGTAAAAAAATATAAATTTCTTCCATAAGGAAAAGAAAAACGATTTTTTCGTCAAATTACGAAATAGAACAGCCCATGGCGTCATATGCAAGGTTACCGATGACGTAGTGTTTTGATTCCGCCAAGCGCGCGAACTTTTTTGTAATAAATATTTTAAAACGACAAAGTTTTTTAACACTAGGTTTACGCCTAGTACATTTTAGAATAAAAGCTTCGTATATAAATAGTTTTTTTTTAATTATTCATCTTCCCCAGTGGGGAGGATTGTAACACACCGGCAGTTAGAAACGGGCATTAGGATGGGCCAAAATTTCAGGGACAAAAATTAAGGTCATAAAGCTTAAATGTTTTTCCTTTTGATACAAACATAACGTCTACGAAACTTAGAGTCAATCTACCCCCGGTAACCCGTGCTGTAGAGGTGCCAAACTTACAATTTTAAGGGTGAGAATTGTTTTTCTTTAATCTTTAGAGTCCGATACAAATAGTAAATGTGGATATTTTGGTACTGAGCATTACTCAATTTAATTTTGTTATGCTGTTTATTCACAAAATAGAAAAACCGAAGGATAATGGTTTAGTTAAGTAATAGCTGCGAAAGCAAACGAACGCGGAAGCGTGCCCTGGTTGTTATCTAGCCACCAAGAGCAGACAACTTTGTTATAACCATTATTTAGCTAATGACAATGGCAATTTTAGCCATACAAAATGTTCATGGTATAAGTATGTACATTTCACAGGGAAACAATATTTAAATGAAGATGATGATGAAAATATTTATGAAAGAAAAAATTAGCAATTCGCAAAAAAAAAAATATGGAAATTTTGGCCCAACCTACTGGGAATTTATAAATATACTATTAAGTATATACTATTAAGTATATACTATTAAGTATATACTATTAAGTATATACTACTAACTATATACTACTAAAGTATACTATTAGAAATAGAATAATCGTGCGATACTTGACGGTCATACACCCATCGGATGGCCGTGAGCCTAATATTATACCGTTTCCTGCTAAGTTGACTGAGAAGTTAATAACGACCTCAAGACTCAAGAGTGTCCTTGATGATCCTCAAGGTTAAGACAGACTTAGGAAAAATCCCTCCCAACAAGCTAGAATGTTTTAAACGACATCATGAAGGTTTTTATTTTTCCAACATGTGCAGTATATACTCATAGCTTTCCACTTTACGTCGGGTGGATGAACATAAAGCAAACAATCTGAGAAAGTTTTAATTTTCACCCAGGTCAATCGCAACTACAGTCAATTCCGAACAAATTAGATTCGCATTTAATACAATGTTTACACATCCAGTGGCAGTTTGAGCCTCTCGGGGCGGTCTGTTAATTGTAACTTTTAATTGTGTAACACATATTACACATAAAATCTATTTAGACACAATTGGATCATTAAATTTAATAAACATGAATTTTATTTCTTTTATTTGTACATGAAAATACAGAATTCAACATGTACTTTTCTTGCTTTTTTACCAGTAAAAATAATTATGATACTATCAAAATCTATTTCGTTTGTTGGTTAATGTTTCATTGATAACATATTGAAAGATTTATTGACAGTTATTCGTTATATTTAACTCTCGGGATAATCGATAGTTCCGCTTTTCTTATTATTAGGAAAGTTTGAAATAAAATATAATGCCAAAAATGCCGTCCAGAAAAAAGTGCCGCCCGGGGCGGATTTGGGCCTCACTATCTATGCCACTCTACGCATCCACTGCTTATTGAATAGAAACGAGTTTAAAAAATTCAGTTTACATTATCATGTCTGTATCATACGAAAAATTGCAAATGCTGAAAATTTTCTGGGAGTGAGTGAGCATATATGAACACTAAACGCGGAAGACCAGTGACTTGCCTGCGACGGGAGTTATATGCTCTTGACACACACAGAAGATAAGATAAGCCTTTAAAATGATTCACAGCCCTGCATTAGTCAGAAAGTTGATTATTAATAAACGAGGATGTATGACACCGCGGGCAACTTGGAAAATAATATAATTAGTGCGAAAAAAGTAAGCCAATCATTCGATAAGACGAAACTTACTCTCAAATGCATAATCAAACTTAACGTGGTCAATATGCGGAAAGAATCAGTTACCTATCTGAATTTCACAACGCATTTTGTGAAACTGCTCATGTTGAACGACGCATGCCAGGAGAAGAATACTAAAAGTACTTCAGCCAATTGGATAGCCTAGACACAATGAAGACTTGGGCGATGGATAGTGGTCTGAACCCACTCCAATGACAATTCCTAGCGGTGATTCCTTATACATAGTACAGACCCAATGTAAAAACTACAACTTGTTAGATAAGGAAGATATATCGTCCATAACGTGGTCATGAGGTGATTGGCTCCAACTAAAAATAAACTCACAGGTAGCTTCCACGAAGCTATCGAAAGTGTTTATTGCGGCAGACGACTTCTTTTCGGGGATGTGTCTAAATGAATAAATGCTGGTAGTAGTGCTGACTCGGCTGTCGCTTTGAGTTTCTATCACTTCCGAAAATTTCCTAAACGTTCTGTGGAGGATATTCTGGGATTATTAGATTCAGAATTCGATTCTCTCATCCAGAAATCTCGTCCGCAGGATTTTTTAAATTATTCAGGAGACATTAAAACCCATGCCAAAAAATGCATCGAAATTTCAATATTTCGTCGGAGTCAATTCCTCGCCTGCTAATCCGAGGCTCGCGGGATCGAGTCCCGCTTGGGTGGATTTTTCACCGCTTAGGACATAGGTATTTGTGTTCGTCCGTTGTTGATTGTTGATACACGATGTAAAAGGCCAATGGAGCTGCTTTCAAGATTGGGGAAATACAGTAAAATAAATCAATAAATAAATTTGATTGTTTCAGGCTTGACTTCGTGAAAGTGAAAGATATCCAGTTTGAATAAAAAACTTTGTACTTTTCCACAATTTATTTTAAAAACTGCGACCGGCTTCAACTTAATAATGCAAATATGCCTTATTAAGGTGAAACAGGTCGAAAATAAATCAATTAAAAAAAATTATGTAGGTAAAGTGTATTCGGGTTCTATGCCGGATTGCGCTCTGCATTTCTGCCAACGTTTCGATGTAAGAGTCGTCCATTATGTATGTATACCACCCACCTTGACGCGGTGGAAGCATGGAAGAAGGAGGAGGAGGAGGACCTCCTTCTTCCGTGGTGGAAGGGCTTGCACGCGTCAGTAACCCTTAAGCCCGTTTTACACTGGGCACATAATTGCAGAATCTGATAGATGTATGTACAATGTACATACATATATCAGATATACATTGTACATCCCTCAACTGTGAAGCATTTTTAACTCAGTTTGTTTCGTGGTTTCATTTACTTGAGCGATCTAAACGATTTCAAATTAACTCACTCGCGAACTCCTCGAACGATTTTACCCCAAGCTACCCTAATTTTACGATCGCGGATCACGTGATTTTTTACCCATACTTTGCGGTCATCTTCTTTAGCATGATGTCGTCATCAATTTCAAGATGGCCTTTTATTTTACTCTTTCGACCTTCCTCTTTCGAATGGCACATTGACCGTTTGGATGTATCTTATACTTTCCAATTTATAAGGAAATGTTAAGCACAAACCATTTCATTAAATCGCGCCATATGGACCGAAATACAGTAGAGTCCCGTTAATCCGAACTAATTGCGGTCGAGGCTTGCTCGGATTGCGAAATATTCGGATAAACCGAGATCCATAAGTACTGCGCTTGGAAGCAGTGTACACGTGTAAAGTTATCTTTTCAGTGTAATATTTTCTACACGAAACTTCGGTGTAATATTTTCGTGCGAACTTCAGTGTAATATTTTCGAGCGGTGTAAACAGTGGCTAGCCGACACTTCGATGATGTTCTCGCCCCAGCAATTAATAACATAGGGGGTCGGCTGAGGGTTGAGCCACCAACCTGGCTCTATTGTTTCCCCCACTGGCCCAAAGGAAGGAGTTGGATAGGAAAATTGAAAAATTGCAAAAAGCATTACTAAGTATTTGTTCTAAGTTGTTTTTTTGCCAGAATTACTTGAGAGAATGTTAAGAAGCAACTCGGCGACGACGTCCTTATCTCAACGCATTCAATTTTTTATAGAAGTGGAAAAAATCCTTATCCAATTAGCTTCAAGAAAACAGTCATCGGCACAACTTATGTTTCCGAATTCAAACAATATAATTCACGTGCTATTCATGGCAACCTTCGTGAGAACGATCCATTGTTTTCAGTCTTAAGTTGCGCTCTTCGTAATAATTCATCCCTCGCAGGTACAAGATCGCTTCATCCTTCACAACACTTGAGCAAAAAATACTTGTTCTTTGTTCATAATACAATAAAACGAATAAAATTTGCCGCAGGAAATAATTTGCCTTGATACTGAGGATTTTTGCAGTATATTCTCGTTTAAGTGTGAAGATTAAAATCGTGAGTATTAAACAGCATCGACAACAGTAACATTTGTTAAAAGTTTTGTTCGGTAATCTGTTCAATTATTGAGGAATCATTGAGCAAAGCGGAAATTAATACTTGGGAGTCGTGCGAACGGGATTTTCAATCAACGTGATAGTGCCCTCGTATTCAAGAAAAGTTATTACAATTTGCCGCCACGAGGCAGGGAGACCAGACCTTCAAATATCTAGGTCATTTCGTGCGCACAAATCTTTGCCCTGACCTTGGTAGGCAAGGGCACGCCACTGAAGTACCCTCTCGCATATGTTGGGGTCAAAATGGAGATCTGTACCTGGCTAATATTCCATCCCAATGGTCACTGCTCTTATGCTGCACAGTGGGCTGAAAATGGGAAAAGCTGACCAAAATTAAATATGTGCTTTTTTCTAACTAAAAGCTAAAACATCCCATGAAATTTCTCCACTAATTGATGCATGACGTGGCGCATGTCGTTTATTTCGGTTCTTACGCATTAAAAATATGCGAGGGCTCATAAATTAACAAATAATTAAAATAACTTCGTTAACTCCACTAATATTCGTCTAAATACTAGTGGAGTTAACGAAGTTATTTTAATTCTTCCGTAATGGATAAATTCCGCCAAATTACGACTACAACCGTTTCTTTTGTCAAATAGTGTCATTGGGAAGGATATTTGCCCGTAGTAGATCATGGAAGTTGATTTCCCGCTGTACGCAGAGTTGCTGGCGGCCTGAACCGGACCGGAAATGATTGTATTTTTGGGGTAGCAAACGGTCGCCCCGAATCTTTTTTAAATCACTTTTTAGAGTCTTTGGAGGGTCTCATGTGTGACTATCTCCGTTTCTATCGAAGTCTAAATTAACTTTTTCTGTACATGATTTTGGAAAATTGACTGAAAACAGTATCCTCAGTTTCATTTTATAAAAGCAGTACAAATAGCAGTAAGCACAAGCAATGTTGCAAAAACCGCCTGCCTTCAATTTTCTCTAAAAATCACCGAAGCCAGGCTCATTTAGAACCTGTTGGTGTGAATTTGTGGAATAAAAAATGGAACTCGCAAATTCCGTAATTTTTATGTGCTTACTGCTATTTATATTTAAGGAGCCGAAACGATATCCTAACCTATTTTTATCGTGCCATCATAAGCGAAGTATTATTTTTTCGGATCTATGGCATACAATTGCCGACTCTGTAACGATGCACATCAACTTCTCAGTGGTCTCTAAAAATACACACTAACATCTTATTGGCCACCACACCTTAAAATTGAACCCCATGAAAATTTGAAATTTGAAACGCATTTGAAACCTTCACACTAAAATATTCTTAAGTGTAACAAATGAGTGCCATAATGTTTCGTTAGAAAAAAAGCGAGACTTTACTTGTTGGTCTCTTGAGAACAAATAAAAAATACAGACCTTTAAATACTATAAGAATCAAATTAAATCTCTCTGATAACAGAGTTGCGGTAGGAAATAAGCAAACCATTAAGTAATTGCCGACACCGTTAATTTTAATTAACTCCATGATGACTTCGGCATAATTTGATTATAAAAATACCCCTTTAATTTTTATCACTACAGCAGAAAGATTTTTTTAATTTCATACATTTTAACATTAAAATTGCCCTAAATGCAGACCAGTATTGCTGTAATATTGTTGGCGATTTCCAACATTAATGATTAGTGCGCAAACATTTTTCATATCCCTAAAAATACGTTCAAAAGACCAAAATTAAAGTAAAAATTGTTTTATGTATAAAACATTACGCCGCAGATTTGGAAACTGAAGAGAAATATTTCACATCAAACTATGTAGAAGCTCTGATGAGGTTAATAAAAAATTAGCGAAACGTCGGGAATGGATTTATAATTTCTTCATTTCCGACCAAAACTCCCTAATCAGAGGTTAATAATAATAATAAATTTTATTGTTCAAGGACCTTGTCCTATGGAACATAAATCATTTGTACAATTTATGCTCTGCAGTGAGAAACAGAAATAGATACTTGCCTAAGTAAATACAAACAGAAAAAGAAATGACATCACACAAAAAAAAACAAATTAATTTACCCTTTCAGAAATCAACAACTGCGGAAATATGAAGCAACTAATATAAAACATAAATGGATAACATAACTCAATAAAATAATCCATTGATGTGATGGTACAATTTTACAGAATTAAATATTGGTTTATACTAAATTTTACAATAAATTTGACAATAATAAAGAGAAGAGGAAAACCTGGATTTTAATGATATTCTTACGTAGTAGATAGCATTTACAGAAAACAATTATGTATTACTATTATATGGTATAACACAATGGTATAATACAATAAATGTTAATTACAATTGTATTTTTCACACAAATATGAGTACATTTTAATTTTAAATTGATTAACAGTACAACAGCTGATAATGTCGTCAGGTATATCATTCCATATTCTTATAGCAGAGTTTAGGGTTGATAATTGGTACGCCGTAGTTCTGCAATTTGGGATTTTAAATCGTCTTCTAGCTCTTACTGTTCTACAAGCTTCATTCTGGCTACGTATAATCATATCATAGAGATAATCAGGTGTTTTACATGACAAAATTTTGTATACAAACACAGATAACTGGAGCTTTGTTTTCTGTTGAGGTTTCAACCACTGCAACTTAGTGTAATAAGGGGTGACATGCTCATGGATATTTATATCATATATGTATCTAATCGCAGAATTTAACAGTGTTTGCAACTTCTTATATAATTCACCGGTTAGGTCAGAAAACACAAGAGAACAATAATCCATATGTGGAACCAACAAAGTATTAACCAATTTTTTCCGTACCTCTATTGGCATTAGGCGTTTGAATTGTTTGATCTGTGCTAATGTTTTATGTACTTTGTTAGAAATAGTGGATACATGTTCATTCCAAGTTAGCGTATTGTTGATATTAACCCCTAAGTTTTTTATGATGTCCGAATAGCCAATATCAATGCCTTCAACTTTTATTTTCGGTATTCTATCATAATCGAGTTTCTTGACATACTTAGCAGTACCAATAATTATAGCTTTAGTTTTATGAGGGTTAAGTTTTAGTAAATTCGTCCTGGCCCAATCACAGATATGGTTAACATCTTCATTTAATTTTTCAATGGCATCATCGATCTTTGTTGGATGACAGTCAAGGTAGATTTGTAAATCATCTGCGTAGAGATGATAGTTCGAGTGGGAGATTGAACGTGGTAAATCTCTTATGAAAATTGAAAATAAGAGGGGACCAAGTATTGAACCCTGAGGCACACCACATGATACTTCCGAGAAGATAGACAGTTTGGCGTCATCTCCTTTTATTGCTTGAGTTCTCTGGAACAAGTAGGAACGGAACCATTTAATCACTGGGATAGAGAATCCTAGTTGGTACATTTTATCCAGCAACAAATCATGATTAACACAATCAAAAGCCTTTGAAAAATCAAAAAGTACAAGAATAGTAACTCTCTTTTGGTCTATTGAGAGACGAATGTCTTCAGTAACTCTTATGAGAGTCGTTTGTGTGCTATGTCCCTTGCGAAAACCTGACTGGTACTTATCCAGTAAATTATTAAATGATAGGAAATCTAACACAGAGTTGTAGACGAATCTCTCAAGTGGTTTAGAGGCGATAGGCAGCAGTGAAATAGGTCGGTAATGAGATAGTTGGGTAGGGTTTCGAATTTTCTTAATAGGCTTTATAATTGCTCTCTTCCAAGAAACAGGAAAAACGCAATAATTTAGTGAGCAGTTGTAAATATCAAGCAGTGCCGGAAATATCACACTCATAACTATTTTCAGCGTTTTATTATTAATCCCATCATTTCCAGCAGCATTAGACTTGATACAATGGAAGCATTTTAGCATTATCTCGGGAGTTAGATTAGGAAAGTAAAACGTATTATTTCCAAATTCATCAACTTTGGACAAGTTGACTCCTGCATCACTATAACGACAAACGGCTGAACCTAGTGTTGATCCGGGGGAGGTGTTGGCTGATGAGCTGATAAAATATTCATTTAATTTGTCCATAGGGACACCCAGTTTACTTCTATCATTCCGGGATTTAATCAGTCCAAGTCTTCGAATTTCGTTCCATATAGTTTTTGAATCCCACTTGTCCATAAAACACTGATTATAATAATCTTCCTTAGCCTTTTTCATAATACTTTGGGCCTCATTTCTCAGTTTTTTGTACTCCTGAAATAGTTCTTTAGATTTACTTCTCGTATATCTGCGGCGAATTATGTCCCTTTTGTTTATAATATGTTTTATTTCCGGAGTAATCCATGGAAATTGATTTCGCTTCGGAGTAAACCTTTTCAAAGGGGCATGAACATCTAATAATTGATTTAAATTTAGCATTAGGATTGATACCTTGGTATCAACAGAATTTGTAGTCAGGAAGTCTATCCATGGCAAATTATCAAAATCTTCTTGAAAATTACGGAGATCGAATTTACTGAAATCGCGGTAGCATATTAACTTCTCTTTAATAGTTGGTACCTTTAGATTAAATTTTAAATATATTAAATCATGGTCAGATAGGAAGGGAACTGGATATTGGCCATGTTCATTTATTTTAGAAATGTCATCTATAATTAATAAATCTAATAAGGTACTAGATGTGGGCCGATGATGAGTCGGATCAGATGGTACTATAGACAGATTAAACCTGAAACATAGATTTTTTATGTAATTACTGTCGTGCGTAATCTTTAAAAGATCCGAGTTAAAGTCACCACATATTACTATGTTATTAAACGACGGAAGGAAGCCTGCGAGTGTACATTCAAAACATTCACTCAAGTAACCAACCTTAGGAGGTCTGTAAACAACTCCGAATAGAATCTTTCCAAAAGGACATGATATTTCAACAAACATAAATTCAGGCTTAAAGTTTTCATTGACGCAGGACAGTATCTTTGAATTTAAATTCTCTTTAATGTACACACACACTCCTCCACCACTTCGTTCCAACCTGTCGTTACGTAACAATGTATAATTTTCCAAGTATAGATATTCGGTGGGCACAGATGGTTTCAACCACGACTCGGAAATTGCTATCACATGATAATCACTACGAACAAAGTGCTTACGAAATTCATCAATATGAGCTGGTAACCACTGAGCGTTTACATGACATATATTCAGGGTTTGATTAAAAATACTACTTTGAATATTTGAGAATACACGTGTTGAGTTTGATTTGTCAGCATCATTATATGCGGGCACTCCACCTCTTGAACCTTCAAGTTCATGTCATTCAAGGGCATGGAGGTCGTCTACAGTACGTAAAAGGAGTCGCTCACTACCATCATACTCCCTTGCAAATATTTTCCCCCCTCTGATCCACAAATATTTGAGCTTACCATTCTTTTTAAGCTCTCTCGCCTTTGCATACACTTTGCGATTCATAGCACTGAGTGATTCATTAACATAAATAAGGTTGTCAGGGGAATCACTCAAACCAATGTCTTTTGTTGAGAAACTCCTTTTTACTTGTCGAGCTTCCAGTATTTCTCGTGCTGAATTCGATCTCATGAATCGAACTCGGATGGAAGGGGGTCTACTGTTGGGTAAGTTTGAATGTGCCTTAATTCTATAAACGTAATCGACATCACTAGCTTCAAGTTTGACCCCAAGGCCCAGCCCAACTTGACACACAAGGGCCTCCAATACCTCACCATACTTAAACGGAATCCCGTGATTTTCTACGACATTCCGTAGAGAGTCCTGCTCCCATGTGTTCAACTGAGCTTCAAGGTTACTGACTCGTTTTAACAAAATTTCATTTTCGGCCACCATGCCGTCAAATTTACCACTGATGTTTGATAGTGACTCGTTAATGAGAGAAATAGTTTTGCTATGTTCGTTGATTAAGCATTCCCAGGTTGATATAGCTTTCTTTAGTTCACTTATTTCACTTTTAATGGAATTCACAAACTCACTTAGGTTTTCCTGGATCACCTCGACGCGATCCAACAGCTCCTTTAGGATGGGATTGGAAACCTCATGTTGACTCTTGTCGTGGAGAGATCCATGGTCCAGGGCTTTGATCGGGGTGTCATCACCGCGGGTAGAGCGACACTTCGCTATGCAGGTGGTGCAGTCCCAGGAACGATGTGTGTCCTCCAGTAGCTGCAAATCAGCTTCGCTGAGCGAGGCGCAAGCAGGATGGAACACTTTTTCACAAGTGCTGCAGGTTACAGTTTTCTGCGTGCGCTTAAGGACCTGGCTGCATTGCGAACAGGTAGGCATGATGTAAATCACAAAGGCTAACGCCACCAACACTACCTCGTCAGCTAACACCACCTTACACTCGAGCAAATAGTCAGGACTTAGGGGAACGACCAAGGCCGTGGAAACACGTCCGTTCACCGCGAGAGCTCGAGACAGACTGTGCAGACAGACAGACAGACAGACAGCAGGATAAGTGTTATCGTCATATATGTTATTATTTTAATTGTTACAGTTGTAACATGACCCTCCGAGTCCCCGGCAAGCATCAGGTTTCATTGCCGTCATAATGGCCGAAGACTCGAGAGGGGTTAGGCAGTAATCGCAGCCACGTTCGACGCCCATCAGATGTGTGGCTACGCTGCGGTAGGGTCATGCGTCCGCAGTAAACGGAGTGACCCCAGGATGACGGCCTTCTGCATGCGTGCAACTAGTAATTCCGCCTGTGCCACGCAGGACGGAATACACTTGATGTTATTTAGCAGCGAGCCCTTAACTCCACCGAGCACACCTATGATGAGGACCACCAGTTTCACAGAGTGTCCGGGGTACATCTGTCGAAGTTCGAAAAGCAGGTCTTGATATTTCGTCCGTTTTTCCACCTCCTTCGCATCCATGTTAGTTTCAGCCGGAGCCGAAAACTCGATCACGAACATGGAGCGTGTGAGGTGGTCGAGGAGAACGATATCAGGCTTGGTCGCCTCCAACTGCCTGGTGGTGGAAAAGGAGTAATTCCACCAGATCGTACATTTATCGTTCTCCACGACGGACTCAATATCTCCAGGGGCATAGGGCAGCACAGGTGTTTCGTCGATGCCATAATGATGTCGAAAATGAAAGTATAACACTCGTAGGGCCGCGTTGTGCCGAGCTAAATATGCTGATTTAGCGTAATAACTACAGCCGGAGAGAAGGTGACTCAAAGTCTCCGGCTGGGCTCGGCACGCCCTACATTTCGTGTCCGCAACCTCCGCCTTGAATATAATGCGGCGGTACACGAGTGTGTTTATGACACCATCCTGGCACGCGAGGACAAAACCCTCGGTCTCGGACTTCAGACCGGCGGAGCGTAGGAAGGCAAACGTTAGCTCCTTCGATAGCCCATGCTTTTCGATGTTTCGATAAAAACCTCCATGCATGGGCTTATCGGTATGCTCCTTGAGCAAGGCCTTCTGCTCGGCTTTTTTTATTTCGAGCTTGAGGACGTCTGCCTTCAATGACAAGATGGTCGTGTCATTGTCGCTTCCGTCGGATGACGGGTCGAAGTCGAGACCGGTTTCGTCCGCTGCCCTCTTTGCCGCCTGGAAGAGAAACGCCCCTGCTCCCGCACTCTCGTGATCACTCACGAGATTGAGCAGGGGGTCCCTGCTTTTCAAAACTCGGCAAGCTGTACCCAGGACAACTCTGTTGTGGAGACATTCCAGACTCAATAGTCCTCTACCACCTACATTGCGAGGGAGATACAATCTGGCGACGGAAGATTTCGGATGAAGACTTCTATAGATGGTCATCATCTTCCTCGTTCCCCTATCGAGGTTCTGCAACTCGTTGACGTTCCACTTCATGCATCCGAAGGTATACAGCAGTGTAGGAACCGCGAACATGTTCGTGGCAAGAACCTTGTTCTTGCCTGACAGCTCAGAACTCCAGATGTTCCTGAGAGTCTGTCTGTATTTGGCGGTGAGCCTTTCCTTCACTGCTGTAACCTCCTGCATTCGGCGCTGGGGGACGCCGAGATATTCATAGCTGTCATCGTCCTCGAGGTGACGAATGACGCTCCCGTCAACAAGTTGCACGTCTTCCTTGATCTCCGAAAATCTTCCTCTCGCCAAGTGGATGGATGCACACTTGTCCAATCCGAACTCCATTCCTATAGCCTCACTGTATTCCAGTACGGTGTCCAGGGCAGTGCGAAGGTCTTTCGCATTAGAAGCGTACAGCTTCAGGTCATCCATATAAAACAAATGGGTGACCTTATGCTTCCTGTCACCTGGAACACCACACATGTATCCTTTACCTCGTCGCAGCCTAAGGGACAGGGGTAGGAGGGAAATACAGAACAGTAGGGGGCTCAAGCTGTCGCCTTGAAAAACGCCACGGTGGTATGTTACCAACTCTGTGGAAACTGACCGCTTGCCTGAGGTCAGAACGAAGCGCGTTTTCCACAGTGGTAACAGGCGTTGGATGCAGGACACAACCTCAGGGTGGACTTTCATCAACTTCAGCATGGCGATCAATAGCTCATGCGAAGTGGTGTCAAAAGCCTTCTTGTAGTCCACCCAGGCCATTGATAGGTTTCGCTTATGCCGGATGGCATCCTGGCATATGCACCTATCAATGAGCAGGTTGTCCTTGCATCCCGCGATTCCTCGCTTTGAGCCCCTCTGCTCGTACACCTCCTCCCAAACCGGCTGGACTTGGTGTAGGATAAGGTCGCTCAAGATCGAGGTGAACGCCTTATATACAGTGTTGAGGCAGGTTATAGGGCGGTAGTTCTTTGGATTGGACAAGTCTCCCTTCTTAGGTATTAAAACCGTGCGTCCCTCAGTCAGCCAAGGTGGAATTGGTTTTCCACCATTTAGAAAGGACGTGAAGATTCTGGCGAGGTGTTGGTGGGTGGAAGTAAATTTCTTCCACCAGAAGTTATTCACGGCATCCATTCCTGGAGCCGAGAAATTCTTCTTGCCAGAGAAGGCCTTCTTCACGTCACTTTCGGTGACTGAAAGAGGTCCATCCACATCTTGTAGGTGGCGGTCACAAACCTCTTTAAAGAGGCCTATGGCCGGAGTGTCTCCGTTGAATGGCTTCGACGTTTCGTATATTTCCTTCCAGAAACGTTCAACCTCTTGGACGGGTGGCGGAGATTCAACAACAGGCGGAGGTGGTCGAAAGAGACGGGACGGCTGAAGGAGAAAGGTGGCATTTTCTCTCACGCCCCTACTCTTCTTCAGGAGTTTTTTCCGGGCCGTGGTGAGTGCCCGAACTCTATCGACCGCGTGCTGCTTAATGGTAAGCAGCACGCTTTTATTCAGCGTGTGATGGTTGTACCTGAGACTGCGCGCTATGCGCCGAACTTTAGGAGTGAAAGTTCGCCCAGATAAGATGTATTCCATCACACACTGAATTCTCGACGCCTGTTGTCTCGCCTGCGTGATCTTGGCCTCCAACTGTTCAAGCCTCTTTGCTGCTTTGTCCTCCCAAGAGGTGTTCTTTTGGGAGTGAGCCATAATTTTGGCAGCAGCATAGACCACGCAATTTACCGTCCAAAGGTCCGACGTTTCCGTTAGGATTTCGTCGATAAGACCATTCAACTGGGGCAGGTGGTTACCCCGCAGAGAGATCTTCCGGTGGATGTCTCTCGGCCTAGGTTGTCCATCATCATAAGATATTGTGCTTAACAACCGCGTTCGTAGTTCAGCGACGGCCTGACCAGCTTCTTCTCCATTTGACATAGACAGCGGCATGAGTGCCGTTCTAGCCTCAGGTGGTGCAGAGGCTGCCTGTGTCGGGGAGAGTGGTCTGGCCGGTGGTGTGTTCCTCTGAACTGGCGGTTGGTGGAGAGTTTCCTTTTTTCGCAGGTGGTTGGCATAATCGCGCAGATTCTGCTGCGATAGGTGGTCGTGTTCTGGATGCATCTCACACCACAAAGAGTGCATCCTTGCCATATAACCCCTGCGTTCGGGCTCGCTGGCAGCATGGCATGCGAGGAGGTCGCCCCTTAGGGCTTCCGTCCACTGCATCCGGGCTCCCGTTACGGTGGTATTTGTATTGCCACACCCAACTGTACTAGGGCCCCCATCCGAGAGGGGCCGGTTGTGGGTGGCTTTCTCTGTATTCCTATTGGGAACCAGTTTTACTGCGTGTAGGGTGGTTAGCCCCACACGCAGACGTCCACCATTAGCCGGCAAGAGCCGTTGCCAGGTACGCCACGTGGAGGCTGGTGGTCCGGATTTCGTACCCTTTATCGTATCGTTCGGATTATTATTATTATTATTATTATTATTATTATTATTAATCAGAGGTTAAATACTGGTGGTAAAAACTTAGAAGAGGTACTTGAAAATCACTTCCATGTGAAAATAATTATGTTAAGCTTTGTAAATAATGGTAAACATCAAACCTATTTATAAAAATGAATAAGCAAATATGAATAAAAAATATTTTCCTTGCTCCCATTAGCAATTATAAACCAACTAGGTTGCAATTGATACGATACAAGAGTGGGAGTATTTGAATGGTTTATATACGAGGGTAAAAAGCGTAAAATAAGTGTAAACTGACTTTTGAATTCGCTCAACTAGGCGACATATCATAATAATATTCAACCAGCTTTTTCAAAGCGTAATTTTCTAGGTAAGAAGAGTATTTTACTGTGTGAAGAGAGTGTTTTTTATGTGAGGAGAGAGCTTTTCTATGTGAGAAGAATTGAAGATGTCGGGTAAGCGGGGAAGGGGAAGAAAGAGAATAACGCATATATGGAAGGGATGAAGATAGGAAGGGCGTATGCTGAGGTGAAGGAAGACGTAGGGTAAGATGAAAGGGACCTGTGCCTGAAAAAATCTATATGACTTTTACTCTCTTCCATTTAAACCTACCTTAACCGGTAGATTATCCTATTAATAATAATTTGTCTTCTAACATATTATCCCTCAGCATAAGGTATTCTCAAAGGGCTATACACTACACTATTTTGTTTTTCTCCCTTGCTTTTTAACCCTTAGCTTAATCACAAGGCGGAAGATATTTAGTGCGATAGCGGAAGGAGTCGTTTAACTTGTTTAACAAAGGATGACCTCCATATTTTCTGGGAAGCTCCAATTTTCCATTTTTAATTAATTTTAGAAATCATATTAACAGTAATTAAAACTTTTTTCACTCACACAACGGCTCTCAAGATAAATATTGTAATCTTGACGAATGGAAAACACTCATATTTCCTTTGCGCATGTTTATAGCCGCAGGGCATGAAAATCTACATTCTATCAATCTACATTCTATCGTTTTCTTTTAGTTTCCCGTGCGTCATTATTTTACCATTACATCGAATCACCATTATTACCTCAAGAAAAATATTTTCCGGTTATCCTGAACATATGGAGGTCGCACTTGTATAAAATTAGGGAAAACTTATTGATGGAATGATTCCCTCCAAAATGGTGAATACTGCGATACTCATGATTGCCAATTATAAAGAACGGAATGAGAAAATAAACCTCTCCAGTGTAACACAATGCGAGAAAACAATTGATCTCATTATGCCCTCTGCCATTCCACCACTTTTTTTCCATTAACAATATCGTTCACTGATATCTATATTCGTGAACGATAGTTTGGGCGAGATTTTTCCCGAGTCATAATAGGGACCAAATTCAAATTTTATGTTCCATTGTTTCAGGCTCAACTAGGTGGAAGTTGAATTTCGTAAATGAAATACTAACTTTGTTTCCTTCCACAGATTTATTTTCTTGGTACAACATGTTTCAACACTGTACAGTTGTACCTGATGATGACACCGATATGTCGAAACATGTTGTACCAAGAAAATAAATCTGTGGAAGGAAACAAGGTTAGTATTTCATTTTCAAATTTTATTTTTAAATTTAAGCAACAGTAATTAGGGTGAAATAAATATCGTAACACTTTTGACTCAAAAACTTTGCATTAAATTGCCGTAATTCTCAGTCATTAAATCTATATATATATATATATTTTTTTTTAAATTTATTTATACATATACATATATATATATATATATATATAAAGGTTTTAATTTGACTCATTTTTTCACGCCGTGCGCCTTCACAACCGAAGTTTTTTTTGTGATTCCATAAAAATTACTGCGTTAATTGAGTTTTTAAAAATAGAAGAGTTAACAACAAACTAAGCACTGTATAATTTCTGACGAGATCTATGCGTTAAAAATTCCTCTTTTTTTAAATAAAGTCTCTCTGGAGTATGTACGCGTACCATTTCCCATGGAAAATGGCTGGTATTTTTTAGCAGATGTCTCGAAAAGTATAATTTTGGTAAATGGCTGATATTTTGTTATCAGTATAAAGACGAGGTCTTTTTATATATAATGAGAACGAATTCACTGAATTTCATGTGAGTTAACATTTCGCTCAAACTACCTTAAAAGCTCATCGGGTTTTTTTGGCGAGGGAGATGGGAGGCCATGACTGGATACAAGACTTTACAGGCGGCTGTGGCGAGTAAAATGTACAAAGGTCAAATATCAATTGGCAAATAACGTGGAGAATAGGCATGCGACATGCTCACCATACTGGTTTACAAATTTACTTGGTTTTGTATGAATACGTACGGTGTAACTGGATAAGTGAGAGGATTTTTTTGCATTTATTTAAACGTCGCATTTGGCGAATAGTCCAGTCAATGAACGCTCAGACTCAGGGAGTGTAGAAGACATGGAAGAGGACAAAGACCAAACTTCAGGGATGTGTTTGGGGTTGACAGGAGGTAAACATACTAAAAGTCCCCGGGCCTACGAGGTGTGCGTGGGGAGGGGGCGGGGGGGGGGGGGCGCCGAAGGTCCCTTTTTTTGGATTTTCGCTTATATCTAGAAAACGGTGCGTGGTAGCGAAAATATTACTTGTTTTAAAATTAAATCTGACTAAATTTACTATAAAATAGTTCCCCTAAAATTTCTATTCCTCATATTTATTGATATATTTGCTAGCGAAAATTGTACATTTATTAAAAACGCTTAATTTCCTCACGTTTTTTGACAAACCTTTCCGTCTAGCAGCTCAGCATCTAGTTTTACAGCTAAGTCCTAGGAAGCGTAGTTGTAGAAAATTACATTACCTTTAAATGTGAAATCATGCAGACCATGTTGCTCATTATTTTTTATTTGCATGATTTTTTTCCCGTTATTTCATCATGACACAAAACAATTAAGACAAAAACGTTAACTCCTTAGATTTGTCACAAAATTATTACTATACCATTGCTCTCAGCAAAAATTGAGCTATACTTTTTACAATGGGCAACTTTCAGCTATGTATTGAAGAAATCTCATAAAATTAACTTGAAAAGTTGCCTCAATTCGCTAAGAAACACATTTTGAACATAACAATTTGTATGTAATGATGTAACTACTTTTCAGTAAGGATATTCACCGTGAATTAATTATTTGGATTGAGTGGTATTTCAACCGCCTCCTGCGATGACGTGTACAGTGAAGGGGGGAATATCTTGCCCGCAAAAGCACCTGTTGAAATTAGCCTTGATTTGCAACACCCTCCCATCATTTTTACTAGGTACCGTATTTTTTTGTAATTTTTATTGGGATTTGATATTCTATTATTGTTATGTATTTTGACTTGTCTTCATTTCCGTATCGCATTTACATGTAATTTTTTGTGTTTTTTTTTGTTTTAAATGTAGCAAAACATTAGCTTGCCTATCGGTTGGTCTTGGCAGTTTTATAACTCACCCATCTTGTGTGGGTGTTTTCCTGCAGCCGGTTTTTTCAACTAGTATGCAAGTCTAATATTCCTTAATTTTTCCCGCAAATGTATGTACATATATATCCAGGACCGTATTTACCATGTGGCGTACCCGGCTAGGCCTGGGCGATATATCGATATATCGTAAAATATCACGATATTTTAATTTATCGCCAATCTGATTTTGAGTTTTTAACATTGGCGATATATCGTTGCTCGATAAATATCGTCTTATCGTGCCCCGATATTTTATCGTGCCCGATAAAATATCGAGGCACGATAAATATCGTGATCACGATAAATATCGCGATAAAATATCATGTCATCGCCTCCCGATAAAATATCACGATATCGCGCCCCGATAAAATATCACGATAAATATCACGATAAAAGATCGTGATATTGCTCTCCTTCAAATATCGCGTTCTCGCGCCCGATGAATTATCGTGATATTGCACCGGTTTATCGTGTCGGAAAAAGACAACCGTTGGGTTGGCCTTCGCTTAAGCTGGAGCAAGTACGTTTGAAAACTTACTATTCTGCTATCTGCTAAATAAAATTCTCAGACAATATATACACTAATGTACATACAAACAGTTGTTTTCAGTTCCTTCCAAAATTTGAACAAGACGTCACCTATAAACTATCGGACCACTGAAATTGAAAAAGAGAGAGAGAGAACTGCTGAGAATTTGAATTAGCAGATAGCAGAATAGTAAGTCTTCAAACATACTTGCTCCAGCTTAAGCGAAGGCCAAACCAACGGCTGTCTTTTTCCGACACGATAAACCGGCGCAATATCACGATAATTCATCGGGCGCGTTTACGCGATATTTGAACGAGCGCAATATCACGATCTTTTATCGTGATATTTATCGTGATAAATTATCGTGATAATATATCGGGATATTTTATTGGGGCGCGATATCGTGATATTTTATCGGGACGCGATATCATGATATTTTATCGCGATATTTATTGTGATATTTATCGCGATATTTATCGCGATATTTATCGTCACTATATGAGTTATCGATATAGCCACCTGACGATATGCTAAAATTATCGTGTCCCGATATTGAATTATCAATATCGCCCAGGCCTATACCCGGCGGCCACCGAGGGCCTCGCAAGCGCTGGGGGCCTTGCGAGAGTTTGGCACACCTGGATTTGCAGTGCTTTGAATGAAAAAATGTAAGTTGTAAGTAACCTGGCTGACTCGCTGACTATGATTCTCCTCTGAGGCAAATTGGTTTGACTTTCGTTGGCGCTTACAGCCGATTTCTGTAGCATTATACGGGGTGATTACAAAAGAATGCGTCGGCTTCAAAGATCTGTATTTTTCAAATGGTACGAGCTACAGCGCTGCGCGACCTCTTAAAATGACTGATACATCCTCTAGTTTTGTTGAAAAAATAACATTACAAATGTTCAATATGTCCTCGTTGAGTCACCCAAATCGAGGATCAAGTCGGTATTCAAATTCCTCCCACACTCTGTGAAGCATGTCAGCAGATACTGTCTTCACAGCCAAAATTATGCGTGTTTTCAATTCCTCGCTGTTAGTTGGCATTGTTTAAGATTGGCTTTTTCCTCTACTGGAAGCAGATTCCAATGATTTTGTGTTTCAGCAAGACAGGGCTCCCCCCCAATTGGCACCTCTCAGTTCGTGCTCATCTCAATGAGACGTACCCACAAAGATGGATTGGTCTATCTGCAAGGCAAAACCTCGCCCTTCATCTGTTGTCCCTGAGGTCACCTGATCTCACACCATGTGATTTTTTTGTGGGGATAAGTGAAGGGTCAAGCCTTTGTGCCGTCATTGCCTACTAACAGTGAGGAATTGAAAGCACGCATAACTTTGGCTGTGAAGACAGTAACTGCTCACATGCTTCACAGAGTGTAGGAGGAATTAGAATATCGACTTGATACTCGATTCGGGTTACTCAACGAGGAAATATTGAATTTTGTAATGTTATTTTTTTCAACAAAACTAGAGAATGTATCGGTCATTTTAAGAGGTCGCGCAGCTCTGTAGCTTGTACCATTTGAAAAATACAGATCTTTGAAACCGACGCATTCTTTTGTAATCATCCTGTATATTGCCCGCCCGCTGCGGAGGAACGGGTGCTATTTCGTTTAAAATCAGTTGCTTCGTGCCTCTGAGCATATTCCTTTCTTTTTCAACTCCGTATGCGCTTAAATTCGGAATCACTAATTAATTTAGAATGAAATAATGTAGCTACAATTAAAATTGATATTGTCTCAACGTATCACATATCTTCATCCCTAATCCTCGCCTATAAATTCCTCGCGCTCAGCAAACGTACCATGTTTTTTATTCTAATTTTTAAGCCCCGAGCTTATGTGAGGAAACTATGATTGGGTGGACGCTGAATGAGCTGACACCGCCGCTAACGAAGATGCCATAGGCGCCAACCTCTATTTATGAGAGCTTACTTTTTCACCTTCATTTGAAAAATTAATTTTTTTTAAATTCTGAAAGTCCACTAAGTGCAGCCTGAAAATTGGAACGTAAATATATTGGAAAATAGACTTGGCCAGGGATCTAACTCCGAAATGTGAAGCGTTAAATGATATAGAGTAGGTTTGTCTTCGAGGATTTTTATTCCCCATGCGACTATTCGGGTCACTAACTTGTCCAGCTCTGTCCGAAGCGAGAGTCTAGACTGTGACCCGAGGATAAAGTGGACCACCTCAACCTTAAAAAAAAAGTCGGGGAGCACGGTGGTGAGGCAAACGGCGTTGGCACTTGGCCTTTCGGCTCCACCGAAAATTCATGCCCAAATTCTGGCTGCGGTGTATTATTTATTAAATATAGGTCGCCAATTCCTGGATACGTTAGGGACTGAATCCGTGAAGTTTTATGCGGCTAAGAATTTTGTAGTCACTAAATAAAATACATTTTTTTTCAGGACGGCTAATTAAGATTTGAGGACGAGGTTGGTCTACTGGTTCAACCAATTATACCCCTGTTTCCATATGGACTCAAAAAGCAGAACGTAACATATACAGCTGAGGTAAATGCCATTCAACACGAAACACTACTGGTTCAACCAATTATAACCCTGTTTCCATATGGACTCAAAAAGCAGAACGTAACATATACAGCTGAGGTAAATGCCATTCAACACGAAATGAGGCAAGCGAAAGTGACAAAAATAATTTTATTAGTTTATTTAAAAACTTAATAACTTCTGCAAAACGAATGTGACACTAGAATATTTAATTCCATGTTGAAATTTACAGATTTTACGGAGGGTGATGGAAGATGTCACACATGTTATAAACTCGTTCTTCACGTTCTCTGTCGAAACTACGAGTAAAATTTTAAGCGCTTCAGGTTGCTCATTTAGAAAATTCAAACGGAACGCACAAAATTACTCTCCACTTGCATAAACATCTTAAGGTGTAACATGGAAAGTGTTATGTTTTTAAGAAATCAGCTCCAAATATCCTCGCCGAATCTGACTTATCCTCCATCGAGAAGGTTCAAAATTGATCTTTTGATAGGGTGAGACTGTATCATTAACAAGGTTCCCTTAGGGAGAGACAGTCGGTAAAGAGCACTAGGTCTGCACGTTTGATGACGCCCAACGCTTATTTCTTTTTTTGTTAAGTCGGAACAGGTGATTAAATAAAATCGCCGACGCAAACAAAAGCTTTATGGAGTGGTAATGATCTCAAGCTACAAAAAAGCATGCCCTTCGCGATCCTGTCTTTCTTCTGACGGTCACCGGCGCATTTGTCCTTATTAAAGAATAAGAAATGAAATTACGTGATTTCTTTCGAGAAATTACACTCGAAAAAGAATATCTTCGCATACATAATAAATGCAGACGAAGAAAAACTGCTAGCCAATGCCTCACGCTCATCCGTGTCGTTTTGGCAGTACGTGGCTAACGGCACCCGATTGGTAAGTACCTACTCTGCCGAGGACTTAGGAAATGGCCAGAAAGATAAGGTTTTCCTGGACCGAGAATCAAACCATGGTCCTTCGACTTTCTGGCCTATGCGTGGATCACAACGCTACCAATAATTGCTAATGTCAGAACGAAATATCTATGAGAAACAGCTTTCATGCGTACCTTTACTAAAAAAAAATATCTTAAATTAAGAAAGAACTTGGACATACGTCAATCTAGACAGCCTAATACATTCAATCAATAAGATAACCTTGCTCCACAAACTTATAATACTCTACCTCACTCAAATGGAGTAATTAACAGTAAAAGGCTCAAAAATATAATGGGAGACTGGCCGATTTCAAAATCCTTATATTCCATAGAAGAATATTTTGAAATTTACTTTGCTAAGTTCTAATATGCTATATGTTTTGTTCTGTGAGTGTTCATGTGGTATGTGTGTGTTTTGTGTCACTAAATGTATTTCCTTTAGTGGTACATACATGCTGCTCTTTGATAAATGAAGATTTAATTTTATTGCGGTCCTTCAAGGATGTCACTTAAAAAGCAAGAGTCGTGCTTCAAGGAAGCCAAATCCACATTAAGATGGTTGGAGAAATTTTTATCGACAAATATGCGTGAAACTTTGCATACGTGTTCTCATTAGTGATATTTATAGAGAAAAGCGAAATAAAATTGTATCATACCGATTTGTTCTGGCAGAAATTCAATGCCATATTAACACGTAGCCTTATGGCACATGAGATAATATTTTCGTGAGATATATTTCGTAACAGTTCGACTTCATACGTACATATTTTCTTCCAAACGCGAAATCATACATTTCATAATAAATTTCAAAACAATGGTTGATAAAAGTATAAAAGTACCATGACAAGTCATAGATTCTAAAATACGTATTGAAATATAAGTTTCGCCTTAATTTCGAATTCCACTCCGAAAACCCAAGTCATAGATAGCATGCTTTAATTGAGGAAAAAATATAAAGTATAATTCTAGTATCTTTTCCGTTACTGCCTGTATGGCGAGTTTCAAAGCATAAACAAATGCACTTAAATGAAATGTGGTTCAATAATTTTTTTTCTACTTACTTCAAAAACATTACTTAAATGTGCACTATATGACCCACGAATACCGCTCCAGCCACACTTAACTTAAACAACGCGGGGCAAGAGGTCCAATACAATATATTATCATCTACCACCGTGAACTGTAACGTTGGCCGGAAAGCCGATGGCTCATGGTTCAATTTCTGATCCAATAAACCCTTTTCCACCGCCAATTTCCAACGAATTCTTTGCTGTCAATAGGTGATGCAGCAGATAATAATATTTTTCAATTCTCTGAGTCTTATCAGGTTTAACAAAAGGAACGGGGTTGTTTCAATGACATATTTTGAGGTCTATGGGGAAATCTTGTGGGAGCGTGGTGGCCTAGTGGGTAGAGCGCATGGGTCCCGGGTTCAAATCCGGGTGAAGCCTTTAGACGCCCCCGAACAAAAAAAATCCTCGGAGTGCGAGGTGGCCCAGGGAAAGGACCTGGCCCCCCTACCCTGAATGTGTGAAATTCACACGCCTGTAGCTTAGTCCGGGGTGAGCTCTACCCTAAACTATCCAAACCAACCTTCGGGTTGAATCACTGAGTGAAAGTGGGGAAATCCTTAGAAAAACAATTCTTTTTCTAAAAAATAGTGATAAAATACGTTAAATAAATAACCTTACCGCGCTCGATGTGCAGTTTACCTTTACTTGGCTTTAATTGGTCGTATGATGTCAACTGCGTTAAGTTTGAAAAGTGGCGTTAACTGAGGTTTGCTTATATATAAAGCAGTAATTCACTTGCGTCAGCAAGATTAGGTCGATAGGTAGTTAGCAGTTCAAAGGCTTGTAGGTGTCCATAATTGTACCACCCATTAAACGGACGTTGTAATGAACTTCAAACGCTCTCCACATAGCAACCATATAAGAACCGGGATTCCAATGAAAAAACCTCAACAACTGCCGGGATTCCTCTCCATTTATTTCTTTTTTTTTTGCTCTCGGACGATTCTGGTGGTCCGTATGCCCCTGCGATCCCGATAAGCTATTGGCTTGTCTTCAGGTTTCTCAGGGTCCGAATCACCAGAACTTGACAGAAAAACCAATGTGAAAAACCGACCTAGGCGGGACTCGAACCCGCGATCCTCG
The DNA here is from genome assembly GCA_963573305.1 of Pyrrhosoma nymphula. Lineage (NCBI taxonomy): Eukaryota > Metazoa > Arthropoda > Insecta > Odonata > Coenagrionidae > Pyrrhosoma > Pyrrhosoma nymphula. The sequence continues at coordinate 64,784,005 of OY754330.1, read as the reverse complement.
GATTAGCAGACGAGGACTTTACCCCGCCGACACCCAGGGCTTGAATTAATTTGAGAGTTGAAGATAGTTATGATAAAACTCTCACTTTCAGTTAATCTGACCCTTTAAAAACATAAGCAGAGCGGCACATTCGGAATTAAGATCAATCATAATAAAACTAAGTTAATGAGGTTTTTTAGGCCAAAGAAAGCGAGGCTGATCAGAGCAGGAGGGCAAAAACTGGAGCAGGTGGGACACTTCAGTCGCTTGCAGTGACGTAGCCATGGGGAGTCCATGAGGTTCGGACCTCCCGAAATGTTTTAATTCGCTTTTTTTATTAGGGCACTAACGGAGAGTTGTATTTAATTTTGTTTGCAAATAATATGTTAATTACATTTATGAACTGCTTTAAAAACTCTTTTTAATAAACATGTATGTAATTTTCCAACATAAAAACTTAGATACAGTATTCCTTCAGAAATTAGCTCAGCAAAGTTTTAATAAAGGGGCTGTTATACATCAGTCTTAATTGTACTCTAAATGCCTTATACAAAATTTTGCTCTTGGTTTAAAACAAATACGCTGGATTACCTAATCCCCCCCCAAGTTATATTCAGTACGGACCTCCCCGAAACGAAATCCTGGCTACTTCACAGATTACTTGGTTAGTACATTTGAAGAAAATGGGGATCGTAGTAAACTTATTGGACGGATAAAAGCAGTGGCAAAGGAGGCGTTCAGTAAATCGAGAGCATAATTACGAGGACTTTTTCTAGATTGTAAAGTAAAGACTGGCGAAGATATTACCATGGAGTGCAGCGTTTTTAGGTGCAGAAATGTGACCTTAGCAGAAAAAGACTTAGAAATGGCTGCAGACGTTCGAGATGCGGTTGTGGAGAAGAATGGAGAAAGTGCGATGGATGGATAGTAATACGAACGACGAAGTGCTCGGCATTGTTGGAGAGGAGAGGAAAATGCTTGACGAAATCAGGAGAAGGCAGAGTAGGTGATTAGAACGGGCAATTAGGGACAAGGGGATGCCGAAGGTCGTAATAGTGGGAGGGGTGTTGGGTGAGCGGGGAAGGGGAAGAAAGAGAATAGGCTTTATGGTCGGGATATTGAGAGATAGGACGCATGCTGTGACGAAGAAGAAAGAAATCGCGTAAGCAGATAGTGGTATTCGCCTGTAAAAGATGCTATTTTATAGATTGTATTTCTACCATTTAAATCTACCTTAACCGGGATATCACCTCCAGGAAAAATAATAATACACCGCGAAAAAAAGTGAAAATATAAAGGACTGACCGAGTAGTCACAGGAATTATGACATTCTTCATAAGTTTAATTGTGGATGACTATAGGTGATTCGAGAAGGGGCACGAGGTTAACCATGTAGTCCATTATAATACCCCAGTTAATGCTAAAAATCCACTGCCATTAGCTCACTATAAAGATCGCTATCCTACCAATTAAGCTCAAATAGGTACGTATTTCAACGACAGTCATCGTGTACTTGTAATCCCGTTGGTCTTGGCGTGATTGGTTGGAGACCAAATCCCCAACTACGATAATATGGTGGATAAAGGTTAATTAATCACATTCTGAGGCATAACAGTTAACTGAGGAATGCAACAAAATAAACGATGGGATTCAGATGTATGATGCAATAAAAGAAAGGTGATTAGAGAGAGGAAAGAGAAGAACGCTCGTGGAATGGGCTTTGACTAAAAACATGTCTCTTTGGGTACTAGTAGAAACATAACCCAAAACTGAAACAATCAGAATGCTGAAGTTGTCCGCTCGAATTTGACCCTTAACCAACGTTTCTTCTCCACAGATGACAAAGTTTGTGCGTGTGCATGCATACATGCATGAATGATCACCTTTGATAATTTATGATAATTTTTTTATCGCGATTAATAAATTATGCCTTTAATTTGAGGATAACAAGTTCAATTTGAGGCAAATTGAACGAACTTTATATAACTTCAGAAAACTCAATGTAAAAACTCAGTATATAACTAACTCATAAAATACTAAATTCATACTGCTGACTGAACATCCGCATTAAGTCATAAACTCTTGTTTATTGAAGTTCTATTCTGATAATTTCCCGAACAAAAAAGCTACTTGGATTCATCGTTTATTTTTATTGGGAAACAATATACGGCAATTAATGAATTAAAAATTTTAGGTTATATATTAATTGAATTGACTGATTGGCCTCTAATTCCTTGCAGATCCTTAGTTTACTGCGTCCGCAGATCTTAAAAAACTCGTCTTCCTTCATCGAACGGGCAACATTCTCCATCGAACAACGTTCCACCTCTTCGGCGTACAGCATATAGCTGAATAAAAAAACAACGACCCGACTCCCATCTTGATTCACTCATATCTCACCAGAACCCCTCCTCCTTCTTCCCATGATTCAGCCATCCGAAAGCAAAAGTGACCTTTCGTAGCTCTCTTAGGAAACCTGTAAAACCTGTTTTCGTAATGATGCTTAGGTGAGGATAGCATTGTACAACTCACACCAGCGTGAAAAACAACTGTCACTCCATTTGACTGGAGCATTTTCATTCGGTGTACTCCTATTCTTTATAGTCCTACAGCAAAAATATAGACGTACAGAAGTTTATGATACGCTGCCTATAAGTATGACCATAATATAATTAACTTTCTTGCGGTAGTCGTAATGAAACATTTACAAATCTTTTTCAAACTTCTCGCCGAAAATGTAACTTCTAGGTAGACTTCGACGTCCTCTACTGTTTCTCCACAGATTCCAAGCCATATCGGGTGGTATGACGATACTTCTAGCCAACGAGGCAGACTAAAATTTAAAAAACTCATCTGATGCCTCATTGGTAAAAATGACAACGTAACCTTACCATTCCAGAGGAGAGCGCAGAGATTTGTAGCCATATTTTGAGGGCGAGCGGTAAATGCTATATGTAGTTATTAAATATCAATAATTTTTCCAGCGAACATCCTCAGAATACGTAAATGATTTTTGTTTTCCCTTTACCAAGATAAAGTTAACGTTTCTCATCATCACTTCGTGAAATGAAAGCATTTCACTAAGGTAGGTGAAATTTGTATATTCTACCGAAACTTTAATAAAATCTCGCGATAGATTTCAGATGCAATGGCATCATTAGGTACAACTAAGTTACAAATTTTTCCTTTATTGTGAAAAATCGAACATATCACCAGCAATTAATCATCGTATTCCGATAACTTTATCACGGTTTATATGGAAGTGAGTAAAAATCCTCTAGATTTTTACATGCGCAGGGCCCAGTCTACCCCAAAATTTATTCCTTCATCTCAACATAAGTCCTATCTTTCTTCATCCCGTCCATAAAACATATTCTCTTCCTTCCCCTTCCCCGCTTACCCAACATCCTTCCCTCTATCACGGCCTTCAGCAAACCATCGCCCCTCATTACCGCTTCCAGCCACCTACCCTGCATTCACCTAATCTCATCCACAAGTTTCCTCTCCTCACCCACCAAGTCAAGAACTTCCTCATTTGTCTTCCTAGGAACCGAAAAACCTTGCTCTAAGCGGCACAAATGGAAAACGCAAACTGGGCTGATCCCACCGACCAATGTAATGCATAGGTCTAATCTAAGCAAGACACGATTCGGTACATGAATTAATGAAAAAATCCGACCCCCTTCCGGCATTGATTGAATTTCGAATGCGAAACTTAACCAATTTTGAGTCCTTGGCGTGGGAGACCAGGTTAGAGTCACCATTTTAAGCCGAAAGCAGAACTATCTGGTGAGAGATAATAATTTATGTACAAAAATAGGATTACAATTTGGGCTAAAAACATTCGCTACATGAGAGCAAACCTGACCACTTTCATTAAGAAAATATTTTTCATTCTCCAGAAGAAAAATATTATGTCCAAGATCAAGGTATACTATCATCATTTTTGTTGCCTTGACTTCCACGGAATAATTGGGAAGATTCAACACGCTTATAAACCTAGTGTCAACATCTGGAAAAAATTGTAATTAATAAACGGCAATGCTAAGGGAAATGGCATAAAGACGTGTCATGCATGTAAGGGCAGAAGAATACACAAAATTAGTGAATATTGTATGTATTTTAACTGGGCCACGATTTTAATTCTCAAAAGCCGATCAGGTGTGTTCGCCAAATATAACCATCTCGGTTTGTGATTGTCTGACGTACCACGCCGGCAATTAGGAATTCCGAGTTCAATTCCCTGGCAATTTATCTCGTCTCGGTGAATTTGCTAAATTTTTACTGACAATCTCGATATAGATGTGGCTACATGTCCCCCGAGTTTGTCGTAGGAGCAAAACTTGAGATTGCGGCGAAAGCCCTGATTTGACGGGTGGAAGGTGGGTCAAAGGAAGAATGCAGTTTTCTTCTGCCAAATATATTTTATTTCACCCTCATTCAAGTACCGTCAACTCATAATTGGTTGCAAATAGCCTATTACGTATATTATTACCTCTAAAAGCAATTACGCGGAATGATTTTGTTTTTCGCAAATACACGCGCGAAATCTGTTCTTATCGTTGCATATTTTGTACACCAACAAACCTATATCTAACTAAAATGATTAGGCGATTTAAAGACAATTTTTAGGCACAGCTGTTTAGAGGGAGTGCACCCATTAAGTTAGGATTACAGGTTTATATAACGCTGATATCCCACAGTCGAACATTTTATAAAATATTTGACGAAAAATGTTTGAGCATGGTGTAATTGAGTATCGCGTACAGGCTTGCTCAAAATCCGACCTTTCCCCTAGATCACGCCCTGTAAGAAGCCTCCAGAATTTGAGGGGAAACGTCGGATTTTAATCAATATCACGCGCGGAAAAGTATCCCGAAAGTGTTATTTCAATCAGTAACTCTGGAGTATTCCAATTGGTCATCGTAGACTAGTGTGCACATATCGGAAACAAATATCGAATAGTGGATATATCGATAAGATTTAAAGCATTTAAATTCATTTTCAATATGTAGAAGTGAAAATATCTAATACGTGATATATCGAATAAAATTAGTTGTGGTCAGTATAAAAATTAAGCATCGAAGAAATTTCTACTTAAAATGGCACGAAAGACTCATCGGTACTTTTATTGTGCGCCATCACGTGAACTACCTTTCTTCTGGCTCCGAACTTTCGACCTATATAGGTACAGATATCTGTCATTGGTGGCCCTACCAGGAATGATTATTATTACTCCCACTAATCCAGCTCTATGGGTCACTGGAACGCGAAAGCCCTTCCACCGCGTCAGGGTTGTAGTCCAAGGAGGGGCAGCAAAATATGTTGCCTCATATTTTAAGATAATCATCTGCATATTCCCAAAATTTTTCAATTAATATTTTTCACTCTCATTTTGACAAGTTAACTGAAAGATATTATTCAATACTTTCAAAATTTTGCTCGAAAAATATCGAATATATGATGATATTTTATGAACAAATCTATCGTAGACGTTAACCGATCGGGATCGCCAGTATTTTACGTCATTTTACCACTTCCTTTTCGATTATGAATATTTTTATGCATGTTGATGTAAATATATGGTTATGTGACCTGGCTGAAACTCCCAGTAAGCTTTTTTATTGTAAAATTTATAAAATGTAGAGTACTTAAAAACTGTCAACTTTTATGAAATCTTCAATATTATTAACAATCCTAAAATTAATATATTTTTTGTTTTGCCTGTCAACTGTTGTTATTTTCTGTGTGCTCTGTATTTGCTCTTAGTTTGCGTGCCACAGAACAATATGATTATTGTTATTCGCTTTGTACCGCTCGAAACTCACCACTATAGGAAGCGATCGTACATACATACTCCCGCGTGCACGCAAGGACGTGTCGACGGGCGAACGATTCGACTTTCTCCGCGGAAAACGAAGGCGACCGGTGATCGCGGGGAGTGATAGATAGTCGGCGAGACCGTAGGACGTCTTTGGAGGTTACGCATGGGGATGCAAGCGCTGTTGGGTTCAAAAGAGAGTTTCGCTGCGCGGAATTATTGGCTGAGGGGACCCCGAGCTCTTGTACTCAACCTACCCCGCTCCCCCGCCGCCAAATGCTTCCCCTTCGGCCTCAACATCTGCATTCACAGCATTGCGTGATCCTCCCGTCCAACAACCGCACATTTCACTCCAAGCAAGCCGAGCCTACCAAGTTGCGAAACTCTGTTGATATAGACTCGCCGAGGAAGCGAAGATTTTATTATTACTCTGCGTCTCGTGAAAAAATTTATTCCGCGGAAAACATCGAAGTTATCGATCCCACGTTTGGCTGCTTTTGTTGTTTCAATACAATCTATGCTTGAAAAACGACGTTTATTACTTCCTAGATCCATCCCTAGATATCAGTGTTGATTGTATTTACGATCCGTCACTCATCAATTGACTCACATCTATTAATTAATATTATAAATTAAATGATAAAAATTAAACATTGCTTAAAATATTCATCCATTGGAAAACTAATGAGGATTTTTTGAACACAGAAATGGAGGCTGGTGATAAAAGTGGGAGGGAACAAGCTGGAGCAAGTAGAACATTTTAATTACTTGGGCTGAACGTTGAAGGAAAATAGGCTGAGTAATACAGACATTAGAAGGGAAATTGCTCTAGCTAAGGATTAAATTATTACCCTAGAAAGAGGAATTGGAGGGGTCCCTGGAAATCCGCGACGAAATCAATTTTTCTTCCAAATTAGGATTGTGAACCGTTAGATTTCATGTAAAGAAGCGTTAACGTTAGATCTCACGCTACACAGAGCCTAATTTGTAAAAGGCGAATCAATCAACTGAAAAAAATTTGCATTAGAAACACATGTGCAGCTAGTCAAAATATATCTTTCCCATAGCTGGACGCCGTTGCCACCGGCTCGAATAGGGAAAGTGGATTAAAAATGTGCCATTGTGAGCATAGGCGGAATACCTCCAAATAGAGGCCAAAGAAACTTTAGGGTGTATCTCCACTATTCCTCCATTCCCCATGTAACCCTTCCCTTTACTACCTGCTCACCAGTCCTAAGAGGCGCAAATTGCCTCAGCTATTGCATTCGTTCGCCTTCCCAAATATCAACCAACCGACTCGCAACATTCCTGAAGGGAAAATTAGTTGTGCCTGGGTCGCGAAATAAGGTCGAAAACAGTCACTTTTATTGAAACCGATTAAAACTGTCGCGTTTTACCATGATTTTCACTGTGATTGGCAAGAGTAGGAAGTTAAGCAAAAGGTAAAACCGCATGAAAGCTAATGAATAGCAGCGTGGATCTCCAACAGTTACTTCATGCCATTTTCAATCGTTTTCCTCGATGTTCAAAACCGTTATGAAAATTATTAATAGAGGTGAAACGTCACAGAAAGTTTCGGTTCGGTGGCACAACAGGCAACAACACTTGGCCTACATAAGCCTTATGTAACAACAACACTTGCGCCTGACTTAACGGGTTAAAGTTAGTGTGGATATAGAAATTAGAGTTCTTCATCATCTCCAAATTATAAGCAGTCTCGTATGATGGCAATATATCCCTAGACTAGCCACAGATGCACGAACCAGTCCAAGCTAGGAAGTCCCAATTGATGAGTCACTTTTCGAAAACAGAATGTCAATTCCAATTGACAAATAAAGTGCAGTTACATATTTAAGAACAATGCGGAAAAGAATGCTGATCAGGGACAATAAGAACGGCGTTTCGGCAACTGCGATCCCCGGAAACCTAAATTGGATGTACCCATGCGGCCAAGTTTATTAGTCAATTAGGACGAAACCAAACGTCCACAGCTGAAATTCCCAGGCTTTTTTTCGACTCTCGACGAATCAAAAGTAACAAGATTCTCTCGAGTTAGCAAAGGGAGACTAAACATGAATTATAATGACATTTGCAGCAGGTAAAGCCATTTAATGCATATAAAAAGCATTCGGGAGGAAACTTGGTTTGGTAGCAGAGGCATGAGGAGAACAATCGAAATACAGATAACGATAAAGATTCGTTACATACTTACCACACAACATCATATGATGGCGTACACCTAAAATACAATATTAAAGGACATTTTATCAACAGGGCCCTCTGTATTCTGCCAATAAATAAAACAAGTTACCAATACATATCAAATGTCTCCCTCCCGAAAAATTCAAGTATACTTTTAAATAGTATCTCTTAAGCAATAATTTTTACATACCCCCATGGCACTTCGACCCAGATCACGCGAGTTTCAGGGCGATTCGTAGGATATTATATGAATCTCGATTTACATCTCTAGAAGTTACAGAAGCGAATAAATAAGAAACAGCCACTTTCGATCAGAGAGCTCCAAAATTGTTTATACCCTGGAAGATTGATGGACGAAATGGGACATATATCAAAGACTGATTCGACTGGGAGGTGATATTATTTTTCCCAAAACGAGGCTAAATAATGGAATAAAATGAATAAAAACTCCCGGAAAAGAACGCACTACTTCCGCAAACCGGTAATCAAAGAAAAAGGAGAGGATGGAGGAAAACATTAGGAAGAGGACGAGACCCGGAAGAAGAGTACAGAAGAAGAGGAAAGAAAGAATAACGCGGGCCAGAATGTGAGATCAAAACCACCACAGTAATTCTGAATATATTTATGAAAAATTACGAACAACTTAATGTCACCAATACTTAAACTATCATGCTACTTTAATTATTTATTCAACCTTTCACTACGTATGATATCAACATTTTTCGGGTGACGTCCGTGTATGTTGTTAAGGATCACAACAGTTTAGCCAACTATCCTGCAGGCGTCCTCAGGTGTGTGCCTTCACCTGATGACGCCAGCAGGATAGCTGGATAAATTTGTTGTGATCCTAAACAACATACGCGGACGTCACCCGAAAAATGTTGATATTATCTGACCAACGCCGTGGAAACCTGCGAACGAACTTTCACTACGTACACTGATTCCTGATTACGTTCATAATTTCATAATTTATGTCAAATATTCACAGAAAGATGTTCACTTTTTTGTATTTAAGAGTAAACATTTGCATTGCTCAATACAGCAGTGGAAAAATTAATGTAAACTGCTGTTACATGGTTGTAAATTTACTGCTATAAATATAATGCCTCGGGTGATATACTGTATGTACGCTGTGGAGGAAAATGTTTTTTAAAGAAGAATGCAAAAAAAGTCAGATAAGATTAGGAAAAGAAGAGTTGAGTTCTTCGGCCAAATAATGAGGATGGATAACAGTAGACTTACAAAGCGAATTTTCAATCATATATATAAGATTAAGAATGGCAACCAGTGGGATCAAGGGATAAATAAATACAATGAAGAGATTGGAGAAAACGGAAGACATATTAGGTACAGGATAAAACTAAATTTTTAAGTTTGATACGAAACTTCAAGGATTTCTAAATGAAGGAAAAGACTGAAGGAAAAAATTCCTGGGTGGAAGAGAGGAGGAGGAAGCAAAGCGAAAGGATGAAAAATTATTGAAGAACTAGAAAATAGGAAAATAAAAACACGAAAATGAATGCATTGAGTTATTTTACGCGGTCCTATAAGGCCTAAGTCGAGAAAAGAAGAAATATGAAAATAAACAAGCATTGCGTTGCATTAAACTACGTTAAATTCCGTTTTCTCCTTTTGAAGAGACAATATCTCAAACTCGAATATCCCGACTTTTTTTTGCAGATACTAGCAAGTTGTCCGTATATCCACTGATTTCACTGCAGCACTACGAAATAGCTCCGATTACGCGTGTCGAACGATAATCGCGGAAGTTGGATGAGAGGCAAATCGTCTTCTCGGCGTACCACGGACCGTGCATATAAAATCGGTAGCTTGAAGTGAAAAGAAGGAAGTTGTGACTGCGGCGATTATGCAATTCTTTCCGACGAAGTCATCAAGCTGTGAGAAGATGCAAGCCGTGGATGCATTTCTTCGCCCTTACATTGAAACATTAAAAAAAATGCTCACATGCATCATTTCCTTTAAATTTTGGCGTTCAATATTATCCATTTGCGCGTCAATGAACGATATGTTAAAGTAAAGGCTTGTATTAATGCTACTGATTACCTTTATTGGCAGCGTGGAAAGAACCCAAAGGTAGTAGGTCAGTAGAAAAAAAACTCTTCATTAATCCTCTTCTGAGAAGTCCTTGCTCCTTTGACGGAATGACAGCCAATGATAAACTCAATACTTTTCATCATTTGATGAAAAAATATCCTCATAGCGCTTAAATTTGATTACGCCGCAAAAAATGGAGATAGTGACCACCAGTGTGCGCCTTGACTTTGAATGTCTTCGTGGTACTAATGATGCAGGAGTATTAAAACCTAAGAAATTATTTCAACAGTCAAGTAAATAACAACAAAAAATAAATATGATCGCGCGCATCCAGCAGTTCACTTGGTTTGACGAGAAAATTCCCTGGTAAAAAAACCTTTGAAACTATTGCAGTATATACATGGTAATTTATGGTTACAATTTTATTTCCTAATTTTGCCAACATCTCTGAAGTTTCCCTTTATTTCCATTCACGGACTTCCGCATTAATACCGAAAATGAAATTTTATTGCCTGTTATGATATCAAAGGCGAACTGAACTTTATTTGCTTCTATACTCATGATATACTTACGCACAATTACGAACACATGCAATCTAAATCAAAATATGATAGATCTTGGCTATTTCTATATTTTTCTTCAGCAAAAGACTGCTGCGGTTGATCTCACCACGGTGAGTATAAGATTCGATACAACTTTTAGTTCTTCCGTCAATTATTTCAGAAACCGAAAGGGCATTCACAAATGGAGCTCTCTTGCAGGCGCATCGAAGAAGTTGCAAAGATTCGAGTCCTTAAAAATCCAAAATGCCATTTCTAAAATTCTTATTCCAAAAAATAAAACATTTTAAATACTTGAGATCATGACAAAGTAATATTTTCGTGTAAATATATATGAATGAACAAGAACCTGAAATTAGATTTACCACTTCAATGCCTTCATTCCTTCTTGATTCTTCGTTTACTAGAATAGATATCTTCAGAAGCACAGGAGTTGAATGGAATAGTTACAAAAATAAAAAATGAGTAATAAGATCATGAGGAGGTATTATTTTTTCAAAGTGCGTTTCAATTGTAATAACATAGGAGTGGATAAGTCATTGTGCTTCACGAAAAATTTGATGGCAATAGCATTAAAATAACTATATTTCTTAAGCGTGACATTATCCACGTCATAAAATGTTAAAATATTCTAGCATTTTTCCGCTTCAGGAGTCCTTATTTGTAGCATGTATTGCAGCTGTACACACCCCTATGAAATTTATTAATTTAGAAAAATGCAAATCGAGGATAGTACTTGACTTAAGATGTGTAAAAACTTGTTCACATCCCAGTCCCTCCGGAAAACTCCACAAGTAAATGAAAACTACACTTTTTTCAAATAAATAACATATTTTTTCATTCGATACGTGAATAAGACTGCTTCGGCGTACCCTGCGAACCGCCACAAGGACGAGGCAAGAATGGTAAGTCTCCGGTAACTCTCTTTTGTGCGATATTCCACAGAGGAAAAATCATTCCCCTTGACCGGGATATGAACCCGGATCCCTCGATTTCGCGGCAAGTGCTTTAACCAGTTAAGCTACCGAGGCGTCCCCTAATCTAAGAATAACTCACTTTTGATTGGTAATCCTGTTATCGCGGATAACTTTGCGTGCCTTGGACGTACACCAAAGCTGTGCTAAGAATTATTATCTAATTCACACTTTCATCTGAACAGACCACTCGCGTTTCACTGGTATGATCACTGGTAAAAAATATTAGCCAGACAGATCCCTTGCTGGTAGATGAAATCGTCTACCTGATCCGAGCCAACATGCGACGCTATTATAAATCTACATCGAGAGCCATAATTTAAAACCACGATCCAATGAAAATTCTTGGCAGTGGGGTTGAGAATTATGCACTCGCTGAAATGATTGGCCATAAATACCTCCTGTTGGGTAGAATGCCGAGGGTCATTATCTTACTCACTCCATTTCCTTGAATTACGCGCGTCATGGGAAAACTGTCACTGATAATCTTGGTGAATTGAACGCTCGCCAGTTCACTCACTCCAGCGTTTTAGGATTACACTATGGCCTTCGAACTTTATTCCATTATTTATTAGTAGGTATATTACACATTTTGATTCAAGAAATGTAGCGCCGTCACCTTGAGAAGAACTCCAGGCTAATGAGAGGAATCTTTGAAACTCGTTCAAAGTTGAAATTTTTTATAGTCCATAATGCTTTATGACAGCCACGAGTTTTCCTAATAGCCGTGTTGTCTGTCTGAGGAAGCAAAAATTTCTGTGTGTAAAAGTGTACTCCTCGCTTTGTTTTACTACCCCTGTACCCTCACGCGGGCTCAAGGAGTTAGCGCCACAGATCGCACCATTTCTAGAAATCATATTTAGCAAGTCATTATTCAAAGGCGAGGTACCTCAAGACTGGAAAAAAGCCAACGTCACACCAATATTTAAAAAAGGAAACAGAAGTGACCCAGGAAATTACCGGCCTATATCTTTAACATCTTTTCTTTCTTATATTTAAAATAGAGGGAAAATTCCCAATAGGAAGGCCAAGAGATAAATACATAGACCAAATAAAGAGGAAAGTACACTAGAACTACCTGTAAGGGAACTAGCATTAGACATGGAAGGATGGAGGGCTGAAGTAAACTAATAATATGATTGAACGACAAATGATGATCTATAACATCGCATTGACTCTCGAACACATTATTGTTAGCTATTGTATGACCATCTAGAATAATCGAAAATGCTTACCCGGCAGTCAGCACGGCTTCCAGAAAGGTAGATCTTGCGAAACACAGCTTACGCTCTTCCTTCATGACATCCTAAAATCAAGTGAATTGAAAAAACATGTTGACGAGTTAGTCCTTTATTTCAAGAAAATATTCGACAAGGTTCCTCACAAAAAACTTATATTCAAATTACAACCATACGGGTTTTAAAAAATAGTGAATTGGATACGTGATTTTCTAAGTAATCGCAAGCATAAAGAAGTTATTGATGGCATTAGCTCTGATATGGTAAGAGTGACATCCGGAGTCCCACAAGGAAACGTGATCGCCCCCCTTTATTTCATTATTTATATAAATGACCGAAGTTCTCGAGTTAGCTATAAACTTAGATTATTTGGAGACGATGCGGTCATCTACCGCGAAATCGGCGAAGATGCGGACTTAGAAGGTCTATCATCGGACCTAAACAACGTTAGTTCGTGGTGCCAGGAGTGGGGGCTTGAATTAAATCTTAGTAAATGCACTCCAGTTCACTTTTTGCGGAAGTCATCACACCAACGCTATGGGTGGAGTAAATACACACCTACACTATACTATGGGTGGAGTAAACATAAAGCCATCAGACGAAGTAAAATATCTGGGAATTACCTTAAATTCAGACCTATCGTGGAGAACACACATATTAAACATATGCGGCACAGCCTTAAAGAAACTAGGATTTATCAAGCGTATAGCAGGAAGGTCCTCGGATGAAAAAGTGAAAGAGAAGTGCTACTTCGCTCTGGTTAGGCCACACCTCGAATACGACGAGAGCATTTGAGACCCTGGACAGAAAGATTTAAGGCGAAAAATAAATAAAATACAAAGGAAAGCCGCATGCTTTGTTAAAAACAGCAACAAGCAGAAAGTGTTTCACAGTTGATGGACATATTAATTCAGGAACCATTAGAGACTCGGAGGCTACACACTAAGCTTAGATTGGAAATTCAGAACAGGTGTGTTTCAGTGAGACAGAGAGAATATCATTTTGACGCCGCACTACATCTCTAGGTCGGACAGGAAAGATACAATAAGAGAAATACATTGCCGAACAGTTAGGTACAAAAATACGTTCTCCCCACGCACGATAAGTGACCATAGTCGAAACTGAGATCCACTCAAAACATTTCCGAAATACACTTCACATTTTCACCTCCCTAAAACATTCTCCTTAATCCTTTACACGGCTGGTGTCCTAACAACGCCTGTCACAGGCCTATGAGGCGACTCGCAGGGTAGTATGTAGATGTACGTATGACAGAAAAACTTGGGTATGCCAGGATAAGCATAAGAGTAAGCTAAATGCAGTGGGTACGGGGTATCAGAGAAGTGTTTGCGGTAATGGCAGAAGGGATAGGGTCAGGAATAAGTGGGCGATGAAAGCATGAGGCATGGATGCTTCAGTAATGGATGTGTATAAAAGGAGTGCGCTTCGTTGGTTTGGCCAAGTCGAGAGATTGAATGAGAATCGGATAACGAAGCAGATTTATGGTGGAGGAGTGAATGGTGTAAATGGAAGGGGTAGACCAAGAAAGCCTTGAGTAAATGAGGTGGAAGATACTATTAGAGAAGAAGAGAAGGAATGTTAGGAGTCTTAAGAACAAGAGGAGTTTGTAACATAGCATATCAAAGTTGATAACCAAATGACCTCAATATTAGGTATTATCTTGAAATAAAAAAATCCAAATAAATGCAACACTCAACATTGAAAACAGTGTTCGACCACCCATAACTCCAGCATAACTCTTCCACTTGACCCCGAGGTTATTTTGTAATATTGGTAATCTGGAAAACAGACAGCATTAAGAGTCGGACGATTAAGGCGTAAGGGAATAAGAAAGAGTTAATTGTATAGTGAATCCGTTTTTTTACATTCGACAGGATACTAGGATTAACATCAACAGAATACGAAATGTCCGACAGGCGATGGGATTCTGATGCTTCCAAACTTTGTCACAGAACTAAGTAAAAATAAAAAATAATCGAAAAAATTAATATTTTGATTTAATCAAATCAAAATTACAGAAAACACTAGGGAAAATTTCTCAAAATATGTATGAGTGTATGCCGTTGTTTACAAATCCATACGGCACGGAGAATTTGACCACAGAACACTATTTGCGTCTCGCTGATGTCAGGTAGGCTTTAATAGCGCTCAAATGAAAAATAAAAAAATGCAAGTCTCCGCCTGTCTATTGAATTCAATGGCTTAGCTCCAACGTGATATACATCATCTCAAGAATGATGATGCAGAACATCGAAAATCAGGATAGTTTGAAAGAGATACAACCACAAATAAAATTCACTGAATTTGGCCTCGTTTCAAATAAAAATATGCTATACTACTAATGATACCAACATATTCAGTACATACTGCACTACTTTTCCAGAAAATTTCCAAAAAAAAATAGAAGCCGTTTTCCATGATATTTGGAATGACTATTCGCTTCAGAGAGACGTTATTAAAATAAAAAAGGCAGGTCCGACGCACAGATCGCGTCATAAACGGAATGGCGTATAGTTCGTCTGTTTCCTCAATTATTACAAAAATCAAATTCATTGCTCACTGTAAATGTTTTTATAAAATTCGCAAAAAATACCTGCGATTTTAAACGCGTTTTCAAATTAGTCAGTGAAAAAACAAGTCTAGATAAAGTTTTTTACATGCATCTTCACTTAATTATTAGGAAGTTCAGCATCATAAAACAAATATTTTGAGACAATAATGCTACTGTATTCACTTCATGCTTTTCAGAACTGCTTAAATTTTTAAAATAAAATCCGAATTACCTTTTATGTCTGGAGAAAAATTTCGCTCAAACTTCAACAAGTCTATAAAATGTATTTAGTCAATGGAAAAGAGCTCATGTTCTATTATTTCTCATTTTAATCTTCGTCATTTGTCCTCAAAGCGCTCCAAGTAAAAGAAAGCCGCTCGTGCTTTTCTCCAGCTGGCTGCCCCACAATACTTCTTGCCTGTCTTGCTCTCCTCGATCGCGGCGACGAATAAACGGGTTCCGGGGCCCAAACAAATTCGTCCTTCACCCACTAAATGCACGACCAGCGGGCGAGAGAGTCTCCAAACACGAGTCAGAACTCAAGGGAAACAACGCCTGCGCGACAGCTAAATCGCGGGTTCGTAATGCATTTTCAAGGCATTACATTGGAGACATTACATTTGGTTCACGGTTTTCTCATGCGGGGGAGTTAAACAGGGATAAATGGACGCAAATCACGCTTTGGCTCGATTTCATGATCCCTGGTTAAATATTTTTTCGGCGATAAATCCGAAGTGCATAAGCTGTCCATTTGGTATTCCTCGTCATCTAACTGGCAGTTTGATGTAATATGCATATTACCCAATCTCTCAGTTAACATCAAGTTAGCCAAAGGGCTACGCCATCTAGCGGTTAACGTTAACCAGACATTATAAAACCGGGCAGGTCACTTTTGAACCAAGGAACCTTTTTATATTCCACTGCACCGTTGTTAAATATACCCAGAATGTACAGGGTGCTAAAAAAACAAGTATCATATCTATACCGTAAGATTATTATCATTATTAAGGTAATCCAATGGTTGAGGCAGGTTTAAATGGAAGTGAGCAAAAATCTTTTAGATTATTACATGTGCAGTGCCCCATTTACCCGCTAAATTTCTTTTTGCATTCCAACATACGTCCTACCCTTCTTCAATCCTTCAATAAAAGTATGCTTTATCTTCCCCTTCCCCGATTACCCAGCATCCAACCCTCAATCACGGCCTTGAGCTCTCATTACCTTTTCCAATCACCTACTCTGCTTCCCCCTAATCGCATCCAGAAGTTTCCTTTCCTCACCCACTTCGCCACTACTTCCTCCTTTGTCTTCCTTTCCATCCACCGCACATTCTCCATCCTCCTCCAAACCCACATCTCGAACATCTGCTGCCTATTCTCGTCCCCCTTTCTCAGAGTCCAAGTTTCTGCCCCATGCAACGCTACACTCCATATTAAACTCTCCACCAGCCTCTTCTTCACGCCCTTACCCAAGCTCATCAGCTCCCTTCTATTGCTAAACGGTTCTTTCGCTGGCGCAATTCTCCTCCTAATGTTAGATATAGCGTAAAAATCTAAGAAGAATTTTCCTTAAAAATATTTGCGAGAGTGCGATAGTTTTCTACAGTTGATCTGTGAAAATTGTAAAAAATAACAAATCGACGAGCGGACAGAGAGCTAATGCGGCAGCCACAGTGGCAGTGCCAACGCTGCAGTGTTCGCGTGGACTTGAGTTTACTTATAAGCTTACGCCCGCTTCCTCACTTCAGTGTACATAGGTACTGCCACAGCAGCCGCATCAGCTCTCTAGCCAATCGTCGATTGGCTCTTTTTTTACAACATTCATAGCTCAACTGTAGAAAAAATTATCGCACCCTCACAAAAACTTTCTAAGGAATGTTCGTCTTAGGTTTTCACGGTCTATCGAAATATTATTGATAGGTAACTTTTTTTTACATTAGGTATACTCATTCAGTCCCCACTGTCTAATGATGACATAAATATAACATTTACGGAAAGCCAACCCTATAGCTCGAAAAATAAAAATAGGAAAATAATTTTTAAAAAGTGGCGATTAAAAAAAAGATTTAAAAAAAGCAGCTGCTCGCTGCTACTGGTGGAGGCGCGACGACAGAAAAAGTGAATTGTGTGTAGGATAGACTGAGAAAGTCATTGGTGAATGAAGTTCTAAAAACAGGCGGAATATTAAGAGACTCCAAAACAAAAAATATATGGCCATATTGATGCGCGAATTAAACATACCGAAATATACCTATATAGATTAAGCACTGAGGAATAAAATAATTGAAGTTTCATTATTCAAGGGCCATCACCAATACTTAGGATTTTTTAGTGTGCCCATACCGATATTAAGCAATACACGATGTACGAATGGCTGTACCCCCTGCTACATAGTTGATACCCAGCGGTTATCATTCATATAAATATTGGTTAACGGCTGCTCCTCATTCCCTTTAGACCATCGACGTAACTCAGTAAATATTTTGCAGCCTACTTCCCTTTTTATCCATTCAGATCACTTTGAACGATACAGCGGAGAACTTCGGGACCGTCACTGAGTGTATATGAAAACGGCCAAATAGGAGCTGAAAAGGGAGCGATTTGATAATGATTATCCATAGCCCTTTTTAATAACATACAGTTAGCTTTAACTGTCAGGTGACGTAGCCTTTGTACTATCGTAATTTTATCGTAAAGAGTTCACGCTCTGACTTAAGGTTAATTTACGTGAGCGTTATCGATAGACAACGTAACCACATCGGTTATCATGCCGGGGAAATGTTTAACCATAGATTATATATTCCAGCAATAGTGCTCTTCTCGCATAGTGTCCTGATGGATCGTTTATACTCAGCTTTTCTACCTTAAAAGTCTCCTTCCTCACACTATTCTTTTCTTTAACCCAGTATCACTACCTCTCTTCATTCAGTCTAATATACCTTTCCTTCTCCTCCCTCCCCTTTGATTTCCTAACATTCTACCTTCTAAAATAGTCTTCCACATCCCTTGTCCTTAATTACTTGTTCCAATCATCTGCTCCATACCCTCCTCATATCTTACATCATCAACTTTCTTTCCCGCTAAATCATGCCAAGTTCCTCCTCGTTTGTCCACCTTTCCGCCCATCAAATCCTCTCCACAGCCGCATCTCAGTCGTCAGCAATATATTCTCATCCTCTTTCCCCAGGGTCCCAGTTTCACGTCAATACAATGGCTTGACATCAAAGTCTTCTCAGCAATAAAACCAACTGAGTGCACAAATCTGTCGGCGAAGGGTGGATGATACTGTGAAGTGACGAAAACGATTAAATAAGATGCGGTTCAGTTGTATGACATTTCGATGCTTCATTGCTTCCGATATACTGGGTGTTTCAGGAGAAATCTGCATAATTTATGGAAGGTGACACTTTTTCTGGGCATTATTCTCCAAAGACACTGGTCAACAAAGCATCAATATCGTGAGCAGCAACAAAGAAAACTCCATCCGGACATCAGTGGGACAAGAATATTTTCTTAGTGATTCTTTTTTTCTTTAATTAATCATGATCGCGAGCGATTGTCAAAGTTATTTTTTTCTATCAGACAGAGTTATTTTTTTCAGAGTTAATCAGAATGATCGTTAGAGATCAAAATAAGCGTGCCAACGTTTCCGCTAAAATTAATTTTGTGTGGAGTATTGGGCAGTTGTATAAGTTTCATATATCTTCAATCGCTATTGGTCACCCGAATTCGCCATTTTCATGGCAACTGCAAAATGTGCTGGACAAAATGTTTTCGTTTCCATAGCTCCATCATTAAGTAATTGCGACCCCATGGCCATTAGACAATAAATATCACCTCCAGAAGTTACGTAGGTTACGTCCTCCTCAAACACCCTGTATACAGGCACGTATAGAGATGGGTCACTTTGAAAATTACCACGGTAATTTTCGTAAATTACCATGGTATTTTTCGTAATTTACCGCGCCCCTTGAAAATTACCATAATTTTCGGTAATTTTCTAGATAATTCACCGATTTTTGAGATAATTTTTCATACATATAAATTCCCAACATGTTCTTTTAAGCCAAGTCCACATTTCTCACGTGTTTAATTATAAATTGAGGAAAGTTCAACTCATTTTGGCATATTTTACTTAAATTATAACATTATTGGGTAATTATTAGGAGAATATTCTTCTTTAAATTTCTCATACTTTGACAAAAGAAAGCCAGACTGCGTGTTGCTGCCGTATTTCTTTTTACAATTTTGAGAATTTCTAATAGATTAATCACGAGATTAATGTTGCATTAGGTATGGTTTAAACATCGTATCCTCTCCCTTTTGCTATTGGCATTCTTATTTAACAATACATTTTCTGTTTAATGCTTAAAACTGAAAAATACTGGTAAATTACGGTAATTTTCGAAAATTACGGTAATTTTCGAAAATTACCGTAATTTACCATGGTAATTTACCTCAGATGAAAGTTACGGTAATTTTCCCATCTCTAGGCACGTAGCCAGAAATTTTCTTCGGGGGACCTAAGTGTAGCTCAGAGCATGAGTGCCCCTTTGCGAAAGGAAGTCGCCGCACGGGGAAAAAATTTCGGGGGGGGGGGGGGCTGAAGTCCCTAAAGCCCCCCCCCCATTGGCTACGTGCCTGCCTGTACACTGTATTATATAATCAATTTAAATCATAAGGCCCTATGAACAAACCAGAAGCCGTACATCTTCGAGGAACGCACTTTTCCTCGAGATCGAGTAGGCCACGGCGAAGAGAATGCAATGCCTTTACGAAATATCCTCAGAGGAGTCCTCGATTTCGCCGCGGAAAGAGCGCTTTCAGTACACGCTGTCACCGTACAGCGGGATGGCCTCTGGCGATAGCATCTCCTTTTGCTAATCATTCTTTCGAAAGAATACAGAATATCACAACTAATTTCTTGAAACTCGATAAGTGGTGAATAAAATTAGTCTGCCCACATGAATAAAAGATCATTCCGCACATAATAATTGCGAAGAAAATGGGTGACACTTCTTGGAGTCGAAAGGCACAAGTGTTTTTACAAGTTTCTTTTCCTAGTTTCCAATTGGCTGTAACCACAAGACTTCAAGGACAAGGTGGTCTTTACTACTATCAGTAAGCCGCAACAGCATCACGGTTCTCTCGAAAAAAAAGCCGCGGCACAACAAAAAAGGAATGACTTAAAAGATACAGCTCGCTAGTCACTTTTTCTTTCCGCGTGATTTCAAAATTAAAAGAAAAAGCACAAACCATAGCCCTCGACGAAGATGTTACGCTTGATTTCTCAGGGCATCACCACGGAAAAAAGAAATTCTTAAAAAAATTGGTTTCACCCTTTTATTTAAAATCGAACTTCAGCTAATTATTTGTTATGGGTTAGTTATGATTACGAAAATTATGCGCGGACGTAGAAAAAATATCTTACGACATTTTTACGTTACGGCCGGGCATTGAGAAAAGTAAATGGCAAACGCATGAAGAATCTAATGCCTCAACACCGGTTCATAAGGTAAAAAAGACCAACAATACCTATTCCACATATTTTAAGACTCGTTTCCAAATTCAAATTAGCAGTAGTAGAACTAGTATCTCACGCGGCCTAGTCTCTAATTGTAAGATTTAGTCGATCCCTGTAAACCCTTATAACAAGACGAACTTTAAACCTAACCCACCCATTTTTATCTAATTATTTCCATATCCCCGAAAACAGCACGAACGGCCTTTTACATCGGGTGTATTTACATGTAACAATGGACGAACACAAACACCCATGTTCTGAGTGGTGAAAAATCCACTCAGGTGGGACTCGAACCCGCGACCCTTTAGAAGAATGGAAGAGGAAAAAAACATATGGAACACTATACAAAAAAGAAAAAACAGATGGATTGAGCACATCCTGTGGCACAATGAGTGTGTGAAGAATATAATTGAATGGCAAATAGAGGGAAAATTCCCAATACGGAGACCAAGATATAAATACAAAGACCAAGGGGAAAGTGCACAGGAAGAACTACCAGGGAGTAAGGGAACTAGCATTAGATAGGTAAGAATGGAGGGCTGAAGTAAAACAATCCTAGGATTGAACGACCAATGATGACTCCAAAGGGGTGCGAATGATATCAGCGTATTCTAGTCCAGCTAAGTTTAAATACGTAGTAAACATTTTCGTGAAACACGCTGGAGACACCCGCACTCTTAATTTAGAAGCGGTTTTGGAGGAAACGATGCCTACCCTTTGCTGTTCTCTCCCCTCCACTCCTTAGCCGACCCTTTACACACAAGCCTTCACTTCCTTGACATAATTCACGCGCTAGCGACTGCCACCATGTTTCGCTACCACTATACACTAAGACACCGGACTGCCACGGTGGGAATGTAGGTTCCTCGCTCAGTCACCGAAGTTAGTCATCGCTGGATTCGGCTCGAATTTGGAGAGATGCTCCTCCCATTCGCCCAAGTACTGCTGCCCCAGTCTGCAAGGGGCAGGCAGTTATGTGTGGACTGATATTTAATGTCGAAGCACACTAAACTGAATTACTTCAACGATTTCTTACAACGAATTACTGCAACACATTTTTTCACCCGAAACCTCAGTCAGGATCACCTGAATTGAATACCTGCCGCAAGCTGTCTAATTTCTCCGCGTTTTGACAACGCACGTGGTCGCGCCCTCTGGTGGGGGGACGTCGACCTCAGCTATGGCACAAAATTCGGAGTGAGGAGTGTGCGCAATGCTGGTGGGGGGGGGCTTGACCTCGCGGCACCGAAGGCAGCCCTCATATTACCAAATCCCTCTCGGTCGGACAAACCAGACCTCCTCCCCACCTTCCTCTTCTCGCAGAGACAACATCCTTGAAACGCTAATAGTCGACAGGTAGGCTCACGAGGGCGCCCCACCCTACCCGCGGAGGAACGAATCCACTAATAAAACGCCCCCTTTCTCTTTACCTCCCCACGCTCCATACCCTGTCCGCCACCTCTCCCCTCCTTTCCCCCACCGCCGCGGCCCGCGAGCGACCTGCAAATCCAGCGGCCACTCAGTCGTCTGAGGACAGTGGCTCTTGAACTTTCGCCGCCGAAGCACCTCTACCCTACAGACTAAAGGTACGTTCCTCTCGCCGATCGCTGCGAGTGATCTCCGGTGTTAAAGGCACTTCCGGGAGCCAGGACGACGATCTAAACCATGTTTCCGGATGCATTCGGATGGGGATCCGATGAATTACTCGAATATTTCATTCCTAATTGTATTGTTTTTATAGTCCGTGTGGACTAAGTGCTTCAGTAAATTGAAATGAAGACAGACAGCAAGGAATTTTCGATATTTTTGGTTATATTTTTCTTCTCTCTGCAATTCACATCGTGTTCTTCGGATCCTGAGAACTAATTCCAATGATGCTTTATTCAAAATAATTCTCAGTGATGGTTAACGTTCGGGTTCATCTGCGTTCTTCATTTGCTGTTCGACCGACGTGACGTATCGTCTGTAGTCAGCCTCGGTGCTGTTCCGGAATCCCTAAAATAAATTGATTGATGGCGACAAGGAGACCAATACTGGTTCAGGAATGAAGGAATTTTTTTCACGACGGAATACACGAGAGCGTGACGAGCTATGTGGTTTTCAAAAAAATGCTAGAACGCGCTCAGTAATCTACATAACGCATGAGTTCAGGTAATGCTATTTTTCTTAATTAGGAAGACAGAGAACACAGAATCGCTCGCCTGCAGAATTCGTGAGGGTACATTAGATCACTTTTATAACGATATAGAACCAAGCGAAGAAATTGTGACAGCGGAAAGTGGGAAATTTTCATTATCGATCAAGATGACACGCAGGAAAAATCCACGATATCACCTCTGGCTCTTTATTAATTTAACCAAAGGAAGAAACTAGCTTCACCACTTAAAAGGTCAATGTCTTAGGCAGCGTTTCGCGAGCATTCGCATTGTCGTGGGAAACCTGAAATAATGGTCTTCACTTTAATGAGAGAAGAGATAGATTACTAACGCACATTATGATGGCTTGGTCGGGCTAATGGTATCGTGAGCATATTTCATTAATTTTCTATGAATACCATTCCTTTTTATTAGATGGAACCATTCTATCTGCTCGTTGTTTCTTACAACTCAGTATACTTAGCTCATCGCGTCTATATGGGATAGGTCTACAGAGTTTGTGTTTTCATTAGTAAATTGCTCATAGCACCATTTCGATAATACACGCTCTAATTTTGGCATTAAATTTGCCAAAGAG
Source organism: Pyrrhosoma nymphula (assembly GCA_963573305.1). Classification (NCBI taxonomy): domain Eukaryota; kingdom Metazoa; phylum Arthropoda; class Insecta; order Odonata; family Coenagrionidae; genus Pyrrhosoma; species Pyrrhosoma nymphula. The sequence goes on along the minus strand of OY754330.1, from coordinate 64,760,348 downwards.
GTATTGTCCCATTTCTAAAATGATAGAACTTGAGCTTGACCGAAGTCCAGTACATCTATTTTAAATTTGGTTCCCCTTATTTAATTTTTTTATTACATTAGGTTTTCATTCCTAGAAAATGAAAAATGCACATCACTAGTAGATAATCCCAACACCGTTTATGACTGATAAGTTTTCACCAGCACAACTTTAAATTAAGCCTAATACGTATTCATCTAATATCTGCCAGAAGTGACGTCTTCACACTGTTCTCCACTTAAGAGAAGTTGTCTGGAGCCGGTTCGTGATTAACGACATATTTTATTAGGTATCCATATGTAAGAAACCGAAAGCAGAAGAAAGTCTATCATTAAATTTGAAATTGGAAGAGATTATGAGCAGGCGTTACGCACGCGGTCGGAGCTAATCGTCCCTCTCATCCGTAAAGAGTGAAAGTTGATTCGCCTGAGGCTGACGGCGGCGCCTTTCGCGAACACCCGAGCAGTGAATAAAGAGTGCTTATTTCCATCACTTAATCGAAGCCAACGCCCTCCCGCGTCAGTCGGGAGAAGAGCCAGATCAGAAACGGAAAGTGGATATAGACTTATCCCACTGAGTGCGAACAGAGGCGATAGCTTCATTCCAAGTACATCGGTACCCAAGAACGAAATCGAGAAACGATGAGTATTGATGTAATTTTTCCCTTTCCTCATCGGCGGTCATCAATCCGAAGATTCACTAAATCGATAAACTAAGACCCGGTTATAATCACTGGTTAATGTATATTATTGGTCTGAAAACCGATGATAATGTGTTCTCCCGTGCTCACGTTAACTAACAGTTTGATTTCGTATTCGGAGCGCTGACTCTGTTAACATAAAGTTAAAGGCTAGGCCATCTTGCGGTTTAAGTTAACCTGACATTAATAAACCGGGCCCATATACGTTTTCATTGATTAATTTAATTGGCCACCGGTTTCACCACACGGCATTATCTGGTCTACGGTCATGAAACATAGTCTTCTAAGGTTGGCTAGATGCAGATCACCACTTCATTCTCAGTCCAACTAACCGCTTTATATTGCGCTCCACATTGCCTTTTTTACAGTAACAATAATGCTTGGTCAATAACTAATTAATTCAATCCTACCCCAATAATTATTTCTATAAACGTTTTCCATCCATTATCGTTTTCTGCAAGCCATTGTGTCATAACGTGCCAAATAATATGGTTTCTTCTTCATTGCAGAGGTTTCACTAAGCATTTATTCTCCCCAGCGCTCCGCTGTCCCGCTCATTTTATGAATATCTTTGCCCATTTGATTGACATAATTATTTTATAATACCAATTTTACTTTTCATTATTATTACCCTCCATAGCTTCCCGTTATTAAACTCACTTAAATGACATACATACCCATCCTACCATTCCCTTTCGGGGTAAGTAAAATCAAAAAACTTTGTTATTGCTGTTAGGCCTGGGGATCTGGCTCTCATGTAATAGTTTCCTCCATAACGCCCTATCCTTGCACACCTCTTTCGCTTCTCTTTAACTCATGCATCGATTCATACACGATCCCTATTCTTAATACTCCTAATATTCCTCCTCTTAGTCTTACACCACAATCGCCCATGACTTTCGCTGTCTTCCCCTTCCTCTCACACCATTCACTTCACTATAATGAGCTTGAATCTATTTCGTTGAAAACGTTCAAGGGGTGGGACAACAAAAGGTCATTATGAGTAAGATTCATTGAAATTTTCAAGCATTGGTAGGGGTTATGAAGGACTATGATGAATTACACATGGGTGTCGTGAGGACAGAGCCATTCGGCGCGCAAGTCGAATGACGCGACTGTATAATGAAGAGAGACCATCTCGTTCATTACGCTGCAATGCAACACACATTTGCTATGCTTATTTTCCGTTTATATACAGTCGGGTGACTTAAATGGAAGGTGACCGCTACGCCAATTCTCGCGGGAAATCGATATTGCCGTAAGGATTTTTATATCTGACTGAAAACCTTTACTGTAAGATTTTCTTCCCCTTCTGTACCGGCTGGAATACGAGAAAGTTTCAAGCCTTCGTTCGATTGTTTGCACGCCCAAAATGGGATTCCTATCTCGGCCACCGATCAGATGCATTTCCACTTACCAGATGCGTTTGTGAGAGTATTTGAGGAGAGTTCTGAGCCCGGAGGGGGAAATGAGGCCTCAACTTTCCGTCGACCAGTGGCAAAGCAAATGCCATTAGATGGTATTAGGTGTGCCGCATGCCGTTAAGAATCCACCACTCACACAGTCCCCAACTTGAATTGAGAGGTCCGTAAATAGACCAGGAACTGTTCACAGTCCATTAGTCAATGATTTTCAAAAGTATGTGGATTTCTGTTGCGATAGTAGCGAAACATGGTGGCAGTCCACAGCCGAAGAATGACGTCAAGCAGGGGAAGGCTCTTGTGGAATACAATATTCCCAACGGAAGTAGCACCGTTTTTCATGAAAGTATATTTCGGTACGCATAATATATTGGCTGTAATTATAATTGGCGTATTTTATTGATCCTAACTTGAATGTATCAAGAAATGTTGCAAAATCATGCCTAGAATTAAGGTTTTAAGACTTATTAAACGTTTTCTCGTATTAGGTAATTTATTGTGATTTATTGCTAGTATGCAAAATTGATCTCTTGTGGTATAACTTTTATTACAAAGAGTAATATACTTCATTGAATAAGTTCAATATTTGTATCTCACTCCATCGCTTCAGAATCAGGTATTGTTATTCAGTAAATCACGGTAAATGCATTCTGGATGAGAATGCATCAACCCACCATGTTTACTTTGTTTTCCGCCTCTCGGGTCAATGTGAAACCCATTCTGCTCGTCAGCTTTCCGTCTCCGTGCTCCGCTTTCCGCGTCGTTTTCCGTCCGTGTGAATCCAGCTAGACTGCATTTACTGGAGAGGGGGGGGGGGATTGTCATCAGCGCGTTTCACGACCATGTTCACGATCCAAACGAAGCTGGATCATAAGCCGATATTGTTCGCAACCCATCTGATAAGTCAGTCTAAACAATTGGATTAAGAACTATCGAGAGCTAAAAAGTTGATGTGATTACGAGATTGAGCATTTTGAAGTTGGCAATGTAGGTATTGAGACCTTGAGAACCCTGAAGGTCAAAAGCGGAGACCACCTTACTCCCCCGTGCGGAGTCAGTTCGTAGGGAATGCACTCTTCCACGGTAATGAGTTTCCGCGCAGCTGCCACCATGTTTCTCCACGACTACAAGTTATCGCGCGATTAGCCGTGGCTATAGCCGCGATTATAAGTTTTCGACCTCCGCCATCGATGGGAGCGAGGAACTCTCGCCTCTAGGGCATTACGCAAGGCGCAACAAACTTGGAGTAAATCATCAGGTACTTGGACAATCACTGGCTCCAGTGAAGCGTTGAAACAGTAGGGATGGGAAATGAAGCTAGTTCCCTTTCTCAAGGCCTTAGCTAGTTAAAAAAATATATATTCTTTCCGAGAAATCAATCTCCACACTGGCCTTAACGTGAAAAGAGAAATTCATTATTTATTTAAAAAATAATGAAATATTCCTCTACTCATTAATATAACACGAACTGACCGATAAAAAATGTTACTCGCTGAAATTATTGAACCAGTAAGACGGTAACATGTTAAAAATAAGCGCCTCTGTACTTTTTCCGTTTACAGCTTTCGTGATTCACTTTCTATCTGCAGACATAAAATAGCATGGACAACAACATTTTTCAATCACTCACACACGGGAATCTATCGAAGAAAAATTAAAATCCAGTTCTCAATGAGAGCTCCATTCGCTCCTGTCTCTATCTTCAATACAATATTTCCAAAAATATTTTCTCCACCCCAATCCTAAAAGCTCGATCAAATGTAATCTCACTCACCCTTAGTTGCAAATTACGACAACATTATAGACGTAACATAACATGGGTCGCAAAATCTAAAAACCACTCCCCAACCACATGAATGAATCTGAGACAAACGTCAGCTATCGAGAAAACAAAAAGATCTCACTCCTTGCTCGCGTGATAAAATAGTCATCCTACTCTCCACAGGCAAATCTCGGACTTGAAGTTCCTTCGCCAAATCCTAAATGGTACCTTCCGATGCCCTGAACTCCTTACATCCTTCTCACTACGTGTCTTATCTCGTTCCACTCGAAGCACGAGTCTCCTTCGCACACCCTAGTTCCACCTATCCGTTTCCAAAAGGTCCCTTTTCCACCGAATCCCATCCCTTTTTAATTCTTCCAGTAAATATCCTCTTCTTGACCTCTTCTCTCCAAACAGCATCTTTACCTCCTCAATAAAACGCTACCACCTACAACTACATTCATCCCATGAATAGCCATATGAATGTGTTGTTTTTGTTACCTACATTTTTTATACATAATTTACTTGTATTAATTTATTTATTTTAATATGCCCAATGTAAAAAGCCTAGTAGCTGTTTTTGTGGTGAACTTAAATAAATAAATAAAAACTTCCTTCTTGCTCGTCAATAGAAAATGCAACAACTCTCACATGTGTTTCCCTTCACAAACCCAAGAGACTAGATCAACGCCATGGATCAATTTCATTCAACTCTGTACGTGGAGACCTAAAACATTTTTTAAAAACATTTCCACTGAAAGTTTTGAAAATGAATCGGCAATTCCGACATCATGGTGCTTCCATTTCATGTCATTAATAATTGTGATATCTTGTACGCAATATTTTATTCGTCTAGAATCATTGGTAAAATGTATAATTTGAACAATATTATTAATTCACTAGCTCGTGCGATGTAAAATGACGCTTTCTGCGGGCATTCTTCCCGAGAGGAATTGGTCAACAAAGCGTCGAGATCGTAAGCCGCCACGTAGAAATATCCATCCTATGCGTACACAATAGGATTGGAACATTTTCTTAGCGATTCTTTCTTCTTCAAATAATAATGAGAGCCATGGACCAGTTTATAGTTTTTTTACGACAGACATAAGTATATGAAACCAATATTCAGAGATAAAAATAAGTGTTTCAACATTTTCGCTAAAATTAATTTCGTGTTGAGTATTTGTAGTTGGCAGTGACGGATTAACACACTTGGGGGCCTGCAGGCAGTACAAGCAACGGGGCCCGCGTTAATAAACAAGCCGCAAGAGAAGAAAGGGGAAAAGAATTCTCAAGGCCCCTCCGGGGCCCATAGGAAACTGCCTAGTTTGCCTTAATGGTAATCCGGCTCTGGTAGTACGTAGTAGGAATAATCTAATCCAGCGGTATTGCCTGGAGTATAGAAGCAGTGACCAACTTCACTTAGCTGGAATATTTTTAAATTAATGTTAGCGCTTTCGGAAAAAAACTTTTAAGGGTGTGTGGTCGATGCTGTTTCCTAGAAACAATAATTTGAGGTGTTTCGGTTAAATTCTCAATCCCCCTTGTACCTTTCCCCTCCCACCGATTGACATTACGTCATTTAAAATACTTGAAATAGATAGAGAGATTTCAATGAGCGACTGAGAGCGTTTGAACTGGTTCCATACAGGCAAGATAAATCAATATAGTGAGCGAATGGACTAAAAAATAAGAGTGAGAGTCGGCTTCCAGAAAGGGAGCCAGGAGAGTTAAAATTGCTGGCACAATGAAGTCTTACTTCGAGCCGTCGATTCAGTGTACGGGTAATATGCTGTCACGGAAAGCTCGAAAAGCATTATCCTTTTCATATAGGCTGGTGACACTGACTGATTAGCGAATTACATAGTCTCAGGCTATGAGTAGGAGAAAACACTCACCGTGGACTCTTGGCCTCCACGTATAAAATAGCTGGTTCTTTTAAGTATACATACATAACTATACCTTTGCTTTCAACTAGCTTACTTACTTTGATGAATTCATGGGCACAATGAATTATGGCCTCTATTTGAGCTCTCTATTTTTTTTTTCGTTTGTTTTTTTTTAAATCGGTTCTTGCGTCAATATTTTTCTCTGATTTAAACCGTGACGGACTGTAACTTGATAGAAACTTGAGAAAGAGACATAGAGAAAGAGGATAAAAAACGAATAGTTGTAATCACGACAAACTACTGCTCACTAGCTTGATTTTACTCTGTTACAATAGGAGTATAATGCTTTTTATGAGCTTATGCCATTCTAACCCTTTGTATTCGGGAAAGCAATGTGGTTTTTATGTTTTGAAACTTTTTGAAGATAACGAACCCCAATGTTTTGAATAGCTTCCATTCCATATTGGCCTTGAATCCATGAGGAAATTTTGAGGAAATTAAGGGGGCCGGCAAGGTCATCCTACTCTTTCTGGACACCGTAGTGTCTAGTCCCCGAACTAACAAGCGCGACTAGCAAGGCTACGGCCGAAAGCGTTTTTTTAGTTTGGAAGCCTGGCCTTGGGCGTCAGAAACCAAAATGCTCGAGAATAAATTGATATCTCGAAACTTTTTCCGTAAATGGCAACTCAACCACCCCATTTTCCAGGTGTCACCTTTTCTCATTCCCCTCCCTCCTTTCGTTTAATGAATCCACAGCTTTATCAAATGTCAGGTTACACTTAACGAAGAAAATTTACAACCATCCTAATGTAGTCAGTCGACCATTCGACCGCAGTGACGTTCTTAGGATGAAAACGTACGTTTTACTTACCATAACGCAACAATAATGTATTATTAATGATTTCAGGCTTCACTATGCGGAACCTCTACATACCGGAAATAAAAAATACACTTCGTAATGGTCCACTAAATTGTTTTATTCTTACGACCCGGGACAAATGTAGCTTACATCGTTCACTAAACCGCATGGAACCGGAGGTCGAGACAATACCTCGCAAAGGGTGCATTAACAGTGAAAACGATTTAAAAATCACCATTCATATCTCTACATTAACGAATACAACAGTGGACGACGTAGCGTTTAATATCGTGGAAACGCTTTGTCCTTTTTTACGCAATATAGTTAACCAGGAATTTCCTCAAAGAATCAGCCTCACCAATCAGCCACGTACATCAAGCTACTTACTGCTTGGGAAGCGTGGGAAATGGGAGTAAGAAATGTCGCTTACAATGATCTCTACTCACTTTACTTTTATGCTATCATAAAAGTATAGAATTAAGACTCTTTCCATAGTATCATGGGTAGAAGCATGCTCAAGATGCGTCTACACTTTTTGTATAAGCTCCATTAGTTGTCATGTTACAGAGATTATTTAAGGAATGTTAATTGCTGAACCCTGTCCATAATTTACATTAGTACCCAAAATTTTTCCTTCCAGAATTATATTTTCCGTGATATTTGCGTTGTTAGAGGGCCAGTTTCCAGGATTTCTGGTCTGGGTGCATTTTTGTTAAAACCTTGCTTATATTCCCAATTTCTAGAGACCCAGGCACGCTTGGGAGAGATTCGACAAAAACATTTTTATATCTCAGCTCATTATTATTATTGGCTTTTTTATTTTGATAGAAACAGAACAGTATCGCAGCTCCAAACATTAAACCTAGATATTTTTATGCAAGTCATGAATCTGGACAGAATTGAGAAAGTGCTGATTTGTGAAAGTTTCTAAGTGAACAGAGTGGATTGCTTCCGTGCTCAAGCACTCGCTTGTCCTCCAAAACTCGTCTATTGGAGTGGGGAGATATAATTCTAGGTCTTTTCCATGTTTTAAAGGCCAATTTCCAAAATTTCAAGGTTTGAATCAAGATTAAGCCAAGCGAGATAGCAAAACACGTATCCATCACTTTTTTCTGTCGAAGTACTCTTGCATGTTACCATTGTAACTTGCTCCGTACTAGAGTTAGTTAGGTAAATATTTCGCTGGAATTTTGTAAAATTATTTCTTGAGAATATAATCAGTTTTATTCCATTTAACGTCTAATAAAGCCAGGCTGAACGTAAAAGTTTAATCGAAAGCAACCATAGTTTTATAAAATTTGCAGAGTAGTAGCTTATTTCGGGGAAAGCAGACGTCGACATAGGAAACTCCTGTCTACTTATCAGTCACGATAAACTATTACCAGCCTTTAAACATTTTATTCAGCGTATTTTAAATATTTATAAACCCAGTTTTCAGATTAAAAGATGTTAGAATTGATTAAAACCCATATTGTGAAAACTATTGTGAAACTCTTAAAAATTACAGGTTGGCACGCAAAATTCTAGTTTTATTCCAGATTTTCAAGGTTTGAAAATAGTTCTCTTTTCCGGCTTTCTAGGGTCGTGGAAATTCTGCCGCAACGTAGGGCTTTGGGAATGATTCAGGCGGGAAAATGGACTCGCTACAGTGAGTCCGCTCGGCAGGACAATCCTCCTTCCGCCAAATTATTTTAACCCGCACGGAAAGAAAAATTTTAAGAGTCGTGGAACCGTGAAGCGTAAATAAATATTATTAATTTCAGCCAAGTCTGGCCCTCAAAACCTACTCTTCCTATGGAAGACAACTGCCTTTTTCTGTCCTTACAAACATAAGAGAAATAGGTCTGTGATGTTGTAACACGATACACTATAAATAAGCTGCAATGAAATAAACTGCAAATTGAAGTTAATACGTATGTTTGTTTAATTAATTTTTATACGATATCTAGATTATTTTTTTCAGCTTCGTTCACATAAATGCACGGTTAATGCCGCCGAGAAAACGGTTGCATCAATATGAACTTAGAATACCTACTGGAAACCTACGAATTTTAGAATGGGATTTTCAAAAATTCAGAGCGTAGCTACCTATGTCATTTAATTACTTATAAGCAGAATGACGCCATATCAATATTTTGTTAATGTTTTGAAAGTTTTAAAGAACGAACTTTTTGTTATTAATGGTTGAATGAGAAATTTTTAAGTCTTGTAGGTTTTTAGTAGTTCTTCAACCCTGGTTTAAATTTTGAATTCCGGAGACTTCCAAAGAGTCTCCCATAGTCTCTTCCCTTACTCCCCAATGTACGACGTTTCGACTTGAACTCCTTGACCGAGTGTTGATAGGAAACCACCACTGTTCACCAGACAAGCCGCTGGCGACCGAAGGACGAAAAAATAACAAAAATATAGCGAGAACCACTTTTCGACTCCACTTGACCTTTTGACATTGGTTCAAACCCGTTAGTTAACGCGCAACTAGGAGTTACGTAAAAAAACAAGCAAACTTTTGACCCATTCGTACACTAAATAGAAATATACTAACAATAAGACGCAGAACGTAGAGAAGAGATTGCATAGTTAGTTAATTTCGTCGTACCTCTTTTTCTCCGGCATTTTGAGATATGGGTCTCAGATGACTGATTACAACAGGAGAAATCACACTCCACATCGATCATTTTTAAAGGTCTTGCACTACAACTTTTACTCAGTTTTGTTTTTCAACTGGATTCTCACCTCAATCTCGAGCGACATTCTCTTAAATATAGGACCAAGAGGGTGAGGATTTAGCGAACAGGCTCGGTATATCTTGATACATTGAGCATTCAATAAAATGGGATAAAATCACTATTCAGAATCTTCAGAAACTGGCACTAACGAACAAGCAATTATTTCATTTTCCATGCAATTGTCCAACAAAGCCAATAGTCTAGTTCATCATTGGAATAGAAAACATTTAATTTGTAGGCGGTACATTTTTCTCATACTCTTTTAACGAGTAATAACTATGTGTAGGTATGTAAGTAAAATGTATCTCGAAAGCGGCTCCAACGATATTCATGAGGCATCATACTTGAAGGGTTTTTAGGAATGATAAACTCATCGGGGTAGGTCTGATCTTCGGGACAATTACTTAAAGGACCGGGTTTGAGCACAAAAAAGATTTTCTGGCCAAATCATGAAAAGCATTGGAATCAATGGGGACTTGGGGGGGGGGGGGTAGATGTTTTTATTTTTTAAGATTGAAAAATACGATGTAATACAAGAATTATACGACGATGAGACCTAGACTCAATTGCGCGATCAAGTTCAAATTTTATTTTTCTTAGGTTCGATTCTGACTTTATATATAAACAAAGATATTATAAATAAATTAGATAATTAAGATCAAACCATGAATACTAACAAACGATTCTAGTTTTTATCGCCCTTTTCAATAATAGCACCATGGTTACAGCCGCTGCTGTTTCATTTGCGAAAAAGGATGACACATGTCGTAGCCGGAGGACTTGGCGATATCGCGGTTTTCAAATACGTTTAAAAATTTAATTTCCTCAGCTTGTGGGGTTTCTTCGCCTGAAGAAAATTACAACCCGATCAAAGATCGGGCTCCAGATACTATCAAGTAAACGCCTTCGCAGAAAGTGAATGCCGCCTTCTTTCCTCTTCTCCATTAAAATATCTCCTTCAGGTTTCCCACGAATGCCAGGCACGTTGTAGTACCGGATCGCTTCCCGTCACCAAACCCAAGGCTGAGACAAGAGACGAGGGTTGCACGGAACAAGATCAGCTAGACTTCCACTTTTCCTCTCACTCGGAATCACTGGGAAAAACAAGGTTTTTTTGCAGTTACCTCCTTACAAATGTGGATAGCATGAGCGGAAATATTTGCGGACAAACGACGACCATAGGCGTTCCCGTTACGCATGACACCAATCCTTGTACTCACGATTGTATGTATTACGTGAAAATAGCAGGAAGTGATCATTAGGAGAATCACTTGCAATGAGTAGCATTACAGAGTGCTGTTAGTAAGTTACAAAATATTATGAAAAGACTAGAATAAGATAGAAATGGAGGGAGGATTGCGAGTTGTCTGAAAATCAAAGATTGATAAAACCGTTATACGCTTTTTAAAGTTCACATCACTTTTCCAAAACTGCGACGTAATTAACCGCGATTGTATGCTGTTGCCACAACACCCTATACCAGTAGTCCTCGTGATAGTTCGAAGGTTACAACGTATATATATAGTCTCAACGTGAAACAACGTCAGGGCAGGGATAGCAAAATCTGAATCAAGCGTTTGAGAGTTTTTTATTTTTCAGAAAAACGCGAATGAAATGCATAACATTAAGTACAATAATTGCTCTATTTAAAATGATTTTTTGGTAATTGAAGCTAGATTTCTGCTATCCTAATCTAGGAACGAGATTAAGAAGGAAAGGAATAATCGGAAGAAATAGCAACTCGGAGCTTTGTCTGGAAGAGCTTATAAAACGCTACCCTACGCCTCATGCACGTTGAAGAATGGGCGCAGGCAATTGATAAAAACAAAGCTTTGATGATCATCATCATGTCATCAATCCTAGATAGGTTTGCTGCAGCTCTCCACACAGCTAACCATTAAATTCCTACACAAGTCTTCATTTTGACGTCACTCATTATCTTCCCGATATATTCCAATATTGGTCTTCCTCGGTAGATCTTTCCATTATTTTATTCTTCCATCATTCTACTCAAAAGAGGCGCAAGGTACAGAAACATGGACTCATTGTGAGGGGAAAGGGGATGAGAATAGGTCGCAGGCGTTTGAGATGTGGAGGAGAATGGAGAAGGTGCGATGTGCGGAAAGAAATACGGACAAGGAAGTGCTCGGGATGTTGGGTAGAGGAGAGGAAAATAGTTGAGGAAGTTAGGAGAAGGCCGAGAAGGTGGTCGGAATAGGTTACGAGGGGCGAGGGGATGCGGAAGGCCGTGGTATAGGGGAGGACGTTGAGTAAGCGGGGGAAGGGAAAAAAGAGAATACGCTTTATGGATGGGATAAAGAGAATTAAGACGTGTGCCGAACTGAAGAATGAAATAGTGCAGGGAGAAGGGCCTTCGGCCTGTAAAAGATTGGTTTAGGTACCTACTCCTACTTCCATCTAGCCTGCCTTTCCTGAAAGATTGCCTCTAAAAAAATCATTTGTACCTATATCATAAAGTATCTACCTATCTAAATGTCTACTTTGCAAATACCGGAAGGTCACCTCTAATTATATCATTGTCACTATGCGTCCTTCACTTCAGAGAGTTTCCAGAAAACATGTTTTCTCTCAAACTCTCGTTAGGTCTTTTTAATTGATTCTTTCCGTCCGTTTGATCTTCACTATTCCTCGAAAAGACCGAATTCACACTGCTTCCAATATTCTTCGTTCTGCAGCTGTTATCGTGAAACTGCACTGCTTTATAAAACTACGCACCAAACATATGTTTTTATTAGGTTCTTCTTCATAGAAACACTCTTGTTTCTAGTTGTCAGACGGCACCGGATTAGAATGTCTTCTTTGCTTGGGCTATCCTGCCCAATATCTCTATCGCTTCTTCCATAGTAGGTGATCACATTTTGGATATAACTGCGTAAATAATTAGCGCAGAAGGAATTCACTTGCATCATCCAGGTGCATTGCAGTAGCGCATGTGCCAAAACGCTTCACAAGGAAGTGAAGTTGGGCTATATAGTACATCACGGTTAACTGCTACACGACAACAGCGGCGGTCGAATGTTTTTCGTGATTAATGTTCGTCAGAAATTATCTCTCTAGTATGAACCGGAGCACCTTGAGCCGTGTTAGTTTCTTTAAATAATTAATTTTCCGAGTTCAGTTTGATTTTATCGCATATCTGGGCGTACGCACACGAAGAGCATTGCGATATTTTCATTTGAATTAACGTGTACGTAGTGTCCCTGAAGCGTTTCCTTCTGAAATCTAATTAAAAGAAATCACTGCAAGGAAAACTTGAATGGAAGGCGTAATTAGAAAGCGTAAAGCTTGCGCCTACATAACCCAGGGCTGCCACGGACTGATTTCCTTTAAGTCCAGGATGTTTCTTCGAACAGGATATTATGTATAAAATTACAAACTCGATTACTTATTAATCCTGCCCAAATTCTTACAACAAAGAAATGGCGACAGCATAATAAATATGAAATTATAAACCAAAAGAAATTACAGCAATCACTTTCTCACCATCACCTAAATTTCCAGGAAATATTCACCCCTTCCAACGATTTTTCGCAAATATTTAATTTATGAAATACGGAAATGCACGATTTGAGTTATAATGGAGGACGCTTTTCTATGAGCAGCACAACATTTGAAACAAACATTTATTTTATTTTATGATTTCTCTAACCTCGCTGAGAAACTTGTCCCGAACTACTTAGTGCACGATCATGAAAAAAATCATTTCGCTTTTAGTTCAAAGTAATCGATCCATTGCTTTCATCTTTACATGAATGTGACAGCTGTAATTCATAATCCTCTGACGATCTCCTATTCTGTTTTCTCTCCTCAGGCACCCCTTTAGATCTCGCTGTCCTCGTTGACATTAACAAAAAATGAACCGATTGTGGTTTCTGGCTGCCCTCACGGCTCTCGCCGCAGTGGGCCATGCCTATGAGAAGGGAGCACCCGAGGAGACGTGCAACGACATGAAGCCACAGCACGGAGCTGAGCCGCAGACCTCCCAGTTCCCGTACAGCATCAAGCTCTCCCATAGAAAGATCGCCCCAGGCGGCAAGGTTACTGGTGAGTTCCCCGAACCCCTTCCATCTTGAATCAGCAAGGTTTCTTGGAGCCATAGCAACTTTCACCATACGCTATTAAGGTACTCAACGGTATTCATATGACAATTCTATTGGCGAAAGAGGCTTTGAAATGCGAGTAAACTGATGAATGGGACCTTAAATAAAGATCTAACTAGAATCAAGGTGAGCTGGTCAATACGACACGGTTAGGGGTTGATTTAAAACTAATATTAAAGAATCAGCAAAAGAAGTGTTTAACATGAAAAAAAAACTCCCAGAAATCCTTGGTTCAATGAGAATTGTAGGAAGTTAGTAGAAGAGAGAAAAGAGGCAAAAATTAAAGCACTTGCTGAAAAAACACAAGCTACCAAGGAAAGATATAGACAGGTCAACAGGGAAGTGAACAAGGCACTCAGGGCAGAAAAAAGAAAGTACATAAACAATACACTTTCAAGGGCAGAGGAAGACTGCACACAAAATAACACCAAGGATTTTTATAAAAAAGTGAGGTTTTTTCAGAAAGGTTTTAAACCTAATGTAATGGGAGTGAAAGACAAAAGTGGGGTGATAACAAGTGAACCAGCAGGAGTCTTGAGAGTCTGGAAAGAATACTTCTGACCTTTTAAACGGGGATGCAATCGAGGGAAATGAAAATGAAGTGGTACAACAAGAAGGGCTAAGTTGTAGAGCAGGTGAAAACGATTTAGGTATGGAACCAACAATAGAAGTAATAAAATCTGCATTGAAGACCTTCAAAAATGGCAAAGCGCCAGGTGAGGACGGAATACCGATAGAGTTAATAGCAAATGCAGGCGAGGAAGTAATCTCGTTCCTATACAGATTAATAATACAAGTGTGGAGAACTGAAAAAATGCCCAGAGAATGGTGTCAAGCAGTTATTGAACCGTTGCATAAGAAAGGAGATAAATTAGATTGTAAAAACTACAGAGGCATATCATTAATCAATACAACATATAAAATACTTTCTAAACTGGTACTAAACAGACTTAGGGAACAAGCAGAGGAGATGATAGGAGACCACCAGGCGGGATTCAGGAAAGAGAGATCAACTACAGACCAAATTTTTATTCTGAAAGAGCTGGCCTCAAAATATTGGAAATATAATAATGATCTATTCCTTATGTTTATAGACTTCAGCAAAGCCTATGGCTCAATAAATAGAGAAAAACTTTGGACAATAATGAAGAAATGTGGATTTCCTGAAAAAGTTATTGGATTGGCAAAAATGTGTGTGAATGAGTCTAAAGGAAAAGTCAAGGTTGGAAAAGAGTACACTGATACGTTTGAAATAAGCACAGGAGTGAGACAGGGAGATGGCTTGTCACCCCTCCTCTTTAACATAGCATTGGAAGAGGCGCTAAAGAGAACCAGAAATGGTGCAGGAGGAGCCAGGATTCCAGAAAAAAATAATCTGTTGGCCTTTGCAGACGATGTAGTGATTGTAGCTGAAAATAAAGAAGAGCTTAAAGAACTAACTACAATACTTTTAATGGAAGCCAAGAAAGTGGGCATACAAGTAAATGAAGGCAAAACCAACTACATGAAAATAATCAGATATGAAGAGGAAGAGGATTATTTAGAAATACTCGATTATAAGTTCAAAAAAACAAATCAATTTAAGTACTTAGGGGTAATAATAACAAGTAACAACAAAGAGGAGACCGAAATTCTGACCCGACTTGCGGCAGCTGAGAGAACCTACTGGAGCCTAGTAAAACTTTTGAAGAGCAAACTCCTATCACGAAACACAAAAATTCGTATCTATAAAACAATTGTCCAACCAGTACTACTGTATGGTTCCGAAATATGGTCGCTCACAAAAAGATAACAAAAAAACTGATAGCGTTTGAAAATAAAGTGTTGAGACGAATATTAGGCCCAATTAAAGAGGGAGAGACATGGAGATTAAGCAGAAATAAAGAGTTGAGGGAACTATACAAAGGACCAGATATTGTGGGTATAGTCAGAAGCAGACAACTAAGATGGCTAGGCCATGTCCTCAGAAGAAGTGACAGCACAATGTTAAAAATGATATAGAAAGGAAAACCGGAAGGCACCAGACCACCAGGGAGACCAAGAATGCGCTGGAGCGACGAAGTGAAGAAGGACCTGGAAGAAATGGGAGCTCAACTAGACACAGCAGAGGACAGAATGGCCACAGGAGTAAGTAAGTAAATAAGTAGAGGTTGATTCGGGCTAGGGGTTCTCCGGGCTATCGAAGGAAAAAAGTTCACGAAAATCTCTAATGTAATGGTCAAACACGTAATTATATAATTACCAATTATGTTGCTTGATTATTAAAAAGACTAATGGTAACGCCATCTATGACACAAACATTATTTCTATAAGAAACATTAATGCTACTGATGTGATTAAGATATGACATACACAACCCGTTTGGCATTAAGGTGGCTGGAGCGATTTTTGTTAAAATACAGATTTGAGTGAAACTTTGCATACGTGTCCTTATTTGTAATATCTATCGATAAAAGTGAAAAAAACTGTATGCTACCGATTTGGTTTCCTGGCAATTCAATGATATTTTAACAAGTACTCTTATGGCACACGGCATATATTGTGAAAAAAATCGATTACGTATATACAGATTATCTCTTAAATGCGAAATAAGAAGTTTCATATTATTATAATTGCTACTAAGAAATATCAAGGTATCATTCCGAGTAAAAATAGCGTATTTAGATATGATTTTCTCGTAAATGTCGAATTTCGCGCCGAAAATCCAAGTCAAAACAATACTTTAATTGAAGCAAATTTTTTAAATGTAACACTTGCAACATATTCACTACTGCATTTATGGTTATTTCCAACGTATAAACTTGTACTTGAGTGAAATGTGGTCCAAGAATATTTTTTTTTGACTTACTTGAAAAATTATTAGAATGTACCTTCAACGATTCACGATTACCGCTCCAGCCACCTTAAGGCCTGGTTTCATTATCTCAAGCTGAATATTTTCTCGGTATGAAAAACGAAGGCCATACATTCTCCCATAGATAACGCTCACGTCTACTAACGAACAGACTGGTATAATATACTACACTTGAATTCTCAGTTACCATTAAGTTAAAGAAAATACTACATATTTTGCTGTTAACGTTAACTAGACATTATAAAACTGGGGCTGTTTGCAACAAAAATAATGAAGTGAATACCATAGAAATCAAACCAGCGTCTTATTTCTTTTCCGACAGCAATTTCGCAAGATAAAAAAGAAACTATGCTATGCAGCGGAGAAGGTAGGGACTTCGAGGGGAAACGTTGACATCGTGGCGATTTTTAGGGGAATCTGGAGGATGTGATGCCTTTAGTACTGCATTCGAATCGCGACAGCCACGGTTCAAATCCGGACATTGACAGAGATTTTTTTCTGAGAAATCCCGATCCTTAGTTTCCATCGAGAGAGAACTTCCAAGAGTAGCACAGTTTAACGGATGGGACGTAAAACTTGAGTACGTATAGTACCTGCCCCCAGTAACCCTGTCCTTACGATCTTTCCCACTCACCCTGATCGGCGCGAAAGAAATAGTCGGTCGCCTTCACAAATACCTGCTGCTATAAATGCTAACGTGTGGTTCTCTCTCCCTATGGTTTGACAACAAACAATTAAAAATGCACATTTGTTCTTTCTTGAGTGCCGAGTTAACCTCTCCCATCCGTTAGAAGATATTTTTCAGTTGAGGAGGTTCCATTGCGACTCCAACAAGTACTGAATTCCACCTTTTCGTCAGCGATGTTTAAAAAACTGATTTCACTGAGGACATTCCTCAGCTATTATAAAATAAAATATAGGTCCAAAATATACATATTAACAGACAAATATATGTTTTCATGAACAAGTTTTACAGGCAAAGTGGCAGACTGCGCTGCTATTTCTATTGAATTATCGCATTTCGACATCAGTAATTGCAGTAGTCTACTAATAACTCTAAAAATAAGGGCATTAGCCAGAGTATGAATTAAATGACAATAAACAAATGTTGAGGATGCCGCGAACTAGCCGCGGTATTACCGTTACGGAGTCACCCGCAAGTGCACCGGTCGAGGCGATATCGAGAGATCCAGGTTCGAGTCCCGCTCAAGGCGGATGATTTTTCTTCTGAGGTATAATTGCACTTATGTTTCGATTCGCGTTATCCTTAAAAAAATGCAAAAAAATAAGTGAACACCGTTGTGTTCAAAAGTAGGCTTAAACCTCTTGGATTTTGCGCAAGTTTTGACTGCGTAGTAACTTTCCATGCCCGGCAGTTCCCCGCGAAAATCTAGTTCCTTTAAAACTATCAAAATACCACGAGGGATGAGGATGCCTAGGTAACTTAAGCGCGATATCGAGAGTTCCGGGTTCGATTCCCAGTCAAGTTGGATGTATTTTCCTCTGTGGAGTCCGAACACAATGACATTCGAGCCATTTTTCGGTGGAACCACCTTAAACGGAAGAACTCAATTCTAACCTTGAATTTCACGACTAACTCAATTCTCTGGTCTGGATGGCCGAAGAAAAGGACATGATACGAAAAACAATTAAAATGCGGTGAGAAGTTCCCATTTCCTTCTTGATAACACATGAAGTTCATCTCCGTGGTCGAATTATTTCGTAATAGTCTCGCACGTGTTTAGACGTTCATGGCAAGATAAAACATTTTTTTTAATTTGGAGATGAAAACAAAGGAAATCCCGCGATGATGATCCTACTGGTGACTACCCATAAGGAAGACAATCATCTTTTTTTCCACAATCTGAGGCGTGATTTAGGGGGGTCTTGTCGATTGGCTATTCATCCCCCCTCCCCCCAGTCCATTGAGCATATATGCAAGGACGATGTCCGACCTTCATTTATCAGTATTGCGAAGTACTAGGTGCTGTTATAAATTTAGATAACCCTTCAAAATTTCCAAATGGTATGGCATAGGCTTTTATTCACGGAAGTGAGGAGTAGTCTGAATATCATGAACTTTCAAAGCTCTCCTGGAAGCACCAGGTTACAAATATGTATTATTTAATTGGAAACGCTATTAAAAGAAAACACGACGACCAGTATTCTCATAACCCAGAGATACCAACCCAGTGATACTGAAGGATCTCCACAGGCACAGTAAAACAGTTACCCAATATTTTCTGTTATATTTTTGAATATCTATTATACATATTATACGTTTACACATTAATTTACCAATTTATTTATTTATTGCGGTGGCCTTGCGGAGGTTTTCACGGATTTCCTCCCGCAGAGTGAATGTCGGGCCAATACCGCTCCCGTCATAAACAAACATTATAGGCGAACGCTAATTAATGAAGAGCCTGGACTCTTGAATTGAATCTACAGATCCTAAAGGGGATAACATTCCTAAAACGGGGCGCCACTGCTGCAATGTTTGTACTTATTTCTTGTTGTTTTTTATGCATATTCGTCTGCCACGATGGCAAATAAACGCATCTTCGACTTAACTTTTGCGCCGATAAATCATATCTGTTGACTTACTTTAAGGCATTATTGTGACAGCACGCAGTGATTGGTAGAAAATTTTCCGAATTAGGGACCATGTGAGTGAAAAGTCTTTCGGTCGATCAATTCGAGTCAAAAAATTCCTATACCCACACCCCATCGCCTAGTTCTATGATAGAACCCCCGTAATTGGAAATGGCTTCCCGCTTGCTGATAGGTGTGATTGACTAATATGACAGCATCACCTTTCGAAGTGTACAGATTACAGTCTCTCGGTTCTGCATTTCAATTCTAAATTAATTAAAGTAGAAATGATGAATAACTCAACTAGGCATCGTTATTGGTATTAGTATCGCTTTTCTCCTCGTTGAACTTTGGTTAGATTCTTTAATTTCTGGATTAGACTATAAAACATAAAAATGAGACATAATGCTCACGTTGGACATTACTTCAGAGCAATCTTTTCCTTTTGAAAAGTAATTTTTATTCCCACCACGGCTCGTCACTATGTAACTGGCGATTGGCCGGGATGGAACTTGCTACGAACATGGCAGATCGCGTCAAAAATTATAATAGTCATTGTCGCGTTTGGCCTCTCCGTATGTATGTACTCTGTAGTTGTCTCAGCATGTACCCAGAAAGTTGTATTTTACACTTCGCAATTAACATTAAACATTTCTCTCTCATTATTCGTCGGCATTCTTGATTGTGTACGGCCAATTGCTTTTTCTTCATTCATTATAACTGTAACGGCCGTGGTAGTTCTTTATCAAAACATTTGTTCAGCTTAATGAGTTTACGAGCCATTGGTTAACACTGATTGATGCCGCAACACTGATGTACCTATGCTTGACTGCATCCATCAGTCACGCCGCGAGATTGAAGGTCAACACGAGAAAAAAAGAGATGCACTCTTAGGGGAAAACAAACGCTCAATATCATGAATTTAAGTTTCCCTCCAGGCAAAAAGCACGGGAAAACACTTGGGCGAGTAAACTACTAAGAAGTGGCTTTCAAGGTAGCGATCAGCTTAAATCGAGTATCAAGAAGTCCAGCACTGGTGGGGTGAGAACGGGAGTTAATTGAACGACTGGAAAAAAGAATATCAAGGAATTGGGAACGAATGAAGAAATTCGAATGACGCAATGAGGTTGAAATACACGCCTGCTTTGTCAAAAGAACTACCATGGCAATTGGTTTAAATGTAGCTTCCAACTACGCAATTCCAGAGGAAAAATAAGCTGTAAATTAAATTACAGGAAAAAATTATTAATATGTACCTATTCTATTTTACTCTGATACTCACGAATCTCCACTGGAAGCTGTGATTTAATACTAAATGATATCGTTGCCATTCATGGCATTTTAATGAGATGCTAGGCGTGAAAAAGGAACTTTGTTATGCGAAGGAAGCTCATTTTCGGAATTCACGCTGATATTTGTTACAGCGGCAGTCATCGTAATTTCAGTGCCTATAATATTGGGAGCTTTCCATTCGTCTTAGTGCGCTAATCACTTCTTAACATAACAGCGCAATTTCCATCCATTCGTTACGAACCCTGCGCACTAGGTAGAGAACTCCTAAATAGATCGGAAGCGAAGTAGATGTCCGCTAAACAAAATAACGTCGATAATCGCGTCCACGATAGTTTTATTTGTGTTGATTTTCTATAGAGGTGTTAAACATGAATATTGCAAAGTTTTTAATTACTTAGTGGTAAAAAGCTTACGTTTTCAAATATTTATTTTGAACGAATTCGATAACTATCCAAAAGACATGCGGCCCATGAAAACCTACCTGCCGGCAGGTTACCAATCGTTTCGCCAGGGCACATCGTTCCATTCAACGTAGTTCGTGTGCGATAAAGTGTGCTAATGTGTTCAGCGCTGACTTCAACACCTTGATTGGGAAGCTCCCAACGTCAGAGAAAAGGAAGTCCACAACAATGTGACGGACTTAGGCAAACCAAGATGCCGCTCTTTTGACAACTCGAAAATCTCCTAATTATTGCCTCCAGTCGGTACAATATTTCAACCTCATTGGGACGGCGGTATCGCTTTCAAAACGAATGAAAAGTGAAGTTAGGGGAAAATCGAGATAATATGTACCGGGTAGCCAAATATGCCTAACCTGGGGCCTATTTTCATATTGGAAATATTGATAATTTTCTCAACATACGATAACAATTTTCGACTCTAATATCGAAGGAGTCCGTTCCAACTCACAATTGACTTCTCTTGGATTTCGTTTTGGTTGTGATACGAACATTCGCAAGATCCTAAATCCAGGAACACTATTAAGGAAATTTTTAGCCTCGACAATGACGGAATTTTGAAGTAAAAGCCTCGAAAATTCAAATAAGTTTAGATTTGCCGAGGATGTGTTTCATCGCGTCCACGATATTTTCGAGTCCTTCCTGAATAAGGACCAGATAGGCGGTGCTTCGTCACGAGACTATAAAATCCCTTTGACTTGCATACTTAAGACGTACTTCTTGAAAATTTACGGTGCTAACTCTTAGGAATTGATAAATACCGGGAATTAGATAGGTGCAGAGGCTGCGATATGCGCCTCCCAACCCAAGGGCCAGCGTTCGAACCCTGGAAGTGGTGGAGAATTTTCAAAGTAATCCTGATCCCTACAAGGGCGCCATGAGGAGAGCACTTAAAGGTGTGGTACTTACCCCGTCCGTCGGATGGGACGTCGAACAGTGGTCTCCTTGGCGCCTTTCACTAAGTGGGCTAGTACCGAAGCCGTGTTTCTCTCCACCCTTCCTCCACCAAGAAGCCCTCCCTTACCAACCTACACACCTGTCCTCAATGGCGCAGAGGACCTCAAACACCTCAGATGTCGGTCGACTCCCCAAAACAACCAACCAATCGTAAATACCGTCGACGTCGGAACCGGTCATTGGAAAATTATCTTTATGCAACATTTTCGACGGGTCTTCACGTAATCGTTTTCGAGAATTTTATTTCAATGCACCGAAAGCCATCAACCTGATGAGGCAAGGAGGGTGGAAAAGTTTAAATGAGGTCTCATCGACTACTTGTGGATCATTCTCGTGCATCAGTACGAATCAGATTCCAGAATTTCGCAAGAAAGGCTCACGAAGAGACCACCTCTGCAACGTCACAAATTTTGCGCGTTCATTTTGAGATTTTAGCAGCACAATATGAAGCGGTAAAATGAGGCAAGATACTGGCGATATAACATAACTTATAGTAACGACATATGTCATTCTTATAAGAAAGAGTTAACATAAATAAATTATTAATATGTAATGAAAAATGTGTACGTTTTTTTTCGATTTTAATAAACATAAACTTATATTAAATAGTTATTAGAAAGTAATTACAGTTTTTGTGGAGTGAGTCACAGTAATAATAAAAATTAATAATAAAAATTGAATTTACAATTATATCTTTAAGCTGATAGCGTTGTTGTTAATTATTTTCCAAGGTGCCCCAAATAAAAAAAATAAAATTCGAGATTGGTCGATAAATAGCGGACATCGAGCGAATTTGTACGCGCTCTACCGTTTGCAGTTTCCAATTCAGTTTTTCAGGCGCGCAGCAGCTCCGTGATTCACCGCCTCTCTCTACCCCCTCCACACTTCTCCATGATGGTTGCCGCGTCCGCCGTGAACACGCTCCACTTTGTGCACGCAATTTTATAATAAAAGATAAGTTTTATGAAAAAAGTAATCGCAATAAGCAAATATAAGCCTTTGTCTGTGTTATTCCGGTAAAATGGTTTCTAAACTTTTTTAAATGAAGCCTCTGCGATTTAAAGAAAAAAATCCTTTCTCGGCTCCCATTTGTCGTCAGGACCTTTTGTTTTTCATAAATCTGCGCCATTAAATCAGCTTTCAGAAAACCAAGTTAGAAACTCGTGCGACCAACAGCCGACGCCGTAGCTCTATTTATTTATAAAAAAACGCTAGTCTGAAAAAGTATGCTTTTTAAACGTTTATTTCTATGACTTTTTAATGATGTTTCGAATTGGTTTTAATACTACATGTAATATAAGTCTCTAAGAGTAGAATCCCGTTGGATTTGACTCAATAATCCCATGAAAAGATAGCAATTATTAACTTTAAAAAACTCTCTGGATAAACAATAGACAATATCTCAGTAAATAATTCAACAAATCACCTAATAAAAATATCGTTGTATTCAGAATCACAAGCGCTTTCCTTCAAAGCAATAAAATTAGTGAAAAAATATTTTTTTTCAATAAATATTTAATTTACAAAAAACGCCCATTTTCACCGGTTGTTTGGCTTTTTTGCAATAATTAATTCATCGATTTCGACGTACTACGACTCAAATTAAAGGTTTTTTGATTACCCACAACTTTTGATTGAAACACTTTTTTTGTAAATTCATTATTTGTTGAAATAATAACAAAAAGTCATTTTGGCGCCCTATAAACAATCCCTATTTACAAACCGCCTATAATCTCGAGTCAAACGCACATGGGGGGGGGTAATTTCATGCCCACCTCCACACCCCTTAGCACATTTCATCCGCTATAGAATTAAAGTAAAAATACCTACTGATTGGACTAGAAATCTCACATGGCATCATGAAAGATTAGAGATTCCACAAATAAATTTGACAATTTCGGGATTCGATACCAAAGCCTTAAAATTGCCCAAAACTTAAAATAAAAAAATAAATAATTTCATTGAAAAGAAATCATTACATCTCGATCTCTAGTGGACACTAAAACATATGTAACTTAAAGTGTGACAAATATCACAAATTAATTCCGACAATTTCACTACTATTCCTTACCCTTTACCAGCTGATGTATGATTTTAGGCATTCCCGGCGAATGATACTGATGAGTTCTTCTGTCCCTACCCAAGGAGGAAGGGAAGTCGCGACGACGTCATTTGATATCAATATGACCTGCAACAGATGAGCCTTCGGTCATGAATTTGTTGTTGACTATAATTGACTAAAATTGACCTTAGAAAATTTACTGTCAAAAGTCATAAATGGTCGATATTAGAAAAGAAACATGATTTCTCACCACTCTGACAGACATATTTACTTAAAAAATACGAAATTAGGTTAATGGCGTCACTGTGATGTTACATTGACGTCACCATGACGTTTACAATTTCCTTTCAAAACACCTTGTTTTTTCTCCTATCGGGCAATCTGATAACACACATAACTTTACCTTAATAACATAATGCATATATTGAGTCGTACAATCCAAATCGGAAACTGATAAATGGCATTTTAAATTTGGTGCAATAATAATAACTAGTATCTAAAATAAAATTGACAAAAAACTGATCTTTGAAAATTTACCGTCAGAAGTTACAAATGGCCGATAAAAAACAGATGTTTTCCCACCACCCTGACGGATTTACATAAAAAATACGAAATTTGGTTAATGGCGTCACTGTGATGTTACATTGACGTCACCATGAATTTTACAATTAACTTCCAAAAACAACCTTGTTTTTTTCTCCTATCGGGCAATCTGATCACACACATCACTTTACCTAAAAAACTTAATGCATATCTTGAGTCGTAAGACGCAAATCGGTAACTGATAAATGGCATTTTAAATTTGGCGCAATAATAACTCGTAGCTCAAATATTTACTGTCGCGCCCAATTCTGGTCTTACAAGTTTTCCCTTGGTTGAATTTTAAATTCCTATAATTAATAGTTTTTAAATTCTATTTAATGATTGTTTCATGTTTAGTTGTCACACGATTGCACGAAATTACACGCCCACATTGCATACACTAGAGCTTCTCACTTCTCTACGACCATGCACTTGAGTAGTTGGAGTAGTCGCCGTCTGCGTCCTCTTTGGTATGGTAAACGTATGGTAATTGGAAAAAACTTGTTTAATTAATATTGACTTTATATTCATCCTATGTGGCAGTATAGTTTTCAATTAAGTAATGCCTGATTACTGTTATTACTCATTTGATGGTATTTCCTCAAATTATATCACGGCATTGAAATTTAAAAATTAGTTCTCGAAGTTAATTTTACGCACGGGAATGGCCGTATATATACAACATTCTCACGATAACGAATAGAATCGGAAGTTAGGATGGTGTGTGTTGCATGTTGACATGTACTTTACATTTTTATTTTTGAATCCAAAAAAGGAAATATTAGTTTAGGTCACAAACAGTCACTTGACTGGTCTCTTCATGCCATTGAGCCATTATTTTGACCTCAAATGATGGCTGGTCATTTATGGTCATTATGACGTCACGGTGAGTCACGAAAGACGTCAATTCAAGGAACCATTTTGATGACACCGTGACTTTACAGCCGTGACCTAAAGATGACATCGGGATGATGTCATCGTGACTTTTCATTCCTCCTTGGGTATACACCCTTTTTCACACACCCTTGCAGTTGGGTACAGCTAATCAGTAGTGGATCGGGTCGGTGCGTTGGCTGGAGTATTGACTTCCCATACTCAGGTCCGGGGTTCGAATCCCGGAATTTGCCGAGATCTTGCAGTGGAAATCCGATACTTACTTGGGTGCTGCGTGGAGAGCACTTCACGTGTAGCACTCCGTCCGTTGGGTGGGACATTAAACTGTGGATCCCTTAGCGCGTTTCGTTGAGAGCAGGCTAACGCCGACGCCGGGTTTCTCTCCACCCTATCTCAAATTCCCTTACCCGCCAACCCACCTCCTAATGGCGTCGATGACCATAATGCCGGTCGCCTCCCCAAATAACTAACCAATCAACTGATAACCAGTTATAAGGTATTTTTTACTCATCTTCCACCCGTGCCAATCACATCCTATCGGTCTATCATAATCCAACTCACAAATTCATGCATTACTTGTTTTTCTTTTCAGTTCAATTAACCGGAAAGGACACCTTCCGAGGATTTTTCGTTCAAGCTCGTGTCGGTAACAAGGCCATTGGACATTTCGACCAGGCTCCTGGAGCTACCTTCGTGGACTGCCACGGATCAGTTAAGGTAAGAACTTTCACTATAGACGTGAGCCGTAGGATGCCGTAAGGAAGATGAAGTTTCAACTTCACAGCGGCTGCACAAAATGTTCAACACCATCCATTATTATCTTATGTAGAGGAATAAATACCCAAATGATCACCGATTAAACCTCTTCCCGTGACCAGAGCCCATTCTTGCAACTAGCGGCCACGGTATTCAACTCTCAACACTGCAGGTATACAGGAGCCCCTGTCCCAAAAGCCTCCTTAATATGTATAGACTGAGCCATTTTTTTATAAAGTAAGGAACGATTCTCGAAAAAATTGCTGTCACTTATGATACCCCATCAATAAACTTGAAAAAAATTCATCTAAACGAAATGAAGTTAACGAACAATCGGAGGAAAAATATTAAAACTACATTCGCTTAGTCCCAAAGTCTGGGGCTGCCTAAGGCCCAATCGAACTAGAGACCGCCAATTGGCTTAAGTTAAAAAAAATGTTGATTAAATAAGAATTCGCAACGAAATGATAAACGATATTAAAGTATAATAATAAAGGATATTGATCGCAAATTAAGCGACTTTGCGCGGGAGGGAAAAAAAACTTTCTTTCAGCCGCCCCAGCCTACAGCTAGTAAAGACTAATTCGCCACCAATCTGACAGCAAGCACAAATTTGTCTTCCAAATCAAGAGGTGCTATTGAAAGTGATCGCTGCAATCTTATCTTGTCCTAATCGCGCCGTTTGATTATATGTAGCGCAAATATGACATGTCAATGGCCGGAGGGAGGTACTCTCCCGACGTACTAATCGGTGATATAATTCCTACCGTCCTTGAGCAGAAATGCATTATGAAAAAAGTTTCAAGATATAACGTCGCAATCGTAATTGAAGCGCGTGCGGATAGCTGACAGCCTTTCCCGTAGGAATCGACCACATATCTCACCTTTGAGGAGGTCGGAGAGCGGAAAATGGCGATACTTTCCCCACAGCAAATCTTTCCTTTCAAGCGCGGTTAACTGCGGAGACAATTTAACGCTTAAGTGAACAATTATACACAGAAGGTTTTATGGCCGAAAGAAAAACTGCACTACCTACCGCAGTAAATGGTTCGCGACATCAAAAATAATCGCTGCAAAAAATATCGCATTGCGTAAAACCATTCAACAATGGCGCCCAGAAAGGAAGTCACAATATCCCCGTGGTAAACCCCCTAGAAGTGCCACCACTAACTCTCGAAACAGCACAACCTCGATACCTACTGATAGACGGACATTCAAACAGGTGTATTTCAGTGTGACACAGAGAATATAATTTTGATGCCGCACTACATCTCTAGGTCGGAAAGGAAAGATAAAATAAGAGAAATACATTGCCGAACAGATGGGTACAAAAATTTGTTCTTCCAACGCACAATAAGTGACCATAATAAAAACTTAAATCCACTGAAAACACTGCAGAAATACACTTCACCTTTTCATTACATTCTCCTTCGCACCTTTACATGGCTGGTGTCCCAACACCCCCTGCCACACGACCATGCAGAGGCTCGCAGGGTAGTATGTAGATGTAAATGGGATCGAGAGTTGCGTGAGAAGTATTTTATTTTTCGCAGCTTCAACCAGGGGTGCAAGGCCCTGGGGGGGGGGCAATCCCCCCCCCATTGTTGCACCCCTGGCTTCAACTTTAAGCATTTACTTAATTCACCCTCTTGTTATATCTCATAATTACTAACTTTGTGATTAAACTGAAGTGGATTCATTGTCAGTGGATTTCAGTGAAGTGGAACAAGAAAGTTGGTCATGAAATTGCCTTTAACTAGGCCCAAATGAGCCACAAGAATTCTTCTAAGAAACTATTTAACTTTTATAGACACTGACTCACACTTTACCACTCATATGGGGGACATTACCAAAATACATGCAGAAACATGAGCAAAAAATTCATTTTAGAAAAGGATAAAGATGGTTTATCACGATTTTTGCCTTTTACTTTATCGTGCAGGGGACCATGAAAAATGGTCATTTGCAAATCATCGCTTAAAGATTCTAAAAATTGCCAGAGATATAGGAGTCTAAAGTTGAATGGACGGGCAACCTTCCCATAATGGCCTTAACATCATTTCATTAATCGCTTCTTCCCGATAAATTCTAAAAGATCCCTTAAAAAGGCTTTTGTGAAGATGTCCACTTCTGCCAGAAATACTACAGTATAGATTTAGAAAATACTTTTTTAAAATATCAGTCTTCACCAGGAATCGATTCATACAGGCCTTTGATCGATGGATGAAATGACATCAGAGGTCGTTTTGTGGAAACAGAAAAAAATGCAATTTTCTACCATTAGTTATTTGGTTATAAGGGGTTAATGTTTCGAAGTAAATGTTCGTAAATCTATATGAAAACCTTTGCAAATTTGATTTAAATGGTAATAACGAAAAAGCATTCAAACGATAATTCCCCATTTATTATATACCTATCCTCAATTTCTAGGAAGACATAAAACATTGTCTACAATACATACACCACAACTCTAAAAAAATAATGCTGTGAGATCTGTGATTCCTTAATGACATATGTATAAATGCATGTAGATTGTAAAGACATATATGTACTTAATGAAGACATAAATTTACTTAATTGGTAATTCATATTTGATCGCATCATTACAATACATCATCATTCCTTTTTCTCAATCAAAATTAGCTCAATTTTGTGGACATGGAACTATGTGAAATTCGTATAATAAAACTATTTCTCCCATTTTACAGTCTGGAATCACTCATTCCAATAAAAGCGAGAAGAGGACTGTTACCTTGACCTGGAATGCACCCAAAGGACTTTCGGAAAAAGTAATATTTTGGTAAGCATTTTTATCTTCACTATTAAACACTGCAGCTATGCATATAAAAGTTAATGACTAAATGATCATTTGAACACGATATATGATTTTTCAAAAAGATTCATTGCTTGCCCACGGTTGTTATTGCTGGCCAATATTTTCACCCAGATATACAGATGTAGTGCATCCTTCCAGTTTCCACAAACAGGTAGTGTCTCACTGATCAACTTCTTAATTCCACATGAATTTCTGGGGCTGCCTACAATCCTCATTTTCACAGAAATGTCTTTATTTTTTCACAAATCATTTTTGATTGTTTGGGAGAAATTCATTAAGTCTGTAATGGTGGCACTTAACATTTGAAACCTATCAAGAAAACTTTTTGAAATGGACCTCCACAATAGTTCGACTAGGTACATTACTATTGATTTGAAACTACTAGCTTCTCCTTTTCATTACATACATAGAAAATTGCTTTCTCAAGCAAATATGGGATCACCTTGATGTACCTTGGTTGTAGAATAGTAGTTTTAGATTGTTTAGGGAAGAGGTTCTCAACCTTTTTTGATCAGTTCCCCCTTTCAACATACATTGTTTATAATGTTATTCCCCATTTAAAATATAAATTATTACATGACAATATAATTCCAGAAATTAAACATTAAGCATGTTTAAGAATTGATTTTAATGTGTTCAATAAACTCTATTCAATGCCACAGAGTAATTTAATAACTACACTTTTAAATAATCAAACGAAAATCACACTTTGCTGATTAATGGTCCTAGTTCCCCCATGAATCTCCCTAAATTCGCCCCATTGGAAGAGATAACAGCACGGATGGTTGAGAATCCCCGGCTTCAAGGTTATCATCATGCATGTTGTCCCCATTTAACCTGAACACCTAACACCTGCTCAAGCAAGCAAGCTTTCCTGAATCTCTAAAAGAAGGAATTAAAACTCAAACACTTCACTTGTAATTGAGGAATTTTCTTCTCAGCAATTTGCTTGATACTACTCATAAAAATCATATCGCATTGTTCAAAATGATTCCACTGATTGGCACTACATATTTGTCAAACATTGCTAGAACTTAATTTAATAACTTGAAAATCTCAAGCACATTAATTAATGTGATGAAAACTTAATATGTGACTAATAGATTCATTTCTCCTATAGGGTGACTATAGTGAAGGAAGGTGGAGAATTCTGGGTCGGTAAAAAATCCGATGTTGTCACTGTTGGATAGGTAAGTAGAAAAAGTAGATGTATGTACAGTACTCCCTGGTGATTTTTAAAATTAATCGAGGCACAAAATTCTTGGACCAAAACTATATAACTATACTATACATTGTACTACTACTTTAACAAAAACTGACCAACTAGTAAAAATGTAGCCCTCAGGCTTATAGACATAGTCCATGAACTTTAGAAAAAATTATTATCAAAAGTTGTTTTATTTAATACTCACATTGCTCTATCATATTTAAAACCCTTGATTTTCTTGTGCTAGACCTATTTTGCACAAACGAATTTGCATTCCTCTTATCACATTTACTACCTACCTCGCTTTTGCATCTTAATAGAGCTTACCAACATTTCTACATATGTACATATTTTGCTTGCTGTTATCCTGTAGTATTTTTTCACAAATGCATAAATAATGTGGCTAAGAAAAATTTTATTTGAACTTTTAAATATATCACACCATATTCATCTCAAAATATTCTATGAAGCATTTCATTCTTTAATATTAATTTTGAGCACGAAACATGAAGTCCAAGGATGCCATAAAAGCTACCTGATTGACAGAATACAACATAAATGCTCTGATAACATTTTTTTAATTAGGTTCCTATTTGCAATCATGTGACAGAGGGAAATGTTTACTCAAGTACATACTTGGTGGTTGTGAAATTCTAAAATGGCTAGAAAATGAGACAAATGTCAACACTGTAAGGTCCACCCCACAGGTTTGCATTTTTTGTGAGTGCTCAAGTTTCCTCCTCTCCAACTTTACCCAACAACCAGCTATTTCATTTAGTGAACCTGAATTTTCACATATTTGGGCTTGAAACTTAAGTTGGATTTCAAAATTAGAAAGTAAAATAAATGAATAGCAAGAGTCCACATAAATACAGCAACAGTCGAAGGCATTCCTAAATGGAAATTCAAAACAATCATTCAAAAAACCTATGCATAGTATTATTTAAATCATTAGAGCTCTTGCAAAAGTTCCAAGTGCTGCAGAGAGAATGATTTTTGGGACATGGGCAACAGAACTTTCAAAAACCTGTGAAAAGAGGGAGGAAGGTTGTTTGGTGTGGAGGGTCAGACAGAAAACCTTTCTAATTGCTGCCAAGACAAGCACTTCAAGAAGTAGGATGACTCATCACTACATGCCATCCTGTTCGACTCCTCACACAATGAGATCCCAAGTTAGCATTTCTGGTAAAGTCATAGCAATGGGTGATTTCAACCACTTGCCTAGCATGTGCACCTGATCATGCCTTTTTCGTGAAGTAAGTTTGGTTTCCCTGCCTCTCTCTCATTTCCTCTCTTCCCTCCTTGCCACACAGTTCTGTGCCAGGAACTTTTGCAAGAACTATACTCTGGATTGCTACATTTACAGTACTTCAAATCTATGATTGTTAGTAGCAAATAAAATTTTTAATGGACAAATTTAAGAAATGTTGATCACCTGAGAACATTTGAATCACTATGTGGTTATTCTTAATCCTCTTGAATTGAGTACTATTTGAGTCACCGGAATGGGCCTGGATTGAATTGTACAGGTGAAAATATGGATTCCAGAGTTAAATGCTGCACATATTCTGACAACAGTTTTTCAACAAACCAATCTTCATGATACCTTATTAGAATGAGGAAAAATAGATTTTCTTGAAAAATGTTGCATTAATCGACAAGTTTAATTTACCAGCCACATATATTTGTTTTCATAAGGTAAAAAACATCTTTTATCATCACCACTGATCTCTTTAGCAAATGGTTGCATAGTAAAAATAATCGAAGAGGGATAAAGCAAGTTCAAGCAATCAGAAACAGAAATTCACCCTAAAATTAAGAATTACTTCTTTGAATTTTTTCAAATTATTGAAATTTGTGCCTCAAAAGCATGTTTAAGCTAACACCCATTGTTAAGAATTATGACCCAAGATATGGCAGTTGACAACAGTCTCAGAAAAAGTTATCCCATAATTTAAATATAGTATGATAAAATATTCTACAGAGCACACACAGAGATGCCAGCTTCATAAAATAGTATGTTTAGTTAATAATTATGGTAATTTCATGAAAATGGAATCAGGATAACATGAGTGACCTTTAAGATAACATTATGTACATAAATGTAAAGTGGAAGGGTATTTCCAAGAGTATAGCATAGATATTATAAGGCAGACACACACAAAAATATAGTTTGAAACCCCGATACAAAAAACAAAAATGACACAATATTACGTGTTTGAAGGTTGACTAACTAATTTTTCATGAGTTTACATTTGGATTCTCGCATGTCAGTGCTTTATCAACTGTATTCTAGTGTTTATTCTAAGATATAAAGGTTCAAACTTATGCCCGAGAATGAAATTACACAACCTGACTAGAGATGGGCCACTCTGAAAATTACCTCGGTAATTTTCATTAATTACCCTGGCATTTTTCGTAATTTACCGCATCCCTTGAAAATTACCGTAATTTTCTAGATAATTCACCTATGTTTGAGATAATGTTTCATACAGATAAATTCCCAACATGTTCTTTTAAGCCAAGTTAATTTTGAACGTGTTTAATAATAAATTACATGGCATGTATGTACAACTAATTTTTGGAATATTTGACGTAAATTACAACATTATAGAGTAATGCATTAGAATATTCTTCTTGAAAATTTCTCATACTTTGACAAAAGAAAGCCAGATTGTGTGTTGCTGCCGTAGTTCTATTTACAACTATAAAAATTCCTAACAGATTAATGTTGTATTAGGTATGGTTTAAAAATTGTTATTCCCTTCCTATTGGCTTTATTATTTAACCATACATTTGCAGTTAAATGATTCAAATTAAAAGACTGGAAAATTACCATAATTTACTGTGGTAATTTATCCCAGATGAAATTTATGGTAATTTTCCCATCTCCAAACCTGACTTTTGAATAATTTTAAGAACCCTTCTAATTGTAAGTCAAATATCATTGCTTAAGGTTTTTACAAACATGGGTTTTATATTTAAGTTTGTTAGAAAACTTGGTCATGTACATTACTAGAATATAATTGAATACATTTTACCCATGAAACCAATTGCAATCTATATTTTGCAATTTGTAGGAATACATGGACACATTTATGTATGCCAACCATTGCAAATCAAAATGGCTAAGGTAGTACATAGCATCAATAAGGTCAAACAACTGAGAAAATGCCCAGGACACTATGCTATCTCAATTTCATTGTGAAACTTGAGCACCTAGATAGAGAATATAATAACATTTTATAAGATAAGGGATGTGACATGTTTTTATCATTGCAAGGTTTCATACAGCATAAGAAAATGCATTTAAGTTGTCATTAAATAGATAAATATTTCCATTTGCTCTGCTTACCGTAAGCTATTTGCTATAATTACAGTAAGAGGTAATCAGAGAAACTTCCTAAGTGGGATTAATGGGAAAATGATTTATAACTTTCTCCAAGAACGAAGTTAATCGATGTGAAGTTATACAAATCAACATTAAATGAATTAAGATAAAACAATATTATGAACCTAATTCCCAGGGCTTTGTGTTGGTACACTTCTCACTGCTGGCAAAGTTACTACCATAAACAGTCTTAAGCCACCCAGAACAATTGGAAGTCTATGGATATCCTTTTTTTATACTGTTAATTAATTGCATCTTTATCTTTCAGGAATAAGTTGATGCCAGCAGATTGTGAAGAAGAGCCATCTCTGGCATTTTTTAAAATCTCATCTTAAGTCTATTTAACTCCAGTACAATTCCACAAAAGACTTTATGAAATTTTATTACCCATGTTGTAGTGCTAGTGTGGACTTGTTTATGTGAATAAAATATCTTTTTAATTTTTTTTCTTTTAATTTTTTTTACATCTGTTCTAAACTTCTCTACAGCATTCTTATAAAGTAGAAATAAGACAAATAACTCGTAACAGTACACCAATTAATCATAGGTGACACTTCTTCACGAGAAAATTAATGACCTAGGGTCAATTTGATGCAAAGAACTGTTCTGCAGGCAGAAAACAACGCTAGTTAAATGAATCCTCGATGATCATAGGGGCAGACAAAATTTTGCTGATAACACTGAAGAGCAAAATATGGAAGGAGTACTACACTCGTTAATGAAGGTATTCACCTTTGAAAAAAATCGTGAATCTTATAGTACTACTCACAACAATACGATGTACAAACATTTAATAAAAGATGTACTTGGAACTCCATCGTTCAATAAATTACAGCAGGAGCAAAACTGCAGTTGGGAGCAAAATTGCAGTTAGGAATGAGCAACGGCAAACGCACTTGACAATGTCCAACATTGAACCTTTACTTCTCATCACAATTAGTAAAACTTTCCAAACAGAAGTTTATTCTATGGAGTATCAAGCCAATGTGAATATGAAGTTAGGGCATAGCAGATCTTTTACTCCTTAATAATGTTGTTGAATTGTTGCATTCTCAACTATTTACAAAAATTCAAACTAGCTTCTGATTAGCCAGTATATTTGCACCATTATTACATGTCTATGAGACATTGGTAAAATGATATACATATTTCTTATCATGCCATTTGAACTTCCTATACATATCAAGCATTTATGATAGTCCTGGTATGACTGAAATCTATATGAATCACTTTGTTGGTATCCAGTTAGATGCAACATAACTTTCATAAGACTGTCACTTCAACACAATCAGGTCCTTGACAGCTGTCAATCAACATTCAGTTTGAAAAGTAGGACATTACACAAGAAGATGGAGATACAGAGGCTTATTCAAACATAAAAGCACTCTCCAACATCTTTCACCTCTATTAAATATCTTCGCTGGTCAGCTCCATCAACAGAATTTCCACCTGTTGCCACATTCATTGCAGAGCACAAACGTTGTCATAGGTTCATCAGCACTTCTTGTTTGTACCTGTAAGAAATGTGAAACAGTTTTGGAATTGATCAATGGCAACCTAGATAAAAAGGGATTACAATATTTCCATTAAAATTTATTACTCCCACAAGTCAATTCAAAACAACAGTACATCCGCTGCCCGATCAACTCTCTTAATTTGTTCCAGGTGATTCGCAAACTTTTTCAAGTGGTAAGCTATGTAAGGAATAGTTTTATAATACATATTTAGTTCCCAAGATTCGGTTGAACAGTTTGAATCTGTGTGAGTACTATTATAAGGGCGATTCCACATAAACTTATTCAAGGCCAAAGCTTAATCATCTTTGATATAGCTACCATTTTTGCCACAAAGGAGGACTAGGATACAAAAAGATGTTTCACATAATAATAGCCTTTAATATTAACAAATTTAAAAGATAAAGCACTTAGAATATCTAAGTTAGTACAAAATGACTAAACTTCAATTCCAATAAATGTCGATGTAATGATCAGATTTCAAATATAATTACATTTTCGTAACACGGAGACATTAATCAGTTATCCATTAACTATTGGTCACATAGATATCTATTCCAAGCTCTTAGATAAGTTTAATTTCACCAATTTTTTAAACTTTGTTCAATGTTTATAGCCTTATAACTCCTTTAATAATTTTTGGAAAGCATCAACCTGAATTTCCCTGAACAGCCGTGATGCACAATAAACATAATCTTTTACTAGTGGCGCACAGCCATGTCATGATGGAGGACCAACAATGGAAAGCTGACGATTTTACAACTTTTGCAATGAGAAATAAGTGATGTTTGACAATTCCTAAAGGTTTAGATACGTATTTTTCTAGTTCAAAACTTTTGTCTTTCAAAACAAAAAATAAAATGTGTTTTAGTCAAACACACAAGAAGGGCAAACATAATGGTCTGGACTTGTGCACAGCATTGAAAATTCATGTGCTGGGAGATTACATATAAGGGTAGTCTGTGCATGTACTACTGGCCAATTTCTATGTGCAATGCCCATTTAATCTTCGTTTTAACCCAAACGATGATGAGCTATGAGCAAAAGCAAGAGAAAAAGTATTTTTCCAGCAACATTATCTGTCATTATTAGGTATTTGCTAAGGGTGTCCGGTGAATCTCAATTTCTTTTTTCCCTGAGTTTTCCAGGCAAATTTTTGCATTTTCCAGGGTCTTGTTGCACTTTGTTTCTAACCTATTTTTATTGAATTTCTAATAAAATCGGCATATTTTGCCAAGGATAAATACAATAAATTTCAGTCCTATTCAAATTGGAACCGAATAATAGAGTATACAAGGAATGTGGAATATTACAGGTTTTATTTCAACCAACACATAAACAAAAATGGTTAACTGAAAACAAAAGTTTGAGTCAGGTGCAATTTGAACACAATAAACTAGAATCAGACTACATGGCAAATATGATGCCTATTACCTGGTGGATATCACACGCTAGTAGCTTCCTTTTCCACTTGACATCAGAAGCAAAAAGATATTTGAAATGAAGTTTAAGTAAATTTATGGCAATAAAACATGTGCACAGTTACTTCGGATAAGTAAACAGTTTTGCACTTACCTGGTTGTAAGTACAGTTCCTCTTTTTGCATTTGCCACATTTGAGAAGGGAGGTCTTAGTTCCTTGTACAGTTGCTAACTGGGCATCATCGATAGACTCTTTCTTGAATTTCTCTCTTAATGCTTTCATTTCATCACTTGCCATTTCCTTTAGTAAAGACATCAAAACAAAAACTTATTCACTAAACTAAGAAAAAACCTGAAAAGACTCCAGTTTATCCCCCACTAATAAAGTTCATCAAATGTATACACTGAAGAGGATGAAATTCACCATGAAAAAATCATTTGACTTGACTGGGATTCGAACCTGGATCTCCCAATTGCCAATCAGATGTGTTAGCCAGTTACACAACAAAGTCTTTGTGGTGTAACTGGCAAACATACCTAATCCGAGATCGGGAGATCCGGGTTTCAATCCCGGTCAAGTCAAATGATTTTATCAAGATGAATTTCAACCTCTTAGGTGTACATCTTTGCACCCATGCAAGTTACTGCGTACCACATAAGTTTTGAAATTGCAATTACAGAAAAAATTCATCAAATGTCTTAGACACAACTAAATACCCATTCAATCAGATAGGTCAAATACCATTTTTGTCCCACAAGGGCACTAAACATAGAAATACAAAAAGGGTGTCACACTCCATTTTAATGTTTCTACCTTTTCATCCACCACTCTAGAGACTAAATTATTTTTCTCACATAAACACATTAAATATGAATGCATGTTCCAATACAAGCTAATTGGAATAACAGGAGAAAAATTAAAACTTTTCAACCTGAAACAACTACAAAAGAAATTAGTCATCAATCAAGGCATTTCCCACTAAAACTCAAAAAGCAAAGCCTAAACAAAATGTATTGTGTGACAATTAGAAGTATATTATAAAATTACAATCTTTTCAAAAGGTAAAATTAAAGCCATGATAAACTGGAAATTTGTAACAAGGAAAAAATATCACTTGCAACTCCACCATTTTCAAATTACATACATGGAATCCTTCTTATGTAACTCTTCTTACTTCATCCAAATATCAAAGGATAATGATCATCAGCATTATGAGTTTTCAATGCTTGATAACATTTGGCTGATGTTATTCAGCATCATTACCAACTTGACCTGAGTCACAAGATGCTGAAGCATGGATAATCCGTGCATAGATAGAAAAAGCATTTCAATCAAAATTTTGTTATAAAAGATCAAATTTACACTATTCTCCCCAACTTTGAAAATCATATGCTTGGGCTCAATCAAAACAATAATGATACTCCATTGCTTTAGAATGACAGCAATCACTCAATGAAGCAGTGTTTTTTGTGCTACAGATCTTAGTAACTAATGCAGTTACAGGTGTTCAAATGGTTAGGTAAAGATGAAATATTTTTTCCTGTAATTTGCATCCTTTGATTGTCCTGTGATAAAGTGTCACTGTGTCTGGCTGATTAGACAATAACTATGAATTTCTACATTATATTAAAGCAGAACCTTAGAAGTGACATTTATAAGACATTTTCCAAAACATTGACTCCAATATCTTGGAAACTATGGGGCTTAGGAATGAAAAATTTTGCAGGGATAAATAATTGGGTTGCAGCACGTAGTGATAAACGTTTCATGGAAATCTGAGCCAGTGGGAGTCATGGGCTAAGTGATTTGACATGGAATGACCGATCAATTTTTTGGCTGTGGCTAGAAATTTTTTAAAAATTTAATGTCATATTTGTCATCAAAATCCCACTATTTTTCTTTCTCAGCATCACAGAGTAAATGTTTGGGCTCAATTAAAAAAATTGATCCAATAATTCCTCTGCCTTTGAGTGATAATGCCCATATAAGGATGTAATGTTTTGGTGCTGAAAAACTTCATTAATTATAACTAACTATAATATGGTGGCTCACAGAGCATGGAAACTTTAATGAAACTTAACTCAGTGGAATCTAGACACTGACTAACATGCGATAAAAATTTGACTGTGATAAACTAATTATTCACTGAGCTACGAATTGTTTCCTTATCCACTGTACTTCAGAAGAGGAACCTTGAAAGTGACCTTTATGAGCCATTTTCCAAAACTTTTACTCCCTATATCTTGGAAACTATGCCACATAGATAGGAAAAACTTAGTATGGCTCATTAATTTGATCATATCAGCAAGTGAAAAAAATTCCATGAAAATCTGAGTGGGTGGGTGACATGGCCTGGGTGAACTGACGTGGAATGACCCAATGTTAAATTAACAGAGAAAAAGGGCATCACAGGGAGAAGCTTATACCTAGGCAAGCATTATTTGTGGTGTGAGCACAGTTTCCTCCATCCTCTGTGGCAAGAGCTCTTGTAAGTACATGCTTCTTTGCTCAAATTTTATATCATTTTTCAGGACCATGAAATATTTGATCCAGCTGCTTTAGCTTCACCCTGTTCCATAAGGCAATAATCATAAAGACTACAGGCAGACTAAGCTTATGGATGAATTATGAAAGAAGATAACAGGGGAGCTTAAGTATGGATCATATGTAAACAGCATCTAAGTTTCCACAATTTAATAAATCTCATTTGAAATATATTACACATAAGTTATAATTCCACCCCATTATGGCTTATGAAATGCATATTTAAATTTCTTCAAGTTTTTCCATCCAGGGTGAGATTTAACGAGATAATAGGAGCTAAGGTTACATCTCTGTCGCAAGTTACATGCATCTCAAGGTCATGTTAAGGCTCTAACGTGAGCACGATGCATCTTTTTCCTTTGCCTGCACCTCTCCTCCATTCAATGTGCACCTGTCCAAAACATTTTGAAGAACTGCCACAAGGAGCTAAAGCTTAACCTGGTCATCCCCTTTTGGAACTTTTAAGAGCCATTATTCATTATCATCAGTTGTCATCAATATGAGGATTGGTTTGCAGCACCTCTCCATTCCACTCTCCTCTCTGCCAACCTCTTCATTCCTAAGTAATTATTTACTTTGATGTCCTTCATGAATTTTGCCCTATGTATTCCTTTCTTGGTCTTCATCAATAATTCTTCCCATTTATTTCTCCTTCTAATATCGTTTTCCATAGGCTGTTGTGTCACAAAATGTGTCCAATAAGTTTGTCTCACCTTCTACATAAGAGTTTTCATTATGCTTCTTTTCTATCCAGCTCTTTGTAGGACTTCTCTGTTAGTGATTCTCTCTGTCATTTTAATCTTCATCATTCTGTAGCACCACATCCCCATTACTTCCAATCTCCTTTGCTCAGCTGCTGTTATTGTCCAGACTTCACTCCCATATATGACCATGATCCAAAAATAGGTTTTAATGAGTGCTTCCTTACTTCCAGGCTTGTGATACCTGCTGTAGGCCAACTCCTATTCTGGTACAATGCCCTTGGGCTTGGGCTATTCTGCTCACAATGACTTTCTTGCTTCTTCCACCACTGGTGATCCTGCTACCCAGATAATAAAATTCTTCCACTTGTGCAAGTTTTTGCTGTATTGGTTTGATGGCTATTGTCTTCTTCCGTTCTTAGGCTTCCCGTGAACTTACAAAATGGCTAATGTTCTTCCAAATGTCAGAACTCTTAAGTCGACTGTTACAATACAATTTCCATATCAGCTACAGGTTACGATGAACCAGATATGAAATTACTAAGTCTCAGAGTAAGATGAGCCTATGACTAAATATATAAAAACAAAATGTCCCTTTAAAAAATTCAAGCACAAATTATGATTACACATGAATCAATAAATTTATGCATACCTCAGCACTCATGATGGCCAATCGTTGAGGAGCTAAAGCACCACAAAGGAAATTCATCCTCAGTGAGGGATTTTTGCCATCTTTAAGGTTGGCAACTCTACTTCTCACTCTATTCTTGTATTTCATGTCCGTGCCTCTCGCGTCAATGAAAATGCTCTCCTCCAATTCCTCTGCCAACTCATCAGGATCATGGCATCCTTCAGGGATGTCTGACAAAAAAAAGGATCTCAGTTGAAAAAACTAAATTCGATAACAAATTTTAAAATACAATAAAATCTTATTCAAATCATGACAACACTCAAGAACTTCAATTTAACCAATGCAAAATTGCAGTGAAAACATGTTAACCCTTACAATTACAAATGGCCAAGGATAACATTCACTCCGAAGGGATTGCCACTTTGCTTGCTGGCTCCCTGCAGATTGTTGGTTAAATTTATACTTTGATATCAAATTACCTCTCAGCCAGAGGTAATGACAAAATGTTCATTAACTAAACATAACTTGATGCTTGGTATTAAAATATACAGATTAATTTTCATCACATCTCCAAGGAAAGAGAAGTATCACAAAAAATTGTCTAACGTCCAAGGAAAGAGAAGTATCACAAAAAATTGTCTAACGTCTTGGGACAACTTTTTGCAAATATGATAAAGGTTTGAAATGAAGTCTAATACATAGTTTAATTCACCATTCAACCCAGGGTAGTGGTGGAGCACGCTAGCTCGGCGGCAAATCTACCAATTGTTTTTTCTTCCGTCTAGTTCGTAATCTCCCATTGGTTTATTCGCACCACCACTGGATCGACTGCAATGGCAAAAATGCTGAGTCGGTAAAATCCACAAAGTGTGTAACTTAATAATAATGTGTGTAATATTCGGCTCTTCGGTTGAGGGGAGCATTTCCTGTGAATGCAAGGCTGTTCAACTTGGACCGAGATTGGACTAGCTCTATGTTAACTCAATAATTGTGTGACCACATTGAGGTATCAAAATGGCTATCAGCAAAGCACGGGATGTTCAAATATCGAAGATAACCTACCTATGCGTAAGAGGATGAGGAAAAATCAACATTTCACTTTTACAACAAAAATGATTTTTTCCTGATTTATTTTGCATTTTCCCTGGCATTCCATGATTTTCCAGACAATGAAATTCCCTGACTTTCCAGGTTTTCCAGAATAGTGGTCACCCTGTTATCGTGCATACTATGAGCCCCTGAATGTAACTGTTCTGGGTACAGCATGTAGTGTTAATCAGCAAAGACTTCTGAGTCAAATGAGAAAGCATGAGAGTGCAGGAGCAGGGGTGCTTCTCTTCAACCCGGACAAATTTGGGTTGGACTTACAACTTTCACCAATTGGAAGCAACGAATACATGTCCATCTGGTCATTGAAGACAGAAATCAGGGTGTCCGGTGAATCTCAATTTCTTTTTTCCCTGAGTTTTCCAGGTTTTCCAGGCAAATTTTTTACATTTTCCAGGGTCTTGTTGTACTTTGTTTCCAACATATTTTTAATGAATTTCTAATTAAATCAGCATAATTTTGCCAACATAAAAAAATACGAGAAATTTCGGTCCCTACTTTGAGTTAAATATGTAAGAGTATACGAGGAATGTGGAGTATTACGGGTTTTTATCCAACCAACAAATAAACAAAAACGCTTAACTGACAACAAAAGTTTGAGTCAGGTGAAATTTGAACACAATAAACCAGATTCAGACTATTTTGATAAAGAAAATGCAAATATAAGAAACTGGTGTGACATTTTTCAATGAGTGCATTTCCGATTCAACTTCAGCAACAAATTTCTCGTCTTTTCAAGAAATTAGTTTATTTTGGGTTGCAGCTCTTGAACCTTTTGCAGTACTTTTCTTATTCTTTTTCTTTTGAGGCCTTGGTACCTTTCCTCTTCTCCCCGAAGGCTTCACTGTACTTTACATGAGCATTTCGGAAACTAGGAATTAATTGCTTGGTGATAGGTACGGATCTGACACCCGAAAACATTCAATTATGTAGAACAAAATTGTATTTGTTGGACAGTACACAAATCTTAATTAGCTTGGATTATCCTGCACCATGGCTCTGTCGACTGTGGATCCGAGGACCATGATTTCCATACGCAGTGACCGTAAAATGTATTTCCTCCCCTTCAAAAACATTTCTGCAAACATCATAACGAGGAGGGTGGAGATTATTGGGAGAGGATTATCAATTATATAACAATGCACCAATTACCCATTTGGGTTGCCGGCCGAATGGTTTTCGTATAATTATGGGAAATGTCACTGCGCATGCTCAGACGTTTAGATTTCTCGTAAATTTGGCAACACTAAGAATTCCATTTGTACGGCTCTTCGAACGGAATCAAGATTTCCGTGTGGAATTCTGTTTCCGCTGACGGAGATATACAATCGAATTTCGGCATCAATTCTGATTTAATTCATAGCAGCCATTTTACATGGGAATTATTCCGTCTGGAATTTGCCTTGTTATACAATCAGCCCCCTGGAATACGTGAAGGGAGAGGGGGGTGGGGTGACGGAGCAAAAGCTGCGTGCGGGCGCACAGCTATGGAAAGAGTATGAAATGAACACAGGGAGCACAAGGCTACGCTGAGCCGAGAGCATAATGCAGGCAAAGGCGCAGGTTAAACCTCTCTCTCTCTGCCTTAATGGAAATCAGCTGCCGTGTGTTTTCCAGGGTTTTTTGGAAAAATACAAAAATTCCCTGAGTATTCCTTGAGTTTTCCAGAACAAAATATTTCCCTGAGTTTTCCAGGTCGCCGGACACCCTGAGAAATCCTAAAGCTCGAAATAAAAAAATACCGAGAAGCCCTTGATTAACCATTAAATATTCAGCTGAAATTCCTTGACTTTTCCAAACTGTTTGATAATGTATGTACAGTGTGTCCTCGTTTAACGTTGTTTCGCGATAACGTTGTCCAACAATTAAAACCCTTAATCGCTCAACGTCGTCAGTGCTTCGCGATAACGCTGTTCAAATTTTGCGCAACCAAAAAAAATAAATAACGAATAGGAATTTGGCGCATCTGATGCGTAATTTCCATTCGGCGGAAAAGTTTGACGTTAACTCCTCATAGTGTTTGTCAAAAGTTCACCTGAGCGAATAATCATTGCGTTATTTTGTTTCATAACTGTATGTTTGCTTATTATTTACTACGCTGTTGTTGCGGGGCAATGCATCGGGTGATTTAAAACTCAAACCAACGTTAGTGTACCATCATGAATCGCATGGTATTAATAATACCATGTCTGAATGGTAGATCCAGGGGCAGATATCTACGGGAAAAATACCTGAAAATCCCATGCCGCCATAAGGTAGAACTGGTGGAAGAAAAATTGATTTACTGCTGTTTGAGGTGAATCAAAAACGTGTTTTTCGTGTTGAATTAGTGTGTAAGAGGAAGTTTTCTAAACCCTCCATGATGCAGTAAATCGTCGAGGGTGATACTGTTCCTAAAACATTGTTACGAAATAACAAAAATTTAGTACACACCGAGTTTCCCTACTTCACTCACTATTTTAATTGATATCCTACGTCTTCGCGATCGCAGCGAACGAAATTTTGGCCTTCACTGCATTAGCATGCGCACGCTCCCGCAGTGAAGGACAAAAATTTATATTTACTCAGAGGGAAGCTGGTGCTAACAGCACTAAATATCAGAAATATAGAAGGGAAACCTGGTGCTTATTGTTTTAAAAATGCCTTTTCAGTTTGTTTCATCTAAGATATGAAGTTATATGAAGTTATATGAAGGTCTCTGACTAGTGTAATCATCTGTTCGACTGCCCACGTTTTTAAAATACGCCGTGGTATTTGTATCATAGCATGCAGTCTGGGAGAAAATTAATTTCACCTGCTTCCCGATCACCTTATACCACCTTTTTCACTTATATTGCTACGCTACACATGCGCATTTATACTAACATTTCGTTTGCTTCATAAATCCTTTTTCTTTCGTAAACTATTCACTTAAACCTGTGATGTGAATCTACTTCTGGATGCCATATTGGAAATACTGGCCTTTTCCTCCTAGTTCCCCCAGATGGCGCAGCGGTCGAGCAGTGTCTTCATTTTTTATACCCACCGCCCATGACTTTTCCCGGCTTCAACTTAAAACTATTCCCGCTTTTCGACGGCTTTATCACACTCAGGAGGGACGGGTAACCTCTCAGAGCTACCTTGTAATCTTTGAAGGTACTTCATTCCACTGCCTCCATTCGGAACTTTCATCACCAACTCGCCTCTCGCCGTAATTT
Source organism: Pyrrhosoma nymphula (assembly GCA_963573305.1). Taxonomy (NCBI): domain Eukaryota; kingdom Metazoa; phylum Arthropoda; class Insecta; order Odonata; family Coenagrionidae; genus Pyrrhosoma; species Pyrrhosoma nymphula. The sequence goes on along the minus strand of OY754330.1, from coordinate 64,715,851 downwards.
TACGCAAACCAATCACCATTGGGGTGGGTTGTGTAATAACCAATGCGGGCCGCCCCGTTGGTTTAAAAGGGTATTCGTGAAAATAAGAAGTAACTATCCGCCAAATAACCTATTTTTCCGTTCATTTTCCGTTTCAAATGGTCTTCTTGACGCCCCGTACTGTCCCACCTTAGCACCTGTGTTGCACTCCACAGACCCGCAACGTTGTTGGGGGGGGCGGGGGGGGGGGGGCGGGGGGGGGGGGGGGGGGGGTTGCGTAAGGCCATATTTCAGACGTGAATTTAGTCCGTATCCCTCTACCGGGACTTCCAAAAATCTCGCAATATGGCGTCAAAATATCACAAAAAATACGCGAATTTGGTCATTTTCAAACTTTATTTTCTCCAAAACTAAGAATCTCACGCCTTTTTTTCTTATATTTAATAAATGCGCATTCCTTTCACTTTCCTTTCCCATTCATCGAATACCCCTTCCTTTTCTACTATTCTCACACAAGAATTTATCCCAGACTGGTCCCTATGATACCTTTACCATTGGTGAGTTTGGAACCGATTTTAATTTTTTACATTGTTTCTTATGGAAAATACTGCTTCGTTTAACGTTGTTTCGCTTAACGTCTACTTTTTCAGGAACGAGTTAACAACGTTAAACGAGGACACACTGTACATATTTTACGGAATATTAACGTGATAAAAATATGATTAAGTGCTTTTAAAGATTAACCCTAAACTAAAATTTAGTATAATTACAATATAAAATGAATTTAAACAGTTATGAAGCATCATTTGAATGACATAACATTAAACATACTTGCAAATATTCAATGAATTTTAAAACAAGCACTTACCTTCAATAAAATATCAATCAAATACACAAATTTCAAAATGGATAGTTTTATGAAATGAAGTTAGGTTTTATTCAATAAAACATAACTTCAGGAACATGTTTCTTTCACATTCTTCAAAATCAAATACAATAAAAATGTTATGGAAAAAATAACTATTAGGTAGATAAAATTAAAGAAATATGTATATGAATAAAGTAAAATAATAAAATATTTTAACATAAAATTACACTTCTCCATAAAGGCATCAAAACTTACAAAGTGACAAGTATGTATAGTTCTAGAATTAATTTATCAATTGCTTCAGCTTCTTTCTGCTTGTCTGACTTAAGCTTAACTTTTTTCTTCAGCAAATCCTCTATTTTCTTAATCATTCTCTTCTGATTTTTCTTGGCTTCCAGTTAGTAAACCTCAGCTTTTCTTTTATTCTCTAAGCATTCTTGATAGCAACTTCTGGCTTCTCTGCACTTGAATATGTATAATCTTGCTGCCAATGACAACTTTAGAAAATCCACCTTTGCATTTGAAGGCATCATAGACAATTCTCTGACCAATTATCTACCGTGCAAAGTAGTGGTGGTGCACACTAGCTCGGCGACAAATCTACTGATTTTTTTTCTTCCACCTAGTTCATCCAGCTCCCATTGCTTTTTTCACACTATTACTGGATAGACGGCAATGGCAATAATACTGCATCGGTATAATCCAACCAGTATATAATGGGCCATATTCAGCTCCTCAGTTGGAGAACAATTTCCAGGAAATGCATGGGCTTTCAACTTGGACTGAGATTGGACTAGGTCGAAAATATACCTATCCCTAAGAGGATGAGGAAAAATTACCATTTGACTATTACAACAAAAAAAAATTTTCCACATTTATTTTTCATTTTCCCTGACATTCCATGACTTTCCAGACAGAATTCCCTGACTTTCCAGGTTTTCCACAAGAGTGGTCACCCTGTTAACGTGCATACTGATAAGCCACTGCATGGTTGTATCCTTTAAATCATGGGGCTATTGAAGGAACTGACGCTTGCATTACTATGCTCCACCGCTATAAAGTTCAAGACCATGAGTTTCGTCCTTGCGTGCCAGGATGATGCACAATGAACACCATTGTGTACCACAGCCTTATCTTCAATGAGGTTGTGAAGACGAAATTCAGTGTGTACCAAGCCCAGCCAGAGACTTACGAGTCACCTTCTCTCTAGCTACAGTTACTTCGTCAAGTCAGCATGTTTGCTTGGCACAACGTACCTCTACTGATGTTGTACTTTCACCTCCAACACCATCATGGCATTGACAAGCTGCCTAATGCCCCTGGAGATATTGGGTCACAATAAATGCACAATCTGGTGGAATCATTCGTTTTCCACCATCAGGCAGAGGTGATAAAGCCCGATATCATTCTCCTCAAACACATCACAAGTGACATGCTCGTGATCGAGTTCACAGCTACGGCTGAAACTAACATGTACATAAGAGAGATGGAAAACGGACAAAATATCAAAACCTGCTGTGTAAATTTCAGCAAATTTAGCGTGGACACACTAAATTTGTTAGCCTTTGCGAAGGTTTTCAAGGTGGAGTTAATGTCTCCCTGCTAAATCAGGGTGGCAACTCATATCCAATTTTTAAATTCCTTGACTTTTCCCTGATGGATTAACCAATTTCCCTGACCGATCGCCAAAATGTCACCAATTATTGGAATATTTTATTTCTGCTGAATTAAATTTTTGTCAAAACTCAGAAAATCTTAAAAGCTGAAATCAATACATTAACAGCTAGAAGTCCATCCTAATGAAAAAAATATATTAAACCTTCCTAAGTTAAACTGTCATCCAAATTATAGTTGCAACGTGGTAGTACTCGGAAGTTGAGGATTACTGAAAAGGCATCGAAGGGAAAGTTAATGGCCAATTTACAGGCGGACTACGGCACAGGTATCAGTAAGAAGTGCAAAAAATACAAACCAAAGCCAAGTTGTTGGGATGGTGCGAGTGACCTTCAGAAGCGAATAACAATTTGATTAACGTGGTTATAACCCCGTGGTTGCAAGATTATTGAAATCAATTGCAATGCAAATACATTTGGATAAACAAACAAAACATAAGCGCACCATTGCGAGCAAAGACAGGAGGCAATTAGCAACGGCAGTATCATATTCAGGAATATCATATTTGATGTGGTTTGTGACCTGACTAAATTGCTTTGAGAGGGAGCTAACGGGGCCATTCAACAATTACGTCAAGCGTGAAAGGTGGGGAGGGCAGGAGGGCTCTTCTTACTGTCTCACGAAGGGGGTATGGAAATCGAAGATGATCTAGCGTAAGATTTTGTTTACACGTGAGATCGCTCTTGTATTACCATTTTAATAATTGTATCGTATTTTTAGAACTGCAAGCATGTATGTATTTCATACGAGCTAGTGCACTCCAGCTACCTCTCGACCTGAGTCTCGGAAGTAAAAAAAATGCGAGGTAAAATTTTCCGAACAACATAGCCTCCGATTCCTTGTGATGAGCATTATACATTGTGATCATGAATTTTAACACTACTAGGCAAATATCGCAATAAGGATAAGCAAAAGAGATAGATTGCACATCTGACTCATAACTAATTAACTAAGATTCACAACTAATAAGAGTCACAACTGAATGTCCCATGAATTGATGGGGCATATTCCATGCACGTCAGTGACGGACAGTTTTAGTTGGTGAAATAAAGGGCGAGAAAGACTGGCCGATAAATGTAATAGTAGAAAAATAACGAGAATTTCCTATCCCAGTCTCTCCCGGACTCTTACGAGAATTCCCTGACATTTCAAGAAATTCAAAATTCCCTGACAATTCCAGGTTTTCCCTGACGATCGCCACCCTGTAAATAGTATCCAGTACATTCCTGCCATCATGGTATAGGTGGAAGCACAGCACATACGCAGAATGCTGTCATCCAAGGGTCACTGCCTACCCCGTACACATGACCCAATTGAAATACAGCCACCTCTGATGTGTCAGTCAGCACCACACATGATTTTAGCCAGGGGAAGGACTTGCCTCCGTATTTAAGATACGGGGTAATTTTGGAGCTATCATTGTGGAAAGAGTGCTTTATGCCATTAATTACAGGTTATGCAGGTTATTAGGCTGTGCCTGGTTTTGCACTATAAAAAATAACATTCTTGAACTCTTCAGTAAACATTCTTGCCCTCCTATTGTACTTAAAGCTCAATTACAATGATTTCTATAAAAATACTGAAGCTCACTTGAGGCCATCATGATATTAATCAACAGGTCAGAATGAAACAGGTCTCTTAAGAATTGAAACTGCAAACAAGCTACCATATTCCATAAAAGAATTTCCCCAGGATGATAACCAACAATTTTTACTTTTATAATGCCTAGACCCCCCATGATTTCATGTTGTCCTGAGTGATTTCCCCATAATTATTTCCGAGCCACCATAAAATGCTCCCTGGATGATAAAAATATTATTAATAAATGTACATTTAACTCTGCTGTTCCCAAAACATTTTTTCTAAAATAGTTTCTTCATTTAACTTCAAGCAACTCCATGAAATTTCATGGTGTCACAATTCCCATCATTAAATCCTTTTACTGTGGCGTTTGGATATATCCAAATGAATATTTAAACTTACTGACTGCAGAGTTTGACATTATCCCACCAGCTCAAAAATGATATTTCCTTCGACTGTGGAGACTGAGTATATCCCCATAGGTATTATATCTATAGTAGTAAATTTACTACACTACATCAATGGATATCAATTATTTTGCAATTTCTGCATAAATAATACAAACTGTTATCTTTCATAGAAAAGATAGTTAAGAACTTTAATGTGGTAAATTTAGAAATATTATGAGTGGAGCCATAAGGGGCCATTCAAGTATTACGTAAGACATTTTGGAGAGGGAGGGGCCTTTCTTTCTTTACGTAGGGGGGTGAAATGGACAGAAACTCTTACGTAAGAGTTGCTTCTGAATTAATATTTTTATCACTTTAAAACATTATTTTCGTAGGATAAATCTTACTTTTTAGGATCACCAGAATGCGGTATGCCAGAATGTATGATAAACAATAGAAAAACGTACAACCAATTTGTTGTGTTCATTAGTTTGGTGAGGTCGCATTTTCAAAGATCACGTTTTGTGAGCTGTGCATACTACGAATATCTAAAACAGTTATCGATATCCATGATGAGGTCAGTTTTTGTGCATTTTGACATAAAATCCCCCATAGTTTACTACCCATGTCCATGGTTTCACAAATGTCTGATAATTACGTAATATTGGGAGGGGAGGGTTCGTGAAATCTTATATCGGGGGGTGGGGGAGGGTTAAAAAGTGGTAAAATCACCTTGCGTAGTACTTGAATAGCCCCTAATCAGTTTAAGTACACAGTGAAAGGGTTAAATAGATAGTAAACTCGCATTATGTGCAAGAGGTGAAGTACAGCATACAAAAAGTACACAGACAAAGGTCTGCCAGCTATCACATATGATGTATTAAACCACACAAAGGGGTAAATAACATACACATAACTGATAATAAAGTAAGGTAAATAAGAGAAAATGGCCTAAGACCTCATATCCATCTTACAAATCTTCCATTTAGTCCAGAGCACATAAGACAAAATTGGTAATATTTAGTAAAGTTCTTACCTCCATCTCCACGAATGGCATTAGCCAAAAGTTCTCTGCACTTCAGCCTCACGGCATCTCTAGTATTTGATGGCACAGGGGGAAATGATGTAGTCCCAGAGCCTGAATTCTTATTTGCAGACTTATCTTTCTTATCCCCATCACCAGAAACAGCTGACCCTGATCCAGCAGCACTATCTGAGGATTTATCCTTGGCACTGCTACTAGTACGTTCTTCCTTTTCCTTGGTTTTAGTTTTAGGATTTCCTCCAGCAGATGCCCCAGAATTACCTGAATCTTTAGCGTTGTTTCCAGTGTTTGGTCCTGAGATGTTTAATTAAAACAAACTCATGAAAATAATGACTAAATACGGTCCAAATTTACATTAAGAATTTAAGCTGAGGGATAGCCTCATATGACACCATAAGAAACAGTTGACAAAAATGAAATCTAGATTAAATTTTGATCTGGATGAGATGGCATTCATAAGACTAGCTAGGGACTTGAAAATAAAACCATTGCATATAATAATAGGCTTACAGAAGTTACAAAACGAAACGAATGCCATAACTATAGGGCAAGACAAAATGCATCAGGCCACATTTCACAGACGCGATGGCATGAACACCATCCTGAGCAGAAAGATCAGAGCTAAATCCGACGCGACTACACGACTACCATGCAAGAGAATTAAGGTATTTTTCAACCTAAGCTCCATGAAGCCAGGTATTGATGCTGAATGAAAATAATAAGTGTGCACCTAAGAAAATATTCTTTACCGATTGATTACGTACCGGTATACGTTTAGCTCATTACAGACGGAAACTACGACATTATGGGCAAATCATGAATGCCTGCGGTGAAATGGCCTGTTTAACTCACAAGACCCTTGAATAAAATTCCTCTCTCCTAAAGCGAACACGCGTAGCCATGAGTTAATAGAAAAGGTACCATACTAAACCAGTGTTAAAAATACTAAACGAACTCGTCTCCCGAAATAATATGTTAACTCCATTGCCAACATCTACCTCATTACGTGAATGTACCCTTAGAACACTTGCCCAAAACCTTTTTGATTTGCCATCACACAAGTTAATAGAATGGTCAATAACTCATCAAACATTCGCAAATATAAGTAAAACAACATACGAGGAATATAAATTACGGCATTACAATTTCCCCATTTAATACAGCAACAACGGCATGAATTCACAAAACAAGACAGGCAAAGCTTAATAATAAAATGGAGGGCATTGATAAATGAAAAATTCAATTCTTATTCTTTACCACAACTAGCCAAAGCCAGCACTGAATAAATCTCGAAAACCATACATCAACACTTCAATTAATTGTTGCAGATGAACGCGAAAGTTATTATACTACACACTATTCCGACAAATCTACAGAGGTAATCACTGAACCTACCAGAAATAAACTTTTTCCAGTTCTTTATTAGTGTCTTCGAAAGCGCAATCACTTCGTCGTCGGATGATGATTTTCTAATAGCGTTGACTGTCATACCAATCCTGGTTTTGGTCAAAACTTCGAGATTCACCGGTAATTTCTGCAAGGCCTTCAGCAGATCAAGAGCCTGCTCTTGTCCCTGATGTTTACATATAAAAAGAGTACCGAATCTTAAATGCATCGCTAGATAAAACGTTAAGTCGCAAATGCATTACTAACACATTCTTAACATCGTTCATTCAGCACAAGGCGTAAAAACCAAACTATGTATCATGCAATTATCACAATACACATGTTCACAACAAACTCAAATTTAAAAAAATACACCCACGGATCCATCCCCAGACGATATTTTATTCAACTTTTTCTGGATTTTCATAACTTCCTCTTCCACGGTCATGTTGTGAATGTTTATCCAGCGTTTTCGGAAATTTTAATTTACTGAAGTTACACTTTTGGGCGGCAAATAAAACTCAAGCTCTTCTCCCACTGGTGCAAAACCGTTGGTGGCGGAGTCGCGGTGTGCATTCGAGCAATCGAAAGTGAACGAAGGCTATCGATTGTATCAGTATCGAAGGTAATTCTAGCGATTAGAGTATTAATTTTTTACATTAAAATAAAATCGACATGTTTATACTGAAAATTTTAATTTATTGTGAATAAAATTCACCTTTTCATAGAAATTACTCATACAAAGAAGAATAGCCGATCGTATCATAAGTATGAACATGGCAAGTTTGCCTATGACCCTTAGATTTCAGCTGATGTAAGCATTTCTTTCCAAAGGCTATCATTCCACTCAACGAAGGATTAAAATAAAAAGAGCATGAAATGCGATGAAAATTAAAGCAAGGGAAATAAATACACAATATATAAATCATCTGGGAGAGGGAACATAAAAAATATACATAAAGGGGGCACAATTACAATAAGGGCAGACGATTAAAAACTTCGTATATAACCATACGCTATACAAATATTTACAACAATACCAAACGAAATACCTTAGCTTTCCGTCATGTTCTTGAATAAACATATCAAAATATTCCACAAAGAAGGCAATCACACTATATACATATGATCGCAGGGTTTAATAAAAACACTGCCATTCACAATATCATACGAAGAAGCTCTTATGAGATTCTACATGGAATTCCTGGGCAACGGTGATGTGAATAACAAAATTTGAGGTAGTTAATTCTTTTGACAAAAGATTTTGGTGTCATCAGTGAATATATGTACTAAGTTGTAGTGTACATTATTATTTTTCACAATCCATTGATGGCTTCGCATACACAATGCATTCCCATTAAAGTAAAAGCTTAAACCTGGAAAAGGGAATCAAACGATACATGTTTTTTACATGCTCAGCAATTTTGAAATAAAAGCAGTGGCAAAGAAATAACTTGATATGAATCACATTTTACACATATCAGTATGTATAAACAGGATAATGCATCATCCGAAAATCCATTAAACCATTCCAACACATGAAATTTAAGATAATTACAAAGCTATAGTACTGGAAATAGCTAACAGTCTTTCATATCAATTTGTACAGACAACAGATTTGTTTAAGCATTAGAGTATTAAATGCGAATATACCATTCATATGGGATGAGGGCAAAGTTAATATTTTATATGCACTGATTTTTCCAGGATGCACTCGTTATCACTTACAATGAGTAGCAACTATTCTACAGCTACACCAACCATTGATAAACACCTAATCCAGCCAAGAGACAAAGACTGCTATTAAACTTCCAAAGCTTCAGAGAAAAGGCAACACTTTTACCTTCAGAAGAAATAATCTTCCAAGATATATTTCAGATATGAAAAATGCATATCCAATATGTATTGTACAAAATTTATTGCATGTCGATCACCATGATTTACACCTTCCAAGCAGATTTACTCACAATTTTAGGATCGTGTTGAATTTTATCACTGCTGCATTGTTATATAAAGGCTGTACATTAAACGACTATGGTGTTTCCAGAAGTAGCACAAGAAAAGATACTTTGACTTTAAATAATGGAAGACAAGCTGCCTCAGTTTTACTCCTAGTTTTCAGCATAGAATGAAGATGACCACAAAAGTCAATTGCAACAGTTGTGTAAGAGATTACGTTTTCCTTTTGACGATAAAAATAAATAGCTACACATTCAAAGAAATGCAATCATAAAAATTAAATAGTTCCTAAATAAAAAAAAAGAATGAGGAGTATCAGAAGAGCATGCGAAAAAAAGCAAATGCAGTATATGTAATATGACTTTACACTCCCATTTTATGGTCTTCAATCTGAGTGTACAACTGACCTTGAACATGTAAAAATATGTTCAGGAATGCAATTTAATGGGAATATGAGTGTGACGTAAATTTAAATAGTATTTTGCCATGCAATAACTTTCCTTCATCAAGAAAAGTCAAAACTATAATGAATGAACCAAATACTGCATTTTCAAATGGCATATTTCTTTATCTTTAAAAACCCTGATGCATAGGAAACCACAACATCGCTTTTCCCAGTTTTGAAATAAGATCTGGAAACCACTGAAATGGAAACTCACTGGTGGGGGTGCATGTGACAAACTCAGTCACGTCCCGTTTGAAGACTTTCAGGGTCCTTTCCCAAGTTATTATTCTCCCACCCTTCACCCAGAGCTCTCCACGTTCCTCCGCAGTCCTCGGCCAAAGCCTGAGGGATGAGGAGGATGATTGGTGGAGAGACAGAGGGCAGGTGGGGTCACTCTCATCTGATGAGGCAAGTCACACAAAGGCGAGATGGGCCTATGCAGTCATCGTGGCAAAAGGCCCCGCACTTGCGGCACATGATCATCGCCTTGAGATTGCACGCGCACTCCGAAGCCGTTGACGATGCTGACGGGGAGGAGGATGACGAGGAGGGAGTGGCCGCCGTCGTCGGAGATGTTCCTGAGGAGGTGGGAGGCAGTACCGATGAGGGGATCCCGGTTGCTGCTACGTTGCCACCGGGACGGCACACGAGGGGTGGTGGGGAGAGGACTGCCTTAGGGACGCCGCCTCCCGACTTGGCTGCCTGAGGGGGAGGAAGTGGTGGGCAGGCACTGGAATTAGCTCCCCCCTGGGCTACAAGTTCTGCTGGACCGGCCATTGGTGGTGCGAGACCCGTAACCACTGCGACACCGTGGAGGAGACTCGGATGGGTGCCGTATGGCTGGGGTCCAGTCTGCAACGTCATCCCTTCTCTGCGTACCATGGCACCTGGGGGCTGAGGGGAATGGGTTTGCTGCAGGAGTTGAGGTGGCTGAGGGAAAGGCAACTGCAAATAGCTTATGGCAGTAGATGATGGGGAATTTGAACGATCTGCTGTGATTGCTGTGTGCCCAGCAGTGGCTAGTGCCGTGTGGTATATTGATCCCTGTGAAAAAAAATTATTTGTACATTAGATAGAATAACATATCATGCCCACACAAAGTTTTTTTAAAGAAAGTTAGCCAAGTTATTAAGAAGGAATTTTGATTTTAAATTTTAAAGATCAAAGTTTCATAAGAGAAAACATTCAAATACATTCTCACCAACAATTAAAATAATATATTGGAACTACATCGATTAATATCACATATGCAACACTAAGGTGCAAATACAAGACCTCTCAACAACCTACGATGCCTTAAAGCATAGCTACTTAGCCTCCTTTTCCCTCAAATTTAGACTTCAACAGGAATTTACTTACTATACCATGAATAAAGGCCTCACAATTTAGGTGAAATGACAAGGGTGAATGAAAAGGTGATCCTTAAAGATTTTCTTCCCTTCACTATTGCTCAGTATCTTAGTTTTCTTCATCGCTGGACTGACCAAAACAATTATGGTAAGTAAAGGGTACTAAAAACCAAAATAACTAATTCACTGATACAATTACTGCAAATGATGGATGCAGAGATGGGGTGGATTGTAAGAATGGAGTTCAAACCGAAATTCTGACAGGGTCCTGTAGACCCGTGGCCTGGCTGCATCCTATATTCTGCTGGCAAGAACAAGGTTCCATCACAGTGTATGTAAACCTCAGCCTCGTTCTGTTCAACACCTGGCAATGCATAACACAGTCATTTGCTCGCTGAAAACAATCAAAAGTGCTAAGCGGTGCAAAGGTAATGTAAACACACAATGAGGACTTCAGAATCAAAACAGTGGTGAACGACAACAAGCAAGGGACTAATCGACAAGTTTTTGCTTGAGGATTTGAATGACAAGAGACAATGAAGTAATAAAACAAAGCTTATTATGTGAGTAAATTATGGAAGGAGGGGGAGACTTGGTGTGGGGGAATGTCTTAAATACAACATTGAATTTCCCAAATGTGTAATTTTTCATTCACCAGTATGTGTATGGGTATAAGCAGTATAAGTATTCATAAGTAGAATAAAAATGTTTCCCGTTCACATTACTAATTCTGTTTGGAAATGGAATTCTTAATTGAGTGCTATCAATTTAAAATGTATTAATTTATCCTTGTTTCAATTAAATAACTAATATCCCATTGCTTTGTGAAAGCAATACTATGTCTAAAACATTCCAGGAAAGTGAAAATATTTTACCAAATATTACATTATTTAGAACAAAAGTCAACACACCAGTGTAACCTCGTAAGTTTCAAAAGCTCGCTTCAAACCCTTTAAATCATCTATCAACTACATAAATTACATCTGGAGAAAACATCCTTTCATGGCATTACCATAAGATCACAGACCTGCCATCATACTCACAGCAAAAATAAAGTATACTTGTCACTCTAATGCAATAACTCAAGAGGCATCAATGGAAAATTTGATAACATTGACCCATAACATTGAAGATATGAAAGAATCAAAAAACGCACCTCAAGCATCTAGAAAACGTCGACCCCTCAACAACCACATAATCCCCCAAAGCTTCATAAAACCTTATCTTGACGTAAAACCTTACTACTATTAGCAATTTACAACTTTGAGGCAGTTGAAATCCACTAGGGTCTTTTGTATACAGCGACAGTTCAATGGAGTAATTACATAAAGTATAACCTTTAAATAAAATGTATAGCCCACTTGATACAAGAGGTTATTAAATGAGTGTGGGTAATTCACATTCGGAAGACCCCATGCAGTCATTTCTAAGAGCATTTTTCATTCTGCTTTCCATACATCAGTCTTATACAAGTAGGTCTGGGAAATACTTGATCATACAAAGAAAATAGCCTAAAGATTGCTGGGAACTGACAACAGACGTACAAAGGAAAACATATATGAATGAACAATGTACAGCAATAGGTGAGGCTGTTAAAAAACACAAACACATAAAAGTGAACTAGTGCATTCCTTCCAAATTGTTGGCCGGAAGCAAACCAGCTTTTTGCTAGGAAGATAGGAAAGGAGTCCTCTCCCTTGAGGAAGGTTGCATTACTATGAATAAACCTGAGAGTCGTTTTACATGGGTTTGCACTTTTAAACTGCCACAGGTTTGGCTTCACATTTTTTATCACAAGCTGCATATACTGCTTTGAATATAGGATACTTCCTCATGATGAAAAACTGAACGAGGTGAAATAAGGGTGGCAAAGGAATTTGAAGAGAATTGAATAAGTACATGAGGATACTCATATCCTGAGAGGGTACACAACAGATGGTTGTGAGTACACGTAGGGTTGGCGTAAGGTTCACAGTAGACAAGACATCAATACGCCATGATTTCAAAATATTGACACCTGTTATTTTAGATATTAATACTTTGAATATTCAAATACAAAGTAAAATAGACAGCACACTTCATGTTCTACACAATAAAATATTTTAGTGAAAATATGTATATATGGAATAATATGCATTATTTACTTGTACATGCTTTCTTATAGGCCAATATTCTGAACAATCCTGCTTCTTCAAGATGCATGGGAACCCTAGGTACACGAGAAAAGCTGAATAATGGCAGAAGAAATCTCTCACTGCAAGGGGTCTAACTGAATGGGGTGCCAAGGAATACACAATATGAAAACAATTGGGAACCACAGCTCTATGGGGACTACTCAGGGCATGTGATGAGAAACCAACAATATGGTTGCGAGTGAGTAATGAGCAGTATCACACCACACCAATGAGTTGAGAGTATCACCACAGAAAAGGCTCCTGCTCTTGAAACTCAGCCACATATTTTCAATCAGTAGGCAATTATTTTTCAATAGTTGGTGGTTCATTAGACATTTTTACATCATTATATTGGATCAGAGATGTTTGAAAACCCAATTACTTTGCACGGAACACAATCAAAACATCTACGAAAAAATAAGGGGCTAAGAATAAAAGCATTTCAAGCACAAAACATTGGCTTTATCATTATTGTTTCCCTAACTTTATGAAGAAGCTAGCAGAAATACTTTCTTCACATGAGTATGAACATAATATGCTAAAAACCAAGCACAATACATACTTAATAATTCTAAATCAAATTACCTAAATACATAGCATGAAAAGCAGATTCCTTTCCTGAACTTACCACTAAATAATTGTAAAATAAAACAGAAATAACTTTTAAATAAATTTGATTGTTTCATGCTTTACTTTGTGGAAGTGATAGATATCCATTTTAATAAATAATATTTGTTTTATTTTATAATGACGTGGTTCCATCAAGTAAGGCCGGAGTCAATTTCTTATACTAAATAATTGGTTAAGGCCTACATATTAAAATAAATTAAAGTTGTACTTGTTATACAATTAAAATTAATTAGGGGAATGTATACTAGCACAGTTACTTGCAAGGAATCAGGGAGTTATTCTTTCGTACCAAATATGATAACAAACTAGTGTAAAAATTTACAGATGCAATCCAACTACTGAAGACCTATTAGCGTCGGTCTAACTACTAACAATAGCCAAACGTAGTTTAGTTCAGACTTCGCCCCTCAATCTATGACAAGAGTACCACTTGTTTGCTCATGTTTTACATGGGATCCAAAGAGTAGAAAATCTTCAGGTATATAAAAATTAAACCAACCAGGGTTACATCATTTAAGATAACAATATTCTTTTGACCAAAAAGGTGTGATAAGGGGAAGGGAGGGATGGAAATGAAGCAGGAGAGTAATGGCTTGGGACAAGAAACAATCATGGTGAGAAGGAAGTTCACTTTGAAGGAAAATAAATTAGCTACAACACATGCTTGGTTCAAATACTACCATGGCATAGGTATACATGGAAAAGTCAGGATATACAGAGTATTATCAAATAGATTACATCATAGTTAGGTAGAAGGTTAGAAACAACATCAAAAATGTGCATACTTTCTGGGGGTCAAAGTAGATTCCAATCATAATTTCAAATAATAATAAAAAAAATGAAATGAGAAATTACAATCAACAGGCCAACAAGAAAAAAGGAAGAGGGAATTGGAATTAAAGCTTGAATCAGAGCTATCAAAGGAGAACTAGAAGAACAGAAGGATAGGAGCATAAGTTAAGATAGGGAAACAAATGATAGAGGAAATAAAGGTGAATAAAAAACAGGAATAGACATAGCAAGCCCCAGATTACCAAAGAAATGATCAGTAAGAAAGATGGTGGAAAAGAGTTATCACCATGTTAGGTATGAGGAGGTATAAAGAGTTAAATTATAAAATGAGCGAGAAACAATGCACAGTAAAACCTCGATTAAACGCACCTTGATTTTACCTTACTCTCGATTTTTCGTAGCTACATTAAAGTCCGGCTAGGATGCATAGGGTATTTCAATGGTAAACTTGATTTTGCATGGTTTCTTGATTTTACATAGTTTCTGTTTTAAGTTATGTCCCTCCCGTCAAATTTTCCTCATTTTTGCAAAATTTTGCAATAATTTATAAATTATGAGCAAAGCTATTGAATATGACAGCCAACACCATCATGTTAACAAGCATATCTAACTATATACTCCATTTTCCTGCAACATGCGCAGAAAATAGGGCACTAAATGCTCGGTCATCCAAAACAGAGATATTATTTCAGCAGTTATAAAGAGTACGTCATAATCCTTGTTGGAATAATTTGCCTTACATTTGGAGATTATTTTAATAGTTTTGTCAGGGTTTACTAGTTAGGGGCATGGTATTACAATGTTTTATATGGCAATGATATGACGTTCAATACAGGGCCGTCCTTAGGGAGTGAGGGGCCTCCTAAATTTGCTTCCATTGTTAATATCCCACACAGCACCCGAACGTTCGGGGAACGTTCGCTGGCCATCCTTTACATTTACGTTGCATGTACGTTGCAATAGAACGTTTGGGAAACGTTGCGATTCGAACCTTTGGTGATATCTATCAGCGCCAACTATCGCATCTACATCTCGTTGAAATTTGTTTAAGGGTATATAGTACAATGTTTTTCAAACATATCTCAAAAAAGATGGAAATGACCTGACAAACTGGCATATGATTTCAAGAAACTTACGTATATGTTAGCTAACAGCCGAACGGGTGCGGCCAGGAGGTGCTGCCACCCGGTGGAGAGTCGGGGAACGAGGTCGAAACAGCAAGCCTGCGTCGTGACAAGGAGTAGTCGAGTCGAGGACGTGAGAGTGACAACACTTAGCAGTGCGTGTCCGGGAAGAGAGACAGTGTATGAGAGAGAATATCGGTCGGAGTGACCGTGCGAGCAAGGGGGCCAGCGAATGTAGTAGAGATCACGTAATAAAGTGGGGAGCTATTTTATTGTACGTGAGTGTGGTTATTTCTGAGTGGTTGGTGAGTCCCTCCCCGTCCGTCGGAGATCCAGAGAATCAAAGGATTCCAGGCCAGTCCTGTCATGTGTGTCCTTCCCCGTTTTCCTGACATCCGTCCCCTCACCTGTCCTCGATTCCTCTTACATATATATTTATCTTGTTTAATGAGGTGAAGTACTGAAAAGCTATTGACTGTATTTTGATATAGATACCTACATTTTCATGACTCATGTGATATCATGATTCATGTGATATTTAACATTAAAAAGTAATAAAAAATAAACTTTTAATGGCATTTTGATGACATTTCACATACAAAATTAGAAAGATGAACGAGTGGTGCACATTATGATAAATCTACTTTTCTGGCTTTCATTTAATCTCTTATGCCATTTACGTCTAAGCTATCAGCTAACTTTTTATGTAAAGAGATGGGTGAATAGGATACGTGACTTTCTAAGTGATGGCAAGCAAAAAGTAGTTATTGACAGTATTAGCTCTGATATGGTACGAGGTAAGTTCATGGTTACGAGTAACATCAGTTGTCCCACAAGGAAGCGTGATCAGCCCCCTTTTATTCATTATTTATATAAATAACCTAAGTCGAGTTAGCAGTAACCTTAGATTATGTACAGATGATGTGGTCATCTACCGCGAAATTGGCTAAGTTGCCAACTTAGAAGTTCTATCATCGTACCTAAACAACATTATATCGTGGTGCCAGGAGTGGGGGCTTGAACTAAATCTTAGTTAATGCATTGCAGTACGCTTCTTGCTGAAGTCAACACACCAACGCCATGTCTACACTGTGGGTGGAATAAACATAAAGTCGTCAGACGATGTAAAATATCTGGGAATTACCTTAACTTCAAATCTATCCTGGAGAACACACATATTAAATATTTGCCGCACAGCCTTAAAGAGGGAATCATTCCCTTTGATAAAGTGGCCAGTAACGGCCACGAAACGTCAGGTTTCACACTTGGTCATAGTGCGCGGGGTACACCCGAAAAAAACAAACATACATTGATAATGACCCGCGAAAGTTTTAACCAAGAATTATAGTATTCTCCTTTACACGAATGGTGTCCTAACACTCCCTGCCACACGCCCATGCAGCGGCTTGCAGGGTATTATGTAGATGATTACAAGATCTTTTAGGTGGTCTTGGGACATAGGATCTCAATTTTTTCTTTATAATTTAAAAGTTGAGAAGCTTCCTTCAGCAATTGCAACACTTACGGGAATCGTTAAAATTATCCGCTATGCTATGCAAGTATTACGTAAAGATTCATTTTTTAAGGCATGTGATAAGGCTTCTCTGATAGATTTCTCTTCTGGCTGATAGCTTTTCTGACACTATGCATTTCAATATTTTTAACTTATCGAATAACTCCTTTCCATCAATGTCTCCAGAATTGCTGAATGTTGACATTTTCTCAAAATATTTGCAGTTACTCAACAATTCATTGTCATTTCAAGATTTCAATTTTTATGTAAAACAAAAATTCAAAAATTTTACATTAACTTAGAAACTGCTCCAAACTTTCTTTGAATTATATTACAACTAGGTCTACAAGTGGATAAAAGAACCTTAGTATAATATTAATAAAGTTATCTTCTGAAGAAATTTTTTTACGTCATCATGATGACGTTCATTTTTAAAGACTTTCTTTTTTCTATCAAATCTTACTTTTGAGAAATCTGTAGTAGTATGCAATATGCTTCTACATTACGTTTCCCATTAAAAACTTAGGTAAGCCCCGGTGGGGCCCCCGATAGGCACGGGGCCCAGTTCAGCGGCACCTGTAGCACTACTCTAGGGACTGGTTTGATAAATTGTTCTTCAATATCACAGAAGCAATCAAAACTGTGTATATATGTCCCTCATATTTGACCAAATACCAGTGCTCAAAAGGGGGAAGAAGAGAGAATGCCACTCATAAATTCCGTGGCCAATGGTCTAAAATAACAGATAAAAATGGGTAGTATGTAACATGTTAATATAACTCATATCAATAAAAACTAACAATATTTAGAGTAATTACCAAAAAGTTTTATGTTATTTAATTAATCTTTCTCTATGTCGATGTTGTTATGATGTTAAGGCCATTTTACACAAGGCACTTTATTGAACAATTTGAAGTAGCATCTGTTTCCGCAATGCAAGAATGCAGGCTTGGAATTACAGCAAGGGCTATTTTCTCATCTCTCATTTATCCATTTGGGCATGCATTCTAGCAATTCACCGCTTTACACGGAGCAATTTTCAATGCACATCAATACGTACATCACATTGCGCAATAAATTGCCTCGTTTAAAATGACCTTTACAGCTGTATGGCAACTCAATTAGGTCCACATGCAACCCGCAATGCACCGTGGTAAATATTTTTCTGATCAAACTGAGGTACCCATTAAAAATAGACCAGCAACTTTGCTTATATATTCAACGACAATTCTAAGAATTTATGAAATATTTTTATATTCTCATTTATTTTCCATCATAATGGTGTTTCTATAGACCCACAATGCCTGTATATGTAACCCGCCATACAACTGTGTCTTGAATATTTTTCCTCGCTTTAGATCTACAGATACATATACTGAAAAAAAAGAGAATGACGTTATTTTTTAATGAAATAAGATTAATACTAAGGAAATTTGTTGTCCAAGAGTAAATACAGCTAGAAATTAGGTATCCATTTCTAAAAATAGAGATGAAAAGTTGGGGGAGGAAGTCTTATATTGGGAGGGGGATATATTCAGACAAATACGTTATATATCACACATATTACTGTTCGTAACAATAATACCAGTGCTGAATAACAATACTTAGGGAAGGGCTGGGCAGTAGAGACCATGAGGGGTAAGATTTGTCCTCAGCAGAGAGCGTCGTAGACGACTTCAGCTTGCGTGTAGTCTCTCCTCTACATAGAAGACCCGGGGTGATTTTCAAGTGATTATTACTGGTATAAAAACGGTAATGACTCCTATAGCAGTAAATGTCACCTTTCTTGAAGAAGGGGTTAAAACAAGGGGGAGGGGGGGTTAGTTGAGTGATTTACATGGGATTAACCCAAACCAGGGATCAGCTTAACAAACAATAAGACATATTCACTCAACACCAAAGCAGTGCTCAATCACACTACCTGTTAAGTGTTCCCTGTACCAAGAGAGGTTATCTCCTAGCCAGAGAGTAACAATAACAGGCCTCACTCATCTCTTACTTATTAAATCTCTGACTAAGAGATAACCTCTCTTCGCGCGAGGAACACTTATGGGTAGTGTGGTTGATTACCACTTTGGTGTTGTGAGAATGTGCCTTATTGTCTGTTGTGTTGATCCCTGGCGTGGGTAAATCACTCAGCAAACCCCTCCCCCCAGTTTTAACCCCTTCTTCAAGAAAGGTAGCATTTATGGCTAAAGGAGTCATTACCATACAATGTATGTTATGGGATACTATGCAACGGATTTACGTGGCACAAAATGTAATGATTTCACAGCATTTTTATGACACCTCTGCCAGTGTTCGACTCCACACAGTGTCTGACTTAAGACGGAATGACGGTAATTTTATTGGGCCATTTTTTAGCTTTTTGAGGCTAGGTTTCTCTTTTCTTATGTTAAACTTCCATTAGTGCCAACGATTCCGCGAGGAAATTGAATACTTCAATGACCAATGTTATGATACCACCATTAACAGCACAGGAAACCAGCACTAGATCAGATGGGGTGAATAGTACTGAGAGTATAACACTGTAATATTAATGGCTATGTTTTCCAAAAAACTCAATCAAACTGTATAACTCACAAAACAGGAAATCCACTTGGTTGAAGAATTCAATATCCAAGTTGATTCTCATTGAAAAAAAATTAGTTTCTCATTCTGCCATTGATTTTCGTGATGAAATTACACTGGCAACAGGGTAAAGTTCTTACCTGCTGGCCTTGGAATCGCTGTTTCTAGTCCCACGTGACTTTTTCGTCACCTAGGTAATGTGTGTATGAGTGAACTGTAACTGGAGAGCTATATTGTCATAAATTTCACTCTGCATAAAGAAATTGTGCCTTCATAATTTAAAGGAAATATTCAGCAGGATATTCTCATTATATTGTATTTTAAGGTTTAATTAAACAATTCATCAATTATTCAAACTGATTTTGCAGCTCCACTATTAAGTGGACACTGGCTAGAGTCAATAATTCAATGGTTTATTGTTCAGAACATTGTTTAATAAATGATCAACTACCCTAATTAATTCCACATGGCTATCATAATTTCCCCATTTTCCAAGCTTGAAGTAACCCTTTGTATTTTCTAACACAAACTTTACTTCAAGCAGAAGTTCCGTAAAGTTAAAAAAAATATTTTAATCAAATTCTACCAAAAAAGTCAGGTAATGGACAAAAGAGAGAACACTTTGAGGGTCATTTTGAAGTGGTCTGGGTTGGATCATAACAAAGAAGTGTATTAGGTCAACAGGATAATATGTCTTTGGGAACGCAGTTTTTTTTCAACCCATCGGTTTGCACTCAAAAAGAGGAAAAAGTAACATACAAACTACAGAGAGATGCATAAGATTTCAACACTATTCTTACTTGAAGACCAGCCACAGATTGTGTAGCATATTCCGAGTCGACGCTGGCTGGACGACCTGGATTAGCAATTGTAGAGTGTCCTGTTGGCGTACCACCAGACATAATGCCAGGAATTGTTGCACCCTTTCCAGTAACACTCACTGCTCCCCTTTGCAATGTCACTGATATGTTTTCATTAGATGGAGGAGCACTGGAGGCTCTGGGAGGCCCCAATCTTGCTCCCATATTCAAACTGTGTCCACCTGCTGCCACAGTGGGGATCCTTTGGTGATTGAGAATAAGAGCTGCTCTTGTGGCTGATCCTGTGGCTACAAGATTGCCAGTGCCAGCAGCACCTTCCAGGGGGGCTGTAGTCCTTTGCACCAGAATATATTGATGTAATGGATGAGGCTGTAATGCAACAGTGGCCGCCGGAGTTGATGCTATCGATGGCAAAGAAGACTGAGAGGGTGATGAGGATGGGCTTTCCAATGCCTGCAACAGCCATATAAAAACACTGGATTACTTAAGTTTTCAGCAACACTTAATAAAAACTCTTGCATGCTGCAACTTAAGAACAACTCTTGCTTGGCAATACCATTCTCAATATGAATCAAAATGCTAACAGAGGTAGTTGGAAAGATGAGTCAATCGTGTCAAAGCTTTTTCTCCTCAAGTAACTTATTGACACTAAATTTTCATATCCTCTCGTAGAGATATCCTCAGGGATAATGAACCATCCACTTAAAAATGGTGAGCAATCACTTTGTAATTCCTCGATCCAATCATCATTTTTTTCCTTAAGCATTACTTCTTTCAATAAATTTCCTAAAATTATATCTTACCCTTGGTTTACGGGATTCTGGAGTCATCGCTGCCATTGCCTGAGGCATTAGAGCCATTGTAGCAGGAACCGTTCCTGGGGCACCTCCCACGGTGGGATTTGCGTAAACATGTCGCACAACCACAGGAGAAGATGTCTGACGAACACTTGTGGCACTTGTCGACCGACTTGGCACTGCTTTAGTCACAGTTGCTGTGCCAGCAGGAGCACTCCCAGGTTTTTGTCCACTGGTCATTCTGGTTGATGTCACCAGACCGTACTGAGTGGCCTTCTTACCTCCGACGGTACTGTTGGATGAAGTGGACGAGGAGTTATTTCCAGAACTTCCAGCCCTACCAGCAGAGGCAGCACCACCACCAGATACTGCTGCCAGAAGGGAGGATGGAGGAGGCTTGAGCTGGCACCTCAATTGGTCACGGTTTGGTGAGTTCTGTATTACTGCCTGACAAATTTGGTACGAGCGCTCTAAATTAACAGCCCCAGGAGGCGGTGGTGGGGGTGGCTTTAAGCTTCCCGATCCACCCTGTGCCCCAGATGTTGGTGATGATGAGGTCAAAGATGACGATGAATTGCGTCCTCCACGTGATGAGGTTGCACCACCCTAAGGGAGAACAGGTAGTGACGTTAAGAGGCACCATTCTTTAAAGGCCCACCACAGCAGCCAACCAAAACACCTTGAGGGTTGTGAAGTCAAACATTCAAGAAACAAAACAAAAACTGGGCAGCATTTGAAGGGAAGGAAGTTACTCTTAGGATATCAGGCAATGTTGACTCTTAAGCACCCTTGATTACGAAAAGAAAAAAGAACTTGAGGACATGAGGGGAAAGCAGGATAATATATAAACATATTTTAGACAGCATGAGGGAGGGCTTGAAATTAAAAAGCATAAAGGTTAAATATACAAGAGGGGGAGGGATTTGGTGTGAATAATTTTTTTCAGGAATAATGGATTTCCTCAGCACAATTGAATGCTTTTTGAGGAAATGCCAATACCTGTATGTATTAAGCTGAATAACAATGAACAATAAACCATGAATACACTCCACCAACAATTTATTTAGGACAGATGCGATCCAATATTTTGACCTTTTAAACAGAATCAATTGCATAGATTAAGCTATGCATCTAAAAGGTTAAACTAACTGGCCAACACTTGGTAGGTCTTGTAATGTACTTGGGCACTGAAAACATTTTTTTCTTCTTCTGAGTTACCTTAGAATTAAAATTGTTATCAGAGTGAATCTATTGTGGCTGAAAATACAATGACTCACATCCTTCGTAAAAAATAGTAATCTATAACAACAGAACTTAGAATACATTACAGTTTCAACTTTATCATGCATGTGCCCAAAGGTGAGTCTCAGGATTCAGTAGAATTCCTTCATGGTAAGGGTAAAGAAAACATAGACAAACAATACTTTTTCATACATAACCATGGTTTGAGATTAGACATACTTATACAACCCACCATTACCCATGGAGAGAAAACCTTAGATACACATAACAATGTTGCAAAAGCCTCCAGGAGAAATCATAACAAACAGAACTCCTCATCATCAATAGAACTATAGACATAAGAGGAAAAAACTATTCCTCCTTATCGATAAGCACCATGTCAGCCTCAGTACTTATCTTAGATTTATCTGCAAAAGTACTTTTACTCTAAAGTAAAAAATACCCTTTAACACTGATGAGAGTTGTCTTTACTAAGATAACTTCACTCTACAAGAAGAAATATGCTATAGAGGGATCACACAGATAATTGGATCTTAAGACGACTCAATTCAATGTATTATTGAGCAAGTAGTCCTTGTTCTCTAACAGTAATGCATGAGATTATCAATTTGATAAGGCCTAAAATTTATTACGTAAGACAAGCATGTTAGCAATGATTCTTTTTTGGTAAAAATCCACAGATGATGAGGATATTTCACTGCTTTTTCAAGAAGAGTAAAATTATCTGGTCTTGCAGTTTAGACCACTCATCCTTACATTTACTCATTAAACACATTCATCCCAGAGGCAATTACATACAGGCCTATGCTAAAAGATGTAACTAAATAAAGTGAACTCACTGTATTAAGGTCCATTTACCACAACAGACACACTGGCATTCTGTATTTGTGTCATTTAAAATCCAACTTATTGATAAATAATAATATACTTGTTTTAAGCTTTCGCGGGTCACTATAGCTGTATTGCTCTTGTTGTTCGGGTGCACCCCATGCACTTATTCAGGACCTGAATAAGTACACAGGGTACACCCGAACAACAAGAGCAATACAATAATAATATACACTGAAAATATACAAATGAAAAGCACAGAAAGAAAAATCCAAATTTGGAAATTACATTTATAGTCTCCAACACCAAATTGCATGCATAATATGTATCGCAGTTATCACAAGGGACTGGATGGTTCTGCTTTCTCCAGGTCCCAGAGCTATGAATCGATTTTCAACTCTTGGATTAGGTTCTGCTCTATTCTTTATACTCGTACCACCACTACTGTATCCAACTTTATAATTTTGATATGTTTATGATATAGGCTTAAAATAATAAGTAAATATTTACTTTTTCATCATTTATTTTTTTGTGACTAGAAATGTAAATTGATTCACATCTATGTTACATTACTTATGCTGACTGTTGCAACTATCATACATCCTCCTGTATCCGAATTATAATACCCTAAAGAAAACTCTCAAATACATGCACAACAAACTCATAAGAGTTATGTGAAAACTACTGATGAGGCAGTTCCATTTTTTTTCGTTTCTTAGCTTTGGATGTAAGCCTTAGTTCTAGTTATCAGATATGGTTGCGAATTTAACAGTAGCTTTGCTTTTCCTATTTTTGCATGGCAAGATAAGCTTTTTTTTGTTTAATTACCATGAATATCTAGAATAACAGATCAAGTTAACTCTACCATATTAAATTAATTCATAAAGATATAAAATGTACAGTAACATGAGACTTGAGAGAGTATGCTATACATATTTACAACAAAAATTACAGAATCATTGTACATTTCTATCAGGTAATAATGCCCTTGATCTCCACTTGTTCATTTAAGCAATACTTTCCATTATATAAGAACGAAGGTTTTCGCGGTGGTTTACGATGAGCTTCTTCATATTTCTGTTGTATGAAACTGTTGTCACCAACACAGCAAACTACGCGGTAGAACCCGGAAATATGAAGAAGCTCACTTTCCATTATATTTTGCAAAGTTTTCTGTACCACTCTTACCAGGAAACATTAATTTGTGTATATTTTGTCCATGCTTTTTCAGGATGGATGAGGACTTTGGAAATTCGGGAATAATGAATACAGGAGGACCACTGTACCTGCACTAGATACCTTACGAGACCTTCCAAGAATGTTTGAGAATGCTATATGTTAGTCGTTTTTCCATTATTTAAATGCAGGTAGATTACCATGCAATGGAAATACTTTCCCAGTACGCTTACTTTGCTTGTTTTTTGAATTTCTATCCATTTTTAGAGCACAATACGAGAAATTTTATACTAAGTACTGTCACATAGTTGAAAACAATATACCTGATGACAAACAAACTCAAAGTAAGTCATTTGGGATCTCTGAACCCCTTAGTGGCAAGGCTACATCAACTTTCACCCCCTGATTGGCAAATATGGCCAGCTCACAACTGTGCTAAAAATGTAACGGTACTCCTTTGGATATTAATTCGTAAAAAATCAACTTCCTTAAGTGGGTAAATGATGGATATTCTTTTAAAACCTACTATAAGAGCCTCAACCATTAAACACCTAGTATACCCGTCAAGTCCCTTTAAATGTTTTCGCTGCATGCCGTGAGTGCCCAAAAAATCCCGGCTCTGGGCATGCGTAGATTTATATTCAGCAGCCAGGCAAAAACACCGGGATTTAAATCCGGTGGAAAAAAGTTCTTAGAAATAATATGGATTTATTTTTTCCGAGAACAGGTGCTGATATACATTAAATTTCCTATTTTCCGTACATGATTTTTTACCCATCGCCGATATTTTCCGCGATCTTTAGAAAATAATCTGACACAGGACTTTCATATTTTAATTCAAGTGGAGCTTAACAGCTTCCCTGACGTACCCGAGTATACTCGAGCACCGAAAACGTGCAAATTCTGACGCGCCCGAGTATACTCGGGCAAGTCCAAAAATTTCATCCCTTTTTTTCTCATCCCCGAATATTCTCGCCAGCTGCTAGTAGTTCGTTTTTCTGCCACCAGAGGAACAGGTTAGGGCCGTAGCTCTCACTAGCCGAGAGGCGCTCTCTTCAAATGTTGATTTCTGATGTTAAAACAATGGTCATTTTTTTGTAATAATTCTAGCAATTCGAGGGTCATAATTTTTTTTCTCACTGAAAAGTTATCCTCTTATGGAATTGCATTCACCTTTATTGTCATTGGTAACCATCCATTTATTAACTCCATGCATGGAGTTTATTTTGCGATCTTTTTACAAAATTTACAACTTCAATTTTTGTCATTTAACGATAACTTTTGTAAATTTATGATGTAAAACTTCAGTTTTTGCATGACGAAAAACTTTCGATATAAATAATTTCTAAAATTAGTTATTTTCATTTATATTTCCTTATTAACCCTTCATGAGTAGTCAATTACATTTTTTTTCAACAGTTTAGTGGTAATTATAAAAATCGCAATTTCAATTTTACGCTCATTTTCACTGCTACGATGAGTTCCACAGTAATTGGAATAAAATATTTCTCTAGTAACAGAACATGAATCTTTCCTTGCCTTATTTGTTAAAATATATGTTTGTTACTATATATATTTGTTACTACATATATTTGTTACTATATACATTATGTAATTCTATATTATTCATCCGCACATTTTTCTTTCGGTAATTTTTATATATGTTGGAAATGTCTATTGAACCGTTCTCTTTCGATAAAATAGCGTAAGCGTAAATGTTTAGATGTGTTACGAATGTTATTTCATCATCCCCTTTCATTTCCTACTTCAAATACTGGCGGAAGTGGCGAAACATATTTACGAAAACAGCTATGAAGATGTCTAAAGGTCGTACGTTCTCAATAGAAACCAACACAAGTGTCCTGTGTATGTGCTACCCTAGCCCACATAAGTATGAGAAAAAAGGAGAGATAGGGATAAATCCCAAACATGTGTAATTCCTTCTATTGTCATGTTTGACGCTTCCCTGAGGTCAGAAAACACCCGCTCGAGAGCCGATGGCCCGCTAAGCAACCTGGCACCTGGTTTCATGTCGTGCTAATCTGCCACCCTTTGCTCCCCGGGCTACTTTCCCACCAGCCAACCCTTTACTAATGGGCTTTTCCCGATATCAATTTACGAGTACTTTGTCGGAAGGATGATGGTGACAGCCTTTCGTTGAGTTTCAGAGCATAAGCATCCTTGATTTTCAGAGCGCACGCACTTTTTCGCTGAAATTCTATCGATGCAAACATTCCATTTTTAGTTCGAACATTTTCGTTCTAATATGAGTGGTGCAGTAGGAGTGAATTCTACGGCAAATTCTTTGTTTTTGCTCGGTAACATTTGGCAATCAGAAATGGATTCCGGAGAGGAATCAGTGTTGACCAGCAGTGATTGCGAGGTTGTGGACATTGAATTTCCTGGCTCCTAGTTGACTCCCTCCGGAGAAACAAGTTCCGAATCAGAAGGCGCAGCGGAACATTCGCGGGAAGCGGAGTGGGAGGAAATACTTTCAACGAATCCTCCGGCACCACCTAGGTTTCTTTTTGAAGGTAATTCTTCGATGAACTTCGACCTGTTTCCCGAATGAGGTTCCCTATAAATACTTTTTTCAACGATGAAATTTTGACTTTATAACTTGGGAAACTAATCACTGCGCCAGTAACACTTTGCGTGAAAGAGCAGGGCCGAGCAGTGCTATCGTAAATCAGTGGCGAGCTGTGACAAGCTCAGAAATTCGTATTTTTTGCCCTTGTAATGCTACAGAGCAGAGTGCGGAAGCCAGATACTGAGTTTTATTGGTCAACGAGACCTATACTCTCCTCTCCCTTTTTTGGACACACAATGTCTTACCGATGATTTGTAAAAATAAGGCAATATTTATATTTTGCCTATAATAACGATTTTGATCCCCAAACACACCCCAACGCCAAACTAAATAAAATATGGCCGATTTGCCAGAGACTGGAGGAAAGGTTCAAGGCACTCCATACACCAGAGACAGACGTTACCATCGAAAAGAGCCTACTCTTGTACAAGGGAAGATTGGGGTGGCGGCAGTGCATGCCTATGAAAAGAGCTTCATTTGGCAAGTATTTGTTCTTTGTGAATCGAGAACTGGATACGTGTGGTCAATGACAATTTACATGGGAAAGGGGACTGTGTTGGATAAAGACTTTGCCCATTTACCCATGACCATAAAAGTGATGAAGACTCGAATGAAGCCATTATTTGGCCTATGATATTGCCTGACGACAGATATCTTTTATACGTCTCCAGATCTAGCAGACTTGCTCGCTTCACACTCCACTGACACGTATGGAACACTGAGGAAAGGGATTCCAGCACTCTTCAAAGAGAATCAAGTAAAAGAAATGAAGTTTCTTGTTTTTGTCATAGAATGAATTCTGTTATAACATTTTCAGAGCAAAAATCATCGTCATGTGGGTTGCCTAACTCCCATGAATGTTTGTACGTTGTTTCTTTATGTACTATGGACTAAAATTATTAGTTAACATTAACGTTGTCGGCAAAGTATATACATTTGTAATAAAACTAAATGTATTCCTCATTAGATGTCTAACTAAGATTTACGGGAAGGAAAGTTATACTGATATGCAGGTGGCCTAATTCTTTTAAGTTAAGGGGCAACATTCAGAAATTATTGAATAAATCATTAGTTATTTGGAACAAAAAATTAAGGTAAACATTTTCGGATTTGCCTCCCTTTAATGCTTTTGAATCTGAAATAAAAAAATATGACTTTTTTTGACCATTTTTGTAAAAAAAACCTGTCAGGGAAGCGGTTAAATACCTGCACTCTTTTCATGCCATTCAAATTAACCTAATAAAATGTTATTCTTTTCCTTGCTCACTCAAAAGGAACGTGTTACGTTTACACCACCGTCTGCTCTACTTTTGCACGAGACGATGAGCGATGGAAGAAACTTCTAGATTGATTTTAAGTTTTTTTTTCAAATGATAACTAATCGTAAAAAATAAAATGTTACCAACGATAAACGTACTGTAACACATGAGTGCTTTTATTGCCGCACCCTCACATGTGGTTGCATTCAACCCAAAGGAACCGGAGGTTTTCTTAGCCCACAGTCTGACGCGAAAAATCCCGAGATCGCAGCTTGTACCCTTAACTTTGCAACTTCGTGATTAATCTGCCAACACAGGAGAGTAGACATAGACAACAACGTATTAATTGCCAGCCGGGTGTAGAGGGTCTCATACACTTGTGAAATTAAACCGGATAATCAAGAGTTCACCGAACATCAATAAAACTCCAAACTATCGTTTCCAACCTCCGACATGGGAGTTTTATTTAGTGGATGCACTAATTAATGACATTAATTTAAAGATTTCCAGCTTTGATGGAAAATTCCTGTACAATTCCCGAGAATAATAACAGTTTGCGTAAATTTCCGCTCATTGAACAGATAATAATGATGATTTCATGATTTCCGGGTAATGATTTCCCGGATTATTCGTTTTCCCGCATTCATCGTTTTTTTCATCCCCTTGAAAAACGATAGATCGAGGTTCCTCTGTATTTATTAATTTTCAAAAATATCTAGAGCAATCATTTATGAAATACAAATCTACTGTCATACAGCACAAAATATGTCATACATAGAAAATGATCATGGAGTCAACCATACCATTTTGCTGCTAGCTATTCCTACAGGTCAAAGGATATTAATAAAAATGATGTATTAACTAAACTTCAACATCCAGTTTTGCATGCATTCAAACATAATTTTATGTGGCCTTGATTGAGCTACTCAATACTTCATTCTCTTAATTTTGACTCATTCAATAACTTATTCAGACGCTTACCACAATGCTAGCACAATAGCCATAAGGTTCAACCCATAAGGATTAACAAAAACTATTTTTCTCATCCTTAACTTTCTTGCCCATTCACTTCAAACTACATCATATGTGTTATTGCTCATTCACACCCTTAAAACTTCAAAGCCTCCACCTAAGCAAACCCTGCATGCAAATAGTTTCTTTCCCTTAATGGCGAATGGCGTTCTTTAGCAACTGTAGTGACTTAATGCCAGGAGTCCTGGGTCACTTTCCAGAGTGTAAAGATTTCTCTAATCAGGGCAGCCACTCATTCAATGAAGCCAAATTCAGGGTTTATTAAAATGACGAAAATCACCATTTTCACTGTTTTGTAAGACACAGAGTCATTCAAACTAATATTTTTGAGAGGCATGATAATTCAGAATTAAATAAAAAAATGCAGAACATACCTTAATCAATTATGTCCCTACAAGGCACCATTATTTTAATAAAAAATTAGGACTTTAATTTTTTTAAAGTAAATTTTAATGATCAATCTAACAATAATTTGAGGTACTGAGAGAATTCAATGCACCAGGCACTTGCTGAAAACCTATTTATATAGGCATCTTTTAATCTTTCTGACCTTCTGAACACTAAGTGGAATTTCAAGGATTTGGCAAGGAAATATTAAGAAAAGTTGATATAAGCAGGATTTAATGGTTATTAACAGCACATTGAATTACATTCATAATAGACTGCCTTGACTTATTCCAAGGACAAAATAAATCAAATTTTTATCACCTCAAAATCTGATAAAACAATTAAGGCCCCACAAACACCCAAATAAAAGGTTTCCACATGAAATTCACACCTAATTCATGAGTTTTTTATGGTTGAGTGGCCACCCTGCTGATGTATATGTATAAATTTACAATATATACTGGAGAGCTATGGGGAATGTATTCTTAAGGTCCAGGGAATTCAATGGCCTCCACATTAAAGCAACCATCAAGCCGTTCACCATAAAGATTGGCTAATCAGGATGCTAGTTTCAAAAAAATTCTCTCATCCGCCTCACATCCATTCTGAACCATCTGCTAATAAATGTAAGACATTTGGAAAAATTGGCATAACCAGCCATAGCCAGCACAAAGCTAGTATTTCAAAGGGTTCAAAAATTTCATGCTTACTTTTGTGGACAATGTTTCTCCTCCTATCCTGGAGGCATCTTCAGGTCAATATGATCTCCTACCTGAAGATGCCTCTGAGATAGGAGGAGAAATGTTGTCCACAAATGCAACCACATGACAGGAGTCCCAAAAGAAGACAGAACCACTACGAAAACGTCACCGAAACCTCCAACATAACATGGAATGAAATTTTTCTCTCCAATTAGTGAATACTCACCAATGCTGCATCTCCTCCCCTTGACTTCCCCTTGTTCTGCGTCTTGGCTTGCACCACGCCTGGGATTCTCACAGCTCCGCTGTACGTAGCACCCGCCATGAAGGGTTTCGGGACAGTTGAACTGACAACCATGGCGGCAGCTGCTCCGGCAGCTTTCGGGGCCATGGCACGGGTCACCGTGAGGGGGGACGAAGCCACAGGGATCATCACAGGGTGCACAGGGGCCGAAGAGGACATGGGGGGGAGGGGAGGGGCCTGGATGTGCTGGAGGGGTGGGAGCTGCACTTGATGCGGAGCGGTGGCAATGAAGTGCGTCTGCGGGATGGTGAGGGGCGGCGATTTGCGGGGGGGAGCGAGCACGGGGGGAAACTGGATGGGGGTCGGGAGGACTTGAGTCACTTGAGGGATGATGGGAACGCGAGGCACTGGTTGAGGGATGACCAGTTGGGTGGTGGGGGCAGGGCTTGAAGTCTGTGGGGGCACTGAGATGGTGGGTTCGGGTGGCTTGGACTCCCATGATGGTGGTTGGTTTGCCACCACTGTACTGCTCACCACAGTTTCCGTGGAGGAAGCTGACTCTGGTGTGACAGTAACTGAAACAACATTACAGCCAGTGAGGAGGATGAAATTGAAATAGAAAAACACTCAAATTACTCATGAGGCACGTGCAAAATGAACAATGAGTAATAGAGTTTGATTGAAATGTAGTAGAAATGGCTGAGGTATGAAATGTATTAATGTAGCAAGGATACATTAAATTATTAAATAATACACTAATCACACCAAGAGCAACAACAACCAGATGGTATCACATAAAATAAATAAAAACAAATCGTTTCATCGCATCAAAACTTTGGATTAAGTACAATTTTTAAAGTTATTCTTCCATCATCTTCATGTCGGGAAAACTACACAAGGAGGACTAATGTTCCTCCAAGAGGATTCCTGTGCGTGAACTGAAATTACCGTTGAAGCCTCATTCAATGTACGTTAAATAAAACTAGCAAATTGCTTCATGGCGACGAAAATAAAATTTTGATGGTAAACTATTGCTCTTAGTCTAAAGTTAAGAGCGAAATTCTTAGAAGACAAATGAGCAATCATACTCATTTCTTTTCAAAAAAAGCAAATTCTTCTGAAAAGTTTTTATCTTACCTTCCAGTTCAAGCTTAACTTGTGATGCAACTTCAGTTGGAGTAGGAACTGCAGTCACTGATGGACAGGAGATAGTAAGGATATCGGACTTGGGAGGCGTGGGAAAGGCTGGTACTGGTTCCACAATCGAAACTGAAGAGAGCAAAGGCATGCAAACTGAAGGGGATGATGTAGTGATTATAGTAACTGGTGAAGTTCTTGGAGTACTAGACGTTTCTGACACAACTTCAACAGCTGAATTTGGCATGGACATCACAGCAACGGGTGATGACCGTTCCGGAGTGCTTCCTTCCGAAGTCTTACAATCAATATTAGATGCCTCAGAGTCTGTCCCACTTTGCTCATCGCTAAGGATGGGCTGGGACGTCACGACCACAGCAAAATCTTGGACTTGACTCTCCTTCTCCGGGCTATCCTTTTCATCTT
Source organism: Pyrrhosoma nymphula (assembly GCA_963573305.1). Lineage (NCBI taxonomy): Eukaryota > Metazoa > Arthropoda > Insecta > Odonata > Coenagrionidae > Pyrrhosoma > Pyrrhosoma nymphula. The sequence goes on along the minus strand of OY754330.1, from coordinate 64,683,732 downwards.
TGATGGGGTTGCTGATCAGCTCGGTAGAAGTTGGAGACTGGAGGGCACAAGCTGGGGTGGTAGCCACTTCCCCCACATTCAAGTCTATGTCCTCCCCGTTGGACACAGTTATCTTAACTTCCGTCGCAGCCCCCCCTTCAAGGTCACTCCCTGCTGACAACCCCTTAACTTCCACCTCCTTCACTACCCTGAGCACTAACTCCTGAACCTCTTCCTCTTCCATCTCTTCCACCAGGAGAACGGCCAATGTCTGTGCCGCCTCGTCTTCCACTCCCTCGGCACTCTCCATATCGAGTCCTTCATTGACCACACGACAATCCCTGTCACCCACGTCCATAACCTCCAGCAGCCCCACTTCGCCCTTGCCGTCGGAGTGGTCTAGGCTAGGGTCCGGCTGCTCCAATATAATACTGCCGTTGCACTCCTCCTCGTTCGAGCAGTCCAGAACCATGGGAGGTAATGCAACCTCCACCTCACCCACTTCCTTCATTTCCTCAACGGATACTGAAGGCTCCACAACACTCTCATCAACGGCCATCACGATAGTCTCAATTTGCTCACCTTCTTCTGGCTTCTCTTCCTTGGGGGGGGAGTCATGGGAATCCACTACATTATCAGACTCCTTGACCTCAAAACTTTCTTCCACCATGGAATTCACAGCATTTTCACAAACAAAGTCACTCTCTAACGCAGTCTCTTCTATGCTCCCAGGATCAACCGACTCCATTTCAATGTGATCCTCTGCTTTTGCTGGTTCCTCTTTAGGCACAATGTCCATTTCCTCACTCTTATCTTCCACTGCATTTTCCACAAGAGATAAAGGAGTGTTTTCTGTAATAAAAAGTTAAAAATGCCACTTAAGCCATCTCTCCTCTTTCAAGCAATATAAAATTCTAGCAATTTGATCAATTTATAATTCCTTTCAATCAAATTCCCACATATAAAATCAATCATCAACATACAAAATAACGGCAATTCAAATGCAAGATATGGCAGCCTGATTCGATTGTATTTCACTTACTGATAAAACTTATACAAGCTGGGTCTGTTTATCATAAATCAATGACATTTTACATTTTTTAAACTAATAAGGAATATCGAATCCCTGCATAAACATTCCTACATAGTTCCGGTTAGTACAGAACACCTATGCAGCATTTTTAGCTCCTGGAGTCCTCTCTAAACTCATTTAAGAAATGAAAAGGTAACAATTACATGAGTAACAATTGTATTAAATTTCATATGATGGTTCGTCCTCATTACAAAATACCTTTCAAGCCACCTCAAGGGTGTGTGGTTATCTGTTATCATGTTATGTAAATTGTAAATTAAAAGCATTCTCCCTTAAAAGATACCAGGGTGTCCAATGAATTCAAGCTTTTGAATTGCATGCCTTTTCCAGGTCCAAGTTCAATTTTTCCAGGGATAACTTGAATCGTAACTGGTCTCCAAAATAATAAAGTTTTGTACTTTTCTACACTTTTTATTTTTTAAACACACTACGCGTTTCACGAATTTTATGGCATCGTCATAAAGTTGGTGAAACGCCTAGTGTGTTTAAAAAATAAGAAGTGTAGAAAAGTACAAAACTTTATTAAAATGAATATTAAAAGTTTCTACAAAGAAGAGCCTGAAGCTGTGGATTTTATAACTGGTCTTTTTACATCCAAACTTGCAGGTTGTAATTCAAAATGAGATGCCCGAACGATCTAGTATTTAAATATTTCTCATAGTGCAACAAACAATTATTTGGAATAGATGGGTTAAATGTTACTTCTAGATATACAAAAAATCTATCATTTCAAAATGTAGGGTAGGACTAATACTTTTATGGTCCTTGCAGTATTCATCATGTCACATTCTTTCTACCTTATAATGGAAACTTTTATCCTTTTTATCCCTCTTCATTGATGTACCCAGCGCTCTTCTACTGAGATGTAATGATTAAGTTAAGCCATGTTCTATGCCAGCAAAGTCACGGAAACCAGGCTAGCTAAATATTCACAAGTCTCAAATCAAATCGACTTTTTTAACTATCCATCTTCTTACTTTATATCTTCCCCATCCACTTACCATATAAATTTGAAAAAGTTTCCACAATAACTGTGTATTCAAAACTTTTCAAGGTGTTTCTATGAAATACCCTAACTTTTCCATATTGACGAAATTCCATGAATTTGCCTGCTTTTCCAGATCAGCGGACATCCTGGATACTCACCAGTTTCAATAAGTTCTTCCTGCTTCTCCAGAGAAATGGATGGTGAAGCATTTCCAGGTTCTTCCACCAAATCTACTGACATTTCTGTCAACTCCTGAGCAGGCGAGGGGACAGGATCTTCTTCAATAGCCACATCCTCCTCCTTCATGGTTGATAGATCATTTCCTTCAGAATGCACTGGCTCAGAGGTGGTTGATAATGGTGGTCTTGACACAGCCGACGAGGGAGACAACGAAGAGGTTGAGGGTGTTGAGCAAGTAGAAGAGAAGGAAGTTGATGATGACAGAGGAGAAGAAGAATCGAATGAACTTGACATGAAAGATGAAGATGGGATGGATGAGAAGGATGATGATGGCTGGCTCAATCGATGCTTCCCTGATGAGCTTTCCAACGAAACTGCAGGCCGAAGTTTTATAGTGGTCCTTAAAGAAGGCCTAGCTGCAACTGGACTCTCTGGATCAGCTGATTCACTCTTATCACCCCATATCGGTTCAAAATGTTTCACCTGAAAAAAACACGAGTTAAATGAAAGGTGAATGACTCACTTGAACCCTAACATACTCATTATTTGCAGATTATTTTCTTTCCACCACACCACTAACAAAAAGTTTCTGTATTCACTAAAAGTAAAGTAGGTGTTCTCATAAAAATAGATCATAAAGGACATGTGACAGTTAAGTCTCTTCACAGTGCAACACTAATGAGCGAAATAAGAATTGCAGTCCAACCACTCAACATAGAAATTCATATGTAAGAAGTTCAACATAGTGAAATATTCATTACAGTGAAGTCACATTACAGTGAAGTCTCAAACTACTTATAGCATTCAAATACACGAAGAAGTGAAGTTGATAGGAATATCAACAAAATTAGTGAAATTCAGAGGTGGATAAGTGCACCATAACCTTATTTAGATTAAATTATTTGATTAACAACAAAGGCCGTTTTACAAGGTACATATGTTTGTACAAACTCTTGCAAAAGGCAAAATGTATCGTGTAAAGCGGCAACTTGTATGAACGCTTGTGCAAATGCTAAGAGACTAAGTTAATATGATTGTTTCTATTTCTTAAATAATTTTTTAAATTCTTTTTAGTGATAAGGGAAATTTTAGGGGCCCTTCAATTTCATGATAAAGAAACTTTACTGTACCTTTCCACTTAAGCCATTACTGAAAAAAATTTTTGCAAAGAATTATAATTACCTTCCAAGGGTCCAGTCGACTCTTCTCTTTCTCTGCTTCAGCTCGCAACCTTTGCTGGTTTTCAGGAGTGAACTCACCATCAGCCAACCTCCTCCTCCATTCATGGCAAGCTCGGGCAAAGAACTCATTGCTCAGCACAGAGGAACTCATTCTAGAAGAAAAAATCAACGTGTCAACACATAAGTGAACCAACATTTGTCTGAATATATGCCTCCCCTCCAAACATTTCATCTCAATTTATGGAAATGGATACCTAATTTCTACCCATATTTAATCTCTTACCATGAATTTCCCTCGTATTAATCTTCTTTAAATAAAAAATAACACTGGTCAATTTTTTCAGTGTATCTGTAGATCTAATGCAAAGAAAAATATTCACGATGCAATGGCATCTTGGACTGCATGTATGGACTTTTCCACTCCATTGCAGATCTATAGAAGCATCATCATGATGTAAATCAATGAGATGATTAAAAATAATTTGCAAATTCTTAGAATTATCATTGAAAATACGGGCGAAGTTGCTGGTCTAATTTCGATGGGTACCACAGTTTGAGCGGAAAAATATTTAAGACTCCTAAGCATTGTGGGTTGCATACATTGGCATATCTAAAAGCATCTGAACGGGAGGTCGACCCCCCCCCCTTTCTGAAGAGGGGGGTATGGAATAACCCCCATGTAAAACAGGGGGTCTGGGAATTTCGAAAAATATACATCTTTAATGACGTTTTGAAGGTGTTCTATTGTGTTATAGAAGGTGATCTATAGGTTGTACTATTAGCATGCGTTAAACACATCATTTTTTACATTTTTTTAATCAATGGGGGGGGGGGGGTACAATCCCCAAAACCCTATGTTGTTGAATATGCCTATGGTTGCATAAGGTCTTTATCGAGTTGCCATACAGCTGCAACACCATAACAACATTTTTAATTAATTTTAAGCCAGATTAATTTTACTGACGAGTCATGCCGTTGAACTCAGCTTAAAATGCATGGCCTTATATTTGTGGACAAAACGATGATATGATCAAAAAGGGAGGAATCATGCGAGATGTTGTGGAATCTGAACATAATAAGAACTATGACGATGCAATTTTCCACATAAAAATGTTTTTAATCATTTACTTTTTCAACATTTTACTTCATGTTTCAAGTAAAATGTTGAAAAAGCCATTACCCATTACCCATTTTTTAAGTTACCCATTAAGTTACCCATTTTTGAAGCGTCTGCTGCTTTTACAACTGCATTGGGTGATCACTGTAATATTTTCGACACTTGTACGCTATTTTTTGATAGAGAAGTGATGAAAGCTATAAAAACGGAAACAAATCGCTACGCTTGTACTCGAGTTGCCGCAATGAAACGGGAAGGTACATTGAAAGCAAATTCACTCTGGAAAAAGTGGGATCCGGTAAAAATTCATGAAATTCATTGGTTTTTTGCGATTGTGCTCTATATGTGTTTTGAAACTGCCTAAAATAGGTGATTACTGGTCGACTGACCCATTTGTTCAGTCATGTTTTGCCAGTAAGCTAATGAGCCATAATAGGTTCAAATCTATTTTGTTTATGCTGCACATCAATAACAATGCAACATATGTACAAAGAGGGATGGTGGGACATGACCCTATGCACAAAGTGAGGACCTTTTACGACAATTTTGTGAAAACAAGCAAAAATAGCTTCCAACCAAATGCTAACCTCACTGTTGATGAGGGCATGTGTCCTTTCCGAGGTAGGGTCGGGTTTCGGGTATACATGAAAAATAAGCCAAACAAATAAGACAAAATTTTATGTCTTGTGCGATTCAGCAACAGGGTATGTGTTGAATTGCGAGGTATATACTGGCAGTTCTGGAAACGCAGACAATAGTATTACATTAGTAGAACATTTGCTAGGCATTTTCCTTAAAAAGTTCCTGCGACAGTCAACAAAATGAACGCTACAAGGTATTGCTAAGAGTGCTCGGACAGAGGAAAGACTGCAAATGGAAAAAGAGTTAGAAGGGAAAGCAGGTGGATGTGCAAAGAATGCAATGTTGGGCTGTGTATTCCTGAGTGCTTCGAAGTTTATCACACACGTGTAAAATATGCGTAAGGTGTCTGACTTTATAAAATAAATAATCTGTATGTATTAGTATTGGGTGAGTATATAAATAACTAATTGTAATAAATATTGTAGCTCTATTTTCATCCCTAAAAAGTAAAAAAAATGACTAGATCAAGTCTTTACTTTGATTTTTTATTTTTTGAAAAAACATGGGATTTAAAAAATTTATTGATTTTCATGATATGAAAATTTAAAAAATTAAAATTATATTTAAAAATAACTAACAAGAAAGAGCTTTAAATTGATATGCACACTTCTTGGAACAACAAATCAATTTATATAATAAAATATAGATGAAAATAGCAAAAAACTGCCAGTTCAGCAGAAGCTACCACAGAAAAATCAGGCAGTGTTGAAAGTGTTAAAAAAGGTTAGGTGAAAACTTTGTAACTTTTGCAGCGTGAAAAAAAAAATGTTTGACAACCCATTCTAGGTTAGGCATATGTTACTCTACAACTCTTTACCATCACACAATAAAAATAGCAGGCATTATGGTATGTGCCTCTAGATGCATAGGGAGGTTATGAGGGTGGCACATGTGCTGTATTTTAAATTAAACTTTATGTGATTAGCCCTAAAATCTCAGCTTATGGAGATACATATGACAATGAACTTTCACACAAATTATCAACACTGTTGTAGTAAAACAACATCGAGATGCTAAAGATCCAAGGTGAGATTTTACCACGACATGGCACATATGCCACCTGAACAACCAGCATTTGAAAATTTTTTGGAAGGATTCAATCCAACCTCGAATCCATGGATTCGATAAGAATCAATCAAATCCTGAACACATCACTAGTAAGATTTTTAACATGATACAAGTAATGCTGCTATTGAGGATGGGATGAGTAATCTTCCATTTGGCAACACTTATGCTGTGGCCATATTTGATACTGAAGAAAACTGAGTGATAAGGAAAAGTAGCAGAAAAGTAGCTTTTGAAAACAGCAACATCCTATGGCAATGCTGTAACTCCTACTTAGACAGCTATACTCTTTGAAAAAATGTAGCGTGCTACAGTTACTAACAAAAGTAGCTCATACAATAGTGTGCTACAAGCAGCACACTATTTGTTACCCATCCTTGATTTTTAGTGACAAGCTTCTCTCACAGCAAAGTTAGTTACTAGCAAGCTATGGATGTATAAATAAGAAATTTGTTTCCTTTTTGTCACATCACTATATTCAAACCAACAATGAAAGCAGTCACATATCTCTAGTTTTGAGATCAAGGTGATATTCACACTTATGGTCACTCAACGTTGTGGATAATCATGTGAAATGGAGAGAGTTAATCCAAATAACAATTAAATGTATTACAAATTCATTATTTGAAGCCATTTACCAATGTGTAAGCCCAAGAAGAACACAACAAAGGCAAAATGTCTTCAGGAAGTACCTTCGTTGAAAAGATATTTCTTACTAACGTAAGATAATTGTACTTTGGTGTAGTATATATCAGACATTGAATGTCTCTCATGTTTTCTTGAGGTATTTTTCAGCTCAAGCAACTTTTTCAAAGAGACTCATAAAAAAGGCAACAGCATTGGAATTCAGTGCAGTAAATGGACTAAAACAATGGCTTACACCAGCAATATTTGCAAGATGCATTAGCTTCTTAAAGTTCTGGGACTTACCTAAATGATCCAGTATCATGTAATGCACCAGAATGAGATGACCCACCGCTAACACCTCCTCGGTCCACATCTGGCAACAGCTGCAGGAGTTTACTTTGGTAGAGTGCTGGTAATGACGTAAATGTGTTCCTGTAAAATGTTACCGAATAATTGAGATTTAGACGCTGCAATATGATTACAAAACAATGATGTAACCACCAAAATCTCATGCTTATAGGAAAACATGTAACAAGCAGAAGAATAATAAAACTTACCGATTTAAGAGAGATCGCAAATTTGTATGCACAAGAATGGAGCCAGGTGTTTCTAAATCGATGCAACCTTCTTTTGTTTGCTCTATCTGTGCAGCCGTAGAGAGACGACGTTTAGATGTGCGCTTCCTGCCCCCACTGCCTGCACCACCAGGACCTTTAATACTGAAACCAGGGATGGATGCCAAAACCTCCCGCATTGTGGGAGCAGTTGACGTCTGCAGATGAGGGGGAGGAGGGGGCGGTGGTGGAGGAGGCATTGTACAGGACCTAGTCCCAATTGATGCATGGCGAAGGAGGCGACGAACTGTGAATTCTGAAGTAAATGATAAGCCACATATTAGAACAATCCAATTCTTTGCTTAAAGTACATCTGCATAAATGAGTAAATCACCTTGGGAGCCACCACTGGTACGTGTGGCAAGGGATGTTAGGACACCAGCCGAGAGGGAATAGGAAAAAGGAATTGGAAGGTGGAAAAAACAGCCAAGATGGACGTCGTGCGTTCGTATTCACAAGATTGTTCACGATATTATGTGAGCAAAAATAAAAAACATTTTAGAATTTTGATCGCATGATTTTTAATGCGTGGAATTTTTCGCTAAACACGATGCACGAACATCTTCACCGTCTAAAACGGCCTTTTCAGGTTTCACCAGTTTTATCCACGGAAAAACATAGAGACGAGCTTTCCCATTGGTTCTAAGAATGACGTCACCAGAAATGAAGTTTCCGCGGATTCGGTTTAAAAATGTTCACATACCCACCTTTCGCCAAACCTCTCTCCACTTCCTATTACGTTCTTGAGAAAGCTCCCGCGAGTTAGAGAATACGGTTGGTAGCCAATTATGGTAGCTTATTCGAAGCTACTGCATCGGTAGCTTTGAGATAGAGAATAGCCCCCCTGATCTGATCTTTTCAGAGTATCTTTCTGTATTGGGTTACGGCTGGCCGGCTGGCACTGGTATTCCCCCCTCCCCTCTTGGTGCATTACTCATCCACCCCACTCACTCATCCACCCCACCTCATTTGCTAAGGTGCAGGTGGTGTGAGGATGGAGCTCAATTTTCCCTTTTTAAATCGTATCAGATTACTTTTCCATATTGGGTTACATTCCCGGGACCCTGTGAATGGGAGGAGCTCCATGTTTTCCTCTAAAATGGTTTCAAATTACCTTTCGGTATCGGATTTTATTTTGGGAGAGGCAGGTGGACGGTTATCCTAAGACTTAGGAGGACGAAGTATTCAAAACTTCATTGGTTGGTGTTCAACCAATGAGCGCCAATTTTGATCTACTCTGTCCCCATCCCAAAGGAAAATCTGGAGTAACCTCTCTACTCTATCCAAATATTACTATTGCCGTCTTATCCTTGATGGATGTGGTCTGTTAACCGGCAAGTGGTGCGTATGCTCGAGATCACCCTAATATTTGCTCGATTGCTTAAGGATACCATTTTTCCCAGAAATCGCAGCTGAAAATGAAGTGCGCCTCTAACACGAATTTTTATCTGCCAGCCTTCGAGCCTCGGTCACGAAATGAGCGGCAGGCGGAGGGCGGCAGAGCAGTATCGCGGCAGGGCGGTAGTGGCCACGAAACGAGCAGTGATTCGACCTAAGATAAGTTCAGTATCAGAAATGGCAGTACATACTGTCAGAAGACAGAATGTTCTCAGCCGACATTTTGCCACAGAATGAGTAGAACGGCAGAGCGGGACGAGAAAAATTTAATATCTGTGATTGGTGGCAAGCGGCAGTAGAGCGGCATCTATGCCGCTCACGTCTATCATGGCTGGGTTTGAGCGTTTTCCATGTCAAACATTAGGAACATAAAACTCAGCGTTGCCACTCTGTCGCTCGCCTACCGCCGCGCCGCTCGTATCTAGGCCAAGGCAAGTCCCTGGAGAGCTGAGTGACCTTGGTGCTTAGCATGAGTCATCAAGGGGAGGGTATCATTCGCTTGATGTTTACGGGGGACGCAGTTGCTTAATAACATTAAAAACTTGTTGCATGACAAGGCAAGGGTGTGGGGTGTAATTGGGGGACAGCGATTAGCCACGCGACAAGTGCAAGCACCGGAATTTTCCACCCCCCTAACTTTCTCATTTTCTGTCACCGGACAACTTTGAGTGACTCAACTGTATGCACCTGCCTTAAGCTCAACTGAGAGAATTCTGTGAATATTAACATTTGTGCATGCATCAACATAGGTCAGTGTTGTTCCAAAGTGAACAAGGGCAAAAAGTTGTGGTCTTTCACGGTAGTTGAAAAAATTAAAGTGCTTTAAGTCATCAAAGTCGCTGAGGAAGTAGGAAACCGCGCTGCCGGACTAAGGCATGATGTGCCGGAATCGTGCATTAGAAGATGGAGGAAAGATAAGGTTGCACTATTCCATACCAATAGGGACAGGTCTTTTCGGGGAAAATCTACGAGCTGTGACAGGACAGCGTGTGCGTACCGCCGTACTGCGATGCCCGTCTCACTAGTAAGTCAGCCGTTTTTATGTAAATCATTAAATTTTTTCATTTTGTCATTCATTGAAGATTTTTGTTGGACCATATTGAAATAATAAATGCTTTAAATTCCATAGACAGTTATGATTTCTTTCAAAGTTTGATTTTTTTTAAGTTTTGATGTCGTATCTACGTTATCGTATCTACGTTATCGTATCTACGTTATCTGCCTTATCGTTCGCTTTTTACGCGGTTGACGCTTGGTATTTTGCATTTAATGTGTTTGTATTCCCACTCGTCATCGTTTACAGCAAAATATAATTTGTAAAAGTTAACCACGTTTTAAAAGGCGACTTACAGCGACTATGACTTATGCATTAGGAAAACGGTGGGGGGATTCGGATTTATAAATCAGAGCTCGGTTCGACTGTCCGCACTTACCAACTAAACACGAATTATAGTGAGGTTGGATTTGTTTATTTTAATGAATATCAATTACTCCACTCATTCCAAAGGACAATAAACAATGCAAGCATTGTAGGGCTAAGGCTAAAAGTGAATACTTGCCTCCGAGGTCCATATATGCCTATGAAAAATGCCGCGTAAATTATAAGAGAATATCGCAAGCGACTTTGATAATGGCCGAAAACTCGAAGTTAGGCCCGCAACACCTCGCAATAGGAGAAAAAAAAGCCCCAAAATTTTTTCTTCAACTTCGACGCATTAAAAGAGGGGTGCGCCTCTTACACGCTTTAACAGCATCATCAATGCATTATCATCTGAGATTGCCATTAGGACCTCAGTGCATTGCCGACTGCCACGTTTTTACTCTTGGTAACTAACTCGCCCCACCTAACTTCCATCGTCGTTTATCGATATCTAGTATATTCTGGTCACGAACATAGATATTTACCTGTATTTCAATGGGATTCCAACAGTGCGTTTTATTTCGGAAGTCTAAATGGCAATATGTGCTCTTTCAAGCAAAATTGCTGCATAAAACTACCAATTGATATAGACTTAAATTATTGCACTCTAAGAATAATACCTTCTAGATACTCAGAAAAATTATGGAGCACTTTAAAATACGTAATCCTTAGGCATTTATTTTGGCGCTCCTTTATTTCAGACCGTAATTAAAGTAAGCGATGAGGTGTAGAGCAGAATCGACGAGAAAAACAATAATTTCAATTAGAAATACGCAGATTGAAAATCACACGGTGATATCCACGGCATTTGATGGTAAATTTTAAAAATTGTTTATCATCCCTCTAGAAAAGGTTTTTATGGTGAATAAAGCAAGATTAAGATATTAACTCGACTTGCATCGTAAAGCACACGGAACACTTGGATGCCCCTGTGGAGACGCAACCCGCACACCACCTCCATACATCGAAACCCCCTACATCGAAGTCATGATTTTTCCGGTCCCAACAAATTCGTTGTATGGAGGTTTTACTGTATAAATCATATGTCTATCTCGCAGCAGGGAGTGTAGTCAGTATTCATGGTATTCATTATCAACAAGTTCCCGCAAGATGTAAGTACGGCAGAATATATTAGGTCTATCATGATGGAATTCATTTAGAAACTTACAACCTTTGGAATTTGCTGCCTCGCACTCGAAACTCACAGCAAATCACGTATATGTACCATGCAATACCTGCAAAATAGTGAGTCATAAAAATGTTGATGTGCCCTGCCACCTAGAGGCCGCAACATGACCTATAGCTTGAAAAATAAGTGTTTCGCAGGAGCCGATACCATATTTGCTAGTGGTAAAAAGTTTCACATCTTATCTAAACCCAGTCGATCCATGAAAGTTCGCATTGTGTTCCCGCTCCATGCTTACAACTGTCATATGTGGACTTGTTAGTAACAATTATGCTTCCATAAATTCAAGAGAGTATTCCACGCATAATTATTGTAATAATAATAACACAAACGACTATACTGTTAAGGGCTAATCGTAAATGCTGGTGATATTGGGCTCTATAATTTTGAAAAGCCGAAGTAACCTGTTTTCTGAGGCGATCTTACAGATGTTGAAGTCCTCACCTTTATTTCCACTATTTAACTGGAGAAGATATCAACCCGGTACTTGCTTGGAACAAAATTCCCGTAGGTTTTATCTTGGTCATCAAGTTATCTAGCATTTTTGCAAATTTCAATTAATAGAACTTCCTCCGAACCATATATCAGTTTTTATACACTTTTTAGAGAGGTAGGAGGCATGAAATTTTTTCTCATTTCCGAAGTGTTTGCCGTTTATAGTCCGTGACTAATTACTACAGTAGAAACTCGAAATTACGAAGTTGACGGGACCGTAAAAATCGGCACTTCGTAATATCAAATTTCGTATGAACGAGTATCTTTCAAAAACATCGCAATGAAGCTCTTTCTTTTGTTTCATTAGATTAAGATGTACTCTCGCGATGTACTTGCATGATTTACGAAGTTATAATTCATGAAAGTATATTTAAATGTGTACTCATGCCCACAGGGTGCACTCATTGTCAGTTGAACACAACTTATTTGTCGGAGTTTTATTATTCCTATTTTCGGGAATTTCAAATTTGGCGCCACCGGGTAAGTTATTTTACCGTTGCAGCTGGCAATGCGGCGTCCAGAAACTCTCGTATTGGTACTATCCCTCTTTGCCATGACGAATTTTAACAATATTATCTGGATATATCAATTTGCAATGTTTATTTTTTACTTGCGTCATAAATTTTTACGGATGGTTCGGAAGCAGGTCGAAAGCCGCGTTTCAATGGAAATAACCTTCCGTGTGTCAAGCTACCTTCGCATCAAATCGATGCATTATTCCGTTCACTCATTCGTTTTGTGATGACAAATGATTATTACCGGCAATACGAGGCTCGATTCGGGTTATCTAGATGAATGGTAAAATATCCTTTCCAGGGTATATGGAAATTGCCTGACGAGCAGTCCTTCCATACAGCTATCCCTCTCAATCACTCAGCCGGAAACATTAAAGCTGTCAGATTTTAGGGTGATACCTCAGTCGGATCTGAACAATTGGCACGTCTAAACCGGTTTTTCCCAGAAGACCCTTCAAGAAAAAAGTTCTTCGTTCCTTATTTCTAGGCGAGATGACATTCATCTGCAAGGGACTCATTCAGCGAGAAAGAGAAGGGGGTAACCCGAGAGGATCACTCCTTCACCTTATCTGTTATTATCTACCCTCACCCAGTTTCGCTTTTACCCAGGTGGCTTTCACTAGTGGGGGAGGGGTTGGGCCTCCTTTCAGTGGCCTCGGCAGCCAACACTAGGTTGATACGGCCGATGATCGAACGAGGGAGCCGTTATTTCGGTCGATTCAAATTGTAACCTTACCCCGGTGGTAACTGTGAGGTTGACTTCGCACTCCTTCATGATTTTTCCACAACCTGAAATTATATTGCGTAGCGCCCGAGAGAGCTTTGAAACGCATCGTCACATCAAAGGGATAAATAACGTAGTGCATCGGCGCATGCGAAGAGAGAATCGGGACTCTAAATCAGTTTTTACTTCCTTTTATAGGAAGCATCATTCACTTTTGGAAGTGGATACCACGCCAGGAAATCCATTTTTAGACCGTTGACTTTTACATCGCCATGCTAATAGATGAAGAAATACTGTTTTCACCGTTTGGCGCAGGAAGGATGTTGCTAGAACTTACTTCATAGGGCTTGATACATACTTGTGCGTACTTTATATCAACCACATCGGAGAAAAAATTAGTTAACTTGCCTAAAATCAATCATTTCGCGGAAATGCTACTCGGTTATGAGAAGTGATACGAAAATGAGCTTTGATATAAGTTCTAGCTGCATCGTTCATCTTTCAATGCGGATACTCCTCAAGTTGGTACGCAAGTTTAATACAATTACTGTAGTCGTGTAAAGCAAATATGTCCAGAACTTTTTTCCAGAGGCATTCGTGCCGAGCATTGGCGCTTCCGGCTGTCCAGCGAACGGCTACGCGTCCTTGGCCTGCCTCTTGCTCTCCCTCCCACCTCTCTCTCTCTCCCCCACCCTCGGCTCGGTGCTCATAGCTAGGGGGTCCGAGTAAAGTGATATTTTTTCTCGAGTCCGCATCACATTTCATCATAAGTATCACATTTCACTCATTGCTTTCCCACGCCCTAAGTTCGCAGGTGGCTTCCAAAAGTTGGGTGGGGGGGGCGTTGCCTGTTGGGAGTCCCTTACCAGCTATGACCGCGAACCAAACGTATCACATTTCACTCATCGCATACCCGCCCCAACTTCTCAGGTGGTTTCCACTAGTTGGGATATCCTTTCGAGGACATCCGATAGACATCCTTTCGAGAGCATCAGCAGCCAACTTCCATGGTTCCAACTAGTTCCTACATCGGCCGCAAAACAGGATGACCGTTATTTAGGGCGATTTTAATGGTATCCAATCCCCAGTGTGAATTTTTTTATATGATCCAGATCCGATTTTTTAAAATGAATTAGGATCCGATTTCAGTATGTCGAGGACTTACTGTACATTGGATGAGCACGTCAGTCAGTGACTTCCGACTGATGGACGGACGTCAGACGCCCCAGCGAAACCAAACCTTTACTATTGAAGCATTGAAAAATGAGATATTGTTTCATTCAGTGCATAATGTATTCGGTGATGATCATTAATTAGATGTTTAACTCTGAAAAGGAGTGCCGAAACGTTACTGTGATCCATCACTATTCGTATAAACGAGTAACTTTTTCACGTCGGGACCAAGATCCGAGGTTCGTAATTTTAAAATATCGTTATTTCGTAATATCGCGTACTGTTACATACACTTAGATACCCTTTTGGTCGGGACCGAAGATTTTGCTTCGTAAAATCAAAATTTCGTAATTTCAAAGTTCGTATTTTCGAGCTTCTACTGTAATACTTGTAGCTGTGACATATTTGGTGCACCCAAAACATTGGGGCAATAACAATACAGCAATGCGCAGTACAGTATACGTGTCCTGAAGTGTCAAAATTCAACGTTTAATATTCCATTGTATGACATCTAAAATGGAATTTGATGTCTTTGAAAGTGAATATGATCATAAGTAATTGAAGTGTTCGAAAATATGATTTTTAATAGCTATCTCAATAGAATGTTTTCACCACTCACCATAAATCTCACAAAAATGGTTAAATTTGCATTACAGTTGTAGAAATTGGCTGTGGAGTGATTATTAATCATCTTCGGTATTAACGAGAGTTCCATTTAGAGAGTGATTTTTCTGACCCCGAGAACTCTCGCTATATAGGGCTTCTACTGTAGTGAGGACGTTTGGTGAAACAATATATCTTATGAATGTATTTAATGTGTTACACACTCTTTGGCTGTGAAATAAATGTGCGGTGAAAATGTCTCGACAATCCCTACTATTACTGCAGCAGCCAAAAGTCACCTTTTTTCATGGAAATTTTCCATTTTCTTTTAACAGTTCCCAACAGTGAACGACAGCACAGCTTAATCGCAAGCAAAAGTTCAATGATCAAGTGAAACCTTTTATCACAGTTTCTATCATACTGGGTTCCGTCCTCAATATCAAGTACCGGCTAGCATACTAGGTCTTGTGCTGGATGAAGTATCATGTGAAACGGGCTGCCATGACTTTCAACACAACATAATAAGGTCATTAACAATTTATATAATTCAGTCACTATTGGATTTTTTGTAAACAATAGTTTTGATCATTACCGTAAAATGTTATGTCTAAAAATGTAACATGCTTGTATTATTTTCTGCACAAGATCTTAACTACCTTTTCAAAAAGACCAAAAAAATGCCAACAGAATTGTAAATCAATGCAGTAAATAGACAAAAATAAATTGCTCCTAAAAAATTACCAGACTTACCGGGAACATCAGGCTTTTGTTGGGCTGGAGGCTCTTTGTTGGGGAGAGTGACATCTTTATCACTTGAGGTGCCAAAGGAACCACGCTGCGGAGAGGGAACCAGTGATGGTATGGACTTCACTATCAATCTTGGAATTGGTGCTGTATTTCCTCCGGCAGCGATGGTTGTATTTTTACGCCTCCGCTTAGCTTGCTGCCTGAGTGCATGCTTCACAACTCTCTTGCCCACCCGATGAGACTGAGAGATTCGCAGTGAATCATATGCTGTTGGATGTGAGGAATTAGCTCCGGTGAGGCTTGCTTGTGCCATTGATGGGGAAGCAGACACATCTGGAGTGATGGGCTCATTGACCGACTCAGCCTGTTTAGAGAAAAATGATCAAGATTTTTATTCTCTGATAACACTTGAGTACCGTAAAAAGTAATATTATTAACAACTGCATTTCCCACCAAAGAAAACTAAGGAAGATAAAAAAATGTAATGCCAATTTACTACTAACAAATATGAATACATACAAATTACTTTTACAATATCCGTGTGAAGGCTTCTGCTGCTAGATGAATTTGAAGAGGTAGGTCTTCTGGGCTTCCCTCCACATAGGTCTACTTTGCTGGGAATATAGTTCCGCCAGCTTAGCAGCCAGCTTCTTCAGGTCAGTGAAGTCACTACTACCTTCACTGACCTGAAGAAGCCAACTGCAATACCGGCAAAACTGTAGTCCCAGTATGATTGACCTCAGGAGAGGGAAACCCAGAAGACCAACACCTTCACATATTCTTACAATTCTTTAACTTCGTACATACTAACATTTTAAGGAAACAGTTTAAACATTTATCCATGGAAACATTTAACAGCTGTGGTGAGATTACACATCTTTGCCTTACTTATTTTATTTCAAACCAGTCACTTATGGCCCCATTACATCTCAGACTTCTCTGACTATTATCATACTACATGGTCTTCATAGCATTCAATATCTTCCCATTCATCCACAGCCCTTCAAAACCTTTCACATCTAATTTCTTTTTACTCTTGTCATACGCCTTCTCTAAATCCACAAATGCACAAAATATTTTTCTGGCACTCACTAAAGTGTGAACAGCTGATCACTAAATCCCCTGCCCAGCAAAAACCCACACTCTACACCTCAGATTCTGTCAATAGTAATCTTATTGTAGAATGTCACTTAACACATTCAATGCGGGTCACCAATTTAAGGGAGACACTAGAAACGGAACCCATTTTTAAAGGGCTTAGTTAAAGAACCATGTCTATTGACGTGGTACCGAAGATCGGCATAGATGGGACCACGTCAATGGACGTGCTCTGCGCTGAATGTGTTAAGATGTATATTTATTCCTAATACAGCTCTGAGGAAGAAGCACAATAAATATGCGAAATGTTGGAAAAAAAGGAGAAATAAACTATTAATCATTTAAAATAGACCCATATTTCCAAAAAAGAAAATATTAATAAATACAGAGGTCGAGAACAGAAATCATCTGAATAGTAACCTTCCTCAATCTTTGAATTGATATTTTTATGAATGCTTTTTCCTGAATACACAATGAACTAATTGCTCTATTATTTTAAAAATTCGGTCTTCCAACCCGTCCCTTTGTACAATCAAACTATTATTGAAGTCTAACAATTTATTGGGACAACAGAAGTTTTTCAACATAAATTACACAATATACGCAAGTGACTAATAAGTAACTCTCACCCACACTTCAGAATTTCACTGGATCTCATCTACACCGGCAGCCTTTGAATTTTTCAATATTCCAGCTGACTTTACGAGCTGATTCTCACTTTTTTTCCATACTGACATTTTGCATATTGCAAGCTCATTCACGACAATCGAAGGGTTGCCACAGACCAGAGGTAGTGTAATTGAAGGGCTATTTCAGGTTTTCCCGGAAAAAAGTTTCATTTTACCAGATGAAAATATCAATTCATTGCATGTATTTTAAAGAAGGTGCAAGAATAGGTTCATCGCACATTAATGGATACATTATGGGGAAATGAAGTTTCCCAAAAAATGCAGTGGAGATCTATCTCTCGGGAGGAAAATCAACTTCCTTTCTGATGGCATAGTATTCTTAGGTCTCGGCCACAAAGAGCCCCATGTATCACTTGAACAAAATCTGAGGAGAAACAAATATTCCACCTTCCTCAGAATGAGTGTGAAGAATAGGAGCTGAAAGTTTAATTTAGGGGCAAAATTAATTCCTAAACCCCAAACAAGAGCTTTACGGCCTCATTCAGGAAAGGTACTAAAATTGCCTATAATGGTGCTCCTCACTTATTGAAAATAATCCGATTTTGACTTGGAAAAGCAAATTTCCAGCATAATTTCTTATTTTCCATGGCTTTCCCAGATTTCCTGTGCCCATTCTCAATCTCCACGACTTTTCTGTTTTCCAGGATCTCCAGGTCTGCCATAAACCTGAATTGCAAAATGTCCCGGCCAATCTCGACGTATGGTAAGCCTACTCATGGTAGAATTCATAGTAACTAAGCAATGCAGTTCCACAGCTAAAACTGACTTCAGGCTGTAACCACAGGATACAGAATGTTCAATATGCAAGTTACACCCATGACTTTGAAACAAAGCAATAAAAGTTACATACATAAGTAGTTTTACCCTGCCTCTACTCGCCAGATATACATTGTCTCTCGTTTAATGAGTACGTGTTGCAGTCATGAAGCCAGATTTATTACAGCCATATTACATTCCCACCATTTGTAGTTCAATTTCATTCAGGATAGACACTTTGTGTTTGACTATAATTGATGTGTAAGCAATCATTCAGCAGATGTGCTCATAAGAATGGACAGTAAGCACCATTCATGATAAAATGGTTGAAGTGTTCAGCAAATATGCAATTATGGATCAAATGATGGATCAATGTTGCTGAATAGCCCCAAAAATTGCTAATAATTTGGAATCTTTATCAGTAGTCATCGATCCAAAAATTGACAAATTTTGAGGATACCGGGACTAGCTATGGTATAACCTTTTTCAGTGTAACGGAGCAAATATGTTCCCAAGATCAATAAACAAGGTCAACTTCGGGAGCTGTCACTAGGGATGCAAAGTTGAAGCAAACAGTCCAACAAAAGCGGGAACTATAGTCCAGTCATTGAAGCTTTTCACCTCAGAAATATTTTACTATGAACCGATTTACATGAAATTTTGGAATTAGGCTTATCTTACCCTTAACTTCAAAAGTGATATTGACCCGACCTCCGTTCTTACCCTGGGGGTGGTTGCCACCCCTTCTCGTTAGTGGAATTTTTTTGGTCAAAATAACCTCGGGGATCGATAGAAGACCCAATTCTAAGCAAAAAGTGTTCTATAAAGTTTTTTCAAAAACTAAATACTTTTCGAGTTATTGGCGATTGAAAACTCAGAATTTTCCCACGTTTTTCAACGGTTAATTGCAAATATCTAAAAAAATATGCGTTTTAATGATAATTTCATAATAAACAAAATTGTAGCAGATAAGAAAATGAACAAATTTATTTTTTTATAGAGTGTTTTAAGTGCAATATTAAGCGAGATATTGAAGATAAAAACAGTTTTTTTATGTCTGAAATTTAATCGATGTCTTCAATGCCATCTAGCGGACAACGGATATGTTTTATCGATATGACAATGGGAAACTTTTATATAGTGCTTAAAATAATCTTTAAAATGAGCAGTGTTTAAAGTCTTTTGCACGTAAAGTGAGTGAGTTGTAATGAAAAAAAGAGGGACATCTAACATTTTTTTTAAATCGACGTGTTTCATAAGTGCCATTTCCACCAAAATTAAAATTAATCGTATTCCGTATAGAATTAACTTTAATATGAAGAGTCTATTGGATTCCAGCGGTTTGGCTGCTTTGGAATTGCATACTTTTCAAAATAAATCACGATTTTAAGAAGAAAAAAATTTTTACATTAAAAAAAAACACCTTTTTTTCATAATATTTCAAAAACAATGAAAAACAAACGTAAAAAACTGTAATGATAAAAAATGTAGGTCTTTTTTTGACAAAGATTTTGGTTTTTTTTCTGTCAGACCAAAATTGACGGAGATATGACTGTTTAAAGAGCGCGCGGTAGCGCAATCACAGTCTCTCTCGAGCCCTTTGACCCTTCACCGTTTCAAAATAAAGGGTTTTATACTACATGTCATAATGAAAAAAATTGTAGCTCTTTTAATTGCCTTTAAAATGGTTTTTTGTAAATTGTGATAGCTTTAAAATTGAAGGAGTTATGGTCCAAAAACTAAACGTTTTTTTTCTAGTTGAATTCTTTGTATTATTTAAAAACGGTTTTTATCTTCAATATCTCGCTTAATATTGCACTTAAAACACTATAAAAAATCAATTTGTTCATTTTCTTACCTGCTACAATTTTGTTTATTATGAAATTATCGTTAAAACGCATATTTTTTTTTAGATATTTGCAAAAAACCGTTGAAAAACGTGGAAAAATTCTGAGTTTTCAATCGCCAATAACTCGAAAAGTATTTAGTTTTTGAAAAAACTTTATAGAACACTTTTTGCTTAGAATTGGGTCTTCTATCGATCCCCGAGGTTATTTTGACCAAAAAAAATTCCACTAACGAGAAGGGGTGGCAACCACCCCCAGGGTAAGAACGGAGGTCGGGTCAATATCACTTTTGAAGTTAAGGGTAAGATAAGCCTAATTCCAAAATTTCATGTAAATCGGTTCATAGTAAAATTTTTCGTAGGTAAGACCCTATTTTTCGCTTCAATGACTGGACTACTAGAGACGTGTGAAGAAACAATTAAAAGAAATGGAGAGGGCAGTCGTAACTTTCATGCCTTCATGATCGGATGGGTGCTGCATGGACAGAAAAATAGGCTATAATTTGCCTGCTGTTGTGATCAGACAGATCCCACGGGCACATAGAAGGGAGTCAAAATTTGTATTTCCTCGTGAGCGGACGAAAGTCGCTGAGACGGAAGAAAAGGACGAGCAGAAAAGAGGTTGGCGGGTAATTCGGGGAATATGAGGAGGAGGCTGCAGAAGTACAACGAGAAGGAAATTACCCCAATTGTCGAGAAGGAAGAACATAACCCAGACACCAACGAATGAGAAAGAAACCCAGGATAAGGATAAGTGAACAAAATCTCTGTTGAACGGGATTATCAAAATATATGTTAACTAATAATAGAAGTTGACCTTGGGATAGATATAAGAGGTCTGTTCAAAAAATACGTAGACTGATGTCATAAAACAAAATTTAATTTATTTCGAAGTTACATGTCTGGGTTCCCTTCAAAATACTCTCCTCCCCAACACACACACTTATCTCAAAGCTTTTTTTGTAATGTCCTTTAGCTCCTTCGTCGCATATGACTTAATCTCGTGAATCGTCTCAAATCTTCTTCCTTTCAAAGGTCTTTTGAATTTGGGGGACAAGAAAAAGTTACAAGGAGCAAGGTAAGGTGAGTAGGGTGGGTGGGGAAGAACAGTGATCGAGTGTTTGGTCAAAAACTCACGAGTTCTGAGGGTTGAATGGGCTGGAGCGTTGTTGTGATGGAAAAACCAGTTTGGTCGTCCGTCATTAGGTGTGGCACAAATTACGCGGATACGCTGTATCTTCAATTTTTCGGTCAAAATCTCGTAACAAGATCCAACTGATATCCCACACTCTTCAGCAAGCTCCCTGATGGTCAGACGTTGATTTGCCTGCACCAGGGTGTTGATTTTGTCGACGTGGGGGTCGTCAGTTACCATGGAAGGACGTCCAGGATGCTCATAGTCTTCAATTGACTGTCGACCACCCTCAAAACGTTCATGCCACTTGAAACATGCCGTACGCTTCATAGCAACATCACCGTAAGCCGTGTTGAGCAAAGCAAATGTTTCAGTCGCAGATTTTCCAAGTTTAACACAAAATTTCACAGCAAGTCGTTGCTCCTTCAGGTCATTCATTCTGAAATCTGACATACGAAAAAATCGCACTTTACTAAATATGGGTATGTGTAAATTGGGCCCAATAATCTATTTGTGTTGAAAGAAATTCTAAACTTGAGACTAAAATTAATTCACGCATTTTATTTCGATGATCTGTTGAAATTGATTAAATATTTTGTACACATGAAAGAAATTATGTTTCTCCCTCACTGACAATAAGCCAAGAATCCAGAGTCAGAAAAAGTCAGATTGCTTAAGAATTTGAAGTACATTTTTTATTATCTCATCATTTTTCTTCATGACAATGTTACTACAGCAGTAGAGCCCTCGGTAAGGCCAGTATGCAACCCGCCTCTCCACCCTCAGAAGATGAAAAAATCATGAACCATGGCCTCTAAAAGGTATTACATATTTAATAATAATTGTAATTTATTTATGTCTTTCGATCTGTACTGTGCCAACTCTAAACCAACAAGGAAAATAGCCTGCCTTGATAATGTAATTACTGGCTTTAATGTGTGTGATATTAGTACAGATGTTTTTGACCCTCTGCTTTCAGACCATTGTGCAATGTCATCTTCTGAGTGCAACTGACTGGGACTCCTTGGTTGAATATGGTGATGGACAAAGAGGTTTCACTGGTTTTGTGGACATTTTATCCTGTTATTCGAACATACATTTCCCCAAAAATCAATTCAAATTTCACATAAGAAATTCCCACGGCACAATTGGTTCACCAATAAGCATGAACAAATGATAAAGACTTTACTAAATGCTTATCAACATTACAAAATAGCCTGTAACGATGATCTCAAACAACACTACAATAAACTTAAAAAGGAATATAATGCTGAACTAATCCTAGCTAAATACAATTCCAAAAATAATTACATAGCTAATGCTTCAAATAAATGCAAGGCAGCTTGGTCTATCATTAAGAGGGAAACACGTTTGTCCACCAAGCACAAGGAAATACCAATTGAGGCTCATTTTCTTAATGCATTATTTATTTACTCTGTGGAGAGCGTTCTTCCTTGTGTCAGAAACAGTAAGGTGACTTCTGTCCAACTCCTTCAGAATTTCCATACCGATAGCATCCCCTTTCCGTGGAAGGAAACTTCACAGTTGGAAATAATCAGAGCTGTAAAATCTTTTAAAAACTCCAACAGTTAGGATATATTTGGTCATTCTAGTAACTTAATCAAGTCAGTTATTCACTCAATAGCATATCCTCTTGCAACAGTCATCAATTCATGCTTTCAATCAGGTAATTTTCCTGACATCCTCAAATACACAAAGGTGATTCCTGTTTATAAGCATGGCGATAGAAATTCGCCTAGTAGCTACTGGCCAATCTCCATCATCGCAGTTTTTGCTAATATTTTTGAAAGTGCTGCTCACACTCAAATTGTGAACCACCTTGAATCCCTAAATTTAATTACATCAACTCAGTTTGGGTTCAGAGTCGGCAAAAGCACAACTCAAGCAGTTGATTGTATAATTAAGCAAATTATCAATGCATTCGAAGAAAAGCATAGTTTATCACTTACCCTATGTGATCTGTCATCTGCATTTGACATCTGCATCTAATTTTGGTTTTGTGTGACAGGGCTTTAGAAGATAGAATTCGGTTGCAAGCATGTAGACATCTGTTGCCAAGGTTTAACTTGTTTTGTATTTCTGGCTCTACCATGTTGTCATTTGTTAAAATTACTCCTAAATATTTAAAATGATCTACTTTTTCCAATGCAAGACCAACTATCTGCAGAGGACCTGTATTTCTATTTTGGCATCTTGAAAAATGCATGTATTTAGTTTTTGTATCATTTATTTTCAGTCCTATTTTTTCCGTTTCCTTCTTAAATACATTTGTCAACATTGTTAAATCTTCTATACTTTCTGCGAATATCACTACGTCGTCTGTAAAGGCTAAAACGTTTATTTTGGTCTCAATTTTGATGCCAAGGTCCATCTCTGCTACTTTTTCCAGTGCTTCCTCAATTGCAATATTAAATAGGATTGGGGAGAGCCCATCTCCCTGCCTTACCCCTGTGCTTATTTTAAACGACTCAGTATTATTTCCATTGATCCGTACAAAGCCCCTTGATTCTGTGATGCTCAGCTTTGCTAGATTTATCAATTTTCTTGGGATCCCCATCTTATCCATTTTTCTCCACAATCTATCTCTATTTATACTGTCATATGCCTTTTGGAAGTCGATAAAAATTGCGTATAACTCCTTATTGTACTCCCAGTATTTGGATATACTTTCTTTTTTTTTGAGAATATTTGATTTGTAGTCGACCTACCTTTCATGAACCCTGCCTGATGCTCTTTGATAATTTCATTCGTATAACATTCTAAGCGACTACTGATTATTTTTGCGAGGACTTCATATGGCCATCTCAATACCTCTGACATTATTGCAATCTTCTTTCTCTCCTTTCTTGTGTATGGGTACTACTATTGCTTCCTGCCAATCGGCTGGCATCGCTTCCTTTTCCCATATTTTCAATATTATTCCCCATAGTCTATCAATTATAATGTCACACTTCATGGTTGAGGCCTTTACTTTGTAGAAATCCATATTAAAAGAAAGAAATAGAAATACTTTGCTTATTTTCTACAATTTAAATTGTAGAAAATAAGCAAAGTATTTCTATTTCTTTCTTTTAATTATAATGTCACCTCCTTTTTTCAATAATTCTACTGTGATTTCATCTTTTCCTGATGCTTTGTTGCCTTTTAGGAATTTAACAGCATCCTTCACTTCTTCTCTGTTTGGAGGTTCCACATTAGGTTGAACATGATTGTAGTTGGCCTGGTCACCTTGATTTAGTGGGGTACTTACTTCTTCAACATTCAGCAATTCAGAGAAATACTCACGCCATCTTTTCATTACCTTTTGACTTTCTATTAATAACCGTCCTTCTTTATTCTTCACCCCATAAGGGCTTGGAATATATCCCTTCTTAAAAAAACCTTATTTTTCTATAAAATTCTTTTGCATTGTTTGCTGTGTTTTCTTCTTCTGCCTTGTCAAGTAAACTATTTATATGCAATCTTTTTTTCTTCCTTAGCAGCTTATTTGTTTCTCGGTTTATCTTATTATAGCTTTCCTTAGCTTCCACACTATTTCTGTTAATCCAAGCCTTTTTTCCTTTAATCCATTCTTCTATCAATCGCTCACATTCGTGGTCAAACCAGGGTTTTTTGTTAATTTTCTTCTTCTTGCCACACACGCCCTCCGCTGCCTCCAAGACGGTTACTTTGAAGTTCTGCCAATTAGTTTCTATACTTCCGTCCTTTTCTTCTCTTCCTTCCAGAATCTGAAATCTATTTTGAAGTTCGAGCTTAAATTTCTCAGATACATCGTGGTCTGTGAGTTTTTCAGTATCAATTCTTCTATTCACAATGCCCTCCTTCCTTTCCTGAGTTGCTATTCTTTGCATCACTTTAACTACAACTAGAGAGTGGTCCGTCCCACATTCTGCTCCTCTGACACTTTTAACATCAGTTATGTTACTTTTGTGTCGCTGATCCACTAAAACATGGTCAATTTGGTTTTTAGTAGCTCCGTTCGGGGATATCCATGTGTATTTATGAATATCCTTTCTAGGGAACATAGTACTTGAAATTATTAAATCGCTTGCCAGCGCACAACTTGCCAGTTGGGATCCATTGTCGTTTGACTCTTGATGTAAGCTTTCCTTTCCCACCGCTGGTTTCCAAATTTCCTCTCTACCTACTTTGGCATTTTCATCTCCCATATTAATTTTCATATCGTATCCTGGTAGCGTCGCCACATTTTCCTCATTAACTTCATAAAAATTGTCCTTTACATCATTGTCCGCATCTTCAGTTGGTGCGTAAAAGCTGACCAGGGATATGTTTTTAAACTTTCCTTTTTATCTTATATTGCACATTCTATTGCCTTTAGCTTCAAACTGTATCACAAATTCTGCAATTTTCTTATTTACAGCGAAACCCACCCCACCATAGTATCTATTTTCTTCACATCCACTATAATAAATTACATATTTCTTAGTATTTATTCTCCCTGCATATGGCCATCTCGTTTCCTGAAGGGCAACCACATCCATGTTGTATTTGTCTAACTCATCTACTAATATGTCTATTGTCTATTGCTCCAGGCACCGCCTATGTTCTTATGTTCCATGTACCAAATTGTAATCCTTTAACACGTAGCTGGGTCTTAATCCGTTTATCCTGTCCAGTTTCCGAGGCTAATCTTTGTTGATGATTCGCAACATTTCGGTTTTTATAAGGTGGGTCATCAGCCCAATGCTCAACCCCTAACCTGGAGGACCAGGGTATCTCTCTTTGTCAGGCTCCTACCTCACGAAGACCTGTCCGGCATGGGAGGCCCTGCCAGTAGCTAAGCTACCGCCGGCATAGCTCTCGAGGTCATCAGAGCACGCAAGCCCACCCGCCACGCCAAGGCGGAGATACCAGTGGGTGGAGCAAAAATAATGTTGGTAAAATAAAGGTCTTAAGCGGAAGAGGATAGCCTTGTAAATATAAACCAGGTGGCCACTCATTCACTGATGTCATATTCACGGATATTCAGTTTATTAAGATGAAAAATCACCATTTTCAAGGTTATATTGGTACTAAAAGCAGTGTCATTTATATTTAACATTATCAACAATTCGCTCAAATATAATATGTGTATATTACTAACATCTTTACCTTATTTCAACAAGTGGTAAAGATGACGTACGTCAATGACATTTTCTTTTCAAGCAGTTGACGTAGTCTCTAGCAAGGGTATGGTCAAATTGCATGCATGCAGAAAAACTAACCATGGGTCATTTTTCCATCAAGAATTTACAGAGTTATCTAACTTACAGAAATACACAGAATATTCGCATGCATATGCACAGTCTGATTCTGAGTTTCATGGATTATTCATGAATTAATTTATTTTTAAAAAATCACCTTGGGACACCAGCTGTAAGCACTGAATTAGGGGGGCAGCCTGAAAAATTTGAAGACTTTCGATTTTTGCACCACCCTAGCGTGGATTACACATTTTCTACGTGTAATATCCAAATGACCCAGCCCTGATTATAGGATTGTTTTTAGTGCATTGCCTCAGACTTCCATTAAATGAAACATTTAATTTACACGGATCCGAGTTACACAGATCCGTAGTTACGTGGATGTTCAGTTATGTCGGTGATATGCTTGCATTTTCTCCGCGTTTCTGTTGCCACGACAGATACACCGGGTGACGACCCGCGAATCATTGTCAAGCGCACAATCACAGCGCGATAAGCAGTGACTCGTCCACCAGTCCTCAGTATTGGAAGCGTACATCGGCTATTTGTTGTATCGCACCATAAACACGACATGCAGCGCTTTCAAATCTGTCACTGGTCGCAGGCTTGGCCGGCTCCATAAGAATCTATGTATTTGACCTTTTATTAGCTTTCGCGGCAACAGAAACGGGAATAAAACGTAAGCCTGTCACCGGCCTTAAGACCGAATCACACTAGCGTTCGTCGGAGCGGTTAACTCTTCAACCAATTGGAAGGCAGCGGTTGGCGTGAGCGGGTGCAGGTGTGAAAATAGCTGACTGTCTATTTTTACGACCGAGAATCGCAACCGCAGCCAATCACGGACTCGGATTTAACCACATGACCACGTCATCTGCTGCCGTTGCGCACGTTTTTGTTCTATCGAAAATCGCCCCCGGGCTCGCTTCTATAGTTCATGAGTGAATCAGAATATGGGGCTGAAAAAGGACAAAGGTTTGATTTATCTTGAAAAAGTATGTTTGATGGTTGAATAAATTGTGATCACAGCCTTGTTCCTTTCGCCTAGCGACCCAGTGACACACCAAGATCCTGCTGTCGGGTATGCTGTCATAATATTCTGCAATCATTACGAGCAAAGCGGCCAACTACAGCCTTCTCCATCGTTGATTCCTTCACTTAAGCCATAACCTCTCCATTGTCTATTTCAAGTGACAACTGCCTTTCACAAATGGGACTCAAAACGTTCACGCCTTCTATCAGAACGTTCTCCGAGAGGAGTACAAGGCAGTACACGGGAGTGGCACCGACAACCACATCGCGCAATGTGATTGGACGAACCGACACCCGCTCCCGCTAACCGCTCTGATGATTGCTAGGGTGATTCGGCCTTTACACGGCATCAACATCTTTTTTCGGTGTAATTTGACCTTCCCGTGTAAGTCATCACGTAGTTAATTATCTACTCCATAGATGACGCCTGTTCTACATCACAGCAAAAAAAGAACGCATTCATGCAGCAAACGGAAGAACTTGTATTTCTGTTGTGACTTGATCATTTGGATCGTTATTTATCAAGTTTGAGAAAGTTGTCTCATAAAATCATTAAAATCTTTTCAGCTAAATACGTAGGTATTTAAAAAGAACTATTCCAATTACGAACAGACATTCACATGAGTATGATAATTTAACACATTTTCAATTTATTCATGTTTTGTGTAATTATACTTATTTTAGACTTAAATTTCCAGTGAAATTAAGATTGGATGTGTTACTCTCGGAATTGTCGTATTATGATAACTGAACGGCCTCTTGAAAGATGGCGTTTTCTGTAACCATCACCGATTGCCACCAATCGCAGTAAAACCGGCACTGCTAATGGTTCAAAAATGGATAGGGAAGTTATTGTGTTTCGACTTCCGCGGATTTCAACTTACGCGGAAATTTTTGGGACAAATTAACCGCGTAAGTCGAGGACTTACTGTACTGTGTTTACAAGTGTTTTTTTATTCAATGAATATAGCAGGCAATAAAAGAGCCCCTATGGGTTTATATTAGAGATAACGGAATCCTTGCTTTTCAGCAGGACAAGTGTCTTGTATATTTCTTCTAACCAAAAAGGGAATCGCCTGCTTTACCACAATAACAGCTGTTGGTGAGAAAGGAAAAAGCAGCTGAAGAGATACAGAGTATGCCACGTCAAGGGAATTTGGAAAGCTGAGATGTATATCTTTTCTGACTACAAGGGTGAGCCAGGACTTTGCTTGTGCCCTTGCTATCAGGAATTTCACCAATATTAAGGTATTAATGCACAAGATATGTCGCAGAGATATTTCTTTGGAATCTGTTTACGAGTCAATGTATTCACGAAGGAAAACAAACCTACAGAACCTGAAGGTATAGAATTTTTTGTGCACTACAAGGGAGAAGAAAGCTAATTTAAAACTTTAATGAGTAAAACGCATTTAAAAATAGAAAATAGAAAACATTTTCCACCAAAATATTGCTCAATTCAAATCCCAAGTATTTAATGTAATAAAACAATGCAATCATAACATGTATACATTGCATTTATTTCAATTCAAAATAATTAGAATTTAAAATATGAGTACACTAAGCACTGTGCACACACTTATTTGAACCTCAAAGCGTACATGAACCACATTATGTTTATCCACTGACAAGGAGACATCGCGTATCTTTAAGCAAATCCATAGTAAGTGAAACTTCACTGACAAGGAGACATCGCGTAACTGATGTTCGGGATCCAAATGAGGCAATTATTTTCTGAAACTATAGAGAGATGGCAGGAAAAGTGTCACGGCTTTCTTCCACATAGGCCCGGGTTCGAGAGAAAAACGCTATTAAAGAATCTTCCTCCGTATAAATACCTTAAAGTTCGCACCTCTCTCAACAGACCTCGTAGCCCAGTGGGTTGAGGTGCTGAGCCGGTTATCCTCTTATGGTGGCTGGTGTTCGATCCCAGGTTGCGGCAATTTATTTTTAATTTATTTGTGCTGGAATCTAATATCTTCCTCTCCTCCACGATACAGGCTTCACTTCAATATAATATGTTGCTCCGCAAAAAGGTCATAGCAAACGTTTTTTTACATAACCTCGGAAACTGTTACCATCTCTTTTTTACCTATATCATGTTCACTATTGAACAAGAAATAGAGTTACAGAAGTCATTACTCGAGCGCGGCTCCTGGGAAATTTTAAGTGAGTACATCGTTGCTAATTAAAAAATAATAAGCCACTCATTGTTTACGGCCTTGAGAAAGACCCACGACCAATCGAATCCCAATCTATTCACGAGAGTATCCTTGTATTTTCAAAATTTAAATATATTAGGTCCGTCAGAATGTGTAGCCTCTTTTCGACTGAACAAGAATCCTGAAATTAGCTTCGAAAGTCTCCCAAGAGCATTGATTGAAAATCCAGCAAATAGGCTGAAACTAAAAAAAATTGTTGCTACTGCCGTAAATGTATGGGAGTGGGCAATTTACAGGAATTCCGTAAAATATTCGAAAGAAAAAAAATTGCCGCAACCTGGGATCGAACCCCAGCCACCATAAGAGGATAACCGGCTCAGCGCCTCAAACCACTGGGCTACGAGGTCTGTTAGGAGTGGTGCGAACATTAAAGCATTTATACGGAGGAAGATTCTTTAATAGCGTTTTTCTCTCGAACCCGGGCCTATGTGGAAGAAAGCCGTGACACTTTTCCCGCATTCTCTCTATAGTTTCAGAAAATAATTGCCTCGTTTGGATCCCGAACATCACTTACTCCTTGTCTCCTTGTGAGCTTTAATAATATAAAATGCTGTAATTTGAAGCTTTCACAAAAAATTCGACAAAGAAAACATTCGTCGTCTATGTGTTGTGGGTTGCATAAAACAGAAATACCTCACTAGGAGCTGATGACGTCCATGAATTTCATAAAACTTTTGTTAAAAAAAAAACAAAAAAAAAGTCATACTCATTCAAATTATACAGATCTCAGACCTAAGTCACGCAAAATAAGTAGAATAATGCAATAAAAATATTCTGATCCTGCGCATTGAAAGGGTTAATCATGTAAGCATACAAATGGGAGAATTTGACAGGATTTTATGATTTTAAAACAATTTGGATATTTACATTGGCCTGCCCATTTGACTTGTTGCATATTTGTAATCATGAAGTACAAGTACCTACTCAGAAAGCACTTTGGAATTTTTAAAAATCCTGAAAGTTTTAGGTCCAATTAAATTGTAGTGAAGGTAAAATGCTAAATATGCAGATTAATTTGGCAAATATATTTCAAAATATTTAACAGCCAAAAGAGCAGATCATAGCACCACACCACCATTGAAATAATAATGCATTACAGCATCAATAATAGTAGCAATGTGTAACAAACATACAAACCTATCCAGGGTGGCTACTTATGTACAAATTTTAAATTCCCTGACTTTTCCCTGATGGATTTTCCAATTTCCCTGACCGATTGCCATAAGGTCACCTATTATTGGAATATTTTATTTCTGCTAAATTAAATTTTCGTCCAAACTCAGAAAATGTTAAAAGCTGAAATCAATACATGAAAAGCTACATGTGCATCCTAATGAAAAATTGGGAGTGTTTAGGACCACATGCTGGAAGTGAAAACTTCTTCGACCGATTTATATTCCGAAATACATATGAAAAAAAGGAGAATAAGGTACAATAATGTTTAAAATGAATATTTTGTTTATGTAAATTTTATTTTTTGTTGACAAAATAGGTATTTATCTGAAAAATAGGTATTGTACATGCGTCTGAATAATATAACACTCATTTTTATCTCTTATGTTAATTATATTTCTATTCTAATTAACAATTCTCATCATCATTGGTTACATCTTCAATCACCATTTCCTCATTTTCTCACATGTTATTTTCATTATTCTCATGAATAATTTGACTTATTTCATTACTATTTCTACAGAATTCTAGGAAAGAAACTATTGGCTTTTGATAACTAAAGTAATATAACCTTTGAATTTCAAGATTCGGTAAAGTATACGAACAGGGAAATATGGTACGTGATTTAAACGGTGCACTTTTTCCCACTTACTGCTTGTCCTACCATCTGATGGCAATTATGCACACTGTTAGGACAGCGGTGTTGCCGTCTGATGACGGTATTGGAACTACGTCACCAAAGCAAAAAGTGCGGTACGGTACGTGACGCAAGTTTGCTCTTTTTCCCCCATGCCAAAAGAAGTTATCACTTCAAAAAATTTATTAAACCTTCATAAGTTAAAAAAACACGAAGTAAAATTTTCCAAACATAGCCTCGGATTCCTTGTGATGAGCGTAATACATTGTGATCATGAATTTTAACACTACTAGGCAAATATCGCAATAAGGATATACAATAGGGATACATTGTACGTCTGATTCACAACTAAATGTTCCACGAATTGATCGGGCTTATTCCATGTACGTCATGCATAGTTTTAGATGGTGAAATGCCTTGGTGAAATAAAGGGTGGGAAAGACTGGCCGATAAACATAATGGTAGAAAAATAATGAGAATTTCCTATCCCAGTTTCTCCCTGACTGTTACGAGAATTCCCTGACTTTTCCAGAAATTCAAAATTCCCAGACAATTCCAGGTTTTCCCTGATGATCGCCACCCTTCCATCATGCCATTCTCTTTCAAGGTAGGTAACTGTCTTTAAATAATTCCCACAATAACACTCTAACCTTGCACACTCTTTTGCTTCTTGAACATTTATGCATTGCTTCATAAATGCTCTCCTATTCTTAAGACTCTTAATATTCTTCCCTTTAGAGTCTCTTCTACCACATTCATCCTTGAACTTTCCAGTCTACCCCTTCCTCTCACACCATTCACTCCGCTACCATACATTTATCTGCTTTGTTATTTGATTCTCATCCATTGACAAAACCAACGAAGCATACTCCTTTCATATATTCCCTTTACTGGAGCATCCAACCCTCATTCTTTCATGACCCACTCATTCCTATACCTATTTATCCTACTTTCTCTCCAACCACTTCTCAGGTACCCATTCCCAATAGAGATGGGTAGTTTTCAAGGAATGATTTGGAAAAAGGAATTTCCGTTTGCCTGACAGGCGGTACTACTTTTGGTAGCTTGGTGTATAGTTCCTGGGAATAGGTTGCCCAGAGGGGGTACCACTTTTAGTTCGTTCTATGCAAGGTATTGTTATGCTGGCATTTTTTAATGTTGATTTACTTGATATTGTTAGCGATTACTGAATGTCAGAAAAATTCAAATCAACTCAAAGATTGTCAAAGAAAAGGAACTAGTTATTGTTCGGAGACACACTGCACCAGGCCAAAGCAATGAAGCAGATGGATATGGAAAATATGATTTTCATGAAGATAAGCTAATCCATAAAATGGAGTTAAAACGAGGAGAGTGATAAGAAAACATGTGTACACAAATTTCTAAGCAATATTTGCAGCTACTAACAGTTGAGTTAAGAGGTTCTAGTGTAACATTAGGGGTGCAGAAAGACTAGGAGGATAATATTATTATTTTTTTATGTATTAAACTCAATAAATTGCCCACTGGTCCCTGACGAATGAAATACATTTTATAACATCTTCTTAAAAATTTCAAGTAATCATGATATCGATGGGGCTGGTTGGTACATTAAGATACTTCGAATGAAAATTGAAAGCTTTTCGTAATGACAAAAATTATCAATAAAATTGACAAAATCTTTTAAATATAGTTTTCCCATTTAGAAATTAAAGCCGCGGATGTGGCAAATAAGATCATTTTTACAGCAAATTATGCACCTGGGTAGTTTCTTTGACATTATCAGATAGAGGAAAAATTATTGAGGGTCACAAATACCAAAGAAGTGACATCTGAATCATTTAGACAGTGGAACCTCCTTGAATGAAAGATTAAGTACTTTTTTTTACAAAATTCCATTCTCGAGGCACAACCCTGATGTTTCTTCTGAGCCATTTATCAAACAATTAAAAAATTCATCAAAAATCAATTATATGTCAGGTGATCAGATTTCTGACACACTAAAGGAGGACTAAATATTGATACTCCTGAAGTAAAGGCTGTGATACAGGCATCTTAACCCGGTCAAGCAAAGCCTTGGAACACTAGCCACTCTTGAAACCCACATGACTCAACTTATGTCTGTCTCAGATGGGGAAAATTTAGATATTTCATATTTAAGAAGGAATATACGCTAATTATGTGTTTATTCACTAGAAGAAAAATATTAGTATTTATTTTTTATGAGAATTATTAATAAATAATATGTACAAATACGATCAAACAGTTTAGACCTATCATTTATCATGCCAACTTTGAACTTACGAAGATATGATTGAAAGACTAAATACTGTTTTGAATCAGTATTTTATTCATTTCATCTTAATGTAACCCTTTAAGTAAGTATCCTTTAGTTCCAATGTATCTATGAATTGTATAATCAAGATTTTGGTGGCTAAATATTGCAGACCGGTACAAATGAATCAGTTATGTTTACTTTTCAGGACACCGGGACAAACATCCTACCACCAGTATGTGCTACATTAATCAATGATTGGTATTCAGTCGGGAGGGATCACCGACTACCCATGGCCATCTTAATTATATGCCTCATTGCATGTATCTTACCTCCAAATCACTGCCAGTGTTGGAACAAAGGGCAGATTCATCTGGCGGACACGCCTCCACGGGGCTTGTATTGGCATGGCACAGCGAATGTGACAGGTGGTCATCGTCATTCATCCCTCTCAGGTTCCGGCGTACACCTCCTCTCAATGAGACAGCAGTAATTCCCCGACCATCATTTTCACTACATCCTCCCAAGGCTCCTTCAACTCCATCAGCCTCCTCCACACTCCCCCCTGGTTCTTCCCCACCCATTCCAATGACAGCATTGCCTTCAGTGGGTTCATGTGAAGACAAAGCCACACAGAGAGCTAAAAAGAAGGAACAATAGTATTATAACTGGGCCAATAACAACCTAACTAACTTGGTAAAAGCATTTCCAGTAGCATAAGATAGATTTGAAAATCTGTGACAGATTAACTTTGAGCTTGTCAATTCCCTCAAGATGC
Source organism: Pyrrhosoma nymphula (assembly GCA_963573305.1). Lineage (NCBI taxonomy): Eukaryota > Metazoa > Arthropoda > Insecta > Odonata > Coenagrionidae > Pyrrhosoma > Pyrrhosoma nymphula. The sequence goes on along the minus strand of OY754330.1, from coordinate 64,649,143 downwards.
GTCTATCTAAAACCATCAAAATAACAGTAAAAACTGAATGTGATAATAAATAATTACTTACTCTTGTCTACATGGGGTGGACTTTGTTGGGCATCATTGTTGGTATCCGAGTTAAGCCGTTTTTCATCCACTTCCATCACCATTCCGCTGAAATGAAAGAAAACACTATGTTACATTCTTAGATATCATATCCGCATATGATGCACATACAATATCCCAAAGCAATGGTGTTTACAAATAACAAAACATTACCCTTATAGGGCAAATGAAGTTGCAGTTGTTATTATCTAAACATAATTATGTACTACTCTAAATTTAGGAGTATTTGAAGCAATATGATTACCCACGGGCGATGTGTTGTTAAAATTATACGAATTGACAAGAAAGATACCAAAGAGGTATGACATTGTCTCTGTTCTAATAATTACATCAAATCTTAACAGGTGACAAACCAGAGTGGTTCGAAAGAATTATGGGGAAAAAGTTGTAATTATTACTGCAATTCTAACAAAGCTACGCAACTTCACTTATAATGAAAGAGATTGCAGAAATACAAAATAATGAAAACTCCTCAAAAATTGCGACGCATAAGTGGCTGATGATTAGGAATGCGGCTACCAAGAAAGGCTCAATATTTACTGAACAAAAAAATAATTTAACGCTAATAAAGACTCACATCCACAGCATAATTCATGGATACAGAAAGGCAGGTCGAAATTATAAGGTAAATGGCGTTAGTTAATTCAGTTCATAGTATTGTAAGCATACTCACATCATTCAACAATTCATCCCATATCTTTAACTCACTCCAAGTGGAACACCCAAATAATGGAATATTTCACTGCCGTTCGATATAGCTGTACAACCTGTGCGTTCATTAAGTATATCAATGGACACTCATAATAAATATTATGCCCGACGACAGAACGATAGCATTAACCGCCATGTTAGATACGTGCATGCAAACTAGCGCCGCGTTGCAGCATATCAACGCATTTGAAGAAGAAAAATGAAGCGCTATATTTAAAATAATGGCTACAATGGACCAATATAGGTGTTAGAAAGTTTTATTCTGAAAGATTTTGCCGATACAAATTTTAATTGTGAATGCTTAAAAAATCAAATGTAAAGCGAGAGCGCCTACGCTTATATACCATTTGAAAATGTAAATATATGTACCCCAAGAAAGCCTGAAAGATGGTGTAATTTGATGGGGTTTCCATAAGAAACTAATTAACTACTTCATAATTACTCAAGTAATTTCACTCCAAATCAGATCATTTTGCGAAAGCTCTTTGATTGAAGCTATTCAAAATATGTTAATCAGCTATTTCGCAGATAACTGATATCAATAAACTTTGCATGATAATGAGGACTATAAATTTCATCTCGATCCACGTTGCTAGCCATTCTATCCTACTTTCCCCTTGCAGACTTAACTCAGTTGATAATCACTATTAGGATAATTCATGTATAAATGAACATTTTTATTACATATTTGGTCTAAAACTATAATTCCAACGCGGCTGCTGACGTCTTTCTCGCGTCATGGTAATTTCCTTCATAACTCGAGTAAAAATATCCAATAATATCGGTCAGCTACAGAACCCGCGAAACTAGGAGAAGAGCGAGATACAAAGCTGCTGGGAGACGCGATTATAGAATATTACGTATACATATTGATGGTTTAAGAGGTCGTCCTGTGAGCCGCAGCATTGGAATTTCTATCTAAATTTAGCAGTAAATAATTTTTATACCGGAAAAATTCTAACTAAAGAGCTCCTTTGATTTCATCGCAATGCGATTTCGGAAGTCCAGTGCGCTTAGTTTTGGAGCGAAAAATACAACCTATAACAACATTGATCGGCAAAAACTTCAGAATTTTTTAAAATAAATTCTTCCTCACAGTAGCTACGGTATCTGCTATGTATGCCAGCGTATTCCAATGAAATCTTCTCGAAATGTATAGTCATATACGTACGTCCATGCGTACATCTACCACAATTGCGCTTTAATTCTCCCCTGATTTCCTGTGTTTCCCCCAATGGCGCACGCGCCAACGGGAACTTGTTTCTGGGGAACGGTGGAGCCATCTACTGGCGACCTTTATGTCCTTCCGTCGCGACTTGCCGGAAAGATAGTGCAGAATGGTTCCCTCTCTACGTATTGCTAGTATTTCAGGCGGTTTGCTAAAATGCAATCAAGGTTCTATTAGTGCTGCTGTAACGAGAGCAGGGTAAGTGACTTCATTTTACGTTATCACAGAGTAACATTTTGTAAATTCAGTATATATTGTCAATTAACCGAGGGTCTGAGCTGCCATGTTAAAAATACTATTAATACTCTAGATACACAGTTGATAATTCGTGGGTTTAACTCTCTGTCAACATCGGAAATAGTCTCATTTCTAACATTGAAGTAAGCTGTGTTCTTATAGATCAATGTGTGAGAAACATGGATAACCTTTCAACTTATGTCACATTTTGCAACATACATCACAATGTAGTAATTGTATTGGAAGTATGTTGTTATAAAGCGCCCGGAGTACACCCTGGTCATTGTACTACCTTTTATTGAAAGCTTACTTTGTATTAGTAAACTAATAGATAATCTTTTCTTGTAAGCCACTGATGGCACATACTACATGATGTTATTTTCTACCTCACTCTTTTCCTTTGTCAATTCAAAAGTTGAAATCTAGTGTTTATGTTAAATTAATAGGTCATGGTGGTCTCATGTGGAAATGGGCCCCCCGGATGCCATTCTTGGCGTAACAGAGGCATACAAGAAAGATATGAATCCAAAAAAAATAAATCTTGGTGTTGGAGCTTATCGTGATGACAATGGGAAACCATTTGTCCTGCCAAGTGTTCGAAAAGTAAGTTGAAATGTAGAAAGTTCAGAGAAAGATGGCAGTTTCTCGTATAACCACTTTAAGTACCTAAGTGCTTAGTGCATTACTCTGATGTTGTTTATATTTTTAGGCTGAAGACAAAATATCGAGCAAGAAGCTTGACAAAGAATATGCCCCAATTTCTGGATCAGCAGATTTCTGCAAGCTTAGCATAAGTTTGGCTCTTGGTGATGATAATGAACACATTAAAAATGGTTTGGTAAGTCCCCGGTAATTACTTTGGGTCAGTGCATAGTTCGAACAATCCATTTAGTCAACTTTAGTTTCATTAATGTGCTGCATAAGGACCTTTGCATGGAGGCTTGCGGACCAAGAATTGAATTATATTGGATAAACTTCTCAGATACTTATGAACTCAATATTCTCAGGCGTAACTTGATGAAAAATCATTATGACTGGACAAGTAATTTAAATTTGTGTTTTCCTTAATGGTTTTAATCGCCTGATGATATTACCTTTGTGATGAATCCAGTTCTGGATTAATAAACCATTGTGAAAATAATTATAAAGTTGAATTACCTACACAAGTTCTCAGGTACTTGTTTACATTTTATGCTTTAAGCACAAAATGTCTAAGGCCCTGTTTCCATTACTAACATTCTACTACGGTTATTTCAGCCGTCATAACCTAGGTACCTGTGTTACAATTAACTACTTTTTACCCCAGAAAGCATCATTTTGTGACGTAGTGCAAGGAAAATTGACAAACGATATTTAAAAGCATAGGACTCCTCGCCTGAACCAGAAACATGTTAAATCCACGTATATATAGATACCTAAATAATATAGATAGGTTAAATCATTATTATCATCACAATTGTGTTTTTCAACACTTAATCTCGTTCTATGCACTCGCTTGTAAAGTATCAACCTTAAGATTTATTGTTAAACTTAAATAATCATAGTGAAATGAACTTCTTCATTTTTCGGGTTCTACCCCGTTGGTTGCTGTGGTGTGATCTATAGAACCCGAAAAATGAAGAAGTTCATCATAGACCACCGTGAAAATCTTCGTTCTTACATTAATCATAGTACAATCTAAATTATGTAAGAATTTATGAGAGTATGAATTCATCTTTTGAACACTCGCTTTTATAGACACCTTAATATTCTGCTCTTCTTCATCAGATTTACAGCCCAGTATTAAATTTTGTCGAATTGATAATTCGTCTGCCATAATCGGGAATAAAACCATTATAAGAACCATGACGATCCAATTTTCCACATAAAAATGTTTTTATGTGGAAAATTGCATCGTCTTAGTTCTTATTATGTTCAGATACCACAACATCTCGCCTGATTCCTCCCTTTTTGAACAAAACCATTAGTGATCGCTTGTCCATATAGATATTGTTTTCAGGCTGTGGTACCCCATTTTTCATACGAAATGAAGAAAACTTTGATTAATCCACAAATATTTTCATTTCACTTGCCAAGGCTTTTTCAAGGGCTTGGTATTGAATTATAATAATTTGAAATCTCAGTTGACTAGCGAAATAAAAATTATAAGTAATAATATTTAAATAAAAAATAAAGGCCTTGATAATGACTTTATTAATCAAACCCGTGTTTGGCCAGTGAAAGAATAAATTGTATTCTGGACTACACAACATTTCCCTAATTTCGTATAATTAACGATCATTTATAATTGAATAAGGGGTCCACGTCCCAAATATTAATATATCCTCCCTTTGAAAAATGAAGGCGATATCTAATCATTAACGATAGGTCGTAGTTAAATATATATAGGCACTTAAAAATGTTAAATGCTGACAGTGAAATATAGATACCTAATGGTGATCCCTCAACGCTTGTCATTTTCAAGGCATTGCTATTGACTTCATTAGTTGAAGCCTTGGCTGACAAGCAAAATTATAAATAATAATATGTAAAATAAAAATTAAGGCCTTGATAATGTCTTCGTAAGCCGATGCCTTGGGCAGGCAGTGAAACAACAAACAGTATTATAGACAAGACAAAATGTCCTTCATTTCATATTATTAGCGATATACTTGAATAAGGGAACCTACCCATAATAAAATCTATCTTCTCTTTAACTATGCATGCAACGTCTAATCACAGTAAACCATATCGGTTGTATTTAAATATTTACTCTTTAATATTGTGAGTAGATGGTGAAATCGTGATCCCTCCATGCTTTCCATGATTCAACTGTTTTCCCATGATTCTTTCCAGGATTTTGACTAACTTGCATTCCAATTACAAGAAAGGCACGACGGTAACCACTATTCCCTGATCTTACTAGGGTATCTCAATGCTAGTAGGACTATCTACTATGGTAGGCGTTTTCGAGTGTTTCCATTACTAGTATTGCGCGGGTAGAGAGTTACCGTAGTAGAAATGTCAGTAGTGGAAACAGGGCCTAAGGCTATCTTTTTATCTCATCCTTAAATCATTTCTTTTTACTGTAGAGATGGACAACATCGTTCATTCCTATGACCGACTCATTCATCAGTTGTTCAGTAAAAGGAGTCGATTCTTGGAACTCGTTCTCATTAAAGAAATTTTCTCAAATCCAAACCTTTTTATGTCCTACGCCCCTAATAATTTAATTTTTTCATGTGCCCCTTGAAGTAATAATTTATTTAAGAATAAAAGTGAAGGTGACCAAAACAAAATTGTATGATCAATTTTAATAATATAAAGACAAAAATGAAACATGAAAAAGAAAAAAATATTACAGAACAAATTAAAAGTTACATAAACCCAAAAAAAATATTATGTATGCATGAAATTTATTTTTTATTAAAACATATGTTCAAATGTCCTCAAGTCAACTTTACTCATGAATTTTTTTAAAATTGTTATTGTATGAGATTATTTTAAAACGCAGCCTGTTGCTCATAGCAATCTGCATGTCTCCTTGTGCACCCAAGCGATTTACTTTCTAGATTTTGTCTTTATTGACAAAAGGGCACTAAATCCAGACTCACTTGAGTATGCTGTCACAAAAAAGTTGAGTACAGTTTCTTCACAAAGTTTTGGAAGTTTCTCGAATCACGATTACGTCAATGTTTAACACCATTTTTTAATAAGAAATTAAAATTGAAGGCAAGTCGCTACAAAACACGAAACAACAAGTTTGACTCCTATTTTAAATGTCTCGGTTTAAAAAGTTATGGGGCGATGTCATTAAAAAGGAAACAAAGCGTTGAAATGTGCAAAAATTCATTCTATTGAATAAAGAAAAAAGAGAACATCCCCGTCTTTGATCGGGACTTTAAAAAAATCGATATTTTTATCTTGAATGTATAGGGCAGTACTCTTAATATATGCACATAGCTGATGTTATTGAATGTATAGGACAGTACTCTTAATATATGCACATAACTGATGTTACATCATATTCCCTGGAATGCTATCTCTCACTCCCAAGGGGTGTGAGCACCCCTGGTTGGGAAACCCTGTTATAAATGAATCAGTTAGTTGAAATTAATTTGTTTGTGGATGTGTTTCTTAAATGTACTTAAGCTTTAATAAAAGCCACAGCAACATGTAAATTAACATTTGAACCAAGTAAAAAGTTGATATGAAACAATTGCAATAACGTACATACAATTTAAAAAATTGTTGGAAAAATAAAACGTTGGTACATATACATTGAATTACAATGACATACATTGGAAGCCCAGTTTAACGAGTGCTCATAATCACTCGCTAAATCGAGCGCTCGTTGTATCCGAAAGTGTTGAATAAAGCCACCCAATTCTCATAGTCGTTCGTATTTACCGTTTTTCTTTTGTTTCCATGGTATTTGACGAAGGTAAACAGCAAAAAAGTCATTTCAGGCACAATCTGGTGGAATATCAACTAATTTTAAGAAAGAAACAGGACATTTTCCATTACATAAAATATTAATTCCTCCAGTTTGGGTGTTTTTCTTCCAGTTCTTCTATTTTTCGATCGCCGAAGAAAGCTGTAAAGACACCGTAACTAATCAGAATTAAAATATTAGGTATACTGTAGTTTTTGGATAATTTTGCGAATATGTCATGACGATAATATCAACTTTGTCGAGTTTCGAATGTTAACCAGTACGTCCATCAGTTGGGAAAATTGGCCTGATGGTTCACTGAAATACGGCATGTACCGGTGGTCGAAGATATTTCTCACATAGTCACCTATTCCTAGCAGTTTCTGTGATTCAAATTCAATTATCTACTGCAAATTAGTGTCATGGAGTATTTATTTACACTAGAAAAGAAAATACCTCAGTCGATTGGCTAGCACATCATGTTTCGTGCAAGTGTAGTCAGCTTTTGCCTTTCTCATCGGACCGTTTATGGGCAGTCCTGCAGACCTTTGCTGACAAAACCACTTGAATAGTGCAGATTCCATTTGAGGATGTCCCCCATGCCGCAAATGTTTTTGGCTGCTAGGTCGTCCTAGTTCGGTCACTGCTTCACGAATTTTATCTTCTTTCTTTAATATTGTGAACAACGGAGATGACGACACACCAAACCGCCTCCCAATATCAGTCTTTGAAGAACTGCTACTTTCGCACTCGTCTATCATTTTAATTTTAAGGTCCAAAGATTTATGTTTCGTGGACATGATGCTGCCGCACAAACCGCATGAGACAAATCTGCCCCTCCGACGGAGAAAATTAAGCCCCTCCGACCGAGTAAACTCCGCCCCTCCGACCAAGTAAACTCCGCCCCTCCGACTGAGTAAACTCCGCCCCTCCGACCGAGTAAACTCCGCCCCTCCGACCAAGAAAACACCACCCCTCCGTCCGAGTAAACTCCGCCCCTCCGACCGAGTTGACCGAATGGTTTGAGTTTTTCAACCTCTCCGATCGCTCTCATTCTGCTGAATGTTCCCTCTTCTACTCTCAACTTGCTTGTCGTCCGCCCACTCCCGTCTCACTGATGACTGGGCCTAACAATAAAAGAACGTAAAATGGGAGTGCGCACAGCGTACTCAAGGCCATAAATCACTAATTTTTGGACATAACTGGCTTTAGGTGTTGCAGATATGGCTCATATCTTGAATATTTAGTTTAATCAACAGATAATACAAAACAAAATAGTTAATTTTTGCTAGGTGGTGCATCACCCTCGAGAGATATCTGTTGTAATACCGAGCGTATACCGTGGAAGGAACTTTTTGGCCTCGCTATATCCACTATATTTTACATGTAAAACAGGCCTTTTGGCGGTACAAAGACAATCACTCGCTAAAATGGGATTCTCGCAATAAGCCGTACTCACTATACCGGGCTTCCACTGCATATAGACAAAACTCAATTTTTCATATCTCGTTCCCTTTTTGTTGATTTTAAAATTTTGAAACACATATAATTACAAACGAATGTACACAGTTGGAGACGTTTCAAAAAATGAGGCTCTAAAAATCAGCAAATTGAAGGTAATGTTGTAAATTAGAATTTATGAAAAGAATCTTGGATAATTTGGATGGCTTTATGCAACTCCTCCTTTCTGAGTGAGTATGTTGCTGCTTTGGATAAGAGGTGTTCATAGCATGTGCTGATATACAAACACTGCAATAAAATGGCATATAAATGCAGGTGGAGTCCTTTTCTCTTCCAAATAAAAATAGTGAAGGAGTCATATATCTCGTTGGAAAATATGACTTACAGCGCCGTACATTACGACAAATCGAGTCTTACAAGTGTTAATCATTCTGGGTAAGTGACAATTTAAATATTTCAGAAAATAGATGTACTTACAACTCTGCCAATGCAAGTTTTAGTGGACGAAGTGCCGCCAGTACATTAATAAGGAAATACTCGAAGGTTACTGGAATCAAATGGAGGTTGAAAACAAATACGCACCCAATGCAGCAAATAAATTTTTGAACATTTCTCCAATGATTTTCTCACGGTAAAAGGAAATGTTCGGTATTTCATTGGTCGAAACCCGAAACCTACGAATAATTTTGGTAAAATTCATATATTTTTGTTCTTTATAACCATCTCAGATCATGTAATTCTGGATTTTTCAGAACAAAGACCCCGTAATTTTTTCCTGAAGTTCGCAAAAAATCACATCGCGAGCTGGGGGAATAAAAGGGAGAGGTTTCTGAAATACCATAGAAATCATGTCTCTAACAGCGAAAGGGGCACTATGTAGCAGTCATAGGAGGAACTTAAACTTTAGGCAGTGTATTACATGGAAGTTATCTTGTGTAAAAACAGTTCTTGCACGTGAGAAAGTGGAATAAATTCCACATAAATCCGTTTGTTTGTCTGTTTCAAACCGGATAAAACACGTTTTTGCAAATTCTATGGCTGGCTTGGAGTCATATTCAACCAAAAAAAAAACCGCTGGAGAGTCGCGAACCCTAGAACCTAACTTGCACTCTCCTCCTAGCACCTTAACCCACTGAGCCACGGAGTTACTTGAATGAAGGGATGTAATGCAAAGAACTGGTTTTCCCTTTCCTCATGGTTACAAACACTTAAGTGAAGTTGCAAACGATCTCCAATTGATGTTATCGTGTATCAAATTATCAAATCAATAGTTGGCGAGTTCACTTGGTGGAATGAAGACATGACAATGGTTAACTCTTGATAATGACCTGCAGAGGTTGAAACCGGTCGAGTTGTAATAAAAACAGTGGAATATAACCAAGTTTATTTTTTTAAACATCGTAGATCACATAGATGACTCGAATGAATGACAGTTAGTGATGAAGTAATAATAGAATGGATGAAAGAAAAGGGTGACGTTACATATAGGGAACTGATGGGGAAGAAAACTGTACTCTGAAATATATATACCCATAGTAGTAATAGGTACAAAATAAGGTTTTCACAATGATCAGGAGTACAGAATTGACAACGTTGTTTGGTAGATGAATCTTAAAGTAACATCTCTTCGTAACGAAATAATATAGCTCTTCTTTAATATGCAGTTTTCCCCATGGAAATGTGAAAAAATGGCAAACCCTGACATTTAAATATGCATAAGTTGTAACTTCCAGAGAAGTTCACTCATCTCACGCAATATATGTTAAAATCTGTTCCTTGCATGGTGGAACAAAAAAATCAATTATGTCTCAAACCGTGTAAGTCTGCGAGTATAATTTAATAGTAAATTCACTGCATCATTAGCGTTAGATCCAAGTGATCTCTGCAAACCGAAAAGTTAGAGAAATTCTTACCTTGTAGTTTCACTAGCGATACATTCTCCCCATTTTTTCCCTTTCATTTCTGTAAGGAATATCTGTTGCGCTGGCTGGGTTATTCTCCGCAGCCATCCCCTCTCCTTTCTGAAAAATAACTCTGAAAAAGATTAACCTCCCTGCACCCTAAGCCTGTGATCCACAGTTCTACTAGTTCCTGCCTTCCTCAACCATCCCCAAACCTTTGTAATTTTTTCCCCTAATTTCGACCATAAATTACCAAAAAAACATAATACTATTACATTTTGTACCTGATGATGCTGTACACCGGCAAAACACATCATGCAATTAAGAAAAAAAAACTGAAGATAAATACAAAGTGTTTTATGTCAATGATGAATACTAATTGTCCGAGCTTCTACGGAGTCAAGCCATGATAGTAAAGTTTAGTCAGTGAATTGTGTCATGAGGCTGCCTGATAGGGAAGCATGCGGGGAGATAGAGGTGGGGGTAAAGGTGTGAGGGAAGCTGACAAAGTCAGTGATATATGCAGATGACCAAACATTGGTTAGCCAGTCTGTCAAGGGGTTGTAGTTAATGATGTGTGTGAAAGGTATGCGATGAAGATAAATCGTGAGAAGGTGAAGGTAAATGAGATGATTTAGAAGTATGTAAGAATGCAGGGCTGAGTATAAGGGATGGAGGGCATTAAGTGTAGTAGGTGGAACAGTTTACTTCCGCTGGTAGTTGATTAGAGAAAAATAGCTTATGCATAGCTGTATGAACATCTGATGTAGAATTATTCTATCCAGGGAAGCATTTTTGAAGAGAAGGAAATTGATGAGGAGTGCTTGGAGGAGAGACATCTATGAAAGATTGGTGAAAAAATTGGTGATATATAGCAGTGATAGAGATTCAGAGAATATAGAAAAGATGGTTGGAGGAAGTGTTGAGAGGTGAGGGCATGTTGGAGAGGGGGAATGCTGGGGAAGATTGGGAGGGGAAGAATTTTGGATGACACAATGAGAGGGGGAAATGTATGAGGAATGTGTGAGAGGCCTGATGGTGATCAAGTCATGTGCAGGAAAGTGAAAATGTGTCTCAGAAAGGGTAATGTTGGTAATTCACCTGGTAAAATACCAAATGATGATATGATGCCCATGGGTGAGGATATTGTGGTGAGGGAAATTTTGAGTTAGAGGCTTTTGTCCCATCCCCCTAACTGGGAAATTATTGCATCTAACGCAAAATTGGTACTGCAACATACATACCATTTTTCCCAGCCTAAAGGATGCAGTGATATTTTTGTTTAAATTTTAATTAATTTAAAAAAATAATAAACATCCGTTAATGTTAACAATTTATAGGAAGAAAATAGGATTGATGACTTATAAAAAATAGAAACTGTATTAAATTTTGTGACCCACTCCCCGGTCACATTTTTCTTTCTTTTTAAAATAAAACTCAAACCTTCGTGAGTACACAAAACATGAAAAGCTTACCTCCTTGCTAAAGGGATTAATGGTTATTATTACACAAACACATAAATAAAAACACTTCGTGTTACCATTGAAATAGCATAACACTTTTTTTTAATGAGAAATTAAACCTTTGTATATGCAACAACAATATTCAGAACCTTTTAAGTGATATATTGGGCCCAATTTACAATTTTAACCCTCCTGCTCCAATCTTGTTACATTTAAGTTACTTTTCAGATAATAAACAATTTTATTTGATGGAGGTTATTATAGTTCTTTCTTTCTTTCCTTTACTGTCCTTAAAGGCTACACTTATCGTTCATCTGGAATTCTCCTCCTCACTTCTCCGGCTATGGGTAGGGGCTTGCGTTCTCTCTCCTTTCTTATCGTCAAATTTTTGGGCAGTCTGTTTTATCTTTTGGGTCTCCTGCCCGATTCCTTCCCGGCCTTTCAATAAAATTTTCTGCTCTTTCGTAACCTTGATACCGCCTAGTCCCCGCTTCCTGCCGCCTTTATCTCCAGACTTTTTGTACTTCTTCTCTCCGCGTGCCTTTCTGATCTTCAAACCTCCATTTATCCATCCCTATTGTTATCTGTTTCTTTCTAAGTGTCCCCCGTTACTCATTGTTACTTATTTATGTATCTTCGTCGTCCTGAACTCCTCCTATGTAAATATTGATTTTATTAGGCGTCCATGGTTGTCTATTGTTATATTGTAGTTTATTATGATATTTCTTCTATTTATTTGAATTGTGATTTATTTCCGGACTTGGTTATGGTAGTTTGGTTACAAGTTATTTGTCTTAAATCTCCATTAATTAATGATGGATCGGGAGAACACATTTAGCTTGCTGTGGCAACGCAGTCTGTGATGAAAGTACCTCCCTCTGACCTGATGGGCAACTGCGACATCAACAAAAATTCAGATGCATGAAAAGATTGCTTTATCTCCGACCCATAAGATGCAGGTGAATTTTAGAACACATTTTCGGTACAAAAGTTTCATCATATGGGCCAGAAAATTCAGTACATACTTCTTTCACATGGCTTAAGGCTTATCTACAGGTGAAGGTCCTTTACAAATAGGAGTATAAATATATTCTCCATTTTCTCAATGGGCTATCTCTTACTCCCTCATAAGTGGTAGCTGAGTAACCTTTTTTTAGCCGTTTTGTCTTTGGATTGTATTTTTCATTCAATCACCTCATATTTTTCATTTTGCATTTCTGCACATTGCATGTATTATTCAATTGGGGTAGGCCTTGTTCAAAATTTGTATCTTCTTATTGCAAGTGTCTTGAATAGTTCCATGAAAACTTAGTTATTTCCATAGTTTGTTTCATAATGTTTATATGTAGTATAAAATGTTTCATAATTTGTATATGCAAGGCTGTGACCAGTTGTTTTTGTTTGTACCTTGGGATTATTCTGATATTTCTAATTTCAGACAGCCACCACACAAACAATATCAGGAACAGGAGCTTTGCGTGTTGGCGCTGCTTTCCTGAATGCATTTTTCAAGGGGCCGAAGGACGTATATTTGCCAACACCAACTTGGGGAAATCATATACCTATAATGAAGCATTCAGGCCTTGGAGTGAAAACATATCGTTACTACGATCCCAAGACTTGTGGATTTGACTTCCAAGGAGCTCTTCAAGACTTGGCTGTAATGACTTAATTATTTTAAGATATTCCTCCTGTATAGAAGTAAAATTATTTCTCAGTATTCATCATTTCTCCACCATTTTCTCTCATTTTATAATTTCAGAAAATTCCAGAGGGCTCAGTCGTGTTGCTGCATGCCTGCGCTCACAATCCGACTGGAGTCGATCCAAAGCCAGAGCAATGGGCTGAGATTTCCAAGGTGGTGAAAGATAAAAAACTTTTTCCATTTTTTGACATGGCATACCAGGGTTTTGCCTCAGGTAACTGATAATGGGTAAACACAATTGGAATTGATATGCAGTATGCTAGTTTTAAATTGTAATTATACTGCTGGTTGTATATTCTCTGGTTTCATATTGTCTTGTCATGAAAACCACTGCTTATATTATGTTCTCCCATCTATAACACTCAAGTCAATTGACAGAAATATGATGAAATATACCAAACCCTAACTATCATTTAACATCAAGTCAATTTAAAGGCTACAACATCTTGGGGTTGTCCTTAACCAGCCATTATAAAACCAGTTGCAAATGTTTTTTCTTCATTTGTGGTGAAAATTTTTTAACTGATTAGTGTTATCAGTATCATGAAATGGTTGCAATTTAAAAAACGCCAAAATTTTTTAGGGAGTGTCGATAAGGATGCTGCAGCTGTGAGGCTATTTCTGAAGGATGGCCATGAAATTGCCCTTTGTCAGTCCTATGCCAAAAATATGGGTCTCTATGGTAAGCACTTATGCTCACTTTCAAGAATAAGGTACAGGCAGTCCCCGAGTTACGTAAGCCTCAACTTACGTAAATCCGTGCTGAAATCCGTACGTAAGTGACAACCTTACCCAAAAAAATACTAGAATTACGAAAGTTACGGATTTGGAAGGATGGTTGCCTACTTTCAAGGAGCGCATGTGCCATGGTGATAGTAAGAGCTGGCCTTCCCCATATTTCTCCGAATCGACCGTAATCTTGAGAGCACGCACTCAGTTACGGAGTAATTTTCGACTTCCGTAAATTTTGACTTGCATCACTAGTGTTGGAACACATCTATTACGTAACTCGGGGACTGCCTGTATTACCTATACATATTACTATTACAAATATTGTCGCCCTTGGGTACATTGAATGTTTTAGCTGTTGATGTTCAACCTGCTTTTATTTTTGGAATTATAATCAGCTTTTGTGTGGTTTAAGCTTTTTATAATTTATTCTTAGCAAATATCAAGGAATAATATATTTTTCAATTTGTGAAAATTAAATTCCTAAACATGTATGGCTACATTTATGCATCTTTAAGAATGGTGATTTGAATAAATTGCTACAGTGTGTACCAAAGCATGTTGAAATGATAATTATTTCTCTGGAACATTGAATCTAATCATTTGATTCCAAAAATGATCTGCTAACTTTTGTTGGTGCCACTTATTGCTGAAATATGGATATTTGGTGGTTGAGTTGTTGTTTATGAGTAATAATGATACAAGTGTATTCTATGACTCAAGTTTTTATTTTTTAATAATTTCATGATTCACTTTCATTCTAAAATAAACCTCTTACATAGTGACCAAAATTGTTGAAGTAGTAAACTTATTATTAACTCTTAACAGATTGCTTAACTGCGTGTTTATTTGTTTATTGCCTTCAGGGGAAAGAGCTGGAGCATTTACATTGGTGACTGGCAGCAAGGATGAAGCCGCAGCCACGCTATCTCAGATAAAAATTCTCATCAGGCCTATGTATTCTAATCCACCCATCAATGGAGCACGTATTGTCTCTGAAATACTCTCAGATCCAGCTTTGAAGAAAGAATGGTAAGATAATTTCATGGTGTGCAGAATGACAGTTTGGTAACATAATTGCAAGATGGGGAGAGCAAGCTTAGCTTGGAAACATAGGTAGAGATCTAGCAGGTATTCATGCCTCCTTTATGTTTTCGTCCTTCCATAAATATGCACTGTAATTTTTAGGAGCGCTATGTCACTGAAATCCATAAGGAGAGGATGTTGTGAAAATCCACTTAAAATAGTTACATACTTATCAATTCTCTAAAAGCAGTAGTATTTTGCCTAAAGCATTTTGAAACTTATAGGTTAAGTGGGTAAATCTGTGAATAAAGCAAGGTGTTTGTGGATGAACTGGAAATTATTTTCATTTTATAGTGGAACCCCCACTTTAAGATGGATTCACTTTACGATCTGCATGCTAGGAATTTCAAAGCGCGCTGATTTTGCGTGCACCCTTTAAAATTTCCCATTATGATGATTTTTTTCCCCTATAATTCATTATGCATTCAGTATTCTAAGCCGTATTTGTGAACGGACTCCATTTTTTATCATATCAAAATTTACATATTTAATGATACGTGTTATTAATTATGAGCTCTTTGCGTGATTAGAGCAAATCGAGCAAATGTTGGGGTGATTAGCTCTACCACCAATCAACGCCATCAAGATAATGCAAAATTCCTTATGTTGTCAGGATCACATTTATGATAATTCAAATTTTGGCTTTCATTAGCCATTATAGAGACATCATTTTGTTTATCAACTTGTAAAAATATGAGAACTTCCACCGAAGAGTAACTTATTGCAAGAGTGCATAACCTACCAATGAAGTGATATGATTCCTTAATGGATACAGCTGGTGCAAAATAATAAATCGCATCAATGAAACGAGCTAAATTATATCGTAACATTTCTCGGTGAATGATAGTGACAAACTGGGCTTATCTAAATTTGCATTGAAATTCACGCCCCTTATGACTTCACACCATGATACCAAGAACATGTGTCGCACTGCTATCTAGGTCGCTGATGCACTCAACTATTATGTGACTATCAGTCTTCCATGCGAAGTGATATTGTCAACGGGCGTAGTTCGCACTGAGTTCTTTTCCATCCATGTTAACCATTGACAAAACTTGCCAGAAGTACATAGGTGGTTTATTGTGGGACGTTTCTGTTGCGAACATGCCCTCATGCAGCTGCAGCAAGTGCAGCTGCATGCATGCAAGAGCAGCTCAAGCAGAAAATAACAAATAAAATCAAGCAGCAGATAGTGAAAAAACACAATGAGGATGCTCAAGTTAGCACTTTATGTCCTCAGAGTTCTTTTTGCATGTTTCACGTTCTCTTTCTCGATGTATGGTTGTGGGTTTCTTAAGGGCCCACAACCTCTAAGAAGGTTGTGGGTCCTTAAGAAAACAACGAACCCACAATAAGTCACCCAGCCCCGAAGAGTCAAGTCAGCTATTCCGAGAAAAGGGCTTTGAGTGAAGTTTCTCCCCTCTGCTGCTCCATCTCTTTTGTTATTCGGCTAAAATTCCAAGGGATGACCTTGACTGAGAGAACAATATCAATGCTGCTGGTTTGGGACAAGGAGAAGGAAGATCTTCAGAAGTGGAGACAGGCTAGCAACGGCAGAGATGTACACGTAAATTATTATTATTGTGTATCACTGAATGCACTGGTGATGTAGTTAAACCAATCCGTCGTATACTGATTCACTTTACGATGGAATTCACATTACAATCGGTCCTGAATTATAAAGCAGGGGTCCACTGCATTAGTATAGCACACACGAAATGAGTAAAGGGATTTAGGAAATTTAATATTATTATTAATTTTTTATCATCATTTAGTTGTTAATTTTGTTGATCATAATTCTTGGTGTGAAACTACATATTGTATAAAATCTGACTCCCCTCGTTATGCCTATTTATTTAGTGCAAATTGCCTCTGCAAATAGCAAGCTAAACGGTGATCATAGTTATTGTACTTTTGATGCATATAATGTTGAAGCAGATGTCCATATTCCATTTGCTTAAACTTTAGGCATTGAAGGTTCCTATGCATTAATTTTACTTTTGTCGGCTTTTTTTCCTGTTTTGACTGAGTTTTAATCTATTTCTTGAATTTGAATCTTACAGGTTGGCTGATGTCAAGGGTATGGCTGATCGCATTATAGGTGTAAGAACTCATTTAAGAGATAATCTCAAGAAAGAAGGATCAAGTAAGAATTGGCAGCATATCACTGAACAGATTGGAATGTTCTGTTTTACTGGAATGAATCAAGAACAGGTTTGTAGTCAAATATACTTCATAATATTTAATATACTTTAGTTTTCTTTCTGCCAGGTGTTGTGCTTTTAAATATTTTTCCCCATGTAATTTATAGTGTATGTTGCTTGTATACGTATCTACCAAGCCATATTTCCCATCAATCTCTGAAATATGGTTCAGCTTATATGATCAAGTTTACAAAGGCATTGTCGTGTTTTAAAAGATAGAAATCAGTATCATTTTCAGAACCAACTTAGAATTTTTGGATTTTCTCCTATTATTTATCAGTATTGTCTTGAGACCTCATGACCTTCTCTGTATTTGAAAAAGTATTTGTTATTCCATCTGTTCCTGTAAATATTGATTCCTCCACATTTTCATCACTTCAAATTTCTTATCAGCTGTTGTTATTTTTCATTTCACTATACACCTGTACTCATTCATATGTGAAAGCAGATGCCTTTTGCTAAACCATTCTCTCCATGTGATTCTTTTTTATTACATTTGGAAGTCTATTCTACAAGTTAATTTGCATGCTTCTTGAAAACATTCATTGGGATAGGACATAATCTAAAATTTGTTGTATGAACTTGAGCTGAATGAATAATGTTGCTGTTTATTTCATCCAGAAAGATTTTTGTTGAAACTACAAGGTCTCGTGAATAACTTGCAACTTACTGGGAAAACCGCATGTCTTTTTTATGACTGGGGATAACTCTTCATTCACTGTGGGAAATTGTTATATCATAGGGAATGAAAGTTATCCTGTTTTACTCAACATCATCGTATGCTGTCTCAAGTCTACTGATCAAATGATTAGCCGATCCTCTTCTGTTCTTTAGGAAACTTGGATATTTATCCTTTTACATACTTGTCTGACTGCTTTGTCATTTTGTCATTTAGGTGGAAAGGCTAACTAAAGAGTTCAGCATATACCTTACAAAAGATGGCCGCATTTCCATGGCAGGAGTCACATCTAAGAATGTAGAGTATCTGGCGCATGCTATGCATCAAGTGACCAAGTGAACTCAAGGAATAGTGAGGAATAGTTTGTGCTTGCCAGTGTAAATGAGACTATGACTGTGAAGTGAAAAAAGCATCTTTCAAATCATACAGGGGGTAAAAGTTTACAAATATATATATATATATAAATATGGTACGTATATTAAGTTCGTTGAAATTGGATAAATTTTAAGACGTGGAATTTTTTTATTATGTTTTTATAACTGAATTATTATTTATCATGTTGTCACTGCCACATGCACTACTCATAATTTTATACTGTTTTCATTGATATTAAAATCTGTGCTTGAAAGGTCACTTGTGATTATGTGTATGCAATTTAGATGGTCTTGTATCTGTGGTTGGATACAATTTAGCGTGGCAGATATGCATCTTGAAATGTTAAAGTTGTAAAAAATATAAATTATTAAATGATGTTTTATTTGCTTTATGCGAGATTAAAATTCATTTTTGTGTGATAACCCTCCCCGTAAACTTTGTTATAAATAAAAAAATCATGCTTACATTTAAATCAATAAAAGCCCCAGAAGATGAAAAACATGGAACAAATCTTGCAATTCATTCAGGAAGACAAAATTTCAAGCTTTTCATTATGGTGCTGCTTCACATTGAAGAAAATTTTAATGAGTGTTAGTTCCTGCTGTAAGACAACTCTTTACTTATGATTCATTGTAAGCTTAACCACACTAAACCAAAAGTTGTATTTATTTCCATGTGGACGGACTATATTTATCGTAGTAAAAATATTTAAATTTCCATATGTATTGGTGTCAAGGTTGTCCGAATCTAGTTATTTTTTGCAGGAATACCAAGTGTGCCTTTCATTCATGGATTACTTACACAGAGTACATACTAAGGAAGTTACCTCGTGGAAGTAATGTTTGCTCACTTAAATGAGTAATGAATAGGATAATGCAGTGAAGCATGGACAATAAGAGCTAAAGAGATTAGAAACAATGGAGATGTGGTATTACCGAAGAATGATGAAATGGAGAAGAGATCTCATTGGACACATTTTGAAACACAAGAACCTACTGAAAACACTACTGATGAATTGGAAGAATTACGGAAAAAGACCAAGAATGGAATACATTACAGTCACCACGGCGAAAGAAGTCCGATGACAGCTAGAGCGGCCGAGTAAGTGGGAGGGGGCAGTCTTGCCAGGTGGGAGGTAAGCGTCAAGTTTGCGCGAGGGGGCGACGGGGAGGGGTGCCTTAAGGAATCAAACGTTTTGGGAAGAATTGCTAGATTAGTTAGCTAAAATTGGCAAATTAATCACAAAAAAATAAAAGGCCACATTATAGCGTAGAGCGTTTCAACCTAGGAATTAACTTTGCTTATAAAAGTCTCATTATATGGCTATACAAACGTAAAGGAATAAATGTAAACAAAGAAGTGCTTCTGACTTAATTTGTATTATTTCAAGCTAGTTTACAAGAAAATGCAATAATATAATGTTTACTCATTCATTTGGAACACAACATTTATTTTGATTTGCCAGTAATTAGTCTAAGGGTATATTCCTTCAAGCTCCCCTGGTGAAGAAGAACGTCGCGCTGATCTGAAATGCAGAATAATCCATTATTAGTAAAATTCCTGCCTAAAGTTATCTTTGTTTTTAAACATAGAGATATTTTTATGATTACGTACAGTTTTCTGGGAGAGATTATTTCCCTGTTCTCTGATAGAGCAGATTCGTCACCTGTCGTTCCAGTGTTGGAGCTACTGTCACTGCTGCTATTTGGATTAATTACCAAAGTTTGCACACTGCACTCCACAATACCATCAGTATGAATGGCCTCATCGATGATGGATGAAACTTTTCGGACAACATTCTTCCAATTTAGAGCACTCACATTAAGGATGGCTTCATGCATAAGCAATTTCACATCTTGTAGCTTAAATGTCTTATTTCGCTCAGCTACATACCCTTTAACTTGCGCCCAAATCATTTCAATTGCATTGAAATGACAGTGATATGGCGTGATTCTCAGGATGTGATGCCCATTTTCCTTGGCGATTTCGTACATAGGAAAGCGAGGCTGGTGAAATTTGGAAAGAGCCAGTAGTTCCATCTTATTCATCCCCGGCTCCAATTCCTTCACATTTTTCCCTCGTAGCCAGTCGACGATGTCCTTCTTACGCCATTTGCTGGTGGAACCCTTATTTATTCTAATGCTATGGTAAGGAGCATTGTCCATAACAATGGTGCTATTCGCTTTGATATTAGGCAGAAGCTGGTTAACGAACCACTTTTTAAAAGTCTCATTCGTCATTTCTTGATGATAGTCCCCCGAGTTTTTATTGGCCTTGAATAAATGTGTGCAATTCGGGATAAAACCCTCTGATGTTCCGGCATGGAGAAGTATCAACCGGGATCCCTTTCCCACAGGGGCTGGCATGGTTCCTTTTGCCGTTTCATCAGTCCAGATGACACTTTTAGAATGGCCTGCATTTACTGACGTTTCATCCAGCCATACCACATCCTCAATGTTCACTTTCTTTATTTCTCTAAGGAATCTCCCCCGCCACTCCACTATATCACCCTTCTCCATCAAAATTTTCCTGTTCCCTGAAAATTGTTTCCACTTGAAGCCCAGTCTCTTCAGCACAATCCTTAAACTTGTTTGAGCACCTTCGAAAAGATCTGCTTCTTTCAAAGAATGCAATAATTTCTGGACTGTCGGATACTCCTTCTTCTCGTAATATCCATATATGTCTTCTAATGGCTTCCTCGCTGAAATTATCCAGGCAGGTTTTCTGTATTCTTCTCAGTCTCTTCTTCGAAGGTGTCCGCAGTACAGCACTCGGCTCCTTCTCGCCATTGTTTTCACCGTACTTCTCTTTCAGGATTCTCGACACTGATTTCGAGCTAACCCCGCAGGCTTGGGCAGCTCTTTCCATCACTCATGCCACAGGAAGGATTGGGCCACCATTAACCTTCTCTTTTTCAAAATATTCATAGATGCTCACAATCATCTGGCGAGTTTGCGAGCGCAATGTAGCACCACGACCGTGTTTATTTCCGCTCATTCTATTGAATAATATAGAATGAATAACTATACAGCACACTCGATGGAGCGGAAAAGTATTGAAATATTACTCTACTGCACTCTAAAAGCGTGAAAGTATAATAATCCGTATGCTGCACACCCAAAAACTGAAGCACTAGTCACCGAAAAGAAACTCATGAGCGAGGATTCATAAAGAGACTGAAAAGTGAAGGGCATGTGACGTCATCAGGGTCGGCAGGGGGATGAGGTGGTAAAGGGGCTCTTCTATTGGCCCTAGGATCCGCGTGGCTCCGAAGGCACCTTTCACTTTTTGAGCTGTCATCGGACATCTTTCGCTGTGGCGACTGTAGGCAAGACATGGAGGAAGTCAAAGAGAATAATTTATATAGGAATGAAGTGGTTGTCTGAGTGGAGTGGAGAGCTGCTGCAAACTAACCTTCAGATTGACGACTGCTGACAATGATACATGCTATCACCTTATCAATCTCACAAATTCCCTTAGTTTTAGGTTATTGAGGCTTTGGTCATATTGATTTATTTTTTCATTATAAAAACTGTCAAACCGAACTCTGTCCTAGTAAAATACACATTTCAGACCCAATCAAGTTAGATGCATTGCTAGGTACTTTCCCAATTAAAAATGTGCCATCTCTCTATAAAATCTGCTGCCCTCTTCGAAAGTCAATTTGTTAAATCATTGGCTTGGATATGCACTCCTGACCGAATGAAATGACAGCAGTCCTCATGCAATGGCCATGTGTTTTCTGAAGCATAGCAACCTCTATTTTCAATTTGACATCTTAGCATCCATTTTTCATCACATGTAATTATGCTCCTATTTCTTCTCACCTTTCTGTCTGCTATATTAATATGATTTCATCTCTTTACTCTGCTTTTACCTAATAGCCAGATGAATAAGGCCCCAGCTCTGCCCAAATTGCTTTAATCCATGTTGACAATAATGCTATCAAAAGACTTGGCTAAAATCAATTTTACTACCCATTTACCTCAAACCTCAGTCTATATGCTTCATAATGGATCCAGGTTGAATGTGTTATAGGAACCTTATTCACGTTGACTCATTACAATTAATGACAAGTTCATTCCATAGCCACTTTGGTGGATGAAAATAGAAACCTCTTCAGGGATTAACTCTTAATTTGTCACTTCTGTTTGTGGGTTGCCAAGATACAAACAAAATAGTTAAAAAAATGAATTTAGAAGATGCTATATTGAATTATAACATCTTCCTCACCATATTATGTTTGTTTTGAGGATTAACTTTAGAATTCAAGTGTAAATGACTGTGGCTTTTACAACTTGCCTGTCAAAGTGTGGAAGCTTAATAACTTATAGCTTCACTGGAGTGTGTTTAGCATCACAAATTACAATAATCAAATATGGCTACAACAGCAAAAACAAAATGGGAACCAGCAGTGCCTTTTAAACCAAAAAATTCATTGCATACTAACTCAAAATATCAGAAGCCATTTTTGCCTTCATATGAGAAAGTACCCACCGACTTGAGTTCTGGAATTTCATTTCTTAAAATATAGTACAATATAAGTTTGTCTCAAAATGTCACTCCATAGGAAGAGCCAAATATGCATGCTCTGATGTGCATGGAGTACAGGCGTTTATGGTTTAAGGAACATGGAGTTTGGGAAGAAAATGTATATCAGCAAGCTGATAAACGCAAACAAGCACAACAATCAGAACTGCCTACACAGCCAACACAGATTCTTCGGCGGTCATATGTGAAGAGGAAACCCAAGAAGAAACACTCTCCTGCAGAAAACTTCAAAATGAAGAGGTATTTACACAACTGTGACCTTTAGCATAAGCATTCAGCTTTTCTTTATCACCAACATGCTAGTAACTTCGCAGTGTGGCTCATAAAATAGATTAGAGTAAACACAAAGTAGAATTTGAAGAAGTATCTAAGGATTATGATGAGGAGACTCAGGGGTAATTTGAAGAGTAAGTCTGCATGAATGATAATATGCAGCAGAAACCTTTCCCATACCTATGATGAAGTCGCCACCAAGTGTGCCAAATGGCTTCTCAGAGTAGGCACCCACAGAGATTGTGTAGTTGCCTACAAAGACAGTGTAGTCATTTGGGACTACTTGTGTACGCTTCCTCTTAGAAGTTGAAAGGTTAGCAGAATTTGAAAAATATCACAAACTAGTCGCAGTATTACTTTTCCATCACTTGTAAGAGTGCTTAAGTGCAAACAGTACACAGGAAAAATAATTTGCCTTGAATGTGACTTGAACTCAAATCTCTCCATATCACACCTTGTGCTTTAGGCAGTTACACCTCCTATAGGCATCCTTAATTCTTTCGTGCTGCTCCGCATGCAATTCCAGGGGGCAGAAATAAATAATGTGAGCAAAGTAGAGAGCCAAAGATATTACAGAGGGAAAAGTGAGCATACAAGGAGGCCACAAAACGATCGTTGTGTTGAGCCTTGGGTTCTCCTTTACTTGTATCTGTTCACCATCACTTGCATCATATATCATGTTCACCTTTATATGTAGGTACATACCTATAAGTGTACTCATGCATAGACTGAAATAATCCTATCAACTGAGGTTCAATGGAATTTTACTATAGGGTGGCACACTTATTTGGAAACAGACTAAAAATTAAATCCATGAATCATAAGTTGGATCATTATTTTAATGAAGATGTCAGTCAAGTTTGGCTTATAGAGAAACTAAGCACCGATTGGCACCTATAGTTCCTCTGTAAGCAAAGATACCTTTCCCACTTAACCATGACATAATTGCTTGTGCCTACATAGACATATGTCAATGTTACACACAAAACTGATATGAATTTGTGTATTTTTAAACCCTAGAGTAGTGACCAACACTGCATCGTTGGGCGTGTTGAGCTACTCAATATTTTCCTTCACGATTATATTAGCACAACTAATTTTCATTTGATATAAAGTTGTAAGTTTTCTCTTTTGTAAGGTTAAATTAAAGCTAACTCACATTATAACATGTTCTGGTTAAAATCATATCATTGGATATTTTCAGATTTCAAAATGTACCAGCAACAATAAATTATGATGGTCAACCAAAAAATGAGGTAAGATTTTAAATCCAGTCTTGTTTTAGGTTTCATAGGTAAATTGACCATCTAATTTACCAACAGTAAACTCTTGATAATCCGGAATGAAAGGGAAATAATTTTCCTGGAAATCAGAAATCCCAGTTAATTCACTTAGCACAGGAAAAATGTACTAGGCATTACGCGTTGACTTATGGTGATTTTTTTCACTTCAATACCTGTTGAATGTAATTTTTTTCCCTATAATTCAAGGACAAGCACTATCCATCAAGCCAGCTAACTTGCTAACACAGCGTTATCCGGCAGTGAACATTCAACCTGAGGCACTTTTGGAGACAAGAGTGTTTGTTAACAATAGACACGAATAAAAAATACAAAATGGTATTTCCTGGGTTGCCTATAGTCCAGGGGGTCTATTCTGTAACTCGAAGCTCGGGAGCTTTCAGGCGAAAAGATGCTTCAATAAGCTCCCATCGATATT
Organism: Pyrrhosoma nymphula; assembly: GCA_963573305.1. Lineage (NCBI taxonomy): Eukaryota > Metazoa > Arthropoda > Insecta > Odonata > Coenagrionidae > Pyrrhosoma > Pyrrhosoma nymphula. Next base: position 64,624,308 of record OY754330.1, on the reverse strand, counting down.
CTCTATCTTGAAAGCTCGGGAGAAAGAGCAAGCAGGAAACTGTGTGTAGCTTATTTGGCTCCAATCTGTATTCTATAACCAGCAGAAGGCAACTTCCGGCACTCCAATATGCTACCATGGGAGCGTTACCAAGCACCACGTCAGCACCCTCAGCTTAATCTTTCTCCAGTGAAGCGAGTGGGGAATTGAAATGTTGCCATTCCTAGAATAATTGGTGTACCTATTGGTATGTTAGTAATGTTGAACAAATGCACCAAGATTGCATGATAGGTGACATGAATTTGGTAGCGATGCGACAGATGAAATGAGTGAAAAACATAATTAAGCTGGTGTGACCAAAGCTCATATTTACCAGTATTTTTGTAGCGATTCTATTACACTTATTTTTCAAGCTGTATTTTGATTTAACTCCAATTTCAGGTTTAACGCCACTACATAAGTGTTTGCAATGTCGATATAATCCTTATTTTCATCATATAGACTAGAACAACTTGAGTATTGATACCCTCAATGCATGGCCAGACAATGCTGAAACATTTCTCTGGGTTTAAGGAACTGTCCCTTGGTGCTTCAATTAATATTTTTGGGATAGTTTTACCTACATAGTGTATCTCTCTACCTAGTTACAGATTCAGAATGGGAGATAAGTTCGGGAGAAAACTTTCTCCCATCTGAGGTGCCCCCAGTTACAGAATAGACACCCAGGAAACTAATTTCCCTACATCTATTTGACATAGGGGATTATAGTTTACAAATGGCATTGTGACTCTTCAACCATTTTTGAGGTTATCCCAGTCAACCCAATCCCAGATAATCAAGTCCACTGTAATTTATGATTGGAAGTAATATGAAACATATGGATGGATGGATGGATAGTGAAATAAAATTTATTTAATCATTACTGCCAATCAATTTCATTATGCAAGGCATTCTTTGCAAGCCATCAACCATAAATCTCAACTGTTAACCACAAAATTTTAACATTTAATCATACCAGTTTGATAATTGTCAAATTGTGCAATGAGCTTTTGTGGTAACACTATATGCATGCATTTGAGGAAATAGTATAAAAATATCCTATCAATGAATTAGAGCACAGACAATTTTAGGACAGTACCTATGTACAACTAAATAATCTATGAAAAGCAATGTTATTATAAGAAATTTTTTATTCTTCTTATACATTCAATTTTCTCAGCCACTTGCTCCCAGTATGGGTTTTACATTAGCTTCCAGCATCATACCTAAATGGTACAGAATTACAGCTCTATGTCAGGTTATAATAAAAAAAGGGTATTCAACACTTCGGCCCAGGGTTGAATTCTCAGCACAGTACACTCCCCTTATTAAGCACTCAAAACTTATGCCTTGAGTTGTTATACTACCATTTACTGTACTCTAAAATAATGAGGCATAGACATAATTAAAATATAGGAAAATGAAATTATATTTGTGACTAGCAGATAGAATATTCTCATGTATATGTATATTGTCAATTGAAATATGTAATTGATTTGAAATGTAAGTCACACCTAAAATTCATCAAAATTCTCTTGAAGAGTGGTAATGGTGTGACATACACTGATTTCAATAGAAAAAATCCTTTTGGAGGAAAAGAACACATCCCGTGACATCGAATAAGAATAATAATTCATGAACTGTACAGTACCTTTTTCTTTCTGCCTCGAAGTACACACAAAATAATTAGTACATAACATTTTATTGCAGAAGACATAAAGAAAAAATGAAGAATTTAAGGAAATTCACTCAAAAGGAACATAATAACAGAATGTTATTTCAAATAACTTGGCATGCTTGTAAGCCAGGTTTACATTTGAACTATCTACAATCAAGTATTCAGAAATTGTGATTATGATTTTTCAAAATATTTTACCATTCACAATAATTGTGTACCAAAAATCATTCAATAATTAAATGAGTAAATAAAATCAATTTAAACCTAAACTGAAAAAAACTGACGAAATAAGTTAAAAGTCACTTGTTTCTGAGGATGTAATCATGCAATTATTTGATTTTAGCAGAATGCCTCGGCAAGTTATCACTAAGAATAGTCTAGAATATCAATTTAAAATGCAAAATAGAATTACACAGGAATGTTCACACAGAAGTATATTAAATAATTAATGTCTTTTTATCATAATATCCAGACAACCATCAGTCATGCATGCACTGCCACAAACAATTTAGATGTTCTAACAATGAAAATAATCGTTGCTGGCATGCAACTGCAACAGAGTTCTAAAAAAAATGAAAATGTCCACAACAGAAATTTAACAACAAATAAGACGAATGAACATGATGACATTTTATGTAATAAACATGAATCATTTTTTACCCCTATATGCCTAATAAAAACAAGGATAAACCACTATGTTTTCAAGTAGTTCTTCAAGTGTTAGTCCCTCGCATTTCATTCTCACCATGCACAGTGGGAAAGGCAATACTTTTTCTTGGATTGATAAACCAAACTCCAAATTTGAACATTAGCTTTATGGTGCTTTCATTACACCTCATGCTACATCTCACTTGAAATTCATACATTCTGCTACTTCTCAAATATTTACAATTTCGAGAAAAACCGTAGTAACTGAAAACTAAAAGGAGGCTTTTGAATTTCATTCTCCTTTCAGAAGAAAGCTGCTTAATTTCAAACATTTAAAAATGGCAACTAGTTAGTCATTCTATTCCACTTTCAGCAATATGAACAGCTATCTACTGTTTTGGAACAATTTGATGGAGAAAAATTTAACTTCAAGAGTATTGATACTCTAAAGAATATACAGTAAACGTTGAAGAAAAACAATACATACATAGAATATTACAGATTTTTAGAATGTTTAATGCCATTTTAAGCATAAGTTCAAACATACAAGAATAATGTACACAGATTTAACTTTGACTCGAAATTGTCTTGCTTTCATGATTCACATTCTACCAATTTCCTCCCTCACATGCTCGGTGAGTAGCTTTTACTATTGCAGGAATCATGAATTACTCCTGCGTTGTATCCATATACATACCCTTGACAAGCCATAGGTACTCCCTGGGAAAAAATTGTTCCACCTAGCCCAACGAATTCCATGGAACATTTTTTCCTCATTTCTGGATAACAAACAGCTATGGACATTTTGTACATCCACCAACTTTAATCATTAAATATAATTCAATAGCATTCAAATGAAGAGCCATAATACTGTTTACTGGCTGAATTGGAAAGAAAACCCTTGCGGAAATCCAGAAGAATAGAAATTAAACCCTCCTCCATGTCCACCTTGGCCGAAGAATGCATGAAACACATTTGCAGGGTCGATGTCAGCAGCTGTGAAAAGATGTTTTAGATTCATTTAGCAAATGCCAAATTATTTTCATCCTCAAACTCAGAATTATATAACTTTCCAAAGTCACTAAAAATGAAAATTAGTAGCTACCATAGTTGGGATTAACGATTTAAAAAATTAACGATTAACATTAATCTTTAAAAATGTAGTTAACTATTTAAATTAACCATTACTATCAGAAGAGTTAACTTTTAATCGTTAAAATTATACATTAACTGATACAAAACTAACTTCAGTTAATTTTTTTCACTAATTTTTGGGGAATGCTGATCAGCAGGGCTGCAAGTTGGTCATTATTACCATTATTGGTCATTATTTCTGATCTTGGTCATTAAAAGTCAATATTATGCTAAAAAGTCACTAAAAGTCATTATTATACCGTATTTACTTGAATATAGGATGAGATTTTTTGTCACTTTTATCCGCTTAAAAAATCAGGGTCGTCGTCCAAGCAAGGATTTAAGCAAGCAAGCGAAGGATTCTTTGCTGTTTTTTTTTTGGGTTAGTGTCAAGGTCAAAATCAAAGTCACCTTTGTTGGATGGTGCGATAATAACATTGTATGATGGGCGACTTGTCGCTATTTTTGACTCTGTGGCGGCAGACGATGCCACACTACATGTGCTTCAGAAGCGAACGTATAGATGAGCCCGGCGCAGCGGCCGTGTCATCTGATATCCAGGTGCAAATCGACAATTTCTGACTAGCATGTTTGTTACATCTTTTACAACAATGTAGTGGAGTCGATCGTTGGAAGGAACCAATGCCTCCTGCATACAGCCTGCTTTGGTTGACCATGAAGGTAATGTAGCCAGGCAGTCAGGCGACAGAAGAGTAGCATTGTTGTAGGGGTGAGATCACAGGATGTACGAAAGTAACGAGCGAATGCTCCACCGCCACTACTAAATTTCATTCATGAACGATACAATGTTACAATACGGACAAGAATCTTACGTAATATGGTTCCAGACCCCCAGACCCTTGTATGTAAGACAATGTAAGATAATCCCAACCCCCAATCTCCCCCAAAACGTCTTCCGTAATACTTGCAGAATTTATACGTTATATTAATAAACGAGTAAGGAAGTCCAATTTTTTATTTTTTGTCTCTAAAATCCTACCTCGATCTATATTCGAAATCGTCCTATATGCGAGTAAATACGGTAATAGGAAGGGTCCAAAACGTGAAAAACCTCACATCAGTGCTACGAATAAAAAAGGGCAAGTGAGGCAAGTGTAGCGACTGTGATGATAGCAACCAACACAGGAGGGAGGGAGGGGGAGGAGAAGCGAAGTCTGCCGGCCGGGCACTCGTTGTGAGCCGAGCGACTTGAGCGAGAGCCGAATGACGAGCGCAGACTTTGAGCGAGAGCCGAACGAAGGCTTCTGTTGCCAAATACAGTGAACTCCTGCTCTACGAAAACTCCCGATAAACGAAATGAAAGATTAGCCCTGTATTATAATATTTACCTCTTCATAACGTATTTTAAAAAAAGGCTAATTTTGAATATGTTGCGAGGTTTTTGCCGTTTTTGCTTATTTGAAAGTGACTAGGACCAATCAGAGACTCCGTACAAACAAGCCAATCAGAAAGGTCCTTGTTGTTTATCCAGTTAATTGCATTTCTGGTATTTTGCGTCAGTGTTAGCGGAGTAGTGATTTGGTCGGCGTTCTTGAGTTTTACTGCGGTTCATCATCGTGAGTTTATAATTTCAATCTTTTCGAGTGAAAACTGGTTGCTCTCGAGTGTTACTGCGGTTCAATTTCGTGAGATTGGGATGCGGAATTGGGACTGTCCAAGTGCTAAAAATATTTTTGGTTGGTAATGAAAAGAATGGAACTTATAGGTTGGCAGCGCAAGTCACGCGAAGTGATTTTCATTTCTTTTTTTTGTGAACTGGATTGTAATTTGAATTTGTGACAGAAGTGTTGTACCAAAATGACCTGGTCACGTGAATAAAACCTCGTTAAAGTTAACCTGACGTTCCTTTTCTTTCGCTAAAACTACGGACCTCAACACCAAGAACATACCAATCAGCTGGTATAATAATTAAATGAATAATTACAATCTTTGCGAGTGAAGCCTGGTTTTGCCTTAAGTGGCAATTATTACGTCTGGTAATTTATCTAGTTATTTGAAAGGTAAGTTCATAATTTATTCTCCACGTTTTTGCAAAAATTGTTATCCATGCTTGATTTATAAAATGTCAAATGTTAACTTTCATATCGCGGGCTCGAAAATTTCTTTAGCATACTTGAAACACATCTAAAGCAATGAAATCCCGTTCAGTGGTCATTTACGTTGTGCGCATTCCTAAATATTTTTATTGCTGTAATAACATTATTTTTTTGAATTCGACCGTTTCAAATGTGACAATTGTTTTTTTCGCTCGCCGCCATCTTGAAAATAATTCTCGAAAAAAAGTAGCTGGCGGAACGAAAACAAAAATATATCGTGCTGTATTTACGGAGCAGTTCTCAAAAACCTTGAATGCACCGCGGATGTGACCGTGTTAAGTTAGAGTTCTTGAAAGTGGCGGCATAAGAAACTACTATCATTAATTCTAGCGTGTTTGTGATGCATTGGGCGGGAAGATAAGGCCAGTTTACGATTGGCGTCAATGCGTACTTCACCCTCGAGCTGAATACATAGGTTCCAACCCACTACTACAATTATCACAGCAATTACGAGTTGATAATACTCGTACTCGTCCATGTTCTCGCTCTTTTGTAGATAGTAAACAAATCAACACATGTTGGCGATCGGCTGCATGTAAACATCTGCATCCAAGCAAAGATGAATGAAGGCGACCAATGGTTACCGACGCACATTCTAGTTGACTGCGATCGTAACAGGATGGCGTCAACGTGAAAACAATTCATGGTTAAAGTTTGACGTTCATGCCAACTATAAATCGGCCTTTAGAAATCGCAGTAAATGGTATAATTAGCAGGACTTGCTGAAATACCTGCTCGTTGTTATTCCACGGTTTTTTATGAGGCAAGGTAGCATTAAGGATAAAAGTATGCTATCCTCTGTGGAAATTTTACCTTTAATTGAGTTCTTCATACCATATTCCCTGAAATTCAAGGTACAAGAAGTGGATTATTTACATTGCCCCTGGAGTGATGCAACGTGAAAAGCACCTCCGACAAACGAACTCCCGATTAACGAACTGGAAAATTATTGGTCCCTTGAATTTCGCTTAGTAGAAGTTTTACTGTAGTGCCCAAAGGAAACGAAGTGTGTTCTCCAGCGTAAGGCAGCTTTGTTAGTGGCCATCCCCTACTCTATGTTGGGTTCGGTGATGGCTGTATTGTTTTTGTTGCATCCATTACAATACGAGGTGAGTGATCCTTGTCATTGGTGTTCGATGAACTTCCCTGTCCCCTATGATCCCGTCACTATCCAAATTACTGAGTCTGCCGTATGGGCCTTGAATATTCTCGATTTTAATCGGCATGCACTCGGTTTTCGTAGGGTTCCTGCTGAGAATGGGGAAGTGCCATTTCAAGCCGACTTGGCTAGAAAAGGACGCCAACTGTTATTTAATAAGGAGTGGTGCCGTGCAGGAGATTTGGAGGAAAGGGCATTCTGCACTGTATGTATGAGTCAGATTGCTATCACGGCAGGTTTTCAAGCACTTGAACAACATTACAAATCGGACAAACGCAAAGATGCCTGTCGCGTCAAGCTATCAACTGGTCAGCTTCGGCTTGAAAGTGAGCACCCTGGTTTAACCTCAGCAGGAGAGGTGCCGACAACCAGTAGAGCTCCAGTTCGCATTACGTACCCAGCTGACAGTGGAAACGTTGCCGCTGTGTACTGGCTTTTGAAATGCTGTCTCTCCAACTTCCCTGCAAATTTGTGCGATGGGATCTAAGCTACTTTCCAAGCTATATTCCCGAAAGCTGTCAGTCAAATGTTCACTTTTTAAGAATTGTGTTGTTGTGGTATTCTGCTTTTTAAATCTGCCACGAGTTCCTGTGCATCACGGGCCGCCACAGAGCCTTGTGCGGGAGATTCGTGTGAGGAGCCGTGCGGCTGCAGAGAGGTGAGATGCACGCGGCAGATTTAAAAAGCTGGAATACAGTACGCATAAGGAAGTCAGCACGCTCACACGTTTATTGTCAATTGTCTTGTTCAGGTGCATGAGAGGGATCGATTAGAGTTCCTCAAAGAAGCCAGAGACCACTACGTTGCTGTCTGCTCACACACCCTTAAGAAATCGGTGCTGAAGACGAAAGCACTCGCGAAGCATTGCCGGTGTATTCACCCCAATGAAAGGACGTCCAAGCGAAGCAGCAGTAACATAGCGGCAATTGCTCGGGAGCTCCCTCTTTCAGATGAGGTAAAAATTGACGTCCTCTTGGATGAGCGGAGGATGCTTCAAATGGAAAAGGATGATCCAGGTAGTCAGGAAATGCGCATTGATGAGTATTTGGCACAATTTTTCCATATCAATAGATCATCTGGGGAACCGAAGTACCCTACAGTGGCCACAGTTGTGAAGTGTGTGTTGTGCCTTTCACATGGGCAGGCGGACATTGAACGGAACTTCTCCTCATCTGGCCGAACCCTCACTTCTGATAGAGCTTCAATTTCTGAGCAGACACTTGACTCATACATGGTGGTGAAGGGTGTTATGAGGAAGTATGGCAACAAACCAGAGAATGTTCTAATGACAAGGGCATTGCTAGCTTCTGCCCTTAGTGTTCACGCGAAGTATTGTGAGCACATGGAGAATGAGAAGAAGAAAAGGGAAAACGAAAGTCGTATGGCTGAAGAGGAGTTGGCAAGAAGAGCAAAAATACAGGAAAAATTAAAACAAATGGAAGAAGAGCGAGAGAAATTGTGTGATCAGCAGGAAAGGCTTAAAGCTATGAGGAAGACTGAAGAAGAGAAAAGAAGTGCGTCAGATAAGCTGGTTGAGGTAACCACCAAAAGGCTTCAAACTTCTGTAGAAAAGAAAGCCATGGAGGGAGTTGCTTGAAGGAGCAGAGACAGTCCGAAAAGAAGCTACAGAAAAGAGAAAGGAGGCTGAGAAAACTCAGCAAAAGGTGGAGCAGTGCACCTCTAAACTTATATCAGACTTCTTCTCCCGCAAGCCCAAGGACACAAATACGTATTTACTAATGCTGTGCATTTTTCCCCTCGTTTTGTTCTTCTAGTCTGGAAAATGTGTCTGATGTAACCACATTATATTTATCACTCAACAAAGAAAATATTTTATTTTACTATTTTGTGACCGTACGTTTTTAGTTAGGAAGTACGTGCAAGTTATTTTTTTTGGAAAGTAAGAGTTTTTTTATTTTGCATTACTTTCATGCGAACAAAGTTTTATTTGACACATTTTTTAATACGTTGTTCAATTACTTTCCCTCTTCAAAGGCACGATATGTACCAGGAAACATCAGAGCCCTGCATTCTCTGCCAACTCCCCAACTGGCGGCCGACTGGACCCTAAAAATCCCTTGCAATGCACGAATTGAAGACGTGCGAGTACAAGATATGTGTTCGAATCGTGCATTTTACAGATTTTCATTGCTTAGTCGGCCAGTTGGCTGCCAGTTTGCGAGTTGGCGGAGAATGCAGGACTCTAGGAAACATACACTCAAGTATGTTGGCCGGTTTCAGTAAGGTTTTGGTTGTATTTGGTCAATTTTTGGTCATTATTTGGGCAAAAATAAGTCATTTTTCCATTAATACCAACCGGTAGGACCGCTTGCAGCCCTGCTGATCAGTTCGAATGTTATTTTCTTCTCTTTTCAGACAGGAGAGGATGGATATCAGATACAAACTTTGAAATGAGAATGTTATTAACGTTTAATGAATTTATAAGTAAAAGTTAAATAAACTTTTCTTGAATTTGAATTTTGTACTTATTTTATCCTAATTGCAAAAAATAGCTTTTAAAAGTTTCTTTTTAAAAGTAACTAAAAAAGTAACTTTTAACTTTAATTAGTTACTTTTTACAGAGATTAACTTTAATCAGTTAATTTTTTTTTGGTAACTTTCCCAACTATGGTAGCTACTAATGAGTAAAGATTATTACAACAATGAATATTATGTACATGACACTTGAAAAGTGGGTTACAATAGGTCTTAGGGCTATAAAAAAACATCATTATGAAGAAAAATTGATGAGATAATAAAAAATATATTGCAAGAGTCTCTTAAGCAATTAAACAATTATCAATCATTTGAGTTACATTACTGCAACATTCAGTGGCGTATGCAGGATTGACTTCTGGGGGGGGGGGGGGGTTTCATTAATATTTATGTGCATCATCATAAAATGATATTTAGATTATTATTCACAAATACACTAATTAAATTAACATTCTCTTATCGTGAAGACAATTCAACTATATTTTTCAGCCCAATAAGTAAAATTCTAAGTGCTAGTTCAGGTAAATGAACGAAAACGAATTCAGTTAAACATGTTTGGGGGGGTTATTTATGTCCCCCCCCCCCCTGATCCGTACGCCACTGGTAACATTATCTATTTATCACCACAATTTAGAGCCATTAGCTGAAGAATTTCTGGGAAGTTCACATTCTCCATGCTCAAAAATATTCCCCATACACGTTTTACAGCTGATACTTTGACCTAGATTGGGGGGGGGGCTTAATTTCAGGCATGTACGGTCACTAATTTATTATTCCTTTAAGTATTTTTAAGCAAATCCATAGTAAGTGAAACTTCAATAGTGAAACTTCACTGACAAGGAGACATCGCGTAACTGATGTTCGGGATCCAAATGAGGCAATTATTTTCTGAAACTATAGAGAGATGGCAGGAAAAGTGTCACAGCTTTCTTCCACATAGGCCCGGGTTCGAGAGAAAAACGCTATTAAAGAATCTTCCTCCGTGTAAATACTTTAAAGTTCGCACCTCTCTCAACAGACCTCGTAGCCCAGTGGGTTGAGGTGCTGAGCCGGTTATCCTCATATTGTGGCTGGGGTTTGATCCCAGGTTGTGGCAATTTTTTTTCTTTTGAATATTTTACGGAATTCCTGTAAATTGCCCACTCCCATACATTTACGGCAGAGGCAACAATTTTTTTTTTATTTTCAACCTATTTGCTGGATTTTCAATCAATGCTCATGGGAGACTTTCGAAGCTAATTTCGGGATTCTTGTTCAGCCAAAAAGAGGCTACACATGCTGACAGGCCTAAGATATTTAGATTTTGAAAATACAAGGATACTTTCGTGAATAGGATGGGCTTCAATTGATCGTGGGTCTTTCTCAAGGCCGTAAACAATGAGCGGATTATTACTTATTAATTAGCAACGATGTACTCAAAACTTCCCAGGAGTCTCGCTCGAGTAACGACTTCTGTAACTCTATTTCTTGTTCAATAGTGAACATGATATAGTTAAAAAAGAGGTGGCCTATATGGTTTCATATGCATTTGAAACGATCTATTGTTTAATAACACAGAAGAGCTCCAATTCCACATTCAGGCAAGATTTTAAACACCCCATGTCCACACACTAACAAACAGTGCCTAAAATGGTATTCCTCACTTATTGAATAACTATCATATTTTGACTAGGAAAAGCAGATTTCCAGGCTTATTTCTCAATTCCCAAGACTTTTCCTGGTATTCCAGGTTTTCCAAGCCTGTAACAACTCTGATATAGAATCCATACTCACATGAAAATCCTTCTGCTTCTTCTAAGTCCTCACCATTGTCATAACGTGCACGCTTCTTGGGGTCCGATAAAATTCCATATGCCTCGCCTACTTCCTTGAACTTTTTCTCCTGTTCCTTCTTCTCAGAATCACTAGCATCAGAATGTCGATCTGAAATGGAGATACATGAATTGTTAATTCCTGGAATGATTTTATTTATATGCCATAAGATCAGAAATATATTTTATGCATTGCAAAAGGACCTGAAGACATCCTATCAAACAGTTTGCAGGCTGGTGATCTGTAGTACAGTGAAACCTTGTATTTGCATTATTGGAAATAATGTTTTCCCGCAATTTACACCACTTTTGCAAGACCCATTAAATTTCCTGTTCCCAATGTATACAGAACCCCGAATTTAGACTTAACATTTTCAGTTTTCCTGCAATTTGTCTAGTTCACTTTAGTTCTAAGTTCACTTCTAAAGTCACTAAGTTCACTTCTAAAGTCCATTACTCATGCATATCATCCTTTGTAAAACACTTTTTGACTTAGTCTTGTACATATATGTGGAAAAAATACAAAAGACAGCAGCAATAGGACCTCTTTTAAGGAAGAATTTCAATGTGGTGGGAATAGCATACAGCGCCACTAGAAACAGAAATTTGAACTACATCAACTCATAATCTGCCAGATATGATTCAAGCTATGAAATGAAGCGTAGTCTTTTTTATGCAAGGCATTTTCAACCCAGTTACCGATACTTCTATTATATAGTTCTTTTACGGTTTCTATCCATAAAAATTTTAATAAATATCTGGTTTTAACTTCGTAAATCGCTGAAAGATAGTAGTTTTCTGGCAAATGTGTTGATGCCCCTGACGACAAGGGTTGTGTCGGACATCGAAATGCCAGAAAACATGGAACCTTTCGCCCATTTGGACACCCCAAAAGCTTTAATTTGCAAATAATTATTTTTAGAAAAAATATCATTGTTAATGTAATGAGGAAAATTCGAGCATACCGAAATAAAAATGAAAACTAAGAAACATTTTCATGACGCAACACTCCTTGCCGCGGCTGGATGATTAACGAGATTGACGATCAGTTGTCATCGTTTTTGATGCTATTGTCACGTCGGAAGTTAAGAAATTAAGGTTTATTTCAATGGAGCGGTTAAGTCTGCTTCATCTACATTGCAGTTTCAGGAGGCTGGTGAGGATAAACTTCTACTTTTTCTGCAACCGATAGTTTTGTGCCGTCACTTCACACCGCTGGCATCGCTCCGACTGCTCAGATCGGACATGGTCATAATATCTGTGCATACGCAGCAAAGCATTTTAACGAAGTTTCTTGCACCTTACAGCCAGAGAATAAAGCAATAAAGCATTATATTTAAGCATGCCTAAATGTGTGCAGCATGAAGTAGCGTCGCCACGCCAAGTCACTAAACCTTAAGTAGCGGTTTCTCAGCCAACAGTGAGGACTTCAAACTGCAATGTGCGTAACTTAATCGTATAATTCGTTTAGATTGAGTGTACAATTATTTTTAAATGAAATTACCGTGAAATACAAAAAGTTACGTTATATTCCAGCAATTAAAGGAAATATTTAAATAAAGTGCAGAGTCAAAATCTCTTAAAACAACGTCAATGATAAGATTTGTTGATTTCTCAGAATTATATGAGGTTGTTTTCGTAACACTGCCGGACTATAGCGTGCTCTTGGATGACCGGATTATGCGTTCTCGACTGTAATTAAACCTGCGGGGGGGTATTCATTTTTTACTTAAGTAGAAACTATGAAGAATGAAAACTGATTCTTGTACAGATATGATGAAAAATGAAAGAACTCGTGGTGGACAACTGAGATCATTTGAACTGCCTCGATTCCCGAGTTATAACTATGATAGGCAAGACCCAGTGTGTGCTGTTCAAACTCTCAGAAATGACTTGGTAGTGATTGCTGTGAGCAAATGCTTGAGGAACTGCAAAAAATTGAAAATAAATTGCATAAGCTTATTAATAGGCAGAGGAAGTCCAAGCAGTTGAAAATATCAATTTTTCTTAAATAATCATGCTATATTCATTACATACGTACATAGTTTCAATGGTTGCTAATAAAAAATATAATGTAAACCACCCTGCCATCTTCATCCTTTCCCAATTTTCAATTTTCTATTTGTTAAAGATGTTTAATGTATTTTTTTCATCAAATATAAATAAATGAGAAACGTGCTAGTTCAAGGAATAAATTATGAAACTGCTGTTTTTCAGTTTATCAGTGTTTCTTATTTTTACCCTTACTGCAATAAAAGAACATGGATGTAGAAGTGAAAATTCTACTTTTCCCACAGTTTGCATTTTCCCACAATTTACAATTTTTTCTAGGGTCCCTGGAAAAGTGTAATTTAGGGGTTTTACTGTAGTTGCCTAAGCACAAAAATGAAAATTCCTGCATCGCGCAATTGAACCCAATGTTAATTAACCTTCATATAGCCATGGGCTGATATATTGGATAATGCATGTAGCTTAATAAAATCTTTATAATGGATTCAGATATTTTTTTTTACAGTCATGAAATTGACATTTCTGAGGGGTTCCACTACAAGTAGATGGCATAAAGAATGCTTAGGATATGCTAAGCAAATGTAGACACATTAAATGGTCTTATTCAGTTCACACCACAGTTCAGGCACCCAAACAAGTAAGCAGAAGATGTAGGGACAGTTTTAGCCAGCAACTCTAAATTCACAAAAGTAGAATTGCAAGAAGCAACTGTGCAAAAACAAGGTAAACCTATCCCAAAAAAAGGTGGTATCACCTATAAATATTAGGGAATACAATGAAGATAAAAATAATATGTAAAAAATACTTCTTTTTTAACTATGCTTATATTCAAGTGTACTAAAAAGTAAAAAAATAATTTATTCATCACTTGGAAAATAAAAGGGTGGGCCCTTTTTCTTCATCAACATCCAACCTCTGTCATTTAAATCAGTATCTATTCCACAAGCGCCCACCTTGTGGAATAGATATTATTATAGATGACAAAGGTTGGATGTTGATTAAGAAGAAGCACCCATTCTTTTATTTTCCGAGTGATGAAAAAATTATTTTTTACTTTCTAGTACACTTGAATATAAGTGTGATTTAAAAAAAAGTATTTTTTACATATTTTGTCCAAACATCTAAACATATTTACTACATACATGTGACATATGTACAACTTTTTAGTCCTTATATTAATTGTGCAATGGTTCTTTGAAATTAAAATTATTAGCATTTCGTCTAACTATAAATCCTAACTTCTACTAGTGACATCGGCAGTGGGAGGGAAAGCTCCAAGAGCCTTCATAATGGATCTCAATGACAGGAAAAGGATGCACTGAGTGCCAAAGGTCCCCAAACCAAACTACATAATTTGGGCTAAGAGTCACATTTTCACTCCACTACCAAATCGATGTCAACACATGAATCAGTCATTAAATTTACTAACTACCAAGTTAATCTACTTTAATTTTTTTTTTAAATATTGTGTGTTGCGGGTTGCGTCGTATGTAACCATTGTGTGTTGCGGGTTGCGTCGAATAGCCCATACAACACAACCCGCAACATTAGGTAATTAGTAAATTTAATGACTGATTCATGTAGTGACATCGAGAGTAAATAAGTTTGCCACATTTCAGCTCGATTGAACATTGGGAAGTGGATTAGATTTCGATTACAAGATTCCATCCAGACAAACCAACAAACAGGGTAAATTAAAATAAGCGTGGTAAAATGACCTAAAAGTTGGATGGACTGTAATCTTTTTGAAATAATTATTAACGAGCAATCTATGTATTCTTGACCACATATTCAATTGAAGTTATTTACCTGGGTGATGAACCAGAGCTCGCTTGCGGTATGCCTTCTTAATGTCATCATCTGTGGCTCCCCGAGTGACTCCTAGGATTTTGTAGTAGTCCTTCCTCTTTGATCTCTTCAGGGCTATCTTCGCTTCTTGCAGGAGCTTCCTACAGTCTGTGCCTAAAACAATTAAAAAAAAATGAAATTTCTGAATCACATGAAATTATCTATTCTTTTGATAGGAAAATCCAGTTTCAGGCTATACTTTGTAGAATGTTTTAATATCCATTTAAAATTTTTTAGTTATATTCTACACTTTATTTTTAAATTCACAACGCGTTTCACCATCTCAGGTGCAGGTCTAATTTCCATTGAATTTAAAAATAAAGTGTAGAAAAGCACTAAAATTTTTTAAATGTATATAATTTGACATTAGTTATCTTGTTTCAAGGAAAAGTTTACTAACTATTTAAATCTTTAGTCACAAAAAATATTAAATCACACTTTTCTCTCAGCATAAAAAAATCTAGCACTGTAACATCCAACGCTAATGATACCATTCTAAGCATTAATGCATATTTGGTATAGTCATTAATTTCATGTTAGTCAGGACAAACCTGCCCATTACATTAACATAAATTATGCTATGATAGAAGTTACAAAGGCAAATACTAAATACAGTTGACCCTTGCTATTCCTGACTACATTTATGGGGTAAGGGGATGTAAATGTGGAATAACTGAAGTTTGCATTATCTGGAGTTTTCTCAAAATGGACACACATTGATTTTTTAAAGGTATTCTCTATCACCTACGATTTCCAATCACTTTCCATGAAGTAGGAGGTCATCCTGAGTAAAAACAATGGCTGAAATATGATAATCTTGGGTAAATAAAATGTATTATGAAATATTTCCGGTATTCAATACCAATTTCTCTCGCACATATCGCATTTGCATCCCTCAGTAGTGTTTTCTCGCTTCTACCATCAAAAATAGGAAAATCAGTTAATCGAAATTCTATTTAGTGACAAGTTAAAGTCATCTAACGAAAAAATTGTATCATGAGATAATTGTTAATGATATGGTAAGTAATGATGTCTCACAACCCCCTAAAAAACCAACCGCACAAAACACCAGAGACATGTCCGTATTATATGGGGTTCCAGATTACCCAGGTCCGGATCGCAAGGGTCTGCAGTAGAATTTACCTCTGAAGCTGTATTTACATCAGAATTTCATTCAATAGAATGACGTTGATGAATTCACCAATAATTATTTCAACAGAATTAAAAAATTACTGGTCACTTACTCTTGCTCTTGTCCATTTTAACGGCCTTCTCGTAGTCCATTACAGCCTCTTCATATTCATTGAGGTCCATGTAGCATTTAGCTCTCCTTAGGAGAGCCTTTAGATAATTATTATCGATATTCAAAGCTACCGTGCAATCTTCAACTGCTTCCTTCAACCTTCCAAGCTGAAAAAAAGACCAGGATAGCACTTAGATACACATACTCAACAAACAAATTCTATTTTGACAGTTGCTTGCAGGCTGAAAAAAATGCATTGACAGGTATCATTGTACTCAGCCTACAGAATAAAATGCTGGTATGCCAGCTGCTGTACTTATTCACATAAACAAAGTTCTTTTTCCAAAAATGCCAGTGAAAATAAAAGAGATGGTGGCGTAAGGTACATGTTGATGCATACTTCTAATTCGCTGAGGTGGGTGGATTTCTGTCACTAGAGGAAAGGAATCATGAGCCCTATAGGTAAATATGGTCATGTGGCCAAAGTTGAATAACCTTTTGCTGCATGCAGAAAATATGATAGGCTGCAAATCATAAAAGTGCAAGACTTGTGGGAGAGGCTATGAAGGTAATATCGAGGGTAATTTGCGGTATCTTCAAATCTTCAAAGCACATCACACTGCACTGTGCAATAATGTTCTCCAAAGATACTGGACAAGTATTCCTCAGTTGATAAGCTTTTTTTAAACTTACTGCCATTAAAATGTAGATAGATTTTTAAAAAGTAATAACACAAAAACTATAAGAGGTCTTACTAAGAATAAAAAATGTTTTATGTTCCAAGTTCATTCCTTTTATATAAATATTTTCAACAGTTTAAATAAATGTAATATTTTATTTTTAATTTGAATCAAAGTTTACGTCAAAATACAGGATTAAGGAATAATGTGAATAAAATAATGGGGTAAATGTAATTAGTAAAATTTATTGGAGTTTTAATGATTGTTAAGAAGACTTGATGTAAAACAAAATGAAAATATGTACCAAAATTCGACTTCTGATTTCCTTTAAGTTGCACCTTCCTGTGCATCTAAATATTCTTCAAGGTTTTTAACAATAATGATCCTGTTTCTTAAATAATGGCTGTGTAAATAACTAAATTTTCCATATGTTTTGCACCATTTTCATTCTCTTATGCAATATTATACTGGGTATGAGATCTAATTCTATTTAACTACATACTTGTTTTGCATCAAGGTGATTACTGCAGTCCCGAAGTCTAAGAAAATTGTATCATCGAATAAAAAATAGATTTTTAACCACATTGTGGACTTCCATCCTTCACACACAAAACAAGCACAAAATCTGATAAAAAATTGATTACTAATAATAATCGGCCGGCCCATTTCTATATCACATGAACGGGAGCATCACAATTGCACCATAGGCAAAAAATGGCAGTCGGGGTTGTCAGCTGAGTGGTCTTGGGGTAGTGGAGCAGTTCAGATGGTGTTTCTAAAAAGAAAGGATATGAGACAGGGAGAGAGAGCAAGTTGGAGGGGGACGGAAAGAGTTGTGGAGGATGGGAGGGGGGAAAAGAGGGAGAGAGAGACTACGAAGAGAGAAGGGAGGGACGAAGATCAAATAGGTGAAAGGAGTGACGTGATATGATAATTTGTGAGATACTACGTATCTTGTATCATGTACGGTAGTATTATCACTCTTGAGGAGATTCAGGTTCACCACTTTGGAAGATAAAAAAAATCTACGAGACTAGAAAAAAAATTAGTACATCTCTCCTAATATATAATGGCCACTTGTTAAATTAATCAAAATTCAGTTTTTCTAAGGTCGAAAATTGCCATTTTCACCACTTCTGAAGATTTAAAAAAATCTACGTGACAAGAAAAAAAATCTAGTACATCTCTCTTAATACAGAATGGCCACTCGTTAAATTAATCAAAGTTCAGCTTTTTTTCAGTCGAAAATTGCCATTTTCCCTGTTTTCTTGCATTCATTCAAAATTATATTTTTAAAGCATGGATTGATTAATTGTTATTGATTTAATGGAAATATGCAGTAGGTAAATCATTCACAGCTCGATATGATGCCGGTTTTTAAATAAAAATTTAGAATAACATCTTTTAAGTAATTTAAGAACTACATAATTTTTTCCCGGCGAATACTGTGAGTAGACACACACGTAAGGTTACACACCAAGTTAATATTTCAATTTCATCCAATGTTTTGATATGCACCTCGCTCTTCAGATGAGCAAAATGCTTATCGAAACATTGGATAAAATTAAAATACTAACTCGGTGGGTAAACCGAGAAGAGTTTACTTATCTTTTAAGCAAATTTTCATTATCAATCTAACCAAAAGTTAAGTGAATTTAATGCATCCGGCACTCGCTGAAAACTTGATGAAATGGGTACCTGTTTTGTTTAAAACATACTCAACACACACCTTAATCCTGGGAAGAATTTCCAGGATATGGAAACAGGGAAGTACAAAGAAAAGTTGATAGGAAGAGAATTGAATTCCAGTTGACAAATGAAGTTTTTACAAACGGTCAGTTGAACAAATGAACTTTTGGTTTAAAATCATGCAAAGGTAAAACACAAGGAGAGGTCAAATCTGGGTCACTTTTTTCATGACCACTGCTGTCTGTATGCATTTCGATTTCTTCCTTTGCTTCAAACCCAGAGGACAAAAGTACTTCCCTCTTAATTTCATCTTCCTTAGCAAATGCCTTACTTTCAGAAGTAATACTGCATATATTGCAACAGCAAGATTATCAATACATACATAGTTCATAAGATGTGATTTCATTTCATATGATGAAAGGTAATGTAATATTTAAGATGTCTACATATTTTTCTTTTTCATGACTGTTTCTTATATATTTTACACCATACTGTTTTCAAAAAAGGATTGTAGAAAAAAACATTTTCATAAAGTAACATCATTCATTATAGCCCTGAGGATGAATAAATAATACATTCGAAACATTGGCGGAAGTTTTGCATTTTCATTTGACCTAAACTCCTGATACATCATATTATCAATAGTATTTCTATGAGAATCCTGAAGTCACAGTGAGCAACATTCTCAAACAATCACTGTTTCGGGAGAGATAGTTACACCATTGCGCTCCGTGATAAAATGAAAATGTAAATGTAACTCGCAGCAGCTATGTGGTTTTAAGAGACTTCTAAGGTACCCCCATGAAAACAGAAGGGTTCACATGCTGTCAAAGATATTATTAAGCAGCCTGTATCTTCACTTGTGCCAGTGAAATGACAAAGTTTTCTCTTCTCCCACTTGAGATAAACTCAGATGATAGGATTGCATGATTTAGTAGACATTAGATTAAATGAAACCTAATACTGGGAGATGATGTTGAAAAAACATTTAATGAAAGGAAGCAGCTCTGCTTGAAGCTTCTTAAGGGGATTCTATAGCAAAGCTAAAAAGGTAATTTCAGACATTTTCCTCTTCCCCAGAAACGGCTTTACTGTGATAGCTGAAGACTTGCAATTTTTTCCACCATAGAAGTGTCGTTTGTTGTTAAAAAATGGAATAATTTTCACACATGCAGTTGTTTTTTTTTGTAAAAAAAAATAGCAAATCTTCCTGTTTTCCAGTGATACATCAGGGTCATTCCACGTCAGTTCAACCACACCATGACACCCACTGACTTGGATTTTGACGAAATTTGGTACATATCATTCCTTGACTAATTTAAGACACAGCTCCAAATTTTATTCATTTAGCTCTAGGAGTTTTTTAGTTACAGCCTCTCAAACTTCAAGCAAGTTCTCAATTTCTTCCATTCAGGAGGCTCGCCTCTTTAAGCTGTACTATTTTACTCAAAACATTTTATCTCACTCATTTGTGGATCAATTCTCCAGATATTTTCCAGTTATGACCACAAGGCTATGAATATTTCAGGAAAAAAATAGCATGAGCCCTTAAATTGTCTTTTGCTGTCTTAAAAAAATTCTTATGTTAAGTCTTAGCATAATTTTTCGGCAAAAAACATGGTTAACTACTAGTGCCATTATCACTAAAAGGGTATTTTTTAATCAAAACATTTTTTATCATTATCATCATAAAGGTATGTACTATCATCCCCAAGAATAAAAATAAGGGCTTTTTCATTCCTTTATTAAAAATTAATGCTACATTAGTTTAGTTTTCACAAAATGGCTTCCGGAGCAGGTTTTTGTGATGTTCTCCATTGCCGAATGAAACTGATGTGATGAAACTTAAGTTTTTGTCCTAATAAATTCATAAAATATTGATTTTATGAGTGTTTGAATGCATGAGATCACAGCTATGAATACTTTATGAAGGGTATAACAGCAAAACTTCAGCCCACAATTCACGTAGTCGAAAATGTTACATATTTGCATACCTTCCCATTTTACAGTTTAATTTTTCTCTATTGGTTGAGCCTTCATTGAGTATGCATGTATTATCCTCAGATGCCAGATTTATCCTACACCTAACTTTTATGAGTTTTCTTTGATCCACCAATAATGAAAATTTACATGCAATGGAGTGTTAATTGGGATGAATCAGAGTAAAATTGGCATTGTCGTAAAATTACAATATTACGGTGATCTTTTCCTCTAAGGAATTCCTGGGAGTAGTTAGTGTGATATAGGGGAAGAGAGGAGCCTTACCCGAAGGGGAAATTTTCAAATGACAGGAGATAAAGAGTGGATAGAAATTTTATTTTACCATTGTGATGGTCCGATAAATATTCTTGTATTTTAGCTGTATGATTACCAACTTGACTTTGACCATGGCAGTACATGCATACACCTCCACTAATCACCTCTGCTGCCTCACGCATGATGAAATGAATCTCCATTTAAAGATTCAACAACCATTTCTAAAGGCTGTTTTACATGGGGCACAAAATTGCACAACTTCAAACTGCATGTTTTTCTCAATCGGGCGAGCAATCATTTTCAAATTAGAACAGGGGCTATGTTGCCATCTCGCATTCATGCACTCACCCATGCGTTCTTACAATTCACGGCTATACACGATGCAATTTGAAATCCACGTTCGTACGTACATCAAATTGTGCAATTAAACGCCCCATGTAAAACGGGCTTAAAATAACTATCCTTATTTAACGTACTTAATAAGAAATGAAACAATTTGTCGTAACAGAGAAATTGCCACAGGAAACAATCGGCCTGGAGCCAGAATCGAACCACAGACATTTGGCTTGCCGGACCAAAGCACAGTCCACTACGCTACCCAGGCTTCCTGGGCAAGGGCCTAGCCACGTTAACACACCGGTTCCCGTCAGATCACCGAAGTTAAGCAACATTGGGCCCGGACAGGGGTTGGATGGGTGGCCCTACTCTATGCCTCTACCGGGGTGGATGGAGGGGTGATACTCCCTCCAGACCTATACCGGGAGGCCGAAGGGAGATATACCCAGACTGGGAAGGTAGGAGGGAGGACTCCCTCCATACCTGTACCGGGAAGGTTGGGGGTGGCCCCTCCTTCATACCTCTACCGTGGTGCTCTTTTCCCCTGTCTACAAGTGGCAGGAAGGTTAAACGTGGGATGGCACAGTGGACCAAGAGGTCTGAGTGCCAGGAGCGCTCCAGAAGGCTCTCGCCCACCCATACAATCTCTACCCAGGCTTCCCTAGTTCCAATTTAGCAAGATATAAGGGGACTCGGCTAAGCCCTTGCTATCCATCAAAGATGGCAACAAAATGGGAGCAATGGACTTCAAGGAAGCCACAACCCATGCAATTGCTTCCTATTCCAGCACTTGTACTGTACAAATGAAGATATTCAAACCTGCTGAAAACATGGTGATGAAATTAACATCCAGTCCCCTTGTATCCTCCTAAATTGCCACTGGAATTAGGAAGCCTGGGTAGCATAGGGGTCTGCACAATGTCCCGGCAAACCACAGGCCCAAAGGACCTCTACATTTTGAATGCATCAAAAATAGAAAAAAAAATATTACTTGTATAGAAAAAAAAATATATAACTTCATTTCTGCTGGTGAAAGGATTTGGTTCCCTCCTCACAAGCGAGGTAAACAGACCTGAGTAATAGGAGTTACAGCACTCAGATGACATAAGGTCAAATGAAACTTAATATTATGAGATGTCCACAAAAAAATTCACATGGAAGAAAGATCCTTTCTAATCAAATGCCCATTAAAACAAAAAAAATCCCATCATATGACAGTCTCTGAGGCCTCAAAAGTAAAAGAATGATGCAGTGTGCCAAAGTAACACACACCACAGCCTTGGGATATTTCATTTGTGCCAGAGACATATGCTCGTACGATAAGGGTTAATATTTTGATTGGCTCCCTAACATTGTGTTGCATTAGTAGTGACTCTTAAATACTTCAACACAAAATGCATATAAAGACTTTTGCAGCGGTCATATTAGTATCACACTAACCTTGGATAAAACTGTAGCCCTATTGAAGTATAACTTGGCATTTGTCATGCGATTGTTTGGATCAGTGGCCAGGGCTTCGGAATATAACTGATAAGCTTCCGTAAAATTTCCTTTCCTGAATGCTTCATTTCCTTCTTCTTTCTTTGCTCGCAAATGTTTCGCTTTCTGAAAATGAAAAATAAGAATTAAATAAAAATTTCCCCACTAGATTTCATATTAGTAAGAGCACATTTTGTACCTCACAAATAACTTTAAAAATGTGGCATAGCCCACCCAATCATGCACCACTCTATAAGAGCAGCTTGCAGATTGTTTATTTGAATCAATTACAAATGATAAAGATACACATCTTATTACAGTTTCAAACATCAGTTCAGTTAGTACATGTTCATAATTGAATAAAATGCTTTAAACTTTTCTAAAACTGTAAAAATGTACAAGGTGTCTTATTTAATTATGAATATGTAATAACATTCAAATCTTATACAAAGTGAAGCCAACAACAATAAAATTTTTATTCTCAGTTGTTTGTCTTAAGAGAGGTGGTCACCATTAACCAATCATAAGTAACCAGTTTTCAATTCTCCAACAAATGTGTGGCATTAAAACAAAAATTAAGATGACAGAAAAATTGATAGTGAATAGTTAAGCAAATGAACACTGCTATTATAAGATCTGGTCCTTCCCTGGCGTACTAGATGCAGAAATTCCTCTCGGATTCCCCATAATGGCTGACGTTTCCATGCTCAACTCGAGCATCACCCTCAGGGCAGTTGAGTGTCCTGCTGCCTGAGGACAATGCACGAGTCCCGCAGCAAAACGCTGGCTGTTATGAAGAACCTGGCCTGGTGGAGTTTCTAAACAAAGCTCTTGTCTACATATTCAATGTGTAGGCTTTCATCTGCGGGCCATGAGACAAATTTCTTATCAATTCATGGACAATGAAAATAGCAAAACAATAACATTGGTGTTTAAATTGGCTCTAATACTGTTGTGCTAATGACTTAATACATTTACAATATTTTGTCATTGTAGTTAACTTATTACTGTACTTAATTTTACCTATTGCAACATGACTATTGCATCATCAATAATGTATCAATGTACCTTACATAACCATGATCCCAGGGAAAATAATCATAATCTTAATTCATCTGTTGGACAACAGGCATTGTGGTAGATGTCGTCAGTCATTATACACCTCATGCGAGGATACAGGAACAACAAAATGCACAGAATACAAAACACATTATAAATATAAATTAGAACCTTATTGTAGAGAAGTCGATTTCAAAGTATTCATCTAGAGAGTATAAAGGTTTTGTTAAAAGCCATTTCTCTAGGGCCGTGCAGAAAACTTTGTCACCTACCATTCTTGCTGAGTTGGGCAGCATATTAAAGCACTTAATAGCCAAATTTTCATATTTAAATGATTTAGCCAGTCTACAGTGAGGCATGTCTAGTTTGTGGTAGGCTCTAGTGGCGTGGTTCTGTACATCAGCCCTTATTGAGTACATGTGAAGATTTACTTTGATGTACAACAGAATATGAAATATATAAAGGCTATATACAGTCATTATGCCTAATCTAACAAAACGTTTACAATGTTCATTAAATCATGTGTTAGTGATTACCCTAACCGCCTTCTTCAGAAGTAATATCAGTTTTACATCTGAGACATGCCCCCCAAGTCTGATACCATATGTAAGGTGTACTTGAAAAAATGCGTAGTATGCACTAAGAAGATTGTCTTTGGTCACACACCATTCCAGTTTTCTGATTAAGAACAGGGCTCTGGCTAGTTTTTTCCTAATGTTAAAAATGTGAGAACTCCAAGTTAATATGGGGTCAAGGTGAAACCCAAGAAGTTTAACAGCTTCATTTTCCAGTGTAACATGTTGAAGGGAACAGGTTAAAAATTGGGTTTTCATTGGATTTATAAAGCATCCATTATCTGAGAACCAATCGTTTGCTTGAGCTAGCGTGCCAGATATCATCTTAGTTGTCTCAGTGGGATTGATACCCTGATGCAAGAAAGTTGTGTCATCAGCATACAAGACACAATCAGTGGATACATCCACTGGTAGGTCATTGATCATCAGTAGGAATAGGAGGGGACCAAGTGCAGATCCTTGAGACACCCCATGCCTAACCTTGAAGAATTCTGATTGGGTACCATTGGCGTGTACCAGTTGCTTGCGATTGCACAGATATGAGGACATGAATTCAAATTCAGCACCCTGGAAGTCATAGTACTGTAGCTTCTGTAGAAGAAAACTAGAAGCATTATGTGACTTCTGTAGAAGCATTACGTGATCAACACAGTCAAATGCAGATGACAGATCACATAGGGTAAGTGATAAACTATGCTTTTCTTCAAATGCATTGATAATTTGCTTAATTATACAATCAACTGCTTGGGTTGGGCTTTTGCCGACTCTGAACCCAAACTGAGTTGATGTAATTAAATTTAGGGATTCAAGGTGGTTCACAATTTGAGTGCGAGTAACACTTTCAAAAATATTAGCAAAAACTGGGATGATGGAGTTTGGACAGTAGCTACTTGGCGAATTTATATCGCCATGCTTATAAACAGGAATAAACTTTGTGTATTTGAGGATGTCAGGAAAATTACCCGATTGAAAGCGTGAATTGATGACTGTTGCAAGAGGATATGCTATTGAGTGAATAACTGACTTGATTAAATTCCTAGAAAGATCAAATATATCCTTACTGTTGGAGTTTTTAAAAGATTTTACAGCTCTGATTATTTCCAACTGTGAAGTTTCCTTCCACGGAAAGGGGATGCTATCGGTATGGAAATTCTGAAGGAGTTGGACAGAAGTCACCTTACTGTTTCTGACACAAGGAAGAACGCTCTCCACAGAGTAAATAAATAATGCATTAAGAACATGAGCCTCAATTGGTATTTCCTTGTGCTTGGTGGACAAACGTGTTTCCCTCTTAATGATAGACTAAGCTGCCTTCCATTTATTTGAAGCATTAGCTATATAATTATTGTTGGAATTGTATTTAGCTAGGATTAGTTAAGCATTATATTCCTTTTTAAGTTTATTGTAGTGTTGTTTGAGATCATCGGTACAGGCTATTTTGTAATGTTGATAAGCATTTAGTAAAGTCTTTATCATTTGTTCATGCTTATTGGTGAACCAATTGTGCCGTGGGAATTTCTTGTGTGAAATTTGAATTGATTTTTGGGGAAATGTATGTTCGAATAACAGGATAAAATGTCCACAAAACCAGTGAAACCTCTTTGTCCATCACCATATTCAACCAAGGAGTCCCAGTCAGTTGCACTCAGATTATTGAGAGTTACAAGTTGATGAGGTGTTATTTGCCTAATTATGATGCTTTTGGAGGTTTTCCTTATTAGTTCGTCCAAAACTTTGACATTAGTGGACATTGGTATTGCACAATGGTCTGAAAGCATAGGATCAAAAACATCTACACTAATATCACACACATTAAAGCCAGTAATTACATTATCAAGGCAGGCTATTTTCCTTGTTGGTTCAGAGTTGGCACAGTACAGATCGAAAGACCTTAAATAAATCACAATTATTATTAAATACGTAATACCTTTAAGAGGCCATGGTTCATGATTTTTTCATCTTCTGAGGGTGGAGAGGCGGGTCGCATACTGGCCTTACCGAGGGCTCTACTGCTATAATAACATTGTCATGAAGACAAATGATGGGATAATAAAAAATGTACTTCTAATTCTTAAGCAATCTGACTTTTTTTGATACGATTAATAATATTTTTTTTTCCTGCTATTTTGGGTCATTTGCCATGGAATTTCTGAGTAGTTTTCTTTCTCCACACTCAAAAATTACCACTCCTCTCAATTTTTAAAACCTATATTTGATTAGAAATAGTTGCTTCATATTCAGAAATATAAGGTAACTGAGAGAAAACATTTCTAAAAGTCATATCACTATGTACTATTCTGAAGGACAATTAGGAATTACATCAAGTCATAAAATGCTCAATTGTGCTTATCATGCTGATAATATGAACTTAAAATGGAGAGTTAGTGAAACTTTGTTTATCCTAAACTATTCCGTACCTTATAGATATCTTGAGCTTTTACATGATCAGGTGCAAGACGCAATACATGTTGGAAAAGGGTAAATGCTCGCTCAACATCATCCTGGTAATATGAACAAAGTCCACGAACATAAACAGCATCAGCATTTTGTTGGTCCACTTGTAAAATGTCACTGCAACATGGAATAAAGAAAAAGTAATGATGAAATACATTAAAGAAAGATCATTTCACAGAAAAGACCAATGAAGTTAACATGGATTACTCACATTGCAATGTCTTGAGCCTCTTGGAACCTGCCGAGAAAAGCCAAACACTCCGCCTTTGTTAACTTATGCCTTGTACATGCAACAGCTATTTCCAGCGCTTTGTCCATACAGTAGACAACCTACAAATAATCATGATAAACAGTATAAAAACTAACCAGAGTTGAAAACAGTTCATGGTTCACAAAGCAACCTTTACATGGACATTGACAAGGAGTTCCATGGCATAGAAGCAAGAATTAGCCAAGTGACATGCAAAAGAACAAAATTAAAAATTGCCAAATAAATACAATGGAACTGTATACTAAAAGCAAATATCATTTAAACTAATATAATAAATGTTTCAAGAGGGCATACCTTCCGATATTCCCTCTTGGCATGGGACTTGAGAGAATCTTCTTCAAAATGACGTAGACTGGCAAGGCTGTTCATTTCTGCAGTGATGGCAGCATTATTTGGTTCCAGCTGAATAGAGCGTGCAAGAGCTTGCTCTGCACACACCATGTCACCAAGAGCAATGGCACACTTTGCCAATCGAATATAACCCTGAAAATGACCACATATAAAAGTATAGAGACATAATAAAAAAAAATGCAATTAAAAGGCTCATCAGTTAGTGTTTTACACCATATTAGGTATATGGTGTTAATCACGAACCACTTCTTGAGGATAATGCAAAAAAGAGTGCCTTTCCAAGAAGAAAATAGTACACCTTTTATTAAATAATTCACAACTACATTTTTCAAGGAAAAATTTCCATTCCCACTTCAACTTTGAGGATTGCTTAGAAATCACAAAGAAACTATTTCTCATATGTTTTAATCATGCTGAATATAGCTTATTATTTAGTAGCAGTTCAACAAGAAAACAATCTTGATGTAGAGAGAGAAGGGCACTCACCAACCTGTTAGGATATATTAAGACTATGAAGGCCATTTCCATCATTTTTCAATGTTTTGGTTATTAATTCAATAAATGCATGTTAAATTACTCCATGACAGTAAAATTTTTGAATATTCATCTTACACTTTAGATTAAAGTAGTGTAAAATAATACATATAGATTGAATTTTGAAAATAGTTAAAATAAACAAATTAACACGCATAAAAGTGCCAGGCAATATAGTGGATGGTTGCTGATGGTTGTTGGTTCCACAGAAGGTGCAATGACAGCAACCATAGATTGGCCCACTAGCAGCAAAAGGCTTAACAACTTGTTTAAAGGGGCATGTTTACACCATTTTTTCAAGTATTATACAATTATTTCAATGGAAGGTAAAGAAGAGTTAGGGTCCAGTCTGGGAGAAAATTTTTTGTGAGAAACATAGAAAAGTGAAGGGTATCAGAGAAATGTGAAAGGAAAGTGAAAGGATTGCGCATTTCATAAATGTAAGAAAGAAAGTCGTGAGATTCTTAGTTTTTGAGAAAATAAATGTTGAAAATGACCAAATTCACGTATTTTTGGTGATATTTTGACGCCATATTGCGAGATTTTCTGAAGTCCCGGTAGAGGGATACGGACTAATTTCACGTCTGAAAGATCATTTACCTAATAACGTTGCGGGTCTGAGGAGTGGAACAGGGGTACTAGGGTGGGACGGTACGCGACCTCAAAAAGGCCATTTCCGAACGGAAAGATAGGTTATTTGGCGGATAGTTACGTTTTATTTTCACGAATACCCTTTTAAACCAACGGGGCGGCCCGCAGGGCCGCCCCGTTGGTGATTATACAACCCACCCCAATGGTGATTGCTTTGCGTAAAATTATGGCGAGAGGAGAGTTGGTGAAGAATTTTCCGTATGGAGGAAGTGGAATGAGGTACCTTCAAAGATTATAGGGTAGCTCCGAGAGGATACCCGTCCCTCTTGAGTGTGATAAAGCCATCGAAAAGCGGGAATAGTTTTAAGTTGAAGGCGGGAAAAATCATGCGTGGTGAATATAGAAAATGAAGAAACTGCTCGATCGCTGCGTCGTCTGGGGGAACTAGGAGGAAAACGTCAGTATTTCCAACATGGCGTCGAGAAATTGATTCACATCACAGGTTTAAGTGAATAGTTTACGAAAGAAAAAGGATTTATGAAGCAAATGAAAGGTTAGTATAAATGCGCATATGTAGCGTAGCAATATAAGTGAAATAGGTGGTATAAGGTGATCGGGAAGCAGGTAAAATTAATTTTCTCCCAGACTGGACGCTAACTCACCTTTTCCTAATGGAAAATTGATCACACTGTAAAAACAGGTTTACAAAGGTTTTGGGCAAATGTATCGAAGGGTCCAGTGAGGGAGAAAATGTTTTGAGAGAAACAGGGAACTGAGGGAAAAGAGAGAAATTGCAGCTAAGAAAGTTAAAGGAATGACCATTTAGGTCTTAATTAAGAAAGAAAGGCATAGGATACTTAGCTTTGGAGTGAATAAATATTGAAAATACCAAAAATTGAGATATTTTCATGACATTTTGACACCTAATTGCGATGTTTTTGGAATTGCCGGTGGAGGGATATGTAGTAATTTCACATATAAAATATGACCATACCCCCAACAAGGCTGCGGGCCTATGGAGTGAAACAGGGATGCTGGGCAGGGACGGAACATGGACAGTAAGAGGCCATTTTCAATCAAGAAGAAGGCATTTCTCTGTGATGAGAAAAATGAAAATGCAGTGTTGAGGAAACGTGAAGATGGAAAATGACCTTTTGCAGTGGTGAAAAATGGGGAAAAGAGAGAAAATGAGCATAAGGAGGTTAATTGAAATGTTCATTTATTTAAAAAAATCACCCAAGTGGGTTGGTGGATGGAGGGAGGTGTAGTTGTAGTGTCATCAATGTTGTAGCATATTAGAAAAAAAAACCAAGTGGGTTGGTGATTGGAGGGGGATGTAGCTGTAGTATGGTCAATGATGTAGCATATTTTTTTGAGAAAAAAATCCTCTGAGTGGATTGGTGATTGGAGGGTGGTGTAGCTATGGTGTGGTCAATGTTGTAGCGTATTTTTAAAAGAAATAAATCCCCTGAGTGGGTTGGTGATTGGAGGGGGTGTAGTTGTAGTGTATTTTTTAAAAGAAATAAATCCCCCGAGTGCGTTGGTGATTGGAGGGGGGTGTAGTTGTAGTGTTGTCAATATTGTAGCATATGTATGTAAAGAATAAATTCCCCCAAACGGTCAGCAGAAACATGGTGAATTCGAGGAATGAGCAGACTAGATGCTTCGATACATGTACCAAGAAGTTGTTGAAAACGTGTCGTAAAGCGGGGATAGTTTAAGTT
This sequence comes from Pyrrhosoma nymphula, assembly GCA_963573305.1. Lineage (NCBI taxonomy): Eukaryota > Metazoa > Arthropoda > Insecta > Odonata > Coenagrionidae > Pyrrhosoma > Pyrrhosoma nymphula. The sequence continues at coordinate 64,594,147 of OY754330.1, read as the reverse complement.
GAAGGTGGGAAACATCATGGGCGAGGTGTGTAAAGCAAAGAGGAGTAACTGCTCGACTGCTGTGCCATCTCCGGGAAATAGGAGAAAAAGGTGAGATTTTTGAACATGGCATCGATAAATAAATAAACTTCATAGGTTTTAGTGAATGGTATTGGAAAGGAAAAGGGTTAATGAAGATAATGAAAGTATAAATGTGCATATGTAGCATAGCCACGGCTAACTCTTATGCTAACATACTTTCTTGAACAACCTTCAAAACATACTCTCATTTAAAGCTTCTCAAAAGCATAAATTCCATTAAAAAAGTCATTCAGCTTAAAAAATTGAGATCGCCATTGCCTGATTCAGTCAATTTAGGATGTCATGCAAGTAATCCATTCACCATAACTACAGTCACACATAATAAGCTTTCCATATAAGATAACTAAACCAGTTATAATCAATTAAGGTGAAAACATGGCTGCTGCATTTCCTCCTAGCCTCTTTTCTTTCCATGTTTATAGCAACATTTGCAGGCGAAATAAGAAAAGAATTCATTTAAACCAAAGAACTCTATTGACCATTATTCTATTGGATGATGATCTGACTTTCCTTGCATAAAGAAGACCAAAGGGATTTTTTAAACAGAACAATTACATTTAGAATTTGATCAAAAATATCTTCAGACAAAACTAATTATAAGGGCTTTCTCTGATACATTTTCAGAGCCCAAAAACATATTAAATATTTAGGCTTATATTATATATCTTTCAACAACTAACACCAAGATATACAGAAAAATCTTAACAAATTATGTTATAAATGATGCGATTATTAGAACACTGAAAAACAAAATGAGGAGGAAAACCCAGTGAAAAGTTCACAAAAAGCTGGCAGACACCAACATCTGCATATGAGTGCAAAACATGGGTAATGAACAAGGAACAGGAAAACAGAATAAAAGCTCAAGAAATTATTTTTAGAGAAAATAAAGGATGTATAAAACGAGACCACCTGAAGTAGAACTGAAGTATACTAATTAAACGAAATAATTAAAGAATACAAGGGTGAGAGGACAGATCATGTTGATTGAATGGTCAGCAAGAGATTGCCACTGCAAGCTTTAACTTATGTGCATAAGAAGATGGAGCAGAGGTGGTCCTGAAAATGGATAGGTACTGTAACAAGCCATAGCTTGAAGTGGAGAAGAGTATGAAGACTTTCCATACAACTAAGTTCTGGAATACATACACTCATGCTGACTTACTATCACATAGGGATGACTGATTCTGAATGTTTTCGATCAAATTATGACAACATTATTATCATTCCCTGCACATACTATAATTTAGTCTGTTTTAAAAACTGCAAAAACATAATTCACAAGATTCGGCGACGTAAATGATAGCAGATGATTTAAGAGCCACTAACGAGAGCAAAAAAAATCAACATTTTTTTCGAGATATGTCGAACATAGTATGTTATACGTATCACATGCCTTTTGCCTGGAACATTGAAACCCGAACGCAGAGGAAGGTAATATAATTTACTTACCTTAACGAATTGAGGGTCTAAAGCGACTGATTTTCTGGCATCATCCAAAGCATTCTGGTATTGCCTGAGCATCATATGGCAAGCTGAACGATTTCCGTAATAAGAGGCATTTTCTGGGCAAATGCCTGCACAAATAAAATAATAATTAGAAAGTACCATAATATACGCTAACCTGATAAGGTGAGAACAATGCTTAACAAGTGTTAACTTACCAATTGCTTCAGTATAATACGAGAGGGCTTTCTTATAATTCTTAGCCTTATAAAACTCATTTCCACTTTCTTTCTTGATTTCGGCAAGCCTGAAATGGAAAAAAGCTTAAAGCATGTATCCAAATGATGCGTCAATTTCCTAACGTAAGGTTGTTTATCCCATAGTTGATACCCGTTATCTAAAGATTAGCATTGACTGAGACTAATATCCTTGAATAAAACTTCCCGCCTCAAAATTGTGGAGATAATAAAATGAATGCCAAGACGGTATATCAACCCTATTACTTCTGGAGGATTTAACTTTTGAAGATCGTAGCCAATGCAATCGCAAGTTGAATATCAAATCTACTTTCAATTACGAAGTTGGTAGGTCATTGTCAGCAACATTTAATAACAATAAAAAAATATAATTGCAATAATATGGGAGGAGGCCAGTAAATAAAATCAGCTGCTCACGGATAGGGCCAAGGGGACAGCTGAGAATTGGGCATCACACTCCATTAAAATGCAGAGATATTTCCGCACAAGACCAAATTAAACAATAAACCACGAACACTTACTCCTCTCCATTAATAATGGTTACGTCGTCACTGCCATCTTCCACTTCGTCCTCGACATCTTCAACAATTTCCATTACATCCCCCATTTTTATTAGTTTTGGAAGCCTTTTGAGAACCAACGTCAATGGATGTTTTTTGGCCTGATCGCAGCGATCGCAGCAAAAGGCAGTTATCGATACATGACGAAACTCGAGTGACTCGACTTATTCATCCGCTTCGACCACATTCGACCTAAACGAAGATCTTTGAGCATCATTATATTCCATATATCTCATGGATAATGTTTAATACATATACTTCATTTATACTTACACTAGGCATTAATATTTAATTAATATGTTTAACGCTCAGGAGTATAGTCAATTTTGATTGGAGTACTGAAACCACAGGAAGTGACGCAAGCATCAGATGAAGCCCGCGATGCCCGCGTTCTTCAGATCAGGCAATATCGAGTAAGTTCGTTTATAGTATCTCTTATTGCCAGAAAAATAAAAATTAATGTTAAAAAATTTAGATTAAACATTATTAACCTCTGTGTATATTACGTTTAGTTTAGTATTAATATATTAACCGAGACTGATGACTAGAAAACTCGTTAATTACGCTGAGTACATTGATATTTTTAAGGCAGTTTACTGTGTTTGATATATTATCTTATTCGCTTTATCCCTTGTTTTTACGATTTTCGAAGGAAGTGGCACTCCTTATGAGTGCAAGGCAACTTCCAGGAGACCCAGCTTTCCATCATCGTGCTCCATTTTGTTGGACAATAGAATTAAGAGATTTTTTTTGCATATGATAAGGCTTACGGTACAATGAATCTAGCTTCTGTCCCCTTATCCCGTTTCAGCCGTTCTAGTTCATAAATTACGTTTGTGTTTTTGTTTCAAAAATAATTTGAAGCCCTTCTTTATTCTTAGGGGTAACGATGAGCTTTCGTCCCGCACGGTCAACATTTTTTTTTGAAAAACCTAGGAAACGTACGATATTGAATGTTGAGAAGTACATTTAGGTATAAGCAAACTGTTAACAGTAATAATAATTATATATAATTTAGGTATGTGGATAAAAGATGATAACTCTTGAAGTATTCCTTCGCTTCAAGCGCTTTGACTGATTAATCTATATTTTTGGAACTAAGTAAAAACATCCGGCCACTTTAAACAGCTCTTCTGTTAATACTCTCAATATTGGTAATTTACGAGCACAAGATAAAAGAAATGTGAGCCATAAGAAAAGCATATGCCTGAGGCTGATCCTTCTAGCATAGTACTTATGGTAAATGTTTGGAATAATATGTACCCTTTTTACTAGTTTTTGTTGATTAACAACATTCCATTATTATAGGACTACAAATTGAATGGTAACTCCTTCACAGGAAGGTCCTGCCTTCAATTTCTCTGGCCCCAGGTAATCTTTGATGATTCCTTCTCCAAAAAATCAATTTTTCTAATATTGACTCCCTTTTAAACTCCTCATATCTTTTGCCTCCTTTAATACTATTCAAACTTTCTATTTGTCTCCCCCTCTCTCATACTCACCAGATATTCTCACCTCCATCACCCTTTTCAGCATCCATTATCCTTCCACTTTTGCTGCCTCCTCTGACTTAATTTATCAGCCTCCTTTTCTCTCCTACAGAATGTAATACTTCTTCATTTGTTTTTCCCCTCACCTTACTCTTCTCCATACCCACATCTCTAATTTTTCTGGTCCATTTCTTTTTCTCTCCTCAAGTTTCCATTCCTCATCACCCCCCATGTTAAAATGTCTCATTTTTCTTGTGCAATGACATGCATTGTGTCCTTATACTTTTGAACTCATTCTTATCCAGAATGTTCTCTAGATATGCAATCTCTTCGACATGTTCTAGTTCGTGGACTCAATTCTTGATATATGTATTAATTATTTAAAATATTTATTATAGACATCCATTTTATTTGTTTATTTATGGTAAGTCTTATTACCATATATTTTGCTCTATACCTCTTATGCACTCATCATTAACTCAAATCCCTTGATTGACAACTGTCCAATGAATGATCAAACTACCCAAATCCAACTGCCTTTATCAATTTCCATCCTATACTGTTGGTGTCTATTCTGTTTCCCATTCTCTAATACCTTATCCAGTGTACCTTGATCCTTACCTGCTTCATATTGACTCATTAAGAGATTTCTAATTAGCTATATCTTTCCCTTCAGTCTGTTTCTGATATTTATGACAGTTGCATGAACTCTGCCCAATTTACCACCTCAATTTCCTTCTCAAAGTCCACAAAGCTGGCAAACAAATTCTGGCCATGTTCTAAATTTATTTCATCAGCATCCTGATGATTGATTTAGTATTTTGCATTACTATTCCATTTCAAATCCATACTGGTCATCACCTATAGAGTTGTTTGGCCCTTTCTGTAATTTTATAATGTAATTCTGAGAGCCACTTTATCAGTGTGGAATATAATATTTATTTTCATATGGTTCTACTCGTACTCTTCTCAAGATTGACCTGATAGTGCAAAGACCTGAAGAAATCATAAGGGCTCCCTTCCCACTTTCCTCAATGCAGCTTTTGCTCCTACACTAACTTTCTCGTCTTGTTCCTTATCGTAGGAATCAACCATCCATTTGTCTCTCCAGATAATTCTTCAACTCTTTCATAAATTGCATATGATTTTCCCTTCTTGTCCTCTCAAATCCCTCAAATGTAGAATCATTGGGTAGAGGGTATAATGGAGTATGTTGGGTGGAGGGTAATGGACTGTTGAAGGGTGTGATGAGAGAGAAAATTTTGGGTAAGAGGGGATGAGGTAGACGAAGGGTGGGAATTTTTAAAGGAGGTTTGAAGAGTAAATGATACAGCAAGGGGATACTTTGAATTACATTTTGAAAAATTGTGTTATTGCCTTCTCTGGGTCAGATAAGGAATTGCATGTATATGAATTTGCTATGTTTCAACCTATGGAGCAGAATACTACATATTTATATTTTGAGAATTGCACCCCCACCTGGCTAATTTGCTCCAATATAGTCCAACAGGATGAAATTATGACAGAGTTATTGTCTATCTGTGCATCACCTTACCTTCCTCATTAAATATCCTTGGGAATTAAAATATATGATGCAATGTTAATAGCCACTGGGAACACTTCAAAGTATATTCTGGGATTGCATAACTATTCCAGTACATTAACTGAAATTTATGATGATATAGGAACCAAAGTATTAGCAAACCATCACTCTTTTATTATATTTAGCAATAACTATGAATGCATTTTATTCCAAAATGATGACCATGCAATTTCTTTGTAATTTTCTATAATAAAAATTCCTAAAATGAATTCATTTTAGCAATAATTTTCTCAGAGAATCTCCATTCTACGCTATGGAGCATGTACAGTGCATTGTGACACAATCAGAAAAGGATGGGTAGAGGAATTTTTCTGGTCCATAAGTGCAAAACAAGTACCATAAGATGAATATTATGTTGCTCATCTTACTTTTCCCATTTAATTTTTTGAAGTCTTAATCATTCAACTAATTGTATCCTTTTCCATCTAAAGAAAACAGGTATAAGTGTTTGTAAAACCAGTGGCCACCATGGGCAAAACACTGGTTCACACTCGAACACCGAAGCTGAGCATCGTTGCTGGGCTCTGCTCAATTCGGAGAGATGATCCTCCTATTTGTTGGAGTGCTGTTGTCCCTGTTTGCAAGTGGCAGACAGTAAGTGTGAAATGATCTTAGCCATAAAAGCAGGTTAAATTAAAATATGCTACTGCTAATGTAGCCAGGGTTTTATTTTGGAGGGTCCATAATGAATATAAGCAGATAGGTGAACATTTTTGAAAATCAAGAGCAAAATTGTTATTCTAGGCAATTAAGTGTGCAATTGCAACTTCATTGTAACAGCCAATTTTAAAATATTTTTGCCGTGGAAATTTCTGAACGAATACAATACTTTCCATGGTTTCAAGCTCAACTATGTGGAAGTTGAATTTCACAAATGAAAAAGTAACTTAGTTTCCTTCCACAGATTTATTTTCCTGGTACGACATCTTTCGACACAGCGGTGTCATCATCAGGTACCTTTACCAAGTTACTTTTTCATTTGTGAATACAATACTTACTTACTCATGGTCTTTTACGTTTTTATGTTTGAAAATTCCAAACAGATAATTTGAAAAGTTATTCAAAATATAAAATAAATTACATCAACATTTTTTGTTTGAAAAAATAACTTTTTCCTTTAGTGCCCTTTATTAACCCTTTTACTGCCAGCGGGCCGATATATCGGCCCACATTGGATGTGCGAAAACTGCCTTTATCGGCCCAACTTTAAATACCTGAATTCAATGACCCAACTTTAAAAACCTGTAAAAAGCCTTGGCAGTCTTCGCACATCCCACCCTAATAGGGCTGGCAGTAAAAGGGTTAAAACAAAATCAAATTTCTGGGTGGGGGGGGGGTTCGTACCCCATGGACCCCCTACTTCACTGACTACAACCAAGGAATACTTTTCATAGATATCAATTGGAAAAAGCCACCCGCTTGGAAAACTAGCTTAGCCTGAGAAAATTCGATAAGTTCTGAAAGTGCGTGAAAAATAACTGCAGTATTACAGTGGTACCTTGAGATACAAGTGCCCTAACATATGAGATATTTGAGATACGAGCCATCGAGCGAGCGAAGTTTTGCTTTGAAATACAAGCAAAATTTGAGATTGAGGAACGGCCGGCAGCACACGCCCCACCAGTTTACTGCACCTCGTGCATCTCACATTATCCCACGCTTCCCCCCAGTGTGCTTGTTTACCTCACTGTCGAAGCATCTTTGATAAATTTTTCTAGGGCTTTGTGCTTTTTGTGCATTTACATACTTTATCACATTTCTTTTTATAACTATGGGTCCGAAGAAAGTGAGTGGAAAGGTCAGTGCTCGGAAGAAGATGATGTCTATTGAATTAAAGTGTGAAATCATAGAAAAAAATGAGCAAGGTGGGCGAGTATCTGACTTGGCGAGGCAGTACGGGCGTAGTACTTCAACGATATATACTGTGCTTAAACAGAAGGAGTTGATAAAGGGTATAACGCCAGCCAAGGGTGTTACAATAATTTATAAGCTCCGGAACTCTCTCCATGAAAAGACGGAGAAACTGCTGATGGTTTGGGTGATGGAGAAGCAGCTTAAAGGCGATACCTTAACACAGGGCATCATATGCGAGAAGGCACAAGTGACTTACGGTGATTTGCTGAATCAGACCCCGCGCACTTCCACGGATGAGGCATCGGAAGACTCGTTTAAAGCCAGTCGAGGTTGGTTTGACAACTTTAGGAAAAGGACCAGCATTCACTCAGTTGTCAGGCATGGTGAGGCAGCAAGTTCGGATGTGAAGGCAGCTGAGGATTATCTCAAAACTTTTTCCGAACTGATAGAAGCCGAAGGATACATCCCCCAGCAAGTCTTCAACTGTGACGAGACAGGGCTTTTCTGGAAGAAGATGCCGAATAGGACTTACATAACGGCAGAGGAGAAGATGATGCCAGGCCACAAACCCATGAAGGATAGACTAACTCTCGCACTGTGCACCAATGCGAGTGGCGACTGCAAGATCAAGCCTCTGCTCGTATACCATTCGGAAAACCCAAGAGCCTTTAAGTCACATAAGATTTTAAAAGAATAACTGCAAGTTATGTGGAGGGCAAACCCGAAGGCATGGGTCACTAGACAGTTCTTTGTGCAGTGGGTAAACCTGGTTTTTGGCCCTTCTGTTAAGGAATATTTACAGGAAAACAACCTACCCATGCAAGCCCTTCTCGTCCTCGACAATGCTCCTGCTCACCCACCGAACCTCGAAGATGGCATCCTCGAAGAGTTCAAGTTTATAAAGGTTCTCTACCTACCACCAAAGGTTCCTTTCTACCACCCAAAACCACTCCTATCCTGCAGCCCATGGATCAGCAGGTGATTTCTAATTTTAAAAAGCTGTACACTAAGCACCTGTTCCGGCTCTGCTTTGAGGTGACAGAGAACAGAAACCTCACCCTTCGAGAGTACTGGAAGGACCACTTTAACATCGTGATATGTCTCAGAATTATTGATCAGGCCTGGCTGGGTGTTACAACGAGGACCTTGACCTCTGCATGGAAGAAGCTGTGGCCTGAGGCTATAGCCGAAAGGCTACAGCCTCAAGCCTCAGAAAGGCCTGAGGCTGTTCCTAACCTCCTCACCCACCTCCTTTTGTATATATACCTTGATTTCCAAATTTATGTACCTGATGATGATGCAGTGCATTGAAACCCGGGTCGATTAAAAATTTTTATCTGTGGAAAATTCCATCATCTAGGTTCTTATTAGTAGTATTTAAGTTGTGTGTAAGTTGCATTTAAGTGACCAAAATACAAATACATTTTATAAAACCAGTTTATTTCTTTACTTTCTCTTTTATTATGTTTTTATACAATATTTGTCATTTATAAATACATTTTTCTTTTTCAAAAACACGTAACAAGAACTGGGTGGCATTTTGGGGGCTGGAATGGATTAATAGAATTTCAATTAATTTCAATGGGGAAAATTGCTTTGAGATACGAGCAAATTGACATACGAGCAAGGTTACAGAGCGAATTAAACTCATATCTCGAGGTATCACTGTACTTACATACAAGAGCGTCACCCTCAAAGCTGCTTTAGGGTGCGAGTAATTTTAACGAAACGTGATATAGTACGATGATTTTCTACTGATTTTATTAGTGAGATTTTACAGAACAGCATGGTAACGGAATGGGTAACTACTTTATAGTAAGTTGAAGTAAATGAATCTGTGGTGAATCGTAATGAAACTTTAATTAATACTTTAGGAAGCCGAACTGGAATGGTCACAAGGTGACAAACTAGCTCCATGAATAAAAACAACTTATGATATCTTAGACTAGATTATTTAGATGACGATGTTTGTAATTTAAAAGTGTTATGTCTGAACATACAATGCATTAGAAACAAAAGTGAACATTTGGAGGTATTCCTGAATGACAAAATTGCTGATATAGTGTGTATAACTGAACATAGGTTGCATCCAGATGAACTTAATTGTGCTAATATTGATGAGTATTTCATTGCTGCCTCCCACTGTAGGCAATTAATGAAATGCAGTGGTGTTCTATTATACTTAAAAAATGGCCTGATGGCCTCTAAATTATGCTGTGACAAGGACATTGAGTGTTGTGTAGCACACTTAATCATTGGTAAAAGTAACATTTATATTGCAGTGATCTATAGATCGCCGACAGATAATTTTCCCTCATTGGCAGATAAATTATCTGTTTTTGGACAAATTCCGCAATGATAAAACTAATATTATTCTCTGTGTAGACTTCGACGTTGACTTTGGTGAGGTTAACAATATGAGCAATTGTGTGTGGGACCTCTTCTCCACTTTTGACTTGAAGCAAACAATTTTTGCTCCCACAAGACGAACTCCTCAATCTTCATCTATAATTGACAATATATTTTGTAACTTGAATTTCACTAAGGGCGAAACAGTGGCGTTCCATTTTTCTGATCATTATGCTATAATGACATGACTCTACCTATTGCCTTAAACATTCCTCCAGAAAAGAAACATTTCCAATTGAAACGGAATTATTCATGTTACAATATTTCTTATTTTCAGAGCTTGTTCAATTCTAATGACTGGGAAGGTGTGTATAAACAAAATTCTTTAGAAGAAAGCTTTGAATACTTCCACAGTATTCTCCTATATTGTTTCAACACTGCCTTCCCTCTTATTCCTTTTAAACAAAGTTCCAATATGAAAACAAAACCCTATATTACAGATGAAATAAAGCACTTATCTTCTTCTTTAAAAGCTCTTTCAGCTACTGCTAAGTCTTCTAATGACAGCAACTTACTAGCTGAATATAAAGTATATAAAAAAACACTACAGAAAGCGTCTATCAGAAGCTAAGCTCACTTATAATAATGCAAGGATATATTCATCCAGTAACAAAGAGAAAACTTCCTGGAATATCATTAATGAATTCAAAAATAATTCCTCTAAACACTCTCCCTGACATTGGTAGTTAATCTGATTTTCCGTCATCAAACTACCATGCACCAAGTAACTCTTTTAACCAATATTTCATACCTGATTCTAATACCAGCATACCCTGGCAAAACCCAACAGGCAGCTCAGGAACCTCTAACATATCTGCATCTGGATCCTTTTTTGTTCAACCATGCACTGAACAGGAATTAAAGTTCATTATCTATACATACATATATTGCGAAATAAATGCTGTGCTGGGCTTGATGAAATCCCTGGCACTGCAATATTCCATGCATACAACTACATAAAAGAGTCCTTGCTATACTTAATAAATGAATCTCTATGTCAAGGTAGTTTTCCTACTGTATTGAAATCAACAAAAAATAGTGCCTCTTTTCAAGAACAAAGGTTGCCATAATGATATAAAAAATTATAGACCAATATCACTGCAAAATAGTATAGCCAAGATCTTCGAATATGTGTACTGCTCTCAACTGGTCTCCTATTTAGAAAAGAATAATATATTGAACAATACCCAACATGGCTTTAGGAAAGGCGGGTCCACAACATCAGCAGTATATAATGCAATTGACTTTATTCAGTCATCTATAGACAATAACAAAAAACAGCAGGAGGTTTCTTTGACTTTTCCAAGGCATTTGACCATGTCAACCACCATTGTCTCTTGAATAAAATGCACAGATTGGGAATTAGAGGTACCCCATATGAGTGGATCAAGTCTTACCTTCTACACAGGCCCAAATTTGTCTCATTATCAATTGAAGGCAAAAAGTATTCTTTGAGTAACTTGATATCCACATTAGGAGTGCCTCAAGGATCCATATTGGGACCAGTGCTATTTTTTATTTATATTAATGATTTGAGAACATATTTCTCTAATTATAAAGGGACTAAGTTGCTTTTGTATGCTGATGATACTAACATCCTACTATCTTCCTCATCATGCTTGTCCCTTACAGTTAATTCCAACTTGATAACGCAACAGTTGTCCAAATGGTGCCATAATAATTGTCTTACCCTAAACTCGCTAATTTATCATGGTATGCACGTGTCTACTCATAAGGAAATTGAACTCTTCTTGCTACCTCATTTGTTATTTTAGGTAGGTATTCAGTCAGTTTAGATGTTTTATTAACTATTTATTATGGCCTTTTTTATTCCCATATGTCCCAAAATATTCAAAAGTGTGCAGTGAGAGTAATAGCTAAGAAATCATAATGTGCCCCTTCCAAGACCATATTCAAATCTCTTAAGATTTTTCCCCTTCCATGTATATGTATATATATATATATATATATATATATATATATATATATATATATATATATATATACTCTCTATTGTTATGTTTATCACGAAAATTCTTCATGAGTTTCATCTTAACTCTGACATTCATCAGTATTGTACTAGAAAGTCTGATCATTTGCATTTAAATAGCATCAGAACTATACCAAAAAACTTGGCTCCTTGGAAATGGGAATTTGAATTTATAATAAGTTGACAAAAGAATTGAAATACATATGTTAAATCCAACAATGTCTTTAAATCCAAGGTGAAGTCTTTCCTCCATGAAAGAGTATTCTATTCAATTGATGAATATTTAGGCAATAATTGATTTATTTTATTTTGTGTTTATCTTACTAACAATATTGTAAATATTGTGTGTATATTTTTTACCCTACTCTTGACGTGCCATACACATGTATGCAATTTACTTGTCCCTTGGCAAATAAAATATATTATTATTATTTGGGGAGGTGACCGACAATTGAGGTCATTTGTGCTATGGAGCATAGGTTGGTGAGGGAAGGGTTATTCAGGGATTGGAGGAAGGGTGGAGTGAAACCCGGTGCACTGGTATTATCCTGCTCCTAATGAAATGAGCCAACAGGATGCCATAGTTTAAAGTCTCCTCCAACGGTCAGAACACTGTACTTGAAGTGCCCACGACAAGACACTCAAGTAGTTGTTGGGATTTAAATGAAAAATCTCTGCTGCTTCCGGGGATAGACCTCAGGCTTTTGAGGTGGGAAGCCAGTACTTTGGGCACGACTCGTCTATCGTAAACTAACCAGGGGTGGTGGAATGGGCTGTCACAAATTCAGGTGAGGATTCCTACTACTTTAATGTGGCGAGTCGATGATCTCAATCTCACTAACGTTGAGACTTCAGGTGGCTTTCATAATAAACGAAAGGTTGAAAACGTTCCCAAAATAAATGTTTACTTATCCCGTATATCTGGATTTAAGGTACTTCGACAGTTGAGGTAATATTGCCCCATCTCACCTCGGATCATCATCCTAATATTATCTAAATCCACGCCTTAATAAGGATTAGAACCCGCCACATATGACAACACTACGGGCTGACGGAATGGTCAGCTTGGCTGGTGGCTCACCAAGTCGGCACCGTATCAAGCTACCCATTCCATCAGAGTAGCAAATATTTTCCATTAAACATCAATTCTCTTTTAAATGTGCACTTTTAATATCGTGATATTATTGCCAATCACAAAACTTTTCTCTTCATATATATTTCATTCTTTGCCAACAAGACGATTTCCGTAAATTGCCTACCTCTAGAATTCGCCGAAAATGTATTGGTTTTTTTATCTTAAAATAATTCCAGTATCATTGATCGATCTTTTCCTTTCATCGCAATGCCAGTGACAGAAGAGTTAGCGAGTAGTGAATCCAGCTTTGTTTTTACTTAGTTCTTTAACACTGCTCTACATTCATTGAGTATTTTTCCTTTCTTGTCAGGTAATCTGCGAAAGCGACCCGCTGAATTGTATGCAAACAAAAATACGCAGATGGTGCGCTATGACGTTGCATCCATGCTATTGGCAGTCCATGTGAACTACGGCATGTGACACTATGACATAGGTATGTAAAATATTTGAATTTGTTCCTGGGTGACTTATGTTACTGCCTGCAGCTCTTTGCGGGTTACAGACAGGGGATTTGGGCGATATGAAAAAGAAATGAAAATCATGTTTCCAGGCTTTTGAAAAGTCATTCAAGGAAGTTCAGGTTCGTTGAACGAAACGTCGTGAGAATTTTTTCATCCCCCTTTCCCTCCTCACTCCCACAGTTGATCCGCTTCTGTGCCGCCACAAAGATCATTTGAAGGCCGTAATACATTTTTCAAAGCAGGTATCATACTTAAGTTACACTGTATTCTCGAAGTGCCACTGGGAATGAAGCGTTAGAGAAACAATTGGTCGACACATAACAATGAAGCATTTAGGTAGTGTTCACCGAAGGTACGGATCATGTACAGAGAACGAACCGTTAGTAAAGCTGGGAGGCTGTCTGCATTCGCTCTTACAAAAGAGCTAAGGAAGCGTGGGTGAGGGAGAGTTTACATTATTAGGGAATTCTGCCGGTTAAGGTTGGTTTAAATTAAAGTGAGTGAAAATCATCTAGATTTTTGTAGGCGCAGACCTCTATCTACCTACACAATATCTTTCTTCATAATAGCATACATTCTACCTGTCTTTATCGCGTCATTAAAACCCATTCTCTTCCCTCTCCTTACCCGCATACCCAACATCTTCCCCTCTACCACGGCCTTTAGCAACCCTTCCCCCCACATCAGCTGCTCTAACTTCTCCTATAATCTCCTCCAGAAGTTTCCTCACCCACCATGCCCAACACTTCCTTGTTTTTCATCCTTTCCGCCCACCGAACTTTCTCCATTCTTCTCCACACACACATCCTGAATGCCTGCAACATATTCTTGTGTTCCGTTCTAGGAGTCCACGGTTTCCCATCATAAAACGCTACACTTCATATTAAACTCTTCATCAGCCTCTTCTTTACGTCATTACCCAAAGTCCCCATCATCAGCGACCTCCTATTGCTTGTACTACCTAAGTAATTAAATTGCTCCAGTTTGTGCCCCGCTACTTTTATGACCAGCTCAATGTCTTTTACCTAGAAAATCTCATTAATTTTGTTTTCTTGTGATTTATTTTCATGTCGTATTTCCCGCCCTGAATTTCTAATGCATCTACCAAATCTTGGAATTCCTTGGGTGATCAACTAACCAACGCCTGGTCGTCGGCGAATCTAATTGACTTTATCAGCTGGCTTCCTACTTTGATTCCCACATCTAGCTCCTCCCATACATCTGTTACCATTTCTTCTGCTACAATGGGCATCCTTGAATTACGTGCAACACAGCTGATGAAAGGACTAGGCTGGAAGCAGCTAGAGACTTGGGAGGCTACACACTAGGCTTACTAGTAGATTACTTGAAAAATTCAGATCTGGCCAGTTTCAGTATGACACAAATAGGCAGAATACAGAAGACCCTGTTGACAAAAATGTCCTTTAATAGTGTTTTAGGTGCACGAAATTAATTTATCTCATCTGGTAAGTATGAAACGCACAGTGTTTTGAAAGTATCTTGGGTTATTTTTTTAAACGAAATTTGAGAAATAGTGTAGGTACAAAGAGGGAAACGTGAGGATTTATTGCTTTTGATGAGGGTTGAACTGGCTATTTCATGGACTCCTTAGCTGTAGCTTTCGCAGCTCTTTCCTGCGTGAAAAAATACTTCATAGCAGTGAATTTCCCCAGAAGATAATCCTATTAAGTTAGAAATGGATAGATCTTTGCATAATAGATAGCCTTTAATCTCTCGATGGATGCTCCCTCCGCGAGATTTCTCACAAGACAAATCAAAAATCGTGGAGAGGAGGAAGATATGCTTCTGTTTTCCTAATGTCTCAGAGGATTTTTTTTGAAAGGACAAAAGTATTGTTCTGCTCCAAATGATTGAACATGGAAAATTATTCTCAGGCACTAAAGAAGTGCTGTGTATACAAAAGGGAGAAAGGGAGAGGCGCGCGAGAGTCTCCCTTTCTCAGCATGCTCCTGGCAGTTGAACGCGCTCTTTTTCAAAAATAAATGTTAATCGATATTGATTAACCAACGAATTCCTTTAATATTTTATAAGTGGAGTCATGATGATGAACTCGAGAGCTTGAAGGAGGTCTAAACGGCGGTTTTCAGGGATGCGCGGAACGGAAAATAACGGATCCGTGCATTTGCATCTATAACTAAAATACTAATGCATTAAATAATATGAAACTTCGTATAGCTGTTAGGAAAGATCTTTGCTACAATATTTGTAAAGAAAATTTCGATATCTTGATCCGTGTTGTTATTACGAAGCCGTAAATGCGATGCATCCGTCCGGTACCCGGGAAAATGCGCTAAAATATTTTTTTAAGCACACACTGAAATCGATATAAACGGTAAAATGTTTTGTACACCATCAATAAACGCAGAAATAAACAAGCTTTAATTTGATGTACTTCATTTTAAAATCGATTGAGTCATCTCTGAGATATTAGCCTTCAAACTCGGGTGACGGAATTTTGCAACGGACAGATTCGTGTAAGAGGCGCACCCTCATTTTCGGCTGCGATTTCTGGGAAAAAAGGTGCGCCTCTTACACGAGTTTATACGGTAATTAAAGCCCCTGTCTTAGCCTACTACAATCCCAATGAACCCTTAACGTTGTCTGTGGATGCTAGTCAGTATGGGCTAGGTGCGGTATTGATTCAAAACAATAGGCCTATAGCATATGCGTCAAAAGCACTTACTGAGACCCAGACAAGGTATGCTCAAATTGAGAAAGAAATGCTAAGTATATTATTTGGGTGTGAGAAGTTTAAGCAATTTGTCTTTGGCAGATGGGTAAAGGTGGAGACTGATCATAAACCATTGGTCTCAATTTTTAGGAAGCCACTTGATAAAATACCAGTACGTTTACAGATAATGATGCTTCAACTTCAACCTTTCGCATTGGAGGTTTCCTATAAGCCGGGAAAATTACTATACATTGCAGACACATTATCAAGGGACTTTAGTGCTCGTAGTGTGGATGAGCAGTTTGACTTTGATAAGGATATAGAATTGCAAGTGAATATGTTAATCAATAATTTCCTATGACTGAGAATAACTGGGAATTGATAAAAACAAAAACAATTGAAGACGCGGTGTTAACAGGGTTAAAGGACAAAATAAGATTTGGTTGGCCCAGGTATAAGAAGTATTAAGTGATGAGTTGAAGCCATTCTTTGACTTTAAGGGTGAGCTTAGTATTATTAGGGATATTATATTTAAAAAGGATAGAATTGTAATTCCCAATTCACTTAAGCCTGAGATGTTAAAAAAACTTCATGTCGGTCATCCTGGTATCACTCGGATGAAAGATAGGGCCAGATCCACTTTATTTTGGATTAATATGAATAAGGAGATTGAGAATTTTGTGAAATCATGTGGAACATGTGCCAAATTCCAAAACAATAAAACAAGCAGTCCATTAATGTGTCATGAGGTTCCCGAGTTGCCTTGGTCAGATGTTGGGGCAGATACCTTTGAATTTGACAATAGGAACTATCTTGTAGTGGTGGATTATTTATCTAATTTTATAGAGACTACTGAATTACATGACATTAGAAGCAGGACTGTTATTTGCAAACTGAAATCAATTTTCAGTAGGCATGGAATTCCGCATAAATTATTCACCGATGGAGGGCCCTGCTTTGCATCTGCAGAATTTAGGAAGTTTGTTGGTGATTGGAATTTTGGTCATTACATGTCTAGCCCTCATTATCCCAAATCCAACGGGAAGGCTGAGTCAGCGGTTAAAACTGTAAAAAACTTACTGAAAAAGGCACGGGATTCAGGAGATGATTCATATCTAGCACTTTTAAACCTGCATAATACCCCAAGAGGAAATGTACCTTCTCCTGCCAACATTTTAATGTCTAGATCATTGAACACCAACATTCCTGTGTCCTTTGAGTCACTAAAACCAAATGTCGTAATTAAAAGGGCAAGAGACGAGTTAATAAAAAAATCAAAAAAAATGAAAGAACAATATGATGACCATGTACATGCAGAACAAAGGTTCCGTGTTGGGGATGTAGTATCTTTTCAAAAATCACCCAACTCCTTGTGGAGCCCTGGTCAAATCGTAGCTCAGTCTCCTGAACCTCGTTCCTATCTTGTGAGAGATTGTGGAGGGAACGAGTACAGGAGAAATAGTATTCACATTTCCCCTCGTCAGTTGGCGACCAAGTCCAACAGTGAAAGTCCACTGGTGGAAGATAACCAAGATCCAGGGGCATTGTTTTTAAAAGAACTGGATCGGTACCAAACAAGGTCTGGAAGAGTGATAAGCAGGACTCGGTTGTTTGAAGCTTAGATTTATTAAAAATTTGTTGGTTATTTATTTATTTGTTATATTTGTTGTTATTTATCATCCATATAAATTACTTATTATATTTATTTTATCAATTGCTTGCAGTATTATATATTTGTTGTGCAGTTTCCGGTCGCTGCTTAAAGGGGAAAGATGTTGTAACAAATGAATGGCGTGCGGGCAGTGCCCCGTATGTACAGTGTTTGGTCGAGCGGTCATAAAAGAGAGTTGTACAAGCAGCTGCTGGTTGTGTTATTTGCCTTATCAATCCCCGGTTATCACAAAGTAATCCTTAACTACAAAAAAAAGGTCACAAGTGATGATGTAACTTACTACAGACCAATATCGTTGTTATCTGTATTTTCCAAATTATTTGAGATCATTTATTACAATAGACTAATAACCTTCTTGGATTAATTTAATATATTATCTGACTGCCAATGGGGATATAGAAAAGATAGATCAACAGGGAAAGCACTCCTCAACACCATGAACTTTGTGACTAGCTCTCTGGACAACAACCAAAAGGTTTTAACGGTTTTAACTTTATTCTTAGACTTCTCCAGAGCTTTTGATATGGTAGATCATACAATCCTCTTAAGTAAGTGTCAAAGATTAGGTATCAAATGAGTAGCATTGAAATGGCTGTCTTCATACTTGACCGGTTGTGTACAAAAAGTTGAAATAACTACAAGAATTGGGAAATGCTTGTCTGACCCTTATGAAATTACTGCAGGTGTTCCTCAGGGGTCAGTTCTGGGGCCCATCCTGTTCTTACTCGGCTCGACTGTACTTATTTCATTTACAGAATTAAGACTTAAAAATACTGGTTTTTTTGCACTTTAAATTGTTCCATTTTTGAGTGGATTACTTCTTCAATTTTTCTCACATTCTCTTTAAAATCATCAACTTCATGAAGTAATGAGAAATGCTGCAGGATATTTTATGCCTGGACAGGCACGTAGGCTGAAGCCCCTAAATCCCCCCTGGCTACGTACCTGTGCCTGGAGGATATCTTCTTTTTTGGGTTCAGGGATGACCTCATCACTTTTATCTACTTCATTGTCAGTCAAAATTTTATGGCTACAGCCATCTCCTTCATTTGTTTGTCCATGAGAACTTTTCAGGGTTTCATCATCCAGCCCTATGTACCCAGAGTTCAAGTATGTGGTACTCCCAAACGTTTAAAATAGTCAGCAAAATCACTGCCTATAAGCCCAGGGTTTGAGATGCAGTGGTTTCCATTTCGATGAGGAAGATTCACTATTCTCACATTAAATTTCGTCTAAGAGAAGGAATGACAAATAAATCGAAGCGGCATTATGAATGGTAAAATTTCGTACTCCACCCTTTCTCTACGAAATTAACACTGCTCACATGTAGATTTTTCAACGGAGGCATATTAATGCCATTTATCAACGGTGTAAATCTCTCCACGCGAGAGAGCGAACGGCATGCTAACACGGCTCTGCCCCCAAAAAGAGGCCCAACACCCCCCATACTAGTGGAACCCACCTGCGTCGAAGCGAAGCTGGGCAGGGGTAGATAATAACAGATAAGGCGAAGGAGCGATCTTCTCAGGTTAAACCCTTCTCTTTCTTGCTGAATGAGTCACGCACAGATGAATTTTGTTGTGCCGTGAGCGAGAGGAGTCTTTGGGGAAAACCGGCTTAGATGTGTCAATTATGTAGACCCAACTGGGGGATCAACCCTAAAAATGACAACTTCATCGTTTCCCCAACCTGCTGGTTGCCGGACCCTTCCCAGGGGCCTGTGGGCGGGGGTAATCTCCAACCTTTCGTCTCAGTGGTAGATGCTTTCACTGCAGGTGTATGTGGTCAAGCATTTGTTTACATACTCAGTGGATTTACTATAAAGATATTTGTAGCATGCTGAGAAGATATACACTCAGAATAACATTTGTTATGTTTTTTTTCTGTGCGCTTCCAAATTTTAAACAGAACTCTACTATAAACATAATTGTACCGAGTGTTCATTATACAAGAACTTTGTTAATAACAACGGTAAAGTTCCATTTAATAATAATTAGTAAATGCAGAACGAAACATAAGGAGTTAACTTCAGGGCCTATAATAAAAAAATTGGCCCAGAAGCAAATATTTGTTGCTGCAAAAACTTTTAGTAAATGCACTGAGTAAACGAATAGTTGGCCATGAGTGGGGATGGTACTGAGAAGAGGGTTGTTATCACCTCTGCACAGTGATTGAGGAAAGGGTCCGGCTTCCCTGATTTGTGATCTAAGACAGATGAGGAGTATACCTGTGTGATTCATTGCCACGAGTGAGTTCCGTACGGAGGAATAATAGGATATGCTCACAGCACTCATGACAAGGGAATTATTTTTCATTGCATGGCTCCGGCGCTAAAGGGTAAAAACAGCACAGGTAGCATATACGATAACACAAATTGTAATTATCATTTATTAAAAATTTCTGTCTTGAATTGCACTGCACACGTGTCAGCTATCATTTTGATATTGCTTGGTTCTTCAATTCAAATTATTGAATTTTTGGCTAATCCAAACAGAGTATCTAATTCTGCTTATAGCTCTAGATTGGGAAAGTACAGACAACGCAACCAAAACAGACCTATCCATTACATGGGGAAGATAGTGAGTAAACATGTTTCTACAGGAAAACATTTATTGCTAAGCATTTACACCGATTTAAGCGAGTTTGAGCCATGTGATACCATCAACTGTGATGTTTGATATAATATTACAATGTCACCTATCTTCTCAATAGCCTCTGTTGTTGGCATCGGTCGATGACAAACATCGTCCGTACTTTATTCCGCTCAATAACATGCACCAGTGTCACAACATGCGTGCTTGCAGGTGATCCCAAAGCGAGCTTCACCTCGTTACTTGGAACAGCTGACAGGATTCCTATCTCAAGGCCATAAAGCAACTTCGCGTAAGCATTCAGGTGCTACTGTCTGGGCATAAACAAGTAAACACCTTGAACCAATAACTTTTTGTGCTGAAAGATGGGGAAGTAATATGATATGTATACAGGCAGTCCCCAAGTTACGTATTAGATTCGTTCCGACACTAGCGGCGTAAGTCGAAATTTACGGAAGTCGAAAAAAAAGGAGTCGAAAATTACTCCGTAACTGATTCTGTGCTCTCAAGATTACGGTCGATTCGGAGAAATACAGGGAAGGCCAGCTCTTACTAACATTACGGCATATGCGCTCCTTAAAAGTAGGCAACCAGCCTTCCAAATCCATAACTTTTGTAATTCTCATCTATTTTTGGGTAAGGTTGCTACTTACGTAAGTACGGATTTGCGTAAGTCGAGGCTTACGTAACTTGGGGACTGCCTGTACAATTAAAATGCCATGTATTGATTCGTCATGGATGCATTTCACAGTGGTACAGCATTAAATTGAAGATTTCCTTTAAATATAGGCAAGAATCTTCCCAATTTGATTTTATTTTCTTTATTTTCTGTCGTTTCATTTCGTAAAATCAAGTTTATACCTCCACCGGGGAAAAATAGCCTTACGTAAAATCAAATATTTAATGATTCCATTAGAATACTATAGGAGTCGGCCAGGACCGCTCATTCACTTGTGTAAAATCAAACTTTCCGTAAAATCAGGTTATGTAAAATCGACATTCTATTGTATAAAGTTTTATCTAAATTTCATACGCAGCATACATGGATCTATATCGTGAGATACGAAAGTTAGTATGCGACCGCTTTTTACCTTGCAAAATTAAAAATATTTTGTCCAAAAGATATTAAAATGAATACAACAACGTTGAAACTCAGTTAAAAATAAATTAAAGCTAACCATTATGGAGGGAAACTTATGAAAAACATTATGTATAAGTTTTAACTTAATACTGTGAAACGCTTGTCTGCAACTAGGTGAGGAAGATGAAATCATAAGTGCTCCTTTATTAACTGAAATTCAAGGAAATATTATTCATAACATTTATTTTAAACTAAATCAATTAATTATTACCACCAATAAATGTAGCATCTTTTTATGCTTCAGAACATGTCTTTTTATATTGTATAGCATCACATTAATTTTCCTGCTGTCATTGGCAATGTCACACCTCCTGCCTTATAGATATTTACATGGGAATCGAATCTCCATAAGAGCCCATACTGTCAACTAAATGTGGAACACTCTATAGAGAGTTTAAGAACTTCCAACTATTCATGAGCTGCACCCAAGATAAAAGCAACCGCACATAACTTCTTACCTGAATAGGAGTATTTGGACGTAGATGATGTAAAGTTGTAGGAGCTGAGACTGGAACTGACACAGATGCAGACCCTACAGCCTGACCAACAGATGGAATAGCAGAAGAGGAAGATGGTGATGGTGAAGGTGAAGGGGTGAGTGGAGGGGGTGCAGGAGATGAGCGTGGCAAGGACGACGCATGCTGAGCAAGGGGAGAATGAGTTTGCAAGTGATACGGAGATTGTACGGGTGACGGGGATGATGGGGCGACAGGAGTGGCTGGGGAGCCACCTGTGCCCCCACCAGCTGGGCCGCCACCACCGATTGCTACGAATCCCGCCGGAGCAAAGCTGAGTGGGGAGGGGAAGGCCACAAACTGGGTGCCTGCAGGAGCTGTGTGTCCTCCACTGGATGCCACAGCACCCCCAGATGACATCAAGTGATGCTGGTGGACACCATGGGGTGCCACCGTGAATGTGAGACCTTGCTGGCCATCAAGTACATGTGATGCTGTTAGGAGGATCGGAGTCTGAGCAGGCTGTGGTGAGGCTGACGAGATGGCCACTTGTTGAGGGGGTGGGGGAGGAGGTGGAGGTGGAGGCAAACCTCCACTTACTCCCCCCCTTGCCTCGACGAGGCTCTGGGGCAGGGAGTCCACTAATCGATCCACGGTGGCTGCATTGGAACCATTTTCTGGATGAACCTGCATAAAATGATGAAAAATAAATCACTGACACATGTAGATATTTGAGTTTAAAAAGAAATATTTATGTGCAATAGTTTTATCACAACTAGCATTCAAGCAAACAGAATTAAGGTAAAGGAAACATGAAACATCATAAGAAATATACATGTCCTCTCCCAACAGTTTTCTTAGAAATAATAAAGAGAAGACATCAACTAATCATAAGCAATTAAACTACCAATACCTATTGTTACCTTACTACTCCCTAGCAAAATTAGATTGCTTACAGGAAAAAATGTAATCTACAAAAAGACATGCTATTTCTATGACTGAATGATTCTCCCTGCCTGCAGCCTAAGCTCCAACATTTCTTCAAATACTAAGACAAACTCAAGAAGGAAAATATTTACTTCCACAAGATAGATGATATAACAGCTAATTCTGGTTTTAAAACTCCTGGTCGCACTCCTAGTGAATTCCATTACACTATATTTTGCATGAAGATATTCATACCTCCCGAAAATACGGCGATTAAATACATAGACATTAAAGTGAGAAAAAAAATCGGCCTACACCAGGAATTGAACCACAGACCTTTGGCTTGCCAGGCCAATGTGCAGACCACCACTGTCTATCTGGATGTCACACTCATGGCCAGGCAATCAAAGAGAGATATTAAATAAGTTTACACGTACATTACTGCTGAAGACTATAGGTATCATAGACTAAGCTCACTACACTGCTAAGAATTTTGGAACACTATTTTACACAATAATCCATTATACAGACCAAGCAAACTTCATCCTACAGTATATTTAGCAAAGCATTTTTATAAATATGTATATGAGAGTTTGCCTCGTCAAATTAGTCTCTTCACTAATGGAAGAGATTATGCACAGAACTTAAGACTCAATCCTACAATTCCTGTGTCTCACTTCTTCAGCAGCTGAAAGCTTAATATGAACCCATAATCCACCATCAATGGCTGATTCCCAAAGTAGCTTTGAAACCAAAACTTCCCTTAGCTTATTTATTCCAATCATGAGCTTGCACAATAAGAAAAAAGAAATATCACAAGAACACAAACAATTCAGCTCTTAGGGCCAAAAATGAGGCAGTAATGACTCCTTGCCATCTTGAAAAACTATCTTATAGGTATGAATGCATTTTAACAAAGAAATCCTTGAATACTAATTTTTCCAACGGAGAAGAAGCAGTAATAGCGTAGGCTACTTTAAAAAATATAATTTAGCCCCAACATCAATTACCCTACAAAGATTAGGTATGTATTCAAACAAAATAAATGGCTATACTCATGCATGTCAACATGATACATCCAATGCTTTAATTTCTTCCCAAACTCATGACCAACAGTGCTCAAAGACGTGAGAGAACTGATCAAATTCTTGCAACAATTACTTCAAAACACTACATCACAGAACTTTGAATGCATGACTTCGTCTACTGGTTAGATTTTATTTTTAAACCAAATTTAAGCTTGGGCTTGATCATATGAAACATTTTATTTCGTCACATGCCATCAGAGTAAAACTATGGGCTCTTTTTCTACCTTCACCCAGTGAAATTAGGTGTAATGTTAATTATTATGTAACAAAGTTATCCTTATTGAGGTTATTTTCAGCCCCCATTTCCCTTCTCTTCTGCATTCCTCACCCCTCAAACTATCTTCAGTCATCACCAACGTTCTGGTGTTGAATATCCACAGTAAAGATTTTTTATTTTTGTCCAATTTATTCACCAGTACAGTTGCATACAGCCTAACTACACAGCAAAAGTTAAGCAGCACTGAATTACTGAGAGTGGGATTAATTCATGCCCTTTCAGTGATTTATGCGGAAGTATGTACATGTCAGTTTAATAATAAGAACTAAGATATTACAATTTTCCACAGATAAATTGTAATATCTTAGTTCTTATTATGTTCATATTCCACAACATCTCGTCTGATTCCTCCCTTTATGTCAGTTTAAGTTACGTCTAAAGACATTCCAACAAGACTTGCATTAAGAATGACAGGAACTGCATCCCTTTCTAAATTGTATCATAATTTTTACTTGCACACTCGTATTTATTCAAAAATAAATTTAACTTTTAACCCAATTGCAAAAAGAACTTGGTAATGAATAGCAATTTTTAGGAATGTGATGAACCTTAGTTATTTATCAAGCAAATGCCACCACAATGGAAGATACAACAACCTACACAGTAAAACTCCAGGGTTACTCAAAGGAGCAAGTCTAGAGCCAATTTTCTAAACATAGGGATTTGAACCTCTAGCACAGTAAGTTGATGCAATGGCTGAAGCAGTCAACCATATTTATTTAAAATAAAAAATGCAATTTTCACATGCCATTTATACAGAGCTGAAGCTCATGTTACTGGTGCAGTAAATCAGTTTTGTAAGAAAGATCTCAAGACCCTAATATTAGTGAATGAGTAATAAATGAATGTTCCATAGCAGTGCTGTTGTCTAATTCAGGATTTCAGTTTTTCCCCCAGGACCAAATCACATCATGACAGTTAAATGATAACTGGTTGTTTTGGTAGCTCTTCTGGTGACTTGTTTTTCCCTGTCCTAGTCTCCTTAACCCTCTCCCTTCCCTATTCCCTTGCTCATGCCAGAGTAATGAGTTATGGTTTCGTATGTACATGACAAATATCACAATACTATCCATAGACTGCCTTTACCCCTCTCTCTTCTAATTCTCCTGTTCAACTAAGTTCTACTACCTCATCTCCAAGCCACACCCATGCCTGTCCTCCACTGAAAATGCAATGAGTATCGTGCTTTGAAAACAAGAATGAACTCTTGAGACCACAGTTATTATTATAACAGGAGGAAAATTACATAATAAATTTTAATTTTAAATGAAGACCACCAATTACGCGTTACGGTCATAGGTTAGTGAGACTGGTCCAAGGTGTTCATTGCAATTCAAGAATTGTGCACAATTGGTGTTATCCTCTAATACACTCGATTAGACAAAAACCGACTGTGCACAATTCTTAAATGACAATTAACACCATGGACAAGTATGATTGTAACATGATTTAATTCACTTACGTAGTTTTTCTCCAATGCATTACAGTCAATTACATCAATATGCATTTATATATTGGCATCAAAAAGAAAGCCCTAAAGCCTGTTTCACATGATACTTGATCAAGCTCCAAGCTCTTGATCCATAAAAGGGCAGAGTTTGGGTGGGGCCGGTTCCGCCGAACTGTGCCCTTTATGGATTATGCCCTCGTGGACCCCTTTTACGCCGCTGCCACCCAGGTAGGGTTGAA
This sequence comes from Pyrrhosoma nymphula, assembly GCA_963573305.1. Lineage (NCBI taxonomy): Eukaryota > Metazoa > Arthropoda > Insecta > Odonata > Coenagrionidae > Pyrrhosoma > Pyrrhosoma nymphula. Next base: position 64,568,329 of record OY754330.1, on the reverse strand, counting down.
GGGTCCTAAACGTAGAAAGTCGATACGCCCTTCTCCTCCTCCTCGACGCGAGTCCCAAAACCGGTAATAATTCAACAGAACTTTCCTCCTCTTTGGGAACTGAACCGCATACAATGTGCCCTCACGCAATTACGTGAATAACTTTGGACTAGGGACACAGCCACGGACTAGCGAAAGAAGGTATTCACTCTCCTAAATATAGGAGGAATTTTTATGCCATTTCAGGTTCATTTTTCTTCCATTATATTTATTTATAATTCATTGTTAGTAGACCACTGGCCTGGTGGGAAGAGCAACAATTAGAAAAAAAGATTTTGTAAAAAATAATAATAATATTACGAAGTAATTATGTAAATTAAGTCTGAAAATTCTTTAAAAAACATCCCTACGTATATTCTTGAATGAAATCACACTCGTAGGGAAATGATTCAACAGCTCTCCGGTAGAGCACTCCTTTCACAAATACTTCTATTTACAAGGTTATTATTTGTCCGTTTGCGTCTCAGTTAAATTTTCCTCCCATGGTTATTATCCCTGAGAAGTCGGGAATTACCATTCTTTCCCCAATTTCTCACCACGCGTGGTTTTCGGTGAAAATTTTATACATACCGTATAACCGATAATCTCTTCTACTTTTGAGCGTTTCTCATCTATAGTTTTTCAGCATTTTATTTACTCCATGAATACAAATTTACACTTTTCTTCATTTCAAAATCTCATTTCTCATACCCAGCTGCCTTTCTATAGACTTTTCCAGCTTATCTTACATCCAAATCGCATAGGGATTCCTTAGAGTCGAAGCGTACTCAAGCATAGGCCCAATTATTTCCAGGGATGCCAAATCCCTAACTAATCGTGAGCTTTTTCGGATATTTCTCATAATGATAATAGCAATTTCTTATAGTATAATAAAAATGTAAATAATCAAAAAAATAAAATGTATGATTAAAATAATATTGGTTCCGGGACAGGCTATACGAAAGTTTAGGACAAGTCAAGTAACCAGTGAAATACTTTCACTGTCAAGTCTCATTTTAAGGAGTAAAAAAATAACAAATGATTAATAGATACAAATAAAAGTATGGTACTTACATTAAAATCATTAAAAATAAAAATATACTACCTATTAAGATGCTCTTTTACAGCGTAATATGAATCCTCATTCAAACACTTTTATCAAATAGGACTCTTAGGGTATAATGATAGGTTGTGAGAATTCAGCCTAAAATATTTTACGGAATGTAGCCTAGCATAAGCCTTGGCTATAAAATTTCCCACGTGTAATCATCAAAGTAGATCCTTAGTGCCCAGCTATACCAAAACTCATTTTTAGACATTTTCTTCCGTTTTCATTCATATTTTTTCGACCCATTATGTAGAATTCCTGACCGAACTTCTTATCCAAGCGGGTAACCCTTGGATGTCACGTCTCAGAAGGAATGCAAATGAATCAAGAGTCCACGGAGGAGCGTTTGACGGCCAATGAATATTGAATCGGGAGTCGTTGGACGGATGGGGCATTGGACTGTGGACATTGGACATTGGACTGTGGGAGGGAATGAGGTTTCCTCTTCCGGCGGAAGGATGCCTGGGGAAAACGCGTCAGTCCAGCAATCGAACGCATACTCTAGCATTCCTGCTTAATCGCTGTGACAGATGGTGACAAAAATTGTGTGTTAGCCTGAAACCGAAATAGCAATCGATGTCATGCTGAAGTTCATGAAAAGCGATATATGTATAGACTGGAAACGAAAATAGAGTCCGAAGGTGGTCAGGGGATGTGTTAGGTCCGGGGAAACGAATTGATTAACTCTCTATGGAGGCAAAAATGAGACTGAATTGTCTAACCACGTAACCTCTAGTCAAAGCGACATATTTATAAATAATTTGTTTTTACAAAAAATACAATATTTCATCAAAATTAAATGTACTGAAAACATTTACCTTAAAAGCATTTTTTTCGAAAGAGAGTATGCTCATTTTTTTGTTACTTTTCATTCAAAGTTAAGTGTTTTCGGTACCTAATTTTGAAGAATTATTGTTCTAATTGTAAATTACCATTTTTTTTTGTAAATTCTGTGAATTAACTGTGACTATGAAGAAGCAAATGTGTAATTGCGAAATGCTGACGATGAGGTAATAGCATTATTATTTCCCAAGATCTATCTTCTTCCGAAGAAAAAATAGTTACTGTAAAAAAGGAGGTTGAGAAAATATAGCATCTAGATATGAAATATTTTTGTTGTAATTTTTTAGTGTACAAGATTAATACTAATATAACAAGGTGCAAGCTAAACCTAATAAGAATAATCTTTATTCTTCCCAGGAAAAGTTATACCTATACATATGCATGTAGAGGACTGGTCACTTTATAGGAACAGGGAAGTTACTGAGAAATCATAAAATCTTAAAATATAATCAACATTATATCATCGAAATCATAAAAAACAAGATCAAATTACCTTTACGTACGTTGATCGCTACTCAAAAAATCTCGAACGGTATGAAATTCATCTTTACCAAATGTTTCTTCTTATGCGCTTTTAAGTGTGAGAGAATTTAGGTTTCATTGTGAAATTTTTACACCGTGCAGATGAAATATTTATAAATGTAATAATTTTAGTTCTTTCTAATTAGTCATTATATTATTATCAATTTTGTGCAACAAATTTTTATCGAAACACGATATTGGTCTTATTTTAAAGCTCCTTGCAGCAGTATTTCAAAACAATCACCATCGTTGAACCACATTCAGTAGTTGTCCTTACATCAGTCGTGTTACACTCTCTGTTCGCTCGGGACGTTTTTTTAAAGGAGTGAACTGATTTCCTTTGTGTTTTATTTACGTTCGCGTAGTTATGCTCTTCACCAAGTCTGTTTTAAGTTACCTTCTGCCTTTCCTTTTATCATCAAAAATTCCTCTGGTCATCTTTCCTCTTCCGCGCTTGCCAAAGCCGCACCTGTTTCTTAAGAGCCCCATGCCTACGTGAATCTTCCTTTAGCAAAGACCAAGTTTCTGACCTATAGAATGCCACACTCCATATAAAACTTTGCTTATATTTTTTTTATGTCTCTTCTCCCAGCCCCCCTCACAAAATTCCTTCTCCTCGACAGTGAACGCTATCTTGGCTAACGGATTTCTACATATCTGATATATCCCTACTACTCAACGCATTCTGCTCAAAATGCTTCCTAAACACGTAAACCATTTTATGCCCTCCCAACTTTTTATTCAACACCACCTTTAGAATTATAGAAAGTCTCATCACCTTCATCTTCACATGATTGATCTTCACCCCAAACGTTTCTCGCAGTAGGTACTGCTAACCAAGGGCGGATCCAGGGAGCAATCTTGGGGGGGGGGGGATTTGGGAACTTTGTTTTAAAGGTATGGGTCTGTGCGTGCACGCGCGTTCTTGCGCCTGCGTGCTTATGTGAATCTCACGTCATGCATCTTATATTTACTGATAACTATGCCTGTACATTTTTCCTATGCGTATTGGCGATTTATTTATCATCATTAACTATGGGTTTGTTAACTCTTCCCCTCCAATTCTATCCGCGATCTGGTGCAGCCTGATAATGGTACAGGGAACGCCAGAATGTAAAGGAACCAACATTCAACGTATTATCTGTCTGCATACGCCTTTCTTCATTCTCCCATACCCGTCACCCAATTATGCTCAAGCCAATTACTACGGTAACTACTCCATAGTCATCTTTGCCTGCATCCCACTTTCATAGAATTGTAACGGACAATAGAATTGTTACGGGCTACGTTACTTTTACATCAGACCTCGGAAATTGTGGAAAAGTTAGCTTAACACACCCAAGTTCATGACTACTGATTCAATAGCGGCCAAGGTATATGAAGATGAAATTAGAGAGATGTTTCACCAGTTTTTGGAAAAGATAATTTCGTTTTACGATGTAGTTAGAAAGTACATAAATGTTCTTTGAAAGTCATGTTGTACTGCTAAAACCTAAAAATTGTTATCTCTCCCTATTTTGCTAAGGAAACCAAGAACTTTTTACCTGAACAAGGAATGTTTTGCACTTAACATGAAAAACAAGGCAAAATAATTTACGATTACGTACTTATCAAAATAAGTTCTTTTAAAAATAAAATTCTGTTTTTGTTTGAAAAACACCGAGTGTAAGTTTTAAAAGTGTGTGGGGGAGGTGAAATCATTATCAAGTGAAAGAGACGTGCTTTGCAAACATACTGGATACCCATGTCAATATAAATGAGATACGTCCAAGTAAAATGGCAGGTGTCACAAAGTTTCGTTTCCGGAATTCTTAAATACAAGTCGGCGCCTCAGGCATGCACACTATAGTAGGTGCGTACGCATTACTCTGTACATCTTGGAATTACTATTTCTAACAGACAAGCTGGTGAATGAAGTTTACTATCAAATCCTATGATTTTTCTTTTGCTCGCCTGACCTCTTGGGGGGGGAGGGATCCCCCCCCCCCGTGAATCCACCACTGCTTCTACTCATTACTGAGAACAGTCCTTGGCAGACTGGCCAACTAATGCTTGGTCGTCCGCGAATCTGAGTTTTGCGAACAAACTTTATCACTCCCCTCCCAAATTGATTCCAACCTCCATCTCTTTCCATGCTTCTCTTGCCATTTCCTCCGAGTAAACGACACATAGCAATGGCGATAGTAGACACCCAGGCCTCACTCCCTGCCCTATCGTTGCTGTTTCTCCATCCGCTTATCTAACCTGTGCTCTCTGGTTCGCGAAGAGCTTTCTTGAAAGACATCTAACACTCCAATCTATTCCAAATTTCCTCACCACTGTCATTGATTACGTTCAATCCAGCTTATAAAACGACTTCTCAAAGACTGCGAAATAAGCAAAAACATATGAGCCATATTCAATGTTTCTCTCTATTACCGTCATCATATTTTCCATAGCGTCACTCGTTCTCTCCCCTCTCCGGAACCCAAACTGGTTGTCACCCATGCATTCGCTGAGGTTTCTACCTTGCCTCTTATTTTTAATTCTAATACATAATTACTTTTGTCATGTGCAATATTAAACTTTTCGCCCCAAAATCTTCGAGTGCTTGAGCCTTACTATTCTTTGGTATAAGAATTGGTGCCGTTTTCACCAAGTCAATCTGCCACTCTCTTATATTTCTATTATTTTTCTTTGTATATGAGAAGTTGAAAACAAAACTTGAAACCGCAGGTAATGCCAATAGGTATTGTTCCGATTACAGGTAGGTTTTGAAAGATTACAAAGAAATTTCTAAGCACCGTATTTTACCCATGTAAAATATATCGCACTGTACTTTCATTCTTTTTCATGCCAGATATCCTATTTGCTCTCTAGCGATGTGTATTAATACCCCATTCTTTTTCTCCCTCTTCTCCACTTTCCTAAAAATTCTAACTCAGCCTCCAACGTTCTATTTACTTTTATTTTTTCCCATCCTATCAGCTTATCAACCACAGTTTAAATTTTCTTAGTTGTCTTTGAGACTTTGGCCAATTGATTGCAATCACTGTTGCGAAACGTTTTGATTTGTTTATAAGTCTTCTCCATGGCTTAAATGCGTTGAAATTGTGGTCGATAAGCTGATAGGGCATGAATCATAATAAGGACATGCTACCCGATGGACGGGATTACGGGAACACCAGTTTTTTTCAAAATAATGTAGGAGACGTCCTTAAGAATGTTTATAAATAAATCGAAACTTTGGCGAAAGGTATATAAGTGATTGCAATACATTGACCAAAGCCACGAAATCTACAACTAAGAACACTTATCTTTCCTCTGTACATCATCATCTCCATTCTCTCGAGCAACGTTCTTCCTTCCCTTTCCCTATCATGTCTAACAACGAAGTGCGATATCCCACGGAAGAAAAACCATTCGTTTTCGAATGGTTATTCGGGACTCGAATCCGGATCCCTCGATATCTCGCCGAGGGCTTTAGCCAGTAAAGCTTCTGAGGCGTCTTCCTCCCTAATGGATTTTTGTGGGCTTTAATTAATTAATCCGGGTTCGAGTCCCAGTCAAGGCGAATGATTTTCTTCTGTGGAATTTAGCACCTATGTGCACTTGCGGGTAACTGCGTGAAGGTAATACCGTAGCTATTCCCGGTGTCCTCAAATTTGTCACGTCCAGCAACGTTTATTTTTCTTTCTGCTAATCTTATTTTCTTTCTGCTTTTCCAAGCCCGGGTCACTAAAGGCTTGTATCTGCTCTGTTTTCTTTCGACTAAGCCCAGGCTAGGAAATGTTCATCGCCCCTCTAAACATCAGTGTTATTATAATTTCATTTTGATTAAAAGCATGATAAAATGAAAAGTAAATGCTCTTGGCTGATTCTAAGGATATTTTTATCTGGGACTGACCTTCAAGATATAGCTTTAATCCTCATTAAGCCCAAAATTAATGTTTAATAACCACTCATGATTTGAAGAACACATCCAAGTATGTGATAAAACATTCTCACTTCGCAATAAAAGACGTTTTTAAGAGGTCTGGATGATGTCTTCGAAGGCGTCTTCAAGACCTCTATAAATATTAATCGAGACTACCTTCAGGACATTACTCTAATCCTCACAAAATCATAGAACACATCCAAGCACGTGATAAAACATTCTCACTACGCAATGAAAGACGCTTTGAAGAGGTCTAGATGGCGTCTTTGAAGAAGTCTTCAAGACCTCTAGAAATATTTTTCAAGAATTCCCTTAAGACATGGATTTTATCCTCACAAAGTCAAAAATGATTGGCTAAAAACCTCTGTGGTTTAAAGAATACATCCAAGCACGTGATGAAACTTGTGATGCAGGTTTATGGAAAAAAGTTTCAGTGGTCAATTCTTGGTTATCCAGTGCCAAATTTTGGCCATCGACCAAATGAAAACCATTGTGACGTCTTCACGACATTATTGTTCTACTTGGGTACCGTTTCCATCGTGCACATGATATCTTAGGAGAAGAAATTTACCCGCGTACACATTTTTTTCTACAATTCTCATTGCCGTGAAATTTCATGCAGTTGAGAAGAAAAATATTGCATTCAAAAGATTTGTCATTTTATCAATAATATTAACTGATGAAAAGTATTTGGTTACCCATATTTCAAGTATTTTCCCTTACAAAAATTGTGTTAATCGAAAAAAAATTGATTACCTTAGTGAATATGACAGTGAATATTAAAGGAGCTTTAAAAATCTAATATGTACCATTAGGAAAAGAAATTTCCTCTGTAAAAGTTTTTCTGTACGCGTTAAAATTTTTACTCATGCATTGGAATAAATTGTATTGAAAACAATTGAGTTATTGAAAAACACAGAGTTAAAATGAACAACGAAAATTTAAAAAAAAATAATTTTGGTAAAAGGTACTGCTGATCACCTGCTGATGAACTTACGAACTGCTGAGGATGATCATTATGTCAATTTAAATATGATCGAATCAATGTAACTATTTTTATTGTTAATAAATTTACAAAACTACAAGTGAGCCGTTTTCCTGGTAAAAAATAACTAAAATATCATAATACGAATACAATATTCAAACGTACCAATGAAACTATTTTTGAAATAAATACAATTACGTAGACATAAGCATATTGTGAACAGTTCTCTTGCTCCTTTGTGCTGGCGCCATTTCGGGTTGCCCTCTGGGTAGTTCCGGATTCACTCTCCGTCTATTGATGCCTCTGGTGACCTCTTTCTATTGCCTTCCATACCCATCCTTTTAGCTTTCCTCAGGGTGAGACGAGGGTATTGGAGCTGAACGGACTAGAATAGAAACCACTCTTATAGTTCGTCTTACTTGGGTTTGATTATACATTGACTGAATAATGCCGGTGGAAGGTTGAGCACGTCTAGCACAGATACATTCATACCCATCATGCCGCTGATCTCTTTCGGGGTAGACAGCGTCAAAAAAGTGTAATTCTCGGTGATAGGCCTGTAAACCGTTAAAAATTATGCAACGATATAACGGCCCATTTAGAAACATCTCTGAGACTACAAAAAATTCAATATGGTAATTATTGCTGATACCAAATCATATACATTCATAGGTACATATCCTTCATACCATTACCTTTAAGGGTAGGCAGCGCCTAAAAAGTTTAATTAATTCTCGATGGTGGATCTGTAAAGCTCATTCTACATTAACAATTTCCTAGACACTTTCATATCCTTGCACACCTCTTTTGCTTCCGTTACCTTCATACACGCCCTCCTGTTCTTAACTCTCCTACTATCCCTTCTCTAAGAGCGTCTTCCACCATATTCACCCATGACTATCTCGGAGTACCTCTTCCTCTCACACCATTCACCGTTTATTTGTTTTTTTATTCGACTCTCATCCATTCTCTCGACGTGGCCAAACCAACGAAGCACGCTCATTAATTACATATCCTTTACTGAAGCATTCATGCCACATTATTTCATCACCCATCCATTCTTAACCCTATCCCTTCTACTTTTAACGCAAACCCTTAGATATCCCATGTCAAATACATTTAGTCTTCTCTTATGCTTATCCTGGCATACCCAAGTTTCTCTACCGTACAATAAATTGGGAAGGAGTACACTGTTGTAAGCTACCATTTTTACTTCCTTATGGCAAGAATTCATTCATTGATATACTCCACGTACTACTTATGGGTCTTATTCCAGCATTCGCTCGCGTTTTAATATCACTATCTGTCTTTCTATCTTTCGCAAGCATTCGGCCTAGCTACACAGAATCATCCAATTGCTCAATTATAATTATTCATAATGCATTCATCCTTTCCATTTTTCTTGTCCAAAAAATGTGTTCATTTACCCTCGCTTCCATTCTCTCAGCACAGTTACATACATTCATACATACCCATCACGTCATTCCCTTTCAGGGTAGGCAGAGTCAAAGAACTTATGTTAGTTATTGTCGTTCGACCTAGAAAACTGGATCTCTTTTAATTCTTTCCTCCATAATTCCCCATCCTTGCATATTGCTTTCGCTTCTCTGACGCTCATGCATTGCTTCTTACGTTCGCTCTCCTGTTCTTAAAACTCCTAATCGGTATACCTCCTCTTTAGAGTCTCTTCCGCCACATTCACCCATGACTTTCGCGGTCAACCGTTCAGCACACTTAAATGATCGGAATGTTAGGAAGTAAGATAGACTCATAAAATTTAAGTTGAAGGAGTAGTTACTACGAGGGGTGGGAAGCAACCGAGGTCATACGTGTAACGAAGTATAGGTAAGTGGGTTGGTGAAGGGAGGATTATTTTGGGGAATGGGGGAAGAGTGAATGCACACACCCAGCGAACTGTAGGTACTTCAAATGATCTCCGCGTGGAACGCAACTTGGGATCGTGTTCCTTCTTATATAAATCTCCGCCACTGCAGGGATTTAAACCCGGGCCCTCTGCGTGGGAAACGAGTACTATAACCGTCGCATCAATCCGGTCCGTGTAGACTTGAAATTTAAATGATTAGTAAAGATATTAATGGGCCCACAAACGTCCCATCGACCACCAGTGATGAGGTCATCAGCGGAAAGAGTATTTAACAAATCAAAATTAGTAAAATCTTCTCGGGTTTGGCACCTATTTAGGCTTTTAAAGGCCGAAGTTTCGACGAGTGACTCCCTAATCGTCATCAGGGCTGAGACTGATTGCCGAGTTTGGTCCATACCGGGTTTTATAGCTGGCCAAGGGGCGATTGAAAACCCATTGTTGACCGTCTCGTTCAAGGCGGTTTGAATTTGAATTGTATCCGCGACCGTTTAATTTTACTGAATGTGAGTAGCGGTCTCCATATTTGGCTGATGTACAACCTAGTCTCGATTTAGCTTCTTCTCCTCTAAACTTATCTCGATAGCTTCTTTCATTAAACGATCCCAGTACCCATTTGAACGGCAGAGGATTTTGGTGCCGTTAAAATTGATGGAGTGCGCATTATCGAGACTATGCTCTGCCAAGGCCGATTTTTCGGGTTGAAATAGTCTTATCAAAATTAAATAATGTATACCTACTATGCAAAATTGCTGTTTTTATATATTGTTTAAATAAATTTCTCCCTGAACTTCTAAAAATACTAAAATGAATAATTAATGCTTATATTAGTATTTGAATATTATTCAAATACATAATCTATATCATTCACAATACAATTATAATGCATATAAGCAGATAAATTGAGTGCATTCCATTCGCTGTAGTGCGCTAATCACTTCGTAACACAACAGTGCACTTCCCTTCCATTCGTTACAGACCCTGCGCACTAGAAGCGCACTTCAGAGTAGATCCGGGGCAAATTTGTTGTGTTGTGTATATACGACCGTGGTTGTGAGCTAAACAACAAAAGAACATGATTGTGGTAAAGTTTGCTGATTTTCAGTAAAGGCAGCAAAAATGCATATTGTAAAGTCTTTAATTAATCATCGACAAAAAGCTAACGTTTTTAAATAATTATTTTGAACGAATTCAATACATTTACGCAAAATATTCGACCATGACTGCTGTTCAACAACAGAATGCTACCTACCGGCAGGTTACAAAATATTTCGCTAGCGAACATCGTTCCATCCAACGTCGTTCGTGTACACCAAGGTGCATTATATTCTATGCACCTTTGTGTACACTAAAGTGTGCTGAATACAACTAATACCATAAATAACAATATAACATAAATAATATTTCATTTGGCAATTTGTTTTTTAAATGTTATTTAAAAATATTATATATTTAAATAATGACAATAATGATACCTCATGCGATTAGGAATGCTATTTAATTCCTAACCAGTCTTGCCCCGTTCGTATTACCTTTTAGCTTTTTACCATGTTAGTCCATTATAATGGTAAGAAATTCGTAAGAATTGGTAATGCGAACGACCGGTTAGCATCTACCATGGTAACTTACCATAGTTATATATCTACAATAGTTGTGTTCTACCATCCGAATACACATAAGTTACAATAAATAAGTGATCAATCGTCATGATCTTCAAATAGCTGGTAGGTGATGAGAAACAAATATGGCCATACACCGGTGTACGTTAAGGCTAATAAATACCAGTTGCACCGAGAGGATCAAAGATAGGTGCGAATGCGGGTAGAAATTACCAACGTTTTGTCCAATGGTAAGAAGCAGTGGTAATGCGAGCTGGGTATTATAATTTTTTCCCAACGCACCCACTGAACGTGGTCCCAACGAACTATAATTCGATGACAACACATTCCCAAAGGCTCACGGGTGCGCTCGGCGTTGGAGATACAGGATGTTTCTAATTTCCTTTTCCCATTTCGCCACGCACCGAATGCTCAGCGCTCCAGTCAGTGATGGTGAGGTCGAGCCACGGAAACGTTAGGTCTGCATTTTATTTATTTTCGTCGGTGAGATGCAGGCTACGGTCAAAGTCAGAACACGATTGAAGATCAGGCAATGATTGATTCTGGAACGAACGTGAGGTGCAAGACGAGGCGGTTCCATTTTCCTACTCCCACTAGAAGCGTCGTGTTCTGCGGAGGTGAGGTCTATTGGTGTCGATTCCCATCGGCGAAACTCGAGCCAAGGTCAAATGAGAACATCATCGGAAATCAAACTATGATTGATTCAGGAATAAAACCGTGCGGAGCATGTCTACGAAAAAGCGATGGGTCAAATAATATATCGCTGAAATAGGTAATATCGATTGAACCAATGTTTTATATAGTGTCCTTCGAATAAAATAAATTTTCCGAACTTTCTTGAAGAAGTACACATCAGTTTAATGTAGTTGATAACTCTTCTAGAGATATATCTCATATAGCCTTATCGCATGACATTCCCATTATCATTATATAATTAATGTCTATTCTTAAGGTATGAGATAGTCTGATGCGATTGCGTTATAGCATGCATTATTACCTACAATGTTGAACCACCTCTATGAAACTGAAGCGTACTACTTCAAGTGAGTTCGAAAAATTTATTTTGATCGAACTTAACGAGAAAATAGTTTCATCGATAGAGTTGGGGTGGGGCAGGGGGTAAAAAATCACCGAAAACGGTAACGTAGTCTATGTACGACCCCTAACTTGCAGAAATATTGAAAGGAGAAAATTGCTGAATGTACCAATAAACACATAGAAATAACAAATATGGGGCTTCGATTGTATAAAGTCATGCATATTGCTGCCGGAAAAAACGGTAGTCACGCTTAAAACGCTCATAACTTGAAAACCACACATTAAACATATATGTACTTTATAAAAAAAATAGGATGCATCTAATCCAAATACATATATGTATACGGAAGCAAAATACTTTTAAAGTAAAATTCATAAAAAAAATTTAAATGTTTTAAACTGGGCTATTTTTGTTATTTATTGGTTTACGAGAAATTTAAAGGTTTCGAGGGGACCGGATAAAAGCTTACGTAACGATTTTGTAAACGAAAAGGTTTTTGCATTTTTTATATATTAAACAGCAATTTTATTTAATCTAAGGTTGTTTATTCCAATTCCGTGGTTGTAAAACCAAGGCAAGAGGACTTTTCCATTGTTTTCCCTCTTTGACATAATTCCTCAGTAAAACGTTTGTAATGCGGCTCACCCTCGGAACGTGAAACTGTGTTCATTCCTCCCTCCCCCTCTCCTCCCCGATCCGTGAAAATTGGACTAGATCCATTAGGTTTATTTCCGCCTTTCTTTTTTCAGGCTTCAATTTCACTCGAATAATACCGTTTATCCGTCGCCACACCAACGGAGCACTGAAAGATATGCCGAGAACGCATTGCAACGCAATGCACCAGCTGTCCCTTTCAGCTCCAGCTGGGCGCTGGTTTTCGTCTTCGGCGATTTTCCAGAGCTATACCTTCAGAATGTGTGTTTAGTGTTGTAGAGTTTTTTTAGGTGTTTAAACCGCTAAACGATATCCAACCCAAGATCATAAACATAAGGAAAACGCAACATCTATACTTGAGGCGGAAGTCGATTTCGTGTTTACTTTAATTTCATAATAAAAATTCGTTAAATATACGACACAGTTTCAGGCAATACTTTGTGGAAGTCAATCATACTGGGAGTAAAGGATTGAACACTGCAGCTTCCACTTACAATTAGATATTTATGCAGTGTTCAATCCTTTACTCCCAGCAAAAATTCGTTAAAATTAGGCAATAAACCTGGTGGCAATGTATGACTGAAAATAATTAAAAAATGAGAGAAAAAAATAAAGAAAAACCTCATTTAAAAAAGTGCACTTCCTTCCAAACATTTTTACATTGCTAAACATTTTTACAGGTACCTAACTCATTCCATTCTTTGATTCCTCCATTCAAGGAGTTTTTTAAATATTTATTTTTCGCTGTCTACATTTTATTTTATAGCTATGGTATTTCCTTTCTAGGTAGCAGTGAATAGCCAACCTTTTAATAATGTCTTTCCTGTCAATTAACGCGTAAGTTTTTGCAGTGGTCACAACTTTATTCTATATCTTAGGGTCGCCATCCGCTACATTTCTGGCCTGGCCAACATCGATAGCCATGCCGGTAACGTGGAGTATGCACGGTACACAATATGAATAAATTGAAGGAAATGAAAAAATCTACACGCATTTTAACTTCTGTACATATGTATTTAGTTCCGTATTCATGATTTCGATCTTTAATCATGACTCAGCATCGTCAAATCCCCGAAAAATCATAAGTCGTCACTTCGAAGCTACGAAGCACGTATCGAAGTGAATGACTTGTGATAAAGACGGTGATGATGATTCGTTATTGGTAGGGAGAAACGGAGTTTGTGTTGAAGCCATTGCTGCTATTTTCATTAATCATCGGCAATATAACAATTTGAAGTATCATTGTGCAATAAAAAACAAGCCTCTGGTCCCGACACCATTTCTTTATTCAACCCCTTACTCTGCCTCCCCAACTCAATTTCACAGAAAATTTTGTTTAACTTCTTCCACTAGTTCAATCAACTTATTGTCATATCTCTAAGCCTTTATTATTCCAATGCCTCTCAAATCTCTTTTTTACCCTCTCTGACTCTAATTTCTTAAATTAAACCTGTCTTCTCCAGGACAGTACCTCGAAAGTGTCTGTTAAATACTCATCCCCTTTCCTCGAGGACCAAGTTTCTGAAGTATAAAACTCTTTGTTCTAATAAATTTACTTTCCCTGCGGTTAACAATTATTTATTTTTAATTAGAGTTCATCTCCATGTGCATTTGCTACCATGAAAGTTGCTGCTTTTGCAATTGACAAATAGGTAATTCACTGCACATTCCATTATACATTCCCACATTTTTTAAATTATCCTTCTTTACTGTAGAGAATCTCCGCGCTTTTTCTCCGAAGTTTTCTTATTATTCATCGTTCTGCCATACGTTTTACATCGTTCCCGAAGTAAGCACACCAATTACTAAATATCCTTGTTTTCTTCAGGTCATCAATATCTCGGAATTTAAATGTTCCCAGCCCAGCATTCGTCTTAGCAATCGTTCACACTTCTCCGACGCAAGGACGAAGGGGATCGGGTTTTTGGGTTTTCTGAAGCCTTAGTTTTCCTAATAAAAGTGGCCGAGTTCGATTCCCGTGATTGGTTGAGATTTCTCAGTGGAATTCCGATCCCTAGTTGGGTGCTGCGTGTAGAGAGTACGTGTACTGCTCTGTCTATGGGATGGGACGTTCAACTGAGGAACCCATGGCATATATTTCATATATATAGTATCTCGAGAAAAACGGCACAACGGTCAATAACATTGGTTGATGCATAACAAAAAATATTACGCTGGAGCGAAGGCTTCCGCAGCGGCTCGATGTTGGTTGCATCTTCCGGTTCGGCTGCGTGCGTCAGTGTTGAAGCGACGGCAGTTTATCACCCGTTGCATGACGCTTCTTCAGGTCGAAGTCTTCACTCCACTTCGATCGGAAGATGACTTCTGTTAACGGGGTAGAAACTGCCGTCGCTTCAACACTGACGTACGAAACTGAGGCAGAAGATGGAACATATTTTGAAAATAAATAAAAGCTACTTAGAGTGATCATCATGTTAAGTACTCTGCTTGTTCGATGTGACGTTAAACTGAGAACCTGTTAGCATATACATATATCATTTATTGATTATCTCATGCTAACAAT
The DNA here is from genome assembly GCA_963573305.1 of Pyrrhosoma nymphula. Lineage (NCBI taxonomy): Eukaryota > Metazoa > Arthropoda > Insecta > Odonata > Coenagrionidae > Pyrrhosoma > Pyrrhosoma nymphula. The sequence continues at coordinate 64,553,219 of OY754330.1, read as the reverse complement.
AACGGAAAAACGGCCGATAACATTGGTTAATGCAATAAAAATAAATGAACATCAATACAATATTGAAATAATAACAATATGAATGAAAACATAATTCAAAATTAGCGCGATAGCAAATAAATTCAAATGAGATACCATTTCGGTTTCATCACCCTAGTGTCGTTTGAGCGGGATGTTTCCCCAGCCATGATGGAGACTATCTTCGAATTTCATTTTTTTAATTAAAGCAGGTGTAAGAAGCATAATGTAACCATTGTAATATTATGGATGCAAAAATACGGTTTCATACGACTGAAATTCTCAGAAACTAACTTAATATGCATATTTGAGGCTTTAACTTTACTCAATTGTTTCACGCCGTGCGAGGAAAAAGGCTTTCACAGCAGAGGTTTTTTTTATATTTTATGAAAATTACGAAGGTAGGTTTATTTTTAAAAATCGTACAGAAAGCGTACTAACAACATAACGTTAAATTTCTGACGCGATCTATTCGTTAAAGGTTCTTCATTTTTTTAAATAAGGTCTCTCTGTAGTGCATAGCCGTACTATATCACATTGAAAATGGCTTCGTTTTTTTGGCAAATATCTCGAAAGGTAAATTGATAAATGGCTGATGTCATTAGAAAGATGAGACGTTTTTCTTAATAGCCAATTCAAATTCATTAAATTTTATATGTAGTTATATCTCGCTCAAACTACCAAAAAAGTCCGTTTTACACACGGCACTTCACTGCACAGTGTTATGTATGGATGGGTGTTCAGTGATAATTGCGTCAAAAAAAGCGGGGACATATTAGGACTGAGCGAGTGCATGTAAAAAAAAGAGAGGAAAATAGCCCCATGTCAAAATCTGTGCCCACATTCTCATAATTCCTGTGCATCAAACTGTTCGATTAAAAGCCTTGTGTAAAACGGCCTTGACATGCATTGAATTCGTTCGGTGAGGAGATGAGGTCTAAGGAAGAATATTTTGAGGAAAATGAGTCAACTTCGACTGGGGGATTCGATTAAATAGGGAATACTGATGTAGGGGAAGACGAATTTAAGGATATGCAGGAGAAAATAGTCCCACGTGGAGCGCGTTGGAACACGAATTGGATGGAGAGATAGAGGACAGGCACGAAGTTGTCCATTCAACGGGGAGCATGCAAAAAATTACTCTTCACAATTGAGTATTGTACACGATAGAAAATTTTCCAGCAAATTCAAATATGTAATCCATATGTACATACGGCAACCGCAGATATTAATAATAGCATTTTAAAAGTGCATAACAATTTTTAAAATCCACGCGGTCCAAAACCAAGGTGTATAGGTCTATACACTTTGGTCCGAAACAGCATCTCAATTATCTGACGTCATTGCACGCTCCCGCATCTCTGCTCTACGCACATTTCGATAGGAAAGTTCAAATCAAATCATTCGCCCGTTTTCCACAAAGGAAATAGAAACTATTATTTTCATCTAATGTGATTTACACTGGCTGAACTTCACATGGAAACGCTTCTGACTACCGGCTGCAATATCGTTTCGTGACGTCATACGCCATATTCTCCCGTTGACGTAGTTTTTGACGCCGTAGAGCGCGCGTATTTTTTAAAATGAGAAGTATTTTTATTAGACTGTGTTATTTTTCGACTGAATTTTGGCCATGTAAATTTAAGAATATGTTATTGATATGCAATAAGTAAATAAAAATAATGAATACTCCCAATTTAAGGTCCAATAGTGCATGATGTAGAGAGAGGCGACGGATTCCCAGGGAGAGCAAAATGAATTCACGGGCTGCATTTCTGAGGGGCTGATCTGATGACGGGCAATGGCGAGGAAAATATTAACGCGATGATTTAGATGCTTCAAAGTCGTGGGGAAAGGAGTTGACCAAATTGTTGCGCCGTATTCTCAAATGAGGAGGGCGCAACCAAAAAGCACTGTTATAAAACCTATGCGATAATGAATGTCGGTGTGACGATAGAGTAGGCCAAGAACCGCCATCGCCTTGCCAACAAATGTTTTACTATTAGATTTGAGATATCTACCGGTTAAGGTACGTTTAAATGGAAGAATGTAAAAATCCTCTTTATTTTTTCAGGTGAAGGCCCCAATCTCCTAACAAAATATCTTTCTTCATCTCTACATACGTCCTACCTCTCTTCATCCCGTCAATAAATCCTATTCTTTTCCTTCCCCTTCCCCACTTGCCCAAAATTCTCCCCTCTATCACGGCCTTCAGCATCCTTTTACCCCTCATCACCTGTTCCAATTACCTTCTCCTAATCTCCTCCAGAAGTTTCCTCTCCTCACCCACCGTACTTTCTCGTTTATCTTCCTTTCGTCCAACGGACTTTCTCCACTCTTCGTCACACCCACATCTTACTCGCCTGCAGTATTCTCGTCTCAGAGTCCACGTTTCTGCACCATACAATCCTACACTCTAAATAGAACTCTTCACCAAACCTTTCTTTACATCCTTACATTAGGTCCGCGTCATTAGCTCCCTCCTATTACTGAACTCTTCTTTCGCCAGTGCTATTCTCATTCTAATTTCTTTGCTACTATGCCCATTTTGTTATGGTCTCGTATCGTTCGCGAGAAAAATGACATTTTAAGCCTGTCCGTTCTTTGCAAGAAGGTAGTGAGTCGTTTTATGTTCTCTTCGTTCCTAAGTGAGGATCTCTTTTTGTTTCATATCTTGTTTTTAATATCTATACGTGTAAGAGGAGAGATCTCCTTCCTTTCTGCTTTTCCCAATGATTTTTCCACGGCCCTCCCTTTTATGCCAACCGGCTCCGACGAGGCTCACAGATTTCAAACGGGATGAGGCGATAGTAAAAATGTTAACAAGTTATTAAACACAAGTACAAAATCTAGTCTTTTCCAAGGGAATTTCAGCCTCGTCCTCATACCTTGACAATTTTAACGTCGGTAGTCGTCGAGAGAAGCGAAAGCAGCGAAGCAAAGATAAAAAGCTCCAATTTTCGTGTGGTGCTAAAACTTTTACGGCCATTGGAGCTTTTTATCCTTGCTTTGCTACATAAGAGGCCGTAGAGCTCAACCTTCCTACATTATAAACGAAGGCGCGTATTATCGCTAGTATCGGCTATTCTCGGAAACTTTTGTTTCGATCGTGACTAACTACCACCATTTTAGGCCAGTTTATCGCGAACATACTGTACACCGAAGTAACGGCAAGTTTAGAGCGGTATGAAACGAATCAGCATTGTAACCACGGACTTAATTATATTATAACGTATCGAAACATATTTGTTAACTGTCTACGATTCACGCTTCGGCAACAGCAGAGTAATATTTTGGGCATATATCCTTTTTCATGGTATTCTTTCTTGGCGCAGATACTATACATTTTTCTCTCTCTGTATTTAGTATGGTGATGTTATTACGACAATATAAACATATTTCCCGCAGAATAAGATATATTTTAATACTATTGTAAGCTCCTTCCGCGTAAGGAATATTACCTATATTGCTTCAATCAACTTAAGCGCCTTCCATCACTTAGTTGTTCAACATTTATTTTGCGCAATGATGCATTGGTAATTGATTTCAGAAGTAATTTAATATAGGTAAAAGATATTTGAAAAATAGTTAAATTAAATTTCGCGGCTCTTTCCATGTTTGTTTCTCGTAGAAGCCTATATGACCTGAAAATGATCTATGATATCGGCGACAAGGTGTTTTCTGGAGACCTGCATTCTCATGCAAACCTGCATCTTCATAGGTAGGTGCACCTTGCACCTACCTACCTAAATGCACCTTGATAGGTAGGTATACACCGCTAGGGTACATCGAAAAAACTTTTTTTTAATTTCAATTTGAAATTTTGTGAAAAGGTGCGATTCTAGCCACAGATACACCGAAAAGTTTTTTGTCGAAAAATAAAAGATTTTGCGGTCTCACCCCCCCCCCCCCTCCCCCATCCTAAAGTTTTAGATGACTAAATATCGTCGTTTTGGGCCCAATTTTAGTGATTTTATCCCAAATTTTTTTTATCGTAAGATTGAATTTTCAGGGAACTCAATACTGCTCCGACAGTTGTTAGTCAATACTTTGCTTCATTTTTTCAGTTACTACAATATTTTTTTATGTAAAGAAAGGGTTTTTGCTGAATTATAGGGTTTTAGGATGAAAGCCAGTCGTTCCTCTTGCACTTGGAGCCGCGTGGAGACGTGGGGGGTCACGAACACATACTGCAAGGGAAAATATTAATTACCACATAGCTAAAGGCAGGACATTGTTAATGTGAACTTTAGTTCACACTAACGTACCTAAGGTTCGGTTGGGAAGTCGTGAACTTGGAAGTCCTTTTTTTGACCTGGAAGCTGTCACAGCACGTCGCGACTCAATTTTGGCCAGGATGGATCCATGGATGGATACAAAACTGAAGCACCCCACGGACCAAAATAGAGTGAAAGTGGCCACTATTTTGTTCTCTGCATGAAGTAGTATCTCGTAGGATTCATAAACTAATAGCATTAGTAATATTAACCGCTACATGTCTCTCTAGCAGTGTACTGCATGTTTGCACGTTCATTTACGTAGCACTTTCCCAGTTTCTGGTTGGATTACGCACTGTTTTCCTGACTGGTTTTTGGTTCTCGCCTAGCGGCCGGGGAACGTGCGAGGTCCCGATTTGAACTAGGACGAGTGCTGCATGCCTGGTGTGGAATCATCCCGTGCCACACATCCTAGTGGTGGCTTGCACGGTACTTCGTAGATGTAGATGTAGATCTACAACATCTACAAAATACTCTGCAAGCCACCACAAGGGTGTGTGGCAGGGGGTGAGTAGTCACCAACATGCATTATACTATACCATAAAGTTAGTGTAACTACGACTACGCTAATAACAGATATATAGTTATGACAGTTTCATAGTTAAAATTTTGTTGCTGGGAGATATGACGCCAAACTGTATTAATTACCTGTGGAAAAATCATCTTACTTCACCGCACAATATTCTTTTTTGTAGACAGCGTTCATTTGTGCAGTTCATGATTGGGTTACAGTTGAATTCGCTCTAGTTGGGACTGATTAGAGTACGCTGCTAACTTGGATTAAAATGGAAAACTACTATCTTTTAATTCATCACCTCCTTACGCCACCGAGATTCCAACACAGATCCCCAAATTGCCGATGGTTTGTTGGCGAGTAACACCACCGAGCTATCCTAATTCAAGACGAATTTCAGATGAGATTAACGTTAAAAAGCTGTTACCGCCATTTACTGTGGCACGGGCGACGTCGTATAGTGAAATAAGGTAGGATTATGGGAAAATGAACCGTACTACTCTTATAAGCCACCTTTAAGACAACAATTCATTTGCAAAGTGAACATCGAACGAAGTCTGACACGTGAATGCAGTTTATAACTGACAGAATAAGGCGTTGACATTTATCATGGGATAAAATACGTGACTTGATCGTACAATATTCATACATACTTGCATCTCTCAAGAGTCTCTTTGGCTGACAGATTTTAAGCTGTAGATGTTACCAAATTTGCGTTGGTAGGGCCGGATCGGGTTTTACTTTTCTGTGGTCATACTAACCTGCCGCAGGGGCTTCTAAACATGATCCACAAGGTGGTTCCCCAGGGACGAGGCTTGTCCATTGCACTCTGGGCGAGCTGACTCCTGTGATTGCCCCAAATGCGGGTAACTCGGGCGTAAAATTTTTGGTAGTAGGGACTGCGTTCGTGCCGTCCCTCAATATTGTGACTATAAGTTTTCCTTGAAGTATGTATTCGTGAACAACCCACATGTCTCCACGCGGCTCCATGTGCAAGAGGAACGACTGGTTTTCACTCTAAAACCCTATAATTCAGAAAAAAAACCTTTATTTTCATAAAAAATTATTTTAGTTATCTGAAAAAATAAAGCAAAATAGTGGCTAACAACTTTCCTAGCAGTATTGAGTCCCCTGTAAATTCCATCTAACGATTAAAAAATAATCCGGGAGAAAATCACTAGAATTTACCCCAAAACGGCGATTTTTGGTCATCTAAAATTTTAGGAGAGGGGTGAGACCCCTAAATCTAAACATTTTTTTTTGTATTTGTGGCTAGAATCGCAACTTTTTCCATAATTTCAAATCGAAATTAAAAAAAAAATGTTTTTTCTATATACCCTAATACCCCGCCACAACGCAAGATCCTAACGGACTGAAGAGGTAGTACTTCTACCATCGAAAGTATCGTAACTATTTTGAACCTTGTCGAATTCGTTTTTTTTCAGGGTGTTACATTATTACCAATTTATGTTACAATTTGGCTAATCTTGCCACGTTGTAACAAAGTAAAATAGAAACAATTTGTAATAATGGTTCCCATAGTATACTTAATGTTCAATTAATTTAAATAGAATACACAAAATTAAATACAATATAAAATAAATTAGCAATAAAATTCACAACTTGAAAAATAAAACACATTATTGTGTGTTCTTCTTCAATATAATAATTAATTAATTACTTCGTGATCTTTTCAAAAGTTCAAAGTTTTACTTGGTGGAAGGTCGTCATATTGATAGTGAAGCGAAGTTACAAAGTTTATTTCTCTGTCTTCATGATCTTCTTGTCATTTCCAATAAATGATTTTGAGGAACTATGAGGAAAGGGCTAAAAAAAAAAACTATTGCATTCATCAACATAATTCTTAAAACTCCGGGTAAACTCTTCCATTCATCAATATAATTTTAATTGTTAATGAGGACCGTAACTTATGAAAATCGGACTTTGGAGTTCATTTTCATACCGGATCATATCCCTGGCTATCGTCGGTGACCCTCGCTTTTATGAGGTAACTGTAGCATAGACTGCAGAACTTCGAGGTTTGCCCACTCGGTTGAACATATTCTCACAATGCGCGAAGCAGCAAGCAAAGACACCCCGGCGATATTCTATATATATATATACTCATTTCCATTATTACTTTCGTTACTGCTATGGCTTCGTGTGCGTTCCCCTCCGTTTCCTGCTTCCAAATTGATCTTATCCCGAATAGTCACTTTCCTCCGTCCCCACCCCCTCCACCAGCTGATTCTTTGTACATTAGAATAAAATGACGGTCGTTAACCTGAAAGCAGGTTTGGTAGGGGAATGTCAAGCTCAACTGTCAATAAGCCGCGTGGCGTCTGAGGGTCAGGCAATCAGCTTACGGGGTCTAGCACCTCTTCGACTCGCTAGCGGCTTCCCATAAATTTGTGCCACACGGACAAGCACATACGGATAGCGTTTAGCAGAAGGCTTTCCAAATGTTACAAACACCAGAAACAATCCGAGACCCTGTCGTCAATATAACAGAAACGCTCCATCCAGAAGGTCTATAGGCTATACGCTTGGTTGAGATATTTCAGGAGCCTTGTTGCCGTTGTGGCTGGAGTTCTGGTTTCCCATCCCGAGGGTCCATGTTCGAATCCCGGCAGAGGTGGAGATTTTTCTGTGGCATCCCGATCGGAGTCTTGCATTGGGCTGACTCAACGAGGCTGGACCTCCGAGCAAAAATCCGTACCGCCCCTTTTCTCCGCCGTGAGTGCGCCCGATTTGTAATCAGGGGCGACGCGACGCTTCAGTTTCCTTGAGGAGGAATAGATATTTTCTTAGGATGCGCTGATTTCCATGCGATTTACCCTACGGATAATTTACTGCCAAACACATCTTATCTTTTATTTCATAAGCGTGAGAAAATTGAAATGTTTTCATGGTAAAAGTACGGTCATAACATTTTCCTCAGGTGAAGAGAACGAGAAGAGACTGAATGCATTCGAATGAGAGGGGATATGGGTGAGGAGAAGGATGGAGAAGGAGTAGTGAGGAAGATAAACGAAGAATTTCTTGATTTGGCAGGAGATGAAAGAAACTCCCTCGTGAAATTAAGAGGGGCCAAAGTTAAAAAAAAACTGAGCAAGTAATGAAGGGGTAGGGGTACTGAAGGTCATTTGGGGAATAAAAGAAAGTAAAGAGGGAAGAGAAAGGATAGGGATTTTGGATGTTATGAAGAGAGGTAAAAGTATGTTGAACCGAATGCAGGAAGAGATCACGCGAGAAATTAATGCGATCCTATCAATGGTAATAGGAGAGCAGGAGTGTTCAATCAAAAACCTACCCTAGCCAGTAGATAACCAAATACTAGGCATTATAAATATAACTGTTTCAGGCTGGACCTGGTGGAAGTTGTCGATATTCATAATGAATAAAACACTTGGTTATCTTCCACAGATTTATTTCTATGGCACGACGCGTTTCACCACTCTGTGGTATAATCATGTGGGCACATGAATATGCCACAGAGTGGTGAAACGCGTCGTGTCATAGAAATAAATCTGTGGAAGATTACCAAGTGTTTTTATTCATTATGAACTAGGCATTATAATTGAATAAAGATTTGAAATTTTCTAAAAATAAATAGAACTTAAATTACCTCCGTGGTTTCGGCGTTTCGGCATCACGTGGCCGGTGATGCATACGTTACATCACCTGCAGATGATGTACTAACGTCGATACCTAGGTAGTAGTGAAAGTGTTGTTTGTTTTTGGAAAATCGCAACTATTTATTTAATCATAATATTGAAATTCCACTTTTTATCGCCGGAATCTTCTGAAATAATAGGTATGTAATGTTCAATAATAGGTTTTTACGGGAATCTCAAGCACCTAAAGGGTTATAAATTTGCCCATAGTTAGGGCAACTTGAAAAGCCCTTGATGACACTCTCAAAATCATTTTTAAATGAGTCGATATCGACATAGTATTAGCTATCATCGGAAGCTGAGGCATGAACGTGGCTTGGTTAGTAATCGAACTAAAATAGAGTAACAGGTGTTCCTGGTGAAAATCAGTAAAAACACGATGAATATACTACGATGAATGTACTTTTTAAATATCCACTCTGATTAATCCATAAACGACTATGATTTTATCAGTTGATGTAATCATCAAGGTGTTGAAGAAAAGTACATACATCAGTGTGGAATTGTATTACGTGCCTTTTTTCCTTATTTTAAATAAAATAAATAATAATTAGATGTATTCATACATTATACACTGGATAATTAAATTATATTACATTGAGTAATCGTATATTTTATACATAATTTGGTCCTGCCAAACCTCATAAGGTAATTCTGATATAAAACGATTCTGAGATAAAAAACGATAGAAATAAGAATTGATTTAGATCTGCGCAAAGTTAGTTATTCGCAGCATGTTGGAATATGTTTGTGTAAAGTCAAGTAAAACTGTTATGTTGATTTTTTTAGTCGTTCCATTCAACTATAACTATTTTACAAACATCATTAACACAAGGTGGGAGAGATCTCGTCCCTCTCCGTCCACCCTAAACGACACCCGAAGTTTTAAAAGAATCGTTTGGGAACCGTAATGGGGAAACTATAAGAAAGGAACGAGACTGAGAAAGGAATCGCATCTTCACTTTCTTTCTTTCGGCGGCGGAGCTGAACGGTGGAAGGAGTTGTAAGCTTTTTGCGTGATCGCGTGTTACACGCATGTGCGCTGGCAAGTGTCTCGCGCGCCTGACTTCGGCCCCGGTGCTGCCTGGGCGTGTTTTCAACAAAAAATGCAACGAGGAGAGGCATGTTGGCGCCTCCGCTGAACCGCAATTCGTCGTGTCTGAAACGCGACGGGCAAAAGCGAAATCGCGGAATTTCTTTTCTCTCCGGTTGGCTTTCTCGCTAAAGCGTCGTCATTCCTCTACGTGTGAATCCCCCCTGCACACAACGATCGATCATAAAGCCCTTTGTTTCATTAGACCAGCAGCGTTTCTCACATTAAATATGAGGTTCCACCGCCACTGCGCAAGTCAAAACAAATACTAAATTGAACCTTCTTATTTGTTTGCTTAAAAAATTCTGCGTTTACTGGTGAAATGCCTTGGCTAATAAAAAACTGAATTGAGGTGTAAAATATTGATGGTGCCTACTATGTATTGACAGGGATTGAGTGTATTCCCATATAATGTATGCATGCATATTTTATTGAGAGTTGGTCAATGTTTTTTTTTAAACCTCAACCTCCTTTTGCCAATGTTATAAATTGTTCGTTTTGCCAATAAAATACGCATACATTAACTAAAGTGGTCAATAACCAACTCAACAAACAAATAATTGTGAATGCATACGGGTAAATTTACTACTGTACAACAAAGGCTCGAAATATACTTAATTGGGAACTTTCCACCCGCTGTAGTATGATGCGCACTTGCTACAACAAAAGAGCTTCGATAATTACATCCGCGATTGTTGTTTTTGTGTAGATTGTCAGTAAAGGCGGACATTATGGAAAATGTTAAGAATTCAATTATTCTGTAGTAAAGAGCTTATGTTTTAAGTACTTATTTTAAACGAATTTAATGACCACACATAATACATTAGGCCGCGACAGTTGATCACCTACAGAATGCTCACTACCGACAGGTTACCGAACGTTTCGCCAGCGCTTATTTTTCCGTTCATCGTCGTTCGTTTGCGCTGATGTGTTCCGATCTGCGCTAACCTCAACACCTTGAATGGAAATCTCCCACTATGTCATTTCTGTAACAAAAAACAAATCGTATTTGTTTGATGTACAAAGTTGTGAATATCTTAACCGTTCATTTTTAGGAGCCAGATTTACATCTTCTTGGCTCCCCGGCGAGAATTCGTGAAGTCCCCATCCCCCATTACGTAAAAGACAAAAGTGAAAAGAAATAAAACCGCAAAACTGTTGAGAATAATATGATATGTCTTTCAATAATATTAAGTGGACGAAAAAAAATGCACACGCTAGTAACAAAAGCTAATGTCGTCCTTTCCTCCGTCCTCCCATCTCCCCCCCCCCCCCCCACCCCCCCGCTCATTGCGGGTTTTAGCAGGGTATAGATCCGGCCCTGCTTGACATATATCGTGAATGAAACCTGAAATCAGTTTTCGCAGTGAAATGGGAAAGGCGTGTGAAATTCACGCGCTCCGGATAGGCCGTTAAGTTCCTCTCCCTTGGCCACAAGTGGTTAACCACGAGGTCCTTGTATCCGGAAAATAGCACCGCTTGGATTTCAGTATAATTTATTAGTCATCTCCCGAATTTGAACACGCAACCTTAACCCATTCATGCCCACTAACTATTTCTGTTTAGTTTTTTTTGTTTATAGTCATGTATATTTCTGACGATGACACTTGCCTTTATTACAGATACAATGTCCGTTTTTAAACTTAGTAGAGGTGTACTAAAGATTACTGTCATGCGACAATTATGAGAGAAATTTTTAAAGCTGTTGATCATATATATTTAAGTTTAATTATGCTTTTTGTTCCATGTTAATGTTTAAGGTGCACTATGAATATATTTATGCTGTATTGTACGCTCTATCCTACGAAATTAAGCACGGTTTAGTGGAAATACAGCTGGTGACTTCCTGTAAATTGACCAACAGTACTTAATCTTCTCGTAGAGCTGAAAATTAAAATATATGGTCGAAAGGACACTCAGTAGGGAAATTTGAACATAAGGGTATAAAAGTACGGTTGGAAATGGGTGGTTTGTGACCCAACGCTCTGCGTACCCTAGATCTGTAGTAAATACGAAGTAAACTCCACGACCTTGCTGGGCACATCCCACCGCCGTATAGTAGTACTATTAAAATTACTGCTTCATATTTGAAAATTATTGGGGGATGAGGACGCTGAAGCTAACACAGCCTTGTGGAATGGCTCACGCTTTGAGCCGGTTGTCGAAAATTCATAGGATCACTCAGCCATAATCACTTGACAGCAATGGACGCATTTCTGACGAGTCATTGGTCAGGACACCGAAGAAATGCATCAACGTATCGTGGGTCCATAAAACTGATAGTGGCCCGGTCAAATTGCGATTAGGGTGAAAGATAATCCCAAAATGACAGAATTAGTCGAAATAAAGCATTTTTCAAACAGAACGAAACGCGTTTAGCGCTGCACTGCCATGCTTTTGGATTCTTTGCTAAGATTATTTGATACCCGAAATGAAACTTAAACGAGTCCATGTTAAATCTTTTTTTAATTGGACCAATTAAATATTGAGACTGAAAACGTAGGTACTCAGTCAAAGATGATGGACGGTTAGATGTACCGGTACTCCCAAGCAATTATCATAATTTGGTTGGATTTCAATATATTACTAATGACAGATGGACTTCAGTGAGGATTAGTAGGACTTAAGCGCAATAAAGAGATTATATATTTGCTAGTGCAGTCATCAAGGCCTAATAGAGGCAATGGGAGCTTTCCATACAATGTGTTGAAGTCATTTCAGATCGGATCAAATCAGTGCAAATGAACGACGATGAACGGAGCGATGTGCGCAGACGAAACGCTCGGTAATCTTTTTTTTTAGGGGTCTTGCTTCGAGCGACTTTAGGACTTAAAAGTCCTCTCTTCCATACAACTCGTTTGACGAACACACAAAACCATGCCCTCGGGCTATAAATGTCGTACCCAAGCGGGATTGGAACCCGCGACCTTCGGTTTGGCATGCGAGGACTTTACCCCGCCGGTCTCGGTGGCGACGTGAGTATTCAGGGTAGGGAGCATTCTTTATGTACACAACAGTCACGGCCACGGCTTTGTATTGTTTTTTTTGCTTTGTATTGCATATTTGTTCTGTGTATAGCTATCGAATTTGCTCAAAATGTGTATTTGAAAACGTAAGCTTTTTTCCGCAGAGTAATTCAAAACTCTACATTATCCATGTTTGACGCCTTCACCGAAAATCAGGATAAAAACAACAATCGTGGATGCCATTATCGAAGTTCTTCTATTGCCTCGCGGACATCAACTCTGCTCCCGATTTGGAAGTGCGCCAGGTCTGAAATGAATGGAAAGCAAGTACGCTATTGTGTTGCGCGGAGAGCAGCGCACTAGTGCGAATAGAAAGCTCCCAATGTTAATTTGAATGCCTTGATATGATCAGGTACGCGTGGAAGAATGGAGGCAAGAACGGGATGTGGAGTCTGAGATGAGGCACAGCGGAAAGCATAAGGAATTTAAGGGGAGACGAATAAAGAAATAGTTTGCGGGTGCAACAAAACTTTTAGGAATAGTTTTAATAGAAGTATTACCTGTAATCGCCAGAATACTTCAAATGGCTCAGTTGTATGGCAACAAAGAGTGTACGAAGAATAATAGCGTGTTTGCTCTTGTCTTACTGATGGCATAATGACAAAATGGACGTATGACAATCAGAAGGTAGTCTAGAATCTCTGTCGTCTGACCAAGCCGCAGCACTCTTGCGAGGCAAAAATTTTAACAACCGGATTGGGATTGCGAATTTGGTCCACGTCAAAAAAAGAGATGCGGCAAGGAGTCAAGTGCTGGAGATTGAGACAATCTTTTCAAATCAAGACAGATGTTATGCAATAGTAAAAAATTATCAATCTCTAGGCGGGTATTAATGCCATGGCCCGCACCACTTGTAAGTTTCTTGATCTATAGGATGTTGAGTGATAGTGGCGAAAGGCTGGATCTCCGACATAAATGGGGTCATCTCAAATCAATTTCACTACTCAGTATCTAGTAAGCCCATTGAAATTTTAGACGGATCAGACTTATAAGGAATTATCTCTGATCTGATGTCTGTGAGGCAGAATTGGACACCTTAATCTCCTTAGCATCTCCGAAATCATACCTGAGGAAGGAGTTATCCCAAGAAATCATTGACCTACGAGCAGTGAGTCATGTGTCTCATTACAAAATCTCATCCTGAATTGTATAAGGCTGCTGGAGAACTGCGAGAAGAGACCTGCTTTGATCAACAAGGGAGAGCCGCTTGCACTGTGGGAAACCATCCGATGATTTTGGCAGTCTTTAGATTGAAAACCAAAGCAACTTTCATAAATTGATAAAAGCGACTTTTAAAAATTTACTAGATTAGTAGACTAGTTCGCCGGGGAGTGAAGAGTTGGGATTTCCCGTTCCCTCCACCTTAAAAAAAGATCACTGTATATTCTTCTCGCTAGAAAACATTTCTCTATCGTTTTGATATTTTGACTATCTGAAAAATGAGGTTGTGACAGAGATATTTCAAGTTCTTTTAATCAAATGTTTTTCCTGAGAAACGAGCGTCGAAAAATAACTATTTTTCGTGAATAGTCATTCTTATTCCAATGACTAATGAGTATCACGCTCCTTTCACTAAAATGGTGTCTTTAGGTAATAGACTCATCACATCACTGCGAGGTTGCATAGGCTAGAATTTTTCTAAGGCAGCCAAACATATCGGCATAAATGTCACTAAATATTATGAACGTTACAGTCAAATTTTAATCTTATGGGGATTTAAAGGCAAATAATCAATGAGTGATTGCCAGTTTTAATTTTTCCGACTATCATAACCTGTCTGTAGTATTAAAGCTGTGTGGCGGAAGTAATTTGCAGAACTTTTTCGGCAACTGTGTAATACGAATTACATGTTATGCAAAAAAAATTGGAAGAAAAAAGTTTAATTTTTTTATTAATCGATGGCCTCATTTGATTATCTCCACTGTTTAATAAGAAAACCTTTTTAAAATATGGTCCAAAATACGAACTGATGAGGAGGAGGCCAGAGGTCCCTAAAGTTGGTGGATGCGTCATGAAAGGAAAACACATGTTAGACAAATTGTATTATTATGGTTTTTTTAACATGGTCCTAGCATTTCTCATGGAAATTTTTGACTCTTTTGGTTGTGTGAGTATCAACCCAAATCAACCACACATACCAACCTCATGCCCGAAGGTTCAAGATTGATTGAGAACTTTCGATAAAATTTAAGTTTTTGTAGACATGTTTCCCTCCTAAGCCTCATTCTTCGACATATATCTTTTCAAGTCCTTACCCCTGTTCGATCCTCAAAAGTTAAACATGAAGCAATTGGAGGAACAATTGGGGGAATATTAATTCTGCTCTTCGTTCCGTTGCTCATCCTGTAATTACTACACATCTGAGAGGCTTGCTGGGCCAGTACAAGAATATTTTCCAGTTTTTCAGCATCCAAATATCTTTACCAATTTAGGATTGCATAAATATAACCGTATTAAACCTCCTGAGCTGATATCAGAATGAAAAATCATCGAAAAATCAAATGCGTCAGCGTATAACCAGTGAACAGTTTACATTAGCGAATGTGTGCTCTTTGTGGTGATTAGTAGCCATGTATTCCCGTGCCCGATTCTTATCAAGTAGAGCATCTGCTCATATCTGCATCTCTTTTATCTACAGTCATCTCCCTAATGGGATCATCGATAGGCCAGTTAAGATTAAACGAGAAACCGAAAGCTCTTCTCGGATGCTGATAAACTAGTCACTGCTGCTGTCAGCAATAATTTTACCACTTAATTTTTTGATCGATTATTTGAACGGTGTTTCGTTTTTTACAGTGATACTATGCATTACTATATACTGCAGATGTTGTATAACTTTCTTTTTGTAGAGTTTAAGAAGGAGCAGTGTCAATTCTTCCCACGAGTAACCCTGGTTATCATCGTTGAAAATCAGCAATGAGACAGGGTACTGCGCTTGATACTAAACCGTTGTTAGATGTGATTCCAAGAATCAGTGGCAGTGGTGCAACGTATGTAGGGAAATCGGGAGAGAAGCATTAGTACACACTTCTTTCGGCAAACATTGTAGTGCTACTACTACCTCTAACGCGAAGAAGATGACTGACATTTTTTTTATTTCGCTATACTATACGGTATTAAAAACCTTAACGTCACGTTTGCACATAAAGGTTTATCGGCATAAAAAATGATGATACGGTTCGTCTGGTGACTGGAGTTCTGGCGTCACATCCAGAGTTCGCTTACCTGCCATGGGTAATAGTCTGATCCCGATCCCTACCTGAATGCTCGGAGAACTCGAATTCGTGCGCAATTATCGTAATTGTTTAAAGTACTCAGCGTGAATTTCAGGGGTTCCGGATTCGAATCTCAGAGAGAGTTCTCTGAGAATATCAGAAGTTCACTAGTGTGACTTATCGGTGGGTGACGTCAGCTAATATTCATCTGACTTGAAATTCAAATAGCACTCGAATTTTGAGGATCGGGATGGTGTCCCGAGGGCCCGAGTTCGAATCCCGGGAGTGGCAGATGTTTATCGGTGGAAATCCCAATCCCTACTCGAATACTATTTGGAGAGCACATTTAATAATTAGTAGTAATCTGTCCGTCGGATGGGACGTTAAACTGCTAACCCCACGACACCTTTCGCTAATTGTAAGCGTAAGTTAATGTGGATGCCGCGGCGCGACAGTTCTTTAACTACCATTCCTCAATTTCCCATCTGAGTCCTCCGTTACCAACATGCTTACCTATCCGTGATGGCGCAAATGACCTCAGTTCTCGGTCGCCTCACCAAATAGCGAGCCAACTAAGAATGAAAAATCATCAATGGCACAAAATCTCTGGAAGGTGAAGAGCAAAATTATGCGATACATCTAGCAATTTTTGCCGTATCCGTAAAAACCATACATAGTGCCATAGAAACTACAATAAATATTACTTAGTAATAATAATAACAACAATAAATAAGCCTTACAAATGAAAAATTAAGCATTTATCTAGTGATGCCACAAAAATGAGTTTTATCCCGTTATAAGGAGTTTTTTTTCTAGAAAATATTCCCAAATATTCGAAACCTATTAAATGGTACATTTTTCGTGAAATGGTGCATATTTCGCAGTACGACCAGGAATACAGAAGTTAAGAAGGGATTACAAAGCACGTCGAACAAATCCACTATTAACGGTATTAAAAGCAATAAATCATCAAAATATGGATCCTTTTCGAAAGTTATCGAGTGTTCACTCCAGGAATATCAAAGTTTTCCGGTGCTTATATCACTATCTTACTTATACGTACTATTGATTTTTTTGGAAGCCGTAGTTTGAGTGCATTGGACTCTGTTTCAATGATTAACAGGATATTAGGTACTTGATTTTTCATATTATCGCTGAAGTTACGAATTTGAAGCTTACAGTTTCTCCTTAAGATACTAAATTCGAAATGCCTCAAGAGAATTCAACGATATCGGGGTAAGCTATGTGGAAATTCATGTCAAATGAAAAAAGTCTGTGTATGTTCACCAAAAATTATCTACTTGCCATACATATAAGTGCTACTAGTCTTTCTTCCTCATAACCTCTTCCTACTGTATGCAGCACACTGAAAGACTAAGTTCGGAGCTCATTGCATTAATACTGCAATGTGTTTTTGGATAGAAATAAGAGTGGTATCGGGGATAGAAGACGCTGTTTAGTGTGAGCGAGAGGAAGAGGGGAAAGGAAGCTATTGAGGTGGAGAGTTGGGAAATGGATGGAAGAAAGAATATGCAAATGACACGCGGAAAGGTGTCGATTTCAGTCGCGTGAGTGCACTTTTGGATGCCGTACTTCCTTTATCTGGTGCCTCGGGCTGCTTATTTTCCCTTCCTCTCCGTTCTCTTCGGACCTGATCGTAAGCTAGTATCACTGCGTTGTTCAATGAATGCAAGTACCTGTAGAATTTTCCATTAACGTAATTTCTGCATCGGAACGTTGGGAACATGCATTATTAAAAAAAAACTATTTGTATATCAAGTACGTAATCTTTAATACACAGTTCATGGGTTTAATCGGAATACAGTGTTTTATTATTAAAATATTTCTTCTTAAAAATTGCGCTCGCATGGCTTCTTGGCATGGCACGATGGCGCCGTGGAAACAATACGTCATCGGGATCCTGGGGATACGTCAAGGAACGGCAACGCCGACAGCAATACGAAATATTTCCTTGTGATTTCGGGGTTGTTTTTCATAATTTGATGAAATAGTAAGTTTTCGCCTTCTGTTTGCACTGCTGCCTGCCGTCCTCTTTCTTTACCTCTTCCCTTTCAACCCATTATCAACTCACAATAGAAAAATTAGTTTTACGAAAGAATTAAATTTCCACTCTTTTAGTGTCAATTTGCTCTGCATTTAACCATATACAACTTTAACCATTTTCCAGCTGATGAGGGAATTATTCTGGATATTGTAATTTTTGGAATGTATACACTTTGATGTTAATTGATATTTGCACCAGTAGCTCCAAACACGAATACCTACTCCATGTTCAAATCTATCACTAGGAAAAATGAGGCACGTAAGCACCTTGTTAAAATGTTTGCTTTTGTGCGCCAGGTACATCCATTTATCGCTGTAAATTAATGCAGTAGCAGCCGACTGATAAGGGCGTTGAGATTATTTCATCTGCTGCTCCATAGATTTGGAGCAAAGATCCTGCATATCAGTTTAATCGCCGCAAATTTAGATACTGGCTGATTTTAGAGTTAGTTTGGTCATTTGGAGGGGCGACCGGTAACTGAACTACTTTGAGTCATTACTTAAGTTTTAACTATAAATTTAAGGGAGCGATGGAGAAAAAAGAAGCTTGATGAAAACTCTTAGAGAAGAGGAGACCAACTTGTTGGACGCAATAGTCTACTGAAAATAGTAATCAAAGGAGAAATGAATGGGAAGAATAGCAGAGGAAGGCCAAGAATGGCATACATCAGGCAAGTTATGAAGGACGTTAAAGTAAATAATTGTGCAGGAATGAAGCAGTTGGCGGAGAGGAGAATGGATTGGAGAACTACAGAGAACCAATATTCGGAGTGATGACTGCTGATGACGATGAGGACGTTTGGATTAGAAGAAGAATTAGAAGAAGGGACGAGAAGAATTATTTGGGAAACAAAGAAAGGGTTAAGTTTATCCCGGCGTCGGATTTAGCCTAAATGTAGTTCTGTAGCCTAGTAGGCTGCAGCAAAACGGCCCATCCGATGGCCGAAGTACAATGCGCGAAATGTTCCCCACACAGCACTCAAGTTAAGATGCAAAATCGCCGCCACTGTCGGTATTCGAACCAGAGCCCCTGGGATGTGAAGACAGTATTCTCATGATTGAATAAAAGAATGATGTATCTTTAAACAAATTGGTATTCTGATGGAACATAGAACCAGTTTTTACTCGTCTGCGTCACCATTAGGCGCCTACAACTTTTTTTGTTGAGAAAAAGGCATGACTGCGTATGCATTGTCTCGATTATGTGAGTTAAAATGAGTACTGTGGTTACTTCGGATAATTGAAAACTCGTGCAGCGTGCGTAGATTATGATATTAACACGGTATTTTCATGCCTTGTCGTGATGAGACGAATTTACATTTTAAAAACAACACAACTTTAGACAAAATATTTCTCTTTTCCTCCATAAAGTATATGTAAATTTTCCAGGTGCAGTTCTCACCTCTTTTATCTGGTTATCAATGAGTATCTTAGCAGAAAAATATTTTTGGGGATGGTATACTCCAATCAGCTGTTGAATCAAATAAAATAAGCATTAGTAATTCTGATAAAGCAACCGAAAATTAAAAATCAGTGCATATATTGCTGGCTTAATAATGCAGTGGTCTACCTAAATATATACCTCGGATAATGCGGGACCTCAGTAAATCTGGACTTGGATAATTGAGACTACACTGTGCTGTCAAATTGGGGTATTAAAAATTGTATTCAGTATTCTTACCCAACACACCGACCCGATCCCCTGATTGCAGAGTAATTTATAACTGCTTAGGTATGAATGCAAAACTCAGCGCTGTGCCTGTCAGAGAGACCTCTTTTAAGTTTTTCTCTGCCAGAAATAACAGCAAAGATAATTTTAATAACCTGTACGTGACTTTTTTTATACGAGCTGAGTCTTTGTAGTCACATTGCAATTTAGATAAGAGTGGTGCCGTTGTGTGCAACAACTCAACAGACAGCTTTAAGTTTTTGAACCATTATCTGTGGTCCTAAAATAATAGCAGAAGTACCTTCGAAGTGAGTATCACATTCCGCATCTTCTGCCGATGCTTTTCGCGAAAACCTAGCTTCTCGAGTACAGTGAATGGTTACACATTGCCGAGAAAGGCGTTATCGTATTTTAATGTAGTCTCTCATGCAATCTATCACTCTATAAAAAGTATTGTCTTATCAGGTGAGATCAATTGCAAAAGGTGGAAGTTCAGGTGCAATTGTAAATATTAGTACCAACCAACTACCTAATAGTTACCACTGTTTCACCCTTTAGCCACGCTTTCAACCTATCGCTCTAGGTACATGTCAATTGAAATAACTAATTATTTTTCCTACTATTACGTAATAATTTACATTCATCAGTCTCCCTGAACCTCCTCATAGTGTTACTGTGAGACGAGACGAGACTTGGACCAGTTCCGTCTCAGTTTTTGTCTCCCGAACTCGGGTCTCATCTCGAGTCTCGTTTCGTGAACCTGAGTCTCGTTTCGATCCTGAGTCTCGTACGAGACTCTATGAACGCTGTCCGTGAAAGGTGTTTCTTCAGGGACTGACATGGAGCTAGGAAGGTATTATTCCATTATTTCCAAATCTGGAAATGTGTTCCTATCATCATTTCAACACACCAATATCTTTTATCACTCATTAAAGATAAAAACCGTTTAAAATCAACGTCTCGTGCCCATACTAGGCTATTTATATTATTAAGTAAATAAGCAGTGACGTTTCGGTGATTAAAATTATAATTAAAGTACACAAATTGAAAACCACCGATGTTATTATTAAAGCTTTCCATTCAGTTTGTTGAAGTTAGCGCTGATCGGAATACATGATGATGATACGCCGTATCGAAACCGGTCGCAAATACATTTTATTTTGTGGAACAGCAAAGTCTTTTTTCTTACCCTTTGTGCATCATGAAGGAGTTCCACCATGTTACGCCACCCACCATCGCATTTATCAGCGCTCTATAGCGCCCACAAACGACGATTAATCGGACGAATTGTGCTGGCAAAACGCTCGGTAATCTGCCGGTAGGTGTCACTCTGTAGAATGACAATAGCAACCACCGTATGTTTTTGTATAATTATATAATTCGTTCAAAATACGTGTCAAAAAACTCGAACTTTTTATCATAGAGTAATTAAAGACTACTCCCTTGGACTACAACCTTGGCGTGGTGGAAGGCCTTGCGCATTCCAATGACCCCTAGAGCTGGACTGGCAGGAGCAGTTACTATTGCTCCTGGTATCGCCACCAATCTATGGCCATAGGTCGAACGGTAGGAGCCAGACTAAAGGTAGTTCACGTAATGATGTCACGTGAAAAATGCCTTAATATGAAAGTCAAGCATAGTGTAAGATCTGATGCTTTCCAGGAGTATGTAATGATCATGGCATTAAGATGGCGGTTCCTCCACTGGATACTAAACGATTGGTGGTCAATCTATCTAACAAGCTTCTTGACAGTCCAACTCTTGCGGTTTTTTCGAAGGGCCTTAACTTCTCCCCAGTACCCAGAGCTATTCCCTACCGTGATTACATTGGTGGAATAGAACCTGCCGTCCGAAAACTTTCCGGGGACCTAGCAGAGGAAGTTAAGATGGAAGCTGTTTTGGTTCTTGAAAGGGCTACCTTGCCCAAACTAAAGATCACGAAGGAGGAGCGCTGCGCCATACGCACTTCACGAGGCGACAAGACGGTAACTGTGCTTCCTGCTGACGAAGGGAACACCATCGTTCCGATGAACATCGAGGACTACCGCCGAAAAATCAAGGAAATCCTCCAGGACCATATCGGAAATTGTTCTGGAACCCCTCTGATACCATCACTATGTACACAGTCCCCTTGAAAAAAAATCAGTTTTTCCAGTGGAGACCGCCAGGAACATACATCCACCTGTACCAGCTCCACCCAGGCTCTACGGCTAGCTAAAAATGCGCAAAGATGGTGTGCCATTGAGGCCCATTGTCAAAGCCATTGGGTCGCCCACATACCAATTGGCGAGATACCTAACCTCCCATCCGCGTCGGCTACTGTGAACACCACATCATGAAGTCATCGCAGTTTGTGAAAACCCTTGCTGATATTCGCCCGGAGGAAACGGATATTATGGTCAGCTTTGATGTTGTGGCCCTTTTCAATCGGGTTTCACTCACAGACTGATTGAGACTCCTGGAGACTTAATGAGACTAAGACATGGTGAATCTCTTTCACCACGCTCTTAAGTCCATCTATTTCAAGTATGATGACCAAGTTTTTTTTACCAAAAAGATGGCGTTGTCATGGTTTCTCCGTTGTCTCCGGTGATTACCAATTTTACAGGGAGGAATTTGAGGAAAAAGCACTCTCCTCATCTATCATAAGACCGAAGTGTTTTTTCGGTATGTTGACGACATTTTCGTTATTTGGCAACATGGGCCAAACTGGCCCTTGACCAGTTTTAGACCATATTAACAGCCAAATCCCAGCCAACATCACAATGGAGAGAGAGAAGAATGACTAGATCCCTTTCCTTGACGTCTTCGTCCATCGAAGGAAGAATGGCAGGCTAAGACACAGTGTCTGCCAGAAGCCCACCCATACGGATCTATATTTGAATGCCCGTAGTCATCATCTACCCTGCCAAAAAGAGCGGTTCTATCCACGCTATTTCATTGGGGAAGGGCATCTTCCGACTCGGAGAGTCTCCCGCAGTAGCTTAACCATGTAAAAAAGACTTTTAGCCAAAAAGGTTATAGCAAAAAGGATATCTCTTTGGCCCATAGAAGGACTTTTTTCATTTTAAGGCAAGCTGGAAAGACACAGGAACGGCAAAAACCTCTATTATGGACAGGACTCCATTAAATATTAACGGTTTCCGGGGAAACCTCAAGGATCCTAAAGAGATACGGCATTGAAACATTTTTCCGATCTTGTACTATGAAAAGGGACCAAGTAGTGCATACGAAGGATCCCTGTGGCTTAGTGACTTCAGAAGTGTATCAGATTCCGTGTGAATGTAGACAAGTATTCATGGCGGAGACCGGAGCACTATTTTCACCAGAATCAAGGAGTAGCGGAGGCACTTTAGGCTGTATCAACCTGAATAATCCGCATGTGCGGAGCACAGCATTGGCTTCGACCATTCCATCCATTGGGAAAAGGTGAAAATTATTTGCTGAGAGGATACATTTAGGGTATTTTGGTACACGTGGAAAATGCCAGGTGATACTGGGAGATATAAAATTGATTACATTATGGTAAAGCAGAGATTTAGGAACAGTGCAAAAAACTCGTGAAGCTATCCAGGGGCGGATGAGGACTCAGATCATAACTTGGTTATGATGAACGGTTGAGTTAGATTCAAAAGGCTTTGCAAAGGTAGGAGGATGTAGAGGTAGGACGTGGAAGAATTGAAAGGGTTGAAAAGGAGGAATACCAAGAGCTAGTGGAAAAGAACATAAGTGCATCAAAACAAATAGGCACAATACAGAGAAAATGGAAGACTATAAAAACAGGCATAGTATGAGCGGAAGAGAAAACTAAAGTCACAGTGGAAACAAGGGTATAGCAGAGGTGGTTGCGAAGGAATTATTAGGTAAGTGGAGGAGAGAAGGATGTGGAAAAACGTCAACACCGACCTAGGCAAGAGGAAGTACAAGAAATTAAATAATAAACTCCGGCGAGTGACCAATCGGGCAAAGGCAAACTGGAGGAAGGGACAAAGCAAGAAAATGGAAAAGCTGCATGAAGAGGGGGAAGTGGGTGCTTCAATGAAGCACTGCTTCATACGCCGAAGTGAAAATGTTATCGGGTGGTAAGAGAGGGCAAGCGATACCAAAGGTTAAGGACAAAACAGAAGATATTAATCGAGCAGGAAGATATCCGGATAGGTGGAGAGAATACGTAGAAGAGCTATATGACAGCGAGAATATACCTGTGAACCTAGATATAGAGGATGAAAGAACAATAGATGAGGATAACCTCGGACCGGAGTTACTTGACAGCGAAATAGAGAGGGCATTAAGGGTGATGAAGGTTAGGAAAGTCGTGGGAACCGATGACCTACCTTCGGAGCTGCTGAAGAACCTACTAGTAGGTAGTAAGGGGAGACGATCCTTTCGAACTTATTCATAGGATCTACGAGAAAGGAGTATGGCCAGAGAATTCCGTGAAAAAAGTATTAATACCAATCCCGAAGAAGAAGAAAGTTTCAGAATGCGAGGAGTAGAGAAAAATTAGTTTAATTTCGCACGAGGCAAAAGTTTTGCTTAGAATAATAAATAAAAGGTAGGAGAGTAGAGTAAATTACTATTTAGGCGATGACCAGTTAGAGTTCAGGAAGTGGAGGTCAACTCTGAATGCGATTGCGATGATGACACTTATAGTTAGAAACATGGCGTATAATCAGTATATTTTTGCTTGTTTTTTTTAATTTCGAAAAGGCGTTTAGCAGAGTAAATTGGGAACAATTAATGTAGATACTTAGGAAAATATGAATTCATAGACGAGATTGGAGACTCATCCAAAACTTATATATGTACTTCCCAGAGGACGCAGGTGAGGGTGGCTGACGGAGAGTCATGGAAGGGAGTTAAAGGCCGCAGGGTAAGGCAAGGGTGCACGTTGTCGCCTTTGGTATTTAACATTTATGCTGAGAAAATGGCGAAAGAGGCATGGACGGAGTATCTGTTTTCCATTTCCTTTCTTTTTGCAACCTTAAAACACTATTTTAACGGAGGGAAATGTCTTATTATGCAAGAAAACTATAAGTATCCGAGAAATAAAATTGGACTGGAGAAAAACCAGAAGTAGCAGTTAGTATATCTGTGAACTGAACTCTTTGATATGATATAGTTTACAGCTTTGTCTCGGGATAATGGTGGAAAATTGATAATGAAAAAGCCTCGATGCAAAACTCTTCCCACATAAATACTTTCGTACACCCGAAACAATTCTCCAATTAATTATTTCTTGAACCTCTGCGGTAGCTCTGCGATTATGATATCGATTCTTACTGTCCCGATTGCCTTTACTTCCCAAAATTATTTTTTTTTACATCGTCGTCTGGAGGTAATGTAACGCAGATATCATTTTCCAAACATTTCCTCCCCACATCCGAGCTAACTGGTCTAATCTCTGTACGGAAAAATTCTCCGCACGTTTTTTCTCCCTCCTTTAATCTCGTCCGGTTCCATTAATAACCTTTCTACCTTATCTGCCCTTAGATAATTTCGTTTTGCCTTATCAACAGTTTCGCGATTTTTTCTCATAGTGTGTCCTATTCCAAGTCTCTAGAACTATCATATCACTGTATTTCCCACCACCTTATCATTACCCTCTCGGTTTTTCTTACTTATTTTGTTATTTTATCAATTTGTCATTACTTTCCCTTAGTTCCGTGCTCACCTTATTCCATCCTATTTCACTGATGCCCTTTTATCATATCGCCTGATGTCCATAGGTTCACATTTTTCTGTGACTTTTAGTACCAGTAGTTTTCTCTGTTCTTCTCCTAGTGGGTTTATGTATACCTACTGACTTATTCCTTCATGGTTCCTATCTGAATTTTCTCCCTGTGAATGATATCAAGTGATCGTTAATGTTACTTTCTTTTCTTGCTATCGATAACTCCTCCCACCACCCAGATATCTTTTACCCTTTATAAATCGCTTGAGTTTTACAAACTTCATCAGTGCTATATAGGTAACAATGAAAATTTCTCCAGGTCTTTTTTAACTGAGCTAATTGATGACGTTGTTTCTAAGTAGATGCATCACCATGATATAACCCGATTGACACCCTCTTATCATGTCCCAGTAATTTTCCTATGACGAACGCAGACGTTTTAAACCCCACCACCTATATTAGTGGCCTCCTCAGTGGCCTAAGACAAAAATTAACATGACTATTCTTCCCATTCAGTAAAAATCTTATAGATTAATCGTTTTATTCCTATTCAGTGTGACTTTATCATTTTTAAACATGCCAAAGTGGTTCATGTACACCCTACTGGCCGCCATTAAAAAACGAAATATTTTAGCGTAAAATGTGCAAGTCTCAAATTCTCTTTGATAATAACATCCAATTATTATTACAGAAATCAAAAGCCTTGCATTGGGATTGGGACAACAGTCCTACCCTGTTCTTGCCCACCTAAGCAGCCAGGTATGTACCGAGCCGGGCTGTCAACCGCAAGATCGTGGGTTTGGTTTTCACTTCGAGCATGCATATGGTGTTCGTCTTTGAATTAAAGTCTTGGGTGAGACCTTGCGGATATAGAGCGCCTGAAACTGGTCTATTTGGCGTTCCACGTTTAGTTGGCAGTATGAGTGTTATGGAGAACGCCATAGTAGGCTCCGTACCCTCTTCAGTCCTGCCGCTCTCTGCCTCCAGAAATGTTTGCATGACTGATTAGGTGGTTGGAGCGATATTTATTTATGCACAGATTTTCGTGGAACTTTGCTTACGTGATATGATTAGTGATATCTATAGATAAAAGTATAAAATTTTCATTGTACCGATTTGGTTTTTTGGCAATTCAATGCTATCTTAACACGTAGCCTTATGGTACATGAAATATTTATCGTAATTGTTCGATTATATATGTACATATTTTCTTCTAAACGCGAAATTATACATCTATTATCATAATTATTATTGTTGCTAAAAAATATCAAGTAGTCACGCCGCGCCGAGTCCAATATTCGAAAACAATATATGTATTTCAATATAATCTTGCCTGCATTTCGAATACCGCGCCGAAAACTCCAGTCATCATCATCATAGATCGTTCAATCCTAAGATTGGTTACACAATTGTGTGAAATTCACAGTGAAAAATTATTCACCTGAACTGGGATTCGAACTCAGACCCCTTGATTTCGCCTGTCGACTCTCGGCTGGGACTTTTCCCTCTATTTTTCTTTCGATTATATTATTCACAAACCCCTTATCTGTCTATTTGATCTTTAGCATCCTCCTCCATCACCATTTTTCCAATGCATCTAACCTTTTCTGGTCTGCTTTTCCGATGGTTCATGTTTCCGAACCATAGAGTGCCACGCTCCACACGAATGTTTTTAGGTACCGTTTCCTTGTTCGTAGTGCTATCGTCTTGGAACACAGTAGTTGCCTTTTAATCATAATCACTTTCTTAGCTTGGTCTATTCTATGCTTGATGTCCGTTGTACATCTCCCGTCCCACGTCATGGTACTTCCGAGGTAGGCGAAGTAATCCATTTGGTCTAGTTTTTCTCCTCTTGGCTTCATTTATGTATTCAGCCTCTCTCTTCCGAATACTAGGATTTTGGTTTTCTTCTTATTTATTTTCATGTTATATTCTTGAAGAACTTCGTCCATTGTGGTCAGTGATCTTTGAAGATCATCACAATTTCCTGCTATGACTGCGATATCGTCCGCGAAGTGGAGAATGTTTATTTCTTCTCCGCGTATCTTAATTCCGTTCAGTCCCATTTCTTGTATGTACTTCTCGTATTTCCTCCTCCAAGCATATGTTGGTGAGAGGTTGCATCCTTGTCTAACTCCGTTGTTAATTATAGCTTCTATTTTTCTTCCTTCTCTCATTCGCATTGTGACGACTTGTTTCTTGTGTAGTTGGTAGATTATTCTTCTGTCGTTGTAATCCATTCCGAATTTTGGCAACAGCCTGAACATCTTTTTCCGCTCAACGTTGTCGAATGCTTTCTCCTAGTCCACGAACGTTTTGATACAGCGGCTGGTTCACCTGTATCGTTCCATTAATCTCCCTGGTTCCTCTGTTCTTCCTAAATCCAAATTGGTTTTCCGAGAGTTTGTCTTCAATTTTCCTTTCCATCCTTCGGCATATTATTCGCCTCGTATTTTTGACTCATGTGACACAAGGCTCAAGGTTCTATGCTCCTTACATTTCTCAGTTCTTGTCTTCTTCGGTATTGCTATTCTTACACTCCTTGATAATCCTCCGGTCGTCTTCCGCTTTCGTAGCTATCATTGAATATTTCATACAGGTTGTCCTTGGCTTTACTTCCAAGCGCCTTGATTATTTCTCCGTTGATGTTGTCTGCGTCAGGTGCTTTTTCATTATTCAGATCTTTCACTGCTCTGTCGAATTCGCTTCTCAGTACGGCTGTATCCCGGTCGTTCTTGTGCACCTCGCTCTCGTCTTTAATTAGGTTTACTTCCAGCGGCCTCGGTCCTTGGTAGAGTTAAATGTATTGCTTCCATATATTGGCATCTTCCAATCGTACCTTCTGCGCCGATGTTGCTCAAAGAGAGTTTTTGCTACAACCATATTATTCTCATTGCAGATCTCCACTAATCTTTCTCCTTTGACATTTCGTTTTCCTAGTCCGAAATTTCCTACGCTTCCCTCTTTTCCCTCTCCTACCTCTACGTCCCAGCATAGAGTAAGCATATTTCTCTATGGTCCCAGTCTCCCATTTGGTGAGGTTCTCTTTCCCCTTCACTGCTCCGAGGACCTCTTCTATTTGTTCGTACACTTCTTCTATTTATTTTTCCGTGTGGCTGAACGTCGGCAT
Organism: Pyrrhosoma nymphula; assembly: GCA_963573305.1. Taxonomy (NCBI): domain Eukaryota; kingdom Metazoa; phylum Arthropoda; class Insecta; order Odonata; family Coenagrionidae; genus Pyrrhosoma; species Pyrrhosoma nymphula. The sequence goes on along the minus strand of OY754330.1, from coordinate 64,524,862 downwards.
GTAGACCTGCGCTATCATGGTGTCCGTAGGCTCTCCTTCCAACTTCACCATCAGGACCCTCTCGCAGTACTGCGAGACTGACTTCACTCTTTGGCCCCATCCTCTCTTCAGTATGATACCAACACCTGCGATCCTCTGGTCGTCTCCTGAATATATCACTCGATATCCGTCATTCTAGTAGTAGTCTTCCCCCGTTCACTTGATCTCGCTGACTCCCAAGATGTCTATCCCCAGTCCCTCCATTCCCATCTTCACGTTCTCCAGCTTCCCGCTCACCCCTAAAGACCTCACATTCCATGTCCCTATTCCGTATTTGTCCGCTCTGAATGATATTACCCCCCTGTAGTCCCCACCCGGAGATCCGATTATGGGACCTTTTTACTACCGGGATATTTTACCGGGAGAAATGCCATCACGTCATAATATTTAAAATATAATTCTTGTATCATTTCCATTACTGACGGTGTGATGAGTTCCAACGCATAAACAGATGCATTTAATAGGAATGTGTTCCAAGATTTTTTTCGAGTTAAGTACTTAAAAAATATTAAAATTTGCACTCAATCACCCACGATTAACGCTCCGGCCACCTCAAAAAGGACATTTTTGGGCAAAATTTTAGTACCCAAACAAAAAATAATGACACAAAAACACGAATACAATGAAACTCAAAAAGTGTACAGATCGTAGTACACTTTTTGATCGCGGGGGGCGCGCGCCCCCCCCTTGCGGGGCCGCCCGCATTCCCGCCCGCGCCGCCCCCGCCAGTCAGCCCGCACGCTCTTCGTTCGTGTCTTTCGTCAGTCGACTCTGAGTGGAGTTGTCGAGTAGTTGTACTTTCTTATGTAGCACGCGCGCGCGTCCGCGTCATCGTATTTTATACGTTTCTGTCTGGCACATAGATACCTAACCTACGAGAAAATTCGCGGCCATTCTAGTGATCTCGATACGTTATTCTGTCTGGAATTTGTTCGAGAAAAGTCGCGAATATTCTACTGTTTGTGTTTGTTCACACTCCTTAAAAGTCTGGAAGCGAACATTCTGGCACCGAATGTTCTCGAAACAACCGAGCTACATATATAAGGGAAGCAGAGTCGCTGCCAGGCAGTAACCCTGAAGAGGAGAAATCCTAAAGCGGGGGCTATTGTTGTAAATTATACATGAACTAGCTGAACCCGGCAGACTTTGTCCTGCCAGTGTATATTTATTTCATCTTTATACAGAGTCATCGAAAACGTTGTTCGTGATTCCATTTCTAAATTACTCGAGAAATAATTATTATCGAGGCATCAGTATGAAATGAATGCGTGATTGAGCAGCACCTGTCCGAGATTTGATGTCAGTGTTGATGTTGAAGTCACTTCAGCATGTCAGCCAGCATATTTACAGAAAATTCAACAAATGTAGGCCTATTCTTTGGTTTGATTTCATGACTCAGTTGAATATTGTAAGCATGCAATTTAAGACTTCATATATAATTTTGAATAGTTATTTTAGCAATGCCAAGTTCCAAACTGCTTCGAGAAATGGACATCTTAGGACTTCGTATACATGACTTTCTCAATCGCTGAACATTCTCTTCCGACGCGACGTGGGTGGATTCTATATAAATCTAGCGAAAATGCCAGGCTTCGCTAGTAGTAGTAGTAGTATTTTAAAGCCGGCGACCGACAACTAAGGTCATTTGCGCCAAGGGAAACTATAAAGAGAAGGATGGAGGGACACCTGGCGTCGGCATTAGCCTACTCTTTAGAACGGCGCCAAGGGGTCCACAGTTTAACGTCTCATCCGACACACGGTGTACTGTAGGCTTGTGCGATGACCGATTTTGGTCATCGATTTTCGATGGAAAAAATTCATCGAAATGTTTCGATGACGATGGCTGTCATCGATCATCGTATAGAGTGTACACGATGATCGATGACTATCGATGAATATCGATGATCGATGAATGTCGATTATCGATGAATGCCGATGATCGATGAATTACGATGATCGATGACTCTCGATGATGTGTGCAGTAGTGATGAGCGATATATCGCTGTGATTGAATCACCGATACTGAAAAGTAGCAATCATAGCCTGTGACTAAATAATCGAAATCACTGTGACTGTGAATTCGGTGAATTTAGCCGATTTACCTCAGGCTGCTACCGCTGCTACCAACTGCAACAGTGCAACCAACGAATACAATGCTACCACTGCTAAAGCGTATTAACTGTGATTGAACGTGATCGCTACTTCTGTATCGTATGCCACAAACTTGAGGAAAAACATGAATTCCAAACATCCCACTGTGGCCCTGCCATCTTCATCAAGGCGCAATAGCTGGGGTGCTTATACTTTATACATACATTTTAGATCTAAGGCGTTCAAATGAATGGAAAAAAAGAAGAAAAATTAGTGATATAAGGATATCGATCATCCTCATCGATGGTTCTCATCGACATCAATGATTCGCATCAACTCATCGGCATCGATGATTCTCATCGGCTCATCGACATCGATGGTCGATGACATTCATCGTCATCGATAACAGTCATCGCACCGCGATGACTAAAATCATCGTCGATGACTTCGATTAATCGACTCATCGCACAAGCCTAGACTGTACTGTACTTGAAATGCCCCCAGCTTCGCTGGAGGACATTTCAAAATATATACACTTGACGTGGATAGTTACTCAATCAGCATAATAATAACAGTTATGCATAGTTATTTATCATGGGTAAATGTTTAAATTGAAGTTTTTCTTCATTTTCAATGCTCTATTTTTAAATTTCCCATTGCAAATTGATATATATGTTTAATAACTGTACCTGTCCACGTGTTCCGGCGGTACAGTCTGATTAAATGGAAAATAAAGAAAAATGAAATCACTCGTTTTTAATATGTTAAGATAGATATAAATATAAAAAAGTCAGAATTTAATGTCAACCAAAGGACTTATTTTCTCCCATTAAATTTGAAATCACACGAATCTCAAGGTGTTATATGTGCATTTCGATTGCAAGATCGATGTTTAAGTATAATCAAAGAAAAAAATGTCTTGTTCCTATTTCTTTGCTGTGGCATCAATATTTTTTTGTTAATACAACGCTGTATGATACACGACATTTTTTGTTTTGTTGTTTGGCGCGTAAACAAACAAAGCTGATGATTTTCCGACACGGGAACAGGCGACATACAATTGACCATGCGAGAAGCATGGATTTTCAAGGTTAATGCCGCAAACACTCAATGACTGCCCTTGCGATTTGTTTATTGTCATTGCGAATGCAAGCCGCACTGGAAACTGCAAGCGATTGAAGTCGAATGACATGTCGGTTGGAATCATTGGGATGCGTGGTATCAAAACGTCTTCTCCTTTGTACTTTCCTTTAAGAATTGTTGCTCCGATGACGTTGTTAGACAGTTTTTTCACCGCAAGCCGGGTGCCATTACAGAGACGTGGTTGGTTGATATTCCGCAACATTATGATTACCGATCCGACTTTTGATTGGAGATTGTGAGGTGGCAATCCGGGCAATTCCAGTGAGTTTAAAAATTCGGTTAGATAGTTGACGACATCATCTTGGGTAGTAACGGAATCCATCGATTTGTACGTCAACAATTCGCCAGGAATTTCGCTTTGAATCTGTAAATTCAATTCGTCTACATCAATGTTTTTCGCAGCCAATATAGCACGTTCGCTCAACCAAAAATTATTTTTGTAATTTTGAGCAATGTTTGGGAACACTTTTCGGATGAGTTCGGTCTTTGATTCGGTGAACTGGCAAAAATCGACGGGGAACGTAATGCAGCCAGTGGGTATGGTGTGTCAGGGGTGTCAATGGGTATTTTTCCATTTCCAATGTCCAGCAATTGTTCAGCAAATACCTCTCCAGATTCGTCTTTCTGCAACTCGACACGCATGTTTGTGCCTAATTTGAGAGTCTTGACGTTTTCCACAAAACGGACGACTTCAAACATCCATTTAGTTAATCGGCTGGTGTTGACCGTGGAATCACTGGCAATGTTTGGCGAAAGTCACCTGACAACAGAATCATCGCACCACCAAACAGATTTCGGTTGTTTCTTAGATCTTGCATCGTTCGGTCTAATGCCTCTAAAGATTTTTTATGTGCCATCATACATTCATCCCAAACGATCAATTTGCATTGCTGCAAAACTTTGGCCATTGCGCAGTTCTTTGAAAGGTTGCACGTTGGAGTTTCATTGATATGTATATTCTATGGTAACTTGAGTGCTGAATGAGCTGTTCGACCGCCTTTCAACAACGTAGCAGCAATTCCTGATGAAGCAAGTGCAATTTCATTCTGCGATCGAATCGTTGCCAAAATCTGTGATCAAAAAAGTTTTCCAGTTTCACCGGGAGCGTCCAAGAAGAAAACTCCGCCAGTTACATCCACAACTTTCATGCACTTTCCGTGCACTTTTTGAAATCTACAAATTCTTGGTTGCTACAACAATAGTAAAATAATCATTATTTATAGCCCTCTAGCACGAAATGCGGTGTTTGTTTACATCAGAAATGGATCTGAGACAACAATGAAAGACCCATTTAAAGAGCTACAAATATCCTTTAAATTGCGTAATTAATCGTTTACTGGATGATTTATCATAAAAACATCAAAAGAATAAGATAGTTCAGAGTTTCGACATTCCAATGAAGGAAAAATAAAAGCGATCGGTACAAATTCAAGTATTTTAATGAACGAAATATGAACCCACATAGCACAAATCGTTTCATTTCCGCATTCATCCCGCTTTCCGGGGACGTTTTCTACTGGCCCATTCACGTTTTGAAATGATGCTGGAATGGTGCAAATGTCCGCAACGTTTGGGCAACTTCACGTCTTTGAAATGTTTCTTTAATTGTTCAGAACACGTTTTCGTATCGCATCCTCTCCAGTTCCAGCTAGTTTCGAAACGTGTGCAACAGTTTTTAAACCGTTTTCAGCCGAGTGGAAGCCGTAAATTTCGGTTTTAAAATAGTTTTCCCGATGGTATAAAACGGTTTTCTACTGATTCTATGAGGGTATAATAATGAAGTTACGTCGTATTTGTGGCTTGATACCAGCATTATAATTACGCTGGTATTAGGCCACAAATGCAGTACCGAGAACAAGTAAAATTATTTGCCCTTTTACAATTAAAATCACTCGCTCTTATTGGTCTCACCATTATAACCACTCACTCAATGACTTTACAACCACTTTATCACATTCTTTCTAACCAGGGAGTATTTGCACTTGGGAAGAGTGAACAACGACATAACTCCGAGACGTAAATCACATACAAGTCGCTGCTAAATATGAAATTAAACGACCGTATTTTCTATAAAGATAGAAAACTAGGGAAACTTTTATTAAAAAACTGCAAAGTAACTTAATTAAACATGCGTATATGTTCTTCAACGTGATGTAACGGTCTGGGACCAAAGCAACGGCAATTATTTGCAGTGAGCAAATGGTATAGTAACGCTAAAAAATAATTACCTTACGTATAAAACCTACTCGAGTGAATCCCTAAGACACTAATGAATAAGTCAGCACGACAAATCAACATGTACCTATACACTTTGCGTACGTAATATGTATTTCTTAACAACTATAGGTCAGGAGAAAGATATGTTCTCAGAATGCTTATAACATTGATGATTTATTTATTAAACCAGAATTAAAATGGTTATGAAATATCATATCAGAAAATTCACATACAATTCTTTGTTCGTCATTATAGAATGCAGATTAGTCACTCAAAACAAAATTCAAAAAATCACACCTTTACACAAGTCACACACAAGGGTTCAGACTTTGACAACCTTTTCTTCTGAATCGCCATAGAATAATCACTTATTTCACTTTAACATTTGCGTAGAACTAGTATAATTTCACAAACACCAGTGTATATATAACTTATGCCCTTAGATATCACGAAATTCTAACCGTAGCACACATATAATCTTGCCAACAAAGATTATATACACACTTCCAACAAATGCACCTTCGATAATATTTTTCCAAACACCGGAAGCCACGAGGGACACGAGACCGATCGCGAGAAGTACGATACCTGCGATATGTTTGTAAACAGTTTAAAAATCGTTGTATGTCGCATATACAGCATTTACTTTTGGAAACCTTGGAAACGTTCTGAGAAAGTTTTCGTTGCCAGAACAAAAACCAAATGAAAATGCTTTTGAAGCGTTGCGATGAAAACGTTCTCTTTTAGGTGCACGCACAAGTGAAAACGTTCTCTACGAGGCTACTTACGGGTTATTGGGGAAAAACGGGATTTTCCTATTTGAGCACCAGGGAAAATCGTTTTGAAACGGAAATGTGCTGTGTGGGAAAGCACTGCACCGTGAAAAATGTAAAACTCCGTGTAATCTTATGGGAAAAATTGTAAATGTCATTTAAAATTCATTTATTATTTCTACACTGTATACTATAACCCGTTTAACGTCCCAGAACGGGGATGAACAAATTGTGAAGATTTCAGCGAAATCGGTCCAGCCATTATCCAAGTTAACCGCTTACCAACCAAATGCGCTATCCATTTTTATTTATAAGATATATGTGTATATCTGTAAAAACAATGAGACAATAGCCATAAACACCTTTTGAATTGAATTACTGCCAGACAGTCAGTTTGAAAGGTACAATCGTCGCGATAACTTGCGCCCCCCCCCCTTGAGTTTTTTCTGTATCCGCCACTGCCTAGACATGCAGTTAGTAAACTATATAGCACTATTTTAATCTTCCTGCTGCTATTGACAATATCGAACCTCCTGTCTTATGAATATTTACACAGGAAACTAATACCCCTAAGAGCCATCACTGTCAACTAAATGTGAAGCGTTGCTCATCTCATTATCATCAGCAGCAGTCTTCAATCAAGGACTCGTTCCCTTCCCTTGTCCTCTTCATTCGCTTTTCATCTATAGTAGCCTCTAGCCTAGGTGGCTGGAGCGGTAATCGTGAGTCATTGAGTGCAAATTTCAACAGTTTTCAAGCAAGTCGAAAAAATTCCTTGGGCCACATTTCGCTAAGGTATATCTCTTCATATGGTGTAAATCACCACAAATTATACAAGAGTTGTATTTTAAAACTTTCGCCTTAATTAAGGCGAACGTTTTAAAATATGACATGACTTTGGTTTTCGTCGCGGAATTTGTCATTTAAGCAAAACGTATATCTAAACACTTATTTTTACCCGGAATAATACCTTTATATCTGTGAGCAACTACTATAATAAAACGAAACATATTATTTTGCGAAAAGGAGAAAATCTGTTCATGTGTAATCGAATTATTACGAAATATGTCATGTGCCTCAAGGCTACGTGTTAACATAGCATTGAATTTCCAAGAAATCAATTCGGTAACATGCAGCTTTTTTCATTTTTATGTGTAGATATTACTAGTAAGGACACATACGCAAAGTTTCACGCAAATCTGTACATAAACAAAAATCACTCCTACCAACTTATTACCTTCATAATTTTCGGTCCGAAGTTTCTCGCGGTTATGTGGCAAACGTCTCTGCATCTTTCAGGTTCTCTTCCGCGGTTGTTGTTCATACAGATTATGACTGTTTCGCCTGGTATCCCACTGTCATCTTCAGGTTGACGATGTCAGGCACGAAAATCTGCCGTCCCTCATGATTCCTCTCTTTGATAATTGCCATTTTCTGCCGTTCTCCCTCAGTGACAACTCTGCTTCGAATGTACGTCACTGCGTCTGGACACAATTAACGTCCACTTAAGCACGTGGTGCATGTTTTCGATATATATCATGTATCTACGTGCATTTATTTAGTTGCGAAACACATTTAGGCATATAGTTTCTCTAACATTGGTGACATGCCTATAGTGTAGTGCATGTTGGTTAAATTACACCTCCTGTCAAGTCTTTGTAGGCTTTCGCTAATGCACCAATAGTTGTAGTTTCATTAAACTTACAATTGGATACAGTGTAGTGCATTTTGGTGATAACTCACCCCCCGCCAAAAACAGTTGGAGTGGCTCGCAAGTTATTTTGTAGATGTAGATGCAGGACGTCCCAATAAGCTGCATGGGGCATTCTTGGCTTCTTCGGAACACGCGTTTGCGGGAAAGAGAAACGTAACATCCGGTTCGGATGACGCGGGTGAAGTTATTCGGCTGATGCGTGGAGGAGAAGGCGGTCGAATTTTTTCCGTTCTCCCGCGTCGCACTCAGAGCGATTGGAACTGCTAAAGGCCGTATCACACTAGCGACTGCGACCGCCGCTGCGACTACGATTGCGGCTGCGACTGCACCCCATCACACATTGCGGCCGACGCCACGATCGCGCATGCGCACGTATGAACGTGCGCATGCGCGTGCCATTCCCCGGCTTCCCCCACTACATCCAACCAAAACAAACACGTCTGCCGCAAGCGCGCGAGATTCAAATGGAGCTCCCTGATTGGCTGCGACTGCGACTCAGAAGAATAGCCGGTCGGCTATTCTTCTGAGTCGCAGTCGCAGCGTCGACTGCCTCGCTCTGATTGGTCGACGGGCCAGTCGCAGTCGCAGCCGCAGCGCCGGCCGCAGTCGCTAGTGTGATACGGCCTTAAACATGTTCCGTGCGTTCTCGGCTCACCCTCGTCTCTTTCCTTTTTCTTTCTCCTCTCCGGCGAAGCGCACCGTTTGACAGCTATTCGACCGTGTCGTTCGCACCTGCCCCCCTCCTCGAGAAGACAGCCTGCCTACTTGGGAGAGAGAGAGAGATGCTCGCATCAGCCTGAGGGGACTGAGGGCGAGGGGGGTCGGACAGAGGGACGCGGGGGGAACCGTAGTTCGCCACCTGCGACGCATTTCCGCCACAATTGTGGCGCTAGCGCATGGCATATGAATAACGTTAAACGGGCCAATCAACGCGCCCAGTCATGTTTTGAAATTGGTTTCATTTCAAACTACTACTATGTCTACAGTGAGAAAATGTTACGCCCCTCAATGCGGACAGAGACGTACGCCTCAAAACCCTGTAGAAATACATTCATTCCCACGTGATCCATTCCTGTGAGTATATTGATGTGATATCCTTCATTTGTCGGTTGATTGATTGATAACGGGTGTAGTGGGTAATCAGTTTCTACCATCTTCTACACTATCCTGCTTCATCGTAGACTCTGTAATTTTTAAAACTTATGAATTTAACTTTTCGCATAGGTAATGGACACCAGAGAAGGGACATCGATTGCAGATGAAGCAAAGCTGATTCACGTTTTATGGAGCTCCAAAAGTGGTGTTAATGTGCTGCTCAGCTCATTCAGTGTATGTATAGCTCTAGCTTGCTGCTTAGGATGGCCATTCCTTAACTCAAGGTGTTGAGCATGAAGTGACTCATATGTTTATGGTATTTCCTTTATTTCCCAGAAATGTTGGTTGTGTATGTACCATTAGGAGGTTATTGGGTATTTTGGTGGGACTATGTTCATTATATGCATGTATAGTTCTTGCTTGTGCTTGGAGCAGGTGGTTAAGTCTTCATTTGGATTGCATCTGGTTCCATTGCTATGTTTACAGCACAGTAGAATATGTGGTACCACCAGAATGAAAGTTTGGCAAATGGTTTATGTAGTAACACAGAAAACATTGTAACACTCAATTTAATAACTTAATTTTAGGCTTTGGGTCATGATACAAAGATTACGCTTTGTCATGTCAGGCATGTCTTACTGGACAAACAAGAAGTCCTCGGATGTTACCGTTATACAAAATACTATGAAAAATGCACTAACAAAAGAGCATTAATATATCACAGCTTGCAATGGAAAAAGTTTACACTTTTGTTTTTGGTGCATGTTTTTTGCATTGGGAATTGTTCTTGGAGTCAATGTCAAACTTGACTGTGCCTTAAATTTGTTTGGAATGCTTTTATTTCAATATGGGTGGATTCTGCATGAGCTGCTTGGTTTATGTGTAACTATGTCACAAGGGTGTTCCCATCTCAAATCAGGCAGGAGTCAAATCTGGTGTCAGGTAACCTCCACGTATAAGTCACAAAAGTGATAGCAGTAATTCCATGGAATATTTCAATAGTACCTTTATAGGGGCACAATACCAAAGCTAAATAAGGTTATAATATTCGCGAAATCACTTAGCTATTGCTGCATAGTGAATAACATTTACGTGATTTGTCAATTCCTGTGTAGACAATTAGACCGCCAATCTTCTAACGTTGATAACTTGAATTTGGTTAAGTTCTGCCCTCCATAAAGGTGCTGATAGTCTTTGTAGGAATACTGCATTCTCATGTAAATATTTTCAGGAAAAGTAGCATACGTCTTTCGACGTGATTTTAGCAGTATACGTACCCGATTTGATATGACGATGCCTATATATTGCCTGCGTCATGTATGTGTCAATACGCAATGAATGTCTATTCCTTTGTTTACATAAAAATATAAACAATTGTAATTCGGTGTTTGCTCTTTTGTTGCTATTATTGTAACTGAAAATTGATTTAAATAAACATGTCTAATGATAATGTTGTTTTTAATTTCGCTGCAATACCTAACCCTTCCCAGGTAATAGTACATTAACAATATGTTGCCTTCAATTATTATAATATATATCATAATCTGCGTGGAATTTTATGAACAATAAGGGAAAATAAAGGGAGAAAATTAAAAAATTAAATTAATTACATACGTAGTGCGTTCTGCTACGTGAGATATGAAAGTTTCATTTGATTGGCCCGTGCTATGCGCTTCAGCGCCACAACTGTGGCGGAAATGCGTCGCAGGTGGCGAACTACGGTTCCCCCCGCGTCCCTCTGTCCGACCCCCCTCGCCCTCAGTCCCCTCAGGCTGCTCGCATTCCCTCACGGACTCCTCACGTGTGATGGATGTCCCTTGCGCTAGAAGCCAAGCAATAATCTCCGGGCAGCGTTGGCCAAGAGGTAACTGTGAGACTGGCTACGCTGGCTACTGATCTGATTGGTTTCAAGTTTCGGGGGCGGAAAATAATTCTCCTCCTTTAAAGCCGGTAATTTTTTTTCGTAAATTTACTCATGAAATTCATGTTCATGAACGTGCATGTCTCGATGTCACACGAGAAGGAAAAATTCATTAATTTGGCGCTGACGGCCTGAACGAGAATTTTTGCTATGAAGAATCTCTATTGCATAATCCGCACGAAAAGAGCGAATAGAAAGAAAAAGAAATAGTTAAGAGTTTTCCAGAGTCTACGAGCCTGTATAGTAATTAAGGTAGTTTGAGCGAGATAGTTCCCTAGTCATAATGGAGACCATATTCGAATTTAATTTTTTTCATTTCAGCGTCTGTAAGAAGTATGGAGTAAATATTGTAATATTAATGGTACAGGATAATATTCATATAGGACAAAAATTGTCAGTAATTAAATAAATTCTTATATCCTCACAAGTCTCTAACTTGACTCATTTTTTCACGCCGTACGGTGAAAACGCCTTCGCAATAGGTTTTTTTGCGATTCTGTAAAAATTACTGTGGTGAGTATTGATTATTTTTTTATAAATAGTTGAGAAAACATACAAACTACACACTGGTAGTTTTTTGACGAAATACAGGTGTTAGAAGTTCCTATTTTTTTCAATATTCTCCCTCTGGTGCGCACAGCCATAATCTATTTCGTGTAAAACAGCTTATATCTTTAGAATTGCTCGAGAATAGTTCGGAAAGGGGTTAATATTTTGATATAAGTTGAAATATGGGAGGTTTTTCTATAAAATTACGTCAAATTTACCAAATTCTAGGTGAACTGATATATCGCTCAATCTACCTTAAGAGGAAATAATTAAAGCCTTAAGTATAAACTGAATGAATTGCATGAATAAACGTACTGGCTTAGGATACTGCACATAAAAATACCAACGTAGTAGTTCCCTATGAATAATGTGTCATTAATAATTGGTCAAATTACGACAGGTGATTTAATAACAGATGCTTCCACAAAATAATTCTGCTTCCGCCATACAATGAAATAATATCAACAACTCGTTCAAATATACGATGTGTATGTTAATAATCTTTTTACCTTATTTCAACTGTTGGTAAAGATGGGTTAGTTCAATGGCTTTTTCTTTTCAAGTAGCCGTAAAAGGTAGTCTCTGGTAAGGGTATGGTCGAAGCGAATGCGCGCAGAAAAATCAATCATTGTTCGTGTTTCCTGAAGAATTTACAGATTTACCTGATTTTCAGAAATTCGATGAATATAGGCACGAGCATGCTTAGACCGACCCTGAAAGTTTTCAGGAATTAATTTACGAACAAAAATTCTGTTGGACAATGGCTTTAGAAAAATAACACATGCATACCAGAAACCTCCCACCAGAAACAGGTGTTTGGGGTAAAAGTGGTATTGTATTGGGCTAGAAATGAGTGGTTCACGAAAGAATGTGGAATGGATGCTCCAGTAATGGCCATAAATAAAAGGAGCAAGCTTCGTTGTTTCGGAAATGTCGAGAGAACGAATGATATTCGAATAACGAAACAGACATATGACAGAAAGTTGAATGATATGAGTAGAAGGGGTACACCGAGAGAGTCATGGGTGAATGTGGAGGAAGATGCTCTTAAGAAGAGGAATTTTAGGTGTCTTGAGAACAAGAGAACTTGTACGAAGCAATGCATGAATGTGACTGAAGAAAGAGAGACGTGAAAGAATATTAGACGTCATTATGGAAGGAATAATTAAATTGGAGCTTGTTTCCTCGGCCTAATACCAATAATAATTAAGCTCTTCGGAATGTACCAACCCCGAAAGTGAAACGGCCTGATGACTGTGTGCAACCATCAATGTTTCTTCAAGTTCTGTTTATTCTCATTGTTTCCATGCAGTAGGTATCTTTAAATCTACCAATGCCATGAATATCTACTCACTTCAAGAAGAGAGCAATTGACAAGTAAATTTAATTAAATAGTTATCCAAATTGTCAATAAAAGCATAGTAATTTTTACTCCTATGCATGCATATCGGTCTTATAGGTGACCAAGGTTGATATACATCTCGATTCGTTGCCTCTTCGATATGATATCGAAGCTATCGATGATGCAAATATATTGACCCTGATAGGTGACCATCGACGGGGAGAGTTTAAAATGGTTTAAAACTTGTAAACACCCACGTGTTTACGCGCATGCACGTGTTGACGAGATATAATCTTTCTCTTTCCATGGTCACGTGGATGAACAAAATGCAGGCATATGAGTCAAAATTCGTTTACTTTTAATGACGGTTTGGATATCTCTTTAATTAAAATTTATTTATATTCATTTTTTTATTTATTATCGGATCCCGGTAGATGGCGATGATGTTTCTCACTTGACCTCTTACCCATGGGAACAGCGTAAGAAAAGTCGGGGTCGCGTGCATTTCAAGGTGTCAGGAAGTTGCCTGCCGGTTTTCTCGGCAGTGGCGCAAGAACGATGGGAAATCGGGAAAGTGATCCGTGCATGGGAACCTTTCCCTCTCTCCACCCCCCATCTCTTATCCTCCCTCCCTGCGACCTCAGTCACGCTAGCCAGGCACGCGCTCCTTGCCTCCTTCCGGCTGAAGAGAGAGAGAGACTACGAGGAGTGCCTGTCGTGGAATATGCATCCTCCATGAACGGCGTACGTAAGGTGACAAAATAATGATGACAAAGTTCTCAAACCATTCATTTTTTTCTCAGTAAACAAAAGTAATGAGATTGGCGAGATAGGAGACTCATCCGAAACTTATACATAGCCCAGAGGGTGAGGGTGGCTGACAAAGACTCAGAGCGGACAGTTACAGGTCGTGAGGTAACGCAAGGCTTCCCGTAGTTGCCTATGCCGAGGAAACCATAGGAAAGGTATGGTATGTAGGAGGCAAAGTAGGAGGGCAGCTGATAATGTCCAAGTTAGTCGTTCATCCAAGGGATTGCAAGCTTTGGCGAATGCATTCGAAACTAGTGCGGGAAATATAGGATAGTGCGAAAGATACGTCATAAGAGAGCAAAAGTAATGAGATTTTCTGGGACAAAAAAAGCGCAATTGTCCATTGAAGTAGGAGGTCAAAAACTGGAGTAAGTAGAGAATAATAACTTGGGTAGTACGTTAGAAGAAAATGGACATAGTAGCAGATATATTAGAAGGAAAATTGCGCCTGCGAAATAAGCGTTCAGCGATAACGGGGACCTTGGGTAAAGATATGAAGATGAGGTTGGCGAAGAGTTTAATATGGAGTGGAGCGTTGCATGGTATGGAGATTTGGACTCTGAGAAAAGAGGACAAGATTTGGGTGCAGGCGTTCGGGATGTGGGTGTGGAGGCGGATGGAGAAGATGCGACGGACGGAAAGGAAAATGAATGAGGAAGTGCTTCACATGGTTGGTGAGAAGAGGAAACTTCTGGATGATATTGGGAGAGGCAGGGTAGGTGGCTGGAAGGGGTAATGAAGGGCGATGGTTTGCTGAAGGCCGTGGTAGAGGGAAGGGTGTTGGGTAAGCGGGGAAGGGGAAGGAAGATAATAGGTTTTATGGAATGGATGAAGAGAGGTAGGGCGTATGATGAGACAAAGGAAGAAATTTTGGGTTAGACTGGGCCCTGCGCATGTAAAAATCTAGAGGATTTTTACTCACGTCTATATAAACCTTCCTTAACCGGTAGACTATCTTAAAAATAATAATCATTGTACATAACATGAACGTGTCAAATATCCAGGAGCTCTTGAGTAAAAGCTCGAAGAATCAGACTCAGATTCGAAGCTACTCCATTTTATCTTAATATGCTTCTAGTTAGCACTTTAAAAGGACTGGATTTTCAGCGCAGATCTAAGAAGAAGATTAGCTCCAGTCACATAATTATGTACCCTTTCCTCTTATAATGTTCCTGGAATGTATTCATGCCTATGCCCGCCATTCTCAGATCTTTCATTTTTAGAGGGAAAACTTAAAAGTTTTATGCCTAGTGGTCCTGAACTCCTGGGTGAAAACACGAAGGCTGATATATATGTTCTAGGCTCCAGGTAACATATCATGTTTAATATATTGGTTGAGGGTAAACATATTATTTTATGTTTAGTATTCATAAACTCAAAGGTAAAAACGCGATGAAAATATAGGCTGTAAGTCATATATCCAGTGTATTCTAGCAGTTACCAAGATAGTTTTTTTGAGAAACTGGGTTAAGCACCAAATACGTGAGGAAAAGGATAGCTCCAGCCAAAAACCCCTTTTTAAGAGAAGAGAGCTGTTGAGAGGTACTCCCTGTAAATACGAGAGGAAATGACTAGAGGAGACATGTTGCTTTGCCTGGTTCCGAAACTTGGTCACTGAGGTAAGAGGATGAGAGCAGATTGGGGGTGTTTGATGTGTTGGTTTTTTGAGATAATACGTAAGGTAGAGAGGGGCACGATAAAAGTGTCGTTAATTAAATGGCGGTGGATGAAGAAATGAAGTGGATGGGTAAATTTTGAAGGAGGGAGAAGAAGTGGTTGTCAGACGAGATGAGAGGCAAAAGGGCTCTTAAAGGCAGCCGTTGAGGGGAGGTTGTGCTAGAGCGGCGGGAGTGGTAGGAAGAGAGGACTTTTTGAAGCGCAGGAGGTGCGATGAGTATAGGTCTGTATATAGATTAAAGAATAGAATAGATGAAACCATACAGTACGAGAGCATAAGGGAATATTTTAATCATAAATATGCGCAATCGGCCAGTTAAAGGGAGTTAATACAATGAAAGCAGAGGTTTTAATAAGGAAATTGTCGCGGTATCGTAATGATTTTTCCATATAAATGTAAAATTGAAATGAATAAAAAATCACTGCATTATTCAAAAATTTTATGGAAAAGTTGCGCACGATAGCCGGCTTTGCCTTTATGAGTTTTCTCAAAAAAGAGGCTTTCGTAAGTCAGGACGCCATCTACTCTCTGCTTTAATACATGGGTCAGTGATTAAGTAGGGCACAAGGTAAACTTGCATCTCGTAAAGACCATGGGGATTTTCAAATCTAGGGTCCGTCACTTTTCATGAACGCTAAGTGTAAAGTTGATCATATTTATTACATATATTTCACCTTGGAGAAATAATGTTAGCGAATCATCTTTTACGTAAGAGTTCGCAGTTATTTACAAGAATCAGGAAGAGAAATTCGCAGTCATAGAGTACTAGTGACACCATGAGATTGCCAAAGCGCTTACGATTTTTGGCATTGGTCATTTCAAATGGAAATGACCAAAGGATATTTGAGGAGTTCTCAATCCACCTGGTGCCGCTGGGTTAAAGTTGGTGCTTCCTACCCGGCACATAGCTCACAATTCTCCGGCGAGGAAAAAAAATCTTAAAGTGAAAATATTGTCTTCAAAATAAGGTCAGAAGTTGGAGATTTTCATAGATGCGGAGCGATCAGGGCCAGATATTGAGCGGTTTAAAAATAAGCCCCCATACGTGCTCTCCGCAGCGGCCGGTAACTTCTCGAGTACTTGGATATTGAATTTAAAGATAAAAAGACTTTCGACGATCCCACGGTTGACCGATCTCAAAAGAGAACACAATGGCGCAAATCAAGGTGACTCAGTGAGGAGAGCTGGCAGAATTTCCGTCTAGAACCATAAAATGCTATCGCTAAGGATCGCATCGCTGAGGCTTGCTGAAATATTTTACTATAGGTATTCATTTCACCCTTTGATCATTTCCATTCCCTGGAGAAATCGGGAACTGTGTTGATTTACAAGGTACCTACCATTATCGAGATAAAATAATATACCTATGTCGACAGATAATTTATCATTAATTTTTAACCAGGATTTTTTTACAGTCGACATATACATACTACCCTGCGAGCCACTGCAGAAGCGTGTGGCATGGGGTGTTAGGACACCAGCCATGGTAGGGGAGGTAATAGGGAAAAGAAGGTGGGAGAGAAAAGAGGTGAATTTTATGTTAACGTTGTGTCTTATGTTAGTGTCACGCTGATTTTGTTATCATCACTAATGATGCGCGGAAAGAAGGAATTTTTGCACCTATCAGTTCGGTAGGGTGTATCCCTAATTTTGTCTCTCCTATAAGTCCTAAAGATATATAGCGCTTGGTCGAAATAATACCCTTCGTGTCGTACTGAAACTCTCCTGATCTGAATTTTTCAAGTAATTTAAGCCTAGCGAGTAGCTTCCGAGTCTCTTAACGGCTCCCAACTAGCTGTGTGACACTCTTTTTTCGCTCGCTGCAGCTTTTTACGAAGCGTGTGGCTTTCCTTTGTATTTGATCCACTCCGCGAATTGAATCTTTCTGTGCAGTTACCAGAATGGGATTACAGAGAGTGTTTCGCAACTACGCATACTCGAAAAATACGATTTTTTTATCGCCTAGTCCTACATCTACGATCACCATCCAGAAAGTTTGTTTTTATAGGCGAGAGTAAAGCTCACCTGCTTCAAGGCCCTGTACAATGTACATGCTACATGCATACCCATCACGCAATTCTTTTTCGGGGTAAACAAAGTCAAAGAACTTAGTTAATATATTAGGCTGAGGAAACTTGCTCTCTTTTAATGACTTCCTCCAGGATTCTCCATCCTGGATGAATATGAACATGGTTTCAAAGCTGAGCCAAAGTTTATCCTATCTAAATATCCCAAATTTTGAAGATCATTCTGTGCACATATTAAATAATAATAATACTTTATTCTCCAAGGGCCACACAAAGGAATTGTAGGTATAGGATTCGTCAAGTTAGCAAGTGAAACATAAACATAGTGTATGTATACATATGAATAATAAGGATAATGTTGAAGACATGATTTTCACAAAAGTACCCTTTCCTAAAATACATTATTTCCACATTTTAAAATCATCATTTTAAAATTCCTGTACAATATAATAACATTTGGACAAAAGAAATTTTTTCAACATTAAAAAAAATATTTATATTGACCTGGAATTTTTATACTAGCTGGTAACGAATTAAATCTACATCTATATCTACATCTACGAAGTACCGTGCAAGCCACCACTAGGGAGTGTGGCACGGGGTGATTCCACACCGGGCATGC
This sequence comes from Pyrrhosoma nymphula, assembly GCA_963573305.1. Classification (NCBI taxonomy): domain Eukaryota; kingdom Metazoa; phylum Arthropoda; class Insecta; order Odonata; family Coenagrionidae; genus Pyrrhosoma; species Pyrrhosoma nymphula. Next base: position 64,506,841 of record OY754330.1, on the reverse strand, counting down.
AGAACTCGTCCCAGCACAAATCATAACCTCGTACGTTCCCCCGGCCGCTAGGCGCAGGCCAAAAAGAAGTCAGGAGAACACTGCGCAGTACAACCAGAAACTGGGAGATCGATACATAAATGAACATGCAAAGATGCAGAACAATCCTATAGACACATCTAGTGGTTAATATTACTAATACTGTTAATTTATGAATGCTACGAGATGCTATTTCATGCAGAGAACAAAATAAAATAATGCCGGACAAATCGACCGGTGTGAAGTGTTAGTAATGATGTTGTGTTATTAAGCACAAGTGAAGATTCTCCTCTATCTATTGAGGGTGGGAGTTTCATATGATTGATCTATCGCAACTATTATGATCCCTTATTGTACGTGGGAAAAATGACATTTAAATCTATCGGTTCTGCAGTCAATTTCCTTTATTTTATTCCTGTGATCGCTTCTACCGTAGTACGTTGGCTCTAGCAGTATATGTTGAACGTCCGGCAAAAAACTGTCTGCTCCGAACTTGCGCAAAAGATTTAACCTGTATTTCTCCCTTCGATCAGTTAGAGATACCCACCCCAATTCCTTCAACAATTCGGTAACACTGCTAAGTTTATCGTAACAACTTTTCACAAATCTTGCTGCTCTCCGCTGTATTTGATCTATTGCAGAGATTAGTCCTACTTCGTAAAGAATAACTGAGAAGTCCGTATGACCTGAAGTCATCGGTTACGAGATCGTTTTTCACATGACAACATTGTTCCATTTTTTGTTAAAAACATACCTTAAAACGTTTTTGGTGTCAAATGTTAACCATATATGTTTAAATCTAAGTTCATCTGCCATTGGTATGTTTCATGGAAGTATGAATTTGATAGATAAATGATAAAAACTAGGCATATGTGGAATTATCTTCTTAAGTTTACATCAAATGGTCGTTGCAGGGGAAAATTAAAAATTTTTTTTCTCTCTTAAATGGAAAAACACCCTCTCAAAATTTTTATATAATATTTATAAAATTACAAGGTTCCATTGTTGAAAAAAAGAGAAAAATTTAATGTGAAAAACTTCAAAAGTTTAAACTTTTAATTGTTTAACATTAAATTGTTTAAACAAATTATAATTTTATCGCAATTTTTACGCCAATTTGAAATTTTTAAAAGAATTTTAATTGGAAATGAGCAATAAAGTGCTTTTTTACCTAGTTTCTTACCCGTTATATAAGATAACGAAAATTTCCTGACATCGAAAACAGCTATTTTGTAAAATGTCCGTTATTCATCTGTTTTTTTGATTTTCGCAAAACGCTTGAAATAATTTTTCTTATTTGGTGAGGCAAACATATTCACCAATTTTCATCAAAATCTGAGAGGTCAAGGGCCAACTCCTGTCCGAAGTGGCGTGGAATGAGTAGGACTACTTCGTAAGGGTCCCATATGCTAGCGGCAAACTCCAAGTGAGGTCTCACGAGTGAAAAATAAGATCGCTCTTTAACCTTCTCGTCGCATATTTCTAATACTCTTTTGAAAAATCCCAATTTGCGACTAGTCTGTCCGCAGATTTCCCGGACGTGTTTCCCCCAAGACAGGTCCTGAGTAAGGGTCACACCTAAGTGTTTAACTGACCCTACATTTGATAAGTCTGTTTGATTAATTGTGTACGTTTCGTTGACCGAGTTATTCTTTTTCCAAAAATTCATAACAACGCACTTTTTAAAATTCAATTCTAACTGCTAAGTATTGCACCATTCAGCTATAGCATATAGGTCTTTTTGTAACGCAATCTTGTCAGACTCATTGCCTATATCCCTGTACAACACTGCGTCATCTGCGAAGAGGCGAATTTTGCTCGGAATAACGGTAGTGATGTAATTAATATACAAAAGGAACAGTAAGGTCCCGATGAAACTTCCCTGGGGTACACCTGATGTTACTTTCACTACATCTGAACTAACGCCATCTAGAACTACCCTCTGTTCGCGGCCGGCTAAGAACTCTCTTATCCAACATATTACGTCGTGGTGTATTCCGTAAACTTCCAACTTAACGATCTTCGAATGAGGGACCTTATCGAAAGCTTTTTTGAAATCTAGAAATATTGCGTGTACTTGGACAAGCTTTTCTCCCGAGGAAAGAATGTCGTGAAGGAAGAGGGCCAACTGGGTTTCGCAAGACCTGCCTTTCCTGAATCCGTGCTGATTTTGCGTTAACAAGTTTTGACTATCCAAGTACCCCATAATCGAACTGACAATTGTATGTTCCAATATCTTGCACGATATAGACGTAAGGGAAATCGGTCTATAGTTACTGGGCTCTTCCTTATCACCGCTTTTAAATATTGGTGTAACTTTCGCGATTTTCCAATCGTAAGGAACACGATGTTGTGTTTGAGATTTTTCAAATATTATTTTCAGGTACGGTGCTATTTCTGATCTAATTCTTTATAAATTCGGGCGGGAATTTGATCGGGACCGGTTGACTTTTTGGAATTAATGGATTTTAGATGAATTTCTATTCCACGACTAGTGATATTAATAGACTGCATTGAGTGCTTATATAACCTAGGCATTGTATCGGTGTCATTTGGAGAGCATGTTGTATAGACGCTTTGAAAAAAGGTGTTGAGGATATTTGCTTTATCTAATTTGTCGTTTGCTCTTTTTCCTAGATTGTTCTTTAGTGACGTTACTGTTGATTTGTAGCCTTGAACCTCCCTCACGTATGACCAAAATGCCTTTGGGTTATCCTCTAAATATTCGCCCAATATTTTATTTTTGAATTCCGTTAATGCTTTTTGAAAGGCCGCCTTAGCTGCTGTTTCTGCTTTCTTGTATTTTTCGCATAACTTCCTATACTCCTCTTCGTGGAGACCCTGACGTGCGACCTTCATTTTTGCATGCCAGATTCGTTGTCGCTTGAGAGATTTCCGGACGTCCGCATTATACCACCTAGGTTCATTATTGACCTTTTTAAGTTTACTTGGTATTGCGCTATTTATGGATAGTCGTGTGATGCTACGAAAAGTATTCTATGTATAGTCAGTACAACGGTTTTCACTAATATCACTAAATTTTTTATACGAGGTCAATAGTTCTCGTTTTAAACCTTCGAGATCCGCCTTGTGAAATAAGTATACCCTCCTCTTTATGGATGCCTTTTTGTCATTACTAATATGGAATCTAGCTTTTACTGCTCTGTGATCACTAATTACGTTCACTGTTACTGCGTTCAGGACGCTTTCAGGTATGTTTGTCGCCAAAAGATCTAGAGCGTTGTTTCCTCTGGTCGATGTTGTGACTAATTGATGTGAGGAATTAGATGTGAATGTGTGGAGTAAGAGTGTCGCACAACTCCTTATCTTTGCCGCCATTTTTGAAACTATATGTCTTCCAGTCAATCGAGGGAACGTTGAAATCACCACCGATAATTATGTTATTTTCGTTATTTTGACGTGTGAGACGTTTCACCTGTCTATCCAACTATAGAACTGAATTTAAGTCTGCATCGGGTGGTCTATAATATGAGCAAATAAAAATTCTTTTTGTTGAGCATTTAATGGAACACCACACACTTTCTAAATCATTATCTGGAAATATTTCGGCTCTGCTGACGAACTCATCTTTGACTGCGATAAATACTCCTCCTGTTTTTATTATAATTTTAATTAATATTTTTGTACCCATAACCATTGGGTTATTTGATGTAATTCGTTATTTTGTGATATGTAACATTTGCATTTCTAGTGGCGTGAGAATGAACTTCACTTTTAAAAACATATTGCTGAATATTATTTTTAACCAGAACAGCTACACAGTAAATGTGGATTGCTGGAATCGTTAATAGGTTCAACTGTTTCATCAGTGTTTTGCACGAATTCTTATGAGGAACACCCATCATTCATCTATTTTTTTCTGCACCGGGAAGATTTCTAAAGTAAACTTGTTGAAGATCCTCAGTGAACTTTTCCGTTGGAGGCCCTTGTGTAGAAATTGGAAAAGTACATGGATTTGATTGCTATGTTGCTCCATTCGTTATTTTTTTACGCTATTCAATTAATTTCTTGTTAAGTATTCATTGATTAATTAATATTTCACAGTATCTGGGGACCAGATGGCTTGTGACAAAACATATGCTGAAGAGATAATTGTTTATCTCTGGTCATATAAAATGGGATCAAATGGCTAACGATAAATAATTTTAACCTTTGTATATGTCTGTATCAAACAAATAACTGTAATAAATGGGAAAGTACAGAATATCCGGTGGACCCAGCGAAATTATGTCTTAAATTATTTGAGCAATGATTATATTAGAGCAATTATTATAACAATGGTTTTGCGTTGATTATGGGAAAGTTTACTAGCCTCCTGTTACAAAAGTAGTAATTAACATCTTTCTTCATGACTGTATAGTCCACTGGACCATAACCGCCAGGTTTCAGCGACATAGGTTTCTCTCAACATATATATTTGGGGTATATTGTGCAATGTATGGTTAGTCACGGCCTCATGTATGGATGGCGTCACAGCTACCATGGAGAATAATCCGTATAAATGTGACTCAAGCCAATACTATTGCCGTAACCAGGTATTGTGCAACCGGTACTTTGGGTGCTATCATAGATTCTGAACGAAAAAAACTTGCTGGATAAATGGTAAAAACGATGGAGAGGCGCCGAAACACTACTGGTATTTGCAATGCTTTTGATTAAATTACTTATAGGCATAAGCGTGCGCAGGCTTTTGCTATTGGGGGTGCCAACGATAAAAATGCCGCCTTTTGCTCTTTCCCATGACCGTAACCATAAGTCTTAGCCCCAAGTGCTCGGAGGAAAGCCAGTTCCATAAAACAACTCCCACAACAAAATTAGAAGGCCCCAATATTTATGTAAAACAAACAATCTATACATTACATTTTTGCTTTAATTTTCGATACCAGGATATTTCTTAAAAAATTCTTTAAAAAACTGTAATTAAATAAAGCTTTGATAATACTTGTATAAAATATCTTAACTAGTCAGTTATTTACTTTTTATCAAAAAAAGCAGAGTAACTATAGGAAAGAAATTTCGGTTAAAAAAATACGAAAAACTTTTTGTAATTAGCTTTATCTGAACAATGTTTTTAATATACTAATACTATACTACTTCTCGTTTATTCACGCCCACAATTGGACCCCGTACGGTATTTCAAAGAAGCACATTGTTTAAGTAGTCTTATTACAGATAAAAAAATAAAATCAGACCAAAATATTTAGATTGATTGATTTTCCAGTTCTTTTCAGTAGGAATCGCATTCTCCCAAGTTTTCTGTTCCATCCAAATTTAGGAGGCATGCATGTGGACATTGGGTGCATTTACATGGCACCCAATGTCCACACGCCTATGCTTATAGGTAGGGTAGTTTGGAAGCAATGAAACTTTGGTGATAGAGGTCAAATAGACGTAGAGAATCGCCTATGGAAAAGTCCTGCGAAGAGCTGGAGGAAAGACTTTTAATGACGTTATGTTGGAAATGATGTTAAGAGTCTGTCATGCATCTGATATAAATAAATATCACAACTATTAATAAGTTTTACTGTATATTGTAATTACTCCATTTTTAATGAAGTAGTTTTGTATTCAATTGTTATCCAATATCGATTGATATCAAATTTGTAAAAATATATATTATAAAAAGTGAAGTATTATAAATTAATCCAAATGAACTAAAATAAGTCCACACAAAATTTCATACAGATAAAATTTTTGTCATTCCTTTCATTTTAATTTTCTAATAATTTTTGTCTGTTATGCAAATATTGTAGCATATTCTTTGTAAAATTATCTCATTGGCAAGGGAACCGATGATAATAAGTGATGTTATTTTTATTATTTAATAAAAGTGGTGCAAAATGGAGGAAGAAAATTATTTGGACGCATTTTCAGTTATAAAAATAGCCTTCAGTGCAATATAATGGAATAAAAAATTAAATGGATAGCCACACTTAAGGAAGACAGAGGAAGGAACTTATCAAAAATATTATGAGCACATTAGCATGAGGAATCAAGAAGGTATGACACGGTTTGCTGAAAAATGGGAGCAGTGGAGAGCTGCTGCAACCCTATCATAAGATTAATGGCTGCTATTGATGATTGGGGGCATTATGATCTCGTTATTCTTTCTGCGCTAGGAACCTCTTGCGGTCGTAATCCTACCCCCGATAAAATGATATTACCTATAATTAATAACTAACTTTATTATCATTAGGGTGGGTTGGCAAACTGGCAAGTTACTTCCGCAAGTTTCTTCTGCAAGAGCTTTCGGGGGATCTTACCTTTAAGGTGGGTTTACACAGGCAAGTTTATTGAGCAAGTTACTTGCAGGAGGCGACTTTCAACATTAAATTCAGGTGTTATCGACTCTGCTAGTCCGCTTGCAGAACTATTAAATGTTTCGGCCAGTCGCTTACAGAAGCGTATTACTTGCCAGTCAGTCAGTCATTGCCAGCATAAGCGGCGACCAATCTGGCTCTGCACTAACTTATGAAAAATAAATCCCCCGCAAGCTCTTGCACAAGAGACTTGAGAAAGTAACTTGCCAGTGTTAACCCACCCTTAGTCATTCATTCCTAAGATTGGTTGACTGCAGCCCTCCGTTCTACCAGTTCTACCCTGTCCCCTGCTAACTCCTCTCCGTTCCTCTATCTCTTCTCTTTCATATCCCGTTTTACGTGGCATATGTCAGTGCCCCTCGGTATTCCTTGCGGAAATTTTCCTTTTTCACCTCTATCATGTTCCTTACGGATTCGTTGTCTCTAAATGTGGCCTATCCATCCAGACCTTGTCTTCCTGTTAGTGCCCCATATGGTGTTTGCGTCTCCGATGCTTCTCAAAACCCTTTTTTGATCCTATCCTTCCATTTTATGATCTTCAGAATCCGCCTGCTGCACTAAGTTTCGAAAGCCTACATTCTCTTCTGTCCCCGTTTTCCAATGGTCTATGTCTCTGAGCCATATAATGCCACGTTCTGCACGACTGTTATCAGGCATTTGAACAAAACAGATGTTTTATCATCATGAATGCTTTCTTTGCTTGAGCTAATCTACTCTTGATGATTTTCTCGAATTACCTAGGCCGGTTTTTTATACATTTCTCAGTTTATAACGTTCGGAACACTATTCCACTCGTACAAACATTCACATTTTTCCGCAACGTAAAGTCCATTATCTTTGCTCCCCCAGCTTCAATCTAAAATCGGTGCCTTTGACCTTGCTGGAGGTAGGAATGGTAGGGGAAATACCAGCCTAAAGGACTTATCAGGCAACTGAGGCTTGTAAATCACGGAGGGCGCTTTTCCTCGGTGCGGTAAATTTAGTTAGGCGACCAACAAATTTCCCGCAAGCGGCATTCGTTCTCTTCACTTTATCACGTTAGGTTCGTTCTAGCGGGCTCAGACGGTTATTTCTACACCGGGACATCGACAAGAGCCTTTGCAATGAAATGGCATTAAATCGATGAGTGAAGTTATTTTGCGCTGCTGCCAAAAGAAGATCTATTATTTCATCAATAAAATGATCAAAGTTGAACTACTTAATCCATGCGGTCGTCTGATCCCCGAAAATTGGTGAGTGTTTGAATTTTTTTCCAGTTTAGTTTTTAGTTCTTCTGGAATTTCATCTTTGAAATGTATGCTCCGATATGTATGTATTAATTCAGCGATGATGAAAATTTTACCGAGAGTCGCTGACAGTACAAGAGCGCCTATCTTTCCGTAATTAAGTCAAATTATATGCGCTTAGTTCTGCCAACTTTTACCTCTAATAAAACGAACACATAGTGTGAAAGGTGCAAAGTCACTCGGATGTTCTGTATTAACTGTTTCAGTTGAGAGCACCTACATTGGAAGTTGTGATAGATATATGCCGTGTTTGTCACCGCTGTACCAAAACAGAGAAATTCAGTCGTTGAAAACTCAAATCGAATTTTTTGATGGAAGAGACGAGTAACAGACGAGTTTTATCGAATGGCCAATTATTGTCCAATTTTCACCAAATTTAGGATTTAGAACTTATTTCACATTCTAAACAATACTAGGTGAGGAAAAGATGGTTCCGATAAAATCCCCTTCATGGTAACAGACGAGTTTTATCGAATGGCCAATTATTGTCCGATTTTCACCAAATTTAGGATTTAGCCCTTATTTCACATTCTAAACAATACTAGGTGAGGTAATACCAGGTGAAAATGAAGATATTTTTTTCTTTTGCGGATCCCAATTCTTCATACGCGTCGCCTAAATACCTGCAATTATGCTCACAGATAAAACGGTAACAGATAAAACAGTAACGGTGAGACGGAGGTAGGATTATAATTTAACTCAGGATTGTTTTTATTTGAATTGCAGATACAAGTGCTTTGGGAAATTTGTTCTCTCTAGTACTGTCGTAAACGAACACTGCGTGTCAGAGGAATCCCTAAGGAACCACCATTCAGTGAAGAGTGAGAAAATATGGTGGAGAGGAAGCATCCCCATCATTGTTAATTAGCTGATAACCCGTCAAAAATGACGGGTAAAATACCCAGTCATGCAAATCTTATCAGTATCTATATTATTTCATATGTTTTGTATAGGTTATTCCACTGTAATAACTAATTAAGTCTAATATAAAGGTTTCCCGTCTATATTTTTTAATGAAAATCATGGAAAATGATCTCCTCGAATTACTTTTAATTAGTTTTCACTCTAAGCATTTGCTAAGAATTACGGTGAGTAATAAATTTATTATTTTAAGAGTTGAGGAAACATACGAAAAACATACCGTTAAATGTCTGACGCGATCTTCGGGTAAAAAATGCCTCATTTATTAAATAAATTCTCTACGGAGCGCATAGCGCCGAACCCATCCCATGTGGAATGCCCTCATTTTTGTCTAATATCTCGTAAACTAGTATGGTACATAGCCGTTATCTTGATATCAGTGGAAAGGTGAGATATTTTTCTTTATGATGAGGCCAAATTTATTGCAATTTATATGAAGTGGTTTCCAGCGAAAACTACCTTAAGATAAAGAGTGCTTTTAGAAGTAAGGTCTTTAACAATTTTCCCTATCATTCTCTATCTCTTAGTTCCCTACGTATTGCCTTACTCCACTGCATATATAAACATACATTATCCCTATCCTATAAAGTTAGAAATGTTTATCAGTGTACACAAAAACAGACATCGACTCTCACAGTGGGCAACGGTCATAAAATGGGCAAGTGACATCAATTCTATAACAGTAATTTTTGATAAAATAACTACTCACTTGATCATCTTGAAATTTCCGTGGTAATTTCATTGCAGTGCGAGAATATATATATTATCTTCGCCGATTCATGTAGTTTGGTTTAGGTATTTTTGTTGAAAATTTTAAGTACTTTATCGATGATCTCAGAGCTATATAACCAACCTGCGTGAGGTCGTCAATAACAGTGACGTAATCGTATATTTTTAGGGAAATCCGGCTCTCGTTTGAATGCAAAAGGAGTGCGAAACGCAGGAAAACCTAGTATGATTCGAATTATGGATATCATTAAAACTTTGAGGAGGGAAATGCGGCGAGGGAATTATATCGGTCAATTTTTTGGTGGCCGCTTAGAACCAATGCTAATCTTGTTGGTGCTCATCAAAATAAATGGTCAAATGCGAGGATTATAAAACCCCCTCCCACGAATTCTTGCTAGCTCTTATTTTTAATTTAATTGTGGCCAACCGCGGGAACATAGTTATTTTTAATCTGGTGGTTTCCTGGATTGATTTATTAAGCAAGGAAATCGGAATATGACGGCTTAAAAGTAAACATGATTTCTTTAATACTGCTAGAAGAGGAAAGAAAATCGCAGTGACTTTTAATATATGATTGCCGTCTATGCTTCCGCAGGTTCGCCAATATTACTCAAGGGACAAATCAGCAATTATCCTTGGGACGATTTATTTTGTGCAATGCTCTTCGATGAAAGACCGTAGGCTTTCCCGGTGGATGATATGGGTCAAGTCATCTCGGGAGTGACACCGGGTTAGGCTTTCAACACCCCACGTTTCAACGAGCAACTCGCTCATCTTCCTCGGGGCAAAACCGAGAGCCGAATTTGGTTTTGGCAGGTTTTTTTACTACTTTGACCGGTAATTATACTAATTTGGCCGGGTATAAATACCCAGCCAAAACCAAACTCGGACCTCAGTTTTTCCCCGAGTAAGATGAGCGAGTTTCTCGTAGAAACGTTGGCCATGGTAAACCTAATCCGGTGCCACACCCGAGAAGACTGTATCCAATGCCCTACGATGTCAATCAAATCGTGATTAGATATTGTATGTTGTACACGATTTACCTGATGATGATATTATTAACACGAAATGGAAATTTTTCACCACTAAAAACTATTATCATGATGTGTACAGCTTACTTAGCCATCCTCAGGTGACAGTGTGGTTGTCATATGAGGATGGCTAAGTAAGCTGAAACACGTTGTGACAGTAAATTTTTGCCCGTGGAAGAGTGCCATTACATTTCAATAACATAGCCTTCCGCCACATATCGCCAGAGGCTGCCAATTTGATGCCGTACATTGATGCGCGTTGTCCAAAATAAATCGTCGCGTGAAAAAAAAAACAAATTTCCCCCATTTTGTCTGGCAATGGAATACTAGAAACTATAGGCTATTTTTCGTATCATATATGGTTTCTCTACTCATCACATTCTATCATGGCTGCATTTTTAGCTAATAATTTCATCTCTGTCTGGTGTCCTAACACCCACTGCCACACGTCTCTGCGGCGGTTCACGGAGATGGCATGTACTTGTAAAAGTAAATTCTTAAAATGCGTAAAGCATATTTTTTACAATAGTGGTCCGATTTTGTAATGGAATAAATAATATTAAGTGCTATATATTTAGTACGATAATAATGTGGTAAAAATAGATTAATTTAATAAATATAACCAGGAAATTGCGGCCACGGTTTTAAGCACTCAAACTTGTTATTACCGAAGTTATTTTTGGGCGCGCCACTTATGACACTTACCATGCACTGGTTAGTCATTGCATGGTTAGTTTCGCTACCGCTTTGGTAGACTATATATTGGAAACGACTGTTCATCGCACGCATTTTTTTATTTTTGGGCTCTAGATATTAGGCGTGGAAAGCACATCTCATCAAATCATATCTAAGGGTGACGCTTTTTACATTTCCCCGCCAACCAACCGGTGATATAGACCAATGAAAAATTAGCGCGCGAGAGGCACGGGATTTTTATTCGAGGGTGATTGACAATCAAGGCGCCTGGCGCCATGAACGCGAAGCAAAAAAAATATTGAAAAAATGCCGATGCGTCTTCCCATATGAGCCACTAGGATGGGAATAGCTATCAGACCGTTGGTTAAAATTTAGACTTAATCTTTTATCCAAGACGATCTATTTTCTGACCTCTAAATAATTTTACGAATTCTGATAGACTACGTTCGATTAGATCAGGATAATAAAATTAGAGAAATAGTCTGCAGAACCGACATGTTTAAAATGTCATTTTTCCCGCGAACGATAAGAGACCATGACAGCTACCATTGAGACTTTGTAATTAGGTAGTGTAACTAATTAGTTGATTTGCTCCCTTTTGCTAGTTTCTTAATTTGCTAAGTAGTACTAACTGCACTTATCGCATGCTTCCTATGTAACTCTTGTATCTCTCTGCATTTATGTTGTTTCAAAGTACATTAATACTCATAGCTTCTATTAAATTGATAGCATACCTTCCTTTTGTGTAGTGCATGTTGGTGAAATTTCAAATCCTGACAAGTATTTACGGAGTTTGCCTTGTGCATAATTAGTCGTCTTTGCATTCATTTTAGTAGGATATAGTGTGGTGTAAGTTGGTGACAACTCACCCCCTGTCACACGCCTGGTGGCTTTCAGGATATTATGTAGATTTAGATGTGTGTAAACAAAATGTGCTTACTTTTGGCGAACGATGCGGAAATTACTTCTATCGTACTACGAGTCCAAAGGAGGCTCGCTGAGCTCAGTTTGATTCGGAGTAATACTCTGACATTATGATTGCATCACGTTGCGTCATAGCGAGGACATGAGATCGCGCAAGGACGCATGTCAATGTTCTTTAATGATAAGCGATCGGTCAAGGAAGACCGAAGGCAGAAATTACGAGCGTGCATGGATGTGGCCTTGCAACAAGCATAGGAATCCAAACGCACAGAAGGATAGGACGATGCTAGTTCATTCTCTAACAACGAGCAGCAGCTTACGGTGCTCAAGTATTTCGTCTCGATCCCCGATGGATTCGGGTGAGTATTATTTGTCGGAAGCAATCGGGAAGTTGCTTTAATTTTCCTCCTTCTGGAGACTTTCTTGACCGACTGAATGAATGAATCGACTTTATCGCTAAGAGATCCTCCCAGAGAGAAAGGGATTTTCCCCATAAGCTAGCTTCATGCCTAGTAGTTATAGGAGGGCTGATTCTTAGGTAATTTGGTGGTTTAGTTTTGGGGAGTATCCTTGGCGGGCATGTTAAATATCCGCTTAGTGCAAGTTTGAACCTAGTCAAATCCTAAGATTCGTTTGGTGCCGCTTTCCACTTCATTCGCTTTTCAATTGACCTCTTCATTCTGTCATACTTACTTATTTTGGCAATCTTCACATTTTCATCCTGATACTCTATACAGGTGTTCCTCGGTAATTCTGCCCATTCATTTCTCCCTTCACTCTTGTTTTCATAAAACTAATGCCTCAGAAAGTTTCTGTTCAACGCTGGAGTGAAGCCTTCTGCGGAAACGTCCAGATGGTGAAGGTTTTCCGGATTTTCTACCGCGCTGATCCATGACCTAAGACGGCAGTTCCGCTAGCATTCAGGCTGTCAGGCATAGCATTCTTGAGGTCTGAAGTCACTTCAGACCTTCACTACACGTAACCTTCAATATTTATCTCTTCAACTTCGTTGGAGATTTTATTCGACATTTTATCTCCACAGCTCTCTGCAAACTTTATGTCCATCCCGGCCGCGGTTCACGCGGGCTTGGCAACCCAAATCTCGCGGGTTCCGTTCCCGTCTTGGGAATGCATGTTGTTTGTCGAGGCATTGAAGTTGGTTGGATAGACAGAACCTTGTCAGTGAGAACAACGAAAATCCAATCTCTTACCCCAGGGTGAGTGTCTACCTTGAGGGTGCCTATAGAGGGTTCCACATTAAATTTACAATATAGCCCTTGTGGAGAGTGCTGTAGCCAAACGTACGCTACGTGTGCTCACCTCTAGGCCACACAAGCAATCATTTTCAAAACCGCGCCGTATTTAAGGAAGTCACTTTCATCATCATCAGTAGTCATCCATCCGAAGATTGATTTGCAGCAGCTCTCCACTCCACTCTCCTCTCTGCGAACCACTTCATTCCTACATAAATTCTCCACTTAGGCGTCCTTCATGATTTGCGTGATGTATTCCATTCTTGATCGTCCTCTATAATTCTCCCCATGTATTGCTCCTTCCAATATTGCTTTCATTAAGCTGTTGTGTCGCAAAATATGTCCAATAAGTTGGTCTCTCCTTCTTCGCTGAATTTCATCATGCTTTTTCTCTCCAGCTCTTCGCAGGACTTCTTCCTTAGTGATTCTGTCCGTCTATAATCTTCATCATTCATCGGTAGCACCACATTTCTATTGCTTCCTATCTCCTTTGCTTAGCTGCTGTAATTGTCCAAGCTTCACTTCCATATTTGGGCATGCTCCAAATAATATGCTTTAATAAAGTGTTTCCTTACATCCACGTTTGATGTTACTTTAGGGAATTATATATTCATATTCGAAGGCCCCTAGACGTGCAAGTTAGTATTCTTCATAGCACTATGTTCATTTTCCTGCTGCTATCGGTAGCATCGCATCTCCAGCTTCATGTAGGTTTACGAAGGATACAAATTTCCATAAGGGCGGACACAGAGCGACCCCTCTTAAGGTTAGAAAGAGAGATGTTGGGTAACACAAAGAGAACCGAAGCAAGGCACTCGACGGGTGATAAAGGTTTGAATGACTCACACCCCTCACACCCAATGGACATCGCCACGCGCCGGAACGCCCGAAAGCCGTTACCACAGAGTAATACCTTACTCTATGCCGTTACTCATCGAGTAGAACTCCGCGGAACCCTTCAAATCGACTATCTGAGAGAATGATTACAATGATACTTTCGTAATATTTTCCGGCCTCCGGCATCGGAAGGGAAGCGTTGGATTTGAATCAGTTTTTTTACTAGGGAAATATCCCGATAATATTATTTTAATTAGTTAAATGGTCCGCGAAAGTATTAATATGTTATTATCTAATTGTAAGATAATGCTTCGAAGTTTTTACAACGCCGAACTTTTGTTAATCATAGAACAGTAGCTGAGAGTTACGCTCGAGTGGGAGGTCAACCAGGCGACAAAGTAAGCGAGGGGGATCCGAAGATCAGCCACCGGAAGAGAGAATGTTATGATTGGCGGAGTTGATGAGTGAGGAAGAGCCTCTCATGAACGCAGTTATGCCCTGCAGATGTAGAGGGAAGGGCTCTCGGGCCGAGGGTGAGCTATATCTTCGGAGATTTTTCCTTGCATGCCTTGCGATGAAAGGACAGAAATCACGAAGTTATGGCGCGCACATTAGTTTATCGGAGTGTTTTTTAGTTTCAGCACGTTTTTTTGGCAGATGAAGATATACTTTCAGGGTGATTTCGGTGTGGGTAAATACATCTCCCTGAAGGGATGGGGAATATCGGATAAGGGAGATGAGGGAGTCAGTAGGGGAGACTTCTTTACTGCACAGCTTTGCACAGTTTTCTTTATAGTTGGTTGGAGAGTTAGTTCTCGTTCTTCAACGGCGTTGAGCAGATAGGTCGTAGCATTGGAAATAATTAGTCGTGTGGTTTCATTGACACCAATTTGCGAAGCATTGATTTCATTGTTTTTTAATGCTCTACGAATGGGGGAGTATTTGTGAATGTGAGACTGGGTAAGACAGGTACGGTGAAGAGTGGCTAATAGATCCTCCGAGAGAAAAGGCATGACTCTAAATGTGCCAAATGTAATTTTGCATGAAATAAATTTCGTTAGCGGAAAAAATTCACCAGCCGTGCATCTTTTCTCGGCCGTACATACATGAGGCCGTTGTCATCAAACTGAAAAAGTTGGTGAATGAAGAATAGGACTGAACTCAACGTATGCCATGCAGCATGTTAAATCCAGGGCCGGATCAAGAGACTCAAGTGCCCAAAATATTTTTACCGATTGCTATTCTAACTCTTTGCAGACAAGTGGTAACTAGACAGGTAGTGTTGACATAAAAACAGTTTTTCAAGTCACTTCTATACATACAAGGATGGTATGAAAGGAACTTGAAAAGCAGGTTAAAGCCAATTTTACCTACCTAAAAAACTACACTATAGTCGTCGAAATCGATCGGCGCAATAGCAAAACCTTGTGCAGAATTGTACAAAGGGTTTTCTTTTCGTCTTGTTGAACAGTGAAGAGCTAAGTCTGTCATGTGCTTAAAAAATGTTTGGGCTCCTAACGTTATATATTGAAGAGTCGTTCAATACTTAAGCTTAATACTCCGGCAAATTTCTCGGATCAAATGGGTTTTCGTTCATAATACAATAAACCTAATTGCCCACGCAGCAAAGGTGGTCATATGAGTATTAAATAAAAGGTTAGGGAATAGGATAAAAGATTTCATAGTTTTCCTTCCTCTCCTCCTTGCTACTTCCACCTCAAACTCCCTTGATTCTGAACTGAATCCCCTTTGCCACTTCAAACGAAACTCCCTTGCATCTGAACTGATTCCCCCATCCTATATCCAAATGAATGTGTCTAGAATTCGAGGTCTCATTGATAAAATTAAGGAACACTGCCACAGTGGTCTTTCGCGGGCATATTTGGGAGGATCGCGTCTGTGTGATGGCTAGAGTATTGGATTCCCATCCTGAGGTTGTCTGGGTTAGATTCCTGGCTGAGGAGAATAATTTTTCAGATCCCTCTTGGGTGCCATGTGGAGAGCATTTCAATTGTAGTACGCCATCTGTCGGATGGAACGCAAAATCGTGGACCCCTGGATTCCTTTCGCTAAGAGCCGAGCTAATGCCGACGCCGGGTTTCTCTCCACCCTACCTCACATTGGTGGTCAAGTAGTCGCTGAAGAAGTCTCTGAGTCGACCTGCACCTGAGTCACAGTGACTGTGCCATTGGTCTCAATTATGACTCGAGATCTGTTCCTCGAGAACGCTTACCTCAATAACAGGTATTGATGGCAAACGATTCTTTAGCAATTATGACGAAATAATATTCCAGTGATGGAAGAAGCTGGATATATAATGGAGCTAATTGCGTAATTGGTAGCGGCAAATAGTGAATAATTTGAGGACCCAAGAGAATATAACGCAATACCACGGAATTAGTTTACTCTAGAGGTTTTATTTTCGAAGATCAAATTTACTACATAAACTTCGACTTTTGCATTACTTTCAATCGCTTTCATAAGTCTAAGAAATAATTATGTGGTTAATACAAGCATCAAATTAACCTATTTCGGACAATAAATCCGAATATATTATCCTTTTGTATCGGTGTTTCGGAAGCAAACCAACAAATCACCCACGGTTCCGACGTGTCGGTAGGATCGACCGACTGGAGCTCGCCGACTCACCGATCGGATGCGCAGAGAATCGCACAGCCGTTCCCTCGGAATCACTGTGACGTCACACCCGACGGAGGGACTCCCTTACCGATCGGTAGGGTGTTACAGAATGACCCCCAAAAGAATCGTAGGGATCGGGTGGGTGCGGTGGCTGGAGTATTGGTTTCCCATCGCGAGGTTGCTCGGGTTCGAATCCCGGTGGTGTAGGAAACATTTCAGGAGAATCCTGATCCCTACCTGTGTGCTATGCGGAGAGAACTTCAAGTTTAGTACTCCGTCCGTCGGATGGGACGTTAGACTGTGGACTCCTCGGAGTCTTTCTTTAAGAGCAGGCTAATGCCAGCGTCCTCTTCTCTTGGACTACAACCTTGTCGTGGTTGAAGGGCTTGCGTGCTCCGATAACCCCTAGAGCTGCACTGGCGGGAGCATTGCTCCTGGTAGGGTCACCCATGCCAGATTGGTCGAAGGTTAGGAGACAGACGAATGGTAGTCCGCGCAGCGTCTGTACCTCAGTGAGGCGGCTGCAAAAGGCGTCTGACCCCTGTGGGGCGGCCTCTGAAGTGATGGTGTCACGTAAAAAACACTATTGAGTAAGGCCACGGAAGACTATCTCAATTAAAACAAAAACCTTGAAATTATGGACAGTTCTCAATTGATAATGAATCCTGGCAACTACGGGACTCGGCCAAGAGGGCCGGGTGTCGTGCCCGGCAGCGGTGGGAGCAAGGCCCCTGCGGTCGTCATCACACGAAATCCTTGCTC
Source organism: Pyrrhosoma nymphula (assembly GCA_963573305.1). NCBI lineage: Eukaryota > Metazoa > Arthropoda > Insecta > Odonata > Coenagrionidae > Pyrrhosoma > Pyrrhosoma nymphula. The sequence continues at coordinate 64,489,403 of OY754330.1, read as the reverse complement.
AGACGTAGCAGCAGCAGAGGAAAAGAAGATAAAGAAGAGGAACGAAACTATCAGAATAGGCACGTGGAATGTTAGGACTATGCTGAGGGCGGGGAAGCTAGAGAATATAAAGCAAGAAATGGAGAGGGTGGGTGTAGACATCATGGGTCTGGGTGAAGTAAGATGGAAGGATGACGGGGATTACTGGAGCGGCGACTATAGAGTAATTTATAGTGGAGGGAATGAAAGTCAGCGCGGGGTTGCATTCGTAATGAATAGGAAACTCGGTAGAAAAGTAGTGTATGCAGAACAGGTGAGTGATAGGATAATAGTCGTGGAGCTAAAAGCAGAACCAACGAATTTAGTTATAATCCAGGTTTATATGCCTACCTCTAATCATAAAGAGGAGGAGGTAGATGGGGTGTACGATCAGCTAGAGGAAATAATTGGTAGGATACCAGGAAGTAAGCACCTGGTAGTAATGGGGGATTGGAACGCGGTGGTGGGTGAAGGAAGAGATGGGCGGGAGGTGGGCGATTACGGGCTAGGAAGGAGAAACGACCGGGGCGAGAAAGCTGTGGAGTTTTGCCGTAGAAATAACCTAGTAATTACGAATACATGGTTCAGACATCATCCTCGACGTAGGTACACATGGAAGAAGCCGGGAGACACAGATAGGTTCCAGATAGATTATATAATGGTACGTCACAGATACAGGAATAGTGTTAAAAACTCGCATACCTATCCAGGAGCTGATGCAGACACAGACCACAACTTATTAGTCATGAAATGTCGGGTAAAACTGAAAAAGATAAGAATGGGAAGGAGGGTACGAAAGTGGAATACGGAGGCATTAACTGGGGAAATGAAGAAGAAGTATCGGGAGAAGGTGGATGAGAGAATGGGTGAGGACCATGGAGTTAGATCAGTGGAAGATGAATGGGGAAGTTTGAGAAACGGAATTATAGAAGCGGCGAAAGCAACGGTAGGCGTAGTGAGTGCAACTAAAATTAGAAAACAGTGGATCACGAAGGAGATGATCAGGGAGATGGAGGAGAGAAGGAAATGGAAGAGCGTAAACTCAGAGCTAGGTAAGAGAAAATATCGAGAATTTAATAACAGGCTTAGAAGAGAAACAAAGAAAGCAAGAGAGGCGTGGTGGAGAGAACAGATCGACGCGTTAGAGAAATACCAAAAAGAGGGAAGAGCAGATGCATTATATCGGAAAGTAAAGGAACTGACGGGTGGTAACAAGGGAAGGGGAATTGCAACGATAACAGACAAGACGGGAAAGGTGATCGTAGAACCGAGAGAGATCCAGGAGAGGTGGAAGGAGTATGTTGAAGAGCTATATAGTAAAGAAACAAGGCCCAATAGGTTAGATATAGAAAGGGAAGACGACATCGACAGAGATGGCATCGGACCAAGTATCCTAGATAGCGAAATCGAAAGAGCTCTAAGAGACATGAAAAGGAATAAGGCGGTAGGAATAGATGACATACCTGCAGAGTTTTTAAAGAGCATGGGGAAGAACGGAAGAGGAAAACTTTTTGCGCTTATTCGTAGGATTTATGAGGACGGAGTGTGGCCGGAAGACTTCGCGAAGACTGTACTAATTCCTATATCGAAAAAGAGTAAGGCAAAAACTTGCGAAGACTATAGGACAATAAGCTTAATATCCCACGCGGCCAAAGTAGTTCTGAGGATTCTAAACAGAAGGCTAGAGAAGAAGGCAAATGAATACCTGGGTGACGACCAGTTCGGGTTTAGGAGAGGGACGGGAACGCGAGACGCTATAGCGGTGATGAGGACGCTAGTAGAAAGAAACCTAGAGTATGGGCAGGATGTTTTTGCATGCTTCGTAGATTTCGAGAAGGCGTTTGATCGGGTGGAATGGACGAAATTAATGGGAGTGTTGAAGAAATTAGGAGTCGATTGGAGGGACAGGCGTCTGATTCGGAATTTGTATATGAACCAGACGGCGCAGGTTAGGGTAGCCAATGGAGAATCGGGATGGGCCACGATAGGACGGGGAGTGCGGCAAGGGTGCCCACTATCGCCGTTGCTTTTTAACGTGTATTCAGAGGAAATGGTAAGGGAGGCATGGGGGGAGGAGGAGGTAGGAATAAAGGTAGGAGGGGAGCTGATAAAATCAGTGAGATTTGCAGATGATCAAGCATTAGTTAGTCAGTCGGCAAAGTGGTTACAGTCAATGGTGAATGCATTAGAGGTGCAGTGCAAAAAGTATGGGATGAAGATCAATCACAAGAAAACGAAAGTAATGAGATTTTCTAGAAGTAAGAAGGCGGGGCTGAATATAAGGGTGGGAGGGCAGAAGATAGAGCAGGTCGAGCAGTTTACGTATCTGGGTAGTATTTTGGAGGCGAATGGGTTTAGTGGTAAGGACATCAGATGCAGAATTGCGCTCGCTAAAGAAGCATTTTCGAAGAGAAGGGAATTGATGAGGGGGGGTCTGAGAAGAGACGTAAAGAAGAGGCTGGTGAAAACTTTAATATGGAGCGTGGCGCTATATGGGTCGGAAACGTGGTCATTGCGAAGGGAGGATGTGCGTAGACTTGAGGCGTTTGAGATGTGGGTTTGGAGAAGGATGGAGAAGGTTAGCTGGATGGCGAGAAAGACGAACGAGGAGGTATTGGATATGGTCGGAGAGGAGAGGAAGCTTGTGGCAGAGGTTCGGAGAAGGCAGAAGAGATGGATGGAGGAGGTTTTGAGAGGAGAGGGCATGCTGAAGAGAGTGATAGAGGGGAGAACACTGGGGAAGCGTGGGAGAGGAAGGAAAAGGATAGGAATTCTGGACGAAATAAGAGGAGGTAGAAGATATGAAGAATTGAAGAGGGATCTAATAACTTAGGAGGGAAAGCGAGACAATTTCTATTAGGTTGGGATATAAAATGGGGACTGTCCAAGAACCTACCAATCAGCTGGTAGAATACTTGAATGAATCAATGCCAGCGTCGGGTTTCTCTCCATCCTTACTCAATTTACCTATCCTTCCCTACTTAACCTCCTTGTCCACGCTGGGCAAAAGAACATGTTGCCAGTCGCTTCTCATCAAAATCAACATCACCTGAAGAATCGTGGCATTGTTCCTTTTTGATAGGTCCTTATTGGAGGAATAGGTTCATCGATTACTGAGTCACTTCTACGCCGAAATATTTGAAATATTTACAAACAGAGCTTTCAGCGGACTAGATACCTACATACCTCTCGCCCCAAGGTGCCTTCAAAGGCCCTGAGAAAAATGTCCACAATGGTTCATATCTACATTATAATGAGATTTTATTATAACTTTTCCGTCCTCTCATACCCGGACTTACTGTGTGTGAAAAATAGTCGAGATACCCGAGTTTGAGATGCTCCATATTCTAAATGAGGAAACGGGATTAATGCAGTGAAATGCACCTGAAAGCTTGTATATTTCTACATCTACTGATGCACATTTAACATAGTTTTCGTCTTAGCTGTACCTACTTTAATTCAATTTTATTTGCGAAAAGTCACGGTTATTGGAGTTTAAAAATTGACTGCCCATGTTTTAGCGCTTGGTAGAGGGCCGAGTGTCGTGCCCGGCAGCGGTGGGAGCAAGGCCCCTGCGGTCGTCATCACACGAAAGCCTTGCTCAGACGTAGCAGCAGCAGAGGAAAAGAAGATAAATAAGAGGAACGAAACTATCAGAATAGGCACGTGGAATGTTAGGACTATGCTGAGGGCGGGGAAGCTAGAGAATATAAAGCAAGAAATGGAGAGGGTGGGTGTAGACATCATGGGTCTGGGTGAAGTAAGATGGAAGGAGGACGGAGATTACTGGAGCGGCGACTATAGAGTAATTTATAGTGGAGGGAATGAAAGTCAGCGCGGGGTTGCATTCGTAATGAATAGGAAACTCGGTAGAAAAGTAGTGTATGCAGAACAGGTGAGTGATAGGATAATAGTCGTGGAACTAAAAGCAGAACCAACGAATTTAGTTATAATCCAGGTTTATATGCCTACCTCTAATCATAAAGAGGAGGAGGTAGATGGGGTGTACGATCAGCTAGAGGAAATAATTGGTAGGATACCAGGAAGTAAGCACCTGGTAGTAATGGGGGATTGGAACGCGGTGGTGGGTGAAGGAAGAGATGGGCGGGAGGTGGGCGATTACGGGCTAGGAAGGAGAAACGACCGGGGCGAGAAAGCTGTGGAGTTTTGCCGTAGAAATAACCTAGTAATTACGAATACATGGTTCAGACATCATCCTCGACGTAGGTACACTTGGAAGAAGCCGGGAGACACAGATAGGTTCCAGATAGATTATATAATGGTACGGCACAGATACAGGAATAGTGTTAAAAACTCGCATACTTATCCAGGAGCTGATGCAGACACAGACCACAACTTATTAGTCATGAAATGTCGGGTAAAACTGAAAAAGATAAGAATGGGAAGGAGGGTACGAAAGTGGAATACGGAGGCATTAACTGGGGAAATGAAGAAGAAGTATCGGGAGAAGGTGGATGAGAGAATGGGTGAGGACCATGGCGTTAGATCAGTGGAAGATGAATGGGGAAGTTTGAAAAATGGAATTATAGTAGCGGCGAAAGCAACGGTAGGCGTAGTGAGTGCAACTAAAATTAGAAAACCGTGGATCACGAAGGAGATGATCAGGGAGATGGAGGAGAGGAGGAAATGGAAGAGCGTAAACTCAGAGCTAGGTAAGAGAAAATACCGAGAATTCAATAACAGGCTTAGAAGAGAAACAAAGAAAGCAAGAGAGGCGTGGTGGAGAGAACAGATCGACGCGTTAGAGAAATACCAAAAAGAGGGAAGAGCAGATGCATTGTATCGAAAAGTAAAGGAACTGACGGGTGGTAATAAGGGAAGGGGAATTACAACGATAACAGACAAGACGGGAAAGGTGATCGTAGAACCGAGAGAGATCCAGGAGAGGTGGAAGGAGTATGTTAAAGAGCTGTATGGTAAAGAAATAAGGCCCAATAGGTTAGATATAGAAAGGGAAGACGATATCGACAGAGATGGCATCGGACCAAGTATCCTTGATAGCGAAATCGAAAGAGCTCTACGAGACATGAAAAGGAATAAGGCGGTGGGAATAGATGACATACCTGCAGAGTTTTTAAAGAGCATGGGGAAGAACGGAAGAGGAAAACCTTTTGCGCTTATTCGTAGGATTTATGAGGATGGAGTGTGGCCGGAAGACTTCGCGAAGGCTGTACTAATTCCTATACCGAAGAAGAGTAAGGCAAAAACTTGCGAAGACTAAAGGACAATAAGCTTAATATCCCACGCGGCCAAAGTAGTTCTGAGGATTCTAAACAGAAGGCTAGAGAAGAAGGCAAATGAATACCTGGGTGACGACCAGTTCGGGTTTAGGAGAGGGACGGGAACGCGAGACGCTATAGCGGTGATGAGGACGCTAGTAGAAAGAAACCTAGAGTATGGGCAGGATGTTTTTGCATGCTTCGTAGATTTCGAGAAGGCGTTTGATCGGGTGGAATGGACGAAATTAATGGGAGTGTTGAAGAAATTAGGGGTCGATTGGAGGAGGACAGGCGTCTGATTCGGAATTTGTATATGAACCAGACGGCGCAGGTTAGGGTAGCCAATGGAGAATCGGGATGGGCCACGATAGGACGGGGAGTGCGGCAAGGGTGCCCACTATCGCCGTTGCTTTTTAACGTGTACTCAGAAGAAATAGTAAGGGAGGCATGGGGGGAGGAGGAGGTAGGAATAAATGTAGTAGGGGAGCTGATTAAATCAGTGAGATTTGCAGATGATCAAGCATTAGAGTTAGTCAGTCGGCCAAGGGATTACAGTCAATGGTGAATGCATTAGAGGTGCAGTGCGAAAAGTATGGGATGAAGATCAATCACAAGAAAACGAAAGTAATGAGATTTTCTAGAAGTAAGAAGGCGGGGCTGAATATAAGGGTGGGAGGGCAGAAGATAGAGAAGGTCGAGCAGTTTACGTATCTGGGTAGTATTTTGGAGGAGAATGGGTTTAGTGGTAAGGACATCAGATGCAGAATTGCGCTCGCTAAAGAAGCATTTTCGAAGAGAAGGGAATTGATGAGGGGGAGTCTGAGAAGAGACGTAAAGAAGAGGCTGGTGAAAACTTTAATATGGAGCGTGGCGCTATATGGGTCGGAAACCTGGTCATTGCGAAGGGAGGATGTGCGTAGACTTGAGGCGTTTGAGATGTGGGTTTGGAGAAGGATGGAGAAGGTTAGCTGGATGGCGAGAAAGACGAACGAGGAGGTATTGGATATGGTCGGAGAGGAGAGGAAGCTTGTGGCAGAGGTTCGGAGAAGGCAGAAGAGATGGATGGAGGAGGTATTGAGAGGGGAGGGCATGTTGAAGAGAGTGATAGAGGGGAGAACACTGGGGAAGCGTGGAAGAGGAAGGAAGAGGATAGGAATTCTGGACGAAATAAGGGGAGGTAGAAGATATGAAGAATTGAAGAGGGATCTAATAACGGGCCATCCTTAGGAGGGAAAGCGAGACAGTGTGTATGAAATCGGCTGAAATGAAAGGATCGGTACAAGATATGAAGAATTGAAGAGGGATCTAATGGCGGGACGTCCTTAGGAAGGAAAGTGAGACAGTGTGTATGAAATCGGCTTGCAGAATGGGGACTGTCCAAGAACCTACCAACCAGTTGGTAGAATACTTGAATGGAACTTCGAAGCGAATGCGGCGTGATTGGAACTTGAGTGTTACGGTTGTGTGTTCTTGAATGCCAGCATTCAGCATTAGTTACGGATTTTAGGACAAAAATAGCTAAATATTACCAGTTTTCCTAATATTGATTTTTATTTATATTTACTTTTCGCGTACCGCGGTGAGCCAGCGGGGAGGGGGGAGAAGAAGGGACCTAGACTAGGTATTTAGCTGTCGGGACCCTCTTTTTTGGTTATTCAGAAAACAAACAAACTTCATTTTTATTTGTTATTAAGAATTAACCATGATAAATTATTTTATATGCCATTTGGAAAATTGACCTTATTTTCTGTGTCCTTTATCCTAAAGGCGAACTATTTCGCCCATAGTCCCCCTCCAAGGTTGGGGCCCCTAGGCAGCTGCTGTTCGCGCTGCATCCTGCGGTTGCTGTGCTGTCGGGGGTTTTTCCAGCTCTCTCTATCCAAGGGTGCCCCTGAGGAGGTGCATGATGAGCGCGCAGATTAATCTTATCGCTTTGACCCTTAAAATTAAATACATAATATCTCGTAATACCTCATCGTGACAATGGTCGTCAGCGCACGTAAGTTTGCTACTGCCCATGGCGCTTATAAATCATGAATTTTCGGTAATTTTCCTTCCTATAGGAATAATATTATTTCTTAATATTATAATATTCCACTGTTACCTTTCTCTAAAAATAATTTAACCATAGGTATTTATCATGCGATGAGCAAACGCCAATATGACGGAGATTTTTTACTCGTCAATCAGAAATCTTATGCTGGCTAATCTCAATAATGATTTGCGACGTCTTCTTCAGCGCCCAAAGCTGCATTGACCCACGTCCAATTCGGTGTATAGCAGTTTTTCATTCACCTTTTTCCGCAATAAAATTACATTATATTTCCTCCTCTCCCTGGGTAAGCACCTCTCCCTTTATTAATTATGTAATTCAGCTTCTTTTATTGGAATCAGCCGAATTTCAGAGAGAAAGAAAAAACTTACTTAATTATATATTACTGGGAACTGCTCGCCAATTAACATAAAATTTTGAACGAATTGGATATAAAAATGTAAGCATCCAATACGGCTACGTGCCTATCTATGCTGTACTGCCATCTCGGTCACGTCTGTCGCCGATGGGATTCAGCGCTATCGCGTCTAGCTTTGGAACTAACCGCCTTGAGCAAAAGTGTGATATATCATTTGTATGTTTCAATGGGAGTAAATTGGCTTCGATCTGCATGAATTCTTAGATGATAATCATGGTCTTTTCGACTCTCCGGGTTTTTCGTGTTTCTAATTTACACATTTGAAATTGGTTACTAACCCCAAGATATTGTCAATATTGTTATGAAGTCTCGAGATGATTACACATGTGGGGAGTGAAGTGGTGAAAAATGTGAGTAGGCGGTGTGCTTGTATATTGCTGATCGCTCGTGTATTGGAAGCTTTAAAGTGAGAGAAGAGTGATTTGGTTGATGCATTTTAATTTCAAATAGTATGAGTTAAAATGTAGTGCTTTCTAAACGGCCGACTAGTGTAAATGGTTCAAGTGGTTTTTTCGTCTGTGCCAACCGGAATAGTTATAATGTGACAAATGTTTTTATGAGTCAAGTATCGGAACTGAAATCTGATGTTGTGTTTAGGCTCACGCGGTGTATGTAACTGTCATAATTACGAGTTTGGATGTATTTTTTCTCCATTTTTTCACGAAAACCATTCTTTGTAGACATGAAGCGGCTTACGGCATGGTGGGTACCGAAGTGACCCAGCATGTTACCGTGGGCAAGAAAGTTGGCCCATTGTCTTTGTATACTTGTACTCTGTGCAGTTTATTTCAACTATTCAACTGAATAAGTGCTAACTTAATTGGTAAGTATGATCTATCACTAACGTTGGATGTTTTCATTCCGTTCACCTATATTTACTGGCCCTTAAGTTGTGTTTAATTTACATGGAAGATAGTGGATCGCCAATAACGCCAGGATTAAGGACTATTTTTGTGTAAATAACTATATTCCGGCGTCCAAACTCGATTTGGCATTAATTGTATGCTTGAGCTGTCAACCATCAGTGCGTTTGTGTAGATTTTCCTGGCCTATCTTCCAATGAATTATTGTGCATTTATTTGCTCTGTTAGCATGCCATATATAAGCACATGCATGTTGTCTACCATCAGTGCATATTGTCTTAGTTCAAATCGGCTTTTATTCGTGCTTGTTTTCATTCGCAGACATCACTGATGGCAGAAAGAATGACTGATTTGATTTGCTTGTTGTAAGCTTATTCATTTGAGAACATTTATCTTAGGTCCGTATATTACAGGATTTTCCTGTCATTCTTGTTTTTCTTACCGTGGTGTGTGGCTTGGATCTAGTCTACCCTGCATTAGGGAAAACAACTAACCTACTTAGTTAAATTAACTATTATTTGCCCACAATCAATGGCATGCATGGTGAACATTTTCACGGGAAATGTCTTATGTAAATTTAGCTTTGATTAAAACTGTTGAGAGAGCTTGTCGTTCTCTAAATGAAATTAAAGCACAAGATATTTACAAATGCTCTTTCCCTTTAAGTGTGAATGTCTTGTCGGACAATCACAATTGATTTTCAGAAAAAGATTCATCTATCAAAGCCTGTAAAACAATGTACAATGTTCATTCTGTAATTTTCTTGTGAGCGATTTTTTATAATACTACGCTATTTCAACCAATAGTTGAGTCTAAATGAATGTCCTGAAGTATTAGTGTATTAATTAGTGGTTTGATTTTTTATGCCAGAATACAGGACTCTGACACATATGACATCGTTAAAAATCATTGATGGGAAATCTACACAGAAGCCTGACTGTAATAGTTGCCATGTAATGCCCATAATTTCAATTTTGATTAGTTCTTCCCTGTTTTACCAATAGTCTACGATTTGAATAATCTTGATGCTAAAATTTTGCCTCTTAGAAGTATAAATTTCTCATTCCTTCAGTGTACTTATTCATGCAATCTGGACTTGGGAAAATGTCTCATCTGTTAATAGGTGATGGGTGAAACTGGGTGTCAATATAATAAAAATATTTGGCATTGAAAAACAAAAATAAACTACCAATGACTTTGGCATTGCCCAGTTAAGTCGTATGATCATAGATGGTGAGGTACAAAATGTGTCAAGCTGTAATTACGAAGGGCACTGGTAAAGTTTCCAGTATTCGAAAATTTTGAGGATCCAGGGACTAGTCATGGTATTACCTTTTACGGAGTCACCCACGTGATTGAAGCAAAGAAATAAAGGATGTAGCCTTTGCAAAAATTCCACAGGAAAAATCTTTCACTTTGAGCGGGACTCAAACTCTGATCCCTCGGTATTGCACCAAGTGCTCTTTAACCATTTTGGCTTCGGAGGCATACTTTCCCCTATGGATTAAGCACTTGTCATGGTATCGAGGGATTCAGGTTCCATCGATATCACACAGTATTTCTGCCTGTTAAGCTACCAATACATCCTTTCCCTTGTGGATTAAGAACTTTGCAATGATTCTGAGGGGTCTGGGTTTGAGTCCTGATCAAGGCAAATCTTTATTCCTCTGGAATTTTTGCATTTAAGCATTTATTTATAATTAATATCCCCATTAGTTGTGATAAGTTGCTACCTCTGACTTAAATGGTTGCTACATGGACTTATGATTTCTTGTGCAGGTACAAACAAAATGGGGAACAAACACAGTTGCTGTGCATATGCCACCCCAGTGGGAGTGCGTCGAGGATCAATTGGGGACCACACCTTGGGTGGGACAGGGGTCGGTGGTGCTGACTGCCGGATGGCCAGTGGCTGTCGGAATCTCAATAGAGTCCCAAACTCTGGCAGTTGCTATGGTGGTATGAGACTGGAGGACTGCTTGCAAGAGGGTGAGGAAAGCACTGGAAACTTGCAGCATATTAGTGAGCGGGAGCCTGAAGACTGGCAAGCTGACCCTTCACTCCATCCCAAGGCAGCAACTATTTTCCTGGAAAGATCTCGTGCATCAGTTCATAGTGAGTGTCATTCTATTTCCCTTTTTTGTACTCTAGATGATTTTGTGTACCTTGGCTGAATGTTTGTGAAAGATGGGAGGATAGATGAGCAGATTAAAAGTTGTGCAAATGCTGGAAAGAAATTTAGCATTCGATGTTATCAGGCTTAACTATGTGGAAATCCATTATCACTGAATTGAAAAACACTTTATATTTCCACCAATATTTATTAAGGTACTACTAGTTTTGACACATCAGCATCATCTTCAGGTACGAATTCTTATTGTCAAAGTTGGTTGTATATATACCCATGCGTGAAGGAAGTGGGGAAGAGGATGAGTGGTTTGGTTGCTGTTGGTGGGGTGGGAGGGGGGGAGAGGGTATTTTTCCAAGGAAGGTGTCTGCAGGAGGAGGTGGCAGGGAAGGCTCATGGTTGGGGGTCAGCAATGTATTCCCTAAACTTAGAAGAAAGCTTCAAGGTTTGGGGAATGTTTTTCAAATTAAATGTCATTTAGAATACCGTATTTACTCATGTAAGCCGCGCCCTCGTGTATCCCGCGCACCTCCATTTTCGGGCAGGCTCGTGAGGAAATAAAGTATTTTTATCAAAACATCAATTTTTTGCCCTTGAGTCTGCATCATTTTGTCATAACATGAATGCACGTTCTTAATATAAATTCTGTGCCAAAGTTAAGTGTTGATGTACATCTTTCTCATGAATTTATTGTGTTACGTTTTAATATCGTCACAATACACAGCACGTTTTATTGTGCAACTTTTTCTCCTAACGTCACACAGTAATCACAGTTGTATACAAACACATCATCCAGCTATAAAAATGGCATCTGTTCGAAATGAAATATCCTACTAAAATAATTGCAGAACTATATACAATTTCAACCCGTGATCATTCGATTACGGAAATCTGTCGGCGAATCAACAAATAAAAGCAGAATGCCTTCCGTACCTGATAGATGCCTGATAGCGGTGGTCTCATCTGCTTTCTTCGCAGTAGCTGTGGGCTGGGACGATTTAACAACACCAGAAAGTCTTGGAAACACACGGAAAAACTAAACTCAATGTAATAGCAGTTATCATTCTATTAAACTAAAGAAAAACGCATTTTTGGAAATAAAATCATGAATCACTTATGAATATTTATATTATAGTAGTTCTCATTTTTAGTTTTTGTCAATGCTACTAAGATCTGAGAAAATCACGTCCTCACTTTCACTGTCCCACACCTTACTTTCTTCATTGCTGTCCATGTCATTTGAAATGCAACATTTCTTAAAGCTTTTTACGACTAAATCCTCTGGAATTATCTTCCATGATGCCAAAATCTACGGACAAATCTGCGTCAACTCTGGTTTTTTTTTTCCCCGTGGGAGTTTCTTCATGTATAGTGCTTGCCATCTACTCTCTGTACAGGCTCTTCATGTTCGCTTTGAATGGTCTATTTATGCAAACGTCTAATGGCTGCAAAATAGACGTCATGCAACCTGGAATTGTCATCTGGTTAGTCTTTCCCTCTTGCAGCCTTTGTTTTACAGGTTCTTTAAGATGCCCACAAAAACTGTCGAGTACTAACATGCTCTGCAGCCATAGTAAGGCACCAGGATGAGATTCTCACACACATTTAATCCAATCTAAGACCATTTTACTGTCCATCGAACCATTTTCTTGCGCTCTTACTATTATACCGGCTGGAAATATCACTCTCTTGGTTAGAGTTTTTCGTTTAAAAATAACATAGGTGGGAGTTTATTCCCATCTGCCAGTACTGTCAACATCACTGAACAACGCTGTTTTTCATAACCACCACTTTGTACTTGCACCTGTGAGACTTCTGGCCAATTTCATTCACAGTTGTTTCTGACAGCATGTCGAAGTACACTGGTGCTTGGTCTGCATTTATAATTTGTCCCAATAAGTAGCAATGTTTTTTCCTCAGCTGAATTACCTACCTCTGAAAACTCTCCAGCTTATCTTCATATGCATCAGGTAAGCGCTGGGAAATTGTCATTCTTCTCCTAAGTGATAGTCCGTTTCTGATAAAAAATCATTGTAACCATCCTCCGCTTGCCTTAAAGTCTGCCGGAGCAACACTATGTATTGACTTTGGAGAAACTAACGACTAACGTCAGGAATTCGAGGTAAAATGGTGCGGGGCTTACATGAAAATCTGGAGGATTCGTGTAAGCCGTGCACCCCCATTTTTTCACCGACATTTTCGGAAAAAAGGTGCATGGCTTACACGAGTTAATACACTATGTCCTTTTTTCACATTTCTCGTGATCTCCAGCACTTCCAATGTGTCCATTTTGCATCCTGTCCCTATCAGGTGCAGGATTTCTAGGGTTAAGTCACTTGTGTGTCCCTCCTCCTGAAGATGTCTCGCAAAGTGGGATTAGGAAGGATTTCCGTGATGGAAACTTCTATCATGTTCCTCCACTCTAATTAGGAAGGATCTCCCTGTTTACCCCACTTAAATTGTGTCACAATCTCTGAACTTCACTCCACTCTTATCCAGTTGTTTAGTTCTGTCTTTGGTTTTGTTTAATAAACATGTTAAATTATTCTTATTTTAGAAGGAAATCCTGAATTGGTCCTTTGGGAAGACTTCTCCTATTCTTTGAGATATTTTGCCATGATACAGTAATTTGCACCACTTTTGAGCCTGTATCCTTCTCTTCAGTAGGATAGTGAAGGAATAGAGCTTTTTCTTTACCTTTTTTCTCTAGCATTTTATCTATAAACTTAAAACTATCCGTTTTTTGTTGTAATCAATTTTATGATGTCTAGGTCACAGTTGTAATTTTCTCTAGAAGGTGGTATTCTGAGCGACCTGTTCAACATGAAATGAAAAGTAGATAGTTTCTGTGAAATGTAATGGCAGGAGTTGGAAGAAGAAAGAACTATAACTGAAAAGTGCAGGAGTCGAACCATCCTTCCTCAGTGATTTTTTAACCCTATTGAGAGTGTGCGTTGAGGAGAATTATTTCCAATTCAACGGTGGCTACTATCATTCAACATTCATTCATCAAACATTCATTGCTGGTTCCATTACGTGGACATCTTCGCTGATGGACAGTTGAACAATTTTCTTAAGGTTTTAAACTCAATCCAGAAAAATTAAGTTCACTTGTGAGAAGGAAGGGAAACTCAACTTCTTGGACATAATGATATCAAAGGCTAACAAAGGATTTGAATTCTCAATATTCCACAATGATACCACCACAGACCAAATCAAACCCTCCAATGAGCATAAGAGTAGGCTAAATGCAGTGGGTGTGGAGTATCTGAGAAGTGTTTGAGGTAAAAACAGAAGGGATAGGGGGCACGTTCCAAAATTCACTGCCAGTACTGCTTGTGCTGCCGTAAAACGGAGCGTGAAGCTGTACTGCGGCTGCTGCAGTAGCATGAATTTCGGAACGGTCAGCAGTGGCTTGAAATTCAATATGGCCGAATTGCGTGGTTATTTATTTTAAGCGATCTTTCATTGCATTAATTCTTAATGCTAATCCTTATGACATTGATAAAGAGCATTCTAATTTTCATTGCCTTGCTACATAATGTTACCTTATACTGATTGGTTACTTTCTCTGACGAGAATAAAATGAATTTGCGTCAGCTACCCAAGTATGGAGAAAAAACCTTGTGTTATTAAACAAATCTCCCTTATAATTAACACTATCGAATTTATAATAAGCATTTTTAATCATGGGCTTATAAACATGTCTTAGAATATATTTTTCAAGCCCTGGATTTCTTCATGGCCAGTTGTACGAAGCGTTTCCTAGAATGATATCGAAAATTAGGTAAATATATACGGGTTGTTGAGGGTTGCATCGCAGAATATTTTCACTAACAATTAAATTTATGAAACAAATTACGTTTCCCGACAATTATTATACATGCCGGTGTTATGCTAAGTTACCACTCTGGTAAGAGGCTGTATAATTACGTGTACCACATTATTCATGACACTAAATTAATTTTTGGTACCTAATTTCACAATTCACTTTCATTCGCAAATATAATTGCTTCTCTACTTGTATCACTTGTGATGTTGTTCACTCCCTCATCATTTTATAACGCTTTTATCCTATTGAAATATTCACCGGTACGATTAATTATAGTTGGTTTACATACTTGACAAATAAATGCGTTTTATAAACTATTATACGCTAATCAGATATTGTTAGCTATTTAAGTGCATCGAGACTTTTCTCTCTCGCCGATATAAACATTAAAATGTTCGAAGCAGTTTCTCTAAACTCTTCTGAGATTATTTATTAACATTGTAGATTTGATTTTTCCGCCATTTGTTCGATGGCTCTCTGCTTTACTGCCGCTACTGCTGCTCTTGGGCTGCAGTAGCGGCAGTAGAGTTCACAGTGAGAAACATCATCAATTGGCTGACGTAATTGGTCACTGTGCAGTACTGCCAGTTGATTACGGAACGGTTTGGCAGCACAGCCAATACTGGCAGTGAATTTCGGAACGCGCCCAGGGTTATGAAAGAATGCGGAATGGATGCTCCAGTAATTGTCATGTATGAAAGGAGCATGATTTGTTGGTCTGGTAATGATGAGAATATAGAGTAGGCAACAAAACTGATTTTTTGTAGAGGAATGAATTGTGTGATAGGAAGAGGTAGACCGAGAAAGTATTGGGTGAATACGGTGGAAAATACTCTTAAGAGAAGAAAAATTAGGAGTCGTAAGAACAGGGGGGCATGCATGAAGCAATAAATGAATGTAACCCATGGTGGCCCAAGGCCTGTGGCAACGTGGGCAATAATGGGCGGCCAGTCTGGAACGTATTAATGAATTTATAAGGGGACAGTAATAATGGAAATCAGAGAATGTTATCTACTTCGTGCATGTATTTCCATCCAAAATGACTGTCTTTAGTATAGCGTACAAATGACGGACACTCATATCCTACTTCATATAAAAGCACCATTAAACCTACATGCTAACAATTTCCTTCATAAGCATTATTGTCACCAGCCCATTGAAAGGAACTGCGGCTATAGTTGCACTACATTCATGGTAGAAACTACACCCAGCAACAAAAAGTAGGTATAATGTAAATAATCCCTGCAACCACTTTCCCTGGTAAAGCTAGACGCTTGGATACGGTTTATAGATTAAAAATTAAGTTCCTGGCAGGAAGGGAGACTACAATTTTGAGAGAATCATCCTGGAACCATGAGTATCCTTAAATTAACATGCAGTTATCTAACATATCTCAAACGGTAAATTAATTCTTCATTAGGGGTAGCCAAATAAAATTTTGCCCACACTTTTAAAATAGGAGTGTAACTGAAGCAAAAGAGGTATGCAAGGATAGAGCAGTATGGAGGAAATTATTAAAGTAGAGTGAGCTTTACATCCTGTTGCCAAGAATTAAATATTTTCGACTCTGGCTGCCTCAAAGGGGAATGGCATGATGGGTTATTTGGACATGATATGGTATCTGAAGGATTGTTTGGCTATGATATGGTATCTAAAATAATTATCATTGATGATTTTTATGTATTCTCAGGCTAAAGAGGCCATGGTATTGCTGCACATTTTTTAATGGTACCCATGCTGCTTTATGAAGTATCTATCCATGATAATCCACTTATGCAGGGAAAGTACTCCTCCTTGAAAACCAGGAAAACCCCTTGGAATTGCCACCAACTTGAACAACCTGGGAATTCTCCTTGATTGAAAGATAACTTTAAAATTTCTTGATTTTTCCCAGGTTTTACAATACCACTGGATCTTGCCAGGTCAAAAAGTTAGCCCCCTGTAAAACTTTTGGGGGCAGCATGATTTTTCTTTTTAAATTATTAACCTTTTAATGCTGGAGCCGAGAGATGAGAAGTTTTTCTCCTGTCACAAGTACCGTTAGCATTTATATTTAATTCTCTGTATAGAACTCTCTTGTAGTAAGGAATTAAGATGTGCTTTTTGTCCATTTTAAGACCAAGGTTCTCAGGATGCTGATCCCTTTCCACGGAAGGTGGGTGGGGTTAATCTCAACCCTACATCTCAGCGTTAGCCCCACTTGCATTATGTATCCACGGTTGTGCAGTGAATTGACTAAAAAATATTTGTTCCATACTCAGAAAATATAGGCTCAGAAGTGCATTCCTTATGTTTTAATGTGCATTTCCAAATTTAAAATGGATCTCACTGGTAATTATTAACTACTGAGGTTTAACACGCGCTGCACGCGTTGAACCTCTAGCCCCCGCTGTAGCGGTGCCCCCGGAATGTTCTAGGAGGTTTTAGTATAGTCGATCGAATGGTTTGGGTGTAGGTAGGTTGGTGTAATATTTTTCTGGAATTGTCTGGGAAGTTTAAAAACAGAATTGGTCATTTGAGCTTTTGGAAATATTTTAGGTGGGAATATAAGTGAATGTCTTAATTGAAATTGATGAAAAATGGAATGGATTGGGTGTAGGATAGCTATTGTAAATTTTATAATAGGTTGGAATAATATATATTTCAAAATAATGTGCTGATATGGCAACAAACATTAATACATTACCAAAAATAAATTAATATCTAAATATAAACCCTGAATGATAGGCATAAACTAACTTATATCCAGTTAATAACAATGGAAACAAAAAATGAACACTAATCAAATGTGTAATAAAAACATTTTTAAAAATTAGTTGTCAAAATTAGTCAAATGCCAATGTCAAGTTAGACTGTCTTCCAGTTGCCTGCTCATCAACCCTTTTGGTGTACCCGGTCTCGCTTTCCTGTGATCGTTGCTCCGCATGTCGAATTCTATCAGGATTCCAGTGTTCTTCACGTTTCATAGGTGTTTCATTGTCACGCAATAATTGAACACATTGTGACATATTGCTGAGCCGTTCGGCACGCTCAATGTGTCTCATTGTCCCGTCGTACTTGGTCCCTATGGGACATCATGCTAAGACGCTCCTGTCGCTCAACCTCAGACTCTTCGTCACAATGTGATCTAACATATGTTGATATATTCCTAAGACGTTCTTTTCTATCTTCTTCAGAGTCATATAAACATTAATTCTAGGACGTTCGACTACTTTTAACTAAACGTTGTCGTTTTTGCTCCGGGGTTTTGGTCCTAGAAAAATTATTTACACGTTTTATCAACAGAATTAAAATTTATGTATTTCACCTATTATGAATTATGTATTAGTAACATTTAAATTTTATACTTACAAAATAACAAAAAATCAATCAGTCGTCATCAATCAATCAATAGTTCTCATCTAGAAAAAGGCCATGTAAACACCAAAATGGTGTGTTTGATCTTAATTTATAGACCAATAAATCATAGTCAGATGATAAAAAAATTAAAATTTTAACTTTATCCTGTAATGCAGACCAAGTGTCACTATCTAAAGTGCCAGTAAAAGTAAATTGGTCCCTTACTAAATTTTCCCAAAGACAGACCTAGCTAAATGAATTTCTCATACATAAAACCCAGAGTATGTAAGGTCGAATTGAAATCATTAGAGCCGTTTTTGGGATTAAATTTTTCATGCATGCATAAAATTATTACTGATATAAGAAGGTGATGGATGTGAGTTCAAGTTTGAGTGCTTTATATATTATTGTATCTTGTTGCGATAATTAAGAATCCCTGAGTGAGAATTTGATATTCATTGCTTTAAATTTCTTGTCTCTCTGCAGATGGGCTCATCCGCAAAAGGAGTCAGAACCATGTGAGTCTTATTTTGAGCTCTCCAGTTTTTTACATAAATCATGTCTAACATTGTCAATTCACAGATATACTGAGTTAAATGGTGTGTTTATATCATTCTTTTCAGGTGATTGAGTCAAGACCATGGAAAAAGAGCAGCTCATGTTCTACTATATATTTAGATGACAGTACAGTATCTCAGCCAAACCTGAAAAGTACTGTCAAGTGTGTAGCTTTAGCTATTTACTATCATATTGCAAACAGGACTTCCAATAGGCATTTGGACATTTTTGATGAAAAGGCCCATCCATTAACTGTAAGTAATTCAGTATTGTGTGCTAACAGGATCCTTGCACACTTGATTTTTTTGTTCTCTGAACAACATTAGCTCGTTTTATATAACTTTATTTAATTTTTGTAATTTTGCACCTGAAGAGTTGTATGGCAGACATTGATCATTATTTATTTTAACTTGAAAAAATCACAAAATAAATTATTTTCCAGTCGTCTTCTTTATGAACATGTTGTTTGTATCTTCGATGCCAAAGTGAGAGATTTAACCGTAGGTATAGAGAAAGTCATGTTCAACCTGAAAGTGATGTCTTTCGGCCATAACTTGTCTTTCAGAGTTTAAAGTCCCTAACCTTTTTAATTTACTATGGTTTGAGGCATTGAAAAATACTAGAAGAGCCAGATTTTCTGTTTGCATAAAAGTGCTGGTAGCAATCATTTTAACAGCTAATTTTTTTCCTCATATTTTGGTGATATTTTCAATGAAATGCATAGGAAATCAATAATGAAGACAATTATTTCATTTTTAGTTTAAAAAGCTGTAAGATGTCTTATTTTTACTTTTTAACAATTTTTCTTACTTCATACAATGACTAATCTGTTTTCACTTATACTGGGCTCCATCAGATATTGATAATTGAAATTATATTTATCTTTCCAAAGAAGTATGTATAAATATGTGTTGAAAATTTTAGTTTTTACCAGTGAGACTAACAAGGAGACTTCGCCAAAATGATGTCAAGAACCAACATGAGATTTTTTTGTGTGATAGTAGACTATTAGATAGGAATACGGTTGACGGGTTCTGGCTCCATTCGCCCGGGTTTGAGAGAAAAATGTATTAGAAAAACTGCAGAATTCTGCCACGCGCATTATAAGCAGTAACTCCATCCTCCCGACACCATAACCCATTGGACCAGGGGTAAGATGTAGAACTCACAGTGACAAAGTAGGCATTGGTCCAGGGTTGGAGACTCGGTGCTGGCATTTTTTTTTTTTGCTTTCTAACTTTTACATTTTTAGTAATATGTATCCATATCTTTAAACCTTTCAATAATATTTAATTTTTTCATCTTTGCTAATAATAGATAATGCACTCGTCACTAATATTTATTGCTAACTCGCCCTTTCCTCGCATATCATACAACCTAGATACATATATTCAAGCGGGATAGACAAGGCGGCGGTGCTGATGCCGACGTTAAGGAATCTTAATTCGAAATCGAGGGCATTTCAACTTGATACCAACGAAGAAGGTCCCAGATTCGAGTCCTGTTGCGAGTAGTTTTTCTAATCTTCCAATCTGGTCGATTTGGAGTAATCCAAATGCTTATATTCGCAATTGCTACTTTTGATATAATTTGAAGAATTTAAGGAAATACGTTCCTGAAAAATATTTATAGCCAACTGACCCTTACCTCAGATATTGTTATGGGAAGAATTTATTCAAGCAAATAATTTGATCCGGAGTTGTTGATCCAGGAGCCTTAATTTTATAATAAAAATAGGTATTTAAATGGTTTTTTGATACTAGTTTTTTCGAACACGTAATAACCGAGGGTGGAGGAAGTTCTACTGCCTTGATGTTGTCATGGAAATATCAACGGTATTGTAATTGGAGAACTTACGACAGGTACGCGCGGACATGTGCCAAGCAGACCCCACTCGTCTGACTTCAAATTATTTTCTGGTCCACATGGGTATAGGTCAATGACCATGAGATTCAATCTAACAATGTTAAAAGGTTTGCAATGGTTTCGGTGGTAGGTACTTCATCCGGTCACTTCCCTTCCCCCTTAATCCTCTTCTCTGTCCCCCTCAAAACCCTTTTCTGCTAACTCTTCCGTTCTTCCTCTCGGCGATACGTATTAATAAAAATGTAAAAGTTAGAAAGCAAAAAAAATTCCAGCACCGAGTCTCGAACCCTGTACCAATGCCTACTTTGTCACTGTGAGTTCTACACCTTACCCCTGGTCCAACGGGTTATGGTGTCGGGAGGATGGAGTTACTGCTTATAATGCACGTGGCAGAATTCTGTAGTTTTTCTAATTCATTTTTCTCTCAAACCCAGGCGAATGGAGCCAGAACCTGTCAACCGTATTCCTATCTAATAGTCTACTATCACACAAAAAAGGACTCATGTTGGTTCTTGACATAATTTTGGCGAAGTCTCCTTGTAAGATATTGTTGAAATTAAGATGAGTCTGAAGCGTATTGTTTCATCATTTTCTTATGGTGGTTGAAATGTGAGAAGATAGCAAGAGAGACAGTGTCAGACTACATATGCAGTAAATTCACCTCACTTTGTATTTTTCTTGTCATTACCATGTTGAATTAACCCTCTTTTGTTTATATTTTAGCGAGAGCCAGTTCCTGAGGATTATGCAAAGCACAATCCAGAGCATCGCCAGATTTACAAATTTGTGCGCACTCTTTTCAATGCGGCGCAGCTGACTGCGGAATGTGCCATCATTACATTGGTTTATTTGGAAAGGTACGTTCAAATTTTATGCATTGACAAATGTTTTTTTATTAAGTGCACGTGTCATTTTGATTTTATTCTACAGTAAGTCCTTGACTTATGCGGTTAATTCGTCCCGGCGACAGCTAGTAAAAGGTCAAACACATAGGTTCTTATGGAGCCATTTGGCCATGGACATGCTTGCGTTTCCTCTGCATTTCTGTCGCTGCGACATACACTCCGGGTGGGGGTCTGCGACTCTGTCGTGGAGGAGGTGTCGCCAAATTGCGAGCGTTCTGAACGCTGTCTCGTCAGCATAATGAGTTTGGAAAGTGGTGATCTACTAATCGCATTTCCTGTTTCTTGGTATTTAAAGAAAAAGAAATGTCGTTCATCAGCGTTTTTGTAATGACGCGCCTAAAATGCAACATGCAGCATTTTACAATTCGCCGCTAGTCACTGGTCGCAAGCTTGACCAACCCCATGCTATTCTCTTCATTTTACTTCGGTGCACTATCGCCGCGTATTTGTCGCAGCGACAGAAACGTGGTGGAAACGCAAGCATGTCCATGGCCTAAACAGTCATACTTATGACCAGCGACACATTTGAAAGTGCTGCATGTAGTGTTTATGGCCCGACACAACAAATAGCCGATGTATACTCGCCAAACCAAGACTGGCTGCTTATCGTGCCGTGGTAGTGGAGTGGGCGTTCCGAACGCCCGTAGTTTGGCATCAACACTTGCGCACTTGACAATGAGTCGTGGGTCGTCACCTGGTGTATCTGTCGCGGCAACAGAAACGTAGAGAATACGCAAGCATGTAACCAGCCTAACTGAACATCCGCGTAATTCCAGATCTGCACAACTCGGATTCGCGGAAGTTGAGGACTTACTGTACTAGATAATTAAACTATTTTGCTGCAGTTAAGTTTAACCCTTTCACTGCCAGCATATTCTAGGTGGAGTGTGCCAAAACTGCCAAGGTCATTTTTGTTGTAGTTTTTGAATTTAAAAAATCTTAATCCTTAAAAACTTTTGTATTGTACTAGGTTAATTTTTCATAGATAAGAAAAACAGTCAGGAATGGAATAGTGGAAAATAATGTATTTAGATTGCATTTTATAGCTAATGATAATTAAATCTTTATATTTGTATGTACTAGGCATCTATGCCTCCGGACTACTCTCACTTCGCTCACTCAGCCACCACTAATGAAAGGAAGAAAAAAATATACTTACATAATACTAAAGAGTAGTTTATTTAAAGATGCTACATATTTTGAAAGACCATTCTTTTTCATTTATATGAGAGAAAGAAATATAGTCTGCAGGCGAGAACATATTTTCTCCTTTTGGGCATTTCCCCTCATACATTCTTCAACAATGGCATGGGATGCTTTTCAAATATGCAGTGCTGAATAGTAGAATATTTTAGAATCTCTTGTAAAAGTTCATGATATTTTTAATCAGAAGTAAAGTTTGATGATAAATACAAGGAAGTCCATTCAATTTCCTATACATTACACCTCTCAAGTTTATAGGACCCTTATTTCCAATTGCATTAAGCTAAAAGAAACATAATGTTTATTTTTGTAAGTTTACTTATCAATAATTACAGATACATAGGAGCTGGTTTCCTCAGAAATAAAGTCTGCAAGGGATAAAAATTAATTTTACAAGTATATCTCATAAGATGGTTATGTGAATTATCTGAAGTTGAAACTGAGTGTAGGTGTGCCATTAGTGCCCTTTTATTGTTGGAGTGGTGACATGAAATAATGTGCTGAATTTCAAAGTTGTTCAACTTCTGATCCTTGGAAAAAATGAGCATTGCGGAAAACATTGCAGTTGTAGGCTTATCTCTTTATGTAATTTATATCTATAAAACTCATTATGTTTGTTTGAATGCTGTGAACTCCCACACCCCTAGATGGATTCAAACAAAATTTGGCACACAAGTTCTGTAGGACTTAAGTAGTATTAATTAATAGGCTAAATTAGAAAGGCCCAAGAGCCCTCTATGTGGGCACTTTTTAAACCAACTTTTACTTCCATAAGGAAAGCATTGGATTCATTGCAGAATTTTCTTTCTTGCTTTTTTTAAATTGCTTGCTTTCATGATATAGTCTTGGATTTTTTTATATTAGACGACTGAAAACACTAAGTTTTTAATTCTTGCATTCTATTTCCTATGCCCTTTGTTTTGTCCTCCAAAATCATCATTCATTGCACTATTTCAACGATAGATTTTTATTTCCTTGGCATCTACAGCATAATACTTTAACACTTTCCACTCCATGCCCGAGCAGCACTTGGGAAGGGATATATTCCTGAGGGCACGAAGCCTGAGCGCCATTTGTTCTTACATTGTTTTGTTAGTGTTGTCTATTTTGCGACAATTTTTTCCATACACAATCGCTTCCTGGGTACTATGCATTAACATTTTGTTCAATAGATTCATTTGTGGTCATAAATCATTGGTAGCACCATTTATATACCACATCCTTGTGAGTTTTTCCCCTTGTTACCACAGAGTCGTCGCCAGACGTTTAAATTTAGCTAATATTAGCCCAATAGACTAGATTAAGGATTATATACGACCGGCAGAGTGGAAGTGTTGAATGGGAACTTAGGGTGGTTCCAACATAAAAGGACATGGATGTCCTTTTTTTTCAAATTATGGGTACTTGTAGAAAGATGTGTCCTCCATCTGACATGAGCGACAAAATGTTACCTTTCCATGCTATTTATCTCGCAAATCGAACTTGAAATTATGTACGTGGTGTTTCATGGGATAAACACGGGCAAGAATAGTTTTTTCTGTCTAATTTTTTTCAATTTTCACGGAATACCATTCATAAGAAGCAAAAACTCCCTGGAAAATAATTAAAAATAAAATAATTGCATCTTACCACCTTATTTTATGAGTTTTTAGCTAATTACTTTGATAAATGTAGTTACATTTTGGTAATTCCATACAAATGGTCCTGCAGTTGGCTTCTATGGCTATTAAAATGTGCGTCTTAAAAATATATTCTTGGAATAATATTCATATTTTCTACCTTAAATTTGGTTTTCATTAACTAATGCATGTCATCAGTGAAAATAGGATTTTTTTTAAAACCAATTAAACAAAAAGTTGGAATTTAATATTTGTTTTGACTCACACATTTTCTGTGGAACCTCATTAAGCCCAGGGCACTTATTGCACTGGCAAATTGATCAATGTAATTGAATTACAGCAAGATTGTAGTCAGGGCATCTTTTTTTCATAGTAGTAGTTGTTCTTCTTCCTGTTGAATTTCCCTGGGCTCCATCTTGATAAGTGGTAGATAAATGGTGACCAATAGATTGGTTTGCTGAAAGCAAAAGAGTTAATATGGTTAAATATAAGCATGGCTCACAGATATTGCAGCGAAGTATAGTCTTAAAACATATGGTGGTATTACGTACATAGCATGTAAATAATTAGTAATTATTAATGCTGTTTTTATGGAATATCAATTTTGAAATGGAATTATGAATGCAACTTTTGGTTAGAAATTGCTTTAAAAACACTAATGTTTAATATTCATCTCTAGGTTATTAACATATGCAGAAGTAGATATAACTCCTGCTAACTGGAAGAGGATAGTTCTAGGCGCCATCCTGCTAGCTTCAAAAGTTTGGGATGATCAGGCTGTGTGGAATGTGGATTACTGCCAGATTCTCAAAGAGATCACAGTAGAGGACATGTACGTGTTATTCACCACCTTGCTACCTGGTTCTTATCCTCCTGGAGTTTCCTAAGCCCCACTTGACCTACCTCTTAAATCATCCTATTACCATATTTTCTGGCTCTTAAGATACGCTTTATTACCCAGAAGAAATCGACATATAGTCATCCTGCATCTTTTATGGTCATAGACAAGGTCAGGTTTGGTCTAGTGACTACTGGCTTTGCTGTTTTGGTGACATGGTGATGGTTAACTGAATTCTGAAAACCTGCAAATGAAAATCACAAAAATTTTACTTGAGAATTGTTGTTGAAATATTGTTATGGTAATTATCAGATATTACAATCTATGAAAATAATTCATTGGTACCATTAACTCATTTGTTCCCATGGCATTTTCCTGTTTCACTCTCAAAAAGCTTGTGATTTTACAATGCCTTCATCTGAACCATCTGATGTGGAAATGCGATTTGACTGGCGTGAATTTGGAGGCATAGAGCTTTTTATTGGCCATCATAATGCATAATTCTAAATATTCTTAACGTTTAAAAAATAATGTATGTGCAAATTTTTGCCGGTTCAGCTAGTGTGTGGTAAAAGCTGGAAAATACAGTATTTTGTGGCTCACATCATTGAAACCCAACTTTTTTGCAGGAACGAGTTGGAGCGTCAGTTTTTGGAGATGCTGCAATTTAACATAAATGTGCCGTCGAGTGTCTACGCCAAGTATTACTTTGACCTGCGCACATTGGCGGAGGCGAACGACCTCTCTTTCCCAGCCACCTGGGGGGAGCCGCTGAGCAAGGAGAGGGCTCGTCGGCTAGAAGCCATGTCGAGGGTGGTGGGGTGTGGCTGGGGTGAGGACGGCGATCCCATTGGCCTCCTGCCTCCGCCCGGGGGGGTGGGGGGGCAGCACCACCAGACTTCCTCACCAGCCAACCCTGGCGGGGTCCACGGTGCAGGTCACCGCGTCCTCCAGCTCAAGCGTTGGACTTCCCTGGACAATGTGGCGGGTGGTGGGGGCAGTGGGGTTGGGGGTGGAGGAGGGGGTGGTTGTGGGGGTGGCGCAGCTCGGAGAAGCATTGCAATACTCTCCTGAAGGACTTCCATATTAGTTTGTCTCTATTCCGTCTCGTGGGAGAGGCCAAAGAGGAAAGAGATATGCAAGCAGTCAATTGTGGTTGCCAGGGGATGACACTTATTTTCTATGCTCTTTACCTGGACTTATATATATTTAAGGAATGAATCCCTGTGAGAATTTGTGTTTTCCAGCTACTTCATATTGTGAACTGACTGGTAGGGAAGTGAGAGTGTGAGTTTTGTCTTTCAGTGAGGCATCCTTTCTTGAATGTGTTTTAATGATATTTTCGATAAATCTCCAGTGATATACATAATGAGAACACAAGTAATCTTTACCTGCATTTAGCTTTATATCTCTCTCCAAAGTGGGTCAACATTTCACACAGATTACATGAAAAAGTTGAATCAGTTGTGAATTTTGATTATTATGCTGGGTATGCAATTAATTCTGGGTGCATTTGCATGGCAGAATGTTTTCCGCAGTTCTCAGAACCCATGATTAAATCTCAATCTATTAGTAAGACTTATTTGAGTATAGGACTGGTGGAGCATTATTTATCTTAGATTTGATTGCTCTGGGTGTGGTGCTTGCTTGAGGCAAATTTCATTGCATAACTATCTCGAAAGAAAGAGAATTGTTTTATTTGGTGTGTCTGAATGAACAGTTCAGCTTCTTTGATGTTCCTGTTTAAGGACATGCTTTATTTTTCCTCGTGTTTCCATATAAGGGACTCCCTCTTAAGCCTTTTCTGAATTTCCGTCCCATGAAACAAAAAACAGGCAGTTCATGTGATTGGCTAACTAACAAGATAATAGTTTTGTCTACATGCATGTATGAGAATGGATTACATGATTAATGAGGCTTCATTTTGTTTTGCAGTGAGGTATTTTGTCCTGTGAGGTATTTCATAGTGCTGGATACTTCACATTGATTTCATTTTGAGGTGTACATCCTGCTAAAATGGCTCCAGATTCAGTAAAAATCCCTTTTTTGATCATCCCTGCATGATAGTTTTGAGTGAATGATATGCAACAACTTGCTCCAATAATTTTATGGATGCCTCCATTCCAAACAGTTGTGTGAGCAGTAATTAGCTCCAAAGATTGTGGTTAATAGTCATGTACTATTTAATTTTTAACTTTTATTATATTGTGTACAAAAGTTATGCGTGAAGGCTATGAATTGGATGATCATGAATAAAATCAAGATTTCAGAAGTTAAATTGTCGATAGGTTTTTTGACTTGTATTAATTTACTTGAACATCATGTTGTGTGATTGACAAAGTGGACCACATCGAGTGATTTATCTCCACTAACACTTTTTATATTAATTCTTTTTATTTAAAAGCTGCAATATGTCACTTAATATTCCTTCTTTTTAATTCATATTATGTAATTATGGCCTATGAACCAACATTGCTGTAGCAGTTATTTACATTTAATGGCTCTAAAACATTAATTTTCTCAATACTGCTAGTTCATAAAAGTAGTCCTTCCTTCTTCTAAAATGTATTATAATTAATGTACATATGCGGATATGAAAGCAAATTTATTTTAAATTGTTTATCACAATATTTCTCTAACTATTGTTTATTATTTTACAGAGCCTTATTATGTAGTCATGATTGCTCTGAAAGAGTATTTAATTCATGCAAATGTGTTGGATGGTATTTCTTTACGTTAACTGCAGCACAGTCATTTATTTGTGATTTAAAAAATTTACAGCTATTTTCCGCTGTATGATTACCAAATTGCTTCTGGCTTATTGATCTCAAAGTTGCAATCATTGTGCTGCAGGTCTCCAGTGTGAACTGGTATATTATTTATGTAAATGTAAATTGAAATCAATTATCACTGTCTGGATGTCAAGAATGAGTGTGAGTGATGAAGAATGATCCGAGTACTGAGCTTTTTTATAAATTAAATAAAAGAAATAACTTTAAAAAATTGTGTTATATTGATTTTTCCTTGCAAAATATATTACTAGCGAGTATTTGGTTGCTGCAGTGCAGTGAAGGTTAGGCTATGAGAAAATTTAATGCTAAAGAAAAGGTTTCTGGTGCTTCATTTACTTCATTCAATAGGCAATGATCACTGTCATTAGAGAAATGAATTTGAGGTATTAAGGGGGAATGGAATTTGAAGCATTGAAATCATTGGGCTATGTGGGGAGGGGGGGGGAGGGGGAGCACAGCTTGTGTTATCATGCATGTATTCTTGTGAAGCAGTGACGGCTTATGTGTGCAGAAACAAAGCTTTTTATTTATTTGACAAGATTCGAAATACACCC
The DNA here is from genome assembly GCA_963573305.1 of Pyrrhosoma nymphula. Taxonomy (NCBI): domain Eukaryota; kingdom Metazoa; phylum Arthropoda; class Insecta; order Odonata; family Coenagrionidae; genus Pyrrhosoma; species Pyrrhosoma nymphula. Next base: position 64,461,177 of record OY754330.1, on the reverse strand, counting down.
TGCACAGTTAAGTAAGGTGGGCCATCCTGAGGGCCCAGGTTTTAATCCCAGCAGTGGCAATCTGAGTCTGTTGCTACAAACCAGGGATGGCTTACAAGAATTGAGGCTGTCTGCTGAAATTTGGGGGCAGCTGCGTAAAACAGGGCTGGCTGCCAAACCATAGGAGGGAATCTTTATTAAGGAGCAGACAGTTAAGTTTTGGGTGATTGTATGTATAATACACTAAATCGTAAGCTGATTGCCAAATTCATTGGAATTGGACAACTACAACAATAAGTAAGACCAAAAGGTGAGGTTGAAGGTGCAAGTTAGCCACATCAACTTTCCTGCAATTTTGTTTGGAAATTTTGTTTAATCCTTTATATTGTATATAAGGGTGAATTATGTATGTACATAAAACAACTTACGAGGGGTGCTGAAATGAAGTAAATACATATTATGAATGAGAAAGGCAGTTTGTGGAGAGTAGAGCAATAGCAAACTAATCTTTGGACTGATGAATGATGATGATATAGTCCATATTTACTTTCAGGATATAACAGTAGCCATCCTTAATATGATCATTGATCACCTCACCCCAAAAAATTCCTGATAGGCTTCAAGAAGAAATCTGCTTGGATGCAAGCTTAAGTGGCATTAATAACATCTCCCACTGAGGCAATACATATTCATTTGACATTTATTCCTATGATTCTGATGCCCAGCTGTTTATCATTCAGCAGAAAGCAGTTTTTTAACCCTTAGGCTGCGGGAAACGTACATGTACGTGTGTACCGGGAACTGCTGGAAGAACGTTTGACTCTTTCTGTCTACCTGCTCCCTCAGCCCTTTCATATTTTTATGACCCAAACTCTAGATTTTTTTGGTGTTTGGTATCAAACTAAGCAGAAAGTTGCTAGAAAAAAATATTGTCATATTTGTTTTCAACAATTACGCCTATTAACAAATTTTCAAAATTAGTTCCTAGTCCCAATAATTCCTCAACAAGTTCCGGTGCCCACCCCCTGGGATCCTGAGAAAAGGGTCAGGAGGGGATTACATGGGTCATATAACTGCCAGACCTCGGCCCGTGGAAAGGAGGGACAGGCTCCGTCCGAATAGATATTGGCCGCACAGGGTGGACGAAATGCGTTCTAGCTGCTGCAGCTTAAGGGTTAAGTTCTTTCTTAAATTTGATGATGTATTAGAAAAGTCTTGCACTTCTAATATAACTAAGATAATACCCAATATCAAGGTACTGTCACCTTGAGGCAAACATGAGGTGTTGTAGGGGTAGTGTAAGGTAATGTGAAGGTAGTGTGAGCTAATGGGAGTGAAATTATTGAAATCAAACTAAAATGCCCAAATTCTTGTATCCCCATCTCATTTAATCCACAGAAACTTTCCATTTGATTCACTTTAACCTCTAATTTGATTAACACTAACCTCACACTTCCTCAGGTTACTGTTTTCACTAGGGGATAGCATTTTGGCAAAATTTAATCCTCAGTCGGCTCTGAGAGATGATTTCTTCTACTCAGCTACAGCCATACAGTGAAATACTCAAGTACGGTTATGGAGTAGCTTACTTGGCTGATTGAACCCAACGACAAGCATTAACGTTTCTCTTCTAAGATCCTGGGATTCAGGTAGAATTTTAGTTTTCCTGGAAATTCTCCCATCTTTGGAAATACTGGACTTTTTTTCTTCAAAATTTAATTTTGATTATTTCGTGTTTAACACTTTATACGTGGGTGCTGTTCTGGAATGGCGGTGGTGGGGGTTATAGTCATGTGGCAGACGTTCAGGAATGGGTAGCTGGTTATTTATATGGATAACTTTTAAATATTAAAAAAACTGGTTCTGCTTGGAAGAAAGTCTTTCCACATCACACACGCGTTGAATGTGTTAACTGGAAATAATTTTGGGACTCAGAACATCTCTCTTCTCCTGAATGGATTAAAGATGATTCCACCCACATCAATAGAATTAGAAAGGACATTCTCAGCTGCAGGACTTTTTTTGGCTGGAATTAGAACAAGATCAAGAGATTGATGTATTCACAGGGTTGCTGCATGCCTGGAATACCTGGAAAAGTCATGGAAATTGAAAATGGACCCGGAAGTCATGGGAAGGGAGAAATCAGTCAGGAAATTTGCTAAGTCAAAATCTGATGTACATCAAAGAGGGTGAAATTTTATATGAAAAAATAATTTGACTTGATCAGGATTTGGACCCGGATCTCCCAATTGCCAGTCAGGTGTGTCAGTCAGTTTTCATACCACATCATTTGTGCATTCACAATGATTGGAAAATTGTCAAAAGTTTGTTGTTCTTAAGCGACAATGTTGGGTTTATTCTCCGCAACCATGGAATATTATGCACAACAACATCTCCAGTGCTACAATGTAGACTGGGGACAAGAACAACCTGTTTGCATAAACCCCCCCTGAAATTCGCCTTGAATTAAGATGGCTTGGTTGTGTAACTTGCAAACATACCTGTCCGGCAATTGGGAGATCCGGGTTCGAATACCGGTCGAGTCAAATGATATTTTATGATGAATTTCATCCTCTTTCGTGTACATCTTTGCACCCGTGACTGTGTACCACATAATTTGTGCACTCGCAATGATTGTAAAATTGCCAAAATCTGATTGTTTTCAATGAGTGAGGAGTACCATTTTAGCCAATGTCTGTTGGAGTGTGGACTGGTTTTTAGTGCCTTGCCTGAATGAGGGAGTGTAAATCTATTGCTGTGTGTTTAGCAATTAATTATGCCTCTTAAGTGGGTAGAGAATGAGTGGGGTAAATTGAATGTTTCAAATGCATAAAATGTTATTTTTATTTGGTGGCCAGTGCATATAACACTAGGGGCAGGCAAATGGCTGGTAATCCATCACCGACTTGGGTGACAAGTCTATCACCTATGTTTGAATTTCCTTCATCAACCTATGAATAATATGCCATGAGAAAGGAAGCCAATTTTCCCCCTGAGCGATGGTGGTGGTGTTTCATTTACTGTGAAACTTAATTCCCCCACGGTATGTACATCAATGTGTTGTGCTCCTATTCTTTCGCCTCTTTTGAAACAAAAGAAATTTACGTAAGAATAGATGTTTTCACTGGGAAAAATGAAGATTTTGGCCTGTAAAACCTGGAAAAGTTCTGGAATTCCATTATATCTAGTCGGTAGCAACCTTGATTGACCATCTTTGTTTCTTGAAATTATACCATAAAAATTCATAGTGAACATCTTTTTCGTAAAATTTAATGATTTTCTGTATTTCAGGTCATTTTTGTTTTTTATTTAATAGTTTCTAAGGAATTCACAGACATTTAAAAAAAATGTATTCATTAGTTTTTAATGAAACAGCAATAATTTGATACCTGGGAATAAATTTTCAGTAGGATATATTTGTATAAATGAAAAGGAAAACTTTGTCTTAATCCACCAATTTATTTTCCGGTACTAATAATGAATAATAATAATAATAAATTTTATTGATCCCAGGACGTCATTACACGTATAGGACATGTCAAAAAAAGAAGAAAAATATATATACATATACAAAATCTGAAATACATAGTACATTACATCAAGATAATAAAAATTCACAGAATAGAATGCATTTAGCAATAAATACTTTTTTAATTTTGCCTTAAACCTGGGGAGACTCTTATCAGTTTTAATGTTGACAGGTAAATGATTATACAATTTGCATCCTGCATAGGATGGTCCTTTAGAAAACATGGAGAGATTATGTGTCACAGTTCTGAAATCACTGTTTCTCCTGGTGTCATACATGTGCACATGATTGTTCATAGTCAGACCCAAGGATGAGTGCTGCTCTTTCACATACATAATTGCATAATAAATATAAATACAAGGAAAAGTTAAAATTTTGAGTTCTTTGAAAAACCGTCTGCAACTTGTATATTTGTTGACACCAGTTAGAATCCTAATTGCCCATTTTTGGAGCCTAAATAGCCTAGAGGAACCGTTGGCATGTCCCCAGGCCACGACACTATTTCAGGTTGCTGAATATAAAGGCATAATAGACACATAAAGCAGTATTAATGTCAGTAATAGGAAGGATCCTCCTGAGTAAGTAACATCCTGAGGCTACACAAGAACACAAAAAATTGATATGTTCATCCCAAATAAGAGATTCATCAATATGAACACCCAAGAATTTGGAAGAGGAGGAGGTTGAGTGATTTGCCCCCTAATCTTAAAAGAGGAGATGACAAGATTTTCTTCTGATATGGATGGAAGAGCATACAAAAAGATTTATTACTGTTTAGAGACATTCTGTTCTCAATACACCATTCAGCCATAGTTTTTAGTTCAGTCTGTGCCACCACTGACATCCTGATCATACTAGGTACTAGTTTCGATGCAGCAGTGTCATCTTCAGGTGCAAAGAGTAAAGACAAAATTATGATCCATATATACCATCCAGGGTTGGCGTTGGGGAAAGGATGGGAGGGGGGTGGAAAACCCCAAGGATGCAACGTAGTGCTGTGAGCAGGTGGTGGGGGTTGGTGAGGGAAAGGGGGGGGGATGACCATTGGCAGGTTGAAGTTCGATTTTTGAAGGGTTATTGGGGACTAAGGTAGCAGTGGGGTGTCTGTGGGAGTGGGGGGAGGGGAAGGATTATGGGTTACTGTTTTTTTCCGTGGGGATCAGAGAGGTTTCTATAGGAGGGGGGAAAGGTTTTCAAAAAGGATGTCATTAAGTAGATGACGTTTCTTCATCTGTCTCCTCTCCAACTATTCTTATTTGTCCATTCTCCTCCCGGTGCAAAATCTTCGGGGTGAAATCACTATGGTGTGGTTCTCCTCCCACAGGTGTTTAGCAAAGTGGGACTGGGATAGGTTACATTTCCGGAAACACCTCTTGTGCTCTTCTCCTCTCATCCGGATAATAAATTGGTGGAATAAGACAAAGTTTTCCTTTTCATTTATAAAATGAACTTCCACCAAGTTGAGCCTGAGACATTTGAGATAAGGATGTATTTGTATTTTTTTAAATGAATGTTTCCAGAAACATTATTTTTGTTTGCTCATTATAGGGATTGTAAAACTTATTGAATGACTATAACAATAAGCCACTATTACTCTATGCTTTCACTTTCCTACTCTTTTTTAGGTCAATTCAAGTTTAATTAAGTCTATCTATTAAGTTGAGGAAGAGAACCAGGATGAGGATGAGCTAGAGGCTGGGAAATGAGAAACCCTAGTAGATCAAGCATAGTAAGATTTTGAAATTATTAGAGCCTATTTAATATATTATGGGTAAGTATTGCAATTATAGCATAATTTTATTTCGGATGGACCACCATGCATAGAAAATGTGGTAATTGATCAGGAAAGTGAAGATGGTCGCTAGACCTTGATATGACCTGGATTTCAATGTGTGAGCATCATTATAAATTGATGTTCAACATTGCACACCTTCATTGAGCAAGGTGTAAAACAATGACACAATTTCCTTCTGAGACCAGAAAATAGATACATACATATGGAACTTGATAGAAAAATCTATTGGAGGAAGTATCCCACATGGGCAATGGAAACAATGGCTCCCAATCAGTCACTCATGAAGTTAAGCATTGTTGGACTTAGTTCAATTGCAAATGGCAGACTAGTATGTACAAAATGATCTTAGCTGTCGTAGCACGTAAAAGTAAAGTACATACTACAATTAAGTATCCCATAAGATAGCTTACAGTATTGTTTGGTTCATACGTGCATACATATCATCATATTCTGGCAAAAAAAATTATCTCTGACTGAAGATAGTATGATGGAACTGGTTGTAGCTGTAAATTTATTTTTATTAAACCTGCAATAAAACCATTATTCCTCAGCTGTACAGTTTAAAATGAACTGAAATGTATAAAATGAAATGTGCTTTTTCTTTCGAAAGTACACCACTGTATGGTGAATGCTAAAATGTTCCTACTTCTCAATAAACTGTTACTATTTTCTACCCTATGTCATTATTTCAGAGCTCTCATCATGAAAAATATCCAAGGAAGAATTCTTCATCCTTCTTTACTGATTTCATATTACCTTATAATATTCCCTTTGATTAGCTAACTTATTTTTTCAAACTTAGCGCCCGTCGACCGTGACGCCAGTGAAAAGCGTGGAAAGCAAATTGTTAGTCTTTTGTTTCACTGTGAGTGTTTTCGTTTTGATAAATGTGGTTGGTGTTTTGAACAGAAATATGTCAAAAGAGACTGTTTTTTGTGCTTTAGATCCATTAATAAGTAAGTGATTCGATCTGGCAGTTGTTTTTGGACATATTGTATTTTCGGAACTTAAATACGTAGACATTTTGCCAAGAATTCGACTGTTCCCACCTTGGCTAGTAGTGGGTACGTTGTTGTGTTGTATGGACATTTAATGCGGTACTTTTCAACCTATATTTAATTTAGTGAACTTTATCATAAGAGCGAATTCGCCATGAGCTCGGGGACGGTGTTGGTGAGGCGAGAAGACGTTAATTCGGACAGTGGATCTGAAGAAAGTGATTCGTCTTCTGGGAAGAGTGAGAAAGGTTATAAAGAACCGAGCGGTAAAATTGGTAGTGCTGTTGTGGTTAAAGAAAATAATTCTTCAGAAGACAGAAAAAGAGACGAGAGACCAAGGAGAAGGAGTGGTAGTCAATCCAGAAGTAGAGATAGAGGTCGACGTAATAAACGACGAAGATCAGATGGAGAAGACAGTGACAGAAAGCAGGATTCTATGTCTGATTCTGAGGATAGGCCACGTCGAAGGAGGGATTCGTACGAAAAAGATGGGAAAAACAGGCGTGATAAGGTGAGGAACCGAGAGGATAGAGGATATAGAAGAAGGGACGAAGGTTACTGGAATTCATACGTACCAAGTGATCGCTATTACGGCGAAAGTAGGGGAAGAGACTGGAATAGAAACAAAGAATGGGACTGGCGCAATAGCAGAGGAGGCAGGAGTGAGGAAGGGTGGTCTAGAGATGAAGAACGTTTTCGGGATGGTGGTCGTTACCTAGAAGATGAACGGGGGAGAGAACGGGATAGGGAACGAAAATCAGATAGGAGGAGAGAAAGAACTATATCAGAGGACAAAGAAAATAATAGGAAGAAAACTCGAGTCGAGAAAGACGAAGTGAAAGAAAAGCAGGATAATGTTGAAAAAACTGCCAAAGACAAAGGTGGGGAGGAAACAAGAGGCAATAGAGAAGATGTTTCTGCTCCAGAGAAGGTTACTGAAGAGCAACCAAAACCACCAGAACCCAAGAAGAAGAATGTTGATATACTTACCACTAGAACTGGTGGTGCATATATTCCCCCTGCTAAACTCAGAATGATGCAGAAAGAAATTACGGACAAGAGCAGGTAAGTTCAAGCTTTCAAGGCTTTAGCAACGTAGGTACCTACCTACCGTATAGAAATCGCCATTCATTGAAGCTTCAATCACTTTTCTTATCCAAAGAAATTAAGCTGAAAATTTAGATTCTTAATGAACTTATCCTTCTGATTTTATTGATCCATCAAAGTATGCGATATCATTTTATGTTCCATAGTCATTATGCAACTTACCTCAGAATTTTTTTAATTAATTTAAGGTAATAATTTTTTTATTTTATATACCATAGTACCAATATCTTCTCTTGTGATTTAACATATTGTTATTTTCAAACTTTTACAGTATGGCTTACCAAAGACTGTCCTGGGAGGCATTAAAGAAGTCAATACATGGTTTGATCAACAGAGTTAACACTTCCAATGTTGCTCTCATTAGCATAAAACTTATGAGTGAAAACATTGTTCGAGGCAGAGGATTACTGTGTCGATCTTTGATGCAGGCCCAGGCAGCTTCACCCACATTCTCTAATGTCTTTGCCACATTAGTATCTATAATAAACACAAGGTATGTGTAAAGTTTTTGACTTTTGCTTCAATAATGTATTTATTATCCAGGTTAGTTAAACTCCTGTTTCTATTACATGGCATCCACCTAATGCAAGAGATGTAGTCACATATAATTGTATTGAATGTCGAAGTTATATAATATGCAAACATTGAACTTGAAAATGACATTAATTTTAAATAAAAATATCTCAGAAAAATTAACATGCGTAATACAAAAACATTCTACTGGTTTAAATTCTTTGTAACCTATTAAAGAGTCATTAAAAAGTCTGTGCATACTTCTTGTTGTTTATGTTTTTTTATTATTTGACGGAATGTAAAAAGAGATAAAAATGGTGTGTTGAATTTGATTTGAGATGTAGAATCATCGGAGGCTATGTGGCAGGCTGTTTACACAATTAATTCTAGGCCTTTAATGTATGTAGTCATTGAGAAAATGGCAGCAAAAATAACATCAGCTACCTACTGCTTTTTCTTGACACTTAAGAATCAAGGGTTAGTGTTGATTGTTTTGCATTATTTTATGCGTGATTAATGTATTCAGCATTTAAATAAAACTACAGTAATTGTACTGTCCACTTAAATTTTAATGTAAATATTACACTACACTTGTTTTGACGTTCCTTAGGGCGTCATCATCAGGTCTACACAATGGCGCCCTAAGGAACGTCAAAACACGTGTAGTGTAATATTTACATTAACATTTAAGTGGACATTACAATTACTGTAGTTTTATTTAAGTACTAAAATGCTGTTTCACCATATATCGCCCGAGACTGTCGAATATATTCAGTATGTTTGTTATTTATTTCAGATTACCTCTCAAAACTACCTTTATTTGTATGCATTAAAGTATTATGAACCATTATCCAATGTTCATTTGTCATATGTGCTAATTGGTATACCTGATTACATCCACTCGTTTTCTGAATGATACGTGTGAGTTGGAGTAACTCTTCTGTGTAATAATTTTTCATTCAATTTCTCATGTTTTGACTGGTTTGCATTTTCTTGAAAGGTGATGTGATCTTAATTTGTTTGGGCTTTCTTTGCTTTCTGGGCCTCAATCACTGCCAATTCTGTTGATGCAATAATTTGAGCGTCAAAGTGTTGTAAATTATTATTATTATTGTTATTTGCCCAAAGACCAATTACAGCATTGTGCATCGATATAAGGCAAGTCAAAAAATTGCACACAAGACATATCCAATAGATTACATAATATAAAAATACATATTTATAAAATAATAAAATATAAATAAAATGAATCACTCATTCCACTCCTAAGTACTCATTTACAGAATAAAAGAGGTTTTCAAGTAGAAAATCCTTTACTTTTCTTCTAAAAACAATATTAGATTGGATTTCCTTCAACACAGAGGGCAATCTATTGTACAATTTTATACCCATATATTCAGGACCCAAGGAAACCCCTTTGGTTCTAACATGTGGTGTATGGAAATTACCATTACCTCTGGTACCATAATTATGAATATTTGAATTTTGAACAAAAGAAAAATAATTGCACTTTACACAGGTAACTAAGGCTAGTATATACATACATGGAAGAGGAAGTATACCAAGTCTCTTGAATATTGGGCGACAGTGAGCCCTATAGTGTTCTTTACCAATTAAACGAACAATTCTCTTTTGGATCACAACAATCTTTAGAGCATGGCCTGATGATCCCCAGAACACAATTGTCTGCACCACTCTAGAATCAAACTCACCATAATAAAATGCTAGTAGCACCTTAAACGACACTGTAGCTCTGATAGACTTTATCAGGAAACAAAGAGAACTTAGCTTACTCATTAGATTATTCACCTGAGGCTCCCAAGAAAGATGTTTGTCTAATTGGAGACCAAGAAATCTGAAAGTATCAACTTGTTTCAGCACCTCGCCGTTAAAGTCAAATATAAGCTCTCTCTTCGGTGCATTAATATTTGAGAAATGGATGAACTGTGATTTGTCCACATTTAAACATAAACAATTTTTTACACTCCACTCATATAGGTTTTTTATCACTTGGTCCCCTAAATGTAATAATTCATCACATTTTGGAGCATGCATAATGAAATTGGTATCATCAGCATAAATTACAGGTTTCACATTAGGCATTACAGTAAACAATTCTGGCAGATCATTTATAAAAAGTAAAAACAGTATAGGCCCCAATACTGAACCCTGTGGACAATACTGAACCATGTTGATAGTCTTACAGTTAGATTTAAATGTGACACCATCTTTGATAATACTCACATACTGTGACCTCTGTCCAATGTAGGAGCATATCCAATTCTTCGGGTTGCCCCTAATACCAAAACTGTCCAGTTTATGACGTAAAACTTGATGGTTAACTGAAGTGAATGCATTGGCAAAGTCAAAAAACATACCAATTGATTCATCCTTTGCATCCACCGAACAGAGAATTTTATTAATTGCATGAAGACAAGCAGTCATAATTGACTTTCCTTTAGTAAAACCATGTTGTTGCTTTGAAATGAGTTGAAATTTATGGAGGTAGGACAAGAGTCTGCTATAAAATGCTTTTTCAAAAACTATGCCTAGCTGATTTTGAATGACAATAGGTCTGTATGAGCTAAAACTATCTCTATCACCCTTATTCTTGTACAGAGGTATTACTCTAGAGGATTTAAGAGCTGACGGAAAAACACCTTGACTAAATGATAAATTAACCAGGTATAGTAGAGGATGAAGGACCCAATTACAGGAAAGTTTCAACAGATATCTAGGTATCCCATCAGGGCCGGCTGTACTTTTGGTGCCTAAATTCATGAGTAACTGCATCAGCTCAAGTTTAGTATAAGGGTGAAGAAAGAATGAATGACAGAATACATCCCCTGATATCGAAATACCATCCCCTGATACCAAATGCTGAGAAGCATTGTCTTTCAAAAAATGATCATTTAGAGCATTGGTCACAAGGGTATAATCGGTTACTGGTTTACCGCATGAATCAACCGGTTTTGGAATATGAGAATGACGACAATTGGAGCGGTGACTATTTATTATGTTCTAAACAACTTTCGATTTGCACTTTGCCTCCAAAATCATCTGATCATTGTATGTGCTCTTTGCTTTTGTGATTAAATGCCTGTAATTTCTTTTTGCGGCTTTGTATTCCAGCAACAGCTCTGGTGAGGAAGTTTCTTTGCAGATCCTATTTAAGTTTTTTAATTATACAGAAAGCATGCGAATTTCATTATTGATCCATGGTTTTTTATTTTGTTTTCTCCCAATCCTCTTTGTGGTGACTGGGAATGCCACATCAAAGTAATACAAAATTTTTCCATAGAATGCCTCAAAACTATTATTTACATCCTGAGAGCAATAAACGTCATCCCAAGTCTCCTCCGCTAACAAACCTAAGAATGTGTTAATGTTATTCTCAGTAAAAGACCGTGATGTTCGAGTTCTGTCACCGCCAGACATCACTTTAAGGGTAAACTTAGATAAAACTGGATAATGATCCGAAAAGTGTGACACAAATACCCTTGAATCGACTAGATCCACACCAATATTAGAAATGATATTATCTAGAAGAGTAGCAGTTGTATTTGTAATACGAGTTGGTTCATTTATACCAGGGGTTAAATTGAACAGTTTAAGAACGTCACTGAATGCTCTTTGATCATTGCCGTCTGACATCATGTCACAATTAAAATCTCCACTTGCAATAATGTTTGAATTAGGCTTTTGTTTGTATAAAGAATCAAGAAGAAATTCTAAACATTCCAAGAAAACAGTAAAACTACCACTGAAAAACAGTAAATAATGGAATTCCTAACTTAGTGGTGTTCCTGATAAGATGTCATGAAACTGTGATTTAGGCAATATTTTCCTGCTATTATTATCTCCAGTACATTTAATCGGTGGCCTTGTGAGAACTTGACCATCCATGATGGAACAAAGCTTGCTATTTTCAGTCCTTCATTTGTTTAGATCCTAATTTTGTAAGTGATAATTGTATGGAAAGAATATTTTTAGTTAATTGTGGCCTGTTTTTTTCAGGTTTCCAGCCACTGTAGAACTCATTATTCAGAGATTAGTTGTACAATTTCGGAGATCATTTCGTAGAAATGACAAAGCTGCATGTATCAACACGACAACATTTCTTGCTCATCTTATTAATATGGATGTGGTAAGTTTATATCCCTCCTAATATATAAGTGAATGTCACAGATTGTGACAGTGAAACAAAATGAAACAATGTGAAACACAAACGTTATTTTTGTGTTTGTTGTATTTTATGAGATTCTTTTTAAATCTTTACAAAGGATGTTTTAAATCAGGACATGCAAAAACAAAGGTTGGTAGAGTTTCACAATTTACTTTTTTCTATATGCTAAACATTATATCTATCTCTTGAGTGAGGTTAAAATCTTATGTAATCTTCGTAGACATTTTTACAAGCTGTTGGAAAGAATTGAACCTGGGCAAATACATTGTTGATATTGTTTGCTATTAGTAATGTTGTGATAATAAAGAAACAAGCATTGTACTCAGTTAAACTAGCTTGGTGATGTGCAGGTCTGTTAAAAAAAAATGTACCGCCTCGGTGCCGAAAATTTCTAAGTCCCGAGTTGACGCCGATGTGACAACGCGGACACACCATGCCCCCCTGAGTGGGGGACCAATAAACTCTGAGCGGAATAACAGCCCTCCTTCCGAACTCCCTTGCCAAGAGGGAACCTCCACCCGAAGGACGATTTTGACCTGCTAAGGGATTTCTGAGGTGGGTTGGATTTTGGACTCCCGTTTGGTTATGCGTGAGCAAAAATGAGTAGATGAACGATTGGTCTGTCGGTCAAAGTCACCTGATCTTTCTCGTAATCGAAAGCTACTGTGTCGAAGCCAGGACTCAAATATCCATTGCAAGTCTCCATCAGAGTACGGGGAATACTACCGCTGCAAATGACATACATATCTTCCATTATTTTTTCTCTAGAAAAGGCAGTTACCGCGAATCATCATGAGTTACTTGGTATTTCTGCTTGTTTTGACATGCTTTTATATGTTACAAGCCACATCTATGACAGATTTATAAAATATAAAACTTATAATGCAGCCGTCAACAGAAGCATTTTGAAGTCATAAAACTTTTTTTGCTTCACAGGAGCTAATTTATTGAAAGAGAAAGGAAAAGAAGTCTAAAATAGTCACTGTAGCGAAATTAGATCTGGAAGTATATTCCCACCTATGTAGTGTCAACATTTTCATGCTCACGGCACTTATTTTATGCCATTTGTTGCTCCATTTTTTCAACGCCTAGCTTTAGGGAAATTGTGTGAATTTAAGCCTTAACTCTACGCTTTTTAATAACGTAGCTGAATTATTTTAGTGTGTCTGATTCGACCTTGTAAAGGACCCTGGCGTGTATTGAATGACATGACTCATGGTTTAGATTTGCGTTTGGAAGGGTGTTCGAAAAGTTAACATCACGTTCTTACAGAGAATATTGTCGTGAGAATGCGGCACTCAGAAAATCGGAGAGGCTTGCGGATGGAAATAATGTAGTTTTCATACTGATACTATCGTTTTTGTGACATTGACCATTTTGTTATTCAATTTTGAACTTCAATAAGGAGCGAGTATTATCCGTGAACCAATATAATATAATAATGAAGAACATAAGCAGGTTGTCTATCTTGATTGTGCCCACCTTCCATTCTGGAATCCTATGAGTGCAGCCTTTTTTTACTCCTTTCCTTAGTTCACAATTCATTACGTGGACAGTCCCTCTACAGAAAATATTTGAAGGGAAGATAAAAGTGTGTTTGGCTATCACAATATTTTTTCACGTAAGGGAGCCGAAAAATGCCTAATGAATTGAAGAATCCAAAATAAAGATCACTTTGCTCAATAGCATCGATATCTCACTAGGCTTGCTTTTTCCACTATTCTCTTCTAGTCCAAGTCAACGTCTGAAGGTAAAAATATTCATATATTTTCAAGGAAAACACTTCATATCTTGACTATTTAAACTATGTTCAGTCGATATCCATGATTGACTGAGTTTTTTCTCCGAGCTCCTAATAATTTCAAATGCCTCTTACCTACGGCAATCGTATGAGGCCCCGTATCGCTCCCTTTTGAGAACAATTTGGTGTCATTTGTACCTTTAAGGATGAGTGGGCAGGTTGGTGCGGGAGGGTTTATTTTGGGGACTGGAGGACTGGTGGAGAGAAAATCATTGTCAGCATTACCCTATTCATAATGTAAGGTTCCCAGAGTCTATTGGTGTAATTTCACAGCCAACAGATGGGAGTACTACACTTGAAGTGCTCTCTGCATAATGCTCAAGCAAGGCTCAGGATTTCATCTCCAATGCTGGAAATAAAAGCCATCACACCAAACTGATCCCCTCAAAAGGTATTAGTGAAACATTTTTTCGCTTATAATGGAACAAAATAATCTTACCATTTTTATTTAATCGTAGGTCCATGAAATTTTGGCTCTGGAGATACTGACCCTATTAGTTGAAAATCCAACGGACCACTCGATTGAAGTTGCCATTTCATTCCTCAAAGAGTGTGGTCCAAAAATTCAAGAAGTGTCTGCTGCTGGTCTTGCAGCTGTTTTCGATTCTTTGCGTCACATCCTGCATGAGGGCCAGTTGGACAAGAGGGTAATTGTTTTGTTATATGATTATTATGTTTCAAAGATTTTGCAAATAGATGGGAGGTTCTTAAATTATTTTTCTTCATGCTCTGTGGCATTAAATTAACCTTTTTTTGGGCTGCCGACATGGGCTCTTTCCATGCAAAAGAGGATGTTTGGCTCAGAAAAAGAAGAGATTTGAGAAAACCTTTTCCTTTAATGTTTCAGTTTCATTACATGCCTAAAAATTTGTTTTTTAAATGTCAATAAACCCAGGGGCTGTTCTTTACACTAATTATGGTGTTATTGAATTTTTATAATCTTTAATTCATGGTACATGGAAAATTATTGTTGAAGCTTAATTGTTGTTTCTCATTTAAAATGAGTGTCGTAATTGTAAACATGGGTGCTCAAAATTAATAGGCTGTTAATGTTTTTTTATTTTTTTATAACTAAATATTCGACTTATGTATTACGAGGGGATTATGAGCATGTGTATATAATCTTAAGTTTCTTAGTTGAATGTCTCATTTTCGAATACATTTGATGGTAAAGTTGTCTTAAAGACCTCCACTCTGATTTCAGGTACAATACATGATTGAAGTGATGTTTCAAATGCGCAAAGAGTTCGGCAAAAAGCAAATCGTTCCAGAAGAACTTGATTTGGTTGATGAAAATGATGTGAGAACTCATGTTGTGACTTTAGAAGATGCTGTGGATCCTCAGGACATTTTGAGTAAGTCATTTTAGATTGGAATAAACTGAAAGTTAATGAAGTTAATTTCTATTCTGCCACAATATTCTGCATCTTAGCTCATGCTTTCAGCTTAGAGTTCTTTAAAGGATTTTACATTATATTTATGTACATATTTATTTTCAATGCATTTTCTTTCCAGATGTTTTTAAATTTGATCCAAATTTTGTGGAGAATGAAGAGAAATATGTGGCTTTAAAGAAAGCAATTATTGGAGACAACAGTGATAGAAGTGGCTCCGAGGATGATGATTCCGATGATGAAGAAGATGATGAGGAAGAGGAGGAGGAAAATGGAGAAAAGGGTTGGTATCATGAAGATAATCTTATTGGACAACTTGATAAGAACAAACATGTTTGCCATTGTTTAGCCCAAGAATCCTTGTACTCAAAAGTAATTGGCCCAATTTTTATTACAAAATAATATTTTCACAACTGGTAACTATATATGTACTATTTCTATATTCATGTAAATATTTGTCTTCTCTTAGGTTCAGTTATAATTCCTTAGTAAATATGCCTTTTGCATTGGCCCATGAGAGGAAATCCTGTTTCATTTACTATTGTTCTTGAACCTGATAAAGGCTATTGCGTTGATTTATTTTCTGGATATTGAGCTGTGTTAATTTTTCAGTTAATAGGCAGCATTTTACTTTTGAGCATGTGTCATGATTTTTGTGGAAAAAGTATTGTTTTCTTGGGTGAATATAACATGGCAATGTTTATAGTTTCTATTTCACACTTATGTTCAATTGGGTTGTAAATCATTAATCTGATTGGAAAAGAAGTGTTAGTTCAGAGATAACAAATTTTACTGATGAAAACATTATTCGGATGAGCATAGCACAGTGTCATCATGAATTTATTTTGTCCTTGATATGGGGAAAGTTATTGATTTTATTCTTCACATTTGGCTTTTCAGGAGTTGGTGAAATAGTTGATAACACTGAAACCAACCTTGTGTCTCTGAGAAGAACGATTTATCTCACTATAACATCAAGTTTAGACTTTGAAGAATGTGCACACAAGCTTTCTTGCTTACAACTTCGTCCTGGTCAAGAGCCAGAGCTTTGTCATATGTTTCTGGACTGCTGCTCTCAGCAACGTACATATGAAAAATTTTATGGGCTGTTGGCACAGGTAACGTATTATAGTTACTCATTATAATTATCTCAGTAATAGAGAGTGATTTATTAATGGGAAATATTAATGAGCTTCTTAAATTCAATTTAAAGAGCAGGTGCTTTAACTTTAACCCTTTAACTGCTCCCATCGTCTATAAGCGATGGACGTAGTAGACTGCTCCCATCGTCTATTGGCGATTTGAATAGATTTTGAAAAAAGGTGTATTTCGTCTTTCAGTAAAAAAACACCTCCTGTAATATGGCATTCAGAGTAAAAGTATTAGTAGTTATGTACTAAAATTTTTTTAAAACAATTTTTCCCTTAACTATTAAGTGATAAGTGATAAAATTACGCAAAAATAAGAAAAAATAAAAACATTTTTTTTGCGCCTGTGGAGAGCTCTTTTTCAGATTAATTGCGCAGTTAAAGGGTTAAAGCATGATTTTGGATCATATGTGGTGCTGATAATATCATGAAAATAGTTTTAAAACTTTTTGGTGGAAATAGTAAAAAGAGAAAGTAGTTGGCTACTAGAATCAAACCAGTGAAATAAATTTTACCCTTCTCATCACTTCTTATGGAAGAGATATTCAAGCAACTCAAATTAACTTCATGAGAAATGATTTTCTTGAGAATTTTTCCATATATATGGTCATGGACCATTGATGATGAGGATTATCCTCTTTCGGATAAACAGAAGTTGGGTGTGAGAACTGTAAAATAATTTTCAGCTTCTATTATGAATGCATTGAGTGGACTCAGAAGTGAACATTTACTACTAATGACATTGAATACATATTTAGCAATAATTTAAAGCCAGGAATGTGTTTTTTTCTCTTCCTTAGCGATTTTGTCAGATGCGGAAGGTTTGTGTTGGAGCATTTGAGCAAATATTCAAGGACTCATACGAAACAATCCATCGCTTGGAAACAAACAAATTGAGGAATGTTGCGAAATTCTTTGCTCACCTTCTTTTCACGGATGCGATATCATGGGATGTCCTCAGCATAATTCAGTTGGACATGGAACATACCAACCCATCATCTCGGATCTTTGTTAAAATACTCTTTCAAGAACTCTCAGAATACATGGGGCTTCAGAAATTGAATGAAAGAGTCAAGGACCCGTAAGTTGAAAATTTTTAAATTGACTGTTTTTTCTAGCTCAACTTCATGAACATTAATCGGCAGTAAAAAAATAAACTGAGTATTTTCAATGATTAATGTAGTGTACAGCTAGTTTCATAAGATAATCTACTTCATCAACGTGATGAAACCAGTCTTAGATTAATCAGTGAAAATATACATTTATTTTGCAACTTTTTTCTTGTTCAGTCTTTGGATGTCGGTCATACCTGCCAGGCAACCCAAAGGCCATGGGCTCAAACCCCATGTTGTGAATGGATGTTCTGTAGTGATGAAAGTTTTAGGCTAGACTGTGCTTTGTAAGGTTATCAGTTCAAGCTTATAAAAATCCATGTTTACCTGTGATTACAAATTTGATTGTTAATCCTTGAAATATTTATGAGCTGGGCAGAATAAAGTGGTGGATGTGCAGTCCAAAAAAGTAAACTGTGGTGTTGCCTAGCATTGAAGTAAGTTAGCCAGTTTTTCAGTGAAATTGGAAGGACAGTGTGCCCATCCAAAGGTCTTAGGTCTAAACTGAAAATGAATTTATCAGAGGATAAAAGTTGCTACTGGCAAAATTTCTATGGAAATGAGGTTGTCTACTGCGTGAATTATAGCCCATGTCTGTTGTACGGGGATTAGAAGTCACTTCTCTGAGTTCAGATTGCCATATACCTTTGTGCTTACGCAGCCTGCTCTCGAAGTAAACAAGTCAACACTCCGACCACCCCAATTCCCAAAAGCATGATGCCACTGATGCTTACGATGCTACTATCGTCTCCTTTGGATGCCCTTTCAATTATCCTCAACTTCTCAGAAATATCTAACAAGACACACTTCCTCTTTTCTGATGAATTAGACTTGTTGAATCTATTATTTTCCAGAAGGAAACTTAACAAATATAAAATATCTACGGAAGCAATATAAGCTTGCCCACTTGGGTCATGCAAACACTGGGCAATGATTCAGGGGACTCAGTATGATGCAAAACTGTCATGTGCATAATTGAATAGTCTGCTGGGGGAAAATCTTTTGTGAGGGCAAAATGTGGTAATTTTGTAGACTTGAACATGGCCGCTGGCTCGAGTGTGAACACAATCGGTAGTAGGTGGGAAGGGAGGAGATGGAAAGGAAGAGTAGGAGAGGGGGTGGCTGAGGGACTGATCGTCGGATAATCCAACAGTTGGTTGCCCGAACCCAGGTAATCAGCACTCTACTGTATGTAATTTTACCTGGAGAACAAAGAGATAATTAAATGGTGATTGATTATGATCCTTTGTTCTGTTTTGGCTACGAAAAGTCAAAAGATTTCAGGTCTAAAATAGAAAAAAATTGCAATGGAATTTAGTACTACTCAAAAGTCAGAATATATTATCCCTTTCAGTGTCATGGGAATGTTGATGTTTACTCCCTGGAGTGTGAAGAGATTTTTGGTTATTTTTCAATTGCATTTAAAAATCACATTTTGCTTATTTTTTCTGTTTTCATTGTTTTGAACGTAGGAAATTATATTTAATGTAAAATAACAAAACTTTGATTGTTCAGCAAATTTTTTTTGTAATGAAAAAATCTTTGTTTAAAACTGGTCTGGATGATATACCTTCGTTGGCACTCTGAGCATAGGCACCAAACAATGATATATCCTTGCATGGTACTCAAAGGGTTAGTACTAATGAAATTCACCCGAGTATCAAGATATTTCTTATGCTAATACTCCATGGTATAGGTGAAACACTTTGTTTATTACCATCAAAAGATATTAAGTTTTATTTATACATAAAATGGTTTAAGTGGAATCTGGACAAGGTTGTATTACATTTTCAATTTTTAATTTTTTTTCTTCTAGCACCCTGCAGGGGGCTTTTGAAGGACTCTTTCCACGTCATGATCCAAAGGACACTCGCTTTGCTATCAATTTCTTTACCTCCATTGGTTTGGGTGGTCTCACGTAAGTTTCTTTTGTGTAGCCAGGTTTGAAATTGTGTAATTTTCCAATTGTACCAACCTGACCTAAAACAAAATCATTTGGATTTGAAAAAAATATAAAAAACAGTAGAACAGAAATCTACTTTGGGTTAAATATTTTTTATCAGTTTTTGTTTAATTAGTTTTTGATGTATATATTAACTGTATTTCAGGATATTCATTTTTTCTTATTTGTAAATTCGATTATGCATGAAATGATAATATACCTAATAGTTGTTAATTTACTATTTAGGTTGACTGCCATTGGATAAGTTGATTGATGAGAAAAAATATTTTGGATATATTCATTTTTTTGGGGAACAAAATATATGATATTTATTTGTTTCAAATGCTAATAATAAGACTAATTTCAATGTTATGCTAAGGTCTATAATTTAGGAGGGTAAGGAGGATAATTTGGTAATTATGAAAGTTTTTCCCCCTCAATTACAATATTCAGGATCCATTTCCTGTGCATTGCTGAATTTTGCATTTTCATTTTTTTCAGGGATGAACTGCGAGAGCATCTTAAGAATCAGCCCAAAGTTCAGACATTGGCTGAGGCACTTACCTTGAATTCATCTTCATCGTCATCATCATCTTCTTCTTCCTCGAGCTCAAGTGACAGTAGCAGTGATAGCGATTCATCTGACTCATCCTCTTCATCTTCAGATTCTTCATCATCATCAGGTATTATGTATTAGATATTTCCTCTCTTGAATTCCTATATATAAGGAACTGATTGGCTAATCAGCACCACCCAGAGGGTAGGAGATGTGCTAAGTATTCCAAATGCTCTGGTTGGAACCTCATGAGAATCTCGAGAAAGGTCTATTTGGAATGCGTGGGCAAATCAGGAAAGGTATGAGTTAAGTGTAAAACATAACTATCAATGATAAGCATGGTGGCCACATGTCAGGGAAGTCAGGGAAATGTCAGGTAAAAGAGGTTGGTTGTCAGGGAAATGTGTGGGACTTTCATGTCTAGTCAGGGAAACTCATAGTGGTCGTGCCTCTACAAGTGGCTCGGCTCATGTTCCATATAAATACTTCTGTTGTCTCTGCCACCATCTGATATATACCAGGCCACTCATTGCCAGTTCTTTCTTCCTCTCTTTGGCTCAGCCCGGCACCTTCCGGCTATCTTTTCAAATATCTTGTCTGAAAGGCAGGCCTGAAATGTGTGGGGGTGGGTACCTTTTAGGAAACAACGGAACAGTTCATAAGTCTCCACTGCCATGGGGGGGGAGAACTGCCTCTGAGGGGGGTTGTTTGAATATGACGTTGCCAAGATATGCTTTACTTCTTTGAGACCCTTATCGGGCCAGCGTTGGAGGAGAAAAATACCCCACGGTTTGTCATTTGCAACATTGTCGGAGGCTACGCCCATCTCTCTGCTCGCCAGGTCACTGTTACCAATTTTCCACACATGGTTCCTCTCTCACTCTCACATCCCTCTTCGAAGTTGCATCAGGCATATCGAATTCTGTATCGAATGCTTGTGGTGCGAGATCGTTCAGACGAGTTTCATGGCATGCGACAGAAACTTGAATGTTTTCGGGCACAGGCCCCCTAATAACAAGAGTATAGAACTGACTTTTGTTTTCTTTCAAAATGCACTGATAGCACCTGCATCTCAAATATAGCATTGCGTTTCATTATATATCGTGCCATCATGAAAACAAAAACATCATAAAAAGTCGCTGTACACTTTGTTTTAGGGAGAATTTTGTCAGGGAATTTCATGGAAATGTCAGGGAAAATGTCTGGGAAATGTCAGTGAATTTCAAAATTAAAACTTTGTGGCCACCCTGGATAAGTCAACTGATATACATATATCTATCAGTTGACTAATCATTGTTTAGTAGTTGAATTCTACAAATGTTTCATTCTATTATTTGTGATGAAATTTTTAGCTTATTTACTAAAATTGGAATTGTGTGTGCCAACATTATTTCTCATTAATTCCCTTTTGCAATTGACTTTCTGCCAAACAATCTAGATGCATGATATAATGCACTTCTGGTGTCTTTTTTTCAATGTCTGACCCTGAATTAAGCTTTAAGCTGTCACCTGGAAAATACCATGGTCCCCAGAGAATTCGCTAATGACAGGAATTCGCTAATTCTCTATTTTCATATCATCTGGTGGTCATATTCCATGTCATCCATATAGGAATCAGTAATGGTGAGGCATTTGACTATTTTACATTCCCACAGTTATTTAAGGAAGTAAGGAGCAGTAGGAGAAAGCATTTTCAATCTTTTATTGAATACATAAGATCGTAGCACTGTGGTATGTTTAGTGCAGTATAAGATTGTAGCCTGGTATTTACAGCCAATGTAAATTTTTTAGTTATAATTTCACTGTCGAATTTTATGTGCATTGAAGTGTGCTATTTTTGAATTTTTTTAGGCTAGTTTCTCTATTACCAATGCATAAGTGGTTCAAAATTCCATTCATAACTGGTTTTTACCCAAGGTACTCATGGCTGTGATGATGAAGTGTAGCAAAGCATTTGTATTCAATCTTGTTTTTTTATGATTTTTGGTATTTTTCAAATTGATTATCCCTCATAGTGTACAAATATCAAGTCATAAGTTATTTAGTAAAAATGTTATACTATTGGATGATTAATTTTTGCAACAATCGTAAGCCTTGTCTGTGATAATTTTGATGAGTCTGATTTGGAAAATGCAGAATTAGAAAGCAGTGACTGTGAAAAAAGTTAATTGCATTTTAAGCTTTCATTGGCATTCAAAAGTGACTATTTAGCTTGCAGTCACTTTTAGGGGCCATGATCGAAAAGGTAAACTACTTGCCCCTGTAGATAGCATCATCTAAAACTTTTCTCAGACGCTGTCTGGCTCAAATCTTTGCCACATGTCTAGATGACTACCAAGAGGCATAGCTAAGTATTATGTTTGATGATGAGTGCATGTTACTTGATAAGGAAAAGTCCTGTTAATGTTTAACCTTTTTTTTTCAGCTGAGTCTTCAGGGTCGGAAGGCAAGGGAAAGAAGAAACCCAGTAAAAATAGGACCAGTGTCAAGAAAAAGAGTCGAGACAGCAAGAAAAAATCATCGAAGAAAGCGATTGTCAAACCAAGCAAGAAGAAAAGCAATCCTAAAGATAGAAAGAAAGAACGGACTAAAAGGAAAAGTAATTCATAAAGTGTGTGGGATATGTGTGAGTGCTTTACAATTTTGTAAAAATTTGTTGTACATTGAAACTATTTTATTACTTGAATGATCTTTCCATGTTCCTGGTGTCTTGAAACTTTTATACAATTGAGTCTTAAATATAGACAGATCAACAACTACCTCTGTCTTTTACTTTGGGAACCATGTATATTGTTTGATCATGTATGTTTCTTGTGGTCATAAGTTGAACCCAGCATTGCAATGCTAATCATTTGTGTGACTAAATATTGGAGGTAGATCATGTTTGTCGTCATGATGGGACATGTAAATTTTATTGGTACATAGATTACCTTACTCAGATAGTCTGCCTGAGTGCAAGGCATAAAAATAAAATCATGTCTCATAATGTTTGTTGGAGGTAAAATATTGTTTTGTTCATTCAAAAAAATGGAACATTAAATGAAGTTGATATTGCAGTAACTATGCCATGTGAGACCTGTGGTGCTGTGTGAGGAACTGGTAAGTTATTTGCGATGCATTTATCATTCTGAATTAGATCGTACACTGTAACTCTTAGGTTACATGGATGAAAAATGAAGAGAGCTGACATCAACCCCTTCTTAAGAATGGGATAATCAGCTTGTTAGAAATGATTTCCTTGAGGAATGTAAGTTCTTTAGTAGAGAACATATTAGCATAAGATTATTTTTTTTTTGGAAAATCAAAGTTTGAAATTACATTCACATGTACTTCACATGTTAATCGTGTTACATCTACACGATTTGTTCATTAATTTCTCATAAGTGGTATGTGTAAATATGATATGGCTGAGATACTTGATGTATGATAGCCTTATAATAAATAAATTGGTCTTGAGAACAGTCATGAGTTTTCATTGTCATTGCTCACATTCTAAAATGTTAATTTCCTTCATATTTGGTGAAATTCAAGTCATTCATCATTATTTGTAAAGATAGAACCGCTGGGCATAAGGTATACTTATCTAAGGGGATATTGTTCCTGAGAGTAGCCTAGAAAAAACGTGCATGCTGTTGGACTTGATGCCCAAATTAAAAACAATGCATTTGAGTGCAACTATTGTAGATCTTGGGGTTATCCTCACAGCTACTAAATACATCCACTGGGTTATATAACATGGTTCGAACTCTATTTGTTCAAAGATGTTTACTGTGAATTCAGTGAGTTTACTTAATAAAAAGCTGTTGTGGACAACATTTTTCAATCATATGTGATTATAGTAGCAGAAATGTTACCATTTGGCAGGGGAGACCAGAGAGAATAGTACAGATAAAACATTACTAACAATAAATTACATGAATTGCTGCTTCACAATTTTGCCAATGCTATGCTTAAAGAGATAATTAATATTTCCTGACGTGACACTTTATAAAGCACATCGAAGCAATTTAAAAGAAGTGAAACAATTTTATTTTGCAAAGACATAGGTAAGTATTGAGATATGTTATTTATAAAGGCACTAATTAGTATTAAAACGTCTCCTTTGCAATAATATAATTTGTGGAAATGGAGAATATGAGTATAAGTATGGAGAATTGTTTAATATGAGAAATATGAGTGACAAATCACATTCAATATGAATTCAGTGAAAGAACGGTATTTCTATGCCAACCCGTTTCGGAGATACCGCCGAACCCGCCTGCGATTACGGCGCCATTGAGCAGCCAATACCGGAGTCCACGTTGCGGCGGAAATCAGCCCTAATTTCCCCGCGAAACCTTAACACTTTGGGCACTTTTCAACTCTTTTCGACCTTACACTCGGAAACTGAAAATCCAACTTTTTTTGGGAAGGAAATTTTACGACTTTCACGTGGAAATGGGCTGTTCAAGGTCAAAAGTGGGTAGGGTGTGGGGAGTGCGCGGAGCCGGAATGACGCTCAAGGCTACCTCAGAGCAGGGGAAGGACACGGGGTGAGAGTCAAGTGGGCCGATTTTCGTCGATCCAATATTACGGGTGTTACGAGTAGAAATGACAAATGAATAAAGAGAATGCTGTAATATTATATTCCCAAGGAAATAACTAGGCATCCAGGGAACGGAAGGGAGAGTGAATCACCTCGTTTGAAAGGAAATAGAAATGGCATCAATTTTGGTGGGAGTCACTATTAATTAGGGTTGTTCCCGAGGGAGAAATGTCTTTCTCCTTAAATACTTGCGCATTGATTTTTCTATTGGACGAAGGAGGTTGCTCGGATCGTAATGGATCGCGCGGCCGGAGTAGGGACGGAAGAGGTCTACGAAGGGGCGTTAATGGATAGTACCCATAATTTAGCTTAGCTGGGAGTGGATAACCAGTTTGAAAAGATTTAGATATCCAGAACACTTGACGATCATGTTTGTGGCTGAAGACTCAACTTCCTTAATACTGATGGTAGAATCTCAGTTCAAAAACGATCATAATTCTCTTAATGAGCATCTTACGATGACGCAACAAGATTGAAGCCAATCGGCTTCATATAAATCTTGAAAATTTCTCCGCGCGCCGACTTGAGTAAGCTTCCCAGCCTTGTGGAAGCCCTAGGAGCGGGGAGACGATTAGCGGAAACGCTGCCCCCGTCTGCTACGGTAGTTGTGGGCTTAAATGAGGTTGTACGAGGCGTTTATCTCTTTTAAATGTTTGCAGCCTTTGTATCCCACTTAGTAAGATCGTAAGTGATGGTATCAAACGATTTGGCCAGCCTAGAAAGGCATAAATTACCGGGATCGAAGAGGATATACATTGAAAGACTACGATTCTCGATAAAAAAATAAGTTAATACGAACCATAATAGAGTGACATAGAAATATGTGTACGAGCATAGAATAAGAAAAGTGGGCAGTAAGGGAGAGCGCAGAAAAAAGCTTTCTATTTAAATCCAGCCATCAGCGAAAAATAACTTAGTTTTCGAACATCTCCCGTTCCACCAAAAATGATAAAATGAAGCATCAAAAACGAACCTGCCTCTCAAAAATTGCTTTAAATCAGTTTATGAGGTTATCGCGCATAAATAGAATTCGCAAAACATAAGCATCTAAAGTAGCACGTCGTAGAACGAGAACCATGTTTCTTAATAGTGACTTAACTTCCTTCATTTTGGTCGTATAACTTCAATTCAAGGACGACCATAATCCTTATAGTGATCACGTCACGATTACGAGAGAAGATGGAGGACAATTGGCGTAATATAAATATTAATAATTTCTCAGCGCGCAGACCTGAGTCAGCTACGCAACCTCGGGGGAGAAGGAGCACAGGGCCTAGACGAGGAGTGATGATCGGCTGCAACGCTATCTCCGACTGTTATAACACGTTTGGGCTTATGATAGGGATTTGTCAAACTTTTTCATCTTCGATAGTTCACCACCCTTTTATTCCTAAAGGTAAGATCATAGTCAATGTCATTAAACGATTTGGTCAGCTTATGAACACATGAAGCTCCGACGTCGAGGAGTACACAAATTATAAAACCAAGAATCTTGGGAAGAAAGAGTAATCAGGAAGCATTGTCTGAATGACATATCTATACGCGAGTGTATAAAGAAAGGCATGGCAGTAAGGAAGAAGTTAGCAGTATCCTCCCATACAGCACAAACGGCCGCAAAATGGTCTATAAGCCGTGTATTACACGGAAGTTATCTAGTGTAAAAAGTAAAAAACGCGAGAAAGTGGAATAAATACCACATAATTCGGTTGCTTGTCCGCCTCAAACTGGATAAAGCACATGTATGCAAAATCCGCGGCTGGTTTGGATTTGATATTCGATCGAAAAAAAATTTACCGTAGGACTGCCGCGAACCCTAGAGCCTCACTCGTACTTACCAGCTAGCTCTTTATCCCACTCGGCAACGGTAGAACTTCAATATAGAGAGTAATGCAAAGAACTGGTCTCCCCTTCCCAGGTGGTTGCAAACAGTTGAGTGCAGTTGCGAACTACTTCCCACCGATGTTATTGTGTGTTAACGTGAATCAAAACGTAGATGATTTGAATGAATGATAATTAATGATGAAGGAAAAATAGAATGGATGAAAGAAAAGGGTGACGTTACAAACAAGAAAATGACGGGGAAGAAAACAGTGCAAATCACAAAGTGAAGATGATATGGTAAATGATATTACTGAATAAATTAATGATAAAATGGATAGGATGATAATGAAATTGAGATGAAGGATGAAACCCCTCACAAAAAAAGTTGATTACTTGAAAAACGTTTATTAATTAATGCAGATGTTCACATGTGCTTGCAAATGTCTATCAGAATCTTACGAAAGCATGTTCATCTTATCAATTTTCCTTCAATTGGTACCACTCCCGATTTTGATTCTGCAGATAATATTATCGTTGAACAGAATGTTAATTCTGGTTCGTTACAATTGTATGTACATACAAAATGTATACTCAAAATAATGAAGTTTCGATGGCATGGAAAAATCATCGTTTTTGTTCAAATATATATTCACCCATAGTACACTAAATAAGGTTTTCACGATGAACAGGAGTACAGAATTGACCAAGTTCTTTGGTACCCAGGTAGAAATCTTTTGCTTTGTAACTGGGATGGAACTGGGGAGTAACTGGTCTGTATAGAGACCAACTGAGGTGTAACTGGGAATGAATTGAAACAAGCTCCACCCGAATTACACCCCAGTTACAGAGCAGCTGGAATACTCCCCTTTATTGAAAAAGAAATATTTTTCCGAAAAATAAAATATTTTTTATGGGAGTTACAATCATGAAAACAACTTCTAAAGATAGCAAGTTTCACTTACGTCTTTAGAAATTTTGGTTTCACCATCGCAATAAACGTAAAAATCTACGAAAAAAGGAAAAATTATTCTCCAAACCAGAGTATCGAACTACTTACCTTCCGCTCCACAATCCATCACATTACCACTAGTCTATCGCTGCAATGCTACACATAACACTTTGTGTACTTGCTTCATACACTTTAATTAAAAATGCTGACTTGCAGAATTTGCCTCCCTTTCCTTCCTCTTTTTCCACTGTGAACTTTGCTGTCAATGAGTCATGCCACACCATCGGAAAGGAACCCTTTACGAATTCAAACTCCTGTGGAATTTATGTTGCTGTGAAGTTAATAGGCTACTCTATGTCAAAGGCAATGCACGTTTAAGTTCCCTCCATTCAGAAATGTAATTATGGAAAATATTTCCTAGGTCTGAAATTTACCTAATCGATGGTTACGTCTCTGGGCCCCATTAGGTACTACTTCTCTGCGAAAAAGCTCCGTACATGGATGATTGAAACAAACCTATGAATATTCGAAAGAGCAGGTCATCCTAATTAAGACTCCAAAAACACTTCTGTCAGCCCTTCCAGGATACCGTCACGATATTAATAATTTTCTTCTATGCCATCAAATACCAAGGAATAGTACTATAATCAAGTAGCTTCATTTGCAGGCTACATAGTCCATCACTGTGTTCGAAAAATACTACAGCAACTGGAGTTGTACCATGTTGATAGACATATAGACTGAAATGTACTACATGCATCCAACTGTATGTCCCTGCATTGTGATTTGAATGTTTTTTTATTGCACAGGAATTTTCCGTAATGCCCCACTCCATCTTCATTTATCAGAGTTCTGACGATGGCAAGAGACTTGCAGTTTATGAGTTGGACTAACATTATATTTTAGGCACAATTCTCACACAAAAGATGACTAAATGAATCACAAAAAATCAGCAATAAGTGAAAAAAGATTGAGTTATTTAATTTTCCCATAAAACTTTCAGTGGAAAATTACAGTTTATAATAACCCCTAGTCCAAAATGTAAAAAGAAATCTATGCTGAGTGTAAAATGTTAGCAAATAAACATTGCAGGTGAATATAAATAAAGGTAAATATGCAGGCACCGAAACGCATCTGCTACCGTAAACGGCCTCCTTCCCCTTGGATCACAGAGGAAATAAAAGGCCTTATCAAGGAGAGGAACAAACTCAGATGTGCCTACATTCGCACGAGAGATCCCATTGTTCACAGAAAATATAAATCACATAGGAATGAGGTAAAGTCACTCATTTGTGATGCCAAGCGTCAATTCTACTCTAATGTATTCTCTAAACCAACGAACTCAAATACGGCATTGCGACAACTACGGCGACTTGGTTTACTGCGGCAGAAAGATGACCTAATTATCCATGACTTTTCACTAAACCAGTTCAATGAATATTTTACCTGTGTCACCACTGGAGATCTACATGAACCACTTTATCATATTACTGACATTGATCCTTTAGTCCCATACAATGACAACAACTTCTACTTTAAGCATGTTACTCCTGATCTCTCGACCAGGACCCTACGTCGCTGCAAATCGCACTCATTGGGAATCGACGAAATATCTATCGACTTTTTTTATTAAGGCTGGAGATGTCTTGATACCCATCATCCTTGAATTCTTCAATCACTCCTTATCCGGATCTGTCTATCCATCAGTATGGAAGTCAGCAATAGTACTACCGATTAAAAAATCGAGAAATCCTATTTCACCATCCGATTATCGCCCCATTTCTCTACTTTGCACATTGTCCAAAGTTCTGGAGAAACTTGTTCACCTGCAGGTCAGTGATTTCCTTATAAAAAATCATAAATTGGACCCTTACCAGTCCGGATTTCGAAAGAACTTCAGTACTCAATCCGCCCTTCTCAAGATTAATGACGACATTCGTCTGGCTATTGATAGAAAAATGGTGACCATTCTGGTCCTCTTTGACTTTAGCAAAGCTTTCGACAGAGTTAATCATGCCAAACTCCTTAAAAAATTGAAGGGCCTGAACTTCTCTGCCTCCGTTTTAAGCTGGTTCCATTCTTATCTAACGGACATCCAACAGGCAGTCAAAGACTCCGTCGGAAATTTGTCTTTATGGTTACCAATTACACATAGTGTTCCACAGGGGTCTGTTCTCGGCCCGCTTTTGTTTGCAATTTACATTTTGGACCTTCCAAAAACCTTAAAATATTGTCAGTATATGTAATATGCAGACGACCTACAAATTTACATTCATTGTCACCTGCAAGACCTTCACGATGGAATAAAGAAAATCCAACGTGATGCTGAAGCTGTTTCCTCATGGGTCAAAAACAACCAATTAATCCTTAATAACACTAAAAATAAAGCCATAATTATTGGTAACTCTAAGTTAATCAATAAAATTAACTACGACATCATTCTGCGCTTGGAGATCGACTATGTCACCGTTCACTTCTCCAACGTAGTTATAAATCTGGGAATTCTAATGAATCATAATTTAACCTGGAATAGTCAAATCCACCAAATTTCCAATTAGATGAACGGTATTCTTTATCAACTCAAAACCCAGAAAGACGTCTTACCGACTTATACTAGGAAGCTGCTTGTTACAACTCTAGCATTTCCCCATTTAGATTACTGTTCTCTAGTTTTTGGTGACCTATCAGAAGAGCTTAATGACAAGCTACAGAGGATTCAAAATTCATGCATCAAATTCAGTTTTAACCTTCGATATGATGAACATGTTTCTTCGTATAGGGAAAAACTATCTTGGCTAACTGTCAAGGGCAGGCATAGTTACTTGCTAAGCGTCTTCCTGTTCTCCTTATTTTCCGTTACAGAACCTAAATATTTGATGGATATGTTTATACACCAACCTCAGTCCCGTAATGTAAATACAAGGAGTGAAGCATCTGATTTATAATGCCCCGCCCATAGAACCACGAAATACCACAACTCTTTCCTAGTCAAATCCACAAAATTATGGAATTTTCTCCCCATAGACCTAAAGAACATTAAAAACAGGCAGTCATTCAAAACGAAACTTTATTCTTACCTTTCACATATAGACATAAATCTCTTATTCGCATTGTTATATCTATATTACCATCCGCTTCCTACTTTGTTCTTGTGCAATCTTCATTAAAATGTCTCTTATTTTTAGTTTTTTCGTTATTTTGTGAAATGAATATGCATAATAATTTTTGTATTATCTTTCTATTGATATGTTTTCAAATATGTTTGTACTCATTGTTTATGTTTGATACTATGTTGGTTGTTTAAGATCACCAAAATTGTAATTTTAATATTGGTACTCTTAGGGGTATTGTACCTAGAGCTAAATAAATATTTATTTATTTATTTATAATAAATCACTCATAGAAATTAGAATAATGAATTTTATTCCCCCGAAAAAAGAAAATCGAGAAAACACAAGCCAAAAACTTTTAAAAGAAAAATAATGGGCTCCTCATCGGCATAGTTGCATACATTACAATAAATCTCACGATGAAAAGTTGTCATTGCCTGTCCCATTTGCTTTGCAATGCTCTTTAAATGACCTACATGGAGATTTTGGTGAATCTTCACCGTATATGTGCCCAACAGATGGGCATCGGCACTTTTCATCTCTTATCAGATGAGTGGACAATCAGGAATGATACGAAGGAAGGTATTAATAGCTTCTCCATGCTTCAAACTGTGGAACACAGCAGTACTGCAGCTGCAGGCCTGAAGATATCTCTGTTCCACCTCCAGGTAAAGGTGGAAATTGATCATTCAGATGATAACGTTGAAAAAAATAAAGCAATAGTGGAGGTTAATGAATAAAACATTTATCCAATGTTTTTATGATAAGGAGTAATTCGAGAATTGCGCTAGAAGCTTTTGGCAATTTTTCACTCCCCTCTACCACGCACAACAGCGTAATATTTTATGAAACCCTCCTCTCCTGTCTATATTAAAGATTTATTATTAAACATTTGGGAGCATGCACATCAACTTACTTTTTGGTACACGCATACCTTGCAGAATTTTAGGTTCCCATATCAGATATTGTAGGAAATTTGAGCACGACATAATGGAGTTTATTTATTTCAGAGCTGTGCCCCTAGGAAAGAACGTATGCCGTCTGCCAACATGAAACTTATTGGACAGTCGCGCTCTGTTTTAAGAGCTGTTAATTGTGATTTTTCGTCCGCGGATAAAGGAGATATTTTTACATCCAGAAAGAGATGCATCATGATCTAACGAGTGACTATTTTTTTTGTGCCCCAAGATACTCTCCTCACACGAAAGACTTCGTAAGTATAGCCGAACTCCCCCCTTCTCCCAAAAACACCTCTTTTTTATTGTAATTTTCACTCTTCAGGTTCACTCCCATTTAAGGCGCAATGCTTTGGGTTTCAA
Source organism: Pyrrhosoma nymphula (assembly GCA_963573305.1). NCBI lineage: Eukaryota > Metazoa > Arthropoda > Insecta > Odonata > Coenagrionidae > Pyrrhosoma > Pyrrhosoma nymphula. The sequence continues at coordinate 64,429,333 of OY754330.1, read as the reverse complement.
GTGGTTCTTGAATGGCTCCCATGGAAAATGTAGAAATTGAGGAGGTATAAAATATAAAGGACATCAGCAAGGCCTACACCCAATATTCTAAACACATTTTGTCCTTAGACGAGAAAGCAGAACGAGTTTACAGTATTAAATCTATACTTAAAATGGTAGTCAAAATAGAACCCCTTAGAAAAACCTCAAAATTAATACCACAATGCAAAAGATGCCAAGGATTAAACTACACACAGAAGTACTGCTATCGGGGAGCAAGGTGTGTAAAATGCCTTGGAAAACACCTTACCCAGGATTGCACGGTCAATCGAGATCAACCACCCGTATGCGTGAGCTGTAGAGAACATCATCCCGCAAATTACAGGGGGTGTGAGGTAGCAAAGCAGCTTCAACGTATCAGTAACCAAAGAAAAAACACTGCAAAGCAGGGAGCACAAGAAGTGGAGCGAAATAAGCCGCCTCCAAAGCAAGTGACACCGTTACTGGAACAAAGAAAAAGCTTTGCGGAAGCAACATATCATAGCCAACGAGACACCAATATGGAAAAAAATGAGCAAGCAGTAAGTGTAATACTTAAACGGCTTGATGCTATGAATCAAAGTTTACAAGATCAATCCAAAACAAATGAAAAAATCCTAGAAAACTTAGCCATGCAACAAAAAGCCACTGAGAACTTAGCTGAAAGAATTCAGAGAATTGAGACAAGACAACGCAAAACGTTAAATAAAAACTATGCCTGACACCCTAAAAGTTACTGCATGGAATGCTAACGGACTCATTCAGCACCTAGCTGAACTGGAGGCCTATTTACATAAGTATGTAAAAAAAATAGATATCTGTTTGATTACAGAAACCCATCTAACAAAAAATCCAACTGCTAAGATAAATGGCTATACATGCTATCATGCTGCTCATCCATCGGACAGAGCTAGAGGAGGAGCGGCGTTTCTGATTAAAACCACCATCAAACACAATCAAGGTATAAAAATTTTGGAGGACTGGAGTCAAGTATCAACTGTAAGTATAGACATAATGGGCAAATGAAGCTTTACAATCTCAGCAATATATTGCCCACCAAGACATAACTTGAAAGAGGAGGACTATGCCACACTCTTCAGGACATAAGGTACCTAACCATTTTATTGCTGGAGGTGACTTCAATGCAAAAAATACCTATTGGTGGTCAAGATTAACGAACACTAAGGACAGAGAATTATATAAAGCAGGACAAGCACTAAACCTTGATTTCCAGTCAAGTGGTACACCAACCTATTGGCCATCAGATCCCAACAAAGTTCCAGATCTGATAGACTTTTTTGTGGTGAAAGGTGTGTCTGATCGGTATTTACATGTCGAAAATAGTGTGGATCTTTCCTAGGATCACACACCCGTGATACTGACAGTAAATACACAATTAGAGGCCCAAAAATATCCACCCAGACTGGAAAATAACAAGACAAACTGGATCTTATTTAGGCAGCTTTTGGAAGAGTATATAGAGCTCCAAGTCCCATTGGTTAATAAACGGAATTTAGAAGAAGAAGTCGAAAGACTAAATGTAAGCATACAAAAAGCATGTTGGGCAAGCACCCCACAGATCCAAAGAAACTACCAACATCACATTAATTACCCATTGGAGGTAAAAGAACTACTTAGAAAAAAAGATATGCCCGAAAAACTTGGCAGAGGGCTCGTACACCGGAAAACAAAAAAGTTCTAAACTCACTTTGTAATGAGCTCAAAGAATTAATAAGGAAGGTCAAAAGTGAGAGATTTCATATATACCTCAGCAATCTCACTGCGGAAAAGGACACTGACTATTCGTTGTGGAAAGCAGCAAAAGGGATGAAAAGACCAAAGACCCAATCGCCCCCCTTGAGACAGGATGATGGGACATGGGCGAGAAGTCCGAAAGAGAAGGCAGATCTCTTCGCAAGACATCTTGAAGAAACCTTCTACCCACTACCGAGGCAAACAGCGGAAGAAAGCGCTATCCTTATATCCAAGAACGACAATATGGATATAAAGAGAGTAACACTACAGGAAATAAGGGATGAAATCAAACATAATTTGAATGCAAAAAAAGCACCAGGGTATGAGCTGATAACAGGCAAAATCCTGAAGGAACTGCCGGAGAAAGGACTAAAAACATTGCAGCAACTATTCAATGCAGCCATCAGGTTGAAATACGTACCCAGTCAATGGAAGGTAGCTGAGGTCATTATTATCCTGAAACCAGACAAGGTACCGAATGATAAAAGATCCTATAGACCAATCTCTCTGCTACCAGTTATCTCAAAATTTTTTGAAAAACTTATTCTGAAGAGGCATAAACCACTGATAGAGGAAATAAATCTCATACCAAGTCATCAGTTTGGATTTAGGAATAAACATTCCACCATAGAGCAAGTGCACAGGATTACACATGTAATCGAGAAAGTGTTGGAAGAGAAAAAAATCTGCTCAGTGGTACTTATGGATGTCGCACAGGCATTCCATAAAGTGTGGCACCGAGGGCTGGAATATAAATTACACAAATATTTACCAGAAGAATACTATCTCTTGCTAAAGTCATATATTACGGACCGTCACTTACGTGTTAAATGTGAAAATGAATATTCGGAACTGAAGAAAATATCTGCTGGCGTTCCTCAAGGAAGTGTGCTGGGGCCCATACTGTACCTATTGTATACAAATGATTTGCCAAGTAGGGAAGAAACTTCAGTTGCAACATTTGCTGATGATACAACAATCATCGCAACGGGCGAGAAAGTTGAAATGGCAACAGATAAGCTCCAAAGATCTGTTACAGAAGTATGTGAATGGAAAAAAAGATGGAGGATAAAAATCAATGAAGCTAAATCAGTACATATTAATTTTACCAATAAAAAAGTAGAAAGAATAAGAGTCTATATCAATGGGCAGGTTGTGCCCTATACCAACACAGCAAAATATCTGGGTATGACGCTGGATAACAAACTCAAATGAAAAGAGCATGTCAAGAAAAAGAAGGAAGAATCAAACATAAAATATAGGAAAATGCACTGGCTCTTAGGAAGAAGCTCGCAATTGACAGTCGAAAACAAATTGTTGTTATACAAACAAATACTGAGGCCTGTTTGGACCTATGGGATCCAACTATGGGGATGCACAAAGAAGAGTAATATAAAGATCATACAAACATTCCAAAATAAAGTACTTAGAAACATAGTAAATGCGCCTTGGTACATCAGAAATGACAACCTCCATAGAGATTTAAAAATAGAACATGTTACTGAAGTAGTTAAAAAATATGCAGAGCAACACGGGCAACGAGTACAGACCCATGTAAATAGAGAGATGACGAAAGTGGCGGAAGAAGCTCCAGTCTTGTTAGGAGACTCAAAAGACTGAAGCCCCATGACCTATTACAGAATTAACCAGCGAAGCCTAATGTGAAACTTACAGTAAGTCATAATGCAGGGGAGTAGCCAATGGGCTGTACCCCATCAATGGGAGTAGCCAGTGGGCTATATCCCATCACCTGCGACGATAGCAAGAAAGAGAGGCTACTAGATGAGCTTGCTCAGTTGTAGCCAATGGGAGGTGTTTTTAGTGGGTTAGAGTCCCACACTACTGTGAGCTTAGGGGCTCACAGTGTCTATCTAGAGATTTTCACCTACCCTCGTAAAAAAAAAAATATTTTGTCCTTGATCGAGCTCTTCCTAACCGAGACTGTTCCTTTTTCACCTATGGGGAATCGGTAGAAGGATCTCCCCGCTCAGGACCGAATGTTCATTGTTCAATGAACAATGTTCATACCGGCCCTCACCCTTAGGGTGTATGCTTTCCGGGGAGGCAGAGTGTAGCACTTATTGCGTGCCATTCAGGATATGAGCAGAGGAATTAAAAATCTATTACGTGATGAGGCGAAACAAATAAAATAATGACAGAGGTGTAAACTCTTCCTAACAACCAGGTACTTTCCCCCCTTCAACTAAAGTATGTTGGAATGAATGGGTGGGTCGTTTTATATTGCAAGCACTCATCCAGTTTTCTTGAACATAGCGAAGAAATTGCTAAGTCAGAGACAGAGGGGAAAATGGGCGCCTAATACGAGGTGAAAATATCATTCAGAGGTAAGAGATGGAATACGTGACTAACAATTTAGGAAAATACAGAGCAGCTATAAATCGAACCAGAAGATATTCAGGGCAGGAAGATGGAATGTGTAGAAGAAATATACAACGGAAATATTAGCCATGCGCACTTTTATATGGAAAATAAATGCATCGCTGAGAAGTGCAACTTGGTCCACGAATACATGTGGATAGATATAGAAAGCACTTCGAAGAATAGAGAAAGAGAAAAGAAATGATGCTATAACACATAATACCTCAACATAGTCACCGAAGAATTTAGGAATAGTATTTTTAGAATTAATTGGTGAAATGTGTGGAGGGAGTTAGATATGAAAACTTCATGCCAAGAAATTTGGTCCCTTTCCCGAAAAGAAGAAAGCGTCCGAGAAAGAGGACTATCGAACGATTAGTTTAACTTCAAAAGCGGAGAAATTGATTGTTACAATCATCCGTAGATTAAAGAAGATAATAAATTGATAGTGTACAGAAATAGTAACACAATCTTAAAATGCGTGATCAGCCATATTGAATGGATCTGTTATGCAGTTAATATGCCGAGGGCATGGGTATTAGCAGCAGAATTGTTGTGGTACCGTAATAATTTATCTAGAAAAATACAAATATGAATATTTTCTGAAAACATCTACACGTGCATTATTCATAAAATTTATGAAAAAATTTACCCGATAGCAATGCTAACTGGATCATTTTTAGCTAAAAAAACAATCTTCTCTCTTCTTTGATCTATGCCATCGTAAATGAACTGTCGGAGAAGAGTCGAACAAGATTTGAAGGTGGTAATAGAAATCCTCAATTGATTGCTAGCAAAAATGCATAACGACTTCTCAAACGAAGATAAGTTCCGGTTTCCGAAGAGGACAATCCGCGATGCTATTGTGGTGATGCAGACGATAGAGGAAAGAAATGTGGAGTGTACTCAGGATGTGTTAAGTGGTTTAAACGATTTAGAAAATGCGTCTGACAGGATGAGGAAAGGATTGTGTGAGCAAATGAAGAAGCAGATCAAAATAGGAATACATAGAAGAATCATGGATGGCGAAAACTTAGAGAGATCAGAAAACCGCTGGAAAATTAAGTGAAAAAAGAGGTAAATTACATTACAAAGGAAATCCATACGCTTCGTTAAATCTGCTACGAGCGAATAGGAAGTGTTACGCAGCTAGTGGAACTGTGGCGATACTCCGCGTATCGTGTCGTTCCAGACGATTCTTCCATCTTCGCCACCTATATTTAAGCCGCTTCTCCGGCCACTCACGTCAGTCTTGTACAAGGAGTGCTACAATAAACATCCATTCTCAACACAGAAACGTCGGGGTCACCAATGTAGCGTAGGCAGCGCGGATTGAAGAGTCGTTTCTGTGTTGAGAATAGATGTTTATTGTAGAACTCTTCGTACAAGACTGCCGTGAGTGGCAGGAGAAGCAGCTTAAACATACGAGGCGAAGATAAAAGAATCGTCTGGAACGCCACACCAGAACTCTAGAGAACAATCTAGAATTGTCCGATAAAATCGGAAAAAAGGTTTGCCGGCACCGAGACCCGAACACGGACCACCCGCATGGTAGTTGAGACCGAGCTAATGCGGCTGATGTAGTGGCTATGAGCGGAGTGTCGCCACACAAGGATTAGGTTGGGAACCGTAAGAGACTCGGAGGTTATATGCTAGGCTTAGATTACTTGAAAAATTCAGATCAGGCAAGTTTCATTACGACGCGGAGAATATTATTTTGACCCCGTAATAAATATTTAGGACTGATGGAAGCGAAAAAATAAGAGAGACGCACTGCCAAACTGACAGGTAGAAAAATTCCTTCTTTCCACGCACCATTAGTGATAATAGAAAAAACAGAGAGACACTAACTAAAGACATCGTTAACGCACAATTTACCTGTCTTCCCTTCTCCTTTTCCCTCCCCTTCCATGGCTGGTGTCCAAATACTGCCACGCATCTCTGCGACGGCTCGCAGGGTAGTGTAGATGTAGAAATAGAATAAAGAATTCGGACATCTAATGCATCAAAACAGCGAATAGCGAAACTGCCTGATCACACGTTACCCGTATCAATCCGGTACCTCCAATGCGACGATATCGCAAAGAGAGGTATATTTTTACAGAAACAGGCGTCAATTAGTCCTAAATAATTAGTCGTTACAGGCAGACGGACAAAACAGTTGACGATCGGATTGGTATCCCTCCACTCGACGTCAAACATAGAACTCAATACGGCCTTCCTTAGTTTCACATAAAACGTGCACTCCAAGGTGGTGAAGGTGTGGGCTTGAGTAAAGAGTTGGGGTTCTGCGAGAGGGCGTGAGGGTCGACATACTTCTACATAGTAGAGTAGGTAGACTACAGGCTACCTCAAGTGCCATACACCCTAGTGGTGGCTAGCACGGTACATCGTAGATGTAGATGAAGGGTGTTATGCGAGGGGTGGATGTTCACCAACATGCACTACACTATTCTAAAAACGTTATTGATACGAAGAGTACAGATGCATCGCCAAGCACTTGAAAATGTGATAGGGGGTGAATATTCAACAACATGCACTGTATCCTCCATATCATAGAAGCTATGAGTATTAATGCACTTTGCAACTACATAAAATTCACAGAGATGCAAGAGTTACGCAGTAAGCATGAGAGACGTGCTGTTTGTACAGCTTAGTAAGTAAATACAAAATCGATTGAGAGAAAATAAACTAATTAGCTACACTGCCTATCGAAAAATCTAATTACCAAGTCTCAACGGCAGTTATTATGTCTGTTAGAACTTGCAGAAAAAAATACGTTCAAAATCTGTCCATTTTGTTGAATATTTCCATAATTTTATGCATATGATCTACTGCACTGTTTCGGATATTGTCAAATGCTTTTGATGTTGTCAGAAAATACATGGCTTTGGAGCTTACTTAAAAGATTATTCTATATTTAACGGACGGTTTACCTACCTGGTCATACTGGGAGAGGGTGAGGGGGTAGCATTCAACCTTCCTTCGTCATGTGACTCCTCTCTTCATATCTCTTCGACAACAGAGAAATGAGAAGTAATAGATGGTATTTGAGGAAGAGTACACAAAGCAAACATGTTACTTACCCTTCCAAAGGAATGGAAATTGCTTAAATCCCTGTCCCCATTAGATCCCACTGCACACACCAGTCGAATACGTCAAATGTGGGAGATTTAAGCGAAGATAAAGAAGATGACGAGGTTCAATCGACGAGAAAGCCACGGAATATTATAACCCAGGAGAAATCGAACGAAGCAGAGCCAGATAATAACAATCTAATTTCATAGCCATGCCTAAATGTTGAAGAGTTCGAAAGTCCCTTTTGTCACCTAGGGCGGCAACGTTTGATAAGTTCAACATCAAGGAGGCAGAATAAGTCCAGAGAATCCCCGAAACCAGCCCAATCAAGACCCAAAAAATCGGTGCAAATAAAGGATAAAAATCATCCCACGACATAATTAATCCAAACTTTAATTTTCATTTGCCCACCATGGTTTCGACTGGGAGAACAGTTCTAAGGTAAAAATCTATCATATATATTCCATTCGCTCCAAGTATTGTAGCTCCAGTCAGCAAGTGGAAGTCACTGGAGTGTGAAATGACCTTAGCCTTAGAGGCTCATTAAATTGATGCAATAATACCCCTATGACGTTGTTCATTCGCATATCTACCCCAGTCTCAGGGATATCATGTGGTGGATTCAAAGAGTAGGGGCAGGGAGAGGAGAGATGGAATAGAAAAGTGGGTTTGTGGAAAACGATTCACAAAATTTAGGAGGGAGGGCAGGGTAATCGACATCTAAGGTAAATTGCATTAAACGACCTAGTCAATGAACAAATATTCAGGTGAATTTATGGTGTTAAAATTTTCCAAAAATTTGAATCTCTCGCCATCTCTTTTAAAATGCATCTATTTTAGGGAAAAGCTGAAAAATTGTTTTTAGGTAATGCAATATTTATTTCCCCATTCCATATAAGGGCTTGAGAAATTCAGAATGCCAATCCAAAATCTTACATTCTGGACCACTTATGCTTTAAAATAAAATAAACTTAAAACTTGGATGATAAATCAACAAATCGTCATCAAATAGCCATTCTGATATGAGTGTGACTGAGAAGTCTTACTATTTTTCATGATCCCTTTGATGGCAGTTTATGCACTCGAATTAGTGGAAACCCAAGTGTACCATTTTAAATGAGTATCTGTTATACTCAGGGGGTAATGCTGGTATTGCGGTCTCGGTGAGGTTGAGGGTGCCGAGCCCAAGACCTTATTAAATGCTGAGAAATGCCGTCCGTCTCGTATAGGCTCTGCCAGCAAATCCAACCACAGCGTCCTCGTCGCACCCCCTGGGTAACGCTAATCGTGGAAGGGTGAAAGGCGAGTTTCCGGCGCCTAATAACCGGATCAACTTGGCTAAGGGAGTAAACCCCAACAGAAAATCCAAGGTCCTCCAATGTAGCGGGGGTAGCGTGAGGCCAACAACCTCACCCCAGAAAAAACTTAACGTTACGGAAACTGCACAAAAGCCTCGGATACTGGACGGGAATAATGGATTACGATAATGGCAACCGAAAAGGAATATGAATAAGGATATCATTTTTGCAACTTGGAACGTCAGGACGATGCTTAAGCCTGGGAAAATGAAAGAAATTTCCCAGGAATTAAATAAATTTAGAATTGATGTGGTCGCACTCCAGGAAATAAGGTGGCAAGGACAGGGGCGTATAGACAAGCCTGATTTTAGCCTCCTCTACAGTGGGCCTGAGAGAAGGACAGGTCAGTATGGAACCGGAATAATAATGAATGCAAAAATGCGGAAAAGCTTGTTGAATTTTGAACCCATCAATGAAAGACTTTGCAAGGCAAGATTTAAAGGTAGATTTAGAAACATTACCCTAATATCAGCCCATGCTCCAACGGAAGACAAAGATGAACTTGAGAAAGACAAATTCTATGATGAATTGCAGAGACTTCTGTCAAGGATACAAAATCATGATATGATTATAATTGCTGGGGACTTTAATGCACAAGTAGGGCAGGATTCTGCCAGCTCCAAAAACTCGGGACGCTACTCACTACACCAGACTAGCAATGAAAATGGTGTTCTCTTAGAACAGTTTGCCTCAAGAAATAACTTAGTAATTAAGAGTACCTGTTTCCCACACAAAAGAATCCATCTGGGCACATGGACAGCCCCGGGCTCAGGAATTGTCACACAGATAGACCATGTTTTAACAAAAGGCAGACATGCATCATCAATCATAGATGTCCGCAGCTGCAGAGGGCCAAATTGTGACTCTGATCACTTTCTAGTAAAAGTCACAGTGAGGGAAAGGGTAGTCACTCTAAGAAGGGCAGAAATCCCGAAAAGGAAAAAGTGGAGGCTAGATTTATTGAAAGACAAAGAAGTAGTAACCCAGTTTCAAAATGAAATGAAGAGAAACTTGGCCAAGGGCAAAGAGTCTGTAGATGTGGAGGATGAGTGGAATCAAATCGAGCAAGCTATTAAGGAGTCTGCAGACACGGTGCTAGGAGAGGAAAGGAAGACACGGAGCAAAGATTGGTTTGATGAGGAATGTAAGATAGCTTTAGAGGAGAAAAATACTGCTTGGAAAAGGATGAATCAAATGAGAACTAGAAAAATTTATAGTGAGTACAAGGAGCTAAGAAAGAAGGCTGACAAGATTATGAAAAAGAAAAAGAAACAAATTTTAAAAAGAAATATTGAAAAAATTGAGGAGCTGCATGAACAAAATGAAGTAAGGCAATGTTACATAGCGGTAAATAAAATTAAAACTGGATACGTCCCCAGATTAGGAGGATGTAAAGATAAGGCTGGAAATATTATTAATGAAGAGCAGAAAATGATTGAGAGATGGGCTGAGCATTTCCAGGAACTCCTCAGCAAGGAGGAGGGGACCGAGAGCGATGATCTAGAGGGACAAGAAGCAATAGATGGGGATAACGAGGAAATGACCTACGAACCCTCTAGAGAGGAGGTGGAGGAAACCCTCAGGAAAATGAAGAATAACCGCTCCCCTGGAGAAGACAGCATTGTAGCTGAGCTGCTAAAATATGGCGGTAAAGAACTTCTAACCAAAATCCATGAGCTAATCACTAATATATGGCAGAATGAGGTAATGCCAGAGAAATGGAAGACAGGTATAATATGCCCTATACATAAAAAGGGTGACAAGCTCTTGTGTGGAAATTACAGAGGTATCACGCTGCTGAACGTAGTCTACAAGATTTTATCTGGAGTGATAAACAAGAGGTTGACAGTATTCGCAGAAAGGATACTAGGGAGATACCAATGTGGATTCCGACCTAATAAGAGCACAACAGACCAAGTTTTTACAAAAAGACAAATGATGGAAAAGTTTTATGAGCATGACTTAGGCATACATTTTTTATTCATTGACTTCCAACAGGCATTCGATAGTATAAACCGCACGGAGCTCATGAGGACACTGATCCAGCTCCAAATCCCACCAAAACTAGTCAGGTTGGTGGGAACCACACTTGGAGAAACTAGAGCAAGAGTAAAAGTTCAGAATAGGGTCAGTGCAGAGTTCAAGTTCAATGCTGGAGTTAAGCAGGGTGATGGGCTGTCAGCTGTACTCTTCAATCTGGCTCTCCACAAGGTAGTAGAAGCTATAGACTTGAAGGGAATGATATTTGAGAAGTCAAGTCAGATCTGCGCATACGCGGATGATATCGCAATCGCAGCAAGAAGATTGGTAGACTTAAAGCAAAATTATGTGATTTTGAAAAGGGAATCCAACAAATTAGGGCTTAAAATTAATATAAATAAAACTAAGTACATGGTGATGTCAACAGTACAGAACCGAAGAGAGCCCCGTGACTTGACAATTGACGGTGACACCTTTCAGGGTGTAAGCAGCTTTAATTACCTTGGAACATTAATAACTAGCGACAATAACCTCAGGAGGTGCATACAGGAACGAATTGAAGCTGGAAATAGGTCTTTCTATGCCAATTTAAAATTATTCAAGAATAGATTAGTAAGTAGATCACTGAAAATGAAACTTTACATGACGTTAGTACGGCCAGTGGTGACGTATTGTTCAGAGACTTGGACAATGACAATGGCTGATGAGGGAAGACTTAGAATCTTCGAAAGACATATCCTCCGTAGAATATATGGCCCAGTACATGACCAGGGAGACTGGAGGATAAGGTATAATGAGGAAATAGAGCAGCTAATCGAAGGAAAGAACATAGTAAAGTTCATTAAGTCGCAGAGGATCCGATGGCTGGGACATATCGAGAGAATGTCAGGTGAGGAGATACCAAAACGGATGGTTAAAGGGAGGCTATTCAACAGAAGAAGGCAGGGAAGACCTAAGAGCAGATGGATGGACCAAGTGCTGTGTGACCTGGGAAAGATGGGAGAGAGAGGCTGGCGGGAGAAAACTGCCGATAGGAAAATATGGAGAGCAACAGTGCAGCAGGCCAAGGCCCACACCGGGCTGTAGAGCCACGAAGAAGAAGAAGAAGATCTGTTATACTCATTACAGTACTTATGACATACAGTCCTTGCCAAGAAATCACCAGCATCACATCTTAATTTGAAACTGGGTTTTGTTGATCACTCATTCAAGTAAATAATCTCATTACAATACATATTAGAGAGCAGAATAACATAGACAATGGGTGTGTGTGTCAATAATCATAATTAATTCATTTCATTAACTCTGGGAACTATGCAAATTGAATTACAGGAGCCAATTTACAGGCCACCACTCACTCTCACAGGGGCATATGCAGTAGTGTTTCTAGGCATGAATAAATTCCTGCTTATTCTCCTGAACTTTGACAAGTTCTCATTACCATTTCCTGAATAAATTTTATTGGTAAATTGGGAAAATTGCTCCTAAACCCAATAATAACGTTGCCAACATTTTTATAAAACCTCAAATATAACAGATACCGAGCCAAAATGATGATATTGTTTATCAGAGCAAAAGCATCCTTCTTTAGCGTCCTGGTTCAGAGATACACCAGTTATGTAATTCCTGTCACCTACACTTAGGGCCATCTTAGGATATGCCGGGGGCCCTGGGCAAAATTTGGGGTCCCGTTGGAAAGTAAAAAAAGTGAATGAAAAGAAAAAATATTTTCCTGTTATGATTTAATATTTATTATGGTTATGGCGCAGTTAATCAGTTTCACCAAAGAGCAAATAATACGTATTTATTATCATTAAAATGTTCAATGTTCACTCTCTGGAAAAAAATTGAAAATCTGACAGTAATTTTCATAGGTATCTACTTGAAAACCAAAAAAAATTGAGCTCCTTTTTTTTTCTAAGCAAATATATCGGCATTTCGGGGCTCCCATGAGGTCGGGGGCCTTGGGCTCGGGCCCCATGTGCCATTATGGTAAAGATGGTATTGCCTCTGCTACAGAACTACTGACCCATCATTCTTTATTTGGCTTCAACATCATACGTATAAGAGCATCTCTGCCCTTCTGCAATGCTATGAATGCCCTGGCCTCTTGCCCCAGCAACTTAACACTACAGCGTAACAATTACTGTTACAGTCATTATGACAGTTAATCATCAAGGTAATCTACCAGTAAGTTCAACTGGAATAGAGCAACAATCCTCTAGATTTTTACAGGCACAGACCTCTGTCCACCCCCACTATTTCTTACTTCATCTCAGCATATATGATATACCCAACCTCTCTTCATCCTGTCCATAAAACCTATTCTTTTCCATCCCCTTCCCATTTTACCCAACATCCTCCCCTTCATCACAGCCTTAAACAGCCCTTCACTCCTCATAACCCCCTCCAACCACCTACTCTGCCTCCTCGTAATCTCCTCCAGAAGTTTCTGCTCCTCACCCACCATTCCAAGTAGGTCTCCGTTTCCATCACCCACACCTCCTCCATCCTCCTCCACACCCACATCTCAAAAATCCACAACCTATTCTCACCTTCCTTTCTCAGAGTCCACATTTCCGCACCATACAATGCTACACCCCATACTAAAATCTTCATCCAACCTTCTCTATATATCATTACCCAAGGTCCCTGTCATCAGCTCTCTCTAATAGTTTAATTCTACTTTCACTAGTCCAATTCTCCTAATAATTCCCTGCAACTTTGCCCATTTCCTCCAAAATACAACCCAATTGTGTAATTAAATAGCTCTACTTGCTCCAGTTTGGTCCCTTTCTACTTTTTATAGCCACCCTTGCTTTCTTTGTCCCAATAAATCTCGTTACTTTAGTTTTATTATGATTTACCTTCATTCCATATTTCATGCAATGATTTTTTTATATTATGACTGATGATCCATGGAAAATAAGTAAAAGAGATGACTTACAGAACCCTAGAGAACTCACAGAAAATACAATTTCCCAGTCTCCATTCCTGAAGGTTTCAAAATGTCTGAAGTGGGAACGGGGAATATGGAAACCCTAAGCCACCTGTATGGTAAAAATGGAGAGATTTAATAATAGATATGGATAGATAATTGGGGTAAATTTTTTTACAGTTTATTATCTGTAACAAGGACAATATCGAAGTTGTACAGAATTTAAAAACACTGCGGTGAACAAAACTGTATAAACCACCAATTCTCAATGTGGAATCGATCTTGCAATCACTAATTGCCGTATTATTAAAATACAAAATTATATCAAATGTTTGCATGATATTAGGTACGATAAAAGCATTCACTCCAGGAGACAATACATACGTAGGTGGAGTATTGAAACCCAGCACAAAAATGAGATGCTGTACCCAACAAAAAATGATTATCAGTCTTAGCAATGACTTGAAACAAATCTTTGAGCAATTAAAACATCTCCTTTCAAATCCATTCAAAGGTATATGGCTAAGAACCTTTGATTAATTAAAATTTATAGCATAAAATAATCTTTGAGAATGCTGTCAAGAAATAATATCAACATGGGATAAAGTAGAGAAAGGTGTGCTTCCCTAATAATATAAATGTTACATTATTATTTTTTTTCTCAAAAAATTTTCATTGCAACACGAAAAGACACACATCAATAAAATTGAGATTTGATTCATGTCATGGTGATCTTTTTTTTTACCAAAAAGTGGCCATGGAAAACATTTAGATAAGGTACATGAAAAAATAAATACAAATTTGGTCGCAGAAGCAATTATCACCTTTAAACAATTGGCACTTTATCCTACTTTCAACACCTTTTGGCTCCTTATAGTTCTTCAAAGACTCATGCAAAAGGAATGCCACTAAAGAAGGTGGAATGCATCAAAATAGTAATTTTTTTAAGTCCCTCTCTTCACATCTTTGTAGTTTCTTGTGTTGATTCCTCTGCTTCCATACCCAAGATGTCAAGGAGAATTTGAGAGTAGTACGTTAATTTCTCTGAAATAAAAATTACTTTTTAGAATGACCTCAAAAATGCTCATAGAAAATTATCCCATACCTATTTGTTGAAATAATTCAGGAAAAGATTTAAGATTCAGCTACTTAGTTTCACTGTTAACAATATCACGAGGTTATTTATTTTCCCCAAGATGTGTGGCAAAAAATAGGGTGGATCTTCCATGCCCTAGTGCCTTATAAGCAGGAAAGTATGGTAACCAATGAGTCTATGTATGGTATGGTTCCCAAAATGTACTTCTGGAAAAATGGGACATTGCATTTTTTATTTAAAAATACTGGGAAATTTTGTAAAAAAGAGGGAAACACTAGAAATGAGAAAAATAGAATTAAATTCACCATGCCTGTATTATGAATCACAATCGCACTTACAACGACTATAAGAACAGAATTAAAAAATATGTCAGATAAAAGTTCATGTTTACATGATACATTACAATATTTATCATGATTATGAACCTAATCCAGAAGTTTCTTTTCCTCAGATATTTGGGCATGGAAGTCAACACAAGACAAATTCTTAAAATAAGTCTTTACAATGATTAATGCTTTTACTGTTTCACTTGATGAAGGGAAATTCTCTTCTAATACTATCGTTAAATAAGCACCTACGTTTCTGCATGATACAAACTATGTGCAACACTGACATGAGTAGCAACCAATTTACAATCTAGAAATACCGGCACTGGACTGACGTCCCATCATATACAACAGGGAACCGTGTGTTTGTAACACTGCCAACAGAAGCATGGAAAAAATAGCATCGTAATTAGAATTACCAACTTCTTAATATACCTCATCAAAGTTGCATGAATTTGACACCAGGAGTGCTGCATATTTAAAATGGAAATCCTAATGCACTGCTTTAAGGAATGATACCTACTTGCAAAAGAAAAAAGTGGGACACCGGGACATTCTATCAAAAAACGGCACTGTCCCAGGAAAAATGGGACGAATGGGAATCCTAATGTACAGAGCACTGACTGATACGGAGCGCCAGGTAGGGTACATGTCAGCTGCTTATGCTTCAACAAGATTTTGAAGAAATTATGTACGTAGGAGAGATAGGGAGTTAGTTGTGTGTTTGTCATTTGGAAAATGTATACACTGGATAGGAAGAAAACATTGTGCACAAGTTATTGTTTATGCCAATGCTGAATATCTGATGCAGAAAATATAGAGTGGAAGATGAGGAAAAAAACTTACGCATGCATTTCCCTTGGGTTTTAGAATTTGCATCTCTGACAACACAGAAGTAGTACACTGGGACTCCACTGAGAGTAATGGCCAAACTTATCACTGCAAAACATAAAGAAAAAGGTTTATTGGAAGTTGTACATGAAATACATAGTACAATATTTAAAGTTGGGCGACAATGCACAATGATTCAGATGAATCAGTAATTATTGTTTGGTATTAATATATGATTAATAATTAGTATATATATATACCTATATATTAATATACATAATATAGATGTATATTAATAAAATAATCTTATGGGCAATTTAGTAAGGGATACAAATTTTCCTGCATTATTAAACACAAAAAAGAAATTAAAGTAATTCAGAAATAATATTTTGATAATACATCACCATCTTTCAATGAGCAATAGAAGTTAAAGAGAGGCAAACGTAAAAAATAAGTCTAAATTTTAGTGCAGGTGATCACAATGTGTAGTTAAATTTCATACCAGTCCAATATAAAAGACTTAATAAGCACATTGATTTATTATGTGCATAATTACTTAATTTACCAGCATAGGCATTTTATTTATTATTCATGTCCAAAAACAGCTGAAGGCCAATTACTATGGACAAATAGCAACATTAATCCAAAACAAATAATCAAAGAAACATATAACAAATAACAACATTAAATAAATTAATGACAAAGTAGCATTTAATACTGAGCAAATTAGAACCAAACAGACAGAGAGCGAAAGACGAGAGCAGATCTAGGATGAGGGAGGAGTGCGACAGATACGGAATGAATGGAATGGATCGAATTCAGGGACACTTTTCAATGTAGCATTACACGTAGATGGAAGTCTGTAGATAAAAGACCGTTTGGAGACAGAGATGTGGTGTGGTGCAATGAAATAGCTCATTCAGTCTTGTAGTTCGTGAAGGAACATGTAAGGAGAAAAGAGAAAGAATTTCCGATGACCTATAGTTTCCACTGACTATTTTCATGAAAAATTTGCTATCGAGAAGGGCATGTCAGTCAGTCACGGAGGATATGCCTAGAGATGACCTTATTTTATCGAGGGAGTAGTGGCGGAACTATATATGGCGGCGCCTGATTATGGAGAGGAAGAAATTTAGTTTAATAAATAAACTTTCAAGGAGTTTGAGCGTAGAAGGTGTGGCAGTGGCCCAAATTTAGAAGCAGTATTCAAGTGCTGGAGAAACACAGCCAAAGTAAAAAGTATGTAGAGCATTTAGATTAGCTATTTCACCATAGCAAAAAATTAAGTCAACTAAAGACATAGCACGAGAGGAAATGTTTTTTATGTGCTCAGGGAAGAGAAGTTTAGTGTCAAATATAACCTTCAAGTCTTTTTGAGTTGCGACTGGAGGAATAACTTGGCCTGATATTTTATAAGTGTGTACTTGAGGAGATTTATGGAGTGTGAAAGATAAAACCGAAGACTTGGATGGGTTCATTTTTAGGGACCAATTATTGAACCAATTAGCCAGGGCATGGAGAGCATTTTGCAGGGTAATGCTGTCATTAACAGAATTTACTTGTTTGAAAATTTTACAGTCATCTGCATATAAGAGGATTTTACATCCCGTGGAGGAAACTGTATCCACCAAATCATCAATTTACAGTGCGAACAATAAAGGACCAAGAACACTACCTTGGGGAACGCCGGAAGTAATATGAACAGTAGTTGAGTGAATCCCATCAATTACAACACGCTGTTGCCTGTTAGATAAGAATGACTTTAAGGTTTTCAGGAACTTTCCATGTACAATGTAGCATTTTTCAAGTTTGAACAACAATAACTGGTGATTAATTATATCAAAAGCCTTTGCAAAATCAATGTAACAGACGTCCAACTGAGAAGACTGCTCAAAAGCTTCAATGCAGTGATTATGGACAATAGAAAGGTTAAAGAGGGTGGAAGAACCGGGACAGAAACCATGCTGCTCATCAGAAATTAAAGGAAGAGTGAATGATAAGAGCCGTTGATGGATAATACGTTAGCAGAGAGTTGATAGGATAAGTAAAATTGAAATAGGTCGGTAGGAATCAACTGAAGATCTCTTTTCAGATTTAAATAAAGGGAAGACGTTACCTATTTTCCACATCTCAGGGAGGTAGCATGCAGAATATAGTCTAAATTTTGAGATTTTACCAAGACAACACAGAAACAAACATTTTAAAGTAAGAAGTAACAAAGTAAGAAAACAGTTTAATGTAAATTTTTTTCATTTTCATAATTTTATGATTCATCTGTGAAATTATACAGTGAAGGCTTCCCCTTTAAAAGCTGATTGCATCATTTAAGGTGTCAGACTGGTTTTGACCAATTCTCAAGAGCATTTTGTTCACTGCATTTATTTTTTCATGGATTGATTGGGAGCTTGTTCATTCATACCCAAGAGAAAACTAGTAATAAAATAAATCGTAAGTGAACAGAAGGAACTTTTTCTGTTTAGCAACATACTTTTCTGCTATAGCCACTGATCAACATAGGTAGGTACAGTATTACACTCCAGAAAAACTTGATACATACAGGGCTACAATAGGATTGTCAATATAGGTTCCTGAGACCACATAAGCCAACAAGTTCACCAAGCAGGAAAGTATTACTAACTTTGTCCTAAACAAACAATGATATTTCTTTGTTAATAAATCCTCCCAATAAGAATTCAAATATTTAAAAATTTGATGAGTTATATTTAGACAAAAAGCAAATTAATTGTGTACACGTTACTAGTCTTCATTAAGAATCTTAGATAAATCATTTCAATCATTATAAGCCACAATTTGTTATTAATTATAAAGATTTATTCTCTTAATTTAGTATGGTTTCAATGGGAAGACCCGAAGAAAGCTGTACTTATTTTATTCTCCCAAAGGTAGAACTAATGAAATGCCAAATAGTGCACACTCATTGATTAAATTACCTGTAGTAAGCGGACTCTGTAATGTGGGTACAATGACGAGAATGGAGCATGCCACTAGAAAGAGGATAGCCAGAGACATTGGTGCCCTCAGAGGGCGGT
The DNA here is from genome assembly GCA_963573305.1 of Pyrrhosoma nymphula. NCBI lineage: Eukaryota > Metazoa > Arthropoda > Insecta > Odonata > Coenagrionidae > Pyrrhosoma > Pyrrhosoma nymphula. Next base: position 64,410,524 of record OY754330.1, on the reverse strand, counting down.
TCAGATCTGGCTTCGTCCACCTAAGAACAATGAGCCCAGCCACGCAGGCTCCAGAGGAACCCCAGAGGATCACACTGAAGTAGTTGATAAGGACAAACACATCGCTCACACAAAGCATGGCCATTGAGGTGATGCACTGCATGTATGGAACAAAAAGGAAATTGTTTCATCAGAACAGCACTCCTCTTTGTGGAAATAATTACTAATTTATTTTGAATGCCAAAAAAGAATTAACATGAATCAAGGAAATCAAGCCAACTGCTAATAACCAGTTTGTTTCTCATCTTCTTATTATTTATTGAGTACATTCCAAAAGGGCGATATATGTCAGGTGGCAATGACAAAACTGAACTTCTATTATAAAGTTTGTTTTTATACAATTAACAAAAAAATAGCCACATTTTATAAGGAATGAATACATGCATACCTCTTATTAAAAAATGCCATCAGAAAATAAATATTGATAAGCTCTGCCAAAACAACAAAAAGATGAAAAAGTTATTGTATTAAAAAAATAATAAGAAATACAATATGTGAAATGCAATAAAAATCTGTCACAAATTTTTTTTACATCTCTTCCTAAATGTAAAATTTTGGGAAATGGCCCTAAAAGTTCCTCAGTTAGACAGTTCTACTCGAAGATTCCCCTGTTTAAAAATGGAAACTGAAAAGGGGAGAGTTTGTCCTTTGTGAACTACATATATCTAATTTTTTGAGGATGATCTCAATCCCTGATTGAGAGCCCAAGTTAGGTATTCCCTCAGTCAGGAGGTCTTTTAAAATGACAACCCTTCATACCTTGTTTTAAGAGTGGGCTGGCTAGTGCCATTGTTGGGTTTCTCTCCAACATTCCTTACCAACGAACCAACCTGTCCTCAATGTTAGCAACTGACCTTATAGTCATCTGTCTCCTCCCCAAATAACCAAACAACCTAAAACTTTTTATGAATAAATAGTGACAATAATTTATCTAATGCATTTGGGTAAATGCTCATTTTAGCACATTTCAGCATCTTACAGCCATTTAATACAAATTAGACAATCACCAACACCCGTGCCCTAGATGAAGAAAAATCCCCCAAAGCAAAAATCAAACCAAAGACCTGTGGATTAAACAGAGGGGATACTATCTGAAAGCTACCAAAACAGGTAGATTCCCATTTCAAATTGGGATTAAAATTATATTGAAATGATAGAGCTAATTCTTTGTCTGTCTAAATTAAAAGCAAAGAATGAAGAAAAACAAGGGTTGGGAGATGTCGTATACAGGAAGTACGAAACGTAAGAGAGAAAGAGATGTAATTCATGATGGTGTGGTTACTAAGCTAAGATTAACTCAATGACTAAATATATTGGGCTTACCGTGAAGATGAGAGCAGGAATCGGGGTAGCCCTCTTGACGTGTATGAAGGAAAACAATGAAGGCAAATGCCCTTGACACGATCCAGCGTGAAAGAGCCTTGCAGATGTAAACAGGATCCCATTGACACTTCCGAATGTTGACAAGGAGACAAACACTGGAACTGCCCAGGCTAATGGTCCCAAGGCTTTGTATCCGAATGACTGCACATGGGAGAATTGCAAGATCACAAAAAGGATAGTATTCATATGATGGGAATATTAACAACAACACCATACCTCTATGTTTGAAGAAAAAACTTTCAGTAAGTTGAATAAAAAATGTATGATACATACCACTGCCACTGCTGGAGAAGCAAGCATTTCATCTGTCGGCACAACAGCAAAGTAAGCCATGTTTGTAAGTACATAAATCAAAGTGATGAGAGGCATGGCTATGAGGATAGCACGGGGTAGATTCCTGTTAAAAAAGAGCTTGATTTAGTTGAGCTCTGAACAAAAAACCAACTCCGTCATACTTTAAAACTCTGATGCCTATGGTCTTGTACCTTTGTACCTTGGGCTGAGTGATTAAGCTCAAAATTCAAAATACGATCTATTTGGACCAATACATGAGCTTATTTTTTAAGTGTTTGAGCTCCCAAGACAGTTGCCTAGTTCATTAAACTTGATCTACCTGTCTTTTTTAGGATGGAGCTGTCACTTTGAGCATAAAATTAGAACTTAATGATGATTGATAAGTGACATTTTGTAAATAACAAAAACACATGGGTTTTTAGGCTCAAACAGCACGACCCATTGGCTTCAAAGGGTAAATATTCGAATTAGTACATCCACTTCTCAAGAATCTCATAAATATGATGGGAGCGCCTGCTCTTCAAAGTTTTCCATAGAGAAATTAGCAATGTCTGGAGACAAGGGAGCTCCCAGGGCCACCCGTACTTCTGTGCCCATCTCAGGACAAATGGGATAGCCATGTACAGGATGCAATACAGATCCGACGTCACAAAAACAATTTTAACAGGAACACCGATTACACGCTTAGTAAGAAATGGGAACATTACCTGAACCAGAGAGTCGGAGAACGCGGACGGCCTTGAATGAGTTGGCGGGAAATAAGATTGGCGGTAATACAATCAGCGACCACCTGACTACACGAAGTATGGTACATTAGGCGGAAAAAGCAACTGAATGGCAATAAATTTCAGGATCCCTGAATACGATGGGCTATTCACCTGTCAAAACGTTGGAAGTAATGGAGAACCTTATCCGGTGGAAAACCCAAGAGATTTTCAACCAGAAGATTTGAAGGTTAAGCTTATAGTCATGCATCTGTTTCCTCGCTACATTGATTCCCACCCTTATCCTTTCCCGCAGCGTTTTCCTTGCTACTTCGGACAATTTCTTTGCCCTTATATATACGAGAAGGAGTGGTGACCCAAAACAAGGGCAATCAGCTTCTGACCAGAAGGTTCTAAATTTAGTAAATTCTGGATAAGTGCTGAACCAGATCCGAATGCAGACGTAGTGAATTCAGTAGAAGTCTGAAAGTCAGAATTTTAGGTATACAGCAGCTGGAACAGGGGTACATCAAACTGATCTTTGGGATGAAGATTGTGGTCTGAGATTATTTTTCATTCATGAACACAGGAAATAATGGCAGTTATACGTCAACTCTCAATGGATCACCTTTTTTGGCTGAGGGATTTGTTTCTGTAATTTTAAAATTTGTTTTCTTCAGTGACCTACATAAAGTTGGGGAACTAGGTACTTTGTGCAGTAAATTACCTGGGTTTATACTTCCATCAGTAAGTAAACCTGGGTAGCTTGATGTTATGCCCATTGGACCGGAAGCCTAAAGTCCGCGGTTCTATTCCCGATCAAGTCCGATTTTTTTCATGACATTTTTCGCTTATTCCATCGCCATATTTTCGGCAGTATGGAAGTCATCACACAAGCGCTGACTTGAAAACAAATGCTTATTCTTGTAAAGAGGAAGTTACAAATGAGTAAATCCAGAGCGGCGGCATCACCATTTTCAGCCTTTCGACGGGATTGTGCAAAGGCAAGTTCTCGCAAGAACTGAGAGCGGAATAGTGCCCTCCGCCCACCGGCGGGGGCGTGGGAAGAAGAGAATGGGACTCGGGGTATCGTCCCGGCGCGGTGTTTGCACGGGACGTAGAATTAATTCGTTCGAGATGTTTGAGGAGTCGGAGCGATATCGATCGCGGAGAAAAATTCCTCGGAACAAGGGAACTGCCACGCGCGGAGGCCACTGCACAAAGGAAATTTGTAGAGGACACCCTCACAAAGCTCGTAGAATCCGAGCAACAATCGAAAAAGTGACTCAGGTTCTATTTGAAACGTAGAAAATGAAGAAAATTCGGGTGACTGCAAACCGATACCATTGACCTAAATACCATCCAGATTATTTTTCTTCTTGACTTCATAGGTTAGGCTGCACAGCCTGTTCCTTAAACAATTTTTTTCGAATCTTGTTAGCCTTTTTCCAGCGACATTGCGATGAAGACTGGGCTTATATTCCAAGACAATTCTGGGGAGACGGTTCTGGTGCATTCTTCATAAATGGCTTGGTAGTCTGTGATTTTTTTCTTCTGAATTGAAAATTTAACATTTATTATTTTAGCATATTATTACGTAAGATTATTCGAGCATTACACCTATTAGCAGAACAATAATGTCCTTCATAAAGAAGACATTGATCCAAACGAATTTACGAAAAATGGATCATGCGAAACGCATGGAACCAGGTCTAATCTATAATATATGTTTTATTGACCCAGGTTTCACGGAAAGGTTCAATGGATTATGAGAGCGTTTCTATAAAACAAGCAGTTGTTAAATGAAGTTTTTCAAAACCTTTAAGTAAAAATATACCCGCAAGCAACAGGCATTTGGTGATTTAAAAACTGAAATAGGCCTTAATATAACATTTGAATCGGTGCCTCATTTAACTAATGCTGCGTTAATGCATATAATTATACGTCGCGCACACAAAATTTACCCTCGACGTGTATTACCTCAAGGCAACAGAGCTTTCAAGTAAACATGGAGACAAATGCTAACGGTCATTTTAAAACCTGACACACATTTCCTTCAAAGCTATAGAGGTACATAAGAAAAAGTCAGTTGCCACTGCGGATAGAAAAGGCATTAATTTAACTGCAGCCTGATTTGTGGGATGAACTCCCAGACACGAATGGCAATGTTTATTGGAAAATGTGAGAGAACAAAGCAAAAACATGAAACGCCTAAAGTATATCCATCAAGCTTTCACAGCAACTGCTGCGTAACTCTTATTGTACTCGTCTGCATTTAATCAAGGAATTAATACCACCCAACATCTTTTTCGTTCATAACTAAGGATCTAACTAGTCGCAAATAACTAGTATTTATTTGCGACCGCGGAAAAATATTTTGGGTCACATAATTTTTCAATTGGTATATAAATACTGACTTATCCCGATTGTTGAAATTGTCAATCATTCTCGAATGTTCCCTAATTGCTCCCATGGGTAGCCACCAAGAAGTCAAGAGACCCAGGCTTCTTATAAGTTATTAGAGCTGCATTACATTTTTTTACGCTCCAACCTAAAAATAATAATAATTTCATCTTACATAGACGAGATTCAGCGTTGATACTTCACACTTCACTTCACACTGACCCAAGACATTACCAACCTTTAAGCCACTTAAAGTCAGTTTTTCACAGCTAATTATCCAGTGATTGCAAATCAGTGACATACCATCTACCTTAAACACTCGCTTGTCGAGGTAAATCGGCAAACAGCAGCAGCTGTGCGAAATGTTGTCATTGTCGTATCCTTAAAGTGGGCGTATAGCTACTGCATGGATCATGAACAGGGTTCGACATTTTCAGAGAAACAGACCGGGGAAAAAAGCTGAAAGACGAAAGCACTCTGAGTGAATTTTCAAATTAAGAGTGTTTTCTAAGAATTAGAGGTTCGCTCCATTTACTGGTGGTTTTTAAGTTCTGGCAAAGTGAGAATACCGACTGGCCGCGCAGCAGTTTGTCTAATCCATGAGATTGCACGATTCCTTCGAAAAGCCAGCGCTACAGCTACGAGGGAAGCGTTGATGGTCATGTTTTATGTAACAGGAGGCTTCTGAAAGAACCTGCACAAGGGACTACGAGGGGGAGAGGGATGCTCCTTTTATCGAGCAAGGAGGAGACCGTTCGGAGTTTGGAGGGGCGACGACGATTCGCACCCAACGCATAAAGAATGGCAGACCTAAGACGCTCCGGAAGGAGAACTCACCGATAAAGTAAAGATGCACCCACAAGAGCGAGCGCGAGCTGGGAAATTTATCCCAGAGGACTTTTAACACGAAAATGTGTATTCGTGAAGTTTCTAAACTACAATTGGCTGCACTAAAACTACAAAACTATTACGCGAGGAGACACAAGGAGCGAATATGAGAAAGATGAGAAGGAAGGAAAAGCGATAGCGATTCGTTTACATCACCATTAGCCATTCAATCTCAAGGTTGGTGGACTTCAGCCAACGTTAGTATGTAATTAGTTTTTTCATAGCATTTTAACTTTTTTTAAATAATAATATTTTTTATTAATAATGTATTTTTAATAAAAAAATAATTTTAATAACATCATAACGAACATCCAAGCGAAAAATGAGTATGGCGAAATGAAAATAAATTATACTGAAAAATTAATTATGGACAGTAATAACATTTTTTAAGAAGAGCAAATACTTTTGAGGCCTCAATTTCATTCAAACAATATACGATTAAAGAAAATACTGATTCAGTTTCAAAGCATCATTGAAGGTAATACATACAAAAGGGCATATAATCAACCTACGAAAAGTCTATGAATTCACTCTAAAAATATTAAAGCGTAGCCGTCATTAAAAGCTGTAGTAGGCATTTAGCTTTCATCCGTAACACGAGATATATGACCATCACCTCGCGACAGCTCACGTGAAAAATCCAAATTGCTCGTATATGATGCAACGAACCCCAGAAGGTGTCATGCAGGTAAAAAAGCTAACTGAATCCCACTATAGGTTAACACACATTTTCGCTATGCTGAGCCCGAGGCCGTAGAAGTTCGAAGAAAGCAGTTGAGTGAGGGAAATCTAGGTATTTCGAAAATAAATCAGCGCAGCGAAAATAAATAAATTCCGAGATAAAAATCTTTTCCCGTTCACTTAACCTTCTTTAGCAATTTCCACTGGATATTAGACAAGCGATATTGCCGTTGCTTTTAAAATGGCTTTCATTCCTTATTCGCAGGCGACATTTAAGAACGGGATTATTAGTGCGTGAGATGCAGAGGGAAGGGGTGGTTGAGTCTGGAAAGGAAGAAGCGTTTGATTGTGGCAACCGAGAAGTCTACTCGGGAAGGCTTTTAGCTCAAACCAACACAACTGCCTCCCTTCCTTTCCTCGTCTCTCGGAGAATTTTCTCCATCATGATTCAAAGCTCTAAACTCCAAGATGATTTGACTTATGGAATCTTTTTTCTTCTCGTAGTTATAACGACGATTTCTGGGAGACAAGAGATCAACCTCCTCTTCTTCACCTCCCAAAATAATAGGTACGTCGATAAGTTCGCGAGGATGTGAATTGTGTCATTTAATGCTTGAATAGCTTGGTTCGCTCCTCGTATTTCATCACCGCACCAATTAATATCCATTGCCACTTTGAGCTTTAAAATATTTGCTCTTTAATTGCATAAAATCACTGGCATGCAGCCAGGGTAGAGTAAAATTACACCGGGTATACATTTACCTATGAGCAACTCATGAAAAAATGCATTGAAATGAGCCAAAATTTAAAATCTTTAGGTATCCCAAAAGAAGAACATCAAAACATATTTGATACATATCAAGGAGTAACAATGGATACACATTTACAAGATCACACGAGAGGAATACGTTTTTTTCTGCCCCACCTATTCCCTGATTGTAGTGGAGAACTCGAAGTTTCCATTAAGAGAAAATAGCAAATTTAGATCAAGTTCTTTCAATGAAAAGAATTTAAAAATCCAAACAGGTTAAATTACTTTGAAAGGGCTCCTTACTTAATGTTACATCCAATCCGTCAGCGGAACTTGCAGCTTGTACCATTTCTAAAGCGTTGTTGCATTAAAAAATGAGTGCATTGAAGCTAGAGAAACATAAACCAATTTTTAATAACAAATAAAAGAGTAAGAATAGTGGAGAAAGTAGGCTGGGGACTTGGGACTTGCGAACTGTAAGGAGAAGCAGAATAATAAGTCATAAGATTATCTTGAATGAGGACAAAATTGAAGAATTCACGGCAGCTATAAAGAAGTCTGTTCTGAAATAGTTAGTAATATTCAGTCAAGCTTAAGAAAAAACGATGCCGCAGTGAGTACGACTTTTAATCTCAATGTAATTGAAACGGAATGGATCATGCAGTGCAACCAAATTAAAGATTTCTTAATTCGCATTTTTAATGACGTTTTTGTAGCAGTTATATTTTAAAAAAACCTGCAGATGTGTATACGCTCTTTTGGCGATGAAATTTCAGCACATCGAAATGAATTTATTCCTAAACAAATATTCAAATGTGAAAATCAGAGTTTCAATCGGGCATGGAAAACGTACTGCACCACTATTAATTTTAGATTACATCAACATCGAATACACTGGGAAATGTAGTGGAGCCAAATACCTTGGAACATATTATATACTCAAAGGAGAGAAAGTTTGAAATCCTTAAGAATTTTCGATATCCATATGATTATTGTAGATACCATGAACCCCATCCAAGACTCTTAATATAGTTTGTAAAACTACGCATTTATTAGATTCTTTGAGAGAGCAATAATAGTCAGAACGATGATGTCTTTCTATCCAGCAAAATAAAGACTAATTTCTTTTACATATCTCACTAACACTCAAGCGCAATGTATGGTGATAAACGACCTCGGCGGTTCCGAACTCGTGACTCTAGAGTTGAAAGACAACCCATCGCTAATGAAGCTAGCAAAAAATATGGCAGCAGTGGAATTTGAACACACGCCTCTGAAGAGAATGATGCCTTAAACAAGCGCCTTGGACCGCTCGGCCACGCTACCTCCATAGCAAACGAGGCAATGCATGAAACAAACGTTATTTCAAAAGAACTTCAATTGGAGTTCTATTATTCATTTGAGTTCTAATATGCATACATTTTGGACTTATCCAAGCGAGCTGTAAGGTTACACCGGGGTCTCATCAACTTGCCATAGCCCATTGTCCTAGACCGCTTGGCCACGTTACGAGTAATACCCTATAATAACTTATATAATTCGGCGAAACGGACGATAGTTAAACAGGATTTTAATTGGGAGTTCTATTATTACTACTCATGCATTTTCGGAATTATCCAAGCAAATGCTGGATCACACCGAGAGCTCATCGACTTACACCGCGAATAACAGAAAAATAGCATATTTAACGATGATATGACTTCCATGACAGAAACTTGAGGAGAACCGATATCTATAGACAATTAATTAAATCGAAATTATTGGAGAGTTAATCTATAGAGAATTAATTAAATCTAAGATGGCTTGACAGCCGAAACCGGTCGTTCTTTTTCAAATTAACTGTGGAAGTCACAAATTCTCTTCATTGCTATTATCTATAGAGAATTATTTCTACGCTCCTTGGTGACGAGGAGATACAATTGCAGGGACAGAGGAATCACTTCCAGACGACGACATAGGTTTATTTGAGAGAAGACGAGTATTCTCGGCGCAAGGAAGTTGAAGACGACGTGACGCAACAAGAAAAAAATCCAAAGGGGACCCAAAGGATATATAACAGGGCGGAAAACGGGGTCGTGGGGAGAGCGTGACGTCACAGAGATGCTTTCTCGGAAACAAAGCTATTGAGAGAGGGATATGATACGGAGGAGAGGAGGGGGAAGGGGCGGAAGGTAGGGGAGGGGGATGGGGCGGAACGTAGGGGAGGGAAGGGGGTTAAGGGTTTTGGAAAGGGAGAGAGGAGGCAAGGGAGAAGTGTAACACCCACGGACGAAGTTTATCGCGAAGCTTCGCAAGTGCTTCGTGTGTATATTTTTTCCATTTCCTCAAATCTCTTCAGCGTGTTAAACCACCGCCACATTCGGCCCTTAGCCTTGGGGAAGGCGAGTAAATGACTCGGTAGCCATTTGGAGTAAAACTGGGGCTGAGATGATGACGTCGTATCGTCGACGCTACGGAAATGATCTCGGGAATCGTTATTCACAAAGTTTATCTTCGCCGTGTCGTTGCCGCTTAACTCATGTGGAAGGGGCCACGAAAAACAGCAGATGGCACGGTAACAGGCGCCATCAATTAGGGAGTGGAGTCGATAGGTGATGACGTTGCTGGATTCCTTCTTTTCCGCCACATCTTCCGTTGAACGTTTTGGGGCGCAGACCAATCGAAACATTAATTAAATTTGTATATAGCTAAAATACATTAAAAAATTCAAGTCTAGCATACATATTGGATGACGTTTTCAATCATTTTTGCAGTAACTCATCCCAAAAATTCATCGTTTGAATTCGTTACACGTGGATGATCTTTAGAGAAATCGTCACTGATTCCTTGAAAAGTCACTCCTTGAAATATTAAAGAAAACTTTGTGATATTTTACTTTATGGCAAGTAGATTTTATAGAGCAAACCTGATCTCAACGATTACACTAAGTTTTAAACGTAAGATTGTACTGAAAATGTGGTATCACAATTTACGGTTATAAGAATTAGCTGAATCCACTTTTTAATGTTCAATCCTTGACGATCGCAAAAAGGAGATAAAAAGGCAGTCGATAATATAAAATTATCGTTTCGGATATTAAAAATCATTCATCATAAGGATACTTTCACTTCCATTAACTTTCGAGTATGAAGGGTTCATAAGTTAAAGAGCTATAGACGCAAATTCTTATAAGTCACTGCAGACGGGCAAAAACCCATCAACAGGTTGCTTACCATGGCCACGTGGTGACTCCAATGCCAACTTTTCCGCCATTCTAAGAATGAAACAAGTGAAGGCCAAAACCCACAACACCGCCCGTATCGCAGAAGAGGAGAAGATAAGATAGTGCCAATCTTTGTAGCCACTGCACGGATCCTTTCTTAATCAGTTTTAATATTTTTCTCTCTAACATCATCACTCACTTGCTAACAGAAGAAATCTCCCCGAAATTTGGAAGCTAAGCGACGAAAGTGTCAATGGATTGGACTACATCCCTCAAGCTGAACTAATTAAAAAAAATGTAGTTTGACCGTCGAAGGAAATTACTCGTAACGATGGAAATGATATTCCACCAAACATTTATAAGCGATTTTTTTCGATATGTTACAGGAGGTTGGAGAGCAACAAAAACGAAATACCACCTTTCACTGTAGTAAATCTCACAAATGGTAAATCTCACAAAATCACACTGTAGTAAATATCACAGAATCACACAACATTTTAGTTGGAAAGCGTGGAATGGATATCTTTGGAACAAAATCTATCAGCATTATACTGCTTACTGATGATTTATTTTTTCCAATAATGCATAACTTGCAGTTTAGTTTTCCACAGGCGAAGAACTAAATAAAGACCTTAAAATTCAGGTTTATAATATATTTAAACTCTGCACCTTTAATCCACCACATAATTAATCGTAGTTAGCCAGCATGCTGACTCTGTACCACACGATACAGGACCGCTGTCACACTGGCGAGTATCCTCGAACTTCTGCTGGATCAAATATTCCTTTAAAACCCTAAAAAAAAACCACTGAGGGGAGATCTACGCCTCGTTAGCTTAGCTGGCTAAAGCACTCGGCGCGGTATCTTTGGGTCCGGGTTCGTGTACCGGTTAAAGCGAAATACTTTACATCTGCGGAATTTCGGACTTATGTGCACTTTTCGATGATTCCGTAAAGGTAATACCGTGGCTAGTCCCAGTACCACCAAAATTCGAAAAATGTGGGCAACGTTCTTTTCCAAACGTTCACTAGTCCTCCACGACGCCAATCACCTCATTTGTCGGTCAACTCCCACAAATAACCAACTAAGCAATTTCTTTTATGAGAAATACCCTTAAGTTACTATCCTAGCGGCAATAAGAGCAGAGCAAATGGGATAGAAATACTGAATGGGCTAACCGGAGACCTGTCAAAACGAGATTTTTCGGTGTATATAATCCAAATCTCTACTTGGGTGTTGAGAGGAGAACATTTCAAATGAGGCACTTCGTCTGTCGGAGAGGATGCTAAACTATGGTCCCCTTGGAGCCTGTGTTGTAAAGAGTTGATCAATGCCAACGCCGAGTTTATTTCCACCCTTCCTACATCCCCAAAGTAATCCTTCCCTTAGCCAACCAACCAAAATGAAAAATCATCGACATCAAAAATATCCCCAAGGTGAAGAGCGAAACTATGCACTTTATCTTGCATAGCACTTTTAGCCGATCAAAAGGAGTTTGCTTTAGGGAAACATTGCCGAATCTTGGAAGTCTATTAAATGATTAAACGGTTCATTGTTCCTGAAATCATTTGCGTGGATAGTGACAAAAATGTTTCGTTATCTCTCAAGTTACGACCAACAACACGGAAACTAGGCTCGGCTAACAAGTCAAAGCGATCAAATTTATTATTATAGTTTTAAAAGAATAAATCACTTAAGTAATGATCCTTTTCGAATGTCATTTGGTATTCACTTTAGTAATACCGAGGTTTTTCGGTGCATGAATCTGACTAATAAAATTATCGTAATAAAAGAAAAATAGATATAATATTTATCCACATTTTGTTATCACGCCAACCTAAGTTTCAACGGGTAGCTGTCATTTTCAAGGTGAAGAAAATCACGAATGCCCTCGCATATATATACTATATCGACTTCCCGAATGATCGACCAACCGACACTCGAATTTTCTTAAGTCGCAGTTCGCCTTTACGCGCAATCCTTCTCTCTCCACCCAGCCCTCGACTGTCTGCAAATTTCCTCCCTTGGGTCTCACAAGCCGAAGAGACCAACCCCTCTCCCCCTCTCCGCTGGATCCCTGAGCAAACGGCGAAAAAAACACAATCCCTAAAGCTGGTTCGGGAACCGCCCACCAGGCACCTCCCCCTCGTGCATCACGCATTCGAGGAAAAAAGGAATAGACCGTCGGCTAAGGTATCCGCCTTCGCAGAGAAGCCAAACACAATCGCCCACGCATGGCGATCTCGCGAATAACCTCAAAGGCGGAGACGAGAGAGATAGGTAGATATAGTGCGGCTACGCCTTTGCACACTCGATAATAAACCTTCTTTCCTGGATATTTCGGGCTCTGAACCTCGGGTGTAATTTGTTAAAGCACAAGGACTATAAGAGAATCTGGATTCGAATTCCGGGATAATTTACAAATGTAATAGTTTTTATTTCTTTCACATCATCAAATCCATATATCTAGTAGATGCGTTTACAGGCATTCATAAACGTAATATTAGATTGATTTTATTATTTCTTTTTTGAAAAAAAAGACATGTTTCTGCAACTCTGGTTCATCCATTCCGCTGCTATGAAGCATTTATCAATATCTTTTCTAGATGATGAATTTAATGTAACGATGGATAGCTGGTACATGAGATATACATCAAGATACACAAGAATTATTTGATAGAAAAAATACTGTTGGGACAATCAGAAAAAAATTGAAAGGCAAATTCCATCGTCATATTTACATCATGAAGGGAGAGATAGAAAACCAAATCTTTTTGGTTATAAAGAGCTACAATTATGTCCCATTTGCCGATGAGCTTGAGTTGACCACCCAAAGCTTGGGAAATGACATTATAAAAAACTGAAAACGGGATAAACAAATTCATTTGTGCACAAACTATCGAATGTTGTCTTGGAGTTTTGGGTACATACTTTTTACTACTAGAGCCTTAAATTGTTCAGGTATGATGATTGTGCAATAAATTATTCATTGTTATAATCAATTTAAAAAAGCAGTTTTTCACGTTTTTTTTAAATAACGGATCAGCAATGAGACCAATTTTGATACGGTTAGGCTCATTTTGAGTTTTTTTAATACGCACAACTTTTGTTTTAAACGTTTTGCGGAAAAATCAATGGTTCAAAAATCAAACGTTTTATCTATCACTCTGAAAAACCACTTTTCCGCATATTAATTGTGGTACGTCTTATGGAAGTTACTCTAAGTAGAACATTGAAATGGCTTATTTCCCTTCTGCACTTTAATGAGTTGCCCTTCCGATATCTTTTCATGGCGCTTGACGGATCAACGTAAAGTCCTACGGCCTACTCAGGTCCAATCGGCCGGAAGTTAGATATCTCCCACACACGTGGTGAAATTCGAGAAAGTCCCTTTCATCGCTCCAGTGGTAGATATGGAAGTGTTATCTAACGATCAACGTTATTTGCTACGAATGGCCATGGCGATTAATTCTGGCGAGTGCCCTGCTAATCTGGCACACGCAAAGCCTGGTCCTGTATGCACCTCAAGATTGTTCATTACAGCGGCTTGAATTCTCCGGCTCTACACGCCCTTGACCATGCCTTCATCAAGTTTGACATAGCTAATGAAATATATTTTGAATGTCTACGTTCCAACGTGACTCGCAGTGAAGACTTATCCCACTAGGGTTGACGGTGCAACACATCTGTGGCTTCACATTAACCGGGCCAAATTACTGCCAAATCATGCCAAATACGTATTTTTTCCCAGTCATTCAGAAAAATGAATAATTTGGGCATCAAGGAAATGTACTTCTAGCAATGCTTTTTGATGAGAGGAAAAGGGTTAGAAAGCTGGCTGTTCACGTGAAAGAGTCACAAAGTGCTCTGCCAGCTTTCAGGTAAAAAAAGGACTTCCAAGTAGGACTACCTTGGAGACAGTCCACTACTTGGAAGTCTTTTTTCCAGTGGACTGCCTCCAAGGATAAAAAATAAACCTCCTCCTCCACTGGTTGTTTAATAATTGCGAACATGGGTGCAAGCGAAGTTTCTCCACGCATCTTCTTGCACAACGCGAAGTAACCTGTTGAGTGCTCCCGAGGGTAACGGAAGCTGATGTTTCCGAATTGGATCGTTTGACTCAAAACCTATGAATAGCCATCTCAAAGAGCAAATTTATCGTATCCCACCACTCGACGTAACATACGATTGTCACATGAATAGCGTGCGCTTGCCTGTTATTTTCTCACAGTGATAAATGCTAAAATCCTTGTTTTTTCCACGTGTATATCTTTCAGTGTATCTTATAAATCTTACATTATACAAGGTATTGCACGTCAATATCATCTACTAAGTTTGATAATAAACTAGCAGTCGGAAAACAGAAGATGTTCTAAAAACATAATCATACATAAATATTTTTCAATCTTTTGTGCAGATAAAATATTGCATTTGAATATAATTCAACCAGTAAAATGTAACCTAATATCGAATATAAGAATTTAAAAGCATTGCTTAAGCTTATAATCTGTTGATTGTTCTCGTAACAACGATTAGGGGAATTACGGAGGAAAATACTTTCTTTTTCGCAAAAAAAAAACTGAATACCTTATCTATTTACCAACAGTATAATTTACAAAATTCAATATTTCGTTTCACAGTGAGGTTTTAAAATACACTAAAAGAGTGGGGAGTAAAAAGAGAGAGCTTGGCTGTGGCTATGATTTAGCCCCCAATTGTGGAACGGAAAAAGGATTATTTCAATCCATCGATCCTAACGTATATCTCCCTGGATGTTCGAATCATCCGGCCGTAAGGGAACTGAATAATCCAGTCAGTCTCCGAATCAAACTTGAGTCTCCTGTAACTTTCTAGAAGACTTTACTCGCAGACTAACTTCACACAAAGAGAGACTCCCATCCTAGTTCATCAAATCACTCAATTACGATTTGCTGTTTCTCTAAAGGCGCCTTTACTCGCGGAAGTTATCTTCATGAAAGCAGCGAGTTTAGTGATATCTCGAATCGTATCGCTGCTAGTGGGGAATCACTCTTGCTTACACATTACTTCCGGCACAGAGTAATATGCTTTATGAGTAGTATACCTTACTCTATGTTTCCGGCTAACACGCACACAAAAGTATAGCGGAACTAAAAAAGCGGATTATCCAGTAAATAATATCACAATTATTGAATTCTTTTAGTTTATTTTTAAGTATATGTGGTAATTGAATTGCTGTTGCACACCTGTTCGAATCTCCGCTTTTTGGTTACATACGAAATCGCAGAAGATGCGCACCATAGCATGACGGGGTTCTGCTTTGAGTTGAGATAATTGAAACCATATTGAAACCTACCCTACGGAAACTACACTTGTAAATTTATACAACAACTAATATACAATTGTAACACAGCATTATTGTGCAATTTACACAATACAGTTGAGCGTAGCAATACTTGTTTATATAATCAAATACAACTCAATTTATAAACGTCAGTTTTCTTTAAACACTTGTACAAATAGTCAATATACAATCGTACCGTCATTCTTATTTTATTCCATATATATAATAATCTACCCAAACATTTAAAAGAAATTGATAAAGTAAGCACTTTCAAATCCAAAAAAAGAACTACGACAAAATCCATATTACCCACTGTCGGAATAACTCAATATTGTAAATAGCCAAGTAGAAGCATTCATAATTCATACCGTATTCTCTGAACTACTGTGAATATTAACTTAACATCATTGTGTGAACAAAATATCTCATACATGTGTGTATAATATTCCATATATTAATATAATAATATTGTTTACAAAATATAATGTGTCATACTGTAGTTCAATTTTAAATGCTGCACTCCTTTTGTACTTCCCAATGTAAGAACATGACAAAAGGGGCCAATGAGGTTATTTATTTATTCATCATTGTCAATTTTCAGTCGGAAAGTACAGTGGTTCGCCGGATGCGATGCGATTAAATCGCAGAATCGAAATGCTACTTACAGGTAAAATATGAGCCACTCTATTTTCCTTGTAAGTGCAAACCGCGGTCGATTACTACCATAGGCGTATCCAGGGAGGGTTTTGGGGGTTTAAATTGATAGCTTAATTTAATAACAATTTTTAAAAACTTTGATTCAAAACATGCATTACTAAGGGAATTTCAAGGGTCAGTACACCTTCAAAACGTCATTTTAAGATGTATATTTTTCAAAATTCCCGAACCCCCCGTTTTACATGGGGGGATATTCCACGCTTCCCCAGCCCCTTCAGACGATTCTAGATTATTATTATTATTGCATAAATTGTTACAAGTCGACCATTTAGTCGGGTGGTAACATATAACAAGAAAATACTCCTATGATACTCCTATACTAGATACGCCTATGATTACTATCACTATTGATCCCAACTATCATGGAAGTCCGTGCATACACATCGAAGTGTCACTCGCAAAGCTACTGGATGATGATGGATGTAACATCCATGTCTAAAGCCGCCTTCAGTCGCAACAACTAATTAGCACCGGGAGGAAATGTTAATAGTTCACCCCGAGAGCCGGGATGACAACTCCCTAAGGAGGTTCGTCCCAATTCGGGAAGTTTCCGACGGAGTCCTTGAGGGTTGGCAACACTAGGGACGTGGGTGCGGACTGGACCGTTAAAAAGGACATGGGGATTGAGTAGAGATGGGGGGGGGGGGGAAGGCGGGAGAGGGAAGAAGGCACCCTGGGGAGGACGGGATCCGAGATCGATAATTCGCAGCATCTTCCATCCACCAAACTCTCTTCCCACCCTTTCCTCAACCATGAGACTGTCTGCCGTGGGGTTCCGGCAGGGGGTTCCGTGGGAGAGGAGAGGATTGAGGAGGGTCTGGGGGTGAGATTCGGGGGAGGACGCTTTTAATTTCCAATCGGCAGAAGGGGGGCGGGGCCTTTTCGCTACGCGCGCGAGGAGAAGGGCTGCCGGAGTTAATCACTCACCGGCGAGAGTAGGATATCGTCGAGGAGATAGCGCGGGTTGGCGTCATTAGACGCCTCTCACACTTCTTCACCCACCACCCCCTTCCGCCACCCCCTACCACCTCCCCAAGGGGGAGGGGGAGAACTGGGGGAAGGCAAAGAACGAGGACGCAACAAGTAGCGAATCGCTTGTATGGGAGGGCATCTCATGCTGGAATCAAGACGCAGGGAGAGAGGGATATTGGAGACGTTCATCATGTGTTATTCTAACAAAGGGAAACATTCATAGCATTTATTCCGCCTATTTGAGTAGTATCATAGAGTAAGTACATACTAATACATACATAGAGTAAGTAAATACATAAGTATAATATACTTACTCTATGGTAGTATACATGATAGAAAATTTTCCTAAAAACTTATATATACATAAATTATATGTACGTATATGCGTCAACCGTAGGCATCCATTCCTTTTCAAAACTACATCAAAATGATCCATAAGTCACGTGATTCAAAACGGTTTATCAATGGTCTGACGTCAATGCACAATATCGCATCTCTGATTTCGTATATTTCGACGGGAAGGATCACATCATACCATCTCGTTGTCTTCCTCTAAGGAAATCAGAAGGATTACTTTCATAAAACACGATTAAACCAACTAAGATTCTCATAGAAATTCTCAAGAAAAAACGCGTCGGATACCGGCAGCAATACCGTTCTGAGACATCAAAGGCTATATTCCCGATGACGTAGTGTTGTGATGACGCAGAGCTCGCGTATTTTTTAGCAATAAATATTTGCATCAAGCAACGTTGTTTGTCGAACAAATTTTGGTCACGTACATTTAAGAATATGAACTTCACATACAAGTAGCTTTAAAATAATGCACATTCCCCTTTATTGGCATGAAGGGAGGCAAAATATACGAAGAGTTTCAAAGGGATTTAACACTCGTTTCAAGTAGATACCACACTAAAAGAACTAATTTATTGATGTTAGTCCAAGGAAACTGGCTCTCTTTCAATAATTTCTTCCATAATACTCTACGCTAGCATACCTCTTTCGCTTCTTTCACATTCATGCACGCTCTCCTATTTCCAAGACTCCTACTAGTAATATATATTCCTCCCTTTCCAGTCTCTACCACTACGTTCACTCATGACTTTCGCGGTCTACCCCTTGCTTTTACACCATTCACTCCCCTATCATAGATCTGTTTTCTGGCATACGTTAAATGAAATGATGCATACTATTTATTTTGGAATTACTTAAAAGCATTTCGACTAAGGTAACCTACTTCGCCTAGAGGATGATATCCATAAATTCTATCCACTTTATTATTATATTCCTAAGCTGGCAAGAACTTTCTCAATTGGTGTTCATTAAACAATGAGCACAGTTATAATGAACATATTTTTTATAAAAATCACATAACAATTTATTCCAGATCATTAGGTATAGAATATTACATGCATAGTGTTTATGCAGGATATCATATCTTTATATATATAAAAGTCAATGTATGTATGTATGTATGTTCCACATCTCCTCCTAAACCACAGGACCGATTTTGATGAAATTTGGAACACGAGTTTGTCACTGATAGACAACAAACACTGTAGGGTTCAATTAACCGAAACCCTATTTTTTCAGGGTTAAGGGTGTGACCCTTACTAATATGTATAAAAATGTTATGGTCTCTGTCTGTCTGTTGCTCCATCACGCAAAAACTACTGGACCGATTGAGCTGAAATTTGGCACGTAGATAGAAAACATGACTGGCTGTAATATATGCTATATTAAAAAGCCCTCAGGGCCCCCACAAGCCCCCGAGGCTCACCCCTGGTGGTCCATGCTAAGCATTAGGTTCGGTGCAGTGGTTTCATTTTTTGCTTTTTAAAAGTACTTTCACTCAAGATATAGGCCTGGGATTTTTTTTATCGGATGGCTGAATAAAGGAAGTTTCTAATTTTATCAATCGATTTCCTTCTACCCTCCGAAGTTGTCTGAAATTCATGTTTTCAGCTGAAAAATCTCACATTTTTATCTGAAATCAACAATAACATATTTCCTTGACAACCATATATTTGATTTTCAAAGGATATACCCGCCTCTAACTATTATATGTCATGTTTTCCTACAGGCCCATGATAGTACGTAAAAAGAAAATCCGTATAAGAGTCCCAAGGGCCCTTGATAGATTGCTTCGGGGGGTAATCGTTAAATTCAATGCATATTTAACAAGTATACTCTTCAACGTCTACTCTCAAAGTAGCTCTCAAAGGGACATATATATGGGAGAACACTTACGTAGTAAACGTTACACATAAAGGAATTAATAGACTACACACTTAAAAGAATATATACGTGCAGCGAATATCAATGGTAATAATGCCTCTGTTGCTACAACAAACACGGCGTTGTTTATTATCATTTAATACTCAGATGTATTACACGTAGTGAAACCGTCGGCCTCTCATTGCGATTGCGAATTGTTTCTTAGACCAATTCCCACATCATAAATGTCACGAGTTATTTATATGTTTAAAAGTGTTAAAGTGCAGTTAACTTAGGTACATTCACTCAATCATCGAGTTGCCTATTCTAGACTCTCACTGTGTTGTGTACCGCTGTGTTTCCGTTTCTTGGACTCAAAAATATAATTCCATCAACATGCCTAATAGGAAAAAGAGTAACCTTTCGAAAAAATCTTCTAAAGCAAAATGAATGTTTTATTTGCGAGAAAATGAGCCCTTGAAAGAAAAACGACAAAGGTCAGACTTGGATGGTCAAAGACATGCCCACCAGCGATCTCATGAGATTCTCCTCATGGTGTTTCTCGGGTTACGCTAAGATCCGCACAAATTTCATCCTTACCCAACCTACAGACGGGTAACCAACTATAAATCTGGTTCAAATATAGACGCATCTGTTTCGAACATTCAGTCTGCGTTAAGATGGCGGAAATTATAATGACGTCACTACATGCTTCTTACCCGAAAGAATAACGGAAATTCTGCGCAATCAACGACATCCGTGCATGAAAATCGAAAAGTGCACTAAGAATCACCATAGATTTTTTTCATTAAGCAACGGAAACCAATGATTATGGCTATTCCGAAGGCGCAGTCCCATTGATGGAGGATTCATAGGTCAAATAAACCTGGCTTCTGCTGCCATTACTCCTCTTGACGTTGTCAACCGCTGGATTGTACCCTTCTGTCCAATCCTGATTAAGATAATCAACGCACATATCAACGTTGAATAGTGCAACTGAATTAAGTCATGGAATGCAAATATATGTATGTACACAAGGGAAGCGATAGAGCTGTTAATCACTCAGAAGACGGCTCAAGAGAACCGGAGGGACGAGGTGACCATCTATCAACCTTTGCTATTTAAGTATTAATGAGTCTGCAAGGCCGATTTTTGAGTTTCCCGTGCATGAAAGTGAACCAATAGTCACTATAGTCTCTCCGTGCACATGGAAAAATGTCAGTGTGTCTACTACATCGAACACAACATACAAGATAGGTTACGAACTCCTCAAATGACCACGCATACTGTTTTTCTTCGGGCTTTGCGGTTTTATTATAAAAAATAAGTTTAATGTTTTTCACACCCGTTGAATTTCAACGGGTATCTTCCGCTCGTACCATATAAATGTCGATTGTGCGTTGAAATCTTGGTCGTGGGCGAGTATAAAGGAAGTGGGCATTTTATTTCGAAGCAACAAGAGTGAAAATAGCAGAAACCAGCTAGATTTAACGATGACTACCGTATGAACAATATTAAAGATAGTGCCGCTATGTCTTAAACGTAAAAGTGAATGAATGTAAGCGTACGTTGCTCCTGATTGGTCATTCGCGTACATCTCCGCCAGGGCGATTATATTTTTGTATCGAGGGTCGATAATGATGGTTGAATATTATAGTAAATATAATAAAATAAATATTGCAAACCGAGCCAAAACAGGGCACCGTCTACCGAGGTACTTTCATTCCCGTGGTTGGTAGGTCGACTTCGAGGGCAGCTTTGAAAATCGACAGTGACAGCGACGTGACTACAGAGCGTCTCGACGAGCTAGCGTCACGACAACTTAACCCACTCGAGGTCACTCACGACGGATACCATTCATTTATTGGCAATTAACGCGCGAAACATTTCTTTCTAAGTCCCGGGAGAGGGTGGGAGATTCAACCCTAACCGTGAGGAGGGTCGGGAGAAATTTCGGCCGAGCCCTCCCACGCCAAGGCACGTATCAAACGTCGGGGCGGCCGCCAGGGAAGAGCAACAAGTGAACGCCGCTATTATATATACACCAGCGCCCTTCCTTCCTATTACGAGAGAAGACCAAGGAACGTGAAGTCTGACTGACAATGAGACGAGCAGCTGCCCCTAAAGGAAAGCCTCATCGCCAAAAGCAATTCCAAGAATCAAGGTTATGATCATTCACAATTCGTCGAATATTCACAGTTAAAGAAAATAGAATTATAAATTGTACTTATCTACACTAAAAGTTTTATTGAAATATGTCACCTTGAAAATGACGGTTACACGTTGAAACCTGGGTCAGTAAAATAAAAAGTTTTGAGTGCGGATAAATACAATAAATAGTTTTATTCTCTTTTATTGTGAAGATGAAAATATTCCACAAGGTTAAATGTTAAACTATTGGCTTTTAATTCGTCGAATGACAAGAAAAATAGTCTATCTCAAAGACTGGTTGAAAATGTAGAGTGCTCGAGTTTTCCGAGAAAACCCAGCCTCGGAAACCCGAGAACGCTTCGTCATGAGCAATCTCCGGGAAAACTCTGAGCTCTTGCACTGACGCTATATACGTAGTCCGGAAAATAGCAGAGACGACAGTAGAGTACAATCAACCTCTCTCCATGTGTTTTGTGGACCTAAAGAAGCCCTTTAATAGAGTTCGCCTAAAAGACCTTCCGAGTATCCTGAAAGAAAGGAAAGTTGCTACGACCTTAATAGCAGTAATCCAAGATATATACACGAATAAATTCCTTAAGTCCGCTACTTTTTAACCTAGTTATGGACGAAATAATAAAAAATATAAAAAAAACCTAAAAGGATATAGACTTGAAGGAAACAATATAAATATTCTACGTTACGCAGACGATGCAGCTTAATTGTAGAAAATAAAGAGGATTGATGGGGATTGATGAAGATAAAGAGGATTGCAGAACTTGATGAGATTCATGGGGATAGGAAATAAATATAACATGGAAATAGCACCGGCTAAAACAAAAACAATGATAACATCAAAGGAACCAATCCGATGTAGAGTTCAACTAAACAAGGGCATCATTGAGCAGGTAATGAAATTCAAATATTTAGGGGATGTTATAACTTGTTACGTACATTTATATGAAGAAGTTAATGAACAAATAACAAAAGCGGAAGGGATCGGGGGCTGCCTGCACCAGACAATATGGAGAAATAAATACTTGCGAACAGAAGATAAAAGAAAAATTTAAAAAACAGTAACTAGGCCTTTTACGACATACTCCATGGAAACTACGGCACAAAAAAACAAAACAAAACAGAAAACACAGACTCAAGAAGTAACCGTGCTAAGAAAAATAGTGGACAAGAGTAGGATAGATAGGATTTGCAACTAAAACATCAAAGACTTATGTAAGGTAACTCAAAAGACAGAATGGACAAATAAAATAAATGAAGAATGGAATGAAAATATATCAAGAATGGATGACTCAAGAATCGTCAAGACAGCTAGGGACAGTATACCATCAGGAAAGAGGAGCATAGGTCGACCACGCAAAAGTTGGTCAGACAACCTTAATTCGTAACTCATAAAGGCATAATCAGAAAGAACAGGCAAAATGCCCTCGAAGAAGAAAAAACGTAATTGTTACCTCAACAACAACTCAGTATAGCTTTCCTCATCACACAATTTTCATAAACTTCATAAAATGAAGGAAAAAGGATGGCTTAAAATTAGGAAACATTTGGGGGTGCTGGAATAGAGTTAAAAAGTCGGAAAGAATGCTATGTGTTTACTAAAAAACGTTAGCAAAAATAAAACAGAATTTTATCCAATGAACACCATGCCTACCTATATTTAAAAAATCATTGTTAAGTGATTTCATGTCATATTCTAGCCACGCTGTTGTCTCACGCCACAAGTAATCGACCTTTGCCCTTGAGTAGAACAGCATGTCCTTCGATAAGGGTAACAGATGCTGGGGGACTTTTCTGACCCAGCCAGATGACATTGCAGTTCCAGGAAGCTTCCCAAATTTGGCCAATACGATATTCTCGTATTAAAAGCCAGTCCTTGAACTTGATCACCTTTGAAATTTGTTATGCAATATACAAGTAGTTACATAAGCAATGCTTTAAATCCGCTTGATCAGATGACGCTCAAAGATTCAAGAACTTAGTTGAATCTCAGAAATTACTTGATGAGTAAGGTTAACACTCACTTAGCCTACAAACACATGATGGTAACATTTCCATTAGATGACTTTTTACTCGCCATAAATAAACACACCGCTGGCACAACAGCTGAGAGGGAATATCTGAAGATAAGTCTCCCATTGAAATGCATAAGAGCGGGTATGAAATAAGAGAAACTAAGGCTTATTTGACACAATGCTCAGAAATATTGGCGAACATTCAAGTAGATTAAAATACAGTTACCGTTGGAGACAGAGGAAACATGAATATTAACTTTCAAATCCAGACCTGCCATAGCTGATGTCAACTTAAGTTAACCTTCGGCGGCAGAACGTCTGTGATTTGATAGAAGAATTTAAATTAATTCACCATCAATTTTCGTAACTTATATACACAGGCGTTCCCTAATATTTACCCATCGATCATCGATCGAATTTTCTCTTTGAGCTAATTGCCCGCGTCGAGAAACGCATCAATTGGAATGATCTGATGTCAAGGGCATTCGTGCGAAGACGGAGCCCAGCGAGAAAAATTGATTCCAATAATATCCACACGCGTAAGAAAAACAATAATGCCAACAACAAATTGCCTGGGTTTGGAGCTCCCCGTTCCGTTCCCACTCCACATCCCTTGTAACTTTCCTCTCTTTGGCGTCAAGCTCTTCACAAGCTAGTGCCACTAAGTTTCGCTACGCATATAACAGTGCTTCCGAGAATGCAGATTCGGGTATGGACACACATGATTCAATAAGCGAAGGAAAAATACTATACTAGTGAAAAAGTTGAACTCACTACAGCTTGATAATGGTCCTAATTAGTATATACCCTACGGAGTCATCTGAAAATCAATTTAACAAGCCCCAGTGACAAGTTTTGAAATAGCGAGACAGACATAGGGATGAGAGAAACCTGAGCATTGACCTACTAGTAGAGCGGTTTGCGTAGAAGGAACCGTCATCCCATCTCAGCTTCGTTAAGATAATAGAAGAGACATGTGTCAGAGTAAGAGGCGTTAACGAAGAGGAGAGAACTTGCAATGTGTAATATACTTACTCCCAATACTTTAAAGAAAATTTAAGAAATACTTTTTAATCTAAATCCTGCAATTATCCGCATAACTAAGTCGTCGCATATCCGTCACTGAATCCACCGTCGAAACGTTGGAGAGAGAAAAAACGGTGCCCTATTAAGTGGAGATACCGGGGCAAATGGGATCCTTGAATGTAGGTATAAAAGTATAGAATGGGATCGAAGAAGCAGGACAACGTTAAGGCAGTAGCATAGCTAGTGGATGTTCAATCTATGCGAGACTATGGCGGAGGAGCGACAAACCCCAGGCGTCACTCTTTCCAAGCAATTGGACTAATACGATGAAAGGTTTATCGGTCGTGTTCGCAGAACGATTCAAGAGCGAAGAAGCTAGTTCATCAAACAGTTTAATAATGGTCTTTACATTCTTGATCAATACTTTGCTCTATTCTATGTTTCAGGTAGGGGGGCCAAATTGCAGGACCCCACTTTCAGAGGGCAAAATGTACTACCTATTAAGTTCGCAAAAATTTTAAAGCAAAATGCATCAAGTATTCTTTTTACTCCGTGAATCTGTCCACACCCACATTGGGTGCATAATTGTTCCAGCTGAGTCACTACACATACTACTACCTATGGCGTAACAGCTGAAACGGGTCGTTTGTAGTAAAATAAATCTGTGGAAAACAAAGTTTCGTTCTTCTTATAATAATGGACAGGTTCCACAAGTATTATCTTCGTCACATGATTATGCCTTCACGTTGAATTGATAACTGCCGCCTGCCTGTTAAAGATGAGGCTAGCTACTCGGAATCAGTCCGTGAAAGCGTGTGTCGCGTTCATAGTGTACCCGCATTGGAATGGGAAATTGATAACGTGATAAATATCACCCCAAAAACCCACCCCACCAATACCGATGTAGATACTTTATCTCATTTAAATACCACAAGGTAGCGTGACCTCGGAGGCGTAAGTTCGAATCCCAACGCTGTCATACTTTTGCGAGCAATCGAAGTCAAGGTTGCGCTGAATTTCTTCACTCCTTCGTCACACCCTGCTTATTAAAAATATATTTTTAATTTTTATCCTTATTCCATTAGGGCTTTAACATTCTTCAACTCCAACTCTTTGATCAGTCAGTCTGCTCTCGTGCTATGAATGTGTAAAATAAAATCGGAAAAGGATAAATTACTTTGCACTTATTCCACTGAAGAGTATTATTTATTGAGCCAACATGTTTCACTGCACTGCAGCATCATCAGTCCTGAGCTCCTGAACGAATGCAGCGTGTTTGGTACTTCATCATGACGACACTGGGAAAATGTGGGCAAAATGTCCCGCGTATTCTTTGTAGACAAAGCCTTTTTCAGTACTCCTATAAAATTACACCCCGATTACTTTATTCATTTATCTATTATTAAACAATGTATGAAATTGCACAATTTCCTCAACCGCGCCCTGGGGAAAATCGACGATTGAACCATTTTCTAGATCTTCACTTCAACTTATGAATCATCTATGCCACAAGGCTGGGATTTACCAGGATACATGACGATGTTTAACATTTATTTTGGGAAAAACCCGCTCCGAGGAGTCTGATATATGCCTGAATGAGAAAGGGAGTCGAGCGCGTGGCCTAGTCAGTGGATTAGGTTAGGCATTAGGTTTTTAGACCGAGACCGTTGATCCTCTCCATGACTCGCAATACATTAATGAATAATGAATGAACGCTTCATTAACCGCCGCCCCCGGGTCCATCGATCAGATTGGCCTCGCTTCCTTCCGGGACTGTCGCTCGAGAGGAGAGGATGACGGCAACAAGGCGTTGAATGGCGATCGAATGGGGCTGAATATGGGGTTGAATGGACTCGCGAGGAGGCACAAACCAATCGGGAGATCTAGGAGCACAGAGGAGGGGTCCATAATTCGATTCCGAAGACCCAAGTTAAGAGACGCCTCCAAAGCCTGTCTCTCTCGGGTATGTCACCCGGGACTGAGGGAGGGAGGGTCACACTGTGTTAAGGGTTCGAAAAGGGGACGCTTCTCATCACTCGATTGTTTTTTTTATTTGATTTGATCAGTGGTGTCTGTTGGAGGTGCCAGGGGAAAGAACAAGGTTGAAACGAAGAAGCGGAATGTCACGGTCGAATTTTAAAACGAACTTGGGCAAGGTCTTCTTCTAGATTTCTCCTAGGGAAGGAAGGTGTGAGAATAGAATACATACATGAAAACAGCGCGGTGGCGGTGGGTGTGGATACTGATATAATGGTCCTGTGAGGAAGACTCTTTTATTTTACTAATTTCCCAATCGTTACGATAGCACAAATGATTTGGCGCGCAGTCACGCACACTAGTGCAAAGATATACGCCAAAGCAGGTGAAAGTCTTAATGAAATAATCATTTGACTTAACTGGGATTCGATCCCGGGTCTCCCAAATATCGGTCAGGTGAGTTAGCCAGTTACACCACCAAGCCATCTTAATTTAACGCAAATTCTGTGCTACAATGTAGACTAGGGACGAGAACAAGTTGATCGTAAAAACCACCGCTGAAATTCTTCCTGAATTAATGACTTGGTGATGTAACTGGCTAACACACTTGAACTAGGGTGACCAACTATTTCTGAAGAAAATAAGGGAGATTTCTATATTCTTGACAAAAAATAAGGGAGATTTAGAACACGGCAAATTTTCACAAAAAAAAGCAATGCAGTGTTTGTAAAAACATTAGACGGTGCAGGTCCAATCCTGGAATATACACTTTCGCATTTAAAAAGATATGTACACATATACTTCATTTTCTTTTTTGGTGGCGTTGTAGCTTCGTCATCACTGCCCATTATTGTATTAAAAACTCTTTCCCCTATACGGCTCACAGGTATTGTAGAGAACAACCATTGAAACGAAATGTCGCCAAAGCACCACCAGCTGTGCAACACAAAGAACGAAAGAAAAGTTTAGCAGATAAGGAGATATAAACTCATTGGTTGGTCATTTCTAAACGAGATAATCGATAGAAAAAACTTGAATCATTTGCCTCTGCTCTCTAACGTTTACACGAATTTTGACCGTGTGCGCAAAATTTAAATGATTGAAACTGAATGATTTTGCTGGACGAAAAAATACGGGAGAAATTCACCCAAAGATACAGAAAATACGGGAGACGGGAGATAGTGAAAAAATAGGGTCAAATGCGGGAGATCCCGGGAAATACGGGAGAGTTGGTCACCCTAACTTGAACGGCTCTTGGGAGTTCAGTATTCGAATCCCGGGCAAGCCGAATGATGTTTCCGTTGGGAATTCCACCCTCTCTGATATATATATTTTATTTTAATTTCCGTAACAGTTTTAGAGGAACAGACGTAAAAACAGGATTCTGACTTCTACATGAAAATTGATTTTGATGGGTGAGAGTATAAATCACCTTGCGCTAAAGCTGATGTCCCACGGCAAAACCTTTTGAAAACAAATTGGCATAACGGGTTTAACTACTTTGTGATAGGCAGACTTTGAAGGAAATTAAATTTTATTCCACGAAATTATATTTATAAATCAAGAAAATTCATGGAATAAAATTGCATTGCCATCAGAATCCGTTTGGTCAAATATCTTGTCAAAACATTTGACCCTGGGACATTGGCTTCGGTTCCAAATTATATTTAGGCATTCAAATCACGATTAATTTAGCTCTGAATGCTTCATAATGTTCATCTGTTATAAAAAAAATCAGTTACTTAAAGAGGATAAATGTGCCAAGGAAGCTGCATTGTATGTACGTTGATAAATAAAAGTTATATTTTTGAAATCAAAAGATTCTTGCAAAATTGCGTTGAATGTATGCATGATGAAATAACGTAACGTGCAATTTTCCACAATATAAAATTTACTAACGACCTGGGTTTCAATGTTTATGCACCATATTCACGAGGAGATGGCGCAATCACCTGAAGATGATGTATAAACATTGTAACCCAGGTCGTTAGTAAATTTTATATTGTAGAAAATTGCACGTTTCGTTATTTCATCGGTTATATCTTTGTCGTTAAACACTTAAATACCACCAAAAGGGCACCACACCAAATTAAAATTGTAGATTAATTCTCAAGCACTCTGTTAATAAATATTTTGCTTGTTAAAAATGCATCACTATTCATAAAAACTTAACCTAACGTCATGTAAAAGAGCAATGCACTGTAATATATATCGACAGACCGGCTTCGTCATTCTAATGAACAACCCTTACTGCTGTTCTTTGATGATGACAAGTATAGTCTTGGAATCCAGCCAGGTCAATAAATTATTAGTCTGTAGTGTATTCCAAAGATTTGTTCTCTTATTATAGGTATGCATAACTCAGAATCATTTCATAAATTTGCCCCGCTTAGAGTTAATCATAACGAAGCCCTGCTGTGAGCGATAGTTGTAATAACTCGGTAAATACGGGAATACAAAGTCAGATCATACGTCATATTATTCACATCATTCTCCAAAAATTAGCACCAAACGAAAAGTTGGCTAAGAAATGGAATGAGTAGGAAAGAGGCTTAGTTCGACAGAAATCTTTTTCCCTATTCTATTGTATCGCGCATTATAGGAATAATTGTTGCGCACCATTTCACGTGGGAATACGAAAATAAACTTGTAGGAACTAACTATGTATACCATTCCACAATGGTGCATGCTAATTATTCCCAAGAGGGTAAGTAGTTTTGTAGAGTCCCAAGAGGGTAGTAGAAGAGGGATTGCCAGTAAGAGTACCGCTATTTTTATCTCTTAACACGCAATGTAACCCTCAACATCGAGGTAGTATGGCCGAGGGGTCTAAGGCGCTGGTTTAAGGCAACATTCTCTTCGGAGGCGTTGATTCGAATCCCACCGCTGCAGCTGCAGCGGTGGGATTCGCACCGCGCTGCCAGAATTCTTTGCCTTCTGTTATTAGCTCCCAACACATGAGGGAGCGAGGATTAACATAATAGCGGCCTATCCTCATAGACAATACTTATTTACGAAAGAATTTACTATTTGAATTTATTTTATTGAAAAACTGTTTACCATTTACTATTACGAAATAATTTACTATTTAAATTTATTTTATTGAAAAACTATTTACCATTTACTATTACGAAAGACTTTACTATTGAAAAGCAGTGTGAAACCAATCTATTTTAACGCACGATGCATGTGCAAAGCACCGTGTGAGCGTAGCACTTATTTCTTCGAATTGGCTCAGAGCCTAGATCTGGCAGATAAGATGTTTTGCCCCCACCATATCCTCTTTAATGAATCCTATGTTAATTCACCTCATAAGCATTCCACTTAAGGGGATAAGGGGAACTAAACATTAATAAGAAATATCACAGAGCTAAAATTGAGCAATTTTCATTAGTATTATCCCTTAAAAAGCAGTGTAACAATTCACCATCTACATTATACACCAAAGTGGCCAAGTCAAAAGAGGCAAACAGAATATGTATCCTGACTTTAACACCTCGAGAAGCACGTGGCCGTAAAAGCTATAGTAAGTCATAATAGAGATCATAGAAAGTTCCAGGCTTGCGAAGAATTAGTTCTCTTTAGTTAAAGACTCTTCAACGTTATCCATATTTGCAAGAAGATGCTGTTTCCTCAGAGATATGTACAAGCGTCGGATAAGAAACACATCGCGGAGCGATTTACTAGCAAATGAGCGCTGAGCGCCGAGAGTACTGACGAAATTTTTCCTGCTTTCGAGAAGAGTTAACTGAGGGTCATTTCGACGGAAACTTACTTGTGCGGCTCCTGAAGCTCCTCCGTAACGAAGTTCAGGTAGTTCCATCCGCCGTAAGCGAAGAGGCCGGAATAGAATGCGAAGCAGATGCTCCCGAAGTTCTGAGGAGTGTCAAATGAACCAGTCAAATGCGACTCCCCACCTGAAAATTTTAATAAAACATGAAATTATTGGAGAACAAAAATTCTAAAAACCTCTCCGACGTCCAAGAAGCTTTATCAAATAACAGTTAGGGCCAAAAAAAATTCAGAGCACAAAACTACGGTCAGGCACGCCTATAATAAGAAGCTATGAGAATAAGGAAATGGTAAGGAATGAAGAAAATTAAATTTGGAAACACAAATCAGGTCTTTTGAAGAAAAAATAGGATGGACAACAAAAGTAAGCCATAGTGGAAAGAGTCAAAATAGAAAAATAAAAGCCTATACGAGTCTCTTTCCTCTTCCCGGAAGTATATGCGTAAAGATATTCAAATACGCCAAAAATAAACATCGTCACAAGCAATGGAGGGAGTGTATGGGTGGAAACTAATTTAAAGAGTCTAGCTACACAAATGCGGCCTCTTCGCAGGCACTCATTTTATATAGGAACTCAATCCAGGAAGTATTTACGTGGCTTAGGATGAGGTCCTGCGCCAGTTTAGATTGAGACACATCACCTTGTTAATTGCTTCCCGCGTACTAATGTCGGAAGACAATAGTCTCCCTCAGACGAACTCCACAGAGCAGCTGGCAGAGGACGAGGCCAAAATCTCACCTACTACCTCAAACAGCCGCCTACCTTCCGCATTTTCGACTGCTTTGAGATGTCCTTGAACGCATACCCAGATAAATGCTACATGTTCTTGAGAGAAATATTGTTGGGAGGAAGAATATGACGTAAAACACAAATACCGTTGTACAGACTTACTTTGATAATTAGATAACATCATTAACGAAATGGTGCAACAGAGAAATTCAGACGAAATCTCAGCTAACTAGCGGAAAAAATATAAATAATAATCAGATTTGATGGGTAAACTATTTTCACGGGGAGGTATTAAAGATTAAGAGATAAAGGCTCTAATCAAAGGCCATTGTAGACTAAATTTAAAGTTACACAAATGATTCATTTTTTGCGAATATTCTACGGAATGTTTCTGCTGGAGGATTTTGCGAGGAGATCCTGACCTGAAGATGAGTTCAGCACTGGACGCGACACGTCATCACCAAAAAGATGAACCAACATGGCGGAACCCGGAAGAATCAGCTTCTTTCTAACAGAAGCGATTTGACGGAATACTTCTAAATTGCTGGCAATTAAATTTCTGTCCACAATGTTGCGGGAGATGGAGGTGAGAATCAAGGAAGGACGGAAGCTGATGAACTCGGCGAAATTTGCAGATGAACAAGCGTTGTTTAACCAGTCAGCCAAGGGGTTGCACAATGGACAATGATAAGTGCGTTAAGAGATACAGCGTGAAATGTATGGGATAGAGATAGACAATGAGAAGACGAGGGAATGAGATTTTCTTGAAGTTAGAAGGCGGGGTTGAATATAAGGTTGGGTGGGAATCAAAATGGAGCAGGAGGAAGTTTACGTACCTAGGTAGCATTTTGGAGGAAAGCGGGTTTAGTGGCGGGAGCATGAGATGCAGAATTGCCCTAGACAAGGAAGCATTTCCCGAGAGACGAGAATTGATGAGGAGGGTCCGAGGAGATACGCAAAGAAAATATTGGTGAAAACTCCGATAGGGAACGTGAAGCTGTGTGGGTCGGAAACTTGGTCATTGCGGAGAGAAGATATTACATAGACTAGTGGCATTTTAGATGTGAGTTTGGAGAAGAATGGAGAGGGTGAGCTGGGTAGCGAGGTAAGAGAAGGAGGAAGTGTTGGATATGGTGGGAGAGGAGAGGAAGTTGGTGGTTCAAAGAAGGCATAATATATGGAGGACGCGTTGTGGGGTGAGGGCATGTTGAACAGGTTGTTTGAAGGGAGAAGGATGGTAAACCGTGGAAGAAGGAGAAAGAGAATAGGCATTTTGGACGACACAAGGAGCTGGAGAGGGTATGAGGAACTTCGGAGAGACCTGATGGAGAGCAAGTAATTGAAGGGAAAGTAATTATAATGTCCAAGTAATGGGAGTCAGGAAATGGTTATCCAGAAACCAACCAATCAGCAGGAAGAATGCCCAGTGATGATGATGAATGTTGCCAATGGGCAGTAGGTACTGGCTATGATTACAAAGCCATTCTCCAATAACCACGGGACCTTTTTCTTCATCGCTCAACCAAGAAAACACCATGGTTTACATAAAAAAGTCGGGGAAATTATGTAACTATGCTATTTAGCAAGCAGATTCTAGATCATTTAGACTGATTTCAATCAGAATAATTACAGTTTAACCTTAATTTTGCTTCAATTACTGATTTCTCAATAAGCACTAATGCAACATGTTGCCAAGAGTTGACTATCAAACTCAAGCATTACAGCGACGCACTTACCGATCTATGGCGCTAGAAAAATTTATGATTTCAAAACACATAGTTTTACACGACGGTGCCGAATCAGCACATTCCTCGGCACGGGCAATCGAAGAGGATAGCTGAAGCTTCTCCTATAGCTACGAGAGGATCAACGCGGATTACACCGATTGGAAGCAAAGTCGGCCAAGGAAGTCCTCCGCGTCACAGCTACAGGTGTTCCACCGTCTTGAACGGAATATTTGAATGACTAAATATGAAGAAGTGCTCGGATATCATGTATTCGCAAGCTCCCATCAAAATCAATACTTGATAGCCGTGTGGGCAGTAGCGACGGTATGTCATCCCATTTCGTTGAGACACCTTGTCTCAGTCATTTCGTGAATAGCATTGGGTGAGGAGTTTCATAATCATTCCTAAAAGGGTGGGTTTTACACTGGCAGATTATTCCGCAAGTTCGGTCTATAAGAGCTTGCAGGGGATTTTACTCCAACGAAAACTTTTTCACAAGTAAGTGCAGAGCCAGATTGGCTGCGGTTTACACTGGCAAAAATGCGGTTCTTCAAGCGACTTTTCGAAAATTTTGAAAGTTCAGCAAGCGGAGTTACAGAGTCGTTTACAACTGCAACAAGTTACGTCGAAAGTAGCTTGGTGCAATTACTTGCGCATTAACTTTCCAGTGTAAACCCACCTTAACCTAAGGTAGTTTGATCGACCTATCGTTTCATATAATATCCTATGAATTTGGTCCTATTATTAAGAAAATGATTTCATATTTCTTATGATACAAAAATATCAGCTACTCACCGTATTACTTTTCCAAAGTTAAAAAAAATATACTCCATTTCCAATGAAATATTTTACGGTTGTGCGTTCCAATTAGAAATTATTAAAAATAGCGCTGTTTATACTCGGTATAGGCAGTGCCAACTCTGACACTTTAATAACTCTGTGATTTAGCCAGCCAGCCAGTCTCGTTTATCATGCTGAGCTGACCCGGTCAGATCGATTTGAGATAAATGAGAAAAAAAAGAAAGAAAAATGCAAATAAATTTTTACTGATCGATTTCAAAAACGATAGATTGGTACACGTAGTGATAGTATCGAAGAGAATATGAGCTGAAAGAAACTACGCCTATACAAGTCTCAATCAATCATCTTACTAAAATGCATTCATGCCGTTAAAAAGAACTACTCACAAAGCAACTAGCGCGGTTCAGGAGACACTGCAATTCCGTAAATTGTTTGATAATAGCTAAACAGATAAAGTTAATGCTGTGTAATTTCATGTGAGCACTTGCAATGCTTTAGCTACGAAATGTATTCAGGAAATTTTTGCCAACATTCTTAGTTTCATTAAAATTTAGCACCAACCACGATGCGTTAGTTTAGGAGCTCGATAAATGGACCAGTTTTCCCGTTGTTAACATAATAATACGAAACGAAATCAACATTCAGCAAACGTGTTTGCTATCAATCAATGCAAAAAATAATAATCTTTAATTTGATGAGAAAACGACAGAAATAGATTTCACGGTTTAGACGGTTTCACAATTTTGAAACGGACAGAAGATAAGAGACCCTACGTTCGATAAAGGTGTTTTAGTACAGACACAATTCCCATCGTTTGGACTCCCAAGGTGGTCTTCCTGTCTGCTTTGATATGCGTAACGATCCGCGGCAAATTATGTCGCACCGTATCACGCAAACGGTCATCTCCCACAATGCCTGGTAATCATTGACCTCAACCATCAGCAGGAATCAGCAGTAAAAAACGAATCGATAAAAAAATCGAAGGATGGGATGGGAATTTTTGTGACATTCGGCGACAACATTGCAGGCATTTCCTCTCCTGCTGTATGGTGGTTCCACAGTAATATGACTTGAATGCCATTGATCTCACATTCTGGCTACTTGTAGAAAAACATGTCCTCTACCTGATATGAACAACAAAATCTCCCTTTCCATTGTCATTTTTCTCGAAAAATGAACTTGAAATTACATGGATTAAAATGGGAGAACGGGAGCAACACGGAGAAAAATAATATTTTTCCATATTATGTACCAACCCTTTCATACTAACCCTTCCTTTATCAATCTACACGACTGTCCTTCATGGCGTGAATGCAGTCGACCACCTCCCTCAAATAACCAAACAACCACTTACGGAACTTATGAACTTAACGGAAGCATCCATCTGTCGAGCAAGGCTTTCGATAAAATATATCACTTCAATCTCCATAAGCAACGATCCTTCTCAGGCCCAAAACTACGATTTCGAATCACACGTCTTATTACAGCCTGATTAAGGTGGTTGGAGCGATATTTGTATGTACAAATTTGCGCGAAATTTTGCATACGTGTCCTCATTAGTGATAGCTATAGATAAAAGTGAAAAAAATTGCACCATGCTGATTTGGTTCTTTGGCAATTCTATGCTATTTTAACACGTAGAATGACATATATTTCGTAATAACTCGATTATATATGCACAGATTTTCTTTTCAAATGTGAACTAACACATTCCTTATTTTTATAATTGTTGCTAACAAATATAAAGGTGTCACGCCGAGCCCAATATTCGAAAAAAACATATTTCAATATGTTTAACGTTATGTTATATTCATCGTCTAAATTTCGAATTCCGCGCCGAAAACTCGAAGTCATAACATCCTTTTTCCTTGTACTCACTTTTTTATAGGCCAAAATTCAGGACGATCCCGTATTTACAGGACGTGTGGCAACCCTAAGAATACGACATTAATTTGCTTCGGGTAGCTATGGCAGACACTACTATGTTCAAAGGGCGTATTACTGAGTTTCATCGCGTTTCCATATATTTGCACAGCGGAATAAGAACGCCCTTTAATAACTTACATCACACCGTATGGCATTGGCTAGAATAAGTGAGCACGGCAGAACGACATAGCGATAAGGAACAGATTAATTCTTCAACCTGCATATGCAAGAGCTTGAATTATTTTCGAAATGCCACTCTCTACCTATTCCTATGGACAGCACAATTGACATGGGACGTCAGCGAGAGATACACCGTGAATTTCTCAACAAAACATGTATGCAAACATTACTCGAAAGAGAAGAAATAGTATGTGCGGTACATGACAAATATTGACAAAAAGCAAATGTTGATTGCGGCAGCCATATTGGAACAAATGGCTAAATAGCCAAAACATTTGCATGCGTGCATATAGAAAAATCCAAGGAAAGCATAAGCATGTTTTACTTGGTCATGTTACAGCGTATAATGATAAATAATGGACATTTTCACTAAATTTAATAAAAAATAGCAGCCAATTTGGAAACTGGAGAACATAAATGTGATCTCCATGGATTCAGAGGTGGCTCCGAATCTCAAAAACATTTTTAGCCACGTCTAACTCTTGTGTGAAGTGGCATGTTCCAATCAAAATTTGCAGTTTTATTTACTAGTACCCCACGAACTAAAATATGCCCCAAAGGTATGGAGTGTAAGGAGAATGAACTTGATGGTACATATCGTCTCCGTCTACGCGGTTCTACCCTAAAATTCACCTCAAGAGTGTGTGACAGGGGGTGATCACACACCAGGCATGCACTGGCCTTAAATTGACTGTAATACTGTGATTAGCTATTACACTAAATGCACTTTTATATTAAATTAATTAGGGTAGGTGAAGAGACTTAACATTTAATACAGCTTATATCCATTATTTTACTCCTACGGGATAAGACACTCATAAATTATGGGGGGGGACCAATTATTTATTAGAGTTCAGTCATGCTGACATACAAAAGTTTAGTTATTAAATTTAGGACATATAGAGCATGAGATCAAATAGAACGCCACGCAAAAATTAAAATATGGACAAAAGGTAATAAAAAAGACCATAAAACACTACCTTTAGTTACCATTAAATTATTAGCGACATAAACCATAATCATTGTAGTCCCGGACCATATATCATTGATCACTGATCGATAGTCTCAAGCAGCAATGGATGCGGCCATCGATATTGTGACCAATGAGATATCGAGACGGGATTTGTGTCTCACCTCTGGCAAGGTAAACAACTCCAGCTAATATGATGACCACCAAAGCCGCTATTTTTGCTGCCGTGA
Organism: Pyrrhosoma nymphula; assembly: GCA_963573305.1. Lineage (NCBI taxonomy): Eukaryota > Metazoa > Arthropoda > Insecta > Odonata > Coenagrionidae > Pyrrhosoma > Pyrrhosoma nymphula. The sequence goes on along the minus strand of OY754330.1, from coordinate 64,373,412 downwards.
ACACATCTTGAATCTTCATGGCCCAACGAACACTTATACAGTTGATCGCCGTAAGAAATACTGAAACGAAAAAGGGACACATGAATATTCTACAAAATAAGACAAATTCATAAATAGGAATACTGCTTGCATTAGTCAATAGAATTAGAGGATGAAGATGCTGAGATAAATGCTGTTCACATAATTAAGAGCGGAACTGACTCGCGACACTAATCATTAAACTAGAAATATTTTGTTTGACGTCATTTATTACTTTACCTCAAAATAAATTCCAATAATCTTTCATTTAAAATTTAAAAATTAATAAAATTTAAATTTCATTGAACATATAATTTGACGATATGTTAGGGACAAGTAATAACGGTCATATAGATTAACGATATCCCTCCGCAGATATTTTAACTATGAATAGTTTACGACAAACTCCATAACCAAAACCAATTGTGAGCAAATAAAAATGAGTCATTTTTTCCATATACAAAGCCATAAGTAACACAGGTCACGCCAACGAAAAATGTCATAATCATGCTAATCCATAGGAAATACCAAAATAAGTATCTCGAAGTTAAATTACTTAATTCCAACCTCAATATTCAAAAGGTAGTTTTTCTCTAACGCACGAAATTGCAAAATTCTATGTTAACGAAGTAACGAGTACAATAATACAACTAATGCTATTGATTCAAAACAAGAAGAAAAAAATATAAAAAAGCATTTTGAGAGCCACTTCAGCTTCATAAATAGCAGACATTGACTAAATGTCAACTAAATGTTCAGCTAAGACGACAACAGATTCCGACATAATTTCAAACTCGTTATTTACAACGTAGCTATCCCAAATGGCTGGTGAATAGGAAAAGGGTTATAATGGGAGACTTCTACCGTTCAGGCGTTAAGCCCTCATCTATGAAATTCGAGCCGTCAACTGGTGTGCGAAAGAGTGATGTGGAGGTAGAGAGGGAGCAATGTCTTCTTCGAATCACTTGTCCTCTCCTCCGCCGCCATTCGCTTATTCAAAGCGGCGAAGAGGAGGACCTCCGCCAGCGATTACATAACTTCCCCTTTCGTCTGCGCGATTTATTGACATTCGCCTCTCCAAGGGCAATCTGACGGATGGCCGGCGGGGATAAGGATTCCTCGGAGGCATCCATTTGCCCCACAATTCATTAGAATAATGTCCCTCCCACCCTCCGCCCTGCTTACCATTCCGCCAGCGGTTCCGAGGTGAATTTAAAATGCTGAAGAGGAGTGAATCTGAGGATTGGTTAAATCTATGAAACGGCGGAAAACGACTTGAAGAAAGGGTCCGACTTATCGGCCCACTTCCCTCGATTACTATATTCTGCGCGATAAATCCTATAGGTGTGACATTTTCGCCATGATTTTCAATTAGTTTCTTAGATCACTCTTATACTTTTAAATCTACGGTGAAACGTGGCCAAGAATAAAACCAAAACAGTCCAAATTCAATTCAAAAGCAGTTATCAACCCATTTTCCTACGTCATTATATCTTGCACCGGAAACTCAACAGGTGTGACGTTTTCGCCATTCTTTTCTATTATTTTTCTTTGATGCCTCTTAAACTTTTAAATGTATAATGGAATGTGACCAAGAGCACATAAAAGCAGTTCAAATTCAATTAAAAAACAGGCATTAGCCCACTTCCCTAGACTATAATATTTTTCACAGGAAATCGTAAGGGTGTGTTATTTTCACCTTTCTTTTTAGTTATTTTTAAAAATCCCTCTCCGACTTTAAGATACATGTTGAATGAAATATGGCCAAGAGTGAAACAAAAGCAGCTCGAATTTCCGATGAAGACGATAGAATTCCTCTCCCCTTACCTGTAAAAATCACTTCATAAACTGCCGATTCAAATCTGCAGATCCAGAACTTGAGAAACGTAATGGTGATCACAATAACGTGCCGCATACCTAATTACTCAGAGTATATAGCTAAACTGAGAGAAAGAATTTATATCCACTCGGAACATGCACAGGAAACTATTGTTAATATCGCAGAAATAATGCAACAAACGCCCATTTCTTTCTGCATCCGGACATTTCTGAGAGAGTAAACAAGGTGGACCGGAGCCTTCAGAATTCTTATTCCTTCCCTTTCACTTCTTTCCTCCTTCCTCCAGGGGGAATAAATCATCTTACGTAACTGTTTTTATGGCGTGGCACTGTGGGGAGGCAGAGGGAGGAAATGGGTGGTTGGGACGTTGAGACTGCCGGGACTGAGTTCAAGGCTCCGCGACAGCTAAGGCCATACTTTCATTTCGAACCAGTAATGCCATCAAAAGGTGACCTTTATCTAGACGGCGGAGCGGTCAACTCAAGATTCCCTCGCATGTCCTTGGGACTCCAGCAACCGGGCGCGTTTTCTTCTGGTCTCGTCAGGTGATCGACAGAACTGGCTTGACGTTGTTACAACTGAATGCAACCAAACCCCCAGTGCAAAAGAGACCTCTTGATTCCATACCTGCTTTCACCTTTCACTCCTTTCAAGATGTTTTGAGTAAGATTTTTCCCTAGTCTTAATAGAGACCCTAATTGAATTTCTTTTTATTTCAGCAGATGTAAGAAGCATGAAGTAAATATTGTAATATTAATGGCGCAAAAATACTATTTTATCTGATAAATTTTCTCAGTAATTAAATAAATAAACGTACATAAGTCTTCAACTTCACTAATTTTTTCACACCGTACGGTGAAAACGCCTTCACAACAGGCTTATTTTCGATTTTGTTAAAAGTATTATAGTGAGTGATCAATTTATTTTTTTTAAATACTTGAAAAAGCACACGAACTACACACCATTAACTTTCTGATGAGATCTATGCGTTAGAACTTTCTCATATTTCAAATAAATTCTCGCCGGAGCGCATAGCCTTGAACTGCAATATCTATTGGAAAACGGCTTTTATTTTATGGCAAATATCTCGAAAAGTAGTGCGGTAAGTGGCTGGTATTATGGTATATTTAAAAATGTGAGATATTTTTCTTTATGACGCCAAATTAAGTGATTATTTTGTAAAATGATAACTCGCTTAAACTAACTTAACCAGTAACTATTCTAATTTGCAACTGCCTTACACAAAAGAAATGCGCAAAAAAATTTCTACAGTGGTAGTGAAGCATGGCGAAAATCGTGGGGGAAGCTCGTGTGTAAGGGGTCCGCTAAGGAGCGGAATAAACAGGACAGCAAATGGTATTCAATACTATACGATAAACCAGGACGCAACAATAAAGAAAGTTGATACTAATACGACATTGAGTATTTTGAAGTTGACAATGAAGGTTGGTGACCTTGGGAATCCTGGTAGTCAAACGAGGAGATTATCTTAATCCCCGCGCGAGCTACATCGTAAGACAATGGACAAGAAGGGCCTTTTGCGAAACTGCCCCCATATTTCCCTACCACTATGCCATCAGCTGATTTTTATTTTCCAATTTTTGCAAAGTACACAGCAAATCGCGGGGCCTGTCGAACGACATGCATTCCTTCAGAATCATATGTACTCCTTATGAAGGAGCTGTAATCAACGTCCGCTCCGAAGGTACTGCAGGCACATTAATCTATTTTCTCGAGACTTCATGACTGCCTACTTTGCCAGGAATATTCATATGCATCTCGGACGTTGACAGCTGTCGCTATTTTATCATATCTACTTAACTAATTGAAGTTTTCTCTGAAAGGAGTTCAAGCAATTTAAAAACGCTGTTTTTCAAACTGTCCATTATTCTAGTAACATTTCAATCTCCAGATTTCTTTCTAACTCCCTTCGGTAATGAACTCTACTAAATTTGGATTTTAGCCGCTAAGAATAGCTACAAGATGGTTACAAAATGGTTATCCTACAAAAATATCCACAAAAGAAAACAAAAATCCAATTCTATAAAACAGATTTCCTCCGCAGAGACAGAAAGACCGACAAATTTCAACTGGTGCTCTCTTATTCCTAGGTGACGTCTCTTATGGGTTTTAAACCGTTTGCTAAGCTCCCTTAAAGCAGCATTTTTAATTACGCTAACCCTTTCCCCATCCCTTGGACTACCACCTTATTGCGGTGGAAGGGCTTACGCGTTCCAATGACCCCTAGAGCTGGACAGGTGGGAGCAATAATACACTAGTCAACAGCTATTTTGCATCTGGGATGTGATATGTTAATTATAATGTTGAACTACGACCTTGACGTGGTGGAAGGGCTTGTGCGTTCCAATGACCCCTAGAGCTGGACTGGCAGGAGCAAGTACATTGCTCCTGGTAGGGCCACCCATGCCAGATAGGTCGAAGGGTAGGAGCCAGACGAAAGGTAGTTCCGTGATGGTGTCACGTTAAAAATACCGTTGAGTCGCGTGGGATACCTCTCAACTATCACTTCCCAGAACATGAAAGTCACCCAAAGAGATCTGATTCCTGGCAACTACGGGACGCCGCCCACTAGGGCGGGTGTCGTGCCCGGCAGCGGGGGAGGCAAGGCCTCCGCGGTCGTCATCACACGAAATCCTTGCACAGAATCATCATCAGAAGATACAAGGGAAAGGAGGGAGAAGAAGAAGAAAAAGAGGAAGAGGAGGAGGAAAACAGTGGTAAAAATAGGAACTTGGAACGTAAGGACCATGATGAGGGCCGGGAAGCTTGAAAATATTAAGCAGGAAATGGAAAAAGGAAAAATAGATGCTTTGGGATTGTGCGAGGTTAGATGGAAGGATAGCGGGGACTATTGGAGTGATAACTACAGGGTGATCTATAGTGGGGGAGATGAGAGTCAACGGGGGGTAGGCATGGTACTGAACACAAAGTTGGGACTGAGGGTGGTAAACATTGAACCGGTGAACGACAGGATACTAGTGGTAGAAATAAAAGCACGCCCAACGAATTTCGTACTGGTCCAGGTATACATGCCTACGAGCAACCATAGGGAGGAAGAGGTGGAAGAGGTGTACGAGCAAGTAGAAGAAATAATTAGAGAAGTGCCGGGGAAGAAAAACCTGATAGTGATGGGTGACTGGAATGCAGTGGTGGGAGAAGGGAGGGACGGATTAGAAGTAGGAGGGTTTGGGCTAGGAAGAAGAAATGATCGCGGGGAAAAGGCAGTTGAATTTTGTAGAAGAAATAAATTAGTAGTGACAAACACTTGGTTTAAACATCACCCCAGGCGTAGGTACACATGGAAAATGCCGGGTGACACTGGGAGATACCAAATTGATTATATAATGGTGAGGCAGAGATTTAGGAACAGTGTAAAAAACTCTCGTAGCTATCCAGGGGCGGATGCGGACTCGGATCATAACTTGGTGATGATGAAGTGTGAAGTTAGATTCAAAAGGCTTTGTAAAGGTAGGAAGATAAAGAGGTGGAACCTTGAAGCATTGAAAGGGTTGAAAAGGAGGGAATACCAAGAGCTAGTAGAAAAGAACATAGGTGAAGAGAAGCGGATGGGAACCATAGAGAAGAGATGGGAGGTTATAAAAACAGGCATCGCAAGAGCGGCAGAGAAAACAATAGGAACGGTGGAAAAGAAGAGGGTTAAGAAGCAGTGGGTTACAGAAGAAATGATAAAGAAAATGGAGGAGAGAAGGATATGGAAAAACGTTAACACCGACGTAGGGAAGAGGAAGTACAAGGAATTGAATAATAAACTCAGGTGAGTGACCAATCGGGCAAAAGAAAACTGGTGGAAGGGACAATGTGAGCAAATGGAAAAGATGCAGGAGGAGGGGGAAGTGGGCGCTTTGTACGCCAAGGTGAAAATGTTATCGGGTGGTAAGAGAGGTCAAGCGATACCAAAGGTTAAGGACAAAACAGGAAAGATATTAGTCGAACAGGAAGATATCCAAGAAAGGTGGAGAGAATACGTAGAGGAGCTATATGACAGCGAGAATAGACCCCTTAGCCTAGATCTAGAGGACGAAGGAACAATAGATAAAGATAACCTCGGACCAGAGTTACTTGAGAGTGAAATAGAGAGGGCACTAAGAGAGATGAAGGGTAGAAAAGCCATGGGAACCGATAACCTACCTTCGGAGCTACTGAAGAATCTAGGTAGTAGGGGGAGAAAATCGTTTTTCGAACTTACTCGCAGGATCTACGAGGAAGGAGTATGGCCAGAGGATTTCGTGAAAACAGTATTAATACCTATCCCGAAGAAGAAGAAAGCGTCAGAATGCGAGGAGTATAGAACAATCAGTTTAATTTCGCACGCAGCAAAAGTGTTGCTTAGAATACTAAATAGAAGGTTGGAGAGCAGAGCAAAGTGCTATTTAGGCGATGACCAATTTGGGTTTAGGAAGGGGAGGGGAACCAGAGATGCGATTGCGGTAATGAGGACACTTATAGATAGAAACATAGAGCATAATCAGGATGTTTTCGCTTGTTTTGTAGATTTCGAAAAGGCGTTTGGCAGAGTAAACTGGGAGAAACTAATGCAGATACTGGGGAAAATAGGAATAGACTGGCGCGATAGGAGACTCATCCGAAACTTATATATGGGGCAGAGGGCTCAGGTAAGGGTAGCGGACGGTGAATCAGGGTGGGCAGTTATAGGTCGCGGGGTGCGGCAAGGGTGCCCGTTGTCGCCTTTACTTTTTAACATCTATGCTGAGGAAATGGTGAGAGAGGCATGGGATGAGCTAGACGTGGGAATGAAAGTAGGAGGCCAGTGGATAAAGTCGGTTAGATTCGCAGACGACCAGGCGTTGGTGAGTCGGTCATCGAAAGGACTGCAAACTTTAGTAGATGCACTGGAAAAGCAGTGTGAGAAATACGGAATGAAGATAAATAATAGGAAAACAAAAGTAATGAGATTCTGTAGGACAAAGAAAGCGAAGCTGGTGATAAGAGTAGGAAGTCACAAACTGGAGCAAGTAGAACAATTTAATTACTTGGGTAGTACACTAGAAGAAAGAGGACATAGTAGCAAAGACATTAGGAGGAGAATAGCGCTAGCGAAGGAAGCGTTCAATAATAGAAGGGAGCTGATGACGGGGACCTTAAGTAGGGATGTAAAAAAGAGGCTAGTAAAGAGCTTGATATGGAGTGTGGCGTTGTATGGGGCAGAAACGTGGACCTTGAGAAAGGAAGACGAAAATAGGCTTAAGGCTTTTGAGATGTGGGTGTGGAGGAGGATGGAGAAGGTGCGTTGGACGGAAAGGAAGACAAATGAGGAAGTGCTTGACATGGTGGGCGAGGAGAGAAAACTTATAGATGAGATTAGGGGAAGGCAGGGTAGGTGGCTGGAAGGGGTAATGAGGGACGATGGTTTGCTGAAGGTCGTGATAGAGGGAAGGATGTTGGGTAAGCGGGGAAGGGGAAGGAAGAGAATCGGTTTTATGGACGGGATGAAGAAAGGTAGGACTTATGCTGAGATGAAGAAAGAAATACAAGAGGTAGAAAGGGCACAGCACGTGTAAGAGTTCGTTGGATATTCTCTGACTTTCATCACCACCTACCTCTAACCGGTAGATTACTGTAATGAATGAATGAATGTAATTTGGTGAGTAGAATCCGAATCTAACTTTCAAAATGTTCTTGCACGTATGATTATTGAGTTATTAAGGTTTTTATTGTTTATTTTCCGTATTTCGCTGTTTACCGAAATACATACTAATTGATATATCAATTAGTATGTATTTTTGGTGTGTAGAATCCGAATCTACCTTTCAAAATGTTCAAACACGTAAGATGTTTGAGTTATTAAGGGTTTTTTATTGTTTATTTTCCGTATTTCGCTGTTTACTGTTCTTTTGTCTAGATGCCTAATTTTGTATTTTTTTTCGATCATTGTGATTGCACAAATGATATGATACGCAGTCACGCGCACGGGTGCGAAGTTATACACCAATTACGGTGATATTTACCATGAAGAAATCATTTGACTTGACCGGGATTCGAACCCTGATCTACCAATTGCAGGTCAGGTGTGTTAGCCAGCTACAAACCAAGCCACCTTACTTCAAGGCAAATTTCAGCGGGTGTAACTGGCTAACACACCTGACCGGCAATTGGGAGATTCGGGTTCGAATCCCGGTCAAGATTTTTTTCGTGGCAAATTTCACCGTATCGGCCACACAATAAAGTACCCAAATGTATCTTCAGCGCATTTGCCTGTGCCCCGAGATGAAGGGTTGCACTATTCCTGTCTGTAACTTACAAGCCACAGTATCAGACCCAACTTCAAGTGAATCAAAAGGTGCTGAACATGTACATCTACATCTACATACTACCCCGCAAGCCGCCTCAATAGGCGTGTGGCGGGGGGTGTTAGGGCACCAGCCGTTTACATATAAAAAGGAAACACTCTAATGAAATTACGCCTTGCATTTATTAAAGTCCCTTATTGTTCGGGGGAAAAACGAATTCCCATACCTATCCGTTCGGCAAAATATCTCTCTTAATTTATCGTTTCTGTCGGACCTGGAAAAATAGTGGGGTTCTAATATGATGTTCTCCGTGTCGCTCTGAAAGATATCTATCCTCAATTGCTCAAGCAATCTAAGCCTAGCACGCAGCCTCGGAGTCTCTAGCGGCTCCCAGCCTAAATCGTTTAACATCAATGTAGAAGAGTACTGCCCTCCATCTCATTATACTTCGCCTAAACTCTTTAATCAAAAGGAACTAAATGATGTGGTTCGCGATTTGAACCTTTCGAAACAGCAAGCTGAACTCATGGGGTCCAGACTGCAACAACGGAACCTTCTAGCTCAAGGAAAAATTTCCTGTTTTTAATCAAGAGGTACTTCCTTCGCTCAATATTTCCACATGCAGAATTCAATGTGTGTATTCAGAGATGTCAAAGTTCTGATGATGCAGCTAGGTTTACAACATAATTCACAGGAGTAGCGACTATTTATTGACTCCAGTAAGGAAAATGTGAAAAACACTCCATCGGTTGAGCCCGATAAAATCATTTTGCCTCTTCTTCATTTCAAGTTGGGCCTGATGAAGAACTTTGTAAAAGCTCTGGATAAAGGATTTCGGGCCTTCATTCATTTGAAAGAAAAGTTTCCTAAATTAATTGAAGCAAAGCTGAAAGAAGGTGTATTTTTTGTACCACAAATAAGAAAATTGATGAAAGATCCAACCTTAGATACCAAACTCACAAATTAGATGCTTGGTCCTCTTTCAAAGAAATTGTGAAGGCCTTTTTGGGAAACAAGAGATGCTAACTATGTTTCCATTGTGAATGATCTGTTAGACAGCTACAAGAACATGGGGTGCAGAATTTCGCTTAAAATTCACTTTTTACATTCCCACCTTGATTTCTTTCGGGATAATTTGGGAGCCGTCAGCGATGAGCAGGGTGAACGCATTCATCAAGACATCCGTATGATGGAACACCGTTATCAAGGTCACTAGAGCCCTACGGTGATGGGTGACTACTGCTAGGGTCTTGTTAGGGAGAGTGATGAAACGGCAAACAAAAGAAGGGCATCGTTGTCACATTTTTTTAATATCTACGAAGATTAAAGTTGAAAATATGTTCTGAACTAATTTAGACCTTCTATTGGCGTCATGTCCGTATATAAATATAAAATAGAATTGAGTTCTAAAGTTCTGAATATGTATTTCTTGTTTGTTTTAATTATGTCATTGTTCGCCAGTACCGTTTTTGATTCTGCTGTGTATCTAGGAAATGTGACGTGATAGAGAAAAGCTTATTTTACCAGACAATTCAGCGCCCCAAAATTAGATAAATCCACCCATTTACAAACCAGATGCAGAAAAAAAGGTTAAATTTGTTGACTAGTGATCAGGAAGGGCCACCCATGCCAGATTGATCTAAGGGTAGGGGCCAGACGAAAGGTAGATCACGTTATGGCGTCATGTTAAAAATACCATTGGGAAGTGGTGATGGGAAAGCCCACTCAACTATCAATCAGCCTGAAAACTAGGTGATTTTTACTAACCAACCATCGATACCACCAACGATAACCGATAGTTTGCACCAAAGATAACCGGTAGAATACCCTAATAATAATAACCCTTCTCTAACTCCTCGTAAACGTAAAAATAACGCAAGATAGACTACTCAAGTCAGGAAGTAAAAAAAAATATAGTAAATAGATACAATAAGGCATGAGTCGGTCAGACTGGAGGAAATTTCATAACACGCATCAAAGAACACGCCAGAAGTTATAAAAAATATGGAATCCACCTCACGTTGTCAAACATCTTCACGTGAATAATCATCTTAGCGACTAACCGAGGCAAAAACTACATTTGCCTCATCCGTCATATCACAACTTAAGTCACCGACTGGGTTAACAGGGGGTACAATCAATTGAACTACACACAAAGTAACGTATATTACTCAAAAGGACACTTATACAGCATAATGATGTAGTATTTGGATAGCCAACTGTCAATGCTCATAGTGTAAAATTTTAATGTTTGCTCCTCGCCGAAGCGTTGGACCGAGCTACCAATTTTGGTGTCTCTCACGGGTGTCGGCGTTCGAAAGTAAAACTAAATTTCTGTGGATCCGGCAAACTTTTCTTCAAAATGTTCTCACCTGAGACGGATGAGAGGATGAACAGCACAACTAGGATTTGTCACCATAGCTCATATCTCATGATAATAGATCCGGCACAAGTTTGAGATTTCCAAATTACAGCAACAAGCATGATCGCTAGCGATCTCGCTGAGCTAATTAATTTCATAATTAATATTGCTAGCTTGCTACTCACCCCCAGTAGTATATAGTAGCTGTCAATCAATCACGATAGGCATTACACTCGCTCTGCAGCATTCAATTTTTAAATAGGCATACATGGGGCAAAATAATTTTTAATAATAATGCATGCTCCAAATTTTCGGTGCTAAGAAGAATAATTTTGATTTCCCTTCCATTTCATTCGTTGAACTCCCTATAAAACAATTCCAGCGTCATGAATAGCTTAACGCTGTTATTATTATTTTCAAAATACGTTAATAACATTCCTAAACGTCCTTCCGCCGCACAGTGGGAAATTTCGGGACCTCAGGCGACAAAACCTCGCTCTACAGCTTATGGGTGGATGAAATGATATGTTTTTTTTTTAAATACTCATCATTGAATGTAGTTTAAGGACCCGCTGCGGAAAATACAGGTTAGCTTTATATTTTTACGTGAGAGTTGATTGAACTAACGTTGAATTTGAAAATATGTTGAAACATCTTTGAAAATGTGTGAATATCATAAGTTTCCGGTGCAAGTTTTCGTGCGTAAGTTTAGTGAAATAGTTTAAGCAATTAGGAATTATCCCACTTCTACTAATACGAGACAATATTTAATGTACTAGCGAGCTTGTTTCGAAATATCATAAGGAGTTGCAATTTATCACCAAGAAATTGGTTTTCAATAACAACTTCAGAAATCGCAAGAATTCGTATTAGAAGTGAACCATAGCAATTCGTTTTAACGTGGACATTCCCATCTCTGATAAACAGCAAATAAAGAATGACTTGAATAAATTATATAAGATATGCAAAGAGAAGTAACATACTTTAATAAGAATGATAAAGATGGATGGATGATGATTCAAAGATGTTTCAACATATTTTCAAATATACCGTGCAAACGAATCGCGCCGACGCCTTCAATGCGCTAAATTAAAACGGAACCAAGTATAGATTTGAATAGATAGAAATGAAAAAAAAATTGAATAAAATAATAGAATGAAAAAGAATAGAATTGAAACCAAAATAGGTTTGAAGAAATTTCGAGGCGACATTCCGCATTATTCTCGAAGCCCATTCCGCCATTAAAGTCGGCACTCTGAGTATACAGTGTGTCCTCGTTTAACGTTGTTAACTCGTTCCTGAAAATGTAGACGTTAAGCGAAACAACGTTAAACGAAGCAGTATTTTCCATAAGAAACAATGTAAAAATTTAAAATCGGTTCCAAACTCGCCAATTCTTCATTACATAACAATAACGATTTCTTGTGTGAGAATAGTAGAAAAGTAAGGGGTATTAGATGAATGGTAAAGGAAAGTGAAAGGAATGCGCATTTATTAAATGTAAGAAAAAAAGGCGTGAGATTCTTAGTTTTGGTGAAAATAGTGTTTGAAAATGACCAAATTCGCGTATTTTTTGTGATATTTTGACGCCATATTGCGAGATTTTTGGAATTCCCGGTAGAGGGATACGGACTAATTTCACGTCTGAAATATGGTCTTACCCAACCCCCCCCCCCCCCCAACAACGTTGGGTGTCTGTGGAATGAAACAGGGGTGCTAAGGTGGGACAGTACGGCTTCGAGAAGGCCATTTCTGAACGGAAAAATAGGTTATTTGGCGGATAGTTACGATTTATTTTCACTAATACCCTTTTAAACCAACCCACCCCAATGGTGATTGGTTTGCGTAAAATTACGGCGAGAGGCGAGTTGGTGATGAAAGTTCCGTATGGAGGCAGTGGAATGAAGTACCTCCAAAGATTATAGGGTAGCTCCGAGAGGTTACCCGTCCCTCCTGAGTGTAATAAAGCCGTCGAAGAGCGGGAATACTTTTAAGTTGAAGGCGGGAAAAGTCATGGGCGGTGGGTATAGAAAATGAAGACACTGCTTGACCGCTGCGCCATCTGGGGGAACTAGGAGTAAAAGGTCAGTATTTTCAATATGGCGTCCAGAAGTAGATTTACATCACAGGTTTAAGTGAATAGTTTACGAAAGAAAAAGGATTTATGAAGCAAACGAAAGGTAAATGCGCTTATGTAGCGTAGCAATATAAGTGAAATAGGTGGTATAAGGTGATCGGAAAGCAGGTGAAATTAATTTTCTCCCAGACTGGACGCTATGATACAAATACCACGGCGTATTTTAATTACGCGGACAGTCGAACAGATGATTTCACTAGTCAGAGATCTTCATATCTTAGATGAAACAAACTGAAAAGGCATTTTTAAAAGAATAAGCACCAGGTTTCCCTCCTATATTTCTGATATTTAGTGCTGTTAGCACCGGCTTCACTCGGAGTAAAAGAAATTTTTGTTTTTCACTGCGGGAGCGTGCGCATGCGAATGCAGTGAAGGGCAAAGATTTCGCTCGCTGCGATCGCGAAGACGTAGGATATCAATTAAAATAGTGAGTGAACTAGGGAAACTCGGTGCTGTGCACCAATTTTTTGTTATTTCGTAACAAAGTTTTAGGAACAGTATCACCCTCGACGATTTACTGCATCATGGAGGGTTTAGAATACTTCCTCTTACACACTTATTCAACACGAAAAAGACGTTTTCGATACACCTCAAACAGCAGTAAATCTACCTTATGGCGGCATGGGATTTTCAGGTATTTTTTCCCGTAGATATCTGCCCCTGGATCTACCATTCGGACATGGTATTATTAATACCATGCGATTGAAGATGGTACACTATCGTTGGTTTCAGTTTTAAATCACCTGATGCATTGCCCCCCAATAACAGCGTAGTAAATAATAAGCAAACATATAGTTATGAAACAAAATAACGTAATAATTATTCGCTCAGGTGAACTTTTCACACACGCTATGAGGAGTTAACGTCAAACTTTTCCGCCGAATGGAAATTACGCATCAGATACGCCAAATTCCTATTCGTTATTCATTTTTTTTGGTTGCGCAAAATTTGAACAACGTTATCGCGAAGCACTGACGACGTTGAACGATTTAGGGTTTTAATTGTTGGACAACGTTATCGCGAAACAACGTTAAACGGGACAACTTTAAACGAGGACACACTGTATAGCTCAACAGAGGTGGTGTGACGGAACTTCAGGTGAATAAATACATAACTTTACAGGTGAAGCTATTTCCGCCACATTGACAGGCCCTAAAATACTGTGATTGCCGTATGAGATCGTGAGACGGGATGGATATTCTAACGACGAGTTCATGTGCTTCCTGCTTTAATGTGAGATAATTGAGAGGAACGTAAAAGCTTTATTCCTTAATAAATTAATTATACGAAGCATTGTAAATGCCAATGCGTGCAATAGTTTTGAAAACATTCTTTTTTATTATATGGTTGCCCGCGATGTTCATTCAATAATACTGAAATGGTAATGTTAGTTGTATTTCCTGGTCACTTCCTGTATTTGTCTTTTTACTTTAGAAAGCACAGGAACTCAAGAGCAGATGATAAACGTTTCATTGCTCCCAATAGCCTATTCCTCCTTAATTTATTCATTTTATGTACAGAAAAGGTATAGAAAACTATGCTTAGGATAATTACGTAAATCACGGACACTCAACATGGGGGAAGCCGCAACACCTTCGTTTACGGCTGTTTACGGCCGAGTGTACACAGCGCCACCTCTGGTACTTTTAATAACTCCATGGTCGGTTATACCGTTTAGACCAAAAATAGAGAATAGCTCTAAATTCTTCTTGGCTTGGACTCTACCTTGACTTAGGTTTCCGGTGGTCTCGTTTGATTTACTTCTAATCTAACATAAGATGAAATCCTCAGGTATAGGCGATGCTTTGTGAATGGTGGGCCACGCTTACTCGACACAAAAGCCTTCCCATGCACCCCTGCTCTTGCTTCAACCTCGCCCGTGAGCCTTCACGGTCGTGCCTAATCCTAAAACAATTTCAATTTAATCTCCTTGAACAGAAAGGCCAGCGATGCAGTGGCGCATCGAAGCCGTTGACAAGTGAATTAAGACGCGTCCTTACTCTCACTCTTACCGAGCGCTTACTCTCGGATTTCTCGTAAAAGTTCACATCATCACTTGTCACTTCTGCTTAGACCACCTGGCTCATTTATAAGGTTATTATAGCCCTTGTCCCACGGTAAATGTTTTCGTAAATTTATTTATGAAATCCATACTCATGAAACAAGTTTCAAAAACGTGCATGCCTCGATGTCACACGAGCAGGAAAAAATCATGAATTTGGCGCTGGCAGGCTGACGACCTGAGCGAGAAATTCCTGTCGTAAAGAGTTTATAGTGAATAATCTGTTCGAAAAGAAGAAATGGCAAAGTTTTCCACAGAGTCTAAGAGCCTAAGTATAATAATTAGGAGCAAAATAATATAGCCCGAAGTATCAACTAAATGAATTTCATGAAAAAATACTGGATAACGATAATGCACATAGAAATACCACAGTCTGAAATACCAATGTAGCAGTTCCCTAAAAATAATGCGTGGTTAATGATCAAATTACAGCAGGTGATTCAACAACAGATGTTTGCACAAACTAATTCTGCTTCTGCCATACAATGAAATTATATCAACAATTCCCTCAAATATACGATGCGTATATTACTAATCACTTCACCTTACTTCAACTTTTGGTAAGTAAGGGATAGTTCAATGATTTTTTCATCGCAAGTAGTTTAAGTAGTCTCTGGCGAAGCGAATGCGCAGAAAGAAAACGCAATGCGAAAAGACAGAGCGCTAAAACGATCATTAGTCGTGCTTCGTCAATAATTCACAGAGTTACCTAATTTACATATATTCACAGAGCATTGGCACGCGCATGCTCCTTCCGATTCTGAGAGTTTCATGAATTATTCATGAATTTAATTTACGAAAAAATTACCCTGGGACACCGCATTTACAATTTCCTACATTTCATTAATGCTTACCGCAAGCATTCCCTCTCTAATCGCTCATCAAGCCTTCTTCTTCTCTCATGTCCACCTGCGGTGACGCGTCGCTCTCTCCGATGCCGTCTCCGACTGAAGGTCTCACTTTCCTCACGCGTGGACTCATGCTTCCCTCATTACGTAAACTCAATGCCTAAGCCGGAGAGTCTCCTCACACCCCACTATGACTCAGCTCTTAAGTCCGTTTTATTATTATCAAGGCAATCTGACAGTTGAGGTAGGTTGGCAGCTTGAGCAAGATATCAATTAAAATCAAAATCGGACTCGCCATAAAGAAAACGATCTCATCTTTCCAATAAGAATAATTTAAGAGCCACTTACCATATTAATTTTCGAACTTATTTTCAAAGAATGCAGCCATTTTCGATGGGAAATGGTGTCTAAGGGTATGCAGGACATGCACTTCAGAGAGAATTTATTTACAAAATGAGGAATTTCTGTAGTTTGCATGCTTTCTCAACTATTTAAAAAAAATAGTCAATTACTAACAGCAGTAATTTTTACAGAATAGCAAAAATATCCTTGGTTGTTAAGGCGCTTTCAGCAAGAAATGAGTCAAGTTAACTACACATTCATGCATATTTAGTTAATTACTGAGAATTTCAGTAATTGAAAACACATTTTTGCGTAATTAATGTTAGAGTATTTACTTTGTTTCTTAAAGCTACTTGAATTTAAAAATAATATTCGAATATGGTCTCTATTATGACTATGGAAAACCTACCCATCAATCTTCAATGGCGTAAATTACCTCATTTGTGTGTCACCTCCCAAGATAACTACAACTGGCAAATTAAGATGACAGGAACGGTAAACGTGGGTCATTGAGTGCACATTTAAATTATCTTTTAAGTAAGTGGAATAAAATACTTGGACCACATTTCATTTTAGTGCATCTGTTTGTACGCAGGAACTCGCTGCGCTGTAACGGAAATGATTTAAGAATAAAATTTTTAACTATTTTTATAATGTAAAGCATATTATGACTAGACTTTCGGCGCGGCATTCGAAATTTAGACGACATTACATTTAAATGATTTTTTTCGAATATTGGACTCGGCGTGACACGTTGATATTTGTAAGGAGAAATTATAATTACAAAAAAAGAATTATTTCGCGTCTATAAGAAAATTGGTACATATGTATTCGATTTTTACCAAATACATAAAATGTGCCATAAGGCTAAGAGTTAAAATAACATTATATTACCAAAAATACCTAATCGGTATGATGTAATTTGTTTTCACTCATATCTATAGATACCACTTGAAAACAGGTAGGTATTCACAATTTCACGCCAAACTGTACAGAGACAAAAATCGTTCCAAACACCTTAAGGACTGGGGGACTTACGGAGGCATGCGGCGGCGAGGAGCCTGATGGAGTCCTCGGGCGGGTCGCATCCTCCGGTGAAGAACGGCTTGGCGGCGTAGTTGGCGAACGTAATGGCCACCACTGCCTGCGTGGTCGGCCTTATGATGAGCAGCGCCACCCACAACCGGAGGAAGGCCGGAAGCGGGCCAAATGCCGCCCGGATGTAGGCGTAATCCCCTCCGGCACCGGCGCCCCTGTCGAGGCAAAGGGATGGAGTAAGGGTTAATTTGCGAGAAAAAAGATTTAGAGACAAGCGAGTACCCTAAGTGAAAAATGCAGACCCCTAAGTGACATTTTACCTTTGTTAGGGTTTGAAATTTATTTATTTAAAAGTTGGCCCTAAAATATCTAATTTGGGTTTTACATTGGATATTTAAATTTTAAGGCTTGTATAGTCCGCGTAAAATGACTAGTTGGCAGATAAACCCACTCTTATCTAGTTTGGAGAAAATAAGTAAACTTACAGGATCCCGAATGAACATCTATAATACTTAACCCTTATTGTATGCACTCAATAATACTACTACTAATAGCATTGAGTGCAGAAATAAATAATGGCTATCACTCTTTACATTTCTAGTAGAGGTCAATGGAATGCATGGAAATATTCTTCAGTTATTGTCCAGGAGTGGTGGTAACAATATTTTTCTACCTCCAAAAAGAGAATACAAAGACCTCCATATAAGAAGCACAAGAGCGGGGCTCAGTATAAGTGAAATTTACGACAGGCGTGATCAACGGCCATACGAGGTCCGTTCACCACCATATAGACAACACTGGCCCACGCCCAAAACATTTCGTGTTCTATTGGCGGCAGCGTCCATTCATGGAGCGGGCCTGGGGAAGTGGGTGGGCGAATTTCAGGGTGCCAGACTGTCTTCTTCACATTCTTAAGTCCGTCGCTCCTTCCTCCGTCTACTTGAGCGGAGCTGGGATCTACGAGCAAACTAGCCCTTGACTTAACTAATTCTCTGTGTAGAACTAAACTAACCCCACGCAAATTCTGATAACTTGACGGGCATTTTTGCATTGGTTAATTTCATATTTGGTCTCACAGTCATATCTACAACTTTTTTCTATCAGGTACTGTGCAAGCCACCTCCAGAGTGTGTGGCACGGGGTGATTCCACACCAGGTATGTAATACTCGTCCCAGTTCAAAGCCAAGTCCATCACGCTCCCCCGGCCGCTAGGCGCAGACCAAAAAGTAGTCAGGAGAACTATGCACGGCCAAACCAGAAACTAGGAGAGTGCTACGCTACAGAACATGTTAACATGCAGTATACTGGTTAGATTACAACTGCTGATAATTACTACTAACACTATTAATTCATGAATACTACACGATACTAATTCAAGCAGAGAACCAAATCATGCGTGGCATTTCAAGCGGGCAAGGTAATTATATGTAAGTAAACACAAGTACAATGTCTATTCCACCTAGTGAGGGTAGGAATTACATAGAAATGATCTATCAAAATGAGCCTTACATTTTCTGGTGTTCTAGCCACGGCAACCAGGAGGAGCAGGAAGCGGAGATATTCAGCCAAAATGGAATAGGATGAGAATTTTGTGCCAGAGGAGCACGCTGTGTTTTACATTTACAAACCATAATTCATTCCCTAATACTTTCTTAAACGATCAAATGCCTTCCTGAACTCCAGCAATTACAACCACCGTTGAAGGTGTTTCCACAAACAAGGCTCTCGTAAAGAGTGTAGGCATAATAATTTGACGGGGGTTTTACAGACCTAAATTAAGTTTTCAGGTCAAGTTTTACCGAATGAGGTGATTTTGTAAAAAATACAATTTTAAAACTGTTTGACAGCAATAATGTATTCATGGGCATCAAAAATCTTTATAGCGAGAATTTTAATGACTAGAACCTCTTGATCTAGAGAGATGAGTGGACGATTCCCTTAAGCGGATTCATTCCGAAGTTCTAGGAAGTAAGATCACCAGAAATGGAAGGCGTAAAGCAAAAGTAAAAAGTAGTATCGCCCAGTTTCTCTTAGGTGCTCTCAGCAGAAAGAAGAAAATCTTAACCTCAAAAACTAACAGCCTTGAAATTACAAAAAGGTTTCTTAAAACATATACATGGAGTGTGGCCTCATAAGGATGTGAAACGTGGACTCTGGTGAACTTAGAAAAGAGAAGACACTACACTCATTTGCGATTAGATGCTAAAGATGCATGCTTAAAATCAAATGCGGACAAATTCCAATACGGAAGTGCTTAGAAGAATGAACAAGAAAATAAACTCGTGGAAATCTATCGTCAACAGAAGAGCCCAGCTTGTAAGACATTTATTGATACGTCAGGCACTCGTAAATACAATACAAGAGGTACATGTTAGTGGGAAAAGGTTCAGGAGAAAACTACGAAACTAATTTGTAGAGGAAATCTTGAAATATGTGAGATATAGGAATCATAAAGTGATGAAAATGAAGGCGAAGAAT
Organism: Pyrrhosoma nymphula; assembly: GCA_963573305.1. NCBI lineage: Eukaryota > Metazoa > Arthropoda > Insecta > Odonata > Coenagrionidae > Pyrrhosoma > Pyrrhosoma nymphula. The sequence goes on along the minus strand of OY754330.1, from coordinate 64,353,996 downwards.
CGTAAAGAATTGAGAACGTCTATTAACCACACTGCTTCAAACCAATCTTCCCATATATCACCAAAGAGAAATATCTCTAAGTTTGTGAGTACATAATTCAACAAAGAGTGACCATAATTACTACTCCATGCGTCTTACTAACTCACAGTGGCGACAGAACATTGCGTCCAAACAACAAAGAGATAATGCATAAACTCTCGAAAATACGAAGAGATAGCGTTGTGGTGGTGGCTCGGTTACTACATTTCCATTCAGACGGTATGATTTTGAATTCCGGAACTAAGTGATATTTTGAGTGAGCTTTTTCAGTTACCCACTTGGGCGCCACATACACAGCACGTGTAGTACTCCAACAATCGGATTGAACCTAAATCTGTGGACACTTAGGGACCTTCTGTTAATGCTAACGGGTTTCGTCCTGCATTCCCCAAATAGCGTAAACATCTCAACGTACCTCAATAGTAGTACATGTTCTTCATGGTGCTAATGACATCAATTATGGATCACCTTCCCTAAAACTGCATACTACTATTGCCAGAAATTGTATATACTACGAGGAAAACGAAAAAAAAATATATTTCGATGGCTAAAAGCGTAATAATTATAAGTCCAATTTTGTAAACTTTGGGAAAACGCAAAAAGAAGATTTCGAACTTGGGGGAAAACTTGCCAAAGACTCCTAAATACTCAACAGTCTCATAAATTTATGCATTAGATAATATTTATTAGACCACAATAACACTTTTAAGCTAATTATCATTAGTTCTGCCTGCTTAAATACCAATACCTCATTTGGGGAAAAATTATGGACATACAATGGTTATGCTTTTAGTCATCGATTGATTCATGGAGAAAGTAGGCATTGTTTCCACGTAAAAAAGCTTTTCAGAGCATTCGAGTTCGTTCAAAATAGATTTTCAATTGGAAAGCGAATTTCTGTTCAATTTCTTTGAATCTGGAATAATTAAAACTTTCTTGTCAAGAAACTAGAGAAATCAACAAGAACACAATTATTTTTTTATTATAAAAGCATTATAATTACACTGAAATATTTTCAAACTACCTGAAGCTGGTTTCATTTCGTAAAAATTCTCGAGTGAGGATGAGTTAGGTGGAGAAGAATGTGATACGCGCTTTCAAGGTTGCCAAATGTAAACAAAAAATGATCACCGCATGCTATTAGAGACACTGGAGACGTGACCGAAAGGATGTGCGGTTGCAGACACGACTACTTTTATTTTACGACCGCCACAATCGCCGGCATGCTCTTCGCTTTTCACACGTATCAAGTCAACGTCCTTGAGTAGGATGAACTTTAGCGTGAGAAACACACTTCCAGTGACTTGCACCTCTTGATAAGGGATTGCACCCCAGTTTAGCAGATACCACAGTTGAACTTTCTTCTTCAAAGGATTCTGGACTTAGCTCACGGTTCTCTCCGCTCGGGCCAATGGAGCCCAGTCTAAGGAGAATAATGTTACGCGAGCAGTTTCATTTAATTACGTAAGCGGATGATGGGCAAAGCAGCAGGCCAACGGTCGCCGAGTTTTAAACCGGGAGTTGGGTGTTTGTCGAAAATTTACGTAACGAAGTAATTGTGTAACATAAAGAGCGGAATTCAAGCCTCCAAAAATGTTGGCACTCTCCTCGAAGTGAAGACAAAGGGACGAGCGCGCTGCAGCGACCAGGAAGCAGCGCGAAGAGGAGGGGAAAATAAAACAAATATTCAATGCGGAGGAGTGACCAATAAGTAAAGGAGCAACGACTAAAATTGTTTCGTGGCAATATATTTTCCATCTAAAATAATGTACAGTGCAAGTATGTATATTAAAAACTGTCAAAAAAAATCAGAAAAAAAATATTTTTGCACGGGAAACAGCTCAGGCTATTTACTAACAATTTATTATTTAGGCAAACAAATGAATCCATAATGGTGAAATGCCACAAATGGCATCCGAACCCCCTACCTTTGAATTGCCAAGCGAGACCGTTATCCCGCCACCACCGAATTCGATAATGTTTTCGAGATTTTTCGACCGATACATTCTGAGTATACCTATGTACATTCTAAGGCATTAACCTAACTAAACAAAGGAAAATCACAAAGATAAATGTGAAGCGTGAAGAAAAGCAAACACTCGAGGCAACCACAAGGGATAACCTGAACGGCAACTCATCCATCTAGAACGCATAGGGTCATCCGTTCGAATCCCGCCTTGGGCAAGGGCGTGGCATAAGCCCTATGTGGTTTCAAATCTGGCGAGTCTGACGACAAGAGAGGGTTGTTTGACAAGATCAAGGCAAACCGACACCCAGTTTCATCCGCAATCAATAAAAAACGGGTATACAAATCACATAAATACCTAACATCGACGATTTAAAGAAAAAACGAAAGATTTTATCGTACACATTTATGAATAAATGAATACTCAAGCTATATACGAGAAGATCAAGCTAATCAATAATACGAGAAGAAACGGTGAGGAAAGTTGTGGCTCCCAAACCTTCAGGAGGCTAATTGAAGAAAAACATCACATACTTACGGTTAAGTTTGAATGTTTTCGTCAGGAGGAATTATATAGACTCGAGTGAAATATGGCATGGTTTTAGATATGTACAATGAAGTACTCGGTTATCCGAGGTAATATGGATTGAGTCACCCTCGGGTAAACTCGGATAATACGGAAAATTTCTCTGCGAGATTGAATTGCGACAAAGATTTCACATTTCTATGCCTGTCCATGGTTCTTTTTTTACATGATTGGGATATTTTATTTACCGTGAATCACCTTTAACTCTATTCAACTCCATCAACTTATTGCCGAATTCTGACGTTTGTTTGCATTAGCTAAACTGGCTTGGTACAGTCACAATATAAATGTTTGTAACTCGAATAAAACGGAACCTCAGTAAATTAAGACTCGAAAAATCGAGACTACTGTACCTATACCCATGCCACCCCTTGCAATGAGAGCGTGTGGCATGCAAGTGGTGCTAATTGTTTTGCAAAATGGAAAATCGTTGTTGTTAGATGTGTTTACAAATGGAAAGTCAAATACAACTATGTGAGTTATTATATATAGTAGAGGGTGCTTAACCTTGATTCCATGATTGTTGGCGATTTTGCGATAGAAAGGTGTTTAATCTGTCTCTTTCAGCACATATTGGTTACCTACCAAAGAATCCAAAGACCCTTGCAAGATTTTACTCAAATCTTTATGCCATCCGGCTGCAAGCCACCCTCAAGCACACTTTGGAGCATAATACTTTCTTACGAGGAATAAGGAAATATGGATAACTTTCTCACGGAAACTTCATAATACATTTTTACGGGAGAATATAAAAAAACGGGAACCGTTGGGAGGCAGAATGCAGAAAGGGAAGTCCGCATAATTCTGCAATGTCATCGAGGAGGGGTTCGAAAGAGAAGTATATAAAAGAGGCACAAAACTATACGGGCGTCGACCATAAATTACGTCACTCGTATTGGGGGGATAGGAGTTTGAGGCAGGCTGACTATCCCTGATGAGGGAGGCAGGGGAGATGAGTCATTCATGACGACCTATTAGGTAGGACTCCAGCTCTCTATCCCATTAAGATTGTCGGATTACTCCGCTGAAAACACCGCTAGAGGCTCTTCGTCGTGTGGTGAGAGATAAACGATTTCGATTTCCACGGTAATGTTGAAAAAGAATTGAACTCAAAGACAGCTTTGTAGATTCACCGATAAATATTTAAGAAACCCTCACAACGCTCAGAACTTAATTTGTTGCTAAAATTGGCTCTGTGTTTCAACCCGAAGGTTGGTTTTGATAGGTGAGAGGAGAGCTCACCCCATACTACGTCATTGGCGAGTGAAATTCACACGTTCAGGGTAGGGGGTGCCAGTTCCTTTCCTAGGTCACCTTCGATTTTCCATGAAGTTCTGACAATCACACAGTCGCGCCGCGAGGATTTTCGGAGGGGTTTTCCAGAGAGATTTCATCCGAATTTGAACCCGGGACACCCAGCCCAGCACTCTACCCATTAGACCACCACCACCCTAAAATTGGCTAATAATCGTACGTTTTCTCCGTTAGCTGCGCCGACTTTAAACTCGATATGGGAAATGACAGAAACATACGCACAGTTTGTCTTTACTTGTTTATTAAATTCATTATCAGCAATTTGCATTGTATATTGACGCTCACATCGTGATAAAATTAGATCACGTTTAGCGCTTCGGTCTTCAAAAAGCGCGAAATATGTCGACTCATTTAATCAATAGATAAATGCTGACACGGTGTACATGAAAATTTCCCCAACAAAGAATTCAAGACATTCAGAATATCACATAAAATATTGCAGGGTTTCAAAATTCAGGACCTTAGGATGGCAATTCTGTAAAATAACCATAAACCATAGACATTCACAGATGAGTGCTCAGGGTTTTCTGGATTGAGAGAACTTGGGGTGGGAAAGAGGATAGAGATAACCGAACACATAGTGAGCTCCACCAAGTGAGGAATAATTTCATATCTATTACGAATATACTTATATCTATTAAAAATCCTGAAAAGATACTAATACCACATATGTATTAATACTTCTTTTGAAGGACTGAATTGAGGGTAGTCGTGGGATCGGCAGGGAACGACTGAATTGAAAATGTAGAAAAAACAATCCAGACAAATTTTGAATCGAAGATCAAGTCTGATCATATGAAAATAGAGAATTTTTCGACGATGTGACCACCAAGACTGGGGAGGCCGAACATTGCACGTGAAGAGGATAAAAAACCACTAACACCCGACCGCATGATTTCTCACTCAAAAGATTTTTCCCCGCGCGGTCGCTCCACCAACAGATACCACGGGCGAAATGTTAGCCCGTGGGCACGGAGTACATACAGAGAGGCCAATAGAGAAAATTACTGTAATAATGTTTGCACAATCCGCCATGTTATTAGCAAGTTCCACCCCGGCCAGTCGGTAGTTAGATCGGAAATGGCTTTTTTTCTAATAGAAAACAAACCTCGGGAGTAACTATGGTGCGTCGTAGGCGATGTTTTGGTGGGTCGCGGAACGATCAGTTCGTTCAAAAAAATACATTTATAATTTTGTCTGCTTTAAAAATATAACAAAAACACGTATTACTACTTAATATAAAATGAAAAGAATAAAAGCGATTCATAGCACACTGCGTGAAAATGAACTACAACTACGAAGTACCGTGCAAGCCACCACCAGGGTGTGTGGCACGGGGTGATTCCACACCAGGCATGCAGCACTCGTCCCAGCAGAAATCGGGACCCCGCACGAACACATGAACAGTCGATCAGCATTATACCTAGGCAAGCGCAGTGACATTTACATATTAGGTGGGTCGCGAAAACATTTTCAAACTTAAAGATGGGTTCCATAATAATGTCGGCCCTGTAGGCGACAGGGTAGAGTCCCCGCCTGCTAATCCGACGGTCGCGGGTTACAGCACCGCCTGAGTGGATTTTTCACTACTCAGGACATGGGTGGTTGCGTTCGTCCGTTGTTACTTGTTGAAACACCCGATGTAAAAGGCCAGTACGGCTGTTTTCGGGATTGTGGAAATAAATACATATTACGAAGTTAGGGAACCGCAGTTCTAATGGATCACTAAGAGTGATTTACTTATTTTTTAAGGAATAGTGGTCCACTCACGGTCCGGCTTGCTTCCCCGTAAGGCACGTCCCCAGCTCCGCGTAGCAGATGGCTCCGGCTGCCGAGAAGATCCCGGAGAGGGCCCAGACGACCAGGGCCGGCCCTGGAGCGCCCCCCATCTCCTGTAGGACCCCTGTGGGCGATACGAAGGCCCCGGACCCGACCACCGTGCCCACGATGATGGCCACCCCGTTCCACAGGGTGATGCTACGCTTCAGCTGCACGGGGCCGGCGTCCTTGGGCGCCTCCGTCGGAGACGCCAGCACTCTGGACTCCTCGTCGTCATCTTTTGAGTCGGAGCCACCACCGGATGAATGGGGGCGCCTGGAGATGGCCGGCATCCTCAGGAAGTCCGCTAAACACAAAAGAATGAGGAAATTAGCGCCATGGCTCACGTATCCACCAACAAAATAAAACAATCATTGAGAGTTAAAATGTGTTTATTTATTTTCTATAATGTTTACAAATTTGGCTTTTCTATTTGAGGAATGCGCAGTGTGAAGGTTATGGGATGAAGCTAAATCATAAAATACGAAGGCAATGAGATTTTATGGGAATCTTAAAAAATAAATATAATAAAAATGCCTTTTATTCATGATATAATTTTTCTGTCCATGTTTTATATTTAATTTTGTTAATTTTGCGGATTTTTTGTTTCAAATATTCAATGTAAAGGCCGATGCTGGCTGATTTCGAAATAAATTGAAAAAATTAAATAAAATAAAATGACCAGAGAGTGCTCGCTCCCCACCACTCCCCGTATACTCTCTATCCCTCCCCTTTCCTACCCTCTTCCCCCCAAGGTGACAGATCACTAGTCTTCCGCTTACGACGAAGGAGGAATGACCGCCGACACATCAAAAGATATGTTTTATGTCCTTCTAATTCATAATCTAGTGCCGCAAGCGTGGCGGGTAAAAATAAAGAAAAAATATTGCGGGAGATACTCACAGGTTAAAATTTCGATGGGAAGTCGACCCACCTTTATCGAAGGAGAAAAGGTGATTGAGAAGTGAAACAGCGTTCGAGGAAGGGAGTGAAGGGTGGGGGAAGAGGGAGAGGAGGATGTAAGAGGGGATGGAGAAATTTAGACTCACATCAGTCGTGCACAAAACAGAAAACAGGTGGAGGAATGCTTCTGTGCACCTAACTAAAAAACGGCAAAAACACTGACACCAATTTTGCTCTCAATGGCTTGTATATTTATTTGTGACTGGTTTCGATACGGTGCAAGTTGCCGAAACCGGTTGCAAAGAAATTTTATGATTGGAAGAAGAAATTTTCTCATACAATCGTCGTCTGTGTTGAATATTTTAAATTGGGTACACTGTGCTGTGTCTCACGTAATTTTGGAGTAATAAATATATCATATTATTAAAAAATATGAAGGTGGGAGGGCACGAAATAGAGCAAGTGGAACAGTTCAAGTATCTAAGAGGAAGTATATTGAAGGAGAACGGGTCCTGTGGTAGGGAAGCCAGGTGTAGAGCTGTCTTGGCGAAAGAAGTATTCTCAAAAAGAAGGTAATAGGTGGAGTGGGCTCTGAGAAGAGATGCAGAAAAGACTGATGAAGATTCTAATACAGGGTGACCACTCGTTCAATAAAGCCAGATTCACGGTTATTTGCGTTTTTTTAAGTCGAAAATCACCATTTTCAAGGTTTTTCTGGGTGGTAAAAGCAGAGCCATTCAAAATAATATTTTTGTCAAACATGATACTTGATAAGTTATTGAAAATATGTGGTAGGTAAACTATTTGTTCCATTAAGGTGTTTTTAATTAGATAAAAAGTTGGAATTTACTTTTTCAAATAGGTATTCATTATCAACGTCAAGTTACCGAGTGAATTCAATGCATCCGACTCACGCTGAAATCTTGTCGATATAGTCGTCTTTTCTTTTTTTTAAGAAAAGTCTTCGATATAAACCTCTTAAGATTTCTATATTTTGCATTGATACGCTCACGTTTGCAATATGGTTTAGTTTGCTGGGGAGGTACCTTTAAAACATTAATAAACAAACTGAGAACAACCCAAAATAATTTTTTGAGAATAATATTACGCAAACCAATTAGAGAAAGCTCTTTCCCATTATTTTATGAATTAAAAATTCAACCTTTACAGAATTTTTGTTTTTAAAATGCTAAGGTTGTTTTATATTAAAAGAGGGAATAGTGGAACTGAAAATTTATTTTATAGAACAAGAAGTAAAGATAAGTTAAATTTCAAGAATCCTAAGATTAATAAGTCAATATTTAATAACTCTTTTTTGTCTTTAGGACCGATGCTCTTTAACAAATTACCAGTTGAAATAAAAAATGTAGCTCAATTAAGTCGTTTAACAATGCAATTAAAAATTGGTTAGCTCAAATAAGAGCTATAAAAAAGCCTACATAACGCTTTTAACGCCATATTTCAGTAAGAATGGAGTTACCGCAGTGGCTCCGTGGCTCCTCATTATGAAGACTGCTTGTCATCCTATGGTGAAATATTTCTCCGATGAAGAGAAGCTAATATAACGGTGACTAATTGTATTGTGGCGGCACCCGGCTTTTTGGTAGATGTATATTGATGATTGATTTTTTAAATAATTTATACTAAATGTATAATAGCAAAAAGCATGAATAAAAAACAAGAGGCCACATGACAACCAACGGGGATTGTTGGGTTGCTTAAAGGATAATAAAATGGACCATTAAGTTGGAAGCAACACTTTTTTGTGAGTGCATTACCCGACACCACATTATTTTTGGGTGAAATAAATCTGTATACGGGCTTTGGTAGCCGATCAGCATAAACTTCTACCGGTCGTGAACCCCAAGCCGGGCAGGGCCTGACCGAACAATAGAGAAAAAAGACAAACTGTTGAGAGTAGACTAGAGAAACAGACGGTTTTCCACAACCACTGCCCCTAATTACGTTTTTTCACAGCGATTAAGGGCACGAAGGGTAAGACGTATTTCTGTATCCATCCCCGCGAAAACGAAATATTCGTTAAAAATCACAACATATTACCAGTGGAGTACCATATTACCATATATTCACTAATATGGCATTCAGTACCAACTCGCCAGGCTTAAGTAGCTACCATTAAAATTGAAAAAAAATGAACTTTATACGGATTCTCAATGTATTATTTAATATTAGTAATGTAAAAGTGTACAATTTGTACAAATATCCTGAAAATTCAATCGCCACGCACCATATAGACGAGAATTTGTCTCGTGAAGACTTGAATGAAGAGCAAGACGTCTCGTTCCAAAATTTGAATATGGGAAAATGTTTACGACAACAGACTACATGCTTTGGTTGAACGAGGATAAAAAAACTACTCAAAAGAATGCATGGAATAACGCGAACGGGAACAAAGACAAAAAAGAAGTGTTATGCATGGTAGAGGAGGAATAGGTAGCTGCTTGGGCCATTTACAGGAGAAGAAATCGAAGGAAGATATATAGAGAGGCAATGAACTGCTCAAGGCAGAGATAGTATGGAAAATGCAATACTACATAAATGGGGGATAGGGAGAAAGTACAGGGAATTAAGTACTATGGAGACGCTCTTAATGTATCATATCGTTGTTTAATTTCAGTACATGTAAGGCTATTATACATATAACTCGTTTGGGCTGGCGTAGCACAACACTCGGCTGTAAAAAATCAACGAGCGCGCTGCGGCGCGGCGGTTCCAAGGCGAATTAGTAATCCAGACAACCCACTCGTCCCCGGAATAATTCATGATCCGTAGAAATTAAGTGTAAGGGAAAGTATGGAGCATAATTATTGCCTTAGACCATAAGTGATGCCGACTATACCTAACGCCCTGTTGGATGTAGTAGTCTAACTGGTCCCGCAGAGAAGACCAGCGTCTTTAGGGCTCGAAATTGACTGCTTCGGGAAAGCCAAGGCGGAAATTATCCATAATAAATAAATACTGTCGGTAGAAATTTTCCTCTCGAATGCAAGTGGAAAATTACCAAGTACAGACTCCACTTATTTAATATTTAGGGCTCTTGACTGAGACTCGAAGAAGGATGGTAAACATAGACATGAGGAAGATAAACCAAGAACAGTAAGATGTGCTAGGGAGATAGGATCCAATTGATGGATGGATTTGGAGAAATAAAAAAATGTAGAAGAATTATTTTCCAACGGATTTTTTTTCAAAAGAATACAAATTATTTATTTTCCATTCTACACAGAAAGCTAACCCCGTTGGTGGAAGTCTCCACGCTAACGTAAACTGTTGTATCAATGGTAACTCTTCAGCATGCCCCATTGAAGATTTGAAACAACGGTCACAAAATATATTGCTGGAAAGTCATCATATAGTACCCACCTTTAGGGACGCCACAACACATAAACATACCTTAGGCAACCTAATGTTTCCATACATATTTTACGAGTGCATTTTTGCACATTTTGTTAAAAATAATAAAGTAACTCGTCACAAAAAACATATCGATATAAATGAAACAGACGATTACCTAAAAATCATCTCAATAATAATAATACATGGATTGGAGTGATAACAAGTAGGCATGCGTTAAAAAAAGTAATTAAAATAGTAACGCTAAATTTCAGTATTTTAACCCCACCAGCGTGCGCGATGCAGAATATGCGTCCATTCCCTTGCTTAGAAAATTGCTACATTTTGCAGATAATATTAATAAGGAGACGGTAAACCGAGATTCTAATTTATATAAAATTATCGAGTACTTGAGAGCAAAGCTCCAGATGGTATAAATATCTGGTAGATAAGTAAGTGCTGATGAATCTTTACTCTTGTGGAAGGCAAGCTTTCATGGAAACAGTAGGTACATTCCCATGAAAGCTGCTGGATTCCATATGAAAATGTTTTAACTGTGTGATTCCTCTGGATATTTGTGGGACTTTATTTGTACAGTGACTCTGGGAAAAATTTTGGCGGTGTAATAACTAAGGATACAGATATTTTATCAAGAACAGTTTTTCTGAGTTTGTGCGAAAAACTATTACACTCGGAAAGATGTGTTTACATGGACAATTTTAGCAGTAGCCCCAATTTTTTCCAGAGTTCATAGGACTACTGATGTTGTTGGAACCGTAAAAATTAGCCGAAAAGGTATGCCAATACAGCTAAAAAATAAACTAAAAACGGAGAAATAGTTAGTGAAAAGTGTGGGAAATTGGTGTCGTTGAAGTGGAAAGATAAGCGTTATGTCTCAATGATCACTACGAAACATTAGGGCAAAACACAAACCGTAAACCAGAAGGGTGGACTAGATGAAGTAAATAAACCTACATGCATGATAGACAATAATAAGTATATGCGAGGAGTAGATTCAAACGATCAACTTTTAGAGACCTTCTTACTGAAAAGAAATAAAACAAAAGTGTTATACAAAAAGCTGTTCAACCATTTAGTGTTTAAGGCAGTTTGGAATGCTTACATTCTGTACTACGAGACTGATAACAAAATAACCATTTGTTATTCAGAATAAGCCTTATGGATGAGACCATAGCTGGATATCATAAGCAAAACAGAGAAGCGTAAAGGATGAAACACGGATACTGACACTGAATATTCGCGGCTGATAGGATAGCATTTTAGGTATTCGAGAGAATCCTAAAACGGAATCGATCACGGTTGTGAGAAGAAAGTGTTTTGTGTGTACCAAAATTGAAAGAGAAAAGAAACAATATATAGGTGTAAAAACTGCCCAGGAACACCGTCCCTCTGCCTTGATCCCTGTTTTGAGTAGTACCACACGCAACTCAATCACTAAATAAAGGAGAAGAGAAGAGAGCGCGGAAAAAATTGTTTGAAAAAACGTAAGTGCAATTAGAAAAATATATAGCATGAACAATTGAACATTTTTTAAATGTATATATTTTATAAAGAATTTTTCAAAGAGAAATTACGTCACAACAAATATTTAAGTTCTGGATTCACAAAATCTTCGAAGCAGGCGAATTAAATGCACGCTGAGGGATTCAAATACCCAGTTTAAAGTCACGCTTGAGGGATCGAATAAAATAAAAAGTTAATCAATCAGTCAAATCAGAAATATAATGTTATATTCACACATTTCAAAGAATTCTGGTGAAAATGGCTACGTATCCGGGTTTCAAGCAGTCGCGGTTCGATTCCCCTAAGGTCGATGAAAGTCACAATAAATACATGGCATCATGAAAGGAACTACAGAAAACTGGAATTGACGACGAAGGAAATAATGCTGGGCAGAAAAAATTAACATAAAAAAGACGTATTTCATGATTCCACAGCATAGAGGATGAAATCAGGCGGCCTAAACTGAGCGTTGTAAAGAAAGAAGGATCCCATTCCGAACGCCAGGTAGCAGTGTTTTAAAGAAGAGTAATATGACTGCCATATAAGAGCATGCTCCAAAAATATATATGTTTCAATAAAGTGATTCCCAACTTTCAGGCTTGTGTTTCCAGCTGTAAGCAGACTCCTCTTCCGGTAGAATGTCTTCTTTGATTGGGCTACTCTGCTCATAATGACTTTCTTGCTTCTTCCATCGCTTGTGATTCTGCTTCACAGAAAAAAAAATGTTTCCAGTTGCACGAGATTTTGTAGCCCAATTTTAACGGGACTCCGGAGAACTGGCAGGAAGGATAAGAGCACGTTTCATAAGATTAAATCATCGGATATTATGATAATAGCGTGAACTATATAGATCAGTGGCACTAGTTAATTCTTCCTAAGCAGAAAAAAATCCTCTCTCACTGTCGCATCGTGCTAATGAGATGATTTCCAGTCTATCCTGTAATAACATTATTACTGAGCGATAGCAATCACTCACTCACTCTTGGAAGAGTTCAATCAATTCAAGTCACGGCCTGAGGGGATGATATTCTCGTTCACGCGGCATATATTAGGTGCGAAAATAACTCCAGAATTATCCCCCCCGGGGAATGAAAACCGGCTAAACCTGCCACTTAACGCTTCAAATTAGAGCGATTCTCAAGTCGTCAAAGATCCGTTTTGAAGATCGGCGCAATTGGGAGACTAGGAGTTACAAATAAAACCCCTTTTGTTTCGAGGAAGAGGAAGGAGGGAATGAACGGCGTCGCTTAAACGGCGAACCAATTTTCCCGGACCGCAGCCGAGCTAAACGAATTGACCAGCCACGGATTTTTTCAGTTAAGAAAACCAACGAGATCGTGCTCCACAACCGGATTCTTCGGAGAGGGTGAGCATGGACCTGGGCGACCTTGAGAGGGGGAAGAGCTGTAGGCGCCGAAATAATGGCCTGATTAATTCCACGTGAAAGATGCTCAAAGAGCTCGGTTGGCGTGCGAGAGACGATACACACCCTCAAAGGGATTCACGTTTTCAATGGGTGCAATATTATACGGGTGGGTGTTTTTTCTCTCATATTTTCAGGTACAGGTTTCAGGTTTTCGTGTACCTGGAGAAAAATATTTCCCATGTAATTTTTCCCAATAACGACTGAAGGTTGTTTTTCGATTTAGGAAAAATGACTGCGGTGAGTTTTACATTTATGTAACAATGCAATAATGCATAAATATAAATGTGAAAGCATACAAACTGCACACCGTTTAGTTTCTGTCACGATCTTGACTGAACTCTTCAAAAATTAACTAAATATACATGTTTAAGGCTTCACATTGGCTTATTTGTTTCACGCCACACGCGGAAAACGCCTTCACTGCAAAAGGATTTTTAAATAGATTTAATTAAAAGTACTCCGGTGAGTATAACTCTATTTTTTTAAATAGTTGAGAAAGAATACGAAATACACACAGTTACATTTCTGATGCGATCGATCACAAATAAATTCTCTCTGTAGCACACAGCTGTACCATATCTCATGGAAAACGGCTTATGTTATTTTGGCAAAAATCTCGAAAATCTATGGGGTAAGACATTTTTTATAATTAGTAAAATAAAATCTCTTTCTTTATACTCAATACTAAATTAATTTAATGTTATGCGAAGAGATGACTCGCTCAAAATACTTTCAGTAATTCCCAAAAATCGATACTAGCGTGATCAGTGACATGTGTGCACGTAAAAAGATGGGCTCAGATATGAGCATTCTGAGGGTAAGACAACTTCGGAAATTACGTCATTAAATTACAGCAGTTTTATACAAAATCTATGGGTTACGAAATGAAATAATATGGTACACACGCTTTACCGTGTTACATCGTATTTGTTGTACTGATTTGACAAATTAAGTTTACGGAATACGATAGTTAAAATTTTAGCAAATCAATAATGCATTGGTTAGTTCAGAGTTGTATTCGGTGAACTCCAAATCATTGAGCGATAGATCCACATCAATGAAGTCATTTCATTCAAATAGCAGATCACGCTCGAGAATTATTCAAGTAGCCCGTGAACGATCGGCGAATATTCTTAAACCGCACGATAGTTAGCATTTAAAGCGAAGCTTAGACACGTCCTGCATACAACTCCCATTGTGACCCGCCTCACCAATTTTTTCCCTGTATTCCCCGCTTACCGTCCAAAATCATTCCCACGTTGAAAATTGACAACCTATATTTCAAGAAAACATAAATTACGCAGTCAACTAATCAACATGACTCGAATCAACACTTTTCACAGGCGTCATTTCTCCATTGAGATGGGAATATGTATTACTATTATAGCGTTTCATTACGAACCCCTTAGTTTGTAATTAGGTGAAAAGGTAGATTGGAAACAAATACTTTGAGTAACGAGACATGGCACAGTTACATTATAAATACATACCTCAAGAATGAAAATCAATAGATGTAGTGCTGTCGCAATGTTATTTCACAATTACAACACGTGTTGTGATTGCGAAATTAAGTGGACAGCAACATTAGCTGATTTTCATTCTCGAAAATGCTGTTCCACCACATCTCGTCAGATACGGTTGACTTCATAATAAATACCTCCGTATGGACCAACCACTTGTGACGGCGTAATCTGTCACTCGGGCGAATTATAAGTCAGGTATCATCAACAGCAAGAAAAACTGCTGAGATAACGAAGAATGTACTTCTAATTATTTAAAAATGGCCAGAAAAATAATGACAGAAGGGAGTCTACCGAAATATTCATCGGTAGAAATAATATTTAAGACAGAAGAAGACTCTCAGTGAAGATCGATAATTGGGTTTAGAGCTCACAAAAATAAACAAGGATGAATTATCAAAAGATATTAAGGGACAAGAGCTAATTAATTGGCTTCAAAATAAATACGAAATAAAGGAAAGGCTGCATCGTGAAACCTGACGATCACCTATGGAAATAATGGTCTCATTATCAAGGGCAACCCCCACGCGAAACGTTCAAGAAAACACGGAATAAATAAAGCGAATGTGGAGTCAGTGCTTAGTCAACGTCACTGGTTATTACCTAACGCCATCCCGTTCATTTCATGAAAACATACCTTTCAGAATTCCTGAATACCGAGTCGAAAGCTTTCTTAAAATCTAGTAATAATGCGTCCACTTGTCTTATCGATTCACCAGATTTGAGAACGTCATGAAGAAAGTGCGCGAGCTGTGTTTCACATGATCTACCTTTCCGAAAGCCGTGCTGAAGGCCATGGAAGAAGTTACGACTGTCCAGGAACGTCATGATATTGCTAACGACGATATGTTTGAGATGTGACATGGAGCAGTGACATGTATTCAGCATTTAGCAGTGACATGGAGCATCCGCTCGTTAACGGCGTATTTTCCGTAATCTCACCGCAACACCAATGCTCCCTTTCTGTCGCCTGACTGGATACCCTCATTACCTCCATGTTCAATGAATGCGGTATTCCAACACTTATACTGTTGCATCATCCAACGCATAATTATATGATATCCAGAGCTCAAAGCTGTACGATGGCTTCTATGGAAAGATGAACCTGCAAAAAGCGAGCATTTACCAAAGAGTAGATACAAATATCTAACATCTTACGTAAGACTGAGAGGGAGTTTGGGGGCGGGGTTGGGAAAATGTTACATTGTCTTACATGGGGGGGGGATGTCAAAAATGGCATAAATCGTCTTACGTAATACTTGAACGGCCCCTAACAATGGTGAAGGATATTGCCGGTCTTTAAAATATAACATCTCACTATTTTTATTTCTGAAGGCCACGTTTCACATAAACATCTAGCAAAGCGTCTGTGTACCTATTTCTGTACTTTCCTGTCCCAAATTTTGAAATATCATTTCCGTTAATCCTTTATTTTAAACAATGATCCGTTCTGAAGAACCGCTTAGTTCGCATTTTTTACGACAAACCTTCATAAAAAAGAAGTCGGGTGCATAAAACAAAAGTTTAAAATAATATCGTATCATATATTTAATAAATTTACCAAGGACTCAATCAGCACCGCAATAAAATGAAAACTTAACTATATCCTTGTCTTCACCACTAAAACCTTCGATTTCAAAACTACAGTCCTCACTCGATCCAAACAGTCCAAGCAATACATTGACATCGGCTGCTGATGAGGTCTGCTGGAGCGAGCCGGAGCGCTAGGCTGGTTATGGCGGAATTTCAAAGTGGACAGTTCGGAACTTTCTTGATGGATGTAATACAAGGGTCTTTCTTGATGGATGTAATTTCAATCAATGTAAATAGTGTTTTGACTATTTTAAATTGTGAACTGCCTACAAGAATGTTAGAAATTTCTGAATTCATAGGGTAATCCTGTTTATTATGCTAAGTTTCACATTAATATGAGGTTGACGTGATCTACGTCCTTAAATGTAAGAACACGGGCAATACTCTACTCCATTGCCCGTTAACTGTACACGACCATTGGAGTTCAATATTTCTCAAGTTATTTATTTATTTATTAACGTAAATTACTATTTCTTTATTTTAATATGTATATATGTACGATATATCTCATGTTAATATAGTTTATTAACGTAAGTTAAATTATTATTATAATTTATTTTTCTTTACACGTAACCTGGAGTAAAATGTTTCTCGTGTTTTCAAATTTCACTTGTGCATAATGAAACGAATAAATGATCAATCTGAAATCGGATTTAAATAGTTTATTTGATTTTTGAAGTGTTGATAAATCAGTTTAATCATAAAGTTAGTCGCTCGGTCTGTTTTAGAGCCAGCACTGTACGAGCAAAGGTTTTTTTGCTACTTAATATCGTAATTTATGAACAGGCTAAGTGAAAGTCTGGTTATTGCAGACCAATAATATTCCTAGGATCTTTTGATTTGAATATAAATTTGGGAATTTTCTCAATTATTATGAGTCAATATTTCTGGTCGATCCCTACCATATGGGGTACGGTTATCGAAATATTCTTCAGAAATGTTCACATTGCCATGCAAACTTCATTAAGTTCGATTAGAGTGCATTGTTTTGACTTAATTTATGATTACTTTAAACGAATTCGTTGAATGAAATTCAAATGTAGACACCAGTTGTAGATACAAGATAATGTATGACTTCCATTTCAAAAACTTGCATGTTGATGGCCAGAATGAATACCTATAACAGTGCCTCCCCGATTTTCACTCTTTGTTATCATAAAAAATATTTGCTATTGTGTCCGTGATCGGCCTCAAAATTGGCAGGAATACAACCTGATCTTTAATAGAATAACTAATAGTGTTGGTAAATCCAAATTTGTCCCAAAACTAATACATTCCGATGTATATAGCAGACGATTCCGTCTTTAAGGACAACAATAACAAACAGCGGCCATGACACTTTGCCACAAACGCTCCAAAACCGGTCCGCTTGGGAGCTCCCGTAGCAGTTGTAGCGAAAGTGGACCGCACTTTTGTAGCGTTTGGAGCGAGAGCGCTCCGGATAAAGCTCTTGATAGGAAAGTACGGTCAACGTTTGATCTCGGCAAATGCCGACAATCGAGGCTTCTGATTGGTTCCCTACATGTTCCTTGCGCATCTAGCCATCGTAGGCCTTTCTTTACATGGGAGAGATAGGGACTAAACATGTTTTCACGAGATAAAAATTAATTAACTATGTTTCATCGAATTTGAGCCATGATAACTTGTGAATGATTAAATTGCCTATAATACCACATCATTTTCATATCAAGTTAATCCTCCAAAATGCGGGAGTCCAGTATAATACGAGCCCAGCAGACGCCTCAAACGGCAGCAGACGACGTCGTCTGCAATATAAGTGGAACGTCGCGATATTTTCCCCGCTCGTAAAGTGACTTCTCGTTGATAACTGGTGGAATGGTATTTTAATACGATCGTATTAATACGATCTACTATCTAATTTATGTTCTGCAGTGTCATTGTCAAGTCAAGTGAGCATTTTGACAGGATTTCCACGATCAGCACTCCATGTTTAACTGAGGCACTGACCATTATGCACAATGATTAAGATTCCAGTGACAATACAAGGTTGGTCACCGTCTGCTCTCTATGGGGATTCACTTCATGGTCGAGGAATTGACTTGACGTTTTACTCCTATTGCAGAGAAATATTCTATACCTAGTCGATTTTGATACCTAATTGACAAGTAAGCTAATATTTAGGTAGTATTATAATATTTAAAAATGCCATTCCGCCAGTTATCAACGAGAAGTCAATTTACGAGCGAGGAAAATATCGCGACGTTCCACTTATATTGCAGACGACGTCGTCTGCTGCCGTTTGAGGCGTCTGCTGGGCTCGTATTATACTGGACTCCCGCATTTTGGAGGATAAACTTGATATGAAAATGATGTGGTATTATAGGCAATTTAATCATTCACAAGTTATCATGGCTCAAATTCGATGAAACATAGTTAATTAATTTTTATCTCGTGAAAACATGTTTAGTCCCTATCTCTCCCATGTAATGAAAGGCCAACGATGGCTAGATGCGCAAAGTTGACCGTACTTTCCAATCAAGCGCTTTAGCTCCGGAGCGTTTGGAGCGCCATCTGGACCGTACCCGACGAAGGCGCTGGGCGGCGAAGGCCAAGGGGCCGGCCGGCTTCACCACCGCGCGCGGCCGCGCCACGCTGAGACTCTCCCGAGCGCCCGCACGGTCTGTCGTCCCGTAGGCAGAGTACCCAGCGTACTAAGTTAAATAGTCGCCTTCGCACGCGTCCTTGGAGGCGGTCGGGTTAAAAAAAAAAGAATTAACTTCATTACAAGCGGCGACTCGCTCCTCACATCGACCGGCGATGGCGAGGTTTTTTTTCGCGGCATGCGTGGCACAACTGGCACGGTGCCACGGGTCGACCACGCGACAAAAAATCGTAAATCACTTCCGTGGAGCGCTTCCTCCGAAAAAAACAATACACCAAATGAATATTCAACTGACACTCTTTCGCGTAATTCGGTCGCATTGTACCGTTGATGGTGATTGTCATTCAAACCGACAAAAACACTTAAATTTTAAGTCCTCCTCAGCGATGGATCACAGGGATCATTTCCGCTCTCAGCACGCGTCTACATTTGCACTCATGATTGCCGCCACATGGGCGTGTGACAATGGTTTTTAGAGAAAGCGAATTACGAACGTGTCACTGCCTCTGACAAAGTAGGCCGTCTACAAGAGGTTCCAGTTTCAGACACATCTGCTGCAATTTTTGTACTTTTTAGGAATTTTTCGGTAAATTATCACCATCCATTGACATAAAAACGGCAGTATTTTCCGCAAAAATCGCAATAAACTTTCCTTGGGTGCCGGTGGGAATGAGTCATGAAAAGAATGTCACAATGAGATCTTTCCTTCACAATCAGAGATTTTGGGTAGAACAGGATTTCCACTATTTCAGAGATGGCAGGCAAGGGTTTCAACGCACATGAGCTACTTCGCTTATCTATACTTGTTGTACGAACAGTAACACGATGAAATAAAGTCAGCTCATAAGTATTAACTTCTATCACTAATCTTTGGCCAGCCAACCACCAAATTTTTACATCAATAAAACTGCGACTCTGTAATTCACTCAAAATGTCTCCATTGATATATTATTAAATGGAACAACAATAAATGTAGGTATATCCCAAAAATGCCAAAAATAAATCAAAATTAGATTTAGAATTATTCACGGAATATCTATATAACCTCTGCGAGCCGCCACAGAGGCGTGTGGCAGGTGGTGTTAGGACACCAGCCATGATATCGGAGGGAATAGTAAATAGATGGGGGAGACAGGATGGAGGTGAGTGGTCCGTGAGTGATGTCTCTCATGTCAGAGCCACGCCGTTTTTGTTAAAATCAAGCCGTTATTTGACTAAAATATTTGTAATAAGGAAATATTCCAAAATTGAAAATCATACCTATTCTTCTCCTTGACTGTCAATTCTTCTGAAAGCATGCAACTGCAGCAAATGAAAAAGGTGAGTTAAGAATACCAACAAAGATCAATCTACAGAAAACGAGAAGGATGGCAGAGAAGAGGTGATTGAAACACGGTGCATGAAAATACAATGACAGTTCTCTTGTACGGAGGCAAAAAAAATTCTACGAGAATCTACAAGATGTAACGTTAAGACCTGCGGGCTAAAATAGATCCGAATTATTTCAATACTTTATTTTTATTTATCACTCGTCGGGCGCGATTAACAGGTCAAACTTAAGGTAGATTTGATTATCGAACGCAGTAAGCAGCCAAACAATCATATAACAGCCAACATTGAACTCAGCAATTCTTATTTGATTAGAATTGAAAAAGAACAGTTTTCACGATGCTCGGAGAAGATGTAGCGAGACGGAGACAACAGCCGGCTGATATCTGTGCCAGCGATGGACCAATTAAGTGCTCAACTCCGCTAGAATAAGCGCTAAGTGAGGTCTTTACCTGGATAGAGAACAAGGGGATATATATATATATATATATATATATATATATATCCCCTTAAATCATAAATCCTATCGATCATAAATCAGAAAGCGGACGGCAGAATTTCACCTGCATAAAAGATTTAATTATAGTTTTTTGATGTTTTTTTTTCATCTCGATCGGGCGTGAAAAATTTCACGCCCGATCGAGATGAAAAAAAACATCAAAAAACTATAATTAAATCTTTTATGCAGGTGAAATTCTGCCGTCCGCTTTCTGATTTATGATCGATCTCATCAAACCGAGAATATTAACCCACTTTCTGGTTAAAGCATTCCAAGTTCTGATTTAAGCTTCGCGACCAGTCGAGCACGTTGCTTCCTATTCCCGAAATCCATCTCCTTATTCGGCGATGCGTGACAGATGGACCGTGGGCCTGAAGAAAGCCAGCGAAAAATTGTTGGCTAAATCTAATACGTGCAGCTAACAGCCAGCAGAGAATTTGGCTATAGCATGTCATAGAACAAACTGACGACATTTAAAAAAATATAAATTAACGCATATAAATTGTGATAGGATACCTTTAATGTTGGATGTAATTGGCAGACTATCTCTTACTAGTTTCTTCGATTGCCAGAGATGGAAAAAGCAAGAAACATTACGAGAGAGCAGAGTAGCCCAAGTAAAGAAGGTATTTCATCATAAGAGGAGTGTGATAACAGCTAGCAAAACAAGCTAGAAAGAATAATAAGCTCTCCATTATAATTACTTACGGAGCGAGATCAATTATAGCTAAGAAGCTCGGTCGAAAAATGCTGGAGAACAGAGAAGCCTGGGAGCTATGTAAATGTGATGTTACAGGAGATTATGATAATGGATGAAGAGAATCATCAATTGAGACTTAAACTTTGTGATGCTTATGAGGTAGGCTTGAATACCGAGTTGAAATGAGTTAAGCGAAGAACGGCAAGATACCTAAAAGGTCGTTTTGAAAATTTCGTCGGTGTTAAAAGCCTGCAACTGCAACGACTAGGATGAGACTTGCTATCAGGATGTCGGCTAAAATTTTGACAATCATTTGAGTAAGCTCCAAGCAGAACTATTTTCTGAAGACATCAAAAACATTTTACGAAGCCCGCTATACTACAATAGATTATGTAATAATAATAAAATTTTGGAAATAGATTTCAGAACGGACAGGTTTATAAAGTAATTTTTCCCTCGAACGATAAGAGACCATAATAGCTGTCAAAAGGACTTTATAATAAGGTTTTCTGATAGGCAATGTAGCTAATAATTTTATTTACTCTCAAATGCTTGTTTCTTAATCTGCTACGCAATACTAACAGCTCGTCTCGAATGCTTCCTGTATAACTTTCGTATCCTTGAGCATTTATATAACAGAAATGCAATTTAATGCACATAGTTTCTACAACATTAGTAGCATATAATGGAAAGCATGTTGTCGAAATTTAACCTCCTGAGAGGCATTTCCAAGGTTTTGGTGATGCATTAAAAGTGGTAGTCTTATTAACATTAGTAAAATATTAAGAAAAATGTCAAAATGAGACATTAGGAAGGAATCGAGCAGTAATCTGAAAAGAGAATAGAGGAGAGAGATACAGTAAACTAATCTTTGCATTGATCCACGATGGTGATGATGGAGACCAAAGATTTTCAAAAACTTCTGATTTGACGAAAGGTAAAACTTTTCTCGCCGAAAGGCACACTCCACTGAGGGAGCACTCACGTAGGTAGGTCACAAGTTTGGCCACCATCGTGCCCCAGTCGGCAACTCTCCACAGAGGCGAAAGTAATGCGCGCATATTAAATATGGAGAAACAAAAGGATCGTGAATGTACACATTTTACTGAGTGCCGTCGACCAGTTCCAGTTCGGACACTGATTCACCTTCCAATACATTCGAAGACTCGGAAAAAAGTCGCTGGGGCCTCTTTTGGACGTCCGTGAAGGCATAGATCACTCGAACTCCGTGCAAAACCCATCCTTTTGGTTCACCTACGAAGAGAGCAGGAAATGAAACTATCGGATGAAAATAAAAGGTGGAGTGGTCTCCTAATCCTATTGTGTATAGCTTATGCCCGTTACTTACGGTGAAAAATGTTTTACACTCTTAGCTACTCACAACAAAACCTCTCCGCAAAAACCTAGGACCATAAAACGTTTGATGGAATATATCTAGTTCTTTTACCACATCATCACTTCATAAAGTTATAACAAAATATTTTACATGCAACTATAGCATATAATTTGACCGTGAATACCAGGCATGACGAGAAAATACGACTTCCGGTATCCGAGTTTTTTTAAAAAACTATATTGTTTCAGCTTGAGATAAACCTCGATCAAATCTGTTTCTTTGCGGCCGCGGACAAACATTTACATCAACATACATCCTACCTTGCGAGATGCCTCATGGGCAGGGGGTGCTAGGACACCAACCATGAAGAAGGGGAAAAGGAATTGGAAGAGAGGGAGTACTACAAGTGAGATGCATTTTGATATTCGTGATGGCCATGATGGATAACGACAACTTCCACCAGGTCCGAGCCTGAAGGAGTTATATTAATTTGTGTATTGACGGATTAATATCTCAATTCATTTTGCTTTAGTCAATAACGGAGTATAGGAGGGAGGAATTTTTTAAAACATATCTGATCGACAGTGATTTTCTTCTCACTTTGTCACTTCTGCCACCCTTAAAGTTGAAGTATTGGGGTGAAATAATACACTCCTTGCCTTCCTGAAACTCACGCGATCTGAATTTCACTAGTGTGCTTGTTGTTAGTGTGTGTGGGTGGTTGGTGTGTGTGTTAGCTTAGCGAGTAACACACGAGCCTCTAGCGGCTCTCAACTAGCCCTTTCATCACTCGTGTTATAATCTCTGCTCCCCCATAACAGTTATTAACGAGGCGCGCGGCTTTCTTTTGCATATCTCGTGCATCACATATTTCTGTGCAGGATCCCCAATGTTGGCGTCTTGAGATGTGACTTAAAAGATAAGTCACTTCACCGCATTAAGGAGATTGCATTTTCATCATTCGCTCTATGAAACGTTTATTTAATGCAACGCCGCAAGCATTTTAAATTTCGTTACGAGGAAACAAAAATTTTAGCTTCTTGGTAAGAAAAAGAGTAGGTTTCGGAAGAATCTCAATTCTATCGTCTTTGTATGTTCAACGACGTCTGTCGAGATTTGGTAGCTTTGGTAAATAAAACTCGGTTTTGTCCTCTGAAAAATGTATTAAACAACACGTTTCTGACTAACTGTATCTGAAGATGACGCTTGGACGTCGAAACGCGTATCTCAATAAATTATACTCAAAGAGAACAGAACAAAGATTCATTTACTTAAGTCCACCTACCCTCTAGGTGGCCACGAACAAACGGGGACGGCACTTTTTTCACCCGCTATTCACACTCACCCCCTCAGGGAAGGGGATCCTCTCTATCCGTCTACTCCACCAGTCCTCGGGATCGGCGCGTTCACCGCCGAAGTGCTTCAACGGCTTCTCTACGCTATGCACACGACTATTGCTGCTCCAAGAAGGGGGAGTCGTGTGTCTGGTCGGCGGGCAGGGCGGGCGGTTCCTCCGGGCGGCCTGAGTCGGGGAAGGCGGAGCTCGGGGCAGACGGGCTCCTCGTGAGTAGTAGGGGGGGCGAACACGAGCCTTCAACGGCCAGCGAACTTATACGCGGAACACGCCGACCGACGACGGGCTGGTTCTTGCAGCGAAGTGGGGGGGGGGGAAGGTGAGGGGTCCGGCGGGGGAAGGGAATCAGAAGGAGGATGAGGCGGGGAGCTTTTCCGTGTGGGGCGAGGAGGGAAAGGCGCTCTATCACCACCGTCTTGCTGCGAGGGTGGGATCGGGGAGTTTGAGGGAAGAGGGCGTGGAGGGTGGGCGATATGGGGATTCGGGTGGGAGGGGGAGGGAAGGGGATGGTGACGGGGTGGGAGAAGACTTTGGCGGGAAAAAAGGATAGGGAGATGAGGGGGAGAAGGCGGGGGTAATGCAGCAGCACCACGCCTCATTGTCCGTGAGGAACGGAGAGGAGTTCCCTAAGCATTCTGGGCCAGTCTCGCCATGCCGCTCACGTGCCACACACGTACCATTACGCGATAACGTATCGATCGGCAACTTATGGTACGCGTGCCACCAGGTGGCACGCAACAGGCTTGGCAGAAATGTTATTCCCTTAGTTTGGGGTGGCACGTGCCCGGCTCGTAATTAAATGTTATATAAATGTGGCACGCGTACACATCGGTGGTCACCGATGAATTAACTTATTTGTTCAAACTATGTGCTTAAAAACGTAAGCTTTTTGCCGCGAAGTAATTAAAAACCTTACATTATTCACGTTAGACGCCTTCGATGAAATCAATACATCAACAACAATCACGGTTACGATCGTAGTATTCGAGATGTGTAGGTGTAGCGAAACTTGGTGGCACTCGCTTGTGAAGATCATGACGAAAAGGAGAGGAAAGCATGCATGAGATGTGGGTTGAAGCGACCGAGCCTTTTTCCAGAGGACCATGCGGTAGTCCTTCGATAACTTCGCCTGCTCATCAACGCTTGCTTTACGGTCAGTGTCCTCTAATCCTCCGCTGGTGAGTGCTACCAAGTTTCGCTATACCTATACATGCCTGAACACCCGAATTTCGATTTTCATCTGTTTTTGTAGAGTAGTTTTAAAATTTTCAATTCCATTACGGGGCCAAGGAAAAAACTTCGAATAGAAGGATATTACGGCAAGTAAGACCGAGTCAGCACCGTCAATTTTCTTTAAATATGATAATGAATCGTCACTGATAACAGCAGGAATTCTTAAACCGTTGGCATGCGCAGTTATAGGCAGTACAACAAAATCGTGACACCTATTCCAGGTGAAAATATTTTTTAGAATCCTTAGCTGGATCTTATGCCTCGCTAATAAATGGCAACTCGCGTATCATGAAAGCGGCAGTCGGTTGTGTTGCGGAGTGATCGCTTAAACAGGTACATAACTTATTGGCAAATAGTTAGCAATTGACTCGCAATTGATTGATGTCTTTCGGGTACAGCTGCGTCTGTGTAACTTCATGATGACGTTTCGTAGCCAATGCAGGCCACATCTTCAGATCAGGTCCGAATGATGTGGCCTGCATTGAATGAACATGTGGCCTGCATTGACTACGAAACGTCATCATCAAGATACAAAGACGCAGCTGTACCAGAAAGACATGAAAATACCAGCACAACAGCGGTGCGAAAGCTTCAAGCAGAAATTTATCCTATTAATTGTCAAAAATGCCTCGCTTAAATAGGGCTAATGCTTTCCGAAATGAATATATTTATTACTAATAAATATGAATTGGCCCTTAAAATATGGCATAGGGTTCGAAATAATTGCCTCACTTTTTGGAACCTCGCCTTAAGAAGGTCAGAGTTAGCGAATTTCCCGTGCTTCTTGTACAATGCGACGATCGAAGTCCTTTTCTTCTCAATCACACTTCAGCGCACATCAAAACAATGTTCCCGATCTGTTTTGAAATGCGCTGGGTCTGAAACGAATGATATTGCGAAATGAGCGGCGCACTACAGTGAAAGGTAAGCACCTAATATTATGGCAGTGGAAAGAGGATGAGCGCAGGCTTTTGAGATGCATGCGTGTGGCGAAGAATGCAGAGGGTGACGAACGAAATGCTGAGGTAGCGAGGGAGACGAACGTAGAATAGGGATTTGGTTGGTGTGGCCAACCCAGACCCTCTGGATGGGAAATCCAGAGGGTCTGGGTTCGATTCTCGGAATTGGTGGAGGTATTTCTGGAGAAATCCCGATTCCTACTACAGGGTAATTGAAGTGCAGCACACCGCCCGTCGGATGGGACATTAAACCTTGATTAAGGCATCTTTCGTTAAGAGCACGACAATACTAATTCCGGGTTTCTGCCCACCCTTAAGTTGGGTTTACACTGGCAAATTTATTGCGAAAGTTACTCGCAGCAAACGACTTTTGACTTAAATTGCAGGTGTAAACGACTCTGAAAGTCCGCTTGCGGAACTTTTAAACGTTTCGTCAAGTCGCTTGCAGAAGCGTATTGTTGCCAGTGTAAACAGTAACCAATCTAGAACTGCACTAACTTGTGAAAAAGTTTTCGTCAGAGTAAAATCCTCCGCAAGCTCATGCAGAAGAAACTTGCGAAAGTAATTTGCCAGTGTCAACCCACCTTTACACTAATATCCAAATAACTCAAGCCATACCCATATTCTCACCTGTCCTTGGCGCAAATCATTCCAAGTTGTCGGTGACAAGTAGACAAACCGAACGAACCAAAAATTGTTAGATATGGAGGCGGAGAGAGGGGAGTTGGTGGCGAAGATTCGGAGGGGGAAACAAAAGTGGATGCAGGACGTGTTGAGAGATGAGGGCATATCAAAGAGGGTGTTCATGGTGAGAAGTCTTGGCAAGGTCTCGGAAGAGGGAGGACGAAGAAAAGCATAACGAAAGGCACAATATATGAGGAACTTAGGGAGAGACTTCATCAAGAACAAGTTTATTTAGGTTTAGGGGAGTTAAAGATAATCCTGAAAAGGGTATGCTAAGTCAGGGACCGTCCAGAAACCTACCAATCATCAGGTGGGATACACACTGATGGTTCACGAAAGTAAGTAGCTCTCGGACGGGGGAGTCGGGGGGAGGGGGCTAGAGTACTTGAGGACCCCGGATCTTGGAGATGGTGAAAAGTTATCATTAGTAATCTAATCCCTACCACGGTCTTTGAGGACAGCAGTTAAAGTAACAGAACTCTGTCCTTCCGATAGGAAGATAAAACGTGGTCCTTATGCCTTATATTGTTTAGAGTAGGTAAATGCCTGCGAGAAGATGCTCTCTTCCCTTCCACTCCTATTTCAACATTATTTCTCCCGATCTGAGGCGTCGATATGAGCGAAACAGACTAGAATTAAATTGATGAAAAAGAGGCTCTAGTTAGATGGCTCCAAGATCAACTCGATGGAAATTCATTGTCATAGAAAACTAGTTATCTTTCGTCAAAATCGTAATGCTTAAAAATCTACTAGTTTCTACGCTTCTCCGCAATCTTCAGGGGCAGATTTCAGCAAAAAAGCATGCCATACACTACATACACTCCAAATGGGGTAGCTGGGGGAGGAGATATGTGGAAAGGAGAGGCAGAAGGGAGGGTTTGTTGAGTTCGTGATTGGTGTTGGAGAGGCTAGGTAATGCCAGGGTTACATTCATAGGATGATTAGGGTTAAGAAGAGGGGACGCGTCATCGGTTAAAAATTAGCGGAATAGTACAAGTTGGAGTGCAGAGATTTCAGAGCAATATATGTATATCGGTCAAACAGGAAGACCCCGCCACACGAAATCATACGAACACAAGCACAATATCCAAAATGCGACAAATCCCAATCCCACTCATTCAAACACCTGTAGGAAGAGAATCATTCAGAGAGCAATTCCATCCCCAAAATATTGCACCGAACGGGGAAGGGAAGGATGATGGACTAGTGGGAGGAAATGGAGATAAGAAGGAATTTGAAGGACGGACATTTTGTCAACGACATTCTTTTTTTAAAGCACTCTCCCCTTCCAAAAAGCCCCCCTTTCACTTACAGAAACACGGACGAGAGCCAGGAACCTGCATTCCTCAACTTTACTCAAAATCAACCCTTGAAAATACATGCGAAGAAGTTCTTCGTGTCTCTCCCTTTCTGAGAGAAAGATCTGATACCAGGAACTCACATCGTACGAGGTGTCCGAATCGGCTTCACCCAGATTCGAACTCGGGTCACCTCGATATAAAAAAATGCTCTACCAGGTAAAGCTATTTAAGCTTCTCAGACTACAAAAAGCATTTGTTAGTCTAAGGTTCTGCAAATGGGTTAAATTACCGCCCACAGGTGTCAGACGACTTTTCAAAGAATGTGAAGCGTCGACGGAGAGGAATATAAAAGATTACTAACCCAAGGGAGGAGCTAAGCTTCTTAACACAAATACCTCGCATTCATCTCTCACTTTTCAAATTTATAACACATTGGTATCAAAGTCCTGAAGAAATTCCCTCAAGGCCCATCATCATCCAGGTAACTTTAAAATAACACATTAAAAACCTTTTTGTAAGCCATGTTACGTCGGCATACCTAATATTTTCCCTCTACAGTGGTACCTCGAGATACGAGCGCCCTAACATACGAGATATTTGAGATACGAGCCGTCGAGCGAGCGAAGATTTGCTTTGAAATATGAGCAAAATTTGAGATACGAGGAACGGCCGGCTGCACACGACCCACCAGTTGACTGCGCTTCGTGCGTCTCGCATTATCCCACGCATTCCCCCAGTGTGTTTGTTTACATCGCTGTCGAAGCATCTTTGATAAGTTTTTCTAGGGCTTTGTGCTTTTTGTGCGTTTGCATACTTTATCACATTTCTTTTTATAACCATGGGTCCGAAGAAACTGAGTGGAAAGGTCAGTGCTCAGAAGAAGATGATGTCTATTGAATTAAAGCGTGAAATCATAGAAAAAAATGAGCAAGGTGTGCGAGTAGCTGACTTGGCGAGGCAGTACAGGCGTAGTACTTCAACGATATGTACTGTGCTTAAACAGAAGGAGTCGATAAAGGGCATAACGCCAGCTAAGGGCGTTACAATAATTTCTAAGCTCCGGAACTCTCTCCATGAAATGATGGAGAAACTGCTGATGGTTTGGGTGACGGAGAAGCAGCTTAAAGGCGATACCTTAACACAGGGCATCATATGCGAGAAGGCACGAGCGATTTACGGTGATTTGCTGAATCAGACCCCGCGCACTTCCACGGACGAGGCATCGGAAGACTCGTTTAAAGCCAGTCGAGGCTGGTTTGACAACTTTAGGAAAAGCACCAGCATTCACTCCGTTGTCAGGTATTGTGAGGCAGCAAGTTCGGATGTGAAGGCAGTTGAGAATTATCTCAAAACTTTTTCCAAACTGATAGAAGCAAAAGGATACATCCCCCAGCAAGTCTTCAACTGTGACGAGAAAGGGCTTTTCTGGAAGAAGATGCCGAATAGGACTTACATAACGGCAGAGGAAAAGATGATTCCAGGCCACAAACCCATGAAGGATAGACTAACTCTAGCACTGTGTGCCAATGCGAGTGGCGACTGCAAGATCAAGCCTCTGCTCGTATACCATTCGAAAAACCCAAGAGCCTTTAACCCTCGAGTACTCGCGTAAGGGTCGATTAGACCCGAAATTTACATTTGTTCTCATTTTTGCAGTAATTATTGCTGTGAAATATTGCATACATAGCAATTTTCATTATTTTTTTATAAAAATAAAGTAATTTGTTTATAACAATTATTTTATAATATAATTATTACCTAAGCTCATATTTGCTACATTATTTCTCTAGGTTATTCCATTTAGCAATCACGTTTATGGCAGTGATATGTTCAAACGATATATTATGTAGATCTAATCTATTTTGCAGATACATACTCAATGCGGTCACGTTATCGTATAATGCTCACTAGCTGAACCAAATGTCGCGGAATGTAATCCAGACTCGGTCATGGGCTCTGTGGAAATGTACGTCCTCATTTGGCAAATTACGGCAGAAAGACTCATATTTCAAATCAACCAAAATATAAGTAATACTACTTGAATGCACTAATTGCAGTTTATTATACGGAACGCAATGGGTAATCCCTTGAAATTTCTGGAACACTGCGAACAGCTGTGCACAATACTGCACAATATTATTGCCACTGATTAAGTCCAACATTTTGTTTCCTTTCTTGAATAATCATGAACCATGAAAAATACATAGAAAATGTTATAGCTCGTTGGTGAATGTCACAACGTATTAACACTGAGGCTAAAAAAGAAGCTTTTGGTAGTTTTGAGAATGCAACTCTCAAGGAAGGGAAAAGTGACCTTCGCACTGAACTACAAAGTCGTCTAAGAAGCCCTCAACCTCACACTGCTTTCACTCGCATACAATTATAAGTACATGTGCACATTGTTATAAAGCTTCAAAGTAACTGCCGACTTCACATCGCTAAAGGTTTTATGGTTTGGAGTGCATATGTCTCATAGGTTTGGTCACCCATACCATTACTCCCAAGGTTTACTGCGGTACTTCCGTCCGAAACAGCTCGTTTTCTTCAGTTTCAACCAAGCTACGACAGAGAGAAAAAACATTTTTAATCATTATTCAGCTATAAAGTTTTTATTTACCTATCAATGTGTTTACCATTCATTAGTTTTTAATTTTGTGAGATATTTCAACGATAAAAATACTACCCTGGGTCGGCCATCCTGCCAGGTCGGGTGATACTTGCAGACAATTGTGATTGCCGAAATCGCAGCTTCGCATGAATTAAAAAAATAAAGTACGTTTCTGAAACCTAATCAAATTTTCACACGGAATGAATTGCATATCTACAGTTTCGCATGTATTTCTTCGTAGTACAAATTATATAAAACGTATAATTCAAATAGGTAGAGGGAAGTAAATTTCATGATTTATTTCGCATTGATCTTTAGCGTCATCATGAATAAAGCGACTTTGGAGGAAAAACGAATCGAATCATGGCTGAGGGAGGACTGAGGACGAAAAAGGCACCGACATCATTGGTGGTTTGTCTGAAGACGAGGAAGAGAATCATTTAGAAGAAAGTGTTCATGACACAGATAGTGAGCAGGAGGTAGAAGTAGAGAGTGTCGATGAAGATGATGAAGAGGAGTCACCAGAGCATCTGCTGCTTAGGAGAGACAATATTACTACTTGACAGAAAGTGCATTTTCGGAAAAATGTAAGAGCAAGTTTAGAAAATATTTTTCAAAATGTAAAATAACTAACTCAATATTCCATAAATGTTCACACTTCATTGGAAAGATGGAATCTGCTTTTCAATTTTGTCGATGAAATTGTTACTTGTACTAATATTTACATACGTAAAATTGAGAATAGTTTCAAAAGACCACGTGATACGCCGACAACTGATACAGTTGAAATTCATGGATTGTTGGGTTTGTTGTACCTCGCAGGTGTTCACAAAGCTTCACACCTGAATGTAAAAGACCTTTGGGCAACGTATGGAACAGGCTTGGAGATTTTCCATGCAACTATGTCGTACAATAGATTCCGATTTTGATGCGTTGCCTACGCTTTGATGATGCCAGTGATCGTCAAAACCGTTGCCACACAGACAAATTAGCTCTCATCCGTAAAAGCTATGAAACATTCAACGAAAATATTCGGAAATCATACAACGGGGGCGCGTACCTACGTCACTGTTGATGAAAAACTTGAAGCATTTAGGAGGAAATGTAGTAGTTTAGACAGTATATCCCCCCAAAAACCGGTAAATACGGGTTAAAAATATTTTCAGCTATAGATTCATGCACCTATTACACATCTAAGCAAGACATCTACTGTGGGAAACAACCGGAAGGGCCTTATTATACCGACTTCAGACCAGCTGAAGTTGTAATAAGAGTCGCTAGTCACCTGCTATATTCTTGGAGAAAAATTACTTCAGATAATTGGTTTACAAGCTTCCCCCAATGTGCAAAGTTATTAGCACGTAAAACAACTATCGTAGGAACTATAAGAAAAAACAAAAAAGAAATTCCCCCATCATTTATTGGCACTATACCTCGAGAGATAAAATCAGCCATATTTGGGTTTCAAAAGAAAACAACAATTTTATCATACGTTCCAAAAGCAAATTAATGAGTTTTATTGTTATCAACGATGCATCACACAGATGAGATAAATTCGGGGGAGAAAAACTTCCAGAAGTAATTTCATTTTACAACTCCACAAAGGTTGCCGTAGACACAAAAGACCAGTTATGCGGGAGTAACAATGTGGCAAGAAACTGTCTGGGATGGCCTTTGGTGATCTTCTATCCTTTCATGAATGTCGCTGCAACTAATGCTCTCATTATTTTTCTGTCAACAAGCAACCCACCACTACAATATAGAATTCAAAAGCTTTTCCTAAAGGACTTTTCTTTTTATCTAATACAACCACTAATTAATAGGTGCACTACGATTTCCACGTTGTCATGTGAACTCCTACATACCGTACATAAGTTTTGCAAAACAAGGGATAATCAACCTGAAGTGCAACAAAAGCAATCGGGTAGCCGGTCACGTTGTCATCTGTGCAAATCGGAAAAAGACAGTAAAACAAAAACTTTGTGTTTCAAATGTAATCGTTATATTTGCCAAGTCAATCTGTGTAGATGAACGATTGTGATCCTTCACGTGACACTGAAGTGACTGAGGAGAATGATGAGAACTAAGATATAACAAAGCTATATATTAAATAAAATTAAAGGCTTATTTTTATAATAAAATTAATACAATAACTCACTTTGTTTCAATGTTTTTCATTGACAAATCAAAAACCCTTTCCCAAAGTCATCGTAAAATGAGAAAAAAGTTTGCGTGTAAAGTTAAAGAGCGCGAAAATACATTTAGGCAAAATTTAAACAACAAATATTTGAACAAATATTTACTAAAACATACTCTTAACAAGAACTATTAATCGAAAAATATTAAAAGTTTTAAACCATCGTAAATGACTAAAACAACCATCATCGTTTGGATGGGTCCAATAGACCCAGCGCGAGTATTCACGTTACAAAAAAGGCGCGAGTACTGCAGGGTTAAGTCACATAAGATTTTAAAAGAAAAACTTTAAGTTATGTGGAGGGCAAACCCGAAGGCATGGGTCACCAGGCAGTTCTTTGTGCAGTGGGTAAACCTGGTTTTTGGCCCTTCTGTTAAGAAATATCTACAGGAAAACAACCTACCCATGCAAGCCCTCCTCGTCCTCGACAATGCTCCTGCTCACCCACCGATCCTCGAAGATGACATCCTTGAAGAGTTCAAGTTTATTAAGGTTCTCTACCTACAACCCAACACAGCTCCTATCCTGCAGCCCATGGATCAGCAGGTGATTTCTAATTTTAAAAAGCTGTACACTAAGCAGCTGTTCCGGCGCTGCTTTGAGGTGACAGAGAACTCAAACTTCACCCTTCGAGAGTACTGGAAGGACCACTTTAAATCGTGATATGCCTCAGAATTATTGATCAGGCCTGGCTGGGTGTTACAACGAGGACCTTGACCTCTGCATGGAAGAAGCTGTGACCTGAGGCTGTAGCCGACAGGACCTTCGAAGGATTCGAATCCGAAGTGCCAGTGTAGGAGGAGATTGTGTCTCTGGGAAAATCCATGGGCCTGGTGGTGGATGAGAGAGACGAGAACGAGCTCGTCGAGGAGCACTCTCAAGAACTGACGACCGAGGAGTTTCAAGAGCAGCAGCATACGGAGGTTCTGCAAGAAATTGGTTTCGAGGAGGAGCCAGAGGTGGAGGAGGTTATCTCTACAACTGAAATGAAGAAGATCTTGGGAATGTGGGAGAAAGTTTCACAGTTCGTGGAAAAGAATCACCCCGAAAAAGTTGCAACTGGTCGTGCATATAATGACACTTGTCTAACTCATTTCCGTAACATTCTGAAAGGGAGGAAGAAACAAACCTCCTTGGACAGGTTTATTTTGAATCCGGCGAAAAAGGCAAAGACCAGTGAAGAAAAAAGCGGTGAATAAAATTAAGCATACAGTAACATTTAAGTTGTGTGTAAGTTGCATTTAAGTGACCAAAATACAAATACACTTTACAAAACCAGTTTATTTCTTTAAATTCTCTTGTATTATATTTTTATGTACTATTTGTCATTCATAAATACATTTTTCTTATTAAAAAACAAGAAAAACTGGGTGGCATTTTGGGGGCTGGAATGGATTAATAGCATTTCAATTAATTTCAATGGGAAAAATTGCTTTGAGATACGAGCAAATTGACATACGAGCAAGTTTACGGAACGAATTAAACTCGTATCTCGAGGTATCACTGTACTATTTTTCCTTTCAGTCCCTCAAGTTTTCCAACTCCGTTCGTCCCATTAAAAATGGTTATCCATGTCCTCCCACATCCCAGCATACCCAGCAATATCATGTCATATAATTGATATTTTGGCTATCTATAGAAAACAATGTCTCCTGCTCGATACCAAAAAAAAAACAAAATCCGACCTCTCGGTGCTATTTCTTGCCATTCTTAACTCGAAATAACATGGTATTAAATGCGAGAACGGGTGAAAAATGGGGAAATAGGTGTTTTTTTGGCTGATTTAAGTATAAGCCATTTTCGAGAAAAACAGTTAATAAGGGTGGCTTCTTATAAACACTGGCAAGTGGCTTCAGCAAGTTTTTTCTGCAAGAGCATGGGGGAATTTAACTCAGATAAAATATTTTTCACAAGATAGTGGAGAGCCAGATTGGTGGCTGTTTACACTGCCAACAAAACGCTTCTGCAAAACTTGCCGAAACTTATACCGGTACTGCAAGCGGACTTGCAGAGCCATTTACTCCTGCAATTTACGTCGAAAGTCACTTGCTGCAAGTCATTTGCATAATGAACTTGCCAGTATAAACCCATATTAAGAAGTAAAATCTTCCAGGTAATTGAATGGTAACAATCAGTCAGCATTATATATATTCAATCTTTTCACTTTGCTTTTTCTGCTCCCGAAAAGCATTAATTTCCACACCACACCTCTAAAGTTGATCCTGAGGTCTATCTGAAAAGGGAATATGAACAATTCTTTTGATGCTATAATAGAGGTGCCAAGAGGAAGAGATAGAGGCAGAAGTCTCATTGGCTGCCTTCCTTAGATACACATGTGACGAGAAAATCCACCGATGGCTCCGGGAGTACGCAAAGGAAGGTAAATCGATTTGATCACTTCGAGACTCATAACGCTTCGCATGTGTCGACCACGTAATGACGTAACGATTACAAACGAAGGATACTTACTCTGGCGCAGACATAAAAAAAAATGCTCATTAGTTCGCACTTTTGGTCGAGGAGGCCCTCGAAGACCACGAAAATGACTCGTGACTGTACAGGTGGAGTTAAAATGTTCAATGCATCATTTCGAGAAAATTTTAATACACACAACTTACACATCAGCAACAATAAGAGAGCCACATAAATAACAATGGCATAAAAATTTGAAGAACAGAAAATTTCTCGCGATAAAAAAAACGACATCGATAAGGCGAGATTCAACCTCAATTACCGACTCACTCTCAATTTTGACCGACTGGCAAAGAATTTTGTGGCCAGACTTTCAAAGACTCATTGCCATATTTTTGGAGCTAGGAACGAAAAATGGGTTAATTTTATCGCACGTGAATTATACCGTTGGAGAGATTTAATCTAACCTTTTCTAAGCATAAATTATGCAATTCTTACTACAAAGTTTAAAATGCTACTGGAACACACACTTCGACTAAGTCGTCAAACCTCACAAATTGACGCCCCCCAAGAGGCGCTCAAGAATGGAAAAAAGTGTATTTAGAATCCTTCATCAATTTTGGATCGTTTTTTAAAGCATTATCGCGAATCTTTAAGAACCTGTATGTATAAAAATAACAGAGTGCTGGAAACTCCCTGGCAATTTTCCAAGTACGTGGGTAATAAGGAAAAAGAAGCAGGAATTTGAAGTAAAAAAGAAAAACGAAAGATACAGAACGCTATAAATTCACAGCAAAACCTTTCAGGGATTAAAATGATGACTTAAGTAAAAACAACTTGGTAATGCCCATAGAATAATTTATATACTGTGCGACGCGTTTCAACGTCAAAGCGTTATCTTCAGGTACATTAAAATGATTCTTTGACGTTGAAACGCGTCTATATAAATTATTCTGCTGACATTACCAAGTTTTTGCTTTTACTTAAGTTCAGAATGATATTCCACCAAATCTTGCCAGACATCGTTGAATATATTAAAATGATAATCAGAGAAAGATTAGAAACTTTCCCGGCGAATTATGGATGTAAACTCTTCCCTTACCTGCCGGCGTTTTGAAAAAAGAATTTCCTTTCATCAGGGCTGTTATTCAAGGAAAGTCTCCTTTCGAAACGTAGGCAGATATAGAGAACATCACCCGGTACGAAGCCCGAGAAGAGCTTACATCCATGATAATCAGTTCTTACCATGTTTTTAAGAGTTGAAAAGATGAAATCAATTTCAGCAATTAAAGAGTTTCAAATAAAGCGTCAGAAAAAAAACAGAATTAATCCTTGAAGTGTCCGAAGTGAATTAAAAATTCTCGTAACATTTCGGTTAAGTGGAAAACAGCACTGAAGGCGAAGAGGCAATCTTCGTCGCCGAGTCTTCCGTGTCGGTAGCAGACTGAGAACATAAAGTGCGCGAGGCCGGCTATATAAGCAGATGGGATGGAAAAACGGAATGAAAATGAGATAAGGGACTGATAGGAAACCCATGGTACTACGCGGAAATCCAGTATCCACGAGTAAAAAATAAGCCGGTAAACATCACTGAAGTTACATCTTCCGCACAAAATCCAGCAATCACCTCAAGCTGGATTCATCGGGGAGTATTGATCACATCTAATGCGTTGAATCCTGAAGGGGATTCGTGAGATGAACTATCAAAGAGGAACGAAATTTATGGTGATCGGGTTGGTTTGGTGGCTACCGCACTTCCCGTTCGTTCGAATCCCGGCAGTGGCGGAGATTTTTCATCGAAATTCCGATCCCTACTTGAGTGCTGTGTGGTGGGCATTTCAAGGGTAGTGCTCTGTCCGTCGGAGAGGACGTCAAACTGCGGTCCCCTTGGCGCCTTTCGTTAAGAGCAGGCCAATGCCGACGACAGGTTTCTCTCCATCATTCCTCCAATCTATCAATATATCTACCCACAGAAACCAACCCACCTTTCTTCAAAGGCGCAAAAGATCTCAGCAGTTGGTCGCCTTCCCCAAGTAATCAACCAACCAATGACATTTATGAACAAAATTCATCCAAGGGTTGGATAGGTATGTACATATTTTGGGGCACATTCAATTAATTGGACATTCGATTAATTCAATGTAAGAGTTCTAAGTGGATTTAGCATGATGGCGAAATCTCTCATGATACGCTTCAGGTAGCAAATGAAATGATTCAAAGGATTTCAATGCTTCTGGCATTCAAGTTATCGTACCGCAAGTACCTTCTTAATCATTTTTAACATTATCATACAAGGAATTTTACATTTAGAGGTGCGAGTTAAACTCCTTCAGAAACTTAAAACACCGAGGACTTCTGCACCATTTAGGGGGCAGAGAGAGAATGAAGCTAATGTGTTGACCTCGGTGGCGTAGGGGTACAGTCCACGCATGTAAATCCTGAGGTCGCGGGTTCGAGTCCCGGATAAGATGGTTTTTCATGGATGGACATGGATGCTTGAGCATTTTTATTTGCAAGTTGATGTCAAAAAAGAGCTATCAAGTCCTAAATTCGCTCGATAAATTATGACCACATTATTATCTCTCCTCAAATATACCTGTCACCTCCACATCATTAATGTCAACCTCTAAAAATGAAAAAATTACTATAATTTTGAAGAACAGAGATGGGAGCTATTAGCTGATGACAATTAAAGACGGATTTGAAAAGGCTGTGCCAAAATTATTTTTAAGATAAAAAAAGCAGCAGAATTTTCAACCGAACTCACAGAAATAAGAATTTACGAATGGAAAGGAGCTCAATCGGCACTGAAGTTTGCACAACATTGAACACGTATGTCCGTATGCTGATATTTAAGTGTATGTATTCTTGTGCTTCATTGAAATCTTCAGAGATTCTTGAACTCTTTCCAGGAAAAAATTCATTTTGAAACCATATTACCCAAAAATTTCCTCGTAACAATGGCGAATAATAGAACAAATAGTAGAGCGTTGATATTGAAATATTTCCGATTGCCTAGGAGAGTGGATATTAATCGCTCTCTTTCGCTCTTACCATATGAGAGATAGAGGAGGAGCTTCTACAGCCGCTGGGGAAGCCAGCAGCACCGGTATCTAATTGAACCGGGTTTAATCCCACTGGGAGCGGGACGCGCGTTAGATCCGCGGCAAAAATCATACCGACAGGGCACGCTAGTGGAAACCTGGGATTTCATCACTCAAAAAGTACCTCAGACTAACCCATTGAAAGGAGTGTCTTTTTGAAGCCTATGAGCCCAAAGCTATTGACTCATTGATAGTAATCGGTGGGCGGATGAATTGGCTCAAGGGGCCATAGAGTCCGTCAAAGATAATAGCGCAGTTGGCAGAAATGCAGCCAATCAGTAAACGCGTCCAATGCCGTTTCGGGAAGGGTGTCACGTGACCGAATAATCCATATTGGTGGCCTTTTATTCAATCAAACTATCGTGAAAAAATTGTTTACTTTTCATCTCTTCCTAAGCCAAATAAGTATATTTCAACTGCGCTATTATCTTGGACGGACTCTAGGGCCACAATCCCCCGTTTCCTCCCGAGCTCAAGATCTTGCACTGCATCAAGGATGAGGCTGGAGGATACTAGGCTGCCAAACTCAATAGCTTCCAACTGTGCGCTTTGCACATCAATCTTTGCCGTAAAGCCAGTGCCATAGGAAGAAGAAGAAAAGACCTCCACCGAGCCTTAGAAACCCAAATTGGTCGTTACCTACAATACGTTTTACCCGATTATCCAATTTGGGGGAAAGGTAAAGGGTATGGGAGAGAGAAGTCGCGTTTCACCCCTGCTATAAATCACAGTGGCAAGTTACGCTGGTGGAAAGCTTAAATTCAATCACTAAAAGCGTGCCCAGACAAACAAATTGAAGCGTAGCTTTGACGCCTTCAAAGTTTGCGTATCTTGGTAGTATTTTAGAGGAGAATGGGTTTAAAGGAACATCAGATGCAGAATTGCCGTGTCTAAAGAAGCATTTTCTAAGAGAAGGGCATAAATGAGGGGGGGTCTGAGAATAGACGTAAAGAAGAGGCTGGTGAAAACTAAGATATGGAGCGTGGCGCTATATGGATCGGAAACTTGGTCATTGCGAATGGAGGATGTGCGTAGACTTGAGGTGTTTGAGATGCGGGTTTGGAGAAGGATGGAGAAGGTGAGCTGAGTGGCGAGGAAGACGAACGGTAAGACGAAGGTAATGGATATTGTTGGAGAGGAGAGGAAGCTTGTGGCAGAGGTGCGGAGAAGGCAGAAGAGATGGATGGAGGAGTTTTTGAGAGGAGAGGGCATGTTGAAGTGAGTAATATAGGGGAGATCACTGGGGAAGCGTGGGAGAGGAAGGAAGAGGATAGGAATTCTGGACGAAATAATAGGATGTAAAAGATACGAAGAATTGAAGAGGGATCTAATGGCAGGACATCCTTAGAAGGGAAAGCGAGACAATGTGGATGAAATTGGGATGCAGAATGGGGACTTTCCAAGAACCTACCAATCAGCTGGTTGAATACTTGAATGAACGTCAAAGCTAATACCATTTCGGGGTAAACCTAGATGGCCATTGGAAGTTATATTCCTACTAGATCCGTAGCAGCATTTCCTACTCTTTCCTAGCCCACGTATAGCGGTAGAAACGTTTGCAATCATAAGACATGAGTGTACGACTACAGAACCGAAAGTTTTAAAATTTAATTTTTCCGGGATCAGTTAGGAACTACTTGGAAAAGTAGCGATGGATTTTTCCCTCTCCAAGAAATTTCCATCCTCGCCAGATATCAAGTTTTCGTACTTGTATCCTATTCTGAATCATTTTCTTTGTATTTTACGATTTTGAAGATATCTCAGAAATTCGCAGAAACGCAAGTCTTCCTCTTCGATGTAGATTCTCGCTAACGTGTGCGTTTAATCAAATTGGTGGGCTCATCTCTGCGGGTTAAAAGCCAGTGACACAAGAAATACAAGAAAGCAAATCCACACCCGGAAAAATCCCCGACAGCTTAATCACTCGATACCACAGCAGTAGCAGTTCGGGGAGAAGCGACCGCTGGCCATTGATGCGTCGGTCTCACTTTAGACAGTCCATGGGATAATGCTTTCGACTCCAAAGGACGAAGTGTCCTTTGGAGTCGAAAGTAAAAATCCGGTGAAAAATAGGGGAGAGAATCGTCGCTACACCGCCTTTTCCGTAATAGCCCTCTGCTTGAGAAACGGGATTTCTCGTACGACGGTGGGTCTGGGGAAGTTGGAACAGGGTCGAGCAGTGACGGTGCATCGAAGGTATTGGATTTCATGCGCGACAAGAGAAGCCATAGATCGCCATTTACAGAAAAGTTCTCCATCAGTTTTAAAAAACTAAGACTTCTTCACGCGAAGAGTAAGTTTTTCGTTCGTGACGAACTCATGAACATGGGAAAGTGTAATGATGCATAGGAGTATGAAAGCCGAAAAATTTGTGCCGAACAAAACAACAACAAGAATAAATTTCATACGGGATTAGCAAGAAACGGATATAAAGGATAAGATATGTTCGTTCCGCAACCGATTCGCGAGAGTTAAGATTCAGTGGGTTGAGATTCACTCTGAGGAATCCCACTGCAGCCTAACCTCCGTTCATAGCAATTATTCCTAATAGAAATTACAAATTTTAAAAATTTTACAACGACTTTTACTTCTTCTTTCTATACTTACGTTAACCTCCTTTTCAGCCATGCAAGGAAATATTATTGTG
Source organism: Pyrrhosoma nymphula (assembly GCA_963573305.1). Classification (NCBI taxonomy): domain Eukaryota; kingdom Metazoa; phylum Arthropoda; class Insecta; order Odonata; family Coenagrionidae; genus Pyrrhosoma; species Pyrrhosoma nymphula. The sequence continues at coordinate 64,312,967 of OY754330.1, read as the reverse complement.
AGGCCACGAAATCACGAAAAACCCATATTTATGACTTCTTTTGGGAGTGTAATAGCTTTATAGATTCGATAAACTTTTAGACAGTGTGAGAAAATAATCAAGAAAAATACCACGACAGCGAAACAACAAGGAAATGCGCCATTATGGATATGACAGTGTAAACCGTAAAGAATAAATATAGAGGGATGAAGAGCCACTTTTGACAAATAAATATTGTGATGGCGAAGACAAGTAGCACGCTTGGCCCAGAATCAGAGTATATTCGGTTCAATTTCAAATGAAACCACTGAACTTCTTAGCTAAGAAACATTTCAGTAAACCTCATATTACAACATTGAAAGATATTACTTTCCTATTCCATCTGCTATTGAGCTGCGTTATGTGGTCTGATCGATCCTAGTTCAATCGAAACAGACAAACAAAGTGAAAACTGGATTTCAGATAAGTATGTGAGCAGTTTTGAAAGCATAATGCGCTGGAAGCGAAGCGCGAATTTCCATTCAAACTAAGGTTCGATTTGTAAAATGTCTTCAGCCAAGAGAAAATTACGTTTAAATTTTTAAACACAAGCATATCCTATACATAAATTGTTCTCGGGTTTCCATCCAAGTAAGGATCCGAGTAAGAGCTGCTGCCAAAATCCTAACTCGGATGGAAACCCGAGAAAAATATTCATATACCTATAATTCGCCGAGAAAGAACAAAATCTTACATAAGAGAATCTCCTATCTTTCACTAATTCTACTCCTAGCCACGTATTGGTAGTCTGATCAGAATATGCGTAGACGTGATAAAACGTTTTTGGGCTTAAAGTCAAATTGGTGTGAGCAGGTAAATACGACACCTTTACTGAAATCATACATGCGCATGGCCTAAATAGAGTTGCAGCAATCAGAGGCCATTTAAAGTGAAAAACATTCCGGTGAATGACATAGGAAAAAAGTAATGATCCAGAGTTGGGGATGCCACGAAGCTGTATCATTGAAAGTCAGAAATTCATAAATGGTAAACTTAAAGAAGGATAAGAATTTTTTGTATTGGCATGACATTAGGCCGGAAGACCACATAATAATTCGCCACTATAAGTCGTCTTAAATGTCACCTTAAAGGAATTTGGAGGTAGCCATCAAAAAAGTTATTCGGATCCCAACAATATTTCCAAACATAAGTTATGCAAATGCTAAAACGAAAACAATGACACGATGAAGATTATTATTTTGAGGGTAATATACCCGTTAAGGTAGGATTCAATGAAAGAGAGTATAAAATACTCAACGTTTTCACTGGCGCAGACCCCTATCACCAAGGAAAATTCATTTAATCATCTCAGCATGCATCCTTCCTCTCTTCATCCCGTCCACAAAGCCTATACGATGCAGATAAGATACATAAGTCGGAAGAGAAAGTTGGTCCGCCAAACGCAGATGGCACAGCAATGTTCTATGCATGTTATTTCTCATGTCAAAGTAGTTGTTGCCCCAAGTATACATTCAATAATCGATTATTTTAGACTTTCGATCGCTAATGGAGCACTGAGCTGATTCCTGATGCCCGAACGAATTTGGACACCGCTCAATAGCCAGTGGACTGAAGAAGGCTACGGTCGGCGCTTACAACCCAGGGTGGTCGCCTCACCAGGGACCATAATAGGCATGGCCCCTGCAAAGATCCCGAAGGCATTAGATGGGCGTCCGAGAGGGTGTCATAATGAGGTTGGATGAGGCGCTATTATTTTCGCCTTCGGTCGAAGGGCGGTATCCTTATCGACCTTCCTCTTCTCCCCCGCCCTTCTCCCTTCCCGAGTACAATGAATGAGAGGAGAGCCGATCCCCAGATGGGCGTGGCGCGAAGCCGTCCGCGTGGGAACACACCCACAGCCAACACAACGGGAGATACATATTTTTCCGCCGAAGAAATACACGCGCGGTGCGAAGGTCGAGAGACAATCAACGGGGACAGAGGAATGGACGCGATGAACATACAATGCACTACTGTTGCTATTTTTCGGGCAGCCAGGGCGAAGAAATATATAGACTTGGGGGAAAGGATGAAAAACAACAATTTTCTTAGTTCTCTTCTACATCCATTTATCTAAATTTTTATGTCTGTACCATGATGTAAACATAGACCTGAGCTCCTTCACTCGCGCTTTACAAAAACCAAATATTGTTTTTACTCACCACTTTTGCGAATGTGCAATGAATACAATGCTGTATGTGAACATTCAGCTTGTTCATAGAAAAAAGTGTATTCACATCTTGGGTAAATGCATAGTAATGTACAAAAGTTTTTATGCTAGTTGTTTTTGTCTTTTTAAGATGAATAAGCTACCATGATATATGAGTATGTTGAGGTGAAATAGCTGAATTTGATGCGATTTATGCAATGTGATAAATTAGTACAAATTACATAGATGTGTGGTCAGAATGGCTGATGTGTATAGCTCATGTACTACAACTATTTTACTAGGTTAATGGCAAAAACATTAATTAAATTAGATAAATAAATAAACGTAGGATACGAAATAAGAACATAAATCGCTTATTAGCCGGAACGACCGATCGTAAGTGGGGAAACAAGCAGGGGGCCGGGTTGATGGGGTGGCTTAAGTATTGCCATTCCATCCCGAGGGTCCGGGTTCGGTGGTAGAAAACGATTACGGCGATTAAACGGTGGATTAGAATTAATCGCTCAAGGAATTCGAAAATTTTGAGTGATTCCCGATCTCTACCTGGGTTTGTTCACTTTGTTCACAATGTGAAGAGCACTTGAAATTCAGCACTCCGTCTGTCGGATGTGACTTTTGTCTGTGGACTTCAGTCCAATAGTCTCTCCATAGTCTAACAACGGGTTTATTTCCACCCTTCCTTGGATGCCAAACGATTCTTCCCTTTCCAACTCAATAACCTGTCCTAAATGGTGTAAATGACCTCGTAGGGTCATTCAAGTACATACTACTTAAAACGTTTGGGGGGGTGCTTTGAGCTTTTCTTACGTTGTTTTACATAGGGGGGTTGAAGGGGTCAGAGGTAATATCACGTAAGATTTTAGTCACTTCTGTTATTGTATTTTGATCACTTTTCTATTTTTGTCGGACGAAAAATGTTACTTTGCTGGATTACCGCCGCGACGACACGCCTGAATTGATGTATGGTCAATTCTCGGCGATTGCGTTTGCTGTGAATCGCGAAATGTCGAAAATCGTATCCAACTCAAAATTCATATTTTTTAAGTTTCTTTATAGGGCCTATGACAATGAAAAAAAAAATGTTTTTTTTAAACGGAAGTGGGAGGGGCCAGTTTTTGTTCGCTTGGGCATAGAATCGCCCATATATTTTCATTTCTGTACCTGGTTCCAAAATATTATGACAACTTACGCAAGATTGGGATGGGAGGGGGGGAAAATGAAATATTACATTTTCTTACATGCCGGAGGGAGGGAGTAAAAAGGAGACCAAAATCGCCTTACGCAATGCTTGAATGGCCCCAAACGCCGGGTTTCTTACCACCCTTACTCCATTTCCACGCGATTTTTCCCTTTCCAACATAACCACCTGTCCTAAATGACGCAAATGACCTCAGTTGTTGGTCGCTTGCTCAATTAACGAAACCGGCCATAGACAAGAAAATAAAAGCAAACATTTTTATGAAACCGTATACCTCTCTACCATTCCAACAGCTTGAAAAATTGGCATAAGACACTCCAGACGCATTATTGAATGTCTAAATCAGACCGGAGATGCAATGAACTAATTAGGAAAGAGTAAAGAGGACACTTTATCGTCGAAAAAGAAACAAATTTCAAAGCATCACTGTGAAATCATATACCGGGAATGCCAGCGATGATTACCAAGGATAGACCTGGAGTACCAACTGGAGGGGAAGAACAACATGGAAAGACTGTGAACACGATGGTGAGGAAAAAAACAGGCTTTGAAGCCTTAACCTTGAACGTCGCGAGACGGAGACGATTGTATATATCTGCAAGGATTAAATTCATAAAAACCTATACAGGGATATCATTCCTCCGACAATGAAGACTTCCAGAACACGGTTTACCGACCAATCACAGAATGACCCTCCTTTTTCCTCACTGAACACATTTTCCTATCATATAATCCTCTAACTTTTCAAAATCAACCCTACTTGTTTTTGTCTATGGATAGTTGTGACTTTATTTAGAATTCGCGCGTTAATTTGTTATCGAGTCGTTAATTTGGATACCAGCCGAGACTCGATGAATGACGACAAAACCTGTATGATACGTACATAAAAGAGTTGATCACGAGGTAGAAGTAATGCTGCTAAGTTTAGACAGACGAAAAGGCACGCCGGGGACCTCGTATTACGCTTGCGCGAGGGCTTTGTCGCGAAGATAACATGACGACTAGGCAGCGCGATGCCCCGTGAGGGAACCGCTGCCCTCGTCCCGCCTTCCATTGTTTTGGCCTCCTCCTCCCCGGAAGGCTACGTGATCCCCCCTCAGACGGAATGGCGAGATAGTCCTCGGCGAACTCATCGAGGGGAGGGAGCCGCCAAAGCGAATGACATTGGCGGCGGCGCTGCCGATAGGATGAAGCGGCGAGGAACTTGAACTTCGTCGCAAGGTCTCGGTCGAGCGAACGCCTCAACCCAAGCCATCATAACTCCGTCAATCTCAACGATAGCTTGACTGACAGCCACGGCGAGAAAGAGAATCATAGACAACTTGTGTTTTGCAATGCTGACGTGGAGCGCGCGCCTGGTAACCATTTCATGTCAGATGTACCGAATTCGGCAAATGCCTCGGGAGCAGTGTTTCCCAAAAGACGAGCCACCGCCTTGGTTCCACAAGCCTATACCCACCCAGCTGTAATCTTTGAAGTCAACATTGTAAACATGCTCCGCATGGCCCACTTATTTATTTGGAGAACAACTACGACGCGAGATTCAACGATTTCGCGCCATCATCAGGTACACTGTCTAGTACACCGAGCAACTCAGCAGAATTCGTACAGTGGAACCCGAATTCTCGAAAAACGACAGCTGGCGACGAAGTATCCATCAACAATCACCATTATGTGCCTTGAGAGACGATTTCCAGGAACTCAAACGGAAACGCTGCTCGGGCCGGAAGTGTAATAAAATAATCAAGGATTTAAATCAGTCAGCGGCGCGATATAACGGATATGTGACACCATGTTGAGAGGAGTTCCGATTTTCGCCGCGTCCAGAACGACTGAAGTTGAAGGAAGCCACAGCGCTCGCCGAATACAGCATACTTGTCAGGGCCAACAATGTTTTTTCACACCATCTCAGGTGTAAAATCATTGTAAAATTAAACTAAATCTACGTTTATTTTTAAACTTAATTCCACCTGGAGGGAATATCAAGTAAAAATAACCCGATGCATAGGCCCGAGTGCTTTTGCAAAGTCACAGAATGATTCTGATGGGGTTAAATAATTTTAAAAGACCTTAAAATCTTCCACATTAATCTTCGTTTTTCCAAATAAGTGCGAGGAATAAGCTGTTTTTTAAGGGAATATGGATGAATAAGAATGAACGGAACAATTAAATGATCAAAAGATAGAAACCAAAATATTGCTCAAAACCTTCTGTTTACAAACACGTAGTCTTTTTTTAATCTGTTCTTTGACTCATAGATATTTTTTTAATCACCTTTACTACTCTATGCTAAAAATCAGAAGTCTTAACGATAATATATGTAGACGTGAAAACGGCATGCATATCCAAGCTTTCGTAGCGTAGCTTTCAAAATTTCAACTGGAAGAGAGCGAGTAACGAACTACAGCTATAAATCACATTCAGTACAAGCTTAGCTGGAGAGGAAAACGCGTGGAATGAAATTTTAATACGATCTTGTGCGAATCCACTGCCCTGAAACTTCATGCATTTTTCCACTTTCATTTATCGCCCAGATACGCGAGGCGTTTCCATATCTGAGCGATACTGCCAATAAAAACCATACAAAAGTGTGCACCAAGGAATGAACGCTATCCCATGGAAGCAAAAATGGAGGCGTGTGCATTCACCTACGGACAGAATCTTAACTTGAGCATGCCACGATAAGCATAAATGCTGGAAGATTGCCGTAGGCAAGATAAACCTGAAAAAAGTCCACTAAAAATTATGATAAAAAGGGTGAGGAATCAAGAGAGTACGACAGAAATATTACTGTAGTAAGCTTCAGTAGTGTAACATTCCATGAAGAAGGAGCAGGTAGATCATGGAGGCTAGAGTGGTAATCGTGGGTCATTGAGTGCACATTTTAATCATATGTAATTCGAAAAAATTCTTGGACCACATTTCATTTAAGTGCATCTATTTATACGTTGGAACTCGCCATACAGGCAGTAATGGAAATGATAAAAGAATTATACTTTAAACTATTTTTCTAAACTAATGCATGCTAAGACTAGAGTTTTTGGCACGGTATTTGAAATTTAGACGAAATTATATTGAAATATGATATTTTTCGAATATTGGACTCGGCGTAACGCATTTATCTTTGTAAGCAGAAATTATGATAACAAGAAATTTATTATTTCTCGTTTAGAAAAAAATCTGTGCACATGTAATCGGATTATTACGAGAGAAACGAATAGACCGGATAATACACAGGTGAATATTACCGATGAATATCGGTTTGCTTATGAAACTGGTAAAAAACGTTTGCAAGGATTGAGCTGTGAGGAGAAAATGAATTAAAAAGGAGAAATTCAATTAAAAAATGCGCCGTCAAAATCTTATGAGTTGAACACGCAAACATATCGCCAAAGCACGAAAACATGGGCCCACTCATTATTGATGCTGTAAATACACTGATTCGTTCCAGATATCTTTAGAAAACAATCGCACACCGATGTGCATCACATAAAATACATTTCCATAATTTATAGCTAGAAGATTGGATGCATTGGAAAAGTGGTGTTTTAGAAGAATGGTGAAAATAAAATGGACGGAGAGAAACATCAATGAAGAAAACCTATGTAGAACACATACACTGCAAAATGAAAACTCGGTGAGGTAGAAGAGATAGACTTCTGACATATAACAACCTCTTAAAAATAATTAAAAATGCAACGAATTGGAATTAACAACAAGGAACTCCAAGGGTGGATTACATAAAGAAAATTATGAGGATTGCTCCGTTGTCTCGGGCGTGACTTCGAGAAATTTGCGTAAATGTAAATGATAATCTATGTGGAAAAAATAAGTTATACTTTTCATTTACAATATGAGGATTGCAATATACAAACGTGTACTCCTCACTTTATTGCACGGTATGGTTAAAATTAGGCATGCCAGGATTAGCATAAGAGTAGTCTAAATACGACATAAGAGTGTAAGGGTATCTGAGAGTCTAATTTGCAGTAAAAGCAGAAGTAATGGGCTTAGGAATGGGTGGATGATGAAGGAATTTGGAATGGGTACTCCTGCAATGGACATGCATGAAAGGAGCGTGCTTCGTTGATTTGACCATGTTGAGAGAATGGACGAGAATCGAATAACGATGCTGAAATATGGTAGAGAAGTGAACGGTGTGAGAGGAAGGGTTAGACAAAAAGTCATGGGCGAATGTGGTGGAAGATACTTATAAGAGAAGAATATTAACAGTCTTAAGAACAGGAGATCGTGCACGAGGCAATGAAAAGGAATTATGGAGGGACAAAGCTGTTATCAGAAAAGAGTAAGGAGCAAACCAATCTTCGGAATGATGATTGGCGTCGATGATGAGGTCAAATGTCTCTCTCTACTCACTCCAAAATGGGAAAGCCCCGATATGTTAAGTGTTCGGATACGCATACATAAACCTTCAAATTATGCAGTTGTGAAAGGGAGAGCGAGAGAGTGCAAGTCGTGGCTTTGCCATTCCACAGTGTCAACCTCCGCGCAAATGATAAACATGGCGCAGAAAAATGAAGCTGGGGAAAGGCGTGTAATGGGTTGGTGCCTAATCACGTGCGGTCACCTCAGATCGCGTAACCTATATTTTTTCCATGCTCCCACGCCCACTTCCGGAACGTGGAACACGAAAAAGGCATGGAATTAGTACCATGGAAAAAGGCATGCGCCAGCTGAAAGCGAACCGCTCGCTCCTCCCAACTCCCCTTACGCACACAGCTGCACACTCGACTACACTCGCGTGCGTGGTAGATAAGCATACGCTCAGGGCGCATGTTCCGGCGGAAGACTGGCTGAGCCAGAGGAAGCCAACGAAAGTCTCGGAAAGTCTAGTCTGGTCTAGTCGAACAACGGGGAAGGAGAAGCAGGAAAGACTCGAGGCATCGTACAGGATTCATCACTTCCCGCCCAGGGCTAATGAACTTTTTTTTTACGATGAACCGGTCGCGACCTACGTTTAGGGGCAGTCATGAAGATCCACTACTACGGGATTGAAATAAAATACAACATACAAGGAGCAGGTGAACAGTCCGCTTGCACACCGGTCATTGAACCAGTGCAATTCAAGGATGCATTGAAGCAGGCCGAAGGGAAAGGATGGATTTTATGGCATGGGGGTTATCCTGAGGGAAGGATTCGGAAGCCGAATCAATGTCGAAGGTTAAAGGATCACGGAAGCGAAGGCGACTATCTAGATCCAAGTTCGCGAATGTTTCAGGCTTCTATGAATAACGTGGTGGGATATATGTGTCACCTACATCTCATGGGACGATACCGCAGCGTGACGCATTCGTGAGTACTTTTATGGGGCATGCATATTTATAAGTACCTATATCAACATTGAGACGACCAACAAAATTGATGGAAATGCCTTAAATAGTAAATATAGAGCACGATAGATATATTTCACGGAACTAACGGAATGATTTGGGGATTCATCATGCCATGATTACTGAGGACATAAATAAATAAAAACACTAATTTCATGCTCTAATATGATAGGACGTAGGTACCTACAAAGCAATTTCAGAAGACATCAGCAACAATTTTCATAATTCCGCGGGAGGAACTACATCAGATACTCTATACATGAGGAATTCTAAATGAAAATTACAAAAAAAATACCTCCTCTCATCTTGCACTCGTTACACTGTTTTTCCCAGGGATAACCCTTTCCACTCTTATCCTCTTGGAGAACTGCAGCAGGATTGCATCATGTTCGTCGGACACATGGTTATAACGGGATTCGCGATCAGCAGACGAGAGACCATACGGTGTTCAACTAAGGCACTCTCCGAAAGTATAAAAATGATTAAAACTTATTTTTTAAATCGTCTTTCTTTTAAGAGATCAGTTTTTTGTCATTTTCTATATTGCCGGCGTACCAAAACATTACGCACACGACCTGCAGCGAGCAGTACACGTGAGAAACAACGACACATCCATATTGCATCACGTTTCCTCATTCGGCCACGAGATGTCTCTAGCGCTTAACTTCCAAAATTGTGTCGCTACAATCGGGGTGGGAGTTTTGGGAATTTCACAGCGGGCCAGCGCGGGAAAGTGCTTACTGCGATTTGAAATTGAAAAGATTTTGAACCATGAAATCGACCGTTTTATGATTAATAACAGCTCATGATGCTTCCGGGAAAAGACACGAGTACAAGATAGTACGGAAATTAGACAAAACCATGTGATTTTTAACATATAAATTCCACCTTGGTGACGTATTGCAAATCGTGCAAGGAGACTCGACAGCGACCGCCTTTTACACCACCTTTTCTTCATTTTGACTGTGATTTTAATTAAATGTTGGAAAAAAATATTTTGTGACTCTCAAGAAAATTATTTATTTTTATACAGGACAGAGAAGAATTGTCGAGGAAGACCAAGGATGAACTATATGAAGAAAACTATGAGGGACTTTACAATGAAAGTGTAAAGTAGTGAGCATATGAGCAATGGAAAGCTGTAGCAAACCAATCGTCGGTTGATGAAAGATGATAATGATGAGGACTTATTCGAATTTCCATCTGGTTTCAGCGTTAGTCGCAGAGCAGAAACGACAGTTTATGACACGGGTAAATAAATTGATGAGTAAAGCCCTGAATGCATTGACAGCATAAAGAGAATAACTGCAATATTCACTGGGTGTCGAACGTAGTAAAGAAACTGCATAAACAAGTCTAACGAAAACCTAAACACGAAATGATGAAATACCAATAGATGAAAATAAATCAAATGGTGTAGCCAAAGAACTTAGAATCAAGAAAGAGAAGTAATGAAACTGTGAATCATGATCACTTGAAACATAAATTTCTTTCAATGAATTGCATTGATTTATCTTATGTCTATTGCGCAAAATATCAATCAATGGCTTGTCAAATAATATCATCGTCTATATTTTTTACTTTTTTAGAATATTTAGTAGTTAGTTAAAATAGCATTAGTTTTTTAAGAAATGAAAGGGCTTGTTGAATACCTAGGAAGAGAATATGGAAGAATATATTAGAAAAAGACTAGAGAAAAAAATATCAGCAAGTGTTTTTTATAAATCTCCTCGCAAACTTTGAAAAATATTACGTATGAACACTGAGAACGGAGGATTTATCGACGTCGACATTTGTCAGACATGGACAAGACGGCAGAAAAAAAGAGTTGGAGTTGAATTGGACCACATTTTTGGCTCAGTCCGTGATTCCGCCCATGTTACGCGATATTTATCTGCTTGACTAATCTTTATTCTCATTATCTAGCTCAATATCTTATTCTTTGAATACTACAGAATCTTCTTCGTAAGACTTTTTAAATTTAGTTTTTTTTATTAAATCTAACTTCTCCACCTAAAAGACATAGCAATCGTTCTGCAGCACCCGGCACAGTAATTGTATTGTAACTTTGATGGCAACTATCCACGAATCCCACGGAGGACCTGCTTTAAACTTCGAAAGCGTCACATTCGACTGTTCCTGAAAACTATAACACATCCCCGAACTCTACGAAAACTTTCTAACGTTGTTAGCAAATGTATATTTACTCTATCCTCCCTTGAGCTCTAGATGCTTCACAAAACGCCCATAACCTATGGATAATTACATTCCTTTTCCTCTCTCTTTCCTCCAGTATGCCCTAAGGAGATCTTCAAGTATAACTTCACATCTTAGCGTATCTCCCACCCACTTTTTCTCCCTCTTTCCCTTCTTCTACAGTTCTCAACAATATCTCTCAATCTCTTTTTCACATTTCAATCCATTCTTCTCGCAGGTGAAAAAAATCTAATATGAACGCCCATACTTTTACCTCAAATCGCCGATTTCGTAACCATTACGCTGTATTATCCGCACTGTCATCAGTTTTGGACTTTGAAGGATTAAATTTCATACATAAAATTATAGTAGGGCTGATGCCACCTCATTCAGGAAACCTGCCGGTCAGCAATTGAAATATTCATTAAGTGGCTTATAAATTGATTTCATACGCCAACTTTCATATTCTCCAGTTTCTAATTTTGACGTCATTATGTTTGGGAAGCCGGGGATTTTAAACCATTTTATTATATTCTTGGAGAAAGGATCTATTCCGATGGAGGTCAGGCGGGAAAATTTGGTTCCAAATTGGCATCCAGTCTATTGTGATAGTCCTGATTGTTCCACTGGCAATACGCATCACGTTATTCATTTGTACGTCTATTTTATGTGTATGTTTGCCATACAGCCATACTGGAGCGCAGTATTCTGCTGTTGAGTAGACTATTCCAAGGGCTGTAGTTCGTAGTTTCTCAGCGGAAGAACCCCAGGTAGTGCCGCACAACTTACCCATCGGTCTACCGGTTAGTTGATGATAATTAAATCGATGGGAGAATGTGTAAACTTCGGTTTTATAGCAGAAAATTAATTTTTACCAGAAATTATAAAATCCGGCGTTTGAGTCCCAGCAATAAGTTCTCTTCATGCCTTATCTCAGGTCAGTCCTTGGGCCATTCCTGTTTTCGTAGTATGTGGGAGACCTTTCAGCATGTATTACCAGGTGTAAATATATTATGTACGCTGATGATCTCCAAATTTATATGCACTGTCACCCGTGCGATTTCCCTGAGACCATTAGACAAGTAAACGATGACGTATCTGCCATCGTCTCATGGGCACGAGACAACTTTCTAAAACTAAATACTAATAAAACCAAATCCATGATAATTGGTCACTCCAGGGTCATGTCTACACTTGATATGGCTGAACTGCCTATGGTTGAGGTCCAGGGAAATTGTACACCTTATTCCAAGACGGCCAAAAACTTAGGGGTCATCTTCAGCAATACTCTATCTTGGAAATATCATATTTTGTATGTTTCAAATAAAGTTAATGCTACTTTATATCAACTGAAAATTCATAAAAATGTTGCCTATCCATGTAAGAAAGTAACTTGTCTCCACCTTAATATTTCCTTGTCTTTGATTACTGCTGTCTTGTATTTTATGATCCTACAGCAGAACTTAATACTAAGCTTCAGCGCCTAATGAATTCCTCTGTCAGATTCATTTATGACTTGCGGAAAGAAGAGCACATAACCGCATATTTTAACAAGCTCTCCTGGATGGACATAAAAACAAAAAGGAAATTCAAATTGGCCTGCTTCATGTATTCCCTACTCAAACACGATGACCCACAGTACATAATTGACATTAATTCCAAGAGACCCATATTGCCAAATATAGTTACTAGAGTCGACCCTAACTACCTACATGTCTCACATTACCGGTCCTCTAAATTTCAGAAAGCATTTACCGCTACCACCTCTCAAGCTTGGAGCTACCTACCTAAATCAATTAAAGATTCCTCATCGCTGCTCCAATTCAATAAGAAATTATATTCTTACCTAACTTGCTCCACATGAGCCGTATTTATTCATTTCAATGCTTTAATCAGGTATGGGCTGTACTATTGTGGTTTGTTTTTCATTGTTATTTATTTCAAATTATTGTACCAAAATATTTAATCCTGTTTATACTTAATTCATTGTTTGTACTTGCTTCGCATCCCATATTCTATATTGTGTTTTGTTTATGATGTTTATTCCATTCATTTGGCATGTTTTTTTTGTTGTTCACTTAATTGTATTACTTTTTTCTTAAATTGGTGCTTTGCACACTAAATTTAAATGTATTTTGAGCTCTAATGTGATTCATGAAAATTGTTCATATCGGATGTAAATCTGTTAACAATAAACTATATTATTATTATTATTTGTTACAGTTGTAACACTTCCTTCCGAGTCCCCGACAATCATCAGGTTTCATTGCTGTCATAATGGCCGGAGACTCGAGAGGGGTTGGGCAGTAATCGTTGCCTCGTCCGACACCCATCGGATGAGTGGATACGCTGCTGTTGTGTCATGCGTACGCAGTAGACGGAGTGACCCCAGGATGGCGGCCTTCTGTATTCGTGCAACTAGTGATTCCGCCTGTGTCACGCAGGACGGAATGCACTTGATGTAATTAAGCAGCGAGCCCTTGACTCCACCGAGCACACCTACGATGAGGACCACTAGTTTTATAGAGTGTCCGGGGTACATGTGTCGAAGTTCGTAAAGCAGGTCTTGATATTTCGTCCGTTTTTCAACCTCTTTCGCATCCATGTTAGTTTCAGCCGGAGCCAAAAACTCGATCACGAACATGGAGCGTGTGAGGTGGTCAAGGATAACGATATCAGGCTTGGTCGCCTCCAACTGCCTGGCGGTGGAGAAGGAGTAATTCCACCATATTGTACACTTATCGTTCTCCACGACGGACTCAATATCTCCAGGGGCATAGGGCAGCACAGGTGTTTCATCGATGCCATAATGGTGTCGAAGGTAATAGTATATCACCCGCAGGGTCGCGTTGTGCCAAGCTAGATACGCTGACCTGGCGTAATAACTACAGCCGGAGAGAAGGTGACCTAAGGTCTCCGGCTGGGCTCGGCACGCCCTGCATCTCGTGTCCGCGACCTCCGCCTTGAATATAATGCAGCGGTACACGAGTGTGATTATGACACCATCCTGGCACGCGAGTACAAAACCCTCGGTCTCTGACTTCAGACCGGCGGAGCGAAGGAACGTAAACGTCAGCTCCTTCGATAACCCATGCTTTTCGATGTTTCGATAGAAACATCCATGCATGGGCTTATCGGTATGCCCCTTGAGCAAGGACTTCTGCTCGGCTTTTTTTATTTCGAGCTTGAGGACGTCTGCCTTTAATGACGAGATGGTCGTGTGATTGTCGCTTCCGTCGGATAACGGGTCGAAGTCGAGACCGGTTTCGTCCGCTTCCCTCTTTGCCGCCTGGAAGAGAAACGCCCCTGCCCCCGCACTCTGGTGCTCTCTCACGAGATTGAGCAGGGGGTCCCTGCTTTTCAACACTCGGCAAGCTGTAACCAGGACAACTCTGTTTTGGAGATACTCCAGACTCATTACACCTCTACCACCTACATTGCGAGGGAGATACAATCTGACGACGGAAGATTTCGGATGAATACTTCTATAGATGGTCATCATCTTCCTCGTTCCCCTATCGAGGTTCTACAACTCGTTGACGTTCCACTTCATGTATCCGAAGGTATACAGCAGTATAGGAACCGCGAACATGTTCGTGGCAAGAAACTTGTTCTTGCCTGACAGCTCAGAACTCCAGATGTTCCTGAGAGTCTGTCTGTATTTGGCGGTGAGCCTTTCCTTCACTACTGCAACCTCCTGCATTCGGCGCTGGGGGACGCCGAGATATTCATAGCTATCATCGTCCTCGAGGTGACGAATTACGCTCCCGTCAACAAGTTGCACGTTTTCCTTGATCTCCGAAAATCTTCCTCTCATCAGGTGGATGGATGCACACACTTGTCCATCCATATAGACTCACTGTATTCCAGTACGGTGTCCAGGGCAGTGCGAAGGTCTTTTGCATTAGAAGCATAAAGCTTCAGGTCATCCCTATAAAACAAATGGGTGACCTTATGCTTCCTGTCACCTGGAACACCGCACATGTATCCTTTACCTCGTCGCAGCCTAAGGGACAAGGGTGGGAGGGATATACAAAATAGTAAGGGGCTCAAGCTGTCGCCTTGGAAAACACCACGGTGGTATGTCACCAACTCTGTGGAAACTGACCGCTGGCCTGAAGTCAGAACAAAGCGCGTTTTCCAGAGTGGTAATAGGCGTTGGATGCAGGAACCTACCTCTGGATGGACTTTCATCAATTTCAGCATAGTGATGATAAGCTCATGTGAAGTGGTGTCAAATGCCGTTTTGTAGTCCACCCAGGCCATTGATAGGTTTCACTTATGCCGTATGGCATCCTGGCATATGCACCTATCAATAAGCAGGTTGTCGTTACATCCCGCGATTCCTCGCTTTCAGCCCCTTTGCTCGTACACCTCCTCCCACACATGCTGGACGTGGTGGAGGATGAGGTCGCTCAAGATCGCGGGGAACGCCTTGCATACAGTATTGATGCAGGTTATAGGGCGGTAGTTCTTTGGATTGGACAAGTCTCCCTTCTTAGGTATCAGAACCGTGCGTCCCTCAATCAGCCAAGGTGGAATTGGTTCTATACCTATCAGAAAGGACGTGAAGATTCTGGCGAGGTGTTGGTGGGTGGAAGTAAACTTCTTCCACCAGAAGTTATTAATGGCATCCATTCCTGGAGCCAAGAAGTTCTTCTTCCCAGAAAAGGTCTTCTTCGCGTCACTTTCTGTGACTGAAAGACGTCCAGGTCCATCCACATCTTGTAGGTGGTGGTAACACAACTCTTTAAAGAGGCCTATGGCCGGAGTGTCTCTGTTGAATGGCTTGAACGTTTCGTAGATATCCTTCCAGAAACGTTCAACCTCTTGGACGGGTGGCGGAGATTCAACCACAGGCGGAGGTGGTTGAAAGAGACAGGACGAGTGAAAGAGAAAGGTGGAATTTTCCCTCACGGCTCTACTCCTCTTGAGGAGTTTTTTTTCCAGGCAGTGGTGAGTGCTCGTACTCTATCGACCGCGTGCGACTTAATGGTAAGCAGCACGCTTATATTCAGTGGGTGATGGTTGTATCTATACTGCGCGCTATGCGCCGAACTTTGGGAGTGAAAGTTCGCCCAGATAAGATATATTCCATCACACACTGGATTCTCGACGCCTGTAGTCTCGCTTGCGTGATCTTGGCCTCCAACTGTTCCAGCCTCTTTGCTGCTTTGTCCTCCCAAGAGGTGTTCTTTTGGGAGTGAGCCATAATTTTTGCAGCAGCGTAGACCACGCCATTTACCGTCCAAAGGTCCGACGTTTCCGTTAGGATTTCGTCGATAAGACCATTCAACTGGGGAAGGTGGTTACCCCGTAGAGAGATCTTTCGGTGGATCTTTCTCTGCCTAGGTTGTCCTTCATCATAGTTAATGGTGCTTAACAACCGCGTTCGTAGTTCAGAGACGGTCTGACCAGCTTCTTCCCCATTTAGCCGAGAGACTGACACAATGTCGTTCTTGCCTCAGTCGGTGGAGAGGCTGTCTGTGTCGGGGAGATTGGTCTGGCCGGTGGTGTGTTCCTCTGAACTGGCGGTTTGTGGGGAGTTTCCTTTTTTCGCAGGTGGTTGTCATAATCGCGCACATTCTGCTGCGATAGATGGTCGTGTTCCGGATGCATCTCACACCACAAAGAATGCATCCTTACCATATACCCCCTGCGATCGGTCTCGCTGGCAGCATGGCATGCGAGGAGGTCGCCCTTTAGGGCTTTCGTCCACTGCATACGAGCTCCCTTCTGAGGTGGTGAATTTTCATTGCCACACCCAAATGTACTAGGGCCCCCATCCGAGAGGTTGTGAGAGGCTGTGGGTGGCTTTCCTGGTTATATTTTTTGGAACCAGTTTAACCGCGTGCGGCGCGGTTAGCCCCACACGCAGACGTCCACCATTAGCCGGCAAAAGCCGTTACCAGGTAAGCCACGGGGAGGCTGGTTGTCCGGCTTTCGTACTCCCAGCTAATTATTATTATTTAGATCATGAGAACATAATTTAGGAACTATTTAGCCTGCAGAACATACATATATAAAATGTCATTTTTTACCGCGAACGATAAGGGACCATAACAGCTGCCAATGAGACTTTTATCTAGGTTTTTCGATAGGTAGCGTAGCTCTTAGTAGTAGTAGTACTCCCTAATACTTGAATCCTTATCTGTTACCTAGTACTAACAGCACGCCGTGCATGTTTTCTACATACGTCTTGAGCATATCTGTAGTAATTGTGAGCATATCTATAGTTTAGTGCATACTTGTGAGGCTTAGCCTCGTGACAAGCATTAGCGATTTATGCTAATGCATAATAAGTCGTAGTTACACTAACTTTAGGGTATAGCGTAATGCATGTTGGTGACTACTTACCCCCTGCCACATACCCCTGAGGTGGCTTGCAGGGTATTTTGTAGATGTACTACTACTCACCCAAAGTGTCTTTGAAACTACGGAAAATATTCCCTTGGTTGCTATCCTGCGTCCACGAGAGTGAATGGTGGATCGGCATTGTTGTTGAAGTAGCAAGTGACTAAAATGATGCATTTTATACATTCTCGAGGTCCTGATGAATCATTTTATTGGCCCGAAAGAAGATACTTCACCTGCTGTGTCAGCAGATCCTGAAGATGTCGACTACTCGATTAAACCTGGACGTGTTAAAATAAAAAAACTAAGGAAGCTACAAAATTTGTTCTTATTGTTAAAAAAAAGGTAAATTGATTATAATTTGTCTTCGACAGAAGCCTGCTCTTATGCGATTTGTGAATCGGCTATCAGTTGAAAATTAAACAGTCCGCTGTTGTTGATACGTACCGTGCACATTGCACGTGCACAATTCACGCATTCCAGAATTGAGGGCTAGTTTCTTTCCAAGTATTATCGGTGGTTTCCCGGAACGAACTGGTGTGTGCTTAGAGAAATGCGCAACTTGAGTTCGGTGTAAGTCTTCTGGATAATTCGCCCATTCAAGATTGAGTAAGAGATCCTCCAGTCACCAGACGAAGATAACTGACGTAAGCTTCCAATCGTGAAAAGAGAAGACAAACCAGTAATCAGCCGGAAAAAAATAAAAAAACGTGAAAAAGCTATCGATACTATTTGGAGGCCAGGTGGAAAATTCAAAAAACCGGTTATCCGCAGGAAGCCTCAGATTACGGATGAGGGAATTAGAAAGAAGGTGTACGGAATTAAAAGGAAGGATGTTTACGCGAATAGAGATGAAAAAAAAACAAATGACAAACATAAGGCGAAAGAATAATACGACGAAGGGAACGCCAAGGGAAAGATAGTCAAGTATGGAGACATCGAAAACGCGGATAGAAAAAAGCGAGCGACAAAATGAATGTGAGACTACAAACGCAAAAAGAAGATACAAAAGAAGATAAAAAGATGTACTCACAGAGGATATGTCTGCATGAGATGCAAGCGAGGTGAAAAAAATATTGTACATGGTTTCCGTAGACGTTTGTTGGAATTAGCCAGTGATAGAGGAAAAATAGAAGGAAAAGTTAAACGAGTAATCTCACAAAACAATAAAAAGAGAATAAACAAAAAACTAATCTCTACATCATTCTGTTCATGACTCACGCTTTTTAGTACAAAGGTATACAAAATTATTAAATTTTAATTGCATTATCATTTTTATATCCCGTTTCTTTTTTGTTGTTAAATATTTTGAAAATTTTTAGCCCTGAATATGTCAATAAAAATGACGAAACGTTGGTCATGTCAATGTCAGCGTTGATTATTTAATAGAAAAAGGCCAATATTCCAAAAAGATTATTAATAGAAAAGGTTATAAAATACTAGTCACCTTTAGCATCAGAGGAATACTATACTTTTCACTGATAGTATATTCAATAAGGTATGGAATTGAAATTTGGGGTACTACCTAAAACTGTCATGTTGTAAAGATAAATAGAATTCAAAGGAAAGCTATGAGGTCTATAATGTATGGATCTATTTTTACTAATAGTGATGGTAAATTGGCATACAACATTAATATGTACAAGACTTGTAAAGTACTTTCCCCTAAGTACTTAGGCGTATAGGAATACACTATGTAAGAATTATTTTTGTAACCAATATAGGCAAGTTCTGGACGTTAAATATAGCTTGAGATGCAATTTTGCTGTGGTACAAAAATTTATACTGATTACGGTAGGAGAATAAATTCAATACTTGTCCCCAAACTAATTAACAAATACTTCAAAGAAATTGGTAACTTATGCCAAGATAGTAATTGTAAACTTAGTACTGTAGTGGAAAACATATTTAGATAAAACATGCTTCATGATTGGTATATTACTCAAACAGTAACAAGTTAATATAAAAATTTAATGCTATAATATACTCCATATTTCACTCCATTTTTTTTGCAAAATGTTTATTGAGCTTCTAAAGATTTTATTGTGCTAAGAAATATTTGGAACTAATAACGCAGCTGATTTGGTGAATCAATTCCGGGTAGCTAGGCAAATACAATGAGCCTGAGCAACATATTCTTGAATATTCTATAAGTTATTGTGTGTACTGATTGTTGTGCATGTCCCGTCAACAGGCCCTAATCCCTGACGAAATAAAAATTTAAAAAGAGTTATAAAAATAAATTAAATGAAATAGTTATTTGATCACTGTAAACAGTTCTATAATGGCTGTTCAAAATAACTATGGGACTATAAACAGCATGAATATTTTCCATCATCAGTATATTCAGTCCTAGAGTATTTGTTCTAAGGCTGCTGAGACGCTACGTTTTTGAACAAGCATGACACGTACAACGTATCGGCACGCTCCACGCGCGAAGCGCTTCAATAGAAAGTAGCCCTTGGGAGCGCTAGTTGCCTGCGTCGGGATACACGTCTACTCCATCGCCCAGAAGGGTTGACAAACCCTCACCCTTGTTCTACTCCCAAACCCCCTCTTCCCCTCGCCCTTCGCAAGAGTCACCAATGGACGCGTGCGGGCGTGATAGACAGGCCTCCCCACCAGAGGAATAACGTTTAAGACGAAAAAAAATCCGTGCGCGAATATCTCGACTTGGAAACGGCATGTATTTATATATAACGGTCGCCTCTCACGTAGTCCGTGCGCTCGTTGAGGCAAGGCGGGAGCTAAAAAAAAATACGCACGGTAATCGTCAACGGTCAACGCCGTCTCGAGACGGGTAGCGAAAAAAAAGGAAACAGAAGAAGCGTCACTCGAATGTGCTCCATGTGGATCTGCGGAAAGCCAAACTACGAATACCGAATGGAATTTTTTAATACAATAAGAGAGAAGGGGCTACTGGTCATAATCTTGAAAATCACCATGCTAAATGGACATACAGGAGATGAAGAATTTCGTCTTCCATTCAAATACTAGGTACGTATCATTCACTTTGCTTTTGCTCCTCATAATTTCAAAACTAGCGAAACTCAATACTGATAAAGGGTATTACAATGGACGGAGGCAGATTCCAGACAGATCGCAGCGCGTTCGCATTGGACTCAAACTATCGGCCGATATTAGTGTCCTTCCAGGCGTTCCTCAGGGTAGTGTGCTTGGTCCTGTGTTTTTTCTATGATATGCAAATGACTTCATTCAAACTATCAACTGCAAAATACGACTAATCTTCGATACAATGGCAATAAAATACATAAGAAAATTATCTCCGTTATTAATTGTGTTGAAATGCAAACTGATATTTATAATGAGGCAAACTAGGTCAAATAAAACGATATGGTAATAAATATTACAAAATGCAATATTTTTCATGAATGAATTGTTTTGTTGGGAGCTAAATTACACCGAAATGATTCCTAATGATATTCTTGTAATTAGAAGTTGTTAAGTAATGCAGTTTTTATTAATTGTAAAAATTTAACGTTAATTTCAATACTTGCACATTAACACAATTAATGAGATTAATTCACTTTTTCCATAGTCTCCGGGGATATTTTCCAATTGAAATATACCGACTCAATAAATAAATAAATAATGAATCTGCACTCTGCTGAATCAGGAACAACTACTACCTGCCTTTCTCTATAATGGCGACAGCTGTAGGAAAAAAATGTCTTTAATTATTTTTATTATTATTTAGTTTGATATGTTCCTAATGATACCGGCTGTGGTCGCCAAGTCGGTAACATGCAATCCTGGCACCTCAAAGGTCGTCGGTTCGAATCCATCGGAGGGAATATGTGTGGTGTTCGTCTTCGGATTAAGATATTAGGTTAGACGGTGCGAAATTAACTTCGCTGTAGGAGCTACCAAGAAGTCAAGTCCATTCCGCTGGCACATTATATGAACCTTCAACTTACATCAGGGCATAAAACCGCAACCAGACGCTACCAAAAAATTGATTAAATATAACCGCAGACGACAGAATTCTTACCCCGAATCGGATTCATTGGAGCGAATTCAAATAATTTGCAATTAAGTTCAATGGTTCAACGGTTACTTCATTAACTGACAATACTAGATCTCCTAGATCATATTTTAATCATCAAATTTAGTGTAGAAAAAGGTTTACGAGTCCCCGCACTAAGAAATGTGTGAGCGAAACAATATTTTCCCTCTTAACAGAGTTGCACATTGCATGGAAAATGAGATTTTGAGTCAGCAAGTATCAAATAAAATTAAAAACCATTGGCTATTAATTAGGTACTTCCAAAAAAGGCAAAACTTCGGCAAAGGTCCGACAATTATTGGACCTATGCTTCTGCGGTTCGGCTATCTAAAAAATTAATTGAGGGAACCTGGTTTTAGAAAGAATTTATAAGTGTAATGGGAAAAACAACCAAAATTGGGGCCATCATTTACCCCACAGGATTAATAAAAAAAGGGGTAAGTCCACTAATAATGAAAATCGACATATTTTGACCGATTTGTAATATTTTCAAAATTCCTGAAAATCGAAAAGTGGGTATATGGAATGAAATTTTACGATAGAAAAAAAAAGAATTTACCAACTGCCCCGTATTTACACGAAAGGTTGCATGTAAAATGGTATATAAACAGTGGTTTTCATAAAAAATGGCAATTACCCAATTCTTCAAAGATCGGGCATGATTAATGGAGGGCGAAACCGTGAATAAAATAACAAAACTACTTTGATAAAGGAAAGGATTGTAGTTTTCCCACTGCACAAATATTTCAAATTTATCTATTGCAAAACTCAACATGGAATATTAGCTTAGACATCAAATCAAACCAATGGATGATAATTAGAAGAGTTTTCCATCAAACGTCATGACCATCTTTTAAGGCCGCTTTATACGAGGCACTTTACAGCACAATCTGATGTATGTATGGATGTGCATTGAAAATTGCGTCGTGTAAAGCGGTGAATATCAAGAATGTATACGCAAATGCGTGAACGGCAGATGGGAAAATGCCACAGCCCCTGCTCTAATTGCGTTCTCGCAATTTCTGTGCATCAAATTGTGCAATAAAGTGCCTCGAGTAAAAAAGCCTTTATGAAAGTTTAAGCAAGATTCTATTGTCATAATCGAGACCATTTTCGAATTTTTTCTTTAAAACTTAAGAAGTTATTGGAAGAATGAAGTAAATACAATGATATGAATGGCGCAAAAACTTGACACGACTGAACTTTAAAGTAATTCACAAAGAATCCATACATAAGTAATGCTATAACTTGTTTATTTTACGCCGTGCTTGACGATGTCTTTCATTATAATGGAATATTTTATGAGATATTATAAAAATTATTATGGTGAGGAATCAAAAAATTTATGTTTGAAAACAGTAGAGAAAACATAAGAACTAAACACCGTTACTTTACAGGCAATATGCGTCAGAAGTTTTTTTAACAATGCCTCTTAGGAGCGCAGAGCCGTTGCATATCCCTAACGGAAAACGGCTTCAAATCTTCTGATAAAATTCTCGAAAGGAAAGTTGCTGATATTTTGGCATCATTAGGAAGACGAGATCTTTGCACTTTACAATGGGGCCCAATTCATTGAATTTTATGTGAAGTGATATCTCGCTCAATCTAAGAGAGGAACGGCTGAGGCCAAGAGATTTTATCCAATTCCAAAGTGCATTGCAGTTTCTCCAATTCCAAAGAAAACCTAGTTTTTTGCTCTGCACTCCGCAAACTCTCTGTAACCGGAAATTGTAAATGAAAATTCGATAAACCTTCACAAGTTTTTACTCACTTCATCTGTCAAAGGTTAGCGGTTACAGAAAGTGATAAGACAGCGTATTATAAAATGAAAAAAAAAACATTCTGAAGAATCGCATGAGTATTTCAACATTCACTTGAATTCCCTGAAAGGGGCAAACCTTCGGGTGGCTAATCCTTGATATTCTTCATCATTTACAATCTCCGATCTCCTCCCCCCTCCCCCCCTAACCAACCCATAACTCCGCTCTGAAACCCTCTCCCGATGTATAAGCAATAAATATCTATTAAAAATATCATATATATGATATTTTTAATAGATTTTTTAAATAGATAATATCAATTAATGTGATATATCAATATATCACATTAAAAATCAAACTACATGGTTACCTAAGTATGTCTGTCAGTCTTTAACGCTGCTTGGGGCGCTGCGATCGAGAATTCAATTTCATTGAAAGTGAATTTCATTTTTATATTTTTTAAATATATATACCTGGTATTCGAACCATAGATCCAACCCCAAAATAAATTCGTATCAGACTACATCTATATTTTGAAGTAATTTTGTGTGTGTTTTAACGTGAAGATGTTGGAAAGATTTACACTTGGTTTGTTTCGATTGTGATACAGTGTTTAAAATTGAGTCAGTACCATGTCCCATGGGAATATTTTCCCCGAATTATAAATTATCATTACTACTTTAAATCTCTTTTTTTATAAACACATTGTGTCACTTTTATTTATTTATTTGTGAATACATTTGGCCTTTTTGTTTATTTATTTATAAACATATTTGTCAGTCAATTGCCTTATAGTTCTTGACTCCCTAGTGACGTGTTAATAAAGAAAATAAGAGCATTGTAACTTGAGGAGACATATTGGAGTAGGTTGGGAGCCAATAGTCCAAGGTTGGAGAGAAGAATAAAGAAATTTAGACTGATTATCACAGTGTAAATACCTGCTGCCAGTGAAGGATACGTAAGAACTCATTGCTGGACGATGTCAATATATATAGATTTATATTTTTATTTTTTTCTTCAATCCTCCAGAAAGATGCGCGCTGTACCCCTCTCTCTCTCTCACCGAAGGGAGGAGAATTACCGGTGCACGCAAAGGCCTACGGGGGCTTGACACTGCGCGCGGCAGGGGAGTATTTTCTTCGAGTCAGAAATAACCCCGCGCGCTCGGGAGGAGTGGTAGGAGGTGGGCGACTCGGAGATGGGGGGGCAAGTAGGGGAATGAGGGAGGGGGGAATGGACCGAGAGAGGGGAGGGGAAGGAGAGTGGGGGGGGGAATACACTCACGCAGATGGCACGGCGGGTTGGGGTGTGTGTGTGTGGGGGGGGGGGGAGAAGAAGATGTAGTCAGTGCGGAGGGGAAAGAGGAGGAGGAGGGGGAAAGGGGAGGGGATGCCTAAAAATCTTTGTCGTAGGGATGAAATGGACTAGTACCCGCTTATCTCTCTCCGCTGGAACAAACAAAATCCGTCCCGGAAGAGGAATTTATGCCGTTTCTCCCCGCATGAGTGACTCCAGCTATAACAAGGAGGAGGAGGAGGGTGCCCGCCATCTTGGATACAACTCCCCACCCCTTTTTACATCCCACCCCCTTGACCGATCAACCTTTTAATCAGGTAAGTCAGGATTCATCACCGAAGTGAGAGTGTGAGGGGGGATGGGGAGGGGGGGTCCCGCGCGTCAACCCGTCAAGATTCGCGGATAGGCGGAGGAAAGTGCGAAATTTGCGGAAAATTGTGGAGATGGTTTGAGATAGGTGAGAATTTCGACCAATTTTCATGTTATCTCCGACTGCCTCACGGTCCGATGTCATCATCACAACCATCCCGCCGTATCGAGACGCGATCCGTTTTCCAAAAAAACCGAACGAATACCTTATCCGCGACTACCTTTCGACACTAGATAAATGAGATAAATTCATAAGGTTCCCCGAAACAGCTGATCCCTGTAGCTGTCCCCGCGGCGATGTCTATGCTATCGCGGATTGATGAGTGAATCTGCGCCACGGAAATTTTGCCCCCGGAGGACTTCCGAGAGGAGAATATTGCGATGCATGACCACGGTGTACAGGTTACGAGATGGCAAAATTTTCAACCTTGAATCCGAGGCATCGTTGCGCAAATGCTGGATCCGATCTCAAAACACAACGAGAATGGACTCTTCCGAGATGTTTGGCAACCAATGTTTCTTCACTTTTTGCGTTGTAAAAGCGTGGTGGATAATGTTTTAAGTATTTCCCGTATTGATTTTGACGTGGCAAATCAGTTTGTGGTGCATTTTTATCGAATTATGCGGGTTTTGCCGTGAAATACATGTTTACAAGAGATTGCGCTTCGGACAATCACTTGGCCGCCATCTTTGGTAGGTGTACCGTCACGCAAACGAGCGACCATTATGAGTCAAAGAGAGGTCATGAAGTGGAAACAATTATATCTTAAGCGTCTATCTTTATATCAACGGTATATAACCTCGTACTTCAACATTTAACACTATTTTCTTTGAACGATCAAAAAACATCGCATTTTTTCACTCCACCAAATAATGTAATTTCGTTCTATAAATTAAGGCTGTGCTAACATTTCTACCTGGTTAAGAAAGAGGTTCACTGCATTTTTGCAAATATTTCGCGTAGGTATTTCGCTGCAGATTTCTCTTCGTTCGTCGAATTCGTAGAAAACAGGATCGTAACCGATTTTAAAGATGGAGGATGCTCAGCAAATCGCGACAGAATTTAACGGGCGGATTTTAAAATCCAACCCACGCCCCCGCCGCTTCACGGAATTTAAAAGACAGCAATGGAATATAATTTTAGACGTCTGCCAAGGATTTAGGAACGTATATGGAATCTATTTCCAAGTGCTATACGCCCCCCACGCAGGAGAACAAGACCGGGGAAGTTGCTCCGATCGAAGCGGGGGGTGAACAAAAAACATCTCCGATTGACCCTTCCTTACAAAAAAGAAGCCGTCGAGGTATTAGGAAAACAGCTGACTGACTGAGCGATTGAAACAAGAAATTTATCGTAATTTTTTAAAACTCCAATCTACTTCCATATCCTTCAAGAATCCATCGGCCCACAACATTTTTTTCTCTCAACCCTCAGCTTGCTACGCTGCATTCGCCATCAGACGTACCATTGTTGCGAAATTTTCCGTTTCGAAATGTCACCTCGACTTGCGTGTATCAAGAATAGGTGAATTTTTTTCCCCTTTGATGTTTCCTCTTCTGATTCAAATGGGCAACCGTCCTCTCTCCCGCATCTCAAGCACAACTCCCCCCCCCTTTCGCATGGGGTGTTTAATACCAAGAATAATCCAATCCGATAATAACTTGTGGTACGCAGCGCTCAATCAATTTCAGAGGCAATGATGGGCGACTGTCCATTCCTGCCTTGGCATTTCTCCGCTGGGTCGTACGAGCCATCTATCAATTTTTTCTACAACCAATATCGTTACTCCAGTTCGTTCCGCGTTTAGTTTAATAATTTGGATAAAGTGACCAATTTTGCCTACCAGGTTTTAAGATTGCCTTCACTATTATTGAAAATATTTTTTAAACCTTCATCCTCCTCGAGTTTTTTTAGAAAGTTTCTGAAATATTTCTCGCTCCAAGTTTTGGGTTTGAAATTAGATTGCATGTCCAAAATATTAACATGACTACTATAGAGAGAATTACACGATTTCTTTGCCATTTTTTCCATAATTATTATACTCGTTCAAATACCCAGTCTCCTCCGAGCTCATCACGTCCTCCATTGTTGTGGTGTTAACTTGTTCGCTCGAACATACTCCGTCCTATTGCTCCGACATATTTTGATTTCAAATTTCCTTCCGCCTCTTGCTATAAGTAAATCTTATGCGACAAAATGATGTCTCTAGGATTTTCATCCAGCAATTAAGTCTCAATGACTATAAAAATTAATTTTGGCACAGGCTTTACCAGAGGATATGTTTAAATCCAGTTATTGGGCGGAAGATCAAATCAATTCAATTTGGTATGATATGCTTTCTTAATATAATGGAAGTAGACAATTCAAAACCAGCTCGCTATGACAAACGAAAATCGAAAGAGGCCAACCTACTTTAGTGTTGTAAGAGCTGATCCTTCGCTCTAACTTGCTTGAGAGAAGTATTCGCAGGATAAAGTTCCGCAGGGACAACGTTTTTAAACCTTCAGTAGACTATCTAGCATTAATTTTTGTCATGAATATGTGAACTCATGCAAAGAGAAATAATTTGAATCACAAAGTACATACATAAGAATGAATAACCGGATCATAACTAAGATCTACTCTAGATTTCCAAATATTTATTTATACTCACCTCGAATCGTTGGATTTTTATCAAAATATTATAATTAGTTTGTACCTGACAAATGCTGTTACGTGGTCAGCAGCTCAAAATAAGTGTATAAAGAAGCCAAATTTATCCATTAAGACTTGCTTTAACTTCGATAAAACTCCAATAGGAAGCTCGAGTATTTATTCGAATGAAATTATTAACGTAATCGCCAAAAACATTATTCCTATCGGTTCTTGCATATTTCTCAATTATCACATTACGAAGAAAACTAGGATGCTCCGTGAACTAAAGCTGTTCAAAAGTTCAAATATCCTATCCATGTCATTTAACATTTCTTCTCACCTTTCAACCTTTAGGCCAATGCGGAGGGTATCCCTAGCAGAAGACATGGAAGTTGATCCATCGGAGGACTCATGAGTGTGAACGCCTGGTGAGTGGATGGCGTCAACATCGGCGAAGTGACTATCACCCTCCACGTCGAGTGTTTATCGGAGATCAGCGAGGAAGAAACTGTGTGTTGTCGAGAGATGTCATCTCTATGCACCAGGTCTACCAGCAACTCCCGGTGAAACCACAAGGACCTTACGAAGATGCCCCAACAGCAACTCAACAAAACCTCGAAACGAGCTCAACCAGGGACAAATCTTCACGCTAGAATGTAGCACTGAGTCATGGAAAAATAAGGGCGATAGAAACATTGAATATCCTTTCTTTCCACTAACTGATCCCCACTCCATCGACCATCTTCTTCTGAGGGGCGACAGAGAGGTTGTGTGGCATGTGAAGTCGGCCAGTGTATTATTCGTTCCTTGCCCATCCTGAGTGTCATTAAGTGAGTCAGTAATGATGAGAGTGGAGGACAAGTCGCTCTTCGCGGATACCTCGCAGACGAGGCACGGGGTCAGGAAGAAGAGAAAGGGCCGGAGTTACCACGCCACGAGGAGGGCGATCGACAGGGCGGGGGCCCGGGGCGGCGTTGCCCCGGCTCAGCCCCACGGCGTTCGTCGTCATGGGTCGGCGGTGGACGGCGAGGCATGCGGAGGCGGTTCAGCACAGACGGGGGCAACGCAGGGCACCTGCGGAGGGAGGGTGCTCAGGAGCCGAAGGTACAGGTGAGTGATGAAAGGTTTAATGCCCTGCGGGCGATTAATTAATCGACCGGATTAACTTCTCCATCTCTGCCCTACGTTTCGATGGAAGACCTTTCCATCGTCTTCAGGGCTGCTGATGCCCGTTCCAAAGGGAGCTTTCCATTAGCTCTAGTGCGCTGATCACTTTGCAACACAACAGCGCACTTTCCTTCCATTCGTTAGAGACCCTGTGTACTGGTAGCGCACTTCAAAACAGATCAGGAGCAGATTTGATGTAAGCTATACACCATAAGAACGTCGATAATCGTTTCCGCGATAGTTGTTTTTGACTTAATTTTCCGATTAGACATTGAACATGGATATTGTAAACTTTTAATTACTCCGCAGTGAAAAGCTTACGTTCATAAATAGATACTTATTTTGAACGAATTCGATAACTATACAAAAAGAATTCGACCGTGACTGCTGCGCACCCATAGAATTACAATCACCGGCAGGTCAGGTACCAACCCAACCAAACGTTTCGCCAGCGCACATCGTTCCGTTCATCGTCATTCGTGTGCGCTTAAGGGCGCTCATGTGCTCCGATTTGCGCTAAATTCAACACCTTGAACGGAAAGCTCCCACAGTTGTCGGGTCAAATTTGACCCACGGCATCTACATACGATGGAAAAGTCTTACATCGAAAGGTCGACACAGATGGAGAACCTATCCCGGACGGAAGTCCGTGAAGAATTTACATCGCACAGGTGAGTGGCCAACAATCCGCAAGTCAAAAGGTCGTGCCTCACAAAATGAAATGATCGGTGTCCATACCCCTTTATCAGTAAAAGACATTGGATAAGACTCCTGTTGGTAGCATCGTTACACCGTGCCATACATGCATCTTCAAGCTGAGTAATTGCCTCTTCCTCACTAACACCATTTGAGATGTTCTTGAGATGTAATACTTTTTTCATCCCATCACAACATTCCGAAACATACGAAGGATTCCACTTAAAATGGCAGTTGTTATCTCACTAGCGTCATTTCTATTTTCAGTTTCTCTCTTCCGCATTTAAGAGCTTCCCTTTTCTTCAAATTGACTTTCTCGATCTTTCCTCGAAGCCCTTGATTCATAGTCATGGATGATGCTTCTTAAAAATATAATAGCCAAGGGTTTCCAGGCCCAGCAGGATTATAGAAGAAAGAATCAGCCCCGAACCGATTGTGACAATTCTCGTTAATTTTTAACCGTGTTTATTTACTGGTTTGACAGTGTCTCCGACATATGGCCTTAATGTGTCCTTCCCCATTCTCTCAGCGAAAGTCATTGGGTAAGACTTCTGTTGATCGCATTATAACACTTGGTCGTTCAAGCGTACAACCCATTAAACTGGACCCTCAGGGTTGGTAATATTCAGAAATCCTAAATATAAGATCAGCTTAACGTGTTGGGCTGAGGACTGGATTTGGATCTCGGGAGTGGTGGATATTCTATACTGCATGACGATCCCTAGTTGTAGGCTATAATAAGGGCGCTTAAGGTGAAGTATCCCATCCGTCGAATGAGATGTAAAACTGAGGAAACCTTCACACCTTTCATTAAGCATAGGCCAACACCTACATTTTATCTCTCTCCTCTCTACCTTAACTCCTCGAATATTCTACTCAAACCAGCTCCTAAGTGGCGGTAATGACCTCAATAGTCGATAGCCTCTTCTAATTACCACTCCTGGTGATATATCTAGGATGTATGAAAGGATTAACATTTATCAATATTTCACATGATTTTTTAATACAATTACACGTTTTGATGTTAATGCAGCATCATCAGAGTCAAATTACAGCATTAATTCTGAGTATTTCAACTCTGACGATGATGCGCTAAATATCGAAACCGGTCGGTGCATTAAAAATTGTGTAGAATCTTTCCAAATGTTAAATCTTTCAAACATGTCGAAATTCCACAAAGTTACTCTGCCAACCATCACATTAATATTTATAGGACATTGACACTTTTTTTTTACACACTGCTACTTGCACAACAAGTATTTCACAACTTTCTGCCTTATTCACCTCTATAGGCCGCTTTACACGATGAAAGATTTTGTACAAACGAATGTACGTGGGAATGTACGTTTGACTCAACGAAATTAGAACAGGTTCTATTTCCCGCGCAGGCATTGAGACATTCGCACAAGCGTTCATACAATTTGCCGCTTTACACGATACATTATGCCTCATGCAAGAGTTCACGGAAGAGTTTGTACAAACAAATGTACCGTGTAAAACGGCCTTATCACATCCTTAGGTATGTTTCTTCGCACGCAATGCCATGCCTGTAAGACTAATAATATTCCTCATACCAAGAAGTTATTCCTCCACATTCTTCATGGCTCACACATTAGCACCATTCAGTAAAGAGGAGAATGGCACTCCGCAATAAACATAATTGCCGATTCACTGGCTATTTGAGGCATTCATTGACGAAAATATGGCTTACCTCTCCGTTTGAAAAGCGAAAACCTACTTTTCACATCACTTAACTCCTCTGCCAAGCTTGTCTTTTTGTCCCTTCATTTCCCCTGTAATCTTCCTGTTCCCCTCTTACATGCCCCCTTGTATCATGCCCTTCAACGTCCCAAAATTTTCAGTTACCTCCTGAATCTGCATCTTTCACCTCCTTAAAGCTAACTCCAACGAATTTATTTCCACCACCCTTCACTTCTTCTTTCGGTCCACGTTCTCTTCATCACTCGCCAACGCCGCATCTTCAGAACCCTCCCATTTATTCCCATTTTTTCCTCTGGTCCTGGTTTAAGAACCATGTAATGCAACGTTCACTATCAAACACTTATCTAACCCTGTCGTAAGATATTTGATGAGGGTGAAGGTCATAACCGTCATAACTTCTACATTACATAATGTGCAATTATAACATGATTGACCATAAGTAGTGCAGGGCACGTTGGTGGAGGAAAGGAAACTATTGCAGGAGATTCTAGCAGTACATGACATGGAATAGAGAAAAATTGAAAGGAAGGGTGGGATAACCACCCGTATAATTAATTCTCGGAGAGGGAAGCCTTCTAGTACCTCATTTTTTGGAGCGTTCTCAGTGACATCGTATTATATTGCGTGAAGCGACTTGATTTCCAGTTTTACATGAGGCGTATTAGTTTCAGTTCTAAGATTAGCTAATTGCAGCCGTCCAATCTTCTCTAATTTTTTGCTAACTCTAATATATTCTGACGATTCCGCTGTCCTTCATCTCAGTTTTTTACATAATGACTTGGACTTCCTCGTGGAATCTCTTTTCCTATTTATCTGTCAATTTGTTTTATAAAAATATTATTATGTCAAGGTAAATGTCCAGTCCACCTAGATATTCTCGGTTGCACAGTGCTGCATATCGTCATTTCCTCTCCGGTACACTTCTTCGTTACTTATTTGATCTTAAGCATCCTCCTTCAACACCAAAGTTCAAAGACTTCATTTCCTCTTTGTTCAGCTTTTGCTATGAACTGAGTCTTGTTACCATCGAGTGTAAGAGTTTGCTTTGTCTCAATGAGTAAAACTGTTCCTATTGTAGCAGAGTTGAAGCACCTTAACAATAAATAATATTGCTGATATATTTTGGTATCTTTTGAGCTCCATTTACTCCTTCACTCCGTTACATGTAGAGCAACAGGTGAACAATTCCCCACGCATTTTCATTTGTCACCAGGTAGAGAAATGTCTTTCTTCAGTTTCTTCTTCTGGACATTTATTCATTTTTTCATCAACTCTGAAGACAGCCTCAACATATAGGCTAATACATTGGATAGAGGTATCGCGGAATGCAGCAACCAACACAGAACACAAACATCCAAGCTCTAGATGACGAAAAACTCGCCTACGTAGGGACTCGAACCCGTGACCTGCGGACTTATCCCGCCGCCATCGAGGCCACCGAAGCTTTAGTTTAAGTTTTCGTTGTATAGGCTTTCATGTTGTACTCTTTAAAAAAAACACAATTAAGTGACTCAAAATCGGGAAGGACACGACCAAATCAATATTCAGTCTTCGATATCGATAGTCAAGTCTCCCACACCTGGTCTTACTTCTTCCTTATCTTCGTCTTTCAATAACTTATCCAACATCACAACCTACTTAGCATGTTAACTTTTTGAACTGGCAGTTTATGAGTTAATTACTCAAATCACTTTTATTTGTTTATTAATACATTTTGTCACTTTTGTTAATTCATTTTTTAACATTTCTAGTCAGTCAATTGTCATAGAGTTCTTGGTTCCCTAATGATGTGTTTAAAAAGAAAAAGAGCGTTGTTACTTGAGGAGACATATTGGAGTAGGATGGTTGTTAGTCAAATAGTCCTAGGTTGGAGATAAGAATAAAGAAATTAAGACAAATTATCACAAAATAATTATTTGTTGCCAGAGATAGAACCTTAGAATTTGCTGGACGCATTGATGCACGATTGCTGGACGATGTCAACGTTCAGGCAACTACTTTCTCCCCCTGATGTTTTCGTACTGACGGATCGCGAATCCGCTAACCGATTCCCATCATGCTATCTATCTCCGTTTTCATCTTCATTTCTAACATTATCCCATTTACTTGCCTAACGCTTCTCAATACGCGCACCTAGAGCGTCTTCCATCAACTTGCATTACTTGCTCAAACAAGCTCTCCATATTCCTAATCCAACCAACACTTAAATCTACATCAAAGCAAGCACAAACATTTTCTTTCCTTCAGTTTAAGCATCTAAATCATGCTTCATTTCATCTCGAGAATGCTTCTTTTGTTAACCGAGTTCAACTCCTTTAGACCCCTCTGCCTGCATACTCGAATAAAACGAAAGTGATGGAATATAAAGCGGGTAAGTCAAGTCTGCTATCAAAGAATGAGGTTTTACATTAAAGTCCGATTTCCGTGGAATTTATGAATTCGAATGGTATTTTTGATACATATGGACTTCGTGGCTAGGGCATGGGGGATTTATGCTGTAGGCGATTCCGCTAAATTACTGTCGCTTATATTCCCTCAGTACTCAGAATCTCTCTTCCTTGCCAGAAAGCACTTATCCGGGATGTTCATTATCACGATGTATCATTTATAATTCTGGGTGAGTATATCGGTTTTTCCAGTCGAAGCAAACAGCAAAAATGGACCATGAGGCTCGTTATTTAACCTTGAGATCCCCAGGAATCCACTCGTTTCCACCACAAGGGAAAGGAAGCATTTCTAGTCAAACAGTCTATACACCATTTTATCTCATTTTTCGGCAATCGAACGCCCGACTTGGGAAGTATGATGGCATAATTATTACAAGTTCCAAGAATTGAACATGCCTATTGCAGTATAGACCAAGTTAGCCTTGGATAAAACCATTTTCATTTTTATCATTCACGTAGAGATAGAGCCTTTCATGCATGATCTGAAACCATGTAAAAAGTAGTTTCCCGATAGGATTTATGAATTTTCTTCATTAGTTAAGTGTCTTTATTTAGTCAAGAAGAAATCAAAGCCTCATAAAAATTTAAGTTTCATGATACCCAAATGTACTCGTTTAGTTATTATATTTTCATTTTCTTTCCTTAATTATCATCTCAATATTTCAAATTCCGCCATCCATAATATTTATATGAAGATAAAAAAAATTCCTAAGAAATACCTAACTTCCCTTAAGTAGTATATTTTTGTTAAATACGTGTATGCTCGTATATATACTTTAGGAGAATTTTCTGTAATTAAGTTGCCTTGGTGGTGTAATTGACTATCGCAGTTCGAGATCCGGTCAAGCCAAATGACTTCATTGTGAGTGTCCACACATTTTCGTGTCTGCTTGTTACCATCATCATCATTGAACACGTCTCGGAGCACGTGTGGTCGGAACCTGGCCACACGTTGGACTTCGAGAAGCCTAAGGTCATCTGCAATGAAAGCCGCTACTACCCCCAGGATAATCCGAGAGGCAATAGAAATAACGAAGCAGCCAGAAAATTACAACAGAGAAGACAGCTACACGTTAGCTAACGCTTGGAAAAGGGTCTTCAGAATCAAGGACCAATCACAACCCACCTGCGACCATAGGACTAACCCGACCAATCAGAGCCAACCTACGACCTCCCAAGCTCCTATATAAGACGGCCAATTTCGAACTTGAACTTGAACAGTGAAAAAACATTCCAGTGAAAGGTGTTACCTGCCCTGAAGAGGCGAAAGCCTACAACAGGGTCCACATTTGCGTTGTTATCTCTGTCCTTGTTATTTTGTTTTGTTATCTCTTCTTTTCCTGTATCTTGTTTTGCAAATGTTGGAAATAAACACTTTTTGAATTGAATTGAACGCATCGACACATCTGACCTGAACACTCCAGCAGGATGGCTGGAGAAACTGTCGTAGCCTTTAGACAAGACAACGCGGAGGAACGCCCGAAAGCTGTTACCAATATCATCATTGAACATTCTACCAGCTGGTTGGGAGGTTTTTGGACAGTTCCTACCCTAACTTCTCCTTCTCGGAGTAATTTTTTTCACACTCCAACACATTATTTTCCCACTATTAAGTCTCTTTTGAGGTCCTCTGCATCCTTCTGCTTCTCTTTATGGCGTCCACAATAACTTTACGCGCTTAAAAAGCGTTCTTCCTCAAAACCAAGCGTCTAAAATATTAACGTAAGGTGAAATTATGCTTTCACTGAGGAGCATCAGCTAGATAGTTCAGCCAACTCCATCTTAGGTGATATCTTTCAAATCACACAAGTTGGTACTTGTAGCTTCAAAGGGGTTGAAATATTCCAAGGAGTTTCATCGCCATTCAAATCAGAAATAACGGAAGAGGAAGAATTGATGACTGAGGCTTCCGGCTGTAATCCCCTCCAGCAGAATGTGTTGCCGGCGAGTAAGTCAACTCCTTGACACGATCGAAGAGCTCACGAGTGTTTAGTAAAAGACCATTTACCCGCTCCCATTAGAAGAGACGGGCCATTTACCACCATGTTTAAGTACATATTTAGCATAGACACGCATTATTTTTTTAACGAATCAAGAGATACTTAGTTAGACACTAAGTTTAACAAGACCCCTGATTTCAGCCTTCCGTAATTATTTAAAAACCTTTTGCAAAAGGGAATATTCGAAGAATAACTCTCCTCATTCATTTCTTTCATTTAAGCTCATTCATCTACCGGTTAAAGGTACCATTATTTTAATGCAGGTTAAGAAAAACTTTCCACACTTTTACAGGTACAGAGCCCTATTTACCTCTAGTATTTCTTTCTTCATCTTATCTTTACGTCCTACCATTCTTCATCCCGTTCATAAAACCCATTCTCTTTCTTCCCCTTCCCCGCTTGCCTAACATCCATCCCTCTGTCACGGCCTTGAGCAACCACTCTTCTCTCATTACCTCTTCAAACCACCTAGTTTGCCTCCTCCTAATCTCACCCAGAAGCTTCCTCTTTTCACCAACCATGTCAAGCGCTTCTTCGTGTGTCTTTCTTCGTCCACAGTGCCTTCTCAATCCTCCTCCACACCCACATCTCGAACAACTGCCGCCTATTTTCTTCCATCTTTCTCAGAGTCCCCGTTTCTGCCCATGCAACGCTACAATCCATATCAATATCTACAATAGCACTCCTAGACACGCATTATTTAGGTTTGTTTATCTTTATTTTTACTTCTGAGTTTCAACACACCTGCCTACTTCCTACACGTCAACGACGACTCCATATTCACTATGTATTCATTTATTAAATAGAAAGCGATGACTCAAAAGGGTAGAAAGTATTAGGAATGGAAGAGGACGGTGGATAGGGAATAGATGTACACTACCGCAATGGTGTACACCGATAATAACATGACATGAGTGATGGATTTCATTTGATGTCCAACCAAACCTTACCAAATAATAGAATTCTCTAAATGAATAATATAACATTATATTCCAGATTCCTATGCGAATGATTTTACTTAATAAAAGTTAAAGAAAAATATAAAATGCTTTAACAAAACACAAAATTATAGTCGAGCGACATGAAAAGTTGTGATCTATTTCAATTAGCTGCCCATAGAAAATGATTCCGCCTCGTTTGATGAAGTCTTTAAGTATTTCATTAATTTTCAATTGTTATGATGACTTAACAGAGCACTGTTGCATTAGTTTCACAGAGTAAATACTTCATTATCACAAGTTTCTTTGGACTAAGCACAGATATGTTACAACACGAGCGAACTAAACCTATGAGTACATGTAAAGCAATGCCTCCCAGATTATTCCCATTCGTGAATGGAAGATCAGGCCCGTTCTATATCATTGCCAAAAATACCATAGGAGAATAGCAAAGGAATAGCACCTATTCTATGAGACGCGATCAACAAGGGAAAATATAATAGTTCAACAACGGCGCAAACTTTTTCATCTGCATCAACGAAATATCGTGAAAGCCACCTCCAAGGTGTGTGGCACGGGGTGATTCCACACTAGGCCAGCAATACTCATCCCAGTTCGAAGTTGAACCTCGTACGCTCCCACTGCTGATAGGCGAGGACCAGAAATCAGTCAGGAGAACAATCCAAGGCCTAACATGAAACCAAAAGGAGTGCTACGTTGACAAACATATGAGAACATGGAATACACGGTTTTACATGCTACTACTGATTGGTATAACTAATACGGATGGATACTACGAGATATTAATTCGTGTAGAGAATAAAATCATGCGAGGTATTTCAAACGGGAATAGGCGATAGTAATAGTGACAAGTATTAAAAACAAGTACAAAATTTTGTCCACCAACCCTTTTCTTTATTTATTCATAATTCACTGGTTTCGATCACGACTGACGAAGAGGAGGTTAATGTTCCTCGGAGGGCAAGGCGCAGTGCTTGAAATTAAGCTTCCTGGCAGCTAAATGCCTGGAGCGCGTTGGATTTTCCATCTTTCGTGCGCTTTCACCCATGCCTCGCGCCTGCCGAGATACAGTCGATTAGAAAAGAGAGTAGATGGCGCGGAATAATCCACGAGTGGCTCCATGGGAGGCTGGCTGGTGGATAATTAGGAGATTTTTTAATGCGATATTTCCTCGGTTAGTCCTCACGGATCATTAAACTTTGCCTCCTAACAATTTGGTCCCTTCCTCGACTCTGGTGTCACTCTGGCATTCTTCCAGTACGAGAAAAAAATCTCGGCGTTTTCTCCCAATTCCTCTGATGACGGATTTGAACAAATAGCCTACCATTCACGGCTACACTCCCTACCTCCCACATATAACGTTCGTAGCACGATTTATTTTTGACCAAACTACCAAAAAATTACTGACATTCGACAAATAGGGAGTTGCATCACTGGGTGCTTCCCTAGCCTATGAACTTCTCAAAGTTCTCTCAGGTTTTCCACCGGGTCAGGGTGTCCATGAAGACACACTTCAAAACTGCCTAGTGTGCAGGGTCTGTAACGAATGGAAGACAAGTGCGCTGTTGTGTCACGAAGTGATTAGGGCACCAGAGCGAATGGAAGGCACCCGTTGTGTCGCCAAGAAAGCAGCGAACTAGAGCGAATGGAAATCGCCCATAGTCTCTTTAACCACATGTCACCACCAAGTTTTTTTTACAACACGGTAGGGATATTAGTAATTACAATTAAATTTTTTTGCCAGTGAATAAGTCAAAAACATTATTTCTTTACACAGCAGTAAACGTACATCCATTACCAAAGTTACGTGGCTGTAGGGCCTCAATTTCAGTAATTCCAATCGAATTTTTTTTTATCAATTCAGAATTTAAAAACAAATCATCTTTAACCACAATAGTAAAACTTTAGGTTATCGTGATTCGAATGCCAATGTTGTTTATAGTTGTAGTAAAATATGATGATAGTCGCCTACGTGAAACGTGACGGCAAGGAGGAAGAGGTCATCGTGGAAAGAGTCTGCAAAGGAGCGTAAAGGGGAGAGTAAAGCAAATGGTAGAAAAAGCTGCCGGTATAACTGCATTTAACTTGAAAAGGCGGGAAGGTACCAGTAGCGCGTTTCACGACC
Source organism: Pyrrhosoma nymphula (assembly GCA_963573305.1). NCBI lineage: Eukaryota > Metazoa > Arthropoda > Insecta > Odonata > Coenagrionidae > Pyrrhosoma > Pyrrhosoma nymphula. The sequence goes on along the minus strand of OY754330.1, from coordinate 64,274,477 downwards.
AATTTTTCGATCCAAGCGAAGCTGCATCAAAATCTGTTTACACTAACCGCAACCCATCGGAGAATGCCACCCGAACAAATGGATTACGGGCCATATACAGCATTTTAGTGGATGTGAATAACAGATTGATCATTTGGAAGCAGGGAACGAAGGTTAGCGACCTTGGTAGTCAAACGCGGGAACTGCCTTATTCCCTCTTCCACCAGAAACGGTTTTCTGTGCAACTGCCACCATGTTTCAATACTACTATATTGCCAACCTTCTGAAGACAAGGGCAATGGCACAAGGAATAGCATGGAGATCACTTCCTTCGAATCCTAACAGAGCTCAAAGATGCCTACTACTAACAGCTTCCTCGGAGCGCCTCTTCCCGGAGATAAATGTTAAACATTATAAAATATTCTGGTACATAATACCAGTCTTATGGCCATAGTTGATCCATAACATTGAATTCGAGACCTAGAAAATGGTGCAATCGCCGATTTTCGCGGGGGCGCGGTTCAGGAGAAAATGCAGTTCCATAAATTGTTTAAAAATAGTTTAACGGATACAGCTAATGGTTTGTAATTTCAAGCGATTACTTCCAAAGATTTTAGCCACAAAACATATGGAGAAAATTTTAGCCACTTTCCTGTTTTTTTAATTATGAAGCCCCAAACCCGCTGCATATGTTTAATAAGCTCGAAAAATGGGACGTTTTTCCGCTCTTAACAAAATAATGCCAACCAAAATCAGATTTAACAAAAAAGTTCATTATCAATATATCAATCGACGCAGAATATAAGAAGCTTTAATTTGATTTGGAAGAGACAGAAATAGCTTCACTGGTTTTCGAGATGCAACGCTTCAAAATCGGGTTACACAATTTCGAAACTGGCAGGAACTTCGGTGATCGGGAGGGAATGTGTCCTTCCTGTCCGACCTGTGTCCTTCGCGGCAGGTACGAGCATTTTTTGAAAGGCATGATTCGTATCGGCACAGAGTAAAGATATACCTTCTTATACCACTTATACCTCTCACAATAGGAGCAAGGCATGGCTCATAGCAATTGCTAGTCTAGAAAAACATGGATTATCACAATCTATACTAGCGGTCCGTGGATCTCTCCATTTTCCGAGTTTGCGCCGCGATGGTAGTCATAGGTTGACGACAGTTTCGCCGGGATTCCACCAAGCGTCTTCAGGTCGAAGTGCCGATAACGGCATTTTGGCTGCGTTTATATAGCCCTCGTTCTATCGCTTCTGCGATAGGCTAACATCTCTCATAATGTGCTTAAGATATTTCAACTTTGGTCCAAATCAGACATTTCTTCCATCCATTTTTTCTTCCATTATTTATTTAAGGAGGCTTTTACATCTCAATGCATGTCCAATAAGCTTGTCTCATCCACTTTCAGCAGCGTTTTCGTCAAACGTATTTTATCTCCAACTGTTCGTAGGACCTCTTCATTGGTGATTCTCTCCGTCCATTTTATCTACATCGCTCTTTGATAGCACCACCTTTCCATTGATTTCAGTCGTCTCCGCTCTGCAGTTGTAATCCTCCACACTTCGCTGCCATGAAAGACCATACACATGTTTAAACGAAGTGTTTTCTTAAATCCATTTCAGCGCTGGTAGCTGATAGTACACTTTTCTCCCGATAGACAGCTGAAGCTACTTTACTAGCTATGTCTTCGTTCCATCTACCTACTTCCCTGATAGTAAAGCCGTTCTTATAGCTAGATTTTTTGCTGCCCTAGTCTCAATTTGTCTCGTTTGTAAAGCCGACGTAGTTGCAACGAAATACAATGGTTCCTAACGGTTAGAAACTGAAATTGCAAGTAAAAACCACCCGAGTTAGAATGATGAATTATGAATGCGCCAGATAATCCATGAGCCACGAGTTCGAGCCTCACTATGAATGTTGATTTACAGTATAATCCACAAGTTAGAACGAGCAAACAAACAAGCAGTATTATGCCCGCAAGCATCATGAATACTTATTCATTCTTACACAAATCAAAAATGCCAAGTTTCACGGGAATACATCACCTGTGAGCATACCCTGTCCAACGTTCGGCAAAGGTGAATAGAATGAAAATAGCAAACATTAGTCTTGAAGCGTCTCTCTTGGATCAAACGTCCTTGAATACATTGAGAGTTATCTGGTATATATTGAATGATATGACGAACGTCATTCGCTGATTTTAAACAGGTTAACACGAATAAATATCATGATACGAGAGCAATTGTGAATTTATAACGACATTTTCGATAGCATTAATATCAAGCTCATGGTTTCGTTCAGGAATGATTAGCGCGTGTGCTTGATAAGGATAAAATAAAAAAAACTGACATAAAAAGGAATATGTAAAACCGGTAAAATAATTATATCGGCTACATTAATCAATTTGCATTAATAACTGTCATTAATGTCAGAGCCTACTAGTTGTTGGAATAACAGCCGATCTCTTAGCCAGATTCGAGGAGCAAAAGAGCAAGGATAAAGTAGCAAAAAATAATAATTTGCAAAGAGAAATGCACTTAAACCAGACAAGAACAAATTTCACTCACGGAAAAGTTGGTCAGTCGTAAATCCCAGCATAGCCAAAATATTACGATGCATCATTCCACTGATATTTTAATGCTAATTAACTCCTTGAGTTGCTAAATGATATAGTTGCGTTTTCGCTTGAGGTTTAATATTACTTTTGGTCAATATGCATTTTCTCCTTAGCGTAATACAAACGCACACTCGTTTAGCAGTTAATTGCAAGAAGAATAAATGCTTCGTGAGAAAAGTACATGCACTTTCAAAAGTTTTTATTTAGGAACACATGCCACTGTTATATGAGGAAAAAATGCATTCTGTCTATGATATTACTTTTCAAAAGATGAAGTTCCCACTCAAGTCAAATTCTAGTGTTTGTTTTCTTAAGTAAAAAAAAGCTTACTAGTCAATCTAGAGGATGAAATAAGAAACATGGATACGAAATGAATATATTTCATGTCTATCTTGCTTCTTCCACCACTGGTAACCCTACCATCCAAGAATTGGATTGGATTGAAATATAAACCCTACCATCCAAGAATTGGATTGAATTGAAATACAAATTAAAGAAGAGTGTAGATGGCGTCTATGCGCACGAAAGTGGTCTGTTTTTTTAAGAAGGTTAAAGAAACATTGAGCCGATATTCCGCTTAATACTTGAAGCCAATTCCACCATTAGAGTCGGCACACTTTAGGCCTCACTCCGGTTCGCGTTTCCGGCGGTCGCATTTGATTTTCGTACGGTGTAAGTTAAAATCCACGGATAATTCGATGTATAGGTGTAGCAAAACTTGGTGGCACTCACCCGTGCAGAAAATGACGTCAGGGAGAGGAGATCATACAAGAGAGGAGGAATAAAGATCCTTAGGCTCTCTCTAGAAGTCTCCAACTGAGCCCTTCGATGACTTTGCCCGCTCATCAACGCTTAATTCGTTCTCAGTGACCTTAAACGCTCCGCTGGCGAGTGCCACCAAATTTCGCTATACCTATATTGTGACTGGTAGGCGACGCCTAGTAAGCACAAAACCTTCCCATCCACCCCTGCATTTGCTTCACCTTCACTCATGCGCGTTCATAGTCGTGTCTCCTCCATTTCATTTTGACCTACTAGGTTTTTTCGCGAAAAAATTATCCACCTTACATGGCTATCGCGCGCACTTAGTCCGCGAATTTGATGAATAATGCCGTGTTTTTTTTATTTCTATCAATTTTGCATATTTCCTGACAAAATCTTTATGGTACCGGTTACCGTTAAATTTTCCATATCTAGTACTAATGTTTCCGGCGTAGTAACTGAAAAAACTTGTCAGTTCAATATGCCCGATTGCACATTTTAATGGCTTCAATATTCCCCTGTACTATCGTACCGCATGATGGTTCCATCTATTCTCTTCCTTAGTCTATGGATTGAAATGACGAACGTAATTAGACAATAGAGTGTTGCTTTCTCTTCTTCCTCCAGGCGACCATTCGAAGATAAACCCATAAAGCGCCTGTTCACGCCGGAGATCAAGAGGTACCTCAAGGGCTGGCTGGTGAGGAGGAGGGAGAATCCTTACCCCAGTCGCGAGGAGAAGAAGGAGCTATCGAGGCAGACGGCCCTCACTTACGTCCAGGTGAGCTACGCCACTCAAAATGATGCTTCGAGGCAATCCCAAAGGTTAAACCTCAAATCTTGACGAGAAAAAAAGGTTGCGTAAACCGGTGATTTCGGTCTTACACACTGCTATTAATTGATGGATAGTGTCTTCTCCTCTGCAACTTTTGTGTTGATTTACTTTACTTCAATTTAAAATATAACAAGCATATCTTAAGGCATCTTAGACTTTACTTACATGATAAATCTCAGTAATTACAACCGTAATTAATTCTACTTCTAATTATATTTTTCCATACTAATCGAAAGTAGCTGCAGTGTTAATCCTGAGAAAACGGCGCCAGTGTAAAATAATTTATCGTGTATTAGTGTAAATAAACTATTAATTACTGCTCCACGTGTTACTGGCATGCTTAACTTTGGTCAGTAAAACTAAAAAAACCTTTTTGATGTTTCTTTTTTGTATTATTCTTCCCATGTCAATTATTTTTACAAAGATTACTCCAAATTTATTCAATTTTCCATCGAGATATGTTTCTATCCCGTATCTGACGTGGATTCCCCACGAGTTTGAAACATCGGACTTGCTCGGTGATGTAACAACGTAGCGGATTTAGTGGGGGGGGATTTATGGCAACCCTACGACCATGGGACGCCCCCCTCCCTCCTCCCCCTTCATACAAAATTTTTCAAGCTTTAAAACGATCCTTATAAAATTCTAAACTTTAATATTTATAAACTCGGAATTGACGTTTTCCGATTCAGTTTTCAGCTATCACTCACCCAGCCCCGTTGCCCCTCGTTGTTACGCCACTGAACTTGATGCATGACTTTTCCTCCAATGACGATCTTTGTCCTAACTGGTCGTTTTCGTACGCTGTTGACGTTTCTCTAAACAAAGATCTGCAACTGGTTCGCCAACTGGCGGAGGAAGCTGAAGAACGCGGCGGATGAAGCCGGCCAGCCCGACGGCGGCTCAGCCGACCTGATGGAAGACAACCCGGACGACGACCTCGAGGACTCCGCCCCGGAGGACGGGGGCGCCGACGACGGTGGAGAGGAAGACGAGGCCCCGGAGCGGGGCCGGGGCCGCACGTGGGGCAACCTCATCCGCAGCTACAACTCGAGGGCGCACGGCAACGTGGAGCAGTTCAGCATCACGTCGGACGACAGCATCTGGGAGGAGGCGGAGGAGAGCGTGGACGTCGTGGAGGAGGACTTCGGGGACCATCACCAACGCGGAGGCGGCGGGGGCCACCGCAGTCGTCGGGAGGGCGCCGCCGCCGCCGGGGCGAGGCCCCGAGTTGGGGGGAACGAAAGCCTCCGGGCTGCGGCTTCGTCTTCATCCGGGGAAGAGGATGAGGGGGAGGCGAACGGTTGCCAGGAGGACTGGCCCACCGTGGAGCACAGCTACTCCATCCTGCTGGACCGGCCTAAGGGAGCAGCCAGGCAGCAGCAGCACCGGCTCCACCGAACCTCGAGCAGGAAGCCTGGGGACCGCGAGGCCGGGAGGAGGGCCTTCGGGCAGCGACAGGTAGAGATTCCAATACCAGAATTCCGGTAGTATTTATTCTGTGTTCGAACACGTATTAATTGAACAAATTTAACAACGAGTCACTAATAAGAACACGTATGTATCACAGTGTTACGCAGTACATACTCTACTGTACACACTGTATAACTCTCTCGTGTATCTTCCTAAATTGCCACGGGAATTAGGAAGCCTGGGTAGCTTAGCGGTCTTTGCATTGGCCCGGGAAGCCAAAGGTTCGAGGTTCATTTCCGGTCCAGGTTGATTTTTCTCGTCAAAATCGTTACATGCAAACTAATTATTACGAAATATAACTCATACGCTATAAGTGTATAACTGAATAAGCGTTAAAATAGCATTAAATAGCTAAAATGCAAATCGATTAAATACAATTTTTTTCACTTTTATCAAAAGATATATCAGTAATAAGAACACGTATGTACCACAGTGTCATACAAAGCTCTACACAGATAAATTTCGCTCCAACCACTATATGATCTGACTTTTTCGTCCCTCTGTTGGAATCACAACCTGTAGGGATACACGGGGGCCAGGAAGGGCAGCTGCGAGGTGACCTCTTCGTCGTCCTCCTCTTCGTCCTCGGCCAGCGACTCGGAGGGAGACGGGGCAAGGGTGCCCCGGTCGGCGAGAGTATCCGGGTCGGCGAGGGCGCTCGGGGCTGCTGGTGGGGGCCGCGGGAGGGTCGCCTTCGTCGTCGCCCGCGGCGGGGACCAGAAGACTCGGGTGCCGCCCAGCAGCAGTCAGGTGACCAAGTGGCTGGAGAGCACCTACGCCTTCGACGAGCGCAAGATGAACTTCTCGTCCGTGGTGGATGCCGGGGGCACGACGTCTGTGCAGCTCAAGTGGGCTGCCAGGAACGTCACGTGGCCCACCGGGGACTCGAGGTCCGCGGCGGAGCGAACCTCTTGGATTCTATCCCGTGAGTACCTTATTCGCTTTCATTGAAACTTTAGCGGCTCACGATGAGCTATAAAACTATTCGGGTGTGTGCCGCGTATTGTTCGGTGTCAGCCTGACGTTTCATGACCCCTGCCAGTCACTTCTTCAAGGGATATAAAACTAATAGAGTAGAACTTCAATTATCTGGATCAATTGGGACCAGACCCCATCCTGATAATCAATTATCCGGATAAATGGATAACTCACAGAAAAAGGTAATGTCTTTGGAAACTTACGTATTTGCTTCGGATTGATATAAGAACGCCAAAGAAACGTATGTGCTGTAACCATTAACTGTCAAACAAAATCAAGGGTATTAAAGATACAATACACGTTTCGAATATTCTATTTCCGTGACTGTAAAAAGCCGATGTTCGAGGATTTTTCTCATACAAGCGATCCGGATAGTTGGATTTCGGATAATTTGTAGTTTTACTGTATAAGGTAAGCTTAGATGTGGACAGCACCAGGAGTGAGCATTTATTTCTCCTCGAAGAAGTGACCAGCAGGGGTCACGGGCTGACACCGAGCAACATGCGACATACACCCGAATAATTATACATCTCACCTAATTCGCTTTTCAGTTAGTCGGCGGTGGAGTGATAGCCTAATGCAATCGCTCACCTCCGTCGAATCTTTTCTCCTCACTCTCTCCTCCCTTGAGTAAATTTGAAGTAAATTACTTCTCCGAAGACGTAAACATCATATTCAAAATTTTGCGTTACCATAGGTTCATGGCATACGTAAAATTAATAGAGATCGACTGTAGGACGGACAGCTATAAAATATTTTTCCACGTGCGATTAGGGATCACTATGGCTAATATCGATGCTGCCAATAAAGTTAAATAGTAACGATGAGTAGCGTTGTTTGTATGCTCTTTTGTTATTATCTTCCATTTCGTTTTTTTTTCGTGGAATGCTAATTAATTTTATGTTTCATGTGATATTAATATTGTAATGATTATTGCAAGATAGCTATAATGTAATTACAGGACCGAAGTTTTTGCTATCGCCAATTGACATTAGAGAACTCGCGAGGTACAAAGTTTAACTTAGGCAGAGCTTAACTCTGGTTAAATATTTTATCGGGATGAAAACCAATGATAATACGTTCTCCCATCGATAGCGCTCACGTCAACTAACCACAGTCTGACGTAATATGCAAAATATAAACTCTTAGTTAGCATAAAGTTAACGTAAAGGCTACTTAATATTGCGGTTAAAGCTAACCTGACGTTATGAAACCGGGCTTAAGGGTTCTAACTTCTCTCAGAACTTAATTCATTTCCACTTAGGACTTTTGGGACCCATGAGAATATTTTAATGGAATTGCTTAAGGTGATATTTCACTATACAACTGAAATTCTTTAGATGGTACCCAATCTTTCACACTCACGAATATTGCCATGTTCCACCTTAGGGTTGCAATCTTGAGGATTTAACTCCAACCCTTCATTTATCGTCAGGTCAGATTCAACGCCACATTTTTGACGTAAAATACCTCCAACCTGAGGCAATTGTTTTGGAAGATAAGCAAGCACAATAGCAAAATATAGAGGGTAAATATTTTCAAAGCATTTTTCTGGGAGAAGGATGTTGCTAAAAGGCACTGCGTACATACTTTTCCTTTATAGAAAAATGTTTAACACATTTTCTTTCAAGCAATAGGGTAAATAGGGTGGGATGTGGCAAATCGTCGGTAGCAGATTAGGGAAGAAGTCAGTCCCAAGTAACGTCGAAAAGCTATCATTCCGAATATAATGATGGATAAACGTCAATCACTAATTTAAAAAAGTGCTGCTAGTTAAATATCATAAGTCGCAATTGTCGATGAGAGACGATGAGATATTGTCGAGAGTATTCGACCGTGGCCATCAACATGAATATCAATACCAACGCCGATAGTCACATTCCAACCATCACTTTCACCGTTGTCATGATTCCTAAACTCCTATCAAGACGCCCCGTCGAAGTGGGTCGAACCTCTGCACACATTTCATTTTTGTGAGCACACACTTGTATATACTTCCGACGGTTCATCACTCTTGCTCACAGCCTTTAACCCTGTCACACTTTTCAACGCCCAGACGACAGATACTCTTGCTTCACCGAAGTGAGGATGGGCCGTGGGGGCGGGGGGAAGGAGGGGGTGGACATAATTGGGACTTGGAACACGATTCCCCAAAGCATCTGAGAAAAGGAAACTGTCGTAAACAGAGAGCTTTCGCCGCGCAGCCTGCGTTTCGAGTACGGATAAGGTTCATTCTGTGATGAAATTATCGCTTTACGTGTGTCTTTCATGCATCGACTTTTACTTACTATGCCGCGAGCCGCCACGGCGGTTCCTTGGCGGCCATATTCAAGTTGCTAAAGTTAAAAGCCATATTCAAGTGGAAGGTGGCTAAAGGAGAACGCGAATTAAGAACATTCATGTTTTTTCCCTACATTTGCAATGCAACCTCCTTAAAATAACTATCGTAGGTTAAGGTTTGACATTGCCATTATCATATTTCACCTTGTTTTCTAGGAGTGGGCCAAGAAGACACGAGCCGCTGGTCAGTTGCCGGGAGACATAAGGAAGAGCTCGATGCCGCCGAGGCACTGGCTCGTCTCTCCACGACGGCGTCGCCGTGAACGACCACAGCTCCCTCGCTGACGCCGAAGAAGGACATGTAAATAACGTAGCACACAATAATTTACGATGACAGCAACGTTACTGATAATTAAAATAATAACAATTTTCGAAGTACGCATTTTCCACAATGAGATAATAACAAACATTGTTTTAGAGACACATTTCAAGATAAATTACTTCATAAATACCATGAAAAACCAAAACAAATGTATACATAAGACAATCATCGAGAAACAAGGAATGCATGCAATCATATAAATCTTTCTTGGGAAATGCACAAATGGCCTATTTTTATAAGACCTTCCAAAGCATTTTCGTTCCCCAAAAACCTAAATAATATGGAAAATTACAATTACTAAGGAGGATTTCCTAAAGATTAAATAAACACGCCTAAGATCATTGGCACTCACGCACAATTTTAGGCAGACGAAAAATGACTATACCTATTATAGTAAATTCATTCAAACATTTTTCTACTGTTTACAGTATACGCGGAGGAGCATCAACGGCCAAATAAATAATTACAGAATTATATCAGTCTAAGATTTTTAGGTGAAAATTATATTTTTCGTCAAAGGCTTTCAAATAGCTATATCGTTAATCGCGTACTTAAAATGCCGATAATGAATTTCCTCTGGAAAATTAAAATCCGTCCATGGTAAATAACAACCGTATCTTAGAATCCAACGCGCACAGTTCATAACGTGGATGAAGTTATTGAATTTCCATAAGTTTTCACAAGTCCTAGTTAATTAAAAGAAAGCAAACGAAGTATTTTCTCCATAACTGTACGAGAAAATACGGCAATAAACAAAAATAATCGTCGTTTGAATTCAAAATGTCGATCTACCTCAAAAAGGGGGCTACTAGCAAAAAATAGCATATTTTGCAGTATAAATTAAGGCGTAGACTTGCAGTAATATCATTCAAAGTAAATATTTTTTAACCATCCACAATACTCACGAATAAGTTAATCTATTGCTTTATTATGTAATTCACATAAGAACTTGAGAAATGATAATCAACAAAGAAAACGTCCTCGACACATTTTAAATCTCAACGAAATATCACTGGGAATAGAGTCAGGACAGTTAGTATAGAATCAGGAATCTTCGCACACAGAAGTTTTCTTTTAAGTGTATGATATTTATTTTGATTTGACATTTAAATTTCTGCTAATGATGCCACTAAAATCAAAAGTTTACCAGCCATGACGAGAAACGCCCGAACGGTACGGGCGGTACACATTAGTTTGGTACTGATTTCCCTGAAGTTGATCACAGAAAATGTATCATAACTCGGATCTCCAGATGGACGCTATCGAGACGTCATCCCCTCACTAAAATCTCCAATAAATCTGGAAGGAGCAAATGGAATAAGACCAACTATCCAACCTACAAATATGAAAAATCAATAGAGGTTGTGCGTTCTTTTTCGACGATGTCAACCTATACATGCATATAGTTAAGAAGAAAACCAATTGAATACAAAAAAGATACGAAAGATTTTTTATTTTTTTCCGATACAAATAAAATTGTATGAACGTTTCTCTGGCGAAGGTAATTTACTTAATTAATTAATCCCCAACTCCTGATTCTCCCGGCCGCGATGCTAGCGCTGAGCTGCTGGATAGTTCTGATCAAAACAATAAACCATAGGGTGGTTCCACTGCAGTAGACGCACATAGATACAAGTGGACTTGATTTAATTTCGGCAATACAACGTCTGCGGGAAAATTCAATACGGTTACACCGTATTTTTGTTCTCACAATTCACTGACGAATTCAGCTACTGCGTCAGCAAATTTGATAAGTTATAGCCAAAGAGGATGATAATAATGGCCAAAGAAGTAAAGAAAAGGGGGAAAATCGTGAGGGTGAGCAATAGTCACTGAAACGTCGGCGAGATAGTACTCTGAAATATGTAGTAGTAACGCTGCTCCTATTTTTTGTGGCAAAGAAATTTCAGCCGCGGCTAGTAATGACTTAACTTTGCAGATCAAATATCCTAATCCTCCTACGTTGCAGTATAATCCGATTGATCTGGTAAAAACAGTAACCGCGCGACAAAAGTTTGTATTCCAACCAATATTCATTAAAAGTTTTAAATAAATTTAACAATTCTGACTAACGCTATCATTCCTCAGTCACGAAGAATAGCAGCACCACTCCAGCAACAGTGTAAAATCGTTGTCCGGAAGTTCCGATCAATGCTAGACTTGTAAGTGTTAGGGCGTATTAGTGTGGTGGCCAGAGTACTGGTTCCCTACACCGGGGTCACACGTTCAAATCTAGGAGGAATTTTTTTCTGGAGCCTACTTGCTTGCTTTGAGGAAATAGCTTCAAGTACAGTTCTCCGTTGGTCAGATTAGACTTTAAACAGTGGTCCCCCAAAAACTCTTGATATGAGCAGGCAGATACCAGCCTCTTTAGTAGCCAGACTTTACAGTTTACTCTACCTTGTTTCCTATTTTAGTAATAATAAAAACTTGGTTGTTATTCCACACTTTAATTACCAACCAAGTGTTTATTATTATTAAAATGAATGAGTTCCACAGAGTAACGCCGGAGACAGTGTCTTATATATTCTTTCCTATGCTAACATAAAGGTGGTAAAACTTGGTGGCATTTGCTTAGAGACGACATGCAGAGGAAAGATACGAAGTGTGACGTCATGGAGAGGAAAGCATGCAAGACAGGTGGATAAAATGGATAGAGGTTATTTCTAGAGATCTCCGCGAGAGTCCTTTGGTATGTACATCTGCTCGCTCAACCACGCATGTATCACCATCACTGACTTCAAACTCTCCACTGGCGAGTGCCACCAAGTTTTGCTACGTCTATATCTGAAACCGTTAAGCCCACTCCTAAGGACTCACCCCTATCCTAATATCTTTCCTCCTTGTCTGAAGTACCGATTCAAGCAGCACAGACATTAAATACATGATTATGAATGTGAGTCACAAACATCCCAATTTTCCCTAATCCTTTTTTTTCCCTTTCCAACCTTATTAGGCCAAAAATATTCACCTGAAATTTCAGATAAAATCCGGAGGAAAACAGGCCAAAAACAAAGGTTCAAAAAATAAAAATTTAGCCGTGACCGAATCTCCAAGTATGCTTACGAACGTGACGCGGTGATGACGTAGACAGACGAAGCTTCCAATCCCGTTCAGAAAGTCTCGCTGTGCTTCGACCGAGGCTAAATTGTCGGGTCTGCCCAAGGCGACAGTATTCTATCACCTTGAGATCTACTGGCTTCGATATTCGGGCAGGCTTCGCCTGTCTTCGGAAAAGATAAATTTCGCTCATGGTCAACCGCGCACTGCTACCTACTGCGGCCACAGCACTATGACGCACAATCGCATGATATTAGAGACTTCGGCAACCCGCGCTTACGAGTGAGTTAAGCGGGTGGCGCGGATGGCAGGATTTGCAAAATCATAGCTGCATAAATTCGCGCCTTTCACAACAGACAATGCGCGCCTAAAGACTGATAACGCCCTAATAAGGATTTGACGCAGCCATTATATAATGGTGATGAATAATCACTGTGGTAGCATGGCGTAAGGGAAATACGTGATTACAACGCAAAGATTAATGCTACCAATAGGAATAAAATATCAAATTTTAAAATGTAGCATCAATTTTTTTAAAGACTTGTTCAGCTAAAATGCTAGAACTAAGGATGTGCCTTTCATAGATACGTAATCCTTAAAGATTACCGCTATCAATATCAATAAAATATCAAATTTAAAATGTAGCATCAAATTTTTGGATGATTTGTTTTGCTAAGATGCAAGAACTAAGGATGTGTCTTTCATAGACACGTAATCCTAATTGTGATTATAAACATTCAATTTTTAAAAATGTACAACATTCGATTAGATGTAGCTCACAATGTGATAAAAGATTACTTTTATAAAAGATTGTCTGATCCCAAAAATCAACCCAGGAAGGTGAATGTGTTAAAAAAACAAGTATAACTGTCCTATTCCTCACAAAATACATTTCACATAAAATAACAAGGCTAAATGATGTCACAATAGAGTACACAAATCCAATAAAATGCATTTCTAATATTTCATGTTCAAATAAATATATAAGTGTGATGCAACTAAATATAACCACATGCCTTCCATAACATAACATGGATTATATGTTTTTAGCTCACGACAAAGAGTGTTTTGAGTTTACACTACTTTTTCTTTCCATTTACAACACTGCTTGACTGGCACCGATTTTTAATGGTTCAAAAGAGGGTATTCCACAACATTTTCCCATAAGTTTTCCTCATTTTGAAATTCCCTCAAAGCTTTTATGTGGAATAGCATAAAACTGCTTATTTCCCCCAAAGTAAGGTGAGAATGGGAATTCCTGAGCGAATCAGTCAGAATCGAAAATGCAGTTCTATATCCATGACCACTACCTGCATGTTATGCGGGGAAGATACTGTGAGGAATACCCACTTGAGGCATAAACAAACTGATCAGGATAAATAATAAGCAGTTAACTTGAAATATGACAACAAGTTGAAACCAAAATGTCTGCATGGAGGATTACCTTTCACAAAAGTTTACAAATGAACCTTTCCTTATCTCCATAGGAGGACCAGACTTTCATAAAGAAGGCATTTTATTTTTATAACAATGCTTTTTAAGCCAATGATACAAAGTAATTTAAAACAATTAATAAAAAAAGGGGATTGAATGTCAATATGCCCTTTGAAAGTGTACATTAATTTATGTTCCATTTAATTTTGCCTGTGTAAATAATTATTTTACCGCTTTAAATCATTTGTTGAACATGATGTAATTTTTTAAATTGATCCATTAAGTTTTAGTATGCACATTTCGAGTGAAATTTTGGATTAGTTATGTTTAATGATCAAGTTGAGAGATTAGTATTTTGTAAATATTTTGTCTGAGAGAATAAATAATGTAAATAAGGTGTACATATTGCTTGTTGAATGTAGACTATCACATCAGTGGTAGGAAAATCCTGCAAAGGAAAGGATGAGTAAATCTAGTCAAATAAAATGTATTGTATATTTTTTTGAATGTTCAGCATAATTTTACTCTAGTTGTAAGGCATCATCAGAAATGGAGTGTTATCTAATACTTTTATTATGTAAGAATAAATTGTTTCGCCTGCAATGCTTTTATTTAAAAAATATGATAGCTGATATCACTGACCCCATTTATTCCAATAATAAGATGAAGAAATTCCTACAGAGTAATTACTAAGAAGACCGAGGTGCTAATTAAAACTGAAGGTATCACAATATTTTACTACAGCAAAAACGAAATAGTTATAGTTAAAGTTGGATTTATTTATGGATCCCAAACTACCGCTTTCTCCAAAGTAAGGATACTACAATTCAAATTACAAGGGGAGTCTGAATTCCATAAAGTGTGGGGGCAGAACATGTTTTTGAAGCATGGGGAAGACCTCGGCAGAACTTCATCTTTTACTAGTGCACAGAATCCATCTGAATAAAAAATTATCATGTTCAAGCGATAGAAATCCTTTGGAGAGTTGTGGAGTAATGATGTTTTGTGAAAATTCTACAAAGTTGAAGAGGTAAACTAATTGTACTCATTCATCAACATAATAGCCTGTTGAAAATAGCAATGGATGGAGAAATTAATGCGAAATATTACAGGAAGACCTAAGACGACCATCTGGCACATCATGATATCTGCAAATTTAAATGGAGACTTCTGCATGACTACAGCAGTTGCTGCAAATAAAAATTGAATAGAGAGCTGCAGCAAACCAATCTTCAGACTGATGACTGCAGATGATGCCCAAGCATCATGCTAAAGCACACATTGATGAGTTCAGGAGACTACCTAAGCAAGTTTGGAGCTAATCTATTTTCAAAGCATCACACACTAGCTATGCTACATGAGCAACACTCTGACGTTAAGATATGGGAATAGTTTTTCTGAGTTGTTGGAGGAAAATGACCCGACTCCCAATTCTATGACATTATGTTCTTCACTTCGAGGAACTCAAAAATTGCCCTATCTTACTACAGAAACATGACTAAAAACATCACTGCAGTCCAATTTTTCATTATAATTTTCTGAGTGTAAATTGAGACTGCAGACATAGGTTTTGTAAAGCATGATAGAGTTATGACAGGTGAAAATGAATAGACCAGTATTGTGTACAGGAAACTGGGAATACCCCCTTCCATTCCATTATATGTATCTATATAGGGCCAGAGAAATCTCCTGCAACCAAAAGTAATCAGTTATTGTTATTCATAATTAAATATATGCAACAAGTAATTGTTACTTTTTCAGCAATATATTTATTTTAAACTGTTTATTGCATCCCCCATTCGTTTCATCCATCCTTAATAAATGAGAAATTGAAACAAGGACCTTTGGCTTTCAGGGCCAACTGGGAGACAACAACATAAGGCAGGATTTCTGATAATCACGGCAAAGATAAAAGGATTTAAAGGAAATTCATCTTAAAATCATCATCAAGAATCTTGGGTTATACGGTGGCCTGAACATTGGCAAGAGAAGGCTCCAGTTTGATTCTCCCTCCAATTGACCATTTTCCGGGGGTTCCAAAATATAATATGTGTGTAGGTAGTACATACATGAAAAAGTGATGCCTTAATTTAACCCTCTTGCCATGTGAAAACATGTTGCATAAGTTATAGAAACTTGTCTTTTATCCATAAAGAAATGAAAGCAATAATTCATTTGTCACAAATGATTTATGCATTATACTCTTTTGAACATTTTCAATATCACCAAAGAAAAACTCAAATAACATTATACATTAACATTAGCAAGAATTTCAATAATGGAATATGATCAGCTGAATCGAATAATCAAAAAGCTGAATCAGTTAAATAACTTTGTAATTTTCACAATGGTTTACTTGTTGATGACCGATCTCATCGCAAAGGTGACATAATTAGGAGTTGATGTTGCCTTTGCAATGAAACCAGTCATCAACAAGTAAACCATTGTGAAAATTGCAAATATATTTTGGTGATGATGAAGGTTGTTCGGGTTTCCGACTGGGTCAAACTCTCCATTTCTGCCGACGTTTCAATGAACGAGTCGTTCATCATCCTCAGGGCATGTTGCACAATGAAACTGGTTCACATTATATAGTCATGGCTCCTGGTCAAGTGTCGTGGGATTGGTCCGCTGTTTCCCACCTTTTTTCCCCTGGTCTCTCGGATCCTTCTCAGCACTGGTTTCCAGGAATTGCTGAGAGAGTATCCAGTGTCACGGTTCATAGTCCTGTTTGCCATTCGGATCTCAATCGCTTCTCTGGTCAGTCTTTCCCAGAACCCTTCCACGCAACAGAGCACCTTTGTCCTCTCCCAGCGAATGGCATGGTCCCAGGAAATGCTGTGCTCGGCCACAGTGGATTTTTCAGGTTGGCCGAGCCAGAATTTGAATTGAATCAGTGGCATTTCAGGCTCAGCTAACCTGAAAAATCCACTGTGGCCAGGACACTTGACCAGGAGCCAAGCCTATATAATGCGGACCAGTTGCATTCTGCGACATGTCTTGAGGATGATGAACGACTTGTTCATTGAAACATCAGCAGAAATGGAGAGTTTGATCCGGTCAGAAACCGAAACAATCCCCAGCATCGCTATGCGCCGGGAAAGCCTTAGATCTTTCATATTTTAGTGATTCAGTCATAATGTATTTTCAACAAGCCTGAGAATATTGAGTTCAATTAAACAGACTAAAAATATTCCTGTATGCCACAGTGTAAGGGTTTATCCAAAGACTGTGGGTACTTGTTTGTTTAGTTTACAATTATGTATATACTTGATAAAGACTGATCAATAAGGCCCCCCAGTGAGTAAGAACACTAGACAATCCAGAGAAAATAAATTTTATAGCACTAAAAAAGAGAAAAATAGTACTCTCACTCGTGTTGATATATTTTGTTGGAATTCTTAAATTTGATGCCTGACTTCTAGTCTCCTGAATGACCAGCTGACGTTAAAACTTTTTTCTTCAGTTCCTCTACCAGTAATTTATCATATTTTAATGCTATGAAGTTACCTGGCTAAGATTCTTGCCCGTGGAAGAGCCTCTGCCAAAAATGACAGCTTATACATATTTACCTGGACACTTGTAAGGTTTCCATCAATAGATTTTTGAATTCAAAATCAAAGAAATTAAAATATGTTTTTCCTTTTGATCCACCCCAGAGAATAACCAAATTAAGGCAATCCCCAGATTATTTAAATTGAAAGTGGGAGTCATCATGAGCCTCAACTAATTTCAACTTTTGATGAAAACATTTTTGAATCATTTTCATGGCCAAAAGTCTGGAATTCTAACACCGTCTGCTTACCCCTCTTTAGTTGCTCACTGCTAGGCCTGATGTAGGTAGACTTTTAAGTAAAACTCAAAGAGCTAAAATATCTCAGGATTTGAAAGAGCATTTAAAAAAATTATAATCTAGTTAGGTATCCTAATTTTCTTATGCAAGATAGTACACAAACATATTTTTGCACAGAGTTTATAAATCTGGCATTGAAAAATAATAAATTCAATCAAACGTAACAGGAGTAAATTCCAATATGTATCAAATCCTCATACAAAATATCATCAGTTAGTATGCAAGTAAGTCTATCACTATACATAAATAAGAACTGAGTATCCAAAATCTTACTTGAATTAAATCCTCTCTCACAAATACAAGTAGGTAATTCTTTTCAGGGCTCAGGATATTATGTCATGCCTTTCATGACTTCATCAGTATTCTTCTGTAGTTTAAGGAGCAATATGCATAACTCCTAAAAATGAGTAAATGCCAAGAATGTCAATTAAAAATCAAAATCTACGTAATAGGTGGATTAAAAACGATCCACTGGGAGTAGAAACAAATGCATGGTTTAGATTTGAATTTCTAAATTACCAGCAGTACAAATAAAATTCATGACTAAACTAAATATTTTATTTCTACAACAGAGTTCCAAATAAAGCTTCACCAGTAATTCCACATCAACAAAGTTTTGATATCGGAGAGCATATACTCACTTTAGACAAAACATTTATAAGATAAACAGGAATTGAAATAGTGAAAAAACTGTATTCTCAAGAACTTGATAAATCAAACAACATTCAAATAATTTGAACGTTAATCACATTAATTCCTTACCAGGCATTTGAGTCTTAGCATCACATGAAAACTAATCCACGAAATATGGAATTACTCATATCTTAGATTTTTTTAATGTTGTCAGTCTCCCACTGTGCATAAATCTTTTCACTTCATCAAAGGTTGCTGGCTGCGTGTCACAAGGAGACAAAACAATAAGTCAACTTCTTCCTTCCCTCACACATCCACAAAAATCACACTTTTGCTACCAAAACTGATCCCACAGTCACATTTCAAGTAGTTTCATCAAGTTTTTCACTGTCACCAGCTGTTCCACTGCTCGAAGAATTTTGGAGCTGAGTTGCTCGCTGAGCTAATTGGCTAACCAGAGTGCTTTGCAGCAAGTTCAGATCCTGGACAAGGGATCCTCCACCAGCAGTACTCAGTAAGGAAGCCAATTTTGCCCTCTCCATTGTCAAATCGGATAATTTTGAATACCATTCAAGGTCATTGTGATCCATCATTCTATCCTCAACTATTGCAGCTGGTGAAAAGAAATTGAGAAGTGTCAGAAATTTTAAAATATAGAAAAAGTAAAAGTTCAATACATTTTGAATCGAAACTAACAGAGGACATCACATATTAAAAAGGAATTGAAAAGAAAAAACATTGTTAGTTCCACATAAATAATTATGATGATGTCACCCAGCGACGAAACCTAGGTCCGCATTAAAATTATTTATGTGGAACTAACCAAGTTTTTTTCTTTTCAATGATGAAGGAGCTCCATAAAGTTAAGCCCCAAACCATTAACTTCATTAAAAAGGAAGTCTATAAAAATGACAGAACATGTTACCAGACTGTCTTAGAAAAGTTATACGTACATTTATCTGTATGTACATATTTAAGTAAATTTCAGCAACATAAACTTCATTCAAACGTGAAATATGGCCTAAAAATTTCATATCTTCAATGATTCTATTAATTTTTTAACAATTCCAAATATTTTTATCATCCCATCTAACAGCATCAATACAAGCAGGATAAAAAAAGGGTCTGAAATGCGACAAAAATCACTGCTCCACATTCAATGTTCCATAGTTACAGATTGCAATCTGATGTTTCTTTCAAAAAAACTGGGAATTGACAGATTTTTTCAATTTTTTTTACTTTCATTTTGCTTATTCACTGTGCATAAACAAATATGCCAAAATAAAACACAGGTACTGCAGCAAGTATAATATACGACCATATTTTTAGTGAGTTTAAATGTTTATTCTTCCCTTTAATTACTCATGCTTATTTGATCTTGACAGCTGACTATTTCAGTTCTGTTTTCATTGGTCAATGGTTTCCGCCTAAAGAATACAGTGATTCCTGGCAGTGTTTTAAATCCAGAGTCACACTAATGTTGAAGTTATAACATTCGC
The DNA here is from genome assembly GCA_963573305.1 of Pyrrhosoma nymphula. NCBI lineage: Eukaryota > Metazoa > Arthropoda > Insecta > Odonata > Coenagrionidae > Pyrrhosoma > Pyrrhosoma nymphula. The sequence continues at coordinate 64,254,683 of OY754330.1, read as the reverse complement.
TTCGAAAAATTTCATACTCCTAAAATTGGATGATTTTAGAAATAAGTAAAGTAAGAATAAGAATAATAAAAAGAAAGGCTGGGAGATTTTTACATAATCAACATATTCATACGTGATAAATGTGATCTGTGCATAAATTTCCAAAAAAAAAGAGTTCCGTAGACCGTACGTCTCCTGAATAAACATGGTGAAAATTTACGAAAAGTACCGATTCTTTGATTCTCGCTCTGATGATGCCAATATCCTTAATAAGGGCATTTTAAATTTGTAATAATTTTTATTGTTGAATAATCGTCAAAAGCATTTCCGAGCACGGAATACACTGACGAAATTACTTATTTGACCATTGATACGATTTTTGTTGCTAGAGAGATTAATATTAATGGTATAATTTCATTTAAAAGCTGTAAAGGCATTGTAAATCTAAAATAATTCATATCCGATAGAATAAATATCGAAGGTGTAGAAACAATGTTTAAAGCAAAACCATCGCATAAAAAAATAGTTGACCACGACGCCATAATGGGCAACCCAAGCGGAAAGGGGTGGAGATTATCTGCCCCCGGTGGCCGAGAAAAAGGTTCAACACCCGTCTAGGCCCCGACCCAAGTTAGGGAAATAGATATATGAGAAGATCCTAGCGTAGTGAAAGCTCCATACTGGCAAAGCAAATAAATTTTCCCTGTCCCTGTTGCGAAAGGGTTAAAGCTTCAGATTGTATGAGAGGGACTGAACAGTTACAGATCAACCTAAAAGGTGATACATATGCTAAGAATAGTAATCTAATGTCTATTTAAAATATCTTTGAGTGCAGATCAACATTTGAGGGTACATAATTCCTCCATCATGGAAATAGCTCTCAGCTTGAATCTAAATATGTTATCCCAAATGCACAAAAGCAGACCAAGTCATCAAGATTTGAAGTCTAAATTCAACAGAGACCTTTATTCTACAGATATTCATTATCCTTGACCAGGATTTAAACCTGGACCCCTATATATCATGCCGAGTGGATTAGCCAGTTAAGCTACTGACGCATCCTCCTCCCATGCCGATTATTGTAGGCTTTGAAGGAACAATATCTTCAAGACTGCCGGACATACAATGTTACACGTCCAAAGTGTGTGCTTAGTGCCTCAGTCCAAAAGTTTGAAGCCAAGCATTGATTACAATGAGGAGTTGGCTCTTGTAGATAAATTTTGGAGACACAAAGACTAGCCACAGTATTAACTATAGAGTTTACTGAATATACAGAGTCACTTGCACTGGCTAGAGCACTCTGTGAGATATTGAAGAATCCATGTTCGAGCTCTGGTCAAAGTGAATGATTTTTCTTCTGTGGAATTCTGAGATATGAACTTGCGGGTGACTCGGTAAAGGTAATATTGTGGCTTGTCCCAGTATTCTCAAAATTTGTGTCAATATATTAGGAATAATTTGCAAATATAAGTACTTCATAACACATACTGCTGGGATATCAGCGAACACCATTAATTATTTCTTACCTATTAGGATTAATGATGGCACACGACGAAATATTTTCATTAAATCAGCAACAGTCTGTGGGCTCCCATCAGGGCTAAGGACTAAAGTGGTTTGGGATTTAAAAAGGCAAAGAGCTGGCTCATAATAAGTATTCATCCATGCTTTTTCAGCCACCATTCTTCCATATTGCTTTATTCTGCCTTTATGCTTCAGCAAAGCAACTCGCACCTAATTGGTACACATAAAAGAGGTGATATAAACATCATGATAAAATAGGTACATATCACATGGTAATAAAACATCTGATGCAGGAAATAAGTGCAATGATGATGTATGATCTGGTGCTTTCCCGGCGTAGTTGATGAATGCATTCTTCTCGAGATTCCTACTGGGTTAGACTCTCAATGACGGCTGATGTTTCAACGCCCAACTCGTGCATCGTCATCAGGGCTGTGTGCATCATCATCACTCAACAGCCCTAATGATGATACATGAGTCGGGCATCAAAACTTCGATCATCATGGAGAGCCTAACCCAGTTGAAAGCCTGAGAAGAATTCATTAAATTGCAATGATGACTTTGGAGAGTAAATTTACCAATGCATGTACAATGGACATAATATTATGTGCTTTCATATTTATTTCTAATATATTCGAATATATTTAATCCTACCTACAATCCCATAGTATAAATTCTACTAGACTCAACGCATCCCTATTTGGTACCAGACCTTAACGGAAAACTACAGATGGCACAGGCAAGAGAATTTGCCCTATTTCCCTCCTGAACAATATTTTTTTAGAGAGAGACTACTCACAACCTTTTATTAAGCAGCAAGTGAGTTCCACTCATAAGTTAAACTGACCGACTTAGGTTAGTGAGCCATTGATAAAATTTGTACAGAGTTTAATTTTTAAGATTGCTTCATGTTCCTGGGACTCACCATGTGGAATTTCTGAATTTTAAGACGCGGAAACAAGTACAAGTAAATCCAAACGTAATACAATGCCAACCAACCTTAATACATAATCTTACATGAATGACACTTGGATGGATACTTGCCTTGAACTTCTCCTCAGCGGATATAGGGCACGTGTGGAGAAAACCGACGAACCGCGAAGTCTTGGTTTCGATGAACATCTCTTTTGCAAGTATTTCAGCAAATATATTTCTCTGCAATAAAATTGATCAATGTACCATAACAATGTAATGATGCCTCACGCTAGTTTCACTTCTGAATAACATACCTACCTCTTCATCTTTCTTCTTCTTAGTTTCAATAGGTTTCAAGCAAAGTTCAACGCTAGGGCGTTGAGTAATTTTTGGTTTATTGTACATTGGCTGACACAGCCTAAAAACCTTCGCTCTCTCATAATGTGGAAGAGCAGGCCGCTGAATGTTTATTTTGTTTTTGTATCTAACGGTCTGCAAATTTGGCTTCCATGGGAGTAAAAATGCTGAAATTAGAGGGAAGTGAAATAAATGCATATTTTTTATTTCTAAATGTCATTTGCAACAACACGTCGTGACCGGTGAACATTCTCAAAAACTTCTCATTGTCAGTTAGCAAGAATGGTTTTAGTGCAGTAGAATAATTGTAAAAAAACGCTTATACATGTGACGAAACAGCCTACTTTTCAGACTATCGAAATCAGCATAAAATTGAGACCAACCTTTTCTTAAATAAGACGTCATGTTAAATTAAACTGCGCTATAAGATGCAAGAATCGTTAATCACTTCGAAAGCACCACATAATCACCGTAACATTTCCTTTGCTTAGAGAGGAATACTTCCAAACAAGATTTACACAGATCCCACAGAACCACACAGAACTCACACGCTCGTTTCACTCATTTGTTTCGTTGTTCGATTCAAACAACTGAACAATGACCACGCGAGAGACCATCAGACAAAACTGGAACAAATCCTGTTTTCATCTAAAATGCCCATGTAGCTAGCGGTCGACATCGCAAATGCGAAATTAGTTACTAAAAATTGACGAATATGTTTTTGAAAGATACTCCACCATCGTCTCCCGACATAACATCATCAATGGATGAAGAGGAAGTGGAATTTTATGAGGAGGATGTCGAGGAAAGGGTAGACAGTGGGGAAGAACTACCAGATGATGGTGAAGAAAACGATGAACCTGACGAAATGTCAGAACCGACACAGGATGATGCTGATCTGGTATTTGAAGCTCATATATGTGAGTGCATATGGTATTCTATTACAGATTGATTTATGGAAGAATGAGGGATAATTAGAGTACTTGGGTGTTCGTAGATTATTTCGCTCATGTGGTTACGTTTTTTGGGATTACTTTATGCATTGAGCTGTTATTTCAAGAGCTTCGTCACAATATAAACAACTAGTTTTATGTTATGATTTAACGATGGAACAGTACTAACAAATGCAGAAATTAAAGTAATTGATATTTTGTTGAATTTCAATAGATGACGAGAGTATTCATGGCATTCGTTTACCTGCATTTGACATAATTGAACGATGTGCATTTATCTAATAGAAGTGCATACATGTTGTCTAACTTTGACACTACACATGCAGTTATGACTCACTTTGTTGGTTGAATTTTTTTATGAAGCTCCTGTTTTTTGCTGTGACTTAAGCCCTGCTGGAAATTTAGCTGTGACTGGTGGTCAGGATGATATGGCGTATGTGTGGAATTTGCAGACAGGACAGACTGAAATCAAGTGTGAGGGGCATAAGGTTAGCACATGTGTAGATTATTTTTATGAATTTTAAAAATCTGCAATTTCTATCTTGAACATGACTGAAGTCAAGTCGACAGACGTTGATGTTTCTCGCAATGACAGGATGGTGGCTTTAGTCATGCACTGCCTACTCTCTAAAGATATTTTGCTACTGTGTTAGATTATTTGATGACACCATAAAGAAAATGTACCTAAGGTAAAGTTTTCTCTTTTGATATGAGGCAATCGTTTGTCTTTCTGGGGCATTGCTGGAATAAATAGCGCAATTCTTTTATATTTTAAGGAATACCTCTGTAATGATTTTTTGTAAAATCATTATTGCCCAGGTGTCTGTTAGTCCACTTGAAACAAGTTATGTTTAGACCAAAATGGGGAGATCAAGCTGGATTTTCTTTAGAGTATACAGCCTCATTTGTTTGCTGCCCCTATAAATCCCATCATTGCTTGCTTCTGCCGTGTACTACCCGATGAAGTATATTACTTCTTGGCCTTGTTCTTAGTGAACGAAACCTCTAATGCATTAACATTCACTCTCGGCAGCTTGTTTTTACCCCTTCATAATTCATTATGAACTTATAGAAATGGTAGTGGCATCTATAATACAACTCTAGGATTACATTTGGGTTCATTCCGATGCCAGTTTTTCTTCCCTGAAAACAGAGTAGGCACTTATTGTAGTCTATAGATTGCCAGCTTCAGTGGTGGTGGGTTGTGTCCTAAGTAAGTCCTTGCTCTGAGGTCACAGGTTCAAATCCTGTGTGAATAACTTTACACCATTAAAGCAGTGACATAACCAGGAGGGAGGTTCGTCGGGTCTGAATCCCCCATACCCTGAATATTGAATCTATCTAAGGAAAGGAAAGCTCAAGGAAAATGTTGCTTGTTTTTAACAAAAACAGTTGATTTCATTTATTCATAATTCTGAAAAACATTTTCAGATAATATTTTTGTAACTTTCAACATAAAAACCATCATTATGTTACTCTTTCAGAAACGTTGCTCAGCAAAAATCGGCTGTCACATTGCAGGGGCATTGCACTCTTCATTGCACAAATGCACTGTTTCACAAGTATGCACTTGCCTCTTGCACTTCCATTATTCCAAAACTTATTTCATCATGTGTTCCATCAGGTTTCAAAATTCTCATCCATTGACTTCCTCATGGATATTTTCGTTTTCGTACTTCTGTAAGAAAATTGCCATGGAAATCGCCTTAGTCTCAAGAACAAAGAAATTTTTGAGAGTGTAAGGAAAACTTTTAATTCCGTAGTACTGCCACACTATCAATATTGTCCGACCATTCTGTTCATGACTAAATGTTATGGAGCATAAAGACTATAGACTTAGCAAAATAGAGCTACGAGAATCGTCCTTAAATGTGATAAGTATACTAACATGCTCAGGCAGCTAAATTGGCTCAACATCCAACAAATGTTGGAGTAGTAGTAGTATTTTCGTTTAACGTGCTTCGACGGCTAAGGTCATTTCGCACATACTGTCTCCCATGGGCAGACAGGGGCAACAGCACTCGGACGAATCAAAGGATCACCCCTCCAAACTTGAGCCAAGCCCAACGATGCTACAAATGTAGGACTATGAAAAGATTAACTTGATTCATAAAATTAGATTAGGGCTGATGCCACCTTATTTTGCAAACTTGCTTGTCACCAATTGTGGTATTCATGAATACACCACCACTACAGCAAAGTATAACTCCCACATTCCCTATGTTTGTAAAGCAATGATGCAGAACTCAATATTTTTTTAAGGAATAGTTTATTTTGCTAATTGAGGACTGATATTATATTTATTATAAGTAAAATTTGCATTTTTATGTACCTCTTAAGAAGCCGATTTCCATGAATTGGTCCTTATTTCTGGGCAGTTTGGTAGATTTCAAAGAAAGGCTACCTATCGTAGCCCTTACCATGGCGCGACTTCGGGAAAATTTCTTCATAGTTTTTCGTTTCATGGTCAGTAGACCTGAAAACCAAATAATTTTGTAGAAATTACTTCCAGACTGGTACATAGAATATGAAGGTGGAAAATCTCTATTAATAAATAAAGTTGTCTTCGTGCAGATGTGGTGGAATTTATTCATTAGGAATGAAATTACTTAGCAGTTTTCACTTTTTTATTTTACATAAATATAGGTTTGTGCGACCAGTTTCGATGTATTACATCATTGTCAAGCACGGTTATAATACTAAACTGGTTTAGTATTATAACCGTGCTTGACAATGATGTAATACATTGCACCCGGTCGCACAAACATATATTTAATGTAAAAAAGTGGAAAACTGCTAAATAATTTCATTCCTAATCTCGGTCCACTTCATTAATGGGCAAAATTGGACCCAGAGGGTGGAAAATTGGAAAACTGAAAAATCACTATATTAAGGAGGTTCCACTGCGACTGTGTGAGTCAAAACAAATACTAAATTCCACATTTTTTATATTTTGTACAAAAAATCCTGATTTCGCTGATGAAATTCGTTACCTATGGAAAACCAAAAGTAAAGAAGAAAAAAATCAGATTATTCCACGAATGTAATTTAAATGAGCACTTTTTCCAAGTCATAGGAGCCGACTGCAGCGCCAGTTTTAACGAATTACCACATTTTGACTTCAATTACGGCATTAATTCCCCAATAACTATAAAAATAAGGTGGTAAGATGCCTGTATTTTATTTTTATTCAATTTCTCTGGATTATTTCCTTCCTATAAACAGTTTTCCGCAAAAATGGCATTTATATTTTATGGAAAAATACTATTTTTCCCCATGTTTCCCTCATTCTCCCATTGAACACCATGTCATTTCAAGTTCAATTAGAAAATAAATGAGTGTGGAAAGGTAACATTTTGTTGCTCACATCAGATAGAGTACAAGTTTTTCTGTAAGTAGACAGAATATGAATAAAATGACATTTAAGTGATTATACGGTGGAACCACCTTAATTAAGTGAATGCTGAATGAATAAAATGATGCTAAGACTAATCATAACAATTTTTTAAAGACTGCAAAAGACAATTTAAGGTCTCAAGCTATTTTTTCCTGAAATTGTCATAGCTTTGTGGTCATAGCTGAAAAATATATGAGGAAATGATCCACAAATGAGCGAGATAAATTTTTTTTGAGTAGAATAGTACACCTTGAGAGGCGAGCCTCCTTGAGAACTTGCATGAAGTTTGAGAGGCTATAACTATAAAACTACGGGATCTAAATAAATAAAATTTGGACTGGTCTCTTAAATTAGCGAAGGGATGATATGTGCCAAGTTTCGTCAAAATCTGAGTTGGTGGATGTCAAAACCTCATTTTTATGGTTGAATTGACGTGGAATGACCCTATGACTCCCTCAATCTGAAATATGTTGCATTTGTTTAAATTTTTTTTTCTTCCTAAGACTACTACCAAAAACTTTTGTTTGAATGATTTTTTGATAACATCAACTATTAGCTCAAGGGGTGGAATAAAATAGGGTTTTTCGGACAAAAAAAAATCATAATTTCATAAGGGGGACAATATCAGACTCGTTCAAAGTTATTGTAAATCTTCTAAATATTATCTAAAACTCTTGTTTGGAACAGTTTTTGATACGACTAACCTTTACTGCAAGGGGTGAACAAAATGAGCCGAGTCTATGTGTAAAAAAAAAACTTTGAAATCTATCTGTGCCTTTAGGATGGGACTAAAGGGATTTCTTAATTTTTCCAGTCTTTTCATCGTCAGTTTACCAGTTTTTCAATTTAATTTTACCGTTTAATATTTCTTCATCAAATGTATGCACCATCTTTTTGCAGGACTCTGTTTCTCATGCCTTTTTCAATCATGATGGAACTTATGTAGCAACTGCAGATATGAGTGGCGTTGTCCAAGTATGGAAAGCTTCGAACAAAGCTTTGGTCTGGAGTTACACCATGGGAGATCTATCTGTGAGTTGGATTGCCTTTTCTGTATGTCTTTATTTGTTGATCTGTGATTCTTTTGACTTAGTAGTAAGCTGCTGATTCTAATTGTAGTGGCTGAAATGGCACCATGGAGCTAATGTCCTTTTGGCTGGTGCTGTCTCTGGGGAGGTGTACATGTGGCGCATGCCCAGTGGAGACTGCAAAATCCTGCAGGGTCATGGAGAGAAGAATTCTTGTGGCCTTGTTATGCCTGATGGTAATTACATGTTAATATTTCTTAATTAAAAATAAAAATATACATGGGGAGTTAATAGAAACCTTCAAAGCCTAATTAGGTGTAAAACAAGGAGATGCACTATCAAAACTGTTGTTTAATCTTGTAGGTATTCGAAGCTGCAGTGAGAAGTATAAACTTAATGGGCAATATAACTTAGTAAATTTCTGCCACAAAATTGTTTTAACTATTAGCAGAGGTTAAAATCTGTGGTAAAGAAACATACCAGCAATCTTCCATGTCAGAAAATATAGTGGACTGTCAGAAGTGAGATATTCTTATTTTCAATCGAGCTAGTTCAACTTTAGTCATGCTTAACTTTCAAGTCATATTTTCCCATATGGAGCAGCATGCATACCTTATCCCCAGTTATTCCTCACTACAGGCTGTCCCCGAGTTACGCAAGCCTCGACTTACGTAAATCCGTACTTACGTAAGTGGCAACCTTACCAAAAAAAGACGGGAATTACGAAAGTTACGGAATTGGAAGGATGGTTGCCTACTTTCCAGGAGCGCATGTGCCTTAATGTTAGTAAGAGCTGGCCTTCCCCGTATTTTTTCCGAATCGACCGTAATCTTGAGAGCACGGACTCGGTTAAGGAGTAATTTTAGACTCCTTTTTTTTCGACTTCCGTAAATTTCGACTTAAGCCGCTAGCGTCGGAAAGCATCTATTACGTAACTCGGGGACTGCCAGTATATTATATATTTCAGTGCAAATGTTGGTTAATTAATCAAGTATAGAAATCATAAAAATCTATACATTGAATCGTGTACTTAAGAGGTCTTCATAGCTCGGTGGTGGAGGCACAGCGACGGAACTCAGCCAATGAGAAAACGTCTTTAGAAATCATGATGTCAGGCCGCCGCTGACTAGCACTGACTCGCCACGAAATATTCATCCCGACAAATCCCCGGCAGCGGCCACGGGATAGCCCGCTGCTTTTCAAAAATGAAACCCCCTTCGGTGGCTAGTGAGACCTTCTGTTTTTGTTAAGGCTTTTTATTATCGATTCTTATTATTTTTACAATATATTTTAGTTGTTTAGAGTTTAATTTATAATTATGTGAGAAAAACTACTTGTATTCAACGAAAATAGCCTTCCCTTAGGTTATTGCAATGCTATTTTATTTACGTTAACCTGAGAATGGCTTAAATGGGTCACTAAATAAATATTTATTTTAATCATAGCTATCCAATCTTGATGCCACAATTACGGTGTGGACTTTTTCATGTCGTGGCATGCAAGTACTGCAGTGCCAATGTTATTGTGACGCCCAACACCTTCATTTCTTTTCTGGCCCGATTTGTGAAGGGGTATATGCTCCGTCAATGGTGATCGGCATCACCGCCTGTCTCAGCTGCCTGACTGTGAATAATCTTAGAGTAATGAAAACTGAGATGTGAAAAATGATATATGTATGTGCATACCTTGCATTTAAAGAGTGAGAAGGATTCTACATTTGGACTCTTCAGTATTTGTATATAAATTACTTTAAAACCCTATCAAAGAATCTATGAATGCTATCAATTTTTTGTAGTTTTAGTGTATAACAAACTTGCTATAATTTTTGAATTCAAAGCATTAGTTTTGATTGTATCTATGTCATATGAAGGGCATGGTGGAGTTAGTGTAAATGTTTTTAGCATTGTCAGTATTCGTTATTGTCTTAAGTTCCCCATTGCTCACTGAGAATGTGTGCATCTTTTTTAGTTTAATTGTGTTTAGAGATTTTTTTAGATTATACAGTTTATTTTTTTCATTTTTATGCTTTATTGTTATGCATATGTCTATATAAAATCCCCTGAATAATAATATTTATCGTTTTACAGGCAAAAGGGCTGTCGCATGCTACGAGGATGCAGTTCTCAAAGTTTTTGATATGAGAAGTGAGACTGTACTACATAGGGTGGAAGTTGGAGGCAGGATATCATCTGAAAGTATCCCAATATCAGTGACTGCTCACCATGATAACAATCTGGTGCTTGTTGGTGCAACCAATGGCACTGCTACTCTTGTGAATACTCAGAGTGGAAAGGTAAGTCTTAAGGAGTGTGGAGATTGGCTTGACATGGTGGTTGGAGTACTTGCTTCTATTCCTGTAAGCCCCAATTCCAATACTGATGGTGGCAGGGATTTTTCAATGAAATCCTAATCACTAACTGGGTGTCATGTGGAGAGCACTTCAATCGCGGAACTCCTTTCTTCTAGGGATGTCATCCTTCATGAAAAACTGTATTATTTTGAAATTTTGCATTTCAAAAAACACTCGGGCTGAATAAAAAAGAATGGCAAGAGTCCAGAATTTTTAAAATAAGCTAGAACAAAATTCTGTTACATATAATTCTAACATTTATATTACATATCCACTTATTTCTGATTCCACAATGCTTAAACCATTAGTGGTATAATGTACCACTGGAAAAACTGCAATCCTAATGATTCAGTGTGATTTGAGAGACATGCCTGCAGCATTACGATTATCCTTAAAAAAATATGTATTATTAAAAAGGGTGTCATGTTCAGACAAATGTGTAATTGGCTGAAGAACTGAGGACATTTTCATCATGTAGGTATAAGTCAATAATGCATTTTTTTCTACATATTTTCTCTTGCAATATTTTGTTCTGCAAAATGGCAGGTATGCTTGGTATATTTTATATTTGTATTTTAATATGAAAATTATTAGTATCTAAAAACACATACTTCTGTTATTATTATGAAATTAGTCTTGAATTTGAACCTCATCTTTATAATAGGAACCCTATTTTCGCTGGATTGGACTATGGTCACCCTTGGTGCTTTTGTTAAGAGTAGGTTAATGCTAACACCAGGTTTCTCTTCACCATTCCCCAGATAATGCTTCCCGTATGAACAGAACTAACCTCTTGCTTTGATTTCATAAATGAACTCAGTTGTAGGCCTTCTCCTCAAATAACCAAACAAACTGAGGAATGTAGGCCACAGGGAGATACTTGGAAGTATTTATTGAGTAAATCATTATATTGGAGTGTAGACTATATGTGCTGTGTATAGCTATTGCATTTAAGAGATTAATGGTAAGCATGTAACATAATATGATTGACAATTATGTGGATGGGAATATGTAGTCCAAATTTAAGGAAAACTCATGTGTACATTTCAGATCAGGCACAGGGAGTTTTAATGCATTGTCGGGTAATGGGAGGTGGAAAAGAGTAAAGGTAGTAGGGTATGTGAAGAAAGATTGACCATAGTGACTACTATTCTCCTTGTCTTGTTCTAACACCTTCGGTGCACATTGGGAAAATCAGAGGGAATATGAAGGTATGAATTAATAATGATATGTTTAAAAAATTTACAGTAGATCATCACTAATTCTGAATTATGGGAGCATCATAATGATGGAACTATTTTCAAAAATGTTTCCAACTCTGGCCATTGAAATAATTGAATAATGAATTTAGCAATACATTTCCATTGTCTTGAATGTGCTTTACTCTCTGTTCTCAGGGTAACTGCTTCATTTTCTGGATTTGCTGCTTACCATTTTTTTATGATTAATCATTCATTATTTAATCAAGCAGCATGATATTATTATAGGTATTGGATGAAATATTTTTCAGTTGATATTGGAAAAATTAATATCTTACCATCAATACTTTCCTCCCCATTCGCCTTAGCGTATAGTATATGCATGTTTTTATCAGTCATAGTGCTCTTTTGAAGGCATGCTATGTATAAAAAAACCAGAAATATTTTATCCTTGAAGAGGCAAAGTCCTGGACATTCTGTATCAGCGACCTTTTTCTCTTCAAAACTCCTCTCTTGGCTCTCACACTATTTGTTTTGAATGGATTGTGGCATCCTCTAGGATTGGCTGGTTTCAAAACCTTGAGCGTATCTCAAGCACAAGCAATTTATGTGTAATAGTTTAATACTCCATCCTATCTCATTTTTTTCCATGACCTGTGATGTATATAATCTCTTTCTCTCTATGTAAAGAGCAATACCAAGTGCAAAATTAAATTAAGAGAAAAGAGACTAGTGCTCAGAATAGTGTTTTTAAAATAGGTGATAGGGCCATGTTGCAATGTAAATTTCTGGTTTAATAAAAGCTCAGTTATTCTATGACAGTGGGGATAACTAAGTACATATTGAGTACAAGTTGTACAGTATTATATTTTCCTTAATAATATTCTGTAATATAAAGGAAAAGGTAATGTGAACATTTGAAGAAGTATGAACTCTAAAGGACATTTTAACTCTAGAGTGCAAAACATGTTCATAAACCTGGTCTATTCTAGTGACGGAATATGTCTATAGACATGCATCGTTAAACATTCATGTGTACATTCTATGGTTTGAGGCTTAACTTTGTCGAAATCACTCTTAGGAATGAAAAGAATAACTTTGCTTTCCACATTGCATTTATTTGTTTGGGTTTGTATAACCTGGGTTTTGTCGTGTCATGACATCTTCAGGTACAATATACCAAATTTTAAGGGTTTATACAGTATGGAGGGGTAAGATTAGTGATTAGGGAGGTAGGGTGGGTGGTATGGGTGACCTGGGTGGAGGCAAGTGCTGGAACATATGTAAGAAATGAGCGATCGGCTTGAATCTTTTTTTTTTTAACTTTACTCTGGAGTACGGAATAAGAAATTCAAGTGATGTGGCCAATACATATACTAACAAATTTAACACTCCCCCTTAAGTGCATACTAGTGTACTTTGATGTGACCAATTTGTTCATCAACCGCACCAAGTAGCATTGCTCCTGGTCGAAGCAATCTTAATCAAAAAATGCATGGCCGCTCCAATAGTTTCCGAATTGTACCACCTTCTTAAAGTGTGTGTGACTCAGAACTATTTTCTCTTTGAGGGCAGTGTGTACCAACAGAACGAAGGAGTAGCCATGGGGGTTCACCACTGTCACCATTGCTGGCCGAAATTTACATAGACTCTTTTGAACATGAATTTTTTTCCATTGATATGGTGATGAGTGTTTATCAGTATTTGGCTATGTGGATAGCATTTTTTTTGTAGTTGGAAAGGAACATTGAGGCAACTGGACAAATTTGTGTTTGCACCCCCAAAGCAGAACATCAAGCGACTGCTTGACATTGTCCCAGAATGAAAATGAGGGCTGCAGAAAGTAAGGAAGATATATTACTAAAACGCCCGCACTCGCCGAAAGTTTTTCATCTTAGCATCAACCGTTGCAGAAACATAAAACACATTCTGCTTTGGGGGTTTGCACTAACCAAGTTCAATCATTTCATACAATTCACCACAGAGATAGAGCAAGATGAATCCTTATTTTCTGGATTTGAGCATTGTAGGGATGGATAAAAAAATTAGAACTAGGCATTTTTAGAAAAGATACAGCAATGGACCAAATGATCCATGCCACCTCCAGACATCACATATCCCAAAAATTAGCCGCATTTCATTCTCTACTCCAAAGAAATCTCCATCCCTCTGACAAAGGCAAATCAAGATAAGGAACTAGCCATAATTAAACAAATAGCAGTAAATAACAGCTACATGGAAGATCTCGTCATCAAACTGTGAGACAAGAAAGAAACGGAACTAGCATTTAGACAGATTAACAGACTACCATTTAGACAGATTAACAGACTACCATTTAGACAGATTAACAGAATCAAATCCGGTGGCAATGGGAATTTGGGAAACTTACATTTTTAGGGAACTTTTCTAATAGGTTAAAGAAGCATCTGCGTGATTACAAAATTGCATTTCATAACAACTCTAGCCTGAAAATTCTTGTCTCTAACACTACAGACAAAGTTGATAACTAAAAAAGAGTGGAGTGTACAAGTTACAATGCAATGACTGCCCAGCAGTGTATGTTGGCCTAACAGGAAGGAGATCTGAAGAGAGAATTAGTGAGCATCACAAGTGTTTTGTGGTAAAGAACTCCTTTTCCCTTTTTGCAAAGCACCTGTGTGAAGAAGGAAATTCCAGTGACTTAATCTGCTTGAACGCTTGGTTTGTGGGTACCCCCCCTCCCCTTCCCGCCCCCTCCCCCCCCCCTCCCCGCCCCCTCACCCCCCCCAAGCTTGCCCTTATTACCAGGGTAAAGAGGAGAGTGCGAGGTTAGGAAGGGAAAAAAAGATAGAGAGGGAAGAGGAAAAAGGAAACACTCGAGCCCAAATTCATGAATAGGCTAGGGGGCTGATGAGTGGCAAAACAAAAACATTTCGTCTGGGGCGTTTATCACGTTGAATCCTATTAATGAGGAAACAACAGAGTCACAACCGGTCGTCCACGGCCCGGCCTGCCCGAGGCAGTTTAAGACAGCACAATCGGTTAATAAATTCTGGACCTGCTTGAACTGTAGGAAATTTCCAGAAATACAAACTTAATGACGTTTTGTACTTGCACCACTCCCCCCCTTCTATATATTGCCAGCCAACTCCCTGCCTCCTCTGTTCCTAGCCTAATCCTCTGATTTACCCTTCCCCCCCTCCCCTAGCCAATCTCCCATTTCTTACCTGTGCATCAGCGTTTGGCTCCAGCCAGATCACCCATACCACCCACCCTATCACCCCAATCACTACTCTTTCCCCTCCATAAGTCCTTTAAATTCTGTATGTTGTACCTGAAGATGTCAGGACACGATGAATCTTGGGAAATAACAGATAAAACCAATGTGGAAAACAAAGTTACTTTTTTCATTCCTATTTACCAGTACCTTTAAAAGATATCTTCTGTAAGGAAAAATGAAACAATGAAGTTCCGTAGCCGAAGTGTTTAGAGTCTTTTTCAGTCTTGTACATTAGTTGTTGGCCTAAGTCCCACTCTGGTCAGTTGCAAGGGAGTGTTCCCTACTATTAATCCGATCCAACTATGTTTGTGTTTCTGATATTAAGTGGGATGGAGAGCTCTCAGTGTGTGACTTGGCAGAATTCGAAGCCATTGGTATTCTGATTGGTGGAGTGTAGCCTCCAAAAATTCAGTCTCTCTCTAGTTTCATTATTTTCACTTCGTACTCATGTGGTCTATTTTGCCAAGGTTACTGGTACCATAAGTCATGACCATGCATTGTCCGGAGGTCAGTATCACCTTCACCGTACATCCATCCATGGGTCATGGTAGATTTTCAACATCAAGCAAGAGCTCCCTTCCTCATTGCGTCTTCCTCTCCCTTCCTCTCACCCCAAGTGCCAAAATGTTGCATAAACATTTTCAAATACATTGTAAAATATTTTTTATCTAATTAAAAATATATTTTAAAGTATTTTGACTTATTTTCAGATTTCTCATTTTTTTCATTAATTTATATTATATTCATGTTTAAAATGTTTAACTCTTCAATAGCTATAAATAATTATTTTATGAAAGTCGAAAATAATTAAACTTCTTGTCATAATTTTCAATGTTACCATATGTGTAAACCTTTACATTTCCAAAATGTTTTCAGAAACATCAGCAACAAAAATGAAATTACAATCTAAGGGAGCTGTGATCCCACATCTTTCTCCTCCACCAACAGGCTGAAACTTAGCTCTAATGCCTTTGATTTATTTTAAATTATTTTTAAAAACATTTTTCAATATCTTTTTGCTAATTCAGAAGAAATGGAGGTGTTCAAACTGTCAGGAAAACACTGTAAGCTCAGTCTCAAAGAAATTTGAAACAATTTTGGTGGTGCTTTTGTAAAGTTCTTGAGCGTTAAAACAAATATTTTAGTTTCTCGTCAATATTTTCTGCTTTAACAGGTTAATTTTTCTTTTTGAACCCTCAGGTTTTAAGTGTGTTAGACTGCCGAAACTCCTCTTCAGCGAGGACATCAGAAAGATCTGTGAGGGGGTCTGATGAAGCTGAGGAACCTGAGAGCACCAATTCATCATCTTCTGTCGAAGCTGTTGGACTGTGCTCTAATGTATCAATGCCTTGGGCAGCCACTGGAACACTGGATGGCCGTCTAATTATCTGGGACGTATCAAAACAGGTGAGCCCCATCAAGTTCCTACTTCAAAATGCTCAAATTGTAGAAGGGATATTTTCATTTGATTTTTGCCTGTGATTCTAAATTACTGAGACATCACTGATATAATATGAAGTACTGTTGAATTATTTAATCATAAGCATTAGGTCAGAATGAAAACGGAGGTTCATTACCTGGGTTGGTGTAAAAAAGTCTTAAAATGCAGTGGATTCCAGTTTATAGGGGAACTTTTGGTGCCTGCTGTGCCAATATAGCGTCTGCCTGATTTGAGTTTTATGAACATACCGTTTATATGATACTTGGAAAAGCTCCAGTTTATGTGGTGAAAGGGTGCTGTTCTAATAGCTTTGAGGTAGTCAAATTTTCCCTTTAAGTTTGTTTGAGCAAGGATTTTTTCCCTAGTTATAATAGAGATCATATTTAACTTTTATTTTTTAGTTTAAGCAACTGTAAGAAACATGAAGAAAATATTGTGACATTAATTATGCAAAAACTTTGTTCTAAATTACTAATATCCTCAGTAATTAACCAAGTACATTTACATACATAAGGTTTTAAGTTGATTAATTTTTTTCATGCCTCACGCTGAAAAGCCCATAGCAACCTAAGTTTTTTTGCTGTTAAAAATGTTAAACCTGTTAAAAATCACTGCTGTGAGTAATTGATTTATTTTTTTAAATAGTTGAGAAAGCATACTACATAACTACACACTTGAATTTCTGATGTGATCTATGTGTTAGAAATTCCTAATTTTTAAAATGAACTCTCTAAGTAGTGTTAACGCCTCCCATTTCCCATGGAAAATGGCTTCTATATTTTGAGAAATATCTCAAAAAGTGTAATGGTAAATAGCTGATATTTTGTTATCATTGGAAAGATTAGATTTTTTTCTTTATGATGAGTCTGAATTTTATTTGAAGTGATATCGCACTCAAACTGCCTTTAGTTCCCTCGGGTCTTCGTTCTTTTTTTCATTGTGTTCACAAAGTTATTTTTCATTTTCCCCGAAATGGCATAATTTTCCAATTAACTGAAGTGAAAGGGAGTTTTTTTTTACTAATGCTCTTCTCTTTGAGATTTCTTCCACAAAAATGTTTGCTTTGCATGATTTCTCTCCCCAACCAGAATTCCTTGTCTAGTTATCCTGTTATCATATGTGAAATGGAACAGTTGTGCTGGTTATCTCAATATCATGTTTAATAAAGAAGTCTTGTTTTTTATCCATAAATTCCTTATTATTTCAGGATAAATTTTTATGCATTAAAGATGGATGAGTTAATTTCCTCAAAAGTATTTTTAACTCATAGTATTTCAAAAACTTTCAGATCCGTCGCATGGAATGCCAACTAGATAGTGGAGTAACATGCCTTCAGTGGAATGAAAATGCCTCTTGTGATAGCATGATATGGGTGGGCTGTGTTGGTGGAGACATCTACCACATAGACGGCAGGGATGGCAAGACTGAAAAAAGGCTGTATGGGCATACCGATTCAATTCTAAGCCTTTGCCTGTCAAAGTGAGTATATCCTAAGTATCGTTTTAGCTCTGTGAGCCTGTTTTTTTAAGGTTTTTTAATCATTGGTATAATATGCAGTCTTTAAAAACATGGAAATAGGTGCATATTTTTCAAATACCTTCTGCTCAAGTCCCTTGCTCATTGTAGAAGATAATGCATATTGCTGTTAACCTGTGGAGAACCAATTAAATTAATGCAGAATGCAAGGAGGCTTCCAACTTTCATTGAATAAGATTCATTTGATCATTTTTTGAATAATGAGTGATATTTTCATGATTGTAGCATTGATCATCATTTTCTAGGGATGGATCTACTTTGCTAACGAGTGCAAATGACTGCAAGGCGCGGGTATTCAGGCTTGTGGAAAATGCAGCCCCAGTAGAAACAACAACTTGAGTCTGAAAACTGTTTGGAAAATGTAAATTGGCCACTGCCTTCATAATACCCTCATTATGGGCCAAAATGTTACTGAAAAGCAGTGCCTACTGCTCGATAATGTTTGTTTTGTTATTAATGTATTCTGGTATATGGCATTTTGTATCATTGATTTGAATAAAAAACGGTTTTAAATTTTTTAAACTTTGATATTTTGTTTGCCCTCCACACTTCCAAGTTTTTCTTTTCTCATTTGTTAGAATAAATTCATTCATGTGATGTGATGCATGCCATTGTTTTTCCATCTCAGGTCTACTACAGTGACTAGATGCATCATTAATATACCTGAAATGTGCATCAGTTGATAAAACCCTGACTGTGAATGGGTTATTCATACAAGTGTGTTGATGTTAACAATCCAACTCAAACTTTCTAATACTAACTCAGTTTTGTCGGAGATGCCTAATGCATCCAGACAACACAACATGAGAATGCCAAGTTGTAGAGCTCTTTGATTTATCTACGTACTATATATATGTTGAGGCAGGCATCTTCTGGGTTGCGGCTGCTTTCAAGTCATAAATTACGACAGTTTTGCCAGCTGCCCTGCTGGCGTCTTCAGGTGAAGGACCGGAAGATACCAGCAGGACGGCTGGCAAAACTGTCGTACTTTAAAACCATTGCATTGCATCTGAAGGCAAACTGCCTCAACATTGCATCACTGTGGAAACCTGAGACTGAACACTAGATATATGTACCTATACTAATACTCAAAGGAATTCATAGCATGGGTACAGCCTGTATATATGCAATCTTCTGTGCAACTGGTCAACTTCCTGTGTACAGTGACAGACTTAATTAGGTGAGCATTCAGCATAGGTAAGTGACTACTAATTTAGTAGCGCAATAGAATGCCACCAGCAAATTGTAATTTTCTCAACAGATATCCACATCAGAATGAAAAGATACTCAGATGATTTCATATAAACTTCTTGACTCCATCTCAGGTGACGTTTCAGAGGACAGCAAGTGCTTTAGCAAAGTCTAGTCTCTTTAGACTGTGCTTGGGGTTTCTGAATGGCATATATCCAAGTTTGGCCGCTTCCTACCTCCAGGCTGATGATGTGATGATTAGGTGCTGTACAGGAAAAAGTAGGTTGATTTGGAAGTGAGTAAAAATCATCAATATTTTTACCTGTGCAGGGCCCTATCTACCAATGATATTCCTTTCTTCATCTCAGTATACCTACCCTTCCTACCTCCTACCCTTCTTCATCCCATCAATAAAACATATTCTCTTTCTTCCCCCTCTCTGCTATCCAACATCCCCTCTATCACCGACTTAAGCAACCTTTCGCCCCTCATTACCTCCTCCAACCACCTACTACGCCTCTCCCTAATTTCATCCAGGCGTTTCATTTCCTCACCAACCATACCTAGCACTTCCTCGTTGTCTTCCTTCCCGTCCACCTCCATCCTTCAATACCACATCTCGAACACTTGCAGCCTATTCTCATCTTCATTTCTCACAGTCTTCACGTTTCTGCCCACAAAACGCTATACACTCCATATCAAACTCTTCACCAGCCTCTTTACATCCTTAACTAAGATCCTCGACATCAGCTCCCTCCAATTGCTAAATGCTTCTTTCGCTAGCGCAATTCTCCTCATATCTTTTCTACCATGTCCATTTTCTTTTAGCGTACTACCCAAGTAACTAAAATGCCTTACTTGCTATAGTTTGTGCCCTCCTACTTGTATGACCATAATCGATTTCTGTGTCCTAGAGAATCTCATTACTTTTGATTTCTTAAGATTTATCTTGATTCCGTATTTCCTGCATTGGTGTATATAGTGGCCAAAATTGGAGATACGGCATTCAGAAGCTCTAAGTATGAACAGCGAGTTGTTCTTCGAAGAGCTCCTAATCCGCGGTTCAATGCTTGAACGCCGTGATTATGATCGTTCCTACGTGAAAATTACAATGTTATCACAAGATTTCGTCGAATCAGCATCGTTGAGTCGTCACATCGTGTCCGCATGTCATAATTATTGCGTAAAAAATATCAAGTGGGGGTGTAGCATGCGATACTTCAATGAAAACGGCGATATTATGTTATCTTCGTACTCGATAATTACCACGATGTTTTCAGAATTGACCATAGAAGAAGAACCCTAGACGTCTTAATCCAGATGATACGTCAATAAAATGTCAGATGCATTGTAGCGACGTTAATTTTACTATTATTCGCTAAGGATGAGATCAGACGTGCGACGAGTGGGAAATAACCACTCAGCTTCCTTTCACAGATTTAGAGACGTTAAAGGCTTTTCCCCATTTAAAAGTCTAGCAAATTTTAATGGCATAAGCCTCTTGTTTTTTAAAGTTGTTTTACGAAGAGTTTGGGACAGAAGAAGTTTAATGAAAACTCCGCGAAGAAGGAGAGACAAACTTACTGGACACATTTTGCGACATAACAGCCTCATGAAAATAATAGCGGAAGGAGAAATAAACGGGGGAAAGTACAGAGGAAGACCAAGAATGGAATGCATCATGAAAACCATGGAAGACATCAAAGTGAAGAATTTATGTAGAAATGAAGCGGTGGGCAGAGAGGAGAGTGGAGTGGAGAGATGCTGCAAACCAATCTTCGGACTGATGACTGCTGATGATGATGACCGTTGTTGGAAGGTGAAAAAAGAAAATTTTGCTGGGGACACTCACAAGGTCACGGTCACTGAAGCACACTCGCGCAAAAATGAAGACCCCCAGAAGAAATTTTACGCCACGGGTGAGAGTAATCGGTGGAAATGGGTTACGCCTAGGATATTCATGCTGGGAATACCACAGGAGTCGTTGTCCCTTGATGCAGTTATAGTAATACGCGTCTGTGTCTGAAGTAAGTAAGCCAATTTACTCGAGCATACTTTTGCCGTCGAGTCCACCGCTGGAGTCGCCGTGGGGGGTGGTTGTGTTCGGGGCTTGCTGCGAACGGATTCTCCTGAGGAAATAAAAGCCCCTTCAATGGGCATAGTGCTGGTTGATCGTACAAAGTAGTGTAAAATAAAATCTCGCTAAAATTATGCATGCAGAGAATGTGCACATTTAGGCTCGTAGAATCAACACATTTCACTAATACGTAAATGCCACGGTTAGCATCTCCGGGCGGGAAGGGATTCTTCTCCATTACCGGGTACTTAGACGATTTCTCACTCTTGAATCCCAGGAAAAGTTTTCAGGAAGTTGGGAAAATTGCTCAATGAACACAAGTATAACAATATTGTTTACATTTCAAGAAAACCTCAAACTTCAAACTAACCAAGCCCAAGTAATTAGACTGTTTATCACAGTCGAAGTGAGTCAGCGAGTGAGTGAGTGAAGTCAGCGTCCTGGGGATCCTGGGTAGGCGATCATTAATCATAAAATTCCTGTCACCCTCTATATACAGGAACTTCCGACCTCGTCGCTCTTCATTTACAGAGGTAGCGAAAATTGGTGGCTCTCACTTGTGAAGAGCATGATGTCGGAGGGAAGAAATCATGCAATAGTGGTGGAAGTAAAGGGGCCAAGGGTCCCTCCAGATGTCTCCATCAACAATTGATTCACCCTTACTGACTACAGACACTTTGCTGACGAATGCCACCAAGTTTTGCAATGCCTACACTAAGGATCGTCTCCGGAAACGACATGACTGCGCGAGTCTCAACCATCCGGACGCGAGTCCTCCGTCCTCTTTGCTGTGCATCAAGAGTTACTGTTATATTCATTATTAACGATACTCCCTGATGTTAAACAAAACTTCCTCTTTAGAAAATGTACCAGACATGAAACATGCAAAGGAAACTTGGCGGTCTTCGTGTATTAACGCGTAACTCCCAAATGTGGCTTGAAGCCTGGTCAACCAAAGAAACAGCCCGAGGCGCCTCATGGGTGCATCTAATCGTAAAAAACATTGGTTTTAAAAGTATCCATAATAAACGAATACAATTATCTGTGATGATAAAATAGTTTGTAAGGAACTGGTATTATTCTATTTAAAAAATTAAAATCCTTGCCATTAAAGCCTCGTCAGAATTCTTGAAAGATGACGTAGTGGGGGCGCCGAAAAGCGAACTTTATCGAGTGAAAAAATATGCTTACAGTCATCATAGTTAGCTCGCATATAATAGAATTCGACCTTGTTAAGACAATTTAATCGTTCTGGCTACTGACAAATAGATGAGTAAGCAATGTCTCCAAAACTGAGATTATCAACTTAGTAAGGAATTAATAGTTGATAAAACACGTTTCTATTACTATTGTGTGGCCCATCGTTTTTTATCACCACATTAAACATTATCCCCGACTGTTCCAATTAATACCCCAACAAACAGCTGCCAAGTATATCTAAGGACTTCCAATAAACATCGGGAATGTATGTCTTTCATCGCGGTGTATAAATTCTAATAATATCTCTACTCATCTACTGAACATTAGAGGTGTCGTAAATTAAAAACACCACAGTTCAATCAAAGTGTTTTTGAAAACGATCACTACACAATCTGCACCGAATTTCGAAGCAATGTATCATGGCTGCCGTTGGTCATCTTGGGATCTGATAGGAGATTTTCTGTCCACCAAAATGTTGCCTTATATGCACTTCGCATACCTATTCTTTACGTTTCTCTGATTCCCCTCACCGGTTTCAGGTTGGCTTTCCAATTTTTAGTGCTAATAACAGCGGCAAACTGTCAAAATTCTGAATTTCCCTGAGTCTTTCCATTTCACACAAATGGCGTCAATGAGTTGGAAAAATATTCGAGTTGGACGCAGGTCGAAGGCGTGCCACAGAGTTCTGCTTCCAGTGACTCTGGCAGATTTGATGGGATTTCGCTGAGAGACGGAAATCAACGTCGAATTCCGTGTTTCTCAACAGATGTTTCGAAATAAATTAGTTCGTCACGGATGATGTCCAAATAAGTATCAAGAAGTTTTCGCATTTTTTGAACACTAAAATAATACGACGAAACTGTTTTCAGTTTTCCACTGACAATGAGATAAGAAAAACTGGAATTAATTCGACTATTATCATGTATATGTTCAACCACATCAATGCGGAGATAACATTATTACTGCAAGAGTTATTATAGGTCTTTTTGAAAGGGCATTAAGACGCCGTACGGTTTCAATTAATATGAGAATAAAGCCGGTATTTTCGAGTTGTCTGCAAGAATATGTCGAGGAAACGTCACGATAATGCCGCTAGAACTCATGAAAAACGCTGGAAAAAAATACTGGTATTGTCTGCCTTAAAATGAGAAGCGCCGAAACAGAGGTTATCAATTGGTCCATTTCCCAATAATCTTTATCGGTGAACACCTGTACCAGCACATGGCAAGGAATAAGGATTACACCATCAACGTTACGTTGCGAAGAGGACACAAGGCATTAATGTGTAAAAACTCCCTGGAAAAAATGAAATTTCACATTTCGATGACTAATGTATTTTCTTCTTCGGCGAGAGAATATCGATATTCTCTCCCCGGCGACAGAATATCGATATCGATAGAATGCATTGAGTTTTGACTTCGCTGCTAGACTTTCACCAAATACACTTTTTCAACAATTACGGGAACATATTGAGTAGAGAGGGTATACAATTTTATCTCATGGCAATGAGTAATGATTGGAAGTTCTTTTCCTCAACAGCCGGTCAATGCGCGAGTGAAAGCCTGCCGTACATACCGATCCCTTGTTATCTATGGAGCTCAGTTGTAAGCAATAAAGAATAATTATTCTCATATTCATTCTCATTCTAGCAGAAAATTTGAAAGACTAGGTGAAAGTTTGCCGTGCCGAACATAGGACACTCATTCGAACCCAGCGACAGGCTAGGTTTGAGGTGGGTAGGCCAATAGTGGTTATAGATATGGATACGTCAGACTCGAGATAAAACCAATTCCGTAAATATCCCTGGAAGTCACCGATAACAGCAGGAAGTGAAGCCTTGCCTTGGCCTATCTTCCCGTAGTCCTGACCGCGACACGTATCCCCCAAACGGCCACAAATTCATGCACATAAGCGACTGAGATTCCATCGACAACACATCCTCTCGGTGGCCGTTCAAAAAAGGCAAAAGTGGAAAAAATACCATCCCCATTCGACGAGGGCTTTGGAAAAATAAACACAATGGACGAAAATTGGAATTTGGCCCGAGAGGGTAGATACCAATTACATCTCTAATGTAACCGAAACCTGCCAGGCATCACGTTACTTCACCCAGCTACTTTAAATGCCAGGTTATTTAAGGAAAGTAGAGATCACATAACAGTTTTAATACCATAAATGAAAGGTAAAACGGAAGGTTTTATTCTCCATTCTATCCTCGAGAAACAAAAAAGTAGAATACAGGTACAATGTAAATGGTGTGGGCCAAAAATAAGGGTCAGTTTTGGAAGCCAGTTGATCATAGGTATCAAAGGTATTAAGACAAAGGAAAGATATGTATTCAATGACTTGAAATGAAGCAGATATACCGGAGCTATTACACTGCGTTGATGTAGTGCAAATTGATCTTGTAGTCTGCGCGTTTAACTAGTGGATGGCTATTGAAGACGTTAATGGGCAAAATTTCCAGAATAAAGGCGCCTGTTCTATGAACCATAAAAGCCGTTTTACTCGAGTTACTTAACTGCGCAGTTTGATACATAGAAATTACGAAAACGCAGGCACGGAATTAGAGCAGGGGCTATTTTCCTGTCTTCTGTTCATGCATTTATGCAGTCATTCCAGATAGTCCCCGCTTTAAACGACGTAATTTTCACTGCACATCTATCTATCCATCAGAATGTGCAGTCAGGTGCCTCGTGTAAAAAAAAACGGTCGTAAAAGCATGCGGTCGGCGACTAGAAATATGACTGTGACTGGACTTCAGTGAATAAGAAAGAAACGATAAGGATACGGAGAACCTGGGATCTTCCCAAACGGACCATTCGGCCACTTCGTGGGTTTGTACCGTGAAAAATGAAAGCTCGCAATATTTATCATCTCACGCGCGAATCTCTGCAAAGCTCAAAGCTGTTTGACGAAGTCACCTTCTTGGAACGTCTACGGGTGTGTTAGAGGAGCTCTCTATCGCGCTATTAGCGCCACACGCTCAGGTTGCCGTTCGGGGAGGCTTTTGGCGCTCCATGCTACGAAGCTCCCCGAACGCAAAATAGCGTGTATTTCAATGTGGCGGCCGTAGCAGAAGTAAATGTTAACAGACGGAGGGCTCTTCTGTTTGGAATTAATCTAATTCTTCGAGAATTTATTGATGATTCGGAATATAGCAGCGACGAATAATTAAATATTTTATATAAGAATAAATTAATAATATAATATAAGAGTTAAATATGGTTGAGAGATTGGTACCTCATGTTTTGCGCGATAGGAGACGACGGAAAGTGCCAAGACTTCACAACTATGTGGAAGAGGTTATGCCGCAATTGACCGATGCATCGCCTTCTAGCACAAAAAGGATTACATCTGGGAAAAAACAAATTCAATATACATTTAATTCAGGAAGTATCGGTAGTAAGTCTGCAGACATCTGTACGTAGTGTTCTCTATTTTTCATGTACTATCCAACTGTCCAAATATTTTCTGGCTTAAGGATATTTCAGTAAAAATGTTTATGATTATGATCCACCTAATGCAGTACAATACAGACAGTGGGTTACTACTGATAGAGCATAACTGCAATTATGCATCGCTTCAACGGGTGAACAGTTAGAAATGTTCTCAAAATGATTAAATTAATTCCACATTACTGTTACTAAAAACAATCCATGTTTTTCAGAATGAGCAAAGATAACCAAGGGTATGAAAAGGCAATTATCATCATGAATTTCACTGAAACTCTTCAATTTATAATTCAAGACGAAGCTCAAAGTTATTACTGGACAAACCAATTTCGTGCATTTTACTCCCCTATCTGACTAACTTATAGGCAAATGGTATTCCCACAACCTCATCTCACTGCTTTATATCTGATGACCTTATAACCATGACGTGGCCTTTGTTCTGAAAGTGCAACATCACAAAATTCTTAAAAAGTGACTCACCTCAGGTGATAAAAAATGCAATATTTTTCAGATGGATGTGCTGGGTAATATAAGAACTGTAAATCATCTTGAGCTGGGCAGTAAAGGGGCGACTTGGTGGAATTTCGACATGATATAATAATAAGAACTTTATACTATTCCACACTGTTTAATTACTAGTAAACAAGCCTAACCGATTTCATTGTATACACATCATCAGAGGAGGAAATATGCCTCTGATGATGATGTGTATACATTGAAACCGGTTTGGCTTGTTTACTAGTAATAAAACAGTGTGGAATAGTACAAAGTAAAGGGGTCATTTCTAAATTTCAGTATCCATATTTCGGAAACTATAGGATGAAGGGGGCTATAAAATTGTTACTTTGTAACTATTCTCCCCAAAACGTATGTCCGCAACAACTTTCATGGAAATCGGAGACGTTGCAACCAAACGTTTTTCAAATTGATACCCACGGGTACCTTAACCTTAACAACCGAAATTTTTTTCGAAATTTGTAAAAATTACTGCGATGAATAATTGATTTATTTTTAAAAATAGTTTAGAAAGCATACCAACTACACGCAGTTAAATTACTGACGAGATGTATACGTTATATATTCCTCGTAAACTTTATTTAAAACATTTTTAAAATAAAGTCTCTCAGGAGTGCATGCCCGAGCCATTTTCCACGTAAAACGGCTGTTATTTTCTGGCAAATATCTCGAAAATCGTGATGTTAAATGGCTGATATTTTGTTATCATTGGAAAAATGAGATCTTTTACTTCATAATGAGACCTAAAATATCGAATTTTAAGTGAAGTGATATATCGCTCAAACTACCTTAATGAATGGTGCAAATCACCTCAGCTGTCGGTCGCCTCCACAAATAGCATAACGAAGCCTTCGATAACCCCTCGGCAAGCTGGGATGCCTGCGGGCTCCCGGCGTGGCGTGCGCAAGGGGAACGGCCCGTCGCATTGGCCCTGACCCCCCTCCTCCCCCCCGCACCCGACGTTCATTCATGCATCCCCGTGTACACACGCGTGACTACTAGTACGACTCTCCTTCTTCGTGTCTCTTGTGTCGGGTGCGCGAATCCGCTCTCCGTCTCTCTCTCTCTCTCTGCCCCTCTTAAACGGCCGTGATTGATGCGTTTCCTTTCGATGGATTCCTCATTTCCGGTCTCCCTTCGCACACTGACACATCCACGGGCCGCGAGGGTGGTTGGAAGAAGTGTTGTCGGAGCGGCGCGGCGGGTCGCTCGCTGCGTTGAACTGGAACGCGGGAGGGCGCGACGCGCGAATTGGAAAATTATTGTGAAGGCCGGGTGCGGGCGGATAACAGAGAGAGAGAGGAACCTCACCAAAGGGTTACCGCGGAAAGGGGAGGGGGTGGAGAATTGTGGATTGCCCGTGATTGGATGGAGCTCCTCCTCCTCGGGGCGATGATGGGGCCGTGTAAATATATGCTGCTGCGCCATTATAACGCAGGGGCCGGAGGACTCGTCAACGGACCTCTGCCGATGCATCATCCATTCAAGGTGGTCGGAACGATTTTTTGTCTACGCACAGACCTGCGTTTGCATACTTTCGTGTTCTTATTAGTGATATCTATAGATAAAAGTGAAAATAATTGACAGTCCGTCGGTCAATTTGATTGATAGATTTGGTCAATTTAGTAAAAACGCCTCAATAGTCTCAGCAACTATTAACAGACATCGTAGCTAAGGCTACGATGTCTGTTAATAGTTGCTGTCTTAGCTAAGGCTACGATGTCGTAGCTAAGGAATAGTAGGATATATAAGTAAATATATATCCAATAAGGAGTCACAGGCGTGACAAGTAAAAATCATAGTGACACAAACAAAAGAAACACACGAACGGTTTAATTTTCTACGACGACTTCGTCTTCTTCTGAACTGGCAGTACTCTCTCCAGTTCAGAAGAAGACGATAGCGTCGTCGAATATTAAACCGTTCGTATGAGTTTCTTTTGTTCGTGTCACTATGTTTTTTACTTGTCACGCCTGTGACCTCTTATCGGATATATTTTCACCACGTGTGAATTTCCTTGATTGAAAATAAGTACATATATAGATATATAACGATAAGAAATAAGAAATAGTAGCTCAGGAAAAGGATTCTTAACAAAGTAAGTAAATCGGGTCGAGCGGTGACTACAGTACTGCATAAAAGCGAAAGTTTCCGGCGTAACATAATGGAACATGTACATGCCACTTAATTAATCAATACTTTGTACATGCCATACGTATTGATGCCAGACCAGATTTTGACAAATAATTATCATCATCGAAGTAAGTTAAGGTGGTTGGAAAGATTTTTGTCTTTGTACAGATTTGCATTAAACTTTGCATGACTGTTCTTGTTAGTGATTTTTTATAGAAAAAATTGCATTTTTCCGATCTGATTTTCTGGCAATTTACTTGGTCAATTTGATTGATTTATTTGGTCACCTTTAAAACGTAGCCTTACAGTACATGCGATATATTTAGTAATAATTCGATTTCATAAGCACAGATTTTCTTCTAAACGCGAAATAATGCATTTCATATTAAAACGGCTGCTATCAAATATACCTATCTATACGTGTCACATCGAGTCAAAGATTTGAAAAACAACGTACTTAAATATATATCCGCCTAAATTTCGAATACCAAGCCGAAAACTACGTATAGCTCAAGTTATAACATGCTTTATTAAAGGCAAAAATGTAAAATAAATTTCTTGCATCATTTCATTTACTGCGTGTATTGTGAGTTCCACCGCATAGACAGATGTGCTTAAATGAAATGAAGTCCTAGATTTTTTATAATTACTTGAAGAATTATTAAAAATGAGCACTCAATGGCACATGATTACCGCTCCAGCCACCTAGAGGAGTTTTGTGCGAATATTGAAAGAATACTATGGTTGACCCAACCAAACAATGAGTAAAATTCGCATAGGTCATTGGTTAGTACATATCCCACCAACGTGCATGCTAGGATTAATACTTAATATTTAAGAAATAATGGTTAATGAATACTAT
The DNA here is from genome assembly GCA_963573305.1 of Pyrrhosoma nymphula. Lineage (NCBI taxonomy): Eukaryota > Metazoa > Arthropoda > Insecta > Odonata > Coenagrionidae > Pyrrhosoma > Pyrrhosoma nymphula. The sequence continues at coordinate 64,225,311 of OY754330.1, read as the reverse complement.
ATTTTGTTAATTCCAGGATAAGCACAACCGACAATAAGTTAAATCACAACATGTTCACAAAAAAACGCACTTAAATTCCTTTCAATGTTTTCTCATTGTACTTAGTAATTTTTGTTCTATGATTGTTCATTTCCGCATAGTATAATTTGAAGTTAGCCTAATTACAGGCTTATTGCCTTACTTCCTTGCTTAATGTTTACCTTAAAGGCTACCTTACTTCCTTGAATGGAAATAATACCTGTGTGAACATATGTATGGAAGAATAAAATATTATTGTATAATAAATTAAATCTACGCCATTTTTTCCACATGCATAGAACACTCACATATGCCTGGCTCATTTAGCCTGAGCCAGGTAAGGAAATAATTCTCATCCTCATTCTAGGGTGACCAACTATTTTTGAAGAAAATAAGGGAGATTTCTATATTCTTAACCAAATATAAGGGAGATTTAGAACAGCAAAATTTCACAAAAAAAGAAAAAAAGCAATGCATTGTTTGTAAAAAAAAATTAAAAAGAACTTTATTTTATACTTTAAGATGACCTAAATATATTTTGCAACAGATATTGGTTCAGACAATAGTTTGCCATCACTTTTTGTAAATTCTAAAAATTCAGTGCATGAATACGTGAAGTTCATGGCGACTTGCAGTTCTGATTTGATCAGTTTTGTACTGCTCCAATTCCCAACATCTGTCCACTTTAAACTATCATCAAATTTGTTAAACACGTAAGAATACAAAGAATCATAAAATTCAAGGAATTTGCTTTCACATGTAGATTTCAAATTTGAACTGAGAACAAACAGTAACTAACATTTTGTGACATTTCGCACTACCGAAGCGAAATATAGAAAATAATATATGATAATCGATAGAAAAAACTCGGTATAGAATCAATTGCGTTTGCTCTCAAACGCTTAAACGCATTTCGACCGCAAAATTTAAATTATTGAAACTGAACGATTTTACTGGACGAAAAATTACGGGAGAAATTCACCCAAAGAGACGGAAAATACGGGACCCGGTAGATCGTGAAAAAATAGGGTCAAATACGGGAGATTCCGGGAAATACGGGAGAGTTGGTCACCTTACCTCATTCACCTAGAGAGTAAGAATACTCTGAGCACTCAGAGCCTCAACCAGACCCTACCAGTGATCTGAAATTGCATGATAATTACATAAATCTAAAAATGTTTGTTAAACACGGTCACAAGTATGGCGCAAATGTATTGATTGTTTTGCTGATTGTTCGTTACTCGTAGAAAAAAAGTCTTCCCTTTATTTACGTCAGAATATTGCATTTCATCGCAAGTATTTCCACAAATGGTCCGTGGCATTTGATTGGCTCGTGGCCTAGAATATGCGAAAGATGAAGGAAAATAACGTAAATCATCAGTACGTACGCTATCTTACAGAAAAAAATATGGAAAATGCGCAGTTTCAAGGACAAAAAACTGCAACAAAATGAAGGAATTATCCCTTTTGTTTTTTTAGAGATATAAACGAATAACTGATGTAATAACTATAAAAAAAGGAATCACTGGTTAAATAAGAACGAAAAACATGTCTCCTACTCAATCTGAGACATTAAATTGCAAAAAACAATACATTCGTAGGCTAAACTGTACCTATCGTTAGCATTACTCTTTTAAGACTTGTTTTTTCCGTTAGACGTAGTATCTACGAATATCGTATTTTATAAATGGCATGCAATACAATTTGGGTCTTTTTTCGACACAAGCAGCCGTGATCCATCTTCCTTACCACGGATCGCTTCAAAAACATATCATTTCTGTGAGTTCAAGATAAAATTAAAATCTCATTTGTAAAATAAACATATTTAGTGGATTCACATCTAGCTACAAAACTAGATACTTCTATCATTTATCATCTAGCAACTTACTAGCGACTTTTTATTTAAAGTTATCGACTGAACCCGTTTATGAGTTGGTAATTCGGTAATCAACTTGCGGTCCAAGGACAGTACCACCGGACAGATTAAAGCAGTTTGAGCGAGATATTTCCCTCGTCATAAGAGAGACAAAATTCAAACTTTATTTTTTAAATTTAAGCAACTGTTAGAAGCATAAATCGTAACATTACGACGAAAAACTTAGTTTAAAATTACTGAAATTCTCAGTAATTAAATTAAATACGCATGTATAAGGTGTTAACTAAACTAATTTTTTCTCGCCTAATGCTACACCCTTCTCTTGGACTACAACCTTGTCGTGGTGGAAGGGCTTGCGTACTCTGATGACCCCTAGAGCTGCACTGGCGGGAGCAATGCTCCTGGTAGGATCACCCATGACAGGTTGGTCGATGGTTAGGAAACAGACGAATGCTAGTCCGCGCAGCGTCTGTACCTCAGTGAGGCGGCTGCAAAAGGCGTCTGACCTCAGTGGGGTGGCCTCTGAGGTGATTGTGTCACGTAAGAAACCCTATTGAGTAAGGCCACGGAATATTAGGCAAATGAATACCTGAAAGGCAAATGAATACCTGAAAGACGACCAGTTCGGGTTTAGGAGAGGGATGGGAACGCGAGACGCAATAGCGGTGATTAGGACGCTAGTAGAAAGAAACCTAGAGTATGGGCAGGATGTTTTTGCATGCTTCGTAGATTTCGAGAAGACGTTTGATCGGGTAGAATGGACGCAATTAATGGAAGTGTTGAGGAAATTGGGGTCGATTGGAGGGACAGGCGTCTGATTCGGAATTTGTATATGAACCAGACGGCGCAGGTAAGGGTAGCCGATGGAGAATCGGGGACGATAGGACGGGGAGTGCGTCAGGGGTGCCCACTATCGCCGTTGCTTTTTAACGTGTATTTAGAAGAAATGGTAATGGAGACATGGGGAGAGGAGGAGGTAGGAATAAAGGTAGGAGGGGAGCTGATAAAATCAGTAAGATTTGCAGATGAGCAAGCATTGGTTAGTCAGTCGGCCAAGGGGTTACAGTCAATGGTGAATGCATTAGAGGTGCAGTGCGAAAAGTATGGGATGAAGATCAATCACAAGAAAACGAAAGTAATGAGATTTTCTAGAAGTAAGAAGGCGGGGCTGAATATAAGGGTGGGAGGGCAGAAGATAGAGCAGGTCGAGCAGTTCACGTATCTGGGTAGTAATTTGGAGGAGAATGGGTTTCGTGGTAAGGACATCAGATGCAGAATTTCGCTCGCTAAAGAAGCATTTTCGAAGAGAAGGGAGTTGATGAGGGGGTGTCTGAGAAGAGACGTAAAGAAAAGGCTGGTGAAAACTTTAATATGGAACGTGGCGCTATATGGGTCGGAAACTTGGTCATTGCGAAGGGAGGATGTGCGGAGACTTGAGGCCTTTTGGATGTGGGTTTGGAGAAGGATGGAGAAGGTTAGCTGGATGGCGAGAAAGACGAACGAGGAGGTATTGAATAAGGTTGGAGAGGAGAGAAAGCTTGTGGCAGAGGTGCGGAGAAGGCAGAAGAGATGGATGGAGGAGGTTTTGAGAGGAGAGGGCATGTTGAAGAGAGTGATAGAGGGGAGAACACTGGGGAAGTGTGAAAGAGGTAAGAAAAGGATAGGAATTCTGGACGAAATAAGAGGAGGTAGAAGATATGAAGTAATGAAGAGGGATCCAATAACCTTTAGGAGGGAAGGCGAGACAATGCTATGAAGTTGGGATGCAGAATGGGGACTGTCCAAGAATCTACCAATCAGCTGGTAGAATACTTGTATGAAAAATGAATATGCTACAAACGCCTTGACAACCAATGATTTTTTTCAGATGATTTCTGTTCTCGACTATTTATTAGTGCTATCTTCTCTGGAGACAAAGGAGTGATTCTTAATGATTAATGGTTTATTACTCCTTTCTGCCAACGTTTCGCATCTTTATTAGGCCTATATCAGGATTAATTATACATGTCATACAACCTTCAAAAATATTCAAGGTATACATATAATGGTTTACAAAGTTTGATACATCAGTTCCTGACAGAAATATGTAATGTTTTAAATATATCTCAGGATTCCTTTAGTATTTCTTTTGATAATTTGGTTGCTATTGATTTGTTTGTTTGTTAATTGTTGAAAAGTTTCAGTTCTTTCAAATATTAAAATAAAATATGCTTTGTTACAACATCAAATCACAATATATTTTGCTTAATTTGGCGATGCCTGTTTTTTTACTGCAGGTTGTTTCGTGTTTTGTAATGTGTACGATTTCTTTGAATAATATTTTGATCAGTTAGGTCCTAAATCTATTTTTATATTCTAAAGATTTTTTTGCGATTCTGTAAAAACTACAGCGGTAAGTAGTTGATTTATTTTTCAAAATGGTTGAGAAAGCATATATGTTTGTATACAAACCACACACTTTTAAATTTCTGACGAGAAGTATGCGTTAGGAATTCCACATTTTTCAAATAAAGTCTCTCTGGAGTTCATACCAGTGCCATTTACCACGGAAAATGGCAGGTATTTCTTGGCAAATATCTCGAAAAGTATAACGGTTGGCGGCTAATATTTTGTTCTCATTGGAAAGATGGGATTTTTATGAGGCCAAACTTATCGAAATTTATGCGAAGTGACACCTCGCTCATACAACCTAAAACTAAAAGTTTTGACTAAAAGTCATACGCGGGATAACCAGAGAGTAAAAGGGGAGCATCAACCAAGTGGGAGCCACACGACGTGCCTCCAATCTGTGAACTCCCGTTCCAATGAAGTGGCCGACTGATAAAGATACAAAACATATACGCTGCTCACAACAAACATTGCAGAGAACGTTTTCCTGGTAAACCGGGCGGGGGAGCACTGAGATGGAAGGGCGCTATTGAGTGGGCCACGGCACTTGCGTAATATTCGCGGATTAAGGGGGCACGGTTTCTTTCGTAGCTGATATTCCCGACGCGTGGAATGCGGTATCACTCAGGCCCGAATGATGTTTGTTGAACGCCGTTGCTCGCCAGTTGACATTTTGGCGAAAGATACACGAATGCTCGGGAGGAGAGGAAAATATTTGTTCTCAAGAAGGTCCACCACTGCGAGAGGCCGTAGATATCAGGAGTGTGAGCGAACAAATTTTCTTTTTGATACTTCCGTCATCATTAGTTGTCATCTATCCGATGATTGGTTAGCAGCAGCTCTCTCCACTCTACTCTCCTCTCTGGGGATCGCTTCATTCCTACATAATTATTCACATTGATGTCCTTCATGATTTGCTTAGTGTATTCGATTCTTGGCCTTCCTCTACAATTCATCTCATTTATATATCCTTCCAATATCGTTTTCATTATACTCTTGTGTCGCAAAATGTATCCACTAAGTTTGTCTCCATTAAGGCCGATTTTATCTCGTGGCAATTTCTACGCATTTCATCACCGTATTTGCGTAAGACATGAATAAATTCGATTTTTTTATGTATTAACTTCTACAACTACAATGTACATCAATAGCTTATCGCCAAAATCTATGCATAAATACTTCCAAACAGTCTATAAAGAATCACCGATAAAAACCATTGAAACAAAACGAACATTATCAGGGGTAACTATGTGAAATTTCTGCATGATGGAAAAGGAACAAACTTTGCGCAATTCACTGTGAGTTTTTTTAATTTACGACCCGGGTTTCCGCAGTTTATGTCATCTTCAGGTGACCTGAGTTAATCTGACAAAATTAATTTATGTCGTCTTCAGGTCACCTGAAGATGACATAAATTGTTGAAACCCGGGTCGTGAATAAAAACCATTTTATTCTGATGGGAAGAATGAGGAGAGATAGCCGTTTCGAAAAACCTTAAAAGAAAAGAGAAAACGAGCGCAGTTGAAACATTTTTGGAATGAAAAATAAAAAAGTAAGAAATGAATGAAAACCAGGGAATGGAAACAGAGTATTTATAGAAAAGAAGGCAATGTAATTAAATTGAAGTGAAGGGGTTGAAGGAGAAGCGGACTGAGGGAAAATAACGGAAACAATTTTTCTGGTATGTTTACTTCAATAATGAGACTTTAAAGAAGAAATATATTCCCGTAAAAATTCATCGCCTGAAATTAAAAGCATGCACATAATTTCATTAAATTTTAAATGTGGCTTCCAGAAGTCACGGCCTCCATTAAACCTCCAGAATCCAAGAATTATTCTTTGCTGTGCCAAAAGTTCGGGTTGGTATCATAGATAAAGGTTGAGCTTACTACGGAGGAGGTCAAGCTTCTTTTCCAGGCCCGCCTGTAGTTTTCTTTTAGGCCAGCACCACGAAAGTCGCACCAAAAAGAAAGATTTTCCATGAAGTATCGCCCAGATTTGGACTAAAGACCTTCCGGTGAGCATTTTTATGGTCTTTCAAACCTAAGATTCTATCCTTCATTAACACACAGCACCAATCGATCCGAAACAAGCCCGATTACCTTCACTTGAGTAACAACTTCAGATGAAGAAATCACTCGTTAAATAAATCCATTCATTGAGGAATTACAATATTTATTTTTTCATGCGGAAATTCCTCACTGGTCTTCCGCTGGGAGAGGCTCCATGCTGATTGAGGTTTCGATACTCAAGTCGGAAACAGATACGTCAGCCCGCATGGAAACCCTTAACTGGTGGAAGACGAGAGGGGAATGCTGCATAAAACACGCCGGAAAAGTATATTTTATTCATTTATCCACGTTGTATCATGAAGGAATTCCACAGAGTAGATCCAGAGAAAGTGTCCCACATCGATACAGCTCATACACCTCGGGCTCAATAGGCCAGACCTTGCGTCCGGTCGTGAAAAAATTATCACCAAGGAGTTTGTCTCGAATCAAAACGTAATCAGCGGAAGCAGTGGTCTCCAACGAGGATATTCTGAGGCGAATGCATTTTTTAAATCTTTGGATATCATAGCAGCTCTCCTACTCGGATGAGATATCCAACTTATAAACCTCAAATCCATGAGGTGGTTTTTAAAAGGCCTCCTATTCGTCGTTCTCAAGAAGTAATCGAAAACTAATAGGAAATAATCAGAAGGTAACATTACCACGGTAATTTACCGAACTGGCACACCTCTAGTTTTAGCATGTCGCAGGAAGGTAAGCCGGTGAAGACGCAACCTACAATGATTGAGAATGAGGGCCAGCTAAAATCCATGCCTCTGACGACTTCTCTCGAGAGAACAATTAATTAATTATTACATTTTACTGTCCAAACTCTGTTAATCCCGAACATGGTTTTGACACTATTAACTGAGTGAAATAACTAAATAATACTCTCTTTAAGCCGTCTAATCATTAAAAATGCCATTTTTTTCTTGAGCACAAGCAATTTAAAAAAACAAAGGTAGAAAATTCTTCACCAAATGCAATGCTTTTCTCAATGGAGTAAAAGTAAACGTACAATAATCGAGTAAAAACAACCCCGTAAAATTGGTTTTCGCGGAAATTCTATGTTAACTCTTCCTCTCTCAGGAAATCTCTATACGAAGTCAAAGGTTGAGTTCCATGCGAAGGAATCGAAAATAAGATGATCAGAAGCCTACACAACTGGAATTGCTTTGGCTGAGCTGATGCAATTCCTAGCTTTATTTCAAGACCTTTCTGCGATAAGTCCTACGGATAGGAGTCCTTTGAGGAGTAGTGTAAGATATCCGGCTTCACTTCCAGGAGCTCATGAGTTACTGAGAAGCAGAGACTGATTTCCAGGTTTTTTCCATGAAATATTTTGCAGCATATTTATAGGGCCTATTGTCTAGATCTCCATCGAACCAGTGCTGATAGAGCATAGGCATAGAAGAACGTGAAAAGTCTTAAGAGGTGTATGCTTACAGTGCAGACATGATCCAATTTCACTTGAACCTGAGTAAAAAAACTTCTTCCACATTAATAGAGCCCAACATTTCTAAGAGCTATCGATATTTTCTTTATTCAACTTAAAGAGTTTCAAAGCTGACATCGGTTATATTACGTTAGTACGCAGCTGCATACGAAGTCAAGACGGCATAACTTAGAGCTGGTAGAGCAGTTTGTGCATCTGGTCTATCAGTGGAAACCCTTGGTTGAAAATGGCTAGAACATGCAAAGAAAAATAATTTCACCGAATAAAAAAGCGTGTGTTCGGAGGATAGAAACGTTGACAGGAAATCTAAGCAAAAAATTAAGAAATTATAGTTTTCTTAAAAATTTAGGGCCACAATACCGTCTGAAAAGACCGGTTCAATTACCGAGAGAGTCCAACTAGCTACATGTTAGGTTTTTGTTTCGGTGCATTAGCTTTCCCATATGTAAAATTTGCATCTATGTACCAAAATCTTGCTTCATTAGCCAAACTTTTAAAATTATACCGCAGAAGCAATAGGCTGGGGTCCAATAGAATGACAGGAAATTATCCCACTTGCTACTCACTACACCCACCCTATGAAGCCCTCACTCCTTCGCGGTCGGCGCGAAGAAATAAAAAAAAATGCAAGACACATCGGGGACATGTGGGGTCAAGTGCAGTGAACGAAATCGATCGCGCCGAAGACGGAATGATACCTTGGAACTGCGTTGGCTCTTGTTTCGAAACCATGAAAATATCCTGTTAACCACCGCGGGGATGGGATCAAATGGTGTCCTCGAATTCGTATTACGCTCTTCCCAAGTGAACTTCTTGAAAATCTTGGGAAATAAACGATTAGGAGATATCTAAAGGCGATCGCAGCATAGCTTGATACAGATGATTGCGAGCATACGTAGTCCAGTCTATTATTCAGTAGAGGAAGGAGCATATTTCATGCATTAAGAAAGACAATCGGGAATGAATATCTCGCGTAAACTGAAGGGATGGGAATGACACTCATCGCTTACATTGCATCGACCTTAGATTTTCATGATAATGGAATAGAGACAAAAATATGGAGTGTCCAAGGGAGTGTAATCTCAGCATTAACGTATACATAGAAGAAATAAAGGAAAACAATTAACAAGGCTAGCTATTGAACAGGTATATAATTTATTTTTCACTGGAGGACAGGCATTAGACCTGCTGTTGGCAGATCAAAAATGCTATGTTCACCTTAATAAAAGATAACAATTTGTATTTTCCACATTACTTTTAATGCACCTCAAACTGTTTCGACGTTTTCACGTCATTTTCAAAAGGAAAATGACGTGAAAACGTCGAAACCGGTTCAGGTGCATCAAAAGTAGTGTGGAAAATACAAAGTGTTATCTTTTATTAATATGAATTTCCACGACGTAAACCCATCAAAGATTTATCTACTATGTTCACCGATTGATTTTCATCCTTCCGCAGCCTTCCTCCTGCCAGAATGTTGATTCTGTAATACACGATACTGTAAAGCCATCATATCAGCGAGCATCCTCCAACTTTAGTTTGATCAAGTATCGTGTGAAACTGGCGTAAATAGCATACTTGACCTCTGCCGAGGGTCGCCTACTCAAATCAACCAGGTGCATTACATCGTCTTCTTTCTCTTCAATACTTATCATGTGCATGCAAGAAAGCTCAGAGGTGTGGTCTGCATAAATATTCACCAAAATATCCACATTGGCGGGGATGCGGCCGGAATTTGGGGCAATTCATAGAATGACCCAACTCCGTAAATGATAACTAGTCACTCCTTCTACGCTAGCTTATATCTTATTCAAGTTAAATGAGCCATCGGGGTGAATTTTGCACTCATGGCAAGGATTAATATCGCAACTGCGGCGCGCAAAGTAACGATGGGCAACGCATGTCATCTCAATCTGAATACACCTCCAAGATTGAGGGGTAAAACCAGGTAAAACAATTGACGCCATAACAGTCAACGCGACGGGAATTTCAGAAGTGGTGGAAACATAGATAATTAGGTGACACAACTGAGTAACGGAAAACAAAATCAGCAAATTTGGCAATAAAAACTACCAAAATCTCACTTACCAATATTCATTGAGGAAAATGAACGAATGTTTTTGGTACGCAGTCACGCGTACGGGTGCAAAGATGAATGTAATATCGCCAATAAATTCACATTAATCACATTCATCTACATCTTCATACTACCCCACAAGCCGCCTCAATAGGCGTGTGGCGGGGGGTGTTAGGACACCAGCCGTTTACATATAAAAAGGAAACGCTCTAATGAAATTACGCCTAGCATTTATTGAAGTCCCTTATTGTTCGGGGGAAAAACGAATTCCCATACCTCTCCGTTCGGCAAAATATCTCTCTTAATTTATCGTTTCTGTCGGACCTGGAAATATAGTGGGGTTCTAATATGATGTTCTCCGTGTCGCTCTGAAAGATATCTATTCTCAATTGTTCAAGCAATCTAAGCCTATCGCGCAGCCTCCGAGTCTCTAGCGGCTCCCAGCCTAATTCGTTTAACATCTGTGTAACGCTGTCTGTACGCCCGTAGCAGTTTTTGACGAATCGCGCAGCTTTCCTTTGTATTTTATTAAGTTCCTGGAATAAGTCTTTCTGCACCGGATTAAGTCTCTCTTTGAGCACATTGCTGCTCATTGATGTTCTCGGTGAAGTGGATCTTATCGAGGTGTGTGAAATATATTTTACCCAATACAACGATCACTTTTACCCACCCACTTAAGAGGATCTTCAGTCCTGAAGAACAAGCACCACCAAAATTAAAAATATACCAAAATCAAAAGCACCTATCCCAACATTCCCTCCTACACACCCACACTGGGTAGCAATGTATGGCATATATGCGGACATCGAAAGAATACCACGAGTACGGAGGATGCTGTTAAAACACCAATCCTTGACAACGACCAGTTTTATGTCTCTTTCCAATACGTATACAAACAGAAGGGGACGTGAATAAAAATTAAATTCCATAGCCTCGGGGAGGATAGAAACGTTTTGTTAACACTAATGAGTGTTGTTTGAAAGCAAATTTGGGATTTTCTTTTGAGGAAAAATAGCGAGGCGAAAGTGGCACAAGAGGACGACGTCAGCAAAAAGAGATTTCACAAAGAGGAGGGATTAATTACGTGGACCCTTTCGTGAATATGTGGAATGAAAATAAGTAAGGATTTGGTGGGTGCCATTGCATGATTTCACTACCTGAGCATTAGAGGAAAGTGAATGGGAATAAAGGGATGGCATTTGAAAGATGATGTGGAGAAAGTCGATTGAAAAAAAATTCGCAAAAATAAGTCGAAGGAAGAGGCGTCAGACGAGTAAAGCGCACATAAAACCATAACGGTGGCATTTCGAAATAAGAAGATCTATATATCTACATACTACCTTGCCAGCCGCCGCAGAGGCATGTGGCAGGGGGTTTAAGGACACCAGCCATGTATTTGTCGGCCCCGGTGGCGACGGGGTAAAGTCCTCGCTTGCTAAACTGAGGGTCGCGGGTTCGAGTTCCGCCTGAGTGGATTTTTCACCACTCAAGACATGGGTGTTTGTGTTCGTCCATTGTTACATGTTAGAAACACCCGATGTAAAAGGCCGTTAGTGCTGTTTTCGGGGAAGTGGAAATAAATAAATAACTATGAATAAATTGCACGTTTCGCATACCCCATCTGGGAGAATGCAGCGTTTAAAAAAAAGCCATGAAAGGGGAGGGAATAGGGAAAAGTAGGGAGGAGAGGACAGAGGCGAAGTGCATGTTAACGATGTGTCTTATGTTATTGTGACGCTGCTTTTGTTATAATCACGATTGGTGCGTGGAAAGATGAAATTTTTGTACTCATCAGTTCGATAGGGTATCTCTCTCATTTGGTCGCTTCTATCAGTTCAAGAGTTATAGCGCGGCGTCGAAATAATCTCCTCCGTGTCATACTTAAACTCAACTGATATGAATTCTTAAAGGTTGGGCAAGCGTGGGAGTGGGAGGCAAATACATGAACCTTGGGTGGTATGAAGGGAGTTAGATGATACTGTCAAGTCAAAAGGCGTTTATTTTCCCAAGTGGCAGTCATGAAATACACAGAATACATAGCAATAACAGCAAAAATAAATATTTACAAACAAGAGTCTTTCAGCGGTCACCCAGGAATCCTGTATGCCGGTCTTTCGGGAGCGGTATCGGCCCGGAATTTACTCAAGTGCGGGGGGGAAACCAGTAAAACCTCCGCAAGGCCACAGAAATAAATAAATAGAGCAGAGAGATAAATATTTTAGCTAAATTTGTTAGAACTGATAACAACGTATACGGAGACTTTGGTGGGTCACTGGGTCCAGATGCAAATAACAATTTGTACATAAAATTTGAATATTCACAGGCATTCCGTCAATTGGTTAAAACTTTCGCGGTCCATGATATGCAGTATTGTTCTTTTGGGTTACAACGCGTCAAGGTTTAAAAGGTCCTACGTTTATTATTACGGTCATTAGCCCTGATGAGATCTTCAGCAGCGGAGACGAAACGTAGGACCTTTTAAACCAAAAGAACAATACTGCACACTGGCATCTTATATATTGGGGTTAAAAACTGGTTTGGGAGTCACTGGGATCACAGTTCGGTGTTACTTCTCTTCTTCTTCTAGAAACAACGTGAATCTAGGCTGCGGCAGGAGAGTGGTTGGTATAAGTACCGAAGAAACGAAGAGCTTAAAAGGTACTAATAGTAGTACTTAGGTGGGGATCGGGTTGGTGTGGTGGCTGGAGTACTGGCTTCCCATCCCGAAGGCCAGAGTTCAAATTCCGGAGGTTGTTAAGATTTTTCAGGGGAATCCCGATCCCTACTTGCGTGCCATGCGGAGAGCACTTCAAGTAGCACTCCGTCCGTCAGGTGGGACGTTAAACCGCGGTCCCCTAGACGCCTTTCGTTAAAAGCAGTTAATGCCGACGCCGGGTTTCCCTCCACCCTTCATCCACTCCCCAAATAGTCCTTCCCCTACCAACCAACACACCTCTCCTCAATGGCGCAAATGACCTCAGGTGTCGGTCGCCTCCCCAAATAACCAGCCAAGCATGAACTTAAGTTTAACGTGCTTTGTCGGCTAAGGTCATGTCCTTCTAACTGTCAGGGGCAACAGCACTCGGAACGAGTAAGGATGATCAACTCTCAAAATTTGAGCCGAGCCTATCGATGACTTCGGTGACTGAGCGGGAAACGGTGTTTCCATCGTGGCAGCCCGTTACCCAGTAAGGTGGTTGGAGCGATTTTTGTTTACGTGCAGATTTGCGTGAAATTTTGCATAGTGTTCTTATAAGTGATATCTATGCATGAAGGTAAAAAAATTGCATTTCACCGATTTGGTTGTTCTTGGCAATTTAGTGCTATTTAAACACGTAGCCCCATGGCTAATTAGATATATTCATAAATAATTCAATTGCATATGTAAATATATTCTTCTAAACGCGAAATAATACATTTCATATAATTATCATGGTGGCTAACAAGTATCAAGGTGTCATGCCTCGTCAAAGATTCGAAAAAACGTATTTGTATTTATTTTATTTACCGTATTTACATATAATATTATAATTGCTGAAGAAAATTCAACAAAACAAGTGAAAATAAACGCTTATTTTTCGTAAGTAAATCCACTAAAGTTTTATCAAACGCCTGCTGTTGAGCGTAGAGCAGCTCAGTTTCTCTCCATCCACTTTCACAACCCAGCACGCACAGAAACTTCTCTGGCGACAGACAGCATAACTATCGAACGCAGAGATCATCACTAACACTAAAACCAATGGCATGACAAAAGGCCAAAGGAAGTTCCTCTCCCACAGCCCTTATTGGGCATTTAGAGTACTATCCACAGGAAAATGAATTGAAAAGTAAGGGTAGCGAAAAGGATGTCACGGATAGGAGGAGAGGAAAATGCATACAGATTACACATTGAAAAAAATGCAAATGCGAATAGACATGCACAGATATTAAATTGCTTTCGTGTAAGACGACGGGCGAGAAAACTCACGGGTGTTTCCAAATCAGCAAAAACGCACGTTATAGCATTTCATATGTTTGTGCATTTATTTATTTATCTGTTTTGAACGTAGCACCAGAATCGAAGCGCTTGACAATGTTACGACAGAAAGTGTGGAAGGACATATACTCACTAGCATAAGCCCAGTAGCACCAGCGCATACACGAGTATCAATCACTTTATATCGGGCTCCATTCTGTATAATACATGAACTGAAGAAGATTATCAATCATAGGCAATTCGAAAGCAAGGGAACTGTTATGCAACAGTAGTGCTATGAGTTAAACGAGAAATTTCATGGCCAACAACTTTGCGACTACGTATTTTTTTCCTTTTCTCCTCCAGCGGAATACAAACTAATACATGTTGCTCATGTTAATATTTTCTGTGAAACGTTTTACCAAATTTTAATGAACTGGTAATGCTAATTATAAAATAAAATGCCAATTTTATAGAACTTGACTCGCTCAGGATGAATTATTTTCGTTGTATCTGGTTATATGAGACATTTTATGCATAGGGCTAATACTATTTCCCTTGAAATCCACGAAAAACTGACGAAAACGTTTGCAGAATTGCTTGACGGAATATATTTAAGCAAGCAAAAAGCACAAGGAAAAAAAATAGCAAATGACCGACACCCAAAAAATAAATTACAGCGGTAGGATTTATACTATCTTTTTTTAAAAATTCACAGCGTTAAAAAAACTAATTACATATCTTTTCACCGAATGAAGTCGTCTCTATGCTGAAATAATTCAAACAAATTTTATCCATGCCAACCAGATAGAATCAATGGTTTGTACTTTCGTATATTTTCATCTCTAGTTGTTATGAATTGATTTATTTATGTATTAATCTAAATTAAAAGGCCTTTGCGGATGTTTTCGTGGTGAAATCAAAATATATTAAAATTAATTCCTACGAAAGAAATCGGCCAAAAACCCGTTGATGTATCACGAGCGGAAAACTGTCCAAACTTATTCTCCAAAAACTCACTATTTAACACATAAAATACGAAATGTTAATAATTAATCATACCTTGGCCAGCTTTGTCTCATGTTTATCACATTCACAGCTATTTTTGCCAAATTATTGCCCCTCCGATCGTTATATTTTTATGTTTAATGAACTTTAAGCACAATTCATAAATTATTGCGGTGCTCTTTTTTCTGACGCCACGCTGAAGCCACAAATATCAAACTTTCCTACAAAAACAAGAGCAGCAGATGTCGCACTGGCTTAAAATTGTGCTGCTATGGCATACAATTCATCGTGTCAAATTTACATATTTATGTATTCAATATTTTAGCCATAAAAATAATCCAAACAAAGGGATGAAGTATTAAAATAAGCACTCTCACTAGAAAAAATACTCTTAGGTTCAAATATTCAACATGTGATTTTGGTGAAATAGTATGCCAAATAGGAGTCTAATTCTTTGTAAATACCGTGAATTCATAAATGCCCAGACAATGAAAATATATGTTAGCGGAACGTTGAAAAATGAGTTCACAACATCTATTATTCATTTTAAAAAACAGACCTACATTCTCCCGCAAAATGAAAAATGACGTATTCATAAAATAATTTTGAAATAAACATAACGTCTGGATAATATTAATATTGGTTTTATTTCCATCTACGCCGTCAGCCAATCCGGGAAATATTTCTCCAAAATTCGCCGATCCGCAGGTGTGGAAAGGTTGATGAACGCAGAATTAATAAATAAATGAAAGCTTTTCGGACGAGAGTGCTGCTGTCCACCGCATACTCACACGTATATCTACGCGTGTTGGTGTGCCAGCAGAGTGCACGGCTTGTTTTGGGAGCTCGCCCACAGGAGGAAGGACTCCGGCCGGTGGTGGTTGTAAACCTTGCACGCGCTGAGCCGAAGGACGGGCGGGCGGGAATGCTGGCGGGGAGGAGGGTGTCACTGGAAGGAGGTGAGGGGTACTGGCAGAGGGTGATGGGGGGGACTGCATGAAAGACGTATTTCCTCGGGGAGGAAAGAGGGGGAGAGAAAAGAGAGTTTGAGCATGAAATAGGTGGGGGGAGGTGAGCATGGAGGGGAGTGAGAGCGGAGAGAGAAAGAGAAATAAGGGGAGGGTGAGGTGCTAGAGATGGAAAGCCGCCGCCATGAGGCGGAGGAAGCGGAGAATCCAGTCGTACCCCGGCAGCACGTGGGGAAGGAACAACTGAGCAGAGGGGCAGCGTGAGCGAAGCCACTAGCGGCGCTTTACCGCACTCACACCCGAGTGATTATTAAAAAAACTCTCACTAATACGTTGACCAAACTCCTTGGATTCGAGATACGGGGACTCCCTTCTCAAGAGGGAACGCCTTTCTGTCCCGCCGACTGCAAACTTAACCCGGCTAAACACTCCCAGATAGAGAGGATTTATTGAGGGAGTACTGAGACCTGCTCGAATATACACTCAGAGTACATACATGAAGATGGATTCTCTCGCTTCTACGAAGATCGGTTGAGGTGCGGAGAGGTGTGAGGTGATCCTTTTTTCAACGAAGGGTTCGCACGAGGAGACGGGACGCCCGTGCGGCCGGTTACCTGTTCACCGAGACTCGTGGTGTCGGCTCGGGTGCTTTTGTCGTCCCCGCGGGAAAATAGCCTACTTCCGCTGAAGGTGAGTGGGTCTCCGTTTTCTCCTTTCAGGGTGACGAAAAGGGGATGAATTTTGGCACTAGCCTGCAATTGACAGTTTGACGTAAATATCAGGTGCACCACAAGATTCTGGGGGTTCTGGACATGTAGACAAATTAACAATAATAATGGCATTTCTGTTCAGAGCGAATAGGACAATACCCTCTCTTACATTTAACTGTAACACACATCACGATAAAAAATAAGAGAATCCCTCCCTAGTATTTCTTATTCCTTAGCAAATTCGCGAATATAACGGGATGAAAAAGAACAACTACTGTGTGTAAACAAGCAACCCTCTGGCGAACATGTACGCCTTTTTTTTGAATCTTTTTCCATGCTGCACTCCCTAGTGGCTGCTATTATTTATTCTTAGACGCACTTTTGGAATAAAGGTCACATGTCGCCGTTACAAGCAGGTGCTTATATCATAGAGGGGTAATACCGTTTGGTATTTTTCTGCATCACCATTAAAGGGGTTCCGTAAAACTACATGCATATTGAAAGCAAAGCCGGAGATAGAGTGGCAATAACTTTAGCGGTAAATAGTTGATGATAACACAAATGCGTGGATTTCTCAGTGAAAAAATATCACCCCCCAAGCCAGGGATACGAACTCAGATTTGGAGTGGTGATCCTCCAATTCGTCCGAGTGCTGTTGTCCGTGTCTGCATGCGGCAGACAGTATGTGGCAACGACCTTAGCCGTAGAAGCATGTTTAACTAAAATACTACAACTACTACTAAATCCATCGATATCGTAGGGAGTCCTTTCGACAGTCACGCTACCGAGATCTAATCTTCCGTTGAAGCGTTCTAATCTTCTCGGTACCAACCTAAAAGTCATCGTGGTATCATAAACATTTCATCGTCAACGGAGAGTAATGTTGCTATTAAGAGTGAAGTCCGGGTTCGTGCTGAAAACCATCGTGACCATTAAATGAGATTTGAGCCGGAGTACAAATTTACTCTACTCCAGCGGGTAAAAAAAAGTCATTTCACGCCACCACAAAATCACTGTATCCCATTGAAGAAGTTACTGCTGTACATATATTTCCATTCATAAAATCTTGGCGCTACGCATTCACTACACTCGTACGCTAAGGTTTCAAGACCCCAATCCTCGATTTTTTAATGTGAGACAACCTGTTCGAAACAACTCAGCTTATGTTGAGTTCATTAATCCCGTCAATCGCACTCAGCAATTTTGTCACCTTTGAAACGTAAGTTCTTATTGAAGCCGAACACAATCGGCGGCGCTTGGGGTAATGCCGACGAGAAAGTTATACGAGCTAAGGCATTTAAAGCTAATCGAAATTCCAGCATCGCGAAATCGCTAGGGTGGTCCATAATGGTGCAAACATTACTTCTAGAGCACATACTTACATTGTAACCTATTCCTGCTACCCGCGAGCAAGGAATAGCAAGTAATGCGAAACGGATGAACAACATTTTAACGAAATAAGTGAGGGTTAGTTGGGAAAACTAGAGATTTTACGAGCGTGTTCATTTTTACTAACCTAAATTCGCGTGGGGAAATTCCTTCAAACTACATTGCATCACGAAAAAGCTACAATCACAGCGAGGAATATAAGCTCATTTTTCGGGAGGAAGAATTTGATTTTCGATCAGTATTCACGGCACGCAATAAATAATGTTTTGTTTATAATGCAATAGTTAAATGTTTTGTTTATCCATGGACTAGGTTTCAAAACTTTGTGGGTGACACCTTGCGGATGACAGAAGTTGTTGAATAATCTAAACATGTAATTAGAATCCAAATAGGTCGTGCTCATTTCCCATTGTGGTTTACAAAGATCGTGTGTCGGTTCACGGAACATTTATGAGCGTAAAAATATTGTAGGGAAACCTTCCTCGTAAAAAAAATAAAAAAACTCACAAAAATTCTAGGGAACCTATATATTGCAAAAAATAATTTTAATATTCTCGCAAAAACGTATCAATAGCGACACAGTAAATCTTAGAACCCTTGGGAAGGCTGCTTTGAACACCATGGTTCCGAGGAGCACAAGTTTGAATATCGCAGAATCAGAGAGTTCTCAACAAGCGTGGGGTCACTATTGAACGATCGCCCACGGCGAAAATGAGAACTGCGGCAGGAGTGACCCGCCCGCCGGCAGCGGCATTGCAGGAATCGGCGTCCAACGCCGGCGACCGCACTTTGCGCCACAGCCGGTGGTGCCGCGACGACGATTCCGGGTGATAGGGAAATGGACTCACGTTGCATCAGCCGGTATCGTGGCGGGAGAGGCGGGAAAGACGAGCTTCTCGAGGAAAGAGGCACAGCCAGCGGCAAACTTCTGCCAATGCACACTAGGCATCTGCCTAGGGTCCCAACCTCCCCAGCTAGGGGGCGAAATAGTTATACACAGGACACGAAAAACAATGTCTATTTCGTAAAAAGTATAGTCGGAGATTTTTTAAATTTTATCTTTGCATGTCTATTGAAGTCTGCTCGTCTATTTTCTAAAGGCCTACACCTAGGCAGCTGCCTAGGGACCCAACCTCTCCGCTCAGGGGACGAAATAGTTATGCAGGCTGAGGACGCAGGACAGGGAAAATAGTGCCAATGTTGTCCAAGAAAAGTATAGTTGGCATTTGTATATTTTATTTCTAACATAGTCTGCTTATCTATTTTATAAAGGCCTAGGCAGCAGCCAAGGCCACCAACCTGTGAGGGGGCCCCGGCTAGGTGACGAAATAGTTATATTCATTGAGAAAACAGGACACGGAAAATAATTTCAAAAAATATAGTTGGACATTGTTTATTTAATTTTTAAGTCTATTTATCTATTTGATTAAGTCAAAGTACGTTAAATAAATAGCTAATTAAGCTTCTTTTGTTGTTAAATTACCAAAAATGGGGTCCCCACTCCGTTAAATCTGTCTTGGTCTGCAATTCCGGGCCGGCTGAACTCTACACTTGACACTACATTGAGTTCAGTAGTCCGGGCCTGGACGCACGGGAAAAAGTTTTGCAATCGAACGAGATGCCGGCGAGAGAAAGACGGTGAAATAATAGGAGTAGGAACCACGGCCAAACCGCACTTTTTTCCCGCCCTTTTCGGCTACGAGCGAGACGAGAGGGAATGCGAATTCCGCCACTCATTTGTTTTTTTTAATTATTTTTATTTTTTTCGCTCCTACCCACCTCGCCATTGATCGTTGCGCTCGCGATATGCAGGTGG
Source organism: Pyrrhosoma nymphula (assembly GCA_963573305.1). NCBI lineage: Eukaryota > Metazoa > Arthropoda > Insecta > Odonata > Coenagrionidae > Pyrrhosoma > Pyrrhosoma nymphula. The sequence continues at coordinate 64,205,599 of OY754330.1, read as the reverse complement.
AAGGCGGGTCCGATCGAACAAGAGAGAGTGAACGCCCCCTGCAACGTGTGGTTCGTGACATAAAGAAAAAAATAAAGAGATCTCCCTTTCTTCTACTCTCCCTCCCCTGTCCTCTCCCTCGTTCAGAGGCATAACCCACGTTCCCCCCTATCCCCTTAGCCGACGACGCGATACCCATCACCGGATGCCACGGCTCGCGAGGACGAAGAGTAAAAAGGGGACTTAATTTTTCGTCCCCGTGTGGCGGGAGTAGAGTAGAGGGAGATAGAGGCAGAGAGAGGAAGGGCGGTGAAGAGGAGACAGCTGATTCCCTGTTCGGCGGTTTCCGTAAAGGGAAAGGGAAGGCGGGAAAGGATTTCGGCGAACCGACGAGCCGGCTGGCTGACGCCGACTGCGCCGTTAGCTCCCCGTGAGCACTCCCGCTCACGATTCGGTGCCCGCTGGTCACCGACGGCGGCTGGAGCACAAGGTCTTACACACGAATATAGGTCTTACAGCAATTATGGAGGCCGTTTCATGCGAAGCACTAGATTTCCACACGTATAATTTACACGAAGGACTAGATTGGCAAATGTCAAATACTGTGCCGAAATGTCTAGTCATAAAACATGCTTTAATTAAGAAAAAACATTAAAATATATAATTCTGTATTAAAGAAGTTAAATATAAGATGGTAGAAGCGATTTTTGCCCATGTACAGCTTTGCGTGAAACACGGCATTCGTGTTCTTATTAGTGATATCTGTAAGTATATAAAAGTGAAAAAATTGCATTTTACAGATTTGTTTTTTTTTGTTTTAATTCTAAACCGTGCCCTTATGACTCATGAGATATATTTCGTAATAATTCGATTACATAGAGACAAATTTTCTTCTAAAGGCGAAAAAATAAATTTATTATCATAATTGTTTCTAACAAATATATTGAATTTCCACTCAAGAGTTTTATATTCGTAAAAACATATTTCAATGTAACTGCCCCTGAATTTCGAATTTCCGCCCCGAAAACTCTGGTCATAACATGGTTTAACTAAGGGAAAAATTAAAACATAATTCTTCAATCATTTCCATTACTACCTGTCTGATGCGTTCCAACGCATGAACAGGTGCACTAACATGGAATGTGGTACAAGATTTAATTTTTAGCGACCTTTAGGTGGCTGGTGCGGTTATCATGTGTCGTTTAGCGCAAATTTTTATAATTTTTCAAGTAAGTTGAAAATAACTCCTAGGGTCGCACTTTATTTCAGTACATCTGCTTATGAGGTAAAATTCACCATATGCGCAGTTATGGAAATGATGCCATGATTATATTTTAATTTTTTTTTTCTTTGATTGAAGTGTGCTATAACTCAAGTTTTCGGCGCGGCATTCGAAATTTAAACGAAAATTATATTTTAAAACGTCTTTCTCGAATCCTTCACGCGGTGTTCCATCTTGCCATTTGTTACCAACCATTATATATAATGATACGAAATTAATCATTTCGCGTTTAGACGAATATCCGTACATATTTGATCGAATTATTATGAAATATGTGTCACGCGCCAGAAGGCTACGTGTTAAAATAGTATTAGGTTGACAAACAACCAAATTGATAAGATGCAATTTTTTTTCTTTTCTCAATTGATATCACTAATAAGAACAGGAATGTTATGTTTCATGCAAATCTGTACCTACATAAAAAATCGCTCCGACCACCTTAATTGCGCAGTTCGGTGGACAGAAATTGCCAAAACGCGGGCATGGAATTAGAGATATAGGGTCTATTATTCTGTCTTCGTCAGCAAGTCCACGCTTGACACGACGCAATTTTCACTGCACACCCATCCATACATCAGACTGTGCATGTAAGTGCCTCGATTAAACAGGCTTTTAAGGCGATATTTATTCTACATCAACGCGCCAGAAAAATATGTAACGGCAAATTGTAAAGATAATGATATATAGTTACATCAAGGTGTTTCCACCGTACAATGACTTAAATGTCATTTTAATTAATACCCTGTCTTCTACTAGAGACTAGTATTAGTGGACACATTATTTAGAGATTAAAATTCTAAGCCTTGAGAGAAAACGGCTAACTATTTCTGAATAACCAACGTATTTTGTTGGCAGTAATTACATCTATTCGCCGATAACCCGAAAATTCGAAAGGGGTGCCGCCAATATTTTAAGAAAGATTTGACTTCTCCAAATATACGCGCGCATCGCTTTTTAAATAGATTTGTGATATAAATGAAATGCCGCACAGATAGAGATATCAGTTCTTTTTATACTTGGCGCCCATTCTCACCACTTAGTAATTCACATCGTTTCAAAAGTAATTGTGGTTAAAGACAAGGGGATAAATTCAAAAGCTGAAGATTTAACTTGGCGGTAGGTCGTCGTGAAAGTAAAATCTGTTTCGGCAGTTACGCCATATTCAGGTGCATCCTGTGTACATGTACCTGAAGTCACTGGCGGCTCCAAACCGGGCGTATTTTATGTATTTTCTCATAAGTTAAATAAGTTTCTTTTTCATTTTACGCATAGTTTGTTGCGATTTCCCGGGACGAGATCCCCGGACTTCCCTTTTCCTGGGAAGTATTCCATACCTCCAGAGCCAGTGGACCCCCCCCCCACCCCTCGAACCTCTGGGGCATTATTCAGTAAGGACTCGACATGGTCGAACCTCGGAAAATCCGTGAACGTGACGTCACTTCCCCCGACAAATCTCAACTTTTGAATGGTCTTATTTGAAATTTTAGTGGCTGTGACGTCAAAATTTCGTCACTTCCGAGGCTCGGAAATTCCGAGAACATACAGAATAGCCCCCCTGGTCTGGAGCCGCCCCTGACCTGAATGCGGCTTGACTGCCGAAACTGGTTTTGCATTCTGTAATAAACTGTGGAAGTACAAAGATCGTTTTGATTTAACAACAATGGGATACTATAGTTTTGTCGATGCAAACAAGTAAAGGAAAATGTTTTCAACAAGTAACAAAATTATGGGATAAAAAAGGTAACTTATATGTGATGATCTTTCTTTGTTAACTTCTGCAACCAGTAAACCTTCCGTTTCTGGGAGGGAATCGTAAAATAAGTCATAATAGGTGGTTACAGTCGAGGAAAATTGCTTCTTGATTTCCTTCACGATGTCCTATCTTGCCATCAAACTTAATCATGTGTCACGTGAAGTCACACATCTGCCGTTTCTTCCGACTGTTAATATATCTCCTCCTGAGACTCTTCAACCACATTCCTCCATTATTTTGTAAGATTAAGCCATCCTCTCAAACCCATTCACTTTCTACCGTACCTCTTTTTGTTGATTCAACCCTTATCCTTCTTTTCAACAAGATCAAACTATAATCCACTCCTTTCGTACGTCCTATTTTCCATGGAATCCAATTTGAAGTCATGTCGTTTCGGGACTAATGAAAAATTAAAAATTTCACTTCACTTACTTTCACAGGATTTAACATTTATGTTTTAAGTAATTCTTGCAGCTTCTCTTTGTATTTTTCATTTCTCATAAAATAAAAATAAAATGAGCCGAAAGCATTCATGAAAATATGAACTTTTAACTATGAAACATCAGGAGTAAGATTTTACGTGACAATATATATCAATGAATGATGTGAACGTTAATTTCTTTGCGAATAGTCAAGACTTCTGTTATGAATTAATGGGCCAAATTTATTTAAAATTTTGTTTTTTCGGCATAAATTATACTCGAGCAAATCACAGTACATATATAGTTAAGGCATTTACCGCACTGTTCATAGATTAATACGTGATGTTTTAAATGAATTCAACCCACTGCTTCACGCAGACTGAGATAAATTTTACTACGAGCAATTAATTCGACTTAATGTTTTTGAAAAAAACTTTTACCTAACGTCGTCTCAACTGTGTGGTGCCTTCAATGAAAAAAATGGTGCTGACACTATATAATCGTAATTAAATGACCATACTTGACGCCAAAAATTTATAAGTTGTACCACTGTGGTTGTACATTGCAAGCGGATCAGCGTGAGTTAATATTAAATTTTCGTCCTACATGTCTTTAACTTCATCGACCATTATCTGAGGACCAAAAAATATCGAGATTTATAATTTTTAGAGACTTTACGATTTACGAATATAGCATAAAATAATACTTAATTATACTAAATCATTCGTATCATGGTTCATGGATAAGGTGAGGATTTGTGGTCCATAAATAGAAAGATTCAGCCGAAATAGCTTCCATGAAATAATAAATGGGCGAGATATCGCGAAAACTTGGAGGCAGTAGGTAACAAATTTTCAGACTGAAATGCTCGCCGTAATTTAAATTTTACTCATGAAGTAATAATTGCTTTACGACGTCAGTTCGAGAGACATCATTATCGGTAACTGATGTGTGTAAACGTGCCACATTTCAGATAAAATTTAATTACAAGCCGGGCGCGAGGCACCCCAAAGTAAAGGCATAAAATATCGGAAAGTTAAATGCAATCGTCGTTTTCTTGGAGTGTCACCAACTAACCTTTAGCGTGCCACCAAGTGGCACGCATGCCACAGGTTGCCAATCGCTGATTTAGCACGTGCGGGGAGGTTATCACTTTTTTATTCACTCAATGATGGGAGCATCAATGAAGGTTTCCACCCTAAATCCTGGAAACTAAACTCCTTTCAGAGGAAATGTGAGTGCAGTTCCGTCGTCGCTTTCTTCAGTGTTTCAGGAAGAGCCTGCTCACGCTCCCTAAACATGCCAAGTCATTGTATTTGATAATAATTTACGCAGGCTCTTACGGCGAAGGCCTGCGATAGGGTGAACATAGAAATGCATTGATAAGGCGAAAGAAATGAAAAGAGCCCCTTGGCCTACGCTTGTCCGGAGATATCAGTGGCAGGCGAGGAACGCATAATTTAAGACATAGCCGCTCTTTGAACTTCATCGTGCCATAATTGATCCTCGAGCTCACAGCATATGAATTAATTTTCGAAGTGCGGGTCGATTCCCACCTATTTGAAACTCACTCACTCGAATCTCTCAACAGATTTGACAGCTTCAAATCAAGTTGTTCGTAACCAGAAAAGGAGTCTCTACTGTACACTCCCTCGTTTCAAAATTTTCTCGATCTTGTCTCAACAAAGATCCATCTCTCGCACGGTTATTTAAACATTGAAAGTAGGATTAGATGAATGATGTTACTGGGAATAATTCGACCAAACTCATCGATCCGAAGATTCTTCTGCTGCAGCTATCCACTCAGTTTCAGCTAAACGCTTCATCTCTACTAAATATAAGGCTAGGCGCACGTACGTTTGGTTCAGTTTCTAGGCGTAGTGATTCAGATGTGCGTTAATTGATGGCAACAGAGCTCCCATATACGTTATCCACTAACTGACACCTTTCGCGGACGTATGCATTTTTCAAAATCCACAAAAGAAACTGCTCACAATTAGTAACAGCTGTTTTCACCCATTCCCTCAGTGATCAACTTCGGCGTGATACATGAAGGTAGAAGTCACCGATAAAGCGATTGGAGCGTGAAGTTCTCGCACTCATGGGTAGGGAGGGTAGTGGCTGTTTGTCTCCTGGGCCACAAGCGGTTTTCTATAATACTCTACAATCCCAGATAGTAAGGTAGTGAAAGGGAGGGTGCTCAAAGGGGTTTTACTCGGATATGAACCCGGTATCCTACCATCTCTTGTATTAGCACTCTCAACTAAAGTGGCAACCACGCCGCCAGATTTATGTGTATTGATTGGGATTTACGAATGAAGCGAATCCACGCTCATTGACAACGATTACAAATTCAAATAAAGTGGACAGTAATCTCTGGACGGGAAAGGCATGCCTCTTACTTTGATATGGGTTAAAATTCACTGAATCTGAATTTTCGTTTTATACACGGGTCAAGGAACTTATAAGAACTTCTGTAGAGACAGCCGATTTTTTTTCCTACATCGGTGGGGCAGCTGTCTACTGCCTCATTTCCTGGTCCCCAAAATTTTAGGAACCGCCCGTCCAACTAAGATCATCGTGAACTCAGGACCTTAAATTTCCAAAGGCACGCGATGGTGTAAAAAGCTTGCGACACCTCTCCTTGCTGCGGGAAAGAGACAATGGGAATATGACATCAGTTCAAAGCCCAGACCTAAGGGATGGCACCAAATATTTTTTTTAAGAAAAGAATATTTGTAGATAAAAAATACTCTAATTCACAATAGTTGAGAGTGTTGCCGCGTCAAAGGGAAAAATTAAAAACAGCTTAGACCACATCCAAAACATGAAGTTCTCATCTCGTTCCGCCAACTGCTAATTGGGCGGGATAACATCGTATGAAACAAAGAAAACGCCGCGTTTCGCCGTAATAACAGGACAATTTGCCAGCAAGGTTTCATAGCCTCGCATCATTTTAAACTCGCACAACCTCATTTAACGGGAATATGGGTGGATTTACTTTGACGCAGGCTCATCTTAAAAAATATTTTTCGCTGCATGAAACATTTATCCACATAAGTTAATTCATTAAGTTATCTACATTATATAAATCAATTTCAAGAATACCTGCTTTGGTATGCCTTTTAAAAATTGTTTTGAAACTAACTTATTAATTTGAAGTACAACGAGTTCAAGTGATTTCCGTCCACTCCAAGAGTAGTTTTATTTCCATAATATTATTTCATAGAATTATTTACGGAATGACTTGATAGCATAAAATCTGCGTAAATATTGATCGCACAGGTGGGTTCAACCGTACTGGGAGCTTCTTGGAGAAACAGAATTTTCAAAAGGAAAACAGTCTTCGTTCTCCTCACTTCATTTAATTAATATTTAACGCCCACAAGGTACATTATGAGGATGCTACAACTTTCATCATTTTTATTGGCTATGCGGGATGTTTGATCAAACCGCCGTGATGTGTTTTCAATTAAAGATATATGTACTCTAATAATAATAATACTCAGATAATTTATTATCTAAGTAGCCAAGGTTCGAGTACACCTATTCAAATTTTTCATTACTTCCATTACATCACCGCTCTAGCACCATTATTTATCAAATATCATTAACATGTTATTAGATTGTATTCATACCATCACATTGGATTAATTAAGAAGCGATTATACTCTCCATTGGCTGATAAAGCCATTGTGGTAGTGGGCAGCACTCCCGGCAACCGTAGAACGCAGAACTGAATTGAGGTATTGTAGGACTTGGGAAAACGACAAAGACACAGTATGCTGTGTCTGTGATGATCTCGGAGTTCCGACGGCAGCATATAGCCCGCTGGCCTTGTTTCAAGATCACTGTTCTCACATTAACGGGCACAAATGAGATGAAAGCAACCGTGCGCATGATCCCAACCTGAAATTTTCATCACGTGGACATTACCGGAGTTTTTTTTTCTATTCGCGTAAACGACCTCTCTCAATTACGACGGCGGTCTCTTTCCAAAAAACGTGGGTGAAGAAATGGTAATTGAGAAATGGAAAGCGTGACTCGTTCCCCGAAGCAACGGCTCACGAAGCAGAGGTAAATATGAAGTGACGGCAGTGCGTTCCACATGCAAACACCATTAACGCCTTTCAAAATCGCCGTGGTTGACGCAAAAAATCCAAGCGGTCTTTGTTTTCCGACATTCATGTTCAACGAGGAAAAGATGACGATCGTAAATCATCCGAATGTCCGTGTTTCGGATGCAGGCGCGGTGCTTGGCTCTTGCCTCAACAGAATATGGGTGAGAAATGTCTTTTAAAACACTCCTTTAGCGACTCTACCGTGCGATAAAGGTTGAATACCATATGAGAATATTTATACACAGATAAAGAACTCTCCGAACCTCAGGCTCACGCTCATTTCTCATCGACCTTCCCACCGAATTTTATTCCATGTTAATACTCTCTGCTAGTCGCTGATTTCTTTTATAAAAAAATAAATTCCACGTTAACATCCCTGTCGGACTTAGTTGACAGTTGTAGTAAATAATAATTACACCATTTTGAAAGGTGTGATTTTCATCATCGAAGACAACACCTGTAGTTAAAACTTCTACATGACAAATAACTTCTTTGCGGTACATAAGCATCTACTCCTACCGCCGGTATCTTTTTGAATAAGTACAGCTCAAAAGTCAAGAATTAAATTCGATGTTTCATTCTGTGTCTTACCAGTTGGTAATGGAATACATTGCAAATGTATGTACATACATACCTACACATTTAAAATGGGATCTTAAGTACAGAGAGTATGTAAACGAGCATTTGATTTAACAAACTTCATCATTTTTAAGATACACTCCTTATATAACCATGTACAATACTTCACCTAGAACTGTTATCGTAACCTTATCTATTGTTTCAACGTTTACTGATGAAATACCTATGAGAACGGGTGAATGATGGTATAACAAAAGGTGTACAAAATAAAATAAGAGTGAGTTAAGCTAGCCAAAACTCATTGAATAAAAGTAATTTAAACTAATTACATGTTAATCATGATATTAAATAATTCTCTCATCAATTCATAACAAAATTTTTGTTTCTCATTCTCTAAATCATTACGAAATATATGTATGCAGTAGAGAGACTAGAAAAAGTGAGAAAGTAAGTTCTCTGAAATCGACTACATATTTAATAATAGAAGTTGAAGAATCTAACGAAATTTTTCATGACTACCTACAATTAAACAACCTAAGTAGACTTTAATATTATGATATTTCCAACAACCACAACTCTTGGAATCAATTGTGGGCGACGTCTTTTTGTGAAATGTGCTCACAAAGAGGATGAAGAATTCTATAGACACATTATCAAAGATAGAAAAAACTTTGATGGCGGTGTAAAAAGTCTAAACCGATGACAAAACACTGGAAAATTATTGGTGTATGAAGTATTCTTCCTCCTCGCTATGTCCAAAACTGTATCCGTTCATCGCAAAAAAATAATCAGAAAAGGAAATAACGTGAAGATAAACATTACGATGTGTGAAAGAGGTTGCGGAGAGCGTCAGTGCAAGTGAACTTTCCTTTAAAACAGTTCGAGGGGGAACACGGAACAAACTGTCGTCGAGACTCAAAAGATTTGGGGATTCGCACTTTTTGACTTTACCCCCCAGAAGTAGCCCCAAAAAGGTAAGAGTGTGTTTCCGGGAACAAAAGTGACCTGCTCGATCGCTCCCCATCCCACTTCTCGGGCGAAGAAAAGGCAAAAACTGCACCCGCGTGCCGCAAAGCCGTTTCCTGGGCGTTAACTCCCCTCCCTCCCCATCCCACTTGACCCTGTCCGTCGTCCTTTGTGTGTGGCCGCATGTGTCCCTCCCCCCTCTTATCCCTGAGAGTATGCTTGTGGAGAGGGAGTCTGGAGGGTGGCAGTTTTGGAAATTAAGAGGGGTGGTTACGAGGGTTGCCAACTCTACCGAATTCTCCGGGAGACTCCCGTTATTGGAGTAAATATTTTTCAAATCTGCAGCCTCCCGGGTTGAGGCGTTATCCTCCTTTTGAAAACATTTTTATTAGGTTGAGTTCTAGTCTGCCTTTCTGGTACAAATATTACAATCGATTTTTAACTAACTTACCGATGACCTAGAGACTTGAAACATAGCTCAGAACTGGATGACAATGCAATAATATGTACATAATAATTTATATTATAAATGATACATACAATATATACATAATACAATAAAGCATATAACATGTAAAATATAGTATAATACAATATAATTATTAATTTAAAATTTAAAAAGCTCAAAAGAATTTTTTATCGTAAAAACATTTTTTTCCTTTTAAATTATTTCCAGTTTAAGGAGTTTAAGGACTCTGCAAGTGAAAACAAATACTTGATTCCATCTTTACACTTGTACTGTTTAGAAAATGCCTCTTTCACTGATGACAGTCCTCAGATATTAGGAAACTATGCTAAGATACAAAATATTCAGATTATTCCACGATGACATTTGTAATGGACACTTTATTCCGGCCATATGAGCCTACTCCAAAGCCATTTATTTCGAACTAACGCATTATAATCTCCATTTCTGTAATTATTAGCTATTAACAATAAAAAGTGATGGATTTGAGCATATGTTGCATTATCATTCAATTCCCTGGGTTTATTTGATTCTTAAAAAGTTTTTCGCGAAAATAGAATTCATATTAGTAGGAGAAATATTATTTTTACCCATTATTCACCCTTTCTCGAATTAATAGCAACGTAATTTCAAGATCGGTTCGCAAAAAAGGAACACAGAAAGGCAGGTTTTTGTCATTAATATCAAACGGAGACCAAATTTCTCTATAAGTTGCCAGAGTATGATTTAAATGACATTCTTGTCATTTCACTGTGGAACCACCATAGGGTAGTTAGAGCGAGATTTCCCTGGTCATATAAGTGACCAGATTCGAGTTTTATTTTTAAAACCAAGCAGTGCCAAGAAATATTAAGTAAATATACTAACACTTATGACCCAAAAACGTTGTTTCATATGACAGAACTTCTTATTAATTTACTAAATACAACTGTTTGAGGTTTTAACGTGACTTGTTTCACCCTGTGCGCTGTAATACGCCTTCATAACCGCAGATTTATTTAGTACTTCTAAAACGTATTTCCAAGATAAATACATTTATTTAAAAAAAATTATTAACTGAACACACAAACAGCTCAGTGTAACATTCCTGACACTACATGTGCGTCAGAACTTGCTCATTTTTTAGATAACGTCTCTCCAGAGCGTACATCCGTACCACACCCCATGGAAAACGGATTGTATTTTTGGCAAATTTCTCGATAAGAAACGAAGTAAGCGATGTTTTCGTACCATCAGATATATGATTTGTTTTTATTTATAATGAGGTCAAAATCATTAAATTTTTAAAAAGTGGTATCTCGCTCAAACTAACTTAAATGATAATTTAGGCAATATTCTTCCCATTATTATCGTATCCTGCGATTTATAATTTTTGCTCGCACGATTTTTGGGTACTTACATACATGCAGATGAAATTTTGAGCCAAGTAATTTAAAAAAAAACAAACCGTCAGGTGTACAGGTGCTAGTTTATTGCACATCTTTCTATCGATGGTAAAACTTTCATGCCGAGAGAAGAGGAATGAATCCTTAGGTACCGTATTAAGGTAGTTAGTGCGAAAAATCACTTCGCCTAGAATATGAAGAATGTGACTTCATTTTAAAGAAAAGACTCATCTTTCTAATTACATCAAAATATTAACCCCTTGCCTAATGTCCGTACGTTTCGAGCAATTTGCCTGAAAATACAAACTGTTTTACATGGGATAGATTACGACTGAGCGCTACAGAGGGAGGATATTAAAAATAGGAATTCATAACACCTAGATTTCGTCAAAAACCTAACGGTGTGTAGTTTGTATGTTATATCAACTATTTATAAAAATTAATCTATCACCCACCGCAGAAATTTTTACAGAATCACAAAAAAACCCTGCTGTTTTGAAGGCTTTTTAGCCGTGTGGCGTGAAAAAATGAGTCAAGTTAGAGACTTATGTAGATATATTTATTTAATTATTGAGAATTTTTGTCCGATATGAATATAATTTGGCACCATTTATATTACAATATTTACTTCACACTTATTACAGACGCTGAAATAAAAATATAAAATTCGAATATGGTCTCCATTATGACTAGGGAATATTTCGCTCAAACTACCTTAATGGTCTTCCATACTACAACATCCATCTCCCTGCTGGACTTGAGCGGTTCGACGTTGCAACGTGGACTGGGAGTAGGAGAAAGCAAGCGATTGGGAGGCAATGAATAAGGCGGAGGTACAATAAGTAATTACCCTCCCACCTTCTCCGTCGTGAATTCGCAATTCCCGGCTAAGATCCATCGATATTTTTAATGGAAAATTTTACTTCCGCGGCTTAATTATTTATGAACTTTGCCTCTCGAAGAGGAGGAAACTTTGGCTGCCACCCAGCGCATTACTTACTCTGTGGCATTACTATGCAGAGGGAAATAACCTTCGAACACGAGTAATGTTTCCGGACTGCTACGCAGGAGAGTATGATCCGCATCTGTGTCAGAGAACCCGTGGTTTTTATTTTCATTTCATTAAGGTGGTTTGAGCGAGGTAGTTCCCTAGTCATAATGATGACTATATTCAAATTTATTTTTTTACTTCAGCGTCTGTTAGAAGTATGAAATAAATACTGTAGTATTAATGGCGCAAAGATATAGTTATTTATGACCTAAATTCTCAGTAATTAAATAAATAAAGCTACATAAGTCTCTAACTTGACTCATTTTTTCACGCCGTACGGCTGACATGCGGAGAAGACATGCAAACTACACACAGTTTTTTGACGAAATCTAGTAGCTAGAAGTTCCTAATTTTTTAAATATTCTCCCTCTGGAGCGCACAGCCGTAATCTATCCCATGTAAAACAGCTTATATTAATAGTCAAATTGCTCGAAAAGTAGTTCGGCAAGGGGTTGATATTTTGATAACATTGGAAAGATGAGTTTTTTCTTTAAAATGAGGCCAAATTCATCAAAGTCTAGGTTTAGTGATTTTACGCTCAAACTACCTTAATTGCAAGAAAGCACACGATTATATTGTCATGCTTTGTAAAAGTGAAACTCAAATGATTATTTATCTTCGATGAAATTGCATCTCATGAAATTGATAGCCCATGATGTCCTTCGAATGTTAAAGTTCCGCCACCCGCGGCAGAAAATGATTAAGAAAAAGTTGTCATTACTGTACCAATCAGCTTTACTTATCAGGAGGGGTCACCGTTCCTAGTAAGCACTACGTAAATAATATTCCAAATCAGTCACTACTAACATTGAGATTGCAGTGATATACCCTGAAAAATATTGCTCCATTACTCATTTTTAACTTCCTTTCGTTGAAACAATAATTATTTTTAGGGATACCCAGAGTGAGACAGTTTGTAATATAGGATGCTCTTCGCACAAACTCTGACGTAAAATGTTTACCATCCAAACTTACAGATAGGATGATTTCCATGTCGTGAGACGAAATGTTGCTACTCTACGAATTACTGCTGTCACAAATGTTGTTGAGTTGATCTGCTAAATGTTTAGACGGCATAACGCAATCAAACCCAATACATATATATCCGCAAATATCTGCAAGAAAAGTACAGTAAGATTAAATTTTCCAAATTTGGATTTACTTAAATACCATATAATAAAAATGAATTCGGCGTGAATCTTTTTCCGGCATTTCTATGAAGAAAAAATTATGGTTCCTCGTTTGTTTCAACATACCCAGTCATGATCCAGCCTCAGTAATCGCACAAGCGAACAAGAATTATTTTAAACTTGACCGTGGCTGGCTTTACTTCGTAAAAGTTAATAATATCAGTACTCAGGATTCAAGACAACTTAGTACTTCTCTAGAAGATTTTTAATGTACGACGTGTTTCACCGCTTTACAGACACACCGCTTTACGGCACCGTTTACCTGACGATGCCGTAAAGCGGTGAAACGCGTCGTACATTTAAAATCTTGTAGAAAAGTACTAAGTTGTCTTTAATCATGAGTACTGATAATACTTGTTTTCTCTGAATTTAAAATCACATTCGAATTCATTCGCGGTCCACATCTGAATTCAATTCCTTTCTACATTACCAGCTAAATCTACAATACAGTAGAAGCAAAATTACAGTACCCAAATTTACCGATGATATTGCATTTTTCCATGCTCATGTAATAACTTGACATTGAAATATTTATCAGTATTTGTTATGTGTGAATTAAAACTTAAAAAGCTCAAAGTTCGGTTGAAAACTTAAAATAGCCGGTAGGCGCTGTGCAATGGATTATGAGTAATGGGTTCAAAAAGTGTTCCGCACCCCAATGGATCCACAAAGGGTTCTGCTCCTTGTAGCCGAACCCTCTACGGACCGGTCCAAGCCAATGGGTTCCCTTCCGTTGCTATCCCTGATTTAAGGTGGTTCCACCGCAAAGTTACTAAAATGTCATTTAATTCACATTCTGGCTACCTATAGCAAAACTTAACCTCTAATTGTTATGAGAAACAAAATTATACCTTTCCACACTATATTTTTATCCAACTGAAGTTGAAATTGCGCGGCGTTAAATGTGAGAATGGTTGAAACATGGGAAAATAGTATTTTTTTATCTAATGTTAACACCATTTTGGCGAGAAAGCCTTTATAAGAAGAGAAAACTCTTAGGGAATCGAATAAAAATAAAATGTTGGTACATTGCCATATTATTTCTAGAGTTTCTTCCTAATAACTGCAATCACTGAAGTCAAAATGTGACAATTTAATGAAAATATAAGCGAAGCAGTCTGATTCTAAGGTTGGAAAAATGCGTTTATTAAAATTATATCCATCGAATAATCTGCTCGATGCTAAAGAAGCAGATTTGTGATAGAGGAGTGAATGGTATGAGAGGTAGAGGCAGACAAAGAAAGTTAAGGGTGAATGTGGTGGAAGTGACTGGAGTCTTAAGAATAGGAGAGCGTGTACGATGCAAAAGAGGTATACAAGGATATGGCACTATGGAGAAAATTATTATTAAAAAAGAGTCAGCTTTACAGGCCTATTACCGACAGTCATACTTTTTTAACTGTGCCTACGCCGAAAGGAACGGCGTGATGGATATGAATACATTTATGAATGTAAGAACAATCTGCATATTTTGTATCTTAACTTTGTTTTTTAATAGCTAACGCATGTCATCAGTGAAAGTAGAATTTTTAAAACAAAGCAAACGAAAGGGTTGAATAATTAGCATTTGTTTTGAATAGCAACGTCGCGGTGGAACCTCCTAAGGTGGGGGTATTCGAGTCAATGCGGGCTAAAGATTCAAGCTTTGGGGCTCGGCTTTGAATATTCTCTTTTCAGGGGGTGGAATCGCTCCCAGAGTGAACGAATTCGATCCCGTATGGGATCGGGGTCAAGCACGAAATCCTGCTCCACGGGTGCAGAATCCTACGTGAGGAACGGTTCGTGACCAGAATGAAAGGCAGGGACTTACAACATCCACCCTCTTTGCCGCTTCCGATCCCTGACCCTATTCGCACCCACGTCGACGAGTTTGAATGCACACCGTATGGTTTCGCGGATCAGGATACGAACGGAGCGCCGAAGACTCCCAATACGCTCGAATCGAGGGCACTATCATTCAATAACAGTCAGTGACGGATTCTAAAAAGGGTTAGAAAAATAAGTTGAAGGGTAAAAAATAGATGGAAAAAATAAGCTTTCATACAAGAAATAACAAAAGATTCATGCAAGTTTTATTAATTTACAGGGTATCCACTGGATTTAGGTTTTACAATTCCAAGACTTATCCAGATTTTTCACTCAAATTTAATTTTTTCCTGGAATAATTAATATAATTTTTATTCCGCTACGCGAGTTGTCTCCTGTCCTCAAGTTAACCTCGTGACCCACAGCAACTCAAATGCTTGCATGGAACCAAACACAAAATTCTTAGGACCAACTTATGCAGGAAGTATAGCAACCCTAATTTCACCCTAAATTGAATAAGGCCACGAGTACCCCAGGGTGCGATGGTAGTACCTTTTTCTTCACCGCCACGAGCACTTACGCTCAGCCGACCGGCCGGCGGCGTCCTCGCCGCCAGTCAGTCGATAAAATGCTCCGACGGCTATGGCGGTGGACTTTGGGGAGTACAGAGGAAGGGAGGGATTAAGGAGTCGCGCCAACAACCTACCTGTTGATGATATCTCATTATCTTAAGTTCTCGGCCACCCTGACCAATCGCGTAACATCCCGCGCAGACGCCCAGAAGAATCACTCGAGCCCTACCAACACGCGAGACGGAAAGAAAACGTATTCGTGTTCGTCATCAGTATCCGATTTCCACGAAATCTTTGAATGGAGGAGGAGAGAGATTTACGAGTCCAGCCGAATAAAAAATATAAATGCGCGCGTAAAAAAATATAGTGCATGACGTCACACCTCTGGAACCGCCGCTGGTCTATGGATGCAACGTGCTGTAAGCGTTTATGCGTAGGGTTAAGCCGGAGATAGTTGAGGTTGAGTCGCGATGGTAACAGGCTGTGTAAACAATCTGGGCGCGATAGCGAATCGTTCAAGCAGGATGTGTGTGAGGCGAGGAGGCGTTTGGCGGGCAATCGATGCGGCAGGTGCAGGCCGCCCTCGTCACCGGAGCCGCCAATGAATAACCAGGAGAGCAGAAGGCCTACGGTGGAGTTATCAAGTTAAGTAATCATCGACGTTCTACTGAAATTCCTTATCACACAGCAGTCGTGGCTTCATTTGATTGGGTGGGTTAAAATAGCGTGGTTAAAAATAGTTTTGTCAATATTAGTATGTTTTTAATTATTTTGTTTAATTAGTATAAAGTAGATTAGAATGTCAGTTGAAATATTATAATTAGTTAACAAAGTTAGACCTCAGTTTCCCAGTCAATACATTTACATGTAGTTTCGACACCGGATTATTTTACGAAATACTTAGAAGAGACGACTAAAAATCAATTACAGAGATATTATAATTTTATCGTGCATGGTTAAACTGTATTAAACTGTAATTTACGACACCAACCAACCAAACTTGATCAGCTAGCAACTTTAACGATGCCATAAAGGTTTGATGGAGTAGTAATCGTGGGTTACCTGAGTGTACATTTTAATACTTTTTCTAGTAAGTCGAAAAAAGTCTAAGACCACTTTTCATTCAAGTACATCTGTTTATGCGGTGGAACTCACCATGCATGTAACAATGAAAATGGTACAAGAATTACCTATTGTTACATTTTTTCCTTAACTAAAGCACGTAATTACTTGAGTTTTCGGCACGGTATTCGAAATTTAGGCGAAAATAATATTTAAAAATGTTTTTTTGTCGATTCTTTGACTCAGCGCGCCAGCTTGATATTAGTTAGCAACCATTTTAATGATATGAAATGTTTTACTCCGTGTTAAGAATAAAATCCGTAAATAAGTAATCGATTTATTACGAAATATGTATTTCTCATGTGCCATAAGGCTAAAGTGTGTTATAATAGCATTTAATTACCAATGAACTAAATCACTAAAACGCAATTCTTAAAACTTTTATCTACAGGCATCATTAACAAGAATTCCTCTGCGAAGTTTCATGCAAATCTGTACGTAGACAAAAAAAACACTCCAACCACCTTAATGCTAACCAAAAAGAGCGCCAATTAGAATTCCTTTTTATCTGAAGCTCCCGAATGAAAGTTATCTCAAAATGACTGACGAGAAAAACATTTGATGGTATGATTGAGGATTTCATCCAGAGACACTTTCGTAAAATGCTGTTGAGGCTGCCGATCAAGACACATAAACGCTCCTTCGGAGAAAATTCCTTAATTTACGTACGCGACAGAACGTAGTGGGGCATTGATGAAACTTAGCAAATAAGGACGTGTTATGCACGTGACCATAGCATCGGAGCGTCTCGCTTTCGAAAATTAGGGGACGCGTTGATTGGCAAGCCTTTCAGGGCCTGCATTCCATCGGCTGTAGTCTTCAAGGAGTAAGCTTTGTGCTCCGATGCTTTCATCGTTTTTCTCTAAGATATAGGGGAAGTTTGATGAAATGAAAGCAAAATTTCGAAACTATTTTTAATTTATGACGGCCTGGTATTTTTTTTCTCGGGGGTTATGGATCCCCTTCTACACTCCACGCCACGGGGAACGCCCGTGTGTCTGAGAATAACCCCTCCCGAACCATCATTGAAGCGTGGACGCTGAGTCGAAATAATGAGGGGAGGAAAATAGTATAAATTTTTTTATTTTAAAAAATGCGGTTAAATTTCGAGCGATTTCTGGGAAACGATATCATTCATAATCTTTGAAATGTGAATGAATTAACTTTCATGAATATATGCCCGTTAAAAATGAATCCTTCAATATTCTACTCAAGAAGAGTTTAATAAGTGGCTGATAGTTGACTGAATTTCTTAAATCTTCATAATTTTGCCGAAAAGAATTCTTCTTGAATATTCCGAAATGTCAACAATTTTCAAGCGAGATAGCTCTAAACTCAGTTCTTAGTGGAGTGGAGCTTAGGCAATAAGCTGCTATTTTTTGTCTTAGATATGTAAATGTATTCACTTGATTCAGTGGTTTTTCTCAGGAGTGCTGTTTATCCCAAGGTGGTACATTGAAGGTTGAGACGTTATGCATATAATGCTATAAGCGTCCTCTGGCCGAGCTGAAATGAAGATGCGTCCGAAAACGTATGCATGAAATTATAATTAACATTTACTGACCTGCGATATCACGCCATCACGTCCGTTCAACCCCAAATGAGGGGGATTTCCAAGCGTTAGGGTAAGAATAGTGGGTTCCTCTCGAGATTCTTGTGATTTATAAGACGATAAGCTAAAAGACGGGGCCCGTTGAAGTTCAACGGGAAGGAAAAATCTTGCTTAACATTAAACGAATGCTCCCAAAATGACGTACAAAATGTATACCCTATACAGCAGTCATTAACCACGCTTGGAGAGGTTGGGGTGAAAAGTGCCCTCACTAAAATCTCATTGTAATTCTGCTATCATGATTATTTCACCCGAAAGGTAAGTGCCTCGGGCATAAGTTTCCATTCCAAGCCTATGTTGCTGTTTCCAAGGGCATAAAAATATATATACTCGTATTGCTGAAGTAGCGCAAATATTTACGATTTTGGAGCAAAAGTTTTAAATGTTGGGACAAAACAACGCCTATACGAACATCGAATGCAAGAGAATTAAAACTTAGTAACTCCATTCTACCTGTACTAAAAATTCCAAAACTATATTAAGATGGCAAGTAATTTTAAAAAAGCATAAAAAGAGTCCTCTGTATCGAATACAATGCTTTTCTCATGTAAGTAAAAGTTTAAAATGTACAAAAAGTAAAAAAAAGGCCCCTGAGCCTTTCTAATAGTGTCTATTAATCCTTCTGGATCCTAAGAAACATGTATGCCAAATCATGTTCGAATCCGTCAGGGGATTCGGGAGTCTAGAGCGCTCACACAAACAGAATTTCAGTTTGATAGACATACTTGGATAGCTCGTGACCATGGAACCATACAGCTGTAGATCATTTAAATGTAAATCATACATTAAGAAACTGGATGTCTTCCAAGAGTCTAATAGGATTTGGATCCCGCACCCCCCAAGTCAGTTGCCGAACCAAAAACTCTGATCCACCACACGGCTTGGACTATCAACCCGCAAATTTTCTATTTGTATTCATTTCTGTGACCCTTACTCTTGATCCTAGAAGTGATAGACAAGTCGAGGGATTAACTCGACGTTTCCAAATTCTCCATTTATATTCACGTCCGCGAACTTCGCAATAATTTCGTGAAATGCGATCCACTTCTCATATCAATCATCGCGAACGACCATTTCCTCCAATAATTGAAATTCTAATCAACCAAGTTGAAATCTTGCATTTCTTGAACTACTTGTTTGGTGCCTCATTATTAGGGCTGACTACAGCATACATTTACACTAAATTTTATCAAAAATTCTCTAGGCATTTTTGTCGAGGTTTTTTATCAGAGATTATGCTCCTATTTGTCCAGGAGGCTAAATTTACTAAGGACATCCGCTTCCGCGCAAGACTCAGTCATCGGGAATACGGTATCATGTACACTACATCTATGGGATATCATGCAAATTTTCGGCCAGTACCAAGAAGATATGAAGAATTGAAGAGGGATCTAATAACTTAGGAGGGAAAGCGAGACAATTTCTATTAGGTTGGGATACAAAATGGGGACTGTCCAAGAACCTACCAATCAGCTGGTAGAATACTTGAATGAATGACCATTTTCAGTGAACTTGTAACCATCTAGTGTCTACCTCTTTGGCAGAACACTAATTAAGTACCTAAGTTGGATTCTCAATTCATCTTCTGCGAGAAAACGGAAGATTTAAAGATCATTCGTCCAATTTATACGTAATCTGTAAGGTAATCTGAGAACTAATTTGGAGTCGTAGGTCGCTATTAAATTCTGTCTTGAGTGGCATACATAATTACATTTTATTTCTCAACCTCGAAAACAGTGCTACTGGCCTTTTACATCGGGTGTTTCAACACGCAACAACGGATGAACACAAATACCCATGTCCTGAGTGGTGATAGAATCCACCTAAGCGGGACTCGCGATCAAACCACTCGGGAACCCGCGACCCTTGGATTAGCAGGCGAGGGCTTAACCCCTTCGCCACTGGGGCCGACATTAATCGGCATGATTGAGAATTCCAATTATTTCCCGGATATTTTATTTTCCTAGTCGATTTAGGTATTATACAAGTGGATGGCTAATGACGAAAAAATTAATGATTGATTGAAATGCATCGAAGAAAAGGTGAAGTAACCTCGCGCCCTTCAACTTCCGGTTCTCTATTCAAGTAAACATCGGCATTTTTGAGTCTCGAAATAGGCATTTTGGCGTCGCAAACTTGAAATATTTCAATAATGCCGTATGCCTGATGGGATTCATCGAGCCTTCGACGTCGCATCCATGATCTTATCGAGGTAGTGCCCTTATTGAACAAGGCCTAGGATAGTGTATCTGAAATTTATGTCATTGATTCCGGACCTCTGTGATGTCTCACCTGCGCCAGGTTAAATAAACTATCGACATGTGATTTAGCGCCTCAATTATCTTTGATGCAAGGATGCCAAACCACTTGAAATATCTTTTCACATCAAGTTCAGAAGTTATCTTTCGATGTTTTAGCCTTAACCGGAGGAATTTCAACCTTTATTTTGGGAAAAGACATTCGGAGGAGATATGAAGACAACTCTCTTTAAATAAACATCTGAGCGCTGGCAGTGTCTGCATCCATCCCAAACGATAAAATCGCTTGTTTCTTGCGAATATTAATCCGGAAGAATACAAGATGATAGCACTACTCGAACCATAATGATCATTGATTACTCCGAAATTATGAACTGCAAGAAAGAGAGAAACGCAAAAATTTTCCGTGTTTGCCAGGACAAGTGGGTTCAGGAGAAATCTTTGCTGGATTTAAAAAGAAAGGCATCATCTTTTGCCACGACGCGACGAGGCGCTTTTTTATTATTTCCCAAACATTCTGGAGAATTTTGAACGAATATTGGTAGTGCATGCGTCTACACATCGTTATCTCCTGAAAAGCAACACTCATACAACATTCGGCACATTCCAAGATAACGCCGAGAGGCGAAGTTTGTGTGTTTCCGACAGTGCATTGTGCGGAAGCGACATTCTGCACTTTTTTCAAAGAGGTTCCATAGCGCCTGCGTGAGTCAAAACGAATACTGAATTCCACCTTTTCGTCTGCAATGCTTTAAAAAAATATATGATGGCAAGCCTTAACTATTATAAAACAAAGTTAAGGCACGAAGTTCGTAGATTTTGCGACGAGTAAATTTTTAATGGCCGCTTTGTCCAACTACCACAGGAGTCTACCACAGGAGTCTACCACAGCGCTATTTCAGTTGACCTTACTTAAATTGACTTCAGTTCGCGTAGAGTCCGGCCAAGATAATATCGTAGTTGAGAATTCCAACGATTCAAACCTACGACCAATAGGGTACTGGCGTTCAGAGATGACGGTGATGCAGACATGACGCAGTCGCGACGCCGGCGCAATTTTCAATGAATGTTTTCGATGTCATGTTATTCGATGTTAAACATCAATTATTATTTCATGATTGAACATCCAGAAACGATCAAAACTGGCTAATGAAAACTTAAGCGGAAATTAGCAGAGGCGAGTTAAAATCCCAGATCATTGTGTACTGTACATGAAAATAATAAAGTAGCGTTATCGTGATGGCAAAACTTCTCCTAATTACTTATGACAACACTACTCAATATTTAGAATACCAAAGAAATACACTGATTTTGCTAAGAAATTAATGAAATATAAACAATGTTATCACAATCATATGATGTAAACAACAGGTCATCCTGGATTCGGCGGCCAAGTGACTAGCTTCCCCAGACGGTACAGAGCATGTTTCGCGTTACTGTCAACTGCGCTATTATCTGGGATGTACTTTAATTATTTGCTAATAATTAAAAAAACTAAGATGACTGGTGCCTCAATTACATTATCATTCAGTTCCCTAATAGAACTTATTTATTACGTTCAGTTTGTCGCGAAAATGGTATGTATATAGAAAAAATAACGATGTTCCCCATCCTTGAGGAGGAGCTTCCATGGCGTGATGAATGAGATACAGATCTTCTGGGTTGAAACGCGGAGGAAAAACAGGAAGATTTTTTTTAGCACAAATGAGTTCACCGTTTTTCCCAATGTTTCACCCATTGTCGATTTAACACCACGTAATTTCAAAGTTCAACGTGCAAAAAAATGCCTGAAAAAGTATGATTTGGTTGTTCGTATCAAACAGACAACACATTTTTCAGAATGTAGCCAGAAAATCAATCAAATGGCATTTAAGCCATGCTACAGTGAAACCAACTTTAAACTCATTTTCCCCAAGACTCCGAGGAGAAGAACTCCGAGCATTCAGCATAATCTTCCGTTCACTAAGGCCATGCACGTCCCGCTGAGGATGTCCACTCTGCCAAGGGGAGGGCGCACAAAGGAAGAGAGAAAAATCACATCCCTTGATCGGATTGTACGCTCGCGACATCATGTATATACGTAACAACTTTGCCGGTGTTTATCTCGATCGTGACATTAAATGAAAAAAAATATCGGCCCTCCTGAAGAAGGATCGATAACGCTCGAGTATATATTTTTTTGCTGGGAGGTTTGAGTTTCCTCGTCGAACGTAGGATTCTTTCAAGGCCTCTATCGTAGTTGCACGATATTCCTCCTCCTCGCTAACGTCACGCGAAACTGATTCCTCGTTTCACACGTTGCCTTGAGATCTTCCCCTCTCTCTTCCAGCCGGACGCGTCGCATGGGACGTTTCCAGACAGCGTCCCTCCCTGATTATGCGCCTGGCCTTCTACCTTAGGATCTGATGAACGTTGCATCGCGAGGATAGCATTTATTTCCAAGAGAGATCAAGAGCGACTGTAGTTGCGTAGGTTTCTGCGATACTTCGCGAGAACATCTCGCTCCAGCCTGAATACAACGTGTGGCGATAAGCCGCGCATGGGAAAACCAATGTTTGTGGGAACTACATTGATGTAACCGTTTGTGCTCTGTGAGCATCAGAGGTACCGTCCATACAATGGCATGAAGTACCAGAGTTCGTGCGCATGGCGCCACCGTCCGCGAGACATAAGCAAACATCAAACACATACGTATTTACTGTTGGCAAATTCGAAGAACTGCGGAGCTGATCACGCAGTGCCTCAATACGCACAGTACATGTGAGGACACATCACTCCTTAAAGCCTATATAAAATTCACAGTGGAAGAGGGTAGTTGCACTAGTTATAGCACGCGGCACGACATCGAGAGATGTGGGTTCGGATCCCAGTCCTGGCGAATGATTTCCTCCCAGTGTATTTCACAAGTTTGTGTGATCACTATCGGGTGACTCCGTTTATGTTACTGCGCGCCCAGTTCTGTAGTTATTTAACTTGGTGGAAAGATTTAATCTACACAATTTAAGAGGAAGCTCTCAAATTTATACAAATAAGTATAGTCTCTCCTGATTCTCGGTTTATACATTTCAGATCTCCGTATGTTTGCCGCCTTGATAATGACAATATATATTGAGAGTGTTGTCGATATTTGTTAAATAGATTTGAAATTTACTAATTTTCTCTTACAATCATCTGCCCATCTTTTTACCTTTGAGCCCATGTAACTGCAAGTTCAATTTGTGATAAATATATCGTGGAATGGGAGGATTGCGCTGAAGTCATAACATTTTTCGATAAATAGCACGGATATGAAGAAGCCAACATTAATACATCATGCTTAGACACTTGGATTGAATGAAGAGACACAAAAAAGGAGATAGTTTATAAAACATGGTGCCGTTCTGGCAGTGTTCGTGACCATTTTCTGTTTTTGTTTTTGTAATATTTGAATATTTTTTATGTCTGCCACAGTGGCAAATAAACGCCTAGGTTATTGACTTGAGTATGTGGCATTAAGGCAGCGTAATCTCCTGATTCGATCCCATAATTTCCCCGCTTCCTTTGCGAGTATCAAAAAGGTTTTGGGGGTATCGATTGAGCGTTGAGTGACATCATGATGAGGTAATTCCCCGTGGGGCTGATTTCGTCGAGCTTTGTCCGTTCATTCATCAAGTCTCACGCTAGATGAGTGGTTTGGGTGTGATTGCGAGGAGGGACGTAATGAACGAGAATGGTGGCGCAATTGGGAAAGGGGACTTGTGTGACGTGAAACAGAAGGTGTCGTGATACCGCGAGATATGCAAAGAAGTCGGGGACGAATTGGCGCTAGTGACTTGTGGTATAGGTCACCACGCGGATGGCCCACGCTCAAGCCCTAGCGTTAGCGAAAAGTTTTCACTGGTACCCGGATCACCACTCGACTCCTATGAGAAAAACACTTCTGATAGTGTACGCTGTCTGTCAGCTGGGACGATAAACTAAACCCCCTTATTTTGCTTGCTTGTAATTTGGGGAGGTGACCGATAAACTGAGGTCAATTACGCCACAACGAACAGGAGGGTAGGCTGGTCATTTTTTCACGCAGTAAGGTGAAAACATTTTCACAGCAAAGGATTTTTTGGCGATTCCGCAAACATTACTGTGGTGAGTGATTGATTAATTTTTATAAATAGTTGAGAAAACATGAAAAGTACACACCGTTACTTTTTTGACGAGTATGAGTTAGTATTTTTAACGAGTTAGTGTCAGATAATGCTGACTCTAAGTTGATAAATGACGGGGGAATTGTCGTTTACAATGCAAAAAACCTCGAAGAAGTACATTAAGTCATGTTTTCCGCCTTTTCTGAAACGTTTTCTTCCATGAATCTTGTATTATAACAAATTCTGTACCCTAAGTATTACTGGGTCACATTGGTTCATTATTATCCACTCCGCATAGGTTGAAGTTCATTTTTTTCAATTGCGGACATAACTACTAGTTCTTAAAGAATTTAATCAAGATTAGATGTCCGGACTAAATAACCTTGAATCATCAAGCGTGATGTTTTTGGCGTTAATCGAGTCTTTTGCAATAAATTATCTCCAGTAAAGTAATCCGCACATATCACGAAGACTTTAAGATGAAAATCCAGCCAGATCACTAAAATAATAGAGTTTTCTGAAGATTTCTCCAGCAATTTGGCATATCAATGCTAAAAATAATGCCCAATCTTCCAATTAGAGACAGGCTTTAAAACAGATGAAAAGCAACAAGTAAATGCATTTACCGACGATTTCAACTTAAGATGGAACAGATTAGGTCTTGCATGAACTCCGATAACTATTTGGAAATTGCATAGTCATAATGTGAAAGCAACTGATTCTTCATCACTCACTCAGTGATTCAACCCGAAGGTTGGTTTGGATAGTTGAGGGTAGAGCTTAGTACCTGGACTATAGTAAGCCACAGGCGTGTGAATTTCACACATTCAGGGTAGGGGGGCCAGTTCCTTTCCCTCACACTTCGAGGATTTATTTTTATTCGGGGGCGTCCAAAGGCTTCACCCGGATTTGACCCGGGACCCTTCGATCAGTAGCCAAGTGCTCTACCCTGTTTCCACGCTCCCCCTGATTCTTCATAGAAAATTAAAATACATAAAAATAGGCAATGCAATATTTTGATTGTATTATTAATGTTACAGTGTTATTTTTCAATTTATGTCTGCCTAGTGATAAATTTATCTGACGAAGTATAAGGATTTGTAAGTTTAAATGCTTACATGTTTATTAATTTCAAAGATGCTTCCTTTCTTATGATAAACCGTTTTTTTGCAGAGCCTTAATAGCCGAATCTCTCAAAAATGTTTGGAACATGGTAGTACGAATTCATTCGCACTACTATGGTTTTGAACCCCAGATGGTGCTCACACTAATGTTTGAGATAACTACTCAGCACAGAAAATAATGTTCGGAACAAGAAGTTGTCGCTGGCAGGATCTGAGTTTATAACGTAATACGTTTTCACGGAGTGTTCGGTCAATTCAATCATTTAAAGCGCAGCGTACAAGAAAAATATTTAAACCCAAATAAAATGAGTTAACCCATTACCGAATCCATTAGGGTCATAACATATCCCCTAACGGACACTTTTTCATCCTTCAATTGACGATTCCATCTTTCTTTCCGCAGGCACGTGACCATTTGGGCGGGGAAAACGTCATTTCCTGGTGAAGAGAAAAAGAAGATCGTCACCTTTGTTACATCCTGGAAAACAACACGAAAATGGTTTTCTCGACACCCGAAGAACGCCAGGCTCTGAAGCCACATCTGTCCAAGAGATCTTCAGTGAGAAAAAAGTAAGTTATTTAAAAAATTCACTTTGCTGCTAGCCAGCGGTTACTTTTGGTATTCTTTTTGGTGTGGCTGTTTCGTCACGGCTTCGTATCTAGAACATTAACTACCTCATCACTTTTCCTTCATTTAGGTACCGGAAAAATGAACCAACAATGTTCGTTAACCTACCGTTTTTTAATCGTTCTTGATGAAACTACTTTGGCTAGACTGAAGCTTTCTTATTTTTGTCTCACTGATTGGCGTTCAACTGAAAATAGACGAAACAAAGCACCAAAAAAGGCATTCGATCAAACAGGTGAATAATTTTCAAAAGAATGGGATTTTCCGAGGAAAAACGCGCCTCGTGGATTTAGTTATACATTCAGAAAATTAAAGCCTATATAAATCACTATTTCATGGGTGAATATCTAATTCGAACAGCTGCGGTGTTACCAAGAAAATCTTTCATCCCCACCGTTTGAGCGCAGTAATAATTGCGAGCTTAAACGAAGAGTTTCGTGGTTAACTGTAGCGTCAGAACACCGATGGAGCAATGCAACCGGTCGATACTTTTTTACCGTGCGGTGGACATGTCCAGTAACAAACACTCACGAGAATTCAACGAGTGGAGAAAATAAATAGGATATTAAAAGAGGGATGAAATTTCCCAACGGTGTTCTAAAAATACATTCCAACGTAAACCTCGGCAGTAGAAGAGACTTTTCAGTAGAAACTCGATCCCTACCTGGGTGCCACGCGGAGAACACTTCAAGGGCAGTCCACCGTCCGTGAGACTCCTAAGGGTGAGACGTTGAGCTGTTGACTCATTGGTGCCTTTCGTAATGAGAAGGCTAATGCTGACGCCGGGTTTCACTTCACCCTTTCTCCTTTCTTCAGATTAATCCTTCCCTTAAAATCTTACACACTTATCGTAAAGCCTGTTTCACACGATACTTGATTCAGCACAAGACTTAGTATGCTAGCCGGTACTTGAGAGTGAGGACGGAATCCAGCCGTCCTATAGAAGGTTGTACACGATCATTGACACATCATTGATCACAACTTTGACCTGCCCTATACTGCGAAGGGAGGATGTGCGTAGACTTGAGGCGTTTGAGATGTGGGTTTGGAGAAGGATGGAGAAGGTTAGCTGGATGGCTAGAAAGACGAACGAGGAGGTATTGGATATGGTTGGAGAGGAGAGGAAGCTTGTGGTGGAGGTTCGGAGAAGGCAGAAGAGATGTACGGAGGAGGTTTTGAAAGGAGAGGGGATGCTGAAGAGGGTGATAGAGGGGATAACATTGGGGAAGCGTGGAAGAATAAGGTAGAGGATAGGTATCCTGGACGAAATTAGAGGAGGAAGAAGATATGAGGATTTTAAGGAGGATCTAATGACGGGACATCATTAGGAGGGAAAGCGAGACAACGTTTCAGAAATTGGGATGCAGGATGGGGACTGTCTAAGAACCTACCAATCAGCTGGTAGACTACTTAAATGAATGACTGAAATACATGTAATACTTGTACTGGAACCAATAAAGGATTATTATTATTATTATTGAACTTGTAATGGCGAGGAAGCGTTATTTTCATTCATATCCTGGAGCATGTCTACTATATTTTTAAATTAACCAACCTTTGGAGGCAAGCGACCAAAAGAAACTGTCTAAACAATTTTATTTATTGTTAATTTCGCTGCCAGAAAATTACTAATAGCCACAGGTGGAATATATGGCGCTGATTTCAGACAAAGAAGATAGCACAGCGAGTCTAAAAACTAACGTGATCGGCCGACATCTACTAAATCCTACTGGGATAGAGCAGCATTTAACTGGTCCCGAATCAATAATGAGATCAAGTAGATACGATTGTGATTATGCTTGTTAGACAGCATGATGGTTCTGATTCACATGATACCGGAAAGGATTCATACTAGCGAGTACCCTAGAATGTCAGCTGGTTCAACCATCACGTTAAACGGGCTTAAATAGCAAGCTGTAAATAACCTCTGCCGAGGGTCACCAACTCTGCATGACAGCGTCTTCTTTCTCTATAATACCTATCATGTGCAAGCGAGAAACCCCAGAGTTCTGAGTTGAATAAATATTCATCGACATTACCGAATTCGCGGACATTCGGCTTGAATTCGGAAGCAGTAATGGGTTTACCCGACTCTGAAAACGATATCAAGGTATTCCTCCCACATTTTTATTTGATTATTCCACTAGCTGATTGATAGGTTTTTGGACAGTCCTAATCCTACATCCCAATTTCTAAAACCGTTTCTCGTTTTCCCTCAAATAGATGTCCCGCCATTAGATCCCTATTAAATTCCTCATACCTTCTTCCTCTATTTAATTCGTCCAGAATTCCTATCCTCTTCCTTCCCCTTCCACGCTTCCCCCCTCCATCACCCTCTTCAACACGCCCTTTCCTATCAAAACTTCCTCCATCCATCCCTTCTGTCTTCTCAAAACCTCTGCCACCAGCTCCCTCACCCCCCCTACCATATCCAATACCTCCTCGTTCGTCTTCCTCGCCACCCGGCTCACATCTCAAACGCCTCAAGTCTACGCATACCCTCCCTTCGCAATGGCCAAGTTTCCGATCCATACAGCGCCAGCTCTATATTAGAGTTTTTACTAGTCTTTTTTTACGTGTCTTCTCCGAACCACCCTCATAAATCCCCCTCTTTGAAAATGTTTCTTTAGCCAGGGCAAATATGCACCTGAAGTCCCAAACACTAAACTAATTATCCTCAAAATTACTACCCAGATACGTAAACTGCTCGATCTGCTCTATTCTGTGCCCCCCCTCCCCTCACGCTTGTATTCAGCCCCGCCTTTTTAGTTCTAGAAAATCTCACCACCTTCGTCTTCTTATGATTTATCTTCACCCCATACCTTTCGCACTGCATCTCTAAAGACTCATTATTCCCTGTAAACCCTTGGCAGACAGACAAACCAATGCTTGATTATCTGCAAATCTCACTGATTTTATCAGATCTCCTCCTACCTTTATTCCTACCTCCATCTCCCCCAATGCCTGCCTTACCATTAATTTCTTATGAATACACGTTAAAAAAACAACGGCGGTAGTGTGCACCCCTGCCGCACTCCCCGTCCTATCAAGGCCCATCCCGATTCTCCATCGGCTACCCTAACCTGAATCGTACGGTTCATACACAGATTTCGAACGAGACGTATGTCCCTCCAATCGACCCCTAATTTCTTCAACACTCCCATTAATTTCGTCCAGTCCACCCTATCAAGCAACTTCTAGAAATCTTCAAAGCAAGGAAAATGATCCTGCCCATACTCTAGGTTTCTTTCTACTAGCGTCCTCATCACTCCAATAGCGCCTCGCGTTCCCGTCCCTCTCCTAAATCCAAACTGGTCTTCACCCAGGTTAGCCTTATTCTCTATACTTCTATTCATGATTCTCAGAATTACTTTGCCCGCATGGGATATTAAGCTGATTGTCCTATAGTGTTCGCACGTTTTTACCTTGCTCTTCTTCGGTATCGGGATTAGTAATGCCTCCGCGAAGTCTTCCGGCCAAACTCCATCCTCATAAATACTACGAATAACCGCAAAAAGTGTTCCTCTTCCATTCTTCCCCATACTCTTTAGAAACTCTGCAGATATGTTATCTATTTCCACCGCCTTTTTTCTTTTCATATCTCGAAACGCTCTTTCGATTTCACTATCTAGGATACCTGGTTCGATGGCATATCTGTCGATGCCGTCTTCCCTTTCGATATTTAACGTACTTGCCCTTATTTCATTACCAAACGGCTCTTCAACATATTCCTTCCACTTCTCCTGGATCTCTTTTGGTTCTACGATCAACTTTCCTGTCTCGTCTGGTATCGTTGCAATTCTCCTTCCCTTACTACCGCCCGTCACACAGTTTACTGAAATCGGAAAAAGCTGGCCAAAACCCAAAAAATTGTTTTTTTTCAGTCCGGAAGTTGAAACATTGACAATCATTTTCCATAGATTTTTCCATTACATTCGTCATGACTATTTTCAAGCCACATCAATTGAAAAGATTTTCCATGGACGTTACAATGGTGTTAATACGGGGGAATCGATTTTTTAATATAATTTCTAACGTTAGCCAAGTTAGCATTCAGCCCGCTTTTCTTGGAAGGAAATACAGGCTCTAACACTGGCATTTAACGCGTATATTTTAGTCTTTGGAAGGATATAGCAGCTTTTTTATGCTAATGCTAACCTTCTAAGACAATAAAACTTATTTTGAAGGGTACCAGCCAGCAGCTGGTGTCTAATTGTCGCCGACCCCCTCACTGCTGCGGGCTTCGCGAAAAGGGTCTTTTTATGACCCCGCGGACCTTTTGTGCGGTCCTTTCAGCGTATTAATCTCCTTCGTCAATATTGGAGTAAAGCAGGCTATGTTTTGGCAGACTGGTAGCTTCACTTTGAAGGATTTAATATAGGATTGATTATGACTGGAGGCAAATCTCGCTCAAAAATATACTAGCGTGTACAATCATCAAATAAAGATTGCCATACTTGAAATTGAAATCAGTTCGTAAGAAAACACTGCTCATCAGAAAACAACAAAGTTGTTTTTTTATCTAGAACGTTTCCTCTTTGTTACACCCGTTGTACACAACTGTAATGGTCTATTTTGGAACGTGTGACAGTCATCATCCAAAAGCATGATGAAAGTGGGTAGAGCTTGCTTCGCATTAGGTAATCCCGACGGCGTGGCGAGTGAATTGCAAACATTCAGAACAGGGAATGGAAGGGGAAGTCGCCGATTTCCCCGAAAGATCCAGTAAGTCATTGGTTTGGTTAGGAGCGTCCAAAGGTCTCCAACGGACTTGGACTCGAGGACTTTGGTCGGTAGAAGAGCCCTCGAACCACAGTGCGTGAATAATCTCTAAGAGAAATCGCGGAAAAAATAAATATAAAAACAACGATTTAATTTGTGAGCTGATGTACCTGGACAGCATTTCAGGTTATTTTTTTATCATTTGTTTTAATTGGAAATCCGCCGAGCGCCCGTCTTATCGCATATTGCCGTTTCGAGATATAAAAAAGCTGGATGTCTTTCATGTCCTGTACGGCAGGTTCCCTTTTCACAGCAAATATGTATGATGAAATGAAAAGTTGAGAACCATTAAGCACCCGAAGGATGGAAGCAACAAGTTCCCATACGTATTCCCATTATGGTAATAGCGCATAGAGTAAATAGCACGTAGTCAAGGGAGAATCAGAACTATGGTCGGCAGTGAAGCGCTCAGACCACCATACTATCAACAATGAGTGCGAGTGATGGTTGTGGCCGAAGCTTTGAGGAATTCCATTGCGAAATAAAGAGAACTTCAAATAAAAACTATGCGATTCCACTGAATATTTTTTGTAGCCTGTTTTGCTTTTAGAAAAAATAAATAAAAAATACCTCGTTTCGCATCGTGGAGGTTGTTTCCTGAAGGAGCCACAGTGTAGTAAAACTATTTGAAGCAATAAAAATACACAGTTTTGCAACCGCAACGAAGGTTGGTTTATATATGATGCTACAGTGTTGCGAAACTAGTTTAAACAAAAAAATATAAAGTGAAATCCCAAAGTTGCTATTTGCAGATCTCTTAATTTTACTCATTTTAATTTAGCTCCGACGCACCACTCGGAGAGAAATCGCGAGAAAAATAAACTGGAAAAAGCCGTGACAATTTTCGAGCAGAAGCATTGAGATATCAGTTTAGCCTATCGGTAAAGCATTCATTTTTTCAATGAAGCCCGCGGAACTTCCGTTTCATCGCATATTCCCTTTTCGAGACCAAAATAATAGTAAAGTTTCCTTAAATAGTCGAGGACCTTTAGTGCAGCCAATTTCTTCGATGGAATGGATCGCTAGGCAAAAAGGTGGCTGGAGCGGTAATCGTGGGTCATTGAGTGAACACCTTAATTTTTCAAGAGGTCGAAAAACGTTCTAGCACAATATTTCATTTAAGTACATTGTTTAAGCGGTGGAACTTACCATACAGGCAGTAATGAAAATTATACAAGAATAATATTTTACATTTTTTCCTTAATTAAAGCATGTTACGACCTAGGTTTTCGGTGGGGTATTCGAAATTCAGGGGAAAATATATATAAGTACAACGTTTTTAATATCTGACTCGGCGTCACACCTTGATATATGCTGGAATGAACCATTAACATAATATGAAATGTATTACTTCGCGTTTAGAAGAAAGCATTTGCACATGTACTCGAATTTTCCGAAATGTATCTCATGTGCTGTAAGGCTACGCGTTAAACTAGTGTTGAATTGCCAAAAAAAACAAATCTGTAAAATGCAATTTTTTTACTTTTATCATTAGATATCACTAATGAGAACATGTATGCTACATTTCACGCAAATGAACACATAGACAAAATTCGGTTCAACCACCATAAGCACACGGGACGAAGGAAGCAACAAGTTACCTGAAACAAGCAGCAGACGGTCAAGGGCGAGTTGAGACTTCAATGATTTCTAGCGCGCATTATATGATGACGCCGAGTGGATGCGCCACTTTCCTCTTATCTCAATGACTCCACACGCCACCCCCATTCACAATCATACGGATAGCGGATGAAGAAGCAATCATTCATGGAGACGTGTTTATTGCCCCCCAACGGGAAGACAACTCGTCCTGTTTGCCCTGTGGCACCTCAAGACAGGTGCAACCTTTCGGTGCGTCTTAGTTTCGACACAACACCGTCAAGGCTGCATGATTACGGTGCATTTGTGACCAAGAACATTCTGAATCCATTGAATGTTTACGATGGCTATTTATCCTCTCATATACTATACACTCATAATACCATAATGTCGTGATGACTTACGCTGTCCTAGGCTACGCAACTACGTCACATGTCACTTGACCGACTTGACCGCACGGATTTGAGGGAAAAATCAACAAACAGCAATTCGTTTATGCCCGAATAGTCGACGAGCAAACTCATTGGAGCGCTGAAATTGTAACTGTGAAATTAAATACCAAAGTTAATGCAAATGTTGTGCGTTTTTTAAATATGACGTGCCCTATTAAGTCATCAAAAGAGTTTTCTACACTTCAACGCGGTTTTTAAAGGGAGTTGTTTCCCACAACAGAGCAGAGCACTATTTGTCATAACCATGTCGAAAAAAACGTTGAACCGCATTCGCTGCGACATATTGTTCAGCTGTCCACTCACGCAGAGCATTGAATGCCGTAAAAGATTTCACTGTTCACGCAAACACTCCCTTCATGCTCCACTGAAATTCTAGAAAGGCGGGGATAATTATCCTAGATTGAGACTCCATTTACTCCACGTATCTTCCAGCCAAAATTTGGTCTCTCTCTATAGTTTTGTTGTTTTCTAGCGTACACGTAAAGGGCCCAAAGAGAGAATTAATAACCATAATAGTAATTTTATGAGTCAATACATATTCCCTCGATATCTCTTCAGTTATGTAAAAAAATAATCTGGAAGTACAGAATTTGAGGCATTACTTATTTAATGTTAAACAATTTCTCTTGTTCTCGCACACACTTTCTTCGTGCTGGATTCACGTGAGTTAAATTCAAGAGAATTCCAGGGTTTTCACAAGCGTGATTAAAATACAGGGCAAAACATAATATGTAGGACGTGGTACTCTTACCTCTAAACGCCAACTGCGACGTTGACGTTCCAACATCATTTACAGGAACTACGAATGATTGGTTGCACTAATGTACTTCAAGTTGGATGCATATTTGTTGGTGTTTTACTAAGTAGTTTTATTCTCCTGCTAGAGCTTTACCAAGTTTCATCGCCTTTCTCCTTCCGCCCTGAAGAAGACTGATGGGAAGATTTGTCTTATAACTTCAGAGGCGTGATTGAGGTTTAAAGAGCCTCATTTACATGAGTGCACTTTGCTCCCGAATTTTGCGAGGAAAACAGAGTTCCTTAAGCCTATCTTCAGTACGTATGTATACGCAAGCCATCCATTTTAGTTTTGCGTCGTCAGCGGGGAAATATTTGTATTTTGATAATGCATGACACTTCCGTCCTTTCAAAGATAACTTCGACCGAAGGAAAGCGAATCTTCAAAGATACATATTTTATTTATGAAGATCCAAGACATTATTTTTGGGGAGTCCGTCCTCACACACCAGCCTCGCTCGTCCTCTTCTTACCACTTGACTGTAATCAAAGCCCGCACACACACATTTTCGGTATTTCTCAATGCACAGAAGATACCACGAGATTTCAACAAAATGAGTTTTATCTTCTAGCTACCGTAGGTCCTTTTCCTTATGTCGATCGCTTTTTATAAATGTATCTTTGTTGATATGGAATATTAATCCAAGGTAAAAATATGATGATTCGTCGATAACGTTTCCCAAAACTTTATTAGCATATTCATCAACATCTACAAAGTAACCTGAAAGTCACCTCAAGGCTGGATGGCAGAGGGTGAGTTATCACCAAAATGCACTACACTATACTCTAATACAGCCAATTAAACTAAGGCTATTAATGCAATAGCAAAAATCTGCAAATACCTACTTGCCAGGAGGAGAAATTTCACCAACACGCACCAAACTATTGGTATGCTACCAATGTTAGAGAAACTATTTGTATTAATTTATTTTACAAATACTGTACATGCACAGAGATACAGGAGTTACACAGGAAACATACTAAACGTGCTGTTAGTACTACGCAGCAGATTATGAAACAAGCATCTTGAGTGCTTGTTCCATACACACATACACATTACGCCATTCTCTTTCGGGGTAGGCACATTCAAGAAGTATAAATTCTAGGTGGCAGGCCTGTCAAGTTCTCTCTGCTTTAATACTTTCCTCCATACTGCCCTATCCTTGCAAACAACCTCTGCTTCCGTCACGCTCATGCATTGAAGGCTCTTAATATTCCTTCTCTTTAAGAGTCTCTTCCACCGCATTTGTCCATGAATTCCTTGGTCTACCCCTTACTCTCACACCAATCACTCCACCATCATAAATCGGCTCCGTTTTTCGACTCTCATTCGTTCTCTCGACGTACCCCACCCATTGCCACTGAGTGGTTCTCAAAATTAGCCCCTTTGTGATTGCGAAATCGTTTATGAGTAATGTGAGAAAGTGAAAATGGGTAAATTCACTCCATTCTTGTCTTGCATGTATTGTCTTGGCACAGCATATTTTGCTACCTTCCTGGAGGCAAAATTCTGAGTATTTGCCAAGATAATGGATTGCAGCTTTTAATGTAATACATACACACCCATCACGCCGTTTTCCCTTTCGGGTCAGGCACAGTGAAAATGTTTAATTCTCGGTGATAGGCCTGCAAATATGACTCTGTTTTAATAGTTTACTCCACACTGCATACCTTGCAGTGACGAATAAACTGCCTAAGCTAAAGAAAGGTAGAAGTGAGTAACTAAAAAAGTCAAATTTTCGACCATTGATTTTATTAGTGAACACTTCTGCTAATCCCGAGGCATCTCTGCTGCAGCGCCATTTCAACGGGATTTATGCTTTTTGAATTTAATAAGGGCAGGATATCGATAATAAGAGGAAAATTAATGTGTTTCGGTACCTTTTTTTCCAAATAGTATAAGTTTTCCTGAAAAACTTGCTTCTTTTTTTATTTATTATTTCGTCAAAACGACATTTTAGCGTGATAGATATGATATTTGTTCGCGGATTTCACTAATTTTTGTCACTAATTCTATTATAATTCCTAGTTTCACTTGTAAAAATAAGTGTGGCTGAATGTATTTAGTTGAGGTAATCGGATTAAGGACATTTCGTTCTATTAAGTAACAGGAAGAGGAAAAAGTTACATTAACTTCAGTCTAGGGGAGAACGATGGAAGAAGGAGGATTTATCTTTATCCGAGGTATACTTTCTTAAACACCGGACGTAATTTTCTTTATGTCTTCCATTCTTGATCCCGCGCGGGAATTTTGTCCGTAACTTCCTACGTACCTGCATGATGTTCTTTTGGAGGCTTATACGTCTAGAAGTCCGCCTAATAAGTTCGTCCCTTCAGCTCGCAGCGTTTATATAAAGCCTCTTTTCTTCCGAAATCATAGCAGGACTTTATCAAACAAATTACTAAGAAGGTATTTTTTTAAATAAGAAACCCTAAAATAAGATTCGCTGCTTAAGGAGGTTCTACTGCGAATGCGTGGGTCAAATACTGAATTCCATATTTTCGTTAGCATTGTTTAAAAAATGCCGCTTTCGCTGATGAAATGCTGTATCTATTGGAAATCAAAATAAAGTTTTACAATGTGCATATGATTCGAATAATATTTTTTTGAAATAAAAACTTTCCTGCCACAGCAAAGTCGCTATACCCTAGGTATGGCGACCTTGTGCCATAAGGGTCTATTGCAGCGCCATTTTTATTGAATTAACGCATTTTGACTTCATTTATTGCAGAAAGTTGCCAATCACTCGTAAAATAAGACAGTAAGGTTCTTATAATTTATTGTTATTCCATTCCGAGAAATAATAAGCTTCTTTTAGACGTTATTTTGCGAAATTGGCATTCATATTAATTGAAAAAAATACTATTTTCCCTGTTTATTCTATTCTTGCATTTATAAACTTTAATTTTGTCGATTTGCGAAAAAATAGCGTGGAAAGGTATGATTTTACTGCTCATTTCAAACAGAGGACACTTTTTCTATGAGTAGGTACATAATATTATTAAACATTTTTTTAATTTGGGCAACTGTAAGAAGCATTAAGTATTGTAAAGTCAAGGACGAAAAAAAATTATTTTATATGACTGATGTTCTCAGCAATTAACAAAATATCCACGTATATGGACATTTTAACTTGACTCATTTTTTCACCCTGTACGCTGAAAACGCCTTCACAACCGAAGATTTCTTTGCGATTCAGTGAACTTTACTGCGGTGAGTAATTGATTTATTTTTTCAAATAGTCAAGAAAGCATACAAACTACACACTTTTCCCACGTAGGAACTTTTGCCTTAGAAAAAAATCCACCTGGACCGGGAAACGAACCACGGACGTTTGGCTTGCCGGGCCAATGCGCAGACCACCACGCTGCCCCAACTTCCTGATGCAATTTGGGAAGGATTTAAGGGATTCCCTGCGGTCGATCAAGGATCACACTCATTAAGGAACTTTTCCATACACGCAGCTACATTTCTGAGGCCATCTATGCGTAAGAAATTCCTCATTTTTTAAATAAAGTCTCTCTGGAGTGCATACCCGTACCATTTCCCGTTGAAAACGGCTTTTACTTTTGGGCAAATATCTCGAAAAGTAGTACGGAAAGTGTCTTCTGTTTTGTTATCATTGGAAAGATGAGATATTTTTCTTTACATCATCATCATCAACATAAGAGTAATATACCGGTTAGAGGTAGGTTATGTTGAAAGTCAGAGAATATGCAACAGACTCTTACACGTGACGTGCCCTATCTACCTATAGTAATTTCTTTCTTCCCCTTCCCCGCTTACCCAACATCCTTCCCTCTATCACGGCTTTCAGCAAACCATCACCCCTCATTACCGCTTCCAGCCACCTACCCTGGCTTCCCCTAATCTCATCCACAAGTTTCCTCTCCTCACCCACCAAGTCAAGCGCTTCCTCATTTGTCTTCCTTTCCGTACAACGCACCTTCTCCATCCTCCTCCACACCCACATCTCGAAAGCCTTCAGCCTATTTTCGTCTTCCTTTCTCAAGGTCCAAGTTTCTGCCTCATACAACGCCACCCTCCATCTTTACGATGACGCCAAATTCACCATTTTTACGTGAAGTGGTATCTCGCTCAGCTACCTTAAGTAACTTTACGGTAGAACCACCTTAATTAACGATTCACGTAGGCTAGGCTTAACGGTCATGCTTATCCTTCAAGAGATAAGGTCAAATAAGATTTAAATGTAACTCGTACGCGAGGATAAGTAAAGACAGGTTTTTATTTTTTATTTTATGGTGCTCAGTCAATCAAGGTCGCCGTGAAACCACATAATATCCGATACGTGACCACGCAACATCCGTCACCCGTGGCGTGATTCGGAACTTGGCGTCCTTTGAGGGAGCGCTTACCCAGCGTGCCAGTCGCCTAGAACGCACGTGTTCATTCCCGAATGAAAGCGATTACTCACTGCATCGCGCGGGGCATATCAGCACCTAGATTTCTCGCGGTTATCTTGTCGCCGCTCCCGACACATCTCTTTAAGTGGACTTCCGTTCGGGAAGGAAGTAGGCACACGCTTCTGAATGTTGTTTCTTTCGCCGTATTAAGAGGAAGAGAACGGGACGATTCAGGCGGCGTATCCCTGTTACTTTTCCTCGTCATGGGCCGAGCACGCTTAAAAGCGTCAAGCACAGCATGCCGATGCGCGGGAAAGCGAGTTTGCACCTGCGTAATCAATATTTCGTGGCTATCCTCCGCAGATTGTATCTCCGAGCCATCAACGCCTTCTCCACCCTTTTATGGAGTTCCGATTGTTGTTTGAGGAACGTGGGAGACTCACACGTGCTCAGGAAGAATTTAATCAGGCCAATCGTGAATCAAATACGAATACCGGAGGAAATAAAACTCTATAAACCAACACGATTCTTGATTTAATACAGCTTGAGCGGGAATTATTCCTTGCCATAATTGAGTCCATACCCGATTTGATTCTTAAATTTGAGCAGTTAATTTAAGCTCTAACCAGAAGGCTAAGCGGTGTGACTGATGGAATGAAAACACTGTAAAAGCTCTTTCCCCATCTCTCTCTACCTGTACTAACAGTAAAAGCTGTTAGGGAAAAGAATAAAAGGTGGATGGACTCGTGGAAACGCATGAAATGGAAGGATAGAGATGAAGGAACGAAGAATAAATATACAGAGAGAAAAAGAATGAATGCAGAAGAGTAATGAGGGAAGAAAAAGAGATCGCCATCCATAGATACACTTGGAATAATTTGGATGAATGTGTTGAAAAGAGACCTAAGGGAGGGAGATATATCCTCGGAGGACGTGTGGAAAGAGGGAAACATAGAATAACAGAAAGAGATGGGGATGATTGGCTAATACCTAGACCCATACACGGTGGAACAAGAACGGCTATGAATGAATGGAAGAAGCATGTAGTAAATATAATTATAATAATTACGCAAAAATTTTGTTCTATTAGATGACTGAAATTCTCAGTAATTGACTAAATATACACTTATTTTCAAATGCACAATTTTCACATTTTTTTATTAACATAATTTTCACTTGAATCATTTGTCTCACGCCTATGGGACAGAACTACTTCGCTTTTGAAATTAAGGATCTCTTTTAGTGTATAGCCGTATCACATCCCGTGGAAAATAATTTATATTTTTTGGCCAATATCTCTAAACATATCAACATTAGTACGGTATGCTTTTGTATCATAAGAAGGATGAAATCTTTTTCATCATATTGTGGCCAAATTAATTAAATTTTAATAACAGTGATATCTCGCTCAAACTACCGTAAAGCTACGCATGCATACATTATTTCCACCTTCAACCAGCTATCAAAATAAAATTTCGCCAAGGGTATAACTTTTAAACAATAGGGGAATTATTATTCTCATTATGTTATCTGCAACCACATCCACTCAAGGTACACCCGAACTTCCCTCTCATTGAGCTCAAATCCGTTCTATATAATTTTATTCAATCAATTTCAGTATAAGATGAATTTAAATAATGGAAAACACTCTCAGATAAGATTACAAGAGAAATTTATGTCAAAAGATGCACTTACTCTGAGAAAAGGCATACTTCATTTCGTAACTTTATGTGGTTGTTATGATACAAATTATGACCAGGGTTAGAAATCCTGCGTGATTAAACAAGGTCGAATGGATAAAGGTGTTGCTGCGAAATTGAAAGCTGAAATAATAATATATTTTTAAAGATATTATAATAATATCTTTTTTTTAAACAATAGCAAAATAATTATTTTCACCAGGAATAGGTGTCCTCAGATTTTGTGGTACTATACTGACTTTAACAGCGCATTCCAGTGGTTTAATAATTTCTGCAGCAATCAGTGACGACTCATTTTCCTATTTAAAGAAAATTTACGGTACTAACTAAGTCCTACATGCCATTATAACCTTCTATTCGATTTTCCCTTATTTTCCCTTTCATTTCCCTCCCGTAAGGTAAGTGAAAATTTAGACCTAATATTTACAAACAGATGAAAATCGAAATTCAGGTGTTCAGGCATGTATATCTCTAATGCTACCATACCGATAAAAGCCAAAGCCAATGCAATGTAGGTGGGGGAGAGCGGTGCTAATGAAGGAGAAACCGGCTGAACCGATTTAGTTGATTTTGGTGTCAATTGTTTCGTAGAACATCACATATATCTGAAAAATCCCCGAATTTCCAATTTCGACCCATATAAATTGTAAATTGAAAAAAAAACACCTCTTAACTCAAACTCATAAGCCCCATATTAAATTTGCACAGCAGAGCTAACGTCAATAAGGTTGCACTTTAGCGGGGATGATTATATTTGGTAAGCATTGTAGTAACGGCCTCCATGTACCTATCAGACTAATAACAGGGAAATAACCTCCACAAAAACATGTATTTAAAAAAATCTATACAAATAAAATTCGCATGACTGACTATTTTGCCCGTCATTTTGATGGGTTATCAGATAGCAATAGTACGAGGCACCAGATTGGAGATCGCGCATCGAATTACCCACTTCGCCTACTTACAATTAGATACTGTATCACCTCTCTCTCTCTCCATTCAGAGGGGCTTCTTCGTCGAAGTCCCTTTGCCCAACCGGGTGTCCTCCCGCTTTGTGAATTGCCCCCGCCACTAGACCCGAGAAGAAGCGTGCGGTTTACCCGTCCGCTGGAGCGTCAACAGGTGTCGTATGACATGGTGTGTGCGTGCATATGGCCGGTCGCACGCGCGCCCAACAAGGGGACGGTGGTAGCCATGGACGCCTCCTCGTCAAGTCTCCATTGTCTCGCTCGATTAAACGTGTCCGAGCGACGACAGGTGAACCTATATAAGGGTTTACGACTCCCCTGAATTCTCCGGGAGACTCCCGGAGTTGGGACTCTCTCTCTCTTATGGCACTACACTCCAGATTGAGACTGTCCTCCCTTACCTTCTGGTTAGGGTTGACATACGTCAGTGACCAAAGGACCTCCTACTTCCAGTATATATAATTATTATCTATTTTCTACAGAGATCCCTATTATAATAATCAATACCGCTCCCGTAGATTTTACCACATCAGAAACCATAGACCAATATACATACACACACATATTCCCTGAAGAGGCAAAAGCCTCTAGTAGTGTCCGCATTTGCTGCTTTTGTTTTGTTTTGCACTGTTGGATACGCCTGCTGTATTTTTTATACGTAACATTTGCAGAAATAAACGTATAGTGAACTAACTGATTTTTGGCAAACGAAAAAGCGTTCTGGCTGAATCAAAAATAGGTTCTGAACTTTTAAAGAAAGCTAACCCGAAATTCTGTTACATCCAATTACAACATATAAGGAACATATCCACTTACTTCCTGTTGCATAAAGCTGAACTCGTAGCATTAGAGGTAGGTACATACTTAGTGCTACCGGAAAAACTGCAGCAAATGATTCAGTATAATTTGAAAGTCATGTCGGCAATATCATGGTTATGCTCTGAAAAATAATGTCCTGTTAATAAAGTTGTCACGTTCAAAAAATGTGAAGGTTTAAGAACTAAAGTTCGATATTTAAATCACAGGTGCAATTAAGTAATGCATATTTTAAGAACATATTTCACTCGAAATATTTTGCTATGTAGAATGACAAAGTTTGCTAAGTCAATTGCATTTTGTATTTGAATATGCAAATTATTAATGCCTAAAAAACATTTGTCATCATTTTGAAATTACCTACGACGTGTTGATGTCCTGAATTATTACTTCACCGTTATGGCAATCAGTGATGTATCTAGATTTTCTGACATTATGGCAAAATGGCCCCGTGGCAAAATGGAAGGGGTCACCCCTTCCATTTTGCCCCCCCCCCACCTTTATCTCATTCTCTATGTCACTCTTTTTGTTTTTACTTTATATTCTCCACATTTTTTATTTGGATATCCGGATAAGATTGTTTAATTAAACATTATTCTATCTTTAGATGGAAAAAAACGGCGCAAAGCCCCCTCCGTGATGGCGCCCCTGACGGCGGCCATCCCCACCAACCATTAGGTAAACCACTGATGGAAACCATACGTCTGCCTCCATATACGTCTGCCTCCATATCTATCTGTTTCCGATCTCCTCCTGAGTCGCAATCATGAATTAGGGCCTCCACCATGCCATTGCAAATTCGCTGCGATTGAAAAATCGCTGTCGCAGAAAACTATCATGGTGCACACACTCAACATCATCAGAAGTCATCAATCTGAAGATTTATTCGCAGGAGTTCGCCACTCCACCATCCTCTCTGCCAACCGGTTCATCATTCT
The DNA here is from genome assembly GCA_963573305.1 of Pyrrhosoma nymphula. Lineage (NCBI taxonomy): Eukaryota > Metazoa > Arthropoda > Insecta > Odonata > Coenagrionidae > Pyrrhosoma > Pyrrhosoma nymphula. Next base: position 64,162,747 of record OY754330.1, on the reverse strand, counting down.
ACGTAATTATTCACTGAGACATCTTTCGTAATTTGTCTGATGTATCTATCCCCGATGTCCGATGTAAACTATCACCAGTGGGTGCATTCCTGTCCCTTCCTTTCCGCGTGACTCGTTCAGAGGGAGCTACTGTCGCATCGCGGGAAAAAATGCGGGCAGCATTTTTTTTGTCTCTGCGACTATTAAGTCACATATGTGCGCAACGGAATTTGAAACAATAAGTATTATTTTCGCTACTAAACAACAACGCGACTAGAAATAGAAAATGAAGACCCTGCCTTAATAGATCACGGATTTCAACTTGTACTTCCAGGACCTTCCTCGATCTTCCCACAGGTCTTCTACCGTACATTCGTCTGCCTAATGCTCTCTTTGATTTTGAGAATCTCTTGTCTCCCAGGAAGCAATGGGTTAACTTCCCATTCTCATAAAAAGAAGAAGTTCAGAAACCTGAACAGAATCCTCGGAGAAACGGATACATCTTTCGGAATAGAGTATTTGCACAAAATTCGTAAACAACTGCAAATGTAATTTTGGTACATAAAAACCCTTCATCCATAATTTTAAACTTGTAAACTCCCTACTTATTTAATTATAAGCGATTATAAAATAATAATTTGAGCCTTGTTCCAAAAAAGACCGAAGCCGTATTGGGACTGCTGAGACGTTACATCAATATTTAAAATATTCCGTCTCCCGTATTGAGGCGTCTATCTACCGCTCTCAGTTTAAACAAAAATTAATAAAATATTTGTATCTCAAAATGTCTTGATTTAAATGTTTTCCAGTATAAGCGTTCATTAACTTTTAATTCAAGTTTAGAAATTTGAATTTTCCTGTATCATTGTTCGTTGGTATCGATTACCGCTAAATAATTTTATTGGAAGAGCCTACACTTGATGCACTTTTTCTAAATTAAAAATAAAATCGGTCATCATTGCAATTGCACCTTCTGGGCCTATTTCTAACAATATTCCTCAACAGTTCATCTGAGCCAGGCTCATGCCGGAAAAATGCTAATTCAGGCCCCGAACTTCTCAGGAAAGCATTAGCAAAAGCATAAAGATATGCACAGTCGGAAATAAAAGTCTTGTTATCGAAATGCGAGGAAGTAGCAGATCGAGCGTTGTTATTATATAATGCCCACATTTGCTAACCTTGCGAAATCAGGAAAATTCATAGGAGCGCTGATCTTCAATGCCTTGGCAAAGAACCATTTCTCAGAGGAGTATTTATTGCAGGCACACGGGATATAGGATAAAGCCAGGAATTCCTCTACTTTATTTTCGTTTAAATCGGGAAATCGTTACTAGGCTGGTAAAAAGGCTCATGGATTAAATTAATTTATTCTCTCGAGGAACATCAACCAGCCCAAAAGTTATTTATTCGTGCGTAGCTAAAAACAAGTTTGGTAACCAATGGAAAACTGCAATAAATTCGTGCAGTACTATGCAATTTATGATGAATCATTTTTTCTTCTTTGGTCTGATTTTTATCCCTTTTATTGAGCTAAGCTTTATAACTACGAATATATATTTTTTTTCAGCTGCGGCCACATCATTGAGCATTGCAACGAATAATTATTTCGGAAGACTCACTCACTCTTGCCCACCTTGTTGGACGGTCAGATTTTTCTCAAGGATATCCGCTTTCAGAGTCACGTGGCGCGGACAGACGCGACCGAAATGATGCGGACACCCAGAGGTCAACCGCCCAAGGACTGAATTCTTCCCCAAAAAGTAACACAAAAAAGAAATTGACAGGCTCTCATAGAGTAGATTCTGGACGATATCCGAGTCGTGATCTGGGAATTTCAAGAGATCATGCTGAGTGAAAAATTACGTCTAATATGCAGCACTGAGAAGTAATCGATTACAAGTAATCCGATTACCGGTAACGATTACATTTAACTTAACTTTACTTGTAATCGTTACTTTCTTTTCAATCGCAATTTTACCGGTAATCTTCTCCCAAAGTTATCAATACATATGCGCAACCGTTACTCTCGAGTTAATTAATAATAGGCGCGTAATCGGTCACTGATAATATCGATTTCTCCAGTATTTTAAGTCTTTGTTTTTAGTCATGACATTTCATTTCTTAATATTAATAAATTTCATTCGAACACCGTGGGCGTTGTTTATTCCGATTTCCGAATTTTCAGCCGCATAGTTCCATTCTCAGGGATAATATTTCGCCGCCTATCCAGCAGGCTTCCTCAGGTCCATCGTTGATTATTCCGATTTCCGCGGAAATCCAGGAAATCAGAATAACCAACGTCCATCCAACCCCCGCGGAACTATATGGTGCTCTATTGAAATTTCAACAGTTTTGTTAACATGGACATACATTTTATTTAAAACATATTTCCGTTCTCCAGAAAACTAATTTTCCGACAAAATTGCAATGCATTACAATTTTTTTCATTTATTGACCACAATCATTGAATTATTTGCGATAATTTCGTTCTTTAAAAATTCAATTAGAAGAGATATAAGAAAAAATATTAACTATATTGCTGAAAAATCTCTAAAGTTTGGCTTAAAATTGTGACTATCTGATTATGTATGTCCATAATGGGTCATGGAGGCCGGACCATTCCGTTCTCTCATCATACTTTTAAAAGGCATGTAAAGTGCTTAATGCTAACTGCTGCCAAGTGACATATGAATTTCGCTTTCCCAATCGGATGTCACTAGGGACTGATTGATGACGTTATATTTGGGTTTTGGGAGATGTTTAAGAGAATTAAATAGCAATGACAGTGAAGCACTGGCTTCTGTCGCAACGGAAAAGGTAGTAAACCTTAAAACCAAACAGTTTTTATACTTGCTTGAGTAGCCAAACGACTTCAAATAGAATTCATGTAAATAACTTCAATATTACTAAATTTTTGGTGGCCTCAGATATCACTTAGTGGAACTCTATATTACATAATAATAAAAAGATTTGGAACTCCCAAATATTTATTTATTACACCGACTTAAGTTTCAGCGACATGGCAACCATTTCAGGAGTGAAAATTTAAATTTTCTCATCAACCTAAATATTACTGAAACAATGTGTCCTTTTCAAAAATAGGATATTAGTGCGCTAATGTAGAACTGACTTTTTTCAGACTCGACTTTGTAGAAAATCCGGTTATCCGTGTACAAAAACAAACTTCAAGCTTTTACAGAATATTGGAATAACTGTTGAAAAGTGCAAATTGTTGTCGTTTTTATATTTTTGAAAGAAGCGGGATCCTATGCTTAAGTGGGAAACGTACCCAAGATAACCAACGCAAACAAGGGACGCTGTTGTCTTCTTCCGTGCAGAGGTTATAGCGCAACTCAAGCCCTCAAAAAGCTTTCCCAGATTCTCTCCGTGTAGTTAGGTATGCGCCCGTGTTTCCGATTATATAAGAGACTTTGAAGGACTCGGCGGAAGGAACTGGTTTTTCACGGAGGGCTTTTTTGGAGGGCCGGAAAGGTCGCCCTCTGAGCGCTCGCTTCTACCCCAAATATTACAGCTGGACTCAAGCTGATGATCGCCGCGAAATGTCGTTCCAATCAATCGATCGTTGTCCAACAATCACCCATTCCAAACTTACCTACTCATTGCTGTTCATTGATGGATTATGGTAACTTCATGAAAAAGGCACGGCAACTATACACAGATATTTTATTTATGAGTTAAGCACATGGGTATTCCTCATCAGCAGCATTATTTACGGCTCGTAATAATGATATTGTTTAGCTCTTTTTAGTGCAGAATTATGCAACTGTTTTAACTTCCTGACCATCGAAGAAAAGATTTCTGGAATAAGGCGAGAATTTCTCCGAAGAAATTAAGAAGTTAAAGTTTGGTTAACAATACACTCGACGGCTGATCTAAAGAATTGAGAAGTAAGCCTCCTCTGAGGCATGTAGACATCCACCTGGTGATAATAATAAAACGAGTCATCTTCAATTAGAGTAATCTACCGGTTAGAGGTAGGTTATGATGAAAGTCAGAGAATGTCCAACGGACTCTTACACGTGCCGTGCCCTGTCTACCTCTCGAGACCAACACTGCCTGGATAAAAACCTATTAATTGTAATTCATTACAGATGCACTAATGAAGGAGCAAAGAAAGCAGGCAAGGAAGAGTAAATCCCTCCATCACATTCCCCGTGAGTTTGAGGACGTATAGAATGGAATTGAAGACAGCCGGTATGAATACGTTAGGGTCAGGGCAGAATGGTGAGCGAAGCCCTAACCAATGTCTATTTGTCCAGTATTCAAAGCCAAGTGTCCATCATTAAATCACGGAGTAATATGTCCCAAATGTTTACCGAGCTGACCACTTCACAAATTTTATTTTTCCCGAAGGTAGTGGTTAAAGAAGAATGGTAGGACAAAACGGAAGATTCCTTGCGACTAATGTATTAGCTCTTCGACTCATCATCGTCATTATGTTACCAATCAACCATATGATTGAATAACTTTAGCCTTCCATTTTCCCCTATCTGCAGCTCCATGCATCTTAGACACATAACTCTTCTTTCCAAAACCCCAGTTTACTCGACCTGCGTAATTTTCCCACGGTTTTCTTTGTAGATTCTTCCTCTTCGTCGTATATGTTTTACGGCTTGCTCAATCTAATAGATTATCTAGTCATTTTGCGCTGTTCCACTTTCTTCCCCTACTCTTATATGCACTTCATCCTAGCTCACTCCATTTTATATTCAGCCTAGCCAACATATATAGCCTTCAGTATAGCTAAGCCAACGCTTGGTTTCTATACTTCTGTCGACTGTCTTTACCAATGGTCCAAGCCCCTGATCCAGATAATACCACAATCCATACGCATACCTTTATGCACTGGTCCCTTGTCCGGCTCTTCGCACTCCCCTTCCTTCCTCGCACTGGGATAGCTGATAACTCAATTTCCACCGTTGCTAAAATAACTTGAAAAAAAGGAAAAAAAAGTAAAAAACATAAATCGCAATGGAAAAAGGCAGAAAAATGTAGGAAATAAAATAAAAAATACACACAAAAAAATCAAGAAAAATGATAAAATCGATAAAAATGTCATAAAAACAGTACTAAAGACAATACATTACATGATTAGCCTTAGTTTATCTTTAGTTTCACATCTGTTCTTTGTATGTAAGTTTCTAATTTCGCGCGAACAACACAGTACACGATGCCAGTGTTTTCTCCCCCGTCAATTTCAATTCCCCCTGTTAAACTGATTGGTGGAGGTGCGTTCCGCTCATCGGTACAGTCTCTCGCAAACTCTTTTGGCGCATCAAAAAAAAGAGGAGACCTTTAGGTCACATCGCCCGGTTGACGAGCGGGTTTTCTACGAAAAGGTGCAACAAGATGATCTATATTAATGTCGCCGCGAGACGAGACGACACTTAGGTCAGACTAGTTTTAGTCTCGTTTTCCGAACTCGGGTCTCGTCTCGAGTTTCGTCCCGTGAACCTCAGTCTTGTCTCGGTCTCGAGTCTCGTACGAGACTCTCGTCTCGTTTTCAAAAGAAAAATACATGAACACTTTTTCTAAACAAAGAATAGCTAGTTTTTGTGCATGATATAGTGACTTGAAAAAGGAAAAAATCATTTCGTAATATCTACATGACCAGAGCTTTTAAATAAAATAAAAATTTTTATAATATTGAAATTATACTATGAAACAACTAAGATATTCATTAATATTCATTTTAAATATAAAAATAAAATAAAAAGAGCTTGTAATATTAATACAATTAAACCATCAAAAGTAATGGAGTGAAATAAAAATCATGTTATTATTGGGTGCTTCAAAAATAAAAAAGTAAGATTTAGAATAAAATTCTCATGGTTTATTTTTTTTATTTTGAGGCTTTAAAGGCACACTTTAGCCACACTTTTGATTTTGGGGGTAAATTACCTCAGCTAACGAACTCAGGTAAAGCAAACTTCATGTAAAGCCGTCATTGAACCAATACGAACGCTGTCCGTGAAAGGTGTCATTGCAGGAACTGACATCGGTGCTGGGAAGGCATTATTACATTATGTCCAAATCTGGAATTTTGTTCCTAATATCCTTTCAACACACCAATATATTTAATCACTAAAGATCAAAACTGTTAAGAATCAACATCTCTTGCCCATCCTAGGCTATTAACATCATTGAGTAATGAAGCAGGGACGTTTCCGCGGTTTGAACTAATAGTTAGAGTACTAAAATTGACATCCACTGGTGTTGTTATGGGAGCTTTTAATTCAATGCGTACAAGTTAGCGCTAATCAGAACATATCAGCGCACCTTAGCGCATACAAACGACCATTAATCGAAGGATGTGCGCCGCCAAAACTTTCGATAATCTACCGGTAGTTATCATTCTGTAGATTCACTATAGTCCCCAACGTATGTTTCGTTTGTAGTAACAGAATTCGTTCCAAATACGAGCTGACAAAACGCAAGCGTTTTATCATAGTGTAATTAATAACTTAACATAAACCATTTTTGACGCCTCTCCTGAACAAAAATCGCGGATGTGATTATCAAAGCTCTTTTATTGTCTAGCGCAACTGTCTTTCTCTATCAAAGCTCTTATATTTATTTACCTTACACCAAATCTGTTCTGAAGTGCTCTGCCTGGTGTGTTGGGACTGAAATAAACGGCAATCAGGTGCACTGTTGTGTCGTGAAGAGAGTAGTAGTGAAGAGATAATGTTACAATTAGTGTCATGTCATACATCCCTTTCGTATGAGTCACTTATGAAGGGTCGTGTTCCCACTGCACCGCCCGATCTTGATTCTTTAGCTTCTCTCCATCCAGCCTGAGTGGAAGAGTGGGCAACCTTGGGATTGCACGGTGATAAGGATTGTGTAGCATTTGACTAAACAATTACCCATCCGATTCCGCTCAAAATCACTGGGAACCTTGTAAATGCACTTAACTTTCTAACATTTTATTTTTTCGACTTTATCCTGTCTATATATGGAGATGTCAACAACTTGCCGGAAACAAATATTTAGCTGTGTGAGAAAAAAGATAAATCTCCATCCCCGTTTCCGAGTTACACAATCCTATCTTTTTATATTTCTCCCGCAAAAACCCTTAATTCCCTCAATATTTTGTTCCTTCGGACGCCATAACTAACTGTAGAACAATTAATACTCCACATGAGCAGAAAAAATATTTCTCAAAGCGCTCTTCTGGTACACGGTTTTACTTTTAATTTTTGTTTTATTAGATCACAAGAAGAACGAATGAAAAATAATGCTATTCCATTGGGAATATCTAACAATATTCCCCCGACCCACTCGTAGTGGCATCCTTCCAGGTGAGCGTAAATTTGGAATATTCGTACCCAATTAGCTTATTCATTGATTAATTTCATAAAAGGTCTATAAAGACCATATGATTCTGAGATAGAGGCTATTCCTTTGAAAGAGTGCCACTAAGATAATCCTAATGACTAACTTAGTAAAGGACTTATAAAACAGCACATATGGCAAGCCAAAATTATTTGCTCAGGTCAAAGAAAGCGAAATGAAAACTAACCCTCGTCTTCAAACATTTCTTCATTTCTTCTTCATTTACCCATTGCAGTCGATGTGTAGCTTGTCGAAAAGGGCTATCGTGAAATAAGGTGCATTGACAAACCAATGTGAAGTCAGTGAAGTCTATTCGGGTTCTCCATCGGGTCACACTTTGCATTACTGCCGACGTGTCGGATTTTCATCGTTCATCGAAATGTCGCGACGTTTCGATGAACGTCGGCAGAAATGCAGAGTGTGACCCGGTGGAAAACCCAAATAGACTTCACTAACATCATACGCAGGGAAAACATCAGATCATTCTTCAATGTGAAGTCATTATAGTCTCTTCTGACGTCAAAGTTTCCCGCGCATTCCCTTCCCAGCACCTCACAACGCAATCTCGAAACATTGTCAACGGAAAACTGCGTACTTTGCAATAAGTGAAGAATATATTATCAAGGATCTCATGTCCTCAAGATTGATTACTTTTTGCCAAACACTTGACTCAAAATTGGCGAAAAAGCAACAGAAATAAGTGTCGACTAAGAAGCATATATTGCATCAAGTAATGCATTTAACTAAGTGAACAGGGCCATTAAACACTGTGTTTGACAGAGGCATGGTGTATATAAGGAATCATTATCGGAAGTGGTAGAGATAGTATTCGTAACACACTCGAGGATACGTAACAACAATCGAGGATACATCACGCTATGACTCATAAGTACACGAATCTAGAGCAAAGTGGGTTACGAATAACGACCTCCGGTTGTCCCAATATGCACGCACCGAACATAATTGTCGAGGCGAGTATATTTCAGCTTCCTGAATTATTACTCACTAAATATGCCCATAGAGATGGCAGTAAGATCTTCGAACGATCTAATTTAGTCGCAAAGTACATAATCCCAAACAATTATAACGATGAAAAACAAATATTCCCAATTTAGATACTAAGTTAAGTTCAATATTGTTCATTCATTCATTGGAGTAATCTACCGGTTAGAGGTAGGTCATGATGAAAGTCAGGGAACATCCAACAGATTCTTACACGTGCCGTACCCTATTGTTATCAAAGATAATTTTTGGACTACCGAGGATTGTTTTAATCATAGCTCTTCACCACTTTCTCACGAGACTACCGAGAGTCCCGTGGCGGTGGTCTCGTCTCGTCAAATAGTGTTACCGTCTCGAATCCCGTCTCGAATTACCGCCCGTCTCGTCTCGAAAACGAGACGAGACGAGAAAGTCTCGAATCTCGCGGCAACGCCTATCTCCATCTTCTCATGGACACACACTTCAATGAAAGCGCGCGCGACAAGTGACAACCAGACGACAAATTGACTGCTCCTCCTTCCATTCCTTCCGTCCACTGCGCCCTCCTCGGAGGGGGCAGCCGTGATACACTCTCCGGGTTGCGTGCGCGACCTCCCTCCCGGCGAAATTTACGACATGATGATTTTATTGCGGATTGTGAAATCGTATGCAGACCCTCGTACGCATTGGGGCGGGTCAGGGGTGTGTTCAAATTTGAGGATTCCTCTACCAGCTCCAAACTCCGGTGAACAGTACGACGAATATTTTTATTTATTAACCAGATATCCAAAATCTGCCAGCGCTGGCCTTGACATTGAATGTGCAACAATCAACTTTTATACAGATCTATCGCTAATATAATATCGCTCTGGTTGATAACCTGTCAAAAATGACAGGCAAAATGCCCAGTCGTGCAAATCTCATCAGTATATATTTTATTTAAGTATATGTTTTTGGTGGGTTATGTTACTGTTGATAGTCTAATATCTGGAGTCCTTTACTAATGCTTACAAAATGTAAACATTCGCGCTAAACTGCAACGTTGGTGACGGTGGCTACGTGTTGCCAAGCAAATTTAGCATGAGGCTAAATAAATGTGATGCTATACGAAAAAAATGACACCAAAACAACTAAATCGGTTCAGCCTTTTTTCTGCATTATTAGCATCGCCGCTCTCCTCGGGACTTCGGCTTTTATTACTACACATTGTAGAATTGTAAAATATATTATACAATAAAACAGCTTTATTAACAAAGTATACAAAATACAGCAAGATGGAAAAGGGGTGCAAGGAGGCAACTATTTTCCTTAGTGAGTTGGCTGGTGTAATAGCGGAACAGTAGGGAAGAGGTCTATCGAAGGGTGGGTGGACGTAATTTTGTCACAGTTTGAGCCGCCTGGGGCTGGCGCGGGTGGTCTATCAATTACTCCATGGCTATGATGGCAACTATAGTGGTCGAAAAACTTGGTGGCCGTAGCCTGTGGTAATCGTGACGTCAAGGAAGGGAAGCCTCGTGTGGAAGGGGTCGGTAGTGGGGTAGAGGGGAGAGGACAGCGCATGGTATGCAACGCCACCAACATATTTGCATTTTACTCGTGAGGGTGGGAAAGTGTCAGCCAGTGACAGCAGTGCGTTTCATGACTATGTGTACGATCCAAACGAAGCTGCAACAAAACACGCTGATCTTTTTCGTAACCTATTGAAGAAGTCCATCCAAACAAATAAATAAATAGCGTAGAAAGCTAGAAAGTTGATTTGATTAACACATTGATCATTTTGAAGTGGTAAACATTGGATTACAATCTTGGGAAACCTGATAGTTTAACACAGAGACTACCTACCTTACTTCCCCTGTGCGGAGTCGTGAGAAATATACTCTTCCACTGAAAAGGACCTTCAGCGCAACTGCCACCATATTTCGCTACCACTATAGAAAGTTTTTTATGTTCAATCATAGGGACCTTGGACAACATTTTTTAATGAAATTCATATAGTTTTTGAGATTTTGAACTCTCAGAATAGTTGATACTTATACTCTTATTGTCGAAAAAGTAATTACATTTTTAATGACAAAAATTTCGCCACAAAATAAGAGAAATAAGTGGACTTGGAGCCGGACACAGCCCACCTCTAGCAACGCCACTGCTGATGAAATCCCCAACATCCTTTCGAGTCATGCGTGTCCAAATACTTATTTCCTCTCAGACTTCAGTTCCCCTCCCAATCTGGAGATTCGACAAGGGGACAGTTTTACCTCCGGATTATTTAATCGGGCTCGCGTAGCATTTGTAAATGTTTGACAGCATCTTCTAGTGAGACTAATGTGGCGGTTTCATGTTGTATCCAACATTGCAGTTTTCTACGGCCCAATCCGTGAAATTCATTCTCGAGCTAAGCTGTGGCAGTAAATGTTAAACTACTCCCACGGAGGAAATGAAAATACCTTTTGAGTTTGCTTGATAATTTTCTATTTTTCCAAGGTTTCGACACTTTATGTCATCTTCGGGTCTGGGTTCGACACTTTGTCATCTTTATGCTGAAACTGGAAATGAAAAAAATTAATTATGAAGATGAGAACGTGTCGAACTCACACCAGAAGATAGCATGACGAAAGTGTCGAAACCCAGGTCATTTGAATGAAAATCATTAGTGAAGTTCACAAACTAAGTTTTTTCATTTCCTCCGTGATAGTTTACTTTCACAAAATAAGGCCTAAAACAGTTTAATTCATTTGACTACCATTGGGACCGTAGCAACGAGTGATCTCTGGTGAGGTAACCGTCCGGTCCGTCAATAATAGTGCTGTATGACGAATAGTGGGAGAGGGCTGTATCGAGTGACGAAAATAATTTTTCCTGAATCGCCAATGAATTTACAAGCAAATGATATTTTTCGGAACAAATTAAATGAATATCTTCCCTAAAGTTGTACTATCTTGGATTGAAATATAGCAGCCTCTCTAAAACCTCGTTCACGTACTACATTTGGACATGGTACCTAGGACATCACGTTCGGACGACAATTTTTGAGGGGTGAAAATCAGGATGAAGTGTAATGTATTTCGGATATCGTTAGGTATTTTGGTTAGACGCCGAGAGTACGACTTCGGGATCAACTTTTCTATTAGTGGGCGAATCATCTTTAGCGGAGAGCGTTTGATCCCTTGGATAGAGATACTACAACGCACTCGATATGAAATTAGGGTATTGTGTATGCGGCGATGATATTATTATTCAAATGTATCTAATCCAGTTTTGCGCAGTGCAGTACATAACATAGGTCTGTTCTATTCAGCACCATATTCTAGTTTGGAAACGTGCTATAATGATTATTTCGCAAAAATCTTTGCAATGTCTATGCTTTTCAAAATGATAAAGCTATACATACGAATTATAAGGTATTAAACTTATCCAAACTTATCATCTAGTATAATCAGCTGGACCAAACAAACACCCCTATAAAGAAATAGTTAACAAACAATATCTACGATAAGTAGTAGTCCATCGGCCTGAATGATGCAAGGAAGGCTTGCTCCTTCCTCAAAAGAAAATGATTTTTCCACATGAAACGGGACTATTAGAAGAGGTCCTCAGCAAAGTCAAAGTGTTTTAAACTTATTTTTGCATGTTTAAAGCCATATTCTGTTTTCATCATAACTTATAAAATGTATTTTGATTCTGTAGAAAAGGCTTACCTTCCCGCAAAAATATATAAAAAATAAAAATATAATGCCCAAGGATTGAATTAAATCAAAGCAGGTTCCGTATTCTTGATTTTCCAACGGGTGTTGGATGTGTTTCAGCTGATGCGCCTCGGTCGAAGCGACGACTCCCACTTAGCCGTCCGGTTCGAGATGTTCGGAAGAGTAACCGGCGGACTTCCTCGAGGGCAGTAGCAAATGCGTGAACCGTCCCGAGACGAATTGAAGGAACCAACATGTCCCCCACACGGGACAGTGTTGGCCAAACGTCTTGCCTAACAATGAAGTCAAGATAATTTCGACGGAGGACATTGTCAACCTTTCCATTCCGGGCAATTTAGATCTTATCCGTGCCACTTGCCCCTTTGGGGGGCAAGGGCGAGGGGGGGAGGGAGAGTAAGGAGGAAAGGGTGTCGGGAGTCCCCTCGACCCTCATATGCATATCAAAGGCCCGCACGAGAATTGGACCCACACCGCGCGCTGTTCACATAAGCATATTTTTTCCCTTCCTCGGCTCTTCGTCCCATAGGCCTCGCCAAGTGCGTAGTTGGCGTCCGAATTATTCCAAGAGCCTAAAAGCCTCGTTCACAACAACATAACCCGACTTATTCCCGCTTCAAACGCGGACCATGGAGTGAGATTTCTAACCAATCACAGCCCACCAATTCAGAAATCGATCTTGCAGTCGACTCATGAGACATATCTAGAGCGTGAGTTTCGAGATTTCCCCAGGCTAACTCAGTGAGGAGAATCATAATATAGTGCCTCATTATATAAAAGTTTTGAATAATTTTAATGGAAGAAACAGTGATACTTGTAGTCTTATTTCCCTTTATTACAGAGGGGAGGATTATTTCGTACATATTCTTAGCTTCTCAATACCCACTTCGGAAGTAGCCGACTTCACATTAATAATAGCTACGCTTTCAATGTGCTTGCGCGACGAGAGGAGGTATCGAATGTAAGCAAATTATTCCCCACTAGTAATAGAGCCTTGAATTTGGCCTCATTTTAAAGAAAACACTCTCATGGTTCCACTGAAATAAAAATATAAACCCCTTGCAGAACTGCTTTTTGAGCAATTTGACTGAAAATACAAGCAGTTTTACATGTATGGAATATATTACGGCTTTGCGCTTCAGAGGGAGAATATTGAAAAAATAGGAATTTCTAACACCTACATTTCGTCAAGAAACAAACGGTGTGTAGTTTTTATGTTTTCTCAACTATTGATAAAAATAAATCCATTACTCACCGCAGTAATTTTTGCAGAATCACAAAAAACCTGCCGTTTTGAAGACTTTTTCGCTGTGTAGCAAGAAAAAATGAGTCAAAATAGAGATTTAAGTAGATATATTTATACGTTGGAAGATAATTCCACTGTACCTTTAGACGGCTTACCTTTCAAGTATGACGCAAAAGCAAAAGAGAAAACAAACATTTAACGAAGAATTTGTGCTTATTTTCCCGAGGAAACAAACGCTAATTTACTAACAAAGTACAATCTGACGTGGGTTTTTTTTTTCGCTGTGAAGTCGCCATTCTCAACATCCAAGCAATGGCCTTCTTTTCGACAATTTTTGGCGTGATAGAATCGAGATCAATTCCAGGTTGTTGCGATTTGTTGTCATTGTCTGTCAATGTAAGAGGCATCCAAAGAAAATGTTTGTACTCAAGTACTTGCATACATCAATTTGGAAAAGTTGCCATACAGCGCCACCAATTTCTGAGGTGCCTATAGATTTGAAAATTCCTAAGAAACACACACTTGTTAGTATCGCAAGATCTTCAATTATTGGTGAAACTCGGTACCTCGAACGAACATCCTGTTCCTTTTAAGCGTCTGAGAAATTCACGAGACCACTGGTAGGCATAATTCGACCATGCGTCCTCTTCCGCCGTAAAATTCACAGGTACAATAATGTTCTCGCGTTCACACAATGCCACGAAATTCTCGCCTTATGGCGATTTGCGCCGTAGTCCTCGAGGCAAAAGTAACGAGAAAGTGCTTGGCATGGTGGGCGAGGAGAGGAAAACAGGAGGCAAAGTAGGTAGTTGGAAGAGGTAACTAGGGGAGAAGGGATGCTTAATGCCCTGATTGAGAACAGGATGCTGGGTATACAGGGGAGAGGAAGAAAGAGAATAGGCTTTATGGATGAGATGAACATAGGTAGGACGTATGCCGAACTGAATAATAATATAGGGAATGGAAACAAGCAACTTCAGCTGTGAAGGATTGGTATAATTATTGTTTCCATATGAACCTACCTTTACCGTTATATCACATCCAATAATAATAATAATGAATGCGCTATGCTCCTGACACCGCGGAATTCAATCCATTTATAATGTATACAGACATTATCCTGCACTAAAGCACGAATTTGTGTTCACAATGAAAAAAGTCCCCGGGACTGGGATTCGAGCCCAGACCCCTCGAAATTAAACTGAAGGCTTTGACTAACTAAACTACACTTTCGTCTTCTTCAACTGAGAATTTCAAGGAGGCAATGAACTATGTGTCTCCCAAATCCATTCGATGCCAAGTAGCACTGATCGCATTAGTACACTGCCTCCTAGTGCACGAGGTAAAGCCACTTCTTACAAATTCTAGTCGAAAGTAAAAAAGTACTCCAGAGCTATCCGAGATAGTAACTTCGCAGAGGATAACGAGAGCGGATAACAGGGATGTGAGAAACAGCATTGCAATTATCATTATTGTTTCGTTGTGATGATTGCCATTACGAAGAGTGCTAAAAGAAGAATAATGTTGCAAGCAAACTAAGCATGAAGCGATCGAAACGTGTGAGTAGGTTTCAAGTGGCGTTTTTATAAACACGAAGAGCTTTCGAACAAATTACAGATTCCCCAGAACTTAGCGACAATCACTTAAGTACAGCTGGACGTCAGGGAGAGAAAAGTGTACGAAAATATTGGCAGAAAGGACCCGAGGGTCCCTTTAGAGGTCACTGCAGGAGAAATATTGTTTTCTATACGCTCATCCACACTTGCTCTTTACCCTCCCCGAGCTCAGGCCACTCTCCGTTAGCGAGAGCCACCAAGTCTTTGAGTTCCATTAAAACTAACTAATTGGGACCGAGCCCTATTAGGATAGAGAGATTGTTGGATTAACCGAAATTCACGGGTAAAGCGCTAGTAAGCAGTAGACGACGCATCATCAGGCAGGTTTAAAGCGCTACGCCAGGAGAGATTGACCGAATTTGAAGATAAAAATAAATATTAAAAGTTGCATTTGTAGTTGTTGTATTGTGTGTTTAGTATTTTCAAAAGATTAAGTTTTTTAAAAATTATTGTTTATTAATTTTTCCCAATATTACTTGAATTTTGTCCATATTAACCGTATTTTCGGATTAGCATGGTTCGTAGTACCGGAATTATACTACTACTGCTTTCCGAGCCGGATAGAGCCGGATCGCTCTCAAAGCAACCAGTTTGGTTCCTGTTTCGTCGTTCAATCGGCTTCCCATTGCCTTCAGATGCTGCAGCCCTCTTTTGGTTGCCAAGCAGCTGCCCCAAGGAGGCCCGTCCACGCGCAGTCCCCCCAACCATTGTATAGTGAATGCTGCATTTCGTAATCAATGTCCGCCCAGTTCCATTCGTCGCCGTGGAGACGGGAAATTCGTGAGCCCCTTCTGCATTGAGCGAAGACGCACGGCTGACCCGACATTCAAATGCGCACAACTGGGGGACGGGGGGAACTAGAGTTTGATACTCTACATTGAAAACGAATGGTCTTAAAATTAAATACATCATGTTGTTACTTCAATCATACCCAGTAGAAGAGGAGACGACTGACAGTCGGCAATACAACCTTGGAAGCAAGGAAGATCTTTCACGAATGGATCAATGGTTCTCCCACCTCTTCACCAGGCAACCCTTGAGGAACCTCAGGATAGCCGGCGTGAGTAGGCGCTTCATGGACTTATCTTCCTACGGTCGACCGGAGAAGAAGAAAAAATACCACGATGTATTGCCTAATGGCCTTCGTCATTTCAATCCAATCCAATTTCTATGTAGTAAGATCGCTAGTAATAAAAGTAACAATAATGATATAGCAGAGATGCGCAGACTAAGAAGGCTGAAGAAGTGCCGGATGATAGCCCGCAACACAAGTTTGAAAGTAAGGAAGCAACTTCATTAAAATATATTAGGAGCATTCTTATGTATGGCCGAGAAGCTCGGACGAGTTTAAAAATCTTACGTGTTCTTCCAGCGAAAGACGTATTTTTTAACGGAGTAGATGAAAAGGACAAGCTTAGAAGTAGGAAAGTATACTTCATTAATACACATTTTAGAGCACCCTCTTACATGGCAGCGAATCTTGAACTATAATTGCTGCAGAAGGGTGGGATGAAATGAAAATGTGATGACTACGAGTAATGAATATCTAATGGATGGAGAGAATCACAATGAAGAAATCCAACGGAAGAGTAGGGGAGAAAATAAGTAAATTTAAGCGGTTTCAATTAAGTTTATCGATAACTCTTAAAAGAAGCAAACTAATAGGACACATTCTGAGAGAACAACTTATGAAATTAGCACTGGAAGAGGTAATAAATGGGACGAATTGTCGAGGAAGGCCAAGGACGGAATACCTACAAGGTGAAAATTATTAGGGACGTCAAAATGAAAGCTGATAAAGGAATTATCGGTTAGCCAAGAGAAAAGTGGAGTGGAGAGCTGTAGTAAATGATGATTTACAGCAAAATTCAGAAGCAGGCGTACTCAGCCGGACCTTACGTTTCGGGAGACGCGGGCTTGACGACCGGGCAGGTCCGACTGTCGAGTAGGAGAACACTTCGGTGGTGGACACGGGAGTACTCACAGTGGTGATACGGGACGGGACTCGGAACTTATTCTCAGCTTTACGCTCGACAATCCAGCCTCGTTGGGCACGCCCGATGCAGAACTCTGATGACTAGTATGTTCATTACAACCCAAATATTTATCATAAATCCATTAAAATAGGTCCCTTCCTATGGGCCCGTTGGAGTCCCTATGGAGCGCAGCAGTAGGATAGGTAAGTAGTATTGATAGGATACTAGATATTACACTCAGCTCGACGTCTTTGAAGATGTAATAGGCAGGGTCGCATGTCTATTTTCACTTTTTTCAGGGTATGTATTTCCGGATATTTGAACACACATTCACATCCATGGTCTCACTTCAAGAGATTTCCACCCAGAGAAGGCTAATCGAATCGCTCCAATTGTCATTCTCTCGTGTAATTACTTCGTTCGGAGCTTTAAATTGAGGCAGCTTGACGTCATAACCTGCTAGCCATGTTGCTTTAATAAAGAATCTGCGTGAAGTCTGCTTTCGATTAGCTCCGAGCATTCTTCAGTTGATTTACAGCTGGCAATTAGAGCATATCATTCGGAAATAAATAATGAGAGTTGGCTTTCATTAGGAAGTAATCGGCATTTCCATTTCTCGAACAACATATTGTTTTGCAAATGATGTCGTGTCTAACGTGTTAACTACATGTGAAACGATCAATGTATTGCCAAGCAACGGGAATGAAAGAATGCGGAATGGATGCTACGGTGATGGGCATGTTTGACATGCACTTCGTTTGCTTGGCCACGTCAAGAGAATGTATGCGAGGAGTAGACCAAGAGAGTCACGTTGGAATATGGAGGATGGCCATGTGGTGGAATATTGGAGTCTTAAGAGCATTAGGGTGTGTACGAAGCAATGTACGGGGGTAACTGAAGAAAAAACGTATGTAAGGATAGTGCAGCATGGAGGAAATTATTTTACGGGATTCAACTTTATTGCCCTATATCCGAGCTTTAACTATTTTAACCATGCCTACCCCAAAAGGGAACGGCGTTTTGGGTATGATGAATAAAAATTGAAAGCTGCACACCCATTAGCTTGACAAATACCCAGAGTTTTGCTGCCGGGAAGATAATAAAACATGATGTGCCAAGAGAATAAAAGAGTTATAAATTTCACTTTCCACATTGCTCATAAACGAGTCCACCATTACCTAGAGGCTAAATCTGAGAACCACTCAGAGGTAATGGAAGGATAAAATGTGTTCAATGCATTATACGATTAAATTCAACGAAGTATATGGCTAGTGGGTCCATTTACGGGGAGAGGAGAGGTTTCATCACAAAAACGCTGAGTAACTCTCATGCTCCACGAGGAATCCATGCATGCCCTGAGGCAGTATGGCGAATGGCTACGCGCCCGCTCACTAAAACAACATTTTGCGTGTTCCAAACTGTAGCTCGAGCCTTTTGTAATACCCCAGGCGGACCCCATCATTCAGGAATAGCGTCATAGTTACGCATGACAATGTAGGTTAATATCCTCATCACTTTGGGACCCATGCATATCAAAATACGCAACCCCAGAACAGGTTGACGATCGTCTGCCATGTGATATCAGCTTCGTCTCTCGAAAAAAATTCACGATTCATTCGGAAAGCAAAATGGCTTGAGCTTCGAGCCGTTGTCCTAAAATAAGTAGATAGTTTATCGTACTTCCTATAATTTTTATGTCATTCCCGAACGAAGACTATCAACCTGTAACATTCGCACTAAGAGGACGTAATTTGACAGTGAAAACAGAAAATATGTGGTGTGTAGGAGGTACCGGGAGGATGGTCATCTGACCTTTCCTTTCATTATCATAGGCCAATAAATAAAGCTTTTTCACGAAAATTAATACAACCCGCAAATCAACTGCCCCAGGTTTTATAGGGCAATCCTTAGATGAAAACGTATGTGATTAAAACTCATGGGCATTTTTTATGAATTGTTTAAACCTTAAAAACTGAAAAATTGGGCAAAACCACTTTTTAAATGTTATTTCGCTTCTACAATAAAAAGTATTGAAGGTATTGGAAAATGTTCAATGGGAAACATTTACTTATACGCCAGAGTTTGCTCCATATTTCGAGTCGAGCAGTGGCAACCTTGGTAACTCTTGCGTGATAAACTACAGCGTAAACAAGTTTACTATGGTTGGCGCTCACTAGCAGCAGCTTGAATGCATTTTCAACCAGTTTAACGCATTAAAACGAAAAAATTAATGAAAAAATTGTAATATTTTCTACTTCAAAAATTCGTTCGGTAAATTAAAATCGGACCAATACGGTAGACGTTAGGCACTCTGCAAAAAAGTACATGAAAAAATTTAAACAAAAATTTGCAAAAACTATTTATCCGAAAGAATCAAACTTTAGCACTCTTAATCTGAGTATTATTAGCTATTATTTCGCAAATGGTTAACACTACCACTTAAAAAATATAAAAGTTATGAATTTTGAAAAGAAAATGTTTTTTTTATTTGCCATTTTACTCAGGAACGTAAGACCAATCAAGCTAAGTAGGGACTCTTTTTAAAGTTTTTTTTAAATTTCCTACAACTTTGCAATTGAAAATTTCACTATTTATCATTATAGAAGCGTAAAATAATTTTTTAAACTTGGTTTTTCCCAATTTTTCAGTATTTTTTTATTTTTTTATTCATAAACAAAGCTCATGAGTTTAAATCATATACGTTTTCATTAAAAAGGACTTCCATTTAAAATCTGGCGCATTTAGCTTGCGGGTAGCATTATTAGTCGAAAATCACTGTTGTTATTCTATTTTGACTGGCCTATCACTAAAAACTTATTAAGGATTTAGAATAAACTGAAACGATTGTAAATATTAGCGTGAATATACCAATATTGATTATTTTGATGCTAATGTTGTCAGTTACTAGACGAAATTTATCATATCTCTAATATACATACCACTTACTTGACCACAAAGCATTGGAGTCATTTGGTAACTTAATGCACACTTCGTGGTCATTACGTTGATGCCCATTTGGTATCCCCGTTTTGGGTCGAAATTCTATCTTAAATAAATACCATCACCGACACTTAGAACTAGCATCAGTATTGTTAGAGTGATCAAATTCAAGTATTTCCTGAGGTTATGTTGTGACTCATTACTCTGATGAATATTCGAAAAAAAGGCGCCGATTAGTAAAATTATTCCATATCCTTCGTTCACCTAGGCAACAAAAAGATGTCAAGATGGTGTAAAATAGAAACAACTTCAAGTGACCGGTCGCGTAAGCAAGGTGAATATGGATAGTTATTTCTGCATTGCATCACGTTCTCTAAAAATTGATCACCCTACAAAACTCCAGCCATTCTTTTCATTGATCCGCGAGAACAGGTAACAAAAGGTCTGAACTCCAATTCCCGTAAACGTAACTATAAATATTTTTCCCAAGCAGTCGTCCAATTTTTTGCGAGATCAATTTTTAGCCTCGAGCCAATGTCAATCACGCAC
The DNA here is from genome assembly GCA_963573305.1 of Pyrrhosoma nymphula. Classification (NCBI taxonomy): domain Eukaryota; kingdom Metazoa; phylum Arthropoda; class Insecta; order Odonata; family Coenagrionidae; genus Pyrrhosoma; species Pyrrhosoma nymphula. The sequence goes on along the minus strand of OY754330.1, from coordinate 64,142,400 downwards.
ATAAATGATTTGATTGGAGAAAGCCGAAGCTAAACCAGAAACTTTCCGTGATGGAAGTCCGTATTCCTAATCCAACCACTCACTCCCTCGTGATATGGGGTTCTAACTCCAAATATTTTCTCGTTATTATAATTTAATGGCACTGCCACGATTGGGTCAATCGATTATTTAATCTTTCAGCAATAAGTTTACTCAAATAGAGGAGAGTCTTCTAAGAAAAACTATGCTGATTTAATTACGAAATAGATTACACTTCCGCAGTAAAATAAAATATAAGTGGTAGGTCGGAAATATATGAACTACTATCAGTACTCACGATTAAGACAGCTTAGTACTTTTCTACAATATTTTTTAATGGGCGACACGCTTCGCCGTTTTACGGCACCGTCAGGTCAGGTACACAATACAAAACGTCGTAAAGTGGCGAAACGCGTCGTGCATTAAAACACATTGCAGAAGAGTACTCAGCTGTCTTAATTATGAGTACTGATATTAGCAACTTCTACGAAGTGAAGCCTGCCATGGTCAAGTATATAATGAGCTAACTTTGCGGACGCCCGGCGATCGACTTCGAAAATTCAGCTGGGAGAAGCGATTAGCCGTTGAACGAAAGAGGTTTAGGTCATTTGAGCAGTGGTGGTACAGCAGATTGCTTGAGATCGGTGGATAGCTAAAACAAAATACGGATGTTCATGTGAAAGGCAAGATGAAAGCAGTTTTATTGGTAGAAGTACGAGAAAAGGAAGGACAAGAATAATAGGGATTATTCCACGTCACTAGGGCTTACGTCTATTTTAGAAGGAATGACAAAGGAAAGGATACATAGGGAGACACTGCCTTAGGTACCTATATACATGCATACAACCGATAAAGGACGATGCTTACTGCACTAACCACTCATAAATGGAAAGGAGACCAGGAAATAAGAGCCGAATGGAAGACTTCTACAGACCAGTATAAGGATTGAACAATTGAGAATATATTATCGGCAGGTACAAACTCATTTTTTCCGGGAGAAAATGAATGAAATTATAGATATGTATATCATTGGATTTTTCAGCTCTAAGGTCTGGAATACTTTGTATTTCTACACGAAAATTTATTGCCGACCGCGGTTTCGACGCTATGGCGACATTTTCTGAAAACCGCGGTTGATGATAAACTATCGTGTATTCTAAAGTATTCTTTTTTTAAATTCTGAAATTGCAAAGAAAGACGCCTGAAACTGCCAAATATATTGTAATGTCCGGTTTTATAAAGTCTGGTTTGATAAATCTTTCTACAAATAACCGACAATGTGAAATACTATTCTGATCCTTGAAATCTTGGTCAGCATCACGTTAAAGACCGAGTCACCCGTTTAAGTTAACTAGACGTAATAAAACTGGGCCTTAGAAACACAACTCAATAATAATAATATAATTTTATTGTTCACATATTTACATCCGATATGAACAATTTGCATGAATCACATTTGAGACCCTAAAAAGCTAATTTTAATAAAATATTCATGTAAAATATATATTTACATTTGGGTGAGATTTAAGCAAGCATAATATGAATTACTTGTATTATATCATCTGCAAATTCTCAAGGTTGACGAGGCTGTAAATAGGTACCGATGACTGGTGATCAAATTCACTTATTTGCAACGGAATACGCAATATTTTGAAATAATGTCGCTGATTTCGACTGACTCAACCCTGCAAATAATTAGGGATGCTTTCACGATACGCAAATTTAATGCCGCTCCGTCTCGAACAAGGGACAAAAAGTTAATTGCTCAAACAAAAGAGTTCATTAACTTACATGTGGTGAATGTAATTAAAATGAATAAAACTAATTTCACCGAATACATGCATTTCAGATAAACATTTTTACAACCTAAATTTAAAGTCCAAAACAACGAGCAAAAGTTGCAGTATTTATGTATTTTCTGTCAGAATTTTTCACTGACCCGAAAATAAATTCCCATCACATACGCAACCCAACTTGATTTTTGGATCCCAGAGATTAACGTTCCATTCCACATCGAACCTTATCTCTCAGATTGTCTACAAAACTCACTATACTCTACAGGAAATTTGTGCTAACTACGGCTATGGACTCATGAGAAAGTGATATTTTCATTCGTTTGAGTAGTATAATAAAAATATAACTAACGTCACGCTGTGTTTTCAAGCAACTGCTCTAACATTGGTGGTCATCCGATTCTATGCCTCAATAATAATTTCCTGGATCAATGCTCGAGACCCACTTTTTATTCATTATATTTCAGAAAAATAGGTCGATTAATATCCTTAAGAGCGTGGTACCTTCTTAATGACCTGACCGGCTAACGGCTGTCTGAGCATTAAAAATTAAGCCTCCGGGAACTCTCAGGGAAGTTGACGATGGACTTCGTGGGGTCGCGTTACCGAGTGAGGCAAGAGGACCATGGCATCCGAGACACGGTAATTTTAATTGGGTTTTTAAGGTGCCCAGGCGGCTTAGATGTATCGCACCGTAGCCTCGTTAAAGGAAAATCCACTTAGCTACGACTACACCGCATCTATCCATCCTCTGGCTGGATCCTCCTCGTCATTATCCGGCAAAAGAGAACTTTATCCGCCGTGCAAACCGAGCCGAGCTGCATATAACGGGTTCTTTGCCCTTCATACAGTAGATTTTTATTATTATAATTGATAAGCATTTTCCCAACTTTGGGAGCTTCCCATTCACTCTAGTGCATGCTCACTTTGTAGCACACTAGCTCACCGCTTTTCATTCGTTTAAGAACCTGCGTACCAGGCAGTTCACTTCAAAATAGATGAGGGGCAGAGTTAATTGGATTTGAATTGAGTTTTGCGAATAATGCTGATCTTTTTATGAAAATTATATCCACTTTGCATATTTAAGGATGAATCATTAAGGTACCGTGGCAATTTCGTAACCACATAATACCCATGTTTTCGCCTTATTAATTGCACAGCTGATCAATTCAAAATGGGCGATTGCGCATTTTAATGGATTCAATATTCCTCTGTGCTATGGTTTCGTGCTGTTCCAGCTTACTCTCTTCCATAATCTATGGTTCCCGCTCTTTAGAACTCGAGACCCGGTACACTATCCGGCCACAAAGTTTCCCGTCCGTCCAAGTAGAGGAACGGGAGATGGAGAATGGGAGAAATTCGCCATACACTACGCTAGCACACCGGAGGGAAGCACATGGTTTGCCGATCAGGTCGTTAGTCCTGCCCTTGGCCTCGAAATCGTGACGCAAGCCCACCCTAGTTCTCTCCACCAATCTCTACCCAGCTTCTCATTGGGCCGATGGCGGTGAGATACAGATTGCGCGCCAGGCGGATTGGTGGGGGGAGGGAGCGCACATCGAAAAAATCTGCTGTGATCGGGATTCCACGGTGAAACCTTGGAGAGGGGGCGGGAGGAGCCAACTCGCTTCCCGAACGGCGAAATTTCATGGTCGCGGTAAAAACTTTAAGTGGAGAACGAAAATCTTGAGAGAGGGGTAGGATGTCCTCTCTCGCTCCTGTTATCAGGCCGAGGACGACCGCGGGGTGGTACAGGGAGAAAACTGTTGGAAGTGATCGAAGGATCTTCTTAAATTCACAATCAGGAAACATATTTTCGCGTCCCAAAATGCTGAATGGTGTGATTATGGCCGTATTCCGATCCACGTTAAGGCGTAGGTACTAGCCACACTTAATTTTCCCCAAATTCAGGAAATCACGTCAACATTTCAAGCCTTTGGATCAACTTCACAACCACGAAAGGGCTGGAACGAGCTAGTAAGAGAAAAGGCTAACTAGCCGCCCGTAACAGTCGCACTAATTCGTCATGGCGTCCGGTATGGCAAGGGTTGCAAACTTCGTGAGGGCAAATTTGAATGAATATGTAAATAAATCGGCCATTATAAAGCTTAAGAACTGTTATTATGTTCCTGCGTGGCCTAATAAACTTTCCTTTGCCAGTAAAATCTCATTTATTAGATTTTTTACGAGAAATGCCAAGGTGATGGCAGCCGTCACTTACTCGTTTGACGTATTTTTCGGCCACATCTAAGTACATACAAGTATGGCCCAGTCTCGTACTGAATGTAGTATGCACACGATATATATACCTACTAAAGGGGTATACCTGAATTGGAACCCGACCAAAGCTTGTTGGGGCGACTGTACGCGGATGGAAACCAGATTTCATATGAGTACAGTGGCAGCACATCTATAACTACATACCACACTACGAGGAGCCTATGGCAGAGGGTGTTAGAACACCAAGAAAGATAGGATGTCAAAAAAAAGAAGTATTGGCTTCTAATTAAAAAAGTCTAGATGATATCTAATTATAACTGTTGTTAAGAAATGTGTATACTGATAACTTTAAGTAATTTTGTATATCTTTTTCACATGTGAAGTATGCATATTAATTATAAAACATAGCCAATGAACATTGACGGTAGCCTTAACACATGTTCCCCTTCAAGGCTAAGTACAGGCTTGTACCTAAAGTTACTCTCCAGTGTTCAATATTAAAGAAAGGATTATTTCTGTTTAGAGCAATAAACATTATATTTATTACATAATACAAGTTTCTATATATAGAAACGGAGGCCCAAAGGATAGAAAAATTATAAAATGGCAGAGTTTGTTTTGAGAAATAAAGTAGACAAAATTATTTTCAAGCTGTCGAATACCCCCTTACATATTCGGATCACATACATATATGGATGCTGAAAGGAATACAACTTAGTTTCGAATAAATCACAGAAAAGACAAAGTTGGGTTTCTTTAAAAATGAAAATGCCCCTCTTAAATCCTATGTTCTAATTTGATTATATTTGTTTTATTTTATGCAAATAAATACGTCCTTTCGTTTTGAAGTCCTATTAAATTTTTGTCACATGAATGTCTTCTGCGGTTTTTTCTATAGGTTTCACATTAATTTCATATCGTATTATTTATATAGCAACCCTCTCTTATCACGTGGGTCCTTAGTGACACTTTCCTACCTTCTCTAGTTAAATGCAGTTATGTTGGCAGCGTTGCCTACCGTGTGCTGTCCTCTCCCTTTTGGTCCATAGCCAAAGCCTTCCACGCGAGTCCTATCCACCTGAACGTCATGTTTCACGCAGGCGACCGCCACCATGTTTCACCACCACCGCCTGCCTCTATAATTAGATTATTTTGTCCTTGATGATGCTCGTTTTTCACCTCCATTATTCAAAAATTTGACCAGGTGCTGAGGAACAAATCGGAAACATGTACGGACGAAAACATTTAGCATTCAACGCAATCCTGATGCACTCTTAATCGAATAAAAAAGAGTGAAGTTTTCGATGTTTACTGGTATCGTAGGTGAACGGCGATGGGGGGGCGATTGGGTAGGGAACTTTCGATAATCTATATAGGCCAAAGAGTTTTTACCACGGATAACTTAGCAGCAAGCATATCTCTCCGTGAGGGAAAGACTGAAGAGGCAATATTAACGAGCTTCCGGGAAATCTGGAAGGGAAGGGTAATTCTATCCCCTTTTAAATCCGCTCATGCGACGAACCAAATCACCGAAAGGACCGACGGGTTTTCGTTAAATGAGTTTTGTACTTAAATTTCACAGCAAGTAGGGGTAATTCATTCTAGTTATTTTTCACTCAAATGAAAAGTGAAGTGAGATTTCTTTCAGCACCAGTGAAATTCGTGGAGTACTTAGCACAGATGTTAATTATTAATTTTTATTTAAAATGGCATTGTATTGCCTCGCAGTTACCAATAGCAGCATTGTTCCCATTCACATGAATTCCATTCCAAATGCTAACATTTTACTAAAACGGACTGGCTTTTTAACGCCTTGTATCGGAATTCACGACATTTTAAACGCGAAAGTTATGCTCGTCCTTGCAGTCACGCATTCGCATACCAGTTTTATTGCCGCAATAGTTGCTAACCAGATCATAAATTCCTCCGAGCCCCATTCACCACTCACCTTACCTGCGTCTGGAAAAACAGTTCATTCGAAGACTACTGCTTACGCACTCATTTAGATGCGTTATTTTTTTATTTCCTTATCAGTCCGACCTTCCACTCTAAAAAATAGTCAACTGAAGCCAAGAGGTATGTCGGAAATAAGAGGTACGATACAAAATGAAACTTACACAGGTTTCACATCGCCGATGATAACATTTACACTGATTCTTGCAATCTTTTTTTAAATGCAACTTCTACATATTAGAGTTGGAATATAGATTTGAATAATGGCTCATAATTACTTAAAATTAAACAGTAAATCAGCCATTAGCCCGTTTACATCATACATAACCCAAAAGTTAAGTCAAAATGTGAATGTGTACTTGGATATACGCAATAACGCACCCAGAATACGAAAAATATCATCTAAAACTATTGAAAGAAGAGTAACACGCATGACTATAAAATTATTTGTCTAAACTTGGCATGTTTGATGGATAATTAAAATGTATATAATTCAGTTTTGAAAAGTTACTTCTTAAATATCTTTAAATGGTTCGCACATAACTTTTTGAGGCGTACTCCACGGAACTGCAGGTTAAGAATGATGACATTTCTAGGAATAAAATAAGTGAAAAATTGGAGGTAATTCTTACGTCGTACACATAGAGGAGACAGGAGTAATTACGGAAATGAAAACATCAGGTGGGCCTGACAGCGAGGTGTCGTAAGCGTACGTAATTCACCATAACATTTGTCTTTGAAGCTTTATAACTACGGTAATAAGATCGATATCACATCCATCTTACTCGTTATAGATCATAAGCACACAGATGGGAAAATAATATTACAATTCATTCTAAATTCATTTATTTCTAGTGGCTCAGAGAAGTCGAAATTATAGATGACACGATATGTCCCAAAATTGGTTTCCTTCTTAAAAAAGGAGATGATTTATACATTGATGACTGATTACGATCCAACTACTTATCGTTGGGCGACCGTTAAGTACAAATGCATTATTCCACCGCTACACTTTCTAAAAAGAGCTGATGAGACATTAAATGATAAATTAAGAATAAAATCTGTGTATTACATTCTTAATTAACACATTACCTTGAAATTCACGAATAAAGACGTCTTGTGGAAGGAAACACGTAGCAAGTTGTCGGCGGATAAGTTATTAACACTCGTGCTGCAAGCTGATCGCGAAGCATTATTACGGAAAAAATCAGCCCTGGCTGATTTGGAAATCACGCACATCACCTTTAAGCATATTCTTTCCCCTTTAGTCCTTTTACAGGACAAGTTACAAGTATAAGAGCTGTTTTGGCATAACGAGGGAAGGAATTCAGGAGACGCAACAAAAGGCAGGCAAAATAACTCATTTTTCGGTCGTCTCCCGGTTAAATGACAATATTATCAAACAATCCGTGCATTTTATACGGAGAAAGAACAGGAGGAAAGGTGATGTACTTTATTTATAATTTGAAATTCAAGGTTTATGAGGACTGAGATTAAAACTTGAGTGCATATAATATAATATCTGCACCGAGCTGGCTTCGTAAGGATAGCGATTAATGAATCCTATGACCGATTAAGTTAATTTATCAAGTCGAAATAATTTGAGGCGTAGTTATGAGCAAGCGGGCAGAACCGTCACGTCGATCGAATATAGGCCAACCTACTGAATATTTCCGGCTCTGCCACCGCTAGATGGCGCGGAATTCCGCAAAAACGATTGAAACAGAAATTCACTTTTGACGTTTCCTTTTTAGGTCCTTGATTGTACCGATTCAGTTAGTCCCCGATTGACAATCAGCGACTGGAAATTCACTAATTGGTCCAATCAGCTTCACTGATTAGGTGTTGGCCTCATCCCGTTAGTACGACTCGTAATGATGGACGCAGTGGCCATACTTACAGCCATTTCCAAAAGTTTTAGGACAAAATAATGAGAAAAATCCCAGGCCAGAAAAACCTTGTAGTTATTAAACCTCCACGCGACTGGAATGCAATGGTGGAGGATGAAAGGGATGGATTTGAAGTGGGGGGTATGGGCTAGGGACCAGAAATAACCTTGGTGAAAAGGCAGTTGAATTTTATAGGAGAAATAAACTAGTAGTAACAAAAATTTTGTTTCAACATCACTCCAGGCGTAGATTGATTCATTTGAATAAGGATGTGCCGCCATTTGACTCTTCTTAAATTCCTTATATCTTCGACCTTTTATTTTATCCTAATTTACCATCCTCTTCCTTTTTCTTCCACGCCTCCCTAGCATTCTCTCCTCTATCACCCTCTTCAGCATTCCCTCTCCTCTCAAAATTTCCTCCATCCATTTCTTCTGCCTTCTCCATACCTCCGCCACCAGCTTCCTCTCCTCTGCAAACATACCCAATACCTCCTCGTTCGTTTTCCTCGCCACCACGCTCATACTCTCCAACCTTCTCCAAACCCACATCTAAAAACTCCTCAAGTCTACGCATATCCTTCCTTCGCAATGATCAAGTTTCCGACCCATACCGCGATATAAGAGTTTTCACCAGTCTTTTCTTTTCGTCTATTCTCACTATCAGACCCTCCTCATCAATACCCTTCTCTTTGAAAATGGGTCTATAGCGAGAGTAATTCTTTATCTGATGTCCCCTAACGCTTAAACTATTTTCCACCAAAATACTACCAATATACGCAAACTGCTCGATAATTAATGGATAAAATGAGTATGACCTTAATTACAATGACAGAGGAGATGATTTAATAGGAAGCAGGCCAACAACAATTTCAATTTATTCTGGAATTTATATTTTAAAATAATTTATAATTTCCATCGCATTTAGGCAATGCAGAAAATACGTCTGATGCCCAAATACACTAAAAGCAAAATAGAAATAACAATATATTTTTCGCAGAAGGGAGACTTATTTATGAATAAAAAACATCCGACGCAAATGATCACATTTCATACCTAGCAAACATGATATAAAGCAAAGAAAAAAAGTTAACGAAACGTGAATAAATTAAGCCCATAGATTGATTCCTTAGGTTAATCAAATAGGAAATTACCACACATTTTATCATTCTAAGAGTACGAAGAAAAAAATAATTGCTACCAAAGAATTAATATAATCCGCGAGAAAGTTCATCAACACGGCAATTAATCTAGCCTGTCGAGCAAAACAAAAGCCTGCATGCATCCGAAGGATACATGAATACCACTACCAAAATGTAAAACGTGTACCTGGGTACTGTTCTCGGTTCATTTTCGGCGAAAAGACATGTCCGTCATCTCAATACAAGTTCACTTAATCCACAAGATTTAGCATAAGCACTGCACAGTACGGAACGTCTCTTCAAAGTTATAAAAACATAATGATGAACGGTACAAAGAAATTGCATACTAACCTCAGTTTTATGATCCCGGTAATGCAGACTACTTCCGAAACAGAAATTGATCAACTCTAATACCAATGACATGTTTTTACATATTGATTAATTTAAATACCAAACACTATTAAACAAAAAGATCGGCCCTGCCGTGATATACACGGCAAATATCACGTAAAATACTCAATAGCAGTGATGATAAACACTATTAAATAATAATTACCCACGAACAAATAGTATATCCAAAGGGAAACGAGAAGATAATGACAAATAAGCATTAAGCAATCAATTTCTCGACTCATACCTTTGAGTACGTATTTACAAACAACTGAATAGATAGCGGCGCGTAACCAAGAACAACAATTCAGCAAGTGAAACTCGATTTATTTGAGAAGCATAAGTGGCTCCCTTCATTTTGTCCTAAAACTTCTGGAAATAGGTAGGATTAGGTTTTTTGAGTGCGTAGATGAATTTTCTTCCGTAGCAAACATTTTTCCCACGTACCCACTTGAATCGAAATTCAACTCTATTTGTAACGCTTCTTTTAATTTCATTCCCCTTCTCTGAAAGTGTTCCGCTGCTGGAGTAAAGCAATTATGTTTGCCCAGAAATGTCGCTCCAAATTGAAAAACGTGAAGCAAATGGAATAGTTTCACTCCAATCTGAAGTGAATCCAAATATTTATTTTCATTCCGGTTCACATCTCTGTACCTCACCGTAGGTGGAGACTTTATAGGACCCCCGGACTGTTGCAGCATCATCACTACACGCAAACGTAGGTTTATGTCCTCGACACTTAATGGCGCATGAATATGAAAATAGGCAACTGAAAAAAAAGTTGATGATCGACTGTCATGTACGGTAAGTCTGACTGACAATTAGTCATGACTGTAAGTTAGACTGTCATGTAAGTAATATTGGCTTCTTTGACAAATTATACTTCTTCGAAAAATCGTTTCACTCCAGAGCGAAATACTTTCAGCGATTGCAATAATTTCGCTCTAATCTGAAGTAAAACTAAGTATTTAATTTCAATTCCTTAAACATTAATTTTCGGTAACTAAGCTCTAAGCTTAAGTGAAACTAAATGCAAGTACAAGCTTCAGTCTTTAATTTGTGGAACTGACTCACATGAAATAATTTCTCAATTTGTACATTCCACACTTATTTATTCTTGCCGACCATGGTATGTATGTATGTATGTACCAAGAATAAAAAAGTTATGTATGTACAAAGTGAGACATTATTTCATGAAACTAAGTATTTAGTTTCAGTTTACTGAATAATTAGTCACCGAAACTAAACATTTAGTTTCACTTAATTTTGGAGCCCTGCCTGGCACAAATGAGTGTGGTGTAACGTCGAACCAGTTCTAATGAATTCCGCAATCCATCACGCTGCAATTTCTTTATAATCAGGAGCAACCCTCTTACAGCGGTCCACAGCCCATCCGTTCTCTCTTCCCGCACTACCAAAAATTCCCATTCCTTCTTCGTCAACAAACCCCTCACAATTGACCAGTAAAACAAAACATTGCGACAGCTAACAAAACAACAACCCCTTTAAATTAATGAAAAACTAAATAAAAAACAAATAGAACAAGTCCAAAAGCATTCCATCAAATACCAAACGTTACAAATAGTCTTTGTCCAGTTTTGATTACGGTGGAGGAAGAATGGAACTGACCTCGCTGAATTCTTTGTTTCCGCAGCAGCAACGGCAAGTCGGTGCCCAATGGCGAGACGGAGGGCGGCGGCGGTGACAGCGCCGTGCGGATGCGGAAGGAGCTGGGTCTGGTGGACGGCGTGGCCATCATCGTCGGGGTCATCATCGGCGCCGGCATCTTCGTCTCCCCCAAAGGGGTGCTGCAGAGCTCCGGTTCCGTCCTCTTCTCTCTCATCGTCTGGGTCTTCTCCGGACTCCTGTCCATGATCGGCGCCCTCTGCTACGCGGAACTCGGTGAGAGACTCCATCCCAATCACCGCTGTCACCGCACGCCGCTCTCGAAAATTTATATCCTCCACAAATTATCGCTAGTAGTGGGTATTTCATTTTAACGTGCTTCGATGGCTACCGTCTGACACTGGACAATGTGGCAAAAGACCTATTTCGTACGCCTTCGGCAGAAGAAAAATTAGAAACAAAACGGCGAGATAAGAATGGGCTACCTGCATATTTTTTAACCTTATGCTCGAAGCCAATATTCTAAGATGTTTAGTGCGATTTTTTCCGGAAAACAGTGTGATTTCCTGAAGGCTTTTATATACTAGAGTCCCACTAATCCAAACACCGATAATCCATCTGGTTCGGTTGATCCGAGGAATTTTTGGAATATTAAAAAAATTAAAAATATAGTTTCAGGCTGAATTTTAGGTATATACGGAACAAAATTATCCAATACTGTAAAAGTACAGAAATGTATACAATATTGTATCAATACATGAAATAAAGTGATTTGAATAGATTTTAACTGTAATAATACAATTTTTCGGATAATCCGCAATCCAAACAATGTCCGGTCTCGATTAGTTCGGATAAGCGGGACTCTTGTGTAGTTAAATTACACGTTGCTGTATTTCAAAAAACCAAGGCTACGACTTAACATAACTACTTTAAAGATATTAAAAGTCTCACAAACATTCGATCTTCTCGTGAATATTTACATAAGATGTTTTTCGTTCAAAATAATTGAAAACTTCTTTTTTTTGCGCGAGAAGGGCATTTTATTCGTAAACCCTATGCATAAAAAATTCAACCATGAATGAATAAAAAATTCAACCATGGATGAATAAAAAATTCAACCATGGATTCCGATTTTTTAAAACTTAAAGCCAAGAAAAATATGACGTAGCACGGATTTTGGGTCTTCTGGCCCGAGGGTGAATAAAAATGGCTGTGTAGAGAAAAGAAATGAGGTTCTTACAGCTAATCCTGCATCCGACAAGACTTGATTTTTCAGGTTAAAAAATATATATATCCTAGAGTACGTATTTATTTCCCTCGAGTTTTCCATTAAGATTGCCCATGGGGGGGATTCATCCAGGCGGAGCAGTGGCATACATCGTCAAAGGGAAAGACAGATAAGACCCGCACCGCAATGAGTGTGCTCCCAACTCGTTTGTCTTTTGTCAGACATAGTCTCTCCCAAGAAGTTCCCATTCAAGACTACTTTAGTTCCCGCATGTTGAAAACCACGTTCCTAAAGAGATTCTCATTGCATTACGTGGTACTAGGGGTGGGAGGTACTTGTACCCAGTTCCTGTACCAGAAATCGGTACCAGTTCTGCTCTTTTCTTGCTACTAGTGCCAACAATAATTCAGCTTTATAATGGTTTAATATACGCTTAAAATAATTTTTCACAATATATTTTTTCGTGGTAACACAAAATTGATTCACATTTATGTTACATCACTTCATCCACTGGCTGTCGTTGACATAGCACTTTGGTATAACCATAGAGCAAGTATAAATACTTACTGTATGGTATAACTTATTGTATCTTTTTTATGATCTTCTGAATCAGAGCTTAATTTAAATGAGAAAACTCAAGAGTGGATGCCCCATGAACAATAAAAGTATCATCAGATTTCACATTGCCGTCGTGAAATCAGAGTACATGATGATTCCGCTCATAAATTGTTTTCTTGGTAAATTTTTATCTCAGGGTATTCTTTCTAATTTTGAAAACTTACCAGATTTTCTACAGACACTATAAAGGATTTACGCCATATGTGGGGATTCTTGGGCCTAAACCTTCGGGACCTTCCGCAAAAGTTTTACCGTTTCGAACTTTATAAACATATAAATGGAACCGACGAACTGATTTTTTCACCCAGTTCCGGTTCTTTCAGCTCCTGTGAGAACCCGTGGTACCGAAGAACGGGTCGTCCCATCCCTACTTGGTACGAAAAGGATTTTATACTTCAAGAAATCCTAAGTTATCGTTCACCCTCTCTCAGATCCTACTCCGTTAGTTATATCTGCATAGCTTCGATTGTCATAACTGTCTCCCTCTCTCTCCTAAAACTATGCATGATACTTAGTTATACAGCTTGGAACGCGGATGTAAAAGTTCTTCAAAAGTCTCAAATAGTAATTCAATAATTGTAGTAGAACTGGTTAATTTGACGGCTATTGCATTGGCTTGCCACCTCGAGGGTCAGGATTCGAATTCCGGCTATAGTAGAGATTTCACAGTGGCATCCCGATCCCTACTTGAGTGTTGTGTGGAGAGCACATTAGATTCAGTACATAGTCCGTCGGATGGGACGTTAAATTATGGTCTCCTAGGCGCCTTTCGGTAAAAGTAGGCTAATTCTGACGCCAGGTTTCTCTCCATCCTTCCTACATTCCTCAAATAAGTTTATTAATACCAACCTACCTACCTTTCATCAATGGCGAGAACGACCTCACCGAAGAAACTACCAATATTTGAGATGGTGGAAACCAAATATTTCGCCGTAAATTATGAGTAAAATGTGCATCACGATAAATTCAGTCTTGGAGTACACCCAAGAGTCGCAGCTATATATGATTCGTGTATCATTAAATATTCTTTTAATGGAAACTAAAAATTAATTACTTAATAAAAGATAATAGCAGTTATTAAAATATGCAGTTTGTGGTAGGATAAACGCCAATTTTAGGTAACGTAACTGGCATCAGCTTGCCGTTTCCTCCTCGCCAGCAAAGCAAGCAAAAACAAACAACAATTTATCTACTGAAAAGGTGCATACAAAGGCATGTGTGTCTTGTGGGGAGATGTTGGTAGAGTGGCCCTTGAGGCGACAATGAGCCCGAAGGCACAAGATTCTCCGCGCAAATAGTTCGAAGGGCTTCATGCTGAGACAACTCCTCCCGCTTCTGTGGGCAATGTTATCTCGGTTCCTCGACAGGATGGATGTTAGCCTCCTTATCGACGCGGACTCTGCGAAAACCGTGCCCTTTGGGGTCATGTCTTCCTCCTCACCCGCATCCCTTGGACACACGGGAGACCTTGTTAAGGTGGCAGGAGCGGTAATCGTGAGTCATAGACAGCACATTTTAAATATTTTCAAGAAAGTCGTACATATATTCTAGGGCAAACTTCATTTGCGTGCACTTATTTCGGCGGTGGAACACACCTTACATGCAGTAATGGAAATGATACATGAATTATTTTTTTTACATTCTTTGCCTTCATTAAAGCATGTTGTGACTAAGTAAGATTTTCGCAGCAGGTTAAAAATTTAGGTGAAACTGAATTTTAAATACTGAGAAGAGTGGAAAAACTCTGCTATTCCACATGCATTATTTCACGACCCAGGTTTGCCGCTTTAGGTGCCAGTAAATACTGGATAACTTGAAATAGCAGCTAGATTGAAATACTAGCTGTCTTGAGGATACTAGTTCACGAAATATTGGAGCATATTCTGCCAGGTGACGAAATCGCATAATATGCATTGGAAGGGCATATTTTGAATGTGTGTCGCGTGGAGGTTCTATAAACCATGCATTCGGAGTCCAGCTATCAACGGGTTAGAGGGTGGTAGCAGTCAAAAGAGACGATCGAAATCAATGGAATTAAGTTTCTGCGTCCCTGATCAAGCATTATAATAAGCATTGTATCTTATAGAGACAAATTCGATATTAATCGATCGTCTCATAACATATGAAGGGAGCTTTCCATTCGCTCCAGTGCGCAAATCACTTCGCGACACAACAGCGCACTTGACTTCCATTTGTTGAAGACCCTGCGCACAAGGCAGCGCACTTCAAAGCAGAACGGAGGCAGAGTTGATCCTGCGCTAAACAACAAAACAAGGTCGATAATCGCAAACAGTGATAGTTGTTTTTGGGTAGATTTTCTGTAATGGCGTCAAACATGGGTATTGTAAAGTTTTTAATTACTTTGGTAATGCCGGTAAAAAGCTTGCGTTTTTTAATACTTATTTTGATCGAATTCGATAACCATGCACAAAACATTTTGCCGTTACTGCTGTGCACCCACAGAATGCTACCTAGCGCACATCATTCTCTCAGCTACGCAGCCTAAATAAATCTTATTGATGGTATATGTGCTATATTGCTCTAAAAAATACATTCTATACAAGCTCCAGTAAACCACTTCCACTAGTTCTCGAGGGCATTTCATTGATTACAGTTCCCATTATCCCTTCGAAGATTATTTTGTTATATTCCAGCTCCAATACCAGTATTCTCTCAAAACAGTCGACTCGCCTGCTTGTTTGAGAGTCTTGTCCTTGGATTCAAGAATCGGATGGAAAATAAAAATGGTGTTTATTTCTGTTTTCAGTGGAGATAATTTGAGTTCGATTCTTTCACCGGATACGATTTTAGGCATACTGATTGCAGTTCAATTTTCAGCACTGAAGAAAGAATCGAGCAAAAGGGCCTTAGGGAACGTATCACTAATGCTAGTGGAAAAGGGAAGAAAGAGAATCTAAGGGAGAATGGAAGTTACGAGGGTATGACGCAACGTAAAATTTAATTTCAATTATATATTCCACATCCCTTGAGGTACATTTGGCACTTCAGGTTATTCACTTATGTTCATCGCAACACCCCCTTTTCCTACTCTGAGGCACGTTCTCGGATATTCATAAGAGCGGCGTTCCCCCACGTTCCCGCGTTATTTGACAATAACAAGTAGGATAGCAAAAAATCCGATCGCAGTTATTTGAAATTCGCCCGTTACTTCACATTCTCTCGTCGCGTCGCCGAGAAATTCGAAAAAAACGGTGATTGGCCAAAGGATAAATTCCTGTAAAGGACAGCGATGGTGATAACGCGAAGGAAAAGGAAATTGTGTGGGAGAAGGAAGTCTCTCTCTCCGGTCTTAAGGTAGTTTGAGCAAAAAATCACTTCACCCAGAATTTGATGAATTTGGCCTCATTTTATAGAAAAAAACTCTCATCTTTCCAATTATATCAAAATACCAACCCCTTGCCGAACTACTTTTCCAGCAATTTGCCTAAAAATATAAGCTGTTTTACACGGGATAGATTATGGCTATGGGCTCCAGAGGGAGAGTATTAAACAAATAAGGAACTTCTAGCACCTAAATTTCGTAAAAAAAACTAACGGTGTGTAGATTGCATGTTTTCTTAACTATTTATAAAAATAGTCTATTACTCACAACAGTAGTTTTTACATAATCGCAAAAAAACCTGCTGTTTTTTAGGGGTTTTCAGCCGTACGGCGGGGAAAAATGAGTCAAGTTAGAGACTTGTGCAGCTTTATTTATTTAATTACTGCGAATTTTGGTCATATATATCTAGATATTTGCGCCATTTAATTACAATATTTATTACATGCTTCTTAGAGACGCTGACATCAAAAAATAAAATTCGAATATGGTCTCCATTATGACTAGGGAACTATCTCGCTCAAACCACCTTAAGCCTTGGTATGCAACTAGTTAAATGAGTTTTTTTTTAAAGTAGGTCGTTTAGTTTTTATTTATATCACTTCGACATGCATTATTCGCTTTTAGGTTTCTGCTGTTTCACTGGCGCATTGCTTTTCCTTTAAACGTGAAACGTTTCATAAATCGCTTCGTATGGATGGTACCTGTGTTTTACGGCGATGCAACAAAACTTTGTTTAAAACTGGGATAGCATAAAAGATATCCGGTAGAAATAGTAAAATAAACTGCAATCTTCGATGATGGGAAGTTAAAACCAACTGTGTAAAATCCACTACATTTTTTGTTTATTAATACCTAGGATTTAACACCTTGTTACATCATGAGATAAAGAATACAACAAATGAACGGTTGAATACACTCGATCAAAGTAAATGGGAATGGGAAAAGGCAGGCGGGAGGAGAAGGTATTCCGGATGTCATGAGGTCTAAAAGCAATGGCTCAGCAGGTGATGGCTCTCACAATCAGAAGTGACACTTCTGACCTGAAGAAGCGAGTTGGAACGCTCGCGAACCTGTCGTCTAAAACAATGGACAAACGTGGAAGTAATCCCGCAAGTCAACAATGCCGTAGACCACTCCGCGGAAGCTTTCCCTACAATTTAATGAAATAATTGCCACCTTTTTGGAACATCGCCATAAGAAGATTTTTCGCGTAAGTAAATAAGAAGTAAGCGCATTTCCCGCGCTTTTAGTAGGACTAATAAATAAAAGTAGTAGGCATAAAGGTAGTGTTAAATAGTAAATATAACGGTAGTGTTACGGCATGTACATCTCGGAGGCTACAATTTGAGGTAAGGTCCCTCAACTCGTTAGGTCAAACCCGTTAGGTGAAATATTTGTCCAAAATTTTGACCTTGGGAGATAATATTTAGAAGTCCAGAATGTCATCCATGGAACGTTTCAGAAAATTTCACTGATTTGCTTCATCATTCGGCTCATCCCAGACTTCAAGTAAACGGTAAAAAATACACCTGCGGCAGTGCGGACACTACATACTAGTTTTATCCTCTCCTTTTCCCTTTTCCATCCAGTGAGAGGAATTTCCTCTCCTAAACAAAGAGTTTCTCACGATTCGCGTAATGTTCTTCACGGTGAAGATCATGACATGAATCTCTTACTTCACGACAGACGATAACATTTTCCGGGGATCGAAATTATCTAGGGATGATAATTTATCGAATCAGTTTAATGATGCATTTATCTCTAAAGAGAATCAGCGTCTCGACATATAAATAACCTAGACAATTATGTACTGAGCATTAATTTTTCTCTACAAATATAAAATCGACCATACGATCGCATAGCAATTCTCATCAGTGTAAATTTATTCGGGGAATGCACGTGAGGAATCACACGTGAAAAGTTTTCGTAAGAGTGGACTATAAACTGAAAACATCAATGTCTCACATAAATCCTGAAATGAATCCTCGTCGCGTCGTCAGGATGTAAAGCCTCGTTCAACTTCTTTCAAAATTAACTTGGATTCTTTAAATTGCCATAAAGGGTGCTTTATGTTAATGAGGCGACGAAGTATGACAGCATCCTCTCCATTCGTTAAAATTTAACATTATTTATTTTTTCGCATAAAGAGATGACATACATATTCATATTTCGAGCAAAGTTCGTCATGATCCTAGAGCATCCATTCGTTAATGGATGAAAACGCTCCACTTATCTTTTAACGGCGGGGATAGCGACACCGATGAAATATTAACGACCAGAAACATCCGGAGACTTTCAACGTACTAAATGAAACAGATGTTTAACTTTAATACGAGGTTTTAGGTTTGTTTTACGGCCTTCAGCACATTTTAGTTTTTATTTCAGTACAACATGAAATATTTAATTACTTATTACAATCATTTATGAAACAAATATGAAAAAGGAAAAATATTTAAATTTTTATTGTTTTAGCTCGAAATCAGTATTTTATACCATTGTTTATCATGTGCCAAAAACAAATCCCATTTTCCAACTCTCTTACGCCATTACCCGAAATTACTCCCGATTGATCTCATTGGGTTAGCATTCACCTCACTCTCCGAATTGAATAACGTAGTTTCGAATTTGACCCCTCGGCCATGCCATCATCATAGAAGTAGCCCAATGCGTTAAGAGCTCACGGATTCCAGATACACCGCGCACAATGACGAAATCCAATCACAATTTTCGAGTTGGCATTCTAGATAATCACCTATATTTCATTTCGGAGGAGTAGCAATCGAATTATCCTATGTTAAGCAAACCTCTGTGGATTGTACGCGCGATCTCATATCTGGAAACGCGGATGGACACGAGATTATGTCTCTTGTTTACGCTATGGGGGAGTGGCATCGGTTTCTTCCGTCAATTTTCCGCTCCGCTTATGTCAGGGTTGGCGCAGAAACCTTGGCGAGCCCACCCTCTTATCTCGTCTTCCCGGGTGGGCGGGGATGAGAGGGGGAGAGCAAAGAATGCTGCCACCCGTATTATTCCACTGCAACGATAAAGCTTATTCGGGTCAACCGGGGAGGAAGGAGAAGAAAAGAGAGGACTCTCTCAAAGGACCCCGGACTGCGTCGTTCGCAAACATTAGTCTCCTAGAGCAAACTCGCTGCCGGAGAAGTTTTGGAAGGCGATGATGTCACCAGCAGAAGCATCACCGCACACCCGCGTGCATCCGCGTTTCCGGCTCAAATAAATAGGGTAACATATCCAATGGAAAACAAACGACGATGGAGCAGGAAAATTACACAAGCTTTTGAAGTGCTGATATTCTTCATCTTCCCCCTAAATAAGGAGGCTGGTTTACTACTGGCCTCGCACTCACTGAGAACCAGGGGCGGTTCCAGACCAGAGGTTCAGGGGGGGGACCACTGGCTCTGAAGTTTTGAAATACTTCCCAGGAAAAGGGGAGACCGGGGGTCTCGCCCCGGAAATCGTAATTGACTATGTGTAAAACGAAAAAGAAACTCTTATTTAGCTTAAGACATATGCCTACCATCGTACTTCACTGCATCAAATAATTTTGGTTTTTAGCTTTAGGTCTATGAAAAAATAAATAAAATACGCCGGGTTTTGCCCGGGGGGGGCAATTTCCCCATTTGGGACGCCAATGCTGTGAACTGGGCGACACTCATGCAAACGGATTTGGATTTCGCTCGAGACATCCATCTCGTCGTCATATTTCAGTCTCCCCTAGCCTTTGAATGTTTACCCACCTAGTTTCCCAGTCAGAACAAACAAAGGCTTACAAGCAATCAAGCACCGCACTTACAATTACTAATCCGGTATTCATAGCAATATAAACGCGTTGTCTTTACCGTAAAAGGACTGAACTCAAATTTATCACGGATTTGAAGTTTTTATATTGTCCCAGATTTTCAATTTTTTTCGAATATTGGTTGGAATTTCCATTTTCTACATTGTGGAATTTTGTTTACCGAAATAAAAGAATAGACCCGAGTAAAAAACATGAATGTGGTCGAATTAATAACGGTAATGAATATGGATAACGACAACAACAAACAATTTTAGTTTTGACGTGTCTATTTGATTCCATAAACGCGCCGAACAATACTATCACGAAGCGGAGATATTAAAAATTAACTGAGTATGCCGAGAATATTACGGAAATGGGAATCATTCGTTTCTTTTTTTTAGAGCCGTAATTGAGGGAGTTAGAAAGGAGTATTTATCCGGATTTACGCCTGTGTCCTTGATATTGCGAATGTGTGACATTAACTGCGAAAAACTATTCTCTTGGACCGGGATTCTAACATAGATCCCCGAATCGACGCCGAGTGCCTTAGCCAATTAAGCGATTTAAAGTTTCCTAGTAACCCTATCCCTTTTAAAGTAATCCCAGAGTCTCCAGTGGCTTCTTCAACCCCAGTACTTCCTACGGCTGTTTCATTTTCAACTCGCTTGTTCACCAAAAAAGTTACTTAGCCTTTTGTTCATTTCGCGAATTTAATTTTTCCTTGCTCAGGTCCGAATAGTTGCGGCGTAGGGCTTAAGTAAAAATTTTCTGTCATTCTTCCGCCGAGGACATTCCCACCACTCACTTAATAAATCCCAGTATCGTGAAACTAGTGACAGATTGGCGGCATCTTAGGTGTCCTTTGATGTTCCTCTTATAACTACCAAGAGAAGTACGTTTATTGCTAGTTATAACATTTTTGGGATCGCATACCTAAGGAATTCCAGAAAAAAAATGAGATGTGGCCGATGAGCGAACGACTCCATTCGTACATGGTGCTGTCGTCGAATGACGAGCAATCCGCGGAATTCTTCCCGCCTCCGCCGTAAATAATGGATAGATAAATAGATAATGGATGGATACATAGATAATGGATAGATAAATGGCATAAATGATATAGATAAATATATTTAATGAGATTGAAACTCTTCAAGAGTCCTCTCTCCCCCTAACCCCTTGTCACGAGGTAAATCAAGAGACACAACAATAAAATGCATACATAAAATGTTAGTGCAAAAGGAAATACTATTATCGAGTGAATAGAAAAGAAGTCCAGTAGCTTAAGATAATCGGTTTTCATTGAGTGCACATCTTAATGATTTTTCAAATAAGTCGAAAAACATTCTAGGACCACATTTAAGTACATTTGTTTATGCGGTTCAATTCACCATACATGAAGTAATGGATATGAGACAAGAGTTTTTTTTGCATTTTTTACGTTAGTTAATTAATGATATTACTTGAGTTTTCAACAAAGTCTTCGAAATTTAGGTGGAAATAATAATAATAAATGTATTTTTTAACGTTTAAGAGAGAAAATTTACGTATGCAATCGGATTATTACGAAAAAAATATCTCATGTACCATAAGGACACGTCTTAAAATAGCATTGGATTGCCAAAAAACCAAATCGGTAAAATGTAAGTTTTTCACTTTATTCAATAGATATCACTAACAAGAACACGTATGCAAAGTTTCAAACAAATCCGTACATGGACAAAAATCGCTCCAACAACGATAAACTTTGTCGGTATAAATATTTACAAAGACATGGATTCGCATTACCGATAGTCTGAAAAGTCATAGAGTTTACACACTACGCATTAACATGATGTTATATGTAACATTAATACCTATACTAAGCTCAGATGAAAACTGATAGCATGACATCTCCATCGCTGGATTATGGTCTGCCTCTTCAGGCCGTACCGAAGGAAGAACTCGCGTATTTTTTTTACGATCTTCATAAACGCGCGTCACTCCTCATTGACACTCAGGTAATGCCGCGCGCTTCTCGGGAATGCGAGCAAAGGGGTTGGCCGGGGGGATATAAACTCGAAAAATAAAGAGGATGATGATCACGCGCCATATCGAGTCCGGCGAAGGTCGGAGTAATCGTAAATATTCATAGCTTTGTTTGTCGGCGAGGATTCAGTACAACCGACGAGTGCAAAACCTCTCCACATTAGGTGGTTCCGACATAAGATTAATAAAATGTCATTTACCTCTTATTCTGCATACTTATAAACAAAGGTGTTTTGGCTATTTGATATAAATAAATACATCATACCTTTCCTCGCAATTTTCTTTCAAAAATTGAATTTAAAATAAAGGTTGCCGGCCTCGGTGGCGGCGGAGTAAAGTCCTCTCCTGCCAAGCCGAAGGTCGCGGGTTCTAGTCCCGCCTGGGCAGATTTTTCCCATCCAGGGCATGGGTGGTTGTGAATGTCTGCTATTAATTGTTAATACACCCGATGTAAAGGCCTAATGAGAGGCTGTTTTCGGGGGTGTGGTCAAATAAAAAAAATAAAATAAATAAATGGTGTAAAATGCGAGACTGATTGAATCATGGGGAAAAATAATATTTCTCTTTCTAATATTAATACTGTTTTCTCGAAAAACTGTTGAACAGAAGAAAAAACTTCCAGGAAATTGAATGGTAGTGAAATATTAACACCAATCCATCTAATGTTTTTGAGTAATTTGCAAATAAAATACAGTAACTCAAGTCAAAATTCGTTTCAGTTGGTTCATATGACCGGAAAAAAGTGTTCGTCTAATATAAATGTCATTTTCGCGAAAAACTGTTTTAAGAAGTAAACACTCAATAAATTGAATACTGAATTGTAGGGACCAATCCATCTAGTTCTTTGAGATATTAGCAAATTACTCAGGGAAGTCCAAGTTATAATTCAATAGGAATAGCTTCAATAGGATTCGGCTCATATGACTATAAAAAGTGTTCTTTAAAAATGAGTTCGCGTAATACCTGATTTGCATATTTTTGCATCCTAATCTTGTTTCCTAATAGCTAAGGATTGCCGTCAGTAAAAGCAATATCTTTTAAACAGTTCGAGAGAAAATGTGGTTTTCAGTAGTGGTTTTGACTCACGAAGTCGAAGCAGAATTTCCTTAAAGGAGAAAACTCGGAAGATAAGAAAAGCACCTCGCGCTTCTTCCACGACAAAAAATATGCGCTCTTACTCTCTGGAGGAGAACTAAAAGGAAATATTGAACTGGTAACAGAGCGTGATTTTTTCTCGTGATGAACTCGTGACTAACTTCTCGTTTCGGTTTGGCATGTTAGGAATCCGCTACACTGCATACAACCTCGCGAACCTGATTGGATTCGTAGCTTTGGCCAGATGCGAACTTGTGATTGCTTTCCATTACTTAGGAACCATAAATTGCAGAAGAATGCGATAGATAATGAAAACTGACCTAAGAACAGCGTTCAATTTTCTCCAGGCACCGCAAACTCTTCGAACTAGGTAATACCAATTTCCTTCTCGCTCGACTTCGCCGATATTTATGCTGATCGGCCAATATTTTCCTTTTTCTGCTAACTTCTCCACCTCTCACTCTTGTACTTTGCTATAGGAACCGCGATTGCTTATACAGATTACCAACGGTCACGAGTCATCGTACGTGCAATCATCAAGTGAACCATTTCCCTGTATCCTCGGAATTGATTTATCTACTATAAGCTTATCTGAACACTCTGATTTAATTTTCTTAGTAATAAATTATTGGGGTTTTCAAGACACCTTGTATACCAGCCAACGTTTGAGTTAAATTATAAAACATTTTCAGGGCTAAAAAAAAACAACACACAATCGAAAGTTTGAGTGATGAGAAGTTAATTATTATTACGTTCATTAGAAACTGTACAGAATTAAGAAAAGGTTGAACGTAATATATGTATTTTAAAACACCAAATACCAATTCTATGTTACATATTTCAGATATTTACAATTGTAAATGATATACTGGTTGTTTCAACGTCCCATTGTTTTTTAAACTAAAAACACAATGGAACTGTGCTTAAAAATGTTGGCAGACACATATGTAGTCTTCAATAATTATGACAAAATCCTCAATAATCTACTGCTAAGAAAATTGATCTAGCGTTAAGCGTAAATTTCAGTCCTTGTGTGTTCAGCTTGTATTGATACAGATCAAGCAAAATTACGTTATAGCTTTCTCAAATGAATAAATATTAGATAGTTCAGGTATCATAATTCTTAAGATTTCACAGGTGATTCCTCTTTCCAAAATAGGAAATTCGCGGACTCGACTCGTAAAAGGTTTTATGATTTAAGAAGCAGTTAGGAAAGACTCGCATTGCCGCACGGAATCTGAAGTCATCGTTGAAATGGCTGAGTAAGCCATCAAGTTGTGTCACCTTCACTACAGAATTATAAGATAAAAACTGTACAAAAAGTAAAAAACTGGAACACCAACTAATTCTTCACTCAAACGTTCCATAATAGGGTATTAACAGGGATAGCATATGTTGTCATGTGAGGTAGGTACATCGCTTCTTCGAGTTTTGTGCCTAAGAGAAAAGAATGACTAAAAATTATTCAGAAAAAAAGGCTGCCTTGGAGTTATCGTCCGGTTTGATTAAATTTAATTATCGCCCGAATAACTTAATAAACTTAACTTCATCTCGCAAAAATTCCTCAGAGGAAAAATCATTCGCCTTCTCAGCGGGAAAAAATATCATTCGAAAATTCTCAGCGCGATGTCGAGGGATCTGGGTTCTAGTCCCGGTCAAGACGAATGATATTACCTCTCTGGAATTTTTGCGCATATGTGCACTTGCGGGCGGCTCCGCAAAAGGTAATACCGTTCCTAGTTTCGGTATCCTCAAAATGCGTTTACTTCTGTTTGTTCTTCGTGCATAAGTGGTTCGCATAAGCACGGCGGTTATGATCTAAATGTAGACTCCCGGCAGTCCAAGTACCAGGATCGGCCCCTAAGGTAATTACGAATATTCTACCGCCATATCAATGATGTTGTGTCCTCAAACAATAATTCCAGCGGAATGACGCAAAAATTGCCACACAGGCACGCGTAGGAGCGCAATTTGAAAAACTAATTTCAATAAATTGGCAAATTTCCTCCCTGGAAAGCACTCTATGTACAAAGTTTAGCGAAGACAATGAATAATTCTTGCATGAGCTATTCCTATAAAACCAAAAAACTTATCGGGGGGAGGGGGGCATGACTCTTAAACTTACGACCTTTGGGTTAATCGGAAAGCAAATTCCCTTCCGGACTAACTCAGTTGGCTAGCTGGGTTCATTTTCCCTTCCCGATATATACGACGTATAATGTGATGGAGTCCACTGAGCAGAAGTCAAATATGCTCCTTCATTTCCTCCAGATATGGCTTCTGAGTGGACCGAGCGGAAAACAATGTTCGTGGAATCGCAATTTTATATTTTCTACTGTTTTCTTTTCCTCGTGGATAATCAGTGGGTTCTTGTAAAAGGTCTTCATGAACGCACTTCTCTGATCGATGCCAACCTTGTTTTTTTTACTGAAACATTGTATCCCGATATAATACGGTACATGGCCGGTTATGGACCAGTAATGAAGTATGGGCTCCTAGGTGATTCTGTTTTATCTTGCAATCGTAGCACTCGAAATATCGATGAGTGATCCTGGATTCAAATGAAGGTGAAGCCCTCGGACTCCTGAACGAAACAGACCATGAGTTATGAGAAATAAATCCGGAAAGACTACCGTCTCAAGCCACAAAACCTTAATTCCTCAGATACGTCTTTTGTACCTCAGTATAATCACTCTCTTGAACAAAGAACAATAGTGGTTGGGACGGATAAAATACTCTAATTGCATTAATAATGTTGTCTCAAGACTAATGTGGTGAAAATTATACATAAGGAAAGAAGAACTATTTTGAATTTTCCACAGATCAGTCTGTTGAAAATCGCTGAGTTCTTCTTTCTAATGGTAAGGTCAAGTGAAATACTGATTAACATTTAAAACTCCTGGAAACCACTTAAAGTTGCGTGGCCAACAGCATTCAATCTGCCATTATAAGTAGATTTAAATACATATATTTTTGGTAACTAACTTATTCTAGGCTAAATCTAGTCCGGTTTTATTATTTTCTCGGATAGTCGAGATCGAGAAAATAAAGATATTTATTTAGACAAATTGCGAAAACTGGAAAATCAAAGCAAGTTGACGGAAATTAGAGAACACATTACGAAGTTACAATTAATTATTTACTACCCATACGCTACAGAAATTTTCGCTCTATATATATATATATATATATATCAATCTGGGCATACATCAATTTGCTTACAAAATGTACCTCATTGCTTACATGCAATCAATTGTTCACCCAAAGAGATACATATTTATTTTGAATACCATGTATATTGGCGAAGGAAATTTATAGGTCCATCGAAAAAATCATTATTCCAGCACCCTTCATAAAAAGAAAAGAACATTGTAAAATACCAGAAACAGATTTTAAAAATGTCAAATGATGTAGGAATAGCATTATTATCTGATTACGGAGCCAGAAATAGTAATCACCCGAAAACTGCAGAATAATTCCAAGATTACTTTGGTTCGTAAGCTCACATCTTTATAATGCCTATGATGAGCCGCGAACAACCGATGTCTAGTCGAAAAGAAGAGAAACAATGTCGTGTCGAAAAGCGACGAGAGCTAGTTCTTCTTGAGCTAATGAGACAGAACTACGTATTTCATTTCCATACAGAACGTTTTATCTCATATTCAGAAGTGTCCTCACGTGTCGTCGCTGATCCTCTCTGACGGCGGTTTTCAGCCCTTCTCCATATTCACCGTAATGGTAAACGGAGGGACTTTTCCATTCTGAGGAAAAGGCGATTCTAATCACATCATTCTTTATCAAAGTCGCACAAACTAACATCGCTTGGAGTCAACAGGAAACCATAGTCAAAAGTCCGTTGAAAATTCCAAGACAACCCTTCATCCGAATGTGACGTTGATGCTTGCCCAACATCAGCATTTCTATATCCGCCTGGCCATATGAGAGGATTGTCATGAAGATATTGGGCCATCCCCTACGGAATTAAGTAATGTTTAGATTCCTTGAAATCTTATTCGAATCGCCATAAATCACCACTAATCCTCTTAAAAGTCTGGTAAAGTTATTTCGCAACGTGGTCCGTCCGTTTAAAAATCATATCGACTACTTTTGGATAGACGATTTTATCTGGTTAAGATACTTATCTTCAATGATGTTCTACCTTTACTGTGAGTCAAAAGGAATGAGTAGTGAATTCCACTTTTTAGCTTGTGTTTTCAACAAATATTGGTCTAAATTATGGCAAACGTTAGGATAGAATGCAAGATAAAAATAGAAAATACACAGCTTATTTGACGAATACAATGTCAATGGACCATTTTTCCAGTCTTATTAAACTGTAAATATTTTTAATAAAAAAATATTCTTACGAATTGTTTTAATAACGAACATATTTTCTCGCCACAAAAGCCGACTGTGGAGCCATTTCTACTGAACTAACGCATTTTGACTTCAGTTACCTAAGTTATTTGCTAATGACTCCAAAACCAACATGGATTGACGCCTTAATTTTATAATCATTCCACTTTTTGGGAGGATTCGCCACTTATAAACAGTTTTTCGTAAAAATGGCATTTTTTAAAATATAAAATTGCTATTTTTCCCATTGTTTCGCCCATTATCGCATTTAGAACTTGTGTAAATTTAAATTCAATTAGCAAAAAAATAGTAAATAAATTTTGGATTTCGTCGCTCATATCAAATACAGTATACGTTTTTCATAAGGTAGCTAGGATATGAATCAAATTACATTTAAGTAATTTTACGGCAGACTCGCGTCAAGAATGGCACCAAAAATACTGAGTTATTCACTATTTTTATTACAAATTTTGCATGAACGCTCCTTTTATTCTATTAGCTTCTAATAATTTAGACAAATCAGTCAACTCCTTTCAACGAAGCCCCTACTTGTGCAGTCATGTGGAGAGCACTTAAAGTCAAGCAAGTACTACACCCATTTGATGGGAGGCAAAACTGTGGGACCTCTTGGGCCCTTCCGCTGACAGCAGACTAGCGTCCATGGCATGTATCTCTCAGCCCTCTCTCCATATTCCAAATAATCCATTCCTTACTAACCTAACCCACTGCCCTTGATGACGTATATGATTTCAGTGGGCACTCAGGGACTAAAATTATGAAATAGCGTGGGCAAATGCGTAAATGCTTCTATTCCTATCTCCTTTCACTGAGCATCATACACGAGTATTTCATTCCCTTTCCATTGTTAATTTCTATTGTTTATCATTTTTCGACAAGATATCTTATTGAAAACAATAAGGGAAGTAGAAATAGATTAATAGAAGTACAGAGAGAGACCAAGAATGGAATACATCAGACAAATTATGAAGGATGATAAAGAGAAAAATTATGTAGTAATAAAGCAGTAGGCAGAGATAAGAGTGGAGTGTAGAGCTGCAGCAAACCAATCTTCGTATTGATGACTGCTGATGATGATCCATTGTTATAATATCCCTTCGTAATTACGCACTCCTTTTCTCTTCTCTACGCAATACCTGTTTCAAAAACCTCTGCTCTTGTTAGGTCTCGTAGTCAAATACGAGTGATATTGGTCTTGACAGAACAGTAAAGTCTAAAAGTATGAGGGGGAAATATCAGTAAGGCGCACATTGCCCCTCTCGGCATAGCCACGTACAGCGGAGGCTGGTGGCTCCCAGAGAAGTACGGAACTTCGCAGGACAATGTATAAAAAACGTGGTGATAAAATATAAAAGCACTTTTTTTCAT
This sequence comes from Pyrrhosoma nymphula, assembly GCA_963573305.1. Taxonomy (NCBI): domain Eukaryota; kingdom Metazoa; phylum Arthropoda; class Insecta; order Odonata; family Coenagrionidae; genus Pyrrhosoma; species Pyrrhosoma nymphula. The sequence continues at coordinate 64,113,520 of OY754330.1, read as the reverse complement.
TTTAAATAAAACCAAGTAGTAAATTTCCAAACAGTATATTATCAACCACAAAATACAACACCGACCAACCTTGAGAATGGCATTACGTGCCGAAACCTTGGTCGGTGTTGTATTTTGTGGTTGATAATATACTGTGTGGAAATTTACTACTTTGTTTTATTTAAAATGGACATAAAGTATTTCCACAATGTTAAGCCTGATACGCTTTTATGTAAAAGCACTGACAAAATTTAAGTCCTAAAGGCCTCAAAAATCGCTGTTTAAAGAGTTTAGTTTTTTCCCGCTCCAAAATTAATATATTTAGTTTATTTGTAGGTAATAAAACCTGGATGGAGGCACAGGCTACCAATGACGGAGAGTGACCGAAATTTAAGCATTATGGTAAAAAATCTCAGGCTTAACGGTACGGATATTGTATCAGTGGGATATCTAAAAAAAAACTCTTCCCTCATACGTTTCCTCGCATTACTGCTGTCTCCAAATACCACGCTAGTATCAGATACACAATGCTTTATGTACCAAGCTAGCGCTTGATGTAATCCAAACTACGTCACGGCGTTCGACCCAAACGATACGCAACGACCTACCTTGTATTAGTAGTAACATGGTAGGAATAAAAGGTAAACCAGAAACGTTTCTCACTATTTTATTGTCCACGACCATTAGGTGTCCCGATGATGTTGCTTTGCAACGAAACCGTGGTCGTGAACAATTAAACACAGTGAGGAGATTGCAGTGTTTCCGTTTCTCCTTTCATTTCTACAGTAAAAAATATGTATTAAAGCCTGATTCACGCGGTCATTTTTTTACGCGCAAGTTCAGGGATCATTTAAGCCATAGATTTTCAATGATAGGGAAAGTAATAGCTCAAGCCACCATTTTCCCTATCACACGGTCGTTTCTGCATCATTTCCGTATTGTTTACAATCCTCATTCAATTAAAACATTAGCAGCGCCACATTCCTCATTTGCTTATCGAGCGCTTCGATTTCTTCAAGTTCTGACACACGTACGCGCTCAGGGACGAAAAAAGAAAGAGTACGTTAGGGATCCCTATCATTGCCGCCATCCTGAAAATAATCGCGTCACAAAGCCATTATTTGAACGATCATTGCATCTATTCCTCGATAGTTACGTAAAAATGGCCACGTAAATCAAGCTTAACACTCAAATTTGATCATTTTACACAAAACTTTTATAAAGTCTGAGGAACAAGCGCCAAGTCTAGCGCTAGTGAAAGCTCTCAACTGTGTTCCAAGCTGTTCGATTTTCTTGATGCCGGAACTTATAGGGTTACCGCAGGTGGCACGAAGGAAATAATGCCCTCTTAACCCAACACGCGTAAATTTATAACGTATTTTTGAGGATTTACGAGGACAACTATTCCCTCACCTTTCCAAGCCAACCTTCACGTTGCTCAAATCTATATGCATATATCATTCACCATGTTTGAAGACCATGATGTAATAATTTACCTTTGATACAATTCGGAAGCTAAAACAGCGTCAATAAAAAAGTAGGATTCATAGGAACTGACCAATACGATTCTCGGGATCAAGAGATGAAGATTATCTTTGAGAAAAGACTTACATGAATGAGCTGTAAGATGAAGTTCAGGAACGTATTAACCAGGGAATAACGTGATCTAGGAATGGCATTGACAGAGAATAATTCAAATATATTAAGCGTTTGCCGGAAAATTTGGACAGATAGAGGCCATTTTAAAACTTGTATAAGGATTTCTTTCTTCGGACTCCTTATGAAAAGCGATATCCAATAGCAGAGAATTCACGTTTTGGCAAATGAAAAAGAGCGCGTAGTACAAGGTAGTCTTAAATTAAAAGCATACTACTAAGACAGATGAAATATCATAGCATATGGCAAAAAGAAAGTAGTCGAAGAGTTTGTGAACCATTAACCTTAAATCATGCTTTATGACCGTAATGAAATTGGTGGCATACGTTGCATTGATTCCAGAAAATATCGAGAACTGAAAAACACGTCACAATATTATGAACTTTTTATGAGGTGGAAAATATAAAAATTTTGTGAGAAAACAGATTGAAAAAGCAATGGCAATATTCTGTTCTTCAAGGGGGCTGAATAGCGATTGCACGAAATTAAACAAAGGAGGCACCTTTTGATATATTTTAATCCTCTTCGGAGGTTAGTATGAGATCGGAGGTAAGTAGTTTTTCAATAAAAAAAACCATGATATCATACTTACCTGCGAAATGTGAACGACACTAGAGCAAGATATATTTGTCATATGTATATATTTTTGCGCTCGACAATGAATAATTCGCCCATTACTCATATTATGTGCTGGCGGCTTCATTTTATTGCACATAATGTCATTTTATGGTGTGATTCTCTGGTGATATTCTCTTGTTATATTGTAAATGAGAGGAAAGAACATGTCTTTGAAAACAAATGTTGGCCTATTTAATTTCATACGTGATATTTTGGAAAAAGCTAGAATTTATCTCGCATATGATGATTATGGACTCTGGACTGGACAATTTTTTTATAGTGTGCATGGCTTTCATTTTAAACCTTGGCTACTATCCCATGGTATTTTCCTTTTCCACTCTCAGAAAGTTCGCGTCTATTTTTAGAAAATTTCAACTATTTATTTAAATGTTTCTCGTGATCTACTGTTTCACCGAGTACACATGTCGAATTTTATTTTACATGCTTATTATAAAATTGTTGAAATAAAATGTTAACGAAATAAATTAGTATATTTTTTTCATAAACAAAGATTAGATAAAATAACTTTTTCATAACGCGATATATCAGCACCATGAGCATCTAAGGGGTAATATCTTCCCTCCCCACATGTATCATAATATAGAAGTCAATTATACTATCATTTTTACTGTTTTATTATTTTTTATTTTAAAGTGCCAGGCGGAATCTTGCGGACATAGCTGACAGCTAACATTGTCACAAAAATACTTCGTTTCCACACTAAACTAAATTTATTGAACTGACCTAGGTTTCGGCAAACATTTTCAAACCTTGATGATGGCAAATGTTTGCCGAACCTTAGGTCGGTTAGATTTAATGTTGTAATTTGCGAAGTATTTTTTATGTTAATGTTTTATTATTTATTATTGCATACCAATTTTACTTTATCATTATTTACTTTTCCACAGCCCCTAATAAGCTAAGGAGCAGCATTTTTGGGTTTTTCATAATGGAAATTTGCTGAACGCCTATCTCCCCTTTGATTTCATTCCACAGGCACGATGATCCCGAAGAGCGGCGGTGACTACGCGTACATCGGCGAGGCGTTCGGCTCACTGCCCGCCTTTCTCTACCTCTGGGTCGCCCTCTTCATCATCGTCCCCACGGGCAACGCCATCACGGCTCTCACCTTCGCCCAGTACATCCTGCAGCCCGCGTGGCCCACCTGCACGCCGCCCTACGCCGCCGTCAGACTCCTCGCCGCCCTCATCACGTGTAAGTCCAACCCTTCCTTCAGTCTTCCTGCCTTTCTATTGCCTTTGCCCCCTCCTTCCCAACCCACGAGGATGTTCATTGAATGGACCGGATCTGCCCGTCACCCCTGGAGGAGTTACGCGTGTAATATGGATGGTGCTCCGTGATTTTTCCCTTCGCTTCCGGGAGATTTAAGACTACGGACGTCGGAGAAACGCAATTGAGAAAAGCTGGCCGAATCCAGAGCTCCGATTAATCGAGTGAACTGGTTACTGCACGCCTTCAATTCTGGTATTTAAGCCTAAATATATTTTATTTTATTCTTCTGGCATTCTCTGGTTTAGAGGCATGGGTCTAATTAAAAAAAAAATATGAGCACCTTATTCCGTTTACTGCGTTTCGTATGAATTCGCGCAAACCATCAGGGCTTTGGCGTGAATTTTACTTTGTAACGATATTCTAAGATTTCCAAAAAGGAATTTTTTGATAAAACTGATACTTTTTTACAAAAAAACTTAATAAGCTCTACGCATACTAAGATTGTTAACTATTAAGTAATATAGTATCAGTGCATAAATAAATTTTATCGATCAAATCTCTGTTCCGAAATATACAAACGCCATCATTTAGAGAAATTCATTCCAAATCCTAAAAATATTTATGTAAATACATACTAAACATTGATAATGGAATTTTAACTGAGCAACATCTCGTGGATATAAGAAGAACTGCAGTATCTACGGTGGTCGAGGTCATTACCTCTGGATTATATTTTATTTGTTAACACCAACCACGACCTTTTCCATCAACAACGATAAACGGGCACAAACATCCATGACTTCGATGTAGGAAAACTCACCCCAGGTACGACTCGAACCAGGATTAGCAGGCGAGGGCAGGTCCCACCGCTACCGAAGAGCAATCGAAACAAACACAAAATTGATTCAGGTGGATAATTCTCCACAAAATGCATTCTCGTAATCACTGCGTCATTATATTTTTCTGTTCGCGTTCAGTTCCTGAAATTTAGATGGAGATACTCATATTTTCCGAGAAAACGAGGCCCGAATAAATGTTTAATAAAGCTAAAATGGGCGTAGTAGAGTATTAAAAACTTTTCGTAACGGTAACGGCCACAAGATGCCATCGTGGATAGTCAAGAAAATCCTCCCTCACACCGAAAGCAAAAATTTTTTCCACATAACGTTCTTACTCCGAGTAGTAGTATTTTTGTTTGACGTGCTTCGACGGCTAAGGTCATTTCGCACTTACTGTCTCCCACGTGCAGACAGAGGCAACAGCACTCGGACGAATCGGAGGATCACCCCTCCAAACTCGAGTCGAGCCCAACGATGCTTAACTTCGGTGACTGATCGGGAACCGGTGTTTCCATCGTGGCAGGCCGTTGCCCGTTCTTACTCCGAAAAGCATCAATTATCATAAAAGTAGTATGAAGGCAGAGATAATTAATCGAGGAAATTAATATCTCTGATATTTTCTTTAGAAAGTTTTAGTTGGTAAGTGCAGAATATTATATTATCTCTCGTATTTTTCGAAATTATTACCTGGCGAGGTAATGCTCACATGCAGTTGAGAATGGTGTTTCGACAATTAAGAAACTGCACCCATATTGTCGGCGTTATTGTCGGCAGGGTTACGAAAAATTCGACGGGTTGTATTTCCATCATTAGACGACCCATACCCTTATTTTGGGATGTCCACGATTAACCCAGTTATTTCCTTAAACTCCCTTTGTACTCCTTTCTTCTGCTCATCCAAGAGCTCCTTCTCGCGCAATGGACGAGATTCGATGCCTTACGAGGACTGCCTCATCACTGGAGATATGCATATTAAACCTAAATAGTATAAATATTGTTCACATGTTAAATGGAATTGTCAAATATTTTAATGAGTAAGTGAACTTGCCACTAAGACCATGTTAGAAAATGATTTGAAGGTGAAATGGTTCCTACCTAACTGAATTCTGAAATATGCGGTTACATATTTCACTTCCGTCTGCAGACCAGTTATCTCGGACTAATCGAAAAACCTCAATCACCCTCGTCACGTTAATCTCATGCGGTTTCAATCACAAATATAATACCAGTATCCTTCTCTGGTGAATTTGTCAACACAGTGGTGCACGTTATTCGTCTTATTGTTAGATAAACTGATTCTGCAAACAATGGTACTTCTAGCGTATTCTTGTCTCCCGAGAAATTAATTATTCGATTGTTACCATTCGCATTGGAACACAATTTGTTTCAATTTTATAACTTATATTTGTGAGGTTATTCTTTCGTTTACTCGGGAGTAACTTTGTCGTTCGGTGCTAGTTCGGCAACTACTTTGAATAAGCTGACAATTGGAAATATAGACAACCCAAATGTGTGAAGCGGATTAACGAGGAATCCCAGAGTGTTGGCGATTGTATAACTATCATTATAATTTGTGTGAATAAATGTCTATTCGTTTTTTAATTATCTTTATACATGTGCCAAGTAAAGTATGCCTAAAAAATACGGTGTCATTCTCTGAGCGAAAAGGCGTGGAATGTTAGGCATGCCAGTGACGTCTGTCTGCACTGAGCGTCTTATGGACGGCAATGCAATGAAATGCCTGTCAAATAAAAAGGTGCACCTAGGTGCAAGATTTTATTATTGTAAAATGTTACAGAGTCATCAGCCATTATGGTGTATATGATGCGGCATTGGTGTTCGGTGGTGTTTTTTTTGTAGCTCACTTGAAATAATAGTCCTCGTTAATTTTTGCATATTCGTATTTAATACGTAATTACAATGGTTAAATAAAATAATAATTTGATAGGATTAATGGTATTGTATAATAAATGATGTGTTACAATTATAAAATACACATTTTTCCTGTATGGGCTCCCCTGATAGCAAACCAAGCACATTAACAGACGTGTGGTAAGCTAGCGAAAAAAGAGTAACTTCGGTAGGGCCACTTTCAAGGCCTGTACAACGAATTACACAATTTAACAGCCTTAATAGTATTGTTTGTCATGAAATAGATTTTTTCCTACCTTATAGGCATAGTTTTGCGTTTATTTGATGAATTTCGAAAAATTTAATTTTGTCGCGCTAAATCGGCATTTCAGCCCACTGTGCGGTGCGGAGAGCACTTCAAGAGCAACTGAGAAGGAAAGTCTGGCGAATGGGATGTTAACCTATGGACCCCATAGCGCTTTTCGGTAACAGCAGGCTAATGCCGATCCAGGGTTTCCCTGCACCCCTATTCCATTCCTTACAGAATTCTTCCCTAAAAGACCTTCCCACCTGTTCTTATGGCGCAAATGACCTCAGCTATCGGTCGCCACTACATGTGGACAACCAACCAACAAATGAAAAAATGAGATATGCGAAGTATAGAGTTGTGCAGGGCATACTATCAGGGAAACAATGAAAATCATAGGTATCCCTGAAAGGTGTGAGGAACTTATATTCATTCATTTGGAATAAAAGAGACTGCAAAAAAGCTATCACTAGCTTAAGACTGTACACTGTACATAGTAACCCAAAAAAGCAAGAAACCACAAAAGATACAAATATTCAGAATTATTACGGCATTTCCCGGGCCATTGTCCAATTAATGAATAGCTATGAACACGGAGTCTATATTAAGGAGTCTATAGCGATACAGGATGATAATAAACAGCTTCACAATGTGCTCTTAAGGTGGACCTTCAAAACAACCCCTAAGTAAAAGTCTTCACATGTCATCCACTACCGAGCTGATCAAAGGAACCAACATTGCCCGCCATTGTAACTAAGCTCATCTCTTTTTCCTGTTTATTAAATGAAAACACAGAACGTCACAGCTACTCACAAGCGTTTATTGTTCTGACGAACTAAAGCACGCACTTAAACTCACCTGCAATTCTCAGGCCCACAACTATGAGACGAAAATGAGAAGTAAAAAAAAATACCTTCGCGAACAGCTAGTTTAAATTAAGCCTAAATCTTTACCAGTGACAGATGAGAGTGGATTCTCTGCGATAGATTCCATGAAAATGAAATAAATTAAAATATACCTATACAGGCAACGAGCTTCTGCAATCGTAGAATTTCAACGAACAGCAATTTCCTCACAGCAGCTGAAGATGGAAAAATATCATTTTTAGTATGTACCCCGTGAAAGTAGAGACATGACAGATGAGATAGTTTCCAATAGATCTAATAATAGTAGTTCCAGACGCCACATAAGAATATTATCACAACCTGTATGACCGAGAAAGTCATCATACCTTTTTTTCTAGATTTCGAACGCCTTAACCGTAGGGTTTTGAAATTGATTTCGTGGAATGAGTAAGCTACATATCAATTTTTATTACAGTGGTACTGATCGCCTACAGCTGGCTTCACATTGCGCGCCCAAAATTATATTTTTTTTTCGAATGCTACGCCATCAATTTGAATATAATTCCCCACAAGGTTCCGAGAGGAAATGGCGAGAATGCCAGTGGCCTCTACCACCGATATTTAATACTACGTGAAGATGGTTCGCGGAATACACAGAAACTTACGCGCATTCTATTTTTTAACATGGCATATTTTATCGGAATCGTATGTTGTATCATTAATAACTATTTAGTATATAGAAAAAAGATATATTACCTTATACACAAGATATATGGCAACAAGTAGCTCTTAAAATAAGCACCGAGACTCGTATCATCAAATTAGTTAATTTTTGAGTGTTATTTTTCCAACTTCAAATACAATAGAGACAAAAATCAAAGATTTTCTATATTTTTCCTTCTGAAAAGCAATTTTAAAGATCTTTAATCCTACAGGAACGTTTTTCAAGGTACATTTTGCACATACCCTACTCGACCGAACGAAAGTTAATTAATATTTAAATCTACGAAACATCGTGCAAACCACCATCAGGGTGTGTGGGACGGGGTGATTCCAAACACGAAGCTCGCAACACTCCCCCAGTTCGAAGTCGAACCCCGCACGCTCTCCTGGTCACTAGGCGCGTACCCAAAAGCTGTAACAATGCCCAAACAAACCATAAATCATTGTGACACAGTGGCGAACATGCCAACGTGCTATACCATGCTGGTCAATTAAGTGTAAAGGATAAATACCAGTGCCTTGGACCATTCATGAAAACTATCCATGGAAAAATAAGATGCAACAGAGAAGGAAAGCAACCTTCACGTGTCGACTGCAAGCAAGCATGTGTCAACTGGGTGTAACTCTAGAGCTACATTTTTCATTTCGCAATGTTTGTCACATCTACGTAAAGCGCTAGTCGGTGATATCGCCCATCAAATTATTTAGCTATTATTTAGCACTATAAAGGTGACTAAAATTTGACGGTTACTTCGCCATTTCAGGTTTCACAGTTATAACGTATCAAGTTTTACTGCGGTACAATGCAAATTTTTAATGGGATTAATTCATATGCCAATTGTAGGCACAATTTTTGGACGCAAAATTGGGAAACTAATGTTTACTTTCCATACAATTTTGATTTTATAAGGTTTCGTAACATTAGCTCCGAGGAAAAAAAAGGTTCGAAAGAATAAGAGTCCTTAGACGAGGTATGAGTTTCGAAGCGCAGAAGTAATGGGTATAGCGAGGAAGAACAGAACTTGATAGAGGCGACTCGAAGGAGGAAGAATGAGTACTATTTGAGTGTAGGCTTTCGCTGCAGCAGACATTCTAGCACGGACGACAACACTGAGTGAGGAAGTAAAGTGCTTTCGTGTGAAAAGGAGCAGGGAATGCTTGGAAGCTCCCTCGAACCTACACTCGATACAATACTCATCATTGCATCGAATTGTTTAGGGGATATATTTTGATCACTTGCATCAACGAACCCGAAAACCGTCATAAAGGCATGTGTCAGGTTCGGGATTGGAAGAGCTGGAACGCCCAGATTTACATACCGACGAATAGAGTCCCACATGGTAAAATGGACCTTGCCTGGAAATTTGGCTCTTAATTCTGGCTTGAAACTGTATTTTTATGACGTCGCTCCCAGACCATTCCTGGACATCTTTCGGAAGAAGCAAAGCTTAAGTGTTGGAACGGAACGAGGCTGAAATGTTGGAGACAAATGGGCAAATGAAATGACTGCATAAGATCGAACGGATATTTTGGCAAAATAAATCAAGTGGGACGAGATGAAATCTCCTGCATAGCAAGAATGAACATTGTGGGGAAGGAACATTTGACGTGAATCATGTAACAAGAAGTCTAGCTACTATTTCGCAAGCAAAATAAAGGTATAATCGGCGGTTGCATTCGAGTATCAGGTTTTGCTTATGCCGATCGGAGAAATTTATAGTAATAAGAAATATATTGACTTAGTAATTTTCCACATCATTAATTTTTCCCTCAACCGATTTCAATGTTTACGCGTCATTTTCACAAGCGATAGAGGTAGCCTCTTGAAATTTATGTGTAACAGGAAGAGGGAAAAATAAATGTGGAAAATTACAAAGTGAATACTTCTTATTACTATGGATACTTTCCACAAAGTTTGCTCATTGATGATTCATTTAATGCACCCTTTACAATTACTTATATCTACATCATGAATATAATGCGGTGGAGGGCTGAATATTTTTCTTTAAGTCCCGTAATTATACAGTAATAATTGGAATAATACCATGAATGAAATGAATTTTCCGAACAAGACAATAGTGCATACATTAAGGACAATATTAATGTTGAGAATCCTCATAAATCATCTCATAGGTACCCATGCACTAAAAAGCATGACTGCCTCACCTTTTTAGAATTACACGGGTAGGATTCGAAATGAGTTAATCGCATCGGACTCTACTGATATTATTATTTTCATTGAGAGATTCCTCAAAATGATGCACTAACTCACACCGATGCATATGAATTTAAAAAGCTTTCTTCGTCTCAATTCCATAAGTACGTAAATGTTGTTACCTATTAACTAAGATTGAAAGTAAGTAAATTACTAATAAAACAACGCAAGGTGACCTCGGGTGGCAGGGAGCCAACAAAATATCCTTTTCACACAATACCATACGAAGAGGCGTAGCTGGATACAGGCGTTGTAAATAAGATATGGGAACACATTGGACAGATATATGAACAAGATAATTAATTATCTGAATTCGATGCACTCAAAAACACTAGAGCAGCTCGCCCCTCGGACTAATTAAGCTTTAACACGGGTGTTTCAAGAGCACCTATCGCCTCCACCTTCGTTGCGACAACTGGAAATACAGTCTTCAGAAACTCATAACCAAACAAGGCCCCAGGGTGAACAGCAGAGACCATTCACGGCCAGTTCGTTCTCCTGCGTCCCAATCGTTCGCGCGACAGCCTTCACAGAGCGTCATTTTCAATTTATCGCTGGCTGTATTCCACGAGCGGTAATTAGGAAAGGCTCCGGAGACGCTGCTCAGCATGGGCTTTTAATGGAAAGATTGGAGGGGAGACGAATCACGCATTCCGCAGTCTTGGGATGTCAATCAGGAGTCTGGTCAAGAAAGAGAAGTCTGCTTTTTTTTCTTTTTCGGCATCTGATACATGCACTTTTAAGGTGGTTCCACCTGAAAACGTCATAAATGTCTTTCATTTATTATTCTAGCAAAATATAGAAAAAATTATCCTTTGTTTGGTTTGCGAAACAAAATCATGCCTTACTGCGCTAGTTTTTTGCAAATCGAACTTGAATTTATTGTGTCAAATTCGACAACAGGTGAAATATGCGGGATTAAATTGTATTTTTCCACTTAGCATAAATGCTATTCTCGCTAATAACTATTCATAGGAAGAGGACTCAACCCAGGAATTTGAATGGTTATCAAATTTAGGTACCTTTCCATCTTATTTTATTGAGTAATTAGTTCACTACTGAAATAACTTAAGTCAAAATGCGTAAATTCAACTCATACGGCGCCGAAGCCGGTTTCTAAGTAAGTTTCAAACTCTTGAAAATTAGTTAAAGTAAAATGTATTCGTCAACTTAGATTCATAACTTGTAATTTGATGGTGTTCGCTAATAAGCTAAGGCATATCATCAGTGAAGCGAGTACTTTTTTTAAACAGTGCAAACGAAATGGTGGAATTGAGTACGTGTTTTGACACACACAGTCACAGTGGAACCTCCTTATACCTTAAGTTGGCTGGAGCGGTAAAGCGTAAGCGTCGATAAAAACCTTAGGACCACATTTCATTTAAGTGCATCTGTTTGTTCGTTGGAACTAGCCATACTTACATGCAGTAATGGAAATTAAACAATAATTATGTTTTACATGTTTTGCCTCAATTAAAGCATGCTATGACTTGGGTTTTCGGCGCAGTGTTCGGAACTAATTCGGAAATTATATTTAAATGTTACTTCGAATCTCCCACTCGGATTAACACCTTGATATTTGTTAGCAACAATTATAAAAATAATAAATGTAATATTTCGTGTATAGAAGAATGTCTGTGCATATGTTATCGATTTATTATTAAATACATATCATGTGCCATAAGGCTATGTGTTAAACTAGCATTGTATAGCCAAGAAATAAAAGCGGTTGAATGTAATTTTTAAACTTTTATCCATAGTTATCATTTTTAAGAACAAGTATGCAAAGTTTCACGCAAATCTGTGCATAGACAAAAATTGTTCGAACCACCTTAAGATGTATGCCACTCCTGATGTGGTCATCACCGAGAGAATCTTACCTAGTTGATCCCAAACATGCGAATTTGAGTAACGCCAACCGTAACCGGCGGTGCTGAAACATCATTCGAGAATGAAAATCAACAAATGTAGTCCTGTCCAATTTATTTTACGATTATACACGCGTTTCTGCGTATAACATCGCCATCATCTGGTACAAGGTTATTTTTCAAACGAATTATAGGAGTCCCTATCAAAGAAAGACGAGATTTGCTCATTTATATTATAAACCCCATCCAGCTACCTAAATTACATACCACAGCAGTTTCTGCCAGTGAATTATTTTCTTCTGATTCATCTCTAAATCTGGGTTGGTCTGTTTCTATGTGTGAACTTAATTTGAAAATTAAGGGAACAAACCGGTGGAGGGAGGATTTGCAGGTGAGAACATGACCCCGCCGCCACCGGGGTCGTCATTTTCAATAATTGCAGGAAACTGTTCACAACTAAAAAAAGGTTCGTGCCTTCATTTTTTCCTAGAATTTAAAATTTAGTTTCCTGGAAAGATTATTCCCTAACAAACTTATTTTGCAAAAATGACATAAGTGGGTAGCAAAATAATACATTTCAGTTTCACCTTTCCCCAGTTTTAAGCCCAATATCTCGTCATATTACAAAGAATAGCGAGGAAAGTGGAAAGTTCTGATTGTGTAGACGCCTTCACAGGGTGCCTTTTTCTCTGATAAAACGCGTTGACCGGCTCGTTTGGGGATTGCATCAGCTGAGTGTTGGCGCGAATGCATCCGCCTACCCACTCAATTCGGACAGAAATCACGTGGCGCGAAGTAGAAGTCCCCCCCCCCCCTCGATCATACCAAGGAGGGGCGTGGCTCAGTGCCAGTCTCACGATCGAGGGGAGGAAAGGCTTGCGCGCAACAATGAACACATGAATGTATTAGGAAGGAAGTTAAAACTTTTAATTCCACCCCTGCCGTTCTGGTAAGATTTACGTACTGACCCGCATAGACATGTCGCACGTCCAAGCGCGGTCGACTTACCCTTCACCGCTGAGGCGGCGTAAAGGGAAAAGCAGTGTCACCAGCAGATTAACGAGCGACGATTCGGCACATTCCTCAAGCACGGGCGTGCGGACACGCGTTGTTGCATCAGAAACTTTTACGTTGCATGTCGAGTCAAATCTCGGCCAGTTCTACGTGCGAAACAGTTCGCGTGATTCCTCAGAGCATTGACTAGAACGAGCCGTGTCATCATGATTTTGCATCACCGAGCTAGATTATTTCTTTTTTAATTTGGTGGTTTGTGTCCTACCTTTTGTCTGGCCATTGTCTGGCCCTTTTTTCCTGAGGGTCATTGTCCCCGAAAACTACCATTACCCCGAAGTGTATCCAGAGCCCAATCCTGTGATCGACGGTATCGTCGGAAGGGTTTTGTTCAGTAGGCCAGTGGTATAGGCTTAAAATTAGGCAAATTTGGTGGAACTCCCCAAAAGAATGAAAGGTCACTGAGTGTGAATCACGCGTTGATGAGCGGGAAAATATACCGAAGGACACCTGGAGGGACCCTCGACACCTCTATCCCACCTCCCTTGAATGCTTTCCTCTCCCTTTCATCATGCTCTTCATATGCGAGTGCCACCAAGTTTCGCAACCACTATAAACCTAAGAGTGGGTGGTCCAATCCGGGTGGAACTTTTTTTGTGGCGAAATATTTGGCATTCAAAAACTATTTTTTTAATGTTTTTAAATAGTAAGAAGGGACAAGTATTAACTATCGCGAGAGTTTATAATAACAATAAATCATGAATAACAGTAAAGGAATATTACTATAAGTATTATCTGTAGAACATTACCTTGCAAACGAAATAGATTTTGTAAGTATCATTTATGATTTTGCTATAAAAAGCAAGGAAATGGATTTTGTATTTTAATTTTTAAATGAAAGAAAATGAATTTTTTTCCAAAACTTAATTTTCTAATTGTGTCTAAATATGTTTGATATGAGTAGTGTATTTCTTGAAGAAAGGGCGGCAACTGACAGACCGCCCCGGGCGGCTCAAACTGCAGGTACGCCAATAGAGAAGACGCGAGTCTAGGAGGTCGTGCAACGATGACGGCTGCTCCTTCAGATTCCTTCCCAGGATAGCAAGAGACGGTTAATAAATAACAAAGCGTACAATTGGAATCAAATAACGGAAGGACATTTCATGATGATTAGCGTATTAAAAACGAGTACATATTAACTTTTAAAAATCAATTACATTTTAACCACATTCGTCACAAAAGTTGTAAAATGGAATGGTGTACAGTAACTCGCTGTAAAGTTGAAGGTGGAATATCACTTACTAACTAACACCCGGTTTTCTAATATCTGGTTTTTATTTTTTAAAACTGCATAACGCCAAGTTCTGCCGCTTCGCTAATACCCCATGCCCTCTAACAAACACGATATAAACTGAACATCAGTATACGAGAGCTACATGAAATACTCAAGCAGAGGAGTAACAAAATACGGCTATTTTGGAGTAAGTGGTCGACAGCGTAAGCTAAGTGATGAGGGGTTCCAGGGCTGAAACTGTGACTGCGCGTATTATGTCGAAAAACTTAATATGAACTAATAATCTCAAGTACTTGTTACAAGTTAAGAAAAATCTTTTCGACTCAGGAATGAGAAGCTATTATATTAGGTTAATTTCCATTTAAAACAGAGCAGCAGATATTTCCAGCGAAATCAACGGATTTAGTGTTTTTTTCTTGCTGAAAAACGTTTCTTCAAAAAAATCAACACTGAAAAACTTTTTTCCATACTAGTAGGAAACCGATAATCTAATAAGACGTAAATAAGCGTAAGGGGTCATCGTCACCATTTATATGAATGAAATTAGCTTATTTTAGAAGCCCAAATCCAATCTGATATTGTATTTGGTAGTTGTTTCCTTTCAGCTTCGTAATGGAGAAGGTTAGATGGACGGAAGGGAAGACGAACAAGGAAGTGCTCGGCAATGTGGGCGACGAAAGTCCTTCAGGTGGTTAGGAGAAGGCAGAGTTGGTGGATGGAACGGGTCGTGAGAGGCGAGGGTGAGCTGTAGGCCGTGATTGAGGGGAGAATGCTGGGTAAGCGGGGGAGGGGAAGAAAGAGAATAGGCTTTATGGATGGGATGAAGAGGGGTATAACCTAGCAAAAGAACGAAATGTTTTGGAGACAAGGACCTCCAGCTGCATAATATAGATCAATATAGGCATTTCGTATTCAATCTAACCTACCTTTACCGGGAGATCATATCATATGGATACCGCCTACATACTCATCACGCCGTTCCCTTCCGGGATAGACATAGTCAATAGGCCTGATTTCTCGGCGTTAGACCTAGAAAACTGGCTTCGATTTTAACAATTTCCTCCATACTGCCCTGTCCTTCCAAAATCCCTTTACATCATGTAACGTTTGACGCTTTGGCGTTATGTTTTTGGACTTATTCTTAAAATGTATTATAATGTTCCCTTTACTTTAGAGGAGTAGTTGATTGTTGCAATGTTTTGCTTGGCTGGTTGGTTGTGAGGGGTTTGTTCACGAAGAAGAACTGGTGGGAGTGTGGACAGATAGAACGGATGTGCTGTGGACTCCGACAAGAAGGTAGCTCCTGTTTATAAATAAATTGCTTCATAATGAATTGCAGAATTCAATCAAAGTGGTCCGATGTTACAACCAATATATAAAGTCATCCATTGAAAAAACGGCTAGAATACAGTTCGTACAAAGAAAAGGACGCATCTTTATCGCTCCGCAAATCTCCCCAGACGCTGATCTCATTTCGCACATTGCTTCGCCTAATAAGAGCTGACCACAAGAGAGCTCTCTCAGGACCAACCGGAGGAGAACGTTCCGGACAGTACCAGCCATCTGCGCGTCCCTGACTCCATTCCGTCGTCCATTAGCACTTTTGTTTTAAATGCCTTCACGAGAACTGCAAGGAAGTTTAAGGGGTTGGGGGGTTAGGGAGGCGACATGAGTGTGCTTTGCTTTCGGATTCTGTTTACGTTTCATGGGGAGGGCGGATGGAGGGTGTGTCTTCTATCCCATCTTATCTTCCGTTTTCGCCCTTCCTTCCCCTCGTTCTCAGTTTTAAGTGCTTCGGGGAGTAATTGCGTTCCGTACTCGAAAGGACACATGGATGGCCGGGGAATCTCCACTTCTGCGATCGCAGCCGAGAAAGATAGGTCCGAAGTCCTTAATGCGTCGCGCAGGATGAGATCCAACCGCAGGTTTTTTTTACAAAAATGAATTTCTTTTGATCACTGATTAACATCGCCTTTGCCCTTTTTTTCTTTTAATTCCTGTTGAATATTTTTTTCAAGAAGGTCATGTCACATATCTATATTAGATCATGTACGAAATGAAGAACTTTGAAGGAAGGGAAGAGTGTTCTCCATAATATACATAATAGAAACAAGGTAGCCGTTATGACATGGACATTGGACGCGTAATGAGGATGCAAGACGATCGATGACCAAAACGAGTATTGAGTTAATTCCCGTCGGTAGCAGGAAAAGAGGAAGATCAGATGTGACACGGACAAATGGTGTAGGAGTTGCAATGGAAGATGAAAAACTCGAACACCGAAGAAAACCTGTTATACTTTTTAAAGACCATTTCTTCCGCCAAACGCATTGATGTGTCTTCGGCTGATATACATTATAATGGCTCCTGTTACGGATTTATTGACATCTAAAACGTCAGCAACAATCAAGGGAATCGTTATCGCCAGGAGTCTTGAGCGTACAAAGGTAATCCCTATCCGTTAGGCTTACTATTAAACACGATTCAGTGATTTTATTAGCCTTACCATGCGCGTGACTGCGTACCACATCATTTGTGCAATCGCAATGATTGGAAAAAATATTCAATATCTTAATTTCATATCCACGCAATCTTTAAAAGCTAATACAGTCCCGTAAAAAAACCGGTTCCTTATCTCGTTCACTCTTTCTGAATTACTTGACATATTCCGCCAAAAAAAGGTGTGAAGTGGTTACTGCAAAGGTGGCTTTATCGATGCAGGTGCTACGCCTTCGTAAAAAAAAGGAATGAAATCCTCGTAAAAACGTCACTTATTATCGAATCTTTATTGGAAGATAAACAAAAGTATTTTTTTAACTGTACAACCACAAAATGAGAGTAAAATCCTCTAATAGGGACGAATGTAATATATATTCAGGATATAAGTAGAGGATCTCATCCTCAGTTATGAACTATTAGCTATTTTTTACTGCTAGAAAGGCAGTAAATTGCAAATTATCCATCATTGTTTTCAATCTACGATTTGTCTGTAGTGGCTCCTCTTCCTGCTTCTTAATTCCCAAATGGCTTTCATTATTTTCTTCCACCGGTCACTTCCTTCAATTACACCGAGACATTTCTAAGCAAGTTCGGCATTGTTTGCGTATTTCATTTTTATAATTAAATTTTTATATACATTTACAAGTGGAATTTTACATTTCCGGCGGCAAAGGTAGTTGATGAATAGATATAAAATCATAGAATGACACGCACATGGAAATCAAATTACTTTAATACTAAAAGTTGATAATTTTACGTATGATATTTCATCTTCATTTTGCACAGATACTTTCTTGAAACACTTTGATGTATGCATGAAATTCACTGAATAACTCACGAGGCGAATTATTCCAGTCACCAATGGTCCTCGCCTTAAAAGAGTTAGTTGCTTAGTTCGAGCCAGAGAAAATTGCTCTCACATAGCATCGCATAGACGGTGGCGACCGTTAAAAATTGGTTTCTCTTGCTGTACTTGAACTTGAATTGAATAGTAATTGAAAGTAAACTTGAGTTAAATATGTTTCAACGCAACAAAGCACTTTGCAAAATGCAGTTTTCAATTAGGAGCTCCAACGCGGCCATGAGTGCATGTAAGTTGTCGAAAGCCGTCAGCGCTGAAATAAGCAGTTGGTAAGTTATCTTTCCCTCTTCCCTTACTCTGTTGTGTAGTCTTCGAGAAGTACAGGCCGTAACACTGCTTTCATTTAGTAATCCTACTATAAGCACGTGAAATGCTCTCGCTGTGATTTTCTTTTGGAGAAGTTCAAAAATGTTAAGAAAATATTTCTAATCAAATGCTCCATTTTGAGGTCCACACTTCAGCTTTCTTAATGAAATATGTATGTACTTCGTAAAACATTAGCATTATTTTAGTGAAGCATTTAAGGAAATTAAAAGAAATAACTTTTGATAAATTAGTAGCTGCACGTCTATCACATTCTTCATTGACAAACTCGGCCTGACACCAAATTGGATGGAATAAAAAGACGATTCGACTCAAATTAATAAAATAAACGATGCCGTACATTGTCTTCTCATTCTCTTGTGATCTACGATTTCAAGAGGAGGAAAAAGTTCTCGGATGAAAGCAGTACGAATCAATTGCTACCTGTCACCAATTAGTTCTATGCCTGTTTAAGCGATTTACTCCGGAACATAACCGACAGCCACTTTCATGATACGCAAGGTGCCATTTATTTGAGAGGCATGTGATCCAGATAAATCTCCTAAGAAAATCTTTGCACCAGAAATAGGTTGTTTAGATTACGGGTCATCATATTTTGATTACAGCGCATACCAGCTGTATGAGAATTTCTGAAGCTATCAGTTACGATTCGAGATCTTAATAAAAGAATATTAACGGTACTAACCCGCCATAAATACCTTAAATTCGATTATTTTCCTTCTTCTCTGTAAGGGCATTTACAATTTTAGGCACACTATTCATGAACAGATGATAATCGAAATTCGGATGTCCAGGCTACGGTTGTTGTCTTCAACAAGTGATTTTCTCAGCTTTTTCCGCTAGTTGGTCTCCCTCCTGGTCAATGTCCCCCACAGGATCGCTTCTAGGCCCACTCCTCCGAGGACTTCCTCATTAGTCACTCGGCCAGTCCGTCCGTCCGTCATCAACTCGTCCAGAGCGCTTAAGCACCACCTTTCCATCACTCCCAATCGACTTTTTTTCCGCTACTGGTTTTGTACAGAGCCGTTGGAGTGTGTGCTCCACACTAGATGAATGCTTAAGGTGGTTGGAGCGCTTTTAATTTGCAGATTTTCGAGAAACTTTGCATTTGTTTTCTCATTTGTAATCTATAGATAAAGGTGAAAAAATTGCATCACACAGATTTGGTTTTTTGGCAAGTCAATTCCATCGCAACACATAGCCTTAAGAGACGTAATATCACGTAATTCGATACATATTACGTAATAATTCGACTGCAAGAGTACAGATTTTCTTCTAAACGCGAAATAATACATTTCTTATAATTATAATTGTTGCTAACCAATATCAAGGTGTCACGCTGAGTCCAATATTCGAAAGTACATTTATTTCACTATGATTTGCCTAAATTTTGGATACCGTTCTGAAAACTCAAGTTGCTTTAATTTTAAATTTAATTGTTTCAGGCTTGACTTCGTGGAAGTGATAGATATCCATTTTTAATAAAAAACTTTGTACTTTTCCACACTTTATTTCACAACTGCGACCGGTTTCACCATAATATGGCATCTTCTGGCCAGAAGATGCCATATTATGGTGAAACCGGTCGCAGTTGTGAAATAAAGTGTGGAAAAGTACAAAGTTTTTTATTAAAAATGGATGCTTTAATTTTGCTCAAAATGCTTTAATTTTGGAGAAAATTTTTAAATATTATTCTTTTATCATTTCCATTACTGCCCGTCTGGAGGGATTCCAACGCATAAACATACGCACTTAAACGAAATATGGTCCAATAATTTTATTTCGACTTACTCCAGAAATTATAAAAATGTGCACTCAACGACCCACGATTACCGCTACAGCCACCTTAACTAATTATACGTCCTCTCCAATAAAACGTTGAGTCAATAGATTCAGGTTACTTGGTTATTAGGCATTAATGCTGCGAAGTAACAGCGTAAACTTAAAACCTGTGCACCATCAATTTTAACAATTATATCGAGAAAATGTGCCCGTGATAATTCCCCATTGACGTTCTTTCTTCCACTTTCTTCTGAGTATCCGTAGTAACCACGTTACAGCTGCAGGCTGGCGAACGCTGCTTCAATAATTTGTAAAAGTTAATTTCTTACTCCTAACCAGAGGTCACCAGCATCTGTTCTACTGTGTAAAATGGATATCGTGGAACGCAGGCTAGTTAGAACCGTCGAGTTAATCATCATTTAAACCCTAGTTATGTAAACGGGGCATAAACGACCCTCGGCGCCGGGCGATGGCATAGCTGGCCGGCCGGGTGAATCAAGGAGCGGTTCCCACCATCGCATCGCCGCCATCGAGATCTTTTGATGTGGCAGCGATTTTAAAACGGGAGACTGGGAAGGGTTTAGTGGGGCCGATGGGAAGTGGGAGGAGAGGGGGGCAGGGAGGAATTTCGTTCGGCTAGAGAGGGAGAAAGGTGGCGATAATGGGTGTGTGGTGGAGGGTGCAGCGTGAGGCGTAGATAGGGAAGGAGTGACAGAGCCTCATCGTCACTCAGCCACGGGCCGTTCCCCTACTTCCCTTCCTGAACATTGAAAGATCTTACGGGGGTTGGCGTTATTATTGTTTACGTACAAATTTGCGTGAAACTTTGCGTGAGTGTTACATTAGTGACATCTATAGATAAAAGTGAAAAAAACTGCATGAAAGATTTGTTTTTTTTTTGGAAATTCAATGCTATTTTAACACGTAGCCTTATGGCACATTAGGTACATATATTTCGTAACAATTCGATTACATACATACAGATTTCCTTCTTTACGCGAAATGATACATTTCTTATTATGATAATTGTTGCTAACAAATATCAAGGTGTCACGCCGAGTCCAATGTCCGAAAAAAACATTTAAATATGATTTCATCAAAATTTCGAATGCCGCGTCGAAAACTCGTCATCATATGCTTTAAATAAGGAAAAAAATAAAAATATAATTCTCGTATCATATTCCTTACTGCATGTATGGTGAGTTCCACCACATAAACAGATACACTTCTGAAATGTGATCCTAGTATTTTTTTCGACTTACTTAAAAGATTATTAAAATGTGCAATCAATGACCCATGATTACTGCTCCAGACACCTTAACTCTTCTTGGTTCCAATCAAGACTGTTGCCGGAGAGTCGAGAGAAAATTGACGGTTTAGTCAGAGATGGACTCTTCTGAACGCCATAGAACAAAGGTGAACTCTTCTGGGTGGCTGGACATGAAGGTATCACCGGCTTGAAAAAATGATGCACTTGGATAATTACACGGCTGTTATGAATAACTCCTAAGGAATGGCATTTGCTGATTTCTCTATTCGCACTATTTTTAGTCGCAAAAATAAAACTTCTTGTTTCAAATTCAGGCGTGCACATATGCTACTAAAGGATCGCAGAGACCAATTTTAAAAATCCAATCCGACCTATTCCTTCCCGCGATGCGACAGTAGCTCCTTCTGTATGAGTCGCACGGTTCGACGCGTGCAGGGGTGCATATACACATGTATACGTCACGACGTGAATATGCACCCCCTGGTGATAGTTTCGTCTCAGTTGCGACCCACCTCGCCTAATGCACACGCCTCAAAGTTACTCATAAACGCTCCTCAGGTAGTATGGACTTCATCTTGTGTCGTTATACATACGTGATTGATGGACCAACTATTTTAACAATTCATCGAAGTACTTTAACTCATTCAGTAATAATGAAAAAACTTAATAGGATACTCACATCAATCGTCAAACAGCTTTTAGTTTTTCGCTTTCAATTATCTCTGTCTTGTTATTGGATGCACCCAATACCGATGTTTCCGCCGTTTAGCCCTCGCACGAAGCAAAAGAACTGTCACGCAAGTGGTTTCCATGTCATCCATTATGGTGGGTTTACACTGGCAAGTTTATTGCGAAGGTCACTTGTAGACAGCGACTTTCTACGCACATTGAAAGAGTAAATGGCTCCCTATGTCCACTTGCAGAATTTTTAAAAGTTTCGGCAAGTCGCTTGCAGAAGCGTATTGTTGTCAGTGTAAACAGCAACCAATCTCTGGCTAAGCACCAACTTGTGAAAAATATTTCGTCAGAGTAAAACCCCCTGCAAGCTCTTGCGGAAGAAACCAACGGAAGCAACTCGGTAGTGTAAACCCACTCTTAGACAAGTACTGTAGAATTTCCGAATTATCTATCATAGCGTGAGCAACATAAACATTTTCACCGAAAGTGAGTTTTCAGTCACAGGCAGCGACTAGAAATAGCAAGTGGAGGCCATGCCGAAGTATTTGTCTCGTAAAAAACCTGCGAAGTACTCTGTCCGTCGGATGGGACGTCAAACCATGGACCCCTTTGCACCTTCCGTAAAGAGATTACACTAATGACGAAGTTGGGTTTCTTTCTCCACCAATGGTGCAAATTTCCTCATCTGTCAGTCACCTCATCTGTCAGTCGCCTCATCTGTCAGTCGCCTCACCTAAACCCATTCACACTCAAATGGTGCTTTTCATCCCTTAACATTCAAATTCCTCTTCCGAGTAGCCTATCAATCATATAGGTACCTTTAATGTTAAGCTCTACGATAAGAATAACTATTGCTTATTATAACACTTTAAGTTCCTAGTCGCTTTTTTATTTCCACGTTATTTCTTTTGGTAGTGAAGTCAACAAAATAATGAATAAATAGTTTCATCTTCTTCTTCTTAAGTCATCAACCCAAAGGTTGGTTGGCGGCAGTTCTCCATACGCTTCGGTCCTGTGCCATTCTTTTCAACTGCACATAAGTGGAGCTGCCTAACTCCTTCATTATTTGCCCCATAAACTCCAACCTAGGCCTGCCCCGGCAGTTGGTTCCCTCTACAGTGCCTTCTAAGATGGTGGCCAGCAATGTTTCGTGCCTTAGTTGGTGCCCGATCCAGATATTTCTTCTCTTTTTCAGTAGTTTCAGCAGACAAGGAGACTCCCCCACACGTTTGAGAACCTCCTCGTTACTGATTTTGTCCACCCAGGGAATCTTTAACATCCTCCTGAAACACCACATCTGGAATCCTTCCACCCTCCTCTCTTCTGCCTTGCCCAACGTCCAGGTCTCACTGCCATATAAAAATATGCTCCACACATAAGTTTGAAGAAGGCGTTTTCTTAGGTCTAGGCAGATATTTCTGGATGTTAGGAGTTTCCTTTTTTGATAAAACGCCTTCTTTGCCTGGGGAACTCTACTTACTAAGTCTCTTTTGCTCCTTCCATCGGCTGTTATTTTGCTTCCCAGGTAGGTAAACTCCTCTACGTTCTCTAATCGCCTGTCCCTTAAATACACTTTAGCTTGTCCCCCATGCTTGCTAACCTTAAGTACTTTGGTCTTCTCTACATTAATGTTCATATTATATCCTGCTATTAGGATTTCCTCCATTGCCTCAAGTACCTCACTCAGATCCTTTTCGCTCTCAGCCAGTAATGCAATATCATCAGCGAACATCAGCATATCCAGTTTTTCTCCATGGATCTTGACACTACCTAGCTCCCCTACCTTTTCTCTCATCTCATCTAGAGCTCTCTGTATGTAGTAATTGAAGAGAATCGGTGATAGGGAGCATCCTTGTCTTACCCCTTGCCTTATAGTTGCTTCCTGCACATGGTCTCCACAGCGCACCACTGCCTTTTCCTCTTCATATACGTTCCAGATTACTCTCCTGTCCTTGTATTTAATTCCTGCTTCTTTCAGCATTTGGAACAATAGTTTCATAGTGCGCCCAAAATATAAAAAAGGAATTAAGAGCGTAATTAAGCTTTAAAAGCTTGCTCAACAGCCTTATAATTATACTTTTCTAGATAACGTACGGCAGTCGAATTACCCACTGATTTTGTCGAAAACAACTCAGGACATCGAAAAACAAACTTCACATTTGTGATTTAAGTGTTATCCTTAACAGCATATGAGGCTTCAAAATCGAATAAAGGCAAGGACGTGAATAGGTTAGGCAACCGTCCAACTAGCCGCGGTGCGGCAAAGATCCGCGCGTCGTCAAATCTTTGTCGACGCCATATAAACTCGTTAAATGAACAGGAAGTACAAGAGCGTTCGTATTCCCTCTTTTTTTAAAGAATTAGAAAAAATTAAAGCAACTATTCCAACGGGATGGTCAGTTGGTCGGCGAGAATAGAGTAACTACACCCAGTAATAGGTCCAACGGCGAGTGAAATGCTCCTGTCGCTATACCTACTTGTAAGTCTATCTCTTCCGCTTTAAGTGTATGGAATAAGAGACACGATGAAAATGGGAAACAATTTAAATTAACCAAATAATTTTTATTTTCATCGTGTGCTATAAAAAAGGGTTCGACACGAAAATGTGTCGAGTACAACAAATAAACTAATATAAATAGCAGATAGGTCTTGCACATATTTCTCGTAATGATTTTTTGCTGTAACTACTTAAGTGTTAATAATAAGAGCTGTGGAATTATCTTAGTCCTGAAGGTTCTTCACATGGTTTCCCCCTGCTTTATTCTTCTGCGCACATCCTCGTTTCTGATCCTATCCACCCATTTGATCTCCAGCATCAGCCTCCAGTACCAAGTTCCGAAAGCTTCCATTCTCTTCTGTTCCAGCTTTCCAACGGTCCACGTCCCTATGCCATACCTCTAGTGCAGCATTCCACGTGAATGTTTTCAGGCACTGCTTCCTTATTAGCAATCGTATTTTCTAAAAAGGCAATCTTATGGTCTGCTGATATTATGTCAGCGCATATTTGGGACAGGTAGCATACCACGACCAAAAGTAACGTCAGCTTTAAGGTGCCTGAAGCGGTAATCGCAGGACATTGAGCGCAGATTTTAATAATGTCTTACGTGAGTCGAAATAAATTCTTGGACCACATTTCATTAAAGTTCATCTGTTTATGCGTTGGAACACACCAGACAGACAGTAATGGAAATGATACAAGAATTATTTTTTCCCCTTAATAAAAACACGTTCTGACTAGAGTTTTCGACGCGGTAGTCGAAATTTAGATAACATTTTATTGAAATATGTATTTTTCGAATATTGGACTCAGCGTGACACATTGATATTGGTAAGCAACAATTATAGTAATAAGAAAAGTATTATTTCACGTCTATAAGAACATGTGCAGATGTAATCGAATTATTACAAGAATATGTCATGCGCCATAAGGCTGCATGTTAAAAAAGCAATGAATTACCAAAATACCAAATCGGTATGAAGCAATTTTTAATGCCTATGCAAAGTTTCACCCAAATCTGTACATAAATAAAAATCGCTCCAACCGCCTAAAACTTACAAATACTTACCGCCTTGCAAATACATCCACAGCGGCCTTATATCCCATTTGACGGACGAAGTGCTACAATTGAAGTGCTCTCCGTATGAGCAAACGAGGATTTGGATTCCACTGAAAAAATATCCACCCGGATCCCTCTCTCCTGCCACACCAACGTGAGATCGAAATAGCGGGAACGAGAGGGTCCAGGGACGACCCCAAGAACTCCTTTGAAATTGCGCGTGTCTTGTGGGGCAGTTGCCGCGATGATTACGGCGATCCGAAGGCATTAACGAGCTGAACTACGATTCAAGCCGCCAACTTCAAAAACCAATCGCGCAGACCCCCTGAGCGCACTTAAATATTTTATCACTCCTATTAATACATGCAAAATTTTAATAAGAATCATAAAAATGATCATTACCATAGAGTAATTAAGTATACATATATGTTTTCTTAACTTGTTTTGAACGGTATGAAGGCTCTCATGAAACGTTCATTTCACTGTATAGTAGACTTTTCCCCCTCTTTAGCGTGTCTTATTTTTGTTGAGCCTTTCCTAGCGGAAGTTGCCCGATGAAATTCAACGGATGTGAAAAACATTGAACTCCTTTTATAAGAAAACCAAAAAGCCTGAAGAGTACTGTCAGCGTGATCATTTGAGGAGTTCGTAACCTATCTTGTGCGTTGTGTTCGCTGTAGTAGACACGCTGACCGTTATCCAGGTGCACGGAGAGATGGTCTTCATTCATGCACAGGAAACCCAAAATTGAGTGAAAGTAAGTTGACTGCACTTCAACACCTTTAAACATATAAAAACAACATACGTACATAGCTCAAACAGAAAAAAGACTCGCTAAAGAGGGGAAAAAATCTCTACTACACTTACAGTGAAATGAACGTTTCATGAGAGCCTTCATACCGTTCAAAACAAGTTACGAAAACGACTTGTTTACAGTGGAGGCGAGCCGAACAAATGAAGAACAATTTGCGCATTTGCTCACACTGATCTTCTACGACTTATCTGTACGCGAGACGGACTGCGCATGCGTGAATAGCCGCTTTGAGCTATTTCAAATCATTTGGTCGCCAGGCGATCGCTGCCCGTCAATTGCTATCTAACGCCAGACTGAATCGAAAGTACCCATAGCAGCTATTCAAGAAGAATGCAATTGACAAGTAAATTTAAGATAAAGATTAACCCAAATTATCAATAATAGCAAAGGAATTTTGACTCCTACACAAGTATGTCGGTCATCCACGGACAGGGAAAGTTAAAAATCTCGTCAATATGTGCGTTTACGAGATTTTAACTCTCCCTGTTGATGGTCACCTGGATGACCAATAGGAGTCAAAGTTTCTTTGCTTTCACTGACAATTTGGATTAATATTTACTTACTTTAAATATATCCCTAGTCCCCCTTGAAAAATCTGGTCATTGTTAAAACGTTAAAGCGGGTACTTCTCTCTGACAATGGACACTTAGGCTGGTATTCATAGTCACAATAATCACAGATTATATTTAATCATTGATTATATCTCTGATTAATTACAGTTTTCAATTCATAGTCGTTCGAAAATCTCCAGTTGGCCAATCTCAGTTTCATGAATCATACATTCATCAATCGTTGATTTTTAGGTATTCATAGTCGTTAAAAAATCATTGATTATTTTGTATGTATTCATAGTCAAATAATCATTGATTATTTGGGTGAATAATCAACGATCCATGAACTACGGTCTGGAGCTTAATTAATTAAAGTTTCGATGACGCATTCTTCATGCAGTCTCCGAAACACCTCGTATATTATACTGTTGTTTTATGATTAATTAGTTGTTTGATGTTTAAAAAACAATTTTGGACACATTAGTGCTATAATGCTTTAATTTGAGTAAGGAATTTGTAGGCTGTTCGAGCCATATTATGGAAGAAATTGACGATAAAATAATTCTATCGATGAAAGGACTCTCGCTTCCCACTATCTAAATAACTTTCAACAGGGTTTATTTTAGCTTACGTTAATGAGTTTTGCATTTCAATAAATCATTAATACGGTGCTTGATACTTATCAAACGTCAATTGCTCGCTTAATAAGAATTAATGGAATTATTTCCCTCAATACGTTCTAATTGCGAAGAGGACACTTATCTTTTATTTATCATAATTGACGATATCTGTACTATTTCTCACCCAAACCATGAAGCCTGAACGGAGATATTTAAAAAGTGATAGTTTTCGCGTGTAAATAAGACACACAGGAACCATATAAAGTCTGCAAAAATAATTTATCCGAAGCAATGCTTCACAGGCAAATTTGAAGGCATGCATAAAAATTATATTGTCGCCACAACTGATTAGACGCGAAATGGACGAGTGGATAAGGTACCCACCTTCAAATTGGAGGCATGGCTCTGCTAGTTCGATCCCATCAGGTCCCGAATTTTTTTATTGACAAAACTTCATTTTTACGCTCATGGTTTGAAATATTTTTTTAGAATGTCGGAGAGTTTTACCACGTTTTTTATTTCAGCAAAATAAAGATGAAAAATTAACGACTTCTTGAACAGTAAAACTTGTCTCTGAGGCGAATTATTCGGAATCCCTCGTCTGGGAGATATCATTACATCACGATATTTGGCATTTTTTTGGCAAATATTTGGCATTAATTACTTGATAATTACCAAAATTGCCGCATAGTAGGTATGAATATAAATTCAATATTACTGAGAATAAACAAGATTTTTTTCCGATTCAATCATGCTTCTTTACGTTTCAATCAAGACATAACTAACTTGCGGAAATGATGAATGGAGAAAATTGATGAATGTACCAATAAACAGAGAAATAATATAGTGTATAACGGAAATTAACTGTGCAAAGTTCTCACTGAAGTGTTTACTGGCTGAACTAAAGTCTCTCCGATTCATTTATAAGCTTTCCATTTTTGACAAAATTTCGGGTGAAGGATGAACCACTGGGTTAACATACCGGGTAGATGCTTTTTAAACTTCGTTGGCAATTAATAATGGAGCTTGGTTAAATATAGAACAATTATAGGTGAATATGTTTTAAAAAATCACTTTTGCATTTGAAGTAGCTATACCTACTGAAAATAGGTACATCTCATTCTGTAAATCAGAATGCAGCCCATTGTAAATGAGTTGAAAAAGGCCTGGAGTGCAGTTGTAAAGGAGTTGTATTGAAGAACAGTTGTAAATCAAGATATATAAATGAGTTTCACATCAATCGGGGAAAGCATTCAAACTGTAAATAAGTTGTAATGGAGATTTTCTTTCTTGAGTTACTTGGGAACCAACTTGCGTTTCCTTTACCTCTTTAAATACTCAGGAGTGATGGATTTTGCTTGCAATGGAACATTCCATCTTCCAAAGAGATACATAAGAGATGCTATTATTTCCTTCGAGCATTATTCAGAAGAATAATTCTAGAGGAGATTTAGGTCTAAAAAAACTGTGATGGAACTGGAGCCATCCGTTTTTTTGTTCACCAAAATGTTCACGAAATCATTTAAAATAATTTTAAAGATCTCAAGATCCTTAGAAGTGAAGTGTCTTCCGGTAACTTTCTTTTCCGCTTCCAATCTAAGCGATTAATATGTTTGAGTAAGAAACTACGCATCGCATACCTACGGTTTCAAAATACCGCCAATAGTCATGGACCATATTACGATGGTGATTTGTTAAAAAATCACAACTACGAACAAATCATTGTCTGCCAGAGAGTAAAAATTGCGATTTGAAATTAATATCGAATTATTTTCAATGAACTCTTTATTGAGGTATTTTTAGGATAATTTAAAACTTATAAACAAGCTAAAATGTATAAACAACTTCAAAATCAATCTGTTTAAGAACCAAAAATCATAGGTACCTTGAATTTCTCATAGCACGTACAAATAATCATAGATTCAATCGTTAATTGACGAATCATAGATCCAGGCCAATAATCAGAGATTCACCAATCTCTGATTCTAGAATCAATGATTTTTTTCCGTTTATGAATACTTGGCCGAAATAATCAGAGATTGGAGAATAATCATAGATTCGTGAATTGTTGATTTTTTGCCAAATAATTTGCGACTATGAATACCACCCTTAGTGCTTTGGTGCGAAGATTAAAATTTAAAAAATATACATTATCTTAATGAATCCAATGTGCTGATCAGGAACTTCTTATAAGATTGTTATGATTTTCGCCAAAATTTCTAATGACGCGTCGAAAACTCTGGTATGCTTAACATAACATGCTTTAATTAAAGGAAAAATGTACAGTATAATTATTGTATCATTTCCACCATAGTATGTAGGGTGAGTTTCACCGCATAAACAGATGCAATTAAGAGAAATGTGACCCTAGAATTTTTTTTTCGACTTGAAAAATTAGTGAAATGTGCACTCAACGACCCAGGATTAGCGCTCCAACCACCTTAATATAAAAAAATACGCGAGGACGACAATTTATGCCTCAACAAGGGCACCCCTGGGGTCTGCAACCCCTCCCTTACTCCCGCCGAAATTTTCCCCGGATTTTTTCCCATGCCATTCAATTTGCTTATCGCTCGGGTCTGTCCTTGAAAGTTGTCGCCGCGTATTGGTATCGGCCAAGGAAGCAAGCTGCAGCCACTTCATTGTTTACAGAAGCATGCCACAGTGTTTTTGTTAGGATTTAGCCGGCAGCAGCTGAGATAACGGCTTCCGAGTTACGTAAGGAGGTCGAGTGGGGTGGATGATTGAGTAAGGAAGCGGAGAACTACGGCTCCAAAGGGATGCCACGGCAGAAATTTCCATTTCGGTCATGAAGACGAAGTTGGGAGGAAAACGACAACCGATAAGAGAGAGAATGGCGGTCATTCCATGCCAAATGATCCAATATTAAGTCAGATGATCCACTCACTGGTAAGAGATTTATAGCAGTATTAAATGAGCGAGAAATTGAATAAAAATTACATGGTTGGAACACACGTTTTTGAGTTTACCCAGGGGAGCAAAATTGTCAAAGGAAAAATAAAAATGGGAGTGTCACTATATAATTTTTATTCAATTTACCGCTAATTTACAACCGCCATACATCTCTTACGATTAGAATCTCAAACTTCAAGTGTTAACAATATGTTGTACGTCATGTATATCTTTGAATTCTGTACACCACACATTTCTAATATCTCCCCCAACGGAGAAAATCAAGTCCAGAAATGGCTTATTTTAAGAGCGAAGCCATCTTTGTTTGCTTCTAGAGGAAAAAGGGTTATTCCACACGTATAATACTTTCTAAGAATATTCTTTTAATTTATTACTTTAACTGCAAAAGCTTTCAAATCTGATAATTTCCTCCTTCGTACAGTTTTCTCAAGTCGAAAACAAATTTTTTTGTATGCAAAAAAATGTTGAGTTCAATTTCAATGTTAACAATAAAGGAATGTAAAAAGGAAAAAATAAAAATCAAAGGAAATGTTATCCATTATATGTACAGTACGGTATGGTTTCGGTACCACTCCTCTGTCATTGTTAGTTCTAGAGATATTACTAATTTAAAAAAAGTCAACTAGGATGAGAATAAGGGTACGATTATCATATCTTAAATAGATGTGTACCTTAGATAGATAGATATCTTAAATGTGTACAAAAGTAATACTGGGAGCAGGGAAAATCGATCTAGGAATGAGCAATAAAATTTCGTCGCATTGCAAAAGTAATAATGAAACTATTGCAAGTGTTTTCGCCGCTCATCATCATCATAGTATTACAATCCTAGGATTGGTATATTGCAGCCCTCCATTTCGCCCTCTCCCATGCCAGTTCCTTCACTTCCCCATGGTTCTTCCCCGTATCCCTCTTGATTTGCCCCAAGTACTTGTCTCGTGGTCTTCCTCTGGGGACTTTCCCTTCAATTTTTCCCTCCTTTATGGTTCTTATGTAATCGTTGTGTCTCATAACATGGCCAACCCATCGTGTTCTTCATTGGTGTATGGTGCTCCACAGTGTCCTTTCTTCTCCAATTCTTCTGTATTCCTTCTCGTTTCTCACCCTATACGTCCATTTGATCTTTAGCATCCTCCTCCAGCACAATGTCTCGAAGGCTTCTATTCTTTTTTGGTCAGTTTTTCCAATGGTCCATGCTTCTGATCCGTAGAGTGCCACTGCCCACACGAATGTTTTCACGTACTGTTTCCTTGTCTCCAGTCTTATGCCCTTCGAGCAGAGTAGCTGCCTTTTGGCCATGAATGCCGTCTTAGCCTGGGCTATTCGACGCTTGATGCCTGTCGTGCTTCTTCCATCCCAGGTAATGGTGCTCCCGAGGTAGGTGAATGATTCCACTTGCTCCAATCTTTCTCCTTTGAAGCGGAGGTCGGCCACTACTTTCTCTCTTCCACACACAAGCATCTTGGTTTTCTTCTTTTTGACTTTCATGTTGTATTCCTGGAACACTTTTTCAATTGCGTTCAGTGAGTTCTGTAGGTCTTCCTCGTTTTCTGCTACGATCGCGATATCATCAGCGAAGCGTAGCATGTTGATTTCTTCTCCATTTACTTTGATTCCTTGTTCTTCTATTTCTTTTATTGCTTCCTCCATGTATATATTGAAGAGTGCTGGTGACAGGTTACATCCTTGTCGGGCCCCTTTGTTAATTTTTGCCTCCATATGTCTTCCATCTTGCGTGCGTATTGTGGCCACCTGGTCCTTGTAGAGCTGGTAGATGATTCTTCTGCCATTGTAGTCCAAGCCAAGTTTTCCATAGTATTGAACATCTTATTCCATTCGACATTATCGAATGCCTTCTCCAAGTCCTCGAAGGCTATATACAATGGCTTGCTAACGTGGATCATTTTCTCTACCAATAGTCTCATGCATAGTATTGCCTCCCTTGTCCCCCTATTCTTCCTAAATCCAAATAGGTTTTCTTTAATTTTTCCTTCAATTCTTTTGCCTACTATCCGAGTAAGGATTTTGAAGGCATGTGACACTAGACTCAAGGTTCGGTGATCCTCGCATTTCTCAGCCCTTGCTCCCAAAATTTCCAGAAAATAACTTGTATTTTATGAAAATTTCAAAATTTCAAAATTTGGATGTACCAGGATTTGAACCTGCGACCTTCGCCGCTCGTTATTGTCAAAATATTGATAGATCGACATTTTGTGGCATTCAACTCATTTTACTTTTGCGGCAATGGCAACCCATGGCGATAAATAGCATAATCAGTAGTCATAAATCCGAAGATTGGTTTGCTGCAGCTCTCCACTCCACTCTCCTCTCTGCCAACCACTTCATTCCTACATAAATTCTCCACTTTGGCGTCCTTCATGATTCGCGCGATGCATTCCATTCTTGATCTTCCTCTATAATACTCCCCATTTATTGCTCCTTCCTTTGCTGTTTTCTGTAAGCTATTGTCGTTAAATGAGTCCAATGAGTTTATCTCTTCTTCTTCTCTTCCGAGTTTTCATTGTACTTCTTTACTGTCCAACTCTTTGTAGGACTTCTTCGTTGGAGACCCTCTCCGTCCATTGAATTTTCACCATTAATGCGCAATAATCTTAATCTAGGGGTGCGTTTGCACTGACAAGTTATTTCTTCAAGTTTTCTCTGCAAGAGCTTGCGGGGAATTCTACTCTGACGAAAAAATGTTCACAAGTTAGTGCAAAGACAAATTGGGTGCTGTTTGCAATGGCAAAAATATTCTTCTGCAAGCGACTTGCCGAAACTTATCAAAGTTCAGCCAGCTGACTTTCAGAGCCTTTACACTTCCAGTTTACGTCAAAAGTCAACTTTGCAAGTAACTCGCGCAATAAAATTGCCAGTGTAAACCCACCTTAAAATCATAGCGATATATAATTTATTTTTTTTTAAATTGATATTCTCAAGTTTAATTACTTTTATCTCGGTGGCTCTATATTTTGCCTGGCGCGCGGAGGACGATGATGGATGCAGTCAACATTTTTGGTCGCGGACTAGGCGAAGGATGGAAACCGGAGGGGGATGAATGACCTCCAAACGCTTGCTCACGGCCGACGGAAATACGAGAGCCACCCTTTCCAATCGAGATGATGTTTATAAGGGACAACGATCCGGCTCCATGAGCCGGAGCCCGCGGAAGGGGGGCTGGTTCAATCCAAATTACCCCATGGGACGGATTCACGTCTAAGGGCCGTGAATCACGATGTGTGCGGAATATCAGATGGCGGACTAAGTTGATTTAAATCAGTTTTTGTGCGACTCCTCCGACAGTAGCGTCAGACTCGCGGCGAACTAGGCATTTCCAACGTCATTTTAAAACCTTTTAATACAACTATTTTAGTGCACTGCGCTAAATAATTCATCGTCATTATCATGTTCGGAAATTATTTACACTATATAGGTGATACGAGTGTCACTACTCGTACGAATACTTTCCCATTTATGATAAATATCTGTGAAAATATCTGCACGCAATCAAAGGAACTTCTCAAACGTATGATCACAGAGTAATACTCTATGGTATGATACATATCATAGACACAGCAAAAAACGAGTTTCTCAGCACACGACGGAG
This sequence comes from Pyrrhosoma nymphula, assembly GCA_963573305.1. Lineage (NCBI taxonomy): Eukaryota > Metazoa > Arthropoda > Insecta > Odonata > Coenagrionidae > Pyrrhosoma > Pyrrhosoma nymphula. The sequence goes on along the minus strand of OY754330.1, from coordinate 64,079,583 downwards.
GATTATAAATTAGAAAATGTTACCAAAATTTTCGCGTCATATAAAGATACATTTCAGAAAGTTCCTTTTTATGCGCATAAAAGAGGGCAAGGATGGCAATCAGAGAATGATGAAGTATTTGTGAGATTGAAATCCGAATGACGCAGTAAAATGGTAGGTGGGTGAACGGAGGAGCGGTAATCGTGGGTCGTTGAGTTCTCAACGACCCACGATTACCGCACCTCCATGCACATTTGGATAATTTTTTCAGCACTAGGTCGAAAAACATTCTCGGATCACATTTCATTTAAGTGCATCTGTTTATGAGTTGGAACTCACGATGCACGCAAGTAATGGCAATGATATAAGAGGTACAAGAGTTATATTTTAAGTTTTGTTTCCTTAATTTAAGCATGTTTTAAGCAAGCAAGCTAATTGTAAGAAGTTTCGGCACGGAATTAGGAATTCTAACGAAATAAGATTGAAATTTTTGTTTCGAATATTAAACTCGGCGTGGCACCTTGATATTTGTTAACAAAAATTATAGTATTAATAAATGTAATATTTCGCACTAAGAAGAAAATCTGTACATATGTAATCGAATTATTACGAAATATATGCCATGTACGAGCCATATTGCTACGGGTTAAACTAGCACTGCATTGCCGAAAAAATTTGGTTTCATACATTTTTTCCCTCTATTTATAGCTATCTATTGATATCAATAATGAGAACACGCATGCAAATTTTCACGCAAATCTGCAAATAAAAAGCGCTCCAACCACCTTAAAGGAAATCGTGAAAATAGCGACTGGTGGTAGAAAGTACGGGGAAAGTGGACGCGTCCTGGCGGCGAGTAAGGAACAGAGAGGCATGAGGGAAGGTTAAAGATACAATAAAACTTCAAGAAATCGAAGTAAATCCGGAACTAAAAAATGCTTCGAGTTGAAGAAATTTCGAGTTACGGAAAAGTTACGTCTTTCCAATGCAAAGAACAACAATGACATTTCTTTAGAATTATCGAGAATTCAACTTACAAGTTCGAGTTGTCGATTTTCAACTGCTTTACGAGTTAAAGACGGAGATAATTTATGACACTTGCACTGATTTGTGGCAGTATCACTTACTGACCGACTAAATACTGGGGATAACTGGACAAAGATGGTCCAAAAACCTACCAATGTGTTTCCGGAGTACTTACGGTAATCGTGTTGCGTTTCTAAAAGAACGAAATACTATTACCTGAAGTTACTTGACTTCCGGATTTACCCGGACAAGACTGGATTTTCGTGCTTACGTTTCGAGAGTTTTCGTCCCATATATGTTATGCTTCCGGTACAAATAATCCAGCCCCCTTCCTATTGTTCTAAGAAAAGTATATGGCCAAACAGTCCACACGGAGACTTTGGAAGGTATGTCAAAAGATTTAAGTTCACATCACATCTCCTCAAAATGGCAAGTTCTTTTTCTGCAATGTCACTTCATACTGTCCATGTGAAGAAAATGTTTTCTCGGATTCAGCCACAATGAACCAAGGAAAGAAATCGGCATGCAGTTGAGGGTATGAAAAATATTTTTGATATAAAAATTTTTTAAGAAAAAATTTTTTTTAACATACCATGAATGATGACAAGTTGATAAATTCTTTTGCATCAACCCCGAAATACATAAAGATTGATCATCAATATTAAAGAAACTTTCTACGATTGCTCCATACTGTTTTTTGTGTTTAGGTACAAGCTTTTGCAATATTTTAATATATACAATGAATGTAACCAGTGAGGCAATATATACGTAAGGCTAACAGAGTATAACATAAGAGAAGCTATCCATCATTTACAAAAAGCTCCATTATTTACATTGAGAACAAGCGATAACGCAGCTAATTCTCCCAAGTGCGTTCCCAACAGTGAATTTAAATTTCATCCAAAAGTGCTCAACCTTTCTGATTCCTCCTTTATCAACTCCGAAATTGAACTGCTGCAAAAAGGTCTTAAGTTTGCCCCTACTCAACCCCTGACACTACACCCCTTAAAATCCTTGATTGTGGACTGTGAAGTTGCCCTCCGTAGTGAGCATGTGGGGATTAAACAAAACTGTGCTGACATTATCATCTCCCAACTTAACAACCCAGACGTGTCTCACAACCCCAAAATAAATCTACAGAACAACAGTGTTAAGATCCATCAAACTAAAGATAGTGAAAGAAGATCTGATCATCTCCATAGCAGATAAAGGGAACAATATAATGATCCTAAACAAATCGTCGTACGTCGAAAAATGTGATAATGTGTTGAAAGATACCTCATTTGTGATTATTCCTTGAGACCCAACCGCTAGATTTAAAAAAAGTGTAAAAACAGCCTTATCCACCTGCTCAAACCTGCTAAGTGAAAGTGAGAAAACAAATGAATCCTTTACCTCCTGGGTTCTATGGTCTTCCCAAAATTCACAAGGCTGGTACACCTGTTCGCCTGGTGATATCCTGCATAGGTTCTCCCTGTTACAAATTAGCCTCCAAATTGAATGTCCTCTTTAAACAGCTTTCTGGTTTTTCAGCAAAATACAGCATTAAGAATTCAATCAATTTATCACGTGACCTTAACCATCTCTCTGTGCCGCCCAACTCCAAGCTAATTTCTTTTGATGTGAAAAATTTATTCACTTCTGTGCCCATTCAAGAAACCTTGTCTCTCACCAAAGATTTACTGAAGAACTCCAATATCGACACCGTGGTAGCCAAAGAATTTCATCTGCTCATGGAACTTTGTGCCAATCAGAATTATTTTCTTTTCAATAATAAGTTCTAGCACCAAACAGACGGCCTTGCGATGGGATCTCCCCTCTCGCCACTATTAGCGGAAATATTCATGGACAATTTAGAATCCCAACTATTTAACTCAAGACATCCCATCTTAGCCAACGTACTCTACTGGTACCGCTATGTGGACGACATCATCTGCTGCTGGACAGGGAGTGAAAGACAATTAGACTACGTTTTTAATATTCTAAATGCCCAACACCCCCAGATAAGCTTCACCCTGGAAATAGAATCCGAAAAACAGTTGAACTTTCTTGACCTCTCTTCTATTTCTATCAAAGGCAATAAAAATGAATTTGGTGTTTACAGAAAACCTTGTTACAGTGATGTGATCATCCCAAGTGATTCATGCCACCCGACTGCCCAGAAACTATCGGCTTTCCACTCAATGCTGCATCATCTTGTAAATTTACCCTTAACAATAGTCAATTTCAACAATGAACTGGCCACCATAAAATCAATCGCAGTTTCTAATGGCTACAGCGTTAACACGGTAACAAAAATTTTAAAGAAAAAATTATAAACCAAAGCTATTTCACAGCTATGCTCTTTTTCACCCGTGTGTGATAAGCCTAGGAAATGGTGTCGATTATTGTTTGTGGGTGATCTTTCTAATAAGCTTGCTTGTAAATTTCCGAAAAATAAATTCAATGTCTCCTTGTATAATCCTATCACCCTGGGATAAATCCTTCTTAGCAATAAAGATAAAATAGATCCCCTCCTTCAATCTGGCATTTATAAAATAAATTGTGACTCTCATGATAAATATTACATCGGTCAGACAGGTAGAAACTTCAACACCAGAACTAAAGAACACAAAAGGTGTTGGAAAAACTGTGATGAAACATCTCTTTTAGCCAAGCACCTGATACAAACTTCTCATTCCTGCAGATTCCAACCTGAAATTCTCCACTTTGAAAATAAAGGCACAAGATTGGACGTTTTAGAATCCCTTGAAATTATACAGTCAGAAGTGGATGTCCTTTTAAATGAACAAGTGTTTGTAACCCATTCTCCTCTCCTCAAGATCCCCCTTCCTAAAAGAAACGGCCAAATTCCCATTCACCCTCCCCCCAACCGACTCCCCACCTCCCCTTGATGGTTTTTCTCATCCACCCACCCAGGCCCTCCACCCTAAACGGGCAGTGCCCACCTTCCACCTTATCACTTCCGAAAACCCTTTCCCATTCATACCCCCTTTCCCAATTACCCTCGGGTGCATTTTTGCCCCTCCTTTCCCTGGCTTCCCTCCGTTCTAATGACATGCCTATTCCCTGCCTTCTTCCCCCCCCCCTCCCCTTTGATTTTCCGCATTTGCTGTTTCTTGGCATATCCCTCACGGCTTAGTCCTTCCCCCCTTTTCCTCCCTTGGTTTTTCCCGATTTCTCCCAGGTTTTTTCCGTCACTACCTCCCCCTCCCCCCCCTCCTCTGAAAAGATATATATATGATGTACACTCTTACGACTTTGTCTTGTACCTAAAGATGGCTCTGTGAGCCGAAACGTGTTGTACGCATTAAAGCAATTTATGGAAAAGTGCCATTGTTTCTTTTATATTATGAAGAACTTCCACGATATCTCGCCTGAATCTGTTGAATTTACTAACAGGGTATGACTGTTCCATGTTAATTTATTGCTAGGTGTCCTATTTTCTTACCTCCATGACCTCGTTATAGCAATCTGCAATTCTCTTTTTCTAAAACGGCATGTATTAACCCTACCATCACTGCTATCTTCTTCTCCCAGGAGCTCGGATGGCAAGAAATCAGTTTCACAATCTTGGTAGGGCATTTTTTTTACCAAGGATAATTGGTAGCTGGTGTATCCACAATTAAGACAAAATGAGTGAGGCCATGGTAATATGTCGAAAAGCACTTTGAGAATGAATGATAAACGCTTCTGTTCTCCCTGAATCTCAAAGGGAGGAGAAAAAACAAAATGCTCATGGATGATAAAAAGAAAGACTTGACAATCATCAGTGCAGCAGAATAATGCAGCACTTACTCTTAATTGCAACATTATCAACTCTATTATATCTTAAGAACAAACAAAAACTAATTTTAAGTCATATTTACTTTTACATAGGGCAATAAAATCTTTGGATTGTTGAAATATTAGCTCAAAAGTTATCAATTTTTCATGTATAATTTGACATCATGACTGCTTTTTAGCTGCTAGTTGAATAATGTATTAATATCCGGCTAATTATCATTTAAACCAGGTTTCCTGACAGCAATCAACTGCAAAAATGTGAAATGGGCGACACGAGTTCAGGATGCCTTTACTGCAACAAAAATTTTAGCGCTGATTGTCATCATTATTGCTGGCTTCGTAGCTTTAGCAATTAATGAAAATGATAACTTAGCAAATATCAATGAAGGTGCAAATTGGGATCCAGGGCATATTGCTCTTTCTTTCTACTCTGGACTCTTCTCCTATGCGGGATGGTAAGTCTATTTCTTTTTTAAATCTTATTAACAAAATTTGTGTGTGGCCTTTCATGCAAAGAATTTATGAAGATATGCAATATAAATATTACTGAGAACGGCTGTCTGAGTGAACAATCATAAAATAGACCACCATAAAGGCAGGCAAGGATGTGGAGGTAAAACATGGTACTATGCTCATTTCACGATAAATCGATTACTAAGAAAGTTGTTGATAACATCCAGTGTTGGGTAAATTACCCAAAAAATGTAACTAGTGCAGATTACAATTACTTTCCAAAAAAGATATGGATTACAATTACAAGATAATTAAAATTACTTTACACGTAATCGCAAACTCTAGGATTACTACATCATAGAATTCAAAGAGTGTTACAGTTTTTTTTCTCTATAATCGTAATTTACCCAGTCCTATAAAAAAAATTTATCTAGATGAATGTGAGCATAACTCAGAGCTGAGTTCTTTTATTAATTATCCCCAAGAGAGCACCCAATTAAAAATACATACTTGATCCCAGACTAACTTCTATGCACCTTATGGTTTTCTATGTTGTAATAACTTACTATTACGATGTAGAAAACCGTATTACAATGAAAACATGTTGTGGAGAAACTCATCAAGTAAAAAGCTCTTAATCAGCTTTTGCATTGTTTCGATGAGTGTGAGGCCAGTCTTAAGGCATTTCAATAAAGGATACATGTGATGTCAGATAGTTTTTCCTTTAACAAGCAGAATTGATAGTGAGAAAATATGACAATTTGTAATAAAATAGGTTAAGAATTAATGCAAAAGAGTAGTAGTACCTATCTATTATTAAAGTTGTGAATTATTTCTTATAGGAACTACCTAAACTTTGTGACTGAGGAGCTTAAAGAACCCTATAAGTAAGTTAATATCTTTTGAAACAACTTTATCTTTCTCTTAAATCTATGTACAAGAAGAATCATGAAACAATTAGTCTAATTGTATTAATTATAGCTCCTAGATGTAATAGTACCCTTAATTTAACTCACTTCTCCTTCCAGAAATTTGCCACGTGCTATTTGGATCTCCATGCCAATGGTTACAGTTATTTATGTATTAGCCAATCTCGCATATTTTATTGTGCTGACCAAGGAGGAAATCCTTTCATCTGATGCAGTAGCTGTGGTATGTCTCGCTTTTAATAGCATGTTCTCTTTGATTGAAAAATTATATCACAAATTTTGACAAACTATCCCATGCAAAATATTTCGATTGAAAAAACTGGATATTTTCAAACAGTATCCTATGATAAAGAGTATACAAGTTGTTTTTTTCAGATTTGAACGTAATGCTAACATGTTAACTTTATTTTTTAGACATTTGGAGACAGGCTACTTGGGGTGATGTCATGGACAATGCCATTTTTTGTGGCCTGCTCAACTTTCGGTGCTCTTAATGGTGCAATATTTGCATCATCTAGATTGTTTTTTGTTGGAGCAAGGCAAGGTCACTTACCAACAGCAATATCTCTCATCAATGTTGATAACCTAACTCCAGTTCCTTCCTTAATATTCTTGGTAAGAACTCAAAAATTATCTAATTTTCCTCTATTTCTCACGTAATGAGTTGGTACCAAGCTGAAAATCAATTGAAATCTTTTTTCAGGTTTAAAATTAGCGAGCCAAACTCAAACAGAATCTTACTTTGATGAAATTTTTCTATTAAACTTTAATTCCTTGTGATTTTTCTTATATTCCTGCTTTTGGATTGCATTATAATCAGGCCTGTAAGAGACCTGGGGCTCCTAGGCATTTCACAGATTCGGGATCCCTTATTTTGTATATAAAAAAATAAACTATTTTTATTTCTTATTAATTTGTTGTACTTTGACAGGACTAATGTACTGTATTTTCTATTTAAAAAATTGACATTATTTTCCGTGCCCTGTGTCCTCAATGTGTACCCTAACTAGGGCTCCTTACGAGGCTGGGCCCCTAGGCAGATGCCTAGTTTATCTAGGCTGAAGTTTGCCGCAGGAGATAACAATGAAAATATGATTTTTTTTTCTTGCAGTGCATTGTCACCCTGGTGCTCCTCATTATTGAAGATGTATATGTTCTCATAAACTACCTGGCATTTGTGGAAGCCTTGTTCACCCTCCTGTCAGTCACTGGCTTATTGTGGCTTCGAATAAAGAGGCCCAAAGCAGATCGTCCCATCAAGGTTAGTCATTCATCGGATTCCCTCAGCAACTTATATTAGCTCTAAAAGCTGAGAATAAATACTCACTACAAGGCTAACTTCGCTTTTTTATCGAGCCAAATTAAACAAAATGATTTCAGGGTGGAAATTGGTCTAAATTAGTTATTCTCATCCCTTATAATCTTTTGTTATTTAGTAATGATGGGAAGTGGCAAGAATGTTGTCCTCTATTAAAATCAAGTTGCAGTAAATGCAAGATATTCACTTCGATATTTACTCATATAAATTCTACTACGTTTGCCTTAGGTAGCAAGGGAAAAAATACCTTTGAATCTCACCACGCTCATAAAGTTATCACTTCCTTAAATTAGTTTGGAGTAAGTGAACAACCCTAGCTAGATACCCAATTGAAAATAAATTGTCAGATATGCAAAAAGGCAATATTCATTAACCCTTAGGTCTCCAAAAAAAGAAAAGAAAAGGTGGTGTTTTAGAATTCATAGGTGGGGATTTCTATAAGAATAGACTATAAGAATTTCCTCAAGAATAAACTATAATTTACAAAAATGCCCTGTGAAAGTTTTAATACTTTGTCATTTTTAGTACATCAAACTTTTAATTACGTACTTAATATTTTTATTGCATAAATTACTCTATGAATCATAATACAATATATACTAAAATTTAAAAGTAATGATACAAAATAAACATGACCTGTGACACTCAAAATTGGACTTGGCATATGGAAATTCACTGTCAAGTGGTGCTTGACATTGAACTGGTAATGGATAGTGAATATATCATGTCAAATCAGTACCTTCGCAGAAAGCACTGCTGCATTGATAAATAATGTTTTCATTGAGTGACCAAAAGCATGAAAAAATTAACTTCCAGCATGATTTTCTGCTCTCTCTCTCTGGTCATCTACGCTCATTCTCTGACACATATTTTCCAAAGAGAGAATGAGCTGTAAGCACAATAGTAACAAGACTGTGTTATCATTTTAAATAAATAAAGTCTCCAACAGCTAAAGCACTACTGGCAGTCCCCGAGCTACGTAATAGGTGCGTTCCGACACTCAGACAAAAGTAAGACAAAATTTACTTAAGTTGAAAATAATTCCGGAGCTGAGTCCGTGATCCAGTGCGCTCCATGCGGAGAAATGCGGGGAATTGTTTTTTGCTCAAATTTCATTCTTTTCACAACTAAATTCAAAGACTCTTAATGCGTTTCATGAATTTATTACCAATGAAAATGTTAAAATTGAATTGAAAGTTGCACATTGTGAATTGCATATCAAACTACATAATATAATAACTACGAATTACACAACTGCGAGGATGTGTGAAAGCACGGTATCTTAATGCTACTTCACGACTGCTGATCAGGCCAATTTTCCTGTCTTCACCGTACCAGGTTTGCCAGCGTTTACCAACATTCGGACACCCCCGTGACACGCGCCCCTTGAAAGTAGGCAACCACCCTTCGCATCCCGTAACTTTTGTCCTTTTGGGTAAGGTTCCCACTTACGTCGGAAAATATTAACGAAAGTCGAGGCTTACGTAACTCAGAGGCTGCCTGTATTTAAGTATTCAAGATTGAGAATAAAAAAGATACACCAGGCTATGATAACGACTTCAAGGCTTTGATCGTTTGATATTTTACTTCATTTTGTTTATTGTTCATTTATTGTTTGATACTTTCTTAATTTTGCAGGTCAATATCATACTTCCAATCATCTTTTTCATCATATGCACCTTCCTCGTTACACTGCCATGTTATGTCCGTCCATGGGAGGTTGGAGTTGGTTTGGTAATAATTGCAACTGGGGTTCCAGTTTATTTACTGTGCATCAAATGGAAAAACAAACCACAGTGGATAACTAAGGCATCATGTACGTATTACTAAAACTAGTTTCACTAAGATCCTATCAAGGAGCCCCCAGCTAAACGCTACTAACTAGATTAGATGTTTCAACCATCTTTCTCTCTCAACGTCTTTCATTCTTTCAAAGCTTTTCTTTTGCCATAGGGTACCTTACTCATCAGTCCCAAATAGGTTTACCATAAGTCCTTTTTTTCCCAGACATGTCCTCTTTTTGAGGTAAAAAAAATGCTGGTTGAGTTATTTTTTTCTATACCGAGTTATAATGCTAACACAGAACGTGTGTTTTCTCTTGTAAATACACAGTGGACCAAAGACAGGAACAGATTTTAAAAATAACATGAACGGTGTAGTACAACTTTGCATACTTCGCCTGCTTAATCTTTTATAAATACTAGTTGGGAAAGCAAAGAACTATTGACAGAGATTTCTTCATCATCCAAATATTCAAGGCGTAAAAGTTAAAATGACAGCGATGTGATATGTGAATGTGATGATGATTATGATAAATATGGTGAAAAATATGAAAACAATAAGAACTGTCCTCTTTTTTTAATGATGGAACTATGGTAACCCTAACCCCAAATCCTTCCTTTCCATTGCAATTGCTCTTTGTTTTACCTGAGCCAATACATATTTGAATTTGGTTCCTGTTACGTAATGGTCAATCAATGACATACTATGTGAAATGATGTACATTCAATGTATAATGTGACTAGGGCCAAATCTAATACCCACATAACCCCATAATGCATGGATTCGGGGCCCTAGGGGACCCACAACATTCCCAAAATAATTTAATTTTTAAACTTATTCCTTCAAATTGAGAATATAGAATAAACATTATTTACAACTTCACTCTTTCTTTATACTTTTGTCTTCCACACACAGGAGAGCCTTCACATATTCTCACAGAGAGGGTCAGAATTTATAGAAACAGCCCTGAATGCCATTTTACTTTTATTTTTACATTATAAAATACTTTTTTTCTCAAAGTAGGCTTGTTCTGTTCTGGTTTTTTTTGTATGCCTTGTGTCCAAATTATTTCGCTACAAAACCCTATGTTTCAAGGTAATTTGCATTTAAGCCTGTTACATTTCGCCACATAGATATGAGAGCCTGTATGCCTTCATGGTACCACACCACTAGATCAGTGTTTCAGCAACCCTACTACATCAATAACTTCCCCATTGTTTTTATTGATTGCTTAATTGCTTTTATTCACTGCCATTTGTTGATGTAGATATTCTGCAAGTCCCTGTACATATTCGCGACTGACTTGTTTTCCATAAAAAAGAATTCATCACTGCTCATTACTAGGAATGTATTTTAGTCACAAACCTCATTAAGATTCCGGATATTTGCGTTGTGATAATTTGGAAATGAATAAACATACATATGTATGAGATAAGGTGATAGGTACTTTTTTAAGGATACCTACTGAATACAAAATTACAATTTTTTTATTTTAAAATTGACTGAGAAAAAAAGCATGTGGCATTATATACTGAACGCCCTTTGTAGTTACCAGAAATAACTTTGTGAGTTGATTGAGTACACGCCTACATCTATGTCCAATGCATACCAATTTACTGATATGATTTCATTTTCTTTTTATTCATAGATAAAATCAACATGCTGTGCGCAAAGATATTCTTGTGTGTGATGGAAGAAGATCACTGATCATGAGATACTTAGTGTTTAAATCCATTCTTTAAAAGAATCATATCAGCATTGAATGTGCTGCCTGGCTGAACAAGGCTCTATGAGTCAGACTAATTGACCAAGGTTTACCCTCAAAAACTGCCAATGTGATAATTGTGGTTATGAGGCATCAGCATGTGATAGAAGGGTACTGTACATTATGGGTTTAGGGAGATACTCTGCTATCAGAGGCAAGAAGAATTTAAATGATGAGTAAATACCAAGTTTTAGGCAAAACTGTGGCACACGATGGAGCAGAACTTATATTTTCAGTGACCAATATATGTACAACTATTGTTGTAATGTACAGCTTTATTATTCATGATTGAGGAAGGTATAAAAAAAAGTAGAAAAAAGAAAGGATGTACATTAAATGAGTACCTCCCTATTTTAACTTGGTATCTTTTAAGGGTACTCATGTAAAATATCATTGTGTAGGTATAAATTTTTAAATTCTAGGTAGCTGCTCATAATGAAGACCAATACATATTTATATTTCAACCCTTGAAAGTTTCCTGCAATGATTCCAATATGGGCGAGAGAATATTTTTATAGATATTCATTAATTTAATGATTGACTAACTTATTTTAACTGCATTCCGAAAAATCTATGTAGCTTCATTGCACCACATTCATCTGCATTCACTTTGATCATCTCATAAGGAAATTCACATTCTAGTTTTGTCATCCTTTAAGCACCATGCTAAATGCCCTCATAAGATGAACTGCAAGGAATAAATATCAAAATGATAAACCCAAGAGCAGGCTTTTGGGTTTCTGTTTCTCCTGTCAAGCTTTCAAATTTAGACACCTATTTGTATGTGCTGTGTAAAATATAGGTGTGAGACGAGTAAATAATTTTTTATCTGGTCAAAAGAAGCTTATTGTGGAACAAAATGGTATAGGTACCACATAATGATATTAAGGTACAATTACATGACTTTATCTAGTGCTATTCAATGGGGCTCATTGAGAGGTGAGTTGCCATTCTGCTCAATTGTTACTGGGATGCCATTTAAACACTATTTTCGGATTCACCAGGTAAATTGCACAAATGGTCCATTTCTGATGTCGGCATTCATTGCCTTAAAAATGCAACCCCTTCAGTTCTTCAAAGATATTTCAGTGATTAAATTTTTATTAATGTCAAAGAAATTTTAGCATGTGCTTCCACTCGGTGTGCTAAAAATAGCTCTCTAGAAACTCCAGATTGGATGGACTGCTGGGCATATCTCTCATTGCATATCTAAATGCCTGAATTTTGGTGGGTTCTGTCATTAGGAAAAATTAACTCAAAAATGTTTTCAAACAAATGCAATCAAAAGTAAGTGCTTTCCAGCAGGGAAGGAGAGAAACAAGAGACAGTATTTATTGTGATCAGCTGAGTGAACATTGACCGATTTGATCAACACATGTGTATGTGACCCCATTATTGATCAGAAAGTGGCCACTTAAAGGTGCTATCGCCAATGTTATCATCTAAGACTATGACGAACACCTGAGTAGCCACTCAGGAAGAATACTCTATACAAATGATTTTTGTGAAGCTTATAAAAAATAGCTTTTGATGATTATTTTCCATTACATTCCTTCTCATTTAAGGACAATAACTGAGACAATAAACTTTTTCAATGCACAAGGTTGGATTAAGTTAAGATATGAGAACACCGCAAGTGCGTACCAACGACCACTGGCTTGTGGTTTGTATGTGGTGACATAGATTCTCATGTCTTAAGTCACAGGAATATGTACCAAGAACTATGTTGTTATATTAAAGCAATCAAAAAAAACAATATGTGAGCCTTTGTTATTTACACAACTTTATTAGTCACCAAATCACCTAACCCTGTTACCATGGCAGACTAACATGTGTGAGTCATGGATGCATGTTTTTCACCGGTGGATGACTCAGCATGAATTAAGTTTGTAATGGTAAACAATACCTCTTGAAAGGCTGCCCACATCCCCAAGAGCTTTCCTTTTGCCATCTCCACCATAAGTTTAAGCTGAGCTACTGGAAGACGCACAGTTTGTAGGCGGATGCATTCCAATTTTTTTGGAACCATTTATCTATAACTAATTTTCGTACAGTGTTACCGGCCCCGGTGGTGGTGGGGTAAAGTCCTTGCCTGCCAAACCAAAGGTCACACGTTCGAATCCCACCTGAGTAGGATTTTCACCTCCCAGGGCTTATTGTTCCGTTGTGTGTTCCTCAATATATCAAATGGGTAGTAACTGGCTTCAGCTGTTACCCAAAGAGACATTATTATTTGTTATTATTATTAAAGTGGCCTAAAACCAGTCAGAAAAATAGTAAAAACCCCAAACAACAATGTAAAGGGGTTGTTTTTACCACAAATCAGTTAACTTTTAGTCCTATCAGAAAAGCATTGCTGTCAGTGAAGGGGTTTCTTTTCTTTTTCATTTTTAAAAATTACTTGCACTCAAGACTTAAGGTTTAAACTTTCACCATCGGATGGCTACAAAAAAGGAGATCTAAATAATTGCATTTTATTTTCCTATACGCTTTCACTTTTGTCTGAAATTGGTGCTTTTGGCTTGAAAATAATCATTTTTTTTTTCACTTTTTTAACAACACCAAGTTCCTTGGCAACTGCAGCATGGACTTTTAATGGGTACATATGCCTGCGGCCTTCATGGCATAGTTTGAGTGATCAATATGAGAACTGCTGTGAGATTTTAATAGGAGTATGTTTCACCTCATCCTCTTCATGGGTGGTTAATGAATTATGCATCGTATCCTTTATGCTATTTGCACGTCACATCATGGGGATTATTTTTACCTTAAGAAGCAGTTTAAATTTTATCTTCTTCCTGTTGAATTTCAATGGGCACCTTCTACTAATCTTATCACATATCGTCAAAATTATCTACCTAAAATTTATTCAACAATAAATTGATGGTGTAAAAGGCATTTTATTGCTTAATTACCAAGGCAAGGACATATTAAGAGCATAAGTCACTAAACTGGTCAAGTAATCCTTGAAAAACTGTTTGTACCCCCATAAACTGAGAAACTAACAATGATAAGCTCATCAGACTCCCATAGGAGAACTTCCCAGGTTTATTAGGATGGCAAAAAAAGGATGAGGGAACCTCATCTGCAATAGAATGAGAGTTTTAGGCAACTTAACACAGCTAATTTTATATTCACAGATGCATTTCTTAAACATCATTTGAACATTTTCTTTATATATATAGCCCCTTGAACACAGTGCCCAAGGGGGTGTTCGGTAGCAGAACCGGCTTAAGGCCTGGGCGACTGCCCAGGGTGCCGTTATTGTGAAAAAATATTTTTTAATACATTTAACTTGTGAATAAGTTTGGTAAGTTTTTCTACTTTGGAGGGCGCCGGAACTCGACTGGGTTAAAATTTTGCCTTAAGCCGGGCCTGTTCGATAGTGCCCAAAATCTTCTCTTCTCGAAGCAGTCAGTCCTTATAGGCAAGGATTGACTGATCAATGCATACTTCTTCACCAGAATATTTCCTTATATTTTTGAATGATGCAAGACAAAGCCGTGTAAAGCATCATCCCAAAAGCTACCTGACATAGTTTGGAGGTTCCAAGCAAAACATAAAATGCATATTTATCAGAGACTTACCTAAGCAAAAGTAGGCAGCATTAGAAAATTAAAGAGCAGTCCTCCATGGATTAGTTTATGCTACTTTGCACTCTCTGCAAACACTTTACATGAGAATCTGAGTACATATGTCTACTGAAAGAAAAAAGAATGGATAAAAGAATGAGACAGATTAGTCATAGATGGATTTACCTAATTTTAATGTATTTTTTAGCATACAATGATTATCATAGGTGTATCCAGGGGGGGTTTTGGGGGTTGTAATCCCCCCTCCATTGATAAAAAAGGAAAAATGATGTGATTAACACATGCTAATAGTAGACCTATAGATCACTTTCCATAACATAATAGAACACCTTAAAAATGTCATTTTCAGATGCATATTTTTCAAAATTCCCAGAAGTTTTACATGGGGGGCATTCCATTCCAGGTAGTGACCCCCCCCCCTCCCTTCAAACTTCTAGATATGCCTATGATGATTATTATAGTGGAGCAACCATGAATCCATTTGATTAGCTTGTCAACCTATGGGCGCGGGGTACTTTTCTGTTCTAACCTAGATTGCTTCCTGCTATATCCACATTGGGTTGGGTTATGTTGGGGCTTGGATGGGGTTTGGAGGTTTTGGGTGCGTTTTCTGTTATCAAAGCATTCTTTATCCTTTCAACTAATTAGTGGGGTGGTGCAGGGTGGGTTTTCTGTGGTTAAAATATTCTTTTTCTTCCAAGCTCATTATTTTAAGGGTTATGTACTTTTCATCTAATTTTTAACAATGTCAAAATAATAGGTATCTGCTTATGATGAAAATTCTAAGAGGACTGTATATGTGACTACACAATGGAAAAATAAGCATATGGTGGCTATGAAATGAATTCGTGAAGGCTTCTTTTATCAACTGTTCATAAAATTTTTCTGATATTGCACTGCATATTCATATTTTAAACAAAATGTTTTGCTCCATATACTAGGAGTATTGTCAGGAGAATGAGGTCCCATCATTCTCCTGACGACGCTCCTGGTATAAGGAGTGAAACATGAGTTTTTTAACCCTTTATAGGTTGGTGGTTGACTTAGAAACTACACAAATTTATTATCTAAATTATAAAGCTATAATAGTCTCTTGAGACCACGCTAGTGTTTAATTGAACAGTAAACATACTTTTTTAGTCATGGAAGGGCTTTCCACAGATTTATGAGGAAATCCATCGTTTTGCCGATCACTGCGACTACCCTAACACCCTTATACTGTTAATATCAAAATTAAATTCTAAGAATTTTTGGAACATGGAACTCTTAGTAGTACCATGATTTGGAAATATTTTTGTGCTAGGGTTATAAAATGAATGTGCAGAAATACCTGAATACTTAAGATATAAATTTGATTGTTTCAAGCTTGACTTCATGGAAGTAAAAGACATCTATTTTTTAATAAAAAAAACTACTTTTTCACCCTTTAAAGTTATATAGGTACATATTTTATTTTGCAGAAGAACATTTTCAATTGAAGGACAGCAATATCCCCACTTCTCTTTGCAATGAGAATGGGTAGGCAAGTTGCACCACAAATTTAAATATTCGGTAATGGAAGAATTTGAGATTTTTTTTGAGAATTTGTTCATTTATAATATTTATACAAATAGGTTTGGGTAAATTGAGGACATTTTCAGAAGATAAAAAACAAAGAGTGAAAAAGATGTTGCAGAGAGCTAGGAAAGGCATTAATGAAAACAGAGACTATTAAATGCATACACAAGAATGCACCTCCATCATGGCTGTTCAGCATACTAAAAGTCAAATGTGTGAGAAATCGATATAGACATAATGCAGGTATAATAATTTGTGATGTCTCCCTCCCAAGCATGCCATGATGCAGGCTGACAGTTCAGGTTATTTACACCAAATGAGAAAAGGGAGGCATAGTCAGAATTCGTCCCACATTGATTTCACATGTGTATGAGTAAATGTTATATTTATCAGGGTTGCTACAAATCAGAAATTATGAAACTCCAGTACTTTTCAAGGTTTTCCAGGCCAAAATTTACATTTTTCCAGGTTTAAATATTCATTCTATCATAAGCGGGTATTATAAAGCAACTACAAGAATAAGATAAAAACACAGTAACGCATGCACACCATATGGTGATAACAATATGCATTATAGTGAAACACATGAAATACAGGTTGGTTTTGAATCTTTTATTAAACATAAATCCAAATACATATAAACAATGGGTTATGACCGCTAGCGCTACACCTCGTCCCCCTGTATTCCTACCAATAGCAGCAGTGGCGACAATTCAAGGAGAGCGTATTTCTGGATGTTCTCTCTACCTGAGACCGAAATATTACGGTGAGATAACAAAGATATCATTCAATAAAAGCATCTTCTCTTTCTTTACGCCCATGATATAAAAAATCATCGCAGTTGTGGTTTTCTACCGACTACATTAACTCACAAACAACGTTGTTGGCATACAAATCATTCAGTTTGATGTTTCTTTAGGGAATTTCATGCAATTTTTATGCACAAAATGAACGGACGATATGCTAAAACTATGCAGAAATTCTTCATATGACACCCATCTACATTAAGCACTCGATTGTATTTCAAAGAATGCGCGGCCGGGGGACAACTTCCAGTCGTATTGGCCACTGTACCACTGGGGCATGCTTGGACTTGGACACTGGGACATGCGTGGAACAGGAAGGTTTTCCTTTCCTAATGTTGATGAACGTATTTTACTTAATATAGCTCACTTTTTGAGGGCCGTTAATTGTACTAATGTTTACTTCTGCATAGCACTTGAAATTTTCTTAAATTATAGATGCCGCAACAGTATTGTAAAAAAATTGTCATAGAAAACCAGATACTGGAACAGGTATCCCATTTTCAATATTTAGAATGTGATATAACGTATGACAAGGACAAAGATATCACAAATAAAATTAATGAATTCCAGAGGATATGTGGGACAATAAGAAGAAATTTAAAAGGTAAAACAAGAAAAGATACCCAGATAAAATTTTATAAAGTGATGGCTGTTCCTACTGTGTTGTATGGGACAGAATGTTCGGCAATAAAAAAAAGAGAACTGAAACAAATATAATCATCAGAAATGAGATTTCATTGAGCAGTTAAAGGATGTACAAGGATAGATTAAGTAAGGAACACAGCTATAAAAGAGGAACTAGGTGTACAGCCGATATCGGAAAAATTAGCAGAATACAAAAATAGGTGGAAAGAGCATGTATTACGAATGCCTAAGGAAAGATATCCTAAGCAGACTTTGGAATATAAGCCAATTGGTAAAAGAAGCGTCGGAAGACCAAGGACGAGATGGTAAAGTGAAGCCGGAACAGGCTTAAAGCCTAAACCTGGAAGGAAGAAGAAGAAGAAAAAAATTGTTTTCAGTCACGTTCATATTTCAGGAATATCTACAAAATCTTTTTCTGCTAAGGAACAGAATAACCAAGTTTCTGAAGCATATGTGGTAGAAAGAAGTGATTATGTATTTCATTAAGTCAGCAGTTTTTTATACTAATATTTTCTACTTTAAGGATGGTAGCTTTTTAGTAGGTAGTTTGTTGAATAAAAATTAATAACAATACTCTTGGAATATTTTCAAAGAGGCACTAGGGCATTAAAAATATTCAGTTACATATGAACAAAATCTTTGACATTAGGGAACAATGTATGGGGGTCGAGCATCCCTTTCACAGGGGCTGCCTAGGACCATCGGAAAACACGTACATATTCCAGATTGTGGGCGAAAATAATTTTATGGTGTGGGGTCACCACAACATGAGGAATTGTATTCAAGGGTCGCAGCATTAGGAAAGTTGAGAACCACTGTCCTAGAGTAAAGTATTCCATTGAAAAAATACGTATGGCTAAATTTCCGGGATGTCCTCCGCATTAATACATCTTTGTACGACAGTTTTGCTGGCGTACAGAAGGCAGTCAGGCAGGTACTTCATACTTGAAGATGCTTGCTGTACCTACCTGATGTATCGACACGGAGGACATCCTGGAAAATTAGCCATGCCTATTCCACCACTACACGGAAGCCTTCATCAATATTGAAAAAATAGTTCCCCAATCAGATAACCAAATGGGGAGTACATCAACTAAGCCTGATGGTCAACTCAGGATTGGAACATGGAATGTAACATCACTTCACACCTGCAAAGACAGAAAAGTGGAGGGTGGGCCTTGACATTTGGAAGTCAGTGAGATTAAGTGGTCTGAAGTAGAAGACTTTTGGAGAGGAAGCATCAGGATCATACACACTGGATCATTTGATATGCAGGGGTAGGAATTATGCTTAAGACGAGTACTAGAATGCACGCTAAAAGCTTCATCCAGTGTAAAAAAAGGATAGTTAAGATAGCAATTAAGATGACAGACGCATTAGCTGTACAAGTCTACATGCCTATGATGGAGTACGAGGAAATCGAAGTACTCAGTGAAAAATATCTTGGAATTAAATAAATGTGAAAGAAGAAAACTGAATAATGCTTGGACACTGGAATGCCATTGTTACACAAAGCCAAGAAGGAAGAAATAAGGGTAAATACGGATTAGGAAAATAGAATGGATGAGGAGAACCGCTCTTAGAATTTCAAACAAATTAATAGTAGCTGTTTAAAAAATCATCCCCAAAGAATTTATGCATGGAGAGATATACAATTCGTTTTACAAGTGGATTGATTAATCAATTAACAAAGAGGCACAGAGAAGAGTAGAAGATAAAAGTGTCAAATGAAGACAGCCAGATTCAGAGTAAAACCTCGGCTGAGATACATGGAGCGAATAATGAACGATGAGGACACAAAGAAAGCTGTGTCAAACCAACCATAGAGTTGATGACCACAATGATGATGATGATGACAAAGGCAACATTGTGATTTAACAGGAAGTAGTTTGTATAAGACCACATTCAAAATAGACACTTCAAAAAGAATGAAAAATATTATGACACATGTACAAAAACTTAAATCCTACTACCTCTATTCATTTGAACTCTTTACAGGAAGTAACGAATTCCCTTCTATTTTAATCATTTACAATTCCTGCACTTCCAGTGTACCATGACCTCTCAATGAAAAAATTTCTTCACTATGTAGAGTAAGGCTTTCGAAGGTAAAAGGCCTCGGTGTCAACGAGGTAAAGTCCTCGCCTGCTAAACTGAGGGTCGCAGGTTCGAGTCCCGCCTGAGTGGATTTTTCAACACTCAGGACATGGGTGTTTGTGTTCGTCCATTTGTTACATGTTTATACACCCGATGTAAAAGGCCGTTCGTGCTGTTTTCGGGGATGTGAAAATAAATAAAATCATGTTTACTCAGACATTCTAGTCCTAATACTCCCACCAAAAAGGGAAATAAGGGCACTCAATAGACCAGAGATTCTGCTGCTCGTTCCTTTTGATTTTACTGACCCATGCTGGAAGTTATGACCTGGGAGTGGCTTGCAAAGAATTACCCCTGCATACACAATCTGAGGAGGAACAAATATTCCATCATTCTCAGCATGAGTCTACAAAATAGGACCTGAAATTTAATTTAAGGTGCATATGATTAATTGATAAAGACCAAATAAGAGCTCCAGTGCCTCATTAAGGCAAGGTACTAAATGCACTACGCCAACACACACAGAATGTGCCTAAAATTGTACTGCTCACTCATTGAAAACAAAGATTTTGACTTGGGAAAGAAAATTTCCAGATAAGTTCTCATTTTCCCTGACTTTTCCAGGTCTGTAGCAACCCTGATTTATACACCAATACTCTGTGCAGACAGTGGGGTAATTCAGGAGTGGCAGTTGCCACCCCAGAATATTGAAGTAAAAATCTCAGTAATTTACAAACAATTGCAAAATACAATTCTAGATGCACAGCACTTTCTTGATTCTTCATTAATCATGCCTAATTTAGCTTAAACTTAAAAAAATAACATTTTTTTTAATTTTCCGGACCCCCTTCCCCCATTAGACATTGCCACCCCAGTTTAAAAAAAACTGAAATTACGCTCATGCCAGTAGTGTACGCAGGATTGACCTCTGGGGGGGGGGTTCATTTGGGGGGGGGGGAGGAGGGGTTCATTGATAAAAATGTGCGTCATCATAAAATGATACTTAGATTATTATTCACTGTAACAATAATTAAATTAACATTCTATTTTCGTGAAGACAATTCAACTATATTTTACAGCCCAATAAACAAAATTCTAAACCTTACTTCAGGTAAATGAACGAAAATGAATTCAGGTAAACATGTTTGGGGGTTGGGGGGTTTAAACCCTAAACCTCCCGTCCGTACGCCACTGGCCCATGCGTGTGGAGTATCACATAGAATGTAAAGGAGAAGCTAAAATAGAAGAACATAGCAGTGCTCTCCTTCCCAGTACTTTGTACAGAAGGGAAAAATAGTACTAGTGAGATGTAGTTCCGTTTCTCACATGGAAATCACATACATTAAATGCACTGGAAATGAGGTGACTGAGAAGTACTCATGGTAAGAATAGAAAAAAGGTTGAAAAATAAATGGTTCATGTATGGGTATGAATCTCTGCAGTGGCGGAGACTTTTCAGTGGTATCTCAATTCCAACCAATCACGCCAAATGAAGTTAAAGTGTGGTACTCTCCATCTGTTGAGTTGAAGGTTAAACAGCAGACCCAATTTCAACTCTCATTAAGAGTAAGCTAACGCTGATGCTGAGTTAATTCTCTTCACCTTTCCTCCATTCCCAAATAATTCTTTTATAACTAACCTACCTCTTGCCCTTAATGCCATACATAAACTCAGTGGCTGGTCTCCTCCCAAAATAACCAAATTGAAAGATCTAAGGTTTGATGCTACAATAATGGAGAAGTGTGATGAGTGTTTACTTCATTAGCTGGGCCTTTATTAAAGAATGGATGAGATAAAAGCCAGCTTACTGTCATATGTGATCGTATTAGAAATGAGTAAATGGTAAGAGCACACGGAATAGGTATATCAGGACTTCATGGGTGAATGCAGCCAAAGAGACTCAAATGGAGGAGGTTCTACAGAATAGCACAACATAAATTAAGCCAAAAATATCCACAAGAACAGAGCAACATCAACGTCGAAGCAAATGAGAGACTGCCATTTTTCTCGGCCAATAATATACCATACCGCGTTTTAGAATCCTGCTTTCCTATGAGGAAAGTTCATTAAAAGTTGTGACAATATTTATGCATACAAGTTAAGCCTTGATCCACCCTGGGTGGGGTACATATGAGATACACGATATATACATATATAAACTATTATTCGATTTACATATTATAAATGGTGTGGCTATAATTTGGGAATTGAACAAAAAATATGAAATACAGGCATTGCCAATATTTTAAAAAGAGACCTAATGAACTTCTGGAATGAACGTTATCAAATAACAATACTGCAAATATTTAGGCATTTAGGGAGATGCACCAGGCATGATAATACATTCAGTACAATGAGCTATTCGCTCCATACTTCGGATCATAAATACACGGTTCGTTGTTTACCGTCAATATATAACACTCATCGCCTGAGTTCATAGGCCACCACCAACGCGTTCTTTAGGCTACACACCAAAGATTATATACTCAGCTACACACTGTCCTAATACATTCCCTGCTACACGACTGACAACATCTGCTTCATCGACATCGATGAAGCTGACGCAATACAACTCACCCACTTGCAACAAAGTAACAATCCCCCGAAGGCAGTGGACGCTTTTTTCTTGAAACATTGTCAGTCGGGAGGCCTCGTTACTCTGGTTACTCTACAATCGCATTAACCGAAGTCGATTGCGAATCAACAATTATGATTTAAGACTAAATTACAGACAACGAAGTTTAGCCGCTATGTGTAATGAAAAATGAATATTAATTTGATTTTCATTCCAATAAAAACCTATAAAAATCTGCCAATCGAAGGGAAGTTGGTCGGTTGGTCGCTAAGTTCATCTCAGACGAGCAACGTTAACCGCTTTCCACATCAGTCCCGCGTTGTCAGCATCAGGCAGAAGTTTGTCCTTTGTGACTTCCTAAGTGATAATGAATTCAGATGGTTACTATCATCAGTACTACAGACCAGGTTAGTGCACCTATTTTTATGTACCTTCATTCAGAAGGTTACTATCACCAGTGTTCGCGAAAAATAAAATCCGAGCGCGGCAAGTTTATTTGACGAAACATTTATGGTTATATCTCTGTGGTTATAGTATGTGTCCCGAAGTGTGAAAGGTCTTTGCTCAGCGTATGTGGTTTTATTCATTTCCTAGTAAAATGTCTTTCGAAGTATTTTTGAAAATGAGTTCACCCAGTTATTTGCAGATATATTTCATGAAATGTGGATTTATGGTGACATTTTGGTGGGAAGTTCATTTCTTGCGCTTGCAAACCCTGTTGTTTATTTATTATATTTACATATACTCTTTCGTTTACATGGGATTGAGTTGAATTTCTGGTGTGTGAATGGTCGTGGTGTCGAATTTGCTTTGTTTTGAAAACTACTGTGAATAGCGTATTTATCTTAAATTTTACTGGAGTTCGCTCTAAGCTGATCGTGATAATGGAACTTCAGTAATGCTTCGACGCATTCCTTATTGCAGAAAGTGCCATTAAATTGCAAGATCTTCAGTTTTATTACTAAGTCCTCCGTTATTATTAGCTAATGTTTAGATGCCGTGTACTCTACCTTTCAAATCGGGAGCAGTAATGCATAATAAACAGTAGTGGGCGTTGTGGGAATGGAAAACTGGCCAACTGGCCTCTTAACCTATTTCCTGTGGATATATTTCTTTTGATATTGGCACATCTGCGTCCGTCATCTTCATAGATTGCTTTACATATGCCCTCCATTTCCCGATACTCGCGTGGCCTATCATTTTCTTCTCATTTGGCTTTCGCGGTCTATCCTCTTGTCCGCTCATAGGTACCGCTCAAGTTCTCATATAGCAGCTTGGAGCTTCTACTGGCATAAATTCTTTTTAATTAATAATACAACGGTGCTCTATTTATATTTGTACTCCACTGGAGCATCAAATCTTATTTTCCTATGGCTTGAATTTCCCACTTTCCCCAACTCTTACCAGTATTACCGCAAACATTTATAGGTGCCCCAATCCCCGGGCCGGCATCCAGCAGATATTATGTGCTTATCCTGTCGTACCCACGCTATCCTCGGTATTCCCATTTTAATACCTACGTAGAAAAATACTCTCGCCCTATTCATTAGCCATGTATAATAAATAAAATTTTTATTAATCTCAACAGAAGACTCCTCATTATAGCGTCAATATTCACATTTTCCTACGCAAACGAAACTGCTTTAGTTTTTGTTTTTGACGCTGTCATTCCATTTTCATTGCTAGGGATCTCGAAAGGATGCCCAAGGGCGGCTTGAGTCATGACCACCGAGATATACGGCATAAGAATGCCTATCTCGGTGGTCAAGCGTGGGTAGGGGTGACATTGCGGTCCTTTTTTAGGCATTACCATACGTTCCGGTTTGGCCGGGACAGTCCCGCGTTGAAGGGTTTGTCCCGGTGTCCCGCCCTGTTTTTAAATTTGTCCCGTTTACAATTGTAATGTCCCAGAATATCTCCGCCAAGCAGTAGCGTAGCCAGGGGGGGGAGTCGAATGCGTTGTATAATACGTATGAATGTATAATACGTTGTAAGTTGTCATATTTTGTACAAACCCATCCGCCTATTGCATCACCAAAATTTGTAATTTTTAGTTAACTCGTTAATTTATGAGTCGACGCCACCTAAAAATTTTCTGCCCCCTAGACCTAAAACCTGCCTACGCCACTGCCGTCAAGGTCCGCTGCGCGGAGGAATTTTAAGAAGCAAATTGATGACGATAAATATGTAAATCGAAAGCTTTGTCTCAAATTGTATCTCGCATCCTTGAATACTCTCGACTGACAATAGAGTGTTTATCACTTGGTTGAAGGGAAGACCCCATTGAGATAGAACTGAGCAACGTTATTTTTCAACTTTTTCCTAGGGGCCCATACGTAGGAATTACTTGGTGGGGGCCAAGAAGTCTTCAGCCCCCTCCCCCCCGTTAGTAACAGTAACAAGATTCGAACTCGGTACCCCAAAGTTTTGCACTAAAGAGCAAGCCGTGGTAGCTGCATGCAATAATTTTATTTTTTTATTACAATCCAAGTAACTTTACACCATTTGCTAAACTTTAATAAATAACGTCCCTTTTGTTCCATAGTTTTAGTCTCTTCAAGACTAGATATGTCCCGGTTTCGGGACTTCAGCAGGGCCGGCTTAAGATAAAATTTTCACCCGGGCGAGAGAGTATTCCGGCGCTCCCACCCCCCGCTTATCAAACCTATTCACCAATTAAACGTTGTAGTAAAAAAATATGTTATCGTAATCACGGCGCCCCTACCTTTGAGGCGCCCCGGGCAGTCTCCCGGGCCTTAAGCCGGGCCTGGACGTCAGGATATGGTGGCACTATTATTAGTATATAAGGGTTAACTTCTAGGGTGATAGCCCAAAATAATATGTTATTTAACGATTGAGTTATTAGTTTTCTTAAAGTATTTTATTTTGTAGATTTTCGCTGCTATTTGTATATTGTATGGCTTTTGGTTCTGCGATTAATTATTTAGTATTTGGTTCTGCGATTAATAAAGCCCGACGAAGCCGGCAGCATAGCACGGCGAAACTGTTGCCTAATACTAAATAATTAATCGCAGAACCAAAAGCCATACAATAAATTCTGAAAGTATTGTTCATATAATTGTTAATAAGTAAGCCTCGCATGCATTTTGCTAGGAAGACGAAGTTTGGGGGGGCGGGGCGCCGAAAAGCGACCAATGCAGGTGAAATATATCTTTGAGCCACTGGAGCCTAATTCAGTTTTGCAGGTTTTCGGCAAGTAACTCCGGGTTAGCGCACAGCGGAGCTCTAATATTTTAATCACAGGTAATTACGTATTGGCATCCAACCATCTCAATTTTATCTGTGAAAGCAGCCTCGGCAAGAAAATAGTTTACGCCCTGAAAGGGGGAGGGGCAGCCCATGATGCAGTTGCGGGGAAGAGAACGCAGAATATGATCAGGATGTGTTCGCTTGTTTTGTTGATTTAGAATTGGCGTTCACAGGAAATGAAAGTAATTGAAATTTCTGACGATACATGGAGTAGATTGGAGAGATAGAATACTCATTCTAAATAAGGGTGCAGGCAGCGAAAGTAAGGGGACTACGGTATAATCAGGGTAGGCAGTTATAGGTTGGGGATACTCAGTATCAGTGTTGATTTTCAGTGCTTGTGTCCAAGAAATGGTAAAAGAAGAATTGGAAGAGTTAGGTGTAGGATTAAGGGATATAAGGAAAATTGCACTTGCGAAAAAATGTCATTTAGGATTGAACTGTTGACAGGGACCTTGTGTAATGATGAGAAGGAATGGCCGAGGTGAGTCGTCGTGAGTGAGGAGTCGACTGTGGTGGGTGGCGTTTCGTGGTGCAGAAACGTGGAACTCGGAGGAAAGTGGGTGAGAATAGGCTGCAAGTGTTTGGGATGTGAGTGTGGAGGAGAAGAGGATGGAGGAAAAGGATGACGAGCGTGGACGTTCTCGGTGAGTGAGATATGGCTGGAGGAGATTGTGAATGGGCCGAGTAGGTTGCTGGATCGGGAAATGAGGGGCGAGGGGATGCAGGAGGCCGGATAGATGGGAGGATTTTTCGTAAGTGGGGAAGGAGGAGGAAAATAATTGGCTCTGAAATAAACTATCTATATTTCCACCAATATTTATTAAGGCACTTGTTTGGACGTATCGGCGTCATCGTCAGGTACTACAAATTCTTTCTGCTAAGGTCGGCTGTAAAGTTGTCACCCATAAGTGAAGTGATGAGTGAGTGAGTGATACAACCGACCTTGACAGTAAGAATTTGTACCAGATGATGACGCCGATGCGTCGAAACAAGTTTTACGTTAATATTGGTGGAAATAAATATTTTGTTTTTTACTCCAGTGATAATGAATTTCCACATAGTTAAGCCTGAAACCATCGAATATATAAGATAATTGGCATGATGTATGGGATGAAGAGAGGAAGGCCGTAAACGCCAGGGGCGCCATCACGGAGGGGGCGGCACGGTAAAGGTAATAAAAAAGAGAAAAATGGAGAATGAGATAAAAGTGGGGGAAGGGGAGGACACCAACCCTTCCATTTTGCCAGGAGCACCAGAAACTCTTGCTCAGGGGGTTCTCAAAGGCGTGCCTCGGCTCGCCGGTGTGGCGCGAAATTGCTGGACTCTGCCGCAAACAAGTACTGGGACAGTACGTACTCTTGTGTATTAAATACTTTAGTGGTGTTTTGTATTCATCTTAGGGGACTGAACATGCATGCAATACAAACTTGAAAAATTGAGAACGCTGTGTCTAATATTATACTATTGTCGTGGGCGTAATTTCAGCTTTTTAACTGGGGTGGCAAGGCCTATCGTATCGAATACCCCCAGGTGGAAGGTGGTCCGTGGGGTCCGCCTAAATTAGGTATCCGCCTAAATTAGGTAAATAAAGAATCAAGAAAGTGCCGTGCATGTAAAATTGTATTTTCCAATTGTTTGTAAATTATTGAGATTTTTACTTCAAAATACTGGGTTGGACAATCGCCACTCTATTATTGAAGTAAGTTGTGGTTGCGTCTGCATTAGAGATGCGCCACTCTATTCCGCGCGGCGAAATAGTGTACCACGAACCAAAAAAGTTACGAGGTACAGCACTGGGCGCACATACAATTGAAGAAAAAAAATGTCTAAGGAAATGGACCGAGTGATGATTTGAAAGATAGATTGAGGTTATACTATCACTATCTAAACCTATCTTAATTACCTTAATCGGTATACTACCCGAATAATAATGTTTACCCATCGGTCCCATCTCCCACGGTCCCATTCGCTCTTATCTGGCCCATACTATTCACTCTAAACGCTTTCGAAGCTCTAGTGTGATGTAATGAAGTCAAAAGTGGGTAATCGAGGGGAGGATTTTGAAACTAGTTACAGCATAAGAAAAAAAGTGTGTAAAGCTACTGCATAGTTCTCTTAATCCATGAGAATGAATTTCCGCCTAGTTTTTCCCGAAGTCCTCGATCTCGGTGGTTTCAGTAGTAAAGTGTGTTTGTGTATGTAGATTGTTTCCGTTGAGAGGAAGAATAGTGTAAGACAAATTTGTCACTTTTTAGAAAATGATGCCTAAAATCAAATAAATAAAACATGAAGCACTAAGAGATCTATTTGAAAAACGCTTAAGCCAGATTCATCCAGCCTATAAAAAAACAATGCACGTAGAGGAGTGCTTCTGCGCATTGTAATGTAATATGGCAAAAAACTGACCCCACTTTTATTCTCAACGGCTCGTATTATGTTGTCTGTTTTTTATCCTTCTGTGTTATACTCCCGACGGTGTATGAAATAAAATCTTCTTATAATTCATCCTTGTGATCGATTTGGCCGCATTATGCCGAATATTAAAGTACTGATTTTCGTGTTCACCTCTTCCCTGTGCCCAGGGGGGAGGAGACAAGATCACCACCGGAGGAATGGTTGGTCGACGCCGAAACACGGCACCATGCCCGTGCCTCAGTCGACTTACGCCGACCCGTGTAACCCCTGGGCCCAGGACATGATGACCATGATGGGGCCTCCGCCCAGCATGCCCGTACAGGCGATGCAGCACGGCGGCTACCAGACGCCGCCGATGACTCCGATCAACCCTCCGCAGGCCCTCTGCGAGATGTCGCCTCAACCGCCGGTTAGGCAGCAGCACTACCCTGGCCCTTACGTCTGGCTGCTAATGATACCCATAGGGTACAGGGTTGACGGGACCTACGGACCCCTCTGCCCATTCCCACCGTTCACTCCCTATCCCGGGAGCCCGTGTGAAGAATTCTGCCCTTACGTGGAAGCTTCCGGAAGCTTTTCGCCTCACCCAGACCAGAATTTCGGTCAGTGAAGTTGTGTGTAAATATATGTATAGGTACGATTTCCAAGTTCCGATTACAGATAAAAAAGATAGCCACCTAGCAGCATGGTTGTATTTGAAAGTTAAATCATGTGAGAGGTTTGTCGGTGTGACAGTGCTATCTTGGTGAATGTGAAAGTATAACGTTATTTTTATACACTAAGGACTTCAGTATTTATCCATTAAGAATGCTTGCATCCTAAGTTTTAGCATTACTCAGTGTTTCCCCTTACCTGTTTCAATCATTCATTTGAATCATTAGTGTGTAATATACAAATAATTCGCGCGGGAAACTTGTGAGTTGAAACGGAAGAATTGTTTTTGTTTCTATTGTCACCTGCACCAGTGAAGATGAAAATTTGACTTAAGAACAATTAATTTTCATTGTTTATTATTTTTTAAGAACCAATAGTGCAAGTGTTTCGTGAGTCAAGTAAAGTGGGTTATTTATGCTTGGTAGTCATGTATTTGTGATTTATGTAATTTGTGTTGGTTTTCCCCAAAGAATATTAGGGAGAACCGGTTTGTGTTGGTTTCTTATACTAATGTATTCATATAGTTGCAGTTTCTCATTAATCTATGAACTTTGGTGCTGGAGTGAAGACGAAGAATTCTTGTCTCTCCATTTAAAGTCATAGTTTATAATAAATACCATTTTGTGATACTTTTGAGTGCTTAATTTCTTGAAAAAATTGATTATATATTCATTAATTATTCCCTTATCATATCGCATAGTTCCATGTCTTTTCCTCTCGAATGGGTGCTTCAACCCGGAAGGAAAAGTGTCCGGATTGGATAGGAAGGTAGGTAGAAGGGAGGAGAGAAGCCAGATGTCTTCATGCGCCTGGGAAAGACGCCTAGGACTTCACAGTTCTACGTGAGCTAGGTTTTCGTGCAGCTGTTTTTGCCTCGTTTTGCTGCTCCGTTGTATGTACATACGTCATACACTCATACCCTGTTTTCATGGCAGCGCAGCGTCGAGTTAAAACGGAAGACGATTGAATATCGTGACGCGCTCGGTTTCTAAATTATTCCTGTTCATTGTGTTCATATAATCAATAAATGGATGCTCACGAGGGTTATTGGCGATGGGTTGCACAGCCTATGCTCAACTTTTGGCTCCAATCCGAAGGTGACCCACAACACCCAGGAAAATAATCACGTGATCAAAAAATGACTGAATGAAAGTATTGGTCCTCACGTCACTCCCTGTCACTGCTCCAGCGACTCGGGTTGCGTTCGAAAGCTGAAATATGGGAAACTCTGACGGCAACGCAGCCTGAGTGGCCTGAGTTAAAGAGCTCGCTTCTGATTGGCTCCGGAGTGAGCGACAACACAAAAACGGATGCTTGAAAACGTAGCGGTGGACGAAGTACTGTCACGGAGAGGCCGGCTATGACAATATAATATGGCTGGACTATGACCGGAATAATTGTATACGCAATCCGCCATGTTCTTAGCAAGTTCCATCTCGGCCAGTCAGTTATTAAAACATTTCGAAAACTGAGAGAAAATGGCTTTTTATAAGAGAAAATATTACTTTCCAGTAATATCCAGGTGAGCATCATGTCTACTTTTAATAAAATAATGTCATGTTATTCCACGAGATAAAGCCTGAAACAACTCTTTCTACTTTTAATGTTTTTGAGTCTTATTGAGACATTTATGGACTCCAACCCAAGTCAAACGAAGAAAAAAGTGGCATTACGTTTAGCGTTTGAAGAAGTGATTTGGTATGGACTGATAAAATAGTTTTGCTATACTTCCGTCGTATTTGCCTCGCGCGAGCTAGACAGACAAGAAAATTATGCGGCTCCTTTAAAAATTGTCGGGTTTTCATTTTTTGCTATATCCTCATTAAATCGGATTTGTCCTATTTCCCTGACCATAGATCATTGCCTTTATTTTGATTTGAATGAACAATTCTCAGAATTTTCCCTTTGTGCCGCTTCCAGTTAGTCAAAACCCACTTAGCGCACGGCAATGATTTTAACCTTTGCGCCTAAGGGTGGGTTTACAGTGGCAAGTTAATTCGGCATCTTACTTTTGCAAGAGCTTGGGGGGGATTTTACTCAGACGAAACATTTTTCACAAGTTCGTGCAGAAACAAATTGGTTGCTGTTTAAAATTGGCACCAATACGCTTCTGCAAGCGAACTTGCAGAGCCTGCCAGCAGATACACCTGCAATTAACGTAGAAAGTCACTTGCTGCGAGTAACTTGTGCAATAAACTTGATAGCGTAAACTCGCCTAAAAGAACTGGCTAAGAACATGGTGGATATGCGCAGAAATTATCACAAAGAATAGCATACGGAGCTACCAACTAAGCCTCTCCGTTTAAAATCTACGGTACTATGCTCTAATCATTTAACACGGTCAGGGGTCGAAATACCACTGAATAATTCTGACATCGCCGAGACCCGAACCCCCACTTCTTGGCACAATTATTTTGGATCTTAGCTTCTGTTACCAAAAACCTTATCCTCATCTCCACGTAGGTATGTTATGAGGTACTTGGGTTGGAGTGGAAAAAAAGTAACCGGCAGTAAGGTGACGTAAGTAACTGTAACATGTATTTCCAATACGGGTTAGAATTTGAATCATCAAATAAATAAGTTTAATCAATTATAGGGGACATAAGTAATATAGAAGGGTGCCTTATTTCACACCTTTCACTTATGTTAATTTTTATTGAAACCAGTAGAGTGAAATAAATGGCATAATTATCATTAACTTTTTAAGCAGTAAAAATGATTTTGTCCTGTAGGAATCCAGTGTATTCTTTCTTTTCTTTAACGATACGAAGTCAGATGCACCTCCGATGGCCCAGTCGTGCTCTATTATCTTCACAGCGTGAAGTTCGGTTCGGTGGTGAAGGAGTGTTCGGTGGACTTTGGGAACAAGTTGCAGTAGAACTCATCTCATGAGCTCTCAGATCTGAGAGCAAAGGCTTCACTCCTCCACTCTTGGATAACTCTTAATGGTTAGCGTAGAGGGACGTCCTCACTCGGCTAGCAGTTGCGCACCTGGTTGATGTCCAGGTCGCAGTTCGATGTCAGAGGGTTGTAGGCCGTCCCGTCCTGGCAACCTCCGACCTTGATGCCTCCTTCCCGCAGGCACATGATGTAGTAGCGGCAGTTCCCTGGAAACGGGTAGCGAGCGTGGTCGCCGTAGGGATAAAGTCCGGGCTCTGGACATCGAAACTGTGCCACCGCTTGAGGGGTCTGTGATCCGATCCCGACGGTGGAGACAGTGGACACCTGTGGCTGCCCGCTAGTTATGGTGATTGCTGTTGGGAAAATTCAACGAAAATGGATTCCGTGTAATAGAGTATTTCTTCATAAGGTTGTATGCTTACATCTACATGCTAACCTGCGAGCCGCCCGCGCAGCAGAGGCGTGTGGCTGGGGGTGATAGGACACCAGCCATTAAAAAGAAGGTGGGAGAGGACATGTGAATTGTATGTTAACGATGTGTCTTAGGTTATTGTCACGCTGTTTTTATTACCATTTACATGTAATGGAGCGTGGAAAGTGCTCGTAGTTGCTATTCCACTGGCATAGACCGGAGTAACTACTCGTCTTACTCCCAGTAAAATGGTATGGTCTCACCCTAATTACCCATTCGTGAGCAATCATGTGAGCTCTCATGTTCTTCCTCGTTTATTAGAAAGCATCGTCGAAAACATGGCAGTTTTCCGCATTTTTACAAAATGTATTTAATTCCCGTGATAGAGGGAAGGATGTTGGGCAAGCTGGGAAGGGGAGAAAGAGAATTGGTTTTTTGGACGAGATGAAGAAAGGTAGGACTTACGCTAAGATGAAGAACTATTGAAAAACTGAGATGAAAAATGATAGAGGTAGATATGGCCTTACACATCTAAGAGTCTGCTGGATTTTCTTTGACTTTCATCTAAACCTACCTTTTAAATCGAAATTAGAAGCTATGACATGGTGGAAGGACTCCATAATAGCAATGAAGAGACTGTGACTTCCGCAGTTTATTTTAATAAGAACGACCGGTTTCGGCTGTCACGCCATCTTCAGGTACATTCCTGTGAATTCTAGGGAATTTACCTGAAGATGGCTTGACAGCCGAAACCGGTCGTTCTTTTTCAAATAAACTGTGGAAGTCACAAAGTCTCTTCATTGCTATTAACCTACCTTTTTCCGGTAAATTACTCAGATGATGATACAAAATCAGTTCTAGGGATGTAGCGCGGGGCCAAAATAATATCCTCCTTGTCGTAATGAAACTTGCATCATCTAAATTTTCCAAGTAATATAAGCCTCTTAACGGCTCCCAACCTCGTCATTCCATCAGCCGTATGACACATTCTGTTCGCTTGCAGCAGTTTTAAACGAAGGGAGCGGCTTTCTTCTGCGTTTTATTTACTTCGTGAATTAAATCTTTCGATACGTAGTTGAGTTTGCAGGCCATGCTTCACGAGATTGATCCAGTTTTTCCGTTATTCCTTGGACGTTTTCAGCATCAGTTTCTGCGTGCTGCTCAAGTGGGAGCTACTGTCTCAGTTGATTTTCCTTCCTTTTAATAACCGTCCCGATTGCCAGGGACCCAGCAAGGATACAGAAAATAAGGAAACACGGGAATAACCGGACTAGTCCCGTGAACCCTTACCTCCAAACTCAACTATTAGTCCAATCAACAGGTGTTTTTACTTACTCTAATTCTAGAGTGGATGAAATGTGCTCAGAGGTGTGGAGGTGGGCATGAAATGACCCCACCATGTGCGTTCGACTCGAGATTATGGGTGGTTGCTAAATAGGGATTGTATATAGGGCGCCGAAATGACTTTTTTGTTATTATTTCAATAAATAATGAATTTACAAAAAAATGTTTTAGACAAAAGTTGTGGGTAATCAAAAAAACTTTAATTTGAGCCGTCGTATGTCGAAATCGATGAATTAGTTATTGCAAAAAAGCCAAACAACCGGTGAAAATGGGCGTTTTTTGTTAATTAAATATTTAGTGCAAAAATGATTTTTCACTATTTTTATTGCTTTGAAGGAAAGCACTTGTTATTATGAATACAACGATATTTTTTATAAGGTAATTGTTGAATTATTTACTGAGATATGGTCTGTCGTTTATCCAGAGTCAGTTTTTAAAGTCAATAATTGCTACCTTTCCGCGGAATTATTGAGTCAAATCCAACGGGATTTCACTCTTAAAGACTTACATTACATGTAGTATTAAAACCAATCCGAAAAATCATTAAAAAGTCATAGAAATAAACGTTTAAAAAGCATACTTTTTCAGACTATCGTTTTTTTTATAAACAAAATAAACAAGAATTGGAGTAAAATTAACATTGGGTTTATATATATTGATTGGAATATATATATATATAGCAGCTAATTTCTCTTACAGCCACAGGGGGGCAATTTTTAGGGTGCGTCGACCCCTTGTGGTCATTTCACACACGTAAGATTGTGAAGTTCACATTTAACCAAATACAGTTGCATTCGTGACATTTATAATAATTCGGCCTTTTAAGGTAGTTTGAGCGAGATATCCTTTCACGTAAAATTCGATGAATTTGGCCTCATTATAAAGAAAAAGATCTTATCTTCCAAAGAGGACAAAATATGGGATAATTACACTTATCGAGATATTTGCCAAAAAGTACTAGCCAAATTGCAGGGGAAATAGTAAGGGTATTCTCTCCAGAGAGAAGTTATCATTAAAAATGAGGAATTTATAATGCATATATTTCGTCAAATATTTAATTGTGTAGGTTGTATTATTTTTCAGCTATTTTTAAAAGTTAATCATTTCCCGCAGTAATTTTTACAGAATTGCAAAAAAAATCTT
Organism: Pyrrhosoma nymphula; assembly: GCA_963573305.1. Lineage (NCBI taxonomy): Eukaryota > Metazoa > Arthropoda > Insecta > Odonata > Coenagrionidae > Pyrrhosoma > Pyrrhosoma nymphula. The sequence goes on along the minus strand of OY754330.1, from coordinate 64,045,130 downwards.
CGGTTGGGAAGGCGTTTTCAGCGTACGGCATGCAAAAGATTAGTCAAGTTAAAACTTTATGTACGTATATTAGCTAATTACTGAGAATTTCGGAAATTTAAAACGTTTTTTGCATCATTAATGCTGCAGTATTTACTTCATGCTTCTTACTGTTGTAATTTAAAAATAAAATTTGAATATGACAGATTCTAAGTGTAATCATATCTGTACTTTTGATGTTACACAAAATAGAAAAGAGAATGATTTAAATTTCTCAGCGTATCGCTGGAATACTTCGAGCATTTTGTCTCTTACCGAAGATGGCAATGAAATAAAGTGATTCTTTAAATATTCAGGCATGAAAAACTGGGAAAAACCGACATGGTCTTCAACGTGAAGGCTTAGCTGATACGTGAGAGTTGAGTTCTGCTGTCGTTTTATTTCTGGCCCTAATAATGAATAGCTTCACCTTTTAGGGCACTTATTTTTTCCTAATTACAAACCAGGACCCTAAAGTCAGTATCATCCTAATTGTTTTTTATCAGTAGTGGCCGGTTCAACAGTACTTCCTGCCTCTCTCCGCCCGAAAAAATCATCGGTCCATTCTAATCCAATCCTGTTGCGGAGCAAAATAATAGGAATGTGATGTGATTGGGATTTGTCGTCATTGCTCCAATTGTGACCATACCGATCCAGTCACACATTGAAAAACCTGTGATTTTGCCGCGGGTGTGATTTTGCATAAAAGTTATACATATTACGAGACCGACCGCTCCGGAACAGACATGACACCAACAAAGTTCCGGAATGAAAAAATCACGAGAGCATCACATAAGAGCTACTAAGATCATTGGAAACTGTTCCGGAACGACGGAAGCGAAAAAACTCATCCGGCACGGAGAGCAGAAACACGGAACATTTTTTTCCGGAGCTGTAATATCGTGGATGCCATTACAGCTCCGAGTCATGACAAAAAGATCACTGTGACAAAATCACAGGTCGTGAAATCACACCCCATCTCTACAACGTATGATCTTTATTTTCTCCATTTTATACTCTTCATATCTCCTGCGCTCTCTCACGGCATCCTTTATTGTCCCTATTCTTCTCCCTCTTTCCCGACACGCTTCCGCTTCCCTCCTAATCAGCCAACCACTCCATCTGCCTCCTCCAAAATCACCTTTCTCCTCCACCATATTCAACACCTCTTCGTTTCTCCTCCTCTCCACCCAGCTTACCCCTTCTCCATCCTCCAATCAAACCATCGTCTTCTTTCCTAAGAGACCACGTTTCGGAACTAAAAAAAAATACAATACCCTTTTTAAGGGTACCCCATCTTTTCTTCACTATTTTACTTTAATTGCCTTCCATCCTATGGCAGGAGCCGAACTGAGCAGCTTTTCCCGGAGGGCTCAGAGGAATTACTTGATGGGAGCCAAGAAGGGTTCAGCCACCCCACTAGTTGAGACTTGAACTAGACGAAATTCGAAATCGATACTCCAGAGTTTGGTACTAAAACCGTCTTAGCTGCAATCAGTAATTTTATTTTGTAATTGCAATGGAAGAATAAAATAACTGTACATCATTACCCTAACTTTTATAAACAACGTCCCGATTTTTTCTCGGTCTCAGTTTCTTTAATAAGATATGTCCTAGTTTTGGGACATAAGAATATGGTAACCCTAACTAAACTCTTAATGACAAATAAGGAAAGAAATTAATCGAACAGGAAGATTTCCAGGATAGGTGGAGAGAATACGGGGAAGAGCTGTATGACCGCGGTAACAGGCGTGTGAACCTAGATATTGAGAATGAGAAAACAATAGATAAGGATAACCTCGGATCGGAGATACTCGAAAACAAAATAGAGAAGGTATTACGAGAGATGAAGGCAAGAAGAGCAGTGAGAGTAAATAACTTACCTTCGGAGTAACTGAAGAATTTAGTCGATGAGGGAAGAGGGTATTTTTTGAACTTATTCGTAGGATCCACGAGGAAGGAGTTTAGCCTGAGGACTTCGTAAAAACAGTCTGGATACCTATCCCGTTAGCTTGATTTCACACGCGGAAAAAGTTTTGCTTAGCGTAGTAAATAAAAGGTTGGAGAGTCTGGAAATTTTCTATTTGGACGATGACCAGTTTGGGTTCATGAAGGGGAGGGCAACTCGGGATGCGATTGCGATGATGAGAGCACTCATAGAAAGAAAAATCCGTGTATAGTAAACTCAGGCCGAGTATAATAAGGATGTCTTTCCTTGCTTTGTTGATTTCAAAAAGACGTTTGATAGAGTTTATTGGGAAATACTAATGCAGATACTCTGGACAATAGGAATAGATTGGCGGGATAGGAGACGTGTTCGAAACTTATACATGGCTCAAAAGGCACTGGTGAGGGTGGCTGACAGTGAATCAGGGTGGGCAGTTATAGGCCGTGGGTTAAGGCGAGTGTACCCGCTGTTGCCTTTGATTTTTAACATTTATGCCGAGTAAATGGTGAGAGGGGCATGGGAAGAGTTAGATGAGGGAATCAAAGTAGGAGGCCAGTTGATTAAGTCGGTTTGATTCGCGGATGACCAGGCGTTGGTTAGTGGATCAGCCAAGGGATTGCCAGCGTTAGTAGATGAATAGAAAACCAGTGCGGAAAATACGGAATAAAGATTAATCATTAGAAAACAAAAGTAATGAGATTCTCTAGGACAAAGGAGGCGAGGCTGGTGATAAAATTAGGAGGACTCTAACTGGAGCAAGTAGAACAATGTGATCATTTGAGTAATTCAATGGAAGAGAATTGACATAGTAGCTAAGACAAAAGGAGGAGTATAGCGTTAAGGAGGGAAGCGTTCAGTAATTCAAGGGAGCTGATGACGGGAACCTTGAGTAAGTATATAAATAAGAGGCTGGTGAAGAGCTTGGCATGAATTTTTGCGTTTTATGGGTCAGAAACGTGGACTCATCAAAAAAAGGCTGCAGGCGTTCGAGATGTGGGTGTGGAGGAATATGGAGAAGGTGGACGGAAAGGAAGAAAAACGAGGAAGTCCTTGGTATGGTGGGTGAGGAAAGAAATTTCTGGATGAGATTTGGTAGAGGAAAGGTAGGTGGTTGTAGGGGGTAACTAGGGGCGAAGGGTTACTTAAGGGTGTGATAGAAGGGAGGATGTTGGTTGAACTGGGTAGGGGAAGAAGAGACTAGGATTCATGGACGGGATGAAGAAGGGTAGGACGTATGCTGAGATGAAGAAAGAAATATTATTGGTAGATAGGACCCTGCACACGTAAAAATCCAGAGGATTTTCACTCCCATTTGAACCTACCTTAAACGGTAGATGACGTAGTAATAAAAAAAACTAAATGCCACTTGCCCTTGTAGCAGCTCGCCAGATAAGGTGTGTTTATCGATGAGAACTACAGAAAATTAAATTAAGGGATAATGACAAAATTGTCTACTATTATGCGTTTCATTCTTACTTGTGCCCTGCTGTCCTTGGTTGGATACTCCCTGGGAAATCAACGGGATGATATTCGGGGCAGTGCACTCCCTCACTTCCTTATCCGTCGGCTGTCGGCATATTTTGTCGTGGTCGTCGAACACAAGGGATTGTGGACAGGTGTCTGCCACGGCCGTGCCGTTGTCACACTTGTAGAAGTGCCCGCATCCTCTGGAATCCGCGTAGATTCCATTCAGTCGAGGACAGTTCCCCGAACCCTTGGGTTTCTCTGTGCGAGAAAATGGAAATATAATTGTTAATGATCTCAAATTGGAAGTAGACAGCTGAAATACAGTGCATATAAAAAGGCTGAATAGTGAATCCCATCTCTCTCACGCGATTAATTTCATTACAGGTATCCTGAATATCTCCTGAGTCCCTCTTTCTGTGCCAACTCCCATGAATAATAACACCCACTTATCAATTTCCATCCCGGAAGTTAGCAAGGGTATCGAATACGGCATGCTAGTAGTGATAACAACAGCAAATAGTGATTGATAAAATTTGAATAATTGCACGAACATCAATTGGGTAAATATCAGTAGAATTCGCCTTCCTGATGCATGTAACAGCTACTGCTAGTTAATATAAAATGCCCTTCTAATAAATATGAATGGACATTTTTTTTTTTCATGAAAACAACGATTAATAATTGGTGCACCATTAAAGCCTATAGATTTCTATGATCGCGGATCAAATATAATATTTAAATACAGCATTATGTCTAAGCGTATTTTATATTTAATTGAAGAATTAAGCAGTGTTTAAAAAATCCCTCGCAATATTCTATGTTCGGAAAAGACTGAAATGGGTCATTCCAGTTCCATCATAGTGAGGGCAATGGGAGCAAACCATGTGCAAAAGTGATCGGATAATTAATAAGCACTATCTAAAATGAGAGATAAATAATTTCCAATGTTATAAGCTTACGTAGCGAGGGTGAAGATGTACGTAGAAAATAGTGTACCTTCTTCGAGTCGAGAGTTATTGAACTCCCGAGATAACTTCTCGAAAAAAGATATGGTTTCTTTGAGGTAAATCATTCACTGCAGTGAAAATAGTAATTCACTGTGTAAATACCTGTGAAATGAGAGACGGTCACTTACGAAGTTTCGGCCGGGTCGTGCAGTCCACTTGATGCAACAGCGTGCACCCTTTGAAGGGGATGTAGCCGAAACCATCTTCGCATTGTCCGATGTAAACTTGTCCATGCTGACAGGTGAAGAAACGATCGCAGTACGAACCGTGCGGAAGGGAGTAACTACCTCCTAATTCGCACTGAGGCCATTCTTGAGTTTTGCCGTGCGCCGGGTATGATTTCGACGAATATAGAGAAAGTAGAAGAATCGTTATTTCATCGTAATACATGGGTTAAAACAGCGAAATGATTAACACCATGGAATACTCTAGCGAAGTTTTCGCTGTCTTTTATGAAAATGGCATGCAATCAAACATTTTACCCTGGACAGTCGTTCTGTCGACGCTCCCCTGATATTATTGTGAACAAATGTTGATGATTAGGCCATATTGCGCGGAATTTGAACTCCATGGATGGATGGAAGATGTGAAATTTTCCATAAGTAAAGAAAACTTCAATTGCGTATAAATTATTAAGTTAAAATTTTCTTACCGGAAATTGCACACCTTTTATTCATCTAATATTGTGAACATTCCTAGGATAACTAGTGAGTCACGGTGGGTTTCCGGTGACGGCAGATCTGCGTGACGGATTCGTAGACATTAGGTTATCTGAAGCGTTTCCGCCCACTCGGAATTCCGTTTGCATTTTTCATCTTTCGGCTTTTTATGTTTACCACTACCCTTCATGACGTTTAAAATTCCAAATCTTTTCCTCTCCCGAGAGATAAATCCAGATTTCTCCCTTGTATCGCTACTTTGACCATCACGTCACCTGTTAATATGTCTTCCATCCATCTTTCTGCCTGCTTCTAATTTTCCTCCGACCACGGTTGATAGGTTGGTTACACGCCGGTCTGGCTACTCAAAGGTATCGAATTTGAGTCACGCCTCGGAAACATTTTTAGTGTTTGTCTTGTGGATAACTTAGGTATGCACGAAAGAGGGTGAAATTTGCCATCATTTGACGTGATTTTTTCACGGCGAATTTCACCCTCTTTTGTGTATATCTTTGTACCCGTGTGCGTGACTGTGTACCACATTATTTGTGCAATCGCAATGATTGGAACAATTGATAAATTAGGTCTCAAGTTTGACGGTGCGACCTAAAAGTGGAGCACCGATTGACCTAGCGTCATTCCTAATTTCCCCTCCGAATGTATTCATTTCTCCGCCATTGATAACACCTATCTTCATCCTACCCTGCTTATTTCCTCCGTCCTTCACCAAACCCACATCTCAAAATCCTCCAATCCACGCTCATATTCTTTCCCCCAAAGACCTTGTTCCATGACCATACAACGCTGCGCTCCAAATTAAAACGCAAGATACGATTTTTTCTTTACTGTTTCAATTCCCATATCTTTGGCAACTAATTGTTTGTGACTACACAGTATACGTTGAAGAGGCGGGATTCGAACTCATGCCGTTAATTAAGCACGGTAGGGTCTTTCAAGTATAACATAAGAAGATTTTGGATACTTCATGGCCCCCATCATCCCCCTACACAAGACAACATAAGATTTCATAAATTACCAAACACCCCTCCTCGCCCTCCCATCCCAACCTTGCGTAAGTTATTATAGGTATTTGGAAGCATGCGCATAGATCAACTTTTCGAAGAACGATGTGTTGAGCAATGGAGTCAATACTTAGCGTATGATATTGAAAGTGTAGAGATGAGGCCGTCGTATTGCCGACGTGAAATAATTTCGGCGTCCGATTGACTCACGATACTGGTGGTCGCAGAATTTGGTCAAGGGGTCGGTTTTAAAATAGACTGGAAAGTATCAAAATCTATTAAGTTCCATAGCTTACTAACATTGAAATAATGCATAATCAGGGCATTCTAACGATGCGTTAGGCAATATTGCGGGATATTATAATTGCTCACCATGTACAATTTCAGTACCTATGGATTTTTTTCCTTTCGCAAGAGTGATTAATCGCTCAAATCCTCATCGGAACGCTACTACTCAATCTATGGGCGAACCCTTACCCAGCAAAAAACTGCTGTTTGCTTTACTTTGCTGTTTTTTTACTTGTAAAATTCTTGTTTTCGCAAACCTTTCCTTAAGGAAAACTACGCCCTGTTTGCCAACATTAAAAACTACCATTTTTAGTCCCGACGATCTTAAAAATGTGATGCAATTACGATCTTACGAGTCTCATCTTTCGTAAGACGGCCTCGGACCTCCCCCCCCCCCCCCTAATCCTCCTCCCCCTCGAACCCCCAGCGTATGACAATATAAGAAGAGTCCAGCCCCTCCTCCTCCGCTGAAACGTCTGATGTAATACTTGAATGACCCCTTACTCATAGGAACTAATCCAACCTCTATTACATGAGTTCCGTTGTTTCCAGCGAGTTGACTACAAGGTATCCCTCGTGGGAAATCCTGGATACGTGCCTGATTGTCCTCGTTTCAATTAACTCATCGAAAAGCCAGAAGCACATTTCATCCCGCTACACTGATACGTAGGATTTGTTGAACTAAACCTACCCTCCTTATCTTCGTTTGCCGTCGAGTACTGCTCCTCGCGCTCATATGCCTGCGCAGATACGCAAATTAGCAACACCAATAAGACGGATTTCTTCATCTCAGGGTGTGAGACTTTCCATCCAAACAACGAAAAATTCCAACTGCGGGAGCACTCGTTTATGGGCTGCCTATATAGACATCGGTCCCGTCAGTTGATCGCATTTCGCTTAGGTTATCGGCGCCATTAGCGTATCGCGACGCTTTCCCTAACGATGGCTTTCGTAATTTGTTCCGGCGTTGGGATAAGTACACGAGCGCACAATTCATAATTGCCCCGGTCTTTCAACGAATTTCCAAAGACGCACACGATCCGAGGACTTCATTAAATGGTTTGAAAACCAGACGCAGCAGCAGAGAGAGAACAATCGCGCTTTCGGAATAATTGAACCTGCTTTTGGAGTGACGGTCATTGGGTAGTTTTTAGTTATCACATCAATGGAAATAGAATGACCGTAGCTGCTGTGGGAGGTCTACCTTGTGAGGAAGGGAAGACACTGCATTCTAGGTCATATCTGTGTCACTGGCTTCATATGAATATACAGATACACAAAGAAAGAAGTTCTTAGATACACAAAGGCCAGGTTTTATATTATCTGGTAAAGTATTATATCGGAATGAAAGTCAAAGTCAATACGTTCTCTCATAGATGACGATCACATCACCTAACTCATAGTTTTACATACAAAACCCAAACTCTCATTTAATATAAAGTTAGCTAAAAGGCTGCGTCATCTTGCGGTTAACGTTAACCAGACATTATAAAAGCGGGCCTCAGACTGCAGCAGAGCAGAAAAGATGGGACGCATTTGGAATTAGGCATTAAAGAAGAAAAAATGAAGTGGATATAGTAGAAGCACGAAGAGTTGCAAAGAAATGATGCATAGCGAAAATCCTGAAAAGTATAGGATACACATTCAATTATCACATTCTAAAATATAACAGCCGTCAGAAAACAATCCTGGATGGAGAAATTTATGGGGAAAACCACCTAGAGAAACTGAGAATTGAATATTCCAGGCAAATTTGAGGGATGATATAATGAAGACTTATGGGTGGATTAAGGGGTTGGCTGAAAGGAAAGTGGAGTGGATAGATTCCACGAATAAATCTTCGTATCGATGACTGGTGATTATAATGAGGTTCCTTTAATTACTTTCTTCCTATTATTCTTAATCTACTGTGCAATTTCCCCTCACCTTCATCACCCTCTCCTTACCATGAAGGCGTGCGCTTTTATGTATAGCTTGTATGGTAGTCGAATCACTGAAGTACATTTGATGCATCCTGAAAAAATGCCCATTATGTGTACAATTGATGGAACATCCGATGATAAAGTGAGAGGGAGCAGTCTATTACATATTAACAATATGTGGCTCTTCAGTCCGTAAATTCTTTCAGATGACCCTATTTCAGTGGCGTTGTTTTCGGGGGGGGAGGGGGGGGGGAGGATTGCTACTTTCCGGGGGTCTGGGGGATATGGAATACCTTATGACCATCATTTTTCCTATTGTACTGGGAATTATGGAGGGGGCGGCCCCCCGAACCCTCCTCAAACCGCCATTGCCCTACTTCTACATAGATGTCCATAAATGATGTCACACAATTTTGGACCAAACTAGACCCCCTCCCCACCCCCTGTCACAGTTAGTCACAAATTGTGTCACCCTTTAATGATGTCACAAAAATGAAAAAAATTCTACCCTACCCCACAGTCTTGAGCAAAACTAAGACATAATATGCAGTGGAAGTGTGGATGTCACATGAAGCACTCCCTCCCCCGTCATACATTGCCACAAGGCAGTGACCAATTTCCCCCCCCCCCCCCCAATCATGTGGACGTCATTTATGGACAACCCCATACTAAGCCGCATGGGCGTGTGGAAGGAGTTGTTGGGGCACCATATGTGATAGAGGAGGGAATATGGAAAAGGATTTGGGAGAGGACAAAGGTGTTTGCAAGTTAAAAGTGTTTCTTATGTTATTATAACGCTGTTTTTGTTATAGTCACCAATGGTTCTTCGGAAGAAGGAATTTCTGTACCTTTTTGTTCGGCGGTGTATCTCTCTTATTTTCTTACTTCCATTAGTTCTAAAGATAAAGCGCGGGGTCAAAATAATATCCTCCGTGTCATGAAAATCAGCTGAGCGTAGTTTTTCAAGTAATCTAATGCTAACATGTAGCCTCCGAATCTCTAGCGGATCCCAACCTACAATATAACCTTGCAGTCCTTCCATCAGTTGTGTTGCACTTTCTGTTCTTTTAGCAGATTTTAACCAAGCGTGTGGCTTTCTTTTACGTTTTATTTACTGTGCGAATAAAATCTATCTGCACACGGTCCCAGATGCTCGCGGCGTATTCTAAACAAATGTGAACCGACCAAAGCGAAAAAGCATCTTCTCCTTCACTTTTTCATCGGAAGACCTTCCTACTATTCGCTTGATAGAGCCTTATAGTTTCTTTAATTCAGCGCCGCAAATGTTCCGTATGTGCTTCTCCTACGCTAGGTCTGGAATTACCGTGATTCCTAAGTTCCCCCTAATTCGTTTGAGTTGGGGAGGAATTTTTTGTCAATGTTTCGTGTACCGCGGCCGTACAGAACGTGACTTTCCGCATAGTAATACTTCAAACTTTCTTTATATCAATTTTTTTACTGTAGCTGTAACTCTATGAAATTAAAACTACAAAAAATGAACGATAAATACGAATCCAGCGTGTCTATAGATTGTGCCGAGGCGAGGGATGCTCGAGATTTTTTCCTGTAGGAGAGTAGGGAGTAATAGAGTCGTGCTTGTAAACTTTTGAGTAAAATACACAATACATCTACTTTCATGATCTCATTCGTTTCTCAAAAATAGATTTTTTTACCCACTTACGGTGATATACACATCACAAAATCCCCCGATGACGCCTCTGATAGGGCGCTTCTAATTTTCGGATTTAATTTCGCACCGATTACTAGGTATATGATTGTCCCGTCTTGGTTCTCTGAAGAAGACTTCGATAGAAGAAAACTAGCTTCACGAAAAACAAATTCATAAATTGTCTAAACGCTATTAGTGTAGTTTTAATGCCGGTCACGACAGTGCCGCGACTGGCTAAAGGTTATAAGATTAAGCGGACTCCGGAATAAATCAGAAAAATATCCTCCCTCAAAACAGTGCTTAGTGACAACATTCTTCTTCACACCAGGTATCACCACGTATTTTACGTGTAAATATTGAGAATGAAAATTTAGTCGATTCATTATAATCAAGATAAATTCAATTCCCTTAAGGGCTAAAATGCTTCCTGAGGAATTCACGGCCCTACTTCCTATGTACCTACTCATTTTTATTAGAATTGTTTTGGCAATATGAATTGTTGTACAGGGTCGCAAGATTAGACTAGGGACGATATAATAGGGATTAAAACTTATAAGCTAATGTCCCGGTTTTGGCAAATAAAGTGTTACTCGATGACTACATTGAAAGCCCGCGGTCATATGAAGCACGTAACGGATTGGTCCATTGTATGTATTTCTGAACTCCGTTGTTTGTTGACAACAAAGTTTAGCGGTAAATTTATTTCTTAGCAACGATTGTTACCGGAAATATTGGCAATATTTTATTTTTACCCGGTTTGCGGATGATAATTACCTCCTCAATTCGGTAATATCACTCATAAAATAGGGAATCATTCGTCTGGTAAGAATTTTTCATAGATAAATCATTATTTCTTCCCCGAAATGTTTGAGCGTCCAAATGCCGCATACTGTATCCAAAACTTATTTCAAAGAATTTTAGTGACGAGGTAAATCCCTTTTACAGATTGACACATCGAACACGGAATGAAAAATCCATCCCTCAGTGACCTTGGCCCCGAATCATGAGTCTAAGAAACGATTTACTTTGAATTAAGCAACACTGAACTGTTATACCTAGTCGAAATTTCAAAATAAATTAGTGTCAACATCAACATTGATTTCTTCCCTAATGACGATTTCAACAAGTGATGCCAGCGTAACTCCCATGGAACGACAACGGAGTAAGCACCGAAAATTTCGCGGCACCACGACAGTGTTGACGTCAATACTTAAAATCGGTTCTTCGAGAGGCAGGAGTGAAAAGATGATACTGAACTCGTCTGCATCCGGCATAACCCAAACTGGAGTCGGCAATGGTGGACGAAGACAAAATGTTGGTAATAGGAGAATCTCGAAGGGCAGTAATCAACTCAGTAGATACCCATCGTCTTCATCTCTGTCGACGTGCAATACTTTCCACCCTAGGATACCGCCGTTCCCTGGAACTTACCTCACCAGCATGACCACACCTTTATCCCAGGCACCCTTGCACCCAATGCCATCATCTTCGTCTACCCACATTCCTTTGGGACCCCGTGCTTCGTCCACCGCACTTCACATGTCATCCATGCTGGTACCACCAGAGCAAACGTATTATATGCCATCCCATTGTTACCTTCAGCACATCCCTCCATCTAGCCAGCTTTCATTATCCTACAACATGGGTCCACCTCCTCCCCCTCCTCCTGCTTCACTAAGCGTAGAATTGTACATGTACATGAAAGCTTACCTTCGAGATCCTTGGTCCAATGATGGATTTAGGCTCATGATACTTTTACCGGTGGGGCCCAGGGATGATGGCACATATGGAATACTTAATGCTGGCGTTACACCTGAACAAGTGTACAGCCTTCGTTTTTATTATGCTGATAGCATATTGTATTACACCTTTCCTGATGATGATAGTTTAGATTTTATCCCAGCATAATCTTCAGAGTTTATCAAAGGGATCGTGCAATTAAGATTTCTTTTATAAAAAGAAAAGTGACCGCAATGCGATAGATGCTATACGCTGTTTTCCTAAAAATGACTCCTGAGAAGAAGAAGGCTTCGCAATTAACTTTCAGTAAAAGAGATCTCAAGATAAGAGGTTAAAGGTGAATGGGTTATACCTGGAGAAGACCTGTGAGAATTAATTATTCGAGTTCTCAGTCATGCTAACATGTAAATAGATCAAGGATGCTACCTGGTAATCACAGTTTCTTAGTGTAAGTTGATAATACTTTAATTATTTCATTTGATTTTAAAATTCAACATTCCCTTAAAATTTTATCAAGCTGTTCCATTAGGAGATGATAACATTATGTGATTATTTTCCTAAGTTAAAAATTAGTTTATTTGTTTATACAAAATATGTTACATTGAACTGTGATTGATATTTGACTGCCAAACATTAAGATGAGTGATTGAAAATGTGTGCCATTATGGATAGGTAGTGCAGATTTGTAAATGAGATAACTATTTATAGTTTTCTTATAAGATTTCTACTGTTTTGTGCATTTTTATTTAGAAATAATAATGTTATACCTACTCATGATAATTGACTGGAGATCCAAATAATGGAAACAGAGTATGCACAATTCTTACACTATATGTATACATATTTTAATTTTTACCATGTAAATGAATATTTTTCATTATCTCTAAAATAATAGAATTAAATTAGGATTGAGAATTAGAATATGGTTGCTAAAAATATTGACTGTGCAAGTTAGAGGATTTTCTGGTACTGTATTTTGCAATATCACTTCAAAGGCAGAGGACACTCATTGATAGAACACGGCTTATCACAGGACAACTTTGGTCTTGGTCACAGAAAGCACCATATAATTATGTGAGACCAAAATGATTAGGGCTGTTGGTGATTCACTTAAGAGTAAATATGCATTGTAGTTACTTTGCAAAATTGTTTGAATTGCAAAGAAAGATTTACTAAATCAAGATATGATGTTATAAGTGTAAAAAATGTTTATGTTCATTTTGTTTGTATTAGACATAAATGGTTGAAATTTAACAATAAATTAAGACTCAATTACAGTTGTCTTGGACAAATATAGTCAGTACCATATATCAATATGCATACCTAAAAATTAAATTCTTTATGGCATGGTTTTAGAGAATTCCACTTTCACGAAATTGAAACACTTTGTTAGGCCATTTATACATTGAAACCCATGGGTTAAGCAACTCTCTTGGCCTGGAAACCAAGACCTTTTTTTATTATTTACAAAATTCTGCATTCAATCAAAAACTTCTACTATAAGGCTCAAGATTGCAGCACCATTCCTTTAATAGAAAGGTAAACCAAGGGTGATGCCCCAGGAAAGTCTTTGGAGCATGAACACAACTTGGGCTTGGGGTGATGAATGTAGTAATGCAGCCTGAGCTAAAAGTGGGCATGGGGTTCAAAGTGTTAAAACGTTTATTTGATAAGCAATATTTGGTCATTTTAAGGCTGATAAATGAGTGGATACAGATAATGAGTTCATTTGAGACAAGGATTGGGTTTGAGTGTGGCTCTCAAAGGAGCAGGGATTGGAAAGGAGGTGATCGCTGGAGGGAAGTGAGGGTGAGAGCAAGAGAGTAGTAAGCGCAATTTGCTATTTCAATTCTCCCCAAAGAGTATTTGCTGAGCTAATTAGTTGATCACCTTACTTGAAATACATGAGGGTGGTAGACTTCCATAACAATTAAATAAAACCCATCACCATTTTTTTATGCCATACTCCACCTAACACAACTTCATCATTTTGGACACCTTGTCTTTCACATGGAAGTGGGTTCTTCACAGCCTCAAAAATATGCATTATCCGAGGACTTCTGATCTATATAAAAACCTATTGCCATTCATTTCATTACGTCATATTGTTCCTAGAAATCCAATATGAGGAAATTCATACTATTTCCTCTTGCCACTTGAAAGATGCTTTTCCTCATGTCTCGAGATCCACAACCCACAGACAAAGGAGGAAGAGAAGAGGATCTTGAGGATGGAGACTGACCCACTGTGATGCAACTGTGTGAGGGAGAGGAAATGATATAAAATTTCCTCCCAAATGAAAATCAAGTTATTGCTCCTGGTGATACTGCCTGCAATAGCAGCAAAATTTCTAAGCAAATATGAAGATGGAGCAGAAATCAAAAGCTGCTCCAGAAAATTTCAATCAAAAAAGGTAAATGAAAACTCACAAATGTCACACATAAAAGAAAAATAGCCGCTCAATATTTTCTCATATTTGGGACAGCGAGAGCATTAGGGCTGCATTACCATGCTTTTATTTCTTTGCCCACGAAAATGGCTCAGGAGCATCAAAGCCAGGCTGGAGGAAATGAAAAGAAAATGTTAGCATAAATTACCAATTTGCTTCAGTTATATCATCTTGGCTGAAAAAATTGAAAAAACTCAATGTTCAGGTATGCATGCATGTTCTCTAAGCATGTTCAAATTCCTATGAAAGTTTAATGCTCAGGGACTGACAAGTACACAGGTAAAAGGTACACACAGGCTGACATTTAGGTAAGTACACAGTCAAAACACAAATGAAAGAATATTTGCCATTTGGGATCCAGTCAAGCCTTCACTTGATATCACAGTCACGCAAGACAAGTAGTTGATCAAGTATAGCACACGTGACTAAGATAGAGTATTTCTAAGAATTTCGTCACCAAAAGCAAAAATTGTGTTACATAATTTCACACAATTGTGTGATAGAGCATAATGTACAAGTGTGTTCCCCACATGAGTAGAACATTCAATCAACCACATCTAGTATGATATTTTGTTTTTTAATGCAATTGGTGAATCACATGGAGACTTAGGGTGAGAGACAAATAATGGAAAAAAATTTCATGATTAAATCAAACTCTTTATTTTCTTTTTTAAAATAACCCACATACAAGAGAAATAATCTAAAACCGCCACATATTCACACTCATACCTTATTTAGCTCAAGTTTCTTTTCGTACAATGTCACTATAGCTTAAATTGGGTCGCCTGAAAAAGTGCCCCCAACACCTTCTGTCGTTATGGAATTAAAAGCCATTATTGTGGACCATCAAATGTTGCAATCCTAAAACTTCCAAAATTGTAAACTGAAGTTAATTTACTAAAAATAAACCAGTAATTATAAATATCTTTTGTGAACTCATTGATATATTCACCGGTTTTGATTGCTCATTTCAGGCATCTTCCTTTTCTATCCAGTTTTAAACACAATAAATTATCAAATCAGTGAAATGTTTGATAACTTGTTTACAGCTCCTGAATGATAAACAAAAAAAATTTGAAACATACTCCAAAATGCTGAAGTCAAATGATTTTTACGGTCAATTCAAATGATTCATGGGAAATTTCATCTATTTGGTGTACAAAAAAAATTCTCTCAATGTAAATTCTAATAACTGGTCAAAATCATTGGGTTTTACAATTCTTTGATCATCTAGTAATGTTTTTTGAATTCATGTCTCACATTCTCCTAAACAATTTGACAACTGCCCCTCGTTCATTTTTGGATGAAAGTATGCATTGTATTAATTCATATTACTCAAATCTGCACAGCTTTTGAATGTAATATTTAAAATAAATATCTCCGACAGTGTTCATTACTTGGCTGGAAGAAAACTCCTCCTCGAGACGGGATTTAAGATTTTGTGAAGTAAATATTAACAATAGATATCTAATATAAAAGCAATATCCAAAGCAATTGAACAGAATTTTTAGCTAAAACTATCACTACTCCATTTTAGTCAAACATTCAATGGACCCCTATCACATTAAGCTACTCTGATGTTGTGCAGTGCCACAACTTGTAAGGATGCATTCCTTGAGCTAAACAAGGTTGAGCTAAACATTGAGTGAACATTTAGTGAAGTAACTAATGTTAGATCACGGAAATAATCTCAAGGAGCATATTTCAAGCACAAAGAAAGTAGGTACTACGGCATTCTACTGTGCATGACTTATATATAATAATACATGGAAATATAATATTAAAAAATTAACAGGAAGCTTGCAAAAAGTTACACTAATTAATTAATATTCAATATATAATATCTTTACTCATAGATATGTTTAGCTAATTAGCTGCTAACATAAGTTTTTTTTGCTGGAGATATAGGTCCATTATTGATATGTATATTACTTTATATCTCTTTTACCAACGTTTCCCATTCGCATGTATGCTTCTTCAGGGCTCAGAGAGTTCCTTCTGAATTTTTATTGTATAATGACTTTGTTGCTTTATTTACACATGCTGTAAAAATACATCCATCTTTACCTTGCACTCTGGCTTTAGTTAAATGATGACATTCTTCAAAATAATCAGTTCTGTTTAATTTGATACAAAATCAGTTGTGTAAAATGTGACAACGCTGGTAATCTATTTACTAAAATCTTCATTTTTCCACATTCTCAGCAATATTTCATTTTATCACAATCACAAAAAATAACTGTGAATTACAAGCAACATGCAATACGCTCTATCAAATACATGTATTATAAAGTGAAATAATAAATGATATATCTCATCTTTTCCTCATTAATGCTAAACCAAATTCTCTTTAATAAATCTGAAAAAATTATATTGGTTATACTAAACCATCAATGGTATAAAGCTACTATAGACTACCTAACTACATGCATAACATATCATAGAGGAACTACATACCTTAAGAGCTAGGGGTTCTCACCAAGTAGGAATTCTTCCCTGGGGGAGAATACAGGGGCATTTAGGGTGGGACCACTATTCATCAAAATGTGATGTACTATTGATTAAGGAAAATAAGTGACAGTGTAGTGTTTTAATTTATTCTTTAGCGTTCAATCAAGTTTATTGATAACTAAAAAATATATATAAAAGAAAGTTTAAAATTGATGCTTAAACATGCACATTATTTTCATTTGCTGAATTAAATTATTATTTAATAATTTGTTTCGGGAAGGGGAGAAAATGTTATTCTAAAATATGGTGAAAAGGAGGAATTGAGCAAAATAAAAAAGGTTGAGAACCACTGCATCAGAGGAACTACAAACACATCTGAACAGGCAGGTACACAGGTGGTTTGTTGATAATTTTTCTCATTTTCTTCACTAAAAACCTCAATTACTTTTAAATGAATTTAATTGAATATTGCCAAATTTTAGAAGTAGGTACTCAGTATAATACATTAACTGCACTGGTATGAGTAATTTGCTATCCAGCTCGTGTGATTAACAATGGACCGAAACCATGTTCACTGATTATTCAGAATGTTATCACATCTAAATTTTGTCCCTAGATGCTAACAGCTTTTCTTTGCTCCAACTCATCTTTGTCCACCTTTATTTGGAGCAATTGATACTTTCAAAAGACGTTTGGACTCACCAGGATATACCTATATAGTATTATCTTTAAGAATGACTCAAAAACTGAAAGTTCAACAGGCTTTCCTGTTGGCACAACATTTTTTCCATGGTCATATTCAATTGGTAACCAAATATTTGAGAGGACACCTTCACAAAAAACCAAAACAGAAGTTAAGATTAAAGAATTACTTTGCTACTCTTACTTCCAACACACACTATAAATATACTTTTGAAGAGTAGCATTTTGCCATACAATACTCTGGTACCTGGTATTTTTAGTAGTTGTCCAAGAGTTCATATAATTCAAAGCTTAACATGATGCCACATGTGCCTGTGAAATGAATACAAATTCAAAACCTTCGTTTTTATAATTTTCAAAACTATCTCAGACACATAAAACCATTAGGGCATTGAAAGTATGTAATATGAAAGATATTTCCACCAGAAATAAATAGCTCACCATTATTCATTTGCCTAAAAACTTAATTAGTGATATTATCTAAACATAAAAACCATTGTACATGATATAACCAAAAATGTTCAGGCTATCTTTGGCTGATATTTCAGCAGAGACTATTCAGAGGTAGAAAGGCACTTCCACTGTCCTAACATTCTCTATTTTGTCCTTCAGACTCCTTCCTGCCTTTGATTTATACCAAAATACCTAATAAATATTTCTTGTCAAACCTTACCTCAGCTCAACCATCATCAGCAGGACTTCAGCATACAATGTCTTGCACATCATAGTTTTACCAAAAATACCAATTACCAAAAATATTTTCCAGTTTCCTCCTGCCTTTCTCATGGTATATATGTAGGCCACTGGATCGCTCCACTGAAACTGCATCCTCATCATCCTAACAACACTCTCAATTATCGTCATCCTTGCTGGAACTATTGCGTTGATAGTTATTATTTCGATCTTTCTTAGTTTTTCCTCTATCTTCATTGTTCTCTTTCAGGACTTCCTTATTCTTCTTTGTGACATTCTCATTTAATCCTTCATCATTTACAGAGGGCCTTCCTAATATCCATTGGTAACCATGAAAGAAAATATGAAATCTGTATCATTATCAGGAACAATATGCATTGACATGGAATTATCATGGTTGAATCAAAAGTGATAGTGCACAAAGCAAGACCACAAACTAAGACTTTTTGAGTGAGGAAAGTAGGTTATTATTTTTGGAGTGGTAACATGAAATGATGTGCAAAATTAGAAAGCTATGCAACTTTTGGTTTAGAAAAAAATGAGCAAAAACATTTCATAAAGGCATTGCATTTTTGGGCATACCTTTTGAAAAGATAAAGGATAATATTTCAAATAAATCATGAGGAACGTTTTATTCTAAAATAATCTTTCAATGAGAATAAGAGTGAACTGGTGCCCCACTTCCTTCTTTAGACGTGATTTTAATGCAATTACATCATTTGAATGACCAACACTAATGCCCTGTTCGTATTACAAGCTTTTTACCATGGTAAACTATGACAAGGGTAAGCATTTGGAATGTGAAGGCGATTAAAATGGACTGAAATACAAAATATATAAATAATTTCTCCTCAACCGTGAAAAAAGTTAAATGCGGAGTACCCCAAGGCTCAATCCTAGGGCCATTACTTTTCACCTTATACATAAATGACCTTCCTGAATATCTCCAGGATGTAAAAACAATTTTATTTGCCGATGACACAAGTATATTAATTCAAGCCCCAACCTCTCAAGAACTGCAAAAAAAGATTAACTTTACAGTTCAACATATTCAATTATGGCTGAGAAACAGTATGCTGGCTATCAACCTGGAAAAAACTGTTTGTGTGAATTTCAATTGTAAACTGCCACCAAAAGTGGAAGTATTCAACACCGAAATCACTCATGTAAATAATATCTCTTTCCTTGGAATCACATTAGACAAATCTTTGAAGTGGTCTAGACATATCGAAATCTTAACCACCAACTTGTCACGCACTATGTATCAACTGTGCCATTTACGATCAAGTGTTTCTTTGAGTGTTTTAAAATATGTGTATTATGCTAACTTTCAATCTTTAATCTCTTATGGTATTATTTTCTGGGGTGACAGTTGCAATAGCATTGAGGTATTTATTTTACAAAAGAAAGTTTTAAGAATTATGCTAAACTTAAAATATAGAGAATCTTGTCGACCTCACTTTGAGGCACACAAAATCTTAACTGTATCGTCCCTCTATATTCTGAATTTAATGCTATTCATAAAGAAACGTATAAATTCTCTACCAAAAAATTCGGACTACCATTCGCACATAACAAGAACCAAGGACTACTTGCATGTTCTTCCTAGAAAGACAAAAAGGAGTAGTGAAGGTCCTCTCCATAAGGGTACAAAACTTTACAACCTTTTACCAGAACAATTGAGAAATCTGTCCTCAATAGAACCTTTCAAAGTGAATCTCAAAAGATATATGGTTAAAAAAACCTTGTATAGTGTTGATGAATATATCAATTATTGTAAAGAAAATAGTTACAAATGTAAACTTATTCATTGAGCATTGTTTGTACATGAAATTTTGTTCTGTGGCTAATTGATTTTGAAAATGTCTATACCTTTTATGTGAATGTTATATGATAATCTGTATCACTCATTATCATTCTATTGACGAAGCCTATACCATTTACTTGCCTGTATTGGTTCTTTGGCTAATAAAACTATTAAAGACAGACGCAAGTTACCAATGTTTTGCACTGTGGTAAGAAGCTACATAGTAATGTGAACAGGGTAAAAGGAAAGTGCACTTTCTCCTATGACTTTGTTACGGCTCCCAAACTTAGATTTTACTAGCACTGGTTGCATTAATAGGAGCAATTATTATTTGTCCCAACAGTAAAAATCCAATGGCCCAGAAGCAGATGAAGGTATCTAACATATATTATCCATGAGGAGATTGGTTAAATACATTGGAAGGACACATCAGGTCAATCAATGCAGAAGGATTCTTTCGACGCTTAGAACTTACTTTCTGCTCCCACATCCTGCTGATTTGAGGCCTCCTGCTGTGCTGGGTTATCAGGCTGAGTTCCATGCACTTCTTGAGCCAAGGGAACGGGACTATTTGAGAAGGAGTTTGAACCATATTCCCCATGGTTGTATCCAACATATGCAGAGAGATCCCATGGGTGATCTGTACCTCCAGGGTATTGAGAAAAAAGACTTCCACTGTACCAAGAGTTGTCAGAAACTTGTGGCAAACCCCAAACAGAGGAGTGATACAATGGCTCATAAGAGGTGGTGTTCCCTGCATTGTTACTAGCACCAACAGAAGGATAATATGAATGAGGTGGAGCAGAAGGATACAACTGATATGAGTTACCTGGCTGATTGATCATTTGATCTGATGGGTTTGATGTCAATGACCACAAACGTTGGTAATGCATCTCCCCAGATCCCTCATATTGAAAGTAACATGGATTCCTGAAATCCACAAAAGGAGTGGCTGCATGTTGATATTCCCAGTGTTGATTGGGCTGAGAGAATGATGGTTGAACAGCCACACTGGGAAATAATGAAGAGAATGGATTGGAGGACTGCTGTTGAATGGGCCAATGGCGACAGGGCTGTTGTACACTGATGTTGTAGCTGATGTTGTAGGTGGGGGGTGGCTGTTGTAAGCTGCGATGGAACGATGCCATGTTGTAGGGATTACTCGCACGAAACTCATGGCAGTGAGCTGAATGTGCAGAGTCAGACAAATTCCTTGGCGAATACCCCAGGCCGTGATCAGAGGTTGTAATGTTAAAATGGCTCATCGCATGACCTTCATGGGAGCGACATCTTCTGGATTGGGAAAATTCGTGGGGTGTGCTTCGTGGTGCATTTGATTGGCCCAGTGATGTTGAGTGCCCAGTTGTAGACCCAGAGCCAGCCTGAGAATATAGTCCATTTCTCGTGCGAGCCTGAAGGTTTCTGCCTTCTGACCTCCGATGCTCATGCTGCAAGGGTGCACCACCTAAGTGGCCATCTCCCACAGCAGAAGAACCATGACACTGATAATTCTGCATGGGTCGATGACCAATGGGTGCCTGCTGACATGGACCAGAGCGAACATTTTCCCTCCCTTGATTTGGTGCTGGACTAATATTCTGGTAATGTCTGGAAAACGTTCTTGAATTTATGGTAGGTAGTGCATCCCTGTTCAAGGCAGAGACAGTTGGAACACCATTGTTCAAGACAGACGGACGTGATCCAGCAGCTGGTGAGGGCAGTCCACTTTGGTTGTCTGGAGCAGAACGGCCCCCAAAATTATTACGCTGAGAACCATCTCCTATGGACCTCTCAGCAGTCGATTTCAACACAATCGAAGCCCAGGATGGCTACAAAGAGAGAGAATAGGCTTAGCAAAAAGAGAATCTTTAAAGTTCCTCTATTTTTAATTTATAAATGTTATTTTATGTTATCACAGTAGAAGTAATTTAGTTTAACATGTTTCAATGGCTAAGGCCATTTCACACAAACTATCTGCCACTTGCAGACAGGGGCAACAGCACTTGGACAAATAGAAGGATCACCCCTTCAAATTTGAGGCGAGCCAAATGATGCTTAACTTCGGTGACTGATCGGGTCAAGTATTTCCATTGTGGCAGGCTGTTGCCCTTATATACATTCATATCATCAAAATATAGAACAAAAACATCATTAAGCCCTCATCAGAAACCCCAACATCACTGATGCTGAAACTACCTCAATGAATGCCACACATGGTAAAAATGATGGTATTTAATGACTTCATGCTTTCAAGATGAATAGAATTGACAAAGGCCTTCCAGGTTTTCCACTACAGTTCAGTGGCGGATACATATGGGGGGCGTGCGCCCCCCCCTTGCGGGGCCGGCTGCGCCGCCCCCACCAGTCAGCCTGCACGCTATTCGTTCGTATCTTTTGTCAGTCGACTCTGAGTCGAGTTATCGAGTAGTTGTACTTTCTTATGTAGCACGCGCGCACGTCTGCGTCATCGTATTTTATACGTTTCTGTCTGGCACATATATAGCTAACCAACGAGAAAAGTCGTGGCCATTCTAGTGATCTCGATACGTTATTCTGTCTGGCATTTGTTCGAGAAAAGTTGTGAATATTCTACTGTTTGTATTTTTTCACACTCCTTAAAAGTCTGGAAGCAAACATTCTGGCACCAAATGTTCTCGAAACCACCAAGCTACATATATAAGGGAAGCAGAGTCGCTGCCCGGCAGTCAGTTTGAAAGCTACAATCGTTGTGATAACTTGCGCCCCTCCCTTGAGTTTTTTCTGAATCCGGCACTGTTACAGTTAGGCTCCGTGACTGACATTTCACAGCTCTGCTGTAATCCTCAGGGTGAAGAGTGGCTTCTAGAAAAATTGGGCACTTTGCATAATGGGAAACGTGCGTTATTTAAAAAGACTATTTGTAGTTGAAGTACATATTCTTAAATATGGAGGACATGAATTTTGTCAGAATATAATTTTGTATTGCTGAAATATTTCTCCTTCAAAATTTTGTCTATTTGGTGGCATGGAAACACCATGCCATCACAAACATGGGAGATGATGTCACAGAGAGTTATTGCTAAGGGCAAATTGATGTATTTCCTTGTGAAGTTCGAGATGTCAGATAACAAACAAGGAAGCATGATCCCAAAAAAATTTATTGGGACTATGGCTAATTTTTCTCACATCCATTCATCAACCCAAAGATGACAGCAGAGTAAGCTGCAAAAGAAATGTAGGTCTTGGAGCCACTAACCTTGATGAAAATTGAAAGACCTTCATCAACATGGTAAGAACTATACATTTAAAGGTGGTCCCAGTTTTTCATTGTTGTGCTTTTCATCATCTCAGTCATACGTCAGGTGAAATATAACACCACTTATCAAATATTTCATCACCTTGGTCCACGTATTCACCGCATTGATGTTTATGCCCTTCCCTTAGTTGCGCTCCCCATCATGTTTGAATGGTAGAGTTATGTGCTGATTGATTATTTTTAGCAAGAAAGTCAATAATACCAGGAAAAATAGTACATATGTGCATGCTTAAATTCGGTGTAATGCATACAGGTTTTAGTCATCCACTTTTCGTCATCCCACATTTTGTCGCTACATTTGAGAATGAAGCCTGACGAAAAAGCAAGGATTGCCTGTACCTACTTGCTATATAAAAAATTATCTCATTGATTGTGGACAGAGTTTGAATTTAAATTACATAGGATATAGTTTTAAAATAACAGAAGGAAATCAAAAATAGGTAAACTATAACCCCAATGGCTATGATAAGTTTTTGCACCACATGAAGGAAAATGTGGAAGTTAATACATAAAGAGTTTTGGTGAAGTTTAAAGGTGTTGGAAACCTCCAATAAAAAAAACCACTGCAGATTCTTCTTCTGAACACAATTTTGGACACAATGTGAGGGATAAAGTTTCTATTTCTGCATTAATATGGACAAAGAATTGACCTTGAATGAGGCTTCTTCAATTTTCCAATGAATATTCATGGCACCTTCACAGTGTTTGGTACTGAATTTGTTAAAATTTGTTAATAATCATGGTTTTTTATCTTTTGCTGCACCAGGTTCAAACCTGGAAATTCCCACCACCAGGCCACTGTCTCATCATTAATTAGTTGATATAGCAAATGTACCATCAATGTTTACTTGTGTACAATTCGAATTTTTTAAGGCTAAACATTTTGGGCAAAAACTCAAACATTTAACATTAAGTATTTCCAATGAATATTTATGGCAACTTCATAATGTTTGGTATGCTCTGAATTTGATAAAATTTGGTAATAATCATGGTTTTTCATCGCTTGCTGTTCTAGCTTGAAATCCAGCATGGAAATTCCCTCCACAGGTACACAGTTCCACACTTAAATCATGTTCAATAAATATTATGTTTTGAATTTCAGTCTTCAAACGAACTTCCAAACGATTTGGCATATTCAGGTCCCTTTGGGTTGATAAAACAGCCATAAACCTACAAACACCAATTTCCATGCATTCCCCTGCAGTGCACCATTGGAGTTACATTTTTACCCACACCTATATTTTGAGGTAATAGAGCTTCACTTCATTGTCATTATGGAAAACTGGTGTATCGAAAAATTGTGATGAATAATCAGAGGTAGTCAGAGTAATAGGTTGACCATATTCATAGGTGCTGACTGGAGTTCCAAATTTCTGAGTAATTATTTGCAGGACCTCAGACACACTATAATTCAATGATATTAGCTGGACCATCAGACCCCCAGCCAAAATATGTGACCTTTACAATTTTTTTCACTATGCACTACCACGTAACTAGATTGCTTGCATTTCACAGTCATGATGCAGGGCTTTACAAAACTTTCACCTTACCGTTTTTGTTGCTCCATTGAACTATAATTATGGGCTACACATAAAAGTTTATGTAATCTGCATACAGTCCTGCGTCATGACTGTTAGGAAAAAAGTTTGACCTTTCTAAGAATTAGCTAAGGTGTTATTAGGCCATAAAAATCAGTGATCAGTAAAATTCAAATTAGGAGAGGGACACAACTTTCTCCTTTAGTGCCCTAGTTTTTAAAAACAATTAAAAACATTTCGAGGGGAGGTTCCGGATCGCATGGACCATCCTGGCCACGCCGCTACACATCAACTTTCTAGCTCACTATGGCTGTTAATCCAATCTGGCTTCACCGATTGGGTTTCGAAAAAACCAACATATATTGATGCAGCTTTGTTTATGATCCTATACAGCCATGAAACATGCTGCTGACACATTCCCACCATCTCAAGTTAAATTCTCTTATATTGGCAGGGTTACCTTAGTGAACTGTCCTTCCTCTCCCCACCACTCGTTTGCCAACTCTTTCCACGCAAGCCTTCCCTTGATGAAGTTCACTGCCACCAAGTTTCGCTACCACTATACCAGTGACCTCGTACTCCCTCTCTACTCCCCTTCTGGACATCCCGCAGCTTTCAAGTTCCAAGATAAATCCACAACAAAACTTGCCCCTATCCCACTAAAGCTAGTACGTTTTCACGTAGCCGTCTTTGAGTTGCAGTACACTGCGTGGCCAATCAGAAGTGATATCTTTAACGCAATTTGCCGTCCGAGTTGCCCATCTTTCAACTTAAGTCGCAGCCTGCGCCGCAGCAGGGAGTGAGGATCGACGCTTTGAGCCTGACATATGTTGGTCACGTGATTATTTCCCGAGGAATTTTGAGTCATTTTCAGATTGTTGACAAAAATTGAACTTCGGCGAGGCAGCCCAACGCCTTTACTCCTAGCGAGCATCCATTTTTCTTCAGAAAGATTATATTTCCAACATGAAAAGGAATAATTAGGAATACAGAACACGTCACGCTTCTTTTCTAATTACGCAGATCATAATCGTCTGTTGTCTTTCACTCGTTTGATAGATTTCTATCTTAAAATTCACTGCAGTGTTGTCGAAATCCTACGACGATTTGGAGATAAAATAAGTAAAATGAAAACTCTGGCAGAAGAGACAAACTTATTAGACATATTTTGCGACACAATAGCTACTCAAAAACAATCATGAAAAGGCCGATATGCGGGAAGAATTACAGAGGAAGACCAAGAATGGAATACAATTGGCATATAAGCAAGGAAGTCAAAGTGAATAATTATTTAGGAATGAAATAGTTCCCGGAGTGGAGAGCCGCAGCAAACCAATCTTCGGGTTGATTACTAATGATTATTGAAATTAAAATGTCATCTGGTGCAAAATTTAATGACCGAGTTACACTACTACTAAAATTGAATAAAGGGCTAATGTCTCCTCTGCTGCTCTTCACTCTAGCATTGGAGGCGAGACTCGAGAGCTATCGGTAGCGTGGAGAGCCTAGGGCCGCCGAAGTGGACGGGGGGCGGCGTACGTGCCCGCGCCTCGCTATGCCCCCGCTTCGGCCGCCAAGTATCTCTCAAAAGGCGAGAGAAATGGAGAAAAAACTACAATTTTTTCGTAGATACACAAAAATGCAGGTTTACCTCAAAGCCATCCTTCTAGGCGATATAAATTCAATTTTTCGAGTGGGGTATTTTAGACCCCATGAGGCAGTGCGGCACGGACCTCGCTCTCGGACCAGGATTTCAACACATGTGTTTTCTCATCAAAATTAATGTTTTAGCAGGAAGAACTTTCCATTTTTCAAATTTTCTAAAACCAAGAAAACCCTAGAACAATATGCACTTGCTTCCACACGCTCTGGGTCAACCATAGGTCTTATTTAAAGAGATTATTCTTCCATATCTACACAACAGTTTTAATGAAGCAGGGGAAGCTGGTTAGCAGAATTATTCTGTAGCTGCAAGTGGGGAGGGTTATTCCCTCAAGATATTGAAGAGATCCAGCTACCGGGCATTTCCATGTATGTGAGCCATCACAAAGTGGTCACGCCTATTTGAAAACTACTAGAAAGCACTACCTCTTTAAAAAAACTGAATTTTCCTTTATTTTAGCACAATTTGGTAAATAAACCTTGATTTTCCCCTGATTCCATAAGGACATCGATTATTGTCAGTAAACTACCGAGTGCACATGCTAATGAATGTACATAATAACAACAGTTCTTACACGCATGTACTGCTCAACTGGAGTAGTAGTGTCATTGACTGCAGGATGTGTCAGCAACTTGGTCACTTTTTTAACCAATACACAGGTAATAATCAGCCTAACGGGATAAAAAAATAATAGATCACGGAAGCAATGAAAAAAACTATGTAAAATTCCATTTTAGAAAATATAATGAATATATGTATATAAGACCTGGGTTTCGACATGTTATGCCATCATCAAGTGATCATCTGACGCCATCACATGATGATGACATAACGTGCCGAAACCTAGTTTGAAATAAATTATATTTTCTAAAGTGGAATTTTACCAAGGTAGTTCTTTTGTCATTACTTCACTGATGGAGAAATTCCACATAGTTAAGATTTTAAAAAAATGCGATATATCGCCTTTCTAAATTAGGACGTTATGTAAAATCCTTATAATGGGTTAATTTTATTGAAAATTTATTATAAAATAATATGCTTTAAATATAAAAGACCGCGTATGAGATAGGTGGGATTTTTACCTAGAACGGAATCGAATATTTAGTCTCACTCAACTAGCGATTCTTTAGGTCAGGGTTTCCTAACCCTTGGGCCCAGAATCCCACATGGGGTCGCGGAAGAGGTTCGAGTGGTCGCAAAGGAATGAGAAATCATCGCTTGATGTTTTAGTTGCTACAGTGTCGATAATGTAATTGGTGACAACACATTGTAGCACATATACTATAAACAAATTGTTCCTAATACAAATATATCTGGGTCGCGAGTGGTCGTCTACTATAATTGAAGGGTCGCGAGTAAAAAAGGCATGATTTAGGCGGCGAATATTAATGCTAGTTTGAATGTCATTGCCTTAAATGAAGCATTAGCATAAAGGCGCTCCACAGCAAACATCGAAGCCACAGAAACCAATTCGAGACACGGGTCGCGGCCGAACATCGCCGGAAACATCTCAATTTTCTTCTCTCTAGACTGCTTCCGTTACGTTTTTCAACGATAGCCCATTTACATTACTTTCAATCTAAGCGAAAATTCATTTGTAGGATACGAACAGTCTCCCACTTCAAGGTAATTAAGCGGAAACTCACTCGTCTCCTTATCACTAAGGATAAATATACACCATGGACAATGGTTCCGATGCGTACGCAAGATGTAGGTTTTTTTTTGGGGGGATGAGGTAGGAGCGTTGGAACGACGGGCATTTTGCTTTCCCATCACTTCTAATCTGCATTCGTTTCTCACTGCTTCCATTTCGGCTCGACCGAGTGACGCATAGGCGGAAGATAAGGCGTCGAGCGGTCATATAGGACTGTTATGTCTATCGCGCGATAATCTACACGGAAAGAATTTTTTCCGAGTGACGAAGGTATGAGAAACGGAATGTTCGAACGGAAGAATATTCGTCGACAGCATTCGAGAAAACTAGGGATGTCATTCGAGCACCGTATTTCCCGGCCCATGGGTCACACTTTGATTTTTCAGGGTATATCTTTTGAGGAAAAATATAATAATCAACATTCGTTAATGTTAACAATTTATACAAATAAAATGGGATTTTTAACATCCCAAAATAGCGACGGTAGTATAAGTAATCGTCGTTGAATCCCTTCTTGGCCTTCATTCCCCTGCTTCATTAAAATTATAGCTTAGATGTGGAACAAAAATCTCTTTAAGTAAGACATGTGGTTGACGCAGTGCGTGTGGAAGCAGCGCATATTTTGTTAGGGGTTTCTTAGTTTTCGAAAATTTGAAAAAAGAACAGTTCCTCCTGCAAAAAAAATCATTTTGGAGAGAAAACACACATGTTAAAATATTGGTCGGAGTGCGAGGCCATTAGCCTGTGCCGCATGGGGTCTGAAATACCCCACTCGAGAAATTGAATTTTTTCGCATCTAGCTACGCGGCCCGTCGGGGTCGAGGGGGCCACTGTCCCAGTCAGCTGATTTCTCCCGCCGCCTCCACGCCCCCCTGCGCGCCTTCCCCACAACCTTCTACCCTCCCCCAAACCATTCCTCTCCACACCGTAGCTAAGTATGCCCTAATAATTTGAAATTCATTTGAACTTCAGTTCAGATTTGAAGTCTTCCGTCTTTCTGTTTTACAACTGTTTGATACCGCCTCGTCAGAGACATTAAATCCGGTACTATAAAGCGAGCAATAAATGTATGTATGTGTTATGTAATGATTTTATCGAAAAGTAGTCATCCAATCTACCCGAATGGCATTGAAGGGTTTTGCGGTATAAGGAATTGAAGTATAGGTCCATATCCGCGAAAAATCTGTTTCGATCAGAAATTTAGGGGTCAAAGAGTAGTGCAGTAACCTACCACCATAAAAATCTTGGTCATACTCGAAATGTTGTGTGGAAAGACGTGTTGAATAATTTGGATTTCATTGAAGATTTTAATATGACTTTCTAATAATGTTTTAGTTACTTTATTATTATTTTACTTATTAGGTTTATTTAATTTCTATGCATATGTAAATGTATTTTAATAAAGGTTTTTTATTTTTTTATAAAATACAAAAATATGAAATTAGCATTCTAAACTTTTTCATTTTCGAGAAAACTTATTTACACCATTATTCATGAGATTTTGCATTTAAGAGAAAATATATAAAAATGTTAAAAAATTGTGCAAAAAACATACATTTCCATTTAATTTTTAAAAATTCTACTAAGTGTATTGAGCAAAGCTCGGCCCCCAAACATTCTACTTTAAAATGAGCAAGGAATTTGTTTTATGATACAGCGGCAATGAGACCGCCTATAGGTGTAGCAAAAATTGGTGGCACTCACTCAAGAAGAGCATGACGTCATGGAAAGGTCAGCTAGTACGAAAGGTTGGACAAAAGGACCATGCCTATGCTCGCTCATCAACGCTTGACTCACACTCAGCAACCTGAGGCCACGTATTACTATACTAGTATTACTATAGGAGTCTCAGAACTCTCAGACTCACCGCTGTCGAGGGCCACCAAGTTACGCTATGCCAATAAGTGGTACGTCTCAAAAGGTCAAGCTAGCAGTTCGAGGGAGAACAAGCAGTGCAGGCGATACATATGAGTTGAAAGAATAACGCAAGAAGATCTGATCAGTACCCAACGAAAGATTAATTAAAGTACTATTTGGGTATTGAGTTTTGCGACCTAGTTAGACATTATAACTGTGTTCACGTTATCAGTGTTCTTAAAGGAAACCACCATTACCATACCCTAAATATATCTGATAGTCGTCCGGTAATGATATCAGTCCTGACCGTACTTACGAACTAACAATTCTTTAGTAAAAGCAGCAGAGAGAGAATAGAACAATATGATACTGCGATTTGACCTATGATAACGTAGGCATAAGCGCGATGGGAGGTAAAATTGTATCTGCCAAATTAGTTAGTAACGGACACTATTTCAACAACTACTTTTCTGTTTATCTAGGAAGGGTAGATATGCATATTGAGAGGGCTTCGTCGATCAAGAATGATTTCTCCCAAATCCAGATCCCTCCCATACACCGTAAAACTGTATCCAACCAAACAGTAAAAAAATATAGATCGCAATACAGTAATAGTTAAAGAGAGATAATGAGCAGTAATCAGCCCTTTAATTTTCAATGACAGAGTCAGTCAGTTCGGTAAACGGAAACATGCATGCAATTTAAAGCTTGCCAAAGCAGGGTTACCATGCTCTCCTACATAACTGGGTTTGCAGGATTTCCTGCGTTTCCGCTAATGATTACGGTGGAGGTGGTGGTATGTGAAACTTCCCCATTTTTGAGGAAATTTTCCTTGAATCACCGGGGAGATGATAAGTAAAATAAAGAGAGAAGAAAATTGAATTACACGAAAGCATATTTTGCAAGACTAATGTATGAAGGGAACCAGCAGCCTTCGGAAAGTAATAAACCTAAGCTCTCTAACCCAAGTAGTCAACGAACCTACGAGAGGAAACAAAGTATAAGACCTTTTAGCTGACAGCCACCCTGCAATGATGAAACACGTCGGCATCCTCGAAGGCAAAAGTGATCATAAAGTCATTTTTGCGACCTTAATAACAACAGTACTCCACAGTAAAATCAAAACGTAAAGTCTACTTATTTGAAAAATGTGACTTCACTAAATTTGGAGAGATACTAGAAACTTCATTCTCGGAATTAGTAGCAACTACAAAATACGAAAGCACCAAAGTATCGTGGAGATATATTTTGGAAATTCTACGCAAAGGAATCGATGAATATATGCCACACAAACTCAGATGTGAGAGTAAAGGGCCTCGTTGGTATATTCGCGAAGTAAGGCGGGAGCTCAGGAGACAGAGGCAATTGCACTATTTATTTAAAAACTCTAAAAAGTTAGGTAACAAACCGACGGAACTAGAGGCGAGAGAAATTTACTTTGTTCAACGCTCAAAAACAAAATAATGCATATTACTCTTCGAAACTTTAAGAATAAAGTACTTAGCGCCACGGATCGTACCATTCCTAGAAATCACATTTAGCACGTCATTATCCGACGGCAAGGTACCTCAAGACTGGAAAATAGCCAACATCTCGACAATATTTAAAATAGGAAACAGAAATTACGCAATAAATTATCGGCCTATGTCTTTAACATCGCTATTGTGCAAGATTCTCGTACACATTACTGTTAGAAATATTATGACCTCCTTGGACAAACGGAACTTCTTACACCACAGTCAACGCGGCTTCCGGAAGGGTAGATCTTGCGAAACACAGCTTGCGCTCTTTCTCAATGAAATCCTAAAATCAGGTGAATAGAGAAAAACAAGATGACGCGTTATTCCTTGATTTCAATATAGCATTCGACAAGGTTCCTCACAAAAAAACTTATATTTACATTATAATCATGCGGGTTAAACCTAAAAATAGCTAATTGGATTCGTGACTTTCTAAGTGATCGTAAGCAAAAAGTAGTGATTAACGGTATCAGCTCTGATATGGTAAGAGTGACATCCGCCGTCCCACAAGAAAGCGTCATCGGCCCCCTTTAATTTATCATTTACATAAATACCCTCAGCTCTCGAGTTAGTAGTAACTTTAGATTATTTGCAGGTATTCGGTAATCTACCGCGAAATCGGCGAAGATGCGGACTAAAGAAGTTCTATCATCGGACCTAAACAACGTTAGCTCTTGATTCCAGGAGTTCCCTTGAACTAAATCTTAGTAAATGCACTGCAGTACACTTTCTGCGGAAGTCAACTCACCAACACCATGTCTATACTCTACACTGCGGGTGGAGTACCTAAGCATAAAGTCGTCAGACGAAGTAAAGTATCTGGTAATTACCTTAACTTCAAACCTATATTGGAGAACACACATATTAAATATATGCGGCACAGCCTTAAAGAAACTAGGATTTATCAAGCGTGTAGTTGGAAGATCCTAGGATGAAAAGTGAAAGAGAGGTGCTACTTCGCTCTGGTTAGGCCACACCTCGAAAACGCCGCTAGCATTTGGGACCCTGGACAGAAAGATTTGATTCGAAAAATAAATAAAATACAATGGAAAGCTGTGCACTTCGTTAAAAACTGCTACGAGTGAACAAAGAGTGTTTCACTGCTTTTAGAGGGATTAGGTTGGGATCTACTAGAGACTCGGAGGCTACACGCAAGGTTTAGATTGTTGGAGAAATTCCGAACAGGTGTGTTACAGTGTGACACAAGAATATCATTTTGAAGCCATACTGCATCTCTAGGTCCGGCACCTTGGCCACACACTCTCGTATGCTTTCCTCTCCCCGACGTCATGCTTCCCTCAGGCGATTGTCCCTAAGTTTTTGGAAACTTAGTACCACCACAGAGTAATGATCATGATTGAAACTCACCTGAGGTTTACTACTGATGGAAATATGGGAGGGAAATGAAAGACACGAGAGTAAGACGGGGCCGAGGCGCTATTTTACTCACACATACAGGAAATGGTGAACAGTCTTTGGGAGTAGCCTGGGGCGAAATTCGAGGTAGGAAAAATAGAGATGAAAGAAGAGAACTGGATAGCGTCTCAACGCACGAAAGTGAAGACTGTTATTTTTTGCGAAAAAATTATCCACCTAACAAGGCGAGCAATTTGTCCTTACATTTTAGAACAATTCCCTCCTTCGTCAGATATAATTTCCAATTTGCATTTGACTCGATTAATCATCACGATACCGCGACAGTTTTGCTAAAATTCCTATGCTTTCGGCGTATTAACAGCACAAATGGTACATTCAATATGGCCGATTGCGCATTTTAATGTCTTCAGTATTCCCCGGTGCTATCGCACCGTGTATTTCCATTGGTTCTCTTCTACACTTTACGGTAGTAAGATATTCTTTAAGGTGGCTGGATCTGTAATCTTGAGTCAGGGCCCGTCCTAGGCATTTTTCAAGTGTAAGCGAACTATAATTTCGGCGCCCCCCCCTCCTCCAGAAATGCCCCAAGTAGGTAGGAGGGCGGTTTCTCCCCGAGAAAAAAAATGAAAATTAAGGCCTCATTAATAGAAATTTAGGAATATTTTTGTCTTCTGATAATCTTACGATTAGAGCTATAAGATACGAGGGAGTTTTTGTTGAGTTGACATAAACAGCAGGTGCCGCGTGTTTAAACATACGACGTGTTTTTTTAGAGCACCGTGCGCCGCTAAGTGTAGAGAATCGCGTTATTTGATGGGTACGTGTACATGTGATGCTACGTACGGTTTTGCAGACGCATTAATTTGTACGATTAATTAAACATATGATAAATCTCATAAGCGCTTTCTTTCTCTTGTCTTTGTCGACAAAATTCTGCGCATTTTGGGTCTATATATTTTGAGGGCTTGTCGGGGCGCCCCCCTAGCCCGGCGCCCTACGCGGCCGCGTAGTTCGCTTACACCTTGGTCCGGGCCTGTCTTGAGACACTGAGTGCACATTTGAATAATTTTCCAAGTAAGTCGGGAAAAAATTCTTGGACCACATTTCATTCAAGTGCACCTGTTTATGCGTAGGAAATCATCATACAGGCAGAAATTGAAAAGGTACAAGAATTACATTTTAATGTTTTTTCCATAATTAAAGCATGTGACTAGAGTTTTCGACGCGGTATTCGAAATGGACGAAATTACATTGAAGTATTTTTTTTCGAACATTGGACTCGGCGTGCACCTTGATATTCGTTAGCAACAATTATAATAATAAGAAATGTGTTATTCCGCGTTTTGAAGAAAATCTGTACATATAAAATCGAATTATTACGAAATATATGTCATATGCCATAAGGCTATGTGTTAAAATGCCATTGAATTGCCAAACAACCAAATCGGTATGATGCATTTTATCTTTCATCTATAGATATCACTAATGAAACTACGCATGCAAATTTTCACGCAAATCTGTATCTAAACAAAAATCACTCCAACCACCTTAATGTCAGAAAGTGCAGATGACGAAGCGTTACGCTAAAGCCTGTCAGCCATGGTACTGCTGCCGGCACTTTTGAGCTCATCACTAGATCCGAGCGGAAGGTTGGTGTGAAGATAAATCAGAAACAGATGCAGGTAATGGGGGCTAGGCCAATTACGTAGAAGGGCATACATCGGAACAGGGTGGACTGTTTTCGAATCTGGAAACTTGCCGCATTTAAATAAGCCCTTGTTACAAATTTCCGCACGCATTTATCTGTAGATCACCAGAAAAAGTTCATTTTCTAAGGCTTTTTACGGAACATGCTCATGTTCCTAAGAAATACTTTCGTAGAATGTATGTAGCCTTCAGAAATCCATAGGAAACTTCCCCGGCATTTTTTAGCTAGTGCTCTCTCTTTCGGAGGAGTTTATGAAAAGCAGTAAATATGGTCAGTTGCTAATGTCCTATCAAATATTTGACAGTGATTAACTCAATAATGATACTTATGAATGAAGTAGCTAACTTAAGCCTAAAAAATATTTAAGGAATTCCCATGTAACTTATTATGGAATTTCTACAGAATGTAATAGGTAAAGAATTTATGCGGATTGCAATCAATAAATTCAACAGAATGTGCTGAGGAAGTCTACAGAAGGTGTTCAGGAACTCTGTGGAAATTCCTTCAAAAAGTTTTTCAATATTTTGAGCAATGTCGACAGAAATTTCTACGGAATCCTGAAAAAATATTTTTTCAAAGAAAGTGTACATAATTTTCGAGTTGTAAAAGTAACTGTTGATAGAAAGGGGGGACACAACTGAGGCAGGACAAGTTGGTGATGCCAGGATTATTTGGAGGAAAGGAGGAGAGAAACCCAGCGACGCATTAGCCGACTCTAAACGAAAGTCGCCAAGGGGTACACACACGTTTACGTCCCTATCGACGGGCGGAGCACTGCTATGGAGGTACACTCAACAAGGCACCCGAGTTGCATTCGGGGAATTACTAAGAGGGTTACTAGGTGGACCTCGACAATCAGTGAAATGAGATGGCCCGAAGAAGGAGACTTCTGGAGCGGAAGTTA
Organism: Pyrrhosoma nymphula; assembly: GCA_963573305.1. Classification (NCBI taxonomy): domain Eukaryota; kingdom Metazoa; phylum Arthropoda; class Insecta; order Odonata; family Coenagrionidae; genus Pyrrhosoma; species Pyrrhosoma nymphula. The sequence continues at coordinate 64,009,772 of OY754330.1, read as the reverse complement.
TTGAATTATTCACACCGGATCGCAAAATGGTTACGCTGGAGTAGGCATAATGCTCAGGAAAAGTGGAGGACTACGTGTGAAGAGCTTCCTGCAGTACAGTGAGAGGATTATAATGGTGAAGATTGAGACCAAGCCTACAGATACCATTGTGGTGAAGGTTTACATGCCTACATCGGACTACGAAGATGAAGTGGAAGGATATCACGGAAGTAATAAAGCGTGTAAAAGGAGAAGAAAACCTAATTATTTTAGGAGATTGGAACGCTGTTGTTGGCGAAGGTAAAGATGGAAGAATAACAGGAAAATATGGGTTAGGAAATCGAAATGAGAGAGAAGAAAGACTTATAGAATTCTGCACACAGCACAAGTTGGTGGTGGCAAACACATTGTTTAAAAACCACCAACGCAGAAGATATACCTGGAAAATGCCCGGGGACAGAAGAAGATTGTGTATTTACCTCTTTATAAGGATTTAGGTAGAAAGAAATCAGTTCCTAGCAATCCAGTTACGTTACGAAAAACAGGAAATAAATGTTACAATACGAACTAACGCTCACTTGTGAGACAATGTCCAATGACGACTGGCAATTAAAAACAGACGACAAAACGAAACGTAATGACAACGCCATAATTACGGCGCGCCGGGTCATCTCATCACTCATAGATCGGCCATAATCGGTTATGTCCGCCCATATTAGTCTAGTCTAGGGCTCTCGTCGGTCGCGTGCGGGCGGTCAGTTTTCCCGCGAACTTAGATTTGCTAATTGTTTATTCATTGCATCACCATCACCTGTCAATGAGCGTATCTGGCAAATGCATTTGCTGTACTACGTTGGCATGCAGGACAATATTTTCCTGTAAACAACGCTAGGAAGGGTTTTGATAGTTGCAATAATCAAATTAGAGTAAAATATATAATACAAGTCCATCACTTTTATTTTTTGAACATTTTTCCAGCCAGGGGGGCGAAGCGGTACACCTCCCGGTGGGCCAGGCCGGGCCTGGATCTCAGTGAAATGACCCGAAGAAATAATGACCACTCTTAGTGCAAATCAGTTACCTTGGTGTATGTGTTAAGATTATTTGGTACCTTTGTTACTGGCGACAATGTATCACAGAAAGCGGTGAAAGTGCCATTTTACAGTCTTCTTTCATCTACGAGCACCTGATGAGACACCAAATCTGATACCATAGATTAATTAGGAGAATAGATGGAACCGTACGGTACGCAGAGGCGGATTAAGGTCGTTGTTTGGGGCGGGGGGGGGGGCGTAATTGCTACCTTTAACCCATTCAATGCGGATGCCTTGAATTCAAGGCATCCCGTGCAAGCCAGAGGCGCGGATGCCTTGAATTCAAGTCATCGGTCCCTTACTTTTCTCAGTTTTCCCCAGTTCCCAAGCGTCGGCGCTGACACTTGCAACTTCCTTCCGCGTCTTAGGCTTGCTCTAGGCACACGTGGATGAGTTTCGTTCTTTGCTGGATGTGTTTTCGTTTTATATAAATAAAAGAAAAAAACCCTTCAGCGTGGGAATAAATGTCATGTCAGCAGGTCAGCATTGAATGGGTTAAGGCCCTTAAACCGCCACTGACGGCACTCTAGCACTGTGAAATATTTAAATTATTAAAATGCTTAATTGGCCATATCAATGGATCAGTTTTGCAGTTAATAGATCAAAAACATATGGTATTAGTAGCAGCAATGTCACGACACCGTAATAATGTATCTAGAAAAATGCTAAATGGAAATGATTTCCACAAATATTATCAGGATTGCAACAGACCAGAAATTGTGAAATTCCGGGACATTTCCACGTTTTCCAGGCCAAAATTGTCATTTTTCCAGGTTAAAATATCCGTTACCTGATAATTGTGTATTTTAAAGAAGACGCAAGAATAGGACGCATATTCTATGGGGGAATACAGTATCCCAACGGAATGCCACTATCGCTCTGGGCGAAAATCGGCCTCCATTCTGATAACATCTTGTTCTTAGGTCTCGGCCACGATGAGGGCCACCAAACTATGCACCTGTACGGAATCTGAGGAGAAAACAAATATTCCATCGTCCTCAGCATGAGTGTAAGGAATAGGACCTGAAAGTTTATTTTAGGGACATGATTAATTGTTGAATCCGCATGCAAGCAATCGAATCCTATCTTCTATATCCCTGTCATCCAAAACAAAAATTAGCCTTTATAAAACAATAATTTTTCCAGTACTGATCTACGGATCCGAAACATCGAAGCTGTCAAAGGAGGAGGAGAAAAAACTAATAGTATTCGAGAATAAGTTATTCCGGAAAATCCCAGACCAAAGAAGAAGGACACTGGAGAAAAAAACACAATAGAGAAATCAGGAAATTATACGAACATCCAGACATAATAAGTGAGATCAAGTCCAGAAGAATCAGGTGGGTTGGACATATAGGAAAGAGGAGGGATGTCTGCTGAAGGAGGTACTACATTGGATTCCTGAAGGAAGAAGACCACGTCTAAGATGGTGGGACCAAGTGAGTACGAATATGCAAAATATTGGAGCAGCAGAAAGAGAGGCAGAAGATCGATCCAGGTGGAGGGGATTTGTTGAATAATAAATATGTGCTCCAGTGCCTCATTGTCATGTATATTGTGGTGTGTACCACTTAATGACAAATAAATTATTATTCAGCCGAGGCACTAAAAAATCCAAGTCCAAACACAAAAGACAGTGCCTATAATGATACTCCTCACTTCTTGAAAACAGTAAGGTTTTTACAAGGAAAAGCAACTTTCCAGGCTAATTTCCCTTTTTCCACGACTTTTCCAGGTCCATTTTCAGTTTCCATGACTTTTCCAAGTTTTCCAGGCCTGCATAAACCCTGATTATGCATTAATCATAAAATGTATGGACCGTATTCGATGGCCATGTTTGGCGGATAATTTGTTTTTTAAAAGCAGGCTTCAGTTTCGTGCGATAAGACGCCATCTACGCTCTTCAAACAATACCTGATACAGAAATCTCAATAGGGTGAATGGAGAGTGCAATGTGTGAACTCGATATTAATGAATTCTGTAAGGTTGGATTTTTTTGCTATGCTCATAGCAATTTTTCTTTTCCGCATTCAACATCACGATTACGATTCTGTCAGTATGAGAAAATAAATATTTTCAGTTACATAAAACATTACCAGGAAGAACACTCGAGTGCGAAGTCAAATTTTCTATTCGTAATACTTACTACATGTCAAAAAATGAAGGAATGGATCTTGAAATTCCTTATCCGAGAAAACATTACCATAGGTCAAGAAATGCTTTAAAAGTCGCGTTGTTTTGTTAAAAAATTCAGATGGTTTAAAAAATAAGCGAAATGTTCAATTAGCCCCTCCCTAAAAGGAAGTTTCAAATAATCGTATTGTTGCTCACTGGAGTCGAAAAACTGAAGGATTTACACAAGGGTTTAAACATAAGCAGTGGCGTACGGACGGTTTAGGGTTTAAACTCCCCCCCCCCCCCCCAAAAAACATGTTTTCCTGAATTCGTTTTCGTTCGTTTACCTGAACTAGCGTTTAGAATTTTGCTAATTGGGCTGAAAAATATAGTTGAATTGTCGTAACGAAAAGTATATGTCAATTTAATTATTTTTTTAGAGAATAATAATCAAAATATCATTTTATGATGATGCACAAATATTAATGAAACCCCCCCCTGAAGCCAATCCTGCGTACGCTACCATACATAAGGGTTTATACATTTCTCCGTTGAAAAAATCAGCGCTCGATTATAATGAGAAGAAATTATGCAGAAGAGATTGACTAAACAAAAGGTCGCAAGGATTCGAAAAAAATGCATGAGTGTTTTTTAAGTCTTGAAACGATAATCCCTAAAACAGCGAAAAATCCCATTTCCTTTTCTAGAAAATGGGCAATTATTGTATGAATGCATTCAGTTATGTGTGCACGTAAGATTTAGCTCGGAAATTCTATAAAGATTCTAGACACAACATCACTAGGGTTTTAGGAACGAAACATTCATCGGAATCAAGTCTAACCCTCGAGAGAATTCGTAAAGGGACCGAGTTTGAAGCCAGAAAAGATTTCCGGGCCAAATGGTGACAAGCACGGGAATGTTTGGGGACTTCAAATACGAGAATTTTATTTAAGACTTCAGAGACTCTGAATATTATGAGTCTTAAGAATAGGAGAGCGTGAATGAGGCAATGCATGAGTGTAAGATAAGCAAAAGTGGTTCGTAAGGATAGGGCGTTATGGAGGAAATTATGAAAAGGGAGCCAGTTTTCTAGGGCCATCGACAACGACTAAATTCTTTTACTTTGCCTACCCCGAAACGGAATGGCGTGATGGATGTGTGTATGTAAAACATGATAAATCACTTTTAGGGCAATGTGAATCGGAGTAAATTGAGGAGCAGAGAAGTGAGTGATGGTTGGAATTGCAACAAAATGATTTTCAGAGACGCTCCAAAAATTAAATTCCTCAGCACGACAATTCCTTCATGTATTCGCCTGAAGAAAAATGACAATCCGATCGAAGATATATCTCCAGATATTATGTGCTTAATCGCGGTAAAGTTTGTTCATAAATTAGCGTTTATTCGTAGACCCTAACTTCGACTTTAACATAACGTCTCTTGACCGGTAGGCTACCTTATATAATACTCTGCAAGCCACCTCAAGGGTGTGTGGAATGGAGTAGATTTTCGCCGACACGCAATGCACTGTATCCAAATAAAGTTTTTGAAACTACGACTCCTCATTTTTCCAGAATGGCCAAGAAAAGAGACGATCGGAATAATCTCGAATACTGGACTTTTCTGGGAATACTGGAAAACCTTGAATGCTCAATTTTCCTGGAATTTCCTCGACGACTTTCTTTCTCAAAGACAAAGAGCAAAGAAAGACAAAGCTCTTTCTTAGCTCGTATTCCTTGCATTGTTGTGTCCCCGGGCTCTCCACGTGGAGGTGGCTATGAGTGAGTCATGAGCCCGAGCCGAACTTATCGCTCCCAAGATACTGTGATATCAAGCAACTCTTCGTTCTTTTTAATCTTGCACCCTTTGCCTTCTCTCCTTGTTTTCCTTGCTTCTAGGTAATGCAATTTCAATTTGAAACGAATTAGGCCATCCACAGGTTTCAGAACGATTTACAAAACCCATTCATTTTTTCTGTCAACACCACTAAATGGTGAGTACTACGGAAAAAAATCTGATTTATTACTCAAAATACGTCTCGCCCTATTTTACTCTACATTTACATAATGTACTGTAAGCCACCTCCAGGGTGTTTGGCAGGGGGAAAATTATTATAAATGTGCACTGAACCATGCCCTACCAAAGTTAATGAAGCTACGGCTATATAAATGCATTGCAAATACCTGTCAGGAGGTACAATTTCACCAACACGCACAACAGGCATCTTTCCTGAAACTAGAAGTATTAATATATTTTGCAATAACATGAAAAGAGATACAAGAGTTACACAGGGAACACGCGAGACATGCTGTTGTCGGAACGCTGACTAGCCCCGCGAGGCACAATCATATGGCCCCTTCTCCTTCCCTACTTTAATTAATTCAGAAGAGCGCTGGACATCTTGGCGCCGCGAAGTCAGCGGGAAACACTCCCCGGCTAGGTTATCGAAAGGTGACCAACGATGAGCGTAGTGCCGGTAGCGCCCATAGTGCATTCGGGACGGTTATGCTAGACGTGACCATGTTCATCGTTCTGCCGGTTCTGCCGATAGTCGTCGCTGCCCGAAGCCCCCTTCCCGTCACCCGGAATCCACCTACCTCCACAACTTCCTTCCCGGGCCAGAGTTCACACAGGCATTTGTAACAGCAATTACTTTATGTTTAATAACAGTCATATTGTAAAAGCATAAGACTAGAGACAAGGAAACTACGTGAAAACATTCGTGTGGGCAGTGGCACTCTACGGATTAGAGGCATGGACCATTGGAAAAACTGACCAGAAAAGAATAGAAGCCTTCGAGACCTGGTTCTGGAGGAGGATGCTGAAGATCAAATGGACGGATAGGGTGGGAAACGAGGAGGTATACAGAAGAATTGGAGAAGAAAGGGCACTGTGGAGCACCATACGCCAGAGAAGAACACGGTGGGTTGGCCATGTCATGAGACACAACAATTACATAGGAAGCATAATGGAGGGAAAAATTGAAGAGAAAGTCCCCAGAGGAAGACCAAGAGACAAGTACTTGGGGCAAGTCAAGAGGGATACGGGGAAGAAGAACCATAGGGAAGTGAAGGAACTGGCATGGGAGAGGGCGAAATGGAGGGCTGCAGTATACCATTCCTAGGATTGTTATACTATGATGATGAATGCCGGAAAAATATGGGTAAATATGATAAAAACTCTCAGATTACCACACTATTAATAAATGTGGTAATAACAAAGAAATGAGTCCTTACGGCTAGCTTTATTATTTAAAAGTAATGGCTCCAATAGCCGTAAATCTCAGTAATGTTTGTGGCTATTGGAGTAATTAGCTTTAACAAATGAATATGGTACTTGGCGAACGAAAGTGAAGCCTAAATGTTTTTACGAAAAGTGACCAAGTCATATTCAGATGAATATTCAAGGATTCCTACCATATCCGCTACAATTTTTGACGCATTTCATTCAAGCAAATTTGTACCTAGGCTAGATATTCTTTCCAGCTCTCTACACCCAAAGCCAAAAATCCTCTTCTTCCCTACTCTCTTCCTCACGTAACCAACATTCTCCCAACACAATCAACCTTCGCAACGACAATCGCAACCTTGAAATTACCGAATCTCCGTATTTACTTCCTAGCCCCATACACATACTCTCACTTCTTTGGTGAAGCCTCCTCTCAACTCCCACACTCCCCGAATCACCTAAAAAAATTAGTAAAAAAGGTAACTTTAATTCCAACCAGATATTCACAACTAAGGGACCAGCTCATCCACCTGCCAGCATACTAATTTACACCCTAATTCATACCTATAAATGGCAACCTCGTCTAACCTATAAATTATAATCTCGAGTCATAGGGAAACAGGCCATATCCTTTTACAAGTAACCCCAAAACATTCACAAGTAACCCCAATGCCAATCTTTTTCTCATCCATCGATACCATTCCAAACCACCCAACAAATTGCTTTAGTCCTTCATCAAGCCTATCTCTCATTTATCTGACTTCCTTTCTACCCATAGTGTTTGCCACGATACAGCATTACAAAATATATCGAATAGCATTTTTAAACAACAAAAAAGCTTAGTAAAAACGATTTATTTACCGTTCTGGGGCCCGAATTCAATATGATATCGTTGTTTCTTGCACAAGTGAAACTTATAGTGATGCCTATGAGCTAAACTGTAATTTAAAGGGTTAACTGTAATTAAAAGTTGAAATCAAATGCAAAATTCGGATAATTTTCTTTGAACCCTTACAGCTAACTGCAAAAACAAGACGTGTGGTTGAAACTATCTTCCAATAAATATGTTCACCGCTTTCTGGGTCACTATACATGAAGGCCACTTATAGTATGATTTAAATAATTTGTAGCCAGTACATGCCCTGCCCATCGTAGTCTATTGATTTTTATGAAGTTAGATAGGCGTACTTCACCGAATATTGGTACCGCTCATTATTGCTTTTTAGTCTCCCGTGTCCATTCTCTTCCACATGGCCTTCGTAGTACCTTCATTTCAAATACATACAGCATTTTTTCTGATCTCTGCGTCAATGTTAGTATTTCTGCGCCATACGTATGTATCCACTAAGCGGATTAGTGTTTTGTATAGATATATTTTTGTTTGTCTGTGTACGTATCTTGATTTTAGCAAGTGTATGAGTGAATAGTATGTCTGGCTTGCTAGTATCATTCTTCTCTTCACTTCGGTCAGCTTCTCATCTTCATTTGTTATCATGGAACCGAGGTACACAAAACTATCCACGTATTCTACAGCATGTTCTCCCATGTGCATTTTTTCTTATTCTGTTTTTTCCTGAATTGTGTCAACGCTATGCGGGGAAACCCAGGAAAAGATGGGCGGACAAGGTGGAGAGTGATGCAAGGGATATCCTTGGAACCACGAACTGGAAGGAGGTAGCAACGAATAGGAACGATTGCAGGCGGATTCTGGAGGCGGTCAAGAAGCCCGTATTGGACTGTGGTGCCAAGGATGGATGGATGGATCAAATAAACGGTTAATCTATGTGCATGGTGGAAGCTTGGCGAGCATATTCCGTAAGAGTGAGGGAACCAAATGATATACGCATACGTATAATGGTACGGACGGACGGAGAGAAGACCGAGGGGCGATTCAAGAGTGGTCGCGGATTTGTGATCTCGTGCCAAATGGGCGAGGGGTTTGAGAAGGCTATTTTTTTAAATAGTGATACTTGGAAATGAGGAATCAAACTTAAATGTTTTGTTGTCAACATTTAAAAAAAAGTGATAGTGATAATACTTTCCTCTTCATTAAAATTAAATGTCGCCTGCAACAGTGCTGTAAGTGTTAAGCAAATAAAATCAGTTTGCTACAAACATGAGATAATGTAGTAAAAACTGCTGTGCTGGAAGTTCATGTCAATATTGGGATTTGATTAGGGCAGGTATTCCAATATGCTAAGAGGCATAATGGAATTGTGCAATTGAGTGTATAAAGATATTGATGACGTGGATTTAGTTTAAAGCATCATTTTAGTCATCAGAAAGTGATTAGGAAGCATGAGATTTTCAAGAAAATTGAAGAATAAACTTAGAAGAAGGAAGGGAGTTTGGGTTCACAGAGATTCTGTCGTGAGGTTTGGTGTCGAGGTGGACCACGAGTCAACTAAGCTATTGCTACAAGGCATGAGGGTTGGGAAGGGTGTTTATTTTATCCTTAGGCACTTGGACTATGGCTGCGGAAGGAGGATGCTCAATTGGTTAAACGTAGTTTGAGAAAATATCGCCGAAATGAGTATTACAGTGAGAGATTTCGAACTCCTCAAGTAAATTCTGTTTTAGTCCTGGAAGTAAAGCAAAAAACGAGCGTTTCGATGCAAACGGTCGGGTAGTTCTAATTTTTTAATATATTGTTTGGGTTTGGACTAACATTATAAATTTAAGTTTTCGACCGTCGAGCAGGTAGGTTCAAGAATTCTTCCTCCCTGAGTAGCTATTATTTAACTTGCTAATACATGATAGATACATCTGTCTTTCCGTGACTTTTCCAAACGCAATTCTGTAAGCGAGAGTGAAAGATTTTTCTCGCTTGGTTAAATTGTTGGCAGGAAGCGACTACCTACGAGAGACAGTCGATAACGATGTAAGAATTAAAACAGAGTTTCGATTATCCGAGTTCCAGGTTGGAACTTCCAACTAACCGAGGTTCCGTATTATCCGAGATACAGATACTTGTGTATTGGCTGTACCAAGTCAGTTTAGCTCATGCAAAGGAACGCCAGGATTTTGCAACCGGTTCGATTACCAAATAAAAGGCGATTCCAGAAATATTTTCTCCCAAACATGTCGGAAAATGAAGTACAACAAAAGCATAGAAATATCTTATTTTTGTCGCAATTGATTCTCGCAGATGAGCCTTCTGAGTTATTATGATTATCCGATGTGACCTCAGACCACATTACCCCGGATAACCGAGACTTCACCGTACCACGGAATATGACTCATTGATTGGAGTCGATAGACCACAGAAGTCGCTGGAATGTCTTAACAATTTAAAGAATAGCTCAGATGCGCACCATTCACCACTAACAATAAGACTAGAACAGATCGAGGAATAAATCCTTCCGAAACACATCTCAGTAATCATTCCCCTCTCCTGCCACTGTTCCTTTTTCTCATCCCTTTCCTTTCTGAGATCGGTGTCCTAACACCCCCTGCCACACGTCCTTTCGGCCGAACGCGTACTTGGAGACGTACGAAAGTTATTAACTTTATTCATAAAACGCTTTCCTTGAGTCCGCGTGGGGATTTTGAAATACATCCCGTGGAAACTCAATGCTGGAAGTTACAGATTTGTACATCATGAGATTTCAAACGGGTCGAATCCTCTATAGCTCTAGAGCTATAACGGATTCGTTGGACTTAAGGGCTTAATTTCGGAGAAAAGGAGTTCAGTCGAGGGCTGAATGAGGTACACCCAAGATTCTAAATATCGGCTGTCGCGGCCGATATACCGGTACCGTTTGAGATCCGCAACCGACTATGCGTTGCGATTTAATTTTCCACTTTGGAACGTACCACCCGATACATCGGGCCGCCACGTATCGGTCGCATGCCCCAGAGTTATTTTAGGAGGGAATTTTTTTTTCTACGTCTTGCCACTGAAATGGCCATTGAGTACATTTAGCAATAAAGCCCTCGGACTGAAACAATACGAGGGGATTTCTTTCCACCTCTCATCAGTGCCTCCAATGCCTTCTCCTCTTCTCCACGCCCGTCGCTGCTCATTCCGTGGGAATGTATCGCCCGATATCCGGTAGGTATCCGATACGCCGGAGTCAAACCGGTAAGAACACGACATCCGCTATTTAGAACCTTTGAGTATACCGAAATATAAGGACCACCGAAACTTAAGAAGTGCGATTTTTAAAACTCATCAGTGTGCACAGCTACTACTTCCTGAAAGAGACAAGAGAAAGAGAAGATGAGACGCGTCGGTAGCAACGCTTCAGCGGCAACAACGCCCACTTGGAAACGTGAAATATTCTTTCTTCCCGAAGGGGGGGGGGGGGCTGGATTCCGCCGCCCACGAGCGAGAGGCGGGAGGGATTGGGGACGAAGGGGAGCGCTCGGGTCATCTTGAGAAAAAATACTCTCCCGGCGGCCGAAGTAGAGTAAACACCCGACGGTGTAGAGGGTGGGGGGTACGGTATGAATCCGGAGAAAAAAATAATAAAACAACGGAGAGAAGGAAATGCAACAACGCCGCTATCTTCCCGAAATCAACGATACCAACTTCTGAATTAGCAGCAAAATTAGATCGTTTCCTGACTAATTGGTCATCGACCGAGGAATCGGGAAGATACAATTACATCGAGATAGCTATGGCAGACAGAGATTTTACTTTACTCTCGCTCGGCCACATCTCTAGTACATACTATTTGTTGTAAGTATTATATATTAAGTATTTGGAATACGCGGCATCTAAAGTTCTGTAATACGGAACTTTAGGGGAATCGGACATAAGAATCACTCTCCTCGGATTTTAATGACGTTAATTTGTGTTGTCTTGAGGGGTGGGCTCGAACTTGTATTTAATAAATGCACTGAGGTACGTTATTCACGAAAGAAATCACATCTCCATCATACCATCTATGAAGTGGGGGTATATATAAAAGTAGCATTTGTAGTCGAATACATGTGAATCACCATAAATTAAGGCCTAACGTGAGGCAATCAAATTCTCGAAACATTTGCGGGACTGCATTAAAGTAGAAAGGAAGATACAAAAGGATATCTAAACAAATTGCGTCAGAAACGACCGATCAAAGACCACCCACTTCGCGCAATCGCCTTCGAATGTCTAAGAAAACAAATGGGAGTAGAGAGGAACCCTATTTTTTCGCTGAATGAACTCCTGAGGTATATGAATGTTATTATCCGCCACGAGTAATCATCGACACATTTCAAACGCCATAAAAAACCGATCAGTGAAATAAATTATATCGGTGATAACTTCGCGTAGTTCCAGCGGAATATATTTTTCTTCACTTTCGACATCGACCGGTCACCGAACGTGGAATAAATTGTACCTCACAAGAAAAAAGGAAGACGAATGGAGAGGGGGAAACTGCTAATTACTCTATAAAAACACCCCACGGAAACACGAGTGCTCGAATCCTCCCTTCTCTTGGGCACAATACGAGCCTGCGCACTTGAAAAGTATAAGCGATACCATAAGCACGTGGAAACCCGACTCTACCCGGCTGCAGGTTTCGCCGGCGAAAAACCTAAGTTCTCAACACGTCGGACACAACTCTGGTAGAGACACGCGACCATATGCACACCATTTTCACAAACGCGACAGAATCCTCGAGTCATGGAGATCCTGCATCTTTTAGCTCTCGGACCAAAAGATGGACCTAGCGGCTAGCGGCATGGAACGAAAAAGTTTCAAACCTGTATATCCACATGGTACAAAATATTCTAACAAACGTGGAACACTTTGTCGCTTGGATTCTGCGACACAAATGAAGTCCCCAACACTAGGTACACAATTTTCACAACACGATAACCTCGAACCAAAGAAAAAGTAACGGAAAAACCCGCATTTTGCTTCCGGAAAAATAATACGGCGGAATGGTACATACAAAAATAAAGAAATATTTTGTATTTCCCCAGCGATACGTCTAAATCAACGCTTCTTGGGCTTCTCATTCCTCGCGAGGAATATTACATCACCCTTCACCCACGATGACAATGAGAGCATTTCATCGAAAAGCCTAGACGATCAAGAAGAATCACAAAAGGTGTGAACCCTACGAGAAAACGCCAATTCGAACGCAAAAACGAAGTTCACACCGAAGAGTGAGAGAGAGAATAAATAACTTACCTTCTTCTGGTCACCCATACCGGAGCAGGATAAGCAGCAATACGGTTGCGAATTCGATTTGGTTGAAAGGGTTGTCTTCACGTCCGACCTCTGATATGACAACCACCTGACGCCTTCCAAGGAGTGACTGAGCCGCGTGGTCTGAGCTCGCAAACCTTTCGTCGCGCATTCTGTAGAGGGCTGAGAGGGGCGGGTAGGGTCTGGCGGCGCCGAGGTGCGGCGGGTGAGGGGGCGGGTAGGATCTGCCGGAGCCGAGGTGCGGTGCGGTGGGAGAGAGAAAGAGGGGAGGCGGGTGCGGGGAGATGCGAAAGGGTTTGGCTCAGCCAATGGCAGTCGCGAACACTTCTCGGCGGGTACATGACGCAATGTAAGTTTTCATCGCCGCCTCATCTTGCCGGCGGAACACCCGAACTAAATCCTGGAAAAGATGGTTGAGAGATTTCCTTTTATCTATCAAGGGTCTCTACCTCTACTACTATGTATCTCAATAATAAAATTATAAGATAGTGAATGGTGTGAAAGGAATGGGCAGACCGCGAAAGTAATGGGTAAATGTGGAAGTGACTCTGAAGACAAGGAATATTTGGAGTCTTAAGAACAGGAGGGCATGTATGAAGGAATGCACGAGTGTAAGAGAGGCGAAAGAGGCATGCAAGGATAGGGTATTATGGAAGAAATCATTAAAAGAGAGCCAGTTTTATAGGCCTACTAGCAATAACGAAGTTCTTTGTTGTTACCTTCCCGGGAAGGAAATGACGTGATGGGCATGTATGTAAGTATGGACATTTTGAATCCAGTTGATGGACTTTGAAATGGACAGAAGCCACCACGTCAACCCGATTTCCTGTGGGGCAGAGGAGAGACTGTGAAGGATGGAGAAAGTAGGATGTGGGGATTTCCTCCAAACTGCACCTTTTAGGACAGTATGGAGGAAATTATTAAAAGAAATCCAGTTTTCTGCACCAAACAGCAATAACTAGGTTCTTTGACTTGGCAAGGGATTCATGACAAAGGGATTCTGACACTCAAGCCATGACATTTAAATACTGTCCAGATATTCCTGTAAAGAATCATTTACATGATAAACAAATAATTCCATTTTGAATCTTGAAACATTTGTGATTTCCTTGATATTTTTTGGCAGCTTATAAACTAAAATACCCATATTATTGGTCCCTTTGGTTCAAACGTTGACCAGAAATTGGGGACATGAATAGGTACCTCTTTTTCTCCTGGTATTGTGGTCAGGAAAGCTTTATTGGGACTGAAATCATCAGTTTTAGTCTTAGCATATAAAAATATGGAAAAAGGTATATGCAGAGTACTGGCGAATTTAATATTTTACGAAAAAGGGTTTACATGCCTTGCCTACCTGTAAGTGGTACATGCTACAGGTATTATTCGCACAATCATCATTTGCTTTCTAAAGATTTCAATGAACTTCAAAGAGGAGCCCAAAAAAATAATGCCATTAGAAACCCTTGAGTAGAAGTAACCATAGGCGTACCCAGTGAGGGGCAGCAGTTAACCCTCCCCCTTATTTAGAAGCTAAAAAATAAAACTTAGATTCATAAAGAGAATAAAGCGATTATTAAAGGATTGCATCATGTTTCGTGTTACTACCTCCATAGCCATAGCTGAGCAGCTAGCCATATCTGTAGATGATATGCCATATCTGTAGATATGGCTAGCTGCACAGCACAAGACAAATTTGTAACCTAGTTTTGCATATTTACAAGAATTACCAAGCAAAAGCACCTTACCGTCACCACTACCCTCCCTTTCCCCTGATCTAACATGAGCTGCCCCTCACTAGTTCAGAACCTTGATGTGCCCTTGGAAGCAACCATAATACACTGTCAACAGTACGACAGAGCTAACTAAGATTTCAACACAAAATAAATAAAAAATTGACTGAAGTTTTGCACTAAGGTGGTTGATGAGATTACACCTAAGTGCAAATTACCAGTATTATCAGTGAGTGTGAAAATTCAACAAAATCATTTGCTTGATGCCTCGACATAACCAGGTCTTTAAGATTGAAGAAAATTCACTAACCAAGTTCTCATTCCATCCGAAAATGCAGTTTCCAAGTTATTTCTTTGCAGTTTATGTTTCTCTTCCTTCCTCAGATTGATGCCTTTTTACTTGCAAGTGCCAAGATTTCAGAAAATCCTATCGTAGAATGAGAATTTGCCATTCTCACGACTGATCCATGGCTTACAAAATGTTTTTTTTTTAAATCTCCAAATACAATCCTTGAGCGTGCAAAAAGATAGCTAGTCTGAAATTCCAAAGTAAATAATTCAATAATTATTAACAATTGTGGATAGTCTATCAAGTCATAAGAAAACCATAACACAAACACTTTTCAACTAAAATTTTGATTTAACATTCGTATTCTTTACTCATATCGATGCTTTGAAAATAACCCTCAGTGTCATATGCCACCAAAATAAAATGATGCCAAAATAAGTTTTGTACTCAATGTTTTTGCCATTTTTCCACTATTTCTCCTACATTAAAAATTTGGATACATAGGTACTTGCTTTAGAGTAGTCGAGTTAAGAAGTTACCTTCTCCAGCAGGCTTAACTGAAAATATTGCTGCAAATAATAATGCTATGAAAACTCAAATTAACCATCTTCAAAAATAATCTATGCACATGTTTGGATATTAAGCTTAATTCGATGTAATTCCAGCCCAAGTTTAAGGGAAAAATAAATATATTTTAAAATAAATGCACAGGATAAGTAATAGTAGTTGGGCTCAGCTCAGTCATTGTCTTACAAAATCAAAATTTTACTTGCCATCTATATTTTATGCATCCATTCCTAAGGATAACAATCTTGATGTTGATGGAATGGCTTGTGCAATCTGATGGGTCCGAAAACTGAACTGGAGGAAATAATGATCAGAGCTCCTGAAATAGCCAACAATGCCAGCCAGCTTGGATGGGTGGAGCCAGAAAGCAGGTAGTCTAAGCAGTGTCTGCCTCTCAATCAGGTAGCCGCAAAACCAATTTATTAAGTACCACTTCAAGTGATGGAGTCTTGTTAAAAAAAATCAGCAGGGAATTCAGTGTGAAACTACCTCAATTATGAATCTTACCACCACTTCAATAACACTTCTGGCATAGATACTCATACAAAATGCTGAAATACACAAGAAGATATTACGAATGTACACTGGATTGAGGGGTCCACCAGCCATGGGCATAAAATAATGTACGTTGGGTGTGGTATCCCAGTGAGAACAAGTTGGTGGGACCCACGCGGGGACCACGTGGATATGAAGGTGGAAGTTTGGTGGAATTCACGTGAATATGGTCACCAGATCCACAAAATTTCCACCAAGATGCAAATTTCCACGTGGGATCCCAATTGGTCCCGTGTGGATTTCACATCATACAGGCGTGGATTCCACCAAAATCCTTTCATCTACTAATTTCCACCAGGGATCCACTTTAACTCCACGTGGGACCCACATCATTCCCACTCATGAGTTGCCCTACAGCAAAACGATGATCATCAATCCAGAAAATCCTTGTATCTTAGCATTGTATATCAAATTTGGCTATGAAATTTTTATTTACGGCGGCAAAATTGTAACAAAGGAAACAATTTCCTTTCTTGGATCCCAAAATAAAAATTTTATTTATTAATATTCTTAATGCCACTACTACAGAATCACATTGTCAACATACCTATTGATTGACACTGTCGATTCTCAATGTCAACATATGATATTAAATCATTCTACTCACTATATACCTACCCGACTGCACAGTTCAACTTATATCTCATGCCTAACTCGCGTCTGAAAGTAGTGCTTCAAGAAAGTGGTATATATCTGGTAATTTCCGTGCGTCAAAGTAACTGCGAGAACTAATTTTTAAATGTCAATGCAGTGCGATGATTTGAGGAAATACTATCCAATCACAATAACAGTTATCAGGCATTAATTAATTGAAACCTATGTTACGACATAGAATGAATATAAAATCGATATTAATGAGAATAAACAAGATTTTTTGAAAGACTGAAAATTTGTCATATAAAGAACACTTCACCTCCACTTAAAAATTTCCACCTCCAACAAATAGCCTCAAACTGTGCTAGATTTCACATGGGATCGATGAGGAATTGTTTATCCATAACACTGGAATACTTGTAGCATAATCTCACAATATTAGATTTAATTTTTTATTTGCTGCCCACTGTCAAAATCTGTAGCTTTTATATCATGTTAGCTACAGTTACAACCCAATTTTCAACTTTTATGACACATTATTTATTAAAAAAGATCAAATATACTAACAAGCTCGATATAACTACTCACCGAGTTGAATTTTTGCACATTCAAAGAAATCTCCATTGCCACTTAAAATCCACTCAATTTCCACCGTGGGTAAATGGAGAAATTTCCACTCAATTTCCACCTTGACCAAATATCCACATACTGTGGTGAATCCCACGTGGGATCCACGTGGAATTCCACCTGTTCTTACTGGGATTTAACCCTTATACTGCATTAAAATATTACTGGTTTAAGTCATAATTTTTGCCAAGGATCCACAAAAAGATGTTCACCATTTTTGTGTAAATAATGTGTACCTGATAATGAGGGTCATGTTTGTACACAGAAATTGCATATTGCATGGTAGTAAATTTACCACTATAGCTACAGTACCTCTGGGCGATCTCCTCACTTGAGGGAAAACTTTTTAGAGCTTGTAAGGTTAAGTTGGACTTCACAGTTGGTGGACGAAATTTTTCATTCAGATTTATGAGCATCACACCAAAAGGGTTTAACTCTTCGTTTCTACAGATTGCCCAATATTAAATCTGGCCTGCAGTGCCGACAGTGAGAATTTTTATCTGTAAAATAAGGGCTAATTAGATTATGTTGTGGTCGAGTTTAATTTAGAAACAACCTCCTTGGTCCGTACTATTTCCTCAGTATACACAGATGCATGGGACCTAAGTGCAATGTAGGACTTGAACAGATAAAAAAGCAAAAAAGATACATTTGAATGTCTTTTAGGTTCTGCTGCATCCGGCTATCATTATGGCGATAACATTTCATGACCATTGTAGGCCACATCTTCGGATCAAGTCCAGTGAAGATGTGGTCAGCAATGGTCATGAAACGTCATCGCCATACAGATAGTCAGATGCAGTGGAATCCAGAATACATCCAAATGCCTGCATTATTGCACTAAAGCCTCCAACAGTAAAGCAAAAGAGTTTATGAAGTAAGAAGTCTTGAGTAAACAGGAAGAGAGTTGACAAAATTTTAGATGATCATGAGGTAATGGGAGATGTAAGAAAATATGAAATTTGCTTAAAAGGTAATGACAGAGACATAAAAAATAATAGGAAAGGTACACACGAGAAAAATTACAAAGCTTTGTACCACAGAAGAAATGATTAGTGGATGAGAGCAGAAAGAGATTAATACCAATAGTAAGTAAGGTTGAAGAATGCAGGTACTTAAAAAATTTGGTTGATGAACTTACCTAAGAACCTAAAAAAAGATGTTAATGAAATTACAAAAATTCTTTATTTCCAACCATTTCATAGTCTCGAGAAAATACTAATTCTACATAAATATTGATGCTATCTTCATTGATTAGGTAATTTTTTATATTCTGTATTACCTTATTTTCATGGTGCATTATGATATGAGAATGTATCAAGTCCTGTTAATCAAATCTATTTTGATGTGTCCAATATAGATACATCATCTTTTGGCTATTCTCACCCTAATTTTGTGCTACATATAATGTAAAAGGGTTTACCCATAATTAAATTATTACTATCACTATAAAAGTGGATGGGGCAAGTGGAGAAGCCAATGTAAATAAATACAAAGCTTAAGCATGAGTGGGAAATCGGGGTACTATATTCAAATTCGTCAGGTAACATGAACGGTAAATCACAACCATCCACCAAGAACAAGTTGAGACAACTATTATTAGAGCCATAGGAGTCCTAAAATAGGCTCAGAGTCCGACTCCACACTCTCTGTCCGACTTATGACGGATTGACAGTAGTCATAAATTCCTTACAAATTTTGAAACATACTTTCATCCATGATAAAGAATCAATCTTCTTTTTTATAACTCTTGCAACTCCAAACATATTTTGGGAATTAGTCAACTGTGTATACTGAAGGGCTCAAAAAACATTTATGCATTTGCTTTTGATTAAATGTTTTCCTAGAGCCCTTCCCATATATTGAAGTTCAGTCATTTGTAGCTAATACACCAAAATAGAGATAAAAAATGCTGAAAAAAGAATATGAGGCCAGGTAAGCTAAATTTTCTTCACAAGAAATATGTAGGTAAATGTATCTTATTCACCTCAGAGGCATAGGAGCAAAATAAAATTATGTATGTATGCCTTCAAAGACTCATACCCAAACTCAATGAACTACACCAGATGGAATAATGATTAGAAAAAAATATATTTTGAAGAGGAGAATGGAGATTCTGCTATATTACAGATATAATTTCTCATGACAACTTACAGCTTAGCAGGACATACTTCTGCATAGCTGGAGAAAGTTCAGTAAAGGGGAACCCTATATATGTACATATATACATAATTAAAAATGAAAAACTGTATCTTCATTAATGAAAACCAATTAGACAAAATGAAATAATCAAAACGATTTAGAGATTAAGGGCTCATCTCTAAAGTGATATTATTTATGATATTTAGCTCATATTATTTTGTCATATTTAAAAAACTACATTCCAATTTTTCATTTAAAAAACATGTTTTCAACTCTCATTTCCAGTTAAAATATATTTTAAGAGCTGCAAAAGAACAGTGAAGTCACCACATTTCCTCCACAAGTGTTGCAGCTTTTTAGAGCAGCCTGGTATATGAATTGCGTCAGCATATGGTGCAGCTTACGACGTAGCATGGACAGGAATAAATCAGCATGGATTTAGCTTAATTTAGTCATAATAAAATACTAAATCTATGCTGCAATGATTTTCCATGAGCAGTGCCAATGCGACAACAAAAAATATCTATGATTCATAAAACACCTTTATCATCAGTCATTCCTTTTCATTATCACTTTCCTCCTGCAATCTACATGGTGCATTGCTGGACATCTATGTTAATGTGAAACCCTCCTTGATTCATCAGACTTCTATTGCATGTTACTAACATAGTAACAGAAAAAAGGAGGATGAACATGAAACAAATACACCAATTTTAAGACAGTTTTGGTGATAATAATATAGATGACACATTATATTTCCCATAGTTTTTTTCAACCAGTCTCATCAATGAAGTGATATGTAACAGATAATAATACACAGATAATAATGGTATATCTGTCCCAGAACAATTTATTTCTTAGCATGCAGAAGGCGAATTGGACAACAATGCTTCGCAGGTAGAGCAATAATGAAAACAATATGACGACTTGGTGGCTGAAGAGGACAACAACTAAAAACCCTTCAGGTCCACGTAAAATTATACAGACATTTACAGCTTCCAGTGATATAAGACAGCAGCCAATCCAATAAACTGGTATGCAATCAGGACTCAAGTATCAATTCTTAATACGTATTGCACTTCAGCAGCTTACATGTCCACATGCCTTCATTGAACGAAGAACGTTTAGAGGTCTGGGAGAAAGTTACTACTCTGCTCACTTGATAACCAAGTTTCTCAAACACATGATTAGTCTCCATGGAGTCCAGACGGTGTGCACTTCCCTATCACAGGGCAGATGCACTAGTCATGTAAACTGAGCACCAAGGACCTAGAAGATCACTTTCCTCACTTTTGTTTCTCTGTGCCTGCAGAAAAACTGAGCTTGGGCTCTCTCATTAAAAAAAAGACAAACTAAGTTGCGCATCAAGGAGTAAAACTCAAATTCATGGGTGAAGGCTCATTCAAAGATGGCGATGCCTCTTCTCCTGCCAGTCTAGGTTTGACTCGGAAAGGTACAACTCCCCACTTGTGCAATTCGCTTCCTCCACCTTAAAGAAAAAAACATTAAGTACATTTGTGATAAGAATATGAATCTCTAACAAAGGTAAGTCATAAAATAATGGTGCCACTTACCATGAGCTGAAGTCTTTCTGATCCAGAGAACTTATTTTATCAGTAATTCTCAAGACATTGGGGAGTACCAGAACACTATAACCACCATTATGTATTTTATTTGATATTTAATAATAAGTCACTTTAACCCCTGTCAACCAAGACTAGTTGTGGTGAAAATACCTACGTAGTTCACAGACAACCACTAGAAAATTCACCTTGAACTAAAATGGCTAGATGGTGTAACTGGATAGCATACCAAACCAGCAATTGGGAGATCTGGAATTGACCTCTGGTCAAGTCCAATGTTTTTTTCATGATGAAATTTGACACATTGCTGTTTCAACTCGCTCCCATGCAGTTGACTGCAAACGATGTTCCCCAATGTATTTAGCAAAGAATTATTATTCGTCAAAACCCAAATAATTGGTGATATGCAAAGATTATTACCCACGGAAATGGCTACTGTGATATTCCTTCATTATCAATGGATCATTGGTAAACATACGGAGCGATTGGAATAATATGTAGCAGGACAACATACATAGATAACTCACATAATAAATTTTATCATAGCATGAGGTTATCAAAATATACATTTAATTAAAAATTTTTCCCACAAAAAGTCAACTCTGATAAAAGGCATCTTCTACGAGACAGGTACAGATTCTTTTTGTTTCTTCACTTGCATTATCCTTCAATGTTTTGCTATTTTAGAAGTAATTAAGAAGCAAATTAAGTTGTATATAAATGGGTAATTTCGAACTGTTGTGGAATTTAAATATGTTGCATAAACATGTGACCTTCTTTTGTCCACTTCCCATTGTCCCCTTCTCTACTTGCTTTTAATGCGTTTCTGTTTTTACGTTTGCACTTCCGGTTACCATTTTTAATAATGTGTGTGTATTTTGTCGTGCTAAAATAAACTCTAGCAGTTCTATGGCTACCTGCGTATTATTGCACTCCCAACAGGTTATGGGCTCAGACAATAACCAAATTAGGACAATGAAGTAAATTTTAAATTATAGTGCGTGCGTATATGGCGTCAAGTGAAAAATTACTAGCCGAGCACAAGGCGCGATAGCAGTTTAAATCTCTAGTAATCCAGTGTTGTGATTTCTGTTGAATTTCAAAATGCAGAGCCAAGCGACAGCTTCGTCGTTTCAAATTAAAAAGTTAACTGGTGCTGAAGATTATAAAACATGGTGCTTTGCTACTCAAATGAACTTAACACAAGAGCGGTTATGGGACTACGTCATTAATGCCGTTGATGAAAAGGACTTTAGCCAGGAAAAGAGTGAAATAGCTCTCTCCAAAATTTGCCTCCTAATTGATCCTTCTCTGTACGTGCATGTTTCGGAAGCGAAAAGTGCGAAAGAGGCTTGGGACAATCTCAAGGATCTCTTTGAAAGTAAGGGCTCTGTTGGATGGTTATGTCACCTGAATAAGCACTTGGAGATGAAACTCTTGAACTATAGTGGGATGTCAGAATATATTACTGACTTAGTCAGCACTTCCCAGAAGTTGAAGGACTTGGGTTTAGAATTACCGGATGAATTGGTTGGTGCAATGATGTTGACGAAACAAACTCCGACGTATGAGCCTATGGTTATGGCGTTGGATCACTCCGGCAAAGATCTAACCGTAGATTTCGTCAAGTACAGACTTCTAGCAGACGGGCCATGCAGACTCCCGGTGATGCAGCATTGGTGGTTCACAGAGGACCACGAGAGTCAGCATTCGCGAGACACCAGAAACCATTGTACAAGTGCGCCTTTTGCCAAAAAGTCGGACACAAAAAGGCGGACTGTTTCGCCAAG
Organism: Pyrrhosoma nymphula; assembly: GCA_963573305.1. Taxonomy (NCBI): domain Eukaryota; kingdom Metazoa; phylum Arthropoda; class Insecta; order Odonata; family Coenagrionidae; genus Pyrrhosoma; species Pyrrhosoma nymphula. The sequence continues at coordinate 63,987,331 of OY754330.1, read as the reverse complement.
AAGAGAGCGGATGAGAGGAATAAACATCAGCCATCAGAATAAACATGGGGAATCCAGATCTACAACCCACGGTCACAAGAAAAAACCTGAAATCTTCGGACTTTTTTCTGCAGCCCTTAGCACTGGAATTCCAAACTCAGGTTGGATAATGGACTCTGGGTGTACAAACCATATGGCGAAGGATGGTAAAATGTTTGTTGATTACCAAGAAAGTATTACTGAAATACCAGTGGCTGTCGCTAACAATACTCTTTCTCATGCTAAAGGGTCAGGTTCTTGTAAGGTAATTGTTGCTGATGGTACAAAAATTGTAAGTGATGTAATGCACATACCTAGTTTAACTGCTAATTTAATGTCCATTTCCAAATTATCTGAAAAGGGATTGATTTCTGTTTTTTCGTCAAAAGGTTGTGCAGTGTATCATAGGGATGATTTCAATGTTGAAGGAGAGGTAAGAATTTCAGGGTCATTAGTTAACGGATTGTATATCCTTGATGAAGTGCCTGCAAATGATAATACCACTGTTGTTAATCCTCATATGTCTAATGTAGTAATTAATGCATGCAGAGAACAATCTCTTCAATCTGTGGTTCCTTCTAATTCTGATAAAGTGGAAACTAATGTTGTCTTGAATCAACCTGAATTGGTGTTTTCAGCTAATTCTCCTGAACTTTGGCACAGAAGACTCGGTCATATCAGCCAAAAAGGTCACTCTGGTATCAAGGACATGGTGACAGGTGTTAACTTTGAAGGGGCTCTGAACCAAATTTGTGAGTTTTGTGTCAAAGTCAAATAGCACAGGCAGCCTAGTCATAAGCCTGGAAAGCGTGCAACAGAGGTCCTCAAGCTTGTACATTCAGACTTGTGTGGACCAATGGAGAATGTCTCCCTCAGTGGTTGTAAGTACCTATTGATTTTTGTCGATGATTTTTCAAGGAAGATTTTTCCTTATTTTCTCTGAAGTAAGGATGAAGTTACTAGCAAATTTAAAGAGTTTGTGGCACTTGTGGAAAATCAGAGAGGGAAAACGATAAAAATTTTAAGATCTGATAATGGTGGTGAGTTTGTTAATGCTAGAATGTCTGAGTTCATGGTTAGTCGTGGTATACAGCATCAAACTACCATTCCTAAAACTCCTGATCAAAACGGGGTAGCAGAATTCTAATAGATCGATAATGGAAAAGGCTAGATCTATGTTATTGGATGCCAACCTTCCTAAGAAATTTTGGGCTGAGGCATGTAATACAGCTGTGTATCTCAAAAATCATTCCCCCCATGCCAGTGTCAGAAATGTAATTCCAGAGGAAGCATGGTCAGGCAAAAACCTGATCTTGGTCATCTGCGTGTATTTGGTTGTAAAGCTCTAGTTCATGTAAAAGATGCTTGTAAAAAGAAATTTGATTCCAAAAGTCAGGAACATGTAATGCTCGGATACTGTGAAAACTCAAAAGGCTATCCAGTGTATAACAACATTACTGGTAAACTTGTCAAAGCTCGCGATGTTATTTTTCTTGAAAATTCACAAAATAGTTCAAGGAATTCATGTAGCAATATGGCTAATGATATGCTTGGTTTAGATCACCCTCCTGCTATTAGCTGTGAAAATGGAGATATTGTAACTGTGGTCAGCGAACAGTCAGATAATGGAAGTAATGTTAATAATTGTGTTCCAAATGCTGAAGAAACCCCTGGTCAGAGCTTGAATTCTGATTCTTCAGCTAATCTTGATGATGAAAATACAGTGTCTGAGCGTAGATATCCCTTACGGATATGAAACCCCAAGGTCATGCATGATTTTCATATGTATCATACTGAATTATGTGAACTTGACATTCCTACTTCTGTTTCTGATGCACTTTCTCAGCCAGATGCTTGTAAGTGGAAGGAAGCAATGAATGATGAGTTGAAATCACTCCATGATAACAAAGCTTGGGTTCTACTGTCCATGCAAAAAGTCGAGATACCCGAGTTTGAGATGTTATAACTCATTAACCAATAAACCTATTGCAACACAGTAAACTGCATATCAAAGGTAATTTATACATCCGTTCGACTGGTTTACTTTGAGATTTTTTAGTACTGTTTAAATATTTTTAATGTTAGCTTGTATGAAAAAAGGCACACTTTTTGCCGGTTCAAAAACGGTAGCACCACTTCTTACGTTAATAACGTAAAATCATACCACTGTATCCACAAGAAATTTGTTGTAGGTAAAAACAAGACTATAAATAATAAGAATATCGAAAAAAAATGTTGTAAAAACATAAATTATATCGGATAAAGTTTGCTACTTTCGGATATGCTATTTTCGTTATTTGAAGGCTTACGAGGTATTTTGAAGTATTGTTGGCAGCGGATGAAAGCCCATATGGCGAATATATGAACAAAACCATTTGTGTTTTATCCTTCTATTTTATTTCGATTTTTATTTATCTTTCATTTTGCTCCGTGTTGCTCGCCGAGCCAGTGGAGCGGCGACAGGGGAAGGAGGGAGCATGTTGCCACTTCCTCACCGGCCGCTACCGTGGTCATTTAAATAGAAATTTCTCAAGGAATACGGAAGCTTATTATTGTATCCTAAGTCGCACTGTCCTGCGCAATGAAATGTTCGTCATTTTGATATATGGTGTGTATTATGGATTGGCTACTCCGTAACATTTCCCATCAGCTTTTTTCTTTGGTATTTACGCGTCTCTTTTCTTCAACCACGCAATTATTTCTGCTTTTCTCCATGCCATGGAAGGATTCTTCGTTTCAGGATCAATCATGGTGTGGTATGTAGCCTGGTCAATAACCACAGCGGATTTTGGTGGAAGCAGTGACAAATTCTTCCGAAACCACTCTTCGAAGTGCTTTGCATTCATTTCAGAGCGATAGTCTCCACTTCCCTTGCAGCCCACAAAGCACAGCTGTCCACCATTCAAAAACCCATCCTCAACGAAAACCGAGATCAATGAGGATAGATCTCAATTTATTGATGGATATTGGTGGGAAATCAGGCATGGAGCTAACCAACTTATATTTTAAACTCTCCAAGGTCGGATACATACTCTTGACTGGGTCGGATTCATGACTCATATGAGGTACCGTGGCAACACTGTGTAACTTTCTCCTTCTTCCCCCGGTAGGCATCAGCGCTCGGCGAAGCTATCTCGGAACGTTAAAATGAAAGATAAATAAAAATCGAAATAAAATAGAAGGATAAAACACAAATGGTTTTGTTCATATATTCGCCATATGGGCTTTCATCCACTGCCAACGATACTTCAAAATACCTCGTAAGCCTTCAAATAACGAAAATAGCATATCCGAAAGTAGCAAACTTTATCCGATATAATTTATGTTTTTACAACATTTTTTTTCGATATTCTTATTATTTATAGTCTTGTTTTTACCTACAACAAATTTCTTGTGGATACAGTGGTATGATTTTACGTTATTAACGTAAGAAGTGGTGCTACCGTTTTTGAACCGGCAAAAAGCGTGCCTTTTTTCATACAAGCTAACATTAAAAATATTTAAACAGTACTAAAAAATCTCAAAGTAAACCAGTCGAACGGATATATAAATTACCTTTGATATGCAGTTTACTGTGTTGCAATAGGTTTATTGGTTAATGAGTTATAACATCTCAAACTCGGGTATCTCGACTTTTTGCATGGACAGTAGTTGATAAACCAGCTAATGCACCTATTGTGAAACGTAAATGGGTTTTTAAAGTTAAGAGTGGGTCTAATAATAATGGGACAGATAAACAAGATATAAGGAGAAAGATATAAGATTGAAAGTGAAAGTATAACACCCGCAGGGCCGCGTTGTGCCGAGCTAAATATACTGAGTTGGTGTAATAACTACAGCCGGAGAGAAGGTGACCCAAAGTCTCCGGCTGGGCTCGGCACACCCTACATCTCCTGTCCGCAACCTCCGCCTTGAATATAATGCGGTGGTGCACGAGTGTGTTTATGAGACCATCCTGGCACGTGAGGACAAATCCCTCGGTCTCGGACTTCAGACCGGCGGAGCTTAGGAAGGCAAACATAAGCTCCTTCGATAACCCATGCTTTTCGATCTTTCGATAGAAACCTCCATGCATGGGCTTATCGGTATGCGCCTTGAGCAAGGCCTTCTACTTGGCTTTTTTCATTTCGAGCTTGAGGACGTCTGCCTTCAATGACAAGATGGTCGTGTCATTGTCGTTTCCATCGGATGACGGGCCGAAGTCGAGACCGGTTTCGTCCGCAGCCCTCTTTGCCACCTGGAAGAGAAACGCCCTTGCTCCTGCACTCTCGTGCTCTCTCACGAGATTGAGCAGGGGGTCCCTGCTTTTCAACACTCGGCAAGCTGTACCCAGGACAACTCTGTGGTGGAGACACTCCGGACTCATTAGTCCTCTACCACCTACATTGCGAGGAAGGTACAATCTGGCAACGGAAGATTTCGGATGAAGCCTTCTATAGATGGTCATCATCTTCCTCGTTCCCCTATTGAGGTTCTGCAACTCGTTGGCATTCCACTTCGTGCATCCGAAGGTATACAGCAGTGTAGGAACCGCGAACATGTTTGTGGCAAGAACCTTATTCTTGCCAGACAGCTCAGAACTCCAGATGTTCCTGAGAGTCTACCTATATTTTGTGGTGAGCCTTTCCTTCACAGCTGCAACTTCCTGCATTCGGCGCTGGTGGAATGCTGAGATATTCATAGCTATCATCGTCCTAGAGGTCATGAATGATGCTCCCATCAACAAGTTACACGTCTTCCTTGATCACCAAAAATCTTCCTCTCGCCAGGTGGATGGATGCACACGTGTCCAATCCAAACTCCATCCCTATAGTCTCACTGTATTCCAGTACGGTGTCCAGGGCAGTGCGAAGGTCTTTCACATTAGAAGCATAAAGCTTCAGGTGATCCATATATAACAAATGGGTGACCTTATGCTTCCTGTCACCTGGAACACTGCACATGTATCTTCTACCTCATCGCAGCCTAAGGGACAGGGGTAGGAGGGAAATACAAAACAGTAAGGGGCTCAAGCTGTCGCCTTGGAAAACGGTGGTATGTTACCAACTCTGTGGAAACTGACTGACTCTGTGGAAACTCTGTAGGAGCATTGAGGTCACCTAGATACCAGTTCACATCTGAGATAATTGCTTACACTCATCAGCACTTTCACTGACAGCCAATTCCACTAAAGAGTATATGCTGTGACTGTCTAGAGCACTTTCATATAGGTTCCAGCATTGCATTTTTTAACCTTTAAAAATCAATAATTTATATATCCTACAAGAACAATTTTTCCAAGACAGAAAAATTTTGGGAATTGAATGGTGAAAAATAATCCATTAACCATACTTCCTGGCCCACAAAAGATAATTTTTCTGTTAAAAAATGTATTCCTAGATCGGCCCACATCTTATGAGCTGAGGTTGAAGCTATGCTTTCATGCATCTGTAATTGAGTAGCTATAGGAGATGCCCATCTCCCTCCTTTAACTGCAGACTGCATAGCAGCAGCTAGCTCTAAGTGCTCTCTCCATCATTCATTTTTTCTGGGATTCAATGATGATTGACTTTGATACAGTTGCTATTTTTGGAAGTCAACAATCCCATTTTCTTCAAATAAATTGCTAACAATAACTGATTTTGATAATAAAGATTTTCTTCTTAAATCTAACCCAAAAAATCACTGTCTCTCATAGGTTGGGAAATACAGTACATTGCATTACAAAGGTGAAGAACATTAAAAAAATTACATGTATAAATATGCCCGTCAATATATCAGCTGGTGGTCTCAGCACAGGTACGAAAGGGCAAGAAATCTATCCACCAACAGCAAAAGTGTGAGAACATATAAAAAGTAGTATGCTGGATAATGGAGGTGTGGAGACTAGTACGTGAATGCCATCTAAATCAGGCATTGAAAAATGAACAAAAACAGAAGAAATGCTAAGTGAAAGTATTTTAACAAAAGAATAAGTTATTAACTCCAACAGAGAAATACTAACCAATGAAAATGAATGATGCAAGAAAATAATGAAAACAATAATAAACAAGAATTTCATATACATAAGGCATTTATATAAAACTAACACAAACAAGAGAAATGTTAGGTGATATTAATTTAACAAGGAAGTATGCAATTAACTCCAACAGAGAAATGTAAACTGATAAAAATAATGCAAGACAATTATTAAAATAATCACAAGCAGCCAAAATTAGAAATAAGTCCACATTACTTTTTACCTGCATCGATCCCTCTTCTTGTAAACTCCTCTTTTGGGCTATTGTGCGTAGAAGAGCTTTTCCTTCCTCTTTAGTCTGAAATACGGAAAGATTAGAGATCAAATACTTTAGCACTCCAAGAAAAAAATTCATAGGCATGAGAACCAGGGAACAATGGGAAATTTCTGAGCACACAAATGAGATAAACAATTAACTAACCTGTAAATTATTGCAAGGGAGTTAAATTCTTGCATAAAATTTAGCCTTATATTTTTACAATAATTATAATATATAAATATAACTGTTTCAGGCTGGATATGGTGGAAGTTCTCGATATTCATAATGAATAACAACACTTGGTAATCTTCCACAGATTTAGTATAAATTTGTGGAAGATTACCAAGTGTTGTTATTCATTATAATATATATAATATACTTTTTTATTTATCTTATTTATAATAAATTTGTAAAAATGATGCATTTGTGTAATCGCAATGATTGGAAAATTTTCAAAAGTTATTCATTCTAAAGCAATAATACATATTGGGTTTACATTCTGCAACTGTTGCACCACTGTGCTACAACGTAGACTGGGGACGAGAACAACTTGTTTGTACAAACCCCCACCCAAATTCGCTTTGATGGCTTGGTGGTGTAACTGGCTAATACACCTGACCAGGAATTGGGAGATCCGGGTTCGAATCCCGGTCAAGTCAAATGATTTTTTAAAGAACGAATTTCACCCTCGCTCATGTTAAACTTAAGTACTTCTTTCACCCATTCCACATCAGAATTGTGTCTCTTAATAAACAACATGTACAAATGCTACTTTCCTAAGAAATGAAGTTCAAACTGCGACATTGACTGAAATCAACAAATCATGAAGTTAGTCCTCATTTCATGAGAGGCTTACGATTAAAATAATTGAATAGCAACGTATCCTAACCTCATGATCTTAATTTGTCCAGGTAAGTATCCAGTTGGAGAGAGAGCTAATGCATTACCTGATAATCCAAGAAATTTTGTGAGAAAAGTCATTTTTACATGTGCATGTATTTAATCATATATCATTTGCATCATGTGGTGTCAGAAAAGCATATTAACTTCTAAGTATAATTTGTACAATTTCCTACTCTACCAGACCCCTACTTTAATCAGCAAACTAACCACACATCTATGCAAGCCATTACTCAGTTGAAACTGATTTCGAGTTATTGCATGAATCAATAACACCCAGATTAAATGGTCAGCTGGTCACTGTGGTTGATTGATCTCATGCAATAGCTATTTCTTGATACGATTTCCTAAACCTAAAATAAAAATCTTCTTGAGATGTGAACTTTTAATCACCAGCACCCATACGAATAAATAGATTCAATTGCATTAAATTTCAAAAGTAGAATAAACCACCTAGTCCCAAACAGTTTCTAACCAAATTAACGTTATAAACTATCAAATACATACACGTTATTGATAAGAAACAGTAAAAAAATGTTATTTCTGAACCTAAATGTTTTCTAATAATGTTGGTATGAGTATTTTAAAAAAAATTTAATTTTAAAATATTATTTTGAGAATGAAGTAAATCTATACATTCACAATGAAGTGAACATGAGTACATATTATTAATCATATACAAAACAAGAATTCTTCATCCCAACTCATAACCATAAGGTCCTTATCTTACCTCATCATACTCAAGACATCGTTGTGAATAAAGATAGGCCTCATCAAGGTTGTCGCGTCTTATGTAGTAATTTGCTAAGAACTTGTATGCTTGAGCCATTTCAATATGATCTCCACCACCACCTCCTGTGCGTGGGCTGGCCGAAGAAACAATAGGTGAAGTGGCAACAATGCTTCCACTGCCTATGACAACTGAACTATCCTCAGTTCTCGGCTCATTCTCCTGGACATACTCCTTGTATGATTCAGCAGCATGATCCAACTCCTTCAATTTCTCATAAATCCTAGATTATAAAAAAATTATAGGCCAGTTTCAGAAAAGAAGTTTATCAAGAAGAGTTATACCAATTACCAATGAAAATTTCTGGAAAGATGAACATATTATCATGAGCATAATGAGGTCATGGTCATAAAATTTGGTAAGGCAATTATCATTTACACTCCAGTTTAAGTCAATAAATTTCTAACATTTTTAGGTGGATGAAAACCAACCTTCAACTTTTACTCAAGTAAGTTAATTATGCAACTTCTTGGGGGCCAATGTGTCAGCATATGGCCAACGTAAAAGTATACTTTTCTCTCTAATGCATAGACCACGGTAAATATTCACCAAGATACAAACAGTAAAACCTCAATTTTATGACATTTGGTTTTATTAAACTCTCAATTTTGCAGAGCAACATTAACCTTCTTAGTGCCAGCCTCTATTACCTGCATATGTGAAAAATGCCAGAGCTTGTATGATGAATTTGTACGTTTGCACTGATAAATTAATATGAAGCCTAATATGAATGTGTTGAAGTTAACTTATTTTATTACACTCTCAATACTTACAGGTGTGATAAAAAATTCATTTGTGTTGTTATCTATTCTATACATTTAGGAAAAAAAAACCTGGCCAATAGATCGGCCTGTGACATTCTTCATAGATACTCCATGGGCCAATATATTGGCCCACTGGCACTAAAAGGGTTAAGGTCCAGCCAGGAAGCATAGGGCATTTCAACAACAAACTCTTGATTTTATGTAGTTTTTGTTTTTACGTAGTCGTACTTTTCCCAAAATTCCCTCTTTTTTACACAGTATTTTAAATACTTTTTACCAATTGCGAGGAAAACTATTGAATGTGACAGCTAAGCCCAATATGTAAATGAGAATATCCAACTATGAACTGAATTTTCCTACAACCTGCACAGAAAATATGGCACTTAACTCCCAGTCTCACCTGAGTATCCATTCAAGGGCTTGGCCTTTCTTTGTGACATTGATGAGATGGTGACACCCTGGTCAGTTAGTCTGTAGATATTTTTTCCGATTCATTCCAAGATATTTAAACTCAAATGATTTGATAGCAGTTGAATTCCTGTATTTCGAGCTACACTACCTGAACTCACGGAGAATTTTTAGGCAGCTAAATCTGTTGTTTTTTCATTGAAAGCACTTCATCATTAAGTAAATTATTCAATTTTAAAAAGGTCTCCTCGGTTGCACTATACCTTCCATTGACTTTTGGTATAAGCCCAGCAATATTTATTTATATTAGTACTGTTGCGTACATTGCAAGAAATAAAGAGTTTATGCAGATCGAAAAAATACAATTCCAACTTTATGGAGCTAAAAAGGCAGGTTAACCAATACAAAAGTTCCTGGCGCTGAGCCTCATTCTTTCATAACAATATTTAGGCTGAAATATGCCTGGTGTACCCAGAAGGTCACGACCCTTGAGTTTCAGTTACCCTAAACCTCCTTGCACACTTTACCTACTCGAAAAACAAATCAAAGTCACCCACCCACCTCCTAAATTCACATATAAGATGATGAAGCTGACTATATTACCTCAGCTCTCTTCGCTCCCACTCTTTCTGAAAATGATAACAATTGCAATAATTTGACACTTGAATCTTGTTTAACCTATATGTTATAATTTACTGTATAATCAACTTGCTTTTAATCAATGTGCACTACCCGATCTTATGTTTGCATGATTAATTTGGTTCTTCATAGCATCGTGCAACATAATAGCATGTCCACTAGTTTGCCGGTATTAGGCAATAACTCCCGTAAAGATAGCTATTTGATTTTTTAGAACTGTTTAATACAGCTCACATTATTTCCAATGATTCAACTGTTTTTAAGGTAAATGATCATAATAAATCATAAACTGGAACACCTAAGTGGTGCGAGTCTGATTGCTCCGGCACTCAGGTATCAGCTCCCTCCGGCCATCACGGAACATTGATTCCAAAGACTCAACATTATACAATGAACTCACTTTTACAAATAAGCAACCTGATCTGAGAAAACATTTTTTGTTCTAGTTATGGCTAAATAGAAGACTACATATAATGCACCACTGGCCAATGCCAAAATGATGTACAAGAGTAGGGGAGAGGAAGACAATCAGGGGAGGGGGTGCATATAGCTGGTTGTGGGATCGTCGGATATTTAATCTGCCAATCCGACCATCGAACGTCAGATGATTGACTCTCTTCAACTCTTACAGTGCCAAGAAATGCCAAAATACCATGCATTGCACATGATTGAGTTATGTCTCTTTTAGCGATTATTACATCGATAAGGACAACTACTGCCATCGAACTTGAATGAAACTGATACAACGTTACTGTTACTTCATCAAAATGTGTATATGAAATGTGGCATTCAGGTTTCCCTTAGCCATGCATTAGGTTGACGTTAATGACTCAAGAACCAAAAAGAATGGAGACCAGCAATAATTAATGCATCAAACTAATCCTTAGACAAGGTTAATTATTGATTTGGTAAAGTGTCATTTCATCTTTGATCATATTGTTTGCAGCGAGGGAACCAAAATTTTGTGGGATATACATCAGTGAGCAAATGCCTGCTTTGACCTCGCATAACCATGAATACCTTACATAAAAATTAATCAAATTAACCATGTCTTTTCCTTTGTTCCTAATTATTAATCAAAACAAATGTTTAAGACTTATCACTTTATTATAAATATGCTTAAGTGTCATGAAAAATATTAACATATCATAAATTGTTGTCAACCCTTGAGTTTACACACTTTGATTTTACATACTGCCACTTTTTTGGTCCCCCCAACTTCGTAAAATTGAGGTCTTGCTATACATATATGCTAAATTGGCTGTCTTGTATTAGGGCCTACCAAATTCAAATAAACTTGGCACCTCAGTTTTGCAATAAAAATCCACAATGCTGACTGAATCATAAACAAAACCCAAAATCCATAGATTCTAGGATATCCTTCAGGCATTGCTCAATCACTATATTTGCAGTAGGGATGCAAGATTACAAAACCGATTATGATGATAATTGATTATTTTGGCTGGTTAATTGAAAATTTTCAATTGATTACCGATGTACCAATTATTTTCATCATTGATAATTCAGACCAGTTATCAACTGATCATTTTGACTGATTACTTCTTCCACATAATCACAATCATTATGTGGAAGAGATTACATATATGGGCAGACAATCACCTTCACATCATGGCTCAGGACAAGGGTCAGGGACTTCACTGTACTTGTGTCTGCTGTGGTTGCTGTTACAGTTTAATACCAAAGCTTCCCTCTGTTTTTGACCCCGCCCCTCATGACGTGGCAGCAAACACAAATAGGAAGAATGGCAAATAGAAGTTGTGCATGCACCCTTACCCACGCTATTAAAAGCTTCGGAGGTAACTTAACTACATTTTACAAAAATAATTTATTTTCTTCTTTTCTTCCAATTATAGTTTTTAAGCATGATATGAATTTTTTTGGATAAACTGTACATATTTCATTTGTAACCGACGAAGTGCAGTGATCTGTACAGCATAAAAATAGAGAGAGTACATGTGTCAATCACAAAAACTGTGTTCACAAAATGTGGACTTACTTTGCGATGATGGATAAATTCCACCGAGTGACGCCTGAAACTGTTGACTTACTTTGCCATTTTTAAGAGAGCTCCTCCTTCAATATCACCAACACCACGGGCTTTCTTGTAGCACCCAAGTGCCTGTCTCATTCGCTCCAATTTTTCATATGTCTCTCCAAGAGCAACAAGCATTCGACTGTCCATTGGTCTTAAAGCTTGAGCTCTGTGATAGTAGTACAGACAATATGCAGGCATCTTTAGTATTTCATATGTTTGCCCCAGTCCATACCATGCACGGTAATCCCTCCTATTCACTTCTAAAATGAAATTATAAAAAATATTAGCTTTGAACAGGATATTATACAATATGATACATCTCTTTGAAGAGACCAGTAAATCCAAAGACCAAATACAATAATTACAAATATAATAAGTATGCCTCGTACATTAATTCCTCCAGGAAATAGACATGGTATGGTTCATACAGTAGCAAATGAGAGGCTAAGTGAAAATTCATGAAAACTCACCAATAGCCTGGCGATAACTTCTGATTGCTGCATTAGTATTTTTCATTTCCATGAACTCGTGACCCATTAATGTCCAAGCCGAGAGAAAATATGGATTTAATTTCAATGCACGAGTGAAGTAAAGCACTGCTTTTTGATGTTCAGCCCTTAAGCTGTAGAGATTACCTGTAAAGACGAAGAAAAATAGAAACAACTTCCATTATATTAAGAAAGAAAAGAATCATTTTAGACATTTTCACACCCATAACAGAATATGATACAGAACAGATATGATACAGCAACTCTTCAACCTCAGAAATCCATATTTATGCATCTTTATTCTCTTCCTCCATAAATCATATGACCATTAAACTGAAATATTTCAGAGAATTACATATACATATATAATAATAATAATGTCTTTATTCATCTGTGGCACAACAATAATTGTGGTAGATGTCGTCAGTCATTACACTCATCTTGCAAGGATACAGAAAGAAAGAAATACACTGAATACAAAGCTCAAATATACAGTAAGAAGCAAAATGTAGATATACAGTAAGAAGCATAAAGTAAATACAATCAGAATCAAAATGCAAGTATACAATTAAAAACTTATTGTGGAGAAATCAATTTCAAAGTATTCCTCCAGTGAATATATAGGTTTAGAGATGAGCCATTTCTCTGCGGAAGGCTTTGAAGGAAGACTTTGTTGTCAACCATTCTTGCTGAGTTGGGCAGCATGTTGAAACACTTGATAGCCAAGTTTTCATAGTTAAAAGATTTAACCAGTCTACAGTGAGGCATATCTATTTTATGATTTGCTCTAGTGCCATGATTGTGTACATCAGCTCTTGTGGAGTACATTTGCATATTTCCCTTGACGAACAACAGAGTATGAAATATATATAGGCTGTATAAAGTCATTAGGCCTAATCTGACAAAAAGTGGTTTACAATGTTCATTAAATCTAGAGTTAGAGATAACTCGAACCACCTTCTTTTGGAGTATTAATAACTATTTTACATCTGAAGCATGCCCTCAAAGTCTGATTCCATATGAAAGGTGAGATTGAAAAAATGCATAATATGCATTACGAAGATAGTCATTGGTCACACAGCACTTAAACTTCCTGATTAAGTACAGGGCTCTGGCAAGTTTTTTCCTAATGTTAAAAACATGCATACTCCAGGTTAGCTTAGGATCAAGATAAAAGCCAAGAATTTTCACAACTTCATTGTCTGGTGTAATTTGTTGAAGAGAACAGGTTAAGAATTGGGTTTTCATGGGATTCATAAAGAATCTGTTTGCTGAAAACCAAACATTTGCTTGCGCCAGTGTATCAGATATCAGCTTATTAGTCTCAATGGGATTGGTACCCTGATGCAAGAAAGTTGTGTCATCAGCATATAGGACACAGTCAGTGGATACATTCACAGGTAGGTCATTGATCATAATTAGGAAAAGTAGGGGACCAAGTACTGACCCTTGAGGTACCCCATGCTTAACCTTGAGGAATTCTGATTGAGTACCATTAACTTGTACTAGTTGCTTGCGATTACTCAGATAGGAGGACATAAATTCTAGTTCAACCCCCTGGAACCCATAATAATTCAGCTTCTGCAGAAGCATTTCGTGATCCACACAGTCAAATGCTGATGACAGATCGCACAGGGTAAGTGACAAACTTTGTTTTACTTCAAATGCATTGATAATATGCTTAATTATACTGTCAACTGCTTGAGTTGTATTTTTGCCAGCTCGGAACCCAAACTGGGATGATGTAATTATATTTTTAGATTCAAGGTGGTTCACAATTTGAGTGCAAGCAACACTCTCGAAAATTTTAGTGAAGACTGGAATGATGGAAATTGGACGGTAGCCAGGTGCTTGGCAAATTTCTATCACCGTACTTATAAGCTGGGATCACCTTTGTGTATTTGAGGCTGTATGGAAAATTACCTGACTTTAACCCGTCAGCGCCCAAAGTTTTTTTAAAATCAAACATCGTTCATTTTTCCAAAATATGATACATATGAACAATAAAGAAGGCTCCTAAAATGTTTCCCCAAAATATTCCATAGATCAAGAGTTACATGCCGGTGCCATATGGCACCGCTGGGCGTTAGTGGGGTCTTTTCGCTCATAAAGGTATTTTGGGAAGAATCAAACGTCGTCAACTATAATAAAACCTCTATTTAATTTATTTATTACACATTAGATTTGGAATGGTAATGAGCGAAACATTGAACACAAAGACCAACATTACATTTCTTGCACTCGGTTCTTGTTTGAGACATGCAATAATCACCAGCACATTTTCTCCTACTCCCCTTTTGGGTGGGAATAACGAGATGGTTTATGTCATCGTATCGTAGCATATTTGCTGCAAGGCGTCCGGCATTTTTCCCTATCTGTTTTCCCTGATACGAGCCAGTTCCGTACTTAACCAGGTATACTTGGACAATAAGTCTCCTTACCTTCAGCTGCGATATATCCACTCCTGATTTACGCATCTAAATCCAAGTGTTGTGTACACAAACATCTAACAGCCACGTAAAAATTGGTCACCACCATTTCTTACGGCGCACACCCACTATGTAGCGATTTATTCCTCGGTCCATCAGGTCGGTACCACCCATGTTCTCATTGTACACCTCAAATCATTTTGGTCGCGTCACAGAAATTATCTTTTTCGCACCACTCGAGTACCTTGCTACGCTTGTCACAGGATGCACACCATACCGTGTTGATGCACCCATTACAACCCCATTGTCCACCCATTGAACAAGGATTATAGATGTCTCTTTATCACAGCTGTACTCGTAACTTCCCCGTGGCTCCTTTTGAAAAATGGATTTTGGGGTGAGGTTACTTCCTTTCGGCAATCGATTGCTCCGGAGTGTACCAGTGCCACTATAGCCCCTACTTTTCAGCTCCATCAAGAGGTTCATGCCTACATTTAAAAAAACCAAAGCTTATTTCCTTCCCCTCGTGGTAAACAGATAGTGACATCATTTTATAAGAATTACAAATATACCGCCTACCTGTAAAAAGGTTGTCGAAGAAAATATTATACGGCAGGTGCCATGCATCTTCTCTGAGATTGTCCAACATTGATAACATCGGGGCTGTTGATTTTCCGCACCTCTTTTCGTATACCTCATTTCCATTATGCCTTTTTCCCTGGTATGCCTCGAAGTCGATTAGGTAACCAGCTACACTATTCAAGCACCATACCTTGTAGCCGAACCTAATAGGCTTGCCTCTTATGAATTGCTTACATCCATGGGATCCGTAGTAAGCCACCATACTCTCCTTATAGGCAATATTTTGCTCAGGTCTAAATAGTTTCCTAATTCGTTCCTGCAATAGGTTCATTAGAGGTCTCAACTTCCAATATTTGTCAGTGTGATGAGGAGCATTGTTGTCCGCACAATGTAGAAAGCGTTCAATCTCCAGGAAACGGTTCCTTCGCATGGCATTGCACACAAAATCGTTCCGGTCGTCTCCTCCTTCCTCCCAGTAATTGCGCTTGTCAGGGACCTCATTATATCAGGAGAGAATTAAAATTCCCAAGAACACTTTCATCTCTTCGAAAGAAATATTAGGTGAAGGGCAGTAAAAGAATAGCGCATAATTATTGCTCTCAGAGACTAATAAGTTAACCACTTGTTCATCAAAAAATAGTTCAAAAATATCCACAGCATTTAAATTCCGGAGGTCTGAATAGTCAGCGCTAGGGAAGAAAGACTCTGTACCATTGATATCTTGGTTTTTCTGCCATATAAATTTAGAAATTTCATTATTTTTCTTCGAGCTGCAGTTAGATACATCTCCATCCATTTTCTCTCTCCGTTTTTTAAGATCCGGAGCTCTTTTTCTTTTCATATTGCGTGACATTCCGGTGACGGGCTTACTAGAATCAACCTGAATTGTTGAGATATTATGGCAACTTTGCTCATCAAATTCTTCATCATCATTTTCTCCACCTTTTAAAAACAGTATCTCTGCTTTTGCTCGGAGCTGACGACCAGATAAGTTGTCAACTAAGCCACCGTCATCATCACCTGAAACTTCCTAAGTCAAAACGGTGCTCTCTGGTGGCTATACAAATATTTGGTGGACGTTATCAACTTCTTCTTCCTCTAGGAGGTCTAAAACCTCTTGAAGAGTTAAATTCCTAAGTGAACAAAATATAATTAAGAGCTTGGAGAAAGTAACGTGGCATCAGCAATTGAAACATTTTAGAATAATAGAATTTTAGAAATGTAAATAATTGTAGAATTATACTTTTAACACTTCATTCGCATATTTCCTCATGCAAACATAATGTATCGCTCTACGCATGAATGAAACAATTCTCAGTACAGTGATAAAAAAGGGTTTATTTGTAAGAAAGATATGAGACTAATTTGGTGTTTGAATTTTTTCGTAAAGTAAAAATTCACGAATCATAACCTTGAAATTAACCCACAGCATTATAAATCTACCAACAAATCCCACGCGGTGAAACCCAGAAGTCATGCAAACGTTTGGAATTCAACGCCGTGGATATCTACGAGTCAATATTTGTATTTCTTAAATCTTATTTAATAATATTTTATATGAAAATAAGCCTTAAACATAGCTTATATACCTTTTAAAAACGTTCAGCACCCATTTCTGTTGAGAAAACTGCTTTACGATGAAATATAGAGCTGTAAATCACAACCGTAAGCAAAATAGGACCACAAGGTGAATTGATACGGGTAACGCCCAGCGGTGCCAAACGGCACCGCTAGTGTTTAACTTCACATATCTCAACTTTTAATCACTAGATCCTGCTAATTCGTTTACAAATATTAGTTTGTACTTTACATTTCAAGAAAACATTAAGGTATAGCTTTTAAACTAATAATTATAGACACTGTGAGCACTTACCTCGATCGAGTACCCATAACTCATGGGTCCGGAAAAAAGCCTTTTGCTGTGAAACAGACTGGACGATCCGATGTGTTGGGAAACACAATTCACACTGGCTTAATGATAGAAGAAACCTTCTACTAAGTATGCGCACCGAAATGTACGCTAAGAGTCACATATTAGTTACATTGTAGGAGTTTCGGCTTGGCGCTGCACTGCGGTGCCGTATGGCACCCGTGGGCGCTGACGGGTTAAGCATGAGTTTATGACTATTGCAAGAGGGTATGCTATACAGTGGATAATGGACTTGATTAAGTTACTGGAAAGACCAAATATATCCTTACTGTTGGAGTTATTAAAGGCTTTTGCAGCTCTAATTATTTCTAACTGGGAAGTTTCCTTCCACTGAAAGGGGATGCAGTTGGTATGGAAGTTCTGAAGGAGTTGGATAGAAGTTACAGTGTTGTTACAGGTACCAGCAAGGATGTTTTCCACAGAATTGATAAATGATGCATTGAGAACATCACCCTCGAGTGGGACAACCATGTGGTCAGTCGTGAAACCAGCTTCCCTCTTAATAACTGACCAAGCTGCTTTACATTTGTTAGTAGCATTAGCTATGAAATTATTATTGGAGTTACATTTAGCCATTTTCAATTCATCATGATATTCCTTTTTAAGTTTAATGAACTGGTTTTTAAGATCATCAGTGCACTCTGTTTTATAAAGTTTATAAGCATTTTTAAAAGACTTCCTCATTTCCTCATGCCTATTGGTGAACCATTTTTGCTGTGGAAATTTCTTAAATGGAATTTGAATCAATTTTTGGGGAAAAGTGTGCTCAAATAACAAGATAAAATGTTCAAAGAAAGCAGTGAAATTTCTTTGACTATCACCTGGTTCAAACAGGGAGTCCCAATCAGTTGTACTCAGAAGATCTTTGAACGTTTCAAGTTGGTGAGGAGTAAATTGCCTGATTAGCTAAGTTTTGAGGGTTTTCCTCATTAGGTCACCCCCAACTTTGGTGCTAGTGGACACTGATATAGTACAATGGTCTGACAGCATTGGATCAAAGACACTTATACTGAAATTACTTACATTTGGGCCAGTGATTACATTGTCAAGGCAAGCTAGGAACCCTTCCTTGTAGGTTCACAATACAAGTTGGCACAATACAAATTAAAAGACCTAAGGAGAACACTTAGCTGCAGGCTGTTCTTTGATTGGCAGCTCATGTCAACATAAAAATCAGTGCCAATGACAATTTTTGCGTTGAATTTCTGAAAGTGGCACAGTACTATTTCCAGTCGTTCACAAAATATATCAAAATCACCATTGGGTGAGCGATAAATACCAGGTAGTGTCACACCAAATTCTATTTTATAATATTAATAATAACTTTACTTCACTGAGGGCAAAATACATTTGCATCTATTTCAGGACAAGACAGGTTGGACGACATGAAAGTAAAACATGCACCTAAGACAAATAGTCAATTAACACATGTTTACAGATGATATAATGAATTTATATAAGATTAGTAGAGAGGCAGAATCAAAGGGACTACATATTTAGACAAAGAGAACTAAAGTATTTTTAAGAGTATATTATTACTTGACTGGATGAAGTAATGGTGGTAAGAGGCATAGGTTGGAAATTTATCAAGGTTTGCTATTACATAGCAGACAAATAAGAAAGGAATCAGACAAGGATGCTGCCTCTCACCAGCACTGTTCAACATAAACACAGAGGAAGCAATAAGAGAAGCACAAGAAATGAGATTGAAAGGAATTAAGATTAACGCACAAAAAATAAACATCCGCTTCACCAGTATCTCCATGTTTTTCGGGTAAAGCTGCGTCAGTGTATTTAGATGATGACATTTCGTAGCCAATGCAGGCCACATCTTCAGATCAAGTCCGAATGCCAAAAGGTGGAAGTTGGCCTGTATTTATATTGTCCTCAGGGTGGCCTTCCATTAGTACAGCCAATCAGTGTTGAGCACCCTGATTTTGGTGCGTTTCTTCTCAGGAGTCTCTTCCAGGTGTTGTGGAGTCTATGCCCATCATCCCTATTGAAATTTGCCTCTACTTTCTCTATTTCAATAGCCTCCCGGATGAGTCAAGGAAAATAAAACCTTTCCTTGGCTAAGACTCGTGCGTCGTTGATCATTAATTGATGTCCCAGGTTCGAGAAGGCATGCTCTGCGACTGCTGACTCCACGCAGTGCTTGTTTTTTTATTATTAGATAATACAGTTACAACTTGACCCTCTGGCCAGGTGGTAACTTAAAATACATATAAAGGTATTAGATAATATATATTCATTTTTAAAAAAACAATGCAAATACATGTCATGGATTAGAGTCTTTTTGTGAAGCTCTTAACATTACATATTCGGGAATGGATTTAAAACATTTGCACCTAAGCCATTCCATGCTTTCACCCCTCTGTTCAAGAAGGAGAATTTCCCCCAGTTACATAGTTCTCTGTTTGGGGGGCTCGATTTTAAACCCATGGTCCTTCCTAGAGAAGTAAGCCGGATATCTTAGCCTCCCTGTGATATCCACCCAGGCAGTTTCCCCAACATATGCTTTATACATTGCCTTCAGCCGCGAGATATTCTTCCTCTCTCTCAGTGATTCCCAGCCTAATTTAGTGATCATTGCACTAACACTGGCTTCTCTATTTTAATTTCCCATTACAAATCTTGCCGCCCTCCTTTGGACCTTTTCTATGGTTTTTATCTGCCCCAAAAGATGTGGGTCCCAGACGGCAGCCCCATACTCTAGAGCCCTGCGGTGCTCGCTCAAACGAACGGAGATCGCCCTCTTCGTTTGGCCCACATACTTCTGGCCGCAGCGGCAGAGAATCTCATACATTCCTTCATATTGCAGGTCTGGGATTTTGTTCTTAGATTTTGGCAGAAGGTCACCAATTTTCTGCACTGCGCGATATCTTGGTGTGATGTTGTGTTTCTTTAGGATCCTACCAATCCTTTCCATCGTTCCCGCGATGAAAGGTAAGGTAGCAAAGCCCCTTGGCTTTGGAGTCTCCTTGGTTACCTTCTCTTGCATTGTCCTCTTTATGGTCCTGAAAAGGGTCTTTGAGTAGCCATTCTTCACGAGGGCCGATGCAACATGTTTCTCTTCCTTGTGTCTTGATTTGTCATCCGATATGGCTCCGGCCCGATGAAGGAGAGTTTTCACCAGGGATCTTTTAATTTGAGGGTGGTGATGGGATGACAAGTGCAAATATCTGTCAGTGTGAGTCTCCTTTCAATAGGCAGTGACCTAGAGATCCGTCCTCGTTCATTGATACTTCTACATCCAGGAAGGGTAGGTGTCCATCTTGCTCAATCTTTGGCATTCGGACTTGATCTGAAGATGTGGCCTGCATTGGCTACGAAATGTCATCATCAAGATACACCAACGCAGCTTTACCCAAAAAACATGGAGATACCAACAAACAGCACTGCCAAATCCTCAAACAGAAATCCACTTCACCATTGACATTGCAGTCATAGCAGGAAATTGTGATGATCTTAAAAAAAAACACTGAACACATTGGACCATGTACTTCAAGAATATAACATGAAAATAAATAAGAAGACCAAAATCCTAGTAAACAGAAGGGAGAAGCTGAATGCAGAAGTCACACTAAGAGGAGAGAAATTAGAGCAAGTGGCTTCCTTCACCTACCTTGGAAGCACCAACATGTGGGAGTACAATGAACATCAAGCAACGAGTAACCCAAGATAAGAAAGCGTTCATGATTTAAAGGCAACTCCTGTGTTCAAAGAAGATCGTACAATGAACGAGAAAACAGTAAAATATTTGTGTGGAGCGTGGCACTCTATGGATCAGGAACAAGGACCATTGGAAAAGCAGACCAAAAAGATCGGAAGCATTCGAAACCTAGTGTTGGAGGTTGATGCTGAAGATCAAGTGGATGGATAAAATAAAAATTGAAGAAGCTCACAGAGGAGAAGAAGAGGAAAGGACCATGTGGAACACTGTACAGAAAAGAAGAACCAGATGGATTGGGAACACACGGAGGTACAATGAGTTTGTAAGGAATACAAATGAAGGAAAAATAAAGGGAAAAGCCCCAAGAGGAAAGCCAAGGGATAAATGCATAGACCAAATAGTAATAGTATGTTTATTATTATCACTCCATACGCAAAATACATTTCAATAGCAAATTTGAGTAAATTTAGGTAGCCTTGAAGGAGAACCTGTTTTAAGGCTACCATCAAATAATAACAGGTTATGCTTACATTTAAAAATACATATAGCTCATGTAGTGAGGCCTAGACAATGACTTAACAATGTGAGTGCGTACCTTAAGAAGCCACTAACTAAGACTTATGGAGTTACTTATAACACATTAACAACAATATTTACAACAATATTTATAAAACGTTTACAACAATATTTACAACAATATTTCCTCTACACTCTCTTTGGTGAGAAGCCAAGAACGTACATTTTTCGAAAACATTTTCACAGACTTAGAATTAATGCATGAATGGGGTAATAGATTGTATACCCTTGGTCCTACATACAAAAAACATCTTTTAAATATCATCAAATTTGGTTTGGGTAAGGGTATACTTTTTTTACGCAGGGTAAAGGGAGAAGGCAGGCACAGAAATATTCCAGAGTTACCACTTCTAGTATAAAAACACCGTAGAACCTTATAAATATATAAATGCCTCAATGGAAGCAAACCTAAATGAAGAAAGAGTGGGAAGGATCTTTCAAATCTGTTCTTTTTCAAAATTACACGAATAATTCTTTTTTGTAAAAAAAACAGCAGGTTTCAATGAATTCAAATAAGCGTCACCCGAACAAAAAATGCCATAACTTAATCTGGAATGTACTAACGCGTTATATATTATCCTTAGGAAATTTAAAGGACATTTATTCCTGATGAAGTAAAATTTTGTCAGCGTTTGTCGCATAATATTTGTTAGACTATCAATATGTTGTTGCCACTTTAAGAATTCGTCTATGGTTACTCCCAGCTACTTTAAACTGGAAACCCGTTCAATGGGCAAACAGCTATTGCATGAAGTTATCCGACAGTTTTCTTCATGATAGTATAAAACCCAATCCAACTTGTATCTATTACATAAATTATAACACATATATTTCGTTTTAGTTACACTCATTTTCAATTTGTTTGATGTAAACCAACGTCGCAAATTGATCAAATCTGACTGCATATCATATTTTACATCATCCCAGTTTAAACCTCCATAGTTTAAGGTGACATCATCAGCAAATGCTGTCACATGACCTCTAAAATTGAAATTACATAGATCGTTTATATAAACTAGAAATAGGACTGGACCCAAGACAGAGCCTTGTGGAACTCCAGAAATTATCATATTGTAATTGCTATAAACAACACCAATTTTTACACACTGCATTCTCGATGACAGGTAACTGGTGAACCATTTTAGTGGTATACCTCGAATACCAGCCCTCTGAAGCTTAAAGGTCAGAATCTTGTGATCAATGATATCAAAAGCCTTGCTAATATCAATGAATAGGCTGCCAGTGCGTCGATTTGAGTTAATAGACTTATAAACATGAGCAAAATGATTTTCTAGTGCATCTTTGTCCCTTTTCCACTTAAAAAACCAAACTGATTTTTGCTGAAGAAGCACTTTTTATCGAGAAATTTAATTAATCTCGACTTGACTAGCTTCTCTATAATTTTCGAAAATATCGATATCAATGAAATTGGATGATAATTTAGCACACTTGACTACTCCTTTCCTTTTTTATATAAGGGCATGACCACCGCCTTTTTCATCTTGTCAGGAAAAACACCACTGGTAAAACTTAGATTAAATATATGTGAAAGAATAGGAGCTAATTCGTTAATAACGGGTTTCAAAAGGTCGCTGTTCACGTTGTCGTAACCAGGGGGTTTGCTAGCACGAAAAGATCTTACTAATTTAGTTATTTCAGCAGGGTGGACTGGTTCTAGATACATAGATTCGAAGCTATGTGAATAGTCACAACACTCAGCAAGGAATTCATCGATGCCACTGTCATTACTATTATGATTACTATTGTAGGAGGAAACAAATAGTCATTAAATGCCCTAGCTATTTTAGACCGAGCAGATGTTTTACTACCGTCTATTTCTAGGCAGATTTCATGGGGACTAAGTGGTATGCAGCCAGATATTTCCTTGAGTATTTTCCATTGCACCTTTGAGTTGCCATTTGCTCCTTGAAATCTGTGCAAATAGTAGTTATTGGAGGCAATCCTAAGTTCATTTT
The DNA here is from genome assembly GCA_963573305.1 of Pyrrhosoma nymphula. Classification (NCBI taxonomy): domain Eukaryota; kingdom Metazoa; phylum Arthropoda; class Insecta; order Odonata; family Coenagrionidae; genus Pyrrhosoma; species Pyrrhosoma nymphula. The sequence goes on along the minus strand of OY754330.1, from coordinate 63,963,845 downwards.
TCAAATTATTTCTATAGTTAATAAATTCCTTTCCTAAACTTTCCTTTAATGGATGGCGTCTATGTTTCTTGAGCAGATAGTTTTTCCTTTCAATAAGGTTAAGAAGATAAAGAGGGAAGTACAAAAGAAAAACTACCAAGACCAATGATGATGAGAACATGTAGGATGTAGAGAGAAGGGAGTTTAAGGTTATTAGATGCAGCAAAAAGAGATCTACCTGGGATGCGGATAGGAACTAGGTACATAAATGGTCCTAATTGCTTGCTTCTGAGCAGAAAAAGCTCTACTGGCAACAACACTCTACTGAAAATTTCCCCAGAACATACAGCCATAGGAAATGAGTGGATGAATTTTAACATAGTACATCTCATTTAAGGTATCAAAGGACACAATTGTTGCCAATTTCCTTAACATATCTTACAACTGCATAATACCCTGCGAGCCACCGCAAAGGCATGTGGCAGGGGGTGTTAGGACACGAGCCATGGAAGGGGGAATAGGGAAATGGAGGGGGAGAGGACAAAGGTGATTTTTGTGATAACGATGTCAATTAAAATAGTTTCTAGCTGTTTTTGTTTCAATCAGTAATGGTGTGAGGAAAGAAGGAATTCTTTTGTACCTGTCAATTCAGCAGTGTATCTCTCTTATTTTGTCACTCCTATTAGTTCTAGAGATACAGCGTGGGGATAAAATAATATTCTCCATGTCATCCTGAAACTTGCCTAATTGGAGTTTTTCAAGTAATCTAAGCTCAGCATATACATAGCTTCCAAGTCCCAAATGGTTCCCAACCTAATCCTTCCATCAACAATGCTACACTTTCTGTGCGCTCGTAGCAGTTTTTAAAAAAGCATGCAGTTTTTCTTCGCATTTTATTTACTTCGCAAAGATCACAGCTGTGAATACTTTCTGAAGGGTATAACAACAACACTGGTGATAGACACATGGCCCAAGTATCTAAATAAGTCTCAGTAAAGTAATAGTTTCAGGGTAAAACTTTACAAAGTTCCAAAAGGTGAAATCTTAGCATCAAAAAGTTAATTTTAAAGCTGAAATATTATCTATAATAGTACATGACATAAATAATAATACATGACCATAGGCATATCCAGGGGGGGTTGTAACTCCCCCATTGATAAAAAAGTTAACATGGGGGGTATGGAATACCCTCCCATATCTCCGCCCCCCTTCAGTGGTGGTTACCCCCTTCAGACGCTTCTAGATACACCTATGTACATGACATAAAAGTAAATAAATAGGTATGTTTCATTATAACTAAGGCTACCACCTATATGTTAAAACTAAGTACATGGAAATTAATACTCACCTATTACACAGCAAGTTTCTGCTCTGTATTCATCAATTTGAGTGGCATGGTGTGCCAGGTTTGCAAGCTCCACCTTCAATTCCTTCACATACAGGAGATTGGAGTATGTGTCTAAATTATCCAATCGGTATGGATCAGTCTTCTGAAGTTTTTGGAACAGAGCAATTGCTTGATCCACATCTTTTAAAGCAAAGAATGGAAAATTAATAGAAAATTATTTAGAACATCAGCCATTGTGTTTAGTGAACATCAAAATTTTGCGAACGACAAAAAATTAAATTGAGCTTATGATATGCAGTAAAAAAAATAAACTCCACCATTACCACTACTTATAAGAAAAAAATTTTCCTTAAACTTGCCTAAATGAGGCAAAATCAAAAGTAAGCTGTAATACAAAAATAATCTCTTACCTCTTTGATTGTGGTGAGCTATTGCAGTCTGAGCTGTTATATAATTACTTTTACTAAAGCCAGCATGAGACAGAGACCAGTAAGTGCTCAATGCTTCAGCATTTAGTTGTATTTCCAAATAAACGTGTCCGAGGAAGAAATGCTTAATCCAATGGTTGGGTAATTTCAGTTCAACTAACTGAAAAAAAGAGTATTACAATTAGGTTCATTTAATTGCATCATAGGCAATTATGATAAACAATTTTCAAATGCAATATCACGGACTTTTGGAAGAAGTATTTTCAAAATTTTTACAATACACTGGTGCATAGGCATATATAGAAGCATCTGAAGGGGGGAGTCAAGGAATTTTGAAAAATATACATCTTAAAATGAAAATTTGAAGGTGTTCTATTATGTTATGGAAGGTGATCTTTCGGTGTACTATTATAGCATGTGTTAAACAGATCATTTTTAAGGTTTTTTTAATCAATGGGGGGGTTACAACCCCCAAGCCCCCCCCCCCCTGGATACGCCTATGCACTGATGCAGGACACAGAAGCTGGACACGGTCGAAATTTGTCATGAGTGTAAAAAACTATTGTGTAGACCAAACCCGGGAGTCACAGGATGTGGGCCCCTCTCTCTAATATGCCAGTGGCCCTGATCTTTACAGGAAACATGAGCAGAGCAGTAATTATGCATTTCCAGGTTTTGCAGGGCAAAATTTTCATTTATCCCTGTGCAAAAATGTTCTTTGGTAAATGTGTATTTTAAAGAAGGCACAATAATAGGAGCAATACAAGCACATTCTAAGGAAGAATTAAGTTCCTCAACAAATGGTGTACCGACACTATCGCTCTGGGGGAAAATCTGTTTCCTTTCTAATGACATATTATTCTTAGGTCTCAGCCATGATGAGGGCCACCAACTACCGGCACGAAAACTGTGAAGAACACCAAAGAGGGTGGAGTTCATCACGAAAAAATCATTTGACTTGACCGGGAATCGAACCTGGATCTCCCCGACATTAATCTTGCCTTTAACTCATTTTTTAACAAATTGTTATCATTATAAAATCACTGTTTCCCATCAAGGCCTTTTCAAAATGGCAAGAAGAAAAAAATTAAACATTTCTCAAAAAAACTGAGAGACATGAAAATCAAACTTGCTTCTCTTTACACTGCATACAAGATGGAACAAACTGAATCAGCCAAAGTAGCTTACTACAAGTATAAAAAAACAAAAAAAGTAGAATCTCGATTTTACGTAAAATTTGATTTTACAGAAGTGAATGAGGGGTCCCGGCCGACTCCTGAAGAATTCTTATGGAAGCATTATTTGATTTTACGTAAATTCGGTGTTACAATTTTACGTTAGGCTATTTTGGTCCCCAGTGAAGATATCAATTTGATTTTACGAAATGAAATAACAGAACTTAAAGAAACTTAAACAAAATCCGGCAGATTCTTGCCCATCTTTAAAGGATGTAACGTACTCACATAGAAGCAAGGTCGCACGTAGAAAACATTTATGTATATTTTTGAAACCCCGGCAGCCAAATTGTACAGAAGGTGATGTGGATTGTTCTATTGTATTGATTTTGCATAATTAGAACGCCAATATTTCAATTTCAGACCAATTTATTCATATTCAAAGAGTTACAATATTGTGCATTCCTCCATATTGAACAACACGTGGCGGGATTTAATGACCACGAGAAAATTATAACAATGGGAAAGAACCGGAACCACGCTAGTTTTTAGAATATTCCAGATAAACGAAAGTACATCAGTAGCGAACCTTCTAGAAGGACGACAATGCATCAGCGATCTGCTATATAAGCCGAGTCACCTTATCAGTCGAGGCTGTCTCAAAAATCCAGGTACTGCACGTCCTAATGTTGGATAGCGGATTCACATTCATACTGTACGATTTTCAAGACCGAACGCGGTCCTAACTAAGCCCATACAGTGAAGAAGAAGTTTATCTTACGTAATTGGTGCGAAATAAAGACGGAGGGAGTTAATAATATTGTGAAACGTGAGAAGTGAGATCCAGAAGTTCAAGCCTTGACGTCAGCCGGAGCAGCCGGAAGAAGCTGTGATTATTACCAATAGAGAGACGCGGTAAAAGAAGGATCCAAACGTTGGATGTGGTGTCGGGGATAAAGACGAGACCATACAATTTACGACACCTGAAGCGAGGTATTTTGAAGGGAGCAATTCTCCCGATATTGTAAAGGATTTGATTTATGTTGTGTTATGCCTGTATTGAGTGTTTTTATGTGTTGGACAAGTGATGGATTCATGAGTGAAACCATACACAAGGAAGTTAATCTGTGTTGGTGATGAATGAGTTATACGTGTGATTTAAGTGAAGTGTTTATTAGTTTGTTTGTGGAGTACATACAGTGAAATAACTTGTGCAGTCAGGGCAACAAAAAATAAATAGATCTTTAAATAGCAAACACGATCGTTATAATTACTATATTTAGTAGGGCTACCTAGAATTTCCCTTAGCAGAGCAGATCAAGTGAAAGAAAAGGTTAGTATATAACATAATATGTGTTGAAGGGTGATGTTACAAGGAAATCTTCAATTTAATGCTGTAATACTGTGAAATTAACTGTAATGAATAAATACATTGCATTTTAATGGAAAATATATATATTATTATTTTATTTTCCCATCTTTCAAAACGAAAAGTTATAGGTTCCAGGTGGGTGGGTTCTACAACCAATGCTGTGGAGGCAGTGATTAATATTAATAATGAAGCTTTTGAAAAAAATCAGCATGTGGCCTTGATTACATGTGACTTAACTAACCTAACAGTTTTACACGACATCCTAAAGCAAAAGCTGCATAGATATGGTGTGAGAGGTCCTGTATTAAAGTTGTTGTCCAGTTACTCATCAATTAGGCATCAGCAAGTATTCTGGTGTAATGAGAAATCCAACACTCTGCCCCTACAATATGGTGTTCCACATGGATCAATCCTGGGTCCTCTTCTTTTTATCATATACATGCTGTTAAAGTTAAGTCTAAAATGTGTGCGCCGGGCATTGATTGTTGTAGGTTGCAGTTTGTTTATTTGTAAAAAGCATATAAGATGTTATTAATTGTTGTTACAGTAGTCATCTTAGGAAATAAAAGGAGCACTTAAGAAATGAGATTTTTAAGACATAAATTAATGATCTACCCTAAGTCATGCCCTTTGAAGCAGAGATCAATTTTATATGCTGATGACACCACACTAATACACACTCATAATAATTAGCAGAAGAGATGTTAAACATGTCTAATGATTGGTTTAAAGATAATGAATTATTAACTAATGACTTAAAAACAAATAAGTTCTCTTTTGGACTTAGAGAAGGAAGAAATTCGAGCAAGTCAGTTAGACTCTTAGGCTTTCTCCTTGATAAAAAATTATCCTGGGATAGCCATGTAAACAACATATGCACAAAACTCAGTAGTTTTTTTATATCTAATCAGAAAAATAATCCCCGAGGTTTCATCACAGGTAGGAAGTAATGAGTGTCTATTTTCAAAGCCATATAATCTACGGTACAATTCTGTGGGCACACTCAAGTCACACTAAAAATGTGCTTCTATTACAGGAAATAGCCATTATGGCTATCCTTGGCCTAAAAAAAAGATGACCATTATAAGCCTTACTTCATTCAAAATAGAATAATGACAGTTTACTCTCTATATATTCTTGAAGTGCTTTCTTTTGTAAAAAGAAACCTGTCAACCTTCCCCTTAAGAGCAGAGAGTCGCAATCATGATACCCGAAAGAAAGAGGGACTTGATGTGATGTGCCATTCTGTAGAGTTGAAAAGACTAAGCAGAATTTCAATGTGCTAGGTTTAAGGATGTTCAATACATTCCCATCAAAGGCTAGATTAGCAAACGAAGGCTGCTTCATAAGGGGCATGAAATGGTGGCTTCAGCACCACCCATTATACAGCATTGGCGATTTTTTTAGCTCAAACATATCAGACTTGACCTTCTAATGTTACATACCCTCACTTGTTAATGTTGTATGTACATGTTGTTCTGCAATTGTTTATTTTTCACTTGTAGGTATTACACTTTTTGTATTGAATAATGTTTTGTGGCCATGAATGTATATTTGTTTATTACATAAACGAATGCAGCGATGTATTTACACATATATATCCATACACTGTTTTTTATTACTTGCTACTTGAGTAGTGTATTTTTGTACAATTAACGAGATCTATTCCAGAAAATGTTGGCTAAACGATCAATAAATATTATTACTAATGCTGGTCAGGTATGTTAGCCAGTCACACCACCAAGCCGAATTCAAGATGAATTTTAGCATACGTTTATTCGAACAAGTTGTTGTCCTCGGACATGGTGTACCTGGAGAACACACCTGACCTGCAATTGGGAGAACCGGGTTATAATCCCTGTCAAGTCAAATGATTTTTTTCATGAGGAATTTCACCCTCTTTGGTGTACCTATGTCTTTGCCCCAGTGCACATGACTGCTTACCACATCATTTGTGTAATCACAATGATTGGAATACTATCTGAGGAGAAAAAAAAATATGTATTCCATTCAAACTCAGCATGTGTGTAAAGAATAAGACCTGAAAGATTATTTAAGGGGCACAATTAATTGCTAAACATCAAATAAGAGCTCCACTGCCTCATTCAGTCAGTGTACCAACATACTGAAGTCCACACACCAACAGACAGTGCCTAAAAAGTACTACTGAATTATTGAAAACAATTAGATTTAGACATAAAAAACCCAATTTCCAGGCTAATTTTTATTTTCCAATCATTTTTCCGGGCCAATTTTCAACTTCCATGACTTTTTCAGTTCTTCCAGGCCTGCAGCAACCCAAAATGTTTCTCATTCCCTTTTTCCTCAATCCTCGACTACTGCCGAGAATACCTAAGAAATTTTAAGTATTTAGCATTGCCTCAACCCATCCCTCATTGACCCTGTTCTGTCCTTTTTCCATGCATCTTTGTATTAGGGGTTATTACACCAGGGCCCCAAAGCAGAACATCAAGCGACAGTGCAACATTGTCGCAGAACAAAAATGAGGCCTGCCGAAAGATAAGAAAGACATATTACAAAAACGCATGCACTCGCAGAAAGTTTTCCGCCTTAGCATCAACAGTTGCAGAAAGATAAAACAAATTCTGCTTTGGTGCACCAGTGTATAGAGCTTAAAAACTTCAATAAGCTCTTCAGATGTAATTTCTCGATAAAATTTTGCTCTTGACTAGAGTAGCAAGATGCAGGAGAAAGCTCCATGCAGCAAACTGAAATTAATTTGCTGTGGTCCCACGTTTCGCCGGGCTGGATAAGTGTCGGTGTGCATGCAGAGGTATTCCACTGCATATTTCTGTCCCACACGAATTCCACTCCCAAGTCCCACTTTCGCATCCCATACCAGTGTGTGGAGACTTCAATGGTGCCAAAATGAGCCAAATGGATTATGATGCAGGAATGTCAACAGGGAAGTAGAAATAAGCAAGAGTGAGGTAGTACTGGCAGTGACAATATGAATCACGTGTGAATTGTGCTTGAAAACTTCTCCTGGGCCAAATAATAGAAAGAATGTGATGATGATACCTTTGCTCAAATGAATGGGAAGGAAGGCCAAGCATAACACTTAGAGAGCAATCAGTCTGTTGAGTACTCTGGGTAAAGTGTTAGGTAAATTACTAATGGAAAGGGTGAGGAAGATTTTAGTTATAGGAAATTTTGGGGTACAATGTGGGTTTATGCCTGGGAGTGTATGTATGGATGAGCTGTTTGCACTTCAGCAGCTGCTAGAAAAATGTATGGGTGCACAAAAGTGGGTGTATTGAGCATTAGTGGATTTAGAGAAGGCACCACCTGACCACATGGTCAACTTGCAACTGATATTTCCAAATATGTAATAATAATATGATAGAGTAAATAGAAATAAGTTGTGGAAGGTGACTATGGGGGCATTTACCACTTTTTATATTGTCAAATCTGATGAAGTTTGGTAAATAAAAAGACCCATATTTTTTAGTTTTTCAATGCATCACCTAGTTCTCGAGTTATAAGCAACGAAAAACTGATGTTCTTAACCTTTTCGCTGGAATGGACGTGGTGCAACTTCTTATGTCATCCCTTCATCCACAGCTCCTTTACCCAATCAAAATCCTCCCCTCCCCAAAACAGCCAACAAGGGGAGGTGGATGATGTAGAAGTGTCAGAGGAGCTCATTTGATGGGTGTCACCTTTGAAGTATTTTTAATTTTCATTTTATGAGTGAATGGCTATGGTTAGAAGATTGGTTTTCTTCAATAAAATTCATTTTTTGTTTCCATCTAACGATTTTGTGAATAAAATAACAATTTCGGTTCTGAGCATTGAGTGAATGAGAAATTACTTCATACCATAAAGGCTAGTCAATGGAGGCTTAAATGATGGGTCTGAAATAAAATGGTTTAAAGCAAGGCTGAGTAAGATGGCTGCTCAATTTTTTATGGATAAATCCTTGGGAGCGATAATGAATTTGTAATGTTTGTAGATGAAAACGTGCGATCTACGATATGCTAATGATACTATGTTGCTGATTGAGAGGACATAGGAAATACAGAGGTTGTTGAATAACTTCATTGAAGAAATTGAGGGTTATGCATAAAAGTTTTTGATTAATTTTTCACACATTAAGTTTGCCACAAGCAAATTTAAACAATGGCAAAAAATTATAGAAAGATGACAATTATAATTTTCATAGAACACAACACTAAACAGGAAAGTAACTTAAACGATCTTCTCCCCTTTAAACAGCAATTCTAACTCGTGTAAAACAAAAATCAGTGACATAAATAAAGAAAACTTTATCCATGATCTCCAAAATCATTGCAATTGGTTACTTACGATAAGGCCAAAATTACACACTAAATAAAAGGAAATGTTTTATCTCAAATTACCTTCGAACGGTCAGTAACTAATGATGCCAGTTCTAACCATGCACCCCAATGAGTTGGCTCTGCATTGACAGCTGCAACTAAAGCTTCTTCAGCCTCTGCTAGTAAGTCTAACCGTTTGGCCACAATTCCTAGAAGGTAGAGTCCAAATCCGTCAAGGCTTGAGGACCCCCATTGAGTACCTTCAGACCTTTCTCGTCTCAAGTCTGATGCCAATTCACGCAATGGGCCCATTTCTGAAGGCTCCATGACAGCTGATACTGTTGAATGAAGACAAAAACATGCGCTTCTTTAAAACATCAAGCCACCAACACAAGTCAGCTACAAATTACTTGAGTAATGTGTTCATATCAGGCGATGAGCTGTTTGGATAAGCATGTACACCTAATCAAAAAGGAATGCAAGTACCTTACTTTTTAACTAATTTGAGTCACTGTGTGCATGAACCACAACCGGCTCTCTTTATGATGAGGTAATTAACCAAAACTAGTCACTAACTGTCCATCGAATAACTTAGGTATGAAAAAATGTAGCTAATAGAAATACACGATAAATTGGTGCGCAATGAAAACAAGTAAAGCAAATGTGTAAAAAAAAATAAGAGCTTTCTAATATCTTACATGTTTTTTCAGTCATATTGTTGATTCTTTTCTTCTCGCTGGCCAAATACCTCGAATACAAGTGGAGAAACCTCGTCTTGGGCACGCGACATGATTCCGTGAAAAAAGCACACCTACAACATATTCACAATGTTTTATCACCAATATAAATAAACGATCGAAAAGTCATATTGAGCTACTTACCTATCATATTCTTTTAAATCAAAGTAGCTCTTGGCAAGGAGGTAGCTGTCACTTTCGGATGACACTTTATCCTGATTGAAATTCACCTTAACGCCATCTAATTTCACATCATTTAGGGCATAATTTAACTCAGCAAGCCTGAAATAATTGATAAGTTATTTGTACAGACGTATTGTGCCCCACTTTCTCAGCCTTACGTTAAAATGTTCACGATATCACTGTATTACCATTTGGCGCTATTCATAAGTCCTCTCTGAGAACACTTATGGATGCCTCGGAGAAGATCTCCCTTCACAGCCTTTAGATCGAAAAACAACGAGCCTTCATCCATGATTATTACTTTCTGCTGGCGAAAGAAGAAAATGCTATTCCATCAAAATTTAACATAACCACACGGCATTTTCATACTTTGAATTGTCTATGCTTCCGTCAATAACAATAGAAGAACAAAGGCCGCATTCGGCAATTTTCCGAAGAATGAACACCAACATTTAAAATAAAAATTATTCACCGTGAGAAAAGTGTGCTCTAATGTAATGAGCTAGATGAATGCTGTTTTTCGCCTACCTCAACTATAGAAATTGATTTAAAGTACAATTACTCAATCATTTGGCTTAACTAAAAGGAATGCTCATGTCATGAAGTCAATGTATTGATCATCTTTCAATCATTTGGATTATCTGAATAAAATTTATACGTTGCAGCCCTGAAGCAATGTGCTGCCATCTTTTATGCGGGAATTGAAACGTAGCGAGCAGTTTAAAAAGTTTGGGAAGTTTGTAAACATTGCCCTCTTCATAAGTTCACGGAGTGAACTTAAGAATTGACCAACAGTGCTTTACACAGTTGGGACAACTAGTGAAAAATATTTCGCGCTAGTTCACGGGATAATTTGTAACGCCTTGCGGAGTAGTCATTAGATAAGCCTTCAATCGTTCACTGAAAGCTTTCTGTCACAATATGCCAATAAAATTGTTAGCTTGGGTAAGAACTTGATAGCTATCAGTTGGTTTTATATGATTAATTATGGCCTTAATGACGGTGGATTTATTTTCAGGGAGCCAATACCTATGGTCAATTAGGATTGGGTTTGAAATCTGAAAGTTGCCTCTCACCGATGGAAGTACTGTCAGATGGAAGTGTTCTCGCTATGAGAGATGTCATATCTGTTGCTGGTGGAGGCGGTCATACATTAATCATGGATTCCAAAGGAGCCTTGTATTCGTGCGGGTGGAATTCCAGAGGTCAACTGGGAAGAAAGGACTGGGAGGGAGAAGATTACAAGGATCCTAAACTTGCTTTGGTTGGCATGGAGGAAGAAGATCATGCCATTGAAATTGCTTGTGGCTGGGATTCTTCTTATTGCGTGACTTGGGGAAATAAGCTTTTAGTTTGGGGTTCAAACGCTTACGGACAATTGGGAGTTCCTAAAAAAGAAGTGAGTTGCCATTACACATTTTAGTCTGAGGTCTATGAACTGTTACTTGTGTGTAATTAACGGAAATATCGGTGTTTCAATGAAATCCCCGGTAATTGTGTTCAGTATGTTGATTCCCAAGCAGAATAGTAAAACCTGGTTGGGACCTACTTTTCTTAGTATCCAACAGTGGAGAAACCTATGAAGTTGCCTGGTCTTAATGATATAGCTCATGTCGCTGCTGGGCTGCGGCATGTGCTAGTTCTAACCAAGGATGGGCATGTAAAGGCTTGTGGCTGTGGATCCAAGGGTCAACTCGGTATTCTTGATGATTCTAGAGAACCATTGAAAGAACTAGAAGAATTTCGTGAAGGTACGTTATCCCAAGGTTGACCTTTTATCCTGAAAAAAATAACTTAGCTTGAGATTTCATTTTTTTAAGACAATGCCCTTAGAAGAGATTAAGCTTACTAAAGGTATTCGGGAGCTTATCACAACCTCTACGAAGTCCTGCATATTTATGAAGTGCTGTGTCAACTTCGATAATTGATCTTCTTGTTGTCTGAAGTTTTTCCTAATTGGAAACACCCATTTGTATTTTGGGTATGCTTCAGAAGGCAACTGAAAATTTTTGATCATGCCATTAACCATTTGAAATCCCCATGGACATTTCTGTAGCACTTATGGAAGCATGCTAATCATTAACCCTTTCGAGATGGCGGAATTCTCTTTTATGCCTGTCTTCTGATCTGAGTGCCAAGAGACTCTTCCTTCCCCTCTGTACGGACCATTTTTGAAAAGCATCCGTGAAGATAGTTCTCACAGGTATTCACTCACACTCAGCTCCTACCTTTTTCGACCCCTCTTAGCGGGGACCTTGCCATTAGCTCGGACCTAGGGGGCAATTATGCTCAACCCGTTGCAGGTTTACAACCTTCCCAGCAACATGGATTCGTGGTCAAATAGGTAGTTGTTAATTTATTGGTTTTACTTCATGTATATATATTTGTCGCTTGCTCTCAAATTGTAGACTTTGAAATGAATTCCTAGTTTTTTACTGTGCATTTACAAATTTTAAATGAAATTCTATCATCAATATTTACGGATTTATTGCATAAACCAATTCCAATGCAAAAAATATTGACTCATATCTTGAAATCAAGATACCGGTTAATATTGATGGTAGAACTATGCTTAAAAATTGTAAACACTCGTCATAAAACAAGGAGTTCAATTCCGATTTTATATTTTTGGAGAACGCAACAAATATTTACTTAGCAAAATCTCTGAACAAACAATCATATGACCGCGGACCCTTGCCACAAAGAGGGTGCTAATGCAGGGAAGGGTCCAGGTACCTGCTCCCGGATTCCGAGGGAAAGGCCTGACCCCCACTGCAATGGGTCCCGAAACGTAGAAGCTGTGTACCTGCGAGCACCAGAAAGGTTGGATAGCATAGTGTCGCAAATATGCGACGTTCGTTCATTTGTGTTGGAAAATCCCTGTCGCATATTTTCGATGTTTGTCTTCCTGGTCAGGAAATCTACTGTCACATATTTCCGACGTTCGTAGCGAAAGGGTTAAGAATGGTTCAGAAAACTTGCTAAACATTTTTTCGTGAACAGAGCAAATGTATTATTTGGCTACATAAACATATGTTTATTGTTCCAAATCAAATTTTGGGAGCTGTTAAGCCTGAATCACATGGTAATTTTCACACACAAGTCCATGATCATTTGAGCTGTAGCTTTTCAACAAAAGGGAAAGTGTGAGCTGAAGCCATCATTTTCTCTATCTCATGGCCATTTTTGCTGCGGAAGTACTATTTATGTACATAATAAATACTATCCTTATTTGTGTTCAACTCACATGTGGCGTCACATTCCCTATTTGCTGCCTTGTGTTTTGATAGGATACAATTGAATTCATATTGTGTTCAGGGATGAAAACTGGATGGTCAGAATTAATGGAAAACAAGGCAATGATCAGTCTCCAAAGTTAAGCATTGTTGTGATTGTCTCTAATGTGTAGGGTTGGCCCTCCTATTTGTCCTAGTGCTGTTGCCCTTGTCTGCAAGTGGCAGACAGTACTACATTAGTGGAAAAAGGGATAGGGATCCCTATCATTGGGCATTCAGATGACAGAGCAGCTCCGTAGCTGCTCAATTTAAGTTTTTGGAGTGCTCTCATTCTACTGAATGTTACGATCCGGAGCGGGAAGTTTCATTTGGCTATTGTTTTTTGCCGACACAACTTATCGCAAGTACCGCAATCAATGATCGACTACATACATAAATATGTGCATGGTAATTTATAAATTTTAGAATTGTATATAATGAGTATGGATAACCATGTACTACTTCTTAGAAATTATAAATACACCGGGAAGATACTTTCTATTACACTATATATTTCTGTATATCTTACATCAATATTTTAGTGAATATATCTGCTAACTTTTCATATGACCTAACATATTCAAGTTTTTACTGTTGAACTGGCTACTGTCCCCTGCTTCCTGCTTTCTAGCCTTGTCAACCTTTTTTTTCTTACTTTTCCTAAACTTCTCTTCATCTTGTCTTTCGATCCTTGTGTATTGTATCCTCTCTTGCTTCCTATCTGACCTTCCTCCATTGCTAGTTCCTTGATTTCATCTGTAAATTTATCATCTTCTTTTCTATCATCTTCCATTTTTTGTGCCTCCACTACTCCTCCTTCTTTCAGTTGTATAGTGGTTTGGCCATCCAGCAAGGCTTGGTCCATTTCCTGAGGTACAGAGCTGTCTTGTCCCTCAAGCTCTTCTTTATCTGCATCCTTAACTTCTTCAAAAAATGTCCATTTTCTCTATTCTTTTCCCCAATTTATCATCTTTTTTATGTTCTTTTTCTTTGTCAATTCTGCCTCTCCACTCCTTTATCTTCTCACTGCCATTTCCTTCTCATCAGGCATCATGTCTTCCCTGTCTCTAGGTCCAGCATCGATATCAGATGTTTTCCTGTCTGGAATCTTATCTTGAAGCTGGCAATACCTTTCTTCCCTTTCTGCAAGTTCTCAGTCTTGATCATTTTCATGCATATTTCTCATCTCTTCTTGCATTGCCTTGTACCACTGTTGTGTCTTTGGCTCTGCTAAAGCTCCCCCTGCAGATCTTGGTTCCTCATCTGAAGAAGACTCATATTTCACCTGGTTACAACATTTGCAAGGTTCTTTTAGTATAGCTATTCTCTCTGACTTCCTTGGGATGAACTGATCCCTTTCCGCACGTCCGAAAAGAGGTCCTTCTGCTGGTCAATTTCTTTGAATCGACTCTTCAAGTAAATACATTTCCTCTGGGATTTCAGTATCTTCATTTTCATTATTTCATCTTCACTATCACTTGAGTACAGGTAAGTCTCTTCTTTGCTTCTTATACCTTTGTCATCCAAATCTACTTTCTTATAAGGAAAAACATCTTCATTGAAAATTACATCGCTGCTTATTATTATTTTTCTTCTGTTTTCTGGCCTTTGGGTAAACTTCTTCCTTCTGAATTTCTCTTGCACAATGACGTCACATTCCCTGCTTACTTTTGTTTTGTCTTCAGGTCCCTTTGTTCTTAGTACTGGTGTCTTCCGCAGAATTTGTTTACCACAGTGGCCAAACCGACTATGCCACAACTCCAAGGGTCTCGCTCTACCTTTGACTTCCGTTTCAATTCCTGGCTTTAATTTAAGTTCTGTACACACAGTCTCAGCTTTACCCTCATGATCACCATCTAATGTGTGCACGTAATATAAGCCGTTTTTGCACAAAGCTCTCATAATGACTTCACCAGTGGATCTATCAATTACATCAGCTTTACCACAATCAACCACTATTATCGCGCCCCTTTTCTCTAGTTGACTTACAGATATAAGATTATGCTGCAAGCCTGGTACATGCAAAACAGCGCTTAATCTGATGTCCCAACCCCCGAATTCATCAGTCATTCGGAGTAATGATGTTCCTCATCAGTCATTCGGAGTAATGATGTTCCTTTGCCTTTTACTTCAGGCTTGTCACCATTTGCTGCATCTACTAGTCCTTCACTCATTATCACATCTTGTAGCAGTTCAATTGATGGAGACATATGGTTTGTAGCTCCACAATCCAGCATCCACACATTTTTCTTGCGCCTACCATCTTTTTTTGTTGTGCACAAAGGTAAGGTCTCTCCTCATTTGCTGTTGCCAGCGATGCATTCTTTACCTCTTTATAGTGATTCACCTTTCCTTACTTGTTTCGTCTCTTCTCTTCTTGGATCTGGTCTATTGGTTTTCTTACCATATTTTGCTGTATGGCGTCTGCCACCACAATTGTAATAATGGAAACTTCTATTGTCTAGCTCTTGTTTCTGCTCTTGATTTCTGAAAGGAGCCCTTTTGTCTTCGCCATTCCATCGTCTTTGTTGACCCAACTTAGTAGATAGTGCCATTGAAAATTCCACATTTCTCGCATTACGTTTTTCTCTAAAAGTAACCCTGATTTCACCTTTCTCGTCAAATTTTCTTCATTCTCATGTCCTCAAACTAACCCCTCATATCTGTCTAATGGCAGTCCCATTAAGAAGATCATGGCTATCTGATCATCATTAAAAGTCACGTGTCCTTTTGCAATCTTCCGGTGCAGCTGCTGAATCTTCGCTGTATACTCCGTCACTGATATATCTTCAGTTTTCTTAACATATACCATTTCCTTCAGGTGTACTATCGTGTGCAAGTGACTGTATGTACCATGGATCTCTTCTAATGCTTTCCAAGCTTCTTGTGCTCGCGTACAATATCCGATCTGACTTCACATGTTGGATGTTGTAGTTCAGCACCTTTCTGTTTACGTAATCTTGTTCTTGATTTAGTGTTTCCTCCGTGTCATACCATGGGTCCACGGCACACCGACAGTTTTTCTCCACTAATGATCTTACTCTCCAAGTCCAAACGTAACAATTGTCAGTACCTAATTTTGGACAATTGTCTGTCTCTTCGTTATAATCTTCTTTTCTATCTGCCATATTTTCCTATCTATTTCGTCTTAGTGTTTAAACTCAAAACTCGTTAAAATAACTTTTGCATCTATATCGTGCTTAGATTACGCATGGATCGGATCTTCTGGTGGGTCTTCTGGGCCCATAACCTCGTAGAATTTATAAATACACTGGGAAGATACTTTATATTATAGTAATATTATAGTATGATGTGAGATATACAGAAATATATAGTATAATAGAAAGTATCTTCCCAGTGTATTTATAATTTCTAAGACTACTGGCTGAGATTGGAGTATTAGGCGAAGATATGAATTACCCTGAAGTTGCAAATGCCATTCCTATTCAGTGGATAAACTGGCTTCTTACAAACTTCTTACACTTCAGACTCCGTGATGAAGTTATACAATTCATGATTACATGCAACTTCAATTTTCGTCATGACCTTTTACTTTATTCATCATATTTCAAAGCGATTAGATACATTTGATATGCGTATGTACATAGAGTACATCGAGTGCAAAGAAATGTTACTAATAATAACGAGACTAAACGTCATTGAAAAAGGAAACGTAATTTTGAAATAAAATAAATACGGTTTGAATCCATTACTATTTCCTACTTCCCTTTATTTTCACTTTTACCTCATTTACTTACGTTTCTGCTTTTATATTGCCACCATATTTTACTGCTCAGTGAGCAGTGAGCGACGATTTATTCCGCTCACCAAGATGGCCGACTGCTCTCACTGATAATGAGCCTATGTATTAAGCCAAAACGCTACGGATCGGCTCAGGAGCAGCTCCGTAGGCTGAATGCACCCATTGCAGCCATCGCTGAAAATGATGCCATCACAAAGCCGTCATTTAAACTGCCATTTTCGCTATCATTGAATTTGTACATGGTAAATGATCATGTGATTCAGGCTTCAGTTAACATTATCACTGATATTCTACAAAATGAATGGCATTACTGCCTGTTATCTACCCCTAGCATAGTGGAGGAAGGAACTCTTCATTCCTACCTCACAAAACTATTCCTCCTGTTATAAATCCCCCTAAAGTTGGCTCTATACTACTGAGAACCCTCCGCATACATATTTTTTTGAAGGGAGCTCCATTCAAAATCCAGTTGATATTGGATTTTGTCCAATGCCT
The DNA here is from genome assembly GCA_963573305.1 of Pyrrhosoma nymphula. NCBI lineage: Eukaryota > Metazoa > Arthropoda > Insecta > Odonata > Coenagrionidae > Pyrrhosoma > Pyrrhosoma nymphula. Next base: position 63,946,789 of record OY754330.1, on the reverse strand, counting down.
CCTGCTGCGGGAGGGAGTTGCGTGGGGGTCTAATGGATGGTTTTGCCCCAATTCTCCGGTTGGGCTGGGAGTGACCATTATAATTAGCAGAAATGTAATATTGCCGCTAGAGACGAAAATTGTGACTTTATCAGCGGCTTGGCTCCATAAAAAATAATACCCAAGTGCACCATTGGGTGATTCCACTGACACATTGCCTTACACGAGTACTTGTGGCCTAACTGGTTCCGATTCTTGCGATTTTTGGTACTAAGGAAGAGTAAAATATGTATTAGCTCTTAATATTATTGTAAATGATAGGGCAATTTGAATACACACATGAATTTTGTGCAAAGTGGAACGATGCATTTTAAAACTATGACTCCTATAAATGTCGAGTATAAAGGTGTGTTAAGGACACAGAATTTTCTGTGTTCGGCAGTGGAAATAGAGCAATAAAACGAACAACTCTTACATCGCTCTTGAAGCTAAATGATCAGCATTTAAATATTTGTATTGTTCCCTATTAGTAGACATGAATAAACCGCTCAAAAAGTTAAATCCTTCTAGCTAAATTTGGAAGCATCATTTAACATATGGTGGTCACTCAGCCAGAAATTACAGCATAAGGGTAAAATCATTTTATGAAAATCCTCTCTTTTTATTTCTTGCATTGATTGGGCAGTCCAATTTTTTCTACCTTATAGATTCTTCAGGCTCTCCATCACATGATGAACTTTACTAGAAAAAACATTCTGCATATGAAATAAAATGTGGAAAACTAATTATTTTAACCAAACAAATTTCAGTATCATCCTTCTGACAAGAATTGCTCTACTTTATGTATATCACATGTAGTATTCGTAAAAATTAGTTCCTTAATCGATTAGCTATTTAAATTTGATTTTTACTCTTATTTTCACTATTAACATTCCTTTCACACTGTTACACATTGATCATATTCTGTCTTAATCTTCCAGTTCCAGATTTGTCCAACATTGTGCAAATAGCATGTGGGCAAAATTATTCTGCAGCTCTTGATAGTAAAGGACAGATATGGGTGTGGGGTGACAACCATCATGGCCAGCTAGGTCTTGACCCAGCTTCCGAGGCTAGTGTTCCCATGCCACGATGTCTAAACACATTTCCTACTTTTGATCCAGCTTTGGCTGTTCATGAAATTGTGAAGATTTATTGTGGGTGGACCCATATGGCTGCCCGCACAAGTGAGTATTCTATATAATGTGTTTTAGGTTTATTTGATTGGGTTGGAAACTGCTGGATGAAATAGGTTTCCTGGATAATGATTCAAACCAATCACATTCATAGTATTCAGGTTTCTGGTTCTGCGATTTAGTTTTTTAATATTATGCGACAGTTTCGCCGTGCTATGCTGCAGGCTTCGATCTAGACAGCCAGAATTTCTGAAGACATCAGACAGGAAGCAGCCAGTGTCCTCAAGAGATCGAAGCCTCCAAAATCAAATATAACGAAGGAAGAGAGGCAAGCATTAATTTCGTTACGCAAAAATGAGGATATTATAATATTACCAGCAGATAAAGGAAATGCCACAGTAGTTCTTTCAAGAGAAGAATATGATGATAAGATAACACAACTACTTGATGATCCAACTTACAAAAAAATTAAGAAAGATCCAACAGCGAAAGCAGAAAAAGCTACAATAGATATCATCAAAGGTTCTTCTATTCCAAACGAAGAAAAGAAATTTCTCAAGCCATCGGCATCGAAACCACCTCGACTCTACGGGTTACCAAAGATTCACAAACCTGGCATCCCTTTACGACCCATCGTAAGTTCCATTGGTTCCCCAACTTATAAACTGGCTAAACATCTGGCTAAAGTAATTCAAGAATTTGTTGGTTTAACCTCTTCCCATGTGAAAAATTCTGAACATTTTATCGAAATTATTCAAGAGTTAAAATTAATGTCATCTGATATTCTTGTGAGTTTTGACGTCGTCTCACTTTTCACTAAAGTGCCTGTATTGGACTCGATCAATATATTGAAGGAACTCACAAACCAAGGCCTCCCGAGCGACTACCCTAAATTGGTAGAATTCTGTTTAAAAAATTTATATTTCATGTGGAATGGAGAAATATATGAGCAAAGGGACAGGGCGGCTATGGGGTCTCCTCTTTCTCCTGTTATCGCCAACTTATACATGGAAACCTTTGAAAAAGAAGCGTTAAACACCTTTGACCATCAGCCAACAATTTGGTTAAGGTATGTTGACGATACATTCGTCGTTTGGCCGCATGGAACAAAGATACTCGAGGAGTTCCTATTACATCTGAATAGTCGGCATCCTTCGATCCAGTTCACGATGGAAATCGAAAAAGACGGACAGCTACCATTCCTGGATGTCCTAGTCAAAAGAAAAGATGATGGTACACTTGGACATAGTGTGTACAGAAAGGAAACTCATACCGATCGATATCTTCACGCACGCTCATACCACCATCCACAACAGAAGGCTTCTGTTATCAAGACCCTGTTTGATCGCGCCAGAAAAGTTTCCGATCTTGATTCCATCTCACAAGAAATACACCATTTGAAGAAGGCATTAAACAATAATGGGTTTAGTAACAAATTAATTAAAAGAGTGACATCAAAAAAACCTACAGAGAAGGAGACTCCTAAACCTCTGGGGTATGTTATGCAACCTTACATTGCGGGTACGACCGATCGCATAGGTAGAATAATGAAAAAGTATGACATTATCACAAGATACAATACTACCTCCAGAGTACGAGATCATCTACGAGGGACTAAAGATCCATTACCACCCACAATGTATGAGGGTGTGTACGAACTGCTCTGCAGTTGTGGTAGATCATATGTGGGGCAAACCAAGAGAGCTATAGGATGCTGATTAAAGGAACATGAACGTGCAATCCGGAAGAAAGACTGGTATCACTCTGCCGTGGCTGAGCACACTACGTTAGAGGAAGGTCACGCCATTGACATCGAGACGGCAAGAGTACTACACAAAGAAAGCAGTTACTTTCCACGGCTCATAAGGGAGGCGATTGAAATAGAAAAAAGACCAAATAACATCAATAGAGAGGATAGTTATAAACTCCCTTATACCTTGAAGAGACTTATTCGAAATTAAGTTTTTTATTTTTTTACTTCTCAAAATCATCAACTGCTGGAATTGTTTATTTACTTTTTGAAAAAGACCATTGTTGTTCTAAAAAGCCCGATGAAGCCTGCAGCATAGCATGGCGAAACTGTCACATAATATTAAAAAATTAAATCGCAGAACCAGAAACCTGAATACTATAAACATGAGCTGCGAAAATCTTCAAAAAAAGTTCAATCACATCCATTTTTCTGGGCCAATGCACTGACCATAATGCAATTTAGGATTCCAAACCTGAAATAATTTTTCGAGGATCCTTTGGGACTAGCTTTTGTATGTCATTATGGTCAATCCAAGTATGCAAAGTCGTACTTCAAGGAAGCCACTCGTCACAAGGATAAGAACTTTAAACTGTCACAACATCTGACAAGCTGTCTAATGTTGGATTTCCTCATCTTCCATGATGGACAGCATTTAATGTGTTGAAAATTGCAAATGGCTTTGGCTTGCTGTTCTGCATGGCAGTACATATTGCTTGTACTGCCATGTTTTTTGCTTTTTGGAAGACTTTACAGATGTATCTGCTAGGAGATAGCATTATTGCTAGGATATCTCTTATTCATAGATTTATAAAAAATTATAGTTACAGAACTAGTTTATTTCATGAATGTTACAAAGCCCAGTTACATGGTAATTTTATTATAAGCCAGGTCAGATATTGTGGAATGGCAATAAAATCTTTCCAATAAAGTGTTCTGGTGAAATATTTTTGCCGTTATTGTGAGACATGAGGATGTTTGACCTCAAGTTATTCGGCTTTCTATGTTACTAGTTCATGCAGACAATGTTACATTGCCAGAAAATCATTTGTTAACGTTGCATTTCTATCCGAAATTTATACTGTGAAATATATTTACCATATATGTATGTATCTACAGTAAAACCCCTCTTTTACACTTTTGAGGGGGATAAGGGAAAAAAGTGTAAATCGCGGGAAAGTGTAAATCGAGGGTAGGCACAATTTAATGAAAATAATCCCTTAAAGTATTGCTAAATGTTCTATTTTTCAAGTGAATCATGTCTTAAATGAAAAGTAAGTATAAAACATGTAATTATGACAGCAAAAAAATTCTTTATTAATACCAAACTCTCAGTGAGGTAGATTGTACAATATGTCAGTCTTCAGAAATAGATCATAAAACATTGGTGGTAGCTGATAAATAAATAAAACGGAAGTACATATTCCATAAACTCCATAAAATAAAAAAATCTTCTCAAAGTAAAAATATTTAAATCTTTGGATAAACTAAACAAAAATGACTTAATAATCCATATAAACCTTTCGTAAAAAAAATATGTATCAACCTTTACTCTCAAAATTTAAGACAAAGAACTATCTCAGAATTTAAATAAAACATTCTTGGCTGAATTCAGCTATAACAAAAAAATACACCATAAATAAATGCTCATTTAACTAGCCTCCTTCTGGAAATATTCCATTATCTTAGATTGCTTGCTCATTTTATTTGTATTAATTGATTCTACTTTCTTTTCTATTCTGTCCAATAGCTCTAATTCATTCTCACTTCCTGGAACACTTGATAAATATAGTCGTAGTACATTTACAGCAGAAATAGCATTGTTTGTGCTTTCTTTTGGTGTTTCCGTATCATCATCATCCTCCTCGCTTGCTACCTCTTCACTGATATGCAGGTCAATAGCTTCATCAATTGTAATAGAGTTACTTGTTGATAATTGCTCATCCATTCCGACAAAATCCAAAAAACTTATTTCAGCTCCAAATAATGGCAACTGATCATTGTCTCCCATAGCTCTATTTTCTCCTCCCCCTTCTTCCAGTGGTTCTTCACTATCCTGTTCTTCGTCCTGTTCTAAGTTGCAGTCTTGAGAAAAAGTAAATCCTGCTTTTTTAAAACAATTTGAAATTTTTCCCTCATCAACTTCTTTCCATGATCGTGCTATGTAGTGTAGTGCATCGAAAACTGTGACTTTGAAGCTCTTAGGGTCCCTCCCACTGTCTATAAGATTCATAGCTTTTCTCACCAGAATCCTGCGGTAGTTCGTTTTGAATACATAGATTATCCCTAAATCTAATGGCTGTAACTTACTAGTACAATTGGGTGGGAAGAATACCAGTTTTATATTCCTCAAATTCATATTGTTTGGGTGGGCTGGGCATTGGTCTATAAATACTACAATTTTTCGGTTTTGTCCACCCATCTTTGCATCTAGAGCTTGCATTTGTTCCTGAAAGACATGTGACGTCATCCAAGCTTTGGTATTAGCAGCATAAGTTGTGGGAAATGTCTTGATGTTTTTAAAACATCTGGGATTTTTGGACTTTCCAATGACAAATGGCTTTAACTTCTCACTACCATCAGCATTAGCACCTAACAGTACTGTGAGACGAGCTTTACTTTGCTTTCCCCCATGTCAAGATTCACCTTTAAAATCTAAAGTCTTATGAGGAAGCACATTGAAAAAAAGGCCCGTCTCATCTAAATTGAAAATGTCTTTTGGTGCATACCCTTCAATATGCTGGCTTAGAGAATGTTCCTTCCACTGTGTAACTGTCTGGGGATCAACACTGTTTGACTCACCACAAATTGATTTATACACAACATTGTACCTAGTTTTAAATCGGTTTAACCAGCCGTTTGAAGCCTTGAAGTCTTCAATGCCTAACCTCATTGCCACATGTTGTGCCTTTTCCTTAAGAATAACTCCACTGATGGGTATGTTAGATGCTCTGGCGCACTGAAACCATTCCTTCAAAATTTCTTCCAGTTCATCATATTTCGAGTACTTGACGTATTTTCGCCGCCTCGCACTGGGTCCGCATTCCACTGCACTGGTTTCGATGGTTTTGCGTTTTTTAACAACAGTGTTCAATGTTGATGTAGGAATCCCAAGTTCTCTAGCTAGGGAAACACGTGACATGTGAGTCAACTCTTCCCAAAATTTTTATCTTGTCTTCTATTGATAACGTTTTCCTCTCTCGTTTGTGGGCCATTTTTTGTTTTGTTCGCGCTACTTCACGCTGTCACGGAAAAAGTGATTACGATTAGAATGACTTTAAAATTAATGGCAGAACTTCGTAATGGACGAAAAGAATAAAACTAAGTGCGTGGATCATCATGAAAACAACCACGAATATAAACTTATAGCCTATATTCGTGAACACGACGCCTACAAGTAAGGTAGAATTATTCGCAGGCATGACTGTTAAAGAGAAGTGCATATCGTTGTATTTCACATAATTACTGCAAAATTCTTCCCGGAATACAGTTTTACGATGGAAGATATATATATCCTTCATGATTTTACCGCATAATTGCCACTCGCAACGTAATATAAGGCATTTGGGTAACTAGTACAATCGGTAAATTGTTATAATTTTACCTGATTTGCCTCTTGAAGAATTGAAACGAGTTTATTACGAAAGTACGAGATGAACCCAGAAATAGAAGGAATTAGAAAATTTATTGTAATTCAAAGGTCTTTCGCTGGCAAATGTCCCGAAACTTTTTCCGCCAATTTCCATTACGTTCTTCATATGGTCGTGATACGCTATCCGCCATGTTCCTTTTGGCGGCCTAGCGCAAATGGCGGACCATTTAAAATTTCGTAAGTGTAAATACCGGGAAGACATAACACTATGGAGATATATAAATCATCGGGACTTGATGAAAATGTCGTAAATTGCGGGAAAACGTAAATTGCGGGGGTGTAAAAGCGAGGTTTTACTGTATTTATATTTTGATTAGCAGCATTATTCCACCTTGAGCATATTTGTTTCATTTTAAGCCAGTGAACATTCTTGTGCATGAATGTCTTTCTTAATTTGTGTTGAGGCTTGCAAGTTATGTAAACAGATGACAGTTATGAAATGAAAAGTTATACATATGGTCTGATGCTATTTATTTTCATGAACTTTTTTTTGGTGTAGGCTCATCTATGGTGATTAATTGGGGCAGAAATAACTATGGACAATTGGGTTGCCACGAGAGTGTGAGACCTGAGCCCTGGAAGCCTCAGCTTATTGATCAACTTGAAGGTGCATGCAGAATATCTGTTGGTGCTGAGCATAACCTAGCTATGACTGGTTAGTAGATAATATGGATTCTTATGGAGAAACTAGTTAATTTATCTCATGAAGATGAGGTTGAAAAACTTGATAATGCATGCGTTATTGTGAATGTTATCTTCATATTTCCATGACTCATGGTTTAACGTTATAGTTATCACAACTTCACCTCTTTCAGTATCACCCATCTTACCATAGGCATTAGCTATGTTGATACATATCTTGAAATATATGAGTGCCCCAAAGCAGAATTTGTTTTATCCTTCTGCAACGGTTGATGCTAAGAGAAAAAACTTTCTGCAAGTGCCGGTGTAATATATCTTTCTGCATAGCCCTATTTTCATTCTGCGACAATGTCGCACCGTCGCTTGATGTTCTGCTTTGGGGTATGAGTGCACCTCAAATTATTAAATTGTTTCTTCGGCCTGCCTCTGGGATCTACTTCCGTGTGTTCCCTTTTCCCATGGTGGAGTCTGTGGAGGAAGGGAAGTGGGGGCGCAGTCAGATGTGTCAGAATTAGATCCGCCGGGAGAGGAGATCAATGGGAGAGGGGTAGTGCTTCACAAAAAAAAACCTTTTAATATCTGTTTACGTCATGTATATTTGACTGTGATCATCTACACATAAAACACACATAAATAGAAACACAAAACAAAACCCACACAAAAAAAAGACCCTCACCAAAAAACAAATGACACACAGATCACACAGATCCACAAAAAGCCCTCATAAAAAAATTATTAAAAACGTAAAAAGCCACCCTTACTGTCCGCCTGCAGTCACCGTCCTCCAATGTCTCTTCTTGCCCGAATAAGATTCGGGCCACTTGAGGGTCTCTTCTTAGATGCGGTCTGGGCAGGGCAGAGAGGGGGTAAGGGGAGGCCAGGGAGTCGATGGGCCCCACTGTGAGTCAGTGGGCACTCGGTGGGGAATCCTGCCAGGTGTGGCCTGCTCTGGGGATGGATGTCCAGGGCTGCTCCGTGTCGTGATGGCCTGCTCGGGAGTGCGGACCATCTGGAGCGTGGGCAAGGACGCGCTGCCGACTCCAGGGGTGGCCAGGGTGCGTGGACGCTTCGGTGATGGCAGTGGGCTGATCGGGTCCGGTACCCTTTCGCTGAGGATGAGGCTGGCCTTGCGAGCTTCCCTCCACTGTGCCCGGAACTGGTTAGGCAGTTGCCATTGTCTCCAGGCACAGGTCAGTGTCATCCGGAGGTCCTCGTAGGCAGGAAAGGAGCAGGAGGTGCGACCTGATTAGTCTAAGTGGGAGGGTGGCAGGAAAGCGACTTCGGTGACCTGATCAGTGTAGGCAGGAGAGCAACTTCAGCAACCTGATCAGTCTAGACAGGAGAGCGACTTCGGTGACCCGATCAGTCTTGGCAGGAGATCAACATTGGCGACCCGATCAGTCTAGACAGGAGAGTGACTTCAGCGACCCGATCAGTCTTGGCAGGAGGTCAACATTGGCGACCCGATCAGTCTAGACAGGAGAGTGACTTCAGCGACCCGATCAGTCTTGGCAGGAGAGCGACTTCGGCGACCCGATCAGTCTAGGCAGGAGAGCAACATCGGCAACCCGATCAGTCTAGGCAGGAGAGCAACATCGGCAACCCGATCAGTCCAGGCAGGAGCAGGGAAGGGTCGGGGGCTGGTGACACCCCTGCAACTGATGCCTTTTGCTCCGGAGGGCTCCCCTTACATACGAACTGGCCCCAGGAGCGTGGGCAGGGTCAGTTTGAAATTAGCCAATCAGAGGTTGACTAAGTATGCTGGCCATTGGTCCAAGGGGGGGGGGGGTATGAGGGGGTATGAGGTGGTGGTATGAGGGGGGTGGTGGCAAGTCGACCCCTCCAGCTTCTGACCTCTTGGCGAGGGTGAAGTGTTGACAGGTTCTTGCTTACAGCAACGAAGAAGAAGTCTGTGTCGTGAGTGCAGTAGTGATGGAGGCGAGGGTGAAGGGTGCCCTGTGTGAGAGGGTCCAGCGATGCATTGCCTCCTCCTGCATAGAGTCCGGCTAGAGGGTCTCTGCGGCGGGAGGGAGAGCCAGGCCAGAGGGGTGGAAGGGTGGCCCAAGGGGATGGAAAGGGGGTGTGGAGGGTCCAGTGGAAGGAGCTGCTAGTGTGACCCCGCTCTTTCCATGTTTCACACCAGGGGGGTGGTAGTGGGCTAGGGGTTGAGGCGGCTTCTTCTCTTCTTCATTCCTCCCTTCGGTGGGAGGGATGCACTCCCGCTTGCCCCCTTTCTTTTTTTTCATAAGCACTTTCTGTCTTTATTATTTAGCATGTATCAAGGTAGTCAAATATGTAAGAAATTAGTTGAGACATGTCAAGGGCCAACCCTGCAATACATTACTACCCCATGAAAAACATGATTTTCCTCCTAGAAGTCTTGCAATGCTCTTTGATGTTCATAATAGAAATCCAGTGACTACCCTGTTATTACTTAATCATCCTCCATTTTCAAGTCACTGTCGCATAGGAGTAAGAATGATATTTCATACTATATATCAGCTCATATGAGCAACGTTGAATGGAATGATGTTCAGAGGCGAAGTGTTTGGTAACCTGCCATTAGGTAGCATTCTGTGGGTGCACAACAGTCACAGCCAAATGTTTGGTAAATCATTGTTAAATTACATAGTTCAAAATACATACATAATTAAAAATGTAAGCTTTTAACACAGAGTAATTAAAAACATATGATGTGTGTTTAATGCCTTCACTGAACTGTCACAATGCAACAATCAACATAAACAATCACAGATGCTATTATTGAAGTTCTTCTGTTGCTTAGTACACGTGAACTCTGCTATCCTGATCTGTTTTGAAGTGAGCTGCCTAGTGAACAGGGTTTGAAAAGGAACGAGTGGTGTTATGATGCAGGTAAAGGTGAGCTTTCATCTCGTCGGCAAAAATGCAATTTTCACCCACTTCCGACAGAGGTATCACTAGAGATGGGAAAATTACCTTAATTTTCATCTGAGGTAAATTACCTCGGTAAATTACGGTAATTTTCGAAAATTACCATAATTTTCCAGTATTTTTTAGTTTTAAACATTTAACAGCAAATGTATGGTTAAATAAGAAAGCCAATAGCAAATGGAAGGGAATAACAATGTTTATACCATACCTAATGCAACATTAATCTATCAGAAATTTTTTAAATTGTAAAAAGAACTACGGCAGCACAACGCAGTCTGGCTTTCTTTTGTCAAAGTATGAGAAATTTTCAAGAAGAATATTCTACTTCATTACTCTTATAATGTGATAATTTAAGTAAAATATTCCAAAGATGAGTTGTACATGCCTCAATTTATTATTAAACACGTAGGAAATGTGAGCTTGACTTAAAAGAACATGTTGGAAATTTGTCTGTATGAAAAATTATCTCAAACATAGGTGAATTATCTAGAAAATTACGGTAATTTTCAAGGGATGTGGTAAATTACAAAAAATACCATAGTAATTTACGAAAATTACCAAGGTAATTTTCAGAGTGGCCCATCTCTAGGTATCACCACAAAATTTTCCTCACTTATCAAGCTACCTTGCGCATTTTATGCAATACTTTTAACATAACAATACTACATTTAGTCTAGGAATGGCTTAGTGTCAAACATGAGAAGTGCTGTTTTTCCTCTCTGCCATATTGGAAAAAAATTCAGTTTAACCTTCTTCGCCGTAGATGGCTCAGCGATGGAGCAGTTGTTCCTCTTACCTAAACACCTCCCTCCACCTCACTTCCTTTACATTTTACCCAGTCCAATCACCAATGGGTGGATTGTTTAATCACCAACTTGCTGTAATTTGACGCTAACCAATCAACAAAAGGGTGGGTTGGGTTATCACCAACCGGGGGGGGGGCCCTCCGGGCCACCCCATTGGTTTAAAAGGGTGTTTGTGAAAAAAAATACATAACTATTCACCAAATAACCCCCTCCAGCAAACCAATCACCAATGAGTTATTCACTTACATCGCACTTTCACACCTTCCGTCGCACAAATTCTCATATCCCGTGAAATAGTGGAAGAAGGTTGGTAAGTAGCGAAGAAAAGCAACTTCTCAATGGCTGCGTCATCTAGGGTAGTTCCTATAACCTTCAAATATGGTGGCAAAATCATGGGAAAAATTCTCAGAATTAATAATTTTCAAACTCAATTTCCTCAATAACTACTTGTCTCACGGATATGATTCTTACAATTTTACAAATGGGCATTCTTCCTCTACCCCTAGGTATCATAGTCTATTCCGCCATTTGCGTAGGTTTTTCACAAAAGACAATTTTGCTGACGAGACGAAAACTCACCTTGACCATGATGTGAAATGAGCAGCACACTGGAGTGAAAAGAAAGCTCCCATACTCTCATTGGTTGAAGATATTATGTTGTATGCACATGTTTTTCAAGTTTTATTAGACTCATGATCAGTAATCTGGGTTGGAAGTTATGAATAAATGAAGTGGAAGGGAACATTGGTAGGTCTTATAGGATGCTGAGGAGTTATAAAATAAACTGTATTTCTAAGTAAAATGTCTTTACTCTTCTCAAATTTAGTTTTAAAAATTTTTCAGAAGCTGGCTCTGCATTAAGTTGGGGCTGGAACGAGCATGGCAATTGTGGAGTTGGGGATGACAAGAATGTTTTGATGCCTTCTCCAATAAAGATAGTGCCTCCACAGAAAGTAATAACAATTGGTGCTGGTAGTGGACACAGTTTTGCTTTGGTTGAAGAATAACTTAAGAACTCAGAAAATAAGCACTATGACAGTTTTCCTGTTATATGCTGCCATTCTGCACTGCTGAGTGCTATGTATATACATCAGACACTTTTTTTACTGAAGCCTAGTGATTATGTGGTTGTGTGTTTGAAATTTTATTATTTTTTTCAGTAAAGCAGTGCAGTGTTTAAACTGATTCAACTCAGGAGTGAAATTTTTTAAATGTGTTATCCTTGCAGTTGTGTGTTATGTATAATCTCAAAAATAAAGCTTTGGAAATTTTTAATTAATTTTCACTTCAGTCAAAAAGAGAGCAGAATAAGTTGTTATAGGTTTTAATTATGAAGAATGAATAAATAATTCCTCTATTTCCATTATTATCATCATCTTCACTGAGAGCACATGTTATACAAAGTACCCCCACTTTACGATGGGTTCACTTTACGATCTGTATGATAGGAATTCTGAAGGGTGCTGATTTTGCATGTGCCCTTTAAAATTTCCCATTTCGGTGATCTTTTGCACCCATAATTTGTTACATATTGATTCAGCATTCTAAGTGTTATTTGTTAGCGGACATTAATTTTTTATCATAGCAACATTTACATATTTAATAATGACTGTCATTAATTATGAGCTGTTCACGCAATTAGAGCAAACGTTGCAGTGATTAGTGCTGCCACCAATTTGTGCCAATGAGATAATGCAACATTCCTTACATGGGATCACATCTATGATAATTCAGATAAAGGCTTTCATTAGCCATTATAGATACATACATCATTTTTTTACCAACTTGTGAAAATATGAGAACTTCCACCAAAGAGTAACTTATTGTTAGAGTGCATTACCTACCTACGAAGTGATATAATTCCTTACTGGATTAAACTGGCAAGAGATAATAAATCACATCAATAAAACGAGTTGAATTGTATCATAACATTTCTCGGTGAATGATAGGGAAAAACTGTAATGGCTTATCTAAATTTGCATCAGAATTCATGGCCCTTATGACTCACACCAAGAGAACCTGCATCGCACTGCCATCTGTCACTGATGTGCTCCACTATTGTGTGAATATCAGTCTTTGAGTGTCTTCCGTCCAAAGTGGTATTGTCGACGAAGGGCGCAATTTGCACTGTGATTAGTCTCCTTTTCCAACTGCATTAACCATTTGATAACAAAACTTGCCAGAAGTAGTTGGTTTACTGTGGGATGTTTCTGTAGTGACCAGTGCATAAAGTGCAGCTCAAGCACAAAATAAAACCAAGCAGGAGATAGTAAAGAAGCATGATGAGAGTGCTTGAGTTAGCACTTCATGTCCCGTGTTCTTCTTGCCTGTTTAGCATTCTCTTTCTCAATGCATGGTTGCCTCTAAGAAGGTTGTGGGTCCTCAAAGTAAACAACCAACCCCCAATAACTCTCCCAGCCATGAAGTCAGGTCAGCTGCTTCAAGAAAAGGGGTTTAAGTGAAGGTTGTCCCCTCTGCTGCTATCTGTTATTTGCCTATTCAATTTCCAAAAGATGACCTTGACAGGGAGAACGATATCAATGCTGCTGGTTTGGCATAAGGAGAAGGAAGATCTTCAGAAGTGGAGGACAGACTTGTGACGATAGAGATGCACACATAAATTATAATTCGTGGAAAGATTACGGACTGATCCATCCTTCTATGTAATAATATAAACTACTTCTCACTCATTCTTAGCCTATTTCTATCATAACTCAACACCCAGTTTTGCGTGCATAATTTTAATGAGCTTGCAACACCACTTTTTACTTATGCATTTCTTCAGGTATTGTTGAGGTAATTGTGATGTAGATATATATGATGGCGTGAGACCAAAAGAAAGATGCCTAATTGCCGACACCAAGTGGTGAGAAGAGGTATAATGAGAGTTGAATAATTTCTATTCCTCTTTCTCTTCCCATTGCTTGAAAATTCAGTTAAATATTAAGTTACTGAGATTGGCTTGCAGTTAGAATTGAGTATGGGGGTGAGGTGCATCTTGCGTAAGCATGCAATGAAATTCGATGTGTTGACAACATCTTATTTAATACACCGAAGACAGTGAAATTTGCCATGAAAAAATCATTTTACTTTACCAAGTCAAATGATTTTTTCATGGCGAATTTCACCATCTTCGGTGTATAACTTCGCACCCATGCGTGTGACTGCATACCACATCATTTGTAAACGCAATGATTGTATATCTTATTTATTTTTAAATATTGGCTAAAAACATTTTAAATCATTTATTCCAGTGCACTTCGTACCTATACTCTATTGTGTACCACTGAATTCACTGGTGTCATCGTAGTTTAAAGTGATCCCTCTTCTGGTAATATACTAGTTCACTTTACGATGTAATTCACATTACAAACAGTCCTATGGAACGATAATTATTATAATGCAGGGGTCTACTGTAATTACAAAATTCAGATTGTGCATGAGGAACAAAAACAGCCTTAAAAACTATGGCTGTGCTTAAGAGTGCTAAAAGCAACTAATTTGTAATAAATAAAGAAATCTGTAATATTTAATTCATCTCAGATTAAATACACAGAAACTTGTAGCCAATCATCACCACTTAAACCAAATAACAGATGCAAAGAGTAGCATACTATAGTAGTCCAGGTGGTAGTGGGGTCAGCAGCGGATTGAAGGATCCTGTTCTAAAATCTTTGTGATATTTCGGGATTCCCTAGGGTACAGAACCAAGCAGTGTGAGCTCAATGCAATTTCTTACCTGGGCAAGGTCATTATCTGGTGCCTCCTCAGCCAAAACCGTAACAATTACCGTAACCTATTAATTAACAAACGAGCGTTTTTTCCATTACAGCTTAATTTAAATTAAGCTGTAATGGAACAATTGACACCCCACACAGGCAGTTGCTCCAGTTGATATTCTGGATGTAAAGATATCAAAGGAAAAGGAACTTGCCACCACTATAAATACATTTCCTGTTTCACATTACAAGAGCTCTACCCGCTCCTATTCACCTTTATCAGCCAGATGTAAATCCTGGGGTATTTGCCTAGCAGCTGGATTTAAATGGATACACGCCCAGAGCCGGGATGTTTTGGGCACTCACAGCATGCAACAAAAACATTTAAAGCGACTTTTCAGGCAAGCTAGGTGTTTAAAGGTTAATTGTGATGGTTGTTCTCGAATACATGCCACATTATGTAATCCTGTATAGGTAAAGTGACCAGATCTCAGATCAGTCAAAGTGGGACTTTCTGATAGCTCCTGGGATTTAGGCAAAATGCACAACCCCCACGAAATGACTCTTTATTGCCTATCATTCTATCCTAAAACCCACCGATCGTGGGTTTTTGGAAAAATATCAAGTTCTTTGAAGTGCTCACACCACTGGTTCAAATATTCTAAACACGTATTATAAAAACCACTGGCAGTTTTTTCAACACTACCCTGCCACATACCCCTGAGGTGGCTTGCAGGGTATTTTGTAGATGTAGATGCACACTAGATTCATCTATATCACCTTCTTTTATGTGATAAGCAAGAAGTTCCCTAGCTTTGGTGGGAAGAAATACACAATTTTTCTTGTTCATCAAGTTTTCTTTTAGGTCCTGAAGATGCTTAACAATTTCCACAGCAGATATTTTATCACCTTCAATTTGTTTCCCGACATTGTGGAATATAGTAGCTTGTGAATGTATAAAGCATAGCCACATATGGGAGAGCGGGTTTTCAAAAAATTTCTTTAACACTGCTGGACACTTGACTTGACTCAAAAAATAGGACTTCAGCCCCTGGAACATATCCAATATTCTCTTGACTGATGGCATAAGAGCAAGCCAACTCGTCTTGCTGTAGCCCAGAATCTCTTTATATTCAATGCCCACAAACTTGCAGAAATCCTTTAACGCTTCTACTCTAAATGTAGAAATATGAGTAAATTTTCACAACAACTGTTTCAACATCCACAGGTAGACAATCGTTGGCAGTTTGAATTGTGTTGTGCACTGTGTGTGCACCGCATCCTATACCAACCAGATCCCTCTTCAACATGCACTTCAATTTTCTGTAAACATTATTTGTCCCTTATCTTGATGCACCTCCAAAGTTTGTGTTGTCTCCACAGGAAGCTACAATATTGTCATTTAAATTATTACTTGTAATAACATCTTCCAAATACGTTGCCACTAAGTCTGATTTTTCCCCTGGCTGAAACTGGAGCTCCAATAGCTTCAATTGTGTGCCTTCGTGTGGAGTAAAAAAACGTAGAATGACTGGAAATAATTTTAGATTACCGTGGTTTGAGGCATCAGTTGAAAAAGAAACATACTTCACGCCACTCAAATGTTCAGTCAGCAGTTGCTGCAAAAAAGGAGCAAAAACGTTTAGTACTACTGCTTCGCATTTGGTACGCCCACACCTAAACTTTACTTTGAAACATTTCTGAATTACTTTCGATGAACAGTTGCTTGATCGGAAACTTTGATTGTGCCCCTCAGTGTGGTAAACCCCTACACCTTCCGCAGCTCCCGCCTCAAGATCCTCTGACGTCGGATTCGAGCTCTTGAAAAATCCCGTGATTGCATTATTTGAACTCGCACTAGATGCCTGTAATTTGTGTCGACTAGTATTTAATTGCCTTGTAATATCAAATGAACCACCATGTGCAACACTGAAATCCACGTCAAAGATTTCACATCGCTATCCGATGTGGTTCTCTTGATGAATCTGTATCTCCTTTGTAGATCTTCATTAAAAGTACATTTACGTTTTGGCATTTTTCACTGATGGGAGGAGTCTTAAAGGAAGGTTTTTTTTATATTTAAAATAAAGACTTCATACCAATGTGAACAAACAGTAGAATAGTACATTTGAAATCCACTACAGAAGTTAGGGCTACCCTACGCAACATCAAAAACATAGTAATTGAATTTCAAGTTCTTGTAAATCTCCTAGAAAATGTATTTTTAGGCTAGTCATTAAATAAAAATTAGGCCTACAATGGGTAAACTTCAATGGTCTACACCTAGACCTAGTTTGTAAAGTATGAGGAGAGCATATTATAATCTCAATATTTTCAGGTTTTATGTTTGTATGCAAACTATGTTAAAATATGCCCATAGGAGGAAAAGGCATGTTCACTATCCACATTTGATGCTGGAAACCAAATTGCTTGAACACTATTGCTAACAAAATCAGTGTGATCATCTTTCAATGCCAGTAGAACTTTTAGAACATCCACCTTATCATTATTTATGGAGAGTGTAGACCCCTTCTTCTGGAATGCCATGTATCCTTTCAGGAAGTTATTTTGTTTCAATGTAGCTATAGCTATTTAGGAGGGGAATCCTGACAGCAGTAGAATACAGGTTGGTGTCAATGACATTCGTTGTAATGTTCTGTGTGTCGAATTACACGCCAATGCTCTGCATGAAAATCCTTGCAGAATCCTCTAAAATCAGGTCAGTAAGTTTTATGTGAAATTTCAGTGTTGACACAGTTGTTGACAGTGTTCTGACAGAAATACTGCAGAGCACTTGATAATGGCAATGTCATCAGGAGTCAACTGCTATAAATACTGAATGGCACTACCCCATTCATCCACTCCTTGCAGGAACTCCACCAAGTCTTCTAAGTATTCTGCTATGTATTGAGTTGAATTAAACCAGGAGCTCCATCTAGTCATGACAAGAAATGGGAACAATACATGCTTCTTTTCTTCATTTGTATATTTTGTTCTTATATGGGATATGTAACGATGTTTCCACTTGCGCATGTTGAGAAATGCAGATTTTGTGTTTTGTACACATGTTGAGTGCTGGCAGCTCTGCTGACCATAAACTAGCAACAATATTGAGCTTGTGCGCCCAGCACTGAACGTGGACAAGATGCTCTGAGAAACCAATTTTAAGAGCATTAACACATGTCGTCATATAATCAGCCGAGTCTGGTGATGCTGACAACGTTTTCATACTTTATTTCTGATTCACTACATCCAAAATTGCCCTCGAGCATTCCACACCACTGGCATTCACTAATTCCTTCACTCCCCCTACATACACCTTTTGCTCATCACTGTATAGAAGTACGCAAATTAATATTACAAACATGCAACATCCCTTTCAGTCGGTCGTTTCATCACACATTATCATGATGGGCTTATCTTTTACAGCCTCTTTCAGCATCTGCCTTCACTGCTCACCAACCTTGGGAACATAGGTTTCCCAAGGTGTTCTAGCACAAGGTAAATCTCGTGCTCCTAGAACAAGACAAACCCATTTCAGAACATGACAATCTTACTCACTAATGTTGGGTTTAGGCAAAGTCTCATACATGTAGGCTAGGCCTAATAATATTAATCCCATCAAATGATTTACATCTAGACCTAGGCTTTCAGATGGACAGTCTTAGCCACACCTAGACAAATTCTAGCCTAGGCCTAGGCTAGGCACATCATAAGGAATTGAACTAGGTCTTGGAGGTTGGCTTAGGCTAGACCAGTTAAGGCCCTAGATATCAATTAAATGAAGAGGGCTTTTATTCATCAATGGGCTAGGCCTAGGTAGGCTGTGACTCGATTTAGGCTTAGGCCTAAGCCCTAGGAATACTAGGCCTCCTAGCGATGAGTTCTAGGGCTAGGACCCTGTAACCTGCTAAGCTGAGGCTACATTTTGTTACTTAATATCTAAGTCTATTATATTAATACTAGGGAAGGTTGAATATCAACGGGAAAAATATTATCATTTAAATTGATTGTAATAAACCATTCATATCATATTTAGTGCAAAGAATAATGTTAAGTAAATGTAGAATAAATTTAATGGATATACACGGAATCTTGACTGCTTGTTATGGAGATGATGACTCAAAAATGATAAAATATTGTGAAAAATCGTTACGTTTTAGTAAATATTTTGAATTTCCACCGGAATACAAAATTCGATTGAAAAATAAGAATCTTTATTTTATTTTCTTTCTATTGGTATACTTCCCAATAACAAAAAACCACTATTTCTAATTTAATTTTGAAAATAAAAAAGATCTGCAGGCAAATGAAGATTCAGATTCACGTGCATATCTTGTGTGAAAGTTACTGACATATATATATATATACTCAATCGATGATATTATTATAGTAGATGGTTACACCATGTTTACTCCTACCTTCCATGTATTTGTTCAGGAATTGCTTGAGGTTTGGGTCGTCAGCTTTCTCCAAGGAAATGTTTGCTTGCAATAGTGCATTTGTAAAATCATGAGCAAACTGTTCCTTTTCGATGCGTGTTTTACTTCCTTTGGCGATGAATTCCACAGTAGAAATTTGCCTCGTAGTAGGCCCATTCTGTTTCTCCTGGAAAATTTCATTCTTGCGTCTGTGCGTTTCAATATCCAAGTATTTCTTGCAAGTATCTCTCCTAATCCAATCTATACGCATGTTGCAATGCTTAGACATGACAATTTTTTTACATCAAAAATATAAAAACTTTCAGACTTAAATTCCCGTTCTCGATCAAAAATAGTAAGAATCTTGGGAATTTTGTGAGCGAAATCAAAGCGAATTCTACTAATAAAATAATAGTGGCTATAAAGGTAGGAAGATAAAGAGAAGGAACCTTGAAGCATTGAAAGGGTTGAAAAGGAGGGAATACCAAGAGCTGGTAGAAAAGAACATAGGTGAAGCAAAGCAGATGGGAAAAATAGAGAGAAGATGGGAGGTTATAAAAACAGGCATCGCAGGAGCGGCAGAGAAAACAATAGGAACAGAGGAAAAGAAGAGGGTTAAGAAGCAGTGGGTTACGGAAGAAATTATAAAGAAAATGGAGGAGAAAAGGATATGAAAAAACGTCAACACCGACGTAGGCAAGAGGAAGTACAAGGAATTGAATAATAAACTCCGGCGAGTGACCAATCGGGAAAAAGAAAACAGGTGGAAGGGACAATGTGAGGAAATGGCAAAGATGCAGGAGGAGGGGGAAGTGGCCGCTTTGTACGCCAAGGTGAATATGTTATCGGGTGGTAAGAGAGGCCAAACGATACCAAAGGTTAAGGACAAAACAGGGAAGATATTAACCGAACAGGAAGATATCCAGGAAATATGGAGAGAATATGTAGAGGAGCTATATGACAGCGAGAATAGACCCTTTAGCCTAGATCTAGAGGATGAAGGAACAATAGATAAGGATAACCTCGGACCAGAGTTACTTGACAGCGAAATAGAGATGAAGAGAGAGAGATGAAGGGTAGGAAAGCTGTGGGAACCGATAACCTACCTTCGGAGCTACTGAAGAATCTAGGAAGTAAGGGGAGAAAACCGTTTTTTGAACTTATTCGCAGGATCTACAAGGAAGGAGTATGGCCAGAGGATTTCGTGAAAACAGTATTAATACCTATCCCGAAGAAGAAGAATGCGTCAGAATGCGAGGAGTATAGAACAACCAGTTTAATTTTGCATGCGGCAAAAGTCTTGCTTAGAATACTAAATAGAGGGTTGGAGAGCAGAGCAAACTGCTATTTAGGCGATGACCAATTTGGGTTCAGGAAGGGGAGGGCAACCAGAGACGCGATTCCTGTAATGAGGACACTTATAGATAGAAACATAGAGCATAATCAGGATGTTTTCGCTTGCTTTGTAGATTTCGAAAAGGCGTTTGACAGAGTAAACTGGGAGTAACTAATGCAGATACTGGGGAAAATAGGAATAGATTGGCGTGATAGGAGACTTATCCGAAACTTCCATATGGGGCAGAGGGCTCAGGTGAGGGTAGTTGACGGTGAATCAGGGTGGGCAGTTATAGGTCGCGGGGTGCGGCAAGGGTGCCTGTTGTCGCCTTTGCTTTTTAACATCTATGCTGAGGAAATGGTAAGAGAGGCATGGGATGAGCTAGATGTGGGAATGAAAGTAGGAGGCTAGAGGATAAAGTCGGTTAGATTCACAGACGACCAGGCGTTGGTCAGTCGGTCATCGATAGGATTGCAAACTTCAGTAAATGCACCGGAAATGCAGTGTGAGAAATACGCGATGAAGATTAATAATAAGAAAACAAAAGTAATGAGATTCTCTAGGACAAAGAAAGCGAGGCTGGTGATAAAAGTAGGAAGTCACAAACTGGAGCAAGTAGAACAATTTAATTACTTGGGTAGTACGCTAGAAGAAACAGGACAGTAGCAAAGACATTAGGAGGAGAAAAGTGCTAGCAAAGGAAGCGTTCAATAATAGAATGGAGCTGAGGAAGGGGACCTTAAGTAAGGATGTAAAAAAGAGGCTGGTGAAGAGCTTGACATGGAGTGTGGCATTGTATGGAGCAGAAACGTGGACTTAGAGAAAGGAAGACAAAAATAGGCTGAAGGCTTTCGAGATGTGGGTGTGGAGGAGGATGGAGAAGGTTGGACGGTAAGGAAGACAAATGAGGAAGTGCTTGACATGGTGGGTGAGGAGAGGAAACTTATAGATGAGATTAGGGGAAGACAGGCTAGGTGGCTGGAAGGGGTAATGAGGGGCGATGGTTTGCTGAAGGCCGTGAGATAGGGTAGGATGTCGGGTAAGCGGGGAAGGGGAAGGAAGAGAATAGGTTTTATGGATGGGATGAAGAAAGGTAGGACTTACAGAGTCCATTATGAAAGTAATGCGCATGATTTTATTGTGATGCGGCTATCCTTGGCAGCGTGGTAAAACCGGTCGGGAAATGTGGTGGGGGGTCTGCCCTTCCAACACAGCCTGTTGCCAGTTTGCTCCAAGCAGTATGAGCGGAAAGACGTGCCTCTGTGTGAAGTGTGTTTTTCAACTTTGTAACACATGGAGCATTCCATTGAACAGTGATACGCCATCAAATTTTGCGTGCAGCTTGGAAAGAATGCATCCAAAACATTCCAGATGCTTCAAGAGGCCTTTAAGGATGACTGCATTTCAAGGTCACAGTCCGGGAGGTGGCACAAGGCATTCAATGAGGGCTGGGAGGAGGTCGCTGACAAACCCCGTTCTGGACACCCAACAACGGCCAGAATCGACGAAAAGTTGAATCGTGTGGGCGAAGTTTTGCTTTCCGACCGTCCATTGAGCATCCAGCAAATTGCTGGCACCCTACACATGTCCACATTTTTGGTACATGGGATAGTGACTGAGGTTCTGCAAATGCGCAGGGTCGCGCGCATGAGGTCTGACATCAAAGGCACGGTCACGCTCCACCATGACAATCCCCCCAGCCACACGTCCTTCATCGTTACCAACTTTCTGGCCTGGAACAACACACCTTACAGGTCCCCCAGCCCCCTTACAGGCCCCACTTGGCTCCGTGTTTCTTCACCTGACTTCTCCGTGACTTCTTTTTGTTTCCCCGACTGAAGAGAGAGCTGAAATTGAGAGACCATGGAAAACATCCAAAAGCATGTTACAACGTTCCTGAGAGACATTCCCATTGAGGAGTTTCAGGGTGCCTTCCAGGCGTGGCAGACATGTCTCAGCAAGTGTATTGATGCAGGGGGAGTGTATTTTGAAGAATTTTAAGCAATTGTACAAGTACGATCAATTAATCAATTTTTCCCAGAGAATGCACATTACTGTCATAATGGACCCTGTATGCTGAGATGAAGAAAGAAATACTAGAGGTAGAAAGGGCACGGCACGTGTAAGTGTTCATTGGATAGTCTCTGACTTTCATCACAAGCTACCTCTAACCCGTAGATTACTGTAATGAATGAATGGCCTTATGTTGCCACTGCGTCACTGCTAAAATGGTGTCTCGTCATTGCACAATGAATCAATTTTCGATATTTTCTCGATTAGTCGATCGTAGACGCAGCAAACACATGGCACGTGGCAACTTTTTATTATTTAAATTTATTTTATTATAAATTATAAAAAATATTATTTTTTTTACTTTGAAATCTCAACTGCGATTTTTGAAATTTGATGAGTGAAACATTGATTTTTGACGATTGTGCTTATTTTCGGTACTTTAATTCGCGTTGCATGGGGAATACGTTAATTTTGCATAGAAACAGAAAATGTCTTAAAGTTGCCACCAAACACTCATCCTATGAAAAAAATGAGATTCCTGCATAATTGCAGAATTTCGTGAAACATGCTTCGCAAAAATATCATGTCCCTATGTATAGGCCATATTCTTTTGTTCCACAAACACAACCCCAATAAATCTTCATCATTATTTAGTTGTATGCTACTTTTGTGGTTAAGCAATTATAATATGATTTCAAGCATATTTGTAAAGGAAAACATGCGATGGACTGCAACTACCAAGGGTCTGACGGAATTGCGATATCTCGTATGGATTACTACTAGCGCCAATTGTTTCAGGCGCAAATGGAAAAATATGTATGCGTAAAAAAGATAAAGACTGTATGCTTTTGCCATAAATCTTTTATTTTTTGTGAAAAAATTCAGTAATTATTCCTTTTGTTGTAAGATGTTTATCAGCGTCCATTTAAAATATGCCTGGGACCACACGAAACATCGCCATCGCAACCATAAGTAAACAAAGAAGAAGGCCGAGAAAGAACTGGATGGCATTATTATCGCTGCAATCTGGTTCCAGAATTTTTCATGATGCAGAATCGATTATACAATTACCTTTTTAAGTTTCCCCTGAGAAAAAAATAGGTAATTTCCCACGTAAATCTGCAAGATATTCAATTAAAGAGTATATCTGTCGCTCTGTTGCACTGATAGTTACCGCCTGACTGCTAGAGTGCTCTGGGTGAAATGTATAACCATTGGAGTAATGTGAGTGTCAGACCCTTGACAACTACTATTTGCCCCTTCAGTCACAAGAGCCTAGCCATGTCAATCGGTGGTGTACATCAGATTGTTCAGAAGATTTTTGTATGCACTTTCTACAACCAACAATGCACACACAAATCATGTTTTATTGCAATGCTATGTCCTTTGGAATCGGGTATTGATTATTTTATGCATGGCAAACAAAACTGAACACAACAAATAAATTGCTTCCTGAGTAGAACTATACCTTTTATTGTCATTTTGCTTACTTGGGACCATACATTTTGCAAGACTATAAATATTAAGTTGAACAAAATTGAAAAATCTGCCACTGTTCCTACCCTTTTGAGTAGTTTTGATTCAAGCAAATGATACCTATGCATTAAAATAATCGTGTCATATTAAAATGGTTTGCTCTGGATGCCTCACTGGCACCCAATAGGAATTTTCAATTGCATAATGAGTATCAAGTGATGAATATCAAAGGTTTTCAAATTTTGCATAAATTCAAATTCATTTCAAGTAGATCATCATTTTAGGCCAAAGTGAGGCAGTCGACACCACATCAGTGGACAACTATCAACAGTACAGAGTTCCAAAATTGCTGCACTGATCTACCAATAATTGCTTACCAAATTGAATTATGATATGGTTCTTGGTATATCTAACTTCTAGGGGCTTAAATAATCACAACGCCATCAAATGAAAGTCATTTGCACTTAGACACGGGAGATTTATTTTGCAAGTCCATAAAGATATCTTAGAATTAAAAAATAATAAAAATCAAATCTATTCACAGATAAATACAAAAACTTTTAACAATCATTGATTTTAAAATCAATCCATGGATAGCAAGATGTTTTGATTTGTACCAACTGAGACACTGACTAACTCATCGTATTTCTGCTTCATCATACCAATAACACACTTTTAAAATTTTTCCAAAACCATTTCAATTAATTTTAAATAGTTTCTCAAGAAATTATTTCAATAAATTTATAATGGATAAATATATATATTCATTCCATTGATACATTTGTCTGAAATTAAAAATTCTCATTTTCAAGTACTTTCGAAGCATTAAATCAAATATCTAATGCCTAACGTATGAGTTAACACCCATAACCATGGCACACTACATTAATTATATGCTTTGTGGATGAGGGAAATTATAATAGGCAATTAAGGTGTTAAGCTCAGCTATTATAAAACAAAGGGTGCACTGGTATTTATTTATATTTACAATATAATGAAGTAAAAAATATAAAATTCACGCATGGATGGAGCACAGTAAACTTATAGGTAACAGGTTCAATGATAGGTACTGACACTAAAAATATATCCATTAAAATTTCACATGACAGACTTTCATTAAAGTGATCTACATTAAGGTCCTTCTGAAACTGACAGTAAATATGAACTCTAAACCAGGGACTATCCAATAAGCAAAAGTAACAACAGACATCCAATTCATACAAACATCTAAATTACACAATTTATCAATTACGGGACTCATTCCCTCTAAAAACCGAGAGAATTTCAATGTGATTATGTACAGTCAACAAATATGCAACCTTTATATCGGAAAAGTAGGCCATATGTCCCATAACAACACCTTATAACTTTCTCCCTCACAACCTTAAATTTATATACACTTGTGCTTCAAGAAATTTTCATGACCTTTACCTCTCATGACTCACTTATGCCTATATTAATTCTTTAAAGTCTCAGGTACTTTATAGTGAAGAATGTGATTTTCACAGAGGGGTTAGTACATCATTTTTATACCAAATGTACAAAAAGACATAAAAAACAAGTTAATTCAAAGAAATAACTGTAAGTTTCAATATATTTCGATTAAGTCACAACATTTCACGGTTGTTACGAATATCATGAATAAGAGCCACAGTTATAACTTGAATCATGTTCATAAAAACCAAGATGAACACATCAAGTAACATGAATAATCACTGGAAGGGGTTTGTCTTAGTCATTTTCCTTCGATTAAGGAAAAGAAAACTTTTAATACACACTCCACACTCATCAAGTACTTGATTACCTATGCACAAAAAACGATGACATTCACACACTTTCTCTCTCTCTCTCACACACACAGACACACCTATTTAACAACCAATCAGCCAGTGACGCACTCCCTATTGATTTACTTTTTGACAAGATTAATGCAGGGCATTCCCATAACTCATTTACCCACTCGAGCACAAAAAAATGTACACTGCTAAGAGTTCATGACAATATTTAAAACACTGCATCACAAAATTCAACAGTAGTGACAGATAGATAGATAGAAGTGATGAATATTTTGAACTTTACATGGAAGGATGTGACTGGCAACATTGCACAAAATTCATTGTTTACCATAAGAAAATACAATGAAATATGAAAAGCTTTTCTGAGCTGTTGACACTACTGAAGATAAATGTCTATCCAATATATCTGGCAATAGATTTTACAGTAAGACCTTATAATACAATTATCACAAATTAATCATAAAGGAACATTCGTCATACTAGAAAGGTGGTGTAGAGGCAAGTGCAGTAACTTCTCATTGATGCAGAAAGTATATAATAAAATCCACAATGCCGAAAAATTAAGAATAGGATAAAATGGAGATGAATACACACTATCATTTGAAAAGAAATGAATCATCATTTACATTACCTAGAGAGACTCATTTCTTTGATATGAAACACTATGTATTCATCTTCTCTATTACAAAATGTCAAATTTTGGCTAAAATTGGTAAGAAATGTAAAGATCACATAAAATCCAAAGGTAAAAATGGATTATAGAAAAAAGAAAAACTGTGTCTGCAAATGCATAAGATAAAATAAGGGGACTGTACATATACTCTTATATACATCATTAGAAACATTTAAATATTTCCTATGCAAAAGCATGGAAAAATTTTATCATCACCACCCTCAAAATTGAAATAAAAATTTTATGCACCAACAAAAATTAGCATCACGTTTGAAGCTGTACCTTTTTTCATTTTTTACAAAACTGAAACAACATCATCCATAATAAAACATTGACCTTTTTTAACCAAAGACTCATCCAACAAAAGTTCCTCATTTATTCCTTAAGGGTCAAAAAAATAATAATAAAAGTGAGACTGAAAGACATTGACTGAATAAAATACAAATGGCAAGTGGCAAATAACATAAAACAAGAAATAAATGCTTTCAATTCTGTAAATATGCATACTTCACACATTATTATCAACAGTGACTCATAAACCAGACTCATGCATCCCAATCTGAATCACAAACCCATTCAACTTCAAGCCAACAACTATTCTTTAATGCCTCATAACCTAATGTGTACATATATATATTTCTATGTTTACATAAGCTATATACAAACCTCCTCCAATCTTTAAGCACCACCAGAATAATCAACCCAAGGGATCGTCCATGTTGTAGACAGACATCTACTGAGATCAATTACTGCATTATGCATGTGGGGTGGGTTGAGGCAAAGCTGCTGCACTATTCCCGGAGCCCTGTGGGGCCACTACTACCAAACTGCTAACACTGTCTGAAGCTGCATTTACAGCGGGGGATGAAATGATAGGGGCACTGGCACCATTGTTCCCAGCCGGGACACAATTGTTACTCGTTGGCACAATGGGAACATTTCCACCTCCACCACCACTCCCACCGCTGTTGCTGCCACCACTGCTGTTCCTTTGCGGAGAGAGCAACTCTTGCCTATCCCGGTCGCGTTCGCGTCCAGGACGAAAAGCCTCGACCAGCGCATCCACTCGATCTTCGGTTGGGCCCCACCTCTGGTAGCCTGCTTCGTTCTGCAGCCACACAACCAGAGTCCCATGCGTTGATCTAACTCCAAGCTCACTTCTGAAAAGTTCAGGTATTAAGGATCATTTTAGGTACTGGTGAAAAATGAGAGAAACAACTACAGTGAGTCATTGATTATGCATCACCCAGCCATATGTTAAATTCATCAATAACTGGAGTTCTAAACTATTTTAAATTTGTAATCCCAAAAATCATAGTTCACGATCACTCTTGACCCCATTCATGATAAACATCTCAGCAACTGCTATAACAAGTGATAATTTCTCACTCCCTTGTGACCCCTCAATCCTCTTCTGCGACCCTAAAAGTGATTGGGATCCATGGGTTGACCCCAAATCTATAAGATACATCCGGGCAACATCCATTACCCTTGAAGAAAATATTCAATTACATATATGTTAAACTTGACTTCATATGTTTTTAATCATGAGTACTGATACACATATGTTATTCGGTAACACGTTATGGTATACGAGGTACTCCTAATAAGTGGATTGAATCATACCTGAGTGGACGTCACCAACATGTTGTATGTATTATGTAAAAATGGCACTCAGTTTATCTCTCCTGGTAAAGAAGTCCTACTTGGTGTGCCACAGGGCTCTGTCTCGGGCCCTATTCTATTTTTGCTGTACATTAATGATCTACCAGATACTCTTAAATCTGTTACTGGTGTCAAACCTATACTCTACGCTGACGATACTAATGTTATTGTGTCAGCCCCATCATTGAATAGATTGTCCCTTACAGCAGTCAGTGCCACTAAACTCCTATATGAATGGTGTCAAAATAATTTCCTTAAACTGAACCTTGACAAGTCTGGCCTTATCTATTGTTGTAACAAAAATAAAGCACCTGCAGCAATACCAATTGTTGTAGAGGGGAAACAACTCCCACAAATTTCCAGTTCACAGTTCCTAGGAGTTACCTTGAATAAAAATGTAACATGGGTCGAGCACATCAGTAAATTGCTAGTTCAGCATGCTTTCTCATTAGAAGCATCAGGAATACTGTAAATAATGATGTTTTATTATCTATTTATTATAGTGAATTTTACTCTCACATTATCTTCAGTATCCTGTTTTGGGGTTCCTCTCCCCATGCTACTGTAATCTTCAAAATTCAGAAGCGCATTATAAGGCTGATGTGCAATGCTCCCTATGATGCACCTTGTCTTCCTCTTTTTAAAAAACTGTGTATCCTGCCAATTTCATGCATATACATCTATGTCGTTAGTATAAATGTAAAAAATAACATTCTTCAGTATACATCCAATGACCTATACCACTGCCACAACACTAGAACTTGTAAAGACCTGCATCAAAACTTTATTAGGGCTCATAATACTGCCCTAGGTCCTAAACCTAAGGGCCTGAAGATTTTTAATGGTTTGCCTCCAGAGGTGAAAAATGAGGACTTCGGTCTTTAAGAAGAAACTACTGAAGTTTCTAAACAAAAATCTATTTTATGATTTTCTGCACTTGTAACACATAATTTATATATTCCAATTTAATTTTTATTGCTTATGTATCTATATTGAAGTGTCCTATATTTGTATTTTGCGTACAAACTACAGATCTTTGGACAAATAAAAATATTATTATTATATTATTATTATTATGTTATATTCAGTAAAAAAAACTATAGCTGAAGTCCCAACTGATATACCACACTCACTTTTATGTTCTAATGTAACTTAGCAAATCTTTTTAAATGCTTGGCACTTTGTTATCAGGAATTATTACAGAGGCCTA
This sequence comes from Pyrrhosoma nymphula, assembly GCA_963573305.1. Lineage (NCBI taxonomy): Eukaryota > Metazoa > Arthropoda > Insecta > Odonata > Coenagrionidae > Pyrrhosoma > Pyrrhosoma nymphula. Next base: position 63,917,563 of record OY754330.1, on the reverse strand, counting down.
TACAGTCAGCATTGATGAACGCTATCCAGGGAATTATTCATGAAATGAGAGACCAAGAGTGTTCTTGTTTCGATAAACAATTTTGAGCTTTTTGATGTAGGCTTCCGTGATGTTTCATGATGAAGTGATGCTGAAATGCTTACGGTGTTCCACCACATTGTGTCTGAAGATGTCCTCTGGAACGAGGACGAAACTGTCATCATTACAAGACATACAAGGCGGTGGAACACTGGAAGACAGTTGGCATCAATTTTGAGGTTGTTTAACCACAATTTTCAAACATTTTACTTAAAATGACCACACTGACATTAAAATGCTCATGTGAGATGTACAGTGTCCCATAGATTGCGTGTCATTTTTATCCTTCAATTTCAGACACTTTCTTTCGTGCCACATGGATGAAATTTGGTACCTGGGAAGAAAAAGGTCATAAGTTTTGTTGAGTGCAAGCAAAATTTTATATACATGACCTTTTGACCCCAGAAATAGGGTCCAACCAAAAATCAAAATGTTGCCTAATGGAATTTCAATGTTAAATTATTCTAAATTAAAAAAAGATGGAATTTCTTTGCTAAACTTTCAATTATTAGGTATTGGGCACGAAATATACGATGGAAGAGTTCGAAAATGCAACCGTGACCCCTGAAAGTGTACAGTCAAAAGTCACAGGAATGACAAAAAGCAAATTGCCTCTACAAACCTGTCAAATCACAGGTTTTAAAAGGTTTCAAGATCAATGGTAAGGTCTTCAGATCGCTCTTGTCATCCCTTGACCTTCAAGGGTCACTCAGGGGTCACAGGGGTGTCAAAAAGTGAATCGGGGCTACAAACGTATCGAATCATCGGTTAAAAAAGGTTCCAAGGTTGATGGTCAGGTCTTCAGATCCCTCTTGTCATCCCTTGACCTTCAGCGGTTAAGGTAGGGGTCAGGGGTCACAGAGGTGACGAAAAACGAATTAGGGCTACAAACATGTTGAATCATTGGTTAAAAAAGGTGCCAAGATTGATGGTAAGGTATTCAGACACCTCTTGTCATCCCTTGGCCTTCAGTGGTCAATCAGTGGTCAAAGGTCACAGGGGTGACAAAGAGTGAATCGGGGCTACAAACATATTGAATCATAGATTTAAAAAGGTACCAAGACTGATGGTATGGTATTCAGACCCATCTTGTCCTCCCTTGACCTTCAAGGGTTACTCAGGGGTCAAAGGCAACAGGGGTGACGAATAGCGAATCAGAGCTACAAAAGTGTCGAATCATATGATTCACAGAGTGCCCAATACGATTTTAACCTCCCTCCAGGAATTTTCTGACCTCCCACTATTGGGCAGGGGTCAAAGGCCACTAGGTGTAGCCAAGGAAATTGGGGCAACAGACGTGTCGATATGTAGCTTCCAAAGGGTGAGGAATTAGATGATGAAGTTCCCTGATACTGCTCGTCATCTCCTGACCTCCAAGGGATACGCTGAGATCAATTGTCAAAGATGTTAAAAATGGCGATACAGGGATTGATTGATTGATTGTTTGTCGGGGGTCCTTTGACAGGAGCCCGGGCCTGTCCCATGCCTGTCTGCCACTTGCAGACAGGGGACAAGAGCACCACAGTAGAGGTATGGAGGTGTGGCCTCCACCCTCCCCAGTACAGCCATAGAGGGTGTCCTCCCTCTAACCTTCCCGGTCTGGGTATATCTCCCTCCAGCCTCCCGGTGGTCTGGAAGGAGTATCGCCTCTCCATCCATGCCTGGTCGAGGTATGGAGGAAGGTCACCCATCCAATCCCGTCTGGGTCCAACATTGCTTAACTTCGGTGTTCTGACAGGAACCAGTGTTTCAACGTGGCTAGGCCCTTGCCCAGGCGAGATGGGAAAACAAACATGATGAATCTGAGACTTTTTAGGCTGCCAATGTCAATAGTAAGGTCCTAAATAGCCTAAAAATCTTGTTTTTGTTACGAAGATGACCAGTATTCAAAATGATTACCACTTGGTCGCATTTGCACCCTTTCACATGTGCATCGCGGCATTCGTTTGTTTTGAGTATTCGTGCCGCAAATTTGAACTCCCATGATCAAGATGACTAGTATCCACGATCGAGAATACCGCTTTGTAGTCATTCATACTATCAATCCACATGCAGCATTATTCGTAATTTAGTGGTTGATATGAAGTCGGACGATGAAATATCCCTATTGTGTTGCTAATTAACTCTCTCGCCGGTTTATCCCTTTGCAGATTCACCGAAGTTCATGTGCTGCAGTTCGGAGGTCATTCTATGTTAATTATAATTTGAATAGTTTTATTTTGATTAAACTATCTACGAAATATTTCTAATCGACGATTAATTGCCTTTCAATCACGTGAGTGCCATTTATTGTTCAATAACCTTATTACGAATGAGCTTACCTATTGTCTATTCCTGATATTTTTCTTTGCGTAAATATTGGCATTTCTCATTGGTTATTGTTATAATAAGAATGTTATTGTTGTAATAAGAAAGAAAACAGCGTAAACAGTTATTTTAGGCCTAAAATGGACTTAACAATTCCCAGAAAAAGGCAGCTGCTGAAGAATGAGAGTAAATTAGCAATATTCCAAGCCATTGATGAGGGGAAGCGGAAGATAGACATAGCTGAAACCTTTGGAATACCACCATCCACCCTGACATCCATTAAAAAAAAATGTAAAGAAACTGAAGAAGAGGCATGTAGAGGCTGCATTGATAAAAAATCTCGAGCAGTGAAAAGTGAGCAATTAGATAAACACGTATTTGACTGGCTGATGGAAGCTAGGACAAGAAATATTCCTATTTCTGGACCTATTTTACAAACGAAGGGAAGGAAAATAGCCTTTAAAAGTGGAATAGAACATTTTCAGGCATCAAATGGTTGGTTGCAGTAACTTAAAGTCCGATGGAATCTAAAAACTTTGAAAATGTGTGGAGAAGAAGCGTCTGTAAGTGACACAGTGGTAAAAAGATGGGAAAAAAACTCTGCAGACCATTTTAGTTGGGTATAAACAATGTGACATTTTCAATGCTGATGAGGCAGGTTTTTTTATAACATGCTTCCTGATACAACTCTTTCAGTTAGAGGCCAACCTTGCCATGGAGGAAAAAAAGCAAAGAAAGATTCACAGTGCTATTCTGTGCTAATTCTAATGGCTCTGAGAAATTGGAGTCACTTATCATTGGCAAATATAAAAAGCCTAGATGCTTTAAAAATGTTCAAAAACTTCCTTGCTCATACAGAAACTCCAAAATTTCATGGATGACATCACCTTTATTCTGTGAGTGGTTGAGCATGTTAGACTCGAAGATGGGGGTGAGCAACTGAAAAATAGTACTCCTCATTGACCAGTGTGCGGCACATAAAACTGAGGCTTACGAAACATAAAAATTGTGTATTTTCCACCAAACACCACCAGCAGATGGCAACTCCTGGGTCAAAGAATAATTTCCATAGTGAAAAGAAATTACAGACAGCAATTGGTGGCATACATGTTGAGGACAGTCGATGATAAAAATGACATAAAGAAGTGTTTGTGGAATATACTTAAGGCAATGCATAGGCTATGTCTTTCATGGAATTGTTTGCAGTTTGCTCACAGCAATCACTACCTACTAAGTAATTACTTAAGAGTTTGAACAGCACACACTGTGTCTTGCCTATCATAGTTATAACTCGGGAATCGAGGCAGTTCAAATGATCTCAGTTGTCCACAACGAGTTCTTTCATTTTTCATCATATCTGTACAAGAATCCATTTTCATTCTTCATAGTTTCTACTTACGTAAAAAATTAATACTCCCCCGCAGGTTTAATTACAGTCGAGCACCCATAATCCGGTAATCCAGGAGCACGCTATTGTCCGGCAGTGTTGCGAAAACAACCTCGTCCATATTCCGAGAAATCAAAAAATCTTAATCACAAACTTTGTTTTAAGAGATTTTGACTCTGCACTTTATTAAAATATTTGCTTTAATTGCTGGAATATAATGTAACTTATAAGTATTTTGCGGTAATTTCATTTAAAAATAATTGTACACACAATCTAAATGAATTATACGATTAAGTTACGCACAGTACAGTTTGAAGTCCTCACTGTTGGCTGAGAAACGCACTACTTTTAGTTTTGTGACTTGCCACGGCTATGCTACTTCATGGTGCACACATTTAGCCATGCTTAAATATAATGCTTTATTGCTTATTCTCTGGCAGTACAGTGCAAGAAACTTCATAAAAATTCTTTATCACGTACACACAGATATTATGATCATGTCCGATCTGAGCGGGCAAAGCGATGCCAGGGGCATGAAACGACGGCACAAAACTATCGGTTGCAGAAAAAGTAGAAGTTTATCCTCACCAGCCTCCTGAAACCGCAATGTGGAAGAAGCAGACTAAACTGCTCCATTGAAATTAAACTTCATTTCTTAACTCCCGAGATGACGATAGCATCAAAAACGATAAAACAACTGATCGTTAATTGCATTAACCCATTAATCCCCAGCGTTGCATTTACGCAACATTATTGAATCATAATTCTTAGAACAATCATTTACTTCAGGATAATTTTTTCTTCGGTTTACTGACTTTTTGAAATATCTGTAGTTCTTATTATGTTTTATTTTCGTCAAAATTTTCATTAGAATAATTATTTTTTTTAATTCGAAATTTGCCTTTTTCAAAGCATTGCTGCACTACAAATTGTAAATGGTTTTTCACTAAGATTACTTGATGAATCTTATTTTCGGTAATGTTTTCTGTTAGCTCTAAGTTTCGTTATTCATCAAGTTTATTTTTGAAATGAAATTTCATCGTTAATGGTATAAAGCTGGTTTTTGTAAATAATGTTGCGTTTACGCAACGATGGGAATTCTCTCGTAAACCACGGGGCTTTTCTCTAAGCAGAAAGCAGCTCGTCAATATGGCTTTTAAAATGGACAATGTAGTCTTCTGGTGGCAGTTTAGCTGCATTTTTGGTACTCACAGGTTGTGAGTAAGCAAAGCAATGGGTGAATGACATTTGGAATTCCATGATGGTCATCTGTACGAATTTTAGATTCAACACTTTGTTACTTAGTATAGTCAAACTGTTGCGCGCCCATTTGGAACCGGGACAGGGCAGGGTCATTCCCATGTCGTTGAGTGGAAGTGTTACTAAGTAGACATTGAGTTCAGCTTTCGATGTATTCAATTTTAGAGACGATAGAATGAGAGGTTGAGAAACGTATTAGTTGAAGCAGGGTTATGACAGAAGGTGGAGTGTTCCTCTAGTCGCTCCTTGGAGTTTGCTCAGTGCAATTTTAAGTGCTTGCTAATCTTTCTTCTAGCGCTTAGGTGGTGTAAGGCTAAGAATATAGCTTTAATTGGGTATACATCAGTTAAATAGTCCTCTGAAATGCATCTTTATCTCTGTTCCAGTAATTATATTAATAATACTGCAATATTTTTTGCAAAACTTTACGCCTTATTTCTTACACCTCAGAAGTATACTTTGGAAGACGCGTCAAGAAGGTAACTGAAGAATATTATTTAACGAGAGAGGTCGTGTATAATTTTTTTTAAACTTGGGAACTGAAATGAAGATTACTTCTTCTCAGTATTTCAGATATGGATGATTTCAGGAGGTACACCACGGCAGATGAAATACTAGACGCACTGGAAGAATTTAGCGAGGGAAGTGACGAAGTCGATGCGGTGGTGCTCCCCCTTGAAGTTAGTGAACTCACCGACGAAGAAAATATCGACGATGGGGAGATAGTCATAAATGACGGCGGTATTTACTTGCTTTCGGACATTTCTGGGACTTTTGAAATACATTCAAACGCGTTACAAGGCTAGTCACAGTTTACTCCAGTAGAATCTAAAGAACAATCATCCAGTAAACGTGCACGCCCAGGGAAAAGATGCAGAAAGCAAACGGTTTCACCTAAATGGGAAAAAATAGAGTCTACTTCCGTTCGAGCCCCAAATTTCTGTGAGAAAAAGTCAATAGAAACACTCATTACTCAGTATGGGGGCCATTCACCAATTGAAATCTTTCACCAATTTCTCAGTGAAGAATTACTTGAATTAATTTTGAACTATTCAAATAAGTACGCTAAGGACAAAAATAATCATATGTTCACTCTGAGTATGGCAGATTTAAAAAAAATCATTGGGATCCTAATACTGTCGGGGTACCATACATTACCGCGCACTAAGTTGTACTGGACTAGCAAAGAGGATATGTCTGTCCCAATTGTGAGGCAATGTATGACGCGGAATAAATTTGATGAAATTAAAAAATATCTACACCTGTCAGATAATTTTCAACTAAACAAAAGTGATAAATTTTCGAAAGTCAGGCCTTTTCTCAATGGACTAAACCAAAATTACATTCAGTTTGGAATTTTTTCTAACAAATTGTCCATTGATGAGCAAATGGTTCCATATTTCGGGCAGCACTCAGCTAAAATGTTCATCCGTGGGAAACCGATTAGATTTGGTTATAAATTGTGGTGTCTAGCCTCATCTACAGGCTATCTCTATCAGTTTTGCCATATGGAGGGGCCGAACCAGGAAAGAATAGTTCTTTACCGCTAGGAGAAAGGGTTGTTCTAAATTTGTTGAATTTTTGTAAGTCTCCAAAAAATCATGCCGTGTATTTTGATAATTTCTTCACCAGTTACAGTCTATTAGCAACTCTAAGTGATAATGGCTATTTTGCAACGGGAACAGCAAGAGAAAATCGAACGGGAAACTGCACACTCATGTCTTCGAGGGATTTGGCAAAAAAACCTAAAGGGGATTTTGACTATTCGTTTGGCAAGTCAAAAAATATTCTCTTAGTTCGATGGCATGATAATTCTGTCGTCACCGTTGCTTCAAACTATGGGAATATTGAACCCATAGTAAGGACGAAAAGGTACAACCGGTGGCTGAAGAAAAGCGGACTGATTCCGCAACCAAATTTTATCAACGATTACAATCAGGGAATGGGAGGGGTAGATTTACACGATAATTCTGTTGCAAGTTACCGTATCCAGATTAGGGGCAAAAATGGTGGTGGCCTCTATTCATAAATGGGCTCGATAGTGCAATGGTGAATGTGTGGCGATTTTACACCATGGTCACGGGTGAAGCAATTCCTCAGTTAGACTTCCGGTCTGAGATCGCAAGAATTTGACTGAGGCAAGAAATAGTTTCCAATACAAAGGCTGATGACATATGGCATAAAAATCGTTGCCCACATGCGGGACGCCCTAGGAAAAATTACATTCCCCAGGATGTGCGTCAAGACAGAATAGGGCATTTCATCCAAAGGAATACTAATACCTCCCGGCGCAGATGTCGAGTGTGCAAATCACAGACAATTTATGTGTGTTTAAAGTGCAATGTTTACCTTCACGCAGAATGTTTTCACACATTTCATCAGAAGTGACGATGAAAAATAAAAGATGCAACCTAAGTTTTGAAAAGTTGTTTTAATTTTTATTTACCGGAGTTTTCCCAGCGTTGCGTAAACGCAACATTATGCAAATCATATATTATAATGTATATAATATTTTTTTCTGAAAATTAGTCTTAATTGGGTCAAAATAAACCGGGAAATAAGAAAAAACCGAAGTTAAAAGCCCCACATACAGTCTGGGGAATAATGGGTTAATCAATCGGCCGCGGCAAGGAGTGTAGCGTCATGAAAATTTTTCGTAGTTTTCATTTTTATTTCTGTATGCTCAAATTTTCCTCATTATATTAACAAATATATTTTTTCTAAAAATGATTATTTGCAAATTAAAGCTTTTGGGGTGTCCAAACTGGTGAAAAGTTCCATGTTTTCCGGCATTTCGATGTCCGACACGGCCCTCGTCGTTAGGGCCGTCAACAGCTTCGCCAGAAAAGTACTATCTTTCAGCGATTTACGAAGTTAAAACCAGGGGCCCGTTTCTCAAAGCTACAAGTTACAAGTCTATTCACTTGTAACTTGTGAAATTCTGTTTTTCAAATGTACAAGTCTACTAATTACAAGTTACAAGTCCATTTCACAAGTTACAAGTGTTTACTCACAAGTGTTTTCATGGTTACGACACGTTTCTCAAAACAGACTTGTGAATAACAGTAAATCGCAGTAAATCGGAAAGAATAACTGGGAAAACAAATGAAAAGCGACTAGCGATGAAGGCGATAGTGACAAACGAGGTATTAGTAGATAGGATTTTTTTACTGACTTTTGACATAACATGCTCAGTTTACGTTAAAACACATTGTTTGTTTGTAATTTAAAGTTAAAAGAAAAGTCTTTTAGACTAAGACGTAATGAGAAAAGAACACCCCCAAGGAGACTTTGTGAATAAACAACAAAGAAGAAAGATGTATTTCCAACTGAGACATGAATGTTGCTTTTAATCGTGGAATTTATAAATGATCTCATTTGATAAAGAATAAATTATTTTGGGGATGTGGGAAAGGTTGAAAATGCGAAAGTTAAGCGCTAGTTTGCGAGTATTATTTATTACTAATTACAGTGAAACCTCTACTAAACGAAATTCAAGGGACCGATAATTTTCCAGTTCGTTTATCGGGAGTTCGTTTGTCGGAGGTGCTTTTCACGTTGCATCACTCCAGGGGCAATGTAAATAATCTACTTCTTGTACCTTGAATTTCAGGAAAAAGGTATGAAGAACTCAATTAAAGGTAAAATTTCCACAGAGGATAGAATACTTTTATCCTTACTGCTCCCTTGCCTCATAGAAAACCGTGGAATAGCAACGAAGGTATTTCAGCAAGTCCTGCTAATTATACCATTTACTGCGATTTCTAAAGGCCGATTTATAGTTGGCATGAACGTCAAACTTTAACCATGAATTGTTTTCGCGTTGACACCATCCTGTTACGATCGCCGTCAACTAGAATGTGCGTCGGTAACCATTGGTCGCCTTCATTCATCTTTGCTTGGATGCAGATGTTTACATGCAGCCGATCGCCAACATGTGTTGATTTGTTTACTATCTACAAAAGAGCGAGAACATGGACAAGTACGAGTATTATCAACTCGTAATTGCTGTGATAATTGTAGTAGTGGGTTGGAACCTGTGTATTCAGCTCGAGGGTGAAGTACGCGTTGACGCCAATCGTAAACTGGCTTTATCTTCCCGCCCAATGCATCACAAACACGCTAGAATTAATGATAGTAGTTTCTTATGCCACCACTTTCAAGAACTCTAACTTAGCATGGTCACATCCGCGGTTCATTCAAGGTTTTTGAGAACTGCTCTGTAAATACAGCACGATATATTTTGGTTTTCGTTCCACCTGCTACTTTTTTTCGAGAATTATTTTCAAGATGGCGGCGAGCGAAAAAAAACAATAATCACATTTGAAACGTTCGAATTAAAAAAAAAAGAATGTTACTACAGCAATAAAAATATTTAGGAATGCGCGCAACGTAAATGACCACTGAACGGGATTTCTTTGCATTAGATGTATTTCAAGTATGCTAAAGAAATTTTCAAGCCTGCGAGATGATAGTCAACATTTGACATTTTATAAATCAAGAATGGATAACAATTTTTGCAAAAGCGTGGAGAATAAATTACGAACTTACCTTGCAAATAAGTAGATAAATTACCAGACGTAATAATTGCCACTTAAGGCAAAACCAGGCTTCAATCGCAAAGATTGTAATTATTCATTTAAGTATTCTACAAGCTGATTGGTATGTTCTTAGTGTTGAGGTCCGTAGTTTTAGCGAAAGAAAAGGAACGTCCGGTTAACTTTTTCGAGGTTTTATTCACGTGACCAGGTCATTTTGGTACAACACTTCTGTCACAAATTCATATTACAATCCAGTTCACAAAAAAAAGAAATGAAAATCACTTCGCGTGACTTGCGCTGCCAACCTATAAGTTCCATTCTTTTCATTACCAACCAAAAATATTTTTAGCACTTGGACAGTCCCAATCTCACGAAATTGAACCGCAGTAACACTCGAGAGCAACCAGTTTTCACTCGAAAAGATAGAAATTATAAACTCACGATGATGAACCGCAGTAAAACTCAAGAACGCCGACCAAATCACTTACCACGCTGCTAACACTTGACGCAAAATACCGGAAATGCAATTAACTGAATAAACTACAACGACCTTTCAGATTGCCTTGTTTGTACGGAGTCTCTGATTGGTCCTAGTCACTTTCAAATCAGCAAAAATGGCAAAAACTTCGCAACATATTCAAAATTAGCCTTTTTTTTGAAAATACGTTATGAAGAGGTAAATATTATAATACAGGGCTAATCTTTCATTTCGTTTATCGGGAGTTTTCGTAGAGCAGGAGTTCGTTCATTAGAGGTATTTACCAATGCATTTAAATTTGGCAGGACCAATAGCATTTGTTCGTTCATCGGAGTTCTTCGTTTATCGGGAGTTCGTTAGGTAGAGGTTTCACTGTATCAATATATACCTACTTTTCATGTCACGTCATCATGTTTATACATTGAGAGGTAAAAATGCAGAGCATAAGTTCCCGTACTAAAATGATAAATCGCTATGAGATATTAAGTCGCGAAAGTTCAATAGGAAACTCCATACGTAATTAAAGTCGACATTTTTATGTGACATCTCGCAAATGGTACGCTAATGTGCGGTGGTTTTTCCTAATACACCGTAGGCATGTGTCCGATACCCTTGGTGTAACTTGGGGCTCAAGGACAAGTGAAATTAAAAATAAATTGAGCATAAGTCCTAGAACAAAGTTACATAAATCGGTGGTAAAATGTCTCCTTAGCCCATCAAAATGAAGGAGGAAAAAAAATTACGTCAGCGGGGATCGACCTAATAACCTTTACATCATGAATCTCGCACGCTACCACTACACCAACTGACTTCCTTCAAAGATTGAGTTCCCTTTGGCTATTAATAATGAACATTCAAAATGGCTGAAATAGTCTTCGCTTTTCTGACAATAAAACGCTATTCCGCTATTTATTCGTATCTATGAAAGATAAACACTGCACAAGATGATGTCTTAACATGCTAGAATTGGGAATAACCTTCATTTCGAGTTCATCTTTCCCTTCCTGCGATGGAATAAACGACTTTTCCTCATGATGTTCAAGTTTTGCAGACGATTATGTCCTCGCTTGAGATATTTTAAGGTAAACTGTGAACTAAAAACTCTGTTTATCTTTTGTTCACGCATTTATAGACACCGAGCAACATAGCACCGACTCTTGGTTATAAAAGATGCAAGAAAATGTACGTCCCGTACGTATCCCATCCTTGCCATACAATATTGTTATTATGTCATACTTACGAAAGTGGTTTGAAAGATAATCACAACACAACAATATATCTTGGCGTTCAAGAATTAAAAATTACATTCATTACAAGATAAAATTGCAAATCATACGTTGGAATAACCGATTTTTCCTTATTATGTTCAAGTATTGCCGATGATTCGTCCTAGCTTGGTATATTTTAAGGTAAATTGTACACCAAAAATAACATTTATCATATATACCCGTATTTATATACACCGAGCAACGTTGCACTGACTCTAGGTAATAGTAGATTGCTGGACAAACTCTAGAAATATATTTAAAGCTTAAAAAAATAGCTAAATACGGACAAGATGACGAGTTTTCACTTATAAAATATTAGTTACAATTGTGGAGAATTTACATGTCCTCCGTTTTCGTTTGAAACACTTGTAAGTCACACTTGTAAGATCCGACTTGTAACATGTGGACTTGTAGCTTTGAGAAACGGGCCCCAGATATTAATTATCATTTTTATGCATAGAAACAGTAAAAGAATGATATTATAGAATTATCGCTAACTGTATTGAAAATGCCTTTCATAAAAAAAGACTACGCTTCATTTCATAGCTTGAATCATATCTGGCAAATTACGAGTTGACGCAGTTCAAATTTCTGTTACTAGTGGCACTGTATACTATCCCCGCCAAATTCAAATTCTTACTTAAAATAGGTCATATAGCTGCTCTCTTTTGTATTTTTTCCGCATATCTGTACAAGACAAAGTCAAAAAATGTTTTACAAAGGATGATATGCATGAGTAATGGACTACAGAAGTGGATTTTATTTTTTGAAAGAGCACATTGTGGTGCAAATTGTGGGTAAACTGAAAAATGTGTAGTCTAAATTCGGGGTTCTGCAAACGTTGGAAACAAAGGAAATTTAATGGGACTTTTCAAAAGTGGTGTAAATTGCGGGAATACGTAATTTCTGATAACGCAAATATGAGGTTTCACTGTATTTGTTGCCCCGATTCACTTTTTGTCACCCCTGTGACCTCTGAGTGACCCTTGAAGGTCGAGGGATGACAATTGGGATCTGAAGACCTAACCATTGATCTTGAAACCTTTTAAAACCTGTGGTTTGACAGGTTTGTAGAGGCAATTTGCTTTTTTGTCATTCCTGTGACTTTTGACTGTACCCTTTCAGGGGTCACGGTTGCATTTTCGAACTCGAAAGTTCTTCCATCGTGTATTTCGTGCCCAAAACCTAATAATTGAAAGTTTAGCAAAGAAATTCCATCTTTTTTAAATTTAGAATAATTTAACATTGAAAGTCCATTAGGCAACATTTGGATTTTTGGTTGGACCCTATTTATGCAGTCAAAAGGTCATATTTATAACATTTGGCTTACATTCAACAAAACTTACGACCTTTTTCTACCCAGGTACCAAATTTCATCCATATGGCACGAAAGAAAGTGTCTTAAATTACAGGTAAAAAATGACACACGATCAATGGGACACTCAGTATATTTCTAGCCAGCTATAGAATAGAATCTTATATTAAACCTAAATTTTGCACCATCGAGGACATGTGGTTAATGCAAGGGGTAATAAAGGAAATGGATGAAGGATGGAGAAAGACCTAGAATTGGCATAAGCTTACACTAAACAAAAGCTCCAAACGTAACCACAGTTTAACATCCCATCCAATGGACTCACAGTGCTCTCCTCAGAGCATTCAAGTAGGGATTAGGATTGAACTGAAAAATCACTGCCACCAGGATGATTCTATGGACAACATGAACACTACCCACTACACCTACCCAATCACCTAGTCACATTGAAAACTGTGAAAATTACACAGAATTTCTCTTCCTACAAGCTAATCTGACTAATGGAATGATAAGAGCATTAAACCAACAATGTCAGCTGACCAACAACTTATGCATCCAAATTTAGTACACAAAGCTTTATTTATTCCTCATAAATTAACATATTTAGCCAACAGCTACAAAAGAGTCAATTCTAATTTAATGAAAAATTAATGAACACATAAATTAGTCCACAGGCCAAGCCTAGGTCCATCTAGCATTTCTAATGCTTAAAAAAAATTGATGCAAAAATGCTTTTTAGCCGAGGGACCATATTTTGATGGAAGATTTGACAAGTTGAAGATAGATTTACACTACTGATTGGCCCCTGAAAAGAAAAACCACATTCTGCAAATGTGTCATTGCTTACCTGGGCAGCAGGTGCTGGTAGCCGTGCCTGAACTCGTGCTCATGAGCAGGAACGAGAATCTGGCGACGTTTGTATGAAGAATTCTGGAGACGAAGAAGGGCTTGGGAAGCTGGCATAGTACCACTTCCCGTGTTGGTGGTCGCTGATGGTGACGGTGGAGTTGGCGGTGGATTTGATAGAATGTTCCCAGTTCCGGGGGAAGTGGATGACGATGTCGATGATGCAGAAGAGAGGGGTGGGGAGGAAACAGATGGCGGGAGAGGGTGCTGAACTGTCGCCAGCCCAGCGTTGCAGGAGCCTGGGGGAGAACCACCTCCCCAGTCCGGAAGAAATATTACAAAAGACAGGGGCTCGTGAGAGGCTGCCAGGAGTCTTTCAAAATGTTTCACTGATTCTTCAAGGAGTTCTTCACACCAGGGCCCATTCGCCTCAAACGACCCACTCACAGCAGTCAGCTCCAATATAGGCCTGAAAAAGGGATTTTACATTAAGTATGTACATATTGACCTCTAAGCCAGATTTCAATTCTCACTGATGGTCCTGCTAGCCAGATTTTTAAAAACAAATTTAATTTAATTTTTCATTTAGTTTAAAAAAACATTACCAAGTATCCCTAAAGTTCCCATTCGGTAAAGGGGACAAGTGGTAAGTGGGAACAAAAGTTTGCTTTGTGAAGGTAAAAGTTAGCTCTAATAAACTTTGCTGTTGCAGGCTTCACTTCATAGAAGGTCTGGAAGTTCATATTCATTATTTCATAAAATACTTAGCACTTCTCTACAATATTTTAATTGTAAGGTACATTTCGCCATTTTTGAGCAGGTACAGAATGCTTATTTTCCCATTTATAGTTGTCATAGTTATGGGGAGGGAGGAGAAATTTCAGAAAAGTTGAGAACGAAGAAGGCATGGGCCAGTAGAAATGTGGATCAATTGTCCAGGTATTTGGTCAGAAAGGATGGGAGAGGGGTGCAGGAATAATTGTTCTTTGCATAGGTTTGTTGAGTGTCTGATAATTTTGATTTGCTCGACAGTGTCCCTTTTTAGGCCTTTGTAAGACGTAAAATTTCATGCAAAATAAATTTCGGGTTTTCGAGCAATTTGGGGCAAAATCACTCACGTAATTGTTATCATGCAGGTATTTTGCAAATATGTAGTGAGGTGGAATCCTTATATTTGTAACCTGGATGGCAGTAACTTTGATGCGTGTGATAAAATTTCTTCCAGTTTGACAATGTGCGCCTTCTTGCAGCTATTGCATTTAATTTTGTAAATTCCTGACTTGAGGAGTCTATCCTGTGTCTTTGCTGTTGACTAGAAATTTGGAAGGGTTAGGGGAAGGTAAAATGATGCTTTAACGGAGCTTGGTGGGCGGTATGATATCCTGTAAGATGTTACCAAGGAATGGGAGAGAGCACCACTTGAAATTCGTTGGTCTTTCTTTCTTTTCCGAGGAAATTGGTATGGTTAACACTTTCAATGAGGAGTTACTTTCCTAAGAGATTCAGTGGGCAGAATAACATAAACAAATCAAACACCAATAAAAGCTTGACTCGAGCTTTGAGTCATCCGGCCCTAGAAAGCATACATCCAAGACATGCGAGTCTTCTGCACTAAAAGGGTTAGCTGTAAATGAAATATGGCCATGGAACACCAGTGGGTAAGGCATTTGGCTCCTGACCAAATAGTCCTAAGCTCTTATTTGATTACCATATGTTTTAGTTTATAAGATACATCCACATAAGCAGTTTTGGCCATCACATTTTGAGAAAAATATAAAAAACTTT
This sequence comes from Pyrrhosoma nymphula, assembly GCA_963573305.1. Lineage (NCBI taxonomy): Eukaryota > Metazoa > Arthropoda > Insecta > Odonata > Coenagrionidae > Pyrrhosoma > Pyrrhosoma nymphula. The sequence goes on along the minus strand of OY754330.1, from coordinate 63,902,298 downwards.
CTGTTTCCCCTTAGATAATTTTTGAAAATGAAAATCGAAATTTTACTAAATAAAGTTCACATGTATGGTATCACCCAGCATGTGGGCCGGTATATTTTCACAATGTCACACCTTTGTTACTTTTATCTAATAGTGGGATTTGTATCATGCATATTTTAATCAATTTTCCATGAAAATATATTACTGGTATGTATTTCTGGCAACAGCATAGCCACTGACATTTGTCTAAGCAACAAACCAGCAGACTAATCTGAAGTTAAATTGGTGCTATTTTCAGTGGTATGTTTTCAGAATTCACTGAGCAGACACTATGTTACACAAAGCTCATTATCAGTAGTCTTTAGTCCAAATCTAAATTGGACGTTCGCACTGGAGCCTTGTGATGAGAAATACTTTCCCTGTTGTGAGTATAGTGTGATAGTGAGCATTTCACTCTACTTACACTCTACTGTGGTAAGGAATCGCACAGGACAGGTATGCTTTTGGTCCGTTTTGGGACCCAAGTTCTCAGGACACCTGGGGATCTATTCTCTAACTTGGAGCATTGGAGCTTTCTGGCGATAAGTTGCTTCAATAAGCTACTTACTCCCATCAGTATTCTCTATCATGGAAGCTACCACAGAAAGAGAAAGCAGAAGCTACCGGTAGTTTATTAGGCTCCCATCCGTATTCTGTAAATGTCACTAAGCTACTTCCGTAGCCCCAATAAGCTCTCACAGTAGCCTCACAAAGCACAGCCTCCGAATACCGTGCTTAAATATTGGTCATTTTCTAACACTTATCAATCTATAACTATCCAATGCACAGGTATGTTTCTTACATTTATTAAATGCGAATTCCTTGCACTTTCACTGGGTTACTTTGTCATTTATGCCATTTGCAGGAGTTTTTCACAAAAAAGATATTAACTGGAGTGATGGAAAGCCATATTTACCTTCAGTAAGTAACGTGATTCTAGCCCATAATGGGATACTTAGTGGGCTGTGGTAACGTGTATCACCTTCGCATTTCTTTTGAAAGCTTCATCTTCGTATATTATTTAAATGATATGAAGCAACGACTAACTGACGAAAGCAAATAGCACGAATCATATTGAATCATATCATTGAAATGAACCCTAATTCTTGAATATATTTACGAACAATCTTATTTCAATTGACGAAAACAGCCAAGATGGACGTGGTGCGTTCAATTTATGCGTTCACGAGATTATGTGAGCAAAAATAAAACATTTTAGAATTTTGCTCGTATGATTTTAAATGCGTGGAATTTTTCGCTAAACACGATGCACGAACACCTTCACTGTTTAAAACGGCCTTAAAACAGATTTCACCAGTTTTATCCACTGAAAAACATTGAGACGAGCTTTCCCATTGGTTCTAATAATGATGTCACTAGAAATGAAGTTTCCGTGGATTTGGTTTAAAAATATTCTCATACCCGCTTTTTGCCAAACCTCTCTTCACTTCCTATTACGTTCTTGAGAAAGCTCCCACGAGTTAGAGAATACGGTTGGTAGCAATTCTGGTAGCTTATTCAAAGCTACCGCATCGGTAGCTTCGAGATAGAGAATAGCCCCCAGGCCCTTTCCTTGGCCAGTTGGTGAAGATAATATTGATTCTTCACCCAAGTGCCAGCCCTATTTGTAGCATGTGTCCATGGTCAACTATTTGTTTATGAAGTGCACTGACTAAAAAAAAATTTGTCCCATACTCAGAAAATTTACTCCAAGTGTATTCCTCATGTTTTGCTGTGCATTTACAAATTTTCAACAGAAACATACAGCAATTATTGACTAAACTCTTTGTTGAAGGATGCTCCCAACAACTGTGCAAGAAATCATGTTAAGAGTTTCATTTTAACATTGCAAATGATCAGTGGAGCATTAAGGAACTCATTTAGGAGTCTATAATTGCCTAAAAAAGCAAGTAATAGCTTAATAGTATACCCACTGCGTAAAAAAATAGTTGACTGTGGACACATGCCATCACTGATGCTGTCGCTGAGAGAAGGTGGAGATAACCTCTACCTGCAGTTCAAGGAAAGTGTTTTAAGTCCAGCAAGGAAGGGTCCTTAAGGACACCTGGGGCCTTTATTCTTGCTAAGATATTTTCAGACAAGCATTTGTCATCCGAAAGTATGCAATTCCAAGTCATATGTGAAAAGTTAAATTCCTTCAATTGAAATAAACATGAGATGGGAAAAAAAATAGTCTTAGCATTACGTGATATTTTTTGTGCTGGAATATCTTCCTCTCCCCCACGATACAGGCTTTGCTTCAATATAATATGTTGCTCCACAAAAAGATCATAACAACATTTTTTTACATAACCTCGGAAACAGTTACCATCTCTTTTTTATCTATATCATGTTCACTATTGAACAAGAAATAGAGTTACAGAAGTCATTACTCGAATGCGGCTCCTGGGAAATTTTAAGTGAGTACATCGTTGCTAATTAACCACTCATCTGGGTATTTAAATTCTCGGTTTCCTACCCGTGGTGGGTATTTATTTTAGAATTGAGGCGTATTTTTACCTTTTTTTAATGGGAAGTTTTAAGTGGTCAAAAAAATTTCTAGTTCATAAAATTTAGCTAATTTTTTGTTGAGTTGTTAAATGAGTTGCTACGCTATCTCGTTTGCTGAAATAAATTCCACTATCTGGTTTCACAAATAGTTCGTAAAACTCTAGAATGCTCTCCCTATCCTCAGTTTTCGAGTCCAGTCTTACCTTCAAACCATCAAACTCGAAATTCTCTCACTTCTTCATTAGCACTCAAAACTTTGGGGTAACCAGATTGATTTGTTATCTATTCCTCCTCCAGGACATCTTCTCCTTCCTATTGTCTCACTGTCACTGACATCAGTATTGTTGTATTCATCGCTGGAACCAGTTTATTCATCACACTCTTCTAAAAAAATGAACTATTTATTCCTCTGTCGGTTAACTCCGTTTTCTTTTGCTTGTCAAAGCTATAATCAGAACCAAAACAAAATTATTTCAAATGAAATATTTTGTATAAAATTACCGGAAATAACAACAAAACTGCAAAAATATTCCGCATGTTACTCGAGCAAAGGAAATCTCCAAAAAACACCGACAACCGCTACTCCAACACTCAACGGATAACTGGGGACAAATCTACTGATTGAAGATTTTCAAAGCAGCTAATTATACATCTCTTATGTGTGAAACCGAGGAGACCACCCTTTGCGAAGGATTAGCACGGTGGTTTCTTTCGGGACAAACCCGAGCGCGAGGGGTTTGCCGTCGGGAGTAATAACATGAACTATCCTCCCGTCTTGGTACCATAAAATGCTCCATGGCCAGGAAAAATGCTGGCTTTGGGCGCAAGATATTATAAAATAGCACATACTTAACTAAAATGAAAATTTGGGAACGAGAAAGCCAATATGTTTTCGTGGCGACCTGAGAATAAGAAAAGCGAACGAAGAATTGTAGGGGCAAGGCCAATGCAACCCGCAACACAATTACAACATTTCAGTACGAGACGTAGAGCTTCACAGAATAGGATGGTAGAACCCATCTAACGATGGAAGATTAAACTAAAAGAATTCCTCTAAGGCATGCAGTAGCGCTGCGGCGGAATATCACGGCATTACCTTAGCAAATTGACCGAAAATCATCATGACGTATATATACGGCATACCCAGTACCGGAGCAACCGTCCATGACGTATATATACGGCATACCCACGTGAGTGGTTAAAAAGTAATAATCCGTTCATTGTTTACGGCCTGGAGAAAGACCCACGACCAATCAAAGCCCATCCTATTTACGGAAGTATCCTTGTATTTTCAAAATCTAAACATACTAGGTCTGTCAGCATGTGAAGCCTCTTTTCGGCTGAACAAGAATCCCGAAATTAGCTTCGAAAGTCTCCCAAGGAGGTTGATTGAAAATCCAGCAAATAGGCTGAAAATTTAAAAAAATTCTTGCTGCTACCATAAATGTATGGGAGTGGGCAATGTACAGTAATTCCGTAAAATATTCGAAAGAAAAAAAAATGCCACATCCTGGGATCGAACCCCAGTGCCTCAACCCAACCGGCTCAGTGCCTCTACCCACTGGGCTACAACCTCTGTTGAGAGATGCGTGAATTATAAAGGATTTATACGGAGGAAGATATTTTAATAGAGTTTTTCTCTCGAACCCGGGCCTATGTGGAATAAAGCCGTGACACTTTTCCCGCATTCTCTCCATAGTTTCAGAAAATAATTGCCTCATTTGGATCCAGAACATAAGTCACGCGATGTCTCCTTGTCAGTTCAGAATTTCTTACAGGACGAGATCTTATTCTAAATCGGTGAACTATGGAATGTTTAGCGACGATGAATATTTTTAGTGGATGGATACGAATATAATTTTTAAATTATGAACTCGTAATATGTAGTGTATTATTTGTCATTCAGGATGTCATATGAAGGACACCAAACTATGAAACCGAGTTGCAACGCTCCCGCTAGCCTTGGCGGAAATCCAAGCTGCCGTCGAGTGTGTAATATGGTAATCCTATTTTAGACCCCATCTAAAATACATATGGCATTGTTTCATAATGCCCAGAATTTCATAGGAATCTGTACATGGCCCAGGAAGTGGAACCCACTGCATAAAATTACCATAACAATTAGAACCTGGAGCTTTAGGTACCCCATAAGGCTAGTCTGTATTTAGGGCACCAACATCAAAAATGACGTGTGGTTACTAGAATAATCTTAACAACTGAGAGAATCCTTACTAAGCAGAAAAAATAGAAAAAAATTATTGATAAAATTTCCACTAGCTCTAACCTAACCAACACTAGTTGAGGTTTTTAGGCTATCCACACCTGGATTAATATTCATCATAGTTTTTCTCCCATTGAGAATACTTTCAAAACATTCTTAAGAATTTTTTTTTAGTATACCAGCATTAATGCCCTATGTAGGCAAATTCTTCAAATGACATCAGAATTTGGAAAAATAAGTGGAGTATAGTAATTGATTGGGGTGTGGAAAGGTTAAGGATGAATTTTCTATCATGATTTCAATTGCGTTTTTTAGGCAGGCAAATTGTCATCCATTAAATCAATTATTAAATATTCTGAGAACAAAATAATTACAGTTATTTAATGCCTATTTTTAATGCTCACAGAGTTTTGGATTCTATACCAATGAACTTTTTAATGCTAGGCAATACGAAAAATCTATTTTAATGTCTAAAAACCCAAATGAGCAATGATGCTTTACTCACCCTCTGGATCCAAAATAAGAATCTGTATCAGGAAATGCAGAACAGTATTGGCGAAAGTAGCAGTTGAGAGGCGAAGCAAAACACTCAAATGTTACACCAAAAGCACGATGTAGACATTCAAATACTGCAGTTGGCAATGCTGCCTGTTTGACAGAGAGGAAAATAAAATTAAACTCAGTCCAATTACAATTGACAGTTGAAAAAAAATGTTCACACTTCACTGTTTCCATGTGAGATTAACACCCTTGAAGCCACAAGAAATGACCTTACGTCATAAATAAAATAAGAGCACAGCAATTCCTCCAAGTAACCCTGAGCTAGACAGTAATCAGTTAAATTTCTTTTATTCGGGTTTCTCCCATGTTGATTCATTTTATGGGCAACAGTTTCACTTGCATTAAAGCTAGCATTGTCACGTCCTGAATGAGCTGCAGAGATTCTTTCTCCATTATATATACCTAACGCTTGAGCTAGTCAGGCACGTGCTTATTGGCTGGATGGATATTTGAATTTAATTGTTGTAAAAGACGTTTGAACGTTGAGGAGAGAGGATAGCCGTCTTCCCTGTTGAAATTCTCTGCGTTTTTTGCCATTTCATTCACCTCTCTTATCAGCCGAGGGAAATATTTATTTTCTCTGGCAATGATCTTGCAATTGTGAAAGTTTATGAAGTGGCTGGGTTCCATGGGTGACTGACAACCACAGAATGGCGAAAATTTTTCTTTTCGGTCGCCCATTGGTCTTCCGCTATTCTACATTTCAGGGATCTCGATGTTTGGCCAATATACAATTTGCTGCAGCTACACATCACTTTGCACACTCCTTCGTAAATGTCAATTGAATGTTGATCTTTTTCAGTTCGAAGGAGGTCAGTGGTCTTCTTTTAGCTTTTGAATCTCGTCAAGACTTTGTGCTTGGCGAGAACTCGTGCGATTCTCTGCAACACTAGCTGTAATGCAAGTGAAACTGGTGTCCATAAAATGAATCAACGCGGGAGAAACCTGAATAAAAGAAATTCATCAAATTAAATCACCACGGAAGTCTCCGTACCAGTAATCAGTTAAATGGATGCAACCCTGGCAGTCATATAGATATTTACCTGAGAGGCTTGTCCTTCAGTATTTATTCCAGGTAAACCTTTACTTCCCGAGCTTCTGTCGTTGCTACTCCCCCTCCCCCCAGAGCCATCCTTGCCATCAGCAGAACCTCCATCTGCCCCAGAGCCCCCACCCAAGAATGTGGAATACCTTCTCAGCATACACCAGACCCGTGGTAAGAACATTTCAAATTTCTTGTCATCAAAGCAATTATGGCGATACAAGTGTTCCTGTAAAACATTGATTATGAAATTAAAATTATATCAAACTGTGAATTAAAAGAATAGAAAGGGATCTTAACCCGAAACCATGTCGATATTTAACTAAAAGCAGCTGAATGCTTGTGATGTAGGCAAGAGAGTCTATTAAGTGGAAAATATGCATATTTCACAGTGGCTTATACACACAATACTTCTGAACACCATGGATTGTAACAATAGAACTTGGCACGGGCATTATAAGTCTTTAAATGGTTATGAATTCTTTACTTGCGACAGATAAAGTGATTTAAAGGGTGATTTGAGGTCAACTTGCATTGGAATAACCTAGTAAACATAATGATAGGGGTGTGCGGGTACCCGAATTTTCGGGTCGGGTCTGGTATTTAGTGTCCGATCCAAACACTCGATCGCCTCCCGAAAAATTCGGGTCGGGTATTTAGTGTCCAATGCGAACACTCGATCGTCTCCCGAAAAATTCAGGTCGGGTATTTGGCACTTGAATTTGAATTTAATCGACTGATCAATCGTGAAATTTTGGTTTGAAATCGGCTATGCACCCGTACAGACAACTAATGTACGTACCACCATAACAACCTTACGCGCATTTACAATACTAACGTAGAGACCGTGGTTCGTACTGTTGTAGGCGCTAACCACTGTGTGAACGCGCTTTGGTTACCGATAGAGTAGTAGTTCTTAACGTTGCTACTACACAGTGGTCAGGCGCTGGTGTCGCGAGTGGAAACCGGAAATGATTATGGACGATAACCAAAAAAATCAATCAAAATAGTGAAGCATACGGTGCTACTTTGATGTATATGACATTTTAACACTTTTTATAGGAATTTAAAATCACATTACACTTATTTTTGCTTATTTACGAAAATAATACTTCGCCCTTCTCCATTTTGATTGCCTAATTTGATTATCGTACTTCATCTATTCCGAATTCTGCCATCTACACGAGCACTGACAACTGCTAAGTGGTAGCGCCCGGAACTACTTGTCCATCGTTAACCAATGCACATTCACACGTTTTTTAGTTCCCACAACGGTAAGTACGAAGGTCGTTAGGTTAGTTGGTTTGTTGAGTGAAGGGGGCACTACTAGATCGCAGCACTTGCAACGAAGCCGAAGTTTCAAAGCAATGAAAACACTATCAGTGCTTTTCATTTGAGTACGGCGATAGCCGATTATTGGACGCAGGTGCCGTTGATCGCCAGCTCACCTCGGAACAGAGAGCCACCAACAGCCGGCGATTCAGCTAAATCGAAAGCATCACAGAGTGGCAATCGCCGTGTATCGCCGCAAATCGAAAACACCCTAAATGAAACATCGATCGATTTATCGATTAGAAAAAATATATTATCGACTGTCGATCTTCCGGTAGGCCTGTCAGTCAGTGAATCAACTTACTCTCTTTAAGTATTATTTACCGATTTTATTTTTTGACAATTTCATCTCTATTTTCGTGACGTGTGAGAATGATACAAGCTGGCCTAGGTGTAGGATGTGGGAAGAGTGATGTTGACGGCAATTTGACAGACGGCAATGACGAATCGCGGTCACGCGGAAATTCGCCATGGCGGAATAGTTAGGCATCCATGAAGGCAGCTATTCTTCCAATTGCCAAATTTGCACGCAACGTGCAATTACTGCAATGCAGTACTAAAAAACCTATTGCTTTCATATCTCAATTGAAATTTTGTTCATAAGCTATAGCCTATTAATATTTGTTACAAATATGTTACTTCTTCATTCATGAAAATTGATAAATATATTAAATTCCAAGTGATCATTGATTTCAATGGCAAGCTTAAAATAAAACATTTGACTAACTTACTGATCTAAACTATATGTGGAACTAGTGGTGGAACTAAAAAATATGAAAGTAAGGATTTGCTTTATAAATCCACAAGAGCTAAAGATCACATTATCTAGTACACAGGTGTGTTCCAGCTAACCTGCCGATCCTAGTTATATTTTATTGTGAAAAAGTACAAGCTACTGGGTGTAAATTTGCTTTGGAACCTTTTGGGTTGCACTACTTTGTGCTAAAACAATGTTCCCACTCTAAGGTGGTGAAATTTCAGGGCAAACATTTACTGTAATTTTTGTCTTGCCATCGAAACATCCATTTTCCTTAATAATCCAGCACCCACGAATGTGAATATCTCTACTACCCGAACCCGAAAATTACCCGATACCCGCAGATTGAAGTGCAATGATACAAAACTATGTAATGACATCCTTTTTCACAACCCTTCTCCTTTATTGGCCACAAAATATTTCCCAGAGTAAAGCACCCCCCACCCCCCCACTCTCCCGCCCTTAACCGTTTTCTTTCCAACCGACTCCTGCCACATGTCCCAAATCTTTCACACTCTACTTCCTTCTCCCTCCCTCTTCCAGTGCTCTGGTGTGGGCAGTGCACTAGCCATTTAAAACCCTCTGACCCCCCCTCCTTTCCCTCACCATCCAGAGTTCTCAAGGAAAGGAGGCCTCCATCATCACCCAGTCCCAACCCCTGCGTCCGTTTCTACTATGTCTTTCCGCCCTCTGTCCACTCAAAGCCTTAGTTCTCCCCCCCCCCCCCCCGCCGCTTCTCTCTCCTTCTTCCCACCCCCACCTACCCCTCTCCGCTCCTACCTTAGCCTTCCCCCTCCTCCCCCCCACTCCCTAACGCCTTGGTGGAAAGCTATATATGCTTGACCTAAAGCGAAGAACCCTGCACATGACTATGCCACAGTGTGGTGAAACGCGTCGTGCCAAATAAATAAATCTGTGGAAGATTACCAAGTGTTTTTATTCATTATGAATATTTCAATCAGCTCTTATTAATTAATAAAAGGAATAGATCACTTTTTGAAGACAGGTAGATGAGATCCTCAGTGTGTTTATCCGACAAGACACTGGCCTGTGTCAATGACAATGTTCCCACTGAGACTGAACAACCTCTCAGACGCAGTGCTAGTTGCCGGGATAGCTAGATATCTTCTTGCTAACTTCTAGAGGGAGGGGTAAGTGGTGGCCGTCACCACCATCATAATCGTTAATTAATCGATTACAATTGTGAAATGAATAACAATTGACAACTGAACAACAATTGAAACTTGAAAAAAATTGAGTCGATTACCGCAATCGACATCGATATGCTGAAATAATCGATCAATTGTAAAAATAATTGAATCGACAATTCAATTAATCGGTTAATCGCACAGGACTAGGTTAACCTACATATACATACAGTAAAACCCCCATACAACGAATTTGTTGGGACTGAAATCATGACTTCGATGTAGGGGGTTTTCGATGTATGGAGGTGGTGTGCGGGTTGAATATCCACAGGGGCATCCAAGTGTTCCGCGTGCTTTACGACTCAAGTCGAGTAAATATCTCAATATTGCTTTATTCACCATTAAAACCAATTCACCAAGAGTGATGATAAATAATTTTTATTGTTTACCATCAAATACCGTGGCTATCACCGCGTTATTTTCAATCTGCGTATTTCTAATGGAAATTAATGTTTTTTTCGTCGATTCTGCTCTACGCCTCATCGCTTACTTTAGTTACGGTCTGAAAGTAAAGGAGCGCCAAAATTAATGCCTAAGGATTACACATTTTAAAGTGCTCCATTATTTTTTTCTGAGTATCTAGTCGATATTATTCTTAGAGTGCAATAATTTAAGTCAACATCAATAGGCAGTTTTATGCAGCAATTTTGCTTGAAAGAGCACATATTGCCATTTAGACTTCCGAAATAAAACGCACTGTTGGAATCCCATTGAAATACCGGTAAATATCTATGTTCGTGACCAGAATATACTAGATATCGATAAACGACGATGGAATTTAGGTGGGGGGAGTTAGTTACCACGAGTAAAAACGTGGCAGTCAGCAATGCACTGAGGTCACAATGGCAATCTCAGATGATAGTGCATTGACGATGCCGTTAACGCATGTAAGAGGCGCACCCCTCTTTTTATGCGTCGAAGTTGAAGAAATAATTTTGGGGCTTTTTTTCTCCTATTGCGAGGTGTTGCGGACCTAACTTTGAATTTTTGGCCATTATCAAAGCCGCTTGCGATATTCTCTTATAATTTACGTGGCAGTTTTCATAGGCATGTATGGACCTCGGAGGCAAGTATTCACTTATAGCCTTAGCCCTACAATGCTTGCATTGTTTATTGTCCTTTGGAATGAGTGGAGTAATTGATATTCATTAAAACAAAACAAATTCGACCACGCTACAATTCGTGTTTAGTTGGCAAGTGCGGACAGTCGCTCCGAGCTCTGATTTATAAATCTGAATCCCCCCACCGTTTTCCTAATGCACAAGTCATAGTCACTGTAAGTCGCCTTTTAAAACGTGGTTAACTTTTACAAATTATATTTTGCTGTAAACGATGACGAGTGGGAATGCAAACACGTTAAATGCAAAATACCCAAGCGTCAGCTGCGTAAAAAACGAACGATAAGGCGTAGATACGACATCAAAACTTGAAAAAAATCAAACTTTGAAAGAAATCATAACTGTCTATGGAATTTAAAGCATTTATTATTTCAATATGGTCCAAAAAAAATCTTCAATGAATGACATAATAAAAAAAAATTCACGATTTACATAAAAACGGCTGACTAACTAGTGAGACGGGCGTCGCAGTACGGCAGCACGCACGCGCATGTCTTGTCACAGCTCGTAGATTTTCCCCGAAAAGACCTTCTGTCCCTATTGATATGGAATAGTGCAACCTTATCCTTCCTCCATCTTCTAATGCACGATTCCGGCACATAATGCCTTAGTCCGGCAGCGCGGTTTCCTACTTCCTCAGCGTCTTTGATGACTTAAAGCACTTTAATTTTTTCAGCTACCGTGAAAGACCACAACTTTTTGCCCTTGTTCATTTTGGAACAACACTGACCAAGTTGACGAATGCAAAATTGTTAATATTCGCAGAATTCTCTCAGTTGTGCTTAGGGCAGGTGCCTACAGTTGAGTCACTCAAAGTTGTCCGGTGACAGGTCGCACGGCCAATCGCTGTCCCCCAATTGCACCCCACACCCTTGCCTTGTCATACAGCAAGTTTTTAAAGTTATTAGGCAACTGCGTTCCCCGTAAATAAGCGAGCGAATGATACCCTCCCCTTGATGACTCACGCTAAGCACCAAGGTCACTCAGCTCTCCAGGGACTTGCCTCAGCCACGATACGAGTGGCGCGGTGGTAGGCGAGTGAAAGAGTGGCAATGCTGAGTTTTATGTTCCTAATGTTTGACATGGAACACACTCGAACCCAGCCATGATAGACGTGAGCAGCATAGGTGCCGCTCGCCGCCAATCCCAGATATTAAATTTTTCTTGTGCCGTTCTACTCATTCTGTGACAAAATTTCGGCCGAGAACGTTGTCTTCTGAGAGTATGTACTGCCATTTCTGATTCTGAACTTCATCTACGATGTACCGTGCAAGCCACCACTAGGGTGTGTGGCACGGGGTGATTCCACACCAGGCATGCAGCACTCGTCCCAGAACAAATCAGGACCTTGCACGCTCCCCCTGGCGCTAGGCGCAGGCCAAAAGATGTCAGGAGAACAGTGCGCAGTCCAACCGGAAACTGGGAGAGTGATACGTAAATGAACATACAAACTTATCTTAGGTCGAATATAATAAACTTATCTTAGGTTGAATCACTGCTCGTTTCGTGGCCACTACCGCCCTGCTGCCCGCCGCCTTTATCGTGACCGAGGCTTGAAGGCTGGCAGATAAAAAATTCGTTTAAGAGGCGCACCCTCATTTTCGGCTGCGATTTCTGGGAAAAAAGGTATCCTCAAGCAATCGAGCAAATATTAGGGCGATCTCGAGGAAACGCACCCATTTGACGGTTAACAGACCACATCCATCAAGGTTAAGACGTCAATAGCAATATTTGGATCGAGTAGAGAAGTTACTCCAGATTTTCCTTTGGGATGGGGACAGAGTAGATAAAAATTCGCTCTCATTGGTTGAACACCAACCAATGAAGTTTTGAATACTTCGCCCCCCTAACAAGGGGAGTGTCCGATAAACAGGTCGCAGATCTTGATGAAAATTCGTATGCATATAGAACTCCGAATGCTTTTCACGAATCACCCCACATATGGGCGTATAAATCCAATAGTTTAAACAAAAAAGGCGTTTAAACATTTATAGATGTTATAAAAACTATTTATCAGCCTCCGGCAACAGGGGTGGTGTGGTCCAATGATCAGCGTACGGGTCTGTGGTGCGGAGGGACCGTGTTCGATTCCCGTCGGCGACAAATTTTTCATGCTTATTTTCTTTGTTTTTCCGTCGTGGAATTCTAAGTTAAAATCTAATTTTTACTTTTATATTCAAAGTTTTTTTTCAACGAGTGGAAATATTTATTTTCGCGAATACCATAGGGCTTATTTTTTTCTTTCCCGCGAAATTTTTTTGTTTCCCCATTCTTTCACCACGCAAACTTGATTTGATCCTTCATTTGCAAGACCTCTGGTTGATATTAGATCGTGAAATGGTGATTCGATTACAGAAATTAGTAGATAAGCCGATCACATTTTCCCCTCCTTTTTCAATGCACGACAAAACAAGAAAACGGGGATCTTTGATCGTGGGTCTTATAAATAATGATGTAACAATTATTTTACTATTGTATAATTATGATATCAACAGGCGGTCTTGAAAATGAAGTTTGCGTGGTGAAAGAATGGGGAAACAAAGAAATTACGTTGAATTCGCGGGAAAGAAAAAAAAATAAGCCCTATGATATTCGGGAAAAAGTATTTCCACTCGTTAAAAATAAACTTTGAATAGAATAGTAAAAATTAGATGTTAACATAGAATTCCACGAAGGAAAAACAAAGAAAATAAACATGAAAAAATTTATCTCTGACGGGAATGAACACGGTCCTCAGGCAGGTGGACAGTCTTAGGATAATGGTCCACCTGCCTCTCCCAAAATAAAATCTGATACCGAAGGTAATTTGAAACCATTTTAGAGGAAAACATGGAGCTCCTCCCATTCACAGGGTCCTGGGAATGTAACCCAATATGGAAAAGTAATCTGATACGATTTAAAAAGGGAAAATTGAGCCCCATCCTCACCACCTGCACCTTCGCAAATGAGGTGGGGTGGATGAGTGAGAGGGGTGGATGAGTAATGCACCAAGAAGGGAGGGGGGGAATACCAGTCAGTGTCAGCCAGCCGTAACCCAATACAGAAAGATACTCTGACAAGATCAGATCAGGGGGGCTATTCTCTATCTCGAAGCTACTGATGCAGTAGCTTCGAATAAGCTACCAGAATTGGCTACCAACCGTATTCTCTAACTCGCGGGAGCTTTCTCAAGAACGTAATAGGAAGTGGAGAGAGGTTTGGCGAAAGGCGGGTATGAGAACATTTTTAAACCAAATCCGCGGAAACTTCATTTCTGGTGACGTCATTCTTAGAACCAATGGGAAAGCTCGTCTCAATGTTTTTCCGTGGATAAAACTGGTGAAACCTGAAAAGGCCGTTTTAGACGGTGAAGATGTTCGTGCATCGTGTTTAGCGAAAAAGTCCACGCATTAAAAATCATGCGAGCAAAATTCTAAAATGTTTTATTTTTGCTCACATAATCTCGTGAACAATATCGTGAATATGTAAACATGACGTCCATCTTGGCTGTTTTGATCAATTGAAATAAGATTGTTCGTAAATATATTCGGGAATTAGGGTTCATGTCGATGATATGATTCAATATTATTCGTGCTATTTGCTTTTGTCAATTACTAGTTGATTCAAATCATTTAAATAATATACGAAGATGAAGCTTTCAAAAGAAATGTGAAGGTGATACACGCCACCACGGCCCAATAAGTATCCCATTATTGGCTGGAATCCGTTACTTACCGAAGGTAAATATGGCCTTCCGTCACTCCAGTTAATATCTATTTGTGAAAAATCCTGCAAATGGCGAAAATGACAAAGTAACCCAGTGAAAGTGCAAGGAATCCGCATTTAGTAAATGTAAGAAACATACCCGTACGTTGGATAATTATAGATAGATAAGCGTTATAAAATGACCAATATTTAAGCAGGGTATTCGGAGGCCTCGCTTTGTGAGGTTACCGTGGGAGCTTATTGGGGCTACGGAAGTAGCTTTGTGACATTTACAGAATACGGGTGGGAGCCTAAGAAGCTACCGGTACCTTCTGCTTGCACTTTCTCCGGTAGCTTCCATGATAGAGAATACCGATGGGAGCAAGTAACTTATTGAAGCATCTTTCCGCCAGAAAGCTCCGATGCTTTGAGTTAGAGAATAGGCCCTCAGAAGTCTCAGATTTCCTTTCTGTATTGGGTTACGGCTGTCACTGGTATTCCCCCCTCCCCTCTTGGTGCATTACTCATCCACCCAACTATCACCCGGCTCAGGTAACGCGGAGCTGAGCTTTGGTTTCCCTTGCATGTTTCTTATTGTGGAAACCGTCAGAGTTGACGGTTCCCACCATAAAAAACATGTAAACGAGCCTTCACGGAGCCAGAGCGTCAAGTTTCCTTCATGTCCTCTGCTCTGTAGGTCTCGGATGGGAACATTTTCGAAGCCCGGAGCGGAAGGGTTAAGGCGCGGTACTCCCCGCTGCGGTTCTACTTCCTGCCTATTACGTAAATGTCTACGGAAAAATTACCTGTAAATGAAAAATGCTACGTTTTTTTCTCAATAATTCGTTATAGAGGGGCACTTTTCATGTTTTGGGCCCAAGCGCAGACTTCGATAACGGATTTTTCGTAGTTAGAGAGGTTCGTTACGGGAGGTTTTTTTTGCGTGCATTGTCCATTGGAAGGGTTCGGGACCGGGCCAATGACTTCGAAATAGGGAGTTTTCCTTAAAATTTCGCTGTATGGGTGTTCGTTGTATGGGGGTTTTACTGTATTTATCTTTGTATCAAGGGTATGTATTTGTTCTTCAAAAATAGTCTATGTCATCCTTCCCTTTGCGTTGGCTGCATAGGTTGTAGGCAAGGTTTTTAAAACAACGTGGGTTTTCGGACTTTCCTGGAACAAAGGGCTTCAGTCTCTCACTGCCATCTGCATTAGCTCCTAATAAAACAGTAATGCCACCCTTACTGTGCTTGCCCCCATGGCAAGGGTCCCCTTTGAAGTCTAGGGTCTTGTGAGGCATTATATTTGTAAAAAGACCTGTCTCATCCACATTAAAACTGTCTTTAAGTGCATAGCCATCAACATGATTATGCAAAGTTGTGCACTTCCAGTGAGAAACTGTTTCAGGATCTACACTTTCAGATTCACCACAAATGGTTTATAGGCAATATTATATCGACTTTTGAAATGGTCTATCCAACCATTAGATGCTTTGAAGTCATCAATTCCTAGTCTTGTTGCTGCATGCAGTGCCTTTTCTTTTAACAAAACTCCACTAATCGGTATACCTGCTGCTCTGGAAGACTGAAACCATATCTTAAATATTTCTTCAAGTTCTTCATACTTGGAGGATTTAATGTACTTACGCCTTTTACCAAAAGGGCTGCAGTCCTTAGCACTTTTCTCTATACTTTTAACGGTGTTTACAATTGTGTTCAATGTTGAACTTGGTATATCAAGTTCTTTGGCCAGGGACACGCGAGTGCCCGTATAAGAGTTAACTCTTTGCAAAATGTTGATTTTATCTTCCGATGATAACGTTTATCTTGCAAGCTTGTTTGCCATTTTAAAATACATTTCCTCACGACTGCCGTAAGTAATTTCAAATTAAATAAAACAAAAGGTGTAGTAACTAAAAATGCAAGATGAATGGCAATAGTGCGTGAGTTACGAGAAATAAGAAAAAGATCGCTGCGAAGAATGAGAACAAGAGTTAACATAAATTTTAATGTTTTCCCCACAATGACGGCGGTAGTTGGCCAAATAACATCTAATTGAATATCTTTATGGCATCCGCTACATTTTAAATGTACCTACTGTTTAAAAAGCTTGTATGGCTCCTTAGTACCATTCTATGTTCCATTTAATAACAATTCCGATCGAAAGCATTACTACATTCAGTAGGAATGAGCGGGATCCCAAAACTTCGGGAATTCCCGAAGTTTTAAGCCTTCCCGAAGTTCGAGACGGGAAAGGTCTTTCCCAAAAATACTATTTCATGAATTTTTTTTTTTTTGCTTTTCCGACTTCCGGCCTTCAAATTTAAAGCAGTCACACGTCGTTTAACGCATTTACGATAAGTACAAATGATACAATAGTGAATCCAAAATATTCCTTTTGAAATTTTATAAGAGAGCGCAATTTTTCCTCGGGATCAAAGCATTTGTAGTATCAATAAATGAACTTTCGTATCCTATAGTACCTGTGTCAAGCTGTCCTAAATTTGACATATCTTCCGAAATCTCAGGGGCAATGACGAAAGGATAATGCATGTATGAGCTAAAACAGTTATAACTTCCCTATTAACAACAATAGTGCAGAAATATGTAACAACAATATAAATCTAACATTAACGTATGTAATGCATGAAAAATGGATGGAAAAGGTTCAGAATTATCTGAGAAACGACACCATGAAAAACAATGATTTTTAAACATTAAAATTATTAATTTTCTCAATAATGGCGAGATGATTTTTTTTTTAATTTTGACGTATTTTTTAACTCATTTCTCTCCATCACAAGGTACGTGGAATTATTGTGCCCTCCTTAGATTCACGTGAAAAAATCGTAACCCCTCAGCAGCAGCGTGCACTTTGGTTAAAAATAAGCATTCCTCGTATATGAACAATACTGATTTTAAAATAATAATTAAAACAAATAAGATGTTAAAATACTTAACGGTTATACTGGGAACATTTTTCTTAATTGAAAAAAAAAAAAAACAAAAAGAAAAATATCGATTATTCAAAAGTTTAACAACAAATATCTCAAAAACCAGCAGATAGATATTGTTAAAAATTCTTACACAAAGCAACAAACTTTTATAGAGTGCCTTCTGTCACAAAATATATTTAAAAGTTAAATTTTCGTAGCCAAATGCGTATGCAAGTCTTTAATAAAAGCAGCAAATAGTATATACAATTGAAATGAATACGGTTGAATGGAAATACAGTAAGACCTCGACTTACGCAGTTAATTCGTCCCAAAAATTTCCGCGGAAGTCGAAACACAACCACTTACCTATCCATTTTTGAACCATTAGCAGTGCCGCTTTTACTGCGATTGGTGGCAATCGGCGATGGTTACAGAAAACGCCATCTTTCGAGAGGCCGTTTAGTTATCATAATACGAAAATTCCGAGAGTAACACATCCAATCTTTATTTCACAGGAAATTTAAGTTTAAATAAGTACAATTACATAAAACATGAATAAATTGAAAATTTGTTAAATTATCATACTCATGTGAATGCCTGTTCATAATTGGAAAAGTTATAAATAAATACCTACATATTTAGCTGAAGCGATTTTAATGATTTTATGAGACAACTTTCTAAAACTTAATAAATAATTATCCCAATGATCAAGTCACAATGGAAATACAAGTTCGTCTGTTTGCTTCATGAACGCATTCTTATTTTTGCTGTAATGTAGAACAGACGTCATCTATGGAGTAGATAATTAACTACGCGTTGACTTATGTGGGAAGGTCAAAACTACACCGAAAAAAGACGTTGATACCGTGTAAAGGCCGAATCACTCTAGCATTCTTTGGAGCGGTTAGCGGGAGCGGGTGTCGGTTCGTCCAATCACATTGAGCGATGAGGTTGTCGGTGCCGCTCCCGTTTACTGACTTGTACTCCTCTCGGAGAACGTTCTGATAGAAGGCGTGAACGTTTCGAGTCCATTTGTGAAAGGCAGTTGTCACTTGAAATAGACAATGGAGAGGTTATGGCTTACTCGAAGGAATCAACGAAGGAGAAGGCTGAAGTTGGCCGCTTTGCTCGTAATAATTGCAGAATATTATGACAGCCTATCCGACAGCAGGATCTGGGTGCATCGCTGGGTCGCTAGGCGAAAGGAACAAGGCTGTGATCACAATTTATTCAACCATCAAACATATTTATTCAACCATCAAACATACTTTTTCAAGATAAAACAAACCATTGTCCTTTTTCAGCCCCATATTCTGATTCACTCATGAACTATTGAAGGGAGCCAGAGGGCGATTTTCGATAAAACAAAAACATGCGCGACGGCAGCAGATGACATGGTCACGTGGTTAAATCCGAATCCGTGATTGGCTGCAGTTGCGATTCTCGGTCGGAAAAATAGACAGTTGGCTATTCTCACACACGCACTCGCTCACGCCAACCACTGCCTTCCAATTGGTTGAAGAGTTAACCGCTCCGACGAACGCGTGTGATTCGGCCTTAAGTCGGTGACAGGCTTACGTTTTCTTCCCGTTTCTGTCGCCGCGACAGCTAATAAAAGGTCAAACACATAGATTCTTATGGAGCCGGCCAGGCTTGCCACCAGCGACAGATTTTAAAGCGGTGCATGTTGTGTTTATGGCACGATACGACAAATAGCTGATGTACGCCCCCAATACCGAGGACTGGCGGACGAGTCACTGCTTATCGCGCCGTGATTGCGTGCTTGACAATGAGTCGCGGGTCGTCACCCAGTGTATCTGTCGTGGCAACAGAAATGCGGAGAAAATCCAAGCTTGTCACCGACCTAACTGAACATCCGCATATCTCCAGATCCGTGTAACTCGCATCCGCGTAAGTCGAGGACTTACTGTACAATGCACGATTTCCCAATTACTTGGGATACATCTATATGTTAACCATGGTTACATAGTCCGATCTATCGCAAATTTCAATATCGTCAAGGACTCTCGGAAACGTATCATTTGTGGTAAACGAAGCGAGGCTACATCTTAATCTACACCCATTAGGGCAGTCAAAGAAGACCCCAAAACATCAAGCTGGGGAAATAATTAGCATAAAGCTGAATTTTACCCCACTGATAGACTACTACCAGAGGAACATTCCCCAAAAAGTCCCCAAAAATTCCCCTGGAGCTTCCCCCTCCCCTCCCCCCAAAGGTTCTAAATACCAATAATTACGGAACACCTTTTATCTCTGTTACTAATGATCAGATCAAGTTCAACTTTTTTGTTTTGCTTGTTATACAATTTTCTACAATATTAATACCCAACATATTTACACTGAACCTAATAGTTTTTGATAACTTTAAGAAAATATTAGGAAAAAGTAGGTTTTTTACGTTGAAACTTTTTATTTTTGCGCGATAGGTTTTTTGTGTCATATTATGTAAAAACCCTTCCTATAAAGTTATAGCATACACTTTTTTGAATCTATTGATATACAGTTTTATTTATTTTTGTGTGATGCTAACGCTGGGAAGGGGGAGAAAGCAAGAAGGTTCGGCTCTTTCCTGATTCCCGTCCCGAAATCATCAAGAAAATTTTTTTCCCATCCCGTCCCGTAACCAGAAATGCCTTTCCCGTTCATCACTAATATTCGGCATCAATACTTTGCAGCAATGCTATCAATGTAATGTGGCACCAAACTAATGATTATGTTTTTTTAGAAAACCAAGTAAATCAGTATTCAAACATCATGTTTAAGCATGTATTTTATCTGTATTTAACATTAGTCACGTTCACAGGGTTGCCAGTTGAAGTGGGCCAGCCACCATCTTTCTCACCTTTAAATGTCGTAAATGGTGGAATTTGAAAGTGTAAATAGCGGGATGAAAATACTTTAAAGGATTCAAATATTTTTGGGACCGGAAGAGAATGTTGTAACTCACGGGAAAACATAAATTCCAGGAATGTAAAAGCAAGGTTTCACTGTACTACAATAAACCCATTGCTCACCAGCTTCTGAAGATGAGAAGTGTTTATGGTCAGGGTGTCCCCATGGTACCTCAGTAATGTATGATCTCTGTCAGGAAGATAATCTATCTGAGGCAAACGTGGACAGGGTGTTGAAAACTGAACAGGGTAGCACCAAACCTTTCGACCACCCAATATTCCTCCCATTAGTGGGCCAGGTGGAGGGTCTAGAATAAAATATGAAAATATGTTTTAGCATGATTAAAATAAAATATTTTTGTACTTTAACTGAAAATAAATTTTGAACACCAAGTAGCACACACACCAAGCAATGATCATCTTAAAACCCTTGTGGATAAAGCTGGGCAGTACCTGGAAATCCCAATTAAGTCTTCCCATTACTTGGCTAAATACCAAATATGAGAGAGAAGAAGTTAGAACACATCAAGATCAAAGGTCAAGGGAGCATGAGGAGGGATCGATCACATGAAAAAAGAATAAGTGTTGGTTGTGAATGGAAACAATTAAAATCATTTTGTGCCCAATGAAATTGTAAGCCTGGATCATGACACAAAACTTATAACAGCGTCAACTCATCATGCAGCAGATTTTATTGGAAAAGCTAAAATAAGAATAATACAGAAAAGTATGAAATAACTTTGTGGAAACAATTCAGAAAAACACCTAATTATTCTATAAGAGTAGGTAATATACTAGTAGGTGGGAGTAGGTATACAGCTATTTAAAAATTATTTTGTCACAGCCACAAAATGTGAAAATGTATTAAATCAGTATTTAATTACTCTTATTTTATCAAGCTCTCACAAAATCATGCTCCATGAAAAGAAGACTATGTGTACCCTATAACTTCTGTTGCTCGGTCATTTCATAAACAGTATTTAATTTAATTAACACACTAAAATTACTACATAATGAGCCATGTCATTAGATTCAAAATGTACCGTGCTATTTGATTTAAAAAATAATACCAACAAATATATCTGCAGAGTTACAGTAGAACCTTGTTATAACGTTACTTGATGTAACGTAAAAATTGATATAACGTCAGCTGAAGGATGGAACCAACGAAACCCCTATCTTTGCCAATGTAAAAATCTTGATGTACAGCAAAATTTGATATAACGTAAAGCCGTCGAGGCACCACCAGACGTCATTATTTCGTTATTACACAAACAGGATTAGTTCCCGCATCGAGTGTGGATGGCGCTGAAGTAGTGAGGTGCGGGGAATACCACCCGATTCAAATCTGCGTACAAGTATTTCTTTAATTAAATATTGGATTAATAGAGAACACTGAACCCATTGAATGCGATAAAAGTTTAAAAAATAAAATAACCAGGGGTAACTGTGACAAGTAGAACACATTTTAGAGGTTAACTCAATTTATCACGTAAATATGAACACTTGCATGGTAAAGAAAGACTCATTTTCAAACAAAACACTGGTGGAGGGAAATACCATGGGGTCTTTCTCTATCTCGAAGCTACCGATGCGGTAGCTTTGAATAAGCTACAGGAATTGTATACCAACCGTATTCTCTTACTCGATGGAATTTTCTCAAGAACGTAACAGAAAGTTGAGAGAGGTTTGGCGAAAGATGGATACAAGAATATTTTTAAAGCAAATTCACGGAAACTCCATTTCTGGGGGCCCAAGTCTGTAACTTGGTTTTCTCCCGAAAACGGGAGAAAACAGATTCATGGGGCGCTAGAACGAGTCTTTCCTCCCATCGGTAGTCTGTAATGGGTTTCTCCGGGAGAAAGGAGAAACACAAAACACCCGGAGAGAACGTGTCGCCCGACCAAAGTCTGTAACCCGGCGAAGCGCCTTCTGGGTGCCCCAGATGAGAGACAAGTTTCGTCCCCTTCGCTAGGCCGACATAAGTTTTCTCCTTAGGAGAAAAAAGCGCATTACGACAGTGGTTTTACGTTTCGACCAATGGCATAAGAGAGTTCACGATGAATTACTTCTGCTTGGAAAACAACAAATCCACCGCCCATAAGAATAAAGTCTGTACTTTTCGCGTATTTACACGTACATGAGTATATTATATATAATCTGTCAGTTTCCAATTGAAAGGGCAATGAGGGCCGGCACATTAGCATAGACCTCATCCACATTAATTATTATAAACAAAACATTTATCAATTACTGATGTACAATCTCAATTTTAGACTATGTAAAAATCTTTCAACTGTTAACGGCTCAACTTGGTGGAACAACATATCGTGGGAGAATTGAAAACACTTAGTAGTATTCCACAATGATTTATTAACCCAACCGGTTTCAACGCTACAGCATCATTATCAAGGGTACAATTCTTTGATAATTGTACCCTTTGGAGTATTGTACCCTTGATAATGACGTTGTAGCGTTGAAACCGGTTGGGTTAATAAATCATTGTGGAATACTACTAAGTGTTTTAAATTCTCCCACGATATGTAAAAATCGGCATGTAAACTTAAGGAGAAGCGGAGTCTTCAAATTTGATGTTTAAAGTTTAAACTTTTACCCTTAATAGTTCACAACAAATGAAAATCTGCTGCTCTAATTACATTAACCTTTATCTTACGAGGTTTTTCGCCGGCTGTATATCTAGACTACTGAGGTTTTTTAAACTTTCTTCCACTAAAACATAGTGTTTTAGAAAAAAAATTATTGCAAGAAAAGTATTTGTTGTATCACAATAAAATAAAAAGTGCTTTATAGAGTTTTTACAGGGCTTTCATGTGATTTGATTTTTTAGGGATAGTAAATATAACAATATTTTAAATCAAAGTTTAATTATTGTTTATGTAAAAAAATTTAAATTATTTTCTCCTGTGAAGGGTTTTTTTGCAAAAGAACGAGCAATTCCTCAAAAAAAATGGTGCATCACAACGCCCTTAGTTCAATTTAAAGTTTTCAAGTAATGGAATGGTAAATAACCATAAAAAAATGGAAAATATCCAAAGTATGACAACTGCTTTTTTCCGAGAGTCATAGTTTTTCTCTTCCAAACACTATGAAAGACAAATTTTTCACCCTAATACTTATATGTTTTTTGCATTATAAAATACTTTATTTGAATTGATTAATTAATTTTCCATCTTCTGTGCTTTTTTTATTCCTTCCTTTTAGACAATATTTTACCAGATTATCGATGTAATTACATTCAAACTCATGTTGCGTAGTAATGTTATTTTCGTGTTCCGAAAGTCTAAGAAAATTTCAACAGAATAAAAACGTTTGTATCCACATTATGGATATAACTCCTACGCGCAGTAACCAAGCAATAGATGCGACATAAATTGATTGTTTTTAGCCATTGATGGACCACTTCTAGCTCACTTTAGCGGACCGTTCCAATTGCGTCAGAAGTGAAAAACCGCAGTCGGTGTTTTGTGCTAAGCGGTGCTGTAGTAGCTGATGCTGTAGTAACTCACTCTAACCCTTTCTTTTTAGAGACGATGTCTCCAAAAACAAAGGGTTAGAGTGAGGGAAAATATTCTTGATAAAGAAGGGGGAGGAGATAGGTGGAGGATGGGAGAGGGAGGTAGGGATAATTGAGAGATATGAAGAAGTGAGACAGAGGGAGAGAGATGGAGGCTCAAGGTACTGCTGAGGGTTGATGATAAAACCTAGTACGTACGGCAATATTTTTTTATATTTATGATACGAAAACATGAGTGCACCTTGCATAAGGAAAATTACTTTAGTTCAAAAACGTAAATAACAACTTTGGCAATAAAACCCATATTTATGAGATGTAATGTAAATTTCGTAAATACATGCACATTTTCCTTCGAACTGAATATTATCATAGTGATGTCAGCCAGCTACCCATTTCATATACTGACAATTGTGCGATAGATCATGAAAAAGAGGTCTACACACAGCCCAACTTCACATTCCGGGCACCAAAGTCGTGTTTCTTAGAAATATACTGATGAAAAATGACTCGTCCTTTGAACGACACAATCACCTCGCTCCCAAATAATTTTGTTTCCAAAAAATAATTTAACAAAATCGAGGAGACTATTCTCTATCGTGAGTGGTGCTTGATTTTTATCTAATCCATACGATGGCCCGGTGAGTGCATGCACTCTTTGCTTGAAATTCCGTAACGGTAAGCACCAGGAGGGCTCAACATCCATGTCAGTCTCCATCACAACTGCTCTCTGTCAGAATTTCTATATCTTCCTCTTATTCCAGAAGTTTACTTTCAGAAGCCATATTGCTAGAACTACGATATTACTAATAATATTGTCTCAAAAATACTCATGCCACAGCCTACAACACGCTTGAACGATCAGTTTCAGGAGAGACTTCTCACCGAGCCAGTCCGCGATGATATGAAAATGTTAGTCACAACAGATTTTCAGACGGGAAGGACTTCGAAGTGTGTATGCAGAAAGGCTCGCATGCTATCAAAGACATCATTCAGCATCCTGTTATCTTGATTTGTGCTCACGTAAAGATTCCCTTTCCTCCTTACCAGCGAGATAAGCAAACTCGAACAAAGAGGATGAGTCATTCACAGGACAGATGGTCCAGCGGAACCTAGTACGCGTATGGAGATAAGGAAAAAACCTCTCATGAAAGTAAGATGCTCCTATCGTTGAGTGCTTTCTGAGAAGATAAGGATATAATTGGGCTATATATCCTCCGCTGTCATGGCAAAAGTATGAAGTTTCCTGGTCTCACACCAAGTAAACAAACCTAGAGTAAGGAGATGTATCATTTAGGCGAAAGATAGTCGAACAAAATCACATTATCTTGACATAACAAAGAAAAAATTCTCATGATAGGAGGACCTTCTACATTCTGAATGCTTCTCTTATAGAAATATATATCTTTGTGCGGTCTATAACTTCATTTGTACTGAGTAAAGTATTCGGTTCCCTCCTCATACAAACGGCAAGCAATCCTTGTTTACGGGAGTTGGATTTGTCATGTTATATTACGTCAAACAACATATAATACCGTGAGATATCCAAAGAAAAAAATTCAGATGGAAGAAAGATGTATTCTTAGTCAAATGATGCAAAAAAAATATGACTTTCTATCATTTGACAATCCCAGGGGCCTTGAGAGTGAAAGAAGGACTCAGTGTGCCATATGAACACGCTCGGCAGTCTAGCGATATTTATTGTGTGACGGAGAGTCACGCTCGGCTGATAAAGGTTAAAGAAGAGTTTGATGAGTAATAATGTACCAAACACGAAGTACACGTTGAATTAAAGCTTAAGTCCCGTATTATTATCTTGGTAATTATAATGACAAATTTCACTCCATTATTTTGGTAAGCTTCACGTTGATCGACAGTTTTAAGGGCATTTGAGTTTTCAGTTACAGAACACGTATCATACTGAATCTCACTTGGGTACTAATTCAATGATACATCATATTTTCATTAACATTATAACGATTAATCGTATCATTCAGGCCGTTCCAATCCACCATAGTCATACAGGTAGCACGTATGATTTAATGTGGACGCATACCGGTTGTCAGTGGGATGTCATGCTGTGATCTCGGAAAGAACGGGCATTACAGCTGTGAATGCTAGCGAATATGTTGTCTTGTATTTGTTCGTATATTCTAATTCATCCGTGTGTGTGACTTTAGTCTTCTATATATAGACTCTTAGTATACTTCTCATGTATTATTTTACACCAGTGACAAAAGGGTAAGAAGTCATCCGTTAACTTGCTCCACTGACAAAGAATTGGCATTTTTGTAGCTGTTCTTGTTACGCTTACATTCCGAGATGTATTTTGATTGAACTCAAATTCCAGGTTGAATGCCGCTACATAAGTGTTTGGGATGCTGACATAATCCTAAACTACACTGTATCGACTAGAATGACTTGAGCATATATCATGGCATATACAGTAGAACCTCGGATATACGACCCTCTTATATACAACCTCATTTATACATCGTTTTTTTTTTGGTCCGGTAAATAACCCTATTAGACACCATGTATTTCCAGCCTCCCTTATGAAACTTTTCATTTACACGACGAACTCCAGTGCCATGTTAGGAAAGGTTTTTAGGTTTTTAGGTTTAGGTTTTTTCCAGTCCCATGGTAGGAAATTCCTCACTTATACGACTTATCAGTGAGTTAACTCACCTACGGAGCTTCATTAATTCCGAATTTGAGGGATTGTTGTGAGTTTATCGTGAGAGTAAGGAAAATGCAAAAGGTATCAATCTTTAGGCAATTTTAATGGTAGCAAAAGGAATTCGTCAGAATGGAAAAATAATCGACCGTTCGGAAGCAACGGATGGAAAACGAGATGCCTGCGTGACCACTGGATGAAAAATCGGCCATTTTTAATTTTTTTCGGTGGTTTTTTAAAAAAAAATCTGTGTTTTCGCGACAGAAAACCACAGGCCTGCGCCGGATGAAAAATCTCCCATTTTAAATTTTTTTCGGTTGTTTTAGGATAAGTCTTGGTTTTCGCTACTTATTCCTGAAGTGCATGTCATAGTGCATACACATGTCAACTTTTATTGTCATATCTCCATTAGTGGAGATGTGAGGGAATGAAACATTTGAGAATCTTACGAAAAGCCAAATTTGGCACCATTTTGCCAGAGAACTATGAGGGTTGGAAAAAAACAGAAAGCGGGAAGTTGTAGACCTCATGAATGGCTGAAAATTTCTGCTTCTCAAAATTGAGATCCAACTCTTAGTTTAGGAGCTAGAGTCGAAAAACCACGAAAAACGGGAAATTTTTCACTAAATTTCGAGTTTGAGGCCCTCTGGTGAGGAAGCTATGAGGCGTAGAAAGATGGGGTGGGTGGCATCGTGTAGAAAATTCAATTATCCGCTCTGAATTTTTTGTCAGATTCCAGATCAGACGCACCGTTAAAAAAATGACGGCACAGGAACCCGAGGTCACTTTTTCGAAAAGTCAAAAATCCACAATTTAAAATAATTTTTTGGGGGTTTGCACTCTTTAGATGGCGAAAAATCAGAGTAAATTTAATATTTAAAATTTCAAAATGGCTGAATGAATACAATATGTATATATCTTCTAATACCAATTGCTTGCTGATATTTAATAGAATCTCAAAACTATTTTCAGTTAGATCTCTGTTCATGTCTAGTGATATTCATTTTAGAAGGAAACTGGTTGGTAAAGGAAAAAATTACCTATTAATCACACCAGATGTTTTAGCAAGCAATACTCCTGCATTAGTTGGTGCTTGTTTGTAGAACATGAACTGGCAATAAACATCAATACAAAATGTGCCAAGCATTAATTGAAACTAATTGTAAGACCTGCTGGTCAAGTGCCAAGAATGCTAACTATGAAATTTAACTTTGGTAATATATCTTACCAAATTTCAGGAATGCAAATGCACATTGTTTCTTTCTTGGTAACATGAACATCCTTACATTTGTTAAGTTATTTGTAAGTATGATAAATTATTAGGTTTCATTTGCCTGTATCCAAACATGTAATTGCAACCATGAAACAAAGCAGACCAAATTAGACAGTTGAAAAGGGTTTCTTGTTCCCTTACTATGAAACCTCTGTTGTGAAACTTCCTCACTTATGAAACTTTTTTTGCTGGTCCGCTGAAAGTTTCATAAGTGAGGTTCTACTGTATACACTCGATTCATGGATTACGCTGATACATTCCCCACGATGAAGGGACTATCCCTTGGTGTTTGATATTTTACTTTTGGAGTGACGCTAGTGTGGTATATATGTTATCCTGAAAATATAAGTGAAAATCATCGGCAACCTTCCTTAAAAAAGCGGTGTGTTTTACAATGTGTTACTGTGGCCAAGTATTGGATATTCCATACAAGTTTTGTGGCATGTTTGGCGTTTACTTGAACTTTGGATGCTACTTTTTAAATGCCTTGTAATATTGAAGTGTGTTGTCGAGTAGTTCAGCTAATTAATGTCAGTGTTTAACGTTTGTGCAACTGATGGCTATTACTAATTTCAATCTTGTCAATCGTCCATTGATCATGTAAGTAGCCCATTAAATATGTTCATTAATCAAATTACATATTAGAAAGTTATTCAGTTTAATATTCATGTATCACTGTTTCAACAAATGTAATTTCAATGAAGTTTGCCCAGCCGGTGTGATATGCCAATAATATATACACTTTCAGAGTGATTTAAACTAGGATGAAGTGTAACGGATACTCGAGAGTACAATGGTATTAATTATCGGACTGGTGAATACTTTGCAATTGCGGAAATTCATCAATATCGTGAATTCGTCTTCAGAAATTTCAGTCAGTGAAACGTCATGCAATTGCAACGTCAATTAAGAGACGGCTATTACTCTGTTTTCAATCTTGTCAATCATCCATTTATCATATAAGTAGCCCATTCAATAAATGTGTTCATTAATCAAATTACATGTTTGATAATTATTCAGTTTAATTTCCATATATCGCTGTTTATGATACGTGATGTCTTTCTGTCGGGATGATTTAATAATATGCCCTTTCGGTGTGTTTTAAAATAGGATGCAGTGTAACGGAAACTCCAGAGTATAGTGATATTAATTATCTGACTGGTACATACTGTGCATTAGCGGAAATTAAGCAATATCGCGAATATTCGTCCTCAGAAATTTTGTAAACAAAGCATAACAATCCTTCGCTCCCGCAGGTGTGAAAAGGTACAGTCGATTTCATTGGTTCTCAAAAGTAGGTCACTGAAATACGTCCAATAGTCAACTTTGGCATCAGAAATGTTCATACCCTCACTTTTCTCCTTCCGATTCAGGCGGCTGAAGTTTCTCTACCCAGTTACAGACTATGGATGGGTGAAACTTTCAGGTGAGAACTCATTTCTCCTGCCTCCGGCACCCCAAGTTACAGACTTGGGCCCCTGGTGACGCCATTCTGAGAACCAATAGATCTATTCGAATAGCTCGTACAAATGTTTTTTCCGTGATAAAACTGGTGAAACCTGTTTTAAGGCCGTTTTAGATGGTGAAGATGTTCGTGCATCGTGTTTAGTGAAATATTCCACGCATAAAAAATCATGTGAGCAAAATTTATACATGTTCTATTTTTGCTCACACTATCTCGTGAACAATCAAATGCATGATGTCCATCTTGGCTGTTTTGTTTCATTGAAATAAGATTGTTCGAAACTATATTCGGGAATTAGGATTCATGTCAATGACATGATTTGTGCTATTTGCTCTTGTCAATTACCCATTGCTTCAAATCATTTAAATAATATACGAAGATGACGGTATCAAAGAAATGCTAAGGTGATACTTACATAACCACGGCCCACAAAGTATCCCATTATGGGCCAGAATCACGCTACCTACCGAAGATAAAGAAGGAAATCTTGCTTTCCGTTAATCCAGCTAATACTCTTTTTGTGAAAAACTCCCATAAGTGGTGAAAATGACAACGTAACCCAGTGAAAGTTCAAGGAATTTGCATTTAAGAAATGTAAGAAACATACCCGTGTGTTGGATAGTTATAGAGAGATAAGCGTTACAAAACTACCAATATTTATGCAGGGTATTCGGAGGCCGTGCTTCGTGAGGCTACCGTGGTAGCTTATTGAGGCTATGGAAGTACCTTCATGACAGTTACAGAATACTAGTAGCAGCCTAATAAGCTACCGGTAGGTTTCTGCTAGCTCTTTCTCCGGTAGCTGCCATGATAGAGAATACTGTTTGGAGCAATTAGCTTATTGCAGCATCTTTTTGCCAGAAAGCTCCGTAGCTTTGAGTTATAGAATAGGCCCATGAGGCCATTAAGCTAGACAGATATTCAAATTACACCATGCACAAGGCATATTGCCAGTACAGATACGCATTAACAATGCCCTATGAGAAGTGATTTTTGTTTCATGATGATGGAAGCTTCTAAAATAATAACACCTTTTATATTCGAAGTACTTCCGACTCAAAAGCCATAACAAATCTTTTAGGTGCAGCAAAATCTATTACTTCGAGAAAACCTCACTATAAATAATAGGTAGGTAAATATTCAGACTGCCAATCTTTACCATCATGGATGTTTCGCAGCTATTGCGGACGAATTCGAAGAAATTAACTCAAAGCTGCAAATCACATGTGCAAAGTCCGTTGCGCGTATAGATAAGCCGTACAAAATAGCCGTGGACACACGCGCATGTTTTTCTTTATTTCTTCGTATTGGAGAGGATTGAGCCGTCCGCCTCGCCCGTTAGCGAGCGCCCCCCCCCCTCCATCCTCCGGGGAGTGGTTCCCGCGGTGCTATGTGAGGATGAGCCGTCCACCTCGCCCAATAGCGAGCCCCCCCCTCCCTCCGGGGAGTCGGGAGCGGTGCTCCTGGGCCGAGGGCTTTCGGTCTTTCTGGTGGAACATTGACCCCGAGTCCGATGGGACCTCACGTATTTAAGTGGAGGCGGAGCCTGCGTTCGGGGGAGTCTTGCTGTCGAGCTTGTGCTGCCGAGACGCCTGGAGGAGCTCCCCCTCGTCAACGGCATGAAGCCTCTGTGCACGGTCATCGGCTGCCCGGTCCTCGGCAGGTATCGCCGCCTCACCTTCCCCCTCCATTCCCCCTTTTCCTCTGGTTTCCACAGTCATTATGATCACCCTCCTCTCCTCCGCCCTTAGCATGCTCCCTTGTTTCTATAATTTAAATAAATTGTCTGGCCTACACGAGTTGTTTTTGTTCGTCCCCCCCACGTGCCCTTGGGCAGTACAAAATTGGTAGCAGAGCATGGTTTGGACCAATCGCGTTACCGTCATGGCGGATAAATTCCCACCAGGAACCGCATGGGTAAATCAACTTCCCAAAGTAGAGGTCGCTGATTTGTGCACGAGGTTCAGCATCGAGTCAGAAGGAACGTTGGATGAATTACGAAAGAGGGACCACGAGTATATTCGTTCCTTGAACGACAAGGAGGAGGCGACGGACATAGCTATGGAATCCGATCACCATCAGGAGGGGGCCAGTGTAGGTAGTAACGTTTCGATCGTCAGCTGCGATCTCAAGGGCCTCGAGTCCGTCGTAGTAGCCGCGGGACGTTGGGAGTTGGGATTCGGTGGCGAATCAGGGGAAAGCGTAATGCACTTTCTAGAAAATCTAACGAGGTTCGTCAATCATTTCCAACTAAGCCATGAGATTCAACTCAAGCTGCTACCCGAGGTTCGTCAATCATTCCCAACTAAGCCATGAGATTCAACTCAAGCTGCTACCCGAAATCGTGAGAGGAAAGGCAAGGGATTGGTTTTGGGCCAACCGTTTTCAGGATCTTAAAGAATTCCAAACGGAATGCAAGGCAAACTTTGGCACTGCCAATTATCAATTGCGTCTTAAAAGGGATCTTTATAACAGGACCCAAGGGGGCTGTGAAACCTTGGTCGAATGTGTTATCGTGATGAAAAACATGAAAGCTAGGCTCGATAAACCTCTCGAGCAAAACAAATTATTAGAAGTTGTCTGTGGCAATTTGAATCCGAAGTATTTGTGGCACCTTGCCCACACACCCCCTAATTTCGATCAACTCGTCCAATGGGGGCGCAATCTACACGAGAAAAGAGAAATGGCAGTGTTATAGGGAACCGCCGTCAAGCGAAGACATGGTCGACCCAGTTTGGTGACAGAAATCGACGCTAGCCGCGCACAAGTCAAACTCAACGCTCGGGGCCACACCGTGGGTGGCGGCCACAGGGGCAACGCTCAGGAGGTCAAAATTCGTCCCAAACTTGGAGGAATACGGAAGATCATCCCCTCGGTGTCTTGAGAGATAATGGTAATCGACAGGGAAACGAGCACCCCGGGGAGCTATAAAGACACGAAGGCACCGTGGGTACTTAGCGGCCTACTCCACCTGCCCTTCCCTCCTTTCTCGTACTAATTTCTCGCCCATGGTATCCATTCACGTAAACAAGGTAACCGTTTCGGCCCTTTTAGATACGGGAGCCTTCCACTCCTGCGTGTTGGAGCCCTTCTTACGCAACTTAAACTTTCCCCCAGACAAAGAGTCAAGGTTGACGCAACATGTCAAGCGATTGATTATACGCAGTTTACAGTTTCATAAAAGGTTAAATTCGACATCAAAATCGAAGGGCTAGTGTGGAAACACGAGTTTTTGGTATTACCCAGAAGTCCAGTTGATGTCGTCCTGGGGGCCGATTTTGTCACGGTTGGGCATGGGCATTAATTTCTTAGAAAGAACCTTTTCCTTTGTGTTCCGACCGGAGCCAATTGCTGCGATGTTCTGTCAACCCCCTTATGAAGAACCCGAGGATAGAGAAGAGGCACACAGTCAAAACTCTTTATAACGAAATGCTAGGGACCGAGAAAAATTTTTGTTGTATAGAGGTTTTTGTTATACAGAGATTTCCCTTGTACAGAAGTTATGACCCATTTTAATAAGGGCTAAAAAGCTCTTTAGCAAACGAAGGACTGATATCTATTTATGAATTCACTTAAATAAGATATGTTACCCACATAAATATGGTAAATTTTGTCAAATTTACTTTAAAAATGTAAAATTTTGATATGGCAGAGGTTTCATAGAAAGGGAACAAGAAACCCTTTCCAACTGTCTAATTTGGTCTGCTTTGTTTTATGGTTGCAATTACATGTTCTACAAACAAGCACCAACTAATACAGGAGTATTGCTTACTAAAACATCTGGTGTGATTAATAGGTAATTTTTTTTCTTTACCAACCAGTTTCCTTCTAAAATGAATATCACTAGACATGAACAGAGATCTAACTGAAAAAAGTTTTGAGATTCTATTAAATACCAGAAAGCAATTGGTATTAGAAGTTATATACATATGGTATTCATTCAGCTATTTTGAAATTATAAATAATAAATTTACTCTGATTTTTCATCATCTAAAGAGTGCAAACCCCCAAAAAATTATTTTAAATTGTGGATTTTTGACTTTTTGAAAAAACAACTTCGGGTTCCCGTGCCGTAATTTTTTAACGGTGCGTCCGATCTGGAATCTGACGAAACATTCAGAGCAGATAATTGAATTTCCTACAAGATGCCACCCACCAGCCTTTAATGGTAGCAAAAGGAATTCGTCAGAATGGAAAAAGAACCGACCGTTCGAAAGCAACGGATGGAAAACCAGAGGCCTGCGCGACCACTGGGCGAAAAATCGGCCATTTTTAATTATTTCTTTTCGGTGGTTTTTTGAAAATAAATCGAGTTTTCGCGACTGAAAACCACAGGCCGGCGCCGGACAGGCTACACCTCATAGTTTCCTCACCAGAGGGCCTCAAACTCGAAATTTGGCGAAAAATTTCCCGTTTTTGTGGTTTTTCGACTCTAGCTCCTTAACTAAGAGTTCGACCTCAATTTTGACTAGCAGAGATTTTCATCCCTTCATGAGGTCTACAACTTCTTGCTTTCCGTTTTTTCCTAGCCCTCATAGTTATCTGGAAAAATGGCGCCTTTCGTAAGATTCTCAACTGTTTCATTCCCTCATGGAATGAAACAGTACTCATTCATCTCTACTAATGGAGATATGACATTAAAAGTTGACACGCCTATGCGCAATGACATGCACTTCAGGAATAAGTAGCGAAAACCAAGACTACTTATCCTATAACCACCGAAAAAAATTTAAATGGCGGATTTTTCGTCCGGCGCAGGCCTGCGGTTTTCCGTCGCAAAAACGCGATTTTTTTCAAAAACCACCTAAAAAATAAAAAATGGCCGATTTTTCGTCCAGTGGTCGCGCAGGACTCTGGTTTTCCATCCGTTGCTTCCAAACGGTCGATTATTTTTCCATTCTGATGAATTCCTTTTGCTACCATTAAAATTTCCTAAAGATTGATACCTTTCGCATTTTCCTTACTCTCACGATAAACTCACAACAGTCCCTCAAAGTCGGAATTAATGAAGCTCCGTTGGTGAGTTAACTCGCTGTTAAGTCATATAAGTGAGGAATTTCCAACCATCGGACCGGAAAAAAACGGTTTATAACGGAGTTCGTCGTATAAATGAAGTTTCATAAGGGAGGTTGGAAATACATGGGGTCTTATAGGGTTATTTACCGGACCAAAAAAAAAAACGGTGTATAAATGAGGTCGTCGTATATAAGAGGGTCGTATACCCGAGGTTCTACTGTACCCCCTTTTAAAAAAATTGAAAGCGTCTATTTCGAGCGCAAATGATATCAATGAAATGGAGGATAGGAAACCACAAACTTCATTATTTCGTTCTAAAGAGGTAAAAAATTGACTCGGGGCCAAAAATTTATTTCGTTATAGAAAAATTTTTGCTGTACAGAGGTTCGTTGTACAGAGGATGAAAATACACATAACTTATGGGAAGAAAATCGGGACCGTAAATTTTTTTCGTAGTATAGAGAACTACGGGGACGTCGTTACAGAAGTACTGGGTTGCACCAATATCATGGAATACAGTATACTTTTGAGTGATAGTGTACCGGTTCGTTCTCCTCATCAACTCAACCCAGTTAAAATCATAGAAATGAAAGTGCATGTTCAAAAACTCTTGCAAAACGATGTCATTACTGCATCTGTTTCACCCTACACCAGCCCAGCCTTTTTGGTCCCCAAAAAGAATTCGAAGTCTCGCCTAGTGGTAGATTACAGAGCACTCAACCGAAAGGTGGTCTTTGATGCATTCCCTTTGCCCACCGTAGAAAATGCTCTAATGCACTTCGGAAAGGCGAAATGTTTTAGTGTCCTCGATTTGAATGAGGCCTACCACCAGATTCCTCTAGTAAGCTGTTAATGTCCTTCATTACACCCTTCGGATTATTTGAATATAACAGATTACCCTTTGGGATATGTACGGGGGGCAGATTTTGTCGAGATTGATCGATAAAATATTTGGAGACATTAAATATAAGTACGTGTTCAATTACCTAGACGACATTGTTGTATATAGCGAGAATTTTAGCGATCACCTTAAGCAGCTAGAGGAGGTCTTAAATAGATTGAGAAAGGCTGATGGTAAATCCGACCAAGATATTAGTGGCGGCGAGACAAATTAAGTATTTAGGACATGTCATCACTAACCAAGGTATCAGGATTGATCCGGAGAGGGCTCAAGTGATTCGTGAGTTCCCAACCCCCCCGGAACCTGAAGTCGGTAAAGCGTTTCTTGGGAATGTGCAGCTTTTACGCACGTTTCATACCGTTCTTCTCTGAAGTCTCCGTGCCACTTAACCAGTTGAAAAAGAGAAATTGCCCCTTCGTGTGGGGGCTGGCGCAACAAAACGCATTCGAAAAGCTCAAATCTAAAATGGCCAGACCACCCGTATTGCGGGTCCCAGATTTCAGTAAGGATTTCGTATTGCATACCGACACTTCGTGGAATAGTGTCGCTGGGGTATTATCGCAATGGGAAGATGACAGCCTCGCCCCCGTTGCCTTTGCCAGCCGAACGTTGACCGAGGCCAAAAGGAAATATACCACCTATGAAGCGGAATGCTTAGCGGTGATTTTCGCTGTTGAAAAATTTGACCAGTATTTACCAGTATTTTACAAGTATAGAGTTTGAACTTCATACCGATAACGAGGCGTTATCGTGGATGCGTAGTCATCCCAAGCAATTGGGGAAAGTTGGACGGTGGATACTTCATGTATCCCCTTACAAATTTTGAACCAAACACGTCAGGGGAAGAGACAATGTTGTGGTTGATTGCTTGTCTAGGATATTCGAAGACGAACCCCGAGGAGAAGAAGACCTTGGTCCCTAAATTGGCGTATTATTAAACACGCCGATAGCCTTTACCTCTATCATTGATCACCAGCTTCGGGACCCAGAATGCCGTGAATTAATAGAAAGAATTACTCGTGGAGAGAACATAAAGAACTTCAAAATGAATCGGGATGTATTGGTTTTTCGCGGTCTGAAAGGGAAGCGTAATCGTATATATGTTCTGAAAGAAATAAGGCGTATGGTTATATCGGTCATCGGCTGCCCGGTTCTCAGCAGGTATCGCCGCCTCACCTTCCCCCTCCATTCCCCATTTTCTTCTGGTTTCCACAGTCATTACGATCACCCTCCTCTTCTCCAGCCTTAGTGTGCTCCCTTGTTTCTATAATTTAAATAAATTGTCTGGCCTATGGGTGTTGTTTTTGTTGGTCCGCCCCACGAGCCCTTGGGCAGTTCAGGATAGCTCACATAAATCAATACGCCGGTAATAGGCTTGGCGGTCGCCACAAATCGAGAGAGCCTCATCACTCCATCTAGAACAATTTCTCGTTTTCAGCAGATCCAAGTTTTACGCACAACAACTTTTTAATTAAGCCCCATCACCAAAAATTTTACGCGGCTATACAACGAAACTCGCGGAACGCATGTATTCCCTGCAAAACACCATTTCATCCCCCTAATTGTAGAAAAGCAGTACAGTAAGTCCTCAACATACGAACGAGATGCGTTCCGAGGACTTGTTCGTAAGTTGAAAAACGTTAGCCAGGCATCGAAAATTGTAGTTGCCGTATTTCCTGGCCCATAACATGCACTTTTTTTGCTCGAAAATGTGCTCTTAAATTGTTCGTTCGTCCTCTAAAATGCAAGCTGATTCGCCGGGAAAGATACTTTTTAGGGATGGTCAGATAGGATCTAAAGATCCGAGAGTATAGAGTATTACGCTGAAATCAGATCGTAATTCATTTTAAAAAATTTGATCTGGTTAAGATAAAAAAATTCACACTGGGGAGTGGATACCATTATAATCGCCCGAAATAGCAGTCATCCTGTGTTGCGGCCGATGTTGGAACTATGTAGTTGGAACCATGGAAGTTGGCTGCTGATGCTCTCGAAAGGACGTCTATAGGATGTCCTCGAAAGGATGTCCCAACTAGTGGAAACCACCAGAGAAGTTAAGGCGGGTATACGATGAGTGAAATGTGATCGCTTGGTTCGCGGTCATAGTTGATAAGGGACTCCCAACGGGCAACCACTCCCCCCCCCAACTTTTGGAAGCCACCTGTGAAGTTAGGGCTTGGGAAAGCGATTAGTGAAATGTGATGCTGACTCGAGAAAAAATATCACTTTACTCCGACCCCCTAACTATGAGCGCCGAAGCAAGGGTGGGGGGAGAGAGAGAGAGAGAGAGGTGGAGGTGAGAGCAAGAGGCAGGCCAAGGACGTGTAGCCGTTCACTGGACTGCCGGAAGCACTAGCGCTCGGCGTGAAGGCCTGTGGAAAAAAGCGCTGGACATCTTTGCTTTACACAACTACAGTAATTGTATTAAACTTGCGTACCAACTTGAGGAGTATCCGCTTTGAAAGATAAACGATGCAGCTAGAACTTATATTAAAGCTCATTTTCGTATCACTTCTCATAGCCGAGTAGCATTTCCGCGAAATGATCGATTTTAGGCAAGTTAACTAATTTTTTCTCTAATGTGGTTGATATCTAGTATGCACAAGTATGTATCAAGCCCTATGAAATAAGTTCTAGCAACATCCTTCCTGCGCCAAATGGTGAAAACAGAATTTCTTTATCTATTAGCATGGCCATGTTCAAGTCAACGGTCTGAAAATGGATTTCTTGACGTGGTATCCACTTCCATAAGTGAATGACGCTTCCTATAAAAGGAAGTAAAAACAGATTAGAGGTCCGATTCTCTCTTCGCATGCGCCGATGCATTAAGTTAATTATCCCATTGATGTGACGATGCGTTTCAAAGATCACTCGGGCGCTACGCAACATAATTTCAGGTTTTGGAAAATCATGAAGGAGTGTGAAGTCAACCTCACAGCTACCACCGGGGTAAGGTTACAATTTGAATCAACCGAAATAACGGCTCCTCCTTCGATCATCGGCCGTATCAACCTAGTGTTGGCTGCCGAGGCCTCTGAAAGGAGGTCCAACCCCTCCCCCACTAGTGAAGCCACCTGGGTAAAAGCGAAACTGGGCGAGGGTAGATAATAACAGATAAGGTGAAGGAGTGATCCTCTCGGTTACCCCCTACTCTTTCTTGCTGAATGAGTCCCGCGCAGATGAATGTCGTCGAGCCCAGAAATAAGGAACGATGAACTTTTTTCTTGAGGGGTCTTCTGGGAAAAACCGGTTTAGACGCGCCAATTATTAAGATCCGACTGAGGTATCATCTTAAAATCTGACAGCTTTAATGTTTCCGGCTGAGTGATTGAGAGGGATAACTGGATGGAAGGACTGCCTGCAATTTCCAAATACCCTGAAAAGGATATTTTACCATTCATCACGATAACCCGAATAGAGCCTCGTATTGCTGGTAATAATCATTTGTCATAACGAAACGAATGAGTTAATGGAATAATGCCTCTATTTGATGCGAAGGTAGCTTGACACACGGAAGTCGATTTCCATTGAAATGTCAAGAGTAGCAATATCTCCAAATATATCACTACATGCAGGGCATATTTCGGCTTTCGTCTTACTTCCGAATCATCGGTAAAAAAGTATGATGCAAGTAAACAATGAGCATTGCAAATTGATATATCAAGATAATATTATTATAATTCGTCACGGCAAAGAGGAGTAGTACCAATCCGCGAATTGCTGCACGCCGCACCGCCAGCTGCAACGGCAAAATAACTTATCCGGTGGCGCCAAATTTGAAATTCCTTCACACGTTTGAATATTACGATTGGATATGTATGATTGTATCTTTGAAAGTTTGTAAGTCGGATGTTCGTAAGTAGAGGACTTACTGTACTACGAACTACAAATGTCAATTTTTCACATATTTCTTCAATTTTTCATATGGACTTTAAGATTGTTTTCCTTTTATCAATCGTACTATATACATGTTTCAAAGGTTCTACGCAATGAAACTAAGGCTGGCAAAAACCATTCAGGGAAAAAATTATTAATGGCCGGAAAAAATCATTCAGGGCCGGCCACAATCATTTATAGCCACCAAAAATCATTCAGGGTTGGCTAAAATCATTCGGAAATGATTTAGGGCTAGCAAAAATCATTCACGGCCAGCAAAAATAATTAATAATTGGGCCAACAACAATCATTCTGGGCTGCCGAATTCAATAAATGATTGTTAAAAATACGTTTTTTGCAAGCTCAACTCATGATAACCTGAAGTCTTTAAGGTCCAGCACATTTTCAAGAATGTACGACCTAAAAAAATCATTCATGGCCTGGAAATGGAATAGATAGTATTTAATTAGCCGGCCTCGGTAGTGGCGGGGTAGAGTCCTTGCCTGCTAATCCGAAGGTCGTGGGTTTGCGTTCTGCTTGGGTGGCTTTTCTTCCACTCAGGGCATGGGTGTAAATGTAATGTAATGTCTAGGGTTAAATGTAAGAGAGGGCAGCATAGCCCTAATTTCACCATAAACAAAGGCAATAAATAAAATAAATAATTAGACAACTTGAAAGTTATACATTATGAAACCCTAAAATCATTCAGGACTGGATAATTTTATCAAAAGAAAAACAACAAAAAATATTCAGGGTCGAGAAATAAAACTGAAGATGGATAAAATGGACGGATGGATGAAAGATGGATACTGAAGACCATGATATAAATGGAAAACTTTGGGTAAGCTTGGAGGTTGAAAGAAATGGATGAGTGTACATACGATGCCACGAAAGTGAAAGGAATGTATAGTAAAGGAATGCACAGAGTAAGACAAAAAGTTTTTTAGTTTAGTCTTTTCATTGATAAATGGTTTCCTGATATTTGATTCTAACCTTTCTTAACCAGTAGAATACTTCCAGGGCTTCAAAATTTACCGAATAAAAATTATGAAGCAATCTTGTTAGAACATAATTTGTTATACTGTGAAGGCACATTTCATACCCCCTTGCCTCAACGTTATAACAAGGTTCTACTGTATTTTCACATTCTATCATCATATAGGTTTAAGCAAATCCTACCTGGTACTGTAATTCCATGTTCCTTTAGAAGATCTAAATGTTTTTCACGTACTTTTTTGGCATATTCACAAGATAAGTTATATATTTTTAAGCATATTCCTTCCACAGATGTCTTCACAGCCTCTGTAAGATGAGGCTGACACTGCCTCTGTAAAAAAAAAATATATGAGAAAACTGTCAACAGTTTAAGGCCATCTTTTATAAATGAAACCAGTTTGTATCCTCGACAAGTAATAAACACAATTCAACCATAAAACTATGCACAAAAACATTTGTTAGTGCATGTTTTAGATATCTAAACTATCACTTGAATTCAAAATGACAATTATAAATTAACATAAGATGATTGCAATAATAATATTCATACACCAACAACCATAACTACTAAAAGTAAAACAAAGTACCCCATTTCAATACAGACTGGCATAAATCTAACTATACAAACCATACCCCTATACATTGAGCCATTAATATTCTCAATGAGCTTCCTTGCTTAAACTTCATCAACTCAACATTGTATACGTTTAAAATAACAATGTACTCTAGTAAATTATAATTTTTTATGTATTCACTACTGTGCTTATGTAACGTATTTCATGTCTTATTTCACATTGTTCTTTGCAGGGTGGCCACAAAGTTTTAATATTGAAATTCCCTGACATTTCCCTGACATTTTCTCTGACATTTCCTCGAAATTCCCTGACAAAATGATCCGTGCAACAGTGCATAGCGATTTTTTATGATTCCTTTGTTTCAGATGGCACGATATGTTGTAAAATGCATTGTTATATTTGAGATGCAGGTGCTATCCGTGCATTTTGAAAAAAAAACATAAGTCAGTTCTATAACATGGTGCCTACTAATATATGAAAAAGAAATTCAAGACCTTTCAAGACAAAAATTTTAAAATTCCAGACCAAAAAGGCTAGTTTTTTAATGCGATATGATGAAGGTCAATAATTCGATTCGCAATCCTGTCTACTTTTTCACTTGGAATTGGCCATCTTCTTATCTCCACACAACAGTTGTGATCGTCCAGTACTATGCGATACCTATCCTTTTCTTTAATCTTCTGTAAACGAAATATTATATAAATACATGTCCAATGTTAGTCACATTGCTTAACAACATTTAATATCAACTTTAAAATTTGCCGCTGTTTAAAAAAATTAGATAAACTAGCAAACTAAGTTAACAAGATATAAATTATATATAAATATACTTGTATTCATTCACAATTTTACAGCAAACTGTCTTTACTGTTCATAAACAATTGACTTACTTCAAAACCATGACTTATAAAAATGATTCACTGACAAAAAAACATTTATTAAACATATCAACAAAACCGACCTTTTCCGGCACGGTGGCACATGGAGTCATTGGTGACGACATAATATAATGTTTTTACTTTCCATGGGTGGATTTCTGTTCTTTCATAAAGACGTAATGCCTGTGTTTATGGCGTAATGAAGCAACAGAATTCAATGACGAATGCAAATAACAAAATGGCAAACGTTAGGCTTTACTGAATGGGATTCCTTCATGATGAGGGTGAAAGAAAGCACTGCAATTTCACAGTAAGTTTAATTTATTCCACCCGATAATGATGCACAGCATAGAAACTTAGGACACGATGGTTTAAAAATAATATATCTAGTGGAATTCAACAGAGTTGTACACTCAGAGACATGGCAAAATGCAAAATGGAAAATTTCACTATCGTACGATCTATAGATCACTTGAATCTTAGGTAGCGTTGTAATAACTACGGCAAAGGTCATTGTTTTGAAATAATAATTATGGGCAGGAGGGAAGTATGCCATCTTCAGCCTGCAACCGACCGAGCCAATTTGTTGTGCGGCAGCATGCAGGAAACAGTGCCCACGTCTTGTACAATCGAATGACGGAAGTCGCAAACTCACACATACTGACCGAAGAGGTTTAAAAGAACACCACCTTGATACTGACAGATGGACAAAAAGGGAAACAGAAGATCTATTTTTGTAATGCTATGTCTGCCGTTCCAATTTTTATCGTGACGATTTGCTAGCAACCATCACATTCCTTTCCTGAATTTTGATTATTTTTCAGAGAATTCCCGATTTTTTCCAGATTTTTTCCCAACATTACTAAATTCCTGACGTTTTCCCTGAGTCCCGACTTTTCCAGAATGGTAGACACCCTGTATAAATTGTCATTAGGGGGCCTATGCCCGAAAACATTTGAGTTTCAGTCGCACCACGTGAAACTCGTCTGAGCGATCTCGCACCATGAGCTTTCGATATGGAATTCGATAAGCCCAATGCATCTTCGAAGAGGGATGTGTGAGTGAGAGAGGAACCACGAGTGGAAACAGTGAGCAGGCGAAAAGAGAGATGGGTGTAGCCTCAGACAATGTTGCAAATGACAAACCATGGGGTATTTTTCTTCTCCAACACAGGCCCAATAAGGGTCTAAAAGAAGTAAAGCATATCTTGGCAACATCGTGTTCAAACCACCTCTCTCGGAGGTAGTTCTCCTCCCCTGCAGCAGTGGAGACTTTCGAACTGTTCTGGAGTTTCCTAAAAGGTACCCACCCCACACATTTCAGGCCTGCCTTTCAGCCAAGATATTTGATAAGGTAGCCGGGAATGGCCAGGCAGAGCCAAAGGGAGGAAGAAAGAACTGGCAATGAGTGGCCTGGTATTTAAATTTACAATTTAAAAATTAAAACATGCACTCACTCACGCACTCTTCTCACGGGTTTGCTGTAGAAACAAATTACCGTGAGGGCTCAATCACTCACACAATCAGGTTTGCGAAGAATTAACTTACGCCAGTGACTTAATTCTTCGCAAACCTGATTGTGTGAGTGATTGAGCCCTCACGGTAATTTGTTTCTACAGCAAACCCGTGAGAAGAGTGCGTGAGTGAGTGCATGTTTTAATTTTTAAATTGTATTTGTTTTTGTTCTTTAATTGTGTGAGTGGGTCACTAGCGTAAGTTAATTCTTCGCAAACCTGATTGTGTGCGTGATTGAGCACTCGTTGTAATTTGTTTCTACAGCAAACCCGTGAGAAGAGTGCGTGAGTGAG
Source organism: Pyrrhosoma nymphula (assembly GCA_963573305.1). NCBI lineage: Eukaryota > Metazoa > Arthropoda > Insecta > Odonata > Coenagrionidae > Pyrrhosoma > Pyrrhosoma nymphula. The sequence goes on along the minus strand of OY754330.1, from coordinate 63,859,003 downwards.
TGCATGTTTTAATTTTTAAATTGTATTTGTTTTTGTTCTTTAATTGTGTGAGTGGATCACTGGCGTAAGTTAATTCTTCGCAAACCTGATTGGGTGCGTGATTGAGCCCTCGCGGTAATTTGTTTCTCCAGCAAACCCGTGAGTAGAGTGTGTGAGTGAGTACTTGTCTTAATTTTTAATTTTTGTTATCTTTTGCTTTTTTGTCCGGTCTGGTTAACTAACTAACTAACCTTTCAACACCCTATTCATCCCTCCTTTCCCTCCCCGTTTTTTGCCCATCAAAGAGTACCACTGTCATAGAATTGCTCTCATTTTTTCTGGTCAAACTAAAATAATGAAAATAGAGTGAACTATACAAAACATGTCTTTGGGGCACACCAAACCATAAACAGCAATTCTTAATACAGTAGAGCGTCAATAATCCGGACGTCAAAAATCTGGACCATCGATAATCTGTATTCACATCCGTCAAAAAATAAGTTGAACTGAAAACAATGTGCATATTTGTCAAAAGTGTTGATGTGAGACTTGGCACGGTCGTCAGCCACTACAATTGGGCAGTTAATTTAATGGTTTTATTTAACTACATTACTGAAGTGAATTACTGTTTTTACGGTTTTTAGCAAAGTTTCTTTATGTTTAAGGCATCAAAAACGGACTTTTTTTGTTCTGTTCGAAAATCCAGACATTTTGACAATCCAGACTGGGTCCGGTAACAATTGATCCAGATTATCGACGCTCTACTGTAGTTATCATAGACCATATATATCTGTGCATAGAATTTTATACAGCAAAGGACAAAATGTCTTAGCAGAAGCAAGGTGAAGACAAATGCTCACAAATTCTAATTAAAATACTGCTTGGCATGGTACTCCCAAATGATTGTATTCAGCAGCTGATAAAAGGATAATTGTAGGTTGAAATTCAGGTTATGGCTAAAGACACACTCAGCAATATAAGAGCTGCATGTGGTTTTATGGGAATCAGATCCTTACAAGAAATCAAATTAGACACGAGAAGGAAATTTACCATAACGACGATGAGTGAAATCTAAATGCTGCATAGATTAGTGAAAGGCAGTTTAATGACAATTCATATAATGTTCCATTATTACAATACATTTCCATCTCATTATTCTACACTTGGCTTATAAATACAAATTTTGCTTTAAATAATAAACTTCCTTAGTAAATATATGTATGTATTAGGTATTACATCACACATCACCTAATACCTCACTAGAGATCTGATCCAATATTCAAAATTACCCTTCTCACCATCAAAAGGAAATAACATAATTCTTTCTTACCTTAAGGTGGGCTAATCTATCCTGAAAATCATCATAGTTGGCTCCTATAGTTTTTCTTAGCCATTGGAAAGTGTCTTCAACATTCCACTTAACTATTTTTCGGCTTTCAGAAGAGACATTTCTGAAAATGAATCAACAAAAAGTTCTTAGTTTGAAGAGAATACATAAGATTGAGGTCTATACTGGCATTAACTCACCCAAGGCAACTTTAGACAGCTATGATCAGCATTAAGACTTGTTTTGACATGCAATGCTAAGAATAGACCCAGAAACTAGGAGTAGACCATAGACTATGTACATGTATCTTAATATAACAACTTACAGTACTTATAAATAAGAATAAAAAGGAGAAATAAAGAAGAAAACAGGATAAAAATACTGGCCAAGATATTCAGCCATGGAGAACTGCAGATAAAGGGGGAGCAAAAGGTCTAAGTCAACTAATTAAAAGTTGACAGGGAACAAGAACAAGGAGTAAGTAGAAGAATGTGGAAGAGACTGGAGAAAAAACATCTAAACCTCTTTAGTGTAATGGATGTTTTTCAATGAGTTTTTATAGAACAGTTAACATTTGCAAAATTAATACATTTCAAATGACCATTTGTAGAGTGTTTTCCATTTCAAAGTGAACCAGTGCATTACCAGACATCTTTAAGGGTTTTTAAATTGCAAATGTGGATATATTCAATTACATATATACAATGGTTATTAGGGTACAAAATCCTTGGGATAATGAATAATAAACTCTACAAATAAACTGAAGTGCTTATTTCAATAATATGATGGCAGAAGAGCAAGTCAAAATCTCATGATTGAATGCACAATATCTCCTGCCACCCACACCCAATGCTTTTAGATGAACTTCTAGCCCACCTCAGCAATATATAGCTCGGCATTAACTGTTTGAAAGTAATTCATTTGTTCGAGTAGCCCCAGGCTAATAGTAGGATGATCTTCAGGTCATATCCAATCATCTCTGTATAATTTCTTGAACATAGAATACCACCTTTCATCAGATGAAGATGAAATAAGTGCCCAAAATTTACATACATGATTCCTTTCTTCAGTAGCTGATGATTTTCAAATAAGAATGATTATTAGTCCTATTTATATGCCAGATAAGCTGCCACAAACTAAGTTTCCAATAATCCCAGGGACTGAGGCAATGCTTAACATCAAGCTCAGCAATGAGATGAGTGTGCAGTGACAAAGTGAGTTGAGGTAGAAGAAAGGGAAGACCTTTCTGTGAATGAGTCACTCTCCCTCCCCAGTTAAATAGGTTGACCGTCTTCTTCTTCTCAATATCTTCCACTCCCTCAGTTCTTCCCTCTACTGTTTTTCCTTTACTTCAATTCTAAGCGCTGCCTTGACAACAGCTGGCTTAGTGGAATAACGAATGTGATACCAGCTGAGGTGAGAGCCTCCTCTGACAGTCCATCCATCGGAAAGGTTGAGAAAACACAACAATTTAGAATTTATCACCGGTTGTTTATTTTAGGTGAATTCTTCTCAACAGAATCCAAGTCACGAATAAAGGGAGCTTACTGTGGAAACACATGAAGGTCATCACATCACAAAAGAGCATAAGTGTCTTCAGCTGGATATAATACCAGGTTTTCGGAACTACCTGCCAAGTGCATGTGAGGAGTAAAATTCCATAAGAGTTTGGGTAAAGATTTGTATTGTGCTTGTCTCATCTTTTGGCAAATGCTTCCATGTAACCACACTAGATCAATGAGTAATATCTGCAGGTTATGATTTCCGCATTCATAACTGGAGCTGAAATTAACTGCACATGGCAATATTTACATTATTTACTTATAAATTACAATGCATTTACAATCTCACATTTTTTTAAAATTCGTCCTTCAGTTTATGTGTTTTACTGTAATACGAGGCCCAATAATATCTAGACTACATTAAATTTTCATGTCTAGGATACATTATATGTATTTTCATAATTTTCAAGGTCTTCTTGATTTTAATCATAATAAATATGGTCTGCTGAATAGTAAATGTATTTCCCCGACACTGTCAACTTTTGTTTATCATCCATAAATGATGAACATTTTGCGACAAGTAGTTACAATCTAACCACAAATTACAGAATTTTCCTGAATATAAATTGAATGTTGCGACTCTCAAGGAGACCATTATATATGGAAGACATGTGAAAACTATGTACTTGCCATACAAAAAAATCAGCAACAGTGATTCCCAATGGCAATCCAAAAAATTTAATCCAAATTTAAAATGACGCACATGCAAACACAATGCAAGTTTCTGGTAGTTATGACTGCCCACATGACTGTCTTCACTGGCCTGTTCATAAAGTGAATGTTGCCATAGTGAGAACTGCTCATAAAGGGGGGGGGGAGGGCACTGTATTAGTATATGCTAAAACACAACTATTTATACGGAGGAAATATAAATGCAATCTTGATTCCATAAACACCCAACACACAGTCAAATCTAAGGCCAAGTGCTTAGAGAATAGGATTTATTTTACCTGCAGCAAAATTAATGCAAATATTTCTGTCAGAGAGACAATTCTCACCAGAATTTTCTAATTCCCTCAGAAAGAATTATTTTCTTTGGCAAGAGATAGACAATTTCATTGACATCTAATATATACATTACAAACATTTTAGCTTCTATCTGGCCTAATACTCACTCACTCACAAACCATATTCCAGGCTCCAAGAGAGAGCCTATCCAAAAATAGAAACACTCTGCATGAAGATGTTGACAATCAAAAGTAAATTTCCTTTCAAATCATTACCTTAAGAGGATATTTATTTAATATGGCAGAAACTTGAAGAGTAGCTCTGCACAATCCTAGGGCATCAGCTACAGTTCAGTTGGATCGAGCAACTAAGACCCGGCCCTATTCAATCAAATCAGTACAATGGGGCGTGCGGGTGTCTACATTTCAGTGGAAACGATAGTACAGTTCTGTTAAAAAAAATCGTACCGCCAAACATTTCTAAGTCCCCAGTTTTCGACGATGTGGCATCGTGGCTGAACCACGCCCCCCTGTGATGGAGAGCAACAACCTTTCCAAGCGGAACGAGACCCCTCCCTCCGAGTAGCTGGGGGAATTGAACCACCCACCTAAGGAAATTTTTGACCTGCGAAAAGGATTATTTCCGACGGGAGGGGTAAGGTTTCTTTTCTTGTGATGTGTGAGTAAGAAGAAAAAGGAAGATCTGCAACGTTCAGACGCGCCAAGATCCCTCGCACACGACAGATGCAAGCAGCCACGGAAAACAAAAGCCTATCTTAGGTCTCAATCCCTGGAGTTTCTTATGAGCATTTTAATTTATACTCGTTGTTTGAAGCCTTTGTAATCTAGTTCGAATTCCCACCATATTATTCTTTTGTAATGAGGAAGTCAAATTTGAGTTGGAGAAATAAGTCAAATTGTGTGACTGCCCCACGTGTTCCGGTGCCGTGGGCAGGCAGTCAGCCTTTGAACGCCATGTGGAACGGTTCTGTTTGAGAGTCTTTTTTGTCATAAAATCATAATCTTGACGTTTTGGATTTTTCTTTTATCGTGATCCGTCTGGTCCTTCGTCCCCTTCATCAAGTACCCATCGCGTACACTCGTATTCATTAACGTAAAATTTTTCAAATGTTTGACGCATTTTCGTTTTCTGGAAGTCCTTGCGATATCGCAATCTATATTATATTTGAAAAGGTGTAATATATTCTGGATCAAAACTAGATCACTCAATTTCGCTCTGAAGTAACCGATAATGTCCGGCTCGAATTTGAGCGCACAACTGTCCTTGCAAAGCATCAAGGGAAAGCATTTTCTATGGGCGATATATTTCTGCACAAACAATTGTTTAATTTTAAAATGAGCTTTGAATTTCACATTCTTTTAGCAAATAATTTCGTGATAATTCGAGGCTCAGAAAGAAGGACATGCAGATTGAAAAAGGCACCTTTCGCACTCATCTCATCCTTCTTGTGAATTCAGTCGTTTTATTATCCAATGCAGAACTTCAAATACGTGTATATTATGTGTTCACTAATTACATTATACCATATATGAATGACTTGAGCTGGCTGATCTTAGATTAGTGGTTGTATCAGTTTCATGTGGTCACCCTTTTGCTTCACCGCCATTACTGCGTTTTCCATTCGCCATAGGTCAGATTTTTCTCATGCGAGATCTATAGAAAAAACATTCGTAATAGCACTTTCTACAATGCGTTTTGTGGCTTTTTTCCCGACTTAATTACCTAAGCAGCAAATATTTTATGGCAAAGTAAAGAAAATTGAACCAAAGTCCTGTAAAACCTGCAGAATTAATGATGATGTTTTGAAAGTATCAGGAATTTTGATACCGCAAGGACTCCCAGAAAAAGAAATCCAAATACTATATATTTAGGATCAACCTATTGTAAGCATATAACGCTAATTAATACCAGTACGAAACTAATGAAAAACGAAACGTGGAAGGGGGATGTAAGCCAATGAAGCCAGCATTTCGTTTCCGCACTTCCTAGCTGCTGCGAATGGGAGATCATGTAAGTTTTCACATGTATGGGCCGCTTCCACACATCCACATAATGTACGGAATAGGCTCGACTGACCACAACGCTGCTTCTTCGCTCCCAGTGGAATAAGAAGTCACTGCTCTCTTTGTCACTTTTTGGCAGTTTAGGGCCTTTCTTCAAGCGAGGGTGATGGAATGGGCTTCCTTTGGTTCGGAATGTTTATTGTTCTCTCAGGAAAGATTAGAAGGACCAAAGGGGTGGTGCCTCTATGCAAAGATCTTCGCTAATACAGTTAACTCACTAACTGAGTAGATTGAAAGAGGCATTTGGGAGAGATGAAAAGTGAAATTATTGGCATCACGTTACTTTTATGGTAACAAGGAAATTTAATCCATATCCAACGCTAAACAATAATTGAGTACTGGCTGAAGTTCATGATTGAGTGGATCGAAAGTTTTTTTTCCTAGGCATTCCAATATTTGAATTAAAATAGCATCGAGCTACTTACATCCGAAGATATTTGAAGTGAATATGGCTTCCCTTGCCTATCGAGAAAAAAATGGAAAATCAAAAAAGCGCAGACATATAGTTCCAAGCATAGCAAAAGAACTTGATATGATATTGGATACTCTTGAAAGCTCACTGCTTTAAAATGAAAACATTAATTAGTAATACTTTGCACATAAATACATCGTCCCTGAAATTCTCTTTCCCAGAATACTTTGCGATGATAGGTGTGCACTAAAATTTGAGCCTGACATAATGGGTTACTACAGAGCAAAATTGAGTGATCCAGTTTTAAATCCCTTATCCAAACTATTGTTCTTTTATTGTTAATATCACTCATTCTTGTAGCTAGTTGTGTATTGAAATTCCACCCACACCAGATTTATCTACGCACCTAATTATATCAAAGAAAAAGTTGTAAGCGCACTTCTGAAAGATGCGTTTCCTGGCTTACTTTCGGAAAGAATTAGCAGCCATAAGCAGAAATTAAACAAAAGTCCGAAATGAAGTAAATGACTAAAAACAATTCGCGAAAGTTCAAATACAAAAGGGATTTCACTGCCACAAAAATATGAGATAGCAAAATTAAGTCGAAATTGCGATAATTCTTAACATTAATGAATGCGCTTGCAAATTTAAATAATAATAAAAACGAGTCCGTATCATTTCCAAGATGTCATATTTAATTCTTGTCATTTTACCCTATCTTGGTTCAGTTTTTTCCTTGGAATCATTTACTGTTTCTGGAATTAAGTTTGGAGAATATCCACAATGCACATCGTAGGAGTTTCTTTTACGAATTTTTCTCTTTCAATTAATCGCACATTGTGTGTGATAAAATCTGGCTTAATGGGAATTCAGAAATTCAGTAATGGCGGTGAAGCAAAGGGGAGACAAACCTTATACGATACGGAGCCTTATACGATCGCCATAGGTAAGAGGCGTTTGAAATTATTAGGAGCTCGGAGACAAAACTCAGTCAATCATGTTGTTGCTCTCCGTCACAGGGGGGCATGGTTCAGCCACGATGCCATATCGTCGAAAACTGGGGATTCAGAAATTTTCGGCGGTACGATTTTTTTAACAGAACTGTACATATGCATATACAATACGAAAATGTTTGTGCTTTGTTTCCCAGGTATACTTAGGGTGAACCTACCACGAAAAACTAGTATGTACCAACAGGTAAATATCATGAGATCTGGTAAACATTGCAATTTAAAAGCTTTTTTCCATAAAGATATATGGTCACAACTACTTAGTTTCTGAGTTATGGAAATGCAAAAGTATATAACATTTTGCTATGGCCATGAAATAACTTTTTTCAATCGAGTATTCTACCAGCTGATTGGGAGGTTTTTGGACAGTCCTTATCCTAACATCCTAAATTCTGGTACATCGTCTTGCTTTCCCTCCTATATATGTCCTGTCATTAACTCCCTCTTAAATTCTTAATATTGTCTATCTCTTCTTATTTTGTCCAGAAGTCCTATCCTCTTCCCTCCTCTTCCACACTTCCCCAGTGTTCTCCTATCTACCATCCTCTTCAGCATGCCCTGTCCTTTCAAAACCTTCTCCATCCATCTATTTTGCCTTCTGCGACCCTCCACCACCAGCATCCTTTCCTCTTCAAAAACATCCAATACCTCCTGGTTTATCCGCCTCGCCACTCAGTTCACCCTCTCCATACTTCTACAAACCCACATTTCAAAGGCTTCAAGTCCACGTACATCCTCCCTTCGCAATAACCAAGTTTCCCACCCATACAGCTACACCTCCTTGATTATGACAGATAAACAAAAGGGGAAACAGAAGACCTCATTTCGTAATTTTATGTTTACGATCCAATTTTTATCGTGACGCTTTACAAGCAACCATCACTTATCCTTTTCCCGAATTTTGGTTATTTTCATGCGAATTCCTGGCTTTTTCCAGATTTTTTCCTGACATTACTAAATTCCTGACTTTTCCCCAGATTTCCGACTTTTCCCGACTGGTAGCAACCCTGACTAATAAAAGTTAAGGTGTTTCCATTGGAATTGTGTGCGTCAAAACAAATACTAAATTTGCCCTTTTATTCGGTTTAAAAACCATACTTTCACTGATGTCATGTGTTACCTATTGAAAATCAAAATTAAGTTACAACATATACAGATTATTCCACAAATATATTTTTAATGATCCAAGTTGTCCCAGCCATTGGAGCCAACTGTAGCGCCTTTTCTATAGAATGACCATGTTTTCACTTCAAATATCACAGTGAATAGCTAATAATGCAAAAAAGGTGGTAAGATGCCTTTATTTTATTTTTAACTAATTTCTCCGGAGTTTTCCCTCATCATAGACAGTTTTATGTGAATATGGCATTTATATTACATGGAAGAATACTATTTTTCCTAGTGTTTCTCCCATTTAGCACCATGTACATAATTTTACATTCAATTTGTGAGAAAATAGTGAGGAAAGGCAGATTTTGTAATTCATATCAAATACAGGACAAGTTTTTCTATAAGTTGCCAGAATATGAATGAAATGACATGTAAGTCATTTTATGGCGGAACCTCCTTAAGTACAGCTAACAAGCTAAGTACAGCTTACAGCTTAAATACACCTAAAGTAAATGTGCCTCTGCACGCAAAAACCAAAACTTAATTCCCTTTGCTTAAACACCTTTTGAAGAATAATATGGATAAAATGGTTCATCCTCTAATTAAGTAAAATTTGAAAATCAATTACCTTGACTCAATGAGTTTCTTAGCAGCCTCGGCATATCTTGAGAGTTGCTTCCTTGCATCGGCGGTAAATTTTGGCTTGTTCAGCTTGATGGGAATGTCATTCATCACTTCTCGGTACAATGATAAAGATATGCCAGGGGGTGAACACCGGCATGGGAGCAGTGGATCCGTGGGTGGTGTAGTCAGCTGCGTGATGGATGATGGAGAGCTGCCAGGACCGGGTGCCGGGGGAAGTCCGTGAAGCCCAAGGCCGGCACCAATCCCTACTCCATCTTCGGCTACCTTCCTCTCCATGAGCCACCGGTTGAAAGACTCCCTCGGAGCATTTATGGACTCCCGCGAATGACAAAGCTCTTGATATGTCTGCCGCAACTTAGCTGCCAGAGAGCATCTTAAGGCCTCAATGTCAGGGTGGGGATGTGGCAATGCCGTTGGTAACCGTTCATAAATAATTACATTTGTGGCAACTTCTAGATCCCATGGACCCCTGCAATGACCAACACAATGCAATGAATGAAAGTGATGATAATAGTCATTCATGTTTCAGGTGCAAAATTATTAACAGAGAAATGCTCTGTCTACATCATTGAAAGTTAAACTTCAAGAAAAGATAGTTGTTAAGAGGTGAACAGGGCTGAATATATGATTCAATGGAATTAAATGAACACAGAATGGAAAATAATGGGGACAAAAAATAGCTTTACTGTAGAAATGAGAAGAGTTGATGAGAGATGAGAACATTCAACACTGTGATTGCAGATTAATATGAAAAACAATGAATTGCAAATATATGCATGCCAAACACCAGAATATTATTATAGCCTTCATATAGGTATTTTAACCATGTTGAATGCAAACATCATAGGGTATTTTAAGACAAGGTTCACCTTTAGTATCAGAAAACTACAATGACAAAAAAATAAATGATTTTGCCAAGAATAAAATTTATAATGAACGTATTGAAATTAATTTGAAAATTGACCAACAGGTATATGTATCCACAAGGATGTAAAAAAAAACACTGAATGGAATTTTTTTTAAATTTATTAGATGAAAACAGCAGTATTTTTCATACCTCTCCACTATTTTATATTTACCTATATAGGATAGTCTTATGTTCTTAACAATTATTTCTATAACACCCTCCTGAACGCAGGAGTCATTCTCACACTTTTCTCTACAAGTCACAAACCTCAATGCAAACAAACCAACCAGTACTTTGGCAGACACGGTGATTAAAGTTTAACATATAAGACTTGGTAAGAAGCATTATGAACATTTATAGCTGGCTTTATGATGTATGCTTAACTTTAATGCAAAATGACAGCCTTTAAGTTAATGCGATGGAAACTGAGAGTCTTGGTTTTGGTTCAAACATTAGCCAGTCTGTTAGTTGACGTGGTCATTATTGATGGGAGAGTGAATCCAAATGGACCACTATGCCAAGAAAATGATTAACCAGTAACTACAAAACCAGACTTTAGTGTTTTAAATTGTATGAAAGAGTTATGTGGTACACATTGCAATAGTACTTTTCCCAGGATATTTACTCGATGCAGAACACCTTTGCTCTAAATTTACCATGACAAATGAATGTATTACATAGACCTGATGCATTTCCGCCATATGCTGGTGGTGAAGTCTATTTGAGATCACCACTGGTTCAAATTCTGCATTGCTGCCGATAATTGAGCTGTCTATTGTCTTCAGCACTGAAGACGATGGACAACTCAGCCATTGAAAAATCCCCAGCAATGTAGAATTTGACCCGGTAGAGATTCCATATAGACTTCAGAAGTATGGCATACATTACTGAAGTTTTACTTAACCCCCAGCACTCATGCACGAAACAAAAAAAAAACATTTATTCCACACTCACGCAAGGAAAAACTTCTTAGCCATCGGACTTCCAAGAGATTCCTCGGAAGCTCTTCGCTTGGCTACTGGGTGCGTGACTCCACCTGGAGGTGGTATCATGGGGCCGTTGGAAGATGGCATAGCTCCAACCATTCCTGGTGGGATAACACCGCCGCTTCCTGGGCCACATTGGATTCCCAATGGGTCAGTTATGGGGTCAAACTACAATTGGCAAACATATACAGTGGTGAGATGAAAAAGGCCACTTATATGCAAATTCAGGCATAGGTCTATGATCCAATTAGAATCTATAAACGATGTGTACGTCAGTGCATGAATCTACCCTAGACACAAAAATATTCCCAAAAACTCATGTACTTACAGATATTCTTGTCCTCGCATAGCAAGTATATAGTATTAAAATATACACATGGGAAATTATGATTTCTTTTGCTATAGATAATCACCCTTTGATCAGTGATTCAACTCAGAGATTAGAAGAACCATTGGTTGGCTGGCTGGTTATTTGGGGAGGTGACAGACACCATTGACGATAGCAAAATAGACTGGCAAGGGCAAGATAATTTAGTGAAAGGCACAAAGGTGCCTAAGAGTCTACAAATAAACACTCCACCTGAAGGATAAAGAACTAGCCTTAAGTGCTTTCCACATGCCACTTAAATTGGGATTTCACTGGAAATCTCCACTGCAGGTAGTGTTCAAATCCATGCCCTCAGGAAGGATAGCCAGTACTGTAGCCAGCAAGCCATTCTGACTCCCTAATTTTCTCTGCAGAAGAGTCGCTGATTGGTTACTTATCCATGACACATAGATTGCATCAATTTACATAAATATATATATTAAAAAAAGAATGGGCACTGACAGCATGTCTAAATGGCACTCACTTTCAAGTGAAAAAAAAGTATTTCATACAACTTGAATGGTTAGCGAGTGGACTTTGTGGAATTTTATGTGTTTAAAGGAATAAACTTGGTATATTTCACAGTATTATGTGAAAAAACCATTCCCCGCTGAAAATAACCCAAGGTATTGAAACTGGTCAGGCTTGCATGCAATAAAAGTGTGGAATACATTCATTTGAGCATAATAATTAGTTCCACAAAATTGAAAATGGTGTTCACATAATAATATGATACAATCATTCCACCAAATATTGAATTTTTTATACTTTTTCATCATTGTTAATTCCAGGAATTGACAAATGTATTCCTGTAGGGCAGAAATTTTCCTGTTTTAGATCATGGCATATGTCTGTTTCTTGTGAGCTTGTTCGCTTTATTGATTTGATGTTTTTATACTTTGGGTCAAAACCATCTATGTTACCACCTGACCAAATGGTCGACTTGTAACTATTGCAATAATAATAAATGGGTACATAAGTGCCCCAAAAGGTGATGGCTAGCAAAAGTAGAGGTGAGTTATGGAAATGGCTAAATGTCAAATGAAAGTGAAAGGCAGGGTAAATGAGCAGTTGCAAAAAGGGTAGGTGACAGATGGGGGTACATGCTGTGAAAGCCTGTTTTCCGAGCAAAAGCAGCCCCAAAAGTGGCAGATGGATAAAAATACCTCAATGATGTAATTCAAAGCCAAACTATGGTAATGAAATGTGGAGCAAGAGTAATGAAAGCCATCTACCATGATACAAATCTCTAGATTTTAAACAAATCTTCATATTCCTTCCAGTGATATTTTTCAATAAGTAATGATCTTTTTCTTAGATCTTTCGTAAGTCATTCAAACATGTAACAACCTGGTTCCATCTCCAGTGCAGCTGCATAGGTCAGCGTTTCATGACATGTTTCTCTCCCATTACAGGAGGCATCTCCAGGCTTTGACCTTGTTAAAAAACCCTGTCCTACCCAGTTGCACCTGCAGATGGCACTAGATACAATGAGACACTGTGAAAGCCTTGCTCTAATGTTACGAACAGGAGTTAACAAAAATGCAAATTTATGAATTTCAAGGATGATACAGTAGAAGGCCACTATAACGAGGGTGACTTATAGCGAGGAGGGAATATTTCTGCCAGATCACCACAATGAATCTGTCTTTCCCTGATTGTCGTCCGGGTTGCATAACTTGTGGGTGTCATTTAACGTAGGTGAGATGACGATATACTACTGTCCGTTGCAAAATTCTGTCACCCGAGTTTGAAGACTAATATCTCACAGATGGCTGAATCGATTTTAAAATGGAGTACATCACATTAAAGCTTGTTTATTTCTGCGTTTATTGATGGTGCACAAAACTATTTACCGATAATATTTATTTCCGTGTGTGCTTAAAAACAGAATTTTAGCGCATTTTTCCGGGTACCGGACGGATGCATCACATTTACGGCTTCGTAATAACAACATGGATCAAGATATCGAAATTTCCTTTTCAAATATCGTAGCAAAGATTTTTTTTAACAATTATACGAAGTTTCATATTATTTAATGCATTTGTATTTTAGTTATAGGTGCAAATTCACGGATCCGTTATTTTCCGTTCCGCGCATCCCTGAAAACCGCCGTTTGGACCTTATTCAATCTCTCGAGTTCATCATCAAGAATCCACTGATAAATTCTTAAAGGAATTCGTTGGTTAATCAATATCGATTAACATTTATTTTGGAAAAAGAGTGCGTTGAACTGCTAGGAGCCTGCACAGAAGAGAAAGGGAGAGGCGCGCGCTGTTGCCCAGTCAGAGGGTTGTCCGTCTGGCACGCGAGGAATTAACTACTGCAAGTATTTACCGGCGGGGGAAAACTACTTCGCTTGAAATAACATACTGTAGCAGACGATAAAAATTGCTATTGTATTGTCCTTCGAATTACTCCAACAGTGAAGTGATCAACCTCAATTTTATTGCGGCCTCTTCGATGAAGTTGCCGTTTCTTCGGCGACGGTGTGCTTCCCGTTGCATCGTCGGGGATGTTTTCCCGATTCCTAGACGATATTTTCTTCACAGCGTCAAGAGTTATGCCAAGGCACTCAGAAGCATAACGATATGTGGGATATCTTTTGTCACCACATTTCTCGGCTTCTCGACGAAAGAAACAAATAGCGCTTAAAACCATTCTTAACTCCGTCTCCGAAAAATTGGCACGAGGAGGCATATCGTTGGTATGTTTCCAAACAGATCTAAAATGACACTGATGACCATTCTTAAAAATGACCCTTTCTGCCACTATTTACCGAGTCCAAATGACTCATGCCAAGAGATAGGATGACCCCGCAGGTAATGCTTGTAGTGGAATGCCTCGTGCGCCTTACGGACAACCCTATGACTGGGCAACAGCGCTCGTCTCTCCCTTTCTCTTCCGTGCAGGCTCCTGGCAGTTCAACGCGTTCTTTTTCGAAAATAAATGTTAATCGATATTGATTAACCAACGAATTCCTTCAAGATTTTATAAGTAAATTCATGATGATCAACTCGAGAGCTTGAATAAGGTCCAAACGGCAGTTTTCAGGGATGCGCGGAACGGAAAATAACGGATCCGTGCATTTGCACCTATAACTAAAATACAAATGCATTAAATAATATGAAACTTCGTATAATTGTTAAGAAAGATCTTTGCTACGATATTTGAAAAGGAAATTTCGATATCTTGATCCGTGTTGTTATTACGAAGCCGTAAATGCGATGCATCCGTCCGGTACCCGGAAAAATGCGCTAAAATTTTGTTTTTAAGTACACACTGAAATAAATATAAACGGTAAATAGTTTTGTGCACCATCAATAAACGCAGAAATAAACAAGCCTTAATGTGATGTACTTCATTTTAAAATCGATTCAGCCATCTGTGAGATATTAGTCTTCAAACTCGGGTGACAGAATTTTGCAACGGACAGTAAGTTTCAGTAATTTGCAACAAGCTATCACTCAGAAAGGCAAATGAAACTTGAACGGATGCACTCCCAAGTTTCGATGCTGTACCATATCAACTGTCACGAAAAACATGGGCATATTGAACCAGAAAGATGTGAGACAAGTGAGTTTTTGGAAGGAAAGGATTCATTTGTGTCTGAGTGGAAGGTCAATGAGAGAGAAAGATTCCAGAGCAGCAGCAGGCTAACCCCTCTAGCATCCACTCTCAACTTCCTTCTACTACTACTCCCTCACCACTTGACCTTCATCTCAGACACCAACGACAAATCCCCAAATGCCCGGTGCACACTACTATCTTACAGACGATCGTACCTATGCCACATGCATTCACACTACTTTAGCTTTACAGCCATGAATCATGCACTGCCCTCTCCAGGAATTGCTGTGAATGAGTGAAAAGTGTGCAGTTAAAGCTGGGTTCACATGGATGGAAAATGGAATGGCAATGGAAAATAGTCTAGCCAATCACAGGTCAGAGGAAAGTGAAGGGGTGGAGCTTTTGCTCGTGGGATGGGCGAACTGATAGCAGGATTCACATGAACAGAAAACAACACAGAAAGCAAAGCGAAGAGACAGAAATCGGGTGAGCGGAAAAGAAGAATGGTGTTCACAAGCACACAAAACAGCAGAAAACATATAGTAAACATGGTGGGTGTGCGCATCCTCATCTAGAAGCATTTACTGAAGAACAACACCTGATGCAGAAGTTATACGTAGCATTAAATATACATTTTAAGAATATTCAAGAAATTATATCATTATCTGTAATAAAATTTGTATCACAAGACGTCTTTGGTACGTACTAAGAATGAAATCACAATAAATCACATAACTCAGGAAACATTTTAATATGGCTTAAAACTTAATTCGAGGCATGAATGGCAAGATATTCTGTTGATACATTAAAGTTAGGATCAGTTAAATACACCAATTATAATTAGAGTCAATTCCTATGCATATAGAAATATACTTTAGTGAAAAACTGTGTTGGGATTCATGTATCTTTTACAATACTTTTTTATAAATGATATTTTATCTTTGACAATAAAATTTGACATTCCATCATAATTTTCCGCGGCATTCAGATGAATGCTTTTCCATTTCCAGGTTTTGACCACTTAGGTTACTTTTTGAGAGACAACAGTTTCACCCATGTTCCAACAGGCGTCTTCAGGTCCAAGTGCCGGGACATTAATTCAGCCACGTTAATAGAGGCCTTCCGTTGCCCTCCATGCTCTGTGATTGGCTCTTTTCTTATAGCCAAATTCTCTTCCTCACACTGGAAAGATGGTAAACATCTTCTCTGTTAAAGTTATCCTTTGCTTTACTTATTTCTATGGATTCCCTAATCAGCCTAGGATAATAGTTTCTCTTTGGATATCTATTCTGCCTTGCCAACATTAATTTTATGGCCAGGCTTGCTCCAGGCATGCTCAGCAATCGCTGATAAACTGAAATGCTTATTTCTAGTAGCTCTTTCATGCTCCTTCAGGTGTGACTTCATGGACCTGCAATTCTCGCCTACGTAGGACCTCCTGCATGAGCATGGCACCTCATAGACTTCCTTGGAGAGTTTCTGAGTAATTTTCTCCTTTGGCCTTTAGTAAATTAGATAATTTGGTTAGGCAGTTGTATCTTGTGATAATATTATGTTTCCTCAGTACTTGAAACACCTTTTCACTCGTCCCAGCGATATAAGGTATCGTGGCATAGGCCTTGCGATCTTCAGTGTCGCTCAATTTTTCATTACTGTGGGTGGTGTCAAAATGCCTCTCTTCCTTGGCGACCCTTTTCAGGACCATGGTTCTCCTGTATCTGTTCTTCTGCAGGGCTGTCAACTAATGTTTATTTTCTGCAGCTAAGGATTTGGCATCTGATAGTTCGTAGGTACAGTGTGCCAGAGTCGCCTTCCTGAATACAGCCATTCCATTTAAAGTGAGCCCAAATATGGAAAATATAAAAAATGTTTTTGTTCTACAATTTTAAATTCAGACTTAGCCAGGTTAAATTGAGCATATTTATTTATCAAAAACAGCAACTAAGGCCTTTACATTGGGTTCCATAAACATAATAAATTAAAAAACAACAACAAAAAATTAATCAATCAAATATACTTAGCCATTACCAAAATTCAAAAGAAAAAGTGAATTTTACTCATAATGGAAAGCAGAAAGAGTAATTAGGTTACACCCAGAAATTTAATATGTCACACCCGTAACTTATTAAAAAATTCATAACTAGAAAAATAATGCTTTTGGATACTTCTCCATTAGTTTCAACTAAAGAACAATTACTCTTATACTACTGATATTAATACCAATATTTAATGTATAAGCTATTCATATATTTGACAGGTTAAAGAAGTCTATGTTATTGAGTGTCATTTGTGTGAGTCACACACGGAACCAAAGTTTTATTCCAATTACAACGGTGCTATTTAATTTTTTATATTGCAATTTAAGAAGTAAATTACCTTCTTCTATGGCTAACTAAATATGTACTCCAGTATATTTTAGTTGAAGTATTTGATGTGAAAATTTAAAATTAAACGCTCATAAGTCACACCCGGAACCAATGGAATGGCTGAACACTGCATGGCCCAGGCTTCCGTCATCCTTCCTTTTCACCAATATGTCTAGGAAGGGTCTGCCTGTTGTTTTCCGTCTCCATAGTGAATTTTATCACCAGGTGCTGATTGTTGAGGTGAAGTAGGAATTTATTTAGCTCTTCTATACCGTGTTGCCTGATCACAAACGTATCGTCCACGTACCTAAGCCATAGCTTAGGTTTCTTCACATAGACTTTGATAGCCAATTGTTTGAATCTCTCCAGGCATGAGTTGACAATCACTGGGGAGAGAGGTGACCCTATGGCCACCCCTTCGCATTGTTCATAAAAGTTCTTGTCCAAAAGGAAGTATGAATTCCGTAGGCAGTACTCCACCAATGTAGGGAAGTCTTCTGGAATGCCCGAGGATGTGAGCTCCTTAACGATCTCCACCGAATCTTGGATTGGGATGTTGGTGAACATGGATGAAATGTAAAAACTGACCATGATGTTGTTCTTGCTTATGGTCACCCCCTTCAAGATTTCAATGAAATTAGCAGAATTCCTTACGAAAGATGATCTCTTCCCAACAGGTGGCTGGAGGGAACGTGCTAGGTACTTGGACAGCCGGTAGATAGGTGCATCTATTTGGCTTACTATTGGTCTGAGTGGTACGCCTTCCTTATGCTCTTTTGGTAAGCTGTGAAGTAATGGTGGTTTGGCAGCAGATGGGAATAGGACCCTGTTTTTCTTTTTGGATAGATGACTTATTTATGAGTGCCCTGGTGTTTTAAAGCTCGCTGTTACACAGATGAGATGTTCTTCTTGGGTGGCATGGTGAGGCGAAGAATGTGAGAAACATTTTCTCTGACGTCCACTTTTCTTTAGCCATACCGTTTTCCGTCCATTGGAACCCAGCTTAAGGGGACAGGATACCCTACTAAAAATGTGTTTGCAGATCATCGGCATTTACACTGCTTTGATGGATTGCTGGCAGATAAAAAACAATGGTTTACATGATTCTATGTGGTAAAGATATAGCTATGTCGCAAGTTATTTCAAGTATACATGATGCCTACCATATTGAGGAGATGTGTATATTAAGATGAAATCAACCATTTTCACCAGCGCAGTACTTGCCCAAGTCTATGACCTGGAATGATCTTTTCTTTTTGAATTTAGACCTTCCTAATAAGGATATTCTCAATTCAATTGAAGCAATCATGTAAAACATTAACCATATCATGCTTTGGTGCTCTGCCGTGATGGCAATGCCATGACAACCTGGGCCTCTGCTTCAGGCGACTTCTTCGTCTTCATCGCATAGCTCGCTCTCAACCACCCCTGCCGATACCCGATACATTTTTTCATGTGTGCATTGCGTGACTGATAGTCTTGAATCATTCAGTGATGAGCAGAGGCTGACATTTTCTTCCCTCTCTCTTGGCTCGTATTATGGTTTGGGTGATTCTGTGACACCACCCTGGATCATCCGAGGGCTGCTACTACAAAGCTCAGAGACATGGAACACATACACAGCTGCTTCACCTGAATCCATCACTCACACCTCCCTAAGCCTTGAAGCTATAGAGGTAGTCGGTTGTTTATTGCTTAGATCGTACAAAGATCCAACCTTGGAGGTCTGTCTCAGCGGAGGAACCCTGGAAGAGCTGGTGCAATGTTTCTCGGAATGGTGAGCATACTCATTCCATTTGTAACAACATCAAGTGTTAGATCCTACAATGTCGCATTTTAATTGCTTGCAGATTACATTATACTGAATATTTCATCCAGTTACATGGAAATTTTACTTAACAGCATATTTCTATGAATATAGAACCGCATTGACTCAAAGTATGAAGTGGACGACAGTCTTTGTTTTGAATATTGAGGTATCATTCAGAAGATCTCTTGCTCTACTCTTGCTCAATATGAAAAAAACCCACAATCTCCACTAATTCATGAACAATACGAAATTCATGAGTGTGGGAGACAGCGAGAGAACTACATCGGAGTAAATTGAGAAGATCACTCCTTTGTCTTACGTAAACAATGGACGTTGCTGTTACAATTTGCAAAGTTCACTGTTTATTTCCACTGTAAACTTTTACGGATGATTTGGGAGTTAGGTGAAGCCAGAACGATGCCCTGCAAGTAGCAATGTGCATCGAGATAATGCTACTCAAGAGATTTCCATGGATATCATCTTCCATGTGTAAGGCAGCCTTTACATCAAGTAGAAGCATTATTCAATGAGTAAATTATTATTGATGACTAATGATAATTATGGACTGAGTAACACTAGATTCGATTGTGCTTATTCAGATGCATAAAAAACATACTTTTTGAGGCTTATGGAAATTGGTGAACTGCAAGATAAGGCTGTTTGCTATCCCTCAAATGCAAACAATAGCCAGAAACAAGCAAGTTTTCAGATTAAGTGGCCAGTCCCTCCATTGGGTCGAAAAAACTGACCAGCCAAAACTCCTCTTGCTCAAGATAAAATGCTCACCACTGGTGGCATCCACTAGTGGGGGGAGGGGGTAGGCCTCCTCAGCCTAAACTGGGTTGAAGCCAGTGGCGGATACATATGGGGGGCGCGCGCGACCCCCTCGTTGGGCCGCCCGCATTGCCACCCCCGCCAGTCAGCCCGCACGCTATTCATTCGTGTCTTTCGTCAGTCGACTCTGACTCGAGTTATCGAGTAGTTGTGCTTTCTTATGTAGCACGCGTGCACGTCATACGTTATTCCGTCTGGCATTTGTTAGAGAAAAGTCGCGAATATTCTACTGTTTGTATTTGTTCACACTCCTTAAAAGTCTGGAAGCGAACATTCTGGCACCGAATGTTCTCGAAACAACTGAGCTACATATATAAGGGAAGCAGAGTCGCTGCCAGGCAGTCAGTTTGAAAGCTACAATCGCCGCGATAACTTGCACCCCCCCCCCTTGAGTTTTTTCTGTATCCGCCACTGATTGAAGCAGCTGATGCAAGAACCAACTGAGGGAAGCCGTTATTTTGCTTGAAATAATTGCTCCATTCTCAGTAGTTCAGCTTCACCCACACTTGGTTCAAGGATTCAAGGTGTTGCAAGGACTGCCGATGCAAACATATCACGTCGACTACAACATGGGTGGCTTATTACGATCGATTTTATGACTTTTGTGTGATCTTGCTATAGCAGCCTTCTACTGTATGTAGATAGATACAAGATCTTTACATCTGTCAGAACAAAGGAGAATCGAAGCAGTGGATATGTGAAGTTGCTGAATATTAATGAAGATCAAATGGATCAAGAGAATTTATTCTGAAACCACCGAATCCATCATAAATAATCCTGAACTATAGAGTAATCCTCAAGCACTAGAATCATTAAACAATAAACAGGTGTTATGCTTAAACACTATTTGAACATGCTGGTCTGCAACCAAAAAATGTATCTCACCTGTGGTTTGACCATTGGTGGCATTTCCCAGAGAGACTCTCCAGTCAGCTTATTCCAAAAGTAGGGGCGATTCTCTCTCTTGCTCCAAAATTTTCTCCAGCCTTGTACAAGGAGTTCATGAGGGAGGTCGTGCTCAAGGAAACTGGCACCGGCTCCGGGAGGACCCTAGATTGAAAAAAATATCCAAATAAATATGTTGCTGAGGTGACTTAAATGGATTGAATCAATTTTTAGGGAGTGAATTTATTCTTGGAAAAAAGATAAAATGACCATGACACATTTGATACGTACATCGAACATTAAACCATACATTAAAGTCTCTCTATAGTGAAATTCAAAGGACCCAACATTTTTTCCATTTCACTATAAAGAATAATATGTGCTGGTATCTTTTTTTCACACCATCTGCGACATGGCCCAAAATTGAATCTAACATTAAGTTGAAATTAATCATATGCAAAATGTAGTAGCGATTCATATTTCCTCTCATATCACAAATTTCTTTGTTATCAAATAAAGTTCACACTTTCAATCAAGACAATTTCAAGAGAGAAGGGAAGACACCTTGTTTTAATGATAGATCTTTGATGTATGTACCCCTGAATTCAAGGAGCAAATTAATCTAATGTTTCAAAACTTCATTCACACAATGGTTATTATCACTAATTAATTTTAAATACTTACTTGTGGTGTTTGAGGCATCTGTGGTGCAGATGGATGAATGTGAGGATGCTGCTGGTGAACAGGGGATGCCAAATGCTGCGTCTGTTGATGATGAACATGATGAGGTGGGATGTGCGGAGACATCTGATGCCCAGGAATGATTGGGCGCACTTGATTTTGTGCCACAGGACCCACTGTTGCAGCTGCAGCACTGACGACAGGCTGCTGACTTCCTCCCTCCCATAGTGTGCCACTTGCCTGCCCACTGACAACTTCGGGCTTACTGTTCATCTCATTCATTTTGCCTCTTTACCTCTGTGAAAATAAAATAAAGTTTTAGGACCATTCCAAACTGATGGCGCACTATTCAAACTATGAAATTAATATTCCTTGAGTTCCCAGAGAAAATTTATACAAATTTGGGAATTAAAGGGGTGAGTTTCGCAAGCCTCATTGATTAACCCCGAGACTTTTGTGGTTGCTGATACTACATGTTACCTTTCATTTCTATTAGAATGTTTGTGTAATCATCGTCATAGGCTTAAAATGGCGAAAATAAAACTAATGATATCATTGATAAAGATTTTTTAACACTGAATTGTAAATAACAACAAGCACATCCGACAACAACAACAATAGATACAAGGTCTACGCCGCTGCCGCGTCGTTCGTAAATTGGATAATTTCTATTAAAAATGAAATAAAAGTCCAATATGCTGAATGATAACATAACAATAACATATTCCTCAAGGATTACAAAAAATTATATACATACAATACGCAAAATATATGAATAAACAATCAATGCTCAAAAAATTCTTACCCCAAAAATGCAACTTTAGCGTACAAATTTTTGCTGAACTTTTCAATCACGCAATTGGTTCAAGAATAACACTAAAATTTGACAGGCAACGCACTTAATAATATGTGAATCTGGGCACCTTCTACCTCTTAAGTATTACCTATTCTGAGTCACCTTTCGCCCATATAAATCATACATAATAACACAGGAGCGTTACTTAAAGAATTATGAATCACTATAAACAATACCATTGAAGCCACAGTCAACAAAAACGATGTCTTAGATTGAAAATGTCAAATGTCAATATCCAACTATTCCCCATCATTTATGTCATAACGCCACTAATCACATATTATACCTTTATTGACAACGATCGAGCACCATTTAGAGACAATTATCCGACAATTTGATGAATATAATAGTTAGTAAAATCAAGAAACTTAATTTCAACTTCCGAAGCGTCGTAGCCAAAATGTAGTTGTTTACAAACTTTGCCCCCACGTGAATTTTAAACAGATATTGCGAGTTAACTACGCAAAATAACCCTGTATGACCAACAAATATAGAAAATTGGTACTTACGAAAAGGTGTTAATACTAAAACAACGTACTTTTGACGTATTTATGATGTATTCATTCATCATTTTAAAATCTTGACGAAGTAGTCTCCGCCTATGGTGACGCCATTTGCTCTCAGCTGAATATGTCACGTGACCATAATTTCGGCTTGCATCTTTGAGATGGCGCAGCAAGCATTTTTTTGCGTGCGTGCGACTTGTCAAGAGTGAGGATGTAAAAATGTCGAATTGACTTTTATTCAGTTATCCTGGCCAAATCTGAAGTTTCATAATTATTGCCGGTTTGCTAATCCTGCGCAATTAGAACTTTTCCATTGCAGAGGCGTATTATTTCGAAATGTCCTTAGCTTTTGTTCAGCGCGGTCGAGGACCTCCGAGTCCGGCACAAATACAAAAGGTGGTATATTTATGTCTTACATGTCCTTAGCCAATGCCCTATGTTGTACGCAGTAGAGATTATCTAGGTTATCATTCCTTGAATATTATTGTAAATTTTCTAATTCATGTTTCGATTTTCCCTATGCGGCTTAACTTTTTTGTATTTCCTGTTTAGATGCTTGATGAAAACAGTCATCTCATACAAACCATACAAGAACATCAAAATAAAGGAAGAGTTCAGGAGTGCATGCAGTAAGTATATCTATTATCTTACATGCGAAGATTGTATTAATTCTGTGTATTTATGATGTTTAATATTTTTCAGCTATCAACAGATTCTTCACCGAAATCTGGTTTATTTAGCCTCGTTAGCCGATGCCAACCAGAATATACAGGCACTTCTTCCTGTAAGTGTAACCCTTTGCTTTTTAAAGTTAAAAGTTTTATTTTCTCACTGCAATATATGGTAGGACTTGCTTTATTTGCTTTTGGTAAATGTTTAACTCAACATTACGGGGAGGCATTGTTACCATTACGGAAAATTGATATTGTGATTACCATGAATTGTGATTCCCAGTTGATATTCCTTATGTACGACTGAAAGTGGTATCTTCTAAATCGATATAAAATCTGCATTCATTGTCACTCCATTAATACATTCATTCACATTTCATCCCTCTTTCCATTTTCTGTATTCAAAATGAATGTCACCGGTTTTATTCCTGTGTTGTGATAATAGTTTTTTTGTAGTATGATTAACCCAATTTTTACTTTTATCATATATGAATATTTATATAATGGGCAATAGTGGATATATAAGAGTTTAATTTTATTGATAGATTTAGTTGTGAAAACTTTTTAAAACTAGTAAAAAAATTAACGTTAAAATGGATTAAATAATACTCTGGGTGATAAAATGTGATTTTATTGAAACATTTTGTCTGTGTTTAAATGATTATGATAATTATGAAGTTAATGCTCTTGGTGGAATATTCCATATTTACACATGTTGTACCATGCGCGCTCTGTTAAAAGCTCAGTAATTTTGATGAAGAAAAGTTGAAAAAAAATATTCCTGGGGATTGTGATGGTCATGATTGTACAAGGAGCTGGAGAGGGTGTAATAAGATAGTGACGTGAATAAATGTAATGGATAATGTGTTTCTTTTCTACACATAGTACAGTATAGTTCATTGTGCCAGGAATTTGTTGGACAGCCATCGGACTGCCCTAGGCACGATTTGCTGGCACCCAACCTGCGAGAATGTTAACTCAGATTTGCAATGCTGGAAGTAGCTCATTCCCCTATCCCAGAATGTCATCTCCCTTACATAAGGTGTGGGAGAGTGCATGTCAGCTACCCAGCAGGGAGCATGATCTTTGGCATATATCCTTTGATAACACACATACCTGATTTTGTATGCTAATTTACAGGTAAAAATATGCTTGTGGTACATGTATAGATACAGTATTTATGTGTTTTTTTTACAATCGACTTGTGACTTCCCACATTTTAAACTCTAGCATTCTTCTTTAAGCCTCCTCAAGGACTTCCTGGTGGTCATGGAATGCATGGTGGCCCCACTGGCCCCCAGCAGCCTGTGGGTGGACAGCAGCCATCAATGCCGATGCCAGAGATGATGGGAAATGGCCCTAACTCGGCAACCTCCCCACCAGTCGGTGGGAGTGGTTCTGGACCACCATCTGGTGGGGGTGTCTCATCAGGTAGCAGCGGACCTCCGGGACCACCACAGATGGGAGTTTTTGGTCCACAACAAGTTCCTCCTGGTGGAAATCCTAATCAGTATGGATCAAGAGGACCACAGCAAATGATGCAAGGACAACAGCGTATGTTAATTTAATATTCACTCCTCTAAAGGTACGTTTTCCAAGGAGCGACTGTACCGATCATCACTGTTAATCCGTTGCCTAGGTGTTTTCCTACAAGCGACTGCGATTAGGTTCTGAGCTCACTAGTTTAGTAGTCTCCACACTCTCGAGTTTCGTGTGCATTAACAGTGACTAGCATAATGTGAAAAATATGAGTATTCTGGTATTTTTGATAAGTGAGGAAGAAGACGACAATGGCGTTGCAGAGCAAGTCTTTCTTTCTAAAAGAAAAGCTGAAGATCGGATATACAGTGTGTCACAAAAAAGGTGCACTGGCTGTACATTTTCGCATTCTACACCTAAAATGGAACAAAAATGTTGAATAAGTATTTTTTTAATTCCGCTCCCTTTAGCGTCCGTCTGTCAGCATGTGTTTTATACAAAAAAATCATAGCTTAAGTATGGCTTAACATTTTGCTTAAAACTTTGGTGGACGTTTTAAGCTCATGAACATCTTATTAACACTTTGGGTGCTGGGTGTATTTTGCAAGGTCTATCCCTCAGTGCTGGCTATTTTTTGCACTTTTTATAGCGATGTTATGAAAAAACTATTTAAGGTACACCAGAAATGTTAACATTATTTTAAAGATAACATATTTATCTTTTAAATGATATATATTTTTATCACATTAAATTATGCACAAAGGAACAGCTTGCGTTTAAAAAAAGCAATATTTTGAATTTTCAAAAAGTTGAAAATTTATTTTTTTTGCTAAATATATTTTGAAAGTAATAAAATTACATATTTTGCATTCTAAGGGTTTATCAACATGAAATAAAATAATAAAATGGAATGTAGAGACAATCAATGCAAATTTACTCCAAGTAAAATAAAGTAAAAAAAGTATAAATACAGTCATTTTGAGAAGTTCTTCCTCGTGTGAAAAAGCTTGAAACATGGTTCTAAGCAAAGACCAATTTTACAGGCATTACATTGGTAGGACGTGCATTTTCTAGCTGCTTTCCCAGTAATGTTACGTCCTTTTTCAGAACACACCTTACACCTTTTTTGGGCCTTCTTTTGACCTGCAGGTATAGGAATTTTTTCAATAAAATGTTTTTCTGAGAGTCGAGCTGTTTGCGCTCTTCCCTTATCAAGGGTGGATGCATCTTCTATGGTCACTAACTCGGTGCATATTTTCTGCATGAAATGAGTCACTGGAACCGATTTTCTATTCAACTTATTGAACATGATAGTTGCATTCGTGATTGCCATTACGATAAGATGAAATGCCAACTTACGCCACCATTTCACTGACCGATGATCCAGTGCACCGTAACTCATGAGTTGGTCACTTAGGTCGACACCAAACTTTTTCTTATTGTAGTCTATCACTACTGCAGGTTTCGTTTTTATTCTTCCTCTTCTATCGTTGAAGTTGATCATGTCACTCGTATGTCGAGTGGAAAGCAGAAACACATCGCGCTTATCTTTCCAACGCTGGACCAATATGTTGCCATTTCGTGTGAAAACTTGCTCTCCTCGAGAAAGGCGAGCATTTTTTATCAGCAATGGAATTCCAGCTCTATTTTTCATCAAAGTTCCTACTAAGCCCGTTTGAAGGCTTTCCAATTCACGAGCCAGGACAAGGCTTGTGTAAAACCTGTCTGTGTACAACGTATGCCCATTACCGGCAAGTGTACCTAATAGTCTCTTGACTATAGCCAATCCAGAGTTTTCCTGGCCATGAAAAACATCTACATTCCAAATATAACCACTACTTGCTTCTGAGAGCATATACAGTTTTATACCATATTTATTAGGCTTCTGAGGCATATACACTTTGTAGCAAAACCTACCACGAAAGGGACACATTCCTTCATCTATAGTTATATCCTCTGCTGGTTGGAAAGAATTTTGAAATTTATTTCGGAGAACCTCAAGCAAAGGACGCACTTTGAATAGGGGATCATGACCATCTACTCCTTTTTCCACGTATAGTTTGTTATCTGCGAGATGGAAATTTCCTAAGATTGAAAGAAATCTATCTCTAGGAAAAACACCAGGACAAAAACCACACGCCACAACGGGATCAGTACTCCAATGATCAGAAATACAAGGACGTTCGCTAATACTCATGTGCATTATGACGGCCAAAAATTTTTTTATGTCCGCTTGAGTAACTGTTTTCCAGGACTGCAATCTGCTGTTTGCGGATAGTAAGTTCCTGCTTCTCAGTTTTGCAATTCTTTGCCTTGCGTATAAGTTGGTATGTTCTTTCATATGATTTATCAAATCGATATCGAAAAAATGTTCAAAAAAATCCATCATCTCACTTGAACAATTAAGCCCAATATCTGATCTAACACCATGGTCACCAGTAAAGACAGTGATGTTGGGAACGGAGTCAATTTCACTCCAAACATCCCCCGGGCCTGCTCCGTTGGCAATAGATCGTCTTCCTCTTGGTGCACCCCTGCGACCACGTAACATTGTCTGTGCTCTGCCTCGCTTATTTGGTGGTAGAACAGTTTCAACTTCATCCATAGCTTCAGATTCTTAAATAAATATAATATAAACAATGAGAAATAGTAATTAGATGAAGTAATGTCACGCCAAAAATGTTGTGAAACGAATAGGCACACATGCTTGTATTAGGACAATACGGGCAAAAATGAAATTACCTGATGAACTATCTTCTTTGGGGTTATAATCAGCATCACGATCCGAGTCGTCAAACTCACTCTCACTACTTCCACTATCAAAGGAATTCAAAACATTTGCAATATCTTCTTCAGCTAGTATACGCTCCATGTCCACCGGCAGCAGAACACACGGATGAAAAAGGCGGCAAAAATTTTGGACAGCTCGGACAAGGCATGACTTGCAAGAAAAAAATGTCAAGACATATGCCATCCAGTGCCATTAAAGTGAACTGAAAGAGCTCTTCTATGAATCCGAGAAATACGAGCGGCGTAATTTAGAGGCGGTAGCCGCTACAATGTGTACAAAATGCCCGTCGTAATATTACGCCGCCCGCAAATTTCGCAAGAACACGCGCGGCGTAATATTACGCCGTTAGCACTCAAAGTGTTAAGAAAAAAAATTAAAACTGTTATGATTTCCCGTTTCAAGATGTCGGCCTTTCCAAATTTTCAATGGTAAATTGTAAAACACCTGTTACCTTTACGACAACTTTGCCAGCAACAAAAACATAAATTTCATTATGATTCTAACGTTATCAGAATGTTTAAGATCGGTTGAGATTTGACTGAAAGTTTTATGCTTTTTCGTTTTAAAATGGCGGCCTTTCCAAATGCTTAATGATAAATTTTTAAAAACCTGTCATCTTTTTGAAAAATTTGTTGGGTCAAAAATAATTATAAATTTAATTGTGGTTCTAGCTGTATCAGAATTTTTGAGATTGGTTCAGATTTTACTGAAAAAA
This sequence comes from Pyrrhosoma nymphula, assembly GCA_963573305.1. Taxonomy (NCBI): domain Eukaryota; kingdom Metazoa; phylum Arthropoda; class Insecta; order Odonata; family Coenagrionidae; genus Pyrrhosoma; species Pyrrhosoma nymphula. Next base: position 63,830,502 of record OY754330.1, on the reverse strand, counting down.
ACAGTTTTTTTCAGTCAGAGTGTAATTTTAACTAAGCACTTCTTAAGTTTAAATGTTTATTTGTAAAAACTATTTTGAAAGTGTACTATTTTTCATTTTATTTTGTGTTTTACTTAGGTTTTTAAATCATAAGATTATTTTGAATTTGTAATAATCTTCTTAAAAATACCAGCCACCTAATCCTTTGTTTAGTGATACTGTTACAGTGTGTTAGCCTGATTTATTACTATTGTGAACACTTAAAATGCCAGAGCATATTCTTCTCAAGAGATATGCATTTCAGGCCTTGCAAACTGAAATCGTGCTGAAATTCGACGCTTGTATTCTGAATGGTTTCCCAATAGGACTCTTCAAAATCAGTCGTAGCTTGCTGGACAACAGACTACTGGTATTTTTATGAAGACTATTAAATTCATTTTAGAAATTCATTATAATCTTACGAATTAAAAACCTAAGTAAAACACAATAAAATGAAAAATAAACGTTTAAGCTTAAGATGTGCTTTGTTAACATTACGTTCTGACTGGAAAAAAGTGTTATTCAGTCAAATCTCAACTGATCTTAACAATTCTGACACGGTTAGAATCACAATTAAATTTATAATTATTTTTGTTCCCACAAAGTTTTCGAATAGTGTACAGGTTTTTAACAATATACCATTGAAAATTTGGAACGGCCGCCATTTTGAAATGGGAATTTATAACAGTTTAATTTTTTTTTTCCTAATAAGATGTTCATGAGCTTAAAATGTCTACCAAATTTTTAAGCAAAATGTTAAGCCGTACTTAACACATTCAATGCGGGTCGCGAATTTAAGGAAGACTATAAATAACTTACTGAACATTTTTTGCTCCATTTTAGGTGTAGAATCCAAAAATGTATGGCCAGTGCACCTTTTTTGTGACACCCAGTATAAAACAAGGAGTGAGGAGGGATACCTTTTCACATTGATCGAAAACCATTGGCTGCGAGAAGTTTTGCAAATTTTTTCATTTGAACCCCTCTCAGTTTAATTTCATTTTAAGTTTAATAGAGAACGACATAAGGAAGATAAATTGCAACACACCCAATGCCTACCCAATCAGGCCAGATGAAAAACTGACTTTGAGGTACGTTGGAAATGAATGGATGCTACATTAAATTGAAAAGGAATCTGTGTACATATTTTATAGTCATTTGGATACAGCAAAATAGAAGGTTGAATTTCATATTAAAAACACTGAATTACCGAAACTAAAGGAATTCACTTCCACTCTTTTCCCAGGTTTTTGGTGACTGGGTAGCCTTTTCATTCCCTACGGTTTCAATTCCGAATATCTACCAGTAAAATAAGCGAGCTTGTTCTTCTACCTTGAGTGCTCTGATAAAACAGCTAATGTAAATGAATATGCCCTCTATCGTCTGAAGAATTAATAAGTAAAACATATTAGTTTTACCAAAGATGGTATTTCCCAAGTTGTACGAGTGCTATAGATGGAAAGCACATTCGAATCATCTATCCCAGCAAGACCGGCTCCCTTTTCTTTAATTACATGGACTAATTTTTCCATCGTCCTGCTCGCTGTGGTTGACGCCAACTATTAATTCATGTATATTGACGTTGGATCCTACGGAAAGGAAGGAAATACATAGTGGAATTTTTGATAAGTCGGAAATGGGGAATGTAATTGCTACTGGAAGCCTGCTTCCTTCTCCACGAAGACTACTAAATTCTGAAAAGGTTCTCCCTTGTGTGTTAGTTGATGATGATGCCTTCAGATTGCATACCAACATGATAAGACCTTACCCAAGAGATGCCGCCGCTAATGAGCAAAAAGCTATTTTCAATAGGGAAGTAAACTAATTTTTTTTATTGCTGAATTTGAAAGTTAAGACATTTTCTGCATCCTGGAAATGCACTTTAAAACGTTTTGAAAGTCGGAAAATTTCATGTTGCGCTGAAACACCGTACCACCATCTTGATTGAGTTGTGACATCACAAGGCTGTAGTATCTCTGTAATCTGCCGTCTTCGTTAGCGAGGTGAGAGGTTCAGAGAAATGGTAGCTTTAACGTGGCTTAGCTTTCTGAAAAATGTCGGCGAATACGGAAAACTCTGCAAAGAAGAATTACAAATGGTTCTCGTCCAAACTAACGCGATACCCCGATTCATTAATTTTTTGCTCGGTACATATTCTGGCTTTCATGCTGCAGATGATGTTGTCCCTCCGGATTTCACTGTCATCAATGGCATTGTCACCGTAAGATTCCCTGGTATTGCTTTAAACATACATAAGAGTTGGTTAACATTAATAATAAGCCTGTTAAAATTGAATATTGTGGCAATATCTACTAATTTACATGCGATAAGGTGTTGATACAAAACCACTCGCCACTTAGCTCTAACTCCTCGTATATCAGGAACGTTGAAGAGTCAGTGCTATGTTGCTCAGTGTCTATAAATGCGTGAACACAAGATAAATGGAATTTTTGATTCACAGTTTACCTTAAAATATCTCAAGCGAGGACGAATCGTCTGCAAAACTTGAACATCATGAGGAAAAGTCGTTTATTCCATCACATGGAGGGAAAGACGAACTCGAAATGAAGGTTTTTCACAATTCTTGCATGTCAAGACATCATCTTGTGCAGTGTTTATCTTTCATAGATACGAATAAATAGCGGAATAGCGTTTTATCGTCAGACAAGGGAAGATGAGTTCAGCCATTTTGAATGTTGGATATTAATACCCAAAGGGAACAAAAGTTCTCAATGAAGTCAGTTGGTGTAGTGGTACCGTGCGATCCTACGATGCCGAAGGATACGCGATCGATCCCTTCAATAGTTAATTTTTTTTCTCTTTCATTTTGATGGGCAAAGAAGATATTGTTCCACCAATTTATGTAACTTCGTACTTGGACTTCTGCACAATTTATTTTTAATTTCACTTGTTCTTGAGCCCCAAGTTGCGCCAAGGATATCGGACACATGACTATGGCGTATTAGGAAAAACCACAGCACATTAGCACAGCATTTGCATCTCCTGCATCACATAAAAATTACGACTTTAAATCCGTATGGAGTTTCCTATTGAACTTTCGCGACTTAATATTTCATAGCGATTTATCAGTTTAGTATGGGAACTTATGCTCTGCATTTTTACCTCTCAATGTATAAACATATTGACGTGACATGATAAGTAGGTATATATTGATAAATAGTAATAAATAATACTAGCTAACTAGTGTGTAACTCTCGCATGTTCAACCATTCCCACCTCCCCAAAATAATTTATTCTTTATCAAATGAGATCATTTATAAATTCCACGATTAAAAGCAACATTCATGTCTCCTGTTGGAAATAAATCTTTCTTCTTCGTTGTTTATTCACAAAGTCTCCATGGGGGTGTTCTTGTCTCGTTACGTTTTAGTCTAAAAGACTTTTCTTTTTACTTTATATTATAAACAAACAATGTGTTTTAACGTAAACTGATCATGTTATGTCAAAAGTCGGTAAAACATCCTATCTACTGATACCTTGTTCGTCATTAACGCCTACGTAACAGTTGAGAAAAAGATATCACAAGACGCTTTTCATTTGTTTTCCCAGTTATTCTTTCCGATTTACTGTGATTTACTCACCTCGGAGAACTTGTAGAAATGTTCTTACAAGTTACTAGGACTTGTTATTCACAAGTCTGTTTGAGAAACAGAATGTGTCATAACCATGAAAACACTTGTGAGTAAACACTTGTAACTTGTGAACTTGTCATTAGTGGACTTGTACGTTTGAGAAACAGAATTTCACAAGTTACAAGTGAATAGCCTTGTAACATGTAGACTTGTAGCTTTGAGAAACAGGCCCCCAGCACAGAATAACTGCTAAAATCCCATGATTCTATTTGCGAAGTGTGTACATTCCGGCCGGCGTGAATAAATACGGATGTGCCACGAAAACGTCTTGCAGCCGACGACTTAAATAGGTCTATTGCCACTCTTCAATTTGGCTCAGTTCTTAGAAAATTGTTTTGATATGTTAAACGGCAATCTGCCAAAATATATCCAGCCAAAAATAAATACCATCATGTATTTATAAAAGATTCAATGTGGTCTTCGCCCTACTATTCGCAAATTTAATGAAGCTGACACTTGAATGAATAATAATATATTATACAATGATGCAGTCATGTACTCAAAAGAGAAGCAATCAAATACTTTTCTGTTGATACTACATTCTGATGATATTTTTAAAACAACAAAAAAAGGTCCATACTCAAATTCAGTAATTTTTCCATGCAAGAATAGTGGTACAACTAACGGCGTTGAAGCTGCCTTCTGTTACTGCCTTGGGACGTCACGGCAAATATTCAACATGGACACCCGTTTTGGTGGCCTTTAAATTTATTCAAATTTCCGATGGGTATCTCAAATCAAAACACTCTTAGGATTTAAACTGTGGTTTTACGGCATTTTGATATTCTGAACTCTAATTTAAAAATGTTTTTTGGGGTATTTTAAACACTAGTTTACTTACTAACTTACACTAGTTTCTGAAAACACTTTAGAATTGTTGGCCCAAACTTTCAAAAATTTTTACTCCAATTCATTTACTGCCTTCACGAGTTGATGTCGCCATCATATTTTTCTGTTGCTTACACAGCATGCTTAGAGATGATTTAATGTCAGCCCATGGTAAAATAAAATGTGATTTTGAATCGGTGCAAGACTTGCCAAATGAAAATCTAATTAGTTAGGCTGGCACTGGTGGATTTTCAATTCAAGAATGTTTTTCTGTGAGAGATTCTTTTGCAGACTAATTTATAGGAGAGGGCTGTTAGGGGTGGTGAATCCCATAATTTAAACAGAACAGAGAAAAATTAGTGGCCTTCAATTTTATTGATTTTGTTAAAATATGGATGTATTATGATTGACATATTATTTGGATTCATGAATTATTTTGAGCAATTGCTTTGACCCATACAAATACCTCAGGTCGATGGCAAGGCGTAAAGGTAAATTTCAAACCCTTCAAGCCACATGAGAAATTGTGTCATTTGGTACGTGCATAAAGCATTCAAAAAGACTGAATACAATTTTCGTTATTCTTATGTAGTGTAAAAATTTGAAAATGTATTTTCGTCAATAGCGAATAATCACACAGGAAAATTCTCATTTATATTATGCCATCAAAACTTAGGTAACGTATGAATGAAAAGAGTAACTTTGTTTTCCACACTGGTTTTATTTAAACGGCCCAGGTTTGGTTTAAACGGCCCAGGTTTCGTCACGTCACGACATCTTCATGTAAAATATGCTAAATTGAAAGGGCTGGTATAGTATGGAAGTGAGAGTAGTAGTTGTATATCGTAGATGTCGTGACCCGATAAAATCCTGGTTGAAACTAATAAAACCAATTCCTATGAGTGAATTCCACTAAGTGAAGCCTGAAACCATTGAACTTATTAGGTTACGTGTTTTCCATGGAGTTACTTATGTTTACTTCCAATAAAAGCAATATGGTGCTGAAATTGTGTAAAGCTATCCTTGTTTACTGTTTATGGGGATGGAACGAAACTCTGAACACTAAATGTATTTCCCTGCCAGTCTCGAGTTTGCAATACATTGAACATGGTATTTGCATTCGTAATGCCCATGCCTGAACTACTTCGAATAATGGAAACTTTTATTCACACTGGTGCCAGAGGAGAAACAGAGCAGCGACATATCTAATGCGATAGAAAATTAAAACTTTGTTGCCATCCGGCTAAGAAGCCAACGCCACTCACAAAAGCTATCAGTAACTTATTTGAAAGTATATCTCTGCAGAACTTCCCAAATCCTCATCAAGGTGACATGAGTGTGCTAAAATGTGTAAAATATTTGTCCAAGGAACACGAGCATGAATTCATAAATTACTCAATGTGGGCATTAATCACATTTGTAAAATACTTAAAAGATAAAAAGACACAAAGGAACTTTACTTATCAATAGAAAATTTTTATAATATGGTGACAGAGTAATCATAATTCATCAAACTGATAGAAAATTATGGATTATGATTGAACTCACATGGTCTTCTTACATATTCAACGACCTCTATCCAAATATTGTATTTCACTCGTAAGCCCCGATATAGTGGATGGTGCAAATCGTATAGTGTTGGATGCTCATGTACTTTTTCGGTCAGCTTTTCATCCTCTTCCAATAAAAAATTCAGTTTTATTGAACCGCACACCATGATTTCTCCAGAATCCCTGGCGTATAATCGCTAGCGACTGCGATTCTGACACCTCTCTGGGCAGGCTCCTTAATCGCTCGGGGATCAACGCCAGCGACTCTGGCAATAATCGTGTGTTGGAAAATGGTTGCATTGCCATGCAGCACATGCAGGCTATCACGGTGATCGCTCAACAATCATCGCTACAGTCGCTCCTTGGAAAACGTACCTTAACTCATGATTAATAAATTAGTAGTTAAATTTGCAGTCTATACCAGGGGCTATCAATCTTTTGTGGTTCGTGGCACAATATTTTATCGTACATAGTATAGTGGTACAATATTTTATCATACATAATATAGTGGCACACCCTAATGTAGAAGAACCCACACTAAACACACCAAACTGCAACTACATATTGTGTTATATTATTTACAGAGCGTTCTATATTTTTAGTTTATATTGCATGTAATTTCAGTTCTCTAAGATGAATAAATACAGTAGAAACTCGATAATACGAAGTTTCGATTATACGAAGCAAAATAGTCAGTCCTGACCAAAAGCCTATACTGAATGAATGGTGCTACAGTAGAAACTCAAAATTACAAAGTTGACGGGACCGGAAAAATCGACACTTCGTAATATCAAATTTCGTATGAACGAGTATCTTTCAAAAACATCACGATGAAACTCTTTTTTTGTTTCCTTAGATTAAGATGTACTTGCATGATTTACGAAGTTATAATTCATGAAAGTATATTTAAATGTGTATTCATGCCTACAGGGTGCACTCATTGTCAGTTGAACACAGCTTATTTGTCGGAGTTTTATTATTCCTGTTTTCGGGAATTTCACCTCGGCGCTCATAGCTTTTCGAATTTGAAAAGAGCAGGATAGTACCATAGCGCTTAGTGGCAGAAATTTGAACTACTCGCGAATGGAAGATCGTATAATCATATGATCTGAGGATCGATATTTGCAGGATAGATGGATAGGTAGTCTTTTTATTTTATTGCAGTTTTTTTCAAGAAATTAACAATTACAGATGGCAATGCTACTCTCTCTTCCCTTTCCCCCTCCTAAGCAGTAGAAAGGAGTAAAGGGGCTGCACGTACCAACTATCTGCTGTTGTCTTCAGCTGATCCTTCAGTGGGTGGTGGAGCGATCGTCTTCCAAATTGCAGAAACCTCTGTTTTCATGAGGCCAACTACGCAGACCTTTTTCCGAAGGATACCCCTTCCCTTCTCTCGTAGTGTCAGTGGACAACCGGCTGGAGGACAGGTGACCACGCGAATGAGCATGCATGGGCACCTACGTCACTCGGGTGGGCACAAACACGGGCAAAAAACAAATAGGCTTGATTCGCCCGGGTTTTCCAACCACCTGCATGTCTCTAAAGGCCGTTTTACACGGCGAAAGATCTTGCGCATGGTCATTCGAGGATTAATTCACGAATTAATTTCAATGATGGCCTGAAAAGTTCCCGTTTTACACAGCGAATTAATTCAGTGAATTTTCTGCGCAGACTGAATGCGCAGTGGTAGATCTATCGATTACGGGAGATTTCTGACCTACATAGCTGTTTCGACCGATAGAGCAGATGGAGTTTTGTTTAGCTTGTTTAGATCATGAATATTATAGATACTTAGATATTCGTTTACATTATTATTAGGTTTAGATATTCGTTTACGTAATTCACTTAAACACTGAGTAACTGAAAAAGTTTAGTGAGTGATGTTATACTATTGAAGATGGACTGTGATGAGACAATTTTAGCGGCCGTTGCTGCAGTTTTTATTTTGGCCGTTTTGTTAAAAATTAAATCTAAAATGTGTGTGCCAGGCATTGGTTGATGTTGGTTGCAGTTTGTTTATTTGTCAAAAGTATATAAGATGTTATCAATTGTTGTTGTAGTAACCATCTTAGGAAATAAAAGATGCACTTAAGAAATGAGATTTTTAAGAGGTCATGGACCCAGATACGTAAATTAGAAGAAAAGAGTGAAGTAAGTACGGGAAAGTAACGCCGAGATTCGCTGACACAAATATAGATAAAGTTCGTGGAAAAGAAGAACGTTGTCGCGGAAAAAGGAATAATCTAGATAGAAGCATTGAAAAGAAGATAAAATATATTTAGAATATAAAAAAATGGCTTATAGAAGAGATGAAAATGAAGAAAAAGGTGAGAGCTACACAAAACTCAGAAATGATATTTATTTTACCTGGCAACTGACTATGCGTGCACTACTCATCGAGAAAAATTGTTGGACAGCAATCAACCCCGGCTACAGAGATATTAAATAGAAAAGCATTAAATTTTTTGATCCAGAATGTAAGTACTGCACACCTTGAAGATATCGGTGACTGCACTCGTGCACTAGAAGCCTGTGAAATATTGGAAGAAATATACATCACCTTTACGCTTCTTTTCACATTGATAAATCTAAGGGATATGGTGAACACAGAAAAAGCGGACCCCCTGTCAATGACCGAATACATGGCGAAGATTCAAGGTTTGAATAGAAAAATAGCCAAGGGAAACTTACATTTTTCTGACAAAATTATTGCTATGTTTTTCTTACTGGGATTACCGCTAGAGAAATATGATGTACTCGTTCGATCTCTCGAAGATGAAGAGAACCTGACGTCACAGAAGGTGAAGGCGAAATTTCTCCTAGAAGAGAAATGAATGGTTAGACATGAAGATGAAGTGAAAGCTTTAGCCATTAATGGACGGAAATATCACCTACAGCATAAGCAGAAGGAAAGCGGAAATAGATATGAATACAAAAAGGCCGATATAAAAACTCAACTCAACAAACTAAAAAGGAATATAGGTGCTATAACTGTGGTGGGCGAAATAATGTAGCGAAGTATTGCAAGAAACCCCGAAGACAACGAGATGATCACTGACCAAAAACGGTAGATAGGAAACCAAAGATAAAAAATGAATTAAGACACTCCAGAAACACAGTAGTAAGAGAATTCAATGCGTTGTGCATGACAAGGCGAGCAAACTATGCTTACAAGAGAGATGAATGGCTGGTTGATTGTGGGGCCCCCCATCATATGACCCCGTGTTTGGAAATTTTGGACGAATTCAGTGCATATTCAGGTAAAGTACACGGCAGATGGAGGATCAGTGTTAATAAAGGGAAAGGGATCCACATTGTTAAGAATAACGTCAGACTGTGGTGGAATGGACGTAAGGCTGAGCAATATTTTGTACGTACAGGACATTCAGTCTAATTTATTGTCAGTAAATCAACTGGAGAAACATAACTTGAAATTTTGGTTTGATAATGGAAAGGTAGAAATCATTGATAAAGAAACAAAAAATGCTGTTCTGTGGAAACAAACGAAGAGGTTTGTATTATGTGACGACCTTGAACAGTTCCTGTTACGAGATGTCTTCAGAGACTCATTTATCAGAGGCTGATGATCTTTTAAGAGAGGAAGAAGAACAGAAAATTGCAGAGGTTAAAAATAAGGAAAAAGAGAAGAAAGAAAAATTGGAAACCAAGAATAGAAAGAAAGAAGAAGATTAAAAAAGGATGGAGGAAGAACATGATAATTATCCAATGCAAGTGAAAAGAGCAGTTGCTGAACTATGGCACAGAAGACTAGGACACTGTAACACTCAAGATATGAAGAAAATAGCTGCCATAAATTTAATTGAAGAGAAGCAGAAAAAGGGTTAAAGATATTAATCAAGAAGAAAATGTTAGTTGATTCAGATTATGGAATTTAACGAGAAAGAAAATAGAGGTGAGCAGAGATGTGATTTTCAATGAAAATATATTTCCATGTATCAAAAACAAAATAGTGAAATCAAAGTTCCTAGAGATAGAGATATGGAGACACTAAATGTGGAGGACAGCGAAGAAGATAATAGTGAAGGAGAGTATAATGCAGAAGTCCAAAAGGATGAAGATCTTAACATTAGGAGGGAAAATGAGATAGAGGATGAATTGCAGGAAAATCCATTGGTGGAAAAACGATTATTAGGGCAGATGAAGTAATCTCCTCAGAACCAAGAAGGTCTTAAAGAATGAGGAAGGAGAAAGTTCCCTGTCCTTGTTGCAATTTAGTACAGGATCAAGAAGATGATGTGATAGTACCAAAGACTGTCCGAGAAGCCCTGTGTGGGCCATATGCAAAAGAATGGAAAGAAGCTATGGAAAAGGAAATGCAAAATATGGTGGAAAATGAGGCATGGAATGTTGCATGTAGGCCAGCAAACATGAATGTGATAGGAACGCGATGGGTGTATCAGCTTAAATATGATGAAAATGGTAAGGTAGACAAGCCAGAATTGTTGCCAAAGGGTTTTCTCAGATACCAGGCGTGGACTTCGACGATACATATAGTCCTGTATTAAAGAAGAAGTCAGTGAGAATACTTATTGCATTAGCTGTGGAAAATGAATGGACTATTAATCATCTAGATGTCAACAGTGCTTACCTTAAAAGTCCCATCTAAGATGAAGTTTATGTTGAACAGACGGAGGGTTTTTCTGAACAGAGTAAGTGTTCCAAAGGGTTTGTGTGCAAATTAAAAAAGAGCTTATAGGGACTACACCAGTCAGGTAGAGAATGGAATTCATGTATTGATGGGCTGTTAAAGGGCATGAAATTGAAGGAGTGTGTAACTGAACCTTGTGTTTATTCATCTGAGAACCTCGTTATTGGTATGTATGTAGATGATTTATTGGTAATTGGGAAGAAAACAAAGTAAATGAGTTCAAGAAAACATAGGGTAAGTGGCTAGATTTTAAGGATTTAGGTCAACCTAACAACTTGTTGTCAATGAGCATTTCCAAGGAAAGAAAATGTTGTTAAAATTAGTCAAAAGAATTATGTAGAAAAGATTTTAAAAGAATTTAAAATGGATAATTCCAGGAGTTGTTCTGCTCCATTGCTAGTAGGATGTGAACTAAAAAATGTGCATAATGATGAGACATTTAATAAGCAGTTATATCAGACAGCAATTGGAAGTCTATTGTACTTATCAAATTGTACCACACCAGATTTAGCATTAACAGTTTGCAAATTAAGTCAAAAATGTAGTTTTCCATTGAGAAGCGATTGGACCCATGTAACATTTGTATTAAGATTAGGGGTGTGGGGGTACCCGAAATTTCGGATCGGGTATTTAGTGTCCAATCCGAACATTCGATCGTCTCCTGAAAAATTCGGGTCGGGTATTTGGCACTTGATTTTGAATTTAATCGACTGATCCATCATGAACTTTCGGTTTGAAATCGGATATGCACCCATACAGACAACTAATGTACGTACCAACGTAACAACCTTACGCGCATTTACAGTACTAACGTAGCGACCGTGGTTCGTACTGTCGTAGTAGTAGTTCTTAGCGTTACTACTAAACAGTGGTCAGGCGCTGGTGTCGCGAGCGGAATCCGGAAATGATTAAGGACGATAACCAAAAAAATCAATCAAAATAGTGAAGCATATGGTGCTACTTTGATGAATATGACATTTTTACACTTTTTATAGGAATTTAAAATCACATTACACTCATTTTTGCTTATTTACGAAAATAATACTTCACCCTTCTCAATTTTGATTGCCTTATTTGATTATTGCACTTCATCTATTCTGAATTCCACCATCTACATGAGCGCTGACAACTGTTAAGTGATAGCATCAGGAACTACTTCTCCATCGTTAACCAATGCACATTCACACGTTTTTTAGTTCCTACAACGGTATGGACGATGGTCGTTGGGTTAGTTGGTTTGTTGAGTGAAGGGAGCACTACCAGATCGCAGCACTTGCAACGAAGCCGAAGTTTCTAAGCATTGAAAACATTATCAGTGATTTTAATTTGAGTACAGCGATAACCGATTATCGGACGCAGGTGCCGTTGTACTCCGGCTCACCTCGGAACAGAGAGCCAACAACAGCCGGCGATTCAGCTAAATCGAAAGTGCCACGGCATGGCAATCTCCATCTATCGCCGCGAATCGAAAGCACCCAGAATGAGTCATCGATCGATTTATCAATTAGAAAAAATAGATTATCGACTGTCGATTTTCCAGTAGGCCTAGTGAGTGAATCCACTTGCTCTCTTTAAGTGATATTTACCAATTTTATTTTTGACAATTTCATCTTTATTTTCGTGACGTGTGAGAATGATACAAGCTGGCCTAGGTGTAGGAGGTGGGGATAGTGATGTTGACGTCCATTTGACAGGCGGCAATGATGAACCGCGGTCACGTGGAAATCCGCCATTGCGGAATAGTAAGGCAGCTATCTGGCTGCACTTCGTTCAATTGACGAATTCGCATGAAACATGCAATTACTGCAATACAGTACATACTGTGAATACAAGGATGATTATTTCAATAAACAGGTCCAAAGAGAGGTCATTGCCCTAAGGTCTATTCTGCATTTTTGCATCTGGTAGTATCTCCCATAGTCTTTGTCTTTAGTCTAAAACTTTGATGAAAGCTGTAGTGTTGATATCATTACGAACATTTTTCTGCCGTCCATCCTGAAATCAAAATAGGGCCAGATATGTTGTACTCGTTGTACTGCAGCCCTGAATAAACAATTCAAGGTGTGGTCAGATCTATTTAGGTTAATCTTATGAGATTTCGATGTTTTCATATTGCAAAACCTCAAAGATAGTTTTAACCAAATGACCATTCCACGTCTGCCAAAGTGTGTGCATTGCATCCTGCGTACAGAGATATTTATTTCCAAATACATTGATATGGCTTTCCTTGCCTTCATTTTATGTTATTATGAGTTTGCTTTAGCAAAGTGAGGTGAATTCAATATCAAAACAACCCAAATGGACGTACTGCGCTCGTATCATGCGATCATTCACAGGATCATGAAATCAAAAATAGAACATGTTCTAATTTTGATCGCATGATCATGTGCATGACCAAGAATTCACCAATTTTTCCGTATTACACGAGGCATTAATGTCATGTGCATGATCATTCGAATGATCATTCGCAAGATCATTCACAAGATCATTCGCCGAGTAAAACGGCCTTAAGTCTGATCCCTGCACCCCAAGTTATAGCCAACTCATCATAAGTCTGGTCTGCAACGATTTATAGTCGCTCCTCGGGAGTTACAGAGTCCCGTATCTGCCTGCTTATTCAGCCCTATCTCGAAGAAAACAAGGCAAGGTCATGGACCACCCAAATGCCCAAACAGGTGACGTACAGTCAACATTGGATATAGTCGAACCCTTCATTAGTTTCCACTTCTGAAGTCCACTCATGCTATCCAATTTTGAAGCACAGTCCAATAATTTGGCATTGTTTTTCATTATATCGCACACTGTGGAGATGCCAACACGAGAGCCCGCTGCTATATTAGCCACTGGGTCTCCTGAGGATGCCCTTTCAATAATCTTCAGCTTCTCTGAAATGTGTATTTCTATTTTTTGAAGAATTGGACATTTTCAACCAGTTGTATTACTGAAGAAAACTTGGCAAATATAAAACGCCCTCAGAAGTCCAAGTCGGGCGAACGCAGAGCAGTGATTCAGGATGCTCATGCTCTGACCAGGACCATGCTCTGAAGTAACACATTCATTGATCGCAACTTTGCTCTTATTTGAAAAATAAAAAACTACAAAGGAAAGCTGTGCAGTTCGTTAAAAACTGCAACGAGCGAATAAAGAGTGTTTCACTGCATTTAGAGGGATTAGGTTTGGAACCACAGGAGATTCAGAGGCTACACCCTATGCTTAGACTGCTTGAGAAATTATGAGCGGGTGTTTTTCAGTGTGATATGGAGGATATCATTTTGATGCCGCACTACATCTCTAGGTCCGAAAGGAAAGATAAAATGAGAGATACATTGCCGAATAGATAGGTCCAAAAATTCGTTCTTTCCAAGTACAATAAATGACCATACTAAAAACTGAGATCCTCTGAAAAAACTCTTAAATACACTTCACCTTTTCATCCACCCATAGCATTCACCTTTACACGACTGATGTCCCAACTAGAGATGGGCCACTCTGAAAATTACCTTGGTAATTTTCGTAAATTGCCGTGGTATTTTTTCGTATTTTGCACCCCTTAAAAATTACCATAATTTTCTAGATAATTCACCTATGTTTGAGGTAATTTTTCATACAGATTAATTCCCAACATGTTCTTTTAAGCCAAGTTCACATTTCCTACGTGTTTAATAATAAATTTAGGCATGTGCAACTCATTTTTGGAATATTTTACTTAAATTATAACATTATAGAGTAATGCATTAGAATATTCTTCTTGAAAATTTCTCATATTTTGACAAAAAGCCAGATTGCGTGTTGCTGCCGTAGTTCTTTTTACAAATTTGAAAATTTCTAATAGATTAATGTTGTATTAGGCATGGTTTAAACATCTTTATTCCCTTCCTTTTGCTATTGGCTTTCTTATTTAACCATACATTTGCTGTTTAATGCTTAAAACTAAAAAATACTGGAAAATTCTCAAATTTTCAAAAATTAGCGTAATTTACTGTGGAAATTTTTCTCAGTTGAAAATTATGGTAATTTTCCCATCTCTAGTCCTAACACCTACTGCCACACACCAATGTGGTGGCTCACAGGGTATTATGTAGATGTATATCATTCAGGACATAGAGACTGCTCAGAGATATAGTGTTTGGGATATTGAGTTTAGTGAACAATTATGGAGAAAGGAAGTTCATTGTGAAGGGAGTGAGATTAAGGAAAGTGAAGAAATGACAGTATGCAGCAAAAAAAATTTGGGTTGGAGTTATGGTAGTGAACTGAAATACGAATTATTGCCTGAGGAAATAGAAATTAAGTTAACAAAGTTCAATTCAGTGAAAAAGGCTGCAGATCCTGTATGGTTGAAAGTCTAGTTAAATGTGGTAATGATATCACAACACTCATTTTCAGGGCCTGTTACTACTCCAGGGCCTCAGCAGTACCCCAGGGGGCCACAGGGATATCCTGGCTCCCAGCAGCAACCTCCATATAGTAGTCAGCAGTACCAGAACCAGAATCAGTCATCTCCTCAGGTAGGCAATTGGGGTATGGAAATGGGGTTTCACCAATAGGAATAGATATTAAATGACTATAAGTAAAATATTTTTGGATTATTTGACTTTCATCTGAAGTGTTTTATTCTCTCAAGATGCAACTTGGAACTTCTTCCTCAGACCATGACAGTGCCAATTTTGATGAACTATATCAAGATATTAGCAAAAGAATTTTTCCTGCTATGATGAGGCTATTGTTTTTTATGCAGCATTATATTTTTTTCTTTTACTAGTCCTATCCTCCTCCTGTGCAGCAGCAACAAGGATCTCAGCAACCTCCCAGTGGATATCCTCCTTCATCTCAGCCCTCTGGTGGCTATGGTGGACCCCCAGCATCTCAGCCCCAGGGCTATGGGGGCCCCCCTCAACCTTCCCAGGGTGGTTATGGCCCTCCTGCCACCTCTCAGCCCCAGCCAAACTATGGCCCTCCTCCCCCAACGTCACAATCAGGCTACGGACCACCTCCTTCCCAACCACCTCCCACATCTTCAGCTGCCACACCTCCCATCTCGACCGCCTCGTCCTCTCAGCAAGTTGGCTATGGACCCCAGACTTCTCAAGCAGGATACGGTGGCCCACAGCCAGGATATGGCCCCCCATCTTCACAGGGATACACGACAACTGTGTCTACAGCGACAACTGCATCCACAGTGTCAACAGCATCGACAGCCAACAGCAGTAGTAACTATCCTGGGCAGCAGCAGCAAGGAGGTTACAGCAGTGCTTCCGGTTATGCTCCCCCTGGCTCTGGTCAAGGCTCGTACGGTTCGCAACCTGGTTATGGGCCACCCGTGTCAAGTCACGGCGGTGCTAGTGGCCCACCGAATGGTCCTCATCCACCCTCGCATGCGCCGTACTCACAGGGGGGTCCCTCGGCTGGCACCCAGACCTACCCATCTGCTCCAGGACAAAGCTACCAGCAGCAGCATCCCACGCCACACCAGCAGCCCCCGAATCAGTCGACAGGGCCAGGCTACCCCCCTCCTCCCTCAACGTCATCTCCTTCATTGCCACCGTCTTCCCAGCAGGGCCCGACGCCTACCTCGGGGGCTGGGCCTCAATCAGGGGGAGGTGGGGGCTATGGACCGCCCTCAACTCAGAGTCACCCATCTTCGGCCCAGACATACAGTGGCCAGCAGCCCCCGCCCAGTCAGGGAGGTCCTCCTCCTCCCCCAGGACAACAAGGGGGTCAGCCCCCTCCAGGCTATGGGCCCCCAGGGGGAGCCCATGGCGGGTATGGGGGTGGGCCTCCTCATCCCCAACAGCAGCATCCTCCTCCTCCCCATGGGCAGTATCCTCAGTCTTATCCTCCCCCACCTGGACCAGGTGCAGGTGGTTACCCTCAGTATCGCACTCCTGTCCCCCCACCCGCGAGTGCTGGACATGCTCCCGGACAGATGCCCCCACCATCTGGGCCTCAGGGTCCTCCTCCACCCTCCCAGGGTCAGTACGGTGGCTACGATCAAGGCAGGTTCCCAAATTATCAGCCCCCTCCCCAGCAGTGATTGGCATCCCTCAGCATCGCATCGAGTGGAAGTCAGCCCACGAAATATTGGTGGGGAACTTGCTCAAGTATCTCTTGGTGGACCTCATTGCTTTATTAATCCTGGGCAACTCATCTTTATCTCTTTTTTATGTGCGCTGTGGTGTGATGTTTATACTTTTGTCTCTTCTATGTAATTCCTGCGTTCCTTCCTTTTTGATGTGGTGTGTAGCATTTTTCTCCAAGGTTCAAGGTTCCTTGAGTTCAATTTTACATGTATGAATACAGAGACTGCTTTCTTAGTGTATGTACCATTTTTGTGAAGTTTTATACGGACTTTGGATCATGAACTTTTTTGTTAATCTTTTAAAAGTAGATCACATTGGTGTTGTATACATACTAGGACTTTTCTTCCATATTTTTTTCGTAAATATAGTGATTAATGTATGTGTATAAATATATTATTCAAAAGCTCTGATATTTATCACATGTGGACAAGTGTATAGGGTTTTTGGTTAGTGTTGCACTCTAAATGAGTGATTATTAAATGTACTTAGTGTAGAGATATCATTGGTGACACTTGGCATATATATTTAAAAGTTTCATTGGCACGGTTTCATATTTTCCTGTGGAAAAGATGTTCTGAGTCATTTTGTGTCAAATCAACAAAAAATGCGAGTCGCACCTGACTAATTTCATTTTTCATGAAATATAACTCACTGAAATTAGCCATAGAAAGAATCTCAGGCATGTTTTTTTATAATTTCTTCTGTCGTCCATTGCTTAGATATAGTTATACAAATTGCATTTCACTCGTGAAGCAAAATCTAAATGCCTGTATAATTAAATATAGAAGTGGTGTACCATTGATATGAGTATCATTTTAAAGGTTTTGGTTAGGCTTTAAATATCATATTCAGCTATATATGATTTAGGCCTCTGATAATTGTGATATGTATTATAAAATAAATACTTTATAATGAAAAATCTCAAAATGAGAACCTACCTATCTTTTAGTGTTCCTACTTGAAATAAAATGTATGTTGCGCATCTCTTCTTGAAAAAGCTGTTCTGAAAGTTTTAACTTGGAATTGTCTGGGGATCTGACGTAAATACATAGATATATGTATTTAATACTAGAAACATTTTCATCAAAATATGAGCTATTTTCATCTCACTGATGGTGACTCACCATCACACTATGTACTGTGCATTGTTGAATTACCGCCGATCATCCACAACTGAACTATATTTGATGAGCTGCTGCTCAATTAGGCTCACTAAATGGTTCTTTATCAAGGCTTTACTTATAACTGAGACTATCTACTAATTTTGAAGAGGAGTGGATAATTGCATGTATATTAAAAACAACTATGTAGCATTTTCCCCTCACATGGCTACCTATATCTCGAGAACTTAAGACACATTCATCTACATCTACATATAACCACCCAAGCCGCCTCAATAGGCGTGTGGCGGGGGGTGTTAGGACACCAGCCGTTTACATATAAAAAGGAAACGCTCTAATGAAATTACGCCTTGCATTTATTAAAGTCCCTTATTGTTCGGGGGAAAAACGAATTCCCATACCTATCCGTTCGGCAAAATATCTCTCTTAATTTATCGTTTCTGTCGGACCTGGAAATATAGTGGGGTTCTAATATGATGTTCTCCGTGTCGCTCTGAAAGATATCTATTCTCAATTGCTCAAGCTATCTAAGCCTAGCGCGCAGCCTTCGAGTCTCTAGCAGCTCCCAGCCTAATTCGTTTAACATCTGTGTAACGCTGTCTGTATGCCCGTAGCAGTTTTTGACGAATCGCGCAGCTTTCCTTTGTATTTTATTAAGTTCCCGAATTAAGTCTTTCTGAACCGGATCCCATATGCTTGCTGCATCTTCAAGGTGTGGCCGGACGAGTGCGAAATAGCACCTCTCTTTTACTTTTTCATCTGAGAATCTTCCCACAATACGCTTGACGAATCCTAGCTTCTTCAGAGCTCTGCCACAAATATTTCTTATATGTGTTCCCCACGATAGGTTTGAGGTAATCGTAACTCCCAGATACTTAACTTCATCTGTCGCCTTTATCTTAACGCCATCCACAGCATATACACGGGGATAGTTGGACGACCTCCGCAAGAAATGTACCGCCGTGCATTTGCTCAGATTAAGTTCGAGTCCCCACTCTTGGCTCCACACATGAACGTTGTTTAAATCCGATGATAGAATTTCAAAGTCAGAGTGATCATTAATTTCACGATAGATGACAGCGTCGTCAGCAAATAAACATATTTTACTGCTAATTCGAGAGCATAGGTCATTTATGTATATAATAAACAAAAGGGGGCTGATTATGCTTCCTTGTGGGACACCTGATGTCACTTTAACTACATCAGAGCTAATGCTGTCAAGAACTACTTTTTGCTTACGATCCCTCAGAAAGTTGCGTATCCAGTTTACTACTGTTTTGTTCAGCCCGCATGACTGTAATTTGTATAAAAGTTTGTTGTGAGGAACCGTGTCGAAAGCTTTCTTAAAATTTAGGAATAATGCGTCCACTTGTGTTTTCGATTCACCAGATTTGAGAACGTCATGAAGAAAGAGCGCGAGCTGTTTCACATTGGTGCAGCTAAGTAGCTTTTGAGGCATATTTTTAGGAATAACCATAATGCAATTTGGAATACAGGTAAATACTTGTCTGTTATTACATGCTTGAACATGTAAATGTCGAAGTAGTTTTTAAAAACTGATGTAATAATTTGTTGATTAATGTGTGTTTCCAAATCTATAACTAACTGAGGATAGTAGTAGATTATAGCCTCGGCAATGAAACATTATTCTTGTATAATATAAATATATTTTCATGTAAGTTCCATGGCAATCCTTAGATAAAACTTTTGGAGGAACCTTTAAAAGAAGAGATGCACAGCAAGATTTTTTTAGGGCAACAGTCTGCCATGATGGAAACACCGGTTCCTGCTCAGTCACCAGAGTTCAGCTTCATTTGCTTGGTTTGAATACAAATGCGTGATTCTCCTGTTAGTCTGAGTGTTGTCCCTATCTGCAAATGGCAGACTATGAGCTGAAAATGACCTTAGCCATTGAAGCACGTAAAATGAAAGTAACATTACAACTAAATATGCATTTTTTCAAAAATATTAATAGATACTAATTTTATAGAATTTTCTAGATAAATTAGTTTTTCATTATATTTCATTTATATAAGAACTAAAAATCATGTATAGTTGAATATAAATTTAGAGCTCAATCCAATGTCTTTAAAATGAAACTCAGCAGTATCTCTCTTTGAGGTTTTATTATATTGACATTTTTAATTTGCTATGCACGTGAAATTCTTGACATATAGTCTATTTTTAATCAACTAACTCAGCAATGATTGATATCAAGAAATGAATAACATAGTGATTCTTTCTGCAAGTTTGTTCAGTGTGCCGAATTACATTGAAATCCTAGGTCAGATTGTGAGCATGGTTGATTCGAGATTGAGTGACCTCAACCCCCTCCCAAAAGTAAGAAGATAAACAATGGAGTCACCTTAGTGACAAATAGAAAGGATATGGTTGAATTCATGCCAGCTTTTAAATGCCATACGAAGCAAAGCCTCTGATAATTCCAACAACTGCAAGTCGTATGAATGCAAAATAGACATTAAGTATGGATGATGCATGTAAAATTTCCCATTGCAGTAAAATAGTGATGTGAAACTTATACTTTTAGTTTTATTTTTCTGAGTATATATTGGAAAATTTTAATGTTTACTGGCAAAATGGAAATTAAATGGAGGAACTTCACTTTAAAATACTCATTTGGTAGATTCATTAGCCATTTATACTATACTAATATTTTTGTTGAAATTGCCCATGAGTGTTGAGACCTTCAGTTTGCTTGGGTTCTCGCAACTATCACTGGCCTGATATAATGCTATGTTTTTCCTACGACAAAAATGAAGATGATTGGATGAGAGAAACTCTTTATCTCCATTGAATAATGAAGCATATATATATTTAGTTATGAATTTGGGATTCGTGAGATAAAACACAACTTAGCGACAAAACAAAAACCACAAATCTCCCCTTAATGTACCTCAACACTGCTCAAAAACTCTCCCTAACCGCATGATTAATTACATTTACCCTAACGTACATTAATTTATCCAGAACTCTTTGAATCTCCGTAGGCGACTCGTTACACAGCCCCCCCCCTTTACACCTGTTACGTCCCGGAACAGGCTCACCCACTGTCTTTCGGTGCCAACGGCAGTCTGTGCATCTCATATACCGTGGTTGTCTCCAAGGAAGGGTTAAAGGCGGTTTAAATGGACCACTCCCGGTTTTCCATTCGGCCTCTTCCTTATCCAGTAGATAACATCGTTGATCCTCCTCTCCACTTTGTACGGCCTGTTCCAGGCATGTTGCAGCTTCAGGGAGTCCAATGGTGCTGGGGATCGAAGAGCCAAACCAGATCCCCTTGCTGATATCCACCCCCTTTGGCTCTGATGTTATAGCGTTCCCTAATCCTGTTGCTGGCCTTGCGGATATTTTTTCTCATGAGGTCATGGATCTCATTCATATGTCTACGGAGGTTTGAGACCTAGTCCTCCCAGACTACTTCTTCATTTGGCTTGAAGCCAAACTTCAAGTCACTTGGTAGTCACAGCTCTTGGCCGAAAAGAACGTTGGCCGGTGACTGCCCTGTCGTTTCGTGTACTGACGATCGATACGCAAGGAGGAACAGGTGTAATCGTCAGTCCCAGTCTCGCTGATGGTCAGGGACAACCTTGGACAGCTACTTGCCAACGGTTCTGTTCATGGGCTCCACCATGCCATTGGATTGGGGATGTAGTGCTGTGGTTCTGGTTTTCTGGATGTCTAGGATCTTGCAGACTTGAAATGTTGACGATTCAAAGTTCCTCCCCTGGTCAGAATGCAGCTCAAGCGGCACACTGAATCAGCTCACGAGCTCCTTAACGAGTACCTTGGCAACCTTAACAGCCTCCTGATTGGGAAGCACATAAGCTTCCACCTTTTTGCTGAAGTAGCCCATTGCTACCAGTATAAATCTGTTTCCGGCCTCGGTTGTGGGAAACAGACCGAGGATATCGATAGCAATCTTCTCGAATGGACTCCCGACATTGTATTGCTTCATTGCAGCCCTACTTTTCTTGAGGGGTCCAATGGCCACTGTACAGGTCGCACACCGTCTGCACCAATCCAGCGCTTCCTTCTTGCAGTTAACCATTCCAGAGCCTTGCCCGAACCCGAACCTGCCCCCCAGAGGTGCCATCGTGCAGCGGTTCCTAAACTTCAGGAACTGAGAATGGGGGTGTTTACCATTTTTTTATTATTGCCAAATCTGATAGTTTGTAAAATAAAAAGTCCCGTATTTTTCTGTTTTTCAATCCGTCACCTAGTTCTCCAGTTATAGGCGACGAAAAACTGATGTTTTTTACCCTTTCACTGGAATGGGTGTGTTGAGGCTTCTTACGTCATCCCTTCAATCAAAATCTGCTGCACCAGCTGCTGTGTAGGCAGACCTCCCCTCCCCAACTTCACCCCCCACTCGACTCGCCAAAACAGCCAATGACGGGAGGTGGATGACATATAAGTCTCAGCGCAGCTCATTCGATGGGCATCACCTTTTGCATATTTTAATTTTCAATTTATGAAGGAATGGCTATGGTTAGATGATTGATTTTTTCACTAAAATTCATTTTTTGTTTCCATCTAACGATTTCATGAATAAAGTAGCAATTTTGGTTCCGAGTAAACGCCCCCATTATCAGCTACACTCTGCGGGTTGATCCTTCCAAATTCTCTAGCACCTGTTTCAACAGACCATCTTCTAACATCAGTGAGTCCCATTGTGCCCAGTACAATTTCATCTCTGGAGAGAGTGGGGCAACTCTGTCCCAGGTTGGCCTTGACCCAGCTCTCTTCCACTCCAAAACATACCTCAGGCAGGAGTCGATCTCCTGATCTGCTCTGATGATTTCTCTGTCCCATCTATTGTCAGAAATAGTAATTCTTTCGCAAAGAGTTTCAATGTTCCTCTCCAGGCAGGTACAGTGCACACAGTCATTCAGGCAAAGTCTCCGTGACAAGGCATCTCTGCATTTCAATGACTGGGGCCTGAGGAATGCTCCAAATCATAGTCATATTCCTGCAGTCGCTCGATCCATTTTGCCACCTGTCCTTCAGGATTCTTGAAGTGCAGCGAATGGTCAGTCCTCGGAAGGAATTTCTTGCCATAGACGTATTTGTTAAATGCCCCACCAACTTGACTACTGTGAGCAGCTCTCTTCTTGTCACGCAATAGGTGTATTCGGGCTTTGACAGTACCTTTCTAAAATAGCCAATAACCCTTTCCTTGCCGTCCTGCACCTGAGAGAGTACACCCCCAAATCCCACTTCTGATACCAATTTGTTATGAATTTGGGATTCGCAAAATAAAACACAACTTGGCGACAAAATGAAAATCTCTGTTTAATTATATTAATTTACCCGGAACTCTTCGAATCTCCGTAGGCGACTCATTATGATATAAATACACACAAACATGTATATATAACCAATACCTCTACTTACCTCCTCTTACCCTCATGTCCCAAAGTTTCATATAAGCATCCCTCAAACCTGCCAGAAATTGTTAAATCCACTAGACCCTCCCTTCAACCCACCACTTTCCTCAGCCTGCAAACGCCCTAGGTGCAAATGTTGCTCCCCTCTCTGCCCTTCTACCTCCCACAAAAGATCTTCGTCTACACCAGACTGTTTTTAGAGGCGGTGCATAATGTTGCCACCAGCAACATGATGTACCGCTTTTCCTGCGATTTACGCCCTGCGTTCTCAAAACTCTAACAAAAATGCAAAGAAAAAAAATAAGGTAGGGGAGAGGAAGGGGAGGCAATATATATACATATATATATATGTTGTAATGGGTCCCTGCACACCCGGTAGGTTGGGAGAAACTGCACACTTAAACCTACACACAACTCTGTCCCACGAGCGACCACACGAGGCCAAATACACGTCACAATAAAAAAATTAAATAAATTAAAAAACACTTTTTTAAAACTTGTCTTGTTTCAAAATGCACCTAAACGTATAAAATAAGTTTTAGAATGAAATTTACAAAGTTAAGAGACCTATTCCAAATTTATAAATATTTAAAATTGAAAGTGAAAATGAATATTTGTTTACTTTATCTGTGCAATTCATCGATGATTGTGAGGCAAGAACGTATAATCGTACATTTAATTGATCATCTAGTTGATCATCATGATTATAAGACCAGGGTGCAAAGTAATTTACTAAGTTGAATTTGAGCACCCTGGTCTTATGGATATCATAGGAATCATGATGATCAATTAGATGCCCGATTATACCTTCTTGCCTCATTATCATCGACAAATTGCACGGATAAAGTAAACAAATTTTCACTTTCAACTTTAATATGTTTATAAATTTGGAATAGAAGGTCTCTTAACTTTGTAAATTTCAATCTGAAATTTATTTTCTACTTTTAGTCGTCACACTTTTATTAATTTAACAATCATTGAAATTTTCTCAATGTTTTGCAATGCTTTCAATGTTTTACAATTCAATGCGTAATGCTTTATTAATGTTTTCTCTGTGTACTTAAATCAAAAATATTTAATTAAATTAAATCTGATGTGAAAAATTAAAAAAAAATTACCAAGATTCTGTCATCAAATTTTAACATTCATGCAAAATTTGGGAAATATTGAACAATGGGAAGGGGTTCAAAATTGGGTATTAGATATGTGATCAAACTCATGAAGCAAGTTGAAATAAGAAAACCTCACGCTTGCTGAGTAAGGGATTGCGGGGGGATCCTCGACCCACCTTCCCTCCTCGTGGGATCTCTGACCTTGGGCAGGGAATGGAGCAGGATGACACCAGACATGAAATAAGCTCCCAACTCATGAAAATTGCTTTTTAACAACTATATTGCGTTTGGGGCACACACTGCATAGAAATACACTTAATCTTTACCTAAATGTATAATCATGAAAAGATGGATGAACAGTGATACAAGGTGAAAACAATTAACCCTCGGGAATGAAAAAATGAAACAATTTCATCATATTTAATATTTTAATATGATGAAATATTTAAATATGATGAAATTTAACACAAAGCGAAATAACAGAAAATTACCTGATCACTCCCTTTTGACAGTTAATTTAATTTAACCTGTGAGGACCACTCACACATGGGGAGGGAATCAATCGTGTGACACAAACAGAGGTAATTATTAAGGCTCTTAGGGTGCCAATCACTTTAATTATCCCTTGACTTATAATATTTCTGTGTCCTCAGATGATTGAAAAATGATAGGGAAACCTAGGGTTGCACTCATGATACTCCGCTTCTTCGTCAGGGAAAACTAGTGGTCATTTAAGAGGATTGGGGGGGGGGGGGGGGGAAGGAGCACAGACTGGAGATAATGGTGGGATTTGGTCGCGTACGACTGTTACTTAATATTCCAGACGAATGATCCATTCAGTGAAGTGGAGACAGGACCGTTGATTCGACCAACTCCTCGTGCTGCAGGCTCGTTTTGGGGGTGCAGGGACCAACGTCTCTCTCGGCACGCCATGGATGCCCATCTTCCTCTGAACACCGCCCAACCACCGATCTCAGTCTCCACTCCTGTATATTTCCAGCTGTCAAAACGTAATTTCTGCAGCTTGGTCCTCTCTTCCAGACCGGGCAAGCAAGGTGCAGGCGAAAGCTCTTTGCCAACTACACGCCTTTTCGTGATCTCGCCCCTGTGCAGCTCGCTGACTCACGTTGCTGTTCTACAATGAGCCCGTCTCCCATGCGTGCACTCATCAATTCCCTACTTTTTTTTCTTACAATAGACCATGAGACCACTCCTCGGTTCCCTTATATAGCTCCCTGCAAGGGTTATCACGTGAGGGGGGAGGTTTTAACAGGGGTGAAGGGGAATGAGGTCACTTTGTACCTTGCTTGTCAATTCATGCATTCCAAGAGCCCCCAACTCTGAGCCCATTCATTCACCACACCACCGGGGAAAGCATAGTAGCTGTGCTGAGCTCATAATTCATAATAACACTGAATGGATGCATTTCCATGTCTGGGGTCACCCCTTGCAAGGGTTCTTGACCATTACATTACATAAATGAGGCACATATATAAAGATTCAATTCTAATTTCTCAGGTTGAGGAAAAGATCTCTGAATGTCATGTTGTTACACTCTTGAGTTTTGCGAATCTTCTTCTTATATAGGGCTTCTGAATAATATTGCTGAAGCCTTTGGATTTTTACTGAAATTTTTTAAGCACCCACTTAATTGAATTTCAGGGTTTTGTGTTCAAATCCTATCATCTTCTACTTTCTTCCAAATGCCATTTGCTGGTGATATTGATACCAAAATTGACAATCACACTCACTGCCTGTGACTTTCAGGAAATTATCTATGTAGATCATCTTAGAGCAATAGCAGTTGGAAATCCTTGTGACTCAAAGCTCACAAGACCTGACAAAGCAGAAAAGAATGCCTGTCATTGCCTGAAAATGAGTCTACAAGGAAGACCTGCAAAAAGATGTGAGGTCTTAAGAAAAGTCTGTAGAAGCCTTCACTCCAACATTTTTATGTCCATTTAGAGGATGGATTTTTCCACTCATCATTCAGGGAGATTTGCCAATTCTTTCATCATCCTTTTTAAGGAATTCATACATATGTATGAACATATTTGAACCTTCCAGAATCGCTCAACGAATCTATCTCTTGATAGTACAGTTGTATCTCCTACCAGGCTGGGCCAGGATGTGGGGTCGTCTCTCCATTTGGGTATCATGGACCTTGTAGTACAAAAATACTTTGTTGATTCCACAAATTTATTTCCACTCGACCGGTTTCAACCTATTTAGGTCATCATCAGGAGTAAAGATTGAGAGAGAGTGACATGAATATACACCCAAAGCAAGTGGGGGGGAGTGAGGTGAATTTTTTATGAAAACAAAACTCCCCTCACCCCCTCCCACTTGCTTTGGGTATATATTCATGTCACTCTCTCTCAACCTTCACTCCTGATGATGACCAGTAAAGGTTGAAACCGGTTGAGTGAAAATAAATTTGTGGAATCAACCAAGTATTTTTGTATTATGTACTATGTCTAAATTCCACCAAGTAAACTTGCCGACCATCGATTTTATCATGGACCTCCCATGCTAGACGTGGTGTCCACCTAGTGTGCCTTCTGGCAACATTTTCTTAACCTTCATTGACCAGTCATGTACTACATACACTCGATAATCAGCTCCCAGGATTAATTTGCTGGGAATTCTGCTGACTTCTTCTAAGTATTCAAAAAATGACGCCAAAAATATGATGAACAAAAAAGTAAACTACTCAACAAGCTGAGCTCTTAGTCCCATTATTATTCCTTTCATATGGCAACACTCCAATCCCTTACTTGTTCATGCATATAACTATGTAATTCCAAAGAAACTCACCCCACAACCAATTATTGGTGCAAGTCTGTGAACTTGTTCACCATGGGAGGTGTGATCTGATGAGGTGTAATGGATAACCCTCTCTGGTCATGTTTATGAGTTACAAAATCTGTGTTTTCATGATTTTGTTTCCAGAACTACTGGACATTCAAGTCAGCCATTTTTTTGGTTAGTCAAAAGTTTTTTTAAAAAGGTAGGTATTTCTGGAAGACTAGAAGTAAAAAATTTTGTGCATTGCTTTTGAGGAAAACTCAATTTTTTTGCTTTTTACGATAATTTTTAGGACTTAGAGTACTATATAGTTATACATTGCATGAGATCTTAATGGTCTTTCATATCAATATTACGTAACATTGAAGATAATTATGATAAAAATTTCTATTAAATTGATTGCCTAGTGATCAAATCATGCAATATGTGATCCTTGCACATAATTGAAAACTCGAGCATGGAGATTAAGGTTAAATCCAGACATAATTATGTCTGGAAATTTGGATATAGGTATGTTTTAACAAAATCTCTAGACTTGCCTATTATCTAGACAGTGTTAATTACAGTTTGACAATTTTTATTACAATGTTTCACTGGTCAGTATTGCATTATATGGCTTTAATAAGTGAAAGATACCCTGCCTTCATTTCATAGGGCACACTTGGATACTGTTTGTTGATATATTGTTTGCTGTGACAACCATGAAAATAGAACAATTTCCTTTACATTAAACTGGCAATGGAGGCTATTAAAGACTGGAACTATTACTTGCAGCTGTCAAGGAGAGAATTTGATGCAAAATTCGACCAAAAGTTTCCATCTGATGTCACTTTAAAGGATTTTGAACTCTTGAGAACCTTAGGCACAGGCTCATTTGGGAGAGTGAAATTGGTAAAGTGGTTAAAAAATGATAGATATTACGCAATCAAGATTATGGAAAAACAAAGAATTGTGAAGTTTAAACAACTAGAACATACACTGAATGAAAAGAGGATTTTGCAAGCTGTAAGATTTCCCTTTATAGTGTCAATGGAGTTCGGATTCCTTAGTAATGATTATGTGTTTTTTGGGATGCCATTTGTGAATGGAGGAGAACTATTTTCACTCATTCGTCGGTTTGGAAAGTTTGAAGACAGTCACACAAGGTTTTATGCAGGGCAAGTGATCTTAGCTTTGGAATATTTCCACAATTTGGATATTGTCTATAGGGACCTCAAACCTGAAAATATACTAATTTCCATGAATGGGTACTTAAAGGTGACAGACTTGGGTTTCTGTAAGAGAATTAAAGGTCGAACATGGACATTGTGTGGTACTCCAGAGTACTTAGCACCTGAGGTGATACTCTCCAAAGGATATGGAAAGTCAGTTGATTGGTGGTCATTAGGAGTCCTCATATATGAAATGGCTTCTGGCCATCCACCATTCAGTGCTTCTGATCCCATGAAAATATACGAGAAAATAGTTTCTGGAAAATATAAAATGGAACCATATTTTAGCCCTGACATGAAAGATATAGTAAACAATATACTTCAAATTGATTTAACTCGGAGGTATGGAAATCTGAAGAATGGAGTTGATGACATCAAAAACCACAGGTTTGTGTTCATCGGGGCTATCAAAATTTATCATTGAGATGCAAACTCTAATGATGTTTATATGAAGAAAACATTTAAACCTCAGAGACTTAATGCAGCAATATGAGCTCTGCTCCCAACTTTAACTTAAACTGACTTTTCTGGGTATTCCCAATTATATGTCAGCATTGGCTCCGTCAAACTTCTTTGGCCAAAAGAGTTTCACTCAGCCAAAATGATGAATTTTCTTGGGATATCCCCCAGTAAAGTTGATAATTTTAATTTTTGATGCCACAGGTTCTTCCGGGCTACTGACTGGATATCTTTGGTGAATCAACAAACAGAAGCACCATTTATTCCTAAAATTAAGGGTGAAGGAGATGCAGGTAATTTTGAAGTCTATCCAGAAGAGTCCTTGCGGGAGTCACCTCATGAGTTATTCACTAAGGAGTTCGCTGATTTTTAGAAAAGATCAGGAAATCATGCCAGAAGTAATGAATAGGGCATACTTCAAAAATACCTAGCTTGGCAAATGTACTATTGTTGAATGCCAAAAGGTAGAATTTATTAAATATAATTATTGATATGGTGTTGATGTTATCAATAAGCCAATATTACCTACCATGAAGAATGGTTATGTTTCAAGAAAATCATTTCTCAATTATGGAAGATTAATGTACTTTATTGTTGATAACCCAGTAGCTCTAATGCACTTTTAAAATGTATTTCAACTATATAGAACATACAAATGTATTGTAATTTGTGCATATCTCAACCTGCAATTTAATATGTAAATGAAGCTATCACCAAACTACAGCAGTTAATCAATGGATTAAATGTGTATTTGATTATGAGTCTGGTATGATTAATCAGCAACAAACTGCGTTTTAATAAGGTTTTTTTGTGAATGAAGTCTAAAATGCTATAGAAAGCTATTACATTTGAAACATTGTTCATTTAACCCTTAACCTAGTAACTTGTGGCAATTTAACACATTCACAACGTAGACCTTTTTTTGTAGATGATTTCCAGGGACGTAAACTTTCATGAAAAATGAAAATTAATTTTTCAGCTTTTTTTTTTAAATCGAAGTTTCCCTTTACTAGAGCATTATTATTTTTATACTTTCTGCGAGTGGAAATCATTTGTAAATGATTGATTGATAGTTTTTTATACAACTCCCCTAGTAGGTATGCAACCACACAGATATTCATGTGAATTTGGAACAATAACTTTTGTGAGAATAATTGTTCTTTTACCTGATTTTCAAGACAAGCGATGCATAGATGTGGGAGACAAAAATTTTAGGATGTTCTCGAATCATCTTTCTATAAGTTATTTTTTAAAAAACAGTACAATAAATTTAAGGGACGAATATATGTATGTACCTATCAATCTTTTCTCCTGTGGTATATACAACCATGCCCAGCATCTGTTTTGCAAAAGACGTCTCTTTCTTGAGCTTCAAACGAAAAATATCCTTCCACTTGACTTCTTCTGTGTATGAAGGCTCTCAGTATTACTGAGTGTTCTCACCTTCTGATTTTCCAGCTGTGTGTTGAGCATGCCAGCAATGCGTGGCATTTGCAATATGCCGTGACAGACATACCGTTGTCTATGTTACTTCGCCCCAACTCATACCCATTATACTTTTCCATAAATTTGTCATTTTTGGGAGTGTGGCACTATGTCGCCAGCATCTGTCATTTATTCACGGCCACAGAAAATTTCCAAAAAGTCTTTCCCACATTTTCAAATCCTAGGCCGTAAGTACACTAGGATAGTCTGCAGCGGGCCCTTTTCAGTCTTCTCCACCATGCTCTCAATAAAGGGCATTGACAGCTGGAGATAATCACCCATCATCTAGGTCCTTGATTACAAATCTCAGTGGAGAGTGCTGGGATGGTGGCATCCTAATATTTTGGGGAAACAATAGCTGAACTTCCCGCTGGTCGGGTCTCCAGACCAAGTTGAAGGATAGCCAGGTCTCGGGGTTGGCAGCCACCTAGGAACAGTGAAGACCTTCCGACATCACCCCTGCTGCGCTGAAGATTCCGGCCATGAAAGTGTCAGGACGGGAAGCAAGATAGCAATGGATACTCTCAGTATGAGGGTCTGGAGATCCCAAGCTGCATATTGTGGAAGGGGGGACCTGACAGCCAGGGAAACTCCCAGTGAGAGGAGTAGGGACTGGGATATGAAGTTTGGCCACAAATGTAGTTGGCTGCAACTGTGACACTCCGGCAAAGGGTCGGGAGTGTGGGTAGGGATGGGATCCCCATGCATATGAGGACACTGCTCCAGACAGAAAACCTGTGAAGAAGATGTGGAGGACTAAACTCAAACTTGAGGGAACATTGGACTTCCAATAATCTTCATAGGAAAGCAAAAAAAACCTATGTGGTACCAAGGCGTGACTTTGACATTCAAACCTGAACCTGATTGTTGAACCCGTTGACCCTAAAACTTTTGAAATTGGTGTGGGGAGAGGTATGTGCAAAAGATTAAAAGTGTCCAAGTTATGAAGTGGCTATATACAGAAGACCAGTAATGATGATTTCCTCGGATCTCACTCACACCTCTTATTTAGTTCTGTCTACATCCAAGACAAGAACTGGTGTATAAAAAATGAAACCACTATCTGTGATTGATTATAATTTTACAAAAAAAGGTGTTGACCTCTCCGAGATGAGTGCCTATTACACATGCTTGAGGTGCTCAATGAAAGGGAACTGCTTCTTGGGACATGCATGGGTCATTTACAATAGATATGCTGGAGGGAAGAAAATGGATATGATAGATTTTAGGGGTAAATAATCTATGGGCTAAAAAGTGATGACATTGAAAGTTAGGGGCTGTTCATAAATTATGTCCACATGATTGGGGGGGGGGGTCACCACCTTGTGACAATGTGTGACAGGGGGGAGGGAGGGAAGCATTCTTCATGTGATATCCACACTTCCACTGAATATTATGTATTATTTTTATTCAGGCTGTGGGGTAGGGTAGAAAATTTTTCATTGTTTTGATATCATTAAATGGAGGGGCATTATTTGTGACTAACTGTGACAGGGGGTGGGGGTAGGGGGTCTAGTTTGGTCCAAAATTGTGTGACATCATTTATGGACATAGCCCCTTAGTGGAAGTGTGAGTGACAAAAAAGTAAAAGTAGTTTATAAGTTGGGAACATATAATATGAAGGGCTGGCTAGAGATAGCACAAAAAGATGTGTTGTATGATAAGAGAAACTTTGCATTACTAAAGTGATGTAAAAGAAGCAAATGTAAAAGCAAAATTGGCAAAAACTTATTGCAAGGACAGTGATGGAAAGCCTACTGTGTCTAAATTGTTTTAATGTAAAACAAATACATTTCATAATATGTAATTCTATATTGAAAAACTTTGCTGAATTTATAAAAAGTAAAATTTTCTTGAAATTGTAAGCGTGCGCGCAGCGGTCAGCACTAGCGCCGCCCCGGTGTTGGTCTCAGCTGAAATGGTAGCCGCCGGATGTGGAATCACATTTAGGTGTGGCTCCTCTAACACCTGGCGGCGCCTTGCCGTGGGATCTTGCTTCGTGGGAAGATGCACGGGTAAGGTAAAAAGCTACTGCAATTGCCGGCCAATAGGGAGCCCTCGAGGGGGTCACGCGGTGACGCGGTGCTGGGCGCTGCGTGGTGGCAGGAGAGACTCGAGCAGTCTCGCGCGGGTGACCGATAACCATGTATTGTGTGTGCGTGAATAAATTGTAAAAGCAGAATTTCCGACTTGTTCCCTTACCGCGTCTTCTCCGGACCAAATCCCTTTATTTAAGCTAAGCGCTTACAATTGGTGTCAGAAGTGGGATCGCCTCAAGGCGTTGGGAAGTGCGGTAATACCAAGTCGTGAAAAGGTGAGTGACAATGGCGAGTCGCGTTAGTTTATCGGGTCGTGAAATGGAGCTCCAACAGGCGGTGGATGAACTTTGCACGCAGCTACGGGCCCTTAAAGAAGAAAACGCGATTTTTAGGGCCCGTACAGTAGACGTGGCCGGAGCAGGGGAGAACTCGAGGAAGTCATATTCAATGATATCGGCGATTGAAAGCTTTTCGGGATCCACAGGGGAAAACGTTGAAGCATTCTTTTCGCAATTAGAACAAGTGGGAAGGTTGGGTGGCTGGGATGATGAGGACAGGCTAAGCGCGGTCACACTTCGCACACGCGGAGGAGCCGCGGATCTCCTGAGGGCGAAGACGAGGGCGGGGGGGGCCTTGAACTACCCCGAAGCAAAGAAGGTGCTGTTGGAGAGATATCAGGGGGTGAAGAATAGGAGATTTTACAGGGAGATGCTGGCAAACGTGCAAATGGGCCCAGGGGAGCTAATAGAGGAGTTTGCAGATCGCATCCGCGATATAAATAGCCATACATGGAAGGAGGAGGGTGATGCTGCCGTGGCTGCCGCTCGCCGGTCGGAGGCGGACGAGAGGGCTTTGGACGCCTTCCTAAATGGCCTTCCCGGCAGGGTGGGTGAGCACACGCGCCTCGCAATGCCGGAGACGTTTGACGCCGCTGTCACCGCAGCCGTGCGCGTGCGGGAGGCCGAGCGAAGGATTCGACCAGAGAGAGAGGGGCGAGAGGAAAGAAAAATTTTCGCGGTTCGTGATGGAGCCTGTCACGCCTGTGGCCATTTTGGGCATCTCGCAAGGGACTGCAAACAGAAGGGCAGAATGCAGTGTTTTAATTGCGGGAAGGTAGGACACTGGGCCCGAAACTGCCGGGCGCGAGAACAGGGTAGTTTTAGCCAGCGGGCTGAGATGCCGTTAAACGGTTCCGGGGCCGAGCAAGTCGCCCGCAACGGCCCCAATTAAGGATTGTCCTCCCGTGTGTGCACCGCGAGGGGGGAGTGAAAGACTTGGCGGTGACTGTGACGTGTGGAGGCATGCGGCGGCGCATGTTAGTGGATACAGGAGCGCAGGTGAGCCTTTTAACTAAGAAGTGCTGTGGGGGCCGAGTACCGAAGAGGTCTACGTTCCGGATAAAGGGATTAAATGGAGGGTATATTTGGAACTTCGGAGAGGTGGTGGTTCCGCTAGGTTTCGGCGATAGTGTGTATAACCTAAAGGCTCAGGTTGTAGACAGTTTGGGGGGTCACGAGGGAATTTTAGGAATCGACTTCCTCCGCGAAAATGGGGCAATAATTGACGTGAGCAAGGGCGAACTCACAATTGGCGGGCGCATAATTTGCCTGACTGAGAGTAGAAGGACGGAGCCTGTGGAGATTCCGTCGCGGCCAACGGAGATTGGCGGGCCAACCATCCACGATAAGGCGGAAGGCGGGCCGCGGAAGGCGGGATTGCCAACGATGGAGATAAGGACGGAAGGCGTGGCTGCAGCGGCGTGGGGAGGCGGAGCAGCGAACGTCGCGGAGGAGAGACCGAGAGACGCAACGACGAAGGACCCGGCGAAGGAGACGGGAGACGCGGGGAAGGAATGGCGCCGCCCCCGGGTGAATATGCCGGTGCGGCTTGTTTCAGCGGAGGTCATCCCAGCACGGAGCGTTCGTCTCATGACCCTCCCCCTTGGTGGCGGCTGGAGAGAGGGCCATGAGTGCATGGTTGAGTCGGCGCTGGAAGTGGACGACTGCTGGGTGGCCCGATGTGTTTGTAAGGTGAATGGGGAAGGAGGTGCTAAGATCCAAGTAAGTAACTTTGGAATGATAGATGTAACTCTGAGTAAGGGTACAGTGATCGCGATAGTGAGCGATGTGGTGGAGACAGTGAATAATGGGTGGGACGAAGGTGCAGTGCAAGGGAACGGGAGTGACAGGGACGTATGCATTTCCGTGTGTAAGGCTGGTGACGATAATTTTAAGGACGAGATTTCAAGGAAGTTGTCCCATCTGGATATTGAGGAACAATCGGTACTGCAGCCTTTAATCGGAAGGTATAGTCATTTGTTCTCACCATCGGGAACACCCCCGGCCACGCACTTGGTAGAACACCACATTCCTACTGGTGATGCCCGGCCAATTTACAGAAGACCCTATCGGACCCCACATCACTTGAAGCCATTGATAGACGATTTCGTGAAGGAACAATTAGAGGGGGGTATAATTGTGCCAAGTCACAGCCCCTGGGCTTCGCCCATCGTGATTGTACCGAAAAAGTCTGAGGACGGAAGGCCGAAGTATCGGTTTTGCATCGATTTTCGCGCTTTGAATTCAATAACCAAGCCTGATGTTTATCCCTTGCCTAACATTACCGAAACACTTGACTATTTGGGGGGATGTAGGTATTTCACCACACTTGATTTAACTGCGGGTTACCACCAAATTCCGATGGCTCCAGATTCGCGTGAGAAAACCGCCTTTATTGTGCATAATGGATTGTATGAATACCTCCGAATGCCCTTCGGTCTTAGAAACGCCCCAAGTGTCTTCCAACGCTTCATGGATAGTATTTTTAGAGAAATGTCTCCCACGGAATGCCTAGTGTATCTCGATGATGTCATCGTCTTTAGCGGCTCAATAAAGGAACACGCTTTGCGTTTGGGCAGAGTTTTCGAAAGGCTAGAAACGGCAGGATTGTCATTGAAATTGTCTAAATGCCACTTTGCCTTCCCGCAAGTGAACTATTTGGGACACATTATTAGTGCAAAAGGTATTTTTCCGGACCCTAGTAAGATTTCAGCGGTAAAGGAATTCCCTATTCCGAAAACAGTGAAGGAAATACAATCCTTTTTGGGCCTAACGAATTATTACCGTCGGTTCATCGAAAACTATGCGGTTATCGCCCGGCCGCTTACATCGCTCTTAAGAAAGGGTACCGCATTTGTTTGGACACCCGAGTGCGACGAAGCAGTGGAAAATTTAAAAACAGCGCTTACGAGCAGTCCCGTATTGGTGTACCCAGATTTCTCTTTGCCTTTTACCATCTCGACAGATGCGAGTAATTTCGCAATAGGTGCCGTTCTGTCTCAAGTGATCAACGGTGAGGAACATCCGGTAGCATTTGCCTCACGGCAACTGAAGAAATCTGAGCTGAATTATACCACAACAGAGAAGGAATTGGTTGGAGTAACTTGGGCCGTCAATCAGTTTAGAAATTATGTTCTCGGACGAAAATTTACCATTGTGACGGACCACGCAGCCCTCACGTGGCTATTTAATTTAAAGGACCCCAACGGCCGATTAATGAGGTGGACATTAAAACTGGGTGAATACGATTACCGGGTGGTCCACAGGCCAGGAAAAATCCATGCAAATGCTGACGCCTTGAGCAGGAAGGTTTGCCATGTATCTGCCGAAGAAATAATTAATTTTGGAGATGAGCAGAAACGAGACCCTGAGTGTGTAAAGTGGGGAAGGGAAAATAATTTCGTTGTCGTTGGGGACGTTATTTGTAAAAGACACAAGGGAGGAGATAAAATAGTGGTACCACGAAATTGCAGAGAGAGAGTCTTGCGCCAGTGCCATGATCATATACTTTCGGGACATCTAGGAGTACACACCACCGCGAGTAGGGTCAGGAGGGACTACTGGTGGCCAACGATTTTGGGAGATGTCAAGGAGTATGTGAAGCGTTGTATAGCCTGTAGCCAGCGAAGCCCTTACGGTAAGTGCAGGGCCCCTCTACAGGCACTACCAGCGGCGGAAAGACCCTTCGAGTTCATTGCTATTGACGTAGTGGGCCCTCTTCCAAAGACCGATGGTGGGAATCGATATATTTTGTCTATCCTAGACCATTTTACAAGATACTTGGTAATGGTGCCTTTGCCCGACCAAACGGCCGAAACCATATCCGTCGCACTAGTAAAACAATGGATATTGAAATTCGGGGTGCCGGAGTTATTGCTTACGGATCAGGGGACTAACTTTATGTCCGATCTTTTCCGACAGATTTGTGGACTATTGAAGGTAAAACAGCTAAGGACCTCCCCGTTCCACCCACAATGCAATGGCCGAGTTGAGAGAGTTCATCGGACAATCGCAAATATTCTTAGCCATTACGTGAACGTACGAAACGACGACTGGGAAAAGCACCTCGCATTTGCCGTGACTGCGTATAACACGAGTAAGCACAGGAGCACTGGGTTCACCCCGCACGAGTTGGTTTTTGGACGACAGATGGCATCACCTTTCAATTGTCTCGGAATGAGTAGCTCAGGAAAGGAACACCCTGGTGTGACAGGACTACGAGAGAGGTTGAAGGGAATGTGGAAACAATGCGCCCGTAATGATCGTTTAGCAGTGAGGAAAAGGAGGGAAACGGTGAGAGGAAAGGGTAAGGTGAGGGAATATAGAGAAGGCGACTACGTATTTTTAGGTGACCCTTGTTTAAAAATAGGGCAAGTGAAAAAGTTTCATAGACCGTGGAAGGGCCCGTATCGCGTGTTGAAGGTAACTTCAAAGTGCAATCTAATGTTGGAGCTTCCATTTCGAACCCTTATTGTGCACATAAGTCGTGTTAAGCCTTATCACGGTCCTGTTCCCCCCCCTGATGCAGTGAATATTGGTGATCGCCCCCGTGGACGGCCAAAAAGAAACCGAATCACCGCGCGAGTTCCGGAGCCAGCTGATCCGACCCCCCCTGAGTGGGAGGACGAGTGGGTGGAAGGTCGAGGGGAATCCTTGGTGACTCAAAGCACAGGAGGAGGTGACGTCAGCGCGGAAAGGGAGGACACCGTTGCCGTAGAGGAGGAGAAGTTCCTCCCCGCTTCCCCCTGTGTTGGCCATTCCCCTCCACCCCCTTTCCCTCATCAAGAAGACACTGCCTCTCCGCTCGAGGTGGAAGGAGTCGTCACCCCTCATCCCCCTCCCGCCCCTCCGCTCGAGGTAGAAGGAGTCGCCGCCCCTTATCCCCCTCCCCTCCCCCGACGTTGTCCATATCGTTTGCGACCGAGAAGTGGACGCGGTGAGTCATCCCCACCTTACGTGATTCCCCCGCCTGCATCCTCTCATCGCTATTATCTACGCCCGCGGGAGGCGCTGACACGATGGGAGGAGGAAGAAGAGGATCTGGAGGACCTTTAAAGTGTTGGGTTTGGTTGTTGTGGGTGGTGGGGTGTGGTTTGGACCCTACTAGGGGTCAAGAAGTGACACCATTAAAAAGTGGTATATTATTTGAAAGACAGCGAGATGTAATTTTAACTGAACATTCGTGGATGGTAGTAATAAATTTTGATCTGGGTGCCATGAAAGATGAGTATAAAAAGGTGAGACAAATTTTCGATGACGTAAGGGGTAGAATGGAAGGGGAAGTTAGGCAGAGTTTTAGTCGGGGGTACCTCTTGGCGTTAGAAAGAATGAATAGGGAATACCAACATGTCAAGGAGGAAATAGAAACATTAGTAGATTTGGTCGAGAAACGACGAAACAGACGGGGCTGGATCAATTTTGGGGGCCAAGTATTAAAAACAGTTTTCGGAACGCTGGATGAACAGGATCTCCACCGGATTGAGGAAAAGATCAATAAATTAGAGCAGGACGGTTTGGGGATTCGGGGAGAGTTGGACAATCAAATTATAATAATGGCGGGATTAGAGGAGAGGGTGACAAACAATACCCGATTCCTACGAAATTTAGTTTCGGAATTGATTAGCGAAGCGAACGATATGTTTTGATAGTGATGTTGATAAGGGATTTCACTTAAACTTGAACATTTTATAATTAAATGAATATTGGTAAATGTCAAAATAACAGGTTTAAATGGACTATATGATAAAAGTGTTATAAACAGTCAATGTGCAATAGAAGAAGAATTTCTAGAACAAACTTCACAAGATATAACAACCAGTGCATGAATAGTAGTGAATTGTAGAGGGTGTTAGTTTGCATAGACTATGAATTGGGACTGTATGTGTGTAGTCATGTGTATGTATTTGTTTCCCTATGTCATTCCCATTCCATTTATTTTGTTTACCTATGTAGGTCATGGGCAAAACGATTGTGATGAGTCTTTATATTGTTGGGTGAAAACTATTTTTCAGGGGCAGTGTTATTTTCTGGGTTGCATTTAAATAATTAATGTATAATCTGATTTTTATTTTTAGAACATTGGTTGACTGATTGGTTGTTGAATGAATCGCTGAATACAACATGTTATTCTTTATTATTCAACGATTCACTTTTGGGGGGAAGTGGTGTAAGCGTGCGCGCAGCGGTCAGCACTAGCGCCGCCCCGGTGTTGGTCTCAGCTGAAATGGTAGCCGCCGGATGTGGAATCACATTTAGGTGTGGCTCCTCTAACACCTGGCGGCGCCTTGCCGTGGGATCTTGCTTCGTGGGAAGATGCACGGGTAAGGTAAAAAGCTACTGCAATTGCCGGCCAATAGGGAGCCCTCGAGGGGGTCACGCGGTGACGCGGTGCTGGGCGCTGCGTGGTGGCAGGAGAGACTCGAGCAGTCTCGCGCGGGTGACCGATAACCATGTATTGTGTGTGCGTGAATAAATTGTAAAAGCAGAATTTCCGACTTGTTCCCTTACCGCGTCTTCTCCGGACCAAATCCCTTTATTTAAGCTAAGCGCTTACAAAATGTAAAATTTTCACAGTATAGCAGTGCAATGACAATGAGACTCATAATTTCATTCTGCGATGAACTTTGTGTGTGCATTAATGTTTTTGGAATTATGTATTTTTAAGGTGACCATCCGTCCTCCTTTAAGTCCTTCTTTTGTAAGTTCTGTCCTCCCTCGAAAAGTGTCCTCCTTTTCGATATTTGAAGACTAATCTCTAAAACTCAGTATTTGATCGATGCCAAGCCGGTCCGTTACACGTGATGTGACGTATACGTACTTGATATGACGATTCATCAAGGCTAGGTAGGTACAGTGCGGCGAGATGCAATCAACATGTTGAAATTAACAGGTTGAATTGGAAAATCAACACATTGAAATTGATCAAAGATGGGTGGAAATACTCAGCCATTTCAAAAATAATCATATTTCATGTGAACATTTATTTATTCTTGTTCAATTTACATTGTGCTGCCCTGGAACTAATGCAGCAGTTGAAAGTTTTTTTTTCAATCGCTATAATGATTTTTTGGCAAGTGAAAAATCGAATTTGAATGTTGATACTCTAGCTGTAGCTCTTGCCATAAAATTCAATATGAAAGATAATTTTTGTTCAGATATTTCCAATATATTGTTAGAAGATAATACATTGATGAAAAATATTCATTCAAAGGAAAAGTACTAATTTAAACAATAATTAATATGTATGTAAGCATATAATCACAATATAAACGATCACAAATGTTTTTATCATGCATTTATCATATTATATGAAGTGTGTTATTGTTGCAATGAATGAAATGTTTCTTTTAATTGCGATATTTGTATTTTTTTATTTGCGTCCTCCTTTTTATTGTAAAAAAATAATTTCTGTCCTCCTTTTCACTGTAAAAAAGTTGGTCACCTTATTAATGTTGTCACTTTTGTAAAATTTCCCTCCCTCAGTGATGGCATTGAAAGCAGCAGTGACAAAAAATAAAAGTATAGTTTATAACGGTTTAGGTTAAGCTGGGTTTAAGCTATAAGCTGTAAAAGTAGTATATAGGGAAGTACGCTGGCTAAAGAGATAGCAGAAAAGATTTTTTGCATAATGAGAGAAACTTCGCGTTACTAGTGATGTAAAAGAAGCGAAGGCGAAAGCAAAAGAGGTAAAAACTTATTGCAAGGAATGTGATCCCCGCACACAGCCTACTGTCCTCCCACATCATTGATGACGGTAAATCACGTCTTTTTGCTATATTTCGATGAAAATGGACATGAGCTTAAAATAATTTTTTTGTGATAAATTACCTTTTTCTTTAAGTAGATATTCGTATGGAGCCATCTTCTGCTTTTTTTGTCCCAGTTCCACGAGTTTCATCAATCACATCTTCCGCCACAAGGTCGTGCGACGGAAGTGTGACAATTGAAAAAGGAATAACGCATTACCGCGTGAGCACAAAATGTATTCAATAATGTGTAAACTTGCTTTAGTATTTATATTTATTCTTTTACTTCACAATGCGTCTTTGGAAGAGAATATTGATGAATTAGACCCAATAAATACCCGGGTTTGGGGGCCAGGGCTTCAACCTAGTCAAATTGTAATGCCAGCGCGATATTTTTATATTCATGCCGTCAATTCCAAACAACAAAGGTAAATACGTGCTTTTTTGACTCAAAAATGGTAATGTATCTGGAGGGTGTACTCATATATTGTGCTTTACATTTATAGACTGAAAAAATCGCCAGGGGAAGTATTTTCTGTTGATATCACTGGAGATTCTGAAGATAAAACATGTCGAGCATGGGTGAACATATTGGACCGAAAAGACGGCAGTTTTATCGTTAGATATAAAGTTTTCAGTTCGTGTTATAATTTCCAGATACACATAAGATACAAAGGACTGAATGTAGCAGGCTCTCCTTATTCTGCAGTAGGTGTGTAGAACCATTCTCGTCTATTGTTAATTTGCGCGTACCAATTATAAAATGTCTAGGAAGTTCACTGACTTGTGCGTTGCAGGAATGGTACATGCCGATGAATGTGACTGCCCGGTGGAAAATTTTGACACTTGGTATAAGCAGTTTGGATGTGCCAACGAAAATATGAAACATATGTATTCTCTTATAAAAGACGACTTGAAACCATTTAAATCCGTCAATTTTACTGCGAGTCGTCGTCATATTCGCAAGAAATTTGACCAACCAGGAAGTGTCAGCATTTGCAACTATGTTGTGAAAAGCAATAAGGTATTTCCGATCTTGTTTTTATTACTCCATTTTTTTAAATCTTCTTCGGTTAACTGCTTGATGTGGGGAGTAACAATTGTACGTATATACTAATTTTTCAATGCTTGTCTTCATATTATGTAAAGCATGCTGTACATTATTGTTCACATTACTCCGAATTCATATATACATTGCAGAATGGGAGCCCCACTAGGAGGGGAGAGGTGTTCTCCCCTCCTAGTTGATTATGTATCTTATTTTTATATTTCATGGTCTTTTATTGATTGTATCATGCATTGTATTATACCATGGTATCATGTTTCCAATAAATAGCAATTTCTTAACTTTGACAGTTAAAAGAATAGCTATTTAATGACTAGTAGTTGGTTTCTATTGGTAAATAGTGTTAACATAGGATTGTTACCCTACCAAAAAGAAAATCTGGTATAATGGTTGAACCACTGTGGTTTGAAACATGTTAAAAATAAAAAACTATTACTGTCCATCCTAACTTTGAGAAAACCATTTGGTAATGAAGTAAGTATCACTGCAATCACAGCAATGAATAAGTATCACTTGCAGGTGCAATCACAGCAATGATTTCACCTGCAAGATGTGGATGAACTTCTTTCTGTCTCAGAAAAGAATTTATTGGCTCCAGGAATGGAGGCCGTAAACAACTAGGAAGAAGTGTACTTCCACCCATAATCACCTTGCAAGAATCTTCACGTCCTTTTTTTGAGGCAGAGAATCAATCCCTTACCTAAGAAGAGTGACTTGGCCAATCTAAAGAACTATAGTCCTTTAGCCTGTCTCAACACAAGCAGAGGGGTTGCAAGCGGGGAACCACATGATTCATAGAAAACCACCTGCTGATTGATTGGTATATATATCAGGAAGCCATCCACTATGATGGCCTGGGTGGACTATTGAAAGGCATTTGACTCCACTTTGCATGAGCTGTTCATTGCCATGCTGAAAGTCCACCCAGAGGTTGTGTCCTGCATCCCACACCTGTTACCACTATGAATAACGTGAAATGTCCTAGCTTCAAGCAAGTGGACAGTTTCCACAGAGTGTGTAATGTACTACCAAGGCGTTTACTTGCACCCCCTCCTATTCTGTATTTCCCTCATCCCCTGCTCATTTAAGGTGTGCTGTTTCAGGGGATATATGTGCAGTGTCCCTGATGACAAGGAAAAGTCTCCCATTTGTTTTAAATGGATGACCTTAAGCTCTTTGCTTCCATTGGGAAAGAACTTCTCCTATATCTTGACACTGTACAGAAATATTTTGAGGATGGATTAATAGGGATGGATTTTTAGGAAGTGTGCATCCATCCACACATGGTAAGAAAAAGATTTTAGGAGAATAAAGAAGGCTGCTTGATGAGAGCATCATTTGACTCCTCCAGGAAGAAGAATGCTACAAATACCTTGACATCCCTCAATGCTAAAGGCTGGAGATTGCAGCGGTGAAGGAAAGATTTACTGCTAAGTGCAGACAGACTCTCAGACAAATATGGAGTTCTGATCTGTGTGGTTTATATTTGCGATTCCAACACTATTTAATGCCTTCCGATGTATGAGTTGGTGTATCAATGATTTGCAAGAACAAGGAAGATGATGACCATCTACAGTAGTCTTCATCTGAAATATTTTGTCAACAGATTGTATCTCCTTTTCAGTGCAGGTGGTAGTGGTCTATTTAGTATGAAGTGTCTCCATTACTCTCTTGCCAAATATGTTTGGTGGAACAAGCATTGATAAATATGTATGTTTGCCATTGGTCCTCATAAATGCTTTGAACATGTTCTTATTGTGATTTAATATGTACTCATGCCATTAAAAAAATTACTTTCCATTTGTAATCTTTCGCTTTTAAAGGTGTAATAATTTGTTCTTCTGTTACAGGTTTACAGAAAATGCTATGGTCAGTATGTCGGATTTAAAACATTTATGGATGAAATTTTGCTTTCGCTTTCTCGAAAAGTAAAACTTCCTGATTTGGAATTTTTTGTCAATCTTGGTGATTGGCCCTTAATAAGTAAAGACAAAATTGATTCAAATAATGGTATTATACCCATGTTTTCATGGTGTGGCTCAAAGGACACATATGACATCATTATGCCTACATACGACCTCACAGAGGCCACTCTGGAGTGCATGGGAAGGTAACTACATTCATTTAACCTTGACTAATATTCTATATCTCTATTTAGAGTGTTTGGTTTAAGGATATTCACATTTATTATGAGATGTATTACTCTTCTCATATTATGAGATGACTCTTCTCATATTATGAGATGACTCTTCTCATAATTGTTTTTTCACATTTTATTTTGCCAGAGTCACCTTAGACATGCTTTCAGTTCAAGGGAATGTGGAATTGCCTTGGGAGGAGAGAATTGAGAAAGGATTTTGGCGTGGGCGTGACTCACGCCGGGAGCGACTCAACTTGGTAGCACTCTCCCGAAAACGACCAGATCTTCTGAATACCTCACTGACCAACTTCTTCTTCTTTAGGAAAGAGGAAGAAATCTATGGACCTAAAGTACCTTATATATCCTTTTTTAAATTTTTTGATGTGAGTATCTCTTGATATACTAGGAATATTTGTAAACTGTTGTACCTTACATATTTGCCTAGGGCTGCCAACCATCCTCTTTTTCCTAGACATGCCGTCATATTTTCAGCATGTATTGAGCGTGGGGAATAAATAACAAACTTACCTTACAAAGAGGCAAATAAATTACCAGAAGTAATAATTGCTGCTAAAAGGCACAATCAGGTTTCACTCGCCAAGATTGAAATTTAAGACATATACGAAAATGAACCACAGTAAAACTCGCTAGCAACAACCAAATCACTAGTCACGCTGCTTACAAGTCACTCAAGGGAGTTGCCGAAAATGCGATGAACTGGATAAACAAACAAGAAGGAGCATTATTATTTGATTATTCATACAGAGTCTTTGATTGGCTTTCTTTACTTTCAAAACTGCAAAAACCTCATAAAATATAAAAAATTAACTTTTTTTTCAAGCAAAATACGTTATGAAGAGGTAAATATTACAAGAAGGCTAATCTTTCATTTCGTTAATCGGGAGTTTTTGTGATGAGGGAGGCAGTTCATTAGAGGTATTTACTAATGCTTTAAATAGGA
Organism: Pyrrhosoma nymphula; assembly: GCA_963573305.1. Taxonomy (NCBI): domain Eukaryota; kingdom Metazoa; phylum Arthropoda; class Insecta; order Odonata; family Coenagrionidae; genus Pyrrhosoma; species Pyrrhosoma nymphula. The sequence goes on along the minus strand of OY754330.1, from coordinate 63,785,811 downwards.
ATTTGTCAGGACCTATACCATTTGTTCATTCATCGGAGTTATTGTTTAGCGGGAGTTCGTAAAGTAGAGGTAGAATTTTTATAGGTGTCACATCATTTGTCGTTCACTTTGGGAAGGAAATGAAGTAAACATAGCAAAAACTGTCATCAATTCACAACAAAGCTCCCATTCAAACACCAAGCGTATATCTTTCTTTGTTGAACTTAGGTTTGAGTCCATAATTCTGAATTAAAGGGAATATGTATTTAAAAATCTGTAAATTCGACAAATATTAAAGGTGATGCATATTTATATTGTTTTGTTCCAGTGAGGGATATATTTAGGAAATTTTGCCAATTTATGTCATGAGTTCATACCTTAGCACCTAGCCAGGCATCAAGCATATCACTTTTTCCTTCGCTAAACTTGCATCAAAGTCCATAATTTTTTATTAGACCCAAGAACATTAGACATGATGTTCATATAGGACATTACTTCCAAGTGTTCTTTTCTATTTAAAAGCCCATTTTCTCTTGCTGTTCTTCACTACTTAACTATCAACTGGCTGGATGGAAATAGCTAAGAGCATGGCTAATTGTGCAAAAAAACTGTTTCAGTTTTCAGCATAACTTTTATTGACAGACGATGCATAACCACTTACATCCAGACATAGTAAGAGAGTGTCCAAGAGGCACTCCTCCAACCATACATCGATCGAGTGTCCCGAGGTATCGATTAACCTTGATACCTCTTATTATTATTATTACCTCGAGGCACTTTCTTACATAACATCCCTCCTTTCAAGATACTACATAGTCTTGAAACCATACAGGAGGTTTTCTAGTTCTCTTGTTTACAAGAGTATTGACATTAGCATCAGGTACACCAGAACTGTTGACAGTATTAGAGGCTCCCACCAAATCTCCTGATACAGTCTCTGTAGTACTAGTTTCAGTGACACCCTTTGCCCTTTCATGAGAATTACCGACATTAGATAAATTGGACATACTCTTAACATTTTCAACAGGAATCTTATACACATTCTCATGACTACCCTATCGATAATCATTATGGTAGGATACATAACAAGCGAATAAAAATTTCATGTGAGTAATAATTACATTCTCTTTCAAACTTGATAGAGGTACAATTTAAAAAACCTTGAATAATAATCAGTTACAATCAAATACCAACAATTAGGACAGTGAAATAAATCTACTCCCACTTTTTGCCAAGGATAGGTAGGAAAAAGGTCTTTCACAAAGTGTTCTTTAGGATTTGTCTTTTCCTCGATACAATTTCGACAATTTCTAATTAGATCCTCGATTTGATTGCTAAGACCAATCCACCACACCGACATTTGAGCATGGCGGCAACATTTGAGTATGCCTTGGTGTCCTGAATGAATAAATTCAAGAACTTCTTTTTGTAAATCCAGGGGAATCACAATTCTAGACCCCTTTAGTAAGAGATCTTCACAAATTGAGAACTTGTTTCTAAACTGATAGTAGGGATAAAGTGTTTTAGGTAGTTAACTTTTCTCTGGCCAAACCTCATTACAATACTTAATTAAAAGTTTACAAACACAATCCTTTTCTTGGGAGATTTTGATCTGGTCTAGATAGGCATCTTTAACAGGAAAACTAGGTAGGACAGAATGAACAAAGGCTTCTACTTCTGCACTTAATTCTTCCCCCTTATCTTGAGACTGAATTAGGCCCCTTGACAGTGATTCAGCAATGTGAAAATTTTTCCCAGGAACATATTCTACTTTATAATCATAACGCATTAATCTAAGTCTAAACCTTTGAAGTCTAGGAGTGAGCTGATCCAATTCTTTGGACTGTAGGATTTGAACTAAAGGTTTATGATCAGTCTCTAAAATTACTGACGGGGCCCATTACGTACTCAGAGAACTTCTCGACTGCCCATGTCAAAGCTAAGGCTTCTTGTTCAATTTGAGCATATCTTTTTTCTGTAATAGACATAGTATGAGATGCATAAGCAACAATTTCACGGTCATTTGATTCATTCGCCTGAAAAAGACAGCCTCCAATACCATATGAGCTTGCATCTGCACTAACCACAATTTTCTTGGCATGGTGAAAATAATTAAGATTTGGAGCAGTAGAGAGCAATACTTTAATCTTTTCAAAGGACTTTTTTTATTCCCCCCCCAAAAAATGAAACATCCTTTTTTAGAAGTATAGAAAGGGGATCAAGTATCTGTGATCTATTTTCAACGAATCTAGAGCAAAATTAACCATACATAAAAACCTTTGAAGCTCTGTTTTATTACTAGGCTCAGGAAACAGAGTAATTACTTTTACTCGATCAGGATCAATGGAGATCCCCTGATCAGACAAGATATGTTCAAGAAATGACACTTTGTTCATTCCAAAAACACTTTTCTCTACATTTATTGTAAGACCTTCTGACTCCAGTTTAGCCAAAACCTTTCTAAGAACTTCATCATGTTTCTCCCGCTAAGAGTGAAATATTAAAATATCGTCCACATGATGAATTACATTTTTTATTCCTGGAAGTACTTTAGACAATTTGCTGACGAAATACTATGGACCACAAGATATACCAAATGGCAATCTTTTAAATATATATCTTCCAAAGGGACAAATAAAAGTAGTGAGCAATTGATTTTCCTTATCAATTCTAATTTGATTGAAACCCTTATTCAAATCAATCTTAGAAAATACCTTCACACCCTTTAGTTTAGCAAGAGTAAGCTCAACCTTGGGAATAGGAATATGGTCTCAATATAGGTTTGTTCACTTCTGTATAATCACAGCACAAACGAATTTCTGATGGACTCTTATTTATACATACTATTGGAGCTACTCACTCAGTAACAGTATACACTGGTTCAATGATGCCCAACCTTTGGAGACGCTGCAACTCGGCTTCCAGTTTGTACTACAAGACAAGAGGAACTACCCTAGGAGTAGACTGAGCAAAGGGCTTATAACCAGATTTGAGTTAAATAGAGATTTCTCCTTTGAATTCCCCTGGAGCCAAAAACAACTTAATAAATTCTTTTACAGGGTCAATCTTAGTTGCACAGTTTATTGATCCAACTTGAGTTTCCTTACATGGATACTCTAATACTTATAACTTTTTAATAATCCGAAAACAACTTAATAAATTCTTTTACAGGATTGACCTTAGTTGCACAGTTTCCCAGACAGCACAGCCGCTGGTATACAAATGGTAAATCTCTTGTACAGTTACGAATTGTATAATTTTTGGAAAAAAATTTGTAATACAAATGTATTCCAGCATCTTTCGAACAAATCATTGGTAATACTATTGTAATACGGCATCAAAATACCAGGAATATACAATTTGTAAACCCATTGTATTACAATTGTAAGGCCGAAAATAATACAAGGCTTCGTGCGCATTAGGTGTTTATGTACTTCTTTTGTCCAGCATAATGCGTACTGCGTATGATACGTATGTATTACCTTTGTTATGTGTAATCCAAGAATACTATGTATAATCTTTGCTGTGGACGCTTTATCACGAGCTACTATCGCCAAATCATGGTAAAATCAAGATATTTTGCCATTAATTGCCATTCAACTTCTAAACATTCATCGCATGCTAGACTGTGGATCATCCTTCGACCGAAAATTTGGCATAAATGGGAAGCTTGCAAACAATTCGGAGATCGAGTAAACACTACATTGATAGCTTAGTTAGATATACCATGCAGGTAATACGAAAGAGATTCTGTTTTGTAAAACTATTGTAATTTGGCTCTGTATTACCACCATATTTCAGTTTGTAAAACGATTGTAATTAGGCTCTGTAATACAAAGTTATTACCGGAAATTTTATGATTGTAATACAATTGGATAACTTTCGTCTTCATTCAAATGTAAACAAACGTATGTTTTATGGAAATAATCTAGTTTGTTCTCATTAATATTGACTTTGTAGTCATCTTATGTGGCAACATAGGTTTCAAGTAATTAAAGCCTTGTAACGGTTATCGTATAATTGGATGGTATTTCCTCGAAATATAACGGCATTGACATTTAAAAATTAGTTCTCGAAGTCACTTTGACGCACGGAAATGGCCACATATATAAGACTTTCTGGGAATGCAACTTTCAATTGCGAGTAAACATCGATAGGCGTTACATATGTCGAGACATGCGAAGTTAGTTAGGTAGGCACTAGGTAGAAGTAATGCACATCGCATAATGTCAGTGAAATTCTGATAGTGAGGAAATATTAATTTAACTATATGATATTTTTATTTTGGTATCCAGGAAAGAAAATTATTTCGATGGTTACAATTTTGCCTCCATAAATAAAAATTTCATTGCCAAAGACACAGGAATTTTCTAGATTGATGATCAACGTTTTGAAGTAGGGCCAAATTTTAACATACAGACCAGTTCCATTCCAGTTACAGAGCAAGAAATTTCCACGTGGGTAGTTACGAAAGAAATTCGTCATTTTGTAAAACTATTGTAATTTGGCTTTGTAATACCATCGTTATACAATTTGTAAAACAATTGTAATTTAGCTCTGTAATACTCCTAGTAATACAATTGTATCAGCGGACATTTGACACAGTATTACGATTGTAATACAATTGGAATACGAATACCCCATTTTTGTAATACGATTGTAAAATGACTGTAATACAGTAATATTTCCAAGTTTGTGCTGTCTGGGTTATAGCTCCAACTTGAGTTTCGTTACATGGATACTCTAATGCTTTTAACTTTTTAATGGCATTTCTTCCTAGAATGGGATACTTAAGACCCTTCATAAGATAACATACACAAGAAAACTCGAAAGCCTTGTAACATAAAGTCAAATTGACCTTACCCAACACTTCTGTTTTCCATTTGGGGCTCGCAACACCTCCTTGCAAGAGCGAGAAAGAATGCCGTCAGGCATAAGAGATAAAGGTAGACAAACACAATCAGATCCAGTATCAATCATGAAATTAACCTTTCTATTCAGTTCTTTTACTGTGACCAAACACCTCCATCTCTGATTATTCAAATGCAAATCACAATCAACCTTACCAATAAACCCATCCACCTCACTTTCTTGTTCAGAGTCAATAGACAAATTCTCAACCATTTGAACATTTCGGGCTTTACAAACCTTGGCAAAATGACCTTTGACCTTACAGTAGTAACAGAGAGATTCTTTAGCAGGACATCTGGGACGAAGATGATTAAGTCCCCCTCAGGATCCATTTTTCCATGTTTCCTGTCTCTTCCCTGGAGTCAAGGGTTGATTCTCAGTGGGCCTGGGTGCAAACTAATTCTTCCTTTGTGAATTCTGGGGTCTACTTACGACGTTAATATCCAGCTCCTTGTCTCTGATGATCCTGCTTTGCTGACGCTGGATTTCTGCCTGCATTGCCAAAGTAATAGCCTCATGCAAGGTCAGCGAAGGCTTAAGCTGAAGAGATTTGCTCACCTTCACGTCCAACATTCCCACTACTATTCGATCTCTAATTAACTCTTCCTTAATAGTGCCAAATTCACAATTTTCTCCCAGGGTGTGCAAGTCTGTAATGAAAGCATCTATCGGTTCACCTGTTTTCTGATCTCGAGAATTGAACTTGAATCGTTCAAAAATTACATTGCGGCAAGGAATAAAGTAGCTATCAAACTTACTAAGTGCATTTTCTAGAGTTCGAGGCTGTTCCGAAAACTGCAGAAAGACTTCCTCACATTTTCCCCCCATAACGTAGATTAAGACAACTTATTTTGAGGTTTCGATGCTTGGCCCGTAACTGAGAGGTATCTTAAAAATCTTTTTTTCCACACTCCACGACTCTGGAGATGAGAAATTAAACGAGTCCGGCAGTTGGACCAATTGACCACTGACGTGACCACTTAACTGAGTGTTTCCTGCAACTGGCACAGGATCCGGCATTCTGACGAATCTATTGATATTTTACGCTATACGCTGAACTATTAGCCGCAATATTTCACTTGATCCCACCGCTGTCACCATGTTTCAGTGTTCAGCATAACTTTTATTGACAGACCACGCTTACATCCAGACATAGTGAGAGAGTGTCCAAGAGGCACACTCCTCCAACCATACATCAATCTCAATACATCGATTGAGTGTCTCGAGGTATCGATTAACCTCGATACCTCGAGGCACTTTCTTACATAACAAAAACTATTACAGCCGTTGTTGCCAAAGCCTCTCTGTATCACTTTTTCCTTTGCTAAACTTGCGTTGAAGTCTATAATTTTTAATTAGGCCTAAAAACATTAATTATAATTATTTATTGGTCACAGAGGATATGTATTTACATATATAGGACCTGTCAAAATATAAAGGAAAAAAAATACTAACAATATTCACATGTGAAAAAAGTAACACTATAAAATTACATCAATTACATCAAGAAAAATAAGGCATGATGTTCATGTCTAAGGACATTACTTCCAAGTGTTCTTTTATATTTAAAAGGCCATTTTCTCTCTCTGTTCATCACTACTGAACTATCAACTGGCTGGGATGGAAATAGCTAAGAACATGGCTAATTGTGCAAAAACACTATTACAACCATTCTTTTAGCCATTCTGTATGTACCCCGCGGCAATAGTAATTGTGGCTGCCTGGAAACCCAAAGGTTGTGGGTTCAAATCTGCCTCGGGCATGGATTTTGAGTTTGTTTCTGCACTATAGTCTTGGAAAGCTATGATGCAAGGAGTGAAAAACATATGACCTATCATGGTATTTGTGGAAAATGTGCCTCAAAAGTCTGAATTTTTTACACAAACGTCCTCATTTCCAGGGAAAGGAAGTATGCACCCCTCTTTATGGTGTTTTGCCTAACTATGTGTAAACAGATCTATGTGGTGACTGATTCAAACTAATAATATTGACGTCTTTGAGCCACTCACTACTCCATGGCTGGGTTTGGGAGATGAGTTGAAGTGGTAAGAGGGAATAAAGGAGATGTGTGCCCTGGGAAGCATGTTATGGAGGTTGACAAATGGCATTTGATGGTGAAATGAGTTACATTATTTGTTTTTCAGGTTCCATGAAACTATCGAACGTTGTTACACTAAAAAATAGATTGATATTCCGTAGGGTATATTTTTCTTGGGGGATTGGGTTGGTGTGATGGCTAGAGTGTGATGGCTTCCTATCCTGAGGGTGGTCTGGATTTGAATCCTGGCAGTTGAAAAGATTTTTCGATGGAATTGGGATCCATACTTGAGTGCCATGGGGAGAACATTTCAAGAGTGGCACTCAGTCCATCAGAACTGATGTTAAACTGTGGAACCCTTGGCACCTTGCTCAATAACATCAGATGAGGGATAAGTTCTAAAACTACGTGCAAATGGTCATGGATAAGAAGTCATTCCGTGACATAATAAAGGTTATATATAAGCTGGTATATTAATATAGGAAGTATGAAAGCATTGATACATAGTAGAATTCTTGGTCCCCTCAGATTCTGTATTTGATAATGTTGCTAAGATGATTAAATATGATGTAAATAAACCTATTTGTAGATAATTAAGAGCAAATTTCAATTATTGTACTTACGAAACAATTACCACTTTTATCTACTTCATTATGTTTTTCTTTGCAGTATAAATATCAAATATCCCTAGATGGAACTGTAGCAGCTTACCGCATGCCTTATCTTCTTGCTGGTGGTTCCCTCGTCCTAAAACAGGATTCAGATTATTATGAGCATTTCTACCCTCATCTCAAACCTGGGGTTCATTATGTGCCAATCAAGTCTGACCTTTCCGATTTAATTGCACAAATTGAGTGGGCCAAAGGCCATGACTTGGAGGCCCAAAAAATTGGTGAAGCTGGATGGGAATTTGCAGATAAGAATTTAACTCCTCAGAGCATATTTTGCTACCATGCCACTCTCTTCAAGGTAAGTTAGTGTTAGTTTTTTTCAGGGTTGGATGAGTAGAATATCGCATTAATAAAATATGTAAACTAAGTGTATATTCTACTTTAGAATGTGTAACAGGGTTGCCACAATTCTGGAGATAAGGGAAAATCGAAAAATGTTCTGGAAAAAGTGGTGCACGCTTAATTAAAGGTTTTTTTCTGTATAAAGCGGACTCAATCTCAGGGAAAGTTTTCAGGAATGTGATAAGGTTATGAAATTAGTTCAAAAATCTAACTTCAAAGAAAGACCCTATTGAACTTTGCAAGGGCTACAATAGGAGTGCTCAGAGAGTAGACCACTTCTGGAGGGATTTTCAGGAAGGGAAGAAGGCTTTTGAGGACTTGTACTCCTTTATCAAGAAGTGCCTTATTTTAAGTCTTGGACAAGCTATTGTGGAAAGGGGTTTCTTGGTTAACAAAGAATGCCGAGTTGAAAACCAAAGCTCCATTTCTTTGATAGCTCAGAGGCAAGTCTATGATGGTCTCAAAAGTGCTGGTGGCCTGTTTAAAATTGAAATTAACAGTCAGTTAATCAGGTTATTCAGGGGAGCTTGGCAGGAGTACGAGACCTACTTGAAAAGACCGGCTGGATACCGACTTCAAAACCAAAGAAGCAGCTGAAAAACGCAACCTGAATACTAAGATCTCAGAGTTAAAGGCAAAAAAGCTAAAATACCTAGCGAGAAGACTGAGGAAATTTCAGTTATAGATAAGGAAACCTCAGTTATTGATGAGGAAATCTCAGCCCTCACATCTGGCTTGTGATTTCAGTAAAGATTGTGAAAGCTTTTATTTCTTTTGTGTCCACTTACTTTTAATAATAATTTGACTTGCTCCTTATGTAGCTTCTCACATATAACTTGTGATTGATTAGTTTTATTTTAGTCAATTTTTGTACAATTTGACACTTTCCTAACAAAAATTAAAAGGTTTTTTTTGATAATGTAGTTTATCCTCATTTCTGCTTGGAAATTTGTTTTGCTTTGAAGTTAGTCTATATTTTGAAATAAATACTGCAAAAGTGTCCTTGGTTCATTGCATAACACCCATAAAATATTGCAAGTTGTTGTTTTATATCCTCAGGGAAAACAGAAAATTTTGTTCTGGAAATCAGAGATCTTTGTGGCAACCCTGTGTAATAGTGTAATATAGTTTCCTCAATGAGCATGTATTGCTAAATAAGTGATGCAGGAGAAATAGAAAATTTTGTTTAAATAGCATAGCAGGATATTAATTAAATTATGTTGGTATTTATTGCATTTTCAACTTATGTTTCCAATGATAAACTGAGCAGAGCTTGGACTGTTGGAAAAGGAATTACTGCCCATAGTTAAACTTTTTAATTGCTCTACCTATACTTAGAGCTACACTGAATGATGTAACTGAATACAGGTTGAACACAAATAAATAAAAACTTTTAAATAATATTGTGACGGAACGCGTTGGGCGTTAGACCATAAACCCCTTTTTATTTCGTCTGCCCCAGAATCTTACGGCCGGGCTTTTCCCCCCTTCCCTCGTCCCTCTTCCCCTTCCCTATCCTTATCAAATTGGAAAAGAAAGTCTCTCGTGGAGGAAGGAAGGAAGTCTTACTTCAATCGTGAAATAAAAGGGAGCCACACAAGACCGCGGTCAAGCTACTCTGTCGGTAGATATTAGAGGAAAATACTTTCTCGGGGGGGGGGGAACTTGACAGGTGGGACACTATACCCCCATGATCGCGACGGTGAACGGAACCGGACGGACAGGACAACCGGGCACCGCGTCTAAGGAGTGAAAGACTCGCAGTTACAATGAACCATAGAACCCTTTTATTTAACCTTGTATCGACATATGACACCTTGACAAATATAAATTACCCTCTTACTCGCTAATGGGAGATGAGTGGGTGAGTGACTGGTGAAACATTAATGAAACAAATTTTACAAACAAAATAGTCCACAACGTGACATGATTTGTACAAAATTAGATGAGATGAAATGAAATTAAACCCTTATTTAACAAGTTCCTCGTCCCTTCCTTTTTAGACAAGGCAATAACGTTCATCGGACGGGAAATTAGTGATACAAGGATTAACTTTGAACCAAGAAAACATCTTTCATTTCTCGTTAGTTCACAGGCCAAAGATGCATGAAAACTTCGGATGAGGAAATCGTAACTTCCACGCTTAATGCACACGGGTTGGGCTTAGTTAGGAGGTGAATCCGGGAACACTTAAGGGGCTAGGTGGCAAATACTTAGACGAGTCGAAGGGGCCTGCGGATCCTAGTCGAGGACACGTGGCTTCTCTCCGCATCGGGATGAGACGTGTCAACTTCGATGTCCGGATCGGCGGCTGGGAATCTGCTGGTGAGACGAATTTCCGGCAAGCTGTGGTATCTCATCACCCACCCACGCGACAGGTTCGCAAGGTTGCCTCAAACGTCCACGGCAGCTCTCCTTCCTCCCTTCTTTGTCTGGCCACTTCCTTCCCTCTCGTTCGTTCCCACTCTCCACGAGAGTCGGATTGCTTCTCTCACGAGTGTTGGATTCCTTCTGTCCGTGTGTGAGCTTGCTTCTGCCCACATACCCTCGTAGTCATATGACCACCCATAATACATTTCACAAAAACAATTGATATGTGATATTTGGGGCGGCAGGTTCGAATTGTCGTGCGAGGCGTTCCCTCCCTGTCTGCTAACCTTGGATAATCCTCATCGACGCGTCAATAAGGGGAATCATGCCTACATGAGCGGACTGTTACAATATGTACAAACAGTTATGCATTAACACAAAGATAGTTGAGTGTTTTGATAAGAGTAGTATTATTTGAATTAGGGGATGTAGTTATATTACTACTAAGTAATCAAATTATTTTTTTTATTTGTAATAATTGCTTATATTTTAGTACTAATAATCAAAGACCTGTATCTTTAGAGGAAAATGATGGGCAAGGTTTCCATTACATTTCGTGGGCACCATTCGAAATGAAGTTGGCATTGGTTGCAATACTCCAGTCTCCAATGTTAATCATGTGAATGTTTTAAGTCACTAGAACAATTTTAGAGGGTTTTAGAAAATGCACAAGTCAAGGAAATAAGGAACACACTAATCTGCATCTCTGAGTATCCTGTAGGACTTAATACAGTAAAACCCCCATACAACGAATTTGTTGGGACCAGAAAAATTACTTCGATGTAGGGGGTTTTCGATGTATGGAGGTGGTGTGCGGGTTGCGTCTCCAAAGGGGCATCCAAGTGTTCCGCGTGCTTTACGATGCAAGTCGAGTAAATATCTCAATCTTGCTTTATTCATCGTTAAAACCTTTCCTAGAGTGATGATAAACAATTTTTATTATTTACCATCAAATACCGTGGCTATCACCGTGTTATTTTCAATCTGCGTATTTCTAATTGAAATTATTGTTTTTTTCGTCGATTCTGCTCTACGCCTCATCGCTTTCTTTAGTTACGGTCTGAAAGTAAAGGAGCGCCAAAATTAATGCCTAAGGATTAGGTATATTTAAAGTGCTCCATAATTTTTCTGAGTATCTAGTCTATATTATTCTTAGAGTGCAATAATTTAAGTCAATATCAAATGGCAGTTTTATGCAGCAATTTTGCTTGAAAGAGCACATATTCCCATTTATACTTCCGAAATGAAACGCACTGTTGGAATCCCATTGAAATACCGGTAAATATCTATGTTCGTGACCAGAATATACTAGATATCGATAAACGACGATGGAATATAGGTGGGGTGAGTTAGTTACCACGAGTAAAAACGTGGCAGTCGGCAATGCATTGAGGTCACAATGGCAATCTCAGATGATAATGCATTGACGATGCCGTTAACGCGTGTAAGAGTCGCACCCCTCTTTTTATGCGTCGAAGTTGAAAAAAAAAATTTGGGGCTTTTTTTCCTATTGCGAGGTGTTGCGGGACTAACTTCGAATTTTCGGCCATTATCAAAGCCGCTAGCGATATTCTCTTATAATTTACGCGGCATTTTCCATAGGCATGTATGGACCTCGGAGGCAAGTTTTCACTTGTAGCCTAGGCCCTACAATGCTTGCATTGTTCATTGTCCTTTGGAATGTGTGGAGTAATTGATATTCATTAAAACAAAACAAATCCGACCTCGCTACAATTCGTGTTTAGTTGGTAAGTGCGGACAGTCGCACCGAGCTCTGATTTATAAATCCGAATCCCCCCACCATTTTCCTAATGCACAAGTCATAGTCGCTGTAAGTCGCCTTTTAAAACGTGGTTAACTTTTACAAATTATATTTTGCTGTAAACGATGACGAGTGGGAATGCAAACACGTTAAATTCAAAATACCCAAGTGTCAGCCGCGTAAAAAACGAACGATAAGGCGTAGATACGACATCAAAACTTGAAAAAAGTCAAACTTTGAAAGAAATCATAACTGTCTATGGAATTTAAAGCAGTTAATATTTCAATATGGTCCAACAAAAATCTTCAATGAATGACAAAATAAAAAAAATCATGATTTAGGTACATACATAAAAACGGCTGACTTACTAGTGAGACGGGCGTCGCAGTACGGTGGCACGCGCGCGCATGTCCTGTCACAGCTCGTAGATTTTCCCCGAAAAGACCTTCTGTCCCTATTGGTATGAATAGTGCAACCTTATCCTTCCTCCATCTTCTAATGCACGATTCCGGCACATCATGCCTTAGTCCGGCAGCGCGGTTTCCTACATCCTCAGCGTCTTTGATGACTTAAAGCGCTTTAATTTTTTCAACTACCGTGAAAGACCACAACTTTTTGCCCTTGTTCATTTTGGAACAACACTGACCTATATTGACGCATGCACAAATGTTAATAGTCACAGAATTCTCTCAGCTGAGCTTAAGGCAGGTGCATACAGTCACTCAAAGTTGTCTGGTGACAGAAAATGAGAAAGTTAGGGGGGTGGAAAATTCCAGTGCTTGCACTTGTCGCGCGGCCAATCGCTGTCCCCCAATTGCACCCCACACGCTTGCCTTGTCAAACAACAAGTTTTTAAAGTTATTAGGCAACTGCATCCCCCGTAAACAAGCGAGCGAATGATACCCTCCCCTTGATGACTCACGCTAAGCACCAAGGTCACTCAGCTCTCGAGGGACTTGCCTCGGGCATGATACGAGCGGTGGTAGGCAAGCGATAGAGTGGCAACGATGAGTTTTATGTTCCTAATGTTTGACATGGACCACACTCGAACCCAGCCATGATAGACGTGAGTGGCATAGGTGCCGCTCGCCACCAATCCCAGATATTAAATATTTCTTGTGCCGTTCTTCTCTTTCCGTGGTAAAATGTCGGCCGAGAACGTTCTGTCTTCTGACAGTATGTACTGCCATTTCAGATTCTGAACTTATCTTAGGACGAATCACTGCTCGTTTCGTGGCCACTACCACCCTGCCGCGTTATTTCTCTGCAGCCCACCGCTCATATCGTGACCGAGGATCGAAGGCTGGCAGATAAAAAATTCGTGTCAGAGGCGCACCCTCATTTTCGGCTGCGATTTCTGGGAAAAAAGGTATCCTCAAGCAATCGAGCAAATATTAGGGCGATCTCGAGCAAACTTGCCGGTTAACAGACCACATCCATCAAGGTTAAGACGGCAATAGCAATATTTGGATAGAGAAGAGAGGTTACTCCAGATTTTCCTTTGGGATGGGGACAGAGTAAATAAAATTGGCTCTCATTGGTTGAACACCAACCAATGAAGTTTTGAATACTTCGCCCTCCTAACGAGGGGAGTGTCCGATAAACGGGTCGCAGATCTCGATGAGAATTCGTATGCATATAGAACTCCGAATGCTTTTCACGAATCACTCCACATATGGGCGTATAAATCCAATAGTTAACAAAAAAGGCGTTTAAACATATAAAGATGTTATAAAATCCCTATTTATCAGCCTACGGCATCAAGGGTGTGGTCCATTGATTAGCGTACGGGGCTGCGGTTCAGAGGGACCATGTTCGATTCCCGTCGGCGACAAATTTTTCATGCTTACTTTCTTTGTTTTTCCTTTCTGGAATTCTGTTAAAATCTAATTTTTACTTTTCTATTCAAAGTTTTTTTTTAACGAGTGGAAATATTTTTCTTTTGCGAATAACATAGGACTTATTTTTTTTTCTTTCCCGCAAAATTTCTTTGTTTCCCCATTCTTTCACCACGCAAACTTGATTTGTTCCTTCATTTGTAAGACCTCCTGTTGATATCATAATTATACAATAATGAAAATAATCTGCAAGTGGTCACTCGCCATTTAAAACACGAGCCTCTCTCGACGAGCCTTATTACAATGTATTTATTTGTACGTCTTTAGATTGCGAAATGGTGATTCGATTACAGAAATTAGTAGATAAGCCGATCACATTTTCCCCTCCTTTTTTCAAAGCACAACAATACAAGATAACGGGGATCTTTGATCGTGGGTCTTATAAATAATGATGTAACAATTATTTAGACTATTTTATAATTATAATATCAACAGGAGGTCTTGCAAATGAAGGAACAAATGAAGTTTGCGTGGTGAAAGAATGGGGAAACAAAGAAATTATGTTGACTTCGCGGGAAAGAAAAAAAATAAGCCCATTGGTATTCGCGAAAAAAATATTTCCACTCATTAAAAAAAACTTTGAATAGAAAAGTAAAGATTAAATTTTAACATATAATTCCACGAAGGAAAAACAAAGAAAATAAGCATGAAAAAATTTATCGCCGACTGCCTCTCCCAAAATAAAATCGGATACCGAAAGGTAAATTGAAACCATGGAGCTCCTCCCATTCAGGGGTCCCGGGAATGTAACCCAATATGGGAAAGTAATCTGATACGATTTAAAAAGGGAAAATTGAGCTCCATCCTCACCACCTGCACCTTTGCAAAAGAGGTGGGGCGGATGAGTGAGAGTGGAGAATAGCCCCCCTGATCTGATCTTTTCAGAGTATTTTTCTGTATTGGGTTACGTCTGGCCCGCTGGAACTGACTGGTATTCCCCCTCCCCTCTTGGTGCATTACTCATCCACCCAACTATCACCCGGCTCAGCTAACGCGGAGCGGAGCTTTGGCTTCCCTTACACGTTTTTTATTGTGGGAACCATCAGAGTTGCTGGTTCCCACCATAATAAACGTGTAAACGAGCCTTCACCGAGCGAGAGCGTCAAGTTTCCTTCATGCCCTCTGCTCTGTAGGTCTCGGATGTAAACATTTTCGAAGCCCGGAGCGGGTTTTCGAAGCCCGGAGCGGAGCGGGTTGGAAGGGTTAAGACGCGGTACTCTCCGCTGCGGTTCAACTTCCTGCTCATTACGTAAATGTCTATGGAAAAATTACCTGTAAATGAAGAATGCTACGTTTTTTTTCTCAATAATTCGTTCTAGAGGGGCACTTTTCATGTTTTGGGCCCAAGCGCAGACTTCGATGTACGGAGTTTCCGTAGTTAGAGAGGTTCGTTACGGGAGGTTGTTTTGCGTGTATTGTCCATTGGAAGGGTCCGGGACCGGGCCAATGACTTCGAAATAGGGAGTTTTCCTTAAAATTTCGCTGTATGGGTGTTCGTTGTATGGGGGTTTTACTGTAAATATAAAAATGTGGTACACAAAGCAGCACTAGGATACATGTTTTGGAATGCCAATGAATTGGCCAGACAAATTTTTGAGAAGTGATCATTGATGGATGTGTACTCAGTGATATAGGTAGGGGGTGGGGGAGGTCCATCAGGTACCCCTCCCCCAAAAATTTGAATTTATTTTTAAAAAAGTTGCTAAAGGAGAAAGTTAATTTTTTTATAGATAATGTTGAATTAATTTATTCTTCAGTTTGAATAACTATCTTTCACTCGTTTTCAACAAATATTTTTGTAGTTTTCAAACAAAAAACTGGGTGCAGAAAGAATAAAACTTGAGTTTTTTTATTATTTCAGAAGTTTGCAGAGTTAAAATATTTACAGATCGGCTGTTACACTGCAGTCACAATTGCACTCTTAATTGTGTAAACACTCAAATTTGCTCCTAATTTTAAGAATTTTTCATCAACCCCCTCCCCTCATATTGGATCTACCCCCTTATCCCCTCCCCACCCCCCCCTTGTTACAAAATCCTGGCTGTGTCACTGGTTGTGCTACTATGAAATTTCTCCATGTATTATTTTGTATATATGAATTAGAATGACATAGCTTCATAATTTCTGTTTGTTCTTGCTTGTCTGTCTCAAGGGAATTTAGTCTGAAATTGAGTTCTGTTCCAGGAGTGGAGTGAAAGACTGGTGAGCCCTGTGAAAGTTCTTAAAGGCAGGGAGCATGTAGGTCAAAAAGAGCAAACATCAAAACTGATTAAGTGTGCTTGTTCTGCTTGGGAAAGTGTTGAGAGTAATAGAGCTTCGCGGTCCACAGAGAAGGCAGATAGCACTACGGGAAGAGATGAACTTTGATACAAAGGAGGCTTCTGTTTACTTCTTGTGACTAACTATCACATCTGAGTGATCTTAGTTTAATTTGGTAATTTTTTTACAGAGAAAGCATCTCTTAGTGATGATTGTGGTGAATATTTGCACAAAAGAAAGTTGGAAGAACTGCTTTTATCCCAACTGACTTACAGATCTCTTGAAGTCGGATTGCCTGTGGAGGCAGTTTGAAAGAATTTTATTTTCTCTGATGTTTATTCATTTTTCTCATTGTAATCTCATCCTTCATTGGTAAAAATATGTAAAATGTTGGAGTAGCAGTGATGATATCTTTATTAGGTATTTTAATGAAGATACATTTTGCTTTCTTATGCCATACTGGTAGAAATGGGAAAGCAGTATATATGTTAGCAAATGGATTCTATCTTATGGTATGTCATGGGTTTGAAAGTTAGTGTAAAATTTGGAAATGCTTTTATGGAGTAATGTTAATGCAGGTTATCATTAAAAATTGAACCAAGGAAAATCGAGCAAAGGGACTCTCACATCTTACATCTTGTTGTCAATTGCATAGAGGCATAAATCCAGTTTGGGCTGAATTCTGAGTTTTACTGGAATTCATTTTAATCCTACTCCCACTATAACATGATTAGTTCACAATCATGCACATTTGAGGACTAATTAATCAAGTTAGAAATCTGAGGTGCTGTATATCCTCCTGTTGTGCATTGATTTGTTGGAGATTCTTTGACTGTTTAATTGTTATAGAGAGGAAATGAGAATGTGCTATGCATAGCTGTCATATAAAATTGCTTGAATTGATTTTTTTCTTTTTAAAATATTATTTTTGCTTCCCAATGTACTAGTCTTTCTTTTGCAGCTTAAAATAGCAGGGTTAGTGTCACCTTATTCTTGCTCATTTTGAATTATACTGAATTTTAAACTCACAATTGATAATTATTGTAAATTTGTTGTATCAGTATTATTTCATTTGATTGTACTTAAAAACATGGGGATGAATTTAATATGGTCTTAAGTAATCTAAATTCAACTAACATAAATAACATATGTAATAGCAGCTTTTAATTAGAAATTACATATGTGAAATGTGCATGAAAGAACTGCTTTAATTAAGGGTTAGGGAAAATAGTATATCATGTTTATACACCATCAGATAATTAATAAGTCCTTCCAACGAATGTCTTACAGGATAGCTTTCTCAAATTTTCAGCTTGTGTTGGACAGTCATGAATCAAAAATAGCATTGTGCTAGAAAAAAGCATTCTTTTATCTCCTGAGGTGGATAGAATTATTCATTCCATTGCATTGATATAATTTTACTTAGTATTTTGTAACTTTTGTTGTTTTGCGTGTAGACCAAAAGTTGTATTTTGTAATTTTTCAAATAAATGTATGCAAAAAACTTGACTAGCCATTATCAGTAATCAGTATATGGCATGCATGCATATTTACATTTTATGTAATGTCTGTTATCTGATTTAGTTTTTGTTACTTTAAGGTTTATATTTTATTGTAGTTCCTATTGCTATTTGCTGTAATGGATTGTATGCGTATTTCAAAAACTTGTGGGAGCCCTAAAGGATTTGAATATGAATCAGATGAGAGAAATAATCTTCATCATCATTGGAGAAATAAATTGGGCCTTATTTCCTGGGGCTCTCTAAGAAGTCCTTCAGAGGAAGTGTTGCTATCATTTAATGTTGTAGACCATTCACATGTAATTTGTGATGGTTTCATATTTAAGTTTTCCACTATTTAGTTGCTCACTGATGTAATTGTACTCAAATCAGGGGACTAGTATCTAAGTTGGTTTTCCTATCAACCAATTCATTTTTGCAAGGTCAGCAATGATCTTTCATTATGAAGTTAGGTCTTCTGTGGAAGTTATTTGATATTCCATTTTGTTGAACCTTGGCTAGATCCTATCTCTGACTTTCCTGCTGATGGGGCTGAGGTTAATATTGGTGCTGTACCAGTTGAATTACTGCTGGAATTTGAGTTATGTTGTTTATTAAATGTTTTAGAAATATTTTTGTGGCTCAGAGACTTTTACAATCTGCTGTCAGAGTATTTATGTATAGAAGTGAATGTTGTATTATCTTGGAGACCAAGTTGGTAAAATATGTGAAAAAAATTGTCTCTGTATACCTTTCTACCACTTTTTTTTCAAGATGGGCACAGAGTAAATACTGTTGGAATGCTAATAAAAAATTAATCGTTGACAATGTTTCAAATGCTATACTAATTCATTAGTGATGCTCTTCTCTCTAACCTTTCTCATTTAATAATTTATGGCTTCTTGCGAAATAATAATTCTTGGAGACACGAGTGCAGTTGTATGATATTGCCAGGAAGGTGAAGCAATTGGAAATATGGTTTGGAAAAATGAAAGGATAGAGATTACTTGTGCTCTGCATCGAAAATGACCTTTTGGTCACTTACAGAACTTTTGGCAATCACAAGTACAGAAGATAGAAAGGGGAAAACCAGGAGATAAAAATATCAATTTTTTATAATCTAATGAAAGAGCTGTTTGGAAATAAAGTGAAAGATTGCTAGAGGTACCCTGATGTGGATAGAAAGAAGAGAAACTTGTTAAGGGAACACCAAAGCGTAAATTCTGGTATGTAGAGTTTGAGATTGTTCTGCTGTCCTTGACATGTGTGCATACATGTGTGAGCATGGCAGATATTGATTTGAAAATTCATTTGACAGGAGCAGTATAAAATCTTGATTTGCACTTGTGCAAAAAAATTTACTCATGACTACATCTTACCTTGGCAATTTTTTGTCTATTGTGTCAGTAATTAAAATTACGGAACAAAATAATTTGAATTTTTAAATTTAGAATTATGGTTTCCCAGCCTGATAATTTTTCTTTAGAGCTATTGCCTAGGACTTATTTACTTCTATTTCAGGCTGCTGCGACTGTATTGAGTTTATTTGTTGTTACAAACTTTTTGTCATTAAGATTCTTCCCAGGTGATGCACCAGCCTGCTTTGATGCACATGATTTTTAAAAAGTTTTTTGATACTTGTTATAATAAAATTTCAGAATGTAATGATTTTCCAGCCTATGATTAGATGTTTTTGTCACCTAAAAACTAAAATTCAATACCTAATCATTTCATTATTAGCAGTCTAAAACTTATCGAAATCATTTGTAGAAACTCCTGCTTTTCAGTGATGATGAACGAAGGTCGTTCCAAATGAATGGAAGCCTCAAAACAACCAGAATACTGTAGTCAAATTCTAGGCAAAGAGTGAAAATCTCCAGGCTAGGTGGCCCTACCCTACCACTCATTGTCAGACCCGAACGAGCAAAGTCCGGCGAATGAAACAAACAGATTCATGATGGAATTATCTTGTTAACTCACCCACTTCCATACTTGTGATTACTCCACTTGGCTCTACTTCCCATGCAACACTAGTGTCCAGCTGGTTGCATTACTATTAGGATACGTAAGGCATGGCATATGGGGTTGTTTCCCACTAAACTGATTAACCCAGGAAAAATAAACAAAATTTGACCCGAACCCGGAAATAATTAATAACAAAGCCGGACCTTTTGAGGTGTATTCAGGACCCCTTTGAGATGAACATATCAAAACTCTCAAGCTCTCCCAGGTGGGATAACGAAAAAATCTGGAAATACTGGAGTTTTCCTGGAATTTGTGCTGTTCGGTAACTAGAAGAGCTAGAGAGGCGTTCTTTTTTTTGGCACACCTGTTTTTAGTGCTCTACATTTGTGGAAGGTGTCTGGTACCCCCCCTGAGGCTCCCGTTCTGATCCTGGTCCATTAGAAGGTAATGAAGTGCAACATCATCTACTAATCTCGCCTTAAACCGGTATTTTATTATTTTTTATTTATTTTATTTTCAAGAACCACCGAAAACAGCTCTTATTGGCCTATACATAGGGGTATTAACAATGGACGAGCACAAACAACCATGCCCTGGGAAGTGAAAAATCCTCCCCAGGCGGGATTCGAACCCGCGACCTTTGGGTTAGCAGGCGAGGACGTTACCCCGCCGCCACCGAGGCCAACAACTAACAATAAGCTGCGAAACGGCATTACTAGAACTTTTTTCGGTGCTCGACACAAGTATAACCATTCTGAGCACATATACTTGCAGCAGCACCCCGATCCTGCCCACCTAAAAGATGCGAGAATTGCCCGATTGTCTACAAAAATAGTAGTAAATGAAGTCCAGTTCCAGTGCTAAAGATAAAACTAATAAAAGTTCTCAACATTGAATGTGTTTTGATTTTTTTTAAACTTAATGCAGTGTGAGGTTAGTTAAAAATTGTTTGAAGTCTCTTTTCATTCAAAATAAAAATTAACAATTAAAATTTATATAATTTTATGAACATTATTAGGTGTAACAAAACTTGCGTTGAGTATTTGGCATGTCATTCTCAGCATCATTCGCATCTGTAACTTTGAAAAAAAAATTAAAACCATCATTGAATAGTTTAGTAGAGTTCACACAAGCTACTTCTAAGTGATTTATCTGGGTACATCCATATAATATTGGGCCACTAAGTGAATGTACGCGAAATAAGTGATCCAAGTCCATTTAATAACCACCGATACTGTCGACTGTCAAGAAAGATGAGATTTGTAAACTCGTCAATTTCGATAAAGGCCACAAATAACGCACATGAAAAAGGCACAGGGGATAATTAACATATGTTGTCGGGAGGCATAAGCTGCGGAACATTGGTTATAATTGTTTTTTTTACAAATTTTCATTCAAATTTTATTTAAAAATTAGAGATTGTTTAGTATGCATCAAGTAAATATAATAATATTAATGTCACATAACTTATTTTTTATGACTGACCCTCTCAATAGTTAACAACATTTATGCATTTGAAGCTTAAACTCGAGTTATTTGTTTCACACCTTACTCTAAAAATAATAATTTCAATACTTACAGAGTTTTAAAAACTATTGTAAAAATAGTATCCCGTGGAGTAGTTTTGACAATAATTGCAAAAACACAAACTACATACCGTTACATTTACTACGAGATCTGTAACTCAAAACTCCTCATTTCTTATGTCTCCGTGGAGATCACACCAAATCTCATAGAAAGCAGAATATATTTTTTTGTAAATATCTCGATAAATGTTGTGATAAGTGGCTGATATTTTGATATCAGCTTGAAGATGAGCTTTTTTCTCTGTAAATCATCATCACAGTAATCTAACTTAACAGTAGGTTTAAATTAGAGTGAGAAAAAAATACTCCTGATTTTTACAGGCACAGGCCTGAGTCTACCTACGCAATCTTTTTCTTCATTTCAGCACACGCTCTGCCTCTCTTCGTCCCTTTCCATAAAACTTATTCTTTTTCTTCTCCTTCCCCGCTGACCCAACATCCTTTCCTCAATCACGGCCTTCCACATTCCTCCCTCCCTCATTTTTAATGAGACCAAATTCATTGAATTTTATGAGTAGAGATATCCCACTAAATAGGTTCACTGTTAAAGAAACTTCATGGATGGGAAATGGATAGTTACGATTAAGAACATTCAAAGAAAACTCCACAACGGGGAGTCATGTGGTCAAGAGTAGGAGCGTTCAAAAGTAATCCACAAGTGAGTAGTTGATGTTAATCCTCTTCTTCCTTCTATGAAGTAGGAACATGGCCCGTTTTTTCTTTGTCCCTTCGGCTTTTATTCTTGCTCAACGTTAAGGTGATCACACCATCTTTTTTTGGCCAACCTATACTTCTTTTTCCCAACGGTAACTTATCACGAGCCATTTTTACCATTCTTCGTTTGCACATACGATTTATGTGTTCACTCTATTCGTGTTTATTTTTAAGGTCCACTCGTTGATGTGTAAGTACCACTTTGTAATTTTTTCTTGTATTTTTATTTCATTCTGATTCCAGTAATGTTTTAAAACATGTGATTTTCCGCAATATTTTCAATTCACCAGTCTCGAAGAGTCTTCTTGTTCTTGCTGTGTCTGGCCGGATCTACACCACCAATGTCATTAGTGATCTTATACTAGCGTTATAAACTCTAGATTTTGCGTATAAATTGCTTCAGGAAAAAATAAACTTGGACCAGGGATCGAACCTTTGGCTTGCCGGGCCAAAGCGCAGACCACCACGGTACCCAGGCATCCTGATTCTCAAGGCAATTTTTAGGTAATTCCATCACCAGTTTTCGGCAGACCTGAAATGTCATCATACGTAGCCAATCACGGAATAAGTTATGTTACAGGATTTATCCCCGTGGTTAGTGGCTTCTTAGAGGTCCATATTTCCCTTACCAGTGTGATCCTCTATCGATTTAGGGGATGAAATTCTAGTTCCCTTAAATCCTCTCAAATTGCCTTAGGAATCAGGAAGCCTGGGTAGCATGGTGGTCTGTGAATTGGCCCAGCAAGGCAAAGGTCCGTGGTTTCTTTTTAATTTGATCACTGGTTTTTGGCTGACCTGAAATACCTTCACCTAGATTTTTCTTCTATCCTTATATGTCGGTTCTTCCATGTTCTTTCGTTCAAGCATCCAGTCACCCTTAAGTCTTTTGTTGTTTGTTGTCTGAATTAGGATTCCACATTTCAATATCAAGACAGTTCTATGTCAAGGTATTTAAACTTTATTTTCTGCTGTATAATTTTGCCGTCTACTGCGAGCATGCATCCAACAGGTGTTTTAGGGGTAGTTGACGTCGAGACTGTAAATAAAATCTACTAATCTTTTGAAAGGTCTTATGTTTTCCGACGAATATTTACAATTAAGAGTTCTAGAATTTCACACCGGATGGTGGTGTTACTCTACACTGACGTTTCGATAGTGTTGTTTACTCTTTTCTTCAAGGTGAATAGTCGTGCTGAAGAAGATGACAGACTACGCTATCGATACTTCAGTGCCGATCAACACTATTATCCGGTGGTCAACCTGAGAACTTTTCATTCTAACCAATCTGTCGGTAGAACATGAGATGGTGACGATCCAGGCCGTGGGATTTTTCCAAACATTTTTGCTAGTCTAATTTCAACATAGTCCATTAACTCTGTAAAAGACTAAAAAAAAAAGCTTGGCATAGAGCTTAGTATGGAGTGTAACGTTTTATGATGCAGAAACTTGGACTCTTATAGAATAGGACTTATAGAATAGGAAGAGAATAGGCTGCAGGCGTATGAGATGTGGGCGTGATGGAGAATGTTGTTGGCTACAAAAGAGAAAAGTAGGTGAAGAGTCACAGCTCATCCACAATTTACACCAGGAGAAGCGAATACTCGAGCGAATGGCACCCTTTAAAGGCATCAGAGCATTGCCTATAGACAATCAGGCAGTCCTCGCACATTGTAGGCTGGCAGGATCGGGGTGCTGCTGCAAGTGTATGTGCTCAGAAAGGTTATACTTGTGTCAAGCACCGAAAAAAGTTCTAGTAATGCCGTTTCGCAGCTTATTGTTAGTAGTCCGGCAAATACCGGTTTAAGGTGAGTTCAGTACATGATGTTGCACTTCATGACCTTCTAATGGACCAGGATCAGTACGGGAGCCTCGGGAGGGGGCACCTTTCACAAATGTAGAGCACTAAAAACAGATGTGCCGAAAAAAAGAACGCCTCTCTAGCCCTTCTAGTTACCGAACAGCATGAATTCCAGGAAAACTACAGTATTTCCAGGATATTTTCGTTATACCACCTAGGAGAGCTTGGAACGTTGATATGTTCATCTCAAAGGGGTCCTGAATACATTTTAAAAGGTCCAGCTTTGTTATTAATTATTTCCGGGTTAAATCCTAATTTTCATAGGCTAGATAGTAAGTTCTGTGATGCGTCAGTAAAAATCATAAAACTTACTACAAACCAATGTAGTAGTCGCTAGTGGGAAACAACCCCATATGCAATGCCTTAAGTATCCTAATAGTAATGCAACCAGCTGCACAATTGTGTTGCACGGGAAGTAGAGTCAAGTGGAGTAATCACAAGTACGGACGTGTGTGTGTGAGTTAACAAGATTCATTTTGCTCTGTTGCCCCAGGCGTGGCTTG
The DNA here is from genome assembly GCA_963573305.1 of Pyrrhosoma nymphula. Lineage (NCBI taxonomy): Eukaryota > Metazoa > Arthropoda > Insecta > Odonata > Coenagrionidae > Pyrrhosoma > Pyrrhosoma nymphula. The sequence continues at coordinate 63,761,456 of OY754330.1, read as the reverse complement.
GTGGAATTTGCTTAATAGTGAAACTGAAAAGTTTTTCTTAGTTATTCCACATAGATTGATTAACACAATACGACCTAGGTTTCGTCATCATCAGGTGCATTAGAAGAAGAAGACTCAGAATATATAGTCACACAACATAGTTGCGGTTTTTATTTACCTATATCACGTTTTTGTCTGCCTTCAGCCTGCATTGAGTGGTGGAGGGGGACTCTCGGAGCTTACTTTCCCTTCCGTTTACTCATGCAGGCTAAAGGCAGACAAAAATGTGATAAAAATAAAAACCGCTATAAAGTAAACCTTTACTGTATTTATATTTATGTGGATTGTAATGCAGAACTCGTGGTGAAGCCAATGGTGTTATGCAAATCTCTCTACATGCCGTGAGAACGGAGATAAAGTTGTTCCGCAAAAATAAATTCAACATTAAAAAAATAAAATTAGAGCTTTGAGCTTCCCTGAACTCCACAGTTCAAATCATTACCCCACACCTATCGCCTCCCCCCTACCTCCCACCCCCCCCTCCCCAACGTTTAAACAGCCAATTCCCAACTCCTCCCTCCCCACCCTAACCTTCCCCAACTTTGAGTGACTTATATATTCTGGGTCTTCTTCTTCTAATGTACCTGATGATGACGAGCTTTGTCGAAACCTAGGTCGTATTGTGTCAATAAATCTATGTGGGATAACTTAGTAATACTTCTCATTTACAAGATAATGACATCATGAATCTGTATGTTTCATTCGCAGCACTTTGCACGTTCAGGTCTGACAATTAGTGGTAGGGTAGGGCCACCTGGCCTGGAGATTTTCACTCTTTGCCTTGAATTTGACGACAGTATTCTGGTTGTTTACATGAATTTTGATTTGATGCATGCATTCTTCCAGAGCAGTTTTGACATATTTCGTCTAAACTCAAGCATAATTTGAGAAATTTCTTCCTTTTTTCAGCCGATGAGGACTACCTTCGACTTTTAGTCTAGTCACTAAATAAGTTGACTTTTTTTTGGATTCAATACTTCTGTCTATTGGCTGTATAAAACCATACGCATTACCTATAACCCTATTAATCATAATCCACAGAGAATATTTGCCAAGAAATGCATTAGATTTACATTCAAAGTGGGCAAGGGCCCAGCCATGCTGAAACACCAGTTCCCATCTGATCACTGAAGTTAAGCAACGTTGGGCCTGGACGGAAATTGGATGGGTGGCCCTCCTCCATACCTCTACCGGGGTTGAGGGAGAGGTGACGCTCCTCCCAACCTATACTGGTAGGCCAGAAGGTAGACTCAGACCAGGGAGGTGACCCTCTTCCATACCTGCACCGGAAAGGTTGGAGATGGCCCTTCCTTCATACCTCTACCATGGTGCTCTTGTCCCCTGTCTGTAAGTGGCAGGCAGGGTAAATGTGGGACAGCACAATGGACCAAGAGGTGTGAATGCCAGGCGAGCCCTCACCCCTCTACAATCTATATATCTACATTCAAAGTTTTGTATTAGGAACTACTATGGACAAATACACTTGATACTTATCAATGCAACTCAAATGGCCAATTGTATTGTATTAGTATCAAATAACCAATCTGGAATACTTATATTTCCCAATTAGTTATGGGTGATGCTGTGGTCATAAATCTCTGTGAATCAACTGATTGATATATTGAGTATTTTTTACATGCTGGTGGTGAAAATTACTTTGAGAAAAATTACTTAAATATTCTGAAAATTGAATTCAATAATGAGATGATTTTATGACAGGAGTGACTTAGAAAAATGATTGAAGTGAAAATACTAACACTAATAACCTCGATGACCTTAAGCTGTTTCTAGCTATTGCTATCTGATATCACCCTATTGTAATAATAAATCTCAACCTCTCAAGGTTAATATGTGATGATTCTCTATCTTTAAATGAATTCAATGACACCATGGAAAGCAATGGTTAGACAGTTAATATACCTTTTAAATAAAGTGAGATATCATTTTAATTCATCATAAGATAACTAAGTGTATAATGATGATATAACCACATTTTAAAGACCTAATGAAATGGGTTAAGGCTTTATGGATTGTATTTACTTTATTTTTGTAACGGCTGAATCTTTTAGGTGTTTCATTACGTCATTGTTTTTGTGACAACAGTTTTGCCATTGAAAACAATGACGTATCACAAAACGAAGCAGTGAAAACACTCAAAAGATGCATCCATCACAGTCAACCGCTAAAGCCTTTGTGCCAATTCTTTCTCTTCAAACAGTACTAATGCATCAGGTTTTCTGCCACATTCTGCAACCATGGTTGTTAGAGCATACAACAAAGATGACTACAAAGCTAGGTTTGTCAACATAGCTGAATAACAACCATGTGCATATCAATATCACTCCATACATTTCAACAGGTATGAAATTAAAGAAATGCAAGCAAATTTGTTGTATCTCAGAAGTTTTATTTACATGATATTAAAAGGTCTAAATCTTTGAAACAAAAACATAATAAATTAACTATATCAATTTCAGATACCACTTAAAGAGTCAAAGATCAAAAGGATATAACTTCAATTGTATTACAACTGACCACCACTGGACACCACAAACTAACCACAAAAAATTGTCAAATTAGTAAAAATGTTCTTTTTAGTCAACATTTACTACAAATAGAGAGGAAACTAAATATGAGTAATGATTTTTTTTAACCCTTTCCTCATATAAAAATTAAAATACATTCAACATTATACACAGCAATTGACTGTAAAATATTTCACCCCATCCAAGTAATTGACTAGCACCACTTTCAAACAATACTCTACTAAATGTCAGGATAGCAGGAAACTTGAGCAAGCTAGCTAAATTTAATTGGCATATTCACTAAAACTAATAAATTCACAATCCTAGCTGGCAATCATTATGTCAAATGGCTGAAATGCAGAAGCATAACTACTGCCAATTTTAACTTTAAACATTGGCAATACTCAAATTAAAATAAAGACTCAATTGATTAAAAAGAATTAAGCATTCTTGACGTATGATAAGTAGCAGATTAAAGATTGTGAACAGGGAGTGTTTATGTCGCAAAAACATTCTGGAAAAACACCATTAATTCTTGAAGTAATTATATAGACCGGGACTTGCTCAGGTTTCTATCAAATTTCTATATCAATGGTTCTCAACCTGTATTTGTATCCACAACAACTTCAAGTCCACCTTTGATCCCAATAAAAATTCCCTTTAAGGAACGTTAAAATTCACTGCTTCCTAGGAAGAGTGACAGGTTGTGAGTAAATTGAAAACCCTAACATGGAAAATTGCAAATGACGGAATAAAAAAAAATATTTGTAGCATTTGACTTTAATTTAGAATGACATTCAACAGCATTCTTATGAAATCTAAGCAAGAATTATATCTTACTCAAAATACTATTTAGGTATGAGAGCAATTTCAATATTTTTAATACTGTAAGTCAAAAGAGCATAGTCAGTCAAATCTCTCTTATAGGGTATATAATATGAATATGTTCTGAGTTTTCAATTAAATCACAATGAACAATGGCAGTTAGTTGAAAAACTGGAAAATTTGTTTCATTGAGACAGGAAAGTCTTCAAAATGTGGTCAAATGAACCAGTTTAAGTACACAACAAGCATAATTAGTTTATAAATATGTGATTTTAATTTTCAGTTCCTTTCGTATTCAGTTAGGAGGGGAAAAATGAGTTGATTAAAAAAAATTAATAACATCCATGTAACCATTATGTAAACCCCTCCAAAGACACTTTGACGAATATCTCATTGAATTAGTAAAATTATGACAAGACATTTCAAGCACACACAATACCAATAACATATCACTTTTCTCTACACAACAGCCCCTAACACACAACAGGCATGCCTAGGTTGAGAACCACTGCTCTACACCAAATCTTTTTTCATGATATACTTAGCCTTGGCTAGGAACCATTCAAAAACCAATGACGAACTTTTCTGCTTTGCAATTATCTAAAGAGTATTTTTTTATTCAAAGCACTTGCTATAATGATTCATTTTTTAAAAAATTCACTGGTTCATACACTCTGTCAGCTAATGAACATTAATAATGGATGGTTGAGCTGACTAGAATAACAAATTATGGTAAGGAGACAAATTTAAAATCCCAACAACCGTGTATATATAACTGGCCATTTTTCACAATAACCCGTAAAGTAACTACAGTAAAATAGGGTATACAACATGATTATTAAATAATATTGACATATGCATAAGTATCACAACTGTAGTACCAAAATACTTCAATGTATCACCAAAGCAATATTGCAAACTTAAATTGGTTGTCTTGTATTCACCCAAAGTTTGTAAACACTAATTTTTTTTACAAACACTAGTTTGTAAACAATCCCAACATTAATTTTCACACAGTAATGGCCTTTCAGGCATCCAAATTTTTTTTAGAATATCCTTACTCAACGTCTTTCAAGGAAAGAACAAAAACAGATGGATAAACTTCAACTAAAGTTATAGAATACTGAAAAAACACAAATCACAGTCTGGAAACCTTTTATCCTTGCAGAAACCATTCATGGAAAGTATGAATAAACTTTCTCTTTTAAGTGATATTGCATATAGTAGTTTTGTAGTCTGTTACACTTATAAAAAAATCTATAGAAAAAATATAATTATATAAGATAAATAAATGCAAAACAAAAACAACATTCAACGTGACCCTAAGTATTGTGGTCAAGGGTGGGTCACATTATTTAACAAAGAAGTAGAAACGAAGAATCTGTGCCAGGAACTTCAATCCAGGGTCTGGAGATGGAGTTGCAATGGGAACCTAAAGTAAAGAGGTGCACCTTCATGGATCATTAAAAAGTATAACACACTCAAATTTCACAGGAGTTGCTCACACATTTCACAGAGTTGTGAAACAAATGCTATCAATAAAACCTGGATAAAACTGATCCCTTGAAAGCAGCCCTAATAGAAAAAGGTCTAGTTTGTCATTCACTTCGGAGTAAGAGGAAAAGTTTCTTGGTAACAAAAACAATGGTGAAAAAAGAAGAAAATGTGACTTTCAAAACACAGTACTTGCTCGCTACATATTTAAACTCTCCTAAAATTAGTTATAGTCTTCTTTTTCAACAGCCTCCAATCAAATCACAACAACTTGTAAACTCTTGCAACTTTCCCTAATGATTCCCTGTAAAAACAGGTTCCTCATGATACCACTGTAATAAGCACAAACACGTTTACAACAAAATAGTTTGATGCACAAACTATGCACTGCACACTTTCAACAATAGATGATTTTTATTATGATAAAAAAGCTCAGACACCGTTCACTACACGCAAAAGTTAAAAAATCAATCAACTGGGCTCATTTGTTGAGAATTCAAGTAAATACCCATGAAAGTGTGCAAATAATTGCAAAGTGCTTCAACAAATGTCTCTTGAATGCATATAAAAATATTGAGCCCTATTCTATAACATACGCAAGGATGCTAAGTCCTGCACGCAACAACTTGCGTGAATTACACCCAAGCAAACACCACTCACTCCAACAATCACTCCCCTAATATTATTAACTTCATGGAATCATAATTTTTTATGAACGGTTTCAACAAATTCACCTATATTCACACTCTCTCCACAATACTGGTGGCCACACAAAAATCTTGGCCCACATGGGAGAAATGTGTGCAGCATAAGATATGGAACTCCTCACATGCACACTTCCAAACAGAATTTTTTCATTAAGTAGTAGCTACAGCAAGTCTCACGCCATTATATACAGTACTTTTTACAGTTGAATATCCCCCTGAATTCCGTCAACCAGCACTATTGGATTACCTTTTGTTCTGCCGTAAAACGTGACCGCTCATCAGTTGTTTTGACAAGAGAAGAAACCAGCCATGAAAACATTTTCTCATTTGTTTAACCACTGGGCACAGACAGCAATTGACACAATTGCTTGCAGAGAACCAATAAAGATGATGAATACAGGCATACGACTGGAGGCCACAGAAAATGACAAGATCTCCACGTCACGCACTTATTGAGTGTTCACAGCAGTGTTTCGGCGCTCCAAGCTCCTGGTACGTCAGACAGGGGGGGCCCGTCTCAGTCATCGCTCACTTCATCATAGTGCGCAAACTTGAGGAATACTTGCTCGAGAGTTGTTTGACTGAAACTGTATTCCTCTATGTCCAACTCCACTTTAGCTGTAAGGAACAAAATTTTTCATTTAGTTAAGAGAGAAAAAAAATTCTGAGCTTGAAATATGAATCTTGACTAACGTGTTACATCTGAAACCAGAACTAAAGGTATTTTAGAGAAAAAATCTGTCACCAGGGAAGAGGATCTATAAGAAAACTACAATGATAAAAATGAAATGTAAAAGGAGAAGAACCCACCATCAGCTTAGACTTGAAGTGAAGAATACAAATAATGAGGGTGATATGTATAGCACTATCTTGAATTGAATACCATTGGTCAGGAGCGAGGTTGGAAAATTCAGCATATTTTTGGATATCAGTTGGATTTTACTTTCCTAAGATACATACTACTAAATGTGTATCCAATGCTTGGGATACAGAAGATGATCATATAATGTCTTCCAATGGCAGTACATCTATTACTGTTTACCAATTCCAAATTTTAGAATCTCCAGCAATTCAGACTGGATAACCGATATTCCCAAGAATTCTCAAGTATTCCATATATGTATCATATTTGTCTAACTATCATAGATTAGTAGTTATGACTAAAACAGTAACTGTTAATTCACAGCAAAGCTATAGTGAGGGTAGAGTAAACAGGGTATGTGACCACGGTGAAGATGCTTCTATGAAAAGGTTGGTGCAAAATCAAGTGTGACAAGTCAGAAGTCAATACATAAATACAGTAAACTCCCAATTATCTGTGCTAATACAGGGTGGCTACTGATACCCAATTTTTAAATTCCCTGACATTTCCCTGATGGATTCACCAATTTCCCTGACCGATCGCCAAAAGGTCACCTATTATTGGAATATTTTATTTATGCTGAATTAAATTTTCGTCAAAACTCAGAAAATGTTAAAAGCTGAAATCAATACATTAAAAGCTAAAAGTACATCCTAATGAAAAAATATATTAAACCTTCACAAGTTAAAAAACGCGAAGTAAAATTTTCCTATCAACATAGCTCGGATTCCTTGTGATGAGCATATTACATTGTGATCATGAATTTTAACACTACTAGGCAAATATCGCAATAAGGATATACTAAAGGGATACACTGTACGCCTGATTTACAACTGAATAACTAAGATTCAAAACTAATAAGATTCACAACTTAATGTTCCACGAATTAATGGGGCTTACTTCATGCACGTCAGCCACGGACATTAGTTTTAGTTGGTGAAATAAAGGGTGTGAAAGACTGGCCGATAAACGTAATGGCAGAGAAATAACGAGATTTTCCTATCTCAGTTTCTCCTTGACTGTTACGAGAATTCCCTGACTTTTCCAGATATTCTAAATTCCCTGATTATTCCAGGTTTTCCCTGACAATCACTACCCTGATTAAGGATGATGTACAAATTACTTTAGTAGATTTTTATAGGTTTCCCCATTGGAAAACACATTTCATTGCACATAACTAACTCGACTTCAGGAATTCAATCAAAGGAGGTCAATAGAATGCCATGTAAAAATGGTGGAAAAATTCATTCCAGCTTTAATACATGTATCAATGCAGCTCGTGATATTCTGTAATGATATCTTTCATCTTATTAATAGAAAATAAAGGTATTTTAAATTAATGAGGTTGACTTGGCCTAAATTAATTTACTCTACAAATGAATCTCATCTTCTTTAATCCACCCACTACCCAAGTATAATAGCTGGGTTCATGAGAAGATAGAAATAACCTTTCCTCACCAACCAATCATTTCTACCTACTAAATTTAATTGTTTCAGTCTTGAATTCGTGGAAGTGATAGATATCCATTTTTAATAAAAAACTTTGTACTTTTCCACACTTTATTAAGTAATATAAAGTGTGGAAAAATAATATAAAGTGTGGAAAAGTACAAAGTTTTTTATTAAAAATGGATTTCTACCTACCATACGTTCAATAAATAAATTATCTGTACCGTTCTCAGCCTCTTTCGCCAGCACAAAGACCACATGATCTTTGACAGAACTTGACCCCAGGATCAAATAATTATACCATGCTTGTCCTTGATCGTAATTTAGCAAGTCACCTGCATTTTAATGTCTCAGTCTAAGATACGATCTCCATATTTCCTCATTCCTTGACAGCAATGATTGTGGCCGAAATCGAGCTGAGCTTAAAATTCAAGTCAGACGCAAGAAAAAATCACTTCTCCAACATTACCGATGATGAAAAGTATAAATCAAAGCATATATCAACGGGAATAAAAATAAACAGTTAAGGCAATGAGAAATCAACGGCAATAAATAGTAAGTATGACCACAAAAAAAAACAACTTGAATCAATTATTTGGATGAATCACGCGTACAACCAAGGAATATAACCATGCATTCATAATGCAAGGTCGCAAATGCCCTTCGTATTCAATGTTATCTAGTTACACTTTCCATAACGGTCATTGATGTAAATAGAATTTTGTATAATAGAAAAAATGTTTATTTACTGAATGCTCTGGCAAGGAGAAGGACACTACTATCTCACCCCCACCCGCTGCCCCAAAGATGCCGACATTTTTCGAAGATTTTTTCAGACTAATCTTAAGAAGTCTTCAATTAAAGCTCTGTACAAATATCTGGTGCACATATGCGTGAAACCAATTAAAATGACTACTTTATGTAAAATTTTGCCTGAAAAAAACGTCCACCATTTAGTGACGTAATAGCACCCAAATATCGACCATAATCTCTTAAACTTATGCATAGGACAGGAGAAGTATCATTATCAAAAATGGTATTTTAAAATTTTTTATTTCATTAAAATCCTTCCACAATTCTACTATCTGCTTCACTTTTAAGATTTTTGAAAATCAAAACTGGTTTTTTTTTTTGGAATTTTGGTCATGTTTGAGCCTTCGTATACAAGTAATGGGTCGGAACTAAGAAAAATGACTTACTATTACACAATAAGTAATAATTTGTGAGTACAAATGCCATGTTTCAGGACTTTATATAAAAAAAAGCAATTTTGGACTTTTTTCCACCTTTTTTCGATTTCCGATCACTGTGCGCCGTCGCAGCGGCTGTTTCATTGTCTATAAAATTTCAAAATTTCCCTACACACAAGGTTTATTCTACAGCAGGTTATTGAATTACGCATAGGTATAACAGTTTTGCATTATGGTGAGTCCCCTCAACCATTGCAAGCGTTGGGGCGACCTAGGCGAGCAAACTATATTCTTTCCGCGTATCAGCTGTCGTGTATCGTATATCCGTGGCAGTGTATGTTTCCTTCGGTAAAATTACAAATTCACAATGTCTAATTCTTCAAGAAAGAGGTAGCGCGTCGTGGTAGTTCTGGGAAGTTGAGGATTACTGAAAAGGCATCGAAGGGAAAGTTAATGGCCAATTTACTGGCGGACTCCGGCACAGGTATCAATAAGGTGTGTGAAAAATACAAACCAAAGCAAAGTTGTTGGACTAGATCAAAATCGGATAGAGTGAGTGACTTCAGAAGCCAATAACAACTTGATTAACGTCATGAATCAGGGAACAAAAAAATGTAAAAATATTTGGTTTAAAAACGTAAGCACGCCACTGAGAGCGAGGACAACAGGAGGCAATTAGCAACGGTAGCATCATGTTCAGGAATATCATATTTGAGGTGGTTTGTGACCTGACTAAACTGCTTAGAGAAGGAGCTTAAGGGGGCCATTCAATAATTACGTCGAGCACGAAAAGTGGGGAGGTGAGGAGGGCTCTTCTTACTATCTCACGAAAGGGGGTATGAGAATCGAAAATTATCTTGCGTAAGACTTTGTTTACACGTGAGATCGTACTTGCGTGACTTTTTTAATAATCATCATCTCGTATTTATAACACTGCAAGCAATTATTTACTATGAGTTAGTGTGCTCCAGCTACCTCTCGAACAGTCTCGGAAGAAAAAAAAAACGCGAGGTAAAGTTTTCCAAACAACATAGCCTCGGATTCCTTGTGATGAGCATAATACATTGTGATCATGAATTTTAACACTATGTACTAGGAAAATATCGCAATACGGATATACAAAAGGGATTCATTGTACGTCTGATTCACAACAAAATAATTAAGATTCACAACTGATAAGAATAAGATGGGGCTTATTCCATGCACGTCAGTGATGTACATTAGTTTTAGTTGGTGGAATATTTTGGTGAAACAAATGGTGGGAATGACTGGCGGATAAACTTAATGGTAGAAAAATAACGAGAATTTCCTATCTCAGTTTCTCCCTGACTGCTATGAGAATTCCCTGACAATTCCAGGTTTTCCCGGTTTTCCCTGACGATTGCCACCCTGTAATAACCGGTAAGGGGTGCATGGATAATCGTAAACAAAGATAATCTATCGACTAGGCTCTTTCCAGGGTTTCCATCCCTGAGGTAGGGACAAAGGCTTGTTGGTCGATATTTTCATTGACTTTCTTTTCATTACTTGGGTGACCCAGTCACAATCAGGGAGTGAACACAAGCTGATTCATTTTTATGAATGCCACAAACTGTTCGTACCCCAATCACCAATTCTCCAAAATATAAAATTGATTTGCAACGCACGAATCATCCACACCCCACATAATGCGATCATGGATAATTGGGAGTTTACTGTAGAGGTCATCCTGATTTCATAACGTTTCTTTCTCGCCCAGGACACAAAACATGCTCACTACGGCTCTGATAAACAGTATCATTTTGATTTGGCTTCTATTATATAGTAGATCCCTGTGTTATGATGGTAATCCACTCCATAGGACCATTCATAATGTGAATTCCATCGTAAAAAGAACCAGCATATTATCGGACGAGGGATCGGTTTAACTACATCAACGCCAGTAATTCAATGGTAAACAATAGAATATAGGTACGAAATATACTGGAATAAAATGATTAAAAAAGTTGTTTAATCAAAATTTAAACTTAAATAAAAGGCTGTAAATTGTCAACATCGAATATAATTGCATGAATACACAAGATGCACCTCACCCCCGTACTCACCATCTAACTGCGAGCCAATCTCAGGGACTTGATTTTTAACCGCATTATCAAGCAATATGAAGAGAACATGGAATAGAAATTATTCAACTCTCATTATACCTAAGCGTACTACTCAGTGTTGGAAATTAGGCATCTTTCTTTTGGTCCCACGCCATCATATCTACATCACAATAACCTCAACGATACCTGAATAAACGCATACGTAGAAAGTGGCATTGCAAGCTTATTAAAATTATGTATGCAAAACTAGGCATCCCGTTATGATAGAAATAGTCTAAGTATGAGTGAGAAGTAGTTCATAATATTACATGGATGACAGATGGATCAACCAGTAACCTTTCCACAAATAATAATTTATGTGCGTATCTCTGTCATTGCACGTCTGTCTTTCTCTTTCAAAGATCTTCCTTCTTCTTATGCCAAACCAGCAGCATTGATATCATTCTTCCAGTCAAGGTCATCCCTTGGAGATTGAATAGCTGAATAAAAATAGAGATAGTAGCAGAGGAGAGAACCTTCACCCAAAGCCCTTTTCTCGGAGCAGCTGACTAGACTCTTCGGAGTTGGGAGAGTTACTGGGGTTGGTTGTTTACTTTGAGGACCCACAACCTTCTTAGACCCATCCATGCATCGAGAGAGAGAATGCAAAACATGCACGAAGAACACTGAAGACAAAGTGTTAACTTGAGCACCCTCATCATGTTTCTTCACTTTCTCCTACTTGGTTTTATTTGTTATTTTATGCTTGAGCTGCACTTTAGGGGAAAGGAGACAGATCACAGTATGGACTGGGCCCTTCGTCGATAGTACCAATTTCCATGAAAGACACTTGAAGACTGATATTCACACAACAGTAGAGTGCATCAGCAACTTAGATGGCAGTGTGAAGCAGATTCTCTCGGTGTGAAGTCACAAGGGTTATGAATTTTTATGCAAATTTAGATAATCCATTACAGTTTGTCCCTATTATTCACCGAGAAATGTTACCATATAATTCAGCTCGTTTTATTAATGTGATTTATTATCTCGTGCCAGCTGTATCCATTAAGGAATCATATCACTTCGTTGGTAGGTAATGCGCTCTAACAATAAGTTACTCTTCGGTGGAAGTTCTCATAGTTTTACAAGTTGATAAACAAAATGATGGCCAATGAAAGCCTTAATATGAATTATCATAGATGTGATCCTAACTATGTAAGGAATGTTTGCATCTCGTTGGCACTGATTGATGGCAGCGCTAATCATCGCAACATTTGCTTCATTTGCTCTAATCGCACAAATAGCTCATAATTAATTACACGTATCATTAAATATGTAAATGTTTCTATGATAAAGAATACAGTCTGTTTGTTGACAAATAATACTTAGAATGCTGAACGAATAACAAATTATGGGTGCAAAAGATTGTCAAAATGTGAAATTATTAAGGGGGTGCACAAAATCAGCACCATTTAAAATTGCTAGCATGCAGATCGTAAAGTGAATCTATTGTCAAGTGAACCCATCGTGAAGCAGTACTAGTTTTTATTAATATGAAAATAATATTATTGTTATTAGGTTCAAGAAGCTGATTCCCAACTTCCCAAAATTTTAAACAAAACATTTTAAAACACTCTTCACTTGATGGGATTAAGATATAAAGAATTCTCACTTGCAAGTGTTAAAAGGAACCACAAGTTCTTAATGCAATAACTAGGAAAAAATGTAAAACAGTATATAAATCATACACCTAGTAATGTTTACCATTGCAACATGGTAGAAAATATTGCACTAATAGTTAATTTCCATTCATTGAGTAGCTTGGTTAAGGCAATCAATGGAGGAAATATTTTATTTATTTTAGACATAAAATTCCAAGTAGTAGAAGTTGATATTTTTTTACTCTGTATGACGCGACCTAAGGGTGCAGTATTCAGCCTAAACAACATACAGAAGGATTTAACAAATATAATATTATACAAAGCGTCTTAGATCTGAGGGAAAGAGAGTATAATCTGGGGCTTATATCCTGATCTGATTATGTAAAGACTTTTTTTGAATTTCACAAATACATGAGGGCACAGAAAATACGATAAACTTTACCTTTCTCAAGCTGAGTGAAACACTGTGCTAATGATGTCACAGCATGTTGAGGTACACAGAACACAAGACGGTCGGCAAAGCTCTCCTCAACCGTGGCATCAGGGAAGAGCGATGAAACAAAGGCACGGAGTCCCGCCTGCCGGTCTGCAACAGACGCTGTGGGTGTGGAATCACCACCACAAACTTTCATTTCTAATGTGTAGCCAGCTCCATAGAGATTTTTCAGGTGCTGAGTAGACCCAAGGCATCTGGAAATGTTTGAACACATGTAGCAATTATGCATTGAAGGTATTTTTCTCCTATCCAGTCACCTCATATGGAGGTTTGAACGAGATTTTTCTCATTATATCTAGAGATAATATTTTAATTTTGTTTTAAAATTTAAGAAACTGTAAGAAGTACTAAGTGTGCATAGTAACATTGATGACACAAGAACTTCATTTCTATGACTGAACTTCTCAGCAATAATTAAATACAAGCGCACATATTTTTGAGGTTCTAATGTCATCATACGCTGAAAATGCCTTGCAATTATATACAAAGCATTACAGTGAGTAATAAATTAACTCCTAAAAATAATCAAGAAAACATAATCCAGTAAGAGTTTCCTGGATTATTTGTTTTCCCACATTCACCATTTTTTTTGTCCATCCCCTTGAAAAATGATAGATTGAGGTTCTACTGAATTTTTTGTTCTTGATTCCAATGTTTAAAGATAAAGACTGTATGGCAAGTTAGAGCATCTTGCAACACCCTGAAATAATTCCAAAGCAGAAGGTCTATAATCAAGAATAGTCATCATGACGATCCTCACCTCAGTTCTCCTTGGACCATGATCCCAACTCTAGAGCACAAGGCATCCGCCTCTTCCATTGAATGAGTAGTTAATATTGCTCCACGGGTACCCTAATGTAAGATAAAAGAGAAGGAATTATTTAACGTTGATTATAAAATCTTCCATGAAATTCAAGATCTTTAATACTTTAATGCCTGAGTGTACCTTGGGCTGAAAGCTTACACTCAACAACACATGCCGGAGAGTAACTTGGGCTCTAACAGTCGAACCCATGCATTATTTCTAGATCAATTTTCTCATGCTAAGGCTTTCAAGCACACCCAAGGCTGTTGCCTAGGCCATCGATCTTACTACATATTTTGAAAAGAGTCCTCCCTCGCCGAAACTCCACAGGCTTATTAGAAGTGTGAGAATGTGAAAAGTTGGTAACTTTTACTTCAATAGATTATAGAGTGTATTTGATTTAATTTTGGTATTCAGAGGTTGGCGGGCCTTGTTGCATTTTGTACTTCTTTTGTTTTATGCACACATATTTTCCACCATGTATCTCATGTAAGACGGACAGAGAGAGAGAGAGAGAGATTAAAGTTGTTCCTCAACACACACGTATCTATCAATATTGATCCCATCTTTGACCTCTGAGAGTTAAACATTTTCACAGGTTATGGTGCCCAGGGACGTTAAGAGTATAAAGGTGTGAGTTAAGAATAAAGTTGAGAGCTAAAAGTAGAGAAAGGTTAAAAGTAAAGAGGACTTTGTACATCATGGCAGATGGCGGCGAGAGAGAAATCTACAACATCCCAAAGTTAAAGGATAAAAATTACTACGCATGGTCAGTTCAGACCGAGTCAATTTTAGACTGTAGAGATTTATGGGAAGCAGTGTCCAACGGATGGAACAAAGAAGATTTGGAGGATCTTACACCCGAGGAAAGAAAGAAGAATAAGAAAGCTCTAGCCCTTATAAAGTCAACTGTCAACGAGAATCACATTGAGACCATCGGTCATCTCAAGAGTGCAAAGGAGGCGTGGACGGCTCTTAAGAACACATTTTGTGCAAAGGATGAGACGCAACAGCTGATGATGATGAAAAATCTAATGAGAATGGAAAAGAGTGCTGATGAAACATGTGTTCAGTATATAAATCAAGTCGTGGCAGCCCACAGAGAGGTTAGTGAAACTAACTTAGTAGAATTCTCGAATAAGATAGTGTCGCTGATTATTTTGATGGGCCTACCTCCAGAATACAGTGATGTGTCAAAATTGCTTACCCGAGACCCCAAACTATCAGTGAATCTCTTAGGTTCTGTGCTGCAAGCTGAGGAGACAAGATTAGGAATGGAGATAACTGATAATTCAAAGGCATTAGCGGTGAAAGGTAAGCAGCCGTTCCAGAAGAAGGAATCTGCAGGCAATCAGAGTGAGATTAATTCGAAAGATAGAAATTGCTTTTACTGTGGTGTGTATGGCCACAAGGCAAAGGATTGCAGGAAAAGGAAGAGAGACAAAGGCAAGAAAGAAGAAAATTGGAGAAAAGAAGAGAAATTTGTAGCCAGAGGTGAAAGTGATAAATCTAGTCCTACTGCAGTAACTAGCGCAGCAGTGTCGCGTTCGAAAGATCATATAGTGTTGTGTTCAAAGGATAGAGAAGGAGCAATTTGTACCGTGAATGAGTGGATCCTGGACAGGGCGCAACTGACCACATGACACCCCATGCAAAGTATTTTGAAAAAATGTGTAAAATAAAAGGTAAAGTTAGCCTTGCTGATATAAAGGATAAAGAGGTATGTGGAAATAGAATGGTCACATTAGACGTAAGTCATAAGTGTGGAAATATAATGTTAAGTTTAACAGATACTTTATATGTTCCAAGTTTTGGTGTGAATCTTATTTCAGTTAGTAAATTGGTAGATAAAGGCTACCAGGTGATTTATGATAAAGAAAGTGCCATTGTCACAAATAAATTTACTAGTGAAATATTGTTGCGAGGAGTAAGATCATGAAATCTTTTTGTAGTACGTGTTAAATGACATACCTTGTGATTTCAAAGAATGTGATAAGAACAGACAAGATGAGGTATAAGGTTATGCAAATAGAGCAGTTGCAGAATTATGGCATCGTAGGTTGGGTCATACAAGTTACCCAGTGTTGGAAAAAATTTCATGTCTTAAAGATAAAGAGATAAACTATGGCAAAGAAAATGTCAAGGTTTGTGATACTTGTGTAATAGGCAAAGGTAAAAGAAAGAAGTTTTTCAGAAAGACTGAAAGTGAATCCAGTCAAGTTTTGGACTAAATACACTCAGATGTTGGAGGTAAAATAAGTCCTATGTCTTTATGAGATGGTAAATTTTGTTACTTTCTTAGATGATTATAGCAATTATTGTACTGCGTACATTTTGAAATCAAAGGCTGAGGTGTATGATAAATTTAAAATGTACAAGGAATTTGTAGAGGTTTTTCATTCTAAAAGAATTAAGGCAATAAAGTCAGATAATGCAGGTGAATATGTGAGTAGAAAAATGACTGCTTTGTTGGAAGAAAATGGCATACAAAGAAAATTGTCAGCTGCACTTCACTGCAGCAAAATGGGAAGGTGGAAAGAATAAATGGTACCTTGTTTAATATAGTAAGGTGCATGCTAGAAGACAGTGGATTGCCAAAGGTTTTTTGGGCTGAAGCCCTCAGTTATGCTTGTTTGATCAGAAATGTTTGCCCTTCAATGGCAACAGGTGGAAAGATTCCTGTTGAACTTTGGTACAGAAAGAAACTTAGACAGGATGAGATGGAACATTTTAAAATTGTTGGGTGTTTTCATGGGTGTTTTTTGGGTGTTTCCATGCAAAAAAAGCCCTGATGACTTTTTTTGCATGGAAAGAAAAAGTTAGACCCTAGAGCAATTTTGTGTGTTTATTTAGGAATTCAACCAAATGCAAATGCTTACAGATTGTGGAATGTAAAAGAAAGGAAAATAGAAATAAGTTGAGACGTAGTTTTTGATGAGACATTTTTTCCCTTTAAGGAATTTAAGTTTAAAGTAAATAAGAGCATAGAAAGTGATGAATTAGTGTATATGTCTTTTTGTGATAATGATCTAGTTGAGGAAAATGTGGTTTTAGAGGATGAGTTGGATGAGGAGGAAAATAATGGTTTTGGGGAAGGATTAAGGGATGAAGATGCAATTGGAGGAGAAAATACAAACAGACAATCCTTGAGACGTTCAGAAAGACAACCCAAACCTAGAGTTATACAGCAAAACCCCCATACAACGAACACACATACAGCGAAATTTTAAGGAAAACTCCCTATTTCGAAGTCATTGGCCCGGTCCCGGACCCTTCCAATGGACAATGCACGCAAAAAAACCTCCTGTAACGAACTAACTACGAAACTACTAACTACGAAAACTCCGTACATCGAAGTCTGCGCTTGGGCCCAAAACATGAGAAGTGCCTCTCTAGAACGAATTATTGAGAAAAAAAATGTAGCATACTTTATTTACAGGTAATTTTTCCATAGACATTTACGTAATAAGCAGGAAGTAGAACCGCAGCGGAGAGTACCGCGTCTTAACCCTTCTGCTCCAGGCTTCGAAAATGTTCCCATCGGAGACCTACAGAGCAGAGGGCATGAAGGAAACTTAACGCTCTGGCTCTGAGAAGGCTCGTTTACACGTTTCTTATGGTGGGAACCATCAACTCTGACGGTTCCAACCATAAGACTCTGACGGTTCCAACCATAAGACTCTGGCACTGACTGGTATCCCTCCCCACCCTTCTTGGTGCATTACTCACGTGGACCCCAGTCACTCATCCACCCCACCTCATTTGCAAAGGTGCAGGTGGTGAGGATGGAGCTCAATTTTCCCTTTTTAAATTGTATCAGATTACTTTTCCGTATTGGGTTACATTCCCGGGACCCCGTGCATGGGAGGAGCTCCATGTTTCCCTCTAAAATGGTTTCAAATTACCTTTCGGTAGCGGATTGTATTTTGGGAGAGGCAGGTGGAAGGTTATCGTAAGACTGTCCACCTGCCTGTGGACCGTGTTCATTCCCGTCGGCGATAAATTTTTTCATGTTTATTTTCTTTGTTTTTCTTTCGTGGAATTCTATGTAAACATCTAATTTTTACTTTTCTATTCAAAGTTTATTTTTAACGAGTGGAAATATTTTTTTCCCGAATACCATAGGGCTTATTTTTTTTTCTTTCTTTTTCTTTGTTTCCCCATTCTTTCACCACGCAAACTTGATTTGTTCCTTCATTTGCAAGACCTCCTGTTGATATCATAATTATACAATAATGAAAATTTTCTGCAAGAGGTCACTCTCGCCATTTATAACATGAGCCTTTCTCGACCTTGCCTTATCGTTCGTTTTTTACGCGGCTGACACTTGGGCATTTTGCATTTAACGTGTTTACATTCCCACTCGTCATCGTTTACAGCAAAATATGATTTGTAAAAGTTAACCACGTTTTAAAAGGTGACTTACAGCGACTATGACTTGTGCAATAGGAAAACGGTGGGGGGATTCGGATTTATAAATCAGCGACTGTCCGCACTTCCCAACTAAACATGAATTGTAGCGAGGTCGGATTTGTTTTGCTTTAATGAATATCAATTACTCCACTCATTCCAATACCCACGAAATATTTAAATAAGAAATATGTAAGCATATTTATTACGCTATTATATTTTTTTCAATGTATTAATATAAAAAGAAACACGGGTATTTCCCTGAGTTCCAGGCCAGAAAGGAATTAGTTCTTTATGTTATTAAAAACATAAAATTAAAAGTTTCCATGAATAACAAAGTTATGTATCGAACCTTTACATGAAAAAACCCTACAACCATAAAACTTAGAGAACAATGTGCCAAATTGACCAAGGTTTTAGTTTCTTTCCATCGATTTTAAAGTATAGGTACATATATTTCGCAATTTTAGTTGAAATGCTTGGTTATAATGAGCAGTAAGACCGTATTGCTTTAATTTTTAATGGTTTACAATGAACTATCATTCACATTACCCCTTCCGGCACAGTGGAATTTAGCATGATGCGGGAGTTGTCCACGAGTGATCCGTTTTCCTCCAGAAACTTCAACTTGTAAGTGCTCTGGCCAAATTTCAGACTTTACTCACATAATTCAAACCTTAAACCCCAGAACTAATATTATATTCAGTTAAATCCAAAACATACAGAATTATAAGCATTTTTGTTAGTCACTATAGGAAGGGGCGTCAGTTTTCTCATTTCGCTGAAGGTTTTCAGGTGCAGTGCCAGGATTTTTTGTTTATAAAATTATTTTGGTGACACATGTGGAAGAGCGGTTTTCAACATCTAAGAGATAATTATATGCCCTACAAGAAACAAGAAAATTCATCATCCCGCAATATTACTTTTTGATGAAAAACTAATTAATTATTTTGGAAAAATACAATTTTTTTCTTTATGAAAAATAGAAATTATTGCAGTTTGACAAGCATATACCGCTTTTAAAATCATACATGTAAATTTTAAATACTTTCCGTCTATGATTTCATTAAAAAAAATAATAATCGGTTGAGAACTACGGTTTAGGCAGAGCTCAAAGTTGACGTGACTTTCACATACTGGAACACTATTGACTTGCTACCCGGGCAGCGGTCATTATCCGTCTGCATCAGACGGACAGGTGAAAACCTGAACACCTACCTTCTGCGTTTTCAGGCATCTTGAGATATTATCTACCAATCCCCGTACTTAAAAAAAATTCGATATAATAACTTCATTTTTCTCACCATGACCACATTTTAGGGATTCTGAACTAGTCTGCGCCGTCCGGGCCCAACATTGCTTAACTTAGTATATCTTACAGGAACCGGTGTGTCAATGTGGCTGGGCCCTTGCCCTTAAGAGGGTGCTGAACTGGATTAAAATGTTTGAGCGGCGGAGACGAGTAAAATTGATAATCTATTATCATAATACTTGGTAGGCGTATAGATATTAGTCTTTTAGTCACTGACAATATTTATTGTACAAAATTGTTTCAACTTTTTGTTATGAAGTTATATTTAAACAAAATGAATGCAAAATCATGAAAACCTATATTGTCAGTACCTTGGGAATGTATTCAAAGGTTTATTTACGAAAAATGAACTTCATACTTTTTATGGTTTTTGTGCCACTGAGGATCAAAAATTTAATGAAAAAGCAGCTTTGAGGTGCTGCACCCTGGCGGCAGTAAGATAACATACTAAGCATGCGTGATGGCTAATCCCGCCTCATTCTCAGGCCACGCCCCTTTTTGTTTTTGTCTGGTGTCTGGTTACTTGGGAAGGGGCGGTAGGGGCCGATGACATTTTTGTTGATAGCGAATGCTGACTAGAGCAAAGCAATGGTCCTCTTGCTTGCCTCCCGTCACGGGAGACTCGTGGCTTCTAACTTCCGGTAGTGCAGTCGGGAGAGCGAGCGAGACTCGTCACTCCCGGTGCATCGTATAGGCGATGAGATATCTGACTGCTGCATTATGCACTCGAAGAATGCACGTTTATAACACGGGGTAGTTGATAAAGTTGCAGCATCTCGTTAATGCTTGTGGGGAGTGGGTTCCAATCTTACCACTTGCTTTTCTCTAAGTACATAATTCAAACGGCGCTCGCGATGGCACACTCTGATCGGGAGCGATGAGAATGCTTCGCTCCCGGCGAGAGCGGACGAGGGTTTACGACTTTCCATCACTTTCAGTCTCGAATGCAAGGCAGATCTTTGCCCAGTCAGATCCCGCGACTACTTGGGAGTAGAGCGAGAGTGAACTCAGACTGGGAAGGCTATTATAACCAAGGTTTTTAATGCATGTTCTAGGCTTTGACATTCTCGCACCCATCGTCCGCGAGTATCGTCCTCTGGCAAGGCAAGTATCGCCAAGTTGCATCGCAAGGTCGTCTTGCAATACCTGTCTTGTAAAATTAATACACGCGGTAGCCTCGCGTGAGTGTATAGTGGCCTCATTGGCAAACCAACCTCAGTCAGTTTTTAGGCGCGATCAAAGGTGCCACGCGTTGATTAGAGCGCTGTGTGTACGGGTTGTGCCTTGCATTAACCCTTCAATGATCGAATCACTTCACCCGATGGTCGAGTCGCATGATGTAGGCAGTGTCGAAAGGCAAAGATGATGACCTTATCACTGAGATGTGACATGAAGCTTCAGGTCAGTGTCTCTTGCAAGTCGTAACAGAGCAAGCATATGGAAATTGGTTAACTATAAAATTACTAATGTTCAACAATGGCAATTTTATTTTTGATGAATACTTTTCTACGATTTAAAAAAGAGATTCGGGCTGAAATTCTTGGCTTTTAGGGTAATAGTCACTTGTCACTTATTTATTCAGTACTGCCAAAGATGAACGTAGTCATTATAATTTCCCAGCTAACTGAACCAATTGCAGGTAAATGTAGAATTTGCCCTATGTCAAATTGAATCGAAGTGATCTATGTAGGTGATTAAACTTCGTCATAATGCCAAGGTTGACTATATTGTATTAAGTCAGTAAGGTGCAAATTGTTGTTATTTAATTCCAATAATCTTTCATTCATGGTCTATTTCGACCTCCTTATTAGAAAATAGGGTAATAGTCACTTGTCACTTATTTATTCAGTACTGCCAAAGATGAACGTAGTCATTATAATTTCCCAGCTAACTGAACCAATTGCAGGTAAATGTAGAATTTGCCCTATGTCAAATTGAATCGAAGTGATCGAAGACATGTAGGTGATTAAACTTCGTCATAATGCCAAGGTTGACTATATTGTATTAAGTCAGTAAGGTGCAAATTGTTGTTATTTAATTCCAATAATCTTTCATTCATGGTCTATTTCGACCTCCTTATTAGAAAACGAGTTGCTCTGGTCGTTCGTCGTGAGAAAGAAAATGAATGGTCACTGGTGATTCTTATCACACAATTCTCTAACTCATGAACTTGTAGTCGGACCCACGTTCCATTTAAAAACTGCATTATTTTACAGATTCAAGGCCAGCTCTATGTGAAAAGGAGGCAATTCTGCTTGTTCGCAGTATACACTGAGGTCCACCCATATATTAAAATGGTGAAGGTGATGAAAGACGACGACCTATGGAGAAAGATGGAGCCCAAACTTACAAAGTTTTATCACCTGTGCCTGCTGCCAGAACTCATAGATCCCCGACGGAGCAGGAACATGCCTCTTCATGAGCCGAAGCATTCTTGATGCTCAAGAAGAAGCAAAATTGAAGAAAACTTCCCGAAAATGGAGAAGATCAGATTCCAACTTAGCATGACTGCATTCGTTGAGCCTGTACATGTTTAATTAATTCTGTCAATTTATCTAAAATTTCTGCATAATCCATTCCATTTATTTACAATTTTGAGATAAATGACAAGGAGACAACATATTATTTCGCTTTCGTTCATTACTATCTCTAAAGTTATTAACCTGAGTCAGAATTTGTTCACTAACCCCCTCCTATTCCTCTCTATGACTTCATTTATTCTTTTGTATCCTATTTCACAAATCCTCTTCCTTTTTTCCTCCCCATGGACTACAAACTAGACGTGTTGTGCTTGCGTCTTACAGCGACTCCTAGAGCTGTTAGACTTTCGGGAGTAATGAGATTTGCTCCAGCTAGGGCCACACATGTCAGATGGATCGAAGGGTATGAGACAGGCGAAAGGCAGTCCGCCCAGCATAATAATTTTATTTAATCATTATTATTCCCAAGATGCCAAGCTTTTAAAGCTCCGGAACGAATAGTTGTCAATGTTTGACATTTATATGAAACGAAAAGGGTAAAATATATGCAACTGCGGAAAAACAAAGTAAGAAGCAATAAGTGTATCCAAAATAATCGTGTATTATTTAAGACAGATCTCTCAAATGGGATGTGCTTTAGCCAATGAACTAAACAGTCCCCAATTAACCAGTGGCTTAGGTAATTTTGTTAGGAGTGAAAGTAGGCATGTTTCTATCATTTTGAAAATACAGGATCATACTACCACCAATTCCGATATGTTGAGCACGTTTGATTTGTAAATGCCATGCATAAAGTCTTGTCCATCACTCGTGTGTTAACCTTGAGAGAGACTTTAGTTAAAACGTAGTACAAGGCGACTTGGTGGATTGCCTTGGAAACACGGCATAACTTCTTGATGGAATGTGTCTCTAAAAGTTTTGTACCTGTACATTTCTTCCTGTTAAAAGTAGTTACACCATACGAAAATCTCAATCAAAATATTGTTTAACACTAATGGGCAACATTTTTGAATTGAAAAGTGGTTCACCGTAATAGAGATTGGAGTGCAAGACGTGGGCGAATGTCAAGAGGAGGAATTCTGACAGACTGATAGCCGCGCGATTGGACTTCTCTCGCTAGGCTACCTTAGTGGGAGAGAACCACTCTTCTGGAAGTCGGATCGGCATAGAATCATCAAAATGGCCAAAATTGGGTAGGTCTGAGCACCGGGGATCAAGTAACGTACTCATTGTAAGCGTTTGTTGTAAGCCTTCGGCTGGTTCTGCCGAACGTGATAATTGCCTGCCAAAGTATTATATGCCGCTGGCCATCTGACCTAGCGGCCGCTAGTCATTCCCTCCCCTAATCACCTTTTTGCTACTCAATCCTTACCCCGATTCCCCTACCTTCACCATTCCCTCGCATGTATTAGCTCCGAAATATGGTTGATATGGTTTTCTATGGCCTTCGAGGGGCGGAGCTTCGAAATGGCACCATCACCTCTATACGGTGGTGAAGTTAACTACGTCACCCTGAATGGCTTGTTCGCAGAGACATCTCTGGAGAGAAGACAAAGACCAGCTTCCTCTCCAGCACGTTCTTAAGGTGTTAGAAAAACTAAATAAATTATGAATTTTTAGTAGAGATTCTGGAATGATAAGAATTTCAACCAAAACACTTGATGATTTTTCAAGCATATTCATTATCTTTTCACATATTGGCAAAATTATAGCGCAGAGACATGGAGACTACATACCCGGCTAAGATTACTTTAAAAATGAAAAAAATCAAGTGAGTTTCAAGGTGACACAGGAGATATATCATTTTAACCTTACAATGCATCTCTAGACCTGACAGAAGTAACAAAATCAAGAGAGAATCAAAGCCAAATGGATGAGTACAAATATTCCTTATTCCCACACACCATTAATAACTGCAACAAAAATATAGTGAGGCACTAAGACATTTCACTTTTTGTCCTTTTCCTCTTTCAATTCCTTTCTCTTAACCCCTCTTCTCATGGCTGGTATCCCAACACCCCCTGCCCCTACAGTGGCTAGCAGGGTGGTATGTATGTAGATATAGATTTGACCAAAACTGTGGCAGAGAAAGGATGCATTTCATTGAGTTTAAATGGTTGACTGAAGTCCTTCATTATTTCCTATCGAGTAGCAAAGACAAGAAGCAAAGAGTAAGTATCTTACATCCTCATAATTTTATAATAATCCCATTTATTTGATCTACATAATTACAGTGTGACCCTCAAAAAAAGCATTTGTATCTGAAAATTGTGCATGGATACACTTAAGAAATGGAAAATATGTATAGATGTACTCGTAACTGAAACCCAATTTTGACTTTATTATTGCCCTTATGTTGCGCAATACATGCAGCATTGAGCATGCACTTAGGATGCATTGTGTAACAAATACCAGTTATGTGTTAAATCATTGATGGTACAACCATTTACCTGAAAACTGGCCAAGATGGTGTCCCATAGGAAGCGCTTGGATCTAGGGTCCATCCCTGTACTGGGTTCGTCCATGAGGACAACTTTTGGACCTCCTACCATTGCCATTGCATAGCTCAGCTTTCGACGTGTTCCTCCACTACATTGATGGCTTTGCTTGTTGGCATGCTCTTGTATTTGCAAGCCAGTGAGATATGCATCAACAACACTGAAAATGAGAGCAACAAAAATTATTTATGGCCTGCAACACGTACTTCAGTTAAAAATGAAATCAATAAATAAGAGAGTCATTCTGCCATTCTCTAAGCAAGTGACATTGGCATTACATAACTGTTTCAAACTGAAATCACTCCTTTTTTTGCAAAACTGTCCTTGGATGTAATTAAGCAAAAACATAATGCTCGCAAACTATAATAGGAATTATAAAAATATTAATCCCTTTTTTGCTTCCACTGAAATTTTACCTGAAAACACAAGTTTATTTATGTACTGTATTTTTCAGCATATAAGATGCACCTTTTTCCACAAATAATATCTCGAAAATCACCATGGATCTTATATGCGAAGGCGAGTCCTTATGCCTGTTGAAGTTACTCCTGGGAGGAAAAATATTCAAGACGCACTTGCATGGTGGGTCGCATACAATGACTTTTCCACGCCGTTGTAGGGCCATAAACAGTTAAGATGGAAAATTAGTAAGATAAAAAAATAGTTTGCTAAATCTTGGTATTATAGTTGACTACTGTGAAAATTTGCTTATCTTTTTTCGATAGGTACCTCGGTTTGCGCAGAAAATGTTTTACGACACTGTTGCATTGTGGGTTGCATAGTGCCATACTGCTATAACAACATCGCCACGAAAGAAGGTTATAATTAAACGAAATCAACATCAACGAAAACCATGCTATCCATTGGGAAGATGTGAAGAACATCTCTCGAGAGAAGAAATACTGAGAAAGGATTACAAAGGAGGCCATAGAGATCCGGCTAGTGGACAATAACATCAATAGAGATGGCGGTTACTCCCTCAGCAACACCTGGAAACCTGTCCTGCGAAGAATCCGATTGGCTAAAACCAAGGACTGATCAGAGGGAACTTAAGGCCTCGGCACCGCTATATAAGGCGACCACTTTCCGAGACACGACATTCAGCCCTGAGGATGGAGTACGACTCGTACCCCGAAACGTCGGCAGTCACGGAGGAGATTACCCAGTGGAGCACTCGAGCAGCCTTCACTACAAGGTTATAATTAAATTATAACAAAACTTATAGTTAATTCTTACAAAAACAGTTCGGTATTTTTGATAAGAGTTATATTAGATTATTACTACCTATTTTCTCCATTGTTTTGGACCATTTGACATTGAATTTATGGATGGTTTTCTCTTTTCACGCTCGAAAATAGCCCACCTCCGCTTATTTGACAACCAATATTTGGCCATGGAGGGCTTGCATTTGGACATATATGGTTTATCGATCTCATTGCTTCTGTGATATCAAAGAGCTACGAGTAGAATGTCATATCATCCGCCATACATGACTTTGAAATACTTGGCAAAACAAACAAAATGACCTCCAAATTAATGCCTATTATTGCAATACCCAAGATGACTTACTTAATTTGCCATTTGTAATAAATTTGCCAGAATTACGTTACGTGTTTTGGTAATGTTACGGAAATTTTTCCCCACTGAATCCAGTTTTTTAAATAGACCCTTCTAGTCCCAAATCTTCTACTGCCTTCTTACAGTGCCGTGTGCTTGAGTGGGCAAAAAAAAACTTTTTTCTGAAATACGTCCCAATAAAATCGGGTGCTTCTTATATACTTTCAAATACGGCATACTGTTAATAGGGAATTTAGATTAAATCAGGATACATATTATGATTGGCAGATGATGAAGCAGAAAATCACAAATTGAAAAACAATGAGGCTAGGATAGAGAATCAAAGGGATGTTTAACCATTTTGCTCCCATGTTCTTTTCTTTTTTCACTCTCAGAAAGCTCGTGGCAAATTTTCAAAAATTTAAACTATTTATTTAAATATTTTCTTCAACCTTTCCTATGTAACCTATCATCGGTATCAAATTTTTTAAAGATTCTAATGACTATATGCTTTTTAATTTAAAAAAATTACACAAGATGGAGCAGCATTAATTTTCTTAAGAAATGAACAAAAGAACTTTTTTCATGAGCCGATATATCGACACCTTGAGTGTCTAAGGGTAAAGATGAATGGAGTGGACACTCACATAGGAATATCAATTGGTGGAACACCCCTGATGGCAGCATATAATTCAAGGTGTTCACGAACAGTGATGTTCTTCCACAGGGCATCATGCTGGGGACAATAGCCCATGAGCTGGAATGCCTCAGCAATGTTTGATGTGATGTTATGACCTCCGATTTGAACCTGAAGTATAAATTTATAAATGATGACATGAAAAACTATACCATAGCAAAATCAGTAATCAACATATTATTCTGCTAATAATACAAAATAAGAAAATATGCAACAAGTTATTCATACAGTGATCTGAAGAAACCTGTAAGGATTTCATTGTATGAATCAGCTGCATTGGTTGATATCATCCCAATATGGACTATTGAGGAATAATATTCTTTTGTGAATTTCATGGCCACTACATAAGCTTTCGGCAACATTTTCACTCAGCAAAATTTATTCACCATAAATTGACCAATATTCTGTCATGCACAGCTCAGGTGAAACCAGCTCATTTCAGATTAGATAAGAGCGAAGTAGAGGACTGCCATGCCCTAAGAGCTGATGAAATAGGGAGGAGTAAAGAACAAATACTTAAGTCCCTCTCTGTGCATGATGCAGGGGATAAGCATTCCTCTCAATTTTTTCCCATTAATGTACTATTTCTGGTCATTAAATAAATTCAGAGGTCATGAAGATATTCATGCCTGCCACAAACACAGCAATTAAATACATAGACACTGCCACAGGAAAAAAATGAAAAACCCAGGCTAGGTATTGTAGTGGTCTGCGCTTTGGCCTGGCAAGCCAAAGGTCCGTAGTTCAAATCCGTGTCCAGGCCAATTTTTTCCATACCAATTTCTAAGCAGTGAAAGGTCATGTATAGGAGAAAAAGGCTTGCCAAATAAGTTGGGATAGTGCTAAAAATTTTCAAGTTTTGAAACCAAAGTATGTAAGCTGGGTTAAAAAAAAATTAATTGCATAGTTGTTGGCATCCTTCTGCGTTGGTTCATCTTCGAAGATGACAGTTTCATCGGCATTCCATTCAGCATTTTCAGATCTGAAGATGCCCTCTTTGGACCTGAATATTCAGGTTAAAATGCCGGCAAGTCATATACCAAGACCAACCAACATGGAATCCAACAACCTTTAAGTCATCTTCAAACCACATTGGCAGCCTTTGTGGCCATTTCATAAAGTTATAAATGTTTCATTGCATAATCAAAAGCTTGAGTTTTGCTTTTGCCAGGTCAGAAACCATTATGAGATAGCATAAATTAAGTTAAGGGAGTGAAAATGATTAAGAATTGGTAAGTATGCAACAGTTTTAAAAACTTTAACAAATACAGGGATTATAAATTGGACATAGCTCTTGGGAATTAATGCATTTCCACATTTATATACAAGGTAATCATAACATACAACCTGTATGAGAAACCAACGTGGAACAATAGAATACATAAATTGACTAGAGCACAATATATCACCAAGAACACATAACAAAAAATGCCGCTCAATAGCCACAAAATTAAGACATTATGAAACAGTTATACAACCGGAAATAATTATGCAAGTGAAACCATCTTCAAAACAACTAACACAATCGCAATAGATAAATTACTCAAGATAGAAAGGAGAATAGTCAGAACTTGCATAAATAAAAAATACAAAAAAAAACGGGCATTGGAGATTAGCTTCCAATGAAACAGTCTACAGAGAAATAGAACCTGTAATGAGCACGGTGAGAAAGAAACGAATCTCATTCTTTGGACACCTAATCAGAACACCAGAAAACAGAATAAGCAAAAAGATAATAGAAAAATTATGGAACAGTAAGATGAGTGCAAGATGGATAGCAGAAATAAAGGAAGATATGAGTGAATTATACATTACAATAGAAGATTTGAAAGAAAAGACAGATGCTATCGTGAAACTCAAGGACAAACAGATCAGACTACAAACCAAGATCAACAAACAGAGAATAGGAAGGGTAATCTCAGATGAAGAAAGGAAGCTACGATCTGAGCTAATGAAGAAATCCAGAAGATGACTAAAGTGGTCCAATGAAGGCCATCAAATAAAAAATACAAAAAATACAAGGTAATCTTGGGGTACTTGAGGGATTCATAAGAAAGACCCTAGTGAAAGCAGGAATTAATGACCATTGCAAGGGGATATGCTACAGAGTGAATATGACCTTTTTATGGTTATTAGAAAGGCCATATACATATCTGCTTACTCTCTCAATTGATAAAGGATTTGAGAGAATGAATTATACATTCATATCTGAGAAGTCTCCTTCCAACAAAAAGGTACACTGACAATTGAAAATTTGTGAAGGAGCTGATTAGGAGTAGCATAGACATCACTAACGCCAAAGTGGAAGAGGATGCCTGGGTAGCTTAATTGTTTAAAGTACTGGGAACCAAATCCCATTACATATATGGATTTCAAACCCAGTCCTGGCAAATTATTTCTTCACTGTGAATTCCACACATGGCTTTAAAACTGCTCGATTTTTGAGATCCCCATTTGTAACATGTACAAAGAGCTCCTGTTTACCATGACACAACATGTCACCAGGGTCACTCACCCTTCCCCTGCTTGGAGCCTCCTCCGCAATCATGATCTTCATGGTTGTGGTCTTTCCAGCACCATTGTGACCCAGAAGTCCAAACACCTCCCCGGCATCCACTGCAAGGGAAAGATTGCGTACCGCCACCTTCCTGCCGTGTGCACCATCACCAGTGGTCACCCCTTCACCAGCACCCTCGCCTCCTTCCCCATCCACACCACCACCACAGCAAGCGCACCGTGTACAACTCTCAAAGAGCCCGAGGGGTGACTTCTGATATTCCTTCCTCAAGTTCTGAAACAGAATAGGATAGTTTCACACACTGGCAAGCAAGCAAGCAAGCATTCAAGCAAGTGCACAGCTGTGAAAGTTAAGACAGCAGACATGCCTATGCTTAAACCAAGTTGATGGTCTGCTATAGCCAAAATGACAATGCTACCCTACTGTACATATGTATTGTTGAAAGTCATACAAAAATTACACAACCATACACATAGTGACAGGCTTCAATGGTATGGTAACATTTTCATAAATAAAAATTGCAACGTATTTCATGCCAGTATTTAAAAAATTAAAGCACTTAAAACATTGAAGGAACCAACAAATAGCTGATGTGTTACAACTTGCAGTGATGAGTGAGCACAAATACCATTTGTGCTTACATCAGTAACATTATGATGAGTTATGACTTCAGTAGTACATACATCAGGAAGCTCTCGGGTTTGACACCGGGTACTAAGGTCCATGATGGCCAATGTTTCAAAGCTCGAATGGAGCATCGTCCTCAGAGCAGAGGTGAGTCCCTTGACTAGAGGTTGAGGTCAATATATATGCACAGGCATGTCAGGTCTGAAATTTAGGTGGAAAAGTTTTGGCACCATCTGGAGGTCTTGATTCTGCTATGATCCTGAGCAGGGGTTTCCATATGTTACTCAGGTTGTAACCAGAGTCCCAGGTCAAGCTGAGAAATCAGCCATCACAGAGCACAGCATTGAGATGGACCATGGCATCCATTTCAAAAAGACCCAAGTGATTGCCCACTCTTTTGGCTATTGGGACCGGCTCATCAAGGAGACCATTGAGATCCGGAGGGAAAGAAACTTCGACTGGGAGGTTACAACCTGAGTAACACATGGAAACCCCTGCTCAGGATAATGAATGGGAGAATCAAGACCTCCAGATGGTGCCAAAACTTTCCTGCCAAAATTTCGGACTTGACATGCCTGCACATATACAGTGAAATTTGTCTTTAGAAGAATCTCTCGGGGCCATCATTTCTTTCTGGATAAGACAATTTTTCACTTGACCCAGGGTCTGACATTTCCAAAAAGACCTTGAAAGCCATATCACACCCATTACATGCGTTGCCTAAAAGGTTGGTTTGAATCAAATTCTACATGTAAACAAGATTATTAGGAAATAATGAAAGATCGATACCACATTGTGGTTAAATTTATTTGAACTAATTAACATAAAAATTGATCTATAAAATACGCATATAATCCATCATTTTTGTCTGTTTTTCCTTGCTTTCCTTTATAATAAAATTCTCTAAGTTGCTGGATAGCCCCATTTAAGATATTAAATAAATCAGTGTTATCTTTGGTAAGACTATATTCTGCTAATTCTTTTAAAGAAACCAACATTTCTCCATAGGACTTTTTGTTTTCTTCACATATTAGGGTTATATTTACTTCTTCGTCAGATTCACAGGCTAGGTCTTACTTTATTCTGTCTGTCAGGGAGCCAATTAATCTAATTTACGGCATCCAGCGCTGAAATTTTTTTTATCACCTCCGACATTCTATTCGCAGTAACTGCAGCAGCTAATAACAATCGCATTATGTACTTTCTATACTATGACTTCAGCGACCTAATTACCCCCTGATCGATAGATCGAGTAATACTAGTTGTGTTTGCCGGAAACCAGGCTAGCTCCACATTCGCAAGGTGAATTTTAAGGTGATAGGTTGTGTTATCGAGGAAAAGTATGACTTTCCTATCTTTCCTCTTCATTTCCGCATTGAAACTTTTCAGCCACTCTCCCATGATTGAAGCCATGTTCCATGCTTTTTTATTATGTTTTCATGTGACCGGTAGCTTCTCAATATCAACATGTTTGCTGATTTTCCGATGACAAGAGGCTTTAGTAGCTCCCCTGCCATATTTCCATAAATGAAAATAGTCAAACGCTCCTTTGTGTACTTCTCTCCTATGGAATAAAGAATAAATGTAAAATAATTGTGTCCATTAATGCACTAATTTCAAGAAACAGAACTCGGAAATGCATACAAACCCTTGCAGTTTTATCCTTTAACGCACAATGTTTAAGACGGCAGTGCCTACAAAACATTCCAGTTTCATCCCCATTGTACATACCACATGGCTGATAATCTTTAATTTTTTCTTAAACCATGCCTTTCCAGTCATCTACGGTTTCCATATTCACGTCGTTCGACTCGCCAACAACACTGCTCCAAACAACATTGTCTTGCTCTGAAGCTCTCCATCCAACCATTCGAGGCCTTAAATCTAGTTTTCGTAAAGAAACTGCAAACTCCTTTGCCTTTTCTTGCGCCATTGGACCTGACAAAGGAATATTTCTCGATCTTGCTAGCACAAATCATTCCCAAACTAATTAGTTTAATTCTTTATATTTGCAGAGAGAACTTTTCCTTTTTGAAAGTAAACTTAGGCCAAAAATAATAGACAGAAATGACAATTATTTTATGGTGTGATAGTTTGCAAAATATTGTTGTTTGGGATATGAAGAAATGCTTTTCTTAGGACCTACCTCTTTCAAACTCTTTCTTAATTTCGTCCTTCTTCTTAATTGTTTTGTAAACTTGCGTCTTTCCACACTTAAACCTCTCTGTACATGAAATGGAACTCACAGCAGGACATTAGGCACTGGGGGAGGGTTACCGCTAGGTTTAGGGAGACGTAAAGGTGTTTTATCATGGTCGATGCCAAACTGTCCCGAGTCCCTCCCGCAGCGTGATGTCAGTCAATAATGAGGTAGACCATAGGGTGCGAATAACACCTTTGGCTGGTTCTATTTTAAGGATTGTTTTATAGGGAGAGGGCATTACAAAACATTTTAGAATTTGACTTCCTTATGGTATAAATTGTGCATGGAATTGTTTTTTGCAATGCCGCTTAACCCAGGTTCACGTGCCCGGGAATTGATTCCGTTTCCATGTTTAACAGTTTCCGTTTAACACAGGGTACCAATGCATGTAAAACCCTATTACGACCACTGGGACCTACATTTTTTTCTCGATAAGACAGCTTTCCGTTTAACTCAGGTTCCGCCTAGGGCAGGTTTCACTGACAGGTGACCTCAACCTCTAGTCAAGGCCCTCACCTCTGCCCTGAGGACGATGCTCCATTCGAGCTTTGAAACGTCGGCCATCATGGACCTGAGTACCCGGTGTCAAACCTGAAAGATCCCTGACGTACTAATGAAGTCATTACTTGGTTATCATTTGTGCTCACTCATCACAGCAATCTTAGTAACTAATGCAGTTACAGGTGGCCAAATGGTTAGGAAAAATTTTTTCCCTGTAATTTGCATCCTTTGATAAAAATGTCACTGTGTCTGGCTGATTAGACAATAAACTATGAATTTCTACAGTATACACAGTACTCTGAAAGCAGAACCTTAGATGTGGCATTTATGAGAAATTTTCCATAACATTGACTCCAATACCTTGGGAACTATGGGATTTTGGAATGAAAAACTTT
The DNA here is from genome assembly GCA_963573305.1 of Pyrrhosoma nymphula. Lineage (NCBI taxonomy): Eukaryota > Metazoa > Arthropoda > Insecta > Odonata > Coenagrionidae > Pyrrhosoma > Pyrrhosoma nymphula. The sequence goes on along the minus strand of OY754330.1, from coordinate 63,728,142 downwards.
TGCAGGGATAAAAAATTTGGTTAGATCAGGTAGTGATAAAAGTTTCATGGAAATCTGAGCCAGTGGGAGTCATGGGCTAGGTGAATTGACATGACCCTTCAATTTTTCGTCTGTGGCTAGAAAAAAATTTTAAAAATTAAAAAAGTCATAATTACAATCAGAATCTCACTATTTTTCTTTCTCAGTATCACAGAATACCTACTTACATGTTTGGGCTAAATTAAAAAAATTGATCAAATAATTCCTCTGCATTTGAGTAATAATGCCCATATAATTGGATGCAATGTTTTGGTGCTGAAAAACTTCACGCACTTATAGTAGCTCACAGAGCAAGGAAAATTTAATGAAACTTGTTTCAGGGAATCTAGACATTTTGACTGTGGTACACTAATTAGTCACTGAGCCATGAATTGTTTCCTTATTCACTGTACTTTAAAAGTGGATACTCGGAAGTGACCTTGATGAGCAATTTTCCAAAGCTTTGACTCCCTATATCTTGGAAACTATATTAACTAGGAAAACTTTGTATAGCTCATTAATTTGATGATATCAGCAAGTGAAAATATTATCATGAAAATCTGAGTCGGTGGGTGACATGGCCTGGGTGAACTGACGTAGAATGACATAGGCACAATATTTGATTTTCATATGGATATGATTAAAAATTAACTAAATCATATGATGACATAAAAAACCTACTTTTATAATCAACAGCTAGTCTGCAATGGATTACCCAAATAACGCAGATCAAGAGTAGAATTTTGTTTTGAATTAAAAGGTAATAACCTTGTTTTTTTCACATTAGGTTTTAATTTGAACAACCATGGTTTCGACGGTTAACATCATCATCAGGTGAACATCAAAACCATGGTCGCCAAAATTAAAACCTAATGTGGAAAAAACAAAATTTTTACCTTTTAATTCAAAATGAATAGTTAATTCCACAAAGTTATGCTGGAAACCACCAACTTCAAGAGTAGAAGTTTGTGGAGTGGTCACAAAGTAGGTAAAGGTAGCCTCTACTCTCTTGGTCTCACTTTATGACTGAAAAAAGGAATACATACCTGAAGAATGACCACAGGTGGTGGAACTACATTATTTGACAGCAGCTGAGCTACTTTCTGCCTTTCTGCTTTGACATCTGTATCTTCATGTGAGCCAATATCATTATTCTCTATTACATCTTCACTCACTGGAGCTTTCTTTGTACACTAGAAAAGAATAAGTTTTTTTTCTTCAAAGATACACATTTAGCTCAAAAGAAGACAAAGGGGTGAACATGGGCGTAGACAGGGATTTTTGGCTGGGGGGGGCCATGGGACCTCCCACCCTCCCCACTGCAAGAGGGGGTGTTTTTCCCTGGAAATGTGTGAACGGGGCCGAAAGGACCGTGCCACCATGCTGTGGCTCGTCAGCAGGCGCGCGGTTGCCAGCGCTGTGTGAAGCAAGGCCGCCACAATTTCGATTTGTCAAATTTTTCTGGGGAGGCCACGAGCCGTCTGGGGGGGGGGGGGCCCTGGGACCCCCCTAGCTACGCCCATGGGGGTGAATGAAATAGGGCTCTTATCTCAAACCACAATTACTCATCCTAAATGCTGTTGTTGGAAGGACCGGTTTGGAACCCACTATACTCATCACTACAAGCTAGATACTCAAATGCTACATGCTAGGCAAAGATTACTTGGAAAATCATGGAAGTTTCAGGAAGGAATGGAAAATATTATTTTAACCCTGCTCGATATTTCAAGACCTGATAGAAGCAACAAAATAAGAGATATATACACCGTGAAACAGATAGGTACAAAAATTCCTCCTTCCCATACACCATTAATGATCACAAAGAGAACAGGGCATGACAATAAAACACTCTGTCAAAACACATTTCACTATTTGTCCTTTCCCTTTTCTAATTATTTTTCCCTATCTATATCTTTTATCAACAAACAATAACATTAATGATAATATTTTACAGAACTAATAGTATAAATACTTATGTCAACATTGAAGAAAACAAAGAGTGACTTTTTCATGTTATTTGTGATGCAACTAACTTCACCCATCACCCAGCTGACAAAATGCAAATTGGCCTAATGAAAGCAACTGTATTTTTCCCCTGAATTGATTATTTTGGTACGATATTTTGATCACTAACAAGTAAGAATAATACTTCCATCCTTTATTAAGATATCCTAATTCTTTAGCATCTCTTATTTCACAGTTTTTTTTACTTGCATTAAAAGATTACAACAGATGTCCCATACATGTGAATTTTGTGAATGATGCATCTATGACAGCAGAAAACGTTTTACTGATATAAGAGTAGCCCTAGAGTTCCCTGTATGTGGCAAACATGATGCATCACCTAGCCTAGAGCCCTGTACACAAAGAAGTGGGCTAATCTGCCATTTTGAATCCCAAAGGAATGCAGAATAGGAAGTTGGTATTGAAGCTTATGACTGATTCCAAGATTAATCTGCTGAAACTTATTTGTGTATAAAAAAGTTAGCAAACATTATGAAATCATATTTGTCATAGCATATTAACGAGAAAGTTTGCTGGTACCATCACAGGATCTCACATTTAACCTCAATATGTATCTTTATCAATAATGGTAAATGTCAATTTCAATATGTAGTTCACCATCGTAAAATAAAAGCATAGAAGTAAGTGAAGTTTTCCAAATCCATAGGTAATAGAGAAACCTAATCGGAAAAATGTGACTTTTCACTTTACAGTTCCCCTATCCCACATCTGACATTCAAAATGACATATTAGTCTGCCCATATAGATATCAGGACATTAGTTTAGCCTAGAGCATGGTATAAGGGGCCCCAATTTTATGCACCTGTATTTTACCATTTCAGAAATGCATGATAGTAAAATGAAGTTTACTGAAATATCACACTTACTTTTAAATAAGCAAAAATATCTGATACTCTGCCTCCTCCCTTACGGACGTCCAGCACCACGAGCAGGAGTAAACAGACTGGAGCATGGAATATTGTGGACACAAGGATCACAAGGATTTCATCTGTGGCATAGTCTGAGAAGGACAGTGCTGCACAAGCTGCATTCACTTCACAAGACACATACACTCGATTCACAAAATAAACTATAGCATATGGAATGTACATGGGATCCACCAGGGAGAGGACAACGTGAAGACCAAAGACAACACTATTCCGTTCATCCCCTCCACCACCTCCTCCACCTGCAAAAACCAAGAGATCAACCACTTAATCGGATAGTTCACTCTAATCAACAGGGGAATGAAAAAGAAATGATAAAAATATGAGACTCATTTTCATCAAGTGATAAAAGAATGTGGAATGGATACTCCGATAATGGTAGTGTAAGAAAAGAGCGTGCATTGTTGGTTTGTCCATGTTGAAAGAATGGATGACAGTCTAATAACTAAACAGCTATATCATAGTATAGTGAATGACATGAGAGGAAGGGGTAGATTGAGAAAGTCTTGGGTGAATGAGGTTGAAGACACTATTAAGAAGAGGGATACTAGGAGTCTTGTGAATAGGAGAGCTTGTATGAAGCAATTTATGGATGTGGTAGAAACATAGGTTTGCAAGGATAAGGCAGTATGGAGGAAATATTTGAAATCTAAGCCAGTTTTCTAGGTTTAACATAAAAAATACACCACTTTTGACAATGCCTACTCAAAAAGGTATGTTTTGTAGAGTATGTATAATTTTTTCAAAGAGGCATGAAACCTTCATCCTCCACACCCTAAAAATATAACTGTAAATAGCTTTAAAATTTTCATCAATACTTTGAAAGATGAAGCACTAGAATGTTAAGAACTCAATGTGATTTTGTCTTTCCTTTTGTAGTTCAACCAAAGAAAATAAGGTGAAAGAAAGAGCTCATTCAAAAACCATTACTCTTTTTAATTCATCTTCCCCAAAATATATGGGTGCAAATCTTTTGCCCCCATATGCTAAAAAAATGAGTAATAAGGATGGTGACAGTCAGTGGTGAAACGAATTTGCTAATGATTCACAGAAGAACAAGCATGCACTGATGAAATACAAGCAAGAACTTAGAGTCAGCTATTCTGAAAATAGATAAAGATGTTAAGTTATCAACATTTCCCACAAACATCAACTTCGAGATAAGAAATCTCAATGAGAACCAGTTAACTTACCAATGTTCAACATATCCAATCCAGCAACAAGGATGAATGGGGCCAGCCCCACCACCGCAGCAACATTAGGCAGTATGGATTGAGCAGAGTCAGATCTGTCAAAGAGGTAGGAGGCAGCAGCCGCAAAGAGGACCGAGGCCGGACAACAAAGGAGGCAGAGGGCACCGAGGGTGCAAAATGCCGGGATGGGCCTCAGCGCAGGAGGGTCGAGGGCAGGGATCAGGGCCAATAGTACGACACATATGAGCAACATTAACGTAGCAAGAACTACAAAGTATGTGAGGAAATAAACGATGGGGGAGAGCCCATTCACTCTAAGTTGATTCTTCGCTCTCACCTGAAAATAAAAAGAGAAAAGAAACAATGTCAGAGTAGACAAGGAGACATACCAGGCATAATGGATTCTTTCATCATGAAATTACATGGTGTAAACAAATTGCTTGACTGAGGATTTGAACTATGCCATATTCACACCTTGGATTTAACCACCGCTACTGAATAATTTGCAAGCAAGATATAAATAGTGAGTCTAAATGTGCATCAAAAGAGATCTAATATCCTGAGGCAGAGCCCGAAAGAAAATACTCTGATCGGTTCAACTAGAGCTTGGAGATGAGTTTTTTCTGTGCTTTCCTTACACTAGGACATTTGCTCCTGGAATTTGACTCGTTTTTCCAGCCCTGTATCTTCATATCCCTCCTCGTTGGCTCTCGACAAATTAAAGCTATTCCAGCAAAAGCCACAGCCAACCTTGTGTTCCAACACTCCAAATTTTTTCCAACCCGGGTCCATTCAATGAAATCCATAAAAGAGGCATAGAGGGTGTCTACATATTTGTGGAAGTAGTAGTACTTTTGGCAAATAGAAACAACAATGATTGGTATAACAAATGGTAAAAAAATTGTTAACAATAATATTTAAATTTTTTTAACTTTTTGTAAGTGTGAGAAAATTGCTACTTCCAACACAACACCAGAGAGTTAATATCACCAATGATACAATCCCTCAAATATGAATACAATTGAAAATTTTTATGTGTAACAATCAAGCAATACTCAAATGCAGATTCTACACTAGTCATAGGATGGTGGCTTTGACAGTGAATTCACATACAAAGATGTAAATTAAGGAATATATGATGCAATTTGAAAACGACCATCAAGTTATTTTGGTTAGGGGACGAAACATAAAAATATCAACTCCATTGCAATCAAAGAAAAAATCTTGCAGCAAGCAAGAAAATAAAGAAATAGGATCTTACTTCTCTATCATAAACCATGTCCACAGCCAAACTTATTGGGACCAGGACAAAAATCATTCCGATAAATAGGGAAGAAGAGAAAGAGCCACCGTTGAATTCAGCTGGTTGAGATGTCAGTTGAAAAGGGTGAGTCTTGACCACTATTGGATAAACATTCTTGTCCTCTGGATTCACAACCATCCTGCAGACGCAAGAAAGTAAACCCAGATGAGCAACAAGGAAAAAATGGTGCCAGTATATGACTAAGGAATAATAATACAGAATTACGAAAGTTATGCTGAGACGAATCATAATTCTTTGAAGGTAGTTTGAGTGAAATTTTTCCCTGATCATTATAGAGACTATATTCAAATTTTATTTTTAAATGTTAGCAACTGCAAGAAGTAAATATTGTGACATAACTGATGCAAAAACTTTGTTTTAAATTGCTGAAGTTCTCAGTAATCGTAATTAAATTTACATGCGTGAGATTTTTACTTGACTCATAATTTTTCACGCCGTATGCTGAAAAACGCCTTCACAACTGAAGATTTGATGTGATTTTGTAAAAATTACTGTGGTGAGTCATTTGAGTTATTTAAAAAAATAGTTGAGATGGCATAAAAACTACACTGTTAAATTCCTGACCAGATCTATGCGACATAAATTCCTCATTCTTTAAATAAAAGTCTCTCTGGAGTGCATACCCATATCATTTCCTAAGGAAAATGACTGGAATTTTCATCTCATTGGAAAAATGAGATATTTTTCTTTGTAATGAGGACTAATTCATCAAAATTTTGTGAAGTGATATCTCACTCAAACTACCTTAGTATAATGGATTTAAGGTTTTCCCAGCGAATTATATTCGTAAAGGTTTCTCGGGTTTGACACCAGGTAAGATTATTGAAATTCATCAATGTTTCGATGGTTGACTCAGCCATCGACATCAGGATAATAAGTCGAGTAAGGATGCTGGCAGTTGTACATATATAGTCAAACCCAACGCCAAGGCTTGCCTTCCTTATATATCATCCATATCTAACAAGATATCGAGGATATTAAAACGACACAGAGTGGAAACGATACATAAGCCGCAAAAATTTCCTGGTCACCTCTAAGGACAACCTCGGCCTGAAAACAACCAGAGTATACCACATACCATGCGAGTGTGGTAGGACGTATAATTGGTGAGACAGGAAGGACCATCGAGAAAAGAATCAAAGAGCATAAAAGGAGCATTAGGCTTTTCCAACTGGAAAAGTCTGCATTAGCAGAGCATAGCCTTGCCCTTGGTCATCGTGTCAATTTCTCTAATTCCACGCTACTTTCCCTGGTGTCCAAATATTGGGAAAGAATAACAAAAGAAGCCATATTGATACAGGTGGTACAAAATAACATCAATAGAGACAAGGGCTTCAACTTAAGTAAGACTTTGAGACCGGTAATTGACGAAATTCAAAGAATTCATAACAGCTCCCACAACAATGGGGCATCTGCAGGTATATATTATTGTCAGCATCCTCGCTCAACTCATTATCCTGATGATGATGGCTGAGTCAACCATCGCAATGTTGATGAATTTCAATAATCTTGCCCGGTGTCAAACCCAGGAAACCTTTATGGATACCTTAATATTACTTACTTGATAAAAAGTGCATTTATTCCAAGTTGCCAGAATATTCTGACTAAATAGAATCACAGATAAAGTATCCTTGATTCATAAAACCTTATCTCATAGCATCAAAATCATTAAGTTTAAGCAAGCATATGTATAAAAGTTCAACATACCTATATATTGCATTGCTGATCAGGTTTATTACAATTGGGAGGGAATGCTGAGCTGTATCGTTGTATATTGCTGTTAAGGATATAGTGCTTGGGTCTGGACCATCCATATAGTCCTCAAGAATTGAGGAAATGTTGACAGTAGTGATATCAAAGGTGTTGATGGACAAAGCGCCCAGGTGAGGCCACATGCTCAACAGATGGGAGAAGTTGCCATCATACGTCGACAAAGGTCTTCCATTTGTCTGAGCACGAAGGGCAGAAGTAAAAGCATCTAACTGATGACCACTGCCATTGTGAAATACTAACTTTGTAGAATTTTGATATGTTTCTGAAACGAGAATTTTCAAGAGCATTGGTTATACATCTAGCTGAAAAAATGGATTGAAAGAAATTGAATACATATGTGAATGAAAAGAGCTAACTATGTACTAAGCTTTGGCTGATACCAGGCTTCCCGTTACCATAACTGATAACTCTGATAAAAGGGTCCTATACTGAAAGTAATCTTTGCTGAGTATCATATTTCCCGCCCCATAGATGTACTTTTTTTCTCAAAATTGCATTCTAAAATGGGCAGAGGGTAAAGCCATGTTTCCACACTTTTCTTTAAAATTTTCAAGTTTTCTTTAAAATTTAACCAAAAAATCACCATACATCTCATGGGCTGGCTCATCCTATGGGCTGGGAAATATGGTAATTTACCAATATTGTACAATCTAAAAGTGCTTTAATATGTGCTAAAAAAGAGCTAAACAACATTTCCATGACTTCTTGCAGTACTTGTGAATGGAAGCCTAATGCAAAGCCTAAATGAAATGCTGCTACCCTGATGACTGGGACATTTTTGTTTGGGTGGTTATTTAGGGAGGTGATCAAATACTGAGGTCATTTGAGCAATATTTGATAAGATTTGTCATCCTCGGTGGCAATGGGGTAAAGTTCTCACCTGCTAAGCCAAGGGTCACCGGTTCGAGTTTTGCCTGGGTGGTTTTTTCACCACTGAGGACATGGGTGTTTGTGCTCATTCGTTGTTGTTTTTAGTTTGCCCAATGTAAAAGTAATGCTGTTTTTGGGATTTTGGAAATAAGTAATATAAAAAAGACCACTTATAAATCTCTGCCAGAGCCAGGATGTGTTCTTGCCCACCAGAGCTACCCCTGAGCTCAAGTCTCTTGCTCAACTCTTGGTGTGTATATATCAGGGCTCTACCATATTTTCTTATTAAAGACACGGCACAAAGGCATACCAGATGGGTGCAACTACCATTGGATTAAGGAAGTTGGCAGTTCCCTCGGGAGTTCCCCGTCTTCACATATGAACTTCAAGTCCATAGCGTTGCAACTCCCTTCCAGGTGGCTTGGGTCATCCCACAATTTGAGATTACAGAAATTTTGCTCTACCATGACGCCAAGCCCATAGTGAAAGCTGAAGCAATGGCAGCGCTCATGGCTGCCACCCACGCATTAAGAATTTCCTGTGATTTCACACACATCAAAGTTTATTGTGATAATATGTGTTGTTTACTCCTTTTGTAGAGGCCAATGCCTGGTCTTTCATATCGAAGAAATTGTAACATTGAGCTTGAAAATAAGGAAGGATAAATCACACCATGTGACCTGGTGGCTTCCACTGACAATTCAGCCGACTGTCCTTCTTGGACAGTCCTGCATCCCTATGCCTGCTCAGCCACTGATACATCAATAACTGGACTGGTATATAGGCAGGATGAAGCCTGGGGAGGGCAGTCGGTCGAGTTTGTCAATGTGTGAGGGGGTGTGCCTCAGATCTCTCTCAAACTGCCTGGAAGGGAGTTGCGTTGCTGTAGACAGAGAATGAAATGTGAAGACAGAGAATTACCAAGGGGACTTCCAACTTCCTTCGTTCCACAGTATTTTCATCCATCTGGTACGCCTTTGCGCTGTCTTTAATAAGAAAATATGGGAGATCCCTGATATATACACACCAAGTGATAAACCCTGCAGACTTGAGGACATCTATTTGTCTGATGCGCTCGACAACACTGATAATTACAATAATGGGGTGAGCTCTTACAGCTAGACAAATATAACAATCAAAAGGGGTCTCCAATAGCCGTAAACAACTGGCACCACTGCTCAGAGATCACTAACCTAGCTATGTTGGTTTGCCAGGTTGGGACTTCCACAGCAGAGACCAACCCCAGCCTCTCCACCAGAATACCCTCCTGTGATAGTTTAAGGGAAGAATGCTTCCACGCCAGTGACCAACACAGCCGCAATCACACAACCCAGATAGGATCCTTTGCTAGGCTAATGGGACCCCGCTAAGGATACTTAGGGTTATAACCTAGGATCCTTAGTGAGGCTAATGAGACCCTACTAAAGGTGCCCCCCCTTTTTTGGTTGCTGCTTTCCGCATTTTGTTTATGCCGGTCACCCTTCCCCGCTTTTGCTGACGTCATGTCCCCCCTTTTTTTCCCCAAACCCCCCCTCCTCCCTTCATCATGGATGTCATCTTGGATTCCTCAATTCAATCTTGCATTGTTGTGACGATTTTCCTTCGGATCGCTGCAGAGGGCTACTTGGTAGCCAAAATACGCATATTAGACCCTCACCCTCATCCGTTCCTGCTTACAAGTTTTTTACCGTGCTCTTTTGGAGCAGTTTCTCCCAGAAGTTGGGCCCAATTGTGTGTGTGAATGAGTGATTTTGAGTGCTTGTGAGTGTGCGTGTGTGTGTTAATAACCAGGCACCTTTAGTAGGGTCTCATTAGCCTTACGATGGACCCAGGTTATAACCCTAAGTATCCTTAGCGGGGTCCCATTAGCCTAGCAAAGGATCCTATCTGGGTTGTGTGATTGCGGCTGTGTTGGTCACTGGCGTGCAAGCATTCTACCCGTAAACTATCACAGGAGGGTATTCCGGTGGAGAGGCTGGGGTTGGTCTCTGCTGTGGAAGTCCCATCCTGGCAAACCAACACAGCAAGGTTAGTGATCTCTGAGGAGTTGTGCCAATTGTTTACTTCTATTGGAGACCCCTTTTAATTTTTCCAACACTGATAATGTAGTGGAGTCGCTGCAAGGTGTTTGGCATCAGCTGCAATTGCATAAGCACTGTATCCATGGCGATACCTAAATACTTAATCTTTGTGGTATACGTAAGAATACTTTTATTCAAATTAATACTAATGCTGAGGCAATCGCACAGGAATTTTAGGATCTTATTCACTAAATTGAATTGCTCATCTTGGAGCACAAATAGCCAATCATCTAAATAAGAAATAATAATTACCTTAAATTTACAATAGAATTTTTTTTCTTCTGGAGCTTTGGTTGTTTTATATTGCTAACCATACTGGGATAAACCTCTTACTCTCTTTTTCTAATTTCACCTGAAGCCCTGATGAAGCTTTAACACTAGAAGGACCAGACCCGTCATTTTGACGGGTAACCTCTACTTACTTAATCATATTGCCTACAATTTTTTTTCTGTAGTCTTAATTTTTTCTGACTTTTATTTATTTTGTATGGTACGTATTCTGTTAAAATATAATTTAATTTTTTCACATAGAAATGGAGTTATACCACCTGTCTACCTTAAAAGACCAACACCCGTCAAAATGACGGGTTAGGCGTTTCTATTTTATTTGTAACGGTAACGCGTGTTTTATCCAGGAAATCACTACACTATATTACGTCTGGCCTTTTTGATGTTTTAGTTAAAGAAAGTTAGTTTAGTTTTTGTTGTTTTAGTTAGGGAAAGAAAAGGCAGAGAAGGGTTATATCGTGCGTGGGTGGCCTTACAGCGCATATATGAGTGTGACGTCAGTAGCTTTCACAAGGCTTACGGGAGCAGTGCTTCTTCCTCGAAATTATTTGTGAAAAATTACTCATTTGTATTGATAAATAAAGAAAAAGGTTATATTTAATGAAGTTATCAATTAATTTTAACATAAACGAAGAAATATTTAAAATAATTACTACCCGTCAAAATGACGGGTAATGGTCCTTCTAGGTAGCCATACAACCCCGGTCCTTCTAGTGTTAATCAAAAGGTAAAACGTTAGTGAAGTGGTGGTTTCCATTTGAATTGTAGACCAAAGCTCCAGAAGAAAAAACATTCAATTATTATTAAAGTGGTCAAGAATAAATAACCTTCATACATACAACTTAAATTTACAATATCAACAAGAATATGGGCCCTTGAGATGGGAAGCCAGTACTCTAGCCACCACACACACCCAATCCCCTCCTGACATTTTTAGCATTGCTTTCAAGCACATTTTCTCAAAATATAAGCCTAGTTGTGAATCATGTGCAGCAGTATTAGAGAAAAATCACAATCATAGTGAGATTGTACAGTCAATTAGAAAGAAGCAGGAATTATATAACAATATGCTGTCTGAGCAAAAGAATTCTTCTGGATAAAGTATTGGCATATGATGGATACTTAAAAATATCAGAGAAATAGAAAGGGAAAACCCCTGGAGTAAGACAGAGGATAAGTACATAGGCCAACTAATAACAGGACATGAAACAGAAGAGACATAAGGACATTAAAAGAGTTAGCAAGGCAAAGGAAAGAATGGAAGGCTGTATCTTAGAATTGATTGACTAATGATGATGAGACAATTACAGCTCCAGCACAAAAGAGATTGGAAGCAATGGGGATGTGGCATTATCAAATAATAATGAAGATTAAAAGGACCGAGAGAATCACCAATGAAGAAGTCTTACTAAGAGAGAGAAAAGAAGTACATATAATTTGGATTGTAGGCTTTCACAGCGATGTAAGTCTTCTGAAATAGCTTTCGGGTTTCTGCTGCATCTTTGCTGACACAACAAAAATGGAATATACAGATGCAGATGAATGAAAAGATACAGCAGAACCCAAAAGTATATACATATATTGAAAATTCTTAAGAAGAGAAAAACTTACACTATATACATTTTGTGACACAATAGACTATTGAAAACAATAATGGAAGGATAAATAGAGGGAAAGAATTACAGAGGAAAACCAAGAATGGAATTTATCAGACAAATAATGAGGGATGTCAAAGTGAAAAATTATGCAGGAATGAAGGGGTTGGCTGATAGGAAAGTGGAGGTGAGAGCTGCAGCAGACCAATATTCAGATTAAGGATGAATTATGATGATCCGGGATAAGGCCTATACACAATACCTCCGAACAGTATCAGCCAAAGCCCACAAATTATCAAAAGGTTCCATTCTATAGCAACCTTGCCAGAAATGAGTCTTAACAGCATGCCAATTACACTTGTAACCCGTAACGTAAGAGAGAATGTGTTCCGGGAAGCTAGGAGACAGCAGAGCAGAAGGGAGGTAACAGATTTTAATGTCTATGTAACCAATTTTATTTTAAATGTATTATCAGTGAAATTTTGGTGTGGAACTTTATTGTTTTCTGTATCATGTATAGCCCAGAAAGGTACAATTATAATTATTATTTGTGGGGCTATTTCTGGTAAATATTTGTTCTGTGTACAATCCAACATGGTTTAGATCCGATCCACAAATATGTCTTAGTTTTCTTTTCTGTTATCTTTGCCCGTTGTCCCTACAATGAGGGAAAAATTCCAATTAGCCACGTACTTGAGGCCTAATTATTGAGTGTGTTTTGATTTCTTTTGGAGTGTGTGTAAGAGAGAGAGCCTTTTTGAGCACACAGGACCAACTGGCAAGCCACGGGTCCACGGTAGAGGGACTGGTCACCCCTGGCCGTGGGCTGGAAGGACCCCGCCCCTGTAATCCATGGCTGACCACCAAGGGAGCAGGACGGGCAAACGCATAGAGCGCAGTAGACCAGCCGATTCAAGAGCCTGCCGAAGCACAGAAGGTGCCTGCATGGCCAGCGGAAGGGAAAAGTCATCTGCTTTGGAGTGACGTGGCAACCCTGCCGATGAAGATGGGAGCAAATGAAATAACAGCTACTCGCTCTCTCTGCCTTCGACCTTCCTATGGCCAACATCTCTCCAGCTCTCTTGAACTTGTTTGTAACCTTGAGAGTTTTACTATGGCAATGTGTGTGCTGGTGTAATTCTGATTGGGTTAAGGTATGTGGCTGGTGGCTACGGTGAGGGAGCAATTTAAATATTCATGTGTTCTTTTGGTGTACCCATATCTGGGATTTTCAATTATTTTTGTTTTGCTAGTTCTGTCTCCCATTTGTTTACCTTTGTGGAAGTAAGGCCCACAGGGTCACCTTTCTTTTGGATTAAACTTCTTTTGTGGATTGGATTAATGATCCCAAAGTGAAAAGATGATCTCTATGCTTCGTGTGAGTCGAGCACAGTTTATCTCTTTATTTTTTTCTGTATTCGTGAAATCCGTTATGTAGGACGGAGCAAATGTCCGAATATAACTGAGTACTTTGTCTGATGTTGTTTATGAACCAAAAATTAAATAAAGACTGTTATTTTCTAATGCTTTTAAGAAAGAGTTTGTCCATTTTATTGATGTATGTAAGGAACTCTGGCGAGTCTAGTTTATTTTTGTTCTTATTTTTTTTATTATTTCTCCACTGCTAGCTGTCCATGAGCATGTTGTATTAATGGGCCTTTCGTCGACTTTAGGCTATTCAGATAGACCCGGCGAGAGCCACCCATTACACACTCTCGGATATGAAAACCACCTCACCTCCATTGAGCACCAGGGGTTTCATCCTTGAATTCCCAACTTGAATGCCGTTTAAGTACAGTCCCAGCACGGCAAACCCTAGAGGTAGAGCGATCATGAAGTAGAGCAATTGTATGTCGCGCCCCATTCGAAGGAGCCTCAGCCAGAGAAGGGCTCTCCCCGCCTGCCATGCACCAACACCCTTCGCACGTGGCCCCACCGTTTCCGACACCCTCTCCAACACGGAAACCATTCCCGCTCGCTCGGCAGCCACGGCCTCCGAAGATGTGCCACTCCTCGTCCTTGTGTGGTGCGGTTTCTGAGCAGAACTGCTGTGTGAACTTGAGCCCATGTTGTTGTTTCCGCTCTCATTGTACGTTGCTTGCGTCGTTGACACAGAAGTGCCAGCCGCGGAGCCACCCAGCCCAACATCTTCCTGCAAACTCTGGTACGACGTCCGAGACTGTAGAGACAGGGATCGGCTGAGTGCACGGCTGCGAACCATCTTTTTGGAGAGGTTGTCCATGGTGTCTTCTGTCTCCTCATCCTTCTCCAGATGTAGGAAGACCTGGAGGGTGATAGTGACATTAGTGACATGAGAGACAGGGTGAGAAATTGGCAGATCCTCAGGGGGATGGTATTGAAAGTTCAGGCCTCAACTCTCACCCAAAACATATGCTGGCATGGATTTATTTGGAGAATAAAATGAAAATAAGACTTTAATAAGCTAAAGATTACTTTTTCTGATCATCTAAAGTTGCTTCTAAAAGGACCTCTCTCTCAGAGCAAATAAAATTACAGGTACTAATAATTTTATACAATAGAGCTTTCAAATACATGACAACAAATGCAAACATTTATCACTCAATTTGCATTTCACAGGGTATGAACCATCAAAATTTTACATTGCATTTAATCCTGTTCTCAAAATAAGTGACAGCTGAAGTTTTTTTCTGAGAATAGGAGCCCATATATGAATGAAATCAGTGCTTCAAAAATAGTTTGCTCCCGTTAAATTCCAAAATATGATGGAAAATTCTGAATCTCCAGGCACAGAAAATAGCCAGTTATTGAGAATTTTTGTTGGATGCAATTCATTATAAATTAGATATAAGTTTAGAATTTCAACCACAGGTAAAACAATTGATGTGTGGATCATTTAATCATTCGAAAGATTGAAAATATATAGGGAATTCTAATACAAGAGTATTCCCAAAAATACTTTTGGGTAAAGGTGAGCTTTTGTCTCGCACGGCTAACACTTATTTTTGAAAAATCTAGGAACCTGGCAACATTGACTATGATACCTTGGGGTATAGGAAGCATGCACATTTGTAAAAATGTTAGAATCATATCCGTATGATGAGTGGTTTTAGAGATATTAGTGTTTGAAAATGAGGAATTTCGTGAATGTTTCGTGAGATTTCGACGCTATTTTTGGATGTTTTACAAGCAACCGGTAGAGGGATAGTGACTAATTTCCCTTCTAAAATATGCCCTTACCCCACCCCCCAACAAGCTTGCTTATGGAGTGAAAGGCCTATGGAGTGAAACAGGGGTGCTGGGGTGGGACGGTACGCGGGCATGAATTGTTCATCAGGAGTGAGAAAGACATTCTGAGAGTTGAAAAAGCAGAAAATACATTTTTCGTGGGAACGATAAAGTGGAAATGGGAATTTATGAGAGTGGAGTAAGGTTCAAAATGGAGATTTTTACAACAAATGTGAAAATGGAAAGACTTATTTAAGGAATAATTCTGGGTGTAGTGTTTTAGTCGTGTGGCGATTTCATTGAAAGGTATGATGCTGGATGTGCATTTTCACAGTTGAAATGACGTTAATTTAAAATGTGGACGATGATTTTGCGTATTTTTTTATGAATAAAATCCATTGTAGGTTGATTATTAGAAGGGGGTATTATTTGAAGCCTAATATATCAATGTCATTTTTTGTATTCTTTGAAGAATAGAATCCCTGTAGTGGGTTGGTGATTATAGGTGGCCATTAGTAATAGGCTAAAATTTAATTTTACATTTTCTTTTAAGAATAGAATCCCTCTAGTGGGTTGGTTGTTATAGGTGGCCAATAGTAGATGGTTGAAATGTAATTCTGCGTATTCTTTTAAGAATAGAATCCTTCAAGTGAGTTGGTGATTATTTGTGGCCATTAGTAGAAGGCTAAAATGTAATTCTGCGTATTCTTTTAAGAATGAAAATCCTCAGGTGGGATGGTGAATATAAGTGGGCTTTTGTTGGAGGCTAATGAAATAGTATTGTTGACGGAGTTTTCTCGGGTAGTGTGGAAGGGAGAAATGAATTGTGAATGGTTGGAAGTTAATTGTTTAAAAGTCGCCCAATTTTAATTCTACAAGGGAGTTTATGGGTCTGTAGGCGTGAATCATTTGTTGACTTCTTGTGAGATGTGTGGTCGCCATGATTTGCGAATCTTGTACTCTCACGCAAATTTCTGCAACCCAGACTTGCATTTCGTCGATCGGAGTCAGGCTCAAAGAGTTCTTTTCAGAGCTTGCAAATTATCATTTGAATGATTCTATTGGCTTTAAAAATGTGTTCCCTCCTTTCAACAAACCATTACTAAATGGATTGCCAAGTAGTAGAATTGTGTTCCCTGCCGGATAAGGAAGTGTAAATCCTCCCATGTAGTGAAATGTGCAGTGTTTAGTGCGGTGGAATGAATGGAATTGCATTGAAGTAAATGATTTTAGCAGGGCGAGTAAGAGTGGAAGGCGGGAAGAAAGTGTGAAGGAGTGGTGTGTATAGGGAATAGGAGCAACTGCTCGATCACTGCGCCATCTACCGTGGAGAAGGCGAAATGGCATTTTTCCTTAATATGGAGAAGAGGAAAAAAATGCACTTCTCAGGTTTGAAAGTTAGCCATTCCTTAAGTAGTTGATGGATTGTAATGTTGAAAGTGTTTTACAAATGCGCAAGGTTTGCATTATAAGTGAGGTGAATTTGGTGTCGATATGTGTGTTGAAAGTGGGTGAAAATCGCGTTTACGCTGGCGAGACGAAAGCTCACCTTTACCACCATTGAGGCGTGGATCATTTAATAATTCGAAATATTGAAAATATATAGGGAATTCTAATACAAGAGTATTCCTAAAAATACTTTTGTATTCTTCCTTGTTATATAATTTGCCCTCAAATCATACCGCCGAATAATTCTCAATGAAAGGCTCCAGGAAGTCTACTATGAATTTCAGAATTATGCACATGCAAAGAATCACGGTCGACATTACTTTATCATGACTTGATATGCTAATTTGATTCTAATTGCCAATAAACTCACTATCTTTGTAGTTGAATTCTTTCCCCAATAATAACACGTGTTCACAATTTGTATCTAGAAAATACATTTCCTTCTGTTTACATCACACAGTTCATGCTCATTAAAAAGAAAACATTTTTGGGAAGGATCATTTGAAAAAACTACCCAGTTCGAGGATTATGGATGTCTTTTGAAGAATA
Source organism: Pyrrhosoma nymphula (assembly GCA_963573305.1). Classification (NCBI taxonomy): domain Eukaryota; kingdom Metazoa; phylum Arthropoda; class Insecta; order Odonata; family Coenagrionidae; genus Pyrrhosoma; species Pyrrhosoma nymphula. The sequence continues at coordinate 63,710,844 of OY754330.1, read as the reverse complement.
ACATTTGCAATATTAAAGAATTTTTGTGACTTAAATGGGAACCTTTGAAAAATACTCTCATCCTAATTATAATCTTTACATAAATTTTCCAAAACAAGTAATGAGCCAATTCATAACTAAATTCACAAAGTAAATTGAAGGAATTTCTCAAAAAGTTACTAATGATGAAAGACCTGGTGTTTTCCTCATGAATCAGCTGAATGAAATTTTCACAGGATTTTGTCCAGTCCCTTATAATCATACATTCTACTACTACTACTACATACAACTACATTTCAGAAACAATCTAAATGAAATAACATGCATTTACTTCTTCCAATGTTGTCATGGAGACTCCATAACTACTAATTCCTAGGCGGCCTCGATTATTGATGTCTTCTTCGATAGCAGAGAAAAGCACCGCAAAGTTATCAACAGAATCATGTGGCAAAATGAAAGACAATTCTCTTCCATGTCGACGAGCTTTCTCTGCTTTTCCAACATGCATTGTAACCAAGCGAGTGATTGCATTCTCCCTGCCATTAGAATCAAGGACCAACCTGAAAATAAAAATGGAAAAAATGCCAAACTTTAAACTAAGGACACAAATGTAAACATATCAGAATCAGGAAGAGCAAAATTTCAGTTATTTGATAACACTATTCTTTACTTAGGAGAACAGAAAATTAAGACAAATTACCATATTATAATGCAAGCAGCTTCCTCAAGCACAACCTCACTATGGATCATTTGGTATGCAGGTGAGGCATTGCATTAAAAATGTCTGTTCAATCATTAGTACGTGTTTATATCAACATGGAAAACACTTGTACTGCTATGATATGTCAGTTTTTACTCTTCTCAAACTTTATATTTTTACCATGAATTAACAAATTTTATAAAAGCTATCCAAGACTTAGGCCTGGTTTTATAATGTCTAGTTAATGTTAACAGGGAGAAAATGCAGCCTTCTAGTTGACTTGATGTGAACTGAGAGTACAGGTTTTGTATATTACATCAGACTGCGGTTTAGTTGGCAATAGCGTTATTGATGGGATAAAGTATCAACATCAGTTTTCACACAGAGAAAATATTTAGCCAGAGATAATTAAATTAGACTAAGTGTATTATCCTACCTTATCTTTCTAAGCTACAATTTTCAGTGACTTTTCTTTGAAAGCTAAGCCGATTCTAAGGTATTTATCATAATATAATTCAATGATCCTAGATATTTCTAAGCTACACAAATAAAAGGAGTAATTTGTCAGTATAACATTAATGAAAGAGTGATTCAAACAATACAGCTTCCATAAAAAGTATGATAAACCACCAATCAACTTACGTGAGATGGTAACCAATCCCAAACTTGTTCTTTAGAAACAATGATGAGCCACAACAGCGCAGTCTGCCTCTGGAAACTACTGCTTTACGGTCAGCAAGGATGTCAGCCTCATCCATGAAATGTGTAGTCAGGAGAATGACCTATCATATTTCAATAGAACATTATTAAATAACATTAATCGGAAAAGCACTGAAAAACAGTCAACTCTAACGCATCACATACCAATGCAAGGGTGTAACCAGGGAAAGCTCTAGGGAGGGGGGATTAGTATTTGTGCCCCTCCCTTCCCCTCAGCGACTCTTACCAGTGATAATCGACACAGTTGTTTCTTGGAAAACGTACCTTTAATAAGGACTTAATCTACAACATGTCAAAACTGATCAAGCGAGCTTGATTTGCATTAATCAAAATTTGAATGTAGAATATTAAAATTGAGCTTTTCTACATCGTTGAGGGGGCGATCACCCTTCCCCCCCTGGTTATACCCTTGCAATGTATAATGCAACTAAGACAGAAAAGGATGGGGATTGGGTTGGTGTGGAGGCAGAAGGCTTACCATCCTGAGGTTCAAGATTCGATTCCCAGCATTGGCAGAGATATTTTTCTGAGAAATCCCAATCCCTACTTCAGTGGGATGAGGAGGTACTTTAAATGTTGTACTCTCCATATTTTAAGGACAAACTGTGGTGCCTTTCACAAAGAGCAGACTAACGCCAATGCCAAGATGATCTCCACCCTTCATCCATTCCTCAAATAATCCTTCCCTCACAAATCCCACACCCTCCTCCACCCCTTTCCTTAATGGCACAATTAACCTCAGTTGTTTGTTGTCTCCTCAAATAAACTCTCAACCCAAAAATGATAATTTCCTTAACTAGACAAAGAACATGAAATTGATCATTAATTTGACAAGTGATTAACTAACAAATCTGACATTTGTGTTTTGTAATTTCCAATCCATATTCAAACAGTTGAAGATGGGCTGTTTTTTTCAATTGATTGAGTATCTGAATATTAGATAGAAATGTTAATTACATATTATATAAGACCATAATAATGTGACAATAGCATCAAATGTCAAAAACTATTAGAATAACCGGCGTAGCTTGGGTGGCTGAGCAATGCAGAAGATGGCATTTTAAAGAGGGTGAGCTATGCAAGAGGTGAGATGGGGAGACAGTGAAAAGACAAGGAGAGAAAGGGTGGCAGCTACCTGAAGGCTGGTAGGCTGGCCATGTTAAAACGGCTGACATATTTCTATAATACATTATGAAGGGTTAGGACAAGTGAAGGGATCATAGAACTAAAGGGGTGGAGTTATCCTGAGCAATTAGGATGAGAAAGAGGGGCAGTTTCAATCACCTGATAGAATTAACTACAATGTGATGAGGTTCTAGAAATGTAAGCACAGTGGGAGCCAGAATTGAAATAACTAACATTGATGCAGCTTACCTTCCCATGCCTTCTATTTTGCAGAACAGACCACATGTGCCTTCTTGAGTATGGATCCACACCAGCTGTTGGCTCATCGAGAATGATTATCTGTAAAAAAAGGAAATTATAATAATGAAACTGTAAAAGATTAGAATTCTACAAGCTTCATTATGTAAATGTGTATGAAGTATTAGTATCAACAGTTGTTAAAAAACAAGGAGATTCAATCTAAATGAATCAGAAGAAACAAAATTCCAGAGCCAAAACTCTCAATCTAGAGAAAATTAGCAGAAAAATTTTGCACCAATGTAATTTTAACTGAACCCTTTCGCGCCGGAGCCTTGTGATAGGAAATGCTTTCCCTGTCATGAGTACCAAGAGCATTTCACTCCTCACCATCTCTCTCTCGTGATAAGGGATCACTCAGGTATACTTTTCATCTGTTTTGGGACCCAAGATCCCAGAACACCGAACCCTTTCCTCGGCTGGTGGTTGGAGGTAATCATGACCCTTTGCCTAAGTGCCAGCCAGCCCATGCCCATGGTAAACTATTTGTTTACACAGAGGGTTGACAAAAAAAAACATTTGTTCCATACTTGGAAACATAGAGTAATTATTAACAAAGTTCTTTGCTTAGGATGTTCCCAACAACTTAACTAAAATTAATGTTAGAGTTCTGTTAATTTGAAAATGATCAGTTGAACCTAAGAAACGCACCTCGGAGCCTATATTTTCAAAATAAGCAACAAATGTTTTTTTAGTGTATCCACTGCAAAAACAAAAAACAAGCATAATGCTATGAGTTGAGCTGTTGCTGAGAGATAATCCCTGTCCATAGGCCAAGGATAGGGTCCCATGTTGAGCAGAATGGGGTCTCTAATGAAACCTGGGACCTTTTTTCTTGCTTGGCAGCAGAGCTGTTTCAACATGGGGTTTGTTCTCTTGCATAGAAAAATTGATATAGTCTATAAACGGGATTACTCCACACAAGATGAAAAATCTGTGCCGTTTTAACACAGCATTTGTAGTGAAAAGGGTTAAAAATAAGAACTACTAAGCACCACAGTAAATGGCATAGGAGTTACAAACAGTTCCATTGAACATAATGAACTATAGAAGAGTCAAACTGCATTTAAGGTGACAACAGGTCTAAATCTCTAAATAACAACACTTGTCACTAAATAACATCAATTTTACATGGTATTTAAGAGGAGCACAGTTAAAATGAACAGAAATGTGGGTTAAGGAGAGTGAAATTGGAGGAAACTGAATTGAAACTGAGCTTCATCAGAATCAAATAATCCATTTAATTTTTAAAAAATTGCATACCTTAGGATCTCCAATCACAGCAATTCCAACTGACAATTTTCTCTTTTGCCCTCCACTAAGGTATTTGGCAAAAGTATTAGCTTTATCCAAAAGATCAATATCCTGCAGTGTTTTGACTACTTCTTGCTCAACAGAGGCAGTAGGTATACCCTGAGATGAGAAAAAATCCTTTCGATAAGTTTAAAATGTCAAAAAACAATGAAAACTACATTACTGAGTCATTAATGCCATAATCAATACACTCTAATAAATAGCCATGAATAATGTAAAGTTATGCACGAAAATAAATTATGAAACAATAAAAAAAATATGTAAAGTAAATGGATGGATCAATTGTGTGATGAAATAAACCAATGGGAGTGGGTGATAAGTCAGTATTCTAGCAGATCCCGTCAAGGATTTTGTACGAGATTATAGAGGTTCATAATCCCAGGAAAAAGGTACATACAAATTTTTATATAAATGTTATGATACTCAAGTAGTACTGCTATGTGCAACGAAATGGCTATAGCTTGAATTTGACAACTTTTACACAACAGGAACAAATCTACGTACACAAATTAGCTTACCTAATACCTGTGGATATACATGAAATTTTGTACAAATATTAGAATTATAACAAATGTACATATTAATTAAAAATTCCAAGGCTGGATGAGTCATAATAATAATAATGGTAATCATAGCAGTCTAAAGGCAAATGGTATTATCTTAAATATTTGACAAATTGCATCACTTAAAAATAATCACCACTGAGGTAATCGGAAAAAAACACATATGTACTTACTCAGATGATATTCTAAAACATTGCTTAGAAGTTTACCAATAATATTTATGAAAAAAATGAAATCCAAATAACTTCTTTGCCAAAAAATCCACTATTTTAATTTTTAACCGACCCTCATACAATTTAAACCAAAAAAAGGGAGTTCATTTTTTAATGAGTAGGTATATGCCAGTTAACAATTAAAATAATACTGATTTCTTTTATTTCTTCTGCATATAACCCATTAGGAATGTAAATCAAAGCCTTGCAATAGTAGGATCAACACCATTGAAATACAGGAAAAGCTGAGCTAATAAGACCCACTAGTAGTGGACCTGTATCTTAGCATACGTTTTTTATTAAACTTGAAGTAGAAGTGTGAATTTACCATTATCCATTAACTAGACTTATTACCCGGCTTCTCATGGATTCATTTCATTAAATATTTATATTATTTTTGTGAAATGGTCTTCATTGTTGTTGGTCTATCTGTTCCTGCCTATCACTTACAGGTATGAAAAACTTGTTGATAATGCAAACTCTTTCAGAGAGAACGGATGAAAGAAGCCGGGCATACACAGAAAGGGTCAAAAATCCTATCTCACAATGTCAGTGGGTAGAGATGGGCCACTCTGAAAATTACCTCGTTAATTTTCATAATTTACCGCGTCCCTGGTAAATTACCGTAATTTTCTAGATAATTCACCTATGTTTGAGATAATTTTTCATACAGATAAATTCCCAACATGTTCTTTTAAGCCAAGTTCACATTTCCTACGTGTTTAATAATAAATTGAGGCATCTACAACTCATTTTTAGAATATTTTACTTAAATTATAACATTAAAAGATTAAAGCTTTAGAATATTCTTCTTGAAAATTTCTCATACTTTGACAAAACAAAGCCAAATTGCATGTTGCTGCCGTAGTTCTTTTTACAATTTTAAAAATTTCTAATACATTTGTTGTATAAGGTATGGTTTAAACATGGTTATTCCCTTCCTATTGATATTGGCTTTTTTATTTAACCAAACATTTGCTGTTTAATGTTTAAAACTAAAAAAATACAGGAAAATTACCGTAATTTACCGTGGTAATTTACCTCCGATGAAAATTCCGGTAATTTTCCCATCTCGATCAGTGGGTCAGAATGAATTTTCAACTTTGACATTAAAATCTTCAGAACCTAATTATACTATTGGAACAGGCCACTTTTTCAGGTGAAAATATCCATTCTTTGGTTTATGTGTAATTAAAAGAAGGTGCAAGAATGGGAGCACAGCAAAGTAACGCATGTACTGTGGTGGAATAAAGTTTCAAAACAAATGGAGCTCTATCGCTCTGGGGGAAAATCAGCATCCTTTCTGATGGCATATTATTCTTAGGCCTTGGCCACGAATCGCGGCCAAGACCTAAGAATACAAAATACTCTTACAAAAAGTATTTTCAATACAAAATACAAAATTATCAAAAATACCTGTTTCAAATACATGTATTTTTGATACTGCCCATCTCTGGCCACGATGAGGGCCATGATATTTGAATACAAAAAATCTATACAAAATCTAAGGGAAAACAAATATTAAATCTTCATCAGCATAAGAATAAGACCTAAACATTTGTTTTTGAGGCCTAATTAATTAGTTTAGCACCAAACAAAAGCTCCACTGCCTCATTCTGGCAAGGTACTAAAAAGTGCTAAAAATGGTACTCCTGAATTATTTAAAACAATCACATTTTTACTTGGTCAAGCAACTTCCGAGGCTAATTATGTACTCATTTTCCTTGACTTTTCCAGGTTTTTCAGGCCTATTGCAACCCTGAAATAGTATGTACACATTTTACAAAAAAAATCACAAGACAGTATTAAAGCATCATCAAAGCCCTCCCCATTTTTTAACCAAATACCATTATTTCTAAGGTTTCTAGAAATAAGACTTTTTTGACTAAAAGCTTTTTACACCACAAAGAATGTCTGATATCTGACTTCCACGATCTGGTCAAAAAACTGGAAAAAATATGAGTTGCTTCCACCTTAACATAGATCACAATTAAGTGTATCCCGAGATGACTCAAGTAATTTTACACACAATCCAAATAGGTATTACAATTATGGCTGCTGTGCCACTGCAGCATTAAAAGGTAGCAAACTTCAGACTAAGAGCATAAGTATTATTCTACCTACTTGACTTCTCTAACTCAGTAATTTTGCACCTCTTAATCAAAGAAAATCATTTTCTAACTCTTCAATTTTTTAAAATAATTATTTTAAAAAACCACACTATTTCAGCAAAAAAACTAACTCATAATGTTAAAGGAAATAAATAATTAAAAACATTAAATGGTCTGCATAATAATTAGTCTTTCAATACATGTCTAAATGATCCAAATGATTTAATATCCAAAATTACTTCTGAAATGAGTGAAATACCATTAATTAGCAAAAATTGTCACATATTTAAAGAAATATTTCCCAGTTCAATGGACACACCAGCCAATAAGATGCACTGTGATCTTAGATTAGATTTTAGATTAGATCTTGGGTTAGATTTTAGAGAAAAATAAACATTATCAGCGTCCATTGACATTAAAAATTAAAAAGAAGAAAATGTGACTCAACTTTCGAAATTGGCAACTGTAATGTAGGTATTTATCATAAAATCCCAGAAACAAATGGATGACGGAGACAGCACACCTTTTGTACACAACCGTAATGCAGTGAGTGGTGAAAGTAGAAGGGCTCCTCTGACGGTAATGCTAAATCAGATGCATGAAAACGTAGCTTCACTCTCAGCCCCTAACACATATCCCAATTTTAGAATGCATTTTCAATAAAAAAAGTGTCTTAAGGGCTGGGAAATACAGTAAATCAAATATTCATTACCAAACATTACTTTGAAATATCAAACTTTAGCAAGCACATGTCCCTTCAAGTGACAAAACTACCGTAAACCTATAATTTGTGAACTATGCATACCTAGTGTAATTAAAATATGAAGTACATTCAGAAGACATTGAATAATACTAAAATATGTATTTCAAGTGTTCAGAGACTATTATCACAATTTTGGAAACTTATTACTAAGTCATTAAAAGCTAATTTTCAACAGAAACAATGATTATGCAAAACCATGCTTATTGAGCCTGCAGATGAAACACACAATACTTTTTGGAATAAAACTGTATAATACATTGAAGGTCATGCAAAAACAATCTTTTTTTTACCGAACACACAAAATTCATAAAAATATATATGTATCTGGAAAAAATATTCCTCACAATTTTTTTTCAAAAGATGCAATATGTAATTCAAAATGAAATAAGTAGAAATAAGCTAATGCAGTTCATGCACTGTCATTGATTTCCTCATAAGCTTGCACTTAAAAGCTTATCAGCAAAAACAATTGATTTAAGGGAGAGTGAACTAAATATCATTATGCATTTTAAAAACTGGGAATTTGATAATAAGCATTATAATTGGCTGGGTCAATTATTTACAGTTAGAAAAAGAAAATATCAAATCCTAAGCAACATTTAAAACAAACATTTAATGTATATGTACAAATTTTGCTGTCAAAGTATCAAAAGCATATTATACACCAAAGCAAATACATAGGTTAAACAAACAAAATAGTAATACGCTCATATAAAAGCAGCCTTTATCAAACTGGTGGGAAACCTGCTACGCCTCGCCAGTATTTTCAATTAATTCAATGAAGCTCAAAATAAAATTAATAATGCCTTTCCTAGCTTTTACATGAAAATTATGTAATTAAATGGACTCGTCAATGTTCACGTAACCCCCATGAGACTGGCTTCAGCTTCAAATGACTAAGCAAACTAAACTCAGGATCACAGCGCTTTTATCTTCTGCACAAAGCACTTTAACAGGTGGAAACCCAAATTTTTTTTGTCTGCGTATATATTCACCTTGCAAACCAACTTGAATTGTCAACCAATGCTTTAGCATGCTGTGCCTGTTGTCCCAGAGCTTTCCCACTGTATGCAAATAGATAAAATAAAGTTGGGAAAGACCAATATTTCAGTTAGAATTGTTCACAAGGCCACTAATATACAGTTACATATACATACTAAAGCCAATAATAGACAATCTTATTTACAAAGATGCACAATATAATTATTCATTATGCATTTAAGAAATAACTCTTACTGGAAATTCTATATTACCGATTTAAAGGATTGAACATGACAGAACTAAAGTCTACAGGTTTTAATTTCAAGTTTAATCATTGAACCAACTAAGGGATTTTCTCCTCAATGCAGAAGTACCTATTTACAACCAGTTTCGTTAGATGGATTGACTCAGGGATATGCGTATTACTTTTTCACAGTAAAAAATTGAAACAATTAACATACATATGTAATTTTATTATGATTATCAACCATTGTATCACAAGAAAACAAACTGATGAATTTTGATTCCACCAAAATGAATGATGCTACTGTGACAATACCCATATTTAGCCTGATGCACAGTTATTCCATAAATGAATGTAGGATTCTATATAAATACATACATGAATGTAATACGTAACTCCACACATGTAAATAAATAAAGGGAATTATAAAAAACTTTTCCTCAGCTTACTTGATGGAAAATAGTGGAACTTGATCAGCCAATAAGCTGAAGCATCTTCTGACAGTCGCAGGAAATTTGGAAGTGTTTCCCATTGAAGAAGGAAATGTGTACAGTATTACAGAAATCAAAACCAGGTTAAAACACCAAAATAAGCTCTAGTGCTAATAATCTAAAAGATGAGGAAAATAATGATGCAAAATATGCTGTCAGAAATCATATCTACTGCATTAATCATGGTTGAAAACTAAAGAAATCAAACACAAGCAATGCAGCTAAATTCAATGCAAACGTTCATGCATTTGATTTTGGTCATATGTACTGGGCTGAGGATTGTTCATTTGCATTTAAATATTCATTCACAGGTCATACACTGGAAAGTGACGGAAAGTAATATACATGCATATGATAGAGAATAATAATAAATTTTAAAACACTGGCTCTTAATCAATAGTACTTGTTAGGCCATTTGCCATGAATCTGTAATTGCTAGAAAAGGCATTTGTATCCCACTAATTGACATGCATTTTCCATTGTATTCAAATGAACACATCATAACCTATTAATAACAGTTTGTAAAAAGCTTATAAATGAAATGCAAAAAAAACACGAAATCTTGCCAATTCCAAAGCAATGAAAAGCCACAATTCATAAGCAATTCATTAGCCACAAGGACAATTCATAAGCTGTGAGTGCAAAATATAATGAATGAAATCAACTGAATCAATTAAATGCCCGGTGGAGACAAAGGAGTCGAGTTCATGAATTTTAGTGCATGCACATAAACAAATATTGAAGAATTTGTAATTTGAAGTACTATGGGCTCGTTTTCCCAGACATATTAGGTATCATTTTATGCACATCACAGACTGTCCAAGAGAAATTTATAAAATTTTGGAAGAGTCGGAAAAAACTGAAACCAGAAAGTAACCCTCAAGTGTCACCAACATAGGCATTTGCAGGGTTCCCACACGGGGGGACGAGGGTGGGGCACTGGATCTACTAAATGGACCACAACTTGGCACAAGAGGCCCAACACTGTGCCTGTACAAAAAAATTACATGGTAGTATTGCCAGTTTTACACAAAGTTTTTTTATAAAAAAACACAGAACACAAAAAATACTGACATAACAAAAAAGGACATGCAATTCATGGACTTTAGGCTAAATAGACCCCTCAATAGTAAAATACAGAAGAAGGTCAGAAAAGGGGGAGATTGGGGTGATTACAGGAGAGGATAAGGCATCAACCAGGATAGGTAAACATTTGGTGGCAACAAAGTAGCCCAAAATATTGGTCAGTTAACGCTATTATCAAAGGGCTGGAGACTCTAAGAGGCCCTAGAAGATTTTTCGGGGGGAGGGGTACATCCCACCTCAGCCACATCCCACACAGGTAACATACATGGCCACCAGCCTTGTCTAACTCAAAGAGACTCGACAGAAGAAGCTTGCACAGCAGAGAGAGAAAATCCAAGTTTTTATACAAATTAGCTATGTATTTACAATTGACAAGATTGTCTCTTGCAGAGAGTGAGAGACGAAACACATACATAATAGCTGATAGAGGAACCAACTCCAACAACCAACCAAAATGCTCAAAATCTCATGGTCTTGGTGAGGGATTTTGTCCCTGGATCGAGGAAAACAGACACACATTTGTGAGCAAAGTTTAGCCTCACAAAAATATACTCTAAGTGATGTTTTATAATAGAACATTCAATATTTTTAAGGGAAAGTTTTCAATCAAAAATCATTTATTTTGTGATGTGAGATTCTTTTTCTCAGGTTATCCTAAAACAATTTCTTCTTATGAACTAGATTGAAGAACACGTGGTGTTTATAATTAATTAAAGGAATCTTTTAACAATATTCATGACATTGAATTCTATAGTCTACAAGCAGATAAACAATATAAATAAAAAACCACACAAAACTTTCAATGATCAGGTTACTAAACAGTGACACTATAAATATGGAAAATACTCAAAACAAGAACACTGAAAAATAACCTACCCAATGGATAACTATGGAGCATGAAAAGATTACACTATTACATCAAATATATTTCATATGAACACCATAAATCACAATGTTTACAATTCCCATTAACACTAATGTAACCAACATGTTCTCTTTGAACAAAGACGCACCCACCAAGCATATTCAACACTTCCTGTACTGATGGTCGAGTCAAAGCTTCACAATGAAATGCTTGGGAGGTGGTACCATGGGAGTTGACATCATTCAATTGAGACAAGGAATTACACTTAAAGAGTTGAAAAAACAACAAGGCTGCCAGTATCCAACAACTACCTCAAAAACAAGATGAGAGATGCAAAGGGTGCGGCAAAGCATGGAGACATGGCAAAAAGCAGTGCAATAAAGTGGGTGGACTCCATATCTACTGAACGAAACAAAACACAACTAGCTAAGCACCACCGGGACAAAATGTGTAACATAAGGGACTCAAAATCACCTTACTAGAGAGAGAGAGAGAGATAGAGATAGAGAGAAAAAGATAGAGAGAGATAGACATGAAAGCTAAAGACCGTGACAGAGTAGGAAATTGGGGAACGCACCCGAACAGCTGCAAAGAACTCGAGGTGTTCCCTTGGGGTGAGGAAGTCGAAAAGGATGTCGTGCTGGGGACACACACCTGTCATCCTCCGGATGGTGCTCATGTCGTTCTGGTCCCTGCAATTTTTTTATCCAAACCACTCTTACATACATATTCTCCGCACCAAAGAAAAAAGGGGCCACAGAAAAGCTGGAGAAATATGTAGCAATACTTCGTAATCAATTACCAAAGGGGGAAGAAATATTTCATCTGCAAGTTTCACAAATGATCATCGTGAGCAGTCATGAACACAGGTGCAAGGTAAACACCTATGTATGGAAATTCACCGTGAAAAAAATCAGTATAGGCGTTGCAAAACTTGGTGGCACTCACTTGTGAAGAGCATCATGTCAAGGAGATGAAAGCATGAACAAGAGGTTGGACAAATGGACCAAGGTTCTCTCAACAGGTCCTTACAGGAGTCCTTTGCAACATCTGCCTGCTCATTAATACTTGACTAACCCTCACTGAACTCAGACTCCAAGTCAAGTGCCACCAAATTTTGCTCTGTCTACACACTTGACTGGAATTTGAACCTGGACCTAGTGAGTCTCAGTCATGTTTGATAGCCAATTACACCACCGAGCCTTTATTTGCCTAGAATTAGGATCGCTAGGTGGTTTATGCATTCATAGGTTTCCACAGAGTTATTTGGTGAGTATTTCCATTTTCTGGTCTTCTTCTGCATCCGTTAGCTAGTTGACTACAATAGTTTCACTGTCACTCCTGCTAGTGAAACTGTAGTCGTCAAACAGTCTACAGATGCAGAAGAAGACCAGGAAAATAGAGAGATTCGGCTAAGGGTGTGACTGACTAATGCACCTGACCCACAACAGGGAGAACCAGTCAAGTCATATCATTTTTCCACAGATAAGTTCAACACACTGATGTTAGCTTTGTGTTCACTGGGAGGAGTATGGTCATATCCACCGCTTCGTTAAAATACATACTAATGACCATCAAAGAAGAGGTTCATGTATTTGATCCAATATTTTCATTCTTATTTCAGAAAGATTCAACATTTTTATTACATTGGAAGTACAAGTGCAGAGAATCCATGAGCAAAATTAATGAAAAACTAAACGCAATGTTCTGCAAGGCCAATTTTTTTGATTCACTCATATGAGTTGCATCTATTAAAATTTTTTGCTTAGTCTCAAAATATTTATTAACTTGACCATCTTTCTCTATAAGCAGTGTGAGGCAGAAGATTTTACTGATGACACTTTCCTACTTAACAGTTTTAAAATGTTAAACATTGAACTGTCTTGCATTCAAAGAATATAACCCATATCCAATCATATTTTATTCCCGATTCCAACATATTTTTTTTGCCACTTATATGCCTGATTCAATGCGACCAGAAACAAAACAAATATTGCTTTATACACTGGCCATGCCCTAGAGCAATGATAAATATCAATCTAGTAACATTAACCCAATATTTTGTGATAAATTGCTGCTGAAATAGATGGACTACAATAATTTAGGAGCATTTGTTAAGGGCCATGCATGCACATAAAGGCTGAAGCATGGTCTGGTGCCATTAGTGCACAGAATGATGCAATGAGGTAGCCAACAGCAGTCAACCCAGCCAATTGATATAAAAAAGGCCTTAGGATACTGTCTTAAGGGTTAAAGTTCACAAGAAACTGCACAGATGCAGCTGAGAGGTACATGCTACCCTATTATTTATTCAATGCCTGTTCATTTGAGAGTTTGGGGGCCCTCAATATGACAGCTATAAAAGACACCACTCAATGATCTCTAATAGCTTAAACTAGGAATGATTAAAAAGCTCTAAGGTTTTCCACCGGGTAAGGTTCTCCATTGCTCCCAACATATTGACAGGTGACTTGACAGTTGAAATGTTGGAAGCAATGGAAAACCTTACCCAGTGGAAAACTCTCGAGCTTTTTAATCATTACACTTTCCAAGAAAGCCTGAAGTCATACATTAAACTAGGAATGTTGTTGAAATGTGCACATGAATCTCCCTTCTTCAATTTGATTAATTTCAAACTTATGTGCAAAGTTAAATTTTTAGCCTGATTTATAACAAGAAATAGGATCAATCTCATTAATTTATTCATGCTAGAGAGAAGTGAAGTATTAACACAGATATGCAACACTTATGTGGAAGTTGATAGTACTTCCTGCTTTTCCAGAAGAGCTTTTAGATGGGTATAATAAAAAAAACATGGCTCTAATGAAATAATATTTGCTTTGCCATTTGCCATATACCTATAGCTGATAGAAAATGCATTTGTATCCAGTTAATTGATTCAATTATTTCCACTGTACTCAAATTAACTCATTACAACCAATACATAAGCTTTATAGCGAATATGATAGGCTTTATAACGAAATGTGACAGGATTAAATCTAGCTAATTCCACAGCAATGAAAAGCCAAGGCAATTCATAGGCTGTGAGAGCCAAATAAAATGAAAAAAATCAACTGAAGCATATAATGAAATGACTTTATATCAGTAAACAAATTGTGTGACTGCCCGTAGAGTCTTGTAAATATGTATCAGTATATTCCTTTTCCCCTTTTTGGAGGAATTTTTCAAATATATATCACTTATGTAAAATGGCTCAATTTAGGGAGTGTTGTTCCAAATAAATTAGTACAAAATAAAGCAGAGGGAAACAGATTTGCCACAATGAAAAGACTATTAAACCCCTGAATGAAAACAAAATACTAAGGATTTTACCATGAATTGGCATACAATGAAGTTCAATAAAATTCAGCCATTTAGCGTAAAACTGGTTGACTGGTAGTGAGATCAATGGGACTACGCATGAGAATATGTATACATATGTACCTACTTAGTTAATTGGTAAAATATAAAAGAGGCTTTTAGGTAATGACATGACAAATGCAATAGTATTACTAATATGGTTATTACAATGAGGTTTCAATGGTTAAATGTACAGGTGTAAGAAAATAACATTAGGCTGGGAAAATAACCTCTGTTTTCAATTAAAGATACCCCAGGCAGGATGTGAAACATTTACCAACACCAAATAAATAACACTACATTTAATTATTAAAGATATCACTAACATATACACTTTGAATTACCAATATAAAAAAATAAATAATATCTTTCATGGTAATGTTAGGAGTAATCTTATTAGCAATAAATAAAACTGCAAAAAGAAAAATTTACAGAATCTCATTATTTTATGAAGGACATATAATTCTGCATGAAAGTAAATATTTTTTAAATTGTAAGTCATTAGTAATGGATCAGGTTTTTTGAGTATGCACTCGTTAGATACATAGCTGATGATTGCGCATTATGACACTAAGCCAGATAGAACTGTTGTGACAGGTTGAAACTGTAATACGTTAATCAACTGAGAAAAACATTTTAGAACAACATTGGCCTCAATGGTATTAAATATCATATTCAAAAATTCTTTACATATTACATAATCTGAACCTATTGAAGAAACCAGTTCAACCAAAAGTGGAGCATGCATTACCACTGAAATTATTCCAAAACCATGAAGGCACAGGAACTAGCAGGCTTAGTAACTTTGCATTAGATGGAGGAATCTCTAGCAAAAGACAGAAAGAGTGTAGCTATTCCAGTTCGAGTGCATTTAAGTGCCACTTTAGATTTTCAAATGTAATCCCATCAAGTGTATATTACAAACAAGCAGCTTCATCAAAAAAATACTGAATACTTGTCCCCATGATACCTAATATATAAGACAGGATATGAGGATAATGACTCTAAATCGTATTATCAGCTTACCTTGAGATAAACAAGGATAAGATGTCACAAAAATAAGCATTTTCTCATTAAAACCATATTCAAATATTTGGGAGACTATAAAGAAGTAGGCCAGAACTTCGAGCATGCACACTGTAAAGAGGGCGCACCCTGCCCATACTACATATTTTTGATGGCACCAAAGTAAGGTGATTGTATGAATTGCAATGAGAAAAGTCCACTTATGTAGCATGGGAATCAAACCATAGGCCTAATGTAAGATTTGAGGCTGTCCTGGCTAATACTTAGAATGTAGAGCTCCAACGTTTCCAACCAGGTCATGGTGTTGAGTTGCACCAATGATATTTAGAAGCTGTAGTCTGCCATCGTCCTCAGGGTGGTGATGATGTCTGGCACCCTGAGGATGATGGCAGACTACTCCTTCAAAATGTTTGAGCAACTTAATACCATCACCCGGTTGGAAACACAAGAGCTCTACATTCAAATCATGGGCTTCTGGCGTGCTTGGCCAATGCACATACAACTATAACACTCAGGCTTCCTAATTCTCATTGCAAATTTAAAAAAAAAATCACCACACTTTACTAAGCATGGCATAAGTGCTGTCATAGGGTTCAACTTTACTGGTTGTAGCTTCTATAAAGTCCTCATTTTCCCTTGCATTGCCATCATTGATTGACTGCAAGGGTGTGACATCTAGTTCCCCTTGAATCATCCAAAAACTACCTTGAGAATTAGGAAGCCTAGATAGCATTGTAGTCTTCTTATTGGCCCTGCAAGCCTCAGGTCCACAGTTCAATTCCCAGTCCAGGTTGATTTTTTCTTGTGGCAATTTATACATTTTTTTCATACAAAAAGTAACTTGAGATGCCACTTTCTGAAAACGTCTAACATTCATGATGAAGAATGATTAACTGAGTACTATTTTCACACTTATTTTACTTACAAAACCAAGGTTTCAACACTATGGCATTTTCATTTGCATTCAATATGTCAATAATAAACTAGATATCACTGGAGGCAATAAATAACTTTCATTATGAACTCTAAAATACATGGGGTGTATTTAAATATCTTCCATTAGATAGTGTGATCCAGTTAACAGTGGCATAGAAGCCCTGATAGGCATAGAAAAGAATCAACTCAGATAATACTTCTCATTGATTACATGGCAATGAAATTCTCAGTTGTAAATAATTTAGATATCCATGAAACAGGTTGTATAATTTAAAAAATTAAAAAGTATAAATGTTAGGACAATTTCCAGACAAGAGAGATATTCTTGAACTTTCATGTAAACCAAGGAAAATAAATGAAGTATCCCTAAAAGTTTTGCAGAGAATCTCAGTACTTAACCTTCAGTTCTGGTGTGGCTTATTGTTAGAGGAAATCTCAGGTGAGGTGGGTTCTTTCTATTTTAAGGATTGACGCAATCACATAAGTGGGAAAAATTATTTTCAAATGTTTTGGTTAAGAGATTATTATGTTCTACATTTTCATGCTAATATGTATCATCAGAAAGGAGCATAGCCTTTATGCAATGCAGTAAGACACCAACTTTATATTTACATAGCGCATAAAGTTGAGTCACAAAGTTCATAAATTTAAGTCACAAAGTTGGCAGTCACCTTGAAAAGAAATAGACCCATTTTTTTGGCACAAGAAATACATATAATTTGTTCTTCTTAGTATTTTACACTCAAGAGATAATATATCATAGAACCTACTGACAGCAAATGTCATAGAATTGTGACCTATGGAAATAGGCACTAAAAGCATTCCTTGATAAAGATATCCTGGAAACACGCCATGTTACTGCTCCAATACCAAAATTATTTGAAAACAACTGACATCATGGGTAAAACTGAAGGACTAAAGATAAAAAAGAATGACAATGAGGAAAAAAATGCCACAAAAATTCCTCTTAAAAACTCCTCATAAACGGTAAGTAGTCAATAATCCCTATTAATTACTTTCTAATATTTGGTGGAACAAATATTTACTAGAATGTAGTGAGTTTTCTAAACTTCTTCAATCACAGAGCAAGTTACATCACTAATTTCAGTTTTACACTTTTAAAAATGCCACAATCTACCTACAGTCTCTCGCCAATATTAGCAGAAGTCTCACACAAAGCTTTGAGAATATAAAAAGTACAATTTTAAAAATGAGACAATCAGCCTTTTATAAAGGACCTTAAGCACAAACTCATCTCACCAGTACAGCTTACCACTGACCCTATTTCTAATAAATTTATAATTATCCTTCATGCAAATATTTAAGTCATCATTCGAACTCCACCATACTCAATATTGAGGATAAAATCCCCACTGACACACAATCACAATATTATCATAGATTGAGTAAAATAAGAGGAGCATCTTGAAACTAAAAAGTGAAGTAGATTTTTGAGAGCTTCTGAAAGAATTGCTTCCATTAAATTATAAGAATAAGATTATTTTATTGCTTGAAGGTAAGGAATTTTTAAGTTTCTTAAAGTCATAGCTTGGTGGCTATCATTTTAGTTACACTAAATGGTAACAACTAAATATCCACAGCTTTCTTCCACTGTATTTCACTTACAGAAGTACATAAATAAGTATGTAGTACAGATTTCAAAGTGGTATAAGGCAAAATCACGAGTAATCACCACTTAGTAACCATGTGGTATAATCAGAACAAGATACATGAGCACCACCTTGAGATGACTTTCATCAAATTAAAAATTCACCCTCTTTCAAGAAACATGATGTTCTTTGATGGAAAGACCTCATAGAAGTTTTTCCAAAGGCTCTGCAAAAAATTTCCAATTTTTAACATTAAATTGTCACCTTGTCTAAACTTTCTCTATGACACCATGCAATATGGTTTAACATATGGTCTACTTAACAAAAATGATCACACAAATAGATAATGGTATGTGGTAGGATGCTAATAAGTTTTGACTGTACCTTATGTCGTAGCCGAAAACAAATGCTGTGCCTGATGTAGGAGCAGTAAGTCCAGTAAGAATGTTGAACAAGGTAGTTTTACCAGCTCCGTTATGGCCTAGGATGGCTGTTATCTGTCCCTCATAAATTGTCAGATTAATACCTACAGGATAAATGAAACACCATGACAACATTCAATGTGTCTTCAACATATCCAAGCAGCATTTCATAAAAAATTCATCCTTTTTGGATTAATTATTTCCATGCATTTATTCAAAGGGAAATGTGATGAAAACTTCAAATTGCTCATCTGATTAAAGCCATAATACACAACATAATCATTATTATTATCACTTAGCTTTATAGATTATACATATTAGCTTCATTGTAAGGAGATATCCCCTATTAAATTCATAGCCAACGGTTTCCCAGAGGCAATAATTAATAAACTGGTAGCAAAAAAGCAAAAAGAAACAGCCATCAGACAAATTTATTCAGTCGCACCAGAGAAAGTTCAACGTTCTGGTTCAACACGAAAAATAAACTACACTGGGAATACTTCGCTAAGATTAGGCAAATTTCTGAACTACCTTGGCATTCAACCAGCCTTCCACAGCAAAACAAATCTCAAATACCTACTCCCTAAAGTGAAAGACCCTATAAACATAATGGACCAAAGTGGCATCTACAGGCTAGAGTGTGCAGATTGCAAGGCATCATACATCGGACAGATGGGGAGAAGCCTGAGGGTCTGAGCAGCTGAGCACAAGAAGGACTACGAGAAGCAGGGGAAGTCACAGTTCGCCGTTCACCTCCTAGCAGAAGGACATCAGGCTGACTTCATCCGGGAAATGACTTATAAGGAGGGCAAGGGGACCAGAATGGACATTTTGGAACAATTGTTCATCCTATCGGCCGTGATGATAAAGGAACGCATCACTATAATGACCACGTTTTTCCCTTCCATTCCCCACTCCTCAACCTCCCACAGTTAATCCCAAACAAACCCTTCCCGCACTTTTGGTCAGTCATCCGTTCCCCCACCCCTCCTCTCCACAGAGTCACGCTGTATCTTCACGATTTACCGCCACATTCGAAGAAGAAATTCCTGGAATTCATATGGCACTCTATGGATCTGAATCCTGATGCGATCCCCAAGATTCTAGATGGAAGGCAAGTGCTAGCAAAGATTGTGCGAAACTAGATTTTTCTGTCAATTGTTTTTTCAGTGGATCTCATGAAGTTTATCATGGACGAAACCATTAACTATTGTAAATATACCAGCGAGAAAGTTCCGGAGAGTGCGTATTCACGGCTCAAAAGTTGGAAAGATACTGACGATGAACAACGAGGTAAACATAACATGTTCATTGTGAGTAAGTAAGGAAAACAATTACGTTTTATATGGTGGATTTGAGTGGCAAGAAATGGCCTTACGTAAGTCTTGCTTGTGTGTGGTATCGACGAAGAGTAAAAAATCACGCACGGACAATCTGCACACAGATAATCGGGGGTTCACAGTACTACTAAAATAATTAAGCAAAACATTGTGACTTAAGAAGGAAAAAAAATTCGCCTTTCAGGAGATTTGAACCAGAGGGAAAATATTGATAGTCCAAGTCGCTACCACTCTACCAGATATTCTGGTGGTTTGGGTATTTAAACTGAAAGATATAGATTGTGCCTGAATATGTATGGAGGGTTGCATATTTCAAGGGTTTTTAAAAAATTTTCAATTGCAAATATCTCGAAAACTAGGGCCTGATGGATGCTTTACCAAAAACACGTGTCTAATGAATTTTTGTTTTCTATCAGCCTACGAAGTTTGATCGCGATCCGCCGATTACCGTTGGGTGCCTTCTCTTGTGAGAAGGCTACTTTTGTAACTACGGTGCATCTTGTTTCTTAAACAATATACAGTTTCAGGTTAATCCACTTTTCACACAAAAATGTGTGCACTACATCTGGCTTTTGTGAATCATTTTTTATCAGCCACCTTCCTGATTCCAAATTTTTTATGTGAATTTGTATTTAATATTTTTACCCACAAAGATGAGGCAAATTAATGTTAATGAACCACTATGAAAATATTCATGCCTTGTACACAGGCTTCACACCAATTTAAGTCAATAATTTAGGGCATAAAATTGCACCCTATACACAAAAATGGTTATTCAATTTTCAGCTCTGCAGTGATACTGCGAACGTGTACTCATAATAAACTGTCACTTGTCAATATTGGTTAAAAGTTTGGTTCTGTTATGGAAGGATAAAAAGGAACCTACAGCAGAAGAAAGTGAAAGAGCATACAGAATGAGTTACCGAAAAGTATTGCTGGAGACATTTTGCTTTAATTTCACACATCAAAATTAGGCATGAGCTTTGCTAGCTGTGTTGGCATTCACCCATTACATACCATTCACTGCTTTGACTTCTGGCTTCCTGCATGTGTGGAAGGACTTGTGGAGGTCAGCAATCTGGATTGCCTCCCTGCCTTTCATCTCTCGGGGCACTTGCTCGACATCCCCATCACTCCCGTCTTCACTCAAGCCAACCCTCTCCTCCTCCCCTCCCTCCCTCCCATTTCCCCTTCGTGTGGCTGACATGGAATTCATTGATGTGAAGTCCCCATTTAATTTGGTCCTTGCATCAGGGGTTGATGGTGTATGATGGTGCTTAAATATATACAATAACAAGGCTTTCACAATAACTCATGGGGGAATCACAAATTTCACAAAGTAAATATCAAATACCAATTGTAATACAGAGAAACCAGTCTTAAGTGGAGCCCAAGGTAAAGGTAATGAGTACAGGGTTTTCATGCATTATGAAAACTGTAAAATGCAGAAAGAGATCCAATTTCTGGACACATAAACCTTGATTGAGCAGATTTCCATTAATAATTTCTGTGGAAAAGTTGAATCTTGGGGAAGAATGGCAAAACAATGATACTGAGAAACGAAGGAGACTCTAGGATTTGGCATACTGTAGTATGAGTAAAGTTAATTTCGCTTTATTCAACTAATTAAAAAAGGAAATTGACAATATAGAAACATGGAAAATACAGAATCGAACCAATAAAAGGCGTAAAACCCAGTATGTGAGCATTTTGCGAAAAAAGTATACAGTTGTACCACTATATCGGCAGTTTCAGTTATCCATGGTTCAAGCAGCTCAGAAACTAGAAACCTTCCTGAAAAAATTGACCCAAGATTCAAGTGTGTGCCATTTTGTGGGGAGAAACCTCATCTCTGATCTCTTTGTGCATACCTAATTTGACTCTATCCTCAGCTACCATCCAAGTCCGCCACATATGAGTGGGGATCCAAAAGAAACCGGAATCGTTCTGCCATGTACAGCCCGCTTGTAGTACAGACTTCTGCCGCTAGGCATAGTGTAGTCCAAACCTTCCTGCAGTCAGTATGCCAAGTGGAAATGCTGGAAGAGGTCGTGTGCAGTGTCTGTGAATTTTTTAGTGAGAGCTGTTTTGGGCAAGTGGCATTTTTTGACACATCGGATTATCGAAAACAATGTGCTGCCATGAAATTTTCCTTCCTGCTCAAGAAAAATGCCGTGGAAACTGTTGTTATGTTGAAGACTGCTTACAGAGAGGATGCTTTGGGAAAAATCCAAGTTTATGAGTGATTTACCCACTTCAAAAGAGGGAAAGTGTAGATCAACTATTTTCCTCGCACTATCAACCTCACAAACCGAAGATGTCGGAAAAGTTAAAGAACTTGAGCACGAAGATCGACAGCCGACCATTCATGTGCTAGCTGAGTTGTCTGGGATGACGTGGAGCTCAATTCAGTGAATTTTGACTGAAGATTTGGAGATGAGAAGAGTGGCGGCCAACTTTGTGCTACACTTGTTCACATCAGAGCAAAAGGAGATTCGCATGGCAGCCTGCCATGAACTGAAGGAGAAACTCGAAGTTGAACCAGATTTATTCTCTAAAGTCATCACAGGCAATAAATCTTGGTGCTATGAATACGATCCGAAACAAAGCAGCAGTCCAGTCAATGGAAGTTAAAGAATTATCCTCTCCCACAGAAAGCTCGCCAGGTGAAATCAAATGTCAAATCAATGCTCATACGTTTCTTTCTATGTAAGAGGGATCGTGCATACAGAATTCGTTCCTCCCAAGCATATAGTGAATCAAGCATCTAGAAGAAGGTTGCGTAACAGCTTGCGGAAGAAAGATTTGTGGCAATTGAGTGACTGTTTCTTCCACCATGACAATGCACCAGCAAATACAGCACTCTTTGTCTGGCGTTTTTGATAAAAAATGGCATGACTCCATTGTGCCATCCCCATAACTCACCTATTTTAGCACCCAGTGACTTTAAGAAAAAGTGTGAATCTAGCCCCAGTGAAAATTGGAATAAAAGACTGGACAAGTGCATTCAATCCAATGGGGAGCACTTTGAAGGAGACAAATGTTTGTATCACAAAAAAAATAAATCTATATGGCTTAAATGTGGAGTTCCAGTTTCTTTTGGGTCCCCCCTCGTATGCACCAGTGGGCCTCAAGCATTCTCAGTGTCCATATTTGTTGCAATATCAAGCAAGTGTTATTGTGACTGCTATCATTTACTTTTTATGATGGCTCCCAAAGGTATAAATAGTAATGACAGTTCAGCAAATGTGATAAGAATGCAAGAAGTGCTCACTATCATGAAAAAGTGAGAATAATCAATTTTATTCAGTAAGAAATAAAAAACAATGCTGAAGTCGCCAAAATTTACAACAAGGATGAATCATCCATTGCCGAGGTGGTGAAGAAAGAAAAAATCATTCAATCTGAATTCCATATTTGATATTTTAAACTTAATGATATAAAGCATAACCATACAATACAAGAGAAGTTTTAGGGCATAGAAATCTGGAACTTTATGTGCACAGCTAAGAGACAGGCAACAGAATATAAAAACATGATGGCATAATTGTCAACTTACTCTTGGGGCAACCTTCCTTGAACACCAAAATGACGGAGTGAAACAAAACCATGGTTTCCGTTTCGTTCCATGCTCACCTTTAAAAAATTCAAAGGTGAATTACAAATTGAATTACACTGCTTGTTTTCCTGAGTTCACGTAATATTTCAATCTATTCAATATTATTAAAAATGGACAACAAAACTTACTTGGGATGACACAATCCAGATAGTATGCTAAGAAGCCATATAACACAATATCAAATGACATCATTATTAGACTACCACCGTAGGGTATTCCAGGACCAGACCATAAATTATCAAAATTGACTCCTTCTCCAGAAAGATCAAGGACAAGAGCCTGAAAGATCAAGTCAACAATTAGCAGTTTCCATCAGAAGAGATTACCAATATTTTGAGATGCAAGACTCACTAATTACTAGCAGAGTATCCCAGATCTAAATGCCTCACCTTGTCCATTGCCAGCGCAAATCCAGAAGAGCTTATTAAAGAAACAAACCAAAATGCAGAGGAGCTGGAATCATCAACAAAAACCTGAATAAAATACAGCAAACTCATAATATTGACAGCAAAATTTCCAAGTATTCCGGCAGTCTGAAGAGAAAAAGAGAATTGCCATTACATTCTGGAAATTTTCCTATAACAATAACCAAATAATTGAAAAATTATTCACAAAATTTAAGGTCACAATATTTTATCAATAAAACAACTTACCCGAGACTTGTCGAAGAATGGTGTTAGCATGAATCCAAACATTATGATTGACAGAGCATATAGCAGAATGAGCAAGAAGACTAATACGAAGTTGGTATGCTGGAAAACTTGAAGAGTAAAGAGCAGAACTGTACTTATAATTGTTAAGAACAAAACAAATACTGCATAAATAATAAACCATGACAACCTGCAAGTAAAAAAAGAAAAAAAAATAAGATAAAATGTATATTTTTTGATGCTATGTATTTTGGTTGTAAACTCTAGTGAAGACAGATAACAAAAAGAATGTGCAAATGTCATCACATATGCACAGAGGAAAATTATTACATATTTAAATGGAGAAAAATCTTTCCAAACAGAGAGATCCATAAAAAATGATAGCAGATAATAATAGTTCTAATAGTAGCAGTTATAACAGTAAAAATCCAAGGAAAACCTTTCCTCTCCAACTTTTAACACATTCACTGCTAAGCTGAAATTGTGAATCGACCTCAGAAACTGTTGGAAATAAGAGATAAACCTTGAAAGGGACTGAGCCCGCCCATCGGCGGGCGCCACACCTAGGTACAGATGCTCAGCCCACCGATGGGCGGGCATAGCACTGAATGGGTTAAATTGCATCTGCCTCAGGAGTGAGGAAACTTATCAAGGCAGCAAATGGAAGACACATATTTTGAAATTTTCTAGCCATAATAGTAAGTAAGTAGTTTATTGGTCCCGGAGACATAAAAAACATATGTATAGGACAAGTCAAGGAGAAGAGAAAAATAAAATAAAAATAAATCCTCATCTCCAAAGGAAACAAAAGTCATAAATACAAATCCTCACCTACAAAGGAAAACACAATACATGAATACAATCACTTATTCAATAACTCATTGACTGAGTAAAAAGCGTTGTTCTATAGAAGTTCTTTCAATTTCTTTTTAAAAACAGGAATACTATGAGTCTGTTTGATCTCACTAGGGAGACTGTTGTACAACATGCAACCTGCATAAGACGGTTGCCTTGTGAAGGACACTAAATTGTGAGACACCACTTTAAAATCACCATTTCTTCTGGTATTATATGAATGAACATCATTGTTCAAGGGCAATCCAAGAGCCAGATGATGCTCTTTAACATACATAATTGTATAGAAAATATATATACATGGGAATGTTAACATGTTAAGTTCTTTAAAATATAATCTGCAGCTAGTGCATTTATTTAAACCGACCAGAATTCTTATGGCCCACTTCTGTAGTTTAAACAGTCTTGTTGTTTGATGGGAATGACTCCATGCACAGACACCATATTTTAGTTGACTAAAAACACAAGCATAATACACAGAGAGAGCAACACTTAAGCATGTGATCGGAGTTATTCTACGTAGTAGGTAACAGCTCCTTGCTACTCGTGAACATAAAAAATCAATATGTGATTCCCAGTTCAGAGTATCATTGAAATACACACCTAAAAACTTTGTAACAGAAAACATAGCAATAGATTTACCGTCTAATTTCAACAAGGGGGAAGAAAACAATTTGCTTTGATGCATGTGAAAAAGCATGAAAGAGGATTTTTTTCTGTTCAACACAACCCTGTTATCAGTGCACCAAGATAACATATTATTGACCTCTTGCTGGGCAACTACATTCACATTATCGGCACAAGAAATGAGGTGATTAGTATCATCTGCATACATAATTATTTCACCCTGTCTGACACGGGTAGGAAGGTCATTAATACCCAGACAGCACATAAAATTTTGTATCTGTATACGACGGTGGACAAACAGGATACGAGAATTGCCATTTGAAATGTTCGCAAGAGAATTTTATGAATATGCAAGCACTAGTTCTCGAGAGAATGAGCATACATTTTAAGTTTCCCCTTGCACATAACATACAGAATTAAACAACGTAATTAATGCGCATACTTCTTTGCAAGAAGGATAAATAACTTTAAGAGATATTAGTATCCGCTCGTACATAATTGGTACAGGATACTAGTATCTTGTCCTGACAGGTCTTGTACACGGTGCGATGGAACTATTTGCAGGCGCGGAGGCTCACTTTGGAGCGGTCACCGACTCGTTCGCCGTTTGTTTACATATGAGAGTTTGTGACTGTGCTTCTCAATACACTAGTCGGAAATCAGAAGTATTTACTTACAAATCATTTTAAAAGTTGCGTGAAGTACCCTACATTCGTATTTCTGGTAATTGTAGTGAAAAATAGGTTTATTTTTACTCTGGTGGTATTATTTTTCGTGCATCGTCATTTTATGTGCAGTTCTTTGTGTTGAAACTCATCATCCAAGACATGTCATCATCCATCATATTCATACGGAAAGTTTTCCTGGAGGATTTCCACTCATTTAGATAGCCAGATTAATTACCAACTAAGTGTTTTCGGTGACAGATACTGATTTCATTATATCGAAGTCATTATTTGGCTATAAGACTGTGATATATAGGGTTTTTTAAAAGGAGCAATGCCCACTTGTCGGCGGTTTTCAAGATTGTGGAGTTCTAAAAAAGAGAATCCTGGCAAAGAAAGGAATCTCATTGTGAAAGAAAGGTGAGTGGATTTAATTATGTTGAATATCAATTTCAATATCTATTTTGGAGGCTTGATGCAAGCATTTTAATGTTGGAGACATTAATGTGTTGTCTTTCAATTCGTGGATGTGCTGGAACACATTATTAAGCTGATAATGAGAGAAACTAATAATTTCATATCTTTGTAGCATGAGAAAATTGTGATAATGATAAATGATCCAGTGATTTGTTTCAAATCGCTCTTAATTTGGCCAATGTTATTGTAATTCCAATTACTGTTGTCAGAGTTAACTTTAATATTATTTTCATTTAGGCGTCGTGTTTCAAAGTTATTCTCCCCCCGACGATGTGTAGTTCTCTCATTTAAAGATCTTTTATGTTCTTCTTATACTCGTTGGAAGAAGTTAATTTAACGCAATCCTCTCAGAATTCATAATACAATTGCTAGACTAGATTTTTGCTGACACAATTCGAATTAAGGATTAATTGACACGATTAATTAATTAATCGGTAATGATCCTCACTGGCTTTTCTTAACGCATAGGTACGCATTAAAGATACATTGTCTGTGTAATTTCGAATTCAGTGTTATTAGCATTTTTAATATGCATACAAAACGTTCTTTGATGCGGAAGGAAGACCGTGAATGTAGGAAGTGTACTTTCGTGTATTTCAGAAAAATGTGCACATGCGATGGTGTAGAAACCCATTCCAAAGCAGTGATATAAGTTTTTAATGGGCTATATATATTTCAATTACAGGTGGATGTGCTTAACTACTTGAAATGACTGCATTCATAGTTATTTTAAACTTAATAAGGAAGGAGATACGTACGAAACAAGAAATGTTGATTTTAGCTTGGACACATTCTGACATGTGCATCAAAGACTATTATGTATTTTTTGCTTTAAATAAAAATGAAGGTACATAAATATATACGTATATCTTATTTATTCTTTCTTTCCTATCCCACACTTATTATTATTGCCTTCTTCTGATGTTTGTGGGGTAATTAGGAATATTTTACCTGACTATGGAA
This sequence comes from Pyrrhosoma nymphula, assembly GCA_963573305.1. Classification (NCBI taxonomy): domain Eukaryota; kingdom Metazoa; phylum Arthropoda; class Insecta; order Odonata; family Coenagrionidae; genus Pyrrhosoma; species Pyrrhosoma nymphula. Next base: position 63,682,843 of record OY754330.1, on the reverse strand, counting down.
GTGTCCAGCAGATTATAGGATTGTGTGCTATTTCGGCAATTTAACGAGTAATTAGGCATTTGTGCATCTGAAATTCATTGGAAAAATATTAATATTTAAAAGCTAGTGAAAAAATGTGGATGACATCGGCTATTTGGTATTCCTGCGCGCCTAGCAGTCGTATCCTTTCGTACACGGTTCGTAGCTGACATTTGACTAATAATTATCGCGTTCGTACACGGTTTGGTATTGGATCGTATCTAGATACGAAAGGATACAACGGGTACTAGTATCCAGTTCGTCACTGGATGGTATCTGCATACGAATTAGATACGACGGAATCTGTGCTATCTGGGTATATAATAAGATAAGAAGAGGGCCCAATACTGAGCCCTGTGGTACACCTTTGGAAATGTGTGTTTTTTCTGAGGAAACCTTAGAAGAGTTTATGTAAACAAATTGGGTTCGACAAAAAAGAAAGGATTTCAGCCAATCATTGGCTATACCAGATATTCCATAATAATGCAGCTTCTTCAGCAGAATTACATGGTCAACACTGTCAAAAGCTTTTTTTAAATCATAAAAAATTCCTATGGTCTCAATATGTGCATCCAAACCCTGAAGAATCAGATCAATAAATTTATAAATGGCTGTTTCAGTACTTTTTCCCTTTAAGAAATCCATAAAATCTGTCCTTTCCTAATAAGAAATACAGGCATATACGTACAAATAAAAAACAGGCTTTCAAGATGATCATGATATAATTCATCTTTTATATCTTCATAACACCTACAAACATGAACATTGTACAGCTAAAAATATTATAGATGCAAATCAGGGCAATACTCACCAGAAAACAGAGTCCCTAAGCCCCATTATTTTCATTCCTTCTTTGATTTTGTTTTCTTTTTCACCAACTATCAAAATTAAGAGGTACGTAATAAACTGGGACAGAGCCATAACCATATACAGTGGAATTACAACACGAAACGCCACCATCCAACCTGTGAAGTAATTACACATAATGATGTAATTGAATAGCAAAATATAGCACAACTTTGCAGGATAATTACAGGTAAGAAAAAGTTCAAACATATTGTACTATAGCATCACCTAGTGCATAATTATATACATATTTTTAAAATCTCCAACCTATGTTTTACACAATTTTGATAATGAAACTGAAAATGCATATTTATCGGCGTATAACACACATCATCATATAACATGCACCGTGATTTTAAGAAGGAAATTTGGATAAAAAACTAAAATTTTATATAAAAGAATTGGGAGCTCTGAATTTTTTTGGATAAATCAATGCCCAAATTTATTAATATGTACACTTAAACAGTTTCAGACAAGTGATATGAAATAAAAAGTACCTTTTGCAATGAAAAAAATGTAGCAATTGGGTAAAAATAAAACTCAAAAAGTATTAGAAAAGTATAAAACTAATACACAAACTTTAATCATAATCACTGCTCTCTTGGAAACCAAGAAACTCATTGTCTTCACTGCTGTCTTCCAAATGAAACTCAACATTGCTTACACTATCTTCACAAAACCGTTCATCCTCTGTGCCACTCAAAGCATTGATTATGCCAAATTTTTTTAAAGACTTTATGAAACTCTTCTGTTTCACTGCATCCCATGATGCCTTTACCCACTGGCACAATTTTGAAATGCTAGCTCTTTTTATTTGTACAGAATTTGTAAGCTCATGTTGATTTTCATCACTCAAATTTATTCCATTCTTCATGCATAAAAGCTTTGAAGAGCTGGTTAATAGAAACATTGAATATGGCTGTAACTGTGATGTAAGTCCAGCAGAAATAACTACTACATATATCTGTTTTACACTTTAGCAATTGCCTCTGTTTTTTCAGTAATATGAGATTTAAATACTGCTAACAAAAAGAAAGATGACTTCTTTAACAAACCACCTGCATGCTTCCCCCACACATTTTTAATTCAAAGCTTCAAGCCATCATCATCCACCCGACCTTAAGGATGAGTGTGCACATGCATGTCAATTGGTATGTTCTCCTTTGGTAATGTTTTCCTTTTAAAAATTACCAATGGTGGTAGTTTATTTTCATCTGCAGAGCAAGCATGAACAACAGTGTAATGATTTTTTTCATGCTCTGAAGCTTTGATAATTACTGTCTTAGCACCCTTTGATTTCACAATTTTATTTGAAGGAACATGGAAAGTGAGGGGTACTTCATCTATGCTGCCAATTAGACCCAATTCAAAATTTCTTTGATAATCCTTTCTTTAATAACAAACCTATGAAAATTTATTATCTTTGTTTCATCTTCATCTGACATATGCTTCACAATCTGGCTTCTAACTCACATCCGTAACTGTTGACACTTCATAAATCTTTGGCACCATGATGCTGTCCCCTACAAATCCTGTAATTGTAATGCTTTGCTGATTTTCACTGCTTGAATAATTACCGTCATTCCATCTTAAGTCGGACAGGGGGTGTGGAGTCGGACACTGAGCAGAGCTGTCATAAAAATGTTGTGAAATCATTACAGTTCGTGCCACGTAAACCCGTTGCATAGTATCGCGTGACATACATTGTATGCTACGAGATACTATGTAACGGGTTTACATGGCACTAACTGTAATGATTTCACAACATTTTTATGACAGCTTTGCTCAGTGTCCGACTCCACACCCCCTGTCCGACTTAAGACGGAATGATGGTATAGTTTTAGTTGATAGAGCAATGCTCGATTTTCTTTGATTAAGTACAAATTCCTTTAGTTTTGCTTCCAATTGCACAACAATCGCATTTCGTATTTCTTAATATCTCCATTTCATCTTTCTTTCTTTCTTCACCATTCTTGAATTGTGCATCCAAAAAGTTCTTTTCGGGAGATGAGGTATTCTCTAAATAAAATATCAAAAAAGGCGCTTAGACTGAATTTAAAATGAATATGACCCTTTTTATTTTATTGAGTATGAATGAAAATGTAATGCACAAATAAAACACACAGGTATATAATATCGGGCCTAAATTTTAGAGAAAAAATCATGTTATACACCCATAAATATAGTATGAAATTCGAGCTTGATCTGCCATTTACATATTAGTAACCAAACAAACTTACTGGGCCAATAAATTATCATTGCAGAAATTACAATTACCTAAGCATTGTCAATAGAGATGGGAAATTTACCGTAATTTTCATCTGAGGTAAATTACCACGGTAAATTACGGTAATTTTTGAAAATTACCATAATTTTCCACTATTTTTTAATTTTAAGCAATTAAAAGCAAATGTATGGTTACATAAGAAAGCCAATAGCAAAAGGAACGGAATAAAGGGGTTTAAACCATACCTAATACAACATTAATCTATTAGAAATTTTTAAATTTGTAAAAAGAACTACAGCTGCAACACGCAATCTCGCTTTCTTTTGTCAAAGTATGAGAAATTTTCAAGAAGAATATTCTAATGCATTACTCTATAATGTTGTAATTTAAGTAAAATATTCCAAAAATGAGTTGCACATGCCTCAATTTATTATTAAACACATAGGAAATGTGAACTTGGCTTAAAAGAACATGTTGGGAATTTATCTGTACGAAAAATCATCTCAAACATAGGTGAATTATCTAGAAAATTATGGAATTTTCAAGGGACGCTGCAAATTATGAAAAATACCGTGGTAATTTACAAAAATTACCGAGGTAATTTTCAGAGTAGCCCATCTCTAGTTGTCAAGGGGCTACCTTAAAAAGGTTATAAAACCTAAATGCTAGGTAACATATACACCCAGTCCTCGATTAACGCTCTTAATTCATTCCAAGAAACTCGGGCGCTAATTGAAACAGCGCTATTCGAAGCATAAAAATGCACAAGGAATAATGCTATGACAAATAATGCGTTCCCAAGTTTCTATTGAATGATTTGAAACTGTACTATTATTCATGGTATTTTTTATTTGTTTCGTTATGTTTGCATTTGTGTTATAAATGTATATCTGCCTTTTTCCTGTCTTCCTTTTAGTGTCCTGGTTAGTCTGTGGCAAATGTGTGCAGTTGAGGAATTACAACAGGAGATCCTGACCACATGAGAACCTAAGACACCACTGTGGAATGTTTGGATAAATGACTCAAATGACCTTTGTTGATGTTGCACGCTCAAGCTATTGGAAGTTCATTCTTGTCTCATCCTGGACCATTGTATTTAATTTGTTTTGCCGCTGATAATATAATAACTCTAAATTAACCATACGGTTTCACGTACCTATGTGAAATAAATGTTTTACCCTGCATCAATAGCAAGCATAAAATTTGGTTGTCATTATGCCTCCTCCAATTCCCCCTTTAGAAGCTGTTAGCAATATATGCTTGGGGCCAGCTTGATCTTGATCAACATCGTAACGTTTCACATGCCTCGGACTCAAACCACAAGGAAGAAATTTGTTGAGAATGCGACTATGTACCAATGATGATGACATAGATAATTTTCCCATTAAATAATCATTGTTCACTACAAATTATTTGAGTTTTTTTGTTATGTTAAATCTCGGTAGGAAAAATCCCCACATAATGTTCAATTGTAAAAATTACCAAAATACAATTGTACTGTACAATTGTAAAATTTAAAGTAGCAAACTTAGTGTACAATTGTAAAATTTAAAGTAGCAAACTTAGTGTAGGCTTAGGCTTTTGTCTGTTGCAGGTGTTAATATGTAACTTAGATAATCTAAAACACTAGCGTAACTTAGTGTATAACAATAAAATGACTATTGGGACTAAACATCCCCCGCCTACATTGTAATCCGAGCATAAATTCGTGGTTTTAAGATTCAACTTAATTAAAGAGTGTAGTAATTTCTGGTGAAACAATTAGGTAACTAAAAACTGGTACTGAAAGTTTATTATTGCTAATCCCTGCTGATAACATCCCTGCGCATGCGCCACTTGCCGACACTACACGTCTTTACGATGAAGAATCGTGAACTATGGACAGAGATGCGAGAAAAAGTATTTCTTGAACAACATCATCTGTCGTTATTAGCTAATTGTTGCGGAATAATTACTTTGCTTTTTCCGACCATAATAATCCTTCGTCACGAAAGTAGGACTTCTGTGGAATTTGCGGCACCTTATGATCGACAGAATGCCCTCAAGTCCATCAGATACAGTAAAAACTAGGGCATCCATGGGAAATCAAGGAAAATTTTTGGAATTTCGACTGTTGAGACGTCTTTTAGGAATAATTTCGACAGATATGGCTACATAAGCTACTAATGTCTTCCTTATCGGGTGCATCGATTGCTTTAAATTTTTACGAAATACCATGAAAGTTTTGGAGAGTTCTAATGTGAAACGCCAGCGCTAATGGGAACAAAATGGCACAAAATTTTATACAGCATTAATGCGAAACAGTGCTAATCGAGTCAGCGCTATTCGAGGACTGGGTGTACATATTCTCAAAAACCTACAAAAAATTTTTACATAAGTTATTTACTTAAAAAGGAATTTCAGCAACTCATTTTTAAAACCAATCCATTTCATTTGCTAATTAATCAAGATTTATCAAAGCATAATTAAAAATAGCAACATAGAAACATTTAAAACTCTAATGAAAGAAACAAATTACCTCCTGTATATGCTTCCTTAGGTAATAGCTCCAGCTGTATGTCAGGTACTTCTATATCAGTGCGATCTGAATCCAGCTAAAAATAACATGATAAATGAAACATAAATAACAAGTTGATAGCAACAATCCAACAACATTTCTCAAATAAGCTAATATTACACCGAAGATGGTGAAATTCGCCATGGCAAAATGATTTGACTTGACCGGGATTCAAACCCGGATCTCCCAATTGCCGGTCAGGTGTGTTATCCAGTTACACCACCAAGCCATCTTAATTCAAGGTGAACTTCAGCGGGGGTTTATGCAAACAAGATGTTCTCAAACAAGATTTCACCGTCTTTGGTGTATAACTTCGCACCCGTGTGCGTGACTGGGTACCACATCATTTGTAAACGCAATGATTGAAAAGCTAATATTAATTGGCAGGTTGGAATGCATACATTTGAACACCTAGAGATAAAAAAAATATTTAATGTTAATTTTCGCAGTTTTACCTACTTAACACATATTTAACAAAAGAATATGTAGGTACTCTAAGGTAGGTGACCAAACTCCTATACTGAGTATGCCATATATTTAATAATTTCAAACCAGTTGCACTCTTGCCTTGCCTGCACATCATTATCATTATATTATACAATCAAGAATTTTGCAGGAAAAGGTGGCAAACAATATCAGCATCATGTTTTGGATTTAGTTCTCCTCTTATCTCAAAGATGGGTATCACATGAGCTTCCCGTCCTCATAATAAATTATAGATTATGATAATGAACAAGCAATCTTTAAATTGCAAAGGTACTATAATGATTATAGGATTTTTGGTTGCTTAACATATTTAGTTCAGAGCACGTCTGTTGACATGGTCCCGTCTAAGCCGATCTACGGGACCATGTCAATTGACGTGGTCCTTTAAACTTAAGGTCCTTTAAAAAATGGGATCCAATTCTTGGGTCTTCCCTAAATCTGTGACCCGCATTGAATGTGTTAAGCGAAGGGGCATGCCATTTAGTGCATCCTAATAAATGCTCATTCATTTGGCTAAAATCTTCCTGTGAAGGTGATACATACTTAGAAAATTACATTTTTAATGGAATACTGTTAACGCCATTCACGCATTGATCGTCAAGGTACTGATATTTGATCTAATTCTCTTCAGTCACTGATGTGATTACTTAAAAAAATATATGATTAAAAAAATGAGAGACTTGCCCGTATTTTTGTGTAGTCTAGAAGAGTCTGAACAGCAACAAACCCTGAATAATAATACTTATTTACTGGACAGCTATTCCCAGTTTCAATTGGAATAACTCCACTCCAGTGACCAGTTCCTTGCCTACATACAGCTGGTGAGGCAAAGAGTTCTCCAGTCGGAGGGGTGGCATTGAATGTTGGATTTGTGCGAATCTGCAATTGAAACAACATGCCTCCAATTAATGAGAGAAAACACACAGACCAATGCACCTCACATACCCCAGAACAGAACCAAATTTAAAAATACACAGAACCAAATTTGAATGAGAAAAAATCTAAGAAAAAAGATGAACATCTATAACAATGGCAGGGATGGATCATAATAATAATAATAATAATAATAATTGCGTCTTTATTTAATCAAGTGTATTTAGGACCATTGGGTCCTCTCTTACAATAAACTTGAACAATCACAAACATCCATGTCCTGGGAGGAGAAAAATCCTCCCCTGGCGGGATTCGAACCCGCGACCTTTGGGTTGGCAGGCGAGGACGTATCCCCGCCACCACCGAGGCCGACGACGAGGCCATCATAGTCAGATGTAGACATGAATTTGTGTTCTCATTGAGGACACATACTGAGAATTTGCAGAAATTATAGTATTCTGGGTTCACCCTGTGATGCTTTCTGTGATAAGTGAGCAATTGAATGTTCATGAGGGAGCAATGGCATGGTTTAAGGCATGCATGGTTTAAGGCACTGAAAATTAACTGTTTATATTTTATAGAGAAAGGGAAGTCTACTTTCCAAATTATGTAAAATGAAGAATTTCACTTGTAATTGGGAAGCCTGTGGAGAGTTAACCAGATCATTTTGCCAGAAAAGAACAAAATCTTTCATGTCTATAAATATAATTTCCTTTCCTCATCATTTGCTGGCCATATATTTCCAAGACGTGATAAAACTCATAAGTATACAAGTCAACTGAACTTGCCTCATATTCCAATCGACCTGGGAATGTAGGGTCTGATGCAAAGATTACGGCTATTGGGATGGAGGTCGGCTCAGCCCAATATGCACGACTTAACTCCTCTGGAGTTTCGAAGTAGATGAATGAGATTGGTTGGACACCAGGTTCTTTGTGCATCGTCTGCCAAAGCGTGTTGACCTGCTCCATGAAAGCCTGTGCCTCTGTTGCATTCGGCACGACGGCCAATGTGTGGTTTTTGAACTTGTTGAAGTGCTCAAAGAGCCTGGCTTCTCCTCGTGGAACATCCATCACCGGGAAGTTAGGATTGGGTATAATCAACTTTATCAGTATGAGAATACCGAGAAAATAAAGTGGAAGAAGAATCTCCTGAAAGAAGGAAAAAGAGTTGTCATCAGAAAAAAATTGTAATCTACAGCACAAACATAAAGATGTATTTACCTGCATCAATACATTTCTTAATGCTTCAAGAACATCACACCTTTATAGTATAACTCATGCAAAAGAAGTCACTGGAAATAAATTAAAAATTGATGGGAATAGGTGAACTTCATACTTTTTTTATGATTTCAGGCATGACTTCATGGAGGTGATAGATATGCAATGTAATTTTTAAAACTTTGTCCTTTTCCACAGTATATTCATTTCTGTACCCGGTTTTACCTTGATTGGGCTGTAAGATGCCTCACCAAGGTGAAAATGGCCACACAAACAAATTTACTGGAAAATCACAAAGTTTTATCATAACAATGAGCTTTATACTCACTACACCTCTCCTCCACTATCTCACAATTCAAAATGACAATTTTCAACCAATTCTGAAGTTTCCATGTCCTGATTCACTACTTATTTATTTCCTGAACCCCCAAAATAGCTCTACTGGCCTTTTATATCAGGTGCTTCAACAAGTAACAATGAAGGAACACTAACACCCATGTCCTGAGTGGTGAAAAATCCACCTAGGCAGGACTCGAACCTGTGACCCTTAGATTAGCAGGGGAGGACTTTACCCTGTTGCCACCAAGGCCAATTATTGTGTATGGTTCCTGCATAAAGCCTTGCTATTAAGACAACAGTGCTGATTGAAGGCCGGCTATTCCGTCTTGCCACATTGCTCAAAAACATTTTTCCAGCTATCCTACAAGCTTCTTCACTAGGTTTTGGTAGACCCAGGTCGAAGAAGTCTGCAGGATAACCACTGCAATAAAATGGAACGATGAGAATGAAAGCCCTGAAGATGGAATATTTAGCCTCTTGTGAAAGCCTTCATCATGGCAGTGCTGCTTAAATGAAAATACAAACTTGTGTGGTTCCACTGATTCAAAGGCTGGCGGAGGAGAAATGAAGTTTTTAAGGGAAATGAGAAGGGAATTGGAGCCTTCAGATGACTGGGGCCATTGAAATAAAGAGGGCTATGGCCTAATGAGACTTTGAAGAGACGAAAATGTGACCAGAAAAGGATAATAGGAGTGGTGTGGCTACATGACCATAAAGGTCAATGTATGAACATATTGCTTCTGACTTGAATGGTTTAGGAGTTTATTTTGTGGAATTTACTAGGCATTATTAAATAAATTAACTTTAAATAATCCACATTTTTATTATTTGAAACCCCAACGTAATGTTCAAGGAAGATTTTTTTTCCTCAAGCTTCTTTACTGAAATTTAGCTATCAACATACATTTCAGAATCCTACTTATGTGATAATGAGAAAAACAGGTTGCTGTGAGTTAAGAAATGCTTTTTAGCTCCTTCAAAGTCTCCTGTCTGCTGTTCTTTAGACCCACTAAGACCCTTAAATGAGGAAGGTGCAAGACCCTCAGTATGATGAGACCATGATAAACCTCTTCATTTCAGTTAGCCCTTATCCAGAGGCTCAGATTCATGCCTCCTTCCCATTGAACTTCTTCCTCCGTCCAACAACATTAAAATCAGTGTAACTACATTATTTTCATTTGAGTGGCTCTACTATGGCAATAGCAAGACTGTTTCCCACACCTGTATACATCGAAAGCATAGCCAAGGAAAATTAATCAGAAACAAATACATCTACCACATGGATTCACAAAAAAATTCAACAATTAATTTTATGTTTTTGCATGAGTTAGTATAAAAAGTTATGAAGAGAGTAGTAGATATGTAATAGAGTTTCCAGGTTAACTGGCAAAATAAATTCAGCCAGTCACTAATAATAATGAATAAATCAATATGTAAGCACTATGGAAACAACTTTATTAAGTTTTCATTGATTTATTAATGTCTTATAACCTGATTATTGAGAGAAAACAGAGACTTTTAAACACCGGTGAATTTGAAATGCCTCAAACTGTTACTGAATCACACAGGTTTCACCGCCAAATTCACTCAAAAGCTTTTGCCATAAAAAAATTCTTTGAGCAATAAAAGAATGCCAAACACATTAGTAATTTAAAATACATACACAGCCATTGAGTGGTCGCACACTACTATGGCTTCCCTAAACTCTCTCCTGATCTTGTTCTCCGCTGAGCTGCTGAATAATCCTTTTATCAGATACTATTCCTATGGCTTCCAGCATCATGTGGTGGAAACATTTACCCCATAAATTATTGCACATAAGTAAATTTTGACTTTAAGTAGATATGTATTACTGTTTTCACAACAAGATATCAAAAAAGGGAAAACACTTGCACACAATCACAAAAGTATACTTCCAATCAAAAGCCACCGTTGGATTTTACCCAGCTAATATTTCCATTACAAAAATCAGAGCTTTCTGCAAAGATGCACTGGTCAGTAGTACAAATGATGCACCCACATGACAATATCAACATTGGCCTTGAAATGACAAATAAAAAAATGGAAGAAAGTGGTCTCTACAAATAAAATAGCACATATGCCAATATGATTTCAGTGGTCATAAACACTGCTAGCCAACTTTCCTGAAATAAATCTGAACAGTTTTTTAATGAAAAACTTGAGACACCAAAATAATGGTTAATGGTTTCAAAAGGAGTTAACTGAAAACCATTTAAACTGATTCATTCAAATATCCAAATCCACGATGATGAAATCACTTGACATGCAAGTGAATGTTCCTGGGTTATCTTTTAGACCCTACCACCTAGCTAATGGGTATAATGTTCTGCAGATGACAACAAAATGATACCTAACTTTTACAGATAATTTGGATTCCATGATACCTATCTAATTTTGGAGGAAAACCTTGCAAACTGGGAATGGTAAAATTCATATAGGAGAAAAGCAGACTATGCTCAGGGCTGATGAGAACACAAATATTTATATATTTTTTCCCTTCCCCAAAATTTTTCAAACTTTTTTTTTCTTATCCAAGATATGTGCCCAGTATTGCTGAACTATGCAATCAGATCTCTACTCAAAGGAGAATCAAGGATTAAAGGCAAATGAGTGAGCTAACATGGGTTCAAGGATTAATCTTCACAATATATTGTCAGGGAGGTCAGGGATTCTCAAGGCCAGTATTTTAAAATAATAGAAAACCTAGATAAGCAAATTAACTAATATTAGAATCCATTTTGATTAAATGAAATAAACTACTGATTTTTTCAGTAAAAAATTGTTTTTTCAAGAATCAAAAAACAATATAAAGAAAAAATCTGCATATATGTATGAATTCTTTCTAGCATGATCTATATGAAACACAATGCTCTCGGTAAGCAAACAAAAAGTAAGTGTATGGCACCATTGAATTTATGGTGAGCTTAAATAAAGATCAGAAATAATTACTTCATAGCAGAGAAATAAATGGATATTTGATTGGATACTTGGGTTTTTTGCAAATTAATGTATGAAAGTGTGCATACATAATGTCACCCAAAGGTTATTTTCCTCATTACAAGACTAAGATATCTCATGTAACTGATTTGCACTCCATGGAGTCAAAAGCAAAAATTCCACAGAGGAAAAATCATTTGTCCTGACAGGGACTCACACCAGGAACCTGAATATTGTGCCAAGTGCTCCATAAGGCATTTTGTAGGCTTTAAGGTCACAAAAATCCACAGTGGAACATTATGCCTAAGTATTTTTTTACTGGGTAAAGCACTTGGTGTGATATCAAGGGATCCAGGTTTGAGTACTAGTCAATGACAATATTTTTTTCCTCTGAACAATTATCGCACTTGTGGATGACTTCATGAAGGAAATGCCAATGAAATCATGCTGAATAAATGTTATCAGGTGCAATGGATTAGAAAAGAAGGTATTATATCAGAAGAGGTGTCTAGTGACAATTAGCAACACTACATTGTAAGTAAGGGAGCACTTCCTTTAAACATATTTTAACTCCACAAGGTGTATTGTAAGAAAGGGAAGCGATGCGAACACAATTAACAGGGTTTATTGGGAAGACAAGGGAAGTTCACTGGGGAACGTTTGACCTGACCTGTTAACATAATCCCGTACTTTGGGGCGGCCGAGTTTAAAGGAGGAAGAGCAGGGGAAGAGGGGAGAGAGGGGAAGAAGGGAGGAAGTCGTGGCATAGCTGTCGATCGCTCTATTGCCTGTCAGCTGTGAGGGGAGACGGAAGCTCTCTTCTTAATACGACATCGAGAAAGAAGGTTGCCTTGCTCGGCACATCACCGCACTGTGGGCGCACGTACCTGCAGTCATCAGGAGGAGCCGAGTAACTTGGCGCTCTTTCTCTCTTTAATTTGCTGCCGAGAGAACGAGGGGAGAAGCAGATGCCTGAATCATCGTGCCTTGCTCTTCATGGAGGGAACGTCGAAGACGTCGCCAAATTACTTCCCTGTTCCGGAGCCACGGCAGTCCTACGACTTATAGTGTGAGGCCCAAGTACATATCCCTTTCCGATCCCTGGTCAGAACCTCGTGAAAATCGAGTTAAACATTCATGTTGCTTGTTGTGAAGTTGTGTACTTTAGTCTGGGTGGGATAAAATTTTTGAAGTTCCCTTGTGTTGTTTAATTAATTGGGTGTGACTGCCTCACAGGTTGTTTATGCATTTCCTTACGTTTTGCTTTGCTCTCTTCAGGAACAGTTATCAAGGTGTGAGCAATAGTAGATTTATTAGTTTTGTTAATGAAGGGAATCCTTTTTTTTATTGGGTAGATGTGTTTAAATGGTTTAAGAATTTAATAAACTGTGTTAAACAGTGCAATGCATCTGAAACCAATACCTTGATTCCCGTGTATGAGACTCGTTAAGGAGGACCTATTTAACATCCCTTTTTTCTACTGCGCTAGCCTGGTATTCATAAAGTGACCGTGGGATAGGCGCTTGTACAGTTACAATATGTAAGAAGCATGATCTCATATGTCAGAACAAAGAACACTGGAGGTAATAGAAAATTGGCATTGTTGAATAATGATGAAGATCAATGGATGGAGATAATCAACAATGAAGAAGTCCAGTAAAGAATTGGTGAAAGGTGCTTAACACTTAGATGCTCAATGTGCAGATAATTAGGCTCTTAAAATCAGTTTTCTTGATTAGGTAACCTTTATCAGCCGGAATTAAATCCTGGTGTATTCGCCTAGCTGCCGGATTTAAATAGACAAATGCCCAGAGTCGGGATGTTTTGGGCACTCACGGCATGCAGCGAATACATTTAAAGGGACTTTTTGGGCACACTGAACGTTTAAAGGTTAAACTTTTTTCAAATTAATATGTTATGCCTTTTCTCATGTTAATGTTATGTTAAAACAGTATTTATTATGAGCATCTGCAAAAACATTTTAAACATACACAGGGCAACAAGGTACTCCAAAGGATTACATCATATTCAAGTGACAGACAACAAGTTGTAAGCTATTCATATTGGGGCACCAATATGACACTAACAATCAAGTCATATTCTACGAGCACAAATTGTGGTGTTCCTCAAGGGTCCATTTTAGGCCCTCTCCTCTTTCTCCTTTTCATTAATGACCTACTCACCTATCCTGCTGCAAAACTATAGAGTAAGCTGATAATACCTCTGCCATAGTTACAGCAGATAATGCAAGTAATTCAATCAGATACACAAACACTACTGTCCAGGAGATGTATCGGGGGTTCAAAATTAACAACATAATTAACAAAGATAAAACGTCACTTATTCAATTCTGGAGTAAGAATGACAAGGAAAGAACCTTAAATTGACAATGTTAATGACTTAAACAAGGCTACTACCATCTAGTTTTTGGGGCTTCAAATAACTGAAAACCTTGAGAAGTTCTTGAAACTGGGAAAAAAATATCTGTTGATATTTTTATGATCAGAAAATTAACTCCCACAGTGTCTAAAAATGTTACATTATGCTAAAGTGCATTCAATATTTCATATGCAATTATATTCTGGGGTAACTCCACTGTAGCTAACAGAGCTTTATCTGCCCAGAAACAAGCTGTTAAAGCCACATACTCCTTACACATGGTAAACCGCTTATCATACAAGCAAATATAGGTATTAACACTGACCTCAGTCTATATTCAGTCATGTGTAAGCTTTGAAAAGAGAATCCTGGTAAATTCCCAATGAACTCCTAATATCATGACCACTCCACCCATTCCAAAAACAATATATGTACACCTAAGTCAGTACTCATACTCTTTCTGTGCTCGGGGCCCTTGTCACCCAACCACAATTTTGTTTAATTAATTACCAAATGACATAAAACCTCCTCCTCTCTCCTGCCACCTTAAAAAGGAGAGTAAAAAAATTTCTTATTAAAAAACCCTATTATGATGTAAAAGAATATTTAAATGATGTACTTTGATGTAACATTTCAAATGAATTATGCTTCATCATACTGTATCTTGGTATAATTGTATTGATCAACAGAGCATTTATTTGTGTCACAATATTTTATGAAATGATATTTCAGATTTTTGCATGTTATTATGTTATTCGGTGCATATGTCCTCTGTCCCACATTGAGGTAACCATGCATGTCAACTCCCACCACAACCCGCATCAAAAAGTTGGAGTAATGAAAACCATCTTCCACCGAGCTCTTCAGATTGCTGACTCAGCCTCCATCACCCATGAAAAGGAGTATTTACTGAAGACCTTCAAGAGGAATGGCTTTCAGATAAAATTGATCCTCAAGACCGCAGGGAAAGAGGAGGATTAAGAATTGTTGGCTCTTAAGGACCTCGCAAGATACGCCAAAGTTGAAGCCGGCATCCTATGCCGTCTTACCGTATGTTGCAGGAACCACGGAGAAGATAGCCAGAGTACTCTGGAAATTTGACAAAGTGACAAGAAACAGTTGTGCAACCAAAATATCCAGCCTACTGTGCCGACACCAGGACCAACTACCCAAGGGCTCACTAGGAGGAGTTTACAAAGCTAAATGCGAATGTGGAAAATCTTACATAAGCCAAACTTCCTGAGTGCTGAAGTGTCACATCTCCTAACACTAGGGAACCATCAAAAATAGACAATCTAACCAGTCAGCCACTGCGGAGCACACATGGAGCATCCCATCTGTAACATGGATTTGGAGGAGGCAAAAATCATCGCGAAAGAGACTTGGTACTTCCCCAGGTTGATTAGGGAAGCCATCGAAATAGCCAAACACCAAAACAATGTCAACAGAGAAGATGGATACATGTTTTCGACCACTTGGAAGTGAGTTTTCCAAAAAAAAGGCGGGAAAAAATGGGATCGGATTAGTGGCTATGATGCTTGTGGATGATGTGTGTGGAATGACCCAGGGATGGCAGCCTTCTGCATGCACTCTGTAAGTGGGCCAGAATACATTTGGTGCTATTCAACAGTGAGCCCTTAACTCCACCAAGCACACTTATGATGAGGACTACTAGTTTTACAGAGTTTCTGGTGTACATCTGCCTACGTTCAAACAGCAGTTCTTGGTAATTATTCTGCTTTTCCACCTCCTTTGCATCCATATTCGTTTCAGCCAGACCTGAAAACTTGACCACGAACATGGTGTACAAGAGGTGGTCAACAACGCTGCTCTGTAGCTGTTACTTTTCCACCTTAGACACCATTGCATCACCGACAAAACACCTGTGCTGCCCTATGCCCCTGGATCACGTGTCATGGAGAACAAGTGAATAATCTGGTGGAATTATTCCTTTTCTACCACCATGTAGTTGGAGGGGACAAAGCCTGATATCATTCTCCTTGACCACTTCTTGTCCACTATTATAATTGGGTTCAAAAAGGAATTTTCCCAATTTCCGGATCACGTTTTCCCTGGGTGAAAAGGGAAATACTAAGTGGACATTCCCTGGAACACGTGGGAAGGAATTCCTTCCCATAAACACTGCTCGACACCTGCTGGAGAAGTGCTGGCAATAAAAATAGGAGGAATAGAGTAAGAAATGAGTATGTGGATTATAAGAATACATAGGACAGGAGCATACTTGGTTGCTACACCCGTGATTAACCCTTTCGTAGCGGTCAACCTGCAGAGAATTCCCAGCCCCTGTGTGGTGAAAAAGTGAATGGTGGGTAGGAATGACCTTGACAACAGAATGAAGGAGCTACCTTCACAGCAGTCCACCGGGCGAACATAGCTCCTATGTTCACAGCAGTGAAAGGGTTAGAGAAAGAATGAAAAAAAAAATACACAAGATAAAAGTGAGAGGCAAGAATAGATAGGAAGGACGAAGAAAATTATGGTTTGAGGCAGTAGAACTCTCAATACGATGAATATTTGAAACTTTAGGAACAAGAGCATGTGTGAGAAATGCTACATCACACATACATGAGAGATTTGAGGATTGGGCAGTGTAAAAAAAATAAGAGTTACAAATACAGTATTCTGGATCAACATCTAATTAGACTTTTTTACTATCACCATTCAAAACTAAAATGGCATGAAGGTAGAGGTGCATGTATGTTCACATGCAAAAGCTTTCTGGCATGGGTACTTCACTCTCATTTTAAGTTCACTATTAATGTAGAACTAAATGATAGCACGAAACATGATTATGAAGCTAAAATCCCTGAATAACGTCCTGGACCAATTTTGAAGTACATATAATGGGAGAAGGAATTTGATTTTCTTGCTGATAATACTCTTTTGAACAGAAAACTCTTTCCAAGCTAAGGTGGGAAATGAGGAATTCAGTGTGAAACAAGTATTCTCAATCAATAACTAATAGCAGCAAGAATATTTCACAAAACCAAACAAAATTACAAACTAACAATTCAAGGGCCAGCAAACCGTTGGTGAACTTTCACTCCAGAATCGATGACAAAATTTTATAAGTACGAGAATTCAGGCTCTATGAGAAAAATCACCAAGTGTAGCCTTGATGTGTGCTCCTTGACATCTAGTCCCAGATAGATTGTTGACAGCAGGAAAGAGTCGACGGAGGGTTTTTTTTCAACAAGGCCAAAGTGGAATGGGTGGGTATAGGATATACATATGTAATTGAGTGAAGTCAGGAGCTGGCTAGTGTGCCTACTGGGGTAATGCTGAGTCATGCCCTCATGCAATTTTGGGACGTAGTCATTATTGGCAAAATATCATTAGCGTGTATGTCAGCCGTGCCTCGGGCAAGTCCTTGGCTAATCCAACAGAGGGGATATATGTCCAAAGAGGGAATGGATGGGAAAGGGGAGGGGGAATGCATAAAAAATGCCACAATTTAAAGGGCTTGGGCATAATTATGTCTGCTTGTGTCGACTATGAGAGCAATGAGAGTTCATCACCTTGAACCAGCAAGAGATAATTCTACAGAGCTTAACACACAGTTGGATGATGACACAAGATGGAACAAATGCATAAAATAGGTCTCGCCTTATCTTAGAGAGAAATTTTCCTGCTGATGAAGAGGGGATTAAAATGGGGCCATAGTACAATATCATTAATGCAAAGTGATAGGAGAAAAATTCATACAAAATTTTGCAGTTGAATGTCTATTACACTTAACCAAACATGAGTCAAAGGAACCAATGCATTTCCGATGGTCTGACGAAGGTCTTGCAAGGCATGATACGAAACAACCAATTCAGTCAGCTAAGTTTCTAATGAATCCTGAATAGAAATTTTTCCTTTGTTGGCAAAACCTTATTACCACAGCAACTAAATAACTTACTTTGAAAAAGGATAGAAATGCAAAATTTGTACACTTGATGCCTTAGATATCACAACACTTCAGGTTGGTGTGATCACTATCACACACCAATCAACTTAGTAATGTCATTGGTCAGAACCCAAGAGGATTATGTATTTACTAATTATATTTCATTCTTGTAATTATCAAATACTTTTATTCCAATAAAGATTAATGTTAACTAATTTTGAACTACTTTCTAGAGGAATTTCAGTCAAAATGAGGGGGAGTTGAACATTGAATAAACTAAAGTACTTTGTGAAGTCCACAAAACATTATAATGCTAACCATTGTTTCCAATCTGGAGTCAGATGTATGTATGCACTACCTTTTGAGAAACACAAGCTTACCAACCATGCATATAAATCCGCACAGGTCTAGCTTATGAGTATGAGACAAGTGGCGTTTAAGTGGGCAGACTCATGTGAACTCACAGCAAAGATAAGAGATGGGATTTATGGTCAACTTTGTACTTGGCAGTCCAGCTTTGTTGAGCATGCCCAATGCAGAACTGTTTTAAAACCACTGTGTAAGCACTTGCCACTGTTTTGGATTTAGACAAAACTTCCAGCATTAACAATCGTCAAATTGATGAATGGTATGTTCTCCTAAATCATTACTGTACAAGATGAGTGCCTGAGAAAATACTCATGCATCCAAATTTAATGTTTATGATTTAAATATCTTACTGTTCCTTGTGTATGTATTTAATTTATTATTATTATTTTTTTCCTTCATGACTCCATGTAGCATGACACTACACTGAAGTCGATTTACTGTTTTAAATAAAACAAAGATAGTAAATTTCCACACAGTATATTATCAACCACAGTATATTAACAAACACCGACCAAGGTTTCGGCACGTAATGCCATTCTCAAGGTACATATTTCTCAAATGCTCCACATTATATACCCCGGGATGGAGGCCAGGGGGGGGGGGGGGGGGGGTGGGAGGTATTAAGTCACAGAGGGGGGGGGGGGAATACAAGAGGAAAAGGGTTTAAAGGTGGTTTAAAACAGAAAAGCCGTTGGTGGTGAAGGTCAGGAGGCATGGTCATCATATTGTCGGACGGGAGGGAGAACAAGGTTTAACAAAGGCGATCGATCATTAAAAACAACATCATTACATAACTTAGCCGGGCTATGAGTGATTTCATATTGTTCAAAGAAATCCAGCTTAGCCCCTTTGTTAACAATATGAAATCACTCATAGCCCGGCTAAGTTATGTAATGATGTTGTTTTTAATGATCGATCGCCTTTGTTAAACCTTGTTCTCCCTCCCGTCCGACAATATGATGACCATGCCTCCTGACCTTCACCACCAACGGCTTTTCTGTTTTAAACCACCTTTAAACCCTTTTCCTCTTGTATTCCCCCCCCCCCCCCTCTGTGACTTAATACCTCCCACCACCCCCCCCCCCTGGCCTCCATCCCGGGGTATATAATGTGGAGCATTTGAGAAATATGTACCTTGAGAATGGCATTACGTGCCGAAACCTTGGTCGGTGTTTGTTAATATACTGTGGTTGATAATATACTGTGTGGAAATTTACTATCTTTGTTTTATTTAAAATGGACATTTCATATTTCCACAATGTCAAGCCTGATACGCTTCTATATGTCGATTTACTAGGTAAATGACTTGTCCTATACTTGTGTTCAACTTGTCCTTGGACCAATAAATGCCAAGTGCATACAGCTAATTCCTCAAAAGTCAGCGCTTTTTCTTCTATCGAAATGAAATAATATCCAACTATTCAATGAGTAGGTGCCATAAACTACCAAACCTTAGATCTTCATGTTTTCACTACCAAAATAGTACTTCAAGTCTCATCATCGACAGCCTATATACTGAAGATTCTCGTTCTGCTGTTATAAGTTCTTCAATTCATCCTCTTTTCAGCTAACCACTAATTCCTTCATTAGCCTTTATTATAATGCTATCAAAAATATATTATTTCCAACTTTAAACCTGGCAGGGCTCGAAACAGATTTTACAGTAAAAATAGTGACAAAGTGACACTTTTTAAGGAAAAAAGTGATAAAATAGTGACATTTTCATCAAATAGGTGACGAAAAGTGACAAAAAATTGTGCGTGACTGAAAGGTAAAATAGATAGCAAAATTCAATAGAGGAATAGAATACACAAGAAAATATGTACGATAGAAAAATATGAAATTCACTGTATGATCACAAACTAAAATGTGCAAATAAAATAAGCAATGACTCAGAGATAACCAAGATATGGCAATGCTAATTTTCAAATACATCGATATGTACATACTGGTTACCCAATACTAAGAACACTGCATAAAAACAGGGCTCTTCTTGCACTTTCGACCATTTTTTTGCTTAAATTATGGCCGTAGGTTAATAGGATTTGTGAACTGGTCAATGTTGTTGCCACCTTTGAATTATCGAGTGGTATGCAAAGGTACGGCCATTTTTGCATGGCGGTAAATGTCGTTTGGCATGAGCTAGTGAAGTATTTTGATGAGGATTTGTGTTAATATGGGTGTGCAGCGTTGTTTTGTACCAGGGTGGTCCGTTGCTTGTCAATACACGTGTTTAAACGAGAAATATCAGCTAATAGACCAAATGTACACCTATTTTTCACCAGTTTGACACGTGCATAATCAGTTTTTCGATGAGATAAATCACCTATAATACTTAGAATTTACACCAATTTCGTTTTGTTGGTGCTGCTTGGAGCTGGAGTGGAGCTTCTTCACACTGGGCAAATTGGAGAAAGGATTCCGAGTGATCAGCCCGAGAACGGACTTTTTCCCATGGTCGCAAGGATAACAGAAGTAACACAACACCCGGGCCCATCTGTGCCCAAACTCCATGGGGAAAAACATACACCACTCCACAGATTGGTGCGTGTGATTTGAGAACGGAGGAGGGTCAACGATTCGAAGAGGGTATTTACAAGCAAGAAGACTGTCTGTGAGGTAGAGTGTCGACCTCGTGACGGGCCAGATTGCATCCCTAGTCATATGAGAGGCATTTCAGCTCTGGTTTCATAAGAACTATAATAGTCCATATGCACCTCAGATATATGTACTCCATTAATTATTATAAAATTATTCTGTTCGGAGTCTTGCAGCCTAATTTTAAAAAGAGATATTTGTTTCTACACTGCGGGAAAGTGGCAGAAAATAACCGAAAAAGTGACAAATAGTGATATTTCGTGGAAATAGTGATATTTAAGTGATAATGTTTAAAAAAGTGACAACATCACTTAGAAGTGATGAGTTTCGAGCCCTGCCTAGGTCATACATAAGAGCAGTTGCAAATAAAGAAACGGGTCTGTTCTATTCTACATACTGTAACAAAATCCACCACAAAGCCTGATGCATCTTTGATGGTAAATATCTTCCTTTTTTTCAATTCTCCAAATGTTCATCGAGGATTCTTTTTGACAAATCTCATCCTTAAGAATCCTAGTTTGAGGCATTTCACTGAATTCCTCTTTTTTGTGATCAAATATGCTAAGAAATGTCAACACAAAAATGGGACATAAATGGGATGTTTGGAATGCAAAGAACTGCAAAAGAGCTTCTAATTTCCTAGCAAGCAAGTACATTGGTTTGGCAAAGCAGTGTAGTTGCTTGTTCTTCGTGGGACTTTTACTTCCAATTACATCACAAAAACTACCGATCTCCTCTGCTTGGACAAAGACTATACCTATGGAACTCCCTTGTAAAGGGGACTCCACCAGCTTTCTGGCAAAAATTGAAGTGCACTACAATCGGTTGGAGGCTGATGAGTAAATCATTCTCCATCTGTAAAGGGGAACCCAATGACTTTTCGGTGAAGATTAAAGTCCACTGCCCTTGGTTGGAGGCTCATGTGTCAAGCGCTCTCCATCCGCCAACCTCTGCCTTGACACGACACAAGGCCTTGACCACGGAGGGAGTAAAGGTATATTGTTGCTCTTCGGGTAGGGAGAAGAACAAGCAACTACTCTGCTTTGCCAAGCAAAACACATGGTAAGGCCCCCTCACATAATATCGACTTTTTAAGTACCAAACTCACTGTCAAGGAATAGAACTACCACCTGAGACTCATACGAGAAACCATTGATACTGCTGAGAAACTAAACTTCAATAGGGATGCCAGCTATGAGCTCTCAAATGTGTGGAAACCCCTCTTCCAGAAACTCACCAACCAGGATACACCCAAGCATACCAGAGTTGCATAATAGACAGGCCAAAGCCAGCAAAGTCCCGCAGATGCCTGCAGCAACACCAACGAAACTGTCCTCGATGAAAGTGATACCACCTAGAAGACATCCTGGAAACCCCACAGCTTCACTCTCTCATTACCAACGTTCATGGGATAAAGGTTAGGGGAGTATTTTTTCTGTTTAAGTACAAACAAGAGAGTAGCAGGTAGTAGAACCTTGTAGCGCAGGTCAGTCTTTTCATATCACCCCGGGGGAGGCGATCATTGTTGAGCCCCAATGGAGATTAAGTAGCTAAAAATTATATTAAACTTATATTAAATATGCAAACTTCATTTACTTTCCTTCCTGTTAACTGATTGATTTGACACCAAACAGTACATGTTTACTACAATTTTTAGTCATATTTCTAATGTTAAATTAAGTAAGCAATGCAGTCATAAAACTTTTCCGTGCCATTCCCAAATTACCCTGGAATGGAGGACTCAATTCCTGAATAATAAGAAAGTACTCATTCAAACCTCTCTTGTGAAAGTCTGGCCATAAAACTTGGAGATGAACTAAAAGGAGGAAGAATATGATGGTCAAATGTGCAAGAGCATTTACCCGTAATAATGTAGAATCCCACAGCTAATGGGTCAAACATTATCGTAATTCTAATAATCAGGGCCAGATCTATACCCGCAATACCCTGAATGGATTGGGGGCCTAAGGCCTTCACAAATTCTTGCATGGGGGCCCAGAATTTGTAAATTCAGCGCTGCTAATAATATTGTACACATCATTTCATCCTTAGCAGTCAAGTTTTGACAATAAATTCCACCAAGTGCTCTCTTTTTTTAAGATTACATCCTTATTTGATAAAAGACATCAGTAAATTTTCCCACTGAAAATCTTGCTCTTTTTTGTGCAATCAGGGCCTTTAAAGGAAACAACATAGTGGCAAGGAATCCTCCCTCACTATCAATAGATGTGCCTCATCTGCACCAACAAGTACACGTTTGAGGCTGACTTACATATCTCCGCTTATGATTGCACAATAAAATGACGGCATTCAGCACCTATGGCACCATTTAAGTATTTATTTCATTAATACCGCAGAAAGAGAGTGTAATTCTTGTTTAAGCATATATTAAACCTAATAATTTTTTCCTGGATTATTTTACATTTAAAATACAAGAGTTTTTACACCCAACAAATTTGTATGTCATTAAAAAAACATTATTTCGGTCATACTAACCCATTATTACTGCTTCAAGGCAACTTGATTTGAATACAATGGCATTCATAACTACAGAAGAATGCATAAATCTTAATAAATTAGCCGCATAAGCACTTGCGTCACACAAAGACGGAATTCGCCATAAAGAAATATATGCCATTATGACTAAAAAATGAATGTTACTTGAAATATTTCGGATAACATAGCCTACGTAGAAATGTTAAAGGCTGGGAAAACCGTGTCTAATTTATCGCTTAAAATATAAAAAATATGCAAAGAAAAATATCCAGATACTTACAGCCAAAGTCTTTCTCTTCTCACGCTTCTTCAGGAGAAGGTTCCGGATTATCATAGCCTTCAGCTGAGATGTGAATACTGAGGATCTTTCAACCATTTTGAAGGCACTTATTTTTACCTCCTTTACCAATATTGTCCTGAAATGATAAAGTTTCGGGCACAAAGGATTCACTGCACTAACACTCGGTATTAATCAACCGCCAAGATGGTATTCCAATGGATTTGACACATGATATTTGTATTTCTAATAAACTACTATTTCCCACCGAAACCTAAAAAGCGCCTTGCAGGCGCTGCATTGCTGTGTTCGGTGGCCGACAGTAAATTCACTGAAGCCAACTAAATGATGCGCTTAAACACATTCGCAGAGAAAAAATGAGTTCAATTCCCGGGGATGTCACGATTAGATATCGAACGCTGGGCCGCTAACTTATCCAGCTGAGATGGTAACTGTTTATATGTTTGTTGGCTAGTAATTCTAAAAAAATAATAAATAATGATTGAAGTTACTCAGACCCAACAAATCTAACTTTAGTATTTTACTGGTACAACTTCAATGATTTTATAAGAAGATCATTACAGGAACATATCCAGCTAACGAAAATCGCCAAATCTGCGCTCTGAGAAAAAATAATTCGTGCAGAATAATTGAATACGAATAACACAACTAACGCACCAAAGGTCAAACATTGATAACAAAGGTTTTACACTAACCCTACAAGCTATAAGGTCCGAATATAGAAACACATCACAGCGATTATTACTACTACATATTATTAATACTTACAGAAAATTATTTCCTGCATGGACTCTTATTATCATCCTTGATTTTGTGCATTTTCACATTCCTCATTGCTCAACTAGCAGAAAACTCACAGCCATTGATACTGTAACACGTACGCGCACTACGACCTTCAGCTGTTTCAGGCTATCGATTCACAACAGCTTTGTTATTGATCGCTTTCCTCAATTCATACACAGCATATATACAGTTGTAGAATTATTTTAAGTAACAATGAGGGTCAAATTCTGCGCATCATTACTTGATCGGTGCATGGACATGTAGCACGCAACCTCTCAGGTACCGAAACGCCAACCCAAAAAGAGCAAGAATGAGCTCCGAGATACGCAGTGAAGAGCGACAAAACAATCATGCGCCTTCACATGCCGGGAGAAATTTCCGGTTTTCCATAATTCACACGGCAAGGGTGACGAATACCGCGATCTCAATATCGATCTTTGACGCACTGATAACTGCGGTCTTATCACATGATTGTTGAATATCAGGCACCACAACGCGAAAGACAATATCTGCACGATAAGCCACCTCTCCTTCTCCAGGGTGGGTTTCCGCGCAGACTGAACTCTACCCCCGCCCCCATGCGATCTGCTGCTTTTTCTCGCCCCCGCAAATACGGCGCTCGGCTTTGTTAGGAATGGCGCAGTTTAATGGTTCGACAGTTTCTACGTAAAAAGATTAAGAATGGATGTCAGCATTTTGGAGGTACATACTGTAGCGGCGCGTCGGTTGGTGGTCAAACAATGTTTTTTTAAATTCTCTTTTCTGAAATAAATTGTGCGCTTATTTTAAAAAATACTTTGAATCGTACTGTCACCAAAGCCATACATTTTGAAACAGTGCTGAAACAAATTTGAGTAAATTTACTTTAATTTAAATTTTCAGCTTTTTATCTATGCCGCTAAATTAAAAACCAATATACCTCTTGCAGCTACATTTGGCTACGATGTTGAAGACCAAGTCCATTTAAGGTATAATTTCAGTGCCAAATTAGACATCTAATGAGTTATTTGTGTTAAATCGGTTTATATAGATTAATTATTTGATCGATTGATTACATATATTTGTATATTTAATGCAAGCAATGTAAATAATACTAAAGAAAAAAATAATTCAAGAATATGCGAAGAGTATGGCGCTGGAATAGAGGTTTCTCCAAAGCGTTGATGTTCCCGAATAGCTGCGGCTTGCAAAGGGCAAAAATATCATTTTCACATAAAGGTAAAAATAAATCTTTGGGAAACCCCTCACCGAAAGGGCAACGCCCAAAATGTCAAGAATCCTATTTTACTTTTAAGCTTAACAATGGCTTCAAAAGGTCACGAGATTCAGAAATATTCGAGAAAATAGTACGAATCCGATGTACGAAGTACGATCATCCGTCAAAATGAAAAACCTCTGCCAGTAGGATTACCATGGCATATAAAAAATTAACCGACCGTGACAGGACTCGAACCTGCAATCTTCGGATCCGAAGTCCGACGCCTTATCCATTAGGCCACACGGTCATAGAAATGAAGAGGAAGATCGTCCTGAAATAAATGTATGTCAACTGAATTTCGTAATTATTTATAAAGATTTTATAGATGAATCATTGTTATTACGGTATTGATTTCTTAACGACACGCAAGTGCTGGATAATGTTCCACGACTATAGCGACAACGGGTCTCATTCAGTGCAAAAGTCTGTTTGCGCGTGAATTTTCCGCAAACTAAAATGCTGAATGTTGATAATAATATAGATAACGCACTCATTAATCGATAAATCGGGATCCATCGTAATTTATTATTTTTTTTTAATTTCCTGAGAATCAAAATTCACTTGAACTCAAAAGGTTATCAAAATATTTAGAAAATGCCTTAACCATGCGTAAATTTTGCTTTTAATATCTTTATGAGAAATAAAAATAGATGTTTTATCCTTAAATTAGGGGGGTTTTAGATTTAAATCGCCGGTTTTCAGTATAGCGTGGATGGTGCTGCCGCGGAATAAAATGGAAATACATGTTATGTACTTAGCGGGAGTTTCGAAGATTCGTTGAAATAAATTAACTGATGAATCTTTTTTGACGCGATGTTTTCTCAGTGAAAGGCACTAACTAGGTAAAAATGTAATGAATCGATAATAAATTGCTTGGTAGTGAGTTTGAATTTTATGAATATGTTTATTTTTATGTAGTAGCACAAGAAATCATTACAAAATTGCCCTTCAAATTGAAGAAAGATTGTTTGAAATTTGAAAAAAATCTTTTTGGTTCCAATGGTTTGAGGATTTAAAGTACGGCAATGAGTTTGTTATTTATATAGGCTTTCAAACGGGCGTATATATGTCGAGAGTTTAAGGTAATAGTTGAAATATTTAATAATGTAAATGGTCGAGTTGGAATCATTGGAAAGTTAACCATGTCTCAGAACGGCCGCAGCTGCGGAAATTAACTGAATCATCACTGTAAAAGTACAGAAGATCCGACTTATTCGTTATGTTTATCTCGACTTTTTTTTTGCATTCTCGTTTTGCTGGATATATTGGCCATGGCTCTCCCGGGCATCAGGCTATACTGCCTGAAAATCTGAAAATATTTATTAAAAGTTACTTTAAAATATGGATTTAAAATGTCATTTAGATGACAGATTACCTACGTCAATTCAAATTTTATCTAGATATTTCCAAAACACTCAGAAATCTTTATCAAATCTAGTCTCTTTTGGTTTTTACTGGTGGATTATGGTATTCGGAATGCCATTGAGATTATTTTATTTGGAATAAAATGAAAAAAATAATATTGAATAAATAAAAAACTCTGTAAAGTACCTCTCTTTTTGCCAAGACACGGCATACATTGCTAATTCCAAGATACAGCATTTTTAACTACTTCGGAATTTAGATAACACATGCTTATCCTGGTATATCCAAATTTAACTCTTAACTAACGTAAGAGGATTAAACATTTAGCAATAGTGACTTTTGCTACCTTTGACGAAATTAATACTTCACATCTTTCCCTGCATTATCTAGGGGATTTGTTTCCTAATCTATTCAGCCACCTTCTGCAAGACAATGATGAACCTGGGACACAATCTTCGTCATGTCCAACCGTTTCAGAAATAAGGTTTAGTGTATCTAAGAGGGTAATTTAATGTACATATTTTAATAGCATATTATATCTTTAATAGGATTTAGCTGCCATCTACATGTTCCGTCAATGCATTTATGCTACACTTTCTTCTAATCAAACCCAACTTATTTTGCTTTCGACATTTTTCTGTCGTCCCATGTGAATTCTCTCTGTCGTCTCCCGAAAGTTGCGTCTCCTGAGAAACCGTATCATCAGAGAACACACAGATTAATATCTCCCTCAATTACATAAATATAGTGTCATTAGATAATCGCGACGATGTCATGGGTAGAGTACTCGGTTTCCATCGCGAGGGCCTGGGTTAGAATCCAGCGGAGATTTTTGGAAAACCGTAAAAATCTGTGTGGAGAGCGCTTAAAGTGAAGTACGCCGTCTGTCGGATGGGACATTAAAATTTGGAATCTCTTGGCTCCTTCCGTTAACAGTAAACTAAAGCCGACCAATGGTTTCTCTCTTCTCTTCCTCCAGTCCCCTACCCCTACCAACCTAACTACCACTATGGTGCAAATTACCTCAGTCGTCGGTCACCTTCCCAAATAACCTATCCTAACCTTATTTGTATTTCATATTCTTTTTTCCTTCCATTATTGTTTTCAAGAGGCTGAAATTCCTTTGGATCGGATAGTAATTTTTTTTCCAAAAAATGGTGCTAATAAAATTGTTTTGTCACCACAGGAACTAGAACCCCGGACCTGCCGCCCGGAACTAGCCAATCTGGGTGACGGATCAGTGCTCTTATCGCCAAATCGTGATGCGCATGGCCCCAAAGGGAAGGCCAATGGAGTCAGCAGTCCAGTGGTCAAGGATCATGGATCATGGCCACGTGATTTCATCAACGCGTTTAAACTGCGAAAGTAGCGTAATATAAAGGGTAAGAAGGGAGGTAAAAGATATGAGGAGATTAAGATAACTTGGGTTAGAATTTTTCCCTTGTCATGAAAAAGACGATGTTATAATATTTCTACCGAGTTTTCATGATGTAAAGACAACTACCGTGCTCAAAGAAGATAGGACTACGACGATGGAACAGAATGTGGAAACTTTCGCGAGGAGCGTGGCACTCTACGGATCGGAAACATGGGCCATTGGAAAAGCAGGCCAGACAATATTACAAGCATTCGAAACCTGGTGTTGGATGAGGATGCTTAAGATCAAATGGACGGATGAAATAAGAAATGAAGAAGTATACAGAAGAGTAGAAGAGGAAAGGATCATATGGTGCACCATACAGAAATGAAAAACTAGATGGACTGTACACACCCTGCGGCACAAACTGTTGGTGAAAAATATAGTTGAAGAAAAAATGGAGAGAAAAGTACCAAGAGATAAGTACATAGAAAAAATAAAGAGGAAATAATGTAAGAACTACCAGAGTAAGAGAACCAGCATGAGATAGGGTAGGATGGAGGGCTGCAGTCATCCAGTCTTTGGATTGGAAGAACAATGATGACGATTAGAAAATCATTGTAAGATTTAGGCTGTTGAAATAGGCATGAAGTTAATACAATAATATTGATACAATAACTTAGTTTAAAAAAGCTGAACTTCTCATCAATTAAGTAAATATACGTTTGAGTTTTTCACTTGACTAGGTTTTTCACGACGCACACTGAAAATGCCATTGCAACCGAAGGTTTTCTTTGGCAATTTAAGAAAAATTGCCAAAGGTGAGCTATAGAAAAAAATATTAAGAGAACATATTAAAAGTCTACCGTCAAACTTATGGTGCGTTCTGTTGCTCAGAACCCCCGCATTATATTTAAATAGCGTGTCTCCGGAGCGCACGGCTGAATCATTGCCCATAGATAAGGACTTCGCCATTTTTTTTGCAAATATGTATCTCGGAAAGTAGTGCGGTGAGTAGTCAATAACTAGTGAGTAGTTATTTCACATGTCGTGGTATTGAATGAACCACTGCACAAGTTGTTTCGGAAGAAATCGGCAAGACTTATGCGTTAGTTTTCCAAAGTCGCTTTTGTACTAAGCTGATAGTAATGGTCTATTTCCTGGATGTCTTTTTCGGAATTGAATACCGTAAGATTGTTATATTCCGATGGATGGGTAATATCCACTGAAGATGCGACGAAAGTTTTTTTTTCACAATTATATTTGTTCGTTTTTCAATCATCAACCGTCAACGCGGAAGTAGAACGATTTAGTTTTTTCTTGGAGAAAAAATAGACTGAGTAAAGTAAAATTTTAATAAGTGAATAGCGTTAGCGAGGGAGGCGTTTACTAATAAGAAGGGAACTAATGGTCGGTATCTTATGTATATATTGGGAAGACCTACTAGGTTGGGAAGATCTTTGGAATGGAGTATTTGTCTTCTTCATTTCAACGAACGTCCATTCCGCCACCTTTTCAAGCACTTGCACTTAGACGGTATGAGAATAGGCCCAACAGGTAATTCAGGGCCAATTGGGAAATACCTACCTGGGTGTGAAAAGATACCGGTAATTGAATTTGAACCTATCGATTGTGTCATTCCTGAGGTAGATAGGCAGATACTCATTAAAGATCAATTGTATTTACTAGACATATCAAAAGTCATCCAGTCAGGGCAGTGTTCTGAAGATTTTTCAATCCGTGACCATGGCCCTATGTCACACTGAAGATGGCTCACTACCGCACACAGGGTTTTGCGCCTACTAGTGTAAAGAGTCCTAAAAATATGAGGCAAATAGTCACTTTTATTTCAAAGTCATGTATGACTATGTGGTTTACCATTAAGGTAAACAATAATTATATGACGCACCAAAATATGTTTATCAGACCATTCAAACAACACGGTATCTGCCATAGAGCTGCTTCAAGTTATAGACTCTGTTATACAACGGAATGCTTACTTTGCCCATCCCGAAAATTTACTTTAGACGATGGTCATTGATGATAGAAACCACATTCGAGAGCTTGGGTATAGACGAATCTTGATGGCAAGGCAAGCAACTTCTGAAGATGATCATATTACGCCTTTTATGCCACCAAACCTAAACATTAAAGCTACAGACTACACCGAAGTTATGCAATGGGACACTTGTAATTGGACTAAAC
This sequence comes from Pyrrhosoma nymphula, assembly GCA_963573305.1. Lineage (NCBI taxonomy): Eukaryota > Metazoa > Arthropoda > Insecta > Odonata > Coenagrionidae > Pyrrhosoma > Pyrrhosoma nymphula. The sequence continues at coordinate 63,652,298 of OY754330.1, read as the reverse complement.
CTCCTTTGTTACGAACCCTGACTAATGACGAAGTAAAACAGTATGTAAATAGAGACCTTAAGACTGTTATGGATTTAGAAAAATTTCCATGTCATACGCAAGCTGTCGAAAGGTGCGTTAAGCTTGTGACAGAAGCTTCCAGTGAAGTCTGTGGGCACAGTGATAGAGATGGTTTCTTCTGAGTAAGATTATTTTCAAGATCAGCCATGCCTACCTTTTCGAACAAAGCTGTATATAAATTCGTAGTGATGGACAAAAATGAGTAACGTTTTAAACCATGGAGAAAAAGTACAGATAAAAACAATGTAAAGTTGTATATGTTTTAAATTGTAAATAACACACCCTAATCATTAGCTCGTAGGCTTCCGCGGATGTAGTGTTCACTGTTTCTTTTTCCGGGATTCATTCCACGATGTTAACATTGTAAAAAACAATATTTCGCTGGTCCTCCTGCCAGCTTCATCAGGTTAACTGTTTTTTTTTGTACAATTTTAACATCGCGGAATGAATCCCGAAAAAAGAAACCGTCCACACCCTAATCATTGAATGATAGGTAGGGTAGGTAAGGGTGTAGGTGGAACTCGAAATACAGCCACCTCCCCGTGATGAGGGTCGTTTTGTAAAGCAAAATGAGCGATGAACTGCACACACAATGTAATTTGAAAAATACCGCCAAATTTATAATTGGAACTCTATTTCATTCAGCTGCGCGACCAAAAAGAATTAAAATAATAGTGTTACTGAAGCAGGCTTATGCTCGTATTTAAATATAAAACTTTTATCTTATTTTAAAATCATATAGAAAGTTCGCGCGAAAGAACGCGACAATAACTAAGGCCAATGAAGCATTAGTCACTTTTAAATGCGGCTGCGCGACCGGTTAGTATTAAAATATGAGGATTAATTTACTGTAATTTTTTTCTAAGTACCTCTAGGTACAGGAATGTAACTATAGCGTCTCAACTAGATTTTTTATAAAATCGTTATACAATGTAAAACTTTGAAATTATACTAAAGTCGCAAATTTATCGCATTCCATTGCGATTTGCGACCAAAATATATTATATAATTTATATAATTTTAAGTCATTTTTAAATACTTATAAAATCGCTAACGCGATATAGGACTGTAGTCATACCACCCTTACATACTTACAAAAAATATTGAAAGTTTATGGTTTTTAGCGATTTTTTTCGAAATTTAACGGCAATGTGGGACCGGAAGATAAATAAATAAAATTTTGTTTAAGTATTATTTTTTCTTGTCTATACCAATGGCAACTTTTGCGCGCTATAGCATTCCGAAATAAAATAATTTATTTTTTTCGAACTACCCTATTACAGAAGCGACAAAACAAGAGAGATACCTACACGGCTGAACTGATAAATACAAAAATTCCCTTTTCCACACACCATTAGTGATAACAAAAATACAGAGTGAGACACTGGATACTCCGCTATCATGCAATTTACTTTCGACCTCTCCATCATCCGATTCCTTTTGCCTATTGCCTGCCATTTGCGTGGCTAGTGTCCTAACACTCCCTGCTACACGCCCCTGCAGTGGCTCGCGGAGAAAAATATAGGTGTAGATAAACGGGGAGAGAGTAATATTAGCTCTTGAGAATGACAATATCAGCGAGAAATCGATTGGTCAGTTTAATAGGTGTGGAACTGTACCAAAACCATTCTTTGATCCATTCCATTAATTTCGTATCAGTCGCACTCCTCCCTCATCCTAGATCTGTCTTCTCGCCTTTGGCTCCCTGTCTGTTTGATTCTATTATATTCAGTGAAAAATGCTACTTTGTCATTAATTTATTTAATGCTGTTATTTGTTTATTTGTTTTGGATTAATGTTGTTATTTGTTCATTGTAATTGGTCTTGAGCTGTTTTTGGACGTGAATAAAAAATAAATAAATAAACAGTTTCTTTTGCACCACGATGAACTACCTAAACCTGTAAAATACCCATAGTGGTTATTGCTACCGTCCACCCTATTGCACCAAACAACCTGCGGGAAAGCATTCCTTGGAATCGGCAGCCCGGATAGAAATGTACGGACCGCTCTCTTCCATCTTATACTTTAAGCATGTACATACTATGATAGATATTTATGTTTACAATGCTTTCATGTAGAACAATGAGGAACGACCAAACAATGAGGAAGATTTTTTCTTTACTGTACTTTAATAAGAGGGAGTGCTGAATTCTCCGTGACGAATGGCCCCGGTTTACGGCACGCAGCCTTCTCACCCTTACAAATAAAGAAGGAACGGGCCCCGCGCGACCGGTTCTTCTTCGCGGAGTCTCTCGAAAACAGCAAGGAGAAAAACGGGCTTTAAAGAGCTGGAGTGACAAAAAACCGACCCAGGTCGGACGACACAGCTTCAAAACGGGCTCCGGGTGACGCGGGCGAGTGGGAGTGAATCAGAGTTTCTTCAGTGTTGAAAGTGAAAGATAAGTAGGTACTCATTTCGTAGGATGGCAACGTTAAACCGTGGACCGCCTGGTTTCTTCCAATAAGTGCTAGCTAATGTCGACGCCGGGTTTCTCTCCTCCCTCCTACCCAAACTTCCATTTCTACATTTTCAAATATATCTCCTCCAGTCTGAGGCGTCCATGTGGACGAAACATTTTAATTTCTTGGTGAGACAGAAGCAAGATTAAGGGAGCCTAGGGCACGGAAGAAGGTCCAGGGAAAAGATTATATACATAGTCCAGGGTCTTTGTAGTCCGTGGGTTATTCTTCCCGAAAAAAATGCAGAACTTGGTTTAAATGAATTAATAAATTCCGCACAGCACTTGTTTTCCACCTTATTTATTTTAAAACAACGCGTTTCGACGTGACTACGTCTTCATCACGTACAGACTGGAACTTCTCCAAAGTTAACCACTCCATGCCTCCCGAGAATATTTTGTTTGTTACATTGGCCTGACAGTTGAGTGGATTCTGCAAATACAAATGTTTGCTGTGTAACTCGAATCCCTGCGTATGTATAATGATCAGGGTAAACTTTTAACTGCGGTTTTTCGATCCCTAGGGATGGGCCAAAATATCGGTATTCGGTACTATGGGGTCACATTTTTCTATACCGGTAGTACCAGGTACAATTAGAAATTTGTTCTACCAGAGATACCGGTTTCAAAAGTACCGATGCTAGAGCAGCTCTGCCATCTGATGCGAGAGCTATTTTTTAATTTTATTATACTATATTAATTTAATTAGTTAGGCATTATAACTGCTTAGAGAAAATAGTCAAATGACGGAAATTTGTAATACTGGGATATCTACTATATGAAAGGTTGCGCGTACGTACGTACGATTCAGTTGCTAGGTGTAGCGATTCAGACGTGCGCCAATGGATAGCAAGCGAGCTCCCATATACGTTCTCCACTAGCTGACACATGAGTATGACTTTTTAAAAATACACGTATCATTAAAAAAAATTAATTTTAAGAAGGTAAAAACCACGCATTAATTTTTATTCATTTTATTCATTCCTTTCTGGCTATTTTGCCAATATTTTAGCATTTTTCAGCAGGCCTTTAAACTAGTGTCGAAATAAACAGATAATTGTTGAGAATGTAAAAGATTTTCTCACACGACTGTTCATTAATTTAATTACATGAGGTATTAAATTACGATGAGAATTCGCATTTAGAGTAATAGGTACTTGTCTGTTGGAAAAAGTAATACAAACTTCCAGATTATTTTATGAAAATATTTAGTAGGTATTTAAATAACGACTTCATAATTAATTTATAAAAAAGTACTGCTTAAATAATTGAACGAATGATTATAGCTACTAAGTCAAGTGCAGCCAGTATAATGAAGCTGCAGCTCATGAGCTCCCAAATAAAAAACCCGAATCTCTATCACTCATCGTCAGCCGTTAAAATGAAACCAGAATACCGTATTTAATGCAGGCGCTATAGGTTTGGAGTTTATTATAAAAAAGTTTATCTAACTAACAAATTATTTAAAGAAATAATATTCTAACCACATAAATGTACAAACTCAAGAGTTGTTTGCGAAATGAATATTCAGTTCGTTTGCGCAGTTGTTAAAATTCCGGTTTCGATTCGAAAAACCGTATTGATGAAGCGAATGTTGCTTTAGTTGCATTTTCATTGAAGTTTCGCAATTGGAGGCACCAAAAAGAAATCGTCGCATAATTTGGATCTTGGAATGACAACGACAAAGGCATGCATCAGGTACATAAATTTCAGTTCTATCACGAACTGCATACGGGGGATCTCGAATTATATACATACGCCTATAATCGCCGAGAAATGGATTAACGACAAAAAGGCCTGAAACTAGAGATAGAAATAAATTTTTGGTAAGACCCACCGACAATGCTTATGGAAATATTTTATACCCTGAGTTAGAGAAATAATAAGAATTAATAAAAGAAGCTACAAATAAAAAAATTCCTGCGTAGAGATTCTCAACGGAAACCTCAACGTTGATCAGCGAGTACAATAACCACCAGGTTACGAGCGACTAGTGGAGACAAGGAGAAAAATATGTTCTGTTTCTGGGGAGGCTGTTGACGATTATTAATGAGATATTTTGGCTGAGAGCGGTGGAGAAAGGTAAAATAACAGGGCTTTATGATGATTCTTTAAGAAACAGTCTATTTTATGGAAATCAGTGATTAGTGCGAACGAAAAACTAAAGGTGCAAACTCCATAAAAATGCTTATGATGATTTGCTTTTTACCAATACACTTACAAAATTTAAGTAGATAACGGTGACAAGAAAAAAGTAACTTAGTAGTCATCCTGTGGGCGTCACATTATTCAATATTCTTCCCTCTTATTTAAGAAATGAAAATATTCCGTTAAATGTATTTAAGAAAAAAATTTATAACTGGTTGGCTCTTCACCCATTTTACAATCTTCTTGAGTATTTGGACTGCAACAATGTTGCATCAATGTATCTTGTACACATTTATATTTATGTATTTAATCATTTGACTATGTCATTTGCTATTGTATTGACCGAATGACAATAAAATTTACTATTATTATCATCAGCAGCCATAAATCCAAAGATTGGCTTGGTACAGCTCTCCACTCAAATCACCTTACCGCTTCATTCTGACATAAGTAACTAGTGTTTATATAAATACAAAAGATAATTCCGGTTCATAACATAGAAAATTATAACATCATAATATAATTAGACTCATATGCCGACTTTGTATCCACATGCACATATAACTACGGAAAAGTTGAATAATAGGATTGGGATTATAGGCACTTTCGAAGATGAAAATAAAATGTGAAGGAGCTATAAGTCGTATAATGAATTATACAAATTTTCCATGCGAAAATAGAAAACGATTAACTCATATCAATTTTTAGTTCAACACTTGTGTCTCTGCTAAATAAATTATAAAGCGCCGCGAATTACTGCGTTTAGTGAGGTTTTGACCTTAATAGAAGAAACTGAATTTCGGTTCACTTTTTTCTATAAAGTCAAATAAAATCATGGAAGAGGAAAGATATTTTTACACTACCCGTGGGGATCATGAGTAATACTTCAATTTCAGTTATTTTTGAACCCGGTCTATGAATTGGACATGCTTTCGAATCAGTAACTTTTTCCAAATTTATATGAATAATTTTTTATCATATTGTCGGGTGCCCTGTCGTTTCCAAGCACTGCTCCCTCAAGAAACAGAGCGTCAGCCTCTTGCCAATTCCCGAGTCGAGTTTCTATGATTCGGTATGAGCCCAGAATATGGATCAACAGATTTAAGTTTCTCTACGTAGCTCGATGCATGGGATTGACTGTGGACGATTAAAAAGGGATAAATCTGAATCTGAAAATCTGAATAGGGTAATTTGACTGAGAATGAAAAAGCAATTAAGGTTATAAGGGTGGATATAATTAATATTTATTCGATTGTTAATTTAAATTTATTCCTGAGAATTTATTTATTTGATTAATACAAATACTCTCATGAGACTATTTGTTTAACGTCTATGAATAGCAGCGTATTGGCCGCCAAAATTGGCTGCCAGAAGAAGCACTCAAAATCTGAAAATACACTGCTCACTACTTTCATTCTAGTATAAGAGAATCTTAAATGCTTAGATCTTTCCGAAGCTCTGTGAAGAAGTAGCCATTTTATCGCAACGATGGACAGATGCATTACTTGGTAACGATGGTAAGACGATTGCTCGCTTCACTAAAGTAATTGTTGATAATGCTAGTTCCCTTACTCCTTGATAGTTCTTCTGATGTAATTTCCAACTTATTTGGTCTATGTATATATCCCTAGGCCTTCCTCTTGGGAATTTTCCCTCTATTTTTCCTTCAATTATGTTCTTCACAAATTCCTTTTAGCCGTTAGGTGTGCCCAGTCCATATGGTTCTTCTTCTCTGTATTGTGTTCCATGTAGTCTTTTCCTCTTCTACTCTTCTGTGAACCTATTCATGTAAACATCTACGATTGATGTTCGTTGTACTTCTTCTGTCTCACGTTGGTACTTCCGAGATAGGTGAATGAATTTACTTGCTCAAATTTCCTCTCTTCATTCAGCTTCTCTTATCAGAAAATTATTATTTTGGCCTTCTTATTATTTATTTTCATGTAAAAATCTTGAAGAATTTGGTCCATTGTTTTCAGTGATCTTTGCAGATCATCATGATTTCTTGCTATGACTGCGATATCTTCTGCGCTGCGTAGTATATTCATTTCTTCTCCATTAACCTTAATTCTGTTCAGGTCTAAAAATATATAAACATTTCATCAAGCGGTCAGAGAATGAACCAATTGGTCGAAGTAATAGATTTTGTGAGATCGTTTGCGGAAGATTGATTCTTGGCACCCAAATTGTATAATAAGTTCCATAACTTTATGGATCTCATGTTTATCTATTCCATTCCTAAACGTTTGTGCAACCGGCCATAGAAATACTTAGAAATATTCTGGACAGTTTCCTGCAAATAATTTCGATTATACAATAATGTAGACATAGTAACGTCTTGGGAGATACGATTTATATTGCTCCCCGAGTCCAACATTGAAAACTTATATGATAAATGTTATGAATAAAATTACATCTGTCTGAAATTTTCGATGGCTAATCTCTCCGAAGATAATTATATCTCCCATACATAGCAATTGATTTGAGTAATGATTCAACGACAATCGTCAATGAAAATCTGTCATTTCTAGTTATATGAATATCGAGAGCAATCAACACTTACCTTAACCACAGCTACCCATACTATTTACGGGGTTCTCAATGTACAGCCGGGATTCTCACTTTCAGTCCACCAGAAATTTAGAGAGAAGAAAACATGAATTGAATTCGATTTAATTAGATAAATCTATGTATCCAAAGTAAAAAAATAAAATTTATGAGAAAACATCATCAGTATGGCAACGTCAGCAGTCATCAATCTGAAGATCGGTTGGCTGCAGCTCTCCAATCCTCTCTCCTATCAGATAACCGTTTCATAATTTAAAAAGTATTCAATTTTAAATTTATTATAATTTGCCTGAAATATTCCATCCTTAGCCATTCTCTTTGATTTTTCTCATTAATTTCGTCTTCCAAAGGATATAAAGGAGAGGCTGGTGAAGAGTTTAAAATGGAGTGTAGCATTGTATGCGGAAGAAACGTGGACTCCGACAAAAGAAGACGAGAATGTGCCGCAGGTGTTCCAAATGTGGTCGTGCAGGAGGATTAAGAAAGTGCGGTGGAGGGAAATGAGGAAAAATGAGGAAGTGCTCGGTAAGGTTTGTGAGAAAAGGAAACTTCTGGACGAGATTAGCAGGAGGTCTACTAGGTGGTTGGAAGAGGGAATGAGGGGCGAAGGGTTGTTTAAGACCGTGATAGAGAGAATGATGCTGGGTAAGTGGGGAAAGAGAAGCAAGGGAATAGGTTTGATGAACGGGGTGAAGAAGGGCAGGATGAAGAAAGAAATACTATGGGTAGATAGGGCCCAGTACATATGAAAAGCCTCAGCATGTTCACTCAATTCCTTGTAAACTTACCTTAACCGGTGGATTACGATTATAATTATAGCTTCACCTTCCACTATTGCTTCCAGGAGGCTGATGCGTCAGAAAATGTGCCAGTGTCTCTTCTGTCTAATAAGTTTTTCATCAAACATCTTTCCTCCACAGCTCTTCATAGGACTTCTTCATTAGTGATTCTCTGTCCAATCGATCTTCATCACTCTTCGATAACATCGCATTTATATTGCTTCCAATGTCCTCTCCTAGGCTGTTTCTATCGTTCAAGCTTCACTGCCTCATATGAGCATGCTCCACACGTTTGTTTTAGGGTACTTCATTTTTTGTTTCTGCAATCTCGGGTGATCTCCGAGTAAGCTGCTTTTCAGGACATAGGGTCCTCGTACCATGCTCATATGAGGCAGTGAAGCTTTTCTCTTTCTTCCTCTACCCCGCTTGCCAAAAATGCTCCCCTCAATCAAGGCCTTAAGCAACCCTCACTCCCCTCATTACCTCATCCAACCTCCTACTTTGCCTCCTCCTAATCTCATCCAGAAGTTTCCTCTTCTCACCCACCATACCAAGCACTTCCTCGTTCGTCTTCCTTTCCGTCGATCGAACCCTCTTTATTCTCCTCCACATCCAAAGCTCGAAAGCCTGAACCATTGAGGTAGACCTCAATGGTCTGAACGCCTCTCTTCGTCCTCTTTCCTCAAGAGTCCACGTTTCCACACACGCCACACTCCTTACAAAAGTTTTCGCCAGTATTTCCATCGCATTCTCATGCAAGGTCCCTATCTTTATTTCCCAGAAATTTTCTCTCCTAAGCCGGGCATGAAACGATAAGAATCTATCTCAAATGCTAAATTTCAGTGGCAGTCCAAGAGTTCAGTTATCCAAACGACGCACACTTATCTTATGAGGAAAAAACGCCTCGTCACATTCTCCGGAACAATTGACTATACATTGCGTGCGGGAGACAAAGAATTTTTTGATGCGAAAATGTGATATGTGGTAGGGCAGGTGTGATTTTGAAATGCATTTGTTTCAAGAGTTGGGGAGCAGTTTCAACCCGAAAAAAAAATTCATTTGCGCATCCCGGTTTCAAAAATGGACATCATCACGTTGACCAAACTATTATTTTACGGGAATTCGCTAAGTAGGCAGCGAATTTTCAGGTCTTCCACGTCATGAAATAGTTACTCCCTTTAAAAAAAGTGCATATGAGAGTTGAGTGTGCCGTGCGTCATCAACGCACGAAACGCAACGAAAATCATATTTTCTCATACTCCTGTCACATTTATTCGACCAACTGAACGAAACCATCAGCAGCGTCCATTCTTTCTCTTCGAGACATGCGTTATCATCATTCTTCGTCTCTCTTGGACCCCTCCGGGATGTTATGGTGACCCCTCCCGTTAATTTTCTTCAATGTAACCCTTGATCTTCTCCTGTTTCTGCCCCCTGTTTCTATCTCCTCCAATTTGAATGATGGTAGTTTTAGCGAGATATCACCGTGTAAAACTCAATGAATCTAGTCTCATTAAATATATATATAAAAATATCTTTCTAATGTCACAAGAATATCAAAAAATTATCATAGTACTTTTTGAGATATCTACCAATATATAAAAGTCGTTTTCAATGGGATATCGAATGGATGTGCGCTCCTGGGAGACATCATTAAAAATAACACCAAGCTCAGACGCAAAGAGCCCGTCAGAAATGTCCCTGTGTGTAGTTCAAATGTTTTCTTAAGTAAATAAGAAAATACATTTATTGCTCACCGTGGTAATTTTTTTTCCAAATTCGCAAAATAATTGGAGATTTAGTTGCGAAGGCGTTTCCAGCGTACGGTGTGAAACACGTAAGTTAAGTTAATGGCTCAAACATTTATAAGTAGGCACATATTCATTTACTGAGAAGTCCATGCGTGAAAAAGGCTTTTTTGCCTCATTTGTATAACTTTATTTACTTAAAGCTTGGTACAACTGCTTATATGTTGAACTTAATTCGAAACTGGGCTCTATTATTCAATCCACGTTCATTTTTTATAAATGCAACCAGACCACCTTTCGGCATTACTTTCCGTATTTCTCTGCTTCCATTTGAGTTATGAGGTCATTCGGGCGGCGAGATATCTTCATTAAAAAGAAAAAATGTCATTCGTCTAATGTCACAAGAATATGACCCTCTTACTTAAACGATTTTTGAGATATATGCAAAATAAAAACAGAAGCCATTTTCCATGGGATGTGGTACGGTTGTGCGATTCTTAGAGACAATATTTAAAAAAAAATCACGTTGTTTTGACGAACACATCGCATCAGAATTGCACCTGTGGGTAGTTTGTAAGTTTTTCTTTTAATATCTCAAATAGATAATTCATTACTAAATTCTTTTCATGGAATCGCAAAAAAACCTTAATTATTGAAGTTGTATTCTGCGTTCGCCGTGTAATAAATAAGTGAAGTTTAGGCCTCAAATATGTACATTCAAAAATTAAATAATGCCAGGCAATACTTAGTAAATTATCATGGTGAATGAAAAAAGGTGTAGATTTTACAGCATATATTAAAAACAACCGGTTTCGTCTCCTGGCCCTCACTATAATATGTATCTAAAACTAATGGAGGCAACAAAACAAAAACTGATTGGTACAAAATTCATTCTTTCCACCCACCAGTAGTGGCTGTATCAAAACAGAGCATCACACTCAGACACTCCGTTGACATGGAATTCACCTTTATCCTCTGCCTCCTCCTAGTACTTTCCTCTTTTTCCTCTCCTTTATATGGCAGGTGTCCTTACCCCCCCCCCCCCCCCACAGGACCCTAGGGCAGCTCGTAGGGTGGTATGTACACGGAGAAACCGGTCGGTTTTAACAAAGACTAAAATCTACAGATTAAATTCATAATGTATATTCAGATGAATACTGAGAATAAGTTTTTTTTCCTGAGTTAACTATTATAATATTTGTAATAAAATAAGTAAAATACTTAGAATAAGTTTGTTGCCGTTATACTATGCTAATGTTAATGATGGATTTTCTTAAGCATATAAGGTTTGGAAGAGAAATAATGCGACTTTGTAAGATTCCACAAAATATTTTTATCACGCCGGAATATTTTCGACTAATCAGTCATTTTCAAGATAAAATAATGTAAAAGTTGGTCAGTGGATTGAAAGTTTTTTGTAGAATATTACAAAGTTTATTTCCCTTCGTAATGTGGTTCCAACACGTCAAACCCGACAATTTAGCTGCATATATTTACTTAATGCTACATAAAACTCATCAGATTTCAAACTACAAATCGAATATGATCTCCACGATGACTAGGGAAAAATCTCGCACAAATTACATCATCTCGAGTCGACATGATTTCTCTCGCTCATCCGATTCTCACGATGCCATGGCAGCCCTTTCTCCGGACCAATCACTCCTCTCCTACTTCCTCACCCATCCTTCTCATGTATCTGTGCGCACACATACATTCCAACCTCTTTCTACCTCGCGCATGTTTGCACCATTAAAAAATATAAAAATACGATATACATATATCCCCACCCACCCACCATTCCAGCCGCCCTGCCGAAAATAGATAAAAACAACCGTTGTGCGCATGCGCCGGCTGCGCAGGTCGGGGGCCAGCGTGACGGGCTGGTCTGCCTCGGCGGGCGACGAGGAACAAGATTTTCCCCTCTTGTTGTCAGTCGGTGGGAGACCGCCTTCGTGCAAGGTTGTATCGTTGTGCACCGGAGGTGCATGCGCTCCGCTGTTTTTCCGACCACTCTGTTTTGTCGTTTTCTGTGGCGAGACCCAAGGCTCATTTTCTATCCTACCAATTGAAAAAATCCTTGTGTGTGTGTTATCAGAAGTGTCTCGAAGTGTGCCCAAATTTTTGGATAAAAAGTCTCTTCTTTGGAAAGAAAAAAGTAATCCACCGCGGCGAAGGGCTCGCGGGGCCCGGTTGTCAAGGGAACCGCATCGTCGCCGGTGTTTGTTTATACTCGGATCTCACGCGACAATCTTCAGTTTCGTGCTTGTGTAAGTGTATGTGTGTGTCAGTGTGTGTTGTTTACTACACCTTCGTCTGATAAATCAGGTACATCAGTGTACTACGATCTCATCTAATAAAAAAGGCACCTTCCTTTGTTTACACCGTCGTCTAAGGGAACCGAGTACCTACCTCAGTGTGACAAAGCGTAAATTACTAATTTTGCGAGAGCCATGTCATCCTCTACCCACACTTTGGTCTTGCGGAAGTTGCTGGGTGAAGAGTTGCTGAGGTGCAAGAGGAAGAGCGATGGAGGAGGCAAGGCGGAGAACGGGAAGAACGGAGAGTCGAGTCCCGCCGGAGACGAGGAGAAGAACGGCGGCAAGCACCACGAGGCGTCGGCGGCCGAAGCCGGCGGCGGCGACGACGCCGACGAGTTCCAAGAGGAGAGAGTTTCCGTGTCCGCCGTGTTCGAATCGGCGACGGAGGGCGTCGGCGGGGAGGGAGGCGGCGTCGGTGGGGGTGGTGGCGGAGAAGGGGACGTCGAGGGAGGAAAAGTCCTCGGCTTGTACTTCTGCTCCTCGTGGTGCCCGCCTTGCATGACTTTCCGGCCCCAGCTGGAGTCCTTCTATCGCAACGTCAGGAAGGGATCGTGGGAGAATAGCTTCGAGATCGTCACCGTCTCGACGGACGAAGAGGAGGCCGGGTTCCGCATGACCTTCAGGGGATCTCCGTGGTTCGCCCTACCATTCCGGGACAGAGAGAGAAAGGTAAGGCGTTTTCTTTCGTCTCGTTTATTTGTTTGCCCATTCAGCTCTGGGAGGATTTCATTCACTCGCGCTCGTTCAGACTTGCCCTCTTGGCCAGTACGAAAATAAACGTTCGATGTTTCACGGCGAGGTGCCCACGCCGTTTGTCTGGGCGATGTCGCTACTCAGGTAAAATATCTCATTTTCAACTGTTTTAAATCTGATTTTCTCCACTCATTTGGAATTCATTTGCAATTCCTTTTCAATTTGAAACACCGGAAATCAGTTCAAAATCAGTTGAAAATGAGTTCCTGAAACTGTTGAAAATGAGATTCAAAAGATTTGCAAATGAGATTCAAAATAGTTGAAAATGATATTCAAAAGAGTTGAAAATGAGATTCGACAGTTGAAAATGAGATTTACAAGAGTTGAAAATTGGTTTAAAAACGTTGAAAATTACTTCTAAAAGTGCTGAAAAGCAAATACATAAGCCAAATAATGATTAATTGAAGCACAGATTTCACTAACACCAGCAAAAGTAGATATCACTAGCATCAGCAAAAGTTGACATGAAACTCCGCCATGACTATAATTAACAAACTTGACATCTTAGTTGGCAGTATTTCCAGTCTGCCACCATATTTTCTAATGTATCAAAAACCAGAATCGGTTTTGTTGCTGAGGCAATGGCTATCCTTGGGAATGCAGAGACTGCATTGGTGAAATTTACAACTTTTATTGCTCTTATCGCTAAAATAGCATACATAAAAATCACAAATGTAAAATAAGTACTTAAAAAGTTAAATAAAATTTGAATCATATAATGCCTCCTAAAAATGCTGCCAGTCACCATCTGAGTAACTGCCTCATTTACCATGCCTTTCCTTGATTGTCCATTATTAGGTTTTTTGCTGGAAAGAAATTAGAATCAATAGACTGCTTCATCAAAGTCTTAAGGCCAGGAATATAGGAGTACAAACACCATGCGAATGAGAACAGTTAATTTTGCTGATTTCACCGCATATACAAGGGTAAGTTGTTTACACTATTACTTCTTGAAATGAAGTTGTAATAGGTTTTCATGGTATTGCGAATTCTCTCTTTTCGTCTCCCAAGTTATAAAAAGGGTTCTTACTGCGGTCCCATCCTCATAGTCGTGAGCCTGGCTTCAGGACTTATGAAAAGTAGGAGTGATGAGGATGTAGGTAACGATTTCATACACTCAGAATCCCGCATGAATTTTCTATACCAACCAATCCTTACAAGTTCAATTAACGACGCTTAAAAGAACAGGAGAGGATTGATGCTTTATCTTACCAGAAATCGGCGACGTCCGTCTTTCTAGACTTCGCTCACACTTTTCGTAGGTTACACGCAAGGATTCACCCTTGTTCCACTGAGTACACGGTTGGCTTCCCACGAAATTTACGATTGAAATAGCTCATCGTACGATGGAAAAACATCGGCCTTCTGCTCCTAAAAGTATTCCAAAACTTCCATGGAGTATCACAAAGTCCATGGACAGACAGGTGATACGAAACATTTAATACGGTACAAAGGATTTTTTAGGACTTAAATTCTTAGTGAATCACGATCGTTAAATCATGCCTGTGAATTTTTTTCCTTCCATTCATTCTTCTTGCAGACAATGCAAACAAATTTACGTTTACAAATTTACAGAGTGCATCTAGAAAAATGAGGATGAAAATCAGTACAAATGAGTTTAAAATCAGATGCAAATGAAAAAAACCCTGTAAAATGTGTTTCAAAATAGTTTAAAATCAGTTGCAACAGAGAATTTTTTACCTGAGTACAGCTGAAAAATCACGACCCATAATGGCCCGGTGAGAATACATTTAACTTTAGTTAGAATGTATTTATTTAATTTATCATGGTGAGAATATACTTACCCTTAGGTTAAATTGGTTTAACCTTTTGTTAAATGTATTCTCACCCTGATAACTTATTTGTATACGCTCTCACATCGGCAGTCCTTCTTTCAAATAACCAGCAGTATGACGTTATTTAAAGATTCCAGTTTTAATTATGCTGCTCGTTTACATTACCTTTTTCTAAATTTTACAGATCCCTTACTGTCAGTTTAGATCACGTTAACATGCTGTCACTTCACGCCCTACATTATAAAATAAGGACCTTCATTTTTAGGTTCTGTCCTAAACATGTATTTCCTTTTAAAAAATTCGTTTTTAATTCCTTTAAATACTTTTAGCAAGACCATTAGATTGTATTGTTAATCAAGTGTTTAGATTTTTGTGTTAGGATCTCTTTTGAATGTCCAATTATAAAATGATATATTTTAGGTAGGTACCTTCGTAGAATGTTTTTTTTATTCTTTTGAAGCACTTTTATAAATGTCAGTTATTCCTATTAACTCATTCCTGATAACCTTTATTTTGTTCAAGAAAATATAGTTATGGTACGTAAAAGTAAAGGCTGTGTCATATCCCTAATTGTTAAAGCTATCCAGGACCATGTTACAAGATTAGATGAAATAGAAAAAAACTACGAACTTGGTCGTTACTTCGGGAATTCATCTATGGAATCAACAGTTTATTTTACTTACACTGCATTGAGCTTCAATCCATCAAATTGGATTATAATTTCATGTCTTCGCTAACTCTTGGCCTAAGCCATGCTCTTTGATGGAATTTCAATTTTACAGGCTTCGTAGAATTATTTTGAAAAAATCATGAAGAAACGAGCAAAATACTCAGGTATGGGAATTGAAAGGCCTCTTCGGTGCTTGTAATTTAGATTTCTATGATATGTTTCCTGTTGAGAGTTCATGTGTAGTCCATGTTCATCCAGAATAAAAGGTTGAAAATTTAATTTTTTATGAGTATTCATAGAATGAGCTGTTTATCTCTGCCAAGTGTGGTTTTCCTGCATGTAGATATTTCGTATTTACAGGGATATTAACCGTCAAAAATAGCATTTTAAATAATAATTTATAAGTCGTGGGATTAAAATAAATAGAAAAATCATTAGCTTATACGATTTCCAATCGTCTTACAATAAATGCCAATGCGGAGCCTACTATGCTCTGTGGATTACTCATTTTGAGGTAGTTAGTCAGCGAACACCGAAATAAGTATGTAAGCAAAGTGTATGTAGCAAATGTATAATCCAAAATGAATAAGGGCTTTATTGTGGAGTAGAGATGTTGTACTCACCCTCATACAACCCTCAATCACATCTACGATACTCGTTTTATTGTCTCGGTAGCTTTTACGCTCAACAATAAATCATGCTTCTAATGTGGTTCCGATGTAATAGAAAAGCGTCTGTGCAAATATTATTTGTGCATGGTAAAATTGCTGTTAGCAAAAGGGGATTCAAGGAGTGTTGATGACCAACGTTTTAAAAAAGGCGCGTATTATGCAAAAGGAAATGAATTATGGGAAGGGAACTCGAAGTTTATGGCGTCGTTTGTACTTTGGGTATTTGTCAAGAAAAATCCTCATGCATGTTCACAGTTATTTATTTGCCCGGAGGAATGCCACCTGCAGCACAGGTACACACGTGGTGTAAACATTGTTTTTAACTCTAGAAGCGCTGGATTTTTCGTATGTACCTGAAAGTACCGGAAGCAGTCAGTTTGATCGCACCTTGTTTTCTTCCTTTCTAGTTTTTTTAAATATTGGTTCGGAGCCTATATTCGTTGCGTTTTTGGATTTACAATATTAGCTTGACGTCTTCTTCAACTCGTAACTAGCGTATATCTTCATACGTTATCGAGAAGCTACACCAGAGTTGTAATAGAGTCAAGTAATGGAGGAGAATGTATTGGCGATATTTAAACTGTTTTTTTGGAGGAGAAGGTTCATTTAAGTATGTGTGCTATTTATCTCAAATAAAAAATTTTATCCCTGCCGTAAAACCCTGCGAACTTACCTATGTATCAACCCAATAACATGCATCGCATATCAGTTATCAAGTAAGCACGAAGAGTTTTAAAGAAGAGGTGTAGCGATAACTCTGAGAAGGGACAAACTTAATGGACACATGTTGAGTCACAACAACCAACTGAAATGAAAGGGCAAGCTGAGAGGAGAATGTAGAGGAAGAGCTGCCACAAACAAATCTTCGGATTGATGATTGCTGATGGTTAGAACACACTCATTCTCTCAATAGGGCTAATCATGCATGATAATGAAATCAATATAAAGAATAAAAATAACCAGATTTTAGTCACTCTCTCTCTAGCTTGGATTTGAGAGACCTACCTAAGCGAGTTGTAGGGATACCACATTATAAATATTCACCACTCATCAGTGATTCTCTATAATTTATTATGAGAATGCATTCCTTTGTAGAATACAACCTTAATCTCTAAAATGATTTTGCTAATTGGATAAGTGGTGACATTCCTCTCTCATAGTCTCCTAAAATGTTTCGTGATCGTTTTTTGATGATACTTTGCGGGTCGAACAGATAAATAAAACGATTTGGGTTACTTTTAACGCGATATTTAACAAATATGGGTATTACTGACAAAATTCTAAATTGAAATGAATATGTACGCCATAAAGGCCGTTTTACACGGTACATTTGTTTGTACAAACTCTTCCGTGAACTCTTGCATGAGGCAAAATGTATCGTGTAAAGCGGCAAATTGTATGAACGCTTGTGCGAATGTCTCAATGCCTGCACGGGAAATAGAACCTGTTCTAATTTCGTTGAGACAAACGTACATTCTCACGTACATTTGCTTGTACAAAATCTTTCATCGTGTAAAGCGGCCTTAAGACGCGTCAAAACTGCTTCAATCCTAACTACAACAAAAATATAAAATAAGTGTCCGAACTCGCTCCGGAGAATGCTAGCAAGTTTTTATGTTAAATTTGAGTGCTATTTAAAAATAAAAACAACTTAATTTTGTTACCACACCGGCTCATAAAATGGCTTATGAGATTATAAATTTCAAAGTACAGGTATATATCTCAGTAATACTCATGAGAATGTGATAGAATTATGCGAAAGTGTGTTCGAACTCGCCCCACATTACGGCAGCCACCACGCGTGAAGTTAGCGCGGATGGTAAAGCCTGTTTTACACGGGGCACGTAATTGCACAATCTGATGAACGAACAAACGTGCATTTCAAATTGCATCGTGTAAAGCCGTCAATTGCAAGAACGCATGGACGAATGCATGAACGCGAGATGCCAAAATAGCCCCTGCTCTAATTCGAAAATGATTGCACGCCCGATTGAGAAAAACATGCAGTTTGAAGTTGTGCACTTTCGTGCCCCGTGTAAAACGGCCTTAATTCTAGCGCCCTGCGCAGTCTATTGCGTTCGTATTTTGGCTACTGGAGAGATAGCGGATAGAAAGGAAGAGTGGTGTATGAGTTTCCTCTTCTCCTCTTCCTTCATACGGGCTCCCTCACGCTTGAGATGTTTTTTCGTGAAAGGATTCCGCTATTCCTTCAGATTGGTTGGGTCTGTTAGCACGTCCGGGCCATTCTTTCTGTCTCTCTCTCTTCCCAGCGTGGGGAGGCACCTCCGGGATAGTTTGGTTGTTTATTCTAGCGTTCTCGAGCCTCACTCTCCGGTGCATGTGGTCGTCAAGGGCAGCGGGGATGGGTGGGTGGAAGCCGTGGAAGCCAAGGAGGGTGGTGGGGAGGCTTTGGGCGGGAGACGAGAAGAAAACACGTACAAATGGACCGGAGTTGTAGGAAAGAGGAGGAAGGCGGTCGAATGGTGTTGGGTTTCTGGTGGGAGTCGAAGGATAACCATTCCGAGACGGATCTTTGATGCAAAAATGCGGTTGTGTCATTTCGTGGACTCAGGGGGGCGTTGAAAAACCTCATGAGACTAAGCCGGTGATTGCGAAACGGGGCACTCTGCTCTATTTTCAAAAGCAACTTATATACTAAGTTCATATTCTTCAATATGCAAGACAAGCATTTACTCGACAAAAAACGCTGTTTTATGTTAATATTTCAATTTAAAAATTACGTGAGCTCTGCCGCTTGAAAACACTACGTCATCGCTAATGTGCTATATAACGGTATTGCTGCCAGGAATCCGACGAGATTCCTAGTGAAGTTCTGCTGTAATAGTCGTATTAAATGAAAACGATCGTTTTTATTTACTTTCTGGAAGACAACGAGCTGGTACGATTTGATCCTTCCCTTCGAAATATATGAAGAGCAGAGATGCAATACGCCTGCAGTGTCGTCAGAACATTGAGATGCCGTTTTGGAAACGCAGGACCTTTTCAATGTTTATGCACTCTTTAAAGGCTATTATGAATGCCTGTGGTTGATGCATATGCATAGGAATTATATGTGTTATTCGAGTTTGTCGGAAAATTTACTATAATGTGCACTTCTCAAATATGAGGAATAAATTTTATGGATGTTCCTCATTGTCTAAAATCGTTTAGCTGCCCTCCCCCCTCCTCTGTGACACATGTTGGAAATAACTTAAAGGAAAACTTGGACTGAAATAAACGTAAAAACCATAAATTAACCATTGTCTATTTATAGCAACCTGGGGAACGCTATTGATTAAGATTATTAACAGGGTTTGTTGCAGTAACCTTCTGCGACTTTGAATGGTTCATTTATTTTATATTTTGTCTTTATTAATTTTTATCTAACGCAAAGAAAGCGTTGGAAATATATCGCGACCAAGGATTTTAAAATCTCATTAATTGATCAACGTCAAGATGGTATATATCAATATGAGTTTAAAAAATGGTAACTATCCAGTGCTATTCTTGTCCTAACTGCGTCGTGTGCAAAAAGGATGCCTGTAAATGGTGAGCTGGAATTAATGCTATGGGTTAATTTAAAATGTATTCGGGTCATTAGCTCCCGGGTTAAGTAGGTACAGTAGCTTTTGCGTGCGTTTGACGTTAAAAAAAGGACAAAAGCAGCGATGTGTAAAGGAAAGCTTTCAAATTAATGGATATGTTTCTCACAAATACCATAGAGTAAGTATATTACTTGTTCTATGTACTTACTCTATGCCAAAGCGCAGCTTTCGTACCGTAGTGACAGTTTCGTCGAGCCAATGCTTGGGGGGGAAATGTTTACTTGATATTTATTATTTTAGCGTCGCAAGGGGAAATCTCGAAATTCTTTCTGTTGCTTAAGCCTCAGCAACTCGCCAAAAGTGTATTTATTTCTTAAAATATTGAACATATTTCTAAACCTTTCTGAGTGTTCGCCCTTTATAGACTTTAATCCCACGAATTTTCATTCGTTGCCCTTTGAAGTTGCAAGACATAAATCCCAAAGAACATATATAAGGGATGGGAGGTGGAAGGAAATAACATCCACTTTAGAGGAGGACGGGATGGCCCAACTCCTTCCGAGACGCCACTTAGTTACTTCAGCGAGAAGGAAGGAAGGATGGGGAAAAAGATTCTCTCGTCAGTCGTCGGAATTAAATTGACGAAAATCGAATTTTCCACCTGCTCCGCTCTTGGGTTGGGAAGTGAAGGTGTTTGGCGGGGGGTGTTTAAAGTGAAGTGTGGGAAGATGGAATGGGTTTATGCCTCTCTCTCACTCTCTCTCTCTCTCTCTGATTCGTGGGAGATTCAGATATGCGCGGGAGAGCTTTTATTTTCTTTGACTCGGCTCGAAGGAAATAAGGAAAGGCGGGAAGGAAATTAAGTTTTTTAAAGAAGGAAGCGGAGAGTGGATGTCGCGCTACATTTCATCCTCTTCATCTCGGCCCGCCTACGTTTCAAAATGGAAATTCAAATATAATAATGTTGCCTCGTGGTGCCTCGCGCGTGTTTCTCAAAACATAAAAGCTTATCTGTAAGTCAAGCTCTTTTTCTTAAATCCTTTAGTCCCCCAGTTCAACGGTCGGCAACCCTATTGCACGCGTGCCACCAGAAACTTCCAATGTTTTATACCCTTCTTATTTATAAAATCTTATTTATTTCCATAAGAAAGGTCAAGAGAGGGGTGGCACGCGCTCGGCTTGTAATAAAATATTATGTTAAATGTGGCAAGCGTAGACATATCGGTTTCCGACCGCTTTCTTGGTTGAGTCATGGATGCTAACGGAGTTTATACTTCGTGAGTTGGAAGAAATGATAGATCTCGTCTTATTTTAATTTTATTTAGTTCCGCGTAAATAATATTAGTTACATTTAATATATCCTTAAGCCTGAGACAGTAAAAATAATCCTCTTAAGAGTCAAATTAATCGATGGATGAACCATTAGTCGATATGCTATTTTCCTCGTGAAGGTCCGAATGCAATGCAAAAGGAATAGATGAGTAGAGGCAATAAGGCCAAAATCATCAAATAAATAACTTATTATCGTTATTGATTCGATGAAGTAAATTTTCCGTTGATTTTATTTGGGTGATTTCCCAGGCTTATCCTTAGTGTAACTGATTTTCTCATGTTGCATTGCTTCCAGTCTTCACTTAGGAAGGCTGTACCTAGGTCGAAGCTTGGTTAAAGTCAGCATATGCAGGCTATTATTCCAATTACTTCTTGTAATACTCATATTTATCAATAAACATGTCTAGAGAAACATTTCTGATAGGATATACACTCAGACCTGAATCCCAGAGAAGATTACGTGCAAAAATTAAATTTATATGTCATAAAAATGGAGCCATTATTTTTCATTCGTACTCCATCAAAAAGAAATAATTTAATGAATACATCCAACCAATGTCCAAACATTGCGGTTGCACAAATAATGTGGTAATCACGCCCATGGATGGAAAGGTACCAAAGAGGGTGAAATTCGCCTTGAAAAAATCATTTGACTTGACCGGGATTCAAACTCGATCTCCCATTTTCCGTTCGGGTGTGCAACTGAATTACACACCTGATCGACAATTAGGAGATCCGGGTTTGAATCCCGGTCAGGTCAAATGATTTTTTAGGGTGAATATCACCCTCTTTTAACTATTGTGAATTCAACTGTTCAAATCACGGTTAAGGCTCTTAAATGGGAAAAATTGCGATAGTAAGTGAATTTTTCATTATTCCGTCTGAAGTGGACTTTATTATGTGTAACTCTCTGTTTTCACTCTTTTTCCAAAGCTTGCTGCATTATCAAGAATCGAGATTTTAAGGACTATTTTTGCGCGCATTTGCCAATGATATCTTCCTACTCTTATCTGAATAAGGTGTGTTTTTCGAAAATCGGACGGCTTTCTTTCATGGCCATTAAAAAGTAATAGGCTAAATCGTCGGTGTTCGAGGATTTTCAGGCTCTGGTCTGACAGGCATGCCTGTTGAGATGTCTCATATTTTCCCTGCTTCATTAGTCGTGAAGCAAGTAATTTTCGACTCACCCTGTTAATCAATTACCATTGTGACATTATCTCACATTTCATTCCAGTTGATATGATTGAGAGCTAATGTATGCGAAAACTTGAATCTGGATAAAATAAATAAGATCAGGTTTCACTTAGTGGAATTCCATTTTATAACAATAAATAAAACTTTTACAGTCCACAATTTTGGTCGAGACAATTACGCACAATCCGGATTTCAATGCATGTGCGCCATCATCAGGCGCTTGAATGACATCCAAGCACCTGATGATGATGCACATACATTGAAATCCGGATTGTGCGTAATTATCTTGACTTGTTTGTTGTTGTTGTCTCAAAATGGTGGATTGTAAAAGTTTTATTTATTGTTATTGAATCTTGATTTTTAATTTGTTAACTCATTAACTTATAATAATGATATGGGTTAAGTATTGCTAATATAATTCCGTTGGAGGTCTTAAATACAGCTAATATTTAAAAGATGAATCAGTCCAGGAAGGAAGTGGGATCCGCTAGCTTCCGCGCCCACCATTGGTGACGATGGACGTAGGTAAATGGTCGCTAGAAGCGAAAAAAATGCCGAAGTTTAAAGGTAACTATCTCTTGAAATCGAGAAATTAACCGAAACTTATAATAAAATTTATTATCTGTGGTCATTTCCACTCACGAAGATGACAATTACATCGAAATTGTACAATATTTAACAATTTTTACGACGAAAAATCTAAAGGAGTGCATTTCATTTTCGCCCGTGCTCTATGCAAAAATTTTGAGTCTTGTTAGGAGGCTTCTAAGCGCTCTGAGGTGTATATCGCGAGGCGTCTCCATGGAAACGAGAGGGGTGGGGGTAGCGCCGCCTTGCTTTACTTTCCCGCCAAGCGCTGTGATTGGTCAGTTCCAGTTAATCACCCTTCTCCCACCCCTTTTTTGCGTTCGTCGAGGAACCCCACTCGGGGCTTGTGCGTACTTCATTAGAGTTGTGTTACTAGTGTGCGGTGGTGTAGCTGTCTTCCGGTATTCTGCGAGGAGGGGTTCAATCGTTCACCCGTAGTAATTTGTGCTAAGATCTCAGTTATGTGGAACGAGAGATTTTGTAAGTACTGTCTTCAATTATTTTTACTGGTTTATATCTTGATCTATAATTTCGATTACAAAGCGTATTTTTGCTGTGTTGAAACGGGTATTGTGATCTACTTAAGAGTTTTGTAAGGACAGGCATAGATTTTGTCATATTTAGTATTTATGGATATTTATCAAAATGAAATTAATTTTATGCATCTTATCGACAACATCATTATCCGTAAACAAGCCTGCTATGTAAAGCATTTCATTATGTTTATTCGGAGGTAAGATTTTAGTCCATTAATTAAATATATTACCAAACAATACGTAGATAGTTACTATGACATTTATGGATTTATTTCATCTAAGATAGTCTTCTCTACTCGGTGTCTTACAAAAATGATAAATGCTTCGTAAATGAAATACTAACTTTGTTTCCTTCCACAGATTTATTTTCTTGGTACAACATGTTTCGACACATCGGTGTCATCATCAGGTCTGATGATGACACCGATGTATCGAAACATGTTGTACCAAGAAAATAAATATGTGGAAGGAAACAAAGTTAGTATTTCTTTTACGAAATTCAACTTCCACCTAGGTGAGCCTGAAACAATGGAACGTAATGATAAATGCTATTTTTTTGTGTTCCATCCTCTTGAAATTTTAAATTGTTGGAGTTAAATCACAGTTGAGGTTGGGTTGAGTTGGGTTTTTTTGTTTGAAATGTAGAGGGATCAATTAATAATTTCATTATAAGTGATTTTTTTTCAATATTCTCTAATTTATTTTTTCCGTTAAGGAGCTAAGTGTTAGCGGGACTCACGTGACACGACTTGCTCTACGTATTGCATAACAGTGAAGTTTCGATTATCCAATTTAATGTGAACCTCGGCTAATCAAGAAATCGGATATTACGGAAGGCTGATGTGCGAGAATAATTAACGGCAAAAAAAGGATATTTCTATCATTTGCCGTCATTCATTCTTGGCCTGATTGGGTTAAAATGTTTCTGTGGTTCGCTTTCTATTTGGAGATAGAACTGATTGCCGAATCCTGACGTTCTTTTGCATGAGCTAAACTGGCTTCACAGAGCCACTAAGTAAATAAAGATTTTACCTCGGTTAAAATGCGACCTCGGTAAATCGCGTATCGGATAATAGAGACTCGACTGTATTTGAAAAAAACTCATTACATTTTGAAGGTGAATCATTTAATTTTAAACAACATTTTGTGATTTTTAACAAAAGGAAGATTTCAGTTCACGAACTAGAAGAACGAAATCAACATCGGAATATGTCGCCATTCAATGAATTACGTTGAATTTCGAGATTGCTGAGAGCTGTAAGCCCAGCTGCTTGAATTTTGATGCGGAAGCTCCTACCGTAAAAATTGCCGTTTAAAATTTCTTAAGTTCCGAGTGGGAGATACTGGATGATAATCCCTAGATGCAAAAAATATTTTAAATCTCAATTGTTAGAAGATGATTTGCATTTGGCATCATCGATTGTGTGCACTGAATTTATTGGTAGCATGACTATTTTTTCAATGTCCAAAAATTTCTGGCATAAATACTCTCGGTTTATTCCTGTTATTAGAGTTTTTCTCTGTACTAATGTGCACCGTATTTTGTGAAGAATTTCTCTACCAGTTATTTGCATTTTTTAATTTTCTTAAATACTATTAGTTCTATACCTGCTCGGACGATTTTAGTTACGGTAATGCACTGCGTAGACGAGCAAGTCCATTTATTCAACAGAAAGACTGCAGTTCATGATGGATTTAGGGGTATGGTGTGATACGTATTTGATGAAAATCTTTCGCAAGAAGGCGAAGGTCGCGAGATTATCCGGCAGCAGAAACGGTGGACTAAATATAATGTTGGGAGGACGTTAAAAAAGAGCAGGTGGAGCAGTTAACGTATGCAGGGTGCATTTTGGAGGAGATTCGGTTACGCTGTTAGCTCACATGGCGTAGAGTTGCATTGGCCGATGATGCATTTGCTGGTTGAAGGAACTTGATTAGGGGGCTCTAAAGAAAAAAGATTAGGGGCGACTCAAATAAGGAGCGTAGCATTATATTTGTCGGGGCCATGGTCATCATGGAATGAGATGGTGCTCGAAAAAGCTCGTGGAATCCCATTCTCGCCCTAAGCGTATGTCGTAAGGCCTTCATAACAAATTAATTCACTCGAAATATTGTATGAGGATAAAAAATCTATTTCTGAAATAATAATTATTTTAAATGAATTATAGATGACATACAAATTTTATATTCATGGTATATTTTTTAAACTAGGTATAATTTACATATAGGTACAGTAGATTACTCTTTCCTAGATTTTGCACTAATTTGAGGGATTTCCTTCAGAAGCTTAAAATAGATGTTTCAGCTGATACTACCTGATTGAACTTGTTTTGCTTGTGCTTGCATTGAAGCATCTCAACTGCTTGTTAAATAATATTTCTCGACTGTTTTTTTCATACCGGGTCAAAGGTTTTCCATACTTTTTTTACTTTCTGAAATGAAGATAACTTAGTTCTCCTTTTATCTCGTTTAAATATCTCCAATCTATATTTAATTTAAGTGGAATGAAACATCATTCTCATGATAGTTAGGATGCTCAGGAGGCAGTTGAATAAACAAGAAATTAGTTTAGATGTGACAACGAACGACCCTGCAATGCATCACGACCTTAAAAAATATGTGATTTTCCTCCTGGACAATCTGGAAAGTTCCTTAATTTAAAAAGAAATCCCTGCACCACCATGATAACGCACAGACATTGGAAATGAATCAACCTCTACGCCAATACATGCCGATTTAATAGAACTATATTTCAATAATTACAGCGCAATCTCTAAAATGGAGATCCATAACGGTGTTAATTCTTATGTGCTCTGCTTGGGAAGACATGCAATCACTTGCGTGTCGTGATTATAAGCTAATAATTTGGTTATCTGCTGAAATTATTCTTCACTTCGCCTTTGTCCAATAGGTAATGCTTTTTTGTGAAAATTCCTTGTGCCCAAGAATATGGAACAATTACAGGCAATGAAATGTATGGGAACAAACACACTATCATACTGGGAGATGAGATACCCAAGCAGGATCCGAAATCGTAACCTAAGGATCAGCATGCACGGACCGCGCCGTGAGGGAGGCCGGCATCAAACCGGGATCCATCAGGGTTAAGAGAATGGGGTCTTCGGAGCGGGTACAGGCTGTGTGGGAGAGGCCAAAATGGGGGAAGACGATAGTTGTAAGGGAAAGAATGAAACTCAAGGGATTCTGGGGATGGGAAGAAGGGTGAAGGGTATGAGAAAAATGCCGGAGTGTTCGAGGGGGATGTAAATGATACGCTTCAGGAAGAGGACGATGAGGGAAGAAAAGGATGAGGTGGGACGCATTTTTGAACAGATTTGAGGCATTTAATGCGAGGATCGGTTCGGTTCTGTTTGATAGCAGCTGTGATAGCAGCACAGGGTCGCAGTGCATTTAGTCGGCGATGCGACATCGAACAGCTTCGCTAATTAGTAATAATTTCAGGCTTCAGCTTCGTTACATTTCGAACGGAAACCATATTTCAAGTTCCTTCCTTAATTGTCCCTGTACTTTGCACTGTCTTATTATAGATTGGGAGGAGTTACTTGGACTGCCTGTCTCATGATACCGAGCGAAGACGGCCAGCCAACCTCCTGATTTGGCTTCGGAGCCCGTATTGGTAAGACGCCCAGACTCCGTCGCGTAGGTAGGATATACGGTCGATTCCTTTTGCGGATACTGTCTGTGCACAGACCCTTGGATAATCCCGGTTAGAGACTTGGGAATGAAATATCTCCCTACCATAATTCGAGCCTTTTAAAAGAACCCGTCAGAATCGAAATCTCGTTCCACCCGGGTGTGGGCTCCGTACAAAATCGATCGTGCGATAATGATCGGCTTACTTGACGTTTGATGTATTTTCCCGTCAGTTGGGAGTGATTCATGTGGGATGCGGAGTTTCGACCAAGACGAATGATATGTGTAAGGATTGCAAATCTTCTTGGCTCACGGCGCGGCGTGGGATCTTTGTAATACCAGGGGGCGAATTGGGAGATAAGGGATATGACATCACACTTAAGCTTTGATAAACGCTATCCTAAGTGTTTTTTATCATTCTTCATTCCACTGATATTCACACCAAATCTGGTGCATCTGCCGGAATCTGAGCCAGGTGAAGGTGCGGCTTTGAAGATTTCAAGGCTAAAAGGAGGCCGAAAACAGATAAGAAATTCTTGGGTTGGAATGAAGGAAGAATTTTTGCTGGTTGAAGTATCGAATTGACAGGAGTAAAGGGGTTTGGGAGCTATTTGTGAAATTTAACCTTCTAAGGATGTGATGGAATAGGTCATGTCACGAAAAATTTGTTAAACATTGCATGTAAAAGGTTCATTAGGTGAATGTTTGAAACAATTATGTAGGTATATTGGAGGATACAATAATCAGAGAGTAAATAAAATTTGAATGCAGGTCTGTAACTTAAGGTGTTTGGCCTCCAAGCTGAGATTAATTTATTCGTGTCATATCTAAAAATATTTACCGACCTATCATATAAAATTTTTACGCGCTATAATCGAGTTCTTCATCCCGAAGAAGCCGTTAGTATTTTCTAAAATAATAAAAACTTTAAATCTTGCAGATCTAAAATAACTTTTCCTGTCAATCATCTAATACCGAGGGCTGGTTTAAAGGTTCTTTGCATCATATACTGCCAGACTTAGAGCATTTAAAACTTTGTTCAGCTCTATTGAAAATCATTTTATTTGTTACTGACATCATGGTTTTCTGTTATACTATTTCTCAGTAGTAATTAAAGGTAAACTGTATGCTCATAGGATTAGAAAATTCATAGCTGAGCGAATATAATATTTTTGTTGTTTTTATTGACTTTTGTACGCTTTGGGTGAGTGATGGGTCAGAAATAGCATGTCTTGGGATTATCCCTCCCTCTTTCCTCGGGTGTCTTAATTAATATGCACCCCAAATGTCCTTTCTGGCATCAGATGCGAGTGCAAACAAATTAAATGACCTTTGATCATTCCATAAATTCTTTTCCTGACTTCATGCATTATTTCTTTGAATATTCCAAAAATCTTTCGCGAAAAATTTCTGTTATCCTCGAAACCGGATGATTGTGTGTGAAATATTCAATCATCTTACGTTGAAAATTATCTCAGTCTTTTATCTTTTCATGATAAAATAATATCTTTCGGCGACACTGTAACATGAGAAGAGAGACAGCGAAAGTTCTGGATGAATAAAACAGTCATGTGGAAGTTTCATTTGCGAGGGTGATACGAGAGTGAATGCCATGGAGTGAAATTGCGGCTGACAGAGGCAAATAACTCCGCCCTCGACCAAATCGTCTCTTCTTCTGGGGGTTAATACGTGTTATAACTTATAAGATTTCCTGTATCCTGGTTAACCACACTGGGTATGGTTTACTATTTTCGCTCCGTTGTCACAGTTTTTTCTATGTTTTTCTATCACGAGCAAATACAGACTGGATTCAGATAAGATGTCAGGTCAAATGTACGGAAGTAGGCTTCATACAGAGGTGGAGGAGTTATTGAAACAGACAATCGGAGCGACTTCATAACAGCTCGGCACTTTCTCATGTGATTTTGATTCCGCTCGTTTTTGCCCTCACCAATTCGAATTTTCCATTTTTCGTCATAGCCACATTCGCAAACGGATTTGCAATTCCGAAAAAATGGCCGCTATTTGATTTCAACTCTTCGGGCGTTATACTGAGTGAGTTGAGGGTAGAATTCTACCTGGCAATTCGCCAAACGGCGCGTTAAATTCGCATGTTCTCTACACGGTAGCCAGTTTTTCTCCATGTCTGGCCTGCTGTTTTCCGATTTCGTGGTATGTACCTATCCGGAAAATAATGTATGGCTCAGGTTTCGAATGAGTTCGTAGAGTATTTTTATATTGATCTGGGAACTTGGTATGAAAAGTTTTTCCCTGGTGGTTGCCCTTCAATACTGAATGCCATTATCATGTTAAAGTTAATTGTTAAATCATCATCAGGCATTAATCCGAAGAATAGTTTTTTGCAGCTCTACTCCACTGTTATATCAGCAACCTTTATATTCCAGTATAATATTTCACTTTGACGTCCTTCATAAATTGTCTAATGCATTGCACCCTTTCTTCCTCGGTAATTCTTCTCATTCATTTCTTCCTTTATTGCATTTAAGTAGCCATTGTGACCCAAAATATGTCCAATAAGAATTTCTCTTATATTTTTCTGAGTTATCAAGCAAGAATATTTATTTTACTTGTTAAACATTACCGTATTAATTACATAACCGTAATTAATGCTACTAAATATGAGTAAAATATATGTTCAGTTGAAGTGGCGCTGGACAGTTTATAGAATTACGCAAATTGAAAATGATTCAATGCTAAAATAATATTTGTACGTGTATTCGTTAAAATATTATCGATCCGTTACGATTTTAATTTTTTCTGTTTTATCTAGATTTATAAAATCGTGCATGCTATTTTTTTTCATTGGCGATTTTAATTCATAAATGTTTTGACTATTTATTTGTTGCTAACACAATGTATTTCCACATCGTAGCCGGGAAAATAAGTGTACTTGCTAATGCCACGTGCTCTAAGTTTTTTATGCAGTGACATCGAAAATTTGTGGGTGTGAGCAGTATCTCATATTTATTTATATTTTATTAAGTTGTTTTGCTGAAAAACGGAAGGTGTTGAATTTCTGCTTGCTTCTTTTGTAATTGATGATAGTTAACGAGAACAATACCTGCTGCTCTCGGAAAATAATGTCTGTAAAAGAGGTTTTTAATAGTTCATCGTTAAAATGTTATTGGACGGACTTATAGGAATAGAACTAGCTGTAGTCCATTCATCGGTTAGGAATATTTTAATTTTGATTTACCTCTTAAGCGTTATATTTTAATGACAATTGCAAATTGATAAATGAAATAAGCGCTTTGTGGACTTCAAATTTAGACTGAAGCAGGCTTGTACTTCATTACAATTTTAATTAAGTTTCAAGGCTGCTATGGTGATATTGATATTCCTTGAGAAAGATATTGCAATTTTACATTAGTTAAGATCTAGTATACGATTAGTTCCAATGCTTTTCACCATTTTCTGATAGTAGCTTCATGATTGACTACTTGAAAATGATGCTCATTTGACTATTAATTACAGTCTCGAAAATTATTGAATGTAGGTAGCTATAAGAAATATTGTCGTGTGGAAAACGGGTATCTCTCTCTGAAATAATATACATATATTGGAAAACGACGTTTCTTAATCTTAAGTTCTCAACGGTATTTTTTGTACATCCATTTAATGACACATTTTCATTCAACTGCTATGAATATGTACTTATTCCCTATTGTATTTCTTGTGCATCAGTTTTATAACGTATTTTTCTTCAACTGTTATGCATTTACCCCGCGTTGGTATGCACGGAAGGTTGGAACTGGTTTCCGCAAAGATATTATTTGTTTTTTCTTTTTTTATCTCTTAACCTGTGAGCGAGAAGGGAGGACAGGGGCGTGCCGGCGCGTCTCCTTTCTTATTGTCTTCTTCTTCACCGATGACTTTCTCAAGGGGTCAAATAAGAATAAAAAAAGGGCCAAAAGGAAGGAACGAACGCCGTCGGCACGAGAAAGGAGGAGGATGAGGATGATAAGTCGGACTTGACGGCGTTGGACGTGAGGGATAGTCGATGGAAAGATTAAAGAAACTGCAAATAAAAAAGAAAGAAGGAACAAATGGAAAAAAAGAGAATGTGAAAGTCGCGTTCGCTTGTTTGTTTCGTTGCCTCCTCATCTCCCGAACTCGACCTCCTTCGTTCCCCACCGCGGGCGCGCTGCCCTCCCTTTCCTACCTCCCCTCTCATCCGACCTTCGAACTGGATGGCCATGAGACGGTGAAATGTTGCGATGCATTCGACAGTCATGGGAAGTACAGAGAGGATTATAACGCTGGCATTCCAGATTCAACTTGATCAATCCTTAGACCTTCAAAGTACCGATATTTCGGAAAATTACAAATATCGAAGTCAAAAGAATTGTTTTACATCAAACATTCCACGCTTTCAAAAGGAAGCAGCCGTACCTTAACCTTTTTTTAAGAATGTGAACACATTTTCTTAACCTTTCAGGTAGGTACTAGGATAATTTACTGTAAAGTTTAGGGCCATTGTATACAAAACATCTTTTAAAGACATATGCCAACCTTTTGCGGAAAAAATTGCATTTTTCTTCGGCCATTTCCAATGTATGGTACCTACATTAAAAAAAGCAGATTTGTTACCAACTTTAAAAAAAACGTACGCAGGGCCTTGTTAATGTACAATTGCCATAGAGAGAGCAGCTTTTAACTATGCAATATAAAGGAAAACTGGTATATATGGGGTCATGCTAAAAGTTCTACTGTTTAAAATTAATTTTACATTTAAAATAATATTGTTTTATCTCGTAATACAGCATTTCATCTTAAGCATATAAAAGAATTTCGACATATGTACCAGGTTACACAGTAGGCTAACAAAATATACGTATTTAAATAAAGTGTTGAAATTTTCGGAAATTGGCCGCAAGCTTTCTGAGAGTGTAAAAGGAAAATGCCATGTGCGCGAAAGGGATAAGGACTTCTGTTGCGTAATTTTTCTCAAAAATCCTTTGTTTTTAATGCGTATCTTTGCGGAATCAGCTGTTCATGATTATTAAAAAGAAATTGGCTATTCCTTACAAAACGATGAAAACCAGAATGGACAAACACGACTAAGATTCCGAGAGCAAAGCTCATTCATCCTCGGGTGAATAATTTTTGGCCCGGGAGGATATAAATGTTGTGAAGACCGTTTGGGGGTATTTAATGGTGCAGGGAGGGTAGTAGGATAGAAGATGGAGTGGAAGGTCAAGGAAGTGGGAGGTGGAGGCGTACCTAAAGTTCATTAATCACTAATCAATATTTGCGTAAACTTGGTAAAATTTCCATTTGTTTGTCCAATTACGTGTTAGTTTATAGACATCACTTTTTCCAATTTTGTAATTTTATATTTTGGATTTCCAATCATTGCGTTTGCACAAATTATGTGGTAAGCAGTCACGCGCACGGGTGCGAAGTTATACACCGAAGACGGTGAAATTCGCCATGAAAAAATCATTTGAGTTGACTGGAATTCGAACTCGGATCTCCCAATTGCCGGTCAGGTGTGTTTTATGTTTATATTTCGGGTTTTGTTTTTTATTCTGATTTTAATAAAGTGAATTTTATTTAATTTATTTCAAAACGTTACAAGTAGGCGATCGCCTGGTGGTAACATGAAGCATGCGGAATAACCAAGTTTATTTTTTAATAACTATGGAATTGCTGTGTTAAAAATTATTAAGAATTTTAAGTGCAGTATTGCTATGTTTTGATTCTATTGAGAATAATGTTTAGTTGACGGGTTTTAATGCTTTTGCCATGAAATATTCCATATAGAGAGCGTTAAGCAGTTTCTTCGTAGTTACCTGGGGAGACGACCGACAACTGAGGTCATTCACTCCGGTGCTAATAGGCTTTTTGATTGGTCAGGAAAGGTTATTGTTATTAAAGGAATTGAGGCAAAGGTGGAAATAAATTATATTGATAAGCTGATATTTAATCAGCTTCCAAATTTAAATTTCGCACGCACAAAATAATATAAAAGTTAGTTTTTAGTTTGTGCATGTTTAATGCACATTTTTCCCTGCTCAAATAAATTGGTTATGGTTGTTAAATTCCGAGCCAGTGCTAAGTCGAGTTCGTAATGTAAGGCCTTCCTGTGAAAATTCGACGTTGATATGTCTACAATTCTATTTTTTCATGCTCTGTGATGCGATTTCGCGCACTTACTGTTTCTCATCTAACCTTCCTTTCGTATGGTGGTAGAAAAACTTGGTGGCAGTCGCCTATGAGAAACATATGTCAAGGAGGGGAAGGGTGGCGTGAAAGGGGTCGACGAAGGAGTGGAGGGGAGGGAAGACAGCACATAATAGGCGACGCTGCCAACTTAAATGCATTAAGATCGAGAGGGCAGGGAAGTGTCAGCAGCGCGTTTCACGACTGTTTATAATCCAAAAATCGAAATACGTTGATATTGTTCGCAACCCATCGGAAAAAAAACATAAAAAATTGAATTTAGAGCCATGGAGAGCTTAGAAGTATATGTGAATAACGGATTGAGCATTTTGAAGTTGGCAACGAAGGTTTGCGACTTTAAGGAACCTGGTAGTCATAAGCGGTGACGACCTACCCAACTCCCTCGTGTGGAGTTAGTTTGTCGGCGATGGAATCTACCAATGTAAATCGTGTCTTCAGCGCAAATGCCACCACGTTTCGCTACCGCTATACCCCATCTGCCCATCTACACTGAAGTCGTTTGAAAATGAGGGAGTACTTAATTTTTTCTTTCCCCTCCAAGCTCTAAAATTCTCTCACTCACTCTTCTGACTTTCATCTTCTTTGTGTTGTCTGGTTCTCCACACTTTTTTTCGTCGCTATCGTCTCATTTCCGCTCGCTAATCGTCGGCCTCTTGTAATTGGTCCTTTTTTCGGTCCTCCCTCTGTTCTCCACATCTTCTCCTCCCACCCACCCACCTAACGTTTAGACGTCATTAGCAATTGGAATTTTCGTGGCGATCCGTATTAATGATCTCGATCGATGCGGAATGTAATTTCGCTTTCGACACCGCATGTTCATCATGCGAGTGGAAAGATGCCACGGGTGATGTGTGTTGTGTAGAGGTCGCTTCGTCCGAAAATTTTGGTCGTGGATATTACAAGGGTCTCTAGGCTTCGCTCGGTTATCACGTGCTGGATGTAAAATATCATCCACAACGGTCCTCCTCCTACAGTTGTTTTCTCTGAACAATTATGAAGGTAACTTGGGCGATACATGACTTCTCATAAAATTCATTGGAAATTTTCTCAAGACAAAGAAAAAATGTCATCTTTCTGAGACACAAAACTATCAGTCACTTTCCGCACTTCTTTTAGAAATATTTTCCTAAAAATAGAAGCCGTTTTCCATGATATATATTACAGCTATGGGCCTCAGAGAGATATATAAAAAGTGAGGAAGTTCTAAAGTATAGAAATGTGTTATTGTGTAGTTCGTTAACTTCCTCATTCATTTAAAATTTTTATTTTTTTACTTACCAAATTATTTTTCATTAAACCGAAAAACAATCTTCGGTTGTGAAGGCGTTTTCATCGTACGGCGTGAAGCAAATAAGTTAAGTTAAAGCCTCAAATAGGAGCATATAGTTAATGACTAAGAATATCAGCCTTATGAAACAACAGTTTGGCGGCATTGCTATTACTATATTTTCTTCACGCTTCTCAAAACTGCTCCGGGTCGCAACCAGCACGGCTTCGGGCGTTGCGTGTCACGCGCAGTCATGCGCTTGCAAGTAGGTACTTAAGTCTATGAAGGCTACGCCAAAAGGATTGAAATTTTCGTTCCTTAGTTGTTCTAAAATGCCGTTATTACTCTGCGGGCAGTTGCTTTACAAATAAAAACAATCACATCTAGATTCGCTTGAACTTTAACACTGGCGCTGGGCTAC
This sequence comes from Pyrrhosoma nymphula, assembly GCA_963573305.1. Taxonomy (NCBI): domain Eukaryota; kingdom Metazoa; phylum Arthropoda; class Insecta; order Odonata; family Coenagrionidae; genus Pyrrhosoma; species Pyrrhosoma nymphula. Next base: position 63,617,580 of record OY754330.1, on the reverse strand, counting down.
GGCTGGTCGAACACCTTAGACTGAAACATACCTAAGCTTTCCCATCAGATCGATCATTTTTAGCCTATGAATTCCAATTTCTCTCGAATTTAGAAAAATAAGAGCCGCCCTACTCCACATACGTGTTGTCTCGCTGGTGTTGTTTCACATTCAGTCTTACAGTCTCGATGACCCTAAGCCAGTCCCTTTGAGTTAATGGCCTATTATCCTTTACATTTTATTAAAATAGCGATGGATAAACCAAAGAAAATTGATCATGTTGAGGCTTCTTCTTCTTCTTCCAAAGGCTTCTTCCAAATCTCTTCCAAAGTTAGGAAAAGTATTAAATTTATATTACATAATTAGCTTTTAAATACTCTTAGCTTAGCGGGAAAACGATGCTAAAGATTCGAAGAAGTATGGAGCTTAAGCTACATTTCAATAATTACGGAAGGATTTCGATACAATCTAATGAGCTAATTCAACCAGGAAGGCATTCATAGGACCTTGAAAAGGAAGATTTAAAGACCTCGAGAATCGCCGTGACTTTGGAAAACCGAAGCGAGGGCTTTCCCTTCAGTCAAGAAGATATAATGCGCATTATGAAGAAAGCTGTGGAAGTGCCAAGGGCATTAAGATTCCACTGACAATGATTTCTAAACAACCATCGATTGGCGTAGAAGGATGTTGCAAAGGAAATATCTTTTTCTTCTTTGCCCAATTTAAGAATTGCGTCATCTTGGTAAACTTACGTAATAAGCACGGCTACCTTATTGGGCAGATGGGAACTTCCGTTCGAACTTTTCGTACCGTATTAGTTATATGGCAGATGAGAAAACTAGAAACACCGTAATGATTGCAGCCACAGCCGAAGAGCGAAAAAGCTGACCCCTTATGTGATTTAAGGCGTCAAACAATAGCTAAGGATATATCATATCATCAGGAGTAATCTTTCGCGTGGGGTAGAAAAGACGGATGAATGTTGAACCTATGTATGATAGGTTGAATGTAATCTGAGGTAAGCGTCTGGGTCCACTGCGACGTCAAAAGGGAATGCACGTACTTGACGCTTTCAAGGATCACCTAAAAAAATGCGAAGAATAAAATGGATAAAATGCGTGTGGGCCTACTATTACTTCAAACTGCCGGCACATTGACATCTAAATGGTAACGTTGAGTGATCGTGATTAAAAAACCTTTCAAATATAAAGAAACCGTCGGTCATTGGATTAAGAAAGGAGATCAAAACAGCTTGAGACCTAATCACCACAGTGTATTGTGCATGGCTTTGGGAAATTCTGTACTTCCAACAGCATGGGTGTTAGTGGAGATGATGTTTTTTAGGATGAAGAGAATGTCGGCAGTGACTCGAGCATAAGACCTGGAAAGGGAAGGGACGTCCCCTTGCGTATAGGCTCTCTGTGTCGTCAGGCCAGTCTCTCTCACATACCGTCCATCCTCTTTTCGAATCGAAATGAGGAATGCTGTGCACCATGCGCTTTAAATGGCTTGAAGGAGTCGCGTTTACATTATGGAAATGGACGTACTCATGGTCCGTGTGGCGTACTTCTTCATTATATAGATACCTACCAATATTTGGTTCGATGATTTATAAATCTAAACGGGAAGCTTTAGGATGTGGCTTTTGTCACAACCATCTGACGATTTTTCATCGCAGTTCGCATCGCACACAAAAAATCGCGCTATACGCGTAAAGACTGGAATTCGCATTATCGCAAACGCGAAAAATGTAGGTCCATAATAATTTCTCTATTTAGGATATTTATTAAAAGATGCCTGGCATCATCTTATTGCCAAAGTTATGCTGCATGTAACAATTCTTCCTTTAGTTTTTCCATGAACTCAAGCTTTTCCAAGTATGTTATTTTCTAATCTTCTGACTTCATCAGCCTTCGTTTCCCGAAACGATTTTATATTTCCTTTTTACCATTGAATCGTCTTCAGAGTTATCTTTTGAACGTCTCTTTCCCTTTCCATTTATAATATTGTTGGCTTTAAATCTTAACCACATTGCTTTATCTAGTACTTTTTATCCATGTGTTATATTTTCTGTATCTCCATCAGCACCATTCATTTATTATCAGTATTATCTTTTTCTGTCGCTTTCTTTTCAACCTTTATTTGCTTTTTATTAGTGTTCTAGCTCACGCGTTCACTCAATTTTCTTAAACTCGTTTTACTATCGTTCCACTCTTCCTAAAATTCTTGTAGAATCCTTACTGGCATTTATTGGTACCTATATGTTTATGGTTGTTTTTCGATTGTATTCCGGCGTTTAGATATTTAAGCGTCCAATTAAGATCATTTTCTCTAACCCTTTGTTGACAGAAATATATTAAAATGTGAATCTATTAGGGCAATCCTTATGATTTTGTATAATTTGAAAAAAAAATGTCCTACCTGCATTATCATGATAATTGAATATGTTTTTTAAAAAAAGTCATGCTTAGGGAAATTGAGTGTAAAATTGGAGGATATTTACATCGCAGGTACAAATAAATAATACATACTTTTCTGTATAGTATTTTACTCAGAATATTTTATTTAGTGGAAAAACAATTTTTGCTGAATCTATTCTGTTTTTAATTTGAGCATGCAAATTATAAATTGGTTTCACATATGTATGCTATTATAACGGTAAAAAAAAGTACGTCGGGTAAAATCCCTCCATTTTCCAGCTGTCATTCTGTGTCCTAAAGGCTTTAATTGAAGCGATACCCCCGGCATGGGATGTCGCGGCCAGATTTATTCTCCGGGATCTGTCGTGCTCACCGCTTGGAGAGCGGACGTGATCGCCTGTGACGCACGGGATTTCACTTTCTCGATCCGGAAAAAACGAGCCGCGGTACGTGAGGAAAGCTCCGGGAGTAGAAAAAACGGCGAGGGCGGGATTATAGGTGGCTTTGTAGCCACGGCGCTCGGTGATTGTTTATTCAGCGACGACTCAGACGAGGGACACAGAGAGATTGCCGTGAGCCATGTAGGTAATGCGTGCACTGCTACCTCGTACACGCGCGGGAGCATTCCCATCTGCATCATCTCGGTCGTTATGCGTAATTGGCGACACACCGGTAGTGGCTCTCGCGATGCATGAATGAGGAAAGCTTCGAGCCTTCATATTCCCCGCCTTCCCTTGGATTTTCCCCACTCAAGCCCATAAATGCCCGTAATAATCTCGCCTGGAAACCCGTCTCAATCAAGGAGGTTAAAAAAGAAATGAAGGCGACATTCCGCTTGATTCTTAAAGCGAATTCCGCCATTCCAGTCAGCTTAGTTTGGGCCTTACTCTGGCTTGCGTTTCTGGTTGTCGCGTTTGATTTTCGTCAGATCTAAGTGAGATCACCAGTATTGCGATATATTATGACTGGTGGACCACGCCTACTCGGCACGAAACCTTTCCCATGAACCACTATTCTTCACCTTCATTCATGAGCTTTCACGATCATCCCTCCTCCATTTAATTTTAATCTCCTTGATATTATGGGCAGTGCGATATCCTTGTTACAGTTTACCGACAATTAAAGTTACGACCGAACGTTTGGCAGTGGCTTGAATGTTACTGCTGAAGCTGGGTAACCATAAAGCGCTAAAAGATGTCAGTATGATTTCAGTAGCAGTTGCGACTACATTCATTCTCATTTTATTATTCGAACAGCCGCCGTTTTGGAACAAGTTGGTGCACTTAGAAACTATTTGTATTCGTCGTGAATCGACGACTGAGTGTATAAACAATGCGATCGCAAGCCACCGGGAAACGCAATGTAAATTCGATGCACAGAGTGAAGTGACTTATAATATCTGGCGGCATCGCGCTATGTGATGCGATGTTTGCTTTTAGGCGGTGTCCGATATGAATACGATGCGCATTATCGTGTGATATTCACGGTCTCACGCAAGGTTCTAAACAGCAGATATCGGGTAGATACCGGATATTAGGCTATTCATTCCCACGGACGGCGACGGGTGGGGAGAAGGCATTGGCGGCGTGACGACTGAGGAGAAGTGGGAGGAAATCCCCTCCAAGGGCTTTATTGCTTTTGTGCTTAGTGGCCCATTCAGTAACAAGAAATTAAGAAAAACACCTCACCTAGAATAACTCGGGCTTATCCCACCGATACGTGGTGACCGATATATCGGTCATACAAGTGATACATTAGGCGATACGCTCCTAAGCGATAAATTAAGCCACAACGCATTGTCGGTTGTGGTTCTCTAGCGGTGCCGGTATATTTTGTATATGCATATAGAAGCTTGATCTCGCGTGCGATGAACTACAACAGTCGAAAAATTGCTCTATGCGATAGGCATACCATGTGGGATGTCAGGCCATGCTTATTTTTGCAACTGCCGCTATGAAATTAATGTCAAATGAGCCGTTGGTCATTTTGGAAGGCGATCTGTTTCGTACTGTCACTAATTGTTTGATGCGTTCAGAGTTCCGTTCGTCGGGGTCTGCGTCGGGTTAGATATCACAGGTGGTCTTGTTTGTCCAATCTACAGAGTTCAAAACCCAATAAGGCGCACTGTGGGACGCGTGAGACGAGTGTTGAATTCGTTTTAAGATTCAGCCGACGACGCATTCGGTACGTGGCTTCTGGATGGCTGACTGGAATGCGAAATGAGGAATGTCTCGGTAATGGCTTTTTAATTTTGCATATGCCGTCTTACTCTACCTACAATATGCGATTAAGGAGATTGAGTAGTTTAATACGTAAACTTAGACACATCATTAGAAAAGAAGCAGAAATATATAAGTTGAATATTGAACGGTATTATACAGATTCTTATGACAATTCGACAATAATCACTGTATTATACTTCAAATTTGAATAAGCAGATGAATCTCATTACGCTCCAGCTTACAGTCCTAAGAAATCGTTTTCATTACTTGGAATCATATTATGATAGAGAATTCTTAGTGAGGCTGTAATCGGCCTTAAGGTTAATAATGGGTGTCATTTCATTCATAACAGTAGTATTTCACAATACACATACTTAATAATTTAGAAGAGCGTGTCCATAAAGCCAGTTAGTATCTAACCATAGCCTTTGTACGTCTGTCATAACTTCTTCATTTCTAATATTTTTATTTTAATACTGGCTATAACTCGTCAAAAATGACGTCCCCCTCCGTGAAATTGGTGTGTGATCAGTCGTATTGCAGCGTTGGATAGATGTGTAGATAGACAGCCGATAGACATACCAAGGGAATTATTTTTTGTTTTGTAATTCATTTACTTCAAAAGATAAATTAGTTTCAATTCATGAAATTAAAATGAAATTGAAATTAATTTTCCATGAAATTGAATTCTCGATCGAAGTGCCCCTAGCAACCCTACAGACTGACATATTATGACTAGGTATTTATATAGTTTGATTCCTTGGAAGTCACAATTTCGCTTTCCCTGGAAATATTTTCAAGTTTTACTTTGCTCACTGAGATAAGGATGTAAGTACCACCTCCCCGCAGGTGATGCCATGAACATAAGTTTTAATTAAAAGTGAACGTAACCAAAGATGCGGCAGCTTATATCATTCAGTTATGCTAATTATACTCAATGTCATTGACAAGATATCCAACGTGTCTTTTAAAGTCGTATTGAGGCATTACATATTACATCGACGAGCTTCAATTTCAAAATATTGTGACTGAATGGCGTATCCGTCACCCTCTTGCCCTGACATTAAAATAACTTAAATTGGCGCCTGTGGATATGTTAGGGCCCGCGGTCACTCGGCTGTAATGGTCGTAAATATTTATGACTCATAAGCGAGACGAAACATTCCCGAAGTTAATTAAAATCCCACCCAAGACGGGAAGATTTAATGTTTGGTCGAGTAAATTACGATACTCATCTTCCTGTTGATGACACATGATTGCGATAGCTCTTCGTCCGGGAGTGAGCTCGTTCAAGTAGGCTTTGCTTGTCTTTGCGACGTTACTGAGGAGTGAGACGATATAAAATATATATTGAGGCTATAATGGGCTATAGCAGGACTGTCCGTCACCCTTGAGATATGCATTTGGATTGTCCGGGAGTAGGAAATAACGCGGGCACTGACTATTATTGACAGCTATTGAAAATTAATTTCGAAAAAGTATTTGGTCGTTAACACCATGGAATAAGTGGGCAAATTCATGTTTTACTTTGTTGACTTCGATTTCCAAACTCTCGAATTGTGTGGCCCATCGGGCAGAAACTTGAGCTCTGAGAAAGGAGGACGAGAATAGGCTGCTTGCGCTCAAGATGTGGGTTTGGAGGAGGACAGGGAAGGTACGGTGAGCGGAAAGAAAGACAAACCGGAAAGTGCTTATTATGGTGGGTTAGGAAAGGAACCTTCTTGATAAGATAAGGAAAAAGCAAAGTAGGTGGTTGGAAGAGTTAATGAGGGGCGAATGCTTGCTGAAGGCCGTGTTAGAGTGAAATAACAAGCGGGGAAGGGGAAGAAAGATAGTGTGTTTTATGGACGGGATGAAGAAGGGTAGGACATTTGCTGAAATAAAGAAAGAAATATTAAAGATAGGTAGGATCTTGTGCATGTAAAAATCAAGAGGATATTTACTCACTTCCATTTAAACTAACCTTAACCGGTGTATTACATGAGTGAATGAATGAAAGTAGCTCATGCCCCAAGGTAGTTCCTCAATCAGTAGGACCCCTCTCAGTAAGAAAGTATGCTTGTCGCACTTTTTATTTATTTTTGCTCATTTTCTCTTAACCATAAACAATCAATTAAACGGGAACCAGGCTTGAAACCGCTGATTTAGACCACCAGACCATTTGATAACAATTCCCCGTAATTTATTTGTAGTGTAAATTTTGATAAACCATGTAAAAGGTAGAATAATAAATTGCCACCAGGGCCTCCGGGTGTTTAACATCATTGTCTATGTGGTGTACTGAGTCATTTAGCAAATAGATACATTTTTGCCATGCGATACCAATAAGTTATCAAAGAAAGAACCCTGTTTGATTCGCCCTGATTTCAGTTTGTGAAATGGAAATTAATGTATAATTTGGCTTTAATCGACAATCAGTTGAATCGAATGTTGCTGGATAAGCCTGTCATGAATGGCGCTTTCGGTTAATAGGTAGAAGAATGAGCGGTTGAAACAACTGAGGGGAAGAATAGCAGTTATGGACTGAAACGAGAGTAGGAATCCTTCCTTCACTCAGGCGATTATGCGTGGAGTTGGATGTCGGCCGTAATCAGCGTTGAAGTGCCCATCCAGCTGAATGACCTCAGGGTGCTCCTACACTCCACATACGCGTTCCTGGAAATGGAGAACATTTCACGCGTTCCATTATCCACTACCTTTTAATTATCAATTGGCGATACAGCTTTGCGATGCGTCCTCCAGAGATACTCATGAGCACCGACCGCCGCTCTCTCAGTTGCATATCGTGCGACCACGTGATTCGCGCGTGAAAGTACCACATCTCGGAGGCATCCTGCCATTTTATTTCACAACTCTGATCCGTTAATCTAGAATTGTGGAATGAGTGTCTATTTTTTATGGAGTAAAACATTTTTTGAAGTCGAGCATCAAAATTTGTGATTATGTGATGACGGTATATGCTGGTACAAGTACACTCTTGGCTATGTTGAAGCAGGGTGGCCAGCAACTGAGAAAACCAGAAATGGTGCGGGAATTTCTTGCTGTTTAAGGCTTATAGGCTCTTGCAAAATGATCTGAGAAAAAATTAATTCATGAGGGCGAAGGAAAATGAAAAATAAAAGCTAGTTATATTCTAAAGTGAAGGAGAATGTTTATCGACGTGGATTTTGTGTTAATTTCTCTAACATTTTGAGGCAATGATTCGTCTCTTCCGGCTCCCTCGATTTTCTGTCGTCATGTTGTTTACTAACACCCATGTGGTAACGTAATTCGTGACATATTTGTCATACCCATCCATTGAGGATCCGTCAATATAGAATTTTGGTTGTTGGTTGGTTAAATGGGGAGGAGACCGTTAAGCGAGGACATTTGTGTCATTTAGGATAGGTGGACAGGTCCGTTGGGGTGGGTTTATTTTGAGAATGGAGGAAGGGTGGAGGGAGACCCAGCGTCGGCATTAGCATACTCTCAACGAAAGCCGCTAAGGGGACCACAGTATCTATGTAGTCCCATCCGGCGGACGAAGCATTGTACTTGAAATTCTCCCCACGAAGCAGTCAGATAGGGATCGGATATACTCTGAATAATGTACGCCGTTACAAACAAGAACCGAATTTTGACCCGGAGTCACCGCATGGGAAGACACCGCAAACCCGATTCCCGAGCATTCCAAGGAAAGGCAGCTACATCTCCAGTTATTTCGTAAAATATGATCAAAGAAAGAAATGCTTTAATTTAAAACAGCTTGATTTACAGTGATGATTTGTGTGTATGTCAGTGGTGGCATTCGAATGAAATATGTTGGTACATTTCATCGAGTTTCGAATTACCTGGGTACAAGCTACCCCCGAACACGCGAATGTAACCTGACCTGCTTAGCTGGTGGCTCTTATCCTTCGACAGATTGAGTTTCACAAGCTCGCTTACATCGCTGGCCAATCACATTAACTTGTTTGAAATAAATATATATTATAGAGTTACGGAATTACCAGCCAAGAAAAAAATACCGTCTTTAGATATGATACCTGATATGAGTAAAATATCTTCTCGTTTCGAGTTCGCATTGTTGGGAGTATTGAGTTTCCACGGGCTCATTTACTTCTGGCTAGTTCTACTCAGGAGGAGCTCACAGTCTGCTACAAAAAAAGGTGACACGTGAGAAGGGGGTTTCCAGTTTCCACCTTCGCTGACCACCCAACGTGAGTTTTTTTACTCATTATTTTTGCAATGAGTCCACGGATTATCTTCTATGTGGTCCGATTTCAATAGGTACCACCTTGCGAGTTTTCATTCGTGTTTGTGGCCAGTGAATTACCATAGGTTTGTTTAATTAGTCTACATTGGCTTGCAGCTAATACTCAGAGTTGTAAAAGGGAAGCTATTCATGAGTAAAAGGAAGCGGTCCTCTCTTCTAGTAAGTTTTATTCGTTTAAATCGCATGTGTACTGTATTGAATATCCCGATACGTAATTAAATCTTATTTTAAACCTTAGGTTTATCTGTGATTATACGTTGATCATGTCTGGAATTGTTAAAAAAAATAGGATTGATTTTTCGTGGTCAGTCATTTTCTTGCTAGCTCGAGTGTCATTTAAAACAGTCTAACTTATCTAAGGCAGCTTTACATGTGAAAACCTATTTCAGGTTTCAGTCAAAATATGTATAATATACAAAAATGTTGAAAATTTTCACTTCCTATTTTATTTGTTAAACATTTAAAATTTGTTTAGCCCTATCCCGAAATGACTTGATTTTTATCTTTAGCCTTATGCATGGTAGTGAATGTATCATCATATCACTGAGGCATACTCTTATGTCTGCAGTGAAGGGAGAATTTTTTTGAGCTTGTGGTTAAAATTAGAACTTCGGAGGCAATATATGAAAATCTATTCATTCGGATATATCTGAATGTCGCATAAAAATGACAAATACCCATATTTTTCATAATAGCAGCTTCTGTCGCGTGAAAGAGGAGGATGTTTTTCCTTCATGAGGTGGAAGAAGCAAAAAATTATCTGTATATAATAATCGCCTCCATGAGTTTACTGGAGGAAAGAGGTATGAAAGGGTAGGGCTGTATGGAGTAAATGGATTTTTCAGCTTTACACAGCTAACACCGAGAATTAAAATTATTTGACATTGCCTACCCCGAAAAGGAACGGCATGATGGGTACATATGTTTTTGCCTTTCTGCGGGAACAACATTAGAGCGAAGATAAAATATGAGAGAAAAATATGTGCGCGCGCGTGTATATTTATTTAAAATAATGGAGGCCACGTAGTAAGCATGCGCTTTTGGCATCTCGCTCTCATCTCCCTTTCGCAGCGTCTTCTCTCGTATAGTTCAGTCCCTCCCGCCACATTCCCCGCTATAGTTCCTCTCTTGAACGTCGCCCACTCCTCGCTGGCGACGCTGGCCACTCTCATTTAGCGGCGATCGTTTTATTGCAAAGCGGCGGCGGAATGAGGGGGAGACCAACTTACGTCGTCGAGGGCGCGAGGGAGTTCAAAGCGATTCGTCGGCCGGCGTCAAAGGGATGCCTTGCGGGGTGCGTCTCCCCCTCTATCTGTCTCTGACCCGTCCCCTCCCCTTTTTCATCTCTCTTCACCCCTTTCTACGTCCTATCAAGTCCTTCCCGACCCATTCCTCTAGCCATTCTTCTCTTCCGCCAAATGATAGACAAAAATGATTTCATTAAAAAAATGTATACAGCCAAGTTTTTAAAAACAAAGTGGAGGAAGCAAAATATTTTAATTACTTGAGTAGTGCACTAGAAGAAAATTGGCATAGTAGCAAAGACATTAGAAGAAGAGTATCGTTAGCAAAGGAAGCGTTTAGTAGTAGAATAGAGCCTATGACGGGGACGTTGGGTAAGGATATAAAGAAGAGGCTGGTGGAGTGGTGTTGTACGAGGCAGAAACGTGGACTCAGAGAAAGGAGGACGAGAAAAGGCTGCAGGCATTCGAGATGTGGGTGTGGAGGAGGATGGAGTAAGGATGGAGTAGTGCGGTGGACGGTAAGGAAGACAAACGAGGAAGTGCTTGACATGGTTGGTGAGGAAAGGAAACTTCTGGATGAGATGCGGGGGAGACAGGGTTGGTGGCTGGAAGAGATAAAAAGATGATGGGTTGCTGAAGACCGTGATAGAGGGAAGGATGTTGGGAAAGCGGGGAAGGGGAAGAAAGAGAAATTGTTTTCTTGACGGGATGAAGATGGCGTACGATGATATGACGAAAGAAATACTAGAGGTAGTTAGGGCCCTGTAGGTGAGATAATCTGGAAGATTTTTTCTGACGTCCATTAAAACCTACCTTTAACTGGTTGTACTATAAAGTTTTTACCTAAACCATAAGAATGTCGTATTCATATAGATTCATACTTATCTCTGTAAAATATGCTTCTGTGGGAGTGGCACGGTTTTCATTGATAAGCAATCCATGATCCCTTGTCCCCTATCGAAAAAACACTGTATATTTTTCCACGTTTCTTAATGTAATCGACCTTTTGTCCAAAAATGAAGTAGTTCCCTAATATGTTATTCCAATGCCACTTTGTTTTAGCCAGTGGCGCTTGTTTTTTGCTTGTTGGTTTACCGATGCGAAGTTTGAATATTATAGATGGCGCTAGTCAACTTCGAAGCTTCAGAACGTTTTGATTTCAGTCGTGCATACCTTTTAGTGTATTAAAATGGTCCATGGCAAAAGAGTTTTTGTTCATATTTTTTTTCAGGACGTATACACTGCACTGGTTTAGTTGAGAATCAACCAAAGGCCTCGCGTATCCTCTTCTAGAAAACGTTATAGTTTCTTTCCTGGAATAACTTCTTCTGCCAACCAGAGCCCTTGACCGTTTGAGTGAGGTATCTTACTCATTTACTAATTCTTTTTTGAGTCTTTGAATGGCCGCTCCTCTACTGCATTGATTTGCCGATCGATAGTCAACATATTTGCTCTTTTCACTTTTATACTAAGACTTAAGATAATTGAAAGCTGCGGGACATTATTTCATGTATTAATGTTTTTCCGGTTTTGGTGGTGGCGGGGTAGCGTCCTTGCCAGCCAACTCGAAGTTCTCGGGTTCGAATCCTGGGTGGTTTTTCACAATCCAGGGAATGGTTATGTGTGTTCGTCTATACTTATAATAAATTGGTAGTCATTGGCGTAAGCCGTAGTGTTTTATTTTCTCATTATTTGATAATAAAATGTTATCAATTTATTTCTGGCGAATAAAGTTTAAAAAACTAATTTTCTCTTAAAGAAAATTAAAATTTTCAGATGGTATGTTTTTGTATTTATCGCCCTTCACTACTTCCACCACTTTTCCAGGGTTAGGTTCAGCGTTCTCCTCTCCCAGCGACTGTTCCGCGCGATCCCCTTTGTTGACAGATTGCGACAGGAAGGGGAGGAGGTCGGCCGAGGGGGCACTTTTCCCCTCCTCCTCTTTCTCCCCCCTCATACTCTTTTTAGTAAAAAGAGTATGAGGGGGGAGAAAGAGGAGGGGAAAAGTGCCCCCTCGGCCGACCTCCTCCCCTTCCTGTCTCACCTTCCTCGTCATATTTCCTCCCTCCCTCTTCACTCGCTCGCTTTGTGGTCCTTTCTGACCCGAGGGGACGAATGATGGCAGTAAGCGGGGGCAGCACTCACCCTTTTCTCGTATGAGTAGGGGATCGTCTCTCCGTCGTGTCGTCTCCCCCACTCCTCCCCTACTACCAGTGTTACCCTGTCCCCTAATGTCACTTTCTCTCTTTGTCACTCTCTCTCGTTTCTCCTCCTTCTACCCTCTTCTCGCTTGAGAGTGTCCAATAGATACAATTAGGATTGCCAACTCTTCCAAAGGTTGACGTCATGCCTGGATTTTGTTTTAAAAACTCCTGGTCTTCCTATCGATTTCCCCCAATGTATTGTAAAGGCGGCTCATGGAAATTGATTTTTATGGAAGTAGCAAAGTCTGGATGTGTATCGTTACTTGCTGGGCATCGTTATGCTTAAGGCGGCTTGACACATGAGAGGTATTTCTACGGCTGTAGCCTTAGAAGTCGTTTACAAGTGGTACTCGATTTTGTGCTTTGGTTAACTAATGGAACTTTGGTGTACGCACGGACTTCTATGGCAGTTGAGGTCGATAGCGGTTGTAATGGACCGAGGTTTGCACTTGGACGGAAAATAAACTGGGTTCTATTTTATCTTTAAGTAGCATTTCGATTCTGCGAAAAAATCGCATTGCATCCCGTGAAATCTTGGTCTGCAAGCGGGGATTAAATATGTATGCATAAAATGAATTATGTAGCCGTAAATGCTTTAAATGATAGAAATGTATTAAAGGTTAGACCTACTACACATATCATTCTAGATTCCGTACTCATTATCTAGTATCAGCTAGAATACTAAATCCATGATGAGAAAACCACCTTTGTTAATTCCACAAACTTTCTTACGCTGGCACGACGCGCGTTTCACCACACTGTGGCATAATCATGTGCCACATCAGTTTTAGAATACTAAATCTTGTGCTGGATAAAGTATCGTGTTATTTGGGCTTAAGGTACATACATTTGACGAAATTTTATGGAACCCAATTACTAATGCACCTTGCGCACGACTCCTAAATACATAATTATTTCCCTGCCATTCAACATGTGCCAAATATTTCTTACAACTTTCCCCGATTATTTCTGAGCATTGATTTTTTAAATTATTTAATTATAATAACTTTCTATAATTGATTTAAGATCTAGTCATTATCGTGTTTTTATATTCCTCTTAAAGTGGGCATCAAATGATCATCTAATCCCGTAATCACCTTTTCGAAACTTTTTTCGCTTATTGTCTGCAAAATTTTCCGGTTATAGCGAGTATAATCATGATTCTGTTCGATGTTGTGACTCAGAAGTAGCAAGCCTTCTGGATTGGACTTGTCGGGCATGTACTTGTGAGAAGTCGTCGTGCCTGAGGAACGACAAAGATCATAAAAATAATAAAATATCATCATCATAATCAGATAACTTTAAGCGTAAGAAAACAGGGAATTTGAAACTAAGCGTCGAATCGCGTCGTTCAAAATAAAACATACCGTACACTATTCGACCTTTTGTTCAATATTTCGCACGAATCAGATGTATGAAATAAGAATAAAAGGTTATAAGTCGTCCATACAGGCTCTCATTACTCTTTAACTATCAACAGGGGGTCCAACAACAAGGGGTTGACCAAAACTGAAACTTAATTGTGTCTGTCGTTACTTAGTGGCACTACTTTATAATTAAACTACATTAAAAGCCTGGATAAATATTTTCTCGGCCAGGAAACCGGTATTAATATGTTTTCCCTATCGAGAACCCTACGTTAACTAACCAGCAGTATGATGCTTTGTACAAAACCCTAACTCTTATGTTAACATCGAGATAACGTTAAGACTTCGTTATCTTGCGGCCCTGACGTGAAAATGGACTGTATATTCACATAAATTTTAATTTTCACCGCCTATATTTCTTTGTTGTGCCTGATGATGTTGTACAAAAGTTAAATCTAGTTCGTGATTAATAAAATTTACGTGTATGCATTAAGGAGGTTCCACCGCGACTGTGTGAGTCACAACAAATACTAAATTCTTCATAGTAGTTTGTATTGCTTAAAACGTACTGTTTTCTGCGATGGCATACTTAAGCTATCTACTGCAAAATAAGATGAGGTACAAAATATGGAGATACTAATGCTATAAGATGTTACTTTAATGAACGCTTTTTTCTCAACCGTATTTTCCCATGGCGTTAACGCATTTCGACATCAGTTCCAGTAGTTATTTTCTAACGACTCAAAAACTAAGATGGAATGGTGCCTATATTTCATTGCCAATCAATTCCCTGAGGGTATTTGTTCCGTATTAACAGTTTTTCACGTGAAAGGCATACATGTATTTGGTAGATAAATTCTATTTTCCCATATGTTTCACCCCTCACCACCTTTTTACAAGATTTAATATTCAGTTCAACTTGTGGAATAAATTTGCGTCGAAAAGTAGTTTTTATTATTCCTCTCCAATAGAGGGCTTATTCTTTATAATTAGCCAGAATTTGGATTGAATGACATTTAAATCATTTTCAGTGGAACTATCCTAAATTATTTAGTTATTTAGAAACGGAAGCCGCAATCACTCCCTAGTTCTCCTGCTACATGCGTGCAGCTGAGCGGTCGTACGAATAAACATGTACCTATGTATTTTTCATCCCCTTCTCTTCCCCTTTCTCCTCTTACTGGACACCTCGCGGAGTGCTTATTGACTGCCCGAAGGGTCTTTCCCCCACTTCGGCTTCACGAGGGCGTGCTCTGACCTCCTCTATTGCTGTGTAGGGGTGGAAGGTAGGGATGTTAAGGGGGGTGTTGGATTGATGGAGGGTGGGGTAGTCTCTTACGCCTCAGCTGATCTCGCTGGGAATGGTCCACGCACACTTCAGTTCTCGCCCAGTCAGTCGGCTGCGAGTGTTCTTCGAGTGGCTGTGTCTACAAGCGAGGCGACGACCAACCAACCCCCTCGGCTCGCCAACAAGCTTTGTCGGACCTATGTTCTCCCTGGTGGAAATTTAGAAATACAAAGTTTTTCCAATTTGGTTCCAAAAAAAAGGATGTGTTGGTCATGGTCGTCGCGCTATTGATGAGAGTAAAATTGTGTCTTCTCGTACATTTTACCTCAATGCTAATACCTAATATATTTTAATATTATTTTTTTAATAATATTTTACCTAATACTAAGGCACTTGATTATTCACATTTGCAATGTCATTGCTTATATTGTTAAGTTTTTTTTCTGCATTAGCCGTATTTATCTTTCTCTTTGGAATGTTGACAAGTCTAGCTCCCTCACCCTTCCCTCGTGCAAAGTTTCCCAAATGAAATTCCCTCCGGGTAAAATTTTAATGCCTGCTCATTCATCCATGGGTTTTCCTCATCTCTCTGTGAAGGTACTCATAATCCATGCGACGTATTATATATGACTACATGTCAAGAGAGAATTCATTTATTAATTCAACTGTGGCTTTTTAATGAAAGTTCCCTTTGAAGGCGCAATGCGCTGGCATATTGCTATCTGGTGAAACTTGACTTTCTTCAAATACTACGATTTAACAATTAACAACTGAATGGTTTATCATGAGAATACCTCGTTGATCTATTAATTACTAAAATGAGCCAAACTCTAACGTTGCTTATATATTTCCTCAGTATGGCGCATTATCGATGATTAGCTCTGGATTTTTGACCTGTGAACTGATGTGTCATTAAAGGAGAAATGCTTAATTATACATTTGGGGTTTTGGGAATCAAAGTTAATAAGCCTGTTTTGAACCATTTCTTGCTGCTCAAGCATTATGGCTATAATTGGTTGGTGGATCTGAATTGAAATTTCAGAATCACTTCAGTGATTGGGTTACCATGGATTTCGAGTGCATACTAACAGGAAATTGAAGGACCTCATGACTCCAATCTGCGATTAACTTCCCTAGTACATGAAGGATACATGTAAGGAGCTCAGGTTCTTTTGTGACCCTTGAATAGCCTACCCTTGTTTAAGAAGATGAAATTCATACCTTAATCTTCTGTTATTCGTCTCTTCCCGCATTAATCATAAGTGAAGGTGCACTCAAATTGAGCAGCTTACTTAATGACAAAACATTTTATTCGAAAAACATGGTTTAGGTTAGATAACTTAAAGTTAGACAACCGTCCAAAAAAGAGTTGTCTTTAACTTTTGTTTTTTACCGAAATTTTTCCTCATTTTTCCTGCTATTGAAAGTTTGGAATGATATTAAAATCTGAAATCTTATTAAATACTCCGCGCATTTCACTTATTCGATTAGTGTTTAAAACTTAATACTTGGAACCATTCATCTGGGATTTTATCGTTTTATGTAGCTGGAAGAATATAAATTGATTAATAAATTTAAAGTGTTACGCATGTTGATAATCCTGATTTCGACCGAAGAGTCCTGAGGAACATCTATCCCTTAACGGTGACAAAACTCGTGGGGTGGCGCAAAAAGGGGTAAGAAATTGCGCTTCGATGACTTCTGACCATTCTGAAAAATTACTATCTCACCCCACCTTCCTGCCTTGCCTTGCCTTGAATTTCAAAATAACGATAGTGAAATCGCTTTAAATAAGAGGAAAATAAAAACACGGTGAATATTTTCGTCGAGAGTTCTCCAAGAAGAATAAATTGGCGCGATATCTTGGGCGTCTTGGCCACTCCGAGAACTCGATTGTCGTCGTGCCGGGGATAGGGGATAATTTAAGGAGTTTGAGAATGGAGAGGACGACACTTGTGATTCGGAGTCATGTCTGCTTCTCCTCGTTCTCTTTTTCACCTCTGCATGAATGGCATTTACCCCTTGCACACAATATCCGCGTAAAAGAGAATGTTGTGACGACTTCAGGGGAAGGGACTTAAAATGGGCGGAAGGGTCCGCATCGTGAGAACTGAATAATCACCGTGGGGGGTGTTTCCGTGGAGTCCATTCGGCTGAAAGCCCTTCTCTCTCGTCGCGCGAAATCTCCCACTCTCTGGACCTATTTTCGATATTGCGACGTTTCGGTGTTCTTTAGATATTACGCTGCGATATTGCTTCATTTCTCTCTAGATTTAATGCAAATGGGATTTTATTGCATTGTTCGATATCATGCTATGTGTCATACAATCCGATATCATAGATTAAAGAAGAGGATTGATGGAAACATACGGTATTATAGCGCGGGGGAATATTGAAGCCATTTAAGTGTGCAGTCAGCCATATTGAATGGATCCGTTGTGCAGTTGTAACGCCGAAAACATAGGTATAATTAGCGGAATCGTGGCAGTACCATAATGATTTTTAAAAAGAAAAATTACAAATGGAAGTTCTTGCCGAAAAAGCAACATATTCATTAAAATTACGGGAAAGTTGCGCGATATAGCCATGATGGTATGTGGATCATTTTCCGTGAAAAAAGCAGACTACGCTTTCGTGTGTCCAAATGCCATCAACTCTCTTCTTTAATCTGTTATGCGATTCATATAATCCTTTTTGCGACACGATACATGTGACGCAATGCGATTCTAAAACTCGAATATCGCTGTCTTTCGCCATGCCCGTCCTGTCGGACCCTCTGCGGCCCTGCCCCCGGCGCGGCGGCTTGAATGGTCGTCCCGGTCCCCGATGTTACCCCCCCCCTAATAGCTGATTTCCACCCTGGATAAACGCCCCCTGAAAGACTTGAAAAACAATCCCTCCCTCCCTCGCTCTCTATCCCGCGACATCTTTCGATTCTCAGACCGTCTCGAGTGCGCGAAATTAAAAAACAAAATATATCGTAGAAGGAACCGGACGAGAAGGGGCCAGAATCCTTTTTCTCTTATATATTTTTTTACCTGAGTGGAAATGTTCGAAACCCTTAAAAAACATAGTCCTCAGCGTGCCATTGTTAAGAGCGTTCCGCGCCACTGTTCCCCGGACACAACCTCGGAAGGGATAATTGGTGGGAATTATTTTTGTCCTACTCTGCCTGATGATTATATGCAGGATTTGGACGGTCCTCCATAACGCGCCTTGGCCTTCTATGGAGATCGTGAATCCCGTAGAAACATTTTTTTCATTTAGATAATATTTTCTCCGTGTTATTTTAACTATACTATGTAGTGTGGAACTGGAGACACGTGCTTATACCATTGATTACATAGTGGAATCGTGGCGCAAAGGAAGCTTTTACTTTCGCGCGATAGCTAGCTATTTGTGGAATTGATGATCTAATGAGGCTTCATTCTTTATGTTCCGGCTAACGATGAGATGTGCCTTTGATATATTCAAGTTTTCGTCTATTCCTACCTGATAACTTATTACCGAATTTGACCGAATATAGGCAGTTTTTGTTAAAATTATACTCCGATGAAATCCTCTACTTATTGTCTTAAATTCGGGCTCTGAAAATACCGATATAATCGAATTAAAGCTCATTCTCGGCAGCACCTCCTCTTTCCGTGCTATATTAATGGTTACACGACAAATCTTTTCGCCTCGATTGGCCAAAGGTGAGAGAAATGATAGTTTGGTAAATTCAGCAAAAAGACATAAGCGGACTGTATGATCTATGGCCAAAAGCAATGCATGACTTACCGATAGAGACGTTGAAAACTGCAGGTGCGGTGAGGTATCTCGAGGTCTAATGCTCCCTCGACGGCTATTTGTTCAGAACTGCACACGCACTCACAAGCATGCACACGGACACACCAAAAAAAAACCTCCACGATAAACGGTCATGGCATGCATTGCCCTCTTGTGGCCATAGAGAAAAACAAAGATTGGCGCGAATACGAAACACTACTTATCGTATTGAGTTCTATTAATGGGCGCTCTTATTTCCTAAAATGCATAACTGAGTTAGAGTACCAAATTAGTATTTCCGGAGTTTTACCAAAAATATCTACTTCATTAATTTTAATCAATTTTTTTCAATTTAACGGAGAGTTGCTTAAGTACCGCTTTTTCAATGAAATCGTGCTAATACGGTAGTTTTCAATCGAATTGTAGCCATCATGTGATTATTATATATATATTACATTATACGAGGTCAAAAAAGAAGAGGTTCTTGCATCGTATTAATATTTAAGTTATAAATTAGCACTAAAGATTAATGAAATTTAAAAAAAGAATAAAACATTGAAAGGTGATATTGTGGTGAAGGTCTTCCTCAAAATTTCTCATTTCTGAGTCAAATGTGTTCTACTAATTTTTATTGACAATTTCCAGCCCTGTGACATGGGGTGAAGCACGCAGAAGTTACTGCCGCAGAAATTCCTGCAGTTCTTTGAATAACTAATTGAAAGTACAATTGTGTACCATTTTTTAAAATTTGCAGTCGGAAAGTAATGTCGAAAAATTAATGCTGATACTAATTGGTGGTAGTATTTAACATGTCGAGTTAACTGCAAAACCGTTTAGGAAGACATGTTTTGACGCTGCACTGAAAATGTGACACCGCCATGTTGGCTTTGATTTTGGCATCGCTAGGTAGTAAACACCGTACCTTTTCTATAAAAAAAAAATTAACCTTAATATATTGTTTATTAACGTTGACCATTGAACATTTATTACTTACGAGTGGTTCTTTAATCCTATAATATCGGCAAAGTTCAATATTTTTCATTGTTTCAGGAATTCCTAAACATAAAATGTACATAATGTTGGAATATTATTAGAATTGGCATTTTCCCAACCAGAGTTCACTTCTGTTGAAGCCATTTCTTAAAAGTCTTGTTAAAATGTCTTGAAACATCGGCGTACATCATGCAGACCTTAACCCGGTTGGAAACCCGAGAGGAATTCATTCAAGTAATTCACCGGGAAAATCTTAGATTCTTCATCTTGTTAAAATGTTTGCTTTTTGCGTGTGTTTCCAAGTCCCGGCAGTTCTATTGTCATGAAATAAAAGAAACACTTGTCAAACAGTGACGTCACCAAACATGGCAACCCGTTCTTTAGAATTGGAGTTTTAGGAAAGTAATGCTTTTTGTTCGGGCATGCGAAATGTTTTACTCGTTTGAAATTACGCTTGATTGAGTTATTAGAAATTTAAAGAACCGTGGAACTGACCACGCAGTAGCTTTAACGGAGTCATCCTCTAGTAATCACACCATTGTGTAAATTTCACAGTGCAAAAAACATTTGCCTTAGTTTTTCGCAGCGGAAGAGGACGTATGAAAAGCCTAAGTGGTTGGAACACTCGGAGCGATATTCACGGGTCTGGGTTAGCTTCGAATCTCAGTCCAGGCGACTGATTTTTTCTCTGTGAATTTCACGCTATTGTGAGTTAATAGAAGCCAAATATCTATTAAACCCTTTAATATACAGGAAATGAACTATTCATTCATAACCCTATTGCGAATTTACGATTGATTGGATGAGCTAGTAAGGCTACTGAGTTCAATATCGAGCTTCTAGTGAGATATGCTTTTGTTTTGCATTTATTTCTCGGAGTTCCCACTGACACGTGCGGTCTCTCCTACTTCGAACAACGTCAGCATATTGATATTATCTGGCCATACCTTACTGGGGTAGATGATAAGGAATACCTACTTGGAGCGTTGGCGTTCCACAACTTTCCTTATCATATCCAACAGAGATGAGCTGAAATTTAGATTGGTTTAATCTAGAAATTGTAAAATTGATTGCAGCACAAAATGGATGCAGTGTTAAGTTTATGGATAAATGTTAGGGAAAAAGACAAGGAAAAAAGCGGAATCACTTCTTTACTGTCCTGTTGAATTGAAGGATACAGGTTAAAAGTGGTGAAAATTATCTTATATTAGTGAAATATCACAGATAATAGGAAAAGTATTCCCTAATGATCAATTAAGGATTGCCTTTTGTAACAAGAATAATTTAAGGTGTTCACTAAACAAAATTAATGAAGGCCAAACAAATCGATTGGATAAGAGTTGAGTGTACAAATTGAAGTGTAAAGATTGTGACGCTAAATACGTATGGCAAACAGGGAGATCCTTCCGAACGAGAGAGGAGGAACATAGAAGTTTTCTCCGTGAAAAATCTTCCTAATCCCACTGTGCGTGGTCACTAAAGTTCTGAATCCCCTGCCCAACTCCGGTGAACTATATTGGTGAGTAGGATGATGCCCTCTGGCAATGCTGCGTTTTGTCCATTATGAAAATCTCAACGTTTCGCTTCTCTTACTGGAAGCTTTCCATGAGCACCTTAACAGTATCCACCCAGACATTAAATTTACGAAAGAGCTGGAAGAAGGAGGTTGTCTGCCATTCTTGGATGTCATGGTGAAAAGGAGAATAGATGGGAGCCTGGGACATTCGGTCTACAGAAAGAAAACCCACACCGATAGGTATTTGAATTCGGCGTCCCATCACCATCCAATGCTGAAACCTTGCGTAATTAAAACTTGAAGCCACCGCGCCAGAATTGTGTGTGATGCCGAAAATATTGACAAAGAAATCGAACATTTAATGTGGGCTCTCAAAGGAAATAGCTGCAGCACTTCCTTCATAAAAAGAGCAATGAAAGAAAGGCAACAACATCATAATGATGACGACCGCAAGAAGAAACCATTGGCGTACGTAAAAATTCCCTGCATTTCCGGAGTCTTTGACAGAATTGCTAAAATCCTGCGGAGAGGAAATATTGTGACTCGCTTCTGCACGGTGAAGAAAATCAAAAACATCCTGCCCTCACCGAAGGATAGCCATCCTCCCCTTCAGTCTATGGGTGTGTATGGGGTTCCCTGCCGCTGCGGCAGAAGCTATGTGGGGCAGAGTAAGCGAGCTATCTCTCAAAGGCTTAAAGAGCACAAGAGAGCGATGGAGCGACATAAATGGGACACATGAGCGGTTGCCGAACATTCCGCCTCAAGCCCTGGACATAAAATAATGTTCGACCAAACACGGGTCTTGGCCAAGACGCAAGAATATCATCCGCGCTTAATACGTGAGGCCATAGAAATAGCCAAAAGGCCAAAAACTTTGAATAGGGAGGATGGATATATCCTCAGCAGGGTTTGGAAAGGGTTCTTGGCTCCAGCAAAACCCAACGGCTAACGTCTTCCGAAAAATATTCAAATCGGCCCAACAATGGTGCAACGGATATCGATGCTATATAAGAGCGAACTAAAGCCGGTAAACGCTCATTCTCCTGATGACGCTTCCAGTAAGAGAAGCGAAACGTTGAGATTTTCATAATGAACAAAACGCAGTATTGCCCGAAAGTATCATCTTACATAGATAAGAAAAGCTGCGAAAGCCTTCAAACAAAAATTAATTTGGTGAGTGTTTCACCTGTACTAAGGTGTATCCCGACCCTAGTAGAAGATGTTTATACTTCCGTCTCTCGGTTGGATTTCGCTACTCTTCTCCAAACCTCTGCCTCCTTTTCTCTCTATTATTCCTATCCTCCAGGCCCGAAGTGCCAGTTTGAATGAGGGACATCTGAATAGTGATAAGCCGGTCTACTTTTAAGCAATCTATTCGAATAATTCTCTTGGACTGCCATGAGAGAACTCAAAGAGACACATTATCATTTAAAGATCTGGGATGAAAAGACTTGAAGACGAGAACTTGAAGACGAGAAGACTGCTGAAGTAAATACGCACTTGTACATGTCATGCATGGATAGGATTAATCTATCGCAAAGATGTTGAGCCGATTAAAATCCAAGAAAGCCGCATTTAATTCTGTTGTCTGTTTAGTTTTAATTTAATAAGCTGGATCAAACAGCGCTGAGAGACTGGCTGCATATTTTCCAAGCATATGAAGCTCTCGAAGAAGCATTTGTTACGATATTGAATTCGTAGAATGAATAGTACCACCACCTGGGTATATATCACCACCTGGGTAGTGCATAAGTGCGTGCTGATGCCATACGGCATCAGTAGAGGTTAGAGGGATTATAAAATTGGGGAGATAGTCTTGGCTCCACTCCGCATACTGCATTACAGTAGTTATGTTATTAGAGAGACAATCTGCGGAAAGTTTCAGGAACTCTTAATTCCTTCGCACACGACACCCTTATCCTAAACGACCGCAAGTAAAATAGATGGGACACCGATTCAGTGAAGTGTGCTTATTTTCATTTCCTTCCCCTATCTTTCTTGAATGCTTTTTTTCCTCTTTCTTCTCTTCTATTCCCTCTTCGTACTATCCTTGCTCTCGGCGGGTGACGTATCATTAAACATTCCACGATCCCTCGTGGAGGCTTGCTGAGTAATATATGTAGATGAGCACTTCCGTTCAAGTTTACAAAATGCGAAAACAAAATGGGCTTTTAGGTGGAAGTCGACTCGATAAAACGCAAGCTGATTTCAGAGCGTGGTGTGTTGTGGAAGTGGTCTTTGTCGGCCCTCTCTCTCGAACTCATTCTGTTGTTTTTTTCGGAAGACAGCTGGGGCGAGTGGTAGCCATTAATATTGACGATTGAGGACGAATTCTTCGCACGGAATGCCTTTGCTTTCAAGTGGAAAGGGAGGGAAGAGTGGGGTGGGTGGGTGGGGAGGCTTTGTGAGTCCATTGTTACATTTTTCTCTCCCCCCCTCCTCCCCGCAGGTTTGGTTCCGCTCGCGCCCACCGGTCGGCGCGACATTCACTTTCACCTTCCCCGTTGGCATCCCCGAGACGACGCACAGATAAAAAAATAAAAGAGACGCAAAGGGAACGAAAAAATAAAAGAGAGAAGAGTCGGACTGGGAGCGAAAATGGAGAGACATGAAGCGTCGGCGACGGCCAGTGGGAATAAAAACGAGAGGCAAAACGGGAAAAGGGTGAATCGAGAGCACTTTTGGAGTTGGCAAATGGGGCGAAATTCGCGTTTTTGGCGTCTTATTTTAAATTATTTGTTATTCTTCGTGGTCGAACTGTTGTCAGAGGTTGAGATTGTATGGTGACAGCGGCTGTCTCTTGAAAGCTTGGGTTATGCACCTGGAAATAGTTCAGACATTTTTGTATGTCCAGCTTTTATTTTCTCTCTCTACCCGCTCCGTTTTGGTGTGTGGTCGTGGTTGTAAGTGCTTCACTTTATCGCTGTGTGCATGCATAGACTCATATTTTCAAATGGAATCACTGCCTTATGTTATCTTTTTACCCTTGCGCGTTGCATGAATTCTTCAATCGCTGCCCTATGCAGACGTGTCGTAGTCGTCTCAGTAGTTCTAGTTATAGCCCAGTAAATTAAAAAAAGATAATTAAATTCGTTTCAGGTTGACACCTTTTTAAAATCAAAGCTTAGATCAAAAGAAAAGATATTATCCAAAAAGTGTCGGTTTAAAATGACGGCGTCATTGTTTAAACATTGATTTAACTGTAAAAAATGGCCAAAAATGGGTTTATTTTTACGTGCATTAAAATACACGTCCCAATACAAGTTTTGTTTTTAGGTTTAAGAAAAAGGCTTAATTTTATACCTTCTTAATAAAAATTGATTAATATTTTTTTTTAATAATTGCAAAAACCTGTCGACATTGGGATTGGCAACAAAGTGAAAAAATCATAAGTAATCTTAAAACTCAAATTAAAAGTTGCCTTCTGCTTTCCTTAAACAATCCTCAAAATTTGGTCAAAAATATTATTTTTTTACGACTTATTGCATTTGTTTTTTATAATGTATTTTCCGAGTTAAAAATGTACTGTAACAGTACAGGTCTTTATAAGGGCTCATTTTATTTATCTTGGCTTACATTTTCAAAATATGTAACTGGAAATTGAAATGTTAAAGATGCTCCCCCCAAAATTGAGTCTGAAAAATCGTCTAATTTGTTTTCAAGGTTTTTCGTTAATAAAGTCATGAGAAATGAATCACTCTGTGTATGGCCGAGAACTTTTCACGTCGCCAACGTAGAAGGTGTAAAATGAAGCCCTTTTCTTAAACCTATAAACCAAACTTGTATTAGGATATGTATTTTAATTCAGGTAAAAATAAACCCATTGTTTCCATTTTTTACATTTTAATCAATGTTTAAACAATGACGCCGTCATTTTAAAAAATTAAACCGATCATTTTTGGATAATGTCATTTCTTTTCTCCTAATGCATCAACATTTTATTTGTCTGGGCTATTAGCCTTTTAAGGAGAAGCAAGAAAATGTTTACTCTTTTTACAAAATTTATAAGCGGAGTCATCGCACTCATGAGCACTTTCGGGTAGCACCGTGAAGGTAATACAACGGCTAGTTCGTGGTATCCTCAATTTTAATGGCAACAATATATTATCTTTGATGAAACTCTCTCTCTCTCTCTCTCTCTCTCTCTCTGTACTTCAATCGCTTTGATTTATAGTTTGTGCTTTCATTCTTATTTACGTTATAACTAAAATCTTGCCGTGGCTGAATTTTTTTCTCCATATTTTCTTTTTCCATCCTTCCTCGTACCCTTTGACTCTACTCAACTCATATGTGTAGTTCAATAAAAGTACGAGCTCTTTGATGCAGCTTTGCGGATGCGCGCCATGACATGAATCATTCTATAAATAAACCCGGAACGCCTCCATGATCATCAATCAAGAACTGTTAATTGAGCCGTTAATAATGAATCATGAGCTACTGCATTAACGCCTCCTGTCGTGCTCTTAACCTCCATTGCGGCGGCACGGTGCTAATTGGTCGATCGTTCCCAAGGCATCGTCGTGGAGCTCGGCACCTGCGTCTCAGGTCATCGACTCCGACAAAATAAGACATTAAGGAGACCAGGGGAGTAGACCGAGCAGAACTACTCAAATGAAAATACTCCGAACTTTTGGTTATTGTAATAAGTTCGTTGACTTATCCTATCCTCTCTGATATATAAGCCGAAGTAATGGTAAATATCGGAATCTTTATATGAGTTCATGCCATATTTTAAGTTTTCGCTATGGACTGTTCGTTAAGTTATTCTTTTCTTGCTAAATTTATTCTATTCTGCCTTTTTGATCATCAAATATAATCGTAATTAGTCTGGATTTCATACTGCTATACAGTTAACTATCTTTTCTGAACAGATGAGTTTCCTTCTGTGCTTCGATATAACTTTCCCTTCATATTCACGATATAACGTGATTTAAATAATTTTTATGATATTAAAGCAGAGATAAGTCCAAAATTGACGAAACATTTTGGTTAGAAGGCATTTAAAGATTTAATGTGGTAGTAGGTAGTTCGCTATATTGAAGAAAAACCATGCTGAGATCGAGTCAAAACAGCCCTGTCACCGAATTTGGAAGAGCTCAACCCAAGTTTCAAGTCAGTCAAGGCGATATTAAGATTACCGCTATGCTTACGAAATCGCCTACATTTTCAAATCTTGCTCGACTCGTCCTGAGACTCCTAGAGTAAATACGGGCCTTAGAAGACCTTAGGACGATTTAGCAGTCGTATCTACGACGAAATTTCGACGACCCTGGAATTCCTGATACAATTTAATTCTCGAGAAGAATTCATGCATGCTTTCGTTTGATAAATCTGTTAGTCTGCCTGACTTTAAGGATGGGATATCTTTTTGTATTGACTCGCACGGTCCTAAGCGATGTTGAAGTAGTTCAAGCCAGATTTTTCTCATCATAAAGAGACCATCTTTAAATTTAGATCAAAATTTAAATAGTTGTAAGAGCCATGAGGTGAATATAGTTATATTAATGATCCAAAAAAATTCGTTTTCATGACTGAATTTCTCAGTACTTAAATGAATGTACATATTAGAGGCTTTATCATGACAAATATTTTACACAGTGTACGCTGAAAGCGCCTTCGAAGCCGAAGTTTTTTTTGCACCGTAACACTTTTTATAAAAAGCATTAAATTCAGTAGAAAATGTAATGAATTATTTAAAAAAAGCATTACATGAACGACCTACCATAGCATTTCTGATACGATCTGCGGGTCTGAAATTAATTTTTAAAATAATGGTTTTCTTGTGCGTTGGAAGTTATTCATTTTTAAAATTAAATTGTCCCTGGTTCGCTCAGCCATATTGTATCCCGTGAAGAACGGCTTCTATTTTTCGTTAAATATCCCTAAAAGTAGGGTAATAAGTGGCTCATATCTAGGTATAATTTGAAATATGAGATTTTGTCGCTTATAATGATGCCAAATTTATTGAATTTTATGTGAAATCATATCTCGCACATAATACCGTAAAGAAGACCATAGAGGAATAAGCAATGTAAAACCAGAAGGTGGACCGGATGCATTGAAAAAATTAACGGAAGCGGTCACCATAACATCACGGAGGACTGACAGAGAGGCAAAGAACGACGATGACGCTTGCTTGGAACAGAATGAAAGGACGCTGCTGATGGCCACGTGTTTTCTGGAGAGTTATCTCTACAGTTGTCAGAATAAATCTGATTAGAGTGCTTGAAAATGTATAGGTTGTGACCTAACGATTAGTCTCAGATGCAATTTATTTACGGGGGTAACTTATATATGTAACTAAGTAGTGTAATAATTAGTTGAATACAGAGGCAAAAGAACATTGCAATCTCAAATTAAAAGATTTTTTACAAGATCTAGGTTTTCCCACTTTCCATCATCATCAGGTGACATTACAAGGAAGACAGTCATGCTATATATCACAAAGACGACAGTCGTCCTCACGATTGAAAGATTCCACCTACTGAAGCCTGAGACTGTCTTCGTTAATAATTGGATGATATTTTGGTATCATTCGAAATATGAAATATTTTCCTTCTTAACGGGGACAAGTTAATTGTATTTTGATGTAAATTATTCTAGGTCTTGCGACCGGGTCCGACGCCGACGTTTCGACGGAAGACTTTTTCATCGGGCTGAATCGTCTTCAGGGCTGTTGATGAAGACAATCCTGAAGACTGTAATCCTTTTTATACGAATTGTTGATGAAGACAGCCCTGAAGACGATGGAAAGTCTTTCATCGGAACGTAGGTTGGAAGCCCGGGAAGAATTGACATCAATTGTTCCCCGGGAAAGTATAAAATCGTGCTTTATTGAATTTTATTTGCTGCGTTATCTCGCTCGAATTACCGTGAAGGTATTGTTGCGCGCGTCCCAGCGTAGGGCCGTCGTGAGATTAGCCGGCGTATAATCCGTGTATGTCGGGAGATATGAGGGGCGTGTGAATATAGCTTTGGCGAGGGAGAGGGGAAACAGGAAGAAGAGGGGAAGGGGGAGACCGCTCACTGAAACCCCCCTCTTTCCCCCACGTGCGATTCCCCCCCCCCCAACCTCCCTACTCTCACAGCATCGATCGGGCCTAGAGTGTCGTGTGCGAGTGTTGCAAGGAGTGAGTATGGTCGTTTCACGCGTGTGTGTGCGTGCGAATGAATGCATGTCTCTCTCACTCGTAAGTATAAGTCGTGAAGGATGGGGTGGAGAGGGATGAGGGGGGATAAGGAGCGCGGCGCCCGCCAGTGCAGCAGCCTTTTCTTCTTCACCCCTACTTCTTTCTCGTTTGGAAGATGTCTGGGAAGGCCTTATTCAGAAAGGACGGGAAACCGTCGAGCCGAGCCAGTGACGAAGTGTTGACGTCACGGCCGCGGAAATTCTCCATTGTTGCATCGTGAAATTAGGAATTTCTTTTTTTCTTGCGTCAGAGCTTAGATATTTTCGGGGTTAGACAGCTTCTTGACATAATGAAATATGGCTGCTCGAAGACGGAAAAGGACGAGACCTGTCGCTACCTTCTTGGAAACAAAAATGTATTCATCTTAATAAGTTCCATTCAGTTTTTATTAAACCATATTCACTGTTAAAACTGTTCAAATGATATCCTACGCAGTCATTCGCGCAATTGCAAAGAAAAACACTGAAGTTAGGGAGCTCTCCAGAAAAGCATGATTTGACTTGGCCTTGGTTCGAACTGGATCTCCCAATCGGGCAGTTACCGTTGAAGTCTTTGGATATTTTTCTTGGATGCTATACCACTTTTCTGTCTTTTCGGTTTCCGAAACCTTAGTTTCAATTTTTCCATTGATCCCAAATCATACACTTAAATTCATCACTGAGCATCTTACTGTTAGTGATCCCACAAAGTTGATTTCACTTTCCTGCTCTAATGGTTGAGTGAATGAGGAGACGTAAAGTCTCTCCAACTTTCCCTAATGAATTGAAGTCATCTATCCAGCTAACTGCCAGTTGCCGAAGTGGCTTGTTGCAAGGTCCTCAGACATGTGAAAGGGAGAGAAAATTACACTAATTCAGGAAAGAAAAGTGGCGATAAGTGGTATATTTCGCATTATTTGTATTGTGTTTTCCTTGGGAAAGGTAGAAATGAGGTCAAGTAATTATACGAAGTCGTATGGAACGCATATATTTGAACCCCGGAAATCTCCGGTCGGTAGCCGTTACTGAGCATTAATAATGATGTCATGTTTTTTAGTTTTTTCATTCAGTCATTTTGATCTTGTCACAGGGTAATAACTTCGTGCTGCTAGACTCGTACGAAATGAAGTATAGTAATAATAAAAGTGATAAGACTTTTTGTTCAAAGATAGTGAGGCTAATTATGAAAGTAGAAGGGCACAAAACTGTCCAATTTGAACAATTTAATCACCTCGGATGTACGCTGGTGGAAAATAGCCATAGTAGCAAGCGCTAAAGAAAGAAGCATTCAGCGATAAGATATAGGATAGATAGAGAAGCTGATGACGAGGAGTTTGTGTAAGGATTAAAAAAAAATATGGAGAAGAGTTTGATATGAAGTATAGCGTTGCCTGGTGCAGAATCGTGGACTATGAGAAAAAAGGATGAGAATAGGCTGCAGGTATTCGAGATGTGGTTGTGGAGGAAAATTGAGAGGGTACGGCAGATGGAAAGAAAGAGGGAGTGTTCGGTATTGAGGGTGAGAAGAGGAAAATGCTTGAGGAAAAAAGGAAAAGGCTGAGTAGGCGGTTAGAACAGGTAATGAGGAGCGAATGGATACTGAAAGCCGTGATAGGGGGTAGGATGATGGGTAAGTGGGGAATATGAAGAAAAAAAACAGGCATTATGGACGGGATGAAGGGAGCAAGGGAGTATGCCGAGATAGGAGAAATCTTGTTAGGAGGTAGAGGCTTGCGCCTGTTCAAATCTTGAGGATATTTGCATTCTTAAGTTTATCTACCTTAGCCGGTAGAATAACCTAATAATCATATTTTTTTGCTATTTGAGACGATTTTTATTCTTCAGTTTATTCCAAGTCATTTGCAACGCTGCATTGGAGTTCGAGTTTACACCTTTGAATAGCGTGATTTATTTCATATCTTTCTTTTTTTAAATTTTCAAATGCTTGTTATTCTATGCAGTACTTTCTGTCCTATAGACAATTTTAAATAAATCCCATATTCGGGATAAGATTCTGGGAACATTTTGGCTCAGCGGGTGGGAATTGTAAATTTTTGGGGCCATATAATGTTGCTATTTGAAAATATAGTGCGACGCCTCCCGGAAATTCTCTGTTTCCACTACCGACGCTTGTACTGGCGTAACAGCGGCGTCGGTGGTGGCGGGGTTGATTCTTCGCCTGCTAATCCGTAGGTCGCAGTCACGCCTGGGGGGATTTTCTCTCTCTCAGGGCATGGGTGTTACTGTGATGTGGGGGCTACCTAGTCCTAATTTTGCCCTAAATAAAAAGGAATAAATAAACAAAAGAAGAAATAACTGATAAGGAGGCAGTTAATTTCCAACGAATTCAGAAGTCTCGAATCCATGAGATCTTTTGGAATATTTGGAATAGTTTTAAAAGAAAATGAGACTCATCTCTGTTTATTAAAAAGATTCACGTTATTACTCTGCTCCATTTGTTCACTTTGTTTGATTATCGTGCTTCATCTTTCCGCTTTCTCCCGCCACGACGCCAGCACCAACAACTGTAAGTTGGCGTCGGTAGGAACTAAGGTGTCGGGAGCGGTATTCGAGGGTCATTGAGTGCTCATTTTAATAATATTGTAAGTCGGAAAAAAATTCTTGGGCCATATTTCACCTAAATGCATCTGTTTATGCGTTTGAACTCACAATACAGGTAGTAATGGAAATGATGCAAGTATTATATGTTTAATTTTTTTCTTAATTAAAGCATGTTATGACAAGAGTTTTCAGCATGTATTCGAAATTTAGACGAAATTATATTTAAACATAATTGTTTGTCAAATTGGACTCGACGTGACACCTTGATATTTCTTAGCAACAGTGAGTAATAATAATGAGAAATTATCACTTAGCGTTTATAAAAAAATATGTAAATATCTAATCAAATTTACTGGAATTATTACGGATAAATACATATGTCATATGCCATTAGACTACGTGTCAAAATAGCATTGAATTGACAAAAAATCAAATCGGTATGATGCAATTATTAAAATCAACTGATATCACTAATGAGAACACGTATGTAAAGTTTCGCGCATAAAACAAAAACAAAAATCGCTCTCTACCACCTTAAGTTTTGCAGCTCTCGGGCGAGCATTGTTGCAGCGATTCTGGCCAAAAAGGCACTCGGTACTCCGGTACGTTCGTCAGTAGTGGAGATGGGGGAAGAAAGCAGTCGTCCTCTTTCCCCCTCTATCTTCGCCCTTTTCTATGTACCCGTCCCCTCACAAGATTACCTTGAATCCCTGCTCTCTCCCCTCGCCTTCTCCCCCCACCCCCCAAGGGTCCATTGAAGGAGACCACCGGAAACCGAGGGTATTGGTCTCGCCTCCTCCCGCGTGTCAATGCGGCTGCTCGGTTGCCACCGTTACCACTCGCACAATTCTCGAATTGCATGTGTTGCCAAAGGGGGAAGGATGCGAATGACCGAGGGGAGGGGAGGTAGGCATCCTCGGGGAAACAAGTCGGGGTGGAATGAAGCGGAAAATAAGAGGGAATAAATGCAGAGGAACGAAAATTAATTTTAATTTAAATCATAGATTGCTAGAAGAAAAGTTCGGTTGGTTATCTGGGGAGGCGATCGACAACTGAATTTATTTTTGTTATTAATTAATTTTATCTCGTTTGCTCTGTAATGCTTTTTTGCCTTGCATTGCACAAAGACGATGCAGTTATTTGAGTGTATCCCCATATAATAAAATAATAATAATAAGTTTTTATTACTCCATACACAAAATTCATTTTCAATAGCAAATTTTGAGTAACTTTAGGTTGCCTTGAAGGAGAACCTGTTTAAGGCTACCATCAAATAATAATACGTTATGCTTAAACTTAAAAATACATTTCGCTCATGTAGTGAGACCAAGACAATTACTTAACAATGTAAGTGCGTAACTTTAGAAGCTACTTACTTACAGTTTATGGAGTTATTTATAAAATTTTTACTTCAACATTTCCTCCACATTCTCTGTGGCTCTAAGCCAAGACTGTACATTTTTCGATAGTATTTTTACGCTTATTACATTACATTATCAATAGGAGAACCTGTTTAAGGCTACCATCAAATAATAACATGTTATATTTTCCCTTTAAACTTACATAAAGCTCATCTAGTGAGACTAAGGCAATTACTTAACAATTTAAGTGCGTACATTGAGAAGCTACTAACTAACACTTTATGGAGTTATTTATAACACATTTACAACAATATTTCCTCTACACTATTTGGTGAGAAGCCAAGAATGAACATTTTTTGAAAATATTTTCACAGACTTAGAATCAATGCATGAATGGGGTAATAGATTGTATACCTTTGGTCCTACATACAAAAAACATCTTTTAAATATCGTCAAATTTGATTTGGGTTAGGGTATACTTTTTTACGCAGGGTTAAAGGAGAAGGCAGGCACAGAAATATTCCAGAGTTACCACTTCTAGTATACAAACACCGTAAAACCTTATAAATATTTAAATGCCTCAATTGAAGAAAACCTAAATGAAGAAAGAGTGGGAAGGATATTTCAAATCTGTTCTTTTTCATAATTACACGAATAATTATTTTTTGCAAAAAAACGGCAGGTTTCAGATAGTTAAAATAAGCGCCATCCCAACAAAAAATACCATAACTTAGTCTGGAATGTACTAACTCGTTATGTATTATCCTAAGGAAATTTAAAGGAAATTTATTCCTGATGAAGTAAAAATTTGTCAGTGTTTGTCGCATAATATTTGTTAGACTATGAATATGTGTTGCCACTTTAAGAATTCGTCTATGGTTACTCCCAGGTACTTAAAACTGGAAACCGGTTCAATGAGCAAACAGCTATTGCATGAAGTTATCGGACAGTTTTCTTCATGATAATATAAAAAAAATCGAACTTGTACCTATTACATAAATTATAACACATATATTTAGTATTTGTTACACTCATTTTCAATTTGTTTGATGCAAACCAACGTCGAAATTTGATCAAATCTGACTGCATATCATATTTTACATCATCCCAGTTTAAACCTACATAGTTTAAGGCGAAATCATCAGCAAATGCTGTCACATGACCTCTAAAATCGAAATTACATAGATCGTTTGTATAAACTAGAAAAAGGACTGGAGCCAAGACAGAGCATTGTGGTACTCCAGAAGTTATCATATTGTAATTACTATAAAAATCACCAATTTTTACACACTGCATTCTCGATGACAGGTAACTGGTGAACCATTTTAGTGCTATTCCTCGAATACCAGCCCTCTGAAGTTTAAAGGTCAGAATCTTGTGATCAATGGTATCAAAAGCCTTGCTAATATCAATTAATAGGCTGCCAAGCGTCGCTTTGAGTTAATAGACTTACAAACATGAGTAAAATGATTTTCTAGAGCATCTTCTGTCCCCTTTCCGCTTAAAAAACCAAACTGATTTTTGCTGAAGAAGCACTTTTTTATCGAGAAATTTAATTATTGACTAGCTTCCCTATAATTTTCGAAAATATCGATAACAATGAAATTGGACAATAATTTAGTATACTTGACCGATCCCCTTTTTTATATAAGGGCATGACCACCGCCTTTTTCATCTCGTCAGGAAAAACACCACTGGTAAAACTTGGATTAAATATATGTGAAAGAATATGAGCTAATTCGTTAATAACGGGTTTAAAAATTTCGCTGTTTACGTTGTCGTAACCATGGGCGTTGCAAGCAGGAAAAGATATTACTAATTTAGTTATTTCAGCAGGATGGACTGGTTTAAGGTACATTCGAAGCTATGTGAATAATCACAACACTCAGCGACGAATTCATCAAATCCACTGTCATTACTATTATTATTACTATCGTAGGAGGAAACAAAATAGTCATTAAATGCACTAGCTATTTTAGACCGAGCAGAAAAATACTACCGTCTATTTCCAGGCAGATTTCATGGGGACTGAGTGGTATGCGGCCCGATATTTCCTTGAGTATTCTCCATTGCGTCTTTGAGTTGCCATTGGCTGCTTGAAATCTGTGCAAATATTAGTTATTGCAGGCAATCCTAAGTTCATTTTTCAAATTATTTCTACAGTTAATAAATTCCTTTGCTAAACATTCGTTTAATGGATTGCGTCTATGTTTCTTGAGCAGATAGTTTTATCTTCAATAAGGTTAAGAAGATGACCAGTTATCCATGGATTTAAATTTTTTCTTGTGTCTTAATTATTGACTTTAATTCTTGATGCAGATAGAGCACCTATTAGTAAGTCATGAAATAACGGAAAAGCCTTTGATGCGTCTACTTCGTTTACAACTGGACTCCAATTTACTTCAGCTATTTTGATTTTAAAGTATTCATAGTCTATCTTAGTTTTGGCAGGAGTAGTCGTTCATTTTTCTTTGCATAATGGCTCTTTTACACAAATAGAACAGCGAATCATAGAGTGATCGGTTATTGATTCATGAAGCACATCTATTTGGAGGTCATGCGTGCACATTTTATATAACCTAGCGAATAGGTGATCAATACAGGTAGCAGAGTTTCCTGTTACCCTAGTTGGCGAGTCAATCAGACACGCTAATCCTAAGGAGATCATTAAGTTTAAGTAATAATCAGAATCATTAGAAGAGACCATAATATTTATGTTGACATTACCAATGACAATTATATTACTTTTTAAACGATACATAAGTGGTTCAAATTCAGATAAAAATAGTGCTATCGGAAAATTTTGATCTCTATAGAGAATAATTAACTGTAATTCGAAATTTTCAAGTTTGAGGGTCATCTGGACAAAATCAACAGTGACAGCTTGAATTACATTAGAGTAGCAATCAATTATACTTTGCACATAAACAATAACACCTCTGGCTCGGCTACTACCACAGCATTGAGCAAAATATTTGTAACCATTTAATTTGTAAAGGTGAAGTTCATGTTCACAAACCCATATTTCACTCAGTATGGTTATACTCGGTAAATAAGAAAGGCCATGTAGATACGTTAAAAATAAATCAAAGTTTGATCTAAGACTACGGATATTTTGATGAACAATACATAATATACTGCTATGAAATATCTTACTATTAGTGTAATCTGACATTCTTAATTTAAAAAAAAATTATATCGTCCAAACTCTTCCGAACAAACACTGGTTCTTCCTCAGCTTTTCGCATTAAAACTCTATCTCCACGAATCCACAAATATTTGTAGCCTATCTCATTCTTTGCAACCCTTGCAGCATGCAGCACTTTTCTCCTTCCAGGACAAAGAGCTTCGTTTATGTAGAGAGGGGTGGGTGTCACATCGAGGTTCAGGTGCCGCGTTGAGAAGTCCCTCTTTACTCTTTTTTTTGCCAGTAGATCTTCCTTGATGTGCTGACGGAGGAACTTAACGTGGATACCACTATGCTCACTTTCCGACTTGGGTTTGAAGCGGTGCGTCCACGCAACGTAGTGGACGCACCGCGGAATATTCGTCCACACAGCGTTGTGGACGGAAATAATTGCGTTGTTTTGATATAAATTATAACAGTTCTGTTTTTAGTCATTAAAATAAGCTATTTATTAGTTATTCATCGGCAAGATATGTATAATGTCGATGCGTGCTACAAGTCCACTGTGACATCTAGGATGTGAATCGCCATTACACCATCGGGGAGTAGTCGGAAATCGGAAAAAGCTGACCAAAAATCCAAACTTGAGACTTCACATAGACACATGGCTGGTGCATCTAAAATGGAACGTCATTTTTCATGGTTCCCACCCGCTACTTACGATTTGATACAGAGGCTCAAATATAACAAAATTTCCCCATAAACGATTTTTCAGTTTTCTCCGAAGATTTTCTAAGTTTAGTTGATGGTGAATTTGAAGGATACTTTATATGGAATAAAAACTATATGATCCATTAATATGATGTTTTTTTTGCTATGCCCATGTTTTTGAGATTATTTTTATATTTGCGTGCTATGACGCCACAAAATGGCGGACGTTGTTTTTAGACGAAATTTTACATTAAGTAGTAAACATGAAATGGTTTTAGGCTAAGGCCCCTGAAATGAATTATCTCAGAGCATATTTGAAGATTTTTAAGCACTTGACTGAAGAGAACTTATAAAACCGCCGGGGACACCGTAAATAAATTTGATTTTGCGATCACGCGTCGGGGTCCGGCTCCGCGCACCGGGAACTGGAAATACCGCGACGCGGCTAAATATTTCCAGTGGTATGGACCCTATTTCTTCGCATTCGTCTTTTATAGACTGTCCATGTTGTTACTGGGCTCCAAAGAGTTTATAATGAAGACAGTGCGAGGGTATTTATACTTGCTTACGTTTCGGAATCAGAATTCATGTTCACATCTTACGCCTCTTGAAAAAATAGTCGTAGTTTCTATAACTGTGAATGGGAGTGTTTGATATCAGCTGGTTTCCAGTGTCGATGTATCAATTTTTTTAAATTAAAAAAATAATTCATAGCATACTTGAGTGAAGATGCATTAGAAACCCATTCTGGGATGTGTGTTTTATTTAATTTTATAACTGTTCTTTAATATAACTTTAATAGAATGTTCTTCATGCAGACAATAAGCCATAACAACGACTCTTAAAAGTTGTTGGGGGAATATATTTTTCAATTGTTTCCAACTCTGCGGGTTCTCTATATAAATATATATATATATATTTTTTTCCTCTTCACGTCGCTAAAGTTTTCGCAAAATAAAATTTGCCGAGTCCAAAATGAGGAGAGCGTTCCTAGAGCAAGATAATGGAGTTTTGACGCCCGCTCGATGCATTTTTACTTCTTTTCTCTCGTTCTTTTTTTAAAGAGCGGCAAGTTACCGCGCATGCACGATGATGTGACTTGGTGGATAAAATAAGAAAAAAACAAACGCCTACTTACTGTTCGCTCGTTTTAAATCTCTGAATAATGTATGTCGCAATAGTGCAACACTGCATTGCATTCTCTGGAATCCACGCAAATGGACTCAAATGCAACAAAAGAACGTGAAAATACATCTCCAAATAGACGTTTTGCATTAACGTGGGCAATATTGTCTGGCTTGCGCCTACATTGAAATTCATTTCTCTAATTGCTGTGCTGTGTTTCCTGAATTGTGCGAGCAATTTGATAAGAAAAACATACCATTCTTACGTGGCAATTTTTACGAACGTGCTCCATGTGAATGGCCATTATTAAAAGGAATAAATGCACGTTTGTTTATCTCATCTGAATGTCGACCATAAACTTTCAGCAAAATTACTATGGAAAGGAAAACAGCGAGTGAATACAACGATGTAATCTTTAGAATTTCTCCACTGAAATAGGTACACGCTCTTTTGTCGATACACAATGGATGTCCAACATACTTCATGAATCAGCAAGAACCATGGAATCAGCAGACAGCATGGAATTTTTACGACAAACCATAAGAAAAACAATGTTTCAACTAAAGTCTGAGGACAAGTTACGGATGCTATGTTAAAAGTTCCAGGAAGCGCAAAAAAGGGGCATGAAAACTAAAAACTTTTCATGTGGTAATATTATCCTTTGGACAATAAATGGCGAATTGAATTTGGCAACAATTTTTTAATCAATGGCCGAAAATGAATTATTAGCACTCATTTACCTTCTCAGTGGATAAAACGACGAGGCTTCCGATAAAATACATTTTTAAGGGTGGTTTAAAGATTTTGACATTTTTTACATTCAGAGTGCATTCCACGGAATTATGACATTTTTGTTGGTTTTCTGTTCTTTTTATAAATATTTTTATTGAGCATTTTTTATAGTCTTTTTGCCAAAGTAGTGTGGAAAAATTACATATATTGTTTCCTCCTCCTATACCTTGTTTCCCTTTCTACTTCCTCCTTCCGTTAGCCGAGCACGCCTCTCAGCCTTTTATTTTATTTTGTTATTTTATTACTAAAGAGAGCAAAACTTGTTCCTTTCTTTTCTTGTTGAACCTCTCTGTCTCTTGCCCTCTTCCCCTCTCTTTTCCTCAAAACTTTCATAAAACGTGCGCTTGGTAGCCTTTTACTCGTCGCATGTCGTCGTATATTTCGTCTCCTCCCCTCGCTGAAGCATTTTATCTCCAGCTCCCGTTTGACAGAGTGCGTAGTGTAATATGCAATATGGCTGCGTTGGGGGTACGAGAGGAAGGGTAAGGGTGGTGGTAGTATGGTAAAGGGTGGGGTTGGGAATGAAATAAAATGGAGTATAGAGGGTGGGCGGGGTTTTTTTTAGGGTCAGGTTGAGAGTAAGGGGGTGGGGTTGAGTCACAGGGTGGGATACGTAGGGCCATCAAAACCATACACATTTATGCCGAGTCCTCCCGGTTTCCATGCGTGGGCGAAGGGAGGCAGAGAGAGGAGGGTTATAAAGGAAGGGCATCCTGTTCAGACTACTATCGCATGTGCCAACGGAGCCAATCGACCTGCATTCACTCTGTTTTCAGGCCCGGTTTTATAATCTCTGGTTAAATATTTGCTCGGCGTGAATTCCAATGTTAATACGGTGTCCCACCGATAACGCTTTCGTCAGCTGACGGACAGTCTGATGTAGTGCGCAAAACCCGAACTCTCAGTTGGTATAAAGTTAACGAAAATGCTACGTTATATTGCGGTAAACGTTAGCCAGACATTACGAAACTGGGCCTTAGTGTCGTAACTCTATGCTGTCCTCTCCAGGATTCTTACTGATCAAGAGTAAAGCAATCTGTCAATTTCAAAGGAAGTTAGAATTCCCACTTCCCTGTGACGTATTGCTATTTTGGAAATGGCTTTTAAAGCAAATAACATTCATTTTTGCTTATTCATCGATATACATTTTTTCCCGCGAAGCCAGCCAGCGCTTACCATCGCAAGTTGGTAGTGTTAGAAACTAATAGTTACGATGGTGCGAATGCGCGTTCACACAGTGTTCAAACCCGTTTCCATTACTAGGGATAAATGATGGCGACTCATGAAGCAGGATGACTCCGCAATCGACTTGCGTTCACATCCGTTTACCATAGTAGAGATGCTGGTGGCCTCTGATGATAAGTGAGGAATCGATAAAAAACATTATTGAAGCTACTTACGCATTTGCTGCAGTACAGAGGTTCTCATCGACTCGCAGAAGATAGCGGAAGAAAGAATGGAAACTGAAGGAGATGATGAATGTTTCGTTTCCTAAAAACTTAGTGGATACCGTTAGTAAATTACTCCGGGTGTGCATTACTGGCCATATCCTACGAAAATTACGTAATATTGTAGGAGTAATTTCACTAATGCTTCCTCCTCAGAATGGACTCGCTTTCGCGTTAAGTCCAGGGGAACTTTCATTTCCTCTTCAGTGTAGTGATGCCGTCATTTTATTTGACCCTTCTATTTTATAGCTAGTGTCTTTAAAAACTTCTGTTCACACCCATTTCAAATGCCAGTAACCGGCACTAACGCTAGTAAGTCTATCAAGGAGTCTATAATAAGATTATACTGTATGAATATAGGCTCCTTGAAATCTATAGGAGTTAAAAAGTTTACTAATGTTAGTGCCAGCTTGCGTTCACCTGGCGAACGTTTAAGCTTCGTTCGAGATGCCGGGCTAGTACTATGTTAACTTGGCATTAGGGCTTACTCTAGAACGTACAATGGTCGATATGTAGGCAGAGTGAACGGGGAATACGAGGTAGAGGAAGGGACTCGTGGTGTATAACGAAGGAATAGGGGAAAAACTGTGTGAAGAGGGGGAAGGTGAAGTTTTTTTTCGGGGGAGGGGTAGTAACTGGAGACAGGCAGTCTGCTGAATGAGTCGCCCCCGAGATGCATGGAATTGTCGGGTCGGGGATGTAGGGGACTTGGCAGGGGTTGTCTACGTTGGGGAGGAGAACTTTATGGGACGAGTTAGGGGTGAAATGAAAGAGACGACAACTCTTCCCCCGTGCTTACTGAGCTAGCTTGTGGGCCTGGGCCCCGCCCGTTTTATGCCCACCCTTTACCTATTTCCCCCCTCTCTCCCACCCACCTGTACTGTCGTGTACTCCTGCTGTGGAAAAACAGCCGTCGCAGACGCACAGGGGTGCTTTTGAGTCAGCCAATCAGCAGAGGGAAGGCTTCCGCGTTGTAAGCCAAGGCGAAGGAATTATAGTTCGCTCATCCGTGATATAGTTCCGAGGCTCCTTCCGGTCTCATTAATCTCATCTATAGCCTGTTCATCATCCAAACAAATGCTCGTATATTTGTATGCAGTTTTTATCTCATCGATTGTGGTGCATTATCCACTTTTGTTGAATGAGGTATCATCTTAGCCTTCGTAATTCCTAATACCCCAAGATTACCACTACTATTGTGTCTTTAATTGGGACGGGTTTTAGGGTGATTTTTCCCCTTTTATGTGTTAATGCCTCAATAGAATGGCGTTCCCTGTTACAATATGATAAAGTGGTCATAAATTACCATGCCATTAATTTTGAAAGACGTGCAGCTGGGGGAGCGATTGAAAGCTGAGCTGTCCCATTAGCTGAATTGGCGGAAGGAAGGAATTTTTTTGTGTCTGGGTAGTGTAGGAAAAAAAACCCAATGTTCATCACTTAGCACATTCATAAGGATATATTTCAAAGGATTCGCAGGTTAGTCCTTCATATGACGGAATAATTGTTGCTCTAAAAGTGGTCCTGTTCGATTTAGATGAAGAAACAAAGTTGTATCATCTATCCTTTTTAATCGTCATAGGAAGGAACCAGAGCTCTGAACTCTTGAAATGTCGTGCATTATGTGATTAATTAACATTTGTGATAAATTCCAATTTTATTTCAAAAACACTAACAAATTAATGAGCTGGGGAGATGTTAAATGCATCATATATTACGGAAATTGAAGTTGAATATGCAATAAACATAATTAGAATGTACTTGATTACAGTATGCATCCTTATTAACCTAAGATTATTTGGGCAACGCCAATCTTTTCTGTAAGTTACCATTCGTCTGAATGAACTTTTCCTAGCTGCAGTACACTACAAATCACCAGGCAAACTTCCATACTAAGCGATGAATCCCTAAGAATCGTAAATTAAATTTCAACAGGAGTTCTGGAAGTTGAAGTAGAATTGAGGTTCTATTGTCTCTTAAAGAATCAATGAATTTCGCTCCATGCTGAAACTTCATTGTATGATTTACCAAGTTTTCACTGAGATACGTGGTTTTTTAAATTTACAGTATAGTTCCAAATGCCTGATTCCAATTCCGTTCGATCCAATCCTAATTCGTCCACCTGTCGATTCCTGGTTCTAAGTTTTAGTTTAACACTCAACGTGTTAAGACTAGCTGGTGTTCTCTCTTGGTTCGGAATGAACTGTGAAATTTAATTATTTTTGTAGAGCCAAATATTTGCATCCACCTCTACCTTCAGCAGAGCGAGACTTTAAACAAAGAAGTACGTATCCATAGGATTCAACAATGCGAAGTTCTATATCAGTTGTATGCCATTAATTGTAATTATCAAATAGCTGTACCGGCCAGGTCGATACGGCCAAAGTAAAGTTGTGGATGTGAGAGACCCAATTATTGTATTGATATCTAATGATTATTATCAGATGTATAGAAACTGCTTTCTTTTGAATCGCTCCTATAATAAATACGTTATGGAGTATGTAGGCTGTGTTGAGTTACCTGGATCGATAGACTATAAAGGGCCATGTCGTTTCTCGGGCTGTTATTCTTGTTGATATAAATTGAGAATTTGAATTCTAAAAAGAAGTGTTTGAAATGTTCCAAGCGAAACTAATTAACTGCAGGCTTGAAGATTTTAGATCACGAGATCCTGTAACGATAAGCTTAGGTGGCCGGAGCGGTAATTGTGGGTCATAGTTTGCTCATTTTATAATTTTTCAAGTTAGTCGGAATAAATTTATGACCACATTGAATTTAGTGTATATGTTTATGCGGTAAAACTCACCATACATGCAGTAATGGAAATAATACAAGAATGATATTTTATATTTTTCGCCTTTATTAAAGCATGTTATGACTATGAGTGTTCGGCGCAGAATTCGAAATTGCTGCGAAAATTATATTTAACTACTCTTTTTATCAAACCTTTGAATTGGTGTGACACTTTGACATTTGTTAGCAACAATTAAAATAATTTGAAACGTACTATTTCGCGTTTAGAATGAAACCGGTGCATGGATATTCGAAAAATTACGAAATATATCTCACGTGCCATATGGCTACGTGTTGAAATAACAAGGTTTTAGAAAAAAAATCTGTAAAATGTAAATTTTTCACTTTTATCTATAGATAATAAGAACGTGTATGCAAAGTTTCATGCAAATCCGTTAATAGGCAAAAAATCGTTCAAACTACCTTAATTTCCATTTCTCATGAGTCCACTGCTTTCTTTTCGTCGTCACTAATAGGTACCTTGTTTCCTCTTCTTCCTCCTTTCTCTTTCTCTCCATGTGTTCTCCCCATTCCTGATTCTTTGGTGTGTACACTTTACTTTTTCCTCCCTCTCTCTCTGTC
This sequence comes from Pyrrhosoma nymphula, assembly GCA_963573305.1. Lineage (NCBI taxonomy): Eukaryota > Metazoa > Arthropoda > Insecta > Odonata > Coenagrionidae > Pyrrhosoma > Pyrrhosoma nymphula. The sequence goes on along the minus strand of OY754330.1, from coordinate 63,574,655 downwards.
TTTACTCTCCAGTTGCCGTTTGCATAAGTTATTTTGTTTGCCTTTCATCGTTTTCCATTTCGACGTTGGATTGTTTGCAGTGTTCAAAATAGTAATAACGGTTTATTATACCCCTTAGGTAAGCTTATCTCGTCGCTGCTCAATTATGGCATATTAATGAGTGGGATACTCCGAGGTCGAATTCCAGGAATACCAAATTAGAGGGATCCCAATCGATTACTTAGTGATGTACCCGATTTTATCAAGAAAGCGGAGATTTTTGATTATTTACCCTCTATAGTGTTTGCTTTTCATTCCATCAATCATTGAGTTGGAATTATTATATCCCAAATCTGGTCCATGTGGGAAGTAATCTTCTGAACAACGAGAATTTTACTGCTGAAGTATATTTTACTCATTGGCATGCATTGAGATTCCTTGCCCCCATTTTTTTAAAACTCAACCCAGAAGTTTGGAATATGAGGCTTATGCTATCAGTATGGTATGATTTCCATCGATTTTTTGACTTTCGAATGATATTGGAACTCGGACGATACCTAGAAACTAGTTTAAATGCGTAAATTTTTGGCAGTGTGATTTCTGTTGATTTGGTTTTAGATCTGGATAAGTAAATTTAGACCATGTGATTTCGGTCGAATAGGGTTTTGGATCTGGATTATATTTCTGACCTAGGTTGTGTTAGGTTTGTGCCCATAGTTCGTCGCTTCCTATATTTTACAGTTTTTTGTAAATCGTGGGATATTATTCTCAAACCATATTCTGAATCAAATCATGACTAACTGAATATGATGATATAAGATTTGGAATGTGTTTTAGTTATACTCACGTAAGCAATATTAAATCTCTGCGGAATATTTCTACTCGAAAAACGTTGAATTCTGTGTAGGTATATAATGTGTATATTCTGTGTATAGTATTCTGTGTATGTACTGTGTGCGTACTGTGTATATACTGTGTAAACTGTTTGAGGAGTGGAGCTGAAGAAAATAGTAGGCATTGGCTGTTTTGTTTGTGGTGGTTAGATTGTGCTAATATATTCATAATACGTATGATATTCAACATATAATTTTGGATAGGAAAATTTTTATCCTGCGATAGTATTTTAATCCCATCTAATACGAAGGCGACTCCCTCTCTCTACCATTGGGCGAGGTAGTTCTCGGAAGTAATCGACTGTAATTATAATTGTTTCAATCCTCCATTCTTCTACATTTTCCCATTATAAACACTCGGGAGCCCTCCTATAGCCCACTGCTGTTCCGAAATGTGGAGAAGATTTGATGAAACTCGGGAGGGCGGCGCATTTTAATTAAATCCGCAATCCGGAAGCGTACGGAGAAATGCGGAGTGCATGAAGGGCGAGGCAGTACCATCCGGCCAAAGTTATTCAATCGTTGCTTTGTTCGTTCGTTTCGCTCTCTCTTTCTCACTCTGTGCTTTTAGGGCGGGCGAGGGGAGTATTTCCGTAGCCGGTCGCATTTAATCCACATAACCCCCATAAGGCGAGCGTGCCAGTGGATATAAAAACCGCCTCCCTTGGGGTTGGCTCTCTCTGGGGGTGGCACTGGCGTGCTCTCCATCTATTAGAGTCCTCCCCGAACTAGCGTTCTTCTTTGCTACCTTCTCGCTTTCGTCATCCGTCCAGTACTTTTTGTTGATATACCTACATATCTTCTTCACATCCATCCTATGCCGTGTTATATTTGACCTTTCCAGGGATGACTACATATCTAATTATTTAGTTGATTTTAAATGACTATCTCTTGATTCCCTGAGGAAATAATTCCTGGGGTCTTATCTTTTCTCTCTCTTCTTTAACCAGAATCCCTGCCGACCCATTTAACCAGAAGCCTGCCTATATGAACTCTTTACCCCAAGGGCAAGTGTTTCACATAGATTAACCCCCTCTGATCCTAGTTTCCTTCACATCCCCCAAGCCTGAACCAAACTTCATCTTATATCCTTCCTTATTGCTGCCTCCAAGTTTAGGAACTCCCTACCTTCTCACATTAAATACTCCTCATCTCTCCAATCATTCAATCATTCAATTCAATCATCAATAATAAGTTATATTATAATTTAAAAACTCGACATTAAATTGGTGTGTATATTTGAAAAATTCTGGCTGGATTTATTACCATTACTTGAGCAGTATGTAGGATTTGCTTATTGGGTATTTGCTCTAATGGGTTACCCAGAGTATTAGTAAAGCTGTGCATTCATTCATTTTCTGCATTATGCGTGTCTTTGTCATAAGCCTAAAATTCTTGAGATTTTTTTATGGGATCTTTATTTGAAACTGGAACTATGGGATTTAGCGTTATATGGTGTAATACCATGTAGAAAGAAGGAACCATTTAAGAAAGATGGAAATAGGCTGCAGGCGTTCGAGACGTGGCTCTGAAGGATGAAGAACGGTGGATGGAAAGGAAGGCAAACGAGGAAGTGCTTGGTATGGTGGTTGAGGTGAGGAAACGTCTGGAGAAGATAAGGAGAAGGAAGTGTAGGAGGGTGGAAGAGGTGATGAGAGGCAAAGGGGTGCTTAAGGCCGTGATAAAGGGGGGAAAGTGGAGGACGTATGCTGAGATGAATAAAGAAACTGTGTAGATAGAAATGAACTGCTATTGTAAAAATCTGAAATACTTTTACTAGCTAAATCGATAGATTACCCTAATGAATGAATTATAAACCTTTCGGTGGTCTAAATCCTTGTGCGAGACAAAAATTATGCAATTTTTGTCTCACTCATGGGTTACTCCTGGAATATGCTGTTATTTTGAAGAGAACTTTTGCACTTAATTTCTCACTGTTATTTTGAAGAGAACTTTTGCACTTAATTTCTCACTTGATTCATGGTTAGTGTTCTTTACCCAGATCATTTAATTTAAAGATGTTGCCGTGGAAATAATCATTTAAACTGAGAATCAAACCACGGACCTTTGCGCAGACCTCCATGCTTCCCGAGAATTCTTAGTTTAAAAGAACATCGAAGAGGTTTTGAAGGGCCGCTGTGTAAGCTTTACTCATGAAAAATTTTACGCGTGAATTGCAATACATTTTGTTGTTAATTTTGATGTGCACCATCACTGTTTTGACCGATTCCATGAAGTATTTATATCCTTTGTAATATTAACTGGCTTAGTCAGCAAGCGGCATGGATAAAAGTCAATTCAATTTTTAAAGTTAAATTTTCGTAAAAATATGCATAAGAGATAAATTGTTTGGCTCTTGCTGAACTAGAGGCTATGGTTGCGATGAATAAATGTATCCTATTGTTTTTGAGGAAGCATTGGGACTCCTCGTTTAGCAAACTCAAATTAGTGGCATGAACCAACAACTGCGGGCAGCGGAGCAGAAATGGGCAGCGGAGGAGAAAGAGGCTTCCCAAGCCCGAGTTTTCTCGAGTAAACTAGAATAAAAGCCATTTGAACAAATTATTTTACTTCTAGCTATCTTTGTTTAATGAGTTGACAGATATCAATATCAATGTTCAAAGCTTAAATTCTTCTAATAAAGTTGAGCTAGAATATGATTAAAAAAAAGAATTTGTGGCTCGGAGTCACTTCTATTACAAGTATGCGTGTGGTAGTAGTAACGTGCATCTAAATACAAATTTAACGACGATATTATTTTTAAATGTTGAGCTACATGGGCCAACTGAGGCACTGCCCTTGCTTGTATAGCCTTTATCGCACAGGAATTGTGTAATATTAAATCGAAAAACTGTCGAAAAGATTAAAAATATAATGAAGCTGCATTTTGGTATTAAAAGAAGAAGAAAAAACTTTAATTCCACCTAAGGTCTACATAGCTATAAAGAATTGGCTTAATTAAATGGTATGGTGTAAAATATAGGTATTTAGGTATAGGTTCTTAGGAGAATTTGAGTTTAAGTTTCCACTGAATGATGATATTTGCATTGCGGCGCTGAAATTGGTCGATATTGCCTCGAGAAAAAATCCACTTGGACCTTGGGATCCAAGTATGGACCTTTAGCTTGCCGGTCCAATGCGCAGACCAGTTTTTCTCGTGGCAATTCATACAGTACTTCATACTTGCCTGGTATTTTCTACCCTTTTTATAAGCGTACATAGGTACACAGGATGATCATTTGCTGACATTTTTATAACAAAATGTGCTCATTACATTAGCATTCATAAATAAGGAGCAAAAGAAAATACGTAGTATCATAACATAACAAATTACTAGTTCCTCACATTGCAATGTAGTGCGGATATCCATTGTTTTGTGTCTGTTCAATGTCAGATTTCTGGAGAAGGTGAGCCAGAGACAGTCGCGTTACTATTACATACCGTACGTCCTTTTTTTGCCATCTTCAAAGTTCTTTCGATTTTATTAGTATTTCCTTACTTCCCTGCAATATTTAACATTTCTTTCTACTTTTACATCAAGCAATACGCTTGTTTACATTATTCTCCGTCCCCACATTTCAAAAGCTTCCAATCTATGTTCCTCCTATTTCTTCAAAGACCTAAAACCCCAGCACCAGTACATTGCTAAGCAATGCGGATTAAGTTTTCAGAATCTTAAAATCGAAGCTTTTAGATCTCCAAATCAATCATATGTTTGCTTCTTTTTTTACGGAATCGTGAGCCTGGATGCACCACGCAGAATCCTGCCCTTCGACTCCGGCTACGTTTTTGGTGGAAATAATTTGTTGCTGATGAAAAAAAATTGTGTTATGTCGATTATATATTTTTTTGCTAATTGGGAGAGATTCTTGCATGCAACACACCTCTTCCTGAGCAGCGGAAGGGGTGTCAGTCGACCGCCGTGCCCTCTCACGGAGAGAATGGAACTTGCACTCGAGAAGGGGTCTTTTCTCCCCATTTGCATTCCTTTTCCGACTTTCCCTCTCCCTCACTTCCTACTCCTGCCTCTCCAAAACACCCTTCCGCATCCTGGTCTGTTTCGCCGGAAGCCACCTACCCCATATTCCCCCATTCCCAACCCCCCAGCTCGCGTTATCACCCTTTCCCTCCCGCACCGCTGCAGCGGCTTCATTTGCCGGACAGACGGGGGAGAACGAAGAGAAAAAAACAGAAAACAATCGAGAAAACAAAAGAAGACCGACGCTCGACAGCGGGAAGAACCTTCCTCCTTTTGTGCCACCTTCACCGTTGGCGGAGTGTCACGAAATATTTCGCCCGTTAGGAAAGAGTTGTGTGTGGGGTGTGTTTTCGTATGTTGAGTCTGGGTTGGCTCCGCTACCTAACGAGTATCTAACCAGATGCCGCGGATTGCTACAAGCTGCTAGCCTCCATTTGATTAGTAAGTGACCGTGGGAAATCTAAGTGTATCCCAATTTTGAATGGGTGAAATCGGATCTTAAGGTACTTTGAACGAGATATCGCGTCCAATTAAATTCGATGAATCTGGCTTCATCATAAAGAAAAAGGTCTCATCTTCCCAATTATACCAAAATATCAGCCAATAACCGTAAAGCCGTGTTCACACGATGCATTTACCCGCGCGGGTAGATGCGTGAACACAATCACCATCAAAATTTCACCGTGTAAACACTCAAAATTGCGCAAATGCGTGAATGCGTGGACAGAAAATAGCCCCTATTCTAATTTGGTGAATGTGTTCACGCATCTGTCCAGCCACGTACTTGCGCGGGTAAATGCATTGTGTAAACACGGCGTAACACTTTTCGAGATATTTTCCAAAACATGCATACCATTTTCCATGGAATATAGTGTGACTGTGCACTCCAGAGAGACTTAATTTAAAAAAATGAGGACTTTTTGTCCCATAGATCGTGTCAGAAATTGGAAGGTGTGTAGTCCGTATATTTTATAGCTATTTTTAACTATAAATTAACTTTATTATAAATTAAATTAACTATAAACTACTCACCGAAATAGTTTTTCGTAAAGTCGCAAAAAATACCTTCGGTTTCAAAGGCGATTTCCGTGTACGCCTTCAAAGAAATGAGCCAAGATAAAATATTATATATGACGATATATTAATCAATGACTGAGAATTTCTGTCAAGCAAAACAAAGTTTTTGCATAATTATTATTGCTATATTTGCCTTACGCTTCTTACAGCTGTTTAAATTTAAAAATAAAATTAAAATACGGTCTCCATTATGACTTGAGAATTATCTCGCTGACATTAACTTAGGAAGAGTAAATCCACGGAGTGTGAGTTGCAAGTAAGATATTATGGTTGTCCATTTAATTTGCCTGTCTTATTAATTTCTTTTGATTATAGGGGTGGGAATCCTCGAGTGAGACGTATTGGAATTTCCCCATTGAAAGGAATGACATCGTTATTAATACTTCTGAGGTCATGTAGCCTCATTAGATTAGTGGCCATATGGCCTTCTTCGCTTAAATGAAATTTAAGTTTATTGCCGTGGCATTTATCTTTAGAGACATATGCAGAACGCAAAATATCTGTCCTTAAGATAATTTGCGGCCCGGCTGGACGACGGGTGGCGACTCTGATTCATTCTTACTCATAGAATGAGGCGTAGACAACGCAAAAATGGTTGTTTCGCGTTTCAGTTTAAGCCCATTTTCCTATTCATTGCACTGGGTTCGAAAGCTGCCCATTCCCTTACCCTTCTTCCCCGTCCTTTTATCCTTCCTATTCCCGCAGCCCTTCTTTCCTTGGTCATAAGCTCGCGCTTGATACCGGGGGAAGAGTGGTGCCCCGCGCTGAAGATCCGCTTACTAAGTGTACTTAAGATACTATGCGAACTCTCAGAGAACCCTTCTCATAATTTCTTCAGTGAAAGCATCGAAGTCAAAATGAAGGTTCGCCTACTATACCTTATTTCTCTAATTGTTTTTGCATCTGTTATGGCGGGCACGCTGTTTCAGTGTGGAGTCGCTACACATAGCGCCATAGTAGCAGCTTCAAAAGTGTATATGCACTCTTCTTGCGACTTCTTTGGGATAGGCTGCGCCGTCTGTCGAGATCCCAGTCGGAAAGCCAAACCGAAATAGCAGCCCAAACGATACGTCCGTCTGTACTCGTTTGTTCCCCCCATATGTTGGTGTCCCTGCGCAAACAGCTTGCGTACGTGTTTGGGTATACTTACGACATGTGGGTTTGACGTCACTCGAGAGAGATTTTAAGGCTTTTTTTCTCACATGTACACCACTCCATTCCCTCTAATTGAAGACCATGGACGCTTGGGGATGTAAGTGAATTCTGTCTTTGTTTTTTTAATTGCTGTCTTCAAAGTTGAGTGGGAGTAGGTATCAATTGGTAATCGCCCTACGTGAATGTTTTTACCGCTGTACTTAGGTTAGTGTACTTTAATTTGACATCGATTAAAAATTTATCAGAAGAAATGATTTAAACTAAGTTTTCAACCTCTTTCATTCTATTTGAGTCCTTTCCCCCTTTGGTAGCCTAGTGTGTAGAGCGCTTGGCTACTGATCGAAGGGTTCCGGGTTCAAATCCGGGTGAAGCCTTTGGACGCCCCCGAACAAAAAATCCTCGGAGTGCGAGGTGGCCCAGGGAAAGGAACTGGCCCCCCTATACACACGCCTGTGGCTTAATCCGGGGTGAGCCCTACCCTCAACTATCCAAAACCAACCTTCGGGTTGAATCACTGAGTGTGAGTGTTCCCCCTTTGCTTCTGTCACTGAATTGGAAGTTGAGAGTGAAGTTGAGGTATTTATTTTACCTTCGTTTTCTTATTTTCTCAATCGACTTCTTCCGCTTTCTTTTCCCAGCCATTGGACATACATATTAGGGAATATGGGCATAGCGACATTTTTGTTGAACTCCTTGGTTGGGGGGGATCTTCGCATTATTTCCATTGTTGTTCGTTCGAAATAATAAAAGATTTTTCTTTAACGATGGTAGCTAGGAATAATAACTGTGAGAGCACATCTCTGCATCAAAATATTTTGGTATAATTTATATTGGGTATTTTGAAGATTTCACCGAGAAATTACTGATTTTATAGATATAGCCTTTTGCTTTAAGGATAACATTTAATGAGACCATTATTTCGAAAATAGATCGAGTGAATATGCTCACAATAAGACTGCTTTACGTAATTTTTTATGTATCTAAAACAAATACATTTTGAGTGACTGTGCTCTGCAAAAATCGATTATTATCGCGTCATTGATAATTCAGCTACAGCAAAAATGATTTCTACGTTGTCAGAACTTCGATACGGTCTAAAATCGATTATATCGAGCCCATAATGATATTAAGTTCCTGGGACCTAAAGAAACGTGCGTTTTCGTTGGAATCTCGGGTATAAATTTTTTCGCGAAAAATCTCATTCCTTGCCCTGCGTGTGGAGAATTTCATAATTGCTATTCCCAGCGGCTCGCATTTAACCCGGGGGGGAGTGACAGTCGCGCAGTCTGTGCAGCATATTATCTCCGTGAACCAGACTTTAATGGAGGCGTATGAAGCGACAGGATGGTGGGGGTATGGCGGTGAGACGTTTTTGGCGTTGGTTGTTGGGGGAGGCACCGCGGGGGACTGGAAAGGGGTCTTCTGCGCTTCGGACTCCACAGTCTCGTTCCTCCGTTGGCGTAGACGCGCCACGCTGTGGGGTGAAGGGGGAGGGGTCCCAATTAATTGAGTCTGCCGTCCCCCCCCCCCCCCCCAGGTTTCTCCTCCTGGTCTTGGCACCCTTCCCTTCTCATCTGTCGCGCCTTCACCACGACTCGCGTCGTCCAGGGCCAACCCAACTCTCCCTTTCTAAATAAGTACATACATACCGTGCCCATCACGGCGCGGCGTTCCCTTTCGGGGTAGGCATTGTCAAAAGAGCTTTATTATTCTCGGCGTTTGGCCTAAAAAACTGACTTCGATTTTAATAATTTCCTCCATACTGCCCTCATCCTTACAAACCTAATTTGCTTATGCCACATTCACCCATGACTTTTTCGGTCTACCCCTTCCTCTCACACCAATCACTTCACCATCATACATCTGTTTCGCTATTTTACTCTCATCCATTCTCTCAGAATGACAAATCAGCGGAGTAGGTTCTTTGCATATGCATCCATTACTGGAGCGTCCATTCCACAAAATTTCATCCCTCACTCATTCCTAACCCAATCCCTCCTAATTTTACCGAAAACACTTCTGGGATAAAATCAACTGTATTCGGCGAGACGCGGTGGAACAGTATCTTATGAATAATGACAACAAGTTGTACTGCCCACTGAATCAATTTATTTACAACGCTTTTCAACGCCTCAGCGTCAACTTCAGTTACAAACTGTTTGCTGGTACTAGTTTGTACCTGAAGATGACGCTGTGGCGTAGAAACGCGTTGTAAATAAATTGATAGGGTGGGAAGTGCAACTTGTGGTCTTTATTTACATTTAACTTCCGAGATAATTCATACCCACTACCTATAACTTACACTTGTGCTTATCCTGGCATAACCAAGTTTTACTGCCGTACAATAAAGTGGAATAGAATAAAGTGAACACTTTTGTACACAACATTCACCCATGACTTTCTCGGTCTACCCCTTCCACTCACATCATTCACTCCACTATCATAAATCTGTTTAGTTAATTCGAACCTCATCCATTCTCTCAACATTGCCAAACTATGAAGCACGCTATTTTAAAATACATCCATTACCAGAGCATCTGTTCCACATTATTTCATCACCCACTCATCCCTAACCTTATCCCTCCTACCTTTACCGCAAACACTTCTCATATAACTCATACCCACTACATTTAGCCTACACTTTTGTATATTCTGGCATACCCAAAGTAGACTATCTGGCCAAAACAAAGTTTACTAGTAAAAACTATCTCCCTAGAGTCTCGTAGGCCTTCTCCATCAATCAAGTATACACAATGACTAAATATTCTTAATGTACTCTTATAGACTGAGAAACTGTGAAAGGATATTCAATTTTACTCACAAAATGTTTAAGTGCTAAAAGAAAGCTAGGAACGTTTTGATTTGAATGTAAATGTACAAACCTACTTAACGCTAATCGGGAGGTCAATGGCCTAATGCATCATAAAATGAAAAAAAAGCCTCAAGTGGGAACCTATCGACAAACCTACCACACCAGCAGTCCAAGTTTCACTGCAGTGCAATGTAATGGGGAGTAATACACTTAAGTTCATGTCAGTTTTCGTTTCTTTCGACTCTCCTTTCCTCCCTTGAAATTTTCCTCCTACCGCTGCTGTCTTCCTCCCTCCTTCCCTCCTTATCACAACATCCTCTTTGCCAGACGAGCTGTGCTGTCTTTCTCCTTCTCTCCCTCCTCTTTCATTAATATAGTCGGTGGTTATTACTCTGTGGGTTGTGGCACGAAGGGTTAAGTCCGTCCCCGTTCCCTCCGCTGTTTGGCCACCTCGGTGACGGCTCTGACATCCGTCACCTTTCATGACGAGCGTGTGGGCATCTGGGCTGTGCTAACCGTGATTCTAGACAGAATGGAGATGTTTGGGGGAATGAATAAAAACGTGTTGCGGTTCCTTGCGACTTGGAAATTTGAGGAGTTTGAACATTAAAATGAAAGTCGTGCATTTGATTTATACTATTGTAAATAAAGTTTTCTCTATCTAGTGTAACGTCGGTCAACTTGAAATGTATGTTTATGCACTCCATTATGCAGCAGTTTCTTTATTTATTGATAATCAGGAGAAACCTTATAAAAGACCACAGCACATCTCCTCTCACTTCCCACACAATTCCCCTTTACTTTCTTCGTCACGAACCCCTAATAACCAACCATCTGAAAAAAATATTGAAATTAAAAAAAATAAATTAAAGTAATGAGAACACAATAAAAATAATAAGAACAAGTCCAAAATCATAATTCCAATGCATCATGCGTTACACTAGTAACGCATTGAATCCTTCCTGTTTTCCCGCAATATTTCGGCACTTTTCCGTACAATTTTTTGAAGCTATTTTTCCGAAAATTACACTTGGAATTAGCTTAAGGATTAGAATTGGAGTAAATAAACGGATATCCATTTTATATACTATTTTGATAAAACCTTTGTTTGTAAATAAATGTTTCATGCTGATTAAGGTAGATCTTGGTACTCTCTTGGGTATATGGGAGTACTCTCAACTGACTAGGTATCTTTTACCGCTCGTACCCACCAATTTATACTCCGTTTTCTCGACATCCTACCTCTTAACAACCCACCCAAAAATCCTATTCTCTTTCTCATTAGTGGTGGAATAAGGTGTTGTCGGAGCGAAACGGCTGCAGCCGCAACAGTTTCGGTCAGACAACTGTTACAAATAACTGTTGCAAACAACAGGTTAGTTTCGTGATCGTTTCGCCGCCGCGCTGTTTCTCTCTGTGCTGTGCAGTGGCAACTGATAGCTGAAGCTGACTGTTGCGTCATCTATTCTGTTCCAGTTGCACTGCACGTGTGGCTACATTACGGTTATATGCTACAATTTGTTGGCTTTGAATGTGTTGCAGGCGGTTGCTGGTTCGTTCAGCCAACACATGTCCGCCCACCGTTGCAGATAGAATTAGAACTGTGAAGTACCTGTCCTTCATGAATTCAAATGAAATAGTTACTTTATTTTAGTAAAAGATTTCTTATTACATAGAATACAGAACTACTAGCCATGTTCAAACAGAGCCGATCGCTTTCCTGTTGATTGGTGTGCCTCTAGCTGTTGTCCGCAACAGGGTGTTTCGCGGAACCATTTAATTTTGAAACTGTATCGTTTGCTAAACAGTTGCAATGAAACCGTTGTGCTCTTTTAGTGCTCCAACTATTTCTCATACATCCCCGTTTTCGCCACTTCCTCACTGTTGCCACTGCCTGAATAACCACAGAAGCGTATTACTTGCTCTAAAACACTGACTCAGCCTCTTTCTTATTTATGCCACGAGGTTCCTCTTCTTGCCAATTTTTAAGATCGTACCATAGGGTAATGGATATATTTTCTACTATATTAGCGTACTAAAATATATAGTTATCAATAGTGATTTCGTCATTTTACAGGAAATATAATGCGGATATAATGAAGACTTTAAACTTTACTTTTTAGAGGCATTAGCGATTTTTAGTCTCTTTTATTGGGAAAGTGTTTATTATATACAAATATCGATGCGTGTAGTCAGCTCCTCGAACAGAAAATTTAAATGCTCGAAGTATGTTATGTGTTATTAGATTGATCTTCGTAATTTGCGTAACCGCGAAATAAAATTTAATCTTTATAGAATGGGAGCACAGGTTTACGAATAAGATGGTTCTCTTCAACGGAAGTAAAATATAAATTAGCTACTTAGTATGTTTCATTTTAGTAGTATTTTATTCGTCTTTGACATGCAATTAGCAGCTTGGATTAATCATTACCCAGACTCTTTAAATATCATTCGCAAAAGATTTTGACCAATTAATTATATTTTTAGCTGCTCCAATTTAATGCCTTCTGATATGAAATTATTTTCACTTTTATTTTGACTACGAAATATCAAGTCACCCTTTGGAGCTCGGTGACCGGTTAACGATCGCGTGTTGAAAATAACTATTTGTATTTTTTTAAATGACGGTGCGTCATTTAAGACTGACGATTGGCCCAAACGAGCGATAGGAGATAAATGGATGGTCTCTTTTTATTTTGTTGCCAATTATTTGCTACTAATGACCTTGTTGTGATGGATTGATACGGAAATGTATAAATATTGCAACGTTGTTGATTTATGTGGAAAGCAACGTATTTTGCGTGATTTTTGCTATGCGTGCTATTTATTCCTTTACTTGTTAAAATCTTTCGATCGAGTATCAATTTGGTGTGCTTGTTCAATTATAAATGGTTAATATCGTCAACTATAGATAAGTTATTCCCTCTCTGTTTGGTAAAAAGGGGGTAGTTTTCCCTCTAAAAAACAAATTACTTAGGCAATATTGAGGGAACGGACTTCTTTTCAGAAGCGTTCTTGGCTAACTTTGATTCGTTAAAATGTGTACCGATCTATTGCTGTTTTTCCCATATCTTTCATTGATGGTCCCTTCAAGCCACTTGAAACAATTCAGCAGACAAAATCTCTCATCCTGAAGTGTTTAAAGTCGTTTCTGGATGCTTCCGCATGTGATATGTTGAATATCATTTTTCACGAAAGTTTATAAGTAGTTGTATGTCCTATCAGCTTATCGACCATACTTATTTATGACTCTTAAGCCTAAAAATGTAAAATCCTATGGCTCTTAAGGTGGGTTTATACTGGCAAGTTTAAAGTTACTAGGTGAAAGCAATTTTTGATGTAAATTTCACGTGTTAACGACTTTGCGAGTCCTTTTGCAGAACTCTTTACAGTTTCGGCAAGTCGCTTGCATAAGTGTATTTTTGCCGATATAAACAGCACCTCTCTGTGTCTCTGCACTAACACCTGAAAGAACCTCTGTACTAACTCGTGAAAACGTTTTCGTAAGAGTAAAATTCCCCGCAAGCTCTTGCATAAAAAACTTGAGGAAGTAACTTGCCTTGTAAACCCACGCTAAGTTGTAGATCATTGAGGCTTTGGGTTGATTGCTTTTTAAGTTTCCATATAATAATCTAATGTTTAGTTTTCTAAAACATTAATGCCTTTATTTGATTGAAAAAAAATAATTTATTAGTTTTGTGGTTCATATTTTTTATCATCAATCAAGTTGATATGATTTCTTTTACTAAAAATTGTCCTGCATCAGTAATTTTGGTCATTATTTATAGGCGCAGGGTTGATTTTGGGAAGTATTTCTATGTACGTGCATTTGCATATACTGCAACTTCTCATTCAAAAACATTAGAAACGGTAGAAATATTGCAAGTGTTGAAAGTATTATAATTTTAATATGATACAAAATACCAATGGTAAATTCGGTTGTAGTATGTTACTTCCTTAAATGGTTGTTCCATTGTTTTTTTAAGACCCATATGAAACGGCAGGTGTATATAATATTTTCCATAATAATGACCAGAGCCTCAATAATCTACAACTAAAGAAAAGAGAAAATTTTAAAGTATACGTCGTGAAGGATAGAAGAGAATATTGTGACGGAAAGCTGCAGTATTTCCTCCCACGTTTCAAGAATTTGAAAGGGGGAGAAAATGGTTTGCTTTGCCGGGGAAATATTTCGGTTTACATACTTCTATTACTTGTACTTCTAAATGTATTTGGGATTCAGCGGAACTATATGTTTTTGATAAACTACAACTCACACTATGCGACTGAAATCTTTTGCTGCCAATTGAGAGGTAGCTCCATATCCCCCAGGGTAGCTCATTTACCCTGGGGGATATGTTTTGAATCTTTCAAGTGTTGCGTCAGTAAAATTTTCAGAATAAAAAAGATTTGGAATTTCAGGTGTTAAAATATCTGCGTTTTTAAAAGGTCTTTCTCGTATTTCTTTTGGAGCTTTGCGAGATTATCTCTCTTCGTAATAGGAAATTTCTCGTTTCTCACCCACTCTAACTCAGATATATGGTTGAAATATGCCCAACATTTTGGGAATGGGCTTAGGTTAATCTGCAACTTAAATGAGCGTGCCGCGCATTAAATTTGACCAAAATCGGCGTGAATGTTAGTACTCGTTTATGTCATGGTTTTCGATTATATGAGAAATTATTATTCACGGTAGGGATTTTGTGGATTCTTTGCGCTATAGTGAACCCTCCCTACAATTCTATTTATACCTATTATTAATTCGCCTTTATACCTATTATTAATTCGCCGAAGTATCGTTCCGTTTCAGTTTGTGTTTACTTCGTCTTTTTAAGGATTTTCATATTTTTTTATAAATTTGGCTTATCTTTCGAGAACCACTTAAATTTCTTTAATATTTTTGCATTTATTTTTCGTTGATTGAAATGAACGCCACCAATTTCCGGTTCCATTCACGTACGTGACAAATTATGGCATCGCTAAAATGCAAGATTGTTTAATCAGATTTTTGTACTCATTGCTCTTTAAATGCTAGTCCTGATTTATGGGTTAGCTTTAAATTTAGCCGCATGACAACGCGAATGCATTACTCCCATTTGATGAAATGTTTATATATATAAACGTCACTTTTTAACGTCACTGTGAAATACACTAATGACAAGGTGCACAGTAACGCGCTTTTGAACAAAGATGGATGGGATCCCCAAAGGAATGAAATTCACTATTAAAAGTATTATCGACTAAACCTTGACTTGATTATTTAATTGGATTCGAACCCGGATCTCCCAATTGCCGGTCACGTGTACCCGTGTAGGTTATTGTAGTATAAATACAAAATTGTAGTTAAGTTACACTGGCTATAAAACCAGACCGGCAATTGGCAGATCCAGGTTCGAATTTTCATCAAGTCATATGATTTTTTCAAGATGATTCCTTTTCATGACTTCTTATTTTTATAATTTATTTTATTCTTCTTCCTTCAGGAGATATAGGTCAAATTTGACCTATATCTCCTGAGGGAAGAATAATAAAATAAATTATGATTTTTTCATGGTGAATTTCATCATTTTGGTGTACATATGTAAAATTGTGCAAAATCGTTGTATGGAAAAATTTACCAAATTAAGAGGAATTTAGGTCATTATTGCTCTGACATTACTTTGCTCTCATAATTCCTCACTCACAGCACTGCCCTGTCCCAGGTGTAAATTGGCATTATTTCTGGCTTGCTATTCCTTTGTTGACGCCTTTTTCCTCTTAACCTTCAAATACCTCTTCTCATGTGTGCCTGGGTGGAAAGGGCGAGGAAAACCGACCACCGCGCACGTTTTTTCCCGTTATTCTTGCTTTTATACAAGCCAACGTAACCAATTAACACGCGTTCGCTTTTCTTCCCTCTCTGCCGTAACTCCACGCAGCCCTCTCCAGCATTTTCGCAGCATAAACACATAATTCTTCACAAACAGTGCAAGCACCCAGGCAATCACGGTTGCCGCTAATTCTTGCTTTACCATAACGCTTGCAGCGCTCTCCGGAATTATTAACAGCAACAGTGACCATCCGCAAAAAATATTCACGAACGAAAGAGCTCTCGCATTCTTGTAATGCTTAGAAATTTTCAGAATGTATGTAAAACGAAATGATACTCGGAAGAAAGATCTGAGACTTATGCAGATGCTTATGGCTGATTCAGCCCTGATAAAGATGGACGACTCGTAAATCGAATCGTCGTCAGAAATGCAGTTTGACCTGCTGGATAACCCGGAAAATCCCGGAAAGTCATCCTGTACCTACATCTGCTAGTACTTTACTCTTGTCCATTGTGCTTGCCTAAGTTTAGTATAGTGCATCATTTATCTCGTTTCACGCGCGATTCCAGTGCGTACCATGCTAAGTAGGCACCGTTCGGAACAAGCTACGATTGTACGAACGTGCATTTCAGTGTTGTTTGATGCCCACGTTGGTTCGAGTGCATGAAAAGTTTGGTGTGTAGGTATTGGAAATAGGATTTCCTTTTCGCGGAACCTGTTCTAATAACCTTCTCTTGGGATAAATTTGGTTGCATCTTATGATTCTAAAAAAAATCTTCCCGTGTCATCAGTGCTTTGGAGCCGAAGTCTTGGGAGTAGCGCCGGCTGCGGCTCCGCTCCGTCGTACGTCGAGGTTGTGGTATCAAAGCCTCGGCATTACTTAACTTTTGTTTTGCGACAATTGAGATTTGTCGAGGCCGTGACGTCACAAATACGTCATTGTCAGGGTTTACAAATTCCGAATCTTTTCGGAATGATGCCCGCAGGGCGGGGAGGAGCGATTATCGCGCAAGCGGTTGCCGTGAACTCCCTCCTGTTTCACGCGAGGCTCAGGGCCGTCTTTTAACCCTCGCACGTCGCCTGGGAGCGAGGCTGGTCGGGGAAAAAAGTGGGAGGAGTAGGGCGTGCCAGACCAGCCCCCCCTGTGCGTGTTTGTACCCTCGTACTCTCCTTTCTTTTTTCCGCGTTCGGTTTGTTTATCTGGGCTCGTTTGGTGTGCGCACGCCTTATTTCCTCCTCCTCCACCGCCGCCGTGTCGTCTGCGGCGGCCTCCCTTTGAACTCTCGCCGACTCCTCACTCGGATTCGCGGCTCAGTCGCTCCCTCTGCATATACCTCCCCCCCATACCCCCTCACCAACCCCACCGGCCCTCTTTTGACTTTGAGAGAGAAAAAGAGAGTGGGAGCGAGAGAATGAGATAGACAGAGAAGGAAAGAGAGTTGAGGAGGTTCCACTTCGACTGAGTCAAAACAAATACTAACACACCTGACCGTCAATTGGGGGATCCGGGTTCGTATCGCGGTAAAGTCAAATGATTTTTTTCCTGTATAATCTCAGAGCCTCTTTGGTGTTTATCCTTTGCACCCGTGAGCGTACCTGCGTACCGATTATTTATGGATCACTTTGGAAAATTGTCGGGAGTTCACCTCGTCGTTTCAGGGGCGTATTTACAAAACTAAAAATTAGTTCAGTACAACGTGTAAAAAGATTTATAGTCAATAATTACGTTGAAAATACGAAAAATTCAAAGTCATAACACCAACAGATTACTGTAAGTACTGAATAATTTTGAGTGCATGTCTCGAATAATATTCGTTTTCAATGTTAAGACAGTTATTACTGTGAGCTGATGAATCTGTAACCTAACTCCCCTTCGTAGATACATTGGACTGACCCGATACCGTGGTCCGCTATCTGCTGCCTTGTAGTTTTTTTCGTTCGGCGGGGTGAAAATTTAGTTGCTAGCTAACTTGTGTCAGTGCTATGAAAAAGAAGCGTAATGCATCTTATCCGTTAAAATATGTTGAATTAGAGACTCTTTACGGGAAGATTTTCTACAATTTGTGCCTAAATATGACTGGCAAAGGATTAAGAGATGTGGTTATGGGGAAGCTGAGAGAAATCTGTGTTAATATACAGACTATATTTATGTGCAAGGTTATGACGGAACCTCTGCAATGAGCGGCGTATATAATAGCGATCAGAAAGTCGTGAAAAACGAAGCTCCGTATGGATTATATTTTAATTTCAGCAGCCACTCTCTTAACTTAGCCATTTCCGATTCTTGTTCTTCAAAGTTGATAAGACTGCTTGGGAATAGGAAATTTTCATGATTTTTTTAACGCGCCAAAGTGCCAAGAAAATTTAACCAATTTCTCTGAAAACTGTTCCAAATAACTAAAGCAGTTGTCCTACTCGCTGGATACAACGAAAATATTGTCTTAACGTGTTTTGTGAGCTGTATAATGTTATATTAAGAGCTCTTGAGGAAATCAGCTCTTGGACCGATAATGATACCGCAACTAACACAAATTTGATGCACTCTGTCTTTTCCAAATGTTATTTTCTCATTGCCTTATTCATATCAAAGAAAGTTTTTTCGTACACCTTGCCTCTAACTAAATACTTGGAGAGAAAAAAATTATTTTTCCAGAGCTGTCACTTACGCTGAACATACTGCCAATGGAATAAAAAAAATCAGGGACAACGCTGAGGCAGAAATATCATAAATATTTGGAATCATTCAAACTGTACGTCTCAAGAAAGATATCTCGATTTAAGATCCTATAATGTTTAACCGCCAAACATCATGTGAACATTCACCTCACAACACTCCAGAAACATATTTTATAAGAGCTATTTTTACCCGTTCATTGATCATTTTATTACTCAAATGAACGGTTCCTATCTCACAAAACAACCTCTCTTCATTTGATATTTTTCTGCATGGAAATAAAGAAAACGGTGATGATCATGTTAAAGCTATGTACAATCAATATAGAAATGCAATTGATGCCATAAACAGCTGTTAGTTAAATGAAAAGATGAAAATTTGGCGTCAAAGGTTGAAGACAGTAGATTTTGAGAAAGAAGAATCGTTTCAGAAACAGAAGAAATCCATATGAATTCAACTTAAAAATTATCAGTTTGAGTTTTTTGGTGAAAGAACCAAATTTTTCAGTTTCACTCACTGTTATTCATTTTACGTAGAGTATGTACCTGTATCACTTTTGTAAGTACTGTAGCTATAAATGTACTTTCACAGTTTTTCATGCTTTCTAAAGAGTATAGTAACGGCCTAGGCCAGTATAATTCTTTAATAATTTATGTACTGGGATGAGCTCACAAAATCAAATATTCAAACATTCGTAAATTCGAAATAATAACAGATCAGAGATCTTATTGAAAAATCTGTTCACGAGGTGTTCAATTTTACTAATTCAATTTTTAATTCCTTAATTGTTATATACAATTTAATATTTTAATTCAGTTTACGTGGCTAACTAGCCAAAGTTAAAAAGCACAACTTTACCCTTATCATATCCTCTGCTTTTTTACTGTGTATATATATATATATATATATCGAAACTCTCCATCACTCCCTCAGAGAACGAGAGTACCCAGAGAAGTTGCTTTTAAATAAAATCCTGTCTCCTACTGCAAAATATACCGCTCGGACCAAGACCCACCAACCTGACCAACTTAACCTTGTCACCACATTCTTCCCTGGTGCACACAGGATCAAAAACATATTGAAAGACCTGTATCCAATCTTAAAAAACAATACCTCTACTTCCCTCCTCCTACCTTCATGTCCCAAAGTTTCCTATAAGCGTCCCTCAAATCTTCGGGACATTTTAAAATCCACTAGACCCTCCCTGCAACCCACCGCCCCCCCTCCGCCACTTTCCTCAACATGCGGACGCCCGAGGTGCAAATGCTGCTCTCTCCTCCGCCCCTCCGCCACCCCCTCCCTCAAAAGATCTTCCTCTACGGCCAATTGTACCACCAGCAACATCATCTACCGCCTTTCCTGCAATTTCTGCCCTGCCTTCTATGTGGGAAAATGTACCACCCCCCTCAATATCCGTATGAACAATCACCGCCATGCCACCAAAACTCCACCTTTTCTTGATCCCATTCCCAAACATACCGCCTCCCACTCTCAAAATTTTGACGATTGTTTCTCCCTAGAGATCATAGAAGCCCTTCCTCAATCCGCCGGTAATGTTGACGTGAAAATTCGTGAATACGCCCATATTTGGGTGACAAGAGCATTCGAAAAGCCCGGGCTAAACCTAGCCCATTGAATTAAAAGCCCAATAGCCACCTCTCTCTCCCCACCACTATCCATTCGCACTTACCCCCCCTTTCCTTCCTCTCTGCCCTTTCCTTCCCAAGGGAACAGAGCGGACTCATCATTCCTCTACCGCTGACGAAGGCGTCCTGACGCCGAAACGTACAAGTTTTATTTTGTGAGTGTCCTTTTTGCGTGTTTCTGTGTTTGTTTAGTGTATCACTGTTTTATTTATGCATGTGCATCGTCGCCGAGAGCGATTTTCTACCAAGACATTATATATATATATATATATATATATATATATATATATATATATATATATAACAGTGATACACTAAGCAAACACAGAAACACGCAAAAAGGACACTCACAAAAGAAAACTCGGACGTTTCGATGGTCTAGCCATCATCATCGGCGGTAGAAGAATCTTATGGCTATGAATGATGGCTAGACCATCGAAACGTCCGAGTTTTCTTTTGTGAGTGTCCTTTTTGCGTGTTTCTGTGTTTGTTTATTGCATCACTGTTTTATTTATGCATGTGCATCGTCGCCGAGAGTGATTTTCTACCAAGACATTATATATATAAATATATTTCTCTCTCTCTCTCTCTCTCTCTCTCTCTCTCTCTCTATATATATATATATATATATATATATATATATATATATGCATAAATAAAGCAGCGATACATAAAAAAACACAGAAACACGCAAAAAGGACACTCACAAAAGAAAGTCCTTCGTCCGAAAGTTCTTTTGTGTCCTTTTTGCGTGTTTCTGTGTTTGTTTAGTGTATCGCTGTGTTATTTAAAAGCTGAAAGTTATTTCAACGTAAGTTAACAAAAGTCACTGTAGAAACATAGAAATGCGTTAAAATTGAGTTTTCAAGGTGCAAAAACCTCAAGTTTTCCTCAGACCCCCCGGAATGTTCGTCCCCCCCCCCCCCCAAAGGCAATTTCTAGATACACCACTGCGTCGTTTGTGTGGTTTAACAATCCTGCTTACAATGATATAGCATAAGGTAGTTTTAAGGAGATATTTCCCTAGGCATAATGGAGGCCATATTGGAATTTTATTTTTTATTTTCAGCGTCTGTAAGAAGTATGAATTAAATGTTGTAATATTTGTGGCGCAAAAATATATTTATGTCCGGAATTCCAGTAATTAAATAAATTTCTCCTCATGAGTCTCTAACTTGACTAATGTTTTCACGCCGTACGGTGAACGCGCCTTCAAAACAGTTTTTTGAAGCGATTCTGGAAAAAATACTGAGGCGAGTAATTGGTTACATATTATAAATAGTTGAGAAAGCATACAAACTACACACCGTTAGTTTTTATGACAAAATCTAGGAAACGAATTTAAAAAAGATATGGTAATTTTTTCTCAGTTTTTTATTCCAAGTCGACCGATTTCGTCGCATTGGCGACATCATCAGGTCTGTGAAAAACTCTGGAAAAAGTACCATATATTTTTTGAAATCATTAGAATGGATTTTCACAAAGTGAAGCACGAAACCATCGAGTTTAAAATCTAGGTGTTAGATATTCCTTATTTTTCAATTTCTGGAGCACACAGCCGTAATCTATCCCATGCCACAAGCTTATATTTTTAACAAATTGCTCGAAACGTAGTTCGGTAGTGGATTAATATTTTGATACCATTGGAAAGATGAGAGTTTATCCTTTAAAATGAGGTCAAATTCAGCAAATTCTTGGTGTAGTGGTATTTCGCTCAAACTACCTTAAATGTCTTAACTTTTAGAAAACAAATTTTGCGGATTATTCGATGACGAACAATTTTTCAAGTCAAAAGAGCAAATACTATTTCTATGGAATTAACGCATTTTGACTTCACATGTTGTAGTAATTTATTGATATCTCAATAAATAATTAGGCAAGTGCCTAAAGTTAGCTACAAATCAATTTCTTGGATGAATACGCTTTATATAAATAGATTTTCGCTAAAATTAAATATATACTACCAGGTAGAAAACTACTTTTTTCTCCATGTGTTACTCACTCTCGCATTCAACATCACGTAATTTCATGTTCAATTTCCGTAAATTCATTAATAGTGCTTATTATTTTATGAACAAAGACAAAGGCAAGACAAAGTTTTGCCTTGGAGTATGTTAGCTATCAAAACCCCACAGTAGTAGTTATTATGGAGGCAAATGTCCATAATGCAATACACTAAGGCCATATCCTGAAATATAAAGACTTGAGTAAACGAATAATTGGAGAAAACTAACGGTCAAAATTATGAAAAGATATCACTTCATATTCCAAGAACTGCGGAACTGGCCGCGCAGTAACTTTAACGGAGTCACCCGCTGATGGTCACACAATTGTGTGAAATTCACTGTGGATCCTTACAGTGTATACGTTTGTGTTGCATCTTATGAGCAAAAAATGTATGACAGGACTCCATAGTCCTAATTTTGCTCGTAAGAATCTCGCATTACGTTACCATCCTACCTTACTATCCATAGATTATGGCGCGAATGACCTTAGTTATCAACAACAGCCAACAAGGCCCAAACACTCGACTAGACAACCACGGAAACAAGATAACTTCTCTATTCTCCTTGTAACCATTCTAAAGAGTTTTTTACCCGTTTTTTTCCCCTCCCTCGCTTAGTCTTTCTATAGACGATTCGTTAGTACTCGACCGTGTTTTAGCATTTTTAAAAGTAACACATAGTTTTATCGATTTATGACGACGTTGACGCGACTCCACATGCAACACAAACCTTTATTCCCAAGGTATATAGAGTAGACTAGTGGTCTGCTCACCTTGCTTTCTTTCTAGTCAGAGACCCGAGGTTTCGAGTGTTTGCGATGTGTCAAATTGTGCTGCATTTGCGATCTATGTATACAATGTGCTGGTGATATTGCATCACGTTGTTCATCGTTCGGTATATGCGATACATGGCCACATGATGTACTGTAATGTATCGCATTTCGGTTTAATGCGATATCACGCGATGCGTAATATAATTCTATATTTGATACTGCTCGATGTGAAAATATCATGCGATATGTGATGCTAAATGATGTTATGCGATATGTACTATATTGCTATATGCGACGTGATTCGATACATGTGACATGAAAATATCATACGATGTCCGGTTGCGATATTATGCGATGTGTGATGTTATGCGATGGCATGCAAAATTCTATTCAATGCGATATCACGAGACTAACTCTTAATCCGATTAAATGCGATCAACGCCGTGTGATTTTAATATGGTTTCAATGCTACATATGTATTAATGAGATATCATTCGATTTCCAAGACTTATTTGTTATCATATTTACATCACCGTGGATTATTTAAACTTTAATTTCTCTCACCCCTGTCTTGTGCGTCTGCAACAGGCGTCTCTTTTTTCTCTCTCCCTCTCTTCCTTCCGTCTCGTTTCCAGCAGTCAGATTTTACCGTCTCCGTTTTAATTAATTATGTTATTTTTTCTGAAAAATCTTGATTTTCCAAGTGGGTGTTGTTTGGGCGTCTGGTGGAAATTTCCCGAGGGGGGATAAAGGGAGGAGAGCGAGTGTGTTCACCTGCGAATCGCCGAGGAAAACTGGGAGAGAGAGAGAGAGGAGTCAACTCCGGCGAAAAATACAAAAATGGAAATTAACGTCTCGGTGGACCGTCGTCATGAATTTCATGAGTAGAAAACAAACTCACTAATCTTAAGTGACTTCTCGCGCGGGTCCCACAGTGGATGTTTTGATCCATTCTCCTCTATGTATTTCCCTCGAGAGGCTTCATTGGTGAATGACTAATGGTTTTGGAAATAGTTTATCTTCATAAGTTCCTTCGTGTTTGTTGTACCTTCGTCATTAGGAAGTGATTCTTAATTATACATAAATAAAATCTGATATCCAATATTGCTTTTTGTTTTTTGTAAAATATTGTCGCGTTCAATTCTCATAATAATGGCCCTATACGTCTAATTGTAACTATAGTAAAAGGAAAATTAGCATTTTCGATATCTGACGTACACATATAAGATTCTGGTATAGAAATGAAGGGCGACTTATTCAATACATTCCCTGAAGAATTAAATATAACTAGAAATAGACAAGGGATGATATTCCTGGGAGATTTTAATGGCAGTGTTGGTAAAGCTGTTAAAATAATTAGGCAACTCGGAGAGGATGTTGTGAATGACAATGGAACAAAATGGAGGAAATCATGTGCAATAATTATTACGGCTCAATCTTACGAATATAAAGAAGAAATTTTTTTCAAATGCAAACAGAGGACCTATAGTATAAATAAACCCCTTATAAAGTTCCGCGATTTACAGTTTTAGTGTGGGACTGTTTTCTTGTTCTTGGCATTTTCAGACGCAGCAGGTACGATAGTACTGCTTTTCATGTTGTGTGGAGGACGAATGTATAAAAAGACTAGCGGAGGGTGCCCGTTGAAATTCAATGGGAAGAAGAAAATATTATAACAGTTTCATAAGGTAAAAAGAATCCCCAAGATGTGTCGTTCAAATTACAATTGTTGTACCAGTAGAGGCATAATACTTGTATTTTAGCGGTATATACATGTTAGAAAATGAAGAGGTTGATTGGAATATTTGAATTTTAATTTCGGTCATTTAGACAATTTTTTCATGATAAATATCCTCACGTTGGTGCCATTTCTTGTTTCCGTTTGCGTTCCTTTATTCTTATTATCATTGTTTATGACTCCATTTGTTTTTCAAATATTATGCCATATAGCAAACACAATTATGAGAAAAGCTGAGGTCATTGATTCATTTGCAAATTATTTCCCTGCCATTATTATCGGATTGATTCGGTAAAATCCGGAATTTATGTCGGTGAAATGGGTTTGTGGTCAACTTCAGTCTTAGTGGAAAAATTTGGAAATTTTTGACAACATCTTTTCGTATCATCTGTTTTTTTGCCAGAAATCAAAGCAATAATTCACAAGTTTCGTTTTTCTTTTGTTTTGTGCGATGCGAGTTGGCTTCAATTTAACCTGGTGGAAGTCACGTGCACAGGGTCTCCTCTAATATAATGAGCGTTATCTCTCATCTTAGCAGTGGCGAGATTGTTTTAGCCTGTCGTGTGACGTCATTCGCCCGTTGCTCTCTTTCAATGAACGTTCACGGAAGCTCTCTGGCGTGTGACGTGACGATAATAGGTGGTGCTTTTATTCAGCGGGATTTTGGAAGGAAGACGCGTGTCACTTTATAGAGCGCGGCCCTTTTTGACTCCGAACGCGTTTTATCTCGCGCGCTCGAGGAAATCCCTTTCTTTCCTCTTACCTTGCGAACTTTTAGCGATTATCGTGAGCGGGTCGAGTTGAGTACCTTTTGCGTATGTCTTTTGTCCGTGGCGTCACCTTCACTCACCCTTCGAAATGTTCATTGGGAAACCCAATCTTGCTGGAGCAGATTGGTCGGATCAGTGTGTGCTTGCGTGAGTGGTAAAGTTTGAAGAGACTTTTGGAACGGAGACTGGGAGTTATGGCAATACGATACCGCGATAAATCGTCTGCTACATGCGATATGTACCGGAGAAATCGCATTGCGACTTCCATTGCCCGGACACCACGATATATCATGAAATCTGACAAAGCGAATGTCACGTTATCGTGTAATGCTATAATGCGGCTGTATACATGGAAGTTGACTTCTGTGGAAGTGACGAGCGTAGCGATGTCTCGATTTGTATCGATACTTGCACAGGGGCATCGTTCTGTTACTCATCACTTCCGGTTTTTCCCGAAGAAATGAATGACGGAAGTACACAATGAAAATGGCTGTTTCGATAATCGCCTGAATTCAGCATTCGTTGTGCTCGTACATCGCTTTGTTCGAGTCTTCCTGGAATTCGTGGGTTCCCAAAATTTGTATAAATGACACTAATTATATGTATGCATCATTACAATGTATTACCACAGAATAGAGACCTACGGAATCGGAATGGACACTCCGCCGATTTCGCGTGGCTATTTTTTTCTGCGCATGTGTGAAGTCGGAATTGTTGGAGAGTAAAAATGTGTGGATGGAGTTGTTTTGGTTTGTAATTTGAATGATATTTGAAGAAGTATCGCAGTGTGATTTATTTTGTGAACGACAAATCATTTACAACATACTATTCTTGGACTTCAATTGTTAATAGTGGTCTAGAATGCCGTGCAACGTTATATTGGAAGATAGTTTCGATCGCACGTCTTGTTACGTTTACCTCCGAGTGAAAGGGTAATATTTTTTGTCTAATTATGCAATGTATGTTGTTTCATTATGCTTCATTCAGTAAATTTCAGCATTCTTTTAATTTACTCGACTTGATGTCATTAGAAAGTATTGTTCCTTTATTTGAGTGCCGCTGTGTGTGACTGGAGGAATAGTGGAAATGATTAAAAGCTGCCTTATATATCTCACGGTAGGTAATCATATATTATAGATAATTGTATTTATTATATCAAGTTTGCAGCGTTACCTATTGCGCTTATTTTACAGTCATGCATTGCTTCACACTCACAATTCTTAAGGCTTTTAATATTCCTCCACTTAAGAATCTCTTCCACCACATTCACCCATGACTTTCGTGGTCCACCATGACTTTCTTAGTGTCCCGGTGTGCCAGTATACCGCGTATACCATAGCGGTAGGCCGCGGGCAACGGCATGCTGGCTCTCAAGGTAGTCCTTTTGGAAGGCATCATAGCTCAAGTAGAAGACTGAAAGCGGACCTAGGATATAACTAGTCTTTGACCTCGTAGCGAACTTGCGAAAATGTACCAAAACTGACACGTAGAGCGCCGTAAGCGTTAGGGAAAGCTCTGAGAGGCGCGGGTATTGCTAAGGCTGGTAACCTTACATACTCAATTAAAACTTACTGCGAAATGTCAAAGAATGGCCCCGAATGGTCGAAGCCACGATTCTTGTAAAACAGCTAAGGTTGGAAAAAATAACTCAATGCATAAAGGTACCGGAAGAGAGAGGCTGATATTATTTCAACATGGTCCTCTTTAACTTTACCTTTCTTTTACTTTTTTAATACATATTTTGGCACTGGGAACTATTTGGAGTTTGGGTATTTCTTCTTCGGTTCTGCGATTTGGGTTTTCTCTCCAAGGAGCGTGACTTAAGGAGAGTACTTACTTGGTTTCGTATCCCATCACTTATCATCCCTACCACTTAACCAGGAACGCCTCCTCGCTGACGTAGCTTTCTCGTTTTGTAATAAAGTGTGTGCCAGGGAGGCTTGGGGAGGGACCGGTTGAATCCTAACGAGTGTCTTTAAACTCGCTCCTACCCTCGTCTCGGTAATATTCCAAGCATTTTTCTCGAATAGAATGTGTCTGAACGCACGGGAGCTCTACCGTACAGACGGAGCTCCTTAAGCGACTGAAAAGAGGTTTTAATTCATTACTCGGGGTTTTAAAGCGCCTACTTCCCTTGTGATTTATGTCATTTCATGGAGAGGCGCTACCGTTGTGGGGTGAAAAATAAACCTTTAATTTCTTCTCTCCGGGTTCTACCACAAGAATCCAACTGAAATAAAACCCCACGAGCTTTTAAAACACGGTAGATTAAGATCATAGAGTATAAAGGAAGTCATGTTGCTGCGGTACGGTACATACAGCCAAAAGCATAGAAAAAATTAATATCTGTAACATAATATCCTGATACTTAATGCACCTTTCCCCATGCCGCCTCAGCTCTTCGGTCAATAAATTCTTCTACACTAAGCAGTGTTCCGGTGATTTGTAAATTATAGTATTTTTGATGACTTAGGCGTATGGTAGCTCTTGAAGTCTTACCCTGAAAAAAAATATAGGCATAAATATATTCTCATAAATAAAAATAAATATGTAAATATGTACATATATATTATATAAATTGAAGAACACTCACAAAACATTTATGGAAATTTCGGCGGTCATGCCGCCATCGTCGGCAACAAGAGACTAACTAGTGATCTGTTACCTCGGGGGGTGGCTATTGGTTTTGCGATGGGAAGTGGTTGGTATGTTTAGGAATGGGATTAAGGAAGGGTGGATATTGGTGGAGTGGCGGTGCCCATTCATTCGTATGGAGAGCGGAGTAGTACATTCGCCAATGTAGAATGCTGGGCAGAAATTAGTTTTCCCAGAAGATAGTATATACATATTTGTGTGTATATTATTAAAACCAATGAGTAGAAAGGATAAATTTTAACTCATTGGAAAAAATAGTGAAATGGGATAATGGTTTCTTGCTCGTCCTCGCTGTTTATTTTTCATATGTCGAAGGTATCACGCTATGAAACGTACCTATGCACTAACTCCCAATCGTGCAAGCTACTGCTTCTCTTTCTGCACCCTAACATTCTAATACGTGAGGAGTTGAACCTTTTCAACGGTGTAAAACAATTTCGTGCGTGAGGTTTGTGTTATAAACTTTGTAGTGTATGTACCTACCACGAGTGCGGGACTTTTACTGGGGTAATCGACGCTACACCCCAGATTAAAGGGTCTACGGATCAAAGAATCTCATCTTCCCTGTCACGATTATTATTTTTAGGAATTAGTTAATTTTAAATTATATGAATGGTAAAAGAATTATAATGGTATTGAAACTCGAAGTAATATCTTTTCACGACTTTGACCGTTGGGTTTCTCCAATTGTTCGTTTACTCAAGTCTTCAAATTTCAGGATAACGTCTTAGTGTGTTGCTTCATGGACATTTGCCTCCATAATAACTACTACCTCGCGGTTTTGATAGCGAACATTCACCTCGGAAACATTGGTCTTACCTTTTACGTTGTCCATAAAAAGAATGAGAAGTAATTCTACGCATTTTAATTACTAGAGGCATTGAACTTAATTAAAGAAATATTTTCGGAGAACCATGGTACAATTGCAAAATGCCGTGAATTACTCATACATTAAATCACGGTTAAATCTCGATCTTGAAATTTTTATCAACTTTTGGTAAAATATCAAGCACCCTATGTACACTTTAAAACATGTTGACTTAGGTCGGTTAAGATTTTTTGTTCAAACATTTTCCTAAAACGTGGCACTATTTACAATTTTTCCAGCGATTTTTTCAATATCTCGCGTCCAGCTATGTTGTCAACCCTTAAGAATCGTTTCTTCATCCGCAAGACTGAGATAGTCTGTTTACAACACCTTGAGATTCCCTGAGTATTAATATCTGAAGAACGCCTAATCTTTGCTTTTTTCTCTTCATCTTCTTGTGCCCCAAAATCCTTCGGTCGCGGATGGATTTGCACACGTCAACCCCGCCGTCTGGGCTCATGCAAAAACCGTCCTTTGAGGAGATAAATTTCATTACTCAATCCTTTTTTTGAAACTCGCGGAGAGTAAAGAGGTGATGGAGGCTGAAATATCTATAGGAATTACAAAAAATGGAAGCCATAAGACAATGAAAGGTTACGGAGAGTAAGAAGAAGGAGAGGTCCTGAATAATATGGAGGAAGTTGCGGGTGGGAAAGTAATATCATCCTCCATGCTTTGGCACTCCCACTTTGGCTGTTCCCGTCAAAAAGGGAAATATATGAAATTTTTAAAAAGAAATTCTGGCTTTTTTCTCCAACTCCTCAACTGCAAAGGATAGAATGTGATAGCGGTGGGAGCGAGATGTGGTGGAAGTGACGATTAAAAGAGCTTGCATATCGGAAAAGAAGGTGAGGATTTCTTTTAGAAGGTCTGGGACGATTTTAATTCCCTTGGGAGAAGGGATGTAATGTGAGGGTGCGGGAGGGACAGTGGGTAAGCGGGTCCTCCGCGCAGGGCACCACCCCTCCCCTTGCATGCGAGTTTCTGCTCATGGCCGAGGGTATGGAAGGGCTGCGGGAATAGGTAGGAAAGAAGGATGAGTAAGAAGGGTAGGGGAAGGGGAGCTTTCGACCCCAGGGCCATGAATAGGCCAAGGGGAAAAAACGAAACGCAAAACAACTTTTGATCTCTAGCGTTGGGTACGATGAATTCTATGAAAGAGAAAACATCAGAGTGGCAACCCGTCGTCCAGCCGGATCCGCTAGATGGTGCGGGAGGGACAGACGGAGAGATTTTAAAAGAGCGAAGAAAGCGACTATAGTATCGGGAAAGTTCTTATCTCCTCACCGCCTTTCCCCTCCTCACACCCTGGTTCCGAGATTACATTCCTTCAGGAAAGGGTCCGTCGGTGCTTTCCTCTACTGGCTTTGCGACAAACTCTCATTTTTTTTGGTGGATAAGTTTCATTCAGCCAAGGGAATTCTCCATGGCTCGAATTAACCCCAGGGATTTATAAGTATAACACCTCGGTAAGGAAACCCATACCTCAGAATCTGAGAATACTCACCTTGGTATCTACAAATTTCTTGATTGGATTGTAACATCGTACTCTGTTTTTTGCTTCCTCTCTGGTCTTATTGGAAGACGCCTTTGGGTGGAAAACTAATTGCACAATGGTTTTAGGAAAAGTTTGAAAAAAAAAACAATTTAGGAATGTTTTCGTCCACGAAGTTTAAAATGCTTATTTTTCAGTTTTAAGATTTTTGTCATGTATATAAATTTTAGGCTTTTTAGCCTTCCTGCGACTGGGACAAATTTCGCAAAGCTCCAGCATGCAGTGTGATACTACTGTTCTCTCAGGTGAAAAGGTGGTAGTTTTATGGTTTACATTAACACACGGAGAATCTCTTTCCGAAGAATATTAACTTTGCTCTGCGTTTTGATGTTTCATTTTCACAATCTTACTAAACAATTCGGTTAGCTAAGGAGAATGGAATATCCTTCAATGGTACTTAATACCATTTTGTTTCTGATGACAGGAATTTAACCACTGGAACATCTTCTCCGTATACTCTACTTTATGAATGCGTTATAGCTATCGCAAAAATCTAATTTTTTCTTAATTTATTCATTTAGGAGTATAAAATTTAACTATCAAAAATTATCATCAAGTTTCATGTGACATGCTGAAAACTTTTACTATTTTGTCGTTCGAAAATATTTGTTTCATGTATTGTTCGTCTTTCTCACTTTCTAGTTCCATACGTATCTATTCTTTAATCTTTGTGCTTTCCTCTCATCTTCCCATTGTTATTTCACTCCTTCTGGTATTCTAAATCTACCTGTTTTCGCTTTTCCGTACCGTCACCCATTATATTTTTTGTCTCAAATCTATTGTTTACACTTTCTCATCCTTCATTTCATCTGTCTTTTTGATATTAAGCGTGTGCCTACTGCAGGTTCCTGTATGAATTCTTCGGCCGGTATGTCTTAAGGCCGGTTTGAAATAACCGCTAACGTGAACTTCAACTTTAACTGAAATTTCAATGCATTGGTATTTGCGGAGGCGTTTAAAATAGCGAGAAATCGAAAACCATGAACTAAAATCGTAAAATGTTTCATCATCGTCAAAAAGTTCAACAAGTTCCAACTTTCTCGTTCACGGTTCTCAGTTGCCGCCAGTGCATTCGCAGTAAGTGGCTTAAACATAGATATTCGTTTTCAGGTCTTGTCTTCTTGAATTTATTGCGTTTACACAGCTAATAGGTACGCCAGCAATATGTGGCTGATGTTATTAAAATGTTGATCAAAGGAGCGTAATGATTTCCGTCTACTAAGTGCATCGTAGTGAACGAGGATAAGTATATCTTATTTATGTTTATATTCGCTGCAGTGGACGGTTGCATGAGACTGTGTGGCCGGAGATTAACGAAGATGGACGATGATTGCCGACACAAGTTCCGGTTGACATACAATCGTAAACGGATATCGTGAACGTGACTCCAATTCACGGTTAACGTTTCAAGCTGACGCCAGTCGTAAACTAGGCTTTAGTTTGAATATGGCACTATAGAAATAACCGGTGAAAACCTCAAAACCCAAGGCCGCGACTACTACAAATGCTTCACGAATTTATCTATGTCTTTACTTTGCAATGAATGAAGCGTATCTCTTGAAAATCAATTCGTTCGTATGCGTTTCAACTGGCTCGGAAGCGAAACTCCGCAGTGTTCGTCAAAAGTGTTCCGTCCTTCTTTCCAAATTTCGCACCGGAGCGTTGAAACCATAAACGGAAACTTCGAAAGCTGTTCTTCGCTCATCCCCTTTAATAAAAAAGACGACTGACGTTCGCGTGCGTGTTGCTAAGCTGTTCTGGGAGAGCGGAGGGCAAGTGTCGGAATATTAACCCGCCGACGATGAAGGGGATAGCCAAGGAGGTTAAAATGAAATGGAGGAGGCATGACCGAGAACGCTCATGGGCGAAAGTGAAGCAAGAATAGGGTAGCATGGGAAGGATTTTGTGCCGAGTAGGTGTTGCCAAAACAGTCACAAAACATCGCCTTGTCTGTGGTTTTTAACTTAGATTTGACGAAAATCGAACGCGACCACCGTACACGTAAGCTAAAGGAAGGTCAAAACCATGAATATGTATATTCATGGTCAAAACTGTGCCGACTGCAATGCCGGAATTGGCTTCAAGAATCAAGTGGTATGTCGCCTCCATTTCTTTTCTAACCTCCTTGGGGATAGCGGCCCTCTTGTCTCTGCTGCCAGAAAAAATAAGAAAACCTTAAACCAACTCCCTTTTCATTAAACTGTGCAATATTTGAGTTTCAGTAACACCATATTACCATATTAGTTTCCTGTCTCAAAAGATGATATACATATATTTTCATATTGCGTGATATCACACCTTAAACGATATCTTTTTTCTTACGATATTGGTTAATTATTTATCTTAAAATTGCTTTCATGTCACGCTTAAAGTCGTCATGCTGCAGTTTAAAATAATATTTTTTCTTTCGTAAAATTAAAAAAATATACTTATTGCTGTACTCTATCGCTTGAATTAGTACACTAAACGGATAGAATTTCGAAACTTGGAATTCTATCGTAATGGAATTGCGACGCTAGATCATTTCACGGTGCAAGGTTGGCAAGTTACATAATGAGTCACAATCGCAAAAATGTCGTCTTCAAATCTGTCTGATACCTACAAAGAGCATAGTGCATTAATTTTCTTATCTCATTCGCATCGCATATCGCACGTTGAAATGTGTCGCACATCGCATGATATCTAAGATCTTATTATCCCACTGCCCATACTTGTTGCATGTTACATTGAAATCCCATATCGTATTCCACTTATATAGTAATACTGGTAGTACTTTAGTTTGACGTGTTTCGACAGTTGAAGTTTAATTTCGGTGATAGAGCGGGAACCGGTGTCTCCATCATGGCAGGCTGTCGCACCGAATTCATATTGGATATCGCACATACTATGAAATTGGATAATTTCGAAATGCAAAACTTCCCATAGGAAGCAATTCAAGCATAACATAAGGAGATTTTGGCCACTTCTTAACTCCCCTCTCCTCCAATCTAAGAAAACATAATATTTAATGAAACCCTCCCTTACCCTATCAATCTTAGGTAAGTTTTCACATATTTTGGTTGCATAATCCCACATATTATTTTCCAAGATAATATTTTGCGCAATAAGGGCTAACCATGAGGATATTGAGCACGATGCATTGCATTCTTTTCTTTTATAAGCTGTGATAAGATGCGTGTAAGAGAATTTATAGCGTGACGATGGGTCGTGGCGATAAATGTCAAGAAGGAAAAGTGTGTTCGCTGTTTGCAGTGATACAAACTAAGAGTTTTCGTCCGTCGATGGTTCAAAAAGTGATGCAAATAAAATCAATTACGGGTAACAGTAAATTCTTAGTTAAGATGTTCTTGGGCCCTCACGTCTACGTAGTTAAAGCAATTTAAGGAGCGCTTGCTTTCGTGCTAAATTCCAAAGTGTGGAATAAAAAAAAATTGGCCGGTCCCTCAGTTGAAACAAAGATAAATATTAGACTTCTGGATTTATTAGCTTACCCTGTCAACTTCATGCACTTTAAATGCTAGGTGAATTCTACAAGCTCGGTTGTCAAATAAATATACTGTTTGAAGAGTTACAATGTATAAATTAGTTAAAATGTAGGATTTTCGCAGCACTGATGGGTATATCACTGCATTTTCGAGGATCTCTTCATCTGTGCTCTCAAACAACTAACGCGGTGGAAAACCCAAATATAATAATTCTTTTTTTCAACTTGTGATTTTTCCACCGAAATAAGTCAAGTCCTTCCTCCCATTCCCTTAATGTCCTTTGTAATACTTGAATGGCCGTAGTCCGGTGGCTTAATATTGCTGTGCGATGTATCATGAGAATCATGTACTGAAGTCGGTGTACGTTAGTATCACACCAGCGGCCTACCCCTCTCCCTCCCGTCTTCTGACGGCGTGTGGTTGTGTCACACGCCTCCGCACCCTTCGGTGTCTCTCCGGAGCACCCTCAGAGAAAAAATAAGGGGGAAGGACGACGCCCATCTTGCTAATGAAAGCGTCGTCGCCAGTCTTCTTGCCCTCCTCAACAATAAAAAGGAGACGAGAGGGCACACTCCCTCTCACTCTGCCGGCACGCCCTTCCTTCCTTCCTACCTACTCGTGAGGATAAAAAATATGACATATTCGTGAAAGATGAAAGGGAAAAGATGAAGGGATCAGGAGAGGGAGGGAGAAGACAAAAAGAAGTAAACGTAAATATAAATAGACGGGAGGACTGACTCTTTTTTATTTATTCTTTGGAGCAAGTTTTTCCTCCTCTCACCTGTTTTTTCTTTCATTTCCTCGACGAGGGGCGGCGGCATTTCCTTTGGCTCACTTCGTCATTTCTTTGTTTACTTACTTCCCCTCCTATCCCTTGTCGGCTTGCCCTCTCCTCGTGTTGAGGAAGGTGAAATGTCAAAAACGACGCCAAAGGGATGGGGCAGGGTTGATTATTGTAGAGAATGCTCACGCAAGAAGTCGACGGCAAGTATTTTGACGCGAAGCCTCTTATAACTTGGTACGCATCGGGGATACCTTTGGCTGGCGACTATGCAACAGAATTGTAAATATAATTACATATTTAAACAACTAATTGTGAAATCGTTGATTTAAATTGATAATTTACTTAAAGGCTTCATTCTATCTCAGGAAACTCAATCGCGTTTGTTCCTTGGAAGTTTCACCTCACACTGAGGAGGTGTCTTCTGGTAAAGGTATTTTTCGTTGCATTTTGGCCGCTATATATAGGAGCAGCAAATAGGCAAATAAACAGACCTTGCAGAAACCCTATGGATATTTTCTTTAAATAAATGAATACAAAATTTAGTAGTATTTTGTTGTATACCAAACATTTCCTGGGTAAGTACAAGAACTTTCAGAATGGGCCATGTGCCATTCCAAAGAGGAAGGTTGAATGAGAGGTAAGCAATATTAATGATGAAATAAATGGCAGTTTTGGAATTGATATTTGAAAATAATATGGTGGTCAATTGTGAATATAAAATTAAGTGTCGTCGTGAGCGTAAAATAGTGCGAGGAGTTCACGAATGTGTTTATTTTAATTTATTGGATAAAACCGCGGAACTATGTATTTAATGATGGTTGAAAAATAAAGATATAAGTTGTGAAATATTGAAAGTTCGTGCATTTCAGGAAAAATGTCTGATCATCTCGAAAATATGATACAGAATGCCAACAGGAAGAGGTAACAGGATGAACAGGGCATCGATTTTGAATCTTAGAAGCCCAGAATATTATCTACGGAATGCTCTAGTGACTCGCCGAGTGAGCACCTACTACAACTGTGCAAGCAATATAGAAGTTAACGGTTTATTCATTTCAACCCATGCACATCCTCGGCTCATAATATCACGTTTCGTGCAATAAACACCTTCAATAGTGTCGAAAATACTACCTGTTAAGTTAATTTTGTCCCGTGGGGCGTCTTGGAAGAATTTCACCCCGATGCCGTGTGGGATCGTCATGGCAAGCGCGTCGGACATCATGTCCGATGAAGGATGGCAGCGAACAAATTTCATCTGAGCCCCTTGTTTTTAAGAAAAAAAAAA
Organism: Pyrrhosoma nymphula; assembly: GCA_963573305.1. Classification (NCBI taxonomy): domain Eukaryota; kingdom Metazoa; phylum Arthropoda; class Insecta; order Odonata; family Coenagrionidae; genus Pyrrhosoma; species Pyrrhosoma nymphula. The sequence goes on along the minus strand of OY754330.1, from coordinate 63,538,712 downwards.
GAGAATGTTCGTTTTGGACGATACTGCTGTTTTTATGCATGCTTGGGCGATACTGTTGTTTTGCATTTAGCGGAATAGTCCCTGAATGCTGGCTTGCATTTAGCTGAATAGTCCCTGGGTAGCTGAATAGTAAATTACAACTAATAGAATTAGTTGTAATTTACCATTCTCTCATTTATTTTGCTTGCCATAAATGTTCCGATGTTATGTTGGATGTGCAAGCGAAAAGCATGTAAGCGGATTGCTGTGTTTCTTTCGCTGAGTAGGAATGTATTTGGAATATGTAAGACATATTCAACGGCAAACGGCACGGAAGTAATTCTATAAAATACTCCCATCAATGCGTTAACTGTTATTTCTCATGTGAGTTGTATTAGTAATGAAAATATAGTCAAATATCTCTCCAATATTCTTAATAGTGCTATGTTCAGTAACTGACCGTTGACAGATTTTGATGTGAAGAGTGTATTTTCCGCAACAGGACATAGATTTTTGGGTCCAACTTAATATGAAATTTGTTTATAGAGGCTATCAGGCTTTGAATTTTTAAAGGAATTATCATTCAATGAATTTCATTTCATCCTGTGGATATAATATATTTGGAGAGAGACTTTAGAAATGGCATCCATTGATTGCCAGCTGACAAAGCGGGAATCGGACGGTATGGGCATTAATATGCGTAATTGACTCATTAAACGATAAATTTTTTGTCCTGTCTGGGGATATAGAATGGAGTGCCTTTGTACCTGGGACGTGCCACCCAATTAGCTTAAGTCAGATGGTGTGGCCTCTTGCTTCCTTTCCTCCGAGCTCAGTGCTTGCGAAACCAACGGCTTCCAATGATCGACGGGGATATCATCGAACCTGTTCTTTCGCTAATGTGGAGCAGTCTGTTTGACCTCTGAACGATTAGCTCCCCGGGTAGCAAAGAAGTAGTCACGCGGGTGCACTTCGCGCGATAAGCTACCGCAGAGAGATTAAAGTCTCCTTCGAAATCGGACCTGCGCAAGTTGGACGACGTGGAGTAGGTCTGCGCACGCCTGAATCAGACTGACAGATGGAATACATGTACTACTTAAAAAAAACGTGGAGTTACCGACCGCGTATGTAAGCGATTCACCGCGAGTCAGGTTCGAGCGGTGAGTACCAGACAGCTTCGGTACTCGTGCGGTGTTTCAGCGGGCGGACTCAGGCGTACTCACGGTGGAAACACGAGACTCGGACTATTACTCTGCATTGTGCTCGAAAATTCAGCGTCGCGTACCTATGCGCGATGTAGAACTCTGGTGTGTTTCCGATTTTGGAACCCTTGAGGAAGTGTTCTTTGATTGCTTCCGGAAGATTTCAAGCATAGTTCCGAGAGATTTCTCGCTGTAAAGTCTGAGAAGTCCAGTCACATTCTTTTCAGACTTCGCTGCGTTTACTAAACTCCTGAATTCACTAATTTTTATAATTTTTATGAGAATTTTTTCTATCGAGTTGATTGGTTGCAGCTATTCATAATCCTTGATTCATAATGGCGGAGAATTTGTCCTCATTTAAGTTACTCATCATGACCTTAATTGCCACGCTTCCCAATGAATGCAAGAAAATTCAGTTCTTCACATGAACAAAAAATATCTACTACGGAGAACACATTCCATGAGTTTGCAGTAGTCAACAGTCGGGACTTTAGAGAGCGTTAGTTAGGGCATCAATGCTATCACCTCTTTTATTTCATGCATGAAACTTAAAATTTTCATATTTTTGACTCCGCTGATACCAAGGTTTTTTTAGGATTTCGTTTTCGAGTAGGTATATTTCTTTTTTTTTGCCCACTTATATTCATAAAAGTGACGAAATGAATCTTTTTTCCGGCAGCTGGCAGCACTATACTCGCCCAAACCACTATCGTCAACATTTTACAAATGAAGAGTTATGACTTCCAGCCAGCCGAGATTTCAGAGTATTTGAGGTGTCAGAGGACCTTTCAAACCGATCATAAAATCATTGATTTCGAATACTGTGAATTTTTTGTATGAGGCAGCGCTGTTTGACAATTTTTTTTGCGCTGGAAAGCAACAAAATATCTCCCAAGCTTTTTTCCAGGCCACATTGCGACGTTGTGAGGAGAGAATGGTTATGCTGAGCGTTTTAAGACGTTTTGCATTCAAGCTGCCTCTATTGTCTTTTTGCACAGCTTTTTCATGCCTTTTCTACTCATTGGATTAGGGCACGTGAAAAATTGCTCGCTTCCTTTTTCTTGAATTGTGAGTGTATATTTCTTGCATTTCCGCATTCTATGCGGAATAGCGCCACCTAGTAAAAACGTAATTATTTTGGCCGATTTAATTGAAAATCCTGATTTACTTTTAAAGTGAATTTCGATTATTGTAGATAAATTTTTTACTATTTTTTTGCTTTTATGTCTAACATTTTCTGCATTTTCAATTGTTATACTTAAATTTTGGAAGGAGCGGCCACTTCTTTCCATACCGGAGGAGCACTTATAAGCCAATTTTCTATATTTTTAATGGAAAAGTTCCATATTACATGTGAATTGTGACGGAGGCAAATGATTTATATGGTTAAGAAAAAAATGACCTATAGTCCAAAAGTACCATTCACCCATTTGCCGGCAGCTAAAATGGACTGACGGAAAAACTTAAGGTAGCCAGGAGTACTAGTGTTGTTGGCATTGTAAAACTAAGGCATGTAAATGCTCTTTGAAATAAATTCTCGCATTTCCCCTAAAATATAATTAGGGGACTCATATGAGATCTCCATTGAATGTTTATACTATATTTACCGTCAAACCAATATTTAACTCTAAGGGGTATGGATGTAAGGGTACATATATACAGTGGTGGGTGTCGGAGCGAGTGATTTTTATCTCTGCTTTTAATGATCAGTGCGTGCCAAGCTTTCTTTAGTGCCTTCTATCTCTCTTGGTAAATCAATAGTAATTGGCTTGGGGATTTTAGGGACTTGGTTATTGGATTTTGATATTTTCCTACGGCTTGGTGGGCCGGAAAATGAAGCCGATTTCAGGGTGGATGCCCACGTTAAAGACGATGGATCCGATCACCACGAATGGCAGTATAGGGCTTCGTTTCCTTGCTGAATTAATAATAATAATAATTTTGTTCCTCATATAAATTCATTTAATATACATTAATAGTATGTCATTTAATCGAGGAATATGGGAACATATATACCCCTTAGAAAACAGAGCTTCCTGTTTTGGGGTTACCGACTCTTTCACAGGTAAACATGGATTATCATACAAACTAATATAACATAAGTAGATAAAAAAACACTTTACGTGCCATTTAAGTACCCTGAATACATAATATGGTGAAATTTCTGTTTTTAATATTCACATGTGTATGTACTTGAGTTTTTTTAATCTCTTCTACTCCTCTGATCCTTTCGCAGTCTCGAAAATTAGAAGATTTACAGTGACGTACAGTCTATTGAAAATGTTCAATACATTTTTTGAAGGGAAGAATTTTCGCCAGCCGTTCGCTGAGGTGAACCATCTAGACTCGATATATCGTGTCCAAGAAATAACGTAGGTATTTTGTTCATAAAACTCTAAAATAAGATATGAGACCGAGAGAATAATATTTCGGTGTATCAAGTAATGGGAAGTGGGAAAGAAGAACTACAGCACCTCGGAATTCGAACCCACACATACTCTCTTTATCACATTTTAGGGGCAAATATAGGTTATCTAATCAAGTGTTATGGATATTGTTGCAATAAGATTGTACATGCTTACACTATTAAAATTACTTCTGCTGAGTGATAATAGACAAGGCCCGGACCAGATTTCTCTTAGGAAATCTGACCTAACTCGAAGGAAAGTCTGACCCTACCAGGAACAGGCTTGGAGGACAGCAGAGTTTGAACGGAATGATGGGTTGCCCAAAGAGGTCCTGTGCCCTAGTAAAGTGGCATCTCACCTCAGCGGCTATTGCCCTTCGTGTTTTCTAACAGCGTTTCAGATGCTGGTATATAGGGGATAGCGGACTAAAATAAGTTTTTCCCCTTCCTGCACTCTGACAGCTGCCTGGATTTCCAACTTATTCTTTGAGATTCAAGCCTGATCTTCCAAGAACTTTCCGGACGAGACTCAAATTGCTCGAGCATTAAACCGTTCGACTTTCAAGGGCCCACTGTTAAGGGTTGCGAAGGCATTTTTTGTGTATTTGGGATTCGAAGTCCGAAGCCTATTAATCTGGAACTTAAAATCCTAATAGAGATAATGACTTGCGCAGAGAATGGACGTGAAATCGGCTTTAGGTTATCAAAGTATGAGATGGGGCAATCAGTCACTTAACATACATTAGGTGGAAGTGAACGCAAGAGAAGCTCTTAGTGAGGACATGTTTGGCGAACAGCCTTGATACACCCCGTAAAATGAAGAATATTTTAAAAACAATTTAGCTCCACACGGAGTCGGTTGTTTGCATGGATGGGTACGAAAAACCATTTGCAGGTTAAATTACAATGCCATTTGTTGCTGCCCTGCATCTTTTGTGGGGTACTTACTTCGTAAGTCACTTCGTGAAAAATTTCGAATGAAAGGAAATAAAAACTTGGTTTTGTGTTTACCATATATACCCATTGTCACCTTAATAACGAACAAGTTGTCAAAGATATGGTCGAGTTGAATTATACAGTGTAAAAACAGTGCAAAGTTTTCATTTTATTTCACGACATCTCTTTCCTCGGAAAACAGGGGCACTGTTGAAATATTAGTAGAAGGGTATCAGTTCTTTTAGCGCTTTGAACACATTCGAAAATGTAAAGCGCGGTGATAGGGTTCAGTTATCATATCAATATATCCGTTTCTTGGCACAAATAAATGTAGAAATGAGGGATCTTGTCAACCGTATTATTCACATACCTAATTGTGAGTCCATATACCTAAAGTTATCAGACCAATATGTAGATATTACCTAAGTCGTTGACTATTTGTCAATCTCTGAATAACATTCTGTTTATCTCTTCGACCTCGGACATATATTACCAAAAGATCATTTAGATCAGATTTTCTCAGCATCGATATTTCATTAATTATTATTTGCTGAACATAAATGCAGTCATTATTCAATTTTCGTTCGGGTCATTTCCATCCGGTGGTGGAAAGCGTATGAATAAATAGACGCATGTCGTTGCTGAGTCTTATGGCATATCGTTGCTCAGTTGCTTAGGCTTCTAACACTGTCTAGCTTCTAACATGTGAAGCCTAATGTTAGTTGATAAATTTCTCGTTCTTTAAATCGATTGCATGATTTACCCTTTCCAAAGTTATTTAGGCATTTTAAAATATTTTGGACTTATGAGTTTCCAAAAGGGATTCCACATTCTTTTCAATTCGTTCAGAGAATTGCAGCTCTCCTTTCGAAAGGGAAGAATGAGCATTTTCAGGTGACTTTACGTGGCAGAGAATTTTTATTTACATTCAATTAGGGAGAAATATGAACAGATTTTTTTGTTTCAGGATGGAAACATTTTCACCCACTCAACTCTTCCCTTTTAGACAATATTGCTTGCTCCACGCCTCGAAGTCTATGGTTAGCGGATGAGGCATCTTCGCGAAATGAGGAAGAGCCAACATAATTTTTAGTGCACCCTATATTGGGGTGTGACATCAATCCGTCAAACGGAGGAAGAAACAAAAAAGATTCTTAGAAAACTGCTCTCAATTCGTGTTTCACGTGCAATGCACGGGGCTGCAGCACGGCTGAATTATTATGTCCCCTTTGATGATGGAAGGTTTTAAAGGATTTTATTTTTTTCTAACGACGTTAAAATAAGCGCTCGGTGCATCGTGACAGCCTCGAGGTGCTTTTTCTTTTGTAAGGGTAGGCAGCCGTGTCGTTTTTCTCTTGAAGCAGCGGTGCAAGAAAGGAGCCGCCAGTCTCCGCTTTCCTTTTGACTAATCTGCGGTACACGGGTGGAGAGGGGAGAAGCGGAGGGGGGGTGTGGCACCCTTATTCTGGTTGTAGACTCATGGCCTTCGTCGCCGATGGTATTTCCACCCCCCCCCCTTCATGAGAGGATTAATTGGAAGCTAAAAAACGCCTTTTTTTGGGAGGCGTTTAAATTTTTTTCAAGCTCGCGGATTTTTTTGTTCTTAATTTCTCGTCCGTTTTCTTCGCTTTTGCTTTGCGGTAGTAACTCGCTTAATTGCACTCTCCTTTGTTCGAATCGGTCCGCGTTCGCGACGTGTTCTCTTTACGAGGAGCAAGCTTTGGGTTGACAAGAGTTGGCGGCACACAACTCAAGCCGTCATCCATTTGCTAAGTTTTTCGGTATTATGCAAATGTGTTCCGCATAGTAGCCGTTTCCCTCCATTCGTTCCGGAGGCCTGAGATGTTATGGTGTGGGGGTTTGCTTTGCCTTTTGATGTTCCATTTCCGTTTTCAAAATCGGGGATTGCATTTTTTTCTCGTAAAGAAACATGCTCGTTTTGGAAAGAGGGTGGGGTGTCGAAGTGAAATCTTAGGCGAATGGTTTTGAAATTACCGATTCAATTCATTTGAAATAAATTCTTTACATACGAGGCTAGTTTTAAGAAGTAAAACAAGACCTTTAAGGTATCAAGATATCGATCCTTCTGATATTTCTACGAAATTGAAAACAAGAGCGAATTATTGCTGAATCATTGGGTGGTTAAAGTTTATCCCTTTTTCAATCTATCATATTTAATGCTGTGAATTGGATGCAATTTTTTATGTGACTATCGACACCCAAAAGTTAGTCACTTGAGTGAGTTGTGTTGGTTTTACTTTTTTCAACGCTTCATATGAAAAGAAGATGTTTAACACATCCCATAATTCTGAAAATATGTATTATGATTCAGCGTGAAACTCGAGACCATTTGGAGTGCAGGATGTCTGTTTTTATGCTATCATTTTAATTGTTTCATTATGACTTGAGTTTAATCTTTTTTATTACTTTTACTCTCTTTTCAGGTAAGAAAATTTTTCTTCCGAATGACTATCAGCAAGGTCGTGGTTCAAGTTATCAGCTTTCCAACGGGTGATTCCGTGGGAGTTGAGATTGGGATTTTGTGGGTTGGCACCGCGAAACACCCAGACCAAATTTGCGGTAAGACGGAGCAAGACTCCAAAATACTCTTATACTTTTCTCCCTGTGTTTCTGTTTCGTAAGTTGTATCTTGAAAACTGTCAAGGCGCCCTAATAGAACGTTAAAGTATCTTATTTACAGTAGTGAGTCCATTGATCGCTGTTCTTGGAATTTTATGTTGATTCTGCTCACTCTTATGGGTGTATACTTAAATTTTATATTTCTGTTTCCTTTGAGCCTATCTTGTTGAAAAAATTGTTTAGGTTCATACCTATTCTTTGTAGTCACTTTTATCTCTCATCCTTTGTTCATTGTGGATGTGACAATTTCCCTCTATGTGCGCTCTCTTATACAGAAACTTCTGAATGTAATCATATCTTACTTAGCGTCATGGAATAGCTCCGTTCTCTTCAAGTTTTTTAGTCTCTGAACACTACTCGAATATCTGGACACTAGGTAGAACTTCATTTATGTTCTGGGTTAATACGCTTGCCTTATTCAGTACTATATTATGGAATCTGAGGCGTGAATTATGTCGTTTATGTGAGCTCCGCTATTCCTGAATTCTACTGGAAGTATGGATTGTTTTAATACCATGGAGACGGATGTTACTGCTTCGATTCACTGTTCTTCGCTTTGTGCACGTCGGAAGTGAAACTTCGCACTGATGTGACGCAAGCAGGAGTGGGAATCATGTGAAAGTGATTTGCCTAGCGCAAAGATAATCCGTGGGCATTACGCGTAAGTGATATTATAGCGTGCATTCGAGTCTCATTTGTATTTGCTTCGACAATCTGACACTTAAATTTTAGGTCCTCAACTCGTGAGAAAGAGCAACTTAGAGCCAGAAAATCTGGCTGTCATCTTCGCATTATACACTCGTTTCCTGATAAAGTAGTGGAGTAGAAGATATTCGCTGACAAATGGAAAATTTTAAACTTTTCAAGACGTTAGTCACATCGAAGGAACAGAGTCTTCTGGATGGGGATGCTGGGAAAATTTCTTATCGCTGTACAGCGTCGAAAGTTATTTGGAGTCAACAAAGTTCATATTTATTCGGATGACAACTTTCCAAGCGTATCCGTAGGCGAACTTCCATATCGTCTCTCGAATCTCCCTGTACAACATGCTGATGAAACTTTCCTTAAACTGAAGACGAGTTTGGAGATCTTTTATGCACACCTGTTACATCATATAAAGGAAATCAAGGTTTATCTTTTTGGAATATGAGTTTTGCGATTGTACTTAATATCTTTTATACCTAATACGTAATACTAATAATAAATACTTACAGCGACCCCTGAACAAGGGAAAAGCTAAAGAGAAAGATTAATAATAAATACTTAATAACTAAACATATATTCATCTAAATAAAACGTTTGTCAACTTCAGCTTGTGACATTCGTTGTTAAGTAATTAATATCTTAAATATTGAATACCTAATACTTCTCAAGAAAATGCATAATGCTTAAACATAAATGCATCTAAATGTAACGTTCGTGAATCTCATCTCGTGGCGAAAATAATGTGTGCTAGCGATTAGTGAACTTTTCGTTGCAGTTTTCACTCCCGTGAGTGTATGGCATGATCATCTGTAAAGGCATTCATACTCGCGCAGATTTAGTTCCACGTACATCATACCAAATGGCAGAAAAACTGGATCTAGAGTTCGATATACGACTCTGATTAAGTGTTAATGTCTTCGGAAATGTGTTCTTAGAGTAAGAAAAATTGAGGAATATATTCTGGAGCATAAAAATATGTAAAAATCACGATAAATTAGATAAGTAGTGTACAGCGTTGTCTAAATTCCGGTCCTGGGATTGAAATTATGAGTTTGCTGTCATCTTTGAATGTAATTTAGGCTCTATGGTTAATAGTCTTTTAATGAATGGGGGAATATACCAAGAATTGCGAACAGCCCATCTGGAGAAGTTGTTCTCAGTCCACCCCAGAGTCAGACCGGCTAAATTTAAACGCTGTCGCCATGATCGAGGCTGGGGTCGAACCCAAGGACCTCACAAACTGGTTTGGGATGCTATTCACGAGGCTAGTCCGGTTGGCGATCAATAAATTGTTTGAGAGAGAGAGAGAGAGAGAAATAGTATCACCGCAGGTCGATGCTCTCCGCAAAGTGAAGGGAGAAGTGCTTGAGGTGTGGCGCACTCAACTTTGCACGCCGATGTAAATTCGGTTTCCTGGTCGTATGTCTTTTTAAATTGATGTTGTCAAGACTAACTCACTTGGAAGAGTTCTTCCACCACAAAAATAGCGCCAGCCCAAACTTCACTTTCGTCTAGAGAAGGCAATGAAACTCGAGAATGAAGACAAAAGGCCTTCGTCTTCCAGACGCGAAGGACTGAAAATGAGCAAAATGAACTTTGAATTATGACTGAAAATAATGATTAAGGAGCCAACCTGCAATATCCCATTCTAATTTCTATGCATGCTAATGTCAGTTTTTAATGTTCCAGTACATAATTTGTTTTATTTGTAAGCCTTTGTAATAAATTATGATTCACTATCTATAAGTTTTAATATTGATTTTATGATTATGTGTATAAAAACTGAAACATTTGACACCTGGATTAGTGGTGTATTAAATATGGCTTAGTGGTGTATTAAATATTGAATATTAAATCATAGTTTTAAATTAAAATTAAAATTAATTTGAAATGCGTGTTGCGTGAGGTGCAAATGACATTAGCCGTCGATACGCCCATACCCCATTCTAATTCTTGGTTAATGTGATTTTGATATATCAACCATATATTGAATAGCAATATGCATTAGCTTTTACATTAAATAATTAACAATTTTTTAAACAATTAATCTCAAGTTTCCGAAAATTAACGCTTAATAAACCTTTATAAGTACAAAGAAACAGCAGTTTAAAAACAATTTAAACAAAAGTAATCTGATGTGGGGATGCATACCTGTACCACAACTGTGCTCTTAGTTTTGTTTCTAGTTTAACCATAATTATTCTTTCATTTTATTGAAGATAGCTTGTTACTCACAGACCACTACTTTTTTAAAGTATTATTCCAATACCTACGTTTCCATTCGTTGATCCAGAGTGGATAATCCGATATGTGCCGCTCCAGAAGTCCCCGTCTTCGGGCCATTTCATTTTGCTAATAACTAAAACATCCAGACCCATTATTCTCATCTCCATTTTCAGGTTTTAAAGTCGTCCAAAGCCTCGGAGGAATCTTGCGTCCCATGAAGTATATGTCCTAAAATGTTGCTTGTATTTATTGACTGATGAACCCTCCCTAGTAGTTCCCGCCCGGAGATCCGAATGTCATTCGGATTCGAATAGTTTACCTCCGATATATTTTTCTCGAGAGAATACCGTCACGTCTTTTAATCACGTTTTTATTATAAAACATATTAGAGAAATATTTGAAGAGCTGCTTCTCCTCAGGATAATAAGCTGGTGGTTTCCAATTGCCTTCCTCCACGTATTACCTTACCGCGCATGCAGTGCTAGGAGTGTCGCTATACTGACCCACGCGGTGTCCACCCTCACTCATGTGAAGGAGGGCGGCTACCCCCTCCTCCGGCTGACTGCCATTAGTTGGCGCCAGCCATTCGCCAAGTCGCGGCATCTTCACGGGTTTCCGTAGCATTTTAGAGCCCTCTTACCCAAGGAATGCGCGCCCTCCCACACCCTTTAGATACCGCCGCTTTTTGTGCACGACTGCTTATTCGACAAGCAAACTCGCTTATTTCGCAGCTAGTCTCTATATCTAAAGGCAGACCCTCACTCCGCAAGCCGGTGGACACACTCGGTAGCGGTAAGCGAGCCGTGACCATATGCATTGCGTACATTTTTATGCGCGTAACATACCTGCTGAACACCAAACTGGCGAATGTGCGTTGCCTGAATATAGTGAATGGCTCGTATTTTGATAAAACGTCATTAAACTTTTGTTTTTTCTAATCTCAATGTTAATTATCATGACGCAATGATCTATGGTATATCTGACTCTAACAAGATACTCGAAATCATATTATCTATTATTTAGTTTCCCTGCTGTTCCTCGTGGATGGGTGGAGACTGTTGATCGATGATGAATCCTCACGTATTTATGGTTCTTCGGTCTGCTTTGCAGTAGTGCTCAAAGGCATTGGAAAATATGTTGGGTTAAACTTATAGTTCTATTTGGTACAATATATTTGACATAACCTATAAAGTTCCGTTGGATGCTGGGAATTTTTTTGGGAATCGCGGGGATGCAATTCGGGTAAATTTAAGCACTTTTATTGGCGAGCGTTTTTGAGATGCGTCGTATGGCCGGCTTGGCACTTCTCCCATATCTCTGCTTATAATTCTACGGAAGTAAGGTAGCGCTAAAATACAATAACTCACATTCCACCGCGCTTAACTGTTCTCCATTAAATTCGCCGTCCTTGCCAAAATTACATAGCTCAATCTTGCGGAAAGATGATGAAAAAAAATAATTTTCTACTTTAGTTTGCATGAGCTTTTTCGAGTTGCATTCATTTCGATGAATTCTTAATGGGATAAATTTTGCTCCTCTTTTCGAAAACCTGTAATGTTTCCAGGGGAAAAATTGCACAATGTCTGCATAAAAGCTTCAATCATTGCATAAGATGAGGATATAGATGCCAATTTCGATGCTTATTTCCTGGAGACATCGTGAGAACCGTGTGAAAGGCCTAAAGAGTGCTTCATTATTAACTGGATTCGTGCATAGAAACTTTTCACATGCGAAAGTAAAAAAGAAAAATTTTACCGTTGGATCATAGTTCAAAATGCGATCGAGTTTTATGTATTTTTATCGGCTTATTTCAACGTTTTCTCGGCTTGTGTAGTCTCGTAGGCCAAAACTCCTATTATGCATATTGTGTTCTGCTTGGTGCTCCTCATGAGATTTATTGTTTAATGGCGAATACTTGTCACCTTTAAGAGCCTATTATAATTTGATTAAGCGCTTTCCGAGTGTAAAAAATTTGTGTCCACCGAACAAACATAACGGATGATTAAATCTGGCGTTATGAATGGTTCTTCCTTCTGATTTGGAGTCAATCGGAATGAAATTACCTGAAGGAGTTTTACGCTTTACGCATTGATTCAATCAAGGAGTTGATTACTCTCGGCTTCCTCTATCCATCGTTGCGGAAATTGAGGAAAAAAACTGTGTATGCCGTAGAAGAGTTCGAGAATTTCAAAGTCGACTCGTCTCTCAACGAAATCCCTCTCCTCTCCCCCCAGGCTCTCTCCATTTGGCGTAGTTGGTGGGTTCCTACCTATCCGAACTAAACAAATGCCCGTTCATTTCGAATTTCATTCGCGCGGTTGAACATGCGGGATTAGCCGATCCCCGCACCCTTCCCTGGGGAAAGGAGGAAGCCGCCTGATGTTGCTCCGAACTTCCATTTCGAGGAGAGGGAGAGGTGAGAGGGGGAGAGAGAGATATTTGGAACCAGGGAACGGGAAGGATCATCGGATGAAAACACACCCAGACTGAACCTACCCGATATCCTCCGAAAAAGGGAATTTCTACTACGAATCGTTTTTTTCGATCGGAGGTTGTTTTTTTAATTCCAATCCTCCGTTTACCGACGACTTCGGATTAGCGCGATTTTTTCGTTCGACACGATATCTGTGTCGTTTAGCCGTTTCTCTTATTTATTTTTGTGGAAGGGATGCATAAATCATGAGACAGAGAGGGAAATGGTATTTTTTCCTCCGCGTATAAAAGGAGAGAATGAGAAATGAAAGGGAGAAGGAAGATTAGAACGAATGCATCAACTGAGGAGACCGCTGCGTGAACTGCGGAGACCCATTTCCAACCATCCCTTCTCTCATTTCACCTATCTCTCTCACACCATGTCGTCCTCGTTTTATATTCCAGCCTCCGATTTTTAAAAATAGCCGAGCGGGGGGAGGGGAGAATTTTGGAGATGTGATTTTTTTCTCTCTCTCTACCTTTCCTCTCCACAGCAGCTTATAAAAATTGGCCGCCAGCGAGCGTAAACAGTTTTTCGCTTGTTTGTGTTTTTGTTTCGTGTTTACACTTGATCCGGAAGTGAGGATGCCGATGGGTGATCGATTTTTGGAATGAACGTGGGAATATTTTTCTGATGCCAACGTGTCGTATCTGGTGTTTTCGGGCTCTTCGTGTTTTAAAGTGATTTTTAACTTGTGGACTTTATAAATGGCGTGTGTTTTTTAGTTTGCATTATTTTGGTCCTTATTCTGTTGTGAGACGAATCATTCAATATTTTTTCTTTTCACTATTACTGGAGCCGTGATTAAAATTTTCTCTAGCACTTTATCTTCCCTTGAACTTTCCCTTCCCATGAACTGTGGTAAATTGATGTAAGTTGAGGTTGCTGGACTATAGATTGGGTCTATTTTTCCTTTTGAGTACCTATAGCGTTTTAGATTTTGTTCTTAGCTAAAGGAAATACTGTGAGATGTTAGTCGATGCTCCTAGCATTCGTTTAAATTTAATTTCGTTTCTGTTTTTTTATCATGTTAATTATTTGAATCAATTTGAAATGTATTTTCCCATAGGAAAAATGTTTTGAGAGTGGCCCTGAGCATTGCAAAACTGCGATTTATGCATGGTCCAGAGACTAAATTTATTTTTCTGATAAAACATCCTGTAATATTTTTAAAAGTAGGTACACTGTTTTGCCTTATCTTCCAAGTTAACTAGTAGTTTAGACACATAAAGGAATCATCAGATTCTGCCTCAGTCGCCATCGTATTAATATTGATATTTCAGTACTGCATTCATTTGCCCCTGAGTAGTCGAATGCACTGCCTCGAGCGCCTCAGTATAATATTCTCCGTTGAAAATTTAAGGCATTAAAGCATACTGGAAAAATAAAAAACGCAAAAGAATGTTGATGTTAATGTACTGCTATCCAGGTCGTGATAACTATTGGTTCTCAGTGGTTTACATAATTAAAAAAAAAGTTAATGGCTTTCTTGCAACCAACTGAGAATATGAGAATTGCCCGTAAGCGTGCGTAATTTCCTCCTCAGTAACTCTTGATCAACCCACGGGACCTTTTCGATGTCGCTGCTCGTAAACAGCGTATACTGGAAATAATATGGAACCATATATACCAAACCTTCAATTCAGCTTCATTTCTCCTTCCTTGATGGGTGCGTATATGTATCCTCCTATACTTCTCATTGAACCGTTCCCAGTCACTTGTGATCAACCCGCGGGATGCTTTCCATTCCGCTTCTCGTATCCAGCGCTTTCTGGCAAAAATATTGAACCATATATACCACCCTTCAACTCATCCGCTTCTGACGCACCGCTGGCGACGATCTCACCACATCATTTCTCAACGTCGCCTCTAATGCGCAGTCGAAAGGGGTATACTTTTTTATTTATTTATATTCCATCCCATTTTCGCGTTGGTGGGACATTTATATCCATTTCCGCTCCCAGATATTCGTCTCCTGCCCGATGTAATTTTTTCACTCTTTTTTCCACCGTTAGTTTCTCCTTTTCCTTCCAGGCCTGCGTTTCGTGGCGCGAGAAGATCGGTATTATTATAGCTTGGAGGAAAAGAAATCGTCATTCCATCATTTACACATTCTAGGGTTTCCTGGTCTTTTGCTTATGCCGGGATTCCAGGATAAAAGTGATTATCTTCTCGGGATCCCGGCATATCCCGTGTGTCCGGGAATCTATCTAGAATATATCATATAATTAATTATTTCGACGAGAATGGGAAAGTGAAAGAAAATAGTTGTTATTGCTTATTTTTAGCATTTGAATAATTTCTACCGTCTCCATAATAAGCAAACTAAAATAAAATCTCTTTGTGAAAGCATATAACAAATACTTTCATTCGAAAAATACACGAATTTTTCAGAAAGTATTAACAAATAAAATATTTCTCTGATTCATTGAAAACTTAACTGAATGCAATGAAATAAAAGTGTATGAATTGCTTAGAACATTAAAAGAAAAAATAAGGTCACATTAATGTTTTAAATCAATGAATTTGACCAAAATATTTTTACTGTGAAATTAATTGTAAGGTTTTCATTCATTCATTCAAGTATTCTACCAGCTGATTGGTAGGTTCTTGGAAAGTCCCCATTCTGTATCCCAACCTAATAGAAATTGTCTCGCTTTCCCTCCTAAGGATGGCCCGTTATTAGATCCCTCTTCAATTCTTCATATCTTCTACCTCCTCTTATTTCGTCCAGAATTCCTATCCTCCTCCTTCCTCTTCCACGCTTCCCCATTGTTCTCCCCTCTATCACTCTTTTCAACAAGCCCTCTCCTCTCAAAACCTCCTCCATCCATCTCTTCTGCCTTCTCCGAACCTCTACCACAAGCTTCCTCTCCTCTCCGACCATATCCAATACCTCCTCGTTCGTCTTTCTCGCCATCCAGCTAACCTTCTCCATCCTTCTCCAAACCCACATCTCAAACGCCTCAAGTCTACGCACATCCTCCCTTCGCAATGACCAAGTTTCCGACCCATATAGCGCCACGCTCCATATTAAAGTTTTCACCAGCCTCTTCTTTACGTCTCTTCTCAGACTCCCCCTCATCAATTCCCTTCTCTTCGAAAATGCTTCTTTAGCAAGCGCAATTCTGCATCTGATGTCCTTACCACTAAACCCATTCGCCTCCAAAATACTACCCAGATACGTAAACTGCTCGACCTGCTCTATCTTCTGCTCTCCCACCCTTATATCCAGCCCCGCCTTCTTACTTCTAGAAAATCTCATTACTTTCGTTTTCTTGTGATTGATCTTCATCCCATACTTTTCGCACTGCACCTCTAATGCATTCACCATTGACTGTAACCCCTTGGCCGACTGACTAACCAATGCTTGATCATCTGCAAATCTCACTGATTTTATCAGCTCCCCTCCTACCTTTATTCCTACCTCCTCCTCCCCCCATGCCTCCCTTACCATTTCTTCTGAATACACGTTAAAAAGCAACGGTGATAGTGGGCACCCTTACCGCACTCCCCTTCCTATCGTGGCCCTCCATTCCTACCCTCCCGATTCTCCATTGGCTACCCTGACCTGCGCAGTCTGATTCATATACAAATTTCGAATCAGACGCCTGTCCCTCCAATCGACCCCTAATTTCATAAACACTCCCATTAATTTCGTCCAATCCACCCGATCAAACGCCTTCTCGAAATCTACGAAGCATGCAAAAACATCCTGCCCATACTCAAGGTTTCTTTCTACTAGCGTCCTCATCACCGCTATAGCGTCTCGCGTTCCCGTCCCTCTCCTAAACCCGAACTGGTCGTCACCCAGGGATCATTTGCCTTCTTCTTTAGTCGTCTGTTTAGAATTCCTCGTAATAAACTACTTTGGATGCGTGGGATATTAAACTTATTGTGCTATAGTCTTCGCACGTTTTTGCCTTAATCTTCTTTGGTATAGGAATTAGTACAGTTTTCGCGAAGTCTTCCGGCCACACTCCATCCTCATAAATCCTACGAATAAGCGCAAAAAGTTTTCCTCTTCCGCTCTTCCCCATGCTCTTTAAAAACTCTGCAGGTATGTCATCTATTCTCACAGCCTTATTCCTTTTTATGTTCGTAGAGCTCTTTCGATTTCGCAATGTAGGATAATTGGTCCGATGCCATCTCTGTCGATATCGTTTTCCCTTTCTATATCTAACCTATTGGGCCTTAAATCTTCACCATACAGCTCTTCAAAATACTCCTTCCACCTCTCCTGGATCTCTCTCGGTTCTACGATCACCTTTCCCGTCTTGTCTGTTATCGTTGTAATTCCCCTTCCCTTATTTCCACCCGTCAGTTCCTTTACTTTCCTATATGATGCATCTGCTCTTCCCTCTTTTTGGTATTTCTCTAACGCGTCGATCTGTTCTCTCCACCACGCCTCTCTTGATTTCTTTGTTTCTCTTCTAAGCTTGTTATTAAATTCTCGGTATTTTCTCTGACCTAGCTCTGAGTTTACGCTCTTCCATTTCCTTCTCTCCTCCATCTCCCTGATCATCTTCTTCGTGATCCGTGTACGGTTTTAGGAAATAAAAAATGTCAGTGCATCGATCATTCATTCTTGTTTTCATTTTGGTCAAGAAAAGGCCTGTGAATGAGAATGCCTTTCCTGCTTGTATTGATTTTAAGAAAAGGGTTCCGGAATTTCCCGGGAAATTTAAATCAGATGAAATTCTCCCGGGATCCCGGAATTCCGGTGGAGAAACCCTAATACCCCTACCCCTCTAGGTTGTGGGTGATGCTGAAGGCAGTTGTGAGTGAGTTTGGCTGATTTCCCGTCGCGTCTCTTTCTTGCCTCGGTGGAATGAATCCACGGGTGGTGGGCGCCGTGGCGCCGTTATGGAATATGACGATCGTGATACGGTTGAGACGAGGCGTCGCGACGGAAGGTGTCCTCATCCGACTTCGCTTCCCACGTCGCACGCATGAATATTCATCTGCCGACTGAGAAATGACTAGCTAATGCTTCCTCCGTCCACCAATTTTTACGGTTGGAAAAATTTTCGTTGAATGCTTAAAGACTGAAAATTTTACTGTTTTACGTTAAGATAGACCCACCGTTAAATTTCATCTTCTGGCAACTCATAGAAAAAACGTGTCCTTTTGTTTGACATGAACAGCAAAATCCTACCATCCCACGCTATTTTTTCCCGCAAATCTTACTTGAAATCACATGGTGCTAAATGCGAGAATCAATGAGAAATGGGTTAAAGTAGCATTTTTCTATTCAATATAAATGTGATATTTGAGAAAAACGGTACGTAAGAAGCGAATTCTCCAATGGAATGGAACGATATTAAAATGTAGGCACCTGATCATCATATTCTTTGAATTATTAGCAAATTACTGCAGTTATTGAGATCAAAATGTGTTAACTCAATGGAAATGACACTGCAGTTGGTGCATATGGCTGGAAAAAATTATTCATTGAAAAATATATTCTGCGTAATTTGTGCCATAATTTTGTTATAAAGAATGGCTAAGGCTTGTCATAAGCGAAATCACTTTCGTGTCACACATAAATAATATATTTCCGAAATTTTAAATAACGTAACCTGAGGGCTGACGCAGCTTAAAAAACGTATACGCTGATAACACGTTAATCATAATCACGGGTTTGATTGCAAATATTAAACGACTTGAGGTTTTTGATGTCTTCAATCCAACGGCTAACACTTTTCCGTAGCGGTACGGTCTTTGGAGGTATGTAGTACTTACTTCTTACTTATGTAGTAATCAAAAGTGGTAATTATACTTCCAAAAAGGAATCTCCAATTAATCTACTGAGAGGCATGGGCTTCTACTTTATCGTGAATGGTTTTGCGCAAGTATGTATTACTACCGCAGTTCTCGGATGATGACATTAGTCTTTTCGTAGTTCTCTGCTTTTAATTACTCGAGGGGATAATCCATCGTTACTTCATGCAAATAGAAATAGAAATAATTCGCGTGCCTCGGATTCAGATTCCATGTGTTTGCGCCTTTCAGGTGATGTAGGTTAAATTATTTCTTTATTACTCGTGTTTAGAATTGGCATTAAAACGAAACCCTTCACAAACTTGACGGTTATCGGATATAGCCTATTTCCTCCACCACTTCTTCTATTATTTATTCGTTACTTACTATCTCTCTTCGTCCCATGTAAAATTGCACTCTCCTTTTCCCATTCCTCCTCTCTTACCTAGTATTCTTCCCCCTATTAAAAATGTCAACACCCTGTTGTACAGCAGCAACAAAAATTTACAGCTCAGGAGGAAAAGGAGCAGGCTATATAGGATGTACAGAATAGCTAGCGAGGAAAGAACATAGGAAGAATTTGGATAGGACGGAAATAAACTAAGCTTCGTGGAGAAAAATCATCATCAGTTCAAGATAAATTACCGGTCACGAAGAAGAAATGTAAAACAAAATTCATATTAAAATAGAACCATACTGGACTGGTGCGATCTACCAGAAAAACTATTTCTATTCTCCCATGCCTGTTTTTATTTGGCGAAAACATTTTCAGTGGGACTACTGCTTGCGACTCAAAGGTCAAAGATTCTGTATCACGATTTTGACCGTTCTTATATAGGCCTCCATTGTAGAAGCTGCTCTCCTATTGGATGGTTTCAGGATAACTCTCTTCCACGTGCTTTGTTCCTAAGTGGTATCCTTCGTCTCGGTTGAAATTAGTTTTCTTTGCCATCTCTATACCTTCTTTAATTAATCTCGGATAATATCGACTCTCCTTTACTATTAACCCTGCCTTTTCAAGTTTTATGCCCTGTACCGGTTCTGTTGCTACCATACAGAAAATTGAAGCTGGAAAGAATTAATTGGTTTTTACGACGATGAACTCCACGGAAGCCTCCAATCCAATACCTTTCACGTTGAGTTTCGACAACTGATGATTGAGGTCCGGACTACCGCGCTGAAGGCGACCGTAGTTCGGCCACATGTACAAATAAGTGGTCGGTTCCTGCTCTTTTAAACTTGATCCTTGAAACTCCGTCATAAACGAATAAAGCAAAATACGCCTGCCGTGCGGTGTCTTTTAAAAACTACTCGCGTTACATTTGACAATGATCTAGGAGAAGAAAAATAGTATTAATTCAAATAATTCTCCAAGATGAATGATGCATTTCAGACAAAGTCCCTTTAACCTCTTATAGCTGGTTTTTTTTCAATCAGTCGACCCGTTCACAAAGTGGCTGCATGCACTTTCACGATGTAGACGCGTGTACCCGTTCTTCCTTTCGCGAGGCAACCCTCGGGAGTGTTGCGTGTAAATCTTAATCACGCACAGGAGATGAATATTCATAAAATTGAATTTTTTCGAGTCTTTCTTTAGTGCTCCTGGAAGTGGCGGAGGTGGAGCGCTTTGCCGCTCGTGGTTTCGCCTAGTAGTTCTCGTAAATCTGTTCTTGGCGTACAATTTCTTGGCAATAATACGACCCGCTGACGGCGCGGGCGCGTTAGTCGCGCTTCGTGGCTCTCACCCTCTCTTTCAGTTCGTAAAGGGGTTTGTTCTCTTCCCCCGATCCCTTCTCATCTCCTCCCCAATTCTCCCTCCCACACGATATACACCTAACCCTCCCAGTCTCTCTCCCCGCGAGAGAGATTTCTCATCAATTCCGCTTTTCTTTCTACTCTTCCTGTCTCTACTTCCCTTTCATCTCCACTCCGGTGGGGGTCTCCCTTTCTATTTATAAGTGCTCCACAAATTCATTACCTCCGTTCCGTTGGATTCATTTTCCTCGGATTTCCTTTTTCTCTCTCTCGTCCGTGAAATGGCTCTTGCCGGCTGAAGGGTTGGAAGCTCTTCGCCTCTCTCCTCTCCAACTTCACCTGCCTTCCCCCTGGGTTCTTCACACAACTCCCTTCTTTCTCTTAACTTCGACTCAAATTCTCCCCTTGATCCCCTCCCATGTGTCTTATTGCGGGGACAGCACTTTTGAAACATTTGCAGAACCCATTTAAAATACCGCATCCCACAAGGAGGCGTGATTGGCCCCTGTTATTCCTTAATTGTATCAACGGCATCTAATCCAGAGTTAGTAGCAAGAGTAGATTGCTTGCTGAAGATGTGATAATGTATCCAGGAATACTCTGAAATAGGGATTTTTGGCTCTCTCATCGGATTTAACGGTGTTAATTCTTGCTCTATTGAAATTATTACAGAACCCATTTTGAATACGGCGTCCCATAAGCAGGCGTGATCGGCCCCATGTTATTCCGTAATTATGCCAACCGCATCATCTTCAGAGTTTGCAGCAACATTAGATTGCTTGCTGACAATGTGGTCATCTATCCAGTAGTCGCCTAAAAAGGGGGCTTTGAGGCTCTCTCATTGAATGTTAACTGAGTTAACTCTTGGTTTCTTGAGTTGGGTCTCGAACTTAATCTTCGCAAATGCTCTGTACTTTACACATTGAAAAATAAATAATGTCTCGTAACCATGAACTGTATGGAGTAAATATAAATGTATCGAATGGAGCCAAATACACGATAATCAACATAACTTCAGATCTTCTGTGGGTAAAACACATTCGAAACTTTTGCGGCGCTGCATTAAGGGGACACGTTTTTTTTATAAATTTAAGAATATGAAGGTCCTCGGGCCAAAAATAAGTAATAGAGATGTTACTTGGTGCTACCAAGAACGCCTTAACAATTTAGGATCCAGAAGTGAAGGTTCAATTTTCTAGCTCAACTAAGTAGCATTGAATGCTGCGCGCCTTGCTAAAAACCTCTACGAGCGAACAGTTAAGTTTGAAATTTCTACAGGAACGTCTTGGTTGCTGTCCACTTGATACACGCAAGGTTATGATTTATAGAAAAATTCTGATGTGATGAGATTGACATGGAGGACCTTATTTTCCTACTTACGGTACAAAATATATTTTGAATTATAGTTAACCGCAGTGCTTTAGTCCTATTATCTAGCAATTGGAAGCAAGTTATATTTCCATTAAGAGGTTTTATTCTCCCCTTTGGTTCATTCAAGTCATTCGGTTCATTATGAACGATTTAAAAGATCGACTCATTAGCGTGAACTAAATCATATGAATCGAATCATCGAAATGAATCGCAATGACCACATCTGCATAATAATAATAATAATAATGGCGTCTTTATTCAGCGCAAAATTAGGACTATGTTGTCCTCTCTTACATATAGCTCTTACACATCACATCACTCATGCCCTGAGTGGTAGGACACCCATGTAGGTGGGATTGAAACCCACTACTTTAGGGTTTGCAGGTGAGCACTCTACCTCGCCCGCCACCGATTGGTAGTAATAATAATAATATTTATTCCCCTAGGAGTTTTTAAGTCCATGGAAAAATGTAATAAATTAATTAAAGAGCAGTACGGTAAATAATTGTACAATGTTCCTTTTTCATACGCATCACTAGAGGACACATTCCTACTAAAATAACGCGGGTACTTAAGTGAGAAATTACAATGGAGATAACAAAGCAGAGGTAAAATGTATATAAGAATGCTAAATCAGTTACATTTTTTCCTTTGTAGTTTTGAATAAGTTTTCATGCATGCATTACGTCATAAACATTTAAAACTGGCGAATAATTTTGGAATTCACAATGTAATTAGGAATACCATTCCAAACTCTTCTGGCTGAATTCATTTCTCATGGTTGGTTCATATTGGTTTGACATTTGGGTAGTTTAAAAGTCTTTTTACTCTATAAACTCTCTATGAATTGCGTGAGTTTACAACAGTCCTTTCATGAAAGTATTCAGATCCTTGGATATAGATTGAAAATAGGTCAAATAGTATATAGGTTGATATGTAAATAGCTCTTGCCTCCGAAAGGGAGAAGGCCTCCTTTCTCCTCTTTCCTCCTGCCCCTCCCTCTTGTCTCCACTCATCCTTCTTTTCCTTTCTTCTTTTGTGAACTTCTTTTTTCCTCCGCCGTTCTTTTTACCTCTCATCCTTCAGTACCTTCACTCTCCCTGGCGGCGCGCCCTCGCGCCGATATGCCCCGCTGGCTGGCACGAGTCTAGCCAAAATAACTTCTCCTTTCAGCGGCTTTTTGTCTCGCCTCACTCTCCGAACTCACGGGTGTTCCCTCTTCTCTTTTTCCGAACGCCAAGACCGTAAAATACCTACCCCCGTCTCTCTAGATACCCCCCCATCCCTCTTCTCCCAACAGTTTCCTTCTAGCAGTTTCCTCCTCCTTCTAGCAGTTTATTCTCCCCATTCTCCTCCTCCCGAGATTCACTCGCAGCACCATCTCCTGTGTGTTTTCCGTTTTATTGTCTCCATCCAGTAGTGGAAAAGCTGGAGTAAATGTAAGAGTAATAAGATTGCCAGTCTTGGGCTGTGAACGCTATGGAGATATTTCACCGTAGAAATGAAAGGTGGATATATAACGCTGCAACTTTCACTATGTATTCTACTGATAAATACCATGGTATCGTTGCAATACAACATGATCAGGTGACCGATGGATCTATATATGTTGCGTTGCAACGAAACCACCGTCGTGATCAATAAAATACATCATGGAAATCACAGTGTTATGAATTAACCTTTCAGTCATACGATAAGGTTACTAGCTGTTACCCGTGGCTTTGATTTCCTTATAATTCAGAGAAGTGATGGCATGATGAAGAGAATGATAGAGAGAATTTTGGGCAAGCGTGTATGAGGAAGGAAGAGTTTTGAATTACATAATGGGTGGCTGAAAGTGAGTAGATTAAGTGAAACTTAATGCGAGGCTAATTGATAGACTTGTTCGGAAAGCTTAGAGATGACCCCACGATGGAGTGTATTAAGGTAGGGCCTACCAGTCAATTAGCGGAACATCTAATGAAATGAGAACTTATCCTTTTTTCACCGTTCTCATTCCTATCTTATGAGATAAGTTTTACACTATTCGATTGTAGATTTTGGTATATAAAGTATATTATACCACAGCGTTTTTATGATGAACCAGATGCTTTCGATTTGGGATCCGATAGGAGCATGTCATAATACTTCGACGTTTCCCTAGCCTTCGAAAGGGGCGAAGGAATTTTAGTTAGTTTTTTATTCGTTTCGTATGATGAATTTAGCTCATTCATTTTTTTGTAAGCTAATTCTTACCAACTGTCGGAGTTGTATATTTTCCCTGATATTACTTTATGCAATGGAAAAAGAGTGAAATGAAAGGATATAAAAGTAGGTGTCGCTTTTACGTGAAAGAATAATTAAGGCAATTAAAGCTAACTTTCTGAGTCCAACGCTAAAGATACTTCCGAATGGTAGATCTCTTATTCACAGAAATACGCAGTAATTTGAATACTTACTAAAAAAGTGATGCAGTTTTTACATTGTACAACATTCAAAGCTGAATCTACTGTTTCAATCTTCACTTCAGGATCATTACTAATTTATGATGTCCAGAATTTGACATTTTCCCCGGCAAATGCCTTATGAACGCAAAGAAAAAGAAAAGAGGAGTGAGGCATTGCTGATAAAAGAATTGTACAGGAATCAATGCCTTTCTGGAGTTGACGATGTGGGTATAATTATCTTCTAAAATCATTGATTCATTGGTCGGTTTTTCCTCGTTTCTATCGAGTGCTAAGATTCAAACTTGCTTGCAAAGAAGTTTTATGACTTTTTTCCCCAAAATCAGCGTCTGCGTAAAAGTTTGGGAAATTATCCCTAATGTTGTGAAATTAAATTTGGAGCAGAAATATATGCCATTCAGACAAGATTGTTTAATATTATTATTTTTAGTTTATAGAGAATAATGTGTTGCTATTTCTGTCATTCTAGCAGTAAAGTTTGCCTATATAAATTTGCATGCCATGTAATATCGTTACGCGTGATTCTGGCGGGTATTGCAGGTAATATCTAATTGCAAAAGTGATTCTGTTATTTCTTTTCTCGAAATATTCTTTGTTATATTGCATAAAGTTTCTCCTCGAAATATTTAATTGGGAATCACAAAATACTCCTTAATGCTTTTGCGTTAATCCATATGCCGAGGGCCTATTTAATGCATTATAAACATTATAAACCAGGCGCCCATTTATTCATTTCCCCTGGCTAAGTGTCTCAGAGAAAATGTGTCAGTTATTCCAATGCGTTATAGTCTTTGAGCGTGGGAAAATTATCAGAGGGATTGGGAAAGTGTCCGTTTATTCGGGCCTGGTTCGTAATAGCGAGAGATTCTTACGGTGTGGAAGACCCGCATCAATTATTTAACTGATCCGATGCAGCCATTATATTTCCTAATGCGGGAATGTTTACCCTCAGATAATTCACAGCAGGATCTTTAGTGGATGCCCGTTTTCGGAAATACAAGTGCCTTTGTGGAATACCCATTTCGGATGCCACTATCCTAGTGTACATTTTGGAGCTCTTTTTAAATTTCTAATTTATGAATTACATTTTTCCGATAATCGTATTTGTGAACTCCATAGTAGTACCTTGCTCGTATTTCATGTGAGGAGGCCATTAAAACTCATTCTTCTAGTGAAGTCTTGAGTTTGTTTTTTTTGAGTTGGGGATTTTCTTTGCCTGTTTTCAGAATAGGGAAAGCGTTGGCGAAACCCTGATTTTGAGTGCTTATAACATTTCATATTTGTTGGAGACGTGGCTTTTAAGTATTTCTCTTGCGGCTTAATATTCATTTGAGGATGGTATATGTGAACTACATGTAGATAATACTCCTTACGAATTCATGAGAGAAGGCCATTACACTCATTTGAATCTGCGAAAGAGCTCTTGAGTGTGATTTTTTTAAGTGTTGGTGTTTTTTCTTTCGACCAACCGCAACTATTTATTCGTTTTATTCTTTTAACCACCGAACTCTTCGTTGTCAATAGAGTTATCCGTGCGCATCAACCGGAAATGTATTATTTCGTTTTCATCCACCCCACGTAGCTACGGATACGCCCCGGCATATCTAGAACGAAGCAATCTCGAGTCAAGATGGAAACTGTGCATTTAGCAGTTAAAAACGTATCACTGAATTGCGCGAGAGAAATGCGACGAACGTGGATTTATCGTTCCCCGAACCGCTCAAAGTGGAAACTGGGAGAAAATATTTTTGAATCCGCGGTAAAAAGTATAAAGATATATACGTTTACTTTTTCCCCATCAAATACCGACTCCCGTGGGAACGTATTGAAATTTCAGAGCGTTTTGCATCTGTATCACTTCGCTGTAGTCCTTGGAAAAGAGTTGAACGGTGGTCTTATTTGGAACTAGAAAACGCAGTTTATTTTAAAAAAAGAGGAAATGGCCTCATTTTAATGCGAGTGTAGCCACGCGATTTAAGTGAATTTTCTGCGTGTTCTTCGGGAGTTGGACCTATTGAATGAAATGATCCAATTTTTCGGTTTTCCTGAAAAAACGAGCTCGAATTAGTTCGTATTTGCATTATATTATTTGTGGAAATCAACTGCAAAGTTAGCGTGAATTTGAGATATCTCACCTGAAGTTTGTTGGGAAATCTAAGTGAGGAAGACTACCGGTGTCAAAAAGACATGCTAGTGATATCCTTCGGTGGAGGTATAAAGGTCTACTTCACTGCAAAGTTACACTGCCTGAATTTGATCGTAAATGTTTGCTGGTTATTTCCTAACCTATTAATTTTTTCCTTTACCTTTAGTGGTGCTATTTTTATTCTGTATTTTGCACTATACATATAATGAGAGTTCCAGGTTCATAGCTATATGAGAGATTTTGCGGTATTGCGTGTGGAACGTCCAGGCAGTTGAATTATTCTTATTATTTTGAGAAGTATTTACCACTGTTTCATTTATACACATCGTATTCAATGCATAGATTAGTTTAATTTTAGCCTATTTTTGTCATATTTAGTTCACAGAATACAGGTGTCAATTAAGTCGTGGATTATAAATGTTGTCTGAAGCCTTTCTTCTGCCAAATTCCTGGTGATCAATCCTTCGATTAATTTCAAGTCTCCCTCCTATTTTCTACCGACCTCTTTTTGCTTCTGTATTCGTCTTATATATAAACAAATGTCTGTCTGTTCGTGTTTTATGCACGCCAATACCATTCATCTGATTACGATGAAACTTTGGTGAGTTGTAGTGCGCGTGTCCTTAAAGGTTTCTGAATGATAAAAATTGCCATTTTTGGGGTTGTTTTTACCCCAATATTGTTGACATTTACTCCCTTAAGAAAAGCATTGAATTCGGTGCAGGTTTTTTCTTTAATTGCTTTTTTAAATGACTTGCACTCAAGACATTGGATGGAAATTTGTGTCATAGAACGAATAAAAGAATGCAGTATTTAATTATTTCATTCAATTTTCTTATACGCTTCGTATTTATCCAAGTATTGCGTTTTTATATCTATATTCATCAATTTTTCTTCCTTTTCAACCATAGAAATTTCCTTAGCAATCAGGCGTGAATATCCATTAATATCGATTTCATGAATGACGATTCACTCCTGCAGCATTTAAAGGCCAGGTTCAGTGGCTAATTTGATAGTTGTAGTCAAACGACTACAGTTCCCCGTTCGCCTTTCCTTCTCAATGACCATCAACAAGGCACAAGGTCAATCGCTTCAAGTGTGTAAATTAAATGTGGAAAATCCATGCTTTTCACATGGTCAATTATATGTTGTACGCTCAGACGCTGGACAGACCAGTAATACCAAATTCAACACCAGCTGATGAACTCAACGCTTACCTTAAATCGTCGCATCTTTGGAGACGTGCAGAAACTCACGTTAACGACCAATGTGCGCGTAAATCTGCAGCGCCAGTCACCAGTTACAAAAATCACCAATGGCTTTGCGAACGTGCTATTTTGGCAGCAAAAAACTCCGACGTCAATGTTATCAACTACGCCATCCACGAACAAATTTCGGGCGAGTTTTTCACCTACAGATCGACTGACAGCGTAATGATTGCGGACGAGAATTTTAATTATCTAATTGATTTTTTAAATATTTTGGATTTTTCTGGTGTACCACCGCACAAATTGTCACTCAAACTGGGCGCACCAATAATTCTATTGCACAACATTAATGCACCACGATTGTGCAATGGAACCAGGCTCACTGTCAAACAACTGATGCCAAACGTCATCGAAGTGACAATTTTGAATGGCAAGTCAAAAGGGGAAGATGTGCTTATTCCATGTATTCCCATCATTTCCACCGTCACGCCATTTGACTTCAAACGACTACAGTTCCCCGTTCGCCTTGCATTCTCAATGACCATCAACAAGGCACAAGGTCAATCGCTTCAAGTGTGTGAATTAAATCTGGAAAATCCATGCTTTTCACATGGTCAATTATATGTTGTACGCTCACGAGTGGGACAGGTGAAAAATTTATATGTTTTTGCAGAGGGTGATAGGACCCAAAGTATTGTATATCCGAAAGTACTCGAATAAAATTTTCATCTCTATTTTAATACATAAAAAAATCATTGTATTTCATTTATTTTGACCATGTAAATGTGTCTGATTTGTATATGTGCGCCTACCTAGAAAGAAAAAGAGGCATTGCAAATCATTCCGGGCATAGCTAGTTTAATTATAAATCTGTCAGTAATTCTGTTGGTATTTGTTAAGTTGCGTCTGAGGAAACATCTTAGCTTTCATACGGGTGCTTTTTATTCTTTACCATCTGCATTAAAAAATAAAATATTGGAATGGTATTTATTTTCGACCTCTTTTTTTTAAATATATGGTGCAAATGTTATGAGTTTAGGTCAATAATATATACATATATTATTGACCTAAACTCATGACATTTGCACCACATAGAAAATATTGGAGTGAGGCATTCTTTCTGGTGGAAAAAAATTGTATACTATCGCTTGATTTTATGCCAGACCAGTGAGAAATGTTAACTTGGAATCCAGTCCTCGCCGATGCCACATCTTGGATTAGTATTTGTGTTGTAACATTTAATATGGTAACACACACGATTTTTGTCCCTTTTCATTTTCGCTTTTCATAATAATTCTCCGCCAGTCGTTCTCAATGTATCCTACATAGCCACCCAAGCATGCCCATATTTTACTCAAGGCCAAAGTCACAGAAAGCGTAGCATGCGTAATGTTTCGATTTATTTATGTAATTAACAGAGAAGTGCGATATAACTTAAGGAGTTGATGCACCTAAAACGTAAGTCTATTGCACAGTCCGTACAAAAAAATGTTAACTGAAATTTAGAAACTTGTGTAGACGCCTTATAATTTATATTAATTTAATCTAATGTGATGTATAAGTTAAAATAATAAAAATGTTCATTCCATTATGTATTATTTAGTATGAATTAGCCTTTCGTGAGATCAAAATCAAACTATTCCTCCCCAGGTTTTTATGAGAAATTTGATAAAAGCGGCCAGTGGCAATTTTACTTAACTAGTCCCTTTATTTTATATGGCATCAAATTCAGTGCTTCCGATTGTAGCAGAGGCTTCCTTTTGTATGAGCTCTACGACCGCTACGTGAGTTTTCGGAATTTGCGATAAATCTGCGTTAAGTTGGTCTTTGAGTCTCGCCGACATCGGGCACGTCTGGGATTTGTGGAGATATCATATTTTTTCGTGCGAAAGGGAGGAATTCAGAGAGCATAACTTTTTATCTCAAGATTATTGATGGAAATTACATGTTTTCTTGGACGAAATAAGAAAAACAGTTAATTTTTTACCTTTCTCTGCGCTCATAATGACCGTCAGTCTTCGTCTTTGGAAGACTCTGTACGCATGCTCTTTATTAGACTCCCAAAAATCAATGACAATGTATCGAATATGTAGTGAGAGGCTCTTTTACTACCTTTAGTTTAACATTTTGCGTGAAAAATATTACTGGGAAACACTTACGGAAAATGCGGAAATCGTACTTTTAATGCTACGATCCTCCATATTTATTCAGTAATACTGAAAAATAGTACATATATGTTATGCTCTCGCCTCCACTTCCAAGATAAACGTACCCTCGGCCCAAGAAAAAAACTGAAATGATGTTTTTTGAATTTAAATGACTCCATAGTGTCCCTAACCGTGGAACCGTCATTTAGCGTAGTTGAAAAGGAACGCCTGAGCTCATTGTACTTAAGCACCTGCCATCATCTACTTTATTGTTGCTTGTGTCAGTTAAAAATATTTTACCCATTCTCGAGATATGTCTTTTACACCGGCGGCAACAGTTTTGAGTAAAACCTCGCCTGTCTTTGAGGTTTGATTCCAGTTCTTTCTCTCTGTCGCCTTCACGATTTGATCAGTATATAGCAGAATCCTTTACAGGTTAACAGAAATTTGACTCATCATTTAAACACCTTGGTTTTTTCCCAAGTTCCTGTCAATTGTCCGTGTACCTTGCCAACTCTTATAACTCAGTTTGTTCCTTATGCCTGTTGCTCATTGCGAAGCCTTTCCTTCTACGAGTTGTATAAATTCATTGGTTACATGTTACATAATTAGTCTCATGCAATTAGAACCAGGTCTAATATTTTAAAACTAACTCTTACGAATTGTTAAATGCGATTACAACAATCGACAAAATAATTGGAGTCAACTTGAATCGTTTACCTTGAGTTGAAGTCACGTTTGCGATTTCAGTTTATTTTCGGATATCAACCTGGACTTGTACTGGCAAAAATCGGTCATATTTATTTATATTCGACTATTCAAACCCTTGTACACATCAATCGCTGTGAATGTAAACTTAAAAACGATATACCTACTTAGTCACTTTTTTTTAACGATACATATATGTGCATACAGAATAGCGGATGGAAATAATTACGCTGCCTTGATCAACATAATATTAATATCATTCGCGGATTATTAGTGTACTAGCCGTGGGAACGCTATAAATACAAGATGAGAAGTCTCACAAATGAATAAATGTATTCAAGTCTCATAATAAACTTGCAGTAGCGTCAACCGTTAACCTTAAAGGCGAAATTTAGGACTGACCGAAGTTTGTACTTGACCGTTGACATTCAAGGTTGACGCTCCATACGTCCGTAAATGCCTCCGTGAACACCAATACTTTGAACTTGCATTTGAAGGTCGCGTTAGTCGCCAATTATAAACCGACCTTCAATCCTAGGATTTCATTCAGCTTTAAAGATGCTAAATAATCAATCATTTGGTAATAATCATTATTATTTTTTTAAACTCGTTAACCGGTTTCAATGTTAAAACGTCATCATTAGAGTTATTTTTTTACATCTGACGATGATGTTTTCAAAATCGAAACTGACTATGGAGTGAAAAATTATCTGGAATATTACCTAGAGGTTAATTAACTGAAGTAAAACTACGATATGTTTTTCCACCAGACTTTGCTCAGGTACGACTAGTTTCAACTCATTGGTGCCCTCATCAGATACCTGATAGTCGTACCTTAATAAATTGTGGTGGAAAACAAACATAGTAGTTTTTACTTCGGTTAGCAATGGATTTTCCCAATCTTAAGCCTGAAACCATGAAATATAACTGGTTAATTCTTTTAAGTATCGAAATTACATAAAGTACTTTTACGTTTTATTCAGCGATCAAGAGTACATTTCCGTGGAAACATTGATTCGTGTATGGCCATTGTCTTCGTTGTTTTCACCACCGCGTAAAGAAAGGGACGAAGAAATCCCATTCGGTCCCCGTCAAATTCTTTTGGGAGGGAAAAATGTATTCAACCCCAAACCTTCCATTCCCTCTCCTCTCTCCCCCCTCTCCCCTGCATCTTTCAGCTGCCACTCAGTTCGTCCCCCCCCTTTTCCTGTAAGTGTGAAGCTGCACCCCCGCGCACAATCCCTTCAAATCGAAAAACTACCCGGGAGGACGTGACAAGAATCGCGCTGGTTTCATTCCACTCCCCTTCCCACCGGGATGCTTTCGTTGCCACTTCGCGGTGGTTGGAGAGCAAAGCTAAAAATCCTCTCCCCTTCTGGGATCAGTCGGGCGGTGATTCCGTTAGTTCTCGCACTGAGATTTGAGATGTGCACCGAGGATTGCCATCTGAACTCCAATATGTACCTGAAGATGACGCTCAGGCGTTGAAATGCGTTGTAATAAATAAAACAAGTGGCCAGCAAAACTCGTTGTTTATTGATACTTGGTAATAAGTACCTAATGGAAAAATTGCCTTTTGTGTGTGATGAAAAATATGATTTTTGGTATTAACGCGGGGAGAAGGAAATGTAAATGAAGACATTATGCAACGGAATACATTATGCGTATGGGCATGTATGGAGCGATTCAGTACTGAAAGTAAAAAGTTTGACTAGAAACAGGTAACTGGGGAGAAAGATATAGAAACGGGGGAAAATATAGAGACGATCGGGAATGCCAATTCCATAAAAGTATAGAGAATTGGGGATGACGATAAATAAGTGAGAACAGGGAGAGGACATGACCGTTTTGGGTTAGGTGGGCTGGATAGTTTTTCCAATGGATTTTCCCTGTAGTTCGGGACCAATCGTCCTCCACCCTGTGTCATTCCATCCGTGTCCGCCCTCTTTCCGGCCGACCACCCTGATCTCTCTGAAGGGGGTCGCGCTTTCCAGCGGACGATTCCATGGGGGAGTGAATGGGTCGGAACACTTTTATCGTATTCTTCCCGCAGAATCCGCAGGAATAGGGAGACGAAGGGTGCGCCAAAAACTAATGTGTGGAAAGTGCTCCCGTGGTCGACATTGGGGAAATGGACGTAAAATGGCCTTGCTTATACATCGATCTCGACTTTCGCTCCAACAGAGGACACAGGCGCTGAATTTGCGAACGCAGTTCGTCCATGAATTCAATGTTTTAATGTATATGTGTTAGACCAAAATCCAAGGTAATTTTATAATGGATAATGCTAGGATCGTAAAAAAATGAAGATTTTTGCTTGGAATTTGCCTTCAAGTTCAAGAATACTTTGATCAAAACATAAATCTGCCATCAATTCTAGATGAAAAGGAAAATGTGCGGCATAACTCAAAAGTCACTCATTAATGTTTGTTTTTCTGTTCGCATATTGATTACAAATACTGAATACATAGTGATGAGAAGCAACCACTCTCGCCGTGAACCGATGGCCAGTTAGTATTTATTAATCATTCATTTACGTAAGTTTAGTGCGTATAACTGAAAATACTGCGTTCATTGCTTAGTAATCAAAGAGTTTGGATGCCTTAAGTTACATAAATACGCCAGGAATGGATGTATTTAACCTGAGTTTTTATATCAACCAAGGTAACTAACTATTGATGGCTACTATTTTAGGGCAACAAGACTCTGGAGGACAATAAGAGGACTCACTCATGTCTCTTACTTCTTTTGTAACTAGCCCTGTTTCAAAATAGTCTGGAAAATGAGTATGTTTCGTTATATGGCGATACAGGAGCCCATTGGGTCATACTTACCGTGCATGGGGGAAAATTATCGTTTATTTGCCTTTTTAATTGTGATTTAGAGTATGATTATGAACACAATCTGCTATTGGAAGGGCTAGTTATGTTGAATTTGTATTGTCTTCCAAGGAATAATCAGGTTTAGTTGAACGAGGAAAAATTAACTTTCCCGTACTATTATCAATTAAATACGATATTGCTTATTCATTTCATGTTTACAAGAATTTGATTAAGCAATATTTTGGAACAAAGCAGATTTGCAAATACTCTCATGCCACGTATTTGTTGATTGAGAATATGTTTGCATTAGCTCAGTATTATAGATTCCTAAAATATGTAACATTTGAGTGAAGCTTTTGAAGTGAAATGAGTGGGTTTACTACAACGGTAGTGAAACTTGTGGCTCATAGAGAAACTGCTGTCATAGTTCTAGAACGACTGCTTAGGACGTTAACCTGTTAGTTTCAAAGCAGGTTTATCCTTGAAATGCAAAAGTGGAAGTTTACGAATACAGAGGGGAAAACGAATACACAGGTATCTGCCAGCGGTTGCTTGAGTAAATTAGTTGGCTTAATAGGTGGATGAAGGATATTATTAAAGAGAGCGGGATGCCAGAGGCCGCGATCGGAGGGGAGAAAATTTACAAAACCGGGAATAAGACGGATAGGATTGGCATTTAGGATGTGATGAAAAGAGGAGGGAGTGTGAGAGAACTAAGCGTGTTGAGTGATAGGTGCTTGAAGAGGATAGCAGCTCGGAAATAGTCTCTCTGAGCCTGTGGCAGAATACCTAAAATATATCAATGCGTCCATTAATTTGAAATAATCATCCTATATTGCACTTATTGTTCAGATAAATATGTTGATGCGCATGCGATAATATACGAATAGTAAACCGCTTGGGAATAGCCCATCAAAACTTGTAGTTATTAAGACAAACAAACGATACTTTCCCACTGGAGATGGTAATCCAGGCTTATATACCACTGGAAGGATGTTTGCAGCCTCGAACGTCCTTCCTTTCCTCCGAGGGTGGCCTTCTCATTACCCTTCTGTCCTCTTTATCTTCACCACCCTTTCCCTCCGGAAATACAATGTCCTTACCTTAGGTACTGAATATTCCCTGCCAAATTTTAAGGATACCGGGGCTAGCCACGGTACAACCTTTTACGGAGTCACCCGTAAGTGTATGTTATTGTGATATTTCACAGAGGGAAAATCATTCGCCGGTACCGATATTCGAACCCGGATCGCTCGATTTCGCGCAATCGAGGGATCCGGGTTCGATTCTCGGTCAAGGCGAATAATTTTTCCTCTGTGGAGTATCGAACAAATGAATATCCCCTCCTTAATCGCTACTATTCAAGTGGCATCCATCTCCTTTCCGCCATTGCTTCTCCCTGTTCCTCATCACACGCCAGTTTTCTCAGTTACTCACCTGTAAACCATTTCACTACTTGCGGTAGGAAAGAAGACGAGAAGAAATTTCGCCTACAAATTACCCTACCAGCCGCAGCGGGGGCGTGTGGCAGAGGTTCTTAGAACACCAGTCACGGAAGTGGTAGGGAAAAAGAATTGGAATGGGAAAAAGACGGAAATGAATTGTATGTTAATGGAGTGTCTAATTGTGTCTTGGTCTATTTTAGTTGTAGTCAATGTAGTATCGAGTTTTATCACATCTATAGATATATCCTGGATTAAAATAATATCCTCAGTGTCATCCTGAAACTCGCCTGATCTGAGTTTTCAAAATTAATACATTATAAAAATATATTTATTACTATCAACAAATATATGTATACAAAATCGGCTAAACATAGCAATTGGAAGCTGTAGGTAGTCCTCTAAGGTATTTTGTGTAAAGAACCATGGCCTACAGGTAGTAAAACAAACAAATTTGTAGACGAACATAAAATGTACGTATGACACCAAACCGTCTCCAAAAATAATTTACAAATCTTTTACTGGAAAAAAATATAGACCTACAATTACGTACAAAATACGGCCGTTCCTTTATATATTTTTCTCAAACCTGGTTTCAACATCATTTAATCTAAGCCTAACGGAAGCTTCAAGTCTTGCGGCTCCCAACCTTATACTTCCCTCAGCTTTGTTACACATTTTGTTCGCTCATCGCCTTTTTTAATGTAGACTGTGGCTTTACTTTGTATTTTGTTTATTTCACGTGAACAAAATACGAAAGAGAGGCGTTCGCACAAAATTGTATAAATGGGAATGAGTCGCGAAAAAATTTCTTTTTGAATAATTTTTTATCGCGATTCCTTCGGCTCTCGCCCCAGTCTCCATTGAGCGTGATGAATCTCGTAGATTTGTCATGCGAGATTAAGCTGGGGGTAGGGGGACGAGCGGATACTTGGAAAGGGAGAGGCATGAAAAAGTTGGCAATTTATGGCATGAAAGGGAGTGGGCATCGATGAGGAATATTCTCGGTTGTGGAAGTATCGTAGGAATTCCGAGGGCGTTGAGCCTCCAGGGTGTGAGAAGGGAGTTTCGGGCGGAAGTCTTCGAGAACATGGAAATGTTTGATGTCATGATAAGGGGATGAGGAGGGTGGGGGGATGGACGCGGAGGGATTAAATATTGAGGGAGCTGCGTGAAATGTTGGGTTCAAGGGACGCGAGAAATTCTCCATGCGGAGGTTCCGCAAACGAGTTCGGAATGTTTGGCAGTGGTTGGGGGGTTTGGAGATATTCGACAAGGGGTTATGTCACCCACGGAAGTATTTAATGGCGGTGCATCTACAGCAATTGAAATTCATGGCGTTTATGATTCAAACCGTGGGTTAGAGTAGATAATTTTAATAGATGGAACCTTGCGATATAGTTGAATACTGATGCCATCAAAATGCGCAGTCGGCCTTATTGAATGAATTAGCCTATCATTTAGTCCACCTAAAACTTGGGTATTAGAAGCAGAACTGTCGCAGTACCATATGGTTTATAAATAAAAATGCGAAATTGAAATCATTAAAAAAAAAGCATTGCATTGTTCTTAGCATTGATTGTAAGATTGCGCGCGATAGCCATGTTGAGTCGATCATTTTTAGCAAAAGACTAACATGTTTCATATTCGTGCGTCGCCATCTACGACTCTTGTTATTGATCTATGATTTCAGCTATCGTTTTTGGTCTTCTCTGTTTGTAAATGTTGATTGAGCCGTTGCTACTTCCTTTAGGTTTGTCTAGTACGTATTGTAAGATTTAAGTTATTCATAAGAACAGAGTGAAACGATGGTCCTCGTAGCATTTGCTCATGCGTGATATCATTAATTAAAAAAAAATTACTCTCACACGCACATTTGGAATCATCGAAGTAACCTCGCAAGCTCTTTCCTCTGTACTTTAATGTTCCGTAGCAATTTATGATTGGCGGGCAACTTTACTACTGCTTATTCTGAGCAGGTGAACAGATAACATGACTTATATTTTTATTTAAAAACATCTTGAAAATGTATTCTGTATCATTGTAGAATATTCCTGGTGCTCATTTATCCGTGACATATTCGCACCGTTGCGTAGGAATGCTTTGATATTTCTGTGAAATACGAAAAAAGAATATTTTCGAGGCATATTTGGTGGCGTTGGGGGAAAATCTGAGATAATACGGGATATAAGGCGAAGGTTTACCCCGATATTGCTTCTGGGATCATCCTTGCGAAGAAAAAAAGAGGTATTTGCTGATCCATTGCATTTATTTTTGGCTATCCCGAAAAATATACATTCACCGGACTAGTGACTGAAGAAAATTGAGAGCGCCATAGTAAGGATACTAACCCATTAATTTCCAGCGTTAACATGAGTTGCCAATAATGTGAAATATTTAGTAATTCATTTCTACTCCGTAGTTGATAATCCTTATTTATTTTTTCATTTTTATAGTCGTTGTCCTTTCATGTAGTGGTGTAAGATATAACGAAATAATTGAATCTGTATTTTTAAAAGCTTGTATTTTTAGATCATTATTGTAATCAATCCACCGTAAATTGTAATATGCAGCATTTAAAAAAATGGATAAAGAAATTGACACGTCAACTTCCTATGGGCTAAAATGCTGCTCTGCTCGCATAATATGTTTTAAAATATTTTTCTGAGCAAGGTATCTCAGTAGAGAGGTCTTAAAAATTGACGAAATGTCAAAAATATTTTTCTCCGGGCATTATGGGTTAATGTTAAGACTTTATTTGTACTTCCTTCCGTAGTGATCTGCGACCAGCTAGTTAAATAAGATAGGAATATAAAAGCGTAAGCCTTGCTTGCTTTACTCCTGTGGCGGCGAGCGTGTAATGTGTGGCTAATTCAGCGTGTGGTTTTTGTACCGTAACGCTTTCGTTTGATGCAAATACGAATAGCGGGGTGGGAAGTCACATCCTTTCTCTGGACATGACGAATGGTGATTTTTTTACAGCCGGTTATCATCTCATATCTTTATCATCGCCCTTAAAAAAAATCCTTGCATGGATTCCTTTTCGGAGAAGGCAGGAAGGAAGGTATCCACACTCCAGTGGATCTCATACCATGTGTATCGAATCCCGTATATTTTTTCGCGCCCTAAAGAACGCCTTGAATATGTATTTTTCGCGATACCCAGAAATAAATGCAATGGTAGGAAGTCTTTTCGGTCAACGAATACCTGTTTTCTTCGCAAGGGTGATCCCAGAAGCAATATCGGGGTGCACCTTCGGTATAAGTCCTATATCATCTCGGCCTTTCCCCCCAACGCCACCAAATATGCCTTGGAAGTATTTTTTTCGCATTTCCCAGAAATACCGAAGTATTCCTACGCAGCGGCGTGATTATTTTACGGGTGAATAAGATCCAGGAGTATTCTACGGCGATACTTTCTTCTCTCCACAGAATATGTGCTCCTGCGGCGTCAACTCGTTGCTAGAGAGCCAGCTGGCTTTTTTTTACAGCATCCTCCCAAGGACACGGCGAAAGAAATGCTCCGGCAATTCTTGGTCGAAGGATAGCGAAGTCTGTTGCCGTGCCCATCCGAGATAATAAATACGCGGCCAGACACCAGCCCAGGCCTGAAGGAGTGCTGAGTCACGGGTCAGATGGGCGGTCTGAATAATGAAGGGAAAAATTATCTCTAAGCGAAGAGAAAGGGTTAGCGTTGTTATAACGGGTCGCAGATAAAAGAAACTCCCACTTCCCTCTAGAGATGTGTAAATAACTCCTTGCATTTCTTCTTATCGACATTCCATTCTGCCCCGAAAGAAATAAAAAGAGGCGAGAAGACAGCCAAGTTTTTCCCTCTATCTCTTTTGTGTGTCTAACCATCAAGCCTCACCCTTCGCAAGAAGTGGCCAGTGGAGATTAAACGGACACTTTTATTGGCAAACAAGTATCTCTCGAGATAATCGAC
Organism: Pyrrhosoma nymphula; assembly: GCA_963573305.1. Lineage (NCBI taxonomy): Eukaryota > Metazoa > Arthropoda > Insecta > Odonata > Coenagrionidae > Pyrrhosoma > Pyrrhosoma nymphula. Next base: position 63,500,393 of record OY754330.1, on the reverse strand, counting down.
GCTCGCAGCAAAATAAATAGCTTCATTTTTTTCTCATATCGACGCCGATAATGCTGCGGCTCCGTGGATATAATCGAACTGGCGCCAGTCGGAAATTGCATGTTTCCCGTTTCTTGAGTGTGTATTTAAGTGCACTGAAGTGCCCATTGGAATTAGAGGACCTCCATTATTGTGGAACCTGAGCACTCGTTGATGTTATATTCGAGACGAGAAACAGTTTCACTTTTGAGTCATCGCATACAAATAACTGTGAGGAGTTTTTTGCATGCGAATTATCTCACAAGTCATCGAGGACCTGAAAGCACTTCACCTGTGCATATTTAAAATTTCATTTTAATTTTATGCCATTATTTGCATCTTTCTTTGATATTATGATGTTTGGAAAGCTTATCAGTTATCAGGACGTGGAAATTTATGCAAATTTTCCTTCATATATGAGAAAGTTTATTATTATTAGAATTATTGTAATTTCAAATTAAAGAAATGGAATAAATATAACTACGTTTCAAGCTTATTTTAGTGTTTGTTAAATTCGGAGATCGGTTAAGCTCTGAATATAGTATTACTGAAAGCTTATAAATGAAAGTGATAGTGGAAATTTTCTAGGTACTGCTATTGTCCGCGCTGCAATTATAGCAAATCTACTTATTTCTGAAGACAGGAATTACACATTTGAATCAGAGGGGCAACGCAATTTCTTGATCTTGTACATATAGTGTAAGTCGTAAAAGTTGGTTAACAGTCCGCGTTTTTGCGTCTTATCAAAAATTAGAGAGAGATAGTTTTTTCGGTTGTTTCCCATCATTAACTTGTCTTATTTACTATTCATGAATAAAAGAAATATTTATGGCAGAAATATTCTGATAAACCAATTTACTAAGGGGTGGCACAATTGTAAAAGGAGAATAATAAATAAATCGGACAATCTGCACTATTTTTATCGTAAAAATTGGCTCGATCAGAAGAATATTTTCCGTGTTCTACCCGCTGAATAAAACAAAAGTGCACTCACGAATGTTGTGCTCCTAGCTTCGAGTTCGTAATCTCGTTTGTGTGACCAGTTTGCTTTCTCGAACAAAGGACATTGCGTAGGGTGCGATTAATTACACGGCGCGTGAAAGCTTTCATTCATTTACGAGTCCTCATTTCTCTCTACATCATTAGAATTCGTTTTTCCTTTTCGTGGACCTCCCCGTAGTTGGTTTAGATCCATATCACGTGATCGACCCTGTGATCCCAGGTTCTTCGCACCGGAGAAAGGAAAAACTGGGGTTTATGTTTTTCCAATATTCTTCGTATCTCTTTCTCATCCCTGAGGCCTTTTTATTCCCTCTCCCAATGAAAGATTTAGTATTGAATGCGGTTTTAGCTTATTTCAATTCCTTTTTTCTTTATCCAAAGGGAGGACATCTTCCTTTGGAGAGGAGAATTAATCTGTGAGAATGGTTTATCTGGTCGACCAATCTACACTCAAAATACTCAAATGTTTTTTTTGTATTGAAAAAATGTTGGATATGATTAATGGGTGTGTGGGTCATTTTTGTGTTTTTCTTCAGGACTATGAATTTAGACTATCTATCAATATATTTCTTCGGATATAGATCTAGAAACGCAGTGGATATCGGATTTGGATGTGATTAATCAACCAATCTCAATGCTTCGTTTATTTTTTTATGAAATAAGTTATTCCAAGTCACATAAATTTTTTTGTCTAAACATTCCTGTTTTATAACATACCGTAGTAGATGAAGTGGAGAGGTACACACCCATCTTCACTCTCGCCCCAAGAAAAAATATGACCTGAGAGTGAACAGTAAATAAGAGATTTAAAGTTTAGAAGGGGTTTTATTCGACTAGCGCTAATCTTAGTCCGAGCGTGAGACACGTCTTACAATTAGTGCCATGAACTGTTGGTTCAAGTTCTATTGGTTTGCTAATTATTTGGAACGTTGCGTCGGTTAGTCGATCATCTAAGCGGTCGCAAGCTTTTGTTGATGCATTAGGATTTCAATGCGGGAAATAGATGGGATGAAGATAAATCATAAGAAAACAAAAGTGATGAGATTCTCTAGGACAAAGAGAGCGAGGATGGTCGTAAAAGTGAGAGGGCACAATATGGAGCAATTTATCACTTGAGTAGTTCCTACGTTAGACGAAAATGGGCATAGTAGCAAATACATTAGGTGGAGAATAGCGCTTGCGAAAGAAGCGATCAGTAATAGAAGGGACCTTAAGAGAACGTGAACTCTGAGAAAGGAGGACGAAAATAGGCTGCAGGCGCTCGAGGTGTGGGTGTAGAGGAGGATGGAGAAGGTGCGGAGGACGGGAAGGAAGACAAATGAGGAAGTGCTTCACATGGCTGGTGAAGAGGGGAAACTTGCAGATGAGATTAGGGGGAGCCAGAGTAGGTGGCTGGAAGAGGTAATGAGGGGCGATGGGTTTCTCAAGGCCGTGATAGAGGGTAGGATATTAGGCAAGCGGGGAAGGGGAAGAAGAAGAATAGGTTTTATGGACCGGATGAAGAAAGTTAGGACTTACACCTACAACTACTCTTGTTGCATATGATACAGAATTTTAGCGTTCGGAATCAGATTTTGGTGCAAATCCTTCGACCATTCCTAACCAAGAAGTCCCTAAAAGCTTGAATGATTCCACTTGTATTGGGCGGACTATTACCCTGTTATGGATCTGTCTTTGCGGGCACCCTTTTGCTCGAAACCGCACTCCTATATCATTGGTATTGTCATGGAGTAAGCATATGGTTACTCTGTGGGATTGAGTTTTTGTGTCTTTGTTTGTTCATGGTGCTTTTCGAATCTCGTTTTTAAAAAATAACTTCCAATTGCAACCTCTGATAATGTTGTTTTTTATCCATCTATTTTAAACATTACCATTTCTTTGGTGGAATTGTAGATTTTTTATGGAAAAAGACAGTAATCAGTGATAAAGGTTATTATTATTATTACGTATATTTGGAATGATTTTTCTGCTGACTGGAGAACACGGCGATGTAGAGAGTGGATCATTGCATTTGCATTCTTAGCTTATTCCTCGTTTTGGAATATTATCGCCATATGCTTAGCGCTCATCATCCAGTGGGAGTTCCGCGCACGGTCGGGCTCTCGTTAGTCCCAACTCGCAGCCCCTGGAAACGTTGGTGAATGAAAGGGGGTGGCACGTCGTAATTCATTATTCAAAGACGGGGTCCTCCTCCATGCAAATTCTTCCGGGTTGCTCCGCAATGTATATATCTACCGTTTAGTTGCCCTCCCGCGTTCGCAAGACTCTAGAGAGAGAGTGTGTCGAGGAAAAATGCCGACCCACAAAGCGCGGAGGCCATAAGCCAGGGTTGATTGAGCTGGGGATGAGGGGGGAGGGAAGAGGGGTGGGGTTAGGGGGGGAGCGAGTCGGGAAGAGTGGCGGGTAGCAGTGTGGAAGGCATTGATATTCTAAAGTGTACGGAAAATTGACAATCGATGGGAGAAGACTAATGAATGAAGACACCTTCGCTGCTACTCTGCGATACGTCGACGCCACGTTTCGCCATTCAATTACATCATCAATATGATCTTCAAGGCAAGGATTTTATATTTCCTGGGCGTAATTTAATTGACTGACTATTTGTGGGGTTGAAACTGCGCGAAAAAATGAGGGAAACCTGTGGAGGTATTTTTAGTGAAATGAACCGGATTGAGTGAAGACCATTCCAGTTCATTATATAGTTATATGTTAAAGTCAAAACCTATGTCCAAAGGTAAAACATTTGGTTAAATATTTAAAATTTTCATAACATTTTAGACCCATGTCATAGATGGAACATTTTTATCAGCAATTTGTGCAACTTATACGCAGTTTTGTATTCTTCCCCCAGCTGTCGCTGTAATACTCATCAACTTGTTATTGCGGGGAATATCAACCTTCAACTATAAATTTCATTCGGAAGGCAAACTACTAATTGTGACTCTTCTCTCAGCAACGGGTCCAATTATGCAATTTGAAGACAAAGGAAAAGATGTTTTAGAACCACAAATGTGGGACACAGAGGGAACTATGTGTTGGAAGGATAAGCTGTTAACTTGTAGGTCCCAGGCTCTGGATTTCCAGTTCGTTCTTTGTCTATTCAAAGCATCCTTCCTGGCATGCCTGATATGACATTTCGGGGACTTGACATCGGATTAATTTTTAAGACGGAATTTGTAAATCATCCTCTGTATGACTGGATCTTTCGTCAAAAAGGTCGAAGACTCTGTATCCAGTTTCATCAAATAAGGTTTGCTTAAATTTTCTGACGGATTTGGATCATATCTTATTTTCATCAAATCCTCCCTCTCACTCGAAACTCATAAAAGTGTGGAAAAATCACCAAATATTTTTTTACACGTGATAAATAATGAATTCATTGCACAAAGTTACGTTGACGACAATCGCTTCAATCTATTTGGTTAGATTTTTTGTGAAAAATGTTGTCCGCGGGACATAGGAAAACAAGTTGGGTAGGTAATTGGGTCTTTTATTATTCATGCCACTCCACTGCAAAATTTTACGATTAGAGGATGAATCATGTACTCGGATGAGCGAAGAGGACATAAGCGAGAAATGAAAAATTATCTGAAAAAGAAAAGCTGTGGAGCTAGAAACAGTGTGTGTCTTTATCAAATTTTTTATTCAAACTTTTATAGACACCACATATTTTTGTACACTCACACACGGCTCGGATTTTAATTAATAATCACCATCGTCAGGCGCTTGGGTCTGGGAACTCTCGTTTATATTGTTATCACGCAATACCACAAAATTTCCTCTGAGCAAGTTCTATTTGTACTTTTCCATAATGCCCCCGAAATAAGCCTCTGGGGTAGGTATTAATTTGGACCCTTGTATCTAGTCCAATTGCCTAGTTTTCATTAATTAGCTACTCCATTATTCGGCAAGTAGTCCAAGAATTTTATCACTTGTAGCTAGTTGATCATTTGCGTGTGGGAGCAGTTGTCAACTATCCCTTGCCATCCAGTAGTGCTATTCTGTAACTCGTTTAGACATGGTAACGACATTGGTCGGTTTTTATCTTCACTAACGATTTATTTGCGAGAATTGGTAGTCTGTAACTCATTATTAACGACTTACGTCGGTAAAATCATCGGTAGGTAGCAAAAATCTTCGGTAATCCGTCGCTTCGAAGCGAGGGGTCAAGATACCCCCAACTAGGGCTAGAAAAATTCGTTAGAATAGGTATGGTTAACGTCGAAACACGTTTTTGCCTTTGGATTGAATAGAGACAAAAAGTTAAGTTGTAGTCTTTTAAGATGGCATTCCATGTAAATAAATGTCACAAATATCTCAGTACTAACCTGATGTTAGTTAAAAAAACAATTAAACGACCCCAAACGTAAACTGGGATATTACAAAAGCAAAAAACGTTGTAATATTTCATCATGCTTCAATAACGTTAGACTCTTTGCTAGAATCACATGATCACACTTCTTGATATTAATCGTTTCACTATGTCTTGTAATCATAAAAATCTGCTTTCGGCACAAACATAGCTGAACAAAGAATAGCGAGGGATCTGCTGTTCAGTGAAGAACGAGTAAGTATCCTAGAAAGACGTTTGGCAGACGACTTATAGGAAATCCTTCTTGGCTACCTCAACGTAAATTTACAAGATTTTTACCCGATAATTAATGCGATAACCAATGGTATGTAGCTGGATTAGGCATAGTTACCACTATACACGAAATTATTCACAATTTTGGAGCAGTAAAGTCACAATAATTAATATATTTCCACTTTAGCGCCCGGAACGCGCTTATAAACACAAGTCTCGGCAAAGATTTTATATGTGGATACTGGACCAAATAAAAACTGGTCTGGAATTAATATAGTGCAAAAAAATGCTCAATTTATCGCAATGTAAAATTAAATAGGCAAAACTAGATGCTATTAAGGCAAATATAACATTATAGAAACGCAATTTACCATATATAATAGATTATGAGGTAATCTCCTATCCATGCAAAAACTATTATCCCCGTCTCTATCTAAGAGATCCTTAGAAAAAAATACAATAGGATTATATTGGCGATTATGAGGAAAAGGCGTAGTATTTAAGTTTAACCTCAATTATCTTGTCAAGAAAATTGACTTTTTTTCCATTAAGAAATTCTTTAAAAAAGTGCATGGGGAATTATGAGGACTCACACTATTAACTAGTAAAATTATAACATCCCGGCCATACTAAATTTGCAAGAGTAAGGTCGTAATAGGCTTAATACCTGCAGGATCCTCCGTAAGGAATTCTTAACACTAGTCTCTCGCCTAGTAGTTTTCTAATGACAAACCAGAGGACTCCGAATGCCTGGGCTTAATCTTCAGTTGATCTATCTAATCTCTCGTGCAACATAGAATAATTCCGAAAAATATCAACGAAACGGACGAAACTTTTCTAAATTGTTCATGCTACCACGAGCAGCTTGTAACGCCTAAAATGTTTCCCTGATGGAAAAATATAATACGCGGCAAGAAAGTATGTTTGTGGAACTAACTTCTATGGAGTGAAACATACGACCGAAGGAAAACGATTATGACTTGACTTTTTGGGGAGGCAACCGATAATATAAAGAATAGGTGATTAGTTTGTTGAGGGAAGATTTTTTCGAGAAATGGAGGAATTGTGGTGAGAAACGTCGGCACTATCCTGCTCTTAACGAATGGCGCAAACAGGACCAAATTTTAATGTTCCATCCGACGGACGGAGTACCATGCTTTAAGTCCTCTCTACATACCATCTAAAAAGGGATTGGGATTCCCTTGAAAAATCTCTGTCACCACCGGGATTTGAACCCGTGCCGAGACGAGAAGTCAAACCACCACAACAATCCGATCCCCTTGATACGATGACAGTATGCTTATGGGGAAATCCGAGCCGAGCCCAGGAGAAAGAAGCTTCTACAACAAGAGAGAAATGTTTACAGTTGCGTGTTCCACGTTTTCACTTCACCACGGAACTTATCGATAACAATGTCACTCTCACCCCCCTTTCCTTTAGCCGATGGCTCTTGTGCTGCCGATTGCAGCTCTACCCGTAGTTGTCGACTCCTTATCTACGTATAAATATTGAATACTATTCAAGCACTGGAGTATTCTTGTAAAGAGAAACCATACAGGGTTTCGCAGTTGAGTTCAACAGATTTAAAACACCTATCATGCCCACACTGACGCGTAAAAAAATGTCACTCGGTACCTGACGTGATCATACGGACTTGCGAAGTTTGAACAAGTGTAAATTCTGTAATTTTTGCTATCGATACGTGAAATGTTCAAGGGCTAGATGGCGTTCTCTATATCGTTCGAAAAACCCATTTTTTATTTCATAGGTTTTCGCGTTTGTTAATATACGGTGCTAGAGGGCCTTTGCATATATCTTTATAGGCCATATAACTTCAATGCTCTATGTAGGTAACATTTCCGTTTGTGGGTTCTGGTATTTTGATTTCCTCTTCCTCGGCTTTTTGTTATTCACGATATGAAAGAATGTCTATTCTTTGGTGATCGAAATGTACTCTTAACTATTATAAACATTGAAAGAAGTGAGAGCTTTATCCCTGAGCTTGCCTTGCTTACATATGGTCAGGCTAACATCCTTCAACTCACGAAAGTAAAAGAGATCTTCGAATTTTCCCCTTGATGCGAAGAAAAGGTCGGTCTATTGAAGGAAGGACTATCTTTTAAAACTAGCTTTTGTAGAGGGATTGGAAGATAAAGGGAATTTGGGAGAAAGGAAAGGAGATTCCCTGAGTATGAGAGGGAGAAAGAGGATAACGAGTGAGGAGGACCGCGGAAGGGGAAGATTGAAAAATTAACCGGAGGCGTGGTTTCGGGCGGTGGTGAGGGGCGAGAGCAAAGAGGAACCGAGACTGCGGTTTTGTGGAAGTGGGGGGGGGGGTATGGCAAAGGGGCCCTCCTTTTAAATGGGCCGGTGAGGCGTGATATAAGAGCCGTGAAACCCTTTGACGAATTCGCCGCGGCTCTCGCGTGCCCTGATAGAGAAGGACGAAGAGAGAAAAGGGAGATGGACCTCCTCCTCTTCCTTCTCCACGCTCTTCGTGAGGCGCGTGGACGCGAAATTGAAATCGTTTTTGGGTGTCGGAGAGAGGGAGAGAGAGAGAGGGGGGAGATGGACAAGGAACGGGAAATCGTCGTGAATCTCGAAACGGGAGTGAGGGAGAGATTTAGATTGAACACAATATTATCATTATGAAGGTGAACTACCGGTAAAGGTAGGTTTAAGTGTAAGTAAGTAAAAATTCTATTGATTTTTACATGTGCTGGGCCTATTATTTTTCTTATTTCATCTCTACGTTCGTCCTACCTTTCTTTGTCCTGTCCATTAAACCTATTCTATTTTTATAGTTTGAAAAATGTTTTATTTCCTTAGGTTGATCTACCAGTTTCCGCGTTTTGTCGCCGCGTCGTATTATCTTGTGGGCAATTTTTCGCTTGCAGGCTTCTTCAGGTCACGTTTAGATATCTTCAGAACCGGACCTAAAGAAGCCTTCATGATAATCTGCGAAATATTGCCCACAAGATGACTCAACCCACAATAATCACAACCCCTTAACCCCTCCATTATTTTTTCCTCGTCTCAAACCACCCCCGCTAGCTAAATAATTCGTCTGTGTGTGAGCCATCACGAGAAAAAGTGGTAATTCAGCTTTTGCCACATTTTCGTTAGGATCGCTGAAGTATTATCCAGTTTTTTTCTGTTTAGTGCGTGAGTAGTGTGAGTCTAACTTATGTGTTTTTGTTTCAGGGAGCAGAACTTAGGATTTATTTATTTATTTTTGTTTAACCCTCGTTTTCCAAAAAGTGGTAATATTGACTTTACCAATTTTGCCTGTAATGGCACATCTACTATAGACTGGTTGACGCTTTAGAGTATAACGGAAGATGCCTTATGAAGGTGAAACCGGTCTCAGACATTAATTACTGTGGAAAAGTGTGAAGTTTTGTAATTAAAATGGATATATCAGGGTCTTTCACTTTGCAAGTTTCTGTCGCCGTCGGATTGGTAGGAGCTGAGAGAGAGGTAGGTAGGGTTAGCGAGTGAGATAGACTGCTGGCGATACGACGGTGTTCTCTCAAACGCTTTTCAGAGTTTTGCAGTGAGCGGTGTTGACGGCGGTGTCGTCCAGCTTCGCTTTGATGTCACACATGTCGAGAGGAGCGAGTGAGAGGTGCATGCACTCGAACTCTTCCCCCAACCCCTGTACGTCTGACCCAAAACTTCTCCCCCTTTGCAAACGGCTGGGCGCCTTTGATCGCCTTTGATCGCCTTTTAGTGTTTGACAGGGATTAGCTACTTCTATTTGTGGCTCCCCGGTTTAAATAAAAAAGAAAATCTTCTTCGTGGCCTCGGCGATGCAACAAAAATGTTTTTAAAAATTCCTTTCGGAGTAATGGTAGGCAGCGATGGACGACCCGCGCAATTACGTGAGCCTGGCCCATTAAGAGCGAACGTAGTTAGTCGCAATTGGTCGCAAAGATTTGACCTAAAGGCCCTTGCTGCTTGGCTAAAGGCGAAGGAATCCCTCAGTATATTCCGTCGTTAATTATGACAAATATATACGAGTTTGGATTTATTTAGCTTGGTAATATCTGGTTCACGACAATAAATGTATGGTTGTGTCATACTTTGGTTAAGGATCGTATTTGGTAGCGGTGGTAAGCGGCGGCCAATAATAGCTCTGGCATTTCGCAGAACTTCATCTGCAGTAAGCTGCAATCGTTTAAATTATACCTTTGGCACGCCGAGGTAAATTATTAGATTTGAAACCCGCAAGCATTGCGAGAGACATTCCTGTTACTTTCATTTCTGCTCCTATCAATGCATATTTTTCTTCTCTTCATTCCGTGAAACACATTTCAAAGGTGGGTATCCGTGTGTTCACATAATCATTCTGGAAATGTAGTCTTTAATTTGTTATTTTCTAATTTTATATAGTCTGGATTATTTCAGACGACCCCTTAAAGGCACAGCCTTTTTACATTACTGTTACATTCTCTCTTAAAATCTACGCAAAATGTTTTGCATCTTCGTTGAAAACAAAAAAACGCCACATTACGGGGAATGGCATCTTTGTATGAGACGTCTTATGTAGGGCTACAATTGATCTAGGCAGTCTCCTAAAATGTTGATACCGACTTACCTTGCTACTCATTCCGAAGCTAGTATAATAATGAAACAAGTAGCTCTGTCTAACCGAACACCCACATTGACGTCTAACAAATTCATTCACATTCACCCATTCAATATCACTTCGTCTCCTCGAAGGGGTCATTTAGGCGCCCAATTTGCGAGAACGAATGCCGGATAGGTCTTCATTTCGCGGGAAAGCAAAATTTGCCCGTACAGAGGATAAAGCGACCGATTCGGAGTTGGAGGAAGTTAAAATTGACACATCCGATTTTTTAATGGCACTGCAGTACGCATATTAATAATACGCCGGAAAATGCATTGTATATTGTTAGATGGTGCAGTTGCACTTATGGAACATCTTTTGGGGTCAATGCATGTACCTGTATTTGGTGTGTCTAAAATGGTCTTGAAACATTAACAACGTTTTATGCTTCCACTTAAGTTGTATATAATGGTTTATTGTATACTCGATTTTTTTCTATTTCATTGTGGGTCATGAAAACGTTTATTTTTTACTAAAATGCTTTGTAATTAGTTAGTTCAAGCAAGAGCAGCAACACTTCAGTACAGTAAAAGTGATAAAATTGCATATTTTCTCGAGAATAAGCCATGACATCCCTGTTTTATGCCATGGGCATTCACTCAAGTGCTAAATTTCCGCCCAAGGCACATTTCCCATGTAATTGCTCATTGTAAATGTTTATATTTCCGATGTATGAAATTGTACGTTAATTTTATCATTTAACTATTATTTATCAACAACAATTATTATACAGAACAATTTTTTTGGCTTCACTAGACATCTCTAGACATAAGTTTTCGTTTGATCACAGAGTATGTTACTCTATGGTTTGATGCCAAAATCAGCGCGCTAGCTCACCGGAGTCACGAGGTATACTGCGGAAATTTTCCTCCTTGGCCAAAATAACCGCCGATCCCGCGAGATACCACTCCTGCATTTCGCATGCGTGGAACCTGCTCAAGGTCATGCATTCATCGTAGCCGTATACATTTTCAAGTGAGTCCCATTTATTTCAATCGTGTTATTAGTCACGGAGCATTAGCGTCGGTATGGATCTCCCTGTAAACATTACATCGCCGTTTCGTTCTGGTATTCCATGTGTTGGTGCGATTTTACAGGTAGGTACATACATCCACGTCAAGACTAAACGCTGTCCGTGTCGTCGATTTTCTTTTCAACAGGTTCCCGGAATTTTTAGAGTCGCAGAAAGTTGAGTCAAATTTCGGGGGTGGGCCCCATTTTGTCGTGCTCCTCACGATTTGTAGGGTGTAAGGGGACAGAGAGAGAGTCTGGCAGAGCGGGTAAAACTTTTTATGGACCGTCTACATCCCATCCGGATCGGAAAAATTGATTCACCTTGCTCCTCGTCTTGGCTGTATCACGCGTAGTGGGAAAAAATGAAAGGGAGGAGGTTTGTAAGGAAAAGGGTATGGTAAGGGTGTTATAAGACGCTGAGGTGGGAGAGATAAAGAGAGGTCTTGAGATTAAATTTGCAGGTCGCGGGAGGAAGGGAGCGTGGCTGTTTGAAGGGGGGAGAAGCCTGGAATCAGGACAAGGGAAGGGGGGGGGAACGGTAGAGGAGTGGAGGAGACTTTTGAAATTGGATTTTTGGCTTACGTGAAAACATGCCAGCCGTGAAATTCGCGGGAGTAGAGGCTACCTCTGGGACTAATGCCGTGGGAGGGCGAAGGAAAGGGCTGGAAAGGGGGGATGCGGGTTTGGGGGGGCTGGAGGTGGAAGGACCGGATATCGGAGGCTGCAAGGAAGATGGGACGAGAGATCCTGGGGGGGAAGGGCGGTGGGTGGGCGGCTGGAAGACGGCGAAGCAGCTTCAGCTGCAAGGGGTTATGTTGAGGTTTATTTGTTTTATTCCACGGAAGCGGAAGGAGAGGAGGGAGAGAAAAAAGAATTGACTGTGAAGGGGTGAGTTTGTCGGGTAGAAGGGAAGGATGGTTTGAATGGAATCTTCGGAGGGGAGGCACTGCTGAGGGAAGGAATTCAGGTAATTTTTTCGGAGACAAACGCGCGCTTTCGCTCCGAAATTCAAATTGATTCGGACTGGGGGTCGTGTCGCTCGTAATTTACATGCGGAGTAATTATTTTCATTCTTCCTTTGTCCATTCCACTTTTGATTGGCGAATGTGCGTTGCAGATCGGTCAAGTTGCATACAAATTGTTTGGCATCTTAAGACCATAAATGCATAGTTTGAATGGCTTGTAAAATGATTTATAGTCTGCAATTTAATATAAATGAGTATTTTAGAGTTTTGTACTATCGAAGAATGATGAAGATAAAGTGGTTGGAGAGAGTCACTGATGAAGTCCTAGGAGGAGTTGGAGAGAAAATACGTTTATTGAAAACTCTGCACAGTAGAAGGAGCAAACTTATTGGGGACAGTCAGCATCATAAGAGCCTATTGAATACAGATACTGGAAGAATGGGGAGGAATGGGGAGGATGATTGGGAAGACCTAGGATGGATTACATGAAGCAAAGTACGAGGGACCATGTACCGTGATGGTTTGAATAATACCTAAAATGCGATTTTTACTATGTGGTAACGCATTAAGTTAGGTGGAAATATTAATATACTTGTCGCAAGCGGAGTTGTTCGTGGAATTTTTTTAGACCTTGCAGTCATCGCAAAACATTAGCCCTCAAAGTCATTTCAATGAATCAAATTCTACTGAGATTATCATTAGAGAACAAGAAGAATGGACGGTATGGGATATGTGCAGCTTCAACGTAGCTAAGTCGTGACTAACTTCGTATCGCTAAGTTCAAAATCTTAAGAAGATTAAATTATGCATCCCATCACTGAGATTTGCATATTGATTTTTCATTTAATTAAAGACTTAAGGAATTTCTCTGCGCTTCTTCGTCGTTTTTAAGAAGTGTTTCCAATGAGTCATTTTTCAATCAATTTCATCAGCTCATTCGTAGATTATCAAAGCTAGAGTAATCTCAAGTAATCTCTTTCTCTGCGTCTCTACTGCCTGACGAAAGTGTGTACTAAATTTTGACGATAAAGTGGAAGGTGAAGAAAGTGAAGAAACGTGTTTATACGGAGCCACACATTTTTTAAACTTTAGGTGGGAAAATTCGCAATGATTAGTTGTTCGTCCTCCACTCAGTAGCATGAAGTTCTCGGTTTTCAATGAAAAGTGGATTTTTCATGGCGGTTAGTTATCATAGTTGCATTAAATTACAATATGCATTATAATAAACACAACTTTAAAAAAACAAAACAACACAGTTCTCCAAAAATCAACTGCAAAGTATAATTTAATTGAAAGATTAACATATTTTGGACATTTCACCGTCAAATCAATTATTCATGGCATGTTTGACTGTCTTGTGGATCGCGTTTGAAATTGCTTACACCCTTGAGGTGGCTCGCCGGGTATTTTGTAAATGTAGATGTAATTTGCTTCTCTAATGCTCAATATAAAATGTACAATAATGTACACCGTATTCTATTACATGCATTTCGGTATTTTTCAATTATACCTGACCATACGCGTTTTTAGTCGTCTCTATGCGTGGATTCAAGACTCATCTGCATCATTTTCTTGCGTTTACCTGCCATAACCGCTAGCAATAACTCTCAATTACTGTTTGAAATTACGCAAAACATGCCACATGCAAGTAGCGTTGCCACGTCTCATCGCCATATTTCCTAAGGCAGCATGGAAAACCTTAATTTTCACCGTAGAAAGTCGATCAAAAGACGCTCGCAAACGTCTTAGGACGATTGACACGATGAAAAAGATAAATTTAAGGAAACTGTTAAAGTTTATAAACATTTAAATGTACTGCACACGGTCAGTTTTGTGCGGCTCCCCTCCCGCTGCGAGGGTCGGGGTAGCGAGGAGACCCTAGGCCGAGTGAGGTCCCACCACGAGCGAGGATTATGCTCTCGCGAGCGAGGGTCGACCCACAGGCCTGCTACCTGAGACCCAAAGATTGATTACCTGAGATGTGGCCCCGCTCAGCTACCACTAATCGTTTTTGGAAGCTTAATTGATTTCTTTTTGCCAAAATCTGCGTTCTACTCCGCGCGAATCGCCGCAAGGATGTGTAGCATGGGGTGTTTGGACACCTGCCATGAAGAATGGAAATGGAATTGGAAGTAAGGTATGTAGGGAAAAAGAATAGGAAGAGGGAGTGTACGAGATGTGAGATTTAAATGAACGGATAGCAGTAAACAAAGAAAGCGGTTTTTGTGCGATCAAAATGCTAAGATAATATAACGCTGTATTATTTGATTCCTTATTCCGTAGATAATCACAAAATCCGTGCCCAAGGTGGGACTCGAACGCCCGACCTTTGGTTTTCCAGGTTCAACCGGGCAACCGTGATAGACTTTTTAGGCTTATGATTGCAAAAAAGTCATTAACTTTGCTCTTTGCTAAAATTGCTGTCACTTTTTGATGTGCCCTTGCCAAGACAATGCTTTCCGTAGTGATATCAGGATTAAATTATTTGTAGAAGAATGTATGGATGTTTGAGCTCTTGTATTTATTTATTTTGGGTTTCGTATGAAATATACATCGAAACATCCATATTATCTTCTAGTATCACTCGTTCATCTTACTATTCTATTTCCTCCGAGGTAATGGGGAAAAGGCTCTTGTAGGGCCTTTCATGAGTAAAATCACGCACTTTAATTGAAAAGATCTTTAATAAATCTTTCTCTAATCACATATTTGCGCCTGCCATATTTTTTGGGTGAAGCCCACCATTTTCATCGTGCTCATTTTCTGCATTCCACTTAAGCTCCAAATGACCGTGTCAATTTTCGTCAGTGCGGCGTGGTCTACCGTGGCGTCACGGACCGGCACAGTTCCACATCGAATAGCACGTTTAGCCAAATCATCCCTTCTGTAGCCATTAAGCCGATTTCCAACGGGATAGTTCGGAGTATAGTTTTCGTATACTAGTTTGATACAACAGATGTGCACCTTGTGACTTGGTGGAATTGTATAAACATATCTCTCAGGGTTGTTACAGGTCAGGGAAATCAAGGAAATCAGGGAAAAGTCAGGGATTTTGAAATTCGTCGGGGAAATCAGGGTAAAGTCAGGGAATCTCGTCCATGGGGTCAGGGAATATGTATGCCATGTCTCGCAATTAAAAAGAACCACCGCGCTGTCGGCTGGCTGAGCTGGCCTGGGTCAGCTGGGCGCCGAACTATTCCGTCTTTCTACCGCGCTGAGGAGTGTTGCTAGCCATTGCTGACATTAAAAAATGTACATTGGTGGACAAGATTTTAGAAAAGTCTCCACTTCAGTACAGGATTTGCAAGGCTATCACGTTTTGTGATCCGGAGTTGATAGTGAAATCCGAAGATGCAGCTCTTGCTCGCTTCCGGAACTGCCTCTCATTACTGCAGCTAATGCAGTGGTTATCTGTTTTAGATTTCGACTCGTTAGAAGCTGAGTTCAAGACTTAAATTAACAAACGTGTTGTCTCTGTGTACATGAAAGAATATGACCGAGACCACACCCGTCTTGATCACTTTTGGAAGAGCATTTTAATGCCGCAGAAGTGCTCTGAATTAATGGTAGATTTGATCCACATGATTTTAATATTTAGCCATGGAAATGCCTTTGTGGAGAGGGGATTTTCCATAAACAAAGAAGTTATTATCGAAAACAAACTCCCACAGACACTGGTCGCGCAAAGGCAGGTGTACGACGCCGTAAATTTGCCCGGCGGAATTCTTAATGTGGAAATAGTGACAAAATGATTTCAGGAGTGCGTCATGCGCGCGCAGAGTATGAAGAGGCGCTAAGTGAGAGAGCGAAATATGACAAGGAAAAGATACAGAAGAGAAAAGAAGAAAAAATGATTGGGAAAGAAGTTAAAGAATTAAGGGCCAAGAAAACCAAACTTTTGCTAGGAAACCAATTGGAGTGTGACGCTATCGACAAGAGGCTGAGAGCACAATGTGGCCGTGTATAGCATTTCTGTGATGTCGTTAGTTACGTTCTACGTCCACATCCCTGAATGTAGACTTTTTGTTTCTGGTGTCCATTTAAATTTGACACCATATTTTGACTTTCATTTGACTCTAATTAAGTTTACCAGTTACTGTTTTTTTTACTGTAATTGAGTATGCAAATTTACTGTTTTTTATGTGTTCATTGTAAAAAACTTTTTGTTCGATGTGTCAATTTAAATTTGACACCATATTTTGACTTTTATTTGACTTTAATTAAGTTTACAAGTTACAGTTTTTTCTATGTGTAAAGAAATACGTTTTAAAAAGAATTTAAATATATATTTTTTAAAGAATTTAGTATTTTATTGTGTCTTACCCTTCAAGAATGTTATGTAATGATCGAAAGTAGTGTGAAAAAGTAAGGGGAAATGAAAATAATTGTCAGGGAAAAGTCAGGGAATTTGAGTTCGGGAATATTGTAACAACCCTGTCTCTTTCTCCAAAGTTTGTTTAACGATGCTTTTTGGACCAAACGAATAGAAAATGATCTAAATATTCATTCAAGAGTTTGATAACATCCAACCAGAAGTCTCCAAAGAAAGAAGCATCGGTATTCGCTCTATTAGAGTGATCGCTAGTACTGGCGTTTAAATGATTTTGTAAATATCTCAGACTCGTAACTGAGTAAAGTGCCGAGCTCCTAAGTACGAGTATGTTATTCTACTTATTGCGCACATGGAAAAAATGAAATGTTCCATAACAAGCTGAGACCCACTGCCTTGGCTTTCTTATTTTAGCTTCTTTCATATTTAATAAACCAGATCAGCCTATTCCAACTGCTAAAATAGCCATGAACGCGGCTTCTGCAAAATCCGTATCCTCCAATAACATATACTATTATATTGCCTTTCATTTGTTTTTCCTCTTCTAGAACAAATTCTCTGCTCCGTGGGAAGCACCAAATATTTTCATACCAAATTTGGGAGTTATAGACTTTGAATGAAAGATTTGCATTAAAATAATTGTTTCCAAATTTGACCGTGGGAAATCGGGTTTATGGCTTGTGACTGCTGCTATTCTTTTCAGTAACAGCCAGATGTGGGACTGGGCGTTCAAAAACTGCGGTTTACTTCCATTTATCAACTTTCTTTTGTCTTTGGTGAATATTATGTGATCATTCTCATTCATTAAAATTAATGAACGATCCAATTTTCATTGATCCCAGGAATTAAAATTTAACGAGAAGTTTTGGCCGTGGGTGCTACTGAAAATTATATACTCGGGAGTTATAATGAGTGTAAGTAAAATTTGTTGAATTTGAGCAATTTATGCTTTCTGTGAGTTCATTATTCCTCACATATACTTGCTGAAAAAATCGGGAAGAATGACGGCATTTGAATTTTCCGTTTAATTAGGAGTAATAGCCCAAAGAGAAACTTTGTATAATATCTGTGAAATGAATGAATGCTTGGATTATTTCCCAAAACTCGGTATAAGGGTTCGAATTGTCGCCTTGACTGGGTTTTAGTCGGTGGGCCGATTACTATTTTCATATCCAGACGAGAGTTTACACCGTTGTTCGTGCGACGGCTGGTAAGTTGAGACTGTTGTCCCTTTTGAGCTGCATTACATAATTTTCTGTTGGCTTGAGAATGGCTTAACTCTATTCGTATTTAATTGCCATGCCTTTAATATCTGTTTCATGCCTTTTTCAACGCTTCAATCGGGGTTGACAAATTCTATCTTCATCAATTTTCTCTACAGTTGTGAAAATTGCCGTAGTTATCATAGGCATAAATATTTGACAATCCCACTAAATAGAAAATAAAGAGCTGGAATTAATGGAATCACGAAAGATTAATGGACTACATGAGTGTATATGTGAAAAAAATCACCCTCAGTCAACAGTCAACGACTGTTGACTATATTATTCCTTTCTCACCATGTAGTGTATATTTACACATTCGACGCTGCTAATCCGGAGAGACGTTCCCAGTAGGCAACGTTATTTGTTCTCAACTGCTTCTTAAACTCAAGGTAGTTTGAGCGAGAATTACCACTAGTCATAATAGAGATCATATTCCAATTTTATTTTTAAATTTTATTTATTACAAGAAGCATGAAGTAAATATCGTAACATTAATGACGCAAAAACTTTGCTTTAAGTTACTAAAATTCTCAATTATCAATCAAGTTTGCGTATATAAGGTTTTATCTTTGTATCATTTTTTTTCACGCCGTACGGTGAAAACATCTTTACAGGTTTTGGGTATTTGAGATTATGTAAAAAAATGCTGCCGAGAATAATTGATTTATAAAAAAATAATAGTTGAGGTATAGTAAAAAGTACCCACTTAAATTTCTGACGAGATCTATGTGTTAGAAGTTCTTCATTTTTTGAATAAACTCCTTGGGAATGTATACCCGAGCCATTTCTTGTAGAAACTTTGTTTGTCAAATATCTCGAAAAGTATAATGTAAGTGGCTGATATTTAGTTATCACTGGAAATATGAGAAATATTTTTATTCATGCTGAGGCAAAATTCATAGAATTTTATTTGAAGTGATATCTCACTCAGACTAACTTAACTTTAAGTCGCCTTTCGTGGGTCAGCCGTTGGAAATGGCGAGCCGATTGTGGGTTTATCCTATCCCTTTGTTTGCATGGGTGTCCCTTACATTTATTTTTGACAATCAATATGGTGGTAATAATCATGGTGATATTCCAACAATATTTTAGCGACATGTAAGATTGTCAACTCATTGAGAGATTCTAATCCCGATTCCCATGTGGTTGATGTGAGGAAAGTATTCCTGGTATAGTACTCAGTCTGTGGGATAGTATTTAGAACTGTGGACCTTTCGTGGAGAGCAAGCTAATGCCGACGCCGGGGTTATCTCCTCCCAACTTCCATTTTCCATGCATCCCTACCTGAACAGTCATCTAAGCAACCAACCAGCAAAAACTGAATCACGAGGGATGCAACGAAGTTGGCGGAAACAGTGGAATGTTAATATTTATTAGTTCTATTCCTTCCATTTTGGTAGCGGGATGCCCCTTAAAATGTGTGATTCTCATATCAAAAGATACATATAATGCTTTGAATTGAGCGGTTGTCTTTCGACTCGAACTGGGACGGGAAATGCCTGCTCGATGGTTTCTTCCTCATAGAAGTCGGTTGCAAACGCTCACATAGTTTTAGTTGTTTCACAGTTCGCCTGCAGGATGACTCTTGACAATAGTCATCCAGTCTAACTTACAAAACCCTGGTCCCAATATCCTGTCTCAGGATCAAGCGCTTTTGAGCGCAGGTGCGCGAGCGGGGATCAGGATAGGTAGAGTGGTGAAAACCCCTTACAAGATAAGTCAAAAGACTTGTTTTGGAATATCCTAGAGGACATACAAGAGGAAGTTGTAAAAATCTCAACGCCTCCCGCCAATTTTATTTCGTAAGGGGTAAGTTTTAATCAGCATAGCATATGGTTGTTATAATCGCGCTGCTGGCTCTTAACACGCACCGGAGACAAATGCATTCGTCCGTCTTCCGACGACACTCCCTGGAAATGGGACCCATACTCCCTTTCACGCAGCTGATGGGTCTCGCCGATATCCACTGGCGGAAGAGAATGCCTGCCCAGCGCAAACACAGCTCCACCATACCGACGCCGATAAATCTTTCAGTCCTGTGGGGGTGGAGTAGGTTGTGAAGGGGAAACGAGAGGGGTGTTATAGGATGAGGGGGACGAAAATTATAAACACGCCGCGGTCGGTCCCAGGCGCTCTTCAGCACAGGGACAACCACTGTTTGGCACACGTCCTCGCCGTTTGACTGAGAGGCATGGCAGAGATAAAAAATTCAAACATGAATGAAAAAAATCGACAATCCTCTACTCTGACGGGGGGATACATCAGTGGATTGGGATACCGGAGACGAAATCGATGAGCTATATCTCTCACTCTCTTTAAACATTGCGGTTCATAACTACAAAAGTTTTTTTTTGTCATTTTTTTTCTTGAAAATAAAATAACGACACGGCATGCGCCGTTAGGTACGATGGGTGTTTTTCGACGTAATTCGAATCTCCTCGGGCCGGAACGCAATTTTTCAAGGTTACCTCTCTTAATTAGCGGAGCGACGAGCTTTGGCTCGTGTTCAATCTCTGAACATCCTCTCGCCGAGGTATCGACCTGCTACTCTTGGTCTGGGTAACAAGTTCCTTCGATTCTAATTTACGGTGCGTGGATGAGCATCAAAATATCTTGTGATGCATGAATATTTTCTTTTTTAGTTTTATTTCGGATGTGTGTGTGTGTGTATATATATATATATATATATATATATATATATATATATATATATATACATACATACATGCATACACATCCGAAATAAATATGACAAGAGGGTGGCCGATAAAAATATAGAAAAAAGAAAAAAAAGGACACACAAATTGAAACTTCCGATATTTCGGTGGGATCGTAAACCACCTTTCTCAGGGCAGAGAGTAGGATTCCTACTCTCTGCCCTGATTCTCATTGATTCTCATCTTAAATTGATTCTATATAAGTATCTGGAGGCCGATACTTGCTCGGCTTTACCATGGAATCGCTCATACTTTGTGAATAACTCATCGTTGACGTATTAATGAAGCTTGACAGAACAATAAATTGTAGCAAATAAGGTTGTTGCAATTTTAATTATTATAATTGAGTGATTTTGCGTTAAAATATGTAAGAGTTGCAAATTTAGCGATAATCATCAAGTTCATCTTCCTCTAAAAAAATAAATGTCTTTCTTCAAAATAATTTATGAGAATTTTAAATGAGCTGCGTATAGTCAATATTTCAATTTTATTTCCGCTTTAATGTACCAAAATAGCTAATTAAATTCGTGATTGTCCGAATGATTTGATACGTAGAAACGGCTCAGTTTTTGTTACCCGTAGACATAAATTTAACTCACCCTTGCGTGGAAACTGCGGTTTCCTTTAATTGTATTCACTTTCTTTTGTCTTTGGTGTAAACATTGATTATTTGATGTAACCATTCTCGTCCATTAAAATTAATTTACGATCCTATTTTCATCTAGAAGTTTTTACCCTAGGTGTTACTGAATATAAAATGCTATGAATTTTAATGAATGCAGGTTAAATGTATTGAATTTAAGCACTTTTTCCCTTCTTTGAATTAATTATTCCTCTTATGTATTTTCTGCAAACCAGGGAAGGATGACGGAGTTTAAAGTTGCCGTTTATTCAGGGGTAATCGTCCGGAAGACGATAAGCGAGTGCCTAGCCGAAACGTTGGCAATGAATAGCCTGACCCGGTACTATACCCTATAAAACTTCTTCTACGTCATCCACCGGGAATACCTACGATCCTTCATCATTAACTCTTCTTATTCCTTAATATTTAAAAGCTGTAATGTAAATATTGTGATCGCCAAATATCATCCAGAAGAATGACGGTGGTTTTTCTCATTAGCTTTCTCTTTTCCGTAACTTATCTTTGAGAGATAAATGAATTAAATTATTAAATTGATCACATTTTTGATTAATGTTTTACGTTATTATATTACAATTTAATTTCTAAATGTGTTTTCTCTAGTTTTGGTACTACATGTGTGATAGCGATTAATGAAACTTCGTGTTCACTGTTTGCTCATGTCTTACTAGTTAATTATTCAATTAAAATTTCATAAAATTTCGTATTTTGGTTTCTAACTTTTCCACTATTAAGAACGTTGGCTATGTTATTGGATTGAAGAAAAGACTGGGTATCCAATGATCAAGACCTGTGGTAATTGCCACTTTGGTTTTGCTAATTGACTTATCGTCACCAGTTATCGATTAGAAAATTGGTTTGCAGCAGATCCACACTAGTCACTTCTCAGCTAATTGTTTTAAACCTTCATAAGTCTTCATTTTAACGTTCCTCACAATTTACGCGATGTATTCCATCCTTGGTCTTCCATGGTAATTATTTCCATTTATTTCTCCCCCAAGTACTATTTTCATTAAACTGTTGTGTCGCAGAATGCGTCTAATTAGTTTGTTTCTTCTACTATGCAGGGTTTTCTTCAAAGTTCTGTCCTCGCAAACTCTTCGTTGGACTTAATCATCGATGATTCTCTTTTTCCGTTGGATTTTTTATCTTTCTTCGATATCACCAAATTTACATTGATTCCTACCTTCTTTGTTCTGCTGCAATCATCGTCCAAGGTTCCCCACCTTCTAAGAGCGTTCCATTCGGGCGTTACAATGGAGTGTTCCCTTACTTCCATTCTTATGTTTCTGGTTTCTTCCCTTGGTAAAATTTCATCTTGTTTTGCGCTTCTCAGCTTACTATATCTTTATCTATTCTTTAATCACCGATGATCCTAGCTCTCAGATAGAAAAACTCTTCTACTTGCGGCAGATTTACAGTCAAAGTTTCATGGTGACTTTGTCTTGTAATATCGTCCACAAACAGTTTGACTTTTCTTGAAATTTATCGTTTCTTTGTATTTAAAAAAATAATTATTCATCAAAAGTCAAACATTTCATCAGGCTACATAACTTGTTAGTGTATACATTACTGTAGAGTTTTTTTTTGCAATTTTAATGCCTGTATTTTAATTCTGATAATATGCTAATCAGATTTTCCTTTTTTCTCCTGTTCAGGTAAGGAAATTTCTCTTCCGAGTGAGGAGCATCAAGATCATGCAAGATGCATTGTCTTTCCTAACAGCTTTCCGCCGAGGGAGTTGGATTCGGCACTTCTGTTTTGGGTTAGGAAGCCATCAAAGGAAGAACGAAGGTAGGCCTTACACAAAGCAATATATAATTATTGTTTAGCTCTATGGGCTTCCTGGATTTAAGAACTGAAGGATTTGTAAATGTTCGCAATACTTCTGCTTAGTAACGGTCCATATGGTGGGACAAAACACCGAAGTTTGGCCTCTGGAGCAGTGAGTTTATCGATCCATGTTCTCCAAACTTCTGCTTCGGTTCAGCCGTAGGATCTATTTTAGCAGAGCGTTTGTGCCATTTATTTTTCAAGCAAGACTTTTAGTTGCGTGATTGACATTCTACGTACGCCCCGGGTGAAGCAATAACGGGGGAGGAAATTGATGAAAGCGTGAAATTTCTAAGGTAGAAAAAAGCGTTAAATTTCATAAAACGTTTTCTATACTTCAATATAAAATAATTCTTTCATACTTTTGATTAGCCAAAAGTATTTAGAAAATTTAGAATACATTTTAACTGCTCTTCTTATTATCCATACGGCTTCCGAACAAGGCCTAATGCATAGTTCATTCTTCTCTCCTTGGAACCAGTTAAAGCGAGAATCCATCAGATTACAATGTGACGTTACATTTCTTGTTACCTCAAGTCCAACCAGTATCGTTGGAAGGCTGGATCGTTCGACGAAATTTACGAGAGTGCAATCACGCTTAGAGCCTAGATTTGGACGCGGATCTCTTGTGCGCAGTTCTATGTGTTTATTAATCATCCCCTGAAGGTCGCATTAATTGGAGCGGGGCGAATGAATGCCTTTTAATGGGTTAGTCTGGTGAATCGGGGTACTTATGGGAAAGGACCAATCGTTGGTGGCTAGTGCAATTGGATCATTTTATGTCACTCCATGGATGAAAATTTTGGTCTCTATTTCCCAGCTACAGTGCCAATCGAATGTGCAAATATTAATGTTGTGTATTAGGAATTGATCAGTCTTTAGGGGAATACAATACAATTATCAACGCATGAAAGAGTATTAATTGGCCTGTAATTTTTAGAAATAAGAGAAAACTGAATATATTAAAATACTCCCTTGTTTAGGAATGAAGGTCGCGGTATATCACTATATGAACATGTTCGATATTTTTAATTGCTAGGTTATTAGAAGAAAGTATGTGAGTTATTCGCGAAAATCTGAATTATTATTGAATCACATTGGGTTCAGGCCCTCCAACTCCATTTCCGCCCATACAAGGCGGAGATGGGGAACCTGACCCGGTCGGAAGTCCGAGAGAATTTCACTGCACAATGAACATATATTTTACGAAAAATATGAAAAAAAAATTAAATGCATATTAGCATTGAAAACAGTGCTGGGCCTCACCACATCCTTTTCCAGCCAAACGATGGACGTCCGGTATTTACACTGACAGATTTTATTTATGACCACTGCGTCACGCGGTCTTTTGTTGAAGGGCGTAAATGAAATATAATAACATATCACGAATAGGTAGCATGTTATGTATACCTGTCATATAATCTTAACCACCAGAAGGGGAAGTACAAGAAGCATTGTTCACAGTCACCCGTGCTATTGTTATGTAATGTTGTTATGCATGGAAAGTTGCCGTATAAAAGGAATATTTTTCATTATCGGGTGCCTGTCCGGCACATTAATTGTTTGCCCACTCAGCCGACCATATATCGAGAGAAAGGTGTACAAGTGAAAGCCTTATTGTGAAATATTTTTCAATAGTCATGTATTAACACATAGATGGATACCAAGAGTTGGAGTATTTCTTTTATGTGCTTGTAATATAAAGTCACGGTTAATTTTTGAAATCCAGTTTTATTCACATCGACCTCGATTTCTCTGTCAAAGAATAATCTGGAAATTATGGTGAACATGGAATTATTGCTGAAGATTGCGTGGACTTATTATTTTACTAAATGATCTATTTCTTTTTTATCCTTTTAGACTCTAAAATAAGATAACCTTTCTATACCGTATCCAATTCTGTAACAGAGTTGTTGGCCATCAATATCCATTATTTAAAGCATTAATAGGTAAACGAAGATGCTCTGGTTTTCGCTGCGAAAATGAATCAGCCTCTTTCAGTCGAAAATTGTGTAAATACATATTGCAGTCAAAGATTTATGTCGTATGCAGCCGGGTTGAACTTGTATGAAGCCGAAGGGTTCCTAATTGATCTCATTGTCCGTGCTTTTTTCCGAATCATTAGGCTTATGTTACTGTTGATTTCTCATTTACCACGCGAAATGCCAATTTTCAAGATGCATATGTAGATATAATTTGATTTATAAATAGAATTAGAGTATTTCTATGCAGTATTGAGTATTGGTTTTTTGCCTCCATTAACATTAATTATTTTTAGGTCCTAGAAAATTTCAATCGACTCGAGTGATTTTTGGATGCTGAGTTGTTTGATAATTTTTGGTTACTTTGCTGAAATTTATTTCAATAGGGTGGGGAGGTTGTCAGCTGAAAAATTTTAGCTCCTAGTTGAATATTAGCTGACTGGATGCTATCATGAGATGATTTTACAACTGTAGGTACTGTATGTAATTTTTGCTATCTTATATATCACCGTAATATCACAAACTATGGCAATTATGGACACTCGTTCTATAGGTTTCTTCAAATTCTCCATATCGACTAGTCGAGATGAATAAAAATCAACATGGTGTCGGAATGTCGTCTTATTGTGCTGCCCTAATTAGAAGTAAATGAGAGAGATTGGGTGGGCCAATAATCTTGGAGAGAAGGAAGTGATGCTAAGGATGGAGGGGGTTGGCAGGGGGTGCATCCCTCGCGGCAGTCTCCCCTTCGGGGCAATTTAAGGCGTTTCGGCGTGCGGGGACGTTCGATCATACAATGAGTCATCTTCCATGAGGCATCCGGAATACGTGGATTCAGGGTGCCCTGGAAAGTAGGACGAGTCCTGATTTTCTTTGTCTATACTCTTCCTGAATTTCACATCCATTTGCTCGGCGTAAATTAGTGGGGCTATTATTACCCAGGACCGCCATGCCTGAGCTTACTACTTCGAACCATGAATTCCAAGAGAACGTTAACCGTTCTTTCCGTCGTTGTGTCCCTATGGTTATCCGAGGAGTGGCGTGTCTGCCCCTGTCATCCCCAATGACGCTTGCCATTGCTGCGGCTCGCTGGGTATAATGTATTGTTCTTCATTATGACAGAGTAAAACTCAATTAGTTTTACTTTCGCACTTCAATTAGAACTTGACCTACCATTTTCTTATAAAAAAGTTTCAGAAATTTGAAAAAAATACCATGCTTTTGACAAATTTTGTCTATTAATTAGGTATCAATGTTGATTTTGATTCTGTCGTTGTGTTTTTTAGGAAAGACATTATAACAACAGAGGCTATTGACACCATTAAAAATGTGTTATGTAGATTTGTTGATACCTAAGTACAAATTTCTGCGTTTTTGCTTGTTTTTTCTGGTTTTCGCCCGAAATTCGCCCGTAACCAACATCTGGGATGCCTAGGAATTTTTGAGTCAGAGCGAAACGATAATTCATACATATTAGGATAGGAAAATAAAACTTTTATTATTCTATTCCAACGATTGTGATTAATTCAATTTGCGTATTTATCTGGAAAGATTGTTATGCCGTAGTACAGTGTTGTGTGACTGTTAAATTGGTTCTTAAGGTAGTTACGTGAAATTCAAATTAATTTTATTAGACCTGTTTGTAATTGTGTGAAGCATATCAAATGTTTTCCAGAAAAGGTAAGTTTTGAATGGATACATGGATTAGGACAGCAAAATAAACAAATATCTATTATTGATATACTCATATGGGTATGGATCCCAAACTACTGGGTATTAAAAATCATGAATCAAGAAATGAATTTTAACAAGAAAAACCACTCATGAAACTGTATGTGCCATTAGCGATAGTTGAAGCGGGTGCGTCATTATTTAAAAAAATAATGATAAAAAATAATCAGCTCAATTCAAAGTGTATCACCATGAATAGGATTAAGCTTCGGCACCCAGTGACTGTCAGTCGGCGGTTTCCGTAACTTCTGTATTATTCATGATCGAAGTTTCCATTTCATTAATAGACTTAAATGGAATTAAGCGCTGAGCAAAGCAAACCTAACTCGGGGACGAGAAAAAAAATCACCCATAATCGATTCATCCCTTAATCCGGGAGGATTTTTGACCGCTGAAGGGACCAGAAAGGGCTACCCTGAAAATAATTAAATTTTCTCCCCTTTCTCTGCTCTCTTTCACTGCGAATCTCTTTGGATAGGGAAAGTCCGATCGCTCAGTTTACCCGGCGCAGCACCGGACCAGAGCATAACCATCAGACGTGTCCATACCATGCGCTTTGCTGTATTCTCTCCGGCACCACATAATATTTTATTTTTAGTTGTGGCTAGTGCTGTAGAACACAGAATCCACTAAATTAAAATTCGAACTTCCAACATACGACCGTTTGCTTTTTTAATTTTAAGAAATACATTTTTTTGTGGTTTTCTTTCGAGAAAAGAAGCGTACCCGATGGATTTTTTTTGGAAGAGACGGGGTGGAATGCAACTCTGAGGGAAGGATGCCCGAAAATGCGGGGAAAGAGAAGGAATGTGGAGGCTGAGTAAGAGGATAAGCGTTATTCGTCGGAGCGAAAGGACCTACCTGACATCTATTATCGACTGCTCTCGTCGATATGAAAAAGCATTCCCAAATATCGTCATTTCGTTACTACACCGTACGCACCAACATAATAATTGATGCATGCTCCTGCAGTATCTTGTAGTGGTAGCAAAGCATGGTGGCTGTTACGCAGAAGATCCTCTGTAGTGGAAGAGTCCATTCTTTATACGAATTGGCTCCACGTGGGGGAGTAAGGTAGCCTCCTAGTTTGATTCACAAGGTTCCTATGGTCGCAAAACGTCATTGCCAAATTGAAAATGCTCCATCTGTTCTTCATATTAAATATCTAGATCTCGATGGCTCTTAATCAAATTGTGGGAATGAAAGGCGAACCACTAACACTGCAATTTCCTCTCTATATTTTATAGAGCTCGACGATGAATAAAATACAGTGTGGAAATTGTCAGTGTTAGTGGTTCACCTTTCATTCCCTCGATGAAAGATTTCCATATCATTAAGCCCGAGACTGTTAACTATCTTAATCCAATTGTTTAGATGAGCTTCTCCGATGGGTTCCGAACAATATCAGCGTACTTTGATTCAGTTTCGTTTTTGTTCGTTAACATTGTCGTGTAATGCATTTCCGAGACACTTTCCCGTCCTCTCTATTCAAGTGCAGTTATGCTGGGAGCGAAGCCTACCCTGTGCTGTCCTCTCCTCTCCGCTTCTTAGCCGGCTCGTTTCACCCGAGCCTTCGCCTGCTAAACTTCACGCTTCCCGCAGACGACACAAACTAAGTTTCGCTACCACTATACCCACATTGTACCTGAGTGCCGCTCTTTAAAAAAAAAAAACGTGGTCTGCGTCGGACCAGACGGTGGAAGTTATACTTCTTTGGCCGGTCGCACACACCCGCTCACACACACAGGCAGACAGGATATATAAATGAAATAAAAGACATTTATTCTCTATTATTCAATATATTTCTCTTCGATATATTGTTATTTTAAACAAAACTTCTTTTCAAAGTTCGAACGTACAAAACGAGTAAATGGGTCCTTGCAGTTTGCAAGCAAAAGGGGAAAAGTGTATGATAGTACATTGTAAATCATTAGAAACGAATGCAATAAGGTCTTACTTCTTTTGGAAATTATTTTAGCTGGGTCAATTTTTGACCTAAGAATATAATAATGAGATAATAGCATAAAACGAATGGTCCCATGACATATGTACTTTGTTCTTCTTAGTAATTGCTATATTTTTCCTTTTATTTTCATACCATTGAGCAATTTTGAAGTAAATATTTGTAATTAAACATGATTACAGTTATTTGGCAGTATGAAATTCAATCAATATGAGCTAAGTAAATGCTATGGATTTTCACATTTCCTTTTATTTTTGCTGATCTCAATTATTATAATTTACATATTAAACACATGGCGTAGTACTTGAATTCATAATTTCAAAATCCAAGAGATAATGCATCATAGAACATTATCATTTTACATGGTTTTGACTTGTAGAATGGAGTTTCGAGGTACATTTCAGAAAGTAGGTGCAAGGATTAATGTTTCCTGGAAAAACAGAGAGAGGGAAACCCGGAATAAGGTGTAAAGAGTGTTTCAGAAGCAAAATGGAGGAATCTGGAGCGATCCCAACGGATTTCGTAGGCATGAGCAAATGGAGGAGTGTCAAAGCTACGAAACAGTTTATGTATATAATTATAAAACATTGTAAAAAGTATATTTCTAAGGCATAATATCGTTAAAAGCGATTGAAATACGCACGGAGAATGTTATATTCCTTTAAGTTTAATCTTTATAGCACGCGTATAAGGTACTGGAAGTCTCGGGAACAATGAAAAAATTGCTTAGCAACGAAAATGAAAAAAGATCGAAATTTGCATTAATTTTGCGTTTAAACTTCAAATATTTCAATTTATCGATCGATAGAGAAACATCGGTTGCAAGAAGTAAATGCATTGATCTTTTGGCCTCATTTCAGTCAAAGAATGAAACTTGTATCTAAATTATTTCATATTTTAATGAATGAATGAAAATTACTCTACACGTAAATTATTCGTTTTTCCCATTTAAACCCATTAAAAAACAAAATCCTATCTGGACTCGAAACCAATGAAAAATATTGGGATTTTCGATTTTTTCCTGACTTGACATCAAATTTGAACCCTTCCCTGAAAATTTCATCCTTTTAGCTCGATTAGAAATACCCAGGAATTCGTATCAATGAGTACAATTGTGGATTTTTCTCACCCAAAAAGAGCGTGACGCGGTTTCTCGACCAACATCCCATCCAAAAAGTCTCCAACGGGCGCAAAGAAGTATAACTTCAAAAGTTGCAATTGAAAAGTTACGGGCAAGTGACCAATTTCGGACGAAAGTAAATAATCAGTATTTGTAGTCAGGGAAGACGATCTACTACCGAGATGGTTAATATCTATCAGTCAAACAACACTGTACTACGAATAAGGGGGATAAGACGGTAAGGTTAGGATTATTCGTGGGATTTAGAATAGGAGTTCTTCTTCTTTAGTTTTACCTCGGGGCAAGAATAAGTTATAATGTGACCTTGTAATATAGCTAGGAAGTTTTTCTACTGAGGAACGCTATCTTCAACGGAGGTTAATGATATCACTTACGGCGTGAGTGAGTTTTCATGTCGGAGATCCATTTGCCGTAGGTAATCAGAAATGAACCGTGTCATCTAGAATGCCTATCCGTCTGAACTGTACCTATCCGTAGGGCGTGCTCTAGTCAACCCGTCCCATTTCCCACTCTGAACCATTTCAAGGACATTGCCTATTAAAAATTGGGCCTATTTCCCATGACATTGTCATTTTTCTTCCTTTTCTCCTTAATCATTTTATTTTTCTCTCTCTTCCTCCACCAACTTGTTTTCCATACCTGAAAATCATCGATCGCACGATGACATTGGAATGGGTATTGGTTCCTCTTATTTAACTTACAGTTAGTGGAAGCCGCTGTATTTTGGTGGCGTAATGCCAGTTTCAAAATTGTAAGCAATTACTTCTATTCCGAGTGTCCTTAATTATATGTATTTTGCACTTTGAAAAGTGTAGGGATAAAAGTGATGAAATATCGCACTTAAGTAATTCGAAAGATAAAATGGAATGACTCTGTTCTCTTGTTTTAATTATGCAGCTGGGATCGTTGCGTTCGCCTTGATCGTCATAAAATCGATCGTACGAGTCGGCTCTTCTGGGCAACTTTAACCGAATAATGTCAAATTCAAGGAAAAAAATAACAGTGACTATGTTAATATCCACCAAAGATATTTATTTTTCCACGACCCGGGTATCAACTCATTGTGTCATCATGAGGTATGGAATACATTTTTCAAGAATCTATATATGTGTACCAAAGTATATGTGGACATGTTCCGCATCTTAATACCTGCTGCACAATTTAACTTAGGGTCTATTTTCTCTTTCTTTACAGGGTAAACTCCACATGAATTATTGTTAAATTGTTTGCAGTTATTCTATTAAGCTCTCGATCAATCGAATTCACAAATAAGAGGACATTGCTTATTTTAAAACGCCATTGGACGCTGATAGATGAAGATGCAAGATTAAACCAATAAAATTGAACGTTTTTAGCCTGTTTTATTTGGGAGCAAGAAGCACACAACAGATTGTATCAGCTTTCCGATTCTGATGCTCCCGTATGAAATAACAGTTGATAACTTAGCCTAGCCATGGAAGATATAGCCTCATACTCAAATTTTTGGAATTGTTTCATTAGTTATGTTGCAATGCAAATATAACTTTGCAATTACAGACTAAATTAGTTAATAAGACCGGTTTCGTTACAGAGTTACATCAGTTACATCTTTAAGTGTAACTCTGTTACGAAACCGATCGTAATAGATTTAATTCAGCGCGGAATTGAGAAGTGATATTTCCCGTTATGATATCTATTAGTGAATTCACTGAGATTTTATTTTTCTTAGCCTTGATTTCGCTTTAGTACAGTATTATCTCCGTCATAATGAATGAGTTCTGCAAAGTTACGCCAGGAACAGCTTTATCTCGTTCTCCCGTGAATCGGGAATTCAGGGCGTCGTCACATCTCTCAGCATACCGGACAGTGCCTCTAACTTTTAATGGCAACCGCTTTAAAACTCGAAATTCTCTCGCCCTCTCACCTCGGTGCCCGCGAAAAAAAATCACCGCCCTTCCCTTCGAATCCCCTTCTCGCCAAAACCCTGTGAATGCGTCGCACACACTGGCTCTTCCCTTCCCGCTCTAATCCTGTCTGCCGGTCCAGCCCGCCCAACAGAATGACAAATGGTCATTCGCGGACCCCTTTTTTGGGGGGGGGAAGTTAAGGAGAGGGCCAGTCTGTAGGGGGGAGACTCAGCCGCTACCGTCACAGTGGCATGTGGTCAGCGGCGAAGGACATGACAAGAGGGGGGTGCAGGGGTGGGGGAAGGCATAGAGGAGGGAGTTGGAGCAGTAGCGCGAAAAAAATGTCCATAGAGTTACTCCCGAAGCGCGGACGAAAAAAATCTTCCTTCCCTGATTCAACTGTGAGGTTTGTATTTTCCGGCATTCGTTCGTGCGAGTGAGCGATGGTGTTATTTCTAGTAAAGCAGAATAGGTGGGTACATTAAATGTAGTTCATGGGTTCAAAGTAAGTTGTTTTAATTTGTTACTTTACTTGCTGTATGTCACTACAAACATCAGGGATGGATATCGCAATTGAACACTTTTTACCTTCAGGAACGCGTAGGAATAGGTTGAAAGACGCTCGTAGAAATTAGGTTAGTCTAAATATTATTCAATTCCAATACACTGCATCACTGGTAACTGCGGTAATCACGGACTACATATGTGCTAAGTATTTTATTCGTCAAATTTTATCGCATGCCAGTTTGAATCTAAGCTAAAAAGAGAAAAATTAATAAACTACATCACCCTTTCGAGGCGTCCACTGGAAACTGATCGATAAAAAATAATTTCTTGCGCATACCACGGGCGTGCTTGGCTGGAAGGATGAGAGAAACGAGCCCCCGAAAATCAAACAAAAATCTTCCGTAGATAATTTACTTATTTTGACTTACCTCTTGTTTGGTCGCACATCTCTTTTTAAAGACGGAAGGGTCATTATGTTTCAGGAGCCAAAATCTTTTCCACTGAAGAACATACCGAATTAATATCACGCAAACCTAGACTGGATTAAGGGACGCTGTCCCTCGAAATTTTGGAGCAGGGCTCGTGTATGACGCATGGGCGTTCATAAGGGACGAACTTTTGAGTAGGCGAAAAATAGACAGAGTTATCATTATTGTTTCTCTGCAAATGATCTGTTCAAGTTTACACATTTTTCTTTGCGACCTGTGGTCTTCCATTATTGTATAAGTGTGTCGTTTGGCTCAGAAAAAAAGTTCTCCAACTCAACAATCACCTCGCCATTACTAGAGAAAACTTTCTCGCGCAGTGGTTATTTTAGTTGGCATAAGAGGAAGAAATCTCTGGGTTGATGTATGGAGGAGAGTGGCGGATGTGGTAAGATATCGGGGCTCAGGCTACGAAAGTGCCATAGTTGCTTCGGGTTTTAGTGAGTGGGGACTTTATCATGAAGGATTCAAACCTCGCATCTACTGCTTTATGTCTTGGGGCAGCTTGATCAGTATACCTATATTGATAATACTGCGCGGTTATCATGTATTGCAGGTAATGATATGATGGCGCGGTAATATTTCTAGCCAAAGGTACGAATTTAAAACGTAAACGCTCCTCGAATTTCCATCAGCCTGCTGAAGCGTCGCCCACATTAAGGAGGATAGGATTCCTTTTTAATTACGGTAGTTTGGGCGAGATTTTCCCTTGTCATATAAGATACCATAATCATTTTTTATTTGGGAAGTCAAAAGAAGTATAGTGAAAATATACTTATTTATATTAATCCAGCGTGAAAACTTGTTTTATATGTCTGAATATCTCAGTAACTTACCAATATACGTATTTGAGACATTGCCTTCATTGATTTGTTTCACGCTGTACTCTGAAAACTCCTGCGCTACCGAATGTTTTTTGTACCACTTAAAAAAATTATTACGGTGAATAATATACTTATTTTTAAAATAATTGAGAAAACAGACAAAATACACACCGCTACGTTTCTGTTGCCATCTGCGTGCCATAACTTCCTCATTTTGTAAAATAAATTCTCTCTGGAGCTCATAGCTGTACCATATCCCATGAAAAATGGCTTCTATATTTTCAGCAAATATCTAGTTAATTATTTCTTTAAGTGGCCTACATTTTTCTATCATTAGAAGTATGAAATCTTTGTCTTATAATCACGCCGAATTCATTGATATTTTTGTAAAGTAAAATCTCGATCGTACTACCTAAATTATGCGAAGAGCCTTCACTTAAAACGTGTGCTCACATAAAAATTTCGTACTCTTGGAAATGCAAGGAAGGGACAAAAATATCCCTCGAGGAAACTGTCCCTCGGTTTTTCGTACCTTTTTTGTTTTTTCATGGTCTCGAAGATGGAGGAGTGAGATTTATGAAAGTATAGAGGGGGGGGGAATGGTAGGAAGCGGAGGTGGGATGAGGATGAAAGAAAGAATACGGCACGATGAAAAGTTGGTGGGGGAGCTTTATTTTTCCGTGTTGAGATTTAGAGTAGGACGAGGTGGCTGACTGGCATGACCAGAGATTAGCCCCCGGAAGATGCCTGTGGACGTGGCGATAATTTGTGTGACCCTCGGCCGATACAGCAAGGCCTGCCGTAAATGAACACTTGACGCAGCTAGCCTTGTGCCTGTGTGACATCATTGACTTTAACTCCCTTTGGATAAACTCATGAGCAATACACCTACTTCATAGAAAAAACAATCTCCATTCGAAAACCATTAACTGTTCTGCAAGCTGGTACTCTGTAGAGCTCAGAGAAAAATGTTTTATTTCGAGATTGCGAATTCATCCGAAAAATCAAACGTGTTTTCTTTCAAATCATGTTCAGTTATATTCATCCCGGTGAATGCCGGCGCTCGATTTGAGAAAAGGCAGAAGCTTATTCAAAAGAAGCTTATTGGCTTAATTGAAGTAATCAATACACTTGAGACTGATATGATTTTACAAATAATGAATTAATAATATGGTAATTTATGCAGAGGGTTTATCATAAGTCGACTTACGAAAAATTGCGTTGTGACCGAAGATTTCAATTTGATGCCCAAGGAATACGGCTAGAGTTAGGCTACATTCCCTATTGTGGCCCACCCTGTAGAATGATGATTGGTTTTATGATAGAATTGGTTTCAAAGGAAATAACTAACTTATATTCCGTTTTGGATAATGAACAGCAACGCCATTTACTTCTGCTGAGGAGAAGAAAAGGAAGTGATTATTCTGGTGGCAGTATGCACTTATAAAATTAGAATGAGGAAACTTATTATGTGAATATAATGAAGGTAAAAAAAACAGTTTCTGCAGTTTTATACAAGTAATAGGTTTATTTCACGACTAGTTTGGACGCATTACATCATTATCACGAAGTTATAATATTATTTCGCGACTAGTCTCGACGTACTACTTCATTTTCCCGACGTAGTACGTCTAAAATAGTCGTGATTTAAACTTATTACTTGCGGTAAACAGCAACATCTGTTTTTTACCTTCATCGTGGAGCAGTTTCACCACTTCAGCCCGGAATCGTTACTTTATCTTATGAATATAAGTTTAAAATGTATTTTCTCCGGTACCTACGGTTAAATACCGGCGTAAATTTATTCCACCACAAGATCGAATGTTTGGCCGAGTTTTTCTTTCGTAATGGTATGTCAAGTTTTTGCTTTGGTGTACCCCTTCCCGTCTGCGTTGTTTATCACTCTCGCTGCGGCGTTCACTAGTGTTCTGGCTGGAGTCCAAGACACTCTTATAGATACATGCGCCTCTCCGTTATTCTGAGCAAGATGAAAACTTTCGATATTTTTATCGCTTGCCGAGTTGCGATAGAACTTCAAGGCAAAAGATAAAGTCAGGAAAAAAAGAAAGATATATACCTTTCACGTCTCCTCCAATTCACGAAAGATTTTCGCTCGTCGGAAGCATTTCGTTTTTTGGGGACGCGCGCTCACTTTCCCTCGCCCGTTGAAGGATGAACGGCCTCTCGTGTCTTTTAAAAATTTTTCTTTCTACCGAACAAAGCGGGGTTCTTTTCTCTGTGCGGCAAACGCGATCTCATAAACATGGAATCACATTTCATGAGCTCGAGGCCATCTTTGAAGCCGATGAGGTTTTCATCCGGGAGGGCGTTTCAAGTATTTTTGGTACGGATCTGGCGAATAATTATTTTATTACACGTTCTGAAATTTCCTGTAATTTAAGTAATGAAGCGGTATACAAACCATTGCATTAATGCTCAGTGTAAAAGGAACCAAAGGTTTGATGTGGCCTCTCTGTGTTTTTCTAATATTTACCAATGCTCTCCGTTTCTCGCGTGGGAATCTTAAGTTTAAGTGATACCTGAACAAAAATATCAAAACTGAGGTTAGTTCTGACAGAGAGTTAAACTGAGAGTTTGAAGCTGTGAATAAATTTTAACTTGATTGAAACTTTTCAATGAAATGAGTGGAAGCTGTTACAAATGACTTTTCAGCAAATAATTTCCTATTATTTCTTCCCTAACGTGGAGCAAATGCTGAGAAAACTAAAAAGACTTGCCTTGTACAAAAAATAAACTAGCTTTGTTTTGTCACTTACGACTGTCAAACCTTTGTATTTTAGATCACTATTATGTTGATGGCATTTACTCAAGGAAAATTCCACCTTATATTTTTCTCTGATAGTTGTATAGGATTCTCGAAAGATATGGTTTAAAATACTGAAGAATGTACATTAGTCTTCATTGACAATACATTAAAGATCCTAGTAACCCAAATTCATTGTAAATACTTGTAAAGGAGGGATGGAATAAAACTTCAAACATGGCGAAGAAAATGGATCTTAAGCCCAAAGTGTAACATGCCATCTTAGATAAAAATATCTTTTTATCCTTGGTGAAAATAGGTACTAATAAGTTATATATCCATATTTTCAATAACACGCTGCACTGGTTAAAGTAAAGGGTAAAAGCCGTTCTTACCAATCACACTATGCAACAAATTGCAAGGTCACAAAAACCTTTTTCGAAAATGTAGGCGTTCATTAGGTATTTCGATCTCCTAAATTCGAAAATTATCACGCTCTTGCACACTTGCGCCCCTACCGGTACACAGCGAACTGTCACGTTGCAAATGGCGTTGCTTGTCCGTCACTGTGTTGTATTTGTGAAAATAGTACGTGTTAGTGTAAAATGTCTACCCTAGGCTGTGTTAACTCTCTTAACAGTTTTTGTTATATTTGTGGTGAAAAAAGACCAAAGAAACATTTCTGCTTTCGTGAAAAAGGTCTACCATGCCTATTTCGGAGTGAAACTAGGTGACATCAATAAACCATGGGCTCCACAGGTCGTGTGTGTTGTGTGGTAAGAATATTTACGCCGGTGGGTGGCAGGAAAGAAGAAGTCATTAAGATTTGGGATCCCTATGGTGCGGCGGGAGCAACAGAATCATACCGATGACTGCTACTTCTGCTCTTATAAGGTAAGGTAGTTTGAAGTAGTCACAGATGAGGGCCCTCTTCTGTTCACTCCGCCAGAGCTAAATGATTTAGTATGTGATCTGGGACTGACAAAGGATAAAGCAGAGCCCCTAGGGTCAAGATGGCGTGAAAGACATTCTTTAGCACCCGGTACGTCCGTTGCATTTGGCAGAAAAAGGAACTTGATATTCACACAATATTTTTCTCAAAAGAACTTGTTAGTGTACTGCAGTGATGTACAAGGTTTGATGCGTCAGATCAACATTCCGTACGCGCTCGGTGACTGTTCATTGATTCATCTGAAAGAAGCCTGAAGGCAGTTCTGCTGCACAATGGTAACATGTATGCCTCAATACCTGCCGGCCGTTCTGTGCAACTGAAGGAAACATATGACAACGTGAAGGTGCATCTTACTACCATCCATTATGAGGATCACAATTGGATGGTGTGCGGTGATTTGAAAGTTTTGGGTATGCTTATAGGACAACAATCAGGATATACTTAGTTCCCCTGTTTCATCTGTGAATGGGACAGCCGGGCTTGTGAAAAACGTTGGGAGCAAAAACAGTGGCCCCGAAGGTTGGAATTGGTTCCAGGGGGCAAAAATATCAAGTTTGACCCTCTAGTGGAAAAAGACAGAATACTCTTGCCACCTCTACACTTCAAAATGGGCATAATGAAGCAATTTGTCAAGGCATTACCTCAGTGTGGCAACTGTTTCAAATATCTATGAAACAAGTTGCCCGAGCTGTCAGATGCTAAGATGAAAGAGGACGTGTTCACTGGTCCTGATATTCGGAAAATGATGCTAGATGAAGATTTCCTTCATTCAATGAATTCCGTGGAGCGAGAAGCCTTTACTGCCTTTAAGTGTGTGGTTCAAAACTTCCTGGGAAACAATCGTAGCCCAGAGTATATCGACATAGTTGAGAACATGCTAACGAAATTGAAAATGCTGGGATACTTAATTAGTTTGAAGTTATATTTTTTACATTCGCACCTTGACTTTCTTCCTCCAAATCTTGGTGCTGTAAGTGAGGAATAGGGTTAAAGATTCAATCAAGATATCAAGGACATGGAACGACGATATCAGGGAACTTGTAATGTTCGGTTGATGGGCGGCTACTGCTGGATGCTTCTCCGTGAGCACACGGAATTGCCCCATAAGAGAAAAAGCAGATGCCACGTCATGACTACTAAGAAGCACGGAAAAAATGACGTTAGTGCATGTTTTGTACCACATTCCCTGTATGCATCTATTCATTGTGTGCATATTTAATTATGTTGTGGTTTTAAACCTGTATTCTACTTCAGCATGATTCGTGTGCCAAATATATATGTACTACTTCAATACGTGATATCAATATTGGCAAAGTATACGATTTGTGCCAAAACTGTGGGTGATACGATGTTCTGAGTATCATTTTCGGATTCAGGAGGCAAAAATACATTAGGAACACCTTCTTTTGCGAAAAAAAGTTTTTTCACTGTTGCATTGTGTTATGAAAAAAAAGAGGAAGGAGAAGAGAAACAGATTGCTAACAAATCGTAATAGGTCAGATGAGAAAAAATTATCGCCCCCGGGTGGGCTCGAACCACCAACCTTTCGGTTAACAGCCGAACGCGCTAGCCGATTGCGCCACGGAGGCTGCCGATGTTGGTCATGTAATTTACAATCACCAATGAAATAGCAGGTGTATCCTTCACTTTGAATAATAAAGAAGCAGTATTCAGCATTTTGAGCGAACTCAATATTCTAGGAATAATACTAGCAAGTTAATTTAGATAATTTTTGAGGATCCTCAAAATTCGTCAAAAGGGCGAACAGCTGTTTGTGTGCCAGATTGGCATTAACCTCGGGGACGGTGGCGCTATGCGCACGCTTTTGACGGCTTCGTCAGATCATAATGCCCGGCAGTCCTGAACAACTTGTCCCTTTAAGGCCCTAAAAAATCCATTTTCTAGAGGGATTCATCGGTTGTTTACTTGCTAATCCATTCGGCGCGATATCGAAAGATTCGGGTTCCAGTCAATGCGAATGATTTTTTCTCTGTGGAGTTTTTTACTTACCTAATTAAGATAATTTGGTTATCTAACAAACTGCATTGTAGGAAATTTCCTGAGAATGAATTTTATATATCGTACAAAATGCCTATCGCGATTCAAAATATGCTAGTGCATTATATTGATAAGGTGGATGCAGTGAGTACAAAAGGAAAATACGAACTGGCCTGTGGAGACTGTGATGGTTTGTATGTGGGGCAGGTGATGAATGAATTAAATGAATTACTGCATTTTGAATGTAGTTTCACCCCCACTTATGATTATATCGATGGTTGTTTCAGTATCAGGGTGTATATTTTATCCAATATAGGCCACAGCGTGTTGAAAGTATCGATTAGCTTTAAAATGGACTCGTACGATTAATAACGTGTATTAGAGGAGTTTCTAGTCATTTTTAAGCCTACGTTCGCATGATCCAACATGCCGTTCTATAGTCCTATGTGCCAATGAAATCGTAGCATAGCCGACTTTATTACCATGATTACGAATCACTTATGCATGAACCTCTCACTCCAAAATTTATTGGACCCGTAGCTCGCCATCTCGCCAGGTGTGGGCCATATTTTCTCCGTGGACCTTACTAAATGACAAAACAAGCATTTAATATGTCACGACCATAATAATGATAAAGGTCCCTCGGAATTCCCATTGTTGAAATCTTATTATGAGAATGAAAATCACTAACAACTTTATGGCCCTTCATAAGATACCAGGAAGAAACATTTGGAAT
Organism: Pyrrhosoma nymphula; assembly: GCA_963573305.1. NCBI lineage: Eukaryota > Metazoa > Arthropoda > Insecta > Odonata > Coenagrionidae > Pyrrhosoma > Pyrrhosoma nymphula. The sequence continues at coordinate 63,460,422 of OY754330.1, read as the reverse complement.
CGGCACAAAAATGAGAACATTTTCGAAATGGCACTTATTTGCTAAAAGCGTTGAGGCTGGGGTGCGTAGTAATCTCGTGATTGTCATATTCTGCATTTGAGGAGTATAAACTTCCATTATTCAACATTTTAAGCCTTAAACTTTATTTTATACTTGGTTGAACATATTGCAACCGATTGCGACCACTCTTGCGGAGTCCATGGGGCAAGATATATAATAAAAACTTATAACACTTGACTTTGGAAGAAATTTAGCAGACGTTGACCTCAACAAAAATTTCTTAATTGGGACATTTTATGTCTCTTACATTCAGTTTAAATAGATATTTTCGAAATATTTTTCGGATGGTTCTTCCCAAATGGCAAAGCTTTTGCGATATTTTTACCATTGTCAGTCGAGTGGCAAGCCTCGGGAACTCATTTATGTATAAAATATTATTTTCTGAAGTCGTACGCGAAGGGAGGCAGTGATGTTCATTTTTTTCTCTTGCGACGATAAGATAACAAAATTTATCGCTCGTACTTCACTGCCGGGTAAAACTTTTTTCGCCCGGGATATGCCCGCCGTAGCTGCTTTTAACGTCCAGTTTTCAACGACCCAGTTTGGAGGGAATAAATTGATGAAATGAAAAAAAGCTCTCGCAATCGCCGCCATGCAATCGTTCGCGACTCGAAGAATTCGGTGGAGGCCCTAAGAAGATAAAGGGAGAAAGGAGAATGGGAAGGGAGAAATGAGGGATAAAGGGAAACGGAAGATGTCCTATTTGCCCCACGTAATTTTATTTAAATTTTGCGCCACTTGTATCTGAACGCATATTTAACTGTGTTAATGAAAGGAATTTTGAATCAATAAAAATGCCAAGAAACTCCATAGAGCAGAATTTTGGATTGTAGACTCCCAGAAAGAGTACTGGCAAGATAAATACCCTCCGGGCTGCCAGGGCCTCTCATGCATCACTGAAACACCGCCTGCTTTTGAACATCCATGAGGAATTTGGTCAGTCATAAATTGAATACGCACTAACCATGGTAGGTGTACCTACTTGCTTCATATATAGGGGAAAACGTCATCCCCGAAATGTGACTACCGAGCAGAAAGACCTATTATCCGACACATAATAGAAGAATACAAGACAAGGGCATATTATGGGAATTTCTCCGATTGTCTGATAGCAACTGATTCCATAAACGACTATCTTATTAATTTAGATATTTCTATATAACTGTTAATATATCATCATCATCATGAGTAATCTACAGATTAAAGGTAGGTTATGATGAAAGTCTGAGAAAATACAACAGACTCTTAGACGTGCAGAACCACCTGTAGTATTTCTTTCTTCATCTCAGCGTGTCCTACCTATATTCATCCCTTTCATAAAACCTATTCTCTTTCTTCCCTTTCCCCACCTACCCAACATCCTTCCCTCTATCATTACCGCTTCCAGCCACCTACCCTGCCTTCCCCTAATCTCATCCTGAAGTTTCCTTTCCTCACCAATCATACCAAGTACTTCCTCATTTGTTTTCGTTTCCGTCCACCGCACCCTCTCCATCCTCCTCCACACCCACATCTCGAAAGCCTTCAGCCTATTGTAGCTCTTGCCATGCCTCTCTGCCCATCTCCTCAGCATAGCTTTTAAAAAGCAAAGGCGACAATGAGCACCCACCATTGCCTTACCCCCCGACCAATAACTGCCCACCCTGATTCACCGTCAGCTACCCTCACCTGAGCCTTCTGGCTCATTTATAAGTTTTTGATGAGTCTCCAATCACGCCAATCTATTCCTATTTTCCCAAGTACCTGCATTAGTTTTCACCAATTTACTCTGTTAAACGCCTTTTCGAAATCCACAAATCAAACAAAAACAACCTGATAATTCTCTGTTTTTATATGGATGTGTCCTCATTACCGCATTCGAGTCCCGAGTTTCCCCTCCCCTTCCTGAACCCAAACTGGTCATTGCCTAGTAAGTAATTTGCTTTACTCTCCAACCTATTATTTAATATTATAATAAAAACTTTTTCCGCGTGCGAAATTAAACTAATTGTTCTATACCCCTCGCATTCTGACACTTTCTTCTTCTTCGGGATAGGTATTAACACTGTTTTCACGAAATACTCTGGCCATACTTCTTCGTAGATCCTATGAATAAGTTCGAAAAAGGGTCGTCTCCCCTTACTACCTAGAATCTTCAATAGCTCCGAAGGTAGGTTATCGGTTCCCACGGTTGGCTGCCCTTCATCTCCCTTAATGCCCTCTCTATTTCGCTGTCAAGTAACTCTGGTCCAAGGTCATCCTTATATATTGTTCCTTCATCCTCTATATCTAGGTTCACCGGCCTATTATCGCTGTCATATAGCTCCTTTACGCATTCTCTCCACCTATTCTGGATAACTTCCTGTTCGATTAATATATTCCCTGTTTTATCCTTAACCTATTTGTTTGCCCTCTCTTACGACCCGATAACATTTACACTTTGGCATATAGAGCACCCACTTCCCCCCCTTCCTGCGGCTTTTCCATTTCCTTACATTGTCCCTTCCACCAGTTTTCCTTTGCCCGATTCGCCGACTCGCCGGAGTTTATTATTTAATTCCTTGTACTTCCTCTTGCCCAGGTCGGTGTAGACGTTTTTCCGCATCCTTCTCTCCTCCATTTTCTTAATCATTTCTTCCGTAACTCACTGCTTCTTAACCCTTCTCTTTTCCACTTTTCCAATTGTTTTCTCTGCCTCTCTCTCACTATGCCTGTTTTTATTATCTCCCATCTTTTCTCGATTGTTCCCATCCGCTTGGCTTCACCTATGCTCTTTTCCACCAGATCTTTTAATGCCTCCTTTTTAACTCTTTTAATGCATCAAGTTGCCACCTCTTTATCTTCCTTCATTCACAGAGCCTTTTGAATCTGAATTCACAGTTTATCATGGCCAAGTTTATGATCTGAGTCCGCATCTGCCCCCGGATAGCTTCGCGAGTTTTTTTACGCTGTTCATAAATCTCTGCATTACCATAGTGTAATCAATTTGGTATACTCCAGTATAACCCAGCATTTTCCATGTGTATCTACACCTGGAGTGATGTTTAAACCAAGTGTTAGTCACTACTTATTTATTTCTTCTACTAAATTCAACTGCCTTCTCACCGTGATCATTTCTTGTCATTAGCCCATACCTCCTCACTTCAAATCCGTCCCTCCCTTCCCCAACCACTGTATTACAGTCAAATAAATAATACTATGACTATCATGTGTTTGCATCGAAACCGATTACTGGCTCTAGTTTTTCATATATGGTTGCTACAACCACAGGGACGGAAGTGACGGCTTCGAGTGTGAGTGCATCAATTGTTATACTCCACTTCCCAATAATTGTTTCGCGCAATTTCGTCGAAGTGGTTAGTTTTTCCATGTTAACTTGCGATTTACACTCATAATATTCCGACAAAGTGACATGTAAAAGTCTGCAATGAAACAAATCTGACGATTTCAAAACGACGACGACAAATCGGATGCTGGGATTGTATGCAATCATGACTTTGCTGAGGGTCAGCATTTCCTAATCGCCTGATAATAGGTCACCAGATATTGCTGTATCGCGGTGCAATTATCGATGTCATAAATCGCAATATTGGAATTGCAGTTTCATTTTTGCTATCATGAAACATAAATGTGTTTCACTAGTGCCATACTTGATGGACAGTAGTGACACGCCGAAAATATTTGCCGTAGACGCACCAAATTGCATTTCAAATGTGGAGTCTTGCCTAGCACAATGATCTGTGAATCGGCTGAAAATCCTGAGCTCAGATTTTGTTACGGAAAATTTGATGTGGCTCGTAATTTTTGATTCTTAAAATTACAACGTCCACCCATCAATGAAGAGAGTGTAGCGCAAATGTTTTTGCTATGAATGAAATGTTTGCTATGAATTTTTAGTTTTATTGGAAATGCGATAATTGGGAATCAGTCTCTAGTAAATTAACTCTGTCTCGTCATCATTAATCATTCAATCTTAAGATTGGTTGACTGTGACCCTACATTCTCCTCTATCCCCTGATCTTTTATGCTCTTGCAGCTCTTCTGTTTCATGTCCTGTTTTAGCTGGCCTACGTATTTGTCCCTCGGTCTTCCTCGTTAGGCTTTCCTTTCTATTTTCTCTTCAATTATGTTTCTATAAATCCGTGGTGTCTCAAAGTGTGGCCTATCCATCTGAACCTCGTCCTCCCGATAGTCCTACTCATGGTTGAAACCATTTTATTATTTTGTACACTTACTCGTTTCTCATTGTATCCTTCCGTTTAATCTTCTTCATCCGTCTCCAGGAACAAGTTTCAAAAGCCGCTGTCTCATCTAGTCCATCTTTTCAAAGGTCCCATCATAGAGTAAGCATATACTTACGCATGCATATACTCGTGTATGCTTACTCTATGGGTCCATATCTCTAAGCCATGTAGCGCAAAGCTTCACACGAATGTTTTCACGTACTGATTTCTTGCTGGTAATCTTATTTTATTTGAACGCAACTATTAGTCAATAGATTTTTCATTTTCAAAAATAAAAATCACGGCCGAAAATAAAAAAAATAGCTTTTACGCTACCGATAAAAGTCAGGAAGAAGTCATCGGAGGAATGATTTAGAGGGCCCGGGGGTGTCCCCCGAATTTCTACCCCTGCCTACGCCTTTAGCTTGACGATCTGTGTGTGAGAATGAAAGCACTCAAAAGCCGGAAGAGCGCTGAAAATAAAATAAGACGGGTGATTGATGCAATTTGTCGGGGAGGGTGGTTGCAAATAAGAAAGTAAACTAGCCAGATACTTACATATCCACACTCCCCCTTCTTTCTCTCCCAGTCAATTAAATTTTAATCCCTCCTTCCCCTTAAAAACCCAATTTCCCTCATCACAACCCTCTTTCGCAGCCAATAGCAAAGGCAACGGTGGACCAAAGCCCAAACTTATCCGGTTGTTCCTCTTTTATTGGGTTTCTGATGTAATATAAAGCAAGACCTGAAGCATTGATTTCTCTCCCTTTTCTAAAGCATATTAGTAACCACGTGTGTGATGTATACCTAGTACAAACCTTCAATTACCAAAATACATATCCACCCGTATCCCATATCATACCAAGGATTTTCTTATTTAAAATTTGACTGTAATGTGGATGTAGTTCATCGATTGGATTGTATTGTGTGCCATTATGGACATATTGCAATGAAGCGTTAAAATTACAGGCTACAAATGATATAAATATGTTGAAGGACTCATTCATGTCGACCAGTAATGTTTTTAGGGAGGCATGAAATAGTTAAGGTTTCTACCTCACGAGTTTTACTTTTTACGAGAAATTAATTGTACCATTACTCAAGAAAAATGTGAGAAAATTAGGTTGATATTATATTTTTCCGTAGCAATAATTGAAGAATCAAACGATGAATATCGCCAGAATGTCTTCTCTATTCTTAAGCATCAACTGCAGAAGAAAGGGCGATCATCCTTGTGCCAGTAATATTGAAAAAAGGTGCAGTTTTTCAACGCTGCGTATATTTCTAGTTTGCTCGAAAACAATGGTAAGAGAGGTATGAGAAGAGCTAGAGGTGGAAATAAAGGTAGGAGGCTAGTTGATGTAGTCGGTTAGTTTTGCGAATTAGGCGCTGGCTAGTCAATCATTGAAGGGATTGCAAGCTTTAGTAGGTGCATTTGAAAGATAGTGCGGGAAATACGGAATGAAGATAAGTCATCAGAAAACAAAAGTAATGTGACATCTTTGGAAAAAGAAAGAGAGGCTGTTCATAAAATTTGTAGGGCGAAAACAGGAGCAAGTAGAGAAATGTAATTACATACTTAGGTAGTCAGTAAGTTACAAGAAAATGGGCATAGTAGCAAGAACATTTTCACACAGACACAGCGTTCTCCATAAGGCACGTACTGTCAGCTAAATGTGGCACGATCTATAGTCGAACGAGTCCGGCCTTCCTCTCCCGCCGCGCCGCGGCATTTGATTGGTTCGCTGCTGCCAAACTTACGCTCCGTATGTTCACCTCTAGGCCACGTAGGCTACCCTTTCCAACGCCGCGCCAAAAATAAACTAGATACTTTTGGGAAATAATATTTGCACATTGAAAGACTCTTGAGATGCGCAGTTAGCATGCTGCATCGGACATTGTTTATTTTCCTGCTGATTTTGGCAGCGTCGCACTTGCGGCCTTATGGAGATTTACTCGGGGGAAAGGGGAGGAAGGAATCCTCTCCGGGGAGGAGCTAGAGGACCATATAGAGCGCGTGTTCAATTCCGATTCATTTGTCTCTCTCATACCTTCGCGCAATAATTTCGTTTATTTTTTCTCTTGTGGGCATTTCTTTACTCTGCCTCCACCTCCTCCTCTTTTTTGTATTCTCCCCCCCTCTTCTTCGCCTTCCTGTTTTTCATCCGGCTGCCTCCTCCTCTTGCGTCTCCTGCTCCCGATCCCCTCCTTCCCTTCCCCCCTCCCCGCTACTGCATACCTCCGACTCATCTCTTGCTGCCCCTTCCTTTTCTCCCCTCCCCCCTTACTCTCCTCTAGAGACCCAATCTCTCGCCTATATCACCAACATCGATTTGTTTGCACTGTATGTTTTTCTCGAACACCACCGCCGCGCCGACTCTTGCTACGGGCGTTCTCGGGGCAAGCTTTTAGGGTGTGTTATAAAGGTTGTGGTAAGGGTGAGGTAAAAAATTTAGTAAACCACCACATCCTAATTTCATTACAATCACAAAGATTTAATTTTTAGTTTTACGATTTACGATTTCAAATAAAAAATAACGTAGTTTAAGCAAACTTTTTACGCTACGTAATACAATAAATTGAATGCTATAATATTCTTTACAATATGGGATAGTTACTCATACCTGTGATGTACGTATCCTCAGTTCTAAAACCAATAATATTTCTCTGAAGATAACATCTTTTTATTTTTGAATAATTCATTATTTTAAAACTTGGCGGAGGACTGCGCCAGTTTTACATACCTGAATATATTTTATGGAAGGTTTATATGATATTTCATTTTTATATACCTACAATTTACCACAAATGTAACACATTCAGCATTGTGAAACGGGAAATGAGCGGACATTCAAAAACAACTGTTGGGAAGCAATATTTATGACTTGCTTACTTGAAATATTTAGGGACTTTTGACGATTTCTTTGGTAATAATCTGTCAGAACGCTTTCCTATGTACCAAAATTCGGGAGAATCCCGATTTTTCTCAGGACATGTGACAACCCTATGTGTTATGCATGTGTACGATGGAGATGGGGGAAGTAAATAGGGGATGGTGATAGGAAGAGAGGGGAATAATGGGAAGAGGAAGGGGTGGAGGAAGGAAAAATATGGGGGAAGAGAGGAATGGAGTGGGGTGGAGAGAGGGAGATTTGGGATGTACGAGCCATCTCCTCTTTTATGTTTGTGTGTGAGTGTGTGTTTGCGCGGTACCACCATCATTTATTTTAATGAGGTTGATGCCGTCGCAGACCATCCTTACCTACCACCATCCCATCGTTTCTCCTCCCCCATCTTTTCTACGTTCCCATGTTATGCCGAAAACCGATGTCATTGCATCTCCCACTCCGGAATGTCCTCCTCCTACTCATCCTGTTTATTCTTCTTACCTCCTCCTCCCACTATTCCAACTCCACACTCAATGGAAGCTGAACGCTATGTTTCGATTCGTTGTCCTCCTCTCCTCTGTATGGCTACTTTCTTGTGCCCTCGCTTCGGGCCTGACTCCTTATTATGGGGGTTCCACAGGGGCTTAAGACTAGAGGTGATTGGAATGATTATTGTTTATGGATAGAGATGCGTGAAACTTTGTATACTTGTTCTTATTAGTGATATCTTTAGAGAAAAGAGAAAAAATGGTATCATACTGATTTTTTTGTAACCCAATGCTATATAACACGTAGCCTTGTAGCACGGGACATATATTCCGTAATAATTCTATTACATGTGCACAAATTATCTTCTAAACCCGAAATAATACATTTCATGTTTTTTTTTTAAGGTTTTTAGCAAATTACAAGATGTGGCGCCGAGTCAAAGATTCGATAAAACGTATTTAAATTTTATTTTCGCGTAAATTTCCATCACTGCACCGAAAACCCAAGGCTTTAATTAAGGCAAATATGTAAATAATTCCTCTTGTGTCATTTCCATTGCTACGTCTACCTATGGTGAGTTCCAACGTATGAACAGATTACTTCATTATGAAATGTGGTTCTAAAGTATTCTTTTGACATACTTGAATTTAATGTTAAAATGTGCGCTCAATGACCCACGATTACCACTCAAGCCACCTTAAACGCATCACTTCCGGTCCTGAAGGACCTGTTTTTTCTTACAGTTTAGATGAGTAAGCTCACTCTTAAGTTCGGGCCTAGTCTCCATAGCTTTACTCTCTCTGGCCTGAATCATTTTGCAAGCAATAAAATGTTTGTGATATGCTTTTAAGTTTATCGTTCTTCGACGGATTATGTCATTTCTCTGTTATTGCCTGCCTCTGCTGGGGGATGGAAACTAACCTCTCTTTTTGTTTGATAAATCACATCGCTTAGTCACTTTGTAAGCTCCCCTATCCAGTAGAATACCAGCGATGATCATGCATCCATGCTTACGAATCATTAGACCAGTCATCAAACGGCGCCAGTCCTTTACATGAAGTGGAACATAGAATTGAATGAATTTCTCGGAGCTATTCGTGCTTGCTACATGATTTCTGTACTGCTCATTTATTTGGCATGCGGGGGTAATTTACTGCACTTAAAATGCACCGTCCTCGATCGATACATTGCTGTAAAAATTATATTTCAGTGATGCTGCAGCTTACACTCAATCGTCCCGGGTTTGAATCTGCTCGATGGTAAAAATAAGTTGCCATGAAGGCGCGTTTTTATTTTTTCTGCGATTTGGGAATAGAAAGGTGTATATTTTAACGGTGGAAATAGGTGTCAGCACACTTAATGATATTTGCCTCTGATAATTAGTGGAGTGAATGTCGCCTTCAAACAAAATATTAATGACCCAGATGTAGTTCGAAGATCTAACCGTCGAGTTTGTTAAGGATAACGTTTACGAGCTGACCCTTGAAGACCGTTTTACGTTTGCAGTATAGATTAAGATAAAGTGCTTGTTAGTGCCCATGTACCGAAAAAATAAATTTTCGCATTTGCCGTGCCGTGCCGCGTATGCCGTGGCTTTCGAGTCAATGCTTCCATGTGCTATTTACGCAGTGTTTATCCACGTGCTGTTTTATTCGCCCATAATTGCTTAATGGGCTACGATGTCAATGTTGGGTTTGTACGTAGGAAAACTACTGTGGATAAGTTGGTACTTGGTGCGCTAAGCCTGTTTGGAAATGCGTAAGACCAGGATATTTTTTGTTATTATATTTTGTAATTTCTTCCTTCACGAAGATTTTATCTAAAAACTCCTAAATCCTACTATATAAATTGCTGATAATGATAAATCACGGAGTATTCTCTTTCTAAATCCCGAATATAGTATTCTCTTTTCATAGCGTCCTTCATTTGGTTTTCAATGTCCCTTCTACACTTATACATTCCCTCCCAAACTGCATTTATCCAACTTTTTAGTTGTTATCTTAATGGCGTATTGCTCACCCAATTCCTCTGTATATGACCGTGTTACTCATTTTATATGACCATTTGGTGTTTTAAATTCCCATTCAACGCAAAATTTCTTACCCCGCTATTCTGTTTTGGCCCAATTTTCCAATATCCCATTAATATGATCAATAGAATGCATCATAATATTTTCACGCTCCGATTTCTTCGTCGCAGGAAGAAATTTAGCGGGGAGTTAAACGATGGGTGGCGTTTGGGTGTGTCGCTGGCGAGTAAAATGATATTCAGAACGGGAAAATTACGAGTCACAATTCGCTCAGGGGGATTGATCAGGCAGTAACGGGATTGATACATCCCTCCCGAGGCGAAGTGGAGATATCCCCGCCGGGTTATTGGAAGGGAAACCATAACCCCTCCCTACGAAGTATCAGCGCAGCTTCCCATCAGATGGCCTTATTTTCTCTCCGTTTTCCCCTTCCTTGCATCCTTCCCCCATTCCCTTCACCGATTACTTCCTCGTCCTTCCCTGTCCACTTCAATTTCTCCTCTCCCACCCCTGCTGTGTCTCCCCCTCTCCGTTTTCCCCATCATCTTAATGCCCCCTTGCTCACACAGCTGAAACCTTCAGGGCCCGGCAAGGACGTAACAGCTCCCGTTTCAGGCTTCTCACTGTATCCATTCACCTCCTTAGCCCCATCATTTCCAATACGCACTTCCTCGTATTTTCGGTACTTTTTCTCCTTCAGGACTGGTTTGGGAATGTTTCTTTTTTTTTCTTCCTTTGAGGGCTTGGAGTTGAAGGGTGAGACTAACTAAAAGGGGAACCCATATCTTTGCTGCAACTCCCTCTTCACCCTAAGTTTTTGGTTAACAGCGTTAGGTTCGCTCTCATGGCGACGGGAATTTTCAAGGTTCTGGTCGTAGAAAAGAGACAGTAGGACTTTCAGCGGAGGTCATGGGTGTAACTTTCGAGACTTCGCTCTACCCAGGAGTACGAGGAAAGCCGTCACTTATGCCGATAACTGCATTTCGGCGTTGTAAGATTTGAATTGAAATTATACGATCACCTTACGCCAGGACTGTATGGTCTAGCTTGGCAAGCAGAGCGCTAGGCTACAGGACTGGCGGATGTTCTAGGTCCAAATTCAATTGATGCATCTAGACAGACTTTATTTGTTTTCTAATACAAGGCACTCCTGGGAAAATAATTAGCCTAATGGAAAGTAAGTGACACCTCTGACTTATAAGTGTGAATTACTCTATTCATAACACTTAGAATGCAATGTTGTTCTGCCCAGCTGTGCTGATGCTTGTCAAATCGACACGACCATCGGGTAGAGAGCCATGGCTATAGCTTGCGTGGTGACCAGCGAAAACTTTTCATTTTTACCCGGTTGTGGTTACGTTTACTGACGCCTTATATAACAGTATTTGTTATTTACTTCTCCACCAATCATGCAAAAATACCTTAGTGCATGTGGAACATCCTCAACGAAAAGGCTTCTCTCTTCAACTTCTTCGAACTCGTATGATATACTATATACCCCCGGGATCTTCCTTCCCAGTGGATCTTTTACCTTCTTCGGTTCTTTCCGGGGTATCTATATATTGCAGCCAATTCCCAGTTATCGTCACTCATACCCTGATGGCGGCAGCCGATTACGCTGCCGAAACTACGGTCATGGACCCAATTACCCGGATGGAAACCCGAGAAGCCTTCATGCACTCTATTCACCGGGAAAACCTGAAATCTTTTCTCTGTATATACTTTTCACGTGCTTTTCACTGGGTAAGATCATTAGGTCCCAACGTTTCAATAGCCTTTGAGTTAGCTATTGAAACGTTGGTACCTATTGATTCAACACGGAGCGAAACTCATGAAAACTATATTAATTCTATTCGTCGGGAAAGCATTAAATCCTTCAAAAGGAAAGATACACGCGCGGGGCTGATTAGAATTTATTAGTCGTTAGTTTTAATTTTGTTGTAATTAAGATTTAAATCCTGGCTTTAAACAAGTTGCGCTGATGTCCTCAAGCCGCAAAGAAGACGACTGATCTCATGGTTTCATTTAAGGGTTGAATTTCATGGTGTAGGTACAAATTTCATTATGCGGGGCATTTAACCTCTTTGTTTCCGAAGAATGCGTTAACGGGCACGTGATAATCTCGTCATCTTTTCATCACCTGTGGCGTGTGATCTCCTTTCCCTCCTCCCCGTTCACTCGCTTGCTCACTCGCCATTGTTCTCGGAGCGGAGTTATTCACGGCATTGCCCTCATCCACATCCAACTAAAGGCGCTTAGCTCCACCTTCTCCTCTTCCTCTCCGATTTGCTACCCCCGCACCGATGTGATGCTGGGGGAACACCCTGCTCTCACTCCAACCGTCGTCGTCCAAAAAAAATAACTATACAGTCTCGCTCATCTCACGCCTAATTCTCCGCAGATAATCGCTGTCGCCGTCCATAAATTACGTCACGCCCAGTTACTGTCCTCAAAAACCTTCTCCCACCTTTTTTGTCCGGGCCGCGGCAGTGTTTTACGGGTCGTCTCGGTAATTGGCGGGAACGTTGCGCCGCGAGCATTTACTGCAATCCTCCTACCTGAGCATCAACACGACTATCATGTATAGAATTCTGAAGATGGGTGGTGATGGTTATGGCAAATTGTGAATGCCATTTTTTCGTTCTTTTGTTATAAAATACACAGCTAAACTGATAAGTGGCTCCTTTCTGTTCGTCGAATTGAATAGCCAGAATTATTCTATTAAAAAATTGGAATGGTATTTGAACAGGGAAAAGTAAATAGTACCATAAGTGCTGCCTTTTATTTTTTTGCTGTCTTTTCACTACGTTGATGACATTATTTCACATTGCCCTTTAAAATAGGCTAATTTAGGCTTTTTGGCTGGCTGGCAGTTATCGCGGACATTTTCTGCACTCGTACCTACCCTTCGAGACGGATCTCGTTCACTTAATTCTGAAGCTGGGTGGCGTGGATCGTGACACTTATTGACTGCACCTTTGCGTTCTTCGGATTGAATAGATAGTGTGGTTACAAAAAAAGAGTCGTTTCAGGCGTGATCTGGTGGAATATAATAATTGATGAAAATTGACATTTTTCTTTGCTTAAGTTAGTGTGGTCCCAGTAAAAATCGATTCAAAGTAGAATTTTTTCAAGTTTACTTTAATCTTAAGAATACAGTTTTCAATTATTCTTTGAAGACAATTCTAAGGTCTATCCTTCATTCTGTCCTTTCCAGTTGATTGATTTAAGAAAACATTCATATCTACGTATTGTATAATGGTGCCTTATTGTAAATCTATCCCTTGGTGCTGCCCAGGGCATTAAAAACTGAATTGTATGTAACCCCTTATTATAATGTGAAGCTGTGTACGTTGGGAAAACAGGCCGTAAATTTGAGGAAAGAGTGAAAGAACACGAAGCATGTGTAAGAAACAATAAATCAACGTCACAATTTGCACAACATTTGTTAGAGAAGAACCACTCCAGTGACTTTAAAATTGAGGTATTGCATGTAGAAAAGAAAGGGTACAAATTAGACGCATTGGAGAAGTTAGAAATTTTAAATTGTGTACGCTCCAAGCAGAATATTGTCATCGACTTTTTGTACAACTCCCACTCACCCCTCCTAAATCTCCCATTTCCCCCCTCCCAAACCTCCTATTAATCCTAACAACCCAGATGGGAAAAAACCCTCCCCTTCACTCCACCCTCCACCTTCACAACCAAACATGTAAAGGTATTATGGTTTGTTTTGTTATGGTTTGTTGTATGACTAAGTACCCCTCCTTCCACACTCCTTCACCTCAGAAGAGTGCTCCCTACGGGGATTCTTTTTCCCCCTCCATTTTTCCTCAAGTACGCGATACCTCCCTGACCCAATCCCAAACTCCTCCCCCCCCTACCTTCCTTCCCTCCAAACCTCCCCCCCCCCTTCCTGAGGGCAGTATATTACACCATGTTTTTGTAGTCTTCACCTGAAGATGACGTTATAGCACGTCGAAACCCGGGTCGTGAAAATAAATTATCATTGTGGAACCACAAAGTTTTTCATTTATAAAGTTCATTGTTTAAATTAATCAATATTTCGACTCATGTCATTAATATTAGTGTACTATTATTTTTGTACAGGATTTAGACTAAAATGTATTCCGTGAAACAGAAAACTGAGGTTAGTATGCGATTATTTTGTACTATTTATATAGTATAGTTTTGTTTGCCACAAGTTCTTCGCTGGTATCAGTGTACATTATGAATTATAAGGGTGAATATGAGAGGTAGACATTTTAGACACACGCGCGTCGGTAATTCTCCGGTGAAATTCATTGTCTGGAAAAGTCTTTGATCTTATTTTTTGTAATGCATTTCTCTTTATGATATATGAATATGATGGCTGATTTGAATCAATTAATAGTAACTTAATCTTAATACCAAAGCAGAAATAACTCAGAAAAAGCATTTTCTGTTCCTCTGTTTTGACTTATAGTGGAATGTGACTAAAACAATTGATTACTCCTTGTATACTAGCCCATTCATGCCAAAAATTATACCCGAATTGTCGTGTTTTTCCGACCAGTTATCTTTAAAATTTTATTTTTAGGAGGATCAAGGAAAAGCGAAATCGCATTGGATTTGAAAGCCAGGCGCCGGGAATCCGAAGCTAACATCCGTTAGGCCCTTGGACGTTGCAAATGTATTATGAATGGCCGACATATCGCAGGAACTGTTTGCCTCGTAAATAACCGGGGGTGCCAAACGCGAGACGTCTCAAGTCGTTCGAACGCCGGGAGGGGGAAAAAATACGGGTAGGGCAAACGAAAGCAGGCGTGGACGAATAAGGTTCATGGTTTATTTAGCATTTCTTATGAATAAAAGAAGCGAGGGGCAAATGTGTTGGAACAAACTGCATGTACTACATTGGTGGGAAAGATTGAGGGAAAGTTAAGAGGAAAGAAGATACAGTAACACTCTCTATATGACCTCACCCGAAAAAGTGTCTCATCAATAATCCTGAGCGGTAGGTAATGTCAGGCGTGGAGACGTCATAACTATGGAGATGGAAGAGTTGGTACCACACCGTTTGATGCATTTATGTTTTTGTTTAGCAACATTCTAAGTAAACGGAAAAAATATTCGCTCATTATTTTCTGGGTCACGGCCGGATTGAGATACCTTTTGGTACAAAACATCTTGAGGATGTATTCATGTAAGGTATTTCGCTTCGATATCAAACTGATAGCATACGTGCATTTAATTAAATGATGATTTGTCCTTCCTCAAATGTCAATATGCTTCATTTTAATTGGCCGCGGTCTCAAGATCTCTTCCAGTGTTGAAATTTTGCCTTACCAATTTATTATTTTAATTACGTGCATAAATTCTACAACAAGTTTATTTAAGTCAAAATCCTTTACGTTAGGATGCAAATTATCCTTCATTATAATCTTCCTTGCTAGATATTGGAGCTTGGCATGACTTTTAACTGCAAGAACTCTACACAGGTTTTTCTTCCACTCCTATTCCATTCGAAATTGCATCATCCATGCATCTCATTTAATTAACAAATTTGATTCGAATCTGTGAAGTCGCTGATGTTTAATTCCATACACAATTGTACATATCTGTTCGAAATTGGCATTGCCAAGATGTATGTTGGCCTACGTAGGGCGTACTTTACAAAGGAGTCGATATTTTCAAACCTTACGATGAGATTGCGATATCAATCTTATGCCTGTTGCTCACGGTAAAATTTTCCATAAAACAGTTTTATAAAAATTTTTATTGAAAGTTTTATGAATCGTACGTAAAACGTACTAGCTTGCTCACGGTAAAACTCAAGAACCTTATAAGAGGAAAATCGAAGCAGTACTAATATGAACCGCTATGCCGTAAATGGCGCTATCATCGGGTATACCTTGAGGTTAAACCTTTCTCCATTCTCTAACACACGTTGCGGGGCGAGTTTCAGTGGAAGGAGGGAAGAAACCTTAATAACTCTATGGAAGAAACTGTGTAGGAGAGTTGTATATATGCTAGAGAAGCAACTGCTCGATCGCTGCGCCACGTACAGTGGATAAGAGGAAACGGCATTATTTCACAAGATGGCGGAGAGGAAAAATCGCACTTCTCAGGTTTGAAAGTTTCCCATTTCTAAAGTAGTTGATGCATTGTTGTGTTGAAAGTGTTAAACAAATTTACAAAGTTTGCATAATAAGTGAGGTGAATTTGGTATCGATATCTCTGTTTAAAGTGGGTGAAAATCGCGAAAAAATGTGCGAGACGAAAGCTCACCTTCGCGATGAGCGGAACATCTCATTGGTTGTTGCATAAAACGGTTTTATGGAAATAGAACCTGTCCTAATCCGTAAAACGTTTTATAAAACTCGGTTTTATAAAACGGTTTTATCGTTAGCAAGCTCATTTTTATAAAATTAGTCGGTTTTATAAAACGTTTTACCGAAAATTTTACCGTGAGCAACAGGCATTAGGATAAATCAGATAAACTTAGATGAAATTTTTGCGTTAAATCCTAGAAAAATTTCGACTGTTGCATTAAAAAAAGAGGATTTGCCAAAGATATGACTTCAAAACCGTCGTCCACAGCCTTATTTACAAGTTTCGGTCATCTTTAGTCCTTCCTCAAACATCGCAATCAACTTCTTCGCTTTTAAGCTCAAATGTGTGAGCGAAAAACGCGCTCGTGGTGTAATTGAAAAAAACTTAGTGCGTTTTCTCATTAATTGTGTGGTGCAAAACCTGACTTATTTGGTTCCATAATTTTGTTTTTTTTTATGTTCAAAATCTTAATATAAAAAATTGGCGAGGAAAACTATAAATGCTATAATTTCTTCACAAAAATGTGAGCAAGGTCCATAATAGTGGGATAGAGAAGATTTTAACTTAAAACTCTAAAAAGAAGAAGAGGAAAACTAAGGGAACGCATTTTGGGTCACAGCAGTCTCTTGTAAAAAGTACTAGAATGACAAATGAATTGGAAGAGTTATCGTGGAAGACCATGAATATGGAATGCATGACGCAAATTATCATCATCGGGAGTCATCAATTCCAAGATTAATTTTCTGTAGCTTTCCACTACGCTCTCATACCAGCCAACCACTTCGTTTCTACAAATGCTTCACAATGACGTCCTTCATCATGTATTCCGTTCCTGGTCTTCCTCTGTGATTGTTTCCATTAGTTCTCTTCCATCGTTGTTTTCAATGAAGCAAATTATGCGGGAAATTATCATGTAGACTTTACGTAAAAATGAAATGGCTAGCTGAGAGAAGTGTGGAGAGCCGTAGGGAATCAATCTTGAAATCGATGATTGCTGATGATGATGGTAGTCGGGGGTAGTTTTCTTGAAGCTCTCTCACGTATGCTACCTATACATAGTACTCTCCCCTAATACTATCGTTTCTAGCCTTGCTGTGAATATTCTGCTATCCAGGGGTTCTTTTCTCGCCCCTGTCCCTCGATATCGTTTGCCGTTCTGGACCCTCTCCTTCTCCCATTTTCTTCCCCCTACCTCGCTCTCAATCTTCATTCTGGAACGTCCGAGAGTTCCCTCTCCCCTCACCTCTTTTCCTATAAACCATCCCCTGCCATTCTTTTGGGACGGGAGATCCCAATTCCGGAAAAAAAACCCACTTCATGGAGGCATTTCGCACCCTCCATCCCCTATCCTAAGACCCTCCCTCCCTCCCGAAGTACACCTTCTTCTTGAGCTCTCTTTATCCACCCACCCTCGCTCACCACTCCTCCTCCCCTTAAGTCCCAGTTCCGATTGGCTAAGGAAGCATGAAAGGAAAGGTGGAAGGAAAAGGGGGCGGAGATGGGGATGAAGGAGAGTGAGATCGCGGAAGTCCACTCTTCTTCCCCTTGCCCCCTAAAACCTCTCGTATTCCTCCCTCTTCTTAGATATTGTGGACCTCTTCCGCCGGACCATTCCCTTCCCAAACCCTGGTCTCCCCATCCGAGGACCCTGTTCCTTTACCACGGGCTCCCTACTATGTTTGCTTGAAAGTTATATAGAAAGAAAGGCATATTTTGTAAGAGTGAGAACAGTTTCACCCAGATTTTGGAAAGATTGAGTCTGTTAAGCGCAGGGATATGCGAGTAACTTTTTGTTCCTTCTTAATCATATGCTGGCCTTAATCACGTTTGATTATCCTCCTCCATCGTTGTCATGATTTTATGCATCAATTTCGCATTTTCTGGGATAGTGCTGAGTACTTTGTTTGGCTTATTGTTCAAATCATATACAAGGCTTTCTCCAAGACTCTCATTCTTTTGCTGTTAAAAACGTCTGTAAATTTTCAAGTATTCCATTATATTAATATTATTTATAACTTCTTAATATTAAGTGTCCTTCTCTTCATCAGCTTTTTCCTAAGTTAACAATTTTTGTGAAGGTCTTTGCCAAACAATTAAGCGAAATCCTGAATTCTCTTAATCAATGTACTCATGAAAACTATTTGGAAACACACACTCTCATGGATATTTTTGTCCTTACTTTGATATTTATTCCTTTGCAGAACCGTTAACGTTAGAATGAGAGCATAATATATTCGCCAGGACAGGCTGACTTGCGATAAATATAGCCTTTTGGGATTAATCCAAAGACGGAAAAAGTATCAAGTGGCTGAGCACAGTTGAGACGCGACGAGGTATCTCTTTTACTTAATTTTTTATTTGCAGCATTTCGAGAATTGTTTTTGGTTTCAATTCTGGCGGCTGATTTCTTTAATTTTCTCGTGATGAATTTGGCTTTTTATAAGTCGTTGAAAATATTAAATAGATATAAATCTGTTAAATTACGAGTGAAATATACACTGGAAAATAGAAGCCAAAAGAGCACTGGAGAGCATAAACGAATTCTGGTTTATTCCGTGTGGATATTCCAATTAGTTTCAATATTTCTTTTAATTTTAGTGTCAACACTCATGTATTCTTTCACAATCACATAATTATGGTAATTAACATTTAGATTTTATGCGGAAAATGCAATTGTAACGTCTGGGTGAATGTTACACGCTTTGATTAAAAGGTGATAAAACAGGGAAATTCGGAGTTGAAAGCTTAGAAAACATTATTTTACTACGCGAAATATATATCCCCTAAAGTACGGGAAAAACCTTAAGGGCTCACATTAGAGATAGTGATAGGATATGTGATTGGGAGTATAGCTTAAAGGTGGAGCAAACAAAAGTTTTAATTACTTCTGAATAGAAGAATTTGGTAGTTTTGCTTACTTATGCCTCATTACAATTGTAATTCAAAAATCTTCTTATAAATCAAATCAAATTGTGACTCAATCGACCTTATTTTTCTGGATTCTCCGTAGATTTGAAGAGCTTCCATTTCAATTCATTCAAATCAATCTCCTAACAATACTGTCATCCCTCATTGGTTTCAGATCCCATTTTAAAGGAAAATTAAGTAATTGAATACTTTTGACGGAACTTGCTACCGTATTGAACCGAATATTTTCTGTTATCTTTACGGCATTTTACTGGAGGCCTGACCTTATTTCAGTTTGTTTGCGATTAAACGATCTACCAACATCATTGAATGATGTTGATAAATCTTTAAGATTAAGATCATTTGATGGACTTGCTCTTTCTTTTCGAAGAAATAATTAATGGTAAAAGTCAATGCTTAATTTATGTTTTTACGGTGAATCTCCCGGGTGAATGTCTCTCTTGTTTGTTTTCCACCGAATCAGGTCATTCATTTTCTCCAACATTTGGTGGTCGAGTCACAAATCCAACACCCGAAAGACTCAGTGGATAGATAATACGAGGTATTTCCAATGATTTCTAAAAAAAACTTATAATTTTTGCGAGTTTGGAAACGGGCGGTGGCGTTCGCGATGCTTGGTGATGGGGATTCAGGGGAACTTCTTACGATGGCCGGACGTTGATGGCACCGTCAAGGACGATGAACGAACCTTGTCTAAGTCTAATTTTTACGTCACGCTTCGTCAACGACTGCCAATCAGAAGAGAGCCTTCTTTTCAGTATTTAAGAAATTTCAGTTTTAGATATACCAAATTACTTTTTTACTTTTCAATGAAGCATATTTAACCTTCATGTAGGAATATTTTTCAGTATATTTACCGATTATACATATTTTGTTGGTGAAATATAAAAAAATAAACAGCTGCTTCGCAAGGGTTTAGAATTCTGTTTTCAAAAATGATCAACAATTGGCGCCGATACTCTCGTCATTCGTAATTCACCACTCCTTGACGGGAAAAAGACGGAAAACTCTTAACGCCACCGTCCGTTTCCGTCTCGTCAGGAAACATCGATCGTGATCCCGCCCTCAAGACATCAAAAACCATTGGACTCGAGAAATAAGCTAACAATGGCAACGCTGTTCTTATATCATCACGTATCCCAGTTCCCATGTATCTACTCTCAGCGTCCTGCCAGGCCCGTCGCCTCCTCAAGTCATCCCTCTCCGGGAAGACCATCAGGGCAGGCGGGGACTACCAAGTTTATCGCTCCCCAGCGAGACTCGGTGCAAGTAGAGAGATTGGGAAGGGGCGAGTGAGTAGGAGAAGGGAATAAGATCGGCTGGGGGAGGGAGTAAATAAGAAGATGGTGGGAAGCAAGAGAGGGCACAAGAAGAGGGTGTGTGGGAGTTTCGGCCATAGGGACGGTCGGGGGGGGGGGGGGGGAGATTTATGTGAATGTGCTGGGGGGGGGGGGAGGGGCAGGGGAGTTTGGGTGTTACAGCGCGGGACCCTTGCGTCTCAGGGAATCGGTTTTACCACGGGCTGTATGCTGAGGGTGCCTCACTCCCCCCTCTCTTCATTGCGTGGGCGAAGGAGTGTGGGGAAAGGGTAGATGGAGCGGGAGGGTTGGGGGCTGAAGACCCATTATGTCATCCGAGGAAAGAACGGGGGGAGGCGGGCGTGGGTCGGTTGAGCGCAAGAAATTCTCCAGTTCTCTCAGAGTGGTCCTGAATGTAAATGGGGACATATCGCACACAAGAGTTAGGGGTAATATTTGAGTACGGTGTCGGAAATTCCACGTACCATGCTTATTAGATAGATTTCAACTATAAATTCATGGAAAGGGCATGGCGACGCGTAAAGGCTAGCTAATGACGAACGCTATAGACGAACTCGATCGGACCAATGAAAACAAGTGTAGAATTGTACCTTGGGGTTTCTTTCCAACTTGTTTAATTTTGGGAAATTCCACAAAGTAACGCCCGACTCCATTATCCTATTTATGATTGTAGTCTTCATATTTCATTACCAGCAAATCTCTTCTCTCTTGTCCACGGTTTTTTTTAAATTCAAGTTGTTTGAAGCTCTGAGCCGCTGGTTGTATTTTTTATAGCGAAATAGATGACTATAGGGTGCTCCACATTTTTAGTTGACAGCATGCGCTCTTATGGAGATTCCTTTCCCATGTATCTCTCCTATTCCTGTAAGGCAGTAGATACCAAATTGGTAGGTACATACATGTAAGGTATGTACAATGTTGCTAATAGCAGCAGAAAAATTAACCTACTTAGTAGTGCCATGAAGTTTGCTAACAGCACATTTATGAGTTCCAATTTGTATATATTATTCCCTAAAGTAATTTACTTAATATTCATATTTGAAATAAATTACTTTATCCTTTTTAAATATTTTTTCTCTTAATTGAGAATTTTTCTCTTAATTGCACTACGCATTTCGTCAACTCATTTCCCGTTCGCATAAGGTACTCCCTTTTTATCATGGTTATCAAATAAAAGGATAAGAATTAGCAATGCGAATACCCGGTTGGCACCGATCACGTTAACTTTCTCTACCGTGGTTAACTAACCATGGTTATCTATCTATAATAGTTGTTTTCTTCCATCGGAATGCACGTTAGTTACAATGGTCAAGTGATCAATTGTCATCATATTCGTTTCCGGAAGGTGATGATAAACAAATATAATGCACTTTAAAGGTAGTGGATACCAGTTGTACATTTGTGATTAAAGACAGGTGCGAATGCGGGTAGAAATTACAACTTTATGCAAGGGTAAGTAGCTAGTAAAGCGAACCGGGTGAGTGTAAGAAGGGAAGTGGTCGAATGAGTGAAGTCACAGGAGTGGCGGTTCCTCTTGTCGGATTGGAAGGTCCGCCAATGCACTTCGATTTATCTGTGTCGGCGGAAAACTGATGGAGGGTGGGTCGATTTTTTTATGCGTGTGCTTTTTCTGCCATTTTTCACGGGTTCTTCGACAGGACGCGTTTACCTTCACGATGACCAAAGCTACCATAACAGTCTCCCCTCGTACACCGTAGGCGCTGTCCAGTTCGGTACACAGGCAACGGAACACGTTGATTAAGGCATTTTCTGATCATGGAGTGGTGGAGACTTCTGGGAAGATTTGATGAGCGTGACTAGCGGTGATGACATTTTTCCTTGCGCATGTATTTTTATCGCCTACCCCCCATGGCTCGTCATGAGGAATTTATTTATCACACAACTCACGGATTTTTCTGCATTGAATTAGTGCCTATTTAAGCTACTTTCTATTTTTGTAAGTGATGCCAATTCAGAAATTCATTCGTGGTATTTTTGACTTCGTCAATGTTTCGTGTGCTCTGCCTCTGGTAAGTGTACTGTGTTTTGCAATTTTCTTCCTACTAATGTACTGCTACTCTATCACTTTCATGGAAGAAACTGGCATCAATTTCTCACCATATGGGCTCAACTCACTGCTGTGGAAGTTCTGGTCCTCTTAAAACTTTGTTTTGACGATAGTTCACCGGGAATATGTTTTCATCTGCTACTGGCAGAACGTTACAAATGTATCTCGTTTCAAAATGATTTAAATCAACGTCTAACCCCGAAAATGTGGAAGTGCTCACCATAAGTGTTCTTTAAACAAATATCTTAGTAAAATTAATCTCATTGTAGTCCTGGAAAAGAAAAGTGTACGTACTTTTTCATCGCTGCTAGATTATTTTGGTTTATATTTAGTGCCCCTATGAGTAAAGCTGTGCCTATGATGATTATAAACACCGCAATCACAATCCTCTGGCAGAATTGGCACTCTTGATTCATCTTTGAGCATTTTACGTTCCACAATTCTGTTTTTGCCGAGAATATTTATTGCTGTCGACGTCGTTACAGTTTATAAATTATTCACTGAAAGAGATGAGTATTTTTTTTAATACGCCGAAGGAAGTTCGTATGTATTATCTCATTTCGGAACTTCTCATAAAATTTCGCTCGCAAGGTACAAAATCGTGATTATTTTTGCGTGATCACCAGATGCACCCGAAAAACCAGCTACTACTATTTTACTACTTTTCTCCCCAAAAACAAAATCGCGATTTCAGTTTATGAGAGAGAGAGAGAGAGTTTTACGATGGGCACCAAAAGTCAGGTACTTTCCCGTGTTCACCGGGTTATCTCTCGGCAAGACCCAAGACCGTTCTGACCGTTTTATCGCCACATCGGCGCATTGGGGCTTTATCGTTTCTCTCGGATTTCTCAGACGAATAATATTAACCGAGGGATACGAAAGGTCGAAACGTAAATTTCGCACTTTTTATTTTACTTCGTGACCCCGTATCCCCTTAACTTTGCCCCACAGCATCAGCGACGCGAGCTTCGGGTTGGCGTGTTGGCTAGAATATTGGGTAGCATGTTACCTAACAGAAAATAGAATTGCGTTACCAAAGATACATAGGAACATGATAAATTGTACCTTTGATAGTGATGTAAAATATTGAAATAGGTAGCGTTACCAATAATGGTGGGGAAAATTACCAAGTAGGTATCTTTTAATCTTCGTGATGAGTAAATTGCATGGTTACATCGCCGGCGATTGATTCTGTTCGTACTTTTTCAAGAATATTGTAGCATTGCCAATCTTAATGGAAAAGACGAAAAATAGTCATTCCATGTGTTAATCTGAGGTGCTCGGTTGAGGTTTGGTTGAGGTGCACTGGCGTCATTTATCATAATATGGTGAAACGTGAGCATTGAACTTATGCAACTGTATCCCCTTAACTTTGTGCCGCAGTTAAATTACGCTAGGATCTGGTTGGTGTGGTCGCTAGAGTACTGGCTTCCCATTCCGAATCCCCGGGTTCGAATCCTGGAAAGTGGCGGAGATTTTTCAGTGGAATCCCGATCCCTACTATGGTTCTACGTGGAGAGTACTGCAATTACAGTACTCCATCCGTCAGATGGGACGTTAAACCGTGGTCCCTCTGGCGACTTCGGTTTACAATAGGCTGACGCCAACGCCGGGGTTTTCTCCACCCTTCATACATTCTCCAATAATCCTTCCCTC
Organism: Pyrrhosoma nymphula; assembly: GCA_963573305.1. Lineage (NCBI taxonomy): Eukaryota > Metazoa > Arthropoda > Insecta > Odonata > Coenagrionidae > Pyrrhosoma > Pyrrhosoma nymphula. The sequence continues at coordinate 63,436,468 of OY754330.1, read as the reverse complement.
ACCAACCTAACTTTAATGGCGCAAATTAACTTATTGTTAGTTGTCGGGTGCCTCCCCAAATGACCTGCAACGGTGTAAAAATCGGGTGATGTGCACGAGACGTCCAATGGACTTGTGAACAATATGGTGGAGCAAATGTTGTTTGACCAATCTCTGTGCGTTTGCTCTGCTCAATTCAGGAAAAAAATTCCCTGTAAAATCACTGATGAAGTGAAGAACAAAATATTGATGACATCATAGTTAATTCTTGTTCATGACTTTCTGTGCTGATTATATATATCGTTGACTTGAGTTATTGATCTTTTTGTAAAGATGGCTATAATCGATTTGCGGTGTAAGTTGATCTCTAATCAAGGTTACAGGCAGGAAACATAAAAGTGTTACCTATGTCAGAACTCGTGCCATTTGGGGCAGCTTATAAGTGTGTTAAACTTCAGAGTAATGTGAACTGCGAAGGAATATTATTATGTTATTCAGAACATGCATTCAATTTGGCTATCATTTTTCCAGCTGTGAAACTTAAATTGTTATTGGACGTTACGTCGTTGTCGAAATTAGCCACTTTTGTGGATGCCAAGCAAGAAAAACCATGCATCTGAAATTTAATAGAATATAACTCTTGTGCCCGCTCTGTATGACTCAAGCTTAAGCTTAATCGCGTCGTCTCTTTACTTATCAAAATATAACTTGGTGTTGCTGTAAGTGGTTTACTTGGTTCGGAAGTTCTTCCGTTTAGTCGTCGAAAACGTCTTTCGGTGATAAAATTGGGAAACAATCCGGGACTCAAATGTTTGTCATACCTTTTACACATCGACTTCTCTGATCGACTAATTATAGCGTCTGATTTCATCAAATTCTTATCCATGTTTGAACTGCCGTTGGAAAAATAAAGTTTATTTGAAACTGGTTTTCGTATAGATTAAAGCAAAGCCGTCTCGGGCTCGACCCAGATATGCGAACTGAAACGTCCCGGAATGCTACGAGAAAAGAGCTCTTTTTATCCGGAAAACAAAGGCCAAACATTCGCTTGACAACGGGGTCTTAATGACGCTGCCTGAGTCCTTTGATCCGTCTTATTAAGGTGAGGTCTTAGCCGGAGAGAGACTTGCGTCATCGAGATTTGTCCCCGTAGACTGTCTGCCATCGATAATCGATGCCCCTAGCGTTTAATCTTCCTCCATATGGTTGTTTTCTCTCTCCATCCCACGGGTCTGTGCGATATTACATTCCCAGGTATCAAATATAGTAATAAAGAGATCGTAGACTAAGAACCGTATCTGAAATATTTCTAATCGTGTGGGTATATTTTAGTTGCCAAGTATTTCAAGGTCTGGATCCACCTAGACAGTTTTTCTTAATGGGAGACGAAAAAAATGTTTTACTCATGCGCCAAGGACTGTAGAAGGGGTTGTGAAAAGACATAGCAAAGAGCCCTAGAAATGAATTGTAAGAGAGGGGAGCTGTAAAGAATCGGCATTCGGGTTTGTGTAGAAGCTAAATCACTGGCTCCCACCGCTCACGACTAGTGTTTTTAAAGTGATCACCGATTACCATTTGATTGAATATAAATCTTAAATGAATCGTAATAAAATATAATTCAGAATAACGGGAAAAGAGCAGTGCATTGCATATTCACTGACTCACAATATTGAAGAGAGATTTGAATAATGATGATTTACCATTACTATTATAACTTTAGGTGCATCCATAATTGAAATAAAAATACTTGCAAACTTAATTAAATAAAAACTTAGTTCTGTTTTCTGATTAATGTATTATACAAAGCATTTCGACCTCAAAGTGTCGTCCTCAGTTACCATGTCCGTTTGGTAGAAATTACGGCCATATTAAGGGACGGGGTGGGGAAGGACAGAGACGGTTCTGGAAGGAAGTACGTGTTTTGGTAATTTGGAGAAAGGAGGGGTTGTGGTATTGGTTTTCGGGTGGGAGGGTGAGTATGAGGCTTTAAAATTCTGTCATTCGCTCGAGAGCGTCAAGGTGGTATTGTTTATTTTTTGTTGTCTATGGGGAAAATTACAAAGATTCGGGTAAGATTGAGGAAGGGCCATTGGAATCGTGGATCAAGGATTGGGGTGAGGGGAATGGTCATTGTTTTTCCGGGTTATTTTATTGGAAAGGAGTAGGGAGGGGTGCGGGAATATGGCCGCAGCCTATGCACCGAGCAAATATTCCCGCACCCATTTCCACTCCTTTTCGCGTCGCGCAAATGAGGAAAAAACATGCAGACAAGTTGAGTTAAGGTATTTTGATTTCAATGATAAATGTTAATAAGTGGTCTAAAGCATTAAAGTTCATTTAGGTGTATCCTTCACTCTCTTCTTAATTTTTTCTATAAAATATTTTGGTACTCTATCAGAGAAAATATTGCACCCAAAGTCCAATACCTATCAACCCACTCCTTCATCTCCTGTAAATTCCTCCCTACTGCTCGGGAACAACAACCGATCGATTTTCCCCTCGCAATCCTTCTTTCGGGTTCATCTCTTCCCTTCATGCCTCTTCTCTATTCCTTTCGGATCGAGCCTTCATTTAAAGTCCGTCGCATTGTACTGAATAAAAAGCCCTTTGCCAACTGCTTTTCCCGTGGCATTCGCCTTCACGATTCGAATCCTCGAGGATTTTTATTTTTCTCACCACAAAATGCAGTGTACAGAGCGTCCTCTCCCAAAATCAAGAGAGTGTTTATTTTTTTAATCTCGAGAAATATTTTGAGTCATTCCTCTTCTTTTTTAAGGAACGACTGATGATTTTCAAAGATTAAAAATGCGTGTTTTTCTTCGACTTCCTTTCTGCAGGCTGATGTCTTTTATGGCTTTGATAGGGCCCTATATAGGATTAGGATTTGACTTCATTTTAATTTATCCGACGGTGTATGTTGAAAGTTTAACTTGTCCGTTTTTTCTCCTCTTGCCCGCGAGCGTGTTTTGTTAGGTATACCTTCAAAGTCCAAGAGCTAACTTTGTGTTTCCCCTAACAAATATGCATAAAAAAGGCTTGCAAAAGGTCTTACAAGGTGGATTCCATTTCAAAATCGATCGTGAATTACGCACGATTCTATGTACAGTTCGTATTGTTGAGATACGTGACCCAAGTTATTGAATTGCTCTTATCGATCTATGCGCTGGGTTTTAATGCCATAAATCTTATACCTACTTTTATCACGTCGATAGTTCCTTACTTGGTTATAAAAATCTTTTCGTCATTAGGGATGACTGAAATTCGTCACGAGAATAAATTAAATCGGGATTTTCTTTTCAGGGGAAAAAATCCCTTTTTCCAATGCAACACCACGAATGGATGACAGCAATTTAATGTGAATATCACGACATTTTTAATTTTCCCAAGATCCACGAATGTTGCCGAGTTATCATCATCATCTGAAACATCTCAAGTGAATTTCTGGCCGTAAATCTTCTCGTTGGTACCAATCGTGGATACCGCCATATTTCATCGACTTTCAAAGCATTTATTACTGAAAATATAATGCTAAGTACAGTTGAGGATTTGATTCCTTTCAATTCCCCACAGCGATCAATTTTAATTATTAATACGATGGCCTTGATTTAAAAGTTGTATATCTTCAATGACATTCATCCAGTTATTTACAATACAGTTTGAAAATGTTAATATGAAGTCTCAATATTTATATCGTAATTTAATGGTGTGAATTAGCCGATGTGCCCGGCAAAATCCTAAGATCTATTCGAGCTGAATCATTATGCATTGAAAGTGTCCTCAGCAATGATTTCGCGAAGACATCTCCTGGCTAAATAGGGCACGTGGGTCCGGGTATTTGTATTCCCTAGTTCACACAGTACCTCGAGAGCGGCTTGAAGAACCAACAGTTGGGTTACAATGGTATGGGTAAGGGCACAACAACAATGAAAGACGTTCATAAGGACCTTAGCCTTAAAAGGCCGGCATTTAAATTCCTGCTGATGGTCCCGCTGGACGAAATATTTCCGGGCATTTAATTTAAACACACATAACCAATTGTCCCCTGAAGTTCCTATTTGGTAAACGGGAAAAATGTTTTTGTGCAAAATAAAGTTCCCACTAGGCGGATAAAGGGCAAGGTTGGAGATTTTTGCCTATTTATGCGTGGCGATGACGAATTTGAAGGTGTAAGAATCTTTCGATTTCAAGAATCTTTCGATTATTTACGTCATTGTTTTGGTCTACTGTTGGGGGTGCATTGTTTCCTCGTTGCCGCCAGAAACTTTGCTCGAATGGTAGCATAGAATAATTTTATCATTCGATATATGTTTTGTGTATCCAATGCTCCTATCCAAAAGTTTGACTCTTTTGTTTTTTAATTAAAGTTTACCACAACCTGGATCGCTATATGTACTAGTTTTTTTCATTTCTTGTACAAAAGTTTTCTGAGGCGAATATTTACTTTCTGGCTGAAGACTTGATATCGATTATTTTTGCGGATGAAGCGATTTATTTACTTTTACATCGTTGTTTTTCCCCCTCAGTATTTGATTCACAATAGATAGCCTGTCTAAGAGAAGCCTCTTACTCTTGTGCTTCTTTTGTTCGATGGGTGTGCTCAGGTGTTTCAAATAGTCATTCGCCATCGTTATGCGAACATTTTGAAATCGATGAGTGCGAAGGACGTATTTTTTGTATACCCATTGTTTTACGAATAGCTTCTCCCGAAGTTTGACTCTATTTTTCTTAAATATTAGATTTTGTAAACTCTTGTCTATATATTTTTTCATTTCTTGCATCAATGATTTTGAAAAAATCTTTGTTACTGACCGAGGATTTGATCCGGTCTCTTTTATCGCGGAAATGCGTAGTATGTTTTCTTCATTTTTCCATCGCTGTTTGTTCTCCTAGTAATCGCTAGAAATTATTTGATGTCCAATTCGGTGATTTATTTTTATTTGATTATGGTATCGTTTCGTGGATTCTCATTTTTTCTTTTGTTTGAATTAGATAATACTTAGGTACCAAACTATTAGTCAGGCCATTGTGCGATTTCCTGAGGCAAGCCGGAGATTAGTGCTCTCAGTTGGAGATTGAAGCAATCAGTATCACCTTTATTAGCACTAATGAAGAGACTCAAGTTTCCACCACATTTCTTTAAATGCTGATTTTATCGGCATATGTTTGGAACTCACGACTTTGTCAAAAGGTTCCTTAAAATAGTAGGAATCGCGCGTTTTTTTTCATTTACTTAAAACACTCATAATCGAATATCATGCATTGGATATCTCCTTGGCTTTAAGAAATGAGTGCACAAAAATGTTGGCTTCTAGATCATATTTCATGCATCAATGCTTTCCTGGGCCGTTTAATACCTAAAACACTTCCTACTAACGCTAAGGTTTGACGAATTCGAGTTCCTTCTCAGGTGTCTGCGGGGCTTGGAAGTCTACTAGTGTTGGAATTCCGGGTTCTCCTCTGTGCTGGTTTGTGTCTGCATGACGACAGTTTCACAAGCCATCCTGCTGGCGTCTTCAGGTCGGAAGTGGCGATGCAGAATGTTCGCTTCCCTCAAAACAGAGGGAGCGCCGGCCGGAGTTAGTGAATCTATGATCTAAAACTTTTTATAATCCAGTCCCTCCATGCCCAACGGAGTCCCTCGTAGCTATGTTCGTCGAGGAGGTAGCTAATAAGGAGAAATAATGGGATACAAAAAAATAGGGGTCGTTCTTTCCGTATATTGGGGGGTGCAGTTGCTACGATATTTTACCCTCTGTGAGGCCCCCCAATCTCCTCCTGCAACCCCAACAAATATATTCTCCCGTCCTCTCCTCACCTCCGAAGGCTTCCCTCTCCACCTCCTCAAAGATCACATCTCCTATCCAGACGCCCATAAAAACCATTGGTAACCCCCTCCTTAGTCTCCCTTCTTCCCTTAAACCCACTCGCATCCATCCCTCGTGGACCCTCTCCTGCAGCTATTGCACTTAACTCACATGCATATTCGCGTCTCGCACTAGAGCACTCATGTATGTGCTCAAGGTCCAACGCTAAAGCTCGCCAAATAGTCGCTTCAAACATTTTTCGTGAGTGATTGTCAGCGTGCTATTCCATTAAATTTATACGGTTGGATTCTTATAAACTAATGGCAGCTAGCAGTCGGCTATTTAAAGTATTATGGATAACCTGATCTTCCTTGAACTACGACCTTGACGTGGTGGAAGGGCTTGTGCGTTCCAATGACCCCTAGAGCTGGACTGGCAGGAGCAAGTACATTGCTCCTGGTAGGGCCACCCATGCCAGATACGTCGAAGGGTAGGAGCCAGACGAAAGGTAGTTCCGTGATGGTGTCACGTTAAACATACCGTTGAGTCGCGTGGGATACCTCTCAACTATCACTTCCCAGAACATGAAAGCCATTCAAAGAGTATTGATTCCTGGCAACTACGGGACGCCGCCCACTAGGGCGGGTGTCGTGCCCGGCAGCGGGGGAGGCAAGGCCTCCGCGGTCGTCAACGCACGAAATCCTTGCACAGCAGCATCATCGGCGGATACAAGGGATAGGAGGGAGAAGAAGAAGAAAAAGATGAAGAGGAGGAGGAAAACAGAGGTAAAAATAGGAACTTGGAACGTAAGGACCATGATGAGGGCCGGGAAGCTTGAAAATATTAAGCAGGAAATGGAAAAAGGAAAAATAGATGTTTTGGGATTGTGCGAGGTGAGATGGAAGGATAGCGGGGACTATTGGAGTGATAGCTACAGGGTAATATATAGTGGGGGAGATGAGAGTCAACGGGGGGTAGGCATGGTACTGAACACAAAGTTGGGACTAAGGGTGGTAAACATTGAACAGGTGAGCGACAGGATACTAGTGGTAGAAATAAAAGCACGGCCGACGAATTTCGTACTGGTCCAGGTGTACATGCCTACGAGCAACCATAGAGAGGAAGAGGTGGAAGAGGTGTACGAGCAAGTAGAAGAAATAATTAGAGAAGTTCCTGGAAAGAAAAACCTGATAGTGATGGGTGACTGGAATGCAGTGGTGGGGGAAGGGAGAGACGGATTAGAAGTAGGAGGGTTTGGGCTAGGAAGAAGAAATGATCGCGGTGAAAAGGCAGTTGAATTTTGTAGAAGAAATAAATTAGTAGTGACGAACACTTGGTTTAAACATCACCCCAGGCGTAGGTACACATGGAAAATGCCGGGTGATACTGGGAGATACCAAATTGATTATATAATGGTGAGGCAGAATTTAGGAACAGTGTAAAAAACTCTCGTAGCTATCCAGGGGCGGATGCGGACTCGGATCATAACTTGGTGATGATTAAGTGTGAAGTTAGATTCAAAAGGCTTTGTAAAGGTAGGAAGATAAAGAGGTGGAACCTTGAAGCATTGAAAGGGTTGAAAAGGAGGGAATACCAAGAGCTAGTAGAAAAGAACATAGGTGAAGAGAAGCGGATGGGAACCATAGAGAAAAGATGGGAAGTTATAAAAACAAGCATCGCAGCAGCAGCAGAGAAAACAATAGGAACGGTGGAAAAGAAGAGGGTGACGAAGCAGTGGGTTACAGAAGAAATGATAAAGAAAATGGAGGAGAGAAGGATATGGAAAAACGTGAACACCGACGTAGGCAAGAGGAAGTACAAGGAATTGAATAACAAACTGAGGCGAGTGACGAATCGGGCAAAAGAAAACTGGTGGAAGGGACAATGTGAGCAAATAGAAAAGATGCAGGAGGAGGGGGAAGTGGGCGCTTTGTACGCCAAGGTGAAAATGTTATCGGGTGGTAAGAGAGGTCAAACGATACCAAAGGTTAAGGACAAAACAGGGAAGATATTAATCGAACATGAAGATATCCAAGAAAGATGGAGAGAATACGTAGAGAATACGTAGAGGAGCTATATGACAGCGAGAATAGACCCCTTAGCCTAGATCTAGAGGATGAAGGAACAATAGATAAGGATAACCTCGGACCAGAGTTACTTGACACCGAAATAGACAGGGCATTAAGAGAGATGAAGGGTAGAAAAGCTGTGGGAACCGATAATCTACCTTCGGAGCTACTGAAGAATCTAGGTAGTAAGGGGAGAAAATCGTTTTTCGAACTTATTCACAGGATCTACAAGGGAGGAGTATGGCCAGAAGATTTCATGAAAACAGTATTAATACCTATCCCGAAGAAGAATAAAGCGTCAGAATGCGAGGAATATAGAACAATCAGTTTAATTTCGCACGCGGCAAAAGTGTTGCTTAGAGTACTAAATAGAAGGTTGGAGAGCAGAGCAAAATGCTATTTAGGCGACGACCAATTTGGGTTTAGGAAGGGGAAGGGAACCAGAGATGCGATAGCGGTAATGAGGACACTTATAGATAGAAACATAGAGCATAATCAGGATGTTTTTGCTTGCTTTGTAGATTTCGAAAAGGCGTTTGACAGAGTAAACTGGGAGAAGCTAATGCAGATACTGGTGAAAATAGGAATAGATTGGCGCGATAGGAGACTCATCCGAAACTTATATATGGGGCAGAGGGCTCAGGTAAGGGTAGCTGACGGTGAATCAGGGTGGGCAGTTATAGGTCGCGGGGTACGGCAAGGGTGCCCGTTGTCGCCTTTAATTTTTAACATCTATGCTGAGGAAATGGTAAAAGAGGCATGGGATGAGCTAGATGTGGGAATGAAAGTAGGAGGCCAGTGGATAAAGTCGGTTAGATTCGCAGACGACCAGGCGTTGGTCAGTCGGTCATCGAAAGGATTGCAAACTTTAGTAGATGCTCTGGAAAAACAGTGTGAGAAATACGGAATGAAGATAAATAATAGGAAAACAAAAGTAATGAGATTCTGTAGGACAAAGAAAGCGAAGCTGGTGATAAGAGTAGGAAGTCACAAACTGGAGCAAGTAGAACAATTTAATTACTTGGGTAGTACGCTAGAAGAAACAGGTCATAGTAGCAAAGACATAAGGAGGAGAATAGCGCTAGCGAAGGAAGCGTTCAATAATAGAAGGGAGCTGATGACGGGGACCTTAAGTAAGGATGTAAAAAAGAGGCTGGTAAAGAGTCTGATATGGAGTGTGGCGTTGTATGGGGCAGAAACGTGGACCTTGAGAAAGGAAGACGAAAATAGGCTGAAGGCTTTCGAGATGTGGGTGTGGAGGAGGATGGAGAAGGTGCGTTGGACGGAAAGGAAGACAAATGAAGAAGTGCTTGACATGGTGGGTGAGGAGAGGAAACTTATAAATGAGATTAGGGGAAGACAGGGTAGGTGGCTGGAAGGGGTAATGAGGGACGATGGTTTGCTGAAGGCCGTGATAGAGGGTAGGATGTTGGGTAAGCGGGGAAGGGGAAGGAAGAGAATCGGTTTTATGGACGGGATGAAGAAAGGTAGGACTTATGCTGAGATGAAGAAAGAAATACAAGAGGTAGAAAGGGCACAGCACGTGTAAGAGTTCGTTGGAGATTCTCTGACTCTCATCACAACCTACCTCTAACCGGTAGACTACTGAAATGAATGAATGAATGGATAACCTGGTTACACGGAATGACCTTCAGAGCCGCCGTCGCTTTTCTATTTTATCAAATGGCAGTGCGTTTCCATCTATTAGTAGAGAAACATACCGCATGGGGCTTAACATTGGGTAATCGAGGGAATGTTGTAATGTACTAATTTTTTTTCCGCTAAAAAAATCCCTTCTAATGCTGTGTCGTGTTGAAAGATCCATGAGTTATTTTTTAGTATCGGAAACTCATGAAATGAAGCAGTATAAGACGGACTTTCATGAGAAACCTGTCGACCATGTATCCGTTTCTGGGCCACTGTGTTATATTCACTGTAGGAGGCATGAGCTACGTTTTCTCTGCATGCAGTGCTAGGCACATACTTTCCTCCTCTATCAAAATTTAGTCTCAGGTGAAAAGCTGGGAGGTTAATGATATTTCAATATACCTATGTCAAAATAACATGGTGTACTCCTCCGATTTATTTCACAATACCAACCCGGTTTTGGTGATAAATTATGTGACCATTCTCAAATTACTGACCTAGGAATATGACAGAACCTGGATATTGCTAGTTAATTATCGTTTAGATTTAGAAGTTAATCTTTAATTCTATTGGTGATGTGCCCTTTATCGTTAAGAAGTTTCACTTCTCACCCCGTTATTGCGTCTTTCGAGTAAAATAGCTCACTCATTAGTAAATATTTAAATATTTTATACATATGTTCATTTATGCCGGGTTCAGCACGCTTATATGTTTATGTCTCTGGCACGCTTTCGGTTCCTCGATGCAACGTACTATCACTGCAACACCCTCGCCGAAATAGCTGACGTATGCTCCGACTATCTTGGGGGTTGTTTCTATGGCATAGGGAGGGTGGTGGATTATGTGTTCACTCCCTCCCTCTATCCCTTCTATTCTTCGGTCAGAGGGCTTTAGGTCATTTTCGAGGCGAGGGGGAGTTTGGTCGACGGTGGGGTGTTGAATGGCCCTCGACGTGCTAGTACAGTGGGGGCGTTGAATTCCTCTCCGCCGCGATCGATGTTAGCTAATCGGGCGGACGCAACCGCCCTTAGGGGTTCAGGGGGTGCTTATCCACCCCACGTATGAGAGGAGGAGCCACAGGCGCGCAAATCCACTATTGGACCTAACCCTCCCGAACAACGCCACGATCAGGGATGGATGATGACTGATCCTGGCCGGAGAAACGACCTCCACAATCCCCAGATCTGATGATCTCTCCTCTCTGATCTCGTCGAACCATCAATGGACTCTGCGAGCTTCCATACACTTGACCAACGCTGAGTTGAGCTCCCTACGACTGAATCGCACAGCCCATACACAAAAAAATCGTTCTCTATTTTCCTAAAAAATGAGCAAAAGTTATAGACAATTTACATGATTTTTTACGGTTTTTGTGGCAAGTGATACTGAAGTTCAAAAATTAAGGTTTCAGCTCACATTTTTAGAAATTACATTTCAGGGCAGAAAAGGAGTAGGATGTTACAGTGTAACAAATTTTTCACAAGTTTTATGCCATACGTGGTTTAAATACATTAAATACGTAGCGTTCTCCAAACTTAGCCGTAGTTAAAAATTGATCCGCGATGTTTTTCCATGGGAATTCCGAAATGTTAAATGCCGCCAACCTGAGACAGAACTCCGCCCATTCAATCCAATCTTCATGCTGTTATATTTTTCATCTCAGTGTTATAGCGATGAATTCAAAGGCTTGATTGTCATGAAGTGCATGTTAAGGATCAGCTGGTAGATAAAGAGGAATAAGTCCCACCATACATGGCGACTACTTGAAGGGCTTTAAAAAGGCTTCTAGAAACTAATTAGGGAACCATGTGAATAATTATGGCGCTGGAACGTAGCGGAAGATGAGATGACCCAAGTTTGTTAGATAAATTGACTCCGAATATGCGGTCATAAGTACCCATTTTGTTCTTAATTTGTGTGATATACATTTGTTATTGGCATAAGGTAAATTTACATCTGCCTCCTTCGGCGGCGTCGTGTTAATTGTTATATTAGCTTGTAAAAATCAGAATCGCGCATCCATTTCCGTTTAAACCTGTCCTATATCATATCTAGGTTGTAATAGCCGTAATTAATAATAATTAATTAATATATAATAAATAATTATGGCCGTAGCGAATATATTAATGTTTAAATGTCCTCAATGAATGCACTATGTCGTCATTACACCTACGAAAAAGTCGACGATTTAATCACTACGTTTACCAATCGATCTCAGATCGGTCGAAGTTCAGACCGATCTGAAAGTTCAGCAACGAACTGACTCAGATCGCCTGGTTTAACAACGCGGTCTGAAAATATCGATATGGAACTATCGAATTCAGTAGTTTGAATTATTTTGAGAGTTCTTGCGTATTTCAGCCGCACATTTCTCTCCTTTCCCTTCCTACAACAAGTCACGCCGTAAATGATATCGATTATAATTTGTTTACCATCGGCAACCAAAAGAAGAACGATGCGCACCACGCTCCAACCTCTTCGGATCGATGTGAGATATCAGACCAGTTAGGGAAAGCGGCCTGACTCGGCTCGCTTCTCAGATCGATCTGGCCAGCTCGCTCCGTTTACCATACCGAGCTGAGCCGGTCAGATAGATCTGAGATCGATTGGTAAACGTAGTGAATGTGGGGGGTTTTTCGGGTTTCCCATCGGGTCTAACTATCCATTTCCACCGTCGTTTCGATGAACGAGTCGTTCATCATCCTCAGGGCATGACCCATAAAATTATAGTTAATGAAATATAGGTATTTTCGTGATCTTATACCTATTCATCGAATGCATTCAATTTTGTTTGCAACAGCGTTTCTAGTATGCGTCGGAACTTTATTATTTTTAAGTGTGATTATCAATTTCGATAATGAGTTGATAATAACAGAAATAATTGTATCAAATTTTTTTATTTAAAAATCGAGAAAGAGTAATGTATTTATAACGGTTAATTCGTAAATACAAAGAATAGTCTCTTATTATCAGTAATTTGCGATATTCAGTCCGATTCCATTTAACCAGTCTCCTGTGGAATATCGCACTTATGTGCACTTGCGGGTGACTCCGTAAAGGTAACTACCGTGGCTAGTCCCGGTATCCTCAAAATTAGTTTTTTTTAGGTGGCTAGAGTCGTGTGTTTTTGGCTTTCAGTCTCGTTTTTGTGGAAGTAATCGAAACATACTCATTTAGGCCTTTTCTGGTCTAAAATTTTAACGGGAACAGCAGGGACGTATAACGAAATATCAGTCCCTAGAGGTAGGTTTTATCCTTTCATTGGTGGGGAAATGCTGACATGGTAGCTGTCCCGCCACTTTTCTTCAATGAATAGTGAGATTTGGCGCGCTGATTACAGTTTGTACGTCTATGAGTTGTTGATCTAACTGATACGGTAATGACCTCGCGTGGTGACGGAGTATATCCAGCCTGTATTAAGCTAGCTGTTAACCATACTCAGTGCTAATTGAGCAATTGAGAGGTATCAGGTTTATTAAGGTCCTCGATTCTGGGCGAAGAATTGTTTCAATTCCTAGCATGTCAATAAAGGATTATTATTATTAACCTGCGCATTCATCTGCATAGTTCCTTTTCATTGACACAGCGCATGTATACCCTTTCTGGGCAATTGAGAAGTAACAGGTTTATCAGACTGCGTATTCATCTGTAGAGTTTCTTTTCATAGGCATGTATTTATACTCGGTCTTTATCGCGTTACTAGAATAATCTATAGGGAATGCGTGCATTTATTTATAGCGAGGGAGTACCCCTGCTCAGGCGATCCCTTTCCGTCGTTTTCCGTAATTAACATCTATGCCTCTATTTTCCATGCTTGATACGTATGTACATATATATTAGTTCTCTTTCAAAAACCGCTTAAGTAAAACGAAGTTAACACTTGTTTAATTCTGAAATCTCTTGTAGGCATTATCCCACTTATTTTTATTTTTTTAAATACTACCTACTCCTTGAAAAAAACTGAGTTCGACATCACATCTACGTCTTACATCATCACTCATCAGCCACATCTACATCTGACATGATCACTCATTAACCACATCTACACCTACATGATACCCTGCAAACCAACCCAAGGGTGTATGGCAGGGGTTGGGTTATAGCCAACATGCACTGCACTGTACCCTAATAAAGTTAATGAAGCTACGAATATTGGCGCTTTAGCAAAAACCTGCGAATATTTGTCAGGAGGTGAACTTTCACCAACATACACTACACTATAGTTATGCCACCAATTTGTAATAATGCATTTTGCCACCTATTTCTTTTTATGTATTTTGCATCCTTTCTGTGTACGTCCTGGATTGTGAAAAAAGGTTTTGAGTAGTTGTCCGTCTCCTTAAATTCGCCCTTCCTCTTGGCATGAAAAAAAATCAGTTTGAAAGTGAAAGTGGAAGAGGAACAATTACATTTTGTTTTCTCTTTTTGGTCACTCACTCTTTCTCTCTCTTTCCTCATCGCATCTCTTGCGGCTGTCTTTGTGGTCGCTGTCGATATTAGAAACAAGAAACGGTAAAAAACTCTCAGATGCAAGAGGAAACTTTAATCATTTTGATGCGTCCCGGATAGACAGTTGAGACTCGGGTTGTCTTCTTTCATTCTGATCCTTTTTTCTTCTCTTCGGCCCTTTTTCTCCTGCCCTTCATATCCTACTTTTTACTCTCGAAATATTTCTTTCCGTCATCTCGATGCTTTCAACCTACACGCTCTTTCAATCTTTATTCCTCCAGTAGCCGAGATACGGAACGAGAAATGCATGACCGAAGCGGTGGCCTGTGGTCTGCTAGATTCGTATTTCGTCCACCTCCATGGTTCGCGTGTTTGGTGGAGTTAAGTTAAATGGAATTCCATGTGTGACGTCAGGCAGAGGGATACATATCCAATCGCTAAAGGCCGCCACACGCCGAATTCTATGCTAAGGGCGCTACCAGCTTTCGCCACGTGTCTAAGATTTCGTCAAGATCCCGTAAAGCGATTTCCCACTGTCCGCTCACACCAAATGCGAGCCATGCGAACCGATGCGAACTTCCGTCGCTCGGCTGGCGACTTCCTCTTCGCTTAGTTTTCATGGCGCATGCGCAGTACCTATTGAGGCAAAGTAACTCTTCCGTGCCGTCAGCCCAAATTAATTGTTAACCTACTTACAAAAGAGGCATTTAAACCAAATTACGTACATTATATCTGCATAGTATGTTGTACATTGTATCTGCATAGTATTGTAAAAAATCTTACATCATAGCAATTACACCAATATTAACGGAATAGTTAAGTCTCAAACCTGAGAAGTGCGTTTTACGTTTTCCGCCATCTTGGTAAAAAGTGGAGTTTCCATTTGCCCCAGTATGTCGACTAATTTCCCTTCTACTCTATATCCAATGAAATCACCTGCAGAAGGGAAATTAGTTGATATGCTGCGCTATCTGTTGGGGATAAATGAAACTCCACTTTTTACCAAGATCGCGGAAAACGTAAAACGCACTTCTCAGGTTTGACACTTGACTATTCCGTTAATATTGGCGTAATTGCTATGATGTAAGATTTTTTACAATGCGCATACTGTGTAGAGATAATTTTCGTTATTTGGTTGAAATACCTCTGTCGTAAGTAGGATAACAATTAATTTGGTCTGGCCGCACGAAAGCGTTACTTTACCTCAATTGGTACTGCGCGTGCGCCATGGAAGCTAAGCGAAGAGGAAATCGCCGGCCGAGCGATCCCCTTCGATATAGCGCTAGGGAAGTTCGCATCGGTTCGCATTTGGTGTGAGCGGACAGTGGGAAATCGCTTTACGGGATCTTAAGACTAGTGGCGAAATCTGGTAGCGCGCTTAGCATAGCATTCGGTGTGTGGCGGCCTTAAATGTTAAGTTCGTCTGTCTGGGATGTCTAGTTGTGAAGGACTATTTGATGCCTTTTCGAGTATACGCTATGGCCACAGCAGACATCCCACATTGTCACGAGTAACGTCTCATCAGGCAATTTCGCTATCTTCTTTTTAATACATAAGTTTCCCTAACTGGCTGAATTCTACCTTCATCCTACTCGGCGCTTCGAGACCACCCTCACACTAATACGCGCGCTGGCCTTATCGTGTATTTCTTTAACTTTTATGTGGCTATGATGGTATCCTCCAATTTCCGCCCTATCTTTGCATACGTCTTTTGCTTCAGATATACTCGTGCATTGCTTAATGTATGCCCTCATGTTATTGAGGCTCCTAATATTCTTTGTCTTAAGAGAATTTTTCACCAAAATACATTTGTATTAAACATTTTTTTCCATTCACAGTTACGCGAAAATGGCTGGGTTTGTCTAACATTCTCGCCACACGTCCTTGCTTATTACTGTAGTTTTGGTTAATATATCGCGGACTGCAACGTAGGTACTTGCTCTTTTGTCCTCTCTCGAATATCTTTCCCGATTCTCATCCCATTACCTCCTTGCAGTCTAGATAATAACATCCTCCACCAATCCTCCTAATGAACGAAAAGCAGGGGAAAGGGAGAGAGAGAGACCAAGTCCCTCCTTGATCAAAAGGTCCTTGAATGAAGACCGCATAATCAGAGGAAAAGGACAACTTCATTGAGCGTAGGGTTTTGGAAAGGTATTTCCACAATAAGAAAGAGGAAAATGGTGAAGTAGGATTACAGGAAGAGCTTTTAAAACAAGGGAAGGAAGGATGAGTTGGAGAAAGGATGAAATAAGAAAGGAGGAGGAAATCAGCGTGGAAGACGACGAAGGGAAGGAAGCGTTCCTTCTTTCCGAAAGAGGTGGGGCTGGAAGGCACGGGGTTTCGGTTTGACGAAGACAGTTTTGGGATTGCTTTCTTGGTTTCCGATTACAGAAGGGAAGGTGGAAACCTTTATCGCTTGACGAGATGAATGGCGTGAGAATGTGTGTAAGGAAGGGAACGGTGAGGCTGAGTGATAAAAGTAGCGTGGATCTGAATGCGGGATATTAACTTCAGGAAATGAAGTAATGTAAATAAAAAAATGTAAAATCGTGCAAGTCGATTTCGCTTAGGTCGAGATTTTACGTCACTTTAGGGCTCGTAGAAACTTCAATCCCGTTTTTGTTTTTTCCTCATTAGTTAAGCGTCTCCAGTAAATGCAAAATCCCAGTCCCAGTATCACCGTCTTAGATAAACATTTTTGGAAGATCGTGGCCTTGAGTATAATCTCGTTTCAATGTGTTCTTTAGAGACATGAAAGTACGTCAGGAAGCCTTCAAGTCTAATCTGGTGGAACACATGTAATAATTAGTATAGGTAATTAAGTTTGTAGCGGTGTCCTTCAGTCAGTCCGACAGTCCAGTCGGTTTTATTGTGGTTTCTCGCGGTGGTTGAGAGCTCTGGAGGCGGAGAAAAGTTCGTTCAATACAGAACGTGTCCGCGCACAATATATCAGTAGTTTTAGATTTCCTTTGTACCTCCTTCCCGTCAAAAAAATATAAAAACTATAATTGTGTGCGGGTTGAAAACCTTTCAGGATGTTTTTAATTTCAGTCCAGTTGGTTTCCGTTTTGTTTATTTCTCTCCTACATTTTGAGCTAGAATAGTGAGGTTTGGTGCATTGAGTGTAGATTATCTGTCTTCATGATTTGGTAGTAGCTTTATATTTTTGTCCCTCCTTCCCGCCCAAAAAATATAAATAAGAAATGTTTACGAGGGTTGCGAACCTCCCAGGCGCATGTTGGGAACTTCCCAGGATGTTTTTAATAATCGGTCTTATATCGATCTCTTGCAGTAGGCTAACCAATAGACTGCCTGCAAAGCAGGCAGCAGGTCTGCTAGTCTATCATACTAATATATAATAATTTTGTAGCGTGTCAGTCAGTCACTCACTCATTCTGTTTCCATTTTGTTTATATCTCTTTCAAGTTTTGAGCTAGAGAAATGAGGTTTGGTGCATTAAATGTGGATTCTCTGTCTTTATGATTTGGTAGTAAATTTGGTTTGGTATGTGGAAAATTTTGGGGTTTTTTTACGCCAATATTGTTTACATTGACACCGATAAGAAAAACATTGAATTCGGTGCAGGTGTTTCTTCATTTGCTTTTTTAAATTACTTGCACTCAAGATATTGGATGGAGATTTGCATCATAGAACGCATAAAATAATGTAGTATTTAATTCTTTCATTCAATTTTCTTTTACGCTTCGTTTTTGTCCAGGTACTGCGTTTTTGTCTCGAAATTCATCAATTTTTCTTCCTTTTCTACAGTAGTAATTTCCTTGGCAACCGGGCTTGAATACCCATTTAATAGCGATTTTATAAATGGCTATTCACTCCTGCAGCCTTTAAAGGCCAGGTTCAGTGACTAATTTGATAGTTGTAGTTAAAGGTGCATAGAAGATATGGTGGCCAAAGCGCCCTACTATGCCAATGGTGAGCACCGAGGAACGAATTGACGGCAAGTTTGTAGTTCGCCGAAGGCTGCAAGGAACGCTTCGATCAAAGTCTGGCCGGTTTTTCTCTCGGTAAAGCCCGCAAAGTAAGGGGAAGAAGGAAAAGCTGAAGTGGAATATGGGTATTTTTACCGTCATGTAGCTTGGTAAACAAATAATGTCACTATAAGCTGGTAAAATAATTTATTTTCAAACAGTTTATTCACTTTACAGGCACTTCTACATTCAAATATTTATTTTAAGAGCGGATTTCAGAGGAGAGGTCTGACTTCGATTCCGCGATGAACGGGCTACAATTGCAAAAATACAGATGTCCAAGAAAACTCATAAAATCTTAAGAAACCTTTTTTTTGACAGTTGCTAGACATCGAGGGACTAGGAGATTAGTTTTCGAAAGAGTTTTCCATTGATTCGAAGGGTGCATCACTGCATCACCTTTATTCGATGGTAGGGCAGGTTGCCTCCTTTTCGCCCTTGAAGCAGAAAACATGGCATAGGTAGTGCATGTAGTTAACCGCTACATGTAGTTAAAATTTAACACATACGGATAATTACTGGAATGTTATCTAATGCACTACATGTATGTATGGATACAATTTCATACAGATGTCTATTAGATATGAGCGATTCTGATTGTATTTAAAACTTGGCGGTGAAGACTATGCAGTAGACACATTCCGATGCGCAATGTGTCTACTGCGTACTAGAACTTACAAGAACGCAAAACGAACAACATATTCCAGTGTGTTTATCTGGCTTTGAGGGATGTGATTCATTTAGCTCCTAAGGTGTTGCCGTATTTAATTCTGTTATATTAAGTTAGGTGAACGCGTAAGGGGGTCATCGTATGGTTTCGCTATTTTCGGATGACCAAGTGAAAATCTTAGACTTTTGTCGTCACTGGTTACAAAGTCACGTAAAACCATGTAAAAATATCTGAAATTTGACATATGCGGGAGGGGGAGGTGTTTTTTATGTCACGA
Source organism: Pyrrhosoma nymphula (assembly GCA_963573305.1). Classification (NCBI taxonomy): domain Eukaryota; kingdom Metazoa; phylum Arthropoda; class Insecta; order Odonata; family Coenagrionidae; genus Pyrrhosoma; species Pyrrhosoma nymphula. Next base: position 63,417,581 of record OY754330.1, on the reverse strand, counting down.
GGTATGTTATTTCATCAAGAAAACGCATGAAACGCAGTCATTTCAGAAACTATGCTCGGGGAACAAAATTTGTAATGCATTTCGTACCAGAAAATATGGAGAAAAGTTCCTTTAGGCGAGGATTGGTGAGGCCTCTCCTTATTTGGGCATACGATTAGTAACGTCGGAGGCTCTTATTTTTGGCTGGCATAACCAGTTTTGCACATGGGCACAACACATTTCCTGCCCATTTTTTTCGAGAGCTCCTCATGATATTCAAAAGCCTTTTGGACGGAATAGTCCCCACGAGAATACAAAAACGAAACTCGGGTGCTTGTTAGAATAAGTCATAGAACAAGGTCAGTAATAGACTAATAACTCCAATTATTTATCAATAAATTCTTGATTACTGGAAGCCTCCGGTTTTCAACCTTTGTTTACTCCAGTCTAATCGGCGGGTTAATTTCGTAATTAGCTTGTTTTCCATAAAAGACCGCATACAATTGTTCCTTTCAGGGTACCATCAAGCGCAAACGCTGTGGACTCGCGATACCAATTTTTGCTCTTAAAATCCCTTATTTAAGTTTTTATTTTTCGATATTCATTCCACATATTCGTCAGAAAAAGTGCGGTATTTTCTTCGAGATGAAAATATTTTCACCCTGATTATTCGAGTTTGAGATTGAAGAACGAGCATCTACGTGCGCTCAAAATATGCTAATGCATTTGTAGTTTTCCACTTTTAAAAGTATATTCCAAATAATCGCTAATTTCGTAGAAAAAGAGTATAATTTGAACGGAGGCCATAAGCGCTCTGCTAATAATCGGCCTGACTTCGACCGGCGAGACATCTAGCGGCAGCTATGAAAACCATGAACCTGTCCCCAAAACGTTTCTCGCTCTCCGAAGGCACTTTGGCCACCATATCTTCTATGCACCTTCTTGTAGTCAAACGACTACAGTTCCCCGTTCGCCTTGCCTTCTCAATGATATCAACAAGGGTCGATCGCTTCAATTGCGTGGATTAAATCTGGAGAATCCATGCTTTTCGCGTGGTCAATTATATGTTGCATGCTCACGAGTGGGACGGATCAGTAATACCAAATTCAACACCAGCTGATGAACACAACGCTTGCCCCAAGCGTCGCAACTTTGGAGACATGTACAGAAACTCACGTTAACGACCAATATGCGCGTAAATCAGCGCAATGTGTTAACCATATTTTCAAAACAGCTGTTGGACATCTGTAATGGAAAAGTACCAGTTGATGCCGACGCAAAAACTATTTCAATTCCATTGAACTTTTATATCATTGTTCCATCGAGCGAACAATCATATCAGAAAGTTTTTTCACAAGTTGTCACCAATTACAAAAATCACCGATGGCTTTGCGAACGCGCTATTTTGGTAGCAAAAAACACCGACGTCAATGCAATCAACTACGCCATCCACGAACGAATTTCGGGCGAGTCTGTTACCTACAAATCGATTAATAGCGTCGTGAATAAGAACGAGATTTTTAACTATCTAATTGAGTTTTTAAATTAGTTGAATCTTTCTGGTGTACTACTGCACATATTTTCACTCAAACTCGGCGCACCAATAATTCTTTTGCGCAACATTAATGCACCACGAATGTGCAATGGGACCAGGCTCACTGTCAAACCATTGATACCAAATGTCATCGAAGCGACAATTCTGAATGGCAATTCAAAAGGAGAAGATGTGCTTATTCCACGTATTCCCATCATTCCCACCGACATACCATTTGATTTCAAACGACTACAGTTCCCCGTTCGCCTTGCATTCTCAATGGCAATCAACAATGCACAAGGTAAATCGCTTCAAGTGTGTGGATTAAATCTGGAGAATTCATGCTTTTCACACGGTCAATTATATGCTACATGCTCATGGGTGGGACAGCCGAAAAAGTAATTTGTTTTTGCAGAGGGTGGTAGGACCAAACATATTGTGTATCCGAAAGTATTCGAATACAATTTTTAACTCTATTTTATTACACAAAATATAATTTTCTTTCATTAATGTTGAACATGTAAATGTGCCTACTTTGTATATGTGTGCCTCCTAAAAAGAAAAAGAGGCATTGCAACGCATGCCGGGCCCCGCCGGCGATCGCGCCTCAAGTTCGCGCCACCTTATTTATCTCTCAAGTTTGCATGGTATAGGAAGGCTTAAAACAATGCAATTGCTGTTTTGGGGAAGAAAAATTATTCTGAATGTTTTTTCATTTTTGGGAAACATATAGACTCATTTAGCCACATTTCCCACTGCTTCCACTTGAGTAGTGCAAAAAAAAAGGAAAAACACGAAGTTCACTTCAAGAGCACACCAGACAGAGACTTCCTGCAAAGCAGGCAGCAGGTCTGCTATTCATTAGATAATATTTGTTATTCCTTAATTACAAATATTTTCATGCAAACACCAGTAATGGGTATTAAAATCATTAATTTCCTTGAAACGTAGCCATTGAATTTCTGCTTGACTACGGTACCCTTATTCGAATGGCATGATATTAATACATTTTCTCTTGCCCCATCATTCAAGTAACATATTTAAAGAACTCTGCGCCGTTCTATTGCCTTTTGAGAAAATGTAACTTATATTTCTCTGTCGTTGGTCCAGTATTAATCTACAAGACCGTTCTTAGTACCTGAAGTGACTTTGGCATGTTATGGAAATATCGTGGGATAGGTATCTGTTAAAATGATTTCATAATCCACTGACTATATCTGAGTATAATTATTCTATTTTCGTATTTTATAAAAATGCATGCATTTCATCCCTACCATTGAGGGAATATAGGACCTGAGAACTTCTTTTCATTCATTTACAAAGACATACGTCCTGAGGGGTAAAATGGTATAAGTCATATTATCTAATTGTCCATATGAAACTATAGAACTGTAATTGAAATGACCTCTAAATAGCCTCTATTGAATAACGTGTCATTGCCGGTATTCCTTTAGGAGGCGAGATATTGATTGGGAAGCATTGATTTCCATGGGTGTTTGTAACGGCTCATATACCCCATTTTTTCATCCATGAAGCAAGTGTGAAAGTGGAATAATTTTACATTGACGGGAAATCGGTCATGATTCTCTTTGAAAATATGACACAAACATGATTTTGACATAAATTCTGTAAATATTTCTAACTTTTCTCGGTCTAGTCATTTTTAAATTACCTAATAATTTTATAAGAAGCCGCAAGAAATAATTTACCTAAAATATTTCTTGCGGTACAAATCTTGATTCTTCGGCAATCTCATTAATTTTCTCCTTATTGTCTATTCTTTTTATATCAAGTAAGCTGAAACGAAGCATGTTCTCCTTGTGCGGAGGGAACAAGGTTATGTACTTGACTGAGCATAATTATTTAAAATCAATAATTTTTACTATCACAAGATAAAGATCGAACTTTATGGAGTATTTTCATAGTTTAATGAACACTACTTCGTGTTTAACTAACACTACTACACTGTTAAATTTCCATTGAGATGACCGGTTTCGGCTGTTAAGCCATCATCAGATACAATGCAGTTGTACATTGAACCTAATGATGGCGTAGCAGCCGAAACCGGCTTTCTCAAGAAAAATAATACTGTGGAAAACACAAATTCTTGTTTAATCAGTTAATTTTATTACACAAAAATCGTTAATCAGGGGGACTACTACGCCCTTTTCTCATAGAATCATTCCCACCTGCCTCTCTCGACGTAGAGTTGCCATCCTTTCAGCAATTATCCCAAACCTGGAAGAATTCCCTAGGTTACTCTGATGAGGAAATAATTGCAACTAGGCTTACTTTGTGGAATTAGACGTTTGGTAAATAAATAATTTTCAGCATTTCACACTTTGATGAATCATTATTTCCTCTCTGAGATCTTACTCGTCGTTCCGAAGAAACCTCCGTATTGAGTCCAAGTCAATTGATATAACTCTTGAGAATGTCACGTTAGCGTTGAAACCGGAAATTCGTCTAGTTAGTTTCTTTTACCAAACTTGGCACTTTTCATGCCCTTAAAAGTGTAATTTAACATTTCGTTTACCTAGAAGGGTATAAAATTTACTTTCTAATCAGTTTAGCGAAGATCCGCGCTTGGTAAGAGGGACGTTATTTTTCTCGACCCGTAACTCGAAGGGGTGACCTTCTCAGCGCCTAACGTGATACCCGATACACCTCACCGGTATTCCATGCCTCGGTGGCTACCATTTTTTCCCCCACGCTCTCCTCCCCTATGCTCCACCTCGTCACTTACGCCACCTCGTGAGTTGTGCGGGGGGCGTCAGTCTCCATAACGGGAACGTAAAATCGAGGACGTTGAATTTGCCGGGTCCATCAAACGTTCCCTGGAGTAAGCGGCCCGATCCGTTGCACTGTCCCTACCAGACGAATCAGAGAACGAACGGGTAATAAAAATATGCGAGAATATTCCGGCGCTCGCGAGTACTCCACCCTAAAGTAGAGGCGGAATAATAAAAAAGGAAGGACGAAAATAATAAATGAGACAACGGTGAAAAAAAGAGAGCAAACCGAAAAAATGACGAGCGTAATCCCGTATGAAGCGGCGGAGGCTGGATGAAAAAAATAGGGCTTCATATTCCCTTCTCCTTTCTCCCCCTCCCGGGTTGCGCTACGGAGTAGGGTGCAAGATCATGTTTGCAAGATTAATGAGAAAAAGGGAAGGTGCGGGAGGGGTCTGGGTCCGCTATGAGTGCGGAGGTATCGCTGGGACGCGATAAAAATAAAAGAAATGCGAAAAAGAATGTACCCACCCCGTGACAAAGGTTCCGTGAAAAAATAGGGTTTAAAAAAAGTCGGGCCGAGGGAGAATGAAGAGAGAGACATATGGTGGGAGTTGGAGAGGGAGAGAAAAGGGAGAGTTAGAGGCCTTAATGAAGAGGTTGGAATGGGTGGGGGGGTCCCTCCAAGTTAGAGAGAAACGCTGCACTATCCCGTGCAAGTTTGGCTTGTTATTTGTGCCAGGAGGAGGATGGAGTGGAGTGAGGATGGGAAGAGTCAATAGTAATAACGCTAGCAGTAGTGACAACTAAGGGATATTCGAAGAATTGAAAGGGTGAAATTGGAGTTTGACCGCGTCTCCATGAGAATCAGAAAATGATTTATTATGCAGGGGGCTTTGCTCAAATGGAAAAAGAATGTACGGTAGTAACATGACATTCGTTAAGTTCTCTAACAAAAACATAAAAATAAGAAAAAAATGAGAGAAACAACCATGAGTATTACAATTAAACTAAAAAATATACATCGGCAAGATAAATTTTTACACAATATGTGATTTACATATGTTGTAATCTATCATAATGTGGCATTAGGCATAACATTTTCTTCAATTACACAGCATTTATTTATCCACCGGCCCTGAATAATTTTGAAGGTAGCCGGCCAAAAATTGTTCAGGAAATGGATAGACGCGGTGGAATACCCGATAAGAGGAAGATCCGACCTCCGAACGGCGAAGCGTTTGGTGTAATGGGTGAGAGGAGGAAGCTGATGGTAAAGTAGAAATTTGATGAAGTAGTACTGGCTGGATAGCGCAGGTAATAAGGTTAGAGGGGTTACTGTTTAACGGGAGATAAGGGGTGAAGTTCATAGTCTCTATGGATCGGATGAATATAATATAAACATAAAACTTAATATACAGAGTTGAAGAAAGAATTGTTGTGAAAATGCAAGGTCTCAATTTCATTTGAATCTAGTTGGGACTTCATCAATGTAGGTGATGATAATGAATCGCCAATGGCTGTTGGCTGGCTATCAAGTATTGTGGGTTCAAGCAAAAGATTTAGCCTTTCTAAGTCGCTTATTGATTTATAAACCACATAAATTGATTGTCTCTACGATAAAGCTATTAGTTTCTAAATAAACTGTAAAAGTACAATTTTACTCTTAGAAGTGCTATCAATAATTTAATGAGAAAATCCGTCGTTTTGTCAAACACTGAGTATCCTTCATTCATATCATCAGAATTGAAATCTAAGAATTTCTGGAAATACTTTCACTCTATAAAGGGTTAAGATATTTAAATTAATGAAAGGTTGATGGAGATATTTGTGCATAAAAATTATACAACTTGAGCTGTATCTACGTGTAATTTAATGCATTTATACTGCAAAAATTAAATCTCATTGAAAATTTTTATGTATATTAAAAAAATTAGCGACATATGGCGACGGTTGGTCCGAAGTGATGGAACACTTGAAACCCTTGGAACCTACCCTGCTGCACTGAATTTTTTTCCGAATCCGAGGAAGTCGTCCACTGTGCAGTGAAACGAGAAGTCACCCATTCCTGCTTCTACCGCTCGCTGTTGAGTCGTCCGAACGCTTGTCAACTTGCAACTGCTCCACCTATTACGGCGTTGTGCCTCCACGATTCCAATCCAGTATCAATGCTCAGACTCCGTATACATTCCTTAAGGGTCCTCTTGCACGGAAACAATCTCTCCGTGACTTCGCATTTGCTCCTCTCGTGCTGCAGTACCTACCTCGAATATGATAACTTTACGCTTGAAAAAGTACGAGTCAGAACAATTCGTTTAGTTTACGTTTCTTTTCTCTTGTCCTCGTATCATAAAATGTAATAACATCAGTGTTGATTCATGGGAGGTTTCCGAACTTATCGCAAATATTCTAGTATTGTTTGGTGGGTATGGAACTTAATGAATGAATAAACGAATTGAAATTTTCCCTCTAAAATGTATTACAACTGAGGTGTCAATATTTTACATCATCTTCAGGTAAAGAAATGAGGATATTGCGTATTATCAAATGTAATAGCATTAGTATTGATTCAAGAGAATTTTTATCGCGAGGATTCAGGCGTGATGTGGTGGAAATGGAACATAATGAATGGACCAACGAATTGTAGTTTTCCGCTGAACTTAATTATGACCTAGGTTTCAATATATTATGTAATAATCAGGTGAAGGAATGATGTTAAGTGCTACCTTATATACTGTTGAAACAAACGACGATATCTGGTAAGTACAGACATTATATAAGATTTCCAAATCATTGCGAAATGTAAAAATAAAATGGTACCCAGCCACGCGCACGAATACAAGGATAACCACTAGAGGGATGAAATTCGATATGGAAAAAAATAGTTTGACTTTTGACTCCCAATTGCTGGTCATGTGTGCTGCTGACTAGCAATGATTTCTTCTTGGTGAATTGAATCCCTTTACTGTATATTATAAAAGATATGCATCGCAACCTATGTCGTAATATATTTATGTGAGTGGGGAATTGCAATTGGTTCATTCATTGGTTTCGTCTTATCTAGTTGGATAAAATTAAAAATAATATCAGCTCCCAAACAAAATGGAATTTTTCAGTAATGCAATTTTTCCTAGCATATCGTATTTTGAATCTTGAGTAAGTTTATAAAATGTTGCCATTACTTTTAATTCGAGCCTTGCCTTTTTTAAAGCCGTGGTACGAATGTCGTGTGAGGATGCCATGTTTTCAAACATTAAAAAACTTTCATGCGTGAAATGAGATCTTTATGTAACTAGCGCACGAGCAAAATAACGTAACCAGGGGGAACAAAATTTTATCTTTCACTGTTTTTTTTCTTTCTGGGACCTCGTGGAGTTGAAATTTCTGGAGCACTATCTTCCGCCCACTTACCGAGGAGGTTTGGACAAAAGATGGAAAGTGGAGGGAGGGTTTCAAGACCTAAGGGAGAGGATGATAGACGATAAGGATTTGTTCTTCCTTTTCGGGTCGGAGAGGTTTCATAGGTCTCAGGTATGCGATTGGGGAAGGATGGACCGTGGAATCCGGTCGGTGTCGGTCCCCGGAATGAGATGGAATCGTAAAGGAACATGTTTGGGAAGGTGGGGTCCGTTCCTGCTCCGCTGGGCATGGGCTGCTGCACGATAATGGGAATTGTATATCGCATCGCAAAATGAAGGATGCGAATATCGTATAAATGCTTGCGAATTGCCGTTCCGATGTAAATTGACTGGATCACATTTAAGTGCACAATAGTACATGACGATAGTGATAACCATTGTCGAAACCTTCGAAATTGGAAGGGTAACGTAAGGAACAAGTAAAATAACCCTACGTATTAATTTTATTTTCTTATTTTCCACTTCTTTTTTCATTTCCCTAAGATTGATATTATTATAGCGTCATTAAATTATTTCCACCCCACTTGGACTGGGACTTGAACGTAATGGAAGGGTTGGCGCATTCCGATAATCGTTAGAACTGGCCTGTGGAGAGCAGTGACACTTGCTTCTGGTGGAACCGCCCGTGCCAGATGGGTCGACGGTTAGAAGACAGACAAACGGTAGTTTTAGCGGCGTCTGTTCCCCAGTGAGGCGGCTGCAAATGGCATCTGATCCCAGTGGGGATGCATTTTAAGCGATTATTATCATCAGCAGTCATCAATCCAAAGATTGAATTATTTTCAGATAACCGTTTCATTCCTTCATTACTCTTCACTTTGACGTCCTTCTTAATTTGCCCGATGTATTACATCCTTGGCCTCCATCGGTAATTCTTCCCATTCATTTCTACCATCATAATTGTTTTCAAGAAGATGTTGTGTGTTAAAATTATATCAAAGAGTGTCCAAATAGTTTGTTTCCTCTTATTCTTAAGAAATTTTATCATGCAACTCTTCTCCCCTTCTCGTCGTAGGTAGCTATTGTGATTATCATTGGTGATCCTCTACTTCCATTTGATATTTATCATTCTTCTGTAACACCACATTTTTATTGTTTCCAATTATCTATTTTTCTACCGTGTATGGCGCCTTGTAGAAAACAGTATTTAGTAAAGGAATGCATTTCAGTATTAAATTAAACCAATTGAAGAATTTCAAGTATCCTCTCCTTGAATAAGGACACATGTAATGTGATAATGAAACCATTTATCTTAAATAAATATTTTGTTTACTCGAGGCAGGATTGGGCTAGGATGGGTCGATGATTTGTGAAAGGTTAGCTAGGCAATAACTGTCCCATAAGCTATTTATATTCTTAAAACACTTGTAATGATGATTGAATTATTATTATTATTATTGTTTAAATATAGATTGCCATTTTACCCCTAAACTGCTTCCATTATCTATTATCGATCAATAGACTGCACCCATGGTCTATTTTCCATTTGGAAGTACTACATTATTTTTGGTAACGATAGAAATTTTAAAGTTTCTGTCTCGATGTGTGAAGGTTGTAAGGGTGCGTCCAAATAATTGGTCTTTGATTGGCTTCGGTAGTTCACTGTTTCCTGTAGGTAGCCGTTGGGAATCCCGAGAGGTATCAGACTAAAATATCTACGGAGGTTAATTATTTTTTGCTCCCGTGGAGTGTAAAATATACCTTTCTTTGCGACGATTAGGGATTAAATGCATACCGTTTATCGCGTCCGATGTAAGATATTGCACCACAGTCCCGGCAACTACTGGTTTGCTGAGAGGATTGGGGGGGGGGGAGTTATAGTAATAATCATTAATGTCGTAGATATTTTCGGCCTTTTAGACACTAAGTACATGCAGTATTTCAATAAAAAAATTCATATTGGAACAGGTAAAAAATGAAAATAGAAATACGTAACTTATAAATATATAAATTAGTTTGCCTTCTATGCCAAATGAATACTAAAAGTTATCCATCCACTACAAACAAAATACACAGGATATATATGAAATGAATACCTACATACAATACAAGAATGAGGATAAAATTTTGAGAAAGTCAATGCGCATGACATTACAATAATTTTACGTATGCCTATTTATGAACATTTTATGAGTGCTTTTAGGACAGGCTGCACAATATTCACTATGCAGTAATTTCCTTCTGCCAAACTATCAGTTTAAAGTTAAAAAAAAATATTTATCCAAATACTTTTTGGTTCACATTTGGTTTGAATGCAGGAGTCGTCCTCATCGGTTGAGAGAATGAGAACGCACGTTTACACGAGTCGAGGAGGACTGCAACGGGATCGCTTGAAAAGATCGCGCGGTAGGTGGGTGGGTAGGTACGCGACGAGGCAGTGCTGTGCTGTGCGCGGGAGGGAGGTTCTGGCGGGGCATCCAGGTGCGTCTCCCGGACATCGATTTCCTCCCCGGTTGTCGCCCCCTTCTTCTTTTTCTTCTCGGAGAGGGCATTATATGACCCATAACGCTCGGAGTTGAGTACAGGGATGGAAGAGGAGAGGTAGGAGACGAGGAACGGCCTGTGACCCTATCTCTCTGTACTTCTCCCCCCCCTCCCTCCCGGTGGAACGTCTCGCGTCTTGTCTTCGCCGAGCAAAAAGGACAGCGTCTTTCCTTATTCTTTCCTTTTTAATGCCTTTTAGCACGATGAAGATGGTGGGCGCGTTTCACGTTAGGAAAAGAGGATCTTGCACCTCTGGCTGCCAGTCGCGTCCCTTGTGTCCTTGAAGAAAAAATTGATGGAAATACCTACCGATCGAAGACCGTAGAGTGAGAATGTTTTTATCACCATTCGGAGTTTTTTTCTCTGCAAGAAAATGACGTGACAAATGTACCATCCATCATTCTGGAATGAAATGTTTTCCTAGAAATAGTAAAACATGGTGAATAGTCCATGTTTTACTATTTCTAGGAAAACATGGAAGCGTAATTATGTGCTAAATGTTTGTTTAAATATTGCCATATTTTTTATTAATTTATTTGAAAATGGATGGATAGTAACCCCTGCAATGGGTAAGTTTGCATCACCTTTTAATTCCTTATATTTGTAATAAAGAAATAAAAGAGGGCGGTGCAAAGATGGAATAATTTCATTTTATGGAAAATATGCTGTCGTTTCTAGAAGGAAATCAACCATATGGCTGTACAGTTCCTCTAAAATACAATATTCTGGCCCATCTATTGAAACATAGCACAATATTTCGCTTGGAATTCCTTATCTGACCCTCTGAGGGCTATAAAACTCTCTTCAAATTGCCTAGAACCGATTTGTAGAAGTCAACATTGCTCATTCTTGCATAGGATTCGCAAATGCGAACGTGATTTCGTGGAGAGCCAACTGAATAATTGTCGCACTTTGTTTAATCCCTTCCTAAAATATTTTGATTCTGCACACAGTATCAGCGTTGGATTGTTGATGGTCATTGATTTTTTTAGTATCTTTTCATGGTAATTTTCCTACACGAAACCATTTAGTCTTCGGTTTAGAGTTCGACACATGATTTTGGGTTCCACGAAGTAAAAAGTTATTGTTCCAGACGGATTTTACTTGATTTTCAGTAAAGGTGATCTCGCTTTGACTTAATAAAAAACGAATTAATGCTATGATATCGGAGTGGCATCACATTCAGATTGGTAATAGATTGCGCAGTGAAATCATGATCATCAAATAACTCGACAAAACAGTCGCACTACTACTTTGTAGTTGTGTAGCCGTCGTGTAGAGGAATAATGTTTATGTGATGAAAGCAAATGGCTTCAATGATTTTAGTCGCAAGTCTTAATTTTCTGGATATCTCTCAGCGTATGCCTTTATTAATGCTGCCACATCCTCGCAATCAAGCTGCAAGATTATGAAATGCGTTTCCTTTCGTTGCGTGCTTTGCAGCGTAATGAAGGCATACGCTTCTCTACCGATTGCTTGGGGGAAAGACTTGAAGAGGGCTCCACAATAGCATAGATGTTTCGCGCTTTCGCCAACAGGAGCAAAAGTTTTCCTTTGGAATTTTATTCTTCTCTCTTGACACCGGAAGGGTTCATGAATTATGCGATGGCATCCCCCTTTTACGGTCAATGGCGAGGGGATTATGGGTTAAAAAAACCTCTTGGGAACATTTCAAGCGGGAACTTATGATCGGGTCGATTCTCCTAACCAATTAATCAAATTCCCATTCATACTAATAAGATAAACTTCGTAACAATCCACACAGAATTATTTATGCATGAAGAAAGAAATTATCTTGTTGAATCCATGCATTGATTATTTGTTACAAACCCAGGTTTCGACTACGCATTCAAGGTGGAGTTTATACTTGAGTCAGTAATGAAATGTGTGTGGATTGAACGATGCATGATTTTCTTTACTCAAGATGCATTCGTTCCCACATGCGAATCCTGAAAAATGCGAAAGTGAAAATACTCTGCACAATACTGCTTCTTTCAACCCGTTTTTAATGATTATGCTCTATTTTCTGGGGTGATTTTCATTAGTTAAGTAAAAGAAGATTTCATAGAATTGATATTCAGTATACTAACAAAATTGATTTTGAAAATATTAGCTTGTGTTTCCAAATTCGCTGAATGAATCCGTGTAACTCCTCGTGCCTTTACGGTGTGGAATTCATCCTTTTCAGGGATAAATGCTAAAATGGAATTGTTGAGAAAGGAACTGAAATCGATCGAATCCTTGTGGTGGCTGGGGAATTGAAGGAAAAATATTCGTTTCCCTTGGAAAATCTCAGCTTCCCAAAAGATTCATGTTAGTAATTAGGTTGATAAATTCATACCATGCAACGCCATTTATGTAGTACTTATTACAATGTGTCCAATATTCATATGAAGCCAGTATTTATTAGAATTAGCGTGGGAAACTTGACTTTGAAGGTATTTCTAACTTACAAATTTTGCTCCCCTGAAAAAAGTTGTGTTTGGCTATCAGAGGGACGCGGCCGTCAATGAGGCTGCGGGTAAGCGACTGCTGAGTTACATCCACAATTCATTGCGCCGCGCTCCGCGTCGATTTTCTTGTTCCCGAAGCCACCTGACACGAGTTGTGCATCGGACATATTCATCCGGACCTGAATGTGATTGTAGAGAGTTTTGCCTCTGTTCAGATTTTTCATAATATTTTGCATATGTGTTCTCATTTGTGATATCTATAGGTAAAAGTGAACAATATTGCATTTAACCAATTTAGTTTCTTGGCTATTCAATGCTATTTTAACACGTAGCCTTACGGCTCATGAGATATATTTTCGTGATGATTCGATTACATTTGTACAGATTCTCTTCTAAACGATAAATAATACGTTTCATATTATTATAATAGTTGCTAACAAATATTAATGTGACATGGTTGAGTTGAGAGGTTCGAAAAAACGTATTCAAATGTAATATTTGCCAAAATTTCCAATACAGCGCCGAAAACCCAAGTCGAAATATGCTTTAAATTCAGGCAAAAAAGAAAAAAATAAATTCTTGTATAATTTCCAATACTGTGTGTTCCTATGGTGAGTTCCACTGCCTTAACATGTTCTTTAATAAAATTTGGTCCTGGAATTTTTTTCACTTAAGAAATTGTTAAAATGAGCACTCAGTGACCCACGAATACCGCTCCAGCCTCCTTTAAGTCACTAGTGATAGCTGCTGGACTGTCTAGCTAGCAAAGCAGTGCACTTCACGCGCTGGGTGGATTCTTTGGAGTCGAACATGTGTGGACTGGATGAAATTGAGTAGGTCCGTGGACGCCGGAGTCAGATGGGTATTGCATGTAGATTGTAGGTACTACGTGTCGAGAAACTCGGGGCTACCGACCTTGTATATAAATCCGCACAGGTCCGACCTGCGAGTACGAGAGCACTTTGGTACTCGGCCGTTGTTTAAGCGGGCAGATTCAGGCTCACACCCCTGCGAGCTACCGCTAGGGCGTGAGGCAGAGGCAGGTTTGAAAGATGCCAACCATGCAAAAGGAAGTAAATAGGAATTCGGGATAGACAGGAAAGAGACGAACATTGAGGAGGTGGTTTCGATGGTGTAGTGAGAACTGTTAGTCCGTCACAATAATTTGCTTTGATTGAATGGGAAGGATGTCGAAAAAAGAGTAAATATGACGTTTATGAGGGTAACGGGGGATTAAAAAACGAGAAATATACCTTTATAGATCGCTACTCGATGACACTGGATTGGCAGCAAGCGCGGCCTTTGAGGTGTTCTAAAAGTAGATAATGGCATATCTAACCTTTATCATCATCGTAAGTAATTAAATTTTCAACATTCGTTGACTTGCAGCCCTTCGCTCCTGCTTGTTCCCTTATAATTTCTTTCAAACGTATTAGCTTTGCCGTTTCACATCCTGTGCGCCTGGCTAGCGATTTAATTCATGGTATTTTACCATGGGGATTCCCTTTTCTCCCTTCTATCATGCTCCTTGCGAGTTCATTGTTTTTCATTGATCTGAAATTGGGTGAAAATCCCAAAATCCATGTCCCTTAATCCAATGAGAAATCTTAAAGCTTCGACTGAACGTTGTACTGGATCCAGAATGGAGTAGACATTTAGATAAAGCTATTATAACAATTTTGAGTGGTTTTCTGGCAAACCCTTCCTTGAATATGTCGCGTCCGGATAATCTTTCATATTTCGTAACTGATGACGGTGTAATTATACCCGTGGAACAGCATGCCTTTAGATTCAACAAAGTTTCTTTTCGTGCAGTATAATTGAAAAGCCTCCGTTTTTATGAATCAGATAAATATTATTCGTTTTATAAACGTTAAACAGAAGTTCGGGGAGAAAATGAAGTATCTTAAGACAGTTTGTACAACATATGTCTTATTCTCACGTGGAACTATCTTTTCTCTTCGGAATAAGAATCTGTAAATTCTCTTCTTTAATTATCTCTCCCCGTTTTTTCTTTGAAGCTGTAGCTGAAGGATGGCATTATTTTGTGCCAGTTTAAAGCAAATATGTGTTACTTTTTTCCTAGAAGTTTCCAAGTTCTCAGTATGCATGGATACCATTTGGGGATGACTTCCAATGTCTTCGTCCAATCATGCACAGCAGTAGCAGGCAAATGAATAATCCATCAAGAGAAAAACGATATTCTTTTAGGAAATATTTTAAAATTTCATTTAGTTAAGATCGTATTAATACCATGAACGATTCGTGGAAAATGTGTCAATCTCAAGTTATGAAATTAAGGAATAAATTAACGCTAAAAAAAATACAGTTTATGATTATTTGTTCTGGTGCATGGCGTATTCACTGATTAAGATTATGCTGTGATGTGCTGTGTTCCTATATTTTGCAAATGTGACGTAGTGTTACTCTGTGAGTTTGATGGAAGCAATGCAGTCGAATCTGGTTGCCATGTACCCGCATTTGTATGTACATGGAATACATCTTGCAGAGAAGAAATAAAATTCAGTAAAATCATTTTCTTTCAGTTCCCCCAGTATGTCAAAATTTCTGTGCACGCCACACCTTTGATGAAAAAATATTCGCCAACGTAAAGGTACTTCAAAAAGAACTCTTGATTCTTTGGATGCGCTGTTTGTGCAAAGTATAAATAGAATCCTTTTTTTCCTTACTTTTTACATTTTGTTTGAAAGCCAAAGAGAAAAAAGTTTTGATAAAAGGAAATAGAAAAAATTGATTGGACGCGTATTTACGTTAAAAATATGCAAATCGGCTTTGAATATACGTGATTGGCTCCATTAGATGTGCATTACTAAATGTAACGTGATGAAGAGGCTGGGTATAAGTAAACATTGATGATGAAAAACATCAATTGTACCTGTTCAGAGTTATAAGTAAGCTTACTCTGCGATACCTAATGCCTTATTGACCTTGTGACTTAGCTGCTTGGGTAACGGCGAAGTCGATACGCAATGTTGAACCCAGTGCTATGATTTTTACACATAAAGAGGGTTAGGCTGTGACAGTGTAAGATAAAACAAATTCAGAATTCCTTCTTTTCTTTTACGTTGTTTGAAAAATACTGGTTTCACCATATTAAATGCCATAGCTATTAAGCCTGTTTTACACGGGGCACGTAGTTGCACAATCTGATGTACTTACGAACTTGCATTTCAAATTGCATCGTGAGATGCCGTGAATTACGAGAACGCATGCGCGAATGCATGGACGCGATATGGCAAAATAGCCCCTGCCCTAATTCGAAAATGATTGCACGCCCAATTGAGAAAAACATTCAGTTTGAAGTTGTGCACTTTCGTGCCCCGTGTAAAACAGCCTTTAGAAAGCAAATTTAAGGCTCAAATAAACATTATTCGATGAATTTAATTTTAATTAACTCTTTTTTTCAGCGATTGGTGTCGATTACAGCGCCATATCTGTTGAATTAACACCTTTTGACTTCAATTATTGCTGTAACTTACAAAAACTAAATAAATAAGATGAGAAGGTGCACGTATTTCATTGCCATTCAAAGGAGAATTCGCATCTTACAAACAATTTTTCGAGAAAATGTTATTTAGGTACACAGAAAAGTACACTTTTTCCACATGTTTGACCTATTCTCGCGTTCTAAAAATCATATAATTATACGTTTAATTTGCGAAAAAATGGCGTTGAAAGGTATGATTTTGTTGTTACCATCAAAGGACACGTTTTTCTAAAATTGGCCGTATCATGCGTAAAATGACATTCAAGTCATTTTAACGGGGACCCACCTAATCTTCCTAGAACTCACAGACAGAAGAGGTATGGCTACAGCCCTTTTCGAAACCCATTACGGTGAGATAAAGTCATCACAGACACTTCGCCATGACTACATTCCCGATTAAAACCAACGCATTTTCGGAAACATGAGAGATAAGGGCAGTTACGGCAGGAAAATGTGATTACATATCTAGGGTTTCTGGGGAATGACGAAGAAAATACATGGGATACGAAGCCGCGAGGAGAATTCCATCCATATGATGATCGATGCTCGCATTATGGAATAAGTTGTGAAAAGAATGAGTGGGAATAGAAATGCAAAGGGGATGGGAGGGGAGAGTGTTGGAGGAGAATGAATAATTCATGTTCAGAATCCTCACGAAATGGAAATTCAAAAGCCAGCGCCTCCAAATCCGACTCTTATACATTTTTATTTCTATTTATTTACGCTCCAATTTTTTTCGGGGGCCTCATCCAAGAACAGTGGCACGTGTTTTATTTTTCACTTTTCTTTTCCTTATTTCAGGATGTCTCTCGTTTCTTCCCGTTCCGTTTCCCTCCATCCATCTGCTGTAGAAGGCTCTCTGCATTATAACTAAAGGATTCTACTACTAGGAGGAGTCCAGCTATCGGCTGCCTCGATTTTTCAGAAAATATAAAATATGATATAAAATAAGCTGCCAACTTCAGCGGAATAATAATATCTGATCCACTCTTAATAGCTGAAGAGGAAGGCTACAATTTTGGTTTCAAGGCTCCATGGCGCATACTTGCTGAGAAAAAGTAGTTTTATAAATTGAAGAGCATACCGATCACTATTAAATTTAAAAACTTGGTGGACTTAATTATAAAACAATGATTCATCTTACATTAAAATATCGTCATTGTCAAACGCACTGATTCGCAGTTACTAGACGTCAAATTTACGCACGGCTGCGAAGCGCTAATACATATAATGGAATATTTTTTTTCTTACTCTAATGCAAAAAACTCTACAAAATTTGTTTCTAAAAACGATTCTAAAAATTTATTTAGCAGAGAACAAAATTGTGCAAATGACGATGCACATAACGGATGTTGTGGTTCTTTAGGCTTGAACGTGAGTCTACAAGATTTTGGTGCGACAGGGTTATAGTTGCGGTGGCGGTGGGGGTGAAAATCCTCACGGTGACATATTTACGAGGTTTATTTCGCCGACGTCCTTTTCGTGCGTGGAAGATGAGATATGCATCTCGGCTTTCTTTTTTTACGAATTCATTCCGTAGGCATCGCACTTCTCCGTATGTTGGTGCATTCGGGTAGGTATTTTCGGGGAGACGAAAATATTATGACTCATTTTTCTATCCACTGCACGAACGGGAGCGCCACTTGGTTTATCTGTCGTATTTTTGTTCAGAGAATTTTTGGTGGTGACTAGATTGCTTTATTTATTTGATATAAGAGTGTCGAGTGTTTTATGATCAAAGCTATCTCGAACCATCTTTATTTTCCAGTTTATCTCACTTTTCTGCACGAATGCGAAGTTTTTATACATGCTTGTCTTGGAAATTGTCCATCGCGTATTCTAGTTATATCGCATTCTACCTCAGCGTGCACAATTCATTCTCTCCAGTCATGCCTGTGTAACCTCGGATTTAATTTTGATATATTGTAGGCAAAGAGCATTCTAGAAATGGAATAAGGAATCTGTTCCCACCAATTATGGCTGAGGAGATACTACTAACTACTTCGTTTTATCTTTAAATGTATACCAGGAGTTATTTTATATGAAATGAGGCATAATAGTACCTAAAGTATATTGAATTATAAGGACTAGTTTGGGGTACCCTAAGTTCATGAATAGATTGGCGTGACAGAAGACTCATCCGAAACTTATATATGGGGCAGAGGGCTCAGGTGAGGGTAGCTGACGGTGAATCAGGGTGGGCAGTTATAGGTCGTGGGGTGCGGCAAGGGTGCCCGTTGTCGCCTTTTCTTTTTAAAGTATATGCTGAGGAAATGGTAAGAGAGGCATGGGAGGAGCTAGATGTGGGAATGAAAGTAGGAGGCCAGTGGATAAAGTCGGTAAGATTCGCGGACGACCAGGCGTTGTCAGTCGGTCATCGAAAGGATTGCAAACTTTAGTAGATGCATTGGAAAAGCAGTGCGAGAAATACGGGATGAAGATTAATAATAAGAAAACAAAAGTAATGAGATTTTCTCGGACGAAGAAAGCGAGGCTGTTGGTAAGAGTAGGAAGTCACAAACTGGAGCAAGTCGAACAATTTAATTATTTGGGTAGTACGCTAGAAGAAACAGGACATAATAGCAAATGCATTAGGAGGAGAATAGCGCTAGCGAAGGAAGCGTTTAATAATAGAAGGGAGCTGATGACGGGGATCTTAAGTAAGGATGTAAAAAAGAGGCTGGTGAAGAGCTTGATATCGAGTGTGCCGTTGCATGGAGCAGAAAAGTGGACCTTGAGAAAGGAAGACGAAAATATGCTGAAGGCTTTCGAGATGTGGGTGTGGAGGAGGATGTAGAAGGTGCTTTGGATGGAAAGGAAGACAAATGAGGAAGTGCTTGACATGGTGGGTGAGGAGAGGAAACTTCTGGATGAGAATAGGGGAAGGCAGGGTAGGTGGCTGGAAGCGGTAATGAGGGGCGATGGTTTGTTGAAGGCCGTGATAGAGGGAAGGATGTTGGCTAAGCGGGGAAAAGGAAGAAAGAGATTAGGTTTTATGAACGGGATGAAGAAAGGTTGGACTTATGCTGAGATGAAGAAAGAAATACTCGAGGTAGAAAGGGCACGGCACTTGTAAGAGTCCGCTGGATATTCTCTGACTTTCAACATAACCTACCTAGATTACTATAATGAATGAATGAATGAATGAAGTTCATGAATGATTGCAGGTATTTGTTGATTACTACTTTTTAAGGGTATATTCGAACTATATCCTCTCTACAGTGTGCATATTCGGATCATATCGCCGAATCTCAGTTTTAAGTCCCTGGTGAGGTGGTGGTCAATGGTAGCAACGAATGAAGCATATTTTAGATTTAACGGTTTACCACATTGAAGGGCATGAGTAGACCATGAAGTATCGCATTGCAAAGAAGGCATTGGATAATTGAAAATGCCTGTCGACTTGCCAGCATATTGGGAGTAAAAGAAATAATACAAAATAAAAACTTAGCAATTCTATAGAGTATATTTTTCATACTTCAGCTAGTTTCGTTACACTGTTGCACCTTTTAGGAAATTACCTTAATTATTTTCTCATTTTTTCTGTTAATTTTTAGACTATTTCTTAATCTCTTGAATATGGTACAATGACTAGTTGAATTAATAAAAATATATTCTATGGGATCTTTATTTTTTTAAATTTTAAAATATTCTTAATTCAAAATGAAATTCCAATAAGGCAACCATCCCTCACATGTTTTAGCTTATCATAGTTTACGGAAATAAGGAATTGAGGGGCGAAGAAAAGGCGTATAGCGGGCTAAAAATAAAGCCACGTGAACCCGGTCAATTTGGGCGAGTATTGAAATCCATGAGGGTCAGTATTTCCTCACACCAAGATTCATAATCAAGCTTTACCAGCAACGCGCTCCAAATTTCGCTTTTGAAAAAAAACGGGATTTGGTTCCATACCGCGCCTGCAGCGGCGATAGTAAAGTCACTTCCGCAAAAGGCCAAAAAAATGGTATTATTCTTCTGCACAGTCTTATGCATGGATACGTAGCGAAAATTGCGTGTCATACAAAGATAAGGATTGCTGGAAAGAGTGCGTGAATGCGTGGACGAGAGATAGGATACAGCCCATACTATGGTACATCCGTACCCGCGTTCTCACAATTGTTGTTCATCAAAATGCGCAATGTACTGGAGAGTGAATTGAAGGAGGAAAGAGCAACTGCGAGTTGTGTTCAGCTAAAAGGAAAACCAGAATCGCTCGTGCACTTCGCGGTTCGAAAAAAGGTTTCTGGAAAATAAAATTGCACTTTTTTAATTTTTTTCATCTATCCGGCGGAAGCGGCTGTGAATTGGTTGTCTTCTCGGGTCTTAAACCAGGTGACATAATTTTTGGCCGGCGGAGTTTCGACGGCAACCTCCGCCATTGTCTTCAGGGCTAGGAGTGTGAATAATCAGGTCATAAAATAAAAAAATAAACAAAAAATGTAGTTCGCACGTAAAGTACGCTTCGGAACCCAAGATATGGGAGCTCAATGGGTTGACTTGAAATATTTACGATTGCCTGATAAACTCTCCATGGCTTTTTTGGAAGGGGAGGTGTGGGAGGAAATGCGGGGATGTAGGAAGAGAGCATTGCCTTAATCTGTGTGACGTCAGGATTTGGATTGGCGGACGGGTTATTATAGACATAAACGAAATAGCAATCAATCGACTGTGATATTCCGTATGCATCGCATTCCGATCTCAGCTATTGGCTGGTTGTTGGTGTTTTTTTAGGGAGGCGACCGACAAATGAGGTCATTTGCGTCATTTAGGAGAGAAGTAGCGATGAGTTATACCCTGCGAGCCGCCGCAGGGGCGTGTGGCTAGGATACCATGCTGGCTAAGGGAAGGGAATAGGAGGAGAGAAGAGGAAAAATGTTAATTTTATGTTGGCGCAGTGTCTTAGTGTGACGTTCTGTTTTTTCAGTCACCTCCACAGTCACTAATGGTACGTGGAAAGAAGGAATTATTGTACATATCAGCAAGAAACAGTATCTCTTATTTTGTTGCTTCTATCAGTTCTAGAGGCTATGCTCGGGGTCAAAATAATATCTTGGGTGTAATTCTGATCTCGTCTCGTCATTCTTATCTCGTCTAGCCTGATCTGAATTTTATCAGGTAATCTAAGCCTAGCGTGTGGCCTCCCGTGTCTCTAGCGGCTCCCAACCTACTAGTCCTTCCATTAGCTGTGTTATACTCTCTGTTCACTCGTAGCAGTTTTTTATGAAACGTGCGGATTTAAATTGCGTTGAGTTTATTTCGCGTTTTAGGTCTTTTTGTGCTGGGTCCATATAACCGAACAGGGGAGTTTGGACGGTTGGGAAAAGTGAGGGATGCATACTTCATCATTATTTAAACGGCCCCTGCCGTCTCCTTCGCCTCCTCTTAGTTCCCATTCCCTCCTTCAAATCATTCCTTCCTCGTGTCCTCACCTATCCAGCACACGGCGTCGAATATATATGATTAAGACAGCTGGGCTTGAGAGAGGCTTTTAGAGGTGTGAGTGGGTTTTTGTCCGATTTCGAAGGAGGCGAATGCAGGAGAGACCCTTAAGTCCCCTTCCCCGAATAGAGTTTAAATGTTTTGATTTTATTTCGAGTTTCCTTTTACAAAATCGTCTCGCGGTTGTCCTTTTAGAACCGGGGGTACAGTTTTAACAGTTGGACCTTACGTGTGTCAGTAACCCTGAATAAGTGAGTTCCTTTTCCCCTGCGTGGCCTTAATTTGATACTTTTATCGGCGGAAATGCTTGGGTAAAGGGTTAAATGCTCTCTTTCTGTCTTTAGTTTTTTTACTGGAAAGCATTCTTTTCATTTAGCTGAGAGACTCTGAAATCAATTGTCAGACCTTTAATTAATCGTTTTCGAGAGAAAACTTGGAAGACGTTTCATGCCTAATTTTTTGCTTCCGAACCATTTGTGTACATATATTCGTGATATGTCGATTCATTGATTATTACGTAAAAAAACAATGAATTTATTTAAATATTTATGTACGATTTACGAACAAGTTTACTCAGTTCTCGAAATCAAAAATAGTGGGCAAAGAAATGCCAAGATTTTTTGATTAACAAAATTGTTTCTGGAACGCCTTTACTCAAGATATTGACGATATTCTTTTGAGAACTTACTTTATAACCGTATTCAAGGAATTGATGGAAGGTTGGGAACAAAGTTATTAAGGGAAGTATGAAGAGTCATACAGTGCATTTCCGTTCTGAAATCTATTTGGAGAAAGGAATAGAAGTAACAATAGAAACAATTTTACATTTACATCTATGTGAAAGTGAACTTGTTTCTGATTTAAATCTTTCTGTAAGTATTATAGCTGTTGAATTACAATTTTGTCGGACAAATTCACTTTAGAGTGATATGTGAATAGTGGAATGCTGAAATTTTAAGTTTTAAATCGGAATTGAACTCCATGTGTAATATTAGTGACCCTAAAGTTTCCACATTCTTTTCTTATTAGTAATAAATGCATTTTCAAACAATGCGCTAATCCATTTTTATTTTTTCGCAGGTAAGACGACACTTCTCCAATATGACGGATAATTTCCTTCTTTCGCGCCTTCGTTCTCACCTGTTTACTTTCGCGGGAAACTCTCCAGTGTCCCATTGAGGTAAGCTATTAGAGGTTTGAGTTTGGCATTATGGTGCAACATCTAATTCCAACATAAATCTCTTGGTGAAAAATTGTTTGAACACTATATTCATTATTCCTGATCTCAAAAATTATTTTCGTATAATTTCAATCCCGTAATATCCCGTAATTATGTGTTTTCGGGCGTTCTCCCTCCATGATTAATTTCTCCGACGATATAGGTATAATGAGCATCTACTATCTTAAAGGAATAATTTTTTAACCTTTTCTGTATAGATTAAATGATGAGGAACCCACTCTTATGGTTAGTTTTCCTGACGCCTTTAAGCGGTAATACGCTTTGAAATTTCTGCCTATCTGGCTCCATCGTCAAATTGTCCCATGTTTAATCCATATCTCTTGAGATTCCACTCTTGTGCGAGACTAGAAAGAAATGGTGAAGGTTTGAGTAATGATATATGATCCGGCTAGAGCTTGCCAAGTTCCTTCTCATACTTTTTGTTTAAAAAAGCCCATTTCTGAAACATTTACTTTGCCGTTGCTTGATTGGATTTTTACTCTCGTTTTCTCCTTTTGTTATCCTCAAATTTATCGTGCTAAGGAGTACATATTCGATTAACGAAGCATCAATGCGCAAGGCGGGACAAGAACTAACGACCTTTCGGTTGCAAGGATGAAGCGGTAACAAAGCTTTTTGCCGCGGCTGGCAATTGCCCCAGCAGGAATTTATGATTGAATTAAAAAAAATAATTCTTTGCATGATATCTCGTGACGATATTCATATTCACCTTCCTCCGTTTTCGTTTTTGTTAGGTATTCTTTTGGTGACTTATTATGTTGAAGTATATCTTTATATTTAGTTTGTAATTTTTCTTGATCCTTTTTACAAACATTATTCTTGTTTAATTTTCTCCGGTCACCTGATTGAAGATCTCTTTCCTTCAGAATAATTTTTCAAAGTTATATTTTCGATAACGCGGCGCTTTGAATTCAGCTCCATCTTATTCAACCATCTCCCCATGGCGTCGTCCAAAAAAATCTCACTTGCGAATGAGGTGACGCTCCGCAAGAACGCTGCCTTTCACCCGCTGAATCGATTGGCCACGGGGCCGCATCTCTTCACTTCTCCGGTCTTCATATCGCGAGCATTAAGCCGGAGTGATCTCCAAAAGCGAAGCACCTCTTAAACTCAGCAATCCGCCCTGCTGTGAGGCTCTTTATGGAGTGGGATTTTAGCTGGGACTGATGAGGAAAGGCGTGATTGGCTTCGCCTGCCTTCTAGTTTTCAGTCGCATTTACATGTGACGGTTTTTTGTTACGTTACGTTACATAGCATGAGACGTGAGTTTTACATCCCAGAATTCTTGTGCGATGGAGTTTTATAAGTTGAATGGAGTTTCATGTGTGGCATGCAGCGGAGGGATACCTATCCGATCGTCAACTGTTGTGTTCGTCCAAGGCGTAGGTGAAAATAGAGAGAGGTATTCACCTTGGTGTTCGTCCACCTTGGACGTCTAATGCCCACTAACGAAGCGACCGTGGTTCGTACCGTCACACAGTTCGTGGGGCCAAATTTCGAAAAGCTGGCCAAAATATGAAAATCGGTTTGAAATTTGGTATTTAGGGGTTTTTCAGGTCATTGATTACGAATATGTCATCAAAAATAAAGGAAAGAGAAAGAAAAAAACAAAATGGCGGATTTAGTATGGCGGTATAAGGGATAAGGAAAATCGGGTAATATGAAAAAATTCGGGCATAACTGTGAAGGACTATTTTATGTCTGTTTATTTAAATATACCTCTCTTCCGATATCACCTCAGTAGACGTCCTGCATTGGCACGGGGAGCGTTTGACCAGGTAATGTACGTTTGTTGTTATACGCTAAATGTCAAGTTTTATTTTTGAAATAGCTGAATTCCATCTTCATTGAACTCGACGCTATGAGATCACCCTTACACTAACAAACTTGGCCGTGTTTGATTTAGTGTTTGCTTCCGATGAACACAAGGAAGCTTGAAAAGAAATGGAAGCGAAATTCCACTTGATTCTTGAGGCCGATTCCGCCATTACAGTCGGCACAGTTTAGGCCACATACTCTGGCATGTGTTTCCGATGGTGTCGTTTAATTTTCGTCATGTCAAAGTTAAAATTCACGGGAAATGTGATTTTTTTTTGTCATTTTGTCATTGTCAAATGTGATTTTGTTTGATATTATAAGTGGGATCATAATGCCTGTTGTAGTGCGAATAAAAATATCCCTAACTTAAAGATGTTTCCTGTGGAATGTCACTTTGTATCAGCAACTCCTCATAAGTTTTTTTTGCCACCTTGGAAACCTTATCGGCTCCAGTGGGATGAGTCCTTGTATAAAAAGAAACGGTCGTCCTGGTCATAGCAGGGGGTAAAGGAAGCAGCGATTGAAATACGACAGTTTCAAGAATCTTATGTGACTAACATCTTCCTCCTCAGCGCTATAAATTTTCTTTTATTCTTCTCCTCCTTTTCGCACAGATAGTTCACACGGCGTTCTCCTCCGTCCGTTGCATGAATCCTGGGCTGCCCCTTTGCCCTGCTGGTGGCGGTGGGGAGAGATAATCGCGTGCCGGGATTTTGGATCGAAAATTTCCGTCAAGTGGGTCTTTAGGGAGAGGGAGCGTTGTTGCTAGGAGAAGGAAAGTTGGGAGGCGTATCCAAGGCTGGGAATGCGTGAGGGTGGTTCCTTTGGGGGGGTTATGGAGAGAGGATGGTGCACGGGAGTACCTACCCCTTCCCCAAGGCCTCATACGTCTCTTCGGTCAGCGCGTGCGGATGACAAGTTAGCATCTTGGTGCGAGAAAGGGACCTTTATCTATTTCCCACTTGCTCCCTCTCAGAGCCACGGTGGAGTCAACGGGAAGAAGAATTATGTCACTTAATGTGACAGAGCTAAGTCACCCTAAAGACTATGATGGAGGGTGGGTAACAGTCCGTTAAAAGTAGATCTATAAAATAGGAGGTGAATAGCGGTGAACTTTTGGTGACGATAGAACTTTTAGGAACAGTTATATTTAAAGAACCGAACTCCTCGTGAATAAACTTTTTTGGCAGAATCGGACTGTTCGTAAATTAAAATTGAAAATTTATCATGTTATCTTCCAAAATTATTCACAGACATTTTTTCTGTGTTAACTCATAAATTATGAAGGATATTTCTTAAAATTAATTTTCGAACGGCAAGCTGAGTATACGTTTGTCAAGCGAAGACTTAATTAAATTTCTTGAGGGACATTTTGACCTAATTGGTCATCATATCTTGTATTTTTTTGAGGTGAGATTACTTAAAAAAAAACCTTTTCATCTTGTTTGTGAATGGTTTTTCGTATGATTGTGCATCAATAGAAATTTGATATGCAATGCAAAATTAGTGAAACATACAGAATAAACTAGTAAAGTTCTTGTATTTTATCCAATGGATAGTTTTAAAAGCTATTTACTATTTAGCATTTACTAGAAAATTTAAAAAAAATATATGATCATGCAAGCTGAGCACAAACTTAAGTCGGATTAACGAAATGTTGATTAATTCATGAGGTAAATTAACTATTTATGTGAGCAATTCGTTTTATTGCTATTAATTCCGTTATTTGCCATGGAAGCGGATGCGACCATGAGGCGAAAATGATGGCGATAGTGGAAATATTCTCAGTCCGTTTGCCTTTCACAAAAGATTTAAGCACTACTTCAATGTGGACTTCATTGATGCGTCTGGGATGTTGATGAC
Organism: Pyrrhosoma nymphula; assembly: GCA_963573305.1. NCBI lineage: Eukaryota > Metazoa > Arthropoda > Insecta > Odonata > Coenagrionidae > Pyrrhosoma > Pyrrhosoma nymphula. The sequence goes on along the minus strand of OY754330.1, from coordinate 63,391,112 downwards.
GCTATTGACATTCACCGTGAAATACATTGCCTCTATGCAACCAGTGCAATCAAAGTTGAGTAACTTTTTGTTGCTGTTGTATTCGGATGATATCTCTCAGAGGAAACAGGCCCAAAACGCTTTTAATCCAGCTGTCTCATTTTAAATTTTCAGCTTTTCTGTGGTCAGGGTAAATTAATTTAATGAATTTGTATTATTATAATTTAGGTGTAAATTATCTCCACTTACGTCATAAATACCGGATGCATATATGTTGGAGCTCCGTACCGAATACCGTTACGGCGGCTCGCAGGGTAATGCGTAATTTTCAGTGCCATGTGAGGAGAAAAGTTTGCTTGACAGCCAGCATAGATTGATTTCAAGTATGTTCGCCAGTTTGACGTTATTAAGCATTGCAGTTGCCAGGTGGGTAGGTAACTCCACCGTACCTAGTTTTCAGGTTAATTGGAACATTTTCTGCTAAACAAAAATATCAATCGATTTTCGCGGAAAAATGGTAAATTTTTAAATGTTGAGGACATTTTACGTTAAAATTCTAGTTTGTATGAATGTATTGTTTGTCTAGTTTGTTTATTTGTATTGCATGTTTCCAGAAGATGCTTGGAAATCCCTTCGAAAAAAGTTCCTATTTTATCACCAGCTTCCTAGTTCATTATCGTCTTTTACCATCCCTTTCTGACGGCGCTCGTGGGAATTGCATTTATAAGCACTCGGAGCAAATTCTGATGACTGCAGTAGGAATTTTAGTGCTTCGCCAGAAATTGTGAGCGAAGCATACACGCTCGACCGCCCGAAATCAGCCGAATATTCGCCCGGGAAATAGCGGCCAACGACTGATAATTATAATCAGAACCACTTCAGAAGCTAATGAATTATTTCTGCCGATAGGGGGAGCGGGCAAATGTTCGCTCTTGGCTTGAGGGGAGCGTGTAAACGCTACTGTTTCATTACAGGCGACTCGGTGGTCCTCTCTGCTCTCCCCCTATGACAACCCATCAACCGACGTTTCCACCAACACCGACACCGCACGCCGTTTTTCATTCGTTTATTTTTTTATCCATCACGTGAATCACATCATGAATCGATGTCGTTTTTCCCTTCCGGGCGGACGCGCTTCGTTGGATGAAATGGATACATATCGGCGGAAAGAGCGGGAAAGGGAACTTGAGGGGTGAGGGCGGTGACGGGAACAGACAGCCCACGCGGTAGAGTAGAACGAGTAGAACGCTCGCGGGTTTTGGGGAAAAAGAGGGAGAGAGTGAGGCATATGTGTCGGGAACGGCTAACCCACGTGGTGTAATGCAAGCACGCACTCACCCCGAGAGGAACGCACGCGTCCACGCGGTTGGATATGACCCGATCCCCCGGCGACAAGCAATTTCCCGTTGTCGGTCTCGGCGTCCCGAATATTTGTTCACAGATGGCGCGTCGAGTTTCCGCCGCTTTATTCCCTCTCGCAAATAACGTACCGTGGGGGGCGGGTTCGACGCGGTCGATCCTTGCTTTAATTCCTCCTCCTACATCGCGGCCCACCTGCGTATGCTGCTCCCTGTGATATATCCCTTCCCCCCAAATGCTCACATCCACCTCCTGTCAGTCGGATGACGCCGGACTAATTTCAACGCCGAGCATTCCGCCGTGTCGTTGGCGATTCGCTGCGGAACAATTCGACTGTTGTCGATGAGGTCGTTGTGGGGTTTACAGCTGATAACATTGCAGGGGAAAAGTCGAGTGAAGAGGACAAAAAAAGGTTACAAACTTGGAGACCAATTAAAAAATGAATGCATCCACGGTATGGTGCACAACAGGGTGGATCAGATTTAACTTTTTTCGAATTTGCAAACGCCTTACGGCGGAAAAGTTGCCTCTTGGGATGTTAGTCAATCTCGCCGAATTTGATTAGTCTACTACGTACACAAAAGGGAAACTGTTTCCGTAACAGCTCCACCTGCTTCACTAAAACTGTTGTTTATAAAGAAATCTCTGACATTAAGATATTATATATTGTTTACCATATTTACATATATTGTTTTCATTGAAATATCATACATTAATATTTCTCTGTAATTATGTACTGAATTCATTTTTTTAAGCTAATTCGCCATTATTTTAGCCTGTGTCAGTAGACTTTTCAGCTAGTATTAAAATAAAAAAAACAATGGGTAGGTACGTGCTCAAAAAAACTTCGGGCGATTGAAATTATAAAATTTTCCGGAAATCAAGAGGAATCTGGAGAACTACTGCGATGGATATTTTTTGATCAAAAATTAGTCACAGAGGAGGGAATTTAATGCGTTCCTTACTTATTAGTATTTGAAAAAACCAATTGACTCACAACGCACGTTCGTAATATCGAAGTAATTCGACGCGTAGGCTACCCGAATACCACTTTGACGCTAGTGGCTTCATGAAATATTCAAAATACGTAATTGATGGTTTTAAGACGATAACACTACCTACAGTTTCTTTGTATATTCATTTGTATGAGGTATCAGAGGTTTTTTTTATTACTAAATGAATTAGTCCTGGCGTCTGAGCTAGCAAAGAAAATAGTTATTATCAGGGAAACGTATGCGAAAAAGGGAAGTATACCTTGTTTGGTGTTCTTTAATTTGAGAAGTCAAATGCAATGTTTACTTGCCTTACTTTCGTGTTACCTTTTTGCGGAAGTTACGTGTAAGCAGAACAATTCCCTTCGAATAGCGATAAACCTCGAGATACTGTTTCACTCGAGACTTCAATGGAAGTAAACTTTCATGTGTAAAGCAGCTTCAACGTTAAAAAATGGTGGGCATGGATGAAATTCGAGCGAGGAATGGAAATAGGAGGCGGAATAAAAATCAATGAAATTGTTTGGATTTATCCGTTTGGATTTGCAGCTCGTCAGATAGTAGCTACCCCATTTTCTCAGGGATTGAAGTTACTGTTAGACGCATAAATGAATCATCGTGTGAGGTGAGATAGTATGTTACAATTACATTGTATAACCCAACGCTAGTGAAATCACAACAAATTAAACCACAAGTAAAAATTCTGGTCGAACGGCAAATGTGAATTTCCGTGAGCCTAGATTATGTAATTCCCTTCTAAATTTAACGAATACTAATTCTCAGTGACTAGTGTGCAGCGAACCAGAGGTTTTAGAGCTTATAATAGAGTTAGAATATGAAAAGTAGAGAAGAAATTATTATCCAAAATACCCTATGCCGTGGTATCCAGTCGGTATGGGTGGGCCTGCGAAATCAGAGGTCTTATTTAATTGTTATTCCGAGTTTTTAACTCCTTTCTGGATTTTAAGGTCGCTCCACAGTAAAATAACTTAAATGCCATTTAATTCTTATTCTGGATACCTTTAGAAGACCGTGGCCTTTGTTAAAATACGGGCAACAAAATTCCACCTTTGCTCGCAATTTTTTTTCGCAAACTGAAGTGGAAACTACATGGTGTTAAATGCAAGAATGGAAGCATACTATTTTTCTATCTTAGATAAATACTATTTTTGTGGAAAAAACTGTTGAAAAGAAAATAATTCTCCCATGGATTGAATTCTAATAAAATTTAGACACCAATCCATCTTAGAATTTGAGAAATTGGCAAATGTAAGTACAGTACCTGATGTAAATGCGTTACATGTTACACCATTCTTTACTAATGGCGTTGCGATTGACTCCCATGGCTGAAAAAGTGTTCAAAAAATATTTTCGGAGAATAATTTGCATACTCTGTACGTAAATTTTGCTTGTTAGATGATGAGGCATGTCATCAGTGAAATTACTATTTTTTAAGCAGTATAAATAACACGGTGGAAATTTAGTACTTTTATTGACTCCCCCAGTCGCGGTGAAACGTCGTTATGCAATTTACTCTGTCTGGCACCCATCCGGTCTGCGATGTTCTTCATTCTTCTTTCACAGGACGCAGTTTAAGATATTTTCCGTGGGAGGAAATTTCCATCGCACTGCGCGTTTTGCATGCCGTAGAAAATTCAGATCAGATCTCACCGTTGAAATAAAAATATTGTGCCCGGTCAGACGGCGGTTGATTGAATTGCGAGTTGTGGTTCGATTCGTTCGTTCCGCCGGAGTAAAATCGATGGTTTACGGAGGAAGGAAATGGGGTGAGAGACTAAGGAAAGGAATAAAACGGGGAATCGAAATCGATCGGCGATGGTCGTATCTTCTGCTCGGATCCGTGGAATGAATTGGACTTGACCATTTGAGTGTTTTACCACGCCTCCCGCATACCAGACGATTGGATAGCTCGAGTTTTTGCCCACACATGCGAAAGCTTAGCATTTTCCAGTGCCGGAAATTCGATTGAGCAATCTTGAAATGCGATATGCGATAAGTTTAGCCCCCATTCTTTCTATATTTTTCTGCTTTCTTGCAATGGAGATTGCTTCCTTCACAGTTTGTGTTGAGGTTTTTTCATTACCTAAGCCGAGGGGGGCACGGTCATTTTTATCCGGTTTCAAGTGCCCTGTGAAATTTCACGCTTTATCCGTGAAAATGAAAAAAAGACCGAATTTGATGTGCAAAAAATGTTTGATGAGGTGGTGTGTTTAAAAACAATCTGGAAATTAACATTAATACTGCTTGAATTGTGTTGTTTACTGATAATGGAATCATTAAATTTTGCCTACTTATTCATTCCAATTTTTTTCTGCTTCGCTATCGGCTTTGCATACATAAGATATGATCAGAATGTTTAATCATTTTTATGTCATGTGATTGTTATCGCTCAAAATTAGAGGGATCTCAATTTATGAGTAGGTACTTGTCTAAGGAGTAAAGGGCTACTTTTATAACGCATGAGATATGTGATCAATGGATGGAGGAAGTACGCTCGGTTGATACGTGAATATTTTGGTTGTATTTTTTCTCTCTTTGTATCGCTTGCTTTGATAAACACATGACTGCCAAATAGGATAATCAATCGAAGCGGATAATGGATATAATTCATTCGCATTAGCATTTTCAGTAATGAAGCTTGTCAGTAGCGTAATGTTGGGGTTGTTAGTGATTTTATAACAAAAGATACGCAGGTACCAAATTTTGCTGTAATCATGAATTATACATCTATTACCGGATTACCATTAGCGATTGCAGGAAATCATTTCAAACGCGCCCCATATCAGTCACATGCCTTTTTTGGGGCTCCAAACTTATCTCGGAAAATTATGGTGGCATAAGAATAATTCACTTACCCCTTTCAACATAAATTCGAAATGTATTCTGTTTTGGATTCGTTTGTCAGGAATTGGTGCAGTCCGGCTTTCGTTAAATTTTGTATTTCGTTTAGCACTTATATATCCAATATAGGAATCGTTGGTCGTCGCTGTATTTCGCCGTAATAGTCACTAAGCATTGCTCAGGTAAAAGTATTATCGCTACAAGACCTTTGCGATGGCATAACTCAGTACTATCGTCCGGGAAGACACATGAAGGTTATAAGATGTAATGCAATCCGTTGCATGGTGGATAATTATCAATGGAATATATGCTTTAGCCTCAAAAGTTCCGAACTTAAGCAGACAAAATTAGTGTAAACTACCCGTATAATGGAAAATACCTCATGATACGACTGAGAGTTAAACAAACTGTAGTAAATTTCTAAGAATAGATCGTGATAAATGAAAATGAAAAGTCAAGGCATTCTCAAAGACAGGGACACATTGCAATGTTGGTAAGGTGAAGACTTGGCTACATAAGAATATCTGCTCATTTGAAGTCATGAAAAGTTTAATCCTCTGACTGAGGATCATTTTGGGAGTATGAAGATATTTCGCTGAAGATTAATTTATCCAAAGCAAAATTTGAATCACATTATCCTCAAGTTTGGGGGTGCTAAGAGCAAAAAGCACAAATTATCAAAAATCTTAGAGCAGAAAGCACAAATATTGTATAATATGAGAGCGTTGTAGTGGTGATAGAAGTAGATTTACTACCTCTGCAGCGACTATGCTGCTGAATCATACAACGCTATACTCCATTTTGGGGTTTCGACATATTTTTTCATACTTATTTGCTCATATTACCCCTCATCAATACCGTCCTTTTCGTAATTACGTCCTTATCCCATTTAATTCCACGCTTAATGTCTTTAATACTTAACTAATTCTCATAAAAAAATACTCCCCAGATATTTGAATCGTTCCACTCGATTTAATTTGTGTGTTCCGATTTTTACTTTGATTCTTGCCTTCCTACTTCGGGAGGATGTCATTACCTTTGTCTTCTCATGGTTATCTTTCTTACCAAAACTTTCAAACTATATCATTAATGCGTTCATCATCGACTGCAGTCTCTTGGCTGACTGCCTACCTATCGATTGATCATCCGCGTCCCTCGGCCGATGTCCATTCCCACGTTTGGTGACATGTTGTAGAGGGTAATAAAGGAGAGAATTTTGGGTTTGTGAGAGAGATGGAGGAGAGGAATAGGAGTCTTGGACGGTATGAATGGAGGCGAAAAATACGGAGACTTAAAAGGGATTCAGAATTGGAAAATAGGATGTGCAAGAAACGTTAGTTTTAAGGATTCATGTATTTTAAAACCTTATACAGTGCTGTGTGATTAGGAAAAATACTTCTTATAATATTTCCATGTTTTTCGGGCAAATCTGCGTCGGTGTATCTTTAGATATCTTTAGATATCTATTTAGATATCTAAAGATACACCGAAAAACATGGAGATACCAGCACAACAGCGCTGCGAAATCCTCGAACAGAAACTTCTTATAATAATTGTTTTTTATTAACTTTCTCCCAATCGACCGTTGGGGTCGACGTCAACCGTTTCGGGTACCATGAAGGCCTCTGGAGGAAGTTCTCTTGGGTGTGGCACCGGATCAGGCTTTCCGCTGTCGACCTCAACCTCGTTTCAACCTCAGGTCACGGAGCAAATAGCTCCTTAAAGCGTCGGCAATGGAAAGCTATAAACGGTGATAAATCCGAGATAATTTCATTTACAACGTTAGAAATGACTCCATGTAGTCAAATAACTTATAGCCAGGACTATCCGTATAGAGCTACGATTAAACAACTTGAGGTAAATACGTAGAAATTCATATAAATTCAAACTTGAGGTAAAGGTGCGTATTTGGTGTACGCGGACCTTTTGCTCTAGCTGAGTCAGGCTTCAAGTTACAAGCAATTTATCTCCGTTATTTACATTTATACAAAATATGCCATCTATTATGCTCAAAACTTTCCTATACAACACATAGTTCTGGATATATATGCCTTCAAAAATAACCAATTTCGACGTTTTTTTCCGCCCGTTTTGAAGCATTTTTTCGTATTTACCAAAAAATACTGCTGGGAGATGATCTGTAACATCTCATCTGCGTATTTATATACAAATACCACCCCATAACAAGGTGCTGAGGTGGGGACTAAACGAGACCCCTTATTGGCCAATCGCTTCAATCTAAATGTAAAAGTTTTATGCTGAAATTCTCAACTTGATTGATCTCTCTCCATGCTTCTCAACTATTCTTTAGACGCGGATTGTTGACCGAACGCATATTTGCGGCCGTCGGATGACGATATGATGGGAAAGGAGTTAGCCCTCCCCTTTAGAACTTGGAAGGGAGGGAACCAACGGCAGCAGGCAGCAGGGTCATCACTCACTGGAGGGAAAAACTATTCCGCCGAAGGGACGGAAAAGAATGACTGAGCTGGAATGGCGTGAAAACTCATATCGCCGACTCTCCACCCCCTCCAGTTCGCCCGTGGGGACGCCATTTCCCTGACCACTGTCACACTCCACCTCACGCAGAGATTTGAAGTGCTTGGGGGGGTTTCGAGGGAGAGGAAGGGGATGTGTTCCGGATTGCCGTGGATTCCCCAATCCATTCGTCCCCACGCTAGGGATGGGCGATATGTATTCGATATAGGCATGTTTCGATGTTTAGCATTCTATTATAATTGACAAATATCGCATTGTACATATCAATATTTTATCCTAAATTGATAATTATTTTATATTGATTCGATACGTCAATATCTGATCTTCTATACTGCACGCAAAGCTGTATACTGTACTCTGTTCTACCTACCCTAAATGTCACGAGTGATCTCAGTTGTCGGCAACTTCCTCAAATCTCAATCCAACCAACCAACCGATATTTCCCATTCGATAACCACTTTATTTCTATCTCGAACTTTTCCCAACTTTCGAGTCCTGTATACTATACTACAGATACTGTATCCAGTCATTAACTTAATATTTTTACACCCAACATGAGTGTTCACTGAATTTTTGGAAGGCTAGACTTAAACATTAGGTGGTTTGTAAAGCAATAGAACTGATGGAATTGTTTATATATATTGGGTAGGTATGAGATTGGACATGAGTTTTGTGGTTAGGGGCATCGTATAAAGACATTCGATGGTCTAGGAAGCACTCAAGTTAGAATTAATGTGGGGGAACTCTTGGTTAAAGAAGTATTGTGAAGTTTTTATTTTGAAATCAGCTTTTTTTATTTTGTCAGTCTTTTGATTATTTACATTATACTATCGATTTTTTCGAGGAAATTCAAGGCGGCTTTAATGTAAAGTTGACTTATGTGGAAATGGCGAGTGTTTCGATGTCTCGATTTGTATCTCTTTGATTTATATCAATTTGTTTCTTAGTATTCTATACAAGTCATTAGTTTCATTTTAAAGTAATTTATTACCAAGGCATATATTTCGGAAGTAAAAATAAATGTTTGTGTTTCTAACAGTTCATCCTCATCTGGTAAATTAATTAGTCTTTTTTTTATTTATTATCCCTGCTTAAACTCATGCGTTCAGAATTTCACCGGATGCTTTTAATCGCAGAACCAAAATGCTACTTGCAGGAAAGTGGAAGCTAGTATATATTCCGTAGAAGTGCGTACCGTGGTCGATAATATCCCGACTGCTACCGCCATCGGCCCCCTACTGTCATGGAAGCCCGTGCTTACACATTGCAGTGCAACTTGCGAGCAACTTATCAGGGTATTGTAATACGAGTAACTTCCATGTGTAAAACCAGTAATAGAATTGATAGTCTTATGATTTTCGATACAGCTATATCAATACGTTCGATATAAATGTCCAATGCCCATGCCTTTTCCACACCCGCGATCTCTTGCTGGTCCTGGGGAATGTCCTTTTGTCTCCCTTCTCTTTCCATAAGGAATGCTGAGTGAGTCACATCGCCGTGGCGCTGAAAGTGGAAGCGTTCCGGATGAAATAGAAGTGGATCGGGTGAGGGTAGAGGATGTTATCAAATTGACTAGGACGTTTTCGGCGTACAAGTGAGACAGATGGATTTGACATGAAAGCTTGCATGGATCGGGTGATAACTACGATATGCGGGGATATCGTTATGAGTGCGGGGCTTAAGAGGAAGTCCAACGTTTCGCCCACGTTTGAGTGGGGCTTTAGCTGTGACAGCGGTCGTAGTGACAGCTATTCGATTGTGTTTTTTGAGAGTGCAGTGCCAAGTCTTGATTTTATCTGATTGTTCATTCAACAAAGGATTGTGTTGGTGTAATTTCCAGCGGATTATTTCCATTTGTGCTTTATTTTCTGTGCAATATATACCCAGTGCTAAAGGGATGCGCATAAATTTTCGTTCAGTACCAGCCATAATTAATCAATATATGTGCTATGTTTAAATAGTTCAGCCATTATATATCTGGATTTTACTTTTCAATTTCTATCCAACTCCATGTTACTTTTCAATAGCTTCGCCATGGTACCAATGAAACAATGTTTTCATTTAGGGGAGGTAAGAAAAAATATGGTGGTTCTCATGTGGACTAACGCTGAAGTTGACTCCAATTTTTCCGTTCTTATAACCGAAATATGAAATGAAGTGTTATCCAATCAGATTGAATATTGTGTTCGTACATCCGTGTCAATCATCGACCTTTAGGAGGCGTTCCCTGAACATATATCGGTCAGAAACGTGACCGCTAATGTGAGAAAACAATAGTAAATATCGGGTGTTTGAGAAGTGGGCGTGGAGTGGGATTGAGGGGGTATAATCGAAAGAGAGAAAGTAAGTCTACGTGAGTTAGTTTGGGTCATGGTGGGTGAGGAAAGGAGGCTACTCAGAAAGGAAGAAGAGATATTGGATGGAGAAGGCTCATTGGCTGGCAGTAATGGAAGCTGAGATGCTCAGAGCAGTGATAAAAGCAAGAATGTTCATATCTATATTTCTTCTGTCGTTCTCTATTATTTCGGGACGGGAGGCTATAAATCCTGGGCCGTTTTTGCCAAAATAAGTTTTGAACATACCGTCTATATCGTTGCGTTTTTCGAGGTCCTCAAAATACCCTTCCGATGTTTTCCAGGAGGTAGAGTGCCGGATAGGTGAAGGATAGCTAGCTTGGGGGAGTGAGAGAAGTTGTAATGGTGAGCAACGGGGAGAAAAAAATGGAGGCAATGAGATGCGAAATTTGGAGGTGGGTGTCGGAGGCGGGGGAAAGGTTCCTCAAACCCCAGGCTCTTCCTGTACCACCCATCTTACTTCTCCTTCCCCCACCACCCCTTGGGATGAGATTGGTTTTTTGTAGCGGTCCAACGGCTGCGGCGCCTTGGGATGCGGGGCGGGAAATGACGAAATGGAAGAGGGGGGTGGTGAAAAGCGGGTGGATGATCGAGAGAGGATTCGGAGAGAAAGAGGTGCACGGTCAAAGGAGAAGGCGAAGGAGAGATAAGGGAAGGAAGAGAGAGATAGGAAGAGAAAGGTGCCAGGTAGAGGTTATCTCATCCATAATTTGATGCTTGAAAGTGTGTTAAAAGGCGATGCTGTTGTCATGCATTTCATGTCCGATTCATTGAATCGCATTTCTCTGGTTTGATGGTTATTTTGGGAGGCAACCGACAACTGAAGCTTGACTCAATTGCAGGCATCGTTAATTTGTGCAATTTTTTCATTCATACAATAAGATAGTTTTCATAGATATAGATGTAATTTTCCACATTTTTATTATTGAACAGAAAATTAAAAATGGTTTAAACATCTAAACCGGTCAGTTTATTAATAATAAATATCGTGGAAAATAACCAGTTATGCGTATTTAATCCCTGTGGCAGTTGAGGTCATTTACGCCGTGAAGGTAAGGTGGTGAAGGAAGGATTGCTTAAGAAATGGAGGAAGTGTGGAGAGAAGCCTGACGTCTGCGTTAACCTTCCCTGAACGAAAGGTTCCAATGGGTCTTCAGATTAACGTTCCATCCGACGGATGGAGTACTTTCCTTAAAGTGCTATCCACATGGCACCTAAGTAGGGATCGGGATTCCACTGAAAAATCTCCTGAATTTGAACTAGGACCCTCTGGCTTAAGCTGCCAAGCCAACGCGATCCCCTCATTGATCCAATATGGTTGTTGCGATAGATTGTGTTTTCCACCATTTCTATAGAAAAACGTACAAAAAATTTAAGTCCTACTAGCTTGTTCGTGGGTTCTTTCGGAATAAAAAAATGTTAATATAAAATGGATGCTTGAATCTTCGGAGTAAAACAGGAGGTATTCACTATGAAAATTATAATATTATGACTTTGGATGCGTTAAGTCTGCAGCAATGTTATTATATTAATATTTTATTAAATACCACTTGTAAAATGTTTTATACTACCATGCGTATTACGGTAATACCTATTCTTTTACATCTTTACTGTTGAAGAATTTGTTTCCTCATCTGTCATTATTTTTTTAAAATTAGGGTATTTCAATTGCTTTACATTTATAGAAAAAAGCAGCAGAGACTAAACTAATTTTCCTTGCGAGGAAATTATGCGATGGCCAGTTTATCTCTGGATAACGCGATTCTTAATATATTGTTTTTGTTATATTATCTAGGTTTTCATGCTCATTGAGAAATATATGATTCATACAACTTCAAAGTATGGCATTGTTTTGCATATGTTTGACATACGGCACTATTCATCATTCCCTCTGTAAGATCGCCAGGATTCTTAATCTACAAGCAGGTGCTTTACTCAAACCCTCCCAGGAGGTTGCACAACATGATTAAGGGGTGGGAAAGATGGCGAAAAGATGAATGGAAAGGTCGTTGGAAAAAAGTCATTGCACGGGGACGGAAGTTGAAGGATTGGGAAACTATCGGGGAGTTTCATGAGGGGCGAATGGCGGCGGGTTTATTTCCCCCCTTTGGCGAAAAAAGGCTTGGAAGACGGGATTAAAGGGACGGGAAAGGGTGAGGGCATAGTTTGGGTTTGGGGAAAATGCGTTCAGGTTGAAGGCAAAGGGGATGGTTCTCTTATTACGCGATAGATATGGCCTGTTGGATCGTTCCAGGAGCCAGTTAGTCGCTCTCCGGAATGGTTATGGTGGAAGTGCGCCAGCGAAAATTTCGAATGCGATAGAAATCTCCCTCTCTTCCGCCCTCGCTTTCCTGAGGACTCTTATATCGGAAAGGGCTGTGAAGAGGAAGCCAATTCCGTCTCTCGTGATTGCGTTGGCGCAGGGTGAATGGGAAGGCACATCATTCTCATCGGGGACTCTCTTGTTATCAGATTTTTTTACATCCTTCGGTGTGAAAAATGGCAGAGGCCTGCCATCATGATGTTTTTTTTTTCAGCCTGAATGTTAGTTACCATAATGGTTTATTTTCATGAACGATGGCCTCTGTAAGAAATCGCAATAAATAGTGGGAGTGATAAAGGAGACCTTCTGAAACTTTCTTTAATGATTGCGTTCACGCTTCAATTGACTTACCCGCCTTATTTTTGAGTTTAAAGATGAGTTATTTTTGGGCCAAAATTGAATCACATTGGAGAAATTGGAAAAATATGGTATTGTCATGTATGCTGGGATTAAATTCAAACTGCTTGCTACAACTTATTTCAATGAAAACAGCATTTTCCCTGTATCTACTTTTGAGGATTTCACTCAAATGTTTTGCATCTATGATCAAATTAGGCAAGTTTGAAGTCATGGAATTGAATATTGCGGCGAGACATTCTGTAAACACTGTTGCTTTTTTTAACAGAAGCATGTTGAATGTATTCATGGCCTTTTTAAAGAATTTTCGTTCACTCGTGTTTTCCGGCCAGACTTATGCATTATTTCCTCATTAATTGGTGCAGCTTGTAAAATGGAAGGTGAAAATTGAATAAGCATGTTAAGTTCTGGCGTAAAACGTAACTTCTGGGTCTCGTGGTATAATTTTAATTAGTTTTATTTTGGACTTTTCCACTCATTACAAAGAACCCTTATACATTTTGTATAAGTACGTCAGTGTAAGTACGTATGAGTTACGTTTCACTCTAAAGCACTGAGATTAATACTGCACTCGTTAATTAGGCACCGTAAATGTAAGTGTGTTTGATCGCTTATTGTATTCTTTCTGCGTTAACGAAGGACTAGAGGGGAATATGACCCTTGGTGCTGTTAAAAATTTCAAAGTATGCCACCATTCATGGCCTTTTGCCTCTGGGAGCGGGTGTTATGCGTTATATCTGTCCTTCAATCACGCACAAACGGAATACAAGCCCCAAAATCCGAGGAAAAATTCTTCATTTTCCCAAAAAAATGCGAAATACCCTGGGGCATGACGTATACGTGAGCAGTCTAGGATTAGCTCCATTTAGAGCGTTTTTAATCGTTAAACGTGGTGGTACTTTCCTTGTGAATTAAATTAAGCCATGATTGCCAATTCATCATGAAGGGTTTTTTCCCTGCCGTAAATTGCGGCTATTAAATAGGAGATATTATGTCAGGAAATTGTTCCCCTGGACTGGGAATATAACCACAGGGCTTTGGCTTTCCAAACGAATGCGCAGATAGACCATAACGGTATCCAAGATTCCTGTTTCTTGTGGAAATTTTATTAAGATTTTTTAGGATCTCGACGCCTCAGGTGACATTTACTAAACGCTGTTGTTATTAACTGGGTCGACACCTTTCAACGGACGTTGGTTATAATCCATTTAGATAGTATTATTTATTCAACCTCGTGGAATATGACTCGTTTAAAGCCCTATAGGCGCTACCGAGAGGCGTCTCTTTTTATTGAACCTAATAGAGCAAAAGTCAATTTCATTTGAATACTACCAAAATAGCCGTGAGCATTAGGAGTTCACGGTAGCATGGTGATCTACGCTTTGGACTAGTTGGCCAATATCCCACGGTTACATTTTCGTTGAAGTAAAATAATTCTGGCAATGTCTATGCTTTTTTAAACCCTTTTTCTGCAGAACTTTCTCATCTCTATATTTTTTTTTACAATTAAGCTGCTTCAGGAATATGGTATTGAAGTTATTTTTTTTCATAACTCTTTTATGACCTGTTATACTTTCGGAGCTCCTGGATGGTAGAAATGCTATCCGGCGTAATTTATTGACTCCACCCGGTTTGACGCGTCGTAAAATACTTTATAGCGTGCTAAATAGCTTGACGGCGTGGAATTGACTGATTCTTCCAGTGAGAGAGGCGAATCGTCGACGAGCTTATATGACATCATGGAAACGCAGGGAAAAGAGAATGTGAAGCGAGACTTGCTCATATCCCACACGACTATATCCCTCTAGTGATAGTATTGTGAAGTGATTCACACCACGAAACGACACAACAATCGGATAAGTGAGTGCGTTTTTCTGTAGCGCCTCTCCTCACTCGGCTATAGGCATAGGTACCACCCAACCAGGCTCTGGGGGGTTATTTTGTAATCTCACTTTAGTGAGAATACGTCATAAAATGTCACTTTTTCGTAGTTCAACTCCGCTACCCAGGCGGCGCGCCGCCGAAGATGGTCACGCCGCGGCGTGACCATCTTCGGATCTCAAGCGGTGAACTGCCAGTCATGTGCTGGTCTTTTAGACGATTCATCCGCTCTGATCCATATCTTTCCACTCTTGATCCGTTTCATTATCTCCGCCTGCCATTGGTTCCATCTCACCTGTCATAAAGAACGTGACATGGAGCCACCATCGTTTCCACTTAAAGCTAGAGTTGGAAAATAAACAAGGGCGCGAAAGATACAAACGATTTTAAATCGTATTGTTGTAATTTGCTAAACGTGAAGAACTTCAGCATTTTCAACTCCAATATATTGTGCACTTGAAGGTATGCTTTGTTTGAAATGCTTACGTTATTATTAGCTTGAATTATCTGTGTATATATTTCGTATCAATATTTCCCAAACAATGTTGCTGATACCGTTGTTTTCGTTGGCCTATCCGCTAGTGTATGGAGAATGGAATTCAGTTATTTATACCATAATTTCATAATTTTAACAAATATTGCCTTAAAATCTACGTTCTTGGTAGATATTTCCCGTGCTTGTGAATCGAACACTAATTAGATGCACTTAATTTTTTTTAAATTTTGAGTGATCGCTTATATGTCGCTTATAGTTTTGACTGTATTTAGATTTTCGTGGTATTTACAGTGTAAGATATCTTCCGTAAGATGTTGAGCAATCTGGGTATTCGCTAGTCTCAGCATCTTTTATTTGATATAAGGTAATTGAAGCTTCGACAACCCCCCTGGCCTCCTCAACCGCTCTTTCCGTCTTTTCTACAAGTCCGGGAGTCGGATGTCGCGTGACGCTTGGATTACCCCCACCCATAAGGAGTAGTCCACTCCAAAAACCTTCTGAGTGCAATGGCAACTAGAAAATAACTTTAAGCAACCATGAGTACGAATAGACTGGTTGCACGAAGCTTTTACTTGTTCGCCACCACACGGCGCCACTGTGCACCGAGCTGCAAATTTGTTGCCATTGGTTTCGGGACTGGATAATGCTAGAGTGTGACACCATCATATTCCCCCTGTTGTTGTGAGGGAGTGGTGATGGAATAGCCCACGCATGACTGTGGCCTGGTCACTCTTTGGACCAAAGTTTCACTGCCGGGCGCCCCAATTCCCTTCCAATAATCATCCTTTAAATCCGCCGAAAGGGTTATTTGGTAGGCCCAAAATCCCAAATATGTATTTCCGTCCTAACCTCGGCTTAGTCAACTTCTTGGTCCAACGTTTGTTCTGTCCTCAATCCGGTTTACGTCCTGTTCACAATACTAGCTTTTTACCGCGTAATCCATTAAAAGGGTGAGAATTTGTTATGCGAACGCCCGGTTGGTGCCGGTCACGGTAACGTTTTATACCTGGAAAAACTTACCATAGTTATCTATCTACACTAGATTTTTCTGCCACCCAATTGCACGTTAGTTACTCATCTTCAAGTGTTCGGTATGTGATGATCAACAAATATAGTGCTCGTTAAAGGTACTAAATACTAAGTACCATTTGTACAATGGTGATTAAAGCCAGGTGCAAATTCGGGTAGAAATCATCAACCTTTTTGGACGTTGTTGAGAAGCTAGTAATGCGAACGTGGTAGTAGTCGGCTCTCTAGCAAGACTGGCTTCTAGTCCAGCCATCGGCCTTAGTCTGCTTTTTATTGACTGCTGTCGACTCCACCCCTGGGGGGTTATTTTTTAATCTCACTTAAGTGAGAATACGTCATAAAATGTGGAAAATTACGTCATTTTTCGTAGTTCAACTCCGCCACCCAGGCGGCGTGACCATCTTCGGCTCTCAAGTGGTGAACTGCCGGTCTATTTATTTGATTCATCCGCTTTTTCGACTCTTGATCCGTATCTTTCGACTCTTGATCCGTTTCATTTGGCTCCGCATTTCATAAGTTCCATCTCACCTGTCGTTTGGAACGTGAAATGGAGCCACCATCGGACCTTTGCTGATTGTGAGCCGATCATTAAGAGAGCGAAACGGATCTCCTGCCTTCCCGCAAAGTGTCATTGAAAAGGTGAGATTACAAAATAACCCCCGGATCGCGGTTTAGTCGGCTCCTCAGCAAGACTGCCCAACCTCAGCCAATGTGTAAGGCATTAACTCCGGTTATGGTATATGCAGTGATTTGAGGCTCACTGGTCACTTGATGGAACTCTTTCTTGATGTGTCAGAATAAGGTTAAACTTCGCTCGTTCCACGAGTGAATTTATTACTTTCAACCGGTTTCAATACAGAGCATCATCTGTGGCCGGTGGCCAGAATATGATACGCCGTATTGAAACCAGTCACAAGCAATAAATAAAATCGTGGAACTTTCAATGTTTATCCATATTCTGTATCATCTGGTTAAGTTACTTTGTTTGGTTATCAAGTAATAGGGGAATGAAATACGTATGTTTCGGCCAACCACTCTTCATGTCACTACGACACTGTTACATTCATCCCGTTGACTATTTCCTCATTGCTCTTCCAGGATTTAGGGAGGAAAAATAAAATCTTCATTGCCTCTGCCTTTTGGCGATGAACGCAAAGGATCCTCTCTCCAGTCATCCACCGCTTGCGTAACCGTGACAACGCCCCCGACAGCGCGAACAACCCCATTGTTTCCGTCCTGCGATCTCGTTTTCCAACCCACCCACTCGCCTGCTGCTCTTTCACCCTCAAGTGTTTTCGAGAGGAGGGGTTCAAGGGTGCATGGTGAGTATCGCCCCATGTTTGGGAGTGCGTTGAAAGGGCATTCAAGGGGGGGATGATGATAAAAGGATTGGAAGGGTGAGGCAAGGATTGAGGAAGGTCGGGAATCAAGCGCGTGTATTTAATTAGCGAAGGGGACTTATCGAGTGAGGGAGAATTCGTTTATTTATTTTTTGACAACGTATTATATAAACAAATCCACGAAAACTCTTGCCCTACAGAGGACAAAAATAAAAAAGCCAGTTCCACCATTGCAAGTGAAAAACTCTTTCTTAAATTTTTCACTGAATACAAAGCATACACTGCGAGCAAAGCAACCAAATTAACTCATATGCGCTGCATAATATCGTACATAATATTTTGATTGGTGAATTCGAATTTGTTTGACTATTCTTGAACACCATAACAACATATGCAATATCATGCTCGATAGAGAAAGAATTAAAGCCAGTTCCATCATTGCCAGTAAACAAATCGGCCAATAAACTGTCATCGCACGCCTCGCATCCGATGCGATATTTTCTGGCCTTTCAATATTGTTTAGCATTCTTTGGCCTGGAATCACAATTGTGAATTTCTTCACGGATTGGTCGTGGGAAATATTCCATTTCTTTCGACAGATGTTTAGTCTTATTCAATTATATAGTGTACTTTAAATAAAGCGCGAGCTTTTGTGCTCTGTGAGTCTGTAGGGTCATGGAAACAACTTTTTAATTACTGCAAACCGAACCGCTTAGAGGAGTGGGATGAAGTACTACTACCTGTCGTCCCATTTCGACTCATTTCGCATTCAGACCTCAAGATGGGGTCCCTGGTAAAGTTATAGGGAGGAGTGAATTTACCTACTTGCCTTGCGTGTGCGTGCCTCGTGCCTTTTACGCGAAGTTGTTTGGTTCTTCTGTCTCGCTCTCTTTCGTTGCCTCTCTCTCTTCCCCTCCGTTACTTCCCTTCACCACCCAGCTTAAGCCTCCCATCTTTGCAGGTATGCGCCAGGAACTGATGTGAGAGCTATACTGAACACTTGGTCATATTAGCGTGTTCTTCAACCACCGAAATCTTACTCCTCCTACTCCCCATTCCTTCCATCCCAGTTTTGGGAATCAGTTACATGATTAACCCATGTCGTAGAAGAGAAGGGTTACGAGCTGGGACAAGAGAACTGCTCGGTGGATCCACAGATTGAGCTCGCCCAATTAATTGGCGCCCTTCGTGCCTCTACTCGTGAAAGTAAATAAGACCGGATGACGGGAGCATTGCAGGTGGAAGAGCTCTGAGGGAGAATGCCCCTCCCCCGTGCCTACTCGTTCAATCTCCTTCGCCTGTCTCGCAACAATACTGCCTCCTCCCGCATAGTGACATATCTCCTCCCATCAATCTTCGATCAAACAGATGATGCTGCCCGCGGAAAGACTATCTTTGCGTGATACAAGTGAGATGAGATCGGGCTTATCCGGGGATGAGCTGAAATTGATCAGCGGATCGACGATGGGGGATGTTCCATTAAGTATGCAAATTAACGTTGACTTCAATTTATTCTTGTCGCTCCTATTTTTTTGTGAGAGTTTTGCGAAATTCAACGATGGCTTTCATCAAAATACGTTGAAAATGTTATTATTTGCTGGGAGGAGAGAGAGGGTTCGTTAAAATGAGTTAGAATTAATTGGTTTAATCTACTTCTACATACTGGAGTCTGATGGACAGAAGAGACAAAGTAGTCACTAACAATATCAGCATAGGCACACAAAAATTATTCTACTTCTTTAAAAATGTATACAAAACGGACGACACCATGCATGACGCAGTAATCCCTGTCATTAGTGTAATAATTTTACGGCGCTATGGGATATTTAGACAATTACGCTCGAATAAATGTGTGACAAGTCCTCAGGACCAAAAGAGTGACCAGCCCGTGTCCTCAAGCAGTTGGCTCCACTCATCGCTCCATTTCTATAAATCGTATTATGAAAGCCATTATCCAAAGATGAAGTACAAAAAGACCGGAAAATAGCCAATTTAACTCCAATATTTAAAAAAGGATAGAAGACCGAGGAAACTACCGGCCTGTGTTGTTAGCATCACTGTCATGCTAGATTCTCGAGCACTTCTGAATTGTTAATACTATCATGACCTTCCTGGTTAATCGAAACTTCTTCCACAGCAGTCAGATGTTAGATCATGCAAAACCCAGCTTGGACTCTTTCTACATGTACCTAGTTCTGAATTAAGGTGAACCGAAAAAGCAAGTTGACAAGTTATTTCTTGGATCTGTGGAACGCATATGACAAGGTTCCTCACAAGTATCATGTTCAAATTACAATCATGTGGGCGAAACGAAAAAATAGTAAATTGGATACGTGATTATCTAACCGACTGTACAAAAAGTAGGTAGTTATCAAAAGCATCACTTCCAAAATGGTAAAAGTGACATCCGGTGTCCCACAAGGAGGTGTAATTGGCCCCCTGTCATCCCTCATTTATTTAAGTGACACTAACCTCAATAACTTAACCTTAGTAAATACACTATAGTGCACTTCTTTCGAAAGAAATCACACCAAAACTAAATGTTTAAACTGGGAGGGGAAATATAAATGCCTAAGATGAAGTCAAAGACCTGGGAATGTCTATGATTTCTGATATAGTGTGGTGGAAACTCATAGTAAACGTTTGCGACGCAGCATTAAAGGTACTAGGATTTATTAAGCGAATAGTACGAAGGTTCTCCGATGAAAGAGAGATGTTAATTTGCACTGGTTAAGCCACATCTCGAATACGTCGCGAGCATTTGGGACCCTGCGTAAAAATATTTAATTCGCCAAGGAAATAAAATACAAAGGAAATCCGCACGCTTAGTTAAAAACTGCTACGAAAAGAAAGTTATACACAGTTGACGAAAGGACTAGGTTGGGAACCACTACGTACTCAGATGTAACACTCTAGGCTTAGGTTACTTGAAAAAATTTAGATCAGGCGAGTTTCAGCATGACGCGGAGAATATTATTTTAACCCCGCGCTACATCTCCAGAAATGATAGAAAAACCTAAATAAGAGATATAGAGTGCCGAACTGATGAGTACAAAAATTCCTTTTTTCCACGCACCTTAGTGATTGTAAGAAAAACAGCGTGACACCGACATTAGGCACGTCGTTAATATCCGATTTACCTATTCCCTCACATTTCTTATCTGGTGCCCTAACACCACCTGCCTCACGCCTCTGCGGTGGCTCGCAGGGTAGGTTGTAGTTGTAGATACTGCTCTGTGAGTCGTCGCAGGGGCGTGTGACTAGGGGATGTAGGACACAAACCAAGAAGAGAGAATTGGGTGAAGCAGAGGTGAAGGACTGAAAATGAGGTTATCATCTTATGAAATTCGCTCTCCTTTTTTTGCACTCATAAATGGTCCGTGGGAGGAAGGATTGTTTTTACTTATCACTTCGAAAATGTATCGATCGCATATTTTTGCTTCTGTCTATTCTATAGATGTTATGTCGTGTGAAATTAATATCCTCCTTTTCAGTAACGCGATGGTAGGCGAAGTAACTTTGTGGAATTGGAACATATTTGAAGAATAAATCACCGTAAATATCATACTTTTTTAATATAACTGACCGGTTTCAATGTTACAACATCATCATCAGAGTTTTAGTCTTGATGATGATGTTGTAACATCGAAACCGGCCAGTTATATTAAAAAAGTGTGGAAAATTATAAAGTGATTCTACAACTCCCTTTCACCCTAAAACTCGTGTGATCTGAAATTTTCAAGTTATCTTAGCTTAGCGTGTCTCTTGGGAATCCCAAAATAGTCTCTCCATCAGCTGTGTTTAACTCTCTGTTTCTTATTAGCAATATTAAATGAAGCGTGCGACTTTCCTTTCTTTTTTGTTATTTCCACTCATTGAATATTTCTGTACAGCGTCCCAAATGCTTTCAGCGTACTGGAGGTGCGGCCTTACAGGAAGCAATTAGCATCTCACCTCCAATATATCATCCAAGGACTTTCCTCTTATTTGCTTGATAAATATTTGTCTGTTTAATGCATCGCCGCAAATATTTCTTATGCGTATTCCACGCTATAGATATGGGGTAATGAAATGCGACCACTGCTATGGAAGGCTTGACGTGACTCGTTCGACGCTTCCTGTTCATTCATGGCCATCTTAAACGAATCGGGCGTCGTTTATTAAAGTCGTGTTTGATTCTCAAATTAGCTCTTCCTGTGGCGGATCCCAAAGCGCTTCATTTTGGCCAAGTCTCTCCTCCGTTGCCTGTCTTTCTCTCTCTGGGGGCCCTCCCTACTCCTTTCCCTTCTCAAATTGCCCGCTCCGCCTCGGCTTGCCATCACTCGTAACCAACGGGAGACATCTCTCGTTGGCTACGCATCATTCAGCCTCAGAAAATGGGAAGAGGGGGAATAAGGAGGAGGGAGATTAGGAAAGGAGGGGTGGTGAGTGAGGGTATAGAAGGCTGAGGGATAAGGGAAGAGAGTGAGATCGTTGGGACCCAAGAACCAAGGCGGTAATTGCGAGGACCGCCCGCGAAGCTCCACATTAATAGAAAGGAAACATCCTGATGGATGGATGCGGAGAACGCATCTTTGTCACTAAAACAATTGGCTCATCTTTGGCGCAAAAAATTTAGTCAAGCGAGTCGCTCGGCTTCTGAAAAATGCTAAGGTAGCGTGGACAAGACTTCTGTAGTCATGATCATGAGACCATGTTAGAATTTAAGCAGCTGTGAGAAGCATGAAGTAAGTAGAGTAATATTAATGATGCAAAAACTCTTTTTCTTATATTTCCCTTTGTTTTACATGCCCACGTGAAGCTTTTAAGTTATTTGTTTCCTACTGTACGCTACGAACGCCTCCTCTGCCTAAGGTATTTTAGCGAATTAGTAGAAAGTGTTATGACGAGCATGAGATTAATTTTTTTAAATGAATGAGAAAACATATGACCTACACACTAATGACACATTCCTGACGCGATCTGTACGCCAGAAGTTACTCATTTTTCTAATGTCTCGATGGAGTGCACAGCCGTACCATATCCCATAGAAAATGCCTTCCTTTTTGGCAAATATCTCGAGAAGTTGTGAAATAATTGGCTAATGTTTTGTAATCATTAGACAGGTATTCTTTTTATTTGCAATGAAATCAGATTTATTGAATATTGAGTGCATTAATATCACGCTCAAATTTCCTGAAGGCTCCATGTTTCATCAATTGTCAACTTGTAAATTGTAGTTGCGATAATTCACTTGTTTCCCCTTGCGTGCTGTATTGGTGAAGCATGGCTAATTTTACTTATCTATTAATACGATATTTAATGGAAATGAATCGGTGTTCATAAGACATTCATTATCATCGGTAGTCATCAATCCTAAGATTGATTTCCTGAACCTCTCCGCTTCCCCATCTCCCATCAGTTATTCGCTTTGCTCCGTTATAGTATAATTTAACTTTCCTAACAGTTTGTTTTATGTATAAAATTCTTGGTCTTGATAAATATTTCCGGATCTATGTCTAAATCCAGTGCTGTTCTCATTAGGACGCAGAATATGCCAAATAGGTTTGCTTTTTCTACTTAGCAGAGTTCTCATTAAACTTCCTTTCTGTCCAACTCATCTTAGGAGTTCTTCATTATTGGTACTCTAAATCCATTTCGTCTTCATAATTCTTCGATAACACATCATTAACCCTGCTCCACATATTATTTGTTCTATTATAGTTATTGCCCAAGCTTCACTGTTAAGAAAGAGCATGCTCTAGGTATATATTTAAATGAATTACTTCGTTACTTAGAATTTTGTGTTGTTGGCTGTTAGGAGACTATTCATGTGGTAAAATGCCTTCTTGGTTTTATCTTGAAGAATAGAAGAAGTCACCCTATTGTTGTGGCTTCTTCCTTTCTTCTTCCCTGCTTCAAATTACACCATCCGTTTAAAACTAATCTGTATCAATGATAAATTGCAGTAGATTTAGATTAATTGGTATTCTACCAATCGATTTGTTGGTTTTTAGCCATACCCTACACTATATTCCTCATTTCGGGTTTCTCTTTAAAATCTGTTACCCATGGTCTCTTTTCCCGTCATCAATTCTCTTCTGAGCTCCTCATACTTGTGCCACCGTCCAAAATTCCTAGTTTCCGTCATCCCCTTAGCGCTTACCCTGCATTCTCTCTTCTATCGCTGTTCCCAAGCATGTTCTCCACTCTCATTTGCTTGCCCCTTACGAATCTGCATCTCCTTGTCCTGCAATATATGAGTACCCACTTGCAGTGAACAAATAAAGAAATTGTCGTTCTGCATGAAATTGAAAAGAATACCTCTAGCAAAGACAAATCCAATAACCCCTGCGGCCTGCGTGGGATTATACTTTTAGGGTAATGACCATAAGACAAAATGGTTCCATTTCAAAAATGGGTTTCTTCATTGACTCACGCAGTCTTCGTGGTGACTAATTTAACGTAGTTCTGCTTTTTAAGCGGCAATTTTCAGTGGGGGTGCTCGCGTGATATCATTTCCAGAGTGCTTAAGAAAACTCTTGAAGTGAATAAGTGGTACCGTTTACATTCGAGCTGCTTTAAATTAGCGTGTGAACGCTGGAAACCTTTCCTCCGTTTTTTTCCTCATGACGTGAGCAAACAGACATGGAAGTTCTGCTCCAGTAATATAATCATTTATAAGCCGATGGAGGGCTAAATATGGGTTCAGCTTAAAGTTGGTTTTGTGCTGCAGAAATGAATAGGTGCACGACCTACTGCTCAGTTTATGGCGTTAACGTGTGGATTGTGAGGCTTCCCATGGCTTCAACTCGGTAGTTTGCTCCGATTTATATACTCTAAAATAGGGCTCACATAATCACTCGCAACTCGCAACTCCGACCAGATTTCGGATTGATGTCGGCTAATTAAAATTGGAAAAGTGTTCGAGACTTTCCTAATTTAGTTTGGCTTGGTCTCTCCGCGATCGCTCTCACTGTGGAAGTTGAGCTTGAAAAAATAGAAAATGCAGTAATTTTCGATGAAGACTTGTAGTTAGTCCTCTTTTTCCATTTAAGCAAACATTTTTATCTTCTTTGTTAAAAAATATCAACCATTTTCTAAATGTGTATCTTAATACAAGTAGCTGTGTGGAACACATGGAATGGTATTGGTCACGTGCTGCTTTCCCTTTATAGTGGAAAAGTATTAAATACAGCGGGAAAGGTATAATTTTCACTTTTTCATGATTAAATTAAAATATCTTGGTACTCTTTTACAAATTTATTTAAGCTTGTGGAATGGTGAAAAGGTCTATTCTGTTAAGGTTAAGAGAGCAACGTTACATAGTGGTTTTTAATGTGTCCAAATAATCACGCTTGAAGAAATCAATTGCTGTTATTGAGTTACATATGTAGTCGTCAGACCTAATCAGTCTAAAAATTTTCACTTTGATATTATTGGTTTAGTTTCCACCATTTGCGCTTTTCTATTAAATGTTTTTCTGTTATTTTTTAACTCCTAAGATGCCACTATTCGTCATGGTACACGCATAATAGAGATTTATTAAATAAGTGGTAAAATTATTAGAATAACTACGTCTGGAAAATATGTTCGTCTATCCATATTCACCCCAGAAAGCAATTTATAAATACTACTGAAATAAAACTTGCGAGTACGTGTACACTTTTGATACTAGAACTTATGATCGTGTAAAATACTAACTTATTTGGACATGGATTATTATAATCTGCAGTTAAAAATATTTCTTCTCCGTCAACGGAGATTCCAGCTGATACTCAGACGGAATGTTTGCCTCAGCCAACTCCATTGCCGGGGTGGAAGCAGTATAAAACCGTTCGTAAAATATGGGGACCATTGTTTTGTGAAGCTAAGCTGTTTGATCGATAATATTCATTTTCGCATTGCCGTGCCATCAGTTACATCCTCCTGTGTATTGCTTGCCGTGCAATAAGGGTGGACAGATTTCGGCACGCATCAAGATGATGTATCCAAAGGCTATTTTTCACACAAGCCACTTGGGTGCACACCATCGCATACGTCCCGTAAGCCCGGAGTCATTTCCTCGGTGTCATATGTTTCCCCCCGGTGAACATATGACCAAAAATGGTGCCGCATGCCCTGAAAATTCGCTTCTGCCTTTATCTTCGCGATCGACCCCACGTGTTTATATTTTCCCTCCTGCTGCCTCAGCGGATATTCGGAGGAGGATGTGAAAAAGTGATGCGCAGATTATCCTACAGCTTCCTTCGCGTTCTTGGCCTCTAAACACCTACTGAGTTTGGCACCGATATTACTTATGTCTTCCACGGCGGTGGACCGGGCCTTTTCTCATCCCGTCGGCGGCGGTGTTTTCGACGTAGAGGCAATGAAAGTTTCTTCGTACGTGGTAAAACCTTTGACATAAGAATAGAGGTGAGGAAGGAAAATGTGGGACAACTTCACTATCATAGAAATCAGTAGCCCGATTTCCGGGTTTTGTCTATATACTTCATAGTACTTTGAGAGGAGGGGGATGCGTTCAACAACTCGCTACTATCGTTAATTTTTACAGTTCTGGACAAAATTAACACGACACTTTTGGATGAACTCCACGATTTTTCAGGCCTCATTTTTAGTGGACTTAGGTCCTTGAACTACTGTGAAGAGGGACTACATGAAGTGGGTAAGGGGTCTTCACATTCGTTGCGTAAGGAGGGATCACGAAGAAGCTACTTACATTATGCCCATAAGAACCAGCTGCAAAATGAGGCCTTACGATCTTATTTATGGCTATAGTCGCGGTCATACGAACGATATCTTTCATATATCCGGGACTCTAGCTGTAATTAAGGTTGTAACTAGACATAGTGCCGTCCACCTTAACGGTTAGGCTAATATTTGCCAGAACTGTTAAGAGACTCACGCCCCTTCGCGGGGGACCAACCACAAATCAGGCTCTCAAAGTCGACTACACGTATTAAAGGGTGGTTTCGGAGCATTGACTTATACTAATATAGAACTCAGCCATGTCAGGAATCTATGTATTTTGAAAGAATAGCAAAATTGTCTGATCACGCGTTACCTGCATCAGTGCGGGATAGAGATAGATGGATATCCCTCCGCTCGACGTCACAGATGGAACTCAATGTAGCTTCAAGCTCTACGAAAATTTCCACGAGAAATAAAATGGGCCTGGATGGGGAATAAAACCACGGACCTTTGGCTTGACGGGCCAGTGTACAGACCGCTAAGCTACCCAGGCTTCCTAATCCTCGTGGAAAGTTTGGAGGATACAAGGGAACTTGAAGAAATTAGGTTAGCGTAGTAGTCTGTGCATTAGCCCGTGGTTTGATTCCCGGTCCAGACCGATTATTTTACTCGAGGAATTTTTCGTGTATATTATCACCGTTTTTCGGCAGGATGCACATCATCATATCCGAGCTACATATGACACACACACACACCTGATTTCGCGCCGACGGTGAGACTCGACTTCGGTGTCGCCTTCAACCCTTAAGCCGCCACTCTTGATCCGCGGGAAATGGCAAACTTTCCCGCGTGCTTTCCCCATTTGATGGGGTTTTCGGAGGAAAGCTTGGAGTATTGTCCCATCCGGCAGTTTCAGTGCCCGGGGATGAGAGTTATTATATATGTCGCTGCCTCTCGAGAGCCTTTTTTAGTTTTATTTATGCATGCATCTTTTATCTCCACCCAACCATTCTTCCCGCTCGACCAAAAACCTCCCCGCTATTTTATTTGTGAGGGATTTAAATTTTTTTACCAGAGGGCACTTGGGTAATTTATGAAGACGCCATTTCCGTGGAAGGATGTAGGGGAGGGGGAGATGCATGCTTTGAGGGGGAGGGATGGGGAATGTTCATAGCCGCCCCCTCGGGCTACTGGAACCCTCCCTCTAGAATCATCGTTTTTCCCCTGCGCACCATCAGTTTTTCTGCACTTCCCCCAGTTAGAGGAAGGAACCATTTCTCTCCCCTTTGTTTCCCTTATTAAAAATTTCTTCTCGGACGATATTTCATCTGCCGTCACTTTTCCTACTTTTTGGAGGAAAAAAATGGTGGGTGATTTGTCGCAGTCACCCGGAAGGCGCGATTTTTTCTACGATGTTTTTTGCTGGTATGTATGCTTTTCTTGGCGGTGGGTTCTCTCTACATTTAAATCTTATGAGTAGCGGGTAAGGAACGTGAGGGGTTATTTGGCCAGGGATATTTCTTCCCTTGCTATGCACTACATTTAAAGTCGCTGAAGAGCTACAAATCATCATCGTTAGGCGTACTTCCAATTAACGGACACATTTTTTACATGCCCCACCGTTATTTATCCATGGCGAAGTCTATGCTTGTATTCATGTGAATTTTTCTCGGGAGTTCCACAGGGTCAGGTGTTTAGCTGCCTCGGTGGAAATACCGAGAAAAATAATTTTAATTCATCATACAGTGAGAAAGTACCAGATCCTTCATTTTATTGTATTAATTTTAATCCATTTGCCATGCCTTAAACCTCTCTTAAACTCTTCCCCTTTCATCTCCAATTCCGTCCAGTCAACTTTGCCAAATTCCTATTCGAAGTCTGCTCCATCATGGTTATATTATAAATGTCGTTCCAGTAGCATCACTCGTTACCGTTCCTATCCTTAATCGAAATTGATCATCAGCAAGGTATCATATTTCGTACTCTCTAATCTTCTAGCAATAACTGCAACTACTATTACTGAATGCTATATTACAGATAGCGTTGTAATCTTAGTCTTCCTTTAATTTTTATTTGACTAATGTAATGGACATAACTATAATAGCTGTTGAGAAATTCAGAACAATTCAAGTTTACTAATGAATACAAAGCGTGTCGTAATGCTGTTTACCATTATGAATCGGTCTAAAAGTTCGATTTTTGTGACGAAGGCAGAAGTCATCTGGTACCTACAGTATTTTTCCCATGTAAGCAACGTAATTTTTTCCCCGAATAAATCCACGGAAAATCAACCTGCATCTTGCGTTGGCATTGTCAAAGTCAGATTTGTCCTACTGCAATTTGAGCATGAGCTTTTGGGGACGCGGAGCCGGTTAATTACCTACATTCCGAAAACTTACAGTTGAAATGAACGCCAATTTTTCTCAAAGATTATCTATTGAATCTTCGTTATAACAATAAGTTGTAGTTACAGTTTATGGAAACGGTACATTTTACCTTTTTTTAGAAAATATGTCGAAATATTCGCGTACATATCACACCATAAGACTTAAGTGAATATAGCATTACGGCGTCCAGAATCATATCTTTGCTCACATTGCTCAGGAAAAGATCGCTTCTCAGTGTCATGGTAAGCAATATCGGAGGGTGAAAGAGAAGGTTTATTTTCACAGTATGTGGCCAATAATAGTATGCGTATTAAAGGCCGAAAAATACTGTACTATGCTCAAAGGCTCGCGTGTGAAGGCGTACATGTATTTCATATCCCTCCTCTGCCTCAGGTTTCCCAAAAAGAGCTGGTTCACAGTCTGTGATGCAGCTTAAGTTTATCGAGGTGAGCCTCTCTAGACTTTTAAACCGGGGCCTTCGGTCAGTACCATTGTGTTACCACTCTGATTTCCATAGTTAAGAGGTGATTCGAGGTGACCATATGTCTTAAAAATTATCTACCTGATCTTGACGATAACTTTTCAGATTCCATGTCATGCGCGAAAAGAAATACATTTTGAACCCTGCTGCTATGAATGACTGTATTTCTAATCCAATGCTTAAGATCATATCTACCACAGTGGCCATAAAACTTCATTTATAAACGGAACAATTCCCCATGATAAAAAGTGGATGGGAACTCATTAATGGGTACAATCATTTTTATTATATTTGACATAAAAGTTGAAAACAATTACTGTGAAAGTTCTGCTGCAATCATCAACTATAAACTTAAGCCATTCAAATATTTAATTATTTACATTAAGGTATCTTAAATTTGAAAATACCTGAATATTTCAGAAATCGTGTGAAATCAAGAAAACTATAAATTAAATATCATGAATTGCGAATAATGACAAATTCCTACAGTTAGTTCCCAGTTTTAATTAACATGGAATTGAAATATCCCGCAGAACAGGCCATGATGTCGAAAATACACTAAACACATTCTAGCATATCTGTGGGACAATTCATATTACCTAAAAATGAAAGATACTAAATTAAAATTTTCCAAACGATGGCTGTTCCTGAAATGTGGGTTTTCTCAAAAATAGACAGAAAGAAAATCATATAAATTGAAACGAAAGTCCTAAGAGCAGTAGAAGGTTGCACATAAGGATAAGATAGGATAAGAAATGAAAAAATTAGAAAAATTTAAATATTTTTAATTTAGAAGATAAAATTGCAGATTAGTAAGCCAAATGGTGTGACCACACAGGAAAAATTCAGCGGAACTGAATCGCTTTAGAGTATACGTGTGCCTAGTGTTCATCACAATATTAGTCGACCATTGGCTAAGATGATATCAGGAATAGGCTACGCAGCCTAATGCATTAAGTGAAGAAGATGATGATGAATCGTTTTAACCTACCATAATCATCATATATTCTTTCATTAAGTTCAATTCCTGCCATTGGAACCTCCAGGAGATTCTAATGGAACCCTGGTGATCTGGGGACCACAATTTTGGGATAAGACCGGCTTGGTACTTAATGGAGGTTTCAAAATGTTTGCGGGAGGCATGAAAACTCGCTCATGGCGGCAAGGAATGGAAAACATGAACCCGGAGAAATGAATCGAGACTGTGATGGTGCTTGTTGAGAGGTTTCCCCGCGGTGGTGATCAAGAGCTTACCGTCGTTCTTCGGAACCGATTTCAGAGTTCCTCACTCTCGTTTTGGGACATAGGCACCGGCGACAGCCGGATTTCCCGATCTCCTCATATCCAGCTCGCGTGTATGTATGTCCGTTGACAAAAAAGTCACCCGGTAGATCAGCACCTGCTTGTCGGAAATCGTTTTATCTCCACCAATCTTCGCCACCAAGTTTTGTCGTCGGGAAATAATGGCATTAATTTAATCCCCTCCTGCCGTGACCTGTTTTAATTTATTTTCATCTCGAAACTTCAATTCGTTTCTGACGAACACAAAATATCTCAGTTTCTTGGGACACGATCCTCGGAATGCAGCGGTTTTGTGCTTTGCAAGTCATTCATCCGAGGGGTATCCGGAAAGTAAAGTTATATCTAAGGAACATTGAATATTTCTAACGCACTTCATGATAATTATTACTTATGATGGCTTTTGAACGCATTAATGGTTACTTTTCCACACGATCACTTTGCGTGTTAATGCATTTAATGAACCTTAGAACGAGTTTTCTTAATTCCGCTTCGTAGTTCAAGTCTCTCACCTGTGCCGCAGCCACTTCTTGTGATCCGCAGTCATTATTTTTGGCACCCATCGTGCACACAGTTTCCGAAAGCCCAATATTTCTGTTTTAGTTTCATGAAGATTTGTTTTTGTCACTTCTGGGCACTGTTCATGAAGTTCATCAATGGTTAAACGCCTATCTTCTCGAATATTTTCTTCAAACTTGGGGGGTATTTCTTCACTGACGACAGATGGTCTTCCACTCATTTCGTCGTGCTTATAAGATCTTCCTGCCTGAAATTCACGACGTTATTTTGCCAATTTTTCCTGTTTATAACGCCTTTACCTTTGACATAGACGAGTTGCTGATTGATTTCGGCAGCAGTCTTTCATTTCGCGTGCAAGAAACAGATCACAGAACGAGCCTTGCATATGGCGAGATCGGAATGGACTTGGCGATTTTAAACTTACAGAGAGAGGACAACGTTGTCAAAAGAAAGGTCTGGTAAATATTCTTTCGTCATGCGTAATCTAAGAGACATGACAGTTCTGCCAACAGTTCAAAAATAACTTTCATTGCCCCTATATCAAACTTGTATCTTTACTTTCCGGATATCCATCGTATTAAGGTCGCTTCATGATTTCATGTGTTGGTGATTTCTCATAGGGTGAGGTAGATAGATAATCGCATTTATTGGGGGGTCGATCGAGAGCCCTTTATTTAACCTAATCCCCAGGAGATGGACTATTTGGTGGAGAAGTACACTTAAATAAGATTGGAACTGCCGCAAGACTTACCGCATCCGTAACTTCAGCGGAATAATCCACTGAGGAGGACTCGGATGTGTAAATCTATTCTTCTGATCCACTTTAGCAGTTTGATCCTTTTCATTCAAGAGAAATACCTTTGCCCATAATCAATTCATAACTGGGTAATAGGGTTGTCTTCTGGTTTTTAATTTGTTCGAAAATAAAGCAACAAATTGAAATTTATCCAATAATTACTCAATTAAGCATGATTTCATTAGCGTGAAACCTTTCGTAAGCCTCAATAAATTAGCAGTATTTTCCGAAAATTCCACGTCTTCGTCGTCCACGTTTTCATGTTTGGAGACGGCACTAGGCAGGATCGCGCTTGTGTGTTTTTTACATTGTGAGAAACGGAGCAAACGAGGCAAATTGTTATAATATTCCAAACTGACGTGGTGGCGGATATGGTGGCGGAGTTAGTAAAATGAGGCCAACGCTGCCGAGATTACAGGTGGGAAGGCAAACTCGTCAGGAGTTTACTGTTTGCATTGCATTATACGTAGTGCGCACATTTGCAGTATGTAGGAATTTAATAAATTTAAACACGCGCCGCCGTGTTGGAATTGATCTCATCCACTCCACTCATCCCCGTATCAATCCCCGTGTCATTCAGTGTCACTTTTTATAATCCAACGAAATTTATAGAAAAAATGAATGCTCTTCAAGAGTTCCTTCAACGAACACCACAATGACAGAAAGAATAAAACACACTTTTCCCGAATGTTCAATATATACACTTTCCCTAATATATAGCTATTTTGCGGATTTTCATGACGTAATTGAATCATAAAAATTTTAAAGTGATGCAGTTTTCCAAAAATTGTAACAATTACGTAAGTACGAAATATAGCGCGACTTTGAAGCATTGTGCTGACCTGAATAATCATTTATATGAAAAACTTAGTGTACTCCAGGATGCCCCAGACAATACTCTGCGTAAACAATATAATCAAAGTGAGTTACAAGAAAGTTAAAAAAATTACTTTTGTCCGCCTATCTCCGGATTACGACCCCTTTTTCACGTGCATACTTCTCTCTGTTAAGCGTTTTATAACTTACAAAAAGTTTAAATGAGACAAATGATTATCATCAGTATTTCTTTTTGATATGAACTGTAAATTTTATTGATAAAAAGTTCTTTAAAAACCTTATTGAGTACCGTATAGGTTGTGAATCATCTCTTGCAGGTAGTGCTTCCATTTGAATCAGAGGTGCTTCTTGAAAATGGGTAAATAGACATTCTATAACCTCGTAAATCAGTTATGCCCGATGCTAAAAGCATGTCATTTTAGCATTATTGCTCAGGAGGACTCGGGGTGTATATTGGGATTCTTCTCTTCCCAGGGAAGAGATGTTTTTATTTTAGATTTAGATCTACGGTTATTACCAATTTGCTTCGTGATTTATTTCCGCCGCCGAGAGTGAACTTAATTGGGCCCCGGTGAATTATGGGTGAGTGGAAATCCACGATGTCTCC
This sequence comes from Pyrrhosoma nymphula, assembly GCA_963573305.1. Lineage (NCBI taxonomy): Eukaryota > Metazoa > Arthropoda > Insecta > Odonata > Coenagrionidae > Pyrrhosoma > Pyrrhosoma nymphula. The sequence continues at coordinate 63,358,042 of OY754330.1, read as the reverse complement.
GAGTTGTCACAGAGTTGGGGCGATAAAATACCAAAATTTTTTTCCCTGGCGTAATTAAAATTTACTTTGGGATGGGACTCACCACAAGTGGATGCGAATTGGTGAATAAACTTCTTTAAGAATCGATAAAGAATTCAGTACTTTCGTGTGAACCCTCATCTAAGTCCATAAATTGGCCAACTATAGGGTTATCTATTCAAACAATTAAGAAAACTCTGTTCAGAAGAAGAGACAGCTTATTGGACATGTTTTGCGACATAATTGATAATTGAAAACAATAATGGATAGAGAAATGAATGGAAAGAATTGTAGCGGAAGACCAAGAATGGGATATATCAGAAAAGTTATTAAGGATGTCGGAGTGACGAATTATGCAGAAATCGGGTTGGCTGATGGGTAAATAGACAATCTTTCGATTTATGACTACTGATGATTAGGATTATCTCGCCTAGTCATGTATTTGTAGGATACAGTCCCCCGTTGAATTTGAAATAGGTGTATTGTTTTTTATGATTACTAGAGTACTGACGTTCAATCCTGGAGGTCTGGGCTCTATTGGACGCAGTGACGTATATTTTTCTGTGGATTCCCAATCCTTGATTGAGTATTTTGAGGAGAGAACTTCAAGTGTAGTACACTTTCTGTCAGATGAGACGTAAAACTGTGAAGAGTAGGCTATTGCTAACCCTGGTTTCTCTCCACACTTACCCTGTTTCCCTAGTAATCGAACCTGTACCAACATAACCACTTACCTTGACAATTGACCTCAGACTTCGGTTTTTTCCCAAATAAGCTACTGCTATTACTACACCAAAATGAATTGATTTTAGTAATATTAATTGGGGAAATGTGAAAGTTGAGAAAGCAGGTGATCAAGTACCACTACCGACGAGTTTTTCCTTTAAGAGGAAAAAAATAGAATCGAAAAGAGATATCCAGTTCAACCTCTTCCTTAAAAATGTCCGTGAAGACATTCGACAGTGCGTAGCTTTTTTGTTACCTGTCAGTTTGAAAAAAATCAACGGACCGGCAAAAGAAGTCCAAGGAGACGAAACTCGTTCGATTCTTTTGGAGAGGTAAGTATTACTTCCTCTTTTCGAGTCCGTACTAGCAACTTGCCATGTTACTTATTTTTTTCGATCGTGTGGTTGGACTCTGTCCTTATCGAAGAACTCCTCCCCGATCTTCGTCTCCAGCCGAGGGGAATTGACGAAGTCGCCGTGACGTGGTCGAAAAGTGGCCTAAAAGATGAATGACCGCCGGAAAATGGCTTCCGACAGATGACTATCTATCCGGACTTGAAAAGGTTTTCTCCCGCTGATGGCGCACGCAGGCCGGACAAAGTGGATGAAAATGTCGTTGGCTCATTAAAATATATTATTTCTCGACAACTCCCGTGCTGGGAACTTGAATAAAACCTCACGAGCGGTACGAGCTGTTTTCGATTTAATTATGGTTTAGAGGGAATAACTGAAAACGGGGGACAGTTAGTGAAGGGGGCATGTTTCTGATGATCATTTAGGTTATCGTAGCAGTTTAGTTAAGTACTAAAGTGAGACTCGCGAAAGAGAGAGTTTTTAAAAATTATCGCAATATCGTTGGGGAGCTCGGATTAAAACATGAGTGGTTAAGTTTTAATGTGTTAAGGCGCACATAAGCTGTTATCCCTGGACTGAAACTCACTAAATTACTTTTAACAACTATTCAAGGGTAACGGCCTGCCACCATGAAATCACCGGTTCCCGTTCGATCACCAAATTTTGTCATTATTGAGCCCGTCTCGGATTCTTCTATTTGTCCGAGTGTTGTATCCATAGTCTGGCAGTGGGAAGCATTAAGTGCGACATTATCTTATCCGTCGAAGCGCGTTACATTGAGTATAGCACTACCTAATAAATAAATCCTTTGGTACTGTCCACTTGTTTCAAATTGATGAAGTACATCTCGCTAGAAACAGTTACTTCAATACTGAGAAATTATACTCTCAGTACTTATATCTGTTGTTAAAATATTCAAAGATTTATTGATAAACATTATGTCAAATTTTTATTCGAACTTAGTGTTAAAATTACGTTACTAGATGTGGATGATATAATTTCCTCATCTTGAACAAGTTAACGTCCCAGCAGAACAAGAAACCAATGGAAATGACCCAGGAAAATCGCCCAAATAATACGGTTGGCGTATAATTTTTAAAGAGCCGAAAAATGAATTCAGGTTAATTTATTCCTCAGGTGTATGTACTTTTTAGCCCTGAGTAACCTAGACCTAGACAATTTATGATCTAGAAATTATAAAACCGAATTTTGAGGGCATTCTGAGCCCTGATGGTAAGTCGCCTCTGGTAAGCCCCAATTTGCTATGCGCTATCAAATCTAATTAGCCTCATCATCTCAGAATTATCTTTGCATATGTACTAGTTGTATCCTTGTTTGAAATTTTTTGTGCGACAAGAATTAATTTAAATGGCTGTAAAATTTCCTGTATCATTGTTGGCTCAGGCAAAAAGTTGCCAAATTCCCTCCCCCCCCAGAATAGCGTTTGCCGGATCCTGATTGTCGTTCCACTTCCTTTGTTTCGACTGAGAAAGCAACTTCCCTCACTTCCCGTCATCCGTGGGAAAGACGAAACCTCCCTTTTCTTTCTCTGTGTTAAATTCGTTACTTTCAAATTATGCCTTACCCCATGAAAGAAGTTCGAAGAAGTGTCGGCCGATGAGTGACTTTAATATGAAGATTCAAGCATTTAAGTTCATACCGTATATTTTTTTCAGTGGGACTCATGGTGTGACTTAGCTGAGCAAATCAGCCAAATGGCGTAATGATTGTCCTGATTAAGAGTACATATTCTGTTCCACCTATCGTAACGTATCAGATTCTTTGGCATGCAATTCTTTATCTGGCAGCACTTTCTTATTCATGAAATTTCTTATCTGACTCACAGAAATAGGTGAGAAGTCGTCTATCACGCCGGGAAGTCTGTACCTACGATGCATTTACCCGATTAATTCCATTGGGGGTGGGGAGGGATGAAAAAGGGAAAACGGAATCGGTCGTACCGTATGGCATCCTGAAGTAAAATTCAAAGCCAGGACACACTAATGAAACCTAGAATTTCTGGAGTGGAGTGTCTTTTTGACGCATTTGGTAAAAGGGTTTTGCCCGATTCATGAACCTGAAGGTGACGAGCCCCCGAGCTCCTTCCGAGATCGAGAACCCGCGCGGCTACATGGTAGAGTTTGGTGGATGGTGAACGCCTGACACATCATCCTCCAACCGTGTGTTAGGCACATCAATCCTTGCCGAAAAACCGGTGCGTGTACAAACCCTTGTGGATCAACCACAGATGGCAATAAAAGTTTTTTTATTCGATTCAGCATCACTTCAAGCTGTGAATCCCGCATCTTACGGTGGTATTAAAAGGAATGCGCTTTTCCAATTCACTCCGACTAATCGGGAGCATAATTGTGTCAAAAATTAAATGTGCTGCATGTCATCATTTTTAACGGGTTAATATATTTTAAAAGTTCTTGACCTTCCAAAGCGCTCTGCCCGTTGTCCTGATTCTATGAGGTATCAAAAGAAGTACTTATTGTAGTGAAACCTTTACTTATTGCCTACAACGCTAACATAAGTAGTGTAATTAGCGTTCCGTGTTACTTCTAATCAAAACAGCAAAACATTATTGCGAAGCTATTAAGTGGAGAAGTTATACACCAAAGAGAGTGAAATTCTCCATGAAAATCATTATTTGATTTGACCGATATTTGAACCCAGATCTTCCAATCGCCGGTCAGGTGAATAATTCAGTTACACACCAAGCCATCTTTATTCAAGGTGAATTTCAGATACGCTTCTGACCGGCAATTGAGAGATCTGGATTCTAATCCGATCTCGTCAAATAATTTTTTTATTGCGAATTTCACCCGCTGTGGTGTATATCTTTGCACCCGTGCGCGTGACTGCGTGCCACATCATTATTGCAACTGCAATGATTGGAAATTTGGGGAGGTTAGTCTATTGTCAACCAGACAACCCTGCGCTACCCTGTATGAGGAGGTAGATTTTGCCTCAATCGTGCATTCATACATACATACCCATCACACTATTCTCTTACGGGTTTGACGAAGTCAAAGAATTTAGTTATTGCTCTTAGGTCTATGAAACTGCCCCTCTTTTAATAATTTCCACCGTAATGCTCTATCCTTGCATACCTCTTTCGCCTCTCTTACACTCATGTATGGAATCATAAACGCTATCCTAAAGACTCCTGATCTTCCTCCTCTACCGAGTGTCCTCCACCACATTCACCCATCAATTCCGTGGTCTATCCCTTCCTCTAAACCCATTCTCTCTACTATCATATATCTGTTTCGGTATTCGACTCTCTTCCATTCTCTCAACGTGACGAAGCCAACGAAGCACACTCCTTATGCCCATTACTCAAAGCATCAAACCACATTCTTCCATATTATCCACTCATTTCTAGCCCTATCCATCCACCTTTTCCGCAAGTACTTCTCAGTTACCCCCCATTGCATTTAATCCCTTATGATAACTCCTATTACATTGATACTTCTAGCTTTGAGGTCGTTTGAGCGATATTGTTCGCTAGTCATAATACAGACCATATTTGAAGTTTATTTTTTGATTTCGGCAGCTCTAAGAAGCATTGAAATATTAATGGCGTGAAAATATTGTTTTATAAGGCTAAAATTCCCAGTTATTAACTACATATGCATACATAAGTCTGTAACTTGACTCATGTTTTCACAGCGTACGCTGAAAACGCCTACACAACCGAAGATGTTTTTTTGCGATTCTGTAAATATTACCGTCGTGAGTATTTGATTTATTTTTTTAAATAGTTGAGAATTAATAGGAACTACACACTTCAATTTCCGAAGAGATCTATGTGTTAGGGATTCCTCATTTAAAAAAAATAAAGTCTCTCTCGAGTGTATTCCTGTACCATTTTCCATGGAAAACGGCTGGTAATTTTGGCAAATATCTCTCGGAAATAGTGCGGTAAGTGGCTGATATTTTGGTACCTTAGGAGAGGTGAAATATTTTTCTTTATGATGAGTCCAAAATCAGTGAATTTTATGAGAAGTGATATCTCGCTCAAACTACCTTAATTTTAACCGGAAATCCACGAAATCCACCTATAGTTTATACTATATGTGGTGCAGAAATCGGGGTAGCTGTTAACGTCACCCTTCTCTTCCCTTAGGAGATGCTCTTTATCTCCACCCGCTCATATACCCACACATCCCTGCGCGACCCCAACCAATCTTCCCTTTTAATCCCCTTGCCTCGCCATAATCCTTCCACCCCACCCCACTACTAACATCCACCCCTCCATCCTATCTCTTTCGCCCTTTCATACAACGCGTACCTCTTTCATTCTTCTAACCTCTTCCTCTTTTCTGGCCGTCCTCCTCCTACCACCTCCATCTCTTTGTTCGCCATCCACAATCTTCCCTCTCCTACGCACGAACTTATTACTTTCCAGCTGGTTGATCAAAGTTCCCGCCGAGAGCACGCGTGCCGGTTTACCGAGTTGACGCATCACCCTTCAACCGGCGAAGATTTCCTCATAATGATAATAATGATATGCGGCGTAAGGAGATTTTTTCATCTATAGAGCGTTCCACATTTTGTTAAAACATGGGCCTCATGGAGAACACTGTTGGCAAACTTATCGTCCGTATGCTCACCTCTACGCAATGCAGGAAACCATTTCCAGCAACGCTCTAAATTAAATTCTAAACAGAAACTTTAGGGAATGATATTTGCCATTTGGAAGGCTTAAATATGCGCAGTAAGTATATGGCAATAGCAATAGCTTAATTTTCTGGCTGCTATTGGTAACATTGCATCTGTAGCTTTGTGGAGATTTATACAGGAAACAAATCTCCATAAATCTACTGTCAACTATATGTGGAATGGACTGTACGGAGAAAAAAATCTTTCGATTGTGAATGAAATTGACTTGAGAGATTTGGGATATTGGGTCGTTGAGGTGACTCGAGTACTAGCTTTTCATGCCGAGGACCCGGGTTCGAATTCCAGCTTGAAATATGACTATTCAGCGGATTTATGATCTTTCAGTAGAAAAACCTCCTGAAGAAGTTCTGGATGGTTCGTAACAGACAAGGCATCAAGTGTAGCTCTGTTGTGTCACGTTAAGACATACCGGCGACTTCTGTCGTTCCGTTATCTTTACAAGCGACTTTGCATTGCGATTCCGTAAGTTATAGTTAACGATTTTTATACTTAATAAAATTGTTGGCAATTAGCGATTACGTGAGCAAGAAAATCGCTGAAGAGCTAAGCAATTAAATACCACGGAAAGTGACGATTCATTATTTGATGAGTTGATAGACGGCAGAAGTGACTAGCATGTCTCAACGAGTTAATAATAACACTGCTGGAGCGGCATAAAAATCCATTCTGGCTATGACAATGAATTGAGCTCTCACGACTAGATCAATGTAAAAAATGTAATGACTCCAATAGCGGTAAACACGTTTACGACTATTGGAGTCATTACCTTTATTATAATCATTCTGACTGTCGACTCTGACAGTCTAAGCTATGTGATAGTATTTTAAAATAAAACTGATTGTTTTTATTCAATATAGTTTTTAAAATTCACCATATCGGCTAAAAAGCATCAAAAGTTACCTATCTAATGTTTTGATTTGTGTATCTCACAGGTAGCTAAGAGTAAGAGTTACCCGTTTTAAATCCTTCAATTTCACCATCCATGTTTCTCCAAAGGTTAATGATCTAATATTTTATTTATAGGAATCACAATGGTTGTAATAAAAGTTAGCCAAGCTGCCCATTGCATTATTAACATTAATGCATTCAGCTCTTTCATGTCATTGGTTTCTCATTTACATTTGTTTCACTTTTACCTGCGGGCCTTCGAAATACACTGGTAGTTTTCACAATATATATGCCTACTGTTCGGTGGCGCTGCATTTGGTTGGCTCTGAAGGTTACCATCAGTACACTCTCTAAAACCATGAAAATAATGGCGAGCGTGCGGTAGTGGTGGATCCCAGGGTTAAGAAGGGTGGTGTAGTATGAGGGGAAGGGAGGGTCGGTCTGCGGATTATTTCAGGGGTTCGTTGGATTCGGGTGGGGTTGGAGGACGATCTCTCCCTTCTGCACCCCCAGGGGAATGTTATCCCACTAGCCTTTTCTTTTCCCTTCCTATTTCCCCGGGAGAGGAATCAGAAGCGATGGGAGTAGGAAGGGCATGCTTCCGAAAGGGGGTCGGCGGAGTGTACATGGCGGACATAAAAGGTGGTTAAAGGGTTTTCCCCATCTCTTCTCTTCCGCTCTTGCGGCCGCGACGACTTCCTCCCTCTCGATTAGGGAAATGACGAATGGATGGATTGATGTAAATTATTGCCCTGGGGGGGGAATGTGTGTTTGAACCATTAGAGATAATTCCGATCACGTAACACTCGTAAGAATACCACGGAGTCTTCCAGATTGAGTTTTTCTCACCGGAATATTGTTGATTAAAAATCCCAATTACTTAAATACGGAATAAACAACATGGAGGACACTTAAATTAGCCACGCAAGCTCACCCAATTCGCGAGCCGTTAGTGATTACACGTCGTTACTCAATTTTTCCAATCGTTGCGATTGCACAAATTATGTAATACGCAGTGCAAAAATATTCACCAAAGATTGTGAAATTCGTCATAGAAAAATAATTTGAAATGATTTTTTCATGGTGAATTTCACCCTCTTTGGTGTACTCCTTAGTTAAAAGATCGAAATTATCGCAAAAGGTTCAAACACCTCCCTGGGGGTTGTGTTTGAACCGTTCGAGATAAATCCGACTACATAACTAAGGAGTTACGTGGTACGATCTCGAACGGTTCGAGATGTTGGTGTGTTTGAAACATTTGCGAAAATCTAACGCAGTCTTTCCGATCGGTTTTTTTCACCGGGATATCATTGATGTAGTCGAATATCTGGATTAGAGACTCAATTGACAACATAACGGACCCTTAAGTTATCCATCCAAGTGGATTAAACATGAACATCTTGAGCCATTCGTTTTTTTACCACGCGACTCCTTGGTTACGTGATCGAATTTATCTCGAACGGTTAAAGCACACCCTTCCTGGAGCGGCATTCCATGGGGAAAAATATGTGTAGCTGCTAGAGACCCAAATAAAATTAGGATATAACCAGTCTGAAAGTCATTTTCACAGAAATAGTGCAACGGTTTTAGGAACATTAATTTGATTGCCTCGTCACTTAACTCATTCGCCTTATTTGAAACGGACGTGAATTTATTTTATAGTTAGCATGTGTGCAGTAATGAAGAAGTTTACTATAGAGTTGAGTACAAATGAAACAAAATTGGTAGAAATGCGAGGTTCTATTGTGGCCAGATTTGAAATGTTATGGTGTCATCAGCTTTTAACTAGCTCAAGTTTACAATGTTGGATTTGTCATAGAATTGTTCAATGACTATTTTATCAAATATCAATAAAATATAGTATGACTTGATTTATATTTAAATATATGGCTAAAAGTACAGAATGAGAAAACCAATTGGAAGGTATAATTTTATCAGTTTTCTTCATTACTTCATTTTACCTTAAACGTGCCGAGGAATAACGTCTAGTTGCAGCGAAGACTGCCAAATAATTTACGTGCTCACTGAGCAATATGAAAAAATATCGAAGAGGCTGAAGTTTCTCATTTGTGGGACATTAGTGACTCCTTATTGAAGTTAGTGCGATAAAACTAGCGAGGTTCGTAGTTTTCGCAATAATTTTAGTCATATGCTCGGGGGTGATGAGATATTTTCTGTCTTTCTCAAGAATAATCTTCTCAAGGGGCTGACGCATAATATGTACTGAAACGTTTCTGACTTTGAGAGTTTTAAATTCAAGATTTTGAAGGTAGCGTTACCCCCAAAGCGCACTCAAACGCCGATGAATAAAATGAAGAAGCCTTCGGTTACTACGAGTAGCATTTTGTTGACACAAGGCTCACGGCCGAATGTCAGGAAAGTAGTGAAAGAATCAGTTCTAACTACAAACTTAAAAAGGTGTGCCTTTTCGTTACAGTCAATTAAAACTTTTCGAAACTGTGAAAAAATTCCAAGCTTTCTAAATTGCGTCCATAAAATCTCTTAGAATTTCGAACTAGCCTTTGAACTAGATTCTTAGATATTAAACCAAAGCTAGTGAATTATGATGTTACATACATGATGACGGGTTGGAGTATGTTGCTTGATGCATGAAATTGTTTAAAAAATATGGCCGATGGAGAAAAGCACTAGTGCTTTAATATTTCTTATAGCATCAGTTTACTGTCACTGATTTATTAGTTGATCAATACCTTTTTAGAGCTTTGGTTTTCTGGTGTTTCTCGCTCTGTGTTTTTAAAAATAAATATCAAAATGTAGAACAATTTACCCCGGCATAATCGATGAAAGTTTAATGAAATCAGAAAAAAGCACTATTTCATTAAAAGGTCTAAAATGCCCGGCATTTTTAGCTTCCAAAAATGCTTTTCCGATTTCTAATTAATGTTGAATTTCCTTTCAATAATTAGATAAGTAGCTTTTTCCTGCCCATTGGTTTCTTGGGAAAATAACAAAAGCGTTCAAGCCGTTGAGTGCCTTGGGAGATAATTAAGATATATATTTTATGAGGGCGAGAAACAATGAGACAGTTTCATCGAGCGGCATTAAAAGAGAGTAGGGAAAAGTGTACGAAGGGAAGAGCGCAACTGCGAGAGTTTTGGAGATAAGCGCGAAGCGTCTTATGGCACCCGTGAGTAATTTCTTAATGGTTATTATCGCCGAAGGACGAGCCTGCGGAAAGGTGGAGATAGGGGCAAGCGAAATGCTAATAGCTGAGAATAAAAGGCTGCAGAGGGCCATCGAGTCAGAAGGCGAGGGAGTACCGAAAAAAATATTTGCGCATGGCTCATTACGTAGTTAACTGAGGGAAAAAAGAGCTTAAGAAACGATCCCTTTGTTATTACCTAGACAAATGACACGATCGTCCCGAGATCTTGGAGCCTGATCGCACGGGCTATTTTTCTTTTAGCAGACCGAAAAAGACTGTCTCTTCAACACCGTAGGAATTAAATCTTTTTCATGATGCCTTTCAAGAAGACGGTATTTTCTTATTTTTTCAGGCTTCCCATATTACAGGCTTGCGAAGACAGCTGTACTCTCAGGAGATTCTCTGTTTGGAGCAGCTTTTTTAACGGTTTAAGTTTCGGTGACAAATCTGAATAGAACTGGAAAAAATGCTAGAAAAAAGATGAGACAGCTTCCTATTCTTCGTCAAATCATTTTTGGTATTTTGTTGTTAGTATTTATATCCGTCCATTGTACTTTTCCCATATATGTTAATATTTGTATCTCAAATTGCTCCAATCCATTCTAATCACTTGAAAATACTCTACAATTGAAATTACAATATTTTCATTAGGTTTATATTAAAATATATGTCTATTGCTTAGCTAGGCGTTCCGACCTGTTTGTCCCTACGTTGCCCGCAGGTCGTGCAAGACTCAGAAGTTGCGTGCAAAGCTAAGTTTGCTAGAAAAATTCAGTTCACGCGAGTTGCAGATTTACACGAATTTTGTCATATTAACCCTACACGGCATCTTTGTTATGGACGAGTGAATAAATGAGATAGATAGAATACCGATCAGACAGGTTAAGGTATTCAGCCGTCCCATGCACTATTCTTGACACTAACCAAAACAGAGCGAGACAATATTCCACCAAAACAAACCACAAATATTCGTCCAAACAACCTCTTATCTTATTTTTTCATATTCTCTCCATTATTCATGGGTGGTGATCTAATTCATCCTTGCGGTGATTTCAGGGGTCCTAGTATTTAGTGAAATAAAATAAAAAGAATTAACGCCTTTATTGAGCGAAATTAGAGCCGGGACCGAATTTTTGAGCCTGCATGTCGTAAGCATGCTTGGTTGTGACGCAGTGATGACGTAGAGGGAGCGCGAGTACCAAAATCTCAACAATTTTGCGAAATATCTTGCTATGTTCTCCGGCTGGGGCAATATGGTCTGGGATAAGGATTTTGATATTCGGACAGTATTCAGCTGTCTTCGGAAAGTAGAAAGTTTGCTCAAGATTACCCGCGTGCAGCTGAAACATGCTTCTCTCCGCGACGCACCCATCTTGGCTGTGGCTTAGGTCTTCATAGACCTTAATTGCATTTATACATCACATTAACAGCCTTGCCCTGAGCTGGCGGAAGTCCTCGAACTCAGTATTGGCGTACGAAGACGTTTCCCCGCTGCCGACGTGGCCGGAGGATAGGTATAAATTTGTGTAGATAAGTGTCGGTCGGTTTGATTTCTAGGGTGTTAGATCGACTCCAAAGTTTATCCGTCGCTGTTACCCTCTTTTTCTTAAATTATGTACCTTTATATTTCGGGGAATGCCATACCCCACGCGCCTAATAACTGAATCGTGGAAAAATAATCCACAAGTTAACGAAAAATATCGTCTAAAAAGTCGCAAATAATTTGAAAAATAAATATCCAAAAAGTTTGAGGTACATATTTTCGTATGTTGCCAAATTTAAGTTATTATTAGAAATTGTTTCTATTTAATAAGGTTTAATGGACTAGTGAGTTATTATGGGTTTCTTTGGGAAGAAAAATATAATTTATGCTCATTTTGAATAACACTCCGGTTCAGAACTAGCACTTTAGGGTAGGAAAAAGTTTTTTAATGCCAATCAATTTTATTCTTATCGAAAATGATTAATCCTTTTAAATATTTTGATTAGGGAAAAGTAAAATTACTATATCAATTTTAGATAACCGATTACATGTTTCCAAATCACATAAGAAACTATTGGCATAATGTTCAAATATTCTCATTCATTTTATGTTTCACTACCTCGATAAAATGTGTCATCATATATGGTGGCAGAAAAGGTACTTCTAGATTCTTTCCATAGTGAAGGACGTGCGACGGTAGTTAAAAATAAGTTACATGAAAACTATTTATTTTATATTGAAAAATAGTACTCGGCATGATGATTGATGAAGCTTTCATCCTTACTCAATGCATAGAGTAATTTCTAATAAACATTTGCTGTGCATGCACCTTTTGCAGCCTCAAGTTTCTTATTCACATCCATAATTGTTGACCCTGAATCACTTAGGCTAAGGTATGAAGACTCAAGATATTTGATTTTATCGTCCAAAAATCCGAAGTTAGGTGAAGTTCATGTCTGGCCCTATGGAAGCGAGTCATCACCCAAAATCTCTCACGAATCTTCATCCATCTGATTTAATCTGGACAGAGACACTAGAGGGGATAAAATTGATGGGAAATGGAAAGCTTCCATTAATGGTGAAAGAAAACTTAAACGATGTATTTTTAACACAGTTATATTAAAATACTAAACCCTACCTGTTTCGACTTGAGAATGACACGAGAGTGTCGAGAGTGTGGTGGGGTTTAGTATTTTAATAAAATTATGTGAAAAAATACATCGTTTAAGTTCTCTTTTAGTATGTTAATTTTTCACAAAGCATCGCTTGACTCAATTCCATTTTCCATTAAAGGCCTTTCACGTAGTGTAAAGGTAAACATTAAATAAACTATTTTTATATAATAATTAGTACATAATAAAGTATTTGAATTTCTAATTAACAGGTGCATTGTCTTCTGAAATCATATTATAACTTTACTTTTATTGATTCATGTCTCAATGCAGATATATGAAAAAAATTTAAAATAGAGAAATATATTGATATTTTTAAAAATCATACCTTTTCGCGGAGTTTTGGAAAAGTAAGTTTTCCTGAGAGAACTTTCAGATAGCTCTGTCATTCTTGCATATTTTTCCACCAATGATGTCAATAAGGGGTGTTGTGATTTTTCAGTGGGAATCTTCAGTGCAACAAATAATTCGAACAAGTACCAAGCAAAAATATCGCGGTTGGATGCAAACGATAGCTAGCTTTGTAGCAAACTGCGAATTCACCTCTTCTTTTAATCTTGCATGAAATTTATACGATGAGCTATCAATGCGCAACTTCACAGGTCACAGGTATTTTAATAAAGAGTTACATTTTTTTAAACATGCTATTTGAAGTTTGAAAACGTATTATCTAATATAATTTAATTATTCGTGTGTACTTAGATGTGAATCGTAAAGACTAAAATTTCATATTGATAGTCGCCAGTTTACGTGCAGTTACTTCAACTCATATTTGCTCATGACAACACCTATCCTTTTACCTTAAATATTTTCTTGTCCGTATCTTATGAACTACTTCACTATGGCACTTTGACACATAAAATAGCGTGTGCAATCTGCTTACGTTACCGGCCTTTCTTAATCCTTGATTTTTCCTCCTAAATGTCAAGTACCAAGGACATATTGCTTGCCACGCTACAATGTTGGCTCTGGGAGAGAGCATCTACGTGGTAAGGGTGAATCTCGTAGGAAATTGCACATTATTAAGGATGTAATTGTTGTAATTTTCTCCTCAATTCCCTCGAGAAGGGCAGTATCTTAGCGAAGAGTGTAGAGCGCACAGCTTTTCAACAAAACGCCCCGGTTCCAATTAGTTGGTGCATTAGATCAGTGACCTTCGATGCACCGTGGAGCACCAAAAGGAATATTTACTTAATCTTCCGGAAGTATTTAATTATAATTTATTCCAGAGCAGTTATTAATTTTTCCCTCAAACAGTTGTTAGATACATCCGTACATAAATGTTTTTGGAGCGCCAGACTCTTATTTTTAGATCACTAGGGCTTCGTGGAGTACCGATTGAGAAACATGGAAGTAGACAGCACCCAGTTGAACAAATATTTTCATGACAGTCGTTTTATCATTCTCTTGCTGCAAATAGGTATTCATAATCAGGCATGGTGGTGATCAAGGCTAAATAATGTCATTTTTTTCGAAAAAAAGAACCCTATGTGTCAAAAAAGTCAGAAATGTTTTGCAAAAATTTAATTGAAACATGGTATATTTAACGACATTGGTGAAAACCACTCAAGTCCCAATTTAAAAAAAGTCGAAAGACTTACCGCTCTCTGCTAATAACGCCACAAAAATGTTGTGCCTACTTATGAACTAGTGACATATATTTAAAATATGAAACGTGGAGAGATGGGTCAAACCGAGAAATACCCAAACCGTTTCTGGCTATTGATAAAAAGAGCTGCGAAAATCCTGAAACCATAATCATATCTTTGTTTGTTTCACTACATGTATGTGTAGTCGTAAATTTTGTGTAGCAATAAAACACAATTTCTCTAGTAAAATTTATTTTTATTGCGTCGGGTATGTGTTGAAAAATTAGCATGAGTTCGTATAGCCTACTTTAATGTGAGTTTCAATGTTACGGGGCTTAAAGTGTCATTTCATTTTCTCTTTTGATAATATTATTGGAGTGGAATGCTTAAAAGCTAGCATCACTCAATGCTAGTGACAGCTTGGTTGCGGTGGAGACATGGAACCGGAAACTTAGGGAACCAAAAATTTTTTTACATTCTTATATTGTATGGTAATTCGTGGCAGATTGAAATGCTCCGGTCGCGCGCGCCGTGGCCGTTATAAGAGCTTCCCCGTTTCCTCCTTTCGGGTAAGTAGCGCCCACGAGAAATCACCTCTAAGTAAGTAGTAAGGTCTCTCATTATGCATCACGACTCGTGTGCTGGTGGACTGTAGGAGGGTGGGCGATGAGTTAAAGGTGTCGTAAAATTTCGTTTAGTCGGGAAGGACGACTCCCAGGCGTGCTCGCACGCGCGTACGTACGTGTGTCGTTAAAAACTTCATTTTTTTAAACCTCGCATCACGCTTCTCTCTCTCTCTTTTCCCTTGTGGGTGGGGCTGCATTAATTCCTAAATTGGGGTAATATTCCCTCCTTCCGCTTTCCCGAATTTAAGCGTGGGGAACGTAAAAGTCTTTACGTGGGCGTTGCCGCCAGAGAAACGACGCACGCGGTAAAGTAGGTTCTCTCGCTCTCTCTCTCTTGCCCCCCCCCTCCATAAAGAGTTCACTACCCCTTCCTCCCGCTGGGGAAAATAGCATTTTACGCTCCTTCGGGGGAGCCGAGTCGTATTTTCCGCGCACGTGTGTTTACCCCAGAGGAAGTGAGCAAGCTGCACCAAGCAATCCATTAGCACAAACAGATGCACTTTGGAAACTATTAATGCTTGGTGTCCTTGTAACATGATACGACGCTAGTGGTTCATTCTTCCCTCATTACTCGTCATTCAGTTTCATCCTTCACCATCCACTTCTTCCATTTCAATACGTCTCGTTCTAATTTTGTTGTTGTTGAGGATTTTTAAATGTGTGCAATACGGTAAAAATGGTCTTTGTACAACTTTTTCATCACCTACCATGTTCCCCGGTTTCCTTTCTTGTTCACGCTAAGCCATATTACCTTAGGATTAATAATTAAGTCATATAATAATTTTGATCAAACTATTTTCGCGGATAATAATGACATTCTCTAGCTAAACGAAATATGTCTACATTTCATTTGACATGCGTTGAACATGACGCGATTTCAGTCATGATCAAGCTTTTCCTCTATTCGATAAATACTTTCATCCTGCTAGCTGCGATGTCTTGCCGTAGCAGCATTGTTAGATATGAGTGTAGTCTTCACTCATGGTGCATATGCAGATGCCAATGTTATAGCATAAACTATCTGTCGTTTTTCTTCAATTGAGGTAATTGACGGCAGAAAATAAACTCGAATGAAATCAGACAATACTTCTCTTCATAATTGAAATTTAGAATTAAACTTAACTTCATCGTACCTAGTTTGAGTTTAAAATAAATATAACAACCCGTCGTCTACCTATCATAAACATTTTAAAAACTCCCTAGCATTATTAAAGCTTTGAGGGAATTATCTTTTCTATTGTACATTATTACTTCATGGTATTACACAGTGATGCATTTCCTTACATCCCAATTCATACGAATTATATTTTCATCGATTGTTTTCTGACTGAGCGCAGCGTAAGTCATATCCTTGTTTCTCAATGGAGACTGCGCACAAGGAGGTACCTATCTATACCCTCATTTTTATTGTAGAACTGATGGGATATCTGGTAGACTCCGTTTCTAGGACTGCAAATTTTATTAAAGGGAATGAGTATCGTATCCATGTCAGGATTTCACCGTTGATATTGTCCCGTTCTACGCGATCCACCAGAATTCGTTCGCGGCCGGGTTAGCAGGGTTATAAGGAAACCACCGCGATAAGCGTTCAGAATCCGAAAAATACAGATGCTGACTTGGCTGGGGTGCCAATTTGCGGTTCGCGGCCCGTACGCAGGCTTTAACCGTCGACCCCCAACCGTCTTGGGAATATAACCGCCGCTGAGGTTCGGGGATGAACGGGACTACGAAGCTCGAATGTGGAGATAGTGTGTGGAAGACGTTAGAGCCCCGCTGTCCCGAGAAATCAAAGAGCTGGAACTAGCGTGTGGTAGTGATACACGCGTAGGAAAGAAAGTAGGCCTTGGAGATGTAAATATTAATAGCGGAGAAGAACGATTGGAATACTCCATTATTAGTACAGTATTGGCTTTAAAATTAGTAAAATAATGTTGTACAACTTTTAGGAGCTGACTGGAAAGAATTAATTAAATTAATTGACTAGTGAAGAAGCATTGCAATGAAAAAGTGAAGACAAATAATATTTAGACTTATTATGCTGTACGTATCTAGCTCTGTGAACACTGACATGCTAACTCTATGTTCTTTTGCCAAAAATTGCTAACGTTTTGTTAGTCCCTTAAGCAAGATTTTATGACAGGTTAAAATATTAATCGGCATGACATCCGATGTGGATACGCTCCACAGTGGGCCAAACTGAAATAAAGCTGGCCAAAATTAATAACCTTAATAATTACCAGTCCATATGCAGCATGAAGTGTATTTCTAAGGTATTTTGGGCTGATAAACATGATTTTATCATCATTTTTTCAATATATTTTACGGATAAAGCGCTATTAATTGTATAAACATTAAATATGCAATGACAAACATTAATTTCGATGTTTGAGTGGTCTAGTTAAAACTCAAAATTTCCTGTGATAATTATCAAAATACTGTAATTAATAATGCTAGGAGCTATAAAATCCGTAAAAAAAATGTCCAAGCAGAATTTTAATGCATAATACATTTTAACAAATTATGACTACTGCAACGGAATGGGAGGAATGGAAAATATGTTTCTCAATGAAAATGAACTTGTATCAAGTTAAAATGTTAAATAAATAAAATATTAAAGCTATAGCTTGCGTATATTACATTTTCACAAAAAAATAAATATTTAATTAATTTTTTATTGCAAAATTAGTTTGAAATTGGCTATATTCCAGTCAATTTCATTTTGCTATACTTTTGTCGCACTACTGGAATCAGGATTCAACATAAATGTAAGCCAGAGGCAGAGACCATGATAATTTATTATTTAAATTTTAATATTAAACAAATATTTTTCAATAATATTATCATAAAAAACTTGAAATATTTTGAATAATAATATTGATAAAAAGTGTCACTCATCCTCTGATGACTCATCATCACTCTCATCTTCACATTCGTCATTCCCATAATCAATTAGTTTTTTCACTTCTGGATCTAAATCTTCCTTCGATTTACTACTTTGAAATGAAATTGAAGATATCAAGGGATCAGAGGTGAACAGCAATCTCCTAAATATATATTTATCAGTCACCTCTCTTGATATCCTCCGCGTATTGTGATGTCGGAATTTCCTAATTTCCTTAATCCTTGATTCCAAGGCATCTTCTGAAAGCTGCCCGGTGGGCAGAATTTCTTTCTTGGATATATCCGCACCATGAATCAGAAGCTTGTGCACCGTTGGTGGCATATCATACCAAGGGTATTGTTTCACTTATAATTTCGCTGTTGCTAGACATTATTTTCTGAACTCACTGTGCTCGAATTGAGTGCTCGAATGCTTGAAATTACTTTCAAAATATTTTAAAACCTTGAAATCAGTTGTTCATCAAGCCCTGAAAAATGTTAAATTAACTAAAAATCTTATTAAACCTTAGCAGCGATGTTTTCTTTAATTTGAAATAGTTGTCAGTTTCTCTTACCGGTAATATTTGCTGATAATTTAGGGTCCGAAAAACAGCGTCTGTGTTACCATCGTTTGTGGTGCCATATCCTGGTTTTGGTACATCTGTTATCAGGCCAATTTTCAATTAGCCATTTACTTTTATTAACTCTGAATTAGCTCTCCCTTCGCTGCGCCTTTTTCCATTTCTCAAATTATCTAGTAAAAAAGCATGTTTGTAGGCACTTCGTCAAAATACCTTTCACATTAGTATCTCCATTCAATTGAAATTTTTCAATCAAAAAATCTATCATATTTTTTCTTACGTGCCGTAATTTTTTTTCTCTACAATTTTTTCATGATTTTAACACTGTCACTTCTCTACTCTCCATGGTTTCTCACAAATTTAGTATAAAACACTACAAAACGAAATAAAAAATAGCAGGTAATCACTTCCATCGACAGTCTTACTATCATCATTCTTACATGGGTAGCAAAAAACAAAATACTGACTCCAACTCGGAATCCATTTTAAAAATTAAAATTTTGCTTACCAAACTGCTTCTCGTATGTTTGGAAAGCAAAATTTTCCTCAATGGATGCGACGTACACATAGTGAAGGCACGACGAAACGGAGACGGGTGCAAGGAGACTTTGGTTTCCAGGTACAAGTAGGTAACTATATTCTCATTTGAAACGGTTCTAACGTTGAACAGATCAACCGAGTGTTGCACAGCACAATCACTTACACTGGATGTTCACTCGATGCTCTCTAGGACAACTGATGCATGTGGTACGTGAAAAAAACCAGAGAACCCCTAAGGAAACTAACTAAGCATTCCGTTTGGCGGAACAAGTGGCGGCAAGAGTCTGCAAAATGAGGCAAAAAAGGTGTAAAAAGCATAACTTGAGATAGCTTTCAATGGATTAGGGGAAGTAGAAAAGAGTCATTATTGGCAAGGTTGTAAAACCAGCATTGTGGGGCCAGCAAGCACGGAGGGACGCAAGTCCTCAACCAGCTGACGCGGGCGCATGCCGCTGCACGTGCATGACCATGAGCCTTCCCCTAAATCCCTCGACCACAGCCTGCTCAACATACCTGAGGGAAATACACAATTCATGGAAAATCCTTTCAAAGATATTTTAGCCCATAACTCTGCTGAGAAACATCCCAACGACCTCCTCATCGTAGAATCGCCAGTCGCCAACTTAGCGAGAAGTTGCAATTTGCGACTAGATTTAGATTGAATTTTGCCACATAAGTAGAATGTGAAAAAATCAATATGAAAAGTTATTCATAAAATATCTATTCAAATTACCAATGTCATTGAACTGGCATTCCATCGTCTTAATGCTCGGAAATTGTATACTTGCTTCGCTTAGACCCCATTAGTGGCCGCCACTGTGGCCCGAGTGGCCGGGGTGATTTTAAATAAAAATGGTTGTTAAAATTAGAATCGCAAGTTATCGCAAAAATTTCCTCCTGAATATTGTTCTATATGCTTTTTTCTACCACGTAGTACAAATAACTCCGTGTAGCCTGATGTCGATAAAAACGATAATTAACGTTAAACATAAAATTTAATGAAAATACAGCACAATTTTTGCAAAGTTATAAAAATATTAAAATACAAATAAAACAGAACAAACTTTATCTTAATTCATGCAATAAGTATCAATTTTGAGGATCAAAATACTTTAAAACCAACATTATAAATAACGACTCTTTAATAAAGCTTTCTATTTAGCTATTTTCCAAGGAAAAATTTCGGTCGCCTAAATCACCCTGACATGCTCTGCTTTGACCAGCTGTAAAAATTTTCATGGCGTATTCCATGCTCTGTATAGTACCCTATCTTAAAGAGCAGATGCTTAATAACATGAATCAACTGTTTTTGGTTGGTTTGCGCGAACTTCATTTTTCGACTTTTGGCCAGCTTTTTTGGATTTTGGCCCACTGTGCGCTCTGCCGTCGATGACTCTCACACCAACCAACCAACGATACACTTTACCAGAGCCGAACTATTAGTGAGTAGGGCATTATTGCCAAGGCTACGTCATTAAACGGTTAAAGCTAAAGAGGAATTATTATACCGGGCCTTAATGACACAATATGTACGCTCTAGTATGAGGATAGCAATGCATGTTTGTAATATTTAAAAAAAATTGGGATAGACTATTGCTTGGTTGGTTAGTTACTTGGGGAAACGACAGACAACTGAGTTTATTTGCGCCATTTCGGGTATGTACGTAGGTTGGTAAGGGAAGTAAAATTTTGGGAATAGAGGAGGAGAGTAGAGAAACCGAGCGTAATTAGATTTTTCTGATTGCATTTTTTAATATTGTAAATCTTCTCTACTAAATCGATAATGGTTGCAGATATGTCATCCAGTTACTACATCTATGAACGATTTATTGTGAATTTTAAATTACCCTAATCATCGGATATTATGCTATTGCACCACTGTCACTGGAAACTACCACTTCTGTTATTAGTTTACACTTTTAAAGCATCATTCTCTTTGGCTAACTTACTTGTCTGGCTTTCAGTCTCCAATGTATTTGGTTAAATGTATTGCACCTCTAAACCACTTATTTTTTAAACTTCATCACCAGCAGCCGTATAATCATAATCTTAATGAAAAGCTCCAATAGGAAGTTTTCTCGACTGCTCCTCCGGGTTAGGGGCTCCATTTTTGCCGACGTTTCAAAGAATGACTCACTCTTCGAAACGTCGGGAGAAATGGAGCCCCTAACCCGGTGGAACACCCGAAAAATCTTCCTTCACGGAATAATTACTCGGAAGTGATTGCTTTACTGTCCCCAAGTAGGGATTTCCACTGTAAAATCTTCGCTTCTCCCGATATGCGAACCAGAACCCTAGTGATGGAAAGCCATTACTGTAGTATCCATGCCAACCCAATCCCTATTCTCGCTTACTAAAAGTAATAAAACAATCAATAATTTAATCCTTTTATAGGAAGTAGAAGTGTTCCCAACTTATGATCGGGATTTCGTCGAATAATCATCGCTGCTTACCGGATTCGAACCCAGACCCTCAAAATGCGAAGCCAAAACTGCTGCCGCCACACCAGTTTGATCCCCGTTGTCAGTTTCATACTTAATGCAGCAATAATAATCAATGCTCTAAATATTTAATGGCACGCAACCAAGCTCTCGTATCAATACGTTACTTATGGAAGGACTTATGAAAGGTAGATCATGTGAAACACAGCTCGCGCTCTTTCTTCATGACGTTCTCAAATCTGGTGAATCGAAAACACAAGTGGACGCATTATTCCTAGATTTTAAGAAAGCTTTCGACACGGTACCTCACAACAAACTTTTATACAAATTACAGTCATGCGGCCTAAACGAAACAGTAGTAAACTGGATACGCGACTTTCTGAGTGATCGTAAGCAAAAAGTAGTTCTTGACGGAATTAGCTCTGATGCAGTTAAAGTGACATCAGGTGTCCCACAAGGAAGCGTAATCGGCCCCCTTTTGTTCATTATATACATAAATGATCTATGCTCTCGAATTAGCAGTAAAATACGTTTATTTGCTGACGACGCTGTCATCTATCGCGAAATTAATGATCACTCTGACTTTGAAATTCTATCATCGGATTTAAACAACGTTCATGTGTGGAGCCAAGAGTGGGGACTCGAACTTAATCTGAGCAAATGTGCGGCGGTACATTTCTTGCGGAGGTCGTCCAACTATCCCCGTGTATATGCTGTGGATGGCGTTAAGATAAAGGCGACAGATGAAGTTAAGTATCTGGGAGTTACGATAACCTCAAACCTATCGTGGGGAACACATATAAGAAATATTTGTGGCAGAGCTCTGAAGAAGCTAGGATTCGTCAAGCGTATTGTGGGAAGATTCTCAGATGAAAAAGTAAAAGAGAGGTGCTATTTCGCACTCGTCCGGCCACACCTTGAATATGCAGCAAGCATATGGGATCCGGTGCAGAAAGACTTAATTCGGGAACTTAATAAAATACAAAGGAAAGCTGCGCGATTCGTCAAAAACTGCTACGGGCGTACAGACAGCGTTACGCAGATGTTAAACGAATTAGGCTGGGAGCCGCTAGAGACTCGGAGGCTGCGCGCTAGGCTTAGATTACTTGAGCAATTGAGAATAGATATCTTTAAGAGCGACACGGATAACATCATATTAGAACCCCACTATATTTCCAGGTCCGACAGAAACGATAAATTAAGAGAGATATTTTGCCGAACGGATAGGTATGGGAATTCGTTTTCCCCCCGAACAATAAGGGACTTCAATAAATGCTAGGCGTAATTTCATTAGAGCGTTTCCTTTTTATCTTTAAGCGGCTGGTGTCCTAACACCCCCCGCCACACGCCTATTGAGGCGGCTTGCGGGGTAGTATGTAGATGTAGATGACTAGGTTCAGATCTGCTAGATACTCGGAGGTTAAACGCAAGGCTTTAATTACTTGAAACATTTGGAACAGGCGAGTTGCATTACGATGCGGAGGATATTTTTTGACCCCGAACTCTATCTTAAGAACTGATGGAAGAGAAAAATATGAGAAATACACAGGCGAACTGATTGATAAATACAATAGTTTATTCTTTCCTCGTAAGATTAATCATAATCATTTATTGCCGTAAACCTTTTCGGTCTTTTATATATTGAGTACATACAGTATTTTAATGGAAGTTCAATTTGAATTTGGTTTAAAAATAAAAAAATAAGTACCTTATTATAATAGAAATAAGTTTGCCTTCCCTTCCACAGTTCTGATACAAATAAATGAAACAAATTTTCCATCCACTGCCATCAAAATATACAAAATGTCTATGGAGGTGATAAATAGTAATACAGGGGATAAAATGTAGTGACAGAGAGTGTACATGATAACACATTAATTTTATTAATTAATATTTATGAACATTGAAAATGGTTATAACAAAAACAGAAACGTGACATTGAGACACTGGGGCAGCACACAATTCACCTTTGTCCTCTCCCCCTTCCTTTTCCCTTCACTTGGCTGGTGACCCACTGCTGTGGATCCCTGGCTAGTATGTTGATGTAGCGCCGCATGAGCAGTGTAGTGTGTAGATAGGAAAACCTATTTGAAGGAACCCTCGGTTAGACGGAATGGATGAAGAAGTTCTCTTTGCTCTTCGAACATCGTGGAAGCGTTGTGGCGAAGTGAGTGGTAATCGTCGACCGGAGTGTTTCCCGCGTGCGTTTTAGGCGACGGAAGCCGGGAGTTTTTGGACGGCTGAGAGTGCCACCGCGCCGTTAAGAAGAGTTGGAGAGTGTGAGGAAGCGTTACCTCGTCAGAGATCTCAGGGATTTGCGAGGTGAGTGAGAGGGAGAGAGAAGAGGGGGCGATTCGGAGATCTTTGCCGCCCGCCACCCATCCACTCCACTCCCCGCCCATTCTCACGTCTTCTCCCACCCCGCCGCCGGAAGTCTTCAACCCCTGTCTCAACTCTCCCCAAACCAAACCCTCATTTCTGCTCCTCCTTTCGAATCTCCTCCAGAAACCTTGCCACGACTCCCTTCGTCTCTCCCTCTTACTCCACTCAGCCCTCCAATCTCTTCTCCACCCATTTTTTCCTGGAGCGAAGAAGGAATGAAAAGGGAGGTTTTCGGGAGATGGGGGAGGAAGGAAATGGAACCGCTGGGACGGAAAGAGAAGAAGAGGAGGGGGAAAAGAGATAAGTATATATCTTATGTGCCATAAGGATTTATGGAAGGAGTTTCGGTGGGAAAGGGGAGAGGGCATGGTTGATGAGGGTTTTTGGATTCCTGGGAGTGTGCGATGGCAGCGAATGAGGGAGAGAGGGTTGAGGGTTGCGAGAGGGAGGGAAAGGTTACAATAGGGTGCGTGATGGGGGAAACGTGTTGGGGGTGTACGTCATGTGTTAGGTATTGTTGACCCGAAGTCGATATATTTTTTCGCAATGAGAAGGTCATAAGAAACCACTGCATCATATACCGTCCAATATTGTTGATATCAAGATGTGGATAATTTTTCAACTTGATATTATGGTGTATGGCTATTGTGGACGTGATTAAATGGTTAATATTTATGATATTTTGGATGCGGTTGTTGTTATAATCGATATATTGAGATATGAAAAATATAACCGATGTTAGCGATTTGGCTGATATGACGACAGCTATCGGCTATTAGTCCTTATTTAAGAGAGTTTAGATATGAATTCTAGTATCGAAGATCAGGTGATATGGACGATAAGTAGAATTGCTTTGAATAATCATCCCTATCTCGATAATTATATTCAAGTTGAAGTGCGGTATTTAAACGTTGACGCATTTTGAATATTAAGAGTGACAATATTCGGAAAGGTATGGTCGTGCAAAGTCTATCAAAGTAAATTTATTGGGAGAATATTTCGACCTAGTTCCGTGGTAAAGATTACTACCTTGGTTTACTTTCGAATTGACTAACACCAAGGAAAAGAAACAGAACACAAGGTACACATTCACAGGACCTTAGGAAGGCATTAACATCCGTAGGCTCATCCTCACTGCATCTCGCCAAATGCCGTATAAAATCAAATGTGTGTCGTATGAAAGGCCTTGAGTGGTGGTAGTAAAGTTGAATGATATGCCTAGGAAAAAAAACATTTCAGACCTTTCGAAAAACAGTATTAGGTACTTCAGCAACGCCAGAGCGGAGTTTTTCAAATTAGAGGACTGTAATATTTGTGCCTTGAATTATGAATCAATTTTACCAAACTACGCCGTCAATGGATGTTTTGCATTCGATACTGTACGTTGAGAACAGCAAAGGTTTGGAGGTGGGGCTTTCGGAGGATTCAAGGAGACGCTTCTTGAAGATGGCTGAAATCGATAGAACTATGGTGCCGTTGTAAAGCGGGGAGGAATGATAAATGTGAGAGATTGCAATGGCATCTTTTAGTCTAACAAACTAATCGATAATTTCATTCATATCGGACCTCGGTATTTTAATAATGACACAAATGTGAACGAAGAGAACGAAAAGTCACAATTTCTAGCTCCAGAAGTATTTGCGGCAGACACGATGTGCGTCATAACTTTGGAACAGTTCAGTGAGATCAGATATGGGTCAAAGTGAAAAGAGAAAAAGAGGGTATTTATCTAAGTGGAAAATTGCATAGAGTTCTTTCATCATGTTATAGGACATGCAAAATAGATGCTTATATGAGTTTTAGATTTTTTATTTCAGTGTTTATGATTTATCAAAATATGTTTTGTGCCTCGAATTTTAACATGAAACCTGAGTATTGACGATTTGACCTAAATTGAAAATAATGATGAAAATAAAATTATCAGTTACACGATCATGTTAATTGATAAATGACTCGTCCAAATGCTAGATAAAATCCTATAACATCAAGCTATTTACGAGTATTATCTACCTAAGTGATTTTTAAGTACGTTTTTCCATCGACCCCCATTCGAAGCCCAAGCCCGTAGCAACCACTCACAATGCCACATCAATATCGAATCCCCTCTCTCACACTTTCATATCAATATCAACCCCTAGGGTTCGATATCGACCATTCTTGGGACCCATGGTCTAGGAGGAGAGTCAATCCTGAAGATTATGGTGAAATGGATCGGCTCACTATCGCGGCGTAATAGAAGGTGGGGGGGTTTGGTAAGCTGGGTTACTGGTTTCGGTAGGGCGAGTGGTTTTCTTTGAATATGATGGTAAAGAGAGACCGAAGGGGTGTAAGTAAACGACGGAATCATACATCACCTAGTAGTGGTGGCGTTTTTATTTCTCCTCCCTCCCTCCTATCGAAGGGAGTGGTTGGGGGGGGGGGGATTTCGAGATCTCTCGACTGGGAAGTATTTCTCTGTCCGAAACCCCGAGAGTAATGACGCAAACTCGGGAGTTTTTTTTGCCCTGTCTCCCCTTTGCTGGCAGTGGAAATTACAAGAAGTTCCGAATGAAAAAAAATAATAAGATTACACCTCGACAAAGATTTAGTGCGCAGTCGTAACGCGTTCTCCATTAATCAGCCTAAGGTGTGAGTGGGAAGTGACGTGACATGTACTCGCTTGCGTTCAAGGACCGAGTGTGATTCGCGCGAAAGAGGAATGCGGCGCTCAATGGAGAGATGCCAATCAGAATTCATGTCCTTTGTAGATGGCAGTGAGGAGGGGAAATGAGAAGCCATCTTGAAGGAAACGACGCATTTATGGCTTCCATCGATGCGAGCTGTATATCTTGGTGTTATTTATCAAGTGGTGCGACATTCTTCCATGAAAGTAAACGTAAAGAAAGAACTTAGAAATGAAGATTCTCATCGTTTTGCGACATAAAGTTTGTAAAAATTAAAATGTGTTGGCTAGTCATACTTTTTGGGTTTCTGAGTTTACCAGAATATGCTATAGATTTGTAAAAACACAATTGAAATGATTTTGTGCCGTGAAATACTCAGTTCTTCGTTTATGAGTTTTTCCATTCATTATGTGTATGCTAAAGTCTTGGTACCAATTATCAGCGACAAAAAGCAGCCTAGATAATGCGTGGAGTATATTGATGAATAAGAAGTATGCAATCTCCAATGGAATTAAAATTATTTGAGACTTCGGCTTCCTATGCAAACTTCAACTCAGCTCATGAAATAATGTCTTGTACTACTGTATTTTTTCCGACCATTTTTTCGACCTTCAATGTCATTTTCAAGGTACACATCTCTTATTTCAGTGTCTCTATATACTCAAACCGGGGGTGGGTGGGGGGAAGTGAAATAGATTGGAAGGGGAAAGAGGGGATCGTTCGTTAGGCGGGAAGGGGAGGTCATTCTATGCTTAGGGGGTTTCTTGTTTCAAGATGAATAACTTGAAGGGGGGATAATAAGGATGCTATTTTTTATATTTTAGACCGTAAGCTTAAAAAGCAGGCCATACGCTCTTTGACGACTCCTCCTTTTACTACCAAGGACGAGCCATCACATTGGTGTAAGCTACCATGTTTAGGAAAATTGACGTACAGGATCATGAAAGTCATGCCTTTGAAGAATTTTAGCATAGCATTTTATAATTCCGTGACCATAAGTAAAATTTTATTTAATACTAAAAGTAAATTTGACCATCTTGACAAGAGTGGATTTTATGCTTTAAATTGTAACTCGTGCAATGCTAAGTTCTTTGGCTAAACTGGACGCAAATTTGTTACTTGAATTAAAGAGCATAAAAAGTGCTACGTTACCAGTGATGTTTCATCCATGTTTGCTAAGCATCTACTGGAGTGTGACCATTCAAGTAACTTTGAACCGGAAATTTTACATGTACAGGGTAAAGGTAGATAATCGGATGTTTTAGAGCAGTAAGAGATTATAAATGCTGGAAAGAAAAATGTTTATATTGTTTACGATCTTAATTTTGACTTGCATTCACCATTGATGTCCATAACCTTTTAGTATGTTGCCCGATCAGTTTACGTCATAACCTCCGTCCTTGTCATTATGTATGTTTCTTTTTCCACCCCTCCAGTCATTCACCCTGAAACACCAACCCCCAAAGCATACAATGATCTCCCTCCCGCCTAACGAACCCCCCTCTTTCCCCTTCCCCTATATTTCACTTACCTCTACCCACCCCCTTGAATTACTGCTGTTTAAATCTGTCAATCGACGTCATTACGCTCATTTTAAGTGTCTTCGCTGTGACAGCTACCATTTTTAATGTGAGTTTCTTTGGTTTAGTTTTTCCTCTTGACGTGGGCAAGTTTATTTCCCTACTGTTAATGCAAAAAAGTACGCACGAAGGTTTTCTTGACGAGGTTTTCTAGTATTACTCTTTAGAAAAGATGCAAAGTCATGCAGCCAACCACCTTTTGCATCTATATTTTCCCATTCTAACTCTCTAGGTATCTGCCTAAACCGGCGTAAATAGTGCTTCTTGCGGGGAAAACGTACCCATTTCTGATGACAATTGCCGATCGCTTAATGAAATGCCTTACTGTAGAATTTTCGTCCTCATAATCAATTTATCTCCTTCGATTTGGCGAACTTTCGATGGAGCATTCCATTCCAGAGCGGAAAGTTTTCGCATTCATTCGTCTTCCGATTTATATTGCATGACCAACCACGTTGGTTAGCATTCTGGTGGGTCATTTCCTCATGTATATTGTAAAACCCCCTGAGGAAACCAAAGGCGTACGTATGCAATGCGGTCGTGACAAAATAAAATCTCCGGTGGATTCGCGCAAAGGTATTATGCCTCTGTTCGCACGACTGGGCAACAGCTAAAGGGTTTTCGGTCGAGGGCCGTACTCCTTTTGTCCGGCGACCCTTTGGATGGGGAGGGGCGTTGCAGGGACAGGGAGGAGAGGAGAAGAACTTCGCTCGGAAGTTGGCCGGCGACCTAATTTATTTACGGCAGCCGGAATGCCCTGGTGCCAATAATGCCTTCCACCAACGACCTTCATAATTTACGACGCCATGAGGATATTGCCTGAAAACTATGCTAGAGATTTGGACCGGTGCATCGGTTTTGCATTGAAGGAACGGGAACTTCCAGCTGAGATAATGCGTGAGATATGTATAATGTCGGATTTTACGCCACTCCTCTATCATAGACTGATCATTGTTGGTGCTTGAATAATAGACACTCAAGCTTGATGCTTATTTCTAAAACAATAGTTTTATGAATTTGTTTCTCACTTTGTAAATTCCACACTTTTTTTGCTGACCAAAATTTTGAAATCAATAACGTTATTATCATGGTGTCGAAAATATGGTCGGCATAAATAAAAAAATGTGGAATGCACATGGCGAGAAATCAGTTCAGTTTTGTGTGAGTCAGTTCTGCAAATAAATTCTGAAACTTCAGCTTGTAAAAAATAGTTAATTTAAAAATTTAGAAACTATAGTATAGCTTTATTATCTTTTCTGTTTATTTAAAATAATTTTTTCTCATAATATGTTGTGTCATCAAGAGACTTCATCAACGAGGCTTGGTGATGGGGGTTTAAGTGGCCGTTTTTGGACCAATTTTATTGACTTATTCGTTTATTTTACACCGTAGGCATTCATAGACTGAATTGAATGAGTTACAATAAATCGACCATGTTTTTGATAGTAAGGTCATAACTTTAATAAAACGTAGAATTACGGTTAAGTATTAACTTCTAATATAATTCAGAAATTTAAGGGAACGCAAGGGTATAATAACTCATTTTCCACTTCCTTTTCATTCGCCCTCGCCTTTACACTCCGAACCCCAAGCAACTCTCCCTCGCCGATTTGTTCGGTAGGGATGTAATAAACTGCAATAATGGGTCAATCGCAATGCATTCATAATTAATTAAACACTTTCATCGCCTCATTCCCTCGTGTGGTTTTGATTGTCAGGATAACATTGTCAATAACATTGTCATTGTGGGTTAAGTGCAGTAGATCTGCACGGTTGAGTTTTCTTTTTTCGTTCAATCCGACCGCATTGTTTCATAGTGAGGTGATCAGCCGAATCAAACTGCGGACGTTTAAAATATCCATGATATTTGCTATTGTAATTGTCCGGATAATTAAATGTTGCCTTTTATTTATTTTAGGGATTTGATATACTTCAATCTCTGAAAGGGTTTTGGATTTTGCGTAATATTCCAATCGTCGATATTTTCTCTTTTATTTAAAACAATAAATGGAAGAATGAGGTTCTAATGGAATAGAGGATGCTTATGGTAGTGATAGAGGGGGTGGATAATGGATAAGCTGGGAAAGGAGAGAAAAAGAATAGGCCTTATGAATGGGATTGAAAGAGGTA
Source organism: Pyrrhosoma nymphula (assembly GCA_963573305.1). Lineage (NCBI taxonomy): Eukaryota > Metazoa > Arthropoda > Insecta > Odonata > Coenagrionidae > Pyrrhosoma > Pyrrhosoma nymphula. Next base: position 63,328,132 of record OY754330.1, on the reverse strand, counting down.
GGACGTACGTCGAGCTGAAGATAAATACGTGTAAAGAATGAGGGGCCTGTGGTTGCAAAAGATTGGCCGAAGTAATTTTATCTCCATTTAAAATCACCTAAATAGATAAAACCCCTAGTAGTAATAGTAAACCCCTTATAGTAATTGATACATCATATTGATGGGTAGCATTTTAAGAATTTGAATCTTCCGGTCTCCGATTTTTCTGTCGCATGGTTCCATTTATTGGGCAATATTTCGTCTCCTCTCCGACAGGTTTCTTTAGTTCCGGCCGATGAAACAGGTTTTGTCTTATATCCCACGTGTCAACGTATTAATTTACTGAATGCTAACGAGCTAACAATTGTGTTCGGTGATCCATCCTGAAGGCTGAAGAATCTTGCCGGATAGCAGACGAAATATTGCTCGAAAAATAGAATCACACGACAGAAAACCAGGAAATCTAGAGACCCATTCAAAGCCCCGGGGGAACCTTTGTGATTATTTTACGAATGTTTTTGTAATTTGTTGACAATAGATTGGCCACCACATAGATAAGTGTTTGGTTGGTAGGCTTGAATATCAGGATGTACTGACGAGTGATCATGTGACTCAACATCCATTTAAATTGATTTAGTTTAAGTGTATCTTAAGATCATTTAAAAGATTTAAAAAACCATGTCTGTTAACAAGGGAAATTTTTATGATTTCGACGACATTTATTGACATTGACATTTTAACATAAAAAAATACATGATCAATGCATTATAACATATTACAAAGTTAATCTATAACAAAATTTAATGTATAAACAAAAGAATTTCTAATTCATTAATTTTTATCTTTAAAAATACAATGCAACAATGTAATACAATATATTTTCATAAAATTACCCCTAGCATGTAATATTCTTGTTTCGTTATTTATTTTATCTTTGTTTGTTTATAAGATGCTTAAGCTTTTCCCGCGCGCTTAGATATATTTAGCAAAAACAGAGCGTGACACTGTACCAGTGTACCATACAATTCACCTTTCCTTTCTTCTTCTCTCCTTTCCTTTCTCTTCTCTTCGTATGGCTGGTATAATAACACCCCCTGCCACAATTCTTTGTGTCGTCTTGTATGGTAGTATGTAGATATATATGCAGCCTCTTACGTACCTGTCCGATACTCATCACACTACGTCAGGTTGAAGGTTACAGTGAAGGAAGATTTGAAATCCTTAGATAGATATTTAACCTGATTCTGATTTCAACGATTGTAAAGCTAAGACGTCTCTGCTTTACCTGCTGCTTCAATGAAATATGCCCAAGTCCCAGCGAAGACATATCAAAGGAGCTATTCTTCAAAGAAACCCATGTATGTACCTACTCTTATATACGTATGCCTCGGTGTTTTCGAAGCTGTGGATTGAAATAACCAATGCACATAAATCCGAGCCATCTACTCAGGAGGCCACGAGTGAGCCGTAAAAGACACATTATCCAGTCTGTCAGCGCGGTAAGAGCGAAGAAGCAGAAGAAGAAGATGTAGCTAAGAAAGAGAGAAGGAAAAAAGGGGTGGTGGTGGTAATGAAACCCGGGGAAGTATTTTTTCATTTAAGCAGATCGTAAAAGAATACGGTAGTCTGAATGGTCCGTGTGGGTCGACAGGAAAGTGTCGGCTTCGCCAAGGCGGTCGTCGACGGGCAGGAAAAGAGGGGTTGACGCGTTAAAGGGGGAGGTTTTATTCGATGGAAGAAGTTGAAGGGAGAAAGCTGGAAAGGTGGAAAAGTTATCAAGATTAATGGAACTATATAGAGTCAGGTCTGTTGGTCTGTCATGGAGGGAGAGAAGTCGCGTGTCGCTTGGGCGAAGTCAATCTTCCTTAAAGGTACGCTCATTTAGTTTTTCGGACGTTACTCGGCGAAAGCCGTTTCTTCTGTGCTAAAAGTAGGTTAAGACGCACAGATAAATAGCTTCGCCAAAGCTGTCTCTTTATTGTATTATTTTATTACCGTACCATTCTGTCTCCTTTTCAGAGACTTAATTCGAAGTGGACAGTATGTTTGAAATTATTTTGAAGCCTTATTTAGTGTTTATTGAACCTCGGACAACACGCATGTATTAAACTCTCCCTGTCGACGGTCACCTGGATGTCCGAAATGCATGCTTCGAAGTAAAAATTCCTTTGATTTCCTTGACAATTTGGATTATTCTTTTCCTTTTCCTTATGAGCCGAGGATGAAGTATTTTCTCCTAGGTAAATGAAAACAATACTGGAGAGGGAATATTAGGGTATAATATATTATATTATTGCGTAAAATGAAGAAAGTAATGAGGCTGAAATTGGCAGTGAGGAGGGATTTTCAAAATGATGTAAAATGTTGAATGCCTGTCAAAATGGAGAGAAATTACTAAAATAATTGCAAGGAGTGAAAGAAATGTATTGATTAAACCTCGAAATTCCCTAGCCGTTGTTTACATAGAGTTCCCATTGTTGTTTACATAGTTAACCTTAAGCGGCGATTGCACACAGGAGTAGACTCCTATCTGATCGATTTTTATCAAGTCAACTATGATGTCCGACTCCACTTGGAAGGCTGGTCGTGTCTTCACGTGCTTGTCGCGAATCTTGAAATTTTTGGAAGTTGCAAGGGCCGCGCCGCGGTGCCAACACGCGCAACCCGTAACAAAAAATAACTCAAAATTAGAGGAATAGTTATTCTTGAAAATATGAATACATTAAAAAGAGCCGTAAGGTTATCATATTACATTGTTATTGGAAATAAAATTATGAGTATATTTTAGGCACAACATTCGCTTTTAATAAGTGAGCAATACGTAATAATATGACAAAATGCAACAACAGAGAATAACACGAATATTATAACTTTTACTGCATTAAGGAGAAGGCTCGTATTATATATGTTTGTTTCCGAATTCGAAATAAATAGACAAACCTTTCTGTTAACATCAAAGCATGTTTTCAACTTGCAATAAGCCTATTAGGTTTAACGTGCGTACTTGTAACTCGCCGCCTCATAATTCTAATTGGATAACTTTTTTAATTCATCTCCGAGTAAGGCTCTTAACTTGCACCAAAATCAACTCAAGAATTCAAACATTGCATATATAAAGCCAGTTAAGGCTCTCAACTTGTGCAAATATCAACTTGAGAAGGCGAAAAATGTATATACCCTTCAATGGAAGGTTCTCAACAACTTGATACGGTAAAAGTTTCACATATACCTCAATTTCAGGTCATAAAATTACACTAAAATCAACAAGGGAAAGCAAACATTTCATATATGTCTCAATTAAGGGTTATTAGCTTTAGCATCAACTTGAGCAGGCAAACCTTTTCTATATCCGTCGTATTTGAGGCGGCATCCATTTTAAACGTGCGATTTCCACTCGTCTGACTGTACAGTTGGTCGATAATCGCCTCCAAAACTAGGGTGGCGGCTACACCGTCCAAGTATCGAACTTGCCACTATCGAAGGTGAACTCATATATGAGTAGGCATGATACACATCCAAGTTGACCGTCTAAGTGAACTCTAATAGGAATCAACTCCTGTGTAGTCTAGCTAAGGTAGAAATGAGTGTAAGGTAGAGGAGTAAGGTAGCTAAGAGTGATATGATAAGCGACTCGGAGGAATATATTCCGAAAAGGAAGTTTGTCTTTCTTCACTAATATCTTTAGAGAATTGTTCGGAAATGAAGCACTTTATCTGCTGTTTTTTAACAGAATAATTTTAGGAAAACGCTGTATTTTATTCAAAATTATATCTTCCTTTCTTGCCCCATTACGCATAAATTTCAATCTTTTGCTATATGTTTTCTCTTTTAAGAATGCTTTATCAAACATTTTATGTGAAAAGCGCCAAAGTTGGTGTTTAAGTTTAAGGCGTCGCGTCGGCATCTTACTTATCGGACTCTTAATACGCCTTTGATTGCAGGAAGCTTGCTAGTACTTCTTTGATATTCTCAAAATGCCCACGTATAACTTTGTCTTTTATATTTTAGTGTATAACTAGTGTTAGTGTATAGGTTTCGCACGTTTTTCACACCACCCTCCTTGGCGGTTTTTTCCTGAAATGGGTTTTTTTAGTTTAGGATTGGAGCCAAATCATTATTTTTTTCACTCAACTTTTATTATTTTTTCTAATTTCAGCTTATAGTTAATGTGATGCCATGTTAATTGAAAGTGTGTAAACATTAAGACGCGTAGGACTATTCGTTATGCAACTTCATATGTCCTGATTTTAAATATGTATACTGACAAAGTTGAAGCTGTTAAACTCCCTTGTTATGTTATCTTCGGTAATGTTATTTTCACTTGCATTAGCATTTTATGTACGTATCTTATGGTTTGTGAGAATTGTCATTTTCTCTCATGACACAAGAGGTTAGCTGGAAGGGGGGCTCTAGAGCCTCATCCTTGTCCCTCACAATAAAGTAATTTATCTATCTATCGAATGAAAAAGGTTTTATCAATGATTTTTTTTAATGACTAGAGGAGTAGATTCTCCTACGGATTGAATTAATTAAAGAGAGCTCCGATTTCGTTACAGTTCATCCTTCCGGGCATGCAGCCAGGAAGGGTTTCCATCTTGGAGAACCTATCAAAATACAATATTTCTCCGAACATAAGCCGCACTATTTTTCCCGATTTTGGTGCCCCAAAATCAGGATGCGGCTTAAATTCGAGAACTTTCTTAAAAAATCGTAAAAATGACCGATTTGAACAAGTCAGCCATTCGGATTCACGTGGGCGCCAGCTAAACTCGCCTAAGCCACGGGGAAAGTAAGAAACAGCGCCGAAAGATATCAAATTGGTGCACAATTTATTCATATATTTAGGCATAATAGAGTTAACATTGTGTCACAGCGACATAGGTGTTGTAAAAAAAATTCTAATGCCTAAAGGCTGTTTTACACGGTACATTTTTTGTACAATATATCGTGCGAACGCATGTATCAGGAAATTGTACCGTGTAAAACGGCAAATTGTGCGAACGCTTGTGCGAATGTATGAATGACTGAACGGGAAATAGAACCTGTTCTATTTCCATTCAGGAAATCATACAATTTCATACATTTCTGTCCGGTTTTATTCAACCGATGGCGCAGATATGGCGAAAACTGTGGTGCCTAATTTACGATTGAAAATTATGTTGTTCATAAAAAGGATTAACACTTTCCCGTCGAATAATATGAGTAACTATTATCCTGTGTATATGATCTTTAATGATTAAACTCTTCCCGGACTCTCCACCGGTTTAAACTATTCATAATTGGCGACGTTTCGAGAGACGACTCGCCACTCATTCTCAAGGCAAGAATTAATTACGTCGGCAATTATGTATAGTTTGAACCAGTGGAGAAACCGAGATGAGGTAACTCAAAGTTGCTCATATGTTTACACAGTCATTTCGTCGTGTTATTTGGTGCTGTGGTGTAATCGCGATCTTTGGGTTTGCGTCCTTTTCCCCCAAAATTATGACTGGTCGCGCCCTCAAGTAGATTTCTTGATAACCCGCGTGATATCATAATAATATTTTTTTCTAATGTTTAGCAATTAACATAGAAATCGTCAAAAATACATAAAAACACTGGTACAAATACAAGGGAGGGATATTTGGAGGGACTAAAGATACGTCCCATGTTCGGCTATACCACATGACAATAGCATTTCGTCACACACAAAAATAAACCTGCGAAATGAGTCTATCAAGAGTGGAGATCCGGCGAGAAACGTCAATGATTTGCCGCACTAAAATTCATAAGAAGAAAAACGAAACGATGCAAAGGTCGAATATAAAGCCAGAGAGAAGAGTCCAAGAGAGCTATGTCTAAACGGGGAGAGTAATAAGTAAGCAGATGGTCGAGGTGAGGTTCCGAATTTCAGGTGATCGGCTTTTCTAGGTGTCAAATACGTCTGTGAAACGTATGTTCATGAGTGAAACGTAACTATGATATAAAACACTCGCGAATTCCGATCGATTTCTACCGCTAAATTTCACGGAAAATTGTGTGTTTGCACTCATCGTGTAAAGCGAAATTCAGTCTGATTCCGTAGTTCGTACAATGTTTTCTTGCACACTTGAATTTACATGCGTTCGCACGATATATTATACAAATAAATGTACCTTGTAAAAGGACCTTAATGCTGTAGGTAGAACGGGATGTACTAAAAAGGGTGCGGATTAAATTCGCGTGTAAACTTATTTCCCTGTTTGAGACCCCAAAAGTGCGGTGCGGCTTATATTCGAGTGCGGCTTATATTCGGAGAAATACGGTATTCCGATTATTCTGCTGATCTCTTACCCTCCCTTTTAGAATGCTTTACAAGAAAAGTAAAAATCGTGATTACTAGTCAATCTGTATATGACTGTCAACCCCGTATAAGATGTGCCCCATTTTCACCCCGATTATGTACCCTCCGCATTGAAGAAGGAACTTCAATAACGTCTTCGTCTCTTGCCGCCTTCACGCTATGAATGTCTTTATTGGCGTCTTTTGTATTCAATTTGTCTTCGTTTCGTAAAGACGCTCGCTCCTCCTTCCAACCTCTTGATACCCTAGGACCTCCCTCCCATAGCTGCCGTTTTGCCCAGCCAGTCACAAACGCTCTCCCCATGCGTGTTCATTTGATTTCCATTTTCGAGCCGCGGTCGCCAACTGTTAGCTCTGAGCCATCGGCTGTGGCAAGGGCAGGCAACCTGCCAAAATACGTTTTCTGGCAGTAACGGATCATGGAGGATCGGAGAATGCTTCAAAATGTTTGCATTTGGACTCTCCAGGACACCACACATGTAGCTGTACACGGGTAAGGTGATATGTATGTATTTTGTTTATTTACCCTGACGTGTCTTATATCAGGTGTAACAGTCGTAACATTTTTATCGCTGGAAAAATAAAATGTATTGTATTGTAGTTGCGTCTTTTAAATGGCAATCTAATCATCTTGAGTCGTAAAAAAGCTTAACTATTTCCTCTATATTTTACCGATCATGGTTTCACCACTATGCACGTATCATTATCAAGGCAAACATTTCCTATAAGTGACGTCTGAGACATTCGCCGATGTTCGCAAATTAGTAATTTTACTCAGTCATTTAAGTTTTGAATCCAGTGATGCGACACGCTTCGGACAAAACGATATAAATATGTTGAAGAAAGACATTCTTTGGAAGAAAAAAGGCTATATCTAATGCAAAACTAGATGCGGATGAAGCATAGAGCATATAGGTCTTAACTGTCAGTTCAAATATCAGTGAAATATTTTGATTGCGTTTCAAATAGGAATAATTTTATAAAAATAAGCAAAGTTGCGGAACGGAGAATGGCATTTTCCGTGGAATTGCAAGGATTCGCTGATAGGAGGGCATTTATGAGTGAGACTTAATGAAAAGACTTAAAAATGGTTCTTGATGGAATTTTTAAATTTCATGCTAAGAAGCCTGCCAATCCCGGGAGATGCTGAGCGTAGACTAGAGGATTAAAGATTGTGGGTGTAGAGAAGAGTGTATGGGGCAAAATTGAAGTGGAGGGAATTAGATTTAGGACCGGGTATACATATCTAATATTAGTGTAATGTAAGGTCTTTGAAGGGGGAGATTTTAACGAGGTAGCGAAATTGGCTTGAAGATATACGAAGAGTTTGTCTCCCATTCCCACCATTCTCACCATTCACCACTCTTGCTATCTACCAACGGTATTTTGAAGCTGCTGTAAAGAAGAGAATAATCACATTTGCAAGTTATTTAGGGTATTAACGAATTGCGAAATTACTAAGTAGGTTATTAAACAAAAGTAGAGATTTGATAGTTAGAGAGCAAAGGTATAGGGGAAAATAATTTTTCTTGTCATTCGTTTATTTTTGTTTCGGGTAACTGCCGATGCCACAGTATTTGAACCTTTGGGATACTTCCATTTGCTCTCGTGCGCTGTTCATTTGGCAACAAAACAGCGCACTTGCTTTCCGTTCGTTTAAGACCCTACGCACTGGGCAGCGCACTTAAAAAAGCAGATCGGGAGGAGAGACGATGTGCGCTGTAGTGTGCTTGAGAAGAAAAGTACTTCGATAGTCCCATCAGCGATTGTAGTTGATGCGTTTGCACACCAAAGGTGTTGAGGTGGCTTTATACATGGAAGTTGACTTCTATGGAAGTAGCGAATATAGTGATTTCTCGATTTGTATCGCTACATGCCGGGCCTCGCTCTGCTTACACATTACTTCGGTTTTTTTCCGAATTAGTTACTGACGGAAGTAAAAAATGAACCTGGTTATTTCGAAAATTGCCTAACTTTGGCAATTATGGGGTTCGTACATCGCTCTGTTCAGTCCCACAGGCATTCGTGGAATTTATAAGTTTGCATAAATTAGATAAAATACGCATCAGTACAGCATATCAAGTACGAGAATTATTATAATTCTCATACTACAATTCAATAGAAGAACTATCATAAATCTTACCATTAAATTTTCTTTATCATTTTAAACATTTCCAGGCACAAATAATTATTGGCATTTGTGACAATGATTCCTCCTCATGCTAATTTTTTCGTTTTATTTACATTTGTTGTCTCTGCCTGCGGTTATGTGGCCAAGATTTCACCGCGTGTAATGTGATTTTATCGCAGAATCTAAATTTGACTTGCAGGAAAAATAGAAGCCAGTGTATTTCCCTTGCAAGTCTGAACCCTGATCGATTACTGCCGATGTCGACCCCTACTGTCATAGAATTCTCTTTCACACCGATGTGCCTCGTTACAAGTGATTTATTTGCAAGGCAACTGTCATAGTAATAACTTTAAGTGTAACTTCCATGTGTAAAGTCGCCTTTAATGTAAAGTTTTGATTATTGTTAGATAAAAACTTACCTATTTAAATTTTGAACGCATTCGTTAACTGTTTATAAAAAGTTGACTCTTGTCTACCTGCAGAGTGCTACCTATCGTCAGATTGCCTAACGTAACGCCAGCGTAAATCGTTCCATTCATTGACTATTGTGTGCGCTGTTGTATACTAATTTGCGCTAACTTCAAAAAAGTAAATATAAAGCTCCCTTTGTTTCATTAGCTCTGTTTTCATGGTTCCAAAGTTACTCTTTAAACGATGAGGAACATCAAACCTCCCGGGCTCTTTGAGCACAATTACCGGTAACAATAGTTGACTGCATGCTAATGATTGGTTACTTCGATAAATGTTCCAATTTTATAAAAGTTTGTAAATCCATCTAATCCCTGGATAAATACATTCATGCTAATTGATTGAAAATTGAGCGATGATAGTTTTTAACTCTGTTTTGGGAGGACGTGGTCAAAAGTTCAAAATGCGATTCACCACATTCGATTGTTGATGGGAATGAGCTCTTGTGCGAATGCGGAATAATTTGAGCGACTGAAAAAGAATGTAAGGGAGTGAAGAAAGCATGAGAACGATTAGAAGGAGAGAGAGTTTGGGGGAGAGAAAAGGATCGAAGGGAACTTAAGGAAGGGTTTCAGAAATATCTGACATCCCTCTTGAGTTTGAGGCGAACGACTGATTTTAATAAGAGGACTCGAATGCTATGGATAATTGGGGGAATAGTCCTCACGGATAAGTAGTTATTCAGTGGCATGAACGCGTTTTATCTTCAAGAATATAGGAAACTCTAGGAATTACCGAGTCATATAGCCATAGCCTGAATGCCATACTATCGAATCCGAAAAATATCGGTGTCACTTATTTCTCTTTATCGGTAAGAAATTTTGAGTGGCACTTAGTGCTGCAGTGAAGATTAAGTTTCAGTGTTATACATGGACACTTCTGTAAATACCAACTGGACTTAACTTACATTCCTTATGCCGTGATTGTTGGGTTGTAAAAAAAACTACAGGGAAACATATAGTTCTTGAATTTTCTTTTCGGCACATTGTAGGACATGGCGTTAAATAGTATGGCATGGCAAGTAGTTGCTATTTAATTTGAACTTTATGAGTAATTTGCGAATGGAGCCCATTAATTATTCCCAAGTTTTGCAGGTAAGATTGGAGACTTTTCCCGAAACGTCTTGCACACCTCATCCATTCGTATTCACCATGAGGAAGAATTTTGGAATGGTAATCGATAAGAGCTTCTATGGCTTGTTTCATTTATCACTTCTTCGTTTTTCCGTAACGTTGGACTGCGGCCGATTCTACGTCAACTTCAGGTCCCACATTCTTATCTCTACTCAGATGGAGCGTAATAAAGCTTCTATATAAATGTAAGTGGCAATTTTAATCGTTGAATATGTGAGATCAATGTGAGAGATAAACCTCGTAAGGTGGAAGGTTTTGGAGGTCTTTCATGCTAGAGGAAAAAGAAATCTCTGCCGAAATTACTTTTTCTTAAAGTTTTCTTCAATTATTCTGCCAGTTACTAATAATATTTTAAATTCTCTTATTTTAGACATGAAGTGAGTCTTAAATTTCTAAAATTAGTTTTGGCATTGATTTTGCAATAATTGCTCGCCCCGTGGCAAGATGAACTTCTCTGGGAGATGTGAGAGCCCAATCTTTTTTGACGAGCTCAGCTTTTTTAAACCTCAAGTTTACTAACCCTCTTGCTTCTTTTGACATGGCGGCTCCTTTGGGATAGCTCAAGTCATAAATTGTGCTAACTCCTTCATTCCACTGAAAGAAGGGTGCTCAGATGTTTTTTGTACTCTTAACATCAGTTGAAATTTCCCTTTCTTGTCAGCGAAGTCGTATCTGTCTCGAACAATCTCAGGCTTGCTACTCATGGAGCCCCCAATTTTTTGTGCTGGTGTGCTAGTAAAAATAGCTTTGGTTGTTAAAGATTTCCTAGCTTTAAATTTGTTCTCTTCTAGAACTACTGGTTGAGGTTTGCTTATTTTCATTTTGTCATAACTTGCTGTAAGAAGATGTTAACAAATTGATTAACCCGCCAGTATTGTCCCCCCTGGAGTAGCCAAGCAATTTAGAAGTAATGTTTATTGCGTCAAAACCGTGTATCAATTCCTTAAATGTAAACAACTAGGTGATAAAATTTTCAAATATTATGGTACTATTTTAAGTGATGGATATGTCAAAATTTATTTACTTTCCAGAAATATTTTGCAAAATGAACTACCAACGGAATACCGACTTTGATGGCACCTGTGAGTTGTAGCTATCATGTAAGCCATTACATTGATCATTAATTAAAGCTTTCCATAATCCCAAATTCTATCCACATTAATTTTAAATAATTTTTTTACTGAAGAAAAAGACTTTCTGAATTAATAATGACTCCTCGAATTAATAGTCAGTACCACTCTTTCCGTTGGTCAGAAATATCTTTATATAATGGCTGAAAAAAAGCAGGCTCGAAAATTTTGATTCCAGTAACATTCCGTCAAAGCAAGATAAACTTGTGGGCACAAAAAATTCCAGTTCGTTGAGTGATAATTTTTGCGTTTAAATTTTTATATCCTTTTGTTGGTGTTAATTTACACCATTAGTGGAATACGTTCTTTTTATGGTTAAAACGTACAATTAAAGAAATAAAAAAACGCATTTTTCACTTAATGTAATGAATTAAATTTTTAATCTCTACAATCCAAAACTTTCATTGACTAAAAACTGTATAAATTCGGAAAATCCGATCCTTGAAGAAAACAGGAATATTTAACCAGTATTTGAAATTTAACTGAGCTTCACGAAAAGATATGGTCACGAAGTTGTAGTTTTAGTAGCAAAACACTTAGATGTATTTTTCATTGTTTAGTTGGCTCCCCAAATAGAATTTAGTTGCTACATTTTCCCCTCATAGCAAGTTTATTGCAAATATCGAATCGCTGGTTTAAATATTCAAATCTTCATTTTTATACAAAAGCATAGACACGTGGTTTTATGTCTGGGGTGACATGTTTTGTCAATTGTTAATATCCATAAACAAAAACTAGTCCCTACTGATTCGTTATTTATTCCTCAGGCTTTACATCAAAAAGGATAAAAAAAGTAAAAGGACTAGAGAACCGTGTATAAATAACTTCGGGAGGGCAGTCGTTTGGAGAAGAAAAATGGTAAATTTTTCACCACAGCAACTTTTTAGTTTTACATATTCCTGCTTTCCTGCCAATGTAGAAGCGCTCTGAAGTCTTGTGCATTTAAAGCGTTTATTTGAAATCCATTTAGTATGAAATGGGGGCATATTTGATTATCTTCTTTTGTTTTCTGTCACGCTTCATCCGGGCGTCATTCCTCCAGAGTTTTATTTTCAAATGCTGTCCCGACCAAGAGACGTGTATGAGCATCATAAATGACTCCGAGCTGTCAGTTGGAGTGATTTGGCCGCGAGGGAGTGAAGCGACTGTCCGTTATGCATGTTTCCATATGTCTGGCTCTCCAAAGTTCCCTCGTGGTCATTTTTGGAGCGGGCCGTGCTCATTCGGTGGTTACATCACGTTTGAAAACATTTGCTCGCGGAAAGGCGGAGAAATTTAATCCACCCTTCGGTAGCAATTTTTACTCTGCCACTTTTCGTTTTTCCGCCTTTCCCAACCCACCTCTTCTTTCCCCCTGCCATCCCCCAAACATCGGTTTCTCACCCCACTCATTTGGAATTCATCCGCTTCGCACGACCAGCCAATCGGGGACATCCTCCCAAAACTACCCCATCCTGTCCCCCTCTCCATATTTTCTCTGACCTGTTTTGTTTTGATATTTTTTTAAAAGCTTTTCGCTTATCCCCTGTTCTGCTACTTGGCGTGCTCATTTCGTCCCCCGTTAATCCCCGTCCCCCGTTGTCCTTGTTCGTTTTGCTAATGATTCCCAACATAGTCACTACCTTTTTAAACCACCAACCATCTTGCGGTTATTTCTAACCACTTGCCTCATATATAATGTCGTTTCTCCTACACCTGGAGATGACCCCCCCCCTAGAACATTTTGCTGCAAATTTCGTATTCCTCCGAATTAATATTTTCATCCACTGCCTTCGGAGTTTGACTTTAATGCGGGGGTCTATGTATTAGCGCTGCTAGCCGTCAATGACGGAAAGCTGAGGGTACTTATGGTTGACGGTGCTGCAAGGAAAATTGTGTTTGCCTGACATATTTTTTACTTGAAAAGTATATGTGATCTTAAACCTAGCCTAAAAAATTCGAAAAGGAAATTTGTCAAACGTAAATTAAGTGGTCAACTTGGACTTTATGACGTCACCAAACTAAAGAAGATCGGCGAAATTTATAGGCATAAAATCACTAGTGCTACATTGTAAGAAAAGTGTTCTTTTACTCTTTTAGGTGCCCTCTATAAATTTATGAACAAAATGGTCATTTTACCAACCGCTTACTATCCAAGGACCTTAACTCACTCAGTGTGTAACCCGAAGGTTGGTTATAGATAGGTTTAAAGGATATCTCACCCCGTACTAAGCCATTAGCGTGCAAAATTCACACATTCAGGGTAGAGGGGCCAGTTCCTTTCCATGGACCACCTACGATTTTCCATGAAGTTCTGACAATCAAGAAGTCACACCGCGAGGATTTTTAGATGGGGCGTCCAGATTCACCCGGATTTAAACTCGGAACCTTCCGATTCATAGTCCAGTGATCTACCCACTAGGGGACCATATTCATCACTAAAAATGGAGGATTAAAAAAAAACTTACACCCTCTGAAGGGTGCAAAAAATTTACAAAGTTGGAAAGCGTTATGGGGATACGGGACTTCTAATCGAAATCGGCAGATTTCTTCTTGATCATTTGCGATTCAGGGAGAGCAGTACAGAGTTACGATGGTGTAGTGTGAATGCATGTAAGCAGGTTACGTTGGTGCACGAGGGTTGTCTGAACCGGACATTAGAGAGCTCGACCATGCTTTTTGACGCATGCGCTTTAGCTCTTCCCGCGCTGCAAAGGATGCCGGGAAGCGTCGGAACAATGAAGATTCCTTTCGACGTCGTCATACCCTCCCGCCTCCATTCTTCTCGATTGTACTCTCCCGCCATTTCCACTCATTCCTTTTTTTCTTCTCCTTTCCTCGTCCTCAGCCGCCCACGCAAAAATGTATTATTTCCTTTCCTTTTTGGCGCTCTGTTGGAGGGAAGGGGGGACGACGCACTGAGGACGCAACCGTCTCCTCTTTCCCGATATAATGTGGATTATTTGGAATGAAAATAGAATGAGAGAGGAAAAAATATATCTGCACTCACGTAAGCGGGCTCGTGTTTTGGCAGTCCGCGAGTGTAGTGAGCAGAAAATATTCTCTCTATCTTATCTCTCTCTCTCTTTCTTCCGCAAGATCTAAATTAAGATAATACGCATGTACTCGTCAGTAGGTTGAGATGCACGAGACCGCGATGTGGGTTCTAATGTGACGTGATGGAATTGCGGTTAGGTTTTTGCAAAAGATTTTCTTTTATCCTCAACTAAATTCATAGCAATGGATTTAGACATCCGGAGTGGAGTTAGGATCCGAGTTCTCCATCGGGATTATTTAGCTGGACCTTAATGTTTCCAGCAACTGATGCCGGACTTGCTGCCTAGCAAAGTAGTAGTCACTCGGGTGATCTTTGCTCACTAGGCTACCGCGGAGGAATCGGAGTCTGCCCGCTGGAGTCAGATAGTTATGTGTACTACCTTTGGAGGAACGAACCACTGCGCATTAAGTCCGTACAGGTTCGGCCAGCGAGTACTAGACCTTCTCGATACTCGGGTGGTGTTAAAACGGACGGACTCGAGCATACTCAGAGCGGAGAGAGGGAAAGGGACTCGGACTTGAGCTCAGCTTTGCGCTCGGCAGTCCAGCCTCGTTGAGGACGCCCGATGCAGTACTATGGTTTATAGGAAGAGCCGTAGAACTTACGAAAAAAAAATGAATGATGAATTTTGACGTTATACTTCTTATAAATTGGAACGTATCTATGGCTGACGTGATGCATCAAAATTGTGTTTCTAACATTTATTTATAAATAAAAAAGTAGAAGAGATATCCTAGCGAGCCATGTAGCATAAGAAAGAAGAGGGTTGAAAGAGTAGAATAAACAGGCATCTTGGAATTGATGAGGTCATCATACCAAAGATAATGGTCGTCAAGTATGGGCATAAAATCACAAATAAGTGTAACTCCGACGTAAAATCGTGCAAGAGGGTCGTGCGTGAATTCTCTTGAAAACGGGTAAATCGTCACGAGGGATAAAAATATGAAACAAACGGAATCCATTGAGGTTAAACATTTTTTATGGATTTAAGTTGCGAAGTATTGAAAACATTTTGTATTTTTGGAAAAATGTCTAAATGTATCCAAAAGTCAGAAGGTGAATGCTTACAGAAAGACGCTAGTAGGGAATGAAAAATCACTAACTTATAAAATAGAAAATGACCTCCATTTTTTGGCAAAAATCTCGAAAAGTAGTGCTGAAAGTGGCTAATATGTTTGTATCACAGGAAAGATGAGATCTTTTTCTTCATGATTGAGACAAAATTTATTAAATTTTACGCTTAGTGACATGTAGCTAAAACTTCCTCGAAATTTTCAAATTCACATATTATTGCTCTCTTCATCCTTACAGCCAGCTGCGGTAGCCAGGACTCCCTGTCCTTTGTTACATAGTTCGTCCCTCAACATTCCTAACACCTTTTCTCCCCCTCACGCTCTTGTCCCGACCTCCCCCTTGCGCTTCCTCCCACGCGACTAAGTCATCGGACATTGCGAGGGCGCGTAACTACGCAGTGGAATCCGTGTACGTGTACCTAGCCAACGCTCTGGAGATTGCTCGGTGCGACGACCGGCCCTGGCCGGAGGAGATAAATATGCCTCGCAGTAAATCTTAGGGAGCGGAGCGAGGGAAATGCGGGCGAGGCACAAGAAAGATGGAGCGAGAATTGCGCGGCTCACTGGGGATCAGTGTCGATCGCGTTTGCGATCTGGGGAAACGGCCCAGGGGGGGTCAATTCTCGAAACACCGTGATAATTATCGTATGCGAAAATAACAATGTGTTTCTTCGATTCTGTAGTGTTGAGTTGTCACATCTGGTCCGCATGTTATAATAATTGCGTGAAAAAGATCCATTAATGGTGTAGCATGCGATACTCCAGAGAAACTGTGCGATAATCTTTAATACGATGTATTTCGCATGCGATAATTATGACGATGTTTCGAGAATAGATCCCCTGATCACCGAGTCATGTGACTGCTTAGACAAACTGACCTTGTTATTGCGAGTATCTTTGAGTACTGCAGCGTATCTTTGAGTTCTCTGACAATAAATTGTACGGTTATCTCTTAATGAAGTAAAGTAATTTAAATTAAGCCATAGATGCGAAATGTCTTATCGTCCATGTACCCGTTAACCTCAAATACTACAGATACAGCAAAGATGTGTGTCACGTGGGTTGAAAAATAGTTGGTAATTTTCTGCACAATTTTGTTATTGGTAACCTGACTGGTTTCAATTTTTTACTTCATTAACAGAGGTGCCCAAATTAATATGCAAAATATCGAAAGGAGCCAGGTTACCAAGAGTAAATTAATGTTTAGAATTACCAAATATATTTTAATCTTCGTGATTAGTGCATTCCACAAGGTAGGTTACGTCGCTGACAATTGATTCTATCCGTAGAAGGTAAGTGGTGAGGGCTCTAGACCAAAACGTATTCTGCCCTATCTATTTTGTCCAACTTCATTTGTGCCCTTCGTATACTTCGATCATTTGAATATCAATCTGTTCGAGCAGCATGGACCTCCATCAAGGGCCATGCGATATACAGCTGCATCATCCGTGCCTTGGATCGTTTGTGTGGTGCGTTATTGCTCACTGGAGAGCTATCCGGAATTTATTTGGGAGGAGTAATTTTCTTCGCTGATGGCTGAGAGCTACCTCAAACAGTAAATAATAATATACTCAAATCACGTGAATTTCAATCTAACAATGAGGAAATTATTTTGACCCCGCGCTATATCCCTAGAACCGATAGAAGTGACAAAATAAGAGGTTATTTACTGCCGAACTGATAAGTTGCAATATTCCATCTTCCAACGAACATTCAGTGACCATTACAAAAACAGAACGAGATACAAACGCACTCCATTAGTGTACTGTTTTTCCATTTATTCTTTCCCTCTTCCAATTCGTTTTTCGATTTCCCTCCGTTTTTCATGGCTGCCTCCATAACTACCTATGCCACGCGCTTTTGCGATGGCTTGCAGGGTAATATTTAACTGTAAAATTGGGAATTCAGAGTCATATATCGATGTAAAACGATCATATGCCCATCATCATTGTTTGTCCACTTCAAAAGTTCGCTGGTACCAGTTTTCTGGCGCATTATTCCACCATTCTCTTCAGCTTCACTCTTTTGGAAAAAAGATCCTTCGTTATTTTTGCAATGCATTTCAGCTGAGGCCTGACTTGTAAATTCCTTACCTTCCAAGAGCCTAGGGTGCCGCTCAGTAAACTCAAGTGCCAAAATATATTGCCTCTTCAATCGTTTGTTCTATTTTCTCTTGCGATTCAACTATATTGTCTTATTCCTCTTAAAAACCTCTCACTGATTACTCTGCCTATGCTGAGTGTCTTCAAACGTCTACTAAGCCAGCTGAGTGACTGGCTGTTGAATGAAAAAAATGCACAAATAACGAGTAACAGCATATCATTGTTGCTAATATTTTATCATTTGTATACAAAAGTAGTATGCTAATACGTTTTACCGATAAAAATGTTAAATCCATACATACAGCAAAGCACAAAACTCCTGCTCTAAATTTTCGGGTTTTGAATGGCACTTTTGAATAAGTCATCACGAATTCAATCGGCGCATTTAAATACGCGTTGTCTACTTTTCAAGAACGGAAATCATGGAACACCTGTTTTAATATCGGTATGTGAATGGCCTCATTTGAGATTGCGGTTTGACATTTTTTCATTTTTTTATCTCAATATATCAAAGTGTTGAGTTGTGGATGTCTTATGCAGTGGCTACATAATCTGAATACGATGCGCAGTCTGATGGAATGTCTTTGATTTAAATATAACAAGGCCGGTTTAGTGGTACTTTAGGATTATTCAAATTACATCGCACCGACTCGTTCCGGCCGGCACCCAAACAGTCCATTTTCTACACGGAAGGTCGTTACGTGTGTTTATGGCTGGGAGCCTCTTTAAGAGGCAAGTCGTTAAGATGAAGAGATGAGGGAGGCCGACAGATGCCTCCTTGAAGGGAAGAGATATTGCCGTGTTTTTTATAACCCGCGTAAGCGCTTGCTTCTTCTCCTTCTAACCGTTCAGTTTTCCTCGTTGAAATTTCTCCATCCTTTTTTTACACAACTGTACCAAACGTTCTTCCCATTAAGGCTCTCTTGTCAAATGAAATGCCTTCGCAGATTGTACGAACACAACAGCTTAATCGTTATGTGACTTTTCAGGATTTAAATGGCAAATTAATGTATAAACTTCAGGATTAAATTTCATAAATGACCAGACATATTATTAGCTCAGAATCAATGGAACTTTTCAGGATTTAAATGGCAAATTAATGTATAAACTTCAGGATTTAATTTCATAAATGACCAGGATAAATTTTATAAGCTCAGAATCATTGGAAATTTTAAGTGATATTGTAGTGAAAAGGTATTTTTTTTAGATTTTCTTACATCCTAGGCTTTTGATGTGATGTGATGAAGTCTTCGCAATAGCTTTTGAGATCTGCTGGGCTTTTGTTAATCTCGAGCTTTTGCTAACTTCGTAGGCTGGATCTTCAGGAATAATGAAGAATAAGTCATAAAGATGCTGACTGAAATGGTAGTGGAAGCTCGAGATCAACAAACAGAGGTACAGCAGAACCTGAAAGCTATTTCAGAAGTGTTTTTAATTAATTTCATCTTTTCAAGATATTGTATTTTAAAATTTCCCTGTGAATTGTATGCTCATAGTAATATTAAATTCTGGTGGCATCAATTATCCCTTACCAGTGGCTCCGTACTTCGGATTTATTGTTGAAAATACACATTTGCAGCTTCAGCATATTAGCGACGGTTAACTATTCCCCATTTTCATTTTTGGAAAATGTGAACCGCCAATTATCAAAACCAAACCACCACCAATTTTCAAACCACCAATTAATGATATCAGTCAAGTGCGGAAAATAGAGCTGTAGAAGTACATGAAGTATGCTCAAAAGGATTATTATAATGAATTGACTGTAAATATTCTAAATTTGTACAAACGAGATAATTACTAAATATGGATTTCATATTGCAGCTTGCGGAAGTAAAGTAAATTATATCATTAAAGTGTACTCACGAGGAGGAAATCATCATTATCAGCAGTCATCAATCTGAAGATTGGTTTGCATCAGCTTCGGCATATTTTGAGCTTGTCTGACTGGTTTAATATACTAAAGACGGGTAAAATTTATTTCCTCGTGCTGGTAGCTTTTAAAGATTGAAGAGATCGGTAGAAAGTGTTCTTAATGGCTTTTTCCTGAATTATGACAACCTTCGTTCCGCAATGATTCAGAGGATGAATGAAATATTCGTGGAGTTGCATAATATTTCTTCAGTCTTATAAATCATTTCTCATACTTCAATTTAAGTTTAAGTTTACTTAAATTTAATTTTTAAATTTGATATGAAATATCCCCCCAAGGGTGTCAAGTGCACCCATATTACATTAACTATAAGAACTATCTATATCAGTGCTTTTCAACCTTAAATAGTGTACCCCTTGGTAGCCTATTTCCCTCAAAAGTACCCCTATCAAGTGAATCCCTCGCAGTTAGTTTTCCATTTTCCCGCCATATTTCAGTTTTTCTCGCTTATTCATAAACCGCTAAGTTAGTATCCCTAATGGGTACGCGTACCACAGGTTGGGAACCACTGAATTATAAAAAAGAGCTCATTATTTCTACACCTCTATTATTTAGAATTCAAATGTTATTTTAAGATTTTTTTTTCAGGGTGTCATTCAAACTATAAAATTCTTTTAGTTCAAACAGAATTACCTTCGAATTCCTAGTTATGTCATATGACATCAGCACAACTTTAACCACTATCATTTTTATGATTTATACTATTCATGCCTCGAATCTAATATCTTTACAAGTTACCCCGTTCTTCATAGGCTTGAAGAAAATACATGGCCTCTCAATGCTGTTAGATCCAGCATTTATATTCTTATACTCTAAAGGGCGTTTTACACGGTACATTTATTTGTACAATCTATCGTACGAACGCATGTAAATTCAAGTGTTCAAGAAAACATTGTACGAACTACTGAATCAGACTGAATTTCGCTTTACACGATGAGTGCAAACGCACAATTTTCCGTGAAATTTAGCGGTAGAAATCGATCGGAATTCGCGAGTGTTTTGTTTATCATATTTATGTTTCACTCATGAACATATGTTCACTCACGTATTTGACACCTAGAAAAGCTGATCACCTGAAATTCGGAACCTCGACTCGACCATCTGCTAACTTATTACTCTCCCGGTTTAGACAAAGCTCTCTTGGACTCTTCTCTCTGGCTTTATATTCGACCTTTGCATCGTTTCGTTTTATTTCTTCTGAATTTTAGTGCGACAAGTCATTGACGTTTCTCGCCGGATCTCCACTCTTGATAGACTCATTTCGTAGGTTTATTTTTGTGTGTGACGAAATGTTATTGTCATGTGGTATAGCCGAACATGGGACGTATCTTTTTAGTCCCTCCAAATATCCCTCCCTTGTATTTGTACCAGTGTTTTTATGTATTTTTTGACGATTTCTATGTTAAATGCTAAACATCAGAAAAAAATATTATTATGATATCACGCGGGTTATCAAGAACTCTACTTAAGGGCGCGACCAGTAATAATTTTGGGGGAAAAGGACGCAAACCCATAGATCGCGATTACACCACAGCACCAAATAACACGACGAAATGACTGTGTAAACATATGAGCAACTTTGAGTTACCTCTTCTCGATTTCTCCACTGGTTCAAACTATACATAATTGCCGACGTTATTAATTCTGGCCTTGAGAATGAGTGGCGAGTCGTCTCTCGAAACGTCGCCAATTATGAATAGTTTAAACCGGTGGAGAGTCCGAGAAGAGTATAATCATTAAAGATCATATACACAGGATAATAGTTACTCATATTATTCGACGGGAAAGTGTTAATCCTTTTTATAAACAACTTAATTTTCAATCGTAAATTAGGCACCACAGTTTTCGCCATATCTGCGCCATCTGTTGAATAAAACCGGTCTGAAGTGTATGAAATTGTATGATTGCCTGGATGTAAATAGAGCAAGTTCTATTTTCTGTTCAGTCATTCATACATTCGCACAAGCGTTCGCACAATTTGCCGTTTTACACGGTACAATTTCCTGATACATGCGTTCGCATGATAGATTGTACAAAAAATGTACCGTGTAAAACGGCCTTCAAACTAATAATCGTAACTACTCTTGCATGTAAAATTTATTTTAAAACAGCTCTTACAATTTTGATGAAATGGCATATCTTGAATGTTTTAGGCAAGTACTTCTAGTTACGTTGGCCTAGGTCTGATCTTCGGGAAATTCGTTATGAGACTAGAGACAGAATTTGAGTCCAGAAAAGATTTCCGGTCCAAATCATGAAAAGCATTGGAAACAATTTCGGGCTTTTAGGTGCATTGTTTTAGTTTCCAAATTTAAAGTATTATACTGTGCAGTTAAGACTGTTATAGCTATACTAAATTGTATGAGGAAGATAAAAGTTAATTTTATGGCGTTAGATTTGGACTCATTGGTCTATGACTTAAGATAATTAAAATCAAGCACACTATTTAGGCGTTTATATAATCCTTTTCAAGATTATTTCCGTGGTTACAGCCGTTGTTGTCTTTCTTTGCGATTAAGGATGAAATATGCCATAGCCGGAGAAGTGAGCGATTGGCGCGCTTGCAACGTGCTTTCGACGACATTCCAAAAATTAATTTGCTCAGCTCGTGTGATTTTTTCATGAATTCGCCTAAGAAATAATTACAATCCGAGTGCAGATGGGCTTCCAGATATTTACATCAAAACTGAAAAAAATAGAAAAATCATTTCTGACTTTCAAACGTTCTGCATTGTTACCTGCCTGGAATTCGATCTTTAACTTGATTTCTGGCAGTGCACCACCGCGAGGAATAGTCTCTTGCCAGGACTTCTGCTTGCTTGGTGGTGATCTCTGGGCTGTGGAAGGAATAGTAGCTTCATTGAGAGTGTGTGGCCGTTTTGCCGTCGTCGCTTCCCATTTGGGAAGACGGACAGGTGCGGGGACCGTTTTGGAAGACTCACTTGCTCAGCCGGGAGAGTGAACACCTGTGCACTCTCAAAGAGAAGTTTTCTTCCGTTTTTACACGTACTTATGTGCTCGTGTACAGAAATATCACTCGGAATTTTGGGAAACGACTGTTGAAGACGAGGGCATGTGCTTGTATGTTTGTGATGTGTTTCTTTATGTAGGCGAGCTCTTTTAAATTTTTGAGCGATTAGGACCGGCAAGGGGACCACGATTTATGGTTCCGTCCGATTGACAGAGTGCTATCGTCAATGCCCCCTGTGGAGATCGGGTTAACAGTGAAAAATTTCCGCCTCCGCCAGGATTTGAACGAGACGAATCCGTGTGGGAAACCAGCTCTCTTGGCTCATGCAAGAACCCGAAGTGGAACGATTTTTTTTCTTCCGACCAGAATTAAAGATCAGAACGTTTTCCTACGCTTAATTCTGCTCCCGCTTGGGTCATAACACTTAATTTACTTTTCGGTTAGGTTACATCCATTGATTAAAGAAGAGAAAAGATGGAACCATGCGGTATTGTAAGACAGGGGAGTACTGAATCCAATAAAATGCGCAATCGGACATCTTGAATGGATCAGTTGTGCAGTCTTCTTCTTCTTCTCCTCAACCTTAGGTTGGTGGGTATCCAAATTTCTTCTTTCCATAGCAAGTCTCTTTACATCTATGTATCTTCTTCCTACTAAGATCTCCTCCAGGTATTCTTTTCTTGGTCTACCTCTTCCAGCACGGCCCTCTACCACTGCTTCCATTAAGGTTGTCATCCACTCGGAGTGACGTAGGTGTCCAATCAATATGTTTCTTCTTTTACATATTGAGTTTAGCAGTGTTTGTCCCTCCCCAATTCTTTGTAGTACTTCCAGGTTGGTAATCCTTTCTGTCCAAGATATTTTAACAGTCTTCTCCAGCTCCACATTTCAAAGTACTCAATCTTTTTCCTCTCTGCTTTTCTCAGAGTCGAAGTTTCTGTGCCATAGGTACACATACTCAAAACATACGTTTCAACAAATTTTTTTCGGGTTGATAGAGAAACATTATTTGATGCCAAGAGAGTTTTCTTCTTGATAAAAGTATGTTTTGCTTGTGCTATCCTGCTTGTCACATCCGCTGTGCACCTACCATAAGATGTGATGCAGCTACCCAGATATTTAAATGTAGTGACTTGCGAAAGTTTTTCTCTGCCTAGATATACCCCGGCTTCCTCTAGTCCATCTCTACTGCATTCCATTATTTTAGTTTTCTTTTTGTTTATTTTCATGTCCCAGTTATTTTTAAAAAATTTGATTCATTTCATGTAATGTATCTTGTAGCTCATTGTCAGTGGTTGCTAAAAGTGCGATGTCGTCTGCAAATCGGATATTTGTGTAAAGATTACCATTCACTTTCATTCCATTCTTACTTGTTTCTGTAAGTTCCTTCATTGCCTGTTCCATGTACAGATTGAACATTATTGGGGATAGACTGCATCCCTGCCTAACACCTCGGGAGATCTTTGCTTTAGATCCATCTACACTTAGGATAGCTTCCTGGTTTTTGATAAAGTTGGAGAATTATCCTCCTATCTCGGTAGTCTATTTTAGCTACTTTAACGACTTAAAACATGGTGTTCCAACTGATGTAATCGAAGGCTTTTTCAATGTCAATAAATGCTATGACTACATATTTATTAAGTCTCATCATCTTTTCCACAATTAGTCTTAAGGCTAAAATGGCCTCTCTTGTGCCCCGGATCCTTCGGAAACCAAACTGGTTATCTTGCAGATTTTCTTCAATTTTATTTTCAATTTGGTGATATATTATTCTAGTAAGTATCTTTGATGCATGGGAAACCAGGCTTAGGGTCCTATAATCCTCACATTTTTGTGCTGAGCTCTTCTTAGGGATAGATATCATGCGTATCTTCTTAAATTCGTCTGGTACTATCCCTTTATCGTACATTTCACAGATCATTTGGAAAATACCATCTTTTGCCTTTCTACCTAGATATTTTAAAATATCTCCCGGAATTTCATCTACTCCTTGAGCTTTATGATCCCTCAGCGATTTTAGTGCCCTGTCAAATTCTTCTCTTAGTAATGGTGGGCCAATCAAATCCTCTTCTATGCTTTCTTCGTTTTCTAAGGTGTTTTCATCCAACTATTGTCCCCTTTAGAGCTCTTCAATGTATTCCTGCCACTGCTTGATAATCCCTAATTCATCTTTTATCACTTTTCCGTCTTTATCACTCATAACTGATAGGGTCTTTGTTTTTCTGTTGAACTCTGATCTTATGTCTGCGTATGCTTTTTCTAAGTTTCCCTTTGCCATATTCTCATTAATTGTTTTACATTTGTTTTCCAACCAACTTTCTCTTGCTTTTTTGCATCTCTGTTTATTTTGTTTCTGTATTTTCTGTACTCAGTTTGGTATCCTAAATTTTTACACCTCCTTCTTTCTTTCATCATTGAGAGAATGTCATTTGTTATCCAAGGTTTGTATGGAATCTTTTCTCTTTTTCCAATGCATTTGTTTGAAGCTTTTAGGACTTCCTCCTTAAATAAACTCAATTTTTCTTGTACACTGTTTGCATTTTTGCATTTCTATTTTGCTACATTTGTCAATGCACTAAACTCTTGGGTTTCACTGTTATCTCTCATTTTCATGAAATTCCATTTGTTGTTCCTTTGAATAAATTGCTTCCTTTTAATGCGAAGTATGCTTATCATTAGCACAGGATTATGGTCAGAGTCTATATCAGCACCCGGGCAACTTTTAGCTGTTTTTACCTGGTTCTTAAAACTATTCCTTACTAAAATATAATCTATTTGATATCGTTCTCCCTTTCCAGGCATTGACTAAGTATATCCTCTTCTTTTGGGCTGCTGAGAAAGGTGTGTTGGCAATCACTAGGTTGTGCAGTTGACAGAACTCAAGAAGTTTGGCTCCTATCTTATTCTTCTTTCCAAGGCTATATTTCTCGGCTAATTCTTCCTCCACTTCCTCTCCAACCTCTGTGTTCCAATCCCCCACGATCACAAGGTGTCTCATTGGTCTACTTTCATTAGATCTTCCTCGATTTGTTTTCTTCTAAATGTCTTCTACTTTTTAGTTTGGATGATTAGATGTAGGCATATACACCTGAATCATGACCATCTTCCTTAGTTCCATTTTGATTTTAATCATTATAATCCTCTCGCTAAAACCCCAAATTTCCAAGATATTTTGAGCCATTTTCTTTTCTGAAACAAAACCAACTGCAACAAGTGCAATATTCTATATTCACCACTCCAGAAATCACCATTGTTGGGTCACCTAACATCACTTATCCCCATGAGGTCTATTTTCATTCTATTCATTTCCGAGTTTCAGGTTTTTCCAATTTTCCAATCTTCCTCAATGATCTAATATTCCATGTTGCAATTCTGCACAAATCGCCCTTCTTCTTTTTATATTCTCTTGTCCCCTCCCGGAGATCCGAATGGGGACTATTACTCCGGAATATTTAACTCGAGACTGCTTCATCTTTCATAACATACAGTTGTGTAATAAACACGCATAAAAAGTTATTAGTAGTGGTGAAGTTCGCGGTTCTTTTATGATTTAATTATTTATATACATAAATGTGAAATGGAAACAATATCCAAGTGGTCATGTTTGGTGGTTCATATATCGCAAAAGACAAGCCTCTCTGTCGGGCATCTAGACGCCATCTACTCTCTTCTTAAATCTATGGGTTACATCGAAAGTATTCTTGTCACGACTTCTGCGGAGAGTGGTATCTTTTTGTTTCGTTTCCTTTGGGTTCGCTTCCCTGGCAGAGTACACTACCAGGGGAGGATTCTAGCATGCAATGGGGGACCGCCCGAGGTGTACACCTGGGTGGGGAGCAGAAATGAAAGGCAACGCTGTCGAGGCAGGTTGGATCACATTTCGAGAGAGTTCGAGTGGGGAGAATAATGAATGTTCTTTTCTAATCCTCCACTGCGAGCTACTTGAATGAAGTTCGCAGCAGCCGGTTTGGGGGAAATTAGAAAAACGCTTCTTTTCTGCTCTTATCCGGGGGAATGATGCCAAAGGGGATGTAAGAGAGACCTGGTTGTCTACCGATTTGAAATTATACGAGCTCGTGAATTTAGCCTCATATTGGTGAAGTAAATCAAAAGCAAACTATGATGAATTTTTTTTAATTCTGTAAAAAGGTTTCATCCCTAAAATGATGCTACAACTTCGGGCTCTGAATTATTTATAGGATTTTTATATCTATACGTTTTTTGAAAATATCCTCAACTTACACAAACATTCCACCTGGGTTAATTACTTAGTTTTCCGTCGGAGGAAAGTATAAATATACTCTGAATTTATCCGTTCAAATACCTTATTGATTATTTAGCAATTTCAATTAATCCAGAATGTACTACCGAAAAAAGATACCCAATTGATTTCTGGTTTGCCTTTTTCTTGTCATATAGCGCTTTCTTCATCCTTTCCTAAACTATATCATAAACTTCCCCATCCTACTCTAATTTGTTTTCTTCAAGGTTTTGGTTTCTGGACTACGTGAACCCACGCTACGAACTAAACTCGCCATTACAATTTTCTCTTATTCCTATTCAAGGTTCCAAGTAATTATCTACTTCTCTCTCTCTCTCATAAAGTAAAGTCTCTGTGGTATCGACTGCGAAATATGCCTTAAGACAGCTTTACACATGGAAGATATGTACTTCTATTGCGGTAGCCTGATAAGTCGTTTGCAAGTAGTAATTCGATGTTTAATCCCGGACTTCTATGGCAGTAAGGATCGATAGTGGTTGTAATCGGTATACGATCGACCACCGTTCGCAATCGCACGGGAAATAGCCTGGCTTCTACTTTACGTGCTAGTAGATTATCGATTCTGCGATAAAATCGCATTCAATTTGATGAAATCCTCATTACATGACTGCGAGAGTGTATTAAAAATGCATATAACATATAAATTTGCCAGATAAGTTACATATGTAAGTACTTTTTTTTGCATGGAATTGTGTTTTCTTGTTAGACGTTATTTAAATGTAAGATTTCGCTGCTCTTGTAATGAATAAGACATGTAGGTGCACCAATATTAAATTTAGGTAATGTATGCAAATAAAAAAACCGAATACCTGTGAAACTGGATGAGAGCGATTTACAATCCCCAATTGATTGCCAAAATTTGACGATTTTTTCAATAGCCATATTCATTGTTTTATCTTGTGGGAAAAACGGTAAGTAATGTGTTTGCAGAAAGATTTACCACAAGCAGCGATACACATAGAGACATAGCTAACTTGCCACTTCCATCGAAGGCAACTTTCATGTGCTAAGCCGCTTTCAATAAGTAGAATACTAATGAGAGTCACTACTATAAATAAACAAGTTTTTTTTTGCGACGGGGAGATATTTTGAAGTTCGACGCACCAGTGTGGTTACCAATCTCCCTTCTCTTCTTCCTAGTCCTCCATGCACCATAATAGTATTAGTGCGCATTTCAACAGAATGATTATGGACGAGAAATGGTCATTCGGGCTCGTCAGTGGCCGGCGTTTGAAGCAATGGACGCCGCGCCGTGGGGGTAACGCGGCCTTCCGGTCGGGCGGAAAATTCGATTGGATAACAGTGCGGCGGACCTTTGGATAATTTACAAACGATTCGTTTTGGACTTACTAATCGGTTAGCCAATCGGCAGCGCTAGCGAGAGTGCAGGCTAACGTCTGAATATCAGAGATACCACATGTTTTAAATCTGCCACTGTCGAGGTGACTCTGCTTAACCTCGTTTTTTCGCACCTATATACAATACAATAAAGAAATCCAATATATCTATAGGTATATTGGATACATTGGGCATGTATAGTCTAGGTATATTGGACTATATATGGTCACGCATGGAACCTGTTCGACATCGTGGGAATAGTTTGAATGCAATGATTTGCGGCCGTAATAATTTATATCCTAATTTATCTTCCCATATCGATTGCTGTTTTCCCTGGAGTATATATATTTTTTAACCCTCTACTTATTTTGCATCGTGTGAAAAATATTTTTGTTTTCATTCTTCCGTAAGCCTTATCATAAATTTCGTTGAATCTCGTGTTCAAATGCATGCATTTTCCCCAGAAATGTGAAATTTATTTTCAACTGCCAATAAATTACTGTTTTAAGTCACAGTAATTGATGTAAAATAAAAATAAACGACATTCTAAGCTACACGAATTCGTAATATTTTTCCTGGAATCTGTTATCTTTCTATCACTAAATAGCTTTTATCGGGCTGCAGCAAATGGCTTGTAGAAAAATATTTAACCTGTTTTTAACTGTAAAACGATTTATTTAAAAACTTTTACAAAACACAAAAAAGTTAGTAGTGAACTCATTTTATTTATACTGTTTTTAAACTCTCCAGATTGAAATGGCACTCAAATTTACCGAAGAAGAGAAGAGCGATTTTTATAATGCATTGCTCGCCGGAAGAAAATTATGCTCTTTTCCTTCTTCAGCGACAAATATGGGAATGTGAGGACGTCGTTTGTTGCGTAATGGGACTAGGTTTTACGTTATTATATTGGTTCTCGTATTTATTTTAGCAATTTTTGCTTTTAGAGTTTTGAGGGAACTGGAGTGTGCGATGGAAGGCAATAGGACGAATAAAAACAGCTAATATTCTGATACTGCTCTCTAATTAACTTTCCTGATTCCACAAGTATGTGGAGAGTTAGTAAACCATTTCTGTACATATTTTTGATACTGATTTTGATTTGTTTAATTTTATGTTATATCATTTACTATCAAAATAATCAATTGCTATGTTGAATTATGTATATAACGGGTATTATTTACTATTCATTATCATCAATAGGTAATTATCTAAGATTTGGCCATTTTGCCTGTTCCGCTTCAGTTTTGAAGTTGGTCCCTCCATCGCTTCTTTGGTCGTCCGCAATCTCTTTTTCCTGATGTCTGTAGTCGAGAAGGTTCTGGCTCTGATAATCTGTTGTTCGATGTCCTTGATAATTTCTCATACCATTTGTCACGGTATTTGCCTATAGTTTCGGCGTTGGGTGGGATGATTAGCTCTGAGCGGATGTCTTCATTTCGTTAATGGTAGTAGTATTATCTATTCCTGTGTTGCTACATCGGAAAGAAGAAATTTCCTTCGACGCAATAAAGTCAATAATTTTTGAGAAAATTACGCGACGCTGCTGCTGAATAAATTCATTCATCAATGTTGCGGCAGTTCATTTCGAAGGCAATTCATCTATTTCTTCGAAAATAGTAATTAATATGTGAAATTCAGCTTAAAGTTACTTTGATCCGTATGATCCACAGGAAATGAATTCCTCCGGTTGATTAATGGCACGGGCATGCCTACTCGCCCGGGACCGTGCGCAAAATGCGGATGTGACGTTTTATTTTCGTCACAGATTACTCAGGTGACGTGAAAGCGTATTCCCGATAGTAATCTCCCGGCTGTGTATGTGTCAGTTTCCTTATTTTTCTTGAATAAATTACTTCAGCGGATCGCGCCCCTGTGTGGAAACCCAAATACCATCAATCTACCGTCATAATTAAAAGCGGGCAATTTCGCTCGCGTCCATTATGAAATTAATATTAATTGAAATAACTTCACGTTTTTCTGGTCTGGGGGGCATATTAATTTTCTCTTAGAAATAAAGCTTTGATGATTCTCATAAAAAGCTCCAAAAACTCCTCATTTTGACTTCGTTCTCTCAGTTTCTCTCGCTTTCTTTCCATTTTCGCTCGTGCATGAAATGGAGAAAAAATGTAGGGTTATGGCTGATACATATATTCATACCCATCTGTAACATTAATACCACTTCTCAGGAGGCATCGTTTGGCGTATTATTATGCATGAATATACTCTGAGTCAAAATTTCGTCTGCTAAAGCATAGAATTTCTTTTATGACTGCGCGAAAGCATGAACTGATTTTCGGAAGATAGCTTCTACTATAATTTCGTGTATATATTCTCACTTCTCGTCTTAATTTTTGCCTCTAACTAAGCATTAAAACTACTAATACTGAAGTTGTAGTAGACGTTTCCTGATATATATCCGTCTCTCATTCGTAATTGAATCGTCTGTTGTGAGTGGCAAGCAACGTTGCACACGATTAGCCTACCTTGTTAAAACTATTGACTTTAAAAACAGTTGACTTTCCTTGCATTGAAGGACCAGTGCAAAATTCTTCCTATGACTTCGCCAACTAATTCAACTCCAAATTACGCAGCCTCCTGTAAAAGTTCTTAAGCATTCGCTGCTCCAAATGCTTGACCGAGCATGCGCACGAAAACAGAGGCAATGAGGGGATATATGTTGGCGATGGAATGGAATGGGGCAGAGGTAGAAATATTGCCCAAAAGATTTAAGGTATAAAAGTGCCACACTATTAAGTTACGTATCTGTAAGGAGTTTTCACATGCAACAAGTAGTCTAACCATTACTTAATCCATGCCGGATGGACACTGTACTCCTGCACTCTGCCCCTTGCGCCATTTAGGCAAGAGAATGGGTAATTTGGGTAATGGATGGGATAGGGTGGAGAGGAACCCGAGGACGGTATTGGCATACTGTTACCGAAAGACGCCAAGGCGTCCAAAGTTATGCGTGTCATCCGACGGAGAGAGTACTGCATTAGAAGCTCTCCATAGAGCACCGAAGTATGGTTCGAGATTCCATGGAAATATCATATACCCCGCTGCTGGTAGTCAAACTAGGGCCCTCGGAATGGGATAGTTTTTCTCTTGCCTCCACTACAACTGAATTTTTACCTCCTCCTCCCGACTGCTTCCTGACTTCTTTCTGACCGTCTTGAAGTCTCCTGACTGCTTTCTGGTCCTCGGCCAGTGGCCTGGGGAGCGTTCTAATTTGAACTGGTGCGAGTATTGCATGCCTGGTGTGGAATAATCCCGTGCCACTAACCCTGGATGGTATTTCGTAGATGTTGGTCTCCTGATTTAGATGTTTAGTTATTTTTAGTTCTGTAGAAATCCAGCCTAGAAAAAATGCAGCGTAGATCGCAGTGGGCACCGTGATAATTCGATGTGAAAAAATGTATGGAATACCTTAAATGATCTCCTCCTTTCTGAAAATTCCCGGGAAAAGTTAAAGAGCCGAGGAAACGACTGTTATTTTCTCTTCTCTCCAATGTCCCGCAGCCGGAATTACCGAAGTACCGACTAGGGTGGGTAACGGTGGTGGTGGCGGGGGGTGGCTAATTAACGGAAGTTGTTGAGGTGATTACCGACGAAGAAAGACATCACCGAAAACCGGAGGCAACGCAACGTTCCCTCGCCGTTCTCTCAAATTGTGCAAACATTTGGTTTTGGCCCACCGTGCTTCTCTCACTCTCTCTGTAACCGTGCCTTCTCCCTGGCTGTACTGCAATGATTGAATTAAGCTTCTGAATGCGGAGAAGCAACGGTGAGGCTGCACGGCTCTATGCTATCAAGCTTTACCCCCACTGTGGTTCTGCTGCTGCTGTTTACGCTACGTTCAAATTTAACCGAAATTCTCTCTCCCCCCCCTCTCCAAGTCCATTCCATGCATTCCACTCTCAACGCCCGCCATAGTCAACAGAATATAGTCATCTTCCCCGCGGCCGTCTAGAGTGCGTGGCCCGCTTTTGTAATTTCCACCATCGGGAAATTGGGCCTTTGTTACTGCAGGGAATTTAACCACTTTGGCAATTCCTCGAAATTACTGTTTTAATTATTCAAATCTGCCGACCATTATCCGTCTGATGACTGTAGAGTGGCCAAAATGGTAGAACAACGACGCTGACGAAGTAAATCTGTATTCACTGTATGTAGAGAAATTACCAGAATTGCTGAAAACTATTCCGGTCGTTTGGGTAGGTGTGAAGCCTTCATGCTAGAGATAGGTAACATCGTTCATTCCGATGACCGACTCATCCATCGGTCGTTTAGTAAGAGGAGTCGATTCTTGAAACTCGTTCTCGTTCAATATTTTTCGTAAATCAGTGGTGCCAAACTTCTTTTATGTCCCACACCCCAACAAATTTAATTTTTTCTAGCGCCCCTTAAAGTAATTATTTATTTAAGAATGAAAGTGAAGATGACCAAAACAAATTTTTATGATCAATTTTAATAATATAAAGAGAAAACAAACATGAAAAAGAAAAAATATTACAGAAAAAATTTAAAGTTATATATAAACCCAAAAAATACATCTATGCATGAAATTTATTTTTTTAAACTTAAAAATAATGTTCAAATGTCCTATAGTCAACTTAGCTCATGGACCTTTTTTTCTTGTTATTGCATAAGATTTTTTTTAAAACGTGGCCAGTTACTCGTAGCAATCCGTATGTATGCTTGTGCACCCAAGCAATTTATTTCTAGATATTGTCTTGATTGACAAAAGGGAACTAAATCCAGACTCACTTGAGTATATCGTCGCGAAATGGTCGAGTACAGTTTTTTCACAAAGTTTTGGAAGTTTCTAGAATCACGATTATTACGTCAATGCATAACACCAATACATAATAAGAAATTAAAATCGAAGGCAATTCGCTATAAAACATTAAACAACTAGTTTGACTCCTATATTAAATGCCTCGATTAAAAAAAAGTTATGGGGCGATGCCATGAAAAAGGAAACAAAGCGGTAGTCTGTCAGGCACACAGTGGACCCTCCAGACTGGAAGATTTTCCCTTTCCCTCTCTCCTTATCCTTACATTTGGATGCCTATAAATTTGACGAAGGCCTCCTTTCCTACGTACATTACTATTTCAACCACTGTGCCCTCGAGCGATGTATAGTGCCCATGAGCTTCAGACACTTCGATGGTTCCCGGAAGCTTCGGGCGACCTGTCGCCGGGCGAAAAAAAATGTAGAGGTCGACTTTTAAAATCCCAAGACTAGGCCCCTGGACCCCTCAGTTCCCCTTGGGTGCCATAGAGTTCCTGGGGCCTCACACAACAGAAGATTATCCCGATTTTTAAGTGTTGACACATTTAAAACGCTCCATAAATTGAAAGAACATGTCCAGTCCCAACCCCCTAACCCACACGCGATGGCAAACTCCTCATTAGACCCCTAGAGCTAGGAGTGGCGAAGACGTCTCGCTTGCCGTGAAGGGGCATGTGGAAAGGGAACGGGCGAGTGTTGAATGATTTGAAGTGAAAATGGATATAGCCATCGTTTGTGGGTTAGGGAGGTAAGGCTGGACATGTTTTATTCATTTTATGACATGAAAGGCATCTAGGGGGAGGATATATCACCCTGGATATGTGTCGAACCCAAACCTCCGCTAGGAGTTACACCCTAATTACGAGTATGTTCCCTTCGCTTTCCTCTTCCCCGAGGCACTACCACCCGACCTAACTCTACCTTTAGAAATCAATATGCCTCAAAAAATTTAGCATAGAGCTTCTTAAATCTATAAATATAGTGTTTTATGAGCATGCTTTAAAAGCCGTCGCCGATGAGAAAAATAATACTATTTGTTGAAACATGCATGTATGAAACCTAAAAAAGGTGAAATGCAACTAAAAAAGTGAAGGGGTCACATCTCTCGTTGAAAAGATGACACGAAACGTCAAAAATTACGACAAATGGAGTCTTTCAAGTGTTAATCGTTCTGGGTGTGTAAGTGGCAGTTAAAATATTTCAGAAAATAAAGGAACTTAAATCTCTGCCAATGCGAGTTTTAGTGGACGAAGTCCAGCATATACATTAATGAGGAATTATTCGAAGGTTACTCGAATCAAACGGAGGTTGTCAACGTAACGTCCAATGGAGCAAACTTGTTTTTGAACATTTCTCCAATGCTATAAAAGTTATGGTCAAAATACGATAAAAGTTGTTTATGAACATTTCTCCAATGATTTTTCTCAAGGTAAAAGTTAATATTCGGTATTACGAAAGAAGTAAAATAACTCAGTTAACTCCACTAATTATTTATTATTATGACCCGGGTTTCAACACTTGGTGTCATCTTCAGGGGTTTATTCACGAAGGACTCGATTTTTCCGCATCCTCGACAATTTCGAGGCCGCGACGTCCAAACCTCGACATTCCCGAAAGTTGCGATTCACGCGGCTTATTGTCGCTGATTCAACGTCGAGTCTGTCCTGAAGATGACACCAAGTGTTGAAACCCGGATCGTGATAATAAATACTAGCGGTTAACAAAGTTATTTTAATTCTTACAAAATGGATGACTTCCACAAAATCAAGCCTACAACCGTTTCCTTCGGTATTTCATTGCTCGAACCCCAAAACGTATGAATAATTCGGGTAACATTAATATATTTTTGTTCTTAATAACCACCACAGACCATGGAATCTGAATTTTTCAGAACAAAGACCCCGTAATTTATTTCTGGAAGTTCGCGAAATATCGCATATCCCTGTGCGAGTCAAGATTCATTGAAAATGAGTCAGGAATCCTGGTTTCCTTTGGGATAACCGATTCCTTGAGCATTAGTTGATTCTTGGGTCTGCTACTCTTTGAAGAATCACCGATTCCCCAACGATTCACTGAAGTCCTCGACTCATGTGATTCCTCGACTCATATGATTCCTCGACTCATATATTCCTCGACTCATATGATTCCTCACTGAATGATAAGTCTTTGACTACTCTTGATTCAGCTAGAGTCGTCGTTTGTTCCTCGTTCGTTCGTGGCGTCTGTTGATTCCCATCTTTGCCGAGTGGTGCGCCCATTTTCATCTACAAGTAAAGCGCTTGATTGGAAAGTACGGTCAACTTTGCGCATTTAGCCATCGTGGGCCTTTGTTAACATGGGAGAGATAGGAACTAAACATGTTTTCACGAGATAAAAATTAATTAACTATATTTAATCGAATTTGAGCCATGATAACTTGTGAATGATTAAATTGCCTATAATACCACATCATTTTCATATCAAGTTTATCCTCCAAAATGCGGGAGTCGGCCTGTTTAATACGAGCCCAGCAGACGACTCAAACGGCAGCAGACGGCGTCGTCTGCAATGCAAGTGGAACGTCGCGATATTTTCCTCGCTCGTAAAGTGACTTCTCGTTGATAACTGGTGGAATGGCATTTTAAAATGTTATAATACTACATAAATATTAGCTTACTTGTCAATTAGGTATAAAAATCGACTAGGTATAGAATATTTCTCTGCAATAGGAGTAAAACGTCATGTCAATTCTTAGACCATGAAGTGAATCCTCATAGAGAACAGACGGTGACCAACCTTGTATTGTCACTGTTATCTTAATCATTCTCAATTAAGGTTAATTTCACGTCCACAACTCCCTTAGATTCCCTGGTACTTCAGATACTGCGAGCGGACATGCTTATCACACGGGCGACAATAATTGTGAGAAAAATGAATTTTGAGATACCTTGGCTTCGTTACTGATCTTACTCCGCACCGGAACGAGACTTTTAACGGCGGATAAATTTAACACGCTACTATCTAATTTACGTTCTGCATTGTCAATGTCAAGTGAGCATTTTGACAGGATTTACACGATCAGCACTCCATGTTTAACTGAGGCACTGACCATGAGGCACATCGTCAGTCAAATAATATGAAATATATGTAATATAATTATCTAAGATAAAATAATATGATTACGTACCGTGAGATATATATGGCAGCGATTAATCATTCCCGCTTTATCTCCAGAGACACATGTACAGCGGCACTAAATATAAAGGAACAATAGGTACTTGGTAATGACATCAAGTCTAGTAAATGAAATGATAACTTTTGAGATGATAAAATTTAATGAATGAAGCATAATGAAACAACTTACATTGCATAAGTAGAAAAAAATCATCACCCTTTCACTTGGACTCCACACTCACAATTTATGATACTATAAAATAACACAATAATTCCTGCCAAGGACAAATTCAATTGCCTATTGCTAATTAGTCATCACCTGCCTTAAACGCATACGGATTAATTATTTCACCAAAATCACATTGGAGACAACAATTCAATGAAATAAAAAGATGACACTTGGGGTGGCAACATTCACTGAATGAAGAATAATAAAACACTACACTGTTTATCCCTTCACTGGGACGTAAACAACCACACTTTCAAGACAAGAGCAATTCACTAGTCACTAACTTCACTTCAATTCACATAGATTCCACATTTTAATTTTGTCAATAGTAGAAACAATGGACTGATTGCTGTTATGTCTTCTCCAACACTTACTACGCATTTTTCACACTTTTAATACCATTCCATAATGTAATATCATACTAATCAGTAAACACAACAAAAATGAATGTAGGTGGAGGTGACACCTGAAGATGTCGCTTATGCGATGAAACCGGTCGTATTAAATAAAATCCATTGTAAAATTTACAAATTTTGTTTTGATTCTGTCAATATAGAATTTTTCAAAGTAACGCCTGATAATATCGAGTTCATCAATAGTCCACTTGATATGAATGAGAGATTTCATTTGAATTGAGCATGAAAGAGTATTAGTGAGAATATAGTTTGGAATTAGTTTTTTCAATTTTATTTATTTTGGACAATTATGTTATAATGAGGCCTATAGATATAACTACCCCGTAAAATGGCT
Organism: Pyrrhosoma nymphula; assembly: GCA_963573305.1. Lineage (NCBI taxonomy): Eukaryota > Metazoa > Arthropoda > Insecta > Odonata > Coenagrionidae > Pyrrhosoma > Pyrrhosoma nymphula. The sequence continues at coordinate 63,291,304 of OY754330.1, read as the reverse complement.
CCATTTTTTGTTTTTTTGTGAATGTCCTATAGAGGCCATTCAGTCGGAAAATCCGGGAAAAAGCGGGTAATTAGAAGCCATTGGGAAAAATCCGAGAAAACCCGGGAATTTCCTCGAGTCACCGGGAAAATTTTTAAATCCATTATCTTCTAAGGATTTGAAGCATTCTTGTTGAAAATTTCTAATTTCTCAGTTAGGAACTTTCTCCAGAAACCTTGATGTAATTTTTACATTGTACCTCTTGGCGATTGCATCGTTTTAGGAAAGCTTGCACAGCTGGGCTTTGATATACTTTAGATCAAAAGTACTTGCACTGATTAAATCTTTTCAAATGTCATTTGTACGGTGTCTCACGAATATTTTAAGACCCGAAAGAAAATAATCGATGGAGGGATTCGCGTGAAAACTCAATTTCTGTGTACTTGATGTCGTATTGTCGTATTATGTATTATTGTACATACATTTTCATTAAATACCTTTAAATAGAACGTTTTAAACTTTTTTCGATTTAATGCCACTTTATGGGTGTTTTCCAATTAACGACGCAAGTCTACTTGTCGACTCCGAACAACTTTTCTGCTTTCCAATTGTTCCGTGTCGCTGGGAGTCACTGACGCGAGTTGACTCAAAGCGATTCGCTTGAAAAGGAGAGTTTGCTATTGTCATGGTACAAAGTAGAGTAGATTCTGGTCATACCAACTATATCAGCTATACTTTTCTATTTTGTTTATTTATATTAATCATGAGTCAAAATGCGGAATTTTAAGTACGCACGAGGAAAATCGCTCAAAGATTTGCTTATTCTGTTTTGGTAAAACCAAAACAATGATCCCCTATACGGGAGGATTGAAAAAACTTGTTCGGGAACAGGTTGAATGTAATGACGAAGACGATCGGGTTCCCCTTGTTTTGTGCAGTAGTTGCAAACAAGATCTGTACCGTGTTACAACATCGAAGAAAAGACTAAGGGTGGTATTCATAGTCGCAAATTATTTGGCAAAAAATCAGCAATTCACGAATCTATGATTATTCTCCAATCTCTGATTATTTCGGCCAAGTATTCATAAACGGAAAAAAATCATTGATTCTAGAATCCGAGATTGGTGAATCTCTGATTATTGGCCTGGATCTATGATTCGTCAACTAACGATTGAATCTATGATTATTTGTACGTGCTATGAGAAATTCAAGGTACCTATGAGTTTTTTATACATTTTAGCTTGTTTATAAGTTTTAAATTATCCTAAAAATACCTCAATAAAGAGTTCCTTTGAAAATAATTCGATATTAATTTCAAATCGCAATTTTTACTCTCTGGCACACAATGATTAGTTCGTAGTTGTGATTTTTTAACAAATCACCATCGTAATATGGTCCATGAATATCGGCGGTATTTTGAAACCGTAGGTATGCGATGCGAAGTTTCTTACTCAAACATATTAATCTCTTAGATTGGAAGCGGAAAAGAAAGTTACTGGAAGACCTTCACTGCTAAGGATCTTGAGATCTTTAAAATTATTTTAAATGATTTCGTGAACATTTTGGTGAACAAAAAAACGGATGGCTCCAGTTCCATCACAGTTTTTTTAGACCTAAATCTCCTCTAGAATTATTCTTCTGAATAATGCTCGAAGGAAATAATAGCATCTCTTATATATCTCTTTGGAAGATGAAATGTTCCATTGCAAGCAAAATCCATCACTCCTGAGTATTTAAAGAGGTAAACGAAACGCAAGTTGGTTCCCAAGTAACTCAAGAAAGAAAATCTCCATTACAACTTATTTACAGTTTGAATGCTTTCCCCGATTGATCGAAACTCATTTACATATCTTGATTTACAGCTGTTCTTCAATACAACTCCTTTACAACTGCACTTTAGGCCTTTTTCAACTCATTTACAATGGGCTGCATTCTAACTGATTTACAGAATGAGATGTACAACTGATTTTCAGTAGGTATAGCTACTTCCAATGCACTTCAAATGCAAAAGTGATTTTTTAAAACATATTCACCTATATTTGTTCTATATATAACCAAGCTCCATTACTAATTGCCAACGAAGTTTAAAAAGCATCTACCCGGTATGTTAACCCCGTGGTTCATCCTTCACCCGAAATTTTGTCAAAAATGGAAAGCTTATAAATGAATCGGAGAGACTTTAGTTCAGCCAGTACACACTTCAGTGAGAACTTTGCACAGTTAATTTCCGTTACACACTATCTTATTTCTATGTGTTTATTGGTACATTCATCAATTTTCTCCTTTCATCATTTCCGCAAGTTAGTTATGTCTTGATTGAAACGTAAAGAAGCATGAGTGAATAGGAAAAAAATCTTGTTTATTCTCAGTAATATTGCATTTATATTCATACCTACTATGCGGCAATATAGGTAATTATCAGTAATTAATGCCAAATATCTGTTATCGTGATGTAATGATATCTCCCAGACGAGGGATTCCGAATAATTCGCCTCAGACACAAGTTTTACTGTTCAAGAAGTCGTTAATTATCTTTATTTTGCTGAAATAAAAAACGTGGTAAAACTCTCCGACAGTATTCTAAAAAAATATTTCAAACCATGAGCGTAAAAATGAAGTTTTGCCAAAAAAATTTGGATCCTGATGGGATCGAACCAGCATACATATACTTCCTTTTCTGAAGGTGGGTACCTTACCCACTCGTCCAACTCACGTCCAATTTACATCGGTGACAATATGCTTTTTATACATGCCTTCAAATTTGCCTGTGAAGCATTGCTTCGGATAAATTATTTTTGCAGGCTTTATATGGTTCCTGAGTGTCTTATTTACACGCGAAAACTATCACTATTTAAATATCTCCGTTCAGGCTTCATGGTTTGGGAGAGAAATAGTACAGATATCGTCAATTATGATAAATACGAAAGTGTCCTCTTCGCAATTAGAAAGTATTGAGGGAAATAATTCCATTAATTCTTATTAAGCGACCAATTGACGTTTGATAAGTATCAAGCACGGTATTAATGATTTATTGAAATGCAAAAATCATTAACGTAAGCTAAAATAAACCCTGTTGAAAGTTATTTAGATAGTGGGAAGCGAGAGCCCTTTCATCGATAGAATTATTTTATCGTCAATTTCTTCCATAATATGACTCGAACAGCCTACAAATTCCTTACTCAAATTAAAGCATCATAGCACCAATGTGTCCAGAATTGTTTTTTAAACATCAAACAACTATATAATCATAAAACAACAGGAAAAGATACGAGGTGTTTCGGAGACTGCATGAAGAATGCGTCATCGAAACTTTAATTAATTACGCTCCAGACCGTAGTTCATGGATCGTTGATTATTCACCCAAATAATCAATGATTATTTGACTATGAATACATACAAAATAATCAATGATTTTTTGACGACTATGAATACTTAAAAATCAACGATTGATGAATGTATGATTCATGAAACAGAGATTGGCCAACTGGAGATTTTCGAACGACTATGAATTGAAAACTATAATTAATCAGAGATATAATCAATGATTGAATATAATCAGTGATTATTGTGACTATGAATACCAGCCTAAGTTTGCCAGAATATTCCGAGCTTAAGCCTATCAAAAAATATACTAGATCAAATAGCCATTCTGTGTGTGACTATTGCATTAGTTACAAATGTGACCCTTCCCATAAACCAGTATTTGGAAACTTCGCAAAGGGTAATATTTTGCCTAAACAATAGAGTGTATTAGCCGACACGACGAATGTACAAGTTGTAGGTACGATAACAGGTCAAATTTTAAAGCAATTTTTAAATGATTGAACTGAACTTTATCTGGTCGATAAAACATTAATTTTTCATGTTAATTTTGTTATCTTTCTTCCATTGAATTTTATAATGGGTAATATATGAAATATTCCTTTCCTCACAATTCCCTATATGATTACGTGCATTCCGTCTCCTAACGTACTTCTGACATTTTTTCAGATAAAATACAATTACGTTCCATCGAAAGTCGTTTATTCTCATTGGTTGGAAAAGGGTTATCTCATAAATGGAGCTTAACTACGCGCTTGGAGAACTTGACTGAAACTATTATCAGCCCAGATTAAAGAAACTGCAAATCAAGTTGTATCATCTCTACTGACACGAAATTTAAATGAAAAATAAAAGCACTCCAGCCATATCGTTGTCTCAACCACACGGCAAACGTCAGCTAATATCAATTATTCAAAAAAGTTAATGAAACTCCTGTTAATAAACAGTTGTTTTCTGCAGATGATTTTTTTAAATAAAAATCAGTTTGTATTTTAGTCAAAGAAAGACATTGACAATGGCTGCAACTATACGCGTAGCTACAAAAATACAAAAGTTGTTTAGCCACATTAAAAAAATAAACTATCAACTAAGAGCCAATGTGTTAATAAATATTTTACCACAAAGCCGTTTCATTTCACATTCGCGAAAGCTGACAAAGTTTCAGCTGCTCCTGGAACAGTCGCTTACTGTACAGATCTTGAGAGTTTAATACAGTTTAATACACCAAAGAAAAGCGTTCTTTGTCTGAGTGGATCGAGCAAAAAAGTTTGAAAGCCACTGAACTATCAGAGTAAAGCCTGATAGTGAGCATTGATAATGGTTCATAGGTGCCATTAGAATTTACTGTTTGAAAAATCTTCCGGATCCTACCTTGCATCCGAAGTTTATAGTACCATAACAAACCGGAGGGGCGTTCCGGTCGCCACTAGCGATTCATTCACCGAAGGACACACTCCGTCCCATCACTAGTGAGTGCTATTTGTAAAATAAGGTAGGTGTGTGATGCTATGTAGACGCAAGTGAATATCTAATGTTTAACATTCAAAATGGTTAGAATCCTTGATAGAAACATAGAGAATGAGTAGTTCACACATGACGCGTCTAGGTCACCATATTAATGTGCTAATGAATTAAATAAAATCGTCTTTTACGGCAAACTTCTATGTTCACATTACCATCCGTGGCAATTTGAATCACTAGCTACGATAGTGAAATGCACCTGAAATTTTCAAGAAAAATTCTAACACTGTGATCGGATTTATAGATTTTTTGCTGCACTTAAGCGTCGAGATCATTTTATTTACTTAATTTTTGGCCCAATCGCAATAAGCTTAAGCGTATATTGCATATACGAATATTAAAACTAATTAATAAACAGGGGAAACTAATGGCAGATATCTCCAATTTAATGTGTGCGCGTTGCAGTTCAGTGAAACGTATTGACGTAGATATATATTTCATGAGAAGCCCTCTGCATCTTACAAGTTATATATACATGCTAGAAATGCGCTGAATTCTGGGTCATTACTAATTTTGTCTCTTATCCCCATATAATGCATAGAATAGAAAACGTATGGTAACTGATTGCGAAAAAACCGGGAAAACATCAGAAATGTACTCGGGAAAACCGGGAAATAGTCGGGAATTTTATTTCTGTAACTGAGTGGCCACCCTGTATAGAACAAATTTCTGGTAAACCGCGACGAAAACTTTACCTTTTTACTTGTAACTGAGACTGTGTGACGTAACGTAGTTACTTGCTTTAAAAATAATCCGGCTTTTAGAAGAAAATGCCTTCGTGATTTTTAGGTTACTAATAGAATGGGCAGAATAGGTTAGTGAAGTGGCTATAAAACTGGCTTCCCATGCCGAGACTGTATTGGCGGAGTCGGAGGTTGTTCTGCGGTATCCCGATAGACCCTAACTTGGTTGATAGGTGAGGGTACATCATGTGCAGTCACTATACCCACCGGGTGAGATGGTGGCTTTTTTGGCCTTTATCTGCCGATAGCGGGCTAATGCGGGTCCCTATCCACCTTTACTTCCCTCCATAAAAATAACCCTACTTCACATAACTCCTCATCCCCAATGGTGCAAATGACCTCAGCCATCTGGTTTCTGCCCTGGGAACGACAGCTGCCATCCGATCAAAGGACCCTTCAGGACGAAAGTACGAGGCTTTCGCCGACTCTGGGCCTGGCTAAGATTAGATTAGATTAGATTGTTGTTGGGGGGGCCTTCGTCAGGAGCCCGGGCACTTAGACCTTTCTTGGTCCATTGTGCCAACCCCATGCCTGTCTGCCACTTGCAGACAGGGGACAAGAGCACCTCGGTAGAGGTATGGAGGATTGGCCTCCCCCTGCCTCACCCCAGTACTAGGTATAGAGGATGTCCTCCCTCCAACCGGCTCGGTTTGGCCTGGCCTGGCCTCTCAGGCCTGCCGGTATAGGTATGGAGGGAGTATCATCTCTCCATCCATGCCTGGTTGAGGTATGGAGGAGGGTCACCCATCCAACCACCGTCCGGGCCCAACGTTGCTTAACTTCGGTGTTCTGATGGGAACCGGTGTTTCAACGTGGCTAGGCCCTTGCCCCGGGCCTGGCTAAAGTTCATTTTAGTTTATTTTTTACCTGCGAGGATACTTGAGAGACTGAAATGATATAGCAAGTGGACTGAAATATAAGCACATGTAATGTGTGCATCTACTTATCGTTAGTTTTCCTTCCCAAGTCATGTGGCATAGTATAACATCGGTCAATTTCAAACTTAAAAATATATCGTCCAGTAAGTTTCAATTTATTGGTCTTAATGTTCAGTTTTCGGGAACCAGTCGCCTCACCTTTATCTCCGGTATTTCAACGATCTCACCTCTTTTCAACAACTTCCTTACTACCAATAAAGAAATCTACAAGTAATAAAAAAACCAAATTTAAATAAAATATGAATTTAGCTATCAAATAAAAATAATAGTGTAAAGAAGAAGTTTAAAATTATAATAATAAAAATTTTACGGCGGTCATACATAAACAGCTGCATTTTACATATTTGTATGAATGCGTGTAAATTTTCGTGCGGGCCGATCACGCAAATTTCCACCGGGCGCGGGATGTGGATCTAGCTCACTGTTTGGTGGTCCGGGCTGGGCCAGGCGGCGGAACAAAAGGAGCCCTTGTATCCATTTAGATACGCGGTCTCCATCTCCTACCTTGCAGCGGAGCTCGAGACTCTCTCGACAGCGTGTCCCTTCACCCTCCTATCCCCACCATACAACTTCGCGGGAGGGATTCGTTCATTTCCAGAGCTTCCCTGCTCCTTCCCTCTCCAGCCTCGGAAAAAAATCCCTGAGGTGGCGTGAAATGTGAGTAGAAACAAAACAGTTTATATGAACTCCCTTCCCGAGTCAGAAAATTCCGTCTCAGGTCTCGAGGGGGGAAAACTCCTCCCGACTCGCGTCTACTACTTGTTTCACCGTTGCCTACCTCCCTCCCGCCGCCCCCCTTTCTCTGCTTCCTTTTTTTCTCTTATTTTTCCCACAACATCTTACGTCGGAAAGGAAACGGGATTGAGCAAGGGGATCGACGACAACACAAGGTCTCGAGGATTCGTCCTTGCCTTTGCCGGATAAAAAGAGATTCTGCTGTCGTCTCGGACCGCCTTGGAGCTACGACGCTGACGACGACTTTTGCGTCACAGCGGTTTTTAAAAAACAAAATAGGCGGTCGTCAAGGCCAGCGATTCTCAACCTCTGGTTCTCGTACCCTAAAAGGGTATGTTCTTGTTTGTTGGCTCAGGGGTCCGCGAAAAAAAGTTAATAAGAACAGAAGTAAGTGTGAAATCGCATAAAAATACAAATGACTTTTTCTAATATATGGGGTACTATTTTTGGAAGTGCGCAAATCAAAAGTTGTTTGGAACTGAAGCAGCAGGATTTCCTGGTTGTCTTCCTCGTTGTATCAACTTCTGTGACGACAGTTTCACCTGCGTTTCTACAGGGGTTTTCAGGTCTGAAGTCTGTCTCCTGAAGAAGGTCTCTTAAGACCTGAAGATTCTCACTGCAACGCCGGCGTAACTGTCGTCGCAGAATATGATTCAACGGGAAAGACAACCCGGAAATGCAACTGCTACAACTGCATACACCACTTTGCCGAAGCATTCATCAAGAGGCTTGGAACTGCTGGTTAAGGCTTTTAGAAATGTAAGCTATTTTTAGAAAACAATGCAATACTTAAAACAACCATTGTTGTGTTTGGGTAGGTTTAAGTATTAGTACAAATCATGTGCTATTTGCCATCGGCAGTTCCTTCTCCATGGTTTATTGAATATTAGTGGTGAATGTTGTAGCGAAAATAGTTTAAACCACGTAAAATAAATGACGACATTGGCAATGAATGTTGTTTATTGTAAATTTTAAGAAATGTGAAAAATATCTATGGAAAAAAATTAATGTTAAAATTTTACTCTTTTTCCACACGTGGTAAAATTATTTTCCTATCGTTCTTTCGCAGGTTTCCGCGGCGTTGATCAGATGATATCAACATTTTTCGGGTGACGTTCGTGTATACCCTCCGCCGCCGGATAGCTGGCGAAACTGTTGTGAACCTTAACAACATACGCGGGCATCACCCGAAAGATGTTGATATAATATTTTCTTAGCTTAATTTTTAACGGAGCTAAGAACCGCTTAAACTATAGCATTATATGAGCTCTTTGAGGACAGCTCTCTCCCATGAATGGAATTGGCATTCGTTTACCGATAAAAAAAATTAGCTTCAATGATGTAACCTTACGTAATTCTTTTTACATGTATGGAATAGAGTAATCAACCACTGGAACCTGGATGGAGGCTTTTTTGAATGTCAAAGGAAGTAAACAATCAGCCCACAACAAATTTTGTGCATATATGCGATATCTTGCAGTGATGGTAGACCATTGAAAGAAAGTTTTGGATCACATGACTTTTTTGCATTTTTGTGCAATTTATAAAGGCCACATTAAAAGCAATGCCTGCGATTGATGTGCATGAATATGGGTCATATATTTGAGAACGTGGCAAAGTTTTCTATAGTGAACTCTACTCATGTATGAGGAATAACTTGTATGCATAGTATATTCCCAATTAAGGATTCATGCTCTCCTACTTTTCTACAATCTTTTAACAGAACGACACGTTTCGCCGATTTACAATATAATAGTAATAATGTTTATTCCAGATTATCGTCAGGTTTAGGAGAAGAATCAGGTATTCTGTACCTTACGATGCCGTAAATCGTCGAAACACGTTGTGGTATTAAAAGATTGTAAAAATGTTCTATTTTAATTAATTATAAATACGGACTTTCAGAACCATTACGAAATGAAGCCTACAGCAGTAAAGTTTATTTCTTTTCGAACACATTTTTATTGTCCCTCGTTCCTTCCTTTCTTCGCTTTACCCTCCTTCATCCCACGCCATCTACTCTCATCCTCCCATATACTTTCATCCAGAGAAAAATAAATTGAAATAACTCACCTCCGGAGACCGACAGAACTATTCAATTTTTCTGCTCCCTTCCCTTCATCTTGTATTCTGACCGATTCGAGAGAAGAACAATGGAACGCAGGTCTTTCATCTGCTTTGCTCCCCCCTTTTCGCCCCCTTTTTAAATCGTCTCCTTCCCCCTTCCGTATTTTTCTCCCCCCATTCTCCTAGGACCCCAAGAACTTCTCCCTCCACTGTTTCTCCCGGAATTTTCTCTCCCAGATCTCTTTTCCAACCTGACCACAGCCTCAACCCGTTAACCTCTTCCCCCCTTCACTCCCATCAATGTATTTACTTTCACGCAAGACCCTGCCATTTTATTTTTTATTCAGAAATATATTTGAGAGCACACTGAGTGGAAACATATAAAAAACTCGTGAAACTTATGCACGAATTACCCGGTAATTTTTTACGTTCAAGTTCATGGATTGCGGCATTGATAGCTCAAATGCTGGTTGTGTTACGCGATCATTTTGAGGGCTAGCGGATATGACAGCGGTCTCTACCCATTTTTCCATCACATGTGACCCTCCTGTTTCCCGTCCCAGAAATTTAGATCATTCACAATCATCAAGTTCACAGAAATGAATTTTTACGATGGATTCCATAGAGTTTTGTATCTAAACTGTGCGGTTGATTCCCATGAAGGCTAGAGTACTTAGATTTTTTAAATTTAGTTTTGCATTGTCATTCGTATTTGGGAAAAGACATTTGTAATTTAAATATATCTTCGACAATATTAACGTAGTTGTGATTTCATTTCAAATTCTTCCTCTTTGCAGGTGAGAGTTCTTAAGCTGTTTACGGACTTCAGAAATTAAATCTCTGAGGAGATTGTGTGATGTGACAGGAGACACGAGAAAACTGCTTTTTCGCTAAAGGTCCACGACCGTTTATGTCTAGCCATTTCGGCTGGCCTTTCTGACAACGCGCTTAAGGTAGGTAAAAATTATTTTATTAGCATATTTAGTGTGTAGCTTGCCTCTGTAGTTAAGTAAACTACTTTGTTTGGGGTTTGATGGACGATCAAATTATGCTAGGAGTGTTTCTAAATAAGTTATTAAAAATATATGATAAATTAAGCTCGTAGAAAAGTTTCTTTACCAAATATTGCGCCTCAATGCGTGAATGATAATAACTCAAAAACTCATGATAATAACTCATAAAAAAACGCATAATAACTCAAAAACTGTGCATGAAACAAGAGTTACAACTTCAGAGCGTTTATGGAAGTTAATAGCGCGGTACAGAAGGTGTCTGCTTGTATTTAATAAATTAATGACGAAAATTCTGGACGTTATCGGTTATAGTTATTTATGGGAGATTGATTTTTGTTGATTAGCAACGTAACATTTTGATTTTTCTCCTTAAATTCTATCCAGTGATGACACAAACATTCAAATTCAATTTAGGTTATCTGTATCACATTATGGAATGACCAGTGTTTTAACTTTTCGTGTGCTTATATATGGGAGAGAAATGGATATCCACGGAATGGGGTTCTTGTTCACTCCTATTTTTAGTTTTAGAAAACGGTCAATTTTATATTGATTTCCTTAGGGAATTACAATAGGAGCTTTCCATTCAAGGTGTTAGCGCAGATTGGAACACATCAGTACTCGCGAATGACGGTGAATGGAACGATGTGCGCGGGCGAAACGTTCGGTAACCTGCAGATAGATGATATTATTTAGGTTCACAATATTCACGGCCGAATTTTTCTGTATAGTTTTTCGAATTCGTTCCAGATATGTATTTATAAACGCAAACCTTTTACTGCACTGAAATTAAAAACTTTCATTTTCCACGTTTGACTCATTTACCGAAAATAAACACATTGAACAACAATCGCAGATGCGCTTTTCGAAGTTCTTTTATGTTTAATGCATATCAACTCTGATCCCAATCTATTATAAAATGAGCTACCCCTTGTGAGCAAGGTCTAAAACGAATGGAAAGCAAGTTCCACTACTGTGCAGCGAAGTGAGCAGCGCACTAGAGCAAATGGAAAGATTTCAATGCACAATCTCTAACTTCATCCTTATTGAAGTTATTGGTGGCGGCCGATACTTCGTGGAATTCCATTGTAGGAAAAAGATTAAATACTTTGCACAATTCCACTGGAGGAATTTTTTTTTTGAGTCAACATGTTTCACTGCACTACAGCTGTCCTGATGATGCTGCAGTGCAGTTAAACATGTTGACTCAATAAACAAATTTCTCCAGTGGAATTGTTCAAAGTATTTAATCTTTTTCCTTCATCCTAATTTTTAATTTTGCGCGGAGTCTTACGGTTGTTCTTGCATCCTGTCGTTTCTTTTCGCGTCCTCCGATCTCGTTTTCTTCATCACAGCACATGTTCTCGTTGGTTACGAAACGTGTCGCCGCAAGACGATATGCAAATGCGGACGGGGGTTGTCTTGAATTGCTCCCGTCACCCATCGGTCGTTAGGGCGAGGCGTCCTCGGTGGAACAGCGGGAGATTCACCCGGTCGGCGCCTCCGCCGACGCACTCCTTCTCCTTCGCTGCGCGGTGAATGTCGCGAACGACTTTTGTTCATGTTCAAGAGACCATCCAAGAAGGCAGGGTTATTTCATGAATCCTAACGACTTCTCCAGACCGTCGTATAGCACGTTGCAACGCGCCTAACGTCGGTAAAAAAAATAGACATTGCAGGTGGGAAGGATGTTACGAAGATAGTGGTAGACTAAGTACGTGCATTACCATAATCGCTTAAGTTTAGGTTACATCTCCACAAATATGGAAAGTAGGTAATTTAGTACTCTTATCTCCTTTGTAAAAGCAAGTGAACACCAATGAATATTATTGCACTCATGTTATATGTAAAGGCGAGTGAAAACCAATAAAGAACAAATATAACAAAACGAGAAGTATTAGGGGTGATATGGTGAAATTTAAGCATAATGAAGCACTGAAATGACAATTTTCCACTAAAATAAATTTAATACGACCATGGTTTCGATGCACTGGATCGTCATCAGGTACATTTTTGTGAATGTACCTTTGGGAGTTGAACACATGATCCCAGGATTAGGTTAGGACTTAACCCAACCGCAACCGGGGCTGCCATTCGATCTTTAATACAATTTTTAAAAACAAGAAAGGAATTGTTATTGGTGGTAGGATACGAGAGAAAGTTGATGAAGGAGATTAAGAGCAGTTAACGAAATTAGATGGAAGACGTATGCATGCACATGAAACGGCATATATGTAAGATCCTACTAATATTATAAATATGAAAGTTTGTATGTTTGTTAGTCAATCACGCAAAAACTACTTTACCAATTGAGCTGAAATTTGGCATGTAGATATAAAATATATCTGTGAGTAATATAGGCTATATTTAAAAGCCCTAAGGGTTCTATATGACCCCCCAAAGGCCCCTCTGGTGGTCCATGCTCATTGGGTTCGGTGCAGTGGGTTTTTTTTTATTTTTAAAAGTACTTTCACTCAAGATAGAGGGCAGGAATTTTTTTTATTGGATGGTTGAATAAATTAAAATTCTGTGTCTGCCAATACATTTTTTATTACGTTTCGTATTCGTGTGAAAGACATGTTTTTAGCTGAAAACTCTCACATTTTCTCTGAAATCAACAATATCATATTTCCTTGGAAACCAACTATTTGATCTTCAAAAGATATTTACGCCACTAGCATGTAAATAACATGTTTTTCTGCAGGCCCATGATGTCACGTTGAAAGTATATCGGTATCAGAAGGGCCTGGAGTCCCAAGGGCCCCATGACGGCTTGCTTAGGTGAGCAATCGATACATTCAATGCATATTTACATGCTTATCTCATTCATGCTTACAACACTGTATCGGTGAATGCAGTTCCTAAAACGCGGTGTTAAGATTTTTAAAAATAAACATAAGTATTAGATTTGCTTTCGCCGATCAAATACTGCAAGAAAAATTATTCACGAACTCTTTCTATCGCTATTTTTTTCTTTGCTTTGTTTCGGATTTTGATGTTTGATTTGCGATTTGGAATTGTTGCTAGATTTCGTTTTTTCTCTTTACCAAACTTTGAAATTCGAACTTTGTTGCTTGTTTTGTGATTTCTTTGTGTGCTTTAGCAAATTATGATTTACTTTTCTTTTGTTGTTTCCACTTTAATCCAAACTTTGAAATTCGGATTTTGCTATTTCTTTTGTGATTTCTTTGTGTTCGTTAGCAACTTTTTATTTACTTTTCTATTGTTGTTTTCCCAAAAAAAGCCCTCTAAGCCTCCGAAGGCCCCCCAAAGGCCCTCCTGTTTGTCCATGCTAATCATTGGGTTTGGTGCAGTGGGTTTATTTTTTGCTAGCAACTGAAATAAGTCATTGAATGCAAATATATGTATGTACACAAGGGAAGCGATTGAGTTCATTCACTCAGAAGACGACTCAAAGAAGACCGCTCAGTATTCTTCAGGTTTTGTGGCTTTTGTATGTAATAAATTCAGTGTTTTTCACACCCGTTGAATTTCAACGGGTACCTTTATGTAGTATGACATAAAGAGGGGTAAGTAGAAGAATACTGGGTAAGCATGTATGAGGGAAGAGGAGAATTCGAAATTTGGACCGCTGCTACGGGAAGGCAGAAGGAATGGAAAGCGTTAGAAAGAATTATTCGTCAAAGTTTAAATATCGCCCTAAAATGGGGAAGTTATGATTTTGGATTGTCACAATACAAAAAAAATATAGCGAATAATGTTGGTTATGATCATGAGGAATAGTTTATTGACGGTTCCAGAAGTTTGTTACCCGATACTCTTACCGTGAATGATTTCAAGGGAATATTTAAACTGAAAAATACGAATGACAAAAGAACATACTCGGGAGATTTGCTTTGATCGACACTCGTTGCTTTGAATGAAGGAGAGGAAAAAGAATATCGTCGACGAAATTAAATTTTACCGATCTGAACCAAAGTTTGTCACGCAAGTCGCTTGTGGACGTGGCCTACGACGTAAATGTCTATGGAAGACAACTTGCAGAACTTTTAAAAGTGTCCGCTAGTTGCTTGCGGAAGCATACTGCTGCTAGTGTAAGCAGCAACCAATCCGGTTCGACGAGTAACTTTCCGATTGAGAATCTGTTCCTAAACTTTTTTCTACTTGAGGCAATTTTTTTCTCATACGACCACAACCCAAGGGGCGGGTTTGGGCGGGTCTTCACTCAAGCGTTTCCGAGAACTTTTGTTTCAACCCAAGGAGCATCGTCTCCCGCCGAACTTGACCTTATAAAGACTTGCTGGATTTTTCTTTCCTCCCCCCGCCCTCCCAATAAAAGAAAATCGCCTTTGTTTTTTTTGAGCGCAGATTTATGTTCAAAGGGATTCCAAACAATCCCCACTCCATTTTTTTCCTCATTTCACAATCGGCATCGGGACGACAAGGACGGATGGAGCGGAGAATTTGCGAAAAATGAAAAAAATAAGGAAGAAGAAGAAAAAGAGACGAAGAATGAAAGGAAAAAGACCAATTGGCGTTTTGTACACACGGATCTTCAATTGCGCTTTTTTTTTAATGCTACCGAGTAACTTTTGGGGGGGGGGGGGTGTTGTGCATTCCTTCTGAATGCCAAGTGGGAGAACCGTGTAGGATGATGAGGGGATGCGCTGAGGACAGGTTGACCGTCAGGGAACGGTGTGGGGGGAAGGAGAACATACAGTAGATCTGTATCAAGAGAAGATGAAACGGAGGTGAATGAGAAAGAGGCCGGGATAGCGAGAAAAAATCTCAGGAATTGTTTTCTCAAGATGTTCAGGTATTATACCTTTTGTCTCAAGACAAAAGTCTTTTTGGCTTATGGTTGCATAGTGAAATTCAGAATTTCTTTGATTTCTTTAGAGAATGAACTTTCATGGATGAACATTTGACATTGAGAATGGAAACTAATTACGTCCAGTATCTGTTTAGATTCGATTATCTTGCCGTAATTATTTTTATTAAAACATGAAACTATGAATGAGAGAATTGACTAGAGGTTGCACCCGTCTAGGTAATTAAAAATGAAAAGTTATTCAAGAGGTGAAGTCCAAGTACGTAATTATTCTCATTGGTTCACATTTGGAATCCAGTAATTGGTATCTGTAAATACTTCACTTTTGGGAGCATGTCTGAGACTACTTTTATTTTTACTTTAGGACGTTTGTTTATTACCCGTACTTGTAACTTACGTGGTGCGTGCTCGACGATTAACGGGTACACGAATAAAACCTAGACAATAACGATTTTAAGGATGAAATCGCATTAAAAATGCTAATAAAAAACACGGGGTACCTAAATTATGGGGTGCAAGTGTTTGGAAATGTTTGACTATGGGGTACACAAAAATTAACAAAAGTTGGGAATTTTCACTTGTTGATTTCTAATTCAAATTGAGTAACTTTTAACGAGGTCACTCTCTGATTACGGTCGGAATCTATTGTTTGGGTAATCAACAAGCCTTTAGATTTTGCGTGAAATATTTTTACTGAGGTGCGCAAAGAGTCAATGAGCAACTTAAAGGTTTTAAATGTTTTCAATGAATGGTTTACATTGTTTTTGAATAATTAAGAAAAAGGTTTTGTAATTTAATGAATACAGATTCAATTGGTATAAGCCTCAAGAGTGTGAATTAGGTAGGGACATCTTTAGTGAATGTATCCACAAGGAATTGATAAAAGTTGCCTTATACATAAAGTATTACTGCCGAGTTTGACAGAAATATTTTTTCCAGTCGGAGAAACCAAAGCAATCACTTAGTTAAACAGGAAGAGCGATATCTCTAGGGCTATAGATAGGGTAAGTACGAGTTGTGACGAGGTTGAAGTAACTTTCTCTCGTCTTTCGGCGAGCCTCGTCTCTCCTTTTGACACAAAATGTTCATGACGTTTTGTTGAAAAATGCTGTCAATTGACCAATGGTGAAGTCTGAATTACATTAAATACCACGATGTACTCCGTTTATCAAGGCTGTATTAATGAAATGGACCACATTATGTATGCTTGAGTGCATGTATTCAGAAATTATACCACCTTAAGTCTCAAATTCATATCATTACTACCAGATATGCCCAGTCTTGACTACCACACATAAATAGTTCTTTGTACCCATAGTTGTTTTTCGAATTTCTATCGGGTTTGCCAAGAACAGATGCATTGCACATGCCTCTACGTTGCCATCCCGTACGAGGTTGGTGGTTTTTGTCATTACAAAGTTATGTGCGTGCATTCAGAACTCATAGAAGTCGTTTCGGTAGTACTTTCTGGTCATCTCAATGGGAATATTCAATGTCATCTTACTTCTCTCTGGTAAGAGTAGAGTAGCTCAAGCCAAGATAGTTTCATCATGAAAAGACCACCACTATGCTCAAAGAGAATGAAGTAAGAAACAAGGAAGCAGTACGAGCAAACTTTCGCGTGGCACTCTATTGGTCAGCGGCTTATCTTTGGACCATCGGAAAAGCTTAGCAGAAAAGAATAGAAGCCTTAGAGACCTGGTGTTGGAGACAGATGCTGAAGATGAGATGGACTAATAAAAAGAATTGAATGAAGAAGTGTACAGAAGAAAGACTTTCGTAAGACAATGAACTAGGTGGATTGAACGCAGAGACAAAATAAAAGAGGAAAAAATAGAAGGGAATATTCCATGAGAAAGGCCAATGGATAAGTACATAGGCCAAATGAAGGGGATTATGGGAATGAAGAAATCCCAGCTTGTAATAGAGTTAGCAGTGAATAGGGAAGAATGGAGGGCTGCAGTTAGCCAATCTTAGGATTGAACAAATGGTGATGACGATGATCTTTTTTCTCTAAATGGAGTCCTATGATGACAATTTTCAGTGAAAATGAAAATAAAAACTGACATGAGTAATGATCGGCGAGTAAGTGGAAGGACTATGGAGCTACAATGAAAATGAAGTGTTGCGGCTGGCCAGGAAATCGCTCTGTTGTGGTTGGACGCGTTGCCTAGATGAAGTCGAGTTAAGTTGATTTTCCACATTTCCGGCGTTTTCCTTCTAATGTTCTCTTTGGTCTTGGTGGAGAAATGTTATAAGTGCCCTAATTTGCTGCTTGACATCTTGGAACGAATTAATGATGAATTACTATTACGCGCTGCGGTCAAAAGAAAATAAATTAATCACCACCATTTTTTAAGTTTGGCGGTGAGATTTTCCAGTCCTTTTCTTCTCTCAATTTAGAACGCCTAAGGACCACTCCTCTTCTCTTGGACTACAACCTTGTCGTGGTTGAAGGGCTTGCGTGCTCCGATGACCCCTAGAGCTGCACTGGCGGGAGCTTTGCTCCTGGTAGGGTCACCCATGCCAGATTGGTCGAAGGTTAGGAGACAGACGAATGGTAGTCCGCGCAGCGTCTGTACCTCAGTGAGGCGGCTACAAAAGGCGTCTGACCCCAGTGGGGCGGCCTCTGAAGTGATGGTGTCACGTAAAAAACACTATTGAGTAAGGCCACGGAAGACTATCTCAATTAAAACAAAAACCTTGAAATTATGGACAGTTCTCAATTGATAATGAATCCTGGCAACTACGGGACTCGGCCAAGAGGGCCGGGTGTCGTGCCCGGCAGCGGTGGGAGCAAGGCCCCTGCGGTCGTCATCACACGAAATCCTTGCTCAGACGTAGCAGCAGCAGAGGAAAAGAAGATAAAGAAGAGGAACGAAACTATCAGAATAGGCACGTGGAATGTTAGGACTATGCTGAGGGCGGGGAAGCTAGAGAATATAAAGCAAGAAATGGAGAGGGTGGGTGTAGACATCATGGGTCTGGGTGAAGTAAGATGGAAGGATGACGGGGATTACTGGAGCGGCGACTATAGAGTAATTTATAGTGGAGGGAATGAAAGTCAGCGCGGGGTTGCATTCGTAATGAATAGGAAACTCGGTAGAAAAGTAGTGTATGCAGAACAGGTGAGTGATAGGATAATAGTCGTGGAACTAAAAGCAGAACCAACGAATTTAGTTATAATCCAGGTTTATATGCCTACCTCTAATCATAAAGAGGAGGAGGTAGATGGGGTGTACGATCAGCTAGAGTAAATAATTGGTAGGATACCAGGAAGTAAGCATCTGGTAGTAATGGGGGATTGGAACGCGGTGGTGGGTGAAGGAAGAGATGGGCGGGAGGTGGGCGATTACGGGCTAGGAAGGAGAAACGACCGGGGCGAGAAAGCTGTGGAGTTTTGCCGCAGAAATAACCTAGTATTTACGAATACATGGTTCAGACATCATCCTCGACGTAGGTACACTTGGAAGAAGCCGGGAGACACAGATAGGTTCCAGATAGATTATATAATGGTACGTCACAGATACAGGAATAGTGTTAAAAACTCGCATACTTATCCAGGAGCTGATGCAGACACAGACCACAACTTATTAGTCATGAAATGTCGGGTAAAACTGAAAAAGATAAGAATGGGAAGGAGGGTACGAAAGTGGAATACGGAGGCATTAACTGGGGAAATGAAGAAGAAGTATCGGGAGAAGGTGGATGAGAGAATGGGTGAGGACCATGGAGTTAGATCAGTCGAAGATGAATGGGGAAGTTTGAGAAACGGAATTATAGAAGCGGCGAAAGCAACGGTAGGCGTAGTGAGTGCAACTAAAATTAGAAAACCGTGGATAACGAAGGAGATGATCAGGGAGATGGAGGAGAGAAGGAAATGGAAGAGCGTAAACTCAGAGCTAGGTAAGAGAAAGTACCGAGAATTTAATAACAGGCTTAGAAGAGAAACAAAGAAAGCAAGAGAGGCGTGGTGGAGAGAACAGATCGACGCGTTAGAGAAATACCAAAAAGAGGGAAGAGCAGATGCATTATATCGGAAAGTAAAGGAACTGACGGGTGGTAACAAGGGAAGGGGAATTACAACGATAACAGACAAGACGGGAAAGATGATCGTAGAACCGAGAGAGATCCAGGAGAGGTGGAAGGAGTATGTTGAAGAGCTCTATAGTAAAGAAACAAGGCCCAATAGGTTAGATATAGAAAGGGAAGACGACATCGACAGCGATGGCATCGGACCAAGTATCCTAGATAGCGAAATCGAAAGAGCTCTAAGAGACATGAAAAGGAATAAGGCGGTAGGAATAGATGACATACCTGCAGAGTTTTTAAAGAGCATGGGGAAGAACGGAAGAGGAAAACTTTTTGCGCTTATTCGTAGGATTTATGAGGATGGAGTGTGGCCGGAAGACTTCGCGAAGACTGTACTAATTCCTATACCGAAAAAGAGTAAGGCAAAAACTTGCGAAGACTATAGGACAATAAGCTTAATATCCCACGCGGCCAAAGTAGTTCTGAGGATTCTAAACAGAAGGCTAGAGAAGAAGGCAAATGAATACCTGGGTGACGACCAGTTCGGGTTTAGGAGAGGGACGGGAACGCGAGACGCTATAGCGGTGATGAGGACGCTAGTAGAAAGAAACCTAGAGTATGGGCAGGATGTTTTTGCATGCTTCGTAGATTTCGAGAAGGCGTTTGATCGGGTGGAATGGACGAAATTAATGGGAGTGTTGAAGAAATTAGGAGTCGATTGGAGGGACAGGCGTCTGATTCGGAATTTGTATATGAACCAGACGGCGCAGGTTAGGGTAGCCAATGGTGAATCGGGATGGGCCACGATAGGACGGGGAGTGCGGCAAGGGTGCCCACTATCGCCGTTGCTTTTTAACGTGTATTCAGAGGAAATGGTAAGGGAGGCATGGGGGGAGGAGGAGGTAGGAATAAAGGTAGGAGGGGAGCTGATAAAATCAGTGAGATTTGCAGATGATCAAGCATTAGTTAGTCAGTCGGCCAAGGGGTTACAGTCAATGGTGAATGCATTAGAGGTGCAGTGCGAAAAGTATGGGATGAAGATCAATCACGAGAAAACGAAAGTAATGAGATTTTCTAGAAGTAAGAAGGCGGGGCTGAATATAAGGGTGGGAGGGCAGAAGATAGAGCAGGTCGAGCAGTTTACGTATCTGGGTAGTATTTTGGAGGCAAATGGGTTTAGTGGTAAGGACATCAGATGCAGAATTGCGCTAGCTAAAGATGCATTTTCGAAGAGAAGGGAATTGATGAGGGGGGGTCTGAGAAGAGACGTAAAGAAGAGGCTGGTGAAAACTTTAATATGGAGCGTGGCGCTATATGGGTCTGAAACGTGGTCATTGCGAAGGGAGGATGTGCGTAGACTTGAGGCGTTTGAGATGTGGGTTTGGAGAAGGATGGAGAAGGTTAGCTGGTTGGCGAGAAAGACGAACGAGGAGGTATTGGATATGGTCGGAGATGAGAGGAAGCTTGTGGCAGAGGTTCGGAGAAGGCAGAAGAGATGGATGGAGGAGGTTTTGAGAGGAGAGGGCATGCTGAAGAGAGTGATAGAAGGGAGAACACTGGGGAAGCGTGGGAGAGGAAGGAAAAGGATAGGAATTCTGGACGAAATAAGAGGAGGTAGAAGATATGAAGAATTGAAGAGGGATCTAATAACTTAGGAGGGAAAGCGAGACAATTTCTATTAGGTTGGGATACAAAATGGGGACTGTCCAAGAACCTACCAATCAGCTGGTAGAATACTTGAATGAAAAATGAAGGACCACTCAATGCATTTATTTATGTGTCTTATTTTCCATTTCTTTTCCTGCTCTCTAATAGTTCTTCATTATTTCGCTTTGTATTATCCTCCTCTCGTCCTTTCCTCTTCCCCCTTTTTTATTTTCTTCTTTTCTATCTTGCGGACACCTTTGAAGTTTTGTATAAATCCTTTAAATGTAGCTTAATCTGGTATTATGTATTCCCCTATCCCCAACTCTCAAACCAATGTTTTTTCTTATTCCTTGGATCCACTGGTTGCCATTCTAAGTATTTTGAGCATGATTAAAAATTCATTTGGGAGTTGTCCGTCCTCATTATGTGACCGAAGAACCGAACTCTCCGTTTCCTAATCGTATCTGCTATCTTTTCGCTTTCTTTATTCTTGGAGAGGTCGTTATTATTCAGGTGCCTAAACTCATCTTTCTCCGTTTTCAGTGGTAGGAACATTTTCTCTGAATCTTTCTATCCTTCTTCTCTATCTCTTCTATTTCTCATGATTACATTGTGATTATACATACCTATGGTGGCGCATTTTCCAGTCTTGAGAATACATTTTATAGACAGTCCGATAAGTTAATAAATTGTACCTTGTTTTCCCGGACGTCTTTTGAACCCATGACTCATTGTCGATTGTATTATATATTTTACTGACGGTTCAATTTTTCCCGTGCTGTCCGAATGCAATGGAATGAATTTTAATGTCGGTCAGTATATCGTGACATGCTCCGGTGGGAATGTGAAAATCTCCACTGTGTCTACAATCGATTCCTACGCCCTTAAGAAAACTCTGTTTAACAGTCGGCAGTTAGCCACAATGGATACTTTCTTTCCATTTTTTTGTCCTCCGAAAATTGCTGAAAGATAATGCAGTCCTGATGGAGCACCTAGTAACATCATGTTCCCATCCCAGTTTCACGGAAACAGTTACGCTGACCATTGTAATAATCTCTGAAAGTGGTCATGAAAACACTCAAAAAACCGAAAAAAGACCATGAATAACATTAAAATTTGCTAGGGACTGTTCTTTTTTAGTTAAGAGAATTTTCTCTGTACTCATGCTCTCTATCTCTTTCTACTATTTTTTTCTGCCGTGTCGGCGATAATCATTCAAGGGGATGTTATTAACAGATCATTGCTTACGCCTAAATTTCAACTTACATTCGAGGGTATGTGGACTCCACGTGTTGTGTAAAAGAAGTAGAGAAGAATTGGAGTTAGATTTCTTAACGGGCGTTTCAGCCGTGTTAATTAAGTTAAGTACTTAAGGTGGTTCCACCGTAAAATGACTTAATGTCATTTCATTCACATCGTATCTGCGTATAGAAAAACGTGTTCACTGTTTGATGTGAAGATCAAAACCTTAACTTCTCTTATTATTTTTTTAGCAAACAGAAAATGAAATTGCATGGTCTTAAACGCGATAATGGGAAAATGGTGTTTTATAAATGTAGGTGATATAAATGCAAAAACCCCGAAAAACTATATATCAGAAGGGAATTCTCTCAATAGATTGCCTATAAAGAGTAAATTTAAATGGTAATAAAAATTTAGGCCAACCTATCATACTTTATGAACTCATAATACATTACTGTGACAATTGCTGCCTGAATGCTTTAATTTATGTGGAAATAACGCTGTAATCAGTTCCTATGGCTGGAAAAAGTGTGAATTAGAAATAAATAATGTCAACCATTTCAAATATTTTGTACTGTTTCTTTGTTTCCTTATGGCTAATGTTTTAAGAAAAATAGTAAATCAGTCAAAGTTTTGTCAGTGAAGGCAGTATTATTTAAACTATGCATACGAAAAATTGGAGTTTGGTATTTGTTTCGACTCGCACAGAGCTGCCATGGAACTTCCTTAAGTAAAATGTCTGTGTGGACCTGAATCGCACTTCCAACAAGAGGATTCCTTCGAAGCGACGGAGCGAAAGAGAGTAGGCGGGGAAGAAGGGAGGAGGAAGGCCGCGCGTGTGGGAAGGTCGAGGAGAGTGAGACGTTCACCTGCACGGAACGAAGGAGTGTCGGTTGTCTCTCTCCTTATCTCGCCTAGTCTTCCAGGTTGGAAAAATTATACGGGTGAAATAAAAAAAATCATATTCGTGACGACCTCTCCCCCATATACACCGAGGGCACGAACAACCTGTTATGCCCAGCATCCGCGATCTTTGAAGCTTCTATTTCTCCCTTCCCTCTCTATTAATCTGGCACCCTCGCAAGCACCCTAGTTTTTTTTCGCGTCCCTTGGAGGAGGTAAGGGAAATACCATAGATTAATGGAAATTGTTGATATAACCATACAACAGGGTATGTACAGTGTAGCCAAATTGGTTGCTCTGAGGTCTGTCAATTGATGTTTATGTTTAGAACTCGAAACTTTTTAAGTTACCGATTTCAGTTAAAGCGTCATTTGTGGTGCATGATTAGCTTATTAATTGGAGTATTTTTTCTTTCTCATCGGATTGATACCTTTTCCTGCGTGGTTAATGTAAATGATTTTGGCTGCATGGATAATATGGTTTTAAATTGTCGATTAAAAATGTTTTTATTTCCATTTTGTATGATTGTGCTATTGGACTTGTAAAACAATGTGTTTAGGTAAGCAGTATGTTATCAAAGTGTACGGTATGCAAGTATAATTATTGAAAACTCAGAATAAGGTTGTCCACGCCAAGTGCAATGTAGATTTATATTTTTGTGTTTCTTTTCTTATTTTCCTAATTAACTCGTTATGTTTCCTGTCATGAAACTGCGTAGTAATTATCTGTGCATGTTTTATGTGATAATTATACCATTGGCCCAGGAAAGCCTATGATAATAACATCAATTATTATTATATTTGGCGAGTTAAAAATGTTTTGAGTTGGTGTAAAAGGAATAATTGTGGAAATCGCTCAGTAAGGCCCAACATGGAGCATTGATTCACGGCTGCGAAGAGGAAGTAACTTCGATTTGGAGCAAATCTCCTAGTAACTTTGCTTATCCGGCAGTTATCAAGCGCGACGCATTATTTCGTCCTTCTTATTGGAAGACTATAGATCATAAATAATAGTAAGGGGTTTCACCGAGAACATTATTTCCGAGTTATCTGAAAAAGCCATTTTCTATAATCCTTGGCCATGGCTGAATATCGACTGACCAGGATGAAAGTTACCAATGTAAGAATAAGGAAAATTGCGTAAAAAAGAAACAGCCATTGTTGCCTTCAATTTGTATAGTCTGTGTGTACTCTGCGACCATACTGTACAATAGAACAGGGGGGGGGGTGCAGAAGCCATTAAAATGCGTAATTGGCCATAATGAGTGCATCAATTGGGCACCATTAGGCTGGAAGAAGAGGCAGTAATAGGGATCACGGTGGCGTAATTATTTTCCCGAAAGATGAGTTTCCATTCCTCCAATGTAACACTGATCCTACCTAAGAAAGGCATCTGCATCAGCGTTATTACTGTGAGCACTTTATGGAGTACTTTGGGCTTCAACGGTCCCCTTTTCAGATAAAAAAGTGGAATGCTTTATTTTTATATTATTATATTATATTAAATAATATAATATAAATTTTAAATATTATAATATATTAAAGTGCATTTTATGTTTTCAGAATAGATGCTAACTTGGTCCATTTCGCGTTTTGTATGACATCAGAATATTCATTTCTCATATGGCGCTCTGGTAAACACGACGGTGGCAAATGAGAGCGGTCGGTGTTAGGCTCATATTACTTATGCAACACCTGTA
Organism: Pyrrhosoma nymphula; assembly: GCA_963573305.1. Lineage (NCBI taxonomy): Eukaryota > Metazoa > Arthropoda > Insecta > Odonata > Coenagrionidae > Pyrrhosoma > Pyrrhosoma nymphula. The sequence continues at coordinate 63,266,672 of OY754330.1, read as the reverse complement.
CTCGGTTATACACGTACACCTTGAATGAAGAGCTTACAGTTGACGTGCTTTCGTTGAGAACGTGTATTTAACGGCATTGTATTATTGGTTGTCGTCGTCTTTCCTTGCAAATGTTCTTACCCTGTTTAACCAACTGTATCTGGAGACCTGGCGCTCGATCATTTCCAAGCCTGGTTATTAAGTAATATTTCTTGACAATTAGCCATGGTAAACAGATAAATATTTCGATTCGCAGATTGTTAACAGTTTCAAAGTATGAAAACTGCTTCCAATTGTGGAATGTAAACAGAGGTTGAATCAGGAGATATTGGCAAATCGTTATTGATTATCGTGGGTTTGATGAGAGTTTTTATTGACCACTCTTTTGTATTGTTTTTTTAATGGAGAATTGGTCATTTAAAAAAAAATCAATTTTCTCTCGCCAACGTTTCAAAACTTTATTGTGTCATCTTTCAGACAGTTTTTTAAAAAACTGTCTGAATTGGTTATCTAAGCGTTCCACCTCAAGCCCTGAAGATGACACAATAAAGCTTTGAAACGTTGGCGTGAGAAGAAAAGTGAATTTTTAAAAATGACCTATTCTCCATAAAACAAATAATATTATCATGGGTGAAATACAGTGTTCCTGAATTAATAATTAAGCTCTGAACTCACTGAGAAAAAGTAATAATCTTGCTTATGACCTCGTGAATCGGTATAAATTAAAAAAAGGTTGTTTGATTTTTTCGTACTTATTCCCAGTTGAACACAAGGATATCGGTTGCTTTACTCATTCTGTCCAGTATTTGAAGGTAGCGTTGGTTTTACGTTTTCATCCAATGCCTCAGTACTAGCGTTCTGCGGCCAATTGAAACTCCTGGAGAGCATAAACACTGTACAAATTCGAGAAAATACGTTAGTTAGTGGTAGTTAACCTATCCATATTCCGTTAGACCATCCCACCTTAAAAACTAAAAACGGTTAGTTGAAAGAATTAAAAATATTAATGCAGGAAAGCATATGAAGGATGGAAGCACAATTAGATGCAAAAATGGAGATTTTTCTTTCACATGCATTATCGTGATTGCTGGAATGTCCAATTTTTAGTGTTCTGATTTATTGTATGAATATAAGACCCGACCATCTATTTATCATGTGAATAATTCTCTTTTCTAAGTTAAGCAGCTAAATGACAGAAGCAAAACTATGGCCGTTTTCCATTAATAAAAGGTTTATTGAGATTAGTTTCGATGTTACTAAATCATCTTTAAGTACTATATATCTACTACACACTTGAAGATGTTGTAGTAACATCGAAACTAGTCTTAATTAATCTTTTATTAGTGGAAAACTGCAACTATTTTGCTTTTCATTATGAAACGGTTACACCACAACACACCTGATTCTGTATTTCATGAACATCTTAAGTTGAGAGTTAGTAAAATATTCCTGACCTCTTAGCCGAAATTAAGTATTTTAACTAAACCCTTATTAATAATCAAACTAACATTTATCCAATGTAAAACAATGAGTTGAAAACTTAACAATCTTTATACTGTGGTGTGGTGGTAAAGTTATCGTATTTTAATGTTAGGCATTTCTTTTACTGGAGCCTTAACGATAAAAAAAGAATTTTTAAAAATTGAACTCATTTTTGGAGGAGATGATTAATAATTGTGATGTTCCTGAAAAAAGAATCACTACCGTTAGCCAACTTGCTTGTAATTGATTAAATGTTGCCATGTTCCGGAATAATTTTTACACCTTAAGACAGTTTGTGAATGAACTTAATGGATCAAAAATGGAACCCTGAATATAATCTAGCTGGAACTAGTTCTCCGGAGAAAATGGTGATATTGGCCTCAGTGCACGCATTTGTGTTAATCCCGAAAAATGCCGAAATGAAGCTCCGATCGTTCGGTGGAACTCTTCATCCCTTCGGCCGCTTGCAAACGCGGACATCGTTGGCAATTCTTTTCTCATCTTGTTTGTATTTCTCTATTAATCTCCTTTGATGCGTCAACGTTGGTTTTTGTTGAACCTGAGGATCCTACAAACGATTGAGTGCACAAAGAGGCCTTTATATGGATATAGCCCCTTACAAATGAGAGATACCTCTTCGAAATAGTGTACACTTTTTCATTATCATTCCAAATAACGGAGGGATTTTGGTAATGACGAAATGTTATCGTTGTAGCCTGTCGATGGTAATTATGATAAGTGGTTAAGATCACGAAGCGGTCTCTCGTATCTGATATGTCTCACTGTTAGGTCTCCAAATTTAGCTCGACAATTATCAATTTTAATGGCTACTGGATTGTATCCTTGCGTTAAACCTTAGTGGGGTTGAAGTGTCAAAATAAATGAACTCATTTGGTTTTCTTTGAAATTCTTCACCAATTCCTGGACCATATTGATTTTTTATTGGAAGATTTTCAGTGTAAATTGTGCAATTAAAAATGTATCTACTACTTCAGAGACAGTTTTCTTCCGACGAATCAGGGAAACGTAATCGTTTTGGAGCTTAAGAATGACGGAAACGATTGAATATAGTGATTCCAGATTCTGCAATGATATTGGATCCCCAATGTATAATAACTGTAGAAGGGAATTAGATTAGCGTGGTGGCTGTGGGACTAACGTCCCATCCCGATGGCTCAGCTTAAAATGCCGGACGATACGGATATTTTTCAGAGGAATCCCGATTCCTTCTTGTGTACTATGTGGAGAGCACTTCAGGTAAAGTACTCCGTCAGTTGGATAGGTACCCTCAATTGTGGACCTCTTGCCGCCTTTCGCTTAAAGTGGGCTGACGCCGGTTTTACCAGGTTTCTTTCCGCCATTTCTCTCTGCACTCGCCAAATTATCATGCCCTTGCAAACCTATCCACTCGTCCATCCTCAATGCTCAAATGACTACATTTATTATACCGCTCGCCTCCCCTAACAATCAATTACGGAAAAAAGTGGGTATGTAAATGTAACTGTGCCAAGACAAAACCTAAAAATTATTGCGTACAACGAACAAAAATCGGCCGGTAACACGCACCCATGACTGAGAAAAGAGGTGAGTTTTTTCAGTAGGGATAGTTTCTCTATTTTAATCATAGAGATTGTAGGAAATCAATCAAAACTTGTTTTAGCGGCCAGTTATTTTTACTTCACCGACTACGTTTGCCTGGAAAGATCTAGTTCCTTATATAATAGCACTGTTGGAGTTTCGGTGGACGTGTCCGAAAAGACCTCCAGAATTTGGAGCCGAGATCTTCGCTCAATAGCCCAAAGTTCCCACTAATCAGGGTATGTGGGCAAGGGCTAAGGTCATTTCTGCTGTTTAGGACAGATAGGTATTCCGGAAGAGATATGATTTCCTCGGTTATGGAGGAGGAATGAGGAGAAACCCTTCGTAGGCATTAGCCCACTCTTCACTGAGGCGTCAATGTGTCCGTGATTTAATTTTTAATATCAGGTTTGTAATTTTAGTAATTCATTTTATTTCCGCCATTACTCAATGATCAGGAGGAATAAATATTTTCTCAATAATAAATGTTTGTTCATAAAGGGTTAATGCATATATACCAATTAAGCAGTTTCTTTTCGGAGTATACACGGTCAAAAGAGCTATATTAATAGTGCTAGCCCTAGGAAAGTGGCTGTTTTAATAATATTTTCCCTACTACCATATCCTTGAGTGCGTTTTTTGCATAGATTATATTCATGCATTAGACTAGCTCTCTCGTTATTATGGCTTTAAATATTCCTCCTCTTGAGTCTTCCAGCTTATTCTCACAACCTTGGTAAACCCTTTACTCTCTCAATACTCAATATTTTCTCATAAGTCTGTTTCACTATTCGATTCACATCCATTCTCTTCACATGGCAAAATCAGAAAAGCACGCTCTTTTTAGAAATATATATCAATTACCTGAGTATCATTCATACCACATTATTTCATGGCCTAAATCATTCCTTACCCTTATTCCCACTAATTTTACATCAAAACTTTCTCAGGTACCCCATGCCCACTGATTTAGCCTAGGAGTATACATGTCCTGGCATAATTTTCAGCTTCTTCATTGCGTGTTCAACTTGATTTTTATTATTTTAATATTAAATGTTTCGTCCATTTACATTCTACTGCTCTCTGCCTCTTCTTAGATTTTTTATTTTCTGGGTTTTCATACAAACTATCTACTCCATTTATTTTCTTACCAGTGGTCAATTCCTAAAGCCTATTTTCACTGCCATACGATAAGCTAATTAAATGTATGCATGTAAAAAAAATAAAACCTCAAATGCGATCTACATTGGTGGTTCCTAAAGTGGGCGTTACCGCCCCTTGGTGCTTTAAGATAGGAAAGGGGGGCGAAAAGAGACAAGGAGGCCGGGTACTGAGCAAATGGTACCATATACGTGCATGTCCTGGGATGAATCAACTATTAATTTATTGGATTTGAAATAAAAATTAATTTAATTATTGTAGTTTTTACTTTATTTTTATGATCTTCCTGATTTGGCCATGTTGTTTATGATTTAAAAGCTTTCGGTTGGGGGGCGTTGGGTATATGGTTGTGGATCCAAGGCGGCGGTTGCTCTAAAAAGTTTGGGTAACACTGATCTAGATGGATATTCAGGTTTACTCCCCCCCCCCCCCCAAATTACGAGACTGGCCACTACGCTTTTGGCTAAATGAGGTATTCGCGCAGATTCGTCTCCCTCTCGTTACTCACGTACACACAAATCCTCGTACCGGTGGGCGGTCCTTTTTTCATCTATCCTCACCCATATCTCTCTCTCCCTCTCTCTCTCATAAGCCCTTTTGATGCCTTAGTGGCTGCCCCTCATTTCGATGAGCCCGACGACACACCGAAGCCCTCCCCCTTCCCCACTACGGAGACCACCCTATAGCCTCGCCTCCTCCTCTTTGTCTTTGTTCTCCGCCCGCCGCCGGAGCGGGTGGCACTCGGGTGCAGGCATAAAACCGTCACCCTTGACGAGGACATTAAAGCAGACTTGACAGGATGAAGGCCCCGGCCTATTTTACGGATTTCCGCGAGGAGTTCTAAAATCCTCGCGGGATGCCTTCGAAAGGCAGACAGGGTTATATGTGTAGCGGGAGAGATAGAGTGAGATAGAGGGCCTGATAAAGATTCTGATTGGAAGGGTAACGGCCGGCATAAATTGGTCAATCGATTCGACGGATTATGGGTTAATCACCGGGGAGAGAGGGATCGTTTCCCATTCGGTTGGTTCCCATAACTAACTCTTAAGCTTTCTCAAATTGGTTGGAGTGAATTTTGTTTATGTACAGATTTGCGCGAAAACTTTGCATACGTGCTCTCATTAGTGATATGAATAGATAAAAGTGCATCATACCAATGCAGAAGCATTTCATCATACCAATTTGGCTTTTTGGCAATACAATGCTATTTTGGCACGTAGCCTAATGGCACATTACATATATTTCGTTATAATTCGATTACATGTGTACACATATTCTTATAAAGGTGAAATAATACATTTCTTATTAGTATAACTGTTGCTAGCAAATATCAAGGTGTAAAACCGAGTCCAATACTCAGAACAACATGTTTTAATATAAGTTCGTCTAAGTTTTGAATACTGCGCCAAGAACTCAAGTCATAACATGTTTTAATTATGGAAAAATATTTAAAATAGAATTTTGGAGTTTTTCCATTATGCCTGGATGATAAGTTCCAGCGCATAAACAGATGCACTTAAATAAAATATGGTCTAAGAATTTTGGTTTCGACTTAAAAAGGTCATTAAAATGTACACTCATTGAGCAACGATAACCGCGCCAGCCACCTAAAGGGATAGGATTTTGAACTGTGTCCTCGCTCTTTGAAAGCCTTATTTTTCCCCTTTCGGCCTTGGATTCTGCCTATTCACGGTGGGAATGAAGAGAAAAAAATAATTTATTTTCCATAACTGTCACATACGAAATTAAATATCTTGTTCTAAGTCGAATATCTTGTTTTCTTCATCAACAAGGTTAGCTTTGTGTGGCGTCGGACGTCAATGACTTGACAAATCTAATTTTCGTCTAATTTTTGTTTTGTTTCAGGTAGGTATGCTATTAAGATGGGGTTAAAATGAATCTTGTTAAATGCTTCCTCCCATTCTATGTAGTTGTGTATTTAATAACGAGGACTTTCATGCAACGAAATTGTTAAGTATTGCGATATTCCATCTAATATTAACAAAATTAGCTTTATTTGTGTAAATAGTTCCCAAAGTTTTTCGACTGCCGTACCTACTCAATGGGTCATTCATCTGACTTGTACCCCTGACACTTGCTTGGAAAAAAGGTACTCAGAATTTACATTTTTCATAGTTTTAAAGCCTACTTTATTCATATTCAAAATTTTTCGTGTACCCCGTGCCACTGAGCACGTACAGCATTCTTTTACTTCAGTTTGAAGGCTTCTACTCTAATGCGCCTTACCATGGAATCCAGGCTTTTTCTGTTAGTGGAAATGTACTAAGTCGAATGAAATATTTAGATTGAATTTTAAGGCCAAGTATAATTCTAACTATAACTGTAAAAGATACTATTGAAAAATATCATTGGTCCTATGTGGCCGTTCGCGCAACCATTTGCGACACAGTTAAGGAAGGAGAGATATTAGAGTTAACTTTAATAGGCATTACGCTATTAGAGGTGATGTTACCTGATTGTATTCGTTACGATTTCCCACCGTGGTAAAAAACATCATGTACGTAGAATATAAATTCAATATTTTTCGGAATAAATTTTGAGGCATGGGGAATGATATTATCCAAGATTTATAGAAGAAGATACCTTTATGATTCATTTTGTAGCATTTTGTGCCATATATTGGACGGCGGACGATGTCACTGCTGAATGTTTTAATCAAACCTATCAGTATTAAGTCATGTAAGATTTAAGGCTATCCCGGTGGATGGAAACATCACCCGGATGGGAACCCGAGAAATCTACATCACAAGTAGTAAGTCATGTTTAGTTTCCAGATAAAAGCGTCTCATCTGACGGAAAAGAAAAAGTTGTTTGCTTTTATCATATCTAATGAAGAAGAAAAAGTTGATTACTTTTAGCATATTTTTGTTATTTCGAGTTGTTACCGGCTTTCATTTGATAGATGGATCCGTCATCTTATCTTGATAAACCCTTCTAAACTCTTGCAATTAGTGATGACCGAAGAAGATTGGTGTGTTGCTTAAGATCTGAAAATACTCAGTACATAAAGTTGGAAATTTCCTTGAAGTACCTTTTCCTCCCGGGAATAACTGGTCTAATTTAGGTATAACCCTGTTACCTACTGCGATGAATTTTCATGAGACCCCTCTTGAAACACCGGCATTTTTTAATAATTAATTAATTTTTTTACTGTTGACATAAAATTCTGAGTACTATATCTAGGTTTTGATGGACAACGGCCCACCGCGATGTAAACACCGGTTCCAGTCACCGAAGTTAAATATCGTTGGGCTCGGCTCGAATTTGGAGGGATGATCTACCAATTTGTCCGAGTGTATTTGCCCCTCTTTAAAAGTGGAAGACAGTAAGTGTGAAATGACATTAGCCTTCCGAAGCACGTTAAACGGAAATTCTACTACTATAAGATCACTAAGATAAGATCATCTAGGTTTTTATTGCCAATTTCAGTGATAAACCTACTGACAGAATTGAATGAAATAAATTGCGATTGGAAGTATGACACAGGTATTTGATTTGACAAATATTTAGTGTGATTGTTGGTCATTAATAAATAATGGAGTATTTCTGTGGATGCCTCATTACTCAGACTAATATTTAGCTAATACTAAGTTTATAAATTAATCGTGAAACCTACTCGGGTTCTTCACCAGGTCGTTTTCTCCATCGCTGCCGGTGTTTCGTTGGCTGAATGTATTCCAGCCAGAAGACTCTGAATGAATGATTTAATTCAGCCCTGAAGGCGATGGTCGACTCAACTATCAAAACTTCGGCAGGGATGGAGCATTTGACCTGGAGGTGACCCCGAGTAGACTTTACAACCGGCATACGCCGGGAAAGCATCAGATCTTTCTTCATGGATTAATCCTTTTTTGTGCATTATTATCGAAGTATTCAAATCAAGTAAAATAATTTGCAATGTAACGCGGTGCAATTAAAATCTTACCGACGAAAATGACACCATATATTGTAAGTAATTGATGAACTATTTGGCATTAAGATGGTACAATCATCATTATATGTTGTGGATTTTCCTCAGAGAACTTGTTTAGTTCCTATACGAAAGGATGATAAAAGTACTAGGTATACATCTGTAAAAAACAACCTTTTACAACGGTCCTAAATGTTTTGTTTTGAGGATTTATCCATGCATCACTTGTCGTTTGTCCCCATCTGTAATGTGATAACTCTTCGGCGAACACTCCTTTCTATTATTCACGGCAGTTACATGCTGTGGAAGAGCCGTTACACGGTGTGGAATATAAAGATGACAGGATAATGAGTGGAAACCTTTACTGTCTGCATCCACGGCTCTTGTGGACTCACTCCATGTGTATAATAAATATTATCTAGACAGAGAGATTCCGAGTTTTCATGCAAACCTGGAAAAAGCTCGGCTTGGAAAAGCATTATAAGTGTATTGCGGGAAGCCTTTGGAACCCCTCGTGACCCACATCGATGAAAGATCAATGGCCCATAAAACGTGGGTGGAGGCTAACCCTTAGCGTGGAAAATCCCTTTTTATCTTCGCCCACACGCCGGAAGCTGATCCTCTTCTTTCCTCCCCCCGTAGTTCTCCCTTCCGCTGTTTGTTCCTTCTATTATATGAATTTTTTGTTTTCGTATTCTCTTTAAATACAATGGAAGGGTGGATTAAAGGGAAAGCTGATATTTATAATGGTTAGGGCCTCGGAAAGTTTTTTTTATTTGTTGAACTACAGCTTATTCTTGCAACCTTCCCCAGACAGCTAGGATTGGCGGGTGGCATTTAATTTAAAGAAAGGTAAGGCCAACGTTAAAAAAGAATTCCTTTGAACGTGAAGGTAGTTTTAATGGTGCATCATTTAAATTATTGATGTAACGTAACAATGAAAAAGACATTTTAATGAAGAAATATTTAACTTAAATGCATGAAGATTACCTAAATGTTAGGGGTGAATATTTTTCGTTTCCTTTTATTAGGTAGTTAACTGCGCTGGGAGAGCAATGAGGAAATAAATAAGGAAAATATGTGCATGAATGATGTGGTATTTACATTTGGTATGGAAGTTATTGATGAATTTATTTTGGTCATTGGGTACACGATGTTAGTGACTATTGGGTTATGGCAAATCACTTTTCATCTTCGCCCGAGGGATATGAAACGGATCCTTCCTCTTAATATGTCTCTCCTTCGCTCTATGCATAAATCTCTGTGTAAGCCACATACTTATAGACAAACAGTCCATCGCATTCCTGGGAAATCTCTTCCGACGCTTCCCTGGCTGTGGGGGATGTCGGTGTGATTTGAGATATTTATTTATTTATTTAAAAGATTGTTCACATACATCAGTAGCGTCAATTTATGGTTAAACATTTAACAATTAACATTAAAGAGGACAAAAATACAATAACAGCATAAAAATCAACAACGCAGAGCCCAACATGGAAAGGGGAAATATTTAATTTGTTGACAGGTGGGATAAATGGTCACATTGGGTGGTGAAATTTTCACATGATAAATAAAAAGGATCGACAGTGTGAGGGAGTGAATATAGAAGGGAGGAGAGGCGAAATAAAAGTGAGCGCTGGGTGAGTGATATCTTAGGAATAGGGAGGTGGAGTAGTGAATGCGTGCGGGTGGATCGAGCTGGTATCCTAAAGTTGAAGAGAGAAAGCAGTTCAGGGCAGTCAATGGTTGAGTTAAGGGTATTATGGAGGAGTTTTAAATCAGTTTTAAGTATGTGGTTTTGGAGGTTAGAAATTGAAAGAGAAGACAGAACAGCATTTGAGGACATGTTGCGGAAATGTGGGACTCTGTGTTTTGACTATTTTGACAAAGAAGTGGGGGATGCAATCAAGGGATTTTAGATTAGTCGGGGCTGATATGGACCATTTTGGGGAGCAATATGACACTTTGGAAAAGACAATTGTTGAGAAGTAGGAATGGAGTGCTATGGGATTTTAATTTCTGTGAAGCGGTAGAGAAGGAAGCGGTAAATATTCATACATCAACGCGTTTTATACCTCCAGGCTGTGCTATACAGAGTCCTCTACATAGCCACTACTCAGTGACAAAGTCTTGTATTGATCTACACTTGTATTGATGACACTTGCTTTAACGAATAGATAAAACGGTGGTACTACTTCCCGTTCACTCTGTCGTCGGCATTCATCTGGTAATTGTCATTTCACTTAATTCTCGTGACAAGAAGGGCTCCAATTAGCCTAGGAAGCTTTTGGAGATTTTGACAGAAAATTGCGGATACCTATATTTCCATAGTGGCAGTGGTGTATGAAACAAGTCCATTTTATAGTTGAATAGTCGCTATGTAGCGAACTCTTGCGCGAACAAGTTACTATATCTTCCGATGTAAGATGAAAAAATTAATCAAAGCACGAATAGTGTGCGATTTACTGTGATACACGAAATATGAGTGATGTGAATACGAATCTGTGTTATACGGGACACTTATGAATTTCCAAACTAATTTGGAGTTCTTAGCGTTAATATTTAAGGCCTGTTAGGTTCTATTTGGGGGACGTCAAACATTTTTGTGCTTCAGTATAGACTTAAGAAAGGAGCAAAAGAGCAGTGGAAAAATGATAAGACAATCAGTTTAATGCTCTAATGAAAATTACGAGATGCAAGTTAACATTCCTGATGCAATACTTGATATAAAAGTGGCATTAACCATTTGTTTCCATATCGGTATGCAGTCCGTGAAGCCTTCTACTTCATGAAAATTTAATGAATTACTGGGTGTAAAGTCAAGAGAAAAGTCGGGCTGTGCGATACTCGACGTGATAAGCACCTACGCGTGCTTTGGGTGGCGGTCAGGCGCAAATTGTACCCGCGACCATAGGAATAGCCGGAGAGTGATTTGATCCTTCACCTCCGAGGTGGCCAATATGATTTCGGTACGGCGATATCATCCGAAAAAATGCTATTATACGATACCATACCCTATGCAATGCCATACTATATTCGTTAAATTACGTCCTTTGCGATGTCTAAGTCACATCACCACGTGATACTGAAGTACAATTATCTCACGGCCGCACTTTTCTCTCAAATCTTCGTTCCTCCGGAAGAGCAAAATCGGATCTGCCCCTTCCTACTTGTTATCTTTATTCGGTAAACGGCTTCCTTTACGATGCATATAGTATATTTCTGTGCGTTACTCACTTTTGAATATCCCAGAGTCCCTTTTTTCCTTCGCCTTCGAATCCATAGAGTAGCAAATACCTTGGTGGTATCCCTTTGGATGAACGAAATCAGATCCGACCCTTCCTACCTGTTATCGATGATTGATATAGGTGTCTTGTATTTGCCGTAAAAAAACTACATCGCCGTGCGATACTGAACATCGAATATTGCACAGCCCTAGTTTTTTATACACTTCGCCCCCAGAGGATATCAAACATCCTAGCAGCATCACTTCGTATGAACAAAATCAGGTTCGCCCCGTCCTAGCCGCTTTAGATAAACGATATATATTGGTTCCTTTGCGATATACAGGGTACATCGCTGTGTGATACTGGCATCGGACTCTCTAAGCCCTCCTTTCCTCTCAAATCTCCTGGATGAATTTAAACAACCCTGAGGAATCTCTCTGGATAAGCGGAATCAGATCCGCTCCTTCCTACCCGCTATCGATATTCGATGCATCGCACACTTGCGATTAAAAAGCTACATCACCGTGCAATACTGAACGTCAAGTATCGCACGGACCGACTTTTCTCTCAGCTTCCGTCCGGGGGGAATCAAACACTCCATCCGAATCTTTCTTGGAGAATGAAATCAGATCCGACCCCTATTCTCCCAGTCTCTTCTTCTTCCGTCCGGAGCTTTGATCCCCATCCTCCTTGTGTATCCCGTCTCCCTCTTCTACACGTTTTCTTCAAACCCTCCTCCCGTCCAAGATTCTCCCTCGGGAGCGACCGTGGAGTTGAGGGTTTGAGGGAAATCCCTCACTTGCCTAACCGTCCCTCCTCCCCACACACATTCAACCCTTCTTTTTCCTCACCCATCTCGACACTACTTCTCTCGACGCACCCCTCTTGAGTGAGAGGCCATAACTTCAAAAGACTCATTGGCCTCCATCTCTCTATATATCTTTCTCCGCCTCGCAATCCAAGTCTAAAGGTTTGCCCTTTTGATACTCTTTTGTCCTTTCGTTTTGGGAAGAGCGTTCGCGTCTTTCTCTTTGTACGTAGACTCTCTCTCACTCGATCTAGCCTTAACCGCCCATCGCTTTATCCGGTCTCTGTATCTTCCGAGGACGAATCTTATAAGTAACCTGAGGATCATGTGTAATTCAAAGCATTGCTAGGGTCGTGATAGTTATTTTCAATGTTTTCAGTGGTGTCCTTAAACCAAAAAGAGCAGATACATTACATAACATTTTCTTGAACAATCTTCACAATATAAATGTAGAGTATCTAGTCAAAAAATGTTTTAAATGCTTTCAGTTTTATAACTAGATCAATAAAAAACAAGTTCCCTCGTCATGTTTGTCGAAAGAGATCATAAAAAAAATTTATAATGATAAAAAATTATTTTCAATGCTTTTTGTATCACAATTAGATCAACATGCACAGATACTCCTTAGTTATTTGTCGAAAGATCACCATAAAACAATTTCTTTGCATTGAGGCATAACCGCCTCTCGAGCTCAAAATCGAAGGGGAAATAAATAGTGAAGACTATCGTGGAAGAATAAGGATGAAATACATCAGGCAAATTATGAAATATGTTAAAGTGAAGACTTCTAAAGGAATAAAGCGGTTAGTGGAATGTAGTGGTGTAGAAATCCAAGCTGCGAGTTGATTACTTCCGATGATTTAAAGATAGACATGGAATTAAGATAGCTCGGAGGTGTAATTGGCCAAAACACGTAGCTGTCGACTATGGAGATATTCGTGTTCAAATCATGGTCAATTGAAATACATACATTCTCCTCGAAGAATTTCTTCACTTTGGATTTAAAATAATTTCATTTGATTTTCAGCTTTTAAATGCTATATTGAGAACGGAGAAAGTGCAATAGACGGAAAGGAAGACAAATGAGGAAAACTTTTGGAGGAGATCAGGACGAGGCAGAGTTGATGGTTGTAACAGATAATGAGAGGCGAAGGGATTCTGACGGTCGTGATAGAGGGTAGGGTATTGGGTATGTGGGGAAGGGGAAGAATAGGCTTTTATGGACAGGATGAGGAGAGATAGGACGTTTGATGAGATGGAGAAAGAAATTTTGTAAGGAGTTAGGAGTCTGCTATTGTTAAAATCAAGAGATTTCTCTCTCTCTGTTCCATTTCAACCTGCCGTAACCGATGTACACATTACCCTAAAAAATGGCCTTGTAATATTTTCAGATTAACAGGTCTTTCGTGTACCCGACAAAGGGTTCGGTTTCGTTGTGGCCGTGCAAGAGAGAGGCTCCTTACTGTGTGTACCTACCTTTGCTTTATCATTTGTCCTCCAAAGGGGCTTCCGTCCCTTTACTTCTCTTCCAGCATCTAAACGGACCCTTCCTAACTCTCCTCTCGCTTTTCGTATGTCCAAAAGGGCTTCGCTCCGACTCCACGCGGCCCTTTTTGACTTTGATGTACGTCCCCGGTTTTGTTGAGCCGTGTTGTTCCTCCTTGTCACTTCTCAGGAGTTAATGGGTGTTGCTTCTCGTCGTTGAATTCCAATGATAATTACCTCCAAATTACCGTGTGAGGTGAGCCTGATTGATTTCTGGATTTTCAATTCATTCCGCAGTTCTAGATTTCATTCAGCCTCTATATAAAATCAATCTGAAAATCCCAGGTAGAAACGTTATTTATATGGTATTTATTCTTGACCTCATTTTATATACGGTGCAAATGTCATGAGTTATGCAAAACTGCAGAGCATAAGTAAGGGAATCAGTTCCCTAGGATCTCACATTTCATAATGGTTGGTGTGCTTGTGTTGTTAAAGCCAAAATTTGTTAGGGGCCATTCTAATTTGTGCCAACATAACCTCTATGTTCAGAGTTTATTCATTTTCAATATTGGGTTGTTATCCTTGATCTTTTCGTTTAAAACAGTGTGGCTTTTGCTTTGTTCTTATGAAACAGATAAAATAGATATACGTATTAACGTTCTAATATTAGCTCAGAGATAATTGTTATGCAGAAAACTATTGCTATACCGGGAATAACTTTTTTCTAGCAATATTTACGGATTGTTTCATGTCATATTTCAGAGTACCTATTTAAGCAAAAGCTACTATGAAACCAAGGATCATCGTAAATGAAAAGGAAAACTTTGTTATATTCCACGAAATTGGTTGAGCCTGGGACGTTGGAGATAACCAAGGATCATATTATTACTACGCATTTTTATGCATGTTCATGTTGCCTTCGCTTTATATGGGGGCGATTGAGCCCAAAAAATGAAGGATGTGGATTCGATTTCTATGTGAAATAATACAATTAAGTTGCATGCCATAAGGATTGGTGCTTTATACCCGTTGGAAACGACGAAAGCCTCTAATGATTCAAGGAATGCGATTGAGTTTGCTTAGTCAGATACCAGATAATGGACATGGTATGCGATGTTGTGGCAATCAAATGTGATCTTTCAAAAGAGCAGACGATGTCACTGCGCCGCGCGGTTCGTTCAAACAATTCTACCGACACGTTTCTGAGGGAGACGTTAAGTGAATTGCTTCCACACGGAACTCGAATAACGTCAATCCTCATTTACGTGTCAATCGGCCCGCACAATTCAGTTAGCGGCGAAGTGTCTCTTATCCGCGTTGCGCTTCTAAACAGCTTCAAAAGACGTGGCCTTGGATTCGATCTGCAGTAGTGCAGATTGTGCAGTACAAAGGCCCGCGTGTAGGTCTAAAAAATGAGTTTTGGACGCCTAGGTGCGCCATCGCGAAGAGATATCTATCACGTTTCTGAATGCTATTCAACATGACACAAAGTCGAGAAGGGTTTTGCCTTTAATGGATCAACCTATGACGTGACATGTGACGTGGAATCGAGTTCCTCCAGCGCCCCGTGTCCATTTAATGCTCCCCGTCCACAAACGAAGCATCTATTTTATCCTCGCTTCCATGTCTCTCTTAATATCGATTTGGTGCATGTGTCGTTCACCAGCATATCTAATTTACGTCTCAGCTCTTTAAACATGTCTATTTCGATTCTATTCTCTCAGACCCAAAATACAGTCTCTTTGTTGGGGAGAGATTCGATTATATTTGAGTGCGAACTTCATATTAAACGTTTATTCAACTTACCAGGATATCTCACTGCTAATAAACAGTTTTCCGATAAAATGGCATGTATTATATATGAAAAAATACTCCCCATGTTTCACCCATTCTCGTATCCAACAATAGGGAGGAAAGATAAATTTTGCTATTCATATCAGATAGAAGATGCGTTTTTCTATAAGTAGCCAGAATATAAAATAAAATGATACGTAGGTTATTTTGGAGGAACCTTAAGTCCCCCTGAAGTTAAAGGTAAACATCATAACCCACTAGGTCGTCATAGCAGCAAAATATTGTGGACCGATCGGGAATGAGTAGACTGCCGAATGGACCGCCAGCTGAGTGAAATTCTTATCCCCTTTTCGGATCACAGTTGTGCAAGAATTTGGAAAGGGGCCAAAATCAATGTGTACCTACTATCTCTTACAGTGAGTAATCCCAAACGAGCCAGGTGATGTGCGAGGGAGAAGGTCCGCCTTGACCCGGTAAGCTGAATGAGCGCCGGTCATTTCCTTTGAAGTCACGCTATAAGAGCCAAAAGCCTTGCGGTTGGTTCAATGGACATGGGAGAGGGGCTTTAAACCTTTTGCCCTGAGCCCTCCCTGGGTGATTCGCATCAAAGTGCGGTTTCGAGTCCAGGAGGTGGAGGAATTCTTCCGTTTGCATTCCGGTCCTTTCCGCGTTGCTAGTGTGGCACGCATCAAGAGCTAGAGTGCATACTATCAGCCGTTTGTTACTTTTAATCACCGGGTGAAGTTCATCATTGGCATTCCTCCTTAACGGTGGTAGCTGAAATGAAGCCTTATTGGAATACTTCAGCGTTTTCTTGAAACATGCATTTCCCCACAATTTTTTCATTCTTCAGTCTTACATTTTCTCTCTTTTGTCATTCTAACCAACATTTCCATACTTTTACTACCTATAATCTAATAGAGAATTGATATTAAAGACCTTATAAAATTACAGATTTAATGTTATAAACATGTGCAACAACCACTGAAGATTTTATTATCATATTCAGGCTTTTTGATCTGGTGGAACTATTTTATTAAAACTGGGTGGTTTGAGAGATATTTGATGATTAGAATTAATGGACAGAAATACACATAGCCTAGAGTTGTATGCATACCTATCAACATTCTAAAAAGCGGATATCGTGTTCGTACCGATGTGGCTCGGGCATATCGGGTATCGAATATCCGGCGATATGTTCCCTCGGACGGCGGCGGATTTGGAGAGGAGGGGAAGGCATTTGCAGCATGATGAATGATGAAAAATTGGAAGAAATCCCCCCTTATTGTTTCAGTCCGAGAGCTGTCTTGCAATTGTGCTCAATGGCCTATTAGTTTACAAGAAAATAAGAATAACTCATCACCTAGAATAACTCTGGCTTATCCAACCATTAAGTGGCGTGCTAGACGTTATATCGGTCTAAAAACCGATATATTGGGCAATGCGCTCCAAAGTGATAAATTAAACTGCAACGCATAGTCGGTTGCGGTTTACAAGCGGTACCGGTATACACGCCGGTATATCAGCCGCGACAGACGATATTTGGATGCTTATTACCCATACATGCCCATCATGCCGTCCTCCTTCGTGTTCGTATAGACCGAAACTATGACGTAACAGCTCTGGTAAATGATGAATAGATATAACATACAATGACCAGCGGAGAATCTGTGATATGAGTCTGTGATACTCGAGATTGCCATACTAAATACGGTCTCTCGATTCGCATACTCATGTGTCTCAGACATCCCTGTTATTGAAGAGGAAATCCATTGCTGGCAGCAGATGAGATGTCAACGGGCCCTTGACACCTGACCTGACCGGCTCAGGTTACCTGTTTGCCTGGCAGGTTGCGGAAGATTTAAAAGAGAAATGTCAATCCAATGTAGTTCATTGGGAGATCCTGAAATCGTATTAGTGAGGTAAACCCCTGTTTGATCATCATCAAAATTAGATATAGAATAGAATAATGCTATTATAATCTGAGACAAGTTCACTGGAGCAAACATAAAGATGCAGTTGTAGAGCATCGAGGCTAATTAAAAATGTGAAAGTGATAATATGCAAATCAGAAACTCATGGATATGCGCCATTATTGAGGAAGTAACTATAGACACTCATATCTAATTTTGAGGATACCGGAACTAGCCACGGTAGTTACCTTAACGGAGTCACCCGCAAGTGCACAGAAGTGCGATATTCCACAGAGAAAAATCATTCTCCTTGACCGGAATTCGAACCCGGATCCCTCGATTTCAGTGAAAAGGTGCCTGTGTCTCAGGGCCAAATGTTTAGTATTAGTAAATCTGTTTCGGACTATGAAAGGTTGTTACTATGCATGATTCAAATTTCATCAAAATCGGAAGTGGTGTGGCATAACCATTTGCATATTTACTGTAGTATATATATTATTTTATAGTATATATATTTGCTATAATATTATATACTCTTGAGGAAGCAGGGTGCAGTGGTTATCAAATAAGCTGAATTGATCTAGGAAAAAGTTTATTTGGGCATTAAAAGTGACCACGGTGCTTTGAAAGGAGCGCAGACCATTGTGATTTGCAGTTTTATTTATTACTAGGATATTGAGAGGGTTTTCTTACCCATGAACTGAAAAGCCCGCCTCAAAATTACTGGGAGTCACTCTTCCCTTGGCTTCCAGCTATTTTTCTTCTATTCATTTTTTAAAAATATGGTACGACCAATAGTACTTGATTCAATTTCTTTTCCGAATGTTCATCATTGGAATTAAGTAAGGGGTGAAATTATTTTTTCCTCAAAATCAACAAGTTTTCGGCATCTTCCTTATCATGAATTGTTTGCGAAAAGCGATGGCGAAGCGATGACAGGTAATAAATTGTGGCTTGATTGCTTCCGTTTAGGAACTTTCAGACAAAATTCAAAATCCGTCGAAAGTATAATATGAAGTTATTCGTGTTCATTTGATTTCATGTGTTACGCAATAATCGTTGGTGTTGTTAACATTATTATGATAGGTAAATATATTTAAAATGAGTAGGTAAGTCGTGTGTTCCGCGAAATTAGGGTAGTTAGTTTCCAGAGAAGGTAGTCAAGACGATTTTGCCTGAAATTTGTTGCGCCTTTATACTTTTCATTCCTTACAAATCCACTTGATCCGCTGCAGCCATTGAAGTAAGTCGAATTCTATTCTGTTCTTTGAGACTACTTTGTAAAAGGAGTCGACCACTGCGTTGTGGATACGTTGACGATTGACCCCGGTAATAAACTATTTTTCCCCGAGTAATATTCTCGACGACCTCTCGCTGAGTAAACAGATTAGATCGGTTTCATCGTCGTGGCCTTTGAAGCGTTCTTGCTTTGATGTCGCGTTATCAACAAGGATGCACTTCATCGCTGCGTGGCAGCTCCCGTGCAGCGAAATGGAGGGGACTGGGGCAGAAGTCGAGTTTCAGGGCCTCTAACACTTCCCTTCTCCTCTCTCCCGCTGTTTCCGTCCTTCTGTCTTTCCCTTAAGTGGCCGAGCGGTTTAAGTGGCGCCAGTGAGGAGAGGGGGGCTCCGACTGCGAGGTCCTGGGGCGACAACCATCAAAAGATCAAAGAGTGGTGAACAAAGATTCGGGTGGAGAAAGATATTTAGCTCTGCGACGATCGGTGTTGGTAGGGAGTTCAAAAGGGAGATATACGTGTACTGCTTCGGTTTTAGCAAACACGAGAATGGAGAGTTAAAATTGAGTGAATATTTTTGGTAAAGAATTTGTTTTAAATGCAATTTAATTCTTTCCTTATTATTAACTCTCAGGAGAGTAATGAGTGCCTTACTGTCTTATTATTCTTCACCTCTCGCTCCAACACTATATTATTTTAGCCTTTTGAAGAAGAAGAAAGTAAAAGACTTTTTGTAAAACAGCCCTTTACTTTTACATCGTGTCCGTCGGTATTATGTTATATTTAATACTGTAATGCATACTTTAAAGATTAGCTATAATATTGGCACATTTTCATTATAATACACTTTATTCAGAAATTTTTTGTTAGAGAATAAAACACGAAGCAATGCATGAATGTATGAATGTAATGGTAGTGAAAGTGGCATGCAATTATTGAACATTATGGAGGAAATTATTGAAAGAGAGTCAGTTTCCAAGGTTTAACAGCAACAGCTAAGTTCTTTGATTTTGTACACCCCTAAGAGAATGGACTGATGGATAGGTATAAAACACGAAATGTGCAAAAAGACCTATCTGCATGCAGAGAAACCGGTGAATCATTGGACAGATAATAAAACTTAATAATAAATGTCAAATTAAGGAGATGACTTTTGCTGAAACAGTGAAACTAAGCCTCTCGTATTGAACGGAAATGCGCGTGGAACAGATTTTACAAATAGCTGACGATTTTCTGGGTGCATGTGACTCTTGTAAGGCAATCATCACAATGGCGTTTCGGTTTCCCCAAAAATTTAGTACCCTTCCTTTTCTTTCTGTATCACTGAATCTTTGAGCATTTTCTATTTTAACCTCTCTCTGAATGATTTTAAAAAATGAGTCGGTGACTGTTTTCAGACAATATTGTAGAACGTATGCTATAGTGAAGTTAGAGTAGATTACTTATTACCAGCCTTAAGAACAAAGTTATTACTAAATCCATCAATATTATGCTCGCAACACTCCCCTGATCCTTAATATATGCGCACTGCTTAACAAAAGGTAATCAAGTTTCTAGAGGGCGTACGAGAACTTAGCGTGCGCAAGTAGATATTCCGTCTTCTAATGCCAATGATGAAAATCCTTAATTTGTTATGTTGAGGGCGTCGGCGATTGAATGTTATTTACGAAATAATGTAATTGAGAGCCGTGGTGAGCGGCAGTCAAAAAGACGTTTCTTTTGGGTACAGCAGGGAATATTTTATTTCTCAGTGGGGAAGTGGTAGTTTGGGTTTTACAACCTGCAATTTTTGATTCATGTAAATACTCATTAGATATCTACTTATTTGGTTGAGAATATCACGCTCAATCGCTCAAATCAAGTTTTTATCGGTATATAACATAGGTATGCCCATAGACGTTAGCATTCTAACACTGCAATAGCTTCACTCCTTCGCATGCTATTCTTATTTAAAAATAAATTGGAATATTAAATATTGGAATATTAAAAATAAATTAAAAATGGAGTGTTCAAGATTATATATATACCTATACAAGTAATTCTTATTTTGTATTTTAAACAATATACGCATATTCAACCAGATGTTTGGGAAAGACCGGGGCCTTAAAACTCTCTGCTCACCTCCATTTCTCTTTGCGGCAAATCACAGGGTTCGCTATTTATGAGTAAATCTACCATGGTTGGCTCTCAACTTGAATTGTGAGAACTTCTGAAGGAGTTAGAGGGAAAAATATTTCGCCAATGCAAAAGAGTTCGTTTCTCGAAGGCTACCCTGTAGGATTCCCTTGTCTCTCTTTTATTTTCATTCTCTTTAGAATTACGATACTCTAATATTATCCCCATTTCATTATCACTTTGTAGTTAACATGGTTGTACGGCCCTGGCGTCATCGGGATGATCCTCCTGTACTTTTCATTGCGTCGACAAATACGAAGCTATTAGCTATTATTTCCTCTATTGATTCCATTCCCTTCCCAGCTAGCCGGATATGTATCATTTTTAGTTCACTGTGGGGTAGATTCTTTTGCTAACTTTAGGGAGGTTTACATCAAGATCGATTGAAATAAATAATGCAAAGGAGTTACTCTTTTGGACCTTTGGTCGGAGTTCTTTCGTAAAGCCTTCCTCACATTTTCGGAGTATGATAAAATTTAAAAATAAATATCCGTTATGTATCAGCCAAAACCTATGCGCAAAGTTTATTTCAGAGGAAGGAATTTTACTCAATTTACTTGCATAAATTGCTATATCATTATCTAGGAATATGTCTTATGCCGATTTATGTTTAATAGATAATGAGAAACAATATTAGGGTACGCAAAAAAAAATTCCTAACGAACTCATGCATATGATCCATACGTATAGTAATCAGCCGCATTCATTAATTATTGCCTTTGATAAGTACGAAAAAAATTACAAATTCACGTGGTCCAAAACGGTATCACAATGGTTTATCGTCACCGCACGGCATCTATCTCTTAAAGAAGTACACAAGAAAGGATCAATTAAAGTCCATTTCCTTTAATTAGGAGAATAAAAATAAGATTGTTTTCGTTAAATCAGGATAAAACGGCTGATTTTTTTACGTAGCAGCAGCGATTCCGTCCCTTGACCACATTCACCAAATTCTTGATTACGTTGCCCAACGAATTTTATTTTTGACTCGACTCATTTTTATAAAACAATCATGTTTGTCGACAAATGTTTGTGTCCTGTATGTTTTTGAATCTGAGATTCATATAAAATTAGTGTTTGAAAGTAATTCTTATCCACCAACCCTGAGATTTTAAGTTCCAACATGGGTGATGCCAGTGCCCAACGGGTGTAGTGGCGAAAACAGGAAAGCCTGGAGGTGACAGGAGCGAAAGAGAGAACAAGTGAGATCGCTATGAAGAGCGGGGTGGGCAGGGGGAGAGAGTTGGAGAGGTCGCACAGCTCACAAAGGGAATTTGTTTCGAGACAATGGGACAATGCGAGGGGCGGAGGTATCAAAAGGGGCGAAAGAAAGGGAAGGCGAAGAGGAAGGGGATGATGGAGGAGGAGAATGAATGGACCAGGGGGTGGACTAGGAAAAGAGAAAGAGAGAAGAATTAAAGTAAGCTTGCCGGGAGAGGGGATTACAAAAGAGGCACCCCACATTTTTCAGAAAAAGGGGTTACTGTTGAGGCGGGGAGGAAAGGCGCCAAGGGGGGCAAGCGATAGAGTTGTTGCCCCAAAATGGAGCGCGAGCTTATCTCTTATGGTGGGTTTACACTGGCATGTTCAATTCACAATTTACTAGCAGCGAGCGACTTTGGGCGTAAATTTCGCACGAGAACGGCTAAACAAGTCCGCTTTCAGAACTTTTAAAAGTTTCGGCAAGTCGCTTGCAGAAGCGTATTGTTTTCAATGTAAACGGCAACCAATCTGTCTCTGCACCAACTATTGAAAAATATTTCGTCGGTGTAAAATTACCCGCTCGCTCTTGCAGAAGACACTTGCGTAAGTAGCTTTCCAGTGTAAGCACACCCTTAGGACGGAGGAGTTGCAACTTTACAATCTACATCCTGAATAATCTCGTATGGATAATCGCGCTATTTGGCTAAGGGACATGGACCGTTGGGTAGCTTGAACTAAGAGAATGGAGGCTATCAAAACTTGGTGTTGGAAGCAATTGCTGGAGATAAAATGGTCGGTTCAGATAAGAAACGAATAAGGAAGGGATAATCGTAGCGTACAGAAGTTTACTCCTCAATTTTTTGAACGGCAGTGAAACTTGGGTATGCCTGGCTATTCAGTAGTGTTGGCTAAATACAGTGGGTTTGAGTTATCTGAGAAGTGTGGTGAGGATATGGTTAGGAATGGGTGGGCAATGAAATAATGAGAAATGGATGCTCCGGTAATCGATGTATTTTTAAAAAGCGTGCTTCGTTGGTTTGGTCATGTTGAGTGAATGAGTTTGAGTCAAATAACGAAACAGATATATGATAGTGAAGTTTATAGTGTGAGAAGAAAGGGTAGACCGAGAGAGTCATGGGTGAAGGAGGTGGAAGAGATTCTTTAGAGGAGGAATATTAGGAGTCTTTTAAGAACAATAGAGCGTGTGTGTGCAATGAATGTATGTGGAGGATGCAAAATAGGTTTTCAAGGAGAGGGTGGTTTGGAGGAAATCATTAAAATCGTAGTCAGTTGTATATGCCTAACGCCGAGAATAAAACTTTTTACTGTATCTACACCGAAAGGGAACGGCTTGATGAGTATGTATGTTACTCTCGGTCTAATGTTAGAAATATTTTGTTATTCCTTTATAACGATGCAAATGAATTTTTGGGCTTGAATTTCAGTAGGTTTTGGCTACAAATGTAAAATAAATAATTTGGTTTTCGCTCTTCCCATTGAAACATTCTCAGCCAGCGCTTCTCGTCACACCTGTTCTCCGTTCCGTTCTCGGGAGGCAGAGCGAGTGGAAACGTAGGTAACTATATCCATTTTGGGTCGAAGCGGGATAAATGACTCCGTAATTGCTTGACTATTACCTTTGCTTTCGTTAAATTTCAGACAGTGATGCGTCCGCATTTTTTCCTCAAACATAAATATTTTATTTACCAAAATGCTTTCACAGTGTGATGGAATTCCCTAAAAGCGCAATTATCGGTACATTGTTACTGGGTCATTATTCGTCGTGGCACGTTCGGAAG
Source organism: Pyrrhosoma nymphula (assembly GCA_963573305.1). Lineage (NCBI taxonomy): Eukaryota > Metazoa > Arthropoda > Insecta > Odonata > Coenagrionidae > Pyrrhosoma > Pyrrhosoma nymphula. The sequence goes on along the minus strand of OY754330.1, from coordinate 63,242,897 downwards.
AAGGCTTGCATTCTCTTACTGTGCCTGTGGCAACAGAGACTTGAGAGCCATTATCCCTGTACGTACCCATTCCCCCAAAATGTCAGTGGGCGATAAAAAAGCGTTGTTCGCTGATGCTGCCTGATCGATGGGCGTTTGTGCTCGGTAATAGCGAATGGCATGACCGTACCTGACCACGGTACATCGTGAACTGTTCAGTGAAGCCGCCTGCGGTGCTTGACGTTCTCAGTCCAGGGAATTTCGAGCCATTACCATTAAGTGGCTAATCATGAGATTGCATGTGCTTTAATTTTGCTTGGATGTAGCCGATTTGAATAAAAATGCTCCAAACTATTTTCCAAACCAAAATATTTACAAATAATGGAGCATGCAAGTTTTTTCTCAAAAGTTCTTGTGGTACATTTTGGAGTGGTATCGAAGTTCTGATTGAATTTTCCGAAACCTCCGAAATTAATAATATAAAAAGCAGATTGATATTTTGTGATACCTAGTAATTTCATAATTCAAAAAGTGTCTTTCACTTTTAGATATTTTCTTAGAAATCATATCTTCCATTTTTATAGCGAACATGTGTACAGCTCTTATTATTTGCTTACTGAAAAAAATTCGTTGCATAATATTTTCATAGGCTCCCATTTTGGAAGCCATCGGAAAACTGGAGAATTGGCTAATGTCTCAGAATTCAATTATTTTAAGCTTAAATAAGTACAATACCTTCGTTAATTAATTCGTTAATGCCTGAGGGATAGTGGAGGATCATGAATAAGAAAATCAAATCCCTTGGAAAAAAATACAAATACAAATTGCCCTTGTAGCAGCTGTCTCAATTTCGTATTGGAACGTGTTTTAAAACATTCTGTGTCTCATTATACTGTGCCTAAATACGGTTTCTGAGGGTACATAAGTTCTTACCCAATATTGTACTGTGCCAAAATAAAATTGTTACGATCGCGATTAGACCTTTTAGAAGGTGGTTATAGGCAGCTCATTAAAAGATTCTTCAGCGTTCATTTTTGTAGCAGTTATCCAAGTCATAACATTTGGAACTGCTGTAGAATCCGTAACGTATGGATATATATAGCATTACTTATTTATTCCTTAAAACCTTGCCATTGAATCCGTTTGTGATCAAAATACTGCTCTTGTTACCCAAACTATTTCATCTACTCTGATTTATTCTTCCTTTGGTTAATTTTCGCGTTAGTCTTTTCACTTTATGAAATTTTCGTAGCTTAACTTTGCTTAAAGTTTATTACTGCTCAATATTTTTCTGGAATATATAGCTTTGCTTATTGGTGCAAATATTAGTGGAAAAGTTATCAACTGCCAATACAAAGAGAAAATTTTAGCTTGTTTCTTTTCAAATATAATTCCAATAACAATCGTCAATATATTTTATTTTGAGTCGTATGCAGTTAAGTAGTATGTATAGTAGATTTATACGTTCAGAATAATGCCCAAGACATACATATATATCTTAAATTTACTGCAGTTAAATACCTATTCACGAAAGCATTATGATTACTTTTTACTTATTCCAAATACACAAGAGGGAACCTAAAAAAACCTGAAAATTTGAGGTATTTTTTTTACAGAATATAAAGATAAATGTTTCAGTAAAATCTTATCGTTTACTTGTGAGGTACACATCATAGTGGATAATTTTATCCGATTTGAAGGAAGGAAAACTAGGAAACAAATTACCTGAGCCTTCAAAGGACGCACAAAATTGCTACAGAGGATACAGAAATAACGATGAATTGTGGGAGGGTAGAGGTAGTGAACGAAGTTCTAGCCTAAGGCTCTTGAGTCTTATAATAAGCTGCTAGTTTGGAACAACAGGCGCACTCGACTCCTTTCGCGTGAAATTCCTCCTCATCATTTCCACAACCCTAGTCTCCCAACAGGCTCTTCTCCTCTTTCCTCTCTCTTTCTCCTCTTGGGGAGAGGATGAAAATTTAACGGCGAAATCCAGTTTTTTTATTTTAGGAAGCCAGATTCCCCAAGGATCCTCTCTCGCATCTCCGCACAACTTCCCACCCGAAAAACCTTATCCCTTTCCTCCCCCTCGAGTGTTGGTATAACCCTGGGGAAACCCCGAATTTCTTCTTCTCTCGCTCTTCCCTACCACAGCATCCACTTTTCGGAGTGGATTCCTTTATAAAGTCGCGAACTCAAACAAGGGTTCTTGTTTGACTTGGCCTCTTCTTTCTTCCTTACGCCGCTCTTCCTCTCCTCCGCACGAACTTGCTGCCACTTCCCTTTCGGCAACACTCGCCGTGTCCCCTTCGTTTGTCTATGTTTTCTTTTCCCATCAAATTAAACCAGGGGTTGGTAACCGCATTGCCAACCGCCGAAAGTGGTGGATCGGGTCAGGAAAATCTGGCCAATTAGTTTTCAATGTTTTTAATTTACTTTTATCTGTGAAAATAAACGATATTTTTCTATAAGGCGTTTGCTGGTTGAAAGACAATTCTTTAATACCATCATTGTGAGTGAAGTATATAAAAATGGGACAGATGAACGGATGAACTCGACGGCTTCTATAACGCAGGAATACTTAGATAAAACACTCCAATAACCGTAAAACTTTATACGACTATTGGAGTGTATTATACTTGTGTTTCTAGTAAAGTATAAAAGTTTCCAAGTGCTGGAAATAATCTATTTTAAATTTTAAATATTTTATTACTGATATTCAAGCATTACTTAGTTAAATTAAGTTTTTCCGGATTTAACGTTTCTTTAAGTTTAAGCGTATTGGGAATACGATAGCTAGAATGCTCCTTTAAATTTAAATGTTGCACTTTTTCACCCATGAAATATAATGCATCATTCTCAATTAAGTCCAATTTTCGTGACAAAAGATCCAAATGCCAGAGAATTTCAAATCCTTAATAATGGGTTACTAATTTAAAATACAATTATTCTAAGAAATTGAATACGACTCCGATTATCCTCGACGACGTAGCTTTCTTAGCAATGGCAATTATTTATTAAATGAAGAGGGTCGAAATAAATCCGTAGATATTATTTTTCTACGAGGCATATTTGCTTTATGTTTTAAAGCAAGGCTTCTATTGGCTCTTTTTGAATCATATTACGAGATGCTGCAGATTGGAAAATTAATATTTAGCTTCCGACGAGGGTTGGAAAATATAAGTTTAAATCAGAATATTTTATTTGTTTTTTTTCCTCTAATGTACATGTTTGTAATTTTTTGTTATTTTATTCAGTTTTCTAAACATTGCTCCCCGTTGATTATCTTCATTTGCATTGTCATCCATTAATGTTCATCTGTGGGACGAATATATATCAGCAGTTAATTAGTTTGATAAAAAGATTCAAAAATTTCAGGCCACGTTGCGTACGCATACCTAAGTGTTTTTGAACGGTTCATGGCCCGGTTAATGGCATCTATGCACAAGCTTCATTAATCAATCCTTTAGACAAAGGTAGTGAACTGGAGTGAAGCTTTTCCAGCCTATGGAAAATCCCTTTGCTCGAATTTAATGGGAAGGGCACCGATTTTGGCATATCTAATTTTTCTCTCAAGCCCTTTCAGCTGGGAAACTTAATGCAGTAGTAGTAGTATTTATTTCACCATTTATACATACAAAATAACACAATATTGCAATTGATTTGTGGAACAACAGACACCCCTGAGGTAAAAGAAAACCTGTGTTGTAGTTGTCATCATTTAAATTTACCAAATATAACTGGCTGGTGCGAGGCAACAACATAAAAATATTACAATTCATTTTGCAGTAGAGTCAGCATGTTACATATTTTATTGAATTTTAAAGTGTGTTCACACAATCATACACCAGGAAACAATGGAAAATAAAGTTATACAACATCACTAATTGATCAAACTCATTCCATTGTTGCAGGAATTATTCTTAAAATGAAAAATAATCTTCAATATTTGTAACGGAGAACTGCCATGTTTTTAATTATTTTAGAAATATTCTAACCGACTTAGATGAGGCTATGTGAGCTGGCATGTGGTTAAATATGTTGGGAGCACAATAACAAAAGAATCTCTAAAGGCTTCATTATTAGGTTTGGGAACTGTAATAGGGTACATATTTGAGATGTAGGTTCAACCTTAACAGCTAAGCCCATACTGCAGCTTAGAATGTACAATAGAACAATACACAATTTTTAGGACAGGTAGATTACTTATTTGACTTAAATGATAGAATTTACGTAGTACAATATTCATATAGTTTTTTAGTTTTTGCAAATGAGGCTTCCAACTCAAGTTCTCATCAATAACAAGACCTAAATACTTGATGTTACTGACTTGCTCTATTAAGAGACCATTTTGACACAGGTTGTCCTTGGAAGAAAGGCAGCTGGCACACTTAAATACAAGTAATCAATATAGTCTTTCCTGTCTCTTTAACTAAAACGCATAAATTTGGTTTTTTTCACTTAAGACAAGTTTTTTTCAGCAGAAAACCAATATTTCAGTTTATCCGGGTCATTTTGCATCTGTTGCTGAATTGTCGGTAGGTCTTTCCCAGAGTAGGACAAAGCAGTGTCGTCAGCAAAACAGGTCAATTCCCCATTGAATATACCATTACATAAATTATTGACATCACTAAAAATAGAATTGGGCCAAGAACTGAGCCCTGAGGAACACCATAAGTGATAGGTTCAGATAAACTATAGCACCCTTCGAACCTGACACACTGCGTTCTACCCCTCAAATAGCTATAAACCAGTTTAGGGCTACACCTATGACTCCAGCTTCCCTCAGCCTACTTAACAGAATGGGATGATCCAGGAAATCAAATGCTTTTGTAATGTCCACAAAGATACCAGCAACGTACAACCCATTATTTAGCCCCTTAAATAGCTCAGTACAAAATTGTAACAAAGAATCTTCAGTAGACTTCCCTTCCACAAAACCAAATTGGTTACTTGACAAATAACTATTTTTAGAAAAGAAACCTAGCAAACATTTCTTCACAACCTTTTCGATTTTCTTCGAGAACATCGACAGCTGTGAAATCGGTCTATAATTATTTATGTCAGTTTCACAGCCTTTTTTCAAAGTTGGAATTATCACAGCAGCTTTCAAACTTTCAGCAAAGAGTCCCGACTTTGTCCCCATTAATTCCCCCTTTTCGTATTGGTGACAATCGGAGATGAATTGCGTCAGGAAAAGAAAAAGCATTTGCCAAAAGAAATAATTGAATGGCTTGGCTCTCAAATAAGAACACATTTTTTAAAGTATTGAAAGAAGTGATAGAGGGAGAGAGAGAAGCAAAGTAAAACTTTCAGGCCATGATGGAATGGATCCTGTTGGATAAACATGGAAAAGAAAAAAAACAGAAAGGTATAATATATGGCGTAAAGTGAGATACAGTTTTTGAGACTTAAAAGGAAGATGGTGTTACGTGGTGCCAGGTATAAAATGCCACTAATTGTAAGTACTTGTATTGGAATCTCAGTCAGCCTTTTCGGCGGTCTTTTCATTTTACTGCATATTTCTAACATTTGTTTTATCTACTGCGGGTGAGTAGGCTAATTCTATCGATGAGTCAGTTTTCGTAGCAACCTGAATTAATTCATTTTTTATTGAAACCATTTGACCCAATACAAATATCTAAAGTTCCTTTCCATGAATGCGCATAAGTTGCTTAGAAAATTAATTCCCAGATAAAATTACAGTTGTAATAGCTAGTTTCCTCTGCATTTGTAGTACGTCTTCCTTCTTAGTCATTTGTAGCATTTGAGAAGTTATTTAGATAAGAAGACCTTATTTAAAATTTGAGGAAGTTCTGATTCATAGACCGCGTCATAAATGTAACGGTGTACAGCTCATATGCTTTCTTAGCCGTTAAACAAATAAATTTGTTGCTCACCGTAATACGTTTTACAAAATAGAAAAAAATCACAGTTCGGGTGTTCTTTAATGCGTACCCCGTGAAAGAAACAATCAAGCTGAAGCCTTATATTATGTACATATTTAGTGAATTACAGAGAATTTTGGTCATACAAAACAATGTTTTTGCGTCATTAATATTGCTACATTAACTGCATAATTCTTACAAGTGTTTAAATTTAAAAGTAAGATTCGAATATCGTCTCTGTTATGATAAGAGAAAAATCTCGCTCGGACTATCATAAGATTGAATGTCCTCACATGTAATTAAACAGTGTTCAACAAATGACAGTAATTAGTTAGAGATTCGTTTTTGTTAGCTTCTGGTCCTCCCTGGGATCTGATTTTAGAAGGCGATGTCACTTTCATACCATTTGCACATCGCAGGGAATGAACGGATCGCCTTTGTGAGCTGTCCCTCCTTCCTCCGCATCCTATGCGTTCTCCTCTGCCTCATTCCTTCTTGTCTCCTCCCTGCCTCGACGGCTTCCTTTTGACGGGCCGTTCTTTGTCATCCATTTGAAGTGCGTGCCAACGCATTGGGCGGTCTCTTATGAGGTGAGAGACCCCTTACAGACCGGCGACATCGAGAAATGCGTGGATTTCGCCTCGGCGCGCCGCAGAGGAAGAAAATTAGATCATAAAAATCTACGCCTAAGTTTTTCTGCCGAAAGTTCTTAGTTTAATTTTTTCTGTTAAAAATTAAAAAAAAACGTGTATATTGTTGAAGTGTGTGGCATTTTTAGCAAAAGCTTACAAAGCTGTCATAAACGTACTAAGTGTTGCACAAAAGCTATTGTGAAAGAAAAGCAGTATCATTCGGTTCCAAAATAGCATACTGACTATCACTCATGAGCGCTAGCTGAATTATGTATAAATATAGTCGGTTCACGAAGGTCTACGACGTTTTCCGATTACGTATCTCCATGCATCACGGCCATTCCAGAGTCCTCTCTCAAATCTTATTTCTATAATATCCCTTCGGATTCCTTCTATCCAACTTTTCCTAGGCCTATCTCTCCTTCGTCTTCCCATTGGGTACCACACCAAAATTCGCTATTGGAATCTCTCATTTCCTATCCGTTGTGCGTGTCTATACCATAATGTTTGTTGTGTTTTAAATCATCTACTATGGTGCTATTTACATCCATCATTTGTTTATCCCTTTCGTTCTTTATTCTTTCTCTTTAAGATTTTCTTACATCCCTTATTCAAAAGTCCATTTCGGTGATCAATATTAGTTTTTCGGATTTTTCTTTCAGGTGTCTTACTTTACTGCTATACAATGCTATTTATGGTGGTGTTGTAAATTCTCTGTTTAGTTTATTTGTAAATAGACTATCTTATAATTAACTATTCAAAAGAGCTACGGCCTTATTTCCTTGAGTACACAGTTTTCTAATGGATACATCCAGTGTTTTACTTTCTGTAAGTTGCATCCCAAGGTATTTATACTGTATGTAGTGCCTTATATGTTTCCCATTTTCAAAATATAATTATATTGCCTTCTCATATATCACTATATTGTTTTTATTGATAATAAGGCCCCGATGTTGCTATTTTTCTATAGTATTTCTGATCATATATTTTAAATATTTGTAGTCTTTTGCTAGCGAGTGGCTAGCTTACTTGTTCTAATAATTTCCTAGTGAGTTTGAGTGCTCTTGACAGTTAATTGGTGTGGCCAACCAATCAGGTTCACTCTTTCTTTCGTAATGGAATCTTCAGTCGTTAACTTTAGGACTTGGCCCTCGCTGGAACAATGTCGATATTGATGTGAAGGCTTCAATTAAGGCTATAATCGTGCTTAGCTTCCTTCCTGCTAACTAAGGCTTGCTTGAATTCTACATCTTGCCCAGAGGATGCATCATGTGATATAGACTTAAGGGTAGAGTTGGTTTTGGAAATGATAAACTAGAAATCGATTCCCTAGCTAGGTTGTAAGATTAAACGTTGCAATTAATACGGATATTGTTTGTCAGTATGCTCGAGAGTGGGAGTAGAGAAAACTGGGGCCTGAATATTTGGCAACATAGTAGTTAGGGGCAGATTTGCTACCCACAATGCCTCCAGAGAGGACGTCCGCGGTCAAGGAAGCCCTATCCAGTCCTACCTTCTGATTGGTTCCTCTCTTCCTACGCGCCACGGCCCTCTCAATTTTACCTTGTCCTCAGTCGCAAAGTTAAATTAACAGAAAATATGATTATTTTTTCTCTGTACAATGCGGCTTTCTCCGAAAATCAACGCAGTGCTCACCGTTCGGTAGAAGAGCCCCTTTGCCAGTGGGGTATCTCGCCATAAAAGTGGTGTACTATACTCTTTGCTAATGGAAAAATTTACGGTTATCTTCTGAAAGTGATTGCTTTTCTTTCAAACCCGTAGTTCACTATTAAAAGTAGAAAGGATTGCAAATTTCTACTTTTGAAATTTTTATTAAATTAATTTGAAATTTTTTTCAAGTTTTCGTGAACAAAGGTTGAAAGTTAAAGAAATTGGCAGATCAGATGGACTTTTATAACGCTAAATTATGTGCTTTATGTCAGTTAGGGGGAATCCAGTTATCTTTTAATTCTCCAATTTATAGATTTCGATTAGTAACATGCCCTCGTCTTGCCTTGGCCATTATATGATATTTTCTTATTTTCTTGAATAGAAAATAAATTTAACTTAATTACTCATTGAATATAGCTTCCTGTTTTACTTTATCCTCACATAAGGTTTTTGTTAAATGCCCTACGAGGAGATACTAAAACTCCTCTGTGAAACTTCTGAGGTAATTGTTCTTTGAGTCATTTCTCCAGGCACTATAAACCCTGCTGAAGCCTCCTCGACCTCTGCCTTCCGAGATAATGCAGTGAAATCCCAGGCGGAGATTTATTTTATTCCCATTTCTAAGAAATGCCTTTTCCTGGGATCCGTCATTAAAAGCGCCAGCATTCGCAAAGGTGAAGAAGAATGAACAGAAAAATTATAATGATTTGTAGCACTACCCCTGCAAGGGCGTATTTCACGGAAAGAAAGAGGCAGAGATAAAGGTGAATCCGTTAAAAAAGTGTGTCTCTTCGTACTTTCGCGATAACCGTGGCATACTTTCATTATCCGCTTTCCGGGGATGTTTTTTCTCCTTTTTTGGCGTAGCAGCATAACAGAATGTCGCGCGGGGCACTGCATTTTTCGTGCGCGCGGGTCAATAATTGAATCCACCGTTTCCATTGGAGGAAGGAAACTGGGTCATTTCAATACCAATGACTCTTCATTCTCTAGCTTTCCGGTTCGGACAATAGTATTAACAGTCTTCTCGCTGTTGTCGCAATAAATTATTCCCCTTCGTAGTATACTCTGACAACCAATAGCATTGCGCTAATTCTATTGGTTGTCAGAGTATACTACTTGGCTTTAGTGCCTGGGATGAAGTAATCCTCTTCTATATTGTTTTCAATGCATCAGTTATCTAAAGTGTGTGTGTAAACATCGATCAACACATCCGTCAAAGTAGCATCTCACTTCGAAGATGACCTTAAGATCGTTAGTAGTATTTTCCCAGCGTCTGAAGTAGTTACTTTTTCATAAATATTACCATTAGTGAACTTTCAAGTGATGTGGAGACATTTTTAAACCAATAATCAGTATCTATGTTTGAGAGACTGGTCTTCAATATTTGAAATATTGAAGCCTTTTATTTATGACCGTGGCAGATATTTTTTCTCCTAAGAGTAGAAATATTTTTCGTTGTACTTACTGTCCATCAAGTCATTTCGCCTCGTATAAAATAATACAGTTTGAATTCAGAGGCTTGAATCGGACAGTTATCGAACTCAAAGTGCCCTTTCGTTCCCGACTGCCCAGATTTATTACCTACTCATTTCAAGTGGTTGAAAATGGAAGTCTTGCAAAATGTTTCTTTTTACCTTATTTTTTTACCAAATCTTAATACTTTTTCACTAAAAGATATTGTAAGTTGCAATTAAATCGTTGGTATAATTATTGGGGTATAATGATGACTAATATTCTAGGGCTAAGTTGGGATTGAGAGCCAATTTACCACCAAATTTCATTACTGGTTGCATTTTTGGCGAAATATTTTTCTCTTCAAATGGTTGATTTGTTTCGTCGTTTACAACAAAATGCCTTCACTGTTATTAGCTTCTCGCACTTCGAAATTCGCTGAATTGTTCAATTTTCCGTGCCGGTAAAGTTGCACATACTTTGTTAAAGTTACGACTCTGGGAAGGTATAATTTAATTTAACTCCATTTCTTTATTTAAGTAGATATTTTGTAAAGCAGGTGCTTGAAATATTGAACTCTGTCACATTTGTGCACTCATGGTTTAGTTGTGCTATGCGCGGAACGGAATCACAAGGTTGGAGTAATGGCTACCCTAGCTTCGCAGCAGCTCGTGTTGCAGATCGAAAAAAACCGGAGTTAAGTGTCATTTTGAGCTTCCCATAGGGTCAAACTAGGATTTATCAAGGGAAAAGTAGGAAGGTTATCCGATAAAAAAAGTGAAAGAGAGATGCTATTTCGCTCTGGTTAGGCCACACCTCGAATATACCGCAAGCATTTGGGACCATTCGTCGAAAGATTTAATTCGCGATGGATAGAAGTAGATAAGAGCATAGAAGTAGAGTATGGAAGAATAAAATACAAGGAAAAGCCGCACGTTTCACTAAAAACTGCTACGAGCGAACTAAGTGTGTTCATAGCTGATGAAAGGACTAGGTTGTGAGTCGTTAAGAGACTCGGAGGCCACACGCCAGGCTTAGATTACTTGAAATATTCAGATTAGGCGAGTTTCAATGCGACACGGAGGATATTATTTGGGAATTGTGTTAAGGATAAAAAGTAAAAGAGAGTATAAAAATAAGGATGACATATAAGAGGAATATTTTCAATTTCGGTACCAACGGAGATGTGAAACATGAGCGCGGCTCTCATTTAATTATTGAGATATTGATAGTGCATGGTCAGGCGACTGGACACGAGAGAACAAAAGAAAACGTCTCGGAAACCCTCGATGTAAAATCCATTTGCCGCACGCATCAATCACCAAGATAAATACGAAGGGGACGTTGCGTTGGGGGAAGGAGAAAGAGGGAGAAGAATAGAACAGATGGGCAGGATGGAAGGGAGTGTGGGGGAAAGGGAGAGAAAAATATTTTGTTTCCAGCGTAAAAAAACGTTGCGCTCTTCCTGATTCTCTTGTTTTTATTTTTTCTATCGTGATTGGTATATCTCCATGGAATGTCCCTCCCATCTATTCGAGAGATCCGTATCCCTTTCCCGGATATCTTTCCATCGAGAACAAAGCGGTTTCCCTTGGACGAGACGCCTGTCGTCCGTCGTGTTTTGGACCCCAGACCAGATGTCCAGCCGTCCTCCCCAAGCCAGAGAGTTCCTTAAATGCACCGAAAATTTAAATTTGAATTGAAATGGTTTTGCTAGACATTATTTTTTTCACCCTTTGTCGTCGAAGTTTGGAAGCACGTCGCTGCATCGCATTCCCATGGGCCTAATGGGAATGAAACGATGCTCCTTGGTTAACAATTTATTTTCACCAATTATTTCCAAGGAAACAAATTATTACAGAAAATGTGATAAAATAATATGATATTAAAACATTATACCTATTTGTTGATTATTTCGGTCATGCCGGCCAAATATGTGAGCCATCCCTCGTAAAAAGCGAGATGCTCAGTTGCAACTAAATACTAAAAATGTGCATTAACTGTTGCGCGACTATACTGCCTCCTGTAAAACAAATATTTATTCTCTGAAACAATAAAAGTCCAGTGATTTAGAATCGGAGTTCCTATGTTGAAACATTTCCATCCTTACAATGTGGAATAACGTAGCAATCATCGCTGTAAATTTTCAGACTTTTACTCTTCTGCTTTGCCTTATCTCCCGCATAATTGGCCCCTATATAAATTCCACCTACCGCCGTTTGAAGCCTTGTCCTTAAATATTGTTTTTGATTCTTCTCAGGTTGCCTTGCTCTCTCTATTTCTCTCTGGAAGTTCATACTTTTTTATTCCTACAACCCGTACGCGGTGCGATCGTCATCCTCCTCTTCCTCCCGATCACCCGTGAGTCCGTCCTTCGTTTCCACAGCAACCTTTGTGTCCTTCCTTTCCTCGGCCAGACGATGGTGTCGTTAATCTCCTCCGACGTCCCATGTGTTTTTGCGTGGGTATTTTGCCTCTGGGTTGTGGTGCGGCGAATAGCGAACGGGGGACCAGTCGTAGGGACTGGAAGGGGGGGGGGGGATAAAAGTGGGGTTCAGAGAATGGCAGCCTGGGGAGAAACGCGGACAGATGTCGAACGTTTTTAGTAGTCTTTTGACTCCTTGCACCTGTGCCCCTTGTGGTTGTTTCTTTATCATGTATTTTCTGCATCCTTATGCTAGCTTTGGTGCCCCACGATTCCCTGCTTGGGAAAATACGCGTTTCTTTTGAATTGCAGGTACTTTGGCAGAAGTAGGTTATAAGGGTTCGTTGACCGCTCATGGTCATTTCTCGCCTCGGATTACCTGTGATAATGAAAATATATTTTTCAAAGTAAAATAAATATCCATTACATATAATAAAAGATTAACTTATGAGTTGCACCTGCAACTTTAATGTAATATTTGAGGAAATAAGCATGCACAATGATTCATCGAAAATGGCCATCCCTCGCATTTTTCCTATCATAATGAAAAAAATCCATTTTTGAATCATGATATTATTAATCTTCATCATTAAAATTCATTTCCTTGTTTTTTTTATTCAATTCTAATTTTTTGTTTCAAATAAAAACCAAAGTGGTTTTCTGGAGTGAATTTTTCTCCAATTGTTACCAATTTATAGTGATTTATTGTCTGCAGTTAACTTAAATGAACTAATATGAATTATAAAAAAGCAGAGTTGGTATAAATGCTTACTGCTCTGTCTCGAATTTGGTAAGATATTATAACTTGAACATGAAAGGCTTGAAGAATGAAATTAGATGGCATTTTAAAGTTTCTTAGCATGTAATTGATTTATTGATCCAACATTTATTAAATTAGATTTTTTACTAAATTGACATAAAAGAAATTTTTATAGTTTTGGAATGATGACATCAGAATTACGTACATACCTACACTTAATTTATAAATTGAGTTACCATAATTCATATGCGGACCATTCTGAACATTGTTAAGAAGTTCACCAGAGTTTTTTGGATTCCATCAAACTACTTCCTTATTTCTTCATTTATGATTCTTTCGGTCGCTATATTTGTTTTTACAATACACTATTTTGGTTTCATATTCCTTCTTGTAATTCCTTGACTATTTCATTCATGTTCAGGGTGATTCACGACCAACCTGCAATACTTTGGATGGTGTTAGAGTAAGCAATTTTAGAATTTTGGTCGCTTGAATATGGGGTCGCAACTCCTTTGTTACTAAGCTATGAACCACAAACGTTTTTTCAGACGCATTTTGCAGTTAACAAAGAAACAACGAAAAACAGTGGATTGCACTAGTAGTTGTGAAGTAAAACTTGTCTATGTTGTAACTGAGGGTTGTATCTTTATTTTCCTGTCGTGATTTATGGTTACTGTTTCAAGGTGTTAGCAGAAATTGGCAAATATTGACACCTCTAAAAGATTTCTTTTTGTAATTATTTTGCCAATGTAATGGCATTACTTGCGATTCAATATTTCCGTTGAAAATAATATATGAAAATAATTTTACCAATATTAGAAAGGTAGTTAAATTATATATTTTTTAAATTATAAACTGTTTTCGTACTTCTGAAATTTAAAAAAGTTAATTCTAAAAATAAATGTTTTGAGTTGAAAAACTGCCAATTTTGGTTACCACCTTGACAATTGGAAACGATGATCATAAATCACGAGAGGACAATATATATACAATCCTAAAGTACAACCAGTACAACTTAGACGAGGTTTATCTTATAGCTAACTAAGCTACTAGTGTAATCCACAACGTTTTATCCAAATCCAACAACATGGTAACCGAAAAATGCTACCGACAAAATGTTTGCGGCCCATATCTGAGTAATTAAGGACTTACGACCCCATATTAACATGACAAAAATGCTTAAAATCACTTGCCCTACCACCTCCTGAAGTATTAAAGGTTGGTCGTGAATCACCCTGTGTATGATAAAGTGGATTTTGCTTGATGCCTTGTGATGGCTTAGGATTTTAGTCGCCAATAAAAAAAACAAAGGCTCAATGTGAGTTTGTGCTCTGCCATCTAAAGAATATCGCCGCAGGGAATCCTCCAGCTTTTTATTGATTCGTATAATTTAATTGGTCTGAGAAATAAAATCCCTTGATTTATGACACTCGCATTTTAATGGAAATTATCGCTTTTTATTTCGACTACTAACATTCCATGGATTTAATCAATGAAACGGAGCTCAATAAAAGAATAAAAGCTTGAGTTTTTACATCACTAGGTTTTAATGTAATGATGAATTTCCATTGTAAAATTAAACTCATGTCATTTTCTTCATATTCATAATGGTAATGGAAAAACCGTGTTGTCTATCTGGTAACACTAATGAAAATCCTAATTTTCCGTCCAAATTTTGCCACATGCCAAATGAAAATACTATTAGCTCAAAGGCGGGAATGGGTGAAAGGGGAAAAATAATTTTTTCTTTGTCACGCTCATATGTGAATGATGCTCTAAACTAATATTTTAACGGAATTTTCCTATAAAGTGGCAATGCACGAACCCATATTTGTTTAGTGACTTATCAGCAAATTCCTGGTCTCAATGAAGACTAAGTTTGTTATTTCATTGTGAATGCGTTTGTGGTCGGTTACTTGGGGTGGAAAAAAGTTCATTAAAATATATTTACCGGCATGTTCGCATATCTGAGTGTAATTCTTTCGTTTTCAGTGGGTATGTTATCAATGAAAGAAGTGTTTTAATCGGCAATAAAGAAATGCAAATCTTGTCATTTATTTGGCTCTTGCAGTCATGAGCGATCTTTCTGAACACAATATAAGAGTAGCTTCGTCTCTGCTGTGCTTGAAAAGTCAAGATGTATAGAGGTGTCGAAAAAATTCGGAAAAATTTACTCGGGAGGTCCCTTTTAGAGGGTCGGCGGTTATTTGATACGTATTCTTCAAGCCTTCCCAGAAAAAGGGTTGGAAGGTGTGTCAGCATTGCGACTCGACGGCGAAAAATAAATTTCCAAACGGCCAGGGGAAGAAGATAAAAGGCGAAGGCATGTGCGGCCGGGAACGCGGCATATGGTGCCTGCATGCACATGCGCACTGCGTACGAAAATAAACGAAAGGACGCTCGTGGAATTCGAAGCATTCCTTTAATGATGAGCCGGGAAGGGGCAGAGAGGGAGGGGGGACAGATTGAAGAGAATGAAGGAGAAAGGGACGCTAAAAAGTAAAGGAAAAGTCAGCGTTCTTTTTTGATGGGGATAATTAGCCGGGATGTGGTCTTAAAGGAAAGAATATTTAGGAATCCACTTCGTGTCTCGAGGGAGCGGCGAGGATAAGAGCGCGGTTGGCAGCTTTCCGCTCGAGGCATCCCCCGCTTCCTTACCCACACTCTCGCTGCCTAAATCCCTTCCCAAGAATGCGAACCGCTTTTTGCGTGTACTCAACCTTCACCAAATTTCTCGCCTGGTATTTGTTCGATTGCGGTTCGCGACGAAGCGGCGAGGATAAAGGAGTAGCATAATTATTTACAAATTTATGTGTTGAAATATGTATTTTGAAGGATTGGGTTGGTGTGATGGCTATAGTGTTAGAGGAGGAGAGGATTCTCAGTATTAGAGGTTGGGTTTGAATCCCGGCAGTGGGGGATATATATTTAAGTCTCTACCACGGTCTCTTATTGCTTATCTTTTGGAAGGCTTTTCAATGGTAGTTCTCCGTTTTTTGGAAGGTGCTTAAAACTGAGGACTCGTTGGCGCCAATAATCAAGAGTTGTCAAATTTCTACGCAGGGTTTCTCTCCAGTGTTCCTCCATTTTCCAAAAAACCCTTCCCCATCCAATCTACACTCCTGTCCTTAATGGTGGAAATTATCTCATTTGCCGGACGTATCCCCAAATATCCAATCAACCAATACGTATGTCGTCAAAAGGGTGCTGAATGTTGGTGCCATCTTTTTCTTTTACCAAATTTGGACAATTGGGAAAGGCTTAGCTCCAAAAAGCCATGTATTGTGTCAATCCCCTCTCATTAATTTGACTGTCGCGTCAGACATTGCTTTTTCTTTTGAGCACCCTTCCCTCTCTCATGCGATTGATGGTGCTCTCATGCCTAACTGAAGAGAATGGGTCAGTACGATTGGAGGGAAGTCGTTCTTGGAGTTTGGCTATGAAATGTAGATTTTACCATAATCAAAAGACTTACTGAAAAATCTTAGCCTTTCCCGGTGAATGGTATGAAGAAAAGATATGCGGGATTCTATCCGGATTTCGGGGCCCATGACCAGCATTTCGGCCGCTTAGACTGCCCTCGTCCTCAGGATGATGACTTGCCGAATACTGGAACTGTCTCGATATATAGCTGGCACGGGAGGTCTATACGTATGTGGGTGAGACAGGACGCACCGTGGAAACCAGGCTGAAGGATCATGAATATTGCAACCGCCTCGAACAACCTGAGAAGTCGGCGAAAGCGGAACTATTGGGACCGATTGGTAAAGGAGGCGATTAAAATCAGACTGTTGGGGACAAAACTCAACCGGAGTAGCGGTTCCCACGTAAGCCATACCTGGAAACCGATCCTAAAATCAAGTGCAACAACTAGGAAAACCGAGCCAATCAAAAGAAATCGCGGAAATGACGTCACACCAGACCTCCGGGCCCGTGACAGCTTTAAATTACGACAGTTCCAGTCATCAGTAAATCATCACCCTGAGGACAGCAGCAGTGCAAGCGGCCGAAACGTTGGTCATGGGCCCCACAACCCGGATGGAATCCGGTGAAGCCTTTCTTCAAAAGACGTTTTCACTACGTTAGACTCATTATGTGACCGCTTTCCTCTTATGCTGTCGTTTTCCTGTGGCGAAAATTAAGCTTGACATTTAACTATTACCTATTTTTTACTTGTGCTCTGTAATCTAATGGTAGGAAGGACCGCTTTCGGCATTTTTTTTGCCGTCATATTTTTCGCCTGGCATTTGCTCTCCAGCGGTTCGTGGCTTAGGGTGCGGTCCAGTGAACACTACGGAACGCTACATCGCTCACGCTCCAAACGCTTCCGAATAGCGGTCCACGGTCGCTACAGACGTTCCCAACTTTCTGCCAGTGGACCGGTTTCGGAGCGTCTGTGGCAAACTGTCATGACCGCCGATTTTGTTGTTGTTCGGAAAGAAGGAATCGTCTACTATTTGCATTGGAATATACCTGCTTTCAGACAAATTCTCGTTTCCATAAATGATTAATTAATCTGTTAATGATCAGGTCCGATTTCTGGCAATTTTGAGAGTAATGACGGAGACGATGGCTACTATTTTTATGATAACAAGGAGATGAAATCGGGGAGGCACTGCTTTTAATCGACCATTGGCACTCAAGTTTTTGAAATGGAAGTAATAGATTTAGCTATCTATTAACAACTTGAACCTACATTATTTTTAAATTAATTATAAATTAAAACCATTCACTCTTACTTAACTTTCCCGAAGTTTGTGATAATGTGATGGTTTACTGCAATAAGATTTCATAACCGTTCATATAATGATAAACAATCGACCTGAAACTTTGGCTCGTAATACTTGATAAAAAGCTTAGAATTATATCCATGTCAAAAAATTCAAGGAATATTATTGGTCTGGAATAATTCGACTTTCATGAAGTAATAATAATAATAATCTTTATTGCTCTAGGAGTTTCCCTCCCTTTGAGCATAAAAACGAATACAGTACAATAATAGTGTTTACAATACAATAATAAGATTACAAAAATGAACTGTAAATACATCTTAAAAAAAAAAATAACTAAAAAAGTACGGTGTTTGTATACGCACGAAAACCTATTCTCACACTATTGAAATTTCAGAACACGAAAAATGTTTTTCTCCAACGGCCGTGTAAAGAAAAAGAAATAATTATTTGTTCATAAATTTAGAGTACAACAAATATAATAAATATCAAAATATTAAAAAAGAAATAATAATTCACATGTAGGTATAAATAAAGAACACTCTCATTCGTAAAAAGGATTTTTAGATGTACATTGTTTAAAACCGTATTAAAATTGTCCAACTGTCCCATTCCATGAAATCAAAATATCGTCCAAATATCGATACCAGTATATTACCCTATTTAATAGGCTATGTCCTGAGTTAAAAAGTTTATTTTCATAATAATCTAGAAAAATGTCAGCAAGTAAAGGAGAGATTGGGGTGCCCATCGCTAAACCCTCTGCCTGTTGATAAAAACAATTGTTAAAAAGGAAATAGTTCTGATTGATAGTGATATTTAATACTACAGATAGTTCCTTAACAACACTTTCTGTGGCTCCCGCTGATTTTAGAAGGTAAATTGTTATTTGTACTGCTTCATAAGGTGGCACATTTGTAAAGAGATTAACAACGTCGAAGGAGACAAGTCGTGCTTTGTGTGGGACATTGACGTCTTTTATTTTATCAATGAGATCCCGAGAGTTCTTATTACCATATTTTGGTTTAAAGGCCGTGTATTGCGTAACTAGTTTATTCTTTTACTTATTTAGCCCCCCCCCCCAACTGACTGATAGTATTTAACGGATTGCTTTACACTTTTGATCACCTGATGATGACGCTCAGCCGTCGAAACCCGGGTCGTGGTTATGTATAATGTTTTATCTGGTTTTGTGAATGTTTCCTCACTGTAATAAAAAGGATGGTCGTGGTCAATACGTTTCAGCTTCTTCAATTATTACTCTTTAGATATGCCCCCTAGAGAACAAAGTAATATCTTATTCTTTATCATCTTCTTCAGTCGCAATCTACGTAAACACAAATATTTATAACGACTATGAACAAATAGGGAGCTTATATATTTTCTCAAGCATTTCCTCACGCAGCTCTGGAAGTCACACTCATGGCATCAGCAACGAGCCATAGGGCGAAAATTATAATTTTCGTTCGGAGAGTGAAGCATCTTGAAAATCTATCATAACCTTATTGAAGCCGGAGTGTCTCAATTTAGATACCAAGGCAGATAGGTCCAGTGTTAGTTGTCACGGAGATTTCTTTGCACTGCCGAGGATTGTTTTTTTCTTAGTTCTTGATTACTTTCTCACGAGACTTTCGAGAGTCACGTGGCGGTGGTCTCGTTTCGTCTTGCCAAATAGCGGTATCGTTTCGAGTCTCGTCTCGTATTTGAGATGATACTCGAGACGAGACGAGAAAGTCTCGAGTCTCGCGGCAACGCTACTAACTAATAAGTAGTTAAAATGCAACGTAATGCTAAATTTACCTATTTCATTACATGTTAGATTTTTAAGGAATCTTGTGCTAAATCCAGTATCTTTATCTTTATAGGTAAGCCACTCCCTTAGAAAAACCAGAGAAAGAGAGAGAATGAGAGAGAGAAGTTTCATCTAGCTCTTCAAACCGGAAGTATTAGGCTACAATGGAAGGTATTTCTCATCAGCTAATTATCTATGCATCAAATTGATGACAGAAATCTTCCTTGAGTTAAACCTGCTATTTTTTATCAATTGATAATAGAAATATACTTTTCTTTTTTTACCATTTTCGTAAAATTTCCATATCAAAATACGAATAAATCCGTGAAGGTAACTCTACCTAAGAATAGATGGCCCTTGATTTCAAACTCAGCAAACTCCCTTTTTGACTCTGTGTTGACTCCTGCTACTTAAATGTTTCAATTACAAATCCTACAGTAATTGTTATGGAGCTGTAGATTCCATTTAAAATTTCGTGCTGGCTTTATACGTATGTGACAAAACTGAGTTCCTGAGCGGATTAAATCAGTTTCTTATCATTGCATTTCTTTATCGATAAGGTATGCTAAAGAAATGACAGAGATCATTGCACTCCAAGCATTTGAAGTGATTAAGCAAATTATTGGATCACGACATGTGCCACTGTCGTCAAAATTGGTTGACCTTGAGGATAGATTTTTACCTTAGCATAATAGCGCCAAAATACTCTATATACTTGTGTTATGAAAGGAAGAGTCTGGAAATATCTCCTGCTCAATTTATACGCAGCTGCAATGTTGCCATAGAGGGAAACAAGTTATTTCCTCCCCTGAACCGAAGTCTGCCATTGACCCGTGCTGGATTGCACATATGATGATGCTGGAGCGAGCGAGCGATATATAATGCAGCGTGTGTCATAAAAAACGGCGCTCGCTTGAATTGGCGCTTCCAAGTATGCTCCTCCTTTTTCCCCCTCCTGCACCATAATCGAAAATTAATTTCCTGGGAAACCTATTTTGAGTGCGCGTATATCTGAGGGCAGTAGAAACTTCTTATTAACGATTTATGCAAAATCGATTTTCGTGGCGGGAAAGGGAGGAATTGAAACATACGAGTGTGTATGGGGGAATGCGTTCTCCCCTTCCATCCATTTGAGAACTTTATTTTTCCTACCTCCCACGGGAAAATATATTACGCGGGGGATGGAGGAGCTCCGTGCGTACTGCGGCCGTAATGGGCCCTGTATCGTGTGCTGTATCCATAAATTTTGTTCTTCTACACTCCACCCTTCTCAATCTCTTTTGTATCGCAATTTGCGAATCATTCACTGCTATGGTCTACAGGTAAGTCAAATACTTTACGTTTCACCTGATCTATGATGATGCTACATTAGCAGACGTATACTCATAAAATGATAGCGACATATAATAACGAGCTATAATATTTACGTACTGTGATTTTTTTTTAAATTTAAAAGATAAATATGTAATTATTAGCAGTAGGTTTATAATTTTCGTCGCCAGAGTCAGTTTTTTAGACTGCTAGTTATTTTTGAAGCTGTCGATTGTATCTGTTATTACAATAAGTAGAAAGTAAGAGGACACCTATATTTTTATGAGACCCACTGGATGTGTGGACTTTTTTATTACCACGAAAGTTAGCAGTAGGTTCTTTGTGATCGCTCGTTGATATACCCGACCAGTGTTTCGTAACTTTCGCATTAGTGGTTAATGTTTGGCAGGCGTTTGCGGTGCGTACAGCGTAGAATTCCCGTCCCCGAAGCTGTATCACCCATTCCACTTTCAGACATAGCGATATTGATCCTTTCCAGTGAAATGTGTCCTTCTGTATTTCCTCTTAGCTGCTTTTTGGGTGCATGGGTCAAAATCTACAATTTGACATGCACTTTCAGTAATGGTTGTCATCTTTCACTTATTAATTTGGAACAAGTCTAATAGTTTTAATTTATCTAGATAAATGTTAAAAATATCATTCGTTTAATATCAAGTCACCGCGCTGGCACATCAGAAGCGCGAAATGTAATGCGCGGAAATTTTCGCTCAAGGGCTAAATGGCAAGGGCTCAAGGGCTAATTCGTCGCGGGACCCCACCCACGTCTTGTACATGCGCGGCGCTCATTTAAGATCAGTTTGGTATTGTAATCGTACACTCTATCGAACTCTATCCATCTCATCTCAATATCTATCTCAATTCTGTCATGATTCATAGTACACTAAAAATAAGTCGTTTTACCGGAAACTATTTTACATAATCAGAATGGATCACTCTGCAAACGTTACATTACGTTGCCTTTTCAGTGCCGGAACCCTGTTGTCCAAGGAATTTTAAGGACATATCCACGTCAGAAAAAGCAGTTTTTTGTATTAGTTTATTTGATTTATTTTAGTCTATCCTAAAACAGCCGTCCTTGGTCTTAATTTTAAATAAAATTATCAAAAATAAGTTTTATTTTAAATTAAAAGTAAAAAAAACCAGTATTAGCAATATGTACAAGCAAAAGTCAGCAAGACGGTAAGTTGAATAAAGTAATAGGTCCACATTTAATTTAGGTGCATCTGTTTAAGCGTTGTAACTCACCATACAGGCAATAATGGATATGATACAAGATTCAATATTTAAATTTTTTCCTTAATTAAAGCATGTTATGACCAGAGTTTTCGGCGCAGTGTTCAAAATTTAGACGAAAATGCATTGAAAGTTTTTTTTTCAAATAATGGATTCGGCGTGACACCTTGATATTTGCTTGCAGCAATTATTCATTTTTTATATAGTCCAGGCGTGTACAGCCTTTCACAGATCTAAGGAATTTCATTTCTGACGTTTCAATTTGTTTTAAGTGTCCAGGCTTCTGATCCGTATAGTAATGTGGGGACAGCCATAATTTTGTAAAATTTTATTTGAGTTTATTTTGCAGTTTTTTCCTTCTGTGCTCTTCTTATAGTCCCACGTATTCTTTGGCAATTAGTTCTTTTATTTAAAATATCTCTGTCCTTTTCATTTAAGTAGAAAATTAAAAAAAATAGTAGAAAATATGTGCAAAAACATCGAATTATTACGAAATATATGTCATGTGCCATGAAGCCACGTGTTACAAACAGCATTGAATTGCCAAAAATTGAAATCGGCGTGATGCAATTGATTTCACTGTTATCCATAGATATTACTAACAAGAACATGTATGCAAAGTTTCACGCAAATATGTACGTAAACAAACATCGCTCTAAACATGTTAAATGACATTTATTTCATTTTTGACTGCTTCTAGAAGAAAATGTCTTCTGCTTGGTAAAAGTAACAAGATTCTTCCTTACCATACTATTGTTTTCACAAATTCAACTTGGAATAAGATAGTGACAAATGCAATGCAATGGGTATAACTAATATTAATATAATAAATATGAATTATATTTTCACAGATAACTGTTAACGAGAAGCGAATTCTCCCAGGGTACTTAATGGTAATAAAGGTACCACTTCAACTTAAGTTTTGAGTTATTGGCAAATAAGTACAGGATCTGGAGTAAAATAACGTTAATTGAATATAAATGGAGATGTAATGGGTTCATATAGCTTAGAAAAAGTGTACATACAAATGTAGTCGTGGAATAGCCTACATTAGATTAAATTACCTTGTTTCCTAATACCTAAAGTCTGTCATCAGTGAAAGCAATATTTTTGAAGTAGACTAGTAAAAATGTGGAATTCAGTTCTTGTTTTGACTCACACAGTAGCAGCGGCGGAACCTCCTTAAAAACTACCCTCGCTCGACCATGAGAGACTTAGTGTTCGATATCGGGTAGATCTGAAAGAAGGAATGCAATCGTATCTGTTAACCATTACGACTGGGGAGGGTGTGGCTGTGAGAAATAAATGGAAATGAAAGGAGGACGATGGAATATATTATATGGCGATGGGGGAGGTTGGGAAAATGAAAACATCCCTCACGGACCATCGGTTAAAAGGGTATAATCGCTCCCCGCGTTTTATTTCCATATGTCCGTTATCTTTATTTTTTATTGGCTGTACGTTTCGGAAATTTTCAGGAACGGTTTTTGGTTTCCGCGATCTCGTAATACCATTTCCTCCCCCGGTATTTCCTCGTTTTTTATCCAGCCTGCCATAAAATGATATGGCTCGTGATTTTTTATATATATAGCCCGTGAGCCAGGCTAAGAATGTGCGAAACTCGAATTTCGATACCGTGTTGCAATGTATATATGACATGGTGGAACTTGCGATGCAACGAATATCGTATTTAATCGAAGTGCGATATATCGCCTCGCCCTCACAGTAAATATCGCAATTCGAGATATGTTTTGAATCGCAAAACGCGCGATGTATCACACCTCCAAGACATCACATACCTCAAGGTATGACGTCGCATGTAGGGTATTATCGCACAGAGAAAGATATCGATTATCTCCTGATATCGCATGATATTGGAATTTGGTCAGTCGCATAGTCCAGTGTTTTTCAGCGTAAAACACGCGATATATCACACGTCCAAGACATCGCATAACTCAAGATAATCCTTCGCATGTAGCGTGATGTTGCAAAGAGCATGATATTGATCATCCCTTAATATCGAGTATCTCATGATGCCGGAGTTCGTTCAGTCACTAATTCCACACGGTCAATTTCGCTAATGTGCGATTTTAAGTTTTCACCTCATTGTCAGATCACACAATAAATCGTATGACATGATATCGTCATGCGATATATCCTGCTCCTTGGACAATCAATATCGCCAGTGTATCGCAAGTGATCCGTCACGTAATCACGCAGCCTTATTTGGCAATCTCGTCATACTAACGGCTCCAAACCACGAGTCACAAAACCCCTCTTTCGCATTTATCTGATCATTACCTGAAAAAACAGGGTTTTGCACCCTAGGTTTTAGGGAGTGGCTCCGGTTCCAGCTCAGATTTATTTATCAGCTCCGACTCCAACTCCGCTCCGGCTGCGGTCAAAAATTTCGGTTTCCATTAATGATTATAATTTAAAATAATTTAATATTAACAGATTTTCCACTGTTTTCATATAAAATTTAAAAAATGCTCCCTGTGTTAACCAGCTTGCCTTTATGTCTCTTAAAATAATTTCAATCATCAACAAAAAAAAAAACAATACTTTATATGCATTAGATCAAGTTCCCAACTGAGGATTTTAGGCATAGTCAATTTATTCTTCGGGATCAATAGTATAGCATCACGAGAAAAAAATAACCGAAGGTAGAAATTCAGGTGTTCAAGACTTACGTTTAGGGTTTTCATAAATAACGGTGAGGACCACATTATGACATCAAAAGTAGGTACTCCTGAATAATTTATCAATTATTAGGACATGAAACGGTAACATGATTTTAAATTTATTTTATTAATAAGCGTGGCATAGGTACCTGCGAATTGGTTGATACAAAATTGGTAATCGGAAGAGGAATAGGAAAATTCTTCAGTTTCGAGCTCCGGGTCCAGCATAAGTTTGAAGCCCCGGGTACCTCCGCCTCCGAATACAGTTCCAAATCCGTTAAAAAAAGGCCTTACTATCCCTTCATAGGTCTCCGAATGGCCAAGTGGTCTGCATTCTACATCTTGTCCCTGCTTCGAATGGGTTTTCATTGGCGGTTGCCGGGATGCATGCTGGGAGATAACAGGGTGGGTGGGAGAGAAGAGGCTTTGCGGCTGAATGGTTCAATCCACGGGCTCGCTCGTCCTCCCTCCTCCCCCAGACTCTTTTGTCCCTGGCAATTTTTTTTATCCCAACCGGGAAAAAAATCTTCCCTTGGTTTCCAGAAATATCGCGTAAAAAAGGAAACATCCCGTCATCATTCCTCTGAATGTTTTATGATCAAACCTTTTAAATTTTTTACTGGTGACGATGGCTTGGTGGATATATATGGTATGTCTGTAATCAAATTTTCCGTGAAATATTGGTAGTAATATCTTAAAAATTTCAATCCATTAAAATAATCCAGGGAATGCACCGATAAAAGGATTGGAGTGGAATGGACTCTGATGAATATTCAATTTTTCAAGTTCGCTGACAAGGTTTCGGAATCATTTCGTTGATGGAGGTGATGGTAGATGTTTTTACAAGTAATGATTATCTCTAATTTCTTTTATTAATTGCAATATTTCCTGTTATTATGCTTAATTAATTTAAATATCCTCGGGTCATTTTTTATTTTTTCCCTCGTGCAGAAATTTTAATGGAAAAAAATTTAAAGCCTTTAAAAGTGCATTAAACCCGCTATGCCGATTTAATGTCAGAATATGCTTATTTTTTTAATGCCCAGTGGAATACGTCTTGCAGCCTCCTAGGCTTCCTTGAAGCAAAGTGAAATACCAATGTGAACTGATTTTTCACGGTATTGTATACTCTTATATCATTATCTCTAGTTTATGTTTTTTTTTCTAATAGAGCCGCTCTTTGACGTATTCTGTCAACTCCAACATCCACGCTAGCTCCTGGAATCCTATTTTTTTCATAATATTTTTGAGCCTTTTTACTAAAAGCCAAACCAATTTTACACTCCCTCAACATCCTTTGAGGTCTCAAGGTCTCAACTCAAAATATCCCTTGCTTATTTTCTAAACGAGGAAATGTTGTCAATCAGTCGTGTTATGGTGGACGGTGAAGGTTGCTATACATTTCCATCGAACCTAGATTTTGGTACACTACAACGTCTACAGGTAATACAGCAAAACGACAAGTATGCTGAAATAAAAGTGTTAACAAGTAGTTAATTTTGAATTAATTACTCTTCCTAGATGAGACTATGAAGTGTAAAATATTTATTTATTTTAACCATGACTTGACTTTGACCAACATGCGCATTCTTTAGCTCTTACCTGAGCCGAGAATAAGGAATACAAATTTTTTAATTATAAAAGGGTAATGTCACCCAGTGTATGATATATTGGCTTTATTCAGTTTTTACTTGGTCTATTTTTGTAGTATTTATCTCTCTTCAAAATTGTCTGGTTCACTCCCATGATTGTACCTAGTTAGAGGGTAGCTTCCTGAATTGTTTATACTTGATTTTATTTTTTGCGCTTTGCTTTCTTCGTGTGCTGAAATAATTTATGATCAAAGATAAAAACATATTAGTGAACGAGAGAGCTGTGTTTTATATGTAAATTTAAAAACGAAATATGGTTTAGTCATTTTGCGATACATAGTAAAATATGGCTAAAGCGTTCCAGTATCTACCTAGTAATGTATTACGCTGCCGACTTTTCATGTCTTGAATCAAACAATTATATTCCCATTTTGTTTCTCCTTGATGGGTTTACATGTAATACTTATTTTCACGTATAAAAATCTATGCATCAACGCTAATAACGTGGCTGTGGTACCGAGATACGCACTGGGAGGTTTGTGTTATGTGATTATGAACGTCACAAGAGAACGTCATACGTTACGCCACTGGACCTACGTAAATTATAAATCCGTAGTGTTTTCCGGCCACTGAAAAGTTCATGCTTCCAAATATTCTAGAGAAAATACGTATTTTTATCAATATTAAATTTCCAATATTAATACAAAAGGTACAAGGATAAAATATTTTCTGCAAGAAGCATTCTCTGTTGAGTTAAAATTATGCATTTACTTTGAATCAAAATTAAGTGACAATTATATCATCGGTGGATGCAATGCAGAATATAACGGAGTGTTTCCTTATGCGAACATACGTTGAAAGAGGAGGAATGTGTGAAGCTTGGAAAGCATTACTTTTTAAATTGCAAGATTCTTGGTTCTTTAGTTGCCCAGAATTGTTAACTTTGTTTGAATAATTAAGTTAGAAGGAATAATTCACATAGAATACCTAGATATCTGCATTTTTAATTTTGCCTTTTTAATTTTTTACTCAAAAAATTGAGTCATTTGAAATTTGTACTGCGGCAGTAATTGTTTTATCTAGACCTCGTCAAAAGCGTTTGAAATAGAGAATTCCTATAATTTGTCTTTCTTCCGTGTTTCCAGATAACTAATTATTGTAATTTTGCCATATACCTGTAATGAAAAGTTGCCGCTAATATTTCATAGCATTATTTCCCGCTAATTGCCGAAGGTAGTGTCTCTCGTTCTTCCATTCACTGAGAAATATTCTGGATTAAAATAGCGGAAAACTTAATCCAGTGGCGGGCTTTACTTACCTTTTAGCTACTTAATCTCTGAAACTTTGATTTTAATTTCAAAATTCTATCGCGAGTCATTATATATATTACGATCACGAAGGTCACGTGAAGCTAAGTGATTTGGTGGGAACAAATGGTTTTCCGAAATATTCTGAAAAATGACTGAAAATTAAATTATGGTTGTTGTGACATGAAAATGAAATTATTTTGTTTTTTTTTTCTGCTGAGTTGTCTTAGAAAAGAATGCAGGGTAGTTGAAGTCGGCAGATTATTTTCGGTATGAAAATTGACTTCTTTAACGTTATTCTAACCTCTATATTAAAAACAATTTGCCATTGCTTTTGTCTTTCGTCTGATAAATAGGGCTGTGAAAATTCATGCTAATTGTAAGAAATAATATGTGATCCTACACAATGATGATGATACTATTGCGTAGCCATACACCCTACTGCCAAATCCATATTTTATAGAGAAACACAACATTTAGTATTTTGAATAAAGGAACAATATTTCGAAAAAACTTATTAAAAATTAAAAAAAAACTAAACTAAGCGATGAAACTCCATTTAAAAACTACCCTGCAATTCGTTAAAAAAGCATATGGCAGGGGGTGTAGGAAATCGGTAAGGAAATGGACATGAGTTAAATGTGCATTGATAATTTAGTGCATCGCTGTTTTAGTTTCAATCGTAAATGGTGCATGAGAATAAGGATGTCTCAAAGCTATCCGTTCAACAGCGTATCTTTCTTATTTTTTGCTCCTGCATGTACCACAGATGCAGTGTTGGGGTCAGTGACGTATCCACAAGGGGGAGGGGTCCAATGGGGCCCGAACCCTCCCCATCCGAATTTTCAAACTCATTTTTGGAAAGTAGCTCCAATGGAGAGTATAATCGTATGAAGAAGATCTAACTTTGTGAAATCTTTCCATATTAAAAGAGGAACTCAACGTTTTGTTTTACACTGATTTATTATGTAAAATACAACCGGTTTCGGTTATTTCACCATCATCAGGTAATCTATATCAGTGGAATCAGTGGAAAACACAAAGTTTCGTTCTTCTCTTGAGGAGAATGTTAAATTTGTTTCTGAAAAATTTAAGAGTATTGATTTCATTTGCTCTTCAGTATTAACAACTTTTCAAATAATTATTTTTGTAATAAAATATAACAAAAAACTGTAGGTTTTGTATTCTTTCAGAAGTTTGCAAAGCTTAAATCTTTAAATATCGACTGTTATCCCTCAATCGCAGAGTCAGTCTTAATTGCCTAAACAAACTTTGGTCAAGCAGATTGTTGTCGACATGAAAAACCTCGAAACGAAATCCTGGCTACGTTACTGGTTGGGGATGTCCTCCGCATCCAGTAGTCCATTTAATCTTCATCGTTCTTCGTTAACACCGTATTTCTGTGGCTTCCAGTCTTATCTGTTCTGCTTCTGCTGATCGTCCAAGCTTCGCTGCCCCATTGAAGCATGCTACATATACATGTTGGTCTGAGCAACCGACGCGTCTTCGAAAGTCCCGTGATTCCATTCCTGGTCCAGTCGAATTTTTAAGTGCATGAAGTGGGCCGTCGTCCATTCTTCACACCACCATTGGGATTACCTGTTTCATCTGTGTTGTCTATCCCCTTTCTTTCACCTTATATGTATACGAGTTATATGTATTTAGGAAATAATATGCGTGACCAAGTTTCTAGAAATTTTAGTTCCGTTTGATTCTCTACGGACTCCCAACCCAGTAATATGTTGCAATTTTTGTTCACTCTTTACAGTTAAATTAATACCACTAATGGCGAATACATTTTCTAATTCTCTGAGGCAAAAGGATATGCATTTTAAGTATTGAAGTTAATAGCTCATTTCATGGACCTAATTCTTCTTTAAGATAAAATACTGTATGCGCGGCTTGATATTTTTGACCCAAAACTACCATCCGTCATTTTAGAAGACAGTGCCCTCCTTTGCAGCTTTAAATAATTGGCTACTAACGACTAACGACTTTTTTCCCTGCTTTAGTAGTGTTTGAGAAACATGGTGGCAGTCGACTACGAGAAGAGTGACGTCAAGAAGGGGAAAGCTCGCATGTAAGGGGTCGAAAAAAAGGTCGAATATGATAGACAATACTGCCAATATAACTGCATTAAACTAAAGAGGGCGGCAAAGTGTCAGCAGCACGTCTTGCAACTTGTTACGAACCAAAATGAAGCTGCCTAGAAATATGCTGTTAGTGTTCGGAACCAATTGGAGGAGCTACTAAGAGCCATGGAGGGCCAGAAAGTTGATGAAAATAACAGATTGAGCATTTTAAAGTTTGCAATGAAAGTAATCTTGGGAACTCTGGTAGTCAAATGCGGATATTAACTTACTCTCCCCGTGAGGAGATTGTGAGTAGGAATTCCGACTCTTCAACTAAAAAGGATCTTCTGCACAACTCCTACAATATTTTGCTACCATCATACCCGCAGTCTCCTCTCGCGGTGTCAAAGGTCGCGAGGGGCGTCTAGTGCGAGGGCGTCGCCCTCTGTGTTGCGTCGTGCCGTTGAGTTGTAGGAGGAGTTGAGAACACTTTCAAAGTCGCGTCTCACGGCACAGGGATCGTGAGGATGTCACGTCTTCGTGAAGAAACTCTCGAATAAGAAAATCTCTCGCAAGACGAGGTTTAGTGTGAACTCTACAGCTCTCGTTATGCCATGTGCGTTTCCGAGTTTCTAGTCTTTAGTGGCCCGAAACGATGACTCACGTGAAATTACGAAATTGCATTGTGTAGTATGAGATCAAGTTTATCTCGCAGGCTGTACTCAAGTTTTTAAGCACCTTAGAAGATTCCTGTTTCATCCCTCTCAGATTTCTGTAAATTCAAAGCGGCTAAGAGTTGATAAAAATATGTTTCCTCTTTCCTCAAGCCCAGGTGAAAATTAATCTTCTCCTGCAGCTCTTGAATTTTCCACCGTGTGCCCTGGTGAATAAATTCACTGTTAGGGTCAGAGTCGTTTCAAAAAGTCGTAACGTTTTTCGCGATTGTGCCAAAATATAACTTATTACGTTTGCTATTGCAATTTTATTTTGTTAAAAAACCCATGTAGTTGACCCATTGCTTTTATATATATTCCAGACCTTCTACAAGCTATAGAAATAAAGCTATTATTGCCAATGAAAAACGTTGGTAAAGATAAGCGCGCGCATCTATTTGTAATTCTCCAATTGAAAGATATGTTCAAATGTGATAACTTCATTCAGATGTAAGAATTCATTCAGACATTCATTATTCAACGGAATTGCATAAACTAGCTGAGATTGCCGGTCACCCTAGTATCTTCAGAAATGGAAGTTCACATCTAGAAAATTTCTGATCTCAATGCTGTACGTTTTTATGGTCAGTTTATATGTGCTCAGCAGACTCAAAAAAGCAGGGAAAATAATGATAAAAATAATAATGAGGGAATGAAAAAAAGCAGGGAAATTATGGAGGAGAAATTTTGCACTATGACCTTCGGAGTCCTCTTAAAAATAGGAAATTTTATCACAGGGACAACCTTTCGTGTCCTTGTATTGAGAGACACTTTATCGTTAGCTCTACTATTTAATACTGTGTGCTCGAACTTAAACGTTTGTTTCTCTGCGTTTAAATTGATAAAAGTCTTTATATGCTAATTTTCTAATTCTCAGTTTCAGAGGAAATTTAATTCCTGCCCGGGGATAACTTAATGCAGGAAAAGAGGGGATGTATTATATTTTTAAACATGTCAGTATAGATTTTACCTTGAACTAGTGCACGAGGGTCTATTATTAAGTGTTGAAGAACCAAGATACTCTTGATAACTTCTGGTTTATATGCTCATTGGAGTATCCCTTGTCCTAATAAAATAAAATTAAGGGCGAATAAAGATCATTCACAATAAAGAAGCTTTCTTAATAAAGGTCTTTCTTAGTAAATTAAAAGATATAGTAAGGGCATTCTTAGAGCTCATCTATATTTGAGTTTACTGTTTTATATCCAATCAAAATTAAAACGAAGCAAAATCCCGTAATTTCCCTTTGCCTAACCAGAGCTGATAGAGCGAGAGAGAGAGAGGGATTTTGTGTCCCACCGTGTTGCATGTTCTTCAGAATTAAATTTACATTTTTATTGGTCCCTGATTGAGATTTAACCTCCAAGGGTAGTTAAGCGCGCAACTTTTCCGTGACATTGAGGTTTTTTTCTTCGGCGGATCAATCATTATTTTTACGTCAAGGGGATTCCACCTTGACTGAGTAAGTAAAAAAAAATACTTAATTTTACCTTTTCGTTCCAATTGTTTAAAAAATGATGTTTTCACTGATGACATCTAATTTTTTAAAAACTTTAAGGTACAGAATACTCAGAGTAGTCGATTAATATATTTCTCACAGAAGATGGTGCCCAAAAAAGAAAGAAATAGAAATACTTTGCTTATTTTCTACAATTTTACTTTAATTGTCGACTAGTTTCGATACACTGTATCATCTTCAACGGACTAGTGGTACAAAAGACATAGGGGCATAGTTATATACTGAATGGGTTGGGAAGGGGTGGGGAAGGATATGGAAGCGGTTGGTAGGAACATGTCAAATTAGTGAATAGGCGGGGTGGGGAAGCGAAGGAAAGGAAAGTAGGGGGGGGGGGAAGGTTAGGAGTGGAGCGTGGGTTGACGTCATAGGGAATGGGAACTAGGGTTGGGGGGGGGAAGGGTTGGGGAAGGGTATGGAAGGTAGGAAACTGTAGAAATTAGGGAATAGGCGCGGTAGGGAAGCGAAGGAAAGGAAGGTAGGGGGGGGGGAAGTTGAGAGTGGAGCGTGGGTTGACGTCATAGGGAAGGGGAACTTTGGTTGTCTGGGGATTTTTTGGGGTGTAATTGTGGGATGTCTAGGAGGGGGGAGTGGAAAGGGAAAAGGTGGTCATTAGTTATCAGTTCTTTTCTTTTCACACATTTCAAAATTTCCAAGTGCTCGCGGATGTCCATCTGTGTTCCTTTCTTAACTTTGTGCAGTAACTCAGGGGTGAAATCAGATTGGTGGCCTTTTTCCAGGAGATGGGTTGCAAATTGGGGCATCCCGGTGTTCTTCACGTAATCCCGTCGGTGTTCTGCTGCACGCACCCTTAGACTCCTCCCACTCTGGCCGACGTATTTAGCATCGCAGTCATTACACTTCAGCTGGTAAACCCCGCTCTGGAGGGCTGGTTCTATGGGATCTTTGACCGAAGGCAGCATGCTGTTAAGATTTCTGTTGTTGTAAAAGGCTGGTTTAATGTTCAACTCATTTAATAAATTTCCTATTTTAATGGAGGTTTGCCCTAAATATTTAACTCGTCGCCATGAAAGTTGGTCACTGGGAGGGGGATTGTAAATTTCTCTCAATAAAAAACTTTTCTTTTTGCTTTCTAGCAAATCGTCAATAAATTGCTTCTCCTCACGGTCCTCACCCCCAGTCCTCACCCCCAGTGAAACCCAGAAACGGTCCTCACCCCCTCCTCACCCCCTCACCCCCAGTGTATCAAGATGGTGCCCGTTGAATTTCAACGGGAAGTAGAAAAATGTAAAATTGTTGCTTCGAATTTAGTGAATCCTCCCAAAATTACTTGCAAAATGTATTTAGTATGTAGAAATCATTAGTCATCCATGGAAATGTTGGGGTGAAAAATACACTAACTAAAATATCTCTGTAATTCTGTTCAATTAATTATTTAACCTAAGCTGTAATTACTTCGTGCATTAGTTCTCATTTAAGTAAAGCCTCTGCAGTGGTTGCCTCATCACTGATCGAGGCATAACGCAGCATTACTCTCAAAATTAGCCAGACGGTCGGACCTCAACAACGTTTACACACAATGTCTTGAGTGGGGGTTCGAACTTAACCTTAGTAAATGCAGTGCAGTACACTTCTGACGAAAGAAGTAACACCAACGGTATATCTATAAAGTGGGAGGACAAAGTTGGGTGCCGTTAGAGACTCGGAAGCTACTCTCTGCGTTTAGATTGCTTTAAAAACTGAGATTAGGCAATTTTCAGTGCGAAACGGGGGATATTATTAACTCAGTTAGTTAATACAGTTATTATCAGTTAACTCAGAACTCTGCACTAAGTTACAGCGACTTCAAAACTCCTGTTTGCGTTTTATTTTTAACATCCGTTACGATGAATATGTTACGCCTTATTGTTAAAAAATAAAATGGCTGAAATTAGATAAACGCCGTATACTTCAAAAGGCTTTATGTTTGTTTAAGGTACTGTAATCCCAAAATCCGTCTTATTTGTATGAAAACATTATATATAATGCAAATACTGGGAAGAGATCAACTCGAATCACTGAGATATTCTATGTTCCTAAATACCAGTATTTAATATTTGAGCACTCCTTCCTCATTTCCTCCTGCAAGCTATGGAATTGTTTACCTGAAAATGTTAAAACCTCTTCTACAATTTCGATGTTCAAGAGAAATATGACTGATCAGTTATGTAACTTAGTTTAATCTTCTCATATATCTAATCGATATGATCAATTCTTGAAATGTGATTTCATATCTGTGCATTGCAATGTTGAATGAGATTCGTCATGCTCTTTCCTTATCATACTGTTTGATGTTGTGTCTATTACTTTATATTCCATTATTCTTAATGCAAAATGTGTAAGAAATGCGATTGATAATCTTTGTTGCCTGATTTAATTTCTCAATCCTTAATGTGTGATCTTAAATCTGTGCACTGT
Source organism: Pyrrhosoma nymphula (assembly GCA_963573305.1). Lineage (NCBI taxonomy): Eukaryota > Metazoa > Arthropoda > Insecta > Odonata > Coenagrionidae > Pyrrhosoma > Pyrrhosoma nymphula. The sequence goes on along the minus strand of OY754330.1, from coordinate 63,208,698 downwards.
TACCTTAACTTTCACATGTTATTTATTCTCTTATTCATTGATTATTGTTGGTTTATATGTGGTGTTCCTTAATGACATTTGTATGTATTGCTGTCACCATTGGCCCCATTTGTTGTGGCATGTAATAATATTTCAATGTTCCAGGGGACTTAAAGTCCCAGAACAAAAAAGACTGATTTCAATTCAATTCAATTATTTTGACCCCGCGCTATATCTCAAGAACTAATAGAAATGACAAAATAAGAGAGAGAGACACTACCAAACCGATGGGTACAAAAATTCCTTCTTCCCACGCAACTTCAGTGATGATAGCAAAAACAGCGTGGCACTAACATAATACACGTCGTCTTCATATAATTCACCTCTATTCTCTCCCTACTTCTGTTCCCTATTCCCTCCCGTTCGATGACTGGTGTCCTAACACCTCCTGCCACTCGCCTCCGTGGTGGCTTACAGGGTAGGTAGTATGTAGATGCAGATCTCTCTTCCGCAAGGTGATGATCTTTGCTCAGAAAGACCACCTTTGGGAGTACACTTAGGGAAATGACATCGAGTGCAGTTTTTTATTGAGCTCGGCCTTGGAGGAAGTGGTGGTATTAATACGGAAAGTGGAAGACCTCATTTGATAAGTGCTCTTTGGTGAAATCTGTATTCCAGATGAAGTTTCTATACTCACTTCTCATAATTCTTTCCTCCTCCTCTCCTTAGGCCTTCTCCATCCACCCAACTCCTGATTCCCACTCCCAACCACTCACCACCCGCTTGTCAGTCCCATTGGAGAAGGGCCCCTGCAAATCTTTCTTTAAATTTTTCCAGTACTTGGATCTTTATTCAGTACCTTCTGTAGCTCCACCCATCAATGATTTCAACCATGTGCATGGATGTGATCTGGTACGGAACTGCGAGTTTGGACTCAGAAAAAAAATCTGCCGTTATAAAGTGTATTTGGTTAAGTAAATTTTTGGAGCACGAAGTTATCCGTCGAAATATATTTTTAGATGGAAAAGACACGACGTCAACCGCAAAAATCAAGTTTCAAATCGGAGAGTCTCGAAAAAAATACATTGCATCGAAATTCCATGCTGAATAGACACGAATTCAAACATTGTAATAAATTTCCAAATTTACTGCGAATTCACAGCTGAAACTATCGTTGAATAATGACAGCTTAGTGGTGTACCAAGCTTACACAGTGGCTGACCTGACTGGCAATTAAGAGGTCCGGATTCGTATCCCTATCAAGTCAAATGAATTTTTCATGATGGATTTCTTCCTCTTAAGTGTAAATAGTTGCAGTAAAGTTAAGAATTGGAGAGTCACCAATAAATCCGTTATGGCTTAGCAGCGGACTGAAATGGAGTGCAGTCAAAGGTATTAGTTGAATTTTGAATCGAAAAGGCAAAACATCATCCGTTACAATTAAGTTTTGGACAGGAGAGGTAAGATGTCAGTGAAGTTTCGGACTGGGGAGCCAAGTAACTATTTTTTGAAGTGAAGATTTGAACTAATTAAGTTTAATACGCTGACTCGCACCATTTCGGACTCTAGTGAGGGAACAGTGTGTGAGATGCAACAAACATACGAGTGCTGTGGAAGAAATTGAGTTCTTAAACACGTAATTCTTTAAGTAGAGAGATGTTGACCCATCGTGGCTTGAAGCTCCCTTGCTGAGAGGGCAGAATATTTCCCAATACTCTAAGTCTCTATTGGCACGACTGAACGAATATCTTCTTACTTTCTCTCTCATCCTGTTACCTGGCCGCGAGATGAAGACTATTGGGGTAGCGATGATGGAATAAATAAATTACGATAACGGAATTACCATGATGATATTGTTGCTTATATATTTTCTGTTATGTTTAATATAAATTTAACCTCTACTACACTCACCTATCCGAGAAAAGTGTTTGTGCTTTCCAGTGTGAATATGCTATACCTAACGGTTTACCGGTTTACGATAACGGTTTACTTTGAATTAAAAGTACATCATTGTTATACTTTATCAATAATAGGGAAATTAAAGCTGGTAAAATGGAAGGCAATGGAGAAATATTGTTTTTGGTAGGAGAAGATAAGAAATTCGTGAATTGTCTTACTTAAAGCAATGAACGTTGAATTAAAAGTACATCATTGTTATACTTTATCAATATTAGGGAAATTAAAGCTGGTAAAATGGAAGGAAATGGAGAAATATTATTTTTGGTTGGAGAAGAAAATAAATTCGTGAATTGTCTTAATTAAAGCAATAAACGTCTATGACGGCACAATGAATAAATTTACGAATACAACATTCAAAGGTTCTAGCAGTTTTCTAGTTTGAATTCCATGCAGCTTGATCCTTAATTCACTATCTTTGTCCATTAAAATGTTCTAGAAGTTTTCTATTGGCAATTCCATGCAGCTTGCTGCTTAATTCACTATATATTTTACTACAAGGCGAATTACTAAATTATAAGATGAATTACTATTAATCCGCGGATCTGTCTTAAATTATTTTTGCATTTCAGTGAGAATTTTATAAAAGTTTTTAAATTATCCAAATTAATCGAAATCAATTTAAATTTTAGTTCACTTTACTTTAGTGTGCCTAGCAAAGTTGAGGATAGACAGCCGGCTGTTTATCCTCAACGTTAATACATTTCCAGCCTGTTTTCTGCATGTAGAAGTAAAGTTAAAAGTTTGGAAGTAGATTTTTCCTATCGATAAGACATTTCCATGCCCGTATATTTTTTAGAATGGATTTTATAGTCTCAATGTTTTGAACGAATTTAAACATTCCAAAAATGGAACCTGCCCAATAAAAGCCTGTTTTGTCCCAGTGTGAACGGGATTGTTCTCTTTCCATAAAAAATTTTGAAATGACCCCGACGTGATTCGAACACGCAACCTTCTGATCTGGAGTCAGACGCGCTACCGTTGCGCCACGGAGTCACATGTTGATGTGCGTCATATCGTTTCAATATAAATTGGACATTCAACTTTTACTTCGGTTCGCTGAAGAAAATTTGCGTGCTCATGAAGAATTTTCTCGGTCTGCTCAATTAGTCTCTCGACAGGTGTTATTAAGAACGTGTCCTCCCCTTTATCTCTCAGCATCATGTTTTCTCACAACACGCTTGAGACGCTTATTAGTTTATTTACCCTTCGTTGATGGTAACATTCAAGATTCTTAATATCGGCTTTTGTGGCCGATATACCGGTACCACTTGAGAACCGCATCCGAAAATTAGTTGCGGCACGAATATAGAGTATTCGTGAATTGTATATTCGTGGTTACGGTTTAATTTATCGCTGTGGAGCGTATCACCCGATATATCATTTGTCAGACCATAGGGCCGCCGCGAATCGGTCAGATTAGCCCGAGTTCTTCTTGGGGAGAAGTTTTTCTAAACTTCTTGTCCCTGATAAGCTATTGGGCGCAATAGCAAGAAAGTCTTCGGACTGAACCAATAAGAGAGTATTTCTTCCCACTTCTCTTCAGTCGTCATGCCGCCTATGACTTCTCCTCTTCTCCACCACCATCGTCCCCTGTGGGAAAGTATCGCGCGATATCCGGTACCCGAAGTGCCGGAGCCATAACGTTACGAACCCGATATCCGCTATTTAGAAACTTGGTGACATTGCATCGATTCTATAATTTAAGTCAATAATAAAATGAAAGATAATATCCTTTCAGATTTTGGGGCCCAGTTTTGGTGTAACTAACTTACGGTATAGTCTATTTACCGATACCGGATTAAGGCAAAGAGTTTTTATCGATATTCTGCATCAGGCTAGCTAAGTTATCTCCCAGATTTCACTCTTTCTTCCTTTGTATTTTCCCTCACTATTTCTTCTATTCACCTACCATGCCATACCATTCTGTTTTCTCTCTGCTCAGCTGTATTTTATCCTTTCACAAAAAAATTTCTTTAGATAATTTAAACAAGATATCAAATGCATAAAATTAAATTTATTTGGCCTCGTACAAAGAAAAAGAACTTATCTGTCTAATAACACCAAAATATCAGTCATATCCTGCACTACTTTTCGAAATATTTTCCATTAAATATCAGTTATTTTTCTATGAGGTTTGGTGCTGCTGTGCCCTGGAGAAAGTCATTACTATTAAAAAATGAGGATGTTATGACGAAAGCCCAGCGTATAACTCTGACCTCACCCGGAAGGTTACGTTCCGCATGCGATTCTTTTGAGTTCTTTCTCGCTTTCTGTCCTGGAATTGGATGAAGGGAATGCCAAGTTTGCCGGATCAGCTTGCATATATTTTTAGCTTCAGTTTCCTCCAAAATATGGTCGAGGAAGAGAATATTTTAGTATCTAGGAAACTTTGAGGTCCGTATGTATTAACATGTTCAAAACAATTACGTCCAGTCAGACACAAAACGATGGGAATACCGTTTTTTTAAAGCACCAACAAAATATGCAAAATTTAAACTCTGTAAGGCTGTGGTCCGGAACGATATTTTTCTTCGTGGGTTAAATGTATTAAATTTCTCATAAAAATTTAGTGAGTTCAACGTCTATATTCTAACGCAAATTCTGGAGAACTTACTAAATTAGTCCACGGAGCGTGATTAAAATGTTGAATTGAAGATCGATTGGTTAGTATCCAGATTGTTTCGTAATTGTCATTTGGGTGCAATTCAGGGATCTACTTTTCTTTCCCACCACGTTAAGTGATCAACCCCCCCCCCCCCCAGAACTAATGTTTTATATCTATCTGAGCTATCGTTTGAACGCACTTCGTTAATCTTAATCTTCTCTCTCATAATGCCCTTTCTGCATCGCCAATGAAGGTTGAATGTAACTTCACTACAGCATTAATGCACATAAAGATGAACAAGGAAAACTGTGACTTTAAGGGCTACTGCGTGATGACGCAATTATGGTTTTATGCCACTGGTTCATTCCTTCTCAAATGATATGATGAGGCTAAATAAAGATCATGGTGGCTAAACACCTCTAAATTAATATTTACCTATAAAATGATGTCTGGAAGAAAATGAATTGTTAATGGCGTGAGAATGTGACAACCATGAGGTTTGAGCAAGCACCGGAAACGATTTTTACGTGAAGGAAAGTTTTGAAGGAAAACCGGTGGGAACTAGGATCGTCTCCAAAAAAGCATGAGGTAGAAGTGTAAATTGAGGGTTTGGGAGTACATGGCATCCCGATTTCAATGCGCTGGCGATGTGCCAGACCGAGATTTATGTTTAGTAAGCGACTCATTAAAATTAAAGACCTTGTTAAAAATGGCCACAAATCATCCTGCTTGTTACTGATGACCATTAACCCAAATTGAGATTGAAATTATCCTAGAGTCATGCATACCCTAGGCCCAAGTTAACATATTTTGTTTTGAGATAATTGCGACAGCGTATAGGCTTGAGAAACTCGAGAGGGATTAAGGCCCGGTTGAACAATTTCTTGGTGTGGTGATATGATGACCGATGTAGATATGCTCTTCTATTACATCCGCTAACTGACTGTCAGATACACTGTTTTCTCTGCTAACCTCACATAAATGCAAATACTGCGTCCTCTGATGGTTGAAGTTGACTTTACATCGTAACACGGGACTAAGGAGGAATAACGTTGACAGAGAGTGCTTGGCATCACTTTCTTTAGTGCTATGGAAGAAATAGAACGTAAAAAATTCATGGGACAAATTATGTAAAATTACAATCGTCAAAACGTACTTATCATTAATTATTAAGGGTATTAATTTTATTGGAATACAATGATGTATTATTTAAATATTTTTTCTTTAAAATTACGCGCTCTTTCTGGTATAAAAACACCACGACTTCGGGAACCCAGGGGATTCCGTCATGGAATGGAATCGCTCACAACTATACGACGTATTTCATAGAGAAGGTCGGCTGCTTTTTTTTCTGAATTTGACGAAATTATCGCTTTAATTTCCTCTGTGGATCTCGTTTTGGTACACGTGACATATTGAAATTTTTATGCACTTTTGAAAGGCAATTAATTATTAATGTCTGCTGTTGACGCACACACAAACATATTATAAATATGTGCCCTTGAAGAAATTTTTTGTCGTGAACACAACTTAAATATGAGAAATAAATTATAAGTATGTTCCCCGTTATGGAATCTTAGTTATTTTTGTTAATTAAAATTAGTTAAGGGATTTATGGAGATTAAAGATTTACACCAAGTAAAGTCTGAATCCATCTCCTATGGATGCTATACCTGGGTTAAATCTGATTTACCTTCGCATGCTGAATTCGAATATCCGGTGAGGGATGGGCTTAGTGAGTGAAGCAGTGTGCTTTTAACGTTTGTGTTTCGATACCAATCAACCCTCGGTTGGAAACAGTAGGTACTCGGCGTGAGCTTAAAATGCCCCTCTCCCTTCTCCCCTGGGGCATTTGAGCGGCTGCAGTCGAGTGTGGTGGGCGGGAATGATGTTGCGAAAGCGTGTTCTCGGTTGGGAGGGAAAATTTGCGCGCGGCGTGAAGAGGTTGTTGCTGCTTTGGGATGCCTTGTATGTTCCCCCTCTTCCCTTCGTCGTTCGCACTCGTCACCGCAGACATTTCCCTATATCTTCCTTCCTCGCGGTACCTATGTATTGGGAGGCTGACGGAGTGTGACGAGCTTAAGTATCGTGAAGCACGGGAGAGGTTGAATATCCTATGACACCTAGGAAAAGTCCTAGATTGATAATAACGATTATGTCAGCTGATTTTAAATTTTTTTAATGGCACAAATTCATTGATGACTTTGCCATTTTTGCGAGTACTTTTTAAAATTTATTGTTGTTTCAAATCAGTAATATTCAAACTGTGATCTACGGAACCCTGATATTCCATGCAGCCTTCACAAGGGTTCCACGAATTGTTTAAATTACTATCTATTAGTCTCTATTTATACGTTTTACGAGAATATTGAAATGAAAATGCTTTTGCAGATGTTCCTACCCGAAAATTTTTGTCACTGCTTTATTTTTTTACTGGGTTGAGTAAAATAAAATATTATTACACTCATAAAGATTCTGTGAACCGGAAAATTCTGAAGACTACTGCCCTATAGTATTCAATTATTTCCCCCTGTTTTCACTGTGCAAAACGTCTGGAATATATTTATAAACATGAAAATTTACTGAAAGTATTTTGTGGGGTGGGAATCCAAATTTTACCATAAAAAACTCGGTGTACCTTGATATGGTCTTCTAAAGCCCTTCTCGTTTGTCCAATATGCACTGCATTACATGTGCACTTCATGTTTGTTTATGAACATTTTTGTGGAATAACTAAGTTTATTTTTATTTATTAAATGTTCCTACTATGCTTCATATTACGACGAAGCATGAACTTAAGGTAGTTGGAGTGATTTTTGTAAATGTACTGATTAGTGCGAAACTTGGCAAACGTGTTTTAATTAGTAATATCTATTGAAAAAAGTGAAAAAAAATTGCATCATACCGATTTGGTTTATTGGCAACTCAGTACTATTTTAACATGTATCTTTGTGGCACATGACACATAATTCGAAATAATTCGATTACATATGGACAGATTTTCTTCTCATCACGACAAAAATAAATTTATTATTATTATTATTGTTGCTAACAAATACCAAGGTGTCACGTCGAGTCCAATATTCGAAAAAAACGTACCTCAATATGATTTGGTCTCAACTTTGGATGCCCCGCCGTAAACTTGTCATAACATGCTTTAATCGAGGCAAAAAATTTAAAATATAATTCTTGTATCATTTCCATTACTGCATTATTGTGAGTTCCACCGCATAAAACAGATGTGAGTTAATCAAATGTGGTTCAAGTATTCTTTTTCGACTTGCTTAAAAAATTATTAAAATGTGCACTCAATGACCCAGGATTACCGCTCCAGCCACCTTTAGAGTTAAAAACACCCTCACTCTCCCGACAGTCGCTTCCCTACAACGATAGCCGTATCGAGTTCGGGAGATGCCCATGGAGGCGGAAGTGTTGTAGGGTATGAACACGCATGTCGAGGTTGGAGGAAGGCTGTGTGGGGAGAGGGGGAGGCAGCGGTGGAGAAGGAGGAGAAGTGGTGAATGGGGGAGTCAGTGGTGAAGGGTTCGGATGGATGGGTCGAAGTGAAGGGGAGGGGGGAGAATTGGGGCGGGGGAAGAGGCAAGAAGAGTCAATCCGTCTGACGATAAACAAACATGCATCGGCAGGGAAGCGTAAACATCCCGTTCGAAATACACTCCCACCTCACTCCTCTACGTTTCCCTGCTTCAGAACTCTCTCTCTCCCTTAAATTCTCCCGTCCCTCTCTACATACATGTATACATCTTTCCCATGCATTCCTCCCTTCCATCACCTCAAAAACTCCTTCACTCAGTCCCCTCGTGGCTCCGTCGGGTTCCCCGCCTCTTGAACCTCTCCTGATGGCCGCGATAGCGGTCGTAAGATTGGTTCCCTTACTACTTCTCTGAACGAATGAGAGAAAAATTTTGATTGTTTCATGATTGGGCATGAATCTCGTTCTGACGATCGAAAGATGCAAATTAGTTTGTTTATGTTCAGCGTGCTTCAGATACTAAAGGATCGTTATGGGGATACCTACCGTTAAGGTTTTATTCCACATTTTTTTTACCTCATTCCCAACCATGATAGAACAACTTGGTTTTAATCCACACAATTTATTTCAGACGACCCGGGTTTCAGCAACTTACATTTTGTGCCATCATCAGGTCATCACCTGATGATGGCACAAAATGTAAGTTGCTGAAACCCGGGTCGTCTGAAATAAATTGTGTGGATTAAAACCAAGTTGTTCTATCATGGATGTTACCAACTTCCACAAAGTTAAGGCTGAAACAATTACTTATGCTCATTCCCAACTTTGCGGACTCAGTTTTTACGGCATAATGTATCTGAAAGAACTGAAATTCCGGCGTCTCACCCCCAAAATTGATTAAGTATTATGAAATTTTCTTATTTTTGGAAAGAGGCTATTCGGGTTATTTCTCATATTTCCTAATTTTGGGTTTAGTCTGTCAATTTTATTGCGCAAGTTGCTTGCAAAAAGTGACTTTGGATGTAAATTGCAGTTGTAAATGGCTCTGAAAGTCCGCTTGCAGAAATTTTAAATGTTTCCGCTAGTCGCTTGCAAAAGCGTATTGTTGCCAGTGTAAACAGCAACCAATCTGGCTCTGCACTGACTTGTGAACAATATTTCGCCGAGTAAAATCCTCCTCAAGCTATTGTAGTAGTAACTTGCCAGTGTAAACGTGCCCTTAGAGTTGTATCTTAGGGCGCCATGGGATATTGTAGGCATAGTTTAATTATAATAGTGATTTAGAGAGGAAATATGTTGAGCCCAGATGAACATGAGTTTTTTCACGTGGCGTTATAATTTATAAAGGCTCTCCCCTTAGGGAAAGCAAGAAGAAATGCAAGTAAAGGGTGTCAGTTGTTTTTATTTATGAACGTTAACTCATAACTTAAGGTAATTTGTGCATAATTTACGTATGTTCAGAGGGACTAAGCCAACCTTCTTCTCTCGTGGATATACGTATCTACCCGATTACACAGGTACGTACGGAGGTATATTTTTGAGATGCTGACATATCACACCGTATATTCTGAAGAATTTACACCAATATTATCAAAGGCTTAATTCTATGTTCTTACTCCATTTTGCTATAATTAGGCACCAGCTCTACTGCTGCTGTACAAACTAAAATAATATTGCCGTTTTCTTTAAATTCCGATTTGTGTTGAAAAATCCGTCGTGGCGACGGAATTATAACTTTGTCGAAAAGTAAGGTTATAATTGAGAAATCAATGTATCCATTCATGATGAGTCAGCTTATTTAAAATAATTTTTAAAATTATAAACTGTTCAGCCGTTTCGGCGGGAATAAAAGTTCTGCTCTTGAAAAGTTTCTGGTAACTTCACTCACAGCACTTTAGTGCGTTTTATTCAGATCTATTCATCCACATTGCAGGACTTCTTTAGGCCTGGTTTCATAATCTCTGTTTAAATATTTTCTCGGTATAAAAAGCGAAGTAATAGGTCCTCTCATTGATTCCTCTCACGACCACTTACTGATTGTCTTAAAAATATAGAAAATCCAAATCCTGAATTAACATCATGTTAACTCATTGGATGTGTCATCTTGCATTTAACGTTAACCACATACTATAGCCCGGGCCTCAAGAGTTCTCGCTCGTAAATGGACTTTTAAGTGGAAACTATTCACTCACCGGGAATGCGCGTCACCTCAATACCGTGACGAGATTGATTGAGTCATTATCTCAAACCAATAAAACTTAACAGAGGAAACTTATTGGTATTGCATGATAACAAATTTGTATTTAAGCTTTTACACAAGCCACAGAATTTTTCACGCTCACATATGACCAAGCTTTCATCATCATCATCATCACTTTGTTTCGTTCATGGAAATACATTATATATATATATATATATATATATATATATATATATATATATATATATATATATATAATATTCTAGATATAGATTCTTCCTTTACCTCTCGCTGAAGAAGGTGGCGGTGACCACCGAAATATTCAAAACCCGTGTGAGTTCTTTTTTTAAGTATTTTTTTTTCCTTTTAGTCACCCTAGTGACGAAGTTTTTATATATTGTTGTGTTCACGCTCGTGTAAGCTTCCAATTATTATAATATATATATATATATATATATATATATATATATATATATATATATATATATATATATATATATATATATTCTATGTACCTAAACGACAGCTACCCGAACCCAAGCATCTGATGATGGTGGCTATTCATTGAAACCTGGGCCATGTGTGAGTGAGAAAAATATCTCTGGTTTGTGTCAAAGTTTGAACAAAATTTTGTTTTATCTCGAATGTCAAATTGAAAAGTGCTGTCGCTTTAAAAAGTGTTCAATTTGGAAGTAGTCGCGATATACTTGAGGTTCTAGGTTTTATAACTGCTACTTTATTATCGAAGCTCGTAATTTATGACAATAATCATGACACAGGCATAACATCAGTTGCCTCGTGGCAGGATTCGAACCCAAGACCTTTTGGTTGGTCAGGCCGCAGCCGGGCGCAGTTCAGCATCCCGCTCGTAGGGAAAATCTGTCAGATGCATTGAACGCAGTGAGGGCTTTGAAAATGTGTGTCAGAAGTGGGAGTCTCTAATTTTTCTTCGTATATATCATCAATCTTCACCTCTATTTAACTTTCTTTCTCTGCCTATTGCCCTCGTCCGTTTGTCTTTCATTTGTATCTGCTCCGCTCCTCCTTATGCAAAATTATGGCTTCATGTTATCGGAGCGGGGAAGATTTCATCTAGTGTCTTGTCATCTTCTTTTTTTTACCTATTCCCGGCGAACGCTTGATGGATGTCATGGATTTAATCACTCTCTGTCCACCAATCTTCCCTCCACTTTCCGAGAGCGCGTCCGTCATTTATTCCGAAATATATACATACTGCCCTGCGGGGCATGTGGCAGGGGGTGTTAGGACACCAGCCATATAAAGGGACTGGAAGAGGGTAAGAACGGAAGTGCATTGTATGTCAGCGGAGCATCCTAGTGCCTTACGCTGTTTTTATTGCAGTCACTAATGATGCATGGAAAGAAATTTTTGTACCTATCAGTTCGGCAGTGTATCTCTCTTATTTTGTCGCTTCCATCGGTTCTGGGTAAAATGGTGTGGGGCGAAATAATATCTTCCTTGTCATTCAGAAACTCGCGTGATCTGAAATGTGCAAGTTATTTAAGTCTACCGTGTAGCCACCGAATATACAGCAGACCCCAACCGAAGCTATCCGTCAGCTATGTCACAATCCCTATTCCTTTATAGTAGTTTTTTATCGAAGCGTGCTGTTTTTTATTGTATTTTGTTTGCCTTGCGAATTAATTGCTTCGATGCCGGGTCTCAAATTGATGGAACAATCTGATGTGCTACCTTAGGTTGCCTCATGTTTATCGCCTTTTAAACGGCCATGAGGTAGTTTGAGCGAGATTATTCCCCGTTCATAACAGCGACCATATTCCATTTTTTAATTTACATATTATAATTAAGAACTATGAAGTAAATAGCAATATTTATGACGCAAGCACTTTGTTTTATTTTTTAAATTCTTGGAAATGTGCGAACATTTTCATTTGAAGCTTCAATTTGAATTCTTTCACATTGTGTCGTGCAGTAAAAGCGCATTCCCAACCGTAGGTATTCTTGTGTTTTTATGAAATTTACTACGGCGATTAGCAAATTGCCTATTGCCTTGCAGTATTTTTAAAATTCCTGAAAACATAAGAACTACCCACCGCTACATTTCTGACGTGGTTTGTGTGTCAGAACTCACTCTTTTTTAATAATGGAAATAAAGGGAACTTGGAGGGAACCGCTGCACAGTGGTCGGAAAAGGGATATCGCTGGCTAAAATACTAAATTGCTTTGTTACAGCTATACATGCCTACTTAAAACTTTGCATAAGCACCCTAGTATGGTTGGTGCATACGGGATAGCACGTTACTGTTCATGTTACCATCCGATACTTAGATTCAGAGGTTGGACTGCGAATAAATTTCCCAAACATATGCCCATCTTCTGCTTTTTCCAAAAATCTTATAAGTTACGATGTTCAAGTAAGATTTTTTATGGATTTTATAACAAAACGATCTGTAAACATGGTGTGTTCTCTTGTTTATTCCTTAGATTCAGAAATTATTTTTAATATCTGCGTTTATGACGCCACAAAACTGCGGACGCTGTTTTTAGACGAAAATTACCATGGCTAGATATGAATGGGTTTTTTCGGAGACCCGTGAGTTGACTGATGTCAGAGCATATTGAAAACTTCTCAAGGTTTACCCAATAAGAACTTTGAAAACCGTCTGTGACCCAGTAAGTAAATTTGATTTTTCGATCGCGCTTCGGGGTCCGTCTCCGCGCGCCGAGAACTGGAAACACCACAGCGTGGCTAAATTGTTTATGGACCCTATTCAGGGTGGCGATCGTCAGGGAAAACCGGGAAAACCTGGAATTATAAGGGAATTTTGAATTTCTGGTAAAGTCTGGGAATTCTCGTAACAGTCAGGGAGAAACTGAGATTGGAGATTCTCAATTTTTTTCATCCATTACGTTTATCGGCCAGTCATTCCCGCCATTTGTTTCACAAAAATATTCCACCATCTAAAACTAATGTCCGTTGCTGACGTGCATGGAATAAGCCCCATCAATTCGTGGGGCATTAATTGGTGAATCTTATCAGTTTTGAATCTTAATTATTTAGTTGTGAATCAGACGTACAATGTATCCCTTTTGTATATATCCGTATACGCAAATATCCGTATGGCGATATTTGCGTAGTAGTGTTAACATTTATAATCATTGTATGACGCTCATCACGAGGAATCTGAGGCTATGTTTTTCGGAAAAGTTTACCTCGCGTTTTTTTTAACTTCCGAGACTCAGGTCGAGAGGTAGCTGGATCACACTAGCTCGTAGTAAATACATGCTTGCAGTTTTACAAATATGAGAGAATTATTATTAAAATGGTAATACAAGTACGATCTCACGTGTAAACAAAGTCTTACGCAATTTCATCTTCGATTCCCATACCCCCCTTCGTGATACAGTAAAAAGAACCCTCCTGCCCTCCCCACCTTTCAAACTCGACGTAATTATTGAATGGCCCCCTTAAGCTCCCTCTCGAAGCAATTTAGTCAGGTCACAGACCACCTCGAATATGATATTCCTGAATATGATGCTGCCGTTGCTAATTGCCTCCTGTCCTCGCTCGAAGTGGAGTGCTTACGTTTTTTTTTACCAAATATTTTTAAATTATTTGGTTCCCTCTTGCAATCAAGGGGTTGCAACCACGTAATCAAATTCTTATTCGCTTCTGAAGGTCACTCGCGCCATCCGATTTTGATGCAGTCCAACAAATTGACTTTGGTTTGTATTTTTCTCGCACCTTAGTGATACCTGTGCCGGAGTCCGCCTGTAAATTGGCCATTAACTTTCCATTCGATGCCTTTTCAGTAATCCGAAACTTCCCAGAACTACCACGACTTGCTACCTCTTTCTTGAAAAATTAGATATTTTTAATTAGTAAATTTTACCAAAGGTAACATACGCGGCCACGGGAATACGATACACGGCCACGGAAATATGATACACGGCCGCGGATACGTGGCCGCGGAAGCAATATAAGCTCGCTCGTCTGGATCGACCCAACGCTCGCCATGGTTCAGGGGACTTAACATAATGCAACACTGCAAAATGCGTAATTCATTAACCTGCTGTACAAAAAACCTTGTGTGTTGGGAAATTTTGCAATTTTGTAGACAATTAAACGGCCGCTGCGACGGCGCACAGTGGTCGGAAATCGAAAAAAGGCGGAAAAAAGTCCAAAATTGCTTCTTTTTAAGATAAGGACTTAAAACTTGTCACTTAAACTCACAAATGATTACTAATTATGAAATAGTAAGTAATTTTTCATCGGTCCTACCCATTACTTATATTATATACGGAGGCTCAAACATGACCAACATTCCAAAAAAACACCCGTTTTGATTTTTCTTCGAAAATCTTGCAATTTATGCAGATAGTGGAGTTGTGGAAGGATTCTAATGAAATAAAAAACGATACCATCTATTACAATGGTATTTTCCTGTCCTATGCATAAAGTTAAGAGATTATAGTCTATATTTGGGTGCTATTACGTCACAAAATGGCGGACGCTTTTCTCATGCAAAATTTCACATTAAGTACCTAGTCATTTTAATCGGTTTCACGAATATGTGCACCGAGATATTTGTACAGAGTATTAATTTAAGTCTTCTTTTTTGAGGTTGTTCTGAGAAAATCTTCGAAAAATGTCAGCATCTTTGGGGCAGTGGGTGGGGGTGAGAAAGTAGTGTCCTTCGCCTTGCCAGAGCATTCGCGGGTATGAATGGACCCTCGTCGGTGTTTTTTATTAGGATGAATACTTGTAGCTTTTAATTAATTGAATTCAGCTTTGAACATTTTCTGAGTTTTGACGAACATTTAGTTCAACAGAAATAAAATATTCCAATAATAGGTGAACTTTTGGCGATTGGTCAGGGAAATTGGTAAATCCATCAGGGAAAAGTCAGGGAATTCAAAAATTGGATAGCAGTAGCCACCCTGCTATTACTTAAGTATTTTTGAAGCTGTGCGTGTTGTCACTGATCTCACAGAAGTCTGTAATGAAGAAATTGCGAAGATATTGAATCGATGGAATGGACAGTTGCGATCGGCCGTACCAAATTACAAATGAAAACTTTTCTATTTCTATTACAAATATCTCGGAAGTTAGCGCAATATTTTTGTATCATTAGAAAGATAAGTTCTTTAGCCTTTATAATGAAAATAAATTTATTGAATTTGTTATGCGTCGTGAGATCTTGCCCGGCCGTACATCCATAAACGGACATCGACAGGAAGGAGGTGAATGCGCCGGTAACTGCCGTCATTCTCCCAAACCGACCTCCGCCCACCCTTTCTGTGATCAAATCGTCTTGTCGAGTCCCCGACGTGAAAATGTCAGAAGTGGTCGGGACGCTCGTGGGGTAGGACATTGAGGGAAGCGGGGGGGGGGGGGGGGGGTTCGAGGTGCCCGGGTTTCGAGGGGGGATGAGAGGGAGGGGAGGGAGGGCGGGAGGAGTTGGCGGTGACATCTTTAAAGCGTCCTCCACGGAGTAGACGTGAAGTTCGTCCGGACATTCACCTTTTGGCTAAAACGCTGTCCCAATCTCTCACCTCCATCGCCATGTCTCCACGATATTCATATGGGGTGGTTGCGAGGACAAAATAATGTAATGAGTGTCTAAGGACTCCACAAATTCGACGCTGGTGACTCCATCTCCTAAAAGACCCTTTCCCGCGGATTTTCCCTGCATCCCTTCTCAGTGAACCTTGCGCAAGGAAGCTGGGAGTATCCATTTTTATAATTGCACCCGTGTTCACCTTGATATGACTTGAACCCTTCAGTTTCCAAGTTCTGGTTTATCGTTTCCTGTACGTATTTGGCGTAAAATGGTCTTGAATTAGGTTAACCGATAGGGGTTCACGTTTTTTTAACATGCCCTTTAAGATGCGCAACCGCTTCCATCATTAAACATTTGGACACAATTCGCCCTCTATCTTTCTTTATAATAATCCATATGGCATAGTTTTATTATGTTTAAAATATTTGCCACAAATTATTAGATAAACTTGTGAATAATGATACTTACCGCGCGTAATCTGTTTCTTCCACTGCTGTAGTGCCTTCAAGAGTGTAAGCCATGATTGAGGCCAAGGCTTTGTGGAATTGCATTGCGAAATTGAGATAACTCAAATAACAAATTTGTGATTTCACTCAATGTAGTTGTTTAACTATTGTTTCAAATAGTTTCGCAAAAGATGTTTTAAGATGCTACAGTGTAGTGAAACTAGTTGAATAAATAAAGAACTATATTAAGTGGAATTTGCAAAGTTGTTATTTGAAGTTCTCTAATACTCTTAAGCAGTATATGATATCATCTTTTAACTTGAGACTTGTGACTTCGTGCTTTTCAACTTTTATAGACTGTGCTTTAATCTTTTCTTAAATTAAATGTACAGAGATAATTTTCATCGGCAGTTTCAGGGGAGCGGTAAATCTGGTGATGAGGCCTTCTGATTCTAAGTTACCTTGTATATTTTCCTCGTGGCGTTGCACCGCTTTTCTCCATCACTTCTGCGACTCAAAACTGGATTTGTTTGCGCTAAACCCTCTATTCTGCTGATATGTCATAAGAAATTATCGCTCTGTATGAGTTCCAGTCATGAGTAACACGTTATTGAAAATGTGTGTGGCGTTTGCGACCGCATTCTCGGTTTGAGTACTTGAGATTCTTTGAAAACGTGCCCTTTCCCCTTTGGATCGTAAGCCCACGCCCCGAAATGGGAACAGAGAGGGAATGTATCTATATTTTTAAAAACAAGAACTTGCTGATATGTTACAAGAAAGAACTTCATCAACTACGACGGAGCTTATCGACTTTGAGGGGGAAACAGTGATCGAATCTTAAGCAATAGAGATATGTCAGAGTGGAAGATAGGTTAATCAAGACTGTTTCTTCCTAATGAAGAAATAACACGTGTAATTTTCCACAAAAATAAAATGTACTTCCGATCCGGGTTTCAATTTTGAAACTTCATCTTCAGGTCAACATTGAAACCCGGAAGTAAATTTTATTTTTGTGGAAAATTGCACGTGTTATTTCTACATTGAGTACAATTTCCACTCAATTTTGCAAGAATCTCCGGATTTTTATTTCATCCTAAGTGTTTCGTTTAACTTACTATTTACTGGAAAACTCATTCATAAAATTGTTCATTTTTTTAAGCGGCTGTCAGAAAAAGGGATTGTAGAAAATCGCGAAGACAATTTTTTTGCTTAAATGTCAATAATATGATATAAAATGAACCTTATTGCTGTGTGATTTTCACTTCATTCCTGGTTTCTTTGTTTACCCAAAAACATATCTAGAATTTCATTATAATGATGCTTTTTAATGTGATTTCTCATTTTTTTTATGTTTTTATAATTACATGCATGCATAGCTGCTTTTAGCTGAATCATACTAAAAGAAGAAAATTAAGTGGTTGGAGGTATCAATTTATTTTTGTAATCGTTCTGTGTCCTCAAATGCTGTATTGTGGAGTCTTATAGCGCTCTTAGTTTTCAACAGGATACGTTTCCTCTAATTCTTACTCTGCAGTAACGTAAAATTTTGGAAATGGCACATTGCGTAAATGCATAAACCTATACTTAAATTTGCTACAACTGGGCAATCATGGGTGAATAGAGGAGAGTCGTGATCGCATTTTCAGAGCGGTGAATAGAAGAGCATGCTCCGCTATTACATACGTAGAAAGACTTGCATTACTGAAAATTATTCTCTCCAAGTATGCAATCAAACCTCTTTCAGATATCTAGTGCAATGAGCGAGAAACTCTCATGTTGGTAGGTGCAGATTAGCGATGAACCGTTGGTTTTTTGTTGGTCTTTAATCTTGGGAATATAAAAGGAGTTATTTCGAAGGTTTCCACAACGTATTCCTAGTGGTTTCATCTACTTCCGGGACTACCGTCGCGTGAATGCTTTGGGCAGACATCGTTTCTCCTCCTATCCTGAAGGCGTCTTCAGGTCGAAGATGCCTGAGCTTCAACCTGAAGATACCTCCAGAATAGGAGCAGAAACGTTCGCAAAAGCAACCGCGCCACGGGAATCTAAAAAAAAGGATGGAGCCAACATCATAATATAATGCACTAACGTTTCAGGAAAATCGGTGGATTGCTAGTTACGAGAGGCTTGAATGTTAGCCGCCATAGTTGATCGCCGCTGAAGAAATGAGTCTCATTTCGTCAGCAGTGACCTATATGAGAGGAAACGAACACTCTGGGTTCCATGTTGATTCGTTGATGAATTAGATTAAGTTCTTTCGGGTATGGCACCGGGTAAAGCTTTCCATTGACGATGTGTCAACCATCCTCTCTCCCCTTCGTCCTCCGAGTGTGAAACTAAAAGCAGAGTTGAAGATCTACAGGTTTTTGTTACACTTGTCAGATGGCTGCTTTCGGAAAAAGGTTTGCTCAAGGCCACCCGCGCTTTACTGAAGCATGCTTTCTCTCCATGAAGCATCTGTTTCGGCCACGGCTTCGGTTTACGCCAGAAGATAATGAGTGTGTGGCATGTCGGAACGTCTGCTAAGGAAAGCCTGACCCGCTGGTACTGTGCTCCCGAGCATGTACTGCGAGAAAATGCTGAGCATTTTCTAAACTTATGCTTCCGAAAACATGCTATGATAATATTCTGAGTGAGTGCTGAAAATGTGCTGCCGAAAATATTTGTCCTTTTGGAAAATTCAGAGCCTATACTGAGAGAGCTAGTGTTAAGGGAACAAGGGTGTTCTCTGAATACATTCTCAGCACATGTGCCAACCATATCACCAGCAGTACAATTTGTAATTTTCTCAGCATGTTTCTCTGGAATATTCTCAGAATATTTCAATTTGCTGATAGCATATGCTGAGCATATTCTCTGCACATCACTTCGAGGACTGAGGTATCATCCATCAGGAAAGCCTGAGGTCCTACATAGGTGATGATTTATCTGGCAAGATCGAAATGACGTGGTCAACACTCGAATCGTTGGCCACTGACCCGTGAAAATTTTTAATTTTCATCCGCCAACTCCCTCCTTCTTGCGGTACGACGAAAATCCCTCGGTAGACCGAAGATAGTCCGGTTTTGCTATGCAGGCAACCAACTTCTGAACAGGAGACGCCAGACGCTCTTGACGCCCGCCGGGGATACCCAAGGGGGCGTTAATCACCCTAAGTCCGCTCCCTACTCCTGCACCCTTCCTCGCCTTTGGCAAATAAATGTCATCCCCCATCACGTTTGCTCTCCAATTAATTCGGGGAGGAGAAAAATCTCCACCTGCTCACCACCCGGCTTAATTCTTTCTCCGGCAAACCTCGTCGCGTCTTGTTAACGACCCTCCGGGGATGTGGAGTATGGCGATATGCATATAGACTGTAAAATCAAATTTTGAAGCCTTAACTTGGAAGAAGGTCGTCATTTGTGGAAATTACAATGCTCATTTTACAATCATGTAGACTGCCAGTTTCGATGTTTACGATGATGAAGATAACGTGATATCACAATTTTATTTGGAGTCTGCAGAAAATGTGACGATGTGTTGCTCGGTTTTGGGCGATAGCTAGTGATGTTCAAAATCATGAGAAACATGAAATAATGTGTTTTTCGACATTATAGGAATAAGCAAAATTATTACGTTACTTGCGATTTGATACTGCACTATATAGTGCATTTTTTAACGCCATGTGATTTCGTTCAATTGATTTACAGTTTGTCCTTAAATGAGGAAAATAGTCATATGATTCTAATATTGATTTGCAGCTGAACAGAGCCTCGTTATTTTGATGTTCAATATTATCCGACATAATGCGTTGCTTTTTAATATCAATCGAAACGATTTCTTGTAATATTCGATATCGTGGTATACCTTATGCGATACTATGCGTTTCGCGTGGCATCGCGCAATTCCACGCTGTTTTTGTCTATATACCATCACGTTCGATATTATATTACATTTTTTTCCGAATTCGATAAATATCTATACTTCTGCCTTGAAAAGTTTATATCACAACGCGATACTCAAATCACTGGCCACACTGCACTTTTACCAACTTCCTCCATATGTGAAGGTGACAAATTCCATACCTTGCCACTTTTCTACGAGAAAGTTGTGGGGTTGCAAGCAACACAAGGGGATTAAGGAGGAGTAAACGAGGAGTAAATCCTTCCTTTATTCCAACTCCTTTGTGGCCCATGTCTCGCTCTTTCTCTCTCTTCTTCTCTTTATATATTCTCCCCACTTTCATCATAGGGTGGTGTGGACAAAGGTCGGATGTGAAGCAACTCGCCGTCTGAGTGCGGAGGAGCATCCGATGGAATGAATGAATTCGAATTAATTAACGGCGACCTTAGCTCTTTCCGGCGTTGATGGAAAGAGCTCTGGATCTCTCTCGCTCTTTCTCTCTTCATGGAGATACTGTTGCCCGCCTTAAAACTCCAAGATTCCTTTTTTTCCCAATCTTCATTAATGAGGTTGGAGCGTGAGACTTTGTATTCGTGTTCTTATTAGTGATATCAATAGATAAAAGTGATATAGTTATTCATTTTTTGGCAATTCAGTGCTATTTTAACTCTTTGCCTTGTATCACACGAGAGACACATATCGTGTTGATTCGCGATTCTGCGAAAAAATAATTTCATATTACTGTAATGGTTGCTGATATATATCTAAGTGTCACGCCAAGTCAAATGTTCGGAATAATACATTTAATTATAATTCTCCAATGAGATGCGTTAGCAATTAGAAAACAAAACTTAAATACAAAATTGCTCAAAAGTTTTTTCAGCTCCAAAAGTCCTCTGCTGCACCATTTTTATTAATTTTCCAAAGAACCAACGGCACCATTTTTCCATTGAATTTCCGCATTTCGACTTCAAGTATTGAAGTAATTTGCTGATAACTTAGAAAATATGATCGGAAGCTATCTAAATTTTATTGCCAGATTCATTTTGCGAGAAAAATAGCCGGGAAAAGGTGAGATTTGTTTTGTTCAAACCTCGGAAATTTTACACGTTCTTCCCAAAGGCCTAAAAATGAACGCTCTCAAGTAAATCTAAATTATCAGGCACTTCACAAACCTATGAAACAAGCAATTATTCATGCACAAATTCCCACTCCTTTCCAACAAAAATACCTTGAAAAATAATAATCTTTACCATATTACCAGCCCTTGATCCACTTCTCTACTAGCCCCTGTTCTACTAGCCCCTGTACTAGCTCAGCTTTCCCCGAGCCCTTGCATTCTCTCCTCCCCCCTTATATTTAAGAACATTAAACGAAAATTTATACAAACAGATTCTGTGCCTCACGATGGCGTAAATCGGCATAAATGTATGTGGAATTACAAAGTTACTGCTTTTTATCCACAATGCTAAGAAAATTCCATCAAGTTACGCCTGAAAAAACGGAGTTTAACTATCCCAAATATTTTTTCGATCTTGGCGGCGATGGACATGATACTACTAATTCAAGGTAGGGCGTTTCCGTGAATAAAATGATTCTGCTCTGCGGATGGCATCATCCAGATTATGCGAGAAACAGTCGACTCGAAAATCAGCATAGAAATAATGGATGAAAACTCCGATGATTTAGTTTTTAGCAACGACTGAATAAATTAGATGTTTGCACCACTTAGCACCGATGCACGATATATTAAATCAATTATAAATAGTAAATGTGTTGTTTGAGAATAAAATCTTGTTTACGGCGGTAATAATCCCATCAACAATTATTACGTTAGCAGTACTTTGATTAAATACACAAAAAATCATTCTTTCATTTATTTTTTACATGTAAATGTGTCTGCTTTGTATATGTGTGTCTACCTAGAAAGAAAAAGAGGCATTGCAATACATGCCGGGCACAGCTAGTAATTAAATAAATGAAACTATGACAATTCTCATTTCATTTTTAATTTTACCTCTGAGCGTAAAGTACGTCTGCAAAGAGGTGCATTGATTGGATTCAAAAGATTTATGTTGGTTAAATGTTTTTTATAATGAACTTAGTAGGCTGTAAGGAATAATGCTTTAATGCTTGTTGCATACAACAAATGCGCATGTGATTGGAATGGAAGACTGCGGTCTCGATGGCATCGGAATATACTTCCCCCTCTTTTGATCTTGACTGAAGTATTTGTCTTCTCTGGATGGTATGTTAATTTAAAAGAAAGAAAAGGAGAAACCTGGTAATATTCCCCAAATTCATTGTTGACGCCTCGACTAATTTCAACGTCTTCACGTCATGATCACAATGTTCAGTATGTCCATTATCTTTGCCTCTTGAGAAGAGGTCAATACAGATCAAAATTCTAGTATTTCTATGAGGAATATTACCAATTGTATTCCATTTTATTAACAAGCCATTAATTTCACAAAGTTGACGCGCCTACAATTCAGTGCAGTGGGTTTCTCGTGAATGGATGCGTAGCTCGTAGAAGTAGATGTTGACCTTGTCTCCTTAAATGTCCCCAACCATTGCCAGGTTTGGTATACAAGAAAAATTATGGTAATGACGCCGAGATCTGAAGCTCGTTTATAGAATCTCCTTAAGATGGATAATCACTTGCATAGCACCTGGACGCACAGTAAACGTCTGGTGTTCTTTTTAGATTGAAGATCATCAGGCTGAAACGTTCCCTTCATTTGCAGTGAAAAACATTATGCACCACTTTAATAACACGAGGAACAACACGTCAGCAAACACTTAGCATTCGCGCATCCAGTTAGGATGGATAGAATGGATCTTGTTTTCCGTCCTCAGATGTTTAAACACACAGGTGCCCGCCTTGGAGCGATGGTGATTTCAAGTTTTCATGAGTTCCAATAATAGATTGAATTGCAAATAAGACCTTATCAAATAAGACCAAATCTTTGCATGCAAAGTCGAAGGCTGTTTATGCAGATTAACCATCTGCATCTCTATTTAACTGGATGTGAGCGGCCGTGTGGAGAATCGCACTGTGCTGAAATGTAATACTTAAATAAACTTTTAAGTTTATTGAGATCATGGTCTACAAAATAAAGAAAAACTTATTCTTCTGCCTACGTTTCGTATGTATTTGCACCATCAGGATTACAAACAATACGTGGAATTCAGTGAACGAAACCAACATTTTTTTGCATGCCAAATGAAATGTAGCATTGACAAAACAAATAATAGTTCAGTTAAAGGAAATTTACCTTTGGTGTGATCTTAAATATATTATGCTATCCGAATTTTGTTGAATATATTACCGATCGGTGTAAAAATTGCAGTCATATAAAATAACAATTTAAGCTTATTACGTTGAGAGCAGTTTCTTACTCTCGACTAAATTACTTATAATTCCAAATGTGCGAAATTCACTATGAAAAAAATCCTTTTCCTGGGCTTTGCAGGCTTAAGGTGGCTGGAGCGGTAATTGTGGGTCAGTGAGTGTGCATTTTAATAATTTTTTAAGACGAAAAAATATTCTTGGACTACATTTTGTTTAAGAGCATCTGTTTATGCGTTGAAATGCACCTTATAGGCAGAAATCGAAAAGATGCAAGAATTATATTTAAATTTTGCTCCTTAATTAAATCATGTTATGAATAGATTTTTCGGCGCGTTATTCGCAATTTAAACGAAATTTCATTGAATTATGTTTATTTCGAATATTGGATTTGGGTGGCTCCTTGATATTTTTAGCAGCAATTATAATGATAATAAAGATATTAATTCACGAGTAGAAGACAATCTGTACATGTTTATGTAATTGAATTATTACTAAATATGTAATCTGCCTTAAGGCTACGCATATTAAAATAGCATTGGATTTCCAAAAAACAAAATTGGTAATATGCACTTTTTAGCACTTTTATGTATAGATATCACTGATGATAACACTTATGTACAGTTTCGCGTAAATATATTAACAAACAAAAATCGCTCCAACCACCTTAAATAAATTAGAGCACTTGTGGAGAACCTGGGACAACTTGACTCGAATCCCAGTTTAGGAGAATGAGTTTTTCATGCCAAACTGTGGGATTTTGTTTCAATGGTTTATCTCCGAAGGTAATGACTCCCGTTAAGTTTATGTTTCTGTCACAGTTAGTGATCTCGTTGTAGGTGCTTTATGTCCGGTTGTGCAGTGCACTAGTTACAGCGTTAGTAAGTAATCTTCTGTGCAACCATTGCTCTAGCCGTATCTTACACCGGTACCAATTTTGAACAACCGTCCTTTGATGTCTCTTCTTATAGGAACGAAATGCACGCCATAATCTTTTGCTGTCGTGCCGTGATGAGGATAGTCTTAATGCATCGTGGGTTTTTGAGAATAGAATGACTCCCATTAGGACTGCTCTTAACCTCTTCAGGGGCTCACCCGATCGCGAGTCCTTGGTGGCCCGGATCGCTGGGCTTGAGAAGACGGTGGACGAGCTCCGTGCTCTGGTGGAGCGGCTGGTGGAAGGTCCTGGAAGGTCGCGGAGGAATGAGGAGGGCCCTAAGCGCTCCAAACGCGTCCAGGCCAGGGGAAGCCCAGGCTCTGTCGCGGGATGGAGAGTGGAGGACCTTTCTCGGACTTCCGTGCCTCCGGTGTCGTCTCCCTCCGTTGCTTCGGGGACATGGAAAGTGGTCTCGAGGCGTAGCCACGGGGTCACCCTCCGAAAACGAGGATTGGCAGGGGCGGAGGCTGAGTCAATCCCCGTCAGCAATAGGTTCGATGTGCTGGCGGAGGCTGAGCCATCGGAGCTAGAGCTGGGAGGTGGGTCGCCGAGTGGGAGTGGAGAGGGAAGGGAGGGAATTTTAGTAATAGGTAGCTCCAATGTCCGGCGTATAGTGTCCCCGATGCGTGGAAAGGCCCGACGGGAAGGAGGAGAACCACGGGTCACCTCCTTGTGTATACCGGGAGGAAAGGTGCCACAGGTGACGAAGGCGATGAAGTCGGCGGTCAGGGGCGCGAACTGCTCCAAGTTGCATGTGGTTGCCCATGTTGGGACCAATGATGCCGTGTTTATGGGATCCGAGGGGATTTTAGGCTCTGTGAGAGACCTATGCTCCGAGTTCCGCCGTATTCGCGGAGAATCTGGTACCAATTTGAGGCTTACCATATGCAGCTTGGTACCTAGGACGGATCGGGGTTCGATGGTTTGGAGCCGAGTGGAAGGCATAAACCAGAGACTCAGTGAAGTCTGTGGGAGCGAGGGAGCGGAGTTCTTGGACCTCAGGCCGGTGCTGGATTCGTGTCGGGTGCCTATAAATCGCTCGGGTGTCCACTATACATACGAGGCATCGCAGGAGGTAGCGCGCAGGATACTTGAGCACACTCGTCGAGTTTAACATAGACGGTAGGCTACAGGGCAGGTCAATTAGTGGGGTCAATAATTATGTGTTGCCAGTAAGTAATTTAGCTAAGAATACTCTGAATATAGCGTCCAAGAATAGCTTAATTGAAGACAGCAATCTTGAAATTACCCCAAATCGCATAAACAATAATCATGAAGCATTAGTCGTTGCAGTAGTTAACTGCCGTAGTTTAAAAAATAAGATTCCAGAATTTCACCACCTTATTCATAGCACGGAGTGTAACGTCATTATTGGCACAGAAAGTTGGCTGACGGACGATATTTCTGATAGTGAAATATTTCCTAAATCATTCAAAGTTTACAGAAAAGATAGGTCCAACCGAACCGGAGGCGGAGTATTTATAGCTGTAAAGAAAACCATAGTCAGCCGAGCGGAAACCGTCCCAGATACCAGCATAGAATCTGTATGGTGCTCTATTAGATGCCCTAAATCAAAAACAATATTCGTGTGCGCATACTACAGGCCACCTAACACCGACGTCACCTCAATTTTAGAACTCGAAGCACAAATAAAGAACATCACATCCAGGAACACCGAAAGAAATTTAATCATAGGTGGAGATTTCAATACGCCCTCTATAGATTGGAGGACCTACACTTACATATCAGGAGGAAGAGACAAAGATATATGCGAGTCCCTGCTGCACACGTTCTCATCCAATGCCCTACATCAGATAGCTACGACGCCTAACAGAGGGGACAACATTCTTGATTTATTGGCAACAAATATACCGCAACAAGTAATTAAGGTAAACACTGTTGAGGGCATTAGTGACCATAGAGTAGTTACCGCAAAGTTCTCCTTGAGTTTCATTAAAAGTTTTAAACAAAGAAGAAAATTCTACATTTTTAAAAAAGCCGATTTCAATGCGTTTAAGATTCATCTAAAAAATTCTCTTCCCGAATTCCAGGAATCAAGCTTAAAGTTAGACACGGAGGGTAGTTGGAAAGCTTTTCTTTCGATTGTACATTCAGGGATCAGAAAATACATTCCAAGTAAAGTAAAAAAAGAGGGCAGCGAACCAAGATGGTACAATGCAGAAGTGAGAAAATCGTTAAGACGTCAGAGAGTATGCCACGCCAAGATGAAAAAACTCCGTAGAGATTTGTCCACTAGTGATCAAAATTTAATATTTGAAAAATACAAACTGTCTAAAGCCACTACAAAGGAAGCCTTTCGGAATGCATTCATGGATTTTAAAAGAAAAACATTAGGAGAACAATTACAGGACAACCCAAAGGCATTTTGGTCATACGTAAGGGAAGTTCAAGGCAGTAGATCAACAGTTATTCCACTACGAAACGAAAATGGCGAATTATTAACAAGCAGTTCGGACAAGGCCAACTTATTAAATTCTTATTTTCAAAGTGTGTTCACCAAGTCAACGCAGAGTACATCCGTAAAGTTAAATGATCACTTCCAGCAAAAGATGCCGCCTATCGACATCTGCACTCACGGAATAGAAAACTTGCTAAAATCTATAAGTCCAAATAAATCCCCAGGTCCTGAAGAAATTCCTGCCCGCGTGTATAGAGAATTAGCTTGTGAAATAGCACCCTACTTGCAGAATATATTTAGTAAATCCATCAAGGAACACGAAGTACCCATGGACTGGAAAATTGCAAATGTCACTCCCATATTCAAAAGCGGTGATAAGGAACAGCCATCGAACTACAGACCGATATCTCTCACATCTATCTCTTGCAAAGTCCTTGAACATATAATTGTTAGTTCAGTTATGAGACACCTCGATATAGAAAACTTGTTAACAAAAACACAACACGGATTCAGAAAGGGAAGATCTTGCGAAACTCAATTAGCACTTTTTACTCACGATATTTTAGTCTCGGGTGAACATAACGCTCCAGTTGATGCAATTTTTCTTGACTTTAAAAAGGCATTTGATAAAGTTTCCCACATTAAGCTACTCATTAAATTAAAATCCTACGGTTTAGACGACGACGTAGTTTCCTGGATTAGAGAATTCTTAAGTAATCGCGTGCAAAGGGTTGTATTAGATGGCGCTATCTCTAGTGAAGTAAAAGTCACATCGGGTGTCCCACAGGGAAGTGTCATAGGTCCGCTTCTGTTCCTTTTGTACATAAACGACATCGGTGACAAAGTTGACAGTAAGCTTAGATTATTTGCTGACGACGCAGTGATGTATAGAGAAATTCGTAGCTTTAATGACAAGGAAGCGCTAACTAAGGACCTCGAGGCAATACAAGAGTGGTGCGATGCGTGGCAGCTAGAATTAAACCTGAAAAAATGCGTTGTTGTAAATTTTTGGAAACGGAAAAACGCTCCTTGTAACAGCTATTGCATTAACAACATAAAACTAGACACCGTAGAATCGGTTAAGTACCTCGGAGTTAAACTGACTAATGATCTATCGTGGAGTAAACATATTCGAGAAATTACCGGTCAAGCTAATCGTAAATTGGGATTTGTTAAAAGAGTACTTGGCAAGTGCGACGATAAAGTTAGGGAAATCAGCTACTTCTCCCTCGTTAGACCCCACTTAGAATATGCCGCCAGTATTTGGGATCCTTATGAGATAGGCTTGGAAACTGAATTAGAACGCGTGCAGCGAAGATCGGCAAGATATGTTAAAGGCCGTTATGATAATCTCGTTAGTGTTACTGACCTTTTGCAGCAACTGGGATGGGAAAAGCTTTCAGACCGTCGATTAAAATTCAGACTAAATCTATTATGTAAGTTCCAAACCGGTCTATTCTCTGACGACGTTGATAATATTTTACGAAATCCGACATACTACGGTAGATCAGATCATGAGAGTAAAATTAGGGAACTAGACTGCAGAACAGATAGATTTAAGATGTCATTTTTCCCACGAACGATAAGGGACCATAATAGCTGTCATGAGACTTTTATCTAGGTTTGTCGTTAGGTAGTGTAGCTCTTAGTAGTGGTAGTACTCCTAATACTTGAATCCTTATCTGTTACCTAGTACATACTAACAGCACGCCTAGCATGTTTTCTACATGGGTCTTGAGTCCCTGTCCATCTGTGTAGTTGTAGAATGCATGTATATTGAGGTCACTCTCCATTTTGATGACATCTGTAGTGTAGTGTTGCATGCTTGTGAGGCTTCGCCTCATGACAAGCATTAGCGATTTATGCTAATGCATAATTAGTCGTAGTTACACTAACTTTAGGGTATAGTGTAATGCATGTTGGTGAATACTCACCCCCTGCCACACACCCCTGAGGTGGCTTGCAGGGTATTTTGTAGATGTAGATGTAGATCCCATTTAATGTCGTTCCATGCTGTTTAAAGCCTCTAGGCTTGGCGTGCGGTCCGACTATATATGGCGCTTGTTTAATCAGTGCGCTTCAATATTCGAAGTTTCGTCATGATGAGACTATTTCCACTACCCACCTTAACTTAAATCTCGCACTTCGAAACCCTCTGGTTCGTTACTTTTAATGCCCCACCATATCCGCTCCTTTCTCCCGAGACAATTTACCAACCTTTCCTTCTTTAATCCCTCCTCTTATATCCGCCACTTTATCCCTCGCTTCTCCCCCTACTAATTTCCATTTTATATTCTCCTTACCCGTATTTTCTCCTCCTTTCCCCCAAGATCCTTCCTTCCTTCCTTCTGCCATTCCCATTCAGAGGGCTCTCGTGCGGTAGGGAGTGAATTGGTGGCGTAGGGATATTATTATACTCGGCCCAAACTCCGTCCACGTCTTTAGGTTCGTTAATGCGGGAAGTTTCGCAGAATTTGCGATGGGGTTCTCCTTACCTCCTTACCCTTTCCCCGTCTTGGAACTCTTCCTACCAGAGTCCTCTCTCTCGCCACCACTCCCCTGGTCCACTCGACCACAGCGGAACTCCCCTTACCCGACGCCACGACCACCGTTGTCGCGTCGGGCTCTCCTTAATCTTCATCTCTCATCCTTGTATAATTCTTTATCTTTGTATCCAATGCTTTTTGTGCTCAAAAGTATCTCCACCCTGCACGTATGCCCCACCAGTCACCAGACTAAGTACGACTGAAGGCGAGGAGCGATGAAAAAGAATGGGAATGCTTAAAGGGTTGTAAGCGGTAGGCTTTTGTGTTTCGTTTAAACTTTGCTGTGTTCAAGAAGCACACTGCGACGCAACAGCCTATTAAAAATAGTTTGGTAAGTAGAAGTAAATAAGAAGAATTATCGAGTACGACCCAGTATAATAATAATTCCGACTTTGTTCAGGGCAAAATTAGGGCTGTGCAGCCCTCTCTTCCTTTTAACCGTCATACGTAAACACCCATGTCATGAGTGGAGGATAACCCTCCCAGGTGGGACTCGAACCCGCGACCTTAGGGTTGGCAGGCGATGACTTTACCCCACCGCCACCGAGGCCGGCGGCCGGCCAGTATGGCATATATGAAGAAAATTATGAGGGACGTTAAAAAGAAGACTTATGAAGGAGTAAAGCTGTTAGCACAGCTGCGGCAAACCTGTCTCCGGACTGATGACCGCTGGTGATAAGTATCATTTGTACACATTGCAGACGGAACACAAGTTTACTCGTGTTATTCGCGCTACTTGTTATGGACGACTCACGAATATACTCGTGTTTCGTAAATTGACAATTTTTACGTGTAGTTTCCAGTTATATTGGCATTATAGTTCGTAATAAATGTAATTTCGTACATGCATTGCAAGCTTTGTATCAGTATAAATCTCAGGTAAGAGGGGAAATTTAGAAATAAATATCCGGTATTCAATGAGCTGATCAATTATTTGTCTCAGAAAAAATATCTTTTTGAAATCCCTAATAGGTGCCACTCGAGTATGTAGGTTTAACATATTTCTCTCCAACAATATATAATGGTCTATTAGGATGAAATGAGTCTCTACTATTAATAAAAACCTTATTTTGCCTATCTTTCTTTGCCATACGCCATCCCTTCTCTTAATACCTTTCAGATGTTTTGCAGTTAGTACATTATTATTACCTTTCCTTGCTATTGTTACTCTTTTCTGTGCTTTCCACCAGAGCATATTCCGAAAGGCTCTGCGTACTTCAAGATATGCGTGACTCTAATTTCCTCAAAAAGAATTGAATGGAGGGTTGAGCTTTCAACATAATTATAAAATGAGTGCCTGTAGTAATTGTGAATAAAATCCAATATCTGCGCAGCTACAGTGTTTCTTTTCATCCGCCAAGTCATTCGACAAGGTAACTTCCGAGACTGTACATACTTATTGTATATTGCCTCCTAGCTATTTCTTTCTTGTAGCGGAATTCAGTTAGTATTCGGAAGTGAATTTTATTCCTTTATATTTGTGTTAAATTAGCCACAATTCTATAAATATAGTTTTAATTAAAGTTACCTTAACCCTTCGTCCTTTGTATGAGAAAAGTGCCTTGAATATCAACATATGGAGGTGGAGACTTACCTTAGACAAAATTCAAAAGCTGATGTAAGAGATTATTTATGAGTACACTTTATCTTATAAGCACTGTGAACAGATGAGTTCCACGAGAGAGTAAATCGCCTATTTGTGTAAAATAAAGGTGAAGACATATAGTTTTGAGAAACTCAGGTGATTAATGCAGTTGATTTTCCAAAATTCCTAATTATTTTAAATAATGGGTAGCAGCGATGCCTAATGAGGAAGGATTGAGATTTTATCTGGCTTTCGTAGTTCTTTTTCTACGATAGTCGCGTGCATGAATGTGCCACGTAATGCCATTGTTGTGGTTGTACGTGATCTCGAAAGATTTCACAGGCGTTCTCCCCCTCGTCAGAAGATATTTTCTCGTCACACTATGATCGAAATGAGCTGAATGGAATAAGGATCGTGTCGAGTTCTGCAGTTTTCTTTATTTTTTCCTCCCTCTTTACCGAATGCATATCTCACACCCCTTCTATGCTTTCGTCTCACACCGGAAATTATCCACCCCCGTCTTCATTTACTCCACCCTAGGGTGCGCAAGCCGTGAGGGGGTGGATATCAACCCCCCATCAGGGAGCGATGGTGAACGCACGAACCCTTTCACGTCGTTGCAAACGATCATGAACGAACCCTGATCCCCTCTTTTTCGTTGCCACGACCTAAAGGAAGGCCCTTCCTTTCCTACCTTCCCTGTTTTCTCCCTCTTTTCCACCCTTTCTGTTGGAGTGTGTATATGCAGATAGGGGACGTGATTGTGCGAAACACTCGATGGAAAAGAAGCATTCGCCTGGACAGAGTTTTGAACCCTAGTCCCCTGCCTTTGCGCCAAGTGCACCTACCAATTATGCCACCCAAACATCTTCTTCCACTGTGAATTAATTAGAGGTTTTGAAAGAGTTTGATTCCCCATAATAAAGTTTTAGGCTTTACTTTGTGGAAGTGAATAACACTAAATGATGCATCACTTTGAAATTTCCACACATTCTTATGCTGACCAACCACGGTTTCGACCTAAAATGTCATTATCTAGGACACCTTGACACAAGGATACCTTGATAATGACAATGTGTGTCGAAAATGTGGAAGAAGTGTGGAAAATACCAAGTCATACATCATTTAAAGAGTTGGATGTTTTTTTCAAGGTATCGTGCATATATTGACGTAGTTTTTCATTTGTGCACATGACGCTACTATCCGCGAGGTTAAAATTGCTTTTAATCACATGAGTGTTTACCATAGAACGCCAGCAGCATTACTTTGAAAGTAAGGAAACACTTCACGCAAGCATTTTTAGGAGCATGAACTTTTGGCGATTAGAAAAATAGCTGAGAATATCGGAAGCAATGGAAATATGGTTTTATCAAAGCAGGGTAATTCAACTGGGCGAATAAAATCACCTCTGAAATTTCCTTAAAAGAGATGGTGATTCATGCAGAAAACTCTGGTTTGTAGAAGAGGCAAACACTGTCGACAAATTCTAAAACATAACGGCCAACGGAAAAGTATAATAAAAGGTCAAATAATCGGAAAAATTACCGATAAAAACATTGGGATTCTTGTGGCATATTTTGAGAGACGATTCATGAAGGAATGTTACCGATTGTTGCAATGAGAATGGTGAAGAGAGATGAAACGAACCAATTTTAGGAATGATGACTAGATTGTGGTGAATATCTTCATGTCTCACTGCCCTATCCGACAGTTGACGATAAGAATTAGCTGTGTTGGTACAACAAAGCTAATTCTTATCGTCAACTACGTGCTACCACGCAATCCTCCCTAAGAGCGTGTGGAATGGGGTATCTGGACCCCAGTTTCTCACTGTGCTTGATGCATTAACTACCGTCTCAATAACGTTAGCAAGTTAGCGAAGGTTCTTTATCTTAAAGTATTGATTAGCCCTGGCATATATATAGTTCACATATAAAGAGCTATTTAAATGCCAAAGAAGGACAACTGTGTGTTGACACCGTTTTTCCTCCCTGGCGCATGGGAACCCAAGCTTAACATAGTTTTGTCTCTTTGAGTGCGCATAAAGTTTTCACCAAGAAAATAAATTTACATCTCGTAACAAGAGATAATAATTAATGAAAAACACAAATATGTGCTTTTTTACAAGACAATCAAGCACGGATTTTAATTAAACCCAAGTATGCATGTACTTCCTTTTTTGTAACGTCCAATTCGATGTCTTTTTAAGAAATGAATGAAAGATTTAAATATATATTGTTGAGGTGTAGAAAAGAAATAGAAGTTCCAGTCTCTTCATTGAAATCAACTTAGACTTTATTAACTCTGAAACGTACAAACCAAACATATACCAACAATGTGTGTTGCTCCCGGCTACATATTTATAAATAAGCGCGATAGGGTCCCTATACAATGATAAATGTATCTAATACTTAACAAATATCATTTGGTAGCAATTTATGCACTTTGGGCCTTAAATATATACATTATATTTTATACAGTGATATTAGGTGTAGCATTTCTAATAAAATATTTGCCTCGAATGTTGTAAATGTTTTAAAGTTTTTCCCTGTCACCATATCGAATAAAAACAACTCTATTGTGCTGTACAAATACATATTCCTTACTGGAATTAAATTTAGGTTTAAGGTAGTTTGAGCGAGATATCATTTCAAATAAAATTCACTTAATTTTGTCTCAGCACAATGAAAAATATATCACTTACCCAAAGAATAAAATATGAGCCACTTACTGCAGTACTTTCCGAGATATTTGCCAAATAATACCAGCCATTCACTTGGGAAATGGTGTGGGTCTCCAGAGAGAGTTTATTTAACAAAATTGAGGAATTTCAAACGCACAGATATCGTCAGAAATGCAACAGTATTAATTCTCAACTATATATTATTCTAAATTTTTTTAGAAACAAATCGATTACTCACCGCAGTATTTTTACAGAATCGCAAAAACCTTTCCGTTTTGAAGGCGTTTTCTGCGTACGGCGTGAAAAAATTGGTTAAGTTTAAGACTTATGCATGCGTATTTAGTTTATTACTGAGGCGTTCAGTCATACAATGCAAACTTTTTGCGTCATTAATAATACAATATCTACTTCATTCTTCATGCACTTGCTGATGTTAAAAAAATGAAATTCGATTATGTTCTATATTATCACTAGGAAAAAATCTCTCTCAAGCCACCTTAAGAAGTCTTGCTCAAGGTGTAAATTGCATGGATACATCGTGCCATCTCCAGTGTATGTGCATCCGCTCGAGATCCCCTCCTCCCCTACCGGTCCAATGCAGATTAGTATCCCCCCCCCCGATCTCTCTCCCCAACCACTCCCCACGCCCAACTAGATCCATTACTTGTGTCGTCGCAAAGAAGGGGTTTTCTGGGAGAGAGAATGACGTCGGCAGAAGCCGTCGACGCGTCCTCTTCTTCCGCTGCCATCACTCCCTGTCCCACGCCCCTATGTTGAGGGGGTGAAAAAAACACCCAATCGCACGCCCTGCCCCGACTAATCACGGGGGTGTGGCGGGGCGCGTCCCGGGGTTTGTTGCCGGGGGTAT
Organism: Pyrrhosoma nymphula; assembly: GCA_963573305.1. Classification (NCBI taxonomy): domain Eukaryota; kingdom Metazoa; phylum Arthropoda; class Insecta; order Odonata; family Coenagrionidae; genus Pyrrhosoma; species Pyrrhosoma nymphula. The sequence continues at coordinate 63,174,198 of OY754330.1, read as the reverse complement.
GACGAGGAAGATTTGCTGGATGAAGTGTCGACACTGACGCACGCCTGCCACGATGGAGACATTGACACTATTCGCGATCACCGAAAGTTCCCCTCGCGAGAACATTTGAAAGATATAAGAATGAATTCAGGTTTTCATTTTTGCCGTTTGAGAAGCACTGTTATTTGCATTCCTAAGCTGTTTAAAAGTGGTAGTAAGTCACTAAAATGCTGATTATTCGTAGATTATATTATTTGTGGACAGTTATCCCTACCCAAGAAGCCGGCAGCTGTATTTCTTCGGCTGAACTGTTCCTTTCTTCGGTTTACCTTAAATATTTATAGTTATTTGCTAATAACTCAACAATTAAGATTGGGTGATACCTTCACAGAGGGTCATTTGATTTTCTGGAAAGGTGCTCTTCCTTTGTCAGTTTTACTGCAAAAATGATGTTTTAAATAGTCAGATGAATTATTTTTTTGTTTCATCTAATATTGCCAATAGTTCAAGGTCAATCTTTGGAGAAATAGTCTTTGGATGTAGGTCTTTTTGACGAAACTGGATAAAGGGCACTTTTGCCTAGGCGAAAACCAGAAAAGTGGTATTCATTGCTCTCTGTAAGTGGAAGACAGAAAGCATGAAATAGCTTTCGAAACACGTTCAACTAAAAATTTACTTCTGCTTTGAAATCTCTTCGATGGAAATGACGGAGACGGCGTGTGCGAAATATCGTAACGAGTTCGTAGAACGGTTTCAATGTTTCGCAAAGGTCAAGTTGGTTGCTGCTTGGCCAACTTTTCATGTGATGACGCTGATACATCCCCATCTATTTGCAACTGTAAAGTTATGTCGATTATCTATCTAAATCCACAGGGTATGCGGCAGGGGAGTGTAAGGACGCCAGTATGGAATCAGGGAGGAATAGGAAAAAAGAACGGGGGAGGGAAGGGATTATTATTAGGGTGTGTTTTGGTGCATCAACATCTTACTATGCTTTTTTTAGCCGAGAATTGTATGTGGAAATAAATCGTGCTATTGCGTTTTCCTATCGCGTGTTGGTATCATTCCTCATTGATCGCTTTTGCCTGTTTAGACTGTGAGATTCAAATAATATCCTATCCTTTTAAGATTCGTTGCATAATTGTTATCTGTGTTTATTGAATTTAAGTTCTGATAGACCTTAAAGTACATCTTAATTCCCTCACTCTCCCGAAAATCTTAAACCTAGCTCACGTCCAGCCACCCTGTTTTACTTTCTAAAACGCTTATCCTTTCCTATCTCGTGTCCCCCTTCCCAACATTCCTCTTACGATTACGGTCCTCAGCATCGCATCGCCTCCGAGTGTCACTCCAACAGCCTTTTACGTCCTTGAATTACCAAAATCTACTTTTATTTTCAACCACTCTTTCCATGTCCTTCTTTTGCTTTGTAGTATTTTCTCCTTTCTTCTTTAGCCTGCCCATTTATGGCATTCAGTATTTATTTTTAATTTCTCCTGCTGTGTTATGAGTAACACCTCCATGCGATCAAAGATCCAATCGTGCGAGCTTATAAGATTTTTTGATTACGCATTAAATACAAATTAGTTTGCAGAGTTTATAAACTGCGATATACGCTCAAAAATATGTTGGAATATTTTTGATCAAATTTATAAAATGACTAGCTGTGCCCGGCATGCGTTGCAATGCCACTTTTTCTTTCTAAGTAGGCACACATATACAAAGCAGACATGCACAAAATAAATGATGGGCAATGATTTTTTTGTCTATTCGCAAAATTAAATGCTCTATATTGAAGTCCACATTCATTTCCATGCTTTTCATGGCTTGGCCCACAAATCTTTTCAGGGTTCAAAATCGGTCCCTAAACAAATTTAAAACCTAGTTTAATGAATTCGTCGTACCTACACCGGAATTCATAATGCACAAATGATAGCATGAGTTTCTATTCCATGCCTATTCTGCGGTTTATAAGTAAATAAAATATTCTAATGTTGAAGTAATGCAAAAATGTTTGATTTTCGACCTTAAAAATCCAATTTTAGGGAAAATCGAAGAATATACGAAAAATCGAATGCTAGAATTCAAAGCCTTGTTCTTTCAGTGATATTATGATAAGCATTTAAAATCCAAAAGCAAACAAAGATACCACTGAACCAAATCTTATTCTACGCACAAATAAATGACGTTACTTTTAACACAAATTATACGATTTTGATGATAATAACTGATACGATACTGATGCACATGATTGAGCAACTCGTAAACTATCTGCTTCGTGGCTTGCTTGTTGTTCCTCGATTGTTTGAGAAGCTCGCATGCCAACACTCATTTGTTGAAACTATTCGCGCTCCACCTATTATACAATTGATTTAATAATTCAGAAACCTTCGAAGGCGCGTTTCCTAAAACAAAAACTCATCTAAGTTACCCCGGAATGCGTTCCAATGCTTCTTTTGCTTTCGAAGTAGGCACATATAGTTATGCAAAGCAGACACATTTACATGAACAAAATAAATGAAAGACAATGATTTTTTATGTATTAAATTATAGTTGAAAAAATTTATTCAAGTCCTTTGGGATATACATTATTTTTGGTCTTACCATCCTCTGCAAAAACAAATAAATGTTTCGTTTGTCCCACTCGTGAGCATATAGTGAAAAGCATGGATTTTCCATATGTAATCCACACACTTGAAGTGATTGATCTTTTACGTTGTTGATGGTCATTATGAAGGCAATGCGACCGAGGAACTGAAGTCATTTGACTATAACTATCAAATTAGTATCAGAACCTGCGGCTGGCGTGAATAACCATTCATTTTTTCGCTATTAAATAGATATCCACGCCTGGTTGCCAAGGAAATTTTGTATTGTTAAAAAGGAAGAAAATTGATGAATTTCGAGATAAAAATGTAATTTTTGGACAAAAACGAAGTGTATAAGATAATTGAATGAATGAATTGAATACTAAATTCTTTTATGCGTTCTATGATACAAATTTCTATCCAATATCTTGAGTGCAAGTAATTAAAAAAAGTAACTAAAGAAAAACCTGCACCGAATTCAATTCTTTTCTTATGGGAGTAAGTGATGACAATATTGGGGTCAAAACAACCCCAAAAATTGCCATTTTTATAATTCAGAAACCTTTATGGGCACGCGCGTAACAATTCACCAAAGTTTCATCGCAATCGGATGAATGGTATTGGACTGCATAAAACACTAACAAAACAACCATTCTTTTTTAATATAAGAAGATATTATCGAAGTTGGGTTGCGGTTTCAATAGTGCTTATATTAACTAATCTGCTTATCAACAACGTAAAAAATTTCCCTTAAATATGAAGGACTTCAGTCGCCACACGTAAGAAACGTTAGATAAAATTATGTACAGCATGAAATTGAACGTAAAAAATTCAAATGTTCAAATTCAAAAATTTCATTATGTTCAACTTTTTAAGGCATATGCACTATTATACCATATTTTATTTAGTAAATTAGTCGTATAATGTTTTACAAGAATTCCAATTTGCACTGTGTATCTTTATAGATATGTTGGCTTAGTCTGACTACCTTATATAATGGTGTTTGACTTTTCTAAATATTATGAGTCAAATAATAAATTGTCATTCTTCATAACCAATTGAGAATCTACCAAGTAGCTCGCTTGCATGCGTAATAATCCCACTCCGTAGGATTAATTTTAAAGGTTTTCAACCTGGAAACATTTATTAATTTGTGAAACTAAATATAAAAGAAGTCTGGCACTCCATCTCCCAAAGCTCGCAGTCAGCTTAATGGACCTCGCAGGGTGGCTGCGATCTCGCATCCGACGTTCCATTCGTAAGTTTAATGCGGTATTGCCGGATTAAGTTGCTAATTTCTACGAGTGCATTCAATGGAGAGCGCGTCATGCAAAATATGAGTGCAAGTGGGTAGTGCGCGATTAAAGTGCGCATAGAACTACCTGGAAATTGTTGAATCCTTGTAACCTTGACCATTTCGCTATTTCCCCGGCAGAGGGCGAAGAAAGAATCAAGAGAGAGTTTTTCTTTTTCACTCTTCTCTCAGGAAGTGGAGTTGGAATTGGTGCGAGTTGTGCGCTGGGTACCTACTCGTCGTATGCGAGATCGCAGCCACCCCGCGAGGTCCATTAAGCTGAATGCGAGCTTTGGGAGGAGGAGGGGGATGAAGTGAAGTTTGAGGAAGCCTCACCTCTCTTCCCTGTCCCCTCCAGTCCCCAACCCTCGTCCTCCAAAACTCAGCAATTTCTTTCTCGGCTCGATCGTCTTCCGCTGCGCACGGCAATTAGTGGGTGGAGGAGGGGGTTGGAAAAACGGCTCTGGGAGGTGGCGGGCGTCGGAGGATGGAAATTTTCGTCGCCCTTTCAAAACGGGATCGATCCACCAGGACGACGTTTATCCGGTGAAGGGATTCAGGGCCTCCATCCCTCAAATGGTTCCCCTATTTCGGAGGCGCCTTTTAAAAAAAGCTCTGCTTTATGGAGCACTCAAGAAAGGGAGGGAGGATGAGGACCGCATTCGGGCGATTGGGAAAGGAAAAAAAAGAATGAATTGTGTGGGGGTCTACCAGTGCAATGGTGACCGATCACGGAAAGTTTAACAACGGGAGCAGGCGGGGATTGGGCGACATAGCATAGCCAATTTTTGGTAGGTACTTAATTAGGGTTACTATAAGAGTGAGGTAAAAATTCAGGTAGTCAATTCGACGTAATTTTCTTATAAAGACATAAATATTGTTTTAGGTATTAAAAATTTGAGTAATCACATGGAAAGTAAAGTAGACTTAATTAAATTGTTATTCTACATAGTGAACTATTTTGAGTGATCTTTTATTAGTTAAAATATGCTCTATTTACTTTTACTTTACAGTCAAATATACTCCGTTCTTAAACCAATTTTTAACCAATGCTTTTTTTAAGTGTATAATTATGATACTTCAGGTATGAAACGACCTTCAAAGGAAATTGAATCATTAGGATTGCAGGTTTTCGGGTGGCACAATATGTCATTAATGTGACGAGCTTAGCATTGTGCCACCGGATATATGTGGACATTAAATATAAATGTCAGAATTAAACGCTAAAGAATTTCGGGCTAGCTTACTTTTAAAAAATAAGACTTTTTAATTCAACTAGAACGCTATTTTGTTTGCAAAATGTAAGGGTAATCTATCTTTTCCAGGACATATGGCAACCCTATACTTGATGCGTTTGCTTTCCGATATTGGGGGAATTCCGCAATGATTTTTGAATCGGGTGATTATGTCTTGGCTTTGTTTTCATTTTCATTGTGTTCTATGGATGACTCTTTGTTTCCCCCATGTCTTCTTTCTTGGATCTTGAGGACTTCATTCCTTAGTGTTGTGATCCTGAAAAAACAAAGTTTGCATTATTTCTAGTTTTACAACGCATGCGATCTTTACTGAACCTTTTTTCTTTCTGAAGATGGTAATTCTGTTCATCCTTCTTCCTTTTGTATCCAATATTACCCTTTATTTTACTACTGAGTTTATCTGCAATGCCTCTTATTGGGTGTTACACTAAAATGCTCCATATTATATAATGCAACTTCCTTCCCTCCCCTGCTTTACAATGTAGCATATTAGTATACATAGCATAACAATCAATGTGAACAATTGGTATGTCAAAACCTAAAATGATTCACAAAAATCTGCGGTTTTGCCATAGCGTTATTGGACCACATAAGATGAATAGCCATGGTTTAATTATGCCTATTTTTAAAGATAAAAAGGCTCAAAGCCGCACACCTAGATGCTTGCTATGTTTTCACTTACATGATTTACGAGACGTGCAAAGATGTGCCTTTCAAAAATGCACTTCACTTAACATATGAAAGATACTTGCCCTTAACTATAAACATAGCATCCTTTGACTCGAAATGTTAGTTGATGGCGCTGGTCACCTATTATTAAGCGCGACGGTCTATGAATTCATTCGCTAAGGTTTGGGCTTTAGTGCTCTCTATGCTCTGGCTGGTAGGCTGTGAATTTACCGTGTTGAAAGACTGCTAGGGATTTTCAAGTACCTACTATCACAATTTGGCACTGTGTACAGGGTGATATAGACTTTTTTAAGCAAACAAAGGACATGGGTGGGTAAGTTAAATATCTTCGAGGGGAGTTCATAAAAGTATCTACTTTTTTCCATACATGTGATTTGTTGAAGTCTGAAAAAGAACGTGTCACTCAAGTTAAAATAGGATAAAATCATTTTTTCTATGCCGTGATTTATTATTTATTAATTTAATCGTATGCAATGAGATCTTTTCCATTAATTATAGTTTTCATTGATGATCATTTTATCTTAAATTCGAGAAGGTTGGACGCAGGACTTCAAGAATAATTAATGTGAAATATAATGAAACGAAATTGTGCCTATGCCTATGAGATGATGAGTGTAGTAGAGTGCTTGGATGAGTACGGAAGACAGGGGAAAGATGTGCATTTCACATAAAATGATAGGGGTCGAATCATTGCCAACTATATGAATGAAATGGTGATTTTTCATTGCTGTTTTTTCACAATATTATGAAATGGGTGTTATTAAATATGCAAACAGGGACTCCTTCGTAGAGAGCGTATTGGTTTGCCTAACTTGGCACCTCACGTAATGGATTACCTTAGCCGTTGCCATGAATCAAGCTCAGCCAAAGAGGCTTGGAAGGTGTTGCGTTGTAGGCTTATAGCATCCGCATGTATTTGTCTTAGTTTCACTAAACTTTCAGATTGCTACATTGAGTATTATTCTACTCGCACGCTATACCTGTAAATCAGAGACGTGATGAGAGAGATACTCAGTCGAACAGGTAGGTGCAATGGTTCATACTTCACTCCCTCCATTAGTGACCACAACAAAAACGCAACACGACTCTAATCCATTAAAGCACATCTCCCTTTTCTTCCTTTCCCTCTCCCAAATCCTTTTCCCTACTCCCTCCCTTCTTAATACCTGGTGTCTCAATATCCCCCACCCCAAACCCTTGCGGCAGCTCGCTACGTAGTATGTAGGCGTAGAAACTTTACATACATCTAATTCAGAGACTTCATTGAGTCCATAGACTTCCAAACGAAAATGAAAAATATCCTCGGGCGGAAGGTTATACTGTTTGCACGTGGCCACAAAAAGTGATATACCTACCTTTAATCCCTTTTCCAAAAACCCTTTGCCTATTGTACGGTAGCCGGTACATTACGGCACCCACTCGTCTTCATGCCGATCCAGGGGTAGGATCTTTTGTGATATCGTTATCCAAAATGCAAGCCATTCTAGAGGGATAAATGTTCGGAGATACTGTCCTAAGAACGCATCCCATTAATTGTGTAATTGGGAGAAAAAGTGGTTCGTCAGTTTTTTCCATACTTAAGTAGGGTGCGCAGAAGCATTCCTCTCCTCGGATTCTGTTTTGTGCACGAGTGGTGTTAGTCTACCTTCAGTGTATGTTTCACTAGAAAGCGGCTCTTAGGGTTTAATTTTTTATTTATTCCACTTTGACCCCATTTTCCAAGAAGTGAAAATTTTGACTTGACCGGTATGTGGCCCGAGAAGAATTCAAATATAATGACAATCACGTTTTCACTCTCATGAGCGCAATTGAAAATAACTATAATGCAAACGCACGCGTTGATGGAGTTCCGTGATTGAGCCCCCGATCACGCAAGTTTCAGGTTGAAATGGAGGGTATTTCCCTTCCCCCCGGCACTGCATGTGTAGAAAAGAAAACTCTGGCAAATAGTAGCATACACGGTTGAACAGACAGAAACTTGTTCTCCCTTTTCCTTGCATCATTCGTGAATACTACAGAAATAACGTGAAACATCAATCCGTTAAAGCAAATCTCAATCTTCATCCAACCTCTTCCCCAAGAACTTTTTCTACCCCCTTCTTTCTTCATGACTGCTGTTCTAGCATCCCCCTACCAAAAACCCTTGCGGCGGGACGCTGGTTCGTTTGTAGGAGTAGAAAATTGACGTGCACTTGACTCAGAGACTACATTCTGTGAGTTAAAACCTTAAAAAATAATGAAAAATATTCTCAGGCAGGAATTCCCTCAGTGTGCACATAGGCACAAAAAAACAACATTCTCCCGTTGGAGCATCAAGGGAAGATGGAGGAAGGAGGATTAGCTGCTCTCTCCCAAAGTTGGCTCAGGTTTAAGGAGGGTGACGGGTTTCAGGTGGAGCGAGAGAGGGGGGACATTTTGACGGGTATTTCGAAATGGCGGGTTGGATATGAGATTGATTGATTAATTCCGGTGGGAGTTGATGGTGGAAGGTGGAAAAGGGGGATAAGGGGAAAGGCTTATTTGCCGGCACTTTATCCAGCTGTCAGCGGGCTCGTCGCCAGGGAGGTGTTTACACGCGGGCTCAGGGTAGCCAGTCCGCGTTCTGTATTCCTTCCTATTAGCTCAGTTTTAGTCGCATGCGTTCGTAGACCGGGAATGGAAGGATGTATTTCCATCCGTCTGAATATTTTTTCTGCTTGGTTTTTCTGTCATCGGATGATCGGGGGCCACGATTAAGTAAAAACTTGAAATTGTCAACCCTTAACGATTTCGAAGCTGTGACGTGGAATATAACATAAAAGGGAATGTGCATTACATTTTAGGGGATCAGGCTCGACAAATAAACAATATGATAAATTTTCTTTTTAAAAAAGGCAATTTATTTCATATAATTTGAAAAAATAATGTTTTGTTTCCCCCTAGAAACATACTGAAGAATTTGGGAAGATTTATGTATTGTTTGTTCTCCTGAACCTCATATCAAAGGCATAAACGCTAAGAGAATTTTAATACAAGGACAATAGCTTTGCAGAATGACCATTAGTTGTTGATGCACCTTCATGTACCGAATCTCTACTACGATGCTTAAACTGGCCCCGGGGTGAAGGCAAACACCTTGAAGATCATCTCTCGAGTCCAAGTAGGAGGAGGATATAGGAAAGAGAGGAACCAGGGTTGTAGAAAAGGGAGGAAATGATTCGTTTCCGCGAATTTCCACTCGTCTCCCTTATCTCCCCCTCCCAATCTTCGGAGGTAAAGAGAGAAGGGGAAGTAAGGGTGAAGGGTGAGAAGGAAGAAGATTAACTGCCCGAAAGTCGAAGCGAGGAGTCAGGATGACGGGGAGAGGGAAGGGGCCCTGGGAGATGAATTCGTGTCTCGCGGATGAGAAATGAACACCTTTGGGGGCGGCGGCCATTAAGAAAAGTCTAAGAGATGAGGGATGAGGAGGTGTCCAGGGGTAGGAAGTTGTGATGGAAAGGGTGGGGGAGAAGAGACTTGAGCCCTGAGCAAGAGACCTCAGGACGCGTGGCTGGGTGTGGCCGAGGGGGATGAACGTTTTCATTTGACGGAGATCCTGCGCGGTGTGGTTACGAACAAGTTATTGGGAGATATCAATTCAATGTATTGACGTTAGCGTAGATCACATCAGTGCACTTATGCGTAGACGAACGACAATGATTGGAACGATGTGCGCTGGCGAAACGTGCGGTTATCTGATAGTAGTTAGCGCTCTGGAGGTTTGCCATAGTTACAGCAGAATGTTTTCTGTGGAGTTCTGATCCGTGGAGTCCTGTGGAGGAGATCTGATAAGTTCAAATAGTGTATTGAAAAACTTGAGCTTTTCCCACTAATTAACATCTGTTTCACGCCATCGCCATCGCGGATGCGATCATCGAAGTTCTTTTACCGTTTATCACCCATCAGCTCTGCTATGTCTCTTTTTGGTGTGCGCTGCCTAGGTCGCAGCGTCTGAAACGAATGGAAATAAAGTGCGCTGAAGTGAGCAGCACACCAGAGTAAATGGAAAGCGCCCATTGATTTTCAGGATATTAAGAATTTAAATTTAAATTTATCTCCGGATTACTGAGGTGTAAAAAATACTCATTATCTGTTTTGAAGTGCGTGGTCTAGTGCGCAGGATCTGAAATGAAAGTAAAGCAAGAACGCCGTTGTGTTGTAAAGTTAACCGCGCACTAAAGAGGGTGGAAAGTGACCGTTTATTTGCAGGATATTAAAATATAGCACTGATTACTCGGTTGAGCGTACTTTCAAATGCGTAAATCGTTTCGTAATAATTAAAAAGATGGCGGAACTCTTCAAAAAATTCCACGTCTAAAAAACCCGGGATGCCGTGTATGGTGTTAGGAGGAGAGCCTCATATATCGGTGGAGTCACCCGCCCAACAACGTCGGAACCGCTTCCACCACGCACCTTCTGGGCAAATACGCCTAGCATCTCTTGAAACCATGCGTTATTCCCATCATAGAATCAAGCGTCCATGTGCAACTAACTATGCATACGTCCCTAGGCGCCAATTAAGCTTTTCCATCCAAATGTCTCCTAATACGCATGTTGTACACCTCGGTGGCGGCGGGGTAACGTCCTCGCCTGCCAACCCTAAGGTTGCGGGTTCGAGTCCCCCCTGAGGAGGATTTTCTCCTCCCAGGACATGGTTGTGTGTGTTGTCCTTTGTTACTGTTAAACGCCTGATGTAAAATGGTCCTCGAGGCTGTATTCAAGTTGATGATATAATTAACATAAAATACATAAAAACTAAAATATAGTTCCTCAGTCAAATCATTCCCATTTCTTTTTAACAGTATTCACTCCTTCCACCACAACAGAGCATGTGAGCCATAAATTAATATGCTGGAAGTTAAAGCTTTTAATATGAAGTTTACCATCTCAGTTTAAGGTAATTTCATATGCATAAAACATTTAGTAACTGTGGAATACATTTTTTTAATTTTTTAAAAAATATATACATGTTTATTTTACCAAAAAAATTACAAATTAAACACTTTACATCGTAAAATATATGATCTTATCACTTTTTTTATAATTAATGAACCAAACAAGTAATCAAAATTACATCATCATATACCCCAAATAGTATTATTTCCATGATATTTTTTATAATAATGGAAAATGAAATTTTGAACAAGGATCATCAATGTATAAAAATAAAATTGGATTGCAGTTTTAGTGAAGGATAATAGTCTTTCATCAATTTTGAAAAAAAGTTGGAGAAAAAAATAATAGTGCAGTTGAGGTCCTGCTAAGCCAAAGCGGCTTGTCAGCAGGTGCCTTTAGTAAAAAAATATTTTTTTTTGCTGTGTAGCGTTTTGGACAATTAAGAGCTTAACAATGTTAGCCTATGAGCCACTCTTTTAGTGATTTTTTTAGAACAGATATGCTATTAATATCATGCATTGATATTGGTAATTCGTTTAACATTGAACATTTCAAAAATAGTGAACATTTCAAAAATTCCACGTCTGAATAAACGGATTTCCAGTTTTGGTGACATTACTGTGTATAATAGTGTTTGTTTGTTTATATTATCAAAGAGGGAGCAAACGGCACTGGCACACACGCGTAAAAGGCAAATAACTTCAAAAGTCTCTTTCGGATTGGCTTAAAGAAAAGTGTATTGTTGTTGGAAAAACACCATTTCAAATAATATACTAAAACTAGATCAATAGTAACAGAGTTCCTGAAAATGTGAAAAAATAAACTTTGCCGACGTTAGAGAAGTGAAAGCAAACTTGTAAGCAATAGGTGAATATATTATAGTTTAATCGCTTAGGCGAAATAGATGGATGCTTGAATCTTTAAGTAAAAAATAGTTAGTGAAGTTTTATCACATATGAATGAGGAATTTAGTTGCTTTAAGTGATAGGTATATGCATTGTATTTACTGTCTAGGGACGTCAAAATAAAAGCCAGCACGACGGCGTGACTTTTTCCACGCTGCGTAAAAAAACGTTCGTCTTCATTATTTTATATCGAACTTGGCGATTTAAATATTATCACCGATTATCATTTTTATTTCTTTTTTGACATAAAATTTCAAATTTAGGAATAAAATATGGCGAAGAAATCTTATTAGGCTGCCGTGTGGATATGCGGAAAAAGAATAACACTAAATACGTAAATGTACGTTTCCGTTCTTCAGATAATTCGTTGTACTGGCGGCGTGCCTTACAAATATAATGCATTTTAATGCCTTTTGCGGTGAAAAATGCTTCACCGCACGAATTCTTCAAATTCCTAAGGTAACCGTTCATCGTTTGCTGACGTCAGCCAGGTATACATGGTGTATACAGACTTGTTTGTGATGAATGTGGAATGCGATACACTGGTCAAACTGGTCGGGGTATCAAAGAGAGAGTGAAAGAACACAGACAGAGTTATATTTACAATGATGAGGTGAGCTCTTACGGCTGGACAAATACCAAAATTAAAGGAAGTCTCCCTTTAATTTTGATAAGAGGTATATTCATAACAATGACAAATCATGTTTCGCTAAGCATTTGTGGATGTTAAGTCACTTTAGTAATTTCGATGCAAAAGCCCTGCATTGTATGTACAAGGGGTAAAATTAGACTTTTTCGAGCATTTTGAAATTTTTAATAGCAATACCCAGCTATGTAATGACCTTCTTGTCACCCATTCACCTTTATTTAAGCTCAAGCTGCCTGAACCCCTCCTCCCTCTCTTACTCACAAATAAGTCAAACCCATCCAACTCCCCTCCACCTATTCACTTACGTTGACTAATAGTCAACAGTTTTTGCTGAAGTCTGCTAATCCATCCCTCAACCACCAATATATATGTATGTATGTTTATATAGGAAAGCCAAGTGTGTATGTTACCCTGATAATGGGATTACGTGTCGAAACCATGGTCGGTTGATAAATAAAAGTATGGAAGTGTACCTGTTTTTTTCTCTTTTTCCTTTTATGAAGGAAGTCAAAGTGAAGAAATACGTAGGAATGAAATGGTTAGGTGATATGAGAGTTGAGTGGAGAGCTTTAGCGAAGAAACTTCGGATTAATGACTGCTGATGATGATGATGATGGCTGAGTTCTTATTATTCTTAAAGCCTGGGTCCTAACATAAAGGGGAAACGAAGCTCAAATCACAGAATAAAATTTTATATTTAGCGTAAAGTAGGGAGTTGTGGCAAACCAATCTTCGGATTGATGTCTAGTGATGATAACAGCTAAATTGTTTCAAATTGCTAAATTTTTATTATTCATAATGACTTGGGCCTTGTATTAAGTAAAATCAGTTAAACAGATTGGATAAGATTTTATATTTAGCGTTTGTGTGATTATAAAATATTATGATTGCTATATTCAACTTATCTCTTTGTTCCATATTCTGCCAAAATTTTTCATCTAAGCCAGGGGTTCCCAACCTTTATACAACTGCGTACCACTTGAAATTTTTAGAAATTTTGGCGTACCAACAGTCCTATATTTTTTAGAAACATATATTTACTGTCTGAAAAGTGCCCAATGGCGTGTTTTATTTGAATTAAATTGCTGAGAAAACTTCATATTTAATTATTAATGTAATTGTAATTCGGTTTTTTCAACCCTTTATCAAGACAACAATAAATATATTTTGATTTTTTTTCAATTTTTTCTTGCTAATTTTTATTTAAAAATATATGGAGAAATATGTACATCAATAACATTTTTATAATAAAGGAAAAACTAAAGTGATTATTGCAAATTACAGTTTTATTTATTACTCATAGATCTAAAAACATACAATTTTATATAATTAGTGCAAACTAAGCAAAAAAACCATCAACATCATCAAAAATCTATTTTTAGTGTGAAACTTGTTGTTGTGTGCCTGTGATTAAAATATCAATGTCAGGAGTAATGGAACTTAACTTCACTCTTAAGTCCTCTTCAACACTTATTCTGTTTCTATGTTTATTTTTGATGCACAAAAGTTCAGAAAATCCACTTTCACACAAGTAACTTGTAACAATGGCATCAAAAATAACAGAGCTTACCGGAAGACCATTGGGTACTCGGTTTTACATCCAATCCAGAATTTAATTAAATATTTCTCTTTAAAACTGTATTTCATGGAACTATCTTCTCTAAGATCGATAAAACTTTCTTTTAATTTCAACTCATTTGGTGAGGTTCCCGAAAAAGTATTTCTGATCCAGTCAAATTTGGAATAATCTTCGGAGAAATATTTATTAAAACTTTCTTGAAGGGCTTCCAAGTGAATATAGCAACCACATCTGGCATTGGATATATTTCATTTTCTTCAAAAAATTATAATAGAGTAAGAAATGCAGATAAATTCTCCTACTGTATTTGTGAACAAAACAGGACCAACTTTCTCTTGAAGGAGTTAATTTTGTCATTGGCTGTGAAGACTGTTGTGTTTGGTCCCTGAAGTCCCATGTTCAGCGTGTTGAGTCTGTCAAAAATGTCAGCTAGATATGCCAATCTTGACAACTATATTTCATCTCCAAACAAATTTTTAATGTCATTATTTTTTTCAGTTAGAAACAAAAACTTCCGACCTCAGTTCAAAGAGACAGGTCAAAATTTTCCCTCGAGATAACCATCTCACTTCTGTATGTAGGAATAGAGTCTTAAACTTGCCACCCATATTTTCACACATCAAGGACAATAATCTTGAGTTAAGAGCCCTAGCCTTTATGAATTTAATTCATTTCACAGCATTTGATAAAACGGAGTTTAGATTTTCCGGCATACCATTAGCAGCTAATGCTTCTCGGCGGATGACACAATGTGTACTTCGGCATTCAGGAACAACTTTCTTTATTTTTGCTGCTAGCCCAGTCAATTTTCCTGACATAGCTTTTGCCCCATCAGTACACAAACCAATACACCTGGACCAGGGAATGCTTACTTTGAGCACATACTCATCAATGATGTTAAAGATGAGTTCCGCTCTAGTGTTTGATTCAAGTGGTTTGCAGAGCAAAAACTCTTCTATCACCTCTCCATGATAATCAAATCGTACGAATAGAAGTAGCTGCGCCATGTTTGTGACATCGGTGCTTTCGTCTACTTGAAGTACAAAATAAGTGCATTCTTGGAGTTGTAAAGACAGTTGTTCTTCAATATTGGAAGATATATCGACAATTAGCCCCTTTACTGTGTTATTTGACTATGGTATTTTTGAATATTTTTGGCTGCCTTTTCTCCTAACCCGGCTTGGATCATATCCATAGCTCCCGGCAGTAAAAATGTCTCACCTATTGTGTGAGGCTTTCCATCTTTTGCAATTCTAAGCCAGCAAGGTATGACGCCTTTATCAAGTTAGTAATAGTATTGACAAACTTTGTCATACATTTATTTTCTTTCTTTAAAAAAGTAGATTTTCTTTTGAAAATTCAATTGGCTTACCAACCTGATCAGAGTGCTTAGTATTTTGGTGACGCATCAGTAAAGAAGGTTTCATGCTTTGGTTCGAAAGTGTTTCGAAACATACAACACATTGGGGAATAGGATTGCCACTCTTTTCGATGCCGGGCTTCACTATAAAACCGTACTGTACGTAGCTTTCATCGTATTTACGATTAGCCTGTGGTTTAAGTTTTTTTAACATTATCCTTTGAAGTAGAAGGGGTCATCAAAATCGCTTCGTAGTTTAGTTAGCTTGCGCAAAGGCACCATGACAACACCCACAACAGTTACAGATGCAGAAACCAACATGTAAATATTGCACAATCACCGTTCACGCTGATGTAATCGAGGAGGGGTTCACGTTCACACTGATGCAAACTGGCAAGGAAGAATGTAGAGGAAGTTAGGAGGGGCGGGGCGGCGGAGGGGACAGACAGCGCCCGGCAGACGGGAAGCAGAGTAAAGTTTGCGTGCTCACGCACAGAGACCCTTACTAGCCTATCGCTCGTAACACCCACGCGTACCACCTGAAACGTTCCTGCGTACCACCAGTGGTACGCGTACTACCGGTGGGAACCCCTGATCTAAGCCAACATGGTTATCAGTATAATCCGCAATAAATTCACAGTTTCTCATAGCTCTCTGGAGGTGCAGTTTGTCGATCTCACCACCACCGGAAACGTCTCGTAATGCTTCCAAGTTCCTGAAGAAAGCATTTCCCGTTGCGTCGAGCTGAATGAAAGTGCTGCATACGATCGGGCGGAGACTCTTACCTCACCTCGGAAGAATGACTTCCACTTTCGGATCAATATGCACGCCTTGCAGCGTCCCTCTTCAGCAGTATACTCCTCCACCTTGTTCCCTATTTTTACATTATCGAGCGTGGATTATTTCCCACTCGGATGTTGGGCTCCCGAGAAATTGTTGGGGCTAAGATATTCTTTTTATTTTGTGGTAACTAGCGTTTAACCGCGACCCCCACCCCACGCCTCATCTCGTCGTCTCTCCTCCTCGCACGCATTTTGCAATTATTCTGTCTCTCTCCTCTTTATAGTCGCGAATCGTTCGTTGAAAGGCCACCGATGCACAAAAGGTACTCTGTCTCTCTTTCCATCAGAGACTCTCGCTCCGTCAAAACTTTATATATCGAGTACCCCGTGAGCATCTGGAGCACCTTGCGTAGAAAGATTTTATTCGTGAAATAAGCAAAATACAAAGTGAAGCCACTAGCTACGTCAGAACAAAATGCTACTAGCGAAAAGAGAGTGTAACACAGCTGATGAAAGGAGTAGCCGTAAGAGACTCGGAGGCCCTACGATACAATATGATTACTAGAAAAGTTCAGATCACGTGAGTTTCAGGGTTATAAGACGGATGTGGTTTTAGCCGAAATATCTCTAGAAGTTATATGGAGCGACAAAGAGACTTCGGAACTACATGCTCGAGATAACGCGACAATTGTCGTGTACGTAAGATAATAATTTTTTCACATGGTTTTGTCGATTCAGTATTCATAAAGTGTCTCATTTTTCGGCATACACTAGTGGTTACATGATTAATATCGATTTAGTGTGTGAAATGGGGCACTTCAAATATAAATTGCTTGAGGCGTAACTTTGTGGAACTCTTTCGTGTTAGTAATGGATAACTTTATGAGCAAAACATTTTATGTTCCTCATAAAATGTTTTGATCACGACCTAAGTTTCGCTATAGAACCTAATGATGCTGTCCCACAATCAAACATAGGTCGTGAATAAAACATTTAATGTGGATGTACTAAGTTATTCATTTTTATTAAGAAGTACTTAAAAAAACCATGCGATAATATGTTATTTTCTCATGCGTTTATTATTGCGGAATTTCGAGAATTTGACTCGCTGATAGGTAAAACATTCCCTGTCTTCTGGCACCATTAGTGGTTACAATAAAAACAGAGTGAGGTACTAAGATGCTCTGTTGACATGTAACTTACCTTGGTGCTTTCAATATTGTAATTTCTTTTCCCTTTTCCCTCCCATTATCGTTGGTGTCCTTCCACATACCCCTGCGGCGGCACGCAGGGTAGTGGGTATGCTGATGTAGAGTAAACTTTCTCCGTCTCCTAAGAGAGTCCTAAGAGCATCCTAAGAGAGTCGATTCTGTAAGTGGGAGAGTAAGACCTTTTTCCTCGAGTCATCTCCGCATCTTCTGCATCCATAGTTTTTCCCTCCGCTCACTGTGTGGGGAATGAGAGTGAGACTAAGAGCGAGTGATTGCTGTGGAGTGGCTGAGTAGTCGAGAGAGAGCGGGAATCGAGGGGTAGATGAAGAATGTGTGGCTTGAGGAAAGTGAAGCAGCCACGTGGTACTCTCCGCGGTGGGAAGAGAGAAGCTGATTGATTCGGAACCACATACTGCCCTGCGAGCCCCCGCAATCGCGTGTGGCATGGGATTCGAGAGATTAGCCATGAAATTGGCAAAGATTAGGAACCATGGGGTTAGGAGAGGGAATGGAGCAAATGTGAGATGTGTATTGATGGAGCGTTCATGTTTGTCTGGTGGATGGAATTCTGGTTTCCTATTCTTTGGGAGTGGGTTTAAATCCCTGTGGTGGTAAAGATTGTTTTTTCAGTTTTCATCAATGTGAAGTGAACTTCAATTGTATCACTCCATCCGCTGGATGGGACTGTGGACCCCTTGGTGCCTTTCTTTGACTGTAGGTTAATGCCTACGCCGGGTTTCTCTCCACCATTCGGTCATTCTCCAAATTATATTACTTCCTCTACCAACCTTCATTCCGGTCCTTACTGGCGCAAATGTTGCTGCAAATAGTCGGTCGTCTCCCGAAATAACCAACCAGCCGACGTGAATAGCGCTTGGGTAAAGAGAGTTATAATACCGACCTGCAACACAGCGTATCCCTCTGATTCTGTCGCTTTTGTCTGTCCTTCAGATGTTGTGAAAATTTTGAATTTCATTTTCATTCAGTGTACGTTTTCAACACTTTTCTTTCTGATCGTGTGATCTGAATTATTCCAGTAACCTTAGTCCTGCAAAAATATTTCCACGTCTCTAACGGCTCCAAAGCTAATCCTTACTAGGAAAGCGAAAGGAAAGAATTGATCAAAGAACAAAATGAGTAAAGGGACAAAAAATAAGAGGATTTGAAATGTGAAACTGTAATTGAGAAAGAGGGAGCTGAAGAATAAAAGGAATGGGATAAACGCAGCTTTGTATCGAATAGATCCTATAGACTCCATAAAACTTTCTAATCATTGGAGATAATTATTGCTATTAGAGACAATTATTACCACTCTGCAAAGCCTGCTGAAACAGGCTAAAATATTGGGGAAATAGCAAAAAAGTAATGAATAAAGTAAATAACTAAATAGAAATAAATGTGTGGTTAAATTATTAATAAATATTTTAAAATAACTGAAAAATCTTCTTGACAGTTCTATGGAATTATTTCGAATGTATTTTTTTAAGTGATAGGTACGTGTATTTTGATGAATGTATGAGCCCGCGCCATGTGTCAACTAGTGAAGATCGTATATGGCAGAGTCCTCTAGATTGCCATATAATAACTACGAAGTGAGGTGAGGGAGTAATTACACTTGGTGAGGGAGTGTTGAGAATGCAATCTAGAGGACTCTGCGTACATGGTACATGTACACATATATGGCCTTGGGTAGCTCGCTTGCTATCTATTGTCGCCCATCTGAATCACTACGTCTATCAACGGTATCGTGCGTACGTACGCGTAGCCTTTTTCATGATAGATAGCATGGATATCAGCCCGTGTTTCAGAGTACACGTATTGACTAAGAAGCAGTCAATCGTTTTCTCTATAATTGCAATTAATTAAAACTGCTGTAAGTACATAAATAAGGAGTTTAGTTCTTTTTTCGTAGATAAGCCAGCGAGATTTTTTCTTTCAATGCCCAACTGACGGAAGCGAAATTTTTGTGTGCTCAAAAGTTTTATCCAAAACAGCAAGACAGGTGAGGGGATGCTACAGAATGGAGCACGTGGCGGGTCCAGTGTTCAGTGTGATCTCACCCCATCATCATCCTCATCACAGCAGAATCTGGGAAAATTTTGAGAGAAAAAAGACGGTGGATGCAGGTCGGACGCATTTGTTCACGCTGCTCAATGAATCCCGTTCCCGAGAATGAATGAGGGAGAACATCGTGCGGGTTAATTGGAGAGAGAATACGGTGCTGAAAGGGGAAGGAAGGTGGATGCAAGACTAGGAAGAAGAAGATAGGGATAACGATTGGAGGGCGAAAGAGAGAGAAAGGTTACAATTGATGGAGGAGAGAGAGAGTGAGTGTTTGTGGGAAAGTGATTGTGTGGAAGGAAGAGGAGGATCCGAGGTAGGAGGATTGAAAAAGTGCAAGGATTGGAGGAAAAAAATCGCTGAGGCAAGAGGTGCACGCTAAGAAGGGTGGGGCAGGAAGGGATTTAATTCTGGAGGAAGCGAGTTGAGAAGTCAGGGGCGATGTAGCAGTCAGAAGGAATGAGTGTAATGTAGGAGTAATCGGATGAATAAATGAAAATGTCGGGCGAGTATATTGGAAGAGAAAAAACTTTTGGTTTCATTGATTAAAGAGTCTGATTAAGGCCCAAAATTATGGAGCCTAGTAATTTTCAATAAAAACGATAGCTTAGTGTTTCTTCACACCATTTTGTAAATCACCGACCATGATTTCAGAAAAGCATTTCCGTTTTCAAAGAAAACCTCTTCTAAATGGCAATGAATTACTGAAACCATGGTCGGTAATAAATTGTAGTGCTCCATTGATTATTAGGCTGGAGGAAAAAAACCTTTCAATCATGGATACGAATTTCTTATCTCCTTGGGCATGCGAGAGATTTAAAAAAATACAAGTCGAGGTTTTAACTTAGTCTTGGGTTTGAACAATCTAGGTATAAATGAAATCAGGAGGATACAGGGAAGGATGGGGGGCTGCATTTAACCAATCTCAGAATGTAATAACTTATGATGATGATGACGTTGCGAGAGAGAATATGTGAGGGAATGTAATATAGCAGTTTAGAACAAAAGAGGTGTTCACTGTCATTTCTCCTGCGTTGAAGATTAAATGTAGGGAGAGAATCACCGGTGAATAAGTCCTATCCTAAAGTAAAAGCTGGAGAGAAAATAAACATTAAGAATACTCTGGGTAGAAGAAGATTCCAATGTACTGGGAACATATTGCGACATAATATCAAAAATCGAAAGCAATTTTGCACATAGAAATGTATGGAGAGGTTTACTGAGAATGGCAATGAATTGACGTGATGAAGGTAGTCAGCGTGAAGAATTATGTTGGTATAAAGCAGCTGGATGAGACTAGAGTAGAGAGCTGCAGCATACCAATCCAATAGTATTGACGACAGCCAATGATGATGATTCATCTGTGTAGTGTGTAGGACGTCAATATCTTAATAAATACCTCATTTTCATGGTCAAGTTACAAGTGAACATCTGTTTTTGTCCCCGGACAACCAAGTGGACTTATGACAAACTCAGGAGATAGTCATATATTATTACCTTAATATAGCATAAAATTCAGCAATGAAGGAAGGAAGGAATCCCCTGAAAGGAATAGAAAAAATCAGTTGGATAAATAGTGTGTGCACTATTTAGCGAAGAGACTTTTCTCGAGTCGTATTCTTCCTTTATGCATCTGGAGCGAGGAGTTTCCTCTCCCCAATGTTTTCTTCTCAAGAGAATTATTTAAAATTAGCAGTTATCGCTCGCTGGTACTTTATTTACCTCTTGCATTTGTTAGTTCGAGGTACTATCAAATGGAGAACGGAAATACTTTCTTAGGTGCCGTGTTGGTGGAACGCGTAGTTAATTTCACGGAGAAAATGTTTTCCCACATAGATGCTTGCTCTTTCTCTCGGTCACTTCTCTCATTCCAGTTTCTTTCACTTTTACCGTAAAACACGACAATGTTTATCTCAGGAATCGAGTGCGGAAAAAGTTGCGAGGAATGTTGAGCTGACTGAGAATCAAGGAAGGAGCTTGCCGGATATATGAACCTGGGGTTGGAAAGAAGGGGGATTTGGTAGTTATTTTTGAGGCTCGGTAGGGTAGTGCACGAAGCTCTCTCCAGGAGGGTGTGTCGTGCAAGGTTGAGGAAGAAGGGGTTGATGGGCGTAGTATGGAGTTTGCAGTATCAAGGGATAGTTACTCCGGGGGGGAAGGCACGGTGGGGCTGAGTGGTGTGTAAGGGTTTCAGGCTCGCACGTAGTCCCTCCCCCCCTCCTCCTACACTTTTCGGAGATCGTGCGCCACAACACTCGCTTCGAGAGAAAACGGATTGAAAGCCAGTGCTGAAGAAAGCATCTCACGGAGAGATGAATGACTTTCGTGAGTGAGGCGAAATTGAGTGAGTCACCTCCTCCGTCTAACCCATTTTCTTATGGTAGATCAGGATTTAAAGATTCAATTAAATCATAAAATTCAGGCATGAAATATCAGTGCGGAAGAAACGAGTGTTACATATTTTATTAAGTTCATAGTAAGATGCTTAGATCAACAGTTAAGTAAACTTAAAACTTATTGAAAGAAAATATTTGCTCTTATGAAAGCCATGAATTTACATAACCGATATACTTACACATCGTAACGTTTTCGTACTATATATAATTCATGATACATAGTATATACAATATAAACAAAAATTAAAAAAAATAACAACATTTTTGGGAAAAAATTAAGGATTTGGTTCTAATCCTTAGCTTAAAAAAACCCTCTGGAGGAAAAAACTCGCACAAGAAAGGGG
Organism: Pyrrhosoma nymphula; assembly: GCA_963573305.1. NCBI lineage: Eukaryota > Metazoa > Arthropoda > Insecta > Odonata > Coenagrionidae > Pyrrhosoma > Pyrrhosoma nymphula. Next base: position 63,152,190 of record OY754330.1, on the reverse strand, counting down.
ATGTGAAAACCCTACGGATAAATATGCTAATTTTTTACACTAATATAAAATACTAAGTGTGTGCATAGGCAATTTGCGAAAAAATAAATTAGTATGAAAAAAAGTAGCCGGAAGGTGCGAATAACTCCCATTTAGGAAGAAATCTTTCATTTTGAGTAGCTTTGGGGGAAAATTTACGTAACCTTCCTATCCATTTAGTTTGAGGAATAGTTTATGTTATTTCATTTTTTTTTAAACACGAATTCCGGCTGTGACTCAGTAGCTACTGTATGATTATTACCAAAATTAGTTGAGCCAAACATATCGTACAATCGAAGAGTGGTCAGGGTAAAAAGAAATACAGGTAGTTAAGTTGATGACATGGGCTAGGGAATAATGCAGGATTGTACTCGTAGTTAACCAGTGTTAGACTTAAAACGTTAACTTTTATCATTTCTTTGAGAAACGGCAGGATTCTGTACATTGTAGTCGCAGTAACACGGTGAAGTAACATTTTCGCGGCTAATTATAATGGATTGAAAATTTGAAACTTTTTACTTAGGGTTATCATCATCAGCTGTTATCAGCAGGGTTTACTGAAGCTCTCCGCCTTATTCTCTTTTCACCTAAACGATTTGTTTCGACACAAATTCTTGGCTTCTCATATTTGGATGTCTTATCATTTGCTTCATTATTTTGTCATTTTTGTCTTCTTCGTTTACTATTCTGGATTATTGTTCCCTCCATTTTTTTCAAGAGAATTTTATGTGCCATAATACATTAAATAAACCTGTATCTTCTACTTCTTGGAATTTTCATCAAACAACTTTTCTCTTCACCTCTTTGGAGGACTTATTCACTATAGGGATTATTTATGGATTTCATCATCATCATCACTTTTTTAACATGAGTTCCTCCATTGCTTCCTATCTTCTGTTATCATCTGGTCTTATCACCCAAGCTTCACTGCCATATATATCATATTACCCCCTTCAGCTTTGCTTCTGATATCACGACTATCGACCGAGGGTAACTCATCAGTAGGAGACTTTCTCCTTATATTGCGGTCTAGTTACAACCTCTTCTCTGACTGCTATTTGGGTCTCGGTGGCGGCCGGGTAATGTCCTCGCCTACTTAACCTGGAAGTCGTGGGTTCAAATATCGCAATCCCAACCGTTCGAATGGGTGGTATTTCACCATGGTTGCGTGTGTTCGTCTAAACATATATAATACTTCGATTGTTATTGGCAAAAGCTGTGGTTGAAGTAGAATTTATTATTTCCGAATGAGGATCTCTTTATTTTTTTAGCTTCCCTTCTACTTCCGTGTACTTTGAACTTTGGGCATGGAGTGGATGCATTCAGGCTCGTGCGCATTCCCCCCATGTCTCTCACATCACCCCTGGCTCCGATCCGGGAGATCTAGCCCCTTGAAACTCTTGCCTCGGGAGGAAACTTACTGTATGGGGGATAGGGGGGCTATAGTGTCGAAGGATGCTTTTCCTTTCCGCGGAATGGCGCGCGAGAGGTTGTTATAGAGTGAGGGTGAGACAGGGCCGAGCAGCCGCCGTCGACGCCGCGCTGGTATTGATGGGGATGCACATGGGGGATGCACGGGATGGTGGAGGAGGGGCGTGATTGCACGCTCCCGTGATGCACCTCGCCATCGCGCGCTCTCACTCCTTGGCTCGATAATCATATGCACATGCTAGAACTGCACGCCTTATATGGGAGGAGGAGGGGGAAGCAGAGAAAGAAACCTTTCCCGTCTCAGGGTCAGTTATTTTTTTATTTAACTGACGTTTCCACCCGAGAGTGATCGTAGATTGGTAAAAGTGAAGGAGAAGAGATGAAAAAACATTTGTTTTCGTGTGTTTTGTTGCCTAGTTTTCATTCATCCAACATTTTTCTACGTGGGTGATAGTAGATTGATGGCTTTTTTAGTATAATCTGGTTGCTCTGTTGCGGGGAGAGAAAAAATGGTGAAAAAAAGGATTGGTAGAAAATATTCTGCCCCTTTTTTCTTCGATTTCTTCTGTAGATTTCTACGCTTTTTCTCGATTTGCAAGATGATTGCTGGTTAATTGTATGTACTGTAGAAACACTGTAGCACATTGAAAAACAAAATCATTTCTCATTTTTTTTAAATAGTTTTCATATTAAAATAACAGAGCACGTTTGTGATTTTGTTTTTTTATTTATGAACTAAGGATGTAACATATTCTTTAATTTAGTATTCAAATCGTGTCTAAGTAATTGAGGTTGATATTACGTTTTTCCCAAAGGAAGGGAGGGAATTTAAAGACCGCCCCGGGTGACTCGAGTTATGGCGACGCCACTAGAAGCCGGTAAATCCGTGTGTGTAGTTTCAAACGCGACAGTGCATCGCTTTATTATGACTAGGGTTTTCGGGGTTTTCCTGCGTTGGTTGATCCTTGTGGACAACAGTTTCACCGGAATTCGAGTCGGAATCTTTGGACCTGAAATCAAGAAAATGCCAGCGAAACTGTCGTCCACTAGGATGAACCAATGTGGGAAGAACCCGAGTGGAAGCCTTCGTAGCATCGCTAACTTGTCACATTCTACTTTCTGCATTCACTGTTTTCATTGTTCCCTTCGATTCCAAAATCTCCTTTCCCTGAGGTAAAGAAAGAAAACCGATCTTACCATCGTAAAAGTTGGAGAGGAAGAGAGCAGAAAAGGAGAATTAGAACAAACAATGATGGGGTTCCTTCCAAACTTAAGTGACTCCTTTAATTATTCTCGCGACGAATGCTGTGGAAATGGGAGCTGCGAAGGGAGCTTTCAATCAAAAAGTGGTGGGGACGCTACTCCTTTCGTTTTTCCAGGGGCGCCGGATACTTTGAGCACACTCCTGGTGAAGGCTTCATTAGTTAACAACTTAAAAGTGCATCCCTGCGTGTTAAGCGTGGGTTGATGCACTTTTCAGCGGGCATGCAGGGTTCCTTTGGGCTCCCATTGTTCTTAGTGAGCATAACTAGACAGCAGGGTACCTAATCATCTGTCGGTGGACTTGCTCACCAGATTTCACCATCACTGCCGAGTTTGAGGCCATAATGTGAAGTTTGATTTGAAGTGTGAAGAATGTGAAATTTGATCAAGAAGCCATTTGAGGCAATGAAAACCCAATGCTTGCCAGAAACTCGGAGAGTTATGCTATAAAATTTGCGGAGAACAATGCATAGATATTCGCGTCAGAATATCCACGATACCTTCCACCTATCTAAACGAACTGGTCTCTCGCTAATAAGCAAATTGCTCTTCCTTCAATGTCTGATCGGTTCGCCTCGAGGAAGAAAGTCATAAACTCAACGAAGTCCGGCGAGATGTTGTGGGACATTTTGTTTAGAGAATAAAAAAATAAAACTGGTTAAAACTTGGCAATGTCCACTGAATTTATTGTAGGTATGTACAACGCGTTTCGACGCTTATGCGCCATCATCAGGTACAAACATTTTTGGAAAATGTCAGTCCTATATATGTGTATGGGGAAGGAAGGGGAGGTTGAGAGGTTGAAGGGAGAGGGAGGGAAGGGGTAGGGAGGAAGGATTCCTTGTGAAGGGTGGGGGGGGAGGAAAGGGGGGAGGGAGAAGGGGGGAGGGAGAAGGGGGGGGGGAATTTTTGACCAAGGTCTACGTTGTTAGGGAAAGAATGGGAGAATGGTTCACAAATTCAATACCATTCTTTAGTTTGACCCTCCGTTTTCATCTTCTTTAAGCCACCCCTCCATTCAAGACATTTCGAAATCTATCACTCAAAAAGACCTAATAGTGTTAAAATCAGACAACGGTAACTGCACGGTCATAATAAACAAAAGTGATTTCGTCAAAAAATGTCGGGCTTTTATCAGTGAGAATTCATTTAAGGAACGACGCGAAGAACCAATACGTAGCTTCCTCAAAAAGGTAAAGGATGCCACAAGGTCGTGCCAGGGGTTACTCACCCAAAGGGAGAAATACCATCATGTTCAAATGAACCCACTCCCACCAAGACTATACGGCCTCCCGAAGATCCATAAACCAAATATACCTATTTGACCGGTGGTCTCCAGTATCGGCTCGCCAACACACAAACTAGCACACAAAGTCAACAGCCTCTTCAGGAAAATTACAAATTTCACTCCTAAGTACAGTGTTAAAAATTCAATTATTTTAGCAGAACAGCTAAAGAATATAAATATTCCGAAAAGGGCCAAATTAATGTCTTTCGACGTCAAAAACCTTTTTACCTCAGTACCTGTCAATGAAGCCTTAGAAGCAGCAGAAGACACCCTCAGGAATAAATCAGTAAATCCAATTGTGTTAGATGAATTATCAACTTTAATGAAAACCTGTACTAAACATAATAATTTTCTATTTAATGGAACTTTTTACCAGCAAGACGAAGGGCTGTCAATGGGGTCCCCTCTATCACCCCTCCTCGCATAGTTATTTATGGACAGTTTCGAAAGGAAACTTTTTAATAGGAATAACCAGCTTTAAATAATACTTGCTTCCCTAAAGACATATACAATACAGGTTTCTACGTCCCCGACACCCTGAAATCTAATTTCCAAAAAACGTTTGATAAAATTGACCCCCTGTCAAAATCTGGTGTTTACGAAATGAAGTGTGAAGGTTGTGACTGTGCGTATGTGGGGCAGACTGGGAGGAACTTTAGAGTAAGGGCAGATGAACACAAAAGGTGCTTCTTAAACAAGGACATCAGATCTCTGATCGCTAAACACCTCATCGACGAAGGCCTTCATTGCAACTTCACCCTGAAGATCCTGTGGCTCGAGGGTAAAGGACGACGCCTTGACGCTCTTGAGAAATGGGAAATAATTAGAAGAATAAAACGGAGGGTCAAACTAATGACTGATATAGAATTTGTGAACCATTCCCCCATTATTTCCCTAACGACGTAGACCTTGGTCAAAAATTCCCCCCCCCCCTTCCCCACCACCCCCTTCTCCCCCCCTTTTCCTCCCCCCCACCCACTCTCACAATGAAACCTTCCTCCCTACCCCCTCCCTCCCTCTCCCTTCAACCTCTTAACCTCCCATTCCTTCCCCATACACATATATAGGACTGACATTTTCCAAAAATGTTTGTACCTGATGATGGCGCATAAGCGTCGAAACGCGTTGTACATACCTACAATAAATTCAGTGGACATTGCCAAGTTTTAACCAGTTTTATTCTCTAGAGGAAAGTCGTCACTACGAGGCGTTGTCTATCGCAGTAGACAGCCACGGGTCGAGTACACCGTATCATATTTACGCTTATGCCTTCTACAGTTTCACCAAGGGGACAACTGTAAATACGAGCAGCATTTATACATTGTTTTCGTCTTTCTGTGAGATGGCAGGCGTGGGCCGGCCGAGCGAACACAATCTGTACGCAGCTTCGCTATCGCATCAACTTTCAACCTCTCATAACCACTCAATCACCGTCATTTGATAACACACAGAGCGCCACCGAGTGATCTGATGTTCGTTCAGCCGCACCGCCCAACGATTTCATCAACGTGCATCTCATAGTCAGAGCGTGATCGGTTTCAAATCGCAATTATTTTATGCCTTTCGTTTCTTTTGCTGATAGTTATGAGAGGTAGATTGTTTCGTCCCGCTAAATTGCTTTTGACATGAATGTGTCTTTAAAATTTAGGCCGTCACTTGTGGTATCAGGACGGAAATCAGCGATATTAAGTTTGCAGGTAGATTCGTGCAGACCATAACTTCGTTGTTAGTCAAACGATTGAATTAAATGTGGTATCTCTTTCGATCGGTACATATTTAATATTTGCTTAAGTTATATTATATCTATAACAACTCCGCCTTTTTTGTCTGCTCCTTAGTAATTATAGTCTCTGAAGCACAGATGAAGTCTTAAATTGATCGACGGACATAAATATCACCTCGCAAATATTATAATGACGTTACCTATGCAATCCAAGTTATGCAGTGCCTTTCAACACAAATTTAGCTGTGGTGGATGGCAGAAGTATAAACGTCACACGCTCTGAAGGCGAACCCAATGCATCCGAAGTGATGTTTCTTTTGCAAATAACTGAGCTTGATTCTCATGAAAGGGTTTAGATCTAATTCAACCCAAACCGAAAATGTTTTCATCCCCTTATTCCAAACATTGATGGGATCACCAACCAGACTTGAGAGTGGCAGAGGGTGCCACGGAGGTGCACGCAGACGGAAGAGGCCCTCAAAACGGGGCCCTGACTCTCGGGGGGAAGGCTTTTAACAGCGGGGGGGGGGGGGGTAGATAAGGGGGAGGAGAGAGAGAGGGGTTGCTTCAAGGGCTTTTTAGAGGGTGCGATGGAGCGCGTAAGAGGAAACTGGGGGGGAGTGAAGGAGGTTTTGGATTGGGCAGACGTTGTCGCCCTCGGTCGCGTAGTAGGCGTGGCGCGAGTGAATTAGGGATACCGTATTTTGAAAGGGCCATTGGGCCTCGAGGCGCGTTGCTCCAGGGTTGATGGGGTGGGGTGGAATTCACCCCCAATTTCGTCCCCCATAAAGTCTCCACATACCCTCTTCTCTCCTCTTACCTCCCTCTCTACAACCTTCCTCTCACCCCCTTGAATATCTCTCACTCTTTATCTCTCCGTCTTCCATTCTTTGTACCAATTTCCCAGATTGCAGTGTTGCAGGAACGTCATAGACGAATGTTTTGGCGCAGCTAAAAGGAAGGTTTCTGATGAAGGTTTATCGCGGTGTTGAGATGAATCAGGTGGGTTTTCTCCGCGTTGGCATCATGATGGTGGCCATTATCATGGCACCTACGTGGAAGAAGGTTAATTAGGAAGGTAGGGAAAGGTTACCCAAGCAAATTATGGAATTTGAAGATACAGGTATTCGGGGTTTATTCCTTCGCATTTGTCCTACATGCTAGGACGACAGTTTATCCGCTGTTGCAGTCGGCTTCTTTACGTCAGTGAAATGAAGGTGCTGATTATTTTCTGTCGTATTTAAATCATCCTTTGGAGCAAGATGCACTGTGTTTGGTTGTTCTTCTCCCGCAATCCTAAATAGAAGCCTCTTTTTGCGTGCAGAACACGAGTTTCCTGGCATTGGACAGCGTGTAGCCGTCCTCGCACGCGAAAAGCGGATTTTTTTCCGAAGCGCGCGAGAAGATCAACCAACCAAAGCGAACCAGACTCCAACGGATGATGAATATTAGACGGGAAAATTATGAAGAAATGTATCTTCACATTCATCACGCGACGGAAAATTTTACAAGGAAATGCTGGTGCTCCAACCCCGTTAAATTCTTGATTGATTGATTGCTTGTACGAGGGGCCTTCGACAGGAGCCCGGGCACTTAGACCTTCATGGTCCATTGTGCCAACCCCATGCCTGTCTGCCAGATGCATACAGGGGACAAGAGCGCCACGGTGTTGGTATGTGTGGACACCCATCCAACCTCAGTCCTGGCCCAACATTGCTTAACTTCGGTGATCTTACGGGAACCTGTGTGTTAATTTGGCTGGACCTTTGCCCCCCGTTAAACTCTTACCTTCCTTCACTTCCTGTTGGGTGAACTGTGATCCCGCTCAAGCAGAGAGCCACGCAGTTTGGTGATGTGTAGGTTATTTGGCGTGGCGACCGAGATCATTTGCGCCCGTTGCACTTATGGAGCCACCCGCAGGGTTATGCAAATGCGAGAATTTCACTGAGAAACCGTTATAACTGGAATTCGAACCCATATACCCCACTAATGGCTAGTAGCTTTAGTAGTCGATGCGCTCGGAATTAGATCGGAGGATTATGTTTTGAAGCCTAGTTCAAGTGGATGATTATTTTTCTTTGAAATTCTAACGCTTCCTTCCCTTCAAGTCTCATTACTCCGGTTATGAATGATTTTTTATTTTAAAACATGTGAATTGAATTGTCTATTCAGCTGTACTTAACGCCTTCAAGGCGTCTTATGATATCCGGAAAGTAAATGTAGTGAGCCCCGAAGGAATAGAGATTTTCATTAATATTTTTAATTTGTTGCTGTTGTAACATTCCCCTCCGAGTCCCCGGCAAGCATCAGGTTTCATTGTCGTCATAATGGCTGGAGACTCGGGAGGGGTTGGGCAATATTCGCAGCCACGTCGAACGCCCATCAGATAGGTGGCTACGCTGCATTGGGGTCATGCGTACGCAGTAGACGTAGTGACCTCAGAATGACAACCTTCTGCATGCGTGCAACTAGTGATTCCGCCTGTGCCACGGAGGACGGAATGCACTTTATGCTATGTAGCAGTGAGCCATTAACTCCACTGAGCTCACCTATGATGAGGACTACTATATTTACAGAATGTTCGGGGTACATCTGTCGAAGTTCAAAAAGCAGGTCTTGATATTTCGTCCGTTTTTCCACCTCCTTCTCATCAATGTTCGTTTAAACCGTTAATAATATTACATTGTCGATGCATCGTATAATTTGGCCGTTTTCCATTCAATACTCCTTTCTTCTTACGCACCCTTTCTTTCGCGGTAGTTGAGATATGGGAGGCCTCAGAAAATAGAAATCGCCACGTTGAATGACTGAGAATTCCTGTGGTGATGGTAATTATAGTTACAAATAATTTCGGAGAAGTAATTTTTGCTAAACGGCTTGCAAAATAACATGCTGGAAAAATTATGCGAAAAATGTCAAATGTATCAATTTTAAGGGAGGGTACATTTGTTCATTGAGTCAAGGATGAATGGAAATGGGACCCTACAGGTCAGAGATCCTCTACTACCCCGATGTGTCCGTTTATGTTTTAGATGTATACATATAAGTTAAGTCAAAGACTCAGCCAATCTCCTCGTGCAAGACCGCTTGAATACTCGAGCACCAAAACTCCCCTCTGTGAATCGCCGAGTAAGGCGTAAATATGGACTTTGCTTCGCTCCCTGCGGCTCTTTTTCGTCGAGTTTGCCTCGACCAAATCCAATCCCTTAAAGGAATGGAATTGGAGAACGAGCGAGTCGGAGTTACAAGCCACTCTCGCCCCTCACACTTCCCTTCTCCCAACTCCTCGAGGTTTCCGTGAGGCGTTAAGATCCATCCATCCACTTCGGGAGAAGCTAGGGGGCCGGGGGGACATTTCCTTAATTAGACGTCAAGGGATCGCGTAGAGCTGCCGGTCGAAGAAGGAACTTCCACGTTTCTCCAGCCTCAGCGTGTCGTCCGCGTTTCGACGTTTCATGGTCAAACTTGAGAGAGTTTGGTTTTAATTGGAAAGGTAAATTTTCGCGTCGTCTTCGTACCAGCTTTGAGGAGATCGGAGCACTCCCCTTGCCTTGGATCATTTTTCCACCCCTTAAGGCTCTCGAGTGAGTCAAAACCGTGCCCACTGCCCTGAATTAGTTTGCGTGGAACTTGTGCGGGATTTTGTATATGGAGAGTATGTTAATGCCTTCCACGGAACAGGTATTTTCCGTCGTCGAGGTCGTGGTTTTTTACCTGAAAAGTCTCTCAAATTTGAAGTGCGTCTTCGAGGCCGAAGGTTGCGTTATTCATAGGCCTATGTTAATTTGAGTGGAAGGTTATCAGGAGTACACAATAACCTGAATTCCTGTATATGACCTATAAACTAAGAAAATTAATTATGCATAGAGAATTAATTGAAGAAGTAAAAAAGTTGTGTAAAATAAAAAATATACATGTAATCGAGTTAGAGGTTATTATATTACATTTTTCCAAAGTGTTGCACCTCAAAACTGGGATGCGTCTTTGACGCTGGCAATTACAGTAAGTACATTTCATTTGTTGACCCAAATTACTTACAGTCCACTCAATCTCCCATAATCTTTTTGTTTAAATTTCATTCTTCAGTTCCAAACGTACTACCTCTCTTCTTCCAGTCCATTGAGCCTTTGATATGGTCGTTGTCCATGGACAAGGATATTTTCGTTAACTAATAAGAATTTTATGCATTTATATTTTTTAATATTAAACAAAAATTACGAGTTAAACATTTGAGAGTTTTGCGCATTGAAAGCATTATTTTCCTCTTTGATTTCCACCGTTAACTCTGCGTTTTTAGGTTTGCACTTCAACCAAAATCTTTGTAATCATAAATACCGGGACAATAATTGCTGTATATCTAGGAAAAAAACCTGTGATGCCAAGAGTTTGGTTTTTTCGTTCTGATGTTAATTTCGCACTTCAGTGAGCGCTCTCGTCAGTGTCATGCGGTTCAGTAACAGGAAGGCATTTTACAGAATATCCACGAAAGACTGTGGTAAATCATCACCCATTTCATTACTTAATAAAAACTCTAAAATCTGTTCAGGTATAAATGAATTCTAACCAAAACTCTAAATTATCTTATGGTATAAATATCTCTTACAGGAAATATAGAATTGTAAGTAGTAGTTTTGGCTTTAGGTTTTGCTCTAACTAAATGGATACCGGCCGACTACCGTTAGGCATTAATTCTAAACCGTGTCCACTGGCGTGGATTTGTTTCCGCGTGACTTGTGTTCTGTTTCCACATTGTAAATGCCATCGGTATTGATATTTATGTCAATGATCTTAATGGGAAGTTTTTTTAAGCATGATTCTGCGTTTCAAAGTCCGCACGCTTAATTAAGGTATATATTGCGTTAAAACTTGCTGGATATCCAGCAAAAAAATCAATATCGGTTTTCGTGTGAATTTTAGAGATTTTTATCCTCGTGTTGTCTCTTTACTTTGAAAAATCATCATGTTTGATGATTTTGCTATGTAATTGAGAGAGAAAAACATATCTAACGGAATTTTGTAGGGAAACCTATTAAATATCCATTTTTAATTTCTTACACACGCTATGATGTTGTCGGTGTGGAAAATCTCTTATGCTTAACATAGAATTCTGAATTAGTATAAAAGGGGAAGTAATGTTTCAGAGGGTCAAAGTATCAAGCTCCCTAGAATAATCAATTCTTTTTTACTTATGCCATTTGTACCCAGACATTGGATGTATGCAGAAGCTTCTGGCTCCTTGGGAACATTTCCAAAAGCGCTGTGATCACATGCTTTAATGTATTTGTGTAATGATCACAAATTCCCTCAATCTGTGTTAGTTTGTAAAACATTTCCAGTATTTAGGTTTTATTGAATTTTTAACACTGCTTCTTCTTTTTCCTCTAAATGATTTTAATAATCAATCAATCAATACCACATCGAGAAATACCCTAAAAAAGCAATCGTTGACAGTTTTTTAAAGTTCTGACCCACTCCACTTCAATATACGTATTCATTTCCGAAAGAAAGAAAATATTGTCAATGTCATACTAAATCGAAAATGTTTATTCATTTATATGATATTCAATTCTGTATAGAGCCCTTCCAAGTTGGCCCGCAGCCAGTAGAAAAGGTTCCGGTTAAGTAGCTATACTTGGAATAAAATGGCAAATGAAATTAACTTGTTTTAGAGTATGTGAAGCTAATCAGAAATCTTAATCTTACATCGCAGTGAGAAGGTGACCTCTCCTTCAGCTTAGCGGTCTTATAGTAGCTTTTGATATTAAATTAAATTTCATCTCAAAATGGACACATTATGAGCATGTGGTTGGGACAAGCTGTTATGGGCGAGAAGATGTTGAAGACCGTTATTGAAGGTTGAATAACAGGAAAGGTTAGAAAATGGAAGATCTTAGACGGGCGGAAAAGATGGAGGAAGCTTTCTTGACTTAAAGAGAGGAAAAGCGCGAGGAAAAATGTTTTTAAGGTGCAATGGTTGAGGAGAAATGATTCATCAAAACTTACCTTCGATTATAGTTAGGCAGAAAGTGGTATTTAGTGTTTAGTTGCTATTTAAAGTGAACGAAGTGTGATTTGAAGATGTTTTCGCGTTTCCTAGGTTACATTTAAGCCTCAATAACACCTAAGTATATTGAATTTGAGGTAACATGCCATATTACAAGCATGTTTTTCCTCAATTTAGTTTTCTTGACTTCTCTGTTACTACCTTTGTGACTTTAATTTAGCAGTTTGGGAACCAAAATCTCTCTCAGTTGTAACTTTCAGTTCCGAATTCTGTAACCAGTTGGATCTACAAATGGTGCAGAAAAAATTGGGTTATGGCGGGTTAATTTTAACCTTAGCAGCTTTTTTGAATTTCAGAATGCTCGGATCAGTAAAATAAAGCATGCGGTATGTTTAACCTACGTTTTTTGTTAAGCTACACCAGTTCCAAAATTTCTTCGTATTTCTCACGACGATTTTTCAAAAGTAAAATCCCATAATGACAGCGTTTGAAATGATGGACATAGACTTGGGATTAAAAAATATCTGGAAGTGTCAGCATTTTGCTTACACTTGCATTCTGGAAAGTAGGATCCTTCTCGATGAAAGAAGCAAGAACGATATCGTAAGCAGAGTAGCGTCAGCCAAGAAATGTACTCCACCAGTGTAAAAATGTACTAACAGCCAGCAACACTAGCTTAGGAGTAAGGAAGCACTTCATTGAAACATATGTATGGAGCATGTACTAATATGGCGGTGAAACATGGGCTATGCTATCAGCAGAACAGAGGAATTGAAAGCGTTGGAAATGTTGTGTCTTCGAAGAGTGATGAGAATCAAATAGAAGGTGAGAATTACTTATGAAGATGTCACACAAAGAGTGAGGAGAAAAGAAGTGTGATTAAAACTATGAGAAGAAGAACTTATTGGACATATTTTTTGGCACGATAGCCTATTTAAAATAATAATTGAAAAAAACGAATTGGAAGAATTACAGAGAAGACCGAATGGAATACAACTGAAAAATTCCGAAGAAGGTCAATAATGAAGCGGTTAGCAGAGAGGAAAGTGGAGTGGAGAACTGCAGAAAACCAGTCTTCGGATTGATTACTGCTAATGATCAATACTAGTGGGACATGGTAGATATCTTCCGATGGTTAAAATGACTGCATAATAGTAGAAAATATTTTTAATTTATCCCAACTTCCCTTGGTCGTACTAAAACAATCAAAATCAAATCGATAGCACTCAGTGACATCCGTATATCGTTCTAACACCTTTTTCAGTGGGTCCTTAGGCCGAACTTCATAGTGATTACAATAGGCCTTGTGTTTTAAGAGACCTTGAGATACGAAGGTGTGGGAGTTGAAGGGGAGATGGGAGTCGTATATTAGTGGTGGCAGCGGCGATCAGGCGTGGACGGGAGACGCGTAGGAGTTAGTTGTGATAGACAGGCGAGGGAGAGGAGTAAGACGGGCCAAAGTCTTGATATCCTGCCAAATATTTGGCCCATTCATCAGCCTTTCCTAAGTTCGCCTTTCTCCTTTACTTCTTTTTCGAAGAGAAAAAAAACGATCGCTTCCCACGCGAGGATCGGAAATGAAGCCGGAGGCTAAATCCATAAATGAATGGGCATCTTAGAAAATTGACAGGAATAAAATTTTGACGCCACGGCTCGTAAAAATCCTGAATGTTGCGAATGGAGGAATTCAAGGATTTGTCGAAGTCGTGACGTCAATGCCTCTATATCATGGAGGTTCGATAAATCCTAGTTCTCTCTGAATGAGGTCTCTGATATGAGTAACAGTTTCCGGATAGAAGTGTCGAAAATTTACTCTTTAGATGCTTAATTATAATTTACGCTTTGGAAGGAGAACCAAAAAAGACTCTTCAATAACTTTTCCGGTCTTCAGTCTGTTACTCTTTTTTTTTCGAGTGATAGGTGCACAAATATCGAAGCGCTTAAACCCATCTGCTTAAAGCAACGAGTCGCAGGTTATTTCATCAAGAGTCTCCCGCTCATTGATGCTGCGTATAGTGGTTGGAAATACCGATCTGGCATGGCCAAATGAATATTGTAGATTGCATCGTTTAAAACGGATGCAAAAAGCCGCGTAAATCGTGGTTCCGTTTTAACATTGAGTGGGCTACAATTCTCCAAGTCAGGGAGAGGTGAATGACTTAAGGGAGTTAAAAGGCACACAAAAGTAGGAGAGTGAACCCTGTGAGAGGAAGAGATAGACCGCCAAAGTCCTGGATAAATGTGGTAGAAGAAAAGAGGAGGAATTTTAGGAGTCTTAGAGTAGGGGAGCGTGTATGAAGCAATACATGAGCGTAAGAGAAGCGACAGTGACTTATAAAAATAAAGGATTATGGAGGAAAATATTAAAAGGGAGTCAGTTTTCTAGGGCTTACGGCAATAACTAAATTCTTTGGATTTGTCTAACCCGAATGAAAATTGTATGATGGATATGTATGTCTGCATGCATGAATGTAAAAGGTGTGAAGAAATCTCTCAACAAAATTTCCAAATGACATCGTAAAGATGGGTTTCACTGAGAGTCAATGAAATCAATTCTTTCAATTACATGTCATTCTTGCCTTTTCTATCATTTTAAAAGCCCACATCTCAAAGACCTAAAGAATTCGTGGTTCTAATCCATGCAGTAGCATAGGAGGAGCTAGTAATTCGCTATAATTACCCTGTATGTGGCTCAATAAGGTTTTGGTTAATACTTAAAACAAAGCTAACCCTTCGAATTAGTTCAAGTTTATCTAAAAAATTTCAGGAAAATTGGAGATTGTACGACGATAGTGGGTATTATAAAAACTAATTGGAGGGGTAGGCTGGTAAAGGGGGCTTGAGGGTGGAGCAGCGAAGGTATGGAAAAGGTCGTGATTATTTGAGAGAAAGGTGCATGGCGACATACTCCCACTGAATTGAACCCATTCTCCATTTTAAATAAAGAAAATGAATGAAAACATGAAAATTAAAATGAGGGATAAATCATCGGAGCCAAGAGGTGAATTATAATTTCATTTTCATGCGTCTTTCGGCTCCGGTGACAGGAGAGATGATTCCGTTGCTCCTCCCTTTAAAATTCTCTTACTTGGCAGAGGATCTTTTTTCCATTTGGGGAATTTCACATCAAAACCAAAACCTTTTTCCTCTTTGTAAGTGTTCCGTTATGTCAGCCATGCCTTCTCCATACTTTTCGAAGCCCAAATCTCAAATGCTGAATTAGTTCTTTGTCTCAACCCCCTCAGCAGCATCTTAGGGGACTTATAATGGACAAAATCTCAACTGTAGGTGTGTACTCATTTTAATATTTGGTTTTATTTTTTAGTTGCTGTAAACAAAACTAACCCTTCGACTAAATGAAAGTATGCATCAAACCTTTCGGTGGAAGAATAGTGTGATTATTTTTTATGAAATGCTACAGTGTGATACATGATTATTAATAATTATGAAATTAAATGCAATCAAAGGAACAAAAAGAGTCATTTTAAGTAAGGCAAGTGTAGTGTAGTGGAGCTTGAGAGTGGAGCATCGGAGGTATGGGAAGGCAATAAAAAATTTGAGACGGAGAGAGATGGTTGCACGACGGCATCTCGATTCTCTCCCTCTGAATTTAACTCATTCTGCATTTAAAAAAATTCTACGACTAAAAAAAGCCAGAATTATTAAAAAGTTTCTTTTCTTTAATTGTCTTTTCCTCGCTACGGTAACAGAGGTGGGGATATCCCTCATACCTTCAAAAAATGCACCCACTCCCACGCTGTTTGTATAAAAAAGTATATATATTTATATATATATATATCTTCATCCACTCATCCAGTCGCGCGCGCCCTGCTGTCGTTCTCAAAAACCACCCTTCTTTCCTCCCCAGTTTTGGCCCACCGCCCCCCACATTTTTAATATCCACCCACTCTCCCGCGAAAGATACTTTTCATTATTTTTCCATGTTTATAGTTACTCCTCGTCGTTGCATATATCTCCCACGCCCAAAGCGCACTCACGTCTTTTTCCTCCTCTCCCTTAACCCCCCTTCATCCCCCACACAGTCATTCTGCTTGCACTCTCATTAATTTTTCCGTGCGCTCTTCTCTCTTTCTCTCTCTCCGGGCCCTGTTTCTCATTTGTTTGTTTCGGGAGTCGTCTTGTTTTTGCTCACTCATCTCTCTCTCTCTTTTCGTTTTCCCGGTTACCCCCCCCCCCCTTATACTCTCTGTTGCTACGACATCTCGGGGAGCGGTGCAGGGTCCTTTGGGTTCCGCATCTTTGCCCCGAGAGAATAGAATATGTCGGTATATATTTCTGCGCTGCCACGCTCACCGACCACGAGCCGTGAGCGGTAAAGGTGGTGGCGTCGTGGCGCTCACAGGCGCCGACCTGCTTCCGTTCCGGAAAGAGAAGAGAATCTTTCCCTTAGGACGTCTCAGAGCCTCTGACATTCATACGCCGGCTCCTCATATTGTATTTCTTGTTGTCTGACTTCAACCTTTGCTCTTTTAATCCTCCTCGTGATTGCATTTGAGTGAATTAATTTCTTAGGCATGGTAGGGTCGTTACTTATACCAAGAGTATTATTTGTACACTCAAAACATAGGCATATGTAAGAAATGTAAAATACAGCTTTGGTCGTTAAATAATTAATTACAATTAAGAAAATACAGAAAAATAATTTTAATTTATCAAGATATATTATTTCACTATTTCACAGCAACAAATTTATATCATCTTGTATAAATAACCCTAGTATCATAAAATTACTAAGTTACATTTATTTAAATGTGATAATCTACAATTTGACAAAGCAATTAGTTATGTTCAGTCATATTATTTAGTAAAACAATGTACATTGGTATCCGCTCAGGATATAACTCCTAATAATCTTATGATTAGTTTCTTAAAGCAATCTTTTCTTCAATAGCGAATCCAAATTAGTACTACGATAGAATAGATACGTTTAGTGGCATAACCCGCTTAGGAGGCATACATAAATGTAGTAAATATACATTAGCTACTATGGTTTGAACTGTCGCACAGTGGGCTGAAATCGAAAAAAGTTGTTAAAAAGTCAAAAAGTGATTTTTTCAAGCCAGGAAGCTGAAAATTTGAATAAATATTTTCAAAACACCTGTGCATGCGATGAAGTAAAGCATTTTCCTTAGTACTCCACAAATAAAAATTTGCATGAGGTCAAAGTTGCACAAATTTCGCAAAAATGGTCTACACTCTATTTTCTCACGAAATCTTCAAAATCGAGCCCTTGCTAAGCCTTTATGGGTAAAGAATTGGAATAAAAAGTGATGCAGCAAAATGAGACGGTTTTTCATCTTTGTTTTAATGTAGTCTACTTACTTTCTTGCCTCTATTTACCAAAGATATTAAACAAAATGGCGGACCCTCATTTTTGGTCATTTTTTAAATACATGTTGGGAAATAGTTATTTGCATCGCCGAGCATCGCAAAGTAACTTATATGGGGAAACTCTACAAAGCTTTTGCAGTGCGAATCCGATGAGTTATGCTGCGACCGTTTGCGACGCCGAATTTCGCATCAGTTTTTTGATCGCGCGGTCGAGTCTAGTCCAACCCGCCTGCAACGTGGGGTAAGGTGGCGCGGCAAGTGTGTGGAATGGATTGTAGCCGCATCCACTCCACTATGGAGTGTTTCGAGATGCGAATATCGAAAAGAGTCTCCATGTATTATATTTTGGAGAAATTGCGGAAAAAATTACACATTTTATCACATCGGATAGAGGTCTAGGAGGTACTGAAAGACTGCTTTCTTCGGGTGCACCGCGGGCGTTTCTCTTCTTACCAACTTGACATTGCCTACTAACAAATACGTACTTTTTTAACGGAGACAGCATGCATACCACACAGGATTATTGTCTCTTCGAGGCCACCAACCCTCAGCTGGTGTCGCACGGCTGTAACTCCCCCGCCCCCTGCACTGCGGTTGGGCGGACGGCGAAGGGTCGTTTATGGGCACCGGGGAGTCCTTTTCTCGGTTATTTGCGGATATTTTTGGGAAAACGTTTCCTAGTCTCTAAAGAAATGTACATATAAATAAATAAATAACGCCATAAACGTTATTACAAATGAACCATTAAAAAATAGACATCAGGTTGTCCTAATAGAGTATATGTATCTTTAAAAAGCGGGGATTCGGGAAGTGGTTAACAGCGTATCCACACCACTACGAGTTGTAGAGGGAACTTCGAGAGATCCAATACTGACACCAATACGAGTGAAGCCCGAGCTAAAGTTTCAAAAAACTACTGCTTCATACCACTGAAAAATGAAGCTGAATGCTTTTGTACATACTAATAAGTTAAGTTACTTCGCGATGCAAATAACTATTTCCCAACATGTATTTAAAAAATGACCAAAAATGAGGGTCCGCCATTTTGTTTAATATCTTTGGTAAATAGAGGCAAGAAAGTAAGTAGACTACATTAAAACAAAGATGAAAAACCGTCTCATTTTGCTGCATCACTTTTTATTCCAATTCTTTACCCATAAAGGCTTAGCAAGGGCTCGATTTTGAAGATTTCGTGAGAAAATAGAGTGTAGACCATTTTTGCGAAATTTGTGCAACTTTGACCTCATGCAAATTTTTATTTGTGGAGTACTAAGGAAAATGCTTTACTTCATCGCATGCACAGGTGTTTTGAAAATATTTATGCAAATTTTCAGCTTCCTGGCTTGAAAAAATCACTTTTTGACTTTTTAACAG
Organism: Pyrrhosoma nymphula; assembly: GCA_963573305.1. NCBI lineage: Eukaryota > Metazoa > Arthropoda > Insecta > Odonata > Coenagrionidae > Pyrrhosoma > Pyrrhosoma nymphula. The sequence continues at coordinate 63,133,737 of OY754330.1, read as the reverse complement.
ATTTTTTCGATTTCAGCCCACTGTGAGTCGGTGCGAATTCTGGGCATCTGTATTCGAATTCTAGCACAAGGCAATGATGTTTTGTTTCATTTTGAATTTCGCTTGTTTTTTTGGGGTAGGTGACGGGAAGCAACAGCTTATGACGATTTATTACTTTGACGTATTTTATATTGGTTTAAGGCCGCTACATTAGGCAGTGTTATAATTATAGGATTTCTACGGTAAATTTATTTTTACTTAGCAATGTATTTTTAGCTTCAGATTTATACTCAGGATTTCCAAGGCACAGGATTAGCTCAGTGGCAAAATTATCATTAATAATACTGTGAAACCTCGTTTATGGGTTATTTAAGGGGAACAGTTTAAGAAACACAACTAAATAGTGAAATAAGCGTTAGAGTGATTTTTAGGTAAATCGAAGGCGAACGCGCCAGCAAATTTGATGAAAATTCTGTTGATGCGTACAGGTGAGCGTAGCAAATATATTATTATCTCCATTTAAGTATGCACCTATAACTAAATGTGATATGTAGCCGAATTAAGTGTAATTTAAAATTTATTCGATGCATTGTAATGAATATTGCCCATGTCAGTGTTAATGTACCATCTAAATGTATAGAACGTAGAACTGGATAACGTAAAATCAAGATTCCATGTATGGATTCCAAGATGTATGGAGTAAGTACTTGAGAAGTGTTTGCGGTAAAATTAGGAAGGATTGTGTGAGACCTGAGTGGCCCATGAAAGAAAGTGGACTGGACGCTTTGACGATAGACTTGCCCATATGAAAGGACCGTGATTCTTTGGTTTGGCCATGGGGAGAATATGGGTGAGAGTTGAAGTCGAGTAGATTTGTGATAGTAGAGTGAATGGTGCGGGAGGAAGAGGTAGACCGAGAAATCCTTGGGTGAATGTGGTGGAGGAGACTCTTAAGAGGAGGAATATTAGGAATTTTAAAAGTAGGAGAGCGTGTATGAAGCAATCAATGCATGAATGTAACAGAAGGGAAAAAAGGTGCCTATGCAAAGATAGGGATTATTAAAGGAGAGTCAGTTTCGTAGGCCTGACATCATTAACTAAGGTTCACGACTGTGCCCATACCGAATGGGAATGGGGTGATGGATGCATTTCGGTCATCCAGGTTACCATCCAATGGGAGAAGATTTTAATCTTGTGAACACGTTTCTCGAGGCTAAAAGTCCTAATGTGACACTTGGACTTTTAGCCTCCCAGTGAGTGGATAGTCACCTGGATGGCTTCTATTGACAATTTGAATTAATCTTTAATTTAATTTACTTACCAATTGCTCTCCTCTTTAGTTAATGGCATGATTAGTTCTTATGTATGTAGGATCTCATTTTGTATCCTCGAGCAATATGCACATTGAGTTTTAAAGTACATACTTATATTCAAAGTAAGTTTTTCGTTTTCTTTCAGCCATTTTTATGTCCCATATAAGCAATGTATTTATGCAAGAAAGCAGCTTGGAACAGTGCTTGCACTATTACGCTTCTCCCATATGGATAAATTCTACGCAAACGCTTAAGCGCCAGGTACAACGTATCGAGGAGGAGAAAATAGCTGTTTTCTCGATTGATGTTTATGAATGTCATTCTATCGCTTATTAGTGTCTTTTTCAGAGCTTACTCGTGAATATTATACCCTCCTTTGAACACCTCTATCTTAAGCGACATGGGACCGTTATGTTTCCCCAGGCTTCTCATGTCTCTCCAGTGACGCCATCTGCCTCACCTTCTCAGCTCATTGTATGAATGAATACCCCTTTTGAATTCTTTATTGCAGCTGGCAAGGTTTTTTCTAAGTCGAGCATGATGCGAAAGTGTTTGCTCAAGGCTTCCTGCGACATTTTCATTGGGTGCAGATTGGAGAGGTCATATCCAACGGTAACTCCTGCATTGCTTACGTATAAATGCCACGTTACAATGATTTCTTGCAAACGATACCGTTTTGAATGTAAGAAACTCATGTTCAATCATGAATGTTGATATGAAAAGATGGGTATTATGGGTATCATCGTTTAAGTTGTGAACCATAAGAAATTATCAATATATTTCTGTTATCTACTTTACTTAATAAAAGAAAGGGTGTTCTTGTGAAATAACTATATTTTCTTTACTTGCAGGTAAGATTGACTGCTTCATGAGAATCCGGTTAGCCGTAAGTCTTGAGAATTTTTACTTAAGTTTTTCGTTTTTCCAACGCAGAACCTTGTACTGAGAAACGAATTTAACGGGAACTCTTTAGTATTTAAGGCATATCATGTTTTTATAAGGGTTTCATGTAATTTTGAGGTACCTACGTAATATATCTTCATGGATTTCGGCTTCCAGGAATGCACATATTGAGTGGTCTCTCGATGAGGCGATGGGACATATTTTCTCAATTCATGGGAAAATAGGTATCATCCCTTGTGAATCCAAATTAAGGGTATCCTGCTCTTCAGTCGAAAAGTTTTCCGCTTGCATGTATCCATGTTCAGTTTGTGAAAATGATAGCGATCGAAGCATTATTATCATAACTTCTCGGTAATGTTATCTCAAATGCCAACCGCTTTGTTAGAGTGCCTGCGGTAAAAGCATAAGTATGAAATAAAAGCCTTTTAAAGATATGAAACTCAGTAAGGTGAAATAATGCCCAATTATGGGCGCATTCTGCTGGCAGTTGAGTGGCCATTCCTTAACTGATGATCGTGCAGAAGGGTTTCCAGAAACATTCCTGAAACCTGGAAAATTCAGAAATTTTACTAAAATTAAGATATTTTGTTAGGGAAAACTGGATGGATTAACAATTAAGAAAGCAAAAAATCAATATATTTGCTAAACTTTAAGTTAAATACTGCTATAAACCAGCATTTACAATAGAATCACTTCCAGAAAGGATATTTATCATAAATATGTTGTATTAGAATAATGTTTTCAATATCTATGGCTTAATTCAACGATGTAATAGTTAATCGTTATCAAAGAGCGAAATCAAATTCGTTTTTTCATTTTTTTCCTGAATAAACCTTAGGAAAATTAGCGGGACTTTTGGAATTAACGCTGGACATTTCTATTAAACAAGGTACTGACCCGGGAAAAACGGGACGAATGAGAATCTTATCGTTAACCTCTATAGATACATACATAATGGGTGCATTTAAAATGCTGAGTGTTTAATGGTATCGTGTTAACGTTAATATTTCTCGTGTAGGGGTTGTGTCAGCATCATGCTTGTTCTTGAGTGCGCGAAGCGGTCAGTTTCGGAATTTGTATACCTTTTAACCAAAATCACACGGTGTTACAAAATCATAGGTCTTTTTCGTTGTAACAGAGTCGGAGTTGTTCTGAAGAGTGCAATATTTTATCCAGCTTCTGTTTGAGTTAGTTTATTTCAAAGTTATTTTTCCGAAGTATTCTTTTTTTCCAACCGTTATTTTTTGTATATTTCCATTCAACATTCCCTTCGCGCATTCAGTTGTCATTTCAACAAGCTCGTTTTTTATGATATTCACTTTCATTGGTTCTCGCTCGTTTATTTGGTCCTTTCTCTTTTCTTGTTGTTTATTTAAGCTGTAAGTACGTTGTAATGAGGGAAAAACTCTCGTAATAAACAAGCTTTGGTTTATTAATGTGAACTCTTTCTCAATCATTTCTTGTCGGCTATTTTCTATTATGAAGACAAATCGCAGATTAAAAATGAAAATCATGGCGGTAAGGGAAACGAAAATGTAAAGAGAATCGTTCTGTATCCCCAGATTATCCCTAAAAATAGCGCGCTGTTAGAGAAATCACAGTCGTTAAATACATGCATTCTTAGGTAGGGGTGGCCAAATAAAAGTTTGCCCGCTCACGTATCTAAATAGCTTAGGTCGGTACTGCCTACTTTGTAATAATATGCGCAATTTTTATTTTTAAAGTGAATTGCGACACCTTGCAGTGTCAACTTCAAGGCTTTTATATGGCAATTTCTTAAATCCTCACATACATCTTGGCTCGGATATATAAAACAACAGATATCATAGAACCCAACGAAATATTTGAGCGTCGAATCGCTTCGCGTGGCCTTCGCTCCGACGAATACTTTCGTCATATTCGGATACCCGATGATAGTCTCACACGAGAGCGAGGCGAGGTGTACGGGAGGAAAGGAAAGCGAAGAGAAAGGGAACAGGGGAGTCGACGAGACACGAGGTTGAAATCTCAAACTCTCGAGGAGAAGACGATGCGTTCATTTTGATTCAAGCCATGCATGCGTTCCATCGTCTTCCACTCAACACGCCCACGCTCGATGGAGGATTATTATTATTTTTGCCATTCGCGCACTGCTGCAGTCATTTGTCTTCTCCGTCCTCCCCATTTTCTTCTCGCCGAATTCATTTTCGCCTCGCATCCTGGATTTTATTTGTCGTTTTGTTTTCCATACTCGTTTTTTTTCTCTCTCTTCTTTTTTCTCCATTTTGACTGAATTTTTTCATCTTTTTGCTTCTTCCATCGCATGGCATGAAGCTCTCGTTTGAGAATGCCCGAGTCGATTGCTCGAGTGTATATAATCTTTGGCTCGATTGTTCAGTCTGGTGGCGTGGGTACATATCAACTGTGGGGCGCTGGTGTTCTGAACCAGACAGGCCGCATTGCATGGGCATTGCAATTCTCCTTCCCATTACATTTTTGTCTCATCCTTCTTTTTGTACACATGTCGTTTTTACTTGCAGAGTGCATTATTTTCTTCAGCTTCTGTTGCGCTGTTTCTTTCGCCAAAGACTCGTTATATTCAAAAAGTATTCTTTTTATTTACAATCGTTATCTTTGTATATTTCCATTCAGTAATCCTCTCGTGTATTCACTAATTATTTTAGTGAATTATTTAGGTCGTTTTTATTTTAATTTGCTCTTCTTGTGCGAACTCATTCTCAAAAATATCTAGTTTTTTTGTTTCCTTATGAACCTAGGCAGGAGTTTGATGTTTTGAGTAAGAATTGGTTTTGTGTAGTCTTCAATTCTTCGTTCTTAAACATACCTGCAAAATGCTCGATGATCGGATTATATTGTTATAATGCGTCAAACACTAATGCCTTCCATCATAGACTAAGCTTCGTAAGCTGTGATCTGGGATGTGATCCCTCTGCTTGATGCTCTTTGGTAAAACATTTTGCTTTATGCTACCACCTCAATTACCCACATTCTTTGATTTTCAGCCGATCCATCTAGCTAAGAAAGTTTAAAAATAAAGTGTAGAAAATTGGTAGCATGCTTCTAACTAATATCTTCTAACATTATCCAATTCTATTCCTCCATGGTTCTTCTGTGAACTAGCATCCTATGCGGAATGGATGATTCTGACGGTGTGTTAAAGGTGTATAGCGAGAATGTTTTTGAAGGGATGATTTTATTTTCATTTCACGCTGAGAAAAAAAATGACAAAAAAGAGCGCACATTTACTTGACGGGAGAACCGTTCCCAATCCTCTTCTGACCATCCCTTCTGACTAGCTGGCTCATTTAATCTTGTTTTTGTGCCAAGAATATTATTTCAAAGATGATGCTGAATCAATATATTTGCATACCTTCAATCGCCTTCGCTCGTGGTACTAAGCCAGCACCCATAAAGACGCATTTCTGTCCTGGAGGTAGAAATATCTACTGGAGCGTTGTGAATCTTCATAATCGACTCCCCTTGGAACTGAAGGTGTCGCTCGTGCCTCTCGACCCAACGGGTTTCGCAAATACTTTGAACAGTGGCGCCCATTTCCTTCTTAAAAACATTACGTCTCTTATGAGAGGCGTTTGCAAAAGATACTATTTTCTTCATAGTTCCAAAGGCATTTCTGCAGGAAACTATTTTTGAGGAGTTTGCCAACGAATTATTCAAAATGTGGCTTTTGTACGGACAGCGCTGAGCGTGAGTGGCTTCTTTTTCTTTAGCACCTTTTGATTCAGATGCCGTTACTGAACAACTGTCGATCCCAAAACCTACGCAAAACTTTAAGTCTAAATCAAAGTTTTTGGCAATATCCTTGACGACATGGCCTTAAGTAACTCCAGTCAAGCGTCGTTCTCCTTCATCTGATTCAATATCTACCTCTCAAATCATATAATTGTAGTCATTAACAAATGTAATGAAATCTTCCCTCAGCACACGTTAATGAAGGTATCTCAAAGAAATACTCAATTGGAAAATTCTAGAAATGTCTGTTGTCTCGTCGAATATTACAGAGAAAAACTGTGCTTCCTTAACCCTTCTTAAGATAATACTTTGAATCTCTTCCTTATAACAATCAATTAGTTCAAATCAATGGTCCGCGAGTTCTTTTCGTGGAATGAAGACATGATGGTTTCAAAAATAAACTTTGTTATATTCCACACAAATTTATTAAAAACACTCAACCGGTTTCGACCTTTTCAGGTCATTCTCAAGAGTTAAAAGTTTTAACTCTTGAGAATGGCCTGAAAAGGTCGAAACCGGTTGTGTGTTTTTAATAAATTTGTGTGGAATATAACAAAGTTTATTTTTGAAACCATCAATCAATTAGTTAATTTTGAGTGTGCTTGCTTATGTATGTAGCATTCAATGGAGCATTCTCCAAGTGCCTGCGCAGATTTCTGTCACCAGCATCCATCCTAAACCGAAGCAACTCTATGAAATTTCCATCATTGTTTACTATATTGTATTTTTCATCTCTATTAAGAAGATTGTCAATATTTTCATCTCTATTTAGATGATTGTAACTCTTAAAGGAATGTTTTGCCTACCACAAAAAATAATTGTTTTTACAATAGGAACCAAGCGCTGCTTATTTTCCTCTATTAGTGCAACGCGCTGCGAATGAATTTCATTTGCTATTTCTAATGCAGGATTGTGGTATGTTAAGAGAAATATTTACCCAGCTAAAACAGCATCAATATGGTATTGGTTTCTCTTATGTACAACCAAATTGCCCTTTTCCCCTATAAGGCTACATGCGATTAACTTATTGGAAAATTCACAATTGTTTTTCAGTGACATAAAAGTCGTCTAAGGTTTTGGGGGGGGGGGGTCATGACCCCCTTGTGTCCGCGCCTGACTGAAAAGGCATATTTAAATGAAAAGAAGGGAGGTAGTAAATGCGCAGAACTATTAGTATGACAAAATGGGAGTTTGGTGGTGGAACAGACCCCTTATAAGTAATTTTCAATCAATGCAAACCCATCTCTCGGGCAGCCTCAGTAATTACTGAGGGATAAATCCGAATCCAATATTTTTCAGGAAGCCTCTCGCATAAAGAGACCATTCAGCTCGAGTCTACATGATTTCCATTTTATAGAGTTGGGAAGGATTGTAGCAATTACAGAATACGTGTCCCTCTTCTTATGATAATTCAACATCCATCTCACATTCTTTTTCAATTTTTCACTCTCCCTAACTTTTTAATACATTGTGACGGCCTTATTCCTGAATGCATCTCTGCTTACTATTGTAAACGTATGGTTGCTCGTTGACTGTGTGACAAGTAGAAATACCACAGATTTTGACTTCCCTCACCGCAATGCACGGCCCTGTTTATGATAAAAAAATCACGTCATCGCAGTCTCTCCTCTCATCCTGCATGGGCATAATATATTTATTGTTATCAGCCGATGGTGTTTGCAGTAGTAAGCAAACTTGTGAGGGAAGTGAAACCTCTTGAGGAATAATATCTTTTTTTTGGTCCATGCATCATCACCACTAAGTTCAGTTGCGTGCAGGAGAGCGCATGACATTCTTTATTAGTGCGTTATTGTCAAACCAAGAAAACCATTAATCATGATAAGGCACTAGTAGCTCAGCTGGCATCTCGGAATGATATCTTATGGATATAACCAGACTGATATAATCTCCCTTATAACGTACTTTCAAAACTTTTTCTAAGTAATATTCTTCTTAAATCGTTGATTGTAATTATTCTGTGTGTAAACCATCTTCAATTGATTTTCGACAGTTGGTTATTGTTAGTAAATATGTCACAGTAAGTCGTATCATGTTGCCCCAAAATGACTCGTAAATATGTCATACGAAAAAGTCGTATAATTTTGACCTGAAATGGGGATAAGCATACGCCATTGGGCCTGTATTCATTCATGATGAGAAATATTACCACCACTGTGTTTATGATAGATGAGTGAATGGTGCGAGAGGAACGGGTTGACCGAGAAAGTAGGTGAATGTTGTGGAAGAGACTTAAAATAGGAGGAATATTATGAATATTGAAAAATGACGTTTATGAACTAATCCAAGAATGTAATAGAAGCGAAAGAGGTTTGAAAGAATAGGGCACTATTGATGATGTTATTAAATTCGAAGCTGGTTTTATAGGCCTATCGCCTAAGGCTCTTTCGAGTATTCTTACCCCGAAAGGGAACGGCATGATGCAAAAATAGGGCAATATAAAGGAAACTGTTACAAGAGAGCCAAATTCCTGTGCCTAAGAGGAATAGGTAATAAATGCTTGACCAAAAGGGAATGGAATGATAGGCGTGCATTTAATGTTATTTTCATCTCTTTTCTGCATAGTTAATTTGTAATTGATTCCACTCAAACTATTTTAATCAGTGACTTGTTTCCTTCAATTCTTACCAGACTACAAAATATTCTTTTGAAACCTTACGTCTATTTTAAGAATGAACTTATTGGTTAAAGCTATTAGGATATCGTGTTGAGCATGATAAGACCAAAGCTTCTTTTGGAAACGAAGGTATTAGGATTCATAATGAATGCGTCAATAAAGGCTGCCGTCAGGTTTATTTCATGTATTGAAAAGGGAAAAAAACAAATAAACTCCTTTCACTGTGCATAAAAGAAAAGGTGCACCCACGCCTCGCAGCGGAAACAATTTCATAAAAGATTATAAAAATTCATGATAAAGGAAACCCGAGTTGGCGAAAAATCACACTTAGCGACATGAACTGAGGTGCGTGCGGCACGTTAACGATGGTTTCGGTCGTCTTTACTCGAAAAGGAAGCTGAAGAAAACACTTGTGAGTGGGAACCGCACAAGGGTGTTCCTTCTTTTGGGATGGGGAATCCGAACATTTTAATTAATTTATGTTTTTGACAAAGTTTGAATGAATGACATGGTGTCAAAAAGCGTGGGACGCATAGAAACAGCGAGAATAAAAAGGGGTGACGATATAAAGAAAAGCCTTAGTTCAAAAGCATATCAAAGGGCATCGCATAAAGAGGTGTTGGAAAAGGATGTGCGTGGAATGGTTTGGGAAATGGGATTGAGGAAGCGAGGAAGAAAGAGGAGGTTAAGACGAGGAACAGGAAATATAAAGAAGGTCGTGCTGCCAAATTGAGAACGGCATTCGGGCAACGAAATTAATTGAGGTGGGTGGACCAATTTTTGTCAACGTATCAATTTACGTGAAACTTGTGATATCTTTATCTTTATATATATAAAAGTCAATGTATGTATGTATGTATGTTCCACATCTCCTCCTAAACCACGGGACCGATTTTGATGAAATTTGGAACACATGTTTGTTACTGGTAGACAACAAACACTGTAGGGTTCAATTAACCGAAACCCTATTTTTTCAGGGTTAAGGGTGTGATCCTTACTAATATGTATAAAAATGTAATGGTCTCTTTCTGTCTGTTGCTCCATCACGCAAAAACTACTTAACCGATTGAGCTGAAATTTGGCATGTAGATAGAAAACATGTCTAGTTGTATCATATGCTATATTAAAAAGATCTAAGGGCCCCCAAAGGCCCCCGAAGGTCCCCCCTGGTGGTCCATACTAAGCATTGTGTTCGGTGCAGTGGTTTCATTTTTTGCTTTTTAAAATTACTTTCACTCAAGATAGAGGGCTGGGATTATTTTTATCGGATGGATGAATAAATGAAATTTCTAATTCTTTCAATCGAATTTCTTCTACCCTCCGAAGTTGTCTGAAATTTATGTTTTCAGCTGAAAAATCTCACATTTTTATCTGAAATCAACAATAACATATTTCCTTGACAACCATATATTTGATTTTCAAAGGATATACCCGCCTCTGACTATTAAATGTCACATTTTCCTGCAGGCCCATGATATTACGTAGAAAGCAAATCCGTATAAGAAGGGCCAAGAGTCCCAAGGGCCCCATGATAGATTGCTTCGATAAATTCAATGCGTATTTACAACAAGTATACTCTTCAACGTCTTTCCCAAAGTAGCTCTCAAAGGGGCATCGCATGTATATGAGAGAACACTTACGTAGTAAACAATACACATAAAGGAAATTAATTGATTACACACAAAATTATAAGTGCAAGAATATTTACGTGCAGCGAATATCAATGGTAATAATGCCTCTGTTGCTACAACAAACACGGCGTTGTTTATCATCGTTTAATACTCAGATGTATTACACGTAGTCAAACCGTCTGCCTCTTATTACGAATGTGAACTGTTTTTAGACCAATTCCCACATCATTAACGTCACGAATTATTTATATGTTTTAAAAGTGTTAAAGTGCAGTTATCTTAGGTACATTCACTCAATTATCGAGTTACCAATTCAAGACTCTCGCTCGCCGCTGTGTTTCCCCTCCTTGGACTTAAAAATATATCCATCCAGATGCCTAATAGAAAAAAGAGTAACCTTTCGAATAAATCTTCTAAAGCAAAAGGAATGTCTTCTTTGCGAGAAAATGAGCCCTTGCAATAAAAACGACCTAAGTTAGATTTGGATGCTCAAAGACATGCCCACCAGCGATCTCATGAGAATCTCCCCGTGGTTTTTCTTGGGTTACGCTAAGATCCGTACGAATTTCATCCTTACCCATCATACGGACGGGTAACCAGCTCTAAATCTGGTTCAAATACAAACCAACCTGTTTCGAACCTTCAATCTGTTTTAAGATGGCGGAAATTATAATGACGTCACCACATGCTTCTTACCCGAAAGAAGAACGGAAATTCTGCGCAATTATCGACATCCGTGCATGAACATCGACAAGTGCACTAAGAATCACCATATATTTTTTATTTAGCAACCGAATCCAATGATTATGGCTGTGCCGAAGGCGCAGTCCGGGTGATGGAGGATTCATATTTCAAATAAACATGGATTCTGCTACCATTATTCCTCTTGACGTTGTCAACCGCTGGATTGTACTCTTCTGTCCAATCCTGATTAAGATAATCAACGCACATATCAACGTTGAATAGTGCAACTGAACTAAGTCATGGAATGCAAATATATGTATGTACACAAGGGAAGCGATCAAGCTGTTAATCACTCAGATGACGGCTCAAGAGAACTGGAAGGACGAGGTGACTATCTATCAACCGTTGCTATTTAATTAGTAATGAGGCTGCAAAGCCGATTTTTGGGTTTCCCGTGCATGAAAGTAAACCAATAGTCACTCATCTCTCCGTGCACCTGAAAAACTGTCAGTGTGTCTACTACAACGAACGCAACATACAAGATAGGTTACGAACTCCTCAAATGACCACGCATACTGTTTTTCTTCGGGCTTTGTGGTTTTATTATAAAAAATAAGTTTAATGTTTTTCACACCCGTTGAATTTCAACGGGTATCTTCCGCTCGTATATAAATAAAAGTGAAAAAAGTATCATATTCTCGATTTGGTTTTTTTGGCAGTTCAATGCTACTTTTACGCGTAGCTTTATGGCACATGATACATATTTCGTAGTAGTTTGAGTACATGTATACTGGATTACATTGTAAGAATTGCAGGCCAAAATTTTGCTTTCCTCTAGAACCGCTAATGTGGAGGTGCGATGTTTTTGCATACGAGTTGGAAGTTTTTCGCGGACTCGGGATTCAAGATGCAAAATATCTTACTCTTTAAAAAAAGGTTGATCATTTTATTCCTTTCCCTATAAGGCTTCATTGTTTGGTTCTTTTTACTTTGTTTATAATTATAACATGGGGAAGAAATAGGTATCAAAGTTAGCATTTGGCGCATTGAAATTTTTGACCATTATGAAACGATAGTAATTGAGCTTTGGCTTCCTATAATTCTTAATTTCATGAAATAATAAGTAGTTTAATATTTTCTGCGTTTTGTTATAAATTTGCATGAAAACCATCTCGTCGTATTAAAAAATTCTGTTTCTTTTCTTAAGACTCCGGAGGGAATAGTTATTTAGTACTCGCTGCCCAAAGCAGTTTCCAAAATAAACGCTGTAATTTATTTTCAGCGTTTAAGTCAAAGCAGTTGGAATACATAAGTCATATCAAAACACGCGAGCGATCATGAGGTTTTACGATCCATGACCCTTTTCTTTTACCTGCTGAGTTATATCTCCCTTATAAATAATGGATCTGAAGACATAAATGTCTCAACTAGTTATTCCGTGACGAGAAGCTATTGGAATGAAAATAGCATTTCGGATAGAGTCGATTGAGGGATAAAAAATTAATGTATTTTTGGCAGGGTATTTCCTTTGCTTGAATATCCTAGACTATCCTTGCCTATCCCAGTAAAGATATGGTTATGTTACTGATTGTATCGATGTAGTAGTTAAACGGTCCTGAGTTAACCAAACATACGTTATTACCAACAAGTGTTGCTCTAGTCCCGGATTTTAAATTTCAACAGTCGAAGTGAAGCTTTATTTGTGGGCTTCGAAATTCCCATGAGGTCAATGTTCATTCTGAGCTCATTTTCTTAGTATTTCAGGGTGAGACGAGGAAGTTTGATTACGAAGCCTTTTGTGTCTTGAGAGAGCTCAATGCTTAACTCGTGATGACAGACTGGACTCCTCATGTGTTGCAAAGCGTCGTGAGGACAACTCGCAATTAGGCGTATATTAGATTCCCTTAGTGCTAGAAATGGACTTTGTTATCAGTGTTTCTAGTGCATTGAGTTATCCATTCTAATTAATTGAAGACAACGCAAACTAGTACTTCTCTCCTTGGATTGTCCATTTAGCCATTTATTTTTAAATATGCTCAGTTTCATTATACATTGCTTATTTTTTTATAGCTTGGACTTAAAAATCTTTATTGGATTAATTGTGGATTCATAATAAACTTTTCGTTAAAAGTTCCTCTAAGGACAGTACGTTTTCTTTCTTTTTTTAATTTTAGAAGAATGAATTGAAGAATTCAACTAAGTGAAAGCCAGAGCCCTCTTTCAGCCGAAGCTAATGTGAAAGGGAGATACAAGTTCTCAATATCTTTACCGAAACTTAATACCTCTTGTGGTTTTTTGTTAATGTTTCTACTAAGGCTTCAACTGAATGGATGAAAAAATGTATTGTCACCAATGTAGCTTTTTGTATTTAAGTTTTGTAGCCATCGGAAAAACAGTGAATAGTATTTTTATTTTATCCACCACCTAACCCTTACCTCCCCTTAACCTCCCCCTCAACCACCACCTAACCCTTACCTCCCCTTAACCTCCCCCTCAGCACCTGAACTCTCCCAGTCCTCAACACCCTCCCACCACCTCCCCCACCACTTGACTATATATATACTGCTAACTTTTTGAAAATGTTTACCTTGATAATGTTACTCTGTAACGAAACCATGGTCGGTAAGAATAAAACCTCATGTGGAAACAGCCAAGTTTTAATTTCTTCAGACGCTCCTACTATGAAGGATTTCCACGAAGTCACGCCCGCTACCATTACTTTTTATTTTATATTTGAAAATGAAGGTGCGTGTCTGAACAGAAATCAGAATGATAACCTGCGAGTATATTTATTAATTTTAAAATGATAATCAATTGTTATGGAAAAACCATTGGTTAGCCTAGAAACACTTCATAAGGACATATATTTTAAGCTACACTGAAAAAGGCACGCAGCGTAGTTGCCTTTGATTTTGAAGTCACTGGGCAGTAAACACAATATGTGGATAGCTAAAATATTCAACTAGCATATATTGCATATGCCTATAGGCATTGTCAGGTGTTGATTACTTACAAGTTTGCCTTCACTTATCTAATCTGTCAAGCGCCCAGCCCTTCCTCCTCGTTTTGGGAGCTCTGATACCAGTTATCAGATTTTGGAAAATTATTTTGGGCCTTTTCCCTCGAATTTCTTAATGCCTTGTGCTTTAGTTATTTGCAATCTTCGCTTGTGAGAAAGTCCCAGCAGCTTTGCTGCTAATGCCGCACACAGAACAGAGACGCAAAATCGCATAACAATGTCACCAAGCGTGGCTATCCGTTTTTTTCAGACGTGGATCATTTTTTAAGTTTCGTTATTTTTTATCTGGCGTGCGAAATATTTCGCACATTTGAAATCTGTTTGGTACTCTTGAAAGTATATGAAAGCTGATAGGTACGAGATATGGTATGGTTTTAGGGACGAGAAATTCATTGAGGTAGATCTAATACTTGGGAAAATTCGTTAAGACACGGAATTTCAGTTCAATACAGATTTCCAGGCTATTCGATGAAAATAATGGAAATCCTTAAGAAATTTCAGGTAGAGTATTTTATTTTTTTACTTTGAAATACGGTACTAAACAATTAAGACTCTGAAATTTGGACTAAACTGCGCGATGAAGTTAAAAGTATTTTTTAAAATAGCATTATATTTGGACTTACCGGTCTTATAACTTTAGATAATTAAGATCAAACACAATATTTCTGAGTTTTTATGTAGTTCACACTATTTTAGCGTATAAATTGAGAAACATTACCATCCGACCGACGATCGGCCTCTGCATTTTTACGCTTAAATGAGTAAGTAGATGCTACATTTCAATTGAAATCTTTTACTTCCAGAATGTCTAGTATTATCTGCTATTTACAACCCTATTCTGGTGGAAGGAGAGTGAATATATAGGAGCGTGAGAGGTATGTAGGGCGTGTTAGGAGTGTCATGGAGGGAGCAGCTTAATGGGAGTCTTGGGACGCGTGTATAATTGCACATGGTTGCTTGATTCTATGCAGGGGGATTCACGCAAAGGCTCGTAGTGATGCTGGGCGTATTTTCCCGAAGGGTGCGAGGTGGAAGTGATTCCTACGTTATTGTGCGGGTTCCTACAACCCTCCGAGACTCTCCACCTTTTCTTTCACTCTCTCTCATCTTGTAGATCTTGTCTCGAGAGAATGGTTGCCTGCTCTATCTGTATTCACGAGTAGCTTCACGAAATCGTAAAAGCTGATGCGACAGTGCATGAGCTAAAGTAGGTGAGGAATCACACTGTTTTTCTATCCGAATAAAAACATCTGCTTTTACCCATAACTTGCTGGAAACATTCAGATTTTTTATTATAAGCTCAAGGGCAGAGGAGTGATGAAATATATTTAGATAGCTGTATTGTCAGTATTATTTGAATCAATTGAGTAAATGCATAAATAAGTGTGTCCATGTTTTTCTGACGATTTTCTTTTTTATTCTGGTAAAACAGCTGTGATGCTAAAAATGATATCTTTTCCGTAAAACAAATAAAGATTACGTCAACGGAACTTTCTTAAAATCAGATTGTTTTAAACTAAACGGCTGGAAGTTTCTTGTACAAAAATCTTTCATCCCCTCAATTAGATTTATTTATAATCTCTAGTTATTTCCTTATATTTTGTATCTTTAAAATATGAATTTCGTTAATTATATTGGCGGTATATTAATTATACTTACCTTATATTTATGTTTAATCCTTCAAATTAAGAAAGAATTATGGGCTATACTGTTTGCCAGAAATAATGGCGCCGAAATACAAAACTCTCTGGATTTATTTTTGGGTGAAAATATTAATATCTCATTTGCCTCAGAGAATTGATGTTGACATTTTTTTGTCGCACGCAAATCAGAATTTCCTTACAAACAATATATTTGGTAATGTCATGTTTTGGGAAAACATGACGTTACCACTCAATACTGGTTTTCTAGCTAGAGCGTTCTAAAATAAGTACCGGAAAAACAGTATTCCCTGAAAGCTGATATGATGATGAAAAATAGATATTGAGGGTGCTACTGTTTTTCTTTCTTTGTATAGCCAGTGAAGTTTGCTTGCATTCCATCTTTGATTGGATTTAAGTTTTTTTTATCCTCTGCATTTGGTATCTGCTGTTTAATGTGGTTGTTATGTATTTCTATTGCTATTTGTAAGCAAAGCTTTTTAGAACCATGGAGTATTAGTTTCACAGTTTACTTAAGATTTTAGATTGGTTTCGGAAGATCAAATGTAGTTTTATACAAGTAGAACTGCTTTATATATTTATGGAATAATAATGTCATTGAATGTAATAGAGTCGGGCTCAACTCTGTGAAATTTTATTGTCATATAAGATAAAAACTTTATAAAATTACACAGCTCTTTATCTTGATTACGATCAGTTTCATCCAACAGCGGAAATCATCAGGTGATTTGCATAGAACAGTTCTTTTATATATATATTTATCGGCCACCCTCTTGGCATATTGTATATTTATCACCCGGGTGATTCTCCAAGAAGATATATATATATATATATATATAATCACAAATATAAATATACTTTTAAAACACAGGCACACGAAAATTAGAAGGACACTCACAGAATAATTTGCGGACGTTTCGACGGTCAAGCCGCCATCGTCAACGACAAGAGACTAACTAGTGGTCTGTTACCTCGGGTGGGGGGGGAAGCGGAACAGGAGAAGGGAAGGGGACTGGTGGGGAGCGGGAGCAAGGGGTTGCTTGACCAATAGCAACCCCTTGCTCCCGCTCCCCACCAGTCCCCTTCCCTTCTCCTGTTCCGCTTCCCCCCCCCACCCGAGGTAACAGACCACTAGTTAGTCTCTTGTCGTTGACGATGGCGGCTTGACCGTCGAAACGTCCGCAAATTATTCTGTGAGTGTCCTTCTAATTTTCGTGTGCCTGTGTTTTAAAAGTATATTTATATTTGTGATTTTATTCGCCGAGTGCGGTTTCTCAGAAGATATTATATATATATATATATATATATATATATATATATATATATATATATTTAAATATACTGTAAATATATGAGAGAACTGTTCTGTGTAAATTACCTGAAGATGTCCTCTGTTGGATGAAACTGATCCTAGTCTTAGCAAAGTTTTTATCTTATGTCAGTAATTTCACTGTTTAATAAATTTGCTTGGATAGCATTAGAAAAAATCCGTGGTATTTTTGCTGCTAGTGGACCTGCTTTCCTCTGAGAAACTTCTTTATTGAAGCTGGCTATCCCATTGAAGGGAAGGTATATGTATTACAGGGGGACTTAACGTTGCTATATGGGAGCTCTGAGATGGAGGGTTCCTTCTATGGTCGGCCCCGAGACGCGAGGGGATTGTTCGAGGTGGAATTGGACTGTTTAAGTTCCCCTCTGTTTCCCTCTGGATAGAATTGCCGTAAGGGGTCGACGGGGGAGGAAAGGGAGAGGGGGTCAGTTTGAGATTGATGCGCGCTTTGCGTTCCATTATGGGCATACAGGGGAGGAGAGGGTAAAGGGGAGTGGTCGGTCCACCTTCCAAGTATGTTCATGGGAAGTCATGTGCATCCGGAAATGTTGTGGGCAGTGGGGTTGAGGGTTGGCAGTGGTATTAGGGATCCCGTCGAGGATTTGCATATTCAAAACGAGGCAGAGGAACGTCGAAGGAGTTTGCAGAGATCGTGAAATAACTACCCTCCCCATCCACGACTCATTGTGCGGAACAAATGCCAATCCGAGTACATACATTTTCGTTTGAAAAAAATGAGTACCATTTAATTTGCTATCAGTCCCAGTTTTAGCTTGCGAAAAGTAATCCTGCGTCCACATCTTGTACGATGAAAATAATGTTCATAGCGCTTTTTTGGTCCACTACCACCAAACATGAACTAAGTACTATCTGAAATAAAAGTAAGCATAAAATATCCACCGTCGTTGTCGTTCTCAATGCAGATAACATATTGAGAGCAAAAATACAAACTAAATTTTACCCACTGATGCAAATGCAGGGATTTAAATAAAACCCATGACCGTGTTCCCGATGCTTCCGCATCCATCATTTTTCCAATCTCGCCTCTGCTTCTTCCGCCAAAGGGCGTGTGCCGTATGTTATGTCGCGGGGCCTTCAGGTGGATGGAGCGGTAATCGCTAGTCATTGATTGCACATTTTAAAAACTTTTCAAGTTAGCAAAAAAAAATTCTCTGTCCACATTTCACTTAAGATGGTTCCAGCGTGACTATGTGAATCAAAACAGATACTCAATTCCAACTTTTTATTTAAGTGATTTAAGAAATCATGCCTTCGCTGATGACATGCAATAGCTTTTGAAAACCAGAGTTTAAGTACAGAATATGCAGATTATCATTCAACGAAAAGTAAGATAAAATAATGGTTCCAGCGTGACTATGTGAGTCAAAACAGATACTCAATTCCAACTTTTTATTTAAGTGATTTAAGAAATCATGCCTTCGCTGATGACATGCAATAGCTATTGAAAACCAGAGTTTAAGTACAGAATATGCAGATTATCATTCAACGAAAAGTAAGATAAAATAATGGAAGGCTCATTACCTTTTGCAATTTAGAATTTCGGTGCATCAGTTGTTCCGTGTTGAAGATACCTCAAGAGACACTTTGCTGGGTTTCGTGCAATTTTATGCGTTAATATTTTTTCCAAAGCTGCGGAAAGTGTTCTTTTAGTAATTTTCGTGGCTCGAATTTAAAAAAAGCCTATGAAAAACAATAAACTTCGTTGATCCTTTGAGTGAGAAAAATTCCAATGCAAATCATTTGTCTCACGCTGCACTGAAACGACGTGAAAACTTACTCAAGTATTCGTTCGTTCTCGTTTCTAGAGGGCAGTGACAAATCTTCAAGATTTAAAGGTGACGCGACGGTGAATCACTCCAGAAAATCAAAAATCTAAACGTTTAGCTGCTCACGGCCGAAAGAGACTCCCGACCCATAGAACCTTTCCTCCACAGACCCTCCAATCCCCTCAGTTTCAGAATCAGCAAAACCAAATGATTCAAAGCTGGGTAGCGGAGGAATTAAAAAAAAACTCGGCAAGTGATAATAATCAAGGGAAAATAACTAGCGTAGTCAGGGGACCCGCGCGGAAATTTTCGCAAATGCAATTGCACTTAAACGCTTCCTTTACTCCCATCCCTCAAAGTGCTGACTGAGGTAAGCAACGAAATAATGCGAGTGATCGTCTCTGAGAATTAAATAATAATTATAATAATTATTTTACATTGTATAAATTATATATTCATTAAAAAGTATTAATTGAAAAGGGATAGGAACACATAAAAGAACGAACACAGAGTTTGGCGTGGAAGGTGTAAATGAGTCAAAGTCAAAGACAACAAAAAATCTACCTGACCCGGAAAAAAAGGTTCTGTTTGAATTTGACTCATTTTCATCTACCACACCAAACCCTGTCTTTGTGAGTCATGCTTTCGAATGACTTAGTAGGTATATATTTATACTACATGTATGCATAAATAAGATAGCGATACTTTTGGCCCGCTTTCTCGTGAATTATACAGTCCTCAGCTATCATTTGGAGAAACCTCAGTCCTCGCGTGCGGTATTGATTACGAGGAGGGATGATCAAGTCGGTATTCGTTAATGCATCACATCTTGAGGAAGATGAAGTGAGGTCGCGGGATGGCCAATCGGAAACGTACATGCTCATTCGCTTGATTCATGCTCCTTAATTGGTAGTTACTTCACCTCGAATGTCACCTTGGAATACGTATTACAACGACGCGGTCCCGAGTTACACTAATTTTATCGCACTGACTGAACGCAGATTTCTTCACATATGGCGGGCGCGTGCAGCGCTCAGTATTGAGTTTTCTGGCCTTAAACTCTATTTATTAGAAACTTTCGACCTTACTTTCTTCAACTAGTTTTTAATATTTTTGCTAGCTTTTTATTTATTTATTGTTTTTTTCATCCAGCGTGAACATTTTAATTTCTGCGTGAACTTAGACAGTACTATTACAGTGCATACCAGTCTAAGCCGGCTAAAAGAACTCATAAATTTTATCTAAACCTCGGGTAAATTTAGCTCTCTACAAAATTTGTTATAAGAAATACCAATTATATTCAGGGTCGGACTTTTGCAATAGTTGCTCTTAACATTCCTTGTATCAAAAAGTCCTCTTTTGCCTCCCCTAATTAGTTGGGACTATTTAGTTTAATTGACTTCACATTTTCTCACTCTCACCCTTGTTAAAACATAATGTAAAAATAGCAAATCATTCAACAGTCTCCTGAAACCCAGTGTTTTAATTTTCTAATAATTCTTCATAATCCACATACTTTCGAACGTAGGATATGCAGGGTAGCAAAGTTTTTAAACCTTTGAAATTATAAAGGAAGTCTGGTGTAATTTTTCTTGTAAACGCGGATTTCTACCGAGGGGCTCAGCTATAGATCGAAACAATGGGCGTATAATACGTCAAAACTACGTTACGGGGTAAAGCCCTGCCTGCCAACCCAACAAATTCTGCGAACTTCCTTTAAATAATATTTATTTCGCAAATTCAATCTTTCTCTGCTGGGTTATATATGGCATAACCGGTGCAAATTCCTATGCTACTTAAATAAATTAGGGGCCAACACTTAGTCCCACATCTTCATCTCATATCGTTTTATATCACATTCGGAAACTCAAAAACAAGTTACGATTATTAGCTATACCAATTTCAAAGATATGAACTTGTTATTAGGAATCTATCAGTAGGAGGAGGATGGAGGTGGACGTAAATGAAGACAAACGAGGAATTAAAATTTTAAAATGATATTAAATTTATTGCTCCAGAAATTGCTTAGTACGAAAAACCTTTAATGCATATAGTTAATATATAGCAGAATATATATATTAGGTGTCAACGAAGGATACCTGTTTGATGACACCGTTTACATCACTGGTGCATGTGAAATCAAGCTTATATAATTTTACCTTTTGGAGTATAAATATAGTTTTAAACAAATGAAAACATAATTTTTGCCTCGCAGCATAAGACAAGAATCTGAAAAAAAACAAAAATCTAATATGAAAACTATTTTTCATGATAAAAAAGAGCAGATATTAATTCAATACAACTATGCATCTACTTCCTATTTTAGCAACAACCAATTTGTCATCCTTTCAAGGAAAACATGACAGCTTTTTACATGTAAAGTATTATACAGCAACAAATTATATCTATTGGGCCCTAAATTATGAATGGGTTATGGGCGCAAATTATTTGTAAAAATGAATTATTAGGTTTAGCATAACTTGTAAAATGTTTGTATCTTGTGTTATAAACAGGTTAGAGGTTAGTCGTTTCAAACAATATTAGCCTGTCACTAGATAAGATAAAAAACATTCTTGGTGTTGTGTAAAAAACATATGTCTTATTGGAAGAAATGTCAAGCTTAAGAACAACGGAAATGAATGCTCATAGCGGGTTTTTAAAATTAAAACTCAAGAATTCCTCATTTGTAAAATAAAAACAAGATTAAACGCATTTTTATGAGGCCTACCACCGAAAATCAACCAATACATTAATTTGGACTGTGCGTGGGGACAATAAATTGCCTTGCGGAAGGCTACCAGACATTTATTTAGAATAAAATAAATTTTGGATAAACAGGACCTTAGTAGGTACCTACCTTAGAAAGAACTTCGAGGTGTTTTTCCATTTTAGACATTGGTCTGGATGAACACCAAGGTACTACATCCACCTTTCAATAATCGGGAAGAAACAACATATTTTTGAACAGTCGTGTGATGAGTTGTGATACTCATACGAATTTCCAATTGTTTACACAGTTATTGCATAAATAATAGCATATAAATTTAGACTTCTCACTTAATTCTAGGCCTTTATCATCAAACCATTCACGAGGAAGTGGTTGCTGTGGTAAGTGATGAAAGAAGCATTCTGGAGGTGATTAGGAGGAGGCAGATGAGGTTGTTAGGTATAGGTAATGAGAGTCAAATGGATGCTAAAGGTCCTGATGAAGGAGAGGCTGCTGGGTAAGCGGAGAAAGGGAAGAAAGAGAATTGCCTTTATATAATAATAATAATAATGGCGACTTGCTTAAAGGCGAAATCAGGGCTGTTCAGCCCTCTCTTACATTTAACTCTCACACATTAACATCCATTTCCTGAGTGGAAGTAAACTCTCACATGTGGGACTCGAACTTGCGTCCTTCGGAATAGCAGGCGAGGACTCCACCGCCACCGAGGCGGCACCGGCATGGGATGGGATGAAAAGAGGTAGGACGTATGCTGATATTAAGACAAAATAGGGGAAGGAGATAGAGTCCTGCGCATATAATAATCTAGGGGATTGTCACTAGCTCCTTTTTTATAGAAAGTTTCTTTATTTATGAGGGTATATACACATTTGTTTACCCCTCTTCATTAATAACCTTTTAAAGGATTACAGTATTTTCGTACATTTACATTTGAAAAGACCAATTTTAACAATTTCAATATGTATCATAATTGTAAAAGGTTATATATTCACATTAATACTGTAATCTGGAAATTTATATAGTGCACAAGTTGAATGATTTAATTATGGTTGCAGTATTATCATTAGGTCATAGTTAGATCCAACTATAACTATAATTTTACCATATCCAATTCAGTAAATGCAATATATTGGACCTATCTTAATCAGAAATATAACCATAGTCCCCTTTCAGTTGGTAGGCGCCGACTTCTGGTGACAAAGGGTCGGCCTCCGCCACCGACGGAAATTCTCCTTGGGCGGTCTCCTCTACTGCGTAGCGTGTCGCGTGGCCTGCAGAACGGGGAAGAAACACACCACAAGAGGCGCTAGGGTTGAAAGGAGGAGGATTTTTATGGCTTTGAAAGAGTAAGAGGGTTGACGGTCGGCGCAAGAAAGCGAAAACACGCACCCCCATTACCCCACCTGCACCCACCCTAACCAGAGGGGATTTCCTTAAAGGGGTTGCGAAAGATCAAACGGGAAACAGGAAGAAAGGTTCCTTTTGATGCGTTTTTTTCTCTTTATCTCACCTTCCTTGCGGTGAGGCTCGAGTGGCGTTTGCGCTTATTTGTTGTACGAGGGTAAAAGTGCGGGGAATTGAAGGATGAGGGCGTTATTCGATGTGGAGGGCTGAATATGGTGAGTGGATGTAGTAGGTACGAGGGAAAAACAGAAAGGTGTCATCACGAATGAAATGTATTAATAATTACGAGGGGTGAGAATGTGGAGGGTGTTAGAGTGACAGTGACTGGAATAAAAGCGTAATAGTTCCGTGACTATAAGGAGAGGAGAAAGAGGTCAACCTTAGAGTGATACAAAAGATGTACGACTCTAAGTCATGGTACTACTACTAAAAGGTATGTCGTTGCGCATCCTTTGGGTCGAACGCTGTGATGCAGTTTGCATTACATCAAGCGCTTGCCAGGCACGGAGTGCATTGTGTATATGATACTTGTATGGTATTTGGATACAACAGCAATGCGAGGAAAAATATGAGGGAAGGAAATGTTTTTTAGATGTCCCATTCACGGGCGAAGCAAGTCCAGATTTGCCGGATACAAGAAAACTTTGATGCTGAAAATGGTAGGAAACTTTCATTTGTAAATAAACTGTCGCAAGGGTTATTTCCGCTAAAACGTGATTGTAATCTCAAATTTACTCAATTCTGTCGTTGAGAAAAATTAAATTATCGGAGGTTTCATCCATTATTCCTGCGCTCACTCTGGAGTCGTCTGCTGCTCGTGTCTTTCGGATGACTTCATGTGCAGAAATGACTCACTATGGTCACTAGAACGTACTACCTTGTATTAGTAGTACCATGCTCAAAACCAGAGATAAAGCATAATTCTCTCCCATTCTACAGGACAAGAAAAAAGGGGAATCGGGTTGGTAATGAGACTAGACTAAGAATGGCGACGAGTATAGCTCTCGCCAAAGTTTCTAGCGCAGGCCTGCGCTATAATGAGGGTAGGTAGAAGTGGAGGGGTAAATGAAAAAGGATGGAGGGGAAGAGAGTAAGGCTACGAGAGAGAGGGAGACGAAGGACGCAATCTACTTCGCGAAAAAAGCTAAAACTTCCGTAAAACAGAGTGATGAGTGGTTATTAGGCATTCTTAGGCCAGTGTACTGACTTGAATTCATGTGCTTTATTTATTGAATTTAGTAAAAAGTGACAAACCATCTTCTCATATGATCTTCTGGCTGAAATACTGAATTTACTTCCATTGGGCCCGAGTCCTGAGTCCCGGTTGTGGAAGATTTATGTTTTTTTTCTCTTATGGAAGTTGCATTTGGCGGATGCGTATGCGCTAACATGCAAGAGAAAGTGAAATTCAGAAGTAAACACTAGTTGTTCAGCATTCACCCTTTTCTTTGAAACGATTCTCCAAAGACCACAATCATACGACGAAATGGATCACAACTTTATAATTTTTTAATGGAAGACGATTCGTGACGTGGAGTTGGCACTCTTCACGGACGTTGAAAATTGTCGAAGAAAAAAATTCTATTGGTCAAATTATGGAGAGGGAGAAATATTCTCATTGGTTGGGTTGAAGACAAGGGCATTTGCTGTCTTTGCTTACGTTACGGTATGATTGTGATCCAATTAGTTGATTGGTTATTGGGGTAGGTGACCGACAACTTAGGTCGTTAGTGTCATTAGGGATAGGCGGGTAGGTCGTTAGTGAAAGTATTATTTTGGGAGTGGTGAATGAGTGAAGAGAAATCTTGCATCGGCATTAGCCTAGGAATGACGCCAAGGTAATAGAGGTACATTTCCTATTGCACGGACTGAGCACTCCCCTTGAAATCCTCTCCACAAAGCACTCAACGAAGGATTGGATTTTTCCCTAGAAAATTTTTCAACCCCTGCCAATATACGATTCCGGACCCCTGAAATGAGATGCCAGTATTCTAGACACCACACCCGTTTGTAATCGAGATGATGAAGGACTTGAGTAATTAGGAGGATTGGTGACCCCTGAAGCCGAGAGCGAAAAGTAGTTTTACCCCTTTTACCTGAAAGGGTAGGAGATAAAGAGTTAAAGGCGCTGTGCGGAGAGAAAAGGAGAGAGTTGGAGAGGTCTGGGGGTGATCAAAAGGAGAGCGTCTACAAAGGAGAACGGAGGTTCAAAGGAGGAGGTTATAAAAGAGCTCCCGAGGCGTCCTAGTGAATTAAGAAAGGACACGCCCCTCCCGTATCCCTCGTTCGCAAATGCGAGCCGCTCCCGATTAGCACCCTCCTCCCTCCCCCGCTTCTCGCCCTGCCTCTTCCGTCGTCTGAAAAATTCCCTTGGGCACATTTATCTCTAATCACTTCCTCGGGATTTTTTTTTGTTCTTGTTACCGGGCACGAGTCCAAATCACCGGCGGGCCCCCACCGATCCCGTTTCCAATATGCCTGCGGTCGTTTGATTCTCTCGTTAATCCTTAAGAGTGCTCAATACCTCGGCGGAAAACGTCGTTGCAGTCCATTTCTATTTTACATATTGCTGTTTAACTTAGGTGTTAATAACTTTTGTTTTTATTAAATTTCTTAAGACTGGAAGGATCTGAGATCATTTAGTCCTTAATCGTTTCCAGTCCAACGTCGCACTCCACTAGACATTGTGTTTCCATGCACCAACTCCAACGTCGAGGGTCATCCAACGTGTTTTATTTGTATTAGTAATATTTATATTACTTTTAATTCCACCAGGTGTATTTTTAGGTGTAAAGTATGTTATAATGTACATATAAAGTATGTAAAAAAGGTTAATATACTAAAATCGACCAATATATTTTTCCTCAAATTTATCAACAAAAAAATATTGTA
Organism: Pyrrhosoma nymphula; assembly: GCA_963573305.1. NCBI lineage: Eukaryota > Metazoa > Arthropoda > Insecta > Odonata > Coenagrionidae > Pyrrhosoma > Pyrrhosoma nymphula. Next base: position 63,108,021 of record OY754330.1, on the reverse strand, counting down.
ACCTCTTAGAAAGAAAAGTAGCTTGGACCAAGCTGCAAGAACTAGGAATAAACTGTCAGTACACATTTTGCGTAATCAATTCATAATGAAACGGAGATGAACTTTGTATCTTAAACCGCTTATGAGCGCGTACAACCCTCTTCGGTTTATACCGCTCGGTTCCGTGCAGTTGTGATCTAAAGGTCATGAGTTCGAATATGAGGGATCTTAATTGAATTTATGTTGGTTTTATTTTACTCTAATTCCATCTGATATATTTCTTTGTTCAAGCTTTCTCCAACACTTTGGAAAATTTCTGCAGCAAAAACTGGCGGCAAAGCGAAAAATAGTGGTTGTGTACGTTCCATGAATAAGTGAATTTCACACGTTGCAAGATTAGACAACTGCAGGGATGTGCTTGTAAAACATACGGAGAGATGCCCTTGAAGTTCTTTCCTTGCAGCTCTCCGGCAAAACATTCCCGCTCATTGGTGTTTTTGAGGCAAAACAAGTCCAAATTACATTACTCTCTCGATTGTCTGACTCCCTTCGAACCAGTAAGGCTGTCGAATCACTGGATACGCCGAACTATTGCGTATGTCGAACGATTGGCTATACAATGGAAACTAAGTGCCAGTTTAGTAAAAAATAACTTTTTACAACGATTGGAAAAAAATTGGAATTCAGTAAATTCAGTTTAAAAAAGAAAAATGATTCCTTCCCATCGCTTTGAATGAATTATGATTTTTAGGAAAGAACTCAGCGTTGAATCAATGAGCACAATGAGAACGTAAAACATTAGAAAAGGTTAGTACTCATTTGAACGAGTTATTTTATTTTGGGTAAGACATCATCCATAATTTTTAATTGCCTATGCTTTTCTGAATTGCCTTTTAAAACTTACGGGCCTTTCAACTTGAAGTACTGGGAGAGGATGCTTAAAATCCGTAGAATTATAATGGGGAGTAGTATCGCAAGCCCAACATTCCTGAAATACTGGGAGCGTTGAACTAATTTTATATCAAACTATCAAGAGAGAACACTATTCATATATGGAGGAACTTGCTTTAGCCCCCCGAAGATATTTAATTGCAACTATCGCACCTACCTCTTATTAAAAACTCGGGTTGGTTGGTAATATATGTAAAAACGAAGTTGGAGCCCACTTTCAAGCTAACTAATCCGGATAACGCCTTTATTCTGTATTTTTTCATTCCTATTTGCCTTCAATGCAGAATGTGGCTGCCGCATTGAAAGGGTTCTGCGATCACGTACGCAATGACTCACTCTTCCACTCATTTATGATTATTGCCCACAAACACGCAACAAACACGTGGTCACCTTTGTTTGTTACCGTTTCTTGTTCTTCCTGGCTTGCGTGCTCCCTGGTTTCAAGATGAAAGTGCTCGGAAAGGCTGAGTGGTGTGGGTGGTGAAATATGGGGAATTATGTATTCAATTCAGTATTTTGTTCATTAGATAGCGCATTCCAGCGACTGGAAAAAGAAATTGTCTCCAGTGAATAAAGAAGTCTTATGATTATATAATTACTTCGTGTTTTCTGAGGATTCCGTACTGGTCAATTTCTCAATTTTATATTTTTTCACTCGCTTGGGAGCACGTTCCAAGTTAAAGTAATTGATATCATCAAACTGTTTCGCGAAAAGTTATGGAATAGTTATTTTGACCGATATTTGATCACTTTTTCGTAGATTCTAAATTTTTAAAATTTCTTGTAACCTGAATTCGTTTGTGTTCCTCATTCTTGTAATGAAGTATCCCAACTGCTTGTTGGACTAGATATCGTCTCAAGAGTCTTCTACTAGTCAGCGGTTTTGTAAAAACTGCATTTAATTTTGTGGCATAAATATACAGCGTTATTATTTTCTAGCGTTTTAATATCTCAAATCGATATTCAGTGTAATGGGAAACGAGCACATGCATCGGATATTTTAGGTAAGCTGTTATGTAAACGAAAATGAAGTTGGCCCTTCAAATATCGACCCCGGTATAAATCCAAAACTTGCTTGAAAACTTGATATTTCCCTTTCAAAATCTAGAATACTATATGATTTGAAAATAGAAACCCAGTTTACCCTGATGCAGATGTAGAACTGATGGTTATATAAAGGTTTAGGGAGTAATTACACTCACAGATTCCGTCATTAATCGTTCATATACTTCTTGTAGGCACTATTCCTTTGTTATTAAAAACAAAAAAAGGCCAAAAAGGTTGACAAAATGTATGTGTGTAGCTTGTTTCAAGTATTTTGTTAACCAAGACGTATTTTCATTTCATTTACATGAATATATTACATTCAGTGTGTTCTTTCCGTAAAATAATTAAGGGGAGAGTGTTGTAATTCCTCATTTGGTGCACCTTTATCTTTTTTTTTTACATTTTTTTTATTTTTCCATGTCACCTTTCATGGATGATAACTTAACTCCCCCATGCGTACCTCATGCGCTCCCGTGGACTTGTAGGGTGTAACGTAGGTGCACAAAGACTTCCAGCAAGATCATATACCCAGACAAACACGAGGTTTAGTTGAGCGTGTCCGCAGGTGTCACCGGGATTATTACCCAGAACCCTTTCAAACAGCATCCCAGAGCTCTGCATGCGTAAGGCTCCCTCGCCGAGCATGTTGTGTACTTAGGTGCCCATTTATCAATTTATTCCTGGTGTTTTCCGATGTTTGGTAGGTACCTGCCGCAATCAGCAAAGAATAAAAGAAAATTTCAGGAGGGAAAACCGTGAAAAACCTGCATGTGATGTCGTTGAGTTGAACGAAGAAGGTCTATAGTGCGAGTGAGTTATTTTCAGGGAGTGTTTGATTTTTGTTGGCCGTTATTCCATGGAAAAATGCGAGGGCGTCCAAGTTTTTCTCGTCTGAATAGGTATAGGGCCTCACCCGTGACGCAATGCAGCGGAAAACTAGCGAGCGAACGGCCGATTCTCTCTTTCTCTCTCGGGTTTTACAGTTTGGGTTATTCATGATAACGACCAAACTCTCTCGGACCCGATCGCGGCTAGCCCGCCGCTGCTCTGGGGGACATAATCTGATTGCCTTTCTCCCTCCCTCTCATGCTCACACTCTTCCACCCTCACCCCCATTTCCATTCGCGGGTTCTCTAATGGGACGTTAGAGAAAAATGGGGTGGTCCGCAGCTACGAGAACGAGAGCCCATCCGCGCATGATAATTTCTATTTTTATTGTGGACGACTAGTCTTTTTAAGCGCTGCTATAAATTCAATGCCGGGTTATTAATAGGACCTTTCCAAGCTTCCTCGATTCCGTGGTTTTTAATCTAGTTTAACAGCAGCTTCATGGCCATTTTTTGACACCGAGGTTTGTATTGCCTAAGCCCACAGTCCTGTTTTTCTTCCGAATTTAGACTTTAGTTTTTTCAATGAGGTTTATTCTGGGAAAGTGCAAATAACCTGAAGTGTAACTTATTTTGGTTCTTGCTAAAGCATGTTGTGCTGTTACAGGTGTAAGTAGAAAGTTCCTATTGATCGATTGTGGGACTAATTCACGTAGTATAGTATATATCGGTTTACCCTTTTCCTCATTCCAATACAGTGCAAGATTTTTTCACCCACCACAATGAACGGCAGAGAATGAGTCGGAAAATTCTGGAGGAAAAAAGGTTTCCTGGACCGAGTAGGTTTTGAACTACAGCCATTTGTCTTTTCCAGGCAGATTACCCAGGATCCCTGAATGCAAGGGAAAAGGTGACGAAGGATTATAAGATAAGATGTGAGGTTTTCCCGGAGACTTTTATGCATTAAGAGTTCTCGATTTTCCCGATATCTCTTCAAACCAAAGCTAAAGGCAGTCTGACCTTATTTTTATTGGGTATTGTAGTTGTGAAAAGCTGAATTCATGCTGTCCATGTGTGACTGTAGGCCCTTATCTTGCTGTCGATTTACTGTCATTTAATTACAAGACGTTTGGACACTTCCAACAAGGGGAGTATCCAATAACCGGGTCTAGGATCTGAACGAAATTTGGCAGGCTTTTAGTCCTTGAATAGTGTTTCAAGAATCACCTCCCTTATGGGGTTATAAATCCAATAGTTTTAACAAAAAACGAACTTGAATATTTTACTGCATGAATAACTTTTGAGAAAAGCAAGATTAATGAATATGAAATTGAACTTAGAAATAAGTTCTCAGTTTTAGCAGAAGAGAGTGAGGAAGAGGACTTGACAGTAAGGCAGGAAGAAGTGGAAGAGATGTGGAAAAGTTTTAAAACTAATATTAAAGAATCAGCAAAAGAAGTGTTTAACATGAAAAAAACTCCCAGAAATCCTTGGTTCAATGAGAATTGTAGGAAGTTAATGGAAGAGAGAAAAGAGGCAAAAATTAAAGCACTTGCTGAAAAAACACAATCTACCAAGGAAAGATATAGACTGGTCAACAGGGAAGTGAACAAAGCACTCAGGGCAGAAAAAAGAAAGTACGTAAACAATACACTTTCAAGGGCAGAGGAAGACTGCGCACAAAATAACACAAGGGATTTTTATAGAAAAGTGAGGTTTTTTCAGAAAGGTTTTAAACCTAATGTAATGAGAGTGAAAGACAAAAGTGGGGTGATAAAAAGTGAACCAGCAGGAGTCTTGAGAGTCTGGAAAGAATACTTCTGACCTTTTAAACGGGGATGCATTCGAGGGAAATTAAAATGAAGTGGTACAACAAGAAGGGCTAAGTTGTAGAGCAGGTGAAAACGTTTTAGGTATGGAACCAACAATAGAATAAATAAAATCTGCATTGAAGACCTTCAAAAATGGCAAAGCGCCAGGTGAGGACGGAATACCGATAGAGTTAATAGCAAATGCAGGCGAGGAAGTAATCTCGTTCCTATACAGATTAATAATAAAAGTGTGGAGAACTGAAAAAATGCCTAGAGAATGGTGTGAAGCAGTTATTGTACCGTTGCATAAGAAAGGAGATAAATTATATTGTAAAAACTACAGAAGCATATCATTAATCAATACAACATATAAAATACTTTCTAAACTGGTGATAAACGGACTTAGGGAACAAGCAGAGGAGATGATAGGAGACCACGAGGCGGGATTCAGGAAAGAGAGATCAACGACAGACCAAATGTTTATTCTAAAAGAGCTGGCCTAAAAATATTGGGAATATAATAATGATCTGTTCCTTATGTTTATAGACTTCAGCAAAGCCTATGACTCGATAAATAGAGAAACAATTTGGACAATAATGAAGAAATGTGGATTTCCTGAAAATGTTATTGGATTGACAAAAATGTGTGTGAGTCTAAAGGAAAAGTCAAGGTTGGAAAAGAGTACACTGATACGTTTGAAATAAGCACAGGAGTGAGACAGGGAGATGGTTTGTCACCCCTCCTCTTTAACATAGCATTGGAAGAGGCGCTGAAGAGGACCAGAAATGGTCCAGGAGGAGCCAGGATTCCAGAAAAAATTAATCTGTTGGCCTTTGCAGACGATGTAGTGATTGTGGCCGAAAATAAAGAAGAACTTAAAGAACTAACTACAATACTTTTAATGGAAGCCAAGAAAGAGGGCCTTCAAGTAAATGAAGGCAAAACCAACTACATGAAAAGAAGCAGATATGAAGAGGAATATTTAGAAATATTAAATTATAAGTTCAAAAATACAAATCAGTTCAAGTACTTAGGGGTAACAATAACAAGTAACAACAAAGAGGAGACCTAAATTGTCACCCGACTTGCGGCAGCTGAGAGAACCTACTGGAGCCTAGTAAAACTTTTGAAGAGCAAACTCCTATCACGAAACACAAAAATTCGTATCTATAAAACAATTGTCCAAACAGTCCTACTGTATGATTCCGAAATATGGTCGCTTACAAAAAGATCACAAAAAAACTGATAACGTTTGAAAATAAAGTGTTGAGACGAATATTCGGCCCCATTACAGAGGGAGAGACATGGAGAATAAGGAAAAATAAAGAGTTGAGGGAACTATACAAATGACCAGATATTGTGGATATAGTCAGAAGCAGACGACTAAGATGGCTAGGCCATGTCTACAGAAGAAGTGACAGCACAATGTTAAAAATGATATGGAAAGGAAAACCGGAAGGCACCAGACCACCAGGGAGACCAAGAATGCGCTGGAGCGACGAAGTGAAGAAGGATCTGGAAAAAATGGGAGCTCAACTCGACACAGCAGAGGACAGAAGGGCATGGAGGCGAGTGGTTGGCGAGGCCAAAGACCATTTAGGTTTTCAATGGCCACAGGAGTAAGTAAGTAAGTATAATGTGTAGAATTGCACGTCAGGATAGCAAGGAGAAGCAGTCTAGGGGTAGAGTACTTGGCCCATAGCCGTCGTTACATTTTTCAATCGTATTTTCGTGTTATGACCCTCTCTGGTAATGAATATTTTTAATATGTTTATCCGGAATGCGTTTCAATTATTTTACGTTTAATGTAATTTTTTTCTCGGGATTTCCATCGGGGCGGGTGATTGGCTTCTACCAAGCGCCTGACCACCTGGTCAGGCGTTCGCCAGCAGCCAATCACTTGACACACTAGAAATCCCGAGAAAAATTCACATAATTCGCTGGGAAAGTACCAGATCCTTTATTTTACGTTATCTACCACGAATCGTGGTAGAAGAGGTCTGGCACATTTGTACGTGCTATTGGTAGCACCACGGTAGAATCGTGATGGACCCTTATGAAGGGACTGGTACGTAGTCAAGGGTAAGAAGAAAAAGAAAACTGTGAGAAATAAATTGGAGGGGAAGCGCCAGGGATGCCCACGCTCCCTCGTGGCATAGGGAAAAGGAGACAGAAGATCTTTCGACCGTCAGTGGAAATATCTTGGGAATGGTGGGAGAGTTATGGAGCAGCAGAGGGGAGGAAATGTAGCCCCATGGGCAAAAGGATGGGGGTGGGTAATGGTTGCCCGAGGACCCTTCTGGGAGATGTTGGACGGGCCGCGATACTTCTTCTTCCACACATGTGTATCTATCGCTGCTAGCTTATTCTAGGTTTTTTGTGGCATGAGGAAAAAATGCTTTCCCCAAATACCAACGTAGGATTCTGAAGCTAAACTCGATTGCTTACCGGGGTACAAAAGCTTGTGGAGGTTTCTGCAGGTGCTCCATTATGACACAATGCCTGCTACCGGATTGCTTAGTAACGACTTCTGGTTCTAATTTTGGAAATCAACATCTATAAAGCAAGGATTGAACTTAAAAATGTAGAGAGAGAAATCTGCATTGTTGCTCGGTACTGGAATGGTTGCTACGGCACTTCAATTAGTGGTCTTTGAAAGCGCTCAGCTTCTATGAACATTTCTTCTCTCGTACCTCTTGTTTTTTGTTACATTTTCAGCACATTGTTTTTTAGTTTGGATTTATCTCTTGCGCAGGTATTCGTGATTTGATGTAATTTGAGAGACGATTGAATATCCCAGTATTGTTAAAACCCTCGTGCATTCATCCTTGGAATATTTTTTGGGGGTCAGCTAGGTGACCAGAAATATTTGTTTTATTTACGTTTTCAGTCTTAATTACTCCTATTTCTAACTTGGATTTACATTTTAATGAATAATTACCAATATTGCCTATTAATAATATCAAGATATAAATACTAATTTTAAGTTAAAAGCCTTTGCTAAGCTCTCTTCTCAATATCGTTATTTTAGAAACTGTGTTAGCTGTTTTCCATGCTTGAATACCGAATGAAGTGGTGTGAGACTATAAGTAACTCAACATGTTGAAAGAGAAATAATACAGAGTATAATTTATAATTCTAATACAAAATGACCACGGTTTTTGCATATAAAGTTATCATCAGGATTCTTTATGGCATAATGCGCTAAATCGCGCTAAACCATATGTTGAATGTATATATGGGTTATATGCGAATGCTAAATCATAGTCGGTAAGTATTAAAATAGAGTGGAGATCATTCTGTTTCCCTTACAACAGGTAGTTATATCTGAAAACAACAGGGAGTTGTCTTGAAAACCGCACACTCTCCATCTCATAACTCATTAATTGGAACTACAGCGCTCTAAAGGCTATTGGTCATCAGCCCCTGGCCACCTCCGCCGTCGAATCATGTCGTAAGATTTCATTATTAGGATCCGAATTCTTCTTGGATGCGTAGAATTCCAATAACCTTCGACATTTAGCCGCATGGAGGGCTCGCCTCGTGGCTATATAAGCTTTCTGTTCACCATCGCCTGACCCCCCATCCCGTCATCCCCTTTGAGGTTGTCGCGTTAATTTGATCACCGATCCCTAGTAGATTTCCTGCTTCGTCGTGATTAAAACATTAATCCCGTTAGATACGTTGCTGATAAACCGTATTAACGATATTAATACGGTAACGCAATGTTATTTTAACGACGCCCAAAGAGCCAAATTCCCGAAAAAGTTCGAAGAGAATAACCTGTAGGAGACACCACTGATGTGACATTTGCATGATTTAAATATTTGTGTATTTTGGAGTGTTGCATTTGAGTTATTTGTGTTGATTTCTGTTGATGGCTCTTCCTGCTTTGATCAAATAATTTTCTTTTGGATTGACTCGATCGAGAATAGCTTTGAGAACTTAAAAATGCTTTTCTTGAGTAATAAGAAAAAAAATTAATTGCTTCGAAATTTTTTAACAGATTAAGATAGATACATGGGAATGAAGCATTGGGTAGCCCCTTTGGTACGCCTTTTGCTAACCGTTTGATGGTACTATGTGACCTTAGTATACCTAGAAATATCTAAATATCATGGTTCACCTTTCTATAATTTTAGGAGTATGCGAAGAAGCATTCTAAATAGAGAAAATAATCGACCATCTCCTTTTTTAGGTTTTTAATGACATAGTGAACTTCTAATGAAATGGAATTAGTCATTCAATATAGAGGACCAGAATGACTTACTCATTGGCGACCTCGATCTTTCCCATTCTATGCACGCTCGTTGCTTGAAAATTCGGCCCTCCCCATCTTAAGAGCCCCATTCCACCTTCGTCCTTTTATCTGAATGCGTTCCCCCTACAAAACGATAAGCCCTCTGAATAGTACCTGACACGGGTGTCGCATAATAATCATGGTATGTTTTCGTCAAGAAATGTTTTGTTTGCATTCGCCTCACGTTCCGCGTTTAGCTTGATAGCTTGCTTTTATAAGTCAGAACGCAGTTTTGCTGGACCTTCAGTATTTATAGGGACTTCTATTTTCCGTGCTTCAAACACTTTAGATTCGAAACTCGCAGTTTTTTCACTTTTAAAGCTATTATCAAAAGCTTAACCTTCAGCAAGGTGCGTCCGATTGCCCTAAAATGAGATCGTATTCAGTTGCAGAAATAACATCTGTATCGAAAACGAAGTGAAGGTGGAAACGAATCGAAAGAATGAGGAGCTATTGGAGAGCAAAAAAAGAAGTGGAGAAAAATGAACGAAAGTAATGCCGTTTGATTATTGTACGTGGTCCTTAGATGGTTTAGATTCATAGAAGAAGAATATATGATAAGCTACAGTACTAATCATATTCTTATTAACTGGAGGATAAATCTCCTTTTAATTAATAAAATTATGAGGAAATTTTAAAAATAACACTATGATATTTTTATTTTAAAATTTTCTAAAGAGGTACACGTACTTAACCACAGAGCCAACCATATATAACATTTTCTCATTTGTTTTCCTCCCCATTCCTTCTCCACACCCACATAGAAAATGTAGGTACTCTGTCTGGCATGAAGGATTAAAGCGTCATTCCTCGAGGTTCCAACCCTCGACCCCCAGGAATAATGTGACCCGCGAGCCGTAGTTTGCATGCCCTGCCAACGGCTCTTCCCTCCTCCGAAACACGGCTTCATCTTCCACCCGTGTGGCATTTTCCCTTCCATTCCTTTCGTAAAACGGACACATCCCTCCCACATGCCAAACCAAAATCCTTCCACCGTCCCCCCCCCACCATCCGCGGTGACCACTCCATTTAACCATCCAACCACTCTGTGCAACCACTCCCACTTTAGTGTGTGCTGGGGGTGGTGGAGCCGGGAAATAGTGGGTTACTGTGTTCGGTGTGGAGTTCTCTTCTTCCCCAGTCTCTTGTCAGCCGTCAACTATCTTCCATCTCCCATCCTTCCATACTGTCTCTCTCCCTATCTTCTTCCACCCACAGTTCACTGTTTTCGGTCGAACAGATAAAGAGAGATAGCAAATCCAAAGAAATATTTCTATGGGAGAGATATCGAGGTCTATCCCTATTCGCCCAGTATCGGTAATTTGGTAAACTTGAAAAAATAGATGGTAGATGAATTTTGGCGTATTACTAATTTTTAACCATATAAAAATTGTTACGAGGAAATACCAACATTCGTTTGTAGTGTATTATGAGACATGGACTATCAGAAAAGCGGAAAGAATCAAGCTTGAGGCAATGAGAATGTGGATCTGGATGAAACTGGCCATGAAAGGCTGAGTAAAAAAGTTAAAAAAGTAAAGTAAAAGTTGTAGAAGAAATGAAATGAAAAATCTAGAAAGAAAAAAGGACAAATAAGCTTTAGAAACAATAGGACAAAGAAGGGAAAAAAACTGATTATACATAATCATTTCCTTACAAATTGTATTCGAAGGTAAAGTCGCAGGAAAGAAACCAATAGAACGACCAATAGCTGTATTCTTCAAAAGCATGAAGCAAGAGATGGACTTGACGTCGTTCGATAACTTGAAGGAGGCTGCGATGAAAAGAGATGAAGTGAAGTGGCTATTATGACAAGGCACCGCCTTTAGAATTTGATGATGATTTGGCGTTTATCTCTATCCTTATGCGCGATAATTTTCAGATTAACACGAAGGATATCGTGTAAAATTCATAGAATAAAAAATACATCCGCCCGAACTAGGGTACGAACCCAGATCCCTCGATTTGCCGCTGGTAGCTAAAACCAGTTAAGCTACTCAGGCGTCCTCTTCCCCTGTAAATTTCGTCCAGGCTTTAAAAAAACAAGTTATTGTGACGAGGTAAGGTGAAAATGTGTGAAATTCATATTGAAAAATCATTTGTCTGGACTGAGATTGAGGCCTGGACAAGTGAGAAAATTATTCATCTGGGCAGTCTATGCGAATTATTTTTCACTCTGTGAATTTTGCTCATTCCTTCATGCTTTAAATTTAAGCGAGGATATTATTTTAGCTCCTTAATCCATCTTTAGGACAATGAATGCAAAAAAATAGATAGATACACTGTCGTACAGGTTCGTTCAATAATTCTTAATTCCCGCGCACTACTCAAATACAGCCAAAAAAACGAGACACGAGGAGTCTCCGTCAGAACACATCTCACTTTTCATCATCTTTCCCTTCCTTTTTATATTCCATCTTAAGATAGGTACCCTTTGTGACAAAGCTTATAAACGCGGTGAATGATTCGCATCATTCATTGAACTAGAGCTGTGAATTTGACTGCTACCATATAGTGGGAATAGCACACAACGCTGTCGTTTTCGTAAGGCCTTTTTTCAATAGAAGTAACTTTGAGAAGAGTAAATTTTTCCATTTTCTGAGGACAATTACGTTTTTCATTCTTTAGTCATGCGGTTAAAATTGTTATTCTTAAACAGTCAGCCATTGCGTAATAATTGATTTTAACTTTTCATATTTTACTTTGGTGCCAAATTTCATTTTGCCTTCATTTTGTATAAAAGCTTATACGTGATCAGACAAATCAACATGCAACCCATTTGAATTATTGTAGATGGATGCATTTTCCTTTGTTGATGCAAGTAGTAGTTTCAACTGAAGATCTCTCTATTTTATTTTACATCATATGTTATTGAGCATCGCTTACTTTCCATTTTTAATGTCGAGTCAACTTTATGGCTGTAAGAAGTCATTACGTACAGAATGGTTCTACTAACGAGTTACGCATCTCACACTATTTTGTATTCCATATTATACGCGCCAAAAGCTTCAATCTGTTCCTTGCTCGAAGACTTGTTTTTCTCTAAAATTCTCCTTGAATACTTAGGTATGCATTAGTAGTATGAGTAGAGATTTCCCTACTTTCACCTGCATCTCACCCTCTCCCCTTTGCAATAGCTCCCGGTCATAACGTTGAAGTAGCAAATGGTTGCGTTGATTACAAGCGCACAAAATTTTCTGACTGTCAAATAAAAAAATCATCAGGTTATGGTACATTTTCGTTTTCTCGGAAATGTTTTGAGAAATGAGATCAAAACCACCTAGACCTCCAGGCCGTAAAGAAATGGCCATAGTTGTCAACCGTATCTCAAAATAACCAAGCCAAAGACCAACAAGCATTATGAGCGAATGATGATTAGTCAACTTTGCACTGTCGTTCTGTTATTTTCGATCATTACTCAGACCCTTTGAGTACCCAAGTACTACAATGTTCGATTGAAATTATACCCACCCTCAAGAGCCTCACCTTCATATAGATAATCACATATAAAACAATTTTCATCGTAAAACTCGAAGCAGACAACAATATATTAAAGATTGAGTTCCTGGTGGGGAAGGAAACGGCAATGTTAAGGGGATTGTTCTGAAACTCCGAGTATTCTTCAAAGCTCAAATTAACGGGAGGTTTTCTTGAAACCACAATCGGTAGGTAAATAATGCCGTTGTTAGGGACGGACAAATTAAATTTTTCCAACTCCGGTCAAATAGCTTGGACCGGAACTGAATATATAAACTCCGATTAACTAGCCGGTACTCAAGGCCCCGCGCCTATCTAATCTCCTGGTGTGATGTGACGTAATGGGAATTCCTCCTCGATCCGTGGGGATGGTAACAATCCCGGGGCCACTCTTGTCAGGAGAAACTATTCGGAGAGACGTCTACCCTTTCCCGCAGCGGTGGATGGGGTCACCTGCGGCTAGGCCTCGTAAACACGACCGACTCCCGAACACGGATTCTCTTCCCTCCCCTCCCACGAGCAATCCCAGCTCCAAATGGAGACCAGCCCACCACCGCCCAGCTGTTCCATCGGTCCCCTTCCTCTCACCCACCTACGTTCCTACTCTCACCCTTTATCATCGGATTCTTACCCTGGATCGAGGAAACAGGCGTGTGTGTGCCGGGGTTCCCCCGCGGTGTTGTTTACGTAGCTACCCCCACTGTACCCCTTTTTTACTTTCGATTCCCTCCTCAACCATCTCCCGGTTTGAGGGGCCGCATTTACTACCCCTTTCCTCTCCCGTCGCCGAATTTTCGAGGGACAACTATTTTTAATCAGTTGGGTGAAAGATTATCTAACGAAAGAAAGCCAAATGCTCATGTTTATCTTGAGAAGTATTGCAGAGGTAGTTTTGGTATGGTAGAGGCCATTTTCAGTCGTGGTCGCACCCTTTTGGAATGGCAATTCGTGATTGGGTGAAAGAAATTTTCACACTGCCGCTAAGTTTATGTCAAAGTCATTTGAAGGATACTTATAAATTCCAATGAATATGGTTCGGAATTATTATAATGTGTGTAATGGCACTGTTAAAGCAGGAGATATTTTCGGGTTGAAACCCAGCATTTGGAATTTGAAGCCGATGGTAGTTATTCTGTTGTTATACGAACCAACTTTAATAATACAATTCTTAGTACAGTTACTATGCAAAGGGGTAAAGAGATCATAAAGAAAAACGTTTGGCTAGTTAACTTATTGATTATCCATAAATAAATTGGCTCTATGCTTGTGGGCTAATATATTTTCCAACATTGTCGTATCAATAATAAGCAATGCGTTTATTGAACTTCATATGCGTTATGTTTTTTACGGCAATGCGGTACGTATGTACTCTCCTGAATATTGATTGGATATTATTTATCATAATGTAACCTTTAGGAGATACTGTTCTGTGTATTAAATCGTTTCCATCTTCGGAAGGGGTATGACAATTTCTCTATTTTTTCACGTCTTTCGGGGGTTGTGTATGCAGTGTATGTGTATTAAATGAGCAGATGCAGTGTTCATTCGATGAGTAAGTTAAGGTGTATTACATTTTTAGCCATCCTCATGTATATTGCGCTAAAGATGAATGAATGCAATTATTAAGTACAACCATGCAATTGATTTTATATTACATGCATGCATGATTGAATCTTTCCCTTAAAGAAAAGGGGATTAAAGCGCTACCTAATTATGTATAGTTTTTAGAAATTTTATAGAGGGAATTATGTATATAATTCAAAATTATATGAAGTAATTTCTTTCATTATCCTCTCCTTGAATCCGATTTTTACTTCTGAATCAAGTATCGAATGATATAGGGAAATTATTCACGTAGAAGCCATTGCTTGAAGGGGAATACTGATATATAATGGACAGTGGATGTATACTCTCCTCCCCCTAACTTCTGATCAGGAACAGTTTTTTTCTCCTGATTCAATTGCCTTAGAAAATACGATGAAACATGTAGTGGTTTAAGAAATTTCTCTTCTTACGTTTCCTCCTTCAAAGTCAGCGTTATTCGAATATTTTATACTTGTGTTGGCCTCTCAGCATTATTTAACAACGTATTTCTACCTGCAGAACTTCATATAAAATTATCCACGGCACACAGAAAATTGCGTTATATTTCTGTAAGGCAGGAGGTTCCTGGAAAATGAATTTCATTGAAGCAAGTTCCTGGGTTTGATTCAAGAGAAATGTATGTTCTTCTATGATTACACACGTGATTGTTCAGTTGCGAGAATGCTGAGCTTTCTTCTTTCATTGATTGAAACCCACAAAGGTGAACCTATTTCCCAATATTTGTCCTCGTCCGATGGCGAAATATTTAGTTTGTATTATTAGAGGCGTGAATAAGTGAGAATATCCGAGGATTGACTCGAATTTGAATGCATATTTGTCGTGACGCCAACATGATCCTTCCATTTATTTCGGGACAAAATCCAGTTAGATGAACGAACGAGTTCACGTATCTTGATGTGAAAACTCAAAAGCTTAGCGTCTCATTTGGCCTTCTCCCAGAGAGCGTACCTAACGATCGTGCTGTAACGATGCCGCATCAGTCTGAATCACCTTACTTCCCAATGATTAAGCGAGACAAACCTCTTGCTATCCTACCACATCACTTGCCCACCCAGGGACCTAGTAGAGGGAACCTTTGGGGAAAGAGAGGAGTTGAAGGGGAGGGTGGGGATGGTGTCTCTACCGTCGGTAATTTTCGCTCGAACCCTTTTCTTCCTCCCTTTACTAAACCCTTGGTCTTCAATCATGCCCTCCACCCCGATGATCCCTCGGCCTTCGCTCTTGGCCTCAAGCCTTTTAGTCCACCTGATCCTTTTGGCCTTGTTCTCTCCACATCATGGCCCACCCTCCCCCGGGGAAAATTTTCCCAGCCGCTCCGCTACTAACGCTCCCTTTTCCTCATGGCGTACGTTCTTAAGTGAAAATTTCTTTCATGGAACTGTTCATAGTCAGGTATTAAAGCAAACATCTGACAACATTTGAATATCATTTTTTCAGTTCTTTGTGTACTTCTTATTACGCGGTGTCTGAATTTTAAAGGACTGCGGGTGTTAAGCACCGACGTAAACATTAGAAATTAAGCAAAAATGAGGATTCAATTTTTATTACGAATTTTAATGTAAAAACTTTAGTGAGACCTAAGTGACATCATCAAGGTTTTTGAATTTCTGGTCACAAGATTCCATTACGTTCAGCTTCAAACCTTACTAATTAATGATCCATCATGGTGACCATTATGAGCATCTCTGGTAAATCCGTGACAACCCCCCGAATATTTCAACGGGAAAACATCAAATTTTCTATGTACGTCTGTGGGTATAAATAATTTTTCAATAGCAAAGTAATTTCTTTTCTCAGATATTTTAGCACTAAAACACTTAATTGTGGATTTTTCTACTATTGTATTTTTGATTATTTATATTTTCAGCGAAAATTCAGCCTGTTGGAAACTGCGATTACGCATGCATAGTTTCGGAGTTACCGTACCTCTGTTGGTATATCCTGAATCCTCTTATTCTAGCTAAGAACGGTTTACACTAAAGTCCTTAAAAAATCAGATTACATTTACAAGACCATGGTTTGAATCCCGAAGAAATTTTGTTTAATTTTAAACGCCTCTCTCTTTCGTCTTTTGACAAAGTAAGGTAAAGTATTTCTTCTTTCATTAGCTGAAACACTCAGGCGTGAAAAATTCTCGTTGTCGACTTCATTCGGTGTCGAAAACTGCGAGATTTTTATTCTTTGTCGTCTATCAACCCAGGGGTCGCGGGTTTGAGTCCTGCCTTGATGGAATATTCATATTACCTCCAGCGCCGTGGTTTTGCGTTTTGTCTATTGTTGGATTGCCGTGAGAATTTATTAGAATGTTTATAATTGGAGCCCTACCTTTATGTGCATTGGGTGAATTATCATTTTCATTAAAACGGGATTAAGTTCGCCTTTTTCTACTCGTCTTCTTCCTAATCGCCGTGGTCTCTCCCCTGGGCCTCCGTGCACGTGACACTCACGTTATATCGCGCGTGCTTGCACCCTCCTCAATCACCTCACGGCCGAGCCGATCCCACTTCCTTCCTGACTCTTTAAACTTCGGTGCCCATCCGGGACAGCCTCGCCTGCTGCGCCACCCGTCCTAGCCAGGCGCTAGGGATGACGTAGATAGGAAGGCACACACACCACCCCACTCCCTCTCTCTCCTACCAAGAAACTAAAAACTAATTTCCCCGGCGAAGACCCCTTAGGGGTGGAGTGCCCAACCTCCCCAATTCCTTCTGGATGGACACTTGCCTTTTAATCTCCTCCACCCTCCTCCACTCACTCGTGCCTTGCGATAATAATTCTCTCTCTCGTTTCCTCTCCTCTCTTTCCTTCCTTCCTCTCATTTCCATTTGTCTCCCAGCCCCATTTTTCCGGTTTGCCTCCATTTTTTCTCTGTATTCTTCCTCTCTCCTTCTCTACCTCTTTTTCTCATTTTCTCTCTCTCGATTCCGCTCGCGCTTCAGGAATTGCCTCTTCTTTTTTTTCAGGAGCTCCGAGAGGAGTCGCTCTGAAGGACACCTTCCTTCCTTTTTTTGTCTCCAATTTAAAAAGGTTTCCTACTCTCCTCTTGATCCTCTTCCTTTTATATTTCGTTCCCGCGATTAGAGATCCCCTTTAACCTACGTTTCATCTATGCTTCCTCATTTCCCTCACATTTTCAGCCTTAAAATTAGTGGTTTTGGGCTTAACTTTGAAGACTCGATTCATATTGGAATGGAAACAGTAACATTGTTATTCCACTAAACATTACGTTACTACACCATAGTGGGTTTTGACGTACAAAGTGAGACCTATAGACGTTGTAAACGGCGTCCGCGACCACAACTACGGCCCGCGTCGTGTGTTTTTACATTTTTTGTGGAATAACAAAATTACTGTTTAGCATTCTCTCTTACTATGCTTTCTTTCCGTTCCCATCTTGTGAATATATTATCGGAGGGGTGGCTATCTTGAGCATTGAAATTACGTTTCAATATGGCGCTGAACCCTAGCGCAAATGATAATTTACGTCTCCACCACCTATTTTATGTAATGCTTTCTTTCTCACATTGGAATACGTCCATTGTGGGTGGGTTGTAGTAATTGGTCTGGATGAAAAAAATCCTAAAATTTCATGGCATATCCTGTGTTCCTGTCATATAGTGCCTGGATATTCGCTAACTGTTCAGTGATGGGGAAATGCTTTGAAAAATACAGGAGTCCCAAATGTAAGCAGGAAATATTTTATTTCTTCCACTTAAATTTCTTTTATCGTATCAATTACATTTCATTGATGTTTATTTAGCTATTTTATTCCATTACATCACTAAACGAGATGAGGACATTTTAGAGGTGGCATACGAGAGGCAATGGATTTGACTTGATGTTGACTTGAAATAAAGAGAGCCTATCTTACTTTTTTATTAACAAAATGTTTTGGATTTTTTGCGACACCCTAAGGTAAATTAACCCTTCCTAGGTCGCTGATGGATTTAGAAACCACATACATTTTCCTGTAGAATAAAGCTATTAGTCTCAAGAGGTCACGCTTGTGTGCCATTGAACAGCAATGGTACTATTTTACTCTTTAAAGAGCTCTTTACAGGTTTATGAGAGCAGCCGAAGATTTTCCGAATACTGGCAAGACATTTTGGAAATGTTTCGCTCTATGAAGGAAGAAGACACTTGCGAAAGAATGACTCATGTACCATGTACGTTTTCTACTTATGCCATCAATACCTACATAGATTGTCACCGTTAAAATATAATTCAAAGTGAACATACAATAATTTTAAATATTTCATCATCTCCATAGTTTTGTGGGTCAGCAGTGCGTACCCACTATATTCTAAGTGAAAGAGAGAGGGAGGAAAATGAGCTTGCGTGAGAGAAAGGTGGAAGCGGAGGGTTGCAGAGCTGCTAGGAAAGGGAATCCGGAAGAGGCGAAAGCAATTGGTCGTTCGGATTTGTATTCGCGGAAGCTCCGGCCTTGTGCTGGCGTCGTCGTCGCTTTAATTGCTTCGTTCTCCCCCCGCTTCATTAGTCTCTCCCGGGGGAGAAGACGTAGAGGATTGTGGGGTGGGTGTTCAGACAGGGGGGATGAAGGGGTGTTTGTCTTCCTCCAGGGTTTCAGTCTAGAGTTAAGAGGGGGGAGAGCTTAAAGGCGAGAGTGAAGGATTGGGTCCATGGGAAAGGGAGACGTTTTATTCGAGGAGAAGAATGACAGCTCATAGGTGGGTGGAAAGGGGTAAAGAAAGACTGAAGGTGGATCTGCGTCAGAGAATCCTCTTTGGGAAATCCCTGCTCGATTTCGCTTCCTCCGCTCCGGCTCTAGCCTGTCGACACGGGTTGTTTATCTCCGCTCGTTGAGAGATGAAGGATCGGCTATGAAGGGGGCGGAAGGATTCAGGAACGTTGTATGATGGATAAACGTTGTTGTTGAATCCGAATTCCGATCCCTTTACTGAAGATCATTAGCAAGGCAAAAAAAGCTTCTCTTTGGAATAATTCGAGTGCTGAGCAGAGAATAGATACAAAACCCACTTTTAATTGAGTACTGGTGTGGATTTATAAGCCATGCTTCTCTGCGAAAATAATTGATTTCTTTCAAAATTGCTCACCAAATATGTGAATTATAGAAGTCACACGATCCAAGAATAAACCTATAATTATTATGCTAGGATTTCTTCGTCGATGGATAGGGAGTGCCTCAAAACGCAGCGCGTGATTTTTGTAAGCTTGACTACAAGTATGGGTGCCAATATTCCCAGTAATAGAACTGGTAGCCTTGTTTTTTTATCATAGGAAGAGTATGAATTTGTGGGAATTGATACTTTGAAGATTAGCCTCCCAGATTCCGCAATAAGTTTGAATCTCACCTCGATCCTCCCTCCAATAGTACCACCGAAAAAGATTTTTTGATAGATTCCAAATGATGACTCTCAGGCAATCGGCCTTCTGCTTTCTTTATGTCTAGCCTAGGACTGCCTTGTAATGGATTATAAGACAGTCCTTTCCCTTCTTATAATTTTATGTTTGTCGAATCGAGTGATACTTTAACACCAATTCGACTGGAAAAACAATTTATCACATATTTCTATCCGGAACATACGTGCCAGCTATTTTAGCACCTAGAAATACCAAATACGTTTAAGTAAACACATAAGTATTCTTCCACACTTTTTATTCGGTTTATGTGCAATTACTCGTGAAACTATCATGAAACATGTTTCGGAGAAAAGATGTCCCTAGGAGCTTAGCATCACTGCAGTTATCATTCCCCCAATGATCAGTTGCTGTTTCCGAGCTTTATCTACGGGCTAAGAACAAATTTGTGTGCACATTTTACAGGGTAGTATCGCTGTATTACTCTAAAGGCAAATTGGTGAGATGAGTATTAAATCTGAGATTGAGTTAGGGTTTCAGAGGCTTAAGAGGTTTTAAAATGAGCAAATTAGCTCGAAGAATAGGAGTCAAATGTTTCAGACTTCTGGGTAAAGTGTAATTACCTCATTTAACTTCCCGTCGTATTTCCATATGGCTTAGCTTTCATTATTTGAACAATCCTGCGACACCTTCCCCAGTATATTCTCTCGACCGGCTGCGTGAAAACTCTCGTGCTTTTCCGATTTCCAACTCTTCGCCGGCAGAGAATCGTTTTCAGAAGAATTGGTCGGTTGATAAGCCATTTTGCGTCTCGCTGCGAGAGGTAGCAGCAATATAAAGCCTCGCCAATTCCACTCCAACAATCTTATAGGGTTCGGTGTGCGGGCCATTTACCGCGTAGGCGGAGTTAGCGCAGGGGGAATTTATCGATGGGAGAGAAGCTTTCTTTGGTGGCCCTGGCCGCGAAGGGTGGGCTGTATATAGGTGGGGGGGTGTGGTTGGGTGAGCTTAGAACCTGGTCCGATGGCGTTAAAAGGAGGGGAAAAGGGAGCCGGGGGTGGAGGTAGAATGGAAAGGACGAGATAAGAGTGAGGCGGGAGGTTGTTGGTCGAGAGATGGTCAGTGGAAAGGGTCCACGGTGGGCTTCTGCGGGCTCAATGGTCCGCAAGTTTCTTCCCCTTTTGGAACCTCTCGATTCTTTGGCTGAGTGAGGAGGGTGGAGAGGGAGTAAGGGAATAGGTTTAAGGTTTCTCTGCCAATATGTTGCACGCGCCCAGGAAAAAGCTCCCCACTCCCCCTAGAAACAGGGTTGATTTTAACCCTACCGAGCAAGGGTCATGATGTGGGAGGGATTCCATGCAACTGTGGCTGAAAGGCAAACTTCGGCTGCACAACATTTTGCGTCTTTCATGGCAGGAGAGGGAGTTAAGCAAATGCTCCCTCTCACAAATGCCTTCTCCATCCTCAATATTACTCACAACCAAGGCCAGAGGTAGGGTCGTGGGGGGCCTTATGCAAAACAGTTATCGGCGCCCCCTCCATCCCAAAAATAAAACAGGCTCTACGTGATTCTATATGCGTTTTAATGTTTTTTTAAAGATTGCATCGACAACAATTACTGTAAGAAAATTAAAAATTTACTTTCCTAGCTTTCACAGAACAAAACTTGTATATAAAATACTATCAATAATAGGAGTATTGCATGCGTCGTTTTCTTTGGCAATCACTCACAAAGTTAACCAATCGATCATGTGACATTGTTGAACGTTAATAAGTTTTATAATTTTTCACTTCGAAAATTACTTCTCCCCGTATTTCACCTCCCCCCGTGCCACCCCAAAAAACGTTTTTCTGGAGCTTACCGGCGCAGAAATGCAGATAGTTTACCTAGCCCCAAATGTCTTCTACTTCGATCGTATTGGGCAGGTAAAAATTTGATGCGACACTTAAGCAAATAAAACAGAAGACCCCAGTGTTCCACCAAAGATAATTTTCGAGACCGCTGTCTGCTTGATTTAATTACTTAGAGGGCTTAGTTTGCCTTTGCAGTAACTTTTATCTCTCCTCCATTCTTGTTAATGTTCTCACGAGAACATGGAATTCAAGTCCTAAACTGAATAACCCACTTTCATGTTTACTCTGAATTACGTTTTCTTATTTTGCTTAGATCTTTCAGTTAGAATCCCTGCTTATGTGGCATAACTTTCGTGTTCATTCTTTTCCTTGCATTATAGGACATGATGCAGTTAAAAATATGTCGCGTACGCGGAATGAGAATTTTATTTTTTTGGTATAGTATTGAAACATGCACTTTCCACAAAAATTATTTATTAGTCTTTCAACAGGTTTCACCTTACTTAGCAATCATCAGGTAGGTGCAGAGTCTGTATATAACAAATATGTTTGCGTAAAAGTGCAAGTTTTGATATATAGAGTATGACTTCCTTCCACTATGTCTTGGCATCTACCATTACTTTAATCTGTATGAGTGGAGATTTAAATTATGCCGAGATGGTGAATAAATTAGTGCAAAGCAAAATGTGTCTTTGTACTTAAGTGCTTCAGATGCCCTTAGTACTTTGGCCTTGGAAGTTGTGCGTAAGATTGCTCTTTCCATCCAAGCTATACCCATATACCCGCTACCCTAGCTTTGAAGTGCCTGCATTATTTATTCAGAGTATAAAAGATGGGAAGAATGATTGTGAGATACCCGTAAACGAGAAGAATAAATTACTCTCATATTTAGAGGTACCTTCAGGTTTCATTGTAGATTCAAGCTGCGATCAAGGAAAGAGTGACCCCTGCCACTTCCGAGGGATTCGAGCCCGGGCCCCTTGACTCGGGAAACCCACTTCGCTGGGCATCGCACGAATCAATCCTTTTTGCTTGTTATCTGAGTTCAACTCAAACCTACTATCTCATTGTGCTCGAGCACCGCCTCGCATTTTTTTGCGCTTCGTTTCCGCCCTCTTTTTTTATTTCCGGGAAAAATTGCACCGGAGTAGGCGGGGAGGCGAAATTAAATTCGAGCCACGGACTGCGCTTTTTAACGATTTTTCGTGGGGGAGGTGAGGGTGGAGTCGCATCAACCGTGCGACGACCCCTTTCCGGGCATGAAAATAGCGCGGCAGTTAAGAGGTGGAGATGGTTGCTGCTTCTGATTTCGCTTTACGTAGGTACCTTCTTTTCGCCTGACTGAGGGGTCGACCCCCAGAGGCATCGCGAACAATGCCCTCTCCCAGGCACGGGGCACTCAACCGCAGGCTTCTGCCCCCAAGCATCGATCCTCTCTCCTCAACCTGGATGGATTTCTCCTTCTACTCTCTCAAAATATGCGCGTGGGACGCTGAATAGTGGTAGGAAGCGGTCGACGGTTAATAGTCCCTGGCAGGGAATTGTTTGAGGAACTCTAGGGGATGGGGTGGAAGAAGGTGAGTAATCGTAGAGTGATGCTCCATTTCCACGACCGACGTTAAGACCAGACCAGCGTACTTACTCACGTAATATAAAAATCGCTATGGGAATGCACACACGTGAGCTTGTTAGATGGAATTCTGTATGTTGAATGATGTTCTATGTGCGACGTCTAGCGGAGGGATACCTTTCCGATCGTCAATTATTATGTTCATCCGTCTGGAACGTCTAATTGTGTCTAACTATTTGATGCCTGTTTATGTACACTTGCGATATCACCACAGCAGACGTCCCGCATTGGCACCTGGATCGTGTGATCAGGCAATTTCGCTACATTCTTATATAGGCAATTTCTCTACGTTCTTATAAATACATACGTTTCCCTTATTGGCTGAGTTAAATCTTCATTTTGTCGACGCCCCTACTCTAATCAGAACCACAAAGAATACATGTGTTCTAGGTGGCTCTGCTCTAACACACTCGTTTTAGAGGAATAGCATCGAATTTAATGAAGATAGAACTCAGCCTTTTCGGGAAATTGTGTAACTGAAGATAGCGGCATTGCCAGATAACACGTTACCCATGCCAATGTGGGTCAGCATCTGGTGAGGTGACATCTCAAGTAGAGTTATATATACTTCAAAAAACTTCAAATAGTCTTTCACAATTAGACGTTCCGAGCGGACGAACACAGCTATTGATGATCGGATGAGTAGATATCCCTCCGCTCTACGTCAAACTTTGAACTCCACTCAAGTTTTTTAAAACTCCATCCGTGTTAGAGGAAGGGTGGTCTCGTTATGTCGAGTTTAATGGAGATATAACTCAGCTATTTCGGAATATTATATACTCTTATGCAACAGAGCATAGCTGAATTTCCTATTCGCATGTTACCCATGTCGTCTGTTGTGATGATACAAATATGCGTATAAATGCAAGCCTTTGCTTGATGCAGATAAGCTGTTTATATCTTACTAGTTCGACGTTTCAGATACCTACCATTCACGCGTGAACGGCTTCTTTACCTTGCTAGATCGCAGTTTTTACCTAAATTTAGAAAAAGTATTACCTTTTATTAGTGATGGATTACATATCCATCATTAAGTGTTTGGATAAGCAATAAACGTGTTCGGAGCACGGTGTAATTATACTTGGAACGCCATTGTGGCTTCAATACGCGAGAAGCGTCAAAATCCGTCAATTTTTAAATGCGGATGAA
This sequence comes from Pyrrhosoma nymphula, assembly GCA_963573305.1. Classification (NCBI taxonomy): domain Eukaryota; kingdom Metazoa; phylum Arthropoda; class Insecta; order Odonata; family Coenagrionidae; genus Pyrrhosoma; species Pyrrhosoma nymphula. Next base: position 63,084,051 of record OY754330.1, on the reverse strand, counting down.
TGGTATAATAATTTATAAAGGTAAAGGGAAAAGTCTCTTTTAAGATTTATTGCTTCACGTTAAATCTCAACAAAATGAGGATTTCTCAATCTTTTAAAAACCTTTTGGTGATATTTTTGGCCAAGTAGTTGAAGAAATAAATATGTTCTATTCTCAATGAAAAATACTGCCCTTTTGCATTATCAAAGAAACTAGACAAATATTAGTCATCAGGGTAGACATATTATCGAGTAAATTAACTTTTTCCTACACGTGCACGAATATATTTACGATGTATATTCTCCCCTTTTCGCGTACCTCATGACCCCTTAAGCCCGTGCTCGTAGGAGAACGCCTACCCAAGGTTGGAAGCCTGGAAGGAAGGTTGGAAGGAAGTTGGAAGGTGTTGTTATCGGTTCTCGGCATAGTTTTTATCGGGTTATCGGCATACAGCTCCTAACAATTACGATTTTACCTCTCCATAAAACAGCGTCAAATATTTTTGGACCGATGCGGTAGCATAAATAATTCGGAGAGAAATGCTTCCTTATTTCTCTTCTTCCACTTGTGTCTCTAATTCCCGGTTTTTAATGTCTGGTTAACGTTAACCGCAATGTAATGTAGCCTTTTCGTTAACTTGATGTTAACTGAGAGTTTGGATTTTGTATGTTACATCAGATTGTCGGTTAGTTGACCTGAGCGTTTTCTATGGGAGAACTTATCAGCTTCGGTTTTCATACCGTTATAATATTTTACCAGAGTTTATAAAACCAAGCCTAATAGATGTAGAAGTTTATTGGGGTAAAAGCGTCGGTTTTCAATGGCAGCTCTCGGTCTTTTATATCTCTTCCTCCCGTTTTTCTCACCTCTGACCTTTTCCCTTCTTTTCTCTTGGTCGGTTTCCTCACTTCCTCGCAGTCTCTTCTTTTCTTTCGTCTCATTCTCATCTCTTCGTTCCAGTTTGGATCCGGGAACCTCAACCACTTCTGCGGGATCGTAAAAGTGGGGGCGCCACGGACCAATATTGGATCCTTTAATAACCTTAGTTTGTGGGAAAGGCGTTAAAAATAATAAATCCGTGCCCCCCTCCGACCTTTGCTTTTTATTGGTCAATTCTGGAGGTTTGGAAAGGACCGTTATCCCCCGGCATTTATACTCTCGCACAGGTTCTAGGGATGGAAGATTACAGAAGACGTAAAAGACCTCCGTTTTGCGCGAGAGAGGGGCTTGAGGTGCAAACTAATCCTCATGGCTGGTAATAAATTCAGGGTGTGAAAGTCGGTTTGCATTGCCACGATAGGGCGAAAATGGACGCTATTGGTCACATCGCTTCCAATTTAGTTCAATGTTTTTCTTTGAAGGTTTAAATTTTCCCTCATGTTATCGCTAATTTATTGAACTATGACAGTCTCATTTCTAGAAAAAAGAAAGTTAATAATTTGAATCGTAGTTCGTCGCTAATTTATTAATATGACATATAATTATTAATAAAATTACCGGGTACTGTTGAGAATTATGGATGATGACCAACTTTATTATACGTAGGCAGTTTAATTAGTAGAAGGTTAATAAGGTCCCATGATGATGGCTAAGTGAGCCGAAAGGCGTCGTGTAAATAAAGATTATAAGTGGAAAAGTGCTATTTCTTTTTTGTAAGATGCAGAAAACTTCCACTATACTACGCATGAGGCTCCCAGTTTGTCTAGTTAGTGTGTTTTTTCCTGACTTGTGGAAGGTGTAGGCTCATAAATCTTGAGCAAGAATATTTTATAATGGCCTATTTCATCGAATCTGTTGAATTGAAGTGAAGCAGACAGTAATGCTGCTTTATGAATCTTCTGTTATTCTCGAGCGACTTTTACGAGTCAGTGACTTCTGATGTGAAACGATTCAATAGATGCCAACGCATGAGATTCAATTTTTGAGTTGTTATCTGTTGTTTTAAAACAAACATAAACTACAAAATATTTACGACGACAAAACACCTTCTGCTATTACAACTACTACGCTGTTAAGTCCATATTCTCGACCTAAACATTTCATAAAGGGTTCTATAGTGTTTCATATTGGAAACGTTTAACTGACTTCTAACCTGGCGGTCCGCTTGCATGCTGCATTTTGGTGACTTGTCACCCCCTGCCAAACACCCTAGAGGTGGCTCGCAAGGTAATATGTAGATGTAGATGTAGATGTAACCTCAGTGCTAGTTGTCTAAACGGGTTTTACCGGTGGACCAATGGAATGATACAAGTGAAATAAGTCAAATAATTTACGGCTGATCTTTACAATAACATGTGCGCTACACTGATCGATTTGTTTCGGAATAACGTTCAACTATTTTACTCGCATATATAAAATAAAATCTGAAATTATTTCTTTATTCTCACTCTTTCTGAGTCTATGATTAGCCTTCTGGTGAAAAACCTGGTCAAATTATTGAGGCGAGTATAAAGGGCATTATTAATTTTTTTCCTTAAATAGTCTTGCATAAATTTTGAGAGGAGATATTATTTTGTTGTTCGCTCCATACGCTACCCAATAATAAGGCGTAATTAAAGGTATATTTTGATGTTACATTTTATTATAATTTTGTCTTTTTTACGCAGATAGGAAATAATGAGTTATTTTTTCATAGCATTTATTTACTTAAAAATGCATTACAGGATAGACTGCTGCCCAAAAAATTCAGTTGGGTGCAGCAGAAAAGTGTGCACTTTTGGTTGACATGTTTCGTGCATGATCGAGATGCTGCCACTCCTTTGGTTTTTTGTTCTAGAAGTAAAATTCTATCATAATGAAATCAAAGCAAAAATGTGCAATATACAAGTCAAAATCAGAAAGCTTTTATAATATCACCATGAGCGTCTGGAACTTTCTTGAAAATACGATGTTGAATTATAAGAAATCATATTATTTTTTAAAGTTGGGCAACGGACTGCCTTAATGAAAACACCGGTGTCTGATCAGTCACCGAAGTTAAGCATTATAATGCTCGGCTCAAATTTGGTGGGGTGATCATCATATCAGAGTGCTGTGTCCCTACGGTCTGCAAAGTGGCGGGACGGTATGTGCGAAATAATCTTAGCCGTCGAAGCGCTTTAACTGAGGTACTACTTCTATGAATTTGAGTAAAATGTACTCTTCCTCCTTGCATAATAGCACATCTGCATGTTATTGATTTTCATTTTCCACCTCAAAAGGAAACTTTACACAGGAGGACGAATTTGGGTCGTACGAAAAACTTAATGCTACAGGACCATGTTTCGTGGGTTTGTATTTTCAGGGCCCTTCTCGTTAATTCATGGACTCAAGCGGCGCACGTATGGCCGTCCAAATGAGACCTTTCCTTTAATGTGTGGAAATAAACCCCGAGTCAGCTGGGAGAATACCGAGATCCATGGCACGTACCATGGATCTCATTTCTCGGAGCAGCTTCGGTCCTGCCACACTGACTCCCAATTCTCACGTCCGACCCGCTGGCCATTCCATCTCGGGATGAAGCGTAGAATGGCTTCGGAGCACGTATGCGACCGACCGAACACACTTGTATGCCTCGTGCGAGTCTGAGAAATAGGAGAGAATCACTTCATCGCGCAAATGAGATCAATTCGCCGTAAGGGGTCCTGGGGGGAGAAAGGGATGGGGGGGAGGATAAATGTGAGAAGGACAGCGGGACTTGGAGCTTAGAGAAATATCACAGTCGCTCGGTCTGACAAACCAATTTTTTTCTCCTTTAATTTAGCGACGTCCATCGAACCATTGCGGAGGGAGTGGACTTATGTCATTTTTCGTGCCTCCCTTTTCCCAATGCGTTTCTTCCTGTGCTGCGTACTGCGATGCTACTTTTTCATGGTTGGTGTCGTAGAATTATCTTCCACACGTATTTATGTTAGCCTTTAGGTTAGCATGTCTAGATGAAAATTTTCACATTCCTGTTTCCAAAATGAGGGGAAAAGTCGAGCTTAAAAATTACTTTTATCACTGCACCAACTAGAAATTCTTAATATTGGTAATTTTTAACTAGATATTTTCTAAGTATCTGTAAGGCTGTCATTCTAGAGCACACAACGGTCACACTCAAGTTTCAAACGAGCTATTCGCTTCAAAGTTGGGAGAGTTTCACACTTTTGACAGAAACGTTTGCAATTGTGTTTGAAAAGTGAAATTGTTTTCTGCAAAATGTTGAGAATAAATTTAGTTTTCTTACTTAATAATCGGGAGTTAGAAGGGTGATAAGTTATGGAATATCAGTTGCTCAAACATGGGGATTATACTCACCGAAAATCGTGACTTTTTTCGAATAAAATTTAGCTTTTGTGCATCTAAGGCTACCACAACTTTTAAACGTAGAAATAAACAAGCTTTGCATTAAATTCCGTTTCCTTGTTTTGAAAGTTGAGCTTCTCATACTCGAGTACCTATGTATACATTTTTAACATGCAGTAGTCACTGAATAGGGCGAGTTGCCAAATTCTTGCTTGGAGAACTTGTCTTGTCAATGGTCATCCAGTAATTAGTAGTCATAAGCAATGGATTCTCTACAAGAATGCGAATTTTTACGTTAATCAGGTTATTATTTTAAAAGGAGTTACCCTATTACGGGGTGCTAATTGCATTCAATTTTAATCGACCCCAATAGCCTTCATAAAATGTAATAAATGTGAAAAACACTATTTTCTATAACTCATACCGGTAAACTTTTCTGCGAGAATATCATTTATTTTTTATGCTGGTAGAGAGGGCCCTAGAAAAGTTATTGCGTCCAAACCATCTGTTTAGCCATAAATATGTCTTTTCTGAAAAATCACTATTTTTGAGTTGTCTCTTTAATCAATGTATTATGTTAAATATTATATATCATTATGTTATCTATTATGTTAATATGAACCAAAAAGGTGGCGTTATGGTCGCCACAACAGCTTTTAGGGACAGCAACCGTCAACTATTTTGGTGTGCGCTATTTTGGATTGATGTAAGTCTTGTGAAGGGAAGTTTATTTTGGGAATAGGAGGAAAAATTGTGAGAAACATGGCATTATCCAGGGTCCTTAATTTTTTTTTAAATCGAAAGGAGTCCTGTGCTTCAAGTTCCATCAACGTAGCCTCCGAGGAAGTCCGCATTGCGAAAATGTTCACATCCAAGTAAACTTAGAAGGACTAAAGCCGGAAAATAGCGACAATATTCCCAAAACGCGTACTCCAGCGAAAGAAATTATATCAAATGCAATAAGCACTTCCAGTGAAATTCGCCCATAAGCGTGGAAAAGAACCAACCGACAGTCAATCTACAAAATATGACATTAACTTTGTAGTAGTTAATTGCCGTAGCGTTAAAAACAAGCGCGCTGAAATCGAGCATATATTTCAGGACGCAGACGTGGTCATAGGAACGGAGAGCTGGCTTACAGAGGATATAAGTGACAGCGAAGTTTTTCCTCCAGGATATAAAATCTACAGAAGCGATCGAAGCGATAGGACAGGAGGCGGAGTTTTTATAGCAGTTAAATCACATTTACACAGCACCGCCCATGAAATAACTGATAATGAAATAGAAAGCGTATGGTGTACAATTAAACAACGAAACAAAAGGAGTATACATGTTTGCTCTTTTTATAGACCTCCAAACTCCGAAGCTGATATTATTTACCAATTAGAAAATCAAATATCCGCATTTACTTTGAGAGACAGTAAAAGTGTAATCATTATTGGGGGAGATTTTAATCTGCCATCTATAAATTGGGATTCTTACACTGTAAAGCCAAATTCAAGGAATAGGGAAATCAGCGAGATCTTACTCAACACACTTACTAAGCACTCACTCGCCCAAGTAGTTGACAAGCCTACGAGAGGAAATAAAATATTAGACCTTTTTGCAGTAAGCCATCCTAGGTTGATAAAACAACTCGATATTATTGATGGCATAAGTGATCACAGAGTAATTTTTGCAGCCTTAAAACTTGAAGTAGAGTCAGCTGTAAAACCGAAACGCAATATTTATTTATTTGATAAATGCAACTTCATAAAATTTGGCGAGATGCTTAATGATTCGTACACTGACTTCGTAGCTAAAACAGAGGACAAAAGCACTGATGCATCATGGAAATATTTCTTAGAAATTCTACGCCAGGGAATCAACGAATATATTCCGCGAAAATTGAAATGTGATAGTAAAGAACCTCGCTGGTATAACAATGATGTTAGGAGGGACCTTAAGAGACAGAGAAAACTGTACAACTTATTCAAAAAGTCTACTACGTTAGGTGACAAATCGAAGGAACTTGAAGCAAAAGAAAGTTACGCTGCACAACGCTCAAAAACCAAGAAATCAATGCGTACTGCATTGCGAAATTTCAAGAAAAAAGTACTTGGTGAATTACTCGAAGAAAATCCGAAATCTTTTTGGTCATATGCGAGAGAGCTTCAGGGAAAATCTTCAACCGTAGATTCGTTATTTGATAAAGATGGCAAACTTGTCACCGATAATATTGACAAAGCTAACACGTTAAATTCCCACTTCGAAAGTGTATACACTACAGACGATACTCCATGTTATTTCGACATTTCATTCACTGAGGAACCGATGAAAGAAATCATTATTCAATGTGATGGGATAACTAAACAGCTACAGTCGATCAAACTTTAGTAAATCTCCGGGTCCGGAGGGAATACCCGCGCGTGTCCTCAAGGAATTAGCGCCACAGATCGCACCATTCTTAGACATAATATTCAAGAAGTCATTGTCTGAAGGAAAGATACCAATAGACTGGAAAATTGCAAACGTTACACCGATATTCAAAAAGGGAAACAGACATGACCCAGGGAACTATCGACCAATTTCATTAACGTCTATTATAGGCAAGATACTCGAACATATCGTCGTTAGCAATATCATGACGTTCCTGGACAGTCGTAACTTCCTTCATGGCTGTCAGCACGGCTTTCGGAAAGGTAGATCATGTGAAACACAGCTCGCGCTCTTTCTTCATGACGTTCTCAAATCTGGTGAATCGAAAATACAAGTGGACGCATTATTCCTAGATTTTAAGAAAGCTTTCGACACGGTACCTCACAACAAACTTTTATACAAATTACAGTCATGCGGCCTAAACGAAACAGTAGTAAACTGGATACGCGACTTTCTGAGTGATCGTAAGCAAAAAGTAGTTCTTGACGGAATTAGCTCTGATGCAGTTAAAGTGACATCAGGTGTCCCACAAGGAAGCGTAATCGGCCCCCTTTTGTTCATTATATACATAAATGACCTATGCTCTCGAATTAGCAGTAAAATACGTTTATTTGCTGATGACGCTGTCATCTATCGCGAAATTAATGATCACTCTGACTTTGAAATTCTATCATCGGATTTAAACAACGTTCATGTGTGGAGCCAAGAGTGGGGACTCGAACTTAATCTGAGCAAATGTGCGGCGGTACATTTCTTGCGGAGGTCGTCCAACTATCCCCGTGTATATGCTGTGGATGGCGTTAAGATAAAGGCGACAGATGAAGTTAAGTATCTGGGAGTTACGATAACCTCAAACCTATGGTGGGGAACACATATAAGAAATATTTGTGGCAGAGCTCTGAAGAAGCTAGGATTCGTCAAGCGTATTGTGGGAAGATTCTCAGATGGAAAAGTAAAAGAGAGGTGCTATTTCGCACTCGTCCGGCCACACCTTGAATATGCAGCAAGCATATGGGATCCGGTGCAGAAAGAATTAATTCGGGAACTTAATAAAATACAAAGGAAAGCTGCGCGATTCGTCAAAAACTGTTACGGGCGTACAGACAGCGTTACGCAGATGTTAAACGAATTAGGCTGGGAGCCGCTAGAGACTCGGAGGCTGCGCGCTAGGCTTAGATTACTTGAGCAATTGAGAATAGATATCTTTCAGAGCGACACGGAGAACATCATATTAGAACCCCACTATATTTCCAGGTCCGACAGAAACGATAAATTAAGAGAGATATTTTGCCGAACGGATAGGTATGGGAATTCGTTTTTCCCCCGAACAATAAGGGACTTTAATAAATGCAAGGCGTAATTTCATAGAGCGTTTCCTTTTTATATGTAAACGGCTGGTGTCCTAACACCCCCCGCCACACGCCTATTGAGGCGGCTTGCGGGGTAGTATGTAGATGTAGATGAACAATGAACCAGGATCAAGAACCCTTTGAATGAAAAACATCTCATCTTATGCCGGGATTCGAAACCAGGCACTCTGCATAGAAGGTCACTGATACAGCCAACTCGCCAACGTAATTTACTGTTACTATTATACAATTCTATGCCCGAACACATGCTGTATGCATTCATACTAAATACTCTTGTTTTTAGCTGGAGCATAGATTTTTTAACGGAATCTGAGGCTCTTTATGCGAAAAAATATGATTTTTGATTGGGGTCACCTTTGGAATCTCTGAAAAAAAAAATGTGAAACGATGTCTTCCTTGAAAAAGAAGCATGATTGCCCATCCTGTGTGTAGGATATGCCTGAGGACCCAAACCATTTCAATTCCCTTTTGCAGTGTTTAATATCCGTGCATTGAAATGAGATGAACTCAGGGAAGAGGAGTGACTGGAAAACAACCAAGATTTGTACATGGAGAATTTGTGAGGATTCAATTTCGGAGGGAAGTCATAATTGATATTATGCCTATTCGAATTGATGACCACTGATGGTGATGTAAGGAGCGATTGAGGCTCACTATGATTGGTCTTTAATTTTAGAATGAACATGGCACATTGATTCCTCTACCGTAATTATGGAAGCATCTTTCGAATATTTATTATATACTTGTAAAGAACATTACCTAATTCTTTTGAGACGGTCGGTCAATATTTATGAGAGGAGCAAAAGTTCGATGGAACATAAAAGACTTTTAAAGTAAAAATAACAGAGGAGATAATGATGGTGTGGAAGACGCCAAAAATGTAAAGAGGTTAGCTGAAAACAGAGCAATAATATAGATCTCCGAAGTTTCAAATTTCAGTCGCAAACGACCGCTGAAGGTAATCACCTAAATACTTTTTGTTCGAGATTATCTGAGGTATCTTCAAGAAACGTTCACAGATATTTTTCTGTCTGGAAGATCTTTGCGTGTACATTATGCAAAAAGCTCATATCCCTCGATCAATTTCCTTGCTTATGTAATGGAGTGCATTATTGCTTCTGCAACTCTTTTCAGCCATAAGTCTTTGTTTAATTCTTTTAGGTTCCCCAAATTATCTTAAGAATTAAAGCTATAAATATTTGAGGAAATGAAATTTAAATCCCCCGACTCTGCTTCAAACACATGCAAGTTTTGTATTCAGGTTAAAAGTTTGTAGACAAACGTGATATATCTCCATAAAATGATCGGAATCTCAGAGCAACGTTTGAAGTTGTACTAATCGTACGAAATACTTTCTCAGAGTAATCCATCTGGTATTTGCGTTTTATACGATTCAAATCGGCTAAACCACTTTCTTTTAAGTGCGCAGGAACTGTGCAAATATCTCGTGTGGACACATTCACGTAGACGAGGAAACAATATCGCAGATTGCTTCTCGAAAGCAGCTCGATATTTCTTTTTCAATTTAATCACGGAAAGAGAGATGAAAGACTGATACAAAAATACTTTTGAAAATGGGAATTTAGTACATCTTCTAATCAAGAGAAATAGAACATGTATCATGTAGCACAAAGGGATGGAGTAATCACCTGCACTAGCCTTGCTGCCTTTCTTGCAGCTTGTGCATGTATTTGTCGCCTTCCGTCTAAGAAATAAATGGATCCTTTTATAACTGTACCAACTGGTTTGATGAGTTATACCTACTTTTGACGTATGTCTTTAAAATCAGACCGACTAATGGGGTGCAAGAGGCCTATTCAGTTTGGATTCCACGCGATCGAACCTCGGGAAATCCCTGGATGTGATGTCACAGCAGCGACAAATCTATCTTTAAAATCAGACCGACAAATGGGAGGACGGAAATGAAAATGTATTGTTTGCACGGTGATCCATTCCGACTCTTATTACATTGTGAATAATTATACGATTGAAATAAATGCGTTCTTATTCGACCTGCTATAAGACTGCGATGCGAGTATGGCCTTGAGCAGGTGCAGTACATGCGCAGAGCACGGTTTCACCCGTGGGTGCCCCAGGCAGCTATTTTGGGCCCGGGGCAAATGTTCATCGCATTTGGCACATCTCTCGACTTTGATACGCAAGCACGCTGGTTTTGGTGCCGCTCAAATGTTCTCGTATAAATGCGTCTAGTTGAGGCAAAAAAAAACTGACTTAGTACAATATTTGTTGGTAAAAATTAAAAAAAGATGAAATTTCATGTTAAATATCAGATGTCGGCCCATACTCACCAAACTTTTCTGAGGAAATTCCAGAGAGGACATCTGATAGGGGAGGGTGTTTAGTTAGTTATCGATGATTACCGTTATGTCTGTGGTGTAACGCGTGAGGCAGATTCGGGAATGTCGGAGTTAGCACCCTGGCGACTGCTGAATGTTACCCTCTAAAGCGTATGTATTCACGTGAAAACCACGGCCTGAGTATTCATAAGTTGACGATCGCACGTGTTATGGAGAGCCGTGGACGTGACCCTGTGACTTTAGTGAGCAATTTTTTTCACAACTCTGGCCGCTCATCTTTGATTTTTATCTAATTCTCTAGTGATGTCACTCCCTGACGGTTTCCGTCTTGCTCGGTGGAGAAATATCCATAGGCCTCAAGTTTCCACTCCTCCAATATCGAGAAGGGAGAATGCTGTACGGAATAGGGGAGCCGGCGTGGTTTATATGCCGAGAATAGGACGCGGATTAGTCCTTATCCGAAAGGGGTGGGGTATCACCCATCAGAGTTTCCCCGGGGCGTCCGTCACCGGAAATGAGGTTTATATGTGGGCTCAGGGTTTTCGGAGGCTCGGTAAGGGGAGGGAGAGGGTGAGGAAGGAGAGAGGGTTAAGAAACTCATGTAGTCAGGGGTATGTCTGATGTTGGACTTGGGAGTGGTGAATTTGGTGCGTTGAATTAGAGTACTCGGTTCCCTTAGCTGAGGGTCAGTCTTCAAGTCCGAGAAACAATGAGTCCTCCTGTGGCAAATTTATTCCTTTTTACATTCGTTATACATTTAAAATTCCCGCACGCCGTCATATTATCGAGATTTAAACGGAATTGATGCGATACTATCGCAGTATCTAAATGCTACTTTTTGGCAAAGTAGAGGTCAGTCTGGAAGGATAAGGTGCTTTCCCGGTGAATTATCTTAATAAAATTATCTCGGCTATTCATCTGGGTGACAGGCTCTATGTCGTTCAACGTTTCGAGATCCGACGCGGTCCTAGTCATCAGGGATGCTGATGTAGATGCCTTGATTCGGCTGAAATATATAGACCCAGTTCAGGTGTCTTTTTATTGGATGGAATTTTGGCACCATTGATCATTGTAAATTTTCCCTCATATGCTCGTTGTTTTTCAGAACCGGCAGCCAAGTATTGCTTAGCACTATGAAAAAATCGAGCATAAGAAGAAAAATACGCGCCAAAATGGTCAATGGCTCCAAAGTTTCATCCAATCAAGACACCTGAATTGGAACTGGAATTATATATTATAGCCAAAGTCAAAGAATCTACATCAGCATCGCTGATGACGAGGGCCTCGTCGGACCTCGAAACCTTGGACGAAATAGAACCTGTCACCCAGATGAAGATACGAGAAGATTTTATTTAAAAGGCATTCATGGTACAAACCGCGGTCAATATCTACCACTGTTGACCCCTACTGCCATAAAAGTCCGAGCTTACACATTGAAGTACCACTTGCAAGAGATGCCTAAGGCTACCTATTGCCATGGAAATAACTCCCATGTGTAAAGCCACCTTTACCCTGTGATGTTGTTAAAGTATTGAATGTCATGGTACATTTATCGCAGCATCGCTCTACCACGACACGCTCGAAAGTTAAAGGCCGTTTTACTCGAGGCATCTAACTGCACAGACGATGTATGGATGGATATACTGTGCAAACTGCACCGTGTTAACCGGTGACTTGCTAGAATGACTGCGCAATTGCACGGACAGAAGAAAATAACCCCGTCTCGAAATCGAATCTAGCATTCTCGCTATTTCTTTACATCTAACTGTGCAATTAAGGTGGCTGGAACGTTAATCTGTGGTCTTTAAGAGCATATTTTAATAATTGCTTAAGTAAGAAGAAAAAAATCTAGGTCCACTTTTCATGTAAGCGCTTTTATTCTTATTAAACCAAACGCGGGAAAATTCGTGCAGAGACTGATTATGCTTCCAATAACGAGAGCGTGCTTAAAGCTTTAAATCACTTTTAATGACCAAATCAAATTATAGAACACTGAAAAATCCCTTTATTAACCTTGGAGACGCGTCTGAGGAACTTTTGTCTCGCTCCCCACCAAAATGAACGTAACAAGACGCCAGACGCAGAACCCTTTGAACCCATGACCCTTTAAACGGCTTCACCTCTGAAATTGAATGCACAAGTAGTTTCCCTGACACCCGCCAACCACAACGATACTCCTTCGATAGTGAAATTAATAACCCTTACACTCGTCAAATCCTCCAACAATGAAATTAATAAACCCTTACACACGTCAGCTCATCCAACAACAAAATTAATAAACCCTTTTACACGTCAAGTACTCTGACAATAAGATGGACAAATCAATGATTCCATTTTCACATATCTTCCAAAAGTTTCTTTTATGAGGACGATCTGAGAATTGTCTCGTCTCACCGGGACAAGAAACACAAAACTTGGTGTTCACACAGAATTGAACATTCGAAGAGGGGAAGTAAGAGGGGGACAGGACAGCAAACCAAATGAATGGGTTTATCTTTCCACTGGCGATCGACTTCAGTCATGGAGGAGAGTAATTGGGGGGAAAGGCACGTGGCAAGAGGAACCCTTGCTACTTTTTTTCTTCCCGGGGGGAGATGACCTGGAATCCAGTGCGGAGCAAGTAGGCAGGCGACGCGACGGCGGCGATTATTATCTTGGGCTCGTGGCGACCCGTCGTTCTCCTTCGATCCACATTATCTCTGATCCTTGGAATGAATATCCTCCGTTTCATTACTCCGAACTCTCTCTCCTGTGGACTCAGTTGCACGTTCCTGACAATTCTGCAGCTTGTCATTCTCTCTCCCATCAGTCCTCAAGTCCTCAGTTCAACCGTCCTCCCCTTGACAGTTCAGTCATCTCGCTCTTTAGTCCTCTCCAATCTTCTCGTTCACGCTGGCGTCGACGGTTATATGTCTCGCGATTCCTACCCATAGGGCCACACGGGGAGTCGTCTACTAATTCTAACAGCTGACTGTCGTCCGTGTATCCTCAGACGTGGGCGATAGAAACCCACCGCTCTCACCTCACTTCACTTAAAACGCACTCACTCACTCATTCTGGGTCATTTACATGGTGAGCAATGCTCACACAAGTCCAAAGGTAATATCACAAAACAATACATGACAAAAAAAAGGAAAACACATCGAAGAAAATACGCCTCTGTGAACAAACATACATAAACCAGTCTCCGCCGAAAGAACAATGTAGGCGCGCAGTCGACAATAAAAAAAAACAACAAAGCACACGTGGTGGAGCTGTGGATTACCACAGTAAATGTATAGTTACGTAAGTTCACCACAAGTGAATAGACCATGCTATCATCGAATATTTTTGAAAATTATAACCCAAGATGTTAACTTAAGAGTTAAAAAAATTATAACAAACCAAATAAACGGTCAGCTGGTGAGCATGTAAAACCACAAGAGTTTGAAGAGGCTGTCTTCCAGTATTGCAAGGTCATTTAGCATTAATCATTGAAATTATGTCGTTCATGAGAACACTGGAGTTCACGCAAAGAATACAGAGCGTGTATGGGGATCAGAAAAGAGGAGAAATTTGCGTCACCGAAGAACGGCACGACACCACCTTGAGACCTATCTGTCCGAGTTCATGTGAAGAAAGCAACTCGACCTGCGAACACCTGGATCCGCCCCTTCGACGCTATCTTGTGGGCTATTGCCGCATTTATACCACCTGAACAATAGCATAAATACATATATTCAGTAGAAATAAAAAATATCGCGAGAAATAATTAGTGTTAATTTTTACACATATGTGTTGGTGAAAAATTAAAACGCAATTACTAAGTGGGTGATAGATAGCCCACAAGTACCTGGCTTTCTTAATAAATAAGTTGCTTGTCAATTAGTTATCGCATTTCTCATTCTTTCGTTTTGGTATAGCATGTCACATTAACATTTGATGTAATAGTTTGATTTGAAAGCATTATATAACATCTCCTGTCGCCCTATCGGTGTCGCCCTATGATATTGAAGATGTGCCGCATGTCGCGGTCGGTATATCGCTGTATGGCTCAGCCATATTGCGCTGAAAGTGGAAGATGCGAAAAAGGTTGCAGGGTTTGAAGAAGGATCCAATAGAGCGCTACTCTCGGTGGAACTGGTTGGCCATATTTGAGGGAGCAATATCTGGTGGGCGAGAGGTTATATGGGATGGAGGCGGACAGGGGACGGCGGGGGATGAACTCAAGGTACTAGAGGGGACGAGGAATACAGAGGGAGAATTTTTTTCGGTCAAGTAGAGATCGGAAGAAAGTTTCTCGTAGATATGAAGGAGAGAGGTTAGAGGAAATATTGATTGATCGGTGGAGGCCCATCTGTGCTTCCGCGATAAACAGTGCAATCAATAATGCTGCGCTTATGTTTACGTCGCCTCAACGTCTGAGAGGAGGCGAGAATTCGGAAAGTAATTTCTCGAAAACTGGTGGCTGACGATGAGTAATGACGTTTTTGGGAAGTCTCATGTTTAACATTCAGTTTAGTTCATTCAATTCACTATGTAACTCCTTAGTTATAGAGTGAATTTAATTTTTCAATTAATTAAAGCAAGATTCCATCTCAGGCGCTACTTATAGAATTGTTTCGTTGCGTAAAGGTGAAAATATCACATTGCAATCCCATAAAGATTTATTTCAAGAATAAAATATATATTTTAAGATAAATATTTGTGGAATTTCAAAATGATATCTTCATATTTTCTAAGTTAATTAAATCCAATGCATACTTTGAAAATTATTCTTGGAATATTTATCTTCGTCTAAATATCCTTAGATTCTTCTCTTGTTACAGTTACCTTATAAGTAGATCTCAACATAGTAACTAGGTAATAGTTTCTTTTGGCCTAAATACGGTCATTTTTAATTGCTCCACAACCAAAATTAGTTTTATATGGTTCCATTGCATTTCTTATTCGGCCATATTGTTATAAATTAATGCCTATGAAACCTTAACATATTACTTCACTTCATCTACATCTACATCTACATACTACCCCGCAAGCCGCCTCAATAGGCGTGTGGCGGGGGGTGTTAGGACACCAGCCGTTTACATATAAAAAGGAAACGCTCTATGAAATTACGCCTTGCATTTATTAAAGTCCCTTATTGTTCGGGGGAAAAACGAATTCCCATACCTATCCGTTCGGCAAAATATCTCTCTTAATTTATCGTTTCTGTCGGACCTGGAAATATAGTGGGGTTCTAATATGATGTTCTCCGTGTCGCTCTGAAAGATATCTATTCTCAATTGCTCAAGTAATCTAAGCCTAGCGCGCAGCCTCCGAGTCTCTAGCGGCTCCCAGCCTAATTCGTTTAACATCTGCGTAACGCTGTCTGTACGCCCGTAACAGTTTTTGACGAATCGCGCAGCTTTCCTTTGTATTTTATTAAGTTCCCGAATTAATTCTTTCTGCACCGGATCCCATATGCTTGCTGCATATTCAAGGTGTGGCCGGACGAGTGCGAAATAGCACCTCTCTTTTACTTTTCCATCTGAGAATCTTCCCACAATACGCTTGACGAATCCTAGCTTCTTCAGAGCTCTGCCACAAATATTTCTTATATGTGTTCCCCACCATAGGTTTGAGGTTATCGTAACTCCCAGATACTTAACTTCATCTGTCGCCTTTATCTTAACGCCATCCACAGCATATACACGGGGATAGTTGGACGACCTCCGCAAGAAATGTACCGCCGCACATTTGCTCAGATTAAGTTCGAGTCCCCACTCTTGGCTCCACACATGAACGTTGTTTAAATCCGATGATAGAATTTCAAAGTCAGAGTGATCATTAATTTCGCGATAGATGACAGCGTCATCAGCAAATAAACGTATTTTACTGCTAATTCGAGAGCATAGGTCATTTATGTATATAATGAACAAAAGGGGGCCGATTACGCTTCCTTGTGGGACACCTGATGTCACTTTAACTGCATCAGAGCTAATTCCGTCAAGAACTACTTTTTGCTTACGATCACTCAGAAAGTCGCGTATCCAGTTTACTACTGTTTCGTTTAGGCCGCATGACTGTAATTTGTATAAAAGTTTGTTGTGAGGTACCGTGTCGAAAGCTTTCTTAAAATCTAGGAATAATGCGTCCACTTGTGTTTTCGATTCACCAGATTTGAGAACGTCATGAAGAAAGAGCGCGAGCTGTGTTTCACATGATCTACCTTTCCGAAAGCCGTGCTGACAGCCATGAAGGAAGTTACGACTGTCCAGGAACGTCATGATATTGCTAACGACGATATGTTCGAGTATCTTGCCTATAATAGACGTTAATGAAATTGGTCGATAGTTCCCTGGGTCATGTCTGTTTCCCTTTTTGAATATCGGTGTAACGTTTGCAATTTTCCAGTCTATTGGTATCTTTCCTTCAGACAATGACTTCTTGAATATTATGTCTAAGAACGGTGCGATCTGTGGCGCTAATTCCTTGAGGACACGCGCGGGTATTCCCTCCGGACCCGGAGATTTACTATTTTTGATCGACTGTAGCTGTTTAGTTATCCCATCACATTGAATAGTGATTTCTTTCATCGGTTCCTCAGTGAATGAAATGTCGAAATAACATGGAGTATCGTCTGTAGTGTATACACTTTCGAAGTGGGAATTTAATGTGTTATATTTGATCATAAACCTTACACACACTTGATCATGTGTGTAAGGTTTTTACTAATAAAAAAGATTTATTTTCAATGAGAATTGTGACAACATTTGAAAATCACAACTGAAGATAGGCCACCACTCATGTCACGACCCCTTTCACCATATTTTTGAGCGATTATAATCTTAATTTTTAATTAGTCAGTTTTCTAAAAAATGCAGTATGGGGCCCAGAAGGAACTTGGTAATGAAGAGGAGATGTGATGGAAGCGTTGTTTTGTTTGTTTTCAAAATATGGATGCGAAAAATGTGATTTACCTCAAAGATTTGAGTGGGATTTGAGTGGGAATAGATTTATCATTGGCGAAAAAACAGTTTTGCACACATTTAAAGGAAGTTCCTTCCTTGAGAGTTAAGCAAAGTTGATGTGTCATTTCACGCCAAGTTACGCCTCCTGTGGAATTCGTTCATAGTTTTAGGAAAACCCCGGTAACGTGACAATCAGGGACTCATAATTAGTAGGTAGGTACGTAATATTTGACAAACGCTGTGGTTAAAAATAGAGGATTTCACTCTTAAATAAAGTAATGTTTAAAGCGACTACGGCTTTATAATCATCTGGCTTGGAGGTAAACTGGCGGTAACATTGGGCGCGAGAATCTCCCAATGACCAGGGGGGGGGGGGAAATTGAAGCAAAACACTATCTGCATCTATTTAATACCGTGCAAGTCACTATCTGGGTGTTTGGCACGGGGTGATTCCACACCAGGCGTGCAACACTCATCCCAATGTTCACCATTAAACCTTTCACGCTCCCCCAGACCCAAGGTGATGACCAAATATTGTCTTTATTGAGCATAGTATTACATTAAATGTTGGGGTTCCTGAACATTTTACTCCAAAGTAGTACATTAACTTTGTTCTAATTATAGAAAGTAATTTTTAATTATTTAAATTTTTAGGTGCATGTATAAAACAACATTCTCTTTTCTTCTTATTATCTTCCAGTTTCTTATTTTCTTGCTTTACAGGTTTGTTTTTTCTTCTTCCTCTAGCTTTACAATATGGTCGTCTTATTTTATCGTGTCTCTTCTCTTCGTTTTGGTTGATTCCTCCCGTTTCATTGATTATTATCACCACTACTATAAAATTATGGCTACTATAGGATACTTATTCATGCTATAACACTATTAATTGGCATGTGTGGCCACCTCATCTGCACTTGAGATAAATGTCGAAATAAAGTTTTGTTCAATTCCTTATACATTTTGCATTTATAGCAAAATGAACTTATTTATACATAAGGTTACTTTAATCCGATTGTGTAGATCGATTACCTTAGGCTTTTCAATCAACCATTCATTTTTGTGAAAATATACCATGCTCAATGTCCTTAGTTATTTCACTGAGATCTGGTTCTGTCTTATCTGCTTTGTGTGAACTTCAGGGTGACGTAGCAATTACTTTAACTTGATGCTAACTCAGAGTTTAGGTTTTTTATATTACGGCCTATTGAATAATCTCTGTATGAAAACCAAAGTCCATACATTCTCCCATTGATAACGCTCCCTTCAACTAACCAACATTCTGCCGTAATATACAAAACCCAAAATATCAGTAACCTCAAGTTAACGAAAAGGGTACTTCATCTTGCGGTTAAAGATAACCAGTAATTATAAACGCGGGCCAACGTCAGCCAGGCGGTCAGTTAACGTGACCGTTAATTATGGGAGAACATGTCAACATCGATTTCCATACCGAGAAAATATTTAAGTCGGCAGCCTAGTCATAAAATAGTTTTGTGCTCACTTTAACCGGATAAAATAAACCTCATAACCCCAGGTTTATCTTAAAGTCTTTGAATACGGCTGTATGGATTGGCATCCCAGAGGACGAGAGTCCGGTGGAATTGGATTTCGGAAGGGGGGCCTTACATATCCGGTTGCCGGAGAGCCGAGTCTTACGCAGTAGCACCGTAGAGAATTATTTATCTCATCATCTATGATGTAGAGATATATAATTTCCGGCTCTGTGCGAAGAGTCTGCCAGATGAATGAGAGCGCTGAAACACTCTTAAGCAAGAATATCCCCTCCAAAAATCCTTCGCTCTCGAGCGGAAAAATTATAGCTACCGCAAAAGTTCCTGGCGCTGACCTTCACGGTAGGGAGGAGAGGTTGAAGTAGAGGGGGGTGAGGAGAAAGGACGGGGGGAAGATAGGGAGGCAACGACAGGGAGTGAGATCGGGAAACGAAACTACCTCGCGAAAATGCCCTCAAGCGCACTTACGCAAGGAACTTATTAAAAATTACCAATCGCAATGGCTTCACCAGAGCCCCTATCTTGAGGTCTCATTGTGAGATGGATCGATACCACGTCGATACGGGATAGCAGGTAGCGGTGTGTCATCCCACTTCTCGAAGCGCTTTTGTTGCGAAATTAGAAAGATTTTCAGACACTTCGCGCTAAACAACCTTCCTCCTCCGTTTCGCAGGATTTTGAATGTTGCTTAGCCTATGTCCCGAAATCGTCCACTGCGTAGCGCCAGGAGCGTTTGCTAGAGCCAGTCCGAAAATTTACTCGCTGGGATAAACTGTTGATTCATCCACTTAATAAAAGACCCGGGAAAATATCCTTTAATGAGTTAAATTCCTCTAAAATATATGGGAAATTTTAAAATTATAATCCTCCAAGAATTAACCGTATACGAAATGTTGCAAAGAGAAATTTCGAAGAAGAATTTTAGTTTTTTTTTCAATTTTACTAAAATGATCTGATTTCACTAAACCTTTTATGCACGTTCGATTTTTAATTCCTCCCGAATGCATAATTTTCAGGAATAAACTTTAATGAAGGGAAGTTCCCAATGTATCTAGTGCGCTAATCACTTTGCACTACAACAGCGTACTTGCCTCCTATTCGTTACGGACCATGCGCACTGCGCAGAGCACTTCAAAATAGATCGGAAGCAGAATGTTAGATCGGGAGTGTGTGAGACTCATGTGTGCCAAACAATAAAATAACTTCCATAATCGCATCCGTGATTGTTATTTTTGTGTTCATTTTCAGTAAAGGTGTCAAACTTGGACAGTTACCGAGCGATAAGAAGCCTACCTTTATAAGCATGTTGTTCGAATGAATTCGTTGGTTATTAACAAAATGATGCTTATCTAGCCTATCTAGATTAGATGCCTATCTAGACTCGATGCCTATCGTCCACATACTTTCACACTTAATGCTCTGGATTCCATTTACCGATGAAATAAGTTTGAATAATTTTAGGCGATATTCAAATTTTACATTGGTGCTATTCAAGGTGTTGAAGATAGCACAGATTAGAGCACAGAAGCGCACTTCAAGCGCACTTCAGCGCACACGAACAACGATGAATGGAACGACGTGCGCAGCGTAACTTTTGGCAAACTACCGGTATGTAGCATGTTTTAGGTTCAAAATAGTCACGGCTGACTATCTAGCCGTCTGACCGTCTGAGCCGTGACTATCTGAATCTAGCCGTGAATATTTTGAACTTGAAAAATGCTACATACCGGTAGTTTGCCAAAAGTTACGCCTGCGCGCGTCGTTCCATTCATCGTTGTTCGTGTGCACTGAAGTGCGCTTGTGTGTTCTGATCTGCGCTATCTTCAACACCTTGAATAGCACCAATGTAACATTTGAATATCGCCTTAAATTATTCAAACTTATTTCATCGATAAAATGGAATCCAGAGCAGTAGGTGCGGAAGTATGTAGACAATAGACATCGAGTCGTGTTGCATCGGATTTGGCCACATTTATACTATAATAAAAACAGGGTCTTCGAGCTGAAGTTAGTGATGTGTGAAATGTGGCAACATTTGATCTAATATCACTCGAAACTTACCCTTCAAAATGCTGCATTATCGACTCTCAGTTTGTTCCAATTTTACCCGTTTAGGCGTTCTGATCTAATTCTGTCCAGAACTAAGCAAAACTGTAAAATGGTATTGGAAACGGAACCCTTCTCGTACGTAAAATCCTGCAGCGTTCCTTCATTCATCCATTATTCGCGACCCCGTTTGGCCTGAAGGTAAAGTCGCAAGCTGTAGGCAATTTGCTGGTGGCAGTGTTGACGTGCGCCTCTCGCGTTGCTTTCCATTGCTTTATTGTTTTCGTGGGTAATTAGCCAAGTTCGCCGATCGAGTACTCACGTTTTCCTCCTCGCCAGCCTCTTACTCCTCGGAATCACTCCACCAGCGAGCGACCTACATCACGAGTGAGCGGGAAATCAATTGTTACGATGCGCGAGCCCCTTTGCTTGCGTTCAAATGGTTTAATGAAGTTTTCATGCGCGCGTTAAACAACGAGCTCTCTGCTAAAGCGATGTGAACGCCATTGTCACAAGTTTGCCATTCAACAATGAGCCATTGTCGGTTGTTTTTCCTTTGTCGTATTCGCTCCCTAGATTTTGAATTAAAACCCATTTGACCATTTTCGCCAACAGAAGGCCCAAACTCTACCTCTAAAAACCTTATGGTGCAAATTAAATGCACTTCAAATGGTAGTGAATGAGAACACAATGGCGTTTTGAGTACCTAAGTGCTTTCTGCAAGGTTACGATGCTGGAGCCATATTTAAGTCGGCAGGTAAACAGTTTACACAGACTCTTTTATTGAATTGTATATATCACTTTATTTTGCTATGGAAAATTTGAAGGCACTGTGGGTGGTTTAAGGAGGCGCAATAGATAATGGCTGGTAGAA
The DNA here is from genome assembly GCA_963573305.1 of Pyrrhosoma nymphula. Classification (NCBI taxonomy): domain Eukaryota; kingdom Metazoa; phylum Arthropoda; class Insecta; order Odonata; family Coenagrionidae; genus Pyrrhosoma; species Pyrrhosoma nymphula. Next base: position 63,062,337 of record OY754330.1, on the reverse strand, counting down.
GGCAGTGCGGGGTCGAGGGTGAGAGCTGATATTTTTGATGGATTTGAGATGAGGGAGAAAATTTACGGTTGATAAGTTAAATGGTGTTTGGCCGAACAAGTTTGACGAAAAAAATCAAAAGCTGAAAAGTATCATTCCTTTCCACGACAATCTAACATCAACCGTTGCAATACCAGAGATTATAAAGGTGCTGTACTATATCCTGTGTGTACTTGACCGTATCAGTGAAGGCGTGGCGGAGCAGCTTGTTGAAACGTTGAAAATAAAACAATGGACTGGTAAAGTCTGACGTCATATCCACTGGTTGCCATGGTGATCGCCATCTTTCTTTCCACACAAATCTGAGTTACAGCAGTTTCTGCTGTAAGGAAAGAATGAATGGATGATTTCTGTTTTCTACTCGTATGGTTGTGTTAAGCACTCTTTTCACTGTAGATAGTCGCTTTAGGGTGTCAGCTACTCTCTTCATTTTTTATTTACCTCGTGACCAATGTTGAAGTATAAAACGCATTCGTGTGACTGCAGCCTACGATGTCGTGTGCGGTGGTCATACATTTATCTATTGTTTCTGAAATTGGCTTGCAAATACGTAATGCGGATTTAATTTATTGTTGTACTAGCTTAAAGAAAACTCTGCCACACCTAGTGCTTCCTCTAAATGCATGCTGTGTACTTACATATGGTCCCAAGTGGTATTTGCTATATTTTGTTCTGTATAATGCCAAAATTTGCCAATCAACCATATTTTCAATGGTAAACGTATATTCTGAGTAGCAAAAGTGAAGTTTTTATGTATTACGTATGGAACTCGGAGATTCATCGTATTTTTCTGTCGATAAACTCGACCTGGTATAGGCAGCATATTTTTAACTAAGCTATGCATAGGCTGGCATTTTTGACCCTGCCCGCTTTGGATACTTCTAGTGGAAATTCAATGATCGCGTCATATCAACAAAATGGTTACGTGTTCATGTAAGATTGCAAACAATTTTTATTTAATTTGGCTGTTGGAGAAATATTGACCCGAAGAGAATAGGTATTGTACAACACTGCATAGGTGTAATGCTTTCATAGATTCAATCATCTCATTGTCATAAAAAAATCGTGTACCACACCTTAGTCATGGTCTTCACAATATTGTTGCAGATTATTTTAATTTTAATACAAATCGATGGGATGACTAAATAATAATACTATTATTTGATAACAACTACTATCGCCGCAAAAAAGGTAGAACGCTGGACTTTAAACATTCGTACGAAATTCTGTCGGAGCTCCAAAGAGCCGTGTAATATATCGTTTTACTCCTTGTTTATTAAACTACAAAATGCATTCACTGAATAGTGTGTAAGTGTAAAAGTTTAGCTCCCACGGTCGAAAGAGTGAAGAAAAACACGCGAAAAACTAGGAAACGGCTTAGTGATACTCCTGGCCGCGCGTGACTCAAATCACATTGCCAAGACCCCTCTAGTGGGACCTCTGTCCAGCGCTAATTGGACAAGGATTGGGAAAAGGCTCTAGGTGTTTTATATATTTTTAACTTTATGTGGATAGATTTATATTGAATATTTCGCAATTAAATATTAAATTCAGTCTCAGAAGTTACAAACTTTAATTCAGTTCGTGGCAACAATACAATCCATAAAATCAATAAACTTCTAACACATAAACAAACAGTATTTTGCTGAATTAAAGTGTGTAATTTCTGAGACTGAATTTAATATCTAATTGCGAAATATTCAATATAAATCCATCCACATAAAGTTAAAAATATATAAAACACCTAGAGCCTTTTCCCAATCCTTGTCCAATCAGCGCTTGACAGAGGTCCCACTAGTGGGGTCTTGGCAATGAGATTTGAGTCACGCGCGGCCAGGAGTATCACTATTGCTAACTGAGCAAAATGGTAGTGAGCATTGCCGCGGGGCGATTTTCTTCTTTGTCGTTTATTTTAAGTAATGGGAAGAATATAAATATTTCCTTACATGAGAAGTTTTGCAATATTTTTTCCATAAAGCATGCGTAATTTCGATATTCATATACTTTTCCACACCTTGGAAATTGAAATCTAGCTTTTGGCCATTTAAAAAATCAAAGAATGGGTAAAATAAAATTTTAAAAGAATATTTGTAGTGCGGAGATGTCTTCCTCTTCGTAAAAAAAATGAAGTGAACCAATTAAATATTTTGGCCATGACGAGATGAAGAAGACGACCGTTTTGCCGTTCTCCTAGTTTTTCGCGTGTTTTTCTTCACTCTTTCGACCGTGGGAGCTTAACTTTTACACTTACACACTATTCAGTGAATGCATTTTGTATTCTAATAAACAAGGAGTAAAACGATATATTACACGGCTCTTTGGAGCTCCGACAGAATTTCGTACGAATGCTTAAAGTGCAGCGTTCTACCTTTTTTGCGGCGATAGTAGTTGACTCTTGCTTACTTCACTATCGTGCATGATCGTGCATAACAAGGTTAATTGAAGTTACTAAATATCTAAGATAAGATGTTATTCTTTCCTGGTGAATGATGCTTGTAGAATTTTTTCGGTGCTGTTTACCAATTTAACCCGGTGGAATTCCCGAGAAAATGTTACAAGCATACTAAACATCTCGTTGCATAGCGCGGCAAGTGACTAGTTTACCATCTATGTAACTATACCGAAAAACTCTAGTTTAGTATCGTAATTTTATGAGAAGTTCCATGTATCTCGTCATGGAATAGTTCAAAATGTTAATCGCAACAAATTCCGCATGATTGAGTTATCGCAGGTCCGTAGAGTAGCTAATAACGCACGTTTAATTAGTACAAATTTATAGCCGTAGTTAAGAATCATTCGACAGAGACACTTTTACGGTACAATTTGTAACTATTAGCTAAGCCTTCTGGAGAACATGGCGGTGCTGCGGAAATTTTATGTTTTGAAAGCAAGATCTCGTAGTTTAAAACGGCTAATGATGCCAAATAAAAACAGAAATAATTGACGCCATGCGTAATGATGTCATTTCAGTTAAAATTAATAATAACATGTATCTCTATGAGAGGAAGAAAATGATTAACTGTCGAAGTTCAGATTTTTAATGCTAATAGATAGGCCGTCTGAATTTGTTTGGAAAATGAAGCAGTTGACTAGCAATTGGCTGACGTCACGACTTTTCCAGTCCACTGGTACTTTAAAAAGGATGTTTATCGCTAAATACGGGACTGCAATCGATATATCCTGACGTGATGGAAACGGGCAAAGGCGTTCCCGAAGTTTACGGATTGTGATGCATGATGATGCAGTGGAGCATGTTACGATGACCGGTTGTTGACTGCGCTGTCTGCGGACGATGAGTGAACCTTGTCAAAGTCTAACTTTTTCGACACACTTCGTCAATGGTAGCCAATCAGAGGAGAATTTTTTTCAATGTTCACATAATTACTTCTTTTTTGCTTGGGGTATTCTGCTCATACTGTGTTTCTTGCTTATCGATAATGAAGAAGTGATACGAAGAGCAGGAGAGAAAAGAAGCATGATGAAAACCCTCCGAAGAATGAGAAACAAGCTTACTGGACACATTTTGCGACACAACAGCCTAATGAAAAAAATATCGGAAGGAAGAATAAATGGAAAAAAAATCAGAGGAAGATAAAAAATAGAAAACATTAAGCAAATCATGAAGCACGTCAAAGTAATGATGTAGGAATGATGTGGATGTCAGAGTGGAGAGTGGAGAGAGGAAGGAAAAAAACAGTCTTCGGATTGATGACTACTGATGATGACACAATTAAATTTCCAGATTGTCCTCCTCACTTTTTAACATTTCAATGAAACATAATTAACATTCTTAAAGCAATTTTTGTCGCTATTATGTCGGGTAGTTATATTTTCATTATAAATCACGAAAATAAATAGCTACTTAGCAACCGTTTAGAACGCCGCCGTTTGCGAAAATAATGTACAATTGGCACTGATACTCCCGTCACACGCAATATACTCCTCGTTGACGGGAGGACAACGGAAAACTGAACGTCACAATCCTTTTTCGTCATGTCAGGAAAGGTCTATCGTAATCCCGCCCTAAAACGACGCATTTCGACGCATATGCATCTCCATCAGACAGCTACATATGACTGCACGCGTCGGTTTAAAAATAAAGCCACTTGTTGAAATTACCAATGTTCGCCTAATTATAGTTCTTCATTAACATTGCTGATTTGTTAAACTCTCCACTTTTCTGAACACCTAGGAAAACTAGGCAGCCACCTAGAGTCCCAACCTCAGAGGGGGTCCCAGGTAGGGAACAAAATAGCATTACACATTGAGGACTCAGGACACGGATTATAATTTCAACTTTTCCGAACGAATTATAAAATAATAAACCGCAGTACTTAATTAAAAAGAAAATAAAAATAATTATAAAATAATTAACACAGAATAATTAATTTAATAAAAAATATAAATGAAGTTTATGTTTTGTTAAATTATCAAAAAGTAGGCTCCGACTCTGCTAGGTATCATAGTCCAGTCCCGTTTTTACTTTCCCTCTTACGTTCGGAGAAGAATATTATCAAGAGAGGATTGTTTATATAATGAAATGGAGTCCATTTTTCTTCTTCTTGCTCGAGTTATAATTTTTTATGCTCTCTCATGTTCACAGGTCATTGACAGATAATTACTCTTCCGAGTGCTGTATATTTGAGAATGCTCAAGGGGGTTGGTTGGCGCAACCGTTTGCCGTAAAACCACCGTTGAACTCTTGTCGTGCCCTCTTCTTCTCCGAAATCTCCCTCACTATTTTTTTATTCCCAGCCACGACTCTCTTGCACCCTGCTTAAAAAGTAATTTCTTTGCTGTGCCAACGGGAGGGGGGACGGTAAACAAATGCATATCTCCAGTCGCCATCAGCCAGAAGGGGTTCGTGACTCCGGCCTGGAAACAAAAAATGAGGAGGAAAGCACTTGTCTTCACCGCTTCCATTTCTCGTGAAAGCAGTCCCAGGGCCCTGGAAGTCTCTTTTATCTCTCCTTATCTCTTTCCCTTCCCCTTGTCTAGAGTAACTTCCTCTTACCTTCTCCGTCTCCAACCTATATCTCTTTCTTTTTCTTTTTAAAGGCTTTTGTCTAATTTTGGGCAATCTTTAATTTTATATAATGTTAAATTTATTGTGCTTAAACTTTGTGATGTGTAGTGCTATTGGTTGCGCTAATTTATTTATTTTCTGATGGTTAAAATTTCTACTGACAGTTGTTTAAACAGCTGGAATTATTTTTCAGCATTTTTCATAATGTTCTTTTCTTTTGCGTGAACATTTTACGTCTGTGTTTTATGGTTAAATTACATGTTTATATAGGCATACAAGATAGACAGGTGACACTCACAATTGGAGAATTATAGGTCGCTGAGAGTGAATCAATCGTTAATAAGTGGGCAAAGTACTCTCCTAAGAGAGGGGCCTCTGGAATAAGACTCGACGGCTTCATCCTATATCTCATGTATGTTTTCCTCTCATCTTCATTATTCTCTTCACAAGCGAGTGCCGCAAAGTTCCGCTGCGCCTATATCTTGATCTACCATGTGACAAGGTGTAAAGTAGAGGTAGGGGCTCTTATGACCCGGTTTTTAACATCTTGTAAACGTTGACTGCAAGGTGATGTAGCCTTTTCGTTAAATTTATGTTAAATGGTAGATTGGGTTTTATATGATACATCAGACTGTTAGTTGACGTGAGCCTAATCAATGGGAGAACGTATTAACTTCGGCTTTTGTACCGAAAAAGTATTTAACCAGAGATTATATAACCGGGCCTAAGAGTCTCAATCTCGCCCCACTTAATTAAGGCATTTATCCCTCTGTGCATTTCAGTAGGTATATCTGTTTCCAACCTCTCTCTCCCATCCTTCGTTCTTAACCCTCTCTTCCGGAGGAGGCCAGGAGCCCCCTACTGACTCGAGGAAGGTCGAGACGGTTTTCTGCGCGTCACCATGTTTCATCCTTCTCAATCTTCGCTGTGAGATACGATAGTGCTCTCCTCTGGGGAAACTGATGAAGTAAGAGGACGCGGTCGTTTTGCGAAGTGGTTGGCGTGATGCACCTATACTAGAAAAGAGACTGCCACGTTTTAGCTAAATAAAACTACACAGCGTTAACACGTATTTTCCAAGTATTTCACCCTGTGATTCATGTAAACTTTGCTAATCGAGAAAGTGCGTTTTTTAGAGGAATAGTGGTCTTATAGTGTTGTGTTTAATGAAGATAAAACTCAGCCATTTCGAAGAAACTTACATATGTAATAGAGAAAAGCGAAATTGCCTGATCAAATGTGTCTTTTTAGGGCTTAAATTGACATGGATTTTGTGCAAAAATATGCTCATCGAGGCCTTAAAGGTGTAGCCTCGGTTAAAATAGAGTCGAAACAGACAGTAATTTAATTGAGCAGTAATTTAATTTTTCATTATTTATATTGCAGCTGGATTCAGAAGCCAGTACAATGACATCATTACTTTTCTCCACAGAAAGTGGAAAAAAAGAGATGCAATTTGCCAATTTTCACTGTCAACTCGCTTCGATACACAGTTAACAATAAATTCGTTGTTAATTGCTAGGTTTTTTACCACCCAAGGCATTAATTGAAGGACGTAACTGTCGTGCAATTATACTGATTCACTTCTTGTCTCGCCCTTCACTCAACTACTTAATTTTTGTATAAACAGTAGATATATGAATATTTCTTTCTATTGTGTATTTTTTCGAGATTGGAGAGAGGAATTTTAATCGGTCATTAGTCATGTAAACTTTATAAACTCATTCATTCTTGGTGTTCAGAAATGAGAAAATAATGCTGAAAATTGTACTTCAATTTAATGAACCTAATCACTCTATGCCCGGACACAAAAGTAAGTTAATTTATCAACTAACTGCTAGTGTTGCATTATTTTGGTATGTTTTGGGTGTAATTCTCCGAATTGGAAATAAGTCTGAAAGTGATAATTTATTTACATTATCTCTTCACCTTGCCCTCTTTCCTTAACAATGAGAAGTCTGGAACGCAATTCTATCTCATTTGATGCTTTTAAAACCGTCTGCATTTTTCCCTTTTGTGCTTATCACTTTTTCGAGATCATCAAATTCACCCCTCGTTATCCAAGGCCCATTTAACTGTTGTACCGCCTCTAGCTGTTTTCAGGCAGAGTTGCATATGCTATGCACATAAGCCGGAGTGCCTCCAGTCTACTTCCTGCCTTCTCCCCCCTCGCAGACCCGGCTAAAATTTCCAACCGCAGCCGTTCTTCTAGTCATGAGAAGAGAGAGGGGTGATTATGGAATAGGATCCCACCGACACAACTTGCCCTGGAGGAAAATGGGGTGTAAGTGGAATATAGCTCGTGGCTTAGAGCGTTTTGCTTTTAGGCAAAAATATAATGGAGGGGACGATGTCCTTAAGGTAGTTAGAGCGAGAACACTTCACCTAGAATTTGATGAATTTCACCTCATTCTAAAGAATAAACTAATCTTTCCAATGAAATCAAAATATTAAATTGAAATGGGAATTTCATGGCATTTTATGTGAGAATAGTAAAACATAGGGTAGAAGTAGTATTTTAAAAATCTATAAAAATACTATTTTCGCGAAAAACAGCATATAAGAAGCAAAAACTCTTAGTTAATCGTATAAATATAATATTTTGGCATCATGTTGTATTATTTTTGAGGTTATTAGGAAATAACAGCAATGACTGAAGTTATTCTCAATTTCGCCTCAATAAAGCCGAATTATTATTATTATCATCATAATCTCTCCCAGGGGGTTATGTTTGAAACGCTCAAGATTATTTTGATCATGTAACTAAGGAGTCATGTGGTACAATCACAAAAGTTTCGAGATTTTAGAGTGTTTGAACCATTCGTAAAAATCTCACGCAGTCATTCCGATCGGGTTTTTTCACGAGGATATCGTTGATGGAGCCAAATATCTCGATTATAGTCGCAATAATCAACATGTCAGACGCTCAATCTATCCATCCAAATGTTTCGAACACACCAAAATCTCGTACCGTTCGTTATTGTGCCATGTGACCCCTTAGTTACGTGATCGAAATTATCTCGAGCGGTTATAACACAGCCCACACACAATAATATTGTATGCATATTATATATCTTCCTTGGTTGTGGGTTGAGCGAATGCTGAGGTCGACGGCATTAACTTGCTGGTGGGAGGTATAATCAGCGCATATAATTTTTTTTCAAAGCAAGTTTATTACGTTTTACAAGAATACCGGAGGTACAAGGGAACAATGCAGTTCCACCTGCTCACGCCGCGTCGTCCCTCGCCGACGTCGGTGCTCGCCGGTCAAATATCTGTTCAGGTTTCTCACGCGAGCGGCGTTTATATATACCTTCTCTCCGTCCATCGCATTTCGGGTTGCCATACTATCTATTGCCTGAAATCTTTCAAGGAAAGTGAAGTAGTTTGGTATACAAATTCACCTCCCTTCCACATATCCTGGAGGAGGATTTTGGGATGATATGTAGATGAATTTTATGTTCCTCGATTTAATTTTGTTTGAGAATTCTATTGATGTTTTTGCGATAAATCAAATCTTTCATTTTTCAGCGGTAAATCAATCACCTGATATCTATTTGGGCCTATGGTTGGCCGTGTTTCTGTTTAGCCCGCAAAAAAGAGATCGAGACACTCATCCTTCAGTATCCATCAATCTCTTTTTTGTTCTCTCCCCCTTCCAATGTTTTTCCTATTCCCTCCCTGCGTATGTGAAGATGTAGATCACGTTAGCCATCTTATCCTTTCAAAATATTTTAATTGCTAATGAAGATGTGCACGTTTGGTTAAATTTCTTCCCCTGACACGCAGCATGGAGCTGTTTTGCAGGGTATTACGTAGACGAATGATCAAGTGCTCGGTATGGTGGTTTAGAAGAGGACACTTCTGGAGGTGTGGCAGAATAGATGATTGTGACAGGTAATGGGATGCGAAGCGATGTTGAAGGTTGTGATTGGAGGGAAGATGTTGGTTGAGTGGAGAAGGAGATTAAAGAGAATAGACTTTATGGACGGAATGAAGAGAAGTAGACATATGCTGCGATGAAGAAAGAGAAGTAGTAAGGAAATAGGGGCCTGTGCCCGTAAAAAAACTAGACGATTTTTACTACATTCCACTTAAACCTACCTAACCTATAGATTACTGTCAAAATAACTATTTCAAATGTAGTTCAGAAATTTTACTAGAGCATTATATTGATATTTTTTGGCAAATTTAACCTTTCACTTTGCAGTGGCGAGCCAATCTCTTCGAAAACTTCCTGGCACGTGAATACTTGTGCTTATGTGGAGGAAAGTCTCCCTTCCTATTGGACTCTGCAAATTGCTGTTTCCATGGAAGAGCGCCTAGTTTCCGTCCCTTCCCAGAGTGCGTTAAATGAAGCATCGGAGACCGCGGGACGCCTCGGGAGATCCCTCCACGTTTTGGGGACGGAAACGGAAAATTGGGGAAGACGGCGAAGGGGAGATGACGGCTCGGATGGTTTTTACTCCTGGGAGAGGGAAAGGAGGCGGTTTGGCTAACTAGGGGATGGAACGGGAAGGGATTTCATGGGGGGATTAGGAGGGTGGTTGGAGGGCGATGGTTGGAGGAACAGAACTGGAAGATTGGGGTGGAGGCTGTGAAGAGGATAAGGAATAGTTGGAGAAGATGCCGAGAAGAAGGAAGATGCCGAGGAGAAGGAAGAAACAGAAGGAGGAGAACGAATGTTTGGAGACAGATGTGAAGTATATGGAAGGGCTGGTTTTGGAGAGTCAGCTGAGAAGGGGAAACAGGAGAGAAGAAGGGAACTGAGGGAGGAAGATTGATGTTAGAGATACATGGAAGGGTTGGGAAGCGAAGTTGTGGAGAATACAGAGAAGAAGGGAGACTGCAGACGAAATGTTGGGGAATCAGCTAAGGAGAAGGGGTAACATAATTGTTATTACTAGGGTAATCTACCTGTCAGGGTAGGTTTAAATGGAAGAGAGAAATCCTCTACATTTTTACCGGAGCAGATTTCTATCTGTCTACACAATCTTCATCTCAGCATACGTCCTATCTCTCTTCATCCCTTTCAAGAAGCCTGTTTTTTTCTTCCTCTTCCCCGTTTACCCAGCATACTCCCATCTACCATGGCCTACAGCATTCCTTCGCCTCTCATTTTCTTTTCCAACCACCTCCTCTGCCTTCTTCTAATATCCTCAAGTTATTTCTTCTCCTCACCCATCACACCAAACACTTCCTCGTTTGTCTTTCTTTCCATTCACGGCACGTTCTCTATTCTCCTATCGTGTATCTAAAACGCTTGCTGCCTATTCCAAGTACAAGTCCAAGTTTCTGCACCTTACGAGGCTACACTCCGTAGTAAACTTTGGGGGAAAAGTGGAAAGGGAAGAGGGAAGACCCTGGGAGTATGGAAGGATAGGGTGGTTAAGCTGTGGAAAATATTATATGAAGGGAATCTTAAAAAGTATTAAACTAACATGGTAGATGTTTGGAGTATGAAAATGTACGTAAGTAAATTTTTGGAGAATCAGCTTAGGAGAATGGCGAAAACAGAGATAGCAGAGCGGATGGAGGAAGAAGAATGGAGAATGGAAATGCAGGAAAGCGAAGTCGTGTAGAATCCACTGAGAAGGGGAAAAGGGAGGGAGAAGTATGAAGCGAGGAAGGAAGGATACATGGAAGGAAGGATACATGGAAGGAAGGTTCCAAGCCATGGGGTATTAAAAGAGGGGAGATTTTCCTTGATTTCCTAAGGCGCCCGTTGCGGTAACAAGGCCGAGGAATTCCCAGGGTGATCCAAATTGCAATGAGATGCCGCCGCCAAATTTGAAGGGGGCAATAAAATTGCGTCAAACATGGAACTCATCAACGATAGTATTATGAAGCTGCATGAGAGAAGATGCCTATGTGTTGCTTGATTGTTTGTTTTTAAGACGCGTCAACATTCCATCCTGAGCGCCTCATATGCCTTTGGGAAAATAGCGTTCTGGGAAGGGGAAATTAGTGAATATTAAATAATGCAGGACCGAAATATTACTGGCAGTAAGGCCAGAGGGAGAGGGAAATAGGAAATGAAATGCCTGCTGGCTCGTATCAAAATAAAAATGAAATGAGTCATTTCGTGTTTATGTCTCTAGTTCGAGTGCAAAAACTTAAAATTATGTACTAATTTGCACAATTGTATGCAGCGTAATTCACGATGTACTGTTATAATCTACAGTGTATCCGCATATCGGATTAGCTGTTCTATGGGAGTAATCCCGTTAATCCGTGTGAAGCCTTTTTGTACTCCTCCGGTAAAACGTAAAATGATCTTACGCGGCACGAGATATGTCTTTCTCTTGTCACTTCTACCAGTTATAGGTCCTATTTGATAATGTCCGGTTAACGTTATCGAAATATGACGTAGCCTTGACGTTAAGTGAGAATTAGAGCAATGTTTATTATAGCAGACCTCCGTTATTTGACTGTAACCCTATCGACGAAAGTTCGTGCAAGCATCGGTTTTCATACTGAGAAAATATTTTACCAGAGATTATGAAACCGCACCTTAAATATATATGGTACAGAGTTAAGATAATAACCTTCGCGTCATTATAGAGCTAGCTTTATCTGAAAATTTCTCACAACTTATTTCCGTGCGCGTAGCCTGAGAGTCTCCAGCGGCTCCCAGCCTAGTCCTTCCATCAACCGTGTTACACTCCCCATTCGCTCGTTGGAGTATTTGACGGAACGTGCGACTTTCATTTGCACTTTGTTTATTACTCGAATTGAATCTGTTTTTTTCAGGGTCCCAATAAGCGAACAGGGGTAGACATTGGAGAGGGGAAAGTGAGTTAAAAGTCGAAGGAACCCACTCAGTGAATCGATATAGATCGAAGAGGACGAAGCAGCGCGCAGGAATGAAAGGAAGCGCGCAACGATAATGAGAGGATGAGGAAGGAGAGGCGAAGGAGGAATGGCCGTGTGGGTAGAGGTATACACTGTATACGCTGTATACTATACAGTCCTCGCGAAAGCTTACGGCGTTGCGCAGTAGACGATTCTGGGACTGGAAGGGTCTATTTTCTTAAAACCGGTTGTCGCGGGTGGAAGGGTAGCACCGGTGGGATAATGTTTACGATTTTCGTTGCTAACTTTGAAATTTGTCATATACCTTCAATGAATTTGAATGCCCCCAATTATTCGCCGCAGTGGGTTATGGAGTGGGCGACGTCCCCTTGTACCTGAGGGCGCGCCAGGGGGTCACGGCCTGGGGATCTCAGGCCGATGACTCGGAAGTGGACTTATAGTTGCAAAAAGTACTAACTTTTTTACAATTTATACAGAAACAAATATCACATTCGTATTTTCAGCGATTTGAATTTTTTAATGATAAATTACGGAAATTATCCAATTCATTTTTGCATGTTTTCTCTGTCTCTCTATAATATATATTCTTATATTTCCACTCTTTTGTGTTCTCAATGTTCCATTTATTCATCAAATGTATGCATATGTATTGCAAATGTATGCAATATGTACATAGTCCAATTTATGAAATTATCTCTTCAAGTACATTTATTTACTTATTTTAGAGACTGAAATTTGAGTTAGTGATATTCGAAGTCCGATTCCATTCATTGCATTAGCTAAGTAAAAGAAGAATTTAGAATGCACTGCTATTTCGTAATTTTATGGTGCATGTCTCACATCTGGATTACATATTGAAAATTTTAGTAACGTTACTGAAAATCAACGGAATTGCGCAAAGTTTGGTGTCTACGTATTCAGTGTTTCAGCGTAATCACGACTATATTTGTTATTAATGTTGAATAAATATTAATGCATATAAGTCCACTTCCGAGTCATCGGCCTGAGATCCCCAGGCCGTGACCCCTTGGCGCGTACTCAGGTACAAAGGGACGACGCCCTCTCCATAACCCACTGCGGCGAATAGCTGGGGGCATTCAAATTCATTGAAGGTATATGACAAATTTCAAAGTTAGCAACGAAAATCGTAAACATTAGCCCACCGGTGCTACTCTCCCACCCGCGGCAACCGGTTTTTAGAAATCAGACCCTTCGAGTCCCAAAATCGTCTATTGCGCAACGCCGTAAGCTTTCGCGAGGACTGCATCTTTATCGTGTCAAGCAGGTAAACACGTTCCTCCTGCTCCTCCTCCGACCTGATTTCCCCAGATTGCCCACTTCCGCGATGCTACGCGATGAAATCCCAAGAGTGTTCGCCTGTTTCAGCGTGCCGGGGGGCCTCTCTCTCCCCCGGGGAATCGTTCCTCCCTTGCCTGCTCATCGGAGTTTCATTGAACTCGTTAAAGGAGGTGGAATATCTTCAGCTTGGAACTTAACGAGATTATGAAAGACATGGGATACAGATCGTTCAACCTTGCGTATCAATTCCATGAAACCCATAACTTAGCAGTTTGATTTTCTAATCTTGAATGTGGGAAAGATTTATGATGTATGTTTTCATTTTTATTTTGCCTGAGGCCCGGTTTTATAATGTTTGTTTGACGTTGGCCAGCATATGGTGTAGCTTTTTCGTAAATTTGCCGACATTTGAGAGTTCGGGTTATGTATATTACATCAGACTTTCTGTTATTTGACGTGAGATTTATTGGTGGAAGAATGTGTTTATTTCGGTTTTCGTTTCGAGGACATATTTAAACAGATATTATAAAAACCCCCCTAAAAGTATAAAATTAGAATAAATTGTAGATCTTTATAGCAATTTGGGGCGCATTTTGGATTGCTTTTTTAATAATTTTATTTTTGAGTGCTCCTAATGGCTTATGATGGCTTACTTTAACTCCGTCATAAACTATAACAATATCACGGGAAGAGTGATCTCCTTAATAATCAATTGGTTTTCTACGAATTGATTGCTAGGTTTTTGAACAAGTTCTACCTTAATTTAATCCATAGCGGGGTCAACTATAAAATTGGTATATTCTATCAATTTGCGTTGATTTAAGTCTCTCCTAAACTCTTCATACTTGCTCTTATTATTTCCTACTAAAACTTGTGGGTGTTATCCTGGTCAGGACCGAATTAAGACTTGATAAGGCCCTAAGCTATTTGAGATATGGTGCCCTTTATAAGTCCAGATATTCTGTGTCAGTGAAAGTCAAATATGATTATCGGATACCTAGAGGGTTAAACTGAAATACAATTAAGAAGTACATAAGTAAAAATAAACAAAAGTTCTTTTAAAAGGCAAAATTTACAAAGGCTTATTATCTAATCTCTTGAAAAATGTTATAAGGATTAAGGAATTATATTAAACTAAGATATTGTCTTTATTGCCTTTGCCAGAGTAAAGTAGCTGATGACATCATCAAATGATAAATTGCGTAGTTTGTCACTTTCTAAGCACATGAGACTGAGGGAACATAATTTATCCTGAGTCATTGTTGTTCTAAATTCATTTTTTATCCTCTTCAGCTGAGAAACAGTTCTTTATCCAGAGCAATTTTCAACTATCACACTAAGAAACAATCTCAAAATTGTTACTACATTAGTGAATGCTGATTGGATACGATCGTTAAATATTACCCTATTCAGATCCTGCTGTGCCAGACTACCATGTTCCGCTGAACCATGGGCTTGACTATGTCTAAAGGCCGTTTTACACGGTACATTTGTTTGTACAAACTCTTCCGTGAACTCTTGCATGAGGCAAAATGTATCGTGTAAAGCGGCAAATTGTATGAACGCTTGTGCGAATGTCTCAATGCCTGCACGGGAAATAGAACCTGTTCTAATTTCGTTGAGACAAACGTACGATCTCACGTACATACGTTGGTACAAAATCTTTCATCGTGTAAAACGGCCTTAACATATTGATGAAAATGCTTGATTTCTCTTACAAGGTTCATGTCCACATGTTCAGAATATGTTTGGCAAAAAGCACTAACTCCTTCACGAATCTCTTCTTCTGTAGCTTCTAATTTTGTTAAGAATGAAAACTCTTTTGCAGCATCATTGTATACTGAGGCCCTCTGTGCCAGACTTGACTCTAATGTATCCATCACAAGTATAATGCATCTATCACGAGTGTTTTGATTCTCAACTTGTCTCTTAGCTCAAGGTTCTCTAAAGTATCATCTTCATCATCATTGATATGCCTTCTTTTATATCTGCTTTTCTTGTATTCAACGTCAGGAAATTTTTTCTTTGCTTTTTCTTCAAAATGATCGAAAAGATCCCGGGAACCTTTAACAAAATACGAAAGTGAAGCATAAAATTTCCGACACACATCTAGACTAATTTGGGGGTCTTGTAGTGATTGATTAGTCTTGTGAAATTCATCCAGCAAGGAACACCACAAATATAAAATTACCATAAATTCAAACTCCTCTATTTTATTCAGAATATTTATGGCTTGATTTCTTGTTTCGCCTTTCTCTGTAGTATCAATGTGCAGCTGATGCAATGCAGAAATTATTCCATCATAACTATCAATTATTGCACTTGTGGCCATTAAATGTGCTTCCCATATAGTCTTTAACAAAGGCTTTGGAGCTTTTGAATCATATTTGAAGAATGACAACAGTACTGCCCATCTATGTGTAGACGTTGAAAAGAAATTATATATTTCTTGAACAATTCCAAAAAAGTTTACTGCATCTAAACAACAGTCAACTTCTGCTCTACCAACAAGATTCAGGGAATGACCAGCACATGGAATATACATAGCATACTTGTTAATCTTCAATATTATTTCTTGCATACTCTTGTATTTTCCAGACATATTGGCAGCATTATCATATGACTGGCCTCGACACTAGCTAAAATCTATTTTGCACTCATTTGTAAGGTAGTTGTACACCATCTTAGCCATACCTTCCCCTGTGTGGATACCCATCTCTAGGAAGTTTAGAAAAAACGTTCAATAGGGCGCCCATCATCTGGTGAAACATACCTCACAATAACAGTGAGCTGATAAATATGGGACCGATCTGGAGTGGAATCTACAGATAAACTGAAGTACCCTGCAGTTCTTAAATCATCCAAGATTGAGTATTAAAGTACATATTTAAGTGCTCAATCTGCCATTTTCGATCATGGTTCATTTTTGCAGTCGATTCGTTGAATACGACGTTTTAGATAAGTGAATATAGATTTATATTATTGGTGTAATTGTCGCGGTACTGTTTTACTTTATCTAACCCCATGTACCCATACATAATGTGCGGAAATTTAGAATATTTGACCACATGAATGAGGAAATTTCGCACGATATCCAGGTTAGGTTAGTGAAGCCTATTTTCAGCAAAAAATAGGCTTCACTTTCTCGTTCTATAGTCCTATCTCTACTCTAATATATGTCTTTCTATTCCATTCTCTTTAAACCTAACAAATTTAACTCTCCTCAAATCTTCATTGAGTTCGTTGAATTCGTTCAAAATGCGTATTTTAAAGCGTTAGCTCTTTCTCAAAGAGTTATTAAAAACGTTTAAGTATCCATTTTAGACGTCAATGCTAAGTCAACTTAAAAGCAACAATCGTATAAGTAATTTTTGGCATTATTTTAATTTTACCGCAAGTAAACTCTGCTCCCGATCTGCTTTGAAGTTCGCTGCCTAGTGCACAGGGTCTGATATGAATGGAAAGCAAGTCTATTGTGTTGAGAAATGATCAGCGCATTAGAGCGAATGGAAAGCGCGAATTTTTTCATTTGCTTCAACGTATTTTGTGGCGGGAAATGTTTGCTGCATGAGAGAAGAGCAAGCCTGGGGTAATTGGTCGAACGACAATCGCTCCACTGCATTCCCCCTTTCCATTGTAGTCGCATCTTTCCTATAACCCGCTTAATCCCTTCCATCCTCCCAAACATTCTTTTCAGCCTCCTATGTCTCAAGAGAAATCGTTTTGTGATGATGAGAGCTTGGGGTTGTGAATAACTTCGAAAGGTGGAGAGAAACGGAATTATGGAGAGGATTTTGAGTTAGCCTTAGCGAGTTTCGGAGGTTGCCGGAGGCGATTTAAACCTTGCGGAGAAGCATTGGATATAAGGTATGAGGCTGGTAGCACAGTGTATATACAGAGAGGCCAAATTATTTGCTCAGTATCCTATTTATTGTAATGATTGCTTCGCACATCCACCATATTGTTTGTCAGTTCCTCAGGCGTAAAGTTTGAAATCAGCACCGCGTGCTCATTAGTTTTTGTCGAATCGTATATGTTTGGAAGAGGCACAAAAGGAAAATAACGTAAATTGTTCATTCAGACTTAAATAGACCTAAACTAAAGCAAGGATTTATGGGAAAGTTAAAGGAGGTAATGTCGCTTTAAAGAGGATGCTAGAAAATCTGAAAACCCGACAGTTTTAGAGAGTGACGTATGACTTTCTTGCTTAAGTCCAGTTCACGTGAGGGAAATAGGAAGGGAATATGTACTACAAAACTATTTCGTCAGTTCATGCCAAAGCACTCACTTAAACACCAAGCGTATCGCATTTTCCTTCTTTGAACTAGGGTTGGAGTCCTTTATTGTTTGTGAATTGGACTCGAAAACATAAAAATAGGGCGATGCTCACGTCGGACATTACTTCCGGGTATTGAATTGTCTTTTAAAAGCAATTTTCTGTTTAACTGTTTGCCAATACTTAAATAGCGACTGGCCAGATTAAAACTTGCAAAGAACATGGTGGATTTATCAAAAATATTATTATAGCCATTACCGCTTCTGGCCTATCTGGATGTACTCTGTTGCTTGAGTGAGAAGGAGATAAATCGTTCCTGCCTTGTTCATCGGCTTCAAATAATTTCACCTCAGGATTAAGTTTAATTGAGTGATAGAATACTACACAGGAAACACTGTGAATTTGGTCGCATTCTGAAGTAAAAATCTCGTATTTCAAGTGATACCAAAATATTAGCCACTCATCGCTTTACTCAAGACTCGGAGAGCGTATGAGGGAGAAACGATAGGAACTGGATGCATGGTGATATGATAACATTGTTGCCACTTTAAGATTTATCTCCTGTCCAGCGCTTATTATTGCCTTTAAGTGCGAGTTTTTTATCAAATAGTGCTCGCGTCCATTGAGGATAACCTCAAAGAATTAGCGTCTTTATTTTCCTCGAATAAATATTAATTCCAGAACCTCAAACGTCCAGTCAGGACGTGTTATTAGGCGTACTTGATATTTATTTATTTATTTCCACATCCCCGAAAACAGCACGAACGGCCTTTTACATCGGGTGTATAAACATGTAACAATGGACGAACTCAAACACCCATGTCCTGAGTGGTGAAAAATCCACTCAGGCGGGACTCGAACCCGCGACCCTCAGTTTAGCAGATGAGGACTCTACCCCGTCGCCACCGGGACCGACAATAATCTATTCATGGTTGAAATTTAGCACTTAACTTCGCAATTCCAAAAGATTTTATTTTCAGTGACTTTTGACAGGTAATTCAGAGAAAGTAGGAGATTTAGTAGTAAACAAGAGCAGGTGAAGACATTTATTTTATGATCACCAAGTTTTAAGTGCTTCATTTGGATTGATTATGTATTTGCATATATTCTCATTCACTTTACATCGTATCATTAATGAAACAACACACTTTTGCCATTAATTATTTTTTGTGCGTCATGAAAGTGCAAATCTCGCACCAAACATGCAGTTGAGTTTGTTTGATCCAGATATCAATACACATGAAATTACATGCGTTCAGCCTCAACATAAATAAAAAGACCCCATCTTTGTAATGAACCACTAAATTTCATCCACAAAACCTTTCTATTATTCGAGATACCTACTTGTGAAATTATACCAGTAGCATTCAGTGGGATATGGTAGGTATGGCTGTGTGCTCCAGAGAGACAGTGAAAAATAAGAAAGTTTTGAAGCGTGAGAAAAGTTACGATATGTTTTTCGTTCGTTTTCTGAATTATTTAAAACAAACTTTGTTAAGCACCATAATACTGCTTTTTATAAAATCTCAAAAAATTACATTTTTATTGATAATATACGAAAAATATTTTCGAGTACATAGTTTCATATTTTGTTTGTATTGCGATGAAGTTTTAAGTTTCCCTGCTTTAAATTTCACGTAGTAGTTTGCATAGGCATCTATTAAAATCGAAAGCATTCTTAGCGGGCAGTGTGGAACAAAAAAGTCGAGTGAAAACATAAAATGTGTGTTTAGTTGATTACTCTAAAGTCACTTATTAAAAAAAAGTTTGTGCGTCAATAATACGTCTATATTAAATTCATACATTTTACAACTGCTTTATTTGAAAATAAAATTCGAATATGGTCTCCATAATGGCTAGAGAAAAATTGTGCTCAATTTACCTTTAAGGCGTTAAAATATTTTATAGCCCAAGTAAACCAATGGAGTAGAAATTACCCTCCCCTCCCTTCTTTCCATCGACCCGCCGCTCGGCGGTCCTCGCAGGTTTGAAAACCCACCCGGCTGGACATAGGTGCAAAATTGAATCGAAATAAATTGAGCGGTCTCGTAATTAGCTTTCATTCCGTCTCGGTTAAATGAATTTCGTAGTCACCGTTGCTATAAGGGTATGTGGCTTTCCCTGTGATGTCCTTTGCCTGGAGGTCACAAAAAATATTTAACTTTCGTCCGCTTAAATTTCGGTTTTCTGCTATGCTCTTAATTTTGGTTTCGTCTCCCAAAAAACTGTCAACCTGGGAATTAATTTTAATTGAAAAGTAAAACCGCAGTGGCTTTGTCGAAATTTGACTCATTATTGTTGAGGGATGATCAGCCGCGGTGAGAATATGGTCGTTGGGTATTTTCCTTTCCGAGTATTCATATTTCCTGACGCTGCAATGTACGACTTTGATAGGCTGTGACTGGGCGTTGGTTTTTTAATCTGGGCGATTAATAGAGTAAATTATTACAATACGTATTGTTTTTGCTTTTATAGATGGAACGAATTATTTTCTTCCAACTCTAGAAGGCTATTCTAACTCTGATATATGGCTTGAAAACATGGGCATTTACATCAAGTCAAATTAGAAGGATAGAAGCAGCTGAAATGAAATTACGAACAATTAAGGATGCCAAGCAACATATTATGTCATAGCCATCTCAACTACCCGCTATTTGGAAAAAGAGATGGCGGACGACGATCCATGGAGGGACTAGATTCCGACCTTAAGCGGACCAGGCCAAATGATGATGAATTATTGGCAGTCAGGAAAAGAAGTTATGTGCTGAAAACTTTGTAGGGTATAGGTTGTAAAGTAGGTAAATACTTTTAGAAATGCTTTATCATTACGTGCGGTAGTTAAAGAACGTATCGATTACCCATTGCAATTTGTGGGCCGAAGAGCTCACACAATATTGGAAGCGGTCTTGGTCGTTATAATCTAAGCTACTTATAGTGGGTGCTAGTGGCAATGAATATGAGCCATGGTTATTCATGCTTAGATATTTGTTAGCTTGATAAAATTGCTTTTTGGGTTGGTCGTAATCCATATAAAATTTCGCGGAATTTGGCGGCAAGCATCATAAAAGAGAAATAACATAAATTTTTCTCAACATATGGGAGTGAATATTTGTCATCATGTTTCTGTGTAGCGTTTAATTAATAATTAATGTTTTATTAATGCCCAAATTGATGATTAAAGCAACTCTGGCAGCATTTCCTTCACATGAGTTTTAAGTGCTGGCTAATTTAAAAGCTTAAATATGATCAAGTTCTGCAAATATTTGAAATCCGCCCTTGGATATTTTGAGCCTCTTCCACTCTTCAAAGTTCAAAATTGCTCGGTAAACACGGTAGAGACTGCCTGTTAAGGAAATAATGCGGTTGCTTAAGAATGCATCATCAAGACCGTGAAAAGTTTCCTTGGCTCTGAAATCTATGCTGCAAAATGCAGGTCGTCGAGGGTAAAATTGCTGAGCTCGGCGAGAATGAATACACAACAGGCGCTGAGCGCGGCGGTGGAGTTTAGACAGTTAATTAATTCAAATCTAACTCCTGAACTTCCTTTCTCTTCAAATTCCGTACCTAGGTTTTTGCACCATGCTTGCATCGAGCCTGGACTTTAAGAGGCAACTAGCGTGGTATCGAAGGTCGCCGCTTGCCCACGCTTCACTCGCGATTAGGGGCACAGTATCAGAAATTTAGTATCGATACTTAGCATCAAGAAATTATCGAGGCAGCAATATCTATACCTACATCCTATACTATAAAGCGAGCAATAATTGCGTATAAGTATGTGCTTTGTAGTGATGATTTTATTGAAAACTGGTGCCGATCTACCCGAATCCTATCCGATCTACCCGAGTGATGACATTTTAGAGTTTTGGAGTGTGAGAAATCGATTGGTATAGGTCTTATATATACGAAAAATCTATTTTATGAAGAATTGAAAGGAACCTAGATTCCCATAAGGATGGTATATGTAGCTTTTTACCGAGTCAAAAGACGAAACAATTTTTAAAGTGCTCTTGCCACCTGAAAACCCCGTGTCATACTCGAAATATTGTGGGGAAAGAAATGTTGAATAATTTGGACTTAAAATATAATAACTTCACCCAAATATTCACAGTGAAAACATCAATTTGGACTTCGTTGATTATTTTAATAATACTAACAATTTAAAAAAGTTACTTTCATATTAATTTACTTATTAAGTTTAATTATATTTTTATGTAAACGTTAATGTACTTAAATAAAGCTATTTATTATTTTTTTATTAAATATAGGTGTTTATGCATAAAATAAGCATTCCTTAACTTTTAATTATTGAGAAAACCTAGTTAAGCCATTATTTTTGAGATTTTTTATTTAGGATAAAATATATATAAATGTTAAAAGTTATATTAAATTACATAGACCTTCCCTCTCCTTTACTTCTAGCATCTCTGCCTATTACGTCATCTTTCTAGACGTAAACGTCTCCCTCCCAGACCGCAAATTTAACACTCCCAATCATATCAAGCCCACCA
Organism: Pyrrhosoma nymphula; assembly: GCA_963573305.1. Classification (NCBI taxonomy): domain Eukaryota; kingdom Metazoa; phylum Arthropoda; class Insecta; order Odonata; family Coenagrionidae; genus Pyrrhosoma; species Pyrrhosoma nymphula. The sequence goes on along the minus strand of OY754330.1, from coordinate 63,040,373 downwards.
ACCAACAACAATATCTCTATTACAATAGCTGCCTCCCCTCCCACACTAAACGGTCCCTCCCCTAATCCCTTTCTATTCGCGGCCACCGAATCTGCAACGACCCTGACTCCATAGATAAATTCCTCACTAACCTCCATCAAACTCTTCTTCGCAGAGGATATCCAGAGCACCTTCTTAACAAAAAAATCCTCAAAAAATCCTCAAAAAATTCTCAAAAAATTCTCAAAAAAACCACACTCCCCCAAACTGCCTCCCACTAATAGCATTTCTCAACACAAAATCTCCCTCTGTGCCACCTACTTCCCTGGTGTTGACTCCCTTAGACGCATCATTAAAAACCTCTACCCTATCCTTTCAGACAACCTAACCACTTCAAAAATATTTCCTCAATGTCCCTCTCTCAGCTTCAGACCCAACCTATCGGCCATTTTTATAATCACCAAACCCCTGTCCAAAGCACTCAAACCCACCAAATCCCTTCCCAGCCCGTGCAACCGCCCGCGATGCAAAACTTGCGCCATCCTCATCACCCAGCCCCTGCCGGACAAGTTCCTGACTTTTCCCCTCCCATCTGTCCCCTCGCACTCTTGCACCACGCAAAACATTGTTTACATCCTCCTCTGTCAATACTGCCCCTCTTTTTATATTGGCTTATCCACCACACCTCTTAGCATTTGTATGAATGGGCACCGCTCTTCTTGTAACGATTCCCCTTTCCCTCTCTGTTTCTCTCCTTGTCGCCATTCATGTCTCCTCCCACAACTCCACCTTTAATAATACTTTTAAAGTTGGTTTACTAGCCTCCCTTCCCCCTTCTTCCTCTCCCCTTCAGCTCAAGGATCTTGAATCTTCTTGTATTTTGATCCACCAGGCCTACTCGCCCCCTGGACTCAATAAATCGCGCTAGTTTCTCCCTCCCCTTCATATCCTGTCTCCCTGCTTCCCCCATTCTCTACTTCCTTTTTCTCCCCTTTATTCCTCTCTCCCCTCCGCTCACCCTCTCCCCGCTCTTCCTCTTTCCCCTCCTTCCCCTCTTACACCTTCCTCTCCCCCTCTTTCCCCTCCTTCCCATCTTACACCTTCGTCTTTGCCCTCCCATACCTCGAACATTATCCTTTTCCTCATTCCTACTCTCTACCCTGAGAAACGTGGATGCCAATACCACCGAAATATTGGATTGGGAAATTTTCGCCAATTGGCCACAAATATATAAAATAAACTTAGGGGATACTATTATATACTAAGAATATCGATCCTTGCCACTGTTTAAACTGGTCCCGCCAAGAATGAAAAACGAAATCTTATGAATGTGTTATTACTTTATTTTTGCTGTTGATCCATTATTTGGATTACTTACAGGCAGAACAAAGCGGTTGGCAGGACTTATTGAGATTGAGGTGGGAGGTAGGGGGCTGTGGTGGCCAGTGGGAAGGATTGATGCTTAAGGGGAAGGCATCACCTCACTCTGTCAAAGTACTGGCAAATTCGTGGCATCAACCATTGTATGTCAACTATTTTACTTTCCAGACAACTTCAAACAGCCTTACCAGACAAATTCATAGCCTTGGCAATAGAACTTAGGGGCACATTTTGAAATCATTCAGGGCAAATCATAATAAATACTATTTGGAACCATATGTAAGCACACAAAGAGTATGAAGAAGAAGAGACATCTGTCAATTTTTTTACTTAAGCTGTTAAAACAATTTGAGTCCGTATTTAATAATTGCATCACCAGTGATGCAATTCATAAATGCCATAGCTTGAAAACTACTGTGTAGTTGAAACATAATCAGAAGAATGAAGTAATTTTATATTTCTCTGGCGATATAGAAGAACCGTTACAGCCAGAAAAGTATCGATGCCTTTAAAGAATCGGGAAAAAATATTGGGGAAATATCGACAGTATCACAAGCGGAGTTTCGATCCTAAGAAACTGTCGAAAAGTCGTCGGTGTCCTTAATCACGATCTCATCTGTGAGATACTCTTTGGTAGAGACGTGAAGTTGTGTTGTTTTATCGACTCAAACCTTTTGTAGTGAATTATTCGGATCATTAGCAGGAAATGGATGATCTCATGATGGAACCTGGCGAACAACGGAACAGGAAATAGGTAAATGCAATGAGAAAGGCCACTCGTAGAGCATGCAATAATGTTTGGAATCCATCAGAGAAAGAATTGGATGAGGTACAAAAAACATCTACCAGGTCTGTAAAAAAACGCTTGGATACTTAGGCCCGGTTTTTGTAATCTCAGGTTCAGTATATTTTCGTTTGAAAAACCGAAGGTAATACGATCACCCATCGTTAACACTCATGTCAACTGACCGGCAGCTTGATGTAACTAACAAAACACGAAGAAATATTTAACTTCAAGTTAACGTACATGCTACGTCATCCCGCAGGTTAATAAAACATAAAAAAATGGGCCTTAGTGAAGCGTTACTGAGGTATTGGGTTGCCCTAGTTGATGGTGAATGAAACGATGCATCTACAACTTACAAAACCCAGACTCTCTGTTAACATTCAGTTTACGTACATGCTACGTCGCCATGCAGTTAACATTAATCAGACAATATAAAAATAGCACTTAGTGAAGCGTTACTGTGACATTGGATGAACCTAGTTGGTAGCCCCTCCCATTTAAAAGAAAACAAGCGAGATAAAGTCTGCGATTATAGGTAGCCTCATAAATTTCTCGTTGACCGAAAAACGTTCTTTTCTTAGCGTTTTCACTAGAAATCTCATGGATACGCCTGCCATCTCTCATTTTTTTGTCTCTTTCTTCGACCACTTATGGGTTCAAGCGCTATCTGTTCGCTCCACTTTGCACGTATGTGCCAGACTTATACTATCTGTAATGTATGGTAGATTTTACATATGTATACTGTGATGAATTGGAATGCGGTTTAACGCTTCTAGAAATGTACTGAGGACCCCTGCTTTATTCTTATCCTTTTACAGATTATTGAAAAGACAGGTTATTATATTATTTATATGACGAACGAGGAAGTTTTTGGTGTGGTGGGTGAAGAGAGGAAACTTCTGGAGGAGATTAGGTGTTCGGAACAGCTAATGAGGAGTAAGCGGGATGTTGAGAAAGCGGGAAAGGGGAAGAAAGAGAATCGGTACCTTACTCTTTACACAATGCTTTTCACTATCTCATTATACTCCCTACCTCTTGTCATCCCGTCTAGAAAGAATTTTCTTTTTCTTTGGCATTATAAATAATAATTTATTGGATTCAAATGGGTACAAAACTAATTAAAGGGACAGGAAACTCAGGAAAGAAAATAGCATTGAGTGTTGAATGATTATTTTGGGATGCGACCGACAACTGGGATTATATTCGGCAATGTTAGCAAACCTTTATTACACAATCTGAGATGATAACGTGGAGAAGATGGTTCACCAGGCAATAGCAGTCTACATCAACCTTCGAAATCACCGTTATCAACCTCGTCACCGAAAAATACCCCATATTACAAATTTAATATTATCCACAAAAAATAATATAAAACGGAGAGTACAATTTATATCGTAACACGAAAATTAGAATTGATAGGGCTATGAAAGCTAAAAAATCTATTCTTATAAATATAACAATTGTTATAAACAAAATAAGCAAATGTGCAATCATAATAGACATAATAGGCCATTAAATAACAATATTTAGGCAAACTACTCGATTAAGATCTATAAGTACCTACACCCAAAAATTAACCTCATGAGTAAAAAATGCAATGGATATTAAAGTCAAAAATAGTGAAACCACATGTTTGATCAACAATGGCGATAGTTCTCGAATGATAATATGGAATAATAAATAATATGGAATTTTAACGCATCAAATATGAAAATTTGCTCTTTCAAAGATCAGTTACAATAGATGCGTGTCATGTCGTAATAAAACTCCAATCAATAGAGTGTATCCAATCCTTTTGGCAAATACCTAGAATTTAAGAAGATATCCGGCTCCAAAGGATGAGATAAGAAAAATCTGACATATTAAACATTTATAATAAAAACATCGGAATGGAATATAGTCCCCGAGTGTTTTCCCCCGTCAAGGAAGAATAGACAGTAAGTGCGGGGTGACCTTAGTTGTCTAAGTACGTTAAACTTCTAAAATCTATTGCTGATTTTTAAATAGCGAATATTTGCTTAATATCACACCGCTGCAGTGGTTTGATATTCTCTTGTGATAAAAACAATGTGTTGTAGATTTAAAAAAATTGTTTGAGTCAATTTTCCCAAAATGTAGGTAGGGGTCGAGTGTCCGTATCAATAGGACAGTTTGGTGAGGCGTTTATCAAGGTATTGCCGAGGTCAGGCAACATTTGTCTGGCTGTCCCCCTTTTTATAACCAAAGGGGTGAGATTCTTCATGATAAGTTATTTGACTTGACCAGGATTTGAACCGTGATCTCCCAATTGCCGGTCAGGTGTGGTATCCCGTTACAAAATGAAGCCATCTTAGTTCAAGACGAATTCCAGTGGGGCTTTATGCGAGCTATATGTAAAACCCCCACTATATTTCGCTTTGAATAAAGATGGCTTAGTGGTGTTACTTACCTGACTAATACATCTGACCGGTAATTAGAAGATCCAGGTTTGAACCCCAGTCAAGTCAAATGGTTTTTTTTCATGGTGAATTTCAACGCCTTGGTGCGTTCTGTCAGCCCTTTCTTTGCGCTCGTGCATGTGACTGCGTACCATATCATTCGTGCAATCGCAATGATTGTAAAATTGTCACTTTATAACCTCCCCTTCACGCGTCCCCTTCCCGCGATGAGGCCGGCGAAAAGCAGTCCGGCCACCGTGTTTATCGATTGATTTCTTCTCGTTCGGATGAATGTGAGTGGGGTGGAGGAAAAAATGAAGACTCGAGGAGGCGCCCCGCGACCCAACTTCCCTTTTGGCCTTTTCCGCCGCATGATCCCACGGGCAGGAAACGAGAAAAGTTTTTAAGGAGGGAGATGCACGACTTTCCATTGAATTTCGCCTTCCCCTACTGTCCTATGTCCTCTAACCACTCGATCCACGGCGGTGAGTTTTTGATGATGGGGTTTCTTATTCTTTGCCTCCTGCTTATTCATCCTCTTGCTGAGGGATTTAAAGGATGTGTGGCGATAATGGGTATGGAAAAGATGGGCTGTAGGCATCCTTTTTTTAAGAGCCGTCGTATAGGTGCCCTATTCAGGGACCTTATTCAGGAAGGCGTCTGAATTTTCTAGCCTTGAGAATGACGGAACTTTGACCTCACATAAATACGTACCAAAAACCTATCAATCAATTCGTTGTAAACCAGTTGATAATTTAAGGCATCACCTTCTACGAGATTAAGTCCTAGTTGGCACGGTGTTTGATTTAATCATCAACAATTAAAGCATGTATACGTACCCATAACGCCATTCCCTTTCGAGGTAGATTTAGTCAATAACTTAGTCATCGATGTACGGCCGAGGAAACTGGCCCCATTTTGATAATTTTTGCCCAAATTTCCTATCCTTGCAAACCTCTTTCGCTTCTATTAGGTATATTTATGCAGTGTTTCATACAAACTCTTCTATTCTAAAGACTCCTTATGTGTCTTCGCTGAAAATGTCTCTTCCACCGTATTTACCCATGACTTTCTTGTTTTTCCCTTTTCTTTCGAACCCCTCCTCTCTTCTCTTCACTCTTTCTCATTCACTCCATTATCATATACTTATTTCGTTATTCAAGTGTCATAAATTCTCACAACATGGTCTCAGCAACGAAGCACAGCCCTTCATATTTAACTTTGGTGCCATAACCTAGAAAAATTCCAATTATACCATTCAAAAAGTTGAGATTCGTCGAGGCTGTGACGTCAACATTTACGGAATTTTCGAAATTTTAAAATGTAGTTACCTTGCTGAATTAGCCCAGGAAATATTTAGTCACTCGGATATGTCGTCTATGGGACGCCGCAGCGTCAGCACATCTCATTTTTTGATTGGCATTCTTTGAAATTTTCTACGTTGTGACGTCACATCCCTGTCATTGTCGAACCTTGGATATGTCATGTATGTGATCTCACTGCATCGTCAAAACTCATATTTTGAACGACTTTATGTGAAATATTTTTTATGCGAAAGGTCGTGACGCTAAAATTCCGTCACTGTCAAAACTCGAAAATTCTGAGGACTTCCCGAATTGGATACAAGGGAGGCCTCGGAAATGTTGAGCCTCGATAATAACGGAATGTGGACGTTACGACTGCTGTGACATATTTACCGGAGGGAACAACTCAAGCATGAATGTACGAGCTCAATTGATCATACTCCCGAAACTAGGGCAACGGATGCATATTTTGAAAACCAATGACCAACAATGACCACAAATGAGATGAAACGAAATGGTTCGAAATCATGTTGAAATCGAAAAGGAAAAGGGTCATATCGGCCTTTTTTTTGGTTGTTTTGACATGTAAATACCCAAAAGAAAAAAAAACACCGAGAAAGAATTTCTTACGCTCCATCGGAAAGAATCTACGTACTTGTCGTGAATATGACGAAATGTAATCAAATTTACAGAGCTCAAAAATACATTGAATACATTAAAACAAGTCTATTTTTAACTGAAGTAATTTCAAAGCAATAAAAAAATCGGGAGCATGACAGTAGAAATAGATGGCACAAGGACGAAAATATTTTCATAATTTCAACCAATAAATCATCTAATTGACTCGCTCCGGAATGACTGCAAATTTACTTAAAACGAAAATGATTAATCTGCCCGCGCAGTAAAATAAAAAGAAACATTTAAGTTGACACCCAAGGCGAGGTGCCGAAGGAGACGTCAACGGAACAAAAAAATGTGACAAATTCAAGGAACACGACTGCATCTACTCGTGGCAAAGAGAGACTGTGAGCGTTAGGGCTCAAACGCTCACAGTCAGTCAGCAACCAACAAATTTAATAAATGTCGCGAGTTAACCCACGCCAAATGCAAGTAAAATGAGTCCTAACTTTTTAAGGGGTCAGGGGAGGCTAACTGAAACAAAGTCATGACACACGCCAGAGATCCATTACTTTTTTAGGCGATGGGGGAAGCACTTTCGCAAGAGGCGTATTTAAGACTAATGTGGGATGGACGAAGCCTCAACTGTGACTCATCTCCTTTCCGTCGGATACTGGTCTTCCGCTGCCCAACTCGAAATGCCAGGAAGAACTCCTTACCAAAAAACAGTTCATGCTCGTTGGAGACACGCATATGTTTTATCTTCCATCTTATAAATGCTATTAACTGGTTGCTAAAATGAAGTTTACTAACAAATACTATGCTTTTTATTTTGCTCGTCTGACCTCTTTGGGGGGGGGGGGGGGGGTGATTTCCCCCTTCCCCCCGTGGATACGCCACTGCGTGGATACACTCTGTGACCTCTAGTGCCCGTAATTATGGTGTCTATTTGACGTTAACCGCAATATGTGGCCTTTTTGTTGACTTTGAGTTATGACTTTTTGACTTATGTTTCGTTTGACTTGGGTATAATACATCAGAAGCTCGGTTAGTTGTCCCAAACCTTATCAATGGGAGAATGTTAGTTATTTTATTAACTTCGGTTTTTATGCTGAGGAAATGTATGAATAAGTTTTCTCGGATTAAATATTTTCAGTAACAAACTTGTGTTAAAAAAGGTAAGCCCATCGCTGTGGTGTATTATTAAAATGCGCGAGGAATTGATTGCATTATAATATATACTAATAAAAAACCTAATAAAAACCAATTTCCGGGGAGGGGGGGAGAGAGAAGGGGCTGCTAGTGATGAAGAAAACGGATGAACCGATTTCGTTGCTTTTGGTGTCATTTTTTCATATAGCATCAGATGTACCAGGAAAAATCCCTGAATTTACATTTTCAACACAGATAAATTGTAATTTTCAAAGTAAACACACCTTTACTCAAACTCATAAGCTCCATGTTAAATTTGCGTCGCATCCACGTAGCTACCGTCAATAAGGCTGCACTTTTGCACATATATTTATACTTCGTAGACATTAGTTACAGCCTCCAGATATATTTACAGAGAAATGACCTACGCCAAGCATATCTAAATAAAAATATACTATTAATGAGATTTGCATGACAGGGTATTTTGATTGTCATTTTTGACGAGTTATCAGATGCATAATATTGATGTTTCTTTCGCCTATCCCTGAGTCTGTGCGATGTTTTTAGATTCTGCTACCTTCAAAGTAGCCGGCGAGCACGTTTTCTACTGAATTTAGCTGGGTAGCTGAGAGAGCTTCGAGAAGGTGGCAAAACTGATTCCAGAACTTTCATCTATTGATATGTATCTTTTTATTAATTTTAATAGTTTACTACAGATACATTCTACCGTTCAATACAGGGTTGAGTGGTTTTTAATACTTTTCAAAAACAAAAGGAATTGAAATTATAACGAGTGCTAATTTTCCTTTTTTTCCATCTCTCATTTAACAGCGTTATTATTTAATATTCATTGCAATATTCCTCTACCAATAAACCATTTTATCCTAGTAAACTTTAGTTTTAATGGTGCATACTAATGCAGCAAACGTATTTGCGCAGTAGTATTGCAGGGTATTACCGACTATCCGAACCCTTGCTATGGCGTACTGCGGTGATTTATCTTCTTGCAGTATGTGTTGGAGAAAGTCGTTAGTTTCTACGAAATTAAGTACAAATAGCTGGGTGAAGAGCCAATAGTGCCCGAGACTATTGTAACATTTGCGTTTGGTTGCTGTGACGAGATACATGGCGTTTCTATGAACTTTATACTCCACTTTGAATTTGGTTTTTTTATTAAAACTCTTTTTCATTAATTATTAAATGTAATACATTTGTTTTTGTTTTATTCACACGTATTTATGGTCTGAAAATCATGAAAGGCACTTTCTCGGCTATAAATAAGCAACAGGGTGAGAAGTTTTTATTTATAGGGAATTCATCCACACCATGCAAGCCGTTAGCATGTCACATCCACGCATAATCCCAAAGTGCAGATATTTTTAGTACCTACTGAAATATGGGAATAACGACGTTTATATATGTCGAGCTGATATCATGCATTTTGAAGCCGAATAATTAGCCTGTTAGTATATCCCTTCAGAAAGCCTTTTAGCCGAATGCGGTATTATTAATTCCTAATGGTCAGCTCCTCATTATCCTCCGGTGTCGGTTTAATCCCAGAGCATTACAATCGGTGCCAATAATGAGCGGCTTTCGCGGTTCACTATAGAGGATGATAGGGCGATTGGATAAGAATTGGAATCTGAAGGTAAATAATATGCAATTAACCCCCACTCCACCGTTTTCATCCTTAATACATCCCATATGTCTATTCGGTGCTAATGGATGGCGCACTGGCCCAACTGTTGAAACTCTTTCCTGCTATTCGTACATATCTGTAAAAGTTAATACGGAATTTTTAGTTCACAGTTTACCTTAAAATATCTCAAGCGAGGACGAATCGTCTGCAAAACTTGAACATTATGAGGCAAAGTAGTAGAGATGGGCGAAAAGTAACTAATCGTTACTTTGGTACTCGTTACTCACTCGGATCGGAACTAACGATTACTCATTTTGAGAAGTAACGATTACCTCTACGATTTAGTTACTTTCACTGGAATTGAGTGCCATATAAAATCCTTGGGCATACCGATACTACCGAAACGGGTACCAACTCGTAGTCCAACGAGTAGGGACCTTATGATTACAATTGTACCGATTACCTAAGTAATCGGTACACCCATATATGGGTGTAACGAAATGTAATCAAAGCCATACGAGTAGGGACCTTATGATTACCAGTAATCGGTACACCCATATATGGGTGTAACGAAATGTAATCATAGCCATACGAGTAGGGACCTTATGATTACCAGTAATCGGTACACCCATATATGGGTGTAACGAAATGTAATCAAATCAAACGAGTAGGGACCTAATGATTACCAGTAATCGGTACACCCATGTATGGGCGTAACGAAATGTAATCAAATCCAAACGAGTAGGGACTAGGGACCTTAAATGATTACCATAAATCAAACTAGTAGGGACCTTTATATATATCCGTGTCGGTAAATTACGTATCCAAATTGTCAACAGAAGCAGAGGAAACACTCTCTTGGAGACTTTTTCCTAGGTAGTTGCTTCTATTGACAATTTGATTAATCTTTAATTTAATTTACCTTTCAATTACTCTTTTATTTCATTACATTCAAACCTACCTTAACCACTAGATTACTCTAATAATTAAATAATCAGGGCATCTCTTCGAAATTAATCAATGATATGATTTTCATAATTTATTTTAACCCTAGAATAACGTACAAATTAAAGAAGCACTTAAGTAAAAAATTTAGATGTTATGTTATAAATTTATACACACTACTCACAAAAATATTCCTGTTCCTCTGTTTCCTGACATGTTCCATTCATATACTGATTGATATTTCACCTGGGCAAATAAATTATTAATATAAAACTACGAACCACCAGCACTGAGTGGTCCATATTTTCATGATACTTACCTATCCTACTGTTTCAAAGGTCCATGTTTTTAAAATACTGAATAAACTTATTTTTTGAATGAATATTCTCCACTCTTATTCTTTATATATACGACGAAGGGGGCCGAAATTCTTTTTTATTACCATGCCCCTCTGGCGCGTCGTTCACCCTCGCTACCCCACCGAAGTCAAACGTAAACAATTAAAAGTGATGCAAAAGTTATAATCAAGCCATTTGTGTTTGTTTCCTTTGATTCAAAGTAATGCATAGCCCCTTCTATAGACCCCTTTTTGACAACAGTTCGTATAGCGACTAGAGATCATAATTAATGATTCCGTAAAAAACCGTACATTTACATAGCTATTTGCTACGACCCATCCTTACTCTGAGGTTCCAAACAGAGAGATGGCCGATAATGAACTCGAGTTAATTATTTAATTTTTACGAGTTAACACGTAAAATCGCCGACCATCCCCTGCGACGTCGTGCGTAGGGGTCAACCAAGAGGATATATGTACGTCAACAAGTACCTAACGAGGGTCGGGGTCGCGGGTCGGAGCGTCTGAGTCTGCTCGTCTTCTGTCAACGCGGCCCTCCCCCTCTGCCATAAGGCTGAGGGCCAGAGGGGTCAGAGTCACGAGAGTCGGAGTCGGCTCGTCTTCGTGCAACTTGCCCTCACTCCTCCAGTTAGCAGAAATCTGCCGTGAGCCACCCTGAGTGGACTGCGTCTCAACTTGCGCCTGATCTAACCGTTCAGTTTGTGCCTTGAATCTATCATTTAAAGTTTTTATTTTCTGGTGAAAACATGGAACATAAAGGTGCCCAACGTAGAAGTGCTTTATGGCTTCACTTTACATTGGTGTCGGAAAATAAAGCAAAGTGTGATATATGTAGAGCAACCATTTCTTACAGAGGTGGGAGTACCTCTAATTTAAGGAAACACTTGACTGCAAGACACCCTACTGTAGAAGTTCCTGACAGTCGCTTCAAAATACGTGCCTCTACAGTTACCAGTGCTTCATCAAAAGCCGTAGCCACTTCAAGAGACTGCTCTTCTGAAGAGGATGTGGTGAACGTTTCCTCTGCAGAAAGAAATGTATCACCACCATCCACAGAGGTCAATCCCCCTGTAGGTACTTTTACTGCCAGTACAAGTAGTGCTTCAGGAAATCCCTGCCACAGTTCTGCAAGGCAATCATCCTTGAGCAGCTTTGTCCACCGTCCTTCATCCATAACTCGCCAAAAGAAAATTAATAATTTAATATTGGACATGATTACTATGGACTTGCAGCCCTTTTCCATAGTGGAGGACCGAGGGTTCAAAAGATTAATGGCAGAGGTGGAACCTATGCATCCACTTCCAAGTCGCTCAATGCTAAGGAGGGTATTGTTGCCTCAGAGATATGAAACTGCTGTTCAAGCCATTAAAAAATGTTTGAAGTCTGTTGAGTCAGTCTCTCTGACAACAGATGGTTGGACATCAATGGCCAATGAACAGTATGTGGCTGTTACTGTCCATTTCATTAATGATAAGTGGGATACCTGTTCTGCACTTCTTGAGTGCTTTCACTTAGGAAATAGGCACACGGCAGAAAATTTGTCATGTGAATTAAAACGTGTTGCTCATGATTGGGAGATTCATGAAAAAGTTTATGCAATAGTGACAGACAATGCAGCTAATATGACAGCTGCAGTACGCTTGACAGGGTGGGCCCATTTGCCTTGCTTTGCCCACACTCTCAATCTAGTTGTTCAAAGTGGCCTAAAAATAATACAGCCTATTCATGACAAAGTCAAGGGAATAGTGGGACATTTTCACAGGAGTTCCCAGGATAGTGAAAAACTTGCATCGATGCAAGCTCAATTGAGAAAAGACTCACAGCCCCTAAAACTAAAAATGGACGTAGTTACGAGGTGGAATTCCACTTATCATATGTTCCAACGTATATGTGCAATACAGGAACCAGTGGAAGCCACATTGGGAATGCTTCACAACCCAATTGAGAGCCTTTCCAGCCAAGAGTGGGAGACACTAAATGACATGAGTAACATTCTAAAGCCATTTGAGCAAGTGACTGTGGAGTTGAGTGCAGAGAAAGCTGTCTCAGTTTCAAAAGTGATTGTCATTGCTCGAGGACTTATGACTGCTCTTAAGCGTCTCCAATCCTCACTCTCAATGGAAGATTCTTTGAAGTTGGTTAAGGCTCTTCTAGACACCCTTGCATTAAGGTTTCGCAACGTTGAGTGTAACCCCATTCTTTCACGGGCTTCCTTTTTAGACCCTCGCTTTAAGAGCAATGCTTTCCCTGAGGCTAGTGCATTATCAGAAATTAAAGAAAAAATATTATTTGATATAGAGGTACTCCTAAAGAGTGGAAAAGAACAAGTGGGTGCTGACTCTGCAATTATTGATGTTGCCTGCTCTAGAAATCACGATGATGATTTAATTTGGCAGGATTTCGACAGCAGGGTAACTTCCATTAAAGCTACTCCTAAATCCACTGCATTAATGGAAATACGACAGTACACTGAAGAGCTGTTATTGGCCAGAAAAGAAAATCCATTGGCATGGTGGAGGGAACGAGAGAGGATATACCCTAGACTGGCAAAACTTGCCAAAAAACATTTATCTGTTGTGGCAACATCAGTGCCCAGTGAAAGAATCTTTTCTAAATCTGGACAGATCATTTGTGACAGGAGAAGCCGTCTTAAGCCGAGCACTGTCCAGAAAATAGTGTTTTTAAATGCAAATCAGCATCTGGTCAGCTGATTATATTTAATTGTTCTTTGCACTTTTGTTTTAATTACATTTCCTAAAGTATTAATAATGTAAATATACATACCTTATGTATACATAATATATTACGTTGTAAATTCTGTGAGGATGTTTTATAATTTTTATGCTATGCATTTATGCATGCTGGTGCCATGTATAATGTACTGTATGCAGTTACATACATGCATTTATCTATATTATTTATGCAAGCAATGTTAGGGTGCATTTTTCAGGGTATTTTATTAATCAAATTTGGGCTATGATTTTTACTTTCTGGGACTCTCCAATGGACACCACTTTTTTTCCATGGAGGGACTGAGTGCCATGGAGTAAATTCTAAACTCAGTGCATAAAGTGCCACTGCAATGCTCATGAGCACACAGCAGTGCTCATGGGCACACCTTAGGTGCCAGACAGAGTGATATATATTGTTCTCTATAAATGAATCAGTGAAGATATTTTATGTGTGCAACAATTGTCTTGATTTAGTTAGGTTTACTTCTATTTTCTGTTTACGTAGAGTCGATCACTATGAGTCATTATCAGGTTTTATTTCTTTTTATGTTCAAAGTTCACTGCTGAATATATTCTGAATGGAGGAAAGTGATTTGAGGGCCCACCCTGAAAATTTAAGGGTGAGAAACAATAATATACCATAATGTTTGATTTTAATGCTCATCATATATGTATATATTTTCTACTTACTGCAGTAATCTTACAGCATGAAATCCATGGATTCCATTTGTGGCTGTAACCACAAATGGAATCATTACAGGTATCAAAGTGCTCAAAATTGCTGTTCATGTAATATATGATTTGACGGATAAATAGATCTGTTTATACTTTGCTTTTTTTAGAATTCTCTGGGTGGTTTCCTGATTAATGGAGAGTTTATAGTTTTATCCACTACATATATGTACCATGAGTATACTGGTTTGAATTTGTATTTTTAATCTCCCATTTACGTAAGAATAGCCTCATTATTATCATGTAGTTATGGTGTGAATATATGTTTGTATTAACTCTTATATCTTTGTTTTTCACTTCAGTTTTAACATCATAAATTATTTTCGGAAAAAGAGCAATTTAATTACTTTGGTTTCTCCCTATTGAATTTCTTACGCTGGGGATATTTTTTAAATTTATGTTTTCGCTGGTCGCGCCAAAATATATTTTTCCCTCACCCTTTGCTGTTATTGTCAGTTAAATTTCTATTGTCTGTCTTCCATTGATATTTTTCGAGTATTATTTATGTGATGTAGTGAAGAGCTGTTCGGGAGTGGAATTATTTGAATTTATGAATGCAAGGGAGGGGGATGTCCCAGCGGTATTTTTACCAGCGCCATCTTTGCGACTAAAATTATTACTATCTGCTTCACGCAGATAACTTCATTATTTATGTATTTATGGTGTGAATATATGTGTGTATTTACTCTTATATATTTGTTTTTCATTTAATTTTCAACACCATAAACTATTTTCGGAAAAATTAATTTCTTTAGTTTGGTTTCTCCCTATTGAATTTCTTACGCTGGGGTTATTTTTTAAATTTATGTTTTCGCTGGTCGCGCCAAAATGTATTTGTCCCTCACCCTTTGCTTTTATTGTCAGTCTTCCATTGATATTTTTCGATTAATATTTATTTAATGTAGTAAAGAGCTTTTCGGGAGTGGAATTATTTGAATTTATGAATGCAAGGGAGGAGGATGTCCCAGCGGCATCTTTACCAGCGCCATCTTTGCGGCTAAAATTATTACTATCTGCTTCACGCAGATAGCTACAAAAGAGAAACGAATACTTAGTAACTACTCAAAAGTAACGATTACCAGAAAGGAAATGAACGAAAAGTACCGATTACCAAGAAGTAACGACAAAGCCCATCACTGCAAAGTAGTTTATTCCATCGCATGAAGGGAAAGATGAACTCGAAATGAAGGTTATTCACAATTCTAGCATGTCAAGACATCATCTTGTGCAGCGTTTATCTTTCATAGACACGAATGAATAATGGAATAACGTTTTATCGTCAGACAAGCGAAGACTATTCCAGCCATTTTGAATGTTCATTATTAATACCCAAAGGGAACTTTAACGATGATAAAAGTCAGTTGTTGTAGTGGTAGCGTGCGTGATCCACGAAACGAAGGATACGAGTTCGATCCACTTTGGTGTTATTTTTTTTCTCTTTCATTTTGATGGGCTAAGGAGATATTTTACCACCGATTTATGTAACTTCGATCTAGGACTTATGCGCAATTTATTTTTAATGTCACTTGTCCTTGAGCCCCAAGTTATACCAAGGGTATCGGACACATGCCTACGGCGTATTAGGAAAAACCACAGCACATTAGCGTAGCATTTGCGAGATATCACATAAAAATGTCGACTTTAATTACGTATGGAGTTTCCTATTGAACTTTCGCGACTTAATATTTCATAGCGATTTATCATTTTAGTACGGTAACTTTGCTCTGCATTTTTACCTCTCAATGTATAAACATAATGACGTGACATGAAAAGTAGGTTTATATTGATAATCAGTAATAAATAATACTAGCAAACTAGCGCTTAACTTTCGAATTTTCAACCATTCCCACATCCCCAAAATAATTTATTCTTTATCTAATGAGATAATTTATAAATTGCACGATTTAAAGCAACATTCATGTCTCGGTTGGAAATAAATCTTTCTTCTTCGTTGTTTAATCACAAAGTCTCCGTGGGGATGTTCTTGTATTATTGCGTTTTAGTCTAAAAGACTTTTCTTTTAACTTTAAATTATAAACAAACAATGTGTTTTAACGTAAACTGAGCATGTTATGTCAAAATTCGGTAAAAAATCCTATCTACTGATACCTTGTTCGTCGCTATCGCCTTCATAACAGTTGAGAAAAAGAGATCGCTAGTTGCTTTTCATTTGTTTTCCCAGTTATTCTTTCCGATTTACTGAGATTTACTCACCTCGGAGGACTTGTAGAAATTTCTTTACAAGTTACAAGTACTTGTTATTCACAAGTCTGTTTGAGAAACAGAATGTGTCGTAACCATGAAAAAACTTGTGAGTAAACACTTGTAACTTGTGAAATGGACTTGTAACTTGTAATTAGTAGACTTGTATGTTTGAAAAACAGAATTTCACAAGTTACAAGTTAATAGACTTGTAGCTTGTAGACTTGTAACTAGTAGCTTTGAGAAACGGTCCCCAGGTAGTTAACTTGAGCAAAATCGGTGGGAGAGCGTAATAATTTCAGTTTTCATGCCACGGAAATATTTAACCAGAGATTATAATATTGAGCCTAATAATCTATGAACTTGGGGAGGCTAACGATGTCGGATTGCCATGGCAGCCCTCGGTCTTTAATCTTTCCATTTCTTCCTCCCGTTTTTCTCCTCTCTGTGCTTGTCCCTACTCTTTTGTCTTGGTCGGTTTCCTCATCTCCTCGTATTTTCTTATTTTCTTGCTTCTCTTCGTTTTTTTCTCGTCCGCTTTGATTCCAGGAACCTCAGCCATTGCTATAGTCTTGTATATTACACCAGACTGATGGTTAGTTGACTTGAGCGTTATCGGCGGGAGAACCATGCCGAGAAAATATTTAACCAG
The DNA here is from genome assembly GCA_963573305.1 of Pyrrhosoma nymphula. Classification (NCBI taxonomy): domain Eukaryota; kingdom Metazoa; phylum Arthropoda; class Insecta; order Odonata; family Coenagrionidae; genus Pyrrhosoma; species Pyrrhosoma nymphula. The sequence continues at coordinate 63,023,476 of OY754330.1, read as the reverse complement.
AAATTATAAAAACGAGCCTATAAAATAGAATTAAATTAAAATATTTAATGCTCAAAATATTCCCTCTGGGTGTATCGGGCCGCATTTGCATCTTATGTAAACTATTTAAACGGATTTTAATTCTAACATATAGCAATAACCCAGATGGCACAATGTTAGTCATGGAGGTAAGTTTGAAAGAATAAATAGGTAAGTAGCTCACTATGAAAGTCGCTTACTTATTTCTTACACACGTATCGCATGACCTCTTATGGGCGAAACAGGTACTTGAGGAACCAATCAGTCCGATGGTCCCCGACCGTTCCCTTTATCGGAGGAAACGAAACGAAAGACGGAAACCATGAGAATTACTACAATTTGGTGTTTAGCTGTGACGATTTAAAGCAAATTATCCTAGTGGAACATTTAATTTCAAGTTTAAATAAATTTGGCATCACTAAGTTTCAATATGAAAAAAATAACCGTGTCATTTTTGGTGATTATATGTAAACGAAGGTTTATCGTGTGTCTTGATGTTGCCGTGTGTTTTGTACGGTGTTCATTGTGGCACGCTAGTGATTACAAGTGTTATTTATATGCTGCACTGGATTGCATGCGCCTAAGTGGTGATATTTTTATATAACGTGTTATGACAGCAATTGTATTTAAATCGTTACAAATACGTTGTATGTGTTGGAGAAGACTTCACAGCAATAATTTCGTTATTTCTACTATTGACTAAATTAAAATGTGGAATCTATGTGAATTGAAGTGAAGTTGGTGGCTATGTGGATTTCTCTTGTCTCGTAAGTGTGGTTGTTTACGTCCCAGTGAAAGGATAAACAGTGTAGTGTTTTATTATTCTTCATTCAGTGAATTTTGCCACCCCAAGTGTCATCTTTTTATTTCATTGCATTGTGGTTTCCAATGTGAATTTGTTGAAATAATTAATCCGTCTGCGTTTAAGGCAGGTAATGATCAATTAGAAATAGGCAGTAGGATTTGTCCTTGGCAAGGATAATTGTGTTATTTAAGAGTTTGATATTGTGTGGTTGTTTAATTCCAAGTGAAAGAGTGATGATTTTTTTTCTACTTATGGAATGTATGTTGTTTCATTATGGTTCATTCAACCAATTTTACCACCTCAAAAGTTACTTTTTTATTTAATCGACTTGATGTCAGCAGCAAGAATTGTTCTTTTATTTGAGTGCCGCTGCGTGTGCCTGGAAAAATAGTGGAAATTATTTAAAGCTGCCTAATATGCCTCACGGTAGGTAATCATATATGCTGGTTTAGGTGGCAGTAAAGTGTTGTGCCGCGCGCTGCGCTACTGTAAGTAAGTAGCTTACCCATTATGAGGCTATTTGACGGCATTCCTTACCCCTGTATTACTTGCTTCTGAATTATTTCTTACGTAATAAAAGAGTAAGGATCATACTCTGTTTCAGCTGGGAAGTAGAATTCAGGCGTAAGAGACAGCCACTCGTCGTTTGTTAGCGTTCAAAATTAGAACATGAATATGGCACTCATAACGAAATTTTACTGAAATCCACTATTAAGCATGAATTATTTTTCGGTAATTTTTATTCCAAATTATTAATTTCCTTGCTTCATTTTAATTCCCTCTGTAAAAATTTTTGCCACTGACTGTAGATGACCGAGCTTAAAACCTGGAGGGCTGATATTTTCAAGTGTACTGAGGTAGGATTCAACCGAGGAAAAGAGGGGCAGGTCGTTTTGGAGAGATATATGAATTATTGCGATATAAAAGCTCCATTTCCCAGTACTCCTTGAGGCTAAGCACCAAGTCGGCTGGCTGAACCCAACAGAATGAACTTCGGGTTGGATCTGTGGATGGTTTATTAAACCCGTAGAACTTATTGACTTTATTTAATCGGTTTGTTTTCATGTTCAACATGTTTGTTCTGTTTTATTCGTCTGGTAATGGTTATGGGAGCCAGCAGAAAGACCGCAATTGGCAGCAAAAAAATAAACATGCGACCGAGAGCAGTGAAAAAGAATAGGTTTCTGGACGCAAATAAACGAAAAATGGCAGTGAAAAAGAGCAAATATACCTATCCTTTTCGAAAAGGGTGCACCGAGCTTTATAAGAGGGAACGCGGAGTGACTGGGGAATATGAAGCTTTCACATCCGTTTGAATCCGATTTGTGGCCGATGACCATCGAGATGGGCCCACACCGCTTAATTGTGTGTCTGTGTGTTAACGCACTCGACCGTGGGGATATTGCGGCCCAGGAAAGACGGCACGGGGAGGAGGGGAAGGGGGAGAACATGGCCCCGCTGCGAAACCTATGCAGCACGCGCTATGAGAATGGCAATGTGATTACCCCCATTCGACCCCGGCGGATATTGCGGCCAATTAGACCCTCCGACAAAAACCTTCATTCACCCTACCCCCATTCCTCTTTCGTTTTACCTCACTCGTTCATTTGTTTTCTTCTGCTTCTTGTTTTACGTCGGTGAACGAACCTCGAGAGAGGGTTAACAGTCCTGGCAAAAAAAGAGCCAGGAGAGAAACTGCGACAGAGAGAGAGAATGGTTTAGGGGGAGTGGTAGAGGTTGGGATATGCGAGCCAGAGATGGGTGGTATAGCAATTGAAACCGAATCAAAGCACCGAGTGCGCGCATTTCGGTCGTCATTTTGTCTCTTCTTCTCACTAGTAAAGCAACGGACGACTGGAAAGACGAGAGGCGGACTGAGGGGTTATTAATGAATGAATGGGAAGTTCCGACGGAGGAAAATGCTGCGAAAAATAAATTGCGAGGTCGGAAGAATCAATGGCTTTTTGCGTGTTTTTATTTCAGTCGAATGGATCTCTTGAACGAAGATGATCAAGTGAGAGAATGGAACGTCACTTAAATTTGACGTAATGAATACGAATGTGAGAAAATCTATTGAGACGGAAAAGAAGAGAATGCTGCACCTATCCTTAATAACAGAAGTGTAAAAACTATTCCAGAGCCAAACTAAAAGCAAATATTTTTACACGTTATAAAAATGATTATATTCACTAAATGAAGAGAAATTACTAATGTGCGAAAAACTCCTTTGACGATTTTATAAATGAAAATGTGTCAGTTTTATTTTTCTTCTTCGAGATTTGAACAGGCATTGACGTACTGGCTAGAATTTTAGAATTAAACTAGATTTTTTTTAACATTTAAAAGACAATGGAATCTAGGGAATTTAATCGTGATTCTTTTATCGTAGCTATTGAGGAATGCAAGCCAATTTACCCTTTATGTGAAGAACTTGATTACTCCAAAAAATGATACCATCCTATACTCATGATAAATCAGTAGTTCAGCCCAAAGATAGGATCTTTGAAGTTAAACGATCCTTCATTTTGCATGCTATCTCTCTTATCCCCTGGTTGCATCTTCCCTCGTGATTTGGTCTACTATAGATATCTGCACTTTAGTCTACATCGCGAGATTTCACTTCTACTTCTCGTCTACTATATTTCTTGCGTTGTTTGCAGCCTCAAATGCTGTGATGTAGGATCGAAATACATTTTCGTTGGACATTCGAGTAGAGCCTCGGTAGTTTAGGGTCCAGATAAGCCTTTTTTGGACTCCCCAATAACAGTAACCGAGATACGATTCAGAGAGACAGGCCTCCAGAGAAGTTTTAGAATAACCAAGCTTTTAAAGTATGATTTCTACTCTGCCGCTTAGTTATAAATTTCTCTCGGCTTTAGAATTAATATTTGGTCCCTCACCCGTCGGACTAATTTTGGGACTGATCCCTCTGACCGGTTTACTAATACCTATATGATTAACTTCAATAGCTGGCGTGGAAGTTTCGTAAATGTAGTGGCCCTCGACAATTTGAGACACACTAAACACCTTTGTTACGGGAAGAGAATCCGTGAATGTTCTCACCTTACGATAATGCATGATCAGCCCTAAGTGAGTTATTTGATTGGATCGACCAGCGTAGATGCTTCCATGAGTTGAGAGTATAGCAGCAAATAACATTTACATTCAAATCCAAATGATGCCGTATCGCACTCTAAGCTAAACCATACCTGGAGGATGATTGTGCTACTAATGTTCCTATCATTTCTTGGTATTTTTCGTAGTTATATTCCAACTTTTTGCGATAATATCGGTAGGCAAGCATGTCGATTTTTTTCATTCGGAATGGAAAAGTTGCTCAATAACCTCTTGGGCAACTTAGTAATCGGCTTTATGGTGCTGTTTCATGCGTAACCTCCGAGATACACTGGCCGTAACACTACCCCCTCAACTTTAATTTAGTAGGTCTACAAAAAGCGCGGGAAATGCGCTTCCTGTGTATTTCTTGGGGTAAGGTTCAAAAAAGGTAGGCAATTATTTCTTTTTATATGCCGCATTTCAAGGGCCACGTTAGTTTCATAATATATATTTATGCACAAGGATAAGCATTCGTCTTATTTTAGCAGGACTTTTGAAGACAATTATTATTAAAAAACGGAAAGAAAAATTGTTGACGCGAATTTTAATTCTACTGCGATTGCGGTAAATATATTTCCCTCACATTCAATTGATCAACAAACACAACCTGAAACCAAATTGGGTAGATTAAGGAGGCAATTTAATTCAATGTTATGCAGATAATAAAAGCACAAACGGATACTGATAACTAAATTTGGTTCTGAATGTTGAAGCGCTATCGGGAGAAGGAAGTAGATTTTCTCGCCGATAACACTCGTAAAAACACAAACTCTTTCCAAGCTCGGGTGAGACAAATGAGGAAAACGAACGAAACACAAGTATTACCAATCAATAACTTAACTATCAATATATTTCACTAATCACAAATAGAACCAACCAAGTTACAAACAATTTACCCATAGGTCGAGTGCTAGGCGACCGTAATGAAAGTTTCCAGTCGGAAAATAATTTAAGTATACAAGTACGAGAGGTTGAGCTTCTTTCTTAAGTACAAAATGACAAAGTCAGCAGGCTCACACAACGGTGTTACCCGGTCGCCGTCTCCCAAGCAATAGAGGGAGAGCTCAGACATGAGTCAGCTGAGGAGGGGGTCTGTCGACAAGGAAGAAGGTGGAATGAGTAAGGTCAGGAGGTTGGCGATTGGTAGCCTTGTAGGGGAGGAAATAATGGGATGGTCGATAGATAGGGGGGAAGTTTTTAATTGGAGCGCCAGGAACTGTTTTCTGGCTTCGGCCGCAGAATACAGGATCACAGCCTTTGTACCTTGGTCAGGATGACCGCATTTTTGGTATCCTTCCTCACTTTACTGGCTATATAAACGATGCAGGACCTGGTGAGGTAAGGGTGCGGCGAACAGTGCGGCGAACGGTGCGGCGAACGGCGTGGCGGACGGTGTGGAGGACGGTGTGGCAGAAGTCGTGGCAGAAGTCGCTGGCAGTAGTCGCTGCATTTTGTAGTCGTAGGCATTTTGGGCGTCGTTGGCGCACATGTCGTTAGCGCGGATGTCGTTCGGTCAAGTCCGGAGGGTAAACAGTCCGCAGAGGGGAAATTGTCCAAAGAGGGGAATTGGCCAAAAAGGGGGGGGAATGCCACATCCACTGGGGGAAATCAGCACATAATTGACTCCCGGATGGGGAATAATGATTGAATCAATGACACCTGTTTTCTTGCAAGAGGGACACTTTCACTGAATTCACAATGCCAGTTTATGGCTCAAGAGGCAATTTTCTGAACAATATTGCCAAGATACTGAGCACACACACCCACAGACAAAGAACCTCCTCTCCTTTCTGGACCACAAAGGTGGAACAGCTGATCACTCAGTATTGAAGAATAATCACTAATAAACATTTTTAAGTTATTCACCCAGTTTAGTACAATTTCAGATTCAACAATCTTTTAGTATGAGACTGGTTCACACAGCCATAGCCAACCATTGAGGGATAGCCACTCCTTGAAAGTTGCCAAAATACAGGCGCGCTAAGTCCTTCGGCTAAGTCCGGAGGGTAAACAGTCCGCAGAGGGGAAACTGTCCATTGAGGGGAATTGGCCAAAAAGGGGGGGGGGAATGCCACAATGTTACGCGGTGCATATTTTCAATGGAGGATGAAGTGGCCATGTACTTCAGATAGTCATTTGACGCTCCCCGTCGTTACATAACCAACTTCTGTTCTCATGGTATGCAAAGTACTATTTGTTTATGGACATACAATAAATGACAAATAAAAACCTGCTCATTATCCATAGGCCTCCTTAAATTTCGTAAACTTATATTGTGATAAAATCACGTTGCAACGATTTATGAACTTCTGAAGCTGTCGGTTATGATGCATTATCTCATTTCACAAAACTTTACTGTACTAACCAAGTCTTATCTGCCATAATAACCTTTTATTAGAATTTTTTTCAATCATCTCCGTAAGAACACACACGATTTTATGCCTACTATTTGAAAACAGATGACGATCGAAATTCGGGTGTTCAGGCTTTTATATCTCGGAGGCTACGTTTCATGTTAATCAACAGTTAATTAAGTTTCATGGTTGCAAACTATATCTGGCTCTGGAGGGCTATTATGGTGAACCTTTAGAATCCAAATAAGAAAATAGATTCGGCTGCTAACGGTAAGATTTTTCGAAAATTCGGGTGGAAGTTATAGAAAAGTTATTTTAGATTAAGTATCAAATACCACGGCTAGGAAATTCCGCTTGACTGTGAAATCCATCCCGATTTGTAACCTGGAAACGTTCGGTGCTGAAGTCATATATTACCTTCCTTGTCCTTCCTACCCAGCACATACAAATTTCACCCGCCTGAAGGTAAGGTTAAGAATGATACCTTCATCACTTAAGCCGGTGTTACGTATAAATACTGTGGTGGATAATTGATATCTCTTACCAAGTAATTTAACATACTAATGCAGTGGCAAGAGATCCGAATCTATTATGTAAGGCTAAAACGACCAAAACTGAATGTTTTAATGATATATTTACTGATATTTCATTGCGTGGTTTTTCTTATTTGTAATGTGAATTTTTCCTTGATAAAATTTCATGATATTGAATATCTTTATCATTTTTGCAGGTAATTACGCACCATTCACCCTCAATGTGACGCCCTTTTCTCTCTCAAGAGCTGATTTGTGGAGAAAAGGAAAGTATAAAATTTTTTGTCATTGCTTTTGTGATCAAACCTGTGATTCTGAAAAATGTTAATTGTCGTAAGATGAAACGCATAATTTAAAAAATTACCCGTTTTGAAGAGATTTATTTCAGCGTAAAAATGCTAAAATTAATGGTAGGCCGTCTATTTATTAAACTTTTGTTGTAAAATGACAGTTGGGACGAAGTAATTAAATATACAATTTTAGGCATTATTTCCATGAGTTAATGAGAGACTCTCTGCCATTTCAATAAAGCCTTTCGTCATTGTTTTGTGGGAGTTAATTAAAATATGCGATTTTGCTACGCCAATAAAAATAATTACATAATGTAAGATAAATAGCGTCTCATTTGTTCTGAAATATTGTGTGCAAAATTTTCAGGGAATTTCGGATTAATTGATCCACGAATCTGTGTGAACAAAGCGTTTTGTTGAGCTCTAGCGCTTTAGAGGCTGAACATCATAATTATTAAACCATAGTATTAATATTACCTAGTCCTTAATGATAAATCAGCCGTTCCATGAGGTCTAATCTGAAAACGCCAGCAGGATGGCTGGAGAAACTGTTGTCAATGAAGGACGACGCAATGCGTGGGGAATTCCGAAAACAGTACCTCGTGTGTACGACTTTCAGCGTTATCCAGCTCTTCCATCATCATTTTCTTGCTTTTTGTCAGGCATTCTGCTGCTCAAAGTGCTTCTCGACAAATGTCTGTTTAATTCTGCCTAAGTTAGTCATATATGGGTAGGTATGTATCTCTTGTTAGAAACATACTTGGTCAGGTGATAGGCCATTTTCATTTTGTTGGCTAGTGACTGCCGCTTATTAATATCCGCGAACGCTGGCGTGTTCGCGTATGACACAAGACAGCCGCTATAAGTATTGGTGTATTTCGCAGCTTCATAATTGCTCAGTAATATAAGTGTTACATAGGTAGCATGCGAGACTTTCTGTTAATAATATTGTACTAATTCGTTATTTCATACGCACGAAGAATAAGTCAAAGGTAGACAAGTTTTCCGTTGTTAATTATTTACATGAATCAACATTACTTATTTATAATATAATAGTTTTGCTCATTGCTGTAGTTTTTAGCCCTGTGGAAGTCAATAAATTTGACGAAGAGATGGCAATGTCTACTTGAGTTGTTTTCTTAAATATTGAGTCGGTTTTCATAAATGAAGAAGTTTTTAGATAATTTAATAATATTAATAAGTTACAACTTCAGAGAAACTACTGTAATATATTATCCGGAGAAACCTCCGAGGGACATAGATAATAATATTTTTGTTCTTCCAAACACAAAATAACTTAACGTAATGTTTAACAAATGGGAAGTAAAGTAACCTAGAAAGTCATTGGTCTGTGTTTAGGCATGTGTTTATTAGTACCAAACTAACTAAGCTCTCCTTACCTGCAACGCACTATTACTAGTTAGTACCTTTGCGGTGGCGGTTGGTAGAGAGCAAATTGAGGGTGGGGGGAGCAATGAACGGGGTAATCCCATTTCCTACGGCCTTAGGAATGGGCTTTCGGAGGAGGTAGGGACTCGGAGTGACATGGGCAGGAGGAACTTGGGAAACCATGTGAACTGGAGAGCACACATACGAAGCGAATGAGAACAGACAAGGGGATTGAGTTGAGGAAGGAAGATGGGGGAGGGAGGAATCTCCGCGTGTAAACATGGCGGAGGAGAGCGGGGCAAGAAGGCCGGAGCAAACAGGAAGGGAGAGAGGGGGAAGGAGGGTGGTGGAGGATGAGGGAAAGTGAGCGAGCTGCGTGGAAGGGTGGCGCGCTTTTGCGGTGTCGGATGTCGCTCCGTCGTCAGCCGGAGGTTATGTTCTCTATTGAGCTCGTGGAATGTCGTTCGACAGCGAGGGTGAGCGAGGAAATGACGGATATTTTTCAGTTTTTTCAGTCCTACTTGGGTGCTATATGGAGAGAGAGCACTTCAAGACTTAGGCTGTGTGAGGTCACTTCTTCGCCAGCGGGGGGTAACTTTCTCTATTGGGCTCCTGAAATGTCGTTCAACGGTAAGGGAGTGAAAGGGGGAATCGGATCACCGCTGTGGATATAGTAGTTCTAGCTTCCCTTACCGAGGGGTCCAGTAGAGTTCGAATCCCGGCAGTGGCGGAGACTTTTCAGTTTTCCAGAATCCTTCTTGGGTATGGAGATCACTTCAAGTGTAGTACTCCATCTGTCGGATATTTTTCATTCTAGTTTTTCCAGCCTTAGTGGTGGCAAGGAGATTTCCTCGCCTGCCAACCCAAAGGTCATGGGTTTGGATCCCGCCTGGGTGGTTTTAGGCAATCTAGGGCATGGTTGTGTGAGTTGAGTTGCTAGAAAGCAAGTAGAAATAAAATTGTTAAATTCCTCTGTAGTTTATTAACACTCTATACCCACATGCATTTTATCCTTCCCTTGTCTTACAACCCATTTGTCCAAATGGCTCAAACGACCTCAGCCGTCGATTTCCTCCCGAAAATACCAACCATCCAACTTGAGGAAAAGAGGTAAGCGCACGAATAATGGCCTTCGTTTTTCGTGATGAGTCTCAGAAGCACGCACCTTCTTGGCGACTTCGCCTATATTTTTCTCTATAATCATAAAAGAGACTATTCGAATTTTATTTTAAAATGTAAGCATTTGGGAGAAAAATGAAGTAAATACAGTTAAGGAAGGTTAATGATGCCAAAGCCTTGTTTTATGTGACTGAACTTATCAGTACTATTTGAGGCATTTATATGACTTGTTTCACACTGTAAGCTGATTACACCTCCGCAACGGAACGTTTTTTTTTGCAAATTTATAAAGCGTATTGCGCTCTAAGTCATAAATTTAACTCCGAAAATTTTTGAGAAAACTTATAAGTTACACATTGCATTTCTGACGCAATGTGTGTGTCAGAAATTACTTAGATATTTTTAATTATGTCTCGCTGGAGCCGTGCTATATTTTACGGTAATCGGCTTCATATTTTGGTCAAATATCTCGAAAGGTATTGCGATCATTGACTGATATCCCGTTATAATTAAATTATTAAATATATTTTTCATAATGCTGCAGCCAAATTCCTTAATTATATGTTTAGTGGTGGTAGGTGCCGTCGAGAGCAAAATTGTGCCAGAAAAAAAGAAAAAAATAGCCACGCGAAATTGCCGGAGTGTCCATTCATATTCCGTAGGTCTCTATTCTGTGTTATTATAATGCTCATATATGGTTTTTTCGACCAATGACTTGATTGGTTCCATTAACATTTTTGCGAGAGGGAAAACTGGCATTTCGCTGGCTTTTGTTCTGACACGAGGGGTCATCGAGGTTAGACCGTCTCACGCAGGCATCTCAATCTCGAAGGCAGTAGAGATGAGTTCATGAGTCAGAGGGGTTTAGAGGTAGAATGCCTTTCTGGAACATCGGAAATGCGGGCATTGTTTTCTGTCCAGTCGCGCTACGAGGACTCAGATGTTGACTTTTAATAAAGTTCTCTAATTTTTTAAATACATATGACTTATTCGTTACCTTTTTAACATATAATTAATCACAAGGTCACTAAATGTATTTGCTTATCATTTAATTCAGACTTAGACTTGAACTACTCGGGCGCGCACACAAGTGACATTTAAAATCCTCAAATTTGATAATGCTTTTTTTATAATTTCATCGACGCATTTGGCGAGCACAAAAACCTTATGATACCATTTTCGAGCTTAGTTCAAAAGGTATGTCACAGAATTATTCAAAGAATATTTCATAAGAAAATTTATAGATATTCACTTTTTGGGAGTTTCACTGTATAGGCGGTCCGAGTCTACACCCCTGCGACCTTGTGCACTTGGACGGGTCATCTCTCGATCGTGACCATTGGGATGTTCCCCAGCATCCTTCCTGCCGCGTATCCTCGGATCCTTTCTCCTCCATTCCTCTCGAGCCTGGCACAAAAGGGATGACGGGGCATCGGGATACGTCTGCACCAATCTCCCTTTCCTTTTCCCCGCTCCTCGTTCGAAACCATCGCCCTCAGGAGATCTGGTCAGGCCAGCTATATTCCCCCGACTCCTCCCCTACTCCTCGGAATGCTACCTTCCTGTGCCTGAGTTTTTTATCTTCTGCTTTCTTTCTTTTCTCCGCCCATTTAGCCCCTTTCGTATTTCTCACGAGCCCTCCCAACTAGATGTCCTGAGTCCTTCGACCACGTTCTGTGGCGTATTCAGAAGTTATCCGGTGTGGGAGGTGACATATTCAGGAATTTTTGCTCTTTTACCGTACGCTTTTAAATCTCAGGAGAAGAGAAAACGCATAGGATTTTATTTTAGTTTTAGATAGACAAATGGCCACAGTTTAGGAAAGGACAAACTTGATAATAGCGCGCCGAAACGACGATATGTAAAGTAATAAGTTGTGTAATTTTAACACTGTTTTCCTAACAAATATAGTTAAATAAGACGTTACGTTCGATTCCACACTTTTATTTTCCTCAAAACCAACTTTGGTTTCGGCTCCATGCACTATTATCAATGTCTTCCAAACCAACCATGATTTCGGAACTATGCACTATTATCAAGGTCACCTTATAGTGCCAAAACCATTGTCGGTTTTGCGGAAAATAAAAATGTGGAATAGAACGAAGTACATTATTTAAAACAATGTTTGATGCTAGTGTTCCGCAAAGTTACGCCTGACACTTCTGTTGTTTTTTGACCCAGTAGTGTTGATTATAATTATAAATTTGAAGTTAAGTTTAGGATCGTAAACAATAATTTGTTGCCAATTGGGAAGTATACTTTTTCTTAAACTTTTTTCTTTCCTTTGAAATCAACTCAACTTTTCCACGAAGTCACCACTAATAATCCAGCTTTTGGGCTATTACATTAGGATCATTGTTGGTAAGTTTGAATCATTCGATTAAAAAAGTATTTTCTGCTTCTTTATCTCTCAGCCCTCTTGTACCCTATGATAGGGAATTAGGGGATTCTGTCTGGAGTTATCCCTTCCCTATTCGGTCGAACTATCATTATTTGGCCTCCTACCACTACATTCCTCCTATCCTTTCCTCACCATGTAAAACTTCCTCCTCTCCCAAATATCTATTATTATGGTCCTTCGTATACTTCTCATTCTTCGCCTACAGGGAGGGCAAAGGATTGCTTTTCTTTCCCTTTTTATCGCTCTTCTTTGTTATTTGTTATTTTTACTTTTTATTTTCTCTTCATTTTTTCTCCTCCGATGAGAAGGGTAGGGGTTGAATGCCTATCCGGTATCCGGATCGGGAAGAGAAGAAGACAACTGTGCTTCCTCTTTGTTTTACCCTCTCTCTCACTCTCTCTCCCTCTTCCCCTTTTCTCAGTATTGAAAGGAACCAGGATTCGAGGAGCAATCCTCCCGAAAAAGGGTGTTCGTGGACCCGTTAAAGGGGAAAGTAAGGCTCATCATCGTGCAGCCATCAATCCGAACGCTGTCTTACAGCGGTTATAGACTTCATTCTCTTCTCAGCTAACAGCTTGAGGTAGTTGTGAGCGAAATATTTTCCTTATCATGGTGGAGACCGTATTTTCATTATATTTTTAATTTAAGCAACCGTGAGAAGCATGAAGTGAATATTATAACGTTAATGACGCAAAAACTATATATGACTGAAACTCTCAGTAATTGGCTAAATATACAAATATAAATTTTTTAATTTAAAAATAAAGCCACGAGTTGAGTTGTAAGTTGGCGTCTGCTGGCACGAGCGCCCAATCTCTCTCTTGTAAGGCCCTTAGCCGCGTACTAGTGCTTGTGCAGTGCCTCTGTGCCTGGAATCTACTGTGTTTGTGCAACTATGTGCCTATTCCCTGTCATCCGGGCGTGCTCACTAGCGGGACACCCTGACGCAACCCCTTTGGGCCAGACAGTGGTTTCTCTGTGCTACGCTCCCTTGCGAGCTGAGATGGCCAATAAAAGGGACGGAACAAAGTCCAAGAGCCGCCCCAAATGACTCGGACGGGGCAAGCCCCATCCCGGTCCCGGTCCCGCTCGCCACAGCAGCCGGGTCCTTCTAATGCGGCCGCTAGATCACGGTACACTGCGCCGATCTACATTCCGGCTTCCTCGCCACCCCGATCCCATGAACAAGGTTCTGTCACTTCGGCGACTATGACGGGCCTGACGGAGGAGCCCGCTTGGCCCCAAACCATCCTGTCCGCCATCCCTGTCGGGCCTGTCATCACCCAGCCAATGACTCTGGTGTCGCAAACGCACACGATACCTCAAAACCAAGCGACCAGCCAACCGATCCCTTTCGAACGGCGGTTCGCGGACCTCCGCCCGAAGAAGCCTCCGGGGTCCCTCGACACACCCGCAAACCAGGAATGCCTCGTTCTACATTCTGAAAAATAACCAACATTCGGCTAAGCTCACTCGCCGGGACGGCCACGAGACTCAGCTGATACTTGACGCCGCTGCCGACTGGCATCTCTTACCGACGAGCGTCAAGGACCTCCTGTACAACCGTGCCCGTGTCCTCGCTACCGCAGCGACACGTGGATGGGACACGGTGGCTCGCCTCCAGGCCCCAAACGAGGCCCTTCGGCTGCCCGTCTCCCTGACGGCACCGAGGACTACGGTTATCAGGGAAGTGGTCCGGGGGCAGGCAGCCCCTGCCCAAGGGTCTCGGCCACCTTCAGCCCGGCCAACTACTTCTCAGCCCACCAGACAGCGGGGTCGGCAGCGCGGCGGACCCTTCCCCAGCTACTCCCGCCGCCGTTAGTGGCCACCCTTCGCCGGTCCCCGCGCCGCCGACTCCGCCCTCCCTCTGCTTCACCTGCCGGGACCTCCGTCTCCGGGCCCACCAGAACCATTGGATGCAGCGGTGGAGGATGATCTCCTCATCGGCGACCTCCTTCGGTGGCACGATTCCGGTGAGCTCGGCGACCCAGTGGAATTCTACGGTTTTGACACCGACGACAATGATTCCCGGGCGTCAGATGCTGCATCCGACGCTGCCTCGGAGGACTCCGTCCCCACCACCACACCTGGACTCGGAGCCCTCTGACGCTGGAGACAGCGACGCCTCGGTCGAGGACGACCCAGCCGACGCTGCTTTCAACGGTCCGGGATTCGGCGTAATACCAGATATCGATGAACCGGGGATGCTTGCCCTCCGGGACCTCCTCCTCCAGGCCCCGCCAGACCCCGCTGCCGTGGCCCCGGAAGACTAGGGGTTAAAACACACTTGCTGCGGTTTACCATCACGCGTAAATTATTCTCAATGAAGTTTAGCACGCTTGTCACTAGCTGCCTAGCAGCGCGAAAGTCATCACCAAATACAAGTAACCAATCATCAAGGAAGGGGATTACATGCACAGAAAATAATTTATACACTTCACGGGCCACCGACCTTGCCCAACGCTGCATGATGGCTGGTGCAAGGCAGTGACCCATAGGCAGACGCTGAAAGCAATAATAATTATTGCCGAATCGTCCGCCGTAATATCGAATATGCAGGTGGTTAATTTTAATTTGGAAAAAGGCATCTTTAAGATCCACCTTACACATGTAACTGTTCTGGGGAATCATTGTGACCGCGTGAGCGGCGTCTTTAAGTCGAAACTTGGGCTTGCGGTAGTGTGGTGTCCACGGCAAGAGGTCGTGGATCAGCCTATGCCCCCCACTCGACTTAGGAATGAGATAAGTGCGAAATGGACATACAGGTTTACGGCGTATCAAAATGCCTCGCACTTAACTCTGGAGGACACGGCACAGGTCAGTATCACTCCCGGAGTTGTGAAAAACGTGGGGCGCGTTTTCCAGTTTGGGCACATTAGCTCCGTTGAGGACAAGATCAATTAAGTTTTCATCATCATAAGGGTAGACACCTATCGGAGGTAATGGGTCGTCTTGACGTCTTGAAAACTTAACTCACTTTTTTCACGCCGTGCGCTGAAAACACCTTCACAGCAAAAGATTTTGATTTGCTATTCTGTGATAATGACTGCGGCGAGTAACTGATTTACATTTGAAAATAATTGAGAGAGCATACAAACTATGCAATGTTAAATTTCTGACGCAATATAAGCTTAGGAAATTCCTCATTTTTAAATGAAGTCTCTCTGGATTGCAAACCCGTACCGTCTGCATCGCAAATCTATGGTAAACGCCTTCTACATTTGGCAAACATCTCGAATATTATTGTGGTAAGTGGCAAATACTTTGTTCTAACTAGAAAGAAGAAATTATTTTATTTGAAATTAGGTGAAGTTCATCGAATTTTATTTGAAATGATGTCTTGCTCAAACTACTCTTATTTCTTCGTAAGTCTTAATGTTTACGTCTGTAATGATGTTAGTGACCAGATTTCTGACCCACTAAAACGGAGAAAAATCATGGGGTTAACTAAGAAAGAAAATGGAAAACCCGAATTACAAAGGAAAGAATAATCATCAATAATAGGTGAAATGCCGGTCACAAAGGAAAAGTTTATTTTTAAAAATTCATTCCTTAAAGAACAATTGAGGATTGGAACAGTCTGCCTGCAGAGTATTTGAGCCTTGCTAATTTTTTGATCACTCCAACTTTGTCTCGTGAGAGATTCACTTTTGATGTATTTAAGTAGTATTTTATTACGATGCTTACTCTATGATTGTATTGGTAATCTGAATATTCCCACCCGGTATACGTACGCCTTGTAACATTTTCTTTTTAAAAATATCCGGAACAAACTTCCTGTTCTCCGCGAGTGTAGGCAATTTTCAATACATGTTTCTCTAATAAAGTGAAGATTGCAAAACTCGTCACTTTTTGAGACCGGCACGGCTCTTTTTTTCTAAACCTCAATTACTGCAACCTCTTATAATAACATACTATATGTATTGGAAGGAATATGTTCAAAGTATTTAGTAAATAAAAGTAAAGAAATCAAATATCAAGGAAAAATAATGTGTCACTTTATTGCACATATGGTAAATATTTTTAGTTCCCCTTTTAAGGAGATCTTCCTTTATTGGAAATTGAAAATTTAGACAGGTACATTTTCAGTTTTTTTAGCATTTCGGGACACCAAAATAAACACCTCGAAACCGGTACTTATGGCCACCTTACTAATGATTTTTTCCATGTATTCCATCCTTGTTCTTCCAAAGTTTACGATCCCATTTCTTGTTCCTTCCATTATTATTTTTTGGAAGCTTAGATGTCTTAGAACGTGTCCTATATCTTTATACCCTACACTTTCCTTGGTTTCCATCATTTCATCTTTGGTGCATGAACTCTTCTCGTGTTTCCCACCGAGTTAAGGGCTCGAAGTTTCGTTGTCCGACGGTCGACTCCATTTGTTGGGAAACTTACCCGTGCATTCCCGTTATATACGTGAATTAGTGTTTCTCTTTCCAGCGCCATAAGAATATACACCAAAGAACGGTTATTTTCACCTAGAAAAATGAAAATGTTTGCATGGAAAACCTGAAAAAGTCCGGGAATTCCATAATCTATGTTCTATAGCAACCTCACCACCAATGTGACCTTGATAACGTATCTTCTGGCTTGAAAATGCTTAATTAAGGTGAAATAGGTAGCAGAACAAATATTAAAAACTGTGGAAAAGGCTTTGCAATGTGCGATATTCCACAGAGGAAAAATCATTCGCCTTGATCGGGACTTGGACTCGTGTATGGCTTTGCAATTATTCGAATTAATTTCATTGACAAGATGATTCAATTATTAAAATGATTTTCCGTCACTTCATCGGAGTCACGCCTGAAATCATTAAATATATTCCTCATCGGCGATTCTTGCAGTCAATTTGGTCTTCATCGTTCATTCTCCGATAACAGCACATTTCCATCGCTTCAAATCTCCTTCGTTATGACGCTTATTGTCCAAGCTTCTCTGCGATATGGAAGCATATTCTATGCGTAGGTATGTTTCAATGACGTACCCCCTAACTTTGACGCTTGTGTTTTTAGCAGTCTGTGCGCTAATACTCGGATAGAATGCCTTCTATACTTGAGTTACGTTGCTCAATTATCTTTTTTCTTCTCCAGTTTCAGATCATGCTCCGTATATATACGTATATTTGACGAAGTTCTTTCTTACTTATGTTTGTGTTTCCTGCTGCTTGCTTACTCTTCCTCTGATAGAATGCCTACTTTGAATGAAGAGAAAATGTATGGGATGGAAATTTCATCTCTTCTTCAAAATCAGTGAATATAATATTAAAAATGTAGTCTTCGATTCTTAATTTAGAAAGCCTACAGGATGGTATATTATAAATTTGTGAAAATATATCTTTTACAATTGTGTTACTTTAGGTGCGTACTGAAAAATTAAATTAATTTTGTTAGTCCTCTTTACGTGCCCGGTATGCATATGCACTATAATGCATAACCAATATCCATTTGATTGTAGCCTTTACACAGGTCTCATTTAAGACTACCTGAAGTTATTCTCTAATTGATCACGTCTAATGTAAGGTTTATCTATGTTGGAGAAAAAAACATTAACTGAACTGGTGCGTACTGAAAAATTAAATTAATTTTGTTAGTCCTCTTTACGTTCCCTGTATGCATATGCACTATAATGCATAACCAATATCCATTTGATTGTAGCCTTTACTCAGGTCTCATTTAAGACTACCTGAAGTTATTCTCTAATTGATCACGACTAATGTAAGGTTTATCTATGTTGGAGGAAAAAACATTAACTCTATATTCTCTTTAGATGGTGCCTATTATCCTCAGATGAACGAATCGTGGCTAACTTATGACGTTTCGTGTAGAGGAATTCTTTTCTTCGGGATTTGCTATCTTATTCTCGAAAAGCAGCCGTTTTCAAACTCGTATTTAGGCTTTGGCAATCTCCTTATCCTCATATCTCACAAAGCTCAAATGTGTTCCTTTATATTTTATTAGGGTAGAATTTAGGACTTTAGAATCCTCTCTCTGTCATTTTTCTGTTCAAGACGAAATTAATTTCGAAACCACAGGGTCTATGTTGTTCACACAGAAAATGAATCGAAACTTGTTCTCTTTTATTTCGGGCGATTCCTTTTTTGAAAAAATAACCTTATGGCTTCGCATTCCCCTCTTTTTCAACTCTCCTATGGGATCTCGACCCCCATTCAGGAGGAACTACTGTTTCTTATTGTCGTAGGAACTTTTTTTTCTTTTGTTTTGGTCGTGGTCTTTCTATTTATCTTTCTCTTCAACTCAACAAAGAAAATTTAGGGAGGGTGGAAACATAATTATCGTCTCTTATCTTTCGCCCTCTTGTCTGAATACGGGGGAATGAAAACGGAAGGCTTATAGATTTTCATGGAAGTTTACGCTAAACTTTCTTGAGTCTCACATCTAACATTTTATTCTGCGAATTGAGAAAGGGGCCAAGTATTGCTAGGAGCTGTGTTATTCCTCTTTCTGTAAATAATTCTTTTGTCCGCCCGACGTAATAAAGATAATATTTTTTTTGCACGTAGAGTTTCATCAAGTATTTATCGTCTTTGGGTTGTTTTTAGAAGAGTATACAAGCGCTGTTTTTAGGTGATGTCGTTATTTTTATATTCTCATCGACCTTGTAAACGATTTCTCAGACGTCTGAGAATAATCCTCCTCGAATCGCTTTAGAAAGAATAGTATCATTGTTAAACTGCGAGGAAAAGTTTTGCCCAGAAAACGCAGACGTTTTGGGACAATCCACTAAACGAATATTTCAAACGGCACAACTCTTGGACAATACAGGCACCCCGACTTGCCTGCATTGCGATAAAAACATGCGAGGAACGCCGTTACATTATATTCAATGCTTAAGACTGTCTTACTTAAAATGCGCCTTCAAAACGTTCTTTCGAGACGCTTTAACGTTAACGGTCTTAATTTTTCTTTAATTACGTATCTCTCCACTTTTTTCAAGTGGCGCTCTTTTATATCCCCCCCCTTTCTTTCTGCGCCCCCCTCTACCTCGATCTCTCCCACTTTGAGAATAAGAGAACTCTTTATAATGCAGAGCAATCTCCCTTAACTTCTTCCAAGGCACCTCCAGGTAGAACAGCGGAAATATCTTTACGGTCTCATTTGGTTTATAGGTCACGTTGGCATCTTTTTTACCAAATCTCTTACCAAGGAATGTTCAGATGTTTTTTTGAAAGACTGATTTTCTTTTTAAAAATTTCCATCTTCGGAATGATGAGAGTAGTTATAATACAGAGCGATCCTTCGTTCCAAACCAAAATAGTTTCCTCTGAAGCTCTTGTGTGACAAAGACTTATTCCAGCAGTTTTAGAATATTTAAGTAAGAATTTCTCAGCTAAATTCATGCTTCGCTAGAGTTTTTCACATTAATATGGATGGGAACTCCTCAGTCAAAGCCTGTCTGTGAATGTCAGAATAGTACATTGCTTTAATATGTTATGATCGACAGTTTGTTCTTCCAGAGGCCGACACGCCTGCCTACGGAGCATAAAGGTTGGGTACCGATTCAAATTATGTTGAAGGCTGTAGAGAAAACATTTCATCGACATAGTAATCTGCGAGTGTATATGGTAAGGACAAATTGTAAGAAGGGGTTTTTTACGAGAGCTTAGGAACTAGAAATGATGGTTAAGTGGTGGAACTGACGTGGTAACTGGCTTTTACAAGCGCTCTTGTTTTTATTTTGGGTGCTATTGATTGGTTACCAAAAGCAAAAGTTTTAAATCCAGATGGCTTCTGATGAGGCCCACAGAAGAGTTATTTATTTGAAATTTAGAAGTCTTGTCTCGCATCAGAAGTGATTTTGATCGATACAAACTCTATAAGAAGGACCAAAATATCTACTGAGCAACTTTTTTCTGTACATCGTGCTACGTCGGTTGGTTACTTGGTGGCTTATTGTACGAACACTCAAATGCTATTATGGCTACCGTTTGTTTTCGTACGACATCCTCGTATGGTTTCGGCTAAGATATCACACACGTTTTCTTTCATTGTCGTTGGTAATGCTAATTACAGTTTTCACATTTACCGTTAACACTGAGGTATCGTACGAATTCTTATCGTTGGCATCAATCTAGCTGTATATTTATATCGTAGTAAATAGACAGAGGTTTAGCTAATAGCTTTGTATCCGTTTATTTTTTTAGAGATTTGATATATTCAGCGATATGCATTTAGTTATATTTTTGTTAACTTTATGTAATAATCGCCAAGTTTTATTTAATAGTTTGCTGGTAATAATTTTTTTAAATGTAACATTTTTCTCCCATAATTTGAGGTAATTAGTGCTTTACTTTCAATGTAATATATAATGTGTGACTTTTAATGAGCAATATGAGTACTCGCAGCATTTTTTCGGGGAAACATAGTTATTCTTTGCATTTTATTGATATTGTCTAAGACCAAGGAAAGCACGAAAATTACCTTAATGCGGAGGAAAGCTTAAGAGAAGCGTTCATGGTTTATTATGACACAACCACAATATTTATCGATAGGACTCACATTTTGTATACATATACGGTTGTCTCTGACAGCTATTGTGACTTAAATTGTGGTGATATGTGGCTTTTTTTCTATTGTATCGGAGTTGGCTTCAGCTGTGCGTTAGCCTTACATCATTACTACATCTATGTATCTACATATTACCCTACAAGCCATCTTAAGGGTGTGTGGCAGGGTGTGAGTTTTCACCAACATGCACTAAGCTATATTCGTCTGAAGTTAATGGAACGACAAAGAGACGACAAAAGCTATTCAGCAATCTTGCGATGCCTGCAATTAGTACCGCGTAGCAGGATGAGTGACAAGTATTTAGCCGCAAGTCAACTAATTAGCTACACTACCTATCAACAAACCTAATAAATAAGTCTCAGTGGCGGGCAGATATTATGGTCTCTTATCGCTCTTGGGAAAAATTACCATTTAAACTTGCCCGTTCATTAGTCTATTTCCGTAATTTTATTCTCATGATTTAATCTACCGTTCTATGTTTTGATTCGTAATATGCTTTTCACTTCGTCAGAAAATAGATCGTCTTGGAATTTACATGAAAGATTAAGACTAAATTTTAACAAACAGTCTCATCCTACGCATACATCTACGAAATACCGTGCAAGCCACCACCAGGGAGTATGGCACGGAGTGATTCCACACCAATCATGTTCCAAACCAAGAAAGTGCTACGTTCACAAATATGCTAACATGCAGTAGACGGGTGAACATACTTCTACTGATTAGTATTATTAATATTTTAATAGATGGATACAAGAAAATATTAGTTCGTGCAGAAAATAAAATCATGCGCGACATTTCAAGCCAGATGATAGTAATAGTATAAGTTAATAAGCAGAAGTACAAATCGAATCCACCAGGTAACATTCCTTCTCGTCTTCATGCCTCGAAAGTTGTTACTAGTTGTTGCAGAAGGCTTGTAACACTAATGAAGTGACTTGTGACGGTTATTTATCTTTGAAACACGTTTACACGGGGAATGCGCTTAGGGCGAAATGTTTCAGAAGCGTAAATGACATCAAGGCTCACTCTCATGACAGAAAATCCATTTAAGATTGATTCGATTTTTAAGACATTAAAGTGTCTCAGACAGGCATCGGGACAGGTGGAGAGATATTTTCACCTTCCGCTTTAGAATCATTGGCTGGAATCACACCATCTAGAAGCACAGACAGAGGTGAACGACACGAAAATAAAACCCGACTGACGTTCGGGAAGTAAAGGGTTAGATAGCTGCGTGCTTCCGATTCAATGACCTGGAAGATGATAGGATGGCTCGTGGGGAGAGGTTCGTTGTTTGGATGGAGATAGCTATGAGACTTTTTAAAGTTGAATTCTAATTCAGTTTTAAAGCCAGGGTTTGGGCGTGAAGTTGCAAGTTCAGTAAGAATTACGAGAATAAATATCCTCCATATGCAAGTGTTCCTTAGACACGCCGAAATCTCATAAAAACGTCGCAAATGGAGACAGTTTTCCTCATAACTTTGCCTCCGAATATAACAATCAGTGGAGTTTTTTGAGTTATCAACTGGTAATAAAATTAATTTTTGTCGTCTTCAACTGTTAAAAGCATATATAAATTGAATAGTTGAAGTTGCATTTAAATGATTTGTATTTTTCTGTCTTTTAGTCAAAGTAGATATGGCCACGTGGGCTTACTATCCCAAGCATCCCTATTCCTGCTTCGCTCTATTCAATGCATGGAAATCTATAGCGGCTTCTCCCGTTATATTTCAACCTCCTTATTTGCGATACAAAGTTTTTATAGCAATGCGATGCTAAATAACAAATATTGAGCGGCCCTAACTGCGACGGGATGTATGAGAATATCGTTCCCTGTTTTGTAACGAAAGCCAATAAAAAGTGAAAATCCTTATGAAATGCAGAAATCTGTGGTTAATAGGCAATTAGTATCACAGGGCATCTTTAAGAGGTAAGAACACAGTCAACTATTCTTTCCTTTTTGGCTGCTAAGGGGTCCGCTGACAGGGCACTTAAAGCTTCCTGCGCGCACAAATGGGAGCGGGCATATCAAACAAATAAATTAAGGCTCGAATAATGAAAGCCAGCATACCTCATTTTTTATGTATTTCGTTTTATTTTTTATTTTTTTTCGTGCGCATCCACCTCCCATCCACTCCCGTGACGAAATAGGCTCACGCATCGGGAGCTGCGTCGTATACACCTACTCCATGTGGCCGGACTTCTAAAAATGGAAGGTGCTGAAAGCAAGAAAGCAGGCAGGGATCGGGAGAGTATGAGGAGAAGTAAGAGACGATGATGGTGGAAGGATCTCCGGTGGAGGACGCTTGAAGGGAGAGGGGGAGGGAAAGAAGGAATTTGGCGAAGAGGAGGAAAGCGCTGTGCAGGTGGCGCAGACGTCTTCTCAATGGCGCTCGCTCATTTCCGGTTCTCCGATTCCGCCGTAGGTAGTACCTCCGCGTGAGCTCGGTTTATTTACTCTTGGAATTCTCACGACGCGCAGCAATATACCATTACACTCTAAAAGCAGTACACTCTTGCAGTCCTCCCAGAGTCATCAGTGCCTACCTTCATTATGTAGTTACACGGTTACAACGTTTGTAAATATTTAAAAAACCGAGGAATATGTCTAGCATCCTACGCCTTCCATGCCAAATTAGCCCCGTGTGTGGTGAATTTGCCATAGAAGTGTTTAGAATGATTTTTTTCTACGCGAATTAATCTTTAAAAATCAGTGTTACAATTGGGTTCTGACGGAAACGGTGATGTAACAATTGCAGGGTAACAGCTAAAGTTATTGGCACCATGCGCGGTCCAATGATCATACATCACGTGGTGTTTAAAAGCTGATTGTTGAGAAGAAAAAAATATACTTCCTAACCTCGGCTTTTTGCGCGTTCTCATTATGTTATTGTGACAATAAATGTAAACGTATAATAGAACTATATTTTGAATAAGAAGGCCAATTCTTCACACTATCTCTATCTCGTCATTCATATCGGAAGAGGATGCCTGGGTAACTTACATGGGTATTAAAGTGAACTCAGGGTTCTTGGTTTGTATCCCAGTCCAAACGATTGATACTTTTACGGGGATTTGTATGCAAAATCAGTCTTGCAATTGAGTATCTTGAATTAAAAGGCAATGAAAAGTTTGCATAGAGATTCATTCTGATACTATAACATTTTGACTAATTACGCGGTTGAGAGAAATGATGTCTCGTTCGATAGGGGATACAAATGCAATGCGAGCATGACTTTTAATTCGCATCTCAAATAGGTGAATCGTGCGTAGGGGGCCAGCGGCAACTGGCGACCTTTTGGACACGGGCGAAAGTTTCTGCGTCGTGAATCATGTGACTTCAATTTGCAAATGCAATTATTATTGGAAGTAAACGAATGATCTCGTTAATCAATGTCCAATCAAGCCAAAATAAGTCTTTGGGCAATACTTTATGGTGGTAAAAGAAAAAGAAATAATGAGTTTTCATGTAAATTTTTATATATCGGTTCATGACCATCGAAACGAGCTGTAGAAATGTTAAAAAATGCATCTCATCAGTCGAAAATTTAAAGCAGTTAAACTTGATTGGGAGTAACCTACTGAGACACACGAATGTGTGAAATTCTCAGTGACAATCCGAGGGTATTCTTGGAAGTTTATCAACGATTTCTTGTGGCCGGAGGGATAATTCTTTTCCACCTGTTAAACGCAGGGTCGTGGGTGGTATACTCACCTAGGTGGGAGTTTCACATCCCAACTTATGTTTTGTCAGTTTTTGTTTCTGGTTATCCGTATAGTAGCTGATGCATTAGGCCATTGAGGCTGTTTTCTGAATAATGTAGGTTGGATAAAAGAATAAATAAATAAAGCCTACAACCTATGACGTTCACATTGGTTTATAGTACGGCGCGCGAACCAGGTATCTGGTTCGAATCCCAGAGCAGGAGAATATTTTTTTCCTTTGAATTCCGCGCATCCATATTAGACTAAGTATTGAAATGCGGTTCAAAGCTAGTCTTGATTTCACATATCTTGGAGCCTATGACGCCAAGTGGCGGAGGAAGCTCCCGGCATGCGACTTGCTAAGACCAATGGAAAATAAGAGGGCGGAGCGTAGCCTTCGACAATTTCAGTAGACCTCGAGCCTCAGTCTTGTTCGCTTCCTGCTACTATACGCTGTCAAACATCATCGCTGTCCTTCACTCTATCCGTCTGAAGCCACGAGTCTTCCACTCTCACAGCACCATTTAGTAACGTCTACTGCAACTCCCACCCCTGGGTGGCAGAGGCTCTTGGACTTTCGCGAGACCGCCCGAAGCTGAAACACTAAGTTATTTGAAATTGAGTCTAGTATCATGCATGTCAGTTGACACATCGCCATATCGCTCAGTACAACAGAATAGGCCGGGAGTCGTGCGGTAGAGGGTGAAACAGAGTGGTTTAGATCTGCGGGAGACGGGTCCGTACCCAAGTGCTAGGAGTGGAGTTGACGTAAGATAGAAAGAAGCAGAGCTCGTCACCAGCAGCGTAAATATTACCCCAAATTTACCCTTTCCGTTCCCTTTTTCCTGTTCTCCCTCTCACCCTTATCTCCCCTTTCAAACCTTTTTCTCCAGTCGCATCTCGTTATTTTAGATGCAATAGGTTCTCATGAGATAAATTTTAAAAAATTACTTTTCAAAAGCAAGAGTAAAGTTTAGAAAATAGGTAATACAAAAATTAAATCAATATATTTTAAAGTGTGTGTATATTCATAATCCGGATTAAGGGAATATATTGATAACTTTTTTATTACATGCTGAAAAACGAGCAGTATCTGATTAGTTTATGGCTCAGGTGGACTCGATTGTGAGTTGCTTTCGTTGTTTTGATGGAATATACTTGTGGGCGCATCATGGGACTGAGAAAAAGAGGAGAGATGTATATGGAGATAGAGTCAGCTGGTTGGTAGGTGTAATAGAGATGGGGAAAGTGCGGGTGGAGGGATGCATGCTTTTAACTTTGAGTGTATCTTGATGAGATAAGGAGGAGAGGAGAGAGGCGGAGAGACGAATGATAGGAATGGAGGGGGAAATAACATACAAATAAGTCAGGTACTGGATTAAAAATCCCTTAAATTGTTCACAACGGAGGAAGACAGGTCTTGAGAGGCTTACGGAGTACTTAACCTCAGAATGAAAGGAAGTACTTTGTTCATACTGGGGAGGGGCCACGTGATAAGGGCGTAATGCGGCTATAAAATATGTTTCAACGAGTTTTTTTAATAAATCTCTAAAATAGACGCATGAGTTATTCCATAGGTACACATCTGGGGAATCACCTCACGTACATAGATGCATAGTAATGGTATGTGGTAGACATAATTTTCGCTTTGAAGGACTTAATCGCAAAGAGTAATTCATCGTTTTAGTTTCCTGCGCTTATCCTTTACTTTTTTTGCTCTGTATACTCATCTCATTTTCAACGAAGACCAAAACTAAGGGTTTTTAAAAATAAAAATGGGAAAAATAGGCAAGTCGGCTCACACACTCTTTAACACTATCTATGAATGAAACCCACTCCGCCCAGTGCAATTTCTCACACAACTCCAATTGCAGGAAATAAAGGTAGTGGGAAAAGGCGTCCCGCGTACAATACCAGATTTTCATTTCGTTCCGTATCCAACGGCGTTGACCTAGGCGAGCTGCTTCCCGGGCGGTTGCTGAAGTGGAAGACGTTTTCAAGGAAACGTATCTTGGAACTAATCCACGTTTCAAACAGGTGCTGTTGAACCGTCTTCAATAATGCTGTGCTGTATTTGATGGAGAGCTTTAGGAAAAGTTTAGCCTGTGATGTCATACTAGCATTACGAATAAATACAACTGTTTCAGGCTGGATATGGTGGAAGTTCTCGATATTCATAATGAATAAAGACACTTGGTAATCTTCCACAGATTTATCACACAGTAAATCTGTGGAAGATTACCAAGAAGATTACCGAGAACTTCCACCATATCCAGCCTGAAACAGTTGTATTTATAAAAATGGGAATTGTTTTACTTAGTTTGGCGTCATTTAAAAGCGTTTACCAAAATATTTAACATTGAATTCAACCAATGTCATACCGTCAACCGCATACAATCCGGGCGTATAATTTCATTTATCTGTCAAAATGTTTCAATGAAGATTGATCACCATGTTTTTTTTAAATGAAACATAGCTTTACATTGCTTTTTACATAAATAATTGCTTAGTGATCTAAAAATTTTTAACAGCATCTAAAGGGTTGGCTGATTTCATTGGACGATGTAAATCAATTTGCCACTACGCTTGGTATAAAAGGGAGAAGTCATTCTCTATATTTTCATTCATATCAGGGATGTGATCCGGTATGAAAAGGCACTTTAAAGTTCTTAATTCAAAGGTCTCGGACCTCATGCACTAAAAGGTACGTAACCGGAAAGGCACAAAATAAGAAGTCCGAAACCGTATTCGGTCCAAAAAGGCACGGCACGAAATGGTAGACGATCCGTAAAGGCACTATTATCGGCACTAAATTGTGTATCTGGTTTCGGATCTTAACCTTCGAAGCCGGGAAACTGGAATTAGTGCAGTTAAGTGCATGGAACTATCTCAATTGTGGGTGGCGCTTTGAGGGGCGGTTTGGTGGGGCCGGGGAAACCCGGCTGTGTAGGCAATGGTCGCGAGTGGGGAGGGTGGGTAAGAAGGGGAATTATTGGCGTTAATTTTCTTGAAGACGGAAAACCCCGAACGATCCACCCTATCCATGCTCGCGAACCCTTTGGATTCTTTTCTTCCGGAAAAATACCATGCAAATGACCACGGTCGGTCATCTGAACCAGCAAGGACGGGCGGATGCTGGTAAAAAAAGGATTGTGAAAGGATCATTCGAAGGGCGTCAGTATACAAGCACACGGGGTACTTAAAAAAGGTGCGAGGAAAGGGATGGGGAGGCAATTGTTGAGGCGAGACGAAAGACATCGGGAACTTCTGGGAATGTGTATCGCGGAGGGTGGCTTGAGAGAAATCAGAATGGTCATCTTAGAAAGAAAAGCTAGCTCCCTTGCGTCTGAACCTCTGACCATAAAAAAAAATAATGGGGAAAGGGTGAGAGACGAGGACTTTTGGCCGAGTTGGCGAGATAGTATGTGTGAGGGAGGTAGATACACTTTGGAGACCATGGTTGGAGTTCGCAAATATGCGCACAACTTTCTCGCTCTGTTCAGAGCCTCTTTGATTTCAGTCTGATTAAGGGTATCATTGGCAGCTAGTTGAAAGGTGTGAGCAGCACATCGTACTCCCACCACCCCTAGTTCTGCAACAGCAATTTCAGCTTCACTCTTTTTTGCTGATACTTCCTCGGAATTCTGCTCCTCGTCGCTTGAAACGTCAGTCAGGTCATCATCTTCAGCATGGAGCGTTTGAGAGTCCTCTGAAAGAAGGTGGACTGTCCACAGCATATTTGAGGCATTATCCGTGGTAATAGAGTAAACCATACTCAGATTAATTTCAAACTCCTTCAGCACCTCAAGAATTTCTCGCCTCAAATTTTCCGCGGTGTGACTTTTGTGAAGCTCTTTTACGCACAGAGTGTGCAGGATAATCTTCTCGCCTTGCGCATACTGAATATTGACTCCTAAAACCTGTCTCCCAAAACGAGAATCCATATCTATTTGCATGAACGTAGATAATATACCTGGCTATAACATAGGCTTATTGCTGTTCTGAAAATTTTCACAATTTCACAATTATAATTTTTCTCGGTCACTTTTAAAACTTTTTCGAGAAGGGTCTTTTGTTGCTATGTAAATATTTATTTTTACGAGGAAGATTGTTATTTTTGTAGAGATGAGGTAATACTTGAGACGTTGTAAAGTTCTCTTTAAGAAATATTGGACTTACGAGAGTTTTACTCACATAATTATTTTATTACTAATATTTTCTCTAACACAACAAATATGTGTAATAGAAGAAAGAGCAATCTTTCTCATAAAATGTGCTAAGATAAGGACAATGTCCACTTTGAGGAAAAACGAATCTCAAGGACAACGAGAATAGTGATTACAGTTGGACGCTGTGAGTCGCGACTTTCAGCGTGCTTCAGAAACCCCGGAGGAGCGGCATACTTCTTACAGCTGCTTTTTTTCAAATAAAAATTCGAATATGGTATCTATAGGTCCTGGAAAAAATCTCGCTCAAGCTCACTTTAGGGAAAATATTATTGAAGTTTACAGTATTATTCCCCACGTCACCCTCGCAAGACTGAAACAATTTTTTAGTTTGACTGTTATATAAATAACCAATAATTTAGGTAAAATAGCGTAACACAATGCGTCATTAGTGACAAAACGTATAATTTTCACTCTTACATTTATCTTTACAGTTGAGGATCAACGGGCATTTCTGCAAGTAAATAAATAGTATAGCGAGTTTCTTTCCGTTTAATCTGTCGGAAAACGTATAGAGAAAAAAAGAGCGAAGGGTTGTGAGGAGCTGCAAAAACATTCCAGTCCAATATCAGTCCCTAATATACGATACGGCGGCGGGGAACATTTCTCGTGACAAAGAAAACGGTTTAGGTCACGGCGGCGTAAACATTCATCAGTAAGGGGGAGGTGTTATGGAGGAACCCTAAAAAGAGTGAGGTGCAGTGTGGTGAGAGGAAAATTTATAAGGGTGGCAAAGGGGAGTCTGAGGAATGCAAGAAAAGTAGGCCAAATGCATTCCCTGGGCATGAGGAATGCTAAATAAATAACCACTTGGTAATATCCCACACTATTTTTTATACAGCAACTGATTACGATGTTATGGCATCACTAGGTAATAATCCGTCAAGAATTACGGCGAAAGTACCCAGTCGTGCAAATACAAGTGGTCCTTGCTGCCGTAAGGCAGCATTTGTATCAGAGGGTGCTCCTTGGAGCTTTTGCTCTGAGCACTTCTTTTATTTCCCAATTTTGTAAGGCTTCCCTTGCATTTTAAATTGTGAGTGCCCTTTCAGGCCTCTTGTACTTGTCCGTCTCTTTTGCTCTGTATTCCCCAAGCTCTTTCATTTTTTCTAAATCATTTTCCTTTAATTTTTGAAAGTAATTATTGACCTGTTTTTTAATTATTGTTTTCAATGGTGTGATGCCAGTTTTTTGGTATAATATATTATTGCCAACCGAGTACGGACTGTGAAATATGGATCGTAATATCTTTCTGTCTTTCTATTTGAGTCTTTGGAATAGGCTTATGTTTAAAATGCCGGCCCAGGCAGGTATTGCGTACAGAAGTTTCGTGCAAATGTTATTGGTAAAGATTTTATTTATATACGTTTTTATGTTGGCTATTTCACTGGTCATACTAAATTGTCAAATACCTGAAGGCCGTTACTAATGTTTACCAAATATAAACATCTGTGCTAAAGCGCAACGTTGTTGACGGTAGCTATGCGATTGCTGTGCAAATTTAACATGGAGCTTATGCGTTTGAGTTAAGGTATATTTATTTGTTGATACACAATTTACTTGGGATCGAAAATGGAAATTCTGGGATTTATGTTAATATGTACATAATGTATGCTGTACAAAGAAATGACAGGAAAACCAGCTAAATCGGTTCAGCGGTTTTCTCTATCATTAGCATCACCCCTCTTCCCAGAAATTGGCTTTTATCAGTATAAATAATCGAAGTTCGAATTATTTTATTTTTCAAACCTCTGTAGTTGATGTTATCACGCCAAAACCAGTTAAATTTAAAAAAATTGTGGAATAT
Source organism: Pyrrhosoma nymphula (assembly GCA_963573305.1). Lineage (NCBI taxonomy): Eukaryota > Metazoa > Arthropoda > Insecta > Odonata > Coenagrionidae > Pyrrhosoma > Pyrrhosoma nymphula. Next base: position 62,993,181 of record OY754330.1, on the reverse strand, counting down.
TATCAATTGTTTATACTTTAACACATTAAAATTCCACAAATTTACTTCCCCCACCATCCCTTTAATGCTCCCTGTAGGTGTATTAAGTTGGGGTTGGGAATGAAATTGTTGAAAATTTCGGTGCATGGGAGAAGGCTGAATATTTCTACCAAATTAGGGAGAAAATGAGTCGAGAAAAACTGTAGGGTTGGCAGAAGTGGAGGATAAAAGATTAGAAATACGGTTGGAAACGGAGGCATTGGAAAGAGGAAGAAAATTCCTGAGGAGAATGCGGGATGAAGTAGAAGAGAAATGAGAAACACGTGCTTTGATCACTGTCTTTATCTTTTCAGTGCCCTCATCTGGGTCCAGTTCTCGTCTATAATAGCTTTTGTGTGATGATGTGTTTCCTGTCGGTATCGTTTCGCCCAAACCTCTTTTGAGATGAATTTCTGTACGTGACCATCGAATTCAATCTTAATAGCTTTATAGGCGTCACTGTTAGTTTGTGGTGTACTACCTACGGTCAATTCTATTTGAAGATAAAGAGAGCGAAATTGAAGAAGCTGAACGGGGTCCTATATTTATATTGATGTAGATAAACTGAGAATAAGAATGAAGAATAAAAATGGGTGTGGAAGAAAACTAACTTCCAAGTCTCTTAACGGATGAATTACCACGGAAAAAAATTGACCGGGAATCGAACCACGTACCTTTAGCTAAGTTCGATTTTCGGTCCAGGCCGATTTTTCCTGTGGCAATTTATCCATTATTTCATCGCCGTATTTGCGGCAGGTATGAATATCTTCATTCTAAGTCTCTTATAAAGAAGGTTAAGTCACATAATTATGCCTCTTATTGAGCCATAGAATTTCGGGGCATATATTTGTCAGCATTTTTAAATCAGGCAGTGGGACAGATAATATTATAAGGTGACAAAGTCTTGGAATCTTTCTTTCGACCATGAAGTACTCGATGAGTCTATTTTTTAATAATAGAAAGAAAAGGAAAGGAAAACCATTACTTGTCCCAAATCGAATACAGTTATCCATGCATAAAAATTATTTCATGGAGTCACGACATCATTAAAAGAGCTACCAATGAGTGAGCGAGCAAATCAGTGTTTGTGAACTAGCGGAAATTCATCTCATTTTCTCGTGTTTAAACGTTTCTAAAATTCCTAGTAATCTAGGGTTACGCTAATATGGAAATGCTAGTGTCATTATGAAACTATTAATGCTAGCTACCTTTAAATAACCAAAGATCACATAAAGTCGTATTTGGCAAAGTTTTCTGTTCTCGCCACTCTACTACAAATAAATGGAGAGGTCATGTTTATTTTCTATTATGAAACATTCGTTTGAGCAGGAGGTAGACTATAAAAGTCATGGAAGTATATGGAGGTATAGACTTTAAGGAGAAGGAATATTGGGAGTCTTACGAATAGGAGAGCGTGTATGAAGAAATGCATGAATGCGATAGAAGATGTGCAAGGATATGGCGCTATGGAGGGAATTAACCTACCCCCGAAAGGGGTTGTGGTGAATAGAACATTCTCCCATTTCAAGAACTGAGTGGCTTCCTTTAAGTTTAACTTTTCAGAGGTGAGTTTCATGCGCAGACCCAACAGTGGGTTTGAATTTTGTATTGATTCGTTCCATTTAAATTGCCTAAAGGTCTGTGTTGCTATCCTTCATTCCCAAAATAGCAGTCTTATGTGAATTTTGATGGCATTGCTGCCGAATGAAGTGTCTGAGCCTGCTGACTGGAAAATTTTCAATGAAATCACTTCTTTAAAAAAATAAACTCGCAATTCCTCTTGTACCTCGTCGTGGAACGCATATCAGGATCAATAATACAGTATGAAAAGGAGAGAGGGAGAGGAGTGACAACGCCGTGCGGAACATGAAAGGCAGGTGGAAAGGAAGTAGGGCAACGGATTTAACCTGAAAGGATGCGGGATGTCTGCTACGGGAGCGGGGAGGAGTTAAGGAGATGCCGATGTCGAGGACTGGGGATGTTGGCGATGTAAAAAAGTATAAGAGGAGAGGACTCAATGACGAGCCTTGTGGAACACACTTGATTTTTCGCATGGTCGTCGATTTCTTTCCGCTCGAAACTCCCCGGCGCACGAGCCACTCGCTTGGCGTGGACCCTAAGCGCCCTCTCCCCTCCCTTCTCTCCTCAACTTCCCTTGACTCCTGGAGGCCCTCAAAGGACGTCGGCCCCTTCAGTTCAACCCGGAGGGATGGATGAGGGAGTCAGAGAGAGAGCTATAGTAGTTTCCTTGCTTTCTTCATTTTATTTTTTGCTCGCGAAAAGGACGGGTAAAGATAGGTAGGTAGGTACTCCGCTCAAAAGATCGCGGATTCGAATTCGCTTGTCCTCTAAAAGCGATAAAAGGAAAATATCGGAGATCAAAGCACGTGAAACTCTCTGGATCCAGCTCCCCACTCTCGCCCCTCGACGCCCCCTCTCCTAGGATGGTTGAGAAGTAGTATAAGAGGAGATATATTTTTTTCGAAACCGGGAAGGTGGCGTGGTGAGTCTGGAGGAACGAACGTGAGCGCAGTCGGTGCTTTTGAGAGTCAATGACTCGTGGATCCCGGTGGTCCGTTAGCAGCGTCGAACTACTCATGTCATGCCTCCTCCTTCCTCCGACAGTTAAAAGGTCGTCACTGTCTACGATCATCCTCCACATTCTTCACTTCCGACGTACTCCTCCACTATACCCTTAAAATTGCATTTTCGATAGAAAAAAATACGAGAACAATACGTCATGATAGAACTCCAGATGAATAAAGTCGTAACAAATATGCAATCGGCTGAATACCGAAGTGATGCGATGTTCAGTTTTGGTGCTCTAGGATTTAATGAAAGGAGAATTTGTGCGGTAGGTATTATAAGGGCTTCTTTTCATGCATGGGGGACGGTCAGGTGGCGCAGTGGGTTGATCTTTCGGCTGTAAACCGGAGAGTCGTGGAGTCAAATTTAGCATCTTTAGAAAGCGGTTTTAAAAACTCCAACTGGTATCAGGAATCCGAAGGTAATCGTAGGGAAATATAGAGGCTGCGTTTTTTCTCAGCCGTATGGCTTATCAACTCATGCTGGGTCAGTACAAGTTTATACTCACCTATCAAACGCGTTGATTACTGCATGAGTGTGTGATTGAAAATCAGCTCCTCTAGCTTCATAGAGTTTCCGTTATCCACTGCGATGGATTCATTGCCTTATACCTACATATTTTTACGAATTTATAATAATGCTCCACCGTCCGTAAGGAGACTTGCCTCAGGGATCTTTGGCCTCTATTCCTGCCAACGGTATTCGTCTTCTCCGAACTTATGGTCCTTCAGCTTTGCATACGACAAACTTTTCTGAATTCTTTTGTAGGAGACGATGGAGTTTCCTGGCCTAAACAGTGAAAAGTTGTGAAATTTTATTAAAGTTTAAGGGACGGAGCTTTATCTTTTGGTTATTCTGCGTATGTGGATTATCTGGATTGTTCAGTTTTCTTTACGTGCCCATCACGGCGTTCCATTTCAGGGTAAGTACAGTTAAAATGGATTATCGATGATAGGTCTGTATAGCTGACTCTTCTGTAATATTTTCCTCTAAATACTGTCCAATCCTTGCATATATCTTTTGTTTCAGCTAAACTCATGCATTGCTTCATACACGCCCTCCCGTTCATAAGACTCCTCATGTTCCTCCTCTTAAGAGTATCTTTCACCTCATTCACCCATGGATTTCTCGGTATACCCCTTCCTGTCATATCATTCATTCCTACATTTTCTTCGTTATTCGATTATCATCCACTCTTGTGACTTGGCCAAACCAACGAAGCATACTTTTTTTCTTTCATACGCACATGGACAGGGTTAGAAATGAAGTGGTGATAAAAGAATGTTGAATGGATGCTACGGTTCTTTTGTTAGAAGTAAGGTTTTTATGTTTATATTACCCCTGAGCATTTTCGAAGAGAAGGGAATTGATGAGGGGGGGTCTTAGAAGAGTCGTAAAGATGAGGTTGGTGAAAACTTTAATATGGAGCGTGGCGCTATATGGGTCGGAAACTTGGTCATTGCGAAGGGAGGATGTGCGTAGACTTGAGGCGTTTGAGATGTGGGTTTGGAGAAGGATGGAGAAGGTTAGCTGGATGGCGAGCAAAACGAACGAGGAGGTATTGGATAAGGTCGGAGAAGAGAGGAAACTTGTGGCAGAGCTTTGGAGAAGGCAGAAGAGATGGATGGAGGAGGTTTTGAGAGGAGAGGGCATGTTGAAAAGAGTGATAGAGGGGAGAACACTGGGAAAGCGTGGAAGACGAAGGAGGAGGATAGGAATTCTGGACGAAATAAGAGGAGGTAGAAGATATGAAGAATTGAAGAGGGACCTAATAACGGGCCATCCTTAGGAGGGAAAGCGAGACAATTTCTATGAGGTTGGGATACAGAATGGGGACTGTCCAAGAACCTACCAATCAGCTGGTAGAATACTTGAATGAATTACCCCGGACTTCTCCTTTTGAACCTATAATTTTCATGTCTTGCACCAAATTATCGTCCATTGCGACGAAAGTAATCTGACGAGGGTGGTTTACTAATTTAGCAAATGCCTTATTTCATCAGTAGAATTTGTCACCATTTAACACTTATTTTCAGCAGTTAATCTTTACGCAATAACGCACGCATTCTTTCTTTTACATGTAGTTGATAACAGTGAAGAGAATACTGTCTCAATCCTTTATTCTGTAGAATATCTGGTCAGTAGAGAAGTGTAATCTTGAAGCATAGTCAAGATGAATTTGATGAATATCGGATAGAATTCCCTATTTTTTTCCTTCTGCGAGAAAGGTGGCAATCATGTGATAAACTTCGAGTTACCAGTTCGAATTATAGACTTGAGGAGAAGAATCTCTATGCTCAACTCTTTGTTAAATCCTTCATAGTAAACTATGTTTAACCGAACATTTCAGGATATTAATTTTTTTCCACGCCTAATTGTGGCAGATGGAACTCGGTCTGCACACACCACCAAATCCTTTCTCAGGGTTCCTGCATACATGCGGGCACAAGTCGCCGCCACTCCGAATGAGGCTTCATGCGCGCCTGAACTGTGCAATCGGGGTCATCTCTCCGCCGCTGACATTCCAAGAAAAGTTCTCCGACCAACCTGCTAATGAACCCCGGTTTTTCCGCCATTTGAATTTTAACGGAGCCCAATGACACTTGACTTCGGTGATCTAGTGGGAACCGGTGTTTTCATCGTGGCCATCCGTTGACCCCCGGCGGGGGCAACATTTACGCATATTTGTATGAAGTACCATACAAGTGACCTCCAGGGTGTTTTGGCACGGGGTTATTCCACACGAGGTATGCAATGCTCATCCCAGCTCGATGTTAAACCACACCCGATCCCCTGACCGCTATGCCCGGACCAAATAGGAATCAGGAGAACAATGCACGTCCAAAGCAGAAACTAGTAGAATGCTATGTTGACGAACATGCTAACATGCAGCATATGAATTCTAAGTAAACATGAAATTAAATAAACTTTGTAACTTCCACACAGATTTATTGGTAACAACTCCGACCCGTTTTAACACTCTCGTGTTATTATCAAGATAGTAGCAAAATTCTTTCCTGCAGTGAGTTCTTATTTTAATACTATTATAAATTAAGTGATGCAGAAAACAAAATCAAGGGGGAAATTTTATGCGAAGTGAGGTGCTAGTAAAAATTATAAGTTATTAAAACCTATTCTACTCTTACCTTGCGAGTGTGGGAATTACATAGAAATGATCTTTGGCAACTATAGGGTTGATGGAAAGGTTCGTGGCATTTTCTAGCTTTATAAACTGGGCTTGACGACTTCTTCCACTCCAAAGCAACCAAATATCTTCAGACGTAGAATCGATATCTAAAATAAAAACTTTCAACACAGACAAAAAAAAGGCTAGAACATATGCTTCAACCTAATTTTATGGTATATTATAGTCCTTAAAGAAAGTATCAATGGTCCATCAAAAACCTGTCCCTCTTGGTCTTCATCAGTAGTGATCAATCCAAAAATAAGTTCGCAGCACCTCTGCACTCTACTCTCACCTCCGAAAAAAGCGCAAAATGTATCGTCACCATGGAAACGGGAAATTATAGTGGTTCACGCTCAATAGACTGACAAACAACATGTCGGAGGGAGGGAGTGTAATTTGGCAAATTCCCTAATTTTGGTACTTTTCTGCAGTAGGACAGAATTGTTTCAATGGAGGGAACACGATAGAAGGCATTTTAGTAGTCATCGATACGAAGATTGGTACATAATTCTTCACTTTGGCGTCCTTCACAATTGGCTTGATGTATTCCATTCTGGAACTTTCTCTATAATTCTTCCCATTCATCTTTCTTTCCAATATTGTCTTCAGTAGGTTGCTGTGACACAAAAAGTATCCAGTAAGTTTGTTTCTCCTTCTTCGGAGGGTTTTCATCATGCTTCTTTTCTCTCCTGCTCTTCGTAATAAAATAAAGACGTTTAATTTGATACTTGCGTCGTTTTAATTTCCTCGGATCTTGCGGAATCCAACGCTTTGGAAGAGGAGATGGACGTCCCTAATTCAGAGGGGGTTGGTGACCCAGTTCGCGTCGCGGTGTTTTCCGAACCCTCGCCTGCTTTTCCTCTTCAGGGTTTCCCCTGAGGGTTTGCAGTCTAGGTGGGGGGATGAGGGGGACCAGTTTCGAGTTTCTTTCTCGCGCTCACTTCTTCCATCCTCCCTTTTAGGAGATAAGTCACGGAGTGAGTAGCAAGAGCACGAAAACTAAAAGAAGTCTCCCTCTCATACCTTGAGAGTCATCAGGTCTCCGAGGATCAAAGACGGTCGCCCCGACGCCAAAAGGACTAGGCGAAATTAATCCGTAAAAAAAACAACAATCTTCTGATTTGGTGCTGTGTCAAAGTTATAGCTCAGCGAAAAATTGAATTAGTTGTGTAAAATTGCTATTATTTATTTTACTACCGGCGGTTACGTTATTTAACAACATTTTAATTTAGAGATGCAACTAACTGTTGACCCGTCACAATGAATGGGAAATACCTAGTCATCTTAACTTGAATTTGCCGCTATTGGCGTAGGTAGCATGCATTGTAAACGCAGGGTGTCCGGTGACCTGGAAAACCTTGAAAACCTGGAAAACTCAGGGAATACTCAGGGAATTTTTGTATTTTTCCAAAAAACCCTGGAAAACACACGGCAGCTGATTTCCATTAAGGCAGAGATAGAGGTTTAACCTGCGCCTTTGCTTGCATGCTCTCGGCTTAGCGTCGCCTTACGCTTCCTATTCATTTAATACCCTTTTCATAGCTGTGCGCTCGCTCGCAACTTTTGCTCCGTCACTTCCTTCGCGTAGTCCAGGGGTCTGATTCTATAACAAGGCAAATTCCACACGGAATAAATCCCATGTAAAATGGCTTCTATGAATGGAATCGGAATTGATGCGATTGTATATCTCCGTCAGCGGAAACAGAATTCCACACGGAAATCTTGATTCCGTTCGAAGAGCCGTACAAATGGAATTCTTAATGTTGCCTAATTTACGATAAATCTAAACGTCTTAGCATGCGCAGTGACATTTCCCATAATTTTACAAAAACCATTAGGCCGGCAACCTAAATGGATAATTGGTGCATTGTTATATAATTGATAATCCTCTCCTAATAACACTGTTCCGCATTTTGAAAAAAAAAATTGATGTTTCAGTTTTGAATGCTTTTTTCCCTTATTTTTGGGGCGCTGATTCCAAATATGTTTACAGTTTTCTTCTATCACGTCCAGATTAAAAAAAAAACTGAAAACAATATTTTCATATCTACTCATTACCGATATGTATATTTAAACTCGTCTACAAAGTCATTGTCATGCTTAAGAACGTGGTGTATATTAAAATTATGTAATTATGTACTTGTAAACACAATGTACGTACATTTCACAAGAACTACCAACAATTGATATAATTGATATTATTTTACAGGCAGATATTTTTTTTGCATTTCTTCTATAAGCATGAGAATTACTTTCACCTTTCAGGGACCAACTATAGTCTGCCATCATGTTAACAGTCCAACCACCATGGTATCTTCAGTCAATGTCTTTCAAATCTTGGTGAAAACGTTCACCCTGTTCCTCGCTGTAAAATACAATACAACATTCTGGAAAATAGTCAATGTGGGCATATAGGAAGTGTAACATCAAACTCATGTTACAATCTTGTTATCTGAAAATTTCCAGCATGGTGGTGTTCACAATGTTTTTGTAATCTGGACTCCTTGTTGCTGAAGTTGAATCGGAAATTCGGGCGTTAGATCCGTACCTATCACAAAGCAATTAATTCACAATTTCCGAAATGTTCATGTAAAGTACAGTGAAGCCTTTGGGGATAAGAGGAAAGGTACCAAGGCCTCAAAAGAAAAAGAATAAGAAAGAGGTACTTGCTGCAAAAGGTTCAAGAGCTGTAAACCAAAATAAAACAATTTCTTGAAAAACCGAGGAATTCGTTGCTGAAGTTGAATCGGAAATGCACTCCTTGAAAAATGTCAGACCAGTTTCTTTTATTCGCATGTTCTTTATCAAACTAGTCTGAATCTACTTTATTGTGTTCAAATTGCACCTGACTGAGAATTTTGTTGTCAGTTAACCGTTTTTGTTTATTTGTTGGTTGAAATAAAACCCGTATTACTCCACATTCCTTGTATACTCTTACGTATTTAACTTAAAGTAGGGACCGAAATTTATCGTATTTTTCATGTTGGCAAAATTATGCCGATTTTATTAGAAATTCATTAAAAATATGATGGAAACAAAGTTCAGAAAGACCCTGGAAAATGCAAAAATTGGCCTGGAAAACCTGGAAAACTCAGGGAAAATATAAATTGAGATTCACCGGACACCCTGAAACGGTTGCTATTCTGCAAACACTTTTTAAAATTAGTTTTGATGAAAATTTAAGTTAAAAATATTCATTGAAGTTGAAGAAGAAGAAAATGAAATCGCATTTTAAAACGGAAACGTGAATATTCAAAATCAGAAATTATTCTATTTAACATCGGGAAGTCTGTAAAATAAATACTTATGTTTTTTGGTCTTTGGGGGAGGGGATACCTCATCTGGTTACGAAATTTTAAACCTTTTAATTAATTTAGTCCTATAGCTTTCCTTAGTATACACGATCGAATCACGCGAAATTGCAGCTGAATCGGTTTTGTAGTTTTCGAGGAGAACAGAGACATACCACTCCATTTGTATATATTAGTATAGATATGCATACAATAAAATGCTTTAACACTGTGCCCGTATGGTGTTTGAATTTATATTGTTTATTAGAGTTTTCAATTTATTTTCTGTAAAGTTTTTATTTGCTAAGGATTACAGACAATTTTTTCCCCCAAAATGATTTCTGTTCACCAAATTATGTTTGCTCAGAAACAGAGCCAGATATCTTTAGTAAGTTTGTATGACATTTGCGACCGTTTAAACTTTGATGAATGTGGGAAACTTTCCTAATTTTATAAACAGTTTCGAATTGGATCGTGAATTATTTTTCGTATTTTCTGAACTGTATAAAAATCAACCAAAATATTGACGGAGTCGGGTAATCACTAGATTTCTTGTGCATTTAGTCCGTAATACGGTGGAACGTTTGTTGTCATCAGTCTATAGAGGTAACGAGATGGACGGGAGAGTGGCACTTAACGTTGTTTACGTTAGGAATTCATTCTAGTGTTCTCGATTTGCTCGAAGCCACACTAATCCATTAACTATTCTAACTTTTTGCTTAATTAAGCTTCACTCTTTCAAATAAACTGTTTCTTGTCTGCACCTACGTTGTACGTCCACATGTGTGGTTTATTTTTGGATGATTGTGTATTTTTTTCTCTTTTTCTCTCTGTTAGGCATCCCATTCAGTTGCATCCCATCCCCTTTATGCATATATAAACGTTCTTTGATGCTGCATGGAGTGCCAGACTAGATATTGTTAGAATTTAACTCGCATATAATGCGTTCTGTCCTCGGTAGATCTTACTGTGCGAAGCGTTTATTCATGCCACAGATTGAGTGTGCCTCGCGGTTCAGCCGTAGATGGCTTCATCATGCTCTTCGAAATCTCAAATGGATGGGATCTCTTAATGCTTATTGTTCTCGCGGGTCAAATGGAAGATTTAAATTGAATTCTCGTCAATTCCAATGATTATTTCACTTCTCGTCTCGAATTTCATGGCACGAATAAGTGAGGAAAGTGGAAGCTTAAGAGCTAATCCAGTAATTAATATTCTCTGTTCTGTATCTCTTTCTGCCGTTGCAGAATACTTAATCTAGGATTATTTTTAAAAATATTCTTTTATTCAGGATATAAATACGTTCCTCTAATTATTGATTCTTCTCCAATATATGGTCAAGTAATAATTAGGAAAATAATCAGTATTTGCATGCATGATTCATCCCCGAAAAGCGTAATATTCATGTTGCACTAGAAATTTTCGCATCTGCAAAATACTCTGCGAGCCGCCGCAGTTTCGCGTAGCAGGGTATATTAGGACACCAGCATTGAAAGGTAGGGAATCGGGAAAAGGAGGGGACAAGGGAATTGTATTTTTTGTTTGAAGACTTTCGCAGATTTTTTAAATATATAAATGATGATGTTTTCGAGGTATGCTGCGTAGAGTTCATTTTTCGCTTCTCCTACTGGAAGCGTCATCAAGAGAATGGCTAACGTTTCCCGCACAAAACTCAAATCGGCCCAACTATGGTGCAACGGACATCGATGCTATATAAGACCGAGCTGAAGCTAAAAAACGCTCATCCTCTTGATGACACTTCCAGTAGGAGAAGCGAAACGTTGAGTGTTTTAAAAGAACATTACGTAGCATACCCCGAAAACATCATCATTTGTAAGTGAATTTTATGTTAGCGATGTGTCTTATGTTAAGGTCTTACTGTTTTTGCCATAACTTATGATGATGCGTGGAAAGAAGGAATATTTGTACCTGTCAGTTCAGCAGTGTCTCTCTTATTTTGTAAGTTGATTGATTGAGTAAGCTGGAGATTTTTGCCCGTTCTAATATTACTACCTATTAGTTCGTCCATCCTACGATCCCTATTTCCTATTCTACCTCCTATCTACCTCTCCTATGATTTCCTATTCTGCTGGAAGAAGGCGAGGAAATGCTTAATAAATGTCACCATCTTAACCTTAAATAATGCATCCTCTCCTCGTCTGCTTATTCCCAGCACGAACTCCTTTAATATTTTCGTCCCTGAAGGGCCCACTCTCCATTTGAACCCCCCTAGTGGTACTTAGAATCCATTGTTTTTAACGGAACGTCAAGCATCCTTAGGGTTAACGTCGTTTGTCTTACTCTCACGGTGGCAATCGAAATGCCCATAGCACAAATGCCCTTATTTTTTCGGCGACGGGAAAACAAACCAACCGGCATGCAAAAAAAATGGACGACGAAAAAGAGAAGGGGAAAAAACCCTCTTTTTCACGCAAATTACCACCTCCGCACTCTGAAAGTGAGTGCCTTATTAAGACCAGCGTCCGTCTTTTTTGGGCGGAAGGGGAGAGTTGAGTTGGCTTAGTAATGAGCGGAATTCCTGGGCCGAGTGTAGATCGCGAGAAAGAGAGAGGAACATGGATGGTTTGGCCCCGCGGATTTCAGTGTGTGTGTGGGTATGTGTTTCTCCATTAAGACGCGCCTGCGTCAGCTTTTTTTTTTGCTTCATAGGATTTTGCAGGGGAGGGTGGGAGGTTAGGGAGGAAGGATGCGGAGCGTAGAAACAAGAGACGAACGTTCTGCGAGCCCAATCGGCACCTGTGCGTCACAAACGATCGTGCGCGGCAAACGCACGCACAAACACGCTCACTCTTGATTCAAATCCGCTGGGGGGGGAGGGGGTACTTTGATATCCGTAATGTTTTCTCTGTCTTTCATCTCTCCGCCTTCACTTCTTTCTTTACTTCCATTCCTTCTCTTCTCCTCTTTCCCCTTTTGAGGGTTTTTCCCTTTTACTCTATACCCTTTCATTCGCCCGCCGGCTGCTTTCTTTCCTTCCCGCACGCCTCAATCACTCGGCCAAAAAAATACGTACACACATACCCGTCACGCCGTTCTCTTTCGAGTTGGGCAGAAGTTTTGGCCGTCCGATGCTACGTTTTGACTTTTCGCTGTAAGTTGCAATAGACTAAGCAAGGTTCCCAGCCTTTGTCGTACCCGCGCCACGTGCCGCTTTCCTTGCTATTACCTGCGGCGCTCTAACGGTCAGTTCTGGCACATTTTCGCCATAAGAAACGAACGTATTTTCTACCGGTCAGTTTTGAGAGAGTGAGAGACATCCTTTGCAGTACCTGCGCCAGGCGTCGATTTCCCCGCTAATGGTTACAGCGCTCTACCGGTCAGTTCTGGCATATTTTCTTCATTATGCCACAAGAGAAGCCAAAGCCAAGTTATAATCTAGGCTCACCTCCACAGCTATACTCGAGCCAGGATACCTTCTAAAAGGAATACCTTTAGGGCCAGCATACCATTGCTCGCGACTCAACACCAGGAGGAAAATACGGTTTACAGAAACACCGAGACGCGCCAAAAAAATAATTTAAATATTTCAAAGCAAGTTGGAGCGAAGGCTTTCGCAGTGGCTGATCATGCTGGTGGAAGGAACTTCGACCTGAAGACGCCTCCAGTAACGGGGGAGAAACTATCGTAATGAAAATTGACTCACGCAGTTGCTCCGGCAAACCTACCTCCAGCATTTCAAAGCAAACACACTCTTTCTCTTCGGAGTTGGGATTCGAACGTACATATTTTCCATTCTACTTACCCTTTTAAAAGGGGGGTTATTCTGGCCAACCATCAGATGTCTGGCTCACTAGATCTATCCAATGTATGTTGCCTCTCTGATTGCTATTTTTTCCAAATATCCCATTCCTCTATTCTCAATTGAGTGTAATGTGGAATATATAATTGTACAATTCGGAGGTTTGAACGCAGAGGAATGAGGAGGATAATAGATTGGAGGCGTTTGAGATATGGTTGTTAAGGAGAATGGAGGAAGTGCGATGGACGGATGTTTGGTAAGATAGGGGAGGTGGAAGAAAGAGAAATGACTTCATTGAGAGAATGTAGGCAGGTAGGACGCATGATGAGCTGGAAAAAGAAATCATGTAATGTGATAGACACATGCGCCCATTAAGATCTAGAGGATTATTTCAGATTCTAGGATTCTTTGTCATGTCCCAAATCTCAAAAAAATTTCCTCAAAATTAAAATTGTGGTTATTCAAAAGTACGGATTACTCATTTGTTTTTTATCGTTTTGCTTAATGCCCACAAACTAGTTTCAGAAAAGCCATTCTTCGGCTCTCCATCTCACACAAACCTTGCATATCCTATTCTTTTAACTACGTCTCAAACGTTCTGATTTACATGCGAAGTAGAAACTGCGTGAAGTGATGCAACTTTTGATTCTGAGGTATGAGATATATATAGTAAGATGATGAGAATAAGATGATGTCGAGCCAAGTGACTTCGGTAGTTCCAAGCAGCAGTAGCAGAATGAGCGAGATATGAGAGGTCAAATGGATGGAACCAATAATTCATTTTACTCACAAAACTCATAAAAAATACGAAAATGCATCGGCGAATTGGCGAAATTATGAGTTGGTTCCGTATCATCCGAGGCTATCGTTGAAAGTTTGTGAGTGTAATTTTCTTTACATGACCACGCTAAGAATAAAAGGAGAATGTTTGAAGAACACCCAAACAAATATGAAAATGGCGAGAGGCTGAAGATCTCCGGGACGTCCATGAAAGAAATGGAAAGACCAAAACTGAATAAGGTTTTAAAAAGGCTTAATCCCTAATACTTACAGAAAGGAGAAGCGTTAGAAATTGACAAAAATAAACGAATCCTCATTTTGATTCCTTTTCTCACCTCTCGTCTCCTTTAAAACCTTCAAGGACGTTGGGCTTTGCAACTGCCTACCTCATGCTCTCGTAGCAGTTTTCCGGGTATTATGTAGGTGAATGTAAAACTCCTTGTAACGCAGCAGCTGCACCCTCGGCGGCCTAGAAAACTGTAGTGACCCCTCTTTGCCGCTTTCACTGCGGAGGACGTGAATAGCTCCTAATAGCTCCCACTCCGCACAGAGAGCCCCTCGACCCGGCTGAAAGCCGAATGAGTGTGTGGTCCATGGAAGATCGCCTGGAGAGATCGCCTCGGAAAACAGCCCCTGGGCGACGAGAGAGAAGGGAGTTGGTCATTAAAGAGCCGAGCAATGGAGATGGTCTCGACGACACTCAACTGGGCGCAACAAGGGAGCGGAATGGTGCGAGGAGTTAGAAGTTAAGAAAAAATGTGGAAGGACTAGGGTTAGAAACAGAATGGCTCGTCAAACCTCCGGTACATAGTACAATCATTATATTATTATTCACTCACCCTCTACTCGAGGTGACCCTTTATCTCACTACTTGTAGAACTTTATTTCACTATTTGTACATGGTTTGCAGGGTTCATTTTTTATTTTACCCCACTAGTTTAATTAGTAATCTCACTTTAAGCTTATTATTTTTGCACCTTTATCTAAATTTATAGTTTTTATAATTATTAATATAATGTAATATATTTATTGGCATTATTTATTGGAATTAATAAGTGTGTTACCTTCAGTACTTCTTCTGGTCCGTTCTTTTTTTCTTGCTTCACAATATGAGTTTGCTATTCACAGTGAAATTCATCTCCTTTCTTCGTTGTACTCCAGTATGCTTATATTTTTCACCGCTGGGCTCGTCCATCACTCTTGGGCTCACTTCTTTCATCAATGGAATTGTTATTTCCCTTTCTTTATATTACTTCCTTGATGAAATATGTAAAAAATTTCATGATTTCTTTCCCAGTTAACGTATTTCTCCCAAGTATTTTGTTGAATCCGGCCAGTTCCCTAGCATGGCCTGGAGTGAGTCTCGTTCTTGCTAGTGTTTACTACATTCGAAAATTCGATGTCGGATGGAGTCGAAGCCCCTGTTTCAGGGACAGTCATTGCTCTCCGTCTTCCCTTGTTCTCTTCAAATGTGTTAGCAGATTGCCGTGTCCTGAGAGTATTTACACTAATTTTATGTCTAATCTGATATTAATTTCCAGTCTTTCTTTTACGTTTGGAAAAAATTCCTTAGTTGAAAAATTCCTTAGTACAGAGTAAATACAGGGAGGCCAAAAGTGACAATAATTGTTACAAGGCTGTTATAATTTGTTGCGCAATCCGCAATTTTATTAATAAGTTTCACCCGGCCAGTCGATGTAACTAACATTTTGTGGTGGCAATATATGCCTTCTTTTTCACTCTCTTACGAATGAGTGTAATGATGGTTAGAAGCTGTATCGCATGCACGTACGTGCTGAATTTAACATAGTAATGTATTTAGTAAAATAGCTACTAACAATATGATAGTGTGTTTGACAGTTTTTGTATGCCTGGTTTGGAATCACCTCTCTGTTATACATCTTTTAGGTGGCTTGAAGGGTATTGTATAGACCCTCTGTAGAACAAACAAAAACGCTCGAAAGTCACATAGTGAAGAGATAGGTATAAAGGCTGAAATAGAAATAAATAATATCGTAAACCATAAAACACAACTCATATCATTGTTAAAAAAGTGAATGAATTGTTCTGAATACGTATACCATACAAGTTCTTAATTATATAAAAAGATTAGCCCAAAAAAGCAACGTTTTTATGCAACGTTTTTATGCAACGTTTTTTGCAATGCTGTTTCTGTGTAAGAGCCATAATTTGAACAACTTTCAAACTGCGCACTTTATTAAATGTTGCCACTCCACAGATAATAAGGTACTTCTTGCACACCTAAAGTTTCAGGCATCTGGATCATTCATATTATCTTTCATAAGAAATGCATGTAAAATTCAATTCTATCGCTTTCAGGCTTCAATTCTTTTGCCATCTGGGTAGTATTTTGGAAAGGAATGGGTTTTGTGGTAAGGACATCAGATGCAGAATTGCGCTTGCTAAAGAAACATTTTCGAAGAGAAGGGAATTGATTAGGGGGGTCTGAGAAAAGACTTAAAGAAGAGGCTGGTGAAAACTTTAACATGGAGCGTGGCGCTATATGGATCGGAAACTTGGTCATTGCGAATAGAGGATGTGCGTAAACTTAAAGTGCTTGAGATGTGGGTTTGGAGAAGGATAGAGGTTAGCTGGATGGTGAGGAAGACGAACGAGGAGGTATTGGATATGGTTGGAGAGGAGAGGAAGCTTGTGGCGGTGGTTTGGAGAAGGCAGAAGAGATGGATGGAGGAGGTTTTGAGAGGAGAATGCATGTTGAAGAGAGTGACAGAGGGGAGAACACTGGGGAAGCGTGGAAGAGGAAGGAAGAGGATAGGAATTCTGGACGAAATAAGAGGAGGTAGAAGATATGAAGAATTGAAGAGGGATTTAATGGCGGGACATCCTTAGGAGGGAAAGCGAGACAATGTCTATGAGGTTGGGATGCTGAATGGGGACTGTCCAAGAACCTACCAATCAGCAGGTAGAATACTTGAATGGAAGCATGAGTTGAGGCGTAGCAAGGAAAGCAAGGACAATGACTGGGAATTTGGCATAACCTCCTAGTTATTGTAAAATTCCTAGTCATTGTAGCTCTTTAATATGACGGAAAGGGTGTTTATTACTTGTTTCCTCTTTTCTTTGGTGTGGTTCATACTACCTTTCCACATTTTTTCTCCTCGTTATCCCATCGGAATTTCCTCTTTCACTGCTCTTAATAAACACAGATAAAGAGGATAAACGCACTTTTTATGAAACTTCGTTAGATAAAAAAATTATCTCAGTCCTTTGAAGCAGAACTTGTTTGTTTTTCGCGTTGGTAGTCGAGGAAAACGTTCACAGATGGGAATATGTGTGCCATTCTGGTGAATTTACGTTTCCGCTTCACAAGTGCCAATATTTGCTCGTTAAAAATAAGTGATTTGAAGAGCCAAGTGGACTGCAATTCATTTACCGAACTTTTTTGTGGTGTCGAAGCTACCCTTTTATCCCGAGATAATTTGTAAAAAAACACAAATAAAAACGAGGATCTAACTCTCACATCTCCTCCTCTTCGGGCTTGCTTTATAGTTTTTTTTTAATTCATTTATTTCCGTTTTCGATCCGGATCTCCGAAAAGCCACCGCGCCATCCCTAAATAAAAAAAACTTCAAGTTCGGCTGCATGGGACTCCTGATTACAACAAAATATGCATTCTACTAGGCTTTGCAGCAGGAGCGAAGCGTGGGTTTTAACAATTGGTAGGCTGAGAGCGATCATCTGTGTGTAGTGAATGTTGCATAATTACTGATAATTTGGCGTAAGTTAGGTACTTTTGTGAAAACTGGAGCTAACATGGGTTTTTGAAGGCAATATATCAACTCGTCCTGCTTGAATTTCATTTCAGACGGAACTCTTTTACAAGGACGCCATACCTCACGATGGCATGTGTTAACTATTTGGCGAAAATTACAAAAAAATACAAGTCACCAAGCCTTACGGAATCACATTTTTTAAAATTGGCAGTGAAGAAGACGATCTCTTTTCCCGTATAAAATCGCCTCCTACTTAAAATAATTACTTATTTAATTGACTTTGCTTGAAAAGTATTAGAGTTGTATGACAGCAATGTTATTGCTACGAAGTTACTATACTTTCTCTGGGGCCAGACGATGGACGAGGTCGGCGTTTTATTCTTCGGCCGGCAATCTCATAGCAGCTGGGCCTTAAGGCTGGCCTAAAAGTACCGTGCCGTGATGACTAATCACCCTACATTTGCAGCGGTGGTACTTAACCCATCCCTGGGCTGATGTTTGCAACAGCCATGCGCGTGGAAGGCTGAATGGAGACAGTATGAATTGAATGGAAAATTACTTTTGGAAGTCAACCTATTCACGAAGAACTTTTCCAAATTTTGGATAGGCTCAGCCTTAGAGCCTTAATAAATGCTTCGCTTTTGCGTTGCAGTTTTATTTAGCAGCCGAAGTTTCTGTAAGGTGGGGTAGGAGAACAATGCGTTTCCTTTCGCAGTGAAATATTCCGTAGTGCCCGATCCAGAAATAACAATACGGTAAGGTCAAATTTTACTGTGAGTGTGTTCTGTGTTAAAGGCTTACCTTGTTAATAATTTTTAGATATCCATTATTCAGCCTCTAAAAGTTGTAAACAGTGGATATTGAATTAAAAAATTATGCAACTTCTAATTCCCCTTTTTTATATCATGAAATTTCTTGGGATTTAATGAAAAAGCTCTAGTAATGAGGTACCACCTTGCACTTTCTTTCCCATGTTGAATTCCTCCTCGCACTTGCTTGGGCTTCTAATACCTGTACATATATCAGATAGTGTAAATTATCAAGCCCCTTACTTCTGTTTTTCTCTATTACTGTTTCTCTCTATTCTCCCGACTTCCTAACGTTTCTTTACGCAAAACCGAAGAATATTGATAATTTATTAATCAATAGTTAGTGTTTATTTTTATATTAATGCTTAATGCTTGGTGATCCTATAGCCTGAGCTGTTTTCTTTCATCTCCCTTCTAAGTTTAGAGTTTTGATCTTTATACCAATACCGAGAGTCGCTCTCTAAAGTCATTTTTGCTTTTGTCTCTCGCTTGAATTCGTAGTAATTAAATTTCAATTTGGGAAGTATGGAGATGTGATGTGTATTAAACGAGAAACAGTGACGATTGTTCCAGGAATTATGGCCATAAAAGGCGATAGTCCTTTTCGTCTAATGACACAATTTCCGGAATATTTATTGATGTTCCTGGTTAACTGTCGATAGGGAAATTATTATACGTCCGTATGCAGAGCTTACTCTAATAGACTCTGATAATTTTTCCTTCCTACATCCCTTTGTATTTTATTCATAAATTCATTATTTCATACTTTCATCATGCCTTGGTCAGTGTGTTCCCTTATCATTCCTGTAGTATTTTAAAAATATATTTCCCTATATACTGCCTCTTTAAGGAACCCGTTATGTCCTAATACGTCCTTTCTTTTGTACTGTACTCTGTATGGACCTTTCCTCTTCTAATCTTCTTTTTGTTGATTGGTTATTCGTGGGAGACGACCATTAACTGAGGTAATTTGCGCCATTGAGGGGAGGTGGATAGGTTGGATAAGGGAAGGTTCATTGGGGATTGGCGGAAGGGTGAAGAAAAATCTGGCATCGGCATTAGACTGCTCTTAACGAAAGGCACCATTGGGACCACGGTTCAACGTCCCATCTCGACGCCGACGGACGGAGTACTGCACTTGAAATCCTCTCCACATGGCATTTAAGCAGGGATCGGGATCCTACTCAAAACTCTGACAATACTCTAACCACCTCACCCACCCGATCCCTTCTACTCTTCTGTCAAATTCTTCGTAATGGTATTAGTGATTCCGGGAGGCAATCAACAGATTATGCCATTTGCACTATTAATGAGGCAAGGATTGGTTGAGGGAATGGAGGGAGTGTGGAATGGCGTCGACAAAACTCTTCTTAAGCTGGGTATACTCTGCCAAGTATATTGCGCAAGTTACTTGCAGAAAACGACTTTCAACGTGAATTTCAGGTGTGAATGGCTCTACAATCCCGCTTGCAGAATCATATTGTTTCCGCAGTGTAAACGGTAACTATACGATTTCGGCAAAAATCCGATTTAGGCAACAATATGGTGTGAAAAATATTTCTTCAAAGTAAAATTCCCCGCAAGCTCTTGCAGAAGAGACTTTAGGAAGTAACTTGCCAGTGTAAACCCACCCTAAGAGTGTGTATACGTTATGGTGTCCTACATACTCCTTAACGAAATGGGGCCATGGGGACAACAATTTGATTTCCGATTCGACAGACAAGTACCGCACTTTTAAGTGTTCTCCACATTTCACCCAAATAGGTATCAGGATACATCTGAAAATCTTTTCCTTTTCCGCTTCCACCATTTGAACAGGGGTCTTCTTTAATAACCACACCAGCTCGATTCCCCTGCGCCTCTAGTAAGTTTTAGCTTATTCAGAGGGAAGAAATCGAAGGCTGTTGAAATAGTGGAGGCAAGGAATCAAGTTAGTCCATGTGAAGTAAATGAATGGAGATGAAACTGAGAGGTCATGCCTTATGTTGGAAGACAGTGAGGAAAAGTTTCTGGGAAACATGAAAGATGATGGAAAAAGAATGTAAGGTTAGGAATGCATTTGAGGGGAAAGGTTGAAATTACGTAGAATGTAAAGCACTTGGTGGAAATGAATAGGATATGTTTCTTTACAGAATATCAGTTCCTTCAGGACGCTCAATACTTGTTTGGGATCGTCCAAAATATTCCGCATAACAACATACACAAATACCCATAATGACGTTTCATTTCAGGGTAGACATAGTCGGGGAGGGCTTAATTCTCGGCGTTAGACCTAAAACAACCTGGCTCAGATTTCAATAGTTTCCTCTACACTGCCATATCCTAGTTGCAAACCTGCTTTGCTTCTGCCACATTCATGTATTGCTTCACACATGCTCTCTAGTTCTTAAGACTCCTACTCTTAAGGTGGCTCTGGCCTCAGGGTCACTTATTCCATAAATTCTGTGAACTTGTCATAGCATCTTTGAAGTGCGTTTTATAAGCTGAGATGAAAAAAAAGGTTTTCAGGCTAGTTTTACTGTAATTCAGCCTTGAAAGTGGAGATTGTAACATTGGCTCCTCTGGAGATTGCTCAGATAACAGCAGAAAAACGTCAATTTTAACGAGAAAGCATATATACCTTTAAAATTCTTTATAAGAAGCGTAAAGTCCTGTAAAATTGAAAAAAATTGGAATCTTACCACCTATTTCTTAAAGTTATTAGCGAATTAATGCCGTAATTGAAGCTGTAGTTGGCTCCTATGGCTGGAAAAATGTGGTCATTAAAAATACATCGTGGAATAAGCTGCATACTTTGTACCTTAACTTTAGTATTCAATAGGCAACCCATTTAATCAACAAAAGTAGAAAACCACAATAAAAATGTGTAATCTAGTATTTTTTTGACTCATATTGTCAGTGTAGAACCACATTAAGATTCTCTTCCACCACATTCACCAATGAATTACTTGGTCTACACCTTCCTCTCACACTCCTTTATCATATATCTGTTTCGTTATTCGACTCTTATCCATTCTTTCAACAAGACCAAACCTCTGGAGCACGCTCTTTTATTGTACTTCTATTGCCTGAGCATCTATTCCAAATTCTTCCTCCCATTTTTAACCCTACTTCCCCTACTTTTACCGCAACTTTTTCTCAGATAACTCATAGCCTCTGTTATTTAGGCTAAACTTATTAGGCTTATCTTGGCATACCCAAGTTTCTCTGCCACACACTAGTGGGGAGGGTTGCACTTTAGTACACTGCGATTTCCCCGCCCAGCAACAGACTTCCAATCTATCAGACGTCGAATTAGCGTCGCACCAGCCCGATTCAATTTTCCCGTTGCCAATTTGCTCATTTAAACCTGTCACCAGCTCAAGGTTTGGAATACTTCTATTTTTCACGCTCTCACGAGAACCAATTCAAAAACAAACCGTGCAGATACACAACCTCACCCTTCCTCGCCACAGGCACGCGTCGTGTGCACACGTGACACGCGAGTATATAACCCTTACCCTTAACGGCAAACCCCTCTCCAAGCAGACATCCAACCCTGCTTCTTTATTTTTTTTCTTCCAGATTCTTCCGTCCCAACTATTTCCTCCTTTTCACCCCGATGCAGCCGTGCGAGTGTCAGCGAGAAACATTCGAGGGTGAATCCAGACTCAGAATGTGTACGCCGCCCCCCTTTACTTACTAGGCACCTCACCTCTCTTCCCCCTTTCTGCTCGCGTAATGAACCCATGGTCAGGGGGGCGAGGCAATGCGCGGAGACACGAGTCAAAACCGCCTTGTTAAGGGCTCCGAGAGGAACTGGAGGAACTGGAGTGCCTGGCGTATCCCTGTCCTCCCACGCCATTCTTTAAGTTTCATATTTTCTCACTTCACTGATTCCTCTCCCACTAGGATGCTCCCTTTATTGCCGCGAATCTGTGGCCATATTCCATTTCAGGCCATACATACATGCGTACCATGCATCACGCCATTCTCTTTTAGGGTAGGCACAGTCAAAGGACTTGGTTAATTTTCTTACCACAAGGATGAAGAAATACTTCGTAGCATCGAAACCGGTCAGTTCAAAAAATAAAAAGTTGTGGAAAATTGCGAAGTATTTTTTATCGGTACCTGAGAGGACACCTCTCTCATTAAAGCCTCCATGAAAACCACTGTGTACCACGGAAGAAGACTTATAGGAAGCTTTATATATTATAGTTCCCGGCACGATATCGTGAGGTTTGGGTTTGAATCCCAGTCCAGGCGAATGTTTTTTCGCAGTGAATTTCACACAATTGACGCCACCCGATGTCTGCTTACTTTGTGTATATTAATGTTTATCATTCAAACAACGATCGATTCTGTACTTTTTAAGGTATATACATATATGTAATTAACTTTTTAAATAGTTCAGAGGCATTTACTGCTTAGGGCTGATTTGATTAACCGTTCCTACTCAGTGCTTCCATCTCCAAGCGCTCTTCTCTCCAATGTTTTTCTCATCAGCTTGGAATGCATCTGCATCTCTTCATTACGTCTTGAAATTACAAGAAATGGTTGTAATTATGCACTAACTGCTTTTGGGAATTAGTGTCTCAAGTATGCCCTAATAAGACTTATTGTCCCACAAATGTACATACTGAATGCTTCTTTTACATTTATCGCTGAATTTTTCATCGTCATAGCATAGTTACCGCTAAAAATGTCGTGATGCCGTTAAAATCTAAAGAGTTATAATAGGAATTTTAATTTCTTACTTCCCTGAAATCTTTCACTCTATGTTCATGCTTTTTTTTAATTTTTGGTGATCTTGTTTTAGGAGTTGTAGAATGCTACACTCAACCTTTATTCAACACGGCATCTCATATGTACTTCAATCTGCTAGATAAAATGACATCCTCCTAATTATGATAAAAAAATGTTCATTTCATTTTTATTCATTTATTTTTACCGCCAAGTATTTAGTTTGCTCGGTTGGCAGCTTTACTCCTTCGCCACCCCTCGTCCCTCGCCGTTACGCAATCCTTTCACGCGTTCCCCCAAAACCAGTGAATCATCACACAACACATCTTATGCCAATGGCATCCTTCGTATTTTTTTGCTCCTTTTTCTGGCGTATGCATGAGTGTGCTTTCCACGAGACATCGACCAACTGGTTAGTTATTTGATCCTCCATTTTCATCTCCTTCAGCGTATCTCAATTACTGCTGTCTGATTGTGAGTTCCATGAATTGAAAGAACTCTCATTCACTTCTCCTAAGGTGGGTTTACAGTGGGAAGATACTTCCGCAAGTAACTTTTACAAGAGCTTGCGGGGGAGTTTACTCTGACGAAATGTTTTTCACAAGTTAGTACAGAGCCATGTTGGTTGCTCTTATCACTGGCAACAATACGCTTCTTCAAGCGACTTTCCGAAACTTTGAAATGTTCTGCTAGCGGACTTGCAGAGCCGTTTACACCTGCAATTAACGTCGAAAGTCGCTTGCTGAAAGTAACTTGAGCAATAAACTTGTCAGTGTAATTTTCAGGTTATTCATGGCCCTTCCTCTCTCAGTTCTCACTTAATTTCATGATGCTCCTCTATACTCTATAATGCTTCAGACCTACCATTTATAGTATATTTTCTTTTTCCCTCACCTCTCATCTGATCCAACAATTTTATGTGTAAAAATTAGTACCGGCGTCTCTAGGTTTTCGGTCGTAGAAACCACTATTAACCCATATAAAATCATTCTTTTGCATCATAAACACGATTGCGTTGATCGGTGAAGCGTCGTACCGCTTGATGCTTGTGATATTTTAGGTTTCAACCGACAGCTGAGGTCATTTTTGCTGTGAAGGAAAGGTGGGTAGGTTGGTCAGGGAAAGGTTATTTGATAAATAGGGTAAATGTGGAGAGAAAACTGGCGACGTAATTAGTCTTCTCGTAACGGTAGGTGACAAGGTGTCAACGGTTTTACATCCGTCGTTTGAAGCGCAGGACGTGAAGCAAAGGTTTCAATTTTTAGCCTCGAATAAGTACATTCAGTGAGTTTTTGAGTTGTTCAGTCATTTAAAGCAAAGTTTATGCGTCATTAATACTACTATATTTAATTCATACTATTTCTCAAATTTTAAAATAAAACTCAAATATGGTCTCCATGATGATTAGTCCCTGTCTCAAACTCCCTCAAGCTACCTCCAATGCCTATCACATACCCTCGTGGTAGCCTCGCTTCGCGACTAGTCGGCAATAATCACATTGGGGTTGACTCAGATTCTGGATGAAGGGTTTATTCGCATGGAATTTGTGAAAGTGCAATAGCATCTCAGTCTCTGTCCTTTTTTGGAGGGTGTCGCAACTTCAGGGGAAATCCTGGTATAAGGCCTGGGCCTCCGATCTCTTAAGATACCCGTGGGACGCTGTAGAGACATGAGTCCCCCGGGTCGGTTCCCCCTGCCCCAGACGGTCTCCATGAATAAAAACGGGTGAATGAACAGATCTTGCGTCCGTGATTATTAAAAATCCACTCACCTCGAGTGATGGAAGACACCGTCACCACTTGTGCGCAGGTCTGGGAATGAATTCACAACTTTGTGTTTCCCTCCGGTGATTATTGTTGTCGAGGTTAAAGTTTGGCGAAGTTTTGGAGTGATGACATCCGCGTCCTCACGTTTGTTTGCCGTTCGGCGACGAGCTTGTTCTCCTGATGATTTACTACCATTCAACTGCCTGATTTCTTTTTATAGGGAACTGTGTTCTAGTTATAAATACGAAACGGAAGCTCCTTAGTTGCACCTGATGATTCATATTCCCAGCAATGGTCGTCTACAGTAAATTTTTTTAGTGGAAATTGCAATGCTTTAAGTACAATTTACACTCCCGCGTTGGTCATAGCTTAAAAGTGTCGTGCATTCTGTTGAAACTCGAGCCCATATATTTTTAAAATGAGCTGAATTTTCATGTGCTGCTATGTTAATCTTATCTCGTTAATTGTCATGAAGGCTGCCAATCAACGCAATATTTTTCGCAATAGCGATGAAGAAGTCGGACTTAATAGAAAATTACTTGCCAAAATTGGTAATGGTTAAATAGTGAACATGGTGCTTCTTTTTAAATACGTATCTGGAGAATGTTTTTTTTAGATTTTTAAAACATCGCCTTCTATCTAAAAAAAAATGTTCCCATCACAGTTGAATTCAGATATAAAAGGTATCGTTGCCTCTTATTCTTGGGTTATGTTGAATTATATCTATACTGTCCTTCCTACAGCAATTACTGTTATTTACTCAAATAGATTTTATGCTTTTAATGGCAATGAAGCCTTGTTCCTGGTCAAATACTTCAAAAGCGTCATCATGGAGAGAAATATTTCAAATTTTATTGGCTCAGAAATAATATTTTCTTATTATTTAAATTATACTTAATTTTATGGTATGAACGCTCCCTATACCATCCCCCTCAAACACTCGCTGCGGCTTGCCTGTAAATGGTTTGTGGTATCATTTTATTCTTTATTTTCACGGCTGATCGCCATTTTGTATTCCTCTGCTGATTGTCGCAGCTGAAACCTTTATAAAAGTACCATTAAGTTACCACAGCTTAAACTCAAAGAAAATTTTGTATCTGGCTCAACTTTCTTAGCGTAGATATTTGTCAATACGTCAAGAAAATTGTCCAGTTTAGCGCTGGCTTACAGCTCCCACTTTCATCCTCGCCATTTACATTTCTAATTATTTATCGGCATTCACTGAAATTCGTACTAAAGAATAATATCTTGCACTTTTCCACATAAATTTATTTTAACTTGGTAAAACGCGTTTCGCCGACTTGCGGCATCATGAGGTACAAATTATATAAACATTCAGTACAACTATAAATACACAGTGAATGGTGGATAGGACCATGGTTGGAGGGGAGGTATAGGGTGGTGGTGGGGGAGGTATAGGGTGGTGGTGGTGGTTACTTCCGTATGAGTAGAAGAGGATTCCTTTATAACTTGGCTCATGACGCGGTAGAGGGTAGTTGGAGGGATATAGGGAAGTGTGGAAGCGGAAAGGCTTTGTTTTTTCAAAGTTTCTTCAAACGTTTAGCTTCTCGGAGATGAGTGGGGAGGGCTGAGGGAAAAATTGCTCATTGTATAAGGTCGTTTAAGGGTCTGCTAAATACCTTTCTATCTCGATCTTCTTGAGAGGGTACATTTTTAATACTTTTGGGACGATGTGTAAAATATCGGGAACAAAATCCCTGCTGTGTTTGCACTCCAATAAGTGCTTAGGAAAGAAGGAGGTGCAATACTTACTTTTTTAACTCCGAGCGTGTTTCATAGAGCGGAAGGAGTTGAATGCATCCACAAAAATTATATTTTTCGTTTGAAAATGTATTTTTACAGGAATTTTATGTAAATTAACCGTCTGAATTACTTGCGGTAATAAGTCTTCAGGTTGCAAACTCTCGTGAAGAGCAATCAAGTCTCTTTTAACTTTAAAGGAAGCTATTCATCTGGAAATGTAATTCTCTGCTTCGTACTAGGGGAAAAATTCATTAAGTAAAACTTTTTCAGTAACTATAGCCTCTTTCTCGAAAGCTGTGAAATGATTATGTTACTACGGAAGCATTTAGGTTCGTATTGCTGAATGTCTTTTCCAATCAATTCGAATACTAAAAAATATTTTATTTCTTTGATGATACTCTTAGGTATTCGATTCTAGTGTATTTACATTCTAGAGTATTGCAATTTTGATTCTTTTTGCCTGATGGACACACTTTCCTTGAAGTCTCTAGATTTGAAAGAGATTTAAAAAAATATATATTCTCTCAAAGTATTAGATTTGTCGACTTCGACTGATGTTCCCCTCCCAATATTCCCCAACAGGAGATCCAATTGGGGGACTATTTTGCCTCCGGAATTTTTTATCAGGAGGAATGCTATCTCGTCATATACATGTGCTGTTATATTCAAGGCTCCACCTTCTTGGGAGAGGTGGTTTTCCGTTGCCTTCTACATCGCAGGATTCCGGCAGATTCCGTGAACTTCACCCTCGTTCGAAGCTGTGGCAGTTGATACAGGACCAATCTTCTTTATCGGCGCCATCAGTGCTAGTTCATTCAACGGTGGGGCCAGGTAGTTAGTTTAACATGAGGATAATTTTCGTTGTCTCGTTCCAGAAAAGTAAAGTTTTTTCCTTTATTATATTTTTCCAAAATCAGGAAAATATTTTCTGTCGCTTTCCATCGAAACTGCGAACTTGGGATTGGACCCTCTCAGAGAGGCTCGCCCGTCTCTCGTATATAGAATAGTATATTGGTTGCGTTGGACAGTGTTTACGGCGAGATGGTAGACTTTGCATGGCGATTTCCCTTGGTTTTTAATCCTGCTTCGACGGATAAGGAAGCCATAATTCCCGGTGGCCTCATAATTTTTCATAAAATCTTTTGCTCGTAATGGCCTTTCCTCTCTGATCTCGTTATTTATCCGGCAATAAAATATCCTTTTCCCTCTCACAAACCTACTATATGCGTTTTTCTTTTTTTTTTTGCGTCGCAGTGTAGAGACTAACGGTAATTCATTCGAATCATTCCTTTTTTTCCACTTTCCGATGGAATGGGTAATCTGATAAGGAAGCCAAGGAGAGCCTCGACTCCACAGCTGAGTCCGTTATCAAGGTTGGCCTTGACGACTGGGAAAATGAGGGGGGAATAGGGCATATCGAGAAATTGGGGATAGGGGAGATTGAAATGGAATCCTCCAATTCCCATCTGCTTACTCATCGGACCTTTCTCAGATGGTATCAGCATCGAAATATGATAGTCGAAAAGCATCGATGCTGAAAATCGATTAGTCGATCCTGTTACCATCGTAGGTGTGCCTTGGTGACGGGGAAATAGGGGGTGGGAATAAGGGATACCGAGGAGCTGGGGATAGGGCGTGGGTTTGAAATGGAAATTTTCAATCTTCATCCCTATCGGACATTTCTCACGTGGTATCCGTATCGAAAGACGATGGTCGATAAAATCGATGCTCAGGGTAGATTGATCGATTCTGTTGCCGCCGTAGGTTTGTTACCAATTTTTCATTCCATCAATAATTTAATTCAGTAATTTCCTGATAACCATTTCCCACAACCATTAATATTTTATTTATGCTTGGCGTTAAATTTTCATTTTTTAACTCAGAGATTACCGTACTTGTCTTATCAAGTTTGTACACGCATTGGTTGATATTTTAAAGGACGAAAAGTTACTTTGGCTGGATTTAATTACCTTTGCAAAATCCTTTCTGGAACCTTTTTGCGAAAGCTGGATAGAGAATAAGTAAGACTATAGATTATAGGCGAAGCTCAGGAAAATTTGTGCCTAAGTTATTTTTCTTCACTCATTTAAAGATGATTCCCAGACATAATGTTTGGTAATCACTTGGCTCTCGTTCCAGGATAAGTTTTAAAAACTGGTTGTAAATAACTACTGAATTTTATGACGTTGTCCAATTATTTAAAAGAAATTCAATGAGCTATTTTATTTCATAACTACCTACAATAACAAGGAAGTATATTAAATACTTCCTTGTTCTTATGATATTATTATTGGAATGAATGGAATATAGAAATAATAGAAAATTGTATGTGCAAGCGACCGTATACATAAAGACTTCGTCGAATTCAACGTACATATTTCAAAGATTTATGGTTTAGCTATTGACTGTTGAAGATCAATGTTGTACCTACATTGATTTTTAACTTCGATTTTTTTTCTTCGTTTTATCGATGTCAACTATCGTTGGCTGCCTTTCAATTCCAATCACTATTTTTCTGTTTTATTTATCTACCTTCCGTAGGGGCCTCCTTCATTTCACCCTACCTTTTCCCCAATGTGCCGACCGGACTGTTTCATCTACGACGCAGGATTGCATTAGCGGAACTCCCGTGGGATGGCAGCACCGCACGGAAGGAGGAAACGAATTAAAAGAAATCAAACTAGGAATCGCCTACGGAACCTCACTTATTTTTTTCTCTCTTTCGTGTTATTCTTTTACTCTGTTCTTCCACGCACGCCAGCAAACAACACGCCACACATTGCTCGAAAAACTTAGGTTCTTCGGTCCTCCACATACCAATGTTCCCTGCTTTTCTCTCTCCCATACTCTTTCTTTTGTTTTCCGTTTTCTCCTCCCTTAAAGGGGGGGGCGGCTCCGAACCACTCCCTCTTTCAAACTGTGTTTTTCTCTCTCACGCCTCGACACCTTCGCTTTCGCCGCACGTCTGGACCCTTCCACCACCACCACCTCTTGTTTTTCCGTTCGCTCTGGTCGAGAGGCCTTTTCTTACTTTACGTTCATTTCTCTCCTCTCCTATTCTCTATCCCTCGGCCTCTTGTAGTACGTGCTTCTCATGCGGAAAAAGACTCGGGGTTTTTGGATGCATGGGGGGAAAGGGTTATGGGATTAACGCTATAGGTACTCCTCCAGCTACTCACGCTCTGCGAGACAGTAGAGCAGAACAGACGTTGTTGTTCTCTTTACTATATAATATTGAGAGTTTTTGTTGACTATAGGTATACACCCTTTATGTTTTCCCCAGCTATAGTTTTCAATTTTTCCTCGTGAAACTATGCATGTGTAAAGAGTTTTAGTTGAGATATGCATACAAACTAAATGAAAACATTACTTTGCGTAATTTAAAACGAAAACGTCATTCGCCAGGGCTAGAATTGCTGTCCGGACAAATGATTCTTTTTCCTTTAATGGTGTTGTCTCGGGACTGATGTGATGGAACTTGGGAGTACATAACGTAAGAATAAATATTTTTTCCACCGATAATTTTTAATGAATCCGATGTTTTACACCATTCTTGTCAGTGATGTAAAACTACATGACTGGTAACATAAAACATTAATCTGTGGTAAATTGTGGTAAAAATGGCAAAAAGTTCTTCTTTCGCGATTCTTTTTTCACAGGGAATTACTCATATTCATATTATTGCCTATGCGGGTAACTTCCGTTGAAGATATAGATAATGCTTTAAATTAGGATATTCGAGTGAAGGATTTCGTAGATGCCATCCATGCGAAATATTTTTCAGGCATTCCCGTGTACAGTGCAGATCAAAAACTGTAAATTTTAGCTGACTTAACCTGCTGTCGATATAATCATTTTTCAAGTGTTTTGGTCGCGAGTGTATGAACGTCAAGTGGGGTTTCCATAAACAAAATACATCGAAAATTAAAATATATGTCAATTTTTTGTGACTATTGTATATTAACGATTGGCTCTGGCATCTAGAGAAATCGAAATTAGCGTAAGGAGTAAAAGGTGTAATATGGTGGAAGTCAGAGTTAAGGATATAGTGAAAACTGCAGAAAACAGGAGAATGTTGAACAAGGGAAGGAGAGAGAGAAGCAATGTCGAGGCCTTCGTAATGACTGCCGGTTTGTTTTTTTTTAAATTGTGGTATAGAGTGAAGTAATGATGTCATTTACGAGTATATGCGTCATAGTAGGAGGGTACGATAAAAAATGTTTTGACAGGATTTACTGAGCCTCGTTTTTTTCCATCAACCGCGACTGCGTGATATTATTTCTTAGGTGCGCAAGTGGTCAATCTTTGCAACTCAAATATTATTACGTAAATGCATTATTCTAGCTCGAAGA
Organism: Pyrrhosoma nymphula; assembly: GCA_963573305.1. Classification (NCBI taxonomy): domain Eukaryota; kingdom Metazoa; phylum Arthropoda; class Insecta; order Odonata; family Coenagrionidae; genus Pyrrhosoma; species Pyrrhosoma nymphula. The sequence goes on along the minus strand of OY754330.1, from coordinate 62,962,392 downwards.
AATGCATAGTTCTTTTTATTATAGGGTTGAGAAATTTTAGTGGGATACTTCCTCCCTTTTACCTTAATTATAAATGTCCCACAGCAGATTAGTCCTTACTAAGAAAAAAAGTAAATTCATCCTGATCCGCCATAAATTCATCCTGATTAAAATCTTTTCTGTGGTAATTAAATACAAAATCTTTAGACTACTGAAATAAATTTAGTTCTGTCCACTGAGTGTATGATACAATGAGACTATTATTTATTTGAGATTTGTTTATTTGTTTATACATATATTTAAGTTCAAAATGCTGTTTTGCCACATCTCGCCGTGCATTGTTGAAAAAATTTAAATTCCTACGGTAGCAGCTAAACGCGCTAAGCTCAGACTATGGCTCGTGAATAATCTCTTGATGTACTTTAGTGTGCTTAACGATCCTAACGATGAGCGATTAAAGCATTTATGACTAAGAAAGTGGAATATTTCAAAGTTACCATAGATAGATAACATTCTCAAGACAAATAAACATGCGATGTTTTTAGCGAATTTCCAGATCTCTTTATAACCGTCACTATTTTTATCAGTTCATCCTTCTATACTCCTTCAGTGTTGGGGAAAACGATCGTAGACATATATCACGGTCAGCGTTTCCTCCTATTCTTGGTTAGGGAACGAGTGGGCGTAGGCTGGCAAGAGAAGGTTAGTGGCTTAGAGCGCTCGTTAGTTCGGCCCCTTGCTTTCCGCTCACTCAGCTTCGGCAAAAGGCGGTGAGATCAGCGTAACCACATTCGAAATACGTTATCGATAAGACTAGGTCTCTCCGGAGCGAAGCCTCTTTCTGGGGCAAGTCAAGTGGCGTCCATTACTCCCGATTGGTTTAGAATTTTGGAATAGGATCACCCAATGATTGTACTTTACCAGTGTTATGCCACTTAATGTAGAGTTGTATTACACCGTTGGAATGGGTGATGACCGGTGAAAATGGTAAGTTTTATTTAAAATTTAACTTTTTTATCACCATAATGAAATACCCTACACACAATCAAAGTTGAAACCATATTAAAGCAATATCATAGATGTATGTTTGATAAACGAAAAAATAAAAATGACAGACCAGTGAAATTGATAACTAAGGGTCAAACATAATTAATGAGTAAGTACTATTAATTTCTTCTGTAATACCTATGTGTATCAGAATTCGGTCAACATATCTTACAGCTGAAGTTCGACAGTTATTCTTTGAAACCGAATGAATGAATAAATGCCATATGAAAATTAAAAAGCTCCGAGTTATGTGTACCAAGTAAAGTGTTGAATTTTTCTCTGAAGGGAAATATTTGCATGGGAACAGATACCGTATTACAAGTATGCTTTCATAAGACTCAAGTTGGGTCACATGATTCATCCACACAGTGTAATTTATTTCCTATTTTAGCTTTCCAACCTTATATATTTTATGCGTTTATATGCTTGCATACGTAGAACAAGCTCGCAGACTACACGCACTGAAATGCAAACGGATTTTTAACTAGATTCTTCCTCTTTAATAATTTAATGTAGTTTGAGCGAGATATCAATTCATATTAAATTCCATCAATTTTGTCGCATTATAACGTAATAGATGTTATCTTTCTAATGGCACCAAAATATTTTTTCCATACTATACTTACTTTTTTCGATAATCCCAAAAAAAGAAAAGGCTTTCCATTTCATATGGTACTATTATCCGCTCCAAAGAGATTTTATTGTAAAAATTAGTACAATCACAAAGTTTTTCGTCGTTAATATTACTATGTTTTTACTAAAAGATTATTTCAACTGCTTGAATTTTTTAATAAAATTTGAATATGATCTCTATACTGGCTAAAGGAAAATCTCCTCAAACTATCTCTTACAGGTTGTTCAATTACAAGACGCTTCGTTTTTATTTAGCTTTTTAGAAAAAAAATATCCGGTCGTTTTTTACGCAGGGAAAATAAAGGGTCACAGATCATGTCATTGACTTCCTCCTTCAGCCCTCTCATCGTTCTTCCCACGAAAAAACCCGCACAAATATTTCCCAGAGGAGAAGGAATCGAATGATCCATCATCGGTTCTCCAATATGGCTCGGGACTCTTATATACTCTAGTACACAGCCGTACATGTACGCAAGGAGCAGAAAAAAGAAGACGACTCGTCGATATCTTTTTTTCATTCCTAAATTTTTTTCATTCATCTCCACCCACTCCACCGGTTCTACCCGAAGGGGGGGGGGGATGGGCGCTGCTGAGCTGTCCCCTTTTAGGGATGGGCCGCGAAGGAAAAAAATGGCGAGATCTGCGGCAATTTTTTCTTTGGGTCTCTTTCTTTTTTCCCCCGTTTTCTTTCTCATTTCCCATTTTTTTTCTTTTCTTCTCTTTGTGTTCCTATAGTACAGTTCCCGCATCCCCCTCGGCTACGCCAATACACCGGAGAAACCACTTCCAGGAATTCCTTTCCTTCATTCCAAACCTTATCTTTATCCGACCCCCGCTTATCTCATTTCCGAAAATCTCCCACGATCCTTATCCTCAGACAAACCTTTTTCTTCGGGCCCGGAGGAGGAAGAGAGATTGAGAGGGAAAAAGAGAGCGTTTTTCGGAGCGGAAAAATGGGATTTCTTCCTCTCATTCCCCTCTTGAGTGCTCTCTTCGTGTCGAGCATAAAGGACTCGAGGTAAAGAAGAAAAACTTAAGAAACGTGGCAGTTTGGATTCGAAGTGTACGTCTGTGAGCAGGGAGATGGTTTGTTGTCATGGCTCGGATGCCAAACTCAAAGGTCGAAGATGACTTGAAATATTCTGTTTCTGAGTGAAACGGAGGATGATATTTTAATCCCGCTTACTTTGTCTCTAGAACTGATTGAAGGGACAACATGAGAGAGGTAGGCTACTGAACTCAGTGGTGCAAATCATCCATCTTGATACCAATTGTTACTACAAACAAAAAAAATAGTGCAAGGCACTAAGACACTCAGTCAACATGCAGCTCAGTTTCGTCCTTTCTCTCTTGCAATTCATTTTTCCCTCTCTTTTTCATGGCTTGTGTCCTTACACCTCCTACCACGCCCCTGCGGCGGTCCGCAGAGTAATTTTTAGATGTGGACAAAGAAATTACTTTCCATGCCATGAACGTGGGTTCAAATCCTGGTAGTGGTGGAGATTCTCCAGTGGATTCTAAGTCCCTACTTCGTGACATGAGGAGAGCACTTAAAGTACTTCGTCCGTCGGATGGGACGTTAAACTGTTGATCCATTGACGCCTTTCGTTAATAGCAGAGTGGTGTCGACGCCGAGTGCTTTTCACCCTTCCTCAATTCAGTAAAATTTATCTTTCCCTTTCCTTAATGGATGCAGATTACCTCAGTTGTATGTTGCCACATCAAATAATAGCTGTTAAAACAGCTGTTGATAGGAATCAATATTTCCAATTCTATGTAAGAAATATACAATCTTACTTTGCCAAAACTTAAATTGGAAACTAATGGCTCATAGCGTTTTCATTGGAGATTCCTGGAAAACCATCCTGTACTGGGTGGATTATATTGACAACCAGTACCGGCCCAAGCTGTTTCTCAAGGGTGGGCAAAATTTTATTTGGCCGCCCCTGATAAGGACTTCATTTGTCAATCGTGATTTCTTAAATCGCGCGTTAATTGTAGGGATACTATGGGGTTTCAGAACGTTTCCCTTTACATTGTTGTTTCCTTTCACGCCAGGAATTCAATTTTTAATCTATAGGTTGTCTCCAAGCTTCGAGTTTTACGAGGAAAAGTGTTTGTAGGGATTATTTGAATGGTATCTACTTCTTGTGGATTGGAGTAATTTCAACCGGTAATCGTAGTGCAGTTATAACCACATTTATTTTCAATCAGCTGATGACTAGAATACTGACGAAGAAAATTGTTTGTCCGTAGATTTCATTGCGCTTTTTGTAGAGGTTGGTGTTGAGTGAGCATTTATACTTAGGAAAAATCATTCGCCTTGACCGGGACTCGAACTCACATCTCTCGATATCGCGTCGAGTGCCTTAGCCAGTTATGCTACCGAGGCGTCCACTCCTGTGGACTTTGAGAGCAAAAAGGAAAAAAATTGTTCTCGACTCCCGAACGTATGATGTCACAGAACAGCCCAAAACGTGCACTTAGCGCCAACGTTCGCGAGGCTATCGGTTAGTCCCGAGAGTGAGGATACCGTGACTAGTCCCGGCATCCACAAAATGCGTTATCTTTGTGTGTAAGTCACTTTTATAGTATTGTAAACAAGTTCATTTTGTATGGAAATGAATGCTGGATATGGATGTTGGTAACATTTTCCGAATTTCATACGTTTTGTCCCTTTATCACTTTCATTAATTTGTCGCCAGTAATGGAAGCCTGTGAATTTTGCCCACTTTGCCCACGCCTTTGGCAACGATAGCAAAAGTGTGAATTTTCTAATTGCTTGATTGTTTTAGATATTTTAGTCGCAGTGAACAAACTTTTAGCATATGACAATTGCTTGTTGAGCCCTAACGCGAAGTTCATGCACCGGTTCGACAGTGGGATGGACAACGTCAATAGCATATCATCATGTGTTATGGTTTGAGAAATTAGCAATTTTATAGTATTTATTTTTTGAAATAATACATTAATATTGCATTTCACCTGATTACAAAATAGCATTTTTACTGTCCCATGTTCCATTCTGAAACATTTCTGTGGACAATCATCATCAACTTCAAAATTTTTTGCTTAATGAAATGCCAATAGTGCATGCCAAATTATCGAACTACGTTCATTTTCTCCGCTGTATTACCTACGGTCCTATGATACGAGCTTGGATTTTATCCGTATCTCATACATTTACCTCTAACTCTCTGATGGACCACTTCATGCCGGATAAAGAATTTTCCCAGGTTGAGTTTCCCGGGAAAAATCCGGTCTTCTTGAGGGGGAGTTAATACGGGTATAAGTCCTCTTTCGGAATCCATTGTTATCCTTTTGGGAGGGATATTAAACAATGCAAGGTTTCAGGGTTCTTTCAAAGGAGTGTCGTGCTTCAAGCATTACTCTTCGAGAAGCTTGAGCGTGGCCTCTTCCGATTGTTATTTTTCGTCGAGTTCTGTAGGAATTGCAATACCTTCAAACCTGGTTTTGCCCCGAGGAACACATTGTCAGCAACTTTTTTCAAAGGGACTATTTTTATCCCTCTTTCTCAGAGGTAATGCAACGTCCCTCTACAGATATCTTCGAGACTGGTGTACTCTAGGTGGTCGTATATGTGATTTTTTCCCTTCTGCTAGCTGTCCTCATCGCATTTCATTCAGTTCATGCTCAGGAAAGTGCATTTTGTCGTAACGCTCATTGCTTACGGCTCATCTCCATTATTGAAGATCATGTATTTGCAACTTTTCGGAAATTTCGTTTGTTTACCGACCCAAGTATTTTTTAGTGTGATGGATTCATGTCTTTTTATCCAGAAATATTCTTGCTTTGAGTAGGCATGGAAAGCATTTTTATTGTAGCTATTATATTTAATGTTAGTTTTTAAAACCGCTGCCTTTTTTGGTCCTTCTTCCATTTATTTGCTAAACTTTTTATGCTAACACATCATTTCCATCCCTATTTCAAAAACCAGACTGTCTAATGATATCCTTCGGGTGTCATAGTGGTATTATGTCAGGAAAAATATGTTTGAAATTTCTTCCCTAATAACTGCTGGGATCATAGCATAGTAAAGTCTTCGTATGTTTCACGTCAAACATTCGTTTTTTTTCATTATACAATGCAGTCGAACGTATAAGAAACGATAACCTTAGGGCTTAGGAATACACTGTCTTCCTTGTTGACATTCGTTGAATATGGATGAAAATGCGTATGTCGTCACCTGATTCATTGTAACCTATCGCTGAGAATTAAATAGGCAAGTGCCTAACTTTTTTAGGTTTAATGTGAATTTTGAACTTTTGTGTTAAAAGATTTATCACTTTGAAATTTTCGAATGTATTTATTGTGACCAACCATTGTTTCGAGCTACTAGGTCCTAATTAAAGTATTTTGATAATGACATTGTATACATGTCGAAACCATTGTCGGTCGCAATAAAAAAAGTATGGAAATTACCTAGTGATACGTACATCGGTTGATGTGATTTCCTTACGCAAAGTACAGCCTGAAACTTCTTCAATTAAATTCAAAGATTCCGAAGGAGAAGTATTACTCCCCTTTTCCCTAACTTAGAGTAGTTATCTCTCTCTGTTTCTTCCTCTCCTCCCCTCCCTCCCCATCGATTCAGTGCCAACACGAATGACATAAGTATTTTCGGGTCTACACCTGGATATGATTTTTGATGTCGAAACCTGCGTCGTGTATTTTTTCAATTAAAACCTCGAGTAATCACCAAGTTCAACGGTTTCATTTTAAGGTAATTGGAGCGATTTTTTGTCCATCCACATATTTGCATAAAACTTTGCATGCGTGCTGTTAGATTAATTATGTCTAGAGATAAAAGTGCAAAACATTTTATTTTACCGATTAGGCTTTTTGACAAATTAATGGTATTTTATCACGTAGCCTTATGGCACATGAGATATATATTTAGTAATAATCGATAATATATGTACAGAGTTTCTTCCAAACGCGATATATATACACCTTTCACTTTATGATAATGGTTACTGACAAACATCAAGATGTCACGCCGAGTCAGATTCGAAAAAACATATTTCAATATAATTTTCGCCTAAATTTCTAATACCGCGCCGAAAACTATCAATAGCTGAAGTAACAACATGCTTTAAAAAGGCAAGTATTTTAAAATGTAATTCTTATATCATTTTCACATTTTGCATGTATGGTAAGTTCCACCGAATAAACAGATGTAATGAAGTTATTACTTACTTAAATGGAATGTGGTCCTAGAATTTTGTTTTCGACGTACTTGAAAAATTACTGAAATCTACACTCATTGCCCCACGATTGATCCCATCCTTGCACGTGTTTTGATGGCTTCTGCACCAGCCGTTAGCCGGAAGCCTTGTCCTTCCCCGTGAGTCACCCGCGTACACGGTCTAGAGGACGGATCGTTAGCTTGAGAGGCAGACAAGTCACGTCGCGTCGGTGAGGCAGTTAAAAACCCATCTCGAATCGGCGATTTTATATATTTCGTATTCACGACAATACATCCCATACATAATTTTGAATGATTTTTCGTGTATTAAAATGGATTTGGATGTAATTATTCTATATAATTCTACAAATAATTGGGTATTTACTTTATAATATTTATATACATTTATGTGGAATGTATTTTACGACATATATGTGTGATTGTGAATATACATGTATGTATTTGTGTGTTTATGCAATCATAATAACTTTCGTAACATAAAAAAATTTCCTTATAACTCGAGCGAAAGTATATGAGTTACCCAAGAGCCTCTAAGCAATACGAAAGAGGAAGGTTGAAAGAGTAAAATAAACGGCCGTCTTGGAGTTGATGGCGCCACCATGCTAAGGAGATGGCTGCCAAGTATGGGTATAATATTACGTGTCGCTGTCATCATAATATTAGCGAAGCTCGACGTAAAACCGTGCGAGAGGTTTGCGAATGTATTATTTGAAAGCGTTTAGATGATTCTAAGCTACAAAACCATAAAAAAACTAAATTCATTAATGTTAAAAAAAATGTATGAGATAAAAGTTATGAAATATGGAACAATTGTGCATTTCTGGGAAAAGATCTAAAAATCTCCAAGATTAGATATTTTTTCATGGCTATGAATTATTGGAGGCTCATTTAGATGGGATTACGCAACTTAACGCTGTAATAAAAATTTATGATTATGATGGCGTGAAATTCACCTTGTGCAATACCACTTCCATAAAGGTTAACTATCAATTATTTTTTCTAGGTATGAAAACAAATGTTCCTGCTCCGATCGAGTTCACTAGTTAGAGGTACGAGTCGCTCCACCGGTACCCACTGTGAGTAATAATATTATTTACTTTAATGACCATATCTTTCACCCGTTGAAACCAACGGAAAATATTTTGAAGAATAGGCACAAGCCCTGGAAGATGAAATAAGCCACCCAGGTGGTATTCGAACTCGCGACCTGAGGCTAGCAGGTGATGACTTTACCAGTCGGCATTGGTTAACGGTAACTTTTAGCTGAAATTTGGCTAATGCAAGTAGTCTCAATCATAGTCGAGAAAATTGGAAGATGATTGGGCAACAATAAAAATAATTTTAACTCGCAAAATAAGGAAGATCCAACTGGGTACTATTCTGTGATAGCCGCCGCACTACGAGTGGCTTCATCATGGCCACCGTTATTAAATAAATAACCATATATAATATTGTTGCTGTAACAGGTTCCATGAAAGAATATACTCCGTAAAGTAATGACTTTAAAGTTGCTCTATACTTCCGAGCCACTTCACTGACCATGCACCGCGAACACTGTTGAGTGATGTAAACCAGATGGGTGATGAGGTCTAGGGGCAGGAGTGGGGGGGGTAAACCGGCGAGGGACTACATCGGTGGCATCCTCGCTCGCCGTTCTTCCTCGGATCTGTCGCACAAAGAGATATGCAGGCTTGAACTATTTTTCTCGCTTTGGCAGGAATACGGAAACGGCATCAATATTTATTGATTGTATGCGCAGATTTGGGACCAGTCTTAGCTCTGAGTGGATTGAAAATCCTCATTGCAAATTCTGGCATTCGTATTAATCCCCCAGAGAAAAATTGTATGTATCACTGTTATTTATTTTTTTAATCAACCGTTTACTGATAAAATTATTCTATTCGTAGCGACAAATGATTCTTTGTTTACAGAAGGAAAAATACTGCAAGTCTTCAGCTAAATCGGTTAAGCCGAGAAAAGCACGTCTGATACGATTTTTTAAGCCAAGGCACCACTTGAGAAAAATGAAATTTTCTTCCAGCGTACTACCCAGGTAATTAAATTGCACTGCCTGCACTAGTTTGTGTCCTCCTACTTAAATCTTCAGCCTCGCTTTTTCGTCATAGGAAACCTGATTACTTCACAATTTCCAAAACACTGCAAATGGATGAAATGCGCCAAATGAGTTGAAATTCGCCTTGAACAAAATTATTTGACTTGACCGGGATTAAAACCCGGATCTCTTAGTGCAGCATTCTAACACACTTGACCGGTAATTGGTAGATCCAGGTTAGATTCCCGGCCAAGTTAAATGATTTTTTTGTGACGAATTTCTCCCACTTTGGTGTTTATCCTTACTTTTCTTATGGTTGATGCTCATTCCTTATTTACAGCACTAATTTTGTAATAAATCTACCATTTTTTATCATCCGAATGACTGATTAACTGGCTAGCGTACTGACTTCTGATCCTGAGGGCGGAGGATTAAATCCCAGCAGTGGCGAATATTTTTGAAGCTGAATCCAGATTCCTATTTGGGATTTTTTGTGGAGGTCACTTCAGTTATAGTACTCCGTCCGTCGGATGTGACGTTAAATCGTAGTCCCCTTGACGCATTTCGTTAAGAACAGGGTAAACCGACGCCAGACCTTTCTCCAAGCCTTCCTCCATTCCTCAATAGCCTTTCCCTATCCAACCAACCTGTTCTCAATGGCGCAAATGACCTCAGTTGTCGGTCGCCTCCCCAAATATCCCACTGAACAATGAACTGGCTAACCAACTTCTGATCGTCATCAAACCTAACCAAATAAATCAGCTGCCCTCCTATATTTATTCTTTCATCTATCTCTTTCCATGCCTCTCTTACCCTTTCTTCCTTTCCGACAAATGTGAGATCGAAGGACGGAAACTGAAATGAGAGGTAGTGAGTTGTTTCTAGGGAAAGAGGAGGAGGATGAGGATGAATGGGATGAGTAGAGAGGAGAGGGGGGGACGTGAGCGTCCGTTGACTCTTTAACCACCTAGACGCTCAAAAACGTTCCTGAGGTCGACGCCACCGGCGGCGATATCGATTGTTCCATGTCATCAGAACGAGAAAAGACAAGCAAGCGTATATTTTTCGGAAAACAAGATGAGGCAACAAAACACTGAGCCATTTATTCCTTTATCTGCGAAACCGTGTGAAAATAGCATAGTCATTATCATCATATTATTATTATATATATGTTTCTTAGTTTGAATACATGCATACCCATCTCACCGTTCCATTTCGAGGTAGACACAATCAAAAGAGGTTACTTCTTGGTTTTAGCCCTAAAAAATGGCTCTTTCTCTCATATTATTGCATTACTTCGTATGGTACGTTCACTAAACTTGGCTTTGTTTGAATTTTGTATTGAAAATAGCGAAACGTGTAATGGTAAGGTATTTTTAAATTTTGCTGTAAATGCCGTTTATTGGAAAGATGCCACTTGTTAGGCTTATTCAAAATGAAAATATACTGTACTATAGGGTATTATATTTCCATTGACAGGTACTTTACATTTTCTCTCAGATTTCCCAAGTTACAAATTATGCATACTCTATAAACCTAGATATGCAAGCCCAGTCAGCTTTATGGGTAACTTTTTCTCGGCGACATTTCAGTCGCAGTTTTATCTCAGCTTCGTAGATCTCTTGCCGCTCTCTGAAATATTTAGCGCTAAATATCATCCTTCCGACACCCGGAGCTATAGTTTAAGGCCAAAGGCATCGTTTGTTGAAAGAGTGTTGGAACATTCGAGCATTGCTGTCTTAAGTTAACTCTTAACCACAAATTCATTTATATTTTAATTTAAAATGAGTACCTATTTGATTTTTTTTAATCAAAGAAAGCTAATACTAAAAATCTACTATCTATCTACTATCTAAGTACTAATAAAGATAGAAATGTGATCCCATTTCTATCTTTATTCAGATCCGAAGATCTGATTCACGAGGTTTAGGATTTTGGAAACTACTCACTTTTCTTATTAAAATTAAAAGCCGTAACTTTGTTAGATTACAATAAATTTATGGAGCACATAGGATAGGGTTTGAAGCAAAGCGTGCATACCTACTTTCGATAAATTAATTTATCGGATGATGGTGTTTTACTTCGAAAGCTAGGTCGTGTATTCAACTTATTTAGCATGGAATATCTTGAAAATATATTTTCATTTCTTGGTAAATTGATTGCCTCGTATGCAATGGATTTCTTCATGTTGATTGAATTATTCCCCAATGAACCTTCGATGATCAGCGCACGAGAGGACGAGATAAGAAATTTACCAACGTTCACCGAGGTGGACGGAATTCACTCTTCTGGAAGCCGGGAGGGGGAAAGGCAAAGAGGGGAAGGGTTTAATCTATAGAAAATGCAAACGAGATCCGATGGGAAAAAAATAACTAACCCGATTCTTTTGTATTTCACTACTCCCGCTTCAAACAAGAGGGCTAAGCGATGACTTGATCACATCAGGAAAATGCCTCCTCCACACCACGAAACCCCCATCCATTCTCTTTAACTTTCTGTGTATACACGCGACACGAAATGGTCGCGGCAGCAGACACCCGGCGCGATAAGTGGCATCATGGACACTCGCCTTTATATTCTTTAAAAAAAAACGGGAAACTCCTGGGAATCGCAAACTTATTGGAAAATCCGGGAATTCCCTCAGATTTTGATATAATGAATAAAATATAACATAAATGTCCTATTTTTTTCTCTAGCGCATTTATGGCTTATTAGTTCTTTCTTACCATGAACTCGTAATTAACCATTCACTAACATCCATGTCCTAAGTGGTGAAAAACCCAACCAGGTGGGACTAGAACCCTTAGACGACCTCAGGTGTAGCAGACGAGACTTTACCTCGCTGCCACTGAGGTCGACTATGAGAATTTTACCTAATCCATCTCGGGGATTTTATTATTGCATTGAATGTAAATGAGTTAATATTGAAAAACCACAAACCTGTTCCCATTTAAAGTCAATGAGGGTTTCATTAAGTGAGCCATCTTTGTTTTGAGTAGTGTTCGATCATTTGTGCTTTGAACCTATTTATTTCTCGCGGGGCCATGGTTTCATTGTTCCCATTTAAAGTCTAAAAAGGTTTCATTTAATGGTCATGAAGTATTTACTTTGCGTAGCATTCAATTATTTGTGCTTTTTGCCTATTTATTTCTTATGAAGCCCTGTTTTAATTTATTTTCACTTAGTCGTCCATCAAAGCGTCTCACCTTCTTGTTGTATAAAGTTTTCTTTTAGTTTTCTATTCAGAGGTTGTCCTATATTCCAAAATAACACGTGTAGTTGCCAAAGCAATGGTATATTGTAATAACTGCGTTGAATTTTGTTAGTTATATACATTTACTCTTATTTTTTCACTTGTTTAAATATGCCCAGTCCATATTCCGTTGAATTAAAATAGAATACCGTGCCCACAACGTTTCATAGAAGAAGTGGAAAAATCAAGAGGGGAGGACGCCTCGTTAGCTTAACTGGCTAAAGTACTCGGCGCGACATCGAGGGGTCCGGGTTAAAGTCCCGGTCAAGGTGAATGATTTTTACTCTCTGAAATTTCACACAAGAAGTAAAATGAGAAAAAAATAGTCAAGCAAACTACCGACTAAACAATCCATTACCACCTCCTTGCAAAACGCGATTCTTCCAATGGGGTACCTCTTGTAATTTTGGAAATGCAAATCCAAAGGGTAAACTGAGTGGGGAAAGAAATGTTGGCTCAGGTTAAGAAACGGCCAGTGTTGGTTGTCGTTGGGTGGGGGAAAGAGGTTCGGTTCAGATCGGTTGGTTATTCGGGGGAGGCGCGACCAACAACTGAGGTCGGTTCAGTGACGCTGTTTACGCGTGGGGCATGGTGGGGTTGCCGACGCTCAAGTGAGAAATTTTCCAGTCGACGTGATTCGATCACTCCATTCAAAGAGGGCGTGCTCTCTTGCACTCTTTCTCACCTCGCTGATCGTGTTCAGCTCTTATTTTCCTTACTGAACTAAAAAAAGGAAAAACATTATGACATTAATGCGATAATGGTAAATAACCCTCCAAGGCTCATTTTCACTTGAGGGAAGAGTCTGTGTGTTGAACGGCTTTGCCGCGTTGGGCGCGAACCCAGTGGCGTGATCACCATGTCCGGAATTTCCTTCTCTACCCTCGTGTCTGGAGGGTTTTGAAATGGGAAGGTAAAAATAAAGAATGGAAACGCCAAAGTTAGTTCTGGAGCACCCTGAGGGAGAAGGTAATTTTATATTCAGGTTCTCGAGACCAGATTTAACCGACCGAGCGCATTGTGTGTCCTTTTCGTTTCGCTTTATTTTGTCTAGTGATTTAATTTGCAGTTGTCATAGTTTTTGTCATAGAAATTTAAGGGTTAATGAATACATCTAGAGTTTTGAAGGAAATAAGTAAATAATCATTTTATTTTTAACGATTTTTTAAAATGCTAAAGTTAAGGAGCGATCTTTAACCAAGTGATACAAACAAATATGGTCACATGGAGTCATCCGGGATGTCGAGGCCTGTTTCAAATTCTGCATTTCTTTACTTACCAAACTACCTCATGGCTAGTATCAGCGGGGTGTGCTCCGATGTAAACATATTTTCAAAGCCTTGCATTGGTCACATCTAAACATTCGTAATGTTTTCTTGCTGACTGGATACCCCTCTAAGGAATTTATGACGCGCACGTAACTTGTTTGCAATTATGTGCGTTGAATGAAGATCCATCACTATGTACGTGACTTGCAAAGAGTTTGCAAGACCACTACCAAATAAATACTTATCGGAGCTCACCTTGGTTACGGCAAGAGTGAATGGAAAATTCCCCATGTAGAACTTACGAATTAATAAATAATACCGATATTGGAGCTGATACCATATTATCAAATTTATGGTATCGTGCAAATATTCATGGTGAAAGTTATTTAGAAACAAAATTACTATCTTCATTCAGTCGAACGATCCCGATTCAAACAAGTGAACGCTTTCTTCATGGCAATGAAGATAACATAAATTTGTGTAAACTACGGTTATTCTATTGAACAATGGGTGAAATATTCGTAGTTATCTTACTTTAAATTGAATAACTTGAGTCGTATTGAATGATACGCCGAAATACATCCGTGCAACCAACATTTTATTGACCTTATTAATTATTTTTTCTCTATGGACAATATCACTCGCATACTCTTTTCAAAAATATTATAGAAAGAAGCGACGATCTAAGAAGAGAAATACACTGTTGAACAGATTGGTTGGAGAATTTTCTCTTCCTAAGCTCGACTCACAAAAGCGAGTGATGTTAATTTGTTTTAATCAACCCCGGTGACACTGAAAATGTATTGAGTTGGTTTATATCTAGCTTTGGAATCATACAGGACTGAAAAAAAGGTGAAGGAATTGGTTTTGCAGAGTTAGTAGGTGAGGAGTAACGAGAGGAAGTCACTGGGTAGATGGATAAATGATTACATTATGTGGGGCGACACTGCGAGTCAAGAGTCCTCACTACCACCTAAAACCTGAAAGCACTTCGAAGAAAATATTATAGACAGTACATATGGACCTTATAATACCGAAACTAAAATGATAATGCAGAGGAACGAGTATCATAAAGTTTACAGAATAAGGAACTGAGATCAGCAGTTTATTACTACTTTGATAAGGGAAATATTTACAACCAGGAAAGGCAAATATTCACAATAGAAATTCATGCGGCAAAATATTCATGCACTTAAAATTAAACATGATAGTTGAATCAGCATTAGCAAGAATGAGAAATACATAAACCTTCGTGGGAAGAAAATGATGTGAATGTCTTTGAATCCTTACATAAATAACCCATTACAGGACCCCGGATAAGACCAGGAGGGTTCAGGAGGGAAATGCAATGAGTACTTGCCTCTTAATCTTGCTGCCCGTATCACTAAAAAAACGCATTTTTACGAATTTTTATCCATTACGCGAACACGCCCTCGTGGGAATCGGCTTCCCAGTGGAGGGAAAATAAAGAGAAAAAAAATTAGCGGGGCTTCGAACCCCGGTTGTGTATGCAATTGGAGCGTACTGCTGCGCTTTTCGGGTCGCATTACTGCCAGGGAGAGAGAGAGAGTGGAGGGTTGGGTTAAAAAATAATGGTCGTGAGGGGGGTCCTCGTTCCACGCCGCTGGTGATGCGTGAAGTTCGTTTGTGGGCTTCACCTTCTTTCTTGTTTTTCACTCTCCCGTTCGATTTGAGCCCGGCCATGCGAAACCTACCTTCGCCTTCGAGTCTTGTCTCCCGAGCGTGAGATATATCGACGCTGGCAATGCGCCCGTATGTGTTCGTTTGTTTATTTAGTGTATTTAAGGGGGGTAGTGGTTTAAAGTTTTATTTTTTAGATTTTTTGGTCTTCCCGAATTTCCTTTTTGAGTGAGAGATGCGGAGAGGGAAAAACAGGCGTTTCCCCTCCAAATGAAGAGAGCAAGGAGCATTTTTCTCAGATTTAAGTTTGTCGAGATTTTTAATTTTTTGGCGGTGGTGGTGCGGGGGCCAAAAAACTTTTTCGTCAGGAGATATTAAGGTTATGCAAGAGTTTCAATTATCGTCGAGTATTTTTTAAGGGATTGGGAGTTTGAAAGGGATGCATTGTTGTTTCTTTTTTTTTAAGAAGGAAAGAGCTATTATTCGATTTCGGTTTTCAGATGTGCGGCGCAAGGGTAGAAGAGGAAGGCTCACCGAACTAAATGAATGAATTATTAAACGGAAGCGTTCACAGATTGGTGAAAAAAGCAAGAGAGAGAGAGAGATTCTTTGAATTTTAAGTTCGTTTTAAGAGGAGGATCAATGCTAGGATTTTGCTTCCCTATTCTCCGTCTTTAGTAATGGCTTTGTAGTAGTCGACAAAGGATAGTGAACAAATAAGATATACGAATAAATATTCCTTCAGTTTGTGAAACCGTGGAGGAATGAAAAATCTCTCTAGAATTGGTTGAATGGTTAGGATTGGAACATGATATGAAGAACTTTAGCCTCATTAACGTGAGGATACTAAAAGAATTTCCTTTGGAAAAACTCATTTCCTTCGTCGATGCTGAGGAGAAAGCCATTGCCTAAAGTTTGAAGTGGAAAGCCAATCAAGATAATACAAACAGTGGAGGTCTCTACCAGATACCCTACTTTTGAGCAAAATATCCGGTACTAAGTGAATCCGGCTTTCTGTAAACATTAGCGATTAAACTCCAATCTCTGTTCTGAATCCAAAACCTCCGATTTAATTATCTGCGGAAAGCTTCTAGGTTCACTTTGAGATTTTAAAAATTAATTGTAATTGTAATAATCTATGTTGAGAAAAAAATTGAAAATTTAAAAATAGTTCTTTCTCCTTTGAGTAAAATGTCAATAATTGATCAGCTTGATGTCTTTGCTTGTCGCTTAAAGGAAATCATAAGAAAAAATTTGGTCCAAATTGAAATTTTCAATTTCTGTCGAGTCCCTGGGTATTTCCATCATTTTCTTGAGTCCTCACTGAGTTTCATGCGGCCCTTTAATGCAGACTGTCTCATCCCTAGTAGTAGCTTAGCACTATCAACTGACCAAAATTGAAAATAAAAGAGAAATTTACAAAGTCTCTCAGCATTATGCTCGACTGTTGAGCCGATAGGTTGACGTTTTCATCGTCATTCTAGCCAATTAGACGTATACTTTCATAAAAAACTCCTTAAAAGTATTGATGAGAAGCATATCGATGTTCTCATTCACGTTTTCCCTCAGTTGTCATTTTTATTACAGTTGACTCAAATCTTCGGGTCCCACCCAATGGACCTTTTTAGCCGGCCATTATTGACCAGGAGATATTCTTACAGGTAGATATTCTCATTCTTTGGCCATCATCTGGAAGGTATTAACTATTCAACCTCTCGAAAAGTTTTGTTCAATTGTTATGACATCTGGATTCCAATGAATGAGAGTAGCTTTTAAGAATTTGGAAGTCATATATGCAAATTCGGGTTTTAATTTAACAATTTCATTCATAGATTCAGTGCAATATTCTGAGAAATACCTGCGTAGGTAGTACAAGAACTTTTGAATTTCTTATCATCGAAAATGACAAATATTTCATTTATATCGTAGCGTCGTTGATACATTTAGTCATTGTTTTGCCGCGGGCTGATTATAAATTTATTCAATTCTAATTAACCCCTATTATTATTTAGAATTTAGTGCTAGATAGCCGCGGTGTCCATAGCAGAAATATATTTTCAGCATTTTTGACGCGTTAATAATTTTCCGGTTAAGCTACCCTGCGCGTCCTTCCCCTCCACCCGTTCCACCTCTTTTATATCACATCATTACATTCTTTCTTTGCCAAACAAATTCGTAAAAAGTAAGGGTAGAGTTTCGAGGGAAGAGTCAACGCAGAGATGTCGCATACACTTAAGTATACTAGGTCGTGGATTTCCCCGAAACTAAAATTAAACAAAGCATTGCCTTAAAATTTGAACCAAAAATAACTATTTTTTGGTTTGATTCCTTTGATAAACCCCAAATATGTATATGTTTGGGGTAACCTGAAGCTTAATCATGAATTTACATTGCTAGCAAAATCGAGAAAAAAGGTTTCTGCATTTGTAACAGTATTTAGGTATATTTCATCTTGGACGTCGATTCTTACCTTAAACCGAAAACTTAAATGTTATTATCATACCTACACATGCTTACGTATGCTGCGATGAGGTATAATGAATAATTTTTTTTTTACTTTGATGATAGGTTTTGACCACGACATTATATTAAAAATCTAAGCTAATAATAATTAATAATAATAATTAATAACAGATTCATTGCGACTGAAAAATCCGTGTTATGAGTTAAAAATACTTAACTGCTCGTTCGCTAATAATAATTAATAATAATAATTAATAACAGATTCATTGCGACTGAAAAATCCGTGTTATGAGTTAAAAATACTTAACTGCTCATTCGCAACTTGAGCACATGACAGTGCTCGTTAGCGAGTTATTAAAAATAAGCTATAAATCCATAACATATTATTCATTATTTCGCTGTGAAAAAAGGAATTGTGATGGAAAAATTTTAAAAGAAAACCTCTGTCCTCCATGAAAATTTCTTCAGAAGAAATAATTCATAATGTATGCACGGATAATGTAGTCAAACAGGCTTTTAAAGAAAATTTAAAGTTCATCATTGGTACTTAAAATATACGAAAGCGAACAATATGCGACTGTGTATAATTGAAAACAGTTTTATTTCTTATGCAACTTTCGACTTATTACATCAATATTACTGAATAGTATTTCTTGTATCCTTAACGTTTTATTTCCATGATTTTACTCCACGTAAAAACTCAAAAATATTTATTTTTCCTTACTTCCTTTATCGAATCATTTTCAAGTTGAGATTGAGGCTTTTATTGGCGAGCCTCTTTCCATTTTTGTATTGCGTGAGGTTGAAATGGTGGGCGGTTTAAGGAAGGAATAGCGAAGGGAATCTTTTATGGGCTTGGGAAGGATTTTATATGAGTTACACTCTAATTTAGGGTAGGAGAAGGGGACGGGGGAGAGAAAAATTAATATTAACTTTTTTGCGTGGTCGCGTTTGACAAGGCGCGCGAGAGAGACGAGTTTGGAAGGAAATGGAATGAGGTTTTTTTTACCCGGAAAGGGGAAGGATAAGAGAAGCTTTTTTTCTGAAGAAGAAGCTCTCTCCTCGGTCCTTGTACGCATTTACTCCATTAGAACTAATGTCGTCTTCGGGTGTCCCCTTCCCTGGCGTTTATTTCCACTCCTTTGGTACACCTTCAGAACACCGTCGTAAAGCGTTTCGGAGCGTCTCGCAAACTCCCTCGTAACGCCTGTGAAGGCGCTTCGACGGTGAAGTTTTGAACGCTAAAGGTGTTTTAGGAAACGCCTTACGAGGCGTTGTAAGGCGTTCTGAGAGTGCTGAAAAGCACCGTCCACAGTGTTGCGCAGCGCTCTTGAAGGCGCCGCGCTGACCTTGAACGGATGCATACAGCGCTGTCGCAACACCATGAGCGCCTTGCACGGTTCCCTACTCTCTCAAAATAAAAATGATAATTTACAGTCAATTATTATGAATGTACTAGTACGCGATACCATACTATAGTTTATTGAGATATCCTATCTAGTTTCGACCTATCTACATATCTACGCGCATATTCTCAAACCCGACATCGATATCTCAGAATCTAGAAAATCTTATATATACGGCCAGTTTCGTACGATAATGTGACTTCGAGAATTAATTATTAAATGGCTATTCCGTGATAGTTTGAGGAAATACCATCACATCGCGATAACAGTTATTTGGCATCGATTGGTTGAAACCTATATTGCCACATAGTATGAATATAAATGCAATATTACTGCGAATAAACAAGATTTTTCCTATTACCTTTCCAATTCCAAGATGTTTTGGACCAAAGACATAACATTTAAGCGCTCTGATAACTGTATTTTGCTAGGTGCAGTCAGATTTGTGAACGAAGTCCGAATGAGGGACAGTTCCTTGAGATAAATGGCCTTCAACCATCAAGGTGTTATTTTTATCACCGCATGCTATTCAAGGGTATAAGAATAACAACTTCTCAGTATTCTACGGGCAAGAGAAATGACAATTCAACTGAGTACTCTGATTTTAGCAAAATAGTGTTGGTATTAGCTATTTGTATTTCTGCAGCCTATAGTGTGCAATTGCTGGTTGAAAATATTGTGCTCTCAGATAATGCCGTTCTTTCAACTGAAGATGTTTTCATTCAACGTATTCAAAAAGTAGAAAGTATGGAGGGCTTAGAAATTATGCAGCCTGAAGTCAAACGCGGGCAGTGTATTTTTATGGGCATAACTACAGGCATGTTTTGTGAGTAAAATATCTCAACGATGCGATGGTGATAGAAAGTTACCGCTTGTATTATTTATGAAGAAAGTCTTCCGATTACTTAAATAAAAACCGTACCAAAACGCATGTCTCATCTGGTTGCAAAGAAATGTCTTGGCTCGAAATATTTGTCGAATTTAGATAAATATTTCCTTATTATCCCACCGGATGTGTAAAACAAGAAATTTAGGGGCTTTAGCGCCTATCTCTGCGCTGTAGCGCTTTGAAGTGCCCCTCTTAGAGAGCGTGTAACAACGCATTCGAACATTGTGATAACACCCTCTAAGGAAACCCAAAAATACTTCAATGGCGCTTTGAATCGCTCTCTTCATGAGGGCGATCTGAAGCGCCTTTGAACTGAAGCACAACACCTCCTAATGTGTAGTCCAAAGGCACTACAACAGCGCTCTGAAACGCCTCTGCTCACAGTGCACCACAACACCTTGTATCCGAAGCGAAGCGTCTTGAGAAAGGTGATGTCAAGGCGCTTTGGGGGTGGTTCGGAGCGCCTCCACCCGAAAGTGTGAATCAACACCTTGCGATCACCTTGGAAATGTCTGGCCAAGGGTGTTTACAAGGTGCTTCGGGGGTGCTAGAGAGCGCTGTCCTCAGGACAGCGTTACAGAGCATCTGGCCAGCGCCGTTAGAACGCCTATAAACGGCTTATGAGCACCTTCAAACACCTTTTAAACACCTTGAAAAGCGTTGAGAAAATCGCCAGGGTTTATGGAGGACAAAAAATCGTGTGTGGTGTGGGAAGGGGGGGAGGAGATTGGGAGAAAATTGAACTCCCGAGTTCCATTTTCGTCGTCTTTCCTTCTTTTTCCTTCCAGAAGAGGGACTCCTTTAATGAAATTTCTCCCCCTCAATTGCGTGGGCGAGTGTGGGGTTCAAGAGAGTAGTCCCGAGCTGGCAAAAGAGTTGGTCGGGTAAGGATTAAACGTGGGCCGAGTTATAAAGATTTACGTTCGCATGTATGCCCTTAATTTCTTCTCTTCTTTGCTAGGGATGCGTCGTCTTTGGTTTCCACCGCACGTTATCGCAATTTTTACATTGAATTTTGTTGACTAGAAATGTATCTGGATAAATAAATTCATGGGGATGGAATGGATCTCACGCATGTATAATACATTTTTCAGGAACATTATTTCGTACGGAGCAGAAACGAGAGCTCAAACAACAAACTCGTCAAAATACTATTGTGAACAACAGAAATGCGGTCGATATTAATGATGACGGGCAACAAAATTTGGAGCAGAAAAAGAGACATCGAATTAAGGCGGCGGACGAACTTAAACGACGTACGTCACGACGCATCTTTGGTTGGACAAGAGAGCGGAGAAGATACTGAGACTCAGCACGTCCGTAGAATGACGGAAGACGGACTCCATCGCATTGCACATGGTAATGTCCTTCATGGCAGGAGACCGAAGGAAGTCAGCCAAAAAAGATGTAAAGACAGCTGGAAGATCCCAAGATCAGGGCTAATTTCCAGTTAGGAGGAGACGGATATCACATCTATTTCATGAAGAAAAAGAACTTTGCTCCAGCAATGTTGTTCGGAAAATACTTAATGACGAAATGTAGTAAAAAGTCTTCAGTAAAGGAGCCTTTTATAAACTTTTAAGCCCATTAAAACAGATTATTGCACCCTTGAAATGCGGATGAAACAAAGTCATAGTGATAGCCATATTCGTCACTCATACACCTGTAGACCATTAGGTCGCGAGTACAAATCCCACTCAGGGCATGGATGCCTTGTCTCTGGAATAAGTTGGTTTCCACCCAAGGTGTTGATATCTTAGATCGGAACACATCAGCGTACGGAACGATATTACCATGCGAGACGTTGGGCAAGCTGCCAGTAGGTAGCAATCTCTAGTTTCTTAATAGTCACCACCGAATGTTTTGAAATAGTTTAACGAATGTTTTCATACTACAAACTTTCAAAGGTAGGTTTTTTACCAGAAAACAATCAAAATTACACCACTATCCATGAGAAGCATCTCAAAGTATCCATGAGAAGTCATGGAGACGCTTCATATTACCACCAGACAAGTCGCACGGAATTAAAGTAAATTACTCAAAACTTCAGAAATGAGGTGGAATGTACCTGGGTCATTCCACCTCATTTCAACAAACGTTTGTCCCTTAGGGTCTCAGATTTTGATAAAAATTGGTGTATGGGTGCAATATTAACTCAAACTGAATACTCTCAAACCGTTTTGTGAAAAAAAAATGTTGAGTGAATTATGCATATTTTAATTTTTTCGCATTTTTAGCAAAAATCCGAGCCTTGCATCACATTATTACTTATATCTCCGCTTGTAATTGTCATACAACAATGATTAATAGCTTTTATTAAAGCTAAATATTTATTGAATGCAAATATGCCAATAAAAAATTTTCTTCTATACCCTATTGTTGTAAATTACTAATGTTTAAAACATTGTTAATAAACTTTTCTCAAATACTCCATCTCAGAATCGGCCGAAACTTTTTTTCCGTAGTTTAAACATATCCAGCTAACAATTCCAAAAATATAATTGTATTGTAAATAAAAATATAAATAAAATATAATAAATGTTTAAACATTTACAATTTTCTCTCGCGCGGCCCGTCGTCCCCCCATTTGGAATACATGCAGCAGACACGCGATGCAAGCCTAAAAATTTCCTAATTGCTCAAGATCGTGGCTATATGAGATAAAAATATATTATAAACTATGAATGTTAACAACAATTTTTATTTGTTCTGTTAAATGGATGTGTGCAGAGAAATTTACCAGTGAGCCCCACTTTCTCTGCGCGAAAATTTTTCTAACGACTCCGACACAATCGATTGAAAACTAACGAGAAAGCAAAATCCTTGAATTTATAACAAATGTAAAATGGCTAAGTTAGCATGCTTTCCGTAAACATATGATGTCGTACCTTGTAGGTAGGGGTCCTCTCGGAAATATTTGATTTGAGGATCCTGTTACTCCTGCCTGCAACTACAGCTGAATCCTCGTCCCTTGCTTGAGCGAAGAGAGTCTCTTCGCTCAAGGTTTGAGGTTATTCAGTTTGAGGTAATATTGTGCCCATACACCAATTTTTATCAAAATCTGAGACCCTAAGGGACAAACGTTTGTTGAATTGAGGTGGAATGACCCACCTACTATTTTTGGCGAACGCCTAGATTGATTTTATTCAAAGGAATACTAAAAAATCTCGGAATGAAATGTAAAATCCATATTAAATGTTATAGTGCATAGTTCATTCTTTATATTGTGCAAAGTACTGGAATTTGATGTTTTATGGAATAAAAAGAGTTTCAATAATTCAAAATAAATGTGGTGACCAAACTGTTAAATGATAAATTTTCATGCGTGATATGAAAAATAGTTACCACGCATTATGTCCCCGAGAAAAATGTTGCCACGACAATAATTTGGAAATAATTTCACTTTGTAATATTCCACAGAAGGTCTTATTTTTTTCGACCAAGAGTTTCGACGATTACACAGAACTTGATAATATCACAAAAATGATATTATTTCCAAATTATCTTTAAAATAATTATGCTATTGAAAATAACAGATGCACCATGATGGGTTCCTTTTTGTGACAGTGAGAGATGAAAATTGATTATATGTACGTTGGTGTTGCTCTACGTATGAATGTATGGACTTGTTTGTTCACACGGAAAATAAAAATACATTTTTATGTAAATTAAATAGTTCCATAGTTACCTTGACAAAGAGAACATAATGGAGGGCACACTGCATGCTTTTTTCCTTCTGCTTTTTTATAGCGTTGTACCTCCGGTCTTATTAAGATTTACACAGGATAGGAATATTCAAAAGAGCCCATGATGTCAACAAAATGTAGATCGCCCTTGAGCAATTTCCGATTTTTTTCGAGACTCGATCTGAAGCCTGAGTCAGATTATGATTGCCGTGGCCGATATGTGAGAACGTCTCTCACAACGACGCAAAGTAACATGACTTGATGTTCTTTTGTTGTCATTTCTCTCACTTCCGGCAGTTCCACTTCCTTGCATTTCGTCAATCAATTTAATTTATCCAACGGTTCGCTCCTGACGCTTTACTGTTATTGAGTTCTTTGATCATGGTTATCGCGTGGGGCATTATGATATTGATTAGGATCGTTGTCCGTGAGTTCCCTTTTGAAGACTTCGACGATCGATCAATCCTTGTCGAATGAGGGAATTACGTGGTCTCTTTTAGTATTTATAAGAATGTGCGCAACCCATAGAAGGCCAAAAATTGTCGCGTAGGAGATTTTCGGAAAATTTTCATCGGTTCAAAAAAGGAACCGAAATATTTCCGAGAATTATTCCCGTGTCTCACGCTCTCTTCCAGGAAAGTTCTGATCTACTGAAAAAAGTTGGAAATAGATTTATGGCTTTCAATCTCCTTGGAGAACTTCCAGTATCAAAGTGACCTTCCGATCGTTTCTCGAAATGAGTTATACAGAATTCTTTCAAATTGGACAAGGCTAAGATTTATTGAAAGATTTTTCATCAGAGTAGGGAAATGGGATTTGTCTTCCTACCGTAGTCGACAATTTAGATGTCAGTGTAGTCTTTATTTTTGTCTCCAATCTTAATGTTTTGTCACTGGTAATTTGTGAATTGGCTCTTATTAATGGTATTACTTATAATTAATATTTGCACCCAGCTTCATTTCTGCCTGAGCTCTTTTGAGCTTTAAAGTTTTTTCTTGCTATTTCGAAAAACTGAATAAGCGTCAAAATATTTTCCATGATGAATAATCCGTGTACGAGCTTGTTTATTCGTGCTGACTTATTTTGATGAGCATAAGTAAAATTTTACATTGATTTTGACCAAAGGTAAGAGAATGAACGAAAGTATCGAAGCAATAGCATAAGTTACCAAAGCGAAAGTTCCTGCAACTCTATTTTTGTAACGATTTCCATAATCGTTTTGGGTTCCATAATTGTTTATTATATGGCTCAATGTTTGTACAACTTTCCATAGCAAATACAGATACGCTGTCTTCCTAATTAGTACAAATATTCCTTCTTCCCTCGTACCATTCATGACTTATACAACAAAAACAGAGTTAAACACACGCGCATCGTCGAAACATTTTACTTTCGTCCCGACCCCCTTCCAGTACCTTTCCCTAATCTATTCCTTCTTCATTCTGCGGCTGGTGCCCTAACACCCTCTGCCATATCCCCTTGTGGTGGCTCTCAGGGTAGCATGTAGATGAACGAAATCCCATTTATCAGCGTTGAGTCACATCGAAAACTCTTCGCAGGAATCCCAATCTGTTTCGGGCGCCGGTCCTTTCCTATACTGTTTCTCTCTCGGATCAGACAACCGAACGACTTCTCTTTCGCGGTTACGTGCAGTGGTGTCTTTCCCTTCCTCTCCTCCGTTTCCTCCTTCCCAAATCGATTTAATTCTCCGACTAATCCAGCCTCGCTTTCGCCCACGAGGATGATAATGAGATCTTCAGCGGTGGATAAATCCTGGGGAAAAAGTCTTTAGGGTGACGTGAAGGAAAAAGAAAGGATTAATGGTTGGGTAATTGAGATGAGGGGAGAGAGGAAAACTCACTCGAACATTTGAGGACAGGGACTGTCATGTGTAGTCGGAGCATTATTTGTTTTTTTCGGGAAAGGGTGTCGGCTACTAGATTAAATAAATTAACTGGTTTTTTAATAATATATGACCTCAAAGAAATCTATCTATATGATCTATCTATTTGTATATACTGTATAAAAGGCTACACGTACGTACGTACGATTCATTTGCTAAGCGTAGTGATTCAGATGCGCACCAATAGATGGCAAGCGAGCTCCCATATACATTTCCCACTAATTGACACATGCCGCGAGCGTATGCATTTTTCAAAAAAACACGTATCTTAAAAAAAAAAAATTGAATAGGTTGGCATTTATCTCCCACAACCCGTATTTAGCCACTAATAATATGTTGTATTCTCCCGTGTAGGTAGGTCAGCACATATAAAGGTATGTACATGTAATGGATAGGCCTAAACAAGGGAAACTGCTTAGTAAGTCCTTTCACCAAAAATGTTGTCATGTGTACAAACTCTTTGACATCTAGATATTAGATATATATTGTTTACCATAGTTGCATATATTGCTTTCATTAAAAAACACATTCATTTCTATTTTATTGTTTTTACCTCATTCATTACTTTTTTCTATTTCGCCAATATTTTAGGCTGTTTCAGCAGGATTTTCAACTAGTACATTACTTAATCACTTCAATCTGTTTATGTGTCTGCCCGTATGTCAGTCAGTCGCATCTGTTTTAAAGACTTCTAGGTGACCTAGGAATTTGAAGTTTGTCAGTTCGTGATCTAAAACCGACCGTAAAAATAATAAAAACCCTAAACGAGGGGTTGTTTTTACCCCATATTGTAAACTTTTATCACCTTATGGAAATTATTGAATCGGAATTGACAGGTTTATTCTGTTTTTTTAAATTACTTTCCACCAAGATATAGGGTAGAAAAGACGTAATTGGGAATCTGGAAGAATGTAGAATCAGTCAACAATTCAGTAAAAACAGCAATAAATTTGAAGGGGTTGTTTTTACCCCTTGATTGTTTTAGCCCCATCAGAAAAGCACTCGGTGCTGGGTTTCTTTCTGCTTTTTTATTTATTGTCTTCAGTATATAAGGTTGTATCTTTCGCTGCCGAATGGCTAAAATAATGCAGTTTTTAAATCTTGCGTTTGATTTTCCTATGCTCTTTTTTTGTGTGAAACTATTGGTTTTGGTCCACAAATAGTCAATTTTTCACACTTTCAGCAATATAAGTTTTAAAATTTCCTCGACAACTGTAGCCTGGGGCTTGAAAAGGTAGACTTATGCCTGAGAATTCGATGACTAAACGTGGGTTTACACTGGCAAGTTTATTACGCAAGTTAATTGCTACTAGCGACTTTTGACGTAAATTGCACGTTTTAACGGCTCTGCAAGTCCACTTTTAGATCTTTTTTAAGTTTCGGCAAGTCGCGTGCAGAATCGTACTGTTTCCAATGCATACTGCAACCAACCATTCCCTGTGCTAACTCGTGAAAATCTTTTCGCCATAGTAAATTTTCCGCATGCTTTTCCAGAAGAATCTTGCGGAAGTAACTTGTCAGGGTATATCCACCCTTAAGTTATGAGATTAATATAAGAATTAACAGTGATATTTTAGTAGGGGTATTTTTCACCCGTCTCCAATGGTTGTTAAATGTTGAATTCCTAAGTGCATCTCTCCTAGTAAGAATTTTAATTTTCAATGATAGGCGCCTGGTCTTCATTTAAAAGCGCCAATGGGTCTGCCGTTAGTGCGGGTTTACGATCGACATTTCCAGGTTTGAGGGAAACGGACGCAAGGAAAACTGAAGCTTGGTAATTGCCGTGTAGTAGACCTGATTACGATGGTTGAACGTTGACGGCTCAATCAACGGGTGATGGGCAAACCTTGCCATCCCATAACTTTTCAGTCACACTATAGCGGCATCCAATCGGAGGAGAGCTTCTTTTTAATATTTACAAAATTGTATTTTGGATTATCCATCTTACATTTTAGCTTTTCTATAAAAAAAACCCAACTAACCCTCTCGAAGCAATATTCGTTTGTATTATTACGGGTTATTTATATTCTGGCTATAAAATATGCACGTAAACAGCTGCTCCGAAACAGTTTAGAACTTTAGAACTCTATTTATTACAAAAAAAAACGGTCAACTATTGACGCTGATTGTCCCGAGTGCTATCGGAATACGTGGCCTCAGAATTAAATGGGATTGCTCATAACATAACGCAGTATTTAATGTAATAATAATAAGGGGGGGAGAGATCCATTCGAATCTCTCCCGGTTTATTTTTTCATGGATTACATTGAGGGTATGCACAGAGGTTTACCCCTCGTTTAAAAAAAAAAGAAAAAAAATTTCCCTATTTGTTTCTTCTCTCCCTTCTTCTTCTGGTCACCTTCTTCTCCAGGCCGTCTTTTTCTCCATGCCCTCTTCTTCTCCATGCCGTCTTCTTCTCCATGCCGTCTTCTTCTTCCCCAAGCCATCATCTTCTCCAGACCGTCTCGTTTCCTCTCCATGCCATCTTCTTCTTCTCCAGGCCATCTTCTTCTCCGAGACTACCACTTCTACCCACTCTACCAACTACCACCCTCAGGCCATATTGTCTTTTAAGTACGCGGTAGATCTATCGGTTAGGGTTGCGCATTATTGGTTAAATTTTTATATATATTTTATTATAATTCCT
This sequence comes from Pyrrhosoma nymphula, assembly GCA_963573305.1. Taxonomy (NCBI): domain Eukaryota; kingdom Metazoa; phylum Arthropoda; class Insecta; order Odonata; family Coenagrionidae; genus Pyrrhosoma; species Pyrrhosoma nymphula. The sequence continues at coordinate 62,934,294 of OY754330.1, read as the reverse complement.
TTTTTTATTTTCCTGGGGTTCTTCGTAAAGGCTAGTTTATAGGATTCTTCATCTGCGAATTCTTCTGGGTTTTGCTTCTTAATGAAGCATTCTAATTCCTTTAGAAGTCCGTTTCTTAGACAAAAAAGAATTATTTCATTGAATTCTTCTCTCATTTCATCCATGTGATTAAGTAGGTAAATTCGGTTTACTTCCGTTCTTATACAGTTCATGATTAAATGCTCCATGGTTTACTGTAGGTTGCAGTCTTCGCATAGATCATCTTCCGCGTTTCCTAGTATTTATAAATAGCTATTGCAGTTTCCGTGCCCACTCAAAATTTGGGCTAATTTCCTAGACAGTGATTTTTAATTTCTCCCTTGTTTCCAGGTTCGGTAAGATTTTCAATATATGTCTTCCTTTGTCTGACTGGGTCCAATCATCTTGCCATTTTTGGAGAGTTATTTTGCTTAATTCGGCTTTGAGCTTCCGGAGTCTCTGTTCTCGCCTTAACACATTTCCAAAGTATTCGCTTGTTTCATGGATTTTGAATTCTTCCAGCACCATTCTTTCCCTCACTAAGTATTTCAGTGATTTTTTGTTTGCAATTACGGCAAGTGCATCTGTGCTCACTGAGGAATAGGAGCACGTAATTGGAATTAGACATGCTCTTTGAGCTTCGTCGAGCTTCCTTCTAATGCGCGAGAGATATATTCTTTCACCCCATATTTGACAACCATACATTATAATTGGAACAGCGATTCCATGGTAGATCGTGTTGACAGATTCAGTTCCGTACGTTATCCTGGCGAGTCTCTTAATTTCTTGAAAGGTATTCTTGACTTTTTTTTACCTCGTGCTTTACGTGTGGCTGGAAGTTCAGTTTTTCAGCAAGAAATATCCCAAGATATTTGAAGCTTTTACTTCTTTTCAGATGTTTCCCGTATTTAACGCAGTATTTAATACTAGTTCTCATGAGAAACCTGGATAAAGAAATGTAAGCAAAAGAGAAATTAAAGACTAGCTACAATCTTATAAAGTGCTTGATGTGGACCTTTATTCGATGGGACTTCGTTGAACATTTATCAAGATCCGTTAGCGCCATCAATGGTTGCACCGAAGACATTCCCACGGGTGGTTTTAGGCATGCATTTCTTCGTAGCTTTTTTTACATTATTTCTGAGGGTATGTAGTATCTTTAACCCCTCTTTAATCTGCATTATTATCAATACATTTGATTTTACGTTTTAATACATATTGTAAATTAACTTTTTATATTCATGAGACTTTATGCAATTGCGATTTAGATTTAAATTGTGCAGTATTTAATGTAGGATATTACATTTTCATTGTGAAAACAAACCGGCAACTATTCAGTAAGCCCAATGCGTATAAGTGTTTATGTATCATCGCGTCCCATCCAGAATGTGAGTGCACCGTATCCGCGAGGATTAGATGGGGAGATCGGCGTTTGGTTCAAATTGCCCTCATGCTATTATCGCTATTTAAACAGAACTTGGGGGAAAAACTTGTAGGTACCATGTAGAAAAACGAAAAAAATATTTTTATCAGGAAATGCTACTGATGGGTATTAAAATATCAGAAAGTTTATATGGCAATGGAAATTCACCCAATTACCGCATAATCAAAACGTAACTTCATGCAAGACTACGGCAGCAGATGTAACGGCAGACCGGTGTTTAAGTTCTGCATCTAAGCATAGGGGGTAATGTTTTCAATACCCCTATTCATATCGTATTTCTGTCGCTTGGTTCATGAAAAAGAGCGTCCCGAACGTTTGCCTTCACTCCTTAATGGATGAGGACGAGGAAGAACAATTGGACGGGAAGAGAGTGAGAAGAGTTGAACTGTATTTCAGTCGGAGAAACCAAGTTTCCGGAATGGGTCACGAACGACTTTCTTGAGGCAAACGTATGTGTGAGGGATTGTATGCGTTTTTAAGTAAGAGATTTTCGCCCCAGAAGTCTTCGAGGTCTCTGTAAATGGTGAAGTGAACAAAAAGATGTGGAAGAGGTTGTTTAACGGCATTTCGGGATTGAAGAGAAGAATGAAACCGGAATTCATAAATGTAACTGAAGCCTTATCTCTTTAAGGCTGGATGCACTACACTGAAATCCTGGGAAACAAGAGTCGTTAAGAGAATGTTTAAAGTTTCCGACGTTTCAAGGGGCGTGAATAATTCAAAGATGGTAAGCCATGAAATGCGAATAAAAGCTGCTTTTAGACCCGCAAAGTTTCATGACGCCCCCTTTCTCTGTCTTCTGAGAAGTCAATCTTGCGTGAATATTTCTATGGGCGCTGAAAAGGGCATAAGAAGTCACATTCCTTCCATTTATGTTTTATGCGTTTAACACTCTTTGTGCTCCAACTCTTCGTAACTCCGTTTAATTCTTCATAGTTCTGTTATTAATGCTTTTACTGCGAGAATATTCTGTAAAGCTGAATATAAATATGAAATCTAGACTCCAATGTGATGTTATTGGATGCCTACAAAAGTACACGCATCACTATGTTTGCAGGGAAAAACAATCACTGTATAGGACCTAGAACGCATTAAAAGCATCTTATTGTTAGTGATTGAAAGAATTAACTGACGATGGCTGAGTCAATGGTGATTGCAATTTCAAAATGAAAGGATTTAATAAAAGTTAATTTATCTGCACTTTGACTCAAGAGGTTTAATCGACACATTCCTTTTCGCAATTTGTTCTACAAACATTAATTTAACCAGCAATTCGGGGTAATTCATTATAGTTTTCTTATACTAACATACGTTCCTAATTTCTCCAATTTCTTGTACGCTATCTAATTTTCATGTACTAATTTAGGCCACAATATGCTTAAACATTTTCCATTATCCTTTAGGGCAATAAATGATTCATTGAATGTTAGTAAAGAGTATATTGAAAAAGCTGTTGTAAGAAATAGGCGAAAATAATTTCTTTAAAAGGTTCTCTGGTAGCATGAGAGTATGTGATGCAACAGTTCAATAGAATGGTCTTTGTCAAGTTAATTTTGTTAATTCAGGCAGTCAACTCTTCTTTAGCTCTAATTTTCATGAATATTTTTGTGGAATCCCTTTTTAGATATTGCAAGAACTATGATCATCCATTTTACCTATTCTATTCCAGTTTACTTAACCCATGAATATTTTCACTATTCAATATTTACGTTATTCCAATATTGCCTGTTTGTATTTATTTTTTTAAGGGACCATCATTGAACCCTTGCGTTTTCCCCTGTTTATCTCTCGGTAATTTGATGATTGCGCCTTTTCGAGAAACGGGATCTCGTTTGCCGATATTAATCCCCCTTTTTGGCGCGTGGGCCTGAAAATTAAATTCATGATCCGGGACGGTAGATACGCGTTTGATGCCATTCCCTGGAATCTCTTCTTAATGGCAGGGAGGGAAGATTGCGAAAACAGCCCCGTAATGGAGGGAGGTGTGGGCTCATGGTGGGGTGGAAGGGGATGAATGGTAGTCTTCAAAAGGAAAACTCCACGGAAGGGGGAACTGCACGGTGAGAGAAAAAGATTATCCAGAACATTTTCGGAGAGGGAAGAGGTAAAGAGGAAACGTGCCGACCAACCTTTTTTTGGTGGACGGGTCTCTTATTTTAAATAAAAATAAAAGGGAGAAGGGTGATCGTTAGTATTACTCTTAAGCCCGTACTAAATGGTACTCGATTGAGCCTAGGTTCCTGGATGCTCGCTAATGTCATAGCTTTCCAGTAGTGTGTGATACTGAGCCAGCATAATGACTAACAAGCATGATCGCTATTATAATCGCAGAGCTACTTGATATCATAATTGATGCTGTAGTTTGTTACCCGCTCCCAGTAGGATCTAGTAGTTGTTGACCAATAGTTTTTATATTAAGTATATTGTGACGGTTCCAGACTCTTACCCGCAAGCTGTGGCCAATTAAAAGCCGGAACAAACGTCCACATATGAAATTTAGTTTTAAAATAATAAGGTCTCGCGAAAAAAAACGGGGTTGGTGGGCTGGATGATTGGGTATTAACACATGAGGGGGAAAAAGGGAAGGTCATGGGGGGAGTTCGGAATTATTTGGCTCCCGGGTAGCACTCACCCGAAACTAGGATGCACTGGTCCCGGCCTTCTTCTTTCATCGACTGGTGTGCGGCATTCGTGACTGCGTAGACCTGAAGAGGAACTGCAAAGAGGTGCACTTTCCGGCGCTTCAATAGGTTTGCTTCCTCGTAGATCGGGAAATACTTGTACGGATTGACCGATATCTATATCGGACCCATGTACCGTGCCTGATCCTGTCCCCGAAGCACGAAGAACGTCTCCTCTTCGGCCCACTGGTCACCACTCTGGCGAACACTCCTCATTGAGGAAAAAAAAAACGAAGAGAGCTTCCGCGACACCTGCGCGGTCTTTATATACTTTTCGGCGCCGGGGTCACATGATGAAAAGGGGGGGGTATGGCGTAAGGCACGCCATATCCCGATACATGGTCAAATGAATCCCTCCAAACCACTCATTGCCGATGCACTTAACTGCGCGGCGAAGTGCTACACTCCAGAGCCAAGGAGTGGGGTGGGGGGCGGTGACTGGGTAAATAGGGTGTGGTTGGGACGTGAATCTGTGATGGACTCGAGCCGTCACAATATATATAGCTTTTGCAGTCACTGTGCGATCTTCCCTTTTTTAAATCAGCACCTCCTATATCTTCTATCGGGTATTAGTGATTTTCTGACCGTGAAACCAGCAATAGGTGAAGACGTTCTGACAGTTGTGTTGGCCGCCTTCTGTCATGTATTGCTTAATTCAAAATAATAGTAAACATTAGATACCATAAGAATGAAATTACCGCTTCCTCACAAGCACAAGTTTAATGACCGTGCGAAACTTTTTTGACGGCTCAAATCATGTTATAGTCTATGCTCAGCGTCAATTATCGGCTAGGTCTTGTGGTTGATCAATTATCGTGATAACGGAGAAATTGCCAGAGGAAAATATTTCTCAGTTATTTCATCGCCATATTGTCGGCAGGCTTGAATATCTTCAAGTATCATGATATTACGGCCTTTTGTATTTAAGGGAGGAATTTCTGCGCTCTTGGTATGGATGTGATGGCACCTGTCTTCACATAGTTTCCTTTCGAGAGAGTATACTCAGATTCGATCATTATTACCCAATATGTACCGGATTAATTATATATGATTTTTTAATCAAAAATTCGTGAATCGTGGGTCTTCCGTGAATGTGCCCGTTAAACAGGTTATAATCAGCAGTTTTTGAGATATTAGCGCCATCACATGCGGTGCGTGTCACGTCGAATTTCCGACGTTCATAAAACCGACTCGTCCTTTCCTCCGGGAACGTATTGCTGCTAAGTGATTAGACTCTCTTTCCGATTAAATTAGTTTTCGTAATTTTCCTCTTTGCTTTTTAGTGGCAGTTGACTGATTATTATGAAGGTAATTTACCGGTCAAGGAGATTAAAATGGAAGTGAGTAAAACTCCGCTAGTTTTTTACATGTACTAGGTCGTTTCTATCTATAATATTTTTTCTTCATCTCAGCGTACGTCCCCTTCTTACAGTCCATAAGACGTACTCTCTCCGTTCTCCTTCCCCGCTTACCCAAAATCCTCCACTATATCAGGATCTTAAGCAACCCTTCGCCCCTAACTACCTCTTCCAACCACCTACTTTGGCTCCTCCTAATCTGATCTAGAGGTTTCCTCTCCCCAAGATCTTCTCTTCTTCGTTTGTCTTCTTTTCTGACTGCAGCATATTCTCGTCTTCCTTTCTCAAGAGTCCACGTTTCTGCCTCATACAATGATACACACAACTGAAATGCTTCATTTTACAAATATATTATATCGTATATCTTCGATTTTCTACCGACAAGTGTATAAAAGTCAGTATTTTTTTCGTCGTATATCAACATATATTTTCAAGGTCTTTCGCTTGGTACAAAAATTTCGTTTCGCTACGTTACGTGATGGTTGTTATTGAAGAATTTGACGCTCCCAAAATTTCATTTTTTTTACTAACTGTGATAGGTACTCCTTAATGGAAAAATGTATCGTAATTAATTGATGTTTCGGGCTTTCAGAAATAGCTTTGATGTGATATAATTCCGTTTTCTTAGATTGAAAGGAGCGTTTCATTCGTTCTAAATTAACCATCTTTGAGGCGTCATTTTATTTTCGTTTCATACCATTCTCGTGCTTATTTTCTTTTTGTCATTTCCTTGCTCCTCCGCCGATAATTGTTTTTGATCTTTTTCCGAGAATTTTTTTTCATACTTTGAAAACTAATTCCATTCTTTTCTACTCATGCGTTGGAACGTGACCGTTTTGTTTTCAGCGAACTGGGAGCCTCAATATTACAAAAGCTTTTAGAAGGAACTAGACTCTCCTCTCCAAAATGTTTCACCGCTTTCTTTATTGAGTAGGTTTCCCGCTGTGCAATGTGTGCTTTCAGGTTTCACGAAAGACCTCACAAAGTGATACGCACGTGAATTGCCGATTCCGGCAGTGGTAAAGATCAAAGGGATACGATTGAGGCTGATTCTTTCCATTGTAGAAGAACGTCGTAGCATATATGTGCTCCGTAAATTCGAGCCGGAATTAAATTAGTTTTGAAAACTTTTTTATCTGACATTATTTTAACGTGTGCATCTGGTCTAGGTTTAGGTGTCTATCTGAAACCGTTTATGATATCCCAGACCAAAGTGGATATAGCTGATAAAGGTTCTGCATAAAACCGGAACCATCCCGAAAGGAGGACTGAGATATTATCATAGAAAAATACTTTAAAGTTAAGCTGCTGTTACTGCGTACTTTATCTGTGTTGTATAAATCTCTGCTGTTGCGTTGAAAAAAAACTTACCACAGTTTTAATAGATGATTTTTCCCCTTTTCTATCCGTATTTCGTATTAGAAGGAACATACCTAATTCTTTTGAAAGTCGCAAACATATGTAATACTTGCTTTTTATTTGGGAAAAACAGGAATTGTTGGCGAGCAAAGTTCCATAAAAAATAAATTAAGCGCAGACGGATCAGCTGCTGATGATAATGATACCAATAATTTTATATTTGAGTGGTAGTCACCTGCTTGGAGACGCACAAGTATGTGAATTTCGCAGTGATAACAACATTCTCCTACACTGGGGTTAATTATAAATATTAGCAGTAATTCATTTTGCAATATTCATCACTAAAGCCTACATTAGTGAGGAATTTTTTATAAATAATTTCTGAACAAATTTTCTTGCACAGGATACTAATGTATTTTGAAATGGGAGCATTATTAAGTTTTAAAAATGCTTTTTAGTCCATTTTTAATTAGTTTTGCTCGATCACAAAAGGCTTTCGGCGATGTACAATTGGGTGATCTTCTTTGTGCAGCAGCGCCTTCAACTCTTAGCCGATCCAATTCGTCATTTTCTGAGCTCATAATATTGCTCCGAAACCTTTTGTCAACTCGTGGAGGTGGGGATTAGAATGTCCCCAGTCGTAAGTGGACGTCCATTGTCCTTGTATTTCTCGAGAGAGAGAGGATCCATTCCTTGAGGCAGGCACCCTACCGTCTTAAGGCACCGTTTCCTCTCCTCGCCTTTCGTATTTCTTTCTGAAAGACGTACTCGCTCCGCTTTAGGAGGAAGACGAATTGAAGAGAGGCAGCGTGAAGGTTATTAATATGATTCGCCGCAAGGGACGCGCCCGCCTCTCCGGGGGGGGAGCGGGGCTCAGAAGAATCTCATGAAACTCCATGAATAAGTGTCAAGAAGATGATGAGGCATGATGGGGAGGTAAGAAATGTAAGATGTGTTTATCGCAAGTTTGAGAATAGCGTGGGTGTGGCCGTGAGGCAGATGAAAAGAAGACGTATCCTATCCGTAGTAAATTTTGAGTCCACGTCCCAGAGACTGCGCGCGTCAGTCACTCAACCCCGTGCGAATTCGCTCATATTTCTCAAGTTTTATTGTCTGAGGCGTAATTTTCAAATTAACCAGGCAAGTCTCCTCGTCAAGCTAGTAAATATAGGCTTTCGCGGCTGATTTACCTGACGGTATACCAGTACCGCTTGAGAACGGCAACCGACTATGTGTAGCGGTTTAATTTATCGCTTTGGAGCATATCACTCGATATACATCAGTTATCAGAACAGATACATTGGGCTGCCATGTATCGGTCGGATAAGCCCGATTTATTCTAGGTGGGAATGTTTTCATAATTTCTTGTTACTTAATCGGCCATTGAGCACAATAGCAAGAAAGCCTTCCGACCGAATCAATAAGAGGGGATTTCTTCCCGCTTGTTATCAGTCGTCACGCCGCCAATGACTTCTATTCTCCACACCCGTTAACGCCCGTGGGAATGTATCGCTCGATACCCGGTTCCCAATATGCTAGAGCCAAACCGGTACGGACGTGATATCCGCTATTTAGAACATAGCTCCTGATTGCTCAAATTATATACGTGATTAGTTCCGTCTATTATTGCTTGGTGATCTGCTGATCGCGGTTGGTTTTAAAATCTATTGCCTTTCTTTTGTGTCCATCTTATACCAGAATGGTAACCTTTTGATGATCCATAAAAATAATCCGTTGTTTCAGGCGTGACTTGGTGGTATTTGCTTAACATTTTAAATGAAAAGTATAACTTAGTTATGCCACATAGATTTCACACATATATGTGGAATACTTTTCATTCAATGATCCATAAAAAATTAAAATATACCCCTATTTCATAGACTAAATTTAATTGATATCCCAGTGCATATATCAAACTTTGTTATTCAATTGCGTATTTAGGTATTACAAATATATCAAAGACATGAATATCGTTTTTCCAGAAAATAAATTAGATATATGTTTTAACCAGGCTTTCATGTTGCATCAATTTCCGATATTCATATAGCGAGCTAAATGAGTAGCGACTAGGGAAGAGAGACTTCTTATTTTATGTTAAGGGTGTGAAGTTTCGAAGTCCGGTGCTCATTTGATCGTCTGTGTTCCAGCCAGCTACGAGATCAAAACCTCGTTTTCAAAGTGCGCTGAGTCATCCAACACACCGGAGTTTGCTTAACTCGCTTCACCGCATTTGCTCGAAAAGCAAAAGTGATGGGGAAAAAGGGCCAAATATGTGCTTTCCAAGCTCGAGGTTGAAATTATGCGGAATAATTATCTCGGAAGCTAATTGAACATCCAGTTGATTTCAACACTAGATTTTCATTATGAAAAGGTTTTTGTGAAGGTGCTACAAGAAAATAGAATAATGGGAGTATCTCCTATTGTAAAAAGATGTGTATTATGATATAAATGTAAAGGGGTTCAATTATTATTTTGAGGAAATAATTGGTATCCTGCACTTCCTGTTCAGGTAAATGTTCCCCTTTTCCCTGCCCCCGATGACGAAAAAAATTGTGTAACCTAGCAGTGATGTTTATAAATAATATTTCACTCGCTTAACGCGACATCAGCCAGGCCAAAGTGTTCAGACGGTTGCTCATAACTGTGATCTGCCATCCATTTACCAGTAGCAAACTTGACTTCGGACTCAAAAATACAAGATTTAAGACGACTTATTTAATCAAGTTCCAATATAAAGTTAGGTAAACTTTTAAAAGTCGAGATTACAGTTTTTATTTCCTTTCCAACCAAGAACTTGAAAATGATTTTAGTAGTCGAAATCTTGGTCGAAAATTAAAACAAAACTTGTATTGTCAACTATGCAAAGTTCACCACATTTCTTATTACATTTAAGGCTGTTGCGCTCACACCTGCCACTCTACCCGGTGGCAGTTTGCGGGATGTAACTGATATTGCGTCAGTTGTAATCATACTGTGGATAGAATGAAAACATTGATGGATATGAGAATGCAGTAAAATAAGTGAAGGAGAGTTGGAAAAAGTTTCGGAAGCAAAGAATCGTCATTTTTTCTCCTTCTCTTTTTCACAAAATGTTATAAAAATACGAGACTAACGTCGTATTCATTAATTGCGACGACTAAATTATTTTTTCTTTCACCCTAAACGTCTTCTTTCCTTTCATTAATATTTTAAAAAACATTCTTGCTAGGTGTTGGCCTACAATCGACATCACACGAGCCTTTTCCGCTCCGTGCAAAGTGAAAACGAAAGAAGAAAAACATTCCCTTTCTTTCTGCCCTACCCATCCTTCCCTGGCAAACATCCGCGAGATATATGTATGAGCTAGGAAGCTCTTTGATGCACCGAGAGCATGATCAAAGAAAACAATGAGGGGATGCCCCGAAGTGTCACTTGTGTGTGCCGGTTAAGAGCGTCACCCCCCTCCCCCATTTCACACGGAGTGACCTTAGTCTCAGAAGGAGCAGGAGGGGGGCGGGGGAGTGAAGGAAGGGAAAAGCGAATAGGGTAGTTTAAGGGGAGAGAAATGTGTTTTTCTCATTCGCCCCGGAGAAAAGAGCACAAAAAAATGAGAGTGAGGGGAAAGATGAAAGGATAAAAAATAATTTTTTTTAGATGTCAAAGGAAAAGTAATGAAGGGTTGAGAGAGGTGGGAGGGAGGGGAAATGCCTTGTGGAGGAAGACGCGAATGAGAAGAAAGCCTGTGTGTTGGAGGAGGTATGGAGGAGAAGGAGGGAGATGGGGACGCGCTGGTCTCCTGATCGTGAGGCAAAGAATGTCCTTTGCTCCCCCCTCACCAATACCCCCATTCCTCCCCGTCCACTCCTTTCCCCTCTTTCTTCACACTCCCATACCCCTCCCTCTCTGTGATAAGAGAATGCGAAAGGGGCTCAAGCGAGTAAGGTCAAGTTATAATAAGGGCAAGCGGACCCTTTTTATCACTTCATCCGACCTCCCTCCTCATATGCATGGAGAAGTGATTAAAGAGGAGAGTGTGATATGTCACGATGCGCAGTGTTTTTTTTGAGCCGTAAAGACTCACTATTCTACTCATGTATTCTGTTATTATAATAAGGGAAAGCACTTTTTTTGCCATTTCAACCTATGGATGGAGAAATGATGAGACCATGTGATATGTCGAACAATGCGCTATTTTTTGTGCTGTATGGACTTGCTGTTCTACTCATATTCTTTGTTTTTACGAGACAAATCGCAGTACAAATTCTTCAGAAAACACTCAAGTGAAAAAATTGATGCATAAGGTAAGTGGAACCAAGGAGTGAATTAAACCAAGGTTACAGCTACTTCTGAGGTTGAATGTAGCAAGTGGAAACACATCTTCTTGACCATAGAGACTGACCACAAAACCGTAGCATTAGTGCTTAGTAAGTAGGAATGTGATAGAGGAACAAGTGAGTAAGGTCAAGTTATAATAAGGACAAGTGCTCCGTTTTTATCATTTAAAATCCCTCTACTATGCATGGAGAAGTGATGAGACCGTGCAATATGCTACGATACGCTGTTTTTTTCTTTATGGACTCGCTATTCTCTCAGTCTTTGCGAGAAATATTGAAATAAAACTTCTTGAGAAAATACTCAGTGGAATAAAGTGAGGCAGAAAGTATTTCGAACTAAGGAGTGAATCGAACCAAGGTAACGGTTATTTTAGAAGTTGCATGTAACGAGCGGTATTAGAGCTTATTGACCACAGACACAGTCCATAAAAATATAGTTTAGTAAGAGAAGGAACTTCTTTTAACATTAGGGAGTGTTTTGTGTCAAAACGAACGCTTGACTTTCGAAACTATGATCTGCCAGAAAAAATAAGCGCAATATTGGAACAGAGAAGGTGACATATTCATGCGTACCTTTTCGAAATTAATGAGCCCACAGTATTGAATTATTTTATCCATTGGTTAAACTTTTAAAAACATGGGCTACCGAAGAAATTAGTATCTTGATAAGTTATAACTAACTTGATAAATAATAAAAGAAAATAACTTGTGAATAAAAAATTAAAGTCGATACTTAAATTGACTTTTTAACCACAAATTCTAGCAAATGTTTGTTAGCATCAAACTTAAAATATGTCAACCAACGTCAGCCACATTCTTAGTTAGTATTGAAATCACATCAAATGACAAGATTCGCAGCCAGAGCGTCAGGGATCTTATAGGTGACCATGTGCAGGAGAAGCGTTTGTTGGAAACCAAGGAAAAGATTTTGGACACCGAGGAAACATCCGGCTGTTTGCTGTAGGCGAATGAAGAGGTGACGACGCGTGTTCAGAACGTGGCTTGCGTACGGCCATTCTCTCTTGTTTTTGCGCGTCCGTGCTGCTCTTGCGAGGGTGCCCAGGAAGAAGGGATTGGGGGGAGGAGGAGAAGAAAGGGAAGAGAGAGAGAGTGTCGCTGGAGGGGGCCGGGAGCGGGGGCACTGACGGGTTAAGTGCACGAACGAACGGAGGAAAAGTCATTCAAGGCTTGCGCACACGGGAAACATTTTGAGAAGAGAGTTGATGCCGACGATGATGAAAGTGGATGGTGCGGTGCAGGACGCCGTCACCCTGAGTTTGCAGATCAAAACGTTTTTTGCATCCTTCCTTCCCCCTTTCCTCGCCCTGCTTTTTTGATCAGTGACCTTTCCCCCCTCCCCCTCTCTCTCTCTTCTTCTGACTCCAGTGGTAAAATTACGAGGGCACGGATAGCCAACTTCTTCTTTTTCCCGTGCATTTTCTCGCCCTCCTCATTAAGGCAAACTTCTGGCACGGGGTTCTGATTAATTTTTGTTATTCCCTCGGAGAGGAGGGAAATTCTTTTGTTTTCCCTCTTTTTAGTGAGATCTGAAAGGGTGAGATTTGGGGGGGGGGGGAGGAAAGGATTTAATTTCTTTCCCCCACCCTCCGGTCGCGAAGAGTCATCGCAGCGGAAAGGAAACAGTCTTTGGCCGGTCTCGAGTTGATGCAGCGATTCGGAAGACTCGTTCGTGGTGCGTTTCTTCTCGATTGGGATGCCGCTTTATCAATCAGCCGTGGTTCTGCGTTGTTCTTTGGATTTGGGCTGACTGCATCGGAATAAAAAACAGAAAGCCCCCGAAAATTCCGAACTCGCGAAATTCATCGCAGTTTATCCTCGATGAATCATTGAACCATATGATTTCGAGAATTTTTGGGATTTAAAATGAATACTCAGTTTTTCTCAAACACGGATTTCAATTTTACCGACAGTATTTCATTTTAGACTTCATTTAGATTTTATAAAAGTCTCATTTTCCAAGTATTTCTGACGTAGACAGAACAGGCTGAGAGAAATTTTCAGTCAAAGATCGCGAAAAAGTTTGAAATCCTCCAAGAAATGAAGACATTCGCTTATTGGTTGACCTGATCTTGATGTCACGGCTTGGTTGCGGGAGTGAGCGAATAGTGACTGAATATCAGGGACGTATTTGTTAGTAGTTCAGTGAACCTGCGAGCAAGTCGCGGAGGGCCAAATAACAGCGAGATGGAAATTGAATATGTCAAAGCATACCCGGGAAATTTCCCCATCATTGATTCTATAATAGCAGCAGAATCTTTCTCAAACACGAAGACTACGTGTGCACTGTAGTTCTGTTATTGTAGAGGGACCCGCTGGCTACCTGTGTCCATTTGCACCACTCTATAGGTTCCTTTAAAATTTAATTGAAATGTGAGATTTTTCGTGCTAATAATTACAGGTAGGTACTGTCATTAGCGTTCCCCAAAACTGCATCATCGACATAATTTGTCCGCGTAGATTGAAACAAATTACTCATTTATTGCTCAAACTTCAAGCTTCAATGTTAATATAATCACGAAACACTTATTTTCGTTGGAAAACCAAGTTCTAAAACCTAAATGCTCCTAATCCGAGAAGTAATGATGACACTGAAACCCATTCCATATGCACGTATCGGTATTTCTCAGTTAATTAATGTTTCAGTGAGTGTGTACTTTTTTTTACTTTTTGCTCCTATACTAATTTTATCATCCACGGCTTTATAATAAATTTTCTCTTCCGCTGGTTTCCATGCTGCATATCCTTATCGTGCCTTAAAATACGGCGTGGCTGCTTCTATGGAAGATGCCAGCCGTCGATGAGTGGACCTTTGTGCTCTCGCCCAAGTGTAATGCACTTGTGTTCCTAGTGGGGTTAATGTCGGCCTAAACACCTGGCTCGCGGCTCCACCTCCAACCAAAGGCTAATAATTATTTGCCTTTATATGCTTATATTATAATAGTCTCGCGCCAAAAATTGGAACTTAATCGAAATATTTGCATCTTTTTGCAATTCGGCGTGTTTTAGCATAATACGTACCTATTTATTTACTAATGAGAATTTTCACGGAAAAACACATTTTAATCAATGTTAAAAATTAATTATAATACGGATTATAAATATAAATTTCCAACCCAAAATACGCAAGCAAAGAGTTTTTAATCTACATTCCTTCTCGGGCTGGAATTTCCACACAACACACTCGTTTTCTGCACTCCCATATCGCACCGCTCTTGACAAATTTTAATATAATTTGATGCTTCTTTTTACGCACTTGTTCCAGAGTGCAGTATTTTTTCCGTTGCAAGAACTCTACTTTTTTCATGAGTATTAATATTTCGAACCAAAGAACTGCATGTTTGCGACTCCATTGTTTACTGATACAGTGTCAATTTTCCATGGTTTCGCGCCGAGAAAAACATCACGGTACATGTAAACAACACACCACGCCGGGCTGCAAAAAATAATTCAAAATTAGTGGGCTGCGTATTACAAGTTAGAACACAAAAATTTCGCGAGGTAGGCAATCCCGCGAGCGCGCGCTCATCGAGGACAAAGCGAGCTCGCCTTGCACTCGACGCGGAGGTCCTGAAGAGTGCGGCATGAGCGAGAGAGAGAGCCGGGGATTTTAAGTTTATAAAACCCGAGCGAAGAGTAGGGAGGAAGATGCAAACTTATACGGACTGAGGGCATGAAAGCGTGGACTTGGGAGTGAAAAAGAGAGATTGGAGCCAAAATTTATAGAGGTACGCGAGTTTTTTGGTCCGGCCGACGCGGCTCGGGAGCGTTTTTTTTTAGCAAGTTGCTCTTGGGGATTGAAGGGAAGAAGAAGAGACCAAGGCGCGTGCCCTTTACGTAGAGCCGAGTCCTCTCCGGCAGCAGCGGTGTATTCGGTTTCTTTTACTTTGGCTGGACTCTCACCCCATCCGAGGAAAGGGAGGTTTTTTGTGGAAGATTGAATGAAAGCGTATTTGATTCATATTTGCCCAGAATACGCTTAACTGCTTCTCCGATGGGATATTTCTGGCAGGTGTCCTGCAAATCATCATATTTTTTTAATTTTACTTTATAGCTCATTTAAATGATGTATTGAAATAAAAGTATGCGAACATTAACGCTCTAAAACCTTTATTTTTTTAAAATATTCTTTGAACAATTTGATTTGAGAGAAATTTTACTCAAATTTACATAATAATCATGCTGTGGGCATGGTTTAGTTTTATGTTTAAAGAACGTATTTGTTTAGTTACGAGAAGAGCACAGATCGCTTTTCCACAGAAAATAATGTTTGGGACACGTTTACAAGAGATACGCTTTTCCACAGAAAATCAGACGAAGGGGATTAACCAGAAAGAAATTGAAGTTAGATAGCCCATTTTTTCGTATCTGGATGAAAGAGGTTCTTCCGCGACTGTGTGAGTCAAAACAAATATTAAATTCCATCTTTTCATTTTCATTGCTTTAAAAGAGCTGATTTCACTGATGCCTTGGCCTTAGCTTTAAAGGTGGGCATATACAGGCCAGTTTTTTGTGCAAGTAACTTGCAGAAAGCGTCTTTCGACGTAAATTGCAGGTTTATACGGCTCTGCAAGCCCGCTTGCAGAATATTTTAAAGTTTTTGGCAAGTTGCTAGCAGAAAAGTATTGTTGCTGGCGTAAACAGCAACCAGTCTGGCTCTGCCCTAACTTATGAAAAATATTTTGTCCAAGTAGAACCCACCGCGAGCTCTTGCAAATGAAACTTGTGGAAGTAATTTGTCAGTGTAAACCCACCCTAAAAAACAAAATTAAGTTGCTAAAAAGTACATCATCTGACGGACATATTTTTAATTAATGCTATTTTCAGCCATAGGAGACGGCTGCAGCTCCATCTCTATTGAATCAATTTGATATTTGACACGGTCAACGCATTTTGACTTCATTTACTGCAATTCACTATCAGCTCAAAGATAAGGATGGGCAGGTGCTTAAATCTTTTTTACCATTCTCTTCCCTTCGGAGAATTCCGTTCTTATGAACCGTTTTAGATGAAAATTACAATTATACGGCTTTGCGGGAAAGTGACAGAGGAATTCCTCTCTGAATTCTCCAAGATTTAATTTTTTTCTCTGGAAACGTGGACCGGGGGTTGGTGGGTCTCAAGTGTGAGATGGTGGGTTTGAGCAACGAGGAGAGGCAGGTGCGCCCTCTCATACGTTGCGGAGGTAAGTACGTACTTTCTTTAGAGGGGGGGCACGCAAGAGTTACGCGCAGGTAACGTAGCCACAGGAAAAGGGTATGCGCGAGCTGTTCAAGGCCTTGCTTTATATTTTTTCAAAAGCGCATCTCCCCTTGCTTCAGTTATCCCCTGAAGAGAGGAGCGTGAAGGATTTGCAGATGCAAAAGAGGCTAAAGTCAAAGATATATCCCCTCTTCTCGACCACCGACGTAGCCGATGTTCAGCATCATCCGAAAATGCATCAAGCTTCTGGCTTTGGATTCTCGCTTGCGAGCGCCCTTCCTTGCTGTGTCTGTTTATTC
Source organism: Pyrrhosoma nymphula (assembly GCA_963573305.1). Lineage (NCBI taxonomy): Eukaryota > Metazoa > Arthropoda > Insecta > Odonata > Coenagrionidae > Pyrrhosoma > Pyrrhosoma nymphula. The sequence goes on along the minus strand of OY754330.1, from coordinate 62,917,602 downwards.
CACCCTCGATGAAGGTTTGGCTGGTCCTCGAGAATCACTCGAATCGCTTTTATTTTCTCTGTGTGGGGTGGGGGGAAACGTTAGAAGTTTTAATGCTCCCCGGGAGGCCTTTACCTTTGCAATGATATATTTCCAACATGCATTCAGCGACATGCAGAGGTTGTTTTAATAGCCATTTAAGATACCTCCACGCTCAAAATGGTTATCGTCGCTTGTTTATGATTAGCCTGTGACTACTTCACAACAAATTAAAACAGTGAAGTAATGGCATCACGGATTTTTTTTAATCCTTAATTTAATCATAATAGCTTGCTGCCAATGCCTCCTTGTTATTGCACCAAGCCCTACTTTGAAATAAAACCAAATATTGAAGCCCTTTGAAATCCGAAAAAATGATGATGATAGGAAATTAATTTTACATGAGTCATTCGAAATTTAAATGACAACACTCGAAAAGCCAACCTATGCACCTGGTCTCACATCAAAGTAATTTTTTTTCTAAAGCTCATTTCATTTACCAGATCGCTTAGATCAGACCAGTCGCTATGAAGCAGCATCTAAGTGCATTTTATATTGTACAATTATACATACATTGGCATACATATAAACGGTGCCACAAGTGAGGCGGTATAACATGATAAAACTATCCTATCCTATCGTCTCGGTAGTTCTTACGGATAATTGTAGTTTTTTGAGGACTAAATTAAGATTCAAAATTGACCCAAAAGACCCGTATGCTTGGAAAAATACATTTTCATTTACTCTTGTCATGGGTTAATTAACACGTTTTTAAGTTGCTCTTCGTCAAAATGAAAAGCTGCACCCGGCCCAAAATTAAAATTGAAAATTATTTATTCAGGCAATTAGATTAAAACAGCGGCAACTCGGTCCGAGGCAACAATTTTGCGTGGATCAGTTTTGTTTAGCCCTTCCATTTCACTTTTTATGTCATGATTTTCACGACTTTATCTGCTCAAAAACCACAATTCGTATGCTGTGGCTTCCAGCTCTCTCGCGATTCGGGATAGTAAAAATAATTTTTTCATGAGGCAGTGCTTCATCTAATTTCGAATTTTTCCTTAGGCCCTAAATATTTATCCATTTCATTGCTTATTCTGTTTTTACAGACGTCATGTCCTCAAAACGAACACAACAAAATTTTATACCTATCAGCTTCCAATGGTATTCGTTCTACTCCGTTGCAAAAGTTGATCTTGGAAAAAATATGACTATTCATTTCTTTGGATTAGTTCTTTTGTAACTATCCGAGATATGTCTTTCGTGACAAATTATGAATCTCCTTAAGAGTGCAAGGCAAGTACCAATGCTATAAATGATATTTCGAGATAATATTTTTGAAAAAGAAAGCGTGTAATGAATGTTAATTTTCTCCCTGCATGCAATTTGAATTATCTCGGAGTTGACTGTAGTTTCTTATTTTTTTCTTGTTACTTAGCTCGCCCAAGTACCTATATGAATTTTATTACCAGCGTATCCTGGTGATGGATGTGGTGAATAAGTCATGATAAAAGGAAACCTGCCAACGGTAATGAGCTTCCCTCTGAATGAGCCTTAAGTGAGCACAATACGAGCACCTCCTTGAGTGCATAACAAAGCTCTCAAGAGCCAACGAACGTTAATTTTCCACTTTTGAATAATCACTCTCGGATTGTGCCCTCACAATAAGTCTTCTTAAATAAGTGAATCTCAACTTCGGGTTTTCTATTACCTGCCCTGGAATTTAAAATAATAGTTATGATGTAAGCTTTCCAACTCGAGGGAAAGGCCCAAATTCTGGAAAAGGATAACATTTAAAAAAATAATGAAAAAGTAAAATGGAGTTGTGCGAGCTATCCATTCAACTCTACTCCTCCCCCTTCGCCATTTATCTTTCTAAAAAGTCCCTCTCCACACTATTTCTACTCACCTTCCCAAACCCCTAGCTACGCCGCTCTCCCCTTTGAACCATAACAATCCGTCTCCATTTTGTAAAAATCTTTCCTCCAGCGCGAAGTGAACCTGCCCCTGCCACCCTTATTCCACCCTCGTCCCTCACTTCTTTTCCCTCCCCCCTCCCACCCCCACGTCTCTCACTTAATTTCCTTTCTTAGAAACACTTTATCTCCTTGGAGCCACCCCTCTTCTTCATACTTATATCTCACCTTACCGTTTACGCGTAAAAATGTTTTTTATCAGTTTCCAGGTAAGAAGACCAATGTATGATTCCCTATGCAATCAAGAAACCTGTATAATCGATATTTGTCTAAAACTAATTTCATTCCATTGGATACCTATATCAATCGTTTGACTTATCAGGTAGCAAATTGTGGTTTGATTTATGGCCATGGTGAATCTTTTTTTTTATATCAATCGCATTAACCCAAATGCTATTCATCATAGGCACTGATTGTAACATATGCTTTGAAAGAAGGATTATTTGTAGTTTTCCCAGTAAGAAATAATTAATGGACCGGTTTCCATATTTTACATTAGTCCTGAGATAAAATTATTAAACAATATCACATTGTCTTTTCACCGCATTGAAATTTTGAGTTATTCTCATAAATTTGAAGGTTAACATCTCCAAATATATGACAAATACTTCCCATTGAACGCACACCACATTAAGACTGAGAAAAATTGTCATCAGACGGATCTGATTCCCATTAATCTCCGTACTAATTAGTCGATGAGTTATCATCACCCTACTGATTGTACGATTAATTGAAATTGCACCCAAAAGTTTCGACCTGAGATTGATTCCCTCCGAAAAAATCTTAGCAGGGAAGTGGCTCGTTATAATCCAGCAGAAACGTGTGTGGGCGAATCCCGTTTCGTGGATTTCCATTAAAATCTTTTATCACGTAATTGCAACCGTCGCCGAAGTCGTGATGTCGGAAGCATCCTTTCATATTACGTTTGGAATCTCATTTTCCTCTGATTATCTTTCATTCCACGATAATGAACGAGGTTTTATTAATACCGAAGCATCATTGGTGAATGAATTGTCGCATAAAAGTCGCTGGCTGTAATTAGATTAAGTTGATGTCCTATGGCACAAGTTTACATAAGCTTTTCCATGTAAGGTTGATCGGGTTGGTGTGGAGTCTCCGAATAATACCTTCCCATCCCAGGGGCTCGAGTTAGAATGCAGTTAGTGGTGGAGATTTTTCAGCGGTACCTTGATCTCTACTTGGATGTTATGTGGAGAGCAATTTGAGTGTAGTGCGCCGTCCTTCGGATGGGGCGTTACACTGTGAACCCCTTGACGCCTTTCGTTAAGAGTAGGCCAATACCTAAGCCTGGTTTCTCTCCATTTAAACTTTTTCTTGAACCATCTCTTCTCAGTTGTGCAAATGGTCTCATTTGTCGATCACGTCAGCAAATAACCTACCAACCCGAAGATGACGATGTATCGCGATGGAAAGAGGCACGGAGACGGGATACCCTGGGGACGGACGGGGATATGGGAGTGTGGGAGACGGGAAAGATAGGAGTGGGGCATTGTAAACACGGCTAGGAGGGGTAGACTAAATTCCACTCGTAGAGAAGGATTTAATAAGAAGAGGTTCGGATTGATTTGTTGGCTAGAGTAATGACTTCGAATAACTAGGTTCCTGGTTCGATTACAGGTAGTGTTGGAGATTTTTCAATGGAATCCCGATCCCAACTTGGGTGCCATGTGGAGAGTATTTCATGCACAATACTGTGTCTGTCGAATGGTATGTTAAACTATGGTTTCCTTGGCGCCTTCTGTTAAGAGTAGGCTGATTCCGACTCCACCCTTAATCCAATCCTCTGTTAATCAACTCCTATTGACCACCCACGTGCCCTCAATTGCACAAATGACCTCGCTTGTCTGTCACCTCCCCAAAGAACCAACCAACGATTTTACCTGCAAAAATGTATTTTTTCCTCACGTTATTTCTCGCACACAATTTCTAGCACAATATCTTTTGACTTGTCCTCGATATACAACGATACTCGGCGCTCTGAGGGGAAATCGTAGCGAATAATAACTCTTTTTCCTAGGTAAATGGATAAACTATTTCGCGTCTTTGCCATTGGGAGTGTAGCTGGTGATGGCGTTGTATTGGTGTGGAAGTCGCTCGAGGCATTGTATAATAAATATTGAGTTGGATTTACAACTTTTATTCATGAAACTATGCCTAAATTCTGCAAAGTCGTTTCGCATGCTACGCAAGTGATTTTCCTTATTGCCTCAAGTCCCACTCCCGCCAGTAGATCCCGCTTGTGATGGCAGATAATTAGAGTTCTCTACATTGCGACTACTCACACACAAAGGTTTTAGTTGATTAGACGTTATGTAGCGGGAATGTTATTCATCAAGTATGAGGTATTTTTCAAAATTTTGCTCAGAAAATATTTCATCCGGTGTATTTCATTCCTGGTTGCATCTACCAAGATCAATTTGCCGTCATGGACTCTAATCGTTATCTTACACGTCTCTCCCAAAAGCTTTCTTCCTCTAAAGACTAATTTTGAAGAGACTAATACCGGGACAACTTTTATATAAATTTTAAACTTCTGGTGAACAGTTATTTTTGTCTTTGATTGCAATTAAAAAATGAAATTAATACCTGCGGCTTTGGTGGCTATTTTTAATACTATACGCGGGGGTAACGAGTTCGGATCTCATTACAAGTGGGGTGGCTGAACTCTTTTAAGACCCCGACAAATTATTGCTCTCGGCTTCCCGGGGAAAAAGAAAAAAAACGCTACTTAGTCCGGCTTATATCACAGGGGTTCTCCCTTTCTAACAAGTGATAAACACTCTATATTCAGTGAGTGGCCTTCGATGATACGTAACACAATTGCATGCAATGTTTTCGATTTACACATTTCTTGCCGTATATTTGGCGCTGTGTATTTCTCCGTGCAGTGGACAGCGGACCTAAACGGAGACATTCCAGGACAGATATTTTTCAAATGAGACCAGTTTTCCAAACGGGCAGGACACCGCACCGGGACAGACCCTTCAAACCGGGATGTATATTAAGCCTATTTATGCGCAAAATTTGTGCCAAGAGCCTTGCCGTTCCAGTATTGCTAATTGCATCGCACGTTGCGGCTTGTGTTGCAGTTATATTATTAATTGTTTATTTTTGCTGTGATCGATCTACAAGGTGGTCGGAGCTATTATTGTTTGGTAGAGATTTGCGTAAACTTTGTTAAAGTGTTCTCAATAGTGATATCTATTGATATAAATGAAAAGTTGCATCATACCGACTTGTTTTTTTTTTTGGCAATTCAATGCTTTTTTAACACAGCTTTACGGCACATGACATTTATTTCGTAAAATTCAATTACATGTATACAGGTTTTCTTCTAAGCACGAAATTATAGGTTCATTTTGTATTATTATAATGACTGCTAGCACATATCAAGGTGTCACGCTATACAATTTTCTAAAACAACATATTTCAATATAATTTCGTCTAAATTTCTTATACCACGCCGAAAACTAGTCATAACAGAACATCAATTAAGAAAAAAATTCAAAATATAATTCTACTAAATAAATATAATACTAATTTTCACTACTGCCTGTATGGTGAGTTCCAACGCATGAACAAATGCACTTCAGTAAAATGTGCGCCGAAACTTTTTTTAGACTGACTTAAAAAAATATTGAAATGTGCACTCAATGACCCACGATTACAGCTCAAGCCACCTTAATTTTCCTTGGCAAGAAGAGTTGACAAAGTTTCACAGAGAGAGGAGAAACTGATAGTAATTATTTCCGTCTGTCACTCGCCATCCTGCGCCCCGAGATTGTTTGCCCGCACGCGATATTCCGCTCACTCCTCTGATTAACTCTTCATCTCTCTTTTCACTCGGGAGTCGTCGTGTCGTCCTGGGAAGTAGAAGGGCAATAATCAGATAAATGTTTCCCGTCCGCCGACTCCTCGTCTCGAGTTGCCTACCCCGTTCGCGTGAAACGCACAATAAAATTTTAGGCGCCGGAAACTCGTGATTTAGGCAGTTTCACCCTTCTCCCTCCAAAGTTTTCTCATTCATTCGTAGCCTAATTTTTATCTCATTCGTAGCCTAGAGAGAGAGAGAAACACAGTTAGGAGTCGTTTTATTCAAGATGACTGGGGAGAAGGGAAGTAGGTCGTGAGTGAGGCTTTAAATGAGGAAAGGAGGACATGTTTAGGTGTGACAAAATGATGGAGAAATATTGTTAGAGGGGACGTTTTGTGGGGAATGGAAGAGTGGACTATTATGGCAGTGTGAAAAGGATGATGAAAGTTAATGAGAGCCGAAAAAGTGTCAACGTAAGAAGCAGCTTTTCTATAAGGCGGAGTTTTGGTTTATTTTCAAATGATGGATATATACCTGAAGCTACGCATGCAACAATTGTGGCTTTTAACTGTCGTACTGAAAGGTTTTATATCGATTTAAATCAAAATGCCTCCTTTACGAATAGCTGAGATGACTTTCTTCAGCGACCTGGATCTTGCTTTTAAAGGGAAGTGGGCAGGTCCCGTTTATACTAAATAAGTAAACTGTATGCTTCACTGATTATTTCATCTGATTGTGTCACCAAGGTGGCGAAACCGGTCTTACATTTAAAAAATGACACTATATATAGTTTATATATTTAGTGACCATGAATTTTCACCAAGTAGACATTAAAACAGTAGAATTAATCAGTTGCCACTGGTATTTTGTGAGAACCATTAAGCCAGTAGAATTTAAATTCATTCAAGTTATCCATATCAAACAGAGGACACGTTTTTTTGTATAAGTAGTCAGAATATGAATTTAATAGAATTAAAGTCATTTTGCGGCGGATCCCCGTTTAGGGGGTTGGAGCGATTTTTTTACGTGCACAAATTTGGGTAAAAACTTAGCACGCTTGTTTATATTAGTAATATTTATACAAAAAAGTGAAAAATTGCATTGAACAGATTTGGTTTATGGTAGTTCAATGCTCTTTTGATACTTTGCTAAAGGCATATGTAGTAAAAATGAGTATAAAAAAGTATATAAGATATATATGTAGTAAAAATGTGTGTGTAATGCACTGATTTTCTTCCAAGCGTAAAATTATTCATTTTATTAGAATTATTATCATAATGATTGCTAACAAATATCAAGGTGTCACGCCGAGTCAAATATTTAAAAAACATATTTAAATATCTAATTTTCGTCTAAATTCCGAATACCGTGCCGAAAACCAAAGTCGTAACATGCTTCAATTGCAGCTAAAAATGTAAAATATAATTTTTGTAACATGTCGATTACTGAATGTACGGAAAGTCCTACCGCATAAACTGATGTAGTGTACCTACTTAGGGCAGTTTGAGCGAGGTACACTTCTCCTGGAGTTTGATGAATTTGACCTCATTTTAAAGAAAACTCTCATGTTTCCAATGATATCAAAATATAAACCCCTTGCCGAACTACTTTTCAAGCAATTATCCTAAACATATAAGCTGTTTTACATGGGATATATTGTGACTGTACGCTCCAGAGGGTAAACCTTGAAAAATATAAGGAAAGTAATTTCTAAGATCTAGATTTCGTCAAAAAACTAACATTGTGTGGTGTGCTTGGTTTCTCAACTATTTATAAAACATAATCAATTACTCACCGCGGTAATCATTACAGAATCACAAAAAAATTCCATCTTTTGTGAAGGTGTTTTCACCGTACGGCGAGAAAAAATTAGTTAAGTTAGAGACTAGTGTGGGTATATCTATTTAGTTACTGAGAATGTTTGTCACGTATAACTATTTTTTCACTATTAGTATTACAATATTCACTTCATACATCTCACAGACGCTGAAATTAAAAAAATAAAATTCTAATATGGTCTCCATTATGAATATGGAAATATCTCGCTCAAAACTTAAATGAAATGTGGTCCTAGAATTTTTTTCCTAATCACTAAAATAATTATTAAAATGTGCACTCGATGACCTACGATTACAGCTCCAGACACCTTGAGTGGAAATATTAATTTCGCCTTTTTCATGCGCTTTTTGCTCAGCCCAACCTCGGTCATCGGCTGCGCGGAAGAGGAAAATACTGTTCAGGAGGACCATGGAGTGCCGACGGCGGCGTGTTCATGTTCCCCCTCTCGTCCTCCCTCTCTCCACCAATCGTTTCCTCCGCCCTTCCGATAAGTGTCTGTTGCTATGCGAGGTCCATCTACGTTCGGGGGAGTTAGGGGAGGAGTATTGGGGGAGGCGAGTGTCGGGGTGCGGGATAACACATCCCAAAGGCGCGCACCCGTTGCCGCACCCTTTTTATCTCTCTTGCTCTCCCCAATCCTTCTCATCCCTTGGGCCCTTATCGGTCTTGCCAAGTCTCATCTGGAGTATACCACGTGTGTGGTGGGGACACAGGGCGGCAATTATGGGCCTCAGCGATTCTTGGATATCAACTGAATGGGGGCCCATTTTTAGTGCGAGATTACGATCGAAGTTTCCTGACGTGACGGAAACGAACGGTGACGTTCCGAAGAAGCTTGAAGATTGTCATGTAGTGGAATATATTACGATTGGCCGGACGTTGATGGCTCCGTCAACGGGCGACGAGCGAATCTTTTCAAAGTTTAACTTTTCCATCACGCTACGCCAACGGCAGCCAATTAGAGTGATGTTTTAAAACAATACTTACAAATTTTCTTTGCCCGATTCTCCATCGTAATGTTTAACTTTTAATTAAAACATAATAAACCTTATTGAAGCAGTCAGTATATTTATGGACTATTTTTGTTATTACATACGAAAATAAACAACTACTTAACAACCGTTTAGAACTCCTTTTACCAAAACGGTAAACAATTGGCGCTGATCCCGTCAGTCGTAATACACTCCTCTCCTTTACGGGAAGACAATGGAGAACTGAACGTCACCGTCCGTTTCCGTCACGTCAGGAAACGTCGATCATAGTCCTGCCCTTGAACAGTAAACAATGGCAAGCTACTCGAGCCGAAATCGGTGAAGCGCGAAACGTGCCTACGTTGGGGCTCGTACCTATCTCTTGGAGAAACTAGGGTTTATCAAGCGAATAATACGAAAGTCCTCGGATGAAAGATTGAAATTGAGATGATATCGATCTGTTAAGGCCACATCTCGAATACGCTTCAGGCATTCGGGACTCTATTAAAAAAGATTTAATTCGCGAATAGCAAACAAAAATAGAAAGGAGACCCGCACGCTTCATTAAAAACTACAACGAGAGATCATTGAATGTGATACAGCTTATGAAAGTACTAGGTTGGTAGCCGCTAGAGACTAGGAGGCTACATGATAGGCTAAGTTTACTTGAAAAATTCAGATTATGTGAATTTCAGTGGGACTCAGAGGATCCCGCGCTGCATCCCTGAAACTTTTGGAAGCGAAAAAATAGGAGAGATACTCTGGCGAACTGATCGGTAAAGATTTCCTTCTTTCCATGCACCATTAGTGATTATAACACAAAAAGAGTGATACGCTACATCAGTATTTAATTCATTTTCGTTATATCATTCTTCATATTCGTCCCGTTTTCTATTCCCTCCCATTTTCATTGTTGTTGTCCTATCGCACCCTTCCACACGACCCTGGAGCGGCTCATAGGGTTGCCTAATCCTGTAGATAAATGGAAACTTAGCAAATGAATGGTAACGTTATAGGCATCCATTGCAGATAAATTTGCTAAATAAACGAATTATGTGTATGCTAATAAAAACGGCGTGTTTTGCCGAAACATACGCAAAGTCAGCTACAAGATGGACTGGGTTGGAAGGCACGTAATTTAGGCTTCAACTTTTGCCTGGGAAGGATTGCCTTCCACCTCTTTACGAAAATTTTTCATTCATTCTTCACTTGACTTTCTTGCTTTATGACTGGCACATATTATTATCTTTATTCTTAATAGGAATAACATCTTCTTCACTCCAATTGACACTACTTACGTGCGTCAACATGCCGTATACTCTCTTATTTAATCTTTGGTGTGTACAGAAACTTGTCAGTTACCGCTTTTAAACTTTCCGTTTTACCCGCGCTTACTCCCGCTTCAACCACTCCCTCTTTCTCCTTTCCTCCCCCTCTCTCCTCCTCCCTCGTATTTCGTTCCATTCATTCTTCTCTCTTTCGTTTCCTCTACGACCCTTTCTCTCATCCTCCTCTCTACCCTCTTATCCCACCATCCGCCGAAAGCGTTACTCCTAAAGTGGAAGTTGATGATCCCGGAGAAGCTTGCGTGGGAGTGAATACGTAAATACATACATACCCGTCACGCCGCGGCGCGCCGTTCCCTTTCGGAGTAGGCATTGTTGAAAGGGCTGAATTCTCGGCGTTAGACCTAGAAAACTGGTTTTGATTTCAATAATTTCATCCATACTCCTCTCACCCTCTCAATCCTTTTTTGCTTCTGCCACATTCATGCACTGCTTCATGCACGCTCTCTTGTTCTTAAGATTCCTAATATTCCTTCTCTTTATAGTCTCTTTCACCACATTCAAACATGACTTTCGCGGTCTACCCCTTCCTCTCACACCATTCACTCCACTCTCATAGAAATTTCTGTTTCGTTATTTGACTATCATTCATTCTCTTAACATGGCCAAACCTGCATAGCACGCTCTTTATATATATATATATATATAAATAAAAATAAACTTTGCCACAGGTGGGGCGGAAATAAATATAGAAACACAAAAAGAAGAACACTCACACACTATACGTTCTGATATTTCGACAGCCGAAAAGCTGTCTTTCTCACAGAAGGAAGGATACAGAACCATGTAATGGATATATATATATATATATATATATATCCATTACAGGAGCACGACATACATCCTTTCCACATTATATTATCACCCACTTCTTCCTAATACTATCCCTTCTGCTTTTATTTTAAACGTTTCTCAGATTGCAGTTTTCTCATAAACCCATTGCATTTAGTGTGCACTAATGTTAATCCTGGCATACCAAAGTTTCACTGCCATACAATAATTGAATTTAAAACATTTTATTGTTCTAGGACAATGTCCTCTGAGAACAAAACACTATTGACAACATCAAACTCTCTACAAATATCAAACAACAATCAATAAAACAAACAATCAATCTCGTTATGAGATCCAGATCACATTCATCAATGTAATAATTCCGTATGTTTTACAATAACAATTATGAACGTAACATCTCAATAGTATATAAAACTATATGAATACATATCATAACCAATTCACAAGGAGGTAGGATTCATAAGAAGATTATTATACCTTAGATTTAAAAGATTTTAACCCTTTAATATTTTTAACCTCAATGAGCAGAGTTTTCCAAAGATTCGAGGATATAACCTGGAATCATTTTTGGAAACATGTTGTCCATGAGAAGGATAGTAAATAAAGTTGGCATCCGATCTAGTTGTGATATTGATTGTTTTAGGTATAGTTTTAAAGAGATTGAATAAATATTCAGGACTTGTAAAATGAAATAAGGCATAAAGGAAGGCAGAAAGAATAAAGCAATAAAGTGGGGAGTAATACACATTTTTTCACAGTGATTTTCGCTCTCTTAGACAATCAATCAATCCTTTATATGCTCCTAATGGCATTCTACCTACGACTTTCCTTCTAGCATTCACACGCCTCCTCATCTGTCCTTCCTTCTTTAGCAATAAAATGAATATGTGAGAAAAGATATTTGAATAATCTCCGTGGAAAAATATGCGTCATGATTATTTTATAAAACTTTTTAAAAAAAGGAACCCACGGTTACATTCAGGTGTGCCTGCCCCCGTATGAAAAATTTTTGGCGATGAATAGTCATGTGTTATGAGTACGTAAAGAAGTTCTATGGTTTGTGCAGAAGTTACAACGGGATAAATGAAGCAACTGCAAATTGATTCTGTCCCCGTCTACCTTCGTAAGTTGTAATTGTAAATCCTATCAAAGGAATACGGTTTGGTTTGCAAATTTTTATTTGGAATTTGATTATTTTCATTGTGTATAAATAAAGCGTTCTGCTAATTATCAAATCAATTAAGGTCGCTCCAGAAATCGGGACGAATTGTCCTATGTTGACGCAGAAAACTTCACTTTATTGCCAGCACGGAAATGTGCTCTCATTAGGTTGAATGCATGACAGTGCCATTCTTTTTGATGGGGAAATCTCAGTGTTACTGATTCAAACATCATCACGGCGCTTCACGACCGAAACAAATTGATAAAACCATCATATGAAATGTACAACGAAACTATTTCACTAGTAGGTATGTTAAATTTGCAAGATTCCTGCTTCTTACGGTCGTAAATTCAAATTAGTTTAACTGGACTGCGACCAGATTTCCCGCCGTCTTTCCTCCCTCTAATGTCGGCTTTCAAAATGTTTTTATCCACTGCTGCTGATTAGATAACGATGTTTGGGGATTAATTCCCGGAGATTTGGTTCCATAGCCTTTGGGGATAAGCTTTGAGGGTTGTGAGGGGTGAATATGTGAGGACAAAAGTATATGAGTGTTGGGATGCATTTATGAGAAAAAAAATTGACTAAGCCCCAAGGGAAAAAAAATATATGAACATATTTTTTATATAAATGTGTAATAAAAACGTGAGGCCCGTGATCACGTGAACGTACGCATGCCCTTGGTGGAAAAATGTTTTTGGATGAAAAGTCACATGAGTTCCGGGTGGACGGAGTTGCGGTTTTGTAGTGGGACTGGAGATTGGGGGAGAAATGCCGAGAGAAGTTCCCCTCACACTAAACCTTTTTGAACCCCCCCCCCCCTTTGTCTGGTGACTGTCTGCGTGGATGGGATGGGATGAGTTTTGCTGGGGGAGGAAAATGTACTAAACGTAGTGATCGTGGAAAGTGCACCAAGGGAGTTAATTGTGCTTCAGTGCTCGTTTAAAAGATGGATTAGGGGAGAGGAAAATGTTTATGGCCGCGAGATGGAGCAAAAAGCTGCTCTCAGTCCCCCCGAAACATCAAATCGTTTTCATGCCTGGACAAACTCGTATTACGCGGCTAAATGTCAATTTTATGCATCCATAAACACTACATTTTTATGCAGAAGATAAATAGAGATAAATGCATCGTGAAAGATATTCCAATCACTTCACGAACTGGATGGCTGAGCGCACTTAAAATTCAGAACAATGCGAAGATTTGTTATCATTAAAACCAATTCACTCAGGTAAAATGATAATTTCGTGCCATTTACTGCTAATTTTTGCGTAAGAAAGCTTGCATTTCCATTGTAGGACGTCCAATCCGTTTCAATTCAATCTACCTTTCCGGTTTAACGGCTGTAAACCGATGTAATCAATGAAAATACAGAACTTAAGGCTTAGGGCAGGGTCTGAAAGAAATAAGCTACTCAAGAGGATTGGATTCGAGTAGTTCAACAGAATAAATTTGATTATCAACTATGAAAAACCTTGAAATCAAGAGCGGTAGAATTTTACAAAGAGACAGATGCGATTATATGTTCTCTCTCAATCGGGAGCTATCTCTCACGCCTATTGCTTCCAAACTCACTGTAAGGGCTTCAGCATTCGAATATTAATCGCTGGTGTTTCCACATAGATAGTTCACTAATGTCAATTATCGCTGCTTTGCCATCGGTGCGTCATCGATAATGTGGGACCGACCTGATGACGCATCACACCTTCCATCATCCAATTTTTTTCTTGTCACAATTTTCCAAAAGCAATATTTCGAGTTGCATTTATCATTGCCGTCTGTGCAGTTGGTTATTGACCTTCCCATGCGCTAAAATACACAATTTGCTTTTATTACCAAGTTATATCGTGCTATCTTGCATAACTAAATCGCTACATTTCACACTTCCAGTTGCTCTCTTTTGCTTTTCAGTCATACTTCTATGGAACATTTCCTCTTTCTTTGGTTGTGGCGTAATTCGGAAAATGTGCAGTCTGTTTCCCAGAAGGCTATTGAAGTGTATCCCTCCTTTTTGTCCTATTAATTTCTTCACTGCCTTTTACCTCTTAAATTTTCATGAGTCCTTAATATTCTCCAAGTATTTGTTTCCCGCATCTCCCCAGAGTATTTTTCCCTTCAGTTTCTTAACTCTTCATGAGTCCTAAATATTCCCCAATAGTTTGTTTCCCGTATCCTCCCAGATATTGTTCCTTTAGTTTTTTTCCATTGTGTTCCTCAAGAATTCATTTAGTCCCACAGTGAGCCTTGAGCATTCTATTCTCCAGTATCTTCCACATTGTCATTTAGAGAGATATACCCTACTCCGCTCTTCTAAATTCGCTCTCATTTTTCTTACAATCCGTCCGTCGCTTATCGCATAATGCGCGTTTCAAAATCCCAAGTCGAAAATCTATCAGTGATTTTTTATTCTGCACTACACGCGATTCAATCTTGAGTCACTGTTGAGAAAAATTGTCGAGTTTCTTTGAACTGAGGAATAGGTAGGAATAGGTAGGTACATATTCATTCCTGGAGGCACGGGTCGTTTTTGTGTCGAGCAAATTCTATGAAATATAATATTCTATCCCTAAAATGTCTAACTTTTTGTTCTATTTCTTTAAACAAGTCAAATAATAATGTGTAGTTATTTTCAATCGGTGAGTCAAATAAGTAGTCGTGTGAATGTAAATCCTTCCCCTAGCAATATCGGTTAATTTTCGCCACTTTCTGATGTGCATAGAGTTACTATGCTTATTTTTGTTATGATATTCATCTTAGTTCTATCTAATCTGATTTTGATAACTCTGTTGAGATTTTATCACGAACACTTCAAATACATTTCACCTCTTAAAATAGTTTTGGCAGTCTTTGTCATTTGTTCAGGTAATCCCAGGAAGGCTGTCGACAAGTTTTCACTTTAATTATTGCTAACTAAATATTTAGGTTTCTTCATCCAAGGAGCCAGTTATCTTAATATAATGAATTTAAATTTAAAACCAACATAAAACTATTAGTTCTGGAGAGTCTTACACTTCTAATATTTTCGGAAATTTTCTTCAAATGCCATTGTTTTCATTTTTTACTCATCTTTCCATTCTGTATCTGATTTTTCTCCTTCCATCTTCACATATTGCATTTTGATTGCGTGTTTCTATTTTCAAGAACCATATCGTTCCCCTGTCACTCCTTTTTCCTGAAATTTGTTCTTGCAATTGCCGTTATGCTCAAAATTATAAGTTCGTTTTCTTAAATTTACCTTATCTCTCTCACTGTCATTCTCCTTCACAGATATAAATTTATTCACTCACAAGTTCTGGCGGGCCTTGTTATCTGTTGTGTTTTTTTCACCTCCCTGAGGGTTGTACTAGCTTGTTACCCACCTGAGTTTCGCAAGCGTCAGCTACCCTTCTTCTGTTCCCAGGTGTTCTTGGGCGACGAGGCACAAAATGATGCTATTACTTCCACGTAAGGGTTCAAAAAATGAATACGCGCATGCTATCTGCGAGTGGTTATGAATTTTTCGTGGTTCTGATCGTGCAACGGTAAGCTATTCTCCAGTTCAGAAAAATGCCGAGATGGCATTCTTGCATAGAACGAGAGAGAGGGCCAAAGAGCCTCTTTCCGGACGCTTCAAACGTGGGTGCCTACGCTCGTCGAATCCATTTATACATATACATTTCGTTCAACTCTGCTTGTAACAGGGGAGGGAAGGTTTGGCAGGGAGGACTACCCTGCCAAACTGAGTGGACATCGCTCAACAGGGGGAAGCAAAGAGAGGGATAGGAGATTGTTTTTGGGCAAGGGTCTGAAAGTGTTCGCGTGGGAAAAGGGGGAAGGAAGGAGCAAAAGGGTCTCCCTTTTGCTTCGGCGACGCGCGAGACGGCGACGCCTGCGACGCCCGTCCACTGCACCTCCTCTCTCCCTCCCTCCCTCTATCCCTTTCGAAACCCTCTCATAAGGCATTTGGCATCACGAAGGGAGAAGCCTGAAGGCCGTTTTTAACAACTCTTATTTCAGAACTGAGTGTCAAACTCAATTCAGCGTGCTGAAAATTGGATAAATTAGAATAGAAAGTATTTATTTATATTCCAGGACTTGCACATCCTATAGAAAAAGGTAGATATCATTAATTTTGGACGTTTGCACATCGATATATTCGTTCAATTGTTTCAAGAGATTCAAGAGCACAATCAACGTGAACATAAAGTAATAATTTTTACATTTATAACTCTTTGAATGGCAACAAATGATAAAGTTAATCTTACATGATATTATTAAGAAATTTATTCCAGCCAATTATCAAACCGAGGAATTACAAAATCATATGTAAACCGAAAAAATTATAAAAACACACAATAGGTACTTTTGCTTCTTACATGTTAAATAAAATACTTAGTTATATTTGTCGGAACGCCGACTAACCCGCGGGGCACAAACTCCTCCTCCCCTACCATTAGCCGCGGAGCACGTTGCGGCGGAGCACGTTGCGGCGGAGCACTATCATATGGCCCCTTCTTCCCAACTTCATTATATCGGAATGTACATCTTGGTGCCGTGGAGTCAGCAGGAAACGCCGCGCAATGATGTCATAGCGCATGCGTCCGAATGGAAGCCAGGGCTCCTGATAAGAAGGTTGGTCCAGAAAATCGTGGGAAGATGGCGAGAACCACGACGATGACCACCCCTTTCTTACCCCACCCCTACCCTTCCTTAACATATAGAAGGGAAGACGTTCTTGCCTGGAGGCAGTCGGCACGGTTATCTAGAGTGCCCACTCGGTGTGCGTACGCTTCGGCTGGGTTATCGGAAGGTGACCACGCACTCCGTTTCGCCGACTCCC
This sequence comes from Pyrrhosoma nymphula, assembly GCA_963573305.1. Taxonomy (NCBI): domain Eukaryota; kingdom Metazoa; phylum Arthropoda; class Insecta; order Odonata; family Coenagrionidae; genus Pyrrhosoma; species Pyrrhosoma nymphula. Next base: position 62,900,841 of record OY754330.1, on the reverse strand, counting down.
GGGCTTGGTTACCGCAAGGTGACCGGCGATGAGCGTGCATTCGGGACGGTTGTGCTAGGCGTGACCACGCTAATCGTTTCGCCGAGATTCTTCGCTGCCCTAAGCCCTCTTCCAGTTACCCGGAATCCCCACAGACCGGCGATGAGCATGCCTTTTGGATGGTTATGCGAGACGTGATCCCGCTCATCGTTCACCGAAATTCATCGCTGCCCAAAGCCCCCTTCCTGTCACCCGGAATCCACCCACCTGCACAAGTTCCTTCCCAGATCTGAGTTCACCCAGGCGTTTGTAAGTGCAAGTAACCTATCTATACCAGTCAAGTCATAATGGAAAAGCCATGAATGTATTAATTAAAATTGACACTGTCTTATTTCTGACTCGGCCTTGTTATTTTAGTGCATAGATAATACCCACTATGTCGTCGACCCCAGAGACAATTGCTCACTGTAGTTTCTGAAAACCGGCTATAATTACGGCACATTTTCTTTTATTTATAAAAATAGACATGGTTTCGACAATTAACACCGCCTATGGTTTCGGCACCTTGATAATGGCATATATCTCATATGGTCAGTGTTTGGAAATTTGAAGTGTGAAATAGAGTCAAGTCTTTCATTTAATATGTTTTAAACTATTCAAATTATTACAATATTTGTCGATGAATATCTGTTACTAATACCACTTTTATTTAAATCAAGCGACCCGGGTTTCAGTGAATAATCACCATCATCAGGCATTAATTGAGATCTGTTTATCAATTTATTTTTTTCAATATATTTAAGTGGTATTAGTAACAGATATTCATCGACAAACATAATGCAATACCACAAAGTTAATTATAAATTAGTGAATTTTGTATTATAATATTATCAATTATTGAATGCTAATGTTTTTAAAACGTTTTCTAGTGGGTGCGTTTGTCAAACTTTCAGGAATTGAGTTCTCATCTTGCATATGATAACATGCAATGACTCATTTTTAAGTGGTATCTCGGTGGCATGGTATGATAATTAGTCTACCAGAATTTCGAGTTCCGATACTTTTACTTTACCTGCTAAGTTATTTCACCATAAAAGATACACTGGTGTTTAAGTTTTTAGAAACTTTTGCATAAACATTTACAGCTGATACTCTCTTCGTTTTTCAACTTTCCGCCATTTTCTCGGATGAACCGGTTCAAAAGATCCAACTCACTGCTCCGATGCCTGACCTACGGATGCGCAGAAGCTATTGTATTTACTTACATTATTCATGCATACGTAATTTACGCTTTAGCTATTATAAAAAACTCCTTGCCTTTCAATGCTCTTCGATCAACTCTAAGGAAGCTTCCCAGATCCAAGAACACGTTTAGCAAGTACTGGAAAACTCACCACTTACGATATCACCCCGCTTCACGATAAAAACAATTATTATTTGATTTTAGCTCCGCCACCGGTATTTACTTTGAAACTCTTTGCTCACGTATGACTGGTAGTTTAATCCGAGGCTCGGATAAAAATAAGCATCGTACTTATTTATATAATGAAAAGTAAAGAAAACTTTGTAATTCCACATAAATATTTAATGTACGACCTAGGTTTCGACGTGACACGTCATCATCTGGTATGATGATGACGTGGCAGATGGTCCACCAGATGATGACGTGCCACGTCGAAACCTAGGTCGTACATTAAATATTTATGTGGAATTACAAAGTTTTCTTTACTTTTCACTATGTTAAGTCGATTCCATGAAGTCACGCCCGAGCCAAGAATTGTACTTATTTATTTTCAGTCCTAAAAATTGAATTCAAAGCATTTATCGAATTTGATCGAGCCTTTTATACGATACGAATTTGAGTAAGCTGATTTTGGTTTGATATTCAGTACTGAATAAGTTTCGACTACAACAGCCTTAAGACGCAGCAAAATGACAAAATAATTACTTTAATTCTGAGTAAATATCAGGTATTTATGGATTCAAAAGAACTTTTTTATTCCCTAAAAGTACCTCTGATGCCACTTACAGGGGAATAAAATTTAATTGAAAGAGTTTTTTCGGAATTTGCCTGATTTTCAGTAAATTTTCAACATTCAGCTGCATGCAGGCAGAAGAGAACATATATTTTGATTCCGATGAAATTTTCCATGGTTAATTTTTAATAAATTACCGTGTGAAAGTATAGGGCTGACAACATCATGGCTCACATGACCGTATTAGCTGTGGGAAACAAATGACAGCTATGCGTGGGTGACGGAATGAACACATACCTGAGTCATTCGAACTATTAATTCAAATTTTTACAGTTAATACTAAAGTGAGCGTTCAAATTTAGCATCTTAAATTTTCGTATTTTGTAACGTCTTGTGCTTCCTCCGTCTCAACAATTTTGTTTCGGGAATACTATTCCTCAACAGAACAGAGCAAATGTGTGGGTGATGTATTCGTGCTGAATTGCAAAACAGAACAAATTTGCTTAGCTATATGGTGATTTCTGTACGTTTAATCAAAAGTACGGTCCTCCTAGCGTACCTGTAACATTGGGAGAAACATATGATCTCCGAAAATATATTAGCCACAAGCTTTCGGAAAACTGGATGAAGAGCTGGAAAATATCTCCTTCTTCTTCAGTTTTATGTGGTTCGGAAGTTGGCTATCGTCATGGCGATGTCTGATTAGCTTGATGCAGGTCGGAATATTTCAGCCGATGCTGTTTGATACCACTTTCGATGAATGGCAAGCCAGGAAATTCTTCTTCTACCAGGGCTTTGTCTTCCTTCAATCTTCCTTTGGAGAGGTAACTGAAGAAGTTGATAGATTTCTTCTTGTCTCATTATAAGTTCGAAATATTGTAACTTACGTTGTTTTATCGTCCACATTATTTCGGGTTGATAACCCATTCTGTGGGTTCTCTTCATTCGTCACAAGATCCCACAAAAACCTACCTGAGTGTATAAATTTTAGGAGGATTTATTTCCACAAAATATCTTTGTTGCCGAAAGGCTTACTCACTCAAATTGGATTTTATTCGTCAACGAGAAGCCTCGGGTGCGTCTTGGATCGACCGTGATGTCAGGAATGTGATTCGGGACTGTGGCCTCGAGACACTCTGTGAGACCCTTATGAATGGCCTCATGGTATCGAATGCATTTGATGTACAGAGTTTCAGGGTGCCCTAGCTCTTGGGGAGGGAAATACATTTTGGCTCGGACGCAAACGGAAAGGGTGGTGAAGCATCTGACTTTCTGTTTAGGGGGAGGCACAGACCCCTTTATAGCATAACAGAGGGGGTGAGGGAGGGGCGGGCTTCCGAGCCATCGCTCCAGTAACTCTCATTACGAGATTGCTTCACCAAACTTTGGGTCGAGTAGTGGGGAGGAAGAGTATGGCTTGGTTTGAAGGGGGAGAGGGAGGTTAGTGTTTGGAAGGAACGAGAGGGTTTTGTTGGGGGTTATGGGTATGGGGAGAGGGAGTAGAGGGGGGGACGTGACGGGGTATTGATTGCACTGGGGGAGGGAAGGGGAGTAAGAGTTAGGGGCTGGGGGTAGGGGTGTCTAAGTCATGAAGGGGGTTTAGGGTAGTGCGGGTTTGAAAGTGTTCTTGGGAGTGAGATCTGCAGGAAGTGTTTCTTTTTCTCCCTCTAGGGGCAAGCAAGGGGAGTCAGAAGTAAATGCTTGGAATGGGGAAAGACCCCACGGCTCAAATCTTGAATCTTTCGTTTACGCCTCCGTAAGGGAAGATTTTTGTTGTCAGAATGACGGCACTGGTCTCGATACTTATTGGTGAACTAAGGAGGAGTGGATACTTTTTAAAATGCAAATGAAAATTCAGCATGATACAAAAATCATTTCGCAAAGGAGTCATGTGTAGAGGTCGTGGATAGTGATGCGATTTAGGCGGACGGCGGGACCCTGGCGGGAAAACGGCGCTCCCTGCTCTGCAGCCCACCGAGGAAGCCGTAAGACATCCCCCTCGGTTATTGCGATTTAAAAAATTCTATGAAATCTGTATTCTAGATAGATGACCAAATTCAAAGGTATATATTCAATTGCAGGACTCATACGCTAATTTTTTTATCACTTCCCATTACCGAATACTGTTCCGTTGAAAATGGTCTATTTTTGTTAAGTTTGCAACTTTTTTCTTTTCTATATAATCTGTATCAAATTTCCCAACAAATTTTTTTCCCCCCATTGCTCAATTTTTCAGCGCATAATGGTGAAAACAGAATTTTTTAAATCTATAATTGTACAACCGTAGCAATGAAAACCCCAGTGGTCAGAAAATACCTTTTATGGCGTTATATCTAACCCCTTAAGCGCCATTTTTTTATGTTAAAGGTTTTAGACCCTATCTTGTGGAATTATTACTAATTTAAAAGTAAAACCTTAGTATTTCCACTGGATTATTTCATTATGTCAAACCCTGATGCAACACCTATGCGTCATTTTCAAGTCAAAACCGGTTAAGAATATTCTGTCCTTAAATGACGCTTAGACGTCGAAACCACGATCGCAACAATGAAATTATCCCATGGCTTTGCCAATTTACTTTTAAAATGTTAATATATAGGGGCTGGAAATAGTTGTTTCTTAAGGAAAAATTTTTACGAATATTATCTTCCGTTTGTGTAACGAACAGCATTGAGCATTCGTTTACCTTTCAACGAAAGGTATTTTCCTCAAGCTTTTTTCAACCGTCACTCCATTTTTACTATATTTTGTAGGTTACTGAGCTCACCTTTACCAACCTAACTTTGGAGAAAGAGATGGAAAACAGCCAATGCTAAAAAAATACTGTAAACCCGTGAAGTGGATCTTGCGCTGCCCGCCATATTGCAGAAGCATTCCCTCTCGTATTCAAACCTTTGTGAAGATATTGTTCTCCCCGCCACCCCAGAGTTCGCTGACCAACTATTGGAATGAAATTAAGGAAGATTTTTCGGCATTGGATCACGATAGTTATCTATGCACGATCTGTAAATTGCCTTGGTTTCTCAAATTTGTTTATTACAGTTGAAAATTGTTACATAGATTTTATCCTTGCCAACAGAAACGTAATTTGTCGTGAACCGAAAGATTCAAGAACCGGGTCTCAAGGGTGAAGTCATGAAGGGGAGTTGGTTGGGTGTTATGGGAGGGGAGGGCGAAATCAGCTGGAAGGGTTTCTTCTCTCTCTAGGGGTAGGCGCGGGTAGTCAGTCGTAAAAGCTTGGGATTCGGAAAGAACCTGGCTGGCTAGACTCGTCGGTTGGGACGTTGAAGGATACGGCAACGCTCTCTACATCAAGAGTGGCAATACGATACGGCACGATGATATTCCGTTTTCCGTACCACCAAAAATAATCGCTTTCTTGTTCCGTAGCGCACTATTGAGCAACAAATATTTATTTAAAAAATATACTTTCGAAATAAGTATTTCATAAGAGTAGGCTAAAAGCAGTGGGAATGGGGAACTTGAGAAGTGTTAGCGGTAAGAGTAGGATGGAGAGGTTTAGGAATGAGTGGGCGATGAAAGAATATCGGTTGTACGCTCCAGTGATGGACGTATATGAAAGGAATGGGCATCGTTGGTTTGGCCATGTCGAGATAATGGAAGAAATTGGAATAACGAAACATATTTGGGAGTGGAGTGAATGGTGTGGGAGGAAGGGGTAGACCGTGAAAGTCATTGGTGAATGTGAAGAAAGAAATTCTAAAGAGGAGGAATATTAGAAGTCTTAATTGAAGGAAAGCGTGTATGAAGATAAGTTTAAGAGAAGTGAAAGAGGAATGGTAGAATAGGGCGTTTTGAAGGAAATTATTTAAGGAGACCCAGTCTTCTAGGCCTGACAGCAGTAACTAAGTTCTTTGACTTTGTCTACCCCGAAAGGGAATGGCACGGTAGGTAAGTATGTATTTATGTAAAATATATTTTATTTCGCGTCTTACAATAAGGATAGGGCTTCAAAACAAAACCAACGGCCGATGAAGACCGATCAAATACATCAAGTATTAACAAATGTGTGACTTGAATGACAGCAATAATTATTTAGCTAAGGATAAATATCCGGATATGGGAAGGAAAAAGTGAAGCCTTGCCTGAAAAAGAACACGAGACCATGTACTCGTAGTCAGCTTTTTCCAACTAATCCATAGTTCGAAGAAAGAGCCATGTAGTATCAGTGGATTTTTTTATTTATGAGGCGAAAAATGAACAAAACATCTGTCCATATTTTCACTTTGTATGCAAAAAGCTACCAGGTATCATGCCCTCACAATGAATTCCTAAAACAACACAACCGACACATATGTGGATTCAGGGGCTCCTACTAGTTTAGGAGGCTCAAGTCTATTAAGTCATGCAATCTATAAATTCTCTACGACTATAAATTCTCTACGACTCTCTACTACGGTCTACTTCGCCCGATGCGGTACGTATGACGTTCGGCCCGTTGGTAGAAAAACAGGTTTAGGGTCGCGCAGGAACGGAACTGGTAGGAGTTAAGATAGGGGGAAGGTACGGGGCTCGGGGATTTGGTGCCTCCTTATGGATGCAGGGGGGCGGGGAGATGCTGGGGAGGCGCAGTTTGCGTAGAAAGCGGTGATTCAGTGAGCGTGGCTCTCGCGTTGTGGGTTGAGACTTTTGGCCTGGGCGGAGGGGGATTGTCCCAGTATGCATGCGTCGAGACCTTCCTTCTTGGAAATGGATGCGAAGTTTGGCTATGATGATGTAATAGAACCTATAATGATGGCCGGACGATAACGGCACCAACAACGGGCGATGAGTGGGCCTTGCCAAAGTCTAACTTTTCCGTCACGCCACGCCAACGACAGCCAATCAGAGGAGAGATTTTTTCAACATGCATAAAATTCCCTTTCCAGATTGTCTATCTTACTTTAATACTAAAGAGCGAAACATAATTAATATTCTTGAAGTAATATTTTCAGTTTTTTCGAATTAATTATATTTTTATCACAAAATATGGAAATAAACAACTATTTCCCAACCTTTTAGAACTTTGGTTGCAAAAACGGTCAACAATTGGTGCTGCTGATACTACCTTCAATCGTAATACAGACCTCTTTGACGGGATGACGACAGAAAACTGAACGCCACCGGCCGTTTCCGTCAAGTTTTGTCGATCGTTATCCCACTCTTTAAGGGCGGGATTATGAACGACGTTTCCAGACGTCACGGAAACGGACGGGGGCGTTCGCGAAGCTAAGTGATTGTTTTGTAGTGAAACCTATCGCTATGGCCGGACGCCTTTATGTCATTTATATTTTGATGATGAAGTATGAAAATAGACCGCTACTTCGCAACCATTTTGAACTTCGTTTGCAAAGACAGTCAACGATGGGCACTGATACTCCCGTCTAACGTAATACAGAAAGATAACGGAAAACTGAACACCACCGTCCGTTTCCGTCACGTCATAAAACATCGTTATCCCACCCTTGAAGCCTTACCCCTGCCTTGAATGCGTGTGTGGAATTCGTCGAAGGTTGTTTCGGGGGATGAAATCAGGGAGACTCGTAAGGAGAAACCCGCGTCAGGATCTCGTCTCAGGTTGACGACTTCGAAGATGATCTTCTCTGGCTCCTCGTCGGAGTTGACGAGAGCATCAGTCAGCCTCGGGAAGTGTGACGGTAACGCTTTTTGTCTTTTGGCGATTGGGTTTGAGGCAGCAGGGTCGGCTTGCGAAGGTGAAAAGGTATCTCTCACGATCACTTGTAAACATCTATGTTTCTACATCTTTATAGCAAGTGTAGGGCATAGCCTTGTTTCTTTGCGAAACCAGGGCTTGAAAAAGTAAAGAAGATAAATCTATATTTACATAGAATCCTGAAATACGATTCGTGATCGATGTAGCAGGGGGCGAACTTTACCTAGAATTTTCCAACATTATAAGCTGAAAGTTATGCTTTAGTAACTGTGGGTGTTAGATGAGCCGAGGTTTCTCAATTGGAAGTGAGTTGGTACTGTTTCTTTCGTTATGACTGGTATATGCTTCACCGAAACATGCACTACACCATATGCCGCATTATTTTTAGGAATTTTCAGTGTTTAGAGATAGTGCAAATACATCTACATTTACATTGCACCCTGCAAGCCACCTCAAGGGTGTGTGGCAGAAAGCGAGTTTTCACCAACATGTACTACATTATATCCTACAAAAATCGATGAAATTACGACCAGTAATGCTTTAATGAAAACTTGCAAACACCTGTCAGGAAGGTAATGTTCATCAACATGCACTTCACCATTTAATAAAAATGCTATAGAAACTGTGAGTATTAACGTATTTTGCAACTACATGAAATTACAAAGATACAAGAGTTGTACACGAGGCATACGAGACGTAATGACGTAGATTTCATTCCTATGGCCTTACCCCCTCGGAGTACATATACAAGTCTCCTGCACTATATCCTCCCTCCCAGTTTGCGGGAAAAAATGTAAGAGATACCAGATGCCAAAGAAGAGGGCGTACAGAGCTGTCGTTTCTGCAACCCTCTCTGTTTCTCTCGTTGTCCCCTTGGGATTCCCGGCGCGACACTCCAAGGATATTCGGCCAGCGCGCCATAAACTCTTCTCCCCCAATCCACCTGCTCCCCTCTTGCACCCCCCGCGATAAAATATTGGCGTTCTCCCTGCTCATCCCTGTCCCCACCTTAATTTTCGCCTCTCCTCGTTTAGCTGTGTACGAACACTGCCGTTAGTAGATGTAAACATTTGCGCTCCGAACATTCTTGATAAGTGTTCAAGAATTGAGAAATTTAATGCTTAATCCTCTTCGTACCACGAATATACAGATATCGGCTCATGTATTTTGTATTAAAGAAATTTTTATAACTATCTTATATGGGTTTTTTGAGTTACTGTCATGAAAAATGGGAATATTGTTAGTGATGAAAATATATAAAATGGTAAAAGTTGGTTAAAGTAATATGGTTGTTTAAACAGATAAATATTTTACGAGAGAACAGCCAATTTCTGTTATTTTCTGAGAGGTATTTTTTACAAATTTGGCCTCGGTATTTAAGTTAGATTCTACTGAAAATATATATTGAATGTTTCGAGCTTAACGAGATGGAAATCTTGCATCGTAGAAATGAAAAGTATTTCAGGGAGTACCAAGAGAGTTAATTTGGAGCCGAAAGGAAATTAAAAAAAAATGTAAAATCGATTCCTTAACGACCTTCTCTGTGTGCTTCCCAGTAAAAGCTACCTATGCGCTTTCCCTTAGCTCTCTTCTGCTGCTATTATACGCAGCGCAACAACGCAATTGCTTTCCATTCGTTTCAGACCTTGCGCACTATAGGTATCGCACTTCGATTTAGAAGAATTGTTAATGTGTGCTGGAATGTTTTTGAGAAGAAAATAACTTCGATCATCGCATAAGTGATTGTTGCTTTTTTTCTGATTTTCAACAAAACTGTTCAGCTTAGTTTTTAATTACTCACTGATAAAGAGCACTTTTTATCATTAGCATCTAAAAGCATTTAAATTGAAGCTTATCCATTTAAGAGTGCAGTTTGAACGAATTCGTTGACTTTTTGCAAAAACAATATGGCCGTTACTATGGTGTACACACATAATCAACACATAATGGTGCTATCTACCGGCAGAATATCGAACATTTCGCCTGCGTAAATATCGCTCTATTCACACTTCTCAGATGTGCGCTGATGTGTTCCGATCTGCGACAATTTTAACACCTTGAATGGAAAGCTCTCTCTGATTAATGTTTGCTATATTTTTGTGACAATGTTAACAATTTTCGCATTGTTTCCCTTGTAACGTTTAATCATTAAGCACAGGAAGTGATTTAACATCATTGTGGAGAATAGAGTCGCGAAAAATTTATTGACCTATTTGATTGCAAATTCCAATCTTTTAAAAACCTCTGCATGGATCGCAACAGGCTTATTTTTTGTTTGTTTGTTGAAATAATAGCTCCACTTCAGAAGCGTGAAAGTAAAGAGTATATGCAATTGCTTGATGACACCTAATGCGAGGCCAGTCGGTACTATCGTTTTGTAGCTGAACTGTTGGTCTTATTATAGACCCTGATAATCAGTCAGAAATCAGATATTGAATATATGAATATAAACAGTGGTAGCTTTTCATTCTCGGCTGTTTTTGGCTTGGAGAAGTATGAGCATCTAGTGGTTTAATTATTCGCCATCGTATTAGCTAGCAGCGTTTTGTTCGCCAAATTAGGTGCAAGTTACTATATAATAATTTATTACAGCGAGGAAACTTTTACAAACGACATTTTTGTGTGATTTGTAAAAGTTTCCTCGCTGTAATAAATTGTTGTGATGGAATACCACAAAGTTTCTGAAGACTACGTTTTATTCTTACTATATAATGAAATTACTCTTGTATTCAAGCTTTAACTTTTTAAAATGGAAAGAATTTGTTTTTTAAATGCCCCCCATGTGCATTTATTTCATCAAAACTTTTGATCATCACTCCATTCCATCCTTCATTCCTTTTACTTAGTATAAGACACTGTCTCCGGCGTTACTTTGTGGAACTCCTTCATCTTTTTTTTTTAATAATAATAAACACTTGGTTGTTATTCCACACTTTATTGGAAACAAAACGACCCGGGTTTCAGCATGTCATTACTTAGTGACGGGCAGGTTGGGCGGAGGGTATTTTTATTGTTGGTGATTGAAAAATGGGAAAACATTTGTGATAAATTATCTTAAATATGACCCTGCATACAAATCCTATATTTTTTTATTTTTTTTTCGTGTGAAATAAAATGAGAAATTTCTTTCCAGAATGATAAACGTTTTCTTTTTCTCCACGCTCCCATCGTCAATTCCCTACCACGTTCCCCTCCACCTTGCTCCGGTTCTTGTTTCCCGGGATAGAGCCCGCCACGTCCTCCGTAGGTCCCCATGGGGATAGGGGAAGCTTATACCCTTCCATGTATTTCGTTCTTCACATTTTATTTCAAGGCTTTTTCTTTTTCCCACGAAGGAGGCTCAAGTTGCTAGGGCCCGTCTGCCGCCCGAATACAACCTAAAAATTCAAATGAAGCAAAATAATGGTATCTTTGCTGTTGTAGCGCCCACACTTATTTTATTTCTAGCTTAGTTTAGAGTAGATAGTAGAACAAAGGGCACGAAGAGCTCTGAAGAAATTTTTTCCGTAGAGTCCTGAATTTGCGTTCGCGCTTGTTTTACTAATTTAAAAACCGAATGGAATGCTTTTTGGGGTAAAACGCTATCACTAGGTACTTAATTTTGCATCTTCATAGAGCCTTCAAGCCACCTCACCAAGCATGAACTGCATTACAAGCTACTGAGGTTTTATAGAGTTAGATTTTAGTTTGTATAGATTTTCTTGGATAAAGAAAGTGTCAGTAAGTGGTCATAGTAGTAGGAGGGCACAAGCTGGAGCAAGTAGATCAATTCCATTACTAGGGTAGTGCGTTGGAGGAAAATAGGTATGATAGCAACGGCATTAAATGGAGAATTGCGCTTGTGAAAGAGCGTTTAGCAATAGGAGGGAGCTGATTCCGGGGACCTTGTTTAAGAATGTAAAGAAATTGTTGGCGAATAGTTTAGTATGCAGTGTAGCGTTGTATGGCGCAGAAAAGTGAACTGAGATAAGAGGGCGGAAATTGGCTGCAGGCGTTTGATTAATGGGTGTGGATGGGGACGGAGGAAGTGCGGTGGACGGAGAGGCAGACGAACGAGGAAGTGCTTGGTATGGTCAGTGAGGAGAGGAAAATTCTGGATGAGATTAGGAGGAGGAAAAGTTGGTGTTTGCAGGGAGTGACGAGGGACGAAGGGATGCTAAATACCATGATGTAGGAGAGGATGTTGGGTAAGCGGGGAAGGGAAGGAAGATAATGGGATTTTTGGACAACATTAAGCGAGTTAGGACGTATGGTGAGATAAAGAAATAAACAGTGTAATAAGATCGGGGCTTGCGCCAGTATAAGCTTATAGGTTAATTACTCTCTTCTATGCAAGCCTATTTCTTAACCGGTAGATCAACCAATTAATAATTGTAGTTTACGTTTATAAATGGTTGATCAAATTGATAATAAATAGTGGTATTAGAGTTTGGAAACTGAAAGCAGGCATGAGACACTATAGCTCCTCCGTTCGTCAGTCTTAATTCTTTTATGTTTATGACCTTATCGGGTGTAGTGCCTTGTAATTTTGCAATTTTGTTTTACGCTATCCGAAAAAAGGTCGAGGGCATAATGTGTACAATCACAGTACTGCACTGTTCTAGGGGATCGGTTTGACGCAATGGCTAAAGTGCCGACTTCATCTTCTGAGGACCCGTGAACAACAGTGGCGGAGGTGCTTCAGTGAAATCCCGAACCCTAATTTCGTGCTATGTGGAAATTACTTCAAGTACAGTACTTTTGGAGTCAGGTGGGACGTAAAACTGTAAATCGCATGTTACCTTTCGTTAAAAGGCTGACGCCGGGTTTCTCTCCGTCCTTTCTCAATTTCCCGAGAAATGTTTAGCTTATAAACCTACCCACCTACGCACATTGCCACAAAATACATCAGTTTTCGGTCGCCTCTACTAAGAACCAACCAATCTATTCTGTTCGATCTTCATATACCAATTATTGGTTTTTACCGTTATAACTTCTGTGTCCTCGTGTGCTTAAACAGCGATCGGCAACCTATGGCACACGTTCTGCCAGTTGGCACGTAAGAGGTTTGTCGGCGGCATGCCAAAAAAAACGGCTATTAAATTAATTTTTGGCCTTCTTATTTATAAAACCTTAACTATAAAGGTCAACACTCAAGGGTGGTACGCACCTATTTTCTAATTAATATTTTATGTAAAACGTGGCACGCATACTCATATATTAATAACAACCACGCCTATTATCAGTGCGAATTTAGGAAAATACAGTCGAATTTTGAGAATACCGGGACTAGCCACAGTATTACCTTTACGGGGTCGCCCAATTCTGAAATTTAAAGGGGAGGAGGATGACTCGGTAGCTTAACTGGCTAAAGCACGTGGTGCGATATCGAAGGATCAGGGTTCGAGTCCCGGTCTAGGCGAATGATTTTTCCTCCATGTAATTTCGATAATACACTCCATTCTTACAGCCAACACTGTTAAGACAACACAAATAACCATGCCCGGGATGGTGAAAAATCCACCCTGGCGGGATTCAAACCCGCAGCCTCAGTATTGGCAGGCGAGGATTTCATCCCACCGCCACCGAGGCCGGCATATCGGTTAATGGCCGCTATACTGGAGTATCACAAATTTCAGTGATGCTTTAAACGCTTTGGAATCGACTTAATTAAGGAAGGGAAAACCAGACATTGTTTCGGCCCCCCATTTCTGAACTAAAAACTTTTGGAGTCGTGTGTAATCGCAATGTGCGTGTAAGGTTTCTGGACCCTCGTAGAAACAAGTTTCACCGGAAGTGTACCACTTGTGAAATGTTGTCGCCGAGTTTCAAAGGGAAGTTTCACAGCGACGAGTGGTCCGTGAGGAGTCTCTGGTTAGATGTGGTCGTGGTGTCCCTCCCTGATTGAAATTTTACCCCTTCCATCCAGCTCCACCCTGTGTCTCGGTAGCTTCCTAAAACCAATTTTCCCTTTATTTCTGGCTAACACGAATACATAAATTTCTCCTTGAAATACCATGCTATGGGAAATAACATTAAAATATACAGACCAAGAGTAAACCTATACAATATTTTACATCATTTCTCTTTGAAAGACTCAGTGAAATAGCTGACATAATTGACTCAGTTAAGTTTGTAGAGAATAAAACTGGTTTATATCCTAGACATCAAAGAAGAAGGTTTAATAATAATTCAATAGAATTTGGCGGTACGTTGTGGAACGAGGTGATATCAATCATTTTGATAACACAGTACAGTTCCTCTAAGTTTTATTGCGGTCGACCAGTTTCGACGACTGTTTTCGCCTCATTCATCCAGACAGAAGTTGAAACAAAGGGGATAGGCAACACAGAAACTGGACGAACACAATTGTGGGGTGATGATGGAGCAATGGCCGATTTCAAGTTAAAAATACTCTAATAGACCGGGAATTGAATTCGGACCTTCCGATATCGTGTCTCACCGGATGCACAGACCTCCATGTTATCTAGCCGTCTAAGAATCTCTGGAATCGGTGGGGATTTATATGAACAAACAACCCCAGGAGTAGCTCGGAGATTATACCGAGATATGGCAGTAGGGCAATGTTTCACCCACCGGCATAGATGGATCGACGAACAAAAGAGGAAATGAAAGATTGAAACAGGAACACAGAGTGGCAAAGGAACTGAACAGACGTTTCGGGGCACGTAGAGCCCAAGACGAAAATGAGCAATGTCGGCCATACAACCATTCATTCATTTACTCAGACCGCTTAGAGGCGTAAATATATAAATATATAACACCGTGTGTCCACTTTCGTAAAAATGTGTAAATAATTATCTTTTCCAGTAATCGTTTATAAACACAGATATATGAAAATAATTTCAAAAGCTGAATTTAGCGTGTCAAAAACCATTTAAGGAACAACCATTTCATTCGGCAACCACGTTAAAATAACGGCGATATTACTCTTGGTTAGCCTTTTTTGATTTGGCGTCAGTGTGCGCTTGAAAGAAGGAACTGAGGGAATCGTGCCCGGCGTTTTCTTTTAGGGTGGAACGTTCGAGGGAGAATGAGGGGATTTCCACCCTCTCATTGGAACCCTCGTATCACGTGGGAATAGTTTTACTAGTGGGGCAGGGGCTGCATTACAAACCCCAAATTAAAATTCCGGGGTAGTTTTCGCCCGAGAGGACCATCGGGAGAATGGATGCCCGAATTCCCTTCACCGCTAAATTGGTAAAATGCTCCCTTCGGTGACAAAATAAAACGGGAAGCGCGGGTAATCGTTTTTTTTTAGGCACCCAGTATTTTCAGACTAACCCTACTGAAATCCATTTCAAATAGCACCTAACTGCCAGCTGTAAGGAGATTTCACATGCAATACGGTGTTCAACCAACATTTTACTAGTACGGAAGGGTCACTGTATTACGGGAACCATATGTTAAAGTTCTGTCACGCTAACTTGAAAAACGATAACTAAATAACAATGCTTTGAATTAGCTGTGATAACTTGCAAATAACTTTTACCAATTAAAGACAAATTAAACGTACATTTAATTATCATCCTACGCATAAATTGAAGGTAGAACAAAAATGAAAATGGAGCATAAATACAACGCTACTTATCATCACAAGTAACTTTAATGGAGACATTGATCATGGCTATTAAGATCCCTTATCGTACGCAGAAAAAATTACACATTAAACCTGGCCGTCCTGCGATCCATTTATCTGATTTTATCCATGATTCCATTGTATTCATTATCAAATGAACCGTTGATAGCTGGAGTGGTGTAAGTAAGATTTTTTTTGCAACATTTTAGTTACGAGTGATGAAGCATTCCTCTACCTGTATTCCGTTTTGGGTATGAGTAGTGTTAGTCTACCTTCAGTATTTTTTCACTGGAGAGCAGAACTGAGGGTTTAATTTAGTATAAACTCCACGTTGAGCCCCATTTTCCAAAAAGCTATATTACTTACACCATTCTTACTCCCTACGGCTCATATGTAAAAAACGGGATGAATGAGCGTAACATGTACACGTGCGATGAGCCGCTTATATTATCACACATGGCCTCGGAAGATTCCGGAACATTTTATGAAAATTTGCTATTCTCAGTGGCGTAATCCATTGGGGAGCCGGTGAGGGAAGGGAATAAAAGAATGGAAACGAGTAGGAGGTATTAGAGAGAGATAGAGGAGGAGAAGATAAGGAAGGGAGACAGACGGA
This sequence comes from Pyrrhosoma nymphula, assembly GCA_963573305.1. NCBI lineage: Eukaryota > Metazoa > Arthropoda > Insecta > Odonata > Coenagrionidae > Pyrrhosoma > Pyrrhosoma nymphula. The sequence goes on along the minus strand of OY754330.1, from coordinate 62,885,017 downwards.
CAGGGAAAGAGGCTGAGGAGGGAAGTATGAGAAAGTGGTACAGGGAAGGAAAAAGGCCGGATACATGACAAAAGTAGATAGAAAAAAAAGGGATAAAGAGGGAGAGAAGGCAATAGGGAGTCAGAAAGAAGAGACAAAAAAAGAAGAACAATGACATAGATATGTGAGAAGGAGAGGGAGAAGACGAAGGAGTGTGAGGAAGAAAAGAAATGGAACAGGAGAGATCAAGAATGCGAAGGGAAGTGAGGATGAGAAGGGGAGAGAGGAAAATAGAATAATAAAAAGAAGATTAATGGAAAAATCAGAAAAAAATGATATAAGGAAATTGAGAATGAGAGGGGAAGCGAGAAATAAAAGGAAAGTAAGAGCACACATGAACGCACACACTTCCAGTATTCCGAGAATTAAAGTTACTACTAGCTAGAGTGCGTCCAAGATAATAGCGCAGTTGACAGAAATGCAGCCAATTTGTAAACAATTCCAATGCCGTTTGGGGAAATGAATCACTAGACTGAAGAATCCATGATGGTGGTATTTGTTTAAATCATACGATCGTGAAAAAATTGTTTACTGTTCATTTATTTCTAAGCCAAATCAGTATATTTCAACTTCGGTATTATCTTGGACGGGCTCTCGACATCCCTATTTCTCTACCCACGGCATTTAGTCCACACTTTTACTTATCCTGGCATAACCAATTTTCGCTATCAAAGATGTTAAGGAGGGGATGGAATAAAACGAGAGAAGAAATGAAGGATAAGAAGAAACGGAGATGGAGAATGATAACTGAGGGCAAGTCAAGACGAAGGAAAATGTGGGAATGACTAGAGGAAAATACAGGAGAGTGTCGAGACGCGTGAGGACGAGGCGACGGGGGGACATGTGACCTTCCACCGACCCTCAGGGTCTAGAATTTCCCTCCTTCCCCGAACCCTGAGGGTATAGAAGCGAGTAAAAGTTAAAAAAAAAAAGAGTGGAACATTTCGCGAAAATTGGGACCGCCATCTCCGAAGGGAGCAGTGGGAGTGGGAAGATGGAGGAAGGGGTGAGCACCAGAACACACAGCCCGTGGCCGGTTTTATTTATTAAGCGACCTTCCCTTCCCACCTCGCCCCGTGTTCCTCGGCCTCACTTACGCGGAACGTGACGTGGCGCTCCTTTGCCCTCGGTCACGTGGCGTGAGGAAAGAGAGAGAGAAGTAAGCGAGCAGGAAAGAAGACAAGAAATAGGGTGGGGGATAAGTGGGGAGTAGGGCCGAACGATATCGAAATCTTAGTCTACATACAATTCTACGAGCCAATGCAGAGACGTGTGGCAGGGGGTGATAGGACACCAATCATAAAAGGGGAGGCAACAGGGAAAAATCTGGGGGAAAGGATAGAGGTGAATTGCATGTTAACGATTCGTATTATGTTTTTGCTACGCTCTGTAATTATTACAACCACTAATGGCTGCGTGGAAAGAAGGAATTTTATCTTATTTTGTAGCTGCTATCAGTTTTAATCGGAAAACCTTCCTACTATTCGCTCGATAAACCCTAGTTTCTTCAATGTGGAGCCGCATATGTTTCGTGTGTGCTTCCCCCTCGCTAGGTCTAAAATTCAAGGTGATTCCCGATTGGATTGGTTGGGAATATGAATATCGCGTATCGCAAATGTGGTGATATGAGTGAGCTGCAAAACACGGATGCTTTGAGTCACTTATTTTTAAAAACTCTCATTAAAAATTAATTTTTTAAATTTCCATCACATCTATTTCAATTATAAAATTATATTTCATTATCCTTAAAGATCCTTTTATGTTAAAAAAAACCATTTTGATTACTTTTTCATAAACTTCAAACGCTAAATGTTATTTTCTGTGTACATGACTAATTTCTATGAACTTGACACACCACTATGTTTCTTGGTCCCCATAAATATCTCCATCGCGATATTAAGTGTCACTATTTAATTTTACTTCTCAAAATTGTATTCAACTTACAAATAGCATATCGCCATCGTGCTTCCATGGCTTATCATGAATATAGAATATTATTACAGTTTACCGAACATATTAACCGAATATGTCATATACTCCGGTCCACGTACGAAACACGGTATGCAAGTGCTTGCATGTTCATTTTTTAATATTCCTTGCCAGATTTTCCGTTGGTGGCAATGGAATATCATTGACAGAAATTCGCATCCAAGTCCTACACCTCATGGTACTATATTTTGTGTTTAAATGGCACACATCTTACATAGTACCTATGTTTATTGACTGTAAATTTTTAATTGCTTTTCTATTAGTAGAACCTTTTTATTTCTTTATTCTGACATACCTCGCATTCTGCCTAATGTATTCCATTATTGGTCATTCTCGAGTTTTCATCCCATATTTTGTGGAAAGGAGCGTGTTTTGCTGGTTTGGCCATGTCGAGAGAATAGATGAGAGTCGAATAGCGAACCAGATATATAAGAGTGGAGTGAATGGTGTGAGTTGTAGGGGTGAACTGAGAAAGTCGTGGTTGAAAGTGGTGGAAGATACTCTCAAGAGAAGTGATATTAGGAGCCTTAAGAACAGAAAGGGGTGTATAAAGCAAGGTATGAGTGTAACTGATGGATAAGAGGTATGCAAGAATGGGACAGTATGGAATATATTATTAAAGCTGAGTCAACCTTAAGCCTGTTCTATCCCTAACGTTTTGTTGTCAGTCTTGCATGATCTGGAAAGACTGGCACAAATTGTGCGGCTACACTACTCAAACTTTCCCTCAGAATTTCGCCCAGTTGATCCGAAATCGTCATGTAGGAAGAACTTTTATTGACAATAGTTTCACTATGTGCCCAAAAATTCAGGAAAAAAAGTCTGCACATTGTCCACGGTGGTCTCGGGAGTGGTTACTGGAGACAGGGACATTCTCCCATGTGAGCCTTCTTGGAGAACTTCACCAGAACCATTAGATTGGCGCAATTACTTACGTATGTGTATAGACACGTACTGTAAATTGTTAATGTTTGTTTATTCTTGCCGCAAGTCTGATGCCATTTTATTTCACATACACGCACTAAAAATACCAGTTGCAACCTCCAGCATCGCCGAGAACAGACTGGCAGGGGAGCGAAGTTTGACCGATTACATTGTCGCGCGTCTTCATTTACTGACTTGCCTGCTGTCTTGCTTGTACACAAAGCTCCAGCCCATCAGTCTTTTGCAAGTTTGTCAAACCTCATTCAGTTCATGCGAAACGTCCAACTTGCCCTTCTCACATAACGTTTTCTTTGACAAGTCTGTCATGCAAGACTGACGACCAAACGTTACATGTAGACCAGGCTTTAACAGACCAATCAACGAGAATTAAACTTATTTTACACTGACTACTCCGAAAGGGAATTGCGTGATGGGTATGAATATATGTTGCTCCTTCCATTATAGTTACTTTGAGGAGGCTAGTTTCATCCTCTTTGAGATACTGAACAAAATACGTCGGATACGAAAGCAAAACGATGCATCGAAACATATCGCATGACCGTGAGAGTTATCGGACGTTGTCCTCAGGAAGGTGACGTGGTAGGTAAAGGGTATAGCGGGGAAGGATTTTACGGGAGATGATGTTATGGGGGTGGATTTTCCGTCACGTAAAGTTGAGCCCGCGGAGAGGGAGGAAGAAGGTTTTGAGGCTTATAGGGTGGTGGCATCTAGCCGCTGGGGAACTCGGGAACGGAGATATAATGCGGGAAAGGGGTTAAACGGCGACTTGGAGTGGAAGGATTAGAAAGTCCCATCCCCCTTGGGATGCAAAACGAAACGAACAGGAAGTGTAAGAGGGTGGGGAGGGAGGGTGAAAAAGGAGAGTGAATGGAGACGAAAGGGCGGGAGAAAGATATGAGGTGGAAAGGGTATAACGTGGATGGGGGTTGGGGGGGTAATGGAAGATTTCAGGCCGAGGAACGGAGGGGAGGTCGTAATGGATCTCAAGATGGGATCTCTGCGATAGGTACGATCGGGGCGCCATCCGCATTCTCCCCGGCGGCTATCTCAAGCTCCACCCACCCTCCCCCTCCTTCAACTCTTTTAACCCTCCATAATGCACCTGGAACCCTGGATATATATATTTTTTAATCGTGAGTATTTTTATCACGGTTTCACCCTCAGGCCAGCGTCGGTCAAACATATCCCGTTCTACTAGGCCGATCTGCGACTTTATGCGTCCATTTATTTTTTAAGTAGTAAAAAGCTATTCAGACCTTGACGAAACTACGTACTCTAAAACATTTGCAATGATGATGATAAAATTTAAGCTTTTCTTCACGCAGCTCATAAAGTCACACTCATGATACAAAGTACTGGTGTCATGGGACGAGAATTTAAATTTTCGTTTGGAGAGTAAATCATTTGGAAAATCTATCCTAACTTCATTAATGCCAGAAAGTCTCGAATTAAATATCTAGGTTATTCGAATGCTAGTTATCACAGGGAATTTTTTGCACCGTCAAGGATTGTTTTATTCATAGTTCTTCGCCACTTTCTGACGAGGCGGGGGTCTTGTCTCGTCTCGCCAAGTAGCGGTATCGTCTCGAATTTCCGACTTCCTTCTCGTCTCGCGGCAACACTACTAGCCACTTCCCGCGCCATATATAGCACCAGTAATGTTGTCGTGTTTACGTGTGTGGGGCTTTAGAGAATGTAAGAAGACACAAACCTGTCTGGCACCAATGTTTATATGTTATACGCCTGATTTTAAGGCCTGAAGGCTGTTTTCAGAAGCAAAATAAGTAACTGCATAAAATAGGTGATAATAATCACATATTTCTCGCACTGATTGTCTAATTATTGATTTATTCACTCAGCCAGAAACAACCCCTTGTAGTCTCAACCCTCTTGTCTTTCTTCCTCTATGCAGGCTCGGCTCCGTCGGCGATACCGGGTGCGCGGCGTCCCGACGCTGGTTCTGGTAGAGGCGGCGACGGGCCGGGCCATCACGGGCGCCGGTCGGGACCAAGTGCTCCACGACCCGGAGGCGATGAACTTCCCCTGGAGACCGCGGTCCCTCGTCACGGTGCTCTCCGAGGGCGCCCTCGTGGACAGGGACGGCCAGAGGCACAACTACCACCTGCCGGACGACGCCGCCGACAACGAAGAGGAGGGCGGCACGGTTCACGGCCTGTACTTCTCCGCCAACTGGGTGAGTCACCAAACACCAAAAAACCTTTGTAAGAGACTGATTCAGGCCTAACTTTGTGGAACACAGGCATTTCAATAAAGACGGTAGCTTCGAGTTTATCCACTCTATAATGTATTATCCGAACATGGCTTCAGCACACCATTGCTTTTTTCAACGAGTTCTCCATCATAATGAAATGATAAATCGAAAACGTTTAGAATACATAGTGTCAAAAATGATCGAAATAGTTCAAGAAAATAAGTGGTGACCAAGATTAAACTAAGCGTAAATAGTCTCCAGGATTAATCATCTGAATGCATGGTTTCAGTTTATTGAGCTCGCCTCATTATTTAATAATTTAGTCTTACAGATTATGCCGCCGTTTCCTGTAAGTACCTAAAACAGGCAGAATTACCGACAAAATATTAGTTATTTGAATGGAAAATAAACCTTTGTTCAATTTTTGTGATACTTTACGTCGAAAATAAGATATTATTTTCATTTTATATATTTGCATTATTTTGACTTTTCTGTGACACAGTACAAGTTCACATTTACCATTTGCCATACGTAAACATCACGAGACCTTGTCTCAAATTATTGTTATTCAAAATTTATCAGTCAATAGTTATGGAATTTTAATTCCTTTTAATGAAGCAATATAAAGAAACGTTTATACCATCCATAGCATCAAAGTAGCGTTCATCCTGAATTTCAATTTTATCATAATAATTTAAAATCTTCTCTAGTTTAAATGATTATGTTGGATTTGAATATCCCGCGGGTAATTTATGATATGGCTTTTTTCGTGAACTCGTATACAAACATTACACGAAAAAACTCCAGATTGAGGACTCATTGTCGATCTTACTCCGAGTTCATTATCAAATGTAATAAGACGAAATAAAATAAAATTAGTTTTCCTTTAACCATCGTAAAAATGAAAAAGTGTTAGCTATATCCTGTTTGATGTTGTTCTACGTCTCGCTTCGCACCAAAAGATGAAATCAAAGTAAAACTTCACCAAATCTGCCCGGGGGTCAAATTATCGCTTTCGAAAGCATTTGATGTGGAGAAAGAATGAACTCACCGAGGACAGTGCATTTCATCGATTCAAGTTCCGCTACTAATTGGATGAACATGGTAAGATTATATTTTTTTCGTGTTTCTTTTGTCAAGTTTGGTGCTAAGGAGATCGCAAAGCAGTTTTTGCGCGCTCAAGCCACAGAAATGCAAGGGTGGAAATCATTATGCATGAAAGCCGTTCAAGGATTCGTTTGACATCCGTTCTCTTGGGCGTACTGGGAAGAGACTCATTAATTGATGAATTCAGAAAGTTGAAAGGAATATCCCACCCAAGGAGAGTTGGAGCGCATTATGGCAATGACGCAGAACCATAATCCATTATTTCTTCCCATAATTTCTCGAGTGTTGGGGACGAGTGTGTGTGCTGCATTACACGAAGCGCGACTGAGTAGTGGAATTCGGTCTATTTCCAAACAAACCTGAATATCGTATCGATGAGTAGCACTGATGAAGGCTTCACTTTGTAGAAACGTTCCATAATGAAGAAATAACCTAGTAAATTCAAAGAACTGCGGAACTGGCCGCGCAGTAACTTTAACGGAGTCACCCGCTGATGGTCACACAATCGCGTGAAATTCACAGTGAAAAAAGCATTCGCCTGGACTGGGATTCGAACCCAGACCCCCGTGAAATTCTCGGTGAGAGATGACGCCTGGGTAGCTTAACTGGTAGAGCACTCGGCGCGGAATCGGGGTGTCTGGGTTCGAATCCCAGTCCAGGCGAATAATTTTTTCACTGTGAATTTCACTCGATTGAATAGCTTAGTATTTTCCACACCGATTAATTCTAAAAAAGAATCCGACCAAGGCTATGCTGAGTTAGGTAACCGACTATGAAATTTTCAATGCATACATTTCTGGTAAGTCAATCATAAATAGTCATTAGGGGTTATCTTCCGGTTAAGGTAGGTTTACATGGAAGGAAGTAAAAATCCTCTCTAGATTTTTATTGATGAAGGCCCCATCTCCGTACACTAATTCTTTCTTCATCGCCGGATACATCCTACCTCTCTTCATCCCGTCCGTAAAGCCTATTGTATTTCTTTCTCTTCCCCGCTTACTCAACATTCTCCTATCTATTACGGCCATAAGAAGCCCTTCGCTCCTCATTACCTCTGCCAACCACCTATGTACTTAGCCTCTTCCTAATTTTCTCAATCATGTTCCTCTCTTCACACTGAATGCCGAGCACTTCCTCGTTAGCCTTACTTTCTGTTCACCGCACTCTCTTTCTTCCTCCGCACCCACATCTCAAACGCCTGCAGCCTATTTTCGTCCTCTGTTTTCAGAGTCCACGTTTCTACACCACACAGTGCTAAACTCCACATTAAACTCTTTGTCAGCTTCATCTTTACACGTTACTCATATCATTCATTAAAATAACTTACCCGCGGTTGGTATTAATGGAAGTCAGAGAAATCCTCCAGATTTTACACGTGCAGAGTCCTATCTACCTCTTGTCTTTCTTTCTTCATCTCAGCGTACGTCCTACCCTTCTTCACTCCGTCCATTAAGCTATTCTCTTTCTTCCCCTTCCCGGCCTGCCCAACATCCTTCCCTCTATTACAGCCTTAAACAACCCATCGCCCTTCATTACCTTTTCCAACCACCTACCTTGCCTCCCCCTAATCTAATCCAGAAGTTTCCTCTCCTCACCAACCATGTCAATCACTTCCTCATTTCTTTTCCTTTCCGTCCACCGTACCTTCTCCATCCTCCACACCCACACCGCGAACACCTGCAACTTATTCTCGTCCTACTTGATCAAGAGTCCACGTTTCTGCCCCATTCAACGCCAATCTCCATATCAAGCTCTTCACCACCCTCTTCTTTATGCCCTTTCCCAAGGTCCCCGTAATCAGTTCCCTTCTATTAGCAAACGCTTCCTTCGCTAGCGCTATTCTCCTCTTTGTGTATTTGCTTCTATGCCCATTTTCTTCTAGTGTACTACCCAAGTCCGTTTTCTCGGGCGTGACTTCGTGGAATTTGCTTAACATTGTGAATGAAAAGTTTAACTTAGTTTTTCCACATAGATTTATTACATTTTTTATTAGTTTGCACATAGTGTTAATAAATGTACGTGAAAAAATTAAAGTTATACTTTCCATTTACAATACTACCCACGTAATTAAAGTGATCTACTTACTCCAGTTTGTGTCCTGCTACTTTTATGACCAGCTTTGTTTTCTTTGTCTCAGTGTATCTTGCTACTTTTATTGTTTTGTGATTTATCTTCATTTGTATTTCCTGTGCAGAAATTCAAATGCATCTATGAAAGCCTGCAATCCCTTCGATGATCCTGAAAATCTAAGACGAATTTTTCATGGAAATATTTTCGAGGGTGTAATGGTTTTTCTGCGATTGAGCTTGAAAATTGAATTAAATATAAATAAAAATTTTTTATATTGTTTAGGAAAAGCTAGTTTTTATTTTTTAAATAACGTTTTATAACTTTTTATTTTTATATAATGTTGTACTGCTATTTAAACTCCACATTTGAGCCAAATTTCAAAGCTCTTAAGTAGTTGGGGAGTGGGTGAAAGTGAGAGGAGTAACGGAATACAAATCCGGGGTCTCCTCTCTGCTGAACCATATGATCATTTCATGCCATCATATGCAATTCTTCTTGTACACTCACATAATACCTATCCTGTACGCCATCCTTAGGAGGTTTAATTTTAACCAAAATTAGCAATACTATGTGTACCTGTGCCATCAAAGTTTTTGGAATAACTAGGATTAATGAATTACGAAGTTTTCTTGTCAATTCAACCTCCTTATTAATGACTTGAGTTAGTGTGTGCGTTTTATGGTAGACGCACAACAGCTTGCATCATTTATATGATAATGATCGGTATTTAAAGGAAGATATTGCAGGGAAACCTGTCTTAAACGTAACTTGAGTTTAACGGAAACCTATCTTATTTTAGTGTCCAACCCTAAGTTTAGTGCCTTGATCGGAAAAAATATCGTGGCCCCAAGATACATTACGTTGAAGGCAGTTGTCACCAGATGTATTTGTTTAAAAATGCATACAGAAAGGTAGAATTTAGAATTGTTTTACTCGCGTAGTCGCAGTGGAACCACTTTAACTGTTGATTTAACGTCTACCGCTTTCAGACAAGGGGTAACAGTACCCTGGGGCGAGTTGGACGATCAAGCCTCCCAAAAAAGTTGAGCATGAAATTGGATTCTCAAGTGCGTAGATCCAGCGGAAACCGGCGATCACATCGTGGCAGGACTTTGCTCTTTTCCGTTGCTCTTTTCGAATCATGGTAATTATGTTGAAAACATTGCATCACTTTCTTACCATATTCAATTGTCTCTTTCATTGTGTATAAAGTCTTCACGGGTATTACACCAAGTAATAGGCTTCATATCTGCCAACGTTTATTCTCTTTTTTTTAATTATTTTAAGAATTTAATCGTGGAAAGTTTAAGGCGAATGATTCAAGGAAAAAACTGGGCGAAAACCTGCGACAAAAGAAAGCATGAAATAAGTAGGAATATGTTCAAAAAGATATACATTAAATTCCCAGGCACCATTTTGCGAAGGAGAGGCTTACAGTATTATTATTTTTTTATCTTTTTCTTCGAGAAGCATCCTTAACCAGAACGGAAAAAGGGGATGAGATAACGTTTTCGTTAGTGCTAAAGGCTCTTAATAAAACCCGTCGCCCCGACCCCCCCCCCCCCCCACTCACATCATGAATCCGAGGGTAGGAAAGAGCGAGCCTCGATAAAGGATGCCCTTATTATTCCTCGTATTCTTTATTTCTTTTCCTTATTCTCTATCTCTCTCCCGGCACCGAATGGGGAAACAAAAGCTTTTTAACAGTGGTAAGAAATTTCCCTTATATCCCTTATATTTTCTAAGTAAGAAGGCGGTAGGGCCGGGAAGGGGAGGAGTACGTCTCTTAAAAGTGGCTGAGTGGTTGGTCCCTTGGTTTTCGGGACGCCTCGCTCATCCTCCCAAGCAAACAATAAAAAATATAAAAGGAGCGAGAAGTGTGTAAATCTCTCTCTCTTTTTTATTCTCTTCTTTTGTTTCCAATTTAGCTCAAGGTTAAGAACTCTCTCGCTGTCTGTATCTCCCCCTCCATGCATCTTCCCTCTCTCTCTCTTTCCACCCACCTCCTCTCCTCCTTGCCGATAAATCCTTCGATTCAAGTAGACAGTGAAAAGGAAAGAAAAAAGGATGTCTCCATGATACCAACGCGCTAGCAAATGCTACCGGACTGGATGGCTGGCAAGGCAGTAGTCACACAGGTGTCCTTCTCGCTCTAGGTTACCGCGGAGGGATAGGAGTCTCCTTCCTCGGGGTCGGACCTGGGCGCACTGGACGAAATGAATTAGGTCCGCGCACCCCGGAATCAGATAGATAATGTACGTACAAACTTTCGAGAAACGTCGGCTTACCGACCGCGAACGTTAGTCCTTGTAAGTTTAACCAGCGAATACGAGACCACTTCGATGCTCTGGTGGTGTTTAAGCGGGCGGGCTCGAGCAGGACTCGGAATTCCGCTCGGCTTTGCACTTTGAAGTGGAGGGGGTGAAGGGAAAAGACAGGGGAAGAGAGGGAGGAAACGAGAGAGAGAGAGTGAGGCAGGGGAACCAAATTACTCCGTGAAAAGGTACGAAGCACACATACGCAAGGCAAGTGATGAAAATCACCCATCGCTCTGACTTTACCAGGAACCCTATTTTAAGGTCTCATTGTAAAACGAGTCGAAACGGGACAGAAGGTAGTATGGTGAATAATCCCACTTATCTAACTTTTTATGATGGAAGCAATTAGAAAGGTTTTATGACACGACCCTCCAAACAATACAACCTTCCCGTTTCGCAGGATTTGGAAAGTTCCGTAGCCCATCTCCCAACATCGTCCACTTCGGAGCGCCAGGAACATTTGCGAGTGCTATTTACCCAATGCATAACTCTGGCACTCGTGTCGCTTTCACTGGTTACGGGGGAGATCCGATTGCTGTGGTGGCTAGAGCACTGCCTTCCCATTCTGAGTCCCGGGTTCGGAGCCAGGGAGAGTGGCGGAGATGAACAGTGGAACCTCCTGATGCCTACTTCTACACCTACGTACTACACCCAGTGGGCTGGCGCAGGGTCGTGTCAAAGTGGATGTTAGGTAAACAATCATGAAAAAGGGGACAGTATGATGTTACCGGGGAGTTAATTGTTTTTTTGTAATTTTATCCCCTGGTGCGTGGAAACAAAGAATTTATGTATCTGTTAGTTTGGACGTGTATTTATCCCATTTTGTCCCTTAAACCAGGTATAGATTTATATAGTGCAGGGTTAAAATAATGTCATCCGTGCTGCCCTGAAACTCGCGTGATCTGAATTTTAAAATTAATCTTATCTTACTAACTTGGGAGCTATATGGAGTGTACTTCAAGCCCAGTACACCGTCCATCCGATGGGAAGTATACACTGCATGATTCCTTGGCGCCCCTCGTTAAAAGTAGACTAATTTAAACTTCGGTTTTCTTCAAATCCGCGGTTCCTACTCCTGGCCATAGTGGACATTTTTCAGCGGATCCTCTGTCCACCGATATTTTGGTGCTATTTGGAGAGTACTTCAAGTACAGAACAACAGATATCCTAAGAGGGATTCCAATCGCAGATCTCTTTTCAAAGGAAGAAGAGAGTCAACCGACAAGAATAATCCCTTAGTTACGTTTCTTACGCTTTTTGCCACAATTTATTCTACATCTCTCGCGAATATAAAATGCTCAATACAACCCCAAGCGGCTGTTGACCTGAACGATTTGTTAAAACATTTATGAAAGTGGCAATACACTGAAAGTTTGTTAGAGACAAAAGCCTACGAGCTCAAAAATTAAAACGGGATGAGGCGATGCCTCAATATCCTCGAGTCTCGCTTGTAAGAACATGACTCAAATGTGTTCCTTTTCCCTTGGAAAACAAATGTATTTGGTACCAAAAATCCTATCAATATACTCAAAAAAAGTAACTTCGATCGAGCCTCGTAAATTTGGGTCAGAAAAAACGAAGCGTCTCATGTATGCGTCCAATCAGGTTGAAGCCCTTCCAATTTCCTTTCACCCACCACGAACAACAGTTTAAGACTCTTATCGCTTTTGTTCGACACTTGTAACAGGAGGAATTCTTTTTTCGAAAGGAGATTTCGCGAAGACGCTCCGGGGAGAAACCTTTAACCTGACAGAAACGATTCTCTTCAAACTTACGGAGAAATATAACGGATTTTCACGCAAGATAGGCTTAAGATTTCAGTCGCAAATTCTACGATTGAAATCTTTATAGATAGGGCATACATGTCTTACTTCAAAACCCTGGACACACGAAAGCATATATTTTTCCAGCATGTACCTGTAATCCTGCACCAGGCCATGTCGGATGGAATGGTGGCAACCAATGGCGAGCAACATTTCACCGTTGTGTACACACGAAGCCATAGGCAGTAACCGAGTCGTGGAGATAGTAGGACTTTTACGTGATTTTTCCTGAGATCAATAGTTGAAACTAGATGATGTTCAGAACATGAAAACATGTGTCATAATTTCATGTGGGAGTCATTTGCGTTATTTAGAGCTGCTTAAAATTAGGTTTCAATATGGCCGCCCTCAAGCTGTTCGTGATGTCATTTGCTCGTATCCCGGGATATTCCTCGTCGTAAAAGCTGAATTCGCGTTACATGTTTGCGGGGCCTGCTGCCTTGGATACGGGTAAATGACGTCACAAGGCGTTTCTCGCTCCTCTGGAAACTTTGGTACCTACTTCAGAGATATTCTTTTAAATGTCTATTACATTACTATGCATTTTACACCATAGAAACTAATATTTTTCATAATACTCATTCAATTCTCAACTAATCACAACTCATTCAATGAAAAGGCTTTTTCAAGAAAAACATGTCTATGCAAACACCCTATTTAGCGCGGGTGAATACTTGAAAAGGATGACGTTTAGATTGTATCAACGATTATTATTAGTGATAATAGTAAAACTATATATTATGTGTAGGAATAGATTTAATGGATCATCATCATTGCCATGATAATGCTTTGAAACGGGAAACAAGCTCGATGATCATGTATGGGAGTATGATTACTCAGAAGAATAAATGAAAGGAAAGAACAAAATTTGATTTTAATTCTGATAATAATGAGGTTGGATCAATATTCAGTACTTCCATTCTAAAACCTTTCTCTTAAAACAATTAGTTTAGTCTATTATTGAACAAATGAAGGCAGAAATATGCATAACTTTGCTACCAGATCATCTGAAAAATTAAACGTGTTCTAAACCTTATCGGAGCAAGGCAATCGCTAGCGATTCTATTGCATGCCAGCTGATGACGTGCGATTTGGTTGTTCATACGGAGAAAGATACCGCTTAACACTTCCCGCGCCAGATCTGGCACATGTAATGTCGCAGTGTGTACAGGGTTTAAGGGAGGAAAGAAGGAAGGCCTCGACACATGCATATTGGGAAAATTCCCCTCCACCCCTGCCAAATGTTTCAACCCACAACGCGAGACCCACGCTAACTAAATCACCACTTTCTACGCAAACTGCGCCTCCCCAGGCTCTCCTTCCCTTCCCCCAGCATCCACGCGGAGCCATTGAATCCCTGAGCCCTCTCCCTTCCCTCTCTCTTAACTCCATGAATACTACATACGTAGCAAAATATGTACCTACTATCTAAACTCCTTGCTTAACTCCTACCAGTTCGATTCCTGCGCGACCTTAAACTATGATCTCACTACCAACGGACCTTTCCATTCTCAAACTAATCCTTGAACAAATGAAGGCGGAAATACGCTCAACTTTGCTGCCTGATCGCTGGAACAATTAAACGTATTCTAATACTTGCCAGCCCAAGGCAATCAATAGCTATTCTATCGCATGCAAGCAGATGGCTTGCGATTTAAATGTTCACACGTAGAGATTTACCTCGAACCGCGGTAGCTATGGCAATCGTGTGTACAGTGCTTTAAGGGATAAGTCGCGAGGGAAAAAAATCTGCAGATCAACAGTTCAAAAGAAAAATCACACTTCTCACGCAAGCACATGTCTTTGACGCCAGTAGTTTTGCCATAAATATACATTTATATTTCATAAGCATAAACTTATCATGCATTTCTCCAATTCTAATATGTACATCTACGAAGTACCTTAAGGTACTTACGGATATCTTGTGAAGGAGACGTTGGAGAAGACTAGTCGTAGTCGGGGAAATTGTTTGCAGAACCTATTCACTTAGGACCTAGCATTTATTTGGTTGGGTACTACTCAGTGTTGGTCGGTCATCAGTATTCAGTCGGAGGGGTCACTGACTAAGGATTAATCGGTACTTAGGGATTAACTGGAGATTAATAGGATTTGAATGTTTTATTATTAAAAAAGAAAAAACGGTTAATTGATACATGCATATTGATGATTTTTAATGTATTAAAAATTATTTATCAATAATGAAAGGCAATATGAGGTATTTCCGAGTCTGACCTCCCTGAAAACGTCTTCCTCTGGTCACAGAGTACACAAAGAGGACATTCGCGATCGACACCCTGTAAATTTTGTAAAGCGGAATTCGCGAAGCGACCATGTTCCTAGTGCGTTAATGACGTGGTAATTCAAATTGGTCTTTGTATTCCCTTGTATCACAGGTGTGGTTTAGGGATGCAAGTGTCCCAAACACATACAGGTAACATAAACCCCGCGTCCCTGTCCGTATATATACGTCCCTGTATTTCGTGTATTAACCAAATAATGAAGGAAATATATCATATAGATCAAATCCTACCCTTAAATCAAAGTTAACGTGAGAGTTAAGTGTTGTTTTTAGTGCATTAAATGAAATCGTTTTTATAACAGTACATGATATTACGAGTTCCAACGCAATACCACAGCACATAATATAGGGCATAACCTGGGGTTAAAAACTACAGTAAGGGATAGATCGGTGCACTTGCCATTCGCTCTATGATCTGGTCCCCTAATGTCGGGTCTACACTAGTACCTTAAAATCCTTATTAAGTCAGAAGTCACTGTAAGGTGGGCATTTAGGTGTCAGCAGCTCACTTTATATGACCACTGCAGGTGACCAAGACCCCCTAGCGTAGTCAATATCTCCCTTGAAATATGTCCTTAAGCGCAATGTCGTCTACTTTTCTTCTCACGGTTTACTTGTTATAAAATGTAAGTGTAGATTTTCAACTTAAAATAAATTTTTGCATGAATTACAATAACAGTTATGTACTATGCGACTCCCTGGACTCATTTATTCGTAGAAAGCAAATTATCCGTTCACGGTACTCATCATAGGCTATGTTGGAAAATAGGTTTCTTTTTGCCGCACGTTTTCGTGAATAAAGAACCTCATCCGTATTAATAATATTTTGTCTAAAGTCCAGACGTGATTTAAAAATACCTGTTACTCAATGAACACAATTTTTTAAAAAATCTTGAATCCCACGATTTGTAATAGATATTTCACAAATATGTCTCTTGTAAATCGTGTTGGCGGAATGCTTCTCACACTTTTACCCATTGATCATTTGTCATAGCCTAATTAGCCTACTGACATTATTTTACATTGTTAATTTACATATTAACCCAACAATAACCAATTTTCATTGTGGATAACTAATGGTCTAACACTGAATTTTCAGCCATTTTTTTGACTAATACAATTATTAGAAATTAATTCACAATTTCCGCAAATCAAATCTATGTCATACGTGGTCAGTTTAATCCACACTTTAAAATTAAGACTATGCGTTTAAATTGGATCTTTTTACAGTCTCCACAGTTGAGTACCATCCAAAAAAATACCCTGCCTTAAAATAACATCTGACGAATTCCTAATGAAGCATGTCTTCTGAAGGATGGAGTGTCAATAACGTAATTTTACTGGCGTTCTTGATTTTTAGTAATTAGGTGTTGATAGAAGAACCAATAAAACGAAAACCGAAATTTAATTATGTTCTTCCAGCATAGAATTTGATGATTGAAAATACTTAAATCTCAAATTATGGATAACACGCATTTTTACATTTCCCTAGATGTACACAGTTACACTACAGTGCCTACAGTGCCAAGGAGCTTAAAATACCTTTTTTAAGCTCCTTGATCAGTTACTTCAGACTTCTCTCAAGCTCGCCATATCAATCCTCAATTGTTTAGTCTCCTTGTTTTTAGTTCTTATTCCTGAGAAATTGTGACGCTGCGGTCGATTTAAGGATCGCTTAAAGCGCATGTGTAGAAAGAATGCCACATTTAAAGTAAGCCTTAACTGAGGTCACTTTAAGTGATAAGATCGGTGAGAAGAGATAAGACCCAGTATAAGCAATACATTTCAAGGATAGCGCGTGCGTGTCACGGTTTTCTGTCGTCTTCTATTTTCATCTGATGCTGCCGCTGCTCTGAAAACGGTTTACCTATATGCGTGATGCACAACGTGGCGGCAAAACGGCACTAAAACGGCTGAATGAATACGTAGCTTTAGTTGTGTGAATTGATCTTTAGGGGGTGCTGCTACTTCTCCGCGACCTCAGCCTTTCACCCTCAGGAAATTCTCTTTCTCTGTTGGAATCGATTAACGTTAACGTTAGACATCCACTCAAGAGCCACCAGAAAGGTGCGCGCGGTTACTTGTATCTTTTTTTAACGCGTCACCCGAACGATTTCTCTTCAGATCGCTCTCTGAAATATTTAAAGGTTCGAACGCGTCGAGTATCATGTTTCTTTTTTTTACCGAAGGAGATCGGGTTCGTGCCCACTTGTTTTTGGATGACTTTAGCCGCTTTGAACGACGTTTCTTCTTCGAGCCGTGAGTGGAGTAGGTGGCATCGCTTCCCACTGCATAAGTGATGATCCCTACTTCTCGAGCTGAGTGCATCCCGTAACTCAAGTGCTTCGAGAACCCCCGTCAGTGCGAGAAATGGAGAATACCGAAGAGCCATTGAATTTTGTATGCGCCTCACTTCTTCGTTTTATCAACTGAGCTACTGATAAATGAAAAAAGCCCCCAAAAATGAAATATTCATCTGCATAAGTCGCGTAGTCCCTGCGGTGGGTGGCTTTGAGTGATGATTTTCCCCGTATCCAGAGGCAAATATTTATTTCTTTGATGAGAATACGTCATTAAGTCAGTGTGACAATCGTGTACCAATACGGAAACTGCGGTGTAATTATTATCCATGGAAGAACTTATTAACTTCGGTTTTCATATCGGGAAAATATTTTACCAGAAATATTTTAATACCAAGCCATCTGGTAGGTAGCTGCGTTAGTTAGGGAAAGTTGGTATAGGGCATGGAGGTATGGCGGAGAGAAACCCGACGTTGGCATTAGCCCACTCTGATAAGAAGCACAATAGATTAAAGACCTGACTCTGATGCAGAGTTATTATGATCCATTATCTGATCAATGATTTGGTAATCGAGGTATTATGGTGAGCTATCTGGCGTCGGAAATTGGTTGCTCTCGATGAATGGCGCCCGGAGATCCAGTGTTTTATGTCCCACTCAACGGACAGAGCACATGATGTGATCTCCACACAGTACGCAAGTATAGGATTAGCAAGATAGTATTCCAGAGTGAATTTTCTCCATGCCGTGACTCGAACCCTAGCTCTAGTGTTAAGAAATCGGCACCATAGCCAACACTAGAAACCCAATCCCGTTAAACAATCGGTTCCTTGAACTAGCGCTGTAAAGCTCCTTAACGAATGATCCTAGCTGTTTTTAGTTATTCGGTGTGCCAAGCATCGCTAACCTTTTGCGGAAACCCTATTCCGTATACGCTGAAAAGCTTGCGGATGTGGTTTTATTTTTTTGCACTGAGAGAGAGAGAGAGAGCGAAGTACGACTTTCCGTACGGAAGCCCTGTAAATGAAGCTAAGCCTGCACCATGATCACGTCAACTAATGAAATATCCTTCCGACTCCAAAATCTTCCGCCCAGCGAGTTTCAATCCTTCTCTCCTCGTCAGATTTAGTTTCTGATGATCTAGAAACTTGGATGTCTTCGTATATTTTCCCCATTGTTTGGTGAGTATCATGCGAAAAATTTCTCCACTTCGGGTGTCTGGTAAATATTATCTTATCGATCATTAACTACCATATGAAGACATTGGAACCGTTGCATTTTTGGGATAATTTTCACTTAAGGATAAAGAAGTTTAGCTTGATTTTACAATTTAATCGTTACTGCGTAGCGTGGTAATTAATGATGACCTAATGCCGCAGAACATCATCATCAAGAATTTCCCCGTAAGTCCTAAAAAAAAAAGATTTTCCATGTTGCCCAAGATATAATACAATTTAATGCAGTCACGCTTGTGATGTTGCCATTCTCAGAAGCTTAGGAAGTGTTTTTTGTTTTGAATTTTTTCCATGCACACGAATGAGGTAATATTGCCAGTTGAATAATTAATTTCATTGCGAAGCGAATAATTTCTATTCTGATTCGAAGATAGTGAAAAATAAGACTCAGTAATGAGCTCCTAAATCTGGCATCGGTACCAAAAAAATCGGTACATCATACATACTTGTTCTTTGTTAAAATGGAAATATGCGTAGACTTTGGAAGCGGAAAAGAATGGAGAGAGCCAGTTGAGTGGCGAGGAAAAGCCTTGCAATACGGCATTAAGGTGGCTTGTAGAGTACCATGTAGATGTGAATGAAGACAAACGAGGGAGTGTTAGACATGGTTGGGGACGAAATAATGGTAGCAGGGATTCGGATAAGGTAGGAAAGGTGGATGGAGGATTAAGGGAAAATTTTACGTTTGGAGAGGATGGTTGAGAAGAGAATTTAGATTAATGGAGGAGGAAGGAATAGAGTAGAAATTTTGGACACTTCAAGGAGAGGCATAAATTTTAAGGGCCTTCACAGAGATTTAACTGCGGAAAAATTGGTAGCTATGAACTGTTTCAAAATAATCCGGCAACATGGCGTCGGCGCTGAACATTATGAAGGTAACAATCATGTACAACTTGCTACAAATAAATAAAACTTTAATCACGACTTTAGTTTCAATGTAGGTAAACCATCATCAGGTGATGATGATGTATGTGATGATTATGTATCTTGCACCTGCTGATGATTTACTCACATTTAAAATTAGCCCGTGATTAAATTTTTTTTATTGCTGGAAAATTACATACGGTTTTTACCTTTATTGGATTGTTATGGAGTTAAAAAAAGTTGCCGAAATGTGTAATTTAAGACTGGGAATCTGAAAAAAATTGTCCATTGTTAGAATGACAAATGCTCATAATAAGACAATAATAATAAAAGCAGCGCTTAGCTCCTCCATTTTCAGTACGGGTGACGTAAGAAAGACTTAATGGCGGGAAAATCATGTGCCTAGGAAGCTTGTGGTGTACCTCGCATGAGTATTTCAAGGTTGGAGATGCCAAAAAAATTATTAATCGATCGTCAGAAGACCAAAATATGGAAATAAGACGAAATGATCATTGGTAATAGTTTATATGTCCTATCATGAATTTTCCTGCCAGTCTCCATATCTTTTTCGCCTTAGTATTACGTGCGGTCTGGTGGCTTTGCAGTGGTCGTTGGTGTTGCGGAGAAAAGGATTAGGTATACTTTCACCCCTGTGAAGGGTGCCGGAGAAAACCCTGGGGGATCCACGCGACATACTTCCCACCCCTTCAGTCACACCGGCGGCCCTACGCACACCCCGCGCAGGGAGTGTAGCGCCCACCCCAGTGAGGTAGATGTCATCAATCCGACGGAAAAAGAGGGATTGCTTTTAAATTTTCGTTTCGTCCGCGTCGTCTCCGCCTGTGAATTACCCAGACATTAATTACTGCGCGAGTGTCGCCACCGAAGCCTCGGGTGGATATCTCCTCCCTGCTCCCATCGCGGCGCCAGCTTTTGGTATTTTATCAATCTCAAAATACCAGGAAATGACTTTTAGTGTACAGGAATCAGTCAAATTCGACTTTCAGCCAAACGGTGGCAATATGGAAGACGGCTCTCCCGAACGGGAGGTGACCACACCGACACGTCTCGTTTTATCGTGCGCAACGTATTAGTCTGCGTATTCCTCCAGGTGACTTTCCATTCATCGCGGACTATGTCCCGTAACATAGTCTTCAAATCCTCCGCGGGTACCAGCATTGTAAAAGGTTCGGACTCTTTTACTGCCTCCTTCGCTAGGCACTAAAAGAGTCCTAATCATACATATTTCGAGTATTTGTAAACATTCCGTTCCGTTTAGTGCCATGTACAGAGCTCTTAATAAGTATTTTGTATTTTTGTTTAACGTGCTTCGACGGCTAAGGTCATTTCGCACTTACTGTCAGCCACGTGC
Source organism: Pyrrhosoma nymphula (assembly GCA_963573305.1). Lineage (NCBI taxonomy): Eukaryota > Metazoa > Arthropoda > Insecta > Odonata > Coenagrionidae > Pyrrhosoma > Pyrrhosoma nymphula. The sequence continues at coordinate 62,864,445 of OY754330.1, read as the reverse complement.
AGACAGGGGCAACAGCTCTCGGACGAATCGGAGGATCACCCCTCCAAACTCAAGCCGAGCCCAACGATGCTTAACTTCGGTGACTGATCGGGAACCGGTGTTTCCATCGTGGCAGGCCGTTGCCCGCTCTTAATAAGTTCGGTACCAAAGAGATCGGGTTGGTGTGGTAGCTAGAGTACTGGATTATTATCCCCATGAACCAGAGTTCGAATTCCAGCTATTTCAGATTTTACGTAGTAAACCTGGCTCGTACTTCTAGAGGGCTTTTCAAGATGTAAAACTCACAAGTCTTTCAAGTGAGACGCAAATCTATGGACCCCTATGTCGCCTCACTTTAACGAGAAGGAGAAATCCGATGCTGGGTTTCTCCCCACCCTTCCTTCATTCCATAATAAAGTACCATAATTGTGATGTAAAAACTTTTAATTAAATTTCCGGACCCCGCGGACGCCTCCGGACGCCTGGACCCCGGGACACGACGTAAAATTTGACGAAGCCAAGGTGATAGTGAGAGAGGGCAGATATTACCCTAGACTAATTAGGGAATCAATTGAGATAGCCCGGACGGACAATTTTAACCGAGACGAGGGATACCACCTGGACTACACTTGGAGGAAAATTCTGAAACGAACCAATGGGAGGCCAGCAGCAAGAATTGGCGGGAAAGAAACTCCATATAATGAGGACCAAAATTGTGAACCGGAATCTTCGACTTGAAGACGCTGGCAGTAGTTCCAGCGAAATTGTTGTCATCACCACAGCAACCAACGCGGTAGAACCCGGAAAAATGAAGAATTAAAAAATTAACCGTCTGTATATAAATATAATTGATTCCAGTCCAGGAAAATGATTTTTTCACTCTGAATTTGGCACACTCGTGTAGTTAACTAGCTTTTCCTTTTTTATTTTTAACGCGAGGCATGCGGTTGTATTTTTTTCAGCTCCCAGATAAATGAGTTGGAACTTAAATAGGTACTTATATTGTAATGGAGACATTACCTAAACCGAGTGATATAATATCCTCTTCCGCTGATTTCCAAGCTACCTATCTTCTAAAATTATCGTCGACGGGCTTACTTTGTGGAACTTTTCTATAGGGGAAAAAAAACGTGTGGAAAACTACAAAGTTTATTTCTTTCCAAATAATGTAAGACAAATAATTGCACTTTTCTGCAAATTGCTTTAATGCGTACAACGCGTTTCGGCTCACAGAGCCATCATCAGGTACAAGACTTTTCCAAATACCTATCTTCTTCCGATACACTTCTTAAATCCCTGCGTCATAAATGGGTAGCCATAAAATTTACCATTGCACTTTCCCCAAGCTAGGTCTGAAGTTCACAGCAACACTTATGCATGCATTTAACCTCACATATTCCGTTTCTGTCTATTCCTGAAAATTCATAGATGTGGGGTTAGTGGAGTTTATTTTTTCAAGAAGTAGGGGACCGTTCATTTGTTGCATACTTCCAGTTCCCATTCGTGAAATCAAGAATTAAAATTGCTTTGATACTTGAAATAGACAGCTACGAAGACAAACAAGGACAATGTTTTAAAAGATAATGTTTGTTTTGAAAATAGTAATTACTCCGTTAAAAATATCTGCACTCTAAAAAAAATACAGCGTTGCTTTACAGTGTTTCCAGAGAACAGCAAGCATAAAATTTTGGACAAGTACACTCATTCTTCGAGCAACACTCTCTATAAATAAGCTCGGATGTATAAGTTCTGAAATTAAGAGCCGGAAATTTAATTAAAAGTTTTCAGTAGAAACTCCATTTATCTCGCGTTCACCGGGCGCAAGCGTCGAGAGGAGATCTTGTTATTACATTAACTCGAAACCCTTTCGCAGGGATAATACTCTTCTTTTTTAATACGAATGATAATCTAATATCATTAAATTTACTGAGAAAACTTTTATTCTAGTTTTTTTCCAACCCATCGCCAAATCCACGAGCATTTTTCTCAGTGGTGTAATCACGGACGAATGCCAAACAGAATTTTCAGATGAATCCACTTTTCCGCCCACCCTCCATAGTCTCTTAGTCAATCGCTCGGGGTAAAAGCAAACTTAATGAGTCTTTCTCGAGAAGCACAAAAGGATGTTGGAGATTAGCATTTCGAAAATGAGCCGCGCCCAAAGCCGTCTCAGATTTTTATAAGAAAAAAGAATGAAACGCCTGGCTAATCCCAGATTTGTCTCGGATCGCGAGAGAAAAGAGAGAAAAATGTAGAGATTACTTCCGGAAGGACGGTTTTTTGGGAAAGGAAATTCGTCAGACGGTGATGAATCGCGGATTTTTTTCACGATTGGACGTCGAGCCAACAAATGCTTGCGACGCACATATCCTCGAATGCCAGCGATTGTAATTTCTCGCACCTGAGATCTTCGAGCGCGTCGTGAGTTCCGGATGAGATCCAGACAGCCGACGCCCGTAGCTATTTGAAAAGCTCGAATTCAAGCGTGTCAATTGAGTACGTCGTCATGAACGCCGTGTGTAGAACATTGCAGTATTGCACTGAAGAAGGATTCGTCTTGAGGAATCGCTCAATAATAAAGGGAAAGGTTAATATGTACCTCCACACTATATTATTTTAGACTAAACTAGAGAATTACGGTTATCTATCGAGACCTGGGTCTGATTACTAAGCTTTTTCTTAATTATAGCACTCCCAAAAGTTCTTGGCGCAGACCTGCGCGGAAAGGAGGGGAGGTAGAAGTGGAGGGGGTTGATGGGAAAGGACGAAGGGGAGGAGTGGGAAGCAACGACAGAGAGTGATGCAGGGAACTCAAACTATTTCAGAATAATGGCACAAGGAACACACACGCAGGGCTAATAGACAAGTGGTTAAAGTACCAATCACTATGACTTTAATGGAGACACAATTGTGAGGTCTCATTGTAAACGAGAGGAAATGGGCCAGCAGGTAGTGGCGAGCCATCCCACTTCTCGATACACCTGTGTCGGCAGCAAATAGAAAAGTTTTCTGAACCTCCATACTTAACAAACTTCCTCCCCCGTTGCGCAGGTTTTTGAGAGTTCCGTGGCTCATGTCTCAAAATCGTCCACTACGCAGCGCCAGGAACTTTTGCGAGAGCTAGAGCTTGTTTAACCGCATTTAACGACGACCCAATGGACATTTGAAACAGTTTTTGACCTCTGAGAAATGGTATGTGTAGGCCGAACAGAATGTGTCTTCGGTAGACCGGTCGGTAGCTTGCTCATCTTCGAATGATAGGGTCACATTTCAATGTTCAAGGGCAGGTTCAATCCCAAATCATGTTAATTTTTCTAACCCTCAATATTTAACCTAAACATTTAATTTATCCATTACTTTAGCGATATATTTTAAAAGTAGTGAATAATCTTATGAAAGATATTTTTCTACCTAAATTTTCGAACTAATTACTAGTTAATCTTGGACGAGTAACATTTGAAACATTCCTTTCCTCATAATTCCCTTTACGATTACGTCCTTTCCTTCCCGAATGAAACTCATTTTTTAAGATAAAATGCAATTACGTTCCATCGAAAGTCGTTGCAGTTAATGTTTTTCATTAGTTGGAAAAGGACTATCTCATAAATGCAGCTTAACTACGCGTTTTGGAGAAATTGAGTAATACTATTATAAGCAGATATTTGGAGATGGTATTTCCGCTAAACAATTTAAGGATTCGGGTGGTTTATATATTATAATCGGTTAAGGATCGGGGGGGGGGTTTATAAATTAATGATAGTTATTATATAAAAGAATGATAATATATCTCGCACGTAATTCTCAGGAAAATTATGAGAATGTATCCTTCTAGTCTGCAATAAATATTATCAACTTTGCGGGAACTATCGCAACCAATCTTAAATTAGCCTACATTCTGGTTGGTATAATGTCGCATAGCAGTTACTGCCCATGTATCAAGTGTTACGAAACCAATGATAATTTGAATACTTGCGATAGGTACAGAACGATAGCTTATACGTTAGTAAATTACATTCAATGGTATTCGGCATGAGCTAAGAAGACAGATGCAAAATTTTACAAAAACTGCGTCTACAGTCCTCTTTTTTCTACTCGAAATCGTTCCTCCGCCAAAGTTGCATTTAGTGATAGGTGTCGTGAACACTTTATATAAACATTTATTGAATGAATTTGAGCTAGATTCTTTTCAGTCGGCAGAAAAATGCAGTGTGACTCGTGATATATGTCAGGGGAATTCAAATTTCAACGGCAATCCTTACAAAACACTGGGTAAAACTTGATTTACTGCGATCAAGAAGTCAAAATTTGAGAAGCTTGATGTACGTAACTGTATTTGAAAATTTTATAAATGATGCTATGGCCTTCTTTGGTAAAAGCTTCAACCCCAACTTCAAAAATAATAATGCCGCATTCAAAGAGGTATATTATGCTCAATACAACGGCAGCACCTAAAGTCCACGCAGTATTTTTTCACATTTTGCGACAGAATGCAAGTAGGCCTTGGTTTTTACAGTGAATAGGTAGTCAATGGAATCTTTCCACGCTGATTTCAAACCTATATGGGAAAATCATATAAGTATGAAATCTCTAAGAACCATCCGGAATTCACAGAATGACTGCTTCATGCTCTTAGTAAATATAATTATCATCACTCATTTTAATGTCTATTAGTATTATTGATGTTTAAATAAATTATAAGTTAATTATTACTGAAGTGGATTATTATTTTTCTAAATTTATTTTAATATGATCTAAAACAATAATTTATTATACAGTAAGTTGTTTTATCTTGCAGAATAATTATAGTATAGATTAAAGAATAATAATATGTATGTTATAACATAGAATGGTAGTAAGATCCGATTTTCATGCGTTAAGTGACTCAAAGTCATTACTCGCGCTATTGGTTCGAGATAATAAAATCAATTTAATTTCTATTTGCAATTCAATTTCATAACGAATGCATTATAAAATTACCATAATTGAACATACGTGAACAAGTTCCGAACTTGGAAATTTTCATCACAGACAAATTCTGACCAAAAAATGCCATATAAACAACAAAAATCAATTTTCTCGCGAATCCCTCTACCAATTATTTTATTTCGGGACTAAAAATATTCGTGAGACGTCGTAGAAATGAAATTTGAAAAGATTTCATCGGTGCAAGCACTTTTAATTTATAGTCGCTCGAAGCCCACCGTGCATTTACATGTCCTCGTCATGAAAGAAAGATGTGTCTAATCGCTCTCGTACCACCTCGATGCTCGTACGCTCCCGGCGCGGCGTCCACGCACGCAGAGGCTCGACTTACTTTTACTACTTCATTCAGCCTCCAATAGGTGTCACCATGTGCAGTTCACGCGCACGACGACGTTGTCTACGCTTGAATGTGGACCTTTCGTGCGTTTTGCACGTAAACTGTGCGCGCGCGACGCGTGAAACGCTTGAATGTGAATCCGGCTTAACACTGAGAGTCGTGAGTCCGATGTTGTAAGAATCGCATAGTGGGAGAGGAATTTAGCGGGGAGGGCGTCGGTGATAAGGATTGGGCACGTTTTGCATCTCGCGCGATGACAGGGGTTGGGTAGGGTTTTGGAGCTGATGGTGGGTTTAGAAAGCGGTGCGGTAGATTTTAGGATGCAGGAGAGGTTGGGTGCCTGAAGGTAAGAGAGGGACATTTGCGGAATGTGTTCTTGGTAGTACGATTGTCAGCGAGGAGTGGGAAAAGGTTTTTAAGGATTTTTAAGGGCATATATATATATATATATATATATAATATTTATCACTCAAGTGGTTCTCCAAAATGTGATATGTATATGTTAATTTATTTATTTACGGCTATTAGAGTCATTACCTTTAATTAAATGTGGAAATCTCTGCTGCGCCAAGATTCGGACGATTAGCAAACGGCATTTATGTTAAAAACGGATTTAAGAAGCGAAATGTCCGACTAAATTAAACTGTTATGAAATGAATGCAGCAACTGAACTTATTTATTTTAGTTTCAAGCAAATTACAGCAGCAATTTTTATGTCAAAAAGCGCGAGGTTGGGGTTATGGGCGCTGCAGTTGGCTCCTTGGACTGAAAAAATTATTCAATAAGAATATAATCCTCTTCTGCATATTTAGCAGGCATCATACCTTAGCTTTTATAGTAACACTAGTGTAAAGGTTGCTTATCATTTTGACTCACGGAATCGTGATGAAACTCTGTTAAAGCTTTCCACGGCTTTATATTGCCTTTATCCATGTGGAGCTAATGTTTCACAGAGCGTTTTCACACCAGGAAGAAAATTGCGACGAAACGCTGAAGATGCTACCCATGGCATGGCGTGAGAATGAGAAGAATCTCTAAGAAAATGGTGTTGAGGTTGCCTCCCGAGTCCCAGACCGGATGCCCGTTCTTACCACTCCCCTACTTATACATCGCCCCCTTCGCTAACGACTCAGGTGGGTCTCCCCATTCCGAAAGGAAGGGAAGAGTTTAAGGGCCTGGGTAGGAGGGAAAGAGTAGGAGGATTTGGAAGCCAATAAGGTGGAATAAGAAGGCTACGGAAAGGGTGTATGCGCGTGTGTGTGGGTGTTTTGAGGGAGGGAAATGAAGCACCGCGGCAGAAGGAAATGAGGGAAGATAGCGTCTTGCGGGTTGGGACTTTGGGAGACGGGGACTGGAGGAAGTGAGTAAAATGGGGCAAAAGAAATAGAATTGGGTTTGGAGGGGTGGGTTGAATGGGACACGTCACCGCCACCCACCCTACTCTCGAGGAGGAGTCGAGGCGGAAAAGATGCCGGGTCCGAAAAATGGTGGATAAGGAAGTAATTTAATAAGGCTCTCTCTTACCCCGAGATGCTGTGGTTGAGGAGAATAGGGAGGTAGGTTGGAGTGAGGTTGTGAGGAAGAGGGGGAAGTTCGCATTAAGGAGGTTGGGGTTCTGGGGGTGCATTCACCCTTAGGGATTTTGCTTGTGGAAGTCGTGGTGTCTCCGCACTGAGGGCGGGTGTGAATAGCAGTAGTGGAACTTGGTGGCAGTCGCCTCTGTGGCGTGACGTCAACGAGGGGTAGGCGATTTTCGACAGGGTTGGAAAAGGAACGGATGTGAGAGGAGAGCTTACAGTTGGCAACGCTGCTATCATAATTGCGCTTAACGTAAAAGGGTGGATATTTTTCACCAGCGTAATATACGGCAATGATTACGATCTGAATATGTGCATGATGATGTATGTGGTATATATATAGGATTTATCATAACTCGACTTCGTAACGGTTTAAGGTCATGAATTCGGATTTTCGATTAAATGTTGTGACATGGAATGTTCAAACTATGCTATGGAGAAACGATGTCAGAGAGTTTTTACAAAGAATTAATATTTCTAACTGGAAGGAGCTAAGCAATAATAGAAGAAGATAAACGTTCACTATTGAAATGGCCAAAATCTGTGGAGGGTTGTAGCGCCCAAGGGAGAAGAAAAAGAAGGAACATTCGGAGCCAAGAGAATTTTTTACAAATCATTGTAACTACGGTAATTTCCTCTCGCTCGAAGGAGTATCTGTAATGAAACTCAGATGGCGATTCTTTAGCATGCTACGTTTACAGCTCAGTTCCTGTGTTCCGTCCAACACGCCTACACACTACGTACTACTTTCAGCCTAGAAACAATTACTCATCAATCTTTCAAAGTTTATTCGTTCCTGGTCCAAAACAGAAGGATATTCTGGAAACTGCGGGGAAAGTGTCGTCATCGAAAATCCAGATTCTAAAACCATTCTAATGATTTATTCAATCCAAATTTTCATTCAACTTCTAACCCCGGGATCCAAACCCATGCTAAGGGCCCGAGGTTAAGCCTCGGCGGAGACGAAAATGTTTGCCTGTATTAGGGCTTGATTACGAGCGACATATCCTGACGTGACGTAAATGGACGGTAGCGCCCACGAAGCTTGGTGATTGTTGTGTAGTGGAGCCAATTACGATGGACGGGATGTTGACGGTGCCGTCAACGGATGAGCGAACCTTGTCCAAGAGTAATTTTTCCGTCACGCTACGCCAACGGCAAGCTATCAGAGGAGAGATTTTTAGTACGGTATTTACAATATTTCCCTCAATAATTCAAATATGTTATTCATATGTGTGTGCGTGTGTAGACGCTATTAATTGCGCATAGTGCATAAAATTGCGTAAAAATGTGAAAAAGTCACGTGATCCTAAACGGCATCTCGGTGAGTTGACGTCATTACACGGTACCTATCGTTTTTTTAATGGTCCATCTAATCACAAATATTTCAGCGTGAAAAACCAATTAATGATAGTTAATTGTCTCCGTTAAGGAGTTTAAAACAATGTTTTCCATAAATTACGAAAAACAACTGGAACTTCATAAGGAAATATGTATGTCGCATTGCTGTTAGCCATACCGCTCCGCGGCGTCATCCCTCAGGTTCCCGATGACGTACTTAGCCATGCCGCCAAGCGTGCGTAATTTTTAAGAAGAAATATGTTTCAATAATACAACAATTTATTCCGATAACATTAATGTCCAGTGTATTTAAGAATACAAACTTCAAGTACAATTAATGTTTGTTGAAATAAGGCATGTTCTCCATCGAACATGCCTTATTTCAACAAGGAATTGTTAGTGATCGCGTTCGGTGGGTCTGTTTCGAGTCCCAGTCCAGGCAATTGATTTTTCTTCGTGGTGTATTTCGCACATTTGTGTTTAAGGATAGGTGGTTCCGAGTGGGTGGGCTAAGTAAGTGTGAGTTGGAAGAAAATTGGTTGAGCATGAAGAAATTATAAAGGGAAGCGAAAAGATGTGAGCTTTATAAGAAGGAAATGGGGAAGTAGGTAGGAGGCTGTGCCGGTGATGAATGGTAATGAGCGTGGAATGAAATGTTCCCTGCAAGATTCTTCGCGCTTCCCTTCCCAAACGGAGAAGAGATTTATTCATTCTCCTCCACCCGAGCGCTGAAAAGCGAGCAATGGGTTTTTAGGAGCGAAACCTTTTTTGAAAAACGCAATACTGCGGGGGAGATTATCGTATTTTCCGTGCTTAATCATTTCCTCCCTCATCATATCCTCCAATCTTGTTGGGAGGGTAAAAATAAACTATCATTGTCTCTTTTGCAATCGTTTGTAGTTTTGCTGGTGATGCATTGTCGGAAACGAGCATTGAATCTTCCTCTCTCGGCCTTAATTGCCTTTTCGAGAAATACCTTCTCGTAATTACCTTAATCGAGGAACTAGATGCGATCATGGAAATGTTGCAGCGTGTCTTAAAGGCGGCGATTCAATCCGTCAGAGGAGATTTATTTACGTATATCGCCCACCTTCTCGGCAACCAATACGACGGTAATTTGGGACACAAATTGGTTGATTTGATTGCTACAGTTAATTAAATCGTGATGTGCATTGTTGATGTGATTTATTTAGGATTGATTTTGGTCGAGTAGTTTTTCTCCCTAGAGTAAACTGATATAAACGCAAGATTTTTCATATTGTTCCGTGGCTGCAATTTTTAAAAATATGTACCTAGAATAAAAAAATACCTATTTTTTTAATTTTTCTGTATATTTTTATGCGACAGTATAAACCACGAAACATTGTCCTCAAATTTTGATTTCACGATTATTTGCCTACAGCAATTTAGGTATCAACTTTAATAGAATGAAAACACAATTTTTCATCGAGGATGAAAGCAGTATGACTTTATTATGAAGTTATGGTGCCGGTATGATACTGGTTGAGGGTAGGTTTTGATGGAGTATTTCGACTCTCCTGTCACCTTGCTCGGGGCAAAGTATTTCCTTTTGATGGAAAGTACTCCATTTTTATTTCAACATACTTTCTCCTATACCTCTCGTCATTTCATTCAAAATATCCATTCCAGTGGCAGATTCAACGCTGAAGCGAGCGCAAGATCGTTATCCCCACGTCAGTCCACTCCCGGCAAACGTGGAAGTTACAGTCCTCGACAAATCAAACTATTTAAAAGCCCTTATTTGAAATTTTCGAGATTATAACGAAAATATATCGTCACTGTCGAGGCTCGGATATTCCAAGGCCCTGCCGAATAGGGCACCTACTCTAGGCAATCGGATTGATGAGAACGAATTCCCTATTCGGAGGAGGTTACATGGGTCTCTCGGATTAGAATACTTAACCAATCCACCTTCGCCGCGCCTCTTCTGCGACGGTCTGGTCGTTTGGGTGGGAATGGGATCCAGTCGGAGCGATAGGGGAAGGAAGATAAGAGTGTTTGTTGGGCTGCAGGGTGGGTGAGGGGCAAAGGGGAAAGTATGGTAGGCAAATGGAGCGTGGGGTTGGGTGCTGAAGATATGTGGGAGGGATGAGTGTATGCTATAATGGCGAGGGAGGTGCAAGGGGGAAGAGGGGGGATGTGACGGAATAAGCGATGGATTGGGGGACGGATGATGGGCGTAGGGTAGTGGCGAGGGCGGATATAAGGAGGCGGGAGAGGAATGGGATTCATTACGCAGAAATTGCTTTGCCGATCCCATTTTATATCCCCCCCTCCCATTCCAACCAACCTCCGCCTCTCTCGCCCATTTCCTACCACACTCACACCAAACCACGTGGTATGTTGCATAGTAGTAGCAAAACTTGGCGGCGGTTGTCTGCGTAAAGCGTGAAGTCACGGAGGGGTGGTTATGCTTATGGAAGGGGTCGACGGATAAGTGGAGGGTAGAGAAGAGAACATGGCAGACGAGGTTGCCGACACAATTCGTTCAAACGAATCCAGAATTCGGTGAACAATTACGAGCGGCTATATCCTCTTTCCCAACTCATGGCGGCTGACCTTGAATGCACTGGTGTACCTTTTACTATTCCAGCCAATCATAGAGGAGTTGTATGAAGTAGGGGGAACTCAGTCTCTCTCCGACTGTCGTGAGTTTCACTTCGGTATCGTATTCATTGTGTTGCCAAATTTACTGCGTGAGAGTTGACTTGTGAGAGTTGAGTTGGTTGCGTGAGAGTTGAGTTGGTTGAGGCTCAAAATCAGTGGTTAACGCGACATCTCCCCGCCCAACGTGCATTTATTCGCAAAAAATGACAGTGCTGTTCGGCCGCCGGGAGCCAGAAACTGAAGTGAAAGGGGATACGCCTTTTATTGTCTACTCGCCTTGTGACGTCCACCCGCCATGAGTTGGGAACATGGGTGTAGTTTTCACTCACGTGAGTTAGAACATGGCCTCGCCCAATTGTACCCAGTCCTTTATTTCCTTTCCATTCATTTCGTAATGACTCCTCAGTCCTCCCTGTGAAGCAATTCAATGTATCTCATTCGTCAAACACATCATTGCGCTTCAAGAGGAAGTTATGTTATTAGGAGGGATGACAAGCATCTGATTTCGTTTTAAAATGTGCTGACCAAATCAGCCAACTTGGTGACGTGCTGGCAACCCTGAAGGTCGCAGATTCGATTCCTGTCTCGGGTAAGGATGCAATGTATTTATCAGGAAGGGGGCATTAGGCTAGATGGAGCGATATTTAGATAACCTAAGCACTTACAGTACCAAAAACCATACTTCTAGTCTATTATTGAACACATCAGTCTGAAAGATTTTAAAAATTTATTTCTCATACAAGTATAGTTGTTTATTCCATGGCGGAATTATTCAGTCGTTTTATTGCTTCTTCATTTCCATGGCTTTATCCATGAGTCCTCTTTCCGAAGCTACGCAATACCCCGAATCCCTCAAACGAAGGGAAAGGGACTTAAAAGACTGAGGTCCTCATTTTTTAAAATGAATTATTCATGTTGGTCCCTACATTTTTCGGGCGCGTGCTGAGTTCTGGCCAAAAACGATAAACCACATATGAAATTATCTGGATAAGTTTGTGGGGAAGAGAACCGTCAACCAGAGATGTAATTCTGACAAACTAACGGAAAAAATTAATTTGAAAGAGGTGGAGATTCACAGATGAGTTTATATGTATGAATCGGTTTTCAATTGGACGCCTTGAATTGGTACATATGTCACCATTCCCCATGCGAAATCATACAGATGAGAGTGTGGAGAAGAAGACCGACAGCCAGAGATGTGTTTCAGATAACGTGACAAACTGATTTGAAAGAGGTAGTTGCTTCATAGACGAGTTTGTATGTATCAATGTGTATTCCATTGAATGCCAGAAATGGATGGTTAGGTCACCTTTCCTATTCATTTCCTGTAATAAGTGAAAGTTGTGATTCTGAAGGCGAGAAATTTTAGGCACGTTGCAATTTTCGCTCTCCGTTGAAAATATTGGCGAAACGAAATATTACAACAGGGGATTTTATTTCAATATCGATAATTTTATCTTTCGCTATTACAGCAACCCGTGCAAAAATACGGAAAGGGATCAGCCAGTGGACCGAATTGAAGTCTAGAAAAGATATTCTGTTCACAACGGGAACAGCATGGAAATCAGTGGGAAATTCAAGGCCCCACATATGTTATTTTATAACCGTATTATTTTTTTATATGAAAATATACACCTGCAATGCTGAGGAAGTGTACTGATTATTACAGAAAGAACAAATATGTTACTTCTCGCAACCGAGTTTCATAAAATGACAATTTATGACCTTTCAATTCTAACACAAGACGTTGGTGTTTTTATCGTCTATTCCGAGATAGTAACATTTTGCAGTGACCATTATTGGCGACGAGTATGCCAACAAATTTGTTTGAAAACACAGGTGGCGTATCATTAAGATCATAACACACCGAGATGCTTGATGGATGATTTTATTTTGTATGTCGATGTTGCTATAAGCACCTTTTCGTAGAATTTCTATAAACAAAGGACCAACACATTCATTAGCCGTTTAGTAGTCGCAGTGGTGTTGCCTGGTGGATGCCAGGCATTTATGGGAAGCACTCTCAATTATGGATATAAATGGAAGTGGATAATCTAAATTGGAGGAAACACAAACAAAAAACTCCTCCGCCACCCCCTCCCTCAAAAGATCTTCCTCTACGGCCAATTGTACCACCAGCAACATCATCTACCGCCTTCTTTCCTGCAATTTCTGCCCTGCCTTCTATGTGGGAAAATGTACCACCCCCCTCAATATCCGTATGAACAATCACCGCCATGCCACCAAAACTCCACCTTTTCTTGATCCCATTCCCAAACATACCGCCTCCCACTCTCAAAATTTTGACGATTGTTTATGAATAAAAATACGCAGTGACCCGTAAATGCATAACTGTTTAGAAAAATGTCCACTCTTGGGATATTTTTTAAACAGATTATACAGTTTCTCTAATGACCAATAACGAAACAAGTTCAAAGAACGTGAGCCCATGAGATATCATGCCAAAAATATTTCACTGCGGTAGTCAAAGTGGGTTACCAGAGTTCTGCATTGGGAATACTCAGCAGAACCCTTGCTCCAAAAACAATCCACCCAGTACCACACCTAAAGGAAAGCATGAGTGTATGAAACATTGCCAGAAAGTCCTTTTTAGTCCTCTTGAAAATGGCGCGTGCTCAGAATTTCTGCATGAAGATTACTCAGCTGGATCTTAAAGTCGCCTGCGAATGAAGCCGGACTGGCTGGCTGGTAATCGACAGAAGACATTAATCACACGGAGCTTCGGAGTGATATCTTCGCGGACTGGACGATATTGAGCAGGTCCGCGAACGCCGGCGTCAGATAAGTAATTTATTTACTACCTTTCGAGGAGCGTGGGCATACCGACCGCGCATATCCGACTCCTAAGTCCGCACAGGTCCTACCGTCGAGTACGAGAACACTTCGGGCCGCGTAACTCACAGCCGGGAGTATGGAACGGGATTCCGACTTGAGCTTGGGTTTGCGCTCGCTAGTACAGCCTTTTTGAGGACGGCCGATGCAGAACTCGGCCGGTATTGCTCTTGAAAAAGTTCCTAGCGCTGCGCAGTGGACGATTTTGGGACATGTGCTACAAAACTTTCAAAATCCTACGGAACGGGGGAGGAGAGTTGTTTAGTGTGTAGGGTCAGAAAAACAACTTTGTAATCGCTGTCAACCGAACCGTTTTGAGAAGTGGAATGACATACTACTACCTGCGTTCCCATTTCGACTGGCTTCGCAATGAGACCACAAGATGGGGTCCTTGGTAAAGTCGTAGGGATGGGTGGAAATTAACCACTTTCCTTGCGTGATTGTACCCCGTGCCCTTTTCGCTAAGTAGTTTGGTTCCTTCGCTTCACACTCTCTCTCTCTCTCTCTCTCTCTCTCTCTCTCTCTCTCTCTCTCTCTCTCTCTCTCTCTCTCTCTCGTCTCCCACTCTTCCCCTCCGCCCTTTCCCTTCATCCCCCTCCACTTCTGCCTCACCTCATTGCTCCGTATGTCTGCGCCATGAACTTTTGCAAGAGCTATAACCGACCGTTATTTCCGATATTTTGCGTCTCGCAATTTCGTTATGTTTCATACTTCCCGATACTCACCACTGCTCTCAGGAATGCGTTTTGAGAGATTTGCAGGGCACGGGTGGGTATGCGATTAAGGGAAGACTGCTGTGCTTCGAAGGGCTTAGTGTATGAGGGGAGAAGGGTACTATTATATATACAACGGGGAACCAAGCAACTAAGCATTGGGGTAGGGGTCGGTAACAATATGAAGGCGCTGACGAAAAGGGGAAATGGAGTAAGGAAGGGTGGCTGGCGTGCCTTGATAGACGGTTTCGAATGGGTGACTCGATAGAAGGTGGAGGGTAGACGGTCTTTATGGAAAGGGATGGGAGACTTGTAATCCTTCGACTGCAAGAGGGGGGTGGTTGCATTCCCCCCTCCCCGATGAGAAGACCAACTGCAGAGGGGTGGTTGCTAAGGAGACCTCGGCTGGGGAGGGGAAATGTATAATCTGGGGAGGGGGGTGAGGGGAGCAACAGGGGTGGTGGCTAATGCGTGACTTGGGTGATTTCGCTCCGTTTAACTCTTCCCTCCCATGGCCAGATCTTTTGTCCATGTGAGGACGTTGATTGGAAGGTGAACCGATCAACCACAATAGCCCGGCCGACCGAAGACGATTCTCTCCCAGCCTAGAAATTCCACCGTAAAATGAATTAAATGTCCTTAACTTTATTTTTTTGTCACAAAACGAAAACTTTTTCTGTTGGAAATGAATACTGAAATCCTACCTTTCCTCGCGATTTTTTCGCAGATTACACTTGAAGTGATATGGTGTTAAATGCGAGAGAGGGTGAAGCATGTGGGAATATAGTATTTTTCTATTGAGTATATTATGAAAATTGTGAAAATTCGAGGAAGATGAAACAAGCTGCTACTCCAATTTTAACGTTTTATCGATAAATGTTTAAGTTACCTAATAATGAACATAAACTAATATAAGGGCTCTATTTTTCAGGAAATTGCTAAAATTGTTGAAAATAAAGGAAATCTAACTAAACCTTTAACCTCAACAGTATGTCTCTCAATGGATACGGATCAGAGGATGTAAAGTATTTAAGGGATGATGAAAAAAGAAAATTCAGAACAAAGTTTTTTGGCTCACATCAGGGCTGCTTCAAGATGCATCTTCAATTTATTTATTAGAATGAAGAAGTTGACGATCCATATCGGTGATATTCTTGATTTACAGGCGTATGTAGATAACAAATTCAGTACTCATGACATGATGCTAATCGTGGATGAGGAGCTAAATCTTGGCGAGGAAATGGAGGAGTACCATTATTACCACCGTATGCAACTATATTGTGGGTACCCACAGCGCATGCGCTGGACTTTACCGTGAATCGAGAACGGGAAAGAGCGGCTGAAGTAGATGGTTGGTGTTCGTTTTTTTTGACGCTTTCACGCGATATTGTGGTAGATTGAGCGACAATCGTGGGTTGAGTGTACATTTTAATATTTTTTATGTAATTTGAAAAACAATTATTAGACGACATTCAACTCCAGTGCATCTGTTCATGCGTTGGATCGCACCATACAGGAAGTAATAGAAATTACACAGGAATTATACTTTATTTTTTCCTTAATTAGAGCATATGATATAATTTTCGGCGCTGTATTCCAAATTTAGACGAAATTATATTAAAAAATGTTTCTGCGAAGGCATCCGCGGTGCGTTCCAGTTGAAGGCTGCATTTTTTTCGGGTGTTCCGCCGCGTCGTTTTTTTTAAGACAACATTTTAGCTTGTGCTCCTGTGGGTGTCTTGAGTAATTGACGTCTCTATATAGGCCCGCTGCTATGTCTTGATTGGTGGTGTCATTTTTCCCCGTTGGCGCCAATTTTCCCCCGTTGGCGGGAATTGTCCATGTCCACCGTTTCTGCACCGAATAGTCTCTTCCAAGTGCTGTTAAATTGATACTCGTCCTCCCGGTTGAAATTCTTCGGGTGTTCTGATACCGCGGTAGCTTCCCGAATGATTCTCGGGAAGTATGGAGATTACCTGGCAATCACCGTGGCTTCATCCAAGTTGATGGTGTTTCCAGGCTCGGAATAAGCATGCTCCGCTACAGCGTAGAGGTGGAATTGCTTATTTTTCATCGCCCGTCTGTGTTCTTGTAGGCCTCACTTCACAGCTATTTTTATTTGTTTGATGTATACAATCCCACAGCTACACTCAGTCTTGTACACTCCTTCGTAGGCATGGAGTTGGATCCGTTCCTTAGGTCTAGGTAGTATGTCACCCTTCTTTTACACGGAGTTGAAGCGAGTGACCACGTCGTACTTTCTGAATAGACTGGAAATTTTGTCTGTGGTCCCTGCTACAAAGGGAATCGTAGCATACTCTACAGGTTTAGGTTTTTCCGCTGTGTTGAATGTCCTATCTGGTGGTAATTCCTGGAATTGCCTTTCTTTCTTCACGGTCCATTTTGGGACAAATTCCTTCCCAAGAGTAGTGACCAGGTGCTGTTTCTCCGAGTGGAGTGAGTGTTCGTCCAAAATGAAATATGCTGTGTGAGCCAGGGTAGAGATGAGGTCTGCGGAGGATTCTGAGTTCTGTGGTGGTGCGAGAATGCATTTAGGTAGCGATCGGTATGAGTCCCTTTCTGTAGACACCGTGTCCAAGCTTGCTATTGGATCCTCCCTCATCTCTGATAATTGGATTCTCCCTCATTGCGTGATCTGAATTTCTCAAGTAACCTTAGCCCAGGATGTAGCCTCCGAGTCTCTGTAGCGGCTTCCAGCTTAGTCCTTCCTTTGCTGCTGTACTTCGCTCTCTGTTCCCTCGTAACAGTTTTTAAAGAAACGTGAGGCTTTCCTTTGTGTACTGTTTATTTCGCCAATGAAGTCCTCCAGATAACAAAATTCCCAAGTGCTCTCCTCTTACTCGAGATGTGGCCTAACCAGATCGAAGTATAGTGGTAGCGAAACTTGGTGGTAGCCGCTGTTGCGAAGCGTGACGTTCAGGAGGGGAAGGGTGGTGTGGAATGGGTCGGCTAAGGAGTGGAGGGAAGAGAGAAACCATGCCAGGCTGCGCTGCTCACATAACTGCATTTAACTTGAGAGAGATGGAAAGTGTCAACACGTTTCACGACAATGCTTGCGATTCAAACCAAACTGGATAATTATACTCTGCTATTGCCCGCTACCCATGAGAGAATCCCATCTCAACAATGGGATTGCGAGTCATATAGAACTAAAAAGTTTAGTTAGTAAAAAAGTGAGTATTTTGAAGTTTGGAATGAAGGTTTGCGGCTGTGGGAACTCTGGTATTCAAACGCCTAGACTACCTTACTCCGGTGTGGGGCTAGTTCGCAGGCAATGGACTCTTTCTCTGAAAAGGGTCTAGTGCGCAACGACCAACATGTTTCGTTACCACTATTCCTATATAATATCTTTCTCTTTTTCATCGTTGGACCTTCCTACTACTCGTTTGATAAAGTCTCGAAATTCCTGGGAGTATGAAAACTTAATTGTCAATTTAATACATGAACACTATACTATAAATGAAAAATCTTTTGAGTCCGAGCGTCTTCGATTGTTGGAGGCAGGCAGGTTCTTACGGTCGGTAAGGCGAGGGGAGGCTTTCAGTTAGAGGTTGCCAAACTTATTGCCCAGATAAATAGAGAGCGAGAGAGAGGGAGCGACTTTTGATAACAAAGCATACCGGAGCACGAAATTTTTGCCACTGAGGCCTGAAGACAACTGATAGCTTCGCCCGCTCACATCTCATTGTAAATTCTCTAGTCACGTGCCGTAGTGCTTCCTCTCTCCTTTTCCTCTAAGTAAGTCGCAAATATATTTGAATTCTAGTATAGTGTGCTAAACTCCAGTTTTTAAAATGGAGTCCATGCGTAAGTAAAACGGTCCTCTGTCACCGCCCCCAAAATTTTCGTGGGAGGGGATGGTTTTAACTAGCCCGCTTGAGAAACATCTGTACGCGTCGGTCGGTCCCTAAGGAACGACTCGCTTGAACTTACCCGCCTCAATTTGCACCACCTCCCTGCCTATTCCGTGCGGCGCTTTGATTGAATTTTAAATTAGGTTCCCCTCCAGGGAATCAAGTTCGCGGCACGATGTGTTCGAACCAGCCTCGAGTCCTTTTGAACTTCGGCAGACGTCTTCAACTCGTCGAATTACCTGTTTCGGGGGATATTTTTACATCGACTCAGCTCCGAAAACTCACATCTACGAAATACCGTGCAAGCCACCTCCAAGGTGTGTGGCGTGGGGTGATTCCACGCCAGGCATGCAACTTCGTTAATTGCCATTGCCTGCAATCTATTTTGATATGCAGCTGTATATCCATTAGGTACTCGTATAATTTTCTCTTGTTTGACGATCAAACTATTTCTAGATTCTACATCAAATAAGTTCTATTTCATAACCATGTCGTGGCATTTAATGTAGATGATGCATAATTATGATTGAGTAATAGCTGCCCCATGTTGTTTTGGAAGCTTTCTGTTCATATTACTCGGATTTTAGAGCTGACCTGATGGTTGAGAAAAAATGAGCAAGAAAACCGGAACCAACAGCTTTAGGATAATTTGTATTTTCATCATCGAGCTATCGAAACGATATTGAGAGATACCACATGGCTACATGGCAACTTTGCAGGAATAAAATCGATGTATTTTGAAAACTATGAGAAGTGCAAACCATCGGCTGCCGCAACAATGATACGTATGGACAAGTAGCTGAGTGAAGAACTCACTCGAAGGCACAGCAGCCTTCTGAAGGAACGCAACTTCAGGAATGGTTCGAAAATAAATTAGAACATACGAATTTCATTATTTGATTTAATCATGCCGGCACTGTTTAAAATTGGATTTCATTGTGAAATGCCTCCTCCCAATTTACAAATTTCAAAAAATTTTATTTTCCAATGAAATTAAATTACTACTACCTGCTTGCACCCCAAGCTAAATTGCCATGTGAACTTACGCAGAAGCGAGTGAACCTTTTTTTACCAGTCATGTTGGCTTACATCATAATCTCATAATTATTTCGTCCGATATCGTAATCCACAACTTGTTTTTTACTTCCAAATTATTCATTTTGGCTAAATTGTGTTATTTCTTCGTTAAATTAGCTTATTACTTCGTAATATAGGCTATTGGTTTTGGCTGTATTTACATCTGCAATTTGTACATTACACTTTTTCAACAATTTCTTGGGTTGCATTCATAATTATTTTATGTTCCATATTTAAAAAAATGATATTAGCATCCCAGTTCAAATTATGGAAAATGAATTTTCTCACGTGACTTTAAAAAGCAAGATAGAATGTGCAGATACTGGTATCGTGCGTTCCCCGGCCATCGCAGACGATTTCGGAGTTCCACTCTGATTATGTTTACTGGAGGGTTGCTATAACTGTCCGGCGAATGAGTTATGCCCCGTCTACATGCAGTAATTAAGTATATCTTTAAATGTGACCTATACTTAACTATGTCCATGTAGATGACGCACCTAAAGTTAAATATGGGTCATATTTTAATGTGGGTACGGCTCCCTAGTTAACTATACTCCTAGCTATATTTTGTTCTTGAAATTAAATGGATTTGGTGAAAGGTTTATTGGAGATTCAGCAGTAATTTGGGTGTGGTTGGCGGCAAATAAGTTGACTTTAGGGATAGGCGGTAATGGAAAAAACAACCGGTATTAGGTTAACGGGTTATTTTCAACCTAAAAAATACTATAAGACACTGTCTCCGGCGTTACTTTGTGGAACTCCTTCATTTTTAATAATAATAAACACTTGGTTGTTATTCCACACTTTATTGGAAACAAAACGACCCGGGTTTCAGCCTAATGATGGCATGACATGCTGAAACCCGGGTCGTTTTGTTTCCAATAAAGTGTAGAATAAAAACCAAGTGTTTATTATTACTAAAAAATACTCCTGAAGAAAAAATCCTTTTATCTTCATATTCTCCTCATATGTGTATTATCCAATCGAGTGCGTGAGGGTAACGTAATGCACATACATGGCTACATATACGTATTAAATATGTATTCTTTTTTATGAAGAACAAGGACACAATAATAGAAGCAACTGAGGCCGAAATTACTAACTCGGTTTTCCTTACTTCAATCTTATAATGCTTAACATCCATCATACAAAAGGTATTAAACAAAATATTTATGATTTGCACAAAAAATTGAAAAGTATATCAAGATACACTCACTTTTAATACGTTCTTCGCATCTTCGGAGAAGTAACTCGCTTCATATTTCCTCAGGTCAGCTCGTCGCTGCACGCGATCTAATTCCGATATCAAGCCTGCTTCAGAAGGATCCCAAATACTTAACGCGCTTTCTCGGTGGGGCCCTGCTAGCGAAAAATAACAGCTTTTTCTTAACTTTCTCATCGCCTTTCCATGATTTTCCTTCTGTAAATCCTAGCTTTCTGTTAGCTTGACGGCAGTCCTCCAAGATATGTCCCGATTAATTGTGACGCCTAAATATTTAACAGACTCAACTTCGACCATTTCCGTTTTATGAATTCTGTATATCGTTCTGATGTACATGTCTTTCTCACAAAATTCACTGCCACGCATTTATTTTAGTTCCAAAAGCATATTATTTGCTCTCCTCGTATTTGCTAACGCCGATCATCGTTGGCGCTAACGGATAGTCTTAGGCTTAGTTCCTGAACTCCACGTTGGTGACGTTATAGTCGTTTTAAATATCCGTGTGTAGAAAACACTGATGTGTTTAAATATATAATTCGCTATTTTATATATTTGACTTAATCGCATATTTAACTATAAGTGTGTGTAGACGGGGAATTATTCAGTAGGGTTATACTTCAAAGACGATGGCAATTGTACGACAAGTATTTGCACGGCGCCTTTAATATTGCGGTGGACATCGTTTGCCGCCCTAACTAACCCCTACCCAAATGTTGCAGGGGCGGCGTGTAACCGTGTTAGGCGTCAAACACGGACAGGGGTGTAAAAAAAAGCAAGTGGTACTCGACCACGCTGCTGAACAAACAGTGGGCACATTGTCTATCCCCCAAGGAGAAAAAAGGAGGGGCAAGGGAACACCGGCGGTTTTCTGGTGTAAAGACCCCTCCTCGGTTGAGTCATAGCTTTAATCCCCCGCTTTGCGAGTCCATTCTGCTCCCCCTCTTCCCTCTTCTTTGGATTCTCCCCCCCCCTCTTTCCCCCTCTTCATTTCATTCCCTGAATAAACATTTTCCGCCCCTCTCCCTTAAGCATAAAGAGTACGCTGCGAGAGACGGCAGAGGGCAAGCAATATGTGTGTGAACAGGACCAAGAAGTTAAGAAGATACAGGTCTCTCTAAAATTCCACCTCATCAGCCTCACCTCTTCCAACATCCTTCATGGGCCACTGAACAAGGAGCAAAAGCAAAAAAGATATAGTTTGGGGGATATTACATCCTCGTAGAGTTTTTTTCAAAATCTCTGAAAATGATTTCTGTAGCCCATTATCCACGATGTTTGGACTCATAAAGTCACGACGTGCACATTGCAGTGAAAAACTAAAAAATATTGATACCAGAATCGGCTGCGACGTACCCCCTGCCACACTCCCTTGAGATGGCTTGCAGGGTATTATGCAGATCTTGTATTTCGTAATAAAACTGGATATTCATTTACCTAAACTCCACTCACTTTTGGCAAGTACAGAGGAAAATGGAAGACATTGCGTTCTCCCTTAACCTGACATAACACAATGAAGTGTGATCCACGGAAATATCAAAAAGTGTTCGCTTGATTTTCACCGAGGTCTTTCGGAAATCATGTTAACTAACGGTCTCACAAAATGGCGGAAATCGCAGTTCCACGGCTTCACTCAAGACACGTGGCGCCACCTCTGTCGTATTCTGTGAACGGGAGCTACACCTGAAAAATTGTCCTCCCCATTCTCCCTTAAAGCCACCCTATCTGCCTGTTATTATCTCGGTCACTATTCCCCCCGACTTCACCCATCGCTCGGGAAAGCTTAAATTTGTGCTTGCACTCTTGGTGGTGTTGGGGTCTCGACGCTTCTCGCCTTCCACGAGGGGAAAAGACCCTCCTTCAGGGGTTTTCTACATCTACATAATACCCTGCAAGCCACCAAAAGGGCGTTTGGTTGGAAGTGAGTTTTCACTAACATGCAAAACACTATACAAATTCTACTGAAGTTGATGAAACTTCGACTATTAATTCATTAGCAAAAAAACCTCCAAATACCAGTGAGTAGGTGAAATGTCACCGACACGCACTATTGCATAGGTAAGTATGCCACCAATGCTTGAGAAACCATGAGTATTTCAGAATAATACATCTACTTACTGCATCTACACGCAGCATATTATTGCACAGAGATACAAGAGTTATACAGGAAACATGCGAGACGTGCTGTTAGTACTTACAGCGTATCAGATTAGGAAGCGTGCATTAGAGGCGAAATAAAAAATATATGCAAAACCCGCTGTCAAAGAGCCCGACGAAAGTGGGGTAATTTCCTCCTTCGGCACCATAGGTGTAGTGCATGATGGTGATAACTCACCCTCTGCCACTCACCCTTGAGGTGGCTTGCAGGGTATTATGCAGACGTATATGCATAGGTATGATCATGTATTAGGGCGCATGTTGGTTTGGGATTGAGTCTATAATGGTACTATCTTTCATCTAACACCTAAATATGAGGGCAAAATGAGTATAAATGGCATGGAACATACGTAAAAATGTGAACACATCATTTAAAAAACTCAATATTTACGATAAAATTACAAAAATTATGAAGAAGTTATGTACTACGTTTGTGGGGCTAGCGTAGGGATTGTTGTTTTTATTGCGAAAACATACCTATACTGCTGGAAATCAAACTGTGCCTACGAGAAGTAGGTACTTAACACAAGTCAGTTAAATTTTCCAGGGTAATTAATTGACAGCCACTTTTTATTAGGTATTAACTGTTCTTTTCATATGCTACGTTAATGCATTCGTTTACTAATCCAGTGAATGGTAACTATGATAAAAACGTATATTATGCCCTTGCATCTGGAACGGTTTTGAACCATTAAAAAGCATTGGAATGAGCTGTTAATTTTGCATGCTTGTAATCGATAGACATATCCCCATTAAGAGGTCCACTAGGTGGAAATCAGGAGTTGTGATGTGTTTTGTTAAAGTGTCACGATTCGTGTATGTAAGAATTGTAGTCACTCTTGGTGGTGGCTCCCTCGAAAGCCTAGTGATGCCATATGGCATCAGCACGCATTTATCACTCTACTGGTCGTGATTTGTATTATTGATTCTAAGAATCTAATTTTAGTGCATCCTCCATGTTCTTCGCATTCTTGGAAAAAAATAAAGCCAGTCTCTCAGCTTGTTACATTTATTATTATTAAGGTAATCTACCGGTTAAGATAGGTTTAAATGGTAGTGAGTAAAATCCTCCAGGGCACAGTGTACTTATAGTATTCCTTTTTTGATCTCAGCGTACGTCCTACCATTCGTCATTCTGACCATAAACCGGTACCCCGACAGAAGATCACGACGACATCAGATCACGCGACAACAGATCACAAAGAACAAATCACGAAGACGATAGATCACGACGACAACAGATCACGACGACAATAGATCAAGATATACAAAAAACGCTGTATTTAAATAAGTGAAAGATAGAATAAATCTAATAACACGGGTTTCACTTCATCAGATATATTTCACTGCTATAATTCCTAATAACATGATACAAATCACAGTTACACACTTTATTATCATTTAGGGTTATTTGGTTGGGCAACTCGCCGTAGTTTTACGCAAAACAATCACCATTGGGGTGGGTTGGGTAATGGCCAATGACTCAATGCCCAATGTTGGTTCAAAAGGGTATTCGTGAAAAAAGAAACGTAACTATCCGCCAAATAACCTCCTCCCCAGGTAGCCTTGAAGGTTACCCGTGCCTCCAGTCTCAAGGAGTTCGAGCGTTTCCCCGCTTGGTGGCGCTGTCATCAGGTATGCCAGTAATGTTATCTCTCTGTACATTCGGAACGACTCCACAGCGCCCCCCTCCCAATTACACATCTGCGACATAATATCCGCAAAATATTGAAGGAAAATATATTACAAAGTAATTTTCCCATTTTAATCGTGATTTAGTGTCGCGTGATCTGTTGTCGCGTGATCTGTTGTCGCGTGATCTAATGTCATAAATCCCCATAAACCTATTCTCTTTCTCCCCCTTCCCCGCTTACCCAACATCCTTCCCTCTATCCCGGTCTTAAGCAACCCTAAGACCTTCATTACCTCTTCCAACCACCTACTTTGCCTCACCCCAATCTCCTCTACAAGTTTCCTCCCTTCATCCACCATACCAAGCACTTCGTCCTCTGCCTACCTTTCCGTCCTCCGTACCTTATCCATCCTTCTGCACACTCAGCTTGAACGCCTGTAGCTTATTTCCTCCTCTTTTCTCATACTCCACGTCTCTGCCCCCCATACAGCGCTGCTCTCCATATTTAACTCTTCGCTAGCCTCTTCTTTATATCCTTATCCAAGATTTCTCGTCATCAGCTCTCTCCTACAACTAAAAAAATAAATTAATTCCGGTTTTCGGGGGTTGCTTCACGGCTTACTGACTCATATCTTCGTTCTTGTTTTTTATATTTCCAGTGCCCACCGTGCAAGGCGTTCACCCCGCAGTTGTCCGAGACGTATCGTCGGATAAGGGGGCGAGGTCACAAGTTCGAGGTCACCTTCATCAGTTCGGACAGGTGAGTGTCGCCTACGGCCATTGGTTCGGCCATTCGATTGACCAGACGACGCCAGTCTTCAGTACGGGACTTAGTTTTGGCATGCGACGGTGAGGTCGCTTGCTTTGGAGAAAGTAAGAAAGGTTTATTCAAGGAGGCTAAAAGGAAATGAAGGAGGCATGGCCGTGGGCTCTTATGAGCAAAGGTGAAGCAAGAATGGGGGTGCATGGGAAGGATTTTGTTTCGATTGGGCGTGGGCTACCAATCACAATGCATCGCATAATCTGTGGATTACAACTTAAATGTGACGACAATCAAACATGGCTACTGTAAACGTAAGCTAGAGTACGGTAACGCCCATTCTGAAATTCACCGCCAATAGGTACTGCCAGTGCTGCAAAAGCGTTCCGTAATCAACTGGCAGTACTGCTCAGTGACCAATGACGTCAGTCAATTGATGGCGTTTCCTACTGTGAATTCTACTGCCTCTACTGCTGCTCTCACGCTGTAGTAGCGGAAGTAAAGCCGTTGCTATGGCAACCATGACAATCAAATGGCAGAATAAATCAAATCTACAAGATATATAAATAAAATTTGAAGAGTTGCGAGCCACTGCTTCGCACATTTCAATGTTTATATCGGCGAGAGTTAGAAGTCTCTATGCACTTGATTACTGAACAACACCTAATGAGCATATAATAGTTTATAAAGCGCATTTACCTCAAATTATTTTTAATTATGTAAGTATGCACAGTTAATGAAGTACCAGATAATCATTCTGGTGAATATTTCACTAGAATAAAAACGTTAGTGAAAAGATGGAGGAGTTAATAACATCACAAGTGATAAAAGTAGAGAAGCAATTATATTTGCGAATGAAAGTGACTTGTGAAATAACTAAATATTAATTTCGCGCCATGATTGATGTAGTAAATGAAATTATACAACCTCTTATTACAGGGGTAAATTAGCATTCTGGCATGTATAATAAGTGTCGGGAAACCTAATTTTCTGCATAAACCTAATTGTTAGATAAAAAAATCTGCGATGAAACGCTCAACAAACCGTATTTTTTACCCAACTTTTGATATCAACCTTGGCAATGCTTTGTACAACTGACTATGAAGAAAAAATGAGTTTGAAATGTATGTTCGAAGACCTTTTTATAAACCTAAGATTTAAAATGTTTATTTTGAATTCGATAACGTTATTTATAACGGAGAGCGTTAGCTTAAACAGGTTTTTTCATGTTCGCGTAGCTGTCGCGAATTGAGGTATTTTCATCTTATCAGAAAAAGTAACAAATCAGTAGATATTAAGTAGCATGAAAGCTAGGCAGTGAAAATTGGCATTTAATTAGAATGCTCTTTATCAATGTCATTTAGATTGGCATTAAGAATTAACTCATTGAAAATCACTTATTATAATTACTCACCACGCAATTAGGTCATAAGGAATTCCATACGAGCAGTAGGTAAGCTACTGCCTACCATTCCGAAATTACGTGCTGCTGCAGTAGTATTGCGGAAGTACCGCGGTACTGCTTCGCCTTCCGTTTTATGGCAGCACAGTGGCTGGTTACTGGCAGTGAATTTCGGAACGCGCACTAAAACTGTGCCGACAGTAATGGCAGAATTGGCTTCAAAAATGAAGCGAAACCTCGCCTCCATATTTTCTAACCTTCTTGGGTGGATTCAAGCAGCGATCTTCAGCCTTTATGCAGCGGTAGCGAAACATGGTGGCCGTTGCGCAGAAGGGTGTTTTTATTGGAAGAACCCATTGCCTACGAAATGGCTTCGCACGGGAGAAGTAAGGTAGGTTCCACGTTAGACTACCTGGGGTTCCCATGGTCGCAAACCATAGTTGCCGACTTCAAAATACTCAGGCTGTTATTCACCTTAGCTTTCTATCTCTCTATGGCTCATAATTCACTTGTTTAGATGGGCTGCTCCGATGGGTAGCGAACAATAGCATCGTATTTTGATTTTTATTAGTTTGGATCGTGAGCATTGTCGTGAAACTCGTGAAACAAGCTGCTAAGACTTCCCCACCCTCTCAATTTAAATGCAGCTGTAGCGTTGCCGATAGAATAACAGACCTAGCATTTTTGAAGTAGGTAAAGAAAATTTGCGACCTTGGGAACCGACCTTGGGAACCCTGGGTAGTCAAACACGGAGACTACCTTACTCTGCTGAGTGGAGCCAGCTCGTTGGAAATGGACTCTTCAAGTGAAACAGGCCTTCTGCGATACTACCACCATGTTCCACTACTACTATAGGCTCCGGGATTCCACTGAAAACTTTTCACCACAGCTTGAATTCTTACCCAATCCCTCGGAATGGGAAGCAGGCCGGTTTTCTTGAGACGAGTTTTATGCAAATGGAGGAGCTCATCCTCCTTCGTAATCGTCTCTTGCGCGCTTTGAAATCTCCAGACACATTTTCCCACGGGAGAGTCGGCGTCGTTTTATTAATTTAAGCCGCAGGAGTCCCACTCGGCGGGGAAACAAGCCCCCTACGAGAGCACCATCGCGCTGCGGGGAATGATAGCCTTCTTGAAGACATCTATTTCATTCGATATTCCATTAATTATCTCGACGCCTCCGGAGTAATGAATCGGATATCCCGCATCCAAAATCAACGAAGCTACCGAACCTTTTTGGGGTTTAGCATGATACTACTAACAAGTTAGGAAAGTCAGTTCGACCCTCGAGGCTTCGCGCCAGTTACGTGACGTGATGTGTGATGTTAACTGGTTACCACCTTCGAGTATGTATACAATAGACACGCTGTCGGCGGGGAAGGTTGACTCCAAAGCAACCCCCCAGGCGTGTGATGTCAGACAAGGTACGGCTGCCTATAGTGCCTTGAAAGCCTATGCTAAGCATGCATATTCATTCTTAAAATAAATCTAGTCTACGGAATTATTGATGTGAATTTGAGTTTTTTTAAACGAATGAGGTGGGTTATATGAAAGGATTACTGACGGAGAAGACGCCATAAGCGACCAATAATGATTTTTTTCCACGGGAAAGCACGTAGCCGTACCAGCAGAATATTGACTTCACCTTTAAAACAAAATTTTTTGCCCAAAAAACTGTTGTAAGTCTAATGAATCCGCTATCATTTATTCTTTAGGCATATGATACGAGCTTGGTATGAAAACTAACTGAAAAAACACGGTGTCCGGGTTCCGGTGTGTAAACATCTCAATGGGTTACCATGTCTAACGTCACATCACCAGTTTTCTCAGGCCCCACTAACAATGCATTGCAAGGATAGCGCACACGTCCTTTATTATCTGCATGATCGAAGATTACTACATCAGTCAGTCGACTGAAAGGCACCTTAGCGAATTGCTCAGAGCTGCAGCTTCCGCGTTAACTTTTCGCCTACAAAGTCTAGCGTTAAGTGATCATTTAACCCACTAAGGAATGCATCAATTTAACTTCGAAATCTTAATTTTCTATTAAAATTTGAACGATGGTGCATGTAATGTGCCATGTAATAAAAGTTTATTTTTTCTATTTTTCTTTTTCTAAATGTTTATTTTTTCTCTAACCATGGGGGAACAAACTAAATATATTCTTTTATAACAGAAAGCTATGTAAAGATGAATATGTATACTCGATTTCAAAAACATATAAAATGTAACTCCGTGCTCCAAGAAACTAATCATTGGCAATACATGAACTACAATAATTTGTGTATTTATTGAAAACTTGGCTTTTTTACTCAATTTGTTAAGTTTCTTGCGGTTATTTATCTTTAATTGAAATAAAATTTGGCAATATTTAAGAAAAATATCGACTATCATTGCTGAAATAATGTTCAGAGTTTGGCGACAACCGTTATCGTTTGGGGACGTTATTCCATGGTGAGTTAAGGGCGGTATTTGGTTGTTGTAGCTGTTATAGCAAATACAAGGGAACATAAACTTGGGATAAATAAGAAATTGGGAAATTAAGATAGGAACATTTACTTGGCGATATAATATCTTTAATTTTTCTAGTGTTGGGGAAGGTTCGCGGCCGACAAATGATAAGTTCACAAGTATAATTTTGTGTATTCACGGACTTCATACGGTCTCCAGTTTCTCAACCGTATACTTTCCCCCTTCCGGCTGAAACGGGAAGAGCGGAAAAAAGGGAAGTATCAGGCGTGATGTGGTGGAATTTTAACATAGTGAAGGTTGAGTTGCAATTTTCCTCTGGATACCTAGGTCGCAATAAATCTTTATCCAGTGGAAAATTGCCACTCAATCTTCATTAGGGAAGAGGGAAGTTTGTCTGTATAGTCAGCGGCATGATTATATGTGGAGACTTCAGCCGCTCCATAATTAGGATCAAAATCTAATGAAAAGAAAACGAGTGTGGCTATGTCTTGGACACGGCCATGGGTTTTGCGTGAATACGTCAGCGTTTGCGGGTACTACTACACCAAAATGAAAATGTTCCTAATGCTTTGTATTTTTTTTTATTCGACCTCCTGTTAAAATAATGTTGAAGCTTATTTTGGAGAAATTTAATTTGGTCGTTTAATTGAAAAAAATTGCGGATTAGTAACCATTCCAAAACGTTCATCTACTTTACTTCATCTGCCGTAGTATCCATGTTAACGCATGCGTGTAGACGTACATACCGACATTTTTATATGGAGAATACGACAGTTAATTTAGGTCGTAAAGCGTTTACAGATCCAGTTACGGTTGTCTTATTAATATCTATATAACTTCCTGACATATACTGCTTGCTGTTCATCTGAACCATTTCCAGATCTCTGAGAGTATATCGGTTGAGTTCCTTTGGCTAATGTATACGACAAATCTTGGTTTCTTGGCGTTCAGCAAAACCAGATCCCCGAAAAAATAGACGAATAGCGGACATAGATTTCAGCAATGATCTCCGCTAAGATCTTGGTCCTTTTCCACTGCAGTTTCTTGCTACAAAATCTCATACTTAGTAATATTCAGGAACCTGTCGCGCAAATATTTTAACTTTAACACTGTATTATTTTCGTTTTCGTGATTCCTGGCCTTGTCGATCCCTATATTGACGTCCTTAAGGGCGTTAAAATGAAACCGAGGCCACGCCGGCACAATGTTTGAGCGATGCTATACGCATGGGAAGCGGAGCTATTTCTATTTTTCGTTTGGCGCTCTGTGGAAGATGACGAACGGCAGGGAACCAGCGCGGTGCATTTTTTTTAATTGCTTGCTTCATGTATTCAATCCTTGGTTTTCCTCGGTACATCTCCCCATTCGTTGCTCCTTCCAGTAGGTACTATTTTCAAGAGGCTGTAGTGTCACATAATGTGTCCAAAAAGTTTCCCTATTCTCCTTCGCTAAGTTTTCATCAAAATTATTTACTCCCCTGCTCTTCTTTGGATGTATATATTGGTGATTCCCTCCGTTATTTTTATCTCAATTGCGGGCATCGGGTTGTTGTGGTGGCTAGAGTACAGGATTAACATGACGATGGTCCGGGTTTGTATCCCTTCAGGGCAGAAGATCATTCTACGAAATTCCAATCCCTTCTTGGGTGCCATTAGAAGGGCACTCCAAGTGCAGTACTCTGTCCATCGGATGGGACGTTAAACCGGGTTCCCCTCGCGAATTTTCTAAAGGGCAGGCTAACACCGACGCCGGGTTTCTCTCCACCCTTCCTCCATTCCCCAGATAATCCTCCCCACCAACCAACCTAATATCTTCAGTGGCGTAGATGACCTCAGTTGTCGGTGTCCTCGCTCAAATAACCAAACAAAACCTATTTAAATCGTTATTTGACAACGCCGCTTTTCCATTGCTTCCGGTCTTCTATTTCGGTTACTCTGCTTTTCCAAGCTCTAATTCCGTATGAGAACGTCTTTTCATTTCTTACGTCCAAGCTGACGTTGATGGCTGGTATTGAACTCTTCTTTTTCGCTTAGGCTACTCTACTCACTCTGAGTATATTTCTTGCCTCTTCCATCACTCGTGACTTCTACTTATCAGACTACAGAATTCTTCCACTTGCTCCAGATTTTTCTGTCCAACTCTGACAGTGACTTCTTTATTTTCTTGACTTCCATTATTTCGTCTTACAGTGATCCATTATTTTTTTTAACTCGACATTGACCTTCTAGTTCTACTTCTACGCAGTTTTTTCCCTCACATTCCAGTATTCTTACGAGGTCTTTTTCTCGACCAAAATGCCTGTCATAAACAGAGCGTAGCATTCTGATTGTTTACTCATGCATGAGCATTCCTGTTCTTAACTTTTCCTTCATTTCGTATGTTACTTTTTCTTTGCAAATATCGAGTAAGATCGGTGAAAAGGCCTTAATTAATCCCTGCCTTAATTCTTCCCTTACTTTTACTTCGGATTTTCAGCTGCATTTGATCGCCACCTTCTGTTCACCATTCAGCCTACATATTATTATTCTTATTTGTTTTCTTACAAAATAATTGATCAAGCACTGGGATAAAATCAACTTTATTTAGTATGCCTTTAAACAATTGGACAACATTACAAACTACCGAATTACTCCATTACTTTTATTTTACTCCATTCTTCCATTTCTACTGTACGGCCTTCTCCCCCATCGCATTCTGCTCGTCAATTCTTTTTTCACGCGGGAAAACAATCGGACGAATCTATTGCCTCGGCGTCTCAAATTCCTCCTTATCTGCCGATATAGGTGGCCATTGTGCGCGCTCACCTCGGAGAATAGTTCAAGAAGAAAGCAGAAACCCATGTCGGATTTATAGATGTCGCTGGCATTTTCATTCCATGCACTGACAGGCGATGCGATGGATGTTATTTCTTTCTCATTCTGATCAACGGTCTCCCGGAATGTATCGTAGTGGAACTTGAACTTAAAGACAGACGTCAATTTTTTCTTTTTCAGCCTTCAAAGCTGCCTTTGAAAATGAAATACTCGTGAAGAGACAATATATTTCGAAGCCCGATCCCCATTTAACCCATGAAGTCACGGATGTTCTACAGTAGAATGGTGCATCAGTCATTTTTCAATTTCTAGTAGTTCATTCACGTGTATCCGATATTGTCAGGTATCTTGCCACTATGTATTTTTTCCTAATCAAACTTGAAACTACTGGGTTTTGAGGCGAAAATATGTCGAACGCATGGTACCTATTACACCTTTCACTCCAAATCCCATCTTTGCGAAAAGCTTTTTAAAAGAGATGCACATTTTTTCCACTATTAGTTGCATGCTATTTATTAATAGTAAAATGATGTTGAAGCCCATCTCAGCATTCCAGTTATTAAGAAAATACGAACTTAAACAAACTGCCGAGATCCTCCGTGATGCTTTTTGTTTATTAATTGCTTCATATGTTCAACCATTGATTTTCGTCGGTACATATATCTTCCCATTCGTTGCTACTTCCAGTAAGTACTATAGTAAAGTGGCTGATATGTCTCAGAATGTGTGGAAAACTTTCGTCTCTTCTAATTCGCCGAGTTTTCACCGGGCCTTTTTGAATCTCTCATATGTTGTTCATTCTACCTGTTCCTTCTTGGATAATACCATATTTCCATTGCTTCCATAGGCTTGCATCTTCGGTTCCTTTGCTTGCTCGAGCTTCACTGCCATATTAGATTATGCTCCATTCATATATGTTTTAATGATGTGGTTGTGTATCTGGCTTTTATTTTTACTCTTTTTCAGGTAGAATGTCTTTGTTACTTGGACCACTCTACTCTCTTAAAGTACCTTTCTTGTTCCTTCCATCACTAGTGCTCTTACTTCCCAGATGGCAAAATCCTTCCACTTGCACAAGTTTTTGCTATCCAAACTTGACAATAACCATTTTGTCTTTTTGGCTTCCATTCTTTATTACTTTATCAGTAAACCATTGTTTATTTTTTCTGTACTTTGATGCTTTATTCATTCTTCTTCAAATATTTTTTCTTGCAGTTGAGCATTTCGTTATATCTTCCTTCTTATCTGCCAAAATCGTTGTCATCAGCAAAGCGCAGCGTGCTGTTTGATTCTTCGTAATCGAGCATTCCTGGTTTTAACTTAGACTTAATTTCATTTATTACTTTTTCTTTGGAAATGCTGGAAGAATTAGTCAAAGGATATCCATATTTTACTCCTTTCGTTGCTTTTACTTCACGTCGCTGGTTTGCGTGGTTATTGAAGGTAGAATGCATCAGTCATCACTTTAAATTGTGCTGCTGTTGACTCCTTGGTTGGTTATTTGAAGGGGCGATCAACTACAGAGAATCGCGACATTAGTACAGTTGGGAGGATTGGTAAATGTTGAATAATTTGGGCTCAAATCATAATAACGTCACCCACATGAACATTTTAAATTAAAATTAATTTGGACTTCACTGAAGATTTCAATATGACTTGCTAATAATTTTTTTGTTCACTCTTATTGTTTTACTTTTTAAGTAATGCATATATTATACGTACGTAATTGTACCTACTTTAATAAAGTTACATATTTTTTATATACACATATGTATAAAATGAGCTTTCTCTAATATTTTATTTATGAGAATATATTTTTAAGCCATTGTTAATGAGATTTCATATTTATGATAAACTATATAAAAAGATTTATTTACTTTATAAAATAACAATTTCAAAATAATTGTAAACATAATTTAAACATATATTTAAACGTATAATACGACGCCGAATTTCTCTCCTTCATTCATCCAATCCAATTTTAATGCATTTATGGCGCAAATGATTTTTTTTTGTCGATTACTTCCCCTTGCAATACCTATGGCCAAATTTATATTAATGGAAGATTTCAACCCTGATAATTCAACTGTTACGAAATTTCAATGAATTAGGATTTAAAACAGCTTATTCTCCTATTAGCAACTATAAAAGGCGTTGAAATTCCCGTCTAGCCATTAAAAACAAATTATCGTCATGCAGCCATTTAACTGATATGGACAAACTTTTTAAGCCGGGCGAGCAATGAAGATCAACAAAGTGCATTCCCAGTAAAGTGGGAATATCCATTCTGAATCCATCAGAGATGGAGCAAGAAGCTTATGTGCACATGCGCAACTTTTTCTTTCGTGTGAGGTATACCCCATTAAAATATTTCAATCTGTTTAAGAGTAGCTCCAGCGGAAATCGGCTGTTATGAACGCAACACTTACCTTCATTTGAAATTTATCAATATGTTATGGCGGCTAGAACAAGGGTTCAGCCATAAATGTCCAATTCCGTTGAGCTACGTTGCGAGATTTTTTCGGTGTGTTGTCGAAGTCATTTTCATCCCTTATTAATGGAAAGGCTTGCTGTAGAAATTATTGGAGCGACATGTTTAATTAATAGACGATGAGTCATCTATCCTTATTCGCTGGACCCGAAGGTTCTTTGAACCCTCATCCCTCTTGGATCGGGCTTAAGGGGGTTTGGCATTAACTACTGTGGACCGTCAGAAGTCGAACACAATCCGTTCCCGGATCTATTTCGACTTTCGATATGTTCGACTATAGGGTCGAATACCTCTTTCGAAACAATTTAAATTGAATAAATCAGTCCCTGATCAGCAAATAATACTAATTTTAAGTGCCAAAATCTGTTATTTAATCAGGTTTAATGGGAGCTTTCCAGTCGTTTCAGACCCTGCGCACTAGGAACTATAATTCAAAACAGATTGGGAGCATTGTTGATTTGCGTTTGAGTTCGTTTGAGAAAAAAAGAGTTTGATAATCATATCCGCAATCGTTGCTTCTACTTTGATTTTCAATAAAGGCGCCAAACATGGATATAGTAGAGTTTTAATTGCCCAGTGGTACGAAGCTTACCTTTTTTAGGAAACAGTTAAACGAATCCATTGACTACTTACAAAACATTCTGCCGTGAACTACAGTGAACCCACAGAATTCTACCTACCGGCAGATTAAGGAACGTTTTGCCTGCGCACAGCGTTCCCTTCATCGTCGTTTGTTCGCGCTTTAATGTTCCGATCTGCGCTGAATTCAACCCCTTGAATGGAAACTCCCTACGCCCTATTGTGAGCCCGCTACAATGTGACTACAGTTGACAAACCAAGATGGCGAACTTTTGACCGGGCAAAATAAGGCCGTTTTACACGGGACACGAAATTGCACAACTTCAAACAGCATGTTTTTCTCATTCGGGCGTCCAATCATTTTCGAATTAGAGCAGGGGCTATTTTACCATCTCGCGTTCATGCAATCGCGCATGCGTTCTTGCAATTCACGGATTTATACGATGCAATTTGAATTGCACGTTCGTATGTAGTACATCAGATTGTGCAATTACGTGCCCCGTGAAAAACGGGCTTTAGATTGAGGAAGCTTTCCATTCAAGGTGTTGAAGTTAGCGCAGATCGGATAAATTGAGCGCACACGAACGACGATGAATGGAATGATGTGCGCTGGCGAAACGTTTGGTAACCTGCCCGTAAGTATATAGTAGCAATCTGTGGGCGCACAGTTGTCACCGCCGAATGTTTTATGGATAGCTATCAAATTCTTTCTTATAGCATATTTAAAAATGAGAGCTTTTTACAACGGAGTTATTATGAAATTTACATTATCCATGTTTTTCTCCTTTACTGAAAAGTAAACACACAAAAACAACAACCGTGGATGCGATTATCGAAGTTCTTTTGTTTTTTTAGCGACATCAACTCTGCTCCCGATGTTTTGGAGAGCGCTGCTTAGTGCGCGAGGTTTGAAACGAATGGAAAGCAAGTGCATTGTTGCATTGCGAAGTGAGCAGCGGACTTGAGCGAATAGAAAGCACCCCCGGCGCGGCATCTCCAGTGTGTTACAGCCTTCCTTTGGGTGCCCTCACGGCCCTATTTTCACGGCGTCAGCGAAAATAAAAATTTTAACCCCTGGGCAACCATTTGGCCATTTTCCCCTCCCCAAATTCTTGCCTCGTCCCCGCAACCCACCAACCGATAACAACTCGTAGTTTCCACGCGGGTAGCACGTGGGAGCAGGAGGATAAAAAAGAATGCCTACGCGCGCACGTATTAAATGCATAAATGTATACTGAGAGGGTGAGGGGAGGTATTGGAGGAAGGGAGGGGCCCTTCCGGGTGAACCCAGCCGTCGGCAGGGAGTTACCATGGCAACAGAGTCGTTCCGAGCCGCGTTTGTATCAGGTAGGCAAGGCATCAAACACACGGTATATGTGTTGAGGCTGCAGAGCGGAAGGGTGAGAGGTTGAAGCACAGGGATGAAAATGCACGCGGGGGAGACAGGAGAGATGTGTTGGAATGTGTTCTTTCTGAGACTTGAGAAGGGTTCCCCACTCTTTTTCCCATGAACATGAGCACCTATCTACTCTTGGGTCAAAATATTGGGTGATTCTGATTTTATTTTGTTTTTTTTGCATACATTTTTTGTTTCTTGAGCGAGATTTCTCTATGTTCTAGTATGTATTTCTGTATGTATGTCTCATTATTCGAATTTTATTTTTTAATTTAAACAGTTTTCAGAACCACTAAGTTAATGTGGTAACATTAATAGCATTAAAACTTTGTTTGATGACTACGTCTGTATAATTCTCATTAATTAGCTTAACATGGATATTTCAGTCTTTAGTTTAACTATTATAGGTTTTTCGCACCGTGCACTGGACATGCCTTTTCAACCGAAGGTTTTTATTTGCGATTTTAGATAAAGTAATGCCGTGAGTAATGAATTTAGTTATCTCAATGGCTTTAGGCTCAACTTTGTGGAAGTTCATTAAAAATAATGAAAAAGAAAACTTTGTTTAGTAAAGGTGTTTTATTCCACCTGAAGTTGAGACCACCCCACCTTATCCTCGCATCTGTACTTTATCTTTCTCCCACCCCCAGTGACAAACTTCGGGTGGAGGAAGACGAGAAATGACCTGAATCACTCAACCATTGTCCTGGACCTTCATCCATCCTTCCCGTCTCCTCTCGCAGTTTATAAAAAAACATATTTCCCCTTCCATGAAAGAAAAGTATAAATACGATAAAGCTGAATTTGGAAATTGTACCTGATGATGGCGATTGTAATCGTTGAAACACGTGAGAATTGTAAAATGTAGTTTTTGTTAATTTTCATTTTCCAATATTCTGTTCTACCACATCTCACCAGATATGGATGACTTCTGGCTTACAATTAGTGGGATCTCTGGGTGGTCGTGAGGTCAAGCAGAAGGGATATCCAAGTTTGCGTTGTGGTTGAGTAAATTGTTTCTTCTGGGTAGGCAATACAATTCCAATTTAAGTGTTGACTATCTCAAAAATGATGTAGTACCTACATATGCAGGTTTGCCGCGGACCAGAGATTACGAAATTCCAGGACTTTTCCTGACCCAAATTTTCACATTTCCTGGTGAAAATATCTACTCTTTTGTGAGTGTGTTATAGAAGGTGCACGGATAGGTGCACTGCACATTAATACATGTTCTATGGGGGAATAAAGTTTCCCAACAAATGGAGCACTGCCACTACCTCTCCGGAGGATAGTCAACATCCTTTCTGATTGCACACTACTCTTATGTCTCGGCCATGATGAGGGCGATGAAATATGCACTTGTACAGAATCTGAGGAGAAACAAATATTACA
The DNA here is from genome assembly GCA_963573305.1 of Pyrrhosoma nymphula. NCBI lineage: Eukaryota > Metazoa > Arthropoda > Insecta > Odonata > Coenagrionidae > Pyrrhosoma > Pyrrhosoma nymphula. The sequence goes on along the minus strand of OY754330.1, from coordinate 62,826,769 downwards.
TGATAAAGGTGAGCTTTCGTCTCGCACGGATAACATTTTTTTAAACTAGGAAACTGGCATAATTGATTATGATATCTAGGGGTAAAGGAAGAATGCGAATTTGTAAGAATCATATCCGTGTGACGAGTGGTTTTAGAGATATTAGTGTTTGAAAATGAGGAATTTCGCGATTTTTTCGTGAGATTTCGAGGTTTTACGGTAGAGGGATAGTGACTAATTTCCCTTCTAAAATATGCCCTTAACCCCACACCCCCAACAAGCATGCGGGCCTGTGGAGTGAAAGAGGGGTGCTGGGGTAGGACGGTACGCGGGCCCGAATTGGTCACTTTCAGGAGTGAGAAAGACGTTTCTGTGAGTTGAAAAAGCGGAAAACGCATTTTTCGCGGGAACGATTAAATGGAAATGGGCATTTCTGAGAATGGAGAAAGGTTCGAAATGCAGATTTTACAAAAAAATGTGAAAATGGAGAGACGTATTTAAGGAATAATTCTGGGTGTAGTGTTTTAGTCGTGAGGCGATTTCATTGAAAGGTATGATGGATGTGCATTTTCGTGGTGGAAATGACGTTAATGTAAAACGTCAGGTCTTGTTGGAGGCTAATCAAATAGTATTCATCTTCCTCAGCATGAGTGGAAAGAATAGGAACTAAAAGTTTATTTCAGGGGCATGATTAATTGTTTAACAAATAAGTGCTCCACTGCTTCATTCAGGCAAGGCACCAAAACCTTGGGCAATGGCCTGCCTTGGTGGAAACACCGGGCCCCAATCAGTCACCGAAGTTAAGCATCGTTGGGCTTGGCTCGAGTTTGGAGGGGTGATCCTTTGATTCGTCTGAGTGCTGTTGCCCCTGTCTGCATGTGGCGGACAGTATGTGCGACATTGCCTTAGCCATCGAAGAACTTCAAACAAACTACTGCTGTACCAAAACCCTAAGTCAAAACACCTACAGACTGTGGCTAAAATGGTACTATGACTTATTGATAACAATCAGAGTTGACTTGGAAAAGCAAATTCCCAGTCTAATTTCTCATTTCCCATGACTTTTCCAGGCCCATTTACAATTTCCACGCCTTTCCAGGTTTTCCAGGCCTGTAGCAATCCTGATGTTTCATTTTCCTTTCAGGAGTGAAGAATCCTTCTCCCTCTACCATTCAACAATGCCATGGGCCGCAGTTCCCTTTGAGGAGGAGTCGAGACGTCGCGAATTGGCCACGGTACTTGGAGTTCAAGGAATCCCAACCCTCGTCTTACTGGATGCCAAGGGCAAAGTTATTACTGATGAAGGACGAATAGAAGTCATTGAAGACCCTGAAGGCCTGGTAAGAGCAGATGTATTTGTATTATGCTTGAGGATCATTAGAAAAATATATGTACACTTCATATTCATGAAGAAACCATGCCTTTTTAGGTAAAATTGTGTGTTGGCTGGCTAGTAAAAAATTTGCATAATTTATCTTTGCTTTTTTTTAGCAGACATTTTAATTGTATGCTGTTTGAACATTATTAGGCATATTTACCCATTCAGGACAAAATCATGCCTTTCTCGGTATAATTGAGAGTTGGATGGTATTAAAATATTTGCATGAACTATCTTTGCTTTTTGTTATTGAAAAATTTTGCAACAGTACTTCACCTCATGGTTGATTTCTATCAAAGAAGTTATGGCTAGTTCTAAGCCTAACCTTGGCTTTCAAAGTAATATAGATTTGCATTTGAACTATTGTATATATCTCTAAAACTTAATGATCACTTTCAATCACATCTGATCGCTTGTTATACCTTACATCCCATTAAATTACAGGATCACTTTATTAGAAAGGGTTTATCCAATTGCAAATATTTTACATGGTCCTCATGCAATGCCAGGAAGAATAGAACAAGACAGACATTGTTAAAAGTCGAAGAGGTGTTACTAACTAAGCCTCTGAAGCTCCTAGCTCAGGTCTACATAATTCTGACAAGTTAAAAAAAAAAAAACAGGAAAGTAACTGAAAGTCGTGATTAGACTGGTTACTGTCTCTATATGCAAATGCTGCATATGATTTTCTTGAAAGATATGTCCGGGAGACTAAATTATTTGTTTTTTTGTTTGGGATATCCGGATGTGACACTTGAGCCCTCCTGTTAATCCTTTTGCTGCCAGTGGGCCGAACTCTCTGCCCTTGGTAGGTACTTGTGCAAAACTGCCACTGGTCAATCGATATATGTCACCTGGTATTTTTATACTGACTACCTTATATACATATAGTTTAGTAAATATAAATATGCATTAATGTTTTGGTAATATTAAAATGCAATCCAAATTCATTACTTTTCACCATTCAGTTCCCAAATGTAAATCGCCTTTTTAATATTAACCTTAACATAAGAAATTGGTTCATTGGTTTTAAAATATTTGTCAGCTACAACACTAAAAATGACCAGAAAATAGACTTGGCCAATCTTAGCTCACACTGCATGGAATTTCCTGGTTGTGAAAGGGTTAACACCTATATTCTATAGACTAGACCCAATGAGTTACCGTGCAAAATAAAGCAGCATTCTCATCACATACGTACTTTGGCTGTGGAACTTCATATATTTTCATATTCCCTTGCAGCAGAAAAATTTTAAATGTCATGCATGTAAATGTTCAAAGGTGCACATCAATTGATGTACTTTGCCCGTAGCAAGGGTAGCAGGCCAAATCAAAAGGCTTGGTCCACATTCATAGTTTTTTGCTAATTTGGATTTCTAAAATGTAGCCTTAACAGTACATTCATTCATATATGACTGACGAGGCACTGAATCCCTTCATTTCTTATATTTTACAGAATTTCCCATGGCATCCAAGACTTGTGAACACTTTGACAGAAAGGCATGCATCTTTACTAAGTGACTATCCTGCTGTCATACTTTTTGTTGGTAAGAGATGAATCTGTACGGAAGGATTTGGATGATAACATGGATATATTTGAATTCCATTTCCTTCCAAGTTTTCACAATGGTAGTTTAAATTTTGAGAGAACAATTATCATATTTTTCAGAGGGTGAAGACAGTGAAATAGACTTTGCTGAGTCAGTTCTCTTGCCAGCAGCAGAAGAATATAAATCAAAACATCGAGAAGAGGATGATATCTGCTTACAGTTTTTCATCGGTTGTGATGTGAGTAGTTTCCGTGGTTATGAAAACATTGAAAATAGCATTGTTTTTATCTTTAGCCCCTCAATGTAATTACAATAAGTTTATTTTTTAAATCATATTAACTTTTTTGTAATTATAAGGCAGGGGTAAGGACATTTTTTTAAAGTTGATAGTTGATATTGATAGTACAATTGATTGTGATACAGATATACATGTATGCAGGATTGACTTCTGGGGGGTGTTTTGCCTTCCGGGGGGGTTTCATTAATACATACTTATGTGCATAATCATAAAATGATATTTAGATTTTCAATTTGACAATAATTATATAAACTTTCTCTTTTCATGAAGATAATTCAACTATATTTTTCAGCCCAATACGCAATATTATGAACGCTAGGTCTGGTAAACAAACAAAAACAAATTCAGGTAAACATGTTTTTGGGGGGTTTAAACCTTAAACTCCCCCGGTCCGTACGCCACTGGGTCTAGCAATACTTAATAATAGAAAGAAAGAACACTGTATGAAGTAGGTGTAGGCAAAGAGGGCAATCAGAATGGGTTGAATACGTATAAAGATATAGGAAAAATGGAAGGTACTAGATTCTCTAGGAGTTCTTTGAATTTTTTATACGAAAAGATGCTAATAAGTCAGTTTTGACTCATATCCCATTAATCTTTAAAGGACTAGCGTACATTTAAATGTAAGCTGGATGTGGGGTCCTACTGCTGTGCATACAATGTATTATATGCTGGATGTGGTATTTAAACCATAGAGTTTCTACTGAGGGTTCAAAATTAAATCCTACCAGCAGCATCCGAAACGGGAATTTTAGTCTGTACAATAAAAGTTAAAGAGAAGCAGTTGAAAGTGAAGGCTAGCTATTGAATTTTGTTTTTATGGCGGTAGAGGCATAACTGTGAGTCATCTATTGAGATTGGAAGAGAGTGAAAATGACTTGCAATTTGTTCTTGATTTCTAGGATCATAAAACATACTCCAATAATATATCACTTAGTGTTATTTTGATTTGAAGTAATTTACTAGCTGAATGCATTCATTATTGTTCCCTAATGCTATTTTTTTAATTCAAATTTTCTACAAATAATTAACTAGGCCAACTGAGAGCTCAGTGATCAATATGTACCTTTTTCTTACTTCTAATTTAAGCATCAATTGCAAGGTATTTGGATTACTGCTAAAGAGATAGCAATATACTACGTATTTACTTTAGTGGGAAAAGGCTTGAACTAATATAGCTCAAACTTAAGTAGACCTACGTACAACTATGCTAGATGATACTACATTCACACACGTTAGCATCATTTAATCTTAGCACTATAAGTATAAATATTTCATTAATGGTGTCCAGAGTGTGTGAAGAGACCTGGGTATTACTCTTATACGTATGTTGACTGACCATTAGATACAGTATCCAAACTGGCATTCTATGTAATGAGGGAATAGTTTCATTCCTGCTTCATTAGTAAATAGCTGTCTGAACAGTATGAAATTTTCATTGGTTTGTGAAAACTCATTCTAAAGATATCAAGAAATGTATTATGTATGGCAAATAATATAGGCCTATGAGCCATAACCTTATGCTTTGAGGATGTTAAAAATTGAAGTTAATGAATGTGATGGGAGACCTCAACTTGTTTTCAGATGCCAAGCAAGTGCCATTTCTCCAGGCCCATGAGATACTTGCTGTGGAAATGGATGAGGAAGGGATAGTAGTTAGTTCAGAGTCTTTGGTAATGATGTTGAAATCTCATTTGGATGGAAAACGGCACTCTCATTTAGCCCTTTAAAACGCAGGAATCATATCTCTACATTTGCACGGTTGACTGTGAGCAAAATGTTCTTGTATGCTTGACATCCACCTTCTTCCCTGTTCTAGTCCCTTTCCAAAGTTTACAGCCTGACCTTTCCTGCAGAGGTATGAATGGGGGCACTTTCTTATTATAATTCCAGAGTAGGGTCCTCCATTCCCAGGTCATTAGAGAAGATCACGTGTTCCTCGGATGAGGTTTATGCCTTCATTGCTGACTCACTTCAGCATTAGATATTGTGGCTAAAAAGGTTGACCAATTAGGATAAGTGTTCATTACTCCCACCTGTGATAGATGGGGAGAATAATCCCCTCGCTTTTTTCCTGCATACAGTGGAGTATGAAAAATAAGCCTACTGCAATTGAAGGGCTAATAAACCATAAAGACAGGATTTTTCTGTTTGAGGCTTTCGCACCTGCATAAAACTATGAATACATAGTTTAGTTTTTATTCTTTTTCCTTCGAAATCCAATTAAGTACTTTTGTTTTCTTGAAATTCATCCTCATTTTGTCGCTATGAAAATGGTACTGGTGGGCTACCAGCAACAAATTCAGCCTCATAGAGGACCTGATAACCAACACCTGCTCATCAACAAACCCGAGTCTTCACCAGTCCTCCTCCTTCAGTACATACGTAATACTTACCTCATGCCTGCAATGCCACTTTCTCCACATAATTGTTGAGATGTATGAGCTATTAAGACAGCCATACTTTGAAATCTAAACTGATGTTACCGAGTCATATGAGCCATTTTCCTCCTCATAGATCATACCAATTTAATTGGAGCTGTTCCATTGATTAAATTGACTTACCCTAAGGACACAGTTATGGTGCAAGTATACATGCTCACTTTGGATTACGAAATAGGCAGAATGAAAGACATTTACAACAGAATAAAATTGATGAAGGAGAAAGTCAAAGGGGAAAGTCAATGGAGAAAGTCAAAGGGGAAAGTCAAAGGAGAAGGTCAAAGGGGATGAAAACTTTTATTCTGGGAGACTGGAAGGTGGTTATGCAAGGAGAGCAAGAAGGTAGGATGGAAGAAAAACATGGTTTGTGAAAGTAAAACAATAGGGGAGTGAGCCTGCTTAAGCTCTGAATACAACAAGACATTACGGTTACAAAATTAGTTTTTAGCTATCACCAACAAAGAAGATACCCCTGGGAAAATGCCAGGCAACAGATGAGTCAATATTCATGATAAAATCTAATTGATACTACCCTAGTTTCTCCATTAGTGCCTCTTCTGTTGATATCCACACCAAGAGTTTGTTATGCCTAATTTATTTCTTCAGCAGAACTCAAATACTTGAGTATCACAATAACTACTTGTCTCTATCCCATATTTTTTCAACGAATCACCATCCCACTCTTGCCCTATCTATCTCCAATCCCCTATCACTATTCAAGTTTTTCCTGCCTGGTGCTTTCCTAATTATTTCTTCTAATGTTTGTATATGCCATCAACTTCTTCCTCCTCATGGTTGCTCGTATTTATAGCTAAACCATAACCTATTTCGTCAGGTCTGCTCTTATTTGTACAACTAATACCCTATCACTGGACTGCCCTAAATGCACTTATTACCCTTGCCATAATTTTGCATTCAATATAACAGCTACCCCATTCATTGACCCTCATCACCTTCACTATAAATTATCCCACAATTATCACTTGACTAGTCCTTGCTGTCTTTCTGCCTTACCTCATACAACCCTACAACATCTGCTCTCATATCCTTTTTGATGTTTTCTAACTTTTCTGCTCTCTTCACTGTCCTAACAGTCCAAATACCTGCTACTTTCTTGTTCTAAGTCTTCCTCTCCATTGTTCATGTACCAGCTGGTGAATGGTTTTTTTGTATAATGACAACCTGGACAAGTGGAAGCCTTGCTTCCCCCAGGGCTAGGCAAGACACCTACCATAGTAGGCAAATTACTATAATTGCCAGGATTTAATTCTCTTTAATTTGTCTTCACTATGTACTTAAGAAATAAATAGGGTGCTGTCATTCCGTCTTCATCTACATCTACATATTACCCCGCAAGCCGCCTCAATAGGCGTGTGGCGGGGGGTGTTAGGACACCAGCCGTTTAAAGATAAAAAGGAAACGCTCTAATGAAATTACGCCTAGCATTTATTATAGTCCCTTATTGTTCGGGGGAAAAACGAATTCCCATACCTATCCGTTCGGCAAAATATCTCTCTTAATTTATCGTTTCTGTCGGACCTGGAAATATAGTGGGGTTCTAATATGATGTTCTCCGTGTCGCTCTGAAAGATATCTATTCTCAATTGTTCAAGCAATCTAAGCCTAGCGCGTAGCCTCCGAATCTCTAGCGGTTCCCAGCCTAATTCGTTTAACATCTGTGTAACGCTGTCAGTACGCCCGTAGCTGTTTTTGACGAATCGCGCAGCTTTCCTTTGTATTTTATTAAGTTCCCGGACTAAGTCTTTCTGCACCGGATCCCATATGCTCGCTGCATATTCAAGGTGTGGCCGGACGAGTGAGAAATAGCACCTCTCTTTTACTTTTTCATCCGAAAATTTTCCCACAATACGCTTGACGAATCCTAGCTTCTTCAGAGCTCTGCCACAAATATTTCTTATATGTGCTCCCCACGATAGGTCCGAAGTTATCGTAACTCCTAGATACTTCACTTCATCTGTCGCCTTTATGTTAACACCATCCACAGCATATACATGGGAATAGTTGGACGACCTTCGCAAGAATTGTACCGCCGTGCATTTGCTTAGATTAAGTTCGAGTCCCCACTCTTGGCTCCACTCATGAACGTTGTTTAAATCCGATGATAAGGTTTCAAAGTCAGAGTGATCACTAATTTCACGATAGATTACAGCGTCGTCGGCAAATAAACGTATTTTACTGCTAATTCGAGAGCATAGATCATTTATGTATATAATGAACAAAAGGGGTCCGATCACGCTTCCTTGCGGGACACCTGATGTCACTTTAACGACATCAGAGCTAATTCCGTCAAGAACTACCTTTTGCTTACGATCACTCAGAAAGTCGCGTATCCAGTTTACTACTGTTTCGTTTAGGCCGCATGACTGTAATTTGTATAAAAGTTTGTTATGAGGTACCGTGTCGAAAGCTTTCTTAAAATCTAATCTAATCTAATGTCTTAAGTCAGACAGGGGGTGTGGAGTCGGACACTGAGCAGAGCTGTCATAAAAATGTTGTGAAATCGTTACAGTTCGTGTCACATAAACCCGTAGCATAGTATCGCGTAGCATACATTGTATGCACGAACGAATGATTTCATGAACTGTAACCATTTCACAACATTTTTATGAACCCTCTGCTCAGTGTCCTACTCCACACCCCATGTCCGACTTAAGACAAAATGATGGTAATTTTTCCTTGCTTTCCCAAATTGTGATTTTAGCCTGACATTATTACTTAAAATGGTACTCCACTGGGATGAGATGCCTTTTTGTAGCTGCATCACTGAGGAAAATATGCTGCGTGAACAACCTACTACCTTACATCTGGCTCCTCACTACCTTTTGACCTATCAGATATGGGTGACTCTATCAGAAGTGATTATTATTGCTCCTACTATTGCAGCTCTAGGTGTCATTAGATCATAAAAACCCATCTATGCATGTAGTCCATGGGGATGAGATTATTTTAGCAATAAATTTTAAAATACTGGATTTATCAGGAGAGAGTTTTGCTGCAGGACTTTTTACAAACTGCAATGATCTTGAAGAAAAGTGAAATTCTTCCCCAGGACTACAGTCTTGACTATGTATATACTTAAGGGAGGAATTGTTGTGTTCCAATGACCATAAGAGCTTAACTTGTGGGAGTAATGGTAACTGCTCCTCGTAGGGCCTTATATGCTACATATATAGGTCAAAGAGTAGGAGACAGATTGGTATTTAGGAGTGTTTATACCTCAGTGAGGTGGCTGAAAAAAATACCCCAGAGGAATAGCCTTCTAAGGGAAGGTGTCACTTTAAAAACACTGTAGAGGCAAGCTATGGGAAACCACCTCAACTATCATTCCCACAACTTCTATAATGATAATGGATCAATGTTATTTTAAGAATAGAGGAGCCTTATGGCAGGGCAGTGAAACAAAATCAATTATGATAAATTTCATTTCATCTGCTTGAGAATGTCTTTTTACCATGTAATTTAATTCTTTAATTTTCACTATGTAGTCTTAAGGTGATTCTGATGCTTTATAGAGAATGCAAGCATTGTTATTTAACTGAAGTAATTGTTTCCTCTTGCAGTCTGAACCAATTGATACACTTCGAGAATATGTGGGTATCGATGATGCAGTGCCACTTCTCACAGTCATCGACATGGCAGCAAGGAAAGTGTGCGTGATGGAGGATGGGGCAGAGATAACAGAAGAATCGGTCAAGGCCTTTGTAAATAAATTCCTAATTGGTGGACTTCCAGTGGCTGAGATACGAGATAGCCCATCCCCTTACGAGCAGCAGCCAAGAATTGTACCTTCACAACCCAATTCAAAGCCAGTGCCACCCTCACCTCCACTGAGGGCTGATCAGGAAGTGTAGATAAACAGTCTATACATTACATATAGGAATGTCTTTCTGCTCCTTAAGTGACATGTTTTTTTCTACGGAATCAGCATGTTATCTTTTCAGTTTTTGGCTACCAGCCAACCTTTCTCGACTTCCTTAGTGGATCCATTACGTCACATCCAATTTCATTCCTCAATAACTTTTATTTTACCTCATCCTTCTGTGTCTGGTTCTCATCTATTCTACATATACTTCTTACATTTACACGTACAAAACACTCCCTGATTCAGCCTGTATTCCCTCACAAATAATGAAAAAATTAAGTAATGTGACCAATTGCATTATTACTAACCCAGGCTGAAAGCAGTTCTGCTATAATACAAAACAAGTGATAGTTTGATAGACCTAATTCTGCCTAGAGGTATGTAGCATATAACAAGACCAAAAAAATTCGAAAGTGAGGATTGCTGAGCAGAAGTACAACCAAGTGGAAACAAGTGAATAATGATAATGAATGTGCAGAGACTTCCTTAAAGAAAGATTTGGTTAAGAAATGGATTAACCCCAAAGAGAAGTCATACCTTGTACATGTGCCCTTTATATCATATATTCAAAACAGATTTTGCTATGAGGTGTGTTTTTGCATACTTCCAAACGGTGCCAAAGCACTGGGTGTAGATGGTGGAAGATGCATTAACATGTATCTTATAATTAGGTACAAAGTGTTAATAAAGATTTTCCCTAAAATGAAAATGATAACTCCATTGGTCCCTGAAAAATAAAAACCAGACTTCCTACATCAAATAAATAAATTTAATCTTGAAAGTTTTGACAGTAAAATATGTATACAGTTAATATAAATTTATATCACACAAAAATACCCCAGGATTATAAAAATTATCCATGCTAAAATCATGTCAATTTCAAAAAATAAACCTTTTGTACTCAAGTTGTCGCTCCATAAAACCATCGTTGCACACATATAAGAGGATCACAGAGACCACTGGAATAATGTATATACAAGAAATGACATCCTATTTTTTTGTTATATTTATCAGCTCAGAAGAGAGGTTAAAGCATCAAAGAACTTTCCTCTATCTTCACATTTCAGCTGCATACCTGAAAATAAAATTCAGTTTAGATTAGCCAAGTATAAACAATCTTAAGTATACATAAAATGCTCCAATGATTTAAACAGCAGAAGCATTCTACCCTGAAGACTCAATAGCACCAGCTGCAAAATAGTTATCTCTAAGGCTCAGCGATCCGTATTACATTCAAGCTCATTTAAGGTGTACAGGAGTTCCATACATGTAAACCCAATTAGCATTCCTTCAAAATTACCCAATTTTCAACAACTGATCATTTTTACAGAGCTCATATCCAAGATAATGCCCATTCCACAACAGATACAAGGAATAGTGTCATCGCTCAGCTGACATAGCTGATTCATTCTTAGTCTCTCTCCAGTATGATTATGGATGTTAACAATGTTTTGGCTATACATACTATGTATCTTGGAAGTACATGTTAATACCAAAAGATTAACAAAGTCCGTGAGCATCAATTTCACTGACAGTTGGCTCAAAGATAGAATCAAGCAATAAACTTCGATGCACCGTAACATTTGTGCTTATAGCTTGTAAATCTTCAAGTATTTCTGCTTGAAAAATAACAATTCAAGCGAGCAAAAAGGAAAGTTGCCATGTGATTTCAGAAGAGTTTGCCTATATCAATGTATATTGTATAATTATGCGCATTTTCTTCAAATTCAACCATCCCTGATACTCAGAAAATGTTCTCCCACTTTTTCTAATCCATTCTATGACTCAAACTGCTAGTAATTAGACCACAAAAAATTCAGCAAGTGTCTTCGAGTATAAGTTAAAGTCTTCTTTTCGGCATAAAATATTGGCATAGCATCCTTTGAAGTGACAGCCAGTGTTATTGCACACTAAGGCAGTTACATCATCAAGGGTGTCATCATGTTCCACACCATTTGTAGCTTTTGCTATTACAGGCAGTCCCCGAGTTACATAATAGATGCATTCCGACACTAGCAGCATAAGTCGAAATTTACGGAAGTCGAAAAAAAAGGAGTCGAAAATTACTCTGTAACTGAGTCCGTACTCTCAAAATTACGGTCGATTTGGAGAAATACGGGGAAGGCCAGCTCTTACTAACATTACGGCACATTCACTCCTTGAAAGTAGGCAACCATCCTTCTAAATCAGCAACTTTCGTAATGCTAGTCTTTTTTGGGTAAGGTTGCCACTTACCTAAGTACGGATTTACGTAAGTCGAGGCTTACGTAACTCGGGGACTGCCTGTACACTGATAATGCTAACAGTTGGTAGCATTGGAGGAAAAGCAATAGCTAGACGGCAAGAGGCCATGTGATGTATGTTATCAGCTTAAGGTTCAAGATTTTTTTTCCTCTTCTGACAGTGGAGATAATTTTCTTGTCAGCAGGTAAGGTTACCCAAGGGAGTTCCTATCCAGTCAGCGCAATTTCTTGAGCTTGCCCTCTACGTTGTTATTGCTTTGCGTGGAGGGAAGGAGACAATGACGAGCCTCCCCCTGGGGGACATTTTCATACCATGTGGTAGATGGCTAGACACTCAGTAGCCATTTCAACGCTTTCAGTAGATTCCGCAAAATGCTGCATGGCAACATTGTTTCTCAGACCTTTTTCAAACTTGCAAACATAATACTCCACGTAATCCTGCACGACGATTTTGGCATTATTTAGATGATGAAGTGAACTGGTTTTGCTACAATTTTCTCTAAAAATTAACTTTTTAATGCTTCAAGTGAGGTACTGAAAGTACCCCGCGCAGCTGTTCTTGCGAAGTCTCATTATTTGAAATCTCATATAGACACAGGGGTAACTCAGTCACTCCTGTACATATCTTTTTCAAATAACATTTTTTATTTTATTACAAAATCTCCGGCAAACATTCTGAGAGGTCTAGGAATAGAAGACTAAAGTATCATATTATGCCAGCCATATACAATAGACCCCCACTTTACGATGATAATCCGTTCCATAGGACCAATCGTAAGGTGAATTCCATCGTAAAGTGAATCAGTATATTACCAGACGGCAGATCGGTTTAACTACATCATAGCCAGTGCATTCAGTGATACACAATACAGTATAGGTAAGAAATATGCTTGAATAAAATTATTAAAAATGTTATTTAACCAATATTAAAATTTTAATAAGGTGTTGTAAATTGTCAACACATCGAATATCATTGCATGAATACGCAAGATGTGCCTCTCCTCCGTACTCGCCATCTAACTGTGAGCCAATCTCAGCGACTTAATATTTAACCGCATTTTCAAGAAATGGTATATTGAGAGTTGAATAATTTCTATTCCACCTTTTCTTCCGTCTGCTTACTACTCGGCGCCGGAAATTAGGCATCTTTCTTTTGGTCTCACACCATCATCTCTAAGTTGCAATTCCCTTATTGATACCTGTAGAAACGCATCCGTAGAAAGTGACGTTGCGAGCTTACTTAAGTTATGTACACAAAATTAGGTGCGATATCACGGTGCTAAGTCATAATGGGTGTGAATTTTGATGCAAATATAGACATGCCTTTACAATTTGTCACGATCATTCTCCAAGAAATGTTATGATATAATTTAGCTCATTTCATTGATGTGATTTATTATCTTGCGCCAGCTGTATCCATTAAGGAATCATATCACTTTGTTGTTAGGTAATGTGCTCTTGCAATAAGTTACTCTTTAGTGGAAGTTCTCATATTTTTACAAATTAGAAAACAAAATGATGTCTCTATAATGGCTAATGAAAGCCTTAATATGAATTATCATAGATGTGATCCTGACTACGTAAGGAATGTTGGATTATCTCAATGGCACTGATTGGTGGCAGCGCTAATCACCACAACATTTGCTCGATTTGCTCTAATCACACAAAGAGCTCATAATAAATAACACATATCATAAATATGTAAATGTTGCTTTGACAAAAATGCAGTTCATTGACAAATAAGTCTTAGAATATGTACTCAATAAGTAACAAATTATGGGTGCAAAAAATCATCGAAACGGAAAATTTTAAAATAAGAATGTGGTATCTTGTGACTTTCAGGAAATATAAGAAATACATAACTCAATAATGTGGTTAGATCATACATCCATACCATGTCATGCATGATGCAGTAAATACATCAGAGCAGCTGAGTAAGTAAGGAAAATTTTCATAAAACATATCTTGAGTTTACCTTAGCTATTCTTCTAGTTGCATAACTACGTTTAAAGGCTTTTAACTTCATGAGGGGTATGAAAGGAAGTTAGGGAGCTCTATAGGCTTGGAACATTCACTTTCATCAGGTTCTACTTTGCACAATGAAAAATATATATGCATTCAAAAAATAAACTCTGTATGTATACTTACAAGACGTATCGAAATAATCAAATACAGCCCTCGAATTGGTTTTCTCCGCAGCTTGCTCGAATGCTTTCCCAAAGAAGCTAAAAGAGAAAAAAATTCCATTAAAACTTGAGCTGCATTAGCATTCTGCAATGAACATACAGCATAAAAGGCAATAGCAAGGGCTCAGGAATAAACTCTAATACCAGTAGTTGGCTGATATGCATCAGCCTTTAGTACATATGTGAAAACTCACGGATAAAAATCAAATTATTCCACAAAAACTTTGACAATATGCACATTCGGACCATATATGTAATGGTATTTGCTTTATTGGGATCCCTTGCTAGAGAAGCATGGAGAGTTGGAATTTTGCTTAATTTTCAAAATCAAGGAGAAGTCCACGATTTACCAGGGGGTGGAAAAACACTTTTTTCAAGGACTTGATAAATTGTGGGGTTGGTTGTTGACATTTTTGAACTATTTTAATATTCATTTAACTGCTTCGATTGAACATACTGAACATTCTCTTCTGCTTAAATTCAAAGAAAATAGTTGGGAGACATAAAAAAATTGAAAGAAGAACTGAGTCATTCTCTTGATCAGAGAATTAAATGGAACTTACTTAGCAACCATACATGATGTAGTGGCATATATGGATACTGCTGTATTGAAAACTCTAAGGAGACTTAATCTAACAAGCAATAACCATGGAAGCTTGAGTAAAACTTAATGAAATAGCAGTAAATAAGCAGGTTCAAAGCAGAATTGACCAAATATCAGCAAAAGTAATGATTTCATATTTGATATTAAACAGCATGATGTTCTAAAAATAATTGTGTGAGAACAAGTTTGTAATTCGGCAAAACTACCCTGTCAATACTCTGCCCAAGAGTAAAACTGGGAGAGTCAAATATAAATTCCCAATTAACATCAACATCAAGGAGAATTCCCAATTTACAGAGAGGGGTGGCCACCCAGGATGAACGCAAAAAAATCACAATAAAAAATCGTTAGCCCCGCCTGAGACCTGTGCTAAGATTCTTAAAAATTCACCCCAAGAGGTAATTAAATTACCTTAATTAAGCTAAAGGTTAAAGCCCTATGTTCAAAACAGTTCTCCAATGGGTGTTTAAGCCAGGCCTTAAGAGGTACTAGCGAATGCTGCTGGACTGGCTGACTAGCAAAGCAATATGTAGTCACACAGGTGCACTTTGTATGCTAGGCTATGGTCAAGGGATTGGAGTCTCTTTCTTTGGAGTAGGACCTGTGCGGACTGGAAAAATTGAGTAGGTCCAAGAACACCAGAGTCCGATAGGTAATGTATGTACTACCTTTCAAGAAATGTGGGCTTACCGATTGTGGATGTAAGTTCGTGCAAATTTGACCGACGATAACAAGAGCACTTCAGTATTCAAGCAGTGTTTAAGCAGGCAGGCTTGGGCATATTGGAGACACCAGACGGGACTTGGACTAATGCTCGCCTTTGTGCTCAGCAGTCCAGCCATATTGAGAATGCCAGGTGTAGAACTGTGACTCACTTGTACCTTGATTGATCTGGGGTTGAGTTCCAGCCCCGACAAATGATTTTTCCTAAATGAATTTTGCTCGCTTGTATCTCCTGAACAGGTGATGTTCAGGAGATACAATGTATGTCCAAACCCAACAGTAATTACCAGTTAAATATGCCTCTTACATACTACATTCACTCTCTGAAACATAAACATAGCCATGCACTGCATGAAGTTACAAAAAAAGATACACAGCATATAATTTCTACCATTGGTGCAGAAAGGAATATACTCACTTCCGCGGTGAATCTTCACTGACAGGAGGTATACCAAGAATCAAGCAAGTTCCTTCCGTCTGGTCAAGAGGTGCAGAGATAACAAGGGGAAGATTTGGAGCCCGGCGAGATCGTGATATTGCCACATGTGCACGTAATGCAAATTGCGCCAGCAGTGAAAGACAGTGCGGGTTGGAGAAACATGCGGAATCTAATGCACCCTGCAAAACATAACAGCATAATGAAACCTTGGTTTATCTTATCCAAGTGGAATAGAATTTGAATTCAAAGAGCAAGAAAAATTCATCTAACTCCTTTCAGACTGTACACTAATAAGCAGATTGGTAAGAATCTTTAAAAAAATTACCATAAATTAATTGTTGAGTAAAATAACTGAATGGCTTAGTAGTCAAACCTTCTTATTGCTTTTTGAAGTAACAAATGAAAGTGTACATAGAGATGCCTAAAAATTTTAATCTAGTCATTTGACATAGTTCAATGATCAAGTAATCATGAGAGGGTCTTATCTACAAAGGATCCATCGCTACATCGTAAATCTCATGATGCAAAATTAGCAATACGTAGAGCTAGGGGATTTATGCATTTTCGAACATTCGAACCAAAATTTGATCTAATTATGCACCTATTATGGAGCCAAGAAGAGGCCGTTATGCGTCTTTTATGCAGGAAAATTTCTAAAACTATGCAAAATTATGCCAAAAAAATTGATTTTCTGGTGTCATATATCACACTACTAGTGTTTTTAAAATAAAATTTTGGAACAAAAGCATAAATCATTACAGCATCACATTAGAAGACAAGACTGCTGTTTTTAGAATACTTCTTTTTAAAGAGTGAAGGTAACAGCTGTATTTTAATAAACTGCTGCTATTCTGTTTTGATACGCTTCACATTTTCAGGGGATTTTCCCACAGATACCTGCCGTTTTTTCTGAGATAGCGATTCGGCAGCAATCTTAGCTGACTTATGAGTTGCTGACGCACAATGGTTGTCAACAGTACTTTTCCTGTCCCCTGCTATTCTAACGTTGCAAAATCTTCACATCATAATCTGCTTCGATTTGTCGAAAACGTACATGCCTTCTCCAGAAAACTTGAAGGCACGCGAGGAAATAGTTGTTTTGGCTCTCCAGGATATGTTGCAACATGAAGTACAACGATATAAACAAAGGGAAGTGCAGTCTAGCAACAACATAGCACCGTACTAGCCGAGTGAAATATCCAAATTGGTTTTCGGCAGGATACAAAGGGCAGCCGAGCAGATGCATTAGAAGAAAACAAACGAGAGAGCGGCCGGCCACCTTTGTTCTCACCCTCCCCTTACTCCCCCACTCCTCACCGAGAGTACCTGCCTAGCTCTGCAATGGACAGACGTGCATGGAGTAAAGCGTAGCAGTGCGTAGGAAATATTCCTATCTGCATGCAGCATGACACTAAATGTTCTTCAGGCCTCGAAACTTGCACAGAAAATTTCCCGGGGCCCAAAAATGCCTTTTTTAACATAGCACACACCATCACATTTCGGGTCATTATGCAAGATTATGCGGGAGAATTTGGGTATGCTGCAAATACCTCACGATTATGCATTTTTATGCGATTGAATTTAAGTCAGATTTTGGTCACACATCATAAATATAATTTTTGGTGTATTTTGTACGTTTCTGAGAAATTATGCATTTATGCGGTCGCATAAATCCTCTAGCTCTAACAATATGTATAATATGAGACATATAACAAATTTAAACAAATGACAGGATGTGGAGTGTTCAACAAAACACATTGCATACATAACATCATAAAATGTCTATAAAAAAGAAATTATACTCAAGGACTTTCTTACCTCTTGGATTACTAAATATAAAAATGGCCCAGCTGACAACACTTGGCTCATATCCAATGATGTTTGAACCTGCTTAAATATACACCCCAAGAGCCTTTTGGCTTTCTCAATGCCATCTGTCAATATGTCCTTCTGCGATCTATAATTAAAAATTAAAAAATTGAGCAGCAATCTCAAAATTGAGATGCATTTAAATATAGAGGTTAATGAAAAATATGTAGCCTTCTTACCTTGATAAACAGTCTAATGCATCAAGGAAACAATCTGAGGCTGATTTTGTTCTGCCCTGTGAAGGAATAAAAAATAGATTACCTAAAAAAATGAACAAATTCATTCCAAGTATTGAAAACAAAAGCAACACGAGAGAATTACCACTTATTACTATGTACTAATATAACAGTTATGGAGAGAATACACACGGCATCTAAAGGTATTATCTATCATAATCCTCAGTTTTCAATAACTTTTCTGCCAACAGTAACCCAACTTCTTCCCTTTTCCTATTGCAGGCAAATTTCTCTAAGCCCTATTGGACCCTTCGATCATTTTTTGCCCTATACATGACTACATATGACTAAAACTAAAGGAGAAACAAATCACGGAAAAAATTTTTGTAGGTGATGTTCATTGGATCCTCAACTAATGCAACCAATGATTACATTAGAAAACCTCTCCTCAGTAAATGTGCAAACTGTATGCTTCTATTTCAATTCCTATTTCATTATTAAATTTGAGCAGAGATCATAATGCTTATGCCATCAACTTCGTAGCTATATTAACCAAATACAGAGATTATCTTAACTGGTTTGTTCAAACTAATATGCTTGCTTTCTTAATGCCAACTCAATACAGCGGACTCTAGTTAGGACGTTCCTTATTGACATGCTTTCCTAATTTGGACGTTCATTTCCTCAGGTACGCATCACAGTGCATGTAAATAACTATGGTTAGCACGTTTGTAGGAGGACTAAGCCAAATTTGTCCTAGAGAAATAGAAATATTGCTTAAAATACTATTTTGATAGTCATATTATGGGTTAAAAAAATGTTTATGAAGTAAGAAAAAAGCAATCTCAAACATTAAAATCACCTATTCAACGCTTGGCAAGGTCCCCACAAGCAGTGCATTTTATTGCGATATTCATTTGTTTTATCGCTGTCGCCATTGTCATCTATGGAATCAAAACTGCATGAGCAACAGCACATGTGATCATCATCAAAAACTACAGCCCGAATAACATTTTTAATGCCAATGAGACATGTTTATTTTTTAATTTGCTTCCTGATAAAACATTGGCATTTAGAGGAGATAATGCCATGGAGGTAAAATGAGTAAGGAGAGGCTGACTGTCCCATGTTGCAATGAAATTGGAATGGAAAAACTGATAACGTAAGTGATCGGGAAATATAAATGTCCCAGATGCTTCAAACATTACCTTGGACGTATGATTGCAACTCTAATGCCTGCATGACCACCACAATTTTTAAAAAGTTCCTGCGAGCACTGGATGCAAAGATGGGTGGATAAAATCGTAATATTTTGTTGCTTATTGATAACTGCGCAGCACATCCAAGACACTGCATTTTTAAGAAATTTTAAAGTGGTGTTTTTTCCTCCAAATTGCACGAGTGTTCTTCAGCCCCTCGATCAAGGCATCATACAATGTATGAAACATAAGTAGAGGAAACTACTTGTCAATGAGAGATTGGCCAGCCTCCTCGAGTCAGAATGAAAAGTAAATATTCTGAAAGCGATGCATTTCGTGAAGCATGCCTGTGACTCTGTCGAAGCCAAGAGCATAAGAAATAGCTTTCGGACCTCTGGATTTCATTGCAACACAAATGAGAATGATTCCGCAGAGCTGAGTAATAAGGCAGCACATGAGCACACCCTTGAGGGTTGGGATCAGCTGTTCGGAGAAGGGGAGGGTATGACCTTCGACGAGTGCATCGCCTTTGATGCCGATATCGAAGTCTACAGGTTGGTTGTAGGAACTTGTGACTACTAAAAATGAAGCTTTATTTATGGAGATAATTACGTACCAAATCAATGATAACTATACCAAACAATCTTTCATCTTCCTAAACGTAATTGAAAAAGTCTGTGAATCTCATTATTGCATATTTTTATCAGTAGATTGATGTCAATGGATGACGTCTACGAACAGAAAGGAAGAAGACGACACCGGGAAAGACGAGGCAGAGCCCAAATATCCTCCAACATTCGCAAAAACAGTGGAAGCAATGGCGACAGTTTGTCAGCAGTCATGAAGTCAATGAAAGTGTGATGAATACTTAAATAAAAATGGACTGCCCTATCAAAGAATTAGGGCTCAAAATGAGAAAAACAAAGCACCTTGGACAGATTCTTCCAGCCACCATAAGTTTATATGTATGTATTTCCATAAAATTATGCACTTGTGTTTGCAATATTTGTGTAGAACATTCGGGAAGTTCAATTTTTGTTTTGTTACAAGCAATCAAGTTTATGCCATTACGCACGGGAAAGATGATGTTTTTGGGCCGGGAGCTCAATTTGTTCATGTTTTCAAGTTCTGACAATCCTTATAATGCTATAATATTTGTTCATTAAATTAAAATGTTCATGGTAAACACAAATATAGTATTTTCGGTGCAATCATTGTAATTTAATACAACATAAAGCGCTATTAAGTGAGAAGCGGGCATTTGCACCGCGAATTCATCTGTCCTCCGACCTAATTATTTCACTGGAAGTGCAAAGAGAAAAATATCGCTAGGTGGCTTCGCTAACTTTGCCGCTGAACTTTGTGAAAGCAGCATCGGTAAACTAAACATGCTGTTTGGTTTTTAATGATGACGACAGTTTGATTACAGAGACAGACAGATTTGACAGACAGGTCGTCATCATTAATAATTGAGTACGCATCAGCATTAGGTATCGTATGTATTTTCTTGGGAGGCGGAATAGGTGGAAAATAAACTATTTTTACAATACATGATCAACAGTTATCTACGGCATGATCTAAAATGAGCAGCAGGATAACATTCCCTGGAATTGACTTTCCATGGAATGCCTACCCTGTTTTGCACGTTTTCCAAGTTACCACGTTAAGAATATCAGGTCCCTTCAAGAACATGCTAACGAGAGTCCGCTGTATTCACTAATCATGAATGCAACATAGCCCAGTGGCAGATCATCTGACTGACAGAAATGTTCAGAGTCGAGTTTTGGCGAGTGAGTCGTGTTCTAATGTCACCAATGATTTCTCAAGGAAACTTTCAGCAGTGATAGAGAGCATTTAATTCCATGCAATGATCTACTTGCATTCATACAATGAGAGGTTTACGCTGTAGTTGGCGACCACCACAGAAATTAATTACTTGAGCTGGGTGGGAAAAAAATATATATATGTATATACTAACTGTTCCTTCAAGAAGTGCAAGCATTGCATACACAACATCAGCAGCACAAAACCTTGAGCGAAAACCATACTGGAGGACAAATGAGGCATACACTATGTTTGTGAGGCCATATTTCTCAGAGACCTTCTCTAATGAGGTCTGAAATTCTTTCCTCAGGACCAAGTCCATTGCACTGAACTTCTGACGGCTCTGAACGAGTGGCAAACTGCAAATAAAAATTAATAAAATAAAAGATATCTTCATAAAAAAATAAACTATCATAAAAGTGAACTCATACGAAGAGTTCATTTTATAATAAGTGATGAACCTGGATACTTACCCCATTTCGGCAAGAAGTTCATTTAATCTCTTCTCTCCCCTCAGCGTCCACAGCTTTAGTTTGCAAGCTGTGTACATGGTGTGCTTAACGCTTGCCTCTACAGTCCAATGTCTATATAGAGCTAACCGCAAGCTACAAGAGAGTTAAGGAAAATAGATGTTCAAATATTCACTTACCTTATGAGCAACCCTTGGCTAAGAATGCAAAAAAAACAACCAGGGAAATATTCAGCAATCCTGAAATATTGTTGGATTACTAACAAACAGGGCACAGATGCTATTTTAAAAACTAATTGCAGTTGGATTTTACTCCCTTAAATGTAGAGGGCAAAGTTTTGTCCGCTAGCAGTGTGTTTTATGAAAAACATTTTGTGAAAGACTGGATGCGCTAGGTGGTTTCAAAACACAAGATAAACGAGAATCGGGCAGATGATGGCAAAAAACAGTGTAGCTGCCAGTTCAATGGTATTTTCATGTCAAATTCAGCGAATCTTATTATTAGGGGAATCTACCGATTAAGGTACATAGGTCCAAGTGGAAGAGAGCAAATATCTGCCAGGTTTTTAGATGCACAGGGCCCTTTCTCCTCACACCATATCTCTCGTCATCTCAGCATATGTCCTGCCTCTTTTCATCCCACCCATTAAGCCATCCACCAACCAACACCAACATCTAAAACCCCAGCAGCATATTCTCATCTTCCTTTCTAAGAGTCCACGCTTCTGCCCCATACAATGCCATATTACTCTCTAATGCCAATACACTCCATATTAAACCCTTCACCAGCCTCTTCTTTACTTCCTCATGTAAGGTCCCTGTCATCAGCTCCCTCCTACTGTTTAACACTTCTTTCCCTAGTGCTACTTTCCTCATAATGTTTTTGCTACTGCCCCCAAGCCTTGCTTTCTTTGTACTCGAAAATCTCATTAGTTTTCTCATAATTAATATTCATTCCACTGATTCACTACATTGATTTTCTAATGCATCTACTACACCTTGTAATCCCTTTGATGATCAATTAGTAATTGACAATTACCAATACCTGGTCATCAGCAAATCTAACAGACTTATCAGCTGACCTACTTTAATACCCACCTCTAGCTCCTCCTTTACCTCTCAGACCATTTCCTTGACAGAAATGTTTAACCCTTTTACTGCCAGCCCATTTCTGGTGGGATGTGCGAAGACTACCAAGGCTATTTTCAGGTTTTTGATGTTCAGCCGATAAATCGGCCCGTGGCAGTTTTCGTGCATCCAACGTGGGCCGATATATCGGCTGGCTGGCAGTAAAAGGGTTAAAAACCTAAGGTGACTTTAACATAAATTTGTGGTTTTATTTCCTTCATTTATCCAACTTGTATTATTTGATCTTTCTTGTTCAAGAAAATATGATGCACGGAAGCAATACCATGTGGTGATCTAAAACCACTGAGAAGCTGATATGGATCACTTGACTTTTGAAAGGCAATTATTGTCAAAAGTTTATGCATACAATTTTATATCTGAGTTAGTGAGCAAATCTGTTTTCATGTACAACAATCAAATATGATGGGTAAAGACAAAAAAATCTTTGCAGTTTTTCACTGCCACTAATGCTTTATGTGACCAGTTGCGATGCTTTTCAAGGACTACCAGCCCTAGCATGATTAATCAATGATGAGGGTTTAATATGTTATATGATTTTTTTGGACCACTTGACTCCTCACCATCGATTAACCATCCTCACAGGGCCAGAGGTCACACTGCATAGTGTAGTGGTCTCCATTCAAATATGCAGACCAGTACACGACGTAGGATTGCAGCACAATTGCAAAGGCAATAATTGGAGAATCCTTGGGAATTAGCTCTTGTGCACCATTGCACTCAATGACGTATGACACATAAGGCAGACTTTGTACTACAAAGAAGCCACTGTCCACGAGGATCCTTGAATAATTTGTCCTGAATGATTCTAATGTTCAAACCAACAAATAGTTGTTAACTCAATTGGTAACTTTCAAAGTTCATATTTGTCATTCACAACAGACCAAGGCAGTCTAACATTAACTATTAGGGCAGACCTTATGTGCGAAATGACCTTAACCATCGTAGCACGTCAAAACTAAAATACTACTACCATGATCATGCCATGTCGCCATATTAGTTCCAGAATTCAGTAAAGAATCACTTCTGTTTCACCGTAAACAATACCGAATAGTAATAGAGAGGTTATTTATTTTTTCGAGCACTGTGATCGAAACTAAGGCAAGTCATAAACGCCCCATGCATCTTATATGGTGGAAAATATGGTACTCTCCCTGAATTAGGAAAAGCTGGGCAAGTGTTATAAAGGAATCAAAATGTGGAGAAGTTTCAATTTGAACTGAACATAACCAAAAAAACAAATACATATATACACACCACATTCAATTAGAGAGCAAAAATTTATTTAGAAGTGCCTAATTTCTCTATATTTATACTCAAAATATGGAAAGGATACTCCTTATCAAAGGTAATTTTCACTCCAGTATTTTGGGTATTGGTGTCAGTGTTGTTTTGATGACTTAAGCGAGAAACATGGTTTTGCAGGTTTCCTGACTCCAATACATAGTGTTGGTTCTCTACTTTACCAAGAATCAACTGCTCAGTTGCTCCCACAATCGCCCACCTGAAAGGAGGAATGCACCAAGATTAAGTATGACCAAAGAGCAAGGGAAGCAGTAGCAGGGAAATCATGAATGGTGATGAAATGTGAGGTAAAAATTGCTCACAGTTACTAGATTATCTATCAAGGTAAACTTAAGAGCTCTTTCTAGTTTCAAATTAGTTATAACAGCAAAAATTTGAGTAATACAGAAAGCTTGCCAGCACTAAGTAAACAAAATAAACACACAAGAATCAATTTCATCTCTCAATCCCAAGAAAATCCCAGGAATGTTGAAGAAAATACATGCAACAATAGTTTCATGGAACTGCAGCTGGTGAATTGGCACTTTTCCAACTTCAATTTGACTGATATCAAGGGTTAGCACATACATGTTGATGGAGTGTAAAGCTGTTTAGTAACATGCACCCAAATTTACATACACAAACTATCCTGTATTCTTGTCAGCATAAACGCAGAAGGTACTTCTTTTAAGTTGTTACAAATATAATCATAAGAGCCCAACAAAGACACACTTCCAATGAAACATCACATCCCATCAATCATGATATAGCACCTTCTAACGGTCATTCGTCACAAGCAATGTGCCTCGGGAACATGCAAAAGTCACTCTCTGAATTTTGCAAAGCTGGGCATCTCCAAGCAAGTGACTCCCAACTCCAGTGCTTTGAATATGCCTCAGAATTTTGGTCATCAAGACTAGGTCAAAGTGCCACTCAGCCTACATTCTTAATGCATTAACAGCATACCCCACTAACAGTGCATGGGCAGGAGGATATGTGACAAGGAGTATTAAAAAAATGCAACAGTGGTGTATCCCAAGTAAGTCTTGAGATCAGTCCAATTTGCAAAAGCCAACAACGTAACATGAGTACCAATAGGTTGAAAGCAAACTTACCATATTAAGTCATGATTGTCTTTTGATAATTTCCAAGCTAATTCAAACATAAGGACGGCACACTGAAAGTGAAAAAACCATGCTTTTTAAGCAATCAAATTTACAGGTAGGCCTTTTTTACACTAAGTACCTACCTACTGTAAGCATCATTTTCATGATCATGATAAAATTGTTTTGTACCATAAAAAATATGGTAAAAGGTTATTTAAATTACACCTATCAAAACTGCAAATACACACTTAAAACAAATACTATGTTTTTACCTGATCAAGATGTAAAAAAAAGAGTCAAGAAATAGTCTAATAGAAAGTTTCACACCTGAATACCATAACCAACCAAAATTCATAGTACTACTCCAATATTCTCAGCCTTAAAACACTCCAAAAGCTTCCTCAATACAGATACGCGAACAGTAAAATATAATCTTTGAAATTCTTGTAGGTATATATAAAGAATGCTAAGGCCATACACAATTGGAAAATTAGTGTTTTTCTAGAAAGATCTAAGGCTTTCCTGACGCATGGCGATGTTAGAGGCTGTTCAGGCTTCCCACCGGGTTTAACTCTCCATCCCTGCCGACATTTGGATGCACGTTCCCTGATGACAATGGACAACACGTACATTGAAACGTTGGCAGAGATGGAGAGTTTAACCCAATTAGTGTGTTTCTAATTTCAACTGATATTTTCCTCTATCGTCAGATGATATTTGGTTATGGGCATGCTGATGGAAATTTTGATTTTAAATAATGAAAATATTAACTACCATAGACACTCAATCACAATATTATTTCATTAAATAAGTATCTATCATCATATGAAATCACATATTGAGAGAAAGAGTTCGGAATAACTTGACATCATGTAGCCTACTTATTGAAAAAAATTAAGAGCTGAGAAATTTACATTAAAGGTCAAGGGATATGTATCTATCAAGGTGCGGAGAGGAACAAAAATGTAAGGTTATCAAGACAGATATTTCAGGAAGTGCACCTTAGTGCATGTAGATTTGCAAAAAAGGGCCCAGGAAATTTTTAAGCTTGAGTCTAATACAATCTTGGGTATTGACATAAAATAAGAAAAAAAAATAACTGGTTTCGAGGCAACAATGTACATCAAGCAGGGGGTACATCAACTGCTTAAGTTTTCATATTCTACATAAAAACAGTTGTACCAGTCCAAAGGAAGCCAGGGGCAATTATGCTCTAATTGGTGAAGTAGGTCACACATTATTAGCATATAAATCCTCTACCACAAGACGATACATAGGTTTTAGCTTCTCAAGGAAAATGCGCTCCAGGCAGACATATTCCCACTTGATATAAAATTAATATCATCCCTAAAGCCCAGGTTACACAATAAATTAACCCGTATGAGTTAATGTGTAAATGCATGAATGCGTGAATGTACGCAAAAATTCACGGTGTAACCACACCAACTTGTGCGAATGAACGTCCAGAAAATGGAACATGTTCTAATTTGGTTCATGCATTTGCACAAGTTGCGCTCGTGTTTCAGATACCTGTGGCAGATAATGGCTATAATGTTTTCTGTCTGTACAGATTCATGATCATTGTTTTCTACTGTTTGTATACTACTTGCAGCAAGGTAGTGCTATGGCAACAAAATTCATGGTTTTTATATCTCTAATTAGGCTTGTAATGAATTCTGATTTTTCGTTGCCCTTTCGTTTATGCGCCTGCTTTGTTTTTTCCCACTCGTCAATGCAATGATTTGTAAGTCTCGTGCAGTCTGGGTCTAACTGCAATAAAGTGGAGTCGTGCCACAAAGAATTTCCTCAGTTGACCCTTCCATTTATCCTCGAAGCATAACACTTCTAAATTTCAGTTTGTTTGGATTTGAGTCAGCTATTAGTATTTACTTTGATCTCTGCTTCATAAGGACTTTGATCTACTATTTTAACTTAGCACTTCAACTACCTGTACGTAACGTTTATTGTCATCTCGCTATCGTTGGACCTCTCCTGTTATAACCATTACCCCTTGCTTGGACTACCCCTCCTTATACACATTCCGTCGGTATTAGTAAAATAAATGTTCAAATGCATTAATTAGCAGAGCTTTCCCTGTATTTCGCATTCAATCTATTTCTTTTTGGAGCTAAATACTTTCTCAGCGAGGTGAGGAATGCCGGGAGGGCTAGTCAATAATAAGCCAGAAACATATAAACAGGGACTTAGCAAGTCCATTCAAGTATCTTTCAAAAAGATCTTTCATCTGAGGAACTACCACTCAGGAAAACAAATTCGGAATTTGAGATAATTACCGCTGAGAATCTGAAGCTGAATTAAATTAAGTATATAAGTATGCATAAGTATTGTCTGCTTTATATTAGTCTTTAACTTCTTTACCTGACTAGGAATATGAACCCTTGAATGGTTGGAATGCTGCACTTAATAGAGTAAAACAACAACAATCACAAATACGTACCCAGAAAATTATGCGAATACATGTACGGTTTCATGCACCATGTAACCACTGATTCATCCATTCGTTCATGCAAACGTACATGAAACCATTCACGCAAATGTACATGAACTTGTACAAGTTAATGTATCTTGTAACTAGGGCTTAAAGCTAAGTATTCTCAATTTTTCATTGTTTATGCGATAAAAAGTACTAGTGTAATTAACAGTTATTCAACTATAAGACACGGAGAGTTAACTGTAAATTGATATGTCAAAATATCACCACAAACCTTACTTTCTGAGAGGTAAAATTTTCTACGTGTTGCCCCAGCATTTCTACAAAATCCTGCAGAAAATGTGTAGATGGCATTAGTTGCTATTTACAGACATAGCATAGTGCTAAATTGCTATTTACAGACAGACACCATGGTGTCAGGAGAAAAGTAAATACCCAAAAATGAAAAATTCAACATTTTAAACTCAATTTAAGCCCACGTAGTCCATGAATAGTTATATACTCCTTCATTACATTATCCTTTTCTAGCTTATCTTCTGGTGGTACAACGTTATCTTAAAGAGACCATGTACCAATTTCAATCTCCTACTTAGATACCAAATCATCAGATAATGCAACAGACTGTTTATTCTCTGAGAAATCAAAGTCATGCAGCATTTCCTAAGATATCATTTAATGTCATCTACTCAGATTTTGAAGATAACACATGCTGCAGTTGTAAAAACAGCAATGCAGTTAACAGGAAAAGATAAAGGAAAATGTACATTCTTGCCTCATTCTTTACTGGTCTAGCATCTTCTCACTTAAGTTAATGTTTAACTACAGCCACTGTTCTTAATTATGATTCTGGGGCATTCTTCAGTCATTATATAGTAACTAATCTACAGGCAACATTCAGTTTCATCCAGCATTATCAAATGTTTTCACCAAGTGCAAGAACATGATGAATCTTCATCCCCTCTATTCATCAGACATAAAACAGGATTGTGAGTAAAATGAGCAGTATAGCTGTATGTTGCCATGGTATCGATCTCTGAAATTATACAAGTATTCACAGGGAACAATGTCAGTTACACCAACATTTAAACATAGATATAAATAAGATTGTTTGTGCTTATTTTTCTTTAACTAGATCCCAATTTTATTCTGATCATGGTGAAATTTTGTACACTAACAAGAGGAAAATTGCTATTTACAGGCCTGGGCGACTGCCCGGGGAACCGCGATTGTGAAAAAATATTTTTTTACTACTTTTAACTGGTGAATACGTTTGATAAGCTGACAGAGGGGGGGGGGGGGGGGGGGGGCAGAATAATCTCTCTCGCCCGGGTTAAAATTTTGTCTTAAGACAGGCCTGGCTATTTACATATCATTTTGAAAAAACTACCCCCACCCCCTTCAGCAAAATGCTAACTTTGTGGTTTTTCATGAAATTCTCAAAAACAGAGAGGAAATTCACCAATGTGGAGGGCAATATTCTGAAAGGCCATGAAATTTCCAAGAAAATGAATAACAATGAATGACCATTCTGACAGCACAATTAGGCTCTGAGTAATTTAACAGCAAAGCTGAAAATTTATTCTGAAACACCGAGAAGGGATTTTAGACCTGTTTTGTGCATGCGTAATTTCTTTCAGCCATTCCCTCGGCTGCCCGAGGGAACCGAAAACAAAGCATGCAACTCAACTCTCCCAGTCAATTGGCATACTGTATTGTGAGTTCTTTACTGTCAGTGGATACCCATTACTTGAAACCTATCGAAATGCCACCAAAGAAAAAAAATAAGACTACTAGTCAGATAACTCCTACAACCAACAAAAAAAGAATATAACAGGAGCATATCATTAACCTACACGAAGCTGGGTAATACGTCTAGTTAAAACAATTATATCAAGTTCAGTGCTAAAACTTATCTCAGTTACACTCACACAGCCTTCAATGTCACTTCTAAGCTCTGATATGCACGATTCTGATAATTACTCTTCAATGCATAAGTTAGATGGAACCCGCCTGGTTTCCCAAATATTATGAAATTATTAATGCATTCCCTGGTGAGGAGGAGGTGAGATGAGAATAAGTTTGAGGATTCACATTATAAATCGATGAGATATATAATGTAACTTGATGAACCCAGGTGAAAATGGTCATTGAATACTTGAATGGCCACAAGTGGACACTAGGGCCATTTGTAGCCATGGTCACTGATGGTAAGTGACCACTGCCATTTTCTATCACCAAATAAATTTATATTTTCAGCCACACGGAGGTGGCAAGGATCTAGAATGGTGGAATTATAGATAGGAAGATTTAGTGAACCAAACGAGGTGCACCTATACTCTATTCCACCTACAACTTTATCATAACATATATTCTATATCCATACATCTCACACAGCTACATCTAAGTATTCCAAACATACTTCACTTGCAATATAAACATCCTTGGCACTGAAAATAGTGATTTACTATTTAACCGTTTGGCTTCCAAGCCATTTTTCATTCTCACTCTCCCAAAGATCGAAGCTAATTATAGAAAATATCAACTATTAACTTAAATATATTTTCTTGGGCCAACTGTGAGATCTAGTACTGATGTCAAAACAATTTTTTTAGATTCTCACAATAAAATGGCATTTTAATAAAAAAATAACATGAGACAGAGAAGATTTTAATATAAAACATTGTTTAAACATAAGAATTTTTGTAAGAGCCAATATATATTGGCACCTTGAGCATCTAAGGGCAACTTAATTTTTTCACCGGATGCAATTAGTATTATTCCACACTTAAATGCTCTCCGGTTGCTTCTTTTTATTTTATCCTTTGGTTTTCCAGCTTGGTTAGAGCTTAGTTGCCTTTTATATGCCCTTATTCATTTGGCTTCAAAAAGGTACTTCATAAATTATTTTTTTTATTAGCAGGGGTTTTAGGTTGCAACAGGAGATTATTTTCACCTCAAGAGTGTAGGCAAAAAGAGGCAGTTGGATGATATCCGCAAAAATGTTTGAAATAGTAACAACAATAAATGCTTTTCTCCATGTACGAAAAAAAAAAAAAAAAAAACAGAAGGAAGCTAGTCCAATTGTGAGAAATAGGTACTAGCAAACAAAATGTGATACAGCTTTTGGGACGTCTAGGTTAACATCCAATTAAGACAAATGCTTCAACAAACTGTAGTCACAGACAAATTGCAGTATCAGCTACAATTTAATTGAATATCAACACTTCATGTCACGTTTTCACATTGAAAATGCTATCCAGGAGATCTTACCGACTGGCCATAGTAGCTGAACTGCGTGTACTCAAAGAGAACACGATGCCTGCTTTCCTCCCACGCTCTCTTCTCCCTACGCTTCAGTATTGCTTCTTCACTCATCCTCATCCTCTTCTGACGAGCTGACTCCACTCTCTCTTCATCTTCCTCCCCTTCCTCCTCATCATCTTCTTCTCCATCTTCCTCGTTTTCAGACTGAAGGGGTAAAAATAATAGCAAGGCTTCAGAAAACATTTGAAATTTGACCCTATTTGAAATTTTCTTGGGATTCTAACTGGGTAAGAGTTGGCTCCATGCCAACGTATCGACAGCTGACTCCACTGTCATCCTCAGGGTGATGAGTGACATCGCAGGGCAACGAGTGGATGATGAGCATTCTTATCACCCAGAGGACGACAGCTGAGTCAACTGTTAAAACGTCGGCATGGAGCCAACTCTAACCCGGTTAGAATCCCGAGAAAATTTCAACTACGCTATTCACCAGGAAAGCCTGGTCATTTATCATAACCTTATTTGATTACCATTAAGGTAGCATTAGAATTTAGGCTTATATTTTTTATTCAATATCAGCACTTCTAAGGCATCAAATAAAATTGAGGAGCACCTAATTTATCATAGACACCATCACGTTAGTTTTTTCAAACCCGCCTAGCAGAAATATGGGCATTCAAAGTTCGAATATTTTTATATTTGTCATATGGGAAGCGAGCATGACAGGCACATATATTTATATATTCTTGTGAAGTTTTCGCCAATTGGCCACAAATATATAAAATAAGACTTACAGGAGGTAGAAGAAAGAGATATATATATAAGGATTTGTTCTTACGGGAACGTTTCGGACCGGTTGGACCTTATCTCTTTCTACTACCTCCTGTAAGTCTTATGTTATATCTTTATATATTTCTATTCTGAACGAATATTCCTAGTTTTACGACTGAAGGGGTAAAAATAATAACATGAATTCAGAAAGCAAAACCAAAGTCAACTGCTCTCAAAATGTTGACAATTAAAGCGGCAATAGCATCAATTATTTATTTACCTCTATCCACCTAGGTGGAATTGGAAAACTCTGTAATCCATCAATAGACCAAGTATTATTGTAAATTAAGTGTTACTTAACAACCATCAACCATAAATTCGCAGCTCCACTCCTCTTTTAATTATCTTAACTATATACGATCATCCTACCTCGTCATCGCGAAAGATGTCATCGAAATTTGGAATTCCTTCATCGCTAGTTGGCTGTAAGAGAAGTCTAACCTAAAAAGAGAGTGATTATGAATGAATGGAAAATGAAAAAGAAACATAATGGGAATAGTCTCAGTGATGACTTTGTCTCAACACAAACCTGGCCATTACTGTAAACATTGCACACATCCGTCGGCCGATGATTGTCAGCCACAAAGAAAACTACATCATCATCAGGTTCCAACAGTTCAACTATATCAATGTTTCCACCACAGTTAATCAATAACACATACTTAACCTAAGAATAGAAAGAATTTCATTAAATGAGGTTCAAAACAATTCATCGAAATATTGCGGAAATTAGAGACAGAGTTTACCTCACTCCTATTCTCGTTGTAAGCATTCTTTAAGTCATTGATTCCTTGAATTGGTACTAGAGTATATACAACATTATCACATCTAAACAAGTATTGAAGAATTTTACAGGCACATATTGAATCTATATCAAAGTTGACAAGGAGAAGTAATCTCTGAAAGGGAAATATGTAGTAAGAACTAAAAGCAGTCAGGAAAATATTAATTCCGATTAAAGCCGGAAAAAGGTAGATTTACTGTAAAGCAATGACGAGAGCCAGTTAATTAATGAATGACCAAGTCTACCTCGCCAGTGATGACATTGTAGAAGTCTTTTTTTAAATCCTCTATGTACATTATGACTCATAGGAAGAGTTTATAATCTTGAACTGCATCACACTTGCCCTTACACAACACGTTTTTATATAATTAAATGCTATAACTCACAAATATAAACACAACACGACATTCACCACAACTGATCTTTCGACTGGCGCCAAAACAGATGACTTTTCTTTCTTTCGCGATCATTTCACCAATTACACCCTCTGCTGGGAAATATTAAATTGTCGTGGCGCTGGATTCAAATGCACGTGTCAGGAAGCCCATCCACCCCATCCATCAGTGCATTTAAACCTCTTAGATAAACAGACGGATGCAGACGCATATTTTTCCTCATTGCATAAAATTCTTATGTTTGTTTTCTGAAAAATAGCAAACACACTCTACAGCATAAAATATCTATTTAATTGTTCTACTGTCTTAAGAAAGGGATTCCGTTGGCTTAATATAAAAGAGAAAACTTTCATTAATCCCTATTCTAGACTAGAATGATTTGGGTTTTTCAGATACTTAATGGGTTCTTCTTGAAGATAGTAAATGGAATTTCAAATGTTTCATCGTGAAGTTTTTTTATTATAATATTGGGTATAAGTCATAATAAGTATCTTACAACACTGAAAAAATTTGGCTGATCACTGCTACATGGGGATAGTACGACCAGCCAACTGATAGAAATATACAATTAAAATTCTGTACCTGACGATTTTAGTTAATAAATATCTAAAACTTGAAATATTAATTGATAATTCATAGCAATTATGCACACGAGTAGAAACATTTCCTGGGAATTTAAGTATCCAAATGCGACTATTTGTCAACTATTTGCCTTTTTCTCTTATCTGCTTCTTAACCCTAGAGTGGTGACGCCCGGTCTCACAGACCGAAGATTAAATCTCATCGGTGTCTCAAGCGAAGTATATAATGTTGCAGTTTATGCTTTTCAGTAGCTTCCTATTTTACGCTGCTCTTCCGATATATGACCCAAAAAATCACTTCGTCAAAGTAAATTGTTACTTACTGCTACTTTCGGTCTGCGAGACCGCGCGTCACCACTCATGTTCCGAAATTTTATTTTGTTGCCGGAGTGGTGACGCCCGGTCTCACAGACCGAAAGTGTAACATTGATGTATAATGAGAATAGATTATAATGATGCCGCTTTTACCATGCTTTGGATTCCAATTTCAAGTCTTGGAAGTTACATGTACCCATTATAAGGCCAAGGAATCCTTTTTCCACGAGTCAGTCACTGTGTACACGCAGTTATTAGACATGCTTGTGGAACGACGCCGCTGTCCAGGAAAAACACCCGTGCACAACGACACTAACAGGTACGTTATAAATTTTGGAATGCATTCATTTGAAATTGCTTATTATCTTCACGTAAATAATTAATTTTACAATATTTATACATTTTTTTTTGTTTTCACTTATCTCTGATTCATAATAACTGAACGAGATGAATGGCATTATATGTAATTACTTATAGTTTTATCATTATCTCGACAGGGTAAATAATCGGCCCATCTACGTTTTTTTGTGAATCTCCTTTTGCAACTCTTGCGACAACTCAGACTGCACTTATCTCACTTGGTAAGTACGCTACGCAGCAATTTCACTTTTGCATTTTTATACCTTATGCCGTACATTACAGTTCCATGTGTTGCGTCCAATTTTCCTCTAAATGTACCTATGTGAACATTTTTTATTACCGAAATTAGTTGGAGTAATGAGTTATGAAGAGGAACAACAGAGGGTGTCACGGTTGCTGTCCGAAGTAGAGAGAGAACCACAAGAATCCCTGCATTTTGATGACGACGACGACGATGACGAAGAAGATCTTTTGGAGGTGCGAGAAGAGAGCAGTGACTCGGAGCAAGACTGGGACATGGACGACGGAGCAGCAATGAAAGAGGATGATATCTTCACCGGGAAAGATGGGACCACCAGATGGAGAAAGAAGGCACCAAAACAAAGCGTAAGAACGCGTTCAAAAAATATAACCACACAATTACCAGGGCCTAGAGGAAAAATGAAAGGAATAAAAAGTTCTATAGAATCATGGCGATGTTTTTTTGACTGTCCAATAATAAATGTGATAACCGATTGTACTAATAAAGTCATCGAAAAGGTTTCTCCTAATTACGGGCGTAGCACGTACGCAAGACCTACTAATGTTCATGAAATTGAAGCACTAATGGGAATGCTACTGCTTTGTGGTATCAATAAAAGTAATCACCAAAATGCCGGAGACCTCTTTAGTACCAAAGGCAATTCAATTGAAATATTTCGTCTTGTCATGTCACTTCAGCGTTTCCGATTTCTGCTGCGTCATCTAACTTTTGATGACAAAGAAACTAGAGATGAAAGACGTAAAGTTGATAAGCTTGCCCCCGTGCGAGAGATATTTGATTTGTTTGTTGAAAACTGCAAAAATAATTTCAGCTTATCTGCCCAGGTTACCATAGACGAGAAGTTGGAGGCATTTAGAGGTCGCTGTGGGTTTCGTCAGTATATACCTAATAAACCCGCCAAATATGGAATAAAAATATTTGCTCTCTGCGATACTAAAATGCATTACACGTCCAACTTAGAGGTTTACTGTGGAAAACAACCCGAAGGGCCGTATTCAATGGACAATAGAGCACTTGCCGTGGTTGAACGCTTGTGTAAGCCAATTTATTACACTAACCGTAATGTTACCATGGACAACTGGTTCACTAGCATTGAGCTTCTTGAGAGACTGCTGAATATCTATCAGCTGACTTCAGTGGGCACAATCAGAAAAAATAAGCGCGGCTTACCACCAGAATTCGTTCAAAAAAAGGGACGTAAAGTGAAATCATGTCTGTTTGGTTTTAGGAAAAAATGTACATTAGTTTCGTTCGTCCCAAGAACAGAAAAAAATGTTCTCTTGATTTCAAGCATGCACGACAATGACCAAGTGGATGCAATAACTAAAAAACCTGAGATCATTTTGACCTGTAACAACACGAAAGGTGGAGTAGATATAGTGGATAGGTTGTGCGCTAACTACAATTGCGCTAGACCAACAAGGCGTTGGCAAATGGTCGTGTTTTATTCATTATTAAATATATCAACAATAAACTCTCAAGTAATATACGCTATAAACAACAAGAAAGAAAACCTTGTACGGCGTAAATTTATTGAAGGAATTGCATTTACCCTGATTGAAAAACTTCTTAGGAATCGTGCATCTATGGAAAACATACCACGAATCACTCGTTTACGGATAAATGAACTACTGACCATTAAGCCATCAGAACTACCTCCTAATCCTACTGAAGGGCAGATTGGGCGCTGTAAATATTGTGACAGTAAGAGAAATCATAAAACGCGATACTCTTGTAAAATTTGCAACTCATTTCTCTGCCTTGAACACGTAACCTTGCTATGCGAAAGGTGTTATGCCAAAAATGCAGAAGCCTTCTTTTGACATTGATATTTTTGGAAAATGCCTGATTATGTATGATTGAATATCTTTTTAATTTCTGGCATGTAATGTAAATGAAACCTATTGTTAATTATCAATACCTTGTATCGGATTTTTTGGTGTACTAATGAAAAAATGCTAATGTATAAATATTTTTTCCTGTTAACATTCAAATGAATAAAAAATGAAAAACATTGTGTTTGTAGTGAAAATGTGAAATAAATGTTTATAATTAGCAATGCAATTTTGTTACTTAAAGCTAATTCAAGGAAATACTCAATTAATCTTCAAAACAGCATAAGAGACCACATCGGTCCAGGAGACCGACGTCACCACTCATGAACCAAAAATTCACGTCACCACTCTAGGGTTAAAACCAAATTTCAACAAGCAGCATCATGAATTAAACTGGAATGTAACAAATTGAGAGTTTTAATTAAGTAGTATGAATAATTGGATACCATTCATTAAGGCAACAGTTCCTGCATAATCGCACCTGCGGGTGAGTGGTTATCTCTCAGCAACTCGTGACTTAATTATCATCGTAACTACAAATTTTGGCAAAAGCCTTCAAGATTTCTTCATCTTATATTTTTAAATGCATGAGCTATTCGTAAAAGTACAAATTCGCTTAGGAGCATTATGTGGCTAATGAGGTTTCTCGTCCCAAACAGGATAGATAAATCAATCTTGGACTTCTATCAACGATATTATCCATAATATCGATAATAATATGTTGTATTCACACGTTTGCGTATTCTACTGGCGTCTTTTGTTAAAAAAAAATCATTTATATTCTTAAGTTTTCCCCAACAATTGATATGTTCTTACGTCAGGAGTGGTGATATTTGTCGCCAATTGTTGTTTGAGAGCACATGGAAAGTGTAACAACACTCATTTGACTCAATTTAAGATTCAATAGGAGATTAATTTTTTCGATGTTATTATTATTCATGTTTAGTTACAGGCCCTGAGACTTTTTTTTTCATGAAGTTCATTCTTTGGCATCATGTATGTTGTGTCAACAATTTGTATCAGAAAATAAAAATTGTTATCTCATAATTTTACGAGCTTATGAAAGATTTTTGGAAATGCGTCCGCCGAATAATTTTAGTCTTCGACTGCGTTATGGTGAATTGAGGAAGAGGGCAAACAGGTAGATAAACCTATAGGCTGCAGCTGATCGATCAATTCTTGCTTGCAATCAATATATATATTCATAGGCGTATTTAGAAGCGTCTGAAGGGGGGGAAAATACCCCCCTTCGGGAAATATATACACCCCCCTCCCTTCAGGGGGTATGGGAGTAGGTATCGAATACCCCCCATTTAAAACGGGAATTTGAAAAATATACATCTTAAAATGACGTTTTGAAGGTGTTCTATTATGTCATGGAAGGTGCACTATAAGCATGTGTTACACACATCATTTTTACGTTTTTATATAAATGGGGGGGGGTTAAACCCCCCCCCCCCTCATGGATACGCCTATGTTTATATTGAGTGCAAGCAAGAATTGCTCGATCAGCTGGGCGACGCACTATTTTGAGATCTCTCGAGAGCTTATCTGTAAAGCTTTTATCGTTTGAAAGGCTAAAGATGTTCCATCTGGTGACAGAGGCAGTGTCTCATGCGAATGATAACGAGGTTGATGAGATCCCCGCTCATGACCTTGGCAGCTTCACATACGGCCGTCTCTTCTCGCTCAACGCACAGTATTCGTCCTTCTTCCAGCACATCAACAATGTCCAAGAAATACGATCACATCGTCGTCGGGGCCGGCATAGAAGGATCATGGACGGCATATCACTTGGCGAAATCGGGTCAGAAAGTTCTCCTACTCGAACAGGTACTGTCTAGGGCCTGTAGATTTCGTCTGTTTAATTTTTGTTTAGTATCGCTCGCAGTTCGCTTCTGCGCAAAATATTATTCCGTTTACATGCTGGTCCAAGGCCGTCTTAACAACGTCGAGGGCCCTTGGAAGAGGTAGCATTACTTCGAGCTTGCAATTCCGCCCTCATGCTGTTCCTGGGCCAATTTAACAGCATCAGTGATCCTTGGGTAGTATGCTTTTCTCAAGGGCCCACGATGCCGTTGTGATGGCTCTGGGCCAATCTGAGGACGGAGAACAGTATGCACTGATGCCCAGCTACATTTCTTGTGCCCCAAAATGAACTTCGAAGTTGACTGAATGCCAATGAATAGCCAATATTGGGTGGCTACTGGGGTTCGGGTCCTTGGGCTATGGGCCTAAGCGCTAAGACAGTACTTTGCTGGTCTCTATTGCTTCATTTTTTCTTTTTGAGTGAGTCCAATTTGAGGACGGAAGACAATGTACTTCGCCCGCCCCCCCCAAACATTTCTTGGACCCCATAATTAACTTGGGGTCCTCAGGCATTGGGCCCAAGCGTTTAAGACGGAACTGTGCTGGCGTCTATTGTTCCATTTCTTTTCCCAAAGCCCGCTTTGATTTGTTGCACACCCACCACGCGAATAGCAATTTGCCTCGGCATCACATCGCCTCTTCTCACCTTCCCATACATATCTTACAGTTCACCTTGCCTCACACGCGAGGTAGTTCGCACGGTCAGACCCGGATCACCCGCTACGGATACGTTGAAGACTTCCACAGCGCTCTCATGGAGGAGGCGTACAGAAAATGGAGCGAGCTGGAGAGAGAAGCAGCTGAGACGCTCTTTGTGTAAGTGCGAGCGCATATAATGGCGACTCTCGTGTCACCTGCTCCCCCTCCCCCCCCCCCCCCCTACTCTCCGTCTCCCGCTGCCTCAGGGTCACTCACACCGAAATGCCTCCTCTCGCCTCATTGTCATAACGCGACTCCCCGACCAGCTGTTGTTGGCCCAGCGAAACCGGCTGCCTTTTATTTTTTTAAAGCGACCGGCATCCAGCGGGGAAGACGATGAGAAACCGAAAAGCAGGAAGTAATCCTCGCTCACGCAGGCTAGGTCACTCGAGGTAAAATGTCTGCGATGATTTCCACAGTTCTGCGAAACTCCTTGATTGGTGGTTCTCAACCTTTTTGTTGTTCCTTCCTCCCTTTCACTGTGGTTCAGAATATGATTCCCCTTCCCGATGTATCGATGTATACATTATATATACCTATTAATTCAAGTCTATTTCCGAGAGGGGGGAGGGGCGAATTTAATGATAGCGAAAACGGCTGAACCGATTTAATTGGTTTCGGTGTCATTTTTTTCGTTTAGCATCTCACTTTTTCACATATATCTGTGAAAATTCACAAATTTCTAGTTTCTTTTTTCGACTCAGATAAATTTTAAATCGAATAAATAAGCACGTCGTAAATCAAATTCATGAGACCCATGTTTAATTTGCATAGCAACCACGTAGCTACCGTCAACAACTTTGCTCTCTAGCACAGGTTTTTACATGTTGTAAACAATGGTAACGGCCTCATGTTAGCCTATTAGCAGTGAAATAGCCTACAATAATTATTCATAAATAAAGCCTATACCAATAAAATTTGCATGACTGGGTATTCACCCGTCGTTTACTATTGATTTTTTATCAGCTAGTTGAATAATAATTTAATTCCACAAATGAAAATAATGCGCATGAATCGATTTTAATCTGTGGTATTCAATAAACCTTATTGAACACCTCAGAAGTAAGTAAACTAAACACTTTTATAGATTTTACAGGATTTAAATAACATAAATTTTGCCGAATAAGGGTCCCAGTTCCCCCTAAACCCTCTCTAAATTCCTTCCTAGGAGAAATTCCCCATTGGTTGATAACTCCTGTCTTAGACACAACATGCATCATAGAAACTCACTTTTTTTTCTATTTCAGCAACTTAGATATTCAGTCCATTGCAATGGTGCCCCGTGGCGCATGAACGTGATTTTTCAGTAGGTACATCATGTATTTAACGGCTGATGGTCTTTTTTGCTTAGAAACAACGGGAAGAAAAAATTACGGAGACCTTTCGTTTGTCAGTAGTGTTTGTAAACCGGTTCAGATAAGTTTAAATAGACATCGGAGTCCTTCCACCAGCTCTTTTATAGCATCGGGAGCCTAATTCCTTTTCGATTGTTGGTTAGATATGAGTAACGAACGACATGGCATTTTATATTACCTTCTTACTTTTGCGCTGTAACAATTGTCCGGCTATATTGCTAAAACTAAATGTAAAATATCACTTATTAATGCTGTCTTAACTTGACATTTTTAACGTTATCCGGTTCCTTATTCCGAGGCAACGCAATTATAAGATCTCCTTAATTTTTATTTGGCTAGCAGTTTTCTTGTGTGTAGCACAGAAAGCGCCATGAAACCGGTAAGAAACGATAGGCTGGCCGAGGGAGAACAATGGGGAGAGGAAAGGGAGTTCTAGGAGGATATAATGATTAAATCCTAGTTATCGCTTCTATGCTAAAAATCCTTTAAGCTATAAAAGACGTATTACTATCGCGTAAATGTCCCTATATCAGTGTTGGGTCTCTAACTCGCGGAACCCTGCAATGCGGGGCAAGAGGGGGGGGGGGGCGATTGATTGGGGGCCCGCGGCCATGTCTTATGCTATTTGTGTGATTTTTATCGTTTACTTGGAATTATGTTTTAATGTATTCGTAATTTTCACAAAGGTTTTGCGGTATTATTTCTTTGCACTTTTGTCTTTTACATAATGGGGTGCCTTCACAAATTCTCGCAAAGGAGGCCCAGAATTTGTAGATCCAGCCCTACCAACAAAATTTCAAAATGTATCCATTCACAAATAATAATATATCATCATTGCTTGTCTCAGTACCATTTTGGAGCTTAATGTGAAATTTCTTTTAGCCATCATCCATCTAAAGGAAATTTGTTCCCACTAAAAAAAAATGGATCTGGTGTACGGAATGGGAACCATGGAGACTACTTGGTTAAGCTAGTTAAAATACTAACCGTGATGATTTAAATGCCAGTTTTTAAAGGTTGAGCATTCCTCACGAGAAAGTTCACGAAAAGAAAAAACAGTAAGAATTTACACGAGTAGACTATGAAGTTGTAGTCATTTTTGGACCAATTTATTCAATTCATTGAAGTACCCATTTACGGCATGAGTCTAAAATTACAGGAAATCTCCTGCAAGAAGCACTCCAAAAATATTCATATGTTAAGATATATTCCTGGGGATTTAAAGGTTAGGAGCAAAGTATAGGAGGCATTTAAATCCCGACCTCAGTGGGATACATTCCAGATTAAGAGGGCCTTCAACTGAAAAATCCTGCAGTAACGAAAACAAAAATTCAGCTTTCTTAGTCACAAGGAAGCAAGAACATTCCTAAAAATTTTGGTGAAAATTTTCCTTTGGACCGCTTTTATGCTAGCAAAGTCCAATGCCGAGAGTGAGAAGGAATATGTAGGGGGTTTCCTCATACCCTGTAGGGGGTTTCCTCATGCTCTGAGTACATGTCCCAGAATTAGCTTGGCTTCATCAATTTTTATTGAAGGTAATAAACCGATTTAGGTTAGTTAAAATAGAAAACAGAGTTTTCTTTAATAATCATTTACAACAGAAGACCCTTGTCTTTTCCGCGATTTCGTCATTCAGCTCGGTTTACGTCCTACGTACATACGTTCCACCCATAAAGCCAATCATATTTCTTCCCCTACCCCACTTACCCAACTCCCTTCCCTCTATCATGGCCTTCAAGCATCCCCTCGCCCCTGATTACCAGTTCCAGTCATCTACATCTGTATCAAGCTTTTAAATCTCGACTGTCGCGGCCTATATTCCGGTACCGCTTGAGAACGGCAACCGACTATTACCGCTTTGGAACGTACCGCCCGATGTATCGGTTGTCAGACCGGCACATCGGACAGCCAGTAGGCTGGATAGGTAACCGTGGGTCGTTGAGTGGAAATTTGAGTAATATTTCAAGTAAGACGAAAAAATAAAATTCTCGAACCACATTTCCTTTAACTACATTTGCTCCATGCGGTGGAACTCACCATGCATACAGTACTGGAAATTATATAAGAATTATAATTGTTTAAAATTATTCTCCTCATTTAAAGTATGGGAAAGCATTTCCTCACTTGGGTTCTCGGTGCGATATTCGAAATTCTGGCGAAAGTCATATTTAAGTACGTTTTTTTCGAATCTTTGCTTCGGCGTGACACGTTGATATTTGTTAGCAACCATTATAATCATATGACATGTATTATTTCGCGTTAATAATGAAATCATTACGTATCTAATCGAGTTATTACGAAGTAATCTCATTTACTCACAAAGAAATATATCATATACCAAAAGGTTGTGTGTTAAAATATCATTGAATTGCTAAAACATCAATTCGGTAAAATGCATTTTTTTACTTTTTTTAAAGTTATCTCCAATAATAACACTTACATATACAATGTTTTAAGCAAATCTGTACGTAAGCAAAAATCGCTCCAACCACCTTAATTTCTTGTTGCTGCATGGGGCATTGAGCACAAGAGCAAGAAAGCCCAAGGACTTAAGCGATAAGAGGGGATTTCTTCCCGCTTCTTCATCAGTCGTCATGCCACCAATGCATTCTCCTTTTATTCACACCCGTCGCCGTCCGTGCCCAAGATTTTCACCGCCCGTGGGAATGTATAGCCCGATATATCACTCGATATGCCCCAACCAAACCGATACGACCCCGATATCCACTGTATAGAACCTTGATCTATATGCATACATATTACCCTGATAGCCGCCGCAGGGGCGTTTGGCGGGGATGTCAGGACTGTATTCAAGCTGCGGAGAGAGGAGGTGATAGGGAAAAGGAAATTAGAGAAATGGCAAAAGTGAATTTTTAAGGTCCTTGTGAATACATTGTGAATTGTATGACCTTAATTTCTCTAACTGTTTTGTTGTACTTACTAATAGCGCGTGGGAAGAAGGATGTTGCGTACCTATCAGTTCGTCAAGGTATCCCTCTTAATTTGTCGTTTCTATCAGCTATAAAGGTATGGTTTTCGGTTAAAATAATATAATTCGTGTTACCCTGAATCTGGCGTGAACTGAATTTTTTCATCCTTTCGCCTCTTGTGTAGCCTCCGAGTATCAATTACTTACTCGGCTTAATATTTCCATCAGTTGTGTTTTTTTCTGTTCCCTCAAAGCAGTTTTAACGAAGCGTGCAGCTTTCTTCTGTATTTCTGTTTATTTTTTGCGTATTAAATCTTTCTAATCTCCTCCGGCAGTTTCCTCTCCTCACCCACCATGCCGAGAACTTCTTCGTTCGTCTTCCTTACCTTCCTCGGTCGTCATCCACGACTTTTAATCTCATTTCAATCCTCGCAAGAAATTCATTTCGTTCCAAAAAGTCGTTAACATTCGTCATCGACTTAATTACCCCCACAAATGAGCAAGTCCAAGACAAACCCAAGGGTTTGGAATTTTGCGCGCGAGAAAGTAATCGTTCGGTTGATTTCTGCCTAACTTACATTTTATTCAGGAAGAGGATACGTAAAAACCACGAAGCTAACTCAGAGGTGTAAGGGTCTTGTGGTTGTCTCCAATTACGTTTCCTCCGACTTTTGTTATCGAATCGTTTCCCATTCGGTTGTGTTACCTCAAAACTGCGTTGTTGCTTATATATTCAAAAGTTTCAGACATTACCTTTTTGGCACCTTTGTGGAGTTTCCACGGTTTCCACATTTAAAAAACAGAATACTTTGTATTTCCACAGGATAATGATCATTGTCGACCGCTGTTTCGACGCCATAGCGTCATTATCAAAACAACAATTCGTTGGTTGAAGAAGATGTTGAGACTTGGGAGACGATATATAATCTACTGTTTCCGAAATTAAAGAGCATTTCGCGTCATGCATTACGAATATATTCTAAGTTTTTGAATGAATGTAGTACCTTAGCATATGATTCGGGACTGTGTATAATAAGTTGAATCGTGGTAGTCCGAAATCAATTATTCGTGTGATGTGGTCACGGACGGTATTTACAAATTCTATAAATACCTCAGCCACATGCTTGTCAAGCGCCAGTGGAGTTGGTAAAATTTATGCGCCATATTTGCGGAGTTTCAAAGGACGAAGGGGCGATTATTTCTTGTTTTACCACGACAGGTATTTTTACGATTGTTATCACTGACAAGAAATATGATATCGCCAAGAATACGAGGTTCGAGAGGGTGCTCAGCAGATGAGACTGAAGTGATAGCAATGCAGTGACACCATGGAGATACACAATCTCTCCGATTGGTTGTGTAACTGGTGTAACTATGTGAAGAATTTTATTGATTCTATGAGAGGACGTAATTATGAAAATATCGTTTACATGAGAGTGACCGGTAAAATTTCATTAATTGCATATTTTGAACTGACTTTGCTTCCAGTGGTCTTCAATGGCTGGCCATGTAACTAATTACTTTTTTCATAATCAATGTTTTTATGGATAAAAGTGCGATAGGTCTATGCAAGGATAGGTGACGTCGGTGTAATGGTTGGAGATATAAATGTGCGAATTCTACTATACGCGGATGATATGCAGATGACAGATATGATGATGACAGAGGGGTGCAGTTTTCGGTTCCTCATAGCTCTCTGGTGTTCTTGGAAGCGGGATTTCTGTCCCCTGGATGTCTGCCCTGCATCGCAGGGTTGTTACACTAGGTCAGGGAAATCAGGAAAAAGTCAGGGAATCTCGTCCATGGCGTCAGGGTAAATGTATGCTATGTCACGCGATTCAAAAGAACTGCCGCGCTGTTGGCTGGCTGAGCTGGCCTGGGTCAGCCGGACGCCGAACTAGTCCGTCTTTCCACCGAGCTGAGGAGCGTTGCTAGCCATTGCTAGCATTTTGTTTTAAAGCATTGGTGGCCAAGATATTAGAAAAGTCTCCACTTCAGTACAAGATTTGCAAGGCTATCACGTTTTGTGTTCCGGAGTTGATAGTGAAATCCGAAGATACAGCTCTTGCTCGC
The DNA here is from genome assembly GCA_963573305.1 of Pyrrhosoma nymphula. Lineage (NCBI taxonomy): Eukaryota > Metazoa > Arthropoda > Insecta > Odonata > Coenagrionidae > Pyrrhosoma > Pyrrhosoma nymphula. The sequence continues at coordinate 62,781,968 of OY754330.1, read as the reverse complement.
TTCCGGAACTGCCTCTCATTGCTACAACTAAGGCAGTGGTTCTCTGTTTTAGAGTTCGACTCGCTAGAAGCTGAGTTCAAGACTTTAATGATCAAACCTGCTGTGTCTGTGTTCTTGAAAGAATATGACCGAGACCACATCTGTCTTGATCACTTTTGGAGGTGCATTTTAATGTCGCAGAAGTGATCTGGATTAATGGTAGATTTGATACAGATGATTTTAATATTGAGCCATGGAAATGCCTTTGTGGAGAGAGGATTTTCCATAAACAAAAGAGTTATTATCGAAAACCAACTCCACAGACACTGGTCGTGCAAAGGCAGGTGTACAACGCCGTGAATTTGGCCGGGGGAATTCTTAATGTGGAAATTAGTGACAAGATGATTTCAAGAGTGCGACATGCATGCGCAGAGTATGAAGAGGCGCGAAGGGAGAGAGCGAGAGAAGACAAGAAAAAGATACAGAAGAGAAAAGACGAAAGAATGATTGGGGAAGAAGTTAAAGAATTAAGACCCAAGAAAACCAAACTTTTACTAGAAAACCAATTGGAGTGTGACGCTATCGACAAGAGGCTGAGAGAACTATGTGGCCGTGTATAGCATTTCTGTGATGTTGTGGTTAGGTACGTTCTACGTCCACATCCCTGAATGTAGACTTTTGTTTTATGTGTCAATTTAAATTTGACACCATATTTTGACTTTTATTTGACTGTAATTAAGTTTACAAGTTACTGTTTTTTCCACGTGTTCATTGTAAAGAAGTACGTTTTAAAAAGAATTTAAATATATTTTTTAAAGAATTTAGTATTTTATTGACTCTTATCCTTCAAACATTTTATGTAATGATCGAAAGTAGAGTGTGAAAAAGTCAGGGGAAATGAATATTTTTATTAGGGAAAAGTCAGGGAATTTGAATTCGGGAATCTTGTAACAACCCTGCATAGGCACTTCCAGAGCTACATTTAACTTCGTAGACTCCTCTTTGAATTTTCATTGGAACAGTGACGTAGCCAAGATTTCATTTCGGGGAAGGTGGGGGGGGGGGGGGGGGGGGTGTGACATGTTGAATATAAGCCCGTTTCCGTTGGGTGGGAAAATATTTTAAAAAGTAGGAAAAAAGTTGTGCATGTAAGCAATTAAGAGTGCAATTGCGACTGCAGTGTAATAGCTGATATTTAAAGATTTTTGCTGTGCAAATTTCTAAAAGAATAAAATACGTTTTTTATGATTGAAAAATTACTGACGCATTCGTTGAAAAAGTTGATTAGAATAAAGAATAAATGTAAATGACATTCTTTGTTTATAAAATATAATTATTTCCTTTAGTGCTCTTTATTTCAATAAATTCAAAATTTCGGGGGGTGTAGAATTGGGGGGGTGGGTCCATGGACCATCCCTGGCTACGTTACTGCTTTGGAACCTGGTCTTTTGCTTTGCACAGAAGGTTAGCGTCTTCGATGCCAGTTGAATCTTATCACATAAGTATTTGGTGAGTACTTTGACTATCTATCTATCAGCAGCAGCTTGGGTTGTCTCTAAGTCGACCAGTTCTTGTCGCTTTGCCAGGATGCTTCCTTCAAAGGCATCTTGTAGCGCTATCGGGAGAAGGAGCAGATTTTCTCGCCGATAACACTCTTAAAAACACAAACTCTTTCCAAGCTCGGGTGAGAAAAATGAGGAAAACGAACGAAACACAAGTATTATCAATCATAAACTTAACTTATCAATATATTTTACAAATCACAAAATAGAACCAAACCAATTACAATAATTTACCCATAGGTCGAGTGCCAGGCGACCGTAATGAAAGTTTCCAGTCGGAAAATAGTTTAAGTTTAACAAGTACGAGAGGTTGAACTTCTCTCTTAAGTACAAAATGACTAAGTCAGCAGGCTCACACAACGGTGTTACCCAGTCGCCGTCTCGGAAGCAATAGAGGGCGAGCTCAGCCATGAGTCAGCTAAGGAGGGGGTCTGTCGACAAGGACGGAGGTGGAATGGGTAAGGTCAGGAGGTTGGCGATTGGTAGCCTTGGAGGGGAGGAAATAATGGGATGGGTGATAGATAGGGTGGCAGTTTTTAATTGGAGCGCCAGGAACTGTTTTCTGGCGTCGGCCGCAGAATACAGGATCACAGCCTTTGTGCCTTGGTCAGGATGACCGCATTTTTGGTATCCTTCCTCACTCCACTGGCTATAAAAACAGTGCAGGACCTGGTGAGGGAATGGTGCGGCGAATGGTGCGGCGAATGGTGCGGCGAATGGTGCGGCGAATGGTGCGGCGAATGGTGCGGCGAATGGTGCGGCGAAAGGTGTGGCAGAAGTCGTGGCAGAAGTCGCTGGCAGTAGTCGCTGCATTTTGTAGTCGTAGGCATTTTGGCCGTCGTTGGCGCACATGTCGTTGCCCGAACGACATGCGCGCTAAGTCCTTCGGCTAAGTCCGGAGGATAAACAGTCCGCAGAGGGGAAACTGCCCAAAGAGGGGATTGGACCAAAAAAAACAGGGGGGAATGCCACAATCTTTATATGATGTAATATAATATCTATTTGACATTTAGCAAAATACAATTGCCATGGTCATCCCCAAAGTAAAAATAAAAAGGTACAACAGTTAAAATTTAGCGTCAATTCTTTCACACTCATAAAATTCCTGAAAAGAATAAAAGGCATTTGACAAGAGCCAATCATGAATATCCCAAAGACGGTGAAATTTGCCATGAAAAAACCATCTGACTTGACCGGGATTCGAGCTCGGATCTCCCAATTGCCGGTCAGGTGTGTTAGCCAGTTACACCACAAAGCCATCTGACCGGAAATTGGGAGATCCAGGTCCGAATCCCGGTCAATTCAAATGTTTTTTCAATAGCGAATTTCACCGTATTTGGTGTATATCTTCGCACCCGTTCGCGTGACTGCGTACCATATCATTTGTGAAATCGCAATGATTGGAAACTTGTCACGAATATCCTGCGTTTGAGCCTTGAGAGGTTACCATAGCTTGCCTCTTGGGGTAGCAGATCAAAAAATCTTTGCCTGTAGGAAATTAGTTTTTAAATGTAACTAAAGGAATTTATTAAAGGAAAATATATTAAAATAAAGTTAAAGAATTGATTGCTTTGGATAATGTGCAGCGAGGGACAACTAAATTATATTTTTTCCTGGTGATGTGGTGATGAACCTTCGCTTCAGTATCAAAAGAACAAAGGGTTTCTTCAACATCTTTATAGGCATAATGACCGTAAATGGTCATGATACCCAGCTGATCGAAGAGAGGCTTGTAATGCTTCCTAAAGTGAGAATGAAAGGCAATCCTAACAGCCCTCTTTTGCAGCACAAATAACGTTTTAGAGGTGGAGACATCGCCCTAAAACTCTAAGAAATTTAAGTTGGCAATGGAAAAAGGCGAAATAAATTTGTCGCTGTTAGTCACAGGTTATTAATGTTTATAGTCTATGTAGTAGGTATGCATAATGCTTTTGAAAGCTGGGAATTAGTGGATGAAATGTGTGAATCATTTACTAATTTGCTGTCTCGTTTAAAACCAAGCGTATTTAGACCATCACGATTCCTGTTGCCATCGTGCTCCATTATCTCTTATATCGTCCTTAAATCGACATCTATCAAGGGTGTGTTTGGCTATTGGAGGAGTCGCTGGCTCTTATTTCTCAGTAGGGACTCTGCGATGTCCAGGTTGGATATTGGGCACTTGCAGTGGTCCAACGGCCGAACCTAGATCTTGGTGGGGTTGCTGATCGCCGGATACTGTTAACCGCCGCCTTTTCGAAGATTCCAACTTCCCACCTTGGTGCAATTTTGAGACGTGGTGGTATCGGCCGCGTCACAGGATCATCCGAAGTGCTCTGGACTTGGTTTTGTCTATCCCTTATGTTACATGAACAACGGAGAAGTGCGTATCATTTAGGGACGTCCATGCCAAATATAAAAATATAAGGGTAACGGCCGCCTGTTGATATCTTGAGCGAACATTTTGCGCATGCCATTTTCTAGTAATTTGGCATCTAATTGGGGGTCGGCGTGAAAAGTTTGAAGACTTTCGATTTTTAGACTACCCTAATGTTTGATATAGGAGGTGCTATCCAAAAGTTCCCGAAATACATCAATTGATTCAATCACACCATATTTGGACCTTATTTACCACTATCACCTTCGAAGTACTTCCATTTAGAATGAATGTACCACTCCCTGCGCTCCTTTCAATCACTGAATGCCATCTGGAAGTCCTTTTTATGAGCGTGTTTAGTGTCACCTGCTTTTCCGCTTTAATTTGCTCAATTGTCTCAAATCTTCGTCCTTCTGACTTGACTTTCACCTTAGGGAACAAAAAGAAATAGCACGGGGCTACATCGCACCATTAGGGTGGATGAGAAAGTGTGGTCATTTTAATTTTCACCAGGACCCTGCAGACTTTCTTTTCATCACTCAGCAACCGCGGCACAAATTTAGCAGCATTCCGTCTCATGTTCTCTTATTGTTAGAAGAAGAACGCTCTGTTGGACAAACTCCTCTAGCATGTACCACACGATAGTCCCACAATGTTACAGACGTCGTGGATGGTCCGCCTGCGGTCTTCCATGGCTGCAGTCCGGTCAGCAGCGTCATTTTCAGGTGTAATGCTGGTTGATGGCCGTCCTCAACGTTCATCATCTTAAACCGATGTTCGACCATGTTTTAAACGTTTAAACCACTCGTAAGTTTTGGGTCTTACGGGTCTGGCATTAAGCATCTCCAAATGCTTACTACAAAATCTGATGTGTTTCTACAACGGTTTTCCCTAGTTTGAAACAAAGTTTACTCAGACAATCAGACTCAGCTTTCTTACATTCGTCATCGCGAAATTTCAATGGAAGCAACACGCAACAATGAAAAAGTTCTCACAAATAATAAGTACGTTCACCAAGAATGTAGCCGCTTGGCTCACTGGTAGACAAAGTATGTATAAAGTGGAAACTGGCGGGGTTTTGTTGTAAGGGGTCATTCAAGTATTACCTAAGACGTTTGGGGGGGGGGGGGGTAGAGATTCTTTTAAGTACGTTGTCTTACGTAGGGGATGAGGGGATCCGATAGAATCTTACGCAAGATTTTTATTCACTTCTTAAATTGTATTTTTGTCACTTTTTAAAATTGTTGTCGGACGAAAAATCTTACTTTTTAGGAAAACCGTCGCGGCGTACGTCTGAATGTATTTTAAAATTAAGAAATACATATGATCAATTCTTTGCGTTCATTAGATTGGAGGCATCGCATTATTCCGTGTTTTGAAAATAGGGCATACTGTAAATCACGAAATCTCGGAAAACTTTATCGGTATCTGACCAAATATTTACATTTCTGAAGGTTTCTCTATAGGGCATATGATTATGTAAACAAAATTAAAAGACCGAAGGGGGTTGGCGTTAGTTTTTGCACACTTGGATATGGTATTGCCCATATGTATTTATCTCTGTGCATGATTCCAAAAATGTATGACAAATTAAGTAAGATAGGGAGGAGAGGAGGGGAGATTCATAAAATCTTACGCTGTCTTACATGGAGGAGGGGGGTAAAAACTAACCAAAATCGTATTACGTACCTAACACTTCAATGACCCCTAATAGCTCTCGCTTACACGCGACGTACGAATGTCGGGAGCTTTTGGGTAGCACCTCGTATATTTCAGTTTTACGCGATCATGATAAGTTCCTGAGTGCTGCGGGTGGTTAACCTACCAGGCTGAATTTTTACCGTAATATATGACCAAAAATTACATAAATTAGCGACTAAATGTTCCTTGTTGCACAGTAAAGACTAGGTTAAATCGAATGATTTTTGTTTCACTCTAATGAGCTCATAATTTGGCCCATTCTCCGCACCTAACCTATCAAAATAAATGAAATAATTTCAACATAGCCGCAGTTGAGGATAAATTGTGATTACTGCAACTATGTCAAGGTTGCCAACGCATGGAAAATAAGCTGACGAGAAGGTTAGAAAAACAGCAAAAATTAATGATCACTCTGTCTCGGCAAATTTTTTGTAAAATATATTTTATTCGTATAAATTCTTTGAACATATTTCAACAGGCACCCATATTGTTCAAAAAGCTTGCTTTGAAAAACCTATTAAAAATGTATGTGGTTCAAAAATTGTCTTATTTGGTAGAAAATATCATCAACTATGCACACATTTGCTTTCAAAAAATAAAAGTGATTACATATTTCTTTATAGAAGAGTACACAGCATCCACTTCCAGTGTAAAATGTGTTATTCAGTGTGCATAGATTTATTAATTAAAACCTTTTGGCCTTGACATAAATGTATTTTCCCAGATGCTCATGAGTATGAAAATTGTGTGAAAAAAGCACTATATATGCATAAAGTGAAAGAAACTTCTTTTAAAATGTAATGATAATAAGACTAGACACAAATGGTAAGTTAGTGCCAATATTATTATGTTTCTCAAACATCCACCCAAGACAGATCATATTCACAGAAGAAAGAAAGCTTTTCTTCACAACCAACATCACACAAAAATGAGTCACGAATCAGACATCCACAATTTTGATTACCACCATAGTTGTTGGGATCGCCTGGACCCCACTTGAGGAACCCAGTGGTATTTAAAGGCTGGCCTGAAAGGGGGGATGAAGAGGGAGATAAGTATTTATCATCTAACTGCACCCAATTTATGCTAAATTTTAACCCTGAAAGTGCAAAAGACTCACACTTGTGAGTCATAGATGGCGGATTACTCACACTATGTGACTCATAGTGTGAGTAATCCGCCAATGGAAAGTATACATCCAAGTGTCACAATAAAAAAATGCCCTTTTGTTTTATTCTGCCACAGAAACAACCTTGGAAAAATAATTCTGCACTGAAATGGGAAAAAATAAGGGTATATAACTTTGTAGATCGATCAATTTTGAAATTGGCATGTGCATGGATAATTAAGAAAAACACTAAAGCAATTGAAAGTGAATAAATATGCAAATTATACCTTGTCTGATTAATTCAGAAAAAATAAAAAATGGGCTGAGTGAAAATGACTCCATAACCAATTAATTCTATTGACTTAGCATGATTTATGAAACTTTTTCCTGAAAACCTCTTTGGCAATTTTTAGACGAAACACATGTACTTTAAGTAAACCACTGAAAAGGCCAAATGGATACATTCATAATGATTGTTAGATGTGGAATGTAAGAAGATGAAAAAAATGACAAATGCAGTCCTCATGATCTCCGCATTTAAGTGAGGTGACTTAAATTAGTCCAATCCTATTAGCATTGGGAATTTAATTTTCTGTGTCCTAGGTACCTGACTATATAGCATTATAATGCCAGAAGAAATCACCTCTGTTACTTTGTCATGTAAACATGATGGGTACATGTGATATCTGTGGTATCCCTGCAGTTATGAGACTAAGCTCGGAGGGAATTGTCAAATCAGGGAGCAGATATGCATGGGCTTTGTGATCACTATATTAAACCCTAACATAGGAAAACCCTAGTCCATGGGAAAGAGTACAAAAAGTTGATCATAGCTCACAATCAACATAGAAAATCTTTGAGGACAGAGAAGACTGTGCATAACAAAATAGAAGGGAGAGAATATTACAAGTTGAGCTAAAAGAAGATCCTACAAATTATGTATATATTCAGGAGTATGTCGATGCTGACAAGTAGTAAAGAAATAAAAGTGCACATGTTGAAGGCAGTGACTTGAGAGAATATGTTTGGTTTGAGTGAGATGAAAAATACATACATATTTGCATTTCCAAATGCATGTGGAGGGGCTGAAAGTATGTGCTGCTAAAGAAGGAAACCTCCTGAAAGGAGGAACATTGAAGGTGAAAAACCACTGGTGAAGACCAAGGATGGAATACATGAAGTGATAAACCCTTTTCCGCCAGAACCTTGCAAAGGGAAAGGCTTCGTCTCTTACAAGTAGGTACCATGAGCATTTCACTCTACTTCTCTGTATGGAACTCTCTCATGGAACCACACTGGTACGTCTATAAGCTTTTCGTCTGTTCTGGGACTCAAGTTCTCAGGACACCAGACCCTTCTCTTGGTGCATGGAGGTCATTTCTACCCTTTGCTTCAGAGGCCACCTCACTCGCGGCATGTGTCCAGGATCAACTTTTTGTTTTCACTGTGGATTGAATTTTTTAAAAATTTGTTCCATACTTGGAAAATGTTGACTCAGAATGTTTCGCTGTGCATTAAAAAAAAGATTAATGGAACTCTTCAGTAATTATTAATTAAGTTATTTTTTTGAAGGATGCTCTGATTAAATTGGTTTAAAATATGTAACGGTTCTATTTAAAGTTTGTAAATGCTAAGTGGGAATGCAATTCTGAGCCTATATTTTCTGCTATACATACTACAAATATTTTTTGTATATCCACTGCATAAAAAAAGTAGTTGACTGTTGACACATGTCATGAGTGGAGCTATCTCTGAGAGAAAGAGTTAAGCTAACCTCTACCCACAGGTTTAGAAAAGGTTCAGGCATCCTGAATGCTGAGGTCCCTAATGACATCTGTGACCTTTTTTCTTACGCTTACATCTTGCTTGGCCTCAGAGCTGTGTTCACATGTCATATAATCTCTCACATAGAAAAATTTATGCTGATTAAAAACAGATTTCTTTTGCATACGATTAAAAATCTGCAATACCTATGTTAGCAAGGCATTTGTAACAAAAGAGTTAGTAAGTGATCTGAATTTGAGGGATTTTCATAAATAGCTATAATCTGAAAAGAGAATGAAGTGGCTCTGGAGGGCTGTAGAAAGCCAATCTGTAAATTTGGTGACTGCTGATAATGATGAAGGAAATGTGTAATGTTCTGCAGGAGTTGTTTGTCATTCTATAATCCTATTGAAGACCACAAAGGAATGTTCATATTTTTAGGAGCCATGCAACATATCTACCTTGAACTCTCTGGCTACCAAATTATAATTATAAATATTTACCATAAATTGTGATGTACTCTCCTTCCTTGATCTGGTCATGGAAACGTACAAATGCTGAACCACCAGCTCTTGGATACCTGGAGAATATGGTTTGAAGGATGCGATATTCAGCCTCTGAGTTGATGATAGCAAGATGGGCACCTTCTCTTAAGCACTTCTTCAGTGCTTCATCAAAATTACTTGGGACTTCTGAATAAAGCTTATAGTATCCAATCCCAGGAAAATAATCATATCCATCTGGCTTAGAGGGAGGCACTGTTGGGATGAGAGAACCAATTGGTGAGAATGTTTGGGAAAGAAAATTTAAAGCAATTAGGAACAAAATAGTGCAATAAACAGGTTACCAAAAGGTCTCAAATGAATTCAGAAAACAATAAGTAAGAATTGCAATGCTAATGTTCAGGTTGTTCCTTTTCTCATTTGTCCTATTATTGCTGAGGAATTTTGAATGAAATAAGGCCTACAGTTCATGCTCCATTTCATTTTCTAAGCCCACGGACTACTATATTATTCAATATACTATATCCCTTAATATTTCATGCCTACATTTTGAATTCACATGCTGAGTGAGGGAGGAAATTACAATTTGTTTTATATCTAACCATATTTAGAAATCCAAAGTCAATGAAAATTTACAATGAGGAGAAGTAGGTAAGCTGAAATTATAACAGATGATTACCTGCAACTGTTGCAACAAGGCTGAGCACTTCAAGCTGACCCACTTTGTCGACACTAGTTTTAAAGTCCATCTTCCAATTGTTGGGCAGCTGTTGAGCGGACTTATTCACTGATAACTTGGTAACCCAATGTCCACTTTGATTCCTCTGAGAAACCATGGAAAAACCAAAATATTGTCCGATTGATGACAGCTGAGTTTGAGCTGTCTCACATTTTCCAACCTGTACACTGATGTACAGAAGAAATAAAGTGACTGAAAGCCTGTATGTGTCCATGACTGCAAGAAAAATTTCTTTTCTGAAAGACAAAGCTCACTCTACTGAGGTTTCTGCTGAAATATTTTTAATAATCTCCACCTACGTTTTATATATCCTGGCCCAACTTTTATTTCAGCTAGAGATAAAATGACAGAGCCATATGCCCTCAAATGACTGGTAAATCTCCTGCAGATAAGAGAAGTTGTTTACCCAGCATGATCCCCAAGCTATCTCTAGAAACTACCATCCTACCCTCATAATAAATTATAGTATTTACTTGAGAACTGGTTATCAAGTACACATAAATGCAATGTGGGCATTTCCTGTTCAAGCCATGTTATCAGACAAAAAATATAAAGACTCTTGAAAAAAAATTAACTTGGGTTCCTACCTATATGTAACCTCATGCCTCAGTTTGTGCCATCATCATATGAAGGGGGATTTCAATGGATTTTGTCAGCACTCCATCAAGTGTCACTCATAGTAGGCTGCAATTTGATCCCGTGATGGTTTTTTTCACTGGAAGAATTCTTCTGTTTCATAAATAGGTCAAACCATTATGTACATGCTAGTTTAGACTTTAACCCTTAAGCTGTGGGAAAGATACATCTACATTTTTTCAGGCAACTGTAAGAAAAGGGATCATATATATTTGACCATCACCTTCATCCCTCTGCTGGTCCCTCTTGATGTCTAATTGGCCATCCCTTCCAAGAAAAGTTATAAGTTAAAATGCACATACCTTCTTATAATAATGGAATAGGATTGTTCCTTATTAGGTACTTTAGGGAAGGCACAAGCTCCTTGGATAAGATTTAAAATGGCATTGTCTATATTTACTTTAACATTAAATATAATGGCTAAAAATCTAAACATTAATGTACTGCTTAGAATCAAACTCATCAGAAAATAACAAGAAAGGTAAATGTGAAGGACATATTCATTGAAAGTAACATATAAAACCAATCAATTGTTTGACAGTGCACCTCCACTAGTGGTTGATAATGACCACTTTCCCCAGCATGAATAAAAAGATCAACCCTGATTGTAAGAATCCACATTTCTCTTTTCTCTCTTGTCAGTGATCGAAGGGGTGAAAATTCCCTGCATACAGTGGTAACAAAAAAATGAGACCACAACAGTCTAAGGGTTAATGTAAATTAATTATAAAGCTGGAATAATAGAATGGAAAAAGAGTTTGACTGAAAAAATTGACAAGCTGAAAACAGATAATGCAAGTACCTACTAGAAGGAATAATTGACTGTTATCTAACAGAAGTTACTTTGCCAGCAAGTGTAAAACATATAAAATATATACTAGAGTGAACAAGTTGATTCTAGTTTACATTAGTTACTTTGCCGACAAGTTGGAAAAGGATTAAACATGCACTAGAATGAACAAGTTGATTCTAGTTAACAGAAGTAACTTCACCGACGTTTTGAATCCAAATTAACTTGTTCTATTGTATCTAGACCTATTGTATTGACGAATCTAGTTACTTAAAGTCATGGAAAGCAGTGATTACAATGCCTGATGTCTGTGTTCATGGGCAGTGAGTTGGAAACAGTTGTTATAATTTGACAATTCTATTAATTCTGAGCCTCTTCGACATGTTTCGGCTGTGAAGGATTTAGGTGTCTTAACAGACAGTAAACTAAACTTCTTGGATCACATTAATTCAGTCAAGAGCAAAGCCATGTCTCTATTAGGCCTCCTCTACCGCTACACGGAAATAACTGATCCCCAAGCTCTGAAATCATACTTCACAGCATTTGTCCTTCCAATTACTGGATATTGCTGTCCCATATGGTCCGTCGCAGCTCCAACTAATCTTGCCTGTCTTAACAGTATCACTAGCTTCTTTGCCAGAATTGTAAAACACAGGGTTACGGAATTCCGCAACATGCCTATCTTCTCTGTCAATCCCTGATCTCTCCCATCAAAGAATTAAAACCGATTTAAAATTTATTTACAATATTCTAAACTCATTCATTGATTGTCCTGAATTGCTTTCCTCCATAAACTTCAGAGTCCCTTGTCGATCCACACGTACGCAATCCTTACTCCATATACCTATCCCCAGACTATCCCTTGTCAAGCGCTCACTTCACTACCGCCTCTCCTCCCTACTGAATTCATTGCCTAATAATATAGATCCATTTTTTCTCTCTTCAGACTCATTTATCAATCTTGCTATGTCCCATTTTCCCATGAATAAATAATACCTCTCCCATTTACCTCCCTTCCTACCTACGTTTTATTTGTATTTTTTATTATTTTCACCGCATACCAATTGTTTTCATTGATTGTTTTTGTTTTTATTTAAAGTCTGTTACTATGTCACCTTAAATTGGCCGAAATGCTGTATGTGAGCAATTAATTAAATAAATAAATAAGTTCGAAACTCATAATTATGAGATAATCCAAAGTCCAACAGAAAATTTTCTGTAGAGTAGTCAATCTTCATCATGTGACATTTATAAATCTTTAGGTCACATAGCCAGCTGAAGCTTTTTATGGCTGTGTCAATTTTTTCCCATGGTTATTAACAGTTTTTTGAACAGGATTGCTAATTAAATACTTTTAATTTTCTGTGTGCACATCACAACTTCTTATAGTGCTTTGATGTTCAACAGTCTAAAAAGACAATCTGCAAAGCAATATTCAAGGGACCAAAATGTACCAAATATTTTTGAAATACTGCTGAATGGTGAATTTTTCAGAATATACAGTAGTTCTTTGTGCTAATAATGGCCAAGTAAAACATCTGGGAATGTTTTAGAACTATGTCAAACAATAACGTCACTTATTTCACATTTAATGCTTAAAAATCTTATCAGAATGAGTAATTAAAGACTTCTTTAACAGTAGAAAAGTCCTCTATTTAACTGATTTTTACTTGACAATTTTAAAATTGGCCATTTACAATTATTGAAAAGACTGTACACATTAATACTTATTCACAGAAGTGTTAGAACACCGTAAGTTCTATCATATTTGATTGGGCATAAAACGTTAAAAAAAATTAAGAAATGAATTTTCGATAATTATTCATGCATATTTCTTATTGTTATTTTTAACAATGCCACTAATTAATCCTATAAAAAAGTATGTTAAGTACATTTTCACAAGTAATATTGAAATTAAAATATAAATATAAACATTTTATTTCTATAAAAAATAAAATAATCTACACAATTATAATGACTGAGTCTACACTTTATATACAAATTCTTTATAGTACTTTTTCATTTTATTCCAGGGAGACTGGAGCCCTGTATTTAGCAGGAAAAAATGATTACAAAGATCTGGATTCAATAATTTCTAATCTGGAAAAATTTCCTAATGTCGCGCATTCTAAACTAACCTCTGATGAATTGAAAAGGAGATATCCACAGTTTCACTTCCCTAAAGACTATATTGCATGCTACGAAAAGAATGCAGGAGTATTGCTTGCATCAAGGTGCTTAAATGCAGTCCAGGTATGATCATAGCATATCATTACTTAAATACTTTTGCTTTACAATTTCTGAAGAAGTTCAGTTAAAAGACATAGGGGAAGAATATATCTCTTATTTTAAAATCAAATGCTTGGGTGAATAGTGTTTATTAACTCTTAGACCAAGAAAATCATCGAAAAAATCGAAAAAGTACCTATAAAAACATTTTTCATGGTCTTGTTCTCTTCGCAAAGCCTCAAAGTGTCATCTATAAAAAAAAAAAATTAAAATATTTTGCGATTTATTTATAAAAATTCATTAAATAATAAAGTGCACTTTTTAAGCTAATAAACAATTACCTAGAATATCTCCATTGTTTTTGCTGCATAATTTAATGAAGCATACCATTCAAAAGCTTACTCAAAAATACAACTTTAAAAAAGAACTTTCTACGACAAATAGGACCGGAGATAGCATTTTTTTGTCACAGACCTATTGTTTATAAATATTAAGCGTTGAAATGTTCACAGTTCATAAATGAAGATCTAATCGTTGTAATATCATTTAATTGAGTTTAATTAATATATTTTCACCCTTGTAAATCCACCCCCAACATACCAAAAATTGTATATTTTTTAAAATCAGTTTTTATCGCATTTTATGTGTACTTTTAAAATTTTTCTATAACATTTGAGGGCATTGGTTTATTATAAAATAATAATGAATAATATATAGCACATTTTCGCCCTTTGACCACCTCCAGGTCCCAACTCCCAAAAAAATATAATAATATGAAAAAAATAATCCTCTTTTGATCACAATGATTGTTAATAAATAAATAAATGAACCCTCAAAAACTATTTTTTAAATTTCAAAAGTCAGCCAAAACTGCAATAAAATAATGATTTAAAAAAATATCCATTTTTTCGGGGCTTGGGGTGGTCATGCAAGGATGGAAATGTACTAAATGATATTTTTAATTATTTAATAAGAAATCTATTCCCTCAAATGTTTTAGAAAAATTTTCAGTCCTAAAAAAATGTGATAAAAATGATTTTAAAATATAGACATTTTTAAATGTTGGGAGTGGTCGTAGAAGAGTGGAAATGTGGTATATGTTATTTTTTATTATTTTATAATGAATCTATACCCTCACACGTTATAGAAAATCTTTCAAGTCCACAAAAATGAGATAAAAAATTATTTTAAAAAATGTACATTTTTATAGGAGTTGGGGTGATCGTACATGGGTGAAAATCTGCTACATATTATTCATTTTTATTTTATAATAAACCTATACCCTCAAATATTATAGAAAATTTTTTAATGTACACAAAAAATGCGATAAAAATGATTTAAAAAAATATATTTTTTTAAATATATACTCTATTGTTTCCTTTTTAGTAGGATCCAATTTAGCAAACGCCCTAGAACAAATGTTGTTTCGCCGCTCGTCAGCCCCTTAGCCTGTTCATGACTTTGGGGTCGAGTGCTTCCCATTCCCTTCACCTTTCTTCCATTTCCTTTTTTCCTTTCTACGCCCCGCTGACTTCGCTTACCCTGGTAATAAGCGCAAGCTTGAGGCTGAGGGGAGTGGTGGACCCACGAACCAAGTGTTGTTCTAACAACCCCTGCCACTATCCCTTGCTTGGACTTGCGAAGTAGTGTGTAGATATGTATGTAGAAAGAAAGCAATAAGTGCATGACATGGAGCCAGAAGTAACCTTCAAGATAATATGTCTGCTCCTGACGGGGAGAAAGTAAATACACGGAATCGACAGAATCTCATCGAAAGTGCAAAGTTCCATGGTGTAAAAAACATTCGCCTTGACCGGGACTCGAACCCGAGTCCCTCTATATCATGGAAAGTGCTTTAGCCAGTTTAACTACCGAGGCGTCCTTCTCCCCTTTGGATTTTTTTTTGTTCAGCAGTTTTGAACAACTTTTTCCCTCAAAGCCCTCAAAAATCCACAGGTGATATATACACCTCGGTAGATTTGATGACTAAAGCACTCGGCACGATATCGAGGGATAAGGCTTCGATTCCAGGATGAGGTGAATGATTTTTCCTTCGTGCAATTACGAATAGTCTTAGTATCTTCCAAATTCATTTCTTTGGAACCAGTAAGTAGCATGGAAGTAACACATGAGATAACTTAAAAAATTGAACGTTAAGTCATGATTCAGGTGAAAACCAGTCCACGCATTAAACTTAGGACTTACCCATATGATAACAGCGGACGTGTCAGTATTCAGTCATTGCTCAGTGGGGCGCTCACCTTTATTCATGAAGGATAGCTCTTCTTTATTTAAAGTCATGTTTTCCAAAAATTATATTTGAGAAATCTCCCTTTAAAGTGCACAGATTATTGCTAATACAGATGTATCGTTGGTATCTTTCATGGATAGCAATCGTCAATTAGCCCATGGTTTTCGTCTGAGAAGACAGAAATTAATGATGAATGCGAAGAGGAGGATAGAACAGTTCAAGGCGATGGCTCCCCAATCCTGTCATCTTAGAGGGGGAATGGGGAAGAGATGAGTGGATTTTGAAAAGGAAAGCGTCATGCACAGAATAGGAATGAACAAAGGTGTGAGGAAAACAAAATAATACAAGTACTCACTCAAAAGAATATTCTCCTAAAATTAACTTGTTCTAATGTAACTTTGTGTTATATCATTGTAATTTTTAAATAATTAAACATTTACAGAAACCACTTCTTCATAAAATAACATACGCGACCTGGGTTTCAATAAGTAATAATCATCATCATCAGGCGTTTTTATTAACAATAATAATAATAATACATTCAGGTGTTTGTAATACCAACGTCTGATGATGATGATGATTATTCATCGAAACCCGGGTCGTGTATGTTATTTAATGAAAAATAGTTTCTGTAAAAGCTTAATTATAAAAAAATACTCTCTCACCGAGGTGACTGTAATCACAACTGTAGTGTTTTCTTTCTTAGATTAAAACACCAACTTCCAATGAGTATACTAATTTATTTCTCCGAGAATACAAGTGGTAGAGTTCCGAGGTGCCGTGTTGCGAGCATGTTAACTACTCCCCCCGCGCCGTGCCGAAGATCGCCCTTTTATATTACTCTGTCGACCTTGGGGAACTCTCTCGAGGGAATCCGGGAACCTTCTCGAACCCTCGACTGGCACATGGTACTGAAACACCGTCAGGCGACCTCGGGAACTTTCTCGAAGCCATCGCCGGCATATGACAATACAACAACAACGTAATTGAGAATCACGAGGGCCACTGATGTACCCACTGATTACCGAGTGAACGAGTTCTTGATTGTTGTTTTGTTTTCTCTTGCTCTTGCTTATGCCTATTTTGAGTGCTAAATCTTTCCTTTTCAACTTCATCTCATCGCTTACATGTGTTCTTCCATTAAGATTATGGCCTTGGGGATTCATCTCCTTCCATTACTGATACAGCCGTAGAAATGTTCTTCACATTCTCGATTATGGCCTCCATTAGGATAGAGAGGATAGAGCAATCAAAACACATCTCTCTTCTTGTTCCATCCCTCTCCCAATTCCTTTTCCTATACCCCCAAACCCTCTCATTCTTGAACGACCCATGTCACATCCCACAGTGGTGGCTCGCATGGTAGTACGCTGATGTATTTTTGTGTTTGTTGTTGTTAAAATTTGAATATAAAAGTGAAAGCGAGCACATTTTTACACAATTTCTAGACAAGTTGCCTACAGTACTCAACATTGTGTTGCACAGCATGGGGTCCATTCAAAGAGGACTCTATTGCATATCCCATGCGCAAGCCTTGGTTGCTGAGCTGTGGCATCAATGCGATGCAAACTATGCATATTAAGAAGACTCCTGCAGGCGAACGAATAGATTCCTGCTCAGTCACTGAGGCATCGTTGGGTTCGGCTCGAGTTTGGAGGGGTGGTCCTCCTATTCGTCCGAGTGCTCATGCCCCTGTCTGCAAGTGGTTAGACAGTATGTGCGAAATGACCTGAGCCATCGAAGCACGTTAAACTAAAATACTACTATGTCTATAGCGGTATAATATAACTATTATACTACTTCGAATGTTTCCTAAAACTTAGGCAACCACTCATGCAGATATCTTACCAGTGGGAAATTGGAAAGAGGAAGGGAAATGTTTTGGTACTCCGATCTCAATGATCTATCACGGGATGATTCGCTTTCTTATTAATCAGATAAAAACTGGATCAAAAGCTTGGCTTAGAATTTCTCCACGAATATTTGTGAAAATTATAATGCAAAAATTTTAACATGTAGGGGAGAGCTTCTTTCTTAGATTAAAACACCAACTTCCAATGAGTATACTAATTTATTATTTATTTATTAATGAGTATACCGTACACTAAAGCGAGAATTGTTATTTATCCACTAATATTGGGTATAAAATTATAAGAAAATAGGCAACATGTAATTTGAATCATTGTCTTCCATTTGGACACCAATAAATTTGAATTATTTCACTGTTTATATTTTTAAATTAAATAATAAAGAAACGTGTCCTTTACGAAATAGCCTTGGCGGTTGGGGCTATTCCGTACAGTAGGAGGGGCTATACCGTACAGTTGAAAAATCACATGATTAGGGAAGTAAATAATAGTAATTAAATGAATTATTGCATACAGCACCTTTATTACTTATTACCTAATACACTCAATTAATACACTATATAACGTCAAGTATTTAGTTCAGCTGATAATAGTTTTAAAGTGTTAGGTAAACGTTTATCACAAAGTGATAAAATTTTATAAAGTAAAACTGTTTAAAGTTTTACATCAAAACATAAATCACAAATAAAGTTATCTGCAGACTTGGCAGCACTGCAAGCTGAATGGTCCCACCCTGAACATGTGCAGCATCTAAACCAGAGTTCTTTGTCCTTGCCAAACTCACCGTACATGAGGCATATGTTGTTTGAGCCCGAAGCTTCTCTTAGCAATCCTCCTTCTTGAAATGACTTCTTTGGGTCCATATCATCAAAATAATCATCTTGACAAATTTTTCTTATGTCAGCAAGTTCATCATCTGATGACGAATCATCAAACATAATATTTCTTCGGCTTTTGGATTTCAAAGAAATATTATGGACTTTTTTGGTCCTATTCCTAGAGCCTCTTACCTTAGAGCCTAGAGCGTCTTACGTTGTTCTTGGTTGAGAGTTTCCTTTAATTTTAATTTTGAGTAGGCCTATCTTTTTATCTTTGTTTGATTTTTTTTGCTCTTCTTTTGTAACTTTCATCTTGGCCTGCAGTTGTTGAATTTTTTGCTTCAATTCTTTCACAGAAGCCGACTCTTCCAATTTTGTTTTATTTGGTGACTTATTAAAAATTACTGAATGTTGCTGTCTTGAAGTTAACCCTACCTTCACTGTTTTCGACTGAGGTGTAGAGCAGAGAGATTTAAAAGATAGCTTAGCTCGAGGTCTTTCATCTATACAAGTCGTGATTGGTGAATTCTGTGTAGATCCCAAGTCTATTTGATCAGGAGTTTGGTCTTTGTTCATTTCCAAATCCATATGGACTGTAGTTGGGCTGTTCATGTCTCCGGAGACTTAAGTAGGCCTATCTCTCGAACCTACACCATCAGCAATATCATTGTCTTCTATCACAGGTAGTCTCTGTTCAACCTCTGACCGCACTGCAAAATCCTCTTCTGTGAATTTTTCCGGTTCAAGAGGGAATATCCCAGCCGATGCAAAATCACTTACACCTTTTGCTATATTAGCAACCTTAGCATAGACATTGTTAAAAATAGCATCAATGTCATAAGGTGTTATCTTCTGATGATTATGAGACCTAAGAAAATTATCACATTCCTTGTTGAATGCTACTTTTAGGCTGCTAAACAAAGTGATGTCTAATGGCTCAAGGCTATATGATAGTGTGGTGGAAGTGTCATAACAATTATTCCATTCTCTTTGCAAACATTGTACACTGTTAAGGTAGTGTGGGTTTTGTGGTTGTCCATTACGAGAAGCGCCGGCTGCTCTTTAGTTGGCTTAGCATAGGAATAAAATAATGCAACCAGGAAACAAACAAATCTTCAGTGATCCACCCGTTGTGATTGCAATAGTAAATTGCATTTGGTGGTCCACCTTTTACCAAATTAGGGCTCATTCTCTGCCAAGGGAAGATAAACATTGGTGGGATGTATTCACCTGCAGCTCTCATTGCATAGCCCACGGTGATATTTTTCCCCGTTCCCAGCTTGTAGCTGCACCCACTTGCTTTGTTCATTTCGGGCCTAAATTTTCTCCCGGTTTTTGAGCCGTAGAGATCCCTGTTTCATCAAAATTATATATTTGTGAGGCCTCAAACTTGTGTTTGTCCATTTCAGATGTAAGGTTGGACAAAAAAAGATCCACTTCTTGTTTATTGAATGGAGTAAACTTGAGTCATACTTCTTGATTCCAGTTTTCGAACGCTGATTCTTGGGTTCCGCTTCAAAAATCCATGAAGCCAATCTTGCCCTGCTAATTTAGCTGTCTCATTAAATTGGTGTGGAATGCCATTTTTTTCAGCATATTCATAAACTAAGTGGTGGAGCTCAACAGAGGAAATTCCATCAAACACTTTAGCTAGAAATAAAACTTGTTCAGCAATTTCATTTTCCTTGACTTTTGTGAATACAGGCTAATGCCCTAAAACAAACTTTTTTGAGTTATGAGTCTTAAGTCTATCACTTGACGTCATTACTGGTATTAATGTTTTTTATGACATCATCAATAGCCGACTTCATTCCTTCTTTGGTCCATGTGGCTCTTTTGGTTGTTATTTGATATTTACGGATCATCTGAAAAAAATCTTATTGTTATTGCTGCCAAATCATGTTTTTTAATACAAATAAATAAGGTATTTCAACTAATTTTTGTATGGTAATAAGTATTTCAACTAATTTTTGTATGGTAATAAGTATTTCAACAAATATTTGTACTCAATAAAAAAGCTTGGTTAAATGGGGGAATGTTGGTCTATAAAATTATAATATTTGTGATATTTCCTTCGTAAATTCCGGCCTATTAATGATGCCATAACAAACCATTAGGGGCTAAACTGTACAGAAGTGTACGGTTTAGCTAAACTACCTATAACCTAGAAAATCTATAACCTATCTATAACTATCTATAACTATCTATTACCTATAAACTAGCTAAACTAGCTAAATCCGAAACTAAATCATGCATAGAAAATAATTCCATGCAGCAGTTTCATAGTATTTGGCAGCCAATGAGACATCATGTACAAGGTACCTTAAAGCATAGGTATAAGAAAAGGACATACATGAACAAACAATACCATACTTTGTGTATTCTGAAAGCTGAATGACATATCTCATGCTAGTACAGAAGATGCAAGTAATGAATGTAGATAAACTGTGTTAATTTATTGTTACCATTAACTTATCACAGATTTTCATTTTAGAAAATGTTCAAAAGTATTGGCGGGAAGCTGATTGATGGCTTTGAAGTTCTAAGGATTGATCCAGGACCTCCTGCTGTGGTTTATGGATGCAAAACATGTCAGGGAAAGGAAGATATTCAAATTAATAATGAAGAGTCATTCACAGCCAATTCTGTCATTGTGTGTGCCGGGCCTTGGTCAGGGCCCTTCCTCAAGAAAACACTTGGCCTGAATTTACCTCTCGCCCCACAACGAATAAGTGTCTTGTATTGGCGTGTGAAAGATATTGGTGGCTTAGGTGGTCTGCCACTTTTGTTCATTGACCTGAGAAACAATGGAGAGTATTATGGACTACCTCCGGTGGAGTATCCAAACATGGTTAAGGTTAGTAACATGATTGTCACTTGGAAATCTGTAAACACCTTTGGGAATTACTCGAGTAAATGGATATTGAGACTCATCTATTTTATATTTTTTATATTATTTAATGTTTCATATAATATTTCTATATGTATTCGTTATATTTCCATATTTCTTAATAATTTTTTCATATTTATTTTCTATATTTTCATTATTGTGATGTTTTATTATAAAACCTTATTAATATTGTCGCCTCCGAACTTTTGCGTTCGGAGGTGCAAAAAAAAGGGGTGGGGAATGATGGGTTGAGAGCTGAGGGGGAAGGAGATGTTCAGTGATGGGGAGATAGGGGGGGGGGGGAAGGATGCCGGCTAAGCTCGTCGGAGCTTCTGTGGTGGGGTGGATTCTCGATGGGTGCGCTGCACCAGCGACCACAATCGTGAGGGTGGGTGAAACGCGACGTAGGTTCACGATCTCCCTTTTGACCTTGGATGGGATGACGTGAGGGAGGCACGACTCGACAAGAAACTCTCTCAAAAACAGAATTAACAATTTTACAATTTATTCGAAACAAAAGACAGACGCCAAAACAAGCAAAAACACAGCCTAGCAATAGCACATAGAAAAAGAACAATTCTACCAGTTATTTGTGAGCTCACACACAAAGCAAGAAAAGAAATCATAACTCTCAGTCATACATAGATTGATCCAAAGAAAATGAGAACAGATCGGAATATTGTGATAATCAACTGGATCTCTGCAAGCACGGCAATGTGCATCTTATCAATGGGATCTCAACACCCTTTTTCTTCGTACAAAATTGACTCAATAGAACCATGGAACCAGAACTGAATGGTTAGAGTGCAGCTTCCATAGTCTGTACTCCTCTTTATCGCTTTACACTCTAACAACGGCTCGCGCCTCATTGGCACATTGGACAAAATTAAATACCAAAAGGAATAACTAAGAAAAATACTTCGTGCACACACACACGCTCGCATGCACACGGGAAGGGGGGGGGGGGGAGGGTGAAACAAAATGATACGAGTGGGCATTAACTGAGCATATTCTTCTTTCGGAGAGGAGTGGGATAACTGGGTTTGGTTTTATCATGGGCGGCGGGCTTAAGCATTGGTGGGACTTTGGGCAGAACTTATCGTGGTGGGAGGAAGCATGGCTACTGGGCAGACGCTTTGCGAGTAGCGACCACTTCTGCAGGGCCAGGCTGCGGGATGCGGAACCTTTTCACTATTCTCGGGTGGCGACTTCTTTCCTTCCAAACCCCTTACGTTGCTGCACCTCTCCCTTCCGGCGATCTCCCGATCCTGCCTCTGCCTCTCTCTTTTCTCACTCGCCTCTGTCTCTTTGCCAAGGGTTTTCGCCGATTCACTCCGTCTTCCACGCCGTATAGTTCTCGCCACCTTCCTCAAAAAATGTCCATTCCTCTCCCAACGGCTTCTCCTTTTATACCTTCGCCCCCCTCCAGTATAGCTGGGGGTGGGCAATAATTGGAGGGGGGTTTGGGGAAGGTCGGCGCATTATACGCGGGGGCAGGGCCCACTTCACGAAGCCTCGTCTCCTTGCAATCACTGCACTCGTTGGGGGGGGGGAGAAGTGGTAAGGGTAAGGGTGGGTCACTGCCGCAGATGTTCTGTCTTCAATACACACAAAGAATTGGCTTGGTGGGGGGAAGGGACTTAGGAAAGGGGAGAATACTCACATTCACTCACAAAGAAACACACTCATTCCACAGGAGCCAGTCACACGTTACATTATAATCAGCTATATTACTACTTGGGCATCTCCCTAGCCCCCGTCGCCGCGTCCAAACGGGAGCGGTTACAATATAAAACCATTTGTGAAAATATTTCCTGTACACATAAGTAAATTTACATAAATTTTGTAAAAGAGTGGCAAGCCCATAAATGAAAATATTATACTATATCTTTTAAGTAATGAGTACCTACCTACATTTTATGATTCAAAGTGTTTAGTTTCTCAATAGAACTCAAAGTTTTAAATGGAATGGTGTAAAGGGAAATTTTAGCTGGGCTTTGACTGTTCTGTTTCCCCTAGAGTCAGACTCTATGCATATATCTGGTTTACACCAGATTCATCAAGTTGTTCTATAATTATATATGTGCCTTATATTCTAGATGCTTAAGATTAGAATTTCAAGCCCAATAAATTTAGTAATCTGTTTTTGAGAAGTAGATGCCTAAACGTTTGGCCATAACTCACACTGACTGATGATCATGAAAACTTAGGATGTAATAACATAAAAAAGAGATGTAGGTAGTTCACCTAAGGTATCAAATTCATCTAATTTTCATCCAATTAGCATGCTAACAAGTCAGAAAATTCTCAGAAAATATGGCGGATAAACTGCTCTGTTAGGTCATTCATTATAATTGAAATGATTATTCTTACCCCTTTTCAGCTGGTCAACCACCATCAAGGTGAAGCAGAGCCCAACAAAAGAGATGTATCAAACACAGTAAGTTATGAAGACATAAAGAAATATGTGACAGAGCACTTTCCAACAATTGAGCCTTATCCCTCAATTGTGGAGACCTGCATGTACACAGTAAGTACATCTCTCTCTATACATCTATGTACTCCATACTAATTTTGTCCTAATGAGCAATGCATGGATATGTTTGAGAATGCACTACCTTAACTTTATTTTTTCTCATTCATTGCATACATGTATCAATGTAGGTGTTTTAACTGGGTTTATGGGAAAGTTCCCTCCCAACTTACCCTAAATTCATGGAGACATCTAGCTAGAGCCATTGCTATAAAAACACTATATGTGTCCCAAGTTATCTCCATTTTGAGCATGCCATATCTTCTACTTCCCTCCCATCCAAATTCCCCATATTTTTTCCTACCTCACCCCAGGGCTATCTCAACTGAATTGGTGGTCTTTAGGCTCAGTACACCCACCATTTATGCATATTAATAATTTATGTACCTTTATATACGCATGTAGTTACTTATTGTAGATTTCAATATTTACTATAGAATGGGTAACGATGCAATGGTAATGAAATATATGCAGTTAAAATTTGTTAAGTTGTAGCACCAAATACTCTGGATAATTCTTTCCATTGTGGAAATTTTGATTATAAGAAAATATATGCATGCACTTTCTTTCTGACATGATTCAGATTTATTCTAAATTAATGAAAATATGACTCAAAAAAGTTATAAGGAAAGTATGTTAGTCCAAGTTTAAATCATTCTCTTGCAGATCTAAAAATTTCCTCCGTTACTACTTGATTTTTTACTTTTGGGAGTGGTCAATATACATATACATACATACTACCCTACGAGCCGCCGCAGAGGCATCTGGCAGGGGGTGTTAGGGTACACCAGCCATTAAAGGGGAGGGAATAGGAAAAGGGGGCAGAGGATAGAGGTGACTTGTATGTTACCGATGTAGTGGACATGGTGGACATGTTCAGCAAAGTAGAAGAGCTTAAGCATCATTGAAAATCAATTCTGCCTCTTCACATAAGCTTCTTATATTTAATATAATAATTTAATATTTGAGTCATGGTATCAATCAAATCTATGCTAGTTTGTCTACTAATACTCAGCCATACACTGCCTCTTCAAAAGTGTTCCCAAGTTTCAGCACTAAACTTGATTTAAAATTCAGTCATATTTAAAAAGCATTTCGAAATTTGCCAAAGGGTGAATGCTTGTTAATAGCCATGTTCTTTTTCACATAACCTCTGCTTATTTTTAAATACCTCACAAGTTTACAGAATTATAATACCCATGTGCAATTGTGCCAAGTACAATGTACAAATAACCATCAATAACAATGTACATTGTGCATTGTTATTGATGGTTATAAGACCACCTCTTGAACTGGTGTTATTTCGGGTTGATATGACATATCTCTATTCTGCACTTCATATTGCTGGCCTTTTATGAGTTCTGTAATCGCTCTAGTCTTTATGAGCTCTTGTGTAGAAACAATAACGACTTCTGCCTCATAATGCTGTCATTGTGAGCTCAGTAATTAGCTTATTTTCAATTATTTTTATACTCTTCTAAAACAAAGACTATTTATTGACATGGTGTAAATGTATAAGTAATTGATATAAAATAAAAACTCGGTTCTAATCAGAAACAAACAAATGTTGAGAATACATTTTCATTTTTACAGACCACGCCTGATGAAGTATGTATTCTAGATAAACATCCAACTTACCATAATATCATATTTGGCTGTGGATTTTCAGGCAAGTTGTAATTACTTAATATGTTTTTTTAAATATGTACTTATGAAAAATGAATTCTTAAAAATTTACATATATATCTATAAGGGAAATTCAATGAATATATGGAAATGTCTTTGCAGGGACTGGATTCAAAATATCTCCAGTGGTAGGGCACATCCTAGGAAATATGGCACAAGGAAAACCAATGGTGCATAACATCAAACCATTTGCACTGCAAAGGTTTATGAAAACAGGATCAACTGCCAAACTATGAAAAATGATTATTTACCACCACTTCAGTACACAATCGAAAGATGTTTTTTGATGACGTAAACAGCCAATGGATTTGATTTTTAACAGTATTTAGGTGCAATGCTTATGAATAACTGATGACTGGATTGACGGTGTAAATTGAAATGAACCATGAATTAACATTAGTTGGTTCTTCAAACAAATAACAGGAAATACATGTGGGGTAAAAGATAGGTACCTAACCACTACCATATACATTATAAAGCATGAAGTTAGAACTAATACTGCATTAAAATTTCTTCTCATTATTCAAATAATAGTTATTAGCAATATTTCAAAATTATATTTCTGATTGTCCAGTAAAAATTTTTTTTTGTTTTATTTAAATATGAATGAAAAAACACTTAATAGACACAAAATAGTCATAGGCGTATCTAGAAGCATCTGAAGGGGGGGGTGGTCACCACGACGGAAGGGGGGGTTACCACCACTGAAAGGGCCCCCCCCATTTCAGTGGTGGTAACCCCCCCTTCCTTTCGTTTACATTGGGGGTATCCATTACCCCCCCCATTCCATACCCCCCATGTTAACTTTTTTTTATCAATGGGGGGGTTACAACCCACAAACCCCCCCTGGATACGCCTATGATAATAGTACTACAATATGTACACAATGAAAATTGCATTCAACTTGTGTAAAATAAATAGAAAAATACATAATTAAATATCCCGAATTAGATATTAATAGTAAATATATTGTTAGAATATTAAAATTCATGACAAAAATGTGGGGTTTTCTACTCATTTTATTACTATTGGGGAAAGGGGCAAAGAAAATGAGAGGGAGTTAGTGATAGATCTGATTCTAAATGGGGAAAAGGATTTACAATACCAAATAATGGACATTTTGTAGTCCTCGCAGTCTGTATGTTTCAGGCCTAAGTGGGGTGAGCATTTAAGATGGTTATGACTAAAATTGAATGAATAAATAAACATTAAGGACAAGTTTAGAAGATACTAAGACAGCAAGACAGATCTTTTTAGGGAAAACCAAGCCATAGGGGTTGCACAACACCATAGCCCCCACACACAGCATAATTAGTCATAAGAGTATGGATAGGAAACTAATTGGAAGCCCTGTATATGGATGAAATCTGTATATTAGTGGACGGATCACAATTACAAACTCACCACGAAGTTAAAAAGAAGAAAGTTTAAGAGACCTAATATCAAGTAATAATCTGTACAATGTATGTACCTGGACCTGTTTTGCCAGTTTTAGGTTTTTTAACCACATGTGGATTACCATACAATATTTTCTGCTACTTGGGTATGGAAATACAAGATTCAAAACAAGAACAAGATGGGGAGGCTCCTCAATGTTTCATGGAAGTGGACATGGGAAAGAGATTTTTCACCATTATCAACTCCTGACCATTGCTTGCATAAAGGTATACAATACCTACTGAATGAGGCACTGCTGCTGTGGGATGGAAATTCAAATGGGATGAAAATTCAAATGGGATGGGGTTATTCATAATTAGCAGTGATCAATCAAAAATTTGGGTTTCTCCATATCTCCACTCCATTTCACTTTCAGCTAACCAAGCATATTTATTTATACATACACATTTTTCTTTATAAGGCTGCAGGCATTGAAAGGATTAATGATTAAAGAGCAAGTCTGGTATTGTGGTCTATGACATGAACAGAACTAGCCTGGAATTCAAGAGGGGCCAAAGCCTGTGTTTTGGCGCCCCTAAGCCAGTGAATGTTTCCATTCTAAAGTCCCAAATAGTTACGTGAATCAATGTCATAACTTAATTATCAACAATAAATTCTACAAGGTCTGCAAGTTTGGATCATTGTATATTATGAACAAGATAATACAGTACAGGTACATAAGCACCCCCTAGACCCAAAACCTGGGGACGCCACTGTGAATGAGGAAGCAAATGGGAAGTTGAAGTGAAAAAGTGTCTCAGGACTGGGTTTACAAATGGGAAAAATATTGTTGAGGACTTGGGCCCAGAACAAGGGATTGAGAGATTGTGAGGACTGGGAATAGTCTTCCAGTTGACCAATGAATAGGCTGACGTAGTATTCTGCGCACCTGCCATCCACCAACTTTTTCAAGAGCTGTCATTGCAATCCTTCACAAATTTGCTAGTGTACTCTGATGATCAAGACTAACATGGATACCAGGTGACAGTGACCTAGCCAGGGGCAGGTCATGGGCAGCTCCATGGGGGCTGGACCAGTGGCGGATCCACGGGGGGGTGGGGGGGGGAAGGGGAAAATTCCCCCCCCCTCCAAGAGGTCAGACGAGCAAAAGAAAAGCACAGGATTTGACCATAAACTTCATTGTACCAACAGATTGCATTGATAAGGTAGAAAAAAACATGTGTGCCTCTACAACGAGCTGTGTTTTTCGGTAGCGAGTTGTTTCGGGAATTTCGAGTTGGGCAGCGGAAGACCAGCAACCGACGGAGAGGAAATGAGTCACGCTTGAGGCTTTGTCTATCCCAATTTTGTCCTACCAACGCCTCTTGCAAAGCTGCTTCTCCCATCAGCTAAAAAGTGAGGGATATCTGGCGTGTGTCGGTCACTTCGAACAGCCTCCCCCAACCCCTTAAAAAGTAAGGCCTAACTTCCCTTGTAGTTGGCGCGGATTAACACTCAGCATTTGTTAAGTTGGTTGGTTGTAAGTATGGAAGTTTGTTGGTTGCTGACTGACTGAGCGTTTGGGTGCTAATGCGGTCTCATTTTCTCTTTCACGCACGTAGATGCAAACGTGTTCATTGAATGAGTCACATTGTTTTGTCCCGTTGGCGTCTCCTTCGGCACCTCGTATTGGACGTTTATTTAAACGTGTCTTTTTATTTTACTACCTTGACAGATTAATCATTTTCGTCGACTAGGTGGATTTTTGTTTTTCTGGAGTTTTCCAAATTAACTCTTCCAATTAACAATACAATGAATTTCCTGGGCAGAGTGATTTCTTATGCTTGATTTGATATATCAAATATCCCTGGCGCTTCTCCTCACAGCTGTCGCATCCTACTATATTCACGGATCTCTACATGCCAGTGACTTATTTGACAGTATTACAGTACGTGTAAGTTTAGGTACTTATTTTAAGTATTATTTAGTGCATAACTACATCATAACAGGCTCCTGTGAAAATAATTCATCAAATATCTAAAGTTCCTGGAATTTGTATCACTCGCTGTCATTTTGAAAAACTACAGCTTACTCAAAACTACCAATTACTACCCCGGGTCTCTTTTTATGAATGCACCTCTGTAGCATCAACTGAGCTAATAGTTTTACTAACCATATATGATTAACTTTTACTGGTTTGGCTAGCAGTAAAGTATTATTTTATAGATTAAGAACATGTCCTTAAATTCACACAATATTTCTTTCAAATAGGAGTATTTTTGGAGGTAGAAACTATAAGAAATAACATTAGAAATTGGCGATTCAACGGCATTCTCCCAGACGTATATACAACCTATCACTTGCAATAGCTGGGCGTTCATTCCAATAAAACCATTGACTCATATCTTGGAGCATAAAACAGTCATTGTCCACGGTGATATTTATTTTTAAAAATTTGTAACATTCTCCGCTTTCTTTGCTGACGATGAAATCACGCGCACAACCTTTAGGTAATTGTAAAATATCCAGAACCGTTTCATAAGAAAAGAAATATCCATGACAACAGTGTCTAGGTTATACTAGTCTACCAGAGTCCACTTTATCTACGCCATTACATCCAAACCCGGCGATTTAAGATCTCACCATTCACTGCGAATGTCATGCATGACACTTCTACTGCGCACAAAATCGATTTCTACACGCCTCTGGTAGCCGTTTGCAAGACATATTCTCCTATAAGTAGTCCCTTCATTAACTTTAGGATGTAAATAACGCTAGTAATTCTTATCGTCAAATTCTGGCGCCGACTAGTAGGTATTTAAGAATTCCGGAGATCCAAATTCGCCAAACTTTGTGAGACCTACCTTTTCGTTTGGATGTCTCTCATTCAAGTTGGTATGTATTTCTTACAAGTTTGCAAAGCAAGTGTATTTCAATTGATAATTATTTCACTTCTCCCACTCTTATTGCAACCTACACTTGGTATTTCTCCAACAACGACTGAATTTTATTTTTAAAGCACTTATTTTGATTAGTGCTTAATCAGAAAGTGTTTAACCTTGTTTTTCGTGTTAAGTGCAAAACATTCCTTGCTCAGGTAAAAGATTCTTGGTTTCCATTTCAAAATAAGGAAAGATAACACTTTTTCGATTAGAGCGGTACAAAATGATTTTCAAAGAACATTTTAAAACTTTTTAACTACATCGTAAAACGGAATTAACTTTTCCATAAACTGGTGTAACATCTCTCTAATTTCATCTTCATATACTTTGGCCGTTTGAAAGTTATTGAATCAGTGGTCATGAACCCGTTGTGTTAACTTTTCCACATATTCCGAGGTCTGATGTAAAAGTAACGTAGCTCGTAGAAATTCTATTTCCCGTCACAATTCTATGAAAGTGAGATGCATGCAAAGATGGCTATCTTATGTGACCCCAGTAATTGGCTTGAGCACAAGTGGTTGACGGGTATGAGAGAATGAAGAAAGGTGTACACTGACGGATAATTCGTTGAATGTTGCTTTCTTTCCATTCTGGCGTTCCCTGTACCATGTACAGGTACATCATCATCAGATCGCGGATAGAATATTCAGAGAGGAGTTAACAAACCTATATAGTTAATGATGCTAAACAAATTGTCAATGGCATAGTAAAATTATACAGGCATAATTTGAGTAGATATAAGATGTATGACATACAATTCACATAAGCACGCAGGCGCAGGAATGCGCCTGTACGCACAGACCCATTTGCTCATACAGATTTTCCAAAATTCCCCCCCCCCCCCCCAAGATTGCTCCCTGGATCCACCCCTGGTATGAGTACATATAATTTGTGAGTTCTGGGTAAACCATACAATCTGGGAGCTAACGGGTTCGTATTGGCTAATTTCCACTAAATGTCCACATTTTCTGAGGTCTGATGTATAAGTAGCGTAGCCAGTAACAAATCTATAACTGCCCGTTTCAATTCTATGAAAGTGGGATGCAGGCATAGAAGGTTATCTTAGAGTAGTGACCATATTAATTGGCTTAAGTACAAGTGGGTGATTAGTATAAAAGAATGGAGAAAGGCGTACACAGACAGAGAAATCGTTGAATGTTGCTTCATTTCCATTCTGGCGTCCCCTATGCCATGTACACTAGGGCGGATCGGAAAAATCGATTTTTCGCGGAGAAACTTGGCCTTCTGGAAAAAGTTGTCAAAGTGACTCAAAATAAGGCCAGAAAAATTTGGGACCTCTAGGTCAACCCTTGACCCTCGCGCCGTGGCCATTTATGGGGAGGGGGGCTGAAAATGGAAAAAGTCACGTTTTTATAGCGGTTCCCCATAGATTTTGCCGAGTTGCGACCCTGAAGGTCAAATATTTCGTCTATTTGGACGTATCTGCAGCCGTTAGGCCACAAAATGTCTATTTTGAGTGCGCGGCCGCGCGTAATTATTCGACGCCCACGCAGCGTCGCGACGCGTCGCAAGCGCAACGGTCAGCAGGCCGCTCGCGCCTCCTGCCGGCTCAGGCATCACCTGATCGCGGACAGAATGGGGGATTATGATTCGAATGCTTTTTCGATATTACCGTTGAAATAAAATTTGCTAAGTTTTTCATATTGATTTACGGAGTTGCATCGATACATTAAGGCCTAATGTCCATATAACTGATCGTAAAAAGTTGCATTTTTTCTGTTTCCGCAAAACCCCCTCTGACGTGATTTCATCCTTCGATCAAAGGCCCTTGGTTCGATTCCCAGTGAAGACGGATATTTTTTCAAGTTATTTTCTAAATATACATACTGATGTTTTTCCGGCAGATGTGGACATCTTACAAAAGCCTAGGGCATCTTTTAGAATGGAACAGGAAGAAGAGGGAAGAAGCGATGGATGAAATGACGTCACGGCCGTTATGAGAAGGTTGCCTTTCCTTTCAACTTTAGACTTCTATGTCTCTGGCAATTTTTGGAATTTTTAGGAGATGATTTGCAAATGGCCATTTGTCATGGCCCCCTGCACCATAAAGTTAAAAGCAAAAATCATGATGCACCTCCATTGGCTGAGAGGAGTTAACAAACCCATAGTTTATTATGTTAAGTAAAACGCTGATTGGCATAGTAATAATATACAGGCATAGTTACGAATAAATATTAGATGTATGACGTAATATTCACATAAGCACGCAGGCGAAAAAACGTGCGTGCATGCGCAGATCCATACCCTCACACAAATTTTCCAAATATCCTCCCCCCAAGATTGCTCCCTGGATCCTTCAGGTCTGGACCCAGGGCCGGATTTAGACTTGATAAGGCCCTATGCTATTTGAGATATGGGGCCCTCTATAAGTCCAGATATTCTATATAAGTGCCAAATATGATTTTAGGATACTTAGAGGGTTAAACTGAAATACAATTAAGAAGTATACAGATAGTGAAATAATAAATCTTTAACTTAAAATCATTTTTACTCATAACAAACTTAACAATGCAAACTCTGGTAAAAAGAAACAAAAGTTCTTTTAAAAGGCACACACAAAGGCTTTGGGGGCCCCCAAGAAAGTGGGGGTCCTAAGCTATAGCTTGTGTAGCTTATACGTAAATCCTGCACTGTCTGGACCTCCCGTGAAATTTTGAATTTTTTAAAGTGGCACTAAAGGAGAAAGAAAAACTAGTTTTTCTTCAACAAAAAATGTTGAATTCCTTTATTCTTCATTTTGAACAATTATTTAAGTAAATATGGTTGTAATTTTTAAAAACATAAAAAAACTTTGGGGTTTAGCTTTCAGAAATTTACAAAAATAAAATTGATAAACTCTTCAAGTATCGACTGTTACACTGCAGTACAGCAATTGCACTCGTAATTCTCGTTATTGCTTAACACACAAATCTGCAACTAATTTTCAAAATTTTCACCCCCCCCCCGTGGTTAACTCTGTGGTTACTTCTGTACCACATGTGGCTAAGAGGTAAAATAAAAAATTAAAATTAAACCTTCATTTCACCGTTTTTATTTTAATGATCCGAAACAAAATTTATAAAAATTTAATTTTGCCCAAGATATTATCCCCACTATCGCGATATTTTTTCAAGTGATAGACATGTAATTAACATTCGAAATTACCATATGTTGTCGGCTCCGGTGGTGACGGAGTAAATTCCTCGCTTGCTAATGTAAGGGTCAGGGGTTCGAGTCCCGCCTGGGTGGATTTTTCACCCCTTAGGACATGGGTGTTTGTGTTCATCCGTTGTTGATGTTGATACGCCCGATGTAAAAGATTTTTAACGAACGCTCCAATCCGTACCGGAGTGTTATTTAAAACTTTCCTATCTGATTGGGGGACCACGATGCGGAGCGCTGGCTTCCCGTCACGAGGTACCTGGTTCAAATCCCGGCAGTAGTGGAGAATTTTCAATGGAATCTCGATCCCTATATACTTCGATGCTAACTGATGAGCACTTCAAGTGCAGTACTCCGTCCTTTCGGATGGGACGTTAAACTCTGGGAATGGGGAAAGTTAGGGAATGATTGCAGCGTAGGGAGAAGCCCGGCGTCTGTATTAAGCCTAAATCAGACGATCAATTTTTTCTACGCATGAGTTCAGGGATCATTTAAACTATAGATTTTCCTGGACCGTGCAAATGACTGCTCAAGTTATTATTTTGCCGTTGACACGGTCATTTTTGCCGTTCCTTGTCGCATCATTTCCACTCGCGAGATTTTTATCGTTAAATCACTGTTTGATTTAAAGCCTCATATTTAAAGCCTGTGCGCTTTGATTTGCTAAATAACTGAGTTCGGGACGGTAAAAAGGATATCCTCAAATGAAGGAAAAAAGGGACAAGAATCCCTACCATTGCTGCTAACCCTGAAAGTGCTCGGGACGCGACGGTAAAAAGGACAATCTCAAATGAAGGGAAAAGGGATAAGAATCCCTATCATTGCTGCTATCCCTGAAAAAGGGATGGGAAAAATGATCGCGTGAGTCAGACTTTATATTACTCCATTATTATTCCCATCTGACCGCAAACGACGATCACTTTCTGGAGTCCGCCTTTTATTTAAGCTCAATCTGAATTCTAACTTCGCTGGTGCCGCACGTGGTCCACGACTGCTGGGGGCCCTACGTGCATTCCTATCTTGCTACAAACGACGACCACTTTCAAAAGTCGGGTCTACTCCTCGAGCTTTGTCGCTTATTCGTCTGGAATGTGCCCTTGCTATATCTCTAGAACAGATAGAAGCGACATGTATGTATATTCCCCCCTCCTTTTCCCTATTCCCTCCCATTTCATGGCTGGTGTTCTTATACCCCATGCCACACGCCTCTGTGGCGGCTCGCAGGGAAGTTTGTAGACGTTATTTACTAGTTCGTGGTGGATACCCTGTTTTATGTATATTTTAAAATTTATGTATTTTTTATTTTTGGTGGCTAGAGAACTGGTCACTCATCTTCAAAGCCGGAGTTCAAATCCAAGCTGTGGTGACGATTTTTTCAGTGAAATCCCGGCACCAATTGGCATATGACCTAAAACCACCTGCCACATGCCTCTGCTACGGTACCTGGAGGGGTATTATGCAGATGTAGACCCTGCTTGGGTGCTCTGTGAAAATCACTCGTAGATGTAGAATAGACCTTCGTGAATGCCGTTTACTTTCCACGTTTGCTGTGGTCCTATTTGACTCCACAAACTGTGCATTCGCTAAGATGTCTTCGCATGAACTCCACCACTCGCTGCTGCTCGCCTAACTTCCCTCCCACTACCCAGAATTTACCAGCGAGAGAACCAACGAAGCGATGACCCAGCTTACGTTGGGAGAGTGTTCGTCATTTCTTACGCGAGGAAGATTTAGTCGGAAATATTCCTGGGCCGCCTAAAACATAGATCGTCTGGGAAAGCAAAGTTAGAACGAGGCATTTGAAACTATGCTGAAATGAATGTCCCTTTCCATTCCATTCGCCTTCCTGGTTCTTATTTCCTCTTCTTCTCTATATCGGGGTTCATACTTCCTTGCCCGAAGCTCTTGCGGCAGATTTCGTGGTAATGCATAAATTTTGATGGTTTTGGTTAAAAATTACCTGATAGTAAAAATATGTACGCCACTACTATTCTTTGTTAATGAGACAAACTTCAAATCAAAGACGGGAGTGAGATGTTCTCAGGTGTTGGAGTAGATGAACATATTCCGCACATTACCTACTGTTCATGCAAGAAGTCGAGATATCCGAGTTTTAGACGTTATATCCAGATCACTAATGAACCCTTTCCTTCCCTCTTCTGTCCATTCCTTCTCTGCCAGTGGGTGAAACTGCCCTGTCGCCATGTCTCGGGCTACTCCTG
Organism: Pyrrhosoma nymphula; assembly: GCA_963573305.1. Lineage (NCBI taxonomy): Eukaryota > Metazoa > Arthropoda > Insecta > Odonata > Coenagrionidae > Pyrrhosoma > Pyrrhosoma nymphula. The sequence continues at coordinate 62,746,852 of OY754330.1, read as the reverse complement.
GGGGTTTTCTTACTTATAAAAGCCCGCAGATCCCTTTTTTAGTAGACTAGTTAGTACGGTGGTTTGCATTCGACGCTTCATTGAATGGTCCGTGGTTCTATTCCCGGTTTAGTCGAATTTTTTTCACCAAGTCACAATGTAAGAGGTTAAGTAGCCTAATCTGCGATAATTTGTCCATTCTGGCAAGCGTGCTCCCAAGCGGATTCGTAATTTTGTGCGATTTTTTTTCGTCAGAAGTGGGTTTTTACTGCCCATCACAATTCATAATACAATTTTGGACCTTTCTAACCTCAACTTCTTCTTCAATCACCACATATTGTTTATTTCAACGTGTTTATTTTTAAATAAAACCACTTGGGAAATTTCTACAATAATTTTTATCAACCAACCCAGGTTTCACCGCAGGGTGCCATTTTCAAAGTGGCAATTCTTGGAGGTGACTGCGTATACATCTGGGTCAGTGGGGAAATTATATTACATAGTAGGTATTTATTATTCTTAGATTAGTACATACACTATGAAAAAACACTATTTAAGTATTAAATATTGGATATCAATAATACAAGTTAGTGAAACGTACAGAATATGAAAATTCAGGCGTGAGTCATAAATTAATAACATGAAAACGAATATTATGAAGCACATACGTGAAAAATTACTATATGATACATTCCATATTTATTTTCTCGTCAAGAGCTTGGTCAGTATATACATTATCATAAGCACAGTGCGTATTAACGGACAAATACATTTCCTTCTAAATATACTCAAGGATGAAGAGTCTTTTCGATTCTTGGGATGGTATCCAACAACTGTTAACGGCTTTTGAAAAGTAGGGGAACGAAAGTGAGCCACGCAAAGATATCCGGGTCTGGTTGCCAGAGGTAGATTTCAGCATGGTCAGCTATTTGGCAATACTACTTGGTATTTCCATCATGATTTGGTAGACGGCAATCTTTGCAAATGCAATCTTTCTTGCAACGGCAGAGTAGGAGATTTAAGGCAACCTTACAGTGGATGTGGAAGTGTTGAGCGATACCCTACATCAGAGTCAGCCCGTAAAAGATGCCAAGAGGACCACAGTTTCACGTTTCATCTCGCATGCGGTGTACTGTACTTGAACTCTCCTTGTGGCACCCGAGAAGACCTCCGGATCTGACTAAAATATCGCCACAACTGCCGGGATTTGAGTGTGGGCCCTCGGTTTGAGAAGTTTATTGGCTTATTTATATGACGACCACAGCAAACCAATCCCGTGAAGCTCTTAAGTTCACTAACGCTATAGAATCTTCGGATATCTCTCATCTCAGAAGATGTTACATAATTAGTGAAACTATTTGGAAAGACTCATTCTCAAATTTGAAATAAAAGACCGGAATCGCGAGTCAAAAGAGGCCAAGAAAGCTCGATTTAAGATAATATATATTTTGTTTACGGTCGTGCCCTCTTGGAAGCATTTTACGGATAACAAAACCTTTTACCTATATTTGTGACCTAAATTTCAAAGGTTTCGAGCTTGGGTTACAGTAGCTGTCGTGATCCGAGACCTATCGTCGAACGGCAAGATTAAGTAAGAGTGACCGGCCCCGAATGGCTAAGCGGTAGCTTTTAGCGTTGAGACACATGTGGCAGAACTCAAGCGTTTGTGGGAGAAACGAAAGTATGTTTCCTGAGGTTTACACCACATATCTGACTGGCAGTGAGACCAGCCGCAATCATTTAGTAATATATTGGTAATTCCCGTTGAACCGTGATTGTTCAAGAGTTCATAATACTACGGAATAATTATAATAACTTTGTTAACTCCACTAATTATTTATTAGCACGACCCGAGTTTCAACACTTGGTGTCATCTTCATAATTATTCCGTAATGGATCAATTCCAAAAGGTCAAGCCTACAACCGTTTCCTTCATATTACTAATTGAAAACAAGGGCAGATATGTAAGTTGTGCTAAGTGACGTCCATCTACTATAGCTAACCATTGAATGCCTTTAACGGCAAGACTCGAGAAAAATACAGTATTTGCTTGATATTAATAATAATGTCGTTTAATATCGTGGGCCTTCCCGGTCCATGAGCAGGGTTGGATTGATGGGGAATGCAGGGATGGGGAACGCCCCTCCCTCATATTTCCTGAGAAAAAAGAAAAAAAGAAATGGTAATCGTAAGGAATTCCATGCACCCCAGACCCACGGAAAGTAACAACCTCCATCCTCCACGACAATAATCTTAATCTGCTCTTGTCTACAAGACAATTCTGTCATAGAGCATATACAGACAAGCATTACATAGTTGCAGTTAAGAAAAAAAGAGATCAGTCAATTGGTAAAGAATAAACAATAGTCACCAATACGTAGATTGGTTTGCTGAAGCTCTCCACTTCCATCTCCTACCAGCCAACCGCTTCAATCCTACAAGATTCTTTACCTTTTAAGTCCTAAATCTTTCTGTGCAGGGTCTCAAATGCTAGCGGCGAATTCGATTTTTGGCCTAACCAGAACAAAATAGCATCTCTCTATAACTTTTTCATCGGAGAGCCTTCCTTCTATTCGCTTGATAAATCCTAGTTTCTTTATTGCAGCGTCATAAATGTTTTGTATGTGATTCCCTCATGTTACGTCTGAAGTCAAGGCGATTTTATAGATATTTGAATACATCTGACTCGTTTATATTTAACCCTCCCACTTTTTAGATGTGGCGTTGGTGGGATTTCTTTCGTAAGAAGTGTACTGCAGTGCTAAGTGCTTTTACTAGGATTAGCTTCGAGCCCCTACTCAAGGCACAACGAGTTAATGTTTCTAAGGTCCGATGAGAGAACTTCCAAATCAGAATTTGTGGAAATTTCTCGGCGGATGACAGCGTCATCTGCAAACAGTCTAATTATAAGATATGTAAAAGGTCGTTATGATAATGTCATTAGTGTTACAAGCCTACTGCGCAACTAATATGAGAATTGCTATATGACTATCGGTTAGAATGTAGGAATATTTTAAGAAAGTTCCAAGCCGTACTATTTTCTGAAGATCCCAGAAACATTTTACGAAACCTGATATACTGAGGCAGATTATACCATGAGAAGAAAACAACGGAAATTGACTGGAGAACGGACAGTTAAAAATTTCATTTTGACCGCGAACGATGGGAGACCATAATGACTGCATTGAGACTTGATATTAAAGTTATTTGGTATGTTTTAACTTGCTATCGAATATTTACTCGCATGCTTCCTATTTCTCTCTTGTACAGTTGCGGATTTTTGTAGATGCTAAATACCTAAGCATTCATATTTCTATTATTTTGGTAACATAAAGTGTAGTGCATGTTGGTGAAATTTCACCCCATGACAGTTATTTGTAGGTTTATGTTAATGTATCAACTGTCGTAGCTTCATTAACTTTTGTAGGATATAATGTAGTGCATATTGATGAAAACTCACCCCCCTGCCACATTCGCTTGAGATGGCTTGCAGTGTACTGTGCAGATTAAGATGTAGAAGTAGATGATGCATATCATAGGGTAAAAAACCTGGCAAGCGGAAGCAGGCAGGGAACTAGCCGAAGTTCTTCAACTATTATGAAGCGGAAAGAAAAAAAGACCCGTATAACTAATGGCCGATGCTTTCGATCATTCATTCCGGTAAAATTCTTTCACACACAACCGCTGACTTTTTTTATCTGCTTATTTTAAGTAAAATATATAAATTCAAAGTCAAATGCATAAATGCTTAGCCAAAAGTCCTGAATGAAATCAATATTATTTCTGGAGAAGAGGATATTTTGAAACTCGGAAGTGACTGTTTGTTCGTGAAATTATAAAATCAGTTGCGAAGTAAAAGCTAATAGACGAGAGATTCCTGCTTGCCTGGCCGGTCATTTGGGCGGGCGACCGGTTTGGTGGATAGGCTGGGAAGGAAAAGATTATTTGGGATATTGACGAAGGGTGGGGTGAAACATGGCGTCAATGCGAACGAATAACGCCAAGGGGCCAAATTCCCATCCGACGGATCAGAATCCCAATAAAAAATCTTAGCCACGGCAGGGATGAGAACCTCAGATCACGTGATGAGAAGCTAGTAGGTACTCTAGCCACCGCACCACTCAACTCCCTATATTCATGGTGATATATAGGGAGTGCGGCTATAGCATCCATGCCGCAATCATAATGACCCAAGGAACGGTCATTATGATTGTGGCATTCACGTGATCGGAATTACCGTAATTTGAGAGTATTTATATGATACTGGATGGCTATTGTCCTCCGTGCGCCTACTCGAGGATTTATGAATTATGTCAAACAGGAGGTTCACCAAAAACTAATGTTCTGGCAGTATTCGTTCGAAATTGAAAATAAAAATCAATAAATTGTGCACAATCAAAAAAATTGTGGCCACAAACTACGATCACTAAAAAAAATAGTCGTTCAACTCCTTGAGCTCGGTCACTTATTTACCTGGAAAAGAACTTTGTCTGTTCCCTAAGCTTTCCACCCTTTCCACGATTGCTGGAGGCCAATTCGACTCCTAAATGAACGCATTCGCAGATAGGTCCTCGCAAAGCCCTCTCCTCCTCCGGCCCCCAAGCTGCCTGTATGACTCCCTCCTTCCATTTCCCAGAATTCACCATCGGGATAACCAGCGGAGCGTTTCCAGCTTGCGATGGGAGTGTTCGGCATTTCGGAAGGGATTGCAAAGAAAATATGGTGTTTTGAATGGAAGGAACCATGTGAAGAGCTTTTTAGCCGCTTACTCCACCCCAGTCGATCGCTTAGTCATATCTCTTACTCGGAGATAAGGCGTCTCGTATATACACTTGGAGGTTTGTCCTTCGACCCTTTGACTCAACTTGACTTGGGTATACGACTCCGATAGCGAGCTACCACCCGGTGACTCAGTACCCAGACACCTCAGCTATAGCATCCAAGCCCGCACGCAACAGTAGGTCTCGAGCATTCGTTTGTGAATGTTAGCCTTTTTAATATATATTAGCCCCAAGATGTAAAATTAATTAGAGTAGCTCAGTAAAATTAAGGAGAAGCCGGTTTACAGCCGGAGAAGAAGTGCTTACAATCAAGGAGCAAGTTCATAGTCTCGATTTAATTCAGAAAGAAAAAAATAATTGTTGAAGTCACTTTTTATATGTTCTGTGAGGGTTATTTCACTGTTAGTACTCTCATATGGACTCCGTGACTAATGTTTACAAAATATAAACACTTGCTCTAATATTTCAAAGATATTTCTGTTCTGAGAATTTTCCAGATACTTGTGATGCTACACGAAAAAAAACGACACCAAATTAACTACTTAAATCGGTTCAGCCGTTATCTCCAACGTTAGCATCTCCCCCACTCCCCCTCCGGAAATTGGCCATTATTAGTATAGGTAGATGTAAACATTTGTTAGAAGAAGGCAGTAAATAAACTAATATTATTGAAACGAAAACATTGCTTTATATGACTGAAATTTTCAGTATTTAACTAAAAAAAAACGCACTTGATGCTTCAACTGCACATTTTTTCACGCCGCGGCTCACAGTGGTCCCAAATCGAAAAAAGCTGGCCAAAATTAGTACCGTCGTTAGTTCACCCTACTTAGTAACTACAACGGTTGTTTCCATATGATTTTGATCAGCTTAATCTGATTTTGAAGTTATTTTTGTAGTATCTCTGCATTTTAACATTTTAAACACCTATTATTATTTAAACAAATTTTGAAAATCTGACAGTAGAAGTTATCGGGATTGGCAGAATATTTACAGCCATATATTTGGAACCTATAACACCATAATTTTACAAAACAGATTAATATAATTTGCTCAAATAAACAAGGACACTACTGCGGACATTTAATTGACGGGATTCGAACCCGCGACCATCAGCATACCCATATCGGAAAGCACCATAAATTTACTGTAATGTTGGCTTCCTAGTACATAATGAGTTGAATTTAAATGATAATTACTAAAATTAAGGATATTAAAGAGAAAAATACGTAGATTTTAAAGTAATCACTTTTATTTTTCCAAAAAAATCAAATTCAAATAAAATCATCGTCCGAAGTCACTAATCGGACTCATTGTCGTCCTTCGAATCATTTATGACGCAAAGATTTTGAACTTCACCTGGTAGGCTGACTTCTTTTTTTCGGTACCCCCGATAAAATGTAAATGCACGGATAAGAAGCCAATAGGAGTCTCCGAAGTAGATCTTCATTTGTTGCCAACCTTGAAGATTTCCTCGTATGATGCTCACGAAATCTTCTCATATATTTCTCGCCTCTAGCGCTTCTTTTGACAGTTGTTCAATTGGAAGAAGAGATTATTTGGCAATGGCAGCTGCGTTTAATAGCAGTTTGTGCACCGTAGGTTGCATATAGCACCATTCGTATAGCTTGACATACATCTCTGCTGTTTTCATGCAGTATTCTGCGAATCATCATTCGACATCATTATTGTTCTTGTGACCACTGTACAATGCCTTTAAATCACAGAAAAGCGATTTATAAGTTTCTCGTCGATACCTGTAATGGAAATTGGAATAGCCTGAGAATAAATTACATTGCATATATCTCCTAAATCAGTTCGGTGATTTTTCCAAGTACAGTAAACAGTATCAGTTATAGTTAGATGCAATTGAGAGACAAAAGTAATTTCTGATTCGTCATAGTTGTTCATTTACCAGTAATTTCAGCTGACAACTTAGCATCCGCAAAAAACGCCTAGCCGTATTCCCATCATTCCAAGTTCCGGAGCCTTGCTTTGGCACGTCGATTATTAGCCTCCTAGCATCCTCGATCTGAACATTTTCTGAATTTCCTTTTTTTCTTTCAATACCTGCTCGTAATATATTTGCTCACTTGCTCTAATCTTGAAAAGAATCCCAAATACAATTTCTTATTTCTATTTTGCAAGTATGATGATTGAGAAAAAGTATAGATTTTTTTGACTAAATGACCTTCCATTTTTTTATTTCCTAACGGTAACTCTTCGAAACACTTTATGTAGCAGCGAAGGGGGGATATGCCGAAAGAATTCATTCATCCACTGGCCTCCTTTTTAAGCTCTCCAAATGATTCATTTCCGATATTTTAGCACCACAAACATAACACATCATGGTGCTGGTTTTTGTTAAAGCGTTGCACACCTGTAATATATATATTGAAGAATATATTAAGTGAAATTGAAATAATTTAGAAGAGTAAAAAAGTTCTTTAAAAAATAAGTAGTCACCTACCTTTCCATTAACCATTGTGAGCATCATATGAAATTTCACGGTGAGATTTCCAATGCCAACTGGCTAAAGTCTGTTTATTTCCTTCGACAAAAGCCTCTCTTCGTCTTTTGCAATAGATTTTGGTCTATTGCACCCACTGGAAACGAATCGGCCGGCAAAAACGGGTCGATGAAGGCCGAGGGTTCGACCTCAAAACTTTTTCTGCAATTAGGTAATTACTAAGTAACTTCCCATAGTGTATTTTAGGTTACTACGATTGTAATATGTAAATGTCAATTCTTACCTATGTCATTATCTGTCAATCGCAGACGTACCAAGAAACTTGCGAAAAAACTTCCATCCGTCCTATCTTCTTGCTCCCTCATCTGCTTTTACTGGGAGTGTACATAACTCACATCGACGCCATAATTGCAGAATAAAGTACACTGAAGTTCTTCCTCCATATTCTGCAGCTTTGGACACCATTCGTTTCGCTGTGTGCGTGAGAAGAATTTGCAGATTGACCTCGCACGTCTCCTCAGTAATGCGAATACCTTCTGGGTAAGCTGCATATTTTTCTTTCAGTACTGTCTGTTAGCAGGGATATGTGGTTTGACCATGTTTAATTGACGTCTTGCAGAGCATTACATACTGTTTTTTTGTAAAATTTCCGGGCACAATCATGGACACTGCTTCTTCCGGAGTTAATTCGGTTTGGTGGACCTCCTTTGCTCTCCATCTTGTTAAAACGCGTTTTGCTCTGGTAGGTGTGGTCGTCGTCACTTCCTTAATTAGCTTTGCAGCCACCTCATGGCCTCTGCTGCGGTAGCCCATTGATGCCAGTGGCGGATACAGAAAAAACTCAAGGGGGGGTCGCAAGTTATCGCGACGATTGTAGCTTTCAAACTGAATGCCTGGCAGCGACTCTGCTTCTCTTATATATGTAGCTCGGTTGTTTCGAGAACATTCGGTGCCAGAATGTTCGCTTCCAGACTTTTAAGGAGTGTGAACAAATACAAACAGTAGAATATTTGCGACTTTTCTCGAACAAATGCCAGACAGAATAACGTATCGAGATCACTAGAATGGCCGCGACTTTTCGCGTAGGTTAGCTATCTATGTGCCAGACAGAAACGTATAAAATACGATGATGCGGACGCGAGCGCGTGCTACATAAGAAAGTACAACTACTCGATAACTCGACTCAGAGTCGACTGACGAAAGAAACGAACGAATAGCGTGCGGGCGGACTAGAGGGGGCGGCGCGGGCGGCAATGCGGGCGGCCCCGCAAGGGGGGGGCGCGCGCCCCCCGCGCCCCCCATATGTATCCGCCACTGATTGATGCTGCGTAGGATAATTCAGCTGGCGACGCGCTGGATTTCCGTTTTTCTGTAACAAGCCAACCATTCAAAGGTTCTTGAAAGACTTTGGCTTTGATCTGGATGACTATTTAGATAATAATATTGAAGTGAATGGAGTATTTTATGACATAGAAGTAAATGCCTTTGTGTGTTATGCACTAGATAGGGCTTATGTGAAGTGCATTAAATATCACAGTGGTTACTATACATGTGAGAGATGGTCACAGAAAGGTAACAGTTACAAAAAATGGATTGTTTTCTTGAGCGTAGATAATCATCTTCGAACATATGAATCCTTTGCTGCTTATGTAGATGAAATGCATCACATTGGAATAAGTTAACTGACAGAAATTGGTGTTCTTATGGTGTCAACATTTGTTGGTCTATATGCGTCTGGTTTACGTGGGTATAATGAGAAAGTTATTGTACTGGTGGAGAAATAGAAAAAAAGTACAAACTATCCAAAAATGTTATTGATGTTGTCGAGTGAATGATGCTTGAGGCAGCCAGGATTAGGCCTTGGGATTTTTACCGGAAGACACGTGGATTTGGCATTCTGGAGAGGTGGAAAGCTACTGAACTTAGACAATTTCTGTTGTATGTGGGGCCAGTAGTATTAAGAAAGCATGTTCCCCACCATTAGTACGACTTGTACGAATTTTTACTTTTGTATTCAGCAATCACTATTTTCACACGGAACAATCTTCATAAAGCTTTACATGGTGAGGCAGTCCGCATTCTTGAAGACTGTCAGGAAAGTCCCCATTGGTGAATGGCAGAGAGTTTGTCATCTACATTGTCTATAATCTTCTTCATATTGGAGATGATGTGAATAAATATGGTGTACTGGATAATATATCGGCATTTGTATTTGAATATGAACTTAATAAAATAAAACACATGATACGAGGAAAAGTAAGACCCTTGCAGGAACTGGTGAACAGTATTAGATCACGTGAGGATGCATTACCATTGAATGAAAGGGAGGAAGTAGTTGATGGTATTGTGGCATCAAATCACATAGGGAAATGTGGCCTTACAGTCCTGAATCAGCCCACAATATCTCTACAAGAAGGTGACAATTTGGTCATGCTCAAAAACTCTTCTGTAATTTGTGTTGTAAATTTCTATGCCAATGAGGAGGGCCAGTTTGCAATCGGGAAGCGTTTCACTCAGTATGGTAATTTTTATAGCAAGCCAACTGCATCCTTTAACCTTGGGATATTTCCCGTAGATAAAAGAAGCCATTTCCCTGGACGTTACTTAAAAAGGAAATTAAGGTGCAAGGTCTGGCTATCCCATATGGGTGGAGAGGATCATTTGTCATGTTCGCTTTGCTCAATTGAGCTCGTCACTGCTGTAACTACTTTGACGCTTTCTGCAGGCAAAATGTATAAATGCAAGAGTGCTTATAATGTGTATACATATTATGTAGTGACCTAAGCTGTTAAGATTTGCGGATAGTGCGCAGAGTACCGTGTTGAGATTTTGCATAACATAAATTCATGATTTTATGCATAGCGCAGGCAGAAAACTAAAATTTCTCTTTTTCATTCCATTAAGAAAATCTTGTGATACATCAAAACCCCATAAGTGGACCATTCTAAAAATGATATATTTGTGATGTCCCATGGGTATTGGCATCACAGGTCATCTTTAAACTAAAAAAAAACAAACAGGAATTCGGGGTCACAGGACAACAGAAAATTAATTTTCAAAGATTTTTCAGTAGAACTTCCCGTTAACCATTTATTCCAGTACTTGTCACTGAGTGCCACTGAATGTGCCCATTGCATCTCCATGAATGCTTTAAACTGTAAATAGTAAAGTATCTAAGTTTCAGTCATGTATAAGTAAGCTTAAATATGGAGGCTGTGGGTCTTCAGAACTTTTTTCTCTTGTGTCATCTTTTAGAAGTAAAGACACGATCAGCTCATGGGACTTTCATTAGTAGCTCTCTTAATTTCTGAGGTATCGTGAAGACAAGGCGTAGAGTCAGACAGGCACTGCTTTTGGTCCTCTGAGTGAGAGAATTCACTAATCACTCAGTTGATAATTTCCCCTGAGAGTGAAAGGCTTTATTTATGGCTCAGATGAAAACTTTGTGAGCATGTAGCTGTTTGATGGGGCACTTGTTGTCGCAGGTACGCTCCAATGACATAGATTTTTTTATCTGCCCAAGTTTTTTATTCCCAGCCTGCATATTCTGTGTATTCAAGCCATGGCTTTTTTGGTGTGATAACAGGCTCGACAAATACTGTATTGCACAGTTCCTCGCAGAGAAGAATGTTACCCACGTTGTGCCTTATTTATGGATTAAGAAGGCTGAAGGCCAGGTGTTTTGTCTGTGGCCGAAGTCATACAAGAGTGCATAAAGTAAGGGAGGCTATCGGCCGTGGAGATGCCCCAGAACCACCCAATTACACAGGAAAAGTTGTTTACAATGTTGTACCCCGTACCCCAAAAAAAGGGATTCAAGTGAGTATGATCGCACTAATTTGCTTAATATGTGAAAAAGCCCCACTTCATCAATAATCACTCTCTTATTTCATTGCCAAAAGCAAAATTCCATGAAAATCATGAGCAGATTTACAAGACGGGCACAACAGACTTGGACAGTGAAGTCTCTGCAAAGAGTAAGATTTTGTCACCGATTCTTTTTATCATGAGCCGTATCCATACAAGTTAATTAAGTTGTGGTCATCATTTCTCCCCCAGGAAACTCACTACCAGCTATACAGGAACGCTTACATTTTCCAATTCCAAATGGGTTCGTTGGAAGCAATGACAGAAGGAGAAGGAAAAAAAGCAAGAACAGTGACAGGCAGCAGGCACTCAAAAGAGTCAGAAATGAATCTTAAGGTTTTAGTGGAAGCTCTTCAGAATCAGCCCAAACCTGAGTCAGGGAAACGGGAACATCACCCACATGCCATCCCCATCCCTCAAGCAGCAGACCTCCGGGCCATCCACACATCTGCGTGCTTATTGAAGCTTCTTTTCGCCAGAAAGCTCCGATGCTTAGAGTTAGAGAATAGGCCCCCTGGCAATGAGTGCGGATAGCTGGACAGAATTTGTAAGAGTCTTCCCTACATTCAAATCAATGCTTACATCTCAGTTTCCTTGTACTTCCTTTTACAATAATGTTTACCCTTTAATTGCAGATTTAATTCATGATAGCATTGCTATGGAGAAAAAGAAACCAATTGATATCTCCAACACTGTGATGGAGACAATGACTAATTATTGTGCTGTATATTATTTATGGAACGGGATGCACACGAAGGGCCAAAGGGATTAATTTGCTCTGAAGATATCGTTCCTCACACTCGAAAAGTGCCTACTTAGTTTGTAACTTGATTAAAGAATTATCTGCTGGTTTTCAGTTGTTTTCCATTCCATTGATGATTCAGCTAAATATTATTTTGTTGCAGAGGTCATAGAAAGGATTACCACTATTGACATTCCTGTTAAAGAGGTTAAGAAATGTGATGGGAGGTTTCTGATTCTCGAACAATCGAGACAGAATAAGAAAGATCCAACTCTTGCATTTCCCTGGGTATATGGCCAGTAGGGTAGTCACAAGGTAAATGGGAAATATTTTTTCACCATATCTTCCGGGTGACCCCCTAAAAGTTGCCAACTGGCTAAATAATGAGATTTCCAACGTTTCAGCTCCACTTGACAACGTTAAAATGTGCCTCATTGAGGTAGAAGTTTGGAAAAAATGCGAATTTTAGCAAAAATATCGCAGTTTTTCCTCTATAAAATGAAAAGCATTCGTCATAGAAACCTGATTCTTAAGTTATTTCATAGGAAATTAGGTGGTCTTGATGTTTTGTCAAATATCTATTTTTGCTAAAACTGATAGATTTAGCGGTATTCAGCATTTTTCATGTCAGGCCGTAGTCCATATCCTCCCTGTCGCACCTTTTGGAAAATGGCAAGACATCGAATGTAATTACTTTTTGACAGTTTTTCCTGAGTATTATTTGCATCAAAAATGTAATTGATTGATACAAGATAGAAATTATAAAAATATTTTGGAAAATAATAAATAGAATAATTTGTATTAAAATTAATAATATTTGTGCCAAAAATACTTTCTCGAATGATAATTGATAGGAATCTAGTTTTAAGCCTCAAAAAGATTATTCCTCAATTTTTATTGCAGTTGAAGTTCATTCAAAATGGACATCTGAAGGTCCGTTATTCTTACAAAGTCTACTAATTCTCCTCTAGCTAAGCCTAGGTTTAGCTTTGACAGACGACGAACAGGCAATGAGCAAACAATGTAGAAGTTAGCTTCAGGCTGTGTCGCAAGAAATAATATTTCACTTTGTACATGACTATTTTTTATTGATGTCGATCATGGTTTCGACATAGTGTCACTGTCACCTCTATAATGACATTATATTTCAAAACAATGGTCGGCAACAATGTATGTACAAAGCGAGACATTTTGTTAAACAAACAATGTAGTACCTGTGCAACAAACAATGTATCTCTACCCTTTCGTTCCATCCAGTCCTCCCAATTACGCTAGAGTTCTCCTTCCCTTGAAAGGGCCAGGAAGGAAGCTTTAGTTGGCGTTTGGTTTTCAAGGATGGAACGATCATTTAGTGAAATTTTCCTGTGAGGTTTGAGGAAAAATGGCTCTACCTTCGACTTCTACAGCAAAAATGAGCATGAGTTCACGACAAAAAGACAAGATTTTTAAATTAGCCACATATCTTATCAAATGATGGCAGTAAGTTGCCATATCACTGTAATGTTTTACGTAGTTTATTTTATAATATGCGGCAAGTGAAATTGAACACCAGAGAAGCTGCCAGACTTAAAATAAAGGAGGTGCTACTTTTTTGGGAGAAAGCTAAGATACCAACTAGACACATGAATGATTTTGTGGCTAAGTTTGAAAAACTTTATGAAGGGTGGAGAAAACTGCAAAAGAAATGCTACCAGATTTTGAAGTGCCGCTCAAAATCGAAAAGTAGAAGCTTTCAAGTCAAACCTGGACGACCTATTTGAAGTTGCTCGTCAGGGTGCACTTTAAAACACCACTGACGAAGACAAGCAGTTTTTGTTACTCCAGAGAGGAAGTGGACGTACTGGCTGAATGGGAGGCGTAGACATGAAATTCGTAGAAGCAGAGAAACGCAGAGAAAAGAGGCGAGCAGCTGAGATGGCAAGATTGAAAAAATCAAGAGAAAATATTGTAGATTGATTTTTCTCACGATTTTCATGTTAATTCATATTCCTTAGACAGATGGTTTGGCATTAGGTGCCTGAAATTTATTTTTTTTTAAGGTAAGGATGTAGAACTGGAATCTTTGCAAAGCACTAGGAGCACATCAGAGGTAGAGGAGCCGATGCAAGATGACGTGGAGGATAATTTTCTACACAGAAGGAACAGGACCAGAAGTAAAGAAGAAGAAGTAAATTCGTGGAACTGAAGAGATAAATATTGACAAGTTGTCTTTATTGTTAGACAGGGGTAATACTTCTGATGGAGATGCAGTGCGAATAATTTCAGCTACTGCAGAGGCGTTAGGTCATGACCCACAGAGTGTTAGTGTAAGAAGTGTAATAAGGCTCCGCATACAGCTATTCCGATGACAAAGGACGGAACTAATGAAAAATTGATTCAAGAATTCCAATTTAGAGGGAGGTGTTTTACACTGGGATGGGAAACTGCGTACAGACATTTTTAATACAGATAATGTTGATAGGGTAGCGGGCTTTATTAGTTGTGGGGATGAAGAACAATTGATAGAAGTTCCGGAACTTGATACTAGTACGGGCATTACTCAGGCAAAAGGTGTATTTTTGGGGTACAGACAGTGGGGGGTATTAGGGAAAATACAAGCAATGTGTTTTGATACCACTGAAGTAAATACTAGTCGCTTCAGGGGAGCCTGCGTCCCAAACCCACCATGGAACTCTTTAGGCCATCCAATGGCCCTTGATTCAAGAGCCCTGCAGCTGCTTGGCAAATTCAACCACCTTTCCTATCCTATAACGTATCCAGTCTTCGTTTGGTTGATTTACTGAAACATTCTTCAAATTTTCAGGGTGCTCAAATCGCATTCGAACTGTCTATTGAACATGCGGCTAAACGTCCCCCCCCCCGGAACTTAGGACTGCTGTCAAAAAAGGCTTAGGATGCACTGTTTCTAAAATATCGCAAAAAAAAGTGTCCCTTGTAACATTTGAGCACTTGGTATACTGTGTCAGGGAGAATTGGCTCAATCGGTCCAAGTCAATTGACTTCATTTCTATGATCTTCTTTCCATTCTACAATAGCACAACTGATAAACTGCGATTAATACTTTTTTCATTTTTTATTGTTGCTGGCATTGTTTAACTGCCCATGAAATATCCTTATGGTGTTCTTATAGTTTGGAATTACGAATAGCATGTGTCACAAATCTAGAAAAAGGAGAAATGAAATGCATGTAAAATATTTTAAGTTTTGGAATAAAGTTTTTTCCATGCAAAATTTTACCTCAAGCATATTCTAAAAAATATACCACCATAGCAAACTTAGAAATCCATTAGCTCTAATATATCATTTTTGGTAAATGGTATTTCATTCCTGTAATGCATGTAGCTACAATCAGATTGATTACAGAAGCATACTGTGCGGTATTCATTTCTTAGAACCCCTTCCATTACCAAGATATACCTAGTTCTGAGAGTGCACCCAGACAGGGCCGTCCCACGGTGTTGAGGGGCCCTGTTCAAACGAAAGTCAGGGTCCCCCTAACTCTGCATTCCCTTTTTTATATTGTAGCATCTTTTGAGCATATTTCATGGAAAGAAGGAAATTAACATACAAAATGGCTAATGATTTCAAGAAATTTACATATGTACTAAGTACAAGGCAAATTCGGGAAATAGGCGGGTTGCATGCCCACATCTTTGCTCCCGTGCGCGTGACTGCGAGCCATTTCATTTGTGCAATTGCGTTGATTGGAAAGTGTTAGAAAAATAATATTTTTACCCATTTTTCATCCATTATTGCATTTGAAACCGTGTAGTTTGTAATTTCAATTCACGAGAGTAAAAAAATAATGAAAAAAGACATGACTTTTGTTGCTCATATAAAACGGAGGACGCGTTTTTCTACAAGTTTTCAGAACATGAATAATATGATAATGATCTCATTTTACGGTAGAACCACCCAAATAATAATTCAATGAGTTCTCCTAATGAGTGCGGAGACCCGCACTGCCAGTTTAAATATAAGGTTTACGCTGTCAGTGTCGAGTCCCGTACCGACTTTGTAAAACTTATATTTTAACTTGTACTGTGTTCATATTTTCGTAGAGTTCCCAACGAAAAATCAGAACTTTTTAATCTTACTTCGCAACTTTCCTGCAATGGCTAGGAATCCCTTCAGTTTTGTTCTAGTCAGGAAATTACCCCTGACTAAGCGACTAATCCAACACAGCCAATCCATGATTTTTCACGGTGATGTGTCAAAACTGTGGAGAAGAACGTTGTGAAACACATCTTTCAGCCATCTCATATTTCCAAATATCCCTATGTTGCAGCGGAAAACAATTAGTGTTCCAAAGTATTCCAGAACGATTGCGGAGAAGTGTGTTAATAGGTATTATTCGGTGTCATGTCCTGCATGAAGAGTAAACGGTTAACTACGGCAGGTCCGGAAGATTAGCTTACTGTGAACTGCCAAGGAATCAGGGAAAAAATTCTGCGATAATGTTTCCGGAATCTTCTTAATTTTGCTCATTATATCGTCCTAGAACCCGTTAAACTATCTTCTGTTCTATTATTCTGGACCTGCCGTAGTTTACTGTTTAGTCCTTCAATTCACGATTTATCGCTAGTATTTCTTAAGGTTGTTGAAGCGATTTTGGTCTACGCACAGATTTGCATGAAAATCTCCATGCGTGTTCTCATCAGTGATATCTATAGATAAAAGTAAAAATAAATGCATCGTATCGGTTTGGTTTTTAGGCATTCATTGCTCTTGCTCACACACATGAACGGATGCTGTTCAAATAAATGTGGTCCAAGGAAATGTTTTCGCAAAATGTAAAACGTCATTAACATGTGCACCCAATGACCCACGATTACCACTCCAGCCACCTTAAACTGTTGGATTGAGACATCTTAGCGATAATTTTACCGATGTGTTCTACTGATAACATACGATTAAAAATGACTCCTTTGATTGCCAGCTGACGAATGACTTCCAATGACCAATCCTGCAAAGAAATGTTGTATGGATGCATGCTATTCTGAATCCAGTGGCGCTGTCATTGGAAAACTCAATTCCTCGCTCCACAACACATTGGCGGCCCCAAGGAGGGGGGGGCAGCAGTAGGGGCAATTGCCCCCCCCCCCAACAGCCATTTTGCACATAGTTTATTATGAATTTCTGGGACGAGATACACGAACTTCCATACCCCAAGCGCCGCTGGTGCCCTTCCCCCTCCTCCTCCCCCCTCTCCGAACCTCTGGTCTGGAGCCGCCCCTGCGGCACAACAGCCCTCTCCGCGATTCTGAATATGAGTGAGAAGTGAATGGCTCTGGTTCCGAGGCGTTGGCAGGAAAAAGCGTTGAGTCGGCACTCCTTGCCCCATTCGCCAGTAAACCAAAGTCCTCTGTATTGCCATTTTATGACTACCAGGTTAACTGCGCCCAAGATGAATGGAGAGTCTGTTCACCTTGGGCGCAGTTAACCTATTCGTGTTGAGAATGACGTAAACGGCTACAGAGAACTCTGTGGCCCTCTTGCGGTCCCAATCGCAAACATGCATTCGTGGTTGAATACGCCCGAGTGTGGACTGAGGGGCCAGCCGCTGCAACTTTCCGAGGCTTAAGCAGTTTGTGGACCTACCCTTGACGATACATATACAACCAGATTTTGATAACCAGAACCTCGGGTGATAAATGTATGGTGAGTGACAATATCTATTTTAAATCTATAATTATATCTATGAGCGATCGGGATTTGAATGCGATATATCTGGATCCTTCCGCCCCTACCTTGCTGGCATTATAGCTCCATAACTCCTTAGCTTCTACTCCTAATTCAGGTTAAAATTATTACAATACCTCTACTATGAATAAAATATAGTCAAGTCTTCGATAGCTGTGGTTAACTTGGGCATTCCATCAAGTTCCCTCCGACAAGTAAATGTGCCCCGAATGCCGTCGCAAGGGCGAGCATGATAGTGTATAGACAAAACCCATGATCACATCAGTATATTAACGACTTAGATATCCTGCGTATATCCCGTGAAGAAATTTATTCGTGCTTCTACGTGGTTCTGCTGTGGTCACGAATTGTGCGAAGGATAGAGATGAATTAACCCCTCATTGGTCGCGCTATGAGATTTTCTCTCACACCAAATTTAAACTTGTATTCACTTTGTAACTATGAGTTAGAATAAGTTTCCATTCCTTCTACCTGAATTTTTATCTCTTCCTATTGACCGACCTTCTCAAAAAGTATAAATGAGGCGTCCGCAGCTATGTAATGATATGTCTGATACCGCGACTACAGGGTGTGAGACTTTTTCTCATCGCGCGACCACTGAAGTTAATTTCTGACGAAGGTTTTCGCGGCGTTCAGTTTTGCAGTCAGGCAGGTTTCCGGGATTCGTCCGCGTTGTCATTTTGGTGGCCTGAGGACTTCAGCCTGGCCTGAGGACGTCTACAGTATAGTAGGTGAAACGTCGCCACCAAAATGACAACGTGGACGAATCCCGGAAACCTGCCTGACTGCAAAACTGACGTTAATGTTTATTTTATCACTCAGTTGAGTTTCACTTTCGCAACATGTGGGCAAAGTTGATTCATTTCGTGGAGAGTAGATATGTTAATGCAAATTTATGAGTCATGATAATATATGTCCTCATAAATAATCATTTCTTCTTGAGAATGGTAATTTTCTTCATTTATACCCAATGATATAATCGCCAGTAAAATTAGTAATGATTACGTAATTATATCAGCAACTGTGTATATGTGGTAATCATTGTTTCAAATGAACATTAAGAGAAATAAATTAAATCTAAATATAGTGTAATATATTCCCAATAAACGCTCTATGATAGATAATCAATGAGTGTGAGAAAAAGTCTCACATGCGACTGCTCACGTGATAAATAGCTTAGCGACCACTCACGGGTTAAAAACCGTCATTTCGAGTGTCTCTGTCCGTTACTTCATTTAGTTTGTCGATTATGTCACTGCAGTGAGCGAGTAGTTTGACCTCGTCTGTTTCAGAAGTCAAAAAGTATCCTTGTATCATAGTGAATTTTCCATCTCGTGTTGCTTTTCTCTCTTTAGGATAATTCTCTCTCATTATTTTCAGTGATTTCATTTCTTTTAGTCTTTATTCGATACAGATTTTAATAAATTTCTAAATATTTCCTTGGTATTTGTATCGAAGCGTCCAGTCTGTGAATTCCTCAGATTCACCTTCTTTCCGCTCACTTACAACCACCTACTTCACATATGCGCTTTATACTAACCTTTCATTTTCTTCATAAACCCTTTTTATTTTGTAAACCATTCACTTAAACCTGTGAAGTGCATCTATTTCTCGACGCCGTGTTCGAAAACCTGACCTTTTCCTCCTAGTTCCCGAGGATGCTCGCGCAGTGGTCGACCAGTTACTCCTCTTCGCTTTACGCACATCACCCATGACTTTTCCCGCCTTCAACTAAAACTATCCCCGCTTTTCGACTGCTTTTAGAGACTTGAGGGACGGGTAACCTCTTGGAGCTACCCTGTAATCTTTGGAGGTACCTCATTCCAGTGCCTCCAAACGGAACTTTCATCACAAACTCACCGCTCGCCTTAATTTTACGCAAAGCAATCACCATTGGGTTGGGTTGGTTCAAAAGGGTATTCGTGAGAATAAAGCGTAACTATGAGCGAAATAACCTATTTTTCCATTTGAACATGGCCATTTTGAGGCCGCGTACCGTCCCACCCTAGCACCCCTCTTTCAATCTACAGGCCCGCAACCTTGTTGAGGGGTTGGATAAGGCCATATTTTAGACATGAAATTAGTCCGTATCCCTCTACCGGGACTTCCGAAAATCTCGCACTATGGCGTCCAAATATTCACAAATATACGCAAATTTGTTCATTTTCAAACTTTATCACACAAACAAACTAAGTATCTCACGTCTTTCTTTCTTACATTTATTAAATGCGCATTCCTTTCAGTTTCCTTTCCCATTTCTATAATACCCCTCACTTTCATACGTTTTTCACAAAATATTTTCTCCCAGACTGGACCCTACGATTCATTTACCATTTCCTTAATAGTCGTAATGTTGGCCGCTAATGATCCACGTTCTGCTTCAATTGTTAAATAACATCGATAAACGAAGTGTGATAAAAAAATAACGGGAATTCCGTTTTTCTTAAAGAATATTAATTTATTAATCAGTATCAATTTCGTCCGCTTCAATTTAATCCCCCTTTGATATAATTTACTTGTGCAAGCGGATTTTTCCAATCTTGGAAGCACTTCTGGAACTCACTTTTCGGTTTCGAGTTCAGCTCCTTCTGCGATTCTGTATTTGTCTCATCAATGATGGCAAAACGTCGTCCTTGCATGGTTCTCTTCAGCCTCGGGAATAGAAAGAAGTCACAGGGAGCAATGTCCAGCGAATACGGTGGCAGAGGCAAAATAACGGTTTGTTTTTTACAAAAAATCACGAATAAGCAGTCAGATGTGAGCGGGAGCATTATCGTGATGCAATTTCCACGAACTGTTTCGCCACTGGGCCACGAACTGGGCGTTTTCGTCGGATTGCTTCACGCAAACGGCGCATAACTTCCAGGTAGTATTCCAACGCCGCTATACCCCGACCCGGGGTATAGCGACCTTGTAGTATTCTTTATTGACCGTACGACCATGTGGCAGGAACTCGGAATTATTGAAAATCGGAATTATGAAGCCCGCGAAATTTAAAAATTCCCGTTATTTTTTATCACACCTCGTAAGACTCAATTAATTTGCCTATCGCCAGTTAATGGAAACCAATTTTTCCAATCCGACTCGTATAGCCTTGTGCTCGCGCACGTACCTAGATGGTTTTGAAGTGAGAGCGACTGTCGAGGGCTTAACTGGGGAACGAGTTGGTGCGGTGGCTTGGGGGCTGGCTTCCCACAGCGTGGACCCCGGTTCGAATGCTGGCAGTGGTGGAGAGTATTTACTGGCACCCGATCTTTATCTTGGTGGAATGTGGAGGACAACGATAATGTACTACTCCGCCCGTCGGATGTGACGTTAAACGTGGACTAGAGATGAGCACTTATTTAATAAAAATTCTGTAATCGGTATCGATTAACTTTATAGAAATAATCGCAATACTCAAGTGAAAAATATCTCTAGAATGCAAAGGCCTTGAAAGCCTTGAAAGTCGCTTGCCATATGTACTTTGATGTGTACGCACGGACTTATATTTCATTGGAATCTATTGGGGTATAGTGGTAGCGAAATATGGTGGCAGTCGCGCAGAATTTCCCTTGCGATTATTTTAGGGTTACATGGAATAATGGACTGCCTCAGTCTCAATCTCGCCCCAATAAAGACGTATTATTACTATTACTTGGATGGGACCATTTCTCCAACCTTACTTCGAAGGGGGAGTTATAAGGTAGCCTCCGCGTTTGACTTTCTCGGTGCAAGAGGCTTCAAACTTTAGATGCCTGCTACAAAATACTCAATATGTTATTCACATTTTGTAAATAACAATTGTGCCTCTTGAACATTTATTACAGATTAATCCTTTAATCGGTATCGATTGGATAAATGGAAATAATCGTAATACTCTTATTTACTGAAAAATATCTCTAGAATACTAAGCCTGCTTTACACATGGAAGTTACTTCTGAAGCAGTAGCCTTGTAAGTCGCTTGTAGTTAGTACTTCGATGTTTAAGCACGGACTTCTATATAGCATTGGGGTAGATTTTGGTGTAGCGGTAGCGAAACATGATGGCAGTATCACAGAATTCCCCGTACGGGGGATTATTCCTCCAACCTATCTTCGAAGGGGGAATTATAAGGTAGTCTCTGCATTTGTCTTCCTGGCTACAAGAGGCTTCATACCTTAGTTGCCTACTGCAACATGCTCAATATGTTATTCACCTCATGTAAATTACCATTGTGGCTCTTGGTCATATTGTTTTGGTGGGCTTCTCCGATGGGTTTCCAGCACAATTAGCTATTTTTGATGCAGCTTCGTTTAAATTGTGAACATTGTAATTGTCGTATTGTGCGGTCCTGCACCTGCACTCTCGGGGTAAGTGATGCTAGGTTGGCAGCATTGTCACTACCATATCGCTATCATCTCCCCTCCTCTCCTTTGCCTTCCCTTTCCACATGCACTTCCCTTCCCTTCTAGACGTCTCCACACGCAGGTCACTGCCATCAAGATTCGCTATCATTGTAGAGGTCGCCGTAGAAATGGCAACGTTGCATGGAACTGGGGGTGGTTGTGGGAAGATTGAGCCTTCCGAGAAACACTCTTCTTCCAACCAGTGTTATAAACCAAACCGATATGTAATCTACCTGAGTGAGGCAGAGGTGAATTATCAGCAGAAATCTACACGCAATGAACTATAAGTAGTGTAGAATCTATGAGTAGTGAGTAATTTATCCTCAGGCTGATGAAATTCCTACCTGTGTGTGTAGAGACCTTGGAAAGAGCTCCCAACTTGCAGTTTTTATGTAATGAAACTGTGCCCGAATACGCAGCCTCCCTTTTAATATATATGTGTATTTATAGTATTTCTTTCTTGCGCGGTAATTTTTGGCATATTCAGCATTTTTTCTCTTCCGATCTATGTTAGTTTTTTTTCAATTCGGGATCAGCGTAAATTTTCCCCAATTCTTTCATTTTAGCGCGATAATTTCCGTCGTCTTCGGCTTTCTTCCTCTTTCTTTCATCTCCTTGTCCTTCCGCTGAATTATTCAATTGTAAAATCTCACCCATTTCGTCTGTTGTTTCGTTACCCTTTTGATCACTTTCTGCATTTTCTAACATTGCGAATTCAACACAAGTTGCCTTGCCTTCAAGACGTTTGTCCATGTTTCCGTGCCTACAAAAGAATTCCAAATTAATAACATTTCTCAATATAGCAGATCAGGTGCGTAGGTAAAATTTCCGAAAGTAATTCTCATAAACACCCATTTTTTATGAAAAATGGGTGTTTATGAGAATTAATTTACCGGAAAAAAACTTTTTGACAAGTTCAGAACAAAATCTGAAAGAAAATGTCAAGAATTGTTCCCAAAAAAAATTCTCAAAAACAAAGCTCCACCACTAGGACTAAATCCTGGGACTTTCGGTACGTGGGACGACGATTCTAACCACTACGTCATCTTAGTCTGTGAAAGAGTAAGCGTTCTCATGAGTTTACATTCGGCATTCTAAGCGGGGCCCCGGAAAGAAGAATCCGACGGTACGTGACGCGAGTTTGCTCTTTTTCCCCCATGGCAAAAGTGCCCAACGGGCCAAAAGAAGATTACACTTCAAAAATAGTTAATTGGATACATAAATTTCTAAATCTTTGATATGGTTAGATATGGTTAGAGCGACATCCAGCATCCCACAAGGAAGTGTGATCGGCACCTTCTAATTCAATATTTATACAAATTACGTAATTTCTTTAGTTTGAGTGAAATTAGAATATTTTCAGATGATGTGGTCATCTACCCAGCGTCGTAGCAGGTCATGAACGCCCCTGGCATGATTTGAATTTTGCGCCCCCAAGACTTATTTTCTAGGAAGAGAAGCAACACATTAACTTTGAAAAGGTAACTTAAGGTATGTAAACATTTGAGCATAAAATTAGTTCTTACTTACTATAATGTAGGAAGGAAACAATACAAGACGATTTTGTTCATTTAGGCATTATAAAATCTCTTAAAAGTTTTCTTTGGTCGGCGTGTGCCGGATAGTGGAAGAACGGCCAATGATTTTGTGTTAAGTTAGGGGCACCTATCGTAATCAAGTGCAATTTTTTAAAAATGTGAGTTTGCATCATGTTTTAATTTTGTTTGCCTGTGCCCCAGCGCGCTGCAGTGACCCGCAGGCTGTGGGTCTGCAAAGTTGGCGGATACAGAAAAAACTCAAGGGGGGGCGCAAGTTATCGCGACGCGACGATTGTAGCTTTCAAACGGACTGCCTGGCAGCGACTCTGCTTCCCTTATATATGTAGCTCGGTTGTTTCGAGAACATTCAGTGCCAGAATGTTCGCTTCCAGACTTTTAAGGAGTATGAACAAATACAAACAGTAGAATATTCGCGACTTTTCTCGTAGGTTAGCTATCTATGTGCCAAACAGAAACGAATAAAATACGATGACGCGGACGCGTGCTACATAAGAAAGTACAACTACTCGATAACTCAACTCAGAGTCGACTGACGGAAGACGTGAACGAAAAGCGTTCGGGCTGACTGGCGGGGGCGGCAATGCGGGCGGCCCCGCAAGGGGGGGGGCGCCCCTGCGCCCCCCATATGTATCCGCCACTGGCCCCCCCTGAGGGTTGCGCCCCTGGCAGCCGCCCGCCTGGCCAGCCCCTAGCTACGACGCTGCATCTACCGAAAAATTGGCGAAGATGTGGACTTAAACTACTATCATCTTACCTAAAAAACGTTAACTTGTGGTGTCAGGAGTGGGGCTTTATTTAAATCTTAGTTAGTGAATGCACTGCAGTACAATTCCTGCAGAAGTTCTACACTGAGGGTGGGGTAAATATAGTTGTCAGATGAAGTCCATTATCTTGGAAATACCTTAACGTCAGACCTTTTGTGGGGAGCACTCATACTAAACATATACAGCACAGCCTTAAACTTTGATTTATCAAGCGTATAGTAGGAGGGTCCTCGGATGAAAAGGTGAAAGAGAGGTACTTCTTTACTCTGGTTAAGCCACACCTTGATTACGCCACGTGCCTTTAAGGCCCTAGACAGAAATATTTGCAGTTGTAACTCGATAATATGAAGTCAGCGGGACCGAAAAATCGGCACTTCGCATTGTCGAGTTTTGTAACATCGAACCTTTTAAAGAAATCGCCGAAAAATAGTTATTTTCCCCCTCCTAACTTTTGTAGTCTTGGGCAACGTTTTAAAACATTTGTGGTCAAAACTAGTGAAATTATTATTTAAAAAATGCCTTTATATCATAAAATGTATGCCGTAAAGAATCGTTAAATAATTATCACATCGGAGTTTCGCTATGAAAACGATTTAAGTCGGTGAGTAAGAATTAAAATTCAAAATCTCAGCGTATTCCGCTCATTGTGAAGAATCCGAGTTCTGCCAAATCACAACTTCTGAGACTCA
Organism: Pyrrhosoma nymphula; assembly: GCA_963573305.1. Taxonomy (NCBI): domain Eukaryota; kingdom Metazoa; phylum Arthropoda; class Insecta; order Odonata; family Coenagrionidae; genus Pyrrhosoma; species Pyrrhosoma nymphula. The sequence continues at coordinate 62,721,930 of OY754330.1, read as the reverse complement.
AATCAAGGTAGCTGACGCACACTTGTACGATAACAGCTCCTGAGAATCCTTAAGAGACCCGCAGGCAGTTGGCAAATCCGAACTACCCTCGCCCCGCTGTGTGCGAGAGGTAGAGAGACACACTCTTCCCTCTCCCCTTTCCATGCGGTGGAAAGGGAAGAAGGGGAAGGGGCGCGCACCGCCCTTGCGCCGATCCTTCAGTGGGTGGGCGAGTGACCGTATTCCAAATTGCGGAAACCACTGTTTTCCTGAGGCCAACCACGCGAACCTTTTTCTGAAGGATACCCCTTCCCTTCAGTAATCACTGGGAACATAATGCTCGACTCCTCTACTGTGCACAAAATCGAATGCAACACGCCGCTAGAACCCGCTTGCAAGAAATTTTCTCCCATAAGTAGTCCCTTCAGTAACTTTAGGATTGAAATAACGGTTATAGTTATTCTTTTCACAAAATCCTATTCAGCTTGCCACCAAGAAACTGCAATTTCAAGTTGTACTCAACAATGCGTACGCACATCGTACAACTGCCTGAGGCACCGACTACAGTGGTATTTACGGATTCCGGAGGTGAAAAGTAATCACATTTTGTGATACCTACCTTTTCGTTTGGATGTCTCTCATTGAATCTGGATGTATTTCTTGCAAGTTTGCAAGCAAATATCTTTCATTTGATAATTATTTCACCTCTCCCATACACTTTAAAACCTATCCTTAGTATTTCTCCAATAACAAGAAAATTTTATTTTTAATAGCGCTTAAGTCAGTTAATGATTAATGTGCTCATAAGTACTTAATTTTAAGTGTTTTACTTGTCTTTAGTGTAAAGTGCAAAACATTCCTTTTTCAAGTGTAAGGTGTTTTGTTTCCCAAGCGAAATAGGGGCAGATAACAGTTTTTGAATGTTAGCAGTGCATTATAATTTTCAAAGAACATTTCTATACTTTTTTAAATAAATTGCATAGTGGAATTAACTTTTCGATAAACTGGTGTATTATCTCTCTAATTTCACCTTCATATACTTAGACCGCTATTGAATTAGTGGTCGTGAATACAGTGTGTTAAGTCAACTTTTCAACATTTTCCGAGGACTAATGTAAAATAATGTAGACCGTAGCAATTCTATGAAAGTGGGTTGCAGGCAAATAAGGTTATCTTAGAGTAGTGACTCGAGTAATTCGCTTGAGCACAAGTGGGTGACGGGTATGGGAGAATGAAGAAAGGCGTAAACAGACAAATAATTTGATGAATGTTTCTTCTTTTCCATTTTGGCGTTCCCTGTACCATATACAGGCATCAACAGATCGCGGATAGAATTGGCGGAGAGGAGTTAACAAACCCAAAGTTAATGATGTTAAATAAATCCTCAATTGGCATTGTGCAAGTATACTGGTATAGTTTTGAATAAATGTAAGATGTGCCTTTGACGTAAGATTCACATACGTGCGCAGGCGCAGGAACGCACGTGCTCATACCCTCATACAAATTTTCCAAACTTCGCCCTCCCCTCCCCCCAAGATTGCTCCCTGGATCCTCCCCTGATAACAGCATTCATTTCATCTAAGTATTCTACCAGTTGATTGGTAGGTTCTTGGACAGTCCCCACCCTGCATCCCAAATGAACATAGTCACTTTTCCCTCCTAGTGATGTCCCGCCATTAGATCCCTCTTAAAATCCGCAAATCTTCTAGGTATTTTAAAAAGTTTTACTGAAGGTATTTATTCAAGATGGAAGAGTTACTTTTTAAATGCCATAGTATTCATAAATGTTTACATCGTATTTTATTTTCAGTATTTTAGATTAATTAATTTTAATTAAACGCAGAGAAAATAAATGTATTCACGGTAGATTCTCCGTTGCTCAAATAATATGTCAACTTTATTAGTAAATGCAAAGGAAACAATTTTCCCCCACAGTCAAAGATGAGATACATTCCATAAACATTTCCTGACGAACGGTTCAAGTCATACTTTACTATTAATTAGTATTTACTTTCGCTCCTATCACAATCAATTACTTCTTGAAGTCTTGGGTCATTTATCGTATTTAATTTTGTAATTATATAGGGCGCCGACAAAAAGACGTTCATACCTCCCGGACGCGACCTTTCAGTGTGACTTGCTTCCTTTCATTGATATTATGCCATCCCTTGGCCATTAAGTCGCAAATATGTTGTATTGTATCTAGGTCCGGTGAATTTGGTGGCCACGGTAACACTATAATGTGCGAATGCTCCTCGAAAAATCTCATGAGTTTCGCGTACTGTGGATGGGACAGTTGTCTTGCACAGATATAATTTCTTCGCAATCTGATACTGCTTCGTTTATGTATGGAAGCGATGAAAATTCGAAGGATTTGGACGTAATCCTCCGACGTGGTGCTCTAAACAGCGGTCCTGGAGCTGCAGCAATAATTGTTCCCCAAAAACGTAGACATATATGTTCAGATCTATTTTTCCTTTTTGGGAATGTTTGGGATTTAATACTTTTGGGTGATACTTAACTGAAAAACAAAAGGAATATTATTTTTGTTTCTAAATAGGGTGATTTTCTCAAAGTAATATCAATTACTAAAGTTATATTTGTTATGACCGGGCCCCCATCCGCGTGGCGGGGAACCCGAGAGCAAAAGATTTTACGTGGGTTCTTGCCCTTGGTATCGGGAGACGAATAATCACACACAAATATTTAAAGTCTTTTACTCAAAGTTTATTTTATTTAAAAGCACAAAATAATCAATTCAATTAACAAATATCAAGTGAGGAATTTGTGCGTCTAGAGTAGCCAAACGTTAACATATTACCAATGTCTCGGGAAGGAGAGGAGCTGCTGGTGATGGCACGGATGGATAGCGAGGCGCTTCGGCAGCACGGGCCATACGGCCCGCGCTTCGACTCCTACTGACGGCTACATTGTGACCGTACCGTCAGTAAATGGTTGCAGAGTAACCAATAGCCGATCACTGTCCGATGAGAGCCTAGTCTGACTGCCTGCCTGACGAGTGTCGGGTGTATTCTCCCATAGCTTCTCCACCGTGCCATTATATAGGAAAGGTGAAACTAGGATGTTTTCGACAAAATGGCAAGTGTGGGAGGGGAAGAAGAAGAGGAAGGTTAGCCGTTCTCGAAAGTGAAAGGTACAGTTCCAGAGTTATAGTTTGACTTAGCTGGGTATTCTGAGACGTCACACAACAACACATTTATGCATACTTTGGGAAATGGAATTATTCCATTTCCGGATCACTACATATTTATCTAGAATTGCATGTTCTCCATTGCTAAGCATGTCCATTACCAACACTTCTATTGTTTTATCATCAATAAAAGTTACGATATTCCTAAATGATTGGTCCATATCTAGGTACGAATAAGTGAAATTTAACCTCGCCATTTTAATTGGTTCGGTTTACTGCTGGCTTTCTTGCCGGCCTGCAATTTCTCATACCGTCTTCATGGAGGTTGTTTCTCACTATGCGGGTGCTGCAATTTAAGTTTTAAATCCTTTTTAACACAGCCAGTAGTAACATTATTTTTGGTAGGATAATAACTAATGATTCGTGGTGCTATCGTCTCATATCCCTCCCTGTAGCATTTTATACAGTAATATCCTGTTTCTATTCAGATCCCTCAATATCTGAGCGACAGTTGAACCTGACTCAACTATCGCATCGATTTATCCTCTCTCTCCTGGACTTATTGGAATGTTGTGAATATCCGTGAAGTCCTCGCATAGAAAATAAAGTGTCTTCAAAAATAAATTCATTCAAATACGCATCCCATCTAACCTACCGGTCAACTACCGACGACGAAATCCGACATACTACGGTTGATCAGTTCATGAGAATAAAATTAGGGAACTAGACTGCCGAACGGACAGATTTAAAATATCATTTTTCCCGCGAACGATGGGACCACAACAGCTGCCAATGAGACTTTTAACTAGGTTTTTTCGATAGATAGTGCAGTTCTTAGTAGTATTAGTATTCCTATTATGTCCTTATCTGCTTCCTAGTATTTACAGCACGTCGTCCATGTCTTCAGCATAACTCTTGAATCTCTATCCGTTTAAGTAGTTGCAAAATACATAAATACTAACGGTCCCTCTAACATTGGTAGCATATCTATAGTGTAGTGCATGCTTATGTTTCTTATGTCATTTTTCACATAATCCATATTCAAGATGCCCAAGGTGTATTCCCTGTTACTGTACATGCTCTGTGAGTATATCCTAGAAAATTATTGGCCTTAACTTTGGAAAATAATGCTTAACTGATCACTTTGCCACCTCCTCCTGCTTATTTTCAGGATCACTTCACCGCAGATCAGTGGTAGAAAACTAGAGTGGATGGTAAGAGGAAGCTTAAACTTTCTGCTGTTCCAACAATGTTTTCTCACAAGAAGGCTCCTGTTCCTCGACAAGCTCCTAAAAAGAGGCGTTGCAGTACTTCTGTGAGCCCTAAGAAAAAAATTCTGGCTACCTTTGGAGTGCTGCATGACCACTGTTACTCCAAAGAGTTTGTGGAACGAGGCACTCCCACTCTGGTGGTAGATAAGGAAATACCTGTGAATGGGGTCACAGGTTGTTTTCCATCAACTACTCCTGTAAGAGATGACCAAAGGTCCCAGGTTAATGAAGAGTCATTACCACCCTGCAATGATGCTGAGATCATCCAATCATCTTCCGACGAGGATGATAACATCAATTTCGATGGAGTCAATTTTGAGGTTTCACCCCAGAAATTGGAGTTCAATGAGAGGTGCACTAAGGCATGTGAAGTCAATGCCGTTGAGGTGTCTCGACTCAGGTCACTGGTGGCAACTCAGCAGAGACAACTCATAGCATTTAAAAGGAAGCTGAAGAATTGGCGGGACAGCCTTTGCTACTACAAAAAAAAGGTTAACGATAAATCTAGTGCCAAGAAGGGCTTCAATAGCCAGATGCCCTCTCATAAGAAGTCGACCAAGATGTGGGATGATGATGCCCTGAATGTAGCCTTCCGTTTGAGATTTGCCTGTGGGAGCAAAGGCTATGAGGAAATTCTGAAGCTGGGCTACACCTTGCCTTCCCTAAGGACTTTGAGGAGGAAAATAGAGCATCTAAACTTTCAGCCAGGTGTGCTGACTGATGTCTTTTCGTTGCTGCCAGTGAAAGTACAGTGCTTGGCTGTACAGGAAAGAGAGTGCACATTGGTTTTTGATGAAATGTCCATTTCTCCTTGCTGGGACTTTGACATGAGCACCAAGTCTCTCATTGGTGAAGTCACACTTCCTGGGCACAGTGGCTTAGCAACGAAGGTTATGGTTTTTATGCTCAGTGGCGTAACTAGCAGGTGGAAGCAAGCTGTGGGTTACCACTTCACCGGTGGCAAAGTGGATGTGGCCACTCTCAACCCACTGATCATCTCCATCATCAAGGAGGCAGAGGCAATAGGGCTGAGGGTTTCCACTGTTACGTGTGATATGGGGTCCGCGAATCAGGCTGTGTGGAAATCTTTTGGCATTGTTGTGGGGAAATGCAGCCAAACTGTGAACAGCTGCCCTCATCCCTGTGACGTCTCTAGGTGGCTGTTCTTTATGCCGGATGTTCCTCATTTGTACAAGAACATCCGGTCTGCTTTGATTAGCAATAGTTTCATAACCATTGCTGAGGATGTTAAGAACAGCCCTGGTCTTCCCACAGATAAAGTTTGTACTAGACATTTAGATGTGCTTTTGAAGCATCAACATGCCTGTCAGCTTAAACTAGCATACAAGCTAGATGACTCTGATATCGACCTTGGACATTTTGATAAAATGAAGGTGAGGATAGCCAGGAATGTCTTTAGACACAGAGTGAATACAGGATTGATCTACCTGGCTAAGTTTGAAGGGCATGATGGTGGGATGGAGACCACAGGTTGGTTCATCGCCCTAGTGGACTGATGGTTCCAGTTAATGACATCGAGGTCTTCAAATCTTGCCCTCAGCTTGACAAATGAAGCTGCGTACAATGATGCAATATCCTTCCTGAAGGTATGCATCATTATATTTCAGGCATGTTAGTTTGGCAGGAAGGGGATATGGAAGCCATGCCAAAGTGGGCTGATTTTGGCAATGAAGACTATACTGAGCCTGCAGCATATGTATCTCCATGAAATGTCACGGGCCTTCCTGCTGACTTCGCTCTTCTCCCAGGACTGTCTGGAGAATTACTTCTCTAATCCGCGAAGACGTCACGTTCTTCCCACTGCAGCCATGGTGAAGGTTGACATTAAGCTTGACAGTGTCGGCCAATACCTGAAACAGCTTAAACCGAAGCTACGATGATGATGACAGTCGGCCACTCAGTGACATAGGAGACCTACAGAGGAGAAAGAAGACAGAGAAGGGGACTTCTCTGGAAATTCCAGAAGAGTGGCTGGTGGGGCCCACTGCTCTTACTCTGTCAGAACTAAACGTTCTTTATTGTGTCGGTGGCTACCTTCTATCAAGGGTGAGGGAGAAGGGTAGGGTCTGTGAAGCATGAATTGTCAAAAGCACAAAATCTCAGTTTGGATTTTCCTCACCATGAGCTTATCAAACTGAGGTCATTCTCAGATTCTTGAGGTCATACATATCAGAATCGTGCTTTGACTTGCTGTGTGAATGCGAAGGGTTCTTCCGTAATCTGACAGGGACTGGAGCAATATACCATGTCAGCACGACCACACTGACGAAGGAGTTCATGAGCATCGCTGAGAGACTCGGGACTGTAGCCGCTGAATGTCACGACACACTGCCAAAACTTCTTCAACGGTTTTCTAGATTTCGGCTTAGGCTGTGGGGTGCCGAAATAAGACACAAGAAGAAGCAAGAAAGGAGAATGGAGAGAGGCAGTAAAAGTGTGGCAATGAGAATAGAGATCGCTCGCATAAGATAGAGGTAGGTTGCATTATGTGACCTTCTGAGACACATTATATTTAAGCAAAAAGTATTCCATGTTTGCTCCATTTTCTGATTAAAAGAGATGACTAATAGTTATTTTGAAAACTTTCAGGTGGCCTCAATGTGAAACAAGGAGTTGTCCTGTTCCTTCAATATATTTTTTTGATGTGTGTAAATATTTACATGTATTGTGAGGCTTGACATGACAGCTGGCAACATACAGTTGTCCCAAATCGAGGCTTCATTTCATTGGTAAGTAATAGACAATGATCTGGTTAATTGCATGTGTTTCATGAGATTTCAGTGTTTATCAGAATTTTTTCTCATTACAGGTGATGGCTAACATTACAGTTGATGGTAAGGAGGTAACTTCCATTTCATGGTGTTTTTTTGTAAATATGTATGTCGTTTGCTGCCCAACATTATAGCTGGCCCCAGACAGCTAGTTATGATTTTTCTATCGTATATTTTTTTATGTTTGTAAATATTTACTTGAATTATGAGGCACGACATGACAACCGGCCCCACACAGTTGTCCCAAATTGAGGCTTCATTTCATTGGTAAGTAATAGGCAATGGATACTTGCAGCCACCATCTCCGTCACTATTCCTATTGGTGCCTACATTCTCCTGTCATTCTTCTCTTAATATGATCACTCCTCTAATTCCTTCCTCAATAGTCCATGATTTGACATACTTAATTGTCACTTTTTGTTTGCCCTTCCACCAAAAAGTTAGAGATTGTGCAGCCTCATTTCCAGGGACTGTCATGTCATTGCTAATTAATAATGTTGTCTCAGGACTTTGTGGTTGAACTTAGACTTAACAAAAGAAGGACCCATAAGAATTTTACACGGATAAATGTTTAATGCCACCGTTTTCTATGTTTTACATAGTTAAGCCAATATTTCAGGTTACATAAGGGTAAGTAAATACATGGGCGCCCATACAATATTTTACAGGGGAGGCTAAGACAAAGGTATAATAATGGGGGGTCCGAGGAGTCCTCTCCCAGAAAGTTTATTAAATTTCAGGTCACAGGAGTACATTTTTGGAACATCTAAGGTGAATGGAAATTTTCTACATTTGTTACTAAAATATTAATTTAATCCTGCAAAAACAACACAGAAATTTAATTTTCCCTTCCCTTTTTTATTTTTCCCGGGAGGCTAAGGGGGGGGGGGGCGGCCCCCTCGTATGGGCGCCCATGGAAGGACAAGAGGCGCGATATTTGACCGGAAATACGTTTGTTTACACCGTGCAAACACCCGAGCGAATAGGTATGGGCATTGGCGAAAACACTCGCTTTGAAGGAAATTTTTTCACATCAGTTCGGCAGTGTATCTCTGTTATGTTGTCGCTTCTTACAGTTCCGGAGATATAGCGCGGGGTCTAAAAAATATGCTCGTTGTCGTACTGAAACTCGCCTGATCAGAAAAGTAATCTAAGCCCAGGGTGTAGCCTCCGAGTCTCTAACGGTTCCCAACCAAGTCCTTCCATCAGCTGCGTAACGCTTTCTTTTTGCAGTTTTTAACGAAGCGTGCCGCTTTCCTTTGTATTTTATTTACTACGCGAATTAAATCTCTCGGTGCATTGATTCTGCCGCTCTCTCAATTCCTTTTTCATACACCCCGCTTCTTCTTTTCCACTGATCTCACTCCGTGATACCCACCAGTGACGTAGACAGGGGGGAAGTTCCATGGGGTCCAGACCCCCACCAACAAATTTGGAATTTATTTAAATAAGGGGCAATAAAAGAAAAAGTTACATTTCTTTTTTCAACAAAATGTTGATTTTATTTTTTTATTCTGAACAAATTTTTCGATTAAGTACCTAATTTCTTTGTTATTTTCAAACGGAAAACTATGGTTATTTTATTCCTCTAGAAATTTGCATGGCAAATTTTTTTTTTTAATTTGCTGTTACACTGCAGTCGCACTGAACTCTTTATTGCCTAAACACACAATTTTTCTCCAGAGTTTAAACATTTTTCACCCCTACCCCCTTCCTTTCTCAGGGAAATGCTGCATCCGATTTCCCCATCACTGAACCTAAAATAAGTCCCTTACAAAAGTACTTCATTTATTTTCATCCCATACATTTCCTAATGCACCTCTAGAGCGCTCATCATTGGCCTTAATCAGGGTCGACGTGGCCAGGGCGGGAAGGCGGGGAATCCCACCCGGCCCCGATTTTAACGTAAATAAAATAAGACGTAGTTTTAATGTCGTTTATATATTATTTACAAACCTTTTGCCCTTAACGACCTGAAACGCGTTTTTAACACAAAATGTTTTTCAGAAGGGGGGGGGGGGGGGCACAAAAATCGGGCCCCTCTGGACGTGCGGCGGTTCGAGCCCCTGAGCACCCGAGCCGTCCCTGGCTGTAATGCCTTGACTGGCTGGGTGACTAATGATTGTTTACCTGAGAGTCTGAATGACTTTATCACCTCCCCTCCCACATTTATTCCCATCTCCTTCCCATCCCATGCCTCTGTAACTATTTTTTCCGAGTAAGCATTTAAAAGGATCTAAGATAGTGGGCATCCCTGCATCATTTCCCTTCTTATCGTGGCCTGTTCCAAGTCGTCATCGACTACTCTCAACGTTCGTGCAGACATTCCTAATCAGTCGTCTGTCTTTTCAATCTACCGCTATTCTTCAGCTCTTCATCTGATTTCGTCCTATCCAGTCTATCATTTCTCTCTCGTACTCTAAGAAGCAATTTAAAACATCTTGGACATATTCTAGGCTTCTTTTTATTAACGTCTTATTCGGCGGTGCACATCCCCCCAGGCTCAATGGATCATCTCCTCCATGCACAATATTTTTTCATCCCCACCCCCCAAAATTTTATTAAATCGCGGATTCCCCCTCCCCAATTATTTTTATGACGAATTTTGTGTCATTACCCCCTTTTTTGGGCACCACTGGTCTTATTCTATATTTTCCACCTCTTGAAATCATAAAAACTACATTTTTCTGTTTTCGAAGCCCCTTATAATTTTGTTAATGTGTTCTCTCAAGTGTTTATATATCTACTCGCCTTGGGAAATATGTCATCAAGTAAACAGGCCTTTACGAAGAGCAGTTATTTGCTAAGGACGGATGCAGTGAATGTGGAGCTTCGTAACAATGCTGTGGAGAGAATACTCATAATTTTCCTTTTCACGAATTCCCACGTGCACTTAGCCCAGCTCTTCGCGTCTCCAGTAGTGCCTAGTTTTTTTGGGTGCAGTATGCATAAATGTCCTCTTCTAATCTTTTGTCCCTTCCTCCTTTCTTATGTTATCGTTTCACTTTATTTTCAGATCTTCCATCAAAAGCAGGCGTCCAAGGCTTCGATTCTCCCTATGCGCCGTATATATTGTCCCTTGGGATCCACGTATCGGAAATGGTAATAAAATTACCTACAGCACTGTTGAATTTGCTTGGTAACGAGTGATTTTCGAAAGTAAATGGTAATCGAGTGTAATGTGGTGGCAATTCTTTTAGACCTGGTCCAGGGATGAGAGGAGCAGCAGACTCGTCAGTGGAAGACAAACCGTTGCCAACTGGTGGTGATATTCTGTGAGGCGTCGTTGAAATAGCTCTGGGAAAGAGTGGGCGGTTCAAGCGGGAGTGCATGCCTCCTCAAGCATTGCGGTCATTTACCATTTACCCCCTGCTTGATTCCTGATGGAGCCTCTAGTTGTAATATTTTTAAGACAGCAGAACCTTGGAGAGGAAGGTACAGTAGCCTCTTAACGAAGGCTTGAAGATGCTACACTGTTGATAAAATTATTTAAGTTGGTGGTATGTATTATGATTAGAATTTCATGGTCGAGGAAAAATTGTAACTTTATATGGAATTCTCTCGGCTTTTGTACTGGGTCAGGCTGCCTGAGGATGATGGGAGAGTGGCTCGTCGAAATTTCTGCAATGGGAAACCTGACCCTGAGTCACACCCGACATGACGCCCATTGCATCCCCCTAAAAAGCTAACGGACCTTCGTGAAAGTCAGGCAAAACTCCTTGCTAAGTTAGTGTAATTTTGAGAGGAGAGGACATGAAATTAGTTTATTTTACCGAAGTCTGTATGCACTCAATATCACCTCAGGGTTATTTTTTATATTTTACTTATAGGTTTTATCAGCCCTATTTTCCTTCTATGCATACTTTATTCATGTCGAGTGGAAAAAAATAAAGATTATCTTCTAACTTGTCCACTTTTCGACTGCTATTTTTGGTTAATTGCATTGCGGCTTTCAATTCAATCGCCTTAGAACTGCCAATCACTGTACATGGCTAGAGAGAAGATAGAGAAATGGAAAGGTAAACTTTCAGACGAGTGTAATAATTTAGTAATCCATTTAAATATTTTGAGGTGCAGAGGTGTGTAGGTAAGCCATGATCAGTTAGTTTATTTTAAACTCTTTAGTTGTTACCTCTCATTCTGGGAATTAGTTGACATGAAATTCGAAAATTGTCATGCTAGCTTACATCAGTGATTCGTATTTTATTGGAAATAAAATTAAAGTTAGTTCACTGCGCGATAGTGCATGAGTAGCGGAAGTAGCAAATAAATTATTTAAAAAATTTAATTTGAAATTCTCATCTGTGTCTTATCAAAACTTAGGCAATCGAAATATGCGAGGTACCATTTTAGATGTCTGAATTACTCGAGGGTGTCTCATTGCTACTCGTACTCCGAGTCGTGGGGTAACTGCGCTATGTTAATATTTGGTCATTGCCGTGTTCTCTATTACTCGGGAAATTTCTTCCGGCTTCTTTCTAGCTTATTTATTAAGGGCTTCAGTAGGCTTTCAAAATGATTTCCCATATTATCTATCTGCTGACACTTTAACAATGAAATGTTTTGCATCCCTTTTGCATTGTCTTGGCCTAGTGAGGTCGTGTATTGTATTTTATCCATTTTTATTATCCCGCTGTCGGACTGTTCATCCGTTTGCGACAGGAAACTAACAATATAAATTAATTAAAATTAGGTGTATACAAGACAGTGGACGAATTTTGATTCGCGGAGACTTGACGAATATGCTTGCTATTAAAAATTAAAATAATTCAGCCATAAGGATCCGTTAATGTTTCAAATCATAATTTGAAATTAAAACTGGTGAAAATCTTATATTAAATTATGGAACTAACTTTCATCTTGGTCCTGAAAAAAGATACCTGCTACTTTTCTTCACAAGTGGCCTAAGTCACGGAATTACGAATTGGATGAAGCATAGATATGGATTCTATATCGACATTGTGAAATGTAATAAAGCGTGGTGCGCATCAATGTATAATAATCCATAAAAATGACTGATTTTCGCGTTGTGTACAAACAGATTAAATAAAAAAATATAGAGGAAAAGTTGTTACATTTATTCACGGCTGTGCTGGTGTTTCCGAGGGAGAACCCCGTAATGTGAGAGTGATCTTCAGCTGTCTTTGGCTTTCCGTGTCACGAAGGTAGGAGAGAATTGAAACAAGTTCTCGTTGGTTGTAATGTAACTCTATTCAATCTGTAGGTAGCTAATCATTTTAAAAATACTTCTTAACACTAAGATTATATTTGGATAATCACAAGGGCATAAGAATAGCATACTTCTTTAAAGACCTCAGTAATCGGCCTAAATCGAATGGAATTATGACAGTTTTTTTTGTTTATATTTAAAACTGTCGGAAGCGATTCCGAAAAATGGGTCATTAAATTCGGAAAATCGTATTTCCCGCGTTTGTCATCAGGTGAGCCAAATTTTTATACTGACTTCGCGAAAAGTTAAGGCACTTGCCATCTGTTGGTCAAGTTTTAAACTAGTGGTCCCCGGGAAGTGCTTTTGCGAATTAGTAAATGCAGACGCCATCTATTGATCAAATTTTGAACCAATGTTCTCCCCAAGATTTCCCCCCCCCTGCATTTTTATAATAAATGCATTTCCAGGTTTTAATATTGTGTTCAGTACAACATGGGACGTCCAGAAAACCTTTAATTGTTGACCATTTTTTGTAAAAATGCCGATTTTTTTCCGGGCGCCCGGCCGGCCCGCCGGAAAAAAATCGGCAGATTTACAAAAAATGGTCAACTAATTAAGGTTTTCTGGACGTCTCACGTCGTTCTGAACACATTGTAAAAACCCCAGGAGAAGTTTTTCTATAAATTGCTAATTTAAAAAAAAATCGAGAAATAAAAAAAAATTGCCGGCAAAAGGATTCGAAGTAACAAGCGCTATATTCTCATCTACTGTTCCTGCAACTTATCCCCCCGGCTACCGGGGTTCTTGCTAAAAATGGACTCAAAACCTGTACTTAAATTCAAAAATTGGGGACTTCGTCATTTTACTGAAAATTTTGGTCGATGCAGGCCAAGATGCCGTCCGAGGGTTTCAAAGCAGGGCAACCCCTTGGCAATTCTTCTCTCTCTGTGAGGGAGGCTCTGGACTTAGAATAATTTTGTGCTCTGGCGATTTCGCGAATCGTTTGCTTTGCAATGACAGCCAGATGAGAGGTTCTTCTTTCTGAAGAGACACCGATCTCGTGTCCGAACGCGTGGATCGTTCAATGGCTGCCAAGGCGGGTGTACTGGCCGCGAAGGAGAGCCATTTAACTGATTTAACCACGAGACGTAAGGAGCATTAATAAGGAGGGAGCCATACCACGGTGAAGGTTGAGAATCATTTCTTTTATTTCTGAACCAAACTTGGCGAGATACAGCCTCCGACCAAGGATTAAGGGCAGCATTATTAATCGCAAAACTTGGTGGTACACGGTGGTAGTCCCCTTGTTCCTCAGCCCTCAATTTCCTCTCTGCTCGTAGGCCCTACTTTTTCAGGACCTGGTGGCACACGACGGTAGTCCCTTTGTTACTCCGCCCTCAATTTCCTCTCTGCTCGGAGGCCCTGCTTTTTCAGCAACGAGTGGCACCGTCGCAGAACTTGGTGGCACAAGCCAAATTTTACCACTCATATTTCCTACGTACTGACCATCTGCAGAATAATAGGCTTTTACTGGTGGTAGTTCAAAGATATATTTTGGGCCGTTACTGGAAATTTTTAATATGAATCAAGTGAAATTAATTTCCAAAATCAATCTTTGAATGAATGTAAAGTTCAAGAGAATGCACAGTGAGACCAAGGAATGTACTTAATTTTATGAAATAAATTTGTCAATTACCCTTTGAAACGGGAATCTTAAATTTAAAGGAAATTACCAAATTACCAATGTTGAAATTGCAAAAATCTAGATATCTGCATTGTTTTTGCCCTTCACCATTCTTAACAAAATATGGAAAACTACATTACCCAGGGGTAAATGAAAATGTACAGAATATTTATTTTGAGTTCATTTTTAATGGTTGAAGAGAACATTTATACATTGATTTCGGAGTCCCAGTAGGATCCAGGTTAGTTCTTCACAATTGAATATATTTTTACTTCATATTCTGAGATATCCAAGATTTGGGTAAGCCAGTTGCCCAAATGCGATGCCCTCCAGCACCAGTGAGCAGCTTCTGTCCATAAATCACAGGAATCACTCTTGGTGATTCTAGTCTTCAATTTGTTTGGATTCCAGTCTTCTCAGACTTGCACCATTTTTCCTTTTCCCAAAAGAGATTTGGGTAAATCTGATGAAAAATCAAATGAAAATGCATTTGTTAGTGTCAAGAAATTAATATCATTTTAACTAGGAATTTATGGGATGACAATTATCCAATTTCCCTCAGTTAATATAATAAACTTAATTATGAACAGCTTCTGAACAGAACGCTTTGAGTACACATGAAGAACAGTTCCTGAACAGCTGCTGACAGATCAGGCCAATAAGTTCACCCAAACATCCACCGATGCTGCTACACAGTTGACATAGAAAAATTTCAAGCAGCCATTCAACAGGGCTTTACAACCTACCAAAATGCCCTCAATGCCCTCAACATAGAACAAACAAAATGAGTACAAATTCAATGATAAACCTAAGATAATGAATCTATATACCTGCATACTGACAACTACCCACAAGGTGGAAGATATGGCAACTACAAGAAACAATAAGAGAAGATCCAGGCAGGAAAAACCCAATAATGATGTGCCATTGGCTTTTGGTGGTTGGGGAAAGGAGGATTAAGGAAAGAAATGAAGGGGGAGAATAATTTTGCTGGATAAGTCAATTAATACATAATAGCGAACATAATGTAATAAAAATGGTAATGACATCAGCAGAGGCAAAGTCAACCATGGAAAAGGCTGGGAGAGAAAGTTAAGCATAAAATAGATTTTAATACGTTCAGGCAGAAGTTAGGCAACTGATTCAAAACTTAATGCAACTTGTTAAGAGAAGATATAGATTCTGATCATAATCTAGGGCATATTTATGAAATATGATGTTAGATTCAAAATTCAGAGTAAAAATAAAGTGGGACAAGGTAGCTTTAATCTTAACCATATGGATTAAAATTCCTTCAGCAGGCACTGCCAGCCAGATTTAAAAAATGGGTAGCAACATGAAATTATAATATGTAGGAGCGAAGATTTTAGGAGGACTGGAAGGAGACATTAGAAGGAGAATTGAGCTAGCAAATAAGGCATTAAACAATGGGAAAATATAAATAATTGGTACCTTGAGTTACAATGTGAAGAAAAGATAATGAAAGAATATAACATGAAGTGGGGACAAAACCAGGGGAATTTTTTTAAAAAACAGGGCGAACTAGACAGTAGACAGTCCACAGTCGAAACTCTGCCAGCTATACAAACACCGCCATTACACTACCCGAGTGGCCGAGCCCAAACGTATCGTTTGATAATTTATTATTTAAACAAAAGGACAAACCTTATTTAACAAAGATATGATAATTTATTATTTGTAGACTTTCCCCTGCTCCATGCTTAATTAATTTTTTTATATGTCTAAATATTTCGGGGGGGGGGGTCCGGACCCCCCAGACCCCCCCCCCTCGCTACACCACTGGCTGGAAGAGATTAGGAGGAGGCAGAGCAAGTGGTTTTAACAGGCAATGAGGGGATAGGGGGTGCTTAAGGCCAGAACACCTTGGCAAGCCATGAAACCCTTTTACAATTAGTTTAACCATTACCTACAGCAACTGAAATTTACTAAAATCATCATGCTAATATATGTTTAGGCCACATGGATGCATTAGCCACAATTTCTGAAACTATATATAGTTCAGAGAATCCACTCACCACTCAAGAAATGTAGTCAATAAGCCTTTTGGAACCTGAAGCAAAGAAAAACTATTGCTGCAAATGTCAAAACATCATACTTGGAAAGGAGCAAAGAAATAGGGAAAATCTTTCCACAAAAAATGCAAGAACCATTAATACAAGAAACCAATGTGGAATTTGTTTTTGCAAAGAAAGATTTTTCTGCACACCTTGTTCCTCAATGCATTGGGTGCTTCAACTTTACAGCTATTGGAGTATCTCATTACTTTAGGCCACATAATACAGCTGTAGAACAGATAAAGTTCATTTTTATAAAATTAATCGATTTTGTAAAAGGTTTTACCGAAAATTTTACCGTGAGCAACAGACATAAGGATATCTCTATCAACATTATCACTCGACTCCGGAACGACACGAGAAAGACAATCAGCTACATTATTGGCAGTTCCCCGTACATGATGGATGGTGAACTTATAAGAAGAGAGTTTAAGAACCATTCTACCCAACTTTCCCAGCTGTTTGGGATGTGAAAACAACCAAGACAATGATCCATTATCAGTACGCAAATGAAAAGGTTTTACTTGAAGGTACACATTGAATTTCTCGACACCCCAGCATATAGCCATACATTCCAGCTCGTAAGTCGAAAACTTTCTTTCATGATCCAATAATGCTTTACTAGCGAATGCCACAGGTATGAAATCACAGTTTACTTTATGGTTTAACACCGCAGCTAATGCGAGGCTACTAGCATCAACAAATAAGTGAAATTCATCCTCAAAACGAGGGAAAGACAGCACCGGGGCTTAATCAAAGCTTGCTTTAACTGAATAAAAGCTTCATTCTCTGCCGCTGACCAGTGAAAGGGAACATTCTTACGTTTAATGCGATTTAAAGGAATAGAAATTTCAGAATACCTTGGAATGAACTTGGAACAGAAACCACATAACCCCAGAAATCTCTCCACCTCCTTCAAATTCCTTGGAACCGGAAATTTTTTGATTGGCTTAACTCTATCAGGATCAACTTGAAGTTTTCCATTGCATATCAAGTGGCCCAGGAAAGTGAGAGACGAAGTGCCAAGTTTAACCTTCTCCTCACATACAGTAAGTCCAGCCAAACGAAGTCTCTTAAGGACAGCATCGACGTGATTAATATGATCCCTGGAATTTTTTTAATAGACACACGATTCATCAATGGACGGATACACACATGAATACTTTAGATCTCCCAGTACCTCGTTAATTAAGCGAGTGAAGACTTTGGGAGAATTGGCAAACCCGAATGGCAATCGAGTATATAGATATATCCCGAACGGAGTGACAAATACAGTATATTTCTTCGAATTTTCAGACAAAGGAATTTTGTGAAAAGCAGAATTAAGATCAAGTATAGATAAGCATTTTGCGTCAGCTAAATACTGAAAGGCATGTTCCACTGACGGAGTGGGATAAGTATTTTAACTTACTTATTAAGCTTACGATAATCCACGACTAACCTCTCCGTACCGTCCTTCTTGGGAATTAAAAAGGCTGGAGAAGACCAATTTGAGTGAGAATTTTCAATAATTCCCTTGTCGAACTTTTAATGACCTGTGCATTAACAGGAGATAAAGAGAACGGATCGGTTACAGTCAGTTAATTCTATTTCGTAAGTCATATGCGATGTGGTTCCCAAATCGTGGGTCATGACATCGGGATATTGCGCCAGCAAATATTTTAACTCACTTATCAAATTATCCGAAGATGTCAATCCATTTTCAATGAGCAAAGAATTCCCGCAAGAATCTGTCGACCGACTGCTGCTTGGCACTTCGGGATGCGCAATTGTCAATTGAATGACCGATAAAATTTAACTTTGTAGCGGGAGAAGTTTCAAAAGAAACTTCTTTCGGATGAACAATCATATTGGATTTTCGAATAAAATCAAGGCCTAGAAGAATTGGAAATGGAATATTGGCTACATAAATTGTATGGTGCCACGAAAATTTGTCAATTTGAACCTTAAGTTGGATCGACATCTTTAATACGGCTGACCAGAAACTGTTAATAGTTCGATAGAATCGGAAGACTTTTGAGATTTGCCACCGCGAATTTTAAAGAGTCTTGAAGAACTTTTCGTCGCAAATAGAAACGGAACAACCCGTATCAATGAGGGCATTGCAAGAAACAGACTGCAGTTTTATTGGAAGAAGGGGCAAATTACTAT
Source organism: Pyrrhosoma nymphula (assembly GCA_963573305.1). Classification (NCBI taxonomy): domain Eukaryota; kingdom Metazoa; phylum Arthropoda; class Insecta; order Odonata; family Coenagrionidae; genus Pyrrhosoma; species Pyrrhosoma nymphula. The sequence continues at coordinate 62,703,657 of OY754330.1, read as the reverse complement.
TACCATTTTGACGTACGCTCATCAAACTCACGACTGGTTGGCGTGTTTCACGGGCTTTCTTCCGACATTTCCTTGCATGATGCCCACTTTTACGACAATAAGAACAAATTATTTGCCTTGCGACAACTGAAGAGACATCAGGAGAAATACTGTGAAATGTGCTGGCGTACTCGGCATAATCCATTAATTGCTTTGACGCCTGGGTTATGACAGCGTCTAGCTCATCAAAGGTAGTGGGGTGGTGAGCCAACATTATAGCGGATTTGGTGAGAGGATTTAACCCTTGACTAATTAAACGAACTGTTTTGTGAACTCCAACGCCAACACTTGAATCGCGTTACGAACAGAACATACGAAATCATTAGGAGTTTCACGGGGGAACTGAAATCTCTTTACTTTAGTCGCAACCAGACGGTAAAACTCTCGATCACTTACAATTCTTCCCCAAATTCGTTTGGTAATTTCGGCCCACGAAAGATTCTGATTCAACATAGAGAGCCAAAACTGATGAGAACTAGCTGGCAGCTTGGTGATGACTAAATACAACAACGTAGACAAAGGAACTAGCGAAAGAGAGAATTTCTGTCAGTTTCAACATGAAATTATACTAATTTTCTGTATTGGAAACCTCGAATGGTGGAAAATCAGCGATCAGCTGCTTCACTATGACCAGACCTTCGGACAGCGGCAGAACTGGTTGCATTGGGACTGGTGGTGCGACATGGGTTGGGTTCTGCTCGTTCACCTGGCTTCGGGGAACCACGTTGGGTGTGGATTCCGCCGAAACACCAGAATTTTCAAGTGCAATCCCAGATCCCCCATTAGATCTAGCACGCCTGTCCTCTGTCGTGGTCAAGTAAGCCCATGCGTACTGATCGACTGAATCACCGGGCATACTGGCGATAACTCCACTCAAATTGCCAGAAGAAAAACTAAAATACTTCGTCACGCACAGAATTTACACACTAAACTCAGACACGATTCACACGGACCTATTCTAGGGCCTCAAACTGGAAACCAGGAACAAGAAATAAATTACGAAAAACACCTTTCCTATTTAAGTTGCCGTTCAGCGGCAGGTACAAACCTCCGTGAAGGAAGAAAATGAAAATACAAGAAAATAATGACGATCACAGATCCTCATACAACACTCACCAACTGCGTTGGAAAGACAGCCAATGAACAACCACGCTCTGCTACCACTTTTAAGAGCTATCGGGAGAAGGGAGTAGATTTTCTCGCCGATAACACTCGTAAAAAACAAACTCTTTCCAAGCTCGGGTGAGACAAATGAGGAAATCGAATGGAACACAAGTATTATCAATCAATAACTTAACTATAAATATGTTTCACACATAGAACCAACCAAGTTACAAACTATTTACCCATAGGTCGAGTGCCAGGAGACCGTAATGAGAGCTTCCAGTCTGAAAATAATTATCTAAAGTATGTAAGTACGAAAGGTTGAGCTTCTCTCTTAAGCACAAAATGACAAAGTCAGCAGGCTCACACAACGGTGTTACCCGTTCGCAGTTTCGCCAACATTAGAGGGTGAGCTTAGAGATGAGTCACCTGAGGGGGTCTGTCGACAAGTACGAGGTGGAATGGGTAAGCCCAGGAGATTGGCGATTGGGTAGCCTTGGAGGGGAAGAAATAGTGGGATGGGTGATAGAAAGGGTGGCAGTTTTAAAGCTCTGTTTTAGGAAAGTGCGGTCAACCTTGCGCATCTAGCCATGGCTGGCCTTTTTTTACATGGGATAGATAGGGACTAAACATGTTTTCACGAGATAAAAATTAATTAACTATATTTCATCGAATTTAAGCCATGATAACTTGTGAATGATTAAATTGCCTATAATACTACACCATTTTCATATCAAGTTTATCCTCCAAAATGCGGGAGTCGGCCTGTATAATACGAGCCCAGCAGACGCCTAAAAACGGCAGCAGACGACGTGGTCTGCAATATGAGAGGAAAGTCGCGATATTTTCCCCGCTCCTAAAGTGACTTCTCGTTGATAACTGGCGGAGTTCACAATAAAATCGTTAACAATTTGATTTTCATCCTTATTCCACAAGCTTGGTTGAGTACAATCAGATATGAAATTGCTATGAACAGATTTTAATAATACAAAAAATATACTGAGAACACGTCACCATACTACTTTCCCCATTGTAATCTGTTCAATTGTATACCAAATGTGTAATGTTAAAATAAGCCAGGAATGTGGCAATGTCTGAGAAACTTGCGATCACCCATAATTACCCTCGAATCAAGCAACTTATTTCATAACAATAATGATAGTGAGAAAATTAAAATCTTTCTCAGAAAAGCTGGGCTACAGCATACGGTGATGGTCAAACCTAGAAGAATATTTTCCTTGCAGTTGCCCTTGAGTACATAGAAACATGCTTTCCACAGGAGGAGGCCGGTAAGGCAGGTGGCAAGATAGGCACATTCATAAAAGCAATCAATGAAAGGTTGAATTAAAGGGCAAGCTCTCTATCAAGTGAAGATTTTTTCCATTCAGGGGGAGTGCAAATCGTGATGCCACAGCCGCCACAGCGTTAAGAAGAATACTAAACGAAAGGAAATCAAGGGTTGAGACTCATGTGCCACTGTGTGAAATGAAGATATTAAGAATCCTTGAACTATGTTCCATATTTTCTGTTATAAAAAATACAAGATGTAAGGATAAAAGTAAACACATATTTATATCTTATTTCACCAATTTTTTTCATTTCTGAGATGACACGGTTTCTTTCAAGTAATGACCTCTTTGCCAAAATATCATGTTTTTAAAATGTGATTTACGATACATGGAAACTTCATGACAAAAATGTGTGTTGTATACGTACATGCTGGCCTATATAAACATATGTACAGCTTATCATACGAAGATACTCCACAGTTCCTTATTTCAGTGGACTGCTCCTTGTGACGATAATCAGTCATCTCTGGCCATGGGCACTCACAGGTTCTCAATATTAATTTTAGCCATGACATCAATGGCTATGGTATTGCCCCAGTAGCAGCGTTGGTCTCCGCAACGTTGCAGCGACGTAGCAAACGTCGTGCTAAGGTTGCGGTCACAATGTGACGTCGCAGGAACGTTGCAGGCACGTCACATTGTGACCGTCAACTCGCGACCAACATGCAACCAATTATCAACTTTGGTCGGTCCAACAATTTATAACCACGAATTTATTATTATTTCGTTAATTCTTGGCCATATCTAAATACTGATGCATTAAATACACACCAAAGGCATTATACTGTCAATAATTATAGATTTTTTAAATATGCGATGGCACAAAATTCTTCAATTTCGTAATTAATAATTACATCGTTTGACGCATAATATTAATGTATTTTTACATCTAGATACAACTACAGGGTTTTAGCCACTCATGGTTTTAGCCTACACCGATACATATTTCTGCAGTACCATAAAGCATGGGCTACCGAGAGATTTTAAATAAGAAATATGGCTTTACCCGTTGTTTTTTCTGTGTCTTTGATATGAAGCTAGTTGACCATGTGTCCTAGTCGTAAAGCCTACGTTATCTTTACATTAAGGTTGTGAATTACTATATAGAATATGACATTAATATACAGTAGTATGCCGCCGACAAGGAAACATATCGTCTAAATCCTTAGCTTTGCCATTAATACGTATGTATCGGCGACATTATCTCAATATCACCGGAAAAGTTTTATAAACCTACTTATTACAACCGTTGCGCAACAAAATCGATCTTATTTTTCGATCGTGTGAAATCTAAATCGATCTCAATCAAATAAATGACCACCACTTCTTCTGCCACGCGTTCCGAAATTAATCATATACAACCTATACATTTAAGTTTTGCGTTAAAACGCCATGTGGCACGTGTGTTTTGAGATATCGGTATAACTTTCGCGGTTGTTCGCGGTGTTCAGGAAGAATTGTCTACATAGTAAAAACAAATTATGTTAATTCTTTCCTCCCTCAGCGAACGGAACGCAGGCATTGAATACTGAGGGCCATTAACCCTTTCGCGCCGGTGAACTTTTCTCGGAAATATCTTTAGTATCCTTTAGGCTTCATGGGAGACTCAGCTCATCTCTGTTAGGAGGCATTTTGAAGGGAAGATCTTCTCCGGCGTACCGACCGCACTCTTCCTTCTCTTCGGTCGGCAACTAGTCTCGACCCTCCGTCTCATGAGCACACCCTCTCACAGCATGGGGTTGCGGTCATTTTTTGTATGCGCAGTGGTTTTTTTTAAACAATCATTCATTGCAAATGTCTGAAATGAATTCTCCGTGTTTATTTGATCATTTTAAAATTTTAAATGAATTTATAGATGTTATATTAACGATTTTAGGATATTAATCGGAAAATAATGGTTAAAAGAAAGCTGAAGACAACTCCGTTAATATAAGAGCTAAAATTTCGCTTAAAATTTGAGAGCACATTGCAAAACACAAGTAGTTCATTTCAATGGTTAATGTTTTCGTTTTGCCAATGAATATTTATTTAGAAAATCCACTGCACATACAATTAGTGACGGCTGACACATGCTGAGAGAATGACCGCTAAAGGGATCGAGGGTCGAGCGAACTCTGTTGTACCCAAGGGTTGCCTTGGACGCAACGGACGCAACCACCCTTCGGGAGGGAGGGGGAGGGGGGAGAGGGAAGGGTGGGAAGAAAGGCGCTCCAATGTTTTCCAGATGTTGACAACAAAGCGAGAAGAATCCACGCGCTGGTTTCGAGGAAAAACCTTTCAAGGAATTTTCCAAAGCTTTCCTTGCTGAAGGGATGCGAGTTCATGTGATTAGTTGCGTTTGGAGAACAATAAGCCGAACATCTTTTTGCCTTTATGAAGCCTCTGCGACATTCCATTGGAAGTACATAATTATATTATAGTGGATCCCAACAGATAGTATTCACAAGATAAGCTCTGTGCGGAACAGAACGAGCACGTCGAGACCATCGAGAAATTGAAGAATAGCAGAAGTCAACAGTAAGTATTCTATAAAATTGTATACACTCTTAAGCCGTGTTCACACGATTAATGTTCTCACGCGAGTACATGCATGCACACATTCTTGAACATATTCAGCGAATTAGAACGGGCTATTTCAAGGCCACGCGTCGACGCGCGCATTTACGCAATTTTGCGTGTTTACACGATACATTTTTCATGGTGAATGTGTTCACGCATCTACCCGCGCAGGTACATGCATCGTTTAAACACGGCTTTATATTTAGACGTAATTTGATAACTCACATCAGTGAATGTTAAGGCTGTAATGTTAATGAAATGTTTTATCATTTCACAGGTGCTGTCAGGTGTACAAAATGGGCAGATGTTAGTTTGAAGGAAGTGGAAATAATAATTATGGAGTGGCTTAAACATGCCAAGTCTAGGGTGGAGAGGAGGAGGAACAAAGATTAACCATGTATAAAATTAAAATAAAGTTTATTTTGGGAAACACTGTTTATATGCCTTTATATTGAATAATAATAAATATGGAGGGCTTTATAATATGAGCATCATCTGCAGAAAACGAAGGGCATCTTATGAAGATGGAAGTGTACCAATTACATTTGCCATTTAAATCTGAGTGCTTGTAGTGGAACATATTATTGGTGTTTCAAAATAAAAAAAAACGGATGCTAATATTTTTCAGTCTCTTAAATATTTTTCCCTCTCAAGTTTCATATCTTATTTGTTTTAAATGCGTGAAATTAATTTGAGTTGCGTCTGTCGTAAGCGCATTCCCAACGGTTAATATTATAATTTTGTACGTGTCTCATTTATTCTCGAGGGGTCCGATCCGCTAATTTAACTTTTAATCCATTTGAAGCAAAGGGCATTAAAACTTTTAGGACATTGTCACATGACGCGCGGTCTTCTCTCACATTTATATACGTACGTAATGGAATTGTTATGTACATGCGTAATGTAATATATTACGCGGAATAGTGTGCCACGTCATGTTTGGTGGTCCTTTAATCCGAGTTATTTATCGGAGCAAACCCCTTACGTGAATGCTTGCGTGATTCTCTGCACTCAGAACGGGGATAGAGAAATGAAATTTTTGTCTCGGAGATGTTATAATATGATCTATAGAGGCCGATTTAGACGATTCCTTCTTCCCCCCAAACGTCTAAATATGTATTAATGTTTGATTAGCTTATCGCAATGGAATGTGGTGCTAAAACAAAATATTTTCGGAAGGTCGCAATGCGACGTCACGGGCACGTCGCAATGCAACGTCACGGACACGTCGCAATGCGACGTGCTGTGCGACTGTTTTTACTACTAAAAAAATATAATTTGTCACTATTCAATTTAATGCTATTGAGCAATGGCATGATGTAATTCGTCACAGTATATAACCTCGCATTTACCTAACATTACATTCCCTGCATGGCTAACAACTTTACGACTCGACGCACCAATGCTCGCACCCTTTCCTGATGTACCAGTGTCAGCTGTGTCGCCCGACCTGGGTCGGTTTTTTGTCCCTCCAGCTCTTTAAAGCTCCTTGGACTTGCATCTCTGGGGTCTTCATGCCCCAGTCTTCCTTGTCGCGTTGCGGTAAGGGAGACAAAAGGTCCTTTTTTAAGGACCCCTTGGACGAATGTAAGCTGCCAGTTTCCCTCATTGGAGCCGTCGGCGCTTGTTCGGCGGGAGGTCCTCGGGGTCTCCCGTGCCAGCTCGCGGTCGAAGATAATTGTCCCAGGATGATGTTGTCTGAGTCGCGATCTTTCGGAGCTCTCCGAAGATGGAGGTGCTGCAATTTTGGAGAAATTCCTTGGTTCGTCGTTGCAGGTACGTGGTGAGCGGTTCCTCGTCGGCCATCTGGTAAAGGAGGTCGTTGTGGACCGTCCACCCGAGCCGTAGCGCGGAGCGGAGGCAGGAACGATCGGCGACTCCTATGGTGTGCTCTGCAGATGCGGGAAGGAGACCGCTCCAGGCAGGTGCCGCGTAGGTGTAGACTGGTCTCAGGAGCGATTTCCAGAGATGAACTCTGGTTTTGGTGGGAAGATGCGCGTGGCCTAGGAGGACGTTGATCTCTCGGCGGCGTGAGTACGCATTTCCGGCAACCCGCTGTGCATGCTGGGACATGCTCAGCCGTCGGTCAATGGTGACACCGAGGTAGGTGACGGACGTCTGCCATAGAACTTCTTCATGACCGACTAGGATCTCCCCCGGGTCACTTGGTCTCAGTTTCGATGAAAAGACAATCGTTTGGGTCTTTGATGCGTTGATCGTGAAGCGCCATGTGTGATACCAAGCGACCAACTCGTCGACCGCTCTCTGGAGGTATGTCGCTGCCTGGTGTGCTTGAGAAAAACGCGCGAGCAGGGCCGCGTCGTCAGCGTAGAGTGCTGCCATCGTCTGACTCCCGAAGTCGCAGGGCATGTCGGCCGTGAAGACACTGAAGAGTATTGGAGAAAGAACACTTCCCTGGGGAACTCCTGCCTCGATGATGCGCTGCGAGGATTCCGCCTTTCCCCACACCACGGAGAAGCTGCGGTCCCGGAGCCATGAGTTGATTAAAGTCACCAGCCAGTTCGGGTATCCAAAACTTCGAAGTTTATGGAGCAATCCCTCGTGCCACACCCGGTCGAACGCCTTCGATATGTCAAAGAAGGCGCCGACCGTGGTGTGCTTCCAATTTCTGGCGTCAGCAATGAAGTTCAGTACCCGCACCCGGGCTAATTGGTGCGTTGTGGAGTGTTCCTCCCGGAAACCAAATTGATGGTTCGGGAGTATGTCCAGGGTGGTGGTGACTCGCTTAAGATGCTCTAAAATCAGCTTCTCGAACAGCTTCCCCATGGTGTTGATCAAGGAGATAGGGCGGAAGTTCTCGGGTGTCGTGGGAGACTTTCCTGCCTTCGGAATGCAGATAACCCTCGCTCGCTTCCATGCCCCAGGGAAGTGGCCTATCAGGAGACATGCGTTGAAGATCGCCAACAAGACGTGTGCTAGCGACACTGGTATGTGCCGCAGCGCCTCGTTGGCGATCCCATCGGGTCCAGGTGCTTTCTTTCTCTTCAGTGTCTTCATGGCCCCGCGAAGGGCAGTAGAACTTAACGCAGGCGCCGATTCCTCTAGTCGCCTCGTCTGCTCGCGTTGCGGCCGTTCCAGCCGCACCGGTTCCTGGATGGGGTCAGGAACCCCTGGCAATGCAGATGCAGGTTTGAAGTTCGTTTCCAAGTACGACGCCATGTGGTTTGCCTTTTCCACCGGAGAAAACAATCGACCGTTTGCCGTGCGTAGTGGAGCCTCCTCGGTCCCTGCCCGGCGGAGCGCCCTTGCCATTCGCCAGAGCGAACCGTCCTGCGAAGAAAGAGAAGTTACCTTCTTTTCCCACGACTTCTTCCGAAACTCCGCAATGTCGTCTCGGATTTTATGTTGCGCTGCGTTGACTTGTGTTTTATCCGAGGCGCAGCGAGTGTTCTGGTAGCGCTTCCGAAGTGCATTCTTTTGGCGAATGCTGTTGATGATGTCTGACGGTAGGGCCAGGAAGTTCCATGGGCGAACGGTCTTCCGGGGTATGGTGTCGTCTATGGCAGCGGTGATGGCTTCGGTGACTGCGTCGCATTGCCGGTCGATGTCCTGTGGCGATCTCAGTGACGTTTCCGCGTATGGCTGCAGGTTCTCCGTTACCCGACGGCGGTAGTACTCCCAGTCGGCGCTGTCGTAGTCCAGGACGATTTTTGCAGGAGTGATGAGCGGACGATTTCCGAGCCGGAAGATGACAGGCAGGTGATCGCTGTCTAGTGCTGTGATGACGCTAGCGGTCAGGACGCTCGGCAGCTGGTGGTGAGCAATGTCCAAGATATCTCCGTCTCTCTTCCTGTGGAAGTGCGTTGGGGAAGATGGCGCTGTCACTTGCACTCCTTTTCCGAGCGTCCATCTACGCAGGTGATGTACCAGTGTTGAGAAAGACATATGTATGTAGTCACTTCCGTGGATAAATGTGACTTCAAGAACTATAATCATTAAATGAAAATTCCGTGATAGTTTGAGGAAATACCATAAAATCTTGATAAAAGTTATTTGCCATTAATTAATGCCAGATAACTGTTATTCCATGTTGCCACAGTATGAATATAAATGCAATGTTACCTCGAATAAACAAGATTTTTCCAATTCCCACACATTAGCTTCAGCGTCGTAGCTAGGGGCTGGCCAGGCGGGCGGCTGCCTGAGGCGCAACCCTCAGGGGACGCACTTTGCAAACCCACAGCCTGTGGGACATAAATCGAGGTATTATTATCTCGATTTATGTGGTATCAACCAGTAACTGTCGTTTCAGGGCAGGTTGATTCTTCTTGAATCTCCTTGCCTTACCTAGAGAGGAATAGGTTGTTTCATCTCGTGTTAAATGGTTTCAGCTAGTAACACACTACCTGATCGTTTCACATTGTATAAACTCGTTTCAAATGTGCAAGAATCAACTCGTATTTTGGCGTAATATAGGCGAACGAAGGCAGTAAGTGGAGTAATATCGCGGGGTACATCGTGCACACTACTTCAACAGACAAAGAACCGTACACGAAGCGGCAGGAAGTGGGCGCTTAGAGCACCACTTCCGTACGTTTCGTGCACGCTACTTCAACAGTCAAAGAAGCGTACCTACACTGAACGTTGATTCACTTCCTCAAGCGAATCACCGCTTCGGGACCCTTCGTGACTGGTCGAGGAAGCGGAACATTTTCACCAGGGAGAGACTTGGGCCAGAATAATGACTCCTATGTTAAACTTGTTGAGGGATCATTCGGTAAAATTGTTCATATAGTTGATGTGGGGGATGAACATGTGGAACTTCATGTTGTTCTCAATCCACTTCGCACATTAAATGTCTGTGGCCAAGATAACCTGAAAATTGTAGTTGGTAGAGGAGGGAAGTTTTGTGCACAATTTTCCACTATTAAATGGGTCGCAGTTCACATTCAGGTTGATATAATTGTGAGTGTGTAAGCTCAGTTCCATTTAAACACTTTTGTTTAAATATGTAACTTTGTATGTCTTTTTGAATTTTTAATTATGTATACCTATTTTATTTATTATGCACCAAAATAAAATGCTCTTCTATTGATTAAATTTTGTAGTGCCATTTATTAACTACCTATATATATCTGCCTGTACCTATCTGAACAGTAGAAAACAGTAGAGTTCAGTTGGTTTATAGAAACCAGTACAATTCAGTAGGCTACTGTACCCATAACAGTAGAAAACAGTTGGGATCCAGTAGAGTCCAATAGAGTGCAGTAGAGTTCAGTAGGACTCGGTAGAAAATCTTACTGAAACCAGTAGAAATTTTTAGCAGGGTATTCATTTTGAGTAATGATTAAATCATGATTCCATTACAGGTAACAATAACTGTAATGTGTTTTTCTATAAAGGACTGGAAATAGCAATTTTGCTCATCATAATTGTCAGCCAAATTGCAGAGGAAACCCTATTGGGAATTTCTTGTAAGTCTTATGGAAATCTTATAAGAATTTCTGTAAGACTTATAAGAAATTTTCATAGCATTCTAAGATTTTTAGAATTTTTATAGGACCTGAAAAATTCTTTTAGTACCCAAGCAGCACCCAAGTGCATTATATGTGCATTAAGTGCACGTATGACCACATTGGTCGCTAATCCACATAAATACCGCATTACTAATGCGCATTTGCTATGCACTTTCTATGTAGGTCGCATATGGAAGTCAGGAGATACATCCACCCTGTTAAAAATTCCCCATTGAAAATACCCATTGAATTTCCTTATAGGGAATTGGCACTGGGGACTGCTATTTCCTATAGGGACTGCTATTCCCTATAGGGACTGCTATTCCCTATAGAGACTGTTATTAGTGATAGGGACTGTTATTAGCGATAGGGACTGATATTCCCCAAAGAGACAACAATATTCAAGCAAAGGGCATAGCTATGACACTGACTTCGCTGCTCTCTCAAAATAAAAAAAAGATAATTTGTCATTAATCACTTCGAATGTGCTCTTATGCCATAGCACGATATAGGACATCATATTATACTACATCGTATCTACCTAACATGATGGTACATGTATCGCATGATTACCAAACCTACAACTCTACGAACCTATCCTAAACCCATTACTGAAGTGTTGGCGTTGAGGAAGACGTATATATGTAGTCACTTCCGTGGATAAATGTGACTTCGAGAACTATAATCATAAAATGATAATTCCGTGATAGTTTGAGGAAATACCATAAAATCTTGAAGAAAGTTATTTGCCATTAATTAATGCCACATAACTGTTATCCTATGTTGCCACATAGTATGAATATAAATGCAATATTACTGCGAATAAACAAGATTTTTCCAATTCCCGCACACCCATAGGGAATTAATATTCCCTATTGAAAACCCATAGATTTTCATTTCCTATTGAGCACCCATAGGGACAATATATTCCCCATTGCAATTTAATGGGGAATATCTTTCCCTATAGGTTTTTTCAATGGGGACCAATGGGTAATTTTTAACAGGGCAGCACAGTAGAAATGACTGCAGATATGAAAGAACCCACGGTAAATGAAAGCGAGAGTCTATTGTGGTTTTCTTTTCCGGCCTCATCAATATTCCGGCAGTTTAGAAGAATTTTTGACATATATTAGGGCTGCATATACATTTCCTCTCTTGGGATATTCGACTCTATGACAAAGCTCGTAATGATTTAATTATTTATAGATTCTGGTAGTTACGTGACGACTACGATGAAAGTGTGGTGCAACTTAGGCTGGGTAGTGGGATTTTAATATTCGCGGGATAAGTGCATTATAACTAAGAGAAAAAATTAAAGAGTGGAAAATACTACATTATCTCTCTTTTTATCATCTGTTCTTGCTTTAGCATGCCTCACTCTTTCTCACCTATCCCAATGCAGTGAAATGAGTGAGTACATACGTAATGCACATTCAATGTACCTAAAATACGCAGACAAAAATGTGCATTCACAATGTACATGTAATGTACCTTTAAGGTGTGGACAAAAATGTACTTTCAATGCACATTTTATATGTGCATTTAATGCAGAAATGAATGCACATTAAAAGCACATATAAAGCACTTTGGCGCTACTTGGGTACTTCTTGAATTCTTATAAGATGTCTTATAAGGTATACATGAATGCATTATTTAGTGGATGTAATCCTTTGCAGTCAGATGCCTTTAGCTTTGACACCTGCAAAACCACAGGGATTTCAATTTTTAAATATTAGGTGATTTCTTTTATTTTTTAATACGATAAATAATTTTGTTTTATTTTTGCATGGTACTCTTTACAAATGACCAAATCAAGCTGTACACAAACAAAAAATGTAATTGTATGCGCATATATTTTAATCAAAAGGGGATATATTTACATCACAGAGAATTGTGTATGTTGAGCTTCACTTGACCCACAAATTGCTTCAGAACTAGGCTAGTCTCTCTGAGACTGCCCAAAATGTAGTAAAAATTATGAAATGGTCAAGTATGTACAAGGTCATGCATAGATATGAGAAATCTATTTCCTGAAAAAGACTTAATAATAAGAACATAGTCGGGAGGGACTTAATATCAAAGTAACATTCAGTAAGAAGCAACCATAAAAATGTCAATATTCACTTGAATCAAATCATTTGCATGAAAATATATGTAGTGCTAACATTCAATGTGGTAAGAATGACCATTTGGTCATTTTTACCACATTGAATTTTAGCACTAAATATACCAACTCATTTCCATGCATGGCCTTGTATTTGATCAGCATTAAGTACTTTAGACAGTGCATATTGTGACATGCTTCTTGAATTAACATCTGAAATTGTTTTTTAACATGTTGTAGTTGCTCTCCGTAAACCTGATGATTATGAGTTCTTCCCCCATGTTGGGTATTACAAGTTAAGCTATACACGGATCCAGCAAACTTCAGTGAGGCATCGCTCACATGCTCAAAGGATGGAAGACATCTTGCAATTATTAACTCAGATGCTGAGTACAATGTTTTGGCTAACATGCAACGACAACAGTCAAAAGCTACAACTGTTGCATTTGTTGGATTCCATGATCAAATCAAAGAAGGGGAGTACATCACTATTTTTGGTGGGTAATCATTCATTAATTTTGGATACCAATCTTTAATTTGTATAATGAAGATATTCAACTTGCTATAAATGAGCATGTGAGATTGAGTATTTTAAAAGCATAACATTCTGGGAATATAATTGTGAGGGTAATTAACCAGTGATTTAATAAATATTTTTAACTGATAACCTTTTTAACAATATCAAAAAACTCATCTGACCATTACATGGTTTACCTAATAGATGTCTTCATAATAATAGTTGACATTTTCTAGGCATGACTTAGGGGTTTTCATATATCATTCTTGTAAAGTATCAATATATGTCAGAATGAAACATTTTTTGTTATTGGTTCCTTAACCCTTTTACTGCCAGCCCATTTCGGGTGGGATTTGCGAAGACTGACAAGGTTTTTTTCAGGTTTTTAAAGTTGGGCCGATATATCGGCCCACTGGCAGTAAAAGGGTTAATATTACCCATTATGATCATAATTGGCATTTGGTTATTCAATTGCTTGTCTTTCAACTGATTCTGATAGTACTCAGGAACCTTTATAGGTAATAATGGATATATCATCATGATTTTGCCATTTATTTTTTGTGTACTGTGTTCACATGCTAAGTCAAGTTTTTTCACAAATATGCAGGGGATTCCTTATGTTCTACTGGCTTCATAAAGTGGTATCCAGGTAATCCAAATGGTGGAAAGGAAAACTGTGGAGGCCTCTATAAAGACTCTTTCTTAGTTGATGTAAGCTGTGAAGTCAAGCTTTCTTTCTTCTGTGAATATGATGTCTTGGAGCGATGATTAAAATTGGATTTGGAAACTGCTGCTGCAACAGTAAATTTTAATCGATCAATCAGAAACACAGCACCTAAAGAGGTTTTGCTCTCACTGACTTATGGTGAGTACCATACTCATCTGTTATATGCAGCAGTTCATTTTGGGGATCATCTCCCACTGGTAGTACCCATTTTTAAAAGTCAAAACAGAGCCATAAGCTTAATTTATAATAAATAAAATTCTAAACATTGTGAACAATGTTCTAATATCATGGTATACCGCATGTTTCCTGTTTATTTATATTTGCTGTTTAGCTACATGTTAGGGGTTGTGAATAAACTATGCTACCGGTGATTTTTTTACCCCCCCCCCCCCCGGACATGTAACGTTGTCTCTACAAATGAAATTTTCAATTTAAAAATTGGAGTGGAGAGTGCTGAACATGATGGCGCAGTGTTAAGAAGTAAGCTAATGGGAAGGAAATCAAAGAGTTGATGCTCATGTGAAATTATGTGAGAAGACGATATCAAGAATCCTTGAACTATGCTCCATTTTTTGGTAATAAAAAATATACTTCATTCAAGGACCAAAATCTCTCATATCACCAATTTTTTCCATTTTTGAGATAACATGGGGTCAATTGGATACGATGACCTCTGTGTCAAAATATCTTAGTTTTTAAATTTGATTTGTGAACTTGAGAGCCTTCATGTAAAAAAATCTGCTATTTATGAGCCAGACCGTATAAATATGTACGGCTTATAATACGAAGTAAGTCCACATTTCATAATTTGATAGGTCAACTCATTGAGAAAATTCTAGCCATCTCTTGCCATGGGCACTCTCACGTTCTCTGCACAAGTTTTATTCTTGTCATCCATGGCTATGGTTTTGGGGATATCTCAACCAGCACACAACCATCTGCAGTGCAGTGGACAATCTTTTGGTCTCTCAATGGTGAGCAAGCTAAATCAAACAGGCCATTCCATGACCAGGTATTCCATTACAAAGGCTGCACAGCAATCTAAGAGTCCCTGGAAGTTGGACCTGAAAACGTGTGTTGATGAAATTGCTGAATCTAAAGTTTTCACCCTTCAAGCAACAGTCACAGGTAACAATAACTTAAAAGGTGTTTTCTTGAATGGATTTGAAATTGTATTTTATTTTTCATCATAATTGCCAGGCAAATGTCAAGGAAAGGTGGAATTTATTATAAAAAGTTGAGGGCTATGCAAACCTATCCAATACCATTCTTTAGATAATTTATTTCAAGCAATGATAAAATTATAATTTTCTACAGTTGATCATTTGTAATATGGGTCTATCATACCCCAATGAGGTTCACATTAAAATTTACATCATTGAATAATGCTGGTTTAACATATTTGCATCAAATTTGGTTCAGAAATGCCCTGTTTGCCGTTTCAATCAAATTCACTTCTATTTGAAGTCCCTGCTGAATCTGACATTATACTCACATAGTTTCCTCATTTTTACTACTATGAATTTTTATCACTGAAAATTAATTAAAATTTAAGGGAACTGGTATAATTCAAGAGACCCAAGGCTGATTTTTTAGTAACTAATTATGTTTGACAATTCCTCATAATTTTTTTAAATGTTGCTATTAACTGAACATTATAAAGTTTATCCATCCATATAATTGTTCAGGTGAAAGTCTTATCACAGCAATTGGGATCTTATTTCTAAGTATAACTATGTAAATGGTCAGCATTAAGTAATTGCGCTATATTCTTTGAAACATGCTTCTTGAAACAACATCTGCAATAGGCTTTTATATGTTTTAGCTGCTCCTCGTAAACCTGATGATTATGATTTCTTCCCTGGCATCGGATACTACAAGTTATACTCGGATCCATTAAACTTCTCTGAGGCATCGCTCACATGCTCTAAGGATGGAGGACATCTAGCAATTATTAACTCAGATGCTGAGTACAATGTTTTGGCTAACATGCAGCGACAACAATCAAAAGCCACAACTACTGTGTTTGTTGGTTTCCATGATCAAATCAAGGAAGGGGAGTACATTACAATTTTCGGTGGGTAGTTATTACCTAATTTATTTCAGATATCCTTATGTTTTTACTTTTGACTTGATGTGATGAGTCATTAATGCGGAAATGTAAGATGTTGATTTACCATCTAATCCATCAATATTGAATCTTGACAACCAATTAACTCAAGGCATTGAGTTAATTGATTGGGCATTGAAATAATTACAAATTAACAGTTACTCACTTTTACATATTACTCTAATGGTTTAGGAAATGTAGGTACAAATCATGATTTAATATTTTTTTATGAGGCTTTGATAAAAAAATCACAGCCATAGCTTCCTTCATTCTATATAAAGACCTCCAATCCATTAGTGGAGCCAGTTTGGGTTCTCTTCCAGGTCCAACTCTGTATTTCTGCTAATGATTCAATGTACATTTCATCCATTGTCATCAGGGCTGATGATGATGAATGGAAATGTCGGCAGAAGTGGTATGACCAGGGGGAGAACCCGAACAGCCTTCACTAACGGCATATGCCGGAAAAGCATCAAATCTTTCTTTACCTCCATTCCGGTTTCTGTGGCTAATCATTCTTTCTGGGACCTTTTACATTAAAAAAGAAACACTTAATCTTCAATTGATGTGATACATTGTCTTATTTGGCAAATAAATGCCTTCTCCAGGCATGGGATAGAACTGTTTTTTAATGTGCTCATGTAACTGTATCACTTAAAGATGCCGCATCTTAACTATAAATAATGATACTTAAGAATACAAATTTTGATAAGAGTAAAAAGAAAATAAAATTTGCAAAATTTATGCCTCCTACGATGATTTCGTGTCTATAAAAAAGAAGTACATAATTCCAAAATGTAATTTTTAGCAAAAGAAAATTTTTGCTAATGACAGTTACCATCTTCAAAGCTGCATGCTCTACTCATTAAGAACAAAAGAAAGGTTCACATCTTATGTACAACTTTTCATTACTGAGAAGATACCACTGTTTTTAAGCTTCTTCATGGTAGTTAACTACAAAATGTTCCTGATGAAATATTTGCAGAACCATATTTCAGTAATTTCATAGGAGTTTCGACCGAAATTTCACAGGATAAACATTTCTTAAAATCACCTCCCCAACTACCCAATGCAGTCTTTAGGAGTGGGCTGACTGGGCCCAGACCCAGGGGCCTCGGGGTATTAAGGGGCCTCGAAGTATCAACCCTAGTCAAAAAGTACCCAACTTGATTTTCAGACTTGGAGAAACTTAAGCTCTGATTTTTTATTCTTCTTTTATACTTTGAACTTTGAACCTAATAGGTGCAAAAACAGCTGAGAGCATTTCACAAGCTAGGTACCTCATTTTTTTTAGTCCAAAAAATTTACAACTTTTTTTCTGCGTCAACTCATAGATAGCAAAAATTACTTACAAGCTCAGAGCTAGAAAATAAAGCTGCTAAACATTATCCAATACTCTACGGTCATCTTAATTTGATGCTGTATCTGCATTCTACAAAGGTCATGAAAACATTATTGCAGCTCTGAATGATATATCTGAGGAAGCTACACAAACAAATGACACTAAAATTGAAGCTAAATCAATTTTAGAGCAAATGAAAAACGTTGAAAATATCTTTATGAATATCTCCAGATTTATGATACATGCAAACGATTACAAAAGGAAAATTTAGATTTATGCATCGCATTCAGCCCCTATTTGTCGAGCTTGAGAGAAAATTTTTATTTTACTAGAGAAAGCCAAAGATTTAACCAACATATGCAAAACGGCGACTATATCAAGAAATCCAACGGGAAACATGAGGTTAACTCGCTTTTAGGGTCCAAGAAGTGATACACATTTTTCTGAAAAATAAAATTTAAAAATAATATTTTTTACCCAGTGATCGATTCTCTTTGTTTCAATTTAAATATAAGAAAGGCCGCATACAAAACTGTGAACGATAATTTAAAGTTTTTCACAATACTTCGAGAAATGGACTATGATCAGATGAAAATGTGTATGGTGCAAATGTCATGAGTTTAGGTCAAATAATATTTTTTTTTTTTTTTTTTTTTTTTTTTAACTTTTGCCGACGTTTCGGATTTTTATTCATCCATCTTCAGGGCTATAAATAATGATGCATGATGTTAAATGTTTGACAGTTCTGTTTTGATTACAAAATGGTAAATTTACAGTCATTAACACGTTCAACGCTGCGGACGTCAATTGACGTCCTACGCCATGCTATATTGACTGACTGAGGACGTCAATTGAAGTCTTGCTCCGCTTCTTTTTCAATGGCCTTGGGATATGCTGAGCCATCTCTCAGTGCCTCCCTCTTGCCTTTCAGCCATCAAATAGCACCCGGTCTTTGTAGTCCTTTTTGCCGTTTTGGGATAGCTATCATACGTTTTTTTTTGTAAATTTTTTTTATTTTTCTGATTTTTTTTCTCTTGAAGTGAGCATCCAACATTCTTTTAAGAATAATTACAATTGTATATTCCTTTGTCTTAACTTTATATCATTCTTAATATATATATTCCGATTTTGCATCTTTCTTTGATGATTATTTTGTTCATTATGCGAGGGAAAATTATTAATTTCGAGACACATCTACAATTTTTTCTAATTATTATAGTATTTAAATTTTTTTCTGCGTAGTTATTATAAATATCTAGAAATGTGAGGAAATACCGAAATGTTTACATAATCAACATATTCGTACGTAATGAATGTGATCTGTGCATAAATTTCCAAAAACAAGAGTTCCGTAGACAGTACATCTCATGAATTAACATGGTGAAAATTTCTATGTACCGATTATTTGATTTGTACACTGACGATGCCAATATCCTGAATAAGGAAATTTAAATTGATAATACTTTTTTACGTTAATACTCATCAAAATCATTTCCGAGTGTGAAATACAATGACGAAACTATTTATTTAACCATTGATACGATTTTTGTTGCTAGAGAGCTTAATATTAATGGTAGAATTTTGTTTAAAAGCTGTAAAGGCATTGTAAAACCAAAATAATTCATTTCGATATAAATAAATATTGAGGCTGTAGCAACAATGTTTTTAGCAAAACCATCGCATAAAAAAATAGTTGATCGCGACCGCATGCCGTAATGGGCACCCCAAGTGGAAAAGGGAGGAGATTATCTCCGCCCGATGGCTGAGAAAAAGGTTCAAAACCCCTCTGGCCCCCAACCCAAGTTAGGGATATAGGTACCTGAAAAGATCCTAGCATAGTGAAAGCTCCGTACTGGCAAAGCAAAGAAATTTTCCCCGTCCCCTTCGCGAAAGGGTAAAATATGTATTTCCATTTTTCTACCAAAGATTCCAAAATTCACAATTTTCCCGATTTTCTGCCCTCCGAAGTTTCCACACCCCGTTCTTCTTTGTAACTGTAAATCGGAGGGGGTACCCTAAGGGTAGGGGTAGGGTGCCACTCTTGCCTATCCCAAATCCCAAAACAGCCCGGACAGAAACGGGCTAGCCAGAGAAAGTGTAGATAATGCGCTTCCAAGGGAATACGAAAGGACACAACATATTTTTGTCCTTCCTACGAAGGAACTCCTTATATTTGCTTATCAAAATGTTTTAGAGCATATCATGTAAATAAATAGATACTTTGTTGCATGTGTATATACATTTTTTTTAAACAAAAAAGAAATTGTGTGTATTAGAATGTTAAATTAGGCTAATGAAGAAGGATAAATTACGCTAATATAGTCAGGGTAGAGTGAATACTTGAAATTAAATCTGAGGGTTCTTTGCCATTTTTTTAAACTCGGGTCTAATTTATGTTTTATTTAACTTTATTGTACGTTAATTGTGATGTAATTTATGTATATCTTATGTCACGGTCATCATTATTGTTCATAGAAATGAATTTTAATGTAATTTATGTAACTTTCACTTGCTTTTATTGTGTCTAAAATTTCAAATCTGTGAAATTTGTCTGAAAATTCTACCATATATGTTCTGCAGAATATAAATATGTTCTCTTGTAAAGTAAACATCATTTTCCAAAAAACAGCAAAATTTCAATTTGGTAGAAATTATGCATAACCATACCCAAGCCTTCTCATTTTTGGCAGGCGTTAATTTATGCCTCAAAAATTTTAAATATCGTTTTATGAAAAATGTTATCTCTTAGTAAACATAAATAACTCAATCATATTCATTTACTTATTACATTAGTGAAAATCAAAGCGAAAGTATTAATTACTGATATTTTAAATGTTTCATTGAGAGTTCAATTTAATTTAACTTAAAAAAGAATCCGAAATATGATCTAATAGAAATGAAAGCATGACTTTGGAAGTATGATATAATTCCACGGTAATTTGGGCCGGGGGAATTTGGGTAAGGAATATATTCATTTCCATTTGCTTAGTTTTAATGATTGGGAAAATTAAAAGATTCTTTTCATTACGGATGGCATAAGTTGCAGCGTATCAGGTATCAGTATATTTTTAAATAAATAGTAGTTCTTCGAAACAGTGGTAAGTTTCGGTTGCCGCAGGTTGGGAAGTGGGGTAGGCAAGAGAAAGAAAGTATCGTGCTTGGGATCAACGGGGCAATGGAGAATGAAAGAAAGTTCCTCAGATTTAGGGACAGAGATGTGGAGT
Organism: Pyrrhosoma nymphula; assembly: GCA_963573305.1. Taxonomy (NCBI): domain Eukaryota; kingdom Metazoa; phylum Arthropoda; class Insecta; order Odonata; family Coenagrionidae; genus Pyrrhosoma; species Pyrrhosoma nymphula. The sequence continues at coordinate 62,683,105 of OY754330.1, read as the reverse complement.
GTGTGTTGAGGTCGGTAAAGAAAGACAACAGAACACTATTGATAGTACAGCACGGAGAAAGACAAAGAATAGAGAGGGCTGTTGTACATTTTGTATTATACTATTTCCAAATCCACTGAAAATAGATTTCCTCCACAATTTTCTAAAGAACAAAATTTAAATGCACACATTCGTAATGAATATATCAGACTTTCTACACTATCTCCAATAATGTGCTCCACGTTACGTCCCCGTTTTTCGTTATTTTCAGTCAAGTTTTTCAGATTCAAAACACTTTAAGACTTTTATGTGAAAGTGTGTTTATGACCATGATACAAGGAGTACTGAGATATTAATGCATATGTGAAAGTGATGTGAGAAGAAATGTCACTACAATGAACGATAATCATATTAGTGTATGCGAAGTTTTTCGCATGCAGTAACTTGAACAGCAAACGTTGATAAATTTATTCAGCATGTAGCATATTTTTATAGGTATATTCCCTAAGAAATAACAAGGATTAATCGTTAAGATTTAAAGAAAATAGTTTTTAACCTTGACGAGTAAGAAAATTAAATGCTTGCAGTTTCAAGGGGTTGCAACGCAACCCGCAAAATAATTTTAAAGTTCTATCCTTAATGACCTATCCTTGTATGCCTCTTTCGGATCTCTTACCCTCATTCAATGTTTCATAAATGCTCTCCTATTCTTGAGATTCCTAATATTCCTCCCCTATACAGTCTCTTCCCTTACATTCACCCATGACTTTCACGGTCTATACCTCCTCCTCTCACACCATTCACTCTACAATCTAAATAAATAATAGTTTTAAAAAACTAAAATAACACGCTTTTATAGCTAACCGAAATAAAAAATAGAAAATAATTTTTAAATATGGAGAGTTCATTCTATAGTGATGTAAAGTTCACTGGCTTATTATAATTAAAAAAATTATAATAATTTTAAAATAAGAATTAAGTTACCAACAAAATAATTAATTTGATTGTAAAAAAGCGTGGGGTGCTGAACATCAAATGTAACAAATAGCTCATTGGTAGCAGTTTATAAGAGTTATTATTATGATAATGATTATTATTATAATTATTATTAGCATCAAATTATAGTAAAAAGCACCCCATGCTTTTTTACAATCAAATTAATTATTTTGTTGATAACTTAATTCTTATTTTAAAATTATTATAAATTTTTTAATTATAATAAGCCAGTGAACTTTACATCGCAAGAGAACGAAATCTCCATATTTTAAAATTATTTTCTACTTTTTAGTTTGGCTAGCTATAAAAGTGTGTTTTTTAGTTTTTTTAAAACTATTCATTATTTTTGCTTTTTTTAGTCTTGAAACGAACTTAAATTACATAGTAACTTGAAGACTCGACTTATCGATATATCATATTTTTGACAACAGGTTGATCTATGCATTATTTTGTAATATAATCATTTCATCTAATGCATCACCATTACATGGGACTCGTCCTGTCAACTTTGAGCAATCAAGTTCTTCTATTTGAATACCGTCCAGCGACCTTCCGCGGCTAAGGGCCACATAAGCTTCTCCAGCAGCAAACAGCCGAGAACCTAGATAAACGACTGCATGAACAACCGTACAGCCTTGCATTTTGTGGACGGTCGATGCCTAACTCAGAATTAATGGCAACATTCGTCTTTCAGCGGTACCATAGCTATATTTTGCTGGGAACTGTATCAATATTGGTTTAATTACATGTATACCAACTGAACCGAAATCGATACGGACTGACAGTATGCCTGTATCATATACTTGATCTCATCGAAAATGTGGCCAGATAATCTCCGTGATAAAACCCATATTACCATCAACTAAACCTTTTGCCATGTCAATGTTCAATCTTAACATCACTTTAGCTCCCACAAATATTTTCAATACTTTAGGAAGACCTCCTGTTTTATTGATATCATCAGGTATGACAGAATCCAGGTCTTTATTACCTACGTTTCGTGTAGCAGCAATGAGTTGATCTTGTGATTTTATTGTATGAATAACTGTTCCTTTATTCTCAAAATACTGGAGAACCTTTTCATTATGTTTAGCAACTTGATCAATCGTTGGATAGATTCTTAAAGCTCTCTCAATTGAGAATTCATTGGTAGCATCAATTGAAACTTTTCCAAGAAGTATTTCAAGATGCTTAGACATCAATTCTCCAACTCTTAGGGCGTTAAGCACATCTATAAATGTTGTGTCTCCTTGTTGGCGCATGTTTTGTTTAAGTTCAACCAGCTGGAACTGCCGCCACAGATGTGTATCGGGCTTCATATGTTCTGGTTGTTGAAAAACTTGATGTCCTCGAACAGGTGGTAACTACATTAAATCACCGAATAGTAAAACATTTATGCCTCCAAAACAAGCATTTGGACTTTTCAGCTGTCGCAAACAAGAGTCGATCATGCAAAGCATCTCATAAGGTACCATAGAAATTTCATCTATGAAAAGAAACTTAACATTTTGCCATAATTGACGCATTCCTCTTAGATAGTTACCAGTTAGAAGTGGCATACTGACAATAACTCCATCATGCTGCAACTCCAATGAGAGCAACAACTTTCACTACCGATTTTCCATAACATCAGTTAACTTGGTTTTTCAACAAATTGAATAGAAAAGTTTTCCCGGTGCCTGCTCCACCAGTAACGAAAAATTTTTCTCGTTTTTTGTCTCCATTAAGTTGGTTCTTAATACTCTCAGTAATAAGAACGAATAATTGTCTTTGGTCAATATTCATGGCCTGTTGTGCCCTCTGAAATTGATCATTATTCATTTCTGTATCTGGTAATTCTTCTTCAGCTTCAGGATTTATAATCTCTGGCTCCTCCAAAATTTCAAAGGCATGGACTTGGTTGAATGTGTTTTCAAGCTGTTGATCCTGCTCTCGATGTTGGCACATATGTCTACTCATTTCCTTCAGTTGACTCTCTCGAGCTAAGAAAGCATCTTTTGCATTATTGAAATCTTCCACTAATTCAGTTACCGAACGGTAAGGCATATATTGAACCAGTAAGCTGTAGCAAAAGTTTTCTGGATCTGATGATGCTATAAAGTACGGCACTCTCACAACTGCAGAGATATTCCTCACAACCATTTTGCTATTATCTGACAGCGTAGTGAGTGGACGATGCACATTTGTTTGTTCTTCATAAGCATCATGAGCAACATGCCTTTTTTGGATAGAAAGGTTCGAACAACATTGCAAACTCTGTAAGATTCATATTCAGATAATTGTAGTCAGGATGATGCAATGGACGTTTTTCATATCTTTCAAAGATATTACTGTAATAGCCAGTAGCGTGTCCACTTTTGTCGAATTGTAATACTCTATAACGCTGTTCTGGCTTTCTAGTGTTAAGGAAAATACAACTTCGCGAACTATCCCATAATGGAATATGACATAGTCGATATGCACATGCAGCAGCTGATACTTGTCGTTCATGAAGAATCTTCATACAAATCTTGAACAGCTTACGTGAGATATCGGACTCTTCGCATTGTATTTGTTGTATTGCCTGTGCTATTCCAGAATCTACTCCTTCAGGTTCTGCTTTTGATAGGTACTTAGCAATATAGTACAGTATCACTTCGTTTGACCTGCATGGCTGAATGTCCATGTAACCTGTCCATAGTCTCAATAACTCCGGGAGGTAATTATTTACCCAAGCATCTTCCTTTCGACATTTAAGTAAACAAATTCTTTCTCAATTACGGATAAATTCATCTGAAGAATGAGACAATATTCGAGTCTCATCACACTCTTGCTGCAGAAGATTGAATCAACATCCTAAGGAGGTATTATTTTTTGTGCAAGTTTGTGTATGTCAATGAATTTGACATTTCTTTACAAGCTCATGGAGCTCTGGATCTTCTTCTTCTGTAGGCATTTTACAGCAACAGTTACAATCAAGAAGAAGTTTTCCTCCCTCTGTATCAAACTCTGGATGATTTTCGATCCAAACTACCATATAAAGGTGAGAACTATCACGATTCTGAAATTCAATATGCCACCCACTTGTCTTTCACTTTTCCATTAAAAACTTCATCATTATTTTAAATATATTTCATTAAAGCATTTACTCTAATCATAAAGTGTCGACTCAAAATTATTGGATATTTTTCTATTAGCTGTTGAGTCGCATAAGTATCAAGCATACTCGGGTCTACATCAGGTCTACCATCAGCTATTAACAAAGCCTTTCGTTGATCTAACCAGTTAAAGTCATTTGAGCTAAAGGTTACAAAATATGCTGGAGGTCCTAAACACCTGATTTGAGCTAAAAGCTCATATAAAGCTGATCTCCAATAAGCTGCAGAACCTCTCAAATTCTTCACATAAAGATGGACGTCTTCAACTGCTCCATCTTGATTACAATTTTTTTTCCACATGCTGATATAGTACTTTGTACTCGATAATATTCGAAGAACGATAAAGCATAAAAGAGATAATCGTTACGTTGAAATCTTGTATCACTTCCCAAAATTCTATACTGAAAGTAATCCAATGGTGTTATCTTTGCGGGCCTTTGCTCTTTAAGCCAATTTTTTCAATATGGAAACAAAAAGTACCAAGCAAATTCTTTTGTTTTCAGTTTATGACCCACATTCACGATATTATCAGTTGTATTGGGGGTAATTTCATTAAGGTTCCATGAGACCTGTAATTCATCTTCCACATTAGGTTGCATAACATCAATTGGTGCCATCACTGATGTCTGCAGTGGAATTGTTTGATGTATCGGTTCATGTAGTGAAGCAATTGTTTGGGTCGCTATTCTTTCAATATTCAGTTGTGTATGGGTTTCTGGCTCCACAAAGTCAGATATGTCACAGACTTCAACGTCAATGTAATCGAGTGTAAACTGAACATTTTTGCTGCCTGCTGTACATTTGCAAATCCTTACGAACTCGTCTAAATTATCATATTCAAAATACAAGCTCTTCCTTTGTCTTTTGTCTTGGCACTCTTTGGGCCACACAAATGAGAGTCACTGAAGTAATACTTATTATCATAATGCATTACTCCAAACGATCTACCTTCTGATATTAGTATACCTGCACTATGATCCCTGAAAAGTGCTTCGAAACCTCCCCGAAGTGAATATCCAAAGTTTGCTTGATTTACTTGATCATTCAAGCTTCCAAATATTCTTGGTTCTTCGTCAAAGGTGATCTGGAACCTTTGGTTGAATGTAACCAAGTCGTCTTTGATAATGTCGTGTCCGCGTAAATAACTAATGACACCACGTAATAGGAATGACTCTTTATTGCTTAATACACAAGCTGACTTATTCACGGTGATCCGTTATTCTCTCGCGCCGGCCGGGGGTGCCGTCAGTGCCGAAGCGTCCCTGCAGGTGCGCTGCGGCGAGGGAGCCTGGACTCTCCGGCCTATCCCCAGGAGGCGCACGGGTGCCGAGCGGGAAAGGTTTGACCCACCAAGAGTCGGCCGTATACGGCAGATAACATTGAAATTCCGTACGAGCAAATATACATTGTCTTGAATAGGATAAGCCACAAAATTTCTCTCCATTTGGAACCTTATATTACTGTAGATTTGATCGCGTTATCATATTTAAATTGAGGACATTTGTTGACCAATGTTGAGGTGAAAGAATACAAGTTCTCAGAATGGTTGCCAATACCATCGCACAGCATTGTACACCGGCAAACCCTGATGTAAATATGTCACAATTAGCTTGATGCCATGTAGCACATACAATTCTTGAGAAATTGTTGATTCTAATGTAAGAACTAGCATCCTCTGTAGGTTCGTCATTGGTCTCCAAAGCAATTTCTACCGGTGCTTCTTCTACTCTTATTATATCCTCTTCATTAATTAAAATATTTTTGTCAATAGTGACATCTTTGTAGAAAGGATTGTCTGTTACCAACCAATACAGTCATCATATACTTTTTGCTTACTTATTGAAAACTGTCGCGTTACGTTAATATTCTCCAGATGCTCAGTAATGAAAACAATTCCGGGATTATTTGGGGTTCTTGGTAGCATGTTCGGAAGGTTTTCAGTAACTTCAAAAACATCTTGAGCGAACAATACCACCTGACCTCGGAAACTGCATTGCCCAAATAGCCACTTAACTTGATAATTTTAACAAATGGAATAATGCGTGAAATCAGCCTTTGTTCAGGTTGTGACAAACTTGCAATCACTTCTGAAATAGGACTTGGAAAACAATTTCGTTGCTTGTGTTAATTAGGCAAATAAGGTGCTGTGTTAGTGTTTATAATCCAATTGAAAATCTGATGCAGATAGCATCGTTTAGTGCAAACTTCACAAATCTTATCACAAAACATGTTAATTGCCTGCAGAAAGCCTACCATACTCGCTCTACATGATCTTCTGGATTCCGCACTATGCTGCCGCATTTGCTGTAAGCGAACTGCTCTGTCTTCTTCTGTTTGTGAGACTCGATACTCGGTAATATGCCACCGCATTTGCTGTAAGCGAGCTGCTCTGTCTTCTGCTGATTGTGAGGCTCTATAATTTTTCATATAGCGTCGCCTTTTCCTCTTTTTCTCTCCTAATTCTTCGCATGAGAGTTATGATGTTTTTTCTATTACATTTCATCTTTTTTTCTCCAATCTCCTTTTTTTTGTGTTGTAGTTTCATCTCCCATTATTATTCCCACGAGTAATGGACAATTAAATGGTCAACCCTCCTAGAGGTCCGATAGATACAACAGGGTGAGCCCGGTTCCCTGAGGTTGACGCTAGCGACATGACATTTTTAGTCACCCTCATGCCATTCATCCCTTGGCACGTTTCTCACCTATATGTTGGATTGGGTGAATGGTCGGTTTTCTCAAGTGGAACTTGAGTGCTCTGCAAGAGGCAAAGAGAAATTGCATTAGTGATCGCAAGTAGAAAATGTGATACGGGTTGCGTCATGTTAGGATAAAGAAATATAAAATGAAAACAATTTAATTTGAGTAGATTAACTTAGTAATTAGTGAGTTTAATGACTGATTCATGTGTTGTCATCGAGATTACGTACGTGTGCCAAATTTCAGCTCGATTGGACGTTGGGAAGTGGGTTGGATTTCGATTACAAGATTCTGTTACATATATACAGACCAAGCTAATAAAAAAGTGTGTTAAAATGATTAATCTTGAATAAGCTCTTAGTTCCATTGCAATGGGTTCATTGGTTAAACAGATTCAACATATCAAACTCTGGTACCTTAACTTTTTGCATAGACAGTAGGTATAAAATTCTGAGTTACATATTACGAGGGTGAGGTGAAAATTTCTCGGCCTTACATAGAGATGGCGTTAGTACAAATGAAATTTTGGTTTTGTTATGTTTGTTCACGTTTCTCAACAATGTAATTCAAATTTCAACTTGAGCTGTCACATAGTATTGTTGACACGGCTTTTTGAAGTGGAAGTGTTGTGTGTGGTTTTGGATGGTTTACTTATAAATGGAAATTCATCCAAATTTGGTGAAGGTTTTTTAAGGAGTCTGCTCCTTCATTCTCCACAGTTAAGAAATGGGTGGCAGAATTTAAACGTGGCCGAAATTCTCTTGAAGATGAACCATGTGAAGGACGTCCCAAAACTGTAACCACTAATGAAAACATCGAGAAAGTACACAATATGATATTGGACAATCGCCGATTAAAGGTGTATGAAATAGCGAATGCCATAGGCATATCAGAAGAAAGAGTACGGCACATTTTTCATGAAGAATTAAATATGAAAAAGCTTTGTACATGTTGAGTGTCGCATTTGTTAAATGCTGACCGAAAGAAAGTGCATAAACAAATTTCTCAGCAATGTTTGGACCCTTTTCAAAGAATTGAACTGATTTTGGGGACGGATTTGTTACAGTCAATGAGACGTAGGTCCACCACTGCATGCCAGAAACTAAATAGCCATCAAAGCAGTGGGTGGAAGCCAGCGGACCTGCCCCAAAAAAGGCCAAGTCGATTTTATCTGCCGGAAAGGTGATGGCCAGTGTTTTATGGGATGCAAAAGGGATTCTTCTTATTTATTACCATGCAAATGGTAAAACAATAAATGGCGAATACTATGCAAGTCTTCTGGACCAACTGGATCAGAAAATATGTGAGAAGAGGCCTGGGTTGCAAAAGAAGAAAATCATCTTTCACCAGGACAATGCACCTGCCCACAAAGTTGCTTTGACAATGGGAAAACTGAGGGATTTGAAGTACCAATTACTGGAAAATTCATCCTATTCACCAGATTTCGCACCCTCTGATTTCCACCTATTCCTTGATTTAAAAAAAATTGTGGCTGGAAAACGTTTTGAGTCCAATGAAGATGTTATTGCAGCCGCAGATGATTATTTTTCAGACATACCAGAATCGCACTTCCTTCACGGAGTCTACTCATTTGAAAAACGTTGGACAAAGTGAATTGACATAAAGGGGGACTATGTAGAAAAATAAATGCATATTTGACATAAAAATTACAGTCTTTCATTGCCAGGCCGAGAACTTTTCACCTCACCCTCGTAATTGTCACATCAATTAACCAGCAATTCAAGAAATATTATAGACTGATAATTTTGCTGTCATTTGCCAAAAACAACCTGACCTCCACACTGATTTTATTTGATCTGATTTGATTTTATTATATATTCATCCTAATACATAGTTAACTTTTTTACTGCATGAAGTGTAAACCATTTAAGTGTTGTATAAAAAAGGTGAAAGAAACAAATTTTTACATAATCTGTTTCTTAAAATAACCTAGCATAGTTGGTATTGGATCATTTGATAGCTCTTCCATGATGATTCAGTCCTTATTTTGTTATCATTTACACATATTTCATTGAAAACTAGAAACATAGCAATGAATGTGATGCGATATTTTGCAATTTCATTTGGATGTGCTATTTTTCAAATGTAAACTCAAGTTTTTTTTTTACAATTGCACAGGGGATCCCTTAAGTTCTACTGGCTTCATGAAATGGAATCAAGGTGATCCAAATGGTGGGAAGGAGAACTGTGGAGGCCTTGTTAAAGACTCATATTTTTGTGATGTAGGCTGTGAAGTCAAGCTTTCTTTCTTCTGTGAATATGATTTGTCTTGGAATAAAGATTGAAACAGAATTATGAACTTTGCTGCTAATATTGTAAAATTTAAGCAATACAATCCTTCCATTTACATATGCAGGGCTTGGAGATATTTTGTAATAAGCTAAATAAAAACTTTTTTTTTAATCATTCAAATTCAAAGTACATATTATGAAAAATAATACATTTTCCAGGAAAACTTAAAAACTTCAGTCAAATCTATTCGACACACTAGAATACCAAGACTGGGATCTTAAAGTATGGAACATCAGCATGACTAAGTAACTACAATGAGAGTCCACATAATATGGGATGAGTTATGCTTTTGGTTGATGCGAGAAAGTCAATAACATAAATAAACCCTTCACGGTTTCCTTACATATGCCTTAATTTTGCTAAAATAAGTAATTCTATCAGAGCTACGCATGACATTTGATAAAATAAACTAAGAGAAATCCCACTCCCTTTACGAGCATAAGCACCTACATCTATTAACTCATGTCTTGAACTTCTTTTGTATGTTTAGTGAGAGAGCTGCTTGATTATGCTGAATTTTTTTCACAATTCAAATAATTAAATGATCCATTTAATATATATTTCATGCACAATGTCCTCTCAAAAGACATTGGCTCATAATTTTTAATTCTGAAAATTGTTGATGCTAACATTATCTCACATAAAACTTCAATGAGACCAATATTATCACAATTGTAAAGAATTCTGGAGAGAGGACATGAATCCCTAATACTTGTATATCCATACTGACCTCACCAAATCCACCAAACCATCCACAACAGACCTCACCAAAAATCAAATCCGAGTTTTGTGCAATTTCCTTGCAATGGTTGCATATGATGTGGATTTGCTTTTCTTGAGGGCTTACTATAAGCTAACTCTTCATCAAGCTGCTTCCAAATTCATCATCTCCTACCTGCCAGCTTCATTCTCACTACACACATAAAACAATGTTTGTTTGGTTCATTAAGTTCACGAGTTCCACAGCTGTCTCTTCAGATTTTTCTTATGTAAAACATGAGACCACTGCCAACTTATTTGTAAGATAACTAATATAAAACCCCTGCTGTCAACATGTTGGTAAATAACGCCATCTGCATATTCACAACATTAATTGCATGACTCACTAAAGAAATACACAATAATTAATAAATTTTGGATCACCCGAGTTTAGCATAATTGCAATACCTTACTATATCTCCATTAAGTTGTGTCCACCATGACATTATCCACAGTAAAAAACAACACAAAAGAGTAAGAAAAAAGACTTTGCTGTTCCACAATTTTTTCTTACCCTTTGTGCATCATGAAGGAGTTCCACCATGTTACGCCACCCACCATCGCATTTCACAAAAGAGATATTCATTTAAGGGAAACTCCATTTCAGTGATTATTTATGAGATAATATTGTACTATGGGACCACTCTAATTTTGCTAAATGATCATTTCTTTTACATGTGCCCCTAGCATTGTGTCTCAATCTAACACACAGGGTTATTTGTAAGATTTTCTATGTTAAAAATACTTACTGACTGTCCAACATATGCCTGTATTATATTGTGCTTTATTTGTAACTACATATATACCCTAATTTATTAAGAATGGGAATGTGCACTCTCATGGTACATGAAGAAACAGTGATGCATGTATAATTTATAACAATACCTTTCTACAATTTACAATAAACTGCCTAACAACACAGGTGAAATTGAAAATGTAAAAGAGATCTTGAAGATTCTTGAGTTTGGAAGGAAACTTCTTAATAATAAAAACTATTATTCTTTGACCTAGTTTGACGCACCAGAATAAATGTTGTAAATCAGCACTTTATTTTTATAAATTGCTGCTCTAGAGAGCTCCAGCTGCTGCTACTGGGCCTCAGTACCCTCCCGAATCGACTTTTCCTGAAACAGACCCAATGTTACGGAAGTACGTCCAGGGGCTGCTGGATACGGGGATCCTGGTACAATGGCGCATAAAATGCAGCTTTCGCTGCTTCTTGATCCCCAAATCTAACGGCTCCTGGCGTCTAATCTACGACTTGTCACCCTGGACAAGATTCTTCACCACCCCTAAATTCTCGTTATTGGGACCAGGACGAGCCATCACCGAAATTCCAAGACATGCGCACCTAGCAAAATTGGACCTGAAAGCAGCCTTCTACCAGCTACAAATTGATTGCAGGCACTGGAAGTTCTACGGACTGAGAGTAGGAGACGAGACCTACGCTTTCACAAGGCTACCCATGGGCCACAGTCTAAGCCCAGCCATCCTGCAACGGTGGGCGGAAGATGTGAAGCTGATGGTACAACAGAAATTTCACGTCCACATGATGTGCTACCTGGACAACTGGCTAATATACTCCGAGAATGTCTTGTGTCTACACCATCTGCGACTGGCTAAGAGACAAACTAGGGATACAGATCAACGTCCCGAAGTCGCAGATGGTGTTGACACACAGCCTCAAGTACCTGGGAGTCCGCATAGACACGACAGATCTCTCCATCCAGTTGACACCAGCAGCCAGGCGCAGAGTCTACTCAGTCATCCCTATAATTCCCACATTACAGGCAACAGACATCCCTAAGGCAGCAGGATACCTCGCCTGGGTCGCATATGTGTTGCGATTGCCCATGTTCCTGATCTCGCACATCTTCCGGTGGGACAATTCTTGGTGGCTCATCCTTCAGACATCAGAGATATTCAACCGAAGAGTGACGTATATCCGGGCCACTGAGAAACTCCAAGTATACACAGATGCCACCCCTCATCAAGGTGGAGTGGTAATTCCCCAGTGGAACTTATCGCAGAACTTCACCATTCCTGAGCTATCTTCCATAAACGCCGCAGAGGCATACACAGCCCTGGAAGGACTCCAGCGAACCATGGACCTGCTAGGTGCGCTACAGTTGAAGAACATGGCTATTGAAATTTGCATTGATTCTAAAGTAGCATTGTACGCCCTGACCAAAGGGCAGGGATTATTATCATATTTCATTTAAATAGTGTCCTTGTAACCATGTATATGAATATGTTAATAAAGAATGACCAGTCACATACAGTGACCTGGACCTGGGTGCCCTCCGCCGACAACCTGGCAGACGAGCCCTTTCCTTACCTTAGGCGAGGGCTCGTCTGTCTCCCTGTACCTTAGCCCCAATGTATGTACCGTCGGCCATCTTGGTCGGCAGTGTATATATTGCGGGCGGGTGCAGCCTGCGACAGCTTGTCTGTTTCAGGAAAAGTCGATTTGGGAGGGTACTCAGGCCCAGCAGCAGATTACAATAGCACAATACTAGATCAGGTTACAGCTCTATGATGCAGTTTATGATTTGTTAAGATCTTGCAAGAAATTACAATCATAGCACCTATATTGTAATGATTCTCCGCAAATCTCCCTAATGTAACCTTGGGGCAGTGAGGAAGATTAAATCCTAAGGAATCTATACAACAGACGAGTGAGACTGAGAAAAGAGTGAGACAGAATCTAGTGGCATTACAATAGTTTATATTTTTTCAAAATTGCTTTAATAATAAAGAGTATGAACTGAATATTATGCAAAATGCAATAGAATATGACCTTCATGCTTGAGTAAGTAAAATAAAATAATTTGGCAATGACTGATACAAGTCAAATTATTGGCAATACAGACAAGAGCTAAGGACTGAGATGGCTTTAGGCATTCCCTCCATGGATGAGCATTGTTTTTTTTTGTACCAGTAAGATTCATTGCATAATCCTTAATGAAATATTAGCATGGTTGAGGTGAGCCAGGTTCACAATTTTGGAAGACAAAAAACATTTTGAGACTAAAAGGAATTAAAATGTAGCATATCTTCTTATAACCCCTTAAAACTGCATTAAAAGTGGTTTTAACTGATAATTGATGTGTTTGAATGCCGAATTCAATAATTCAAAATCTACTGCCATCATTCATTCGACTTAAAGCCCAAGGATAAGATCCCATGCACACTCTTTGAGGGACTGTACCAGTTATCCTGGTCTTGCAAAAAATCCTACACTGGGCAAATGGGGAGATCCATATGGTGTAGATCGCGGGAACATGAACAGGCCACGGAGAAGGAACATTTCCGGCTCTCCGCCATCTTGGAACATGTTTGGTTGGAGCCTGGCTACAGATTAGACTTCAAGGAGCCAATATTATTGTGCAACAAGAGAGGCTACTACCCCATATTGAATGGAGAGACCATCAAGATAGAAAAATACCCAAAAATGAGCACAGAGAGCTTATCTCCTATCCCCACAGTGAAGGCAAAGCGTGCCCATTTCGTAGGGCCATGTTGACATCAATGTAAAGCGGGTTGCATAACTTCTGGACTACTCTGGTTTCAGCCATCCTACTTTCTGCCGGAGAAATTGTCACAAAAATGTACATTTTTTAATGATTTCCTTGTCTACCACCAAGGAATGGAAAGGGGGCATAGAAAAGTCACTTCATGGAAAGCACCACACTAAAAGGTTATTTATCGATCGAGACCAAAAGTACTGTAAAGATTACAAACATGTTTTCTCCGCCATTAAAAATTTTCTTTACCTGTTGAAACCTCTGGGTCTTTTTTTCTACCTTTCAGGAGCAGTAGATTATTTTGTTGCAGTGAACAGTCACCCCCAGGTGAAATACGGTTGGCGCACCGGGTCAACTGCCTAGCCCCTGGTATTCCTGGTACTTTTACACGACGCGACTTGTACCACATTGATGCCAATATGGAGATACAAAATTGGCACGCATTAAGTGCAAGATCAGCTCTCTTCACTCTGGTCACCTGAACTACTACAACTGGGAGGACGGGCACAATCTATCCAGTGCCTGGAGGAGAATTGTAAGGGCAAAAGATGCAGGAAACCAGTTCACCCAGCCAATCATGACAACCCAGCGAATGGGACATGAGCATATAAGACAGACCAAGATTTGCGTCATCACTTCTGACCTGAACACGCCAGCAGAATGGCTAGCGAAACTGTTTTCCTAAGAGCATTCATGCATCAGCTAGTTTTCTTTGAGATGTTGTTGCTGTTATATTGTTCCATTGTTAATTTAAAGCATTTTTTTTAATGTCCAGAAACTATCATTGTTAATTAATATTATTTATTTGTGTACATTTATCGTTGATGTTAATTGATGCACAGCAATTTCTTTGCACCGTGTGAATCATTGCATTCATCCTGCCACTCCTAATCACTGTCTACTTCGGCATATTTTTCTGGGGGCTTATATAAACCACAAACCCAATGCTCTTGCTTTATCTCTTTTAGTGTTAACTATTTGATTTTTCCTAATTGGGAATGCACTCAATCCATCATTTTTTGAAATCCATCGTGTATCATATTCTTGTTGGACTGTTTAGCCAAGACTCAACACAAGACCAGACTTCTTTAAATGGGTGACTTAAGATTTTGTCTAAAGAAACTGCTTGACAACTTCTGGAACATTACCCTCATCAACATAATAACGTGTGTCAAAAGTGTCTAAGAGTGGTGGCAAGGCAGGGTGCTCTGTAGTTATTATCCATAGCCATTAATATATTTGCTTCCTCATCAATCACAAATAAAAACTTAAAAATGTTTTTCATGAATGCCCAAACCGGTTCATGGCATCCTCAGTTTACCCTTTATATTGACCCCCGTCTGCCGCATTTCATTGGGAAATTTTGAAGTAAAATGTACCCTCCAAAAGGAGAAGTATCAGGCGTGATGTGATGGAATTTCAGCACAATGACAACAGAAATAGTAATTTTCCACTGTTAAAATAGATTACTGCAAACTAGATTTCGATGTACCACATCATCATCAGGGCATAGACCTCAAGAAGATGTAGTACATTGAAACCTACGTCACATTAAATCTATTTTACTAGTAGAAAATTGCAATTTCTGTCTTCATTAAAAAGTATGCACCTTGGAATTCATTACGACAAAAACACAGTACAAAATTCCACTATTTATTTTGATGCTGTCGACCGGTTTCAACATCTAAAGCATCATTTACAAAACTGTGTTTTTGTCATACTGAATTCTATCTTCAATTTCCACCAAGTATTGCCTCAGTCAATTACTTTGAAAAAGTACCTTGTTCACATATCACTAGTTTATGATGTAATGTAGCATGACTGTAGAGATGGGCCACTCTGAAAATTACCACGGTAATTTTCGTTAATTACCATGGTATTTTTCGTAATTTACCGCGCCCCTTGAAAATTACTGTAATTTTCGGTAATTTTCTAGATATTTCACCCATGTTTCAGAAAATTTTTCATACAGATAAATTCCCAACATGTTCTTTTAAGCTATGTCCACATTTTCTACGTGTTTAATTATAAATTGAGGAATGTTCATCTCATTTTTGGCATATTTTACTTAAATTATAATATTATTGAGTAATTATTAGAAGAATATTCTTCTAGAAAATTTCTCATACTTTGACAAAAGAAAGCCAGATTGCATGTTGCTGCCGTATTTCTTTTTACAATTTTGAAAATTTCTAATAGATTAATGTTGCATTAGGTATGGTTTAAACATCGTATCACCTTCCTTTTGCTATTGGCATTATTATTTAACCATACATTTTCTGTTTAATGCTGAAAACTGAAAAAAACTGGAAAATTACGGTAATTTTTGAAAATTACCGTAATTTACCGTGGTAATTTACCTCAGATGAAAATTAAGGTAATTTTCCCATCTCTAAGCATCAGGATTAGGTAGTGAAATTTCCTCATGTAATCGGTCCACACATCAGTAGTTGCTGCATGCACCCCTTTCTGAAAGGTAGATTTTTCAGGAGTCTAGAATGCCAAATGAACCTGTGTAATAATTGCTTTGCTAGTCGGCAAGTCTGAAGTCTACACAGGCAACTTGATGGTCTGGCTGAGTGCACCCAATGCAGAACTCTTGTGTGTCTCACCTATGGAAGTCCAGACGTGAAAAATTACTAATTAATAGTTATTTCTACTTTCTCAATTTTAGGGATATTAGGAGGTGAAACTAATTGGACCAAATGATTAGTCTCACTTACAGAGTTTTACTGCTTCACCAGCACTTGCTTATGAAGGTCCGACTTGCGTCGTCTACCATCAGCTTCAGCTGCTGTTCGAAGACATGGTCTCCTTGTACTTTCTCGTTGAGAAGGTGGTTCTGTGGTGGCTAGAGTACTAGCTTCCCATCCTGAGGGCCCAGATTTGAATCCTAGCAGCAGAAGAGATTTTTTGGGGAAAATCCCAATTCCAACTTGAGTACTATGCAGAAAGTACTTCAAGCTCAGCACTCCACCCGTCAGATGGGGCATGAGGGATTATTGCAATTAGAAGCATTTATGTTTATAACTGATCCAAGCTGGAAACTCATCAAATAATTTTGATGGGCACACATTTAGCTAGTAAAACATAACACCCATAGCATCAAATAAAGTAAAATAGCAAAGTTCAGCAAATTTAGAACAATGACTATCAACATTAAGAATGCTGGTACATATTTAATATGAAGTACACCCAGCCCTGAATAATGCTGACTCGATTAGTGGTGTTTCGCATTGACCCTGTCTAAAATTTAACAACATTTTGTACCCATTAATGCCTGCGCTTCACATTAAAGCTCTCAAAAACTTTAATGGCATTTTGTAAAAATTCACAATGATTGCTGCACCCAAATTGGAAGGAATTAGAAATTGTAGTAGCCATCTGTGCTTCAATTAGTCTGCAAAGACGGCTTTTCAGTCGACATTCAAAACTTTTTCTTGATTTCCTACGGAAGCCTTAGTTTTCATCACAGATTCCAGATTTCAAGGAATTCTGCTGAAATTAAGATTCTGTGAATTTCCATGGAAGTTCTAATTTTCAGGGATAAGCATAAAATGGTTGAGAAAAATGAAGTAATTCTACCAAATCGACAAACTAACCATTACAGATGATGCTGCAGAAGAAATACTGTTTCTGATAACTCTGTTCTTAGCTCACCATTTGTCATCGTTTGGGTTTAATTAGAGATTAAAGGGCATTAGACATGTAGTACTGGCAGGTAGCACAAGTGCACAACACACTCATATCCTCCCAATCAATAAAAAAGTGACATGTGTGTTACAGTTCATTAAGTTTGCCCTTTTTTGTGTATTTTACAAAATGAAAATATATAAAAAAACACATTTTTTAAACTGGTCTTATTTCAAAATGCACTAAAAAGTAAAAAATAAAAATGCACTAAAAAGTAGAAAATAAATTTTAGATTGAAATTTACAAAGTTAAGAGACCTTCTATTCCAAATTTATGAATATATTAAAGTTGAAAGTGAATATTTGTTTACTTTATCTGTGCAATTCGTCGATGACTATGAGGCAAGAACGTATAATCGTACGTCTAATTGATAATCATGATTATAAGACCAGGGTGCAAAGTAATTTACTAAGTTGAATTTGAGCACCCTGGTCTTATAATCATGATGATCAACTAGATGATCAATTAGACGTACGATCATACGTTCTTGCCTCATAATCATCGACGAATTGCACAGATAAAGTAAACAAATGTTTATTTTCACTTTCAACTTTAATATATTTATAAGTTTGGAATAGAAGGTCTCTTAACTTTGAAAATTTCAATCTAAAATTTATTTTCTACTTTTTATGCATTTTTACTTTTTCGTGAATTTTGAAATAAAACCAGTTTTTAAAAAGTGTTTATTTGTACATTTTTATTTTTTACTTCTTAGTTCAAAATTTGAATTTCTTTATAGCGGTGTACCCCCTCAATGTTTTGCAATGCTTTCAATGTTTTACAATTCAATGCGTAACACTTTATTAATGTTTTCTCTATGTACTTAAATAAAAAAATATGTAATTAAATTAAATCTGACGTGAATAATTCAAAAAAATTGACCAAGATTCTGTCAACAAATTTAAAGATGCATGCAAAATTTGGGAAAGATTGAACAATGGGAAGGGGTTCAAAAATTGGGTAATAGATATGCGATTAAACTCATGAAGCAAGTTGAAATAAGACCAGTAAAAAACCCACAAATTCTGTTTTTGACTTGGAATCTCAAAGCACTCTATCATTAAAATTTATCAATACTAAGGGCTAATATTTTGTGAATTGTCTTTTTGTAAAAAAATCATAAGAATCTAAGATGGTTAAGCCAAGGCCATAACTTATTTGCTACGGAATTGCCCTTTACTCGCCGAGTTTCAAATCCTTCAACATAATCTTGGGAACGTATTAAGTATTATAGCATCATTCCTTATGCAGGTTTATGCTTCAAATAGCACTGTTTAAATTAGTGCTAGAATTTCCTGGAACGAATTAAGAGTGTTAATCAGGGACTGGGTGTATTTATCTAATGCATGGTTTTCCCAACTCTTCCTGTGATGGGACACTTCACAATCTTGAAATTTTTACTGAGCACCTTGTTTATTTTGCAGATATGAAACCATTCCAGGTTTCGGCAGAAAATCTAGCAACTTTCCACAGAACACTTGTGTTCTGCAGATAGTTAATAGGTGCTAAAGGATATTAATGATTCTCTTCATCTAAAATTAGTTACTGAACTAGTAAGTTTGCATCACAAGTGTATCAAATTAAATGAATCTATTTTCATGGTTAGTAAATGTTTACTAAATTTTAATTAATAAATGTATATACATGGACATGTGACATAAAATCACCATTAACTCTCCTCCAGGGCAACATTGCCTCGCACAGCTTTCAGGGACCAATCCACAAATTACTGCTCTCAACAGCTTCCCTCATCATGTAAAAGTTTCATTCAATAACGCCATATTTTCAATGTTCCAACACATTTTTGCAACTGGCATGCACTTAGAAATGGCCCGGTCTTTTCCGACCGGTGTACTTGGTGTCAACTCTGGTCATTTTTCCCTGCCTCCTCCTCCTTTCTTTCTTCTCCAATATCCATGCCCTCGAATTCTTTAAAGGCTTTCCTCTAGCTCTCTTCACTCTTTCTCTGAAAAGAGCAGAAGAAAGAAAGAAACAAATCATTAGAAACTTAAATGCAGTGGAGGATATAATGGACATTTTAAAAATCCATAAACAGGAACGCTCAGGCAAGATTATTTTTAGCCATGATGAAGAGCTAAGAATGAATTAGAAGTTGGCAGAGATTTTGAAAATAGTTTCCTGTGCCACAAATCAAACTGCAAACCTTCTGAGTTAATTGGACTTATGGGAGCTTTAAATTCAAGTCATTGAAGACAGCACAGATTGGAACACATCAGCGTTGTAATCAGCACACTTCAGTGCACACAAACAACACTGAATGGAGTGATGTGCAATGACGAAACATTTGGTAGCTTGCCAGTTGGTAGCATTCTGTAGCTGCATAATAGTCACGACTGAATGCTTTAAGCATAGTCATCAAATTCATTCAAAATAAGTATTTAAAAGTGCAGGCTTTTATGACAGAGTAATTAAAAACGTAACATCATCCATGTTTGATGTCTTTACTGACAATCACCACAAAAACAGCAATCATGGATAGGATTATCAAAGTTCTTTTTGTTGTTTAGGGCACATAAACTCAACTCCTGATCTGTTTGAAGTGCGCTTCCTTGTGTTCAGGGTCTGAAACAAATGGAAGGCAAGTGCAATTCTGTGTTATGAAGTGAACAATGCACTAGAGCAAATGAAAAGCTCCCAATGTTTCTCAACACAAGGCAATATTTTTCATTTGTCCCAAGGTTACCTTAACCACTAAGACATTATCTTCTAGGATGCCAGAGATTAACTCAGAGGACTTGCTTGGTAAGTATCAAATCTTTCTCTAGATGTTACCTTAACCCTTCAAGCGCGGAGGAGATTTAAAGGAATCCCATTTCGTAGGTCGGAGGAGATTTAAATGGAATCGCCGGTTTTCGCATGTGGCTGGTAAATAATTTATAACTTTAAAACCAATCATTGAATTAATTTCAATTTTTTTGTGTGTATAAAATAATGTCTTGTTTATATTATTTTGTGGTAATATTTAAATTATCTAACAATTTTTATGCTATATTCTTTGGTGAAATATTTTTTTTCCTCTTCTACCGCCTACAAAAATCGGATTTCCTTTTTTTTTAACGCAAAGAAACTCTTGCGTATTATTTGCATGTAGGTAGTACTATTTTATAAATACACGATTTAATATAAAGTAATAGGCGTTAAATATATTATAGTTGCACATGCACGAAAGGCCGCCTCTCGGCAAAGCGGGATGCAGGCATTACACATTCGGCGATGATTATACCAGTCATAAAAATGGCCTACCTCAGTAATTCTGCTTGGTGTGGTAGATCTCAAAACAGTCGAAGCAAAGTCCCACGTCACATTTTTCACACCAGTACACACTATCTCTTCTCCTGGAATGTTTTGCGCAGACGACACACCTCCTTTGCGGATGTTGTTTCTTTCCTGAGGGAGGGATCCTTCTGATGAAATGTCTTTCTGTCAAGCGAGGCACTAAACTATCGGCAGAATGCCGGCCGGGCACTCTGACATCATTTTTGGCATATTTCTGAAACAGTTTCTCTACTAGTTGGACGCGAAATGTGAAATGGTCAACGTTTTTATTTGTGTTTTCCCGGTATATTATTAGAGCATTCAGTACAGCCGAATTCAGGAGTCTTCTAAATAGCTTCATGTACCACTTGTTGAGACGCTTTTTTCACTCAAGTAGGTCTGAAGTAACTGATCTTTTAGATCCACCCCACCCATATATTGATTATAATCGGTAACACTCATTGGTTTTATGAGTTCGTTCCCTCTTTTTACGATGGTCTTTGTTTCTATGCCATGGAATTTAGAAATCATGGTGATTACTTTTTTATCTTTCCACCTTACAACTGAAACTGGGCCGCAGTGTTGACCGACTACTTCTCCTTTTTTCAGTTGTTTATCTTTCAACTTTTGAGGGACATTTTTTCTATTGATCCTCAAAGTTCCGACACAGTCAGTACCGTAAGAAACTTTCAACAGTTTTGCTAAATCCGGTGAGTTGTAAAAATTGTCCATCCAAAGTGTTCTGCCTTGATTTAGTAAAGGAAACACAAGATTCAATACTATTGCAGTTGTTTTACCTGAGTTTGCGGTGCAAATTGGTGATCTAAAAACTGTATCTCTCCCGGTGTAGATTAGGAAAGACCATAAGTAACCGTTCGTTGCATCACAGAGCTCGAATGTCTTTATACCAAACTTCGATGATTTCAACGGCAAGTACTGTTTGAAAGACAAGCGACCTTTCCATAAAGTCAAGGACTCATCAATTGAGATATTTCTATTAGGAAGATAGTATTCCTTGAATATTTTATTGAGATGTGAAATGACTGGAAATACTTTTTTCAACTTCGGTGGTCCACGACAACTAAGCGTGTCTTCGTTGTTCGTGAAATGTAAAAATTTACATATGATTTCAAAACGATCTCTTGTAATTACGTCTCCAAACCCAGGTGTGGACAGAACTCTTTTGGTGGAAAAATATGAACGAAGTGATGGCTTCTGTATTATTCCCATCAACATAAATAATCCCAAAACTGTATAAATTTCATCCACCGACACTATTTTCCAAGAGAAAATTCTGGATTTTTTGGAAAGGGATGGCCCACCCATGGTCATGTACTGATCTGCATAACGATTAGTTTCCCTTACGATTGTACTCACAAATTCTTCATCAAAGAAAAGTTCAAAGGCATCTAAAATATCAGTCACCAATGAAGCTTTCCCTTGCGGTCCAGAGCCACCGACTAACTTTTCTCTTTCTCCCTCGTAATTTTTCATGTTCTCCCATAAAAAGCTGTCCTCTGGTTCCTCCTCCGAATGATCGCTATACTCCTTTATCAAATCCAATTCTGAACGGTCTTCGATCACCTCGTCACTATCACTTTCAGAGCTTCCACTCACTTCCGAATCGTATTCCAATAGGAGTTCCTCCTCGATTTCTTCTTCAGGTACCGAAAGTCTTTTTCTGCTTGTCGATGCCATGATGTAAAATAAGGGATATTTTCCAGGTTCAATAAGTTGACACAGTCACAGAAAATAAAAAACTCCGGAGGAGATACCACACTCAAGAAAGGTTTCTTTTAGACTGAAGCATTTGGCGTTTTGAAAAGAATGCTTCCCCTAAGCCGTGAACTCCAACTCTGCCGTGGTCAACATTCTTGGCCACAAAAGCAACTTCATAGGAAAAAATATTATACACAAGCCAAGCAAGATACAGAGATAAGACCCTCATCATTGTTTACGAAGTGTTGATGGAGATGAAAAGCAGACGAAGGCCCAAGATAAGACGGCCTGGTATTGAGAGGGGACGGCTCGGCAGCTGGCCGCTCTTTCTACGACGCAAATGGAGGGTCAAGAGGACATGTGGAAGAGAGAAACAAACCGTTGAAGGACATAGTAAGCTAGTGTGGTCCTCTAAAACTCTGGCACCGACACTCCGTGAGAAGAGAGTCACATAAAATATTTTTTTAGAAATAAGTGTTGAGCAACAAGCGTTCAGAGACCGTGAAAGAAAATTTCGAAATTACCATTTTATTAAAACACTCTCAATAAAACATCAGAAATTAATATATTGTAATAGCTATGATTGTTAAAAAGCCAAATTCTTCTGCTTTCAAATAATACCAAATATATAAGGATCGTGAAATAATATAATGGATTAAAAAATTAAAATATGCAGACGGATGCCGCGACGTAGTGGCTACGTCGCTCGACGGCATGTGAAGTCCGGGGCCGACGTACTCACTACGTCGCTCGTCGTTGAAGGGTTAATCTTTCTGAGCCAATGGGCAAAACATCAGAGGTATGCAAAGCCCAGTTCATTCCTGATCAACTCCTCATATACACAGTATAACCTTTGATGCATAATTTGTTCTGAAATCTTGCTTTTAATCGAAAGCACTTGCATAACAAATTGAAATTCTCACTAAGAAATAAAAGAAACTCAGATGACTTGTTCCACAGCCCTATAAATATACATACATATAAAATGATGCATACAAATTATCAAGAAAAAACATGAAATAAATAACATTTCACATTACTTTTGAAAAGACTTGATATTGGCAAATAAGTAAATGTTTGGAGCAATCTATGTATGTACATAAACATACTATGTAGTACAGTAGTATCAAAACATAGTGGCATTTCCCTGCATGAAGCAAGGGTTGTGGAGAGTAAGGCATACAGGAAAAGGGGATGGCAGAGGAACAGAGGGAGGTGCACATGGCAAGCAAAGCTACCAACATAATTGCATTAAACATTTTCAAAGGCCAGGAAAGTGGCAGCAGACTGCCACATGACAATGTTTATGATCCAAAAAAGCCACAAAATATTTGATATGCTGATTGAAACCCATCAGAGAAGCCCAACAATTAGATTAAGGGCAACACAAAGTGCTTTGTATGTTGTTCTTCTAATGTATAGTTCTGTTTTAAAAAATCATATTGCCACGGTGCCGAAAAATTTCTAAGTCCCGAGTTGATGCCGATGTGACAACACAGCCGCAACACCCCCCTGAGCGGGGGAGCAATAAACTCCGAGCGGAACAACAGCCCTCCTTCCGAACTCACATGCCGAGAGGGAACCTTAGCCGCCTTTTCATATCAACTAACCGCTTTCTGCAGTAAAAAGGCCACGACTTAAAAAAATATATAAAAAAAAGGAAACGTCCTAAACCTTAAAGTGACCATAACACCTCCATATCCAACCACCGTCAACCAGCGTCAGCTGAAAAGACATAAGAAGATGTGCACCCGCACTGTGAAATATGCCTGCCTGCCTTCACAATTCCCCATTTCCTTGTAGCATACACAATTGTTATAGAACAATGCATTGAATAATCACAACTAATAGCATGAAATAAGATAAAAAAGGACGGCAAAAATGCGCCAAAGAATAAATACTAACACTACCCGAGTATTCATTGACGGCTGCATTATGTGCTTTATATTTTATAAATCTATCTTATGCGTCATAGATGTACCTTGTAACTGTACGACTGCGCTTCTTTGATTTTAAATCTTATTTGTCAATGAACAAGGAACGGTATTCACTTCAAATATCTTCGGATTGAAGTAGCTTGATGTTATTTCATTCCAATATTGGAATGCTTAGGAAAACACTATCGATCCACTGAATCATAATTTTCAACCAGTTCTCAATTATTGTTTCGCGGTGGAAGTTAGAATAAATTTCTTTGTTGCAATAAAAATAACCTGATTCCAATAATTTCACTTTTCCAGTCTCTTAAATACCTCTCTCAATCCTTTCAGTTAGCGAGTTTATATTAGCGAGGATCTTGGCATAAAGACAACACCACTTTGGCCCTTCCAATTTTTCCCAGGAGAGCTATAAACATTCTGAACCAAAGGAAGCCCCTTCCATCACCCTCGCTCGAGGAAAGACCCTATTCTTCCAAAAAGTGACAATGGAGGAGGGCAGCGGCTTCTTATTCGACTGAGAGTGAAGAAGCAGAGGTGTGGTCCGTCAAGCTGTTTCTGCTCATTATGTGGATGTGTGGAAGCGGCCCATAGATGGAAATAGATGATCTCTCGTTCACAGCTGCTAGAAAACGTGAAAACGCAAAGCCCATTTCTTTGGTTTACATCCCCACAGCTCGTTTAGTTTTTTATTAGTTTCCTGCTCATATTTATTAGCATTAATAACTATTGATATGTTGATGCCAAATATATAGCATTTAGATATTCTTGGTCTGGAAGTCCTTATCAAAATCTGTTACTTTCAAGACGTCATGATTAATTCTGCACTTTTTACAGGACATTGGTTCAATTTTCTTTACTTTGTCGTAAAATATTTGCTGCTTCCGGAATTAAGTTAGGAAAAAAAGCCACTAGATGCATTTTAGGAAGTGTGAAATAACACGAAGAAAATGCAAAATACCTCGAAATCAGTAAATAAAACAAAATTGCGCCTTTCTCGCGAATTTTACGTGAATTAGCGAAAAAATCGCAAATGTAATGAGTCAAAATCGATTAAAGCCTAGGCCTTCATTGTTTAACGCTGCTGAAGTTCATTCGCGCTTTCTCATTGTTATCCAAAGGCCAATAACTTGCTTTTTCATGCACATATCGCATTTGCATAATATATATCGTGCATTGAACTATATTGTAATCCCCATCCCTTCCTTAGGTATAGCAAAAGAAAAATGTACTAAGATTTTAAGTTTCACACAAACAACACCTCAGACACTAATTTTATAATCTACCCTGATGCACTACTTTTTGAATATGTTTAAGGACCGGTTGTGGTGAGCTCTGCTCACCGGAACGGTGCCATATCTTAGCACCTTCGGCGCTCCCATTCTGCCCTTGACATGATATCTCCACCGGAATTCGCCGTTAAATTAACCACGGACTCTCTCTTCGATTCCCATTCATCAACAAAAATAACACGGCCACGGAACAGCGGAAATAATAGCTCACGCACCCGGATCGTGTCGATGCCGAGCAGTAATTGCAGTGACTCACCGTAATGCAGTAGACAGCGTCTTTGAATATGTTGCAGGAAAACCTGTCCGTTTCACATGGACGCAAACGATCCACGCTCCGCACTACGTGCATGGACTACTAAAAATTAAATTACTAGGCAAAAGTGGTTTTAATTAATTTTAAAAGAATATTTGTAATGCGGAGATGTCGTTCTCTTCATATAAAACAATAAAGTGCACCAATCAAATATTTTGGCGGTGATGAAATGAGAAGATGACCGTTTCACCATTCTCCTATTTGTTCTTCACTCTTTTGACCGTAGAAGCTAAACGTTTAAATTTTCAACACTTATCAATGAATGCATTTTGTAGTCAAATAAACAAGGAGCAAAACAATATATTACACGACTCTATGGAACTCCGGTGGAATTTCATGGAAATTCTTAAAGTTCAGGGTTCTACCTTTATTGCGCCGATAATAAGTTCCATTGGCAGTAATGGAAGCTTTCACATGAACGTGGACCGTACGCACGCGGTGCAGCCATCCGTGTGGCCCCTCTGTGCCTCGGTCCATCCGTACGCGTACGAGTCACAGAGACAGGTTGGTGCATACACATGAACGTGGACGGCTTTTGCGGACGAAACAGGTTGTAGTTTGTTGTGGGAGCTCGGTGAAAGGCCACTGCGAGTTGCACTACCGATGGTGAAATAGACACTGTCTATCACTCCCTGTCTAAGATCTCTGTGCC
The DNA here is from genome assembly GCA_963573305.1 of Pyrrhosoma nymphula. Classification (NCBI taxonomy): domain Eukaryota; kingdom Metazoa; phylum Arthropoda; class Insecta; order Odonata; family Coenagrionidae; genus Pyrrhosoma; species Pyrrhosoma nymphula. The sequence goes on along the minus strand of OY754330.1, from coordinate 62,656,813 downwards.
ACTATAGGGTGCACCCAAAACCTTCTTTGGGGAGCATTTTTCTTATGTTCTTTCATAGCATGGTATATACCAGGGGTGCCCAACTTTTCTGTGTATAAGATCTACTTTTTATCTTAAAAGTGTGTCGCGATCGACTTATTGTCATAGGCGTAGTCTAAGGGGGAAGAAGGGGTGGAAAATGCATACTATGTTTATACACTGTTTCAGCATAAGGTGCATTCCAGCGAGGTATGGGTAGATATGTAAAATATATGTTCAAAACTATTTTTTATTTTTAAATCACTTATTCTGCCTCAGACATTGCGAGAGATCGACGATCGACCAAAATTGGCCTCGCGATCGACCGGTCGATCACGATTGACCTGTTGGACACCCCTGGTATATACTAATTCCTTTTATTACACTAGGTTGCATGACGTTCTTCCAGCTTGGCAACCTCAACACAACTGGGATTGCGTCCTACGCTGACACAGAACTTGCGACAAGTATTTGACATGTCATTTGCATCTGTAATTTTGAAAAAAAAATTAAAACCATCATTGAATAGTTAGGTAGAGTTCATCCAAGCTACTTCTAAGCGATTTATCTGGGTACACCCACATAACATTGGGCTACTAAGCGAATGTGAGAAAAATAAGTGAGCCAAGTCCATTTATTAATCACCGATACTGTCAACCGTGAAGAAAGATGAGATTTGTAGACTCACCAATGTCAATAAAGGTCACAACGAACGCACATGAAATTACATTTAACATTTTAAAAATTAACATATTAACTATTAACATATGTTGTCGGGAGGCATAAGTTACGGAACTTTGTTTATTGTTTTCACTGATTTTTATTCAAATTAAAATTTTATTAATACGTTAGAATAAAAAGTAAATATAATAATATAAATGTCAAAAAACTTATTTTGTAAGACTGAACCTCTCAATAGTTAACAAAATTTACGCATTTGAAGCTTAAACTTAAGTTATTTGTTTCACACCTTACTCTGAAAATAATTTGAATACAGAGTTTTTAAAAACTATTTTAAAAAGTGAAGCCCATGGAGTAGTTTTGACAATAAAACACAAACTACACACCGTTACATTTACTACAAGATCAGTAACTCAAAACTCCTCATTGTTTTGTCTCCGTGGAGATCACAGCCACACCAAATCCCATAGAAAGCGGCCTGTATTTTTTTTTTAATATCTCAATAAATGGTGTGATAAGTGGCTGATATTTTGATATCAGCTTGAAGATGAGGTTTTTTCTTTGTAAATCATCATCACAGTAGTCTAAATTAACCGTAGGTTTAAATTGAAGCGAGAAAAAAATACTCCTGGTTTTTACAGGTGCAGGCCTGAATCTACCTACGCAAAATCTTTCTTAATTTCAGCACACACCCTGCCACTCTTTGTACCTTTCCATAAAACTTATTCTTTTTCTTCTCCTTCCCCACTTACCCAACATCCTCCCCTCAATCACGGCCTTCAGCATTCCTCCCTCCCTCATTTTTAATGAGAACAAATTCATTGAATTTTATGAGTAGAGATATCCCGCTAAATACACTGTAAAAGAATCTTCATGGATGGCAAATAGATAGTTGCGATTGAGAACGTTCAAAGAAAACTCCACAACAGGGAGTCATGAGGTCAAGAGTAGGAGTGTTCAAAAGTAATCTGCAAGTAAGTAGTTGATGTTAATCCTCTTTTTCCTTCTATTAAGTAGGCACATGGCCTGTTTTTTCTTCGCCCCTTCGCCTTTTATTCTTGCTCGATGTTAAGGTGATCACACCATCTTTTTTTGGCCATCCTATACTTCTTTTTCTCAACGGTAACTTATCACGAGCTATTTTTACCATTCTTTCTTTGCCTATACGATTTATGTGTTTTCTCCATCGTGCTTTTTTTTAAGGTCCACTCGTTTATGTGTAAGTACTACATACTTTCCTTTTTTTTCTTGTAGTTTCATTTCATTATCGGTCCAGTAATGTTTCACCGGTGATTTTCCACTGTACTTTCATCTCACCAGTCTCCAAGAGTCTTCTTGTTCTTGCTCTATCTGCCCGAGTCTCCACCATTTATGTCATTAGTGATCTTGTACTAGCTTTATAAACTCTAGACTTTGTGTATAAATTGCTTCAGGAAAAAATAAACTAGGACCAGGGATCGAACCTTTGGCTTGCCAAGCCAAAGCGCAGACGACCACAATACCCAGGCATCCTGATCCTTAAGGCAATTTCTACGTAATTCTATCACCGGTTTTCAGCAGACCTGAAATGTCACCATACGTAGCCAATCACGGAATAAGTTGTTACAGAATTCATCCCCGTGGTTAGTGGCTTCTTAGAGGTCCATATTTCCCATACCAGTGTGATCCTTGATCGACTTTAGGGGCTGAAATTCTAGTTCCCTTAAATCCTCTCAAATTGCCTTAGGAATCAGGAAGTCTGGGTAGCGTGATGGTCTGTGAATTGGCCCGGCAAGGAAAAGGTTTCTACTAACTTTGATCACCGGTTTTTGGCAGACCTGAAATACCTTCACCTAGATTTGTCTTCTATCCCTATACGTCGGTTCTTCCATATTCTTTCGTTTAAGCATACAGTCACCCTTAAGTCTTTTGCTGCCTGAATCAGGATTCTACATTTCAATAACAAGGCAGTTCTATGCCAAGGTATTTAAACTTTATTTTCTACTGTATAATTTTGCCATCTACTGCGAGCATGTATCTAACATGTGTTTTTTTTAGGTGTACATAGTAGACGTTGAGACTGTACATACAATCTACTAATCTTTTGAAAGCTCTCATGCTTTCTGACGAATATTTACAATGAAGAGTTCACGGGTTTCCCACCGGATGGTGATTTAATCAACACTGACGCTTCGATAGCGTAGTTTTCTTTTTTCTTCAAGGTGAACAGTCGCGCTGAAAAAGATGGCAGACTACGCTATTGATACTTCAGTGCCGATCAACACTATTATCCGGTGATCTTTTTTTGACCCGAGAACTTTTCATTCTAACCAATTGTAGCATTTTTCAGCACACGGCACCCATGGGTAGGGGGGAAGTGGGAGCGTCGCAGACTCACAATAACCCGGTGCTACCCCACCATGCACTCTCGACATCCGGTGGTGCCGGCAGCGGGAGGATTGAGGACATTTTATTTACAGATCTCTTGCTTGAAGTTAACCTTTTACAGTAATTTTTTTAACGCTGAGGCTAATTTTCGGCTACAAAAGAGAAAAGTAGGTGAAGAGTCACAGCTCAAACACAATTTGCTCTAGAAGAAGCAAATACTCGAGCGAATAGCACCCTTTTAAGGCATCAGATCATCGCTTGTAGACGATCAGGCACTTCTCGCACCTTGTAGGCGGGCAGGATCGGGGTGCTGCTGCAAGTATTGGTGCTCAGAAAGGTTATACTTGTGTCAAAAACGAAACAAGTTCTAGTAATGCCATTTCACAGCTTAGTAGTCCGGCAAATATCGGTTTAAGGCGAGTATAGTACATGATGTGGCACTTCATGACCTTCTAGTGGACCAGCATTAGAACAGGAGCCTCGGGAGGCTACTGGACACCTTTTACAAATGTAGAGCACTAAAAACAGGTGTGCCAAAAAAAAGAACGCCTCTCTAGCTCTTATAGTTACCGAACAGCACGAATTCCAGGAAAACTCCAGTATTTCCAGGTTTTTCCAGGATATTTTCGTTATCCCAAGTAGGAGCGCTTGGTACTTTTGATAAGCTCATCTCAAAGGGGTCCTGAATACATCTCAAAAGATCCGGCTTTGTTATTAATTATTTCTGGGTTAAAACCTGATTTTCCTGGGCTAAAAGGGCGACATGCTCTGCACACGGAGGGAGGATCATCCGCGTCCATGTGAAGCGGGCCTACCTAATGTATCAATATTGTAGACTTAAACACGGCCGCTGGCTGGGAATGGAAGCGCTAACAGTTGGGGGAGGGGGGGGGGGAAGGAACAGAAAAGGATAGGAGAGGGGGTGCTACTTATTAGTGGACGGATCGTCGGATATTCGGCGCTCCACTGTACTTCAATGCAAAATAAATCATTTTGACACCCCCAGTTCAAGTTTCGTTGTTTCTGATTGTGCTTAGTTATGCGTGATTCATTCATTGGCTTTCTTGACCGATTGCGATTGAAAACAGCTGTAATCAATATTAAACGATTTTGTTGCATCTATTTGCTACCTACCTTCCCTTGGCACCTTTTCTTGCTCATTCTATAACATTAATGCAACTTCAACCATTTCATTCATTTGGTTTTATCAAAAATTTAGTACAATCAACATTTTATTATATGTTATGTACAGTGCCTAATAAAAGTATACCCATTCACAAAACGTGTGCCAAAAAATAATAAAACACCTAGAAATGTGCAAAAAATTGTTAAATTATAATCACACCGCCTAGATTTTCTATAACACCGAAATCGCATAGTTTTAAAATGAAGTTTAGCAAATAATAAAACCACTTTCACGGATCTCTACAATAACAATTACCAACATAAAACCTAGAGGTCAAACACAGAGAATGCCTAACTCCCCTTACTGAGTTAATTTGCAGATAATGGAGCCTTCCACAGATAATGGTCTTCTGAATACCTGCCACCAGGTTCCACTACCTTTTATTAAACAAAAGCGTGGTACAGTAGAAACTCGAAAATACGAACTTCGAAATTACGAAATTTTGATTTTACGAAGCAAAATCTTCGGTCCTGACCAAAAGGGTATCTAAGTGTATGTAACAGTACGCGATATTACGAAATAACGAAGTTTTAAAATTACGAACCTCGGATCTTGGTCCCGACGTGAAAAAGTTACTCGTTTATACGAATAGTGATAGATCACAGTAACGTTTCGGCGCTCCTTTTCAGAGTTAAACATCTAATTAACGATCGTCGCCGAGTACATTATGCACTGAATGTATTACCTGAACGATATCTCATTTTTCAATGCTTCAATAGTAAAGGTGTGGTTTCGCTGGGGCGTCTGGCGTCCGTCCAGCAGTCGGAAGTCACTGACGTACTCATCCAACGTACAGTAAATTCTCTAGATACGAACGAGATACGTTCCGAGAACTTGTTCGTAAGTTGAAAAACGTTGGCCTGGCATCGAAAATTGTAGTTACTGTATTTCCTGGCCCATAAGACGCACTTTGTTTGCTCCAAAATGTGCTCTTAAATTGTTCGTTCATCCTCTAAGACACAAGCTGATTCGCCGGGAAAATACTATTTAGGGATGGTCAGATCGGATCTAAAGATCCGCGGGTATTACGTTTCTCCGGATACTGAAATCGGATCCTAATTCATTTTAAAAAATCGGATCTAGATCAGATAAAAAAATTCACACTGGGAAGTGGATACCATTAAAATCGCCCTAAATAACGGTCATCCTGTGTTGCGGCCGATGTAGGAAATAGTTGGAACCATGGAAGTTGGCTGCTGATGCTCTCGAAAGGATGTCTATAGGATGTCCTCGAAAGGATATCCCAACTAGTGGAAACCACCTGAGAAGTTAGGGCGGGTATGCGATGAGTGAAAGGTGATACGTTTGGTTCGCGTTCATAGCTGATAAGGAACTCCCAACGGGCAACGCCCACCCCCCCCCCCACCCAACTTTTGGAAGCCACCTGTGAAGTTTGGGCGTGGGAAAGCGATGAGTGAAATGTGATACTTATGATGAAATGTGATGCGGACTCGAGAAAAAATATCACATTACTCCGACCCCCTAACTATGAGCGCCGAGCCGAGGGTGGGGGAGAGAGAGAGAGAGGTGGGAGGGAGAGCAAGAGGCAGGGCAAGGACACGTAGCCGTTCGCTGGACTGCCGGAAGCGCCAATGCTCGGCACGAATGCCTCTGGAATAAAGTGCTGGACATCTTTGCTTTACACGACTACAGTAATTGTATTAAACTTGCGTACCAACTTGAGGAGTATCCACAGTGAAAGATGAATGATGCAGCTAGAACTTATATCAAAGCTCATTTTCGTATCACTTCTCATAGCCGAGTAGCTTTTCCGCGAAATGATCGATTTTAGGCAAGTTAACTAATTTTTTCTCCGATGTGGGTGATATAAAGTACGCACAAGTATGTATCAAGCCCTATGAAATAAGTTCTAGCAACATCCTTCCGGCGAGAAACGGTGAAAACAGAATTTCTTTATCTATTAGCATGGCGATGTAAAAGTCAACGGTCTAAAAATGGATTTCCTGGCGTGGTATCCACTTCCAAAAGTGAATGATGCTTCCTATAAAAGGAAGTAAAAACAGATTAGAGTTCCGATTCTCTCTTCGCATGCGCAGATGCACTACGTTATTTATCCCATTGATGTGACGATGCGTTTCAAAGCTCTCTCGGGCGCTACGAAACATAATTTCAGGTTGAGGAAAAATCACGAAGGAGTGCGAAGTCAACCTCACAGCTACCACCGGGGTAAGGTTACAATTTGAATCGACCGAAATAACGGCTCCCTCGTTCGATCATCGGCTGTATCAACCTAGTGTTGGCTGCCGAGGCCGCTGAAAGGAGGCTCAACCCCTCCCCCACTAGTGAAAGCCACCTGGGTAAAAGCGAAACTAGGTGAGGGTAGATAATAACAGATAAGGTGAAGGAGTGATCCTCTCGGGTTACCCCCTTCTCTTTCTCGCTGAATGAGTCCCTCGCAGATGGATGTCGTCGCGCGTAGGAATAAGGAACGAAGAACTTTTTCTTGAAGGTTCTTCTGGGAAAAACCGGTTTAGACGTGCCAATTGTTCAGATCCGACTGAGGTATCACCCTAAAATCTGACAGCTTTAATGTTTTCGGCTGAGTGATTGAGAGGGATAGCTGGATGGAAGGACTGCTCGTCAGGCAATTTCCAAATACCCTGGAAAGGATATTTTACCATTCATCACGGTAACCCGAATCGAGCCTCGTATTGCCGGTAATAATCATTTGTCATCACAAAACGAATGAGTGAACCGAATAATGCATCGATTTGATGCGAAGGTAGCTTGACACACGGAAGTCGATTTCCATTGAAACGCGGCTTTCGTCTTACTTCCGAACCTGGAGGCGCCAAATTAGAAATTCCCGAAAATAGGAATAATAAAACTCAGACAAATAAGTTGTGTTCAACTGACAATGAGTGCACCCTGTGGGCATGAATACACATTTACATATACTTTCATGAATTATAACTTTGTAAATCATGCAAGTAAATCGCGAGAGTACATCTTAATCTAAGGAAACAAATAAAGAGCTTCATCGCGATGTTTTTGAAAGATACTCGTTCATACGAAATTTGATATTACGAAGTGCCGATTTTTCCGGTCTCCTCAACTTCGTAATTTCGAGTTTCTACTGTATTACATAGAGAGATGGGAAAATTACCGTAATTTTCCATTATTGTTTAGTTACAAGTATTTCACAGAAAATGTATCGTGAAATAAGAAAGGGAATATCAATAGAAAGGGAATAACATTGTTTAAACCATACTTAATACAGCATTAATCTACATGTTATAAATTTTAAAAATTATAAAAAGAAATACAGCAGCAACACGCAATCTGGCTTTCTGTTGTCATTGTATGAGAACTTTTCTAGAAGAATATTCTAATATTCTCATACATTACTCTATAATGTTTTAATTTAAGTAAAATATTCCAAAAACGAGTTATACACACCTCAAATTATAATTAAACACGAAGGAAATGTGCATGGACTTGGCTTATCAGAATATACTGGGAATTTATCTCTATGAAAAATTATCTCAAACATAGGTGCGTTATCTATAAAATTACCAAAAATTACGGTAAATTTCAAGGGGTGTGGTAAATTACAAGAAATACCATGGTAATTTACATAAAATAACCATGGTAATTTTCAGAGTGGGTCATCTCTAATTACATATCCTCATAGAATACCTAAAAAAAAGGAGTTTCAAACTAAACCTATGGATTAAATCATCTTGCAAGCAAAATACCACTTCATGTGCAGGTTTGCTACGGACCAGAGATCATTGGATTCCAGGACTTTTCCAGGTCAAAATGAATGAAAATATCCAATTTCTAAATGAAAATATCCATTCTTTCAGGTCCATTTTAAATAGCAACACATTGATGCATGCACTGTGGGGGAATGAAGTTTCTCAACAAATGGAACGGTACTACCATCACTCTTTATAAGTCAGAGGTGGAAAATTTGATTCTTTTCCGATGATATATTATTCTTAGGATGACGAGGGAAATTCAGAAACAGGAAGATAGTGGGGCTCGTCGCCCAAGTCGGTGACAGATTTCCCACCGCTTGCCTGCCCTGAGCATTATTCCCACTGGCTACTAAACGAAGGCACATAAGATTGCACTTATCTTGTATGCATTTGAAACATTCTATTTACCTCTCTCGTTCTCACAGTAGTCAGGGGTATAATTCATTGCTGAATAACATATCATATGCTCCACTGCCTCATTCAGCTAAGGCACTAAAAACCTGTCTACACACCAACCGACATTGCCTAAAATAACTAATAAAATTATTATAATACGGGTGTATGCCATTTTGTTTCGGTTTGCTCTACGTGCCGTGACCCACTACTGGTCACTTCTTCATGGGAATGAGGGTTGCTGCCACTGTTTGGTCTTATATATCCATCGCCACCAAGTAGGTTCAAGTGGGAGAGTTGGAAGGGGGAAGGATGACTGGGTTTCATGTGCTGATGATTTTTAGGCTACCATTTCTGTTGAAATTATGTATATTTTTATTTGTCTTAATCGCCTCACGGATGAGTCGGGGTTTGAATCTTCCCACCTTAGCGATGGTTTTGGATTCTCAACCTCCCCCTTCCCCGCTGTCCTAACTCCCTCCCCTCTTCCAACTCTCCCACTTGAACCAACTTAGTGGGGATAGATATATAAGAGCAAACAGTGGCAGCAACCCTCATTCCCATGAAGAAGTTACCAGCAGTGGGTCACGGAACGTTGGGCCAACGGAAAAAACACATGGCATACACCCGCATTATAATAATTAGTCATTATGAGCCACGAAAGCTTCAATGACGAAATTGCCTAAAATGGTACACCTCACTCATTGAAAACAATCAGATTTTGACAAGGAAAAGCAAATCTCCTGGCAAAGTTCTCAATTCCCATGACTTCTCCAGGCCCATTTTTAATTTCCGTGCCTTTTCCAGGTATTCCAGGCCTGTATCAACCCCGTAAAAGCCATGGATAAAATAATCTGAAAACCAAAAACCACTTCATGAAATAAAGTAAAGTGTAACCTTTTGTCTGTAAACTGCGCATGTCTTCCAACTTCTGCAGCAGAGTTTGCATCTGTTAGGGCCTGGGGCATAGCCTGTGGGCCTCCAGTCATCAGGACAAGAAAAAACTTCTTCGCCTTCGTACTGTTAGGGTAGTCCACCAGCACACCTCCGTTGAATCCTGACCTCATGGCCTGTGAAGTGACCAACTCAATCTGATCACTGTTCTCCGGGTAGAACTGAAACACAGCCCTAGCACTGCGACTCTAGAATGAATTTCAAACACAATATGAAGATCAAAGTTGAGGTAGATCATCATGAGGATAGTCTGCATAAACAATATGGCATAACATGTGATGTCTCAGTCACGTAAATAAATTAAAACTATCAATTCAAATATACAGTCCTGGATAAAATCAACACAATCCTATTGAATGGCCACCATGCTAACTTTTTCCAGCATCATTTTTTGAAAGACACGATTCTTACTGGTGATTTGATGGAGTAAGCAAAGTAAGAACTATTCCTCTGCTCATTAGATTCACTCAAGAGTATCAGATTTACTGGTTATGAAAAGATGGTTCACATGGAGGCCATTAGCACAACAACCTTAAGTGTCAACTTAATTTTGGCCAGTGCTACACAGCTACTTACAAAAACATTGCGGAACTCTCTGATGCAACCCACTTGTCAGACCACTCTCTTCAGAGATTTGGCAACTGTGTGCCACATCAGATGGTGAATTGCCTTGGCATGCAACTGCTTCACATACCCGAGCAAGGAAATTTTGAGTGAGGAATGGTGGGGGTGGAGACTCACAAGGCATTACATGCAAAACCTAGTGGACAATCCAAGAAATTCCACTTCAACAAATCTCTTTCGCCAATGTATTAAAAAAGATGTCTAAGGAAGGTTCCTCCCCACCACCTTTTCAACGAATACACCCATCCTGTGTTGCCATTAGGATGGGAATTCGTTGACTTAACTGGTTGGTGAGGCCAATTTTAATTTTAAATGGCAATGATCAGCTATTCCATCCATCATCTGACAGGGTCATCACATTGCCTAGGAGGTAGCTCTGTGGAATGAGTTGCCTAGTGATGAAGTAGGATTAATTTTTGACCAGACGTACCATCCATATTTTCTCAAGTGTTCAAATACAGAGGCAATTACTTTTACATAGCCATGATACACTCAAAAATTTTAGAGAAAATACCAAAAACTGTGTGATATAAACATGAATGAGCTCCAGACTATTGAGTAAGAGATGCACCCTGAGTTTTAGATAGATAGATAGTTTGTAGGGGGGGCCTCCGACAGGAGCCCGGGCACTTTCATCTTCTTGGTCCATTGTGCCAACCCGATGCCTGTCTGCCACATGCAGACAGGGGAAGAAATGAAGTAGGTCTGCGCATGCCAGAGTCAAGTAACGTAAGTATGTACTACCTTTCAAGAAACTCAGGTTTACTGACCACGCATATAAGTCCAAGCAAGCATGACCAGAAGTGCAAGACAACTTCGGCGCTTAGGCAGAATTTTAAGTGAGTGGACTCAAGCATACTCACAGTGGAGATACTGGAAGGGACTCAAGACATTCTTGGCAGCCCAGCCCCAGTAAGTACACCAGATGCAGAACTCTGTTGTTGACAACATGGCACTAATTTTGCTTATTACAAGAACCTTCGGCTGTGGCATCCTTATTTTTTCCCAATCACTACGTGGAAGTAAAGTAAGGGGTTCTCCCCTTCTTGCACAGGCAAGGGAGTAACAGGTAGTGGACCCCAAAATCCATGTTGACTTTATTCCACAAGGAGGAAGTGGTCATTTTCAAGCACATATACAATTTCCAATAAATTATGTATTTTACACAGAACTGTTAATGAGAATCACTTACACACTTACTTTCCCTGCAATATTTTGAGCGATTTGATAGATAATGATATGAAATTCCTTCATATTCAACCATAATATGTATGCAATTTAATTTTAAAGCAAGTTAGGAAATGTGCCATCAACCTCGTCTGATGAAGATGGAGGTATGTATCTAGCCAGCAGCAACAAGAATCAAAGACCATTCAAAATTTTCTAGTGAAAGTTGTGGTACTATTTGAGAACAGGGAAGAAAGTGATGGTCAAACCTATAAAAACGTTTTCTCCACTGGAAGGCATACAAGTAAATATGTCTCTGCAGCTGAGGTGTTAAGCATATGGCAAATATGGCATACACTTATTAAGCATTCAAGTAAGGTTGGATAAAGGAGAAAACTATCCATCAGGAAAAGATGTTTCCCTTCAAAGGGAGTGACATGATAACACTGTGTTAACAAAAATATCAAAAGAAAGAAGATGATAACTTGAAGTTCATGAACCATTTTGTGAAATAGGGACATTAAGAATCCTTTAATAATACTTCATACTTTATTTCAAATAAAAAATACACCATGAAAGGACAAAAATACACTCAAATATGTATCTCTCTCATATCACCAGATTTTTTTCCATTTCTAAGATGACCTAAAGTGATGCCATTCAAGTGATGACCTAAATGTCAAATACATAATCTTATTTTTTTTTCAACTTGACTAATGATTCTTTGGAAACTCCATGGGAAAAAAATTGCTATACATGTGCCAGCCAGAATAAATATGTACTGTTTGTCAAACACATTTAGGTCACAGTTTCTTATTTAAGAGGTCAGCTCCTTGTGAATATATCACTAGTCTCATGCCATGGGCACTCTCAGGTTCTCTGTACTAATTTTAGTCCTGACATCCACGTCTATAGATTTAGGGATATCTCAACCAGCATACAATCAACTGCAGTGTAGTGGCCAATCTTTTGGTATTTCAATGGCCAGCAAGATAAATCAAACTGGCCACTCCATGATCAAGTATTCTATTACAAAGTCTGCTCAGAAATCTAAGAGTCCCTGGAAGTTAGATCTTCAAACGTGTGTTGATGAAATTGCTGAATCTAAAGTTTTCACCCTTCAAGCAACAGTCACAGGTAACTATAACTTTTAGGTGGTTTCTTGAAAGGATTTTAAATTGTACTTTATTTTGTATCATTATTGTCCGGAAAATTACAAGGGAATGAGGAATTTTACAGGAAAAAAATTGAAGGTTATTTAATTATATCCAAAATCATTCTTTAGATTATTCATTTAGAGAAATGATTACATCATGTATTTCTCGGGTTGATCATTTGTAATTTGGGCTTATCATACTCAAATGATGTTCACATTATGACAACACAACTTTGCCGATCCCTGATTTTACGTCTTTGCATCAACTTTGGTTCAGAAAAGCCCTGTATGCCATTTCAATCGAATTCAGATCTATTTGAAGTTTCTGCTGAAATTAACATTTTACTTATATGGTTAAGTCATTTTTACTACATTGAAATTTAGCCAAATACAGAATTTAAATGTAAGAGAATCTTGGATGGTATTTTAATCAATTGATTTTGTCTGTAAACTTCTCATTAATACAGTTTTAGTGCTGCTTCTAACCTTACATTACTTTAGATATAAATCTAATGAAACTCATATTTATAAGTATGACAGTATTATTAAGGCAAGGGCAAGGGCCCAGTCACATTGACACACCGGTTCCCATAAGATCACCAAAGTTGAGCAATGTTGGGCCCCAGACGGTGGTTGGATGGGTGACCATGCAATTTCCCGTCACCGCACAGTGGGCGGAATCCAGGATCTAGGCGGAAAAAAGTCGAAAAACCGACTTTACAGTTGGGACAATTTTTGGCGTCGGTCTTATCCTTGGATAGTGGGAGCACCCTTTTTCGCCCTTGAGGTTACTACCCTCGGCATAATAGCACCGTTAGGGCCATTCAAAGACACCCTTTCTGCGGAGACGAATTTCAGACCGGGCTCAGTTGCATTTCGGCAGTGAAGTGAAGAGCATGCAGTTAGGCGACCAGTGCACAAGGCATATTTCAGGGACTTGAATTATAATTTTCAAGGTATGTTCTACCATTCATCATGATAAATATTATTATTGTGCCCATTTTCAATTTTTTATAGCTTTTTGAAATAACCATTGCAAAAAAACGTGATTTTTTATATATCTCATGTTTGGTTTGACTTTTAAAAAAATGTTCTAGCGGTGTCTAGCTCATTTAAGTGAGAGTGTCTTTAGAATGTATTGTAAAATAAGGCTATTAAAGGATTTGGTGCGGAAACGTGCGGAACTAAAGTTATCGTGCTTTTTCAGGCGTCATGCAGAGGGCTGTCGTGACGCACGGAGAGCTATGTAGCCTTCTTCACGACAACAGCGAGACGAAAGAATTATTAACGGGTTACTTGATCAAGACATTCGAGTTAAATGAGACTGAAAACGATGCTAAGAAGTGTATTAGTGTAGCTATTAGGAATTCGTTTCACAATTAATCCAGACGTTTGAAAAAAAAAGTGGAAGAAGATAAGATTATTTTCTGACTAAATACCGTACGTGGCTTCAAAACCCATTGCCCCTGCCTACAAAAGTGACAGAAAAATGTTCTAACATTAGCTTTAGCGTAGATTCAGAGCCATCAACTTCAAAGGGAAGACCCAAAAAAGTCTTCGAGCAATGTACTGATAGAGCTAAACGGGCCAAAGTTCAGCCATTGATAAAATCGCATACAGAAGAAGAAATCGTGTTCGCGGCCCAGCATACCCTTCATTCTTCTGGGAAACGGGACGCTGCAGCTATGGTAAAACAAGTTACCCAAACTACTCCCCGTCGGGCTACCAAAGTAAAAAGAACCTACAAATCACCCCCATTACCTCCAATACCATACACTGGGGAGGAAGCGTTAGCGCTTCTTATCGAGATCAGGTTGACAAAGTCGCAGTACATGAGGATCAGGATAGGAGCTAAGGACAGATTAAGCAACATTTATCCATCTTATGATGTTCTAAAAGTGTTGAAATTGGAATTCTATCCTCCTAAAGAAGACATCAAAGTGACGGAAAGGTATGCTGAATTGAAATTACAAGCTCTTGTGGACCACACAATCCAACGTATTGCGCTAGTTCAGAAGGACGTTCTCTTGCAATGCACTATTGAGAGAGAAAAACTGCATATGATATTTAAATGAGGGTGAGATGGTAGCAGTGGTCAGAGTGAATACAAACAGCGTTATGAAACTTCTGGGAGTGGTCATAGTGATTCATCCGTGTTCGTCATCTCCCTTGTGCACCTACAACTATACCAAACGCAGCGAGGAGGGGCGAACAAAACGGTACTATGGCAAAATCCACAGCTGTCGTCCACAAAATTCTGCCGGCCAATTAAAATAATCTTCCAAAAAGAAACCAAAACTATGATAAATAATGAAATTGACCGCGTGGAAAGTGAAATAGAATTGCTTAGGCCAACGCTTATTACCATCAATGGAGCAGAACATTCAGTGATATCACATCTAGTGATGACGATGGTGGATGGAAAAGTATGCAGTGCTGTGACTGGAAGTTTGTCTCTAACGTGCTACGTGTGTGGGGCAAAGCTCACCCAAATGAACCATGAGTCTTATAGGAAAAAAATTCGGACCCAGCCACCTATCGCTTCGGACTTTCGATACTTCACGCATGGATTCAATTTTTTTAGTGCTTATTTCATATTTCATATAGATTTGAAGTAAAGAAGTGGCAAGTGAGGACAGCAGAGGAGAAGGCCTCTTTCGAAAGAAATAAAAATCAAATAAAAGAACGTTTTCGCCAAGAAATGAGTCTCCTTGTGAATAACCCTAATCCTGGAGGCAGTGGAACGACAAATGACGGGAATACGGCGAGACGTTTCTTCCAAAATCCTCAAATTTCGTCTGAAATTACTGGTATTAATCTAAATTCAGTGCAACGGTTTGGGGTAATTTTAAAAACCATATATACTGGATTTGCTATTGATTCGGATAGATTCAATATGAATGCTTTTGATACTGCAAAACTGTACTTAAGTTTGTACCCCTGGTACTTCATGCCTGCAAGTGTCCGCAAAATACTCATTTATGGCGCTTCAATAATAGAATCAGCCATTCTTCCCATTGGACAATTGTCAGAAGAGGCACAGGAGGCAAGAAACAAGGATTTTAAAAAATTCAGGAGCAGGCATGCTAGGAAGACTTCTCGCTCCGCATATATCGAGGATGTTTTCAATATGTTGCTATTATCTTCGGAATCTGTGAATTCATCCATACGTCAACAAACGAAAAAGAAGAAAAACGGAATACCTGCTGAAGTTTAGCAACTGTTGAAAGAACCAGCTGTGTTTAGCTCTGGAGAAAGTGAGGAAGATGATAGCAGTGAAAGCGAAATGTCTGACTATGAATAGTCATAACTTGGTCATAAAGTTGTTATGGTTATCATTCTGCTGCAGAGCAAACTGAGAGCATGACAAAATTTTCATTCATGATTTAATTTTAATTGAATTTTTTGCAATCTTTTAAATGTATTTCAAATGGGTATTTTGCTATTTTTTAGCGCTTGGACGAATTGATAGTATATTTTTATACCCATCTTATTTTAATTGAATTTTTTTATATTACGCTGTAACCTCTATTTTTTACCTTTTTGGTTTTTTCTCTGGCGGATGATTGCAAGACCTACTGGCATAAATTACGATATATTTTCAAAACTGAATTCTGTTATTTCTTCTCGACCTCAGTCAAAATCAACGATCTAACTTTGAGCGGCTAGAATTTGTGGAGGCTGGTGTTAGCGGTAAGCGCGGTAAGTTCCTTTGTTAGTCGCACGCACGCGGTCGCACGTAAACGCCATAAAACGCCTCCCTCCCGCAAACTAAAGACCATTCAGTTTTCGGATTTTGGAAGACATATTTTTGGAGATATGCACAATGCCTGGGGAGGCAAAAGGAAGTTCCGTTTTCCAGCAGTGAACGTTGCTATCGCCAAACCGTGAGTTTTGGCCTTGTCCGTTACCACCGTAAAATATGAATAATTAGCTAAAATGGAGTTTTTAGCGACTTTATGCTTCACATTTTAGTGTTAGTTAATGTCTTTTACATAAAATTTGACATGAATGATGAAATGGTGTATATTGCGCACAAAATTAGAAAATAATATTTTTTTCCGCCTAGATTGGGCATTCCGCCCACTGTGCACCGTGGCGATCTTGTCCCCTGTCTGCATGTGGTAGACAGGCATGGGGTTGGCACAATGGACCAAGAAGGTCTAAGTGCCCAGGCACCTGTCGAAGGCACCCCCTACAAACAATCTATAATCTAATCTATCTATTATTAAGGCAATACATTCCTGATTTTTAAGCATAAACATGTAGTTTGTCAGCCATTAGTACTTCTGATAGTATTTTAGAGACAATTTCTGAATTAACATCTGCAATTGTTTTTAACATGTTTTAGTTGCTCCTCGTAAACATGATGATTATGAGTTCTTCCCTGGTATCGGGTACTACAAGTTATACACGGATCCAGCAAACTTCAGTGAGGCATCACTCACATGCTCAAAGGATGGAGGACATCTTGCAATTATTAACTCAGATGCTGAATACAATGTTTTGGCTAACGTGCACCGACAATCAAAAGCTTCTACTATTGTATTTGTTGGATTCCATGATCAAATCAAAGAAGGGGAATACATCACTATTTTTGGTGAGTAGTCATTTATTGATTAAGATATTCTTCTTTTTTACTATACATATTGATAAGCAAGTAAGATGAAGTAAGCACAGTAGAATCTCGATTTTACATAACCCGATGTTACGTAAAATTTGATTTTACACATGTGAATGAGCAATCCTGGCCGACTCCAATAGTATTCTTATGGAATCATTATTTGATTTTACGTAAATTCGATGTCACGATTTTATGTAAGGCTATTTTGGTCCCCGGTGGAGGTATAAATTTGACTTTACGAAATGAAACAACAGAACTTGAAGAAACTGAAACCAAATTGGGAAGATTCTTGCCCATATTTAAAGGAAATCTTCAATTTAATGCCATATCACTGTGAAATACATCCGTAACGAATCAATACATGGCATTTTATTTGTACATACAGGGTGTTTCAGGAGGAAATGGCAATACTTCTGGAGGAGGTTGGGGACATGATTTTAAGCATTTTTTGTCCTATGAACATGGGGTCGCAACTCCTTAGTTACCGAGCTATGGCAACGCAAACATTTTGTCACAAGCATTCTGCAGTTACTATGAAAACCCCCAAAAGCAGTGGCATCCAGCAATACTTACAAATAAAAACTGGTCTAAATTGTACTTAAAGTTTGCATCTTTCTTTTTCCAAAATTTACGCATGTTGCTCACATATTCTGAAGTGGTAACTGAAATTGTCAGTATTTTTCTTCTCCAAAAAGTTATTTTTTGGAATAACTTTTTTATTTTGAGATATACGAAGGGGTTAATAGACACTTAAAAATTGGAAAATTTTATTTTATTTCCATAACTGGTAAAATTATGTTCATAACTTAATTTTTAGCGAAGATATGGCATTTTAAACGGTACCGTTACATGAGCACATTTTTCGATGGCTCTCTTCCATGCATGGAACTGATATTGATTTACCAATAAAGACAATTACTTTCACCAATCTAAGCTTGAGTACTTATTTTTAAACGTTGTGAAAAGAATAATCAACCAATGAAACCCAAATTTAGGTGTTTTTGTGAACCAAATGAAGTAAACAATCAAGCGGCAACAAAGATCTCAAGTGGAGATCTTCTCCATGGATTAATTGTCGATCACTGGCGCTGAGATTCATTGTTTAAGAAGCTTTTTCAACTTATAAGATCTTATACGGATATTTAATTAATTGCATCATTAATTCTTGGATATGTTGTCAATGTAATGAGAGTGAAAATGGGGGCAAGTTTGAACAGGTTCATGGTATTTCAGTACGTCTCGGCGAGACCTTCACAATGACTCATGATTTTACTAGTACTGAATATGAAGATACCCTTCACTTCTTTGCGTTTGAAAAGCTGTCGCCAAGTACCTACAATCGTTTTCGACGTGAAAAATCCCGAGTAGACAAGTGATTTTTTGGGTTTTCAACACCATGGTGATACAGGCTCATTTCCCTGCGCTCGCATGTCTTACGAGCATTTGGTCCCCTAGAGCAGAACGAGAAGTGTGAAATCTCCGTAGCCATAGCGTAGTCCTATAGCAAATTCAAGAAGAATAAACATGTTTATAAGGATTCACGGACAAAAGTATAAAGAATGTTGCTTAATGAAGGCATACAGCCATTTCATATGCGGCGATTCCAACTTCCTCCATGGAGACATCTTGCCAGACAGCTGAATCGCTTCGTGAATGGTCGTATGGAAATGTCCATTTTTGCAGATACATCTCATTTATCGACGGAGCTCGCATTATACTTACATTTTATATATATATACACATTTTGGACCTTAATCCTTGATTTAAATAGCCTCCACACCAATCATGGGACATAAAAATGAATAATTTTCAATGTGTCTTACATTTAATTGCTATGGGTTCATAAGTTATTGTGATTCAGAATCTAAAATTCTGGTATCTTAACTTTTTGCATGGAGAGTTGACATAAAATTGTTGGGAGTGTTTAACCAGTGATTCAATTTTCTTTATATGTTGATAATTTTACATTGATTAGCCAACAAAAATCTGGCCTTCTTTATTTGATGTCTTCATCAAAATAGCTGACTTTTTTGGTAAAGTGTAAACCATTGCAGTGAAGTCACAATTTTTTACACGATTTGTATCTGAAAATAATCTATCATGATCAGCATTGGATCATTTGATTGCTTCTACATAGTTATTCAGTCTTTAAAATTTTAATAGGTCAACAGGCAACTACCTAGATACATAATAATGGATATAATGTCATATTCTTGCAATTTCATTTGTGTCTACTATTTTTCAAAAGTACAGTTATGTTTTTTGTCTTACAAATATACAGGGGATCCCCTAAGTTCTACAGGCTTTGTAAAATGGAGACCTGGAGATCCAAATGGTGGCAAGGAAAATTGTGGGGGCCTTTTTAAAGATAGTTACTACTGTGATGTAGGCTGTGAACTCAAGCTTTCTTTCATCTGCGAATATGATCTGTCTTGGAATGAAGATTAAAACTAAATTATGAACTTGTTGTTGACATTATAAAATTTTAGCATTTTAGATATGCTGGTCTTGGAGACATTTTGCCATGAGCCAAATACAGGCCTTTGCAGTGATGTAACAATTTTTTATATGATACCATAGAACATCAAGACTCAGAATGGAAAAAGAATTGAACACCATCACTGATTATTTACTAACAATGAGAGACCACATACCCAACTCCACATGAGAGTTTTGGCTGGTTCAGGATGTGGAGTATATCACAACTCCTTAAATATTTTATTAATTGGCCTTAGTTTTGATAAAATGATTAATTACCACACATTCTTGAGTGTAAGTCAAGAAACTTCTCCCTTTCTCCGGCCAATGAAAAACCTACCTTTGACTTATAGCCGAGTCAATAAATAAGGTGACTTTTTAAGGGTCAATATTTCTGAGGATTGGCTGCATAAAAGCCATATGTATCTCAATTTCTCATAAACCACAGAGAATATTTTTAGAGAGTATCTTTATTGTTTTATTAGAGAGTATCTTTCAGTTAAGTTTAAGGTTTCGTATTCGCACCAACCACTGCTAAATACACTTGGTACTTCTACTTTGCAATTATGATGCATTCCTCAAGGCCAATTGTATGGTATCATAACCAAGGCAAAAAAAGGAGATTCAATAATTTTTTCACCTCGACTTATACTTGAGTCACAAATTTTAGTCTATATTTTCAGCTGGAAAAGAAGACCAACTTGAACTCAAATACATATGGTATGTCAGCGTTATGCATGGTATGGGATGTTTTAAACTGTGAAAAACCCCACCCCCCCTTTAAAACCATAAGTAATTTATTAATTAGTGTGTTTAGCTTCCATTGTATACTTTGTGAGATAGCTGCTCCATCATGCTGAATTTTTTCAATGTTCATTGACCTCATCCACCATACCCACCGACTTACCAATTGTCCTCAATATTCACCCCCAGAATTACAATTTTTTAAAAAATTCAGCTACTAAGAATCTTTTATAAATCATAGGTTTTTGATGCATTTAATTCGAAATATGTATAGTTTTACATTAATGCAAGAATAACTTTGATACAGTTGATATTTTTAGAAGCTAATAATCCCATTTTCTTTCAATAAATTTTTAACACAAACGGATGTTGACTTTTATATCTTAATTCCAAAATCCAACCCAAAAAAATCACAGTGAGTTTTATGGGACAGTGTAATATGTGGGTCATGTAGTATCGTATCTCTCACCGGTATCATTGTGAAAATTGAAGTAACTTACCAAGCATGCATAGAGAGAAGTAAAAAAGCAGCCAAGTCGCTTTGCTGGTCGATGTGATGACTTATCAGCACTGCATAACCACTGCAATGCACTCACACTGACTGCACCGTCGAAAGCTCCCGCTCGAAAAGGCACACCCTGACCAAGATCACCCAACAGCAAGTCTCCTTCCACCTCCCTGTCCTTGGCAACATCTGCAAGAAGGGGAAACAGAAAATGTTCTGAGAGTGCATGAAAGGCAAACAGGTAAGAGGCAAGTTCAATTAGGTATTTTAAATTCTGCACGGTAAAGGTGAGCTTTCATTTCGCCAGCCAAAACGAGATTTTCACCTACTTTCAACAGATGCGCCCAGGGCCAGCGACAAGTGAGGGCAAATGCCCAGGTCCCCTGTGGGCCCGGGGGGGTGGAGGTGGAGTGTACCGGGATTGAGGGGCCCGGACACCTCAATTGCCAAGGGGCCCGAGAATCCCATCACCGGGCCTGGATGTGTCGACACCAAAATCACCTCACTTACAATGCAAACCTGGTGCAAAATCATCAATCAGGCTAACAATAATTCCCTTCCTTCAAATAACCAATCCCCACTAAAGATATTTATAAAGATAAATATATTAAAGAAAAATATGCAAAATAATCGAGTAGGCTAGCAATAATGCCCTTTTCTAATCACCAACCCAGTAAAGGGACTCCATTCATAAAGAAAAATATGCAAAATCATCGTTCACGTTTTAAAATCATGTCATTTTTACTGTGAAAATGCACATCCAGTATCATACCTTTCACTGAAATTGCCTCACGACTAAAACACTGCACCCAGAATTCTTCCTTAAATACAGCGTTCCAATTTCATATTTATTGTTAAAATTTGCATTTTGAACCTTCCTCAACTCTAATAAATGCCAATTTCCACTTTTTCGTTCCCCCAAAAAAATGCCTTTTCCGCTTTTTCTACTCAAAGAATCGGCTTTCTCACTACTAAAAATGGCCAATTCTGGGCCACGTACTGTCCCACCCCGGCACCTATTTCACTTCACAGGCCCGCAACCTTGTTTGGGGGTGGAATAAGGGCATATTTTAGATGTTAAATAAGTCATTATCCCTCTACCGGTTGTTCATAGAACCTCCAAATATGACGTCAAAATCTCACGAAAAAATCGTGAAATTGGTCATTTCCAACCAATAATTTCTCTATAACTACTATGTAGTCACACGGGTATGTTTCTTACATTTTACAAATGCACATTCTTTCCTCTACCCCAAGGTATCATAGTCAATTTCACGGAAATTAACAAGAAGGAAAAAAGGGAAGATTTTGGAACTTCAGAGTCGTGGGGCGAGAAGCAGACCAAGTAAACAAGCATATTCTGATATGGGGATGACATAACAAAAAAAAGTTCAATGATCAAGAGGATCACAACTGTCAGTGTGACAGTACAGTAAGCCAACCACGGCCATCGCCTCTTCAAAAAAAATTTTAAAGTGCTGCTGAAAGTAGTCTCTAGTAAAAAATGACAGTCAGTGAACTGTCTCCTTCCTCCGGTGAAGGCCTCGCCGGAGGAAGAAGACAGTTCACCTTCCTGAATAAAGGTTTTTGTGAGCATAAATGGCTGTCTAACTGGAGTCATGTGCCCTTTAAAGCCGCCTCACTGAGTAAAAGATTCCGAGTGGACTACAATTCACCTGTCCGTTACCCTTGGATCCATCTGGCATGGGTGACCATAAGAAATAATTTGACTCCTGCCACGCCAGCCTTTGTGATCATCAGTGTGGGCATACCCTTTCACCAGGTCAAGGCTGGAGATCATCGGGAGAGTGTTTGACCATTTACCTCCACATTTCCCTTTTTCACTACCAATAAGCTCATGCATAATTTTAGGAATTTTCAACTGATTAAAAAAAGTTTTTGCAAGTCCGCACATTCACAGAGTATATAAAACTTTCCATTGATGTTTATAACAAGTTACAGTTTGAATAAAAAACTTAAAGAGGGATAGTGCAATACTTACTTTTTGGTTAAAAAGGTTTTAACCCAAATATTTTGTAAATACAGATATAACGGCAACATGAGTACTTAAAGGTGTCCTGAGGAAGCCTTGATAATGGCACCTTGATCATCAAAGGTTTAATATTAATATGCTCAAAAATGAATGATTACTGATCTCTCATGTAATTCAGGAATTAGTGAAGACCTACAATACCTTAGCAGCAAGGATTGTTATTCTAATGAAGAAAGGGGATTTAGGGCAGCATTTTTCTTTAACAGAACTAATCCCATTTTCTCCAAAGGAAATTTAGGATGCGATGAAATAGTAAAAGCTTCATGTCCCTGGAATACTCATAGTTTGCTCTCATCAGATCATCTTCCATCCACTGATGTATTATTGGTACTGTTTCAGTTTATCATCCAGATTTTTGTTTGCCATTCAAGCTCAACATGAGCAACTTACTGGAGTCCAAAGGTTAGGGAAGTTATGTCAGCAGAGATTAAATAAGGCTACTATACTACTTGGTTCCTTGGTTGGAAATTAAACCTGATTCTTTCGATGATAGCTATTGCCAGCCGGAATAATTGTGCCGTGGAGCTAGGTTAAGCGTAATGTCTGAAATAGTGAGAAAAAAAGCTTTCTTAGGTTATATTCACGACTGAATCTATCGCTTGAACAATCTAGCACCATCTCCGATACAAGTCATATCTTTTTACCACATGCGTGCAGCAAACGATTTCTGTACCAGGAATACTCATCATGGATTTATGTTTGGGAAAACTGGTAGCATAAAATGCCAGGGATCATGAGAGGAAAATTCTAGTTGTAGCAATTATTCTCTTGTGGGCAAGTACATCCGTACACGACTAATTTTTGTTATTTTACTCGTTGGCAACTCTGTGAACCCATGGTAACAAAGCCGAATGCATTTTTTGTACGATTGGTTTCATATTTTATGTGCTACGATGCCTACGATTCAAAGTCCTCCAAGATCAGGTTTCACTGGGGCTTCCAGCGGCCAAGTCCAACCACCGCATCAGGACGACGTGGCCGGGTGGTTTCATTCAGGCGTCCACATCCCAATTCCGCTGCAAGGTGATGTGTGAGAATCTGTATTTAGTTTAATTACGAATTTATTATCGGTTTGTGTTTCCTGAGAGTTGAGTTGATTTTGAGCTGAAATGGATGGTGACGATTTAGTTTTGTTGCTTTTAATGGTAGATTAACAGGAGGACAACCAAATGTTGCAAGTAGTTTTACAGAAAGAGCTGGAAACGACTCTTTATATAAAACGCGGAGAGAGGAGAGCAGAAAAATTACTTAAAATTGGGACTGCCCGACTAGGCGTCCACATCTAGACTGTTCTCGAAGCAGTCAAGACGCAGACGTCGGGCGTCAGTAGTCGAACGCGATGGCCGAGACGTCTCAGCAAAATCGAGCCCATTTGATGTAAATTGGATGAATATGGCAGTGACTTCCGACTGCTGGACATGGATGCCAGATGCGGCCGTGGGACGCCACAGTGAAACAACGCCTTCACTATTTTAGCATTGAAAAATGAGTTATCGTTCAGGTAATTTACACTCAGTGCATAATGTATTCGGTGATGATGATTATTAATTGATGTTTAACTCTGACAAGGAGTGCCCAAAAATGTTGCTGTGATCCATCACTATTCGTAAAAACGAGTAACTTTTTCATTTCGGGACCAAGACCAGAGGTTCGTAATTTCAAAACTTCATTATTTCATAATATCGCATACTGTTACATACACTTAATTACCCTTTTGGTCGGTACCGAAGATCTTGCTTCGTAAAATTAAAATTTCATAATTTCGAGTTTCTACTGCAGCATAATTTGGGGACAGAAGATTTTAGCTGGGAGAAATTAGGAAGAGACAGGGAATATGTGGAGCAGGTTATCAGGGGCAATGGGATGCTGAGGATCATGATTGAGGGGAGAATGTCGGGAAGGAGGAGAAAGGGAAGGCTGTTTTACGGTGATTACGGAGAGGCAGGAAATAATGGGAAATGAAAGGAGGCGTAAAGAGAGAACGAGTTTGGAGGTGAAACCCATTGTTTAGTTGGGACTTAAATTTAAATATCCATCCTTTACCAATCCCTATATTATCCTGCTATAATACATGGTTGCAATATATTAAAAAATATGATTGATGAAAAAATAAGGGACAGCAAAAAAGAGCATAAAATGATTCTGAAAATAAAAAAAAACAACAAGAAATTATACTAAGTCTCATAAATTGATCCTTAGGCAAAGAAAGTAGTGCTAGAGCTTTTTATAGAAGAAAGAGGGTATTTATTTAGACATAGGTCTCTAAAATAATCACATGTTCCATCAGTTAGATACTAGAATGAAGAATATTTCACTGGTTTTAAATATCATTGTGAATTAAATATTTATTGTGCATGCACATAGCTTTGCTTAAGGCAGCAATTATTGATGCAGAAAAACAGAGCTTAATGCCCCACCAGTTTAACATAAATTATATTCCGCATTGTCATAAATGGTTGCATTAGATTGCTGGCACATAAGCAATGTACCTTGAGCCCAGTTTACAAACACTAGCTTATGTCACAGGCACAAGAAACAAAATCCACAGGCAGTAGAAATATGCAGTAGTTTATGCTGAATAATCTGAATAATTAGAACCAGCCTGGAATATATTATGATTTCCCTATCAAAGAGGAGTACTCCTTACCCAACATTGCTTTGGATATATCCACACCAACCCATACATGGCCTTGCTCTTCTAATACACTGCCACTAAGTCCGGATCCACAACCAAGATCCAATAACAAACAGGGAGAATCATCTGGAAGAGTCAACAATTCAACGGCTCGTTCTGACATTTGGAGTTGTATGTCAATCATTCTCGAGCTGAAATGTGAATTGAGATATCCAAACAAATATAAAAACAATAATAAAATTAAATGTAACAGAATGCATCAGAACAAAGGTATAGCAGAAATATTGAAGAAGCAATACGGAGATCTGTAACAAAGGTGTGGACAAAATACCAATGAACTCACTTTTGAGTATATTTCTTCGCCTCCTCCTCGTTGTAAAACTGAAATGACAACAATAAATTCGTGAACTGTAAATAAAGCAAGTCGGATACTGATAGAAGGCGAAAATGATGGCGGCATGCAAACTCAATGTGAACATTTAACGAAATTGCGGTCACTTCAAACGCAATGGGAATAAGGTCAGTTTTCCATTACCCACGTGAGTCCATCATTCTCTCTCTCAATATAACTAGTTGCTCACCAACTCAGGAGGGGCCTGATGTTCCGGTCTTCGGGACATAATAGACCTTCAGGTGTAGGTAAAACTTTCAGTGGTATAAAAATTAAAGTGTGTACTCTACATTCAATGCACAACAAATCATTTCCCGACTGGGAATTGTGCTTTGTTGTTCTTCTGCTACACATGCGATGCGACGAGAGCGCTATTGCATGATAAACATGAAGAACATGAACAACTGAATCACTGACATAACAACAACAAGGTGCAATGCGAATTTGAATGTGTTGAAATCATAGAGTTATTAAGGTACTAAGGTTGAACTATATACTCTAAGGTTGAAATCATGGTTCCTATATGAAATACCTACACTTACGAAGTTATAGAAAATGTACAAATTATGACATTGAGGGACCTTCGCCCGGTTTTAACAACTGACAATTCTCATTTTTTCTCAAGGTATGTTTCATAGATGTAAAGTATAGCTAACTTTCTAGTATTATGAATCATAATTTATGATTAATTTTGAAACCCCTTTTCGTGCTTATTTTTTTCAGGAGTGAACCAGCTGCTAGTCGCTGCTAATTTTTCGGAATAAAGTATCGAAAGGTTGTTTTCACGTATCAAGAATGTGGAATTGAGAGAATTATCAGCTGGTGTCCGCTCTGCACCAGAATTTGTATGTGATCATGTGGAGGCTTCACAACTTACGGAGGCTGGAGAGATCCTCATGCCTACGTTTTGCTAGGCAAATATCTACCGCAGTTATGTTGTCTAAATCGCATTATGATGTGTTAGGCTTAACGCCCAAGGCGACGCAAAGTGATATAAAAGCAGCCTACTACAAGCTGTCCATGATATATCACCCAGATAAGAACAAGGGTGTTGATGCCTCTGCAACGTTCAGGGACATAACCGCGGCTTATGAAGTCCTGGGGAATTATAAACTAAGGAAGCTCTATGACAGAGGCTTGTTGCACACATCTGGAGCCGATCAAGCCACCCATGTTCATGAAAATCCAGAGGAGAAGTTCTATCAATCTAGAGCTACTCGTCATAGTGCTCCTCCACCATCGGGAAAAACCCCTATCTATGACTTCGACGAATGGGCTCGTCAGCATTATGGCCATTCCTTTGCCAAACGAACGGCAGCAAAAGCCAGGTGGGAAGAAGTTCAAAGGTTTAAGGTGACAAACAGAGGAGAGATGCAAGCAGATGTTATAATCTACTTTATTCTAACTTCTTTTGCTGTTCTTATATTATTTTCTTTTCTGCCCGAGTCTTATGATGTGGATCGCACCAAAGATTTAGCATCACAGAAAAGTGGTAGATCATTAGAATCGTAATTATTGTACACGATGATAATTGGAAGCAGGAAGTATTTATTTTTCTTAAATTATGCGTGGTTGAGCTAGTTAAAAAGTTTATTATGGAATTTGTGCAGGAGTGTGACGTACCTATGACTGATAATGTACATATGTAAATACAAGGTATTTGGAGAGGATAATGTGAACTTTCGTGGCTCATGTTACTGAAGGAAATAAATTATTTTCTTTTAAAAAAACTTCCTTGTCAGTACTTGTGAGTTTATTGTAAGATTCTATTTGAAGAACTATTGTGGTCTTTAAGTGAATATTATTTAATGTCAAGATTATTTAGTACTAACTTTGTTACTACTATACACGTACTATCACTATTAATGAACTGACTTCTGTTGACAGTGGAGTGAATTTCACCTCGACACCTAATAACTATTCCTCATCATATTGGTCAATTTAGTGATGGTTGTGGTCATTTGGCTCCTCCTGAGCACTCAATAATTTGTGAAATTTCCCAAGAAAGAAACCCTATTCATTTGCAGTAGGTTAAAAATTGCCTGTCAGTGAAGCTGCTAGATCTATACACTTCATCTCCCTGAAAGTGTTGTGTTTCACTAGGTTTAAATAACTTTATGAATAACTTAAATTACCTACTTTCAATGTTTTGAAATAAGAGAGATCTCAAGGGTCATAAAACTAAAGGATCTTTGATTCATTTTCAAGGTGATCCCTATGAATTTTTCGTTTATCAAATTAGCCCACTCCTGCTTTACATAGCCTTAATTGTGCAAAATAAACATTTCTCTGGATATATTAACTGCCGAGATTTCAGTATTGAGAACTTGTTCCCCATCTACCTGCTGGTAATGAAGACCACATAATTTTAGACCCAAGGAAACCTACTATGTATTCCTGTTATAAGACTCCCCCTGAACTTTATTGTGGCTCAGCTAGGTGAGAGAGAAGACAGTTTAAGCCATGATAAGTCCTGGAGTAATGCAAGGCTGCCCATTACTGACACAAACTCATCTTTTGTTCTGAATAAATTAAAACGCATAGGAAATGCTAGGAGCAAGTTGTCCTTTGGTTTTCATATTCTGTCAATTGATTAGTTGACCTCAGTTTAGTTTCTTGGTTATCCTAAGGAATGATTGGAAATATGAAATTTGAAAACCAAGAGTGAAACATAACTAATGAGAATTCCTACGATAAAGAAAACATATGTAATTGTGAGAGGACAGGAGCTACAGCAGGTAGAGATAAGTTATCTGGGTAACGTCATAGAGTAATCCTTACTCTGTGGTAGTATCTTGAAGGGAATTTGGCATAAAAGAAGAAAGAACTGATGACAAGGACGTTATGAAAAGGCTGGAGAAGTCTATAACTTGGGAGTGTGGCATTAAACGTTGCGGAAGCCTGCGAGGGTGAGAAGGGGATGAGATTATTGAGGAGAATTTGTGGTGTGGATGTGAACTGAGAAGGTGAGATGGACTAAATTTAAGGCAAATTAAAGTGCAGGGAATGGTGGGTGAAGGGAGTAAGATCCTGGAGGATATTAGAAAAATGCAGAGTAGATGGATGGAGCAGGCATAGCTGATGCCAAAATTCCTGGTGCAGACCTATGCAGCAAGCAGGGGTATCAGAAGTGGATAGGATTGAGGGGAATAGGGAGAGGCAGGGAAACCAAACTACTTTGCAAGGACACCCACTCAAGGTTATCAGGCAAATGGTTGAAATCGCCCATCACCATGAATATACTAGGGACCTTATCTTGAGGTCTCCTTGTGAGACGAGTCAAAACATGATGGCAGGTAGCCATCCCACTCCTCGAAGTGCTAGTATTAGGGGCAATTCTAAATGTTTCGAGACTGAACTTCCTCACCAAACAACCTTCCTCCACAGTTTTGCAGCATTAGAAAAATTCCAAGGAATCAATTTCCAGATTCTCTATGTTCAAGTCAACAAGTACACGAACATAGTGGAATGCAGCATCTTTCTGAAATACTAGGATGCAAACAACTATGGAGTACAAGAATTCAATATTTTAAATTTCTTTTAATTTAACCAACTTGCTTTTATCATCATAACCACTAAAATATACCTACTATGTAGTGTTTTATGAATCACTTAAGTATAATAAATAATTACTGTAAGCATTCAGTCCACAGGACAGTTTCATCACTGTCTGAGAATTAAGTATGTTATTGACAATAAGGTGACCAACCGTTATCCTTTAGGGAGGACAGTCCTCCTACTGTAAGTTCTGTTCTCCCTCGAAAAGTGTCCTCCTTTTCGATCTGTAAATCTCTGTATTCGATCGATGCCAAGCCGATCCGTTGCACATGATGTGACGTATTTGTATTTAGCATGATGATTCATCAAGGCTCGGTAGGTACGGCGAGACGTGATTATGAGAAGCATGAGTCAGAGAGCACGCAAGTGGCTTTGTTC
Source organism: Pyrrhosoma nymphula (assembly GCA_963573305.1). NCBI lineage: Eukaryota > Metazoa > Arthropoda > Insecta > Odonata > Coenagrionidae > Pyrrhosoma > Pyrrhosoma nymphula. Next base: position 62,627,176 of record OY754330.1, on the reverse strand, counting down.
TTTTGTTTTTGGTGGGTTTGTTACTTATTACCGAAACAGGACACCGCACCTTTTGATTTAGTCTACGGTGTGACGGTTTTTTGACTTTGACATACGCGCGCATATGACTCATGATAATTATTTCTTTCTCAGTGAATATTCTATCATACACAGGAAAGTACAATTCATGTTTTATTAATTCATTGTATATTACTAATTCCCAAATACATATGTATAATTTTACAAACAAGTTAAAAAAATACACTGAAAAAGAGTGTAAAATAATTTAAATTTAAAATTTAGTGGCGTTTATTTGGCAAATAAATGTTTGTTATGATACAACAAAAATATCTGCTCTAAATCCAACCTCTATACACAAACCAGAGATTGTAAAAATAGCGGATTACCCTAGAGACGTAAAAAAAGTGAGGCTGTATGTACATTTTTAGTGTAAAATTTTAAGTTTTAAAACTTTAATAGTAAATTTTATTTATGTAATTTGCTTGCATCGTTCGTGTAGTTCTATATTTTATTTTTATTTAAAGATGGAAAAATGAAAACAGAGGAAATGCCTTTTCAACGATAAAGTGAAAAAGGAATTTCCATTCCTCATATCAAAAAAAGAAACTTGTTTTCTGCAATATTTTTAGAGGAGTTTGTATTGTAGTTGGGGGCAGAGCTGCTATAACGAAACACATAACCACTTACAAACATAAGCAATCATTAGACGCATCAGCTTCCAGTTGGGTCATTCCATATGAAATCAACCAAAATTAAATATTTTTTTTTGGTGACCTTCTCCGATTACTGTGAAATTTGACGCAGTCATTCATACCATAGTAAGTAACAAATATGATTTATTTTATATTTTTAGGATGATCGGCTTAGGATTTACGAGGGGGGTAAAATTTGACCTTTCGGTGGCCTTTTCGCGCATGACTAGTTTACTGGCAATAAGTCAGCTCCTATCAGAGCCACAAAGTTGGGATTGGGCTCATTGAAAAGGCAATTAAATTTCCTATTATAAGGATTGACTTTCAAATACTCATGATTTTAAATCGCATCACAGAGTGGACGTAGATCTAGGTTTGGTCAAAGGTCAAAAGGTCAAATACACCATCTTCGATTTTTTTTAAACTTGGTGTTATCAATCTACATATATGTAGGTACGAGCACACAAAATTTGGAGATGGCTTTTTTGTTAGTTTTTTAGATATGTAATTTTATATGCTAATTACTTCACAGATAAACTAGTACTATTATAGCATGTTATTTTATATGGCCCCTCAGGAAGGAATGAATTCTGGAACTGAGAAACAAAATTGGTTCTATTTTCTGTTTGTATACCCTTACACAGACTTGCCCTATCATGCTTAACTTTACCTATCGTAGCCGCTGAGACTTCCTCAATGAAAATTTGGAAAACCAGAAACACAGGATTTCCAATATATACATTGTGTAGAAATTGTAAAAAAGGTGTACATTGTACCCAAATTTAGCTTTACACACAATGTACACTTTGTATACCATGTACACAACTGTACACTATAAAACGTGGACATTATATACAATGTACACAATGTATACATTTTGATACAACTGTATTAAAATGTATATAAAAAGTGTACATTGTACACATCCTGTATGGAAATTGTGTACATTGTACATGTGTATATACAACTGTTTACAGATGTACATAAAATGTGTACTTCGTACACATTCAGTATAGAATTTTAGTACAAATTTTTCATGGGGGTTGTTCAATCCTGTCTGGACATACAATGAATTGCGCTGTGCTGAGCCTGCTTACATCATATTATTTCAGTTTATTTCTAGCATCAGAGCTAGTAGGTGGCTAAGGTCTTAGGCCGATATATTCTTGAAGTGTTCGTCAAGTTATTTTTTGCAATGTGTTCAATTGGAATTTTCTTAAAAGATACATGCTCTGAGGATGTTTCTTTTAAACCTTTCATTGACTTTGGCAAGGAAGAGTGCTACTAATTAACAATTCGTTCTAATTGTGATAAAATTGAGGATGTGTGTGCACGACATTTAAATACTTATTTGTATACATTTTCTCTGTTTGAAAAAAAATGTTGTGATCCGCAAAATGAACATCCTAATGAATGTAAACGGAAAAATTTACGCGAAATCAACATTGATTTTGTCAGTAAGTTTAAATCAATGATCCAGTTGATACCAGGGAAGAAACTGTGTTTTGAGTGCCAAATTTCTTTGTCCAAGGCTCCCAAAGAGCATGAGGTAAATGTACGCATGTAAGTGCGAGTGCATCGACACCCTGTGAAACCAAAAATAGTGATGTTCAGTCCGAAGACGTACATGACCACTTCCTCCCATCATGTACCGACACCTTAAACAAATCGCTGTTTTTACTTGGTGAATCTCCCATCCACTGTAACAAGTTACGGGGAAAGAATTACCCAAAAAGGAAGTTACACAAAATTAAGGCCAACATAATGAAAAAAATGAAGATTATTTCTCCTGGAGAATTGGGAATTCTAGATTGTACATCTTCATCTGATGAAAGCAATGTGTGCAACGACGTGTCAAATGACTACCAGGCCATGATGACCCAGCTGAAAGAGAAGTACAACCACCCAGACTGTACGAGACGGGAACGATTCATGATTTTGTCCATGCTGCCAAAAAAATGGAGCTCGAGGAGAGTGAGGGAGGAATTTCCAACTACATGATTAGAAATGTTAAGAAGGCTGTTGAAGAGAATGGTATTCTTACTCCACCCAAACCTAAGCCTGGCCCATCATTGCCTGTAGAGACAGCTAAAATTGTCTTTGCTTTCCACGAAAATGATGATGTCAGTCGGTGTATGCCTGGACAGAAAGACTATGTGTCAGTCAGAAAAAATGGTAAGAAAATACATAAACAAAAGCGATTGGTGTTGTCAAACTTAAAAGAAATCAATGCACTCTTCAGGGAGAAGAACCCAGATATTAAAATTGGATTCTCTAAGTTCGCTGAAATGCGATCCAAACATTGAGTTCTTCCCAGTGCATCGGGTACCCATGGAGTTTGTGTATGTACGGTTCACCAGAATTTCAAATTAATGATCGAAGAAACTAAATCACCTTCATTGACGATGAATGGAATTCGATTGGCTACATACTATGATGCTTTGAACATGATCATGTGCAATCCACCTCGTCCTGAATGCTCCTTAGGGATGTGTTCCGATTGCCCAGGTATTTACAATATCAAAGTAGAATTGGAGACAGTTTTTGATGATCTGTTTGAAGGTTCTGAGGAGGATGAAGTAGTCTATAAGCAATGGCAAACTACAGACCGATGCAATTTAGAAACAGTTCACCAGCCTTCCAAAGACTTCAACACCTTTACCAGTAAACTGATCATGTTACGTGATCATTATTCCATCGCCAGACAACAAGCCGCCTTCCTCCAGGAAGCAAAATGATCACTTCAGCCTGTTGAAGTTATAGTCGGCGGAGACTTCGCAGAAAATTACAGTTTCGTTCTTCAGGATGCCACCCAGGGCTATCATTGGAATAATAGTCAGGCTACACTCCATCCATTTGTTTTTTATTACTTAGAAAGTGGCAAGCTGGAACATTCAAGCTTTGTATTCATCTCTGACTGCCTCACACATGACACTGCTGCCATCTACTCATTTCAGAAGCAGATAATATCCCTTCTATGGGAAAAAGTGCCAGAACTTAAGAAAATTATTTATTTTTCTGATGGTTGTGCTGCACAGTACATGAATAAAAAAAACTTTATTAACATGTGCTTGCATGAATCTGACTTTGGGGTGCCTGCTATATGGCACTTTTTTGCCACCTCGCATGGGAAAGGGCCATGTGATGGTGTAGGTGGTTGTGTTAAGAGGTTGGCTGCTAGGGCTAGCTTACAGAGGCCTTACAATAGACAAATCAGAACCCCTAAGGACCTGTTTGATTGGGCTGAAGCTAATCTGAGCTCCTCAACATTTTGGTTAGTGTCTGTAAAAGAGATGGAAGCAACGCGTCAATCTCTTAGTGAAAGGTTTAAAATTCTTCAGCCAGTTGCCGGAACGCGAAGTTTCCACTGCTTTGAACCAATATCCACAACAATGATATGAGTGAAACGATACTCTTCCTCTGCTGAAAGCAAAGAGGTCCTGCTGATCCCAGGGGAAAAAGACACAATCGACACAGCAGATGAGTCTGATTTTGAGCCAGATGTGAATGAAGATGGATCAGAACCTGTTTTAACTATTGAGGCCATAGTTGAATATGTCACCGTGCAATATGATGGACATTGGTGGCTCGCATTTGTTTTAAAGATGATAATGCCTGAAGAACTTAAAGATTTCGATTTCTCTATCCCCATGGGCCATCTCCATCCTTCGCATACCCCCCAAAAGACGATGACCTCATGCTCCCTTTAAGCCATGTGCTGACAAGAGCGAGTGTCCAGCTTGGAGGGATGTCTGGACGCACATACAAGATCACAGATTTGCGGCGCTTTGCTGTCCTCTTCTTTGCTGTACTGGATCGCTCGTAATGAAATGAGATCAAGGTAAGAATATAGAGGAACCAGTTCTTACTTATATGTGCAACTGCAAAATGATGAACCAAGCAAAACTAATTGGTGGTCTATTTATTTGAATTGCAGGCAAAAAGAGGTGGATTGCTGTTTACCAAGATGAAAATTCTTGTTCACTTGTCACAACATATCTCGAAAACAAAATTTTAGCCATCTCCAAATTTTGTGTGCTCGTACCTACATATATGTGGATTGATAACACTAAGTTTAAAAAAAATCGAAGATGGTGTATTTGACCTTTTGACCTTTGACCAAACCTAGATCTAGGTCCACTCTGTGATGCAATTTAAAATCATAACTATTTGAAAGTCAATCCTTATAATAGGAAATTTAATTGCCTTTTCAATGAGCCCAACCCCAACTTTGTGGCTCTGATAGGAGCTGACTTATTGCCAGTAAACTAAAGTCATGTGCGAAAAGGCCACCGAAAGGTCAAATTTTGACCCCCTCATAAATCCTGAGCCGATCATCCTAAAAATACAAAAAAAATCACATTTGTTATTTACTATGGTATAAACCACTGTACCAAATTTCACGAAAATCAAAGAAGGTCAAAAAAAATGTATTGGTTGATTTCATATGGAATGACCCAGTTATAGTAAGCACACATTCAATAAAAAATGTAACACATGATTCTTTTATTTACGATATATATTTTTATTTTTTTTTGTTCTTTTCACGGTAAAAAAAAATAATTTGCATCCTCCTTTTCACTGGAGAAGAGTTGGTCACCTTATTATTGAAGTTTTTCTAAAATAAGTTTAAAAAAGTTTTAAAAACTAAGGTTGCTACTCATGAGTCAGCTCCAACTTTTTCATTGAAGTCCAAAAACTTACACCACAGTTCTTGTTTTCAAGTTTACCTTAGATATGCGAAAAAATATTTATTAGATTGATTAGAAATTTCAGCATTGAAATGATCAATCTAATTAACAATTGTGTGGAAATACAGTGTGTTTGTTCTTTTGCCCCAATGCTCGAATTCCAGAGAGTAGAGCCTGAAACCTTCACATATATTCTGCATAGCATATTATTTCCAAGCCAAAATGAATTTTCAGGAGACTAATGATGTAAGTTTCCAAGATTACTGTGACAAGAATGGGAATCATGAACTAATAAAAATTATATCGACAAGTGAAGTAGGGATGTTCTTATTTCAGTAAATTTGCTTCTGCTGAGAATGTTTTTTAAGCTGCCATTTCATCCTCAATGGAATCGTCTGTAGATACAAACTTTTGCTTGATTCGTTGCTCATAAAGACTTCTAAGAGACTGTCGATAAATGACATCCACACAATTGGGGGGGTAGGGGGTCACCACTTTGTGACAATCTGTATGCTTCATGTGACATCCACACTTCCACTGTATAGTATGCCTTATTTTTACTCAAACTGTGGAGGGGGGAAGAAGTTTTTTAATTTTTTTGACATCATTAAAAGGGGGGATGACACTATTTGTGACTAACTGTGACCGGGGGGGGGGGGTTTGTCTAGTTTGGTCCAAAACTGTGTGACTATGGGCAGCCCCTAATTACAAAGATAGTAGACTGCTTGAAATGCATAGGAATGATGATTAAGACATTAGCCTGAATTATGAACTTAACACATTGCGGACAGATCACGAGTTTACTCGTCTAAATTGCATGCCATCTGTGTCATGAGATATCTTTTTTCTACACACCAACGTTGGATACCATATGCTGTGACCATTTGTAACTCAGCCTATTCAGGTCCATCAGTAATCCATATATGTATATAACTTTTTTTCGTGTTTAACATAATCGAGGGTCTGAGGTCTGAGAAGTAATACAAGTAACATAAAAACAAAAAACGATATAAGTATATATTTTCTAAGTTAGTACCATCAGGTAGCTACAGGAAAAGGAATACTAGTGCTCGAACGTATTGTGCTGTGATCTAGTCGCCGAACACTTAAGCTACTTTGCTTTTTGTTATTTCTTACCGAAGTAAAGTGATGCAGGTGACACTGGATGATGTTTGTTACTTATATTACTTTGACTCTCAGGCCCTCAATTATAATGCAAAATTGAGATTTAAACTCCTTGAATGTTGACAGCAAAAAAAATATCCACTGGAAAAATTACCCGGCCCCTTGGTTAAGTCAGAATAAAAAGATCCTGTCCTTAAAAGAGAAAGCAGAAAACTTCTAGTAACTTGATTATTTGACTGCGTTAATGTATAGGGGCCTTCCAAGTATTACGTAAGGCGTTTTTGGGAGGGAGGGGGGTTGGTCTTTTCTCACGCTGTCTTGCGTAAGGGGGTAAGGGGGTCTGAGACAGTCTTACGGAAGATAGAAGTTACTTCTTACCAGAGTAATGCCGTAACCCAAGTAGTTTATGTATGGCAATGGTTTAAAAAAGGTTTGACAACTTTTGTTAGATTGGGAGTGCAGGGTTCAATAAATCTTGCGTTGTCTTACATGTGAGGGGGGGAGGGGTTAAAAAGTAGTAAAAACAGACTTGCTTAGGTAATACTTGAATAGCCCCATAAGAAGCCACCACATGACAAAATGAAGGAACAGAAGTAAATAATTCCTATATTGTCCCTCAAAGTTTTTTTTAAGGCCTGCCTGTTTTGGGGCAAATGCTAGTCCACCTAGTGCTTGGCTTAGGTTTTCACTCCGCTAAACATCACATCTTGAGGATATGGAGAAGACAACTTATTAGTAGACCTGGAAATATTTCTATGGCATATGTAGGTTCTTCAATACCACTGTTCTAATCCCTCCCCAAATTCTTTTTCAGACTTCCCAGGAGGTTCAAATGAGTTCATTCTCATTCTGAAATAGGGTCCTCCGTTCCGAGGATGATCGGGGAAGCATGTGTTCCTCAGATGAAGTATAAGCCTGTGTGCATAACTTTAACATTAGATATAGCACCTACAAATCTAGGAATTCATATATTGGCTGATGAGGCATTTATCCGAGTACTCAGTTAAAGTAATGTATAAAATAAGGAAATTCCTAGCAACTGCATTTCCAGTAATTCCTGACGATCGATTCCTGTGCCCACATATTAAGCTAAACTCATTTAATGATCCAAAACCTGATAAACCCTAGCCTGCCATAGAAGCGGAACTTTCATTCTGCCTAACACAACATTCGAAAAATCATGAATGAAGCCCACAGGCTTTCCGAGTATAGGGGTTAACCAGAACAACATTAATCCTGATAACTGGGATGCCATGGGAGCACTCCTGATAGGGAAACAATAGCAAGCAGAGTTTAATTGGTTCAGATGTTATAATTTATTATTTCATTTAAAGTAAAAGTCAACTACAGAACTAGGTTAAGTTACACACAAGCCATTTATGTTTTTTTTGTGAAAGTTAAAACATCAGCCCTTGGATTATTTTTGAAATTAGGAAGTATTTATGTAATGAAAGTCTACTTTGAACTTGTGTACTTAGTGACAGCCTTGGTGCCCTCACTGACAGCATGTTTAGCAAGTTCACCCGGCAACAAGAGACGAACAGCTGTTTGAACTTCTCGGCTCGTAATTGTGGACCGCTTGTTGTAATGTGCAAGTCTTGAAGCTTCAGCAGCAATCCTTTCAAAAATATCATTCACAAAACTATTCATTATGCTCATAGCCTTGCTTGAAATTCCTGTATCAGGGTGGACTTGTTTCAACACTTTATAAATATAAATAGCATAGCTCTCCTTCCTCCTCCTCTTCTTTTTCTTGTCTCCTTTTGAGATGTTCTTCTGAGCTTTCCCTGCCTTCTTAGCTGTCATTCCACCAGCCTTGGGCGGCATGTTTTAGGGTGTTTGATCAGGTGAGTCTGTAAAAAAAGTGAAAAACTTAGTACAAATAATTCCAAAGCAATTACGCTAAATTAATTTTTTTCCATCGCGAGACTATGACGAGACTACATTTCATGCATGAATATGAGACAACTGCAACAACTCCGAGCAAATTCAATATTAATCCTTAACGAGGAGTTTGCAAGGGTATTCAGAACATAACACAGCCTACATGCATTAACGCTCACTGATGGAATGAATGATAATGCAATTCTGCGGTTACTAATCAATGATCAAAACCAAACAAATAGCCGAGGATACGTAACTGTCTTCTACTCTTTAAGTATTAAGATGAGAGCACAAATAGTGAAATTAAGTCATTCGCCCTAACAAAAAATGCCAAACAAACCTCGCCGGCGACAAATCTGAGATCTGTCTAATCAATATTTTGCAGTATTGAAGCGACAGCTACACTTACTGCATTTCGCGAACTGCGTAATTTTATGTTTCCATGTCCAACAATGAGCAGTTTACATATATCAGTAAACGGATCATTCCACATGCAACCAAATTCTTACCGTTTATCAATCAAAACTCTCCCACGAATGCTGTTTATTCGGCGAAGTAGGAAATATTTTTACGAATGCATGTATAACCCGAGAGCGACTGAATTGTGGGTAATGGTCCCGTATGAGACTTACCACCAATCAAATTTATTTCGATAGATTCCCGTCCGGAGCATTAAAAAGTTGCTTACAATATTTTATCCTGCTTATTATAAAATTATCATTACAATTAAAGTTAGAAAAATCCTTAAATATTAGAAGTGGCGAGCTTGTGAGATCCCCAGTTAACTATTGCTTACCACTTTTTCATACTATTGGGTTTCTTCAAAAATAGGAATAGTATGGGAATTTTGAATACGAAATAAGTCTAATTTTCACCAAGCCACTTCTTTCAGACTAATTATTCCGGTAAATCAGTCATTCTTTCTACAATAATCAATATTTAATGCATTTTACAACTAGATATTCATTTAAAATTCTGTACGAGTCTTATTATTGCATTCAGTGCATTATTAGCTGCCAAACATGTAACTACAAGTAACGAACATCTGGGAAGAGCTAGCAGGAAAATATTGTTTCGAAAGTTAGTTGACGTCACGACTAAGTCCATGTCATAAGCTGAAAAACGTATCAGGAAGAGAATTATTACTACATGTAACTGTTAATGATATTAAATTTAAAATGGACAGGATGAATATATATTCCCTAAAAGTAGTTTCACTATTGCACTCGGATATCCAAAAAGGGTTAGGTTTTACACGGCTATAAAGGACCAAAATGTAGCCCAATTTAGACTCAAAGAGTAGTAACGTGCTTAAAAAGACGTGAGGTTTACGTATATTTAAACAATTGTGCAAACACCTCACCGCACCTAATATAGGTATATTGAGAGGCGTGTAACTATGTGAAAATACTACATTGCAATGAAACAAACCCCTAATTTTTCCTCAAGTCTTTTGACGATGGAAGGACTCTTTTTCCTCCTCCTCCCATGTTCTGACGTTGAACCGCAACGAAACATGGGTCGTACATAAAAATTTTTGGAAAATCCAGAGAGAACAGTTTGATTTTAATCGTTAATGAGCCTTATGAATACGGTCACAGTGAATATAGTGCCCCAAATCAGTGCGCCTGATATGCGTAGGTATAGCAAAAATTGGGTCATATCGAAATGACAGGTATAAAAAGTAGTACTGAAAAGTATATATCAATGGAAAAATATGAACTAACAACCCATGAAGCGCACACCTTTGGGCCAACGTTTGGAATAGCTGCCATTGTTGGGGAATAGTTTGTTACACGGTCGTAAAGAAGTAGTTTGTTATTAGTGGGCCAACAGTTTGTGCTACATGGGAATTGCTTAATTTTTACATTCAATCACGCAATTTACAAGGTGTGATCTTATGAGCAAGCATTTACAGGATAAGACTGCCTTGTAATTTGATTTGTCATGTGATTTCAACTATCTTAAGCCCCTATAGTTTCCTTTCACTATGCCTTTAACCTGAGTGCAAATCAACATAGAATTTTGGATTCTTCCATAGAAATTTCATAACCTATGCATTAAAAAATTTTCCGGCTTTTAACAGATACTGAAAACTCCTGCCTACTTTTCAACGACGACAAGGAGCACGAAAATAATTAAGTTGTCAAACTGCCTCCGAATTTCGAAACGAAACCTGTGAAAGAATGGGATAAGACTGGAATATTTGACGCCGACAAAATATTCATGGTGACATCATTCCATTTATTCTAATGTGTCTACCGGAAAATTCGCTCTAAGCCAAGGAGTACGATGTTACCGCCGAATAATTGCAATAATACGATACAACGCGTACTCTGCACGAATATTAATTTATGCCTGACACAGTAGCACCTGTACATAGTTCATTCACGTCTACAAATTAATGAAAACAATTGCATTAAACAAGCTAATAAATACCAATTCTGGCATCAAAGTCGAACGTTACAAATTTTCTGGCTGCACTTTATCCGATACAGAAACACGCTCATTGGTTAGGAAGTGCAGACTTTCAATACGCAAATGAAATGACCAGTCGTCTACCCTTACGCTTCACACGTAATGCGATCATGCACCGCAAAAATAAAGATCCGCGATATTAGATACGAAATGTGTTTAATCCATCGCTAGGTGGCTAATTACTTACCTGGAAATTAATTCTCCGTTCCTTCGTCACGGTGAAATATCAGAAGTAGTCGCTTCCTTGACTGCCGCCTTGCACCGTTCGTCCTATTCCCAAGTCGGCGACCTTCCTTGGTCAGACAGGTGAGATCGGTGATATAATGAGAGAGTGAAGGGGAACGGCCGTCTCGCGGTCTCGGACGAATGAAATTTCGAGGCTCGCAGGACAGCAAGCTAAGGCAGAAATATCACAAGAATGTCATCCGGAATACATTAAGCGAGTTTAGGACGTAGCAAACACTGCGCTTCGGATGAGCTTGGAGCGCCAAGGTCGAAGGCGATGATTGAAAGCCGGCTCTTTTGACGCGTTGATTTCTTTTCGATGTGCCACAAAGAACAGTGAAATTTCAGCTAAAGAATATTGTGATTTTTTATTTTATAAGGAAAAAATCCGCAGTAGTGTGCATACTCTTGAAGGTTTCATTACTTTCTCGTGAGAACTTTCGCGTAGCAATTGGTGGATTAGTAATGACAGAATCAAAACAAACTTTGTACATTTTACACTGGATGTTATTCAATACAACCGGTTTCATCGCATAAGCGACATCTTCAGGTAAATTTTAAAGTCAAACACACAATATATATATTGTGTGTTTGACTGTCAAATACACAATATATATAACATGAACTGGGAGGGTATGGGGGGGGGGAGAGAAGGAAAGGAAGGCAGTGACAGGAGCGGGAAAGAAAAGGCATTGGGAGGGGGGGGGGAATGAAGGCTTAGGTAGGCGGAAAGGTGGGGGGGGGTAGAGTGTATGTTTTGGAGGTTAGCGGGGGGGGGGGGGTTTGGGGAAGGGTTAGGGGGGAGGGGCTGCATAGATGGACTTTGGGTAAGCAGTTTGCCTCACTGCAGGTGGGGGGAGAAGGGGGTGGGAAGGGTTGGGGATATGGAGAGGTAGCAATTAAGGAAGTGTTTTGAAGGTATGACTAAGATGGGAGGGGGTCTAGGTTTAGAAAAGTGTGACATCTAAGAGGGGGGAATAATTTTCAAAAATATTCTCGAGGTGCACTTCTTTCAGGAGTTTTCTTATCTCCATCTGCTCCAGTGAGTCCATCCTGCGTCCTTTTCTTTCCAGATGAAGAATCTCGGGCACGAAGTCACTTTTGTGGTCACATTCCCAATTAATAACGTATGGAACGGGGATTAATCCTTTTAAAAATGGTGAATTCTCATTTCCAATCCACAACCATCTGACCAGAGCATTACAGGGTATAAGGGCTGTGTTCGTTCTATCGTTCTATGGATGTGTGTCATTGGATCGCAGTAAAAACTTGAAAGCATACCAAATTAAAGCAATATATAGTGGGATGCAAACGCCTTCACAACAGATGGATTTCTTGCGATTCTGTAATGATTACTGCGGTGAGTAATTGCTTATGTTTTATAAATAGTGGATAAACCATGCAGACTACACACCGTTGATTTTTTCGACGAAATTTAGATGTTAGAAGTTTCTAATTTTTTCAATATTCTCCCTCCGCACAGCCGTACCTAATCTATCCCATGCAAAAAACAGCCTATACTTTGGAGCAAATTGCCCGAAAAGGAGTTCGGCAAGGGGTTAGTATTTTATTATCATTGGAAAGATGAGTTTTTTCTTTAAAATGGGGTCAAATTCATTTACTTCTAGGTGAAGTGATTCTTGCTCAAACTACCTTAAGGGGAACCAAAGTTTGGGAACCACTAGTTTGCGGTATTTTAGGGCAAATACCTCTTCAAGAGCCTTCATTTCAAAAGAAATACACCCGCCCAGTACCAAATTTGTTAAGGATACCAACATTTGATAATATTTTAAAAAATTAACGAAAAAATATCTGTAAATACTTCAAAAAGGGCTACCCCCATTAAGCTGGGCCTACACCCTGTACTACACTTATGAAAACTATTCTGGACCCCCCCCCCCACCGAACCAAATTCTAGATACACCATGGCAGTGCACTGCCAAGGGGGGATTGGGTTTTCATTGAAAAATTCCCACCATGGCGGGAACTCGAACCTGGGGCCTCGAGATTCAAATCCAGTAAAGAATGATCTGATGTTTTCCCGGCGCATGATGTTGGTGAAGTCTGTTCGGGTTCTCCACCGGGTGACACTCTGCATTTCAGCCGACGTTTCGATGTACGAGTCGTCCATCGTTATCAGGGAAAATAGCAAGGGAAATGACAGGGCAAGGGCTCCGATGACAATGGACGACTCGTACATCGAAACGTCGGCTGAAATGCAGAGTGTGACTCGGCGGAGAACCCGAATTCACCAACATTCAAATCCAGTACTCTAGCCACCCAAATAACCCAATCCCCTTTTCTCCCATTTCTGTTCTGAAGATAAATGGCCGGCAGACGCTCTTCTGTGGAGTTATAACTACGACTTTCTTGTATTTTTTCAAACATATCTTCATTTGCGGAGGACCGAGCCGATTGACAGCGGCTATTTGTCAAGCTAATCAAGACATGTTGACTTGAGGCGACTCTCTCTCATTATCTACGAATACGGATTCATGCTCTGTGAACTGCTTTCAGACCTTTAAAAACATCCCCTTAGTGATGATCAAAGCGGATTAATACTCGACCGTGAGAGCTATTAAAAGTATGTATGCATTTCGGCTGTGACAGTGGTGACCCTATGACATATTCAACTAGCATCTTATAAGCGAATAGGTACTACCATAGAGTAAGTACATAATACTACATAGTAATATACTTACTCTATGGTACTACATTTACTGCTACTGGATTACTGCATCAGCCATAGCTCTATTTTATTTTACACCAATACATGAGCACATATATGTGCTCATATAGCAATATAATGGACCTCTTCTCGTCCATTATATTACTACTATGACACTCCGGATAATCCTTAACGCTCCTGTGTAAGAGAAAAAGGGAAGGCTTGAAAGAAAATATCAACATTCAACTAACAAGAGGATGGTTTATAATTTTAATGTGCTTCGACGGCAAAGGTCATTTCGTCAACTTGCAGACAGGGGCAACAGCGCTCGGACGAAGTAGCTATAACTGTTTCAAATTTCAGGTGATTTTTCCTCCATAAACATATTTTATTTTGATCTATAACAATTGTTATTGAGGGTATGTTAAAAGAATTAATTCTTTTAACATGCCCTCATCTTACTTTTTCCCTTCTTCAATTCATCTCCTCATATATTGCGATTGAATATTTTTAAATTCTCTATTGGCTATTTTATTGTGACTTTGCGGGTAGTTGCGGAGCCACTCTCTGTCCTGCAGCATACCCGTTCCTTCATTCTTTATTTTTTCTAGATTTTCCTATCATGCTGTTCCTATGCTCTTCATGGCTATGATGTTAATTAGATTTTGAGGAAAAATCGAAAAAATAAATGAATCGCAAATGAAACTTTTCCTCCGGTCTCTTTCGTCTCTAATTCTTTCGGTGACTTTTTTCACCTATGCATTTAGGGAACAACGTTCCCGTGAAAATTGATATTCTAAGATTTACGGCAAAACAATTGTCGTATCTTTAGAACGAGCGAATTAGAGTCAAAGTTACATGTTCACGCCAACTATCCTCCGTTGGTGAATATCGTGAACACGAATATAGAATTCGTGATCGTGAAGGTTTTCGCCGCGCGGCTGCCGTCGGCGGACCAGTGTCAGGCAGTAAATAAATTCAACCTAATCACTTCATCAGGAGTGGGTTATATCTCATTCACAATCAGTTCCGGCCAAAGCTATTTCACAAGTGTGAGCAAAACTTTATTTGGCCACCTTTGACGAAGAACTTATTTACTGACTGTGAATCCTATAAACCGGCCGCGCGTTATTTATCACAAAAAGAACAGGAGATGTGAGCGAAAGTTTTTAATGAAAATGAAGGGCGCAGTAAAAAGTTTATAATAAGTTATAAATATCGGCTGTGGCGTCGTTGCTTTCTGAGTAAAAATCATAAGGAGGATCATCTTTCGCGATCAATTACCCATACAAAAGAAGGTAATTTTTAAATGGAAATATATGCTGGAAGTTTGCAACATTTTCCCAATTTTTATCATTTCTGTCCCGTTTTCATGTTCATTAATAATTCGCAGACTGGCCGCCCCAGCGACCGGACACTTGTGGCTTTTAGTCGAGAGTTTAGTCGAGGGCAGGGTCGAGACTGGGTCAGAAGGAAAGAAGTACCTACAGAAAATTTTCGGAGTCCCTTCCCCACTTCACGAAGCTAAAATTCAAATGAGGCTCCTTATGGACGAAATTTCAAACTGCTTTAGACAATAAATGTGTAATTTTGATGCTTATACATTCTTTATGCAACGAATATATACATTTGCCTTGGTTGACCTTGATTTTGCGCTACAGTGAGGTGGCGCCCCGGGCGGTCACACGGTTTGACCGCGACTGAAGCCGCCCCAGAAAACAGACGATTGGTTTCCCCTATGCGGAAAACAATGGGCAATCAGCGCAAAACATACTCAAACTTACGTCAATAAGGAAAACCTACAGCGATACCCCTTTGATTTTTACGGGGTGATACACAGTCTTTTCCGGGTCGAATTAAGGTTCAAAGGTTGAGCGAGATAGTGACAAAGGTCATTAAGACGGCTTGTTTAGTCGTAGAAGTTTTCCCAGATTAAAATGATGGTGTATTTAAAAGCTCGACACGCACAAGCAAAAATTCACTTTTGGCCAAGGCCTGTAACTTTGTTCATCTATTATCACAACTGAATTACATAAATATCCCGAGTAAGGGCAAAGTTTTCGAAGATGATTTTCAAGAGTACATTGATATTTTGTGCAGCATTCATGCTGACATCACTGCAACATACTCCTGCCCAACCGGTAGACTTAATTGATACATCTTCCTCACATTTGAATAAGTCTTTGCGGATGTCCATATCAAGCATGAAAAACAAGACAGGACATTGGTTTGCTACGTTTTCCGTTGATTCCAATGCTACAAGAATCGCCACCGATTGGAATGCAGATCTGGATATAAATACAAGAGTTGACGGAGGGATGCAATTTTTGCATGCTCTTGGAGTCTATGCAGGTATGTAATACCCATATTGGTTTATAGTCATTAATCTGTAAATCAATGCAAATCTAGAGCTTACTGAATGTTGAATTATTAAGGTTCAGATTGCATAATATTCGTATTTAAAAATTGATCCAAATTATCCAAGAAAGATAGAGAATAAAAGAGGGTTATCAAAATATTAATTAAATGAGAATATAGAACCTTGCTAATCGGCACAAACACCAAATACATTTTTATTGGTGAGAACTGTGAGAAGTATATTGGACATGCTTAAGATCTGTGCTATCCGTTTCGGTATCGGCATCCACTATATTGGACGTGGAGGACAGCGATGTAGCCAGAATTTTGGTTGGGGGGGCTTAATCTGAAGCCTGGAGGGTCCTCTCTTGGTACAATTTTATTCGTTATCAGACTTTTTTAATAGAAAAATGCTTTATTTTTTACCTTTTTCCCTCCTTGAACCCTCGTAATTTTCTGCCAATATATTGCATGGTAAAACCAAACTAATAATCTGATTTCAAATTTTGGGGGAGCACTGAAGTCCCTCAAGCCCCCCCTGGCTACGTGCCTGGTGGAAGACATGGTTTTCTGTAAGTTTTGTTTAGGCAAGGGCCTAGCCATGTTGAAACACCGGTTCCCATCAGAACACCAAAGTTAAGCAACATTGGGCCAGGACAGTGGTTGGATGGGTGACCCTCCTCCATACCTCGACCAGGCGTGGATGGAGAGGTGATACTCCCTCCAGACCACCGGGAGGCAGGAGGGAGATATACCCAGACCGGCAAGGTTAGAGGGAGGAAACACTCTATACCTGGACTGGGGAGGCAAGGGGAGGCCAATCCTCCATACCACTACCATGGTGCTCTTGTCCCCTGTCTGAAAGTGGCAGACAGGTATGGGGTTGGCACAATGAACCAAGAAAGGTCCAAGTGCCCGGGCTCCTGACGAAGGCCCCCCCTACTAACTATCTATCATGTAAGTTTTGTTTAGCTCTGGTAACAAAATACTAACTTCTATTAAGGAACTTCTAATGGTTCACCAGCAAACCAGAGGCAACCAACAAACAAGATCATGAATTTACTAGGATAGGTGGTTAGAAGCAATTGTTGGCAGCGTAACTGTGGAATCAAAACATTCCTTATCACGAGGATGAAGAAATATGTAATACATAATTTTCCTGCTTCCTAAAAATGTTAAGTACCATACAAGGGATTTTGTACATATGTATTAAACCTTGAAACAGTGGCCTTTGAAACGAATTTTTCATGGTGGGGATTGATCGATATTTTATGAATTGAGATTGCCTATTTCACAGGGGCATTACAATTTTTGTATCAAATTGTTGTTGAGTTATGGGTACATTAATTTCTATAAAAACAGCGGACGC
The DNA here is from genome assembly GCA_963573305.1 of Pyrrhosoma nymphula. NCBI lineage: Eukaryota > Metazoa > Arthropoda > Insecta > Odonata > Coenagrionidae > Pyrrhosoma > Pyrrhosoma nymphula. Next base: position 62,609,686 of record OY754330.1, on the reverse strand, counting down.
TATTGATGCTATTAGGAGTCAAGTACTTCAATTGCTCATACCTGTAGAACCAATGACTTTAATTCCTAAAAAAAATAGCCAGAAAACAATTATTCTCGATCACTCATGACATGCAGGTAACAATACTCTGGCCAAAGAGGGGGATTCATCCCCTTCATCCCCCTCATACCTACGCCCCTGGTCCTCTACCTTCTCCTTTTCCCTATTCCCTGCCCATTCCATGACTGGTGCTCTAACACCTCCTGCCACAGGCCTCTGCGGTGCAAGCAATTGCATCTTCTCTTGTGCTCAACAATGTTCCCTTTCCATGACCCATGGAAAGAGGTCAGTCTGAATAATAAGGGTCCATTGCTTCCTACTGCTACTCCCTTACCATTGCTAGCAAGTGCCCACTTAACACCCAAGTAGGGATCAGGCTTCTACTGCAAAATCTCTCGGACCAATAGGATTTGAAACCATGACATAGGGATGGAAAGTCACCACACCTACCTATTCCCCTGAATTTAAAATGAATCAACTTCTTCAACCCAAAAGTTTATTTCATGCCAGAGGTTAGAGTTAATGAGTAACTAAGTCAATAAGATGGTGAGAAGGGTAGTTCATTTCTGAATGATGATTACTGTAGTCCAGGAAGCTTTATTCTCAAGAAAACAAAATAGGTTGGGTGTAGAGGGATCAATTAAAAGGTCTGAGAGGAATTGCTTGTGCTTGTTCATTAATCAACAATTTAATGCTAAGCCTGGCAAGCTGAATTTTAAGTGTTTGTTTTAAATTATCTTAATTCTGTTACTGTACAGTAAAACATCGATTGTACATAGTTGGAAAGACAAAAAGAGAGGCAGTATGTAAAATACCTAAGCCCTCAGGGCCAAATTAAAAAAAATGTTTTATTTATAAGTACAGGCTTTATTACTGAGCAGGTATATCCTTTACAAACATTATACATATTCTTATACATGTTCGATTAGGTATCTATTTTATCCAAAAAAAACCTTAAAATTTAAGTAGCCCTCCCAAGGGACCATCATGGCAACCACAGTAACCTTTGGTCTTCTGTTGCATCGGCGGTCCCATTAGCAGTCCACGTCTTAGCATTTATTTACTGTGCATTTACTGTAGTTTATTAGGCATTCTCTCTCATGCTCTCCATACTTTGTAACACTTTTTTTTGCCCTTTTCAGTATCCATAAATGTCTCAAGTGTCATTCATGTCGCATTGCTGACACCCTACCCTTTCACATTCCCCTCCTTCTCTCCTTCTTCCTCCCTGTTCTCCAGCTTGTTCCCTTTGCCTTCAGGCACGCACTCATAATAGCCTAGTTACTTAGTAGATAATAGAAATATGAGCATTAGAGTTTTCCCATTGCTACCAGTTGTTTGGTTTTTGGAATATATCTTCTGCAATATTTTCACGACTCCATTAGCTTCTTCTTCAAAACTGTGCCTGTCAGAGATGTTTTGTTCACACTTCTATTTGTCCCCACTCGGTACTGATTTTGAGATGCTTTCAGTGATGAAGACATTGCATACATAATTTCTTTTCATTCTTGTCATTGCATGTGAATTGCAAGGTGAATATAATCAAATCAGGGATCAGGTAAGGGGAAAAGTTCAATCAATTCCTCAAACCTGCTTTCAAGCTATGAATCTGTTTTCAGAAATACTTTATGGTAGTAATGGCTATTGAACTAATTATAGGAATGAGCACGTTAGACGCATAATAGTTGCATATAAAAATAAATGACTGCAGCATGCTGATATCTGTATTTAGGGAATATGTAGAAATTGCCACTAGAAAAATACCAGCCTGGACCGAGAATCAAATGATGGCCAAAACACAAAACCACACTCCCTAGGCTTCCTAATTCTCGTGGCAATTTTGGAGGATAAATGGGAACATGATGAAATTAATTTTTTCCCGTGGCAATTGCTACGCATTTTAATCACCGTATTTTTGGCAGCGATGAAGATCTTCATATGTATTCAGGGAAGGTTTTCACTCACAGGGTGAAGTCATCCCCAGCACTCTCCACTGAGGACAATTTTTACCATATATGGTCTATACTACCCAGCTCTTCTCATAATAATTGGTATTTATTACCAGTATTATTATTACGAACAGTACTATGGTCGATATGTACCATAAACTCCCCCCTAAACTTTTCATCTCTATTTTTGGAAATGGCTAATTTCTACTCATATTTACTCTTGTAACACGAATTCCCTTTGTATTAACCTTCTTTAAATGAAAAATAACGTTGGTCATTTCTTTTTCAGAGTATCCGCTTATCTAATGTGAAGAAAATTATTCATTACCCAATTGTATCACGGGTTGCATATTTGGACTTTTCCGTGGCGTTGTACAATAGATCCAGTGAAATATCGTCATGATGGAAAATTAACAAGACGATACAAATAAGTCGTAAATTATTAGAATTATCGTTGAGTGTATGAAAAAGTCACTGGTCTATTTTCAACGGGTACCTCAGTTCGAGCGGAAAATATTTACGACTCAGATACATTGCGGGTTGCATAAGGTCTTTACCGATTTGCCATATGGCTGTTAAACCACAACAAAATTGATATGAAGAATGATTAATTAAATAAAAACAGACTTTCCATATATTATTCATAATATAGATCGCTTTCCTGATACATATGTGTTATATTAACGTAGGTATTACTACCAATTTTCTCCATTAGCCACAGAATTTCTAAATAGACGTAATTTTCTCAGGCATCACTTTGTGGTGCTCCATTACTAGGTAAAAGAGAAACTTTGTATTATTGACTTTTTATTTAATTTTGCCGACCAAGGTTTTGACTTACACAGTTATTATCAAGTAGGTAACACATACGTAAACTACGTAAAACTGAGAAAATACTTAAAATAAAGACTTTGCATTGAAATACCAATGCCTCCTGGCCTAACCCTAATGTTGCAGTGCAAAATGGAGAGTAACATAAAATCAAGGTGTATAAAATCGAGGTTTTACTGTATATCATCATACAGTAAAGAATTCTTTACTCACGATGTAGTCATGTAAGTCTTCGATTACTATAGGTATTACATTCAAGTCAATCAAAAAAATACCTTGCGGATGATTTTTCAAAATTCCCATTTCACATAACCTTGCATGAGAGTTTTCGAAAACAATTCAATATCTGAATTTGGTTTAGATAATTTAAAATTTCATACCCAATTTTTCACTGAGATGGCGTACTTAAATAACTGGAGTTTCCTTACTCTTTCTAGAAGCACCAGAAAACAACCACAATCAGCCTCCAAAAACAGGTATGTAGAAACCTAATTACCTATCAAACTAATAATTAAACTTTAATTGAACTTTTTAATGCGAAATAGTACTCTCTTCTGCTTTGATAATTTAGCCTTTAGATATATATTTATGTATTACATATTTGAAGAAAATTAAGTGCATAGAAGTGCATCCCCTCCCTCTTCCTTGATCCTCCTGTTGGTCACCAAACCCATCTGTTTTCCCCACAATACCACCTGTCCTACTTTTTTCCATTCCCCCTGGCCTGGGCCCAGGAGGGTTGGCCACCCTCTCCCAAATATGTATAAATTGTGCACACTTAGTACCACTTGTCACCTGGTGATGATGTATCAACATTGAAACCCGGGTTGAAAGTAAATTTATTTTGTGAAAATTTGCACAGTTTTCATTTCACGAATATCTTATTGTTTTCAATAAGTGAGGTATGATATTTTAGGCTCTGTCTGTAGGTAAATGGACATAGGGATTTCAGTACCTTGCCTGAATGAGGCAGTGGAGATCTTATTTGACATTTATCGATTAATTATTCCCCTAAGTACAGTGAGAACGAGAGAGGTAAATAGAAGTTACAAATGCATACAGTATTAAATCATGCAGATTACATACAACTACAAACCAACTTACTAACCAAAAATTCAAAGGCCTGCCAACAGTTTGCGAAACTTTCAAACCAGAATCAATAACAAAATTTGACTAGGGCGTGAAGCCTGGCTTGCAAAGGAAAATGAATAATGCTTGAATTTATAATGTCTGATTAACTTTAATTGTATGGATTAAAATGTCCGCTGAAGGCATTGCTGGCCAGATTTAATTTTGGGCATTCAGTAGAAACTTTATGGGTTTAAAACCCAATCCAGCTCACATTTTTCTGTACACAGGGCCAATGGACTTCTAATTCCAGTGCATTTTTAAATGTATGCTAGTCCTTTAAAGGTTAAAATTATCTGTATGATGACATAGCCTTTACATTTACTTGATGTCAGCTGAGAGTTTAGGTTTTGCATATTACATCAGATGTGAGAATTATCAATGGGAGAAAATATTTATAAACTTCACTTTTCTGAGAAAATAATTAACTGACTGAGACTGAGAAAATAATTAACCAGATAATAAAACTGGAACTGATGAAGGCTTCCCTGGTGAGGGAAAGGCATGGCAAACAATTACTATCAGATGACTAAAAATAATATGAGACAGTGTAAAGAAAAATATGAGGCAGTGTAAAGATGATTCATGGTGGTTGAGGGATAGTCCTCAAAAGTCCCCATTTTTCACCCAAATGTTCTCATTTCCAGTAAAAAAAGAATTAGCTGCCATGAACACACATACTTATATGCAAAAGCTGTGATTGATAGAAATGAAATTTAATGTGAGATGAATTATTCTTTGTTAGGCAATGATTGACTGACCATAAATTATTGTGATCAAATCAATTCTTATATCTCGTTAATTGCTTTTAGTTCCTGCAAGATACACCCTTTATCCTAGCGTTGGCTACTATAAAATGTACAACTCATCTTCAACTCACATGACATTCCATGAAGCATTTTATAACTGCTCAGCTGATGGTGGACACATGGCCATAATTAATTCTGATGAGGAAGCAAGTTTGTTCAAGCAGTTCTGGAAAACATTTCCAACTGGAGGATCATTTACTTATCTGGGATTTAATGACCTCTCAAAGGCAGGAGAATACAGAACAATATTTGGTGAGTATGCACTCATTTTCTTGTATAACTCTCTTTGACTAAAGAGATATTGTTGATATGCATAAGCATCTCAGAAAGCCCTTTAATTCTCAGTAGGTTTACTGCAGAATGCTAATGCAGCTCAGAGAGCAAAACCTGCTCATTTGATGACTGAGCAAGCTTTGCTCTCTTAGCTGATATTAAAGCCTTGCAGCCTTTTCTTTATATTTATTCACGAGGTCCTCATCGTCAGCACTCTCTCATTGCTAAACACTTCTTTCACAAATGCAATTCTCCTCCTAATGTCTTGCCCTAGTAGCAGAGGACGTTGTCACATATACCTATCAGAAAGGACGTAAATATTCTGGCTGGATGTTGGTGGGTGGAAGTAAACTTCTTCCACCAGAAGTTATTCACGGCATCCATTCCTGGAGCCGAGAAGTTCTTCCCAGAGAAGGCCTTCTTCACGTCACTTTCTGTGACTGAAAGAGGTCCATCCACATCTTGTAGGTGGTGGTCACCCAACTCTTTGAAGAGGCCTATGGCCGGAGTGTCTCCGTTGAATGGCTTGGACGTTTCGTAGATATCCTTCCATAAACGATCAACCTCTTGGACGGGTGGTGGAGATACAACGACAGACGGAGGTGGTCGAAAGAGATGGGACGGGTGAAGGAGAAAGGTGGAAATTTCCCTCACGGCCATACTCCTCTTGAGGAGTTTTTTCCGGGCAGTGGTGAGTGCTTGTACTCTATAGACTGCGTGCTGCTTAATGGTAAGCCCCACACTTTTATTCAGTGTGTGATGGTTGTATCTGAGACTGTGCACTATGTGCCAAACTTTGGGAGTGAAAGTTAGCCCAGATAAGATGTATTCCATCATACACTGGATTCTCGACACCTGTTATCTCGCCTGCGTGACCTTGGCCTCCAACTGTTCCAGCATCTTTGCTGCTTTGTCCTCCCAAGAGGTGTTCTTTTGGGAGTGAGCCATAAATTTGGCAGCAGCGTAGACCACACAATTTACCATCCAAAGGTCCGATATTTCTGTTAGGATTTCATCGATAAGACCACTCAACAGGGGCAGGTGGTTACCCCGCAGAGAGATCTTTCGGTGGCTGTCTCTCTGCCTAGGTTGTCCTTCATCATAGTTAATGGTGCGTTCGTAGTTCAGAGACTGCTTGACCAGCTTCTTCCCCATTTGGCCAAGAGACTGACACAAATGTCGTTCTCACCTCAGGTGGTGGAGAGACTGCCTGTGTCGGGGAGAGTGGTTTGGCCGGTGGTGTGTTCCTCTGAACTGGTGGTTGGTGGGGAGTTTCCTTTCTTCGCAGGTGGTTGGCATAATCGTGCAGATTCTACTGCAATAGACGGTCGTGTTTAGGATGCATCTCACACCACAAAGAGTGAATCGTTGCCATATACCCCCTGCGATTGGGCTCGCTGGTAGCATGGCATGCAAGGAGGTCGCCCCTTAGGGCTTCCGTCCACTGCATACGAGCTCCCTTCTGAGGTGGTGAATTTTTCATTGCCACACCCAACTGTACTAGGGCACTCATCCGAGAGGGGCCGGTCGAGGGTGGTTTTCCTGGTTACCTTTTTTGGAACCAGTTTAATCGCGTGTGGGGCGGTTAGCCCCACATGCAGACGTCCACCATTAGCCGGCAAAAGCCATTACCAGGTATGCCATGGGGAGGCTGGTGGTCCGGCTTTCGTATCCCAGTTCATACATATTATTTTAAGCTATGAATAAGGAATATTTAAACAGAATTTATTTTTAATATTTATGAAATCACTCACTTTGGGTGAAAGTAGTCTCTTATTTTAGTTTTTTGCATCCCATTATCAACATTTTTATGTACAACTGTCTCTAAAGCATTCAGATTTTCAACGTACCCCTCTGCAACCTATGGGTGTGCATAGCAAAAATTGTACTAATTTCTGAAAGCTTCTCTCATATCACAACGAGCAGGATGAACAGGCACTGCTTCACTGTCATCTATCATGTCACTGTAGGGTGATTACAAAATTGGCAATGTTCGAAATGTTTACCGGCTTAATTGGTTATTGGTTCCAATCTGGTAAAAAATAAAGTGGAAAAAATTTGGGCACGATCGGACAACGTTTAGGGGTCGCGCAACGGCTTCAAATTCTGTAAAATAGTGATTTTCCTGGTAAAAAATACATATTTGACTAATTTTCAGGGGCATGGCTGTCGCTTGGGTGGGTGTTTCACACATTAAGAGATGCTTCCACAGTGTTTCAGTAGTTGTATGACACTAATTACATCTTCTCCCAATGTGGGGGTGCGGGGTAACAGCGACCTTCCGGTCTTCTTGGGCGTGGGTAGTGACACTCTACATTGGGAGCATGGGAACGGCAATAAAAATCCTCTTATTGAAAAATATTTTATTTTTATTTTTGCTAACGATGATCACACAAACCATATGTCACTCGGAATTTTCCACAGCATTTTTATCATCATAACTTTTCCTATGCTCAGCTACAATTGCTAACAAATATTGCCTTTGCTGTTCACCTTTGGTTAGGTTATTACCAGTAAGGAATTTTGCTATCAAAGCAACCTCTCTTTCAGCCGTGCCATTTACTACTCTAATGTTAAGAACTATTAGCCGTCCTGCGAGATAATTTTCATTGTTCATCCACTAATCTGGATCCTGTATCAAAAACGATTTGTCAATGCCAAGGAAATCGAAGAATTTGCTAGTGTTTTTTGTTCACAAAATCAGAAGCCACGTTTGCACCATAGATAGGATACGCCTTAGCCTGGGGACTCTCCTGCCCTTCTCTCTCGTTACTTTTTTCCCTATTTCTTGTTTTTCATGTTATGTATTATTTGGACAAAAAGCGAGCCCCAAAAGAACTTCAGAAAAGTATCACAAATGTTCTGCAAATATTTCATAGACTATCTTTCAGTGATTGCCACTTTTTCTTCTGAGCTAAAACTTATAAGAACTGAAGGTCATCGCGTGGCGCCTCCGCTGCAAAAGGTGCTCGGTACCAGACCGGCGCATAGTACGTAATGAAAACGCACACACGGTAGAAGGCGCTCTCGAGCTTAGCAGTTAAATTAAATTGTTAGCTGAACATCCAAATTTTAATGCAATACAATGCCTTTGCCATCCACCGAGCTTTATGGATTGCACTTGGCGTTTTTTTCGAATAGACAGCTTTCCCAGGAACGCCAAGGAACATGATGGTCAGTTCCGAAGCTCCTTATAATCCCCACCTGGTTGTTTCATCTGGAAAAAATAGACGAAATAAAAATTCAATAAACTGGTGACGTAAATAAGAACGGCAATGCGAACTTTACGCGAAGTTGCAACAGTACCTGAACTTCCTGGATGCAAAATTTAAGAACTTCGTCGGGGTTGGGAATATTCCTTAGGCAGCGTTTAGACGCTGATGTATCATAGATTCGGAGTCGTAAAATTTCAGAAATAAACATGAATGAAAGAAGGTCAAATTAATGTACTTCAATTAATCACTCATTGACGTATAAAAGGTACCTTGATCAAAATTCGTCCATGCGGCTTAAACTGCGGAAAAGGGGGAATTCTGAGATGTTGGAGTTCCCAACGAGATACGAGATCAAACACTGCGCTGAGAACTAGCTCAAAAATGTGGTGGCGGTACATGTTCAACGCAGAGAGTGCCTTCCAGCAGCTTAACTACCCCGATGTGCTCGCCAGTGTTCACGCTAGCAGTATCGCAGCAGACCCCACGCACTTTGCAAACAAGTTGCCATTCCTCCAGTAATTTGAAAATGCTATCGCATGCTGCACGTTCTGTCCCTGATTCGAGCTCTGGGACGCCAAGTAGTTTCTCTCCGTGCACACCGGACAATATTAGGGGAAATCTTTCTCGCAAGCCTTCCCCTGTAACAAGAAGGAGTATGACTGGTGTGCGGAGCAAAATTCGTCACTGTAATAAAAATATTATTAGCTTACCTTTGTCATTCGGCAAAAGGTTCCCATCAAAGTGAACCACAAATGGCCCAGAAGTGTCCTGGAAGGCATTTTTAATATTCGTAGACATTCCAGTTCGGTTCTCTATACGATGTTTGTGCACTGAAATGCGCCTTCGAAAACTTCACGAACGTTTTTATCAATCCCAAGAGTATGTGCAGTTGCTATTGCTGCGGCAGTTATGGCATGGACAGCATTCCGGTGACTTGTCTGGACCTTTCTAATGAGGACGTAATCTCTTTGTCTAAAAGCAGTCTTATTCGCTTCCTAACAGCGCCCTTGGTATCTTGGTACTCTACGTATGACCCATTAAGTTAAATATTCAAGAGGAATTTTACAAAATAACAATATATGCTTTAATTTACTAACCCTTATCCTTGGAATCGTCATCGGTAAACGATTTTCAGGACTCTCGGTGTATACATGGTCCACCTCCACTTTTCCCAATAGCTGAGCGAATCTCTTCTTCACTCCTCCTTTTCTGTGTCCCAGCTGATTCGGACCGTTTCATTTTACCTTCCTTGCGCTTAGCAGTATCCTTGTCGACACAGCTCATGTAACCGAATCGGTTTTCCCTCATGGACTTGTAGAATAATCAATCCTCTTCTAGCTTCATCATATCCATGGCATTGATATGGCCAATGTTAAGAATATTGGCTAGGTCAGTCATAAACTCATTGCTCCGCGTCTTCCTGCATTTTTCTCATGCTTGATTTGTCTTTCTTAAGACATAAAATGCTGTTGTTAATGCGTATGAGAATCTTCGTGGTATTCCTCACCTCTACAATCGCAATTCCTGCTTTTTTCCAGAATACCTCAAATTTCCAAATAGTCAGCCTGGCACTTCCACGAACAGTTTTCTTCTCATTTTCATGAAGGTGTTTGAAAAACTGTAAGGACTGGCGAAGTGTTGGGAGCTTTGGACTTACAATACGCAGGATGGAGCTCCCAATTAGCAAATCTGATGGGCTCGCCTCGTCTTCTTGCTCATAACGCTGGAGAGAAAATCGGTATGCTGGAGTCACTTACGGGTTTAACCGCACGAAGGGAAACGAGTTTCGCTCACAAAATGTAGCAACCTCGGTGTGCGTAGCCGTACGCGAAGTCCACCGCCCCCCGAACCCCGTCGCTGTAAATCATCTCAAATGTAGGGGCGTGAATTTCAGGATGCATCTCGGCTAGAAAACAATGTAGTCCCGGCCCATGCGCCCAATGTACAGCGTCCCTACCTACGCCAAATAATATCGAAAAGTCGCTATTATCCCTCCCTCTGCCGCACCCCCATATCAGGCAAAGTCGTAATTGGTGTTTAATCACTGCTGGAACACTGTGGAAGCATCTCTCGTGTGAAACACCCACCCAAGCGACAGCTATGCCCCTGAAAATTAGTCAAATATGTATTTTTTACCAGGAAAATCGCTATTTTCCAGAATTTGAAGCCGTTGCGCGACCCCTAAACGTTGTCCGATCGTGCCCAAATTTTTTACCCTTTCTTTTTCACCGGATTGGAACCAAGATCCAACTAAGCCGGTAAACATTTCGAACATTGCCAATTTTGTAATCACCCTAATGTCACTGTCTCCCTCAAATAAATCAGAAGCTGGCAGGTGGGTACATTCTGCACTCACTGCTTCTTCATTTATAGCCAACTCTTCATATATCTGATTGTAGGTGAGTGGTGAAATAACTGGCATTATTGGACAAACCTGATTGAGTTGCCCGTTCATTAGCAAGCAGATCCTACAGTTTCATGAGCATAGATGAGGTCTCTTTAGTTACATAAACTTCTGTCTCGCCATAGCCTGCTGATTTCCAGCAATTTTTTATGATCTTCTATGAAACATTGTTCCATGCTTGAGCAATGCTTCTGACAGCATAGAGAATAGTCCAAGGAGCAGCTTCTGAGAGACTTTTGCCATGATGTAAACAAAAGGAATTGAAAACTCATGTAGGGGCAGGATACCTTGCTAAAAATGTGTTGCAGACTGTGGGCATTTACACTGCCCCGATGGATTGCTGGCAAATAAAAACTACTGTTTTCATGATTCAATATAGTAAAGATAGGGCTATATCGGAAGTTATTTCAAACATACGTGATTTTAACCATATTGAAGAGATAAATGTGTGTATGAAGTCTAAATCAACCATTTTTGCCAGTACATTATTTGGCCATGAGATGGACTGTATGAGGCAAAAACGTCTATTACCTGAAATAACCCTTTTAATCCTCTGAACTTTCTCATAAGAACATTTTCTCATCACAATAAAAAATATTAGTGATGTGGTCAGGATTCGAGGATTCGATAGAATCCATGGATTCGTTAAATTCGAATCCTCGTTTTGCGGGTTGCATATTGTATAGGATAACGATCTCGCAACGTAATAATCTCCTGAATGACGTCGTTTTACCGTCATAAGTGCTGATAAACTGCGCAGAAATTCACTACGACATTATTAAAGAAAATATTCTCATGAGAAAGGTCTGAATTCAAAGAAAAAGTATCACTCCAGATTGTAGAATTTTTTAGCCCACATAGGCCCACATCCCATGGCCAACTAATGCACCATACATTATTCAAAATGAAATATATATTTATATGTGAAGACAATGCTCACGTGCACGAATGCAAAGTGCCACAGTTGGCCAACCCCTGTGGTATAATTACAGCTAAAGTATAATTTAAATCATAGCTGAAGTCAAAGTTGCATGTACGTTGATTCAGCGTCGACTGATATTGTTGTGTTTGGACGTTGATGCAACGTTGTGGAAACGTGCACGTTGTCATGTAACATTGTGCACGTTGATGCAACGTTGCGACAACGTCCTCTGATACTAGGGTAGTCATCTTAAAAAATATCTGGTAAGTGCTTAAAAATCATCACTTTTTCTGGGAGTGCCTCCAATTTAAAGTCCAGCACTCAAAGTGTTAACTTATTCTGCCTGCTCCAGTTTGTGGCCTCCTACCATTATGTCCTGCCTTGCTTTATTTGTCTTAGAAAAACTCAACACTTTAGTTTTCTTATTCTTGATCTTCATTTTGTATTTCCTGCATTAACTCTCTAATCCAGCTACTGATGCCCGTTACTCTCTGGCTGTTTGACTAACCAATGCCTGCTTGCCATCGCATCTATCCCCTTTATTAGCTCTCCTACTTTCATTCCCACTTATAACTCTTCCCCGATTGTCCACGTAGATAAAGCCACACATAGAACAATGAGGTGTTTGCTCTTTGGATGGGATATGGGATTTTGAGGATACCCGGACTAGCCACAGTCCTATTTATTTTATGGAGTCACCCCCAATTGCACATAAGTGCGATATTCCACAGAGGAAAAATCATTCCCCTTGACCGGGATTCACTTTTGTGACATCATGTGTCTGGCAGTCCAGAACTATATGCTCCTATAATGACCTCAAAAGTTCACAGGGGAGGATGATGCCTCGGTACCTGAACTGGCTAAAGTAATTGGTGTTAAAAAAAGGGATCTGGGTTTGAATTCCAGTCAAGTCCAATGATTTTTCTTCCGTGGAATATTGCACTAATTTATCTCTCCTACAAAATTCAACTGTCTTCTCGCCATGGTCATTTCTTGTCCCTAGCCCTTACTTTCCCACTTCACTTCCATCCCTCCCTTCCCCTACCACAGTATTCGAACCTCCCATCAACAAGGGCATAACCATAGGGGCGATCGCCCCCCCCCCCAATGATGGAGAAAAACCTCAATTTTAATATCCTACATTCAAATTTTGATAAATGCAAACGTAATTACCATAGGTTTTCAATTTTTAATTATATTACTATAATTAAGTGTAATGTCTGTAATTATAAGGCTTGTTTTGAAATAGAACGGCTATAAACTCTGTCGATTTTTCTGTTATTTTACATGCCCATAAGTGCGAAAATACTAATCCAAGAGCTTTCCCTAGTTATGCCCTTGCATCACTATACAGCTTTTCTTACCCAGGACTTCTCTAATTATCTCTTTTGATTGTCCACCTCTTTCCCCTTATGGTTACTTGTATGCATGTACTTGTGGACCACAATGTACTATGGGGGAAAAATGCCTGTCTGCAAGTGGCAGACAGGCATGGGGTTGGCACAATGGACCAAGAAAGGTCTAAGTGCCCGGGCTCCTGACGAAGGCCCCCCCAACAACAATCTAATCTAATGGGGGAAAAAAGTTTCCCAACAAACGGAGTGCCGCCACTGTCGCTCTGAAGAAAAATCGGCATTCACTCTTATGGCATATTATTCTGAGGCTACGACGAGGGAAATTCGAAAACAATAAGGTGATGGACTCATCGTCGAAGCCAGTGACGGATTACTGGCTGCGTGCATTACCCAAGCGCTATTTGCGCTAGCCTCCAAACGGAAGCACATTAGACGACCTTGTATGCATTTGAAACGTATCATTGAACTCGTTCTCCCTGTGAATTCCTCAGAATTTTTTCCCTTCCCTCTCTTTTTTCCTAGGCTTTGCTCTTCCTCTCACACTTTGGCAAGGTCCTGGGACACACCCGGTGTCTACTTCTCTCACTATAACCTACGATACTTAACAGAACACCACTGTGAAAAGTATTTCCTCGTTTAATTGTGAATACAAACGTATGTTCAATGCATCTTTCAAGCATGGCAGTAGATTTACTACGACTGTGCAAAAAAATAAGCTGTGAATGTGCAAATACATAGTTTATAGTAAATAAAATAATAATTTAGTATATGCTCAAGTAAAAAAGACAAAAAACAATGAGTAAGAAAGATATAACATTTTTCTTCGTACTACTTCGTTTATCCATGGCAATGATGAAAATGCGAAGGATTCGGACGTAATCCTCAGACGTCATTCGAGGTGGTGTTCTTAATACAGGTCCCGATCCAGCAGCAGAAATTGCTCTCCAAAAACGCAGACATAGATGCCCAGATCTATGTTTCTTTGTCATTTTTTTTGGGTTCATTGCTAAACACTCCCATACTCAACACTTCTAATGTTTAATCATTGATGAAAGTTATGATATTCCAATATAATTGGTTCATTACTCAGTACGAATGAGCGAAATCTATCCTCGCTGTTTAATTAGTTTCGTTTATTGCTGACTTTCTTGTCGGCCTGCAATTTCTCATACCAGCTTCATTAGGCAGTTTCTCACTATTCAGGTTCTTTTTAGTTAAATGTCCTCTTTATCACAGCCAATTGTAATAGGATTTTCATTAGGATGCTAATGTGTGCTGCCATCATCATCTCAAGATGTGAATCTTGGTCTCTGTTTCTTTGTTGTGTTGCCGTCATCTCATCCCCCTTCCTTCAGCATTTTAGCCATAAATACTGTTTCTATTCAAATCAATTGCCCTCGATACCTAAGTGACAATTGAGCCTACCTAAACTATCCCATTGATTTCTCCCCTCTCTCCTGGACTTATTGGAATTTTGTAAATAGCCGTGGAAGTCGTCACAGAGAAAATACAGTGTCTGCAAAAGCAAATGCATTCAAATCCACATCTTATCTAACCTACCGATCAACTTCCTTAAGTATTTTAGGGATAAGCTGCCTGTTGTCTTACCTACGTAGTTTTGCTAAAGGAAAACTGTTTACCATTACCTGGTCTCAGTTGAGCCGTAGGAGAGAGTTCAATGGAACGTTTCAAATGCATGGAAGGTTATTTAATGCGCCTCTGTTCTCGTCATGGCCAGCGCAAAACACGCTCAGGGTAGGCAAGCAGCCGGGAATCCATCAGCGATTTGGACGATCAGTCCAGCACCTTACTGCGTTTGAATTTCCCTCATCGTGGCCGAGACCTAAGAATAATATGCCATCAGAAATGAAAGTGATTTTACCCCGAGAGCGATTGTGGTGACGCTTCGTTTGTTGGGAAACTTTTTTCCCCATAATACATAATTAGTTGTACTTGCTACTATTTCAACCCTGTTGCTCACCTGCTCATATATACTACCCTCTTCCCCAGTTTTGCACTTATTACCATGGTGAAAACATAGATTATTGTCTCTCTCACTATAAATTACCCTGCAAATATCACTTTGATAGTCCCTGCAGTCCTTTCATCTCTCCTAACACAGCCCCAAAACATCTATTTTCCCTTTCTCTATCTCTTGCTTAATATTCTGTAGCTTCCATTCCCTCATCATTGTCCTGACATTCCAAGTTCCTACTTTTACTGCTGCTTTACTCTTCTTCTACATAGATCTTCTCCTTTGTCATGGTCATTGTATTATAGCTGTTGTTGTTGTGCAAGAATTTCATGTGATGGTGACCATGGAGACCTTGCTTCCACCCCATGCCAGCCACGATGCCAACCCTAGTGGGCTGATTTGTGTAGTTGCAATGATTAAATACTCTATTATTGACTTCCATTTTATCCAGGGAAGTAGCTATGTAGTTGGCTCAGCTTCCCTTTGCCAATCCCAATGGTATTTTAAATGTTACACCATCATGTGAACCACCTTTTGTCTTCTCTATCCCTTTGACATATCTGTTATGGGTAGCTTTTGAAATTTTCAAAAGAGGTGCCTAGAAAAAGTTTACTGCAATACATCATGCTTAAAGACTATGTACATTGTAATAATTACACCTATGCTAATGTAGTACGTATATTCTAATTGAATAATGCTTTCCTATCATTTCACGCAGGACAAACGCTGATAGAAGCTGGTTACAATAAATGGGGACCAAATGAACCAGCTGGACAAACTCGATGTGGATTCTTTGATGAAAGTGCATTGCACCGTGTTATGCCATGCTCAAATAAGCGCCCATTTTTGTGTGAATATCCTCTCTATAGGGGTTGATTATGTAGCATTTGCCTTTTTAATCTGTTGACAAGAGTCAGTCAGCCAAGTGATATTTGAGAGTGTGCTGCTAACTGTCCTCATCTCCTTGGATACATTCTCATTTACATCCATTATATATGAACTGTCTGGAAGGAATTTAAGTGATCTCCAGAATTTGACTTGTAGAATTCGAAAATTGGTTACCCGACAAAATGGTTAAATTAAGTAGGCACAGATATTAACCATTCCCTATCACACTTTTCCTATAGCTTTTTTCCTATAGGCATTCTATTGTACATATTTTGGTAGTATGACCTATAGGAAAATTTTACTGGTCCTCTAAGACTCTTATAGGAAACCCATAGAAAATTCTTTGATCTACAAGACTCTTATTGGAGTCTGTTAAAAAACCTTTAGGACCTAAGGGCTTCAGTAGGTAATCCATGGAGAATTCTCTAAGACCAATAGGAATTCTTGCAGGAATACAAATAATTAGAACAAAGATATTGTGTTATTGGAATCATAAAGGCTTCCTACAGGCATAGCAATACTATTGAAGGTCCCAGAACACTTATGAGATCCTCTTGGAGGAACGCAATAAAACTCCTATAGGACTTCTAGAGGGTCTCTGGCTTTCCCACAGGACTCCTATTTGGTCTTCGGAGAAACTTATATTGGACCCATAGGAAATTTTTGATCTTGCTTCCATGGCATTTCTTTCTTCACTCTACGATTGATTATAATCAATGCCTAATAATATATGCCTAATTTATGTAAATTTAAACTATTTATTATAATACTTTAGTGAATCTACTGTTTCACTTTTAATGTCAATATTTTTACAACATGTTTATAATGAAATTCAGGTTAATTAAAAAAATTAAATGAGAAACAGCGACTTAATTTTTTTAAACACTAAGTTCAAACAAAAGAACTTTTGTATAAGACATACCTAATATGTTGCAGTAAAGACAAGAAAGTAAAAGTATAAACAAATCAAGCCACTTATTCCCAAATTCAACCTAATTTTCCAAAGAGAAAAATGAAGTAACACATGGCAACTGGACTTCGTGATTTAAATAAGTTTGGCCTGAGAATAAACAAATACCTAAGTTT
This sequence comes from Pyrrhosoma nymphula, assembly GCA_963573305.1. NCBI lineage: Eukaryota > Metazoa > Arthropoda > Insecta > Odonata > Coenagrionidae > Pyrrhosoma > Pyrrhosoma nymphula. Next base: position 62,592,812 of record OY754330.1, on the reverse strand, counting down.
TTGATGGTATTGGGCATACATATTATCTGCTTTAAATATCTTTGCACCTCTGGCTTTAAATAGGGAAAAACGTTCTCAGCTGAAATGACTTGGATGAAGGCCACCGGAAATAAGCTGGTGAAGCACACCCACTTCTGATATCTGTTTTCCTTAGTTGTGTTCTATTGTTGCTCCTGTGCATTATGTTTCTGAGGTTGACACTACTGCGAGTCTTAACGATGCTTTCTCCAGGGAACAATACCATCTTTGAGCCTGACACAAATGGTGACAGGCATCTTTCACCCTACCACACCCTCCCTTCCCTCTCCTTGTCGCAGAGAATTTGGCAATGTCTAGTTAGAGTACCCACCCCTCCTACGAACTCCCCACCCCAAGGAATGAAGATGCTTTGACCATCTTGAAAACACACAAAGATATATGAAATGGATAATAGATGTGTACAGCTTTTGCAAAAGTTCCTGGTACAGACCTGCATGGCAAGGAGGGGAGGTAGAAGTGGAGCTGGGAGTGGGCTTGTCTATCAGAAAAAATATATGGTGACTCAGTATTTTCTGGTGCATGGGAATGAAAGTTTTAACAGGATTTGAATGTTACCCTTACCAATTGCTAGCCAGAATGAATATGTAGTATATTTCTCAGCTGATATGGAATTGCAAAATATGTACATATATATGTACCTACTTACAGAATTGCCTCATATCTGGAGTTCCCAGTAAACCATAAAATGCCTTTTGTTCATTCCTCCACTCTTGGTTCTTTTTTACTTAGGCTGTGCACACGTAATTTTTTGACATTTTTTTTTTAATTTGGCTGTGCCGTGCATGAATCTGTTTATCATGATTAAATGCTTCCATCTCGGGCTGATCAGGAATTTCCCTCCTTGTCCATTAAAAAAATTATTCATGCTCTAGGTTTTTCTATGAATTATAAAATGGGAGAACTAGAATCAGATACAAAAAAAGAGAAAAAGCAAAAATAATTTGGTTCAAATTATGATCATAAATATTCAACAAAAGATTTCAGATAGCAAGTGCTACAAAATGATTCCTACTTATATGCATTTAAAAAAACATACAAGATTTGGTAGGATAATTATAAAAAACAGGTTAATTATCAATCAAATGAAACTTTATAGCAGTGCTTTTTAAGTTACCTATGTATCTTCTCCTCCTTCTGAATTTGTCGTGGGGTTTATGACAATATGGACAATCAGTATCAATCCAGCCCCAATAAATAGGATACCATAATTTTTTGGTCTTTCAGGCGGGTTATCATTAGAGCTCTCAAGCCATTCCGAATCACAATGGAGGTCATTTAGAGCTTTTTGTTGATAGAGGCACATCCTAAAACCATATAAATATTGGTGATGATCTTAGTTCTTGAGGATACTCTTATGTGATGGGATCTCACTCACAAACCATGTAATTAAAGCAAAAAATGAACATTGGACTAATGACTTACCTTTCACATGGTATGACAATGACCATGATATTATGGGTAGAGATACCTTCAGCAAATGAGGATAACACCAATGTTACATGTAAATATGGGTTGATATTTCAATAGTGCTTCCTCCATAAACTTCTGAGAAGGGGTGGAAATAAATCTTAAAATTCATAATTTTTTTCTTTATTTAACAACTGTTGAAAAAGGTCAACAAAGTTATATGTATGAAAAGCTTGCTGTAAACATTATTTTTTATATTAATCATATCTATTTTGACTCACTTGTCCTCAGTCAGTAACAGTCTATCATCAAAATTCATGTGCTATTCTTTGTATAAATACTACAAATCTGAGATCAACGTGAATTGGGCATATTTTAGAAAACGACTGATGAAGCTCATTTTAGGAGCTCTTTCCATTTTTCACTTTATTTGCTGTGCCCCAAAGGCAATCTTTTAGTTGTCTTAATGAAGATATGGTTATCAAGGGAGTGCCCATTGGGCATCTGGAATTTGAGGAACAGACAGATTGGTCCGGTGCCCATTTTCGGGCAGCATGGAAATGGATGAAATACATTGAGTTCTCCCTTCCAGAAGAGCTTCTGGCAAAGCTTCTTCTGATTCAAGAACAGACTTTTCCCTCCACCGTGTCTTTATCTGAAAACATAAAGAGCAAATATGAAATAAATTCCATAAAATAAAGGGAGTAAAACATTCAGCTCATAGAAGTACCTTATTGTTGAAAATGAAAATCAAGACCTAAATCAGTCCTTTTAATGTTGTTCTTCACATAGCCTTTGATTATTATTATACACCTCAAAAATTTGCAGAATTAATCCCTGCCAAAACAAGCTACCTATGTTTATTGTTATTGGTCATTATCTTCATAAGACCCCCTCTTGAGCTGGCATTATTTTGAGTCGTTATAGTAAAGACTTTTCACTCCATAACGATGGCCTTATGAGTTCTGAAATCACTCTAGTCGGCATGAACGCTGGGGGTAGCTATAGTAAAGACTTTCACCTCATAAAGCCATTGTTATGAGTTCCGTAATAAGCCTCCAGGATCTAATGACAGCATGGGTGGGCTGGCCAACTGTCCTTACTTTTCCCAGACACATCTTCATTTTTTTGCATCATGAACAGTGGCATAGGTATACGTATATAGGTAAGGGGATAAATTCCCTTTTGGTCAGAAATTTTTGCCTGCATGTCATGCGAGAAGAAGAATAATTGTTTCCCTGCCATATTTTTTTTAGGAATTAAACTCTTTGGTTCTACATATTTGACCAATTGAAGTATGTATAGGCAGCTCCCAAGTTATGTAATAGATGCATTCTGACACTAGCGACGTAAGTCGAAATTTACTTAAGTTAAAATTTTTGGAAGTCGAAAAAAAGGAGTCAAAAATTACTCCGTAACTGAGTCCGTGCTCTCAAGATTACTGACGATTCAGAGAAATATGGGGAAGGCCAGCTCTTACTAACATTACGGCACATGCGCTCCTTGAAAGCAGGCAACCATCCTTCCAATTCCGTAACTTTCGTAATTCTCGTCTTTTTTTTGGGTAAGGTTGCCACTTACGTAAGTACGGATTTACGTAAGTCGTGGCTTACGTAATTCTTACGCATTCCCTCTGTCTGCCAAGATTGTCACAAGTGTTGACGAGTTACATCCTTCAGGTGGTGCCCCTGGTTTTCAATGAACATGACATATCAAGACCAGGCTGATCACTAAAAAGCTCCCATCACTTATGGTGATTTCCAGTGCTATGGTGTGGGGTGGAGCATAAGACAAGGAAACTCCTGATACTAGCCGTGCCAACCCAAGGCATGGGCAACGTGGGCAAAAGCCACAGTCTGTATGAACAGCCAGTATGAAGCAGTGTTCGAGGGTAACAGAAGCAAAAGAGGTATGCAAGGATAGGGCAGCATGGTGGAAATCATTAAAGTTGAGTCAGCATTACAGGCCTATCACCAAGAATTAAACTTTTTTTCACTGTGCCTACCCCAAAAAGGAAAGGTGTGATGGGTTTGCACTTGTGAGGTCAATTATGATTAAGTGTAGAAAAACGCATCAAAAGTTGCCCTCTCACAATGACCTGTTCCACTCTGACACCTTCCCTGGAGGATAGGTTTCTCCCAGGAAGGGCTATCCCCTCAATACCCCTACTCAGTCTCTGGATGCCTCCACAGGGGCATCTTAAGTATCATGCCATCTCTTGAATCACTTGGGAGAAAAGAATGATGATACAAGGAACTCCTTAGAGTCCACCATAAACAAGGCATTAGGCAGAGATTTACCCTTGAAAGGACAAAGATTTTGCAAAAATCATCAGTATTTGTGTCTATTTTTTAAACAGCTATAGCTTGAGGTTTGAAGCAGGTAAAATTTCTTGCCTATTATCATGATATATTGTGTATGCATCACCCAGGAAGCCAATGAACTAACTTAACTCAAATGATGCCCTTGGAGTGAAGTAAGTTCCTTTAAGAGGCTTGACATATTCAGCATATTTAATAGCTTGGTAGCAAATTTGTCCAATATAAAAGAAAAATTTAAAAAAGAAAAAATTAGACCCCAATGAAATCCTCTACCATATTAAATTTTGGCTCGTGTTTAGCAATTAAATCAAAGTAACATTCATAGATGGTAGAATCTCCCCTTTACATGCTTGCCTTATGGTAACAATACTTTTTATAATGTAAGTAATTGCGTCACGGATAGAAGAAGTAACACTGCAATTCCACATGGTAATTGATTTATTGATACTTAATGAGTGCCAATAAATCAATTTCCATGTGGAATGGCAGTGTTACTTCTTCTATCCCTGATACCAAGGAATTCCACCAAGTGATTAAGGTCTGAAACCATCATCTAAGTAATTGCCATTTTATTTTCTGAAATGCAGAAATAACCAGAGCCATGAGATCTACTTCATTTTAAAGGATTGGGGTTATTTATTGGATGAAATATTATAGTAAAAAAGAAACAAAGTCTTCATTTTTATCCTGAAATCCTGAGGACAAGGGAGAGTCATATCTCTCTAAATTCCACACCAACTATTATGTCCAGTGCTGGCTACTAAAGGCAGATGTTACTATACCACTTAAAAAATACTTGCATCTTGAAGTAAGTTCTGGACAAATTATACAACTATTGGGCTCTATTTTGGCTAAAAATATTTACCTCTTCCACAGCAGTCAGAACCCGAAGAAAATTTAACCCCGCTAACTTTTTCACATCATTATCATCCCAATGAGGTGCAGTTGAAGAGGATGGTGTTTTTGAGGTAGGCATTGTAGTAGGAAGAGTTGCTGAAGTAGGATTGATTAGGCGTGCAAATAGATGAGGATAGCGGGAAACATCTTCAAGCCCGGCTGGTGTGCTGTAAAATAAGATGAGTTTCACATTTGTATTTTTCAAAATTGAGAGTGCGTCATGTTCAGCACACCATCATTGGTCACAGAGAGCAAGATATGCGAGATGAACATTGCTTATTTACTCATACATCATCCTTTCACTGTCAGCAAAGTGCAGACATAGGAGATTGATGAGGCCTTGTTAGGGTGTGCGTAATTTTTAAATTTTAGAAATATTTTCCCCTTCTTATGATACTCTTTCAAAGATTATATACATATGTATGTTTGAAGGGGTTCGGGTAAAATGGTAGCAACCTTCATTTTGTTCTGTGTTGACATGCTCTTCACAATATCATTGGAAAAATTAAATATGTTATCAGATGGCAACTTCTTCCCAATTTACCTACAGTGAAACTCAGATTGGATACATTCTGAATGAAAAAAATTGTATGAATACGATTAATGGACTTACCCAAACTTAATTGTTTAGGTATTACAAAACTACCAAAATGTTTCTTGGGACTTTCATACCACGATACCTTAAATTGGGAATTTATTGGTAAAAATTAATACATTATGAGTGGATTTTGAAGTTAACAAAAATTTTAAAAATTAATATTTGTTTAATAATGCAGGCCAAAGGCAGCTTTTGTAGAGGCACTAAAGTCAGATATAGGTACATATATCCACCCACTGGCAGTAAAAAGGGTTAAAGCAAGTTAGGTATAGCTAATACATGGTAGGGATATTCAAAACATCAAAATTGAATGAATGGCAACATTTAGACATGGTAGAGGAAAATAAAAAAAAATAAAGGAAAAAAGAATTTTCAACTGACGACTTCGCCAACTTTTCACTGATGTTAGCAAAAAATATCTATGTATATACTATGATAATTTATTAATTTAAAAAATATTTGATATTAACATGCTCTTTAAGACATCACCAAACACTCTTAACTTTTTTGAGCTTTTGATTATCTAATGGTACATATCAGGAATGTGTTTAGTGCACTAACTCATCTATTCAACAAATACATTCATGCATGCCTACTTGTAAAGACATGAATTCCATAAGATTTAAACCCTTCATGGAGCAAAAGTTAATGTGTACAGTGTTAAGTGTATCAAAACTTACTGATCTATTCCATCAAAACCTGCTCCAATGCCAACATGATCAACTCCAGCTACAGACCGAACATGATTAATGTGGGCTGAAAATAAGAATGTTTGACATAGTTAAGTCAATACTGTATTAAGAGAATTTTGACATCACATCCATAAATGAAATAAGGGATTTATTTACTACATAAGAGGGCAATTTTGCTTACCTATGACATCATCCATTGTTGAAGTTTCATTGCAGGTTAAAAAATGTGAGTAAAAACTTATCATCACAACTCCTCCATTTTTGGCCTGTAACATGGAAAGTTAGATATATGAATAAAAGATTTAAATTTTTCATAAGTGTACATGTGGATATATGAAGAGGTGGTGGTTTGTTAACACTCACCACTAGCTTGAGAATCTCATCAGGCAAGTTGCGAGGTGATGGACAGATGGCATGGCATGCTGTGTGTGAAAAAACCACAGGGGCTTGAGAGACCGCTAGCACCTCCTTCATGGTGGAGAACGATGTGTGTGCCAAGTCCACTATTATTCCAAGCCGATTCATCTCATGGACCACAACCTACACTCCACCATCAAGGATAAATCCATCCAAAAATGAGAGTTAGTCACATTAAGATGAAGACTTAAATACCTATCTAAGGTACTAGCATAAGCCCTGCACATTAAAAAAATAAAATTATCCAATCAATTACCATTTCCCTTAAAGAATATTGAAAAAGTATTTGATTAAAAAAATGATTTTAACATACTTTGCTGAAAAGTGCTATTACTAATGTCAATGAATATATACATATACCCATTCTGGCTTTGTATCTTTCCTCTTTTTTATGTGTAATTGACATAGCCAGTGCACTTGCCTTGTACATTGTGCTGGGTATTATGCCTCCTGGACATAATAAATTATTATTATTAATAAAATGAAGTCAAAATATTCTTGGGATAAATTAAATGAAAACTTGGTGCTGCCCACTGAAACTTTTTAAAATTTTAAGTTTTAAAAAAGTAACAGAGTAATACATATTAATTTTCTACCTAATAGTGTAGCTAACTGTTTGAAGTAGGATGGTTTGAGAATATATCCTCCACAATGTACCACTGAATCCAAGTGGGAGGCTCTGATCAAAAACATGAAAACACTATATAAATCTTTTATGTGGAAAGTGGCAGTGTTTTTGCTTTGCAGATTTCGTCACTTTGGAGGGAGGGGAATGCATGTAAACTGAAGGTCTAAGACATGAGGATGTGGAAAAAATGGAGATGGTGGGCTTCATAGAAAGGAAAACTAACTAAGAAATGTTGGATATGGTGGGGTAGGGAAGGGTAATGGTGGCACAGATATGGAGAAGGCAACAAAAGTGGCTGGAGGATGATCTGAGAGGGAAGAAAATGCTGGAGGAGGTGATAAAGGGGAGAACCCTTTGTAAACATGAGAAGAAGAGAAGAAGAAAATATCTCATAAATTATGAAGGAAGGCAGACAAGTGGAACTGAAGAGAAAGTCAATGGTAGGCAAATAGATACAAGTGTGAGAGTTCTTCAACATTACCTAATATTAGAAAGTGATGCGGAGATATACCATATTTCCCAGCCTGTGTCTTTTTGGCTGAGGGTAGGTATACTAATCTTTTAATGCATCTCATTTTGTGTTGCCATCTCAGGTGCCCATCTCTCTACTTTCACATAGTGCATTGTTGCAACAAGTTTGAGGTGAACTCACCATCATTCATTTGTTTATGGAAGTCTAAGGTGAATAGATTTAATAGAGTTACTATTTTTGGAAATTAACAATCCCATTTTCTACCCATTAATTGCCGACATTAATGGATGTTGATTATTATATTTTTCTTTTAAATGTCATGCATCCCCCACATGAACTCACAATTCCTTTACTTCTTATTTTCACAAAAGTAAAGGCCAGGAGAGTGATTATGTTAAGGCATTCGAACTGTACTGTTATTGAAGAATGATGCATATATCATGGACAGAGCAAAGAACTAACGCCTCTATTTTAGCCCAATTGAAAATTGCATACAGAGACCGACTGCTGCCAACAATACAGCGCAATTGTCTTAGATTCTTCGGTCATGCCATAAGGCACAATGGGTTAGAGAAGATAGTACTCGAAGGCAAGGCCTGGGGCAAAAGGCCACGAGGATGCCCACTGTTAGGATTGATGGATCAAATTAAGACCCTCACCAACCTAAAGCTGAGCAAAGCAGTCCACGTGGCCCAAGATAGAGAGAACTGACATCAGATTGTACATAATGCGCATACTTAGTCCATTTGGGTCATAACACTTGGTATCAAGCTAATTATGATCAAGAGAGAGAGAGAGAGAGAGAGAGAGAGAGAGTATAATGAAATTGGCTAAAAGGAATGAATTCAGGGTCGTAGCCAGGTCATGTATTTAGGAGGGGCAAGCGATTTCCTGGGTGGGACAAACATGCTGTTTTATGTGCTGTAAATCTACGGCACTCGATAATAAAGGCTTGGGAAGGTTAATATTGTAAATTTATTTGATATTTTCAAGGTTACTCTTTGCAGTCTTAATTGTAGATGGATTATTTTAGGTTATTGCTCAACTCTTAAAGCTCGCCTTTGTAAAGCAGAGTACTAAAAGAAGGCGTTAGACTCTTCAAAAAATGACTTAAAGCTAGGACGGGCAAAAGAAATTCCAGGAGGGGTGGCGCTTCCCCTAGCTATGGCCTTGAATGAATTAATATCTCAATAGGGAAGTACCAATGGCTTATGAGTAACAGAGATACATAAAGTTTTATGAGGCCAATATGCAGAAAAATTGTCCCCAAAAAAGTCACCTTATTTAATGACTCGATTATGAGTCGACTTCAGGATTTCATTGGCCAAAAAAAAGAAGAATAATCTCGACTTATACATGAGTATATTTGGTATGTACTATGTATGTACTAAGACAGTAACTGGTACAACTAAATAGTTAGTGTACCTTTCCAAATTCCGAAAGGCCCGGTTGGTGGTCCTCAGGAAGGGAACCAAACGCCTTCACCTCACCAGCTGATGAGCAATCTGCCCTGCCGTGGAGATGTTCATTAACTCATTGATCTGGGAATTAGAATTTCCCATGGGAAGGTACTTTGCCACCATCAAGCAAAAGGTTAATAGGTCCACAAACAGTTGCACATTATTTCAAATCAGAGTAGTTATGGTTAACATGCAATAACAATGTAAAATAATCATTTAGTGAAACTTGCAAGGACAAAGCATTTTCCCAATGAGATAGAAAGTCAAATACATAGTTAAAAGTGAAAAATCACTTTATATGCATGCATAAGAGCATCAGCCTAACAGTCTGCATACATAGATAAATTAAAATGTTGTCAATTTAATTCCATTTATGATACTATGTCTATTAGTAAGTAATCCAAGAGTGTTGTGTTGTGAGTACAAAAATTCAATGGTGACATCAATTTTGATTCCATTAGTGTCAAATTGTGGAACCCTTGATTGCAGCCACACTCATTAGTATTCAAGGATTAAATGAAATTTTGCATTAATAATATAGCTGAAATTAATTGTGACTCAGATATGTTACTGACTGTGAGAACATCAAATTGGAGCTGAGACAAAAAGGTCAAATGTTTTTGAAAGACTGCTTATTCATAATTTAGAGCATTCAAATAAGAAAAAATTGTGACTCACCATGGTGTATTACATGCATGGGTAAGAGTAAGGAGACGGACTCCCAAATCATAGAAAGAACGAAGAATTGCTAAACTGTTGCCAATTGCGTGGCCGCCTTCTATTCCGAGAAGACTTGCTATCTTTCCAATTCGATGAGCCTCCCAAACCTCTGGAAAGAAAGTATAAAAATACATTGAACTTCTGATTTCAAAACTTTTGATTGTTGATATGGGAAGGCAATCAAGAACTGAGGTCATTTGTACAGTTCAGGAGAGGTGGGTAGGTTGATGAGGGATGGGATAATTGGAAATTGAGGAAGAGCTGACATTAGCCCACTGATAACAAAATGAGTCAATGGATCCTCAGCAGAGTTCTGCATTGGGCTTACTCAACAAGGTTGGACTATCAGGTGCAAAGCTGAGCTTAAGACTGAGTTCCATCCAGTATCTTTGCTGTGAGTATGCCAGGGTCCATCCACTCAAACACTGCCCAAGTACAGAAGTGATCTTGTACTCATTGGTTGAACCATTGTGGACTCACATGCCCTGTTGGTAAGCTTCAGATTCTCTGAAGGTAGTACATATATACATTACCTACCTGATTCTGGCCTTAGAGGATCTACTGCATTTTGTCCAGTCAACGCAGGCCTGACTCCAAAGAAGGAGACTCCAATCCTTCCATGACAGCTTAGGGTGTGAAGTGCACCCTTGTGATGCCTGCTTTTCCAAACCAGCCAGTCCAGCAGCATTCGCTTGTAACTTTAAGGCCCAGGTGAGTATGCTCGATGCAGAACTCTAGTCCATAGTTTAACAGTCCATCTGATGGATGGACTACTGCACTTGAAGTGCTCTCCACACTACCCCATTGAAAATATAGGGATTCCACTGAAAAATCTCTATTACAGCCAGGAACAGAATCAGAAACAGTTTCCAGACTGTTTTCCTTCTCCTTTATGTGATCCAAACAAGTTCTATTCCATTACAGACCACCCACATATCAAAAAGTTGCTATTCAGACCAGTCCCAGGTTAGTTGCAGATGGAACCTGGGCAGACTGTTTGAATGGTAAGGGAAGGATTACCAAATTTACCAGTAATGAGAATGTAGTTTTATACCTGAAATAAGTCTCTGAAATTTAAAGAGCATCTTCAAGGCTGAAGGTTATACTATTCCTAGGGCTATGCTTATCCTAGAGGAATATTATCAGCACTACACAGTAACCTGAAGTCCAATATATGACCAATAAACTGAGGGATAAACTTTGCATCACTTCAATGATTTGGAATGCATAGGAAAGCAATAATCGATTCCTGGTTCTGATATTACCAATATGAATGGCCTACATAACTATTATCAGGGCCGTAACTACTGCCGAAGCAAACAGGGCACAGCCCTGGGGCCCCACACCGATGGTTCATTTTTTTAATGTTATTTACTTGTGTGTAAACATGGCTTCCTCTAATTCCTGCTAAATAGCCAGCTTAATACATAATAAAAATACAAATACAAGTGCCCACACACTAGACGATCAGCTGATAGCACAGGCATACAGCTTATAGCTGAATCGTCTGCTTTGTGCTCTATCTAAGGTATCGATCTTGTACTAATATAGGGGCCTCGCCATCAAGTTTTGCCCCGAGGTCTCAAAGTTTTGTACTGTACTGGCCTGAATATAAGACGGCACCGAATGTAAGATGGGTTGGGTTTTCGAGGTGCCATTTTAGGGAAAAAATCTGAAAACTGACATTAAAGTGATTTTATTGAAAATGTTCTCCTATGATTACAGGGGTTATAATAGGATGATATGGAGTTCTGGATTCTCAGTGGTAATGTATTTCACCCTTTTAATACTATTTTAAATATCATATTCACTATCCTCTTCATATTTCTCTCTTATTTCATCGTCACTTTTCAAATGAGATTTCTCACTTTGAACTTCCCTTGGCCTCTATTTCACATCCTCTGGATTGGAGCCCTCCCGCATGATGGTATTTTCAGTGCCATCCAATGCATTTGAAATACAGCATTTCTAAAAGCCTCCTTCTCACTATTGATTCTTCTGGGATGGCATCCCAAGAAGCCTTAATCCACCGGCTAATAAGTGCCAGATATGGCTTCCGAATACGTCCAGAGGATGTTTATTCAAAGTACCTACTCATCAGCCACTCAGCATAATATTTTTTTTAGGTTACTTTTGAAGGTCCTATTGACACACACATCTATCGTACAAACTAGTATCGTAACTCTTTCTCTCTCCTCTGGGAGCACAACCAATTTGCGTACCATGTTTTTCAAGCCTACTCATTGTTTGTGATAGCCGAACTCAATAAGACTTCAAACTAAAGTTACACGTCGTTTGGTTTCTGAATGTTCCACTAACAAAAATTAGTTCACTTTACTGCTACCACTGTGTGGCATGAGCATGAATGATTGTTGCAAAGTAAAATAGTACGCTAAGTCTAAAGTTGGTAGATAATAGGAAACATAGTACCTCATTATTCATCCCCAGGTCCTGTAGTAACAGCATTACGATGTTAAAAAATATTATAAAATTTAAACCATGCCATGGTCATAGCCGTCACGGCAATACACTGTAGATCCATTTTTTCAATCCAATTTTGGCGAATGACCTCCGACACATGCTTCGAATTATCTACGTATAAGTAGTTAAACTATTCCTACACCGTGCCACTCTCGTAAAAAGTCGAAGTTGTCAAACATCAGTCGTGCTATACCTGGCGTGCTTAAATGTTATGTTTTTGTTCATTGTAACGCTGTAATAAAGTTTTTATTCGTAATCGCGCGGTACCAGCAGTTACGCCACCCACCACGCGCGCATGTTGTGCGGGTTGCGTCCCAAAATTTTATTTTCATAGGGCGCGAAAATAAGACGGATAGCGATTTTGGATTTCTTCCAAGTGGAAAAAATAAGTCTTATATTCAGGCCAATACGGTAGTTATCGCCCTGACTATTATGGTTTTTAATACAAACAAAACCTTTTTCCGAAATTTTGCTTCTCATAACTGGAGTGTGCCCTTGACACTGATACATCCTCGATGCTGGTAAGTATGATATTTAGGGAATCAAAAAAGGTTAGAAAGAAACATGGCTACGGCGTTAGGTAATTTCTAATGAAAGGTGCTCAGGGGTCAACAATTTTATGAAGGCCAGAGTATTGCACCTTGAAGAACTATCCAGATTGCACCCTAGAAGGAATTAGGATGCAAATGAAACATCCATCACTTTGGAGATACATATTAACCCAGGTCCTCAGGGTGGGAATTCAGAATTCCACAACACCAACCCAATCTTCTTTCATGATTAAATATTTAGTAAACTTGATTTTTGGAGAAACTTTTGGTTCTATCACAACAAGTGATTGGATATAATTCCAAATGAATCAAATGTAGGCCAGCTAGGCACTGAGTGTACAATTGAACTCAACGAACCTGCAGTAGTTGTGACTAGTTGAAGATGCTGAGAGTGAAGGCGGATGAGTCGGCGAATAACATCCACTTGTTCTAAGGCTACTTGAACTGCATCCATATGCTGTGCCCGGCATGGAACAAACGCAGACCACAGCTAAAATAGAGAGATTTTGCCTCATAGCACTACACTCGAACATAAATTAAGACAATTTCATTTCAATTTTGAGATTTTCATTCATTACACTCATATTCTGTGACAGAAAAACATTTGTTTCCATAATTGTTTAAATATGAAAATAAAATTATTGCTATTGAGAAATTGAAATTTTTTACCGCACATAAAAGATTGTTTTTTTTAAAGTGTGTGCTCAACATTTGAAAGAGATCTACCAAATGATGCCTTAGCAATTTTTTCAGAAAATATTAAGCTCCAAAGACTTGAAATATGGCTTCATTTAAACAATTTCAAGTGTAGGGAGAAATATTATAAATATTATTAACCCAATTATTGCTTATTTTTATTGAAAATACATTGTCTCTGTACCCTTTGAGAAAAAAGGAAATAGAATTACTCAAAAGGAATTTAAAGATTATTACGGGGCTGATAAGTGTAATAGTGGCTATCATTTTTAGGGTATAGTAGGACAAAGATTAGGAAATTTTAAATTACATTGTCAAAAATATTAATGTCAGAATGATTTATGCATGCACCACACACGTCCTCATGCAAGAAGTGCTCTGTAACTTTTTACGAGGGAAACAGCAAACAAAGTTACCCACGCTTTGTGATTGTATGAGAGTGGGAGAGTTTGGAATAAGACATTGACATGAATCAATACAGTGGAAAACGTTGTTTTTTCAATTGGCACATTGTACACTTATATGGCAGGGAGCTGACCATGCTCCAAGAGAACACATATTCTCTTGTACGAAGCATGCCTGATATTTTATGCATATTTTCAGAAAAAAGTACACATGGCACATGTGTGGATAGAGTATTGTTGGAATGGAATAAATTTTCAAAATATCAAACAACTTTCAAATCAAAGGCGGAAAAATATACTTTGGCATGGTTGATGCACAACAAAAAGAAAGGCTAAGAGAAGGACAGAAATTACTCGGCACAAATCCTAAAAGTGTAAAATCAGGCATTCACTACAGTTGAAAATGAGAATTTCCTATACAAAAAAATTTGTTTCTTTCACTTGAAAGAGCCAAAGTCCTTAAACTACTTCATAATTAAATTGAATGGAAATTCGATGACAATTTAAAATACTTTAATATTTGAGGAACAGAATCAATTAGTTAGAAATTGAAACAATTTTGAAAGCAAAGACATGGTGACATTGCAAATGCACTTCAAAGGCTAAGGCTAAGAAGAGGACAGGATATAAATTACACTGTACAACTCAGGAAAGTATTTAAAACTGTGCTCACTAAATTTGGAAAAGTGAGATTTCCTTCTCAAAAACTTTTAAAAAACTTTATTTAAACAAATTACATAGAGCCAGAATACACCAATCATGGCAGAGTTATATTCAATTAAAATAAAAAATACCTATCAACTTAAGATATTTTTAGAATGGCATTGATTGATATGAAAATTAATACATTTTTTAAAGCTAAACAAAGGTGACATGCAGTGACGTAGCCAGTATATTATTTCAGGGGGATATCATGTCCATGTTGAGTATGAGCAAGGCGGGGAATATTTTTCAAAATTGTGTGTTTAGGCAATTAAGAGTGAATTTGTGACTGAAGTGTAACAGCCGATTTATTAATAATATTTTCTGTGAAAATAGCTGAAAAAATGCAATACCCACGGTTTTTTATGTTTGAAAATTAAAAATACATTAGTAGAAAAAAGTTGTTCAGAATGAGGAATAGTTGAAGTTAACATTTTTTGTTTAAAAAATATTACATTTTCCTTCAGCACCCTTCATTGAGATAAATTCAAAATTTGGGGTTGGGGGGAGGGGGGGGGGGTGTCCGGATCCCATAACTCCCCCCTGGCTACGTTACTGGTGACATGGCTACTTTTTAGCTATATCAAAGGCAAATGAAAGGGTAGAAAATTAAGTGCGTTGCCAAAATATTGAACGTATTTTTTTTACAATGCTTAATTATGATCGCTTGTCGCCTTCGTCGCTTACCTGGGCTCCGACCATTCCCTCCCGCATCCGTGGCAGATCGGTGTGCGACCAATTGCTCCGGGACCAAGGCTCAACCTTGCGCAAGTCGACGGTGAAGTCGAAGTTGAGGATTTGGTTGCGCAGGAAAGTGCGAACGTTCCAGGCAGCGTCGTTGTGGCTTTGGAGCGTGGAATCAGACGGGCGGAAAGGAATGAAAATGTTAGAAAAAAAACGACAACCTAAACGCGCGATAACTTATGAGAAGAACAAGACAAATTAAGTTTCCTGGGTGAGACAACGAAATGAAAATGACAAACTTCCACGATGAACTCAAAATTTAGTAAGCCACGTTGGAAATTGGCCGAAGAAAATGGTTTTCTGGACAGATTACTCGAGTCACGGGCTCTCGGGTTCATTCTCGACTCCAGGTTCATTTGACAGTATTAGCAATTTTTAGGTTTACGGCCGTATTCCTTCGTAATCACAAGCTTAAGCTTACTATCAGTATAGTAGCGCACTAACCAGCTGTAACCAATATCCCAGGAGACCCAGGAGAAGAAGAGGAACGCGGGCCGGAATGTGGCACTAGCACCGCGCCGACAAAACATTTGAGAGGCCTGGGAAAAGGGAAGAGTGGAAGCGAAGCTGAGACTTCTCATTCCAGTTTCCTTCCACTCTTCCTAAACATTTTTTTGTAAACAATATCCACAGGCGATAAGGACGCCTCGGTAGCTTAACTGGCTAAAGCACACGGCATAACTTCCAGCGATCCGGGTTCGAGTTCCGGACATGGCGAATGTTTATGTGAAATTTCGCCCAATTAATTGTATTCATAGAGAGCTATTAAGTTTATCAGTGCCAAGTATGCTGCTATCTTAGTTCCTGGTTCTTAATTAAACACACCCCTGACTAGTTCGGAAACGATACCAAATATAGCGATCCACCTCGGATGCTAAATTTTAATCATGACCAGGAATTAGAAAAAATGCCAAAGATACTGTAGGCAGTGTTTTTCTCCAACCTGGCAGACGCGGAGTGTAATATTGTTTCTGGATCGATCTGAGCATGTGAATTATTTGTTCTTACTCTCCGACGCCAATTATTGGCACACTGTTGTGCTTTGCGAGGATTTAATTTAAAAAAGTAAAGGTTAGTGAGGTAATTTCTGTGACCATGGACGCCGGAAAGTGCTGATAAACACTCTTTTATCTCGTTAAATTAGTGCAAGGCCGCATAACATAGCCAAATGCAAATGAATGTATTGGTGTTATGACTGCTTCTCAGGGTGACAATTTCATTTTTGAATTCTTCAAACTATATTACTGTTCATTACCAGCGATACTTTAATTCTTAGTTGCTCCAAGTGGCTTAATAAAAAGGATCCATTAATACCTATATTTTAGTACATAAGCGACTAAGCGCTCTTAGTAACAGTGGAAGTTAACTACCTTACTAGCGCGTTTTAGCGGAACTCTATGAATACGGCCGTTAGATTGTATTCTCTTAAGTCACATATTTTCATAGAAAACCACCTGAATTGAACTTTATGGAGCAGAAGGGGTAGGGAAATTACACTTGAGATCATTCAAAGGTATTCAAATTGAATTTTATGCTCAAATATGAAGTTCTTGCTCATATTTGACAGATGTAGAACATAAAAATATCGATAGAAAAGACGCGTAGTTCAGCAATCTAATAAATGTGGAAATGTTTAACGGGTATTCCACCGGGTAATAAGCTTCAAAGCTGCGGATGTTTCGAAGAAAGACTTGTTCACCATCTTCAGGGCTTATGAATGCCGCTGGAGTAAAATTTGACCGTTATCAAATAACTGTTTTCTAAGGTCATCCTTTAAAAAAATACAGCTGAAAATATGAGTTTCAGTAAGTTTTTTATCCTTTAAATTTGTTTTTTTGTTTCCCTTAAAAACAGTTACAATTACGAAAAGAAATATCACTGCAAAACGCACAAATTACTTGTATGCCGTCACGCGCACGGGTACAAAGATATCCACCAAAGGGTTGAAATTCCCCATGAAAAATTCATTTGACTTCACCGGCATTCAAACCCAGACCTCCCAATAGCCGATTATGCGCGTTAGTTCACCACTAAACCATCTTACTTAGTAAAGGCGAGTGGGAGATCCGGGTTTGAATCCCGTTCAAGTAAAATGATTTTCTTATGGCGAATTTCATCTTTTGTTGTGTAATTATGATTATCAGTATTTTTATCCTATATAATAGACTTTTTCTTTGGACGATTTCTGAACTTTAGCCGAACTCTAGCTCTAAACATTTGTACTTCGACTGCTAACATTGCTCGATTCTCTTGTAATTCTTTAACGACCCTCCCTTCATTAAACCTCACCAAGGTCTTCCAAAGAAAACGAATGACACGCGTTTGCGACTGCATCATCGTGACTCATCTATGATCAATCGATTAAGTGAATTTTTCTATTTCTACGTTTCATTTTTAAGCGAAGACGCTGTTTCGCAATCAACTATGCCCCGGTTCAAAGATCAGCCGTCTCAACACCACGATAAATGCTTCTTTGGTTTGACCATACTGAGAGAATGGAGAAGGCGAATGACAAAACAGGTTTATGAAAGAGGAGTGAATGGTGTGAGAGGAAGGGGTAGACTGCGAAAGTCATTGGTGAATGTGGTGGAAGGGACTGTAGGAGAGGAGGGATATTAGGAGTAATTAGAATAGGAGAGTATGTATGAAGCTATGCATGGAATACATGCGAATGATGCAAGGAGAGAGCATTATGGGGGAAATTATAAAAGGACAGCCAGTTTCCTAGCCCTGATAGAAATAACCAAGCTCTTTGACTGTGCCTTCTCCGAAAGGAAATGACTCGATAGGTATGTATGTTAGGCTGCGAAAACGATTTCTTGAAGTGATTAGTTTCCCTTATACTGGGACATTTGTTATAATGATGTAAATCTAAGATTGTTCCAGAGCTTATGATATAAACTTGTCAAAAGTATTGTTTGAATGTCTAAGTAAATCAATGTAGATAAATCGTATTTTTGAAATACTTTGAAAAATTTAAATCGCCTAAGTGGATAATAATTCCAGGAAAAATATTTTTTATAAATTAATCAGAGTTAAGTCATTACTTCTGATTCATATTTATAAATAATTAATTTTCACTCCAATTTTTGATCTAATTTCTAGAATCCTACAGGTCCGAATTAAAATTAAACCTATCTCAATTTGACAAACCATTTTTATTTGAATAAAATAATCCGCAGCAAAAAATAGCCTCGGCATAAAATAGGATTATTAGCCATTGTTCTCGTGACACATCTGTTATTTCACCTAAAGTTATTTTTTACAGAAGTAAGAGGCAGAATTACAGCCACCAAGAGGAAGATACTCTTTGATGAGAGGGTATCTTATGCTTATTGGGCTATCTACATTCGCGGGTTGGGAACACGGATACTCTTTAACTTTTTTTTTTTTTTAGCTTTCTTTAGTATTGGACTATGATCTGCGAACACTTTTAAAGTGTTATTTTCTTTTCTCGGATAAGCCTCTTGCAGAAAATTTTATCTCGATACTTCTCCTCGTGATGATCTTTTCAGCTTCTTTTTATTTTGGGCTGGGAAATCGACCTCTATCGCATCGTTTACTTCCTGACGCTTCCGTCGCCATCCGTGCGACGTTGACATCGCAAAACAAGAATAAAAAAAAGGCTGCTGAAGCCGATGTGTTGTCTCTCAGTCTCGCGACATGCCGTTTTTTTCTTATTTTCGTCTCTCAGTTTCGTATTTTTTTCTATTTTGTTTTTTTTTCCTCCCAAACGGCTTCGTTCCTCCTCACGTTCCGGAGATATTTTTGGGGTCCTCTTTTTATGACTTCTTTTTTCACTGTCTTCTCCTTTTTAATTTTGCGTCCGTTTGCGAAAAAAACCCCGTAGTCTTGGGAGGTCGTAGAGAGATAAGGTGGAGTGCAATGGAGGTTTGGGTGGTTGGTTTTAAGAAGACGGCTCTCAAACTTTTTATTTTTTTTTTAAATATTAATTTAATTTTTTTCACACAAATTCAACAAAGGTTACCCTCCTTTTTCGATCGTACCCACGGTCCTTCCTTCCTTAACTCCCCCATCCTCTGATCCGGCGAAGGTTAAGTGGTACACTATAAGAGATAGGGTCGCCGGGAAGGGAGACCACGGTCCTCTCTCCTCGTGCACCCTCGCGGTCTGAACGAGGAAGGCGAGGGAGTCACTTTTTTATCCTTCTCCCCTCCCTGAAAAAAATCTTATTCTTTCAGCTGAAGACCCCCTTTTTATAAAGCGGGACGAGAATAGGAAAAAATAAGGGTTTACCCTCGGCCCAATTTGATCCGTGAAACAATGGCTCACTTCCAGTCCAGGCGACGGCAGAAACGTTTAGAGAGGAGAGATTTTTGATCAGGCCAGGGGTCTTTCATTCTGTGTCCTCGATAATAAGGGTATTAGACTCCTGCGTCATTGTGGAGACTAGCCTAGATCAGATGAGCATTGTGTGTGTGTGTGTGTGTGTCTCTTTGATTTAATCGATCAATCGGAGAAGAATCCCATTTTTTAGGTAGAGTTAAAAAATTGATCTGGAAAAACTGACGGTGCACATGTGAGAAAAGGATTTCGTTAACTCAAAGAGACACTGAAATGTGGGTCGAAATGCAACGAGCCATAAATGGGTCGAGGGAAAGAATTGGGCTTTTAACCTGTTGGATTTGACAGTGAAATGTCATAATATTGATTTAATTTTTGTTTTTTACTTAAAAATATGTTAACTGCAATGTAATTATTCTACTACAATAGGTTAAAGGTACTATATTTGAAACATGCCGCTTTGTATGAAACTAATGGAACTTTCTGACATTCCAACCTAATATCCAGAAATGGCGCGCGTTGAATTTCAACGGGAAGAAGAACAGAATAAATATTATGCTCCATAAGATAAAATGAATCCTAAAAAAATAACGGGCAATATACATTAACTATGTAGCAGTCATTAACTACACATGGAGAGGTTGGAATGAAAAGTTTGCCAACTAATATCTCATTGTAAAGGACTGGTAAATCATGACGTCACTAACAATCGGTTACCAAGGTTTTCATTTCCAAATAAATACGAAGTCATACATATACTAAAGTACATATCCATAACGCCATTCCCTTATGGGGAAGGCAAAGCCAAAGAATTTAGTTGTTGCCGACAGCCTTAGAAAACTGGTTCCGGTAAAGGTGAGCTTTCGTCCCGCCAGTGTTTTCGCAAATTTCACACACTTTTAACAGAGATATCACCTCACTTATTATGCAAACCTGTCGCATTTGTAAAATATTTTCAACAGAACACTTGGAAACCACTTTCGCTTCTCTTACACTCAAGCATTGCTTCACACACGCTATCCTATTCTTCAGACTCCTAATATTTTTCCGCCTAAGATTCTCTTCTAACACATTCACCCATAACTTTCGCGACCTATCTCTTCCTCCCTCACCATTCACTGTACTATCATATATCTCTTCCATCATTTGATTCTCATCCATTTTCTCGACATGGCCCAACCAAAAAAGCACACTCCTTTCATATACGTCCATTACTGAAGCATTGAACCCACATTCTTTCATCACCCACTCATTTCTAACCGTATCCATCCTACCTTTGCCGCATACACTTCTCAGGTACTCCATTCCCACTGAATTTAGCCTATTCTTATGCTTATCCTGACATACCAAAGTTTCACTGCCATTAAATAATGTTGGAAGGAGTAATCTTTTTCTGTACTACGACTTTTTTCTTTCTTTGGTAAACATTCTTTCTTTGAATAAAGATGCATATTAGTACACTTCGCACATGTTTCGCTGCCATATAATTACGTCGGGAGGAGAACACTTTTGTACACTGCGATTTTAGTTTCCCTACACTCTCATTCCTAGATATTCTCCACATACTACCTACGGATTTCCTTCTGGAATTAGCACACCTATTAATCTCTTCATCTATTCTTCCATCATTTGCAAACATTCGGCCAAGATACACAAAATCGTCCGCTTGCTCCATTAAGTCAATGCTTAATTAAGTCAAGCGAATTCAATGCTTAATATACGGGAATCTATTGTCTGGAAAGCAATTTGACATCACGACTTAACCAGGGTATTCTTGTTGGCGTAAGTACCTTGGGCAAAAGTTCCCATTACAAGTCTATGCTGCAATCTCCAAGTTTATAAAAACATTCTCTTGCTGAAGTAATGCAAACATTTTGAGACAGCGACAGTTTTGAGACCAGAAGGCAAATTTGAGGAAAAAATGAAGCGTAAACGTATATCGAATGGAAGAATTGAAAACTTTGTTCTGTCAGTCATCCAATACTAAATATTTCAAGCCTGTATCAAGAGTGCAAGTAATTATAAAAAGAAAAAAAACCTCTGCACCGAATCAAATGTTTTTCTTATAGAATTAAAATTTGGTTAAAAAGGCATATATCGGGGCCTCTCTTTCTAGTATAGCATTTTAACCCTTTGAATGCCTAAGAAACATGCATGCCAAATTTTTATCACATTCATCAAGGGGTTTGGAAGTCTATTCTGTTAAAGCAAACGGAATTTCAGTTTTATAGATATAGGTAGGAGGGCACGGTGATAATGTCGGTCTATTTCTTCGATTTATCAACTAAAAATTGTAACAGGTGGTTAGAGTCATATATATTTTTAGTGTAAGAGAGAACCACGTCCAAAGTAGGAATATTTTCCGCTGTATGGCAGAATTTTACGAGAACACTGAGTACAGCTTACTCATGGGAGGAATATACGAAACTTTAAATGCAATTAATGTGGGTTAGCGCATAAATGGTATTTTATTTTAAACCATTTTATATGTATTGCTAGCCTACGGGGTAGTGCCTAACATCGCAGTAAGTGGGTAAAAATAATTATTTTGATATATTCTGGCGTCACAGAAAAGGGGTTTTAGAGAATATTTTAGAAAAAACGACTGCTAGTTCACCTTAAGGTTCTAATTCATCAAGACTTATTGAAGTACAGTTTTATAACGTTTTATCAATTGAGTATGAATGACGAATAATATTTTTACGTTCTCCGATTATACTCCATATTTGCATGTGATAATATCGGCTATATACTATAGCATCAACTCGATCAATGCACGAATAAGGTTTAATTAACTTTGATAAATAGCCAATTATGGATGCAAATTCACTACAAATTATTTATTCTGAGTTTATTTTTAACGAGAACAGCCATATATAAGCACATTCCATTCACGATTAATAATTTAATTCTAATTAAATTGAATCGATGCATCTATGTCACCGGTAACCAATCATTGCAAAATTACACATGCTTAAACTTTATTGAATATTTTCATAAATGACAGAAAATGCTCGATTATTTCTAATAATTATTAGTAACGTTGATTCCCATTGATGTCAACGTCATGCTTTTCATTAAAATACGAGCGGCGGTACATTTAGTTTTCATCCTTAAACGGCTGGTTGGTTTCCTAAGGTATCACATCCTTCCACATATTATAACAATTAGAATAGCGGAATATTTGTAACTCAATTAAATTGCTAACTCAACAGAACAGTTTTAGAAAGAAAAGAACATTTGAGTAAATTAGGCTGAGCTGAGCCAGCGTCAAAATGTATTGAGTAGGGACTTCTAGTGAAATCTTGAAATTATTGCGATTGTATGAAAGTTTTGGAACATTTACAAATTGGCTGCATTGGGAAAAACTGGAGACACGGGAAGATAATTACTTCATAAAAAATGCACCATGATTACCAAAGAATATGGCAGGTGCTTATATTGTTTCAATTTTTTAGGATTGCTGATATTTAGTTATCTTCCCTTATTCTTCGGATATCAGGATATCGGAATCTCTACTGAAGAAAATATTACGTTCTATAACTACTTTTTATTAACTATTATTAAAGATGTATTACCAATCTCCAAAATAATTACCCTTTCTGAAATCTAGCAACACATTTTTAAATTCAAATCTCTTCCTAAAATTCTCAAATCCGCGGAAGAAAGCTCTGGATTTGGTTAACCATAGAATATGACGAGTTGGGTTTGCATCGCAACATTTCTCATACTTTCCTTAATGCTTGAATTTCACAGTTTTGATCTTTTCCGCAGACAAGGCCATGGTCAAATATAATTTATACTCCATAAAATAATATATTTTTTTCTAAACTTACACAAGAGTGATACGTGAAGCATGTGAAGCATGCAAGCAAATGTTTGCATATTTGACCATCGTATGGCACAGCGTGTGAATTATTCGTTTTCTTCTAACGCCGTCGTCTAGAAGCTATACTTCCACCTTTGAGATAAAGACGCATTCATACGTGTCATATATCGCTACCCTTAAATCTGATTATTAATTTGATGGTACACTTAAACATTTTTCACTCATTTAAGGGGTTAATGCGTTAAAGATTTTATTAGCATTCGTAATCAGCAATACCACTTGATTCCATCTAAAATTTAATAAAAAGGTGCGTGTGCTTTCGGAATTTTAAATTACGACTGTTGAAATAAGATAGGTGCTTGCAGACACAGTCATGCAAGTAAATTGTTCGTCCTCCGCTGTTGTAAAATACAGAAAAAACACATTCCATGAAAAATCTAGCTGATAGATGGGATAACTTACTTAAAAAGCAAAATAAAAACTCGAGAGCGCCCAACGTTGGCATCTTTTTTGTAATCTGGCTAAAAATTTAAAGTATTATTGACGCATGAAAGTATTTTATAACATTTACTGATAAATAAAGAAATGTTTATTTTTTAACAAATTTTTTTTCCGAAGAATGATTGCATTTGGCATCCTCTGCGCCGGGAGTTTATACTACAAGCACAAGAAGAGAGACATGCTAGTTGCAGTTCACAAGGGGTTATTCAACTCGAACAATTGTCTGCACTCATTGTATAAAAAAAATATTTATTACAATAAAATTTAGCTAGTAGCTAGGCGGCAAGGCGATTATGTAGACATATAATATAACCAAACACACAGAAATTACAAAATAAACAAGTATTAATAGCATGACCAAATATAAAATTAGGACTGTAGAAGGTTATGTCACTACGGTCACTACACAAGTAATAACACAAATTACATTCCATTTGGCATCTTATATAACCTTTTCCTGAAAAATTTGATTGTGAAGAGAAAATGCTCAAAAAACTCTCCAGGCAGTTCATGCCATTCTATTACACCTCTATTTAAGAAAGAATATTTGGTTGTCATATTTTTGACATAACAACTTCATCCAGTCATTTATGGTCATCTCTACCATAGTAACATTCGCATCGAGTTTTCATTTTTTAATCCAAATATACAACTTCCCAGTGTACATCTCAAAGATTTTGCAAATTCTATTTATTGTTCTTCTCTGATGTAAACTTTCCCATCCCAGTGCACTGATAATCTCCGCAATGCTGACCTTACATCCATATTTTCCTAACACGAATCTAGCAGCCTTATTTGTACTTTTTATATCATTGATTGTAAACTTTTATTAAGAGGGTCCTACAAGGCAAAACCATTTTCCACAATTGGTAAATTATTGAATTATTGGCTAAAGTAAATTATGCTCTTTCCTTTTTTGCTTTAGAGCAGTGTTTCAAATTTCATTTAACAAAGTAAAGCGTTCGGTGGGCCTTTGTTACTATTACTTTATTACTATGGTTACTCAATTTAAGATCATTTGAAAAATATAATCCCAAGTCCTTGCATTTTTTGGTCAAAGGCACATTAACCTGACCTAAATGTTATGCATATTGGATCAATTTTTATTAAAACTAAGTAATTTACTTTTGGAACCTCAGCTCTCTAACTGTTTTTATATACTCAGCGCACTAGTATATAAAAACAGTTAGAGAGCTGAGGTGTGCAAAAAAACAAAAGAACTTTTATAATCACATATGCGATTGATGTTTTGTGTTGACTTTAATTAAAGTAGTGAAGAATTAATAATTTAAAGTTTTTAATTAGTCTGTGGGAAAAAGATTACGTTTAAATACGTATTTTGAGCAGATTCAATTAATATACAATAAACATTCGGCCGTGACCATCGTGAACCAGAATCATCTACATAACAAGAATGCTTCTTACAGGGGTTGCCGGACGTTTCGCCTGCGGACATCGTTCCATTCATCGTCGTTCGTGTGCGTTAAATTGAGGGGTAGGGATCACGGTCCCTTCTTTCATGTCAACGTTATCGTTATCCAAAACGTAAACCACTGCAGAAGAACAATGCTCACAGTTACTCTCCTGAAAATACACTCCGTCAATTTAAGAATTGGAAATTAAAGTACCTGACAAAATGTGAAGAATGACGATCACGTTTCCGCTCTCGTGAGCGTATTTGAAAAATACTGATAACGCGAGTTCCCGCGTTATCGAGAACCGTGATCGCGCCCCTGATGTGTTCCAATCTACGCTTACTTCAACACACTGAATGGGAAACACTTTTCTGTCGCAATCCGAGTATTTCGAGTTTCAATTCAAGGTCCTAAAAGCTTAAGTTACGTTCGAGTTTTGACACAAGTAGATCGAAGCAAAATTTCTCTTTCCCTCTTCCATCCAACGGCCTTTTTGTCATTCGCTTGATGAAACCCATTCTTCAATCCAGCTGCCCTTCAGTCCAAACGGGTATAAAAATGAAAACAACAAATTAATTTGCCAAATGGGGACTTATTTATACCTATGTAATTATTTATTTTTTACCTTGAAATGATTTTTTTATGCAAGAGGCTAGCTAAAGGTAAGACTTACGACTTTTCTCGTTGCTGAATAATAAGAAATAAAATAATTCTAACGCGTATTACGCTTTATTTTTCAAGAAGTGTTTCAAGTTTGAAACTGCGGTATCCGACGTATATCGCAGGAAATATTTAAGCAACCAGTATTATAAGTACATTTTATTCTTTGCATTCAGAAATTCCATAACTTCATTACACATCATATAAAAATTCCCCTGCTTCTCGCCGCCGACTTTTGATTGGCTATATGCTTGTCCGCTTTCCACGTAGTTTTTTCCTCATGTGAACCCACCTTTAATGTCACGACTTCAAATGGAACGAGATCGGTTGTTGTTAAACCGCACCCAAAGTTCCCAATTTGCCAAGAGTAACATCGATTCAAACTTATTATAATTTGCCGGCGTAATAAGATAATGTTTTTTAAAATCAAGAGTAATTACGAGTACGATATCAACTTTTCTTTTCGAATTTAGTCGCGTAGTTCCAGTACAGATAGTACATTTCCGTTCCATTCATCTGCACATGTCTGCGCTTGTGTGGGAAGTGCCCATCAAACTAGCGTACTTGCAGTCATGAAGTTAGCTCACTGCATGAGATAATCACGCCACAACCTGAATACGAGGAAACATAATAAAAAGATTCGCGCGCCTTTACGTTGATTAAAAATAGTTTGATTCTACCCGACACAGGTCTTCTCTTAGCCACAAAGTTAGTCCAAAACTCGATATAGTAATGCCATTTCTTGAAGTTCAGGGAAATATATAAAACGCATCGGACATAGTATAAAAACAGTCATCTCTGAAAGTCAAACAATGGAAATCAGCAGGGTAGCGATGAGTAAGTGAAAATAAATATCGTACTTGCAATTAAACGAATGAACAATGAAAAAGTATATTAGACAAACGGGGCGAAACATAAGAACAGAAACATAGGAAAACGAAAAGCGTTCCAGGAAAGATGAAGAGTCATCCCTGTAAGCGAAACACCTACTACAAGGACATTCTACAGATTTCATGCCAAAGATTCTGTGCGTAGAATAAAAGACGAAGAAGATTGGACGTCCTTGAAGAATTAGAAATAGTAAAACATATTACCACAAATGCAAACATTTTCTTAACTGACCACGTGTTTTCAATTTCTCACATTTCATCTCTATTCGATTCCCTACCCGTTATCCTCTCCGGTAATACCTTATAACTTGGCTTTCCCTGACATTTTCCTCCCCTTATTCTGTTTTTTTTTTAATTTCAACAACGACGACTAAGAGAACGAGATTTAATGAAACACGATGAAATTCTACATACAAAATTATTATCATGACCAAGTTACTCGCGGCCAGGATAATCACGGCCTGGTCGCGTGCCGTGTGGGACTTCAAAGTATTTCATTGAATCATGAATCGCTTCCGCCAAGGAACACTGGAAACTATCTTGTCTAGAAGAGCACCAATTCTTCCAGACCGCCTCCCCTCCTATAACTGGTATCAAAAAGTGTTCTTCTAGAAGCATCCACCTGAAACAACCAGAGGGGTCGGCTTTCGGTCGGCAGAGAGCACAACCTTATCCGGGGTCATAGAGTCCATCTTAGCAAAACAGATATACTTTGCCGGGCCAACGGCTATTGGGAGCGGATAGAGAAGAAAGCCAAACAAGATTAGACTTGAGAAGAGGAAACTCAACCGGGACAGCGGTTTCTACCCCGGAATGTCCAGGAAACAGATTTTAAGATCAATTTAAAATGCACGGGCAGAGCGAGCCAATAAGGAAAAAGTTAAAAAAAATGATAAACACTAACATTGATTCACATTGTCATGCCATCTATGAGTGCAATAGGAGGTAGACGTTCTTGGTTGAAAACAGTACGAGTCAATTGATATCTATTGGTCAATAGTTTATACCTGTTTAAAGGATTCACTCTTCAACAGAACTGACTACCAATTTCATGATACGCAGGGTACTATTTAATTGAGAAGCATGTGATTTAGATAAGTTGCCAAAGAAAATCTTTTCACCTGAAATAGACATCCTTATATTCCGTGTCCTTACACTCTTTTAACAGCACATTCCAGAGTTTCAAGAATTTCTGCAGCTACCAGTGGGATTCATTATATTATATAAAGAAAATAAACGGTACTAACGAAGTATTGCGTAACAATATAACCTTCTATTCGAATTTTATCACTTAGATCCATAAGGGTATTGAACATATTAGGCCTACTATTAAAAAACAGATGACGATCAAAATTTGAGTGTTCAGGCCTGTATATATCGGAGGCTGCGGATCTAAAACATAGTCGTGAAACGCGCTGCAGACACTTTCCCGCTCTCTCAAGTTAATTACAGTTATACTGGCAGAGTTGCATACCATGTGCTGTCATTTCCCCTCCGCTCCTTAACGGAGGAGAGAGGACAGCTGAACATCCCCTTTCACATGAGCTTGATCAACATGATCCACATGATCCTCTCCTTGACGTCACACTTCCTGCAGGTGACTGCCACCATGTTCCGCTTCCAATATACAGATTTACCCTCCCTGTTATAGGTAAAGCAAAACTTGAGAGTATTCATCTGCGGATGATTAGTATTCACTGATTCTGAATCAAGCGTTGATGAGCGGGCAAAGGTACTGAAAGACTCCCGAAGGGATTTCTAAAGGAAGATACGGTCGCTTTATCCCACGTCTCTTGAATACTTTCCTCTCCGTTGCGCCATGCTCCTCACAAACGAGCGCTACCAAGTTTTTCCACGCCCAAACTCCACTGTAAAACTTATTTTAAGGACGCATTTGCGTCGAAAACAAAAGAAGAGGAAGGAGCGAACACTACTCACCCGTCGACGAGCGGCACCTCGGAGAGAATCCTCCTCACGTGTGCGAGTCGGTCTTCGGGCGAGGAGAAGGGCGAGGGGGCGGTGGGGGGCTGCGGGGGCGCCGGGGGGAGGAGGTCAGGGGGCGAGGGGGGCCCAAGGGTAGGGGGCGGAGAGGGCGAGGGGTCCGACGAGGGCCCCCGCAGGGCCAGGGGCACCCCCAGGGCGATCCCTAGGGCGGTCACCATGAGCACCAGCAGGATGGCGAGGCAGGCGTTCTGCATGCTCAGCTCGACGACCACTGCAAGAGAGATGTTTCACGAGGGCGCGGTAATTTGAGGGAGGGAAGGAGGGTTAGAGGAGGATGGGAGGAGGGCGAGGAGGGATGAAAGAGAAGAGGGTGTAGGAGACCGAGAGAGAGGAAAAAATTATATACTTATAAATATAAAAAAGCTGACGTCATTGGCAGAGCCACCCCTGGCCCTCCATGTCCCCCTCACTCTCAAAGAGAGGAAAACATCACATACAAATCCAGTACATATTTACATATATTTATATAAACATGCGTATATTCATTTGCAAACACGCACTTTTTGAATCTATATTTATGCATTCAATTAAAACTAAATGAAAAAATGATGACTGAAAAATTGAATAATGAAGAATAAAATACAAATAAAAATGATTAAATAAATGTAAAAAATAAATAAACATTAAAATAAATAAGGAAACAAGAAAATAAATGAAAGCACATGAAGTATATATTGAGAGAGGAAATTTATTTAAAGAAGAGAGACATTCATGTACATATAATGAAGAAATAAATTCGTTTATAATGCGAGCCATTTTACTTAATCAAAATAACCGTCCAACAAAGGTTTCAACTGTTAACTGTCATTTTTAAGGTCTTAAAAATGAACAGTTGACCTGATAGTAAAAACCAATCATATAACTGCCATTTTCAAGGTCTTTTTCAAGCCTTGTAAATGACAAATAACTGCTAAATAATGAAGGAATAACTTTGTACCTCCCGCACAGTTTTATTCAAAACAGAATACAAACAATGTATCAAAAGACTTCGGTCACTGTTACGACCTTCTACATTAGTTTATCGGTTAAAGCCTCGGTCGGAATAAAAAAAATAAAACTGTGTGGCAAGTACTGAGTTATGTTTTCATTCATGTTAGGCCTAGGATTTATGCTCTGTTTTGAAAAATTACTCCATAATTCCCCATCCTTGCATACCTCTTTCCCTTCTGTTACATTCATGCATCGCTTCATACTCGCTTTCTTTTTCTCAAGACTCATAATATTCCCATTTTCAAAAGTGCCGTCCACCACAATCACCTAAAGCCCGTTTCACACGATACTTGATCCAACACCAGATCTAGTATGCTATCTGGTACTTGATATTGAGGACGGAACCCAGTGAGAAGAAACCGTGATAGAAGGTTTCACACAATCATTGAACTTGTGCTCGCGACGAAGCAGTACTGTCGTCCACTGTTGCGAACTGTTAAAAGAAAGTGAAAAATTTCCATGAAAGAAGGCGACTTTTGGCTGCTGCAGTAATAGCAGGGATTGTCAAGACATTTTCATCGCACATTTTCACCACCAAAGAGTGTGTAACACCCGCGATAAAGTGAGGCGCTGATTAAAAAAAGTGAAGATCGCACTTCGACTGTAAAAGCTAACGTGATTGGTCGACGGCTACTAGGTCCAAATGGGAGCTAGAAGCAAAATAGTACCGCATCAATTACGAAATCAAGTAGCCCAACGAGTATAATAGCTACCATGTTTGTTAGCCAGAATGCTGGTTCTATATCACACGGTACTGGAAAGCTATCATACTAGCGAGTATCCTCGACCTTGCGCTGGATCAAGTATCGTGCGAAACGGGCTTTAGGCTTTCTCGGTCGACCCCTTCCCTCTCACGCCATTCACTCCTCTATCATAAAACTGCTTCATTATTCACCTCTCATCCATTCTCTCATATTGGATAAACCAATTACGCACGCTCCATTCATTCAGGCCCATTTTTGGAGCGTTCATTCCCCATTATTTTAACACTCATTCCTAAATCGTATCCCTTTTAATTTTATTTCAAAAAAATTCTCAGACACACCTCACTCATATAATTTTGACTACCCTTATGTTTATCAAGGCCTACCTAAGTTTAACTACCATACAAGCAGGAGTACTCTATTATATACCGTGATTTATGCTCATAAGGAAAATATTATTCCCTTGAATGTAGAGTATATATGTATGATAGTATAAAATAAAATAGTATATTTTGGTTGGTTGGTTTTTTGTCGAGGAGACACAGCAAATTTCATTTGCTTCATGAAGAATGGGTACGTTGTTAGTGAAAGGATTTCGTGGCGAATGGTAGCAGGTTGAAGAAAAACCCGGTATCGGCATTAGCCTACACTTAAAGAAAGGCGCGAAGGGGATCACATTTTAACATCCCAGCCAACGGACGGAGCACTAATATTGAAGGAAGAATTCTTTCACGCACACTCCCAAACCATTCACGCAAATCCAGCTCCCTCCGAACTATTTACTGTGGTTTCACTGTATAATAACTTAAATGTCACTACATCGGATACAATATTTTTTACTGGATATGAAAACGTACTCTCTATTAAATATTAATAACATAATTATACCTTTCCATGGTAATATTTTCTACAAATTTAATTTGAAATTACATACCGTTTAATGTAAAAATGCGTAAAAAATGGATAACATTACTTATTTCTCATCTAATGAAAATGCCATTTTCGCGAAAAACTGTTTACAAGAAGCAAAAACTCTAACTGAATCCAATGAAAAAAAAAATGCTCGGCACTGCAACTTTTTTTTTTAGCTATTAGTATGCTACTGCGATAATTGAAGTCAAAAGGAGACAACTCAACAGAAATGACGTTGCAGTTGCCTCCTATTGCGGGCAAAAAGTGTTCATTAAAAAGATAATCGTCGACTTATCGGCATATTTTGTACCTTGATTTCATTTTTTATTAGCTAATGCCTGTCATCATTGAAAGCAGTATTTCATCAACAAAACAAAAATGGTAGAATTTAGAATTTTTTGTTATCATATCTACACCTACCCTGCGAGCCCCCGCAGAGGCTTGTGGTAGGGGATGCTAGGACACCAGCGATGGAAGGGGAGGGAATAGGGAAAAGGAGGAGAGGACAGAGGTGAATTGTATGCTTCCGATGTGTCTTATGTTAGTGTCACGTTGTCTTTGTTATAATCACTTTTGTCACACTTTTTTGTTCGTCCACCATGAACGACTAAGTATATAGGAATACTTGATGCCTGTTCATGTAAAAATATACCTCTTTTTGCGATATCGTCGCAGTGGAGGTCCCGCATTGACATGTGTAACGTGCGATCAGGCAGTTTCGCTATTCGCTGTTCTGATACATTAGCTTTCCGAATTCTTCATTCTATATCTACATACTACATCTATACTACCCTGCGAGTCGTCGTAAGGGCGCGTGGTAGGGCGTATTCGGACACCAGACATGAAAGGGGAGGGAATAGGGAAAAGGAGAAGGGAGAAGACAGAGGTAAATTGTGTGTTAACGATGTGTCTTAAGTTAAAGTCGACCTGTGTTTGTTATTATCACTAATGTTGCGTGGGAAGAAGACATTTTTGTACCTATCAGTTTGGCTGTGCATCTCTCTTATTTTGTCGCTTCCACTAGTTCTAGTGATATAGTGCGGGGTCACAATAATACCCTCCGTGTCGAAATGACACACCTGGGTCGTGATCACGGTTCTTTATAACGCGTGCACTCGCGTAATCGTTATTTTTTAATTGAACTCATGAGAGTGAAATCGTGATCGCCATTCTTTTAATTTTATCAGGTTCTTTAAATCACTACTTTTAACTGATGGAGTGTGTTCTTGGGATAGTAAAGGTGATCATAGCACATATAGAGCGGTTGGCGTTTTGGAACACGATAAAGACATCCTGATAGAACAAACCATGATCCTACCACTGATCCGTACTTTTCAAAGTAATCGAAGTCCAGCGTGTAGCCTTCGAGTCTCTGACGGCTCGCAACCTAGACCTTCCATCAGCTGTGTAACACTTTTTGTTCGCTCGTAGCAGTTTTAACGACGGTGCGTGCGGCTTTCCTTCGGATTATGTTTACTTCGCCAGTAAAAATCTTTCTATTCAGGGCCCCAAATACTCGCCACCATGTTTTGACTTCCAAAGTCACGATGGGACTTCCTTAATCCTTCCCACCTTATCCTCTTGCTCTACTTTAAACTCTCGCGCCAACCCACTCAATATACCCTGACTCCCCCATAACCCCGACAACCAACCACGGTGCTCGGAAATCCCTGACCAACATCATGAAAGGGGGAGTCTGCGCCCTCTCGCCGGCCGAGACAATGAAAAAAAAATGGGATTAATGAAAATATAATCTTCACGTGGCAACTGCGCTGCCATCCTCGGCCGTGGCAGCAGAGAAAGTTCCCTTCATTTTTTTTCCTATTACATTTAATTTTGTTCGACCCTTTTTCGAAATCGCTGAGGACAGGTGGATCAATGGAGTTGGATTAGCCACCAATGTTTATTTTTTCAGCCCACGCGGGATCAAGTCCTTGCTCTTGTTCTATGCCACGCGACATTTAATAGAAAAAACGGTTAAAATCTCCGCACAGCTCGTCTCGATTTTAAAGAGGAAAAGTCATTCAGGGGGGGGGTTCGACGGCTGGGGTTAATTGAGCCAGAGTCGATAGATATCGCATCGTCTGCTATCGAACGTGAAGCAAGTGACATATCGAACCTAATTTGCGCCAGTTAGGACCGGTGTGTAGTGATGGATTATTTGGCGAAAGGAAGAAGGGTGGAGAGAAACCCGGCGTAGAAACCGGCGAACTGGCGAAGCACAATCCATTCATGTAAGTCCATTACTGGAGCATCTATTTCATATTCATTCACGACCCACTCACTTCTAACCATATCACTCTCACTTCTACCACAAACACGTCTCATATGCGCCAATTTCACGGCACTTACAAATAGCTTACAAATACTCTTATACCCAAGTTTAACTACAACGAAATAAGGTCGGTAGGAGTTTTCTTTTTCACTACTGCGATTTTTACTTTGTTGGGTAATAATTCTTTCTTTGAATATACCTAGATACATATTAGTACACTTTTGGTCGGTTGGTTATTTGAGGAAGCCACCGAAATCTAACGTCATATCACGCCTTGTAGAATAGTTAGGTTGTTAGAGAAAGGATTTCGCGGGGAAAGGAGGTAGGGTGGAGGGAAACGTGGCATCGACTGCTCTTGACGAAAGGTGCAAAGAGGGCCACAGTGTAACATCTCATACTACGAGTGGAATACCATTTTGTAGTGTTCTCCACATAGCACCTAAGTAGGGATCGGGGTTTACATTGAAAAGTCTCCAACACCACCGGAGTAAGAACCCAGGGCGTCGGAATAAGAAGCCTTTACCAATTCCTTTGGTCATTGCCCCCCCCCCACGCTTCCCAACCCTTTTGTCCCTGCCCTATTTATTCTAGGATTGTCCTCCTCTTCATTCACTTTCAACCTCTTGTTGCAAGTGTTTTTTCCCTTCAACTCGCTGAAGAGGACCACTTTGTGATCGAAATATGCGTATCCGAAGTTCACCCTCGTTCCCTGTTTGTTGTTTTTGTTTTATTTGACCACGCTCTTTTTGAGCTGTTCTCCCAGAAATTTGGGGCCCTATTGTGTGTGTGTGTGTGAGAGTGTTTTGTGTGATTGCGTGTACGGTTGTGTTAATAACTTGGCAGCCTTAGTAGAGTCACTTCAGCTCTGCGAAGGATCCCAGTTTATAACCCAGGAATCCTTAGCTGGGTCCCATTAGCCTTACAAAGGATTCCAATTGGGTTGAGTGTGTGTCTGTGGTGGTCCCTGGCGAGGAAATAACTTTCCCGTAAACAACCACAGAAGGGTATTCTGGTGGAGAGGCTGTGGTTGGTCCCTGTTGCGGAGTCCCCATTCCCGCAAACCAGCACAGTAAGTGTTCGTTTTTTGACGAGTGGTGCTTATATTTTACGGCCATTGGAGAAATTTCTTATCTGGTTAACATAGTGAGGGATTATAGCCTCCTAAAAACATTACTACAAGGCGAAAAAAATTCAAATACTGCTCCCTCACTCACTGATCACGATATCTCTGGAATCAGTGAACTTATTACGATGAAGTTGCCACACAGCTTCGTCTTCGGCCCAAGGAGCTCAAAAAGAATAAAAAAAATAGTAGCTCTTATAGAGCATACAAAAAGGAAACGGACGTGTGTTCCGGGTACTGCCTAAGAAAATTTGCAGCACAAAGTGTAAACTCAAATATATAACTTTTTAAAATATTCCTTGATGGTTTTTAAAAGTATAGAAATACCGTTAGTACTACTAATATGGTAGTAGACAAGGGAGCAGGTCACGAAAATATAACTCTCCGTAACCAGTCACAGCTAACTAAAAAACAGCAAGTAAGGGGGCCTGTCGAAGAAAATGAAACTCCCCGTGGTCATTTTCTCGCGCCGTTTCTCGGTTGACGTCAAGGACCATGTAAATAAATATTAAAGCTGTCGTTTGATATCCAACACAGAATGAGAGGGACAGGTCGTGAGTGAAAAGAGGGCTACGAAGTAGTTTGGTGTGAAAGTAGGAAGAATTATAAGGCAAGAAAAGCCTCGGGTGACAGCTAGATAGGGATTAACGCTCTGATCTGAAAAGAGAATAGAGTATGGAGATGCAGCAAACCAATCCTCGAATTGATGACTACCAATCAAATAGAAATTACTACGCGGGCTGAAAGCGACCAGCTCGAATTAAATCAGTGGGAAAGTTAACCCATTTGGCCGAAAGGTTATGGCGCAAAAATTACCATTTTAATTGATTTTGAGCCTTTGGCCATTTAGGTCCTGATTTACATAACTCTTATCTCCAGTTATGTCACACAGTCATAATTTTTAAATTCGCCGGTAGAATCTTAAATGCGCTCTCAAACTTTCCCTCCAAGTATCCTCCAATAAGGAATTCAAAATTTACTCTTGGAATTTCACTTTCAATTGAAATATTTTATTGGGCCTTGAGAACAAAACTACTCCGATAAGTAGCGTACCTCAAAAGGAGGTAATAGTGCCATGGGACCTCACGTGAATTTCAGTTAAGTCACTGTGCGGTGCAGGCTGCGAAATAGAGCCCAGTAATTTTTTACGACTTATGCTGTATTCATCATGAAAAATGTGATTGGGAGATAACCGTGTTTCCTGATCAAAATAATACTTAAGGGATATAAAGAAGAGTTGGTTGAAAATTGATTTTAATCATGGCCATGTTCCACAAATGTTTTATTAGTTATTGATCGTGATTCCATCCTTACGTATTGAAGTTCACAAAGTGTAAATTTTTATAACGTAAAAAAAAATGTCGATTAAGTTCTGATCACTTAAAAACATAAAGAGAAATCACTTTTTCAAAGTTCACTTGGAAGTATTCCATCATTAGAGGAAAAAAAACAACATTTACTAATACCACTGAATTTTTATTGAAACTCAACCCAGGTTTTGACGTGGATTCACATCATCATCAGGCCAAGTATGGATGTATGTCTACACATTATTTAACGAATGAGTTCCGAGAATGAAAGTTAAAAGCGTCGCGTAAAAATATGGTATTTGGTGTTGTTTGGCTCAGTTGACCTCTATTTTCGATAGTCAGACTGTCTTCGAGAAATATATTTATGTTGAGAACGTATTTGGTTGCATGAGATTGCTGCAAGAACGACAGAGTCGACTCGGATTATTCTGCAGAACTATGTAATTTCACAAGAGTAGGTGTGAATCTAGCATTAAATGAGAAAAACTATGAATCAATTATATTTAAACAAAACTGAGTAGTTTATTGGTGAGATATCTTTGATTGACTTTATTAAATTTGATTGTATATTTATTAACTTGTGACTACACAACATTAAGACTCGGGGACATATCATAAGCTTTGGCCCGTTTTAAATTGACGTCATTCGCTGATGCATACGGCTATGCTGCCAGTCATAAAATGTAAACCTGGTAAATAGGGAGGATCAAATGAATTTTTGATAATCTTGACACGCGAACATATGTAAACCGGAAACGCACCCTTAAAATAGCTTTATAAATCCATGCCTCAGCAAAAAACCAAATAGGTCGACAAAATGGATTCCATTTTTAATACTAATGTGTACATTGTACCTATCCGTTTAAAAATGTCTGAAAACGGTTTTTATTCTTATTTCCACGTCTCTAAAAGCACTTTTGCGGACGTATGAGTAGATATCACCAGTGAGGTCTCATTGACCCGCATCAAACCCCAAGGGACTTAGTACTTTATTTAAATTACTACATAGCAGGTGAGAGGGGGCAAGAAAATACGTGAATCAATGCACACAGCATTCATCCCTTTTATTTTTTTCAACGAAGATAAAATATTTTTTGGTGCACTCAACGCCGCGTAGTTCACCAATAGAACACGGATTGTTTCGCCCTCGTTACTTGTTGTGGTCCGCCGCGAAATGAAGAGTTGCATTCACCTACTCTTACTTAGAATCTTCATTTTAATTACAAAAGGCTACGAGCGCTCAAGCAGTGAACTCGAGTGCTCGGGAAGTGAACTCTAGGGCTACGACGCGAGCGAATGGGAAGCAGTGGGAGGGGAGGTGGACATCCCAAAGCCCTTGCCCCGTCTCTTTTGCCCTCCTCATTTTCTTTTCCCATCTCTTGAGAAACATTCAAGTCTGCGGCTCTTGATGAAAAAGAGTAGGAAAACTCAAGAATTCACCCCTCTCTCTCACGCGCAATCCGTGTACCTTACTCTCTTTCAGTATCCAATCTTGCTCTCTCTCAGGGACCAGGGTTTTTCTCTGCCTTAGGGCAGTATTACGACCGACGATAACTGGCGTGAAGGAAAGAGACATTTGCGTTCGGTTTTCCGTTTTCTCCCTGTCAAGAAGGAGGTTATTACAACTGACGGCAGTGCCAGCGCCAATTGTTAACCGTTTTTGCAAACGCAGTTGTAAGCGGTTGCAAAGTATCTGTTTATTTTTGAATTTCATCATAAACATATAAGTAAATAATTCGCAGAAATGCTGACAAATGCCTATTGCTTCAAAGAGGTAAATTATATTTCTTTATTAAGTTTAAAAGGAAGATGGATAATATGGAAATGAAATTATGTACAAGTAAAAAAAATATCTTCTGACTGGCTGCCGTCTAAGTAGCGTGATGGAAAAAATACGATTTTGACGAGGTTCGCTCATCGACCGTTGATGGCAACGTCAACGTCTGGACAATCGTAATAGCTTCCACTGCAACATAATCACAAAGCTTCGCGAACGCTTTCGGCGGTTTCCACAACGTTAGAAAACGTCGATCGTATTCCCACCATTACATATATGTCATCAGGACTTTGGCGTTATTTCCATCAAAAAGGATTTTGTAGTGACTTTTTTCACCCACAGATATCCCCTTAGGAAGAGATTACGGTTGACGTTTCTTGACGTGAAGAAAAATGGACGGAAGCGTTCGCGAAGTCTAATGATAGTGATGTAATGAAGTCTATTACGATGGCCGGACGTTGACGACGCTGTCAATAGAAGATGAGCAAATTTGTCAAAGTCTATATTATCCGTCACGCTATGTCAACAGCAGCCAATCAGAGGAGCAATTTTTTAATTCAATATTTGCGAAATTTCATTCCCAGATTGTCCAATAAACTTTTTAACTTACGTTGAAACATGATTTATCTCCTTTAAGCAATACTTTTCAGTATTAGAGCAGATTATTCACATATTTAATTATAAAATATTAAAATAAACAGCTACCTACTTCGCAACCGTTTACGACTTCATTTGCAACAACGGTAAAAAATTGGCGCTTGGTAGAATATTTGAATATTTGAATGAATGAGACTCCTGTCAACCGTTTTACACTCGTCCTTGACGGGAAACTTAAAATTCACCGTTCGTTTCCGTCACCTCATGAAACGTCGATCGTAATCCCTCCGTTATTAGATTAAGCGGACGTTTCACGCGCGGCACTGATACGAAAAATCATCGGAGAAGTTCGCGGACGCGAGGATGAAACCTTGTGGTTCCACAACAATTACACGATGGCGCATATGGGGAAAAGTAAAAACGTCAAGAGAAACACGAAGGGAAAAAAACATTTCCTATTTTTATCCTCCCCAACTTGACCTTTGCTTTTAATTTGACCTTTTAAGTATCGCTCACATTAATCCTTATAACTGAAGCACCCCTTTCGCATGAAGGTACATAGGAGAGAGCTGAAAGGTGACACATCAAGCTTCATTTGTTTTCACGCGATGCGCGTTGTAAAAACATATTTTGTGTGCGTGAAAAACGGATGAGAGGACATGAAGAGTGGGTGGGGTGTATGCTGTGCATCTCGTTGGACCGTGCGAACGTTTTTTGACAATTAAATAAAAACAGTTCTTAGTCCGTCTATCCAGAGTCTTGAATATTATTGCGCACCCGCACTCGTGTATTTTCTCGATTAAAAAACACAGTCTAAAATTCAAAGGTGGATATAATTTGTTGGGAAACGCGTAGCACTAATTCCAGTGGATTTACGTAGGTATTCTGGAATAGGCAATAGATAGGAGACGAAAGAGTCACATTCAGGAGTTATTTGACATTTTTGAACCATGATCACGACAAACTTCGAACGTTAAAGTCAAAATCGCGATAATGAAATTAAACGTATTACTGTTACTTTCCCTGTGAGGGCTCTGGTTTTTAAGAAAGATATACTGAACAACTCGGAATTGCAACTGAGCCAGATTCGCAACTGTATCGGAATCGAACTGAACCGGAATCGAATCTTACTGGAGGTGAATCTAATGAACATCTGATTTTAAAAATCGATTCGAAACAATCGCGAACCGTATTAAATAATAGATTTACGAGTGAATCGAATCAGAATGGCGCATCTCTAGTCTGACACAAATGGAAAGCAAACGCTGTGCTGTGAAATAAGCAGCGCACTGAGGTGAATGTGAATATCAAGTACTTAAACGGAGCAAAGTTAAAATAATATCGTATCGCGCATGTGATTGTTGTTTTGTGTTGAATTTCAGTAATGGTATAGAAAATAGATCGAGCCCTTTTTTAATAACCTTACGGTAAAATGAATAGACTCCATCATGATTAAATGATTGAAAATAATACCATTCGATCTAACTTGAGCTA
Source organism: Pyrrhosoma nymphula (assembly GCA_963573305.1). NCBI lineage: Eukaryota > Metazoa > Arthropoda > Insecta > Odonata > Coenagrionidae > Pyrrhosoma > Pyrrhosoma nymphula. The sequence continues at coordinate 62,552,797 of OY754330.1, read as the reverse complement.
GCTCTTGGTAAAGCTAGTTATATTACGTTCACCTTTTATGATGGATATACCTACCTACTGTCATTGATTGAGAAAACACATTTAAACGTAGTTATAATAACACTTTTTACATAATCTCCCGTAATTTCTTACTCTTTGGACGATCTTTCATGCAATCGACTCTTCACGAGGTTATAATCCAAAGCATCAACCTGACTCCATTCTCCTTCATTAACGCTCCTCTCGGGTGAACTGTGGAAAGAGCAGAAGTTGTGAAAAGATCATGAGTTGAGAAAAGAGCGGAGTAGGTATAAAAGTGCAGGAAGAGAAGATGAGTGCTTTCCTTCCTTCTTCCTCCTTAACTACTCATTTTCATTCCTCTGGTTCCACCTCTCCGTCGGGGACGAACCCGTCTCTTCCACAGTCTCGGAAACACTGTCTCTATCTCCCTCACTTTCGAGGGGTAATTACGGTTTTTGGAGATTGAAACGGTCGAAATCTTCTTTATTTATTTCTTTAAAGAGAGCAAGTAAGGAATGGAACGAGGCGAGTGAGTAAGAGATGAGGATTAAAGTCATCATGACGGACGGAGACGGTGGATGCAACGAGATGCGAAAGAAACAGCGGGGATACGAAATACGAATAATCTCACTTAAAAAGTTATCACCTGGTGTTCTACCGGCAGGGATAGGTCTTCATGGACTCACGCTAATTAAATATTACACTGGCTTATGAAGCTCATATTTCAGGATTTCCCCCGCGTTGTGGTGTGTTTGATGGCGACAGTTTTTTTTAACCATCCTTCTGGCGTCTTCAGGTATCTTCTCACCTGAAGAGGACCGCAGGATGGCTGAAGAAATTGTGGTCATCAAAGGACGCCAAAACTTGCAGGGAATCCCAATAGCTGAACTTAATACTTCGAGACGTCACAGAAACATGACAACCAATATCAGACTGGCGTGATTTGAAAAAAGAAAACCCCTTCCTTCTCTTCACCGGTATATTCAAATTAACAGTGCAGCCAATTAAGGATATTTTGTTTCCTAAAGACAAAATACTGAGGGTGGGATTACAATTGGACGTGAGGAAAATGCACGGTGGCTTTCACGAAGCTTGGTGATTGTGATTTAGTCGAGCCTATTACGATGGCCAGACGTTGACGGCGCCGTCAACTGTAGATAAACGAAGCCTTGTCAAAGTCTTAACTTTTACGCCACGCTACGTCAACAGCAGCCAATCAGAAGAGAGCATTTTTTATATATTTGCAACATTTCATTTAAAAATTGTCCATCTTACTTTGAACTTCACAATAAAACATAATTACCCTTCTTGAAGCAATATTTGACAGTATTTTTGGGGGTTATTTACAATGAGATAATAAATTAATAAAATTAACTACTACTTCACAACAGTTTTAGAAACTCTTTAGCAGATACTGTCAACGATTGGCGCTGATACTCCCGTCAATCGTAACGCACTCCTTAACGGGACGGCGACGGAAAACTGAACGACATCGTCCGGTTGCGTCACGTTAAAAAGCGTAGGTCGTAATCCCGCCGACCGTCTTAACCGTCTAAACGTACTAAGTTTAATTTTAAGGGTCCTAATTACGTGTTTCTGTGTTTTTCAAGTCTATCAGAACAGTGTCTATGCATATGAATCGTGCGTCGCCCAGAGCGTTTTCTTCCAAGAGATATACGTACTATATAAAATACTGGATTTCTAAATTTTAATTATCATATTCCTTTTCGAGCATGGAGTTCTAAAAACTATATGCCGCTTCCATCAACGGAATAATGATTCCTATTTAAAGTGCTCTTGATGGAGCTGGCTCACCTGTGATCAAATTGCATCATGTATCAAGCAACAATTTAAATCACGCAATGTTGAGATAAATTTAAATGAAATAATTTCTTGCTTTGTACATTCCACGCTTTTTTTATTTTCACCGACCATGGTTTTGACATGCAACGTCATTTTCAAGGCCTTGAAAATGACATTGTATGTCGAAACCAAGGTTATTTCAATTATTTTACCATTATATATCATTAAATATTTTAGGTTACCAATTATCTCATGTGCCACGTTCACACAAAGTTAAGCCTGAAACTGTGACTTATATTTAAATTTAAATATTCTGTGCCTTAAAGAGAATGGAGCATAATATCAAAAATTAAAAATAACAGGCAACGGTAGTGAGGAGAAGAATTCATATTCAATATATTTATGTTTAAACTCGAAACTTGGAATGAAAAACGCCTTGATGCGGAGGCGGAAGATTCTTAAGTTCATTGTTCCATTCGAGGGAGTATTTCCAGAGAATCCACGAGAGCTGGCAACCCTTTGGCCAACTCTGCAGGAGGCCGCTGGAGAGGAGTAAATATTAACGAAGCGGGCGCATATTGGACGGTGGTGCTGGGAGGGACCAGGATTCGCTCCACGGGCGCGAGAAGGAAAACGGGAGGGAGCTGACGCTAGGTGATCCACTGGCCGAATGGGTAGAAAATTCTCATTCACATAGCGCGTTCCACCTCTTCCGTGCAGTACAGAAAAGCCCATTAGAGACTTTGAACACGGAACTTCCCATATGCATCACCATATATCTAACCGCAGTCTCTACGAAGAGTTGCTGGGCCGCCGGAGGTCTCTTACATGCACAGGGAAAAGGATGAAAATTCGACTCATTAGTATGATTTGAGATTAACAACGCAGCAAGTGTGACCCTTGAAAAGAACTGACCTTTTTACTACCTTTCTCCCTTTTTTTTAGTACATAACTCTAACCGAAAAAGTTTGACCTCACGTATGCCCACTTTGTTTTTATAACTCTATCCCATCCACCCAATCACTCACCTTGAAAATAATCTTGTTGTCAACTCTTATAGTTTTGTAGAAAGACAGCAATCGATATGTAGTGTACCTTGATAATGAGAGTTTCTGCCGAAACAATTGTCGTATATAAAAGAGATACTATTTAGCAATCCATACAGAGTGACGGAGGGAGTTCATTTTCAAGACGAATGATGCCTGACGCAACGTAAATCTGAAAAAAATAACTCGTATTTCGGCAGCGGCATAATGCATAATCGATGCATCAAACGAAAAAAAATTGTTTGCAAATTGAAATGTACAATGAAGGCACTTTCATCGCAAGGGGATTATCTTAATGGGGTACTGCGAGATTTTCGATGGATTACGTGGAATAATTTTAAATATTTTCAATTCACCTCTACGTCAATTTTTGCAGCACAGTGGTCACTGACTACATGGATTAAAAATGCCGAGAAAGAACGGAATTGTGTCACTCACTTAAAATGAGGTATTCTCTCTTTTTCTGTAGAAAAAAGAGATTTACTGTCATGATATTTGATCTGTCGCAACACTAAATTCACAGCGTGAATCTTATTTGTACCAATATTTCAATAGGCTCTAATCACCATTATTTCTACACGCTCACTATGGCTAAGAATATGACGTTGAAAACAACCAGTTCAAACCATAAACGCAAAATTATTAGACAAACAAATTTAGGAACATGAAACAATTTCAATAAACTAAAGTAAAACGGCAAAGAACATAAGGCTGCATGTATTTGAAAATACTTTTGCTGCACATGCTCTGGATAAAATGCTTATCGCAGGAATAAGATTGGAGTATCAATTTTAAATGGGTATCTGAATTGTTTTCTTAATTGCACTCAATTCTTCTCAAAGTAAAAAGAATCAACCTTTTTGAATTTAAACTCGGAAGCTACAAGGTATTCTGGGAGTCATGCATGAATCAAAGTTGACGGAAACTATTCATATGCATCGCTGTGCTTCATTTGCGCGGAAAAAACGAGTGAGCTAGTAAGAAAAAAGTTTAAATTATTATTTCTAGAGCCAATTTGAGAAATTCAGTGTTACCTTTTTGTCATTCACGCGATATGCATGAAGGCAATTAAGTCAATTAACCGCAGCTAGGTTAATGCATTTTACAGGATTTAATTAAAAACTGTCCAAAAGTATACAGGTTAAGTAACGCATACCGAATGAATATTTGTTGACCATTTCGTTTGTACTGGTCTGAAAAGAGGTTACATTTTATAAGTGGCTTACGACAGCAATTTTTAAGTTTTGTTGAATAAATTGCATCGATTTGCTGACAAAAATAAATTTTACTTTTTACTATCAACCGTTAGAATTCTATACGATAACAATGAAATATAAAATTACCCACCATGTGATAGAAAATAACTCGCTACCACATCAAGTAATTGCTACGAATGCAAATTAATATATTGTAAATGAATATATTGTAAACGAATATATTGCAAATGGAGTTGTGCAGTAACCTACTTTTACTCTTCCTAAAATGTTTTTATTTAATGAAAGATTTTTTTACCACAATGTTTCCGCGGGTTTTGCCACCTTTCATGCAATCCTGTGCTTCATTAACTTCATATTCGACGCCGATTTTTATTTTTGCAATTGAAAAAGAAGCAAATCAAACTAAGGCAACTCTGTGGAATGAAAAGGAACGAAAATTTCAAGTTTGATTTGGTGAAAAAGCTGCTGCACGAAAATTCCTTCTCGGGAGTCTGTATGAAAGTTTCCGTAGGGTGATCAAAATTCAAAGTATATGGTGAAAATCTGCAGAATACTCAGGAAGTTGAGTAAAGAGCGAGTGGTAGGAAGTCGTAGGACGCCAAATATTGATGGAATAGTTAAAGATAAAGTAAAACTTTATTTTCTCTGCAGTTTGAAATGGGACAACGCCAAAGTAAATGAAGATTCACGAATAAAAAAAACACAATTCACGTCAACAAGTCATGCATATTGAAAGTAACCTTTTTTTCGTGATTGCCAAATTTAAAAAAAGAGACATTTTATGTCTGCCATTTTCAGTTCGAGAATCAGTTGCTCATATCTTATTATGGTGATCAAATCACCCTCATCAAGATTCGGAACCTCTAGTTCTCTTCGCTGTGCCCAATGATGTAGTGAAACCGGTAGTGTTTGAAGTCGTAAGTTCATTCACTTACACATACACTAAGCATCTTAAATCTTATTTTATCATCGTAGGAATTTTCTTACACGAAGCTCTCAACGTTTTTACTACAAATATGTCATTAATATTTCATTCGTCATCCATCTTTCATCTTTAAGCAGACACCAACGGCTGCAACCATGGTGAAAATCTGGAAAAGGGCAATAAAAACAACAAAATTATGTGTTTGATAGTATTTATCGTAATTTATAGACCAGCGAGTGAAAATCGAAGGCGAGAAAAATAAAAATTTCGAGAAAAAAAAAAACTCTTTCGCACCATTTAAATACATAGGCTTAACTGTATTCAATCATATTTTTAGGTCGTAAAATAAAATACTCTACCTTGAAATCCACTTTCATTGTTTTCATGATTTACTCTAGAAATCTTTTCCGAACTGAAAATCGGTCCCGTAGCAAATTTTACCGAAGATCAGGCGCAGCTCAATAAATTTCTAGCGCCTAAAACGTTCAAGATATGGTGCCTCATTAAAATATTTTCAAATTCGTTTTCGAGAAAACATTTACATGCATACAATTATTACTCATATAACGGTGGGTTTACAGTGGCAAGTTTTTTACGCAGCAGTTTTTTGAGCTGTGTAAACGGCTATGAAAGTTCGATCGGAGTGCTTTTAAAATTTCGGCAAGTGACTTGCAGAAGTGTATTGTTACTAGATTAAACAGCAACTAATCTTTCTCTTCACTAACTTGAGAAAATTGTTTCGTCAGAGGAAAATCCTCCGCAAGCTCTTGCAGAAGAAACTTGCGGAAGTAACTTGCCAGTGCAAAGACACCTTAAGAATGTAAGATAGAAATTAATTTTGCGAGAGCTTAGAATGGCTACTGTAATGCATTCAATTAGGGTATAAATTGCAAAACAATTCCTATCAATTGGTAAAACACTAAGAACCTGTACCAAAATTCCTTATTCCTGCATTACTAATGGCTAGATACTCAGAAAATAAGAAGAATCTTCTGTACATCCCCGTGACTCCATCCGCAGTGAACGATAGACTTATTGCAACTGGCCTTCGATGGAAGAATGGATGAATGCGAAGAATATGATGCTAAGTCTGAGAATTGGCGAAATGCGGCAGTGTGGTTAAGCGCTTAAAGTAGATCCCAGGGAGCATAACCCTCTTTCAAGTTATCTTGATTGAGGTCACACGAGTATGGGTCAATTTGGACGTAAAATCGGCCGCTATGACGGGTACGGTTGAGCCCCAAGGTTTTCGTACTTGGTATCTGAGGTGGCTCGTAAAAATTCATTCCGTCATCAGGACAGCTCTGATTCTCGGCCTTTACACGACTCGTGGGCGATCATTTCCAAAATTAAACTCTCCGAACATCAATTCTGCTGGATCGTGCACTGACGGTATCAGTGACGTAGCCATGGAAGATGTCTATGGGGCCTGGACCTGATGTTTTGAGTTTATTTTTAATAAGTGACACTATAGAAGAATGTTATATCTTTTCAAAGAAGAATGTTGAATTAATTGAGTCTCAAATTTGAAGAACTTTTTAAATTAATATTTTTGTAAATTTCCAAGCAATAAAACCTTGGGTTTGTATTCTTTCGGGACACACGTATAATTGTAGAACCCCTAACCCCTTCGGAGAAGCACCGATTCTAGCATTTCCTTCATATTATTGGAATTTTTTTAAAACCGTAATAAACAGCAAATGAAAGTAAACGGGATGCAAATCGCATACAGTGTACTTCAAACATATATGCATCTCCGACGAAGAGAGCTAATCAGTTTGGCGCACACCGTATCGCAATCGCAATTTCCACGGGCATCTGGTCTAATATTTAAAACATGTAAATCAGATCCTCGTCGTAGTTCATGGGTTAGTGACCGCAAGGTGTTTGCCAGTTATGTTTACTGTAATCTAGAAAACGTAGTTTAATGTGGAAGTAATACATGAGAATGCCGGACATAAATTTTCATTCCTTTAAAGCTATATTTGAGTTAACTCATGGAAACCAGAAAAGCCAGTTGAAGCAATGTTGTAAAGTTTAAATTGCTCTCCAAATCTGGAAACCGTTAAGTGTGTTTTTTCTATTTACTCATTTTAACGCAGGTAAAGGAAAGTTGCCAAAGAACATCGCATATATGGTCACCGTTCGGTCAGGACCCTGAATTCAGCCCCCCCCCCTACCGCCCCCTTGTTCCTCTTAACTCCTCCCCCATAGATCAAAGCAACGCCCCCGTTAGGGGGTGGTAGCGCCCACTTTGGGAACCACTGCCTTAGAGCGACGGAAATCACATGAAGCGGGCACCCTCCAGGCGTCGTGCGGGGCTTGATACGCCGGGCGGTCGTTAGATTGGGCGGTGATTAACGGTGTCCGACCCGGCAGTTAAATTCCTTGGCATACGTGGGACATTGCATTGTTCAGTGGCAGGACCGGCTGAGATGCGGAGATGCGGTTATTCCTTCCGAAGGGCGGGACATCCTCCCGTTCCATCGAAATGGGAAAGGGAGGTTTCTCAGAACTGCGCCCACGGCGTGCTCATCGAGGGGGAGTAATCTGTGGCCTGTGTCCGCAGGAGCACGTCACATCAAACCCCAACCGAGAATGTCAAGGGAGCACCTATGTTTAAGCAGAGAAATTCTCTCGGGCTTACGACAGCTCTGAGGACGATTGAAAAGCCTTCCATCGAAACGTCGGAGGAGATGGAGAACCTGACCCGGTCAGTACCATGAGAGAATTTAACTGCAATTATTCTTCGGGAAAGCATCAAATTCTACCTAAGTTTAAAGTTTAATAATCTCTCGTTAAATATTTAAAAATAAACCATTGGAAAAGCATAGATTGTGAGATTTTGAGACCAGGCGTTGGAGGCGAATTCTGAATATTTCAGTTTTATAAGTAGATATACAACATATTCCCTTGTGCTATTCCATTGCCCATACCTCGCCATAACTACTGCCGATAAAAATAACACTATCGCAAGGTTCCGCAGAAGTATTGATTGCCATGCACTTGGCAACTTGACAAGGCTTGCATTGCTCCCTTGCTCAGGAATGTGCGTTACAGGATAGAGGCGTAGGTCACAATCCGAATTTAACGTGAAAGGGGTTGCCACACGGCTGCCGGTGAAGTGAGCAAAGGTTTTGGCACACGAGGAGCTAAGATGACATCCTTGAACGATCAAATTCCCGTGGAGGGGAATACCAAGGTGACGTTGAGAGGGTGAGGCAGAGCGATGTTCACATGATTCCTACCGTGAGTACTGGAAGGTTTCCACAGAATAAAGGAGTCCCACCATGACTATGTGAGTCAAAGCAAATACTACATTCAATATTTTAGTCTAAATTGTTTACAAAGCCTGCTTTCACTGATGACATGCGTTACCTATTGACAACAAAAATAAAGGTACAAAATATACAAGTTATTCCAGAAAATATTCTTGATGAACACTTTAATTCCAGCCAAAGGAGCCAAATACAGCGCCATTTCTATGTAGTTAAGCTGAGTCTTTCCTTCAGTTATCGCAGTTATTAGCTAATAACTAAAACTATAAGCTGGTAAGATGCATTTCTTTTATTTTTTTCGATTTCCCTGGACTTTTCCCGTCTTACGAATAGTTCACGGAGAAAAGAGAATTGATAGTATATGGAAAAATACTATTTTTCTCCATCTTCAACCATTTATTTCATCTAACACCATGTAATTTCAAGCTCAATTTGTGAGAAAATAGCGTCCGATAGAGGACGCATTTTTCTACAAGTAGCCAGAATATTAATTAAATTATATTTAATTCATTTTACAGTTTAGTTTAACAGAACTCTCTCAATGTTATCTCACCACAAAGGTATATAATGCTCTGCGTCATACATAGGAATGCAAAGGAGCATGAAATGAAGCTAGTGAAGCAAAAACTCTGTTCAATGAAAGAAATGGCATAGCACACAATTGATACCAGGAGGAGAAAATCGCTTTCCTCAAGAATAACAGGTAGTTCATTCACAAGAAAAAAGCCACTGCTTAGAACCACGAGGGAATATGAGAGGATCTAGGTCAGAAAGGAGCTTTATTTAAATATTGACGCTTAGGTGTATCTCCGAGAGTCCATAGACTAAAGAGAGTACATAGAGTTTATACAAAATTGTGATTTCTTTTGACAATACGATCTCTATTAGTTCCGTGTCGAAGCGCAACTACCAAAAGTAATCTAACCTTTTATTAGACCATCATAATTATAAGCGTATGAGAAATGAATAAAATAATTTATATTGATCACATTAGAAAAATTGACACGAAGCACATAACTGGGTAACGATTCGAATGGACATATGTTTATTTAAGAACTCACAGAAGGATCGAAGAAGGATCGAAATAAGATGAATTAATAAATATAAAGGAATATACGAGTGGGACTCTTTGAGTACCAATATACCTACACGCATAGCCATTGCCATTCATTAGGGTAAGAATTGTCAAAAGAGCTTAATTTACGGCGATATTACTAGAAAAGTGGCTTCAATTTTGTAGTCACCCTGTTAGTGAAAACTAAAGAATAGGTAACTTAAAAAAAAGGTTTATATGAACTTCATGTATCAATATTTGGTACCATAGAGAAGAGAACACAACTGCAGAAGGCTTTTGATATATGGGCATGTAGAACAATTGAGAAAATAGCTGTTGGAAGAGGATGGCAACAAATTTAATAGATAAGTGAGGACGAAAGGAAAGTAATCCAGTAAAATCTTTAAAGACATATTCACCAAGTATGAATTTGTTACTGAAGACAGATATAAAAGTGATACGTACGCGGTGCGAAAAGTAGAACAACTTATGTATTTTTAACGAGTCAAATGAAGCATGAGATTTCAAAGGCAAATGTGCAGAAAGGACAAAAAAAGTTCTTTATTAAAACTGCTGCGGAACTAGCCGTGAGAGTAGTTATAACGTTGTCACCCACTGAGGGAATAATGGAAATTCATATAAAAAACTAACTGCCAGGACTGGGATTCTATTAGAGACTGGAGTTTTTTTAATGAATTTCTCTCAATCGTTATTCCCATTTATTTAAAATAAAAATTTGCAGCGAAAGGTGGATTCAAGAGAAACGTCGGATAGACTAAATATACCTATGAGTTGGTGTACTCCAAATGTGTTGCTTGCTAGTAGCTATAAGAACTGCAGTTTAGGTTGTTGTACTTGGAAAGGTTTATTTAGCTTAGAGAGGAGGAACAAACGAGAAGATACTGTTTAATTAGTCGGGTTCTAGTCGTTGCCACCTGGTATCGTGGGTTCAAACGATCGTCTCTTGCTCTAGTCCTAAAGTAACGATCGTAGTATTCGTGTACTAAGGAAGACGAGAAACAACAATACGGAATGAGATACTGTAAAGATTCTAGCAGTCGTAAAGTTAGGATTGAATGAGCCCGGAAAGCAAAGGTCATAATCACCACAAAACACCCTATTACTTTCAGTGAAAATATTAAACCTATTTTGACCAATTGAAAGATAACTAATGCATGTGTTCTCATTCCAGCAGAAAAAACTGAATGATAATTCAAATGAAAAAGGGTCAGAAGGTTATATACTGAATGAAAACCGGTCGTGGTTGAATAAACATACTTGCGGAACAAACAAACATTTTCACTGGAATCATCATGAAGGTGCTTCACCAAAAGACACCTCAAACCATAGCATGATCTATGTTTACAAAAGTGATAAAATAAAATAAATAATCTGAATGAGAAGCAATTGTAAAGGAACTTGAAAATATAGGACTCTAATAAAACGATATTATTCGTGAAAAATCTCATGACTCTTTTGTTATTTTAAGTTTTCAGCCCAAAAGTCACATAGTAGGTGCCCATCCCTGACTGTGTCACGCATTCAGGAGCAATTTGGCCAAAGACCGATAAAATGCGATGTCCAATTAAGTTACTCTGGAAAAATTAGGCACAAAGTTGTATGAGGAGGAAATGGAAAAGTGTTTGAAATCGAGGGAGGGAAAAAGACATCAATGGCAGAAAAATTTTCGATCTCTGCGAAAATATTTTCCAACGAGGGGCCTGCAAATAGAGCATTGTATCAAATCAGCCCATGTCAACCGGACGAATGGCCACTTGCAATCCTTAGTATAATATTTAGTCAGAGCAAATACAGATATGCTATTTGCATTTGCGCAAAGGAAGCAAAAACTGAAGTTTATAGAAGGCAAGGAAAAATCATGAGATTTTGGCTTTCCATTCGACAGCTTATGTCTGGAGATTGTAGAAAAAACAAATAAGAATGATTGTCAAGCTAGATGATTAAATAAGTGCACATTATGCGGTACATTTTTCCATTTTTGACTACGTAGCACCAATTATAAGGCGCGTTCCAAACGAATGGCCAGTTTTCAGAATAAAAATTGACGTAAAACATTAAAACATAAAAGTAAAGCAGGGCAATTATAAATTACAAAACCGGTGTTTCACATATGTACTCCTGAAACTTTCCATGATTACAAAAACCACCGAAAAAAGGACGTAACTACATTGGGGTATATAAAATGTCGATACTTCCTTTTTATATTGAAGTGGAAATGTATATCCATAAACTGAAATTTCGTTTGTTTGAACGTTATAGACTTCCCAAACCCCTTGACGAATTCGAACAAAATTTGGCACACATGTTTCTTAGAACCTAAAAGAATTGATTGGCTATATTATAGAGGCCGAGAGCCCCAGGGGGCCATCAGTGGGCTCTTTTTCTTAACAATCTTTTACTTCCATTATGCCCCGTTTACATTACTAGATTTCTACCCTAGTGACTCGAAGCCAGTAAAAAGTTCCCCGTGTGAATGCTAGTAAGTTCCAACCATTGTTAACTTATTTACGTTGTTGTTTATCACGCAAGAGTTACTAAGGTTGGATGATGGTTACTAGCATTGGAGTTACTGGCGCAGAAAGCTAGTAATGTAGACGGGGCATTAGAAAAGTATTGGATTCGGTGCAGAGGTTTCTTTTTTTGTTTTTTTTTAATTACTTGCACTTAAAATGGATTGGAATTTTTAGAATCGGATGACTGAAAGAATAAAGTTTTCCATCCTTGATTTCGATTCTCGTGTATGACTGCGCACTGTTCTCTTGACTGATTTTTGGTCTGCGCCTAGCCGCCAGGAGAACGTGTGAGGTCCCGAGTTGTGCTGGGACGAGTGCTGCATGCCTGGGGTGGAAATACCCCGCTATGGTACATCGAAAAAACATTTTTTTTGCACTTCGATTTGACATTTCGGGAAATGGTACGATTCTAGCCACTGATACACCAAATAAAATATTTTCAAAAAATATTAATATTTAGGGGTCTCACTGTTTCTCCTCCTGAAGTTTTAGCTGACCAAAAATCGCCGTTTTGGGGTCAATTCTAGTGATTTTATCCCGGATTTTTTTAAAATCGTAAGATTGAATTAACAAGGAACTCAATACTGCTCCGACAGTTATTAGTAAATATTTTGCTTCATTTTTCAGATAACTACAATAATTTGTTATGAAGATAAAGGGTTTTTTGCTGAGTTATAGGGTTTTAGGGGGAAAGCAAGTCGTTCCTTTTGCACATGGAGACGTGAGGGGTCACGGACACATTCTGCAAGGGAAAATATTCATTACCGCACAGCTAAAGGCAGTAAATTGTTAATGTGTACTCTAGTTTATACTAAAGAACCCAAAGTTTGGTTGGAAAGACGTGTACTTGGAAGTTCTTTTTTGGCCTGAAAGTTGGCACAGCACGTTGTGATTCTTTCATGTGAACAGCCAGGTTTCTAACCCTTTTCCTCTCATCAAAAAGCATTGCTATAAGTCCATTTTCTGGATGCCCATAGTATGCATTTTTCTGAATGACTGAGAAAACTACGTCTTTGGCATAATTTGGAAGTAATTTGGCTCGGGTAATGTGAAGCCACAGATGCCTTGTACCGTCAACACTATTGGGATGAGTCCTCACAGCGAACCACGTTGGAACGTATACATTCACAACATATTTCACTAGCAATGCCAAACTTAATGAAGGCGTGGCCACGGGCGTGTAGAGCCGGAGAATGCAAGCCGCTGTAGTGAAGCATCTTGAAGTGCGTACAGGACCAGGCTTTGCGTGTGCTAGGTTAGCAGGGCACTCGCCAGAACTAATCACCATGGCCATTCGGAGCAAATAACGGTGATCGTTAGATAACACTTCCATATCTACCACTGGAGCGATGAAAGGGACTTTGTCGAATTTCACCACGGGTGTGGCAGATATCTAACTTCCAATTCATTGTACCTGAGTAGACCGTAGACTTTACGATGCTCCATCAAGCGCCATAAAAATATGTCGGAAGGGCTACTAATTAAAGTGCAGTAGGCAAATAAGCCTTTGAAATGGTCTGTCTACCTAGAGCAACTTCCATAAGGTGTATCACACCTCCAACGTGGCCAGTGTTCCCCAAACAGCTGTCTGACCCTGTTGCTTTCATTTCACTCAAATTAAGCTGCTTCTTCGTTACGTACCCCATTATGTTTTGGTGAATGTTTTTGGAGCTGGTTTTATCACCTTGAGTTTTGTAACCTATGTGACGGTTACCTGGCTCTTCAAGTTGCACTATATGCTCTTCTGTCATCGTAGTCTTAGCCCTTTTATTTTCACTCTTCACCTCATAGGTGCAAGTAACATTCTTCCTACCGTCAAAATAAAGTGCCTTTAGCTTGTTATCCTTAAGCTCCGCGTCCAAGTTGTCTGACTAGACTCAACTGTGATGTGTCACTTCCCGTATTACATTTTTAGGGCCGACGACTTTTTTTGTGTCATCTGGGGTAACTAAAACATAGTCAGCAAGGGCAGCATGAGCAATAAGGGCAACAGAGGGGATAGGAACGCCGGTGCGATCAGCTACTAAGTCAACGTTCGACAGTTTAAATCTATTCTGGTCCGTAGGGTGCTTCAGTTTTACATCCATCCATGGATCCATCCTGGCCAAAATTGAGTCATGATGTGCTGTGACAGCTTTCAGGTCAAAAAAGGACTTCCAAGTACACATCTTTCCAACCAAACTTCGGGTTCATTAGTGTAAACTAGAGTTCAAATTAACAATTTACTGCCTTTAGCTGTGCGGTAATGAATATTTTCCATTGCAGAATGTGTTCGTGACTCCCCAAGTCTCCATGTGCAAGAGGAACGACTGGCTTTCCCCCTAAAACCCTATAACTCAGCAAAAAACCTTTTATTTTCATAAAAAAATATTGTAGTTCTCTGAAAAATAAAGCAAAATATAAACTAATAACTGTTGGAACAATATTGAGTTCCTTGTTAATTCAATCTTACGATAAAATAAATCCGGGATAAAATCACTAGAATTGACCCCAAAACGGCGATTTTTGGTCAGCTAAAACTTCAGGAGGGGAGGTGAGACCCCTAAATATTAATATTTTTCGAAACTATTTTATTTGGTGTAGAACCGCACCTTTTCCCAAAATTTAAAATCGAAATAAAAAAAAATGTTTTTTCGATGTACCCTAATACCCCGTGCCACACACCCTAGTGGTGGCTCGCACGGTACTTCGTAGGTGTAGATGTATGATTAATGTTGTCCTAAATTTTGAGTTATTGCTTCCGAAATCATCAAATTTTGCATTACTTCAACAATAGAATTTTTTATTTACTTTGAACCGCAGCAAAGGTTTGAAGTGGAATCTTACCCCCGAGGCATTTAAGCAACACTTTGAATGATCAATATAACGGAAATACAATGAAATTTTAGCTTGGATACTTCTCACCTCAACTTCTTCATGTGTAGTTTGTGACTGCTACATAGTAAATGCGTTTTGCACGTAAATTTTTAACGATTCGTTTAATACTATGCTAAAAATTGTTTTCTAATTCCCGCTGAAATTCAACGGGCACCATCTCCTAGTATTTTATGAAATATTTTAATTTAAAACGTTAGCATTAATCGCCAAGCAAGCCAACGTAATATTTTTACCCCAGCAAATAACCTATGAAGTCCGATTACCTCTCACAACTCAAGAGAGACATTTATTTACTTGCTTTTAGCCACTTAAAATGTTAAAAAATTTCTTTCACCACGAGACAAGCACTTGTAATTCCAGGCGCAAGTGATGAAAGACGGAATTAATGTGCGACTGACACTACATAGGGGAAACCGTACTAATCGCTCTTCACACGGGAGTAAATGTCTCGAAATTGATTTCATCTTGGAAAATAGAAATCTCAAGGAAAAAAATCGAGCGAAGAAACAAAAAATACAGAATTGAGATGTTCGGAGACTTGATCCGAGGAAATGAGAAATGAAACGAGGCTTCGGTATCAGACACTTTTCGCGATGAAAAGGCTGAAGATGTTTTCAATCCTCAAGGCTCGAGGCGCTTATAGGAAAAAAAGTAAACATGTGTTGCTTACTTTTTTTCCTATTACCCGAGTCAGCTTAGACCAATGCATTAGGCCCTGACAGCATCACGACTACTACGAGGATCCCAATAAAATTTCCTGAACTCACCCAACTGGGTAAAATGGGTCACAATTGGAGAAATGAGGGTCGGGTAAACCTTGCGCGCAAATGGTGCTGAGTGTCGGTCGGATATTTCCCGGTAACTAATCGAAATTCAATGGTTGCCGGAGTAAATTCTGTCCCAATTTCCGACATCGACGCATAATGTCAGTACTTATTCATATAGTTGCAGGGTAGTTGGAATTCTGAACGTTCTGTCTCTCAGACGCTGACAATAAACGGAATACAATAGGAATTTGGATTCCGTTTTATCAAAAAAGGGACGTAATCAATGTTTCAAAGGTCGGTTGTAACGGCCACGCTGGAAGATACAATGGCAGCGCCATGTAAATTGCATGAATATGTGCCGTTTTGGGCACGGAGTGACTTCGATATCAAGCATTAATTATTATGGATTTTAACTCCTATTATATACTAAGACGAATTAATTATACTCTGATTTTCCACACAAATCTTGAATCACTTATCTCTTCAATATGTATTCATCCAATTTCCCTTAATTCCTTCTTGAATATTCATTATTTTGCCCTAGGATTATATCCCTGTTCATCCAGATTTATTATCGCTATTATGGCTTTTATTATCCCATTGCCTCTAAATACGTGCTCCAAACGCTTAATTTCTTTCGGTATCCTCCTTTACTCCTTTCCATGGCAAGCACTTCTTTGTAGCTTCCTTGCTGTCCATCCTTTTTCTTTATGCCCGTCCAAATCAAAATTCTAAACGTCAGGCATCCAGTCTTCCCGATATTCAGGCATAAACAGACTCTCGGAGACATAAGTGCCAATGCGTACATTAAACTCCTAAATGACTAAGCTCTTCACATATTTTCTCGTGGTAACATTGGCTTTTGTAACATTGGAAATACCGCTAATTCTTGACTAAAGCAATTCTCCTCCTATAGTATCAATTGTGCTAAGCCATTTCTGATATTCAGCAGAGTTATTGATTCACTTGATTGAGTTCATGCTCACATTCAATTATGTACAGCTCAGACTTCGTTTTACTTGAAAACTCAATGTACTACGCTTTCTCATGTTTACTCTTCCTTACATATCTATCGAATTGGATTTTCAATGCATGTGAAAATATGTTAATTTTACTTTCAGATTGACTGTTCAACAATGATCTAGACGAATGCTAGAAATACACGGTGAAAGGTCATCCGCAAATCTGAGAAAATTAGTAAGCTTACTTTCAGAGGAAAGAACGATGATCTTTCGATGATTTAATTTTGAACGACGAAAACACACAGAGTATGCTTTTACGACCCAGTAAGTGGTTCTATTTACTGAGGATTGGTCTAAATGATTGGTCTGATGATATGATACCTGGTGTGGAATCACACCGTGCCACACACCCTAGTGGTGACTTGGAAGGTACTTCGTAGATGTAGATAATGAAATATTTGGAAAACATTTAATTTCATGGTTCATTGAGTCACTAATGACTTTTAATCCCATGCTCCACAAGATGGAATTTATATAAATATTGGTCTTTTTTTCTAACGGAGACAGTGTAATTGCTCATGAGAAATCATTTACATAAACTTATATCATAAAAAATTGTACTACCATAGATTTCTCACACCACCATTCAATATTTTAAAAGATATTTCATTAGGAATGAAGTGACTGCTAACAAGTTTGCTTTTAGTTTTCCACTTTGCGAATTCCAGCTTCATTTAAAAGTCTCGTGTATTAATAGGAGCAAAGTAGTTTGCATCTCTTTTTCAATCAAGGAATCGGGTCAGGAGTGATTAAAATCCGGACTGCAGGTGTTCACTCATCGCCGTTGAAGGCACTAAAGTCTTCCTTGCAACTTGCGACGGCTGAGGAGCCACTTGAACGAAGTTATTCAGGGGAGAAGCGCTCGGAGGGATATGGAAAGTCATAGGTGGAGCATATGTGATTAAAAATGTCTTTTTCAGGCCACTGAAGAAGCAAATAACATTTTTATTGGTAGTACTGCACAATACAGCCTCTGCTTAAATAATAGTTAGGGTATGATTGATCATCAATTGATTTTTTATGAGTTACTTTGAGAATTTAGTGAATTGTCATGATTGGAATAAAAATATTTCGTAACCTATTGCTTTTAACGATTTTACAGCATCTTAATCATCATGGAAATATTATTTTTACCTCATTACGACGCAGGTAGATTGTAAAGAACAATAGTTTGCAATATTTTGCGTTCGCAATCAAACAAAATGTGTGAAATGGGCCCAAGTTTACTGTATCCAACTAAAGAGAGAGTTTAAAAAATATCACATCACACTTCCCTGATATATAAAGCAACATATAGTCTTAAACTGGTCATTTTTTAAAAGCAAAAACTCGGAATATCCACATATATTATTTTCATTATGCCACGGAACACTACGTCACGGAACAGGATGGCTAACAGCAATATGACGTATGTCTTTGTAAATTTCGGGTTATTTTTCGTAATGTAACGAAAGTATCGTTTTAAATTCCTAAGCGGAAGACGGAGAACTAGTATGATACGATTCTTCATGTTGAAATACGTGTAGATCAGAGAAGCGATACCGTGCGGCAACGTGAAGATCAAGCCACCGAGATGCCGTTTAAGATCACTTGAATTTATTTACATGAATTTTTATATACTTAGGATAGGCAAGAGAGAACGTTTATTAAAAGAGAACGTTTGCGGAATTTTGAACAGTTCTGTAATCGTAGGAATACTTGATTTTGACGTGCTTCGACGGCTAAGGTCATTTCACACTTGCGGTCGCACCGAAATACCAAGTTTTGACTTATTCAAAGTAGAGCCTAAACATTAGATTATACTGCACTGGTCAGTTGAGTAGGCTTGATGACGAGGAAAGATAGATATGTTGGAGAAGAAGTATATTAATTTTTAACCCGGAGGAGTTAGGGTACTCTATATATCTTTCAGCTACCACTTCAAATCTTTTTTATTGAAGTAGAAATTCACCAAGGGAAAAATATTTTGGCTTGATCGGGATAAGAACCTGGATCTCCAGATTACCGATCATTTGTGGTAATCAGTTACACACTAAGCCATCTTTAATCATAGGAATTTCCAAACTGATTTATTCGAGCCAAACATTCCTGATACATGACGGTTGTGTGACTGACATACATACCTGACCTGAAAATGAGAGATCCGGGTCAAATCAAACGATTTTTCCGAATTTAACCTCCGCACTTTAATTTTATACTTTGTATCCGTGCGAGTAACTGCGTACCACATTATATTTTAACTGAATTCCTATTAATCCTATTATTTGTTATAACCACTAAATATTTGCTCTTCTTATTAAGTGGGGAAAATAAAAAAAATAATCTACTCAAAAGTTTCCCAATGATTCACGTCCACATTAGCGACATATATTTACCGAGAGGTACTAAGATTTCCTACTGCCCTCTTCCTGCGGTTGAGAGTATCGGTCGACTCGAAAGCAATCAAGTACAATTCGCTTTTACGGGATCTCATAAAAACTCGCACCCTGGTAAAATACCTCTCGAGTAATGATACGCCAGGTTGGCCTTAATGGTGCCAGACGTGTGACCTGCCGAGCAATCGAAATGCAAGACGCGTACGCTGACAACAAAAGCCAGGAGAGGTTTGCAAACGCAGAAGGGTATTGGGTAATGGGTTTATACCGCGAGAGCTTAGGTTCGAATCTATACTTTGGTAGGAGACATGTTGATGGAATACCGATTAGGGGTAATGTGGAGAGCACTTTAGTAGGTCGGAAACCTTACACTGTGGACCTTTTTGAACTTTTATTAAGAGTAAGCCGTCACGATACGTCTGGTTATTAATGAAATATGTTATCAGTTTTCTTCTATCACGTCCAGGTTTAAAAAAAAATTAAAACAAATTTTCATATTTACCCATTACCGATATATAAATTGATATCCTTCTACAAGATCGTTGTCATGCATAAGAACGTGGTTTATCTTTGAATTTTGTAATTATAAACACAATGTACGTACATATCACAAGAAATACCAACAATTGATATAATTGATATTATTTTACAGGCAGAAATTTTCTTCTTTTTTTCACTCCTTCCATAAGCATGAGAAGTACTTTCCCTCTTCAGGGACCAACAGTAGTCTGCCATTATGTTAACAGTCCAACCACCATGGTATCTTCTTTCAATGTCTTTCAAATGTTGGTGAAAACGTTGACCCTGTTCTTCGCTGTAAAATCCAAGACAACATTCTGGAAAATAGTCAATGTGAGCATGCAGGAAGTGTGACTTCTAACTCAGGTTACAACCTAGTTTTCTGAAATTTTTCAACATGGTTTTCACAATGATTTTGTTATCTGGACTCCTTCTGTTTCTTTAGAAGTTTTTTACAATATCTTTGTAGCTATGCCAGGCTTGCTTTTTTGTTTGGCCCATTGTATCCTCAAAATTGGGGTCACACAGTGATTTCTTGATCTGAGGTATAGTAAAAACACCTGCTTTCAGCTTATCAAGGGTCATTATGTGATAAACACTACATATGTACTTCAAACACTCACTGCCCTTGTGTAGGGCACGTAAAACTGGTTCATGATACCCAATTTTATGTGAAGGGGAGGGAAAAGAACTTTTGTGGGTTCCACAAGGGACACTTGCATAACATTCATTGTTCCGGGAGTCAAGGGTCCTTTGGTTGGCCACTCCCGCCTTTGCCAATGATTTTGTCTGTCTCGACTATCCCATTCGCACAGGAAGCAAGGCATTTTTGTGTATTTCATTTGTAGTCTCAGTAAATGGTTGATAACTTTGAAGTCACCTCATAAACTCCACCCATGCTCGAAGTACTTCACACACTGCAATAGAAACTGCAAACTTTCATATGATTCTTTCAAAGTAATTGAATAAGCATTTGGTACAGATCAAAGCACATTAACATTGTGGAGTAAAACACCTTTCAGGCTGGTTACAGAAGAATCTATGAAAAGCCTACATTTAGAAGTTACATACTTTACACCAAGCCACGTTACAACTTTTGGTATATCATTGTAGAAGATCATAGACCTTGCTTCTGAAAATGAAGAAACTATTTCTTGTTCCCGGGATCTGTAACATGAAATTTTAGTGCCAGGTAGCAATAAATGTCTGTTTTTCAGTACAGAAGCTAACAGTTCAGCACTTTCCTTTGATAACGCAAGATCACATACCAAGTCATTCAGTGCGGTCTGACTAAATAAGTGTGGGTATTGTCACTTGTACTGGGTACAAAGTCGTTTGTATCTGATCCACTGATTTCCGTTGTATCGCTAACTTCCGTTTGAGGCTATGTACAGCTTGAAGATGGACGAGAAGGAATAGCTAGGCTTTCGTCATGTTTGAATGGTCTCATTGCAGATCGAAAATGTGGATACACTATGTCACTTTTGTTATTAGCACTGAAACCTTGCACTTTTTGCTGACAGAAACAGCAGTCATCAGTATGGTTTAATTGTTCCCTTCATACCATTGGAAGAGCAAAAAAAAATATTTCTTTGTACGTTCATCCACAACCTCAATCCTTCCACACAAGTCTTACACACTTCCTGGGGTGCCCATGGTTTATTCTCATCGCCAAGCACAATTCCAAAGTACGCAAGGTAGGCTTCTTTGACGAATGGTGATATATTTAGTCTTTGTTTACACAACATGTACATCACATATATGTAAAAAAAATGTTTTCGAATCTTTTTTTTCAGCCACGTGAAGACATTTTCGGAATACACAATTTGCCACTTCATGCAACCGTTGAGTTCAGCACAGTGAATACAACACACTCGACGTTCACTGCTTTCAGTGTCACCACCTCACCACGTGTGAAACAAAAAACTGTCGAATTGCTATTGGCAGATCACATACACCACACTCGACAAATGACTTAATGCTGCCAGACCACATAAAATGATGTTTTCACAATTTAACACTACATACTTCCCATGCCCTTCTATGGTATATAAACAGGACTATTATGAAAAACATATCCTTGATTTTCCCGAACACCTGACGTGATAGAAAAAAACGGATTGCACAGTTCAACTCGGCTCAAAGAATCCATTTAGGAATATTCATTCATTCTAAAACATCATTTTTGTTGCAGAGCAGTGTTATTTGCCTGATGTATTCCATTCTTGTTCTTCTTCTTAATTTTTCCCGTTCATTTTTTCTACTAATATTGATTTAATATGGATTTTGTGTCGCCAAATGTGTCCAATAAGTTTATCTCTCTTTCGCCGCTGAATTTCCATTTTACTTCTTTTCTTTCCAACTCTTCGTAGGACTTCTTCATTGGTAATTCTCTCTGTCCATTTAATCTTCATCATTCTTCGTTAACACCATGTTTCTATTGCTTCCAATCGCCTTTGCTCAGCAACTGTTATTATTCATGCTTATAAGATCAAAGTGCTCTCTTACTTCCAGCCTTGTGTTACTACCTGTGAGAAGACCCGTCTTCTGATATTATGCCTTATTTTCTTGGGCTATTATGCTCACAATATTTTTACTGCTTCTTCCAGCGCTGGCGATCCTGCTTCCCAGATAACAAAATTCTTCCACTTACGCAAGTTTTTGCTTCCCAAGTTTGTCAATGATTGATAGTGATTTTCTCTTCTTTTTTTGTTTCACAAATTACAATTATGTATTTTTTCTTCTTAAGAAAAAATACATAATAAAAAAGAAGTAATGGAAAGGAATCATCCAGACAAATTATAACATTAGTTTTCTTTTAGGAATTTGTTAGCGAAAACGGTCAACAATGGGCGCTGATTCTCCCGTCAATCATAACACACTTCACCTTGACGGAAAGACGACGGAAAACTGAACACCACGTTTCCTACAGGTCAGAAAACTTTGACCGTAATCCCGTCCTAAATGAACACAAAATGCTGGAAATGGAGTAAGTTTTATTTCATTTTATTGTTGACTAACCTCTAGATTATCGCAAACGCCAGCGGTTCGCCAACCGGCCTAAGCGCATGAATCCTCGCAATCACAAGCACTGTTGGTGGTGTAGGCAGCATGATGGAATGGGTTTTGGAAGCCCCAGTAAATGGTCCTCACGTATTCGGGGCCGGATGCAAGGGAGGGGGACAGAGAGAGAGAGAGAGACAAAGAGGGACGGCTACACGCAGAGGTCGGAGGGTGTGTGAGGGGTACAAGTATTGGGAGGCGAGACAAATCGCAGCGCGCGCCATGCGGGCGTAAATAGAATTTGTGGAAGGGGACAAATGTACGGTCACGGTCTTAATGGATGATTCAACATCCCCATATTCATCTCGCGGGCCATCTGTCCGGGATCGGCGAGGGAAATCGAGCCAAGCGCTTACTACATTACAACCAACGAGAAATATGAGTGGAAGCTTAAACAGAGCATGGTTGATGCCTTAGGCAAATATTTTAGTCCGTAAATTACAGCATATAATTTTGAAGTTTGCTTTGTCACTTTGTACCAATAGTCTACTTATTAGATTTTGGCGTTATTATGAGGACTCATAAATTTCCATTTTTGCCCTTGGCGGCTAAAGAAAGAAAAAAATTGGTAAAGACTCGCAAATCTGTTAATAATTTTTATTTTTACGAAAACAGTGAGAAAAACAGTAGAAAAGTTCAAGAGTAATTGCGGTTGACAGCAAATTTGACTCACGTAGTGCAACAAAAGTATTAAAACTTTAACGACTAAAGAGAGTCCATTGGGGAACTTTTGTCGCCCGTCGAAAAACGTCAGCTGTCCCCTTTGCCGCCTAAATCGATATTGGCGAGAGTATGAACCTCATTTTTGACAACATGGTGGCCACAGCTGAGCTCACCTGGCGTTTTTGCAATTTTATTGCGCAGTGAATATTTTCATCCTTTGAATTTTATCACCGTGAAAACGTACGCCCAGTGTGAGAGAATGACTATAATAATTTCGCGAACCTTGAGAGAAAACAATAGCCGATGGAGCAAAAAGTCTGTGCGCACCAAATGTTCACTTTTACACTTATATTTATCGACATTGGAGAATGGTAGATTCAGGGTAAGCGGCATTACGTAAAATAAGCGTCCATAGTCACTTATTTAGAAGTCGAAATCGCAAAAAATGTCAACTATCGAGATGAACGAGGCTAATAGACTCTCTCACTATGATCAATGCCGCATAAAGGGACGATAAACGTTTGTCGACGGACGATAAAAGTTACAAATTGGTCCCCCCCAATATTTTCCAAATGGTTATAGAAGAAAAAATCAAGAGAGATCAAGAAGATAGAATCACCGTAAAGTTGTGCAGCAAAAACTTGCGCAAGCGGAATAATCATACTGTCTGGGAAGCAGGATCACCAGCGGTAGAAACAATAAAAATATTGTGAGCAGAATAGCCCAAGCAAAGAAGTCATTCTACCAGAAGAGGAATCATTCAAAAGCTAGTAACACAAGCCTGGAAATAAGAAAGGTAAGGAAGCACATTGTGCTATAATATGCCAGAGAAGTCAGGGTAATAACAGTTGCAGAGCAAAAGAGATTGGCAGCGAAGGAGATGTGGTGCTATTAAAGAATAGTGAAGATTGAATGGACGGAAAGAGTTACCAACGAAGAAGTTCTACGAAGAGTTGGAAAGAAGGAAGAATAATGACAAACTTTGAGAAGAAGAAGAGACAAACGTATTCGGCATATTTTGCGACACAATAGCTTATTGTAAACAATAATGGAAGGAGGAATAAATGGGAAAAATTACAGAGTAAGACCAAGAATGGAACACATGAGGCGTGAATATAGATAGATATGTATAATGATGAACGTCAAAGTGAATAATTATGTAGGAATGAAGAGGTTGGGTGATACGAGAGTGGAGTGGAGAGCTACAGCAAACCAATCTTCGGATTAATAACTACTGATGATGGTGATGATGAATAACTGAAAATGGCTGCCAAGCAAGCGGGATTATGGGCAGAAGGTTGCTGAAGCCTTGCCCATGCACATCCACAAAGTTCTCGGCATTGCATTGTAACGGCAACTAAAACGAGATTTTAAGGGAATTTTGTTTATCTTTCCAGAAACGTTGAAATGGGGGAGGTGGCTGCGATTAGTTACCCTCTTTAACCTCCGCAAAATCGCCCAGGTATCGTAAAATATAATCCCACCAATCGATACACACGCGCGTATGAAGGGGTGGACCAAATTATCCGTAGAGCGATGAGGATCGATCATCGCTGGACCGTTCGCAAACGGGAAACCACAACCAGGAGATTTTCGTTTTCCTGCATGATGGGTCTCTGCGAATGATCTGCTCTACTTTTGTTCGCACGCAAGCAATTTTTTTCATCGAATAACTTTCACGGCGCAAGCCCGCACACCGGGAGGATGAAACGCTGAAATTACCTAGGTCAAACAAAGAGGGATATAGGATGGAGAAACTACAGGGAAATGAAATCGGGAGCATGGGATAGGGAAGAATGGAGTTCAGTAGAGTTAACCGAAACATAAATATCCATCACGCCATTTATTTGTTGCTGCTAGGCCAAGGATCTCTTTTGATAGGTGTCTTTATCATAACCTACCCTTGCATGCATATTTTGCTTCAATTACATACATGAATTGCTTCATGCACATTCTCCTAATACCAAGACCTTTAATATTCCTCGTATTAAGAAACTCTTCCACAACATCAAAACATGATTTTAAAAATATTCCCCTTCCTTCCACACCATTCACTCCACTATTAATATATCTCTTTCGTTCTTTAACTCTCATCCATATGATCAACATGGTGAAACCAACGAAGCACACTCCATTCATACCTGTTCATTACTGGATCATCCTACCCACATTCTTTCATGACCCACTCATTCCTAGCCCTTTTTATCCCACCCCCACCGAAAGCATCTCTCAACTCAGCATTTAAAAGAGAAATGATGAATATTGAATGGATGGATAGAATCAATCAACGATGAAGTCTTGCGGAGAATTGGAGACTAAAGAAGTTCATTGAAAACTCAGGAAAGTAGAGGTAGCAATCATGTTGGGAACATTTTATGTAACAAAGATCTCATGAAAATATCGCTAGATGGACAAATGAATGGGAAGAAATATAGAGGAAGACCAGGGGTGGGATAAAAAAGGCAAATTTAAGGGACGCTTAAATGAAGACTTGTGAAGGAATGGAACAATTGCTGGGAGGAGAGTGGAGTGGAGGGATGCAGCAAGACAATCTTCGGATTGATGGTTGCTAATGATGATGAGGATTAAAAATGTGACAATTTACAAACCATTACAACCACCACACTATTGGTACATGCAGACTACAAAAGAGCCAAAGATTATAGCAGAGGGTACGATATAGCTCATGAATGGACAGCAGTCATCACTTTGCGCTCTTCTCTTCGAGAGATTGATAGATTTTATAAATGCTTCTTCGTGAAGCAGATTGGAAGCCAGCACAAGGGTTCTGTAGAGATGATTAAGTTTATTGGAACTGAAATCATTTCTAAGATCCTGCAACCATTACGACAGCAGATCAGCTCATCTGATATATCAGTGTTCAGTAGATGCATCAGTTCGTAATCAGGGCAATAGTCCTACGAGATGGAAACACCGGTTCCCGATCAGTCACTGGAGTTAAGCGTCGTTTGGCTGGGCTAAAATTTGGAGGGGTGATACTCTTATTCGTCCGAGTGCTACTGCCCCTGTCAGCAAGTGGCAAGGCAGTATGTGTGAAATGACCTTAGCCGTCGAAGCACGTTAAAAATACTACAAGTTTGTAGCAATTTCCACTACGATAAAAAATACTATATCATGCGCTTGTTCATTACAAACATATTTATGATATTATATGCTGGGGTGGTACTCACATGAACACTTTAAAGCGTGCACTAAGTTCGCATAAAATAATAAGAAGGGTCTTTGCGTCAAAAAACTACTGTGCTCCCTCACATCCATTATTTGTATTTCTCATAATCGCATTTCCCCACAATTAGACATACGTATGACTTTAAGGTTCCGCGAATATTTTGTGTTAGAAGTGGGAGTACTCCAGGTGTCGAAATAAAATGTCAATATAGCTTAAGAAATGAATTGGATTATTTAACTGCTCAAGCCAAGAATAACTATGCATAAAAGATCATTTCTATTCATGGGGTCTAATATATTCAATTTATTGCCTGATTAAAAAAAAGATGCAAGTGCAGTAAAATCCTTTTGAAAACGGCAAAAAAATGGCTTCTATCTCATGAAAATGTTGAATATTTTTTTCTGATTTTTTTTGTTATGAAATACAACACAAAAGTGTATAATTGTACTGAAAACCAAAATGTAAATGCGATAATGATATGTCGCCAAATATCGCCGTCTTTTAATGCCAAAAACATTAAAGATTTATGGTGGCTCAATTATGGGCATAAACCTTGGAGCCCCCCGAAGGCTTCCGCAGATAAGATTTTAAATTATACATATGTATTGTACTAGAAATGAAAGCAAAAAATTATTATTTTTTACTTTATTATAAACTATGAGACAAATTGTCTCGATCAAATAGAGTTTAAAAAAAATCACGAATTTAATTGCACTTATAGCAGTTTAAACAACGTGAGACGACCATGATTTTCAAAAGAATGACCTTGATTTTCTTTCAAGTACACTTCTTTATTCACGTTTAATACAACAATCATGGACTTCGCCCTCAGATTCCTAACCACCAGCTCATTGGCTAGAGCGCAAAATAAATTTGAACGACTCAAATATGCATGAAAAGTTTAATGCTCAATCTTTGTAAGTTAAAAATATGAATTGCCTAGATAAGTAGATAATACAATGGGAAGCACCTAAGACAAAAAATCCTATATAATTTTTTAAAAATTTCATTACTTTGGGAATTATATACATTGTGTTATTTATTAATTCGATCTTTGGGGAGTTAAATATTATTGATATAGTCACGGGTGATTTTGTTCAAGTTATTATCAATTTACGTCTGCTTTGATTTGGCCATTTATCTACAGGAAATATTCATTGATTTATAAATCAATCTAGAAGCCGTAATACTATTCCTCGATTTTCACTATCACATCCACAGCAAAGATTCTTTTTCATGGACAACATCCCTGAATAACATACAATGATGAAATGATACTTTTCTAGACCGAAATTGCTCCAAGTTTTTTTTTAAATGTAGAAAAACCGCGTTAATTTAATCCATACGGTCCAAATGAAAAAAAGTTAATTAGCATTTGAGCCACAGATGAAATCATAGATCTCTAATATTGTCATATTAGCTGCCGTTATTACGGGTTAAAACATAATGCGCCAATTACCTCCGTAAATATTCAAGTTCTTTTCGCTCTCCGTCCCGTGGAAATGCGGGAAATGATTAAAAATTTATTGTTGATATTAATCGAAGCCGAATGAGACGTAAAGCGAATTTTGCATTGGGAATCGGACGATATATCCTGCCCGCCTCAGATATTATTCATTTGACCCTTTACGCCCTCTTCTCTGAATTCACATCACGTGCCAAAACCATTTGGCGCAAGTTTTCCTTTAGGCTTCCCGGAACCCGATAACCAATGATGCCTCCGGCTACGTTAAATAGCGACTAGTGATTATGGATTTTACTTAAAACATCTGCGGTGCTGCATTGTAGAGACGAGGAATTATCAAGGGAATCGTAGGAAGGATGAAAGAGAGAGATGTCACGTCGCTCTAGTTACAGCCACATTTCGAGTAAGACGAAAGCCGCAAGCTTCTCTAAAACTACTACGAGCGGTGCGTGCGTGAGAAGCCTGGATGCCGCTAGAGATGCGGAGACTACAGACTAGGCAAGTGTTTTTCAAACCTTCTCGTGCTAACCTTCCTTGGTTCCACAAACCTATATGCAACCGTAAGCTCAAAAATCACAGAATACATTACCAAATCTGGAAGGTAATAAAATTAAAGTAAAAAATATGATTGAATTAATGATGATTTCAAATCCAGTAGGTTTATCAATGTATGTATGGCACCGTTCGGTTAAACCCCTGCCTCCAGGGCCTCCCTGCTGCTGCCCTGTTTCTTTTCGCCCCCTATATTAAAGCACTGCCCCGCGTGGGAACCACTACGCTAGGCTTAGAGTACTTGAAAAAAATCACATCACGCGAGTTTCGGGGCGACATGCAGGATAGTATTTCCAATCCACAAGACATCTCTAAGCTGACAGGGTTGAAAGAGGGACACGCTGCCAAACCGATGGATACTTAAGTTTCTCCTTCACAGGCACAATTGGGTGTTTGCATAAAATTATTTTTATAAAAGAAACCTTACCATCATGTTGAGAATTGAGGATTGTGAAAAATATTAGTTTCTGTGGTGTAAAATGCATCGTAATGTCGTAGTATTAAAAAGAAAATCACTAAAATGCCGAAGAAAGCAGCGGAGCGAAATACGCCTTGTGACGTCATTAACCTCGCTGTAACCAAGGCGGCAGAGCCCACAGATATGACTGTAAACAGATGTACAGTGGTAATGGTGGTGGTACAGGTCACAGTCGGAATAATCACTGTGCCAAGCTCTCTACTTAAGGATATATAATGTGTTCGGTTAATAATGAGAGACTCAAGCTTAAAATTTATTGCACTAATAGTGTCTATCAGTTACGGAAAATGCCTGCAATGCCATGTCGTTCACTACAACAAAAACAGAGCGACACAACTCTCCGTTAACATACTCTTAAATTTCGTCATCTCCTTATTCCAATTTCGTTTTCCTAATTTCGGAAGCAGAGTTGATGCGTGCTGGAGTGTGCTTGGGAAGAAAATAACGTCGATAATTGCATCCAAGATTATTTTTTTTACTCTCAGCAAAGCCATCAAATATCGACAATGTAAAGATTATAATTACTGAGTACCTGATCTTTCCTTTTTCAAGCATGTGATTTGAATGATTTCTTTAACTGTTTACAAAATATTCGACCGTGACTATTGTGCACCCACAGAATACCACCTAGTATTGCGTAAGGCAATTTTGACCTCTTTTTAATCCACTCTCTTAACTCCGTGTAAGACAACGTAAGATCTCAGGAAGTCATCCCCTCCTTATTTACATAAGTTGTCATAAAAGTTTTGGAACCATTCACGTAGATAAAGATATATGGACGATTCCATGCCCAAGTGTACAAAATCTGACATCAACCCCTCCGGTTTTTTAGTTTTTACATCATAGGTCCTATTGAGAAATTATTATAAATTTTAGGCGGGTATCGATAACGGTTTTCGAGATTTCGCCATTCACAGCAGGAGTGAATCGATAAACACGTGATCTAAAAAAATACCATATCTCCAAAATAATAGACGAAAAGGATTAATCATACATTTTTCTATAGTTTAGCATAAATTTAGACGTACTTCCAAAAAAGTAAAATTTTTCGTCCGGCAATAATTTTTAAAAAGTAGTAAAAAGACGAACTAAAAAGTGGCTCAAATCTTACGTACGATTGTCTTGGACCCCGTCTTCCCCCTACGTAAGACGACATAAGAAAAGCTCAACCCCCCCTCTAACTCCCCAAAACGTTAAACGTATTACTTGAATGGCCCCCTACCAACAGGTTACCGAACGTTTCGCCGGCGCACATAGTTTCGTTCATCGTCGTTCGCGTTTACACGTAATCCATTAGTTTCAGACACTGCGTACTTCAAAACAGGAAGTGAGCAGATTTGATTTGCGCTTGACGATAAAAGAACTTCAATAATCGCATCCGCGACAGTAATTTTCTGTTGGTTTTCAGTTCAGGAGTCAAAAATGGGTAATATCAACTTCTTAATTACTTTGAGGTAAAGAGCTTACTTTTTAAAGAGCGTATTTTGAACGAGATCCATTTTGAATAAAAAACTTCGAACTTTTCCACACTTTTAAAGTGTGGAAAAGTCCGAAGATTTTTATTCTAAATGTATATGTATCACTTCCACGAAGTTAAGCCTGAAACAATCAAATTTATTTTGAACGAATTTGTTTACTATGCACTAAATTTTTGACCGTGACCATAATGAGCCTATAGAGTACCTGCAAGTAAGTTACCGAAACGCTTTACCGCTAAACGTTCCATTCATCGTTGTTCGTGCCCACTGAAGTTAGCTGGTGTTTTAAAATCTGCGCTAACTTCAAAAACTTAAATGAAAAGCTTTCCATGACCTATTAATTTCTTCCACTGACCACCCTTTTTATTTTTCCACACAATAACACGTCCAGGTCTAATTTCAGTAGCACCCTGGACCAAGGGAGGGTTAAAAATGTCCACTGTGATGCGTTTAGTTAAAACAATTCTGTAAATAATATATCGCTCGCTAAACTCCCTAATAGTTTTCTTAAGACTCCATTAGGCGGTCTCATATTGTGAAAATACAATTTTAAAGAAAATCATCTAAAAAATTTAATGCTAAGCATTAGTCATCGAAAACATGAAAATAAACCTATTAAATCCTTGAAGTGCTATTTCGGAAATTAAGTTTGTAAAATCCCTTATTTTATATATAGAAGTCACCGATAAATTACATTACTTATGTTAAATTAATTTAATTGACAATTATTATTTGCAATAACTTTTTTATTTTGAAACAAAAATACTAAATTGTGTGCTCCATTACCAATCTGTTAACTTCTGCAGTGAAACTTCAACACATATATTTTTGATTTTACCCTGGAATAGATGTTTTTTGTGGATCTATCATTCAAAGAACGTTTTTGTTTACAATCAATAACAAAATTGTTAATATTCGCATGCTGTTTAAAATAAAAATATAATTTGAATCTCCCGATAGGACTAACTTTCCTCAAGTGGTGCATACATTAGACTTCATACTGTGTTTTTCTCAGACAATTCCAGCTGTATTTCTCCATTGGCCTCTCCTTGCAGTACATGATTATGTGAGAAAATAAAAAAAACACAAGAAGAGTAAATGGTTCAATCGTGGAGGGGGAGAGATGCAAGCAGCGACGAGAAGAGCCAGGCGGTTGCGCCAAATCTGGACTCCGGACACGAGAAAGCCGACAAAACACAGAGAGAGGGAGAGGTGGGGATATTTTAGGGACTGCACACTACAGCTGCGGGGCGTTGTCAGCGGGTGATTATTCAACCAAAGGGCCTCGAATCGCTCCTCCACCGAATTAGGACGGCATGACCACACTCTCGATTCAATTCAACACTTTCGACGGGACCATGAGCATGAAAAACATACTCACACGAGTAAACTCACACACTTACGTCCCACAAATCCGTCGTTCACCGCAGCGTGTGGCTGAAGCAGCAGGAAACAATAATAAAGAGAAAAAAAAACTGCCACCGAAAACGTTTTCGATCGTTTGACCCGAGTTAATTAGGTCGGAAAGATAATGCTTTTTTTAGCGAGGCCGGATAAATCAAACAAACTCAACCCCGACCCTTCAGGTAAACAAACTTTTTTTCACCTCTTAAACATTCGGAGTTTGTTTATTTAAAATTTTGTTTTGGAGGTTTCAGCCACGATGCTAATGCTAAATCCTAATAAAAAAATATAAAATCCGGTCCTCAAATGATTCGAATGCCATTCGGCGCGGTGCAAAAGTTGGGCGTCCATTGGAATAATTTTAAATGGACAGGTGGTTTTTTGCGAATAAACGAAATTCACAAATTATGGCAAACGGTTTGGTGAGGTGACTAGCGCACTGGATTTCAACCCTCAAGGCTAGGGCTTGAATGCCGGCAGATTTATTTGTTGTAATCCCCCTTGATCCGAAGTGGAGATTACATCAAGTGCAGTGCTTTGTCCCCCGGATCGAACGTTTAACTCTTGTCCCCTTTAGCCCTTCCGTTAATAGCAGAAGGCTAAAGCTGATGCCGGTTTTTTTTCCAGTGCTGCTCCATTACAAAAATATCTATACCAACCTAGCAATCTTTCCTAAGGGCAAAAATAGCCCAATAAGATGGTAGCCTACCGGGAACAGCAAAGCTATTGGAATAACAAAGCTGTTTCTATTGAATAAAATGGACAAGAGCTAGGTATAAGGAAGGATATTCCGGCTCAGGTAGAAAACGCATCTAAATAATTAAAATGCACCTTAAATAGGTGAAAAAATTAATGGGAAAATGGCAAACAACAATAAACAATTTGTTGAAGATATCTCAGATTAATGACACATTTTTCTTTCGGTAACACAAATACAAAAAATATCTCAATATGTTTGACGGTGGAACTTCTTCATTGACTCAAATTATCTCGATTATAGATAGCCTCCCATAACAACCATTAACTAATTCAGCACAAAAATAGATAATTTGAAAGGCACATTTCTGCAAGTGCATGCTGCAATTCACCGTTATCCAACATCAATGACTTATTTTCAAGGGTTTTTGTTGTACCATAACACAATGCAAATAGTCTTCTTATAGCTTGTGCTCTCATAGCTTCGTGTATGTGATATGTAATCTTATAGCTTTTGATCCCTACAACACACCATGTCGCCCAATATTTAACTGTCTGAATATCGTTCCGCTCCCTTGTATTTATATGCTAACCCTCGTGCTCTATTTAAATAATAAATTTAAGGAATATAAGAGAAACTCAAGTGTTAACTATTATTATACTAGGAATTACACCTTAATTAGTAACGCATTACACCTTAGTAATTCACGTAATAAACAACTTTTCAGAGCCCAAACACCATGGGTTTACGAATGCTTAACAAGCTACCTAACCAGCTTAGACGTATTAAGGACATGATCTAGTTCAAAGTAAGGGTGACACAGTTTATTCACACAAAACTTTAATATTCACTTAATGAATACTACTATAACGATGTATTTTCTTAACCTTCTTGTATACTTGATGTATGGTAATAATCTGCTACCGTCCACTACATGATGAATCCCATGCCTGCGTATGGTCCTTGGATAGCAAAATTATTATTATTAATGCATTTGAAAGTAATGCGTGGTGTTAGCAGATTAGAAATAAATTGTAGCAATGACCCTTAAAAATTTGCTCTTTTTTTGAATCTCTTATGTGTTATAAGAATCTTCCTTTGGGGAGTTTTTCAAACAGGCCAATCTAATTGCCGAAGTTTTACTGGGTCACAAAGTTGCGCTTCCATTCGTGCCATCATCGGCCATGTCGGTCTCTTTAAGTTCGGGTGTATCGGGGATGAAGAGAGCACTGTCATGTAAGCGGCATCGAAAATCGGTACGTCTGAAACTTTGAAATGAAACTTTTAAGGCCTATGGATCAGGGATATGAAACCTTTTTCCCTCGATATTAAATCCAGCATAGACATGGAACTAGCTGCGCTATAAGCCAAGGATTTCTGTAGGCTGACATCCAGAAAAAAACGTACGCAAGAAGACTTTTAAGCAAGTCGAAATAAAAAAAAACTTACTTCTAAGTTTAGCCGTAGTATACTGAAATTCTACGGAAAAAATATCGTTAATACATTTATCTTCAATATTGCTATTGCCTTGAAACATTATTAGCAAAATGAACCATAGCGCATATATTATATATTCATATGGTGCATTTATAATCACGTCAAATCTCTAATAGAGGTAAATATGTTAAGCGGCTCAATAAAACTTCCAACCATGAACTGTAAATTCATGGTGAAAACCGAAATACCTAGACATTTAATGTTTGCAGCAAGATTGAAGCATCGTTTGTCGCAGTGGAGTAGCTCCATGTGGACGTGAATGGCCCAACATGGTGTTTCACCAATCAGAGGTGAAGTGTCACTCGCATCATGAGAATCTGCATATTAATATCTAGGAGTGACATTAGGTTTACATACACAGATTGAATAAGGTTTACTCAGTAGTTACCTAAAAACGTTACACTGACAGCCATCTCCTATTTCCGAAGTTGCTCATTGGTTTGACAGAACACAGTCCTAAAACTGGACATGGTATTAGTTTAACTGTACAAAACTGAGTGATTGCTGCAATGGCTGCTAATCTTTTTGAGCCACCAGCTGTCACCCAAAATAGGTCAAACTTTGTTTAGCAAGTGAGAGGAACCACAATTTGCTCGTAAATGTCGGAGCCCACCACATGGCCACCAAGAGAATTCTAGACCTCGATTCGTTGGGTTCTACCATCTTTAGTCTTTCACTGGCTGAGTCCACCATTGTTTTGCAAACGGATAAACTGATTTTTTTGACAAAATCTGCGGTTTTTTAACAACTGGAATTCATTAAGGGATGGTGTAGCACGCTAAATTCAACTAAAACACCAAAACAATTTTTATGGATGTTCGTGTTTTCAATAAACTAGGGAAGAAGGGGAATTGGGCAACAAATTAGCCGAAGAGAGATGTGGCCTTGTATTCACCACTGCGTGAGGTAAATATTCTAGAGTAATCCATTTTGTCTTCAAATGTACTTTTCTTAAATACCTTTAGCCGCAAAAATTGTTATTTGATTATTCATTGCTATTCGAGTGAATGTATTGAATTCCTTATATTCTAATCTGATTTTAAGTGAGTTTTCTAATTTGCGTAAGACAAACTCAAGGATGGCTTTAGGACTGTTGCCTGTGTGCACAAACTGTTATGAGTGCCGCGTAATACAAAGTCTTATGGATGCAATATATTAGTCAAAACTCTTTAAACCTAAATGGTTGCCATTTACACTTTGCCATACTCGATGAAAATCACAATAAACAGAAATGGATCAAATCAATACTCAATAATTAAAAGGTAGTAGAAACTCTTGGTAGTTGGCGAGGCGACCATCTAGAGAACTCTGGTAAATGTGCATATTTGCGCACGATTTGCAAGGACCTTAGCAGATCTTGTGTCCCCCACAATGGTTATCCAACAGCTTTCCAGAATTTATTTCTACCCGCGTATACAACCTGAATTTTACCCCGATGGTGTTCATGTTTATATAAAAATGAACACCGGGAAAAATTTCACTAAAACGTTCGTTTTGAATGAACTTTTACATGGGTGTGAGAAATGGACCATCAAGGAAACTTAGAGAATACAGTTTGAAGCTATGGAAATGTGAATCTGGAGGAAACTGACGAAAACAGGCTGGGAGATAGAAAAAGTAATGAAAAATGTTAAGCAAAAGTGAAAGAAAGAGACAGCTTTTACAAGAAATGTGACAAAGAAGGGAAAAACTGATTGGACATAAGACCAGAGCAAAGTGAGCTGATCTCACTTCATAGCGCCATATTGGCATCGATGTTGCGCGGGTTGCGTCGTTTACAAGTGGTAGGAATGGCAGGGGCAAAGCGGTCGAGTCGGTGACCTTATATAAGTCGGTGGAGACTGCTCACTGAAAATAAATGGCCTATTGCGCCTGGAAAGTGGAAAAAAAGACCAAGAGGTTAGAACATGTCAAGGAAAATTTTTATGACTGTGAAAACATGTGCTTGTAATTTTAACAGTACTTTTGGTCTTGTTCTTGAATAACTAACCTTCAAGGACGGCTCATTCCACGAAGTGACTTTCCTATCCCCTCTTTCCATTCCTTAGTTATAGCCAAAAGAAGCATTAAAAGATGAATATATTCACAGCTATTTCTTTAGCAGAAAATAGAATGGCTAAGACCAGTGGGGTCAGGAAGCTATGGAACCTGCTTGACATTGATACCAAATGGCGCCACGAAACGGGCGCGTTTCGCCTTCACGGCGGGGATAGGAGATAACCTCTCTGTGCTCTGGTAATATTAGTTAAGGCATAATAGGTTCCTAAAAATGTATTTGAAGATTAATTTGTAGGAAAAAAACAAGAGAACGGCCAAGAGCGTCATTCTTCAAAAATATGGAGCCAGGGATGGGCTTGACATTGTATGCTAACTTGAAGAAATATGCGGTGATTAGAGAGACGTGACTATCACGGCAAGGCAACGCGTTTGGGCGTTTACTATCATGGTGGCCATTCTTAAAACCAGGTATTCGGTTTGAAGATGAACGCATTATCTGGGTAGCAAGCTCGTACTCACTAGACTTACCCGTGGGTTTTGAATCCAATGAGAGTAAAATGTTCTCATCGATATTCCAATCGTTACATAAGCGAGGGCAGTGCTAACATCCCTTACCATGCAAGAACCTACAGGGGTCTGTAATGAGAGACGTTCCAACTAGTTCCCCCGACCGTGAACTTCATAGAAGCTTAAGAAACTACTAGTAGATGTTCTACCGAGGTGCCGAGAAGACAATGTCATCGAGCACTCGCATACTTGGAAATGTCTTCACCGCCTACGAGGTAAAGTCACTCTTGAAAATGTAAGGGTACACCTCAGACGAATTCAAAGCATTCAAGCGCAACGGCTTGCCTCTCTGGAAACACAGGTTCCTGCTCGAACACCGAACTTGAGGTCGTTGGAGCGATTTTTGTCCATGCAAAAATTTGCATGAAACTTTGCATACGTGTACTTATCAGTGATATGAATAGATGAAAGTGAAAAAATTAAATTTTACCCAATTGTTCTTTTAAAATTCAATGCTATTTTAACAAGAAGCCTTATGGCACATGAGATACATTTGTAATATTTCGGCTACATATGAACTAAAATGTTTTATAAACGCATAATAATACTTTTCATATTAATATAACGGTTGCTTAAAATATCAAGGTGAAACGCCGAGTCAAAGATTTGAAAAAAATAATTAATATAATTTCACGTCTAAATTTTAAATACCGCGCCGAAAACTGAGGTCATACCATGCTACATTTAAGGAAAAAGTGTAAAATATAATTCTTGTATAGTTGCCAATAATATATGTACGGTGGGTTCCACCGTATAAACAGATGTACTCAAATGAAGTCTGGTCCTAGAAAATTGCTTTCGGCTTACTCGAAAAATTATTAAAATGTGCACACAGTGACCCACTATTACCACTCCAGCCACCTTGAGCATCGTCTGGCTCGACTCAAAATCCATTGGGGTGATCCTCACTATTATCCAAGAGCTGTTGCCCTTGCCTGTAAGTGGTAGGCAGTAGGTGCGAAAAATGACCTTAACCGCCAAAGCACCTTAAAGTGATGTATAACCACTACTCAAACCATGTAACAATCCGATACGCGTTTAAATATCCCTCCAGCCGATCATAGACCCCACAGCCATTCCATTGGTTTCGGGTGTGACTATAGAGCGTTTAAATTTAAATTTTCATATCAAATACTTCAACTAAAATATACTGAAGTACACCTTTAGTTAGTTATAAGAGACGGTAATTTTACAGCTTAATATGCAATTTAAAAAAATTAACTAGCATTTTTGCAATTGGAAAAAACTGACGTTCCGGGTGTGACTCACACAAATGTCACTTAAGAACATAAGATTACTTCAACTTGTAAACTCTGTGAATAGCTTATACATAAATTATTGAAATAAATATCAGTAAGATTAGAGAAATTGTTCATTCGTTTTAACTAATGGAGAAGTATCCAAAAGTATTAGCATTCTAGTTATATATTTTTTAATAAGTTCCGGGTGTGATATGGTAAAGTTTCGGGTGTGACCTAATTACTCTTTGTGCTCTCCATTACGAGTAAAATTCAATTTTTACTTTCAAATTTGGGTAATGGCTTAGTATATTTCATTAATTAAGCTCTATTAAAATTAGTTAAGTTGAAATTTTAAATTGTAGAACAAAAATGTAAACACATTTCGTTTTTATAAAAACTAGAATTGATGAAATACCTATTATAACAACTAGAATTGATGAAATACCTATTGAATTGATAAAAGTACTAATGAAGCAAAGGAATGGAAAAGATACTCAAACTGTACAATGAGATATGTGACGGTGGCAAGTGACCTAAAGAGTTTGGAGAAATAGAGATGATACCCATAGAAAAGAGGAAAAACAGCAAGAAATGCGAAGAACATCAGACGATAACCTAAATATATCATACAGCAATAGTACTACTAAGGCTTCACTGCTCTAAAAAAAGGGTTTCACTCCTAGAAAATATGTTCCATGAGGCAATCGATGTTTTAAAGAGTAGAGTATGTCCTAATGAATCACCAGTTCCATACTACATTCTTACCTAACACGCTCATTTTTTCCGAAGAGTATATTTTGAGTGAACTTGGTTGGATTTTCATGCCAATTAATGAAATGTTGGCGCCAGAAAAATTATCTTTTTGGCTCACGAAATAATTGCAACACAATAATACGCTATCATAGAGGAATCAAGTTTTCTCCGAGTAAAACAAAAGCATCATTCCGAGTACTCAACAGTGGGAAAGGGATTACTAGAGCATTCCTCTCAATTCCACAGAACAATGAAACGGTGCAATTCGATATTCTTTTCTGTGAATTTGTATGCCTGAAACCTTTTGTGATTCGATATGCCTGCCTCCGTGAAAGGAGGTCATCAAGTAAAGATGTATACGCAGCCCACAGTATGCGACATAATGAATTAAATACACCGATTTGTCTACTTGGCTCTAAATGGCACTAAGTTAAAGGTAAATTATACAAGGCTAAAACTTCATTTAAATCAATGCAAAAATGTAAAGTCTTCTTATCTCATGCACCGCAATGTATGTAAAGTGTTAAAAAACTTAAACTGGAATTTATGAAAGTAATTTTATTCTTAAGTCACTTGAAAGGCAATACATGTCCTGGTTATTTTACTTGTGTATTCATAATAGACAAAATTTATCAGAATCGGGTCAGTTTTTAGGTAGCCCCCGAAGGATTCTCACAGTTTCTTCCCATTTTAAGAAACTTAAAGAGAACCTTAGCTACTGCATCGGCCATAACTAAAGGGGAATACCACCATTTTATAAATGTCGTTGATTATGTACTTTTTATTGAAATTGAAGAAATGCCAATAATTTGAAGAATAAATGAATTAGCCTTCACTTATTCCATTCAGTCCGTACGAATGCACTTTGACTTTAGTATAAACAGATTTTTTTTATCGTCTCGTAAAGGAAAATAAATCGGACTATTTCCTTTACTTGCAGTCATGTTCCTGAATAAATGAGCCATTTTGTTACCAGTTGTCGGCAAAAATTACATGAATAAGGTTTACAGAAAATACGTGCGCCTCACCTATTAGAGCCATTGAGACCTTTATTAATTACGACACAAAGTGTTGAATTCCGTAAGCGTTATCGTTCATATTTGTGTGTACGCCGTTCCTTAAGAAAATAAAAAAATGGAAGAAGAAGACTAACTTATCTTCACAATCTGGACGAAAAATCTGGGCAAAAAAAATCTGGCACCTGGCAAAATCTGTCTTCTGGCAAAATCTGTCATCAGGCAAAATCTGGCAAATGTGGCAAAATCTGGCAAAAAAAGTCTGAGCGCTGGGCCCTATGGAACCGCAAAATTTACTTGAGTTATTTGGTGAACTCCACTGATTGTTAGGGAAAGTAAAAATGCCCATGTATGAAAGGAAAATGATTCGCTGGTTTGGCCTGAGAGCCGAATAATGACTCGTGTATGATAGAGGAGTGATTGGTGTGAGACGACGGGGTAGACCGATAAAGTCATGGATGGATGTGGTGGAAGATAATATTACGAGGAGGAATATGAGGAGTCTTTATATCATGACTAACTTCAACAAGGAGCACAATAAAACCGCGAGACAGTGTAATTATCTAGCATTTTTGTCACCAGCCCATTGAAAGGAACTTTTGGTTAAATCGCACCATTATTCAAAGTGAAAATTACACCCACACACAAGATATAGGTATGATGTAAATAATCCTTATAAAAATATATTATATTTATATAATATATACAAATTACACGTTATATAAAAGCTTAGATAGCATTCATAGAAAAAATTGAGTTCCTGATGGGAAATGAAACTACAATGTTGAGAGCGTTGAGTTGAATGAGAATTCCTCAAAAATCCGTCGCGCCGTTTAAGATATCGTAATCGGTAAATAAATTCCTCTTTAGGAGCGGCAAAATAAAATTAAGCTCAAAATTTTCTAATAACCTGCGTATAGAGCTATGCAGAAATGTAAAGAAGCATAAATGGAATGTGAGAATGGGGATGATGCTAAGAAGTTAATATAACAACCAGTTTTACAGGCCTATAACAGAGAATCAAGGTAATTTGGGGCCATTCAAGTATTACGTAAGACGTTATTTTTGGGGGTAAGTGAGGTTTTCTTACGTTGTCTTACTTAGGGAATAGATGGGTCCAAGATAACCTTACGAAAGATTTCAGTAATTAGAGAGTTCGTATTTTTATCACTTATTAAAATTAATGTCGAACGAAAAATCTTACTTGTTTAAGATTATCTCCACGGTGGCACGCCTGAATATATGCTGAACTATAAAAAAACGCATGCCAACTTACGTGGAATTATGAGGAGAGTCGGAGTCTTTATAAAACCTTACTCTATCTTACATGGGGTTAGGATGCGGGTCAAAAAGTGGACAAAATCGCCTCGCGTAATACCTGAACGACACCTTTGGCTGCTCCTACCCTGAGAGGAAACAGCGCCCTGGGTATGTCAGCCCGTGTGTTGTTAAAATGCCTAATATTCTAATAAAATCACGAGCCCCCTGAATGTTCCCGATTAACGCCGTGAAAAAAGAAAGAGTAAATCAGCCGTACATTTTGACTAGAGGCCGTCTATTAGGAGAGGCTGGCCAAGTGTTCCGCTAATTTTTTTTACAGGCTGACGCTTTTTACTCAGAATGCACTCTGAGACTGGACACCATTATTCGCATGAGATTCACTTGGATTACATTGAAGTGAAGGGAAGGTGATTGTAATTTTGTCATTCTACGTCACTGTAAAGGTAAGTACGACAAATTTTTTGATGAAATCATGAGCGTTAACACTGCTGTATCGATTTAACGGTTTAAAATAAGTTTTCACTGGATTTTCCAAAGTATTATGCTATGTTAAATGCTGTGCTTGGAATACGATCCGCAGGCTCCTGGTAATTTTCGAAAGTGGTGGAAAGCAATACGTAACCCGAATATTTTCGATTGTTTTGTGTTTGTGGATCCCTTAGT
This sequence comes from Pyrrhosoma nymphula, assembly GCA_963573305.1. Lineage (NCBI taxonomy): Eukaryota > Metazoa > Arthropoda > Insecta > Odonata > Coenagrionidae > Pyrrhosoma > Pyrrhosoma nymphula. The sequence goes on along the minus strand of OY754330.1, from coordinate 62,511,374 downwards.
TTGTTATTTGCCAAGTAATATATGTGATTGGTGAGCATTGAGACGGCGTGGCCAGGACATCAGTGGTTGACGGTCACCGTGACTCATTCCGTTCTATTTTTCCTTATTTGCAATCGATGAATAAGGGTAGTTATTTATGCATTTCAGTTTAAACGTTTCTTATCATATTAATTTATTATTTTCCGAGTAATCAGCGTGATTACGGGAAATCATACCTCGTATTTAGAATGCCCAAGTACTTCACAGCCTCGAGAGAATCACCCCGTTATTTCCTTTCTATGATGATCGATGAGGAAATACAATCATGTAAACATTTGATTATAATTGTTTCACGATACCGGAATTGATTTAATAGACGTGTACTTATTAAGGGATAAAGTGACGGCACGCATAAGGACGCAGGTCTGGACGCATAAGTATTTCACAACCACGACGAATCTTCGTGTTTTCTTCCATTGATAATGGGTGTGAGAATTATGGAGTTTGTAACTTTCACATATGTAATTTTCAATAAAGGCACGTGCATATGCTTCACGAGGTCAGTAATCTACTTCAAAACCATTTATTGTCCGTACCTACGTATTGTTCAATCCTCGTTTTGATAAACTGTCGTTGTGAACATTGGAAAAATTTATGAATCCGCCATTATTTTACAATTCTGCCTTTTATATTGGTTTAGTGACTTTCAAGTCGTGTGTCCAAAAAACAATGACTGCTTTGAATATGTTGGCTTTCAGTTTTGTCAACGTAATGAATGTATATGTAGTGTGTTATTCTTAAATATATATTACCGAGAGAGACTGTGATATTTACAATACTTCAGCGGCTAGAAAAACCATATGAACTGCCCTTGAGAGCTTTTAATTAGCTCTAATGATTGGTAGTGTAGCTATTTATTTAATTTGCTCTCTAGTCTCTTCACCTGCTATGTAAATATTCACATGTATTGTGAGGCTCGACATGACAGCTGGCCCCATAAAGTGGTCCCAAATCGAGGCTTCATTTCATTGGTAAGTAATAAAAATTGGTCTGGTTAATTGCATGTATTTAATGAGATTTCAGTGTTTATCAGGCTTTCTTCTCATTACAGGTGATGGCTATGGAAGGATGTAGCTTCCATGTCTTTGTGTTTTTTATAAATATGTACGTCGTTTGCTGTGATGGATGGATGTGGATGGATAACTTGAATGATATACATATACTACTGGGACCTTTTTTGAAGTTCTGATGGAGATTCTTATGGTAAAGTAAGTTCTCTTCTTTGTTACAGATTAGTTTTGGACTTTGTGGGGTCATGTATTTGAGTACTAAAATATTTCTTCATTTCAGGATTGAGAGAGTGGGTCGCTTAGGTGTCAGCGGAGGAAACCTAATATGTGTTCTCAAGTCCCTGCTCCTCAAGTCCCTGACTTCAATGAGTTTTTCACGTGATAAGCCTCCTGTCATTGGTAGGAACAAGGTCTTATATTTAGTACATTGATGTTCAAGCGCAAATGATTATTTTTTCTTATTTGTCATTCCTTCTACTTCAGATGTGAACAACATAAAAGTCATTTTTGGAACTTGTATTGGAGTATAAGTCTATAAATCTCTTAATAAATGCAGCAATATAGATGTGTCAATGCATCACAGAAATGGTTTTAGCTGGTTGGTTTATATGTACAACCACCTCTGTGACCATATTTAATGCTGTTTCGCTGACTTAATATTTAAACGCATGTTTTCTTTGACATTAAGGTTAGCCAGAATCCTGTTATTCATATATTTTCTTTGTGCTAACGGTAAGATATTTCTTTACAAATTCAGTTATTTCTGGACTCCAGATATGGTACGGATGGAGCCATGTGTCCACCACCTTCTTCATAGCTGCCAAGAGTATTAATAAGCAATAGAGGAAGGATAATCCCTAGAAGAATTGCTATTTCATGTCTATTTTTATGTTGGCGTACTTACTTCCTTTTCCTGTACTCTCCACAGTTTCTTAAATTATGTGTGCTCGAATGTGTGCTGATATGTGGTATTTTAGCTACCACGGAGAAGTGATGTTTCTGCTTTGAGTCATTAAAGATGTCATTAGCCCAAGCCTGTTTTGTTATATTCATTGCCACTAAGTTATTGCGATTTGACCCTTCTGTTATCTATTGCTATGTCATCGGGTTCTTCTTTCGTGATGAACGTGCCCTCGACTTTTTTTTAGATAAAGACAAGTTATAAGATGACGTTTTAGAGGTTTGTAGGAAGGCACTGCATAATCTTGCATTATTTTCTGTTTTTGGACTTCCTTTGACATATTATTTCGGGGTGGGAACTTTTAAAATGAGGTCTACGTAGCAAGTCTATACGGTAGTAACGGAAAAGTGAGGAAACTAGCATTAGACTGGCACATTGAGAGCTGCAGTCAACCAATCAAAGGATTTAATGAGCAGTGGTGGTGCAAGTCTGTCCCCCATATGTCAATGAGTGGTTTGTAAAGCATGATGATATGGGTTTTGCGATGTGCTGCCAAGCGTAGGCAATCCTTTAGTTATATTCAATAAATTGTAATGGAAATGGGTTCATTTCGATAAGTAACTCTTATTTTAAGGTAATTGTTTATTATTGATTATCGCTGCACTCATACGCTGTCTTCAGCCCATTGTATCTACGATATGATGGAAGTGCACATTTTCAAAACTCACAATTCTTACAGCATTATTTCAATGCAGTGTAAAAGTTTCCACACCTCGATAATTTTTCATGTTGCCGGGAAATCCTTTATGCTAACCCCGGATACAATATCTATAAATGGGACTTATCCGGCAATATAAGTAATAACAGCTTTTTGTTATTGTGCAGACCGGGCAGCGCCCATTTCGGATCTTTATCCTTCACCAATATGTTATTACCATTGGCCGAGTTTATGCAAAACGGTCAATTTCTTTATTTTAAAATTTCTTTCATATATCTGTGGGTGTTTTATAAGCCATTGAAATGGGATGACGTGGAGAAAATTCGCTGAAATCGTAGCCCTTACTCCGTACGCCTGTAAGCGGTAGTGGACTATCCGTCAGATAATTGCCAATCGCGGCCCAGTTTATGCAAAATTGTCATTTTTTATTTTCAAACTTCTTTCATATATCTATAGATGTTTTATAAGCCATTACAATGGGATGACATGGAGAAAATTCGCCAATATCGTAGCCCTTACTCCGTACGCCTATAGGCAGTAACGTAGTGGGCGTGCCCCGTTAGATAATTGCCATTCGCGGCCGAGTTTATGCAAAATTGTCATTTTTTTATTTTCAAACTTCTTTCATATATCTGAAGATGTTTTATAAGCCATTACAATGGGATGACATGGAGAAAATTCGCCAATATCGTAGCCCTTACTCCGTACGCCTATAGGCAGTAACGTAGTGGGCGTGCCCCGTCAGATAATTATTGCCAATCGCGGCCGAGTTTATGCAAAATTGTCATTTTTTTATTTTCAAACTTCTTTCATATATCTGAAGATGTTTTATAAGCCATTACAATGGGATGAAATGGAGAAAATTCGCTAATATTGCCCATCTTACTCCGTACGCCCGTAAGCGGCCATGTAAAATCCGTGGCCCGTCTCCTAATAGAGGGCCTCTAATTTTGACCGATTCGCAGCGCCGAACGGTCTCCGCAAATTTCGTTACGTTCCGATGCGTTCGCGTTCGTTGAGAAGAATAGGCGAAAGGACGCCATTGAGGAAGGGGTCGGAGGGGAGGGATTGATGCGGGGGGAGGGGGAGAAGGTGGATAAAAATAGAGAACATCTCGCCGAAGAGGAGCGAGCGAAAAAAAACATTTGAAAAAGAAAATCCATTCCGTTGCACGTCAGCGGTTAAGCATCCTCGACGGGTTATCGACGCCGACCATCCTCAGTTCTTCTTTTTACTCGTGTCACCGTCCGTTTCATTTTACTGGCCTGCTAAATGCCCCCGCGTGCCTACGTTTCCGTCCTTACGTTGCAACCCATAGCGCCGAATCGATGGCTCCATTGTTTTGTGACCCAACCCTTTGACCGCCTCTAAGGTGGTAGGACACAAATCTATGGATAGCAGTGCCCCGTTCACGCTACTAACACACCGACCGTGGTTCGTACCGTGCGTCGTACGCGTTAACCACCGAGTGAACGCGGGTTGGTCACCGATGGAGTAGAAGTTCTTAACGCTGCCACTTAACGGTGGTCAGCGCTGGTGTCGCGAGCGGAAACCGGAAATGATGAAGGTTGATAATCAAAAAAGTCAATCCAAATAGTGAAACAGATAGTGCTACCTTGATGAATGAGCAAAGAGGAGTGTCGTTTGCTTTTTAAACCATTTCGGAAGCCTCAAAACGCCACAGGGATGTGGGAATCCTTAATTTGTTCGCTTGCTCTGTACCTACTTGTTCGTCGTGATTCCTGGTGAGGGCAGCAGTGAGTTACGTTATTAGTGTGAATACGCGTAAAGATGTTACGTTGGCTTACGATAGTAGTTTGAACCGGTTATAAGCATTTCATTGGATACACATACATTGGGCCGATAATAGGGTCCATTGAAGTATGACGCTAGGCTACTTCTTAAGTCCCCTCCGCACTCCCCTATGTAAGACAATGTAAGATTTCATGAACCCCCTCCCCTCCCAATATTAAGTAAGCTGCCACAAATTCTTGAAAGTATGCACACAGATAAAATTATATGGGCGATTCCAATGCCCAAGTGCACAATTAGTAACCTTACACCTTTTATAATTTTTTTACATAATCATAGGCCATTGAGAGAAGCTCGTGCATATATGTAAATTTATAGCCGGATATCGACAGTGTTTTTTGTGATTTCACAATTCACAGCATGCGCGACTCGTCAAACACGCTATGTTTAAAAATGAGATATCTACAAACCAATGATCGCAAAGAACTGATCATAAGATATGTTTTTGGTTTAGAATAAATTTGGGCGTACTGCCGCGGCGGTAATCCTACGAAGTAAGAAGTTTTCGTCCGGTAATAATTAAAAAAAGTGCTAAGGTAGGATCTGCTATCGTAGCTGCGATCATACGATCTTAGTAGTAACTAAAATCTTACGTAAGAAAACATAACACCTTAACCCCCTACGTAAGACAACCTAAGAAAAAAGCAACCCCTCCGCCCAAAAATATCCTATGTAATATTTCGTTGTCCCCTACGCGTTGAATCAACAATTAAAATATAATACTTCATACTTTTCTACAGCTTTAGACATTCACAATTAAAATAAAATGTTTTGTATTTCTCTAGTCTAAAACTGTAGAAAAGAATAAAGTATTTTACAACAACGCGAAGGAAAGAACCAGGGTTCAACCATTGGACCACAAAATTCTACCTTTTAACGCTATTTATTTTGAAAACCAAACTTTAAACTACGGGGTGTTAAATGCAAGAATAGGTGAAAAATCTGGAAAAATAGTGTTTTTTACCTAATAGTGTAAATATTAATCAATATATATATCTAATGATAATATATTTCAGCTAAATTATACTCTTAAAATAAATATATAAGTAATTTTTTTACTATGAGTTAAATAAATTTATTTATTTTGACTGTGTACCACAAAGCAGAACCACAAGCAGTTGATATTATGTTCCTAAAAGCCTCACATAACTATTAAGTACAGCGCTGAAGCAATTTAATTTAATGATTATACGCAACACTTGGATATATCAGCGTAAGAAACAGCTATAATCGAATTTATTTATATTTAATTTAATTTATCCGTATACATTTCTCCTTTGAATACGAATTAAACATTAATTATGCAAATCTGATTACCCAACGAGGTTTCGATCATTACGGCTTCGACTATTATTTTATTATGGTCGTTCAAATTTACGCAATCAATAATACATGCATGTATGTTTTTACGCCAATCTCTTTTGGCACGACAGAAATCAGAAAAATATAGTAGCTGATAAGAGAACTAGACAAATATCTCTATTTTATAAGTGTATTCTCCTAGATTTATCATTACTATACATTAATTCAAGTCATATCCATGTAGTACTTCATTAACACATTATGGTTATTTACCTCAACAATCCTTCGTCCTTTAATATTAACCACACCAACAAAACATAGATGTCCATTACCTGATAACTCATTCCATCTAAAGAAGAGAATTCATTCACGGCCATTAATTCCTAAGCCAATATTTTCTTTTTTGATTTCACACACTCTAGTTGTCCCAACGTCCACATTTAGTCTAGGATTTTGCTTTTCCTAGCATTAAATCCGAGTTTTACTCCCGAGAGGAAAGTTGGGGAGAAAAAAAGTTTCGAGGAGTGTAAAAATAATGTTTCCAGGGTCTTTGACTTCATTTCAAAATAAACTACATAGTCTAAAAGGATGCTTTTATTTAACCTAATGCGTGAGGTTGTTAAACAAATTGTTTAATATTTTATACTATGCCCGATTCTCATTGCACAACTTTCTGTGGCAAACTTGCATATATTTTTTTAAATTTAGTACAAGTATTTCACAGAAATGGAACCAGCTACATTCCACTGAACGCTTTAGAAAGCTACGTTTTTCGGAAAGTGTTTATCGTGAACGATAAAATTTAGCTGAAATTCGCCGTTTTTCGATTTCATAATGAATTATTTTTCGATCGATTTCTGAATAATCTTTTAGGAAAATTTAACCAGTAGCAAAATGAGCCAACTAAGATTCAATAACACAAGCTTGGAAACAAGAAAGCTCTTCATTAAAGCCCATATTCGGAAAGCATATGCCCTTATATGGAATTGAAACTTGATCGATGAATGCAGTAGAATAAAGAAGATTGAAATGAATGTAAATGTGGTATCATATCACAAAATGATAAAGATGAAATAGATTGAGAGAATCACCAATGAAGAACTCCTATGAAAAGTTCGAGCGAAAAAATGCTCGATAAAAACCCTGTGAAGTAAAAGAGACAAACTATTAGTGCACGCTTTGAGACAAAAGAGCTAATTGAAAACGGTACTGGGAGGAAAAATGAATTGAAAGAATTATCGAGGAAGACTAAAGAGATGGAACTTTCGAAAGAAGAAGATGGAATATTTGAAGCAAATTACGAGAGATGTCTAAATGTAGAATTAATAGAGAGAGGAGTGGAGAGCTGCAGCAAACTAATTTTCGGACCGATTACTGAGAGGATAAGGAAAAGTGTGTTGAAATTCTTGTGCACTTCAAAGACGTTTATTGGAAACAAAAGAACCTGAGGTCCTTTTTGTAGATTCAGTCGATAAGAAACTGCAATTAAAAAATCGTTATATCCTCATCGATAAATATCGAGTCATCTTCACTATGTTCTTGCATTTCTACGAAGATGTACATTAAGACCTCAAAATGTGCTAGCAATTACTAATCTTTAAAATTGATGCCGAAAATAACCCATTTTTTATTTAGCCTCCACCTGCGTTCTTTATTCGCCTCAGACCATCACCCGTTAATACGGGCCGTTTAGGTAATAACTTTTGACTAATAGCCAAGATCAAAATCTCAACGATGATCTGCCTTCCATAATCTTTACGCTACGTTTATTAACGCGTAACAGTGGGAAATGAAAAAAATATACCCATTTCCTCCTTTGGGGTGAGTATGACCAATAGGGGAGACGAGCGGAGGCTTTCGCGGCGTGGACAATTCCGGTCCAAGGTTTTTAGCTGTGAGTACTTTATTATAAAAATATACTATCATTTGCAACCCTAAATTCCTAATGCATAAAAACTTACAAATTTTAAACTTGAAACAAATAAAACATTCATGAAATTAAAAACTTTGAACCAAAATTAGTTTTTCGTAATTAAAGACCCCAGGCCGAGTGACATTTTATGGAGAGGGCTCGAAAGGTTGTATACTCCCAGAGTTTCTAAGTTCCATTAATTTATCATTAATACAGTGAAAATACTCAGCCACATTTCATTTACAAAAGAATAAAATATAAACTAATTCTCATTGGAGCAGTCTTTGTACGTTTTCCTCAGCTCCCCTTCGATAGGGATCATCGAACTCTCTCGGGATTTCTTTCCCGTTAACAGTTAATCCCTTGCAATGCAAGCTCGCTCATTCCCACGGCTCGAAAAAATAAAATTTAGACATTCGTGGGGAGGGACGAAAGCCTGGACGGGCCTCGTTTATATCCTCGGGTCCATTCCAGCAGATATGGCAGGACTGACTGACTGCCAGGCCTGACTACCCAATTTATCTCTCCCTCCTTCCATTCCGAACTATCATTTCAATCCCATAATGCCACACTCATAATTTATTCCCATACAGCGAGAGTGCATCCGGCCACTATCATAATTTCCCCGGATCGGTGATCTAATTTGTGAATTATTATGATTAGATATTTAATAATTCTTGAAGATTCTTGGTTAAGTCAAGTGAAATCAAACATGGAGGAATTTGAGCTAAACAGATACCTATTTTATCCGGAAAATGGTTTTAGCTCGGCAGGGTCTTTATGGTATTGCTAGTGTAGTCTACTGGATAAGGTAGGTTTACAAAAAAGAGAGTAAAAACCTTCTCATCTGATCCTTGTAAAAATCCTCTGATTTTTACAAGCGCAGACTTATCTTCTATCTCACTACACACTTTTTCTCTTAATCTCAGCGCACTTCCTATCATCTTTATATTTTATTCATTATTTATTTATCGGAATAAATCCTAACCATCTTCAACCCATCTGTAAAGCCTATTATCTTTCGCGCCCTTCCCCGCTTACCTCCTCCAACATTTCCCCGTCTATCACGGCCTTCAGCATCCCTTTGCCCCTTACTATCTCTTCCAATTACCTACTCTTCCTTCTCCTAATGTCCTCCAGAAGTTTCCTCCCCTCACCCACCATGCACCTCATTTGTTTCCCTTTCCGTCCACCACACTTTCTCCATTCAACCCAAATCTCCAACGCCTGCAGCCCATTGTCATTCTTTCTCTGAGTCCGTGTTTCCGTCCCATAAAACGCTGCGCTCCATATTAAACCCTTCGCAAATCTCTTCTTCAACTCTTTACTCAACTAGAGAAGGGCTTCTCCTACGTCTTGTTTTGAATTGCATGTAATTTTTTATCAGATAAAAAGAGGCAATTAATTCGGTAAACTCATCGAAAACATTATTCGCGAATGTTTTTTTTAGAGACCGTCCATTACAACTCTCGAGAGACAAAAACACAAGGGATTCCACATCACTTTAGCGTGCTCAAACCCTTCCCACGAAATCATCCTCCATTTTCCTCACTAATGTCTCCCTACAGAACCAACTAACAGCCCCTGTCCCTCCATTCTCTCGACCATCTCCTGGAGACGGACTCTCTCCTAGCTACTCCCTTTAAGGTGGTAGGAGCGATCTTTAGTCTATATACTTACGAGGGCTGACATAGAAAGACAGAGACATATTGATATGCCAAATTAATGTAATTGTTACACTCAAAAAGAGTGGTATCTCACGTATACTATCGGTAGGTGGCAGCAACGGATGTGTATTTATTTAGCAGTGCTGTTCATTTGTTTGAATGTTGTTTGTGTCTGACTCGACAAGAAAGGAGGTGACACAATACGAGCAGAACCTACACAGCAAAAAATTCTATTTCCGTTTGAAGCATACAGCCGTAAAAACTGATGAAAAGCTTACTCAAGCATATGATGAACATAATTCTGCCTCGTTTTACTGCCTTCAAATGGTTTATAGCGTTCAAAAAAGGTAAATTTTCGACAGCTAAGCAAGACTTCCAAAATTAGAATAATAGTAGTCAATATGAATGCCGCTGATGCGATGTTCCATGGCAATAGACAACAGTACGGTACTTCAGTAAAGCCCTGAGAATTATAACCGGTAGAGCACTCGTAATTCTACACGATCAACTGCGTATAACGTAATGGTTTGTGCTCGAGGGATGTCACGTCTGTCGACTCCAGAGAAGAATGCTGTTCGAATGGACACTTGTCGTGAGGTGCTGCATCTGTTTTCTGATAGTGGAGATCCTTTCCTTTAATCAGTTATCATACAGTGATATGTGTATCACACAGTAGTGATGCAGCCAAGTGGTGATACCCTATGCTTTAAACGAAACTGAATTATACTGCTGTGTACTGCTCGTCTCTTATCACATCCGCTCTTGTTAGGCTGAAACCAAACAACGATCAAACAAATTAGCAGCACTTTCAAATTAATACAAATACTGCCACCTAATGCTAATATGTCAGGTCATGTATTTAGGTCACTCTTTTTTTAATATGGTAATTGGTACAATATAGCATACATAAACGGAAACTTGAAGAAAATATCAGTATCAGTCTTTCTTGATCAGCTCTCGTACATATTAGCGTGAAACTTTGTGTAGATGTAGAAAATGTAAAAACAAAAAACTGAAACGTATGAGCTATCGGTGTCTTCAAAGGAATGTCGAATGTCTATAGAGAGCTATCATCGTGACATGAGTGCTACAAAGAGTAAAAAATAACTACAGAATAAATAAATAATAAAGGCAATATGGTACAGTATAATTATTGTATTTTTCCATAACTGCATTTATGGTGAGTTCCACCGCATAAACAGATGTACTACACAACACGGAAACGTAAGAATCAAGTATACCCTATTTACAACACGAGTTTAAAATTTGTTCACAACGTGTACCAATCATTGCATATTCAATAAGGATATGTCTACCGATGAAATTATTTTGCCTTTATTCACCTTCCGTCAAGAAAAAAGCGACGAGCATAGTTTTTGAAGAGGTGCTTCGTTATGAACTGATGAAATTATTTTATGTCCTTCATATTTCCTTTACGTGAGCAAGAAAGAAACAAGAAAATTATGCGTTGACGAAAAAACTTTTGGGTTTGAAGTTTTTTTATTGTTCCCTATAAATCGGAAATACCCCTTTCAGTTTAAATTAGGTCTGAATGAAAAATGTACCCGTTTCCTCTATTTTTAAAACTTATTCCAAGCATTTACTATTCGCCATAAATCATTGACCGCAAAGCAATAAATTTATAAACTTTGTGCCAAAAGAACTTGCTGAGAATATAGTGGATGCACGGAACAGTGTATCTATTTTGTTTATTAAATATTCACTAAACCCTGTCCGTCAGTCACACCTGTTTGAAAGACGTTCGGGTGACATGCGAAGTTGAAATATGGCAGGAATACTGGTCATGGCCTAAAGCCGATCGAAAAAAATAGTAAAAACTCCGAAAAACAATATAAAGGGGTTGTTTTTACACCATATTGTTAGCTTTTAACCCCTTTAAAAGCGTTGAACTCGGCGCAGAGGTTTTTTTTTGCTTTTTCGTAATAATTTCCCACAAGATATGACATAGAGACTTTCACTGCCGGATGGTTAAAAGAATGCGGTTTTTATTTCTTGCAGGCAGGCAGAAATTTGGCTCTGGAGGGGTCCAGAATATTTTTTATAGGTGAAGTACCGGGGGTCTGAGCCCAGCCTGATGGGAGTTCAGGGCCTCCGCTGGAAAATGTTTGATACATTATAATAAAAAAATTGCATTTGATAGCTTTTTAAAATATTTGAAGCTATTGAGTTTGTTAATTTTTGATATATATTAATGTTGGTATCCTTAATAAAGTTGCTTCAGGGGGGGGGTGTGTGGTCTGGTTCCGTTCGTCACCCCATAAATACACCAATGTACCCAGATAAGGGGTATCTTTCACCCCGTCTCCTCCATTGGTGGTCTATGGATGTTATATGGTATCCGAAATGGTAAATGCATTTCGAACTTATTATAGGGATTCTTTTTTTTTCCTAAGAAAGAGTCAACTTTTCTTCTTCCCGTCGAATTTCAACGAACTCTGCCAGTAATTACACAAAGCAGCAAATGAAGCCAGCAAGTTGGCCTTCCGGCACTACTCTTGGACGCGGGGTTATGACTACCGGACGAGTTGAAGCCCCTCCTAAGGAGCTGAATTGCCCCAATTATGCATGGACATGGCGAGCGGCGAGAGGGCCCAAGGAATTGAAAAAAGAGGCCGTATGTACCTCTATATAGTGCGATTGATACGGAATAGAAGATCGGGGAAGAGAGTGCATTTAAGTGGGCGAGGTGAAGGGGTGGGGAAGCGGTGGAGGATGACCACGAGGGAATTTGAGAGAGGCGTCGTAAAAAGAAAATGAAAACCTTGGAACGTTTCATTTTTAGAATTCCAATTTCGTGCCGATAACCTCTTTCCTCCCCATCACTCTCTCTCTCTCTTCATCTCCTTGAAGTTTCTACTCTTCCCTTCATTGGGTTCCTTCAATGAGAAAGAATCAATCAGCCCCATCATGAGGAATAACATTCTGACCCAGAGGTTGATTCTGCAACTTTATGGCGTCAGTCGCCTGCGCATAGTATGACCTTAAGATGGTTGGAGTGTCTTTTTCATCTACAGATTTGCGTGAAACTTTGCATACGTGTTCTCATTAGTGATATCTATAGATAAAAGTGAAAAAAATGCATCATACTGATTTTTTTTATTTGGCAATTCAATACTATCATAACACGCAGCCTTATGGAACATAACATATATTTCGTAATAATTCGATTGAATGCGAACAGATTTTCTTCTAAACGCAAAATAATATATTAACATATTATTATTCACAAGGTTGATAGCAAATATAAAGGTGTCATTCAGAGTCAAACATTCGAAAAAAACATGTTTCAATATAATTTCGTCTATATTTCGAATACAGCTCCGAATAATCTAGTCATCACATGCTTTAAGGAAAAATTTTAAAATTAAAATGTCATATCATTTCCATTACTACTTGAATGATGATTTCCAACTCACAAGCCGATGCACTGTGAAATCTGTTCCAAGAATATTTTTCAACTTACTTAAAAAATTAATAAAATATGCACTCAGATGACTCACGATTACCACTCCAGCCACCTTGAAAGTTGTGGGAAAAATTTGTGTAAAAGGGGTCCACTAAGGAGCGGAGGGGACTGAATAGCACAAGGAAGGCAAAGCTGCCAACATAACTAGATTTAATTTGGGAAGGCGAGAAAATGTAAGCAACACGTTCACGATAATGCTAGCTTGATCAAAATACGGCGATATTGTTCACAACTAATTGCAGGAGCCCATCTAAACAATAAGATTAAGATTGATTCTTAGGTTTTTCTGATTCTTAGGCGGCGTTGATTGGTTGGTCTCTCCATTGTTTCTGGGTTGTCACCGCGTTCGAACTTTGTTGATGACGACAGTTTCTCTTGCATTCCAGCCAGCGTCCTCAGGTCGAGTTCAGCTCAACTCTTCAGCTCAACTCGACCTGAGGACGAGGTTATCAACAAATTCTAACGAGGTGACAACCCAGAAACAATGGAGATACCTATAATATTAAGAACTGAATAAAAGATAGAGCTTTTTGAAGTAGGCAGTGAAGGTTTACGACTTTGGGAACTCTGTTAGTCAAACGCAGAGACTAGGTACCTTACTTCACAATACAGAACCAGTTCATAGGCAATGAACTCTTCCACTGAAAAGGTCCTTTTGCGCGAATGCTACTATTTTTCACTACCATTATACTCACTTCTCTATTCGGGATTTCCACTGCAGAAATCATGGAGACAACGCGTTTATTTATAACCATGTTTCATACTTCCAGTGATTTTTGTTAGATGTCCTCCTGAAGTCTATAAATCAAATGGAAACCTTTAAAAGCCCTAATTCTAATGAAAATTTAAGATTGAGCACAAATGTACAATACTAGCTATGCGTTTCCAACGAAAACGTGGAGCTTCCAAAATATATGCTATGACATTGAACTCGAAGCCAATAGTGGGAAGGCATTACTTTCATTAACAAAACGTGAATTTATTGTTTTCAATTTAAATAGGAAAATAATTCACTAAATTTTACCGTTTCGGACGTAAGTATTAATCCAGATAGTAAATTGCAATGTATAAAGTGATACACGTAAGGTGTGGTTAAACGAGGTCTGTTTAAAAAGTATTTAAATATTTAATAAAATAAACTTTTACAAACCACATCTAAAATAATTTTTTTTCATCGTCAGGTGATAGTTAAAAAGATGATTTTTCATGTGGTTTGTAAAAGTTCATTTTATTAAATATTTAATATGGAATACCAAAAAGTTACGAGAGAAAGTCTTTTATGTTTAAAAAGTTCCAGGATTGATTTTTATAAATAAAATAACACTACAACTTATCAAAATTTATCACCTTCAAATTAATATCACTGCTCAGCCTCACACTTCTCCTAACGGGGCTTCTACAGCAGGAGAGGACCACGCGTTTCTTCGAAACTATGTTTCATACCTTCAGCTATTTTTGTTACATTTCCTCGATTGTGACAAATCTTCATCCCTTGATGGCGTACTTGCTTCTAGGAAACTGAAAAAATTCGGCAGGGGAAAAATCAGGTGAATATGGGGGCTGAAGAAGGTCTGCCATCTCAATTTTAATGCAAAACTCGCAGAGTAACAACAAGCTTCGTACAATCCTTCCGTAACTAAATTGAACAAAGTATGTGGAGACAACTGGCTGAGAGTATAGCGTTGAGATAAAAGTATTTTAGCAAACGTGAACGGATCGAAGTAGTTCGCAAAACGCGAGCGGAATTTAACTAGGAATTCAGTTGAACAAACGCCGCTCCGCAATCATCTCACGGCGCAGCACGATAGAAATCGCTCGGGTGACCATTGAATACCGCTAATAGAGTTTCCCTCCCATTCCCACCTCACCACCGGACGCTTAACTGCCGGCCGTTTTCATATACGCGGCACCATTGAGTGCCCCCTGAAGTGCCCCTAAAGTCGTCTCAAAACAATCCGACCCCGTTTTTGCACTCCGCTCTTCACAGAGTCCATTAACACGCGCCCATAAAGCACCAAAACCTCCCACTGGTGCATGCACCGCCATTGGATGCACCCACCCACTCGGATCGCTGAGAGCGGGAAAATGAGGGGTGCGAAGTGAAGGATTCCATCTCCGTATTCGATTCAGGCCAATAAGTCCGCCCCATCCAGGGGCGCGATCACGGTATGGTGTGGGGAAGAGATTTTCTACTTTTGCTCCGGTTAGGTCACATCTAGGATACGCCGCGAGCATTTGGGACCCAGCGAGGAAATATTTAATTTGCGACGTAAATTAAATGAAAAGGAAAGCCGCTTTATTCGTTAAAAACTGCTGTGAGTGAACAGAAAGTGTTATACAGATGATGAAAGGATTTGATCGGGAGCCGCTAGAGACTTGAAGGCTGTTCAAATGGCGTAGATTACTCGAACAATTCAGATCAGGCACTTTTCAATTCAACATGGAGGATATTATGTTGACCCCGCGCTATGTCTCTAGAACTGATAGAAGTGACATTATCGATAAGTGATAGATAGAGAGATACCTACACTACCGAACTGGCAGGTACAAACATTCCTTTTTTCCCCGCACCATGAGAAATTTTAACCAAAACGTCGTGGCACTAACAAAAGACGCATAGTCACATACAATTCACCTCTGGCCTCTCCCCCTCCTTTTCCTTACTCCCTCCCCTTTAATGGCTGGTGTCCTTACACTACCTGCCACATGCCTCTGCAGCGGCTCGCAGGGTAATATGTTGATGTAGGTAGCGCGTGCACTCGCGCTATCGTTATTTTTCAAATCCTCTCATGAGAGCGAAAGCGCGATCGTCATAATTCAAATTGTGTCAGGTGCTTTAATGTTATAGTTTGAAATGAGGGAGTACGTACTTAGGGCAGTAACTATGGGCATTGCCCTTATGAAATGGTTTGCGTTTTGGATAGCGATAACGACAACGTGAAAGTAGTAACCGTGATCCCACCCCTGATAAACAGATAGCTTTTAATCTGTCGCGGATGCAACGAAAAATATTTTACTTGCTTTGACGAAGGCTACCAGATGTCTGGGATCAATGGGCAAAGTAAGATGGCGTCTATGCGCACTATAGTGCAACTTTTTCTTCAGCCAATTATGTTTCATTGGACATAGAATTCGCTTGTAAGATACCGAAAAGGAGAATGTAAAACTGCTATATGCTATACGTCATCTATATGTATTTATACACAAAACGAAAGTCGATTACCCTTTTTTTGGCAGCTGAAGTAAGATGGCGTCTTGGCTCTTGATGGCGGACTCGTTTTCGGAATATGTTCCATTCAACATGGCTGTTGCGCGTTTCACCTAATAAATTACCAAAAAAGATTAAATTCTTGGTAAATATTTTTTGTTTGAAATTTGCAAAGTCAGTAACTAGGTGTCGAGAAAATTCGAATAATATACAATCTTTTTGATGTGCATGAACACTGATCCACTCAATTTGGTTAATTCCAGATTAAGAATGGTGACTGAAATTCTGGCCTTCCATTTGGAGGGTCTGGGTTCGAGTACCGGCGGTGGCTAAATTTATCAATGATGCACTGATCCCTGATTTGGTGCTGGGAGGAGTGTTCAAGTGCAGTACTCTGTCTATTGGATGAAATGTTAATCCGTGGTACCCTGGTCGTCTTTCGTTGAGAACAAGTTCCATCCGATGGCAGGCTTCTCTGCTCTCATCTACTCATCCTTTAACTCCTACCATAATATTTACCTACCATTTATCCCCGGTCTTAAGCGTCAATTCGTGCAGACCTTACGAGAATTATACAAAGAAAACCGTGCATTTTGAACTGTGTCACTCCTTTTCTGATTTATCGTGACCTTTCTGTCTGGAATAATATCAGACTTATGTTTCAGCCGGTAGCTAAATGAATAAATGTCCTTCCCATTCCTAAATTAAAATTAAACCTCATTTTTGAGCATTGTTCTTTATTTAGAAGGGGAATGGGGAAAATAGGTATCAAAAAGTGGGAAATGAAGATGGACCGTTGTTCATAGCGAAGAAGGGCACTAAATTCAATTTTTAATTCAGTAGCTTTCGTATGAGATTTTACATTAAAAAATTTAATTTCCAAGCATATTTTGAAAAACCTGCCAAAAGTTAGGTAATTTTGTGATGATTGGAGATGAAATAGCATCTCGGGAAAGTAGGTCATGTTCAAAAATGTATATATATATATATATATATATATATATATATATATATATATATATATATCTCATGATCAAATTCATCAAGCGAAAAAATTAATTTTCTGTGTTGTCTGGCATAACATCAAACAAGATCTATCCCGAGATTGAAGAGTCTTCGAAAAAATTGAACTATCATCTGCGATTTGAAAATATATCAGTGTTCTAGACGATAAAAATCATAAAATGATGAACTACAAACGTAGTAATCATACGTAATGTAGCGGTTGTAGCAACCCTACAACAACAACCGCTATGGGATCCATCGTGACCGATTAATAAATATTGATTGATATGGTGAAACTGACGAAGCCTTGCTCCATAAATTGTGTACAAGCTTTAATAGAAAGCAGGAACATATTAAATACGAATTGTACACAAGTTAACATACCATCGCTGATGCGAAAAACTTATACAAATCTACTACAACGAGAACGCGCGTGAAGAAAAATACAGTCGATAAATCCTCGATCACTTCCATGATAAAGTTTCCGTAAAACATAATCTGTAAATAGCATAGAAAATAATAGAAAATAGAAATTATGTGTTTAAGACCATTAGCTTATTTTTCATTGTCAAGTTCAAAATTAGGTCATGAATAATTAAAATTTGACGGGTGGGTCGAAGAGGATATGTTCTCATTTCGAAAAATAACTGCAAATCAGGTACATTTAGTGATGCCCATCGTAACGTTAAATCCATATGCCCTATCTGCTGCATTCTTCTTGAAGATCTTTTCCCGGCCAATATTCGTCAATCAGGAGCAAATATTGACTGTAGATTACATAGCAGTTCCTTCTTCCAGACAGTGTCTCTTATAGCCCGAGGCAAGATTCAACATCGAATATTTTTTACTAGATAACCACAATGGATTTATCAGGCCACTAAGGAAATTACGAACTTGCACATTTATTGATAAGATACAAATACAATATTATAAAACTTTGAATGACAATAACACTTCGCAAGAAAATAAGCCTTTCTTTATTTGGTTTGTTTTATAATGCAGATTTTTTTTACAAAATTCAAAATGATAAGTAGTCCTGTTCTACGCAGTCTATGTCCTGATAGTAATTACATAGTAATTGAGCCGACTGTACTTTATTGTATACTTTGGCGATTGATTATTCATTTGTTAACAGATTCCTACATGAGAAAAATAAATCCCCTACTGTAATATTATAATAAAATAAAATAAATACTTTGGATAGTAATAGCGCTTATCATATTTTATTGGAAAAAATTAAATGACTAAATTTAATCCACAGTGAATGAACTTTAAAATTATAAAGAGAAAAATACCATATAATACACGGAATGATTATCATGCAAACCATTTAAAAACTATTTGCACGCATACACATAATTTTAAGGTTTTGAAGGTTTTAAATATCTCATAAGACAAAATTTCAACAATGGAAACTGTCTCATCAAAACGAATATCAAAGCTAATTATTCCCATTCATGCTCAAAGCCTCGTCTTACTGAGCCAAAAAAATGCAGTCAAATATTTAAAAAAGTGTTTTAACGTTTTTGACGTCGTTTAAAAGTAACGCGTACATAATACAACGAACAACATATCAAAAGGAAGGCTATTTTAGGCCATAGGTTCTCTTGCGATAAAATAATCCATCACTCGTTAGTTTTCCTTTAATCCTCTCCAAATATGTAACCGTGTTTGGAAATATATAGCGATGAGGTAGCTCAGAATTTTAATGATTTCGGCTCAAGCCTCTGGAATAACTTAAACATGATAGGACTATCGTGAACTTAACGAACACGGATTCCAAGATCGTCTCTTCCTCCAGGCGCTATCCGGCCGGCACTTGTCTTTTTTCCCCGCCACGACGCCGGAGAGCGTCCGTCAAGTCTCCCGCGAGTCGACTTTCTTGTTTTTTTTCGGAGTGAAAGGCGTAGAGAGACGCGAATATCCGCAGCGGTAGATGGAGAGTGAAAGCGGGAATAAAAATAAAACAAATGACGAACGCGCAATAAAACGTGAAAATAAAAACAAAACAACTCCGAAACAGCAGTTCACTCGTCGCAGTTCCCTTGTCACCGCTCTCGTTCCGATTTGTGTGACATTGCGCCTTCCTGAAATATGCATACAATTTTATTTTTAAAGAGCATCAATGGATACGCGTTTTTGTATATATAAGGTCGAACGACGGCTAGTGTCCTTACACTCCCTGCCACATGCCTATGGGGTGGATCGCAGGTTAGTATGTAGATGTAGATCTGAATGGCGTATTTGTGGAAAAACGTCCTGCATCAAACCATAAACATATCCATAAATTTTACAGATGCCAGAACCTGCAATGATTGCGTTATTTTTTATTATTAATTCATGAATGATCTGCCAATTTCAGATTCATTTATATCTACATTGAGTGTGTCTACTATACAGAAAATGACCAATCGTAACTATTAACTTCATTGTTAAGTCCGTTTAAAAATTGCTAAAGTGTAAATAATCCATGGATTTCATTGAGTAAATTAAGTAAAACAAAGTTATTCATCTTTTATGCGTAGTTTTGGACGATAAAAATGTTGACCCGGGCTCTATCACTGGTTTCATTGTAATTCTCCACTGTGTGATCCCTTATTTGCCACGAGAACAAGGGAAGTTTCCGAAAATAATAAATACGATAATACTAGAATTTATTTAAAAAAGCTTCATGCTTTACGGTCAAAACATACAAAATTTTCTTTACAGTATATCTTACACCAGATGAATATTATTATCATGAAAGGAGAAAATCATTTTGTGAGCGAATTTCGGAGGAAAGAAACTCGGGTATCTTCAAATAAACAGAGAAAATGGTAAGAATTGCAATTGAAAGCTCACGATTTGAAGGAAGCACTTTACTAAAAGATATCTTTGGAACTTGCACTTATATGCCTGTGAGGCCCAAAAAATAGCAGCAGCAGATCAAAAGAGATCGGGAGCAATGGGGATGTGGTGTAATCAAAGAATGATGATCAAATGGACGGAGGTAATCACGAATTAAGAAGTCATACGAAGAGTTGGAGAGAAGAGAAGTAAAATTGAGAAAAAATTAGAAGGAGAGAAAAACTTAGTGGACTAATTTTGCGACACAATAGTCTATTGGAAAGAATAACTGTAGGAGAAATGAAAGTGAATAGTTACAGAGGTAGAAAACATCAGGCGTCATGTTACGAAAAAAATAGTTACATGAAGGACGTCAAAGTGAAGGATTACGCTCGAACGATACGAGTAGGAGATGAGATTGGAGAGCTGCAGAAAGTCAATCTACGGATGAATAACTACTGATGGTGATCCCTTGAATACAAGAGAAAGTCAAGGTTTTTATGCTATGAGGAGTCTCCTTTTCTGACTGAATTATCGACCTTCTGAATAACTACCAGTAATCATTTCAAAACCACCTTCATATTACGCAGCAAGTGAAAAGTATCAAAGGAAAGAATCAAAGACAAAACACAATAAATGCATCTTTGTGATCATATGTGTGATTTTCAAGTGGGAGCTGATTGATTAAGTGGATACTTAAGTGCTGCTTTTAGAGAATTTCCGTCGGATTGAGGCATCAAACTTCGGATCCATTGGTGCCTATTGTTAAGACCATACGCCGGGTTTCTCACCACTCTTCGGCCATTCCCCAACATTCCTAACTAAATCCACTACTCAAATAGTGAAAACATTTCGTAATGTCCACTAATTTATCATAGAACAATTACGACTCTGAAAATTGTTACCGAAGATACGGCATGAGAACTAAAAGACGTACCGCTATTGGTGTCTAATTAAAAAGTAACCAGTACACAATCTATTTTCATTATTTGAAAATGCTGTTCCACCAAGTGACGCCATATACTGTTGAATTTTTCTAAAATGGAGCAGATTTCCTCATTCATCGATCGCCTCTCGTATTTACATGCTTAACTTTTGAGAAGGCAAATGTGCCGTTCGTGGCTGGAGCTGAAGTAGGAGCACAAGGAGCACACGGAAAAAAGAAACAAACTCGACCGCTTTCGTTGTTAAAGGACATCTTTTGGAAGGCCTAGTTCGCAGCTTCATTAAAGAATGCCGGCAGAGTTCCCCTCCTCAGGTTATCATTTAGTGCGGCAGGGCGGGAGAGCTCATGCAATATGCAGAGAGATATTCGAGCGCTCCATACAGTTCCCTCACCCCGTCCTCCCGGCCCGGCCCTGCCCCAGTGGCCGCAGAGAGGAGCCCGAGGCCACAATCCTGTTTGTGCGGCCCCTCGTATAAGCTCCCCCTCGATCGCCCACTGAGTGGGACCTTCTTTCGTCTCTGACCTCTTACTCTAATCTCACGTCGCTCGGTTCAATTCGAAGGACTGAAAAGAAAACATTTTGGCTCTTAGAATTAACTTACTTCAGCGTGCCAGACGAGAAATGAGCACGTGAAAATATTCGTGAGGGCTGTGGCACTCACGCTGTGGCAAGATCAGAAGCGTGGACCATTGAAAACTTCATCCTGTATCTGGTTGAAACTCTTTACAGTTTTCCACGGGGTCATGTTCTTCATTTCTTTCAAGGTTTCGAAATGTGACTCGCATAATATTTCCTCCTAAGCTTCGATGGGCGAGTAGAATATCGAAACATTGTAGGAAACGGGTAAACTGACCCTGTGGGAAAAGTGATATATTTTCTATTTTAAGATATGTCGGGAAAGCACAAAATCATACATCGGGACCTTCTTTATTCGCTCTAGTGTGCTGCTTACTTTGAAACATAATACGATACATTCTTTTCATTCGTT
Source organism: Pyrrhosoma nymphula (assembly GCA_963573305.1). NCBI lineage: Eukaryota > Metazoa > Arthropoda > Insecta > Odonata > Coenagrionidae > Pyrrhosoma > Pyrrhosoma nymphula. The sequence goes on along the minus strand of OY754330.1, from coordinate 62,489,552 downwards.
TCAGACCATGTGCACTAGGCAGAAACTTCTAAACAGATAGAGAACAGAGTTTATATACACTAAACTACCTAAGTATGTCGATAATCGTTTTCACGAGAGTTGCTTTTCAGTAACCGTGACTGTTGTGCACCCACAGATTGCTACCTACCGGCAGAGTACCAAACGTTCCGCCAGCGCGCATGGTTCTATTCAACGTCGTTCGTGTTCACTTAAGAGCTCTGATGCGTTCCGATTTGCGCTAACTTCAGAGCCTTGAATGGAAAGATCCTTTTGTCTAATAAGTGGAGAAGAGATATATTTGCTTTTAAATCAATTGCCAACATTGCAAAATATCTCCGAGATATAGTAATTCTAATTTCGTGTGAAATTAGCTGCTCGCTTTTCGCTTGCTCGTAACAGCTCCTTGAGAGGGCAGCAAAGAGCTACGATGATAACTCTATGAAGGTAGGGTAGCATATTATTTTGCGTTGACAGCTACAGTCATGTCGCACCTAGCATGATTTTTTTTATCTTTTTTTTTTAATGTAGTTTTATATATAAGCCAAAACTAAAACATTTGAACGCCTCAAGTTATACATTATTTACCGATTTAGGTTTGATTGATACAAAAAAACTTTAAAGCGCGGCTGATCATCTCTGGATTACCGCCTCAGGTTCCCACTGATGTTCAGCCACTTACCAAGAACACGGAACCCTTCACACTCTATCAGGAGGTGATTTGAGCTGAGAGGTATGTCACATTTCTCACACCGAGGACGGTTCCTATCTCTCTCCCGTAAAGAGATATGCATGCATCGAGGTGCAATATCCCATTCTCAGTCTCGTGGTGGCCACTCTCTCTCTCTTCGCCTGCTACAGACGGACAGAATAACTCATTAAGTAGAGTGAATGCATGTAGGTTGGTTCCGTCGGTACGCACTAGGGTTGAAATCCGGAGATTCTGGTAGAATTAACCTAATTTAAATTTCCCAGGAACTCCCGGAATTAATATCTTTAAATTTAATTTTGGTTATTTTGTGTTTTAACACTAGAACCCCAGAGGCAGTCATTTTGCCACCTTTAATTTTTTTGTTTAACCATTACCCTTTGAAGTATGATTTGAAAAGTATGTTAGTGAACTCTGGTGGTAAAAAACTTAACATGAGTGAAATTCAAAGAATATTTATGAATAAAATTCTGTTTTCTTCCTGAAAGCTGCGTGCATTCATGCATTTTAATTTTGCGAATGTATTCATATATTTGGTAAAACAGTAGGTATTCTATGAGTCCTCGACTGTTTTCTCATTTCCCATATGCAGTAAACGAGCTACTCTAGAATTACAACATAGCATTCAACTAAAAATTAGAAGAAAAAAATGGTACTAATTCGAATATCTGCATTCCTACAACGCTTAGGCAAAGGTAAAAGGAGTATCACTACGCCACAGAATGTAAAAATGAATACGTAGTCGTTATAATCGGTTAAAACACTCAATAATGTAGTATTTGAACGTTTCTTATGTTTTATTGGTACAAATAAAAGAAATGCTCCATGGTTATTCAAATTAACTGCTTCTGGGGTTGAAATTATGAAGTAAATTCTGGCGTTCTAGTGATAAATGGAAAGTGATCCCTATTCTCTTGAATGCGTTAAAGACGATTCCATCAACGTCAATAACATTAGAATGGGTATTATCAACCGCGGGACTTGTATTGAATATAACGAGAACAAGATAGAGCAATCGATCTAGTGACCATATTTGTTTTTAGATTGCGTAATATAAAAATTCGCAGTAAAATATGTTTAGTTAAATGTATTGATTTTATCTATTTCGAGGTAATTTTTTTCTATAAATTGTCTAAGCAATAATGACACTTGTTTTAGTCGCATGCTTTAGAGCTTTTCAGAATGACTTTTTAATTTGAGAAAATCTTCCGAGAAAAGCATTACACATTTATAGGTTAATTAAATTCATATTACATTAGTAGACGGAGCCCCTTGAATCTCAATGGAAAGAAAAAAAATTGAATAGGATTACATAAATCCTCCGAAAAATACTTGAAGATACTACATAGCAGTCATTAACTACCATTGGAGAGTTTGGGATGAAAAATAAGCTAACTAAAATGTCTCTACAGTTCTATTAGGTATATTGATAATTTAACCTGAGCCATAAGAGTGGGTTTACACTGGAAAGTTATCTTTTAAATTTTCTTATACAAGAGCTTGCGGGGAGATTTTACTTTGACGAAATATTTTCATAAGTTAGTTCAGGTGCAGCCAGATTGGTTACCATCTACCCTGGCAACAATATACTTCTGCCAGCGACTTGCCGACTCTCTAAAAAGCCCTCCGATTGGACTTCCAGAGCTCACGAGTAACCTCGAGTCACCTACGAGTAACGTCGAAAGTCGCTTGCTGCAAAGTAGCTTGCGCAATAAACTTGCCAATTCAAATCCACCATAAGTCTCTCGGGCATAAGTTCCCTTTTTATTGTATGTTCTACGGTTGCCATGTAAATAAAAATTTCTATTGGTGAAATAGTCCACGAGACGACGCTGCAGCCAAAAAATCAAATTTTCGACAACAAAAGCGAATAAAAAAACGAATGCAAGAAACAAAAACTTGATTATTCAGTCATCCCCCACCAAAAAGTTTAAGCCTATATCATGAGTACGTGTGATTGGAAAAAGAAAAAAATAAAAGAACATTTTGGACCGAATCCATTGTTTGAGAAATTTGGTTAGACGAGGGGCTTAAAAAGGGGGAAAAAGTTGGTTAAAAACATTGTGTCAGAATCCGTCAAGGGTTTGGAAGTCTATAGCGTTTAAAAAAGAAAATTTAAGAGTTACAGCTATAGATAGATTCCCGGGACTTCCAGATTTTTAATTTCCCAGGATCCTGGAAAAAGAAAAACTTCAATTCCGTAAACTTGGGATGAGCAAACGGCCGGGAAATGGGTAACCTCATTTAGATGAAAAAAGGCAGCAATTTTCCACCGGTCACAGGGAGTGAAAATCTGTGACCCTCATCTAGCAGATTCCGTTTCTCTCGAATCACCCACCGATTCCGTTTTCGAAGTGATCGTTTAACCTTTGTGTCTTGAACTCTTGCCCCTTAAAACGTGCTACACGCAACCTTTGCCACCGATCTCCCGTTGCGTGGATGCTATTCATACAGAATCATTGCTAACGCCCACTCGTTCAAATTTAATTACCTGCGGTGTAAATTTGGGTTCCGGTCGTGCACGCCAGTTTTAACGCCCACAACGTGTTGTCACACTCAGGTAGAACTGATGCGTTGACTTGATAAGGTGAAGGTCAATGGAAACCTCGAGGAACACCTACACGAGGTGATTGCGATGCTGCTTAAATTCACTAAACTGAAATTCCGCAATATGGAATTATTTCATAAACAAACACTAAATATTTCTTCACTCAACATGAGGTGAAACAAATTTAATCATAAATACATTGGAAAGTGGCAGGCTTCACTTCTTTGAATTTTTTAATGCTTGTATTCATGAACACGTAAAATACTTTGTAATTTTCTACAAACTTTTTCATTATTACGACACGTTTCACCAATTTATGGCATCATCAGGGTTGGAAGTAAATTTTATATTTTTGGAAAATTGCACATGTTATTTCTTCATTAAGTACTCTTTATGCATTTTCATCATTTATTTATCAAAATGTTAAAATCCACCTCGTGAATTTCATATCTACGAATTAAACAATTGCATGGATATGTGAAAGCATGGTATCTTAATGCTACCTTAAGAATACTGACCAAACTAAAGGAAAATTTGATAACCAGGTACAGAATGTTTATTTATTTTTGTTAATTGTTGTTGTAGTTACGGGGGAGGAGGAGAAAGTACAAATATTTAGACAGGGGGTAGAAATGGAGGTAGATCACGGGCTGGTGAGGCGGGAAAGGTTATTATTTAACAAGGTAATTTTATCAGGAGGTGAGGTGGGGAGGGATGCAGAAATAATAATTCATTACAAAGGTTGTTGGATTGTTTGATAAATTCTATTTTCTCAAAGGGCGTACATTTTTAGGCTTTTAGGAAGACAGTGTAAAGTTTCGGGGATAAAATCACTCATATGATTGTTTTCAAGATAATTTTCCGATTTCGATGACTTGTTATAACTAAGCAGTTATATAAAATAAAAGTCAATGACCTGAAAATCTACATTGTATCACCTACCTTGGAGTGCTCGGCTTTCATTTGCTTTGTGAATATTAAATTAGATGGCTTTTCGGTGATATCTCCAAGTTTCGTATCACGTTTCACAAAATGATTTAAATAGAAAAGCTTTCCATGATATAAAACTTTATTATGAGTGTGATAGATTAAATTTAGAAAAGCTGGTATAACGATTATATCAGCTTTATGTGCAGAAGCAGTAGATTATACTTAAACGCTTCGTATCGAGTTTCACAAAAAGATGCTCCTTCTATCTAAGAAGGAAAATTTAAATCCCACGTAATGATAATAAAGATGAAAGCTGGGATAACTGATAAAAATCAGCTAAATAGAAAAAAGCAGCAAAGGACCGAAGGGGGAAAATACTCTTTTATGCAACATTTTACGTACCTTTATGGGCGGAAGATAAAAAGTCGACGAAATTTTCAAGTCAGAATTCGTAAGAAATGTGAATACAATGAGAGACGAAACAATTGGATAGGTCGAGCCCCCTCGACCTGGGAGTAGTAAAAAAATTAGTGTTATACCTGGAAAAAAATTCTATTGTCTTGGATTAAACTAGCCTGTTTCAGGGATATTCCTCCATTTTTTTACTCTCATAAGAATCTCGTGAACTATTTAAAAATGTACGTACCAAACCTCTTTTTTATAAGCTACATCTTCCCAAACGCCGCACCTAATTAATGGTTTGAATAGTCCACGAGTCTACATCTTTCATGAAATCCCCATGTACTTAACCTCATCGAAACAATGAAGGGTCCAAAAATGGACTCTTCACCCGCGTTTTTTCTGCTCTGAATCCATCTGCTATTCAACATTTCGCGAGAATGGGTAAAGATTTAATGTTTTTCTCTCTCCGCTGGTCTTCTCCTCGCTCTTTGAACGTGGCTTGTTTTTAATTTATCCAGAGGGCGAGCATTCAGCTGGACCGAAAATATACGCCTGCCTAAGCTTTCATCTCATCCTTATTTTCCTCCAGGCCGCCCGCTAGTTTCCTGCTCCCAACCTCACCACATTACGACTCTTTTTATATTACCACGGTTGCAATATTTTATTTTTTGGTTCCATCTTCCAACTTACTTTCGCTAAGATGGTCAAATTGGACAATTGCCGCTAGAAAGAATACCTACAGGGTGAGGCTAGTAATACGGGTTTGTGATGATGGTAAAGCAGGGAGACGACGATCACGGCATAGTTTTGCAAGTAACAGCCATAATAAACATTATTGATTATCGATTTTAAAGAGTTAAAGGAACTCTCAAAACGGAAAAAATTAATATAATAATCGATTTTGTAGAATTGAAAGAAGATTTCAAAAACGGATCCCACATCCTAAATTAGCATTAGGGTCATTACATTTTAAATCGACAAATTCTTCAAACAAATGGCGCCTAACCATCTCAGATTTCCATGAAATTAGGCAAGTGGGTAGTGCCTAGCCTAGTGACCCATAACCCGTTGGCTAAATTATCAGAAAAATGTTAACCCCCGAGTTATAGGTAAATGCACACCACATGGACGCATAAAAAACGTCATTTTACGCCCTATTTGTACAGTCTCCAGCACACTTATTTGACTTAGCACAAATGTAAAAAGATATCAATGGAAATAACGAAAAACTATACTTGATACAACTGATCTTGCACGTCGACTTTGTGTAAGTTTAAATGCTTCTTCAAATGCTCTCAGTCAAAGTTCTAAATGTCATTTTTTATAACTTAGGGCAATAAATAAACCCAGTCGGACTCCAAGTAATAGGCCATTTTTTTCTTGTCTTAATACTCACGTATGTGAAGTGTATGATAAAAAAATAAAGTAAGGATTTTGACCAATCTTCACCGAAAAAATATCCCAAGAAACAATGAAATTTAGCAAAAAAAAATGTTTTTCTTGGGCTAAAAAAGCCAAGTGGCACAGGTTTTAATAATCAGGTGACTGCTTATTCAGCACGTGCTTAAGATTTTCTTTCAAGAAAAAAATAATTGAGTTTTTTTTTGCTGTGGTTGGAGAAATATAGGGAATGGAATTTGTGTGGAATACATCTTAAGCACTCGCTAATCCAGAAGGTAAATACGGATTATGGGTCAAAAGGGTAGGCACTACCCACATGTCAAATTTCGTTGAAGTCTGCCATGGTGAGGTGCCCTGTTTTTTAATTGTTGATTAAAATAACCCATTATTAACTAAAAAATCAAACCTTATTTACATGATTTATGTCTACAGTAATAATATCCTTAAATCTTAAACAGTAAATAAGATGTAATTTTATGCGTAATTTTTCGCTGTATTTCCAAAATATTTCACCAAGCAGCTCGATTAATAATTCATACTACAGCAAAGCATTGCCAATCAAGTGGTACTGGATCATAGAAGCAACTCTCCTTGCATACCAATGGACCTCCATCACTTGGCTCATATCCCTTAGAGCAAATTTGCGGCCGTCCGTCTTATTTAACAGCTATATAATGGTTTCATCAAAAGTTTTACTGAGATATCATATTGTGCGCAAAATTTCCACGGAGGAAAAATCATTCACCTTGACCGGGACTTGAACCCAGATCCCTCAATATCACACCGAGCGCCTAATTTGTCAATTTTGACTTTCTATTGATATTTCAACCTCAAGTAATAGCGTGATGAACTGAAATTCATTAATCTATTTCTTGTATTCTGCTAATTTCCACTAATTTAGTTATAGGATCACGTCTTGCAATTCTGATTGATGTCTAAGTTAAATAATGGCTGAAATTATTAAAAATGAAACTGTCTCTAGGAGTAATCATACAGAATTCGTAAAATACAATAGAGAAATGCAAATATCGGGACAGGCGTTTTACCTGATAAAATCGAGATGAAAAACTCAAGACTGTTCTTTAAGCGTTGAAAATTGAAGTTGTTACTAGATAATTAAAACATTATGATATTAATACATCGCAACTATCCCTCTGTTGAGTATTCCAAACTGAATCGTGAGGAAAAATGCCACTTCCGCAAAAGCTGCCTCAAAAACCCACTAGTAATTCTCAATGTAGTTGATATTTCATTCATTTTTTCACTTTTAATTTTCTTGGTACCAACTGTGATTTACTTTGTGTAATGAATATTCACCCTCTTGATCTAATTGGCTAGCCAAAGAACAATAAATTTTATTAACATAAAAAAATAAAAATACCTTCTAGCGGTATATTTTTGTTTCCAAATTATTTCAATAAACGAAACCATACGAGGGTCATGTTGACCTCTTAATCCCATAAACGTCTAAAAGCACATCCTTCCCACGAGCAAGCACAGGATCTCTCTATCTCTCCATTCCACAACCATGCCGCGGCCGCTTAAGCTGTTTTCACGACGAGGACGGTTTGCATAAAAGATTTCTGTTTAAGCTCTCTACACATTCTCTCTCAACTCCTTACTTCCCCCATTATTTTTTCTTTTCACCGCCATATAAGGGTGGCCTACCCATGGAGAGTTCATTTCTGGAGTTATTGCAGAAGATAGGACATGTTATTGCTGCGCGTTCCGGAGACGCAAGTAGACAGGGAAGGAGCAGACAGAAACACGAAAAAGGAACGAAACGTACTTACTCCGATAATTTTCGAATATTTTCACATCCGTCGTACAGGTGATGGTAAGAGGCTCTAAAGTTCCTCATTTAAGTTTTTGCGTCATTAATATGTATTTCCATATTCACCTAATTTTATTAAAATAGTCTAAATCTTAACCTAAAATTAGAATATTAGGGAAAAATTTCGGCCAAACTTCCTCAATTTAAAAATATATATTGAAATATCAATTGGAATGTTTATTCCGCATTAATGACCAGAAAAAATGTGTTAACGAGTATGGGTTTTCAGTGTTAACAACTGAGGAAACTGAAGAACATTGACAAAAATTGTGATTCATAGTTTTTCCTACTATCATGGTTTTTTAGAATTTTCTAAAATTACCTTTCTGTAATTATTGACATGAAAGGTAAGTTTTCTTTCCAAGTAAAAGAAAATCTAAACAACATTTTTTAAATTAAACACAAACAAAAATGCAATATCAAAATTTCTTAATGTTTCTACTACCAAATGTGATATTTTTTAGAATAGATTTTAAATTATTCGATACACAAAAAACTATTATAGAAGATAATTCAAGTTTTAAAAAAAATTGCATTAAAAGTCAATTTATACTTTGAATGAAAAACATATTCTGGGTGCTTAAAAACAAGTAACATATGGCAAACCAGTGGCATAGAAAGTACAAATCTAAGACGAATATTTCTTAAAACATTTTACGACGGCAAGAAAGCTTATCTAAAATCGAAATTTTATCAGAAAAAAATGGGTTCTTGAAGCACGACAGAAGTAGAACTTCTAAAAGTGACAAAATGTGTTAAGTAAAAATGTTCAAGTAAACATTGTTTAGTTTTATAAAACAGTTTATTGTAAGATAAATCCACTAAAATTATACCTAATTCATATTGAAGTATAGAGTAATGCAAAGGTTTAACTCCAATGATGTCTAATTTGTTTTTTCTCCATTATAGTTTCTTCAATCGATTTCTCATTAAGTTATTTAAAGCAACCATAGAAATAAAAAATAAGCAAATGTTTTTTCAATTAAAAACACTCTATCGGGTCAGAATATAAGGTGCAAAAGAAGTATTATCGCTTAAAATAAACTATGAAACAATTAATTTTAATAAAGCTCCTTACATTGTAGATACTTGTTCTTGTGCTTTAATTTTGAAAACTTGTGCTTTAATAGATAGATATTTGTCCCTCAAAAGTTTATAAACAAATCTCAGTATTCGAGGCCAATAATGGTCGTAGATATAGTTATATTTACGGAAGAGAGGGAAAAACTCTAAAATTATACGCTTTAAACAACTTTCGCAATTTGAAGATGACTACGTATAAATTGGACTCAAGGAAAGAAAAATATAACCTTTTAGGAATTCCTATTTAAGACCGAATCTCCCCGTTGTAGGTTTATTTTTTCATATTTTAATGAATGAAAGAAAATTGATCTGAAAGGAAATTTTTCGTTTCTCCCATCTAATCCCATTAAAAACCAAAATTCTGTCTATTATCAAAACATGGAGAGACTCAAAATTTTTTCCCAACTCAATGGGTGATTGCAAACATTCCTTGAAAATTTCATCCCTCCAGCTTGATAAAAAAAGCCCAGGAATTTGTATCATCTGACGTCATCTGACGTTTTTCTGTGTCGTGTCACATGCCGTTCATCGGATGGTTTTACTCCTCATCAAGCAAACGTGTTTAAAGCAGGCGCTAAAGTGAGCGTAAATACATCACGACATTAAGAAAGTCCCACTTCAAAAGAATCAATATGATAGATATATTTTAAAAGTGGAAATGCTTTTGTATTTAATTTCGCGGAAATTCCATATCTCAGAAATTTAAGGCACCTGGAATAAACTCTTCACGAGCTGGCAGCCCTTAAAATGAGTCGAAGGAAAAAAAACAAGTTATTGCTAGTGGAGTATTGGAGTAGTAGTAATTTAGTTTAACGTGCTTCAACGGCAAAGGTCATTTCGTCTGTCTGCCACGTGTAGATACGGAATAACAGCACTCGGATGAATCGGAGGATCACCCCTCCAAATTCGAGCCGAGCCAAACGGTACTTATCTTCGTTGACTGATTGGGAACCGGAGCTTCCACCGTAGCAGGTAGTTGACCTTGCTCCACATTTTTATGTAAACTAAAGGAGGGAAAGCTAAAGCAAATATCCGGGAGACCGGTGGTTATAAAAAACCGTCACGAAGTTCACAGGAAAAATCCGGGTTGGTTGGCAATCCCGCTCACTTCCCTTCTTCCGGTTACGTTTGTGGGAAAGTTTATGGGATTTTTCCATGCACACCATCGTTGCCGTTATTAGCACTCGTGGAACAAACATATCGTAAAAGTCCGGGACCCGAGTAACACACCCGGGGACGAAACACAAACAGGACGATAGATGCAAGTTTTATTCTTTTTCGAGTGAGAAAAGGAATGAAAAGGGAAAATGTGTTTTGAACTTCCTTGTTTTGCTTTATCCAAAAAGACGAGAAAAAATACACACCGGTCTTGTAAATTCAAGACAGAGAGTTGACCAGAGAAAAAAGGCCCAAGTGTTTCCGTCCGTCGCTGTTGCTAATCCAAGGAGATTAGAGCTCGGGAAATTTGCTGGGATTGCATGCTCGCCCGGTCTGACTTTTTCGTACCCCCAAGCGTGTATTGGAAGAGACTGTACGTCCCCACGGAAGCTTAACCCCATAGCTATAAAACTTTTGGCTGTATTAAAGTAACAGGAGTTCTAAATTCAAGTTTTTTAATTTAGAGCCGATCGGAACGCACCAATCCACTCAAACGATGGTGAAAGGAACGATATGCGCAGTAAAAACGTGCGGTAACCTGCCGCTAGGTAGCATTCTGTTAGTGCACCATAGTCGAGTTAGAATTTTTGTGAATAGTCATAGAATTCATTCAAACTACGAGTTCAAAAAGTTAGGCCTTTCTCCACAAAGTAATTAAAAACTAAGCTTTACCCATGTTTGCCACCTTAACCGTACATCAACGCAAAAACAAAATCTCTTTTCTTCTCGCTAAAACTCCCCAAATGTTCAAATGATATGTATCTCTCCACGACGTCACGATTTGTCTCGTATTTTGGAAGTTCCACCATGGCTGTCATGAGTCAAAATAAATAATATGTTCCACCTTTTCGTTTGTCCTATTAAAATATGACTGATGACATGCTTTTATCAATTTAAAAAAAAAATTAAGACACAAATTTAGCAGATTATTTGACGAATATATTTTAATGTACACGATTTTCTATCCACTGGAGTGGACTACAGAAAAAGTTCAAATTCATTATTCAATGCTATTTGTGATTAATTATAATGAATTTAGAACCAAATGTAGAGTTGAGCTGATGGAGTGTTCACAGTTTTTACTCGAAATATGAGTATTAAAAATATTCGCTTCTTTTTAGGGGCACATAAGAAGGAAGGCACTAGTCTTTAGTGGGTTTTTCAAAGCAGTTGTAAGTGAATGGCAGTTATTTTTGCCATAGATCGCTACATAATTATTTAAAAAAGCATCCATGAAATTAGCAGGGCTACTGTGTGTGTCGGCTAGTGTAGACGGAAGATAGCAGTACCCACCCACCTTCGTAATCATTACATATCATCGTCTTCCACATCACCTTTTTTCTCTCCACCAACCGTCATCTCCAGATGAGTAATTATCACAGAAATATGAAATTGAGCCCTTATCGCGACAACCGTTTTTTTTTGCAAACGTATGAAAACCTCACAATCTATGAATTGATCGGTTGTTAAGTAAGACCGTATGCTGTAATTGGATTATAATGATGATAATAATCTGCTTCCCCAGTTGATTGATCTTCACCCTTACATCGAAAATCGCTTGCATTCATCACAGTTGGCAACGCTACCGAGGAAATATTTGCCAAGTTTTTCAAATATGCGTCACACATCATTTGTATACCGTCAGTTGTACAAATGGTTAATAATATTTGTATGTTATAATAATTATTTCAATGGCATTAAGTGTATTTGAGCAATCAATTGCATAGCAAAATTTTATTCCATGTATTGATCGTTAAAATTTTAATTTAGGTACTACTTATTATATTTATTTATGTACAGAGAATTTATTTCAGGATGAGGATTACGATAAGAGAATTAACTATCATGAGACTGTTTTACAAATGGATGAAATATTTCCGTGCTAATGACAACGTTCCCAATCACTTGAGGACTCAATGGAATTCCGCGAAATTGCGAAAATTCATAGCAAACATTATTATTTTTCTCTTCCGATAGTTATAATAATGTTTATTCTAAATTATTATGCCAAGTGTATGTATACAGAATGTCTAAAAGGCCATTTGGTCGGCGACAGTAAACGTTTATTATTATTATTACACGGCTGTCTTTGTCATTTTCTTATCTGTATCATGCACTGGCCAATATACAGTTTCATTTAATGTTAAATAATCCGGAACATGTTACACATTGAAGTTATTTGTCTACAGAAGAAATTGCGACCAATGCACACGTTAACTGGAATAAATATTTTTATATATATCTCGTGAGTACCATCTGAGATTATCCTAACCGTCGTGAGAATAAAAGTAATTTCCAGCCTAATTTTGAGACCAAATTATGAACTGATTAATTTGCGATCTTATTCGTTGCCGAAGCACGAGCATTCCTCTGAAGACGAATAAAAATTTCATCTGAAAAATGGATTAAGCCTTCTGCATTCAATTCAAATAAACAACAAATTCACACTCATTTAAATGAATAGCACTGATTGGAGCACTACATTCATATACATTGATTGAGCCCGGTCGAATTTGTGAAGTGACGAAGTAGGTTAAGAGGCTTGTCGACGAAGAAAAACCTAATGGGTTTTCCTTTGGTTTAGCGAATCGCAGAGGGATAACTTTCTGTTCTTAAAATGCTACACCGAGTTACAGCGGGTAGGAGACAAATTGGCGGAATTATGAGCCCTTCAAACTTAACCTGAAGCAAAGAGATGTTCGTTAAATCCTGCCTGCAGTGGAGATACTCGTTGCGTGATGATGCCTTTTAAGTGCTGCAATGCGAGTACGAGACATACGAAAGCCGCAAGAGTTTAAAAGAGATTTCTTTGAAATTGAGATTTTTTACGGTTTAGACCGCTAAAGGATAAATTTGGCTGCACAAGAAAATTGTATTTATAAATTTGTTTCCAACGAGGGCTACATATTGTCATTAACTCATCAATAATAATGATTTAAGACGCAATACAGAAAAAATAGAATAATCGTCTTATGTATGATTTAAGAATGTATTTTTTCAGCAATTTAAAAATGCATTTTTGTTAGTAATACAGTCGAGATAATTGACGGGACTTTTCTTATAGTAGGCTTAAAAGCTATGATAAGTATCCCATTAAGTCGTTAACAAAATTATGGTTAACTAAAACTAATTACCGATGTGCAGTTTATCATAACATGTGTATGATCGTTAGGTTTAGTTAATGTTATTATCTAATTCTCTACGAAAATTTCCATGATGCATCACAAACGAAAACCATTGCATGAACTGAATCTAACTTCCCAACAACGCTACTAGGTACAGTGGGCTCAAGACAGATAATCAGACGACTAAGTCGACAATTTACATTTTCAGTATGAAAATTTCGGTTATTGGTATCGACGCACCATGTTTTTGAAGCACCACACCTGAATGATACGATTTTCCACCAATCCGACGAATGTGAGTCCGAAAACTTTTACAAAAAATGTTGCATGGCGACACTATATATATCGATCCCAAGCGACGGCCTATCGAAGTTTGTTGCTTATAACCAGCGAATTAACGAATGAGTTTCGTTCAAAATTACTAACTTAATTGCAATATTCGTTAACAAGTCTTTAAAAAAAAGAATGAACCGGTAAGTGTAGCGAAAAATTCTCAGATAATGTGTTATTGTGGAATAGTGTAACAGGTTGTTACTTATTTGACTTAGGCATAAAACACAGATGAATATATCTAAAATGTTAATCGTATTGAGAACATGTTTGGCTATAGACTAATGAACCGGGAAAAATATCTTTACCTAAATTCGGGATCGCATGAAGATACCTGCGCTTCGAATAGAATTTCCATTGAACAGATAAACTCGGCAACATACCTAAACGTTTGAACAGTTTTATTCAAAACCAAGTCGTGGATTGAGCACATATTTGGAATGGTAAAGTATGACTCACGAAAAATTGGTTACCAAGGTATTCTCTTCCAAATAAATACGAAGTCAAAGCTAAAAAATTGCTGCAGCTAGCAAAGCCACAGGAAAATATTGCTAGGAATGTAATTTAACGTCACGACCTTACCGGTCAATTGACACAATGCCTCAGGAGAATTTCAGGAGTTTATTAATTTAAAATAGCAATAAAATTTCCCAGTGATTAAATTAGCAGTAAAATATTTATCAGAATACAAAAATAATTCATATTATGTTAATGGAAAAATAGTTAAAATACATAAATTGTTCTCGGGTTTATAGCCGGGTAAGGTATTTGGCTGCTGCCAACGTTTCGACGGAAAACTCCTCTATCGTCTTCAGAGCTTCTTCCTGCTCTGAAGACGATGGAGGGGTTTTCCGTCAAAACGTTGGCAGCAGCCAAAACCCTTACTTGGCTAGAAATCTGAGAACAATTTATACATAAAATTCGCCGGGAAAGAACAAAATCTTATATAATTTAAATAATTTGGTAAACATCAACGTTAGGATGAACGTGACAACGTCGTTATCAAAATCAATGTAATCGGTATTAGTAAATAACATACGAAGCAATATGAATACTTTGCACTTGTGATTTCATACCTGGATTACGGCAGTATTAAACTAGTTTGTTTTCGTAACTACCGTAACAGTGTTTCTAAACCTGTTTGTACGTGGCAACTACGGAAAGGAGGAGCATTCGTTTATTGCTTTTCAAACTTAAATATAAATTTCATACTATAAGTACGGCTCCCTGGAAAAAAATACACTTTACCCTCTGATGACTTATAGACAGCTACGCCGTAGGAAATTTCGATAAATAAAATATTTAATGAAAGGACTTCACCATTCCACCCAAAGGGCAATGCAATTAGGAGTTGAAAAATACGATTTTAAAATATAGCTATCGGCGCAAAGTGGTCGACTGCCCCAAATAATTTTTTCTCTGGTTGAAGAAAGAATCATTATTTTAGGAAATGTAAAAAACAGGAAGCTGTATTAGAGGTACTTTTAATTAATAAAAGTTCTACTTTAAATCCTAATTTTCGCGGCAGGAATGGTAGATTTTCTTATCTGTCATACCCTTCTAACCTCCTTTTTCCACCATCCTTACTTCAGTGCTGAAAATCTAACAAAATTCATTATGCTAACAATCGTACCGTAAAAAGGGTGTTGTCGTATTCGAATAAGGAATCGAATTTGAGTATCATTGCTTAAAACAGAAGTAGACTGTTAGATTGTTGTTTGTAGGGGATGCCTTCAACAGGAGCCCGGGCACTTAGACCTTCTTGGTCCATTGTGCTGACCCCATGCTGTATGCTAGATGTAAACAGTGGAAAAGAGCGCCAAGGTGAAGGTATGTATGGTCACCCATCCAACCACCGTCGGGGCCCAAATTTGCTTAACTTCGGTGATCATACGGGAACCGGTGTGTCAATGTGGCTGGGCCCTTGCCGTTGGTATGATGGTCAACGTGGGGGACTAAAACACAAGTAAGTACGATTCTTATTTTCTATTCGATTCTAGGATCCAACGACTATCCTATAATTCAAATAACGTTACGGCGGAGCATCGTATACATCCGTGACGGTCTGAGCGTCTTCGCTGGTTGGGGGTGGGTGCTTATCGTAGAGGCGACTCTATTGTTGTTTGTAGGGGATGCCTTCAACAGGAGCCCGGGCACTTAGACCTTCTTGGTCCATTGTGCTGACCCCATGCTGTATGCTACATGTAAACAGTGGAAAAGAGCGCCAAGGTGAAGGTATGTATGGTCACCCATCCAACCACCGTCGGGGCCCAAATTTGCTTAACTTCGGTGATCATACGGGAACCGGTGTGTCAATGTGGCTGGGCCCTTGCCGTTGGTATGATGGTCAACGTGGGGGACTAAAACACAAGTAAGTACGATTCTTATTTTCTATTCGATTCTAGGATCCAACGACTATCCTATAATTCAAATAACGTTACGGCGGAGCATCGTATACATCCGTGACGGTCTGAGCGTCTTCGCTGGTTGGGGGTGGGTGCTTATCGTAGAGGCGACTCTATGTAGAGGTTGCCAAATGTACTGCCCAGATACAGAGAGCAAAAGAGTGACTTTTGGCAACGCAGCACACTGGAGCAGGGAGTGAACACGACTGAGTCTTGAAGGCAACTGATATTTTCCGAGACTACGCTGAACCCACTTACAACTCATTTTTTCACATACCGTGGAGCTTCCTTCCCCCCTTTTCATCAGACTCGCAAAAATATTTGCATCCTAGTATATTAACAGCCAAGCAAGCTAATTGAGTGTTTTGAGAGAATGCTGGTGGTGGAGCTGGAATATACCAAAATAATCTTCGAAAGAATTGTGGAAACTGTAATCGAGAAAATGTGCATTTGAAACTTAAGAACTGAATTACTGGAGCTTGCTTAGACTGAATTGTAAGCAATATAGTACATATGTCACGGGATTCACACCGGGTTAGTTTAGCCTAGCATTTTTTATCCACCGGGAAAAACACCAGATCTTATATAATATGGTACATATACCAAAACAATATGGTGTAGTTAACTTAGGTTGCGTAGTTCATCTCAGCCCCACCAAGTTCAGTGTGCTTTCATTGTTTTTTGATTTAATTTTTTGAAGCCGTTCGATAGGTGGCTTAGTGAGGAATCGGATGCATATTGTCGATTTGTTTACGAATGGCGGCTTGTGTTGATTTCCGATTGCTGGTATAGAAAAAGATTTATTGCTCGACTAAAAATGGGCAAAAGATCTTGCTCTGTTCCTGGATTCACCACAGGGTATTCCGAAACCGTGAGAAAGAACAAAAATTTAGCTGCGAAGAACAGAAGCTTGTTTAAGGATAATGTAAGTACGCTGTTCTATTCGTCACGTTATCGTATAACAAGGCATGGTCGATGCTCATGATTATCTATGTATCCATTGCAGACCTCTTATTATGTTGACAGATTTAGTTTTTTCTTTTCTATGCGAGGTACATTTCATTTAAGGGATTATGGATTAAGGGATCATTGAAAGTATGTACTACCAAATTCAAGTACTCGTGAATTACGCTCATCGTCTGATTCTATGCCTCATTTAGGACAGTGGCGCCGCAGTTGGCAGCTTCAAAAAAGGAAACATCATGCCAAAGTTGGGAGCATGAATAAACGTATGGATTTAAATCTTCGGCACCACTGTACGGGAAGCAGTGTTGCCTAGCTTTCCGCAAAAGATAGGTCGCGCTGCAGTCGGTATGGTTCCGATTCTGTGTCAAAAATGGGCGGTTTAATTGGGAGGCCAATTCCAGTACCTTTATTTCCATTATCTCCATTTGAATCACGGGCTTTCCTCCGGCATGGTTTGCTTGTGTGTGTCAAAAATGGCCGGTGTTAATAGGGAGGCCAATTCCGGTAACTTTATTTGTAGTATCTCTATTTGAATCACGGCCTTTCCTTAGTAGAACCACCTTCTCTAGAGTGGCGGCGCTACAATCTGCTTGGTTCTGATTTCGTGGGTGCTTGCGGAATTTTTGGCAACACCCATTGGGAGAAGTTTAAGATCCATATTTATATTCATGGTTGGGAGTCTGTTATCCTTATTTTAGAATCCATGGTCCAGCTAATGCCCGGACAGCGCCACTGCGCACTGGAATTGGCACCGTGTAAATACAGGCTCCGAGGCATCGAATTCGATTCAAGTTCCCATTATGGTTCCGAGTTTTCGATGTTGATTTCAGTGCTGATCTACATGTCGCGTAAAACAGCCTTTAGGTACTATTTCAAGATAAAATAAAGAAAAATCAAGATTGCTCTCTTCACAGCACGGAAAAGAACCATCCCTTCTTTACTCTCCTCTCGAGTAAGGCCCTCTGAAAAAATCTCCTTCCGCGCCACCAAGTAAACGCGCGCACTTTATGAATACCCTGAGAGTGCCCACTCCTCGTCTCTTCTCCTCTCCCCACTCGGCGATCTCTCCCTTCTTACTCCTCCTACATCTCTTCTTGCTCAACTTTCCCCACTTTCACTGCGCCTCCGCTCCTTCGCCCCCGCGGATTCGCCAAACTCACAGGCAGTGTTGCCAGCTCGAGCGAAATGTGTCGCCGACTAGGCCTCCTTCAATGCCGCACGCGAAAATTTTGAACTGAAAATATTATCACCTGATTGGCGAGAGTGGTTCATTTATGCGATAGCATTGTGTACTAATTTTTATCTACTTTTGCAATCGAGGTATGACCTCGAAAAGAAAAACTTGCGATAATTAGTGGTGATATCTTAACCGTTAAGTTAGATATTAATAGCTTCAAGACGTTGGCAACGATTAATTGAGCTGTTAATTGTGAGAGACCAAAACTCCAACGAGTTTAATACTTTGGTTGAGACCCAGACGAGGTCCTTACAGTTAACGCTTATATTCCTGACGCAATAACCAATTTTGTTGTCAGAGCAAAGTAACGCTCCACATAAAGAGCTAAAATTAATTTCTTTATAATGTCCTAACTCACATTTGTTTTTGTCGATTGCCTCCTTTTCGTTCATGCTATTTTTGAAAGTGCAGCCAATTACGATAATTTACTTTTTTAAGCCCACATCTCCGAAACAAGTTTTTACACGACAATATGTTGCTAACAGTTTATCACATGTTATATATCACCACGCGCAGGATACGAGTACCTCTGTGAAGATATATGAGTAAACAACAAAATGGCATTAAGTTGACGACCAACCTCACTAGACACACAGTTTTCCTTGCTGCTCATCATTAATATTGATTCAGCAGACCGAACCGCAAAACATTTCAGCTGAATGCGTGAAGAGATCACTTTGCCTCTAAAACGCTGTTTTATTTGTGAAATGGATGGTTATGGCGATTCTTATAAGTTGTTAACTAATTACATACATAATTGAAACAGCAATGTGTTATAAACTACTTGGACAAGAATAAAAACATTAAGGTAAAATTATCACTTCCGAGTATTGTCAGGTAACTTTATTTAACTTTGGATGATAAAAAAACGCATTGCAAGTAATATTCATCCATTACTGATTAAAATTTTTATTGCTGAATCCAATAATTTAAACAGAATTACCATAATTATTTAACTAGTTTATCAGTACCCGAAAACCCAAAAACATACAGGAAATAACGGAGCCGAAAAAGGCTCATGTATTTGACATCCAAAAAAGCATATTATCCGGAAATTACTTTTTTAGACCAAAGTACTTGCCAATATGAAGTATTTATGAAGATATTTTATTTTTTGCTCTTCAAATAAAAAAAACTGGTTTGAGTATATCCCGAGACTTGGAAGCGATATTAAGTTATTAGAGTTGGCATCAAATATGGATTGAGCTATGATATTGTTTTTCCGCGCTAATAATGTTAATCCTAGTATTGAAATCCTTTGCTCTTGTGCATCAGCTTGTTTCCTTTTGAAGTGTTGCAGCAGGTTTGTCATTTCCTTGTTGATTTTAATTGTTTGTTAAAATTCCCAGAGATAATTGCTAATAATAAATACCAATTATTTGTTAATTTATCTACTACCTCGAGGGTGACGGGAGGTCAACGAAAGGCAAAACACGAAAGCAGCGTGGCCGTGTTTCGCCGTCGTATTATATCAACTGGAGCATTCATCGTTGCGCGGAGTCAGTTTTTCCCTAGCGATAATTTTTAAAATGGTTTTAGCACATCTTCAGTTAGTTTTGTTCTTCGAATCGTGATCGCTAATATTATGTAAAATTAAACATATGCATGCCTGTCTTGCTCGTTTACCTTGTCCGATGTAAAAATAATCGGTTATCTTTGTAAATTTGAATGCCTGTATTTACGCTATATGGGCTTGAAATAATCACTGTGATGGTGTCCTGCGTTTTAGGAGCTCTACAACAATTTTCGAAGATTTATAGCTGCTAATATTGAATTTAAAAATTTGTGCCAAAACGCTAATACTGCCTTTAGACGGATACATTTTGACGCTGCGCCAAAAAAATGTATGGCACCATGAAGACTGATTGAGAAGTTACTTTGCAGAGCACGTAGGTACATGAGTCACGTCTGTAAGTACAGGTGGTTTCGTCGTTAATTATGCTAGCAAAAAAAGAGACGTGATAATGCCAAGAGACGCAATATACACTTTTGGGGGTGGGGATGGGGATTTATTTTATGGAAATTCTGCCATTTTTTAGGGTGACAAATGTTGTTAATTTCTCTCAATATTAATAAGGCTTTGGTTTTAACTCATTTAAGTCATGCTGGTTAATTATCTTCGTCAGAGCTAATATCAATAAAATACAATTTATTAATAGAACAGCAGTGTAATTAAGTATTTAAATTTATACATTTCAGTATTAAACCAATAAAAACTTAAAATATATTTTCTACCAAGGTAATGTAAATTAATATAAAAATTAATATTTCAGCATACAAACATACCGTTTTAAAAATGTAAATGTTTCAAGTTAATTTACAAACAATGTAAAAGCGTGAAGTGGTATGGCATTTTTGCTAACAAAAAATATATATTACACATTTTTCTAATAAGTATAAGAATTTAATGAAATATAAGTCATCTTGAGGTGGAACCAACTTAAGTTTGAAATCAAACGCGCAAACCCGAAAAACGTGGAACAAACTTTGAACCTTGATGCAGAGGGATACACCTCGACGATTTCAGTGGTGACTTGGATCTCTTGAGAGTCTGGCAACCCCGCCTTCGCACTCGCCACTCTGCCTGGAAGATTTCACCCTCCGCTCATCCCGACCTTTCCCCTCTCATAACCCTCCTCAGGCGACCGAGAACTCGAGTGTCCTCTGAGGCCAACGGTGCTCTCTCCTCCTTTCGGTCACCCTCACGACATTTTAACGACACACTCTACTGCTCACCGGGCAACCTATTAAGACGCCCCTTTTCCGTGCAAGAGAGAGAGAAAGGAGATACGATGCAAGGTCTGCTTTCTTTTCTTCCTTTTACATTCATTCGTCCTCTTCCGTCTGACCTTCTCATAACCCTCCCCATCTCCCTCTCTTTCTTTTCTCTCAACTAGGGATGGTGCGGTCTGAGGGTTAGATTACGATCGGCGTCTCCTGACGTGACGGAAGTTGGCGTTCGCGGAGCTTCGTGATTTTTTTAGATATTTGTCTCAGGACTGATGTGGTGGAACATTGTGCATGACGAAAGTGAAAGTCTTTGGAATTTTCCACAGATAGATGTTTTATCCTATACACCTATGGGATAAAATTCACCATGAAAATATCTTTTGACTTTACCGGGATTCGAACCATCATCTCCCTATCGCCGGTCAGGAGTGTTAGTCATTCTCCTCGCTAAGCTATCTTAATTCAAGTGGATTTCAGTAGGGTTTTATGCGAATAATTAAACATTTAGTTTGCATGAGCCTCTGTCGTGCGTACGCGGGCCGTGGGATCGACGAATCGTTCCCCGGCACGGCACATTTTGGGATTTTTGCCAGAGTTTGCCAGCTGACCAAGGATTAAGACACCTCAAACAAGTTTAATCAGCATTTTATTATCAGGTCGACAATTACAATAGAACCACAGACATTTACATACACTATCGGCCACAAACACATAAAACATAAAGAGCATAAACCCCAGAGAGCCATGGGCACAACGACCTTCCGTGCCGCACGCGCGCACACAATGAATTTGATAGGGAGCGACTCATTAGAGATGGGGAGAGAGAAGGTGGGAGCAGGGAGGAAGGGCTTCCTTCTTACGAGTCATGCGGGGAGGGTCGACGCTCCGGCGTCTTTGTCGGTGGGCCTCCCGCGACGACGGAGGTCCGACGACCGCAAGTCTCTCTCTGCCGGCGGGACGGGCACCCTCTGCACCTCGAGCGGTGATGGCGGCATCCGGGGTAGCGACCTCATCGGGGATGGCGACTGCATAGCTGGCTCCGCAGGGTGATCGGCCCTTGGACAGGAAATCTGCGAGGCGCTCAGACGTGGACTGCGTCTCTCCTTCCGCCGAATTCCCTTCTGCCTCGCCGATGACCTCCTTATATATTTCTGAAGGACTGGTTGCGGGTTCAAATACTCCAATACGGAGCAAGCATTTAAACTTTGAATTTAAAAATGTTCGTTGAGAATCGTTGGAAGACTCTCAACGAAACAAGGGGGGGGATGAGTTGCAACGGCCAAACTCATCTAGTGAACGTGGGACGGATTTCTAAGACAAAGGAGAAGGGGTGGGAGAGGTCCAGGTCTTCTGCAACTTCCTCGGATGTCTCGTGTGGGAACGGATGGGGGGGGGGGGGAGAAACAAATCGTCTATGCTCATCTTCCTCCGCCTTTTCCATGTTTTTCCCAAAGACGGTTGACAGGGGTGAGAAGGATGGGGAAGGGAAACAAATCGTCTATGCCCCAAGACCTTTGTATCGGCAATAATACACATACCAACAATTGCAACATACCCGTGACCCATTCTGGTTCACAACAATTCCACTGGCATTAAGCTTCTACTCCAACTGGGCTTCTACTGTAACTGGGATTCAAACTGAAATTCAGGTGGCTTGTTGGTGCAACTGTCTAACACACCTGACTGGCAGTTTGGAGATCAGGGTTCGAATCCCGGTCAAGTCAAATAGATTTTTTTCACGACGAAGTTCACCCTCTTTGGTGCGCATATCTATGCACCCATGAGCGTGACTACGTTACATATCATTTGCGCAATCGCATTCAATCAATGTCTAAATCGATCGATTTAGATGTATTACGTCATTACCAAGCCAACTGTTTATGTTACATAATAGTTTATAATTATACGTTTTTAGTGAGGGCTGGTAGGAGGGGAAAATGGGGGGAGGGAGGACGGGATGGAGGAAAGGAGAAAAAGGTATAGGGCGATGAGGAGTTACTTCATAAAACATTTACTGGTAGAGAACAGCTAGGAGTTCTTTGTTCGTCTTGATGACTCTTATGCAGCAGAACCAATTACCAATGCCGGACGTTGATGGCGTCGTCAACGGACGATGAACGGACGGCAAGGAAATGTGACTGTCCATGCATGGCGTAGCAAGAAATAAACTAATTGTATGATCTGGTGCTTTCCCGGCGTAGCTGATGAATGAATTCTTCTCGAGTTTCCAACCGGGTTATAATCTCCATTATGGCCGACGCTTCGATTTACCCCCGACTCACCCGACTCGTGCATCGTCATCAGGGCTTTAAAGGCTGTAAGATATTGAAATCCAACTGGAAGACAAAAACTTTAACAGGGACTTAGGTTTCCAACTCAGTAATGCCTGGAAACCAGTATTGAGGAACATCAAAGAAAAAATGAGGGAAAGAGGCAATCAGATTCTCGCCTTCAGAGGAACTTGTACCCGGCGAGAGTAGAAAATGAGGATGACTACTTGACGAGAACCACAATCTACAGCCCTGATGACGCACGAGTCGGGCATCGAATCGTCGGCCATAATGGAGATTCTAATCCGGTTGGAAACCAGATAAGAATTCATTCAATAAAATAATTATTGCCATCCTTGGTACGCTTTTTGACGTCCACATTGACTTTTAAATGGGGTCAGATTACTAATAATGTGTGTTAATTAATCTCATAGCCCGAGAAAAAATAATAAAAATAAGAAAAAAATTAGTAATCATGATAAAAGAAAGACAAAAATAAAGGAGATAAATAAAAATTCTAGAAATATATTCCGGACGACAAAATAATAACGCCAAATGCAGACATTTTAAGCGTTTTATTAAGTTGACGTGTATTGAAGTACACTGTGAAGAAGTATTCCACAAGTCGGTTTTAAGTTATCTGTTTTTTAGTTTCCTTTTATGGATAATTAAACATGTACGATTCTTAAATCTTAAATAAATTGGAACATGGGGCGAAATTTTCCGTGTAATAACGGTGATGGTTATTTACTGTTTCATCGAACATCCACAAGGAGATGACAGCAATGCAAATACGAGATGTGATAAAAAAATAACGGAAATTTTCGTTTTTCTTAAAGAATATTTATTAGAATTAATATCAATTTTTTCTCCTTCAAATTTATCCCCCTTAGATATAATACATCTTTTCCAGCGGTGTTTGTAATCTTGGAAGCACTTCTGGAACTCACTTTTCGGTATAGAGTTCAGCTCCTTCAGCGATTCTGTTTATATCTCATCAATGGAGGCAAAACGCCGTCCTTTCATGGTTCTCTTCATCCGGCGAATACGGTGGATGAGGCAAAATAACGGCGTTTTTTTTACAAAAAAATCACGAATAAACATTGAGGTGTGAGCGGGAGTATTATTGTGGTGCAATTTCCACGAGTTGTTTTGCCACAACTCTGTGCGTTTTCGTCGGATTGCTTAACGCAAACGGCGCATTACTCACAGGTAGTATTCCTTATTGACCGTACGAACATATAGCAAATAAATAAAATTATTGAAAATCGGAATTATAATGCCCGTGAAATTTAAAAATTCCCTTTATTTTTTATCTCACCTCGTATAGATATCTCTAATAGCTTGCTTTATAAAAGGTTTTACGGAAACAAATCCATCATTCTTTCATTTTACAATTGATAAAACCAGGATCAGCGGAAGATTTTATCGTGAACATAATCCAGGGTTATAATATTAGTGGTTTTGACATAAATACCTTTAAACGTTTTGCGAAAATGTATACTGCATCCAACAGGCAAGAATAAATTGTTCGTACCAACCTTATTTTGCGGTTGGATTTGGAGGGGTGGCTATAGTATGTGTACCCAGTAAGGTGACTATAGTAAGTGGCTCTTAGTGCTTTGGGCTCGGGTTCGAATACCGGTGGAAAATTTCCATCGATTTCAATATCTGTTCGTTAGCCCTTGAAAACAAGTCAAATACAGTACTACGTCCATTTATGGAGCATCAAACCTAGGTCTCCTTGCTCTCTTCGTTTAGTTAGTAACAAGCTATTTTTCAATGGTAATCTCACTCAGGAGAATGGCACTTCAAGTACAGTCCTACGCCAGTCTCGACGTTTATATTTTCATAAACGATATCGGTAAAACTAGAGACAGTTTAAAACTTTTACAAAACGATAGCATTCCCAACTCTTCTCTATAGCTCCCGCCCCGGGGATAAAATTTAAGTGTGGACTATACCAAGTTATCAATATACTCCAATATAAAGCTCCACAAAGTTACGCCTAAAAACGTGAAAGTTTCCTTTTTATTTTCCTTGAATATGGACATAGTGCCGGAACCAATGCCAGTTTTCCAAAATTTCAAAAGGTGTGGAAATAGCCTCGTCTTTTCTCAGTCAACATATATATGGTGATCAACAACGAACTTGTTTTCCGTTCGTTAAATACCCTGCGCACTTCAAAACTGATCGGGAGCAGAGTTGATGGACGCTAAATAATAAGATTGATATTCCATCGTAGGTTTCCGCGGCGTTTAGATGAATTGTTTTGCATTTTCGGGTTTCATGATGGTTACCACTTATCCAATGCTTGGAAGAGGATTTGGCGGGAGGAAAATGACCAATCACAGAGCATGGAGGGAAAAAGAAGGCCTATATAAACGCGGGCGAAATGATGCCCCGGTACTTCGACCTGAAGACGCCCGTTGGAACACGGGCGAAACTGTTGTCCTAAAAAGCAACCTACGCGGTGGAAACCCGAATATGCAAAACAATTAACAAGAGTGATAGTCGATAGTCCAAGATTGTTGTTTTTTAATTGATTTTCAGTAACGTCAAAAATGAATAATTTTAAGTTTTTTATCACTCTATGGTGAAATACTTACGTCTTGGGATATATTCGGAACGAATTCGATTAATAAATGCAAATAAATTGGCTGAGTCTAAAGTGCAACTGCAGATACGTTACCGAACATTTGGCATGCGTGAATCTTTCCAGTCTCCGTCATTGTATTACCTTTCCATACTGGAATGCGCTGATGTGTTCCGATCCATGCCAAATTGAACACCTTCCATGGAAAACCTCAATTAACATTTAAAATCCCTCGTTCTTCAATATGCATATATTTCGTAAATGTGATTTTCCCTAGCATCATGTTTTGTAGTTAGTAAAAAAGCAGAACTTTTTCAGAGCTGGCGTGGGAAGTGACTAGCGGTAAAATTCTCCCAAGTCGAACAACTGAATCGCATGCCATCTACGATCATCCCATAAAATCGCTTGCGATCGCCTTGATTTTGCTATTAGGATTAGAACAAGTTCAATTTTTTCGCGAGAACTAGCAGCAAACTTGTGCGCATTTCCGCCTTTATACGCTTGTGAATGGAAAAATAAAATTGCACAAAGAGAAAGGTTTAAAAGTGGGAGAGCTGTATATTACTCCAACTAATCATAAAACATTAAACTTTTTAAATTAATTTTTCATGTGTTATTATTAATTATTAGTGTAATATACACAGAAAAATGGACAACGAGTATTTTTCCCGTTGCATTGCATGACACTGTATTATTATTATTACACATATTATAACAATGATGATGATAAATTAGCTCTAGCGAAGTAAGTAATGCATAGTTTTAATACTATCGCTAATTACTGGCAATACAAACAGGAAGTCATCCATTTCATTTTCAAAGCAGTAAGGTAGTTCGAACGAGATATCGCTTTAAATATAATTTGATGAATATGACCTCATTTTAAAGAAAAAAACTCATCTTTGCAATAATATCAAAATATTAACCCCTTGCCGAGCTACTTTTCGAGCAATTTGCCTACAAATATAAGCTGTTTTACATGGAATAGATTATGTCTCTGCACTCCAGAGCAAGAGCATTTAAAAAAAATAGCAATTTATAATGTCTAAAAATCGTAAAAAAGCTAACGGTGTGTAGTTTGCATCTTTTCCCTACTGTTAATAAAAATTGATCAATTACTCACCGCAGTAATTTTTACAGAATCGCAAAAAACCGTCTGATGTGAAGGCGCTTTCACCGTACGGCGGAAAAAATGAGTCTAGTTAGAGACTTATGTGGATATATTTATTTTATTACTAAAACATTTGTCATGTATAACTATATTCTGCACCATTAATATTACAATATTTCCTTCATACTTCTTACAGCGGCTGAAATTAAAAAATAAAATTCGAATATGGTCTCCATTATGACTAGGGAAGTATCACGCTCAAACTATGTTAAATGCTTCCACGACTTGGTCACCACTTCGTGTGTACACAGCGGTCAAGTGGTGCTCATGATCGGGTGCCGCCATTTTATCGGACATGGTCATCGAGCGCAGGGTTGCAGGTAAATTCTGGTACAGTAATTTTAACGTGTGAAAATGCCTTCTCATCCAGCCTCAGAGGCGCTGATCTGTGCGGAACAGACTTTAAAGATATCTTGGTGCCTTCCAATCACTCATCCGCGCTGAGCATTTTCAATCTGTTCAGCGTAAATCATGCTCCGATTGCAACTAATACTGCGCTAATATACGGTAAAAACATCTAAAGAGATCTTATATATTGGTTAATCTTCGCTAACGGGCGCTATCAGTAAACATGTGTAATGAAGAAAAAATTGCAGAAGTTGAATCCGATTTATTTGAAGAAAAAGTGTTACTCCTTTTATGTTCTACATCACAGTTAAGAGTTGACCAAAATGAAATGGCTGATGTAGAATACAGGCACCCATTAGGAGGTCTTGATTTGGGGTTACCAAACATTAAATGAGTCTATTTTTTACTGGTGTTTCCAATTCATTATGCTTTAATGCAAAAATACTCACGGCAATAATTTACAGGGGTATTGAGGAAATGAAATCATTGCGTTAATACTCATAAATTAGGACCAAAGGAAAATGCATAATATCTTAAACTAAAGAATTCCTGATAACCCTATATGTTTAATGTTTACATTCCAGCTGACACGTTTTCACGCATGACAATAACCTTTATAGGCGAGGTAATACATATAAAAAAACGTAAATTAGAAGTATTTTCCAATGTTTTAAGAAAACACTTCCAAATAAAGTTCGCTCATGATTATATTAACTAACTTACTGGAGTAATCTGCAGGGGATGTTCGTTTTTTAACTGTGTATTTTTGTATTTTTTTTGTAACATTATAATTTCATATGGTGCAAATATCATGAGTTTAGGTAAAATAATATTTTTTTTTAAACGTTTGCCGACGTTTCGGATTTTCATTCATCCATATTCAGGGCTATAAACAATGATGCATGATGTTAAATGTTTGACAGTTCTGTTTTGATTACATAATGGTAAATTTACAGTCATTAAATATAAAAATACATAGACATTCAAGATTGTTACCTATAAAGCTTGGTGCTGTTTTTATTTATTTACAATTTTAATTTGGTTGCTTGGATCCATTTCTTTGTTGAAAAGTCATGTGTCATTTATTAAATTATGATGAATAAAAATACGAAACGTCGGCAAAAGTTAAAAAAAAAATATTATTTGACCTAAACTCATGATATTTGCACCATATAATAAATAAATAAATATAAAAAAAGAGGTCGAGAATAAATACCATTTGAATTGTAATTTTTCAGATGATTATGCAGGCCTTCCACAAATTTCTTAACTTCTCACACCAGTTTTCACATCGAATACTTATTTAATATTCACATCCCCTAGGATTTTTCACAGAAATTTTGAAAAATATTATTTTGAATTTTGGAAGCATATTACATCGTACCAATCGCCAGTAGGTTGGCTATGCCGTGCGACCGGAAAGCACCCATGGCAACTAATTCCTTTTCACTCCGTTTCTCCACCTGGCCGATCTCACTCACAACGAGTGTGCTGTGGCGCGCGGGGGAGACAGGCGTCTTGTGGGGAAGTTTGGGGCGAACGGGGAATAAAGACGGTTAATTACTCGTCTCGTGAATCCCCTCCGGGAGCGTAAACATTGGTTTCGGGGGAGACGAATAGGATCCACCGCTTACGATGCAAGGAAACTAGGATGGGGAGCGTCGCGACGCCCGGAA
Source organism: Pyrrhosoma nymphula (assembly GCA_963573305.1). Lineage (NCBI taxonomy): Eukaryota > Metazoa > Arthropoda > Insecta > Odonata > Coenagrionidae > Pyrrhosoma > Pyrrhosoma nymphula. The sequence continues at coordinate 62,460,636 of OY754330.1, read as the reverse complement.
ATTTAATTATTCGGACCCAACGGTGACAGACAAAACCGATTCGAGTAAATTGGTGCCGCCGCCACCGCGGGGCCTTTTGCGACCGACGTCCGGTTTGAACAGGCATGCGAACAGGCAGGGACAGAGAAAGAGAGGGACAGGTTTTGTCGAGAGAAAGGGTCCACTCAGTCTGCGAGATCCATTCAAGCTCGCTTCCTTTAAGCGATCCAATAGAGGAGATGAGATAGAATGCGGAGAGTGAGGATTTGAAGTGTGGGCAGATGAATGAGAGAAAAGCCATTAGGATGTTGCTATATAAGAAATAACATAGTGCATTTCCACTAAAGATTGATTGGCAGAAATTTGAGATTTAAATTTATAGCTTCTAAATTAAAATCAGAGAAATAGTATGAATGAACTCCATGTGAACATTATTTTGTATGCTGGACTGCTGGTATTTCTCTACACCAGTAGTCTTCAAACCTTTTTTGGTTAATGGAAATTCTATGAGTATTAAAATGTTTTACTAAAACCCATCCTCGAACAAAATTTAATATCTCTATGTTCTTTTATAATTAAGTGATTATAAAAAGATATTACTTTGTACGATTCCGCAAAGAATTATTGGTAGCTATTTGAGATTTCAATTTATAATTTCGAATTTTCGACATTAAAACCAGACAAATTCAAAAAGTACTAATGGACTTCCTATGAAAATTATTCCATCAATTAGCTCTGCCATTAGGAGGTTATTATAAAAAATAATAATTTAAAATAATTCCACTAAACTTATTGGCAACAATTTGAGATTAATACCAGACAAATTACAAAACTATAAATGGATTTCAAATCAAAATCTACTGCATTCCTGCAATTCCACAATTCCAGTGGTCTTCAAGAATTTTCGGTTAACAGGACCTCTAATAGTGTGAAAATACTTCATGGAAACTTTCCTCGTACAAAAATTAAATATTCACAAAATCTTTAGGGTACGTATGAACAAGGCATTTTCACTTCAATAATCTTCCAAAACGTGTTAATAGTGACCAGAGCAATGTAACGTAAACAGCATTTCGAGGAACTCTTAGGAAGATTGGGTGGAACTCCAGGGCTCCGTGGGGCATAGTTGGCATACCACTGCTCTATAGTTCATACTCCACAATTGACGTAAGTGCTCACTTTTGAATCAACTTAAGATTGAAAATGAAAATGTCAAAACTAAAGAATTTCTTTTGCAAATACTCTTTACTCTTAAAATCACGAGAAATGGCCAAATGACTCGTGGGACCAAGAATACCTTCTCTACTCAAATTAATCCTGGGAAATCTCAGCGAAATGGCCAGCGCAGTGTAGACGCAATGATTTGTAGCGACGATGCACGCGACCTCATTATGTAATTGGCCGAGGAAATGTAATTTTGCTAACATAAAGAGAGAGCGGAAATTTTAAATCTTCTTCACTGAGGCAGGCATTTTTGCTGCCCATTTTTATTACCCCCTCAGCCAGCAGATAATATATTCTCTCGAGAGACCCGAATTGAATTTCTCTGGCAGAGAAAGCTTTTACCGTCTACCTCAGTGTTCTCAAAGGGCAATTTATTCGCGGAATGAAGCCCGCTGCATAATTCTGCACTTTTGTGCATCTTTGAGCCACATTCATTACATGGGTTCAGGGCCATTAAGGCTGATTTTCCGGAACCTTAAAAAATATCGTAATACTCATAAGGTGCTCCCCCCTAAAAAAAATTATGCGTGAGTTTTCAGAAGATTAACAAAGAATTCTGAAAAGACGTTGAATTTTCTATCAAAAGAACATTTAAATCCATCAGAAAAATTGAGAAGGGGTTTTCACTGGGTTATCTCGAGCCATGACGCAGGCAAAATATTCAATGTAAGGCAAAAGAAAACAATTCACATAATGAGCTAGAGTATTATTTCACTTCATGTAAAAAAAAGGCATTCTACAACTCCATAAATTACTTATTATTTGAAAACATTTATAAATTATGCGTATATAGAGTTATTTCTTGCAAAAAAATAACCAAAAACCAGCTTAGCTACTGCGCTTTGCCTGCACAGTGAAAATCGTTGAGGGAAGATGCTTTAACACAGATTTTAATATGATCAATGGGGATGAATTACTATCGTAATTTCATAACTGAGACTCGTGAATATTTAGGATCATATCAACAATAAAAATCTGTCTACCTCAGCGCGGTTGGTACTATGCAAAGAGCCGAAGCTTTAGCAGTAGTTTAAATATAACCGCTGTTTAAAAAATAATAGTGAGGCTAGTCATTATAATGCTACTCTTATCTTATATTACTTAAAGCTGATACATTCTCATTTTATTTCCCCAATAGTGACTCATCCCTATCAAAACAGCCTCCAAATGGACGTTGATTATTCCGATTTCCGGTTATTTCTGCCGCGTGGTTCCATCTTAGGGATAATATTTCGCCGGCTATTCTGCAGCCTGCAGGATAGCCGGCGAAATATTGACCCTAAGATGGAACCACGCGGCGGAAATCCCGGAAATCGGAATAGTCAACGTTCATCCAAGCCCCCCGGGAACCTACGTCAGAGCCTCCAAATATTTCTTCGAAATACATGCAGAGAATAACAGGTTATAGGTAACAATCCTATCTAAATCCTCTCACTATTATTATCGTCTATCTTTTCCGCACTCTTGCTGTTTGACTAAGGCAAAGGTATTTTATTTTTAGCGTGTTTAGTATATTCAATAAGATTCTTTCGTATGTCTTACAACTATTTTTTTTCAAGTTCGAAGTGTCACCCACCCTTCTTCCGGCTTTGTCAGGCTTTGTCACCTTTTTATTTACTATTTCTGTGGAGTTTCTGAAGGATAATGTTTTCCCTAAGAAACATACAGGAAATTTGATTTCCAGAGTATTGTTTATTAAATATTATGCTTCCGTATAACTCTTAAATTAATTTTTTTTATAGATCTAGTCTTCGCTGACCCTCCTGATGGCCTTTTCATCCAGTCATGATCAGTTCTGAAGAATATTATTCTTTTTCTCTGTTTTTTTTTAAATTTGCATTCAACTTTTCGCGTCTCCTGCTGGACGCTTCGTCAGAAATAATCTTCGCCACATTATTCCTGCCGAAGCACCCAGCAAAAGACAGGAAACATTGAATGCAAATAAAAAAAGCAGAACATCCGAATAATATTCTACAGATAATGATTACCTGAGAAAACCTAAAAAGTAAATAATGAAAAGTTTTTATTTCACTTACCACCTCTGAAATAATTTCCCAAGAATACTTTTTGTCCATAACATGCTTATCACCGATGGCAGACACGGGCTCGAATACCGATGTAATGCAAAAGAAACAATATTTTTTTAATTTCGAAAAATAAAAAAAAGTTGAGGTCGGCAGGACATCGCTTCCACATCCCATTCCATCACCATGCTGCCAGAATTCAGAGGCGATTGATGCACGACCAGGAACGAAGCCACGCTTACACCCCGAATGGCACATCATCGTCATCCCTCCCTCTTGTTCACGGGATATTGAAATTTGATACCCGCTTGACGTCGCGTGCACATTTCGATGCTAAAAGCTAACGTATGCACGCTCTCGAAGGATTATTGCCTAGGCTTAAGCACGGGGTTTCGACTGGGCGCTCGGACCGGCTAGTAATTTATTCCAAGAAATTGATCCCCGAACAAAATTCTCCGCCGGGGATGTCAAAATTTGTAATTTACGCGCGCGGTGCTTGGACTCCCTAGAAGGGCTTATACCCGCACGCCGTTTATCACGCATAAATAACAAGTCCTTGCTCGTTTATTTGAATGCAATAACTCGCAAGGATAAAATAACTCATGTAGTATGCGTTTGAACGGGTTTGTGATTAGGACACTATGACGCTGGGATGACATTCAGGAACTCACTACTTAAACGAAAAGAGTTTGAGGAAAGGGAGATACTCCATGATTAACGTTTTTTAAGCAAAATGTTTCTCTAATCATAACAGAAACCATATTTAGGAATTGTTAGCAGTTGTAATTAAGCAGTTAAATATAGGAACATTAACGACGAAAAAACTTTGTTTTTATGACTGAACTTCCAGGTAATTACTTAACTAAATATACCTACATATGCGAGGTTTTAACTTAACCTATTTGTTTCAATTCGTACGCAGTAAACGCTTTCATAACCTTTTAACTAACATAACTTAAACTAACACGTTTTTTTTGCAATTTTGTAGAAAGTTTTGCGATTAGGAGTGATAAAGAAAGATTTTAATCGATAAACTATACGAAACGTAAACGAATACATTTCTGATGCGATATGAGCGTTAAAAATTACGCAGTAAACGCTTTCATAACCTTTTAACTAACATAACTTAAACTAACAAGTTTTTTTGCAATTTTGTAGAAAGTTTTGCGATTAGGAGTGATAAAGAAAGATTTTAATCGATAAATTATACGAAACGTAAACGGTTACATTTCTGATGCGATATGAGCGTTAAAAATTACTCTTTTTTATATTTTAATAATAACTCTATGGAATGCACAACCGTGCCATTTCCCATGGAAATCGGCTTTTATGTCACATATATATATATATATATATATATATATATATATATATATATATATATTTCGTTCACTCACACACACACCGCCTTTTAGGCGTATACATATATAATAATTTGAACAGAAGGTGAAAGAAAGAGATAGGAAACATGTAACTAAAATTGGACGAAGACACTGGTGATGTGGAAGATGGTAAAGCCGAGAAATCAGAGGGTAAAAATGTGCCGTGGCCGGGACTCGAACCCGGAACCTCCCGATTTCGCGCCGAGTGCTCTGCGAAATCGGGAGGTTCCGGGTTTTAGTCCCGGCCACGGCACATTTTTACCCTCTGATTTCTCGGCTTTACCATCTTCCACATCACCAGTGTCTTCGTCCAATTTTAGTTACATGTTTCCTATCTCTTTATTTCACCTTCTGTTCAAATTATTATATATATATATATATATATATATATATATCCTTTTTTTAATAATGAGACCAAATTCATTGAATATTTATCGGTGGTGATACCTCGCCTAGACTCCCTTTAAAGGGTGAGCTAATTTATGGCACCCACAAAAGTTCCTGGCACAGACCTGAGCGGCAAGGAGGGTAGGTAGAAGTGGAACGGACGGAAGGAAAAGACGACGGAGAATAGAGGGAGGTGATGACAGAGAGAGTGAGACAGGGCAACCAAAATACTTCGCGAAAAAGGCACGAGGAACACACACGCAAGGCAAGTGGTTAAAATCACCGATCGCAATGACTTAACCAGGGACCCTAACTTGAGGTCTTATTGTGAACTGATGCGAAACGGGACAGCAGGAAGTGGTGAATTATTCTACTTCTCGAAGCGCTCGTGTTGGCAGCAATTAGAAAGGTTTTCAGATTAACTCTCCACGCTAAACAAACTTCTCCCCCCCCCCTCCCCGTTGCGTAGAATTTTGAAAGTTCCGTAGAAGAAGCAGTCCCAAAAGAAGAATGAAGACCTCGGAAAAATGAGAAGATCAGGGTCGGAGAAAGAAAGGAGAAGAAGACGACGAACGAAAGAAGAGAACGCGATGGCCTCATGTGGCATCTATCCGCGTAAACTCAGACATATGCAAAATTAAATCTAAGTCGCAATTGCATGAAGTCTCATGAATATAAAAAGTTAATTTACAATATGTATTAAAATGTAAAATGAAATGTATTGATAATAATAATACAGTTAAAGAGGGGTAAACGAGAGTGCATACCCTCAGAAATAACGTAAAAAAAAAGTCTATGTCCCAAATTCGTCATTAGCGCAGAGGGAGGAACTATTGCGAGAGGTATACAACTATACAATGCCACAGTGACAGCTCTGGAGAGTAACGCCATGTTTTTAGAATTTTTAATCTGGTCGCCACATTGATTATTTATGAACGCAGGTCTGAGATTGTCATTCCGAAACAATATTCTTGACTCGAGGAGAAAATGTCCTCATTAGCCACGGAAATCATCTCAGATTCCCAGCTTTAAACAATTGAAATATCCTCAAAAAAGATTTGGAAGCATGGCAATAGACAGTGTAGAGATACTCGGAGAATATTTGGAAACAGCCGTCAAGGCGACGGAAAGTACTTTGGTGTCAAGCTGTTGCCGGACGGATGAACCTGAATCAAGTGAGGGTTCGCACCGAGTCAGCAGTTTCATCGCTGTAATTCATGCAATCACCTTTGAAATTGCGTTACATGGAGATGCGATTACCGCGCAGTTGAGACGTGGCTCGAAAAGTAATCTCGAATCATTCTGTTAACTTTAGCCATGAATCACAACCCGCACAGCAGCCGCGGCCTGCGGCTGGGTGTTCCGGTTCTCCGTTCAGAGCGATTATGGACCACGAAAATTACATTTTACAACCGTATGTGTGTTTAAACGATAAGACAAAGACACTGATGATAAATTATCTTAATGCTTGTGAAATTTACTCACGAAAAGACGTCAAATGCTTTAGCGTCTTCGAAAAAGCATTAAAATTATTACTCAAGTTAGTGACGCATCCGGTATTACGTAATTTTTATACCATTGATCAACTTAACATGAATCAAGCAGCGGAACTGTAACGTGATTAAACATGTAGTAATCATGTGAAATGGCTTAGTTCTTATTTAGCACAGAGCGTGCTAAGGAAAGGGCCCTATTGATTATGACGCAAAAGGTTAGTTCTGAAGCATCAATAGTAAAAAGCACATATTGTGTTGAAAGAATTATTTGCAAAGTTTCTTCTTTGGTATCAAGCTTTTTCTACATAGGGTCACACCAAAAACATATTTCCACTTGTTATTTATCACTATCTATCTCTTGTGTTTGCTGCTAAACACACATTTTAATTCAAGACAAACAAGGATAAAATGAGTGCCACTAGCTTATACTGAGTTGCACGGCAGAGGTTTTATAATTTGCTACGCATAGAAAGAGTTAACCACAATGTTACACATACTTACAGTTGAAAGTATGTTTTTGCTATAACCAATTTCCACATCAAATCCTCCGCAATCACAAAAGTATAATACAAAAATGATAGTTATAATTGAAAAATACTTTGAAACTGAGAAAAGCTTAAAGCAATGCTTGTAGGTAGGCAATACCGTTCAACATTGCCCACAACTATGAAAATACAAACAGAATACAGCATTAATTTGTGACGTGGGAAAACAGCATAGAAAAAATAGACAGGTTTTCAAACAGGTGTTTGGTGCAAAGTAAATTTGGATTATCATTGGAATAGATATAATTTATATATTTTTTTTCGTAGATTATTTCACAATTAATAGTGTAATATATGGAAACCGTTACTAATGTTTACGAAATATTAACGTCTGTACTGAAGTGCAGCGTTATTGTTGGTGGCTACGATGGTTATATGCAAATTTAACATGGGGCTTATGAGTTTGAGTTAAGGCGTGTTTATTTCTTCAAGTAATAATTTATTTGGGTTGAAAATGGAAATTCGGGGATTTTCCCAGGTATATGTGATGCAATACAAAAAAAAGACACCAGAACCAACTAAATCGGTTCAGCCCTTTTCTCCATCATTATCATTGCTCCCCTCCCCCCGGAAATCGAATTTTATTATTTTTGATAGCCTGGCACTCGGGCTCCAATTTGTTCACCTCTCTTTTCCATTTTTCTACCCCATAGTTCGTATGCCTAAATATATTTTCAACTGGGATTTATTATAAACTTCTAAACACATGCTTTAATGCGGTGATTTTGATGCTTTTGGCTGTTTGATGTTTGATTGAGGAGTCCTTTTCAAAATGACTCCTGCGTGATTTCAAAACCGGTCGAGGTTACTCAATAATACGAAGTATGGTTCTTTTACTTATTTCAACAAAAAAATGTGAAATATGTATATTTTTCATTTTATTCACCATGATATCTCACGAAGCTAAGCCTGAATCGGTAGAACTCTTCCTTTTGGTTAAATTAGCCAATTAGAGCGTGCACGGTAGATGCACTACGACGATTTTCAGCAATTCTGTCCACGTGGGATTTCCCCCGGATTTGAACTCAAAACTCCTTGGCAGGTAGACAAGAATTCCTTGCAATGAGACTACTACATCACTTATCTACTTATTATACTTGGAACTATTTATATTTTGAAGACGCTACACATAGCATAAGCACTCCAGAACAGACGATATGCTTTTAACTGCTCCTACTCGTATTTTTCTTATTGAGATATGTTGAAGGAGATTAAAATGTATTGTCTTATCAACTTAACAACCGGTATCATTAAAATTTCTCCGAAATTTAAGTTTTTATACACACAGAAAAAGTTTAGACAATTGTGTTTGGGCCTATTACGTTAATGGCAAATCACGGACACAATATGGGGGACGCAGCTTCGCCTTCGCTTACGGCCGAGTGTACGCAACCGCAACTCCGGTACTTTAGTAACTCTATGACGATATCCACGACCGAATGTTTTCCTTATAGCCATCGGGTTCGTTCAGCAAACACATTAAAAAGGAAAGGTTTTTTCCAGAGAAATTAAAAATTTTAAAAAATTCATGATTGACGCCTCACCTGAAAAAAAATCAATCTCGGACACAGTTACCTACATTCGTTTTCATGATTAATGAAAATTCTTAGTACTTTTATAAAAAATATTATTGTACGACGCCTTTCATCGATTTATGGAATCGTCAATTTAAAATTTTTGTAGATAAGTACTAAGTATTTTTATTAATCATGAGCACTAAGATAATGGATTTCTACGAAGTGAAGCCTGCTACTGTCAATTGTACAGTTATCTACGTTCTTGTATTATCAGGCGCTCATCAACTCTGCTCCCGATCTGTTATGATGCGCACTGCCTAGTGCGCAGGGTCTGAAATGAACGGAGAGCAAGTTTGCAAAGTCAGGCAGCTCGCTAAAGTGAATGGAAAGCGCCTGGTGCCATTCAAAAGTTGATTGTTTGTCTAGTATGTGACATCACGCCCACGACACTGCCGAGGTCTTTGCTGAATAAGGAACTTAGATTCGGATTTGGATTCGACGAAATTTAGGATTTGTCCCAACTCTCTTTAGTTTCCTTCTTCCCCCTCGAAAAAACCCTTCGGTGTCTCTCCCCCACACAGACAAGTTCTCTGTGCCCCCACTAAAAAACCCTGAATCCCTCGCTCCCTCTCCATCAATTTGCCTCCACGGAAGTACTATCCCTTTAACCCCCGTTACCTCCCCCTCCCACCACATCCCCAAAAAATCACTCATCTCTCTCACTTCGCAACTTTGGTCCTTACTACTCCGCCTCCACCCTAAATTGTCCATCACCCACCCCTCCTCGCCGTCGCACCTCCAGTGCGACCCCTATAACCGACCCTTATCGCTTTTTATTTTTATCGCCACGGACATCTTTCTCTTCCGCATCCCGCTTCCTCGTTTTATGGTTCTCCCTGGGATTTCTCTTCCCTACCTCCCCCCCGTCTGCCTCTTCCGTTATACGCCTACATCTACATGTTCGTGCTACGCCACGAGTCACTGTAAAGGGCGTGTGGAACGGGATGGTAGCGTCGGTGTTGTCAACTCATAATCGGATTCAGTCACATAAACTTCAAGTGAAAAGTTGACAGTTTGTTGCTAGATGAAAAATAATAGGTCACCAATTTTTCCGCTAAATGGCAATTCACCAATCATTTATATATGTTTTATACACAAAGAATGAACTCACCAGCAGATAGCCTTCAAAAAAGGCGTTGATACTCTTAATTTTTTCCGCAAGTTTTGCCATTGTGCGTTTGATAATAGCATTGAATGTTTTTCTATTTTTTCAATTCTATTTGGCTTCGATTTCTAAACACACATAACTCTCTTAAATACTCATAGGTATTTTAACGAATCCTTTGAAAAATTTTGATAAGCTCGAATATTCCTAATTTAAAAAATTCGGCTTAAGGTGTTAAAAAAGGTGTTTCCCACTCATACTTCCTTTCACTGTGTCCCAATTGAGGACAGAAAAGGAGGATCCCTCAGTTGTGTCGAATTACAAAGAATTAGTCTTATTACACGGACAAAAAATTAGCATAATTGCTAAAAGTAGCGATATTGCTGTGTTCAGAATTTTTACGAAAAATGGCTTAAAGTTACTCAAGTTACTAGTCGTCAATTAATCATTTTTCCTGTGGGCAGTTACATTTGTTACTAGGCACTCAAATTTATATTTTACCACACCAAAAGACATATAGAAGCCGCTAGATATAGCGACAGCCTCTAGCTTGGTATCCCTGAGTAGGGTTGGTTGGAGAAATGTGGCTTTAGCGCAGGATGTGGTTATTTGCGCCAGTAAGGATTGGTGACTACTACATTGGTATAGGACGGATATACATCTACATCTGAGTGTTTACAAAGGGGAATATCGCACGGGGTGTCCCAAGGTGTTGCCCGCCATGATAAGGGGAGGGAATACAGAGAAAATGAATAGAAAGAGTTGGTGAAAGAGGAAGAGAGTTAACTTTATATGAACGGGATTCCTTAGTGTCCCATTCAGTTTTTGTTGTAGCCATTGTCAGTGCGTGGGAAGAAGGAGTTCTTACACGGATCGTTTCGGTTGATCTACTTATGCACTACCCTGCGAGCCACCACAGAGGCGTGTGGAAGGGGATGTTAGGACACTAGCCGGGGGAATATGGAAAAGGTATGGGGAGAGGACAGAGGTGAATTGTACGCTAACAATTTTTCTTATGTAAGTTCCAAGATTTTTTTATTATAATCACTAACGGTACGTGGAAAGAAGAAATGTTTGTACCCATCATTTTGGAATTGTATTTCTCTTATTTTGTCAATTCTATCAGCCCTAGAGAAACAGTGCGGGATCAAAGAAACCATCTTTGGCGAGAATGTATAGCGAAAGTTTTAATAATTTGTGGATTTTTTTTCCGCCTTGAGTCCTAGACCCTTGTATCATTTTTTTGAACCCAAGGATTAAATTTTTTCTCCTGGGAACACGAAGCTTGCGGAGAATTCCAACTATGGCCAAAACAGAGAGAGATAATACCTATCTTATACAATGTATTACCCCATCTGTATCTTCTTTCTCTCTCTGACACACACTCTTTTCTTCCAGTTCCGCCTTCGTATGACACGTCCGTGCCCCACAAGGGAGGACCTTGGGAGGTGTTCCGGGTCGTGTGAAGTTTCTTTCGTGAGTTTTTAAGCGTGCCGAGGGATGGGACACCTCGCGTCCCTCCCGCGGGGGCCATCAATTCCTCCCGACGTTCGTCCGTTCGGCAAAACTTCTGTCCGGGTCACACGCTTAACGTCCATTACGAGTCGGGCAAGTGGGAGCGGGATTTCGGGAGCGGGAGAAAGTTATCCGGCTCCCGGGGTCGAATGGGATGGAAAATGTTAAATATAAGCATTATTAAACCTGAAGGGTACAGAAAATTTGTTTAAATAGCATCCAACTGAAAAGTATTATCCTCTTCTTCTCTCGATACTGGCCTTCTAAGGACCAGGTTTGCCCAACCCAACGCATAAAGTTTTCGCTTTTAATTTTCCGCTTTTTTTCTGGTTCTCCAATAATCTTTCATCATTACGCTTTGTTTCCACTTCCTCTCTTCCGTCCAGGTAGTATTGACTTTTTTTCCTTCTCCCGGAAACCCTTTATCTAAATCCTTACATCTCGATTAACATATTTTCCGCATCATTCTTCTAAATTTAGTTTTATCCTGTTGTATGCATTCCGTTTTCCTCATCTCTTTAATGTTTTTCTTCTTCCCTTGGACCCACTTGTTACCATTCTTACTCTAATAAATATTATTGAAAATTCTACAGTTGTCCATCCTCATTATTTGGCCGAAGAACCCAACTCTCCTTTTCCTAATCTCATATGACATACGCATTAAAAAAGCATAATGCTAATTAATAAATGAAAAATTCCATATATGTTTGTAATCTAGTTACTATTGTTGCTATTTACAAACATATGGAGTTTCACTGTCAGCATTAATCGTATTTTTATAAATTTTTGGAACATGGATGGACACCAATGGATCTACACGTTCCATTGGTGGAAAACGTAAAAAAATGAGTATAAAGAACGATATGTTATTATTATCACATCACTTCACCACCTCCATTTACACGACAGTCATGGCTATGGCATTAGAAATGTATGGCAATAAAAAATAAAAAAAATGCAATGTTATGCAACATGCTGTTGCCATAATAATCAACCCAGACAAGCAAAATCACATAATTACTGTATGTGACTCTCATTCATCTATAGAAAGATTTTGAAGGAACCGTGAATTCTGAACAAAGTTGATCTCACCATGCACAGCTAAAACTTTTTTCTTAGTATCAGGCGAAAATTTGTGGAAATAATTGACAAAATAATATATACACCGAAAATATTTTGTAAAATTCTACAAGAAGTTTATTCGACCAACCTAGGTTTCGGCAAGCATTTTCCATTATCAAGGCGCATTTTCCATTATGCGCGGCTAGATAATAGATGAAAAGGACGAACAAAAGGTCGTCCTAACCACGAAAATTAAAGTTTTATTGCGTCTTAATAGCCTTGCATAGATATTGAAATGTTTGCGTATCAAAACCCATGAATATTTGGGAAAAAGTTTAGCTGCTCAAGCAAAGGCTGTTACTGACAGGTGGAAAATTTAGAGCACACTCAACTTTCACGAGACAACTTGGTTCTTCCTTTCGAATTTCTCGTTTAAAATGGCAACCATTGCCTACGCTCGGAGACTAAATTATTGGAATATTGGAAACAAAAATGGGAGCGAATAATCTATTCAATTGAAGATTTGAAAAGCTTGAAGCTAGAACAAATTTTGTTATAGAAAAAAAACGGCGCGCTTCACACCCATAATACCACCCACCCACCCACCCAGGCGGAGGTGTCGTCGTTTAATACGGCAACCGGAAGCTATCCCCGTCGGCTAAAATCTCGGGCGCCGTGTATAACCGATGTAAATTCCTCCGCTTGTACATATTTGACACTTGGTGTCAATCGTGTATCGGTGGGGCGGTGCAAGAACGGAGCCGCTTCGTGTATTTCGCAACACCCTTGCCCTCTTTTGCCCTCATTCCACCCCCCCATTGTAACGCTTAACGGGCATCCTGCATCCCGTCCATAAAGGATGGCGTCCTTCCTGTGCCACGCCACCCGTAATCGACGAACATCATCGCCTCTCATCTCCTACCCAAGTACTATAGCAACTGGAGCACATTCGATAGATAGCCACATCCTTCAGTATATAAAAAATAAGCCTAAAACTGCAAAGATGTCATACAGCATTTTTAAGAAGTGCTCTGTTTTTTCAGGAACCTAAAGTTGTGAAAAAAATCACACCCTGTACATTATTGAAAGCTCAAGAAATATGTCATACAGGAAGGCAATTCCAGGAGCCTTCTTAATTATATAATTGGATTTTTTTTTCGTTTCGGAATTGCGAGTACTAATAAAAAATGTTTAAATATTGCCTAAAATTTGGCACTATTTTTAAAAGCGTCCCCTTATACAGCCATAATTGAAAATGCCATCAAGGAAATCAATTTTCTCGCCAATGGATTATTAGTTAACGATGGCCGGAAAAATAGACTAATCAAAATTATCAACCAATATACCGGTATATTTATCAAATACGTATAAATAAATCGGGAAATATTCATAATACAGTGAAAATTTGAAATACATTAACCGAAATACTGGTATATGTTTGAAAAATATATTCTTTCCAGCAAATCGGAATATAGGTATTTAAAATGAACGAACGATCCAATAGTCGACTGATTAACCTGTCTACTATTACTAATATGCAAATAAAAAAATGAATATTTACTCAAATTGTGATTGAAAAATAAAAATTCATTGATCGATTATCGGTACATTTGCTAAAATTGTCTATACTAAAAAAATTAATAATTTTCGGAAAATCGGGATATTATTTGTACATCGTAATTTGATGATAGTGTATGTATTTTACATGCTTTCCATTCCTTCATCATCCCCTACCAGCCCCTTCCCCACACTCAACGGCCGACGCGGCCCAGCCCGACCTGACTTCGTCCTTTTCAATACATTTCCCCTCCGTTCTCCTGCTCATATCCACTTCCTCTTGATTCTTGACGCCTTCCGTAATATTCGGAAATTTTCTGCGAAGCATCGGTATCAGCCTCTCTTCACGTGTACTTACTATCGTGGAACACGTATCGTAGAAATAGTTGTTATTTTAGATACGATAACTTCACCAGTATGCACCAAGACTAATTATTTGTACGAAAATACTTTTTTTTGAGAACAATAGCCATTTGTCTCGGAGATTGATGGTTAATTTAAGCCATCAGTGATGAAAGAAAGTGATTTTTAACAATAAAAAAAACAGTAACTAATCCCATTTACGAGTTCATTGATTCAGCTTTCATTACTTTGCTATGTGTATCTATAGATTTTCCCTGATTACCAATATTAAGATGGATTCCGTATAATGATGAATCATTATTTTTTGCGTCTTATATTTTATGATATCCTTCAAATGAATGAAATTCTAATAACATATATATAAAACAATAGTAAAACGTATATTAAATGACAAATTTATAACTCTGATCTTTCCTACTCTCTTTTATTGGAGTTATAGATCGACAACCTGTTTGTTTATTAGTGGAATCATAGTTCACGCACTTTCATTCTCTCATAGCTAATGATAAATTAGCTTAACCTTAGGTCCACGAAAACATAGGAGAATCGAGAGTGGCTGACATCGACCGCACGGCAGGGACGAACTGAGCGAAATATCCCCACGAAATTATCGACGCCTTCTTCCCCCATTTCCATTCAACATCTTTACACTCACCGAAACGTTGGCTGTGTCAAAGTTTCACTCCCCAGAACAGCGCGTGGTAGTTTTAAGTCTCTGAGGCGCCGTATCCGAGCGAGGTATAAATCATCGTCTCGTTCGAAGGAGAATAAGAAGGAGTAAAAGTTTTAAAGGCGTGCCTGTTTCAGTTCCCTCATTTGAGTCAATGCATTCCTCATCGACCAGATATTACGCAGAAATACGGTAGATTCCCTCTTTCACCCTATTTGGTGAAGTATATCTTTGCACCCATTCGTGTAACTGCCGGCCGCATCATTCAATTCAAGAAGAGAGAAATTTACAAGTATATTTAAATTAAAGATTAATCCAAATTGTCAATGGAAGCAAAGGCATTTCTAAAGTAAAGGAAAAAAGGAAAAAAGCCCTATGGATGGTCACCTGGATGACCGAAACACACGCTTAGGAGTCAAAACGTCTTTGCTTTAAATGACATATTTATTATTTAGCAAGATGATTTCCGGATAGCTTTTTTGTCTCCGTCTTTCTAATAAAGGGAGTCCCTCTCCATCATAGTAGTGAGACAATGGTTTAGAATGATATTATCTTGAGCCAGTCTTCAAATTACGTCAAAGTTTTCCCTATAGTTTGGTACAAGAAAACGGAAAAATGCTTTATAAACTATGCTTCACGTAGAACCTCTATTATTAGTACCTCCCAAACAGGCCCCAATATTTTTTCATATTGCTGAATAATCATCCATTATCCAATATTGTAAAAAAAATATTGGGGGAAATTTTGAGAATAAGTTTGAGAATCAAATAAAATTTCCCAAATGCGGGAATGGTGACGTCCCTCCTCACACTGTTTTATTTCTCGATATTTAAGAGAGAATTACCTTTTTTTGGTCCAGTAAATGTAATTTATTTTTTATTTATACATTTTTTGGTTTTACTTTAATTTCAAAGAAAATGTCCATGATCCTCAGAGAAAGTGCGTCAAAATAAAGTCTATATTCGCAATCCTGAACTACTTCATTTTGAAGGAAACTGTTGTATCTTATACGAATGTTGAATGAAATAAAATCAAGTTTTACTCTACACCGTTATCATGATGATGACTCATCTATTCGTATTCTAGTAACGGCCAACTTTATTCGTCTAATGAAAAAAGAACTTCAAACAGGAGGTTATACTTCAAATTTCTAGCAGAATACCATGGGTTATTACGCTCTTCGGCTAACTCAAATAGGTAGAACGCTTCAATTCGATGGGTGGATCACGGCACCGAATAGCAGAGCGCGCAGAGGTGACGGAAAGCTAATGCCAGCCCTACACGAGGCGTCGGAGACGTGGGTGTCACTTCAGGTACTCAACGATTGCCACCTCCACCTCTCGCCACCTAGCAGAGTACAAAGGTCATTAAGCTGGGGTTACTCCTCCCAAAACTTTTCGGAAGATCGATTACTCGGTGTCAGCGAGAAGAAACGGTCATTAAAGGACTAGTGGTGTAGCTAGGGGAGGGCGGAAGGGGCCCATGGCGGCACTTTTTTTAGAGGCCAATTGACATTTTTAATATTGAGAAATATTATATATATATAATATTGATAAAATAATATATATATAAAATAAAATAATATATATATATATAATAAATAATATCGTTCAAACAGAGGGTGAAAGAAAGAGGATAGGAAACACACAAAATTGTGAAGGCCAATGGTGGTGTGAAGATGGCCGATTCACAGTGAAAAAAATTCTACTAGACCGGAAATGGAACCACGGACCTTCCGATGTCGCGCCGGATGCTCTGACCACTAAGCTATCTAGTCTACTGAAGAAGCAATGGAATCGGCGGGGGGTTTATATATATATATATATATATATATATATATATATATTATTTTTTTCAGTTATTTTAGAAATTTAAATATTGTTAATTACGCGTAAACATCAAGCAATTTTAATTAATGGAGTATTAAGATTTGAGTGTTCTTATTGACTCTCCTCTCTGCCACCAAGACATGCGATCATTTTCAATGAGTTACGCAACCCAGTGTACCTAACAGGGACATAACAATATTATAAAAAAAGCACCAGCGAACAAAAATAGTAGATTTTTTGGGTATCACAAATGAATTTGCAATATATAAGTAAGAAAAATGCATTTTTAATTTTGTATTTTTCTTTATAAATGAAAGGAATAAAATTCATTTTTCTCTTAATTTTGAAAATGTCTAAATAGTTTGATACGTATCATGTGTTCCCCATAGGAAGGGGGGATATTGACAGACTGCCCCGGGAGGCTTAAACAGTAGTTACGTCACTGCATATAGGACATCGTGTGTTTCTCGTCGTGAGGAAGACAGCAGTGAGCATACCCTTGTTAGGAAGTCAAACATGATGGCACACTCGAGGATTTGTTCAGCGTTGTATCCCCTTCGCCCGCCGGCGACCCGTACTATTAACATACGCCTCCCAGGTCCAAACTTCAAAACTTCGTCTTTCCGGAATTTTGGGCACTGAAAGCATTGATTGCCACTATTTGACTTCGCTAAAGGTTCTTGTTGAGTGTATCTACCCTCAAGAATCGGTAAAGTTACCCACAACAGAGAAGTATTCACTAGTGAACGAAAGTATTCATATTTCTCGAAAGGGTGAAAAGGTTTAAAGGAGATCAGGCCCATGCTCAAGGGAGAATAGCCTGATCTCCTTTAAACAAAGCCATGGTGCGGAATGAAAGCTGCACTCATTGAAGTAGTTTCAGCGAGATTTTCCATAGTCATTAAAGAGACCATATACGAATATTATTTTTTAATATAAGAAGTTGTCTTTAAATATAAATGCAGAAATTACCCAAACTTCAGACGTTACGGGGAATCACATACGAAACATTAGCGACGTTGCATTAAAGACACTAGGATTTATCAAGTGAATAGTAGGAAGGTTTTTTGATGAAAAAGTGATAGAGATGCTACTATTCTCTGGTTACGTCACATTTCATACACGCCACGAGCATTTGGGACCCTGCACAGAAAGATTTAATTCGCTTAATAAATAAAATGCAGAGGAAAACCGCACTGTAACCAGTAAAAATTGTTTGGAGCGTACAGAAAGTGTCACACAGCTGATGGAAGGATTAGAGTGGAAACCGTTAGAGAGCTACACGCTAGACTACACGCTAGGCTACACGCTAGGTTTAGATTATAAGTGTTACCAGACAACCTTCGAACAGGCGAGTTTCAGTACGACACGGAGAATATTATTTTGACCCCCCGCTACATCTCTAAAACTGATACGAATGACAAAATAAGAGAGATACACTGCCGAACTGACAGGTACAAAAATTTCTTCTTTCCAAGCCCCATTAGTGATAGTAACAAGAGTAGCGTGATACTATCTTAAGACATATCGCTAACACACAGTTCACCTCTGTCCCCCCCTGCCGTTTCCCTATTCCCCCCGTTCCATGGCTAGTATCCCAACACCCCCTGCCACAAGCCTTAGTGGTGGCTCGCAGGGTAGTATGTAGACGAAGATGTAAGGAGCATGAATAAAATATGGTAATATTAGTGACGCAATAAAACTTGTTTTATATGACTGAAATTCTCAGTAATTAACTGAATAAGCATATTTGAGGCTTTAACTTGACTCATTTGTTTCACGCCGTGCGCTGAAAACAGGCACAATTGTCGGTTATTTTTTTGTGATTTTGTGAAATATATAACGGTGAGTGATTAACTTCTTTTCAGAAATAGTTGAGAAAACATACTAACTACACACAGTTATATTTTTGACGCGGTCTATGCGTCAGAACTTCCTTAATTTTTAAATAAATATTCTCTGGAGCACATACTCCAACTACATCCCAAGGAAAACGGCTTGTATTTCTTGGATAACATTTCGAAAATCAGCATGGTAATTAGTTGATACATCGGTATTAATGTAAAAGTGAGATATTTTTATTTATATTATGGTCAACTTTATGTGAAGTGATATCTCCCTCAAACTACCTTAAATACGGGGATCGTTCAATCTGAAGCGCCACATGTAAATGCGATCGGTCAAAACTATAGGTAGTTCAATCATTCTCACATTCCGAGCAAGAGGATTACACTGTGACCCTTCCAATTCACAATATTCTGTCCTTAAACCAATAGTATCCCAACTGTATACCACAAGCGTGCCAAGACAATGATGAGACTATGCTCCGACAGACATTAAGAATTTTTCACAAACTTTTTCTGCACGAGGCTGAGCATATTATCTTGAAAAATTTAAATAAATAGGCGAAAAAATATTTGGACGTGTCGCCCAAACACACAATGCAAACACCCGATGTACTTCTTTGAATCTTCACGTCTTGAGAAAACTCCAATGAAGCTCCACGACACTATCCAGAAAGGGCCAAAATTAATTCAAAGCAATCGGTTCATTGAATAATATGTTATTTAACTTCGGCTTATTTTCGCTTTTAGAGCTTTATTCAGAAAAATTACTAAGTGTACTCTAACACCTTTGTAGCAAAAGTGTAATTGATTACGTATCATTTTGGCACCCTTGTCATGGAACATCAGTACTTCTCGCTACATGAATAACCATCCTTTTATTCCTCTAGCCTAAAATCGAATAGGGCGACACCAGTGAAAACATTTAGCTTCTTTTTTGAATTATGTACTTCTGTCGTGATGGTAGACATTCTCAGAGACTACCTCTTTTCATAGTCATGTCACCAGCATATTTACCGAACTCTCCTTTATTCCAGATACCACGATTTTTTCCCGCACAATTTGCAACCAAAATAGAAATGATTGATGCCTCCAATAATGTCAACGCCCACGATAGGTAGCCCCGTTTTCATTGATTTATTTTTACATTTTTCATTGCCTGCATGGGATGATAGATGATACTTTTGCCGTGTGTGTCTGTATTTTTAAAATAATCTTTGCGTGTCAGAATGACTGTAGAGGTATGAAGACGAGACGATTTCGCTGGGTAGACTAGATTTGGTGCTAGTACTTATTAACTTGTCATTATTGCTAACAGCCCTCCCCTCTTGGGATGTCCCGCAT
This sequence comes from Pyrrhosoma nymphula, assembly GCA_963573305.1. Taxonomy (NCBI): domain Eukaryota; kingdom Metazoa; phylum Arthropoda; class Insecta; order Odonata; family Coenagrionidae; genus Pyrrhosoma; species Pyrrhosoma nymphula. The sequence continues at coordinate 62,440,733 of OY754330.1, read as the reverse complement.
GATTTTTTTCTGCATGAATCTCGTAGTGTGATGAATTATTGGTATTGGTAGTACTTATAAGTAGTAGTACCTTGGCCCTTGTGCTGCATGTTGGCTTGTCCGCCAACGTTTCACTAGTTCCTAGTTTCTATTTTGGCTCTGCATTGTTCTTCTGACTGACTCGTGCCGCAATTTGCACACTTAGGCGGATTGCACGATATTTAGTAGATGACGACTAAGTACACAATTGTTCTGAAAACATGTCGGTGCTCATCACGACTTGTCTTTCCTAGCTCAAAAGTTCACTCATTTTTTTCACATTCACCTTAAATCATTCACAGCCGTTCCTGTTCCACTAAGTAAAGGGCTAGGTATTCGTCAAGCTTCTTAGCCTTTTTCTGTCCTTTCATGTTTACTCTTTACGAACTTAATCCCAGAATATGTTTCTCTTCCTCAGGTCTCTTTTCACTTCTTCTATGCATCGCTATCGTGGTCTTCCCCTAGCACTTCCACTGGCTCGCTTCCCACTTTCTCTCTCCACTTCCCGAGTCCCTGGAATTTTACTGTCATTTTTTTCATTCTTTCATGCTGTCATTCATTCTGTCATTCTGTCATTCATTCATCATAAAAGTCACAATCAGTATGAAAACTTTGATCGAAAATAAAAAAGTGTGGAATATGAGAAGTACTAATACATTCAAAAGTTTCGGACATCACACGACTATATATTGCCAAGCAAGGTTTAACACTGCATGTTCATTTTCAAGACAAAAAAATTAACGTGCGGAAATACTAAGAATTTGTTTTCAAAAGTACAAAGAACCAGCACAATTCTACTAACAACTAATTCTTTATGTGACGATTTTCACGTTTGCCACAAAATGTTTTCTTCAATTCTCCCGCGTCCTAATCTGATGATCAGGAACACTTTCCCTTCGATTCCTTCCATGTAATTCTCTCACTGCCATCCCACCCGTAACAGTGAAACCCCGACAGAACTTAATTTTCATTCGACAACCAAACCACTCCTCCCTCACGAACCACTCTAGTATTAATTCTTCAACCGCGTGCCAACCCTTCCTTTCCATTCAAAGCGCAACTCTCATCCTTCCCTCGAAGCTATTCCTCCTACTCCTTCCCCCCCATGCACAAATGTCCGCTCGCTTTACCTGTCCAACCAAGCCCCATCCCTGCCCTTAAACTATTCATGCGGTCACTTACCTGGGATGAAAGCCCCTGGATCTTAAAAGTGTAACTGCGATAGCACTCCGTCTTCACTCACATTACGGATCCAAGCGATGCAATTTCCTGTGCATGCATTCGCAACCAGATAGATCATGACTCTCAACGTTATCTCCTTCATGTTGTCTGGATAACAACGATGCTGCCTGTCAAGTGCCAAAAAAGAGATTTTCCTCACGGCATTGATATTTTTTCGGCCAGGACAGACCACGGAAGAAACGCATTAAATAAAAATGAAATCAAAAACAAAGTTTTTAATAATTTGTTTGCTTGTGAAACCTTTTTCGTAATAAATATCTTTTCGTGTATTCAGTGCTTGAGAAATATTTTTTTCAATATTTTCCTTAGGAAACCTAGTTTTGGCCGATGAATTTATAGAAATTATATTTTCATCATCTCATTGCTGCAGTTCAAAAATAGGGGAGGTTGTAAACGATATCTAGAACACTTAAACACAAGGGCCACGAAATAATGAGGTGGCGCAATCATTTAGGAATCAAACTGAAACCAGAATTCCTGGACTTATTTTTTGAATAATGAGGCAAATAATGCGAGGAATGTCAGCAACTTACACTAGAATCAAAGGCAACACTACAATATGGCAAGTTCAAAATGAGTGACGAGTATACTCAAAAGCGCCAAGAATGGGTTATTCTTTATCGCACAGGATGGTTCAATATTAGGGCTATTGAGTATTAGAGAGGAAAATTGGAAATTTGAGGGTCAAGTAAGATCAAGAAGTGCTGATATGAGGATGAGCTATGAATAAAATCATAAAAAATCCAAAAAGCGAACTCGCTGCTAATATTATATGTCGAATCATTCAAAGTACGGAAATGAGGTACCAAAAAACAGCACTAGAAATTTAAAACAGAATTACTCAGCCAAGAAGTGGTGGAACAAGAGCGTGACAACACAGTGATTCATTGATCGAGTGATTTTATAGAGATATTCACGTTAAAAGCCATTTAAATCAACGAAAAATAAATTTTAATCTTATGAAGCAAATCCGTAAATCATGGGTAAATTGCCATTACCATTCTGAAACCTAAATTACAGAGCGATGTTGAGGTCAACTGTTAGTTGTAACAACTAAATAACGAAAACATAGCAGTTACCTAAGAAATATATATGTCTAACATAGGAGATCCTGCCTTGGTGGGTCAAAAATATCTTCCCTATAGGTAGAGGTAGACTATCTACGATGAGGATGATGACGAGAGGAAAAAATATGTTTTCATTTCGACGGAATCAAACCCATATCAACGTCATGAAAGGTCCGACATTTTATGTCTTCTCACCGAATGGCTCTCGAATCTCCAACCTTCTTTCCCATCCCTCCCCTCCTCCCTTTCAGACCGAAGTCCTTGTCTTAATCCTCCCACCTCGATTCCCTCCAGTCCTTTCTCCTCGACACACCTCACACTTCCTCCCCTGCCCCCTTATTCATCTCGGGTCTTCCCGCTACTAATTTTCCCACCTCTCTCCCTCTCTGCTCCGAATCCCTCTCACCACAACAACGAATCTCCTCCTTGCCCATCAAGCTCGTCTCACCGTCACTTTTTCCTTCTCTTCTCCGAGGACTTGGCCGCGGGGCGACCGGGGAGAAAAAGATAGGAGGCCTGTCGAGCAGGGGGATAAAAAAATGAGAATGAAATGGGAATTGGACCGCTGGGGATGGGCAAAGTCGAGGAGTTGAGAGAGTGCGCTGGATTGGAGGACAGATGGAGCAGATGATAGAAGTCGGACAGACAGACAAACGATTTCATTCGGAAGCAACCGAGACCAAGGATTATACGAAAAAAATCTTGGAAAAAATGTTCGTGGAAAAAAAACTTGAAAGGAAACCTTGCGGACTTAATGCACGGGAAAAAATCATTGAGGGGGAACAAAGACGGATATTTCACGTGACACTTCTTTTTGAGAGTTGAAGAGGTACACTATAGACTTTGAAATCAAACTTCTGGGCGGATAAAATATTACTTTCCTGACCGAATGGATTTTTGATCGGATAAAGTACATTTTCAGTGTCTTAAAGTATTACGGTAGCAACAATAATTTAACGTTTATGAGCATAAAATTGACAGAAGAAAAGAGAGAAATTGAGCAACTGACTACAAAGCTATAAGGGAAGGCCAGTGGGTTCAAAACAAATATTTATTTAAGTAAATCACGCAAAGGTGAAGTAAATCAGCGGGTTTTGACTGGCATGCAAGATAGAATTATTTTTTAAAGGTTTATCCAATCAAAAGCCAATGGGACGATGGAGACTTAGAAATTACTAGCAATTCGAAAATCCTTCATAATAATTAACTACAATTTTTTGAGGATGGTATAAGGTGAAGCAAAGGAATGGTAGAAAGTTTTGCAACATGCCTCTTTGAACGGCACCTCTCAACTATGCGAAAAATATTCAGGGGGAGATAATTTCACTAGGTTGTAGAGGAATAGTGAATTCTCATGACTTGTGAGAAAATAAGAGAATGATAAAAACTTTGTGATCCAAGCAAGATGCATAATATTCCCTGGCACTTAAATAAATGCATTTATGTCAACAAGGGTAGCCATTTACATACTATATGCGTCATTGTTTTCAGTCAAAATTGATTAATTGTTTTAAAGAAGCATAATTAATTAAGAATAGTCATTTTAGCATTCTGTACATATCCCAAATATCCCAACAATAAGAAACGTCACTCATCATTTTCTTAAATGAAGAAATAATGTCTAAAACAATCAATATTGGGCCTGGTAAAGCTGCTTTGGAGAGGCGGAAAACACTCAAAGAAAAAAAATCAAAATGCAGTAGGAACCGGAGACCTTTCCAAAAGGATATTCTAATCACTGCAAATATCAACTCTCCAAATTAACAGTAATGCTAGCAAACGTATTAAAAAAAACCTGGTTGACTAAAATTAATATAACAATCAACCAAACTGAAAATTATCCATCAAAGTGATGAAATTCGCCATTAGAAAAAAATGGCGAAATGAAAGTTTCCTGGGATTGGAACACGAACTCTTGGTCAGGTATGTTACGCATTATACACTTCGAAGCCATCTGAGGCTGTGGCAATCTGAGGCTGAGGCAAAATTCGGGGATAGAAGTGGTCGGGTTGCTTAATGCGTACTAGACTTTCTGGTCTCCACTCTACTCTCTAGTACAGGATGATTTGTCGCGCTTACTAAGCCACTGTGACAGAGGATAAAGCCAGTGATGGCGCTTCACAGCACACCAGCGTTCTAAACCGGCATTAATTTAAAAAAATGAGCTAAGATGGCTTGGTGGTGTGAAGTCAACACATCTACCGGCAGTTGGGAGATCCGGTACGAATCCCGGACAAGCCAAACTATTTTTTCCATTGCGAATTTCACCCTCTTTAGTGTACATCTTCGCACCCGTGCGGGTGACTACTCACCACTTCCTTTTTTGCATTTACCGCTGGTGAATGCTGGTATTCAACTGAATGACCAAGAAAGAAATTTTCAGAGGATATTTAATGAGGCTTAGTTATCCTGGGCTATGTAATTATAAGTTTGTTATTCACAAGTTGGAACATTTATTATATTAATTTTTGGTTGTCGCGGTGATTAATTTTGCTAGGGTAATTTACTTTTTTTTTGGTTTCTTAGCAATTTGTCAGATTATAATATTGTTAGTGATGGCAATGTGACTCTACTTTACTTCCTAATTCAATTCATTGTTTGCCTTGTAATTTCCAATGTGGTTTAAATCCACTTTAAGGTGCATCGGTAGCAGTTAGTACTGAATGCAAGAATGCTTTCGTGACTATTTCTTTTTCCTTGTCGTTGTAGTATGTTACTCGGTGGTATTCAGGTTGGAGGATTGTCTTGCGCGTATATTCAATATATATTTGCTTTCAAATTTGTGTTTATTGTATCGTTATACTAGGCGTATAACAAAGAATTTAGTTAAACGGGTAACGCAGGGGAGTCGAACAGTGTCGAATGTTGTCAAATTAACTGATTTGTGCGAAAGTCCTCCTGACTTTTATTCCTTCACTTTTTTGTCGTTTTTGTATTAACTGTGGTTATCTTCTTGAAGCCGGAATGGCAATTTGTTATTATTAGTTTTTGCGAATACATGTTGTTGATAATTGATGTTGGATTACGACTCCTAAGAATTTCCTTAAACCCCTTCCTGTGACCTGGACAATAGTCTCCACTGCCGTTATCCGAAGTGAAGGTGGGTACCCTTCCCCCTCCTTCTCTCTGTTTGTTGGTCATACTCACCTGGCGTCCAAACCATTACCTCATTTCCTGAACGCGCCTCCATGCGAGGCCCGCGAAATAGTGCCACAGAGTTTTCGCGCTTGTATCTACCACACAAGCTTCGTGGTTCCAAATGGATTAGTGACGAGAATAACCTCCGTAAAAATCTCCGAATCATTCCCAAAGACGAAGAACACATTATCACGGAGATATCTACCGGATTCGGGTGGTAAATGTTATATCAGGCAAACCGGGAGATTCTGAAGACGCAGAATAAATGGGCGCGGTAGGGTTTAAATAATGAGGTTTCCGGCTTTTGGCAGAAGTTTACCCTAAACTATGTGAGTGTAGTCATATACTGCATGTCATGACATTCATGTGACCATTGGTTATATTTTTTATGTGGTATCGGTAAACATATGTCACTGTTCGATATATGAAATAATCAATATTCTTAAGAAAGTGATATGTGTCCCCTTGGGATCTATTATTACCAACCAATATACACAATCGTTTGATGCGCGTTATCAAACGACATCAATCGATAAGCATAATAATTCTATACGCCATTTCGCTCAATATTCGCCTATTATTTATTGAAAATATCTTACATAAATATATATCGTGCGATATGCGTAATCAACAGATACGCGCTATCGCACAGCCTCAAGCGATATGCGTTTTCACACAATATTCGGCTTAAATCGATACTTTTTTTAATTTTTGCGATATTTTGTGACAGCAAATGTCCATGTTTGATAAATGCTCAACGCTTGAAATGGTTAATATTTCCTGATCGAAACCGTAATAACTGCTTACCCACTTTTAAACGAATATCCGCTTCACTACGGCTTTACGCGTCAAAAATAGCACGTCCCTTCCGATATGCCGTGAACAATGCAAGAAAAGGACAACTGACGCACGTCATTTATACATAAGCACTCGCGAATGCAAGTTCCTCGATAATTGTTCGCTCGAAGCCGACCGTATAGCGGAAATCGTTTTGCCAAATGGATCCGTTCCGTCTACGATTTCATTCCAATCGGATCGCCTGTCATCGCCATCGCTCGGCATTAGGAAGAGTGCCGGAGCCGAACCAATGAAGTCGCCTTACCCTCTGAAGAGCGATGCGAGTAATACGAGCCTGGCGATTTCCGAACGAAATGTGATTAAAAAAAATTAACAAATAAAATAATGTCGACATAAAAAAAGCCCGCGCTACATGTGCTACACGCCACGATAACAATAGCTCCTCGTTTAGATTTACGTCACGGTAAAATATAAACAACGGTATATCGAATTTCATCAGCAGGCATTGATCATATTCCTATCTCATTCCCTATATCTCGCGACGCTCGGAGCCGTGACTCAAAATACGAGCGTACACCCGCGAGAATTATATCCTACTGACTCGGCAACGCGTCGTTCTTAAGCGTAGCGCGGGTTGCGTTTGCTTCCTACAGCACCGGAATGCCGAGGCGACATCGCGTCCCAGGGGTTTTCCTAAAGATTGCCTATGGTTTATCGGGTCTCCAGGGATACCTGTATCGCGACGCGCAGTTCTGCGAAGCGGAGTGCAGTTCCCAGGTATTCGAGGTCCTCCTGTGCACAAAATATACTAACATGTGACATACAAGAGCGTGATGGGACGGTCGTATATTAAATTGAAATTGACCAAGTTCTGTACAGGGATCGGAGCCGTGCTTCTCTCTTTCGCTACGTCCTGTAGATACGAAAAAAATGTCATCTAGCTAAAGTGAAATAAAGATGAAGAACAGAACTTTCTGTATCCGCTTAAATTTGAGTTCTAGATGACAGAAGAAATAACCAAGCTTGAACCAGCTCAAATGAATCAGCTATCGGAATCTAAGGAAATATAATACACTCGCAACGAGAAGGCTTAAAATGGGAACAAACATTCAGATTGCCTTCGGTGTCTTCTTTTTAAGCGAAAAAAAGTTATAACAAGTCGAAAAAAACCTCTCAAAGAATGATGTTCATACATATAAAATCTAAAATTAGTCTAAGACTCACAACAAATCTACCTGAAAAGAAGCCTTATTTTTAGCAAAAAATCTTCTTAAGCAATGATCTACTCTATTGAGACTTTTTCTACAAAAGTCTCAAAAAATGATGTAACACATTCCCGTGAAACCAAAATGAATAAATATTTGACCAAATTGAATTTTTTTGTTTGGTTCTCTCTCCAATTCATCGACCTCTGAGGTCATTTCACATCTAAAGTAAATTTGTTCATGGCATATAGCTTATAGCGTACTTATCAATGACCATATAATAGATTCGTGATTAATATTGAAAGTCAAAAGCAAAGGAAGAACATTTCTATAAAAGAATGCTAATATTCGATCGATTTCTAAGAGGTGATCGCCAACAGTGAGCCATGTTTACAGTCACCCGAGACATTGAATCGCACCAGTGTTATTAAACTTAATGCAATCCACCAGAAGACACCTTATAGCTAAGGATGGTAGCAGAATAAATACATATAGGTGTTAATTCTCAGAACTAAGTAGGCAAGAGTGAATTGAGGCACCATGGTCTAATTTCAAGATACCCCTTCTCCGCGAAGGCTATTACTGATGGATGATTTACAAGGAAATGCCGCATTTGTAACGTGCCGGAGTTGATTACTCCTTGTTTCCCTCTAACTCCACACGCATTCACTACTCCACCTCCCTATTACTAGGATAACACTCACCCAGCGCTCACCTTTATATCGCCTCTCTTCCCTCACACGGTAAATCCTTTTTATTTATCATGTAACCATTTAACCACCCAAGCTAGATCCTACCTGTCAACAAATTAAATATTTCCCCTTTCTATGTTGGGCTAATCGTTGTTGATTTTTATGTTGTAATTGTATTTTTGTCCACTTTCATGTTTATTGTTTATTAGAAATTTGAGTAAGGATGTAAAAAACCGGCTGGTATGGAGAGAGAAGAGCTTGATATGGAGTGTGGCGTTGTATGGGGCAGAAACGTGGACCTTGAGAAAGGAATATGAAAATAGGCTGAAGGCTTTTGAGATGTGGGTGTGGAGGAGGATAGATAAGGTGCGTTGGACGGAAAGAAAGACAAGCGAGGAAGTGCTTGACATGGTGGGTGAGGAGAGGAAACTTGTGGATGAGATTAGGGGAAGGCAGGGTAGGTGGCTGGAAGCGGTAATGAGGGGCGATGGTTTGCTTAAGTCCGTGATAGAGGGTAGGATGTTGGGTAAGCGGGTAAGGGGAAGAAAGAGAATAGGTTTTATGGACGGGATGAAGAAAGGTAGGACTTATGCTGAGATGAAAAAGGAAATACTAGAGATGGATACGGTACGGCACGAGTACGAGTCTGTTGAATATTCTCTGACTTTCATCATGACCTACCTCTAACCGGTAGAATACTCTAATGAATGAAAATGAGACTTTAATTGAACCGATGTCTGGATATTCGCTAATGTTTCTTGATGATCGTATCAAGAAATGAAAAGTTGAAAGGCTATTTTTGCGCTCTCCACTCATAAACAGTCTTAAATCTTCAATTCAAATATAATAACATTCCTCAGCTAAACAAAGAACATTCCAATGAGTTTTCCTCCTAATTGCAATGGATCGTTCTCATAAATGATAATGTAAATACAAATTCAAACACATAAAATAGGTTCAAGTGGTATTTCTAATTAAAAAACCGTAAATTCTGTTTGAACAAGAGTCAATTCGATATTAAAACGTTATGAAAGATGCCGATTTCTTTGGAAATGAACCCTTACGATAAAGTAAGGGATTCAAGGTTGCAACATAATTTCCGTGATTTCTTTGATTATTGAATGATGTGATCTCGGGAATAATGTAGCCGTTTTGGTTACTGATTGCAGGATTTTGTATACTGACCCTGGAGATTTCTTCGGCTACACCATATTTAATCATACATTGCATCTTTCTTAACATCTTATCTAAGGCTCAGACCCCAAATGGAGATGATCGTTATTTAAATGCTAAAGGAGTCATATTATGATAAATTTCAAATGGTTTTTCAATTTTCACCAGCCAACAATTTTTTCATGGGAGATTTTTCGTAAAGATTTAAAGATACTCTTGAGTTTAAACTTTAAATTTTGTAAAAATATACTCGCTGATAATTTTTAATGTTTCGTTAATCACAATTCAGCTGCTATTAGTTCCGCAGACTCATTTTAAACAATTACTGAAGAATATAAAACTATAACTGAAACATTTACCTTTAGAAACAGGTATTGCGATCGTAAAATTAATCGTGATGGTTCTTGGTACTGAAAAAAGTTTTTCTACAAATAATTTCAACGGCATTGAGTTCACAAAAATGCTAGAAATATTAATTCTGGATCTCAAGAATAATATGTGTTCTTTCGAGCCCATAATGACAAAACTCGTAGGTATAAGTAAAACATTAATCAACAGCATGTAACTGATTTCAAAATCTCTCTAAGGGAAATCGAGTTAAAGTTTCCATTAATTTTGGCTGCGTTTATATGCGTTCAATTGAGATAGCCGAGGCTTAAAATATCTAAGGTAACCAACTGAAATTAGAGAAGTGAGATTAACTAGTTAGACATATTCAAGCGAGCTTTTGGGTGATTTAATATTACTTGCATTCATTAAACATACCGATAAGTTTTATACTGCGCAAGGTGATCATGTATTCAACATTATACAATAATGTTTAAGGACCCGGAGAACTCTTCTCTAAAAACTAATAACTGAAAAGAGGCTACGAAATTGAAAGAACATTTCCGAGCAGCAAAACAGCTCCGGGGTACCGGCGTCATCCAGCATATCGATTACGTCATGACGGCCACGCACTGGAGCCTTGAAATCGCTCCGCACAGGAGGCAAGATGACACTGTAATTAATTATGAACGAGTCGGTGGTTTGTGAGGCTATCGAACGCCCATCTGAGGCTGGCAACGGAGAGCACCCTCCAGCCTTGACAGCTTGGAGGCGCACGTGCAAGGCAAATGAGGCTCAACCACTATGACACAGCCGACGCGGAGAATGGCTCTTTTAATGCCCTCACTCCACCAAGGAGGCACTGTAAATATCACTGTACGTCGCGTATTTGGCGATTAATAGTTTCATTGGTTAGCCCCGGCAATGCGGTCCCCAGTCGTTATTAGTTCAGTTTGTAGATTGCGACAATATTGTTATTTTACTCCAAACTGTCGCAATACCTGTGTTGTTATGTGACTGAAAGACTTGGTCAATGAAAAAGTCCCAAGAAAGGAATATGAGAGTGATAAAGACGAAGATGATGAGGTGGATGCTCAGAATAAGGGAAAAGATCAGGAATGAAAGATAGGGAAAAAGAGCTACAGTCACTGTATTATTTAAGAGACCTAGTTAAAATGCTATGGACAATAAATGAGAAGACTTGACGATTATGTGTGTATAGCGACATTAAACATGAACACTGAAGGCAAGAGAAGCCGAAGGAGGCCTACAGCAAGGCGAAGGAACTATTTATTAAAGGACTTGAAAACCAAAGATCTCATGGGAGACCAGAACGTGATAGAGAGGATTCTCGAGGAGTCTTTTCAAAAAGAGCGGCCTATACAAAAACGGGAAAGCTGAGGAAAGCGATTTACTCCTCCAGGGATGTAATTTCTGTCACTCAGTTGACGTTTTTCCATAGTCTGGAGTCGTTATTCACGGATTCATCTCTATGAGAAGGTATTCTGCTAATCACAACGTTTGAAAAATAAGAGAATTGTCACAGAAAATATAAGGACAAATAATATCAGAGTAGGTACCCTTGCACAGTCAGGATGAGAAGAAGAGAATAAGGGTGGGATTACGATTGATGAAAAAAATTCCATTAAAAAATTCCATTTTCAGCCAAAAAATAGCCTTTTAAAAATTAAATGTTTAGCCCACGCAAACAGTCACTTGATGAGGATTTCACCGGATGCTATGAGGTTTTATCTCAGAATAGAAATATTACTTTCCGGCTTAATAGATGGCTGTCTATTTTCCGTAGATATGCGGACGATGTACGACAGTGTACCCTGACTTTCCCAATCAACCACTACTGCCATGGAAATCCATGTCTGCGTATCAAAGTGCTACTTCCAAGTGACTTAAAAGGAAACCGCTATATAAGTACTTTCTATGTTTGAATCCGCATAATAATGAGAGTGATGACGCGCAGAAGTTCTTTAGAGGTTCAAGGCGGAACGTATGTATTAGTTTTCGCGGTCAGTACTCTCTAATCATCAGTCAGAGGACTCTTAACTCGTCGTCAGCCACGTCACTTTAAGTACCTAAACACACAAATCTAAGGGAATGAAACCACAAATTCCTAAGCGCAAGTGGAACTGAATCTCCTTCAATGGAGGTCGCTACATAACCTATCATGTGATCAAGGACGTATTTAGTACATTTACAGCACTTGCCATTATGTTTATGTAATTTTGTTGCCACTTCAATGAATAAAAGTCATGAGAAGAACGATCTTCAAACTATGCCTGGTCTTTAAAATCACTGTTCTCGAATTGGTAGAGTCGAACTAACTGTGACTTAGAACAGTTCGCAACGATAGACGTGCGCAACAACACGCAGGAAAGATCCACGATCACGCCTCAGGATTTCACGGGATCCTATGCGTTTTTATTGCAGAATCGAAATGTTACTCGCAAGCAAAATAGTGGCTCGTCTTATTTTCGTATAAGCGCGTACCGTGGTCGATCTTTTATCTATTACTATCCCTATCGACCTTGGAACACATATGGATCATGGAAGTCTGTTATTACACGTCGAAGTGCTACTTGGAAGCGATTTAAAAGGATACTGTATATTAGACTTATCACGGGAAAAACCGGCTTTTAGGGCGAGATTACAATCGACGTTATCTGACATGATGGAAACGGCCGAAGGAGTTCAGTTTTCCGCCGTCTATCCGTCAAGGAGAAGTGTATTATGATTGACGGGAGAATCAGAAAAATATTTTTGACAATTTTTGCAAACCGAGTTCCAAATGGTTGCTAAGTACCTGTTTATTTTATATATTTTGCAAAGAAAAAATAAAAAAAATGTCCGCAAAAATACTGATAAAGATTGCTTTAATCATGTTTATCGTAAAGTTAAAAAGTAACAGTGAACAGTAAGATGGAAATAAAATATCGTAAATATTGAAAAAAAACCTTATTGGCTTTGGTTCGCTGCCGTTGGCTTTATGTGATGGGAACGTTAGACTTAGACAAGGTTATTCCATCGTCCATTGACGGTGTCGTCAACGTCCGGTCGTCTAAAAGGTTCCACTACATCACAATCACCAAACCTCTCGGACGCCACCGTCAGAAAGCGTCAATCGTAATTTCACCTAAAAGCGATCGGGATAGTGCGGTGTCTAGAATACTAGCTTCCCATCCCGAAGGCCCTAAGGAAGGATTCTAATTCCGGCTTTGAGGAAGATTTTTGAGTGAAATATCGATCCGTGCTTGGTTGCAATGTGGAGAGCTATTAAAATATACTACTCCGACCGTCAGATAGGACGTTAAACCTTGGCACCTTTTGTTAAGATCAGACTAGGGGCGATGCTGGATTTCTCTCAACCCTTCCTCCTCAAAATAATCCTTCCCTAAACCAACCTATTGCTTATTTTACTATCTGTTGGCCATCCATGTTTCTGTAAATTGAAGGCATTCTTTATACAGGAAACACCTTCAAAATGATGCCTACAGCTTTCATGTGTTGCGTTTAACCTAGATTGTATTAATTTATTTGCTGGTAGTAATAAATGTTATAATTAGCGTAGTTTAAGTTGGTTTGAGGTTAAGGTCAATTATTCAAATCACTTCATGCCGTTGGCTTGTCGGCTTGTTGGCTTGTTGGCTATTGTCGACGTTTCGATTCAATTGTCAATATTCATTAGGGCTGGAAATATCAGCGATATCCGAATGGTACACCATAACATGACTTAATTTAAGCAGGAATTTAAACTCGATCAATTACAACTACTATATACCATTGGTATAATTAAAAACCACATTGCATTCTTACTTTAAACAATTTGTTCACGGTCCGGCGTTTTCTCAAAATGTGGAGCTGTAAAATGTCATGAATGCATATAAAACTTAAACAAATGGAAAAAAACATTTTAAAAAAACATTTATAAATGATAGCAATAAAGCTTACAAACATGAATTATCCCTCGACCAAACCCTCAAAACATTTGTACTACGCAAATTAAATTTTGACTGAAAAATAGAGGATCTAATATTATTATATATTGCAGTGAAAACGAAAAGAGAGAAAAAATGATTTAATGAATTGAGGGAATCAGTGACGTGCTCCCTGGCTCTACGACCTTCTTTCCTATTACCCACACCTCCTCTATCCTTCCTTGTTTTGAAAACCTGGAGATCTAACCCCTAAAGACGAGTTCTCGGATGACAGGCGAGAGAGGGGGCGAGAAGTTGATTGATGGACTCCGCTGCCTCGAGGCGTAGTGTAGCCTCGCATGGAGAGGAGTACCTGCGTGGCATTGGAGCAGAAAGGGATGCGAAAAGGCATTGGGGTGGGGTATTGAGAGCTCGATGGCATTGAAGGTGTTGAAAAGGGGGATCAGAGGGCATAATGGCACGGGCATGCGGCGCGGTGTTTCTTTTTTTTAATGGCTTACGAGAAGTTAACGACGCAGCCTTTAGAGGAGAAGGTTTTTTATAATCAGGACCGAGCGGGCATTGTCACCAAACGCCTTTGCATTCTTTTCCTTTCACACATCGGTCGGCGGGATAACGATTAGAGAAAGTCGTTATAAAGGAGAGTGTGTGAGAGAGAGGGGCCACGATGTCGAACCGAAACATGCGCAGGCGGTGAAAGTCGGAAGCTATTGTCGAAAAATAAATGTTTCCCCCCTCACGGTCCCCCCCCCCTCCAAATGGTTTGGTAACGAACCCCTCCCCGGGTTGAGCGAAGGAATGGCGTTTTGTTTATCATATTTTTTAACCTCGCTGAACCGCGGGAAGCTCCAATGAAGAACAAATGATTCCGGAAGGGAAACGGGTGATCAGGTTGTTGTGGCGACTTGAGTTCTGGCCTTCCATTGCAAAGGGGTGGGGGTTCGAATCCCAGACGTGTTTAGTACACGAGGCGCGTTCTAAAAGTAAGTTCCGGTTGGTAATAGCATGAGAAGAATTGAAAAAAACGAAAAACTCATCAGTAGATCCAAATACATGACTATTTTATTTTTCTATATAGACTCCATTTCTTTTCTTACACTTTTGATAGCGTGAAACAAGCTTCTTCAAACTCACGTTGTCCTGTGATTAGGATTTATCATATTTATGTCGTCACTCTCTGTCAATGTCAATGTCAACACTTCTTTTATCATAATGTGAAAAAAATATATCTCTGTCTTCCTATTTCAATCAGACATTCGCATAAAAAACAAGCAACATTGCCCATCTTCAATTTTACTCCCAACTAAACAACTGCCTTGCGTTTAAATATAATTATCTAAGCACGCCGCAATAAATAATAAATGAGCTATTATTAATGTAAATATTCATTGCAATAAAAATAATTTGGAACATTTTTGAGTCATAAATACCAAACTGCTCGTTCACATCCGTACATGTGACAACATTCTTTGGATAAAATTACGTTGTCTCAGGTTTCAGCCAATTTTTCACCGAGATTTTCAACAATTCAGTTTCCTCGAATCATTTATTCCCATCCTCAAAGTAGAAATACTCTATTGTTAATAGGTACTTTTAACTATTTAACGAAAGGTTATAAACTTTAAAAGTGGAACCAATTCCTATGCTTAATGGTGACAAAAATGTACATCTGAAAGAGTAGGCAACGGTGAAACTATCGAACATTTGATCCTACTCCGGTTATTTATTTTCATATTAAACGCTTAATAAACCGTCAAATCATGCTATTTATGCAATTTTGTAAAATTTAAAGGGATAATTATAAATAAAATGGCATACATGTCATCAAAATTCACTGAGATAACTGTGTTCCAATATGTGATAATACGATAAAAGAAAATGTTTATTTTTAACCAAATTATTTTCTCAATGATAAGACTGTAATTATTATTTGGTGAGAGGCAATTTCGTTGATTTCATTATTTATCTGAGGCATTATTGCATTAGATAAGTTTCTCAGCTTTTGCTTTGTTATAAAATATAGTTAAAATTTATTATAGATTTTAAATGATCACTATACAATGTACATGGCGAAATTTAGAAAGACATTTTCCACGCATGTGAACAATATTTAAATTGTGTAGCACCTAAATATAAACTTATAAGCCTGTCTGATAAAGGAGTGAGGTTCTAACCAATTAATCAGTTCTTTGTTCTGTGAATTCAACTTTCTGGGAGAGGGTTTCACTTTGTCACTTTATTTCCTCGAAACAAACTCAATGAAAAAATATTAAGGTATCAGCATGGAATGCTCAAACAAGAATTACCAGGATTTGGACCCAGTGTTCTTCAATACATAGCGAAAAGTTATACCAAGTGGTAAATTTTCTTCCTTTAAGCTTTCCAGAAAAAGTTTTAAGATTCGGGGAAAACTGTATTCATAGCTTGCAAAACGAAAAAAGTAAGATAGTTCAAAGTTATAAGGTAGAGTATGCATGTTAAAACAAAGTGATTACAGCTTATTATGAGTTAATAATACTTTTAATATACATTATCATACACCTAATACACCTTCGTTTAATTATGCCAAACGCGTCTGCCTTTATCGGATCGTAAACTGAGGTTTCATATCTCTTCGAAGCCGAATGGCGATGACTGAATTTCATTACAAACCCAAAAACGAATACTGGCAATAATTAGTTGGCCCTCAGTTTTAAACACTAAATTGTACTAAAAAATCCTTTTTTTGAATTCACAAAACTAAGAATTGGTACCAGACGAAAAAATTGTAAATAAAACCATCTCTGACAAGTCAAAATAAGCTGAAGGAAGTCTCTAAAAAATACCAAAAAAATAAGAAGGCTGGAATTTAAAGAAAATATTCAAGTATCATAAATTTTTTCTGTAAGCTACATTGAAAAAAATCATTTCGTAACTTAATAATTTGAATATTGTATACTGGGAATAGTTATTATCAGAAACATTGGCTCTGAATAAAAAGAAACTTCTTAGCCAAACGGTGACCACCTAAAAGCGGCCCCTGAAAAATATCAAAAATTAAAAAATCTCATATTTAAATAAGGCATACCTGAAATTTTAAGCAAGGGGTTGCATTAAAAAAATTAGTTCATCATTCAGTAGTTCTAAGTTCGTAAGAAAAGACTAGATACCAATAAGAAGAAAAATTGGCCCTGAATTAAAATTCCAAAGAGGAAAAATCATTCGCCTCGAAAGGATCCAGCCCTGGTCAAGGCGAATGATTTCCCCACCTCGGAATATTCACAACTGTGCGCTCTTGCGGTTCACTCTGTGAAAGGTAATACCGAGGCAGTTCCCGGTATCCTCAAAATTACTCTGAATAAAATAAAAACATTTTTTCCATGTCAAGATCATCTGGAAAGGTTCAGGAAGTTAAAAAAATCCCCAATCATAATTTTCAATCTCTCTCAAGATCGGAGACTTCCTCGGACGTTTTTTGGAAGAGAGACTCTGATGGCATTCGGGAAAGGGGAAAATCCCCCGGTAAACCGACGCATATTGCTTTGGAGCCCTGCCGATATTCAAAGGTACGATCCTACGTGAAATGCGTGTGCCCTTCCAAGGCCGTCCGTTTGATATCAAAACGGGGGACAAGGGGCTTAGGAGGTATGTGGGAGCTGATCGGCATATAAAATAAAGCCGCCCCTGCGAGAGATCGAGAGACGTTCGAGAGATCGAATGGTAATTCTTATCTCCCAGAGGCCTACTACTACCGGGGCCGCCTCCAGGAGACTCCCACCGAAGTCTGAGCACTTCCACAAAACCCCTTTACCCGATCTTTATCCCCCTTCATCCTTTTGGGGATTCACTGAGGTTGATAACGCAAGTTTATTTTTTCTTCCCTCTATTTTTTTTAGCTCGCGGCGAGAAAAATGGGACGGTGAGAGCAGAGCGCTAAAGGTTGAAAAATATCGGAGGGTTTTGTTTGTGTGGCGGAGTCGACTCTCGAATTTCCTGGCGAGAATAAAATTCAGGTCACTAACAATCAAAAAAGGGGGACAGTAAGAGTAAAAAATGTACAAAAAATAAACACACACACGTCAGTTTTAAAGCAAGATATCTCTCTCTTTCGAAACTCCTACACGTTTTTGGGAAAACTTTCATCAAAGTTACAAACGAGATTTCTTGGAATTTCTAAGGGGGATGTAAGTTTCACTGAAGAGGGCAAGTTTTGTATTCAGTAGAATGAGTATTTTTAACTTCATATACAAGGCAAAGGTACAAAAAGTATTTTAGTGATTGTAAAAAGGCGTATCTACGTTCTCGTACATGTATGTGAATACAAGAATACTTAAGAAGGAATGGATAAAATAGTTTGGGCCCAGGAGAGGTAAATGTAAAACAAATCTCATAGTTAAAAGTTATCGCAGTCAAAGACACTTAAGATGCATAAAAAACCGTACGAGGCGGAGTATTATCATGAAAAAAATTAAAAGAAGCCGACCAATAAAAATATAGCAAAGAAATAGCATCATTTATCATATTACAACAATCAGGATCTATTGAAAATTAACTTCCTAAACTACAATGCATAACAGAGGATAGTGATGCACGCAACTTCGCCAAGAACAAATAGTTATAATATTTTTAGAGGATAAATCGAGAGGGAGGATTTTCAACGGGGAGAAAATTTCTATTTTTATGAAGACAATGATAAAGAAAACTGGAAACAGATACGAGTATCAGAAAAAAATCGTTGCTCCCCTCTATCTCATTGAGTCTTAGGTTTCCCTACCACATTGACCTAAATACACGACCATGTGCACTAAAGAATTATTGAATTCAAAAGCGCATTTCAAAGAGCCCTCCATATGTGTGCTATAGCTTCGTGAGCTAGCATCGAAGTAAAATACAAAATGTACCATAGAATCGATAAAAGGTATACGTGAAAATCAAAATTCACCTCGAGAGGAAGATGGTATTTTAGTGATCGGATGCGTTAAAAATTCCCCACATCTCACGGTAAAAGCCGTGGCGCTACCAATCAAATCGAAAGGTATATGTGCATTTATTAAAAAAATCTGACTATTTCACGCTGGTGAGTGTGTGCCTTGTTTGTGTGAAGTGAAGGAGGAATGCATTCCACTGAGAGAGGGAGGGAGACTGGGAGGACGTTTGAATAAATACGCACTCATCTATATACGCCCGCAAAATCTCATTGGAGTTTTTTTCGTTCCATTTGATTTTTTTCGTCCCATTTGATTGAAAGCGATGTCTATTTTTTCTCACAGAGACCCTTTTCACGATCCCAAATGGAAATCCGAGCGTCGAACTTTCAGGGGGAAAAAAATTGGATCGGAAGTGGAACAGTTCCCGGGTCACCGCATGAAAAACAGTCTCCTTAACCGCACTGCAATCCATTCGGAATGAAGAGATTTTTCCCGTCTTCTGTTGATATTCATTCAAGGTTCTCTGCTCATCTTCTTTAAACCTACAGCACTCGTGTAGCTCCTGGATTTTTTTTCTACATGAAAAAAAAGTGATGAGACTTAGCAAAATAGATGGGCTAAACTTATTTGGCGCAATTTTGAGACATAAAAGTCTCTTTGAAACAATAGTTGAAGGAAAAACGAATGGGAAGAATTATAAAATATGTAAAATAAGTACATATTATCTTAATTATTTGCCTATTATTTTTTCTTAAATTTTTTTATTATTTGCAAACCAAGTAGGTAAGTAAAGACACCTACTCTCACATATGGCAGTGAAGCCTGGAAAATAGCAGCAGTAGAGCAAAGGAGGTTGGAAGCCATGGAGATGTGGTATTACCGAAGAATAATCAAGATCAAATGGGCGGGGATAATCACGAATTAAGCAATGAATGAAAAGAATTATAAAGAAAGTCCAAGAATTAAATAAATCAATAAAATCATGAAGGACGTCGAAGTAAATAATTATGTGGGAATCATATGGTTGGCAGAGAGGATTGTGGAATGAATAGCTGCTGCAAACCAATCTTCGAATTGATAACATATGATGATGATATTTGCAATTTTAAGACAATCTTTCTCTTTCAATTAACTAATTTCACATTTGCAAGCATCCATACCCTGGTAGGAGAAAAAGCCACCCAGGAGGGTGGCTTTTTCACCTACCCGCGACTCGTGGCGGTCGAACCCGCGACCTCCACGAATAGCAAAGACTCTACTCCGCTACCATTGAGGCCGGTGAGAAAGACCAAAAATGGAATGCACCAGGAATCTTGCGATCGAGTTGGTGTGATGAATAGAGTACAGTACTCCGTCCGTCGGATGGGACCTTAAATCATGGACCTTTCGTTATGGAGTAGGTTAATGTTGGTGCCAGGTTTCTCTCCACAATACCTCGACCCCAAATTGTCCTTCTCTTACCATTCTACCCACATATCCTCAGTGGCGTAAATGATTTCAGCTATCGATCACCACTCCTGAATCCACCTACCAATCCTACCAATCAATCTACCAATCAACTCTTTTGGGACATTCTGAAAGACATTTTTGGTAGCAATTTTGGTAGAAGTAATGGTACCATCGATAAATGGTACAATGCCGTAAACTTGAAACAATAAGGTAAGATAAGAAACCTTGATAAAATTTTATAGAACAATGGACATTTCTCGGGGAGCACAGCGATCATTGGACATTATAAAAGGAAATGAAGAAAGATTTCAACACCAGAAATGAAATTTTTAAGAAAATTTGCTGGATATACACGAACGGAAAGAAAAATAAATAAGGCAAGATCTCGGTGTACAAGGTAACAGCAAAACGAGACGAGAATACAGAAATGAAGAGAAATCGCAGAAAGAAAGGAGGAAGGAAAAACACCCAAAAAAGTATTAAAATACAGAGCGAGAGTCAGAAGATCTCTGGGACGTCAACGCAAGAAATGGAATGACAGAGATTAGAGAAGGACGTAACAAGCTTAATGTCTAACACTTGCTGAGAAGAAGAAAGGAGATATGAATGGAAAGTATTATATGTATAGGAGGACCGAGTTGGATTCGCCAAACGAATTATGAGGGAGGCTGAAATGACAAACTATGCAGGAATATAACGGTAAGTTGAGTGGAGAGGAAAGCTACAGGAAACGAATCCATTGATTCACCACCGCTGGTAGTGTTCCATTTTTGGCGCGGTCAATGACTTCTTAAACCATCTACTTTTCCATTCAAAACATTCCCACTGGCATTGAATCGCATTCAGCACAGTTTCATTTAGACTGATAAATTATAAATTTTCTATATTTCTAGATCTGATAAAACGCCACGAACCGGCCGACCCGGGCCATTGTGGCGGGTAAATTCATGGCCTGCTAAACCAATGGTCGTTGGTTAAAATCCCGCCTGGATTTTCACACCACAGGGCATGCTTGAGTTCGTACGTTGTTACCAGCCCTAGAAGCTGTTTCCGGGATAATGCTAAATAAATACATATAAATTACTTAAAGAGTACAGTATCTGAAAATGAAAAAATTAATATAATAATGAAATTGCGCGTATATCTTGAAAAAAATATAATTTTGAAATATACGAAAGGCAAACTTATGTCTTGATTTAACGTCAATGAGTATCTGGTACAACGCTAAAAACAAATAACAACTTAATGTATCTAGTAAAAAGGTTGTCTTTTTATATATGATGATAAATTTAAGTGTATTATTTTCTGACATTGTAACTTGAGTTATAATAAATGAAATCTTTACACTTTATACTGCTTTCACTTTTCACTGTAATACAGTTTAAAAAATATAAAATACATTTAATTTTCAAATTCTTAAAATTAGAGACTGTGAAACGCAACTGAGTTCAAAATTAGATCTAAAATGTCGCGAATAGTAACTTATGAGGCTTGATTGTTAAATAAAAACATCCGAAAATGTGCATAAATATTCAAAACAATCAGCTTGACATTTAATGCGCATGATGGACGATCCAAAATTATTAGTGCCCAGGAAAATCAGCCCATGTGCAAACCAAAGAAATAATGCCAGCATGCAAAAGATTAAAAGAAAGACTCGTTTCAAACACATCTCATAGTTTCCCGGCATTGTGCACTGTTACAAGTACTATGGCTGTAAAAATTTGCCAGGAAAATAATATAATTTTATTTAAAAAAAACTAAAAATGAACGAAAGATTTTAAAACAAAATTGAAAGGCACAGAAGGGACAATCAACTAAAAAACCTATTAGCATTTTATTGCCTCAACGGGCAATTAATGCACAGCTAATCGGCAAGGACTTTAAGGATAAAATGGATGACGAAAATTGGACGGCGAATGAGGAATAATACCCCTTTCACAGCATTTTACACCTGGGAACTCCACCTTTCTACCGGAGTTTTCAATTTCACGCATTGCTGAATGAAACATCGCTAACCCGCGGGGAAAAAACGGACAAACTAAAAAATAAACAGGAAAAAACGTTCACGACCTATTACGCATGGGATTCCATCAAGGAATACGACAAAAAGTGGACAAAAATTAGACTTCGGACCAAGTCCAACGTTTTCCATAGACATACCACGTAGACTAAGCCGTCCTAAATGGTAGTATGGCCTCGGAAATGGGTTCGGATGCATTTGGGGGAGGTGGGAAGGCAGGAGTGGGTGTGGAGTATAAAACAAAAGGGGAAAAACTGCGAGGGAAATTCAGACACCGTGTTTCGGAAATTGGCCCGCGGGCGGAAAACCTGCGAAGCGAAATGAATCCAAGATCGGAAATACCTCGAGAGAAATCGGTGGAAAATACTTCTAGATAAACGCATTTAACGGAGTTTTATTGAAACTAAAAAGTCTGTTTTTCAACTTTCCAGTTGTCAAATAATCGAAAAGTAATTTTCACAATATATGACACATATTGACCATTTATATTAAATAATTACTGCTTTAAGTTCGTCAAGTGTCCTCAAAAAAATGTTCACAATTTTTGAACACTTTGCATTGTATTATGCAGAAATTGAAAAATTATTTTTAAACCGTCATCGCATGGTAGTAAATTTACCACTATAGATGTAATAACTTCGGGAATATACTCGATCTCAGCAGTTGAGGGAAAATATTTTTTTTCAACTTGTAAGATAAAGTCGAGCTCAATTTCAATGAAAATATTCATTCCGAGATGTACGAAAATCGCAGCAAAAGGATTTAAAATGTACGTATGCTGAAGACTATTATGATGCATTTGTGGACAAGGATGGAAAATGTATGCAGGAAATAGTGGATAAACGAGAAAATGGAATAAGTATGGAAAGAAAGGGTACAGGTTAGAGGAAAGGATGCTCATACGAACAATGAGAACGAAGCAGCAAAAATGAAATGAGGTCGAATGAAGTGGTAACGATAGAGTTGAGAAAGCTAAGGGTGGACGTGGGAGAGGGAGGTGAAGGATAGCAAGACGGACGGTATGAAAGCAGGAAGAAGACGAAAGAAGAAAGAGCTAAGTTTAAAAGGGATTTTACTAATTCAAAGAACTGTGGAACTGGCAGAACAGTAACTTTCACGGCGTCACCCGCCAATGTTCACATAGGATGCCTGGGTAGAGAACTCGGCGCGAAATCGAGGGGCCTGGGTTTGAATGCCAGCCCACGTGAATGATTTTTCCTCTGTGGATTTCACAAATTGGTGGAAAGGGATTTAAAGTTTAAAAACATTTTTATGAAGGAATCTTATGCGGAACTTTCACACTTTCCGGAATATAATGGGCAGAAATGTTCATTGACATACCATATATTTTGGTGGAACATCTATTGTAATGACATATAATTAAAAATTATAATTACAGGGTGAGCTATAAGTCACGCACCATAGGATTAAATTATTAAAAGAATGATGTTTAAGTTTTGTGAACGCTATATGTTCTGTTTGAAATGCCCTCCTGCTTTTTCAAAACACATTTCAAAAAATCTTACTTACTAAAATTTTATCCGAAATCAAATTTTCATGGTAAAAATGAAGGAAATGAAACATACTTAATTACTTTTTTCCCTGAGGTGCTCGAATTTTTCCCTCACCCTGTATATGCAGTGGAAAATTATAACGAATGAGAGAAAGATGAGTGCAGATGTGGGAAAATCGTATGCATAAGAGGCGGGCGTCCTTAAGGAGATTTCACCGTGACTGTATGACTCAAAACAGATACTAAATTCCAAATTTTTGTTTTTGGTTTAAAAAATCTGCTTTCTCTGATGACATGCGTTAGCAGTTAAAAACAATGATGTGATACAAAATATGCAGATTATATCAGGAATATATATTTTTAATGTACCCCTTTTTTATAGCCATAGTCGCCGACTGCAGCGCAATGTCAATCAAACTACTTCATTTCGACTTTATTTATCGCAGCTAATAGCTGATAACTCAAATTATAAGGTGGGAAATTGCCTATTTTTATTAATTTTCTCGGTAGTTTTAATTTCTTACAAAGATTTCCAGGGAAGTAGCGTTTATGTGGAATAGAAGGATTCAATGTTTCCCCTGTTTCTCCCATTATTGCATCTAACACCATGTAATTTCAAATTTAAATTGCGAGAAAAATAGCAAGGATAGGTAAAAACATTTTATTTAGATAAAAAATAAGAACACGTATTTCTATAAGTCGTCAGCATATGAATTCAGAGGAATTTACGCCATTTTACAGCGGGACCACCTCAACAAAAAATACCCCACTCAATAAGAAAACGCACTGGAAGGTGGGGGTAAAACTTGCAAAATATTGAATAGCAAAACGAAAAAATGAATTAAACAAAAAATAGCAAAACAAATAATAATTTGACTACAGCTTTCAAAAGAAAAATGAAAAGAAAATAACACTTAAAATCACCTCGAAAAGTAAGGAAGAAGAAAAAGAGGACAACGAGATTTTTGTACGTGCGAATGGAAGGGGAGAGGGAGAATACAGTCTGGGATCTAACCCGGGGTGAATTTATTTCGGTCGACACTTGGAGATGAATAATGGAAAGTTAAAGCGACAAGCACCCGATGCGGCAGCTGAAACTAAAAGAAGCTTGTGAGGGAGAGGGAGGGAGGTTGAGAAGAGGGGAAGGGGCGGGCAGTTAGTCATGGGCACGTCAGGCGAATGAGAGAGAGGGAGACGGCGGCACATGGCTTGGATTATGCGCCCTTTGTCCTCCCGAGCTTTATCTCGCGGCCAGGTGCGAGACACTATGGATGAATATTTGAAAAGAGCAACGGTTTCCGGAAAAGGAGGAAAGTATGCTACGCACATGTCTTTTAACGCTAGCTGTTGAGGAGGGTCCTCTGCGACTGCGTTAGTCACAATAAATGCACTGAATTAAACATTGTCGTATATAATGATTACATAATACTGCTGTAAATGATTCAATTTCGAGCTTTAAGCTATAGGAGCATAAGATTTCGGCAAATATAATGCACGGTGGTAACGAAAAAAAAACAGTAAAATTTCACTTGAGAAAATATAATTTACATCAGATGATGATGATGGAATAACATGCCGAAACCGAAGTCGCAATAAATAAAATTATCCCAAGATAAATTTTATATTGTTCTGTTTACGTTACCTACGTGATGGAGAAAGTTCACATAGTCAAGTTTGAAACCATTCATTTCGAGAAAATACGCAGATTAGAATTCTCTTGGCGTCAATTGGTGCAACATGATGAGGAAGAAAATACTCGGATATTTCCACATTTTTTACAGAAATACAGTGGAAAATGTGTGGAAATGACCATGATTTTGCCAATGACATGCTGAATATGCAGATTATTAGAGGGATCAAATTTTAATTAACACATTCCGATTTTTTTTAAAGTCGCCAATATGATTAAATTGACATATAGATCATTTGAAGGAACCACCTAAAGTAGGTCCACTCACGACTGTGATAGTCTAACACTAATGAGAATGTCATACCTTTTTACATAAATGCATGTTAAAAAATACTGCTTTAAATATTAACATGCCTATGCAATTAAAAATTAGGAGTTGGTTATCTCCAAAAACTTCTATTTCTTGGCAAATATATTTATCAATTATACATTATTGCGGTACAAGGAACCAAATGCATCACCACTTAAACAGAATTGATGCAATCTTAGGTATGCAGCGAATTACTGCACAAAAACGAGAGAAAAATGCTTTTTTTTTGTTTAGGAAAGGGACGTTCAGATTCATGTGAATTGCTTCATTGAGGACAGGTGGTAAGGACGGTATTTCTTGACTCCTGTAGTCACATCAAATCTCTTAAAATACCTTTCTACACGCGAAGTTCCCACATGCAGTCCAACGCACAGTTAGGACGTGTAGTAAAAAATGCATCGTGCTAAGCATTGAATTGTTTGGATGTTTGCTTCCCGCAATCGCGGATGTCGCTCGAAGGAACCACGGAAAATAGGTTTAATTTCTGTGGATCTACACTCTGAATATCCGCATTTTCGGTTACTTCTGCTGCTGGCATTTTCCCCATCATTGCGATTGCACTAATGCTGTCGTACGCAGGAAGTCACGCTCACGTATGCGAAGAGGGTGAAATTCGTCATGAAAAAATTATTTGATTTGATCGAACCCGAATCTCCCAATAACCGATCATGTGTGGCTGGGGACGAGAACACATTGTTTGAAAAAATCCACACTGAAACTCGCTTTGAAAGAAGATGGCTTGGTGATGTAACTAGCTAACACACTCGACCGGCGATTGGGAGATACGGCGTCGAATCCTGGTCAAGGCAAAGTATTTTTTCATTGCTAATTCCACCTTCTTCGATGCAAAAATTCTGCTCTTGCCTGAAATCATAAGCAGTTTCCTCCCCTATATGCATAAGAATCATGAAGGTGTAATCCACTAAAAGCGAAATAAATGCAGCGTAATTTTTCGAAAAAATCGACGCTTTCCATCTTCCGTTAAACGGTAAATACAATAAACTCGGCAGTGGCAGGCTTCACCTCACTGAAATTTTTCATGTTTGTATTCATGATGCATTAAAATACTTTGTGCTTGTCCAAAAAATACATTATTTTACGACGCGTTTCACCAATTTACGGAATCGTTAGGTACAGAACGGTAAATCGGTGAAACGCGTAGTGATAATAATTATTTTTGTAGAAAACATAGTATTTTACTTAATCATGAATACAAGGCTATAAACAATGATGGGAAAGGATAACCTACAACTCTAACATATGCTATTGGCAGACGGATTTGCAGAATCCTACGTCACGCATTAAGTTAGAGGAAGATGTAAAGAAAAAGGAGGGACGCGAAGGTGAGGAGTGCCAATGCAATGTCCGTTGAAAGTATGATTTTAGAGACTAAGAGGGCAACTTGACGCACGTAAGTGAATACTTTTTTTCTGGAAAAATGGTCAACTCGAATCATCGCACAATTTGTCAAGAAATTTTTATGAACATTCAGTGTATTTTTGTAAATTATTTCCATTTTCATAGATTAAGGTATCGCGTCGATTCCAACACTATTTTATCATGGTGAAAAGAAATCACTTTATGCTCTCCCACTTAAGTGGTTTATTATCGCTAGATTTAATCGTCTTAGGGTCATTTTCAAGGTAAAACTGACCAAGATGCCACGGTTACCTTGAAAATGACGCGTATACGTTAAAATCGATAGGTAATAAACAACTTGAGTGGAAGAGTACAAAGTGATTTCCTTACACCATGCTAAACGTAGGAAAGTTCCATAAAGTGTCGCCTAACCTTAATCTGTTTAATCCACCACCAATACAAATGTATTCGGCGTGTTAACTGCAAAACTGATCCATTCAATATGGCCGATTGCGCACTTTAAATGCTTTCAGTATTCATTCCCCTTAGCCGTATGGTTCCATTCATTTTCTTCTTCTTTAATCTGTGGATTTCATTAAGGTAGAATGGTGGTTTCATTGCAGGCAGGGGAGTCAAAGGCAAAACATAAAATGTACACAGCTTTAACCTTCCAAAAACAGAAAGAATTGTAAGTTTTCAAGAAATTGGGTCGTCTTCTAAAAAAATGTCCTTCCTAATATTTGCAACAAACCTTTGTGAGTTCTGTAATCTGCTCAAACAAATGATTTGCTTCTTGCAGCACCATTCCAGGGATCTTTAAAATGTTCTGGTTTACACAAACACTTTATAAGGCTGCTTTGTATCCATGAATGCAATACGGAATTCCACTCTTTTTTTAATGAAATGATGTTGTTTCGAACAGCAGTGTTCAACTACCTCAGGAAAAACTTCCTCAACCTCTTCCTTCCTTGTAGATGCATGCCACGAAAACATGCGGGACTGTTACATTTCGTTGCTTCAGAGGAATTCCCAACCAAGAGCAGGAATCTTTAATGCTATTACTTAGTGATCTCCAGCCTCCCGCTGCAATGCAGGCATTTATTTTTTCCTCTTGCGACCCGCTTTTTTGGAAACATAGAACGATTCTGATGTAGTAGATTTGAATTTAGTTTTATGTAGCAAAGAAGGTACTCGGTTTGTATTTTAGATACAGTGAGATAAATTTCAATGCCAAGAATAGTTGACTTGTCGGGAAAAAGACGTCAACAACGATATGATCAATGCCACAAAACGCTAACATATTAATTTATCATGGTTTTAACAGTTGAAAAGAGGACATGGAACAACTAAATAAGAAACTTGAAGCTGTTTGAAATCCTAAACAGTGATCCGACAGCTTTTTAAGAGGTAAGGTACAATGCGAATTTAAGAGGTAAGGTATTATGCGAATGAAGTCCTTTAGTAGTTATATAAATGAAAAAATTACAGTTTTATTTTCATATAAATTGTTTGAGAGCTTCATGAACGTAAGCAAAGATCCAAATATTTGTATCCACATGGCTCGTGTGTCGCAGTTAGACGAATCCAGTAAATATCATTTTACGGAAGTATTAAGTTAATGATTATCCCCTAAATCCGAAAACCATTAGGCTCATATATGATCAATAACAAAGTTAGGTTACGTAAGTTACGTCACTTAAAATTATAAACTAAAACGTGAGCTTTAACGGCTTGACTGAGTATAAATAAAATGAGTATCTCCAAAAGCCGTCAAATATTACGTTTTTCAGCTTTAAGGATATACATTTATTTAGCAATGTCAAGCTGTAAGGGCTCACTGCTTTACTTGTGATCTTACATAAAATTGGAAATATTTTATTCACGGAATTCTCATCAGGATAATGAAGAAATACTTCGTAATTTTCCAGATTTATAATTTCTCTGACCTGACCAGTTTCTATGGTTTCTCATCAGTTCTGACGATTATATACCATCATCAATGGTAAGTGAACCTGCGTTTGATGTTGATGTGAAACCCTCTAAACTAGTCAGGTCATAAAAATAAAAAGTTTGGAAAATAAAGAAGTGTTTCCTTATCTTAAGAATAGGACAGCGAGTATGAAGTGAATAACTGAAAGAGAAGCGAAAGATGCATGAAAGAAGGGGAGGAAAATATTAAAAGAAAGCCAATTTTCTACAACAAACATCAATAATAAAGTTCTTTGACTCTCATATACACTCTATGGTTTTTGACTTTACTTTGTAGAAATTTATAGTATCCATTCTAAATTATACATTTTGTATTTTTTTTCTACAGATTTAATCAAAACTGTAGAAAAAAATGCAAAGTGTATAATTTAGATAGGATTTTCGACTCTGTCTACAACCAAAAGGGGATGGCGTGATGGGTACGTATATTTCATCATCCTCGTGATAATTATCGTGTGGATTCCACTAAGTTACGTCACCGAAAATTGCTTATATAAACAAAGATTTCCCTAAACACATTGAGAGCGGCTAGGTCACAAATGCGAGTCGTGGCTGTGTGCTTTTCAGGGGCGAATTTCTGACGTTGTGAGTCAAGTGTAACACTACCGATCACGTAACTTACAAATTCCGCCCCCGGTAACAACCTTTCAGGACGGCTCACGCGCTCAACGTGTTAATACGCTCGTCCACACA
Organism: Pyrrhosoma nymphula; assembly: GCA_963573305.1. Lineage (NCBI taxonomy): Eukaryota > Metazoa > Arthropoda > Insecta > Odonata > Coenagrionidae > Pyrrhosoma > Pyrrhosoma nymphula. The sequence goes on along the minus strand of OY754330.1, from coordinate 62,411,190 downwards.
TGAGTGAAATCCAATGCACCATAGATCCAACAAAAAGAGAGAAAAGTGTACGCGTGCTTTCACACTCACCCTTGTCGGGGTCCCGGACTTCGTCCAGCGACGTGCTGTCCGTGCTGTCCCCCGCCGTGCCCCCGCTGCTCGTCACGGCACTGCTGCTCACGGATCCCGCCACGATCGCCGCCGACGATGACGGACCACCGCCTCCGGCCCCCGCCGCCCCCCCTCCGCCACCTCCCCCCACCCTGCCGCTACCCGCCCCCCTGTTCCTGCCCCACGTCCACCCCCAGCCGCCCCCGCTAGCCCCACACACGCCGCCGAGCATCGGCTCCTCCGCTCCCCCGGCCCTCACCGCTCCGCCCCCGGAACCGGTCACCACCACCACGCCGCCGCCTCCTCCACCCCTCCTCTCCGGCACCACCTCGAGTCCTCTTCCTCCGCCACCCCTTCCAGACATCATAGCCGGCCCACCTCTCCTAGGGCCCATCGCGCGCCCACCGCCCCGAACCGACACGCCGTTGCACCGCACATTCGTCGGTCTTGGTCCCCCGGGCGGCCTCTGTGGAATGCGATTGAAATCAGACATGAGAATGCGAGCAGTATGAACGCCTCGAAACTACAAGAGCAAACACACAAACAAACATATATGGACACAAAGGCATGGAGAATGACAAAGTATTTGAAAGGACCGGATCGAGATCCGGCAGAGAATGCAAGTCGCGAGATACTAGGTCACATAGCAAGTATAGGTTCCTCACTCAAGGTAGAGCGATTTTTGCCTGCGTAAATATTTGCGTGAAACTTGGCCAGCATAAATAAAATCCATCGCCCATCTATAAATAAAAGCGAAAAAAGTTGCATATCGATTTATTTTTTGGAAATTCAATGCTATTTCAACACGCAGCCTTATGGCACAAGCCATACATTTAGGCATAATTCCATTATACATATATCTATGTACGGATTTTCTTCTAAACGCGAAAGAATAATTTCTTAATTCTATATATTATAATTTTTAGTAACTTATATCAAGGTGTCACACTGACTTCAATATTCGAAAACAGCATTTTTAAATATAACTTCGTCTAAATTTCGAATACCGCGCCGAAAACTTTGGTCTTGACATGTTTTGATAAAGGAAAACACTTTTTAATTTAATTCTTGTATTATTTCCTTTACCACCTGCACAATGAGTTCCTATGCATAAACAGCTGCACTTAAGTAAAATATGGTCCAAGAGTTTTATTGCAACTTACTTAAAAATACTGAAATGTGCACTCATTGACCCACTATTACCGCTTCAGCCACCTTAAATCAACGATTTCTGTGAAGAAACTTGAAACAATACGCGGGTTTAAAATACGAAGTAAATCGATGGAATAAGATGTTGACTTGTGGAATATATCGCCATTATTCATAATGAAAAGGAGCTCTAGGAACAATTCCACGCTAATTTTTTGTCCGATTGATTTCGACGCTTAATCCGTCATAATCAAGGCAGCTGTCATAATCAAATCTACCTTAATAATAACGATGGTGACTTCGAAATTTTATTGGATCAATAAAAAAATGTGGAATTATAATAATTGTTTAGACAAGAGTTACACAGCGTTCTGAAAGAACCAGGTTGCGAGCTGCTATAGACTGTGAGTCACAAGAGACCAGGAGGTTACACACGAAGTTTAGGTTCATCAACTACAAACGTGAATGATTTTGGAGTTTACGTTTCGGCAAACTGCACCTCCGAGAGGTGTAGTTTAAACATTAGAGGGCATAAAATTGAAACCCGACAGAAATAGATAGAAGTACATATTACATTTTTTAATGATTTACATATTAATTACACGCATCTAGATAACTAAAACACAATGAAGGAAGAAAAATGAAGTACAACATAACGCACGCTTAGTTAACCCATACTGCCAAAGTGGACAAATTCGTCCACTACTTCGTAATCGCTAATATATCACATTTATCCGTCTCTGTTCCCAAATGAACAATATTTCCTGATTACCGGGTCACAAAAAATGGGAAAGAGTTAAAAAACGTATTTAATAGGCCAAAAATACAAAAAAAAAGACTAATGCAAAGAAAAAATTGACGTCAATACTAGCTAAAATATTTGGGCAAAGGAGGGAAATACTGCTTCGAGCGAGCAGAAAACTTAGGACAGCCAATGGAAGATTTAGGTTAGGAGCCGCTAGAGACAAGTATATTACACGCTACAAGTCACGAGAGATTCAGGTTTGCAAAAAATATATAATTTAAGATCGTACTAAAATATTAAAATAGACAATAAAAAAGACAGATGAACAGTAAAAAATTATTCAAGAGCTACTTCTACCTGAGCTACAATGACGACCTCAGTGGAGAAGATAGAGGGACTAAAGGCTCTTTTCCACGATGCGTACTTCAGTGCAAAAATATAACTGAATTCAGTATGCTTAAAACCGTACCGTGCAAGGGGTGTTATCGCGTTTGACGAAAGAATCGAACTTTATAATCAATGCTGAAAACAGAAAGCAGTACGATAATTTGTCATCCGATTCTTGGATGAACGACCAGTCACAGACAAGCAGGAAATTCAAGTTTATCGAGGGAATAGCAGTGGTGGAGATGGAATGGATGTCCAAAATAATCATCAGAGGAAATGTAGGAAGTATAATCGAGGAAATGTGCTCATGGACTAGTGGCAGTGGTTCACTGAAGCTTGATTAGAATATTTTATAAACAATGTAGCACATATATGTACCAAAAAAATATGGCGCAGTAAATTTGCGCTGCGCAGTTTAGAAAATACCCGGATAGGGCTACTGCGCTGTGAAATCAGCATCATTTGAACACAGACTCCGGGGAATCGAATTCCATTTAAGTTTCAAATTTGTTTGTGAGTTTCAGGCGCTGATTTAAGTGATAATCTAAATGTAGTGTGAATTAGTTTAAGGCCCGGCTCGGTAAAATCTGGTGCTTCCACGGAGTATCAGGGCCACCAAGGTTCTTTTCCTTTGTCCAAATGTCCTTTTTAAGTTCCAGTTAATTTTATCTTTCACCTAAATGCCATTTATTTCACGAGGACTAAAATATGCGCAATTAATCCCTATAAATATGGAGCTTTGGTGCTTTATCCATGCGTAACTGATCGCTGGTGTCCTATATATCTCCTGGTATATACGACTGGTGTCCTATATATCTCCCGCATCCTACCCTTTTTGTCGGCTCACTGCCCAGTACATATATGCATATGTACACTCGAGAGTAATCGAAGGTATACTCACCCACACACAAACACCTCTTCAGCATGCAGCTCGTTCGACAAGCATCACTCACCAAGTGCAATATCTCCCTACCGTCGCGGGGACAAGACTCCCTTTCTCCTGACCCCACGAGAGCCAAAGGGGGCATTGACAAGACCACCAACGCGATATACATGACCAATGAGATATATCTAAACTAAGTCGAAACAAAAGAAATGACGAAAAGCAGGGGCCACAAAACTTTTTTAGACTTTCAATCCCTTCAAGAATTTCTCATCAGTTAATCAAACTCCTCTTTGCTATTACATAATTACAAAATGATGAGAAAAAAAGACGCTAATGGGAATTTTAGATTACGAATTTCACTGTGTTAACCATTGATCGAAAAGTGCCTTGTAAGTAGTTTTTTGAATGAAACAAAACGAGTGGCAATCTGATATTAATGAAAAATAATGAGGAAAATACATTTATCAGTCAAAGGATTACGTTAAGTGATACATGACTCGTCGAAATATAAGATGTAATGCTAAAACATTTAGCTCTTTAACACAGAGGTAAATGACTTTTTATTACACTTTTTCTATTAACCATTTTTACCTTTTTCCCTGGACCGAAAGAACTATCTCAATGTCATATCGACCCTTAGGGGTCTATATCGACCACTTTGGGGATCCCTGATGTTGGCAAAGAAGTGAAGATATAATTAAGACATTTACCCATGCTTACACTGATAATAAACGTGAGCATTTTGATCAGTTTTATAAAAGTTTGGCATTGTCAGAAATACCTCATCCTCTGAAGATGATACGCCAAGTATAATGCAATTATGCAGTTACTCTACCTCTGCTCTGTGGAACTGTGCTCAGAGTTAAGGACAGTGTATCTACGTAGTACAACATTGCTAAGTACTGCGTCATTCTAATAAAGCCATTTTATCATTGAACAAGTGTGTTCGCATTTCACCCATAGATAGAAGAAGTGCTTTCATTTCCACCATAAGGTGTCATATTCGCGATCTCTATAACAATCTCCATAGTTGTAAGAGAAAGCATAGCAGTGAAGTTACACGCCATTGTAATAAACACCGACCATTGTTTCAACACAGTGTAATTCTATGAGTGACAAACACGTGCAAAATACTTCTTTTTTTATTACGTACAGAGAGGTTTTTTTTTAGTGATAAAGGATTACAGAATGATTAATGGTAAGGGGAGAGGTGAAAAAATTAAGGAGGGAAGGATACTTTAGAAGTAAAGGTCATGCTTATTTAGAGGGTAGCAGAGCAGTAGGGAGACCTAAGCGTTTAAGAAAGAGGAGCGTGTGGAAAAAACAACATCATAACATAGTTGTGATATTAACAATTTCAAATAGATCGAAGCGATTTAACTTAGCCCCTTTTTCAATGTAAAGTCATAAAACAGCGTCAAAATTTCTAAAATGATTTACATGACACTAAAGCTCAACAAAACACTGGGTGTTCCACCAGGATGGGGGCTCCATATTTTCCGACGTTTCGAGGAACGACATGTTATTCATCTTCAGGGCTTTGGAATTCCGTACTTTGAAATTTGACCGCTATTTATACCCAGAACTTGGGATCAGGTGTCTCCTGATCGGTGCCACCATTGTCTGATTTATAATGATAAGATTAAGATGTTTCATTATTGATTATAAAACTTGGTCTATGTTCCTTCCTTTCTTATAACTTTTGGTACGTTTGACCAATGTAACGAATGACAACAATCGTCACATTTTAAGGAAAAAAATATAATACTCATATAGTTTACAATACTGCTGGTATAATAATTTGCAATGCATAAACAGATGCACTTAAGTGGATTGTGGTCTGAGTATTTTTTTCAACTTGAAAAATTATTTAAATGTGCACTAAATGACCCACCCTCCAGCCACCTAAATTGAGAAAAAACGGAAGTTATGTTTAAAAAATGATGCCCATCAAGTAGTGATACACATCGAAACATCGCTACACTTGCTCTTTTAATAGAAGTCAACTTCCACGTGTAGAGTCGTATTTAGGGGAATGCGATAGAGCAGAGTACCTCTCCTAAAAAAAGGGAGTGCGCCCGAAGTTATCGTGCATATTCTTTCCCACTTGAACGGACTATCAGTAGAATTATTATAGATGTATTAGTTCCAAGGTGCAAATCATCGAGAAACGGATCCCTTTAGGGCACAGGCACGTGGAACGGTGTAGGAGAGAAGGGAGGATCCGCGTGGGTAAGAGATGATGTCGGACTATGGCGGGTCGGGGGTATCCTCTGGGGACCACAACAGAGTCGATTTGCCGGACCCGTGAACCGACTGGAAGTCGTCCAAATATATATTCAGTTTTTTTATATTTCCGGGCGCAAAAACCCTCACACACTTCAGAACGTTTACGGGATGTGTGTATATATGTCGTGATCCCCATTTCCGTCTCGGAGTTCCCTCAGGGGGGATAGTTTCGGAGGCGTAGTCCCCTAGGGACACGGGATGTGGAAGCGTTCCACAGGGAAAACCAAGCATCCTGCTTAAGTACACACACACACACACACACACACAGAAACAAATTCCCACCCACGTGCTATTTTTTTATATTTTCGCTCCCGGTTGAGAAAATTAATTCCCCAAGAATTGGAGGAGGAAAATGAACATTCATTCTCCTCGGCTGAGAAACGAGGAGCTCAGCTTGACACTCGGTCGAGAAAATATATGCTTCTAAATGAAATTCGTCGAAATTCTCTCACGTCAGGTGGTGGAACGATTTTACGTAGTCCTAGCGAGGAAAAGAGAAAAGGGACATTTGTTTTTAAAACCATCCAGTCATGTCACACTTGCGGGGAGGGATTGGGGAGGGAAAGAGACAGGAGCAACGAGCGAATAACGCAAGTGTGCGAAAATGACATGTTTCCCGTGTCGCGTTCTCGCGTTTGACGTTGATTTCAAACGGCGGCAAGTATACGAGTGTTTCGATTCGGTGAATGGATTTCATTTTAAAGATAGTGTTTGCTAATTCTTCCATGCGCGACTTAACGCAAAAACATTTCAGGGTGAATTATAAGTGTAAATATTTTTTACTCTCAGGGAGACATCAAAGTACGTTCTGTGGAGCAACGTGCATTTTCGTGTGAATGCTTCCTTGATCACTGCTCCTCGGAGTTTTTATACTGCTCTCATTTGCAGAAATTGGTTTTTCCCGGTGTTTCCAACTGGCTTAATCATGAATATAAGTAGGTAAATATTGATTCTCAAGTCTTTACAACTCATACAGAAATTTTGCAATTCAATTACCACCCCAATTATTGTTATGCCAGACTTAAGACATGCTTTTCTGTTTGAGGCTTTCGCAGCGCTGTTATGCTGGTGTCTCCATGTTTTTCGGGCAAAGCTGCGTCGGTGTATCTTTACGATGACGTTTAGTAGCCAATGCAGGCCACATCTTCAGATCAAGTCCGAATGCCAAACGGTGAAAGTTGGCCTGTATTTATACCGCCAAGGGGGCCTTCCATCCCCTCTGTCACCTGTCGTGGCCAGTATCTTCATGGAGGACTTTGAAAGGAGAGCAATTGAGTCTTATGCAAAGAAACCACGACTATGGCTGAGATACGTGGATGATACTTTTGTCATCTGGCCTAACGGCAGGGATTCCCTTCAAGACTTTCTCCTGCGCCTAAACTCTCAGCACCCAGCAATCAAACTTACGATGGATATTGATCAAGATGGACGCCTACCCTTCCTGGATGTAGAATTATCAAGAAACGAGGACGGATCTCTAGGTCACTCTGTATATTGAAAGGCTACTCACACAGACAGATATTTGCACTCCTCATCCCATCACCACCCTCAAATTAAAAGATCCCTGGTGAAAAATCTCCTTCATCGAGCCGGAGTCATATCGGATGCAAAATCAAGGCGTAAGGAAGAGAAACATGTTGCATCGGCCCTCGTGAAGAATGGCTACTCCAAGGCCCTTTTCAGGACCATAAAGAGGGAAATGCAAGAGAAGAAGGAAACCAAGGAGGCTCCAAAGCCAAGGGGCTTTGCCACCTTACCCTTCATCGCGGGAACGACGGAAAGGATTGGGAGGATTCTAAAGAAACACGACATCTCACCAAGATATCGCGCAGTGCAGAAAATAAGTGACCTTCTACCAAAATCTAAGGACAAAATCCCTGACCTGCAATACGAAGGAGTGTATGAGATTCCCTGCGGCTGCGGCCAGAAGTATGTGGGCCAAACGAAGAGGGCGATCTCCATATGTTTGAGCGAGCACCGCAGGGCTCTCAAAAACAAGCACTGCGTGCAGTCAGCAGTCGCAGAGCATGCCTTCTCGAACCCGGGACATCAAGTTAACATAAATGACGCACGAGTCTTAGCCAAGGAAAAGTTTTATTTTCCTCGACTCATCAGGGAGGCTATTTAAATAGAGAAGGTAGAGGCTAAGTTCAATAAGGATGACGGGCATAGACTCCACAACACCTGGAAGAGACTCCTGAGAAGAAACGCGCCAAAAGAAGGGTGCTCAACGCTGATTGGCTGCGCTAATGGAAGGCCCCCTTGACGGTATAAATACAGGCCAACATTCACCGTTTGGCATTCGGACTTGATCTGAAGATGTGGCCTGCATTGGCTACGAAACGTCATCGTAAAGACACACCGACGCAGCTTTGCCCGAAAAACATGGAGATACTATTAAGACATGCTTTGGTTGAAGGGTGCTCCTGCTGGAGTGCATCACCTTTCTGTCATTACCATCTTCCCTTGCCCAGACACGAGCCAGCAACTTGGGGCTTACAGGCGAGAATCATGCCCCTACCTAACTGGGAGTTTTTCACCGGTGAAAAATAAATATTTTCTACCTATATGCCCCAGGCACCATAAGAGGACTTGAAAATGATTGTGACACATACCATTACACATGGCAAAGGAAATACTGCAGACCAGAATATATATAAGTATCTATGAAGTACCGCGTACTCCATCTCCAGAGATAATTGCACGGGGTAATTCCACACCGGACATGCAATACTCGACCAAGTTCAAGGTCAAACCCCAGCCGTTAGCCCGGCCGCCAGGTGCAGACTCCAGTCTGGAAATAAATGCCAGGCCAAACCAGGAACTAGGGGAGGGCTACGTTGGCGAGCATATACTGCAGTACACTGGTTAAGATGCTCATATGTACACTGGTTAACATTACTAATGCTATTAACTCACGGATACTACCACTGATTCATGCAGAAAAAAATCATGCTGTAAATTTGAAAAACCTTGAGCATGACAGTAAAAGCACTAGATGTTCTATCGAGTTACCATTTATATAATACCACAAATGTTCGCTATCGTGCGCACGACACCACAGCCTACGAGGTGGAAGTCAGTTTGAAACACATAGATATGTACATGTGCATACATATATACAAATCCATCTGGGGAAAGCCACGCCAATAACTTTAACGGATTTGCTCACCGAGAATATACACGAATGTGCGAAATTATCGATGAAAAAACCACACGCTTGGACTGGGATTAAATCGAGAGTAGAGCCTAGGGCGTCGTTTCAACGTTATATGCTAAAGGTCGGGATTCTTGTGCGGTTTCCGCACTCCATCTCACCCTCGCAAGGGATCGGTTTCTGGGAAGAAGAAAAGGAGGCCCTAAGGGGTCGCTAGGGATTCATCCTTCGGGAGGAGAAATAGATTTAATTCGCCGAATTTACTCGACACGCACGTCCTTTAGCAACTTCGAGAAGACGCCCTACTAAAGCCGTCCAGCATTATTCGCTGCTTGGGAAATAAAGAAGAAAAAAATATTAAGCCATAAGATAAAGAGAGAAAGAGGGAAAGAGAAACGAATTAAAACCTTCCTTTCTCCTCTCCTTCTTTTCCAGTTTAATTTATCCTTTCATTGCTCCTGGCTGGGTGCTTGGGAATCCTTGCAAGCTAAACCTTCATCCGAGGGGGACTTCTAATTTCACTGCCGAACGTGGATGAAAAAGGATGAAATCTCGGGGTGTTTGTAGGCGATCTATAAAATCATAGATGCCACCAATGATTCACAAAGTTACCCACAACAATTTTAACTTTCACTGCTTAAAAGTATTACACTGTTTTTGTCTATCAATTCTTCTTTATTCCTTTTGCTTCTTACACTGAAATTTTTCAGCGCTCATCAAATTCATATACTCTTGAATTCAAGAGATTCTGCTTATTTATCGGCTTTATGAATCCCCCAAAAATCATCATTCTCTCGTCCATTCATTATCATGGCACTACTAATATCCTTACCGCTAATTAGAAAATACTCCTACCCTTGCGTCTATGTACAACTACGCATTTATCCCGCAAATATGCCCTCTTACGAAAATAAATGATGCAGTTCATCCGAGGGAAGGCATTAAATTAGTAATTCAGCATTACGTCCGCGTCAATATTATAGAACGCTCCTCTTCGAGAACTCCACCGGGTATAAACTTTTGAATGGGTGAAACTTTAAACCGAAGGAGAAGACTTGAATTTATACCGTGGCGATTTCAACGAGATGAATTACGGTGACAGATACGATGAGGGGAGATAAGGTTGGTGTGGTGGCCATGGTACTAGATTCCCACTCGATAGAGCCCGGGTTTGAATCTCGTGAGCGGTGGAGAATTTTTTCATTGGAATCCCGAACCCCACTACGATGCTATGTGGATAACACTTCTTCAGATCAAATAGTTCGTCCGTTGGATGTGGACCCGTTGGCGCCTTTCGCTTTGTGTAGAAATGCCGCATTTCCCCTCACTCCTCCTCCATTTACAATTACTCTACTCTTACAAACCTACCCAACGGTCCTTGTTGGCCCAAGTAGCCTAAGTTTTCAGTCGCCTCTCGAAATAACCAACTAACTTCGAATAAGATCAGATAGCTAACACACTAATAATGAGGAATATTACACAACTAAAATGCCATTTCCTATTTCGAATTCAAATGCATAAGTAGGCGTTAAACGCGGTTCATATTCACCAAGGGGATGAAAATCGCCATGTAATAATTAAGATTTACCAGAATTAAAAAACCGGATCTTCCACTGAAATTCATCATGAGTTATGATGGTTTGGTGATTTAACTGTCTAACTCACCCAACTGGCAATCAGGAGATTCGGGTTCGAATCCCAGTCAAGTCAAATGATTATATTCAATGCGAATTCCACCCTCATTGAAGTATATCTTTGCACCACTGAGTTTGACTGCGTACCACATCATTTGTAAATTTTCACAATGATTACCAAAAAATGGTTCACACTGTTGAAACACAAGCCATTGGTATTGTAAATAGGAAAGTCTTTCAGGAGGATGAACTGAGAAAACCCTGAAATCTTTACTAATTGTCTGACTTCAGTTGAAGTTTATCTCAGGAGACTTTTTTCTCATACACGACCGCATCAAAACAGATCATCATGATAGTGCGAGATGTACTCGTATATGTATGAAATGTATAAGAACAGACTGGAAATCTTGTAGGTAGAATGTATCACCCTCGGTAAGATGATTACTTTTTTTAAGTTTACTAAATTTTTCGACGCTTATGAATGGGCGTTTGCTCTCACATTAATTCGTCCATGTAGCCCGGTGCGTACCTACTCAAATAAGTCACAGACGTGCTAGGCGAATACATACGAAGAGCGCTTACAAAACCCTAGTTCCCATAATCGGTGAAGCCAAACATTTTTCCATGCGCATAGTCCGTAAATGGAGTATAGTTATTACGTCCAAACGCTTAATTATGTACGGTCAATTGAAAAACTCTATTTCCGCAAATGTAGTTTTATTGGGGAAACAAAACAAGAAATACTGGAATAATGAGGTCACGTTCTAATTGATCACGGACAAAAATTGGTACTGATTACTTGAAATTCCAAGCGAGGTGAGTGTTTAATGAGCATTATTTACGGAGACAAAGCCAAAGATACATTTTCGAGGGAAAATGAAAACATTCGTTTACATTCTACAATAGATTAAACTTAAGCGGTTCCAGTAAATCTTTGGAAATATTCTGTACACTCCCTTCAATCTTACAAAAAGCGTTCAATAGTACGAGTTCGACAAAGTGGAAATTGGCACCTTTCATGGTTTAGACATGATGATCTATTTGTTGTCGGGCCAGCTCAGTATGTTTTACATCACCATACCCTAAACTAAGCCATAATACATTTTGGACAGTCGTGATATATTTCCTAATAAAATATTAAACGGTTTGTGCACAGGTTGACATCCTAAAAATTTACCTTTTCAACCCTCTTATCATGTTCATGAAGTCAAGTTGTTCTGAACACGAGCACCCGTTTGCGCTTGCTCCATTTCTAACTCCTCTTTTTTGGTCGACCAACACTTCATGTAACTATAGTATTACTAAGTCTGTAATATAAAGATAAAACTAATTCTTCAACCCTGTATTATTTTCAAAAATGTCTCTGGTCCACCACCTTTTGCATTAGAATCAAACATATTTCAAGAGTATTTGTTCAGGCATTTTCTCTTCCAATCGCTACAGTCAGTTGGTGATAATCTCTCATGTGACTTCATCTAAGTGTATTCTTGCATCAATATTCATTGAAAAATGTAAACAATATCCAACAATCTAGAGATTCACACTCAAGAACCAAAATAATCTAGTTTTTAGTTTTAAGAGTACTGTGAGTTCAAAATCAGATGTTGAACCAGATGCTGACACTGAGGTATAAATCGGAAATGAGTGACGCTAGCTACAGCTGATATATTTCCATTATTTGAAGGTCTTGAAGCGATCAAAAAGTCACATACCTCTCACATTAGTTTACACTACAGAATTACTTCATATTTCCCCATAGCCGTAGGTTCTATGTAATGCTCGGGAGTTTCTTAAAAAGCGCTTAACACTAGATACAACACATAGGGCCTACTTTCCTGTCAAAATGGGTATAGGAATCGTGATTTTAGTTAATATGGTACACTGCCATGTATTTCTTCGGTAAATATTTGCTCGAAAGGCCCACTCATAATTAGTTAAGTAAAAAGGCACACACCATCCAGTTATTATTCACACTGAAGAGTTATTTTTGTACAAAGTTTTTATAGTTTAAGGTAGGCATACTATGTGAACACAATAAAATCACGTGCAAAGAAAATCCTCGTGAAATCCGCGAGGATTTAATCCTCAACGAATCCATAACCGGAAACAGTAATCCTCTTACGCAAGAATTACGCTCCTGTCCGACGCAGCTTTAGAAATAAAACCCTCAGGCAGGCTTCGATAAAATGTAATTAATCCATCCACCGAATATCTCTTTCATCTTTAAGATGATTCAAGAAAGGAGAGAGAGTAATTTTTTTGAGTCCCAATAATTTATGAAGGAAAAAATGATTTATGACATTGGAGCTAAAGACATTAATTAGAAAATTCCATTAAAAATGCTAACCATATTGAAGAAGAAGAGTTCTTTTTGTAGAAAAGCAGGTAATTGTAAAAGACTTTTCATTTAATTTTGATAAAGATGTTGAGTGGCATTTATTTAAACTTAGTGTCTGCCATCAGAGCCAAAGTAAAATTTCTAAATCGGTCGCCCATTTTTCACTTCATATTTACTTCCACTTCAAACATGACCAGGCAAAATTCCTTCGTCTCGAAGGAAAAGAAAGGGAAAAAAACACAGTAAAACCTTGTTGAACAGTTTGATGCGGATTTTCTGTGTTTTTACGACTCTCTATTTTGCCTATTCATTTATCTTTGACGCCTTGTACAGGAAGCAGTTTCGATCGGCCGACTCGCTCGGTAAAGAGCCTTGATCAATTTTGAGCGAATCATCCTTTGAAGTCCTCTTCTATGGTCTGATCTCATGAATCCTCACTACTATCATTCGGGCACTGGACAGTAGGCTGATGACTATAGGCTAATCGATGACGGATGGCCTTTTTTCCACGGTACATTCAAGGCAAAATTGAAAGAGTCAGGGTGCGAATTTGAGGCTCAAGAATGGTTGATGAGCATGGAGTCGTGAAACGAGCGCTTAAAGATGCAAGTGAGAGAAGTTGAACTTGTATTACTCGATGGATTAAAAACTTCAGAATCTTTTTTACGTAGAAAAATTCAAACTAATCGAATTTAAAGGAATTCACAACTCGTTTCCAAGGATCGAGAGTTGTTTTTTATCTGGAGCTGTAATACTTTAAATCACTGTAAATATTTACAGAGTGGCGTAAAGCGTATTTCGTGCTCCATTAATCACCAACACGAAGCTATCAAATGATGATAGTTTATCGGTTCACATGACAGAAATTTATTTATTACTCCTAGAATGCCTTCCACACATTTCCCGTTTATTTAAGTAAAGATTACTTATAACAGCAGGGAATGGATTTAGTTTCCCCGCGATTATTATTTTTGTGAGTCAATATTCCTGATACAACTCTGTAATATCCGGAGAATGACGGTATTTTTTTCAGCCTAAATTGTTTGATAAATCACTTGAATTCATTATTGTAAATTTGTTGAATAAATGATCTCGAATTTGTTAATTTGCGGTTAAATACTTACCATCAAAAATCGTATTAATTCTCACTGCAATGATAAAAATATTTTCGTTGCGAGCCATGTAGTATGCAACTGAAAATGCATATTTTGGAGTGTTAACATTTTAACGATGACAACCATTTTCATGAGACATTTCATAACTTTTCGTAGCCGTTTTATTATTATTATTACTAAAAAACTCGTTCAGTAATTAAGCTATCTTGTTGAATTGCACGATAAACTATAAAATGAGTGAATTCACCATAGAAGATTTGCTTGACTAGATTGGAATTAATGAAATCCTGGGAAACAGATTATCATGATTTTGTTCAATGGTTACCCATATACCCTGATGAATGCCAACTAAGCCACCATCATTGATAGATTCTTCCAAACAATAGGTAGATTTTTAGACCATCAACGCGTCATCTACCCTATTTAGGTAAAGGTATAAACGCTCTTAACACTTCTTAATAATGGTTATACAAGAAGAGACCTTCCATATGTGAGATTAGTTCTACTTGGATCGAATGTGTGTCGACAACCTCGTGCATACGTTGGATTGCTCGTATTACTCGCGTCAAATCCCTTCTCAGTAGCAGACTGAGTGCTTCATTTGGCATCCATATAAGGATTTCAAAATATATCCGAACGATTGAAATTTTCACATTTGAAATACCTCAGAAAACATTAGCTTCCCCTCAAAAATCGTCACTTTTTCTAAAGCAAACTCCTAAAATTCAGTTTTTTTTTACAAACTGTCTTTATGTTAATAATTCACACATCAAAACAAGAATGTCGGATCGTTTGAATGCAAAATATATAAGGTATTCTGAACAATCAATTGCATTCAGAGCCTTAAGAGACAAATGCTCTTTGGGTTCATGATTGCTGTTCATTAATACATGATGAGAAGGCAAATTGTCAGGTAAATTACCGAAATGGAGCGTTTAACGGTAATCCAGACAGAGAAGTACCAATCACCAGAGGATCGTTATTTAAATGTCAAGTGTTCTTTCTTTGATGACAAATTTATTTTTATTTCCAATATCTTAATATTCAAATATAAATCGGAGGATTCCATGAAAACTCAACTATGGCCATGGCTCAACCATCTTCAATTCTCCCAATTTTTACGTGAAAGGATGATGTTGCGAAAGAAATACTTTTCCTCGTACCACCATTCTTAGTTCAGAATTAGTCATCGTTTGGGTTAAAGCGGAGATAAGACGATCATTAGAAGTGTAACCTTTCACTTAATACGTCACCGCGCGGCGCATGCGTGTGCCGTCCTTATAACCTCCTAACCTGTCATTTTTCAAATTTGGCTTGCGCGATGCTATGCTTGTCCTTTAAGTTTGTATTTCCATGTGTGTTGCTCCATTGTGAAATGGCTGGGAGAGGCAAGTAAATCTTATGTATTTATAATAGATTCCTGTGTTATCCCTGTTCAGCAAAATAGAGCCTGGTTCTTTTCAAGAATTATCAAAGGAACTGTTATTCCCAGTACAAATTTAAAAAGTAAGCAAAATAAAATTTAAAAAATGTTGGGAAACCTATGTAGCCAAAAGTGAACAGAGTCACCGGATTGTTGTCTACTTATCATTAAAGTGTAATTGTATTAGAAATTCAAAAGTAAGATTGACCTTTACTGGTGTCGCAATTACCTTAGACTTTGTCAATATTAAGGGCTAATGTTTTGCAAAACGTCTACATATTTGTACTACAATCTTCCTTTGCGCCAAACACTGAGAATTTTAGATGGCCAAGCCATGATCGTTGTTGAGCTAGCGTGGATTCAACGAGTGCAATAGCTATAACCTCAAGGCACCAATATTTTTTGTAGCTAGAAATTTAGTTTATCATTAGGAACTTAGCGATTATTAGAAGCGCTTAAAACCAGGGCATGATTAAACTTCTCTGCGACTCTGGAAATAATTTTTTCTTCCCATATATACAAGCGCGTGGCCTTAATTCGGAATACAAAACACTACTCCGACGGCTTTAGAAATTAATTAGTTCGCAAGCCAGCTTTTTGCTGCAAGAACTTTACCACATCTGACGCAAATTTAAAACGAAATGGCTAACAAAAGATACTAAAATTAATAGACGAGACTATTAATCTTAGCGTAACGATTTTAATTGAGTTCTTGTATATCATTTGAGTCAATTATGGAGGCTTGGAGGCTTATGTGATCAATAAACCTTGGTGGATATCACGAAAATAAAAGGCTCAAAGTGAATGATAAAAAACTCTCAAAGAGTGTCGTGGTTTTATCGAGGAATTACATTTATTGAGAGCAAGAGAATAGTGGAGAAAAAATATTCTAGCATCCCAAAGCGTATATTCCAAAAATGTAGAAAACTGTAATTCTAAGCGCAAAATTCTTCATTAAAATTAAAATTTTAAGTATAAATTAGGAGAGAATTAATGACTGAACCCTTACGTAAGTATGTAAAGATAAGAAAGGCCAATGAATATAATATAGAGTGTAGCGTTGTATGCATTAAAAAAGTGGACTCAGAGGAAAGAGAATGAGAAAAAGTGGTAGGCGTTTAAGATCATAACCTAAGCTCACACAGATACCACACCAATATGGTCCATTCCGACCTCCCATAGTGATCCTAGGATGGTGTGGGGAGAGAAGGAAGGGCGAAGGGATGTTAATCATTTTTCGCAGACATCCACCGCCTACGACCATCTGTGTAATTTCGAATCCTGGGCAGAAGTCAACTCTTGACAAAAGGAAAGTAGTTTCCGTAAACATCAGTCCGCTCCGGGGAGAATTTCAGCCTGAGCCGGCAGCTGTGGGTGTAACAAAACGGCTTCGTGGATCCCAGGGTCTGTGCGACTCATGCAGTTCGGAAATGCCATTGGTGTTTGGCGGGGGGGGGGGGGTGGCGGGGGCGGGGAGGAGAGTTTGGATGGCACGGCAACGGAAAAGGCAGCGTGTAAAAGGGATGAGATGGGATGAAAAGGCTCTCATTTGCAAAGATGAATAATTAAAGTGGATGAGTTTCCCTTTGCGTAGGAATTGAAAGAGAGAGAGAGGAGATGAGGATGACCCTGCGGCAACGCCCACCACGTAAGGAATCTTTGGAGGTGAAGCGAAGAGGAATCGGATTCGTATATATCGTGGATACACTTAAGGGTGGGTTTACATTGACAAGCTACTTCCACAAGTTTCTCCTGCGAGAGCTTGCGGGTAATTTAACTCTGACGAAAATTAATCAGAAGTCAGTGCAGAGACATATTGGTTTCTGTTTACTTAGGAAATAATACGCTTCTGCAAGGGACTTGTCGAAAATTTTTAAAAGTTCTGTAAGCGGACATGAAGGCTGTTCACAAGTGGAATTTACGGCAAAAATCTGTTACCGAAAGTAACTTGAGCAATAAACTTGCCAGTGTAAACCCACCTAAACGTTCTTGAGACCCAGCGGATGAGCACTTTATTATAGAGTTCCTGGTACGGAATATGTTTCCTCCTTATTTCAGATCAGACGAGTTTCAGTTCGATACGGGGGATATTATTTTTAACCACGCTATATCTCTAGAAATCGTAGAGGAGACAAAATAAGAGGTGACACCGTTGAACTGATTCCCTCTTTTGAAATTAACATATATTTTCTCCCCCTCCTTTTCCCTATTCCTTCCCCATTGACACCCTAACGCCCCCTGCCGCACGCCTCGGTGGTAGCTCACCGGGTAGTGTGCAGATATAGAGACAGGATATTCTCCCAGCCTCGTCCCATAGCGGACGAAAATGTTCGTATTTGCTTGAGAACTGGGAATCAATAGAGAAGGAAAAACAGAGCACAGGACAAGAATGTTACATTTCGTAATTCTTTTGAAGGAAAGGAAGACAAATGAGGAAGTGCTTGACATGGTGGGCGAGGAGAGGTAACTTGTGGATGAGATCAGGGGAAGGCAGGGTAGGTGGTTGGAAGCGGTATTGAGGGGCGATGGTTTGCTGAAGGCCATGATAGAGGGAAGGATGTTGGGCAAGCAGGGAAGGGGAAGAAAGAGAATAGGTTTTATGGACGGGATGAAGAAAGGTAGGACTTACGTTGAGATGAAGAATGAAATACTAGAGGTAGATAGGACACTGCACGTATAAGAGTCTGTTAGATATTCTCTGACTTTCATCATAACCTACATTTAACCGGTAGATACCTCTAATAAATGAATGAATTCTTTTGACCTCAGAAATGGGTTTTGCAAAAACTTAATTAACTCAATGCCACATACGCATATAAATACACGTGACATGTGCTAAATTAACTTCATTCTATACATGTTTGGGCAGTGACATAAAAAAATTAATGTAATAATTTAGTGTAATTAACCATTTAGTATATTTACCCCAATACACCTAATACATTCTAAATACTTCCACAAAGTAAAGCCCGAAACCATTGAGTGTATCCAATACACCTTCATTGCCAAACTTCGATATTGCCACCGTTCGTACGCCCACTTTACCAATCACGTTACGTCAACGGATGCCAATCAGGGGAGAACTTTCTTCCAAAATTTATTAAAAAATTGAAATTACAGATTGCCCATCAAAGTATTGCGATGCAATGGAACATAAAAATCTTCTTAAATATTTTAGAGGATTATATATATATACTTCAATGACTAAATACAAAAATAAATCGCTGCTTTGCAACCATTAGGAAATCCGTTCGCAAAAACGGTCAACAATTGGCACTAATACTCCCGTCAATCACTCAAATTAACGGCAAGACGGAAAACTGAACGCCGAACCGTCTGTCTGCTTCCGGTACGTCATGAAATATCGCTCGTAATCTCGCCATGATAGAAATTCAGTAAAACGCACATAATCGATAAGCACGTTTGGCCCCATGTAGAAAAAAAATAAAAAAGAGACCTCTCGCATAGAAATGCACTTCTTTAGTTTTCTTAAGAAATGGCGAAAAACCTACGCATGAATACTTCAAAAAGTTAGTTCTAGCATTAGGGATAGCGATGGCGGAAAACTTGTATTTCCCCTGGGACAGGGCATTACGTCCCTTAATCGTTGTTGCGCATGAATGTGTGTCGCCCGGTATCGGAGGGAGCAGATGGCACGCGAGAAACTCTGAGAACTCAAAACCTTTCGTTGCCGGAAAAAGTGTCTCAACAACATGGTCGCCAATCCTCTCAAGTGACGTGAGAGTCAGGAAACTAGATAAGCCATTTTGCATGCAATGCCGGGGGGTAATCTATGTGTTCCAGGCAAATAAAAGAAACCGCCCCGGGAGTATTAATGCTGTACCATTCCCAGGAAATGCCTTCCGAAATATTTTCTCTGAGTCGAGAGCGAGGTATTACATTCAAATAAAGCTGAAGCAACGGAAATAATAATATTAAATATCCAACATTTAGGCATCGGGTGGGATAAATGAGTTCATATTTTGACCTATCTTCCGGTCGTTTTCATCCAATTACTCACTGTGGTGGTAAAATTTCAATAAAATAGCAACATGTACCGCAATTCCAATCTTAGTTTACACTTTGTGCCCTCCTCATCCTCTGTAGCACATGGAGATACTAAAGGATAAGTGCGGATTAAAACACAGAAGCAAAAGTTATAAGTAATATGGAAGAAAACTTATTGCACAAAGTCTGTGACGGATATCCCTTTTGAATACAGTAGAGGAAAACAAAAAATTGAACTACTATGAATATTTTCACCAATTAATTGAATTCACGACCGGTTTCGTTACATAGGCAAAATTAGCAGGTACCGTATATTTTAGCCATATCATCCGGGATATTTTCGCTGAGATAATACCAAAAGAAGGAAGAGAGGGAAGGGAGAGATTTTTCAAATTAAAGTGTGGCTGCGTCGGGAACACGATCTCGGTTTTTGCGTGAGTTAAGTTAGCAGGTAATGTCTAGCAGCCGTCGAGGTACGTGGCCGTCATCTCAATTATGGTTCACTTAAGCGACAAGTAAGAACACAAGCACTATACAACAGTACATAGTTTTTGCATAACTACCACAACTTTATATTCTGGGCAATGTATATACGAGTATATACTAGTTCTCAAACAAAAATAATGATAAACTAAATAAAGTAATAACACATATCGACATATTGCTTAACTGAAACACCGAAATTCACTAAAAAACACGGATTGTTCTTTCCATGCACTACTCGGCATATATTACGTAAAATATCAAATGACTGTTAAAATATAGGCTAATAAATAATAATTGTCCACGCACAAATAAATTTAAAAAATAATGACATATTAGCTCTAAAACAAGTTATTAACTCTTACCTTTGAATAGTATTCATAAACAACTGAATAGGCTGCGGTGCGTAACCAAGAGCAACAATTCAGTTAACGATACTCGACTGCCATATTGTGGAGCGTGAGTGGCTACCATCATTTGTCCTAAAACGTTTTGATAGCACCGTTTCTCAACGTGCTTGCAGAGCGGACCGCATCACCTTTCCGACATTTTCAAATCAATCTCACCCGTTCCTCTACAGCTAAAGCGGCATTCATCGATGGCTAACTCCATGCACTTTACGATTAGATGCGTTCGCTTGAATTTCTCATGGGGTATTCGGCGTGTATGATTCGACATCTGAAATTTACCCTACATTCCTTTACTTATTTCTCATTTGACACTAACCAATGGATTACGATTTCAATGTTTTTCGACTTTGCTATATGTATCTTGAGAAAATGATTCGTTTTTTGCCTCAAGAGTCAACGCGCTATCACGCCGGAGACGCGAGATGTACGGCGAGGAAATTTTCACCCACGCCCGAAACGGCCGCCAGTCGCCTCGAGCAAGCACGGCACCAACTCAATGTCATTCTACCATTTTATTTGAATGAAACAGGAGCTTTCTGTGCTAAATTTATTGCAGATGGAGACTCACCAGCGCCCTTTAGCGACAACGGAGGACGATGAAAGGAACGATGTTTGCAAGCGAAACGTTCGGTGCAATTCCGGTAGTAAGTTCAAAATTCTATAAGTTCAAAATAATCACTGACGAAAGTTTTGTGTAAGGTAATCGAATTCGTTTAAAAACTGTAATTCAAATGTAAGCTTCTTGCCACTGGATAGTTAAAATCTTTAAAATTATCAGTGTTTAACCCCTTTTCTGAAAATAAAAAAAGTTACCAGCGCGAATGCGATTATCGAAGTAATTTTATCGTTTGGCGCAAATCAACTCTGTTCCTTAAATTTTTTTTAAAGTGCACTATCTACTGCGCAGGGTCTGAAACGACTAGAAAGCAAGTGCACTGCTGTGTTGCGAAGTGAGCAACGAAATAGAGTGAATTGAAAGCGCCCTACATGTATTTCAATCGCGTTGTCCACCACGAAGTTCAAAGATCGGAATGGATCACTTAGCAAACGATACATCGACGTTTCCATCCTTGCAATCCATTTTAGGTCTATTTTCCAAGAAGAATCCAGTTACAAAAAACACTGGCAGGAAAATTACAAAAGTTTGTTTTAAATAGCCCTAAGGATTGTGGAAATACAAGAGTCACATTTATCCAGGGAAAGAGCATTAAGTCTCTTGAACTTTTTAGCGAAAATATATCACTCTAAATTGGAGGAAGCAGCTCAAGACTACGCTTCCGTTTACGTTCCAGGAAAAGATGTCTCGTTAACATGGCCGCCTGTCCTTCCGAGTGACGTGAGCGTCAGGAAACTAGATAAGCCATTTTGCATGCAATTCCGTGGGGGGTGATCTATGTGTTCCAGGCAAAAGGAAGCAACCGCCTCTGGAGTATTATCGCTCTACCATTCCCAGGAAATTCCTTCCGAAAAACTTTTTCTCTGAGCAATTAATGAAGAAGGTCGATTGGGATAGGATGACCTATTTGTAACCCAAAGGCGCAGAGAGAAAAGTTATTTAAAAAGATGGAAATACATAGTGCTGAGCTGATAGCATTGTTTTTCCGATAATCGATACCCGATATTTTGTGATGATAACCTGATATATACAGCATAACTGACAACGTATCAGATAGTGATAGGGCTGTAAAATACCTCCAGAAAAGCTTGTAAAAAATTCTCTAGCTGATAAAAATACACCTGTATAAAGATAAACATATAATTGGAAAATATTCTGTCAATGAAAATTTTTAAGAAAAAAAAACAAGTCGCTTAACCCTGATTGGGTTCAATGCTCCTCTTGTCTTAGAAGATGATTAATTTCTGAGCTAAAAAACCTTTCTGATGCAGTAGATCCTGATAGTGCAAATATATTTTGACTACTTCTGAAATGTGTAAATATTTTCACAATTTTAAATTGTAAATAAGAGGATAAAAATATAGAATCTGGAAATATATAGCCTCATGTTGAAAATGTGACGAAAAAAAATATGATGCGAGAAAATTATCGGATTCTGCTCCTCCGATACCGATAGACCGATAACAGAATATCGGCCAATATTTATATCGGATTGGATTGTCCACTCAGCCCTATAAATAAAATTGTTGGTCACACTCCGCGACCGAATAGCCTACTAAAAACAGTACTGAAAGTGAATATGAATGGGAAGAGCTATGGAGGAGATCAAGGATAGAATACATTTTGGAAAGCAAATTGCGAGGGACGTTAAAATGTAGAGTTACAAAGCAGTGAAGTGATTGGCTACGATGAGAGTGATGACAGTTGCAGTGCACATATCTTCAGATGGATGATTGCTGCTTATAAAGGCGAACGGAAAATCGTGTGCTAACAATTCTATTTTACACACCTCAGCGTGGGTTGGGATATGTTGCGAATAGAGTACTGATATCCCGTACCGAAGGTAAGAGTCCGAATCCTGGCAGTTGCGAAGGTTTTTCAGTGGAACCCTGATCTGAACTAGAGAACTACAAGGGTATAACTCCGTACGTCAAATAATAGCGATAAAAATGTACTATCGGTTTACTACCGTGGGTTTATCTAGCCCATGAGATAAATAGTAAGTAGCACTACTAACATTTTGCCTGTACATAAAAAAGAAAAAAGCAAATAAAGATGGAAGAAAACATAAATACACATTTTCTCAGCATTTTCTGCGAATGTGCTTCAGTTAAGTTTGAATAGTTGCAAATGACTATTTATAATGATAAAACTATCCATCGTATGTATTCATAGAATTGTACAAGTCTGATCGAGCAGTACAAATCAAAATTGGAATACAGGTTTTATAACTGCAATTTTCAAGCAAATTTATGACAATACACCAAAAAATCAATTGTTAAGGGCAACCTTCAAATAAACATAAAACTGCAACCCTTGACTACCTTGGTTGGGAGTTGGGAGGCTAACGTAGAGACCAGATTCTTCTCGGCGCTTCTTCCTTCCCTGACAAAGCCCTTCCTTTAACAATCCGTCTTAAGAGGAATCCAGATTTCTATTGGGTAATATGTGGAAAGCTTTCTAGATTTTGGTTCGCCTGATAGGACGCTAAATCATATTGTTTGGATCTGCAGAACCCAATGCATATAACAGAAATATATATTGAACATCCCGAAGTTGAAATTTATTTCCAAATCAGGTAAAAACCTGCCAATCTGTTACTAACTTTTAAGCAACACTATATACACCCACATTTTTGAAAAACTTTAACTTATGGTTTGACAGGAGAAAATTATTGCAGAGTGAATATTGAACACACCATCCTTAAAATATCCTCATTAACAAAAAAAACATCAAATTAATATAAAAAACATGCATTCAAAATTTATTGTAATATCATAAACACTTTATCCTTTGAATAGATTTTATTGATTACACATATTTAATTCATTTCGGTGGGAATGGTTGGAAAATTACTTGGTCTCATTTGTATTCCAATCGAGGTATGGATGGCTGACATTAATTGAAAAATTGCTTCTGTTTAATATATCATTATTAGTTACTTATTTTATAGTACAAATTGAACATTGTATTGAAATACTGTGTACATTATGAGTCTAAAAAGCCTTAATTAGACTAATACAATCAATATTCATTACTATTATCACTAAACTAAACTGCGGACTAGTAGGCATCTTTTCTTGATTGTAAGCAAATGCCGAGTTCGGTTTTACCCACGCCTTTTTGGATTTCCTATGAAGGTAGTCTCTACTTTACCAACCTCAAAACCAATCCTTAATGGTGGAAGTTGCAACAGATGTCAGTAGCCTCCCCATATGGTCAACCAGCCAACAAATCAAAAGTAAATAACAAGGCAAATGCGACAGGGGGAGACTTTTATTTTAATGAATCAAACACGCAAGAGAGAAAAATATCTTTAAAATATGAGTATACGAGAAAGCATATGCGTTTGATTTTACTTTAATCTTGTAGCAAACGTAAACTGATCGAAAAAAAACTGGAATTGGAACGCTTTCTAGGCATCCGAACGGGATTTTCAGTTTTAATTGGCGTTTTACTCCTTATCGACCCAAATTCGATCGAAAAGTAATTTAAGCGCAATATCGCTTTCAGCTCTCGGGGGGGCTTTCCTGGGCGATAAAAGGACATCAGTCAGCCTTTTACGATCACATGAACCGTAAACCTTGGAAGAGACGCAATGAAATTTATATCCCACTTTTCATTTGCGGCATTTAACTTCCTCGCTTTCCACACACACGCAAAACGACTGCCACTCAATTCTCAACGGGAAAAAAAGGTATTGGACCCCGGTAATGTTATCCAAGGACCCAAATCACTTTATGGATCAATATATACAGGTGTTTTCGGCTTTGAACGTCCCTTTCACAACCCTCCTTACTTGTGTCACAACTCTTTCCATCAAAGTGGAAGATTGCGAACTTTAACGAACGTCGAGTGACCCATTCGCTAAAAGGATGCCCTAAAAGGACGCACTAAGCACTGAAATAAATCTCACATGGCATCTCTCGTTAATAACCGCGCACACTTATAAGACGTTATTCCAAAGGGTGGCACGCTGTCACAATAAAACCAAGACGAATAAAGAAACGTGTTGAGTAGAAAATGCATAAAGGTCACATATACATATATGTATACCCATTAGACCGTTTCCGTTGAGGGTAGACACAGTCAAAATAGATTAATTCTCCAAGTAGGACGAGAAAACTGGCTCTGTTTTAATATATTCTTCTCTTCTGTCCCCTCCTTGCATTTCTTGCCTAATTTTCTATTGCCACATTCATACATTTCTTTATACACGCTTTCTTGAACTTAAGACTACCAATATTACTTATTTTCTTCCACCACATTCACCCATGACTTTCTCGGTATGCCCCTTTCTCTCAAACCACTCACTCGTCTAACATAAATCTGCGTTATTATTCGACTCTTATAAAATTCTCAAGAGGGCCAAATCAAAAAATCACGTCCCGTGGATATATTTCCATTACTGTAGTATTTCACATTCATTCATGACCCACTCATTCCAAAACCAATCCTTCAAAATTTGACACAAAACACTTCTCAGGCACTTAGGCAACACATATGAATATCCAAATGCATGAAATGATCTACTTAATTAAACTGATAACAACTCTCATATTAGTAAATTTATGAATTAAGTTTTTACCGATCTATAGCCACCGTACAACCGAGCCTGATACTGGTACGTACGTGCAGAAAAGTACGCGTGCACTTCGCAGATATGAATTATTAGAGTGAATCGAATAAAATTGCAAAATATCACACATTTAACACTACAACTGAATGTATGTTTTTAATTTATTTACTCCAATAATCCAAAATAAGGCTTCTTGGCCTTTGAAAACAAGTGCGTCTATCATACCACGCACAACCACTATGTTTCGGAAGGTAAAACATCCCAACCAGTCGGGATTTCAACCTACGGCCATTGGGTTGGACCTATCTCTTTACCACATACTTTCAAGAACCTAATGGAGGGGCGATAAACAATAAGTACCTATCTATTTCGATCTCTACAACTTCATAGTCACTATACATCAATATTAAGGCACCGCGTGATTTCCTGTACAATTAGAACCATTTGATTTAATGGTACCTACATATTTCCTTGTGGTATTTTTCTGTTTGCATACCATGAAATGCGACTATTCATTCAATAAATTCGTCCTCATGAAGATTTTAAGTGAAATTAGAAGTGAATGCATTATTTTAGGGGAGAGATTCCGAGCCTGCGGCACACACACTCCGAGGGACATATGCTTGCATATGTAGAAGTACACGAAAAAAGTTTAATATTGGTGGCTGCAAGTTAAAAACAGCAGTAATCATGTAAAAAATGAACATTTTCCTAATGTAAGTAGCTCAATATTTGGAAGTAGGTAACCAAGGGTTACAGAAATCAATAGAGGGTGTAAACCGCTGCCAAAAAGCAATCTTAGAACTTGATTTGCTATTGGAAATAAAACATCGCGTTGTACATTCCACACACACACTTTATTAATATCGACCATGGTTTCGACATGTAAATGTCATTAACAAGGTGTGGAATGTAAATGTCACTATCAAAACCTGGATAATGACATTTACATGTGGAAACCATGGGCGATATTAATAGTGTGTGTGGAATGTACAACGCGACGTTTGATTTCCAAACTCGTGGTTCCACAAAGTTAAGCCTCAAACGTTAAACTGTGTTGATTTGCTATAGTACAGTCGGGTCAATCGACATCTCTTCGACAAGTTTTTGGGCCATTTTGGAGCTAAGGGTCTCCAATTCTGCTCAGAATTGATGCACAGATTACAGATCAATTCAAACGAAATGTCCTAAAAGCCGAAAAAAACTACGATTCAATACACGGATTTTCGCCATAATCGTAAAAAGTCTTAAACACAGAATAACATATTTTCTTCTCTAAACGCTTCCAGGATATTTCGAAGTAGGTGATTTGATGCCAGTACACCAATTTTGAGCAAATTTGAAGTCGGATGCCCGAGCGGAAAATGGTTCGCGGGAAGCATGTGGAATGATCCATTTACGTACAAAAGTAACCATTTAGAGCAATTCGATATAATGTACATATTTAATGAGTTAATTTTTTTTAACTTTTCATCCCATGAAAGCGTTAACATACTAAAAGGCTAAATCCGTCCTTTAGAAAGTTCAATTTCACTTCTTTAAAAGAAACGGAAAAGAAAATTACATCGGCTGATGAAAGGGACGCGGAATTTCAATGTGCTCCTTTTTTATCCCGCCCTTGCATGCTAAGGCGCGCGCTTAACGGTCGCGCTCGGCGGAGCCAACTCCCTCTCTCGGAAGAGGCAGGAAAGCAAAAAGAGGAGCGAAAATCGACGCAGCGCACGAGCTGCAAAGCTCACTCCAAACGTTCACACATGGACGACGATGACAGATTTTGGGGGGCACAGCTTTACCCCTCTGTCCCCATTTTCCATTCTAAAACTGCCTATTTAAATAGGTTACGAATTCACTGAAGCCAGTCCGTCTGTCTGTCAGTCACGCCTGTTTGACGAACTTCTAGGTGACCTAGTAGGTAATTTGAAAGTAGGCACGAATATAGGACGTGACCTAAACCTGACCGGAAAAATAGTTCATACCCCACAAAATAAGTTAAGGTAAGATCACTTCTACACCATACGGCAAACTTTCAGCCCCGTTAGAAAATCCTTCATCTGGATGTAACGGCTGAGAATAGAAGTGGTTAATGACTCCTATATGGTACATACATATATGCATTTTTCATATACCCATCACAATATGGGGCTATTTTAACCTATGCAACGGTTGTAATTATTTCCTTTTCCGGTTGATTGTCAAACCTCACCCTAACCTAGAATCTTCGTGATACCCGGGGCGTGTGGCGGGGAGTGTTAGGACAATATCCATGTCAAGGGAAAGGAATTAGGAGAAGAGTGAGAAAGGAGGAGAGGACAAAAGCGAATTGCAGACCGAGCTAACTGAGTATCTTAGTGTCACGCTGATTTTTTTATAATCACTAAAGGTGCATGGAAAGAAGGAATTTTTGTAACAGTCAGCGCTGCAGTATATCTTTGATTTTGTCGTTTCTATCAGCACTAGGGATATAGCGCGGGGCCAACATAGTATCCTTCATGACGTATTGAAATTCGCCTGATCTGAAGTTTTGAGCAATCAAAGCTTAGCGTATAGCCTCCGAGTCTCTAACGACTCCCAACCTAATCCTTTCATCAGCTATATCAACCTCTCTGCTCGCTAGGTGCAGTTTTTAGTGAAAAGTCAAAAGAGTAGCTTCTCTTTTGATTTTGTTTCTTCGTTTATTTATAGAATAAAAATCTTTCTGTGCATGGTCCAAAATGCTCTCGGCGTATTCAAGATATGGCTAACTAGAGTCAAGTAGGATCTCTCTTTCACTATTTCATCTGAGGGCCTTCCTACTATTCGCTTGATGAATACCTGTTTCTTCACTGCGTCGCCGCAAATATTTCGCATGTGTTTTCCACACACAATGTCTGATATTACGAAGGTTTTGACTTCAACTGACACCTTTATATTTAATATACCCGCTTTATATATATGGCGCTGCAGTGATTCTTTCGTCATAAGCATACTGCATTGAATTTTCACCCCTCTACATCAAGTGTCACCGTCAAAACTCATGTCCGCAAAAGTGGATTATTCCGCTATCGGGTTGGTGAGGTTGCTTCCCACCACGAGGAACTGGATTAAAATATTGACAGTAGTTCAGATTTTTCATTTGAATCTCAAAGCTTACTCCGGTGCCATGTGGAGATCACTTCAAGTGTATTACTCCGTCCGTCTGGGGGGACGTTAAGGCGAGTGGATGTGGCACCAGAAGAGAGCCTGGGTTCGAATACCGGCGAGAGTGAAGGTTTTTTTCACGTGGAATTCCGATTCCGTCTTGGGTGCTATGTGGAGAGCACTTAAAGTGGTTGGAACCTAAACGGGGGTGGATATACTACGCCTGAAAAAGCGTTCTCAGCACCGCTGGAGTTTTCATCGCAACGGTTGCATGCTAGTACACCAAAAGGCTGTTTTCCCCATTAGATGCCTAAAAAGTGGAAAAATGGGATAAAAAAATTGTTTGCAAAGTTGAAACGACGCATATAGGAAATTTAAAAAAATCGCACACTTCGATAAAGATCCACCATTTTCCACGGAGCAGTTTCCGATAGTGGAGAAATGAGAGATAATGAGAAAGAGAACGAAAAGCAGCCAACGTAATCGTCAATGCGTCAAGCACTGATCCTTCACCAATTGGGAGACTATAAACTAACAAATGAAGTACTGTCCACAAGAGGGAAATAATCAAGAAGAATACGAAGAAAATGTAAAATTAAATTTAAAAAAAATTACAAGATTGACAATTTTGTAAAACTAAATAGAATATGAATATCACTCCCCTATCCTAGATCTCTTATATCATCTGACCAGTACCCGAAGATGTGACATGAAGTGTAATGGGAGAGGGAAAATAATTTTCTCACCGAATACGCCCTTCTGTAAATGAACTCTTTCCAAGCTCAGGTGAGACAATTGAGGAAATCAGCGTGAAAACAAATATTATCGATGGACAAATAATAAAAGCAGGTGTAAAGCACTACAGCAACATAATTAAAAACCAACAGACGAAGGTTCAGACCGTATCGTAAAGTCCACTCCAAAATCAATCACAAATTTGCACAAGTGCCGGCAGTGAGGCTCTCTCAGTTGAACTTGACTGAATGATGGGAGCGATGTGTACTCCTTGCCGACTAGACCGTAACAGAGGACTAGGCTATGGTGATTCACCTTTCAGAGGGGGGATTTTCGGAAAGGTTGAAATGGAGTGGGAAGGCATAGGATAGAGGCGATTGTTAGCCTTGGAGGCGAGGAAATAGAGGGATGAGTACATAGATCCGGTGGAAGTTTTCAATTGGAGCTTCAGGTACTGGTTTGTGCCTCGTCCGTGGAATATGAAGAAAAAACAGCTGTGCTGCCATCAGATGCCCCGAGTTTCTCAGTTTTCTCCTGCGCCGACTACTATATAAGCAAGAAATGACCTGATGAGGGCAAGGTTGTGGCCAAGCGTTGCGGCCAAAGGTTGAGGCCAAAGGTTGGCTCCAGAAGTCGCTGGCAAGAAGTAGTCTCTCCATTTTGAAGTCTTAGGCATTGTTGGCGTCGTTGGCGCGACTTCGTTCGGCTAAGTCCGGGGGGTAAAGAGTCCGCCTGGGGGAAACTTGTCAAAAGAGGGGAAATTGTGGCAAATAAGGGAATGAGGGAATACATAGCAACGCCACAGACATGACCCTCCTCCCCCACCTTATCCCAGCATCCATTCCTTATTTGCCCCACCCCCACGATGAGCTCCTCTCTACTATTGTCACACCCTACCATTACCTTGAAATCACCGTACCATTGCCTTCAACTCCATCCTTCCCCTCTCTTAAATTAATTCTCAAAATTTATTTCCCGTTCCATCAAAGATTAGTATAAATACCTACGCTAAGCAAGATTAGGATATTGTACCTGATGATGGCGAAGTAATACGCCGTTACGCGTGTTGTAATTTTAAAATAAAGTGGACAGTACTATATCTGTTAATTTTCATTCTTGAAAATTCTGAAATATGGCTGGAACTTACATTGTGGAAGGCCTTAATATCTATCTTCAAAAGATGAAAAAAGATAAAAAAATAACTGGTACAGTTCCACACTTTTATTGACCGACCATGGTCTCGGCACTTTATGCAATCATTAGGGTATTATTTTCATTTGTCTTTCCCTTATAAGCATAAATTTTGGGGTTTGGGGTAGGATGATTCAGGAAGGAGAAGGTAGCTGTGTATGGAATCCAGAAGATTCCGACGATAAGGCGTGGAATTTCAACATGATGCGGTTGAAGAGTTTAAAGAATTTTCCACAGTTGAAATTATTTTTAGACTTTACTACGACCTAGCTTTCAATGCATACACATCATCTGAATATGATGTGTATACATTGAAACCTAGATCTTAATAAAGTCTTTTAAAAACTTTTAATTTCGGAAAATTGCTTTAAACTCTTCAACCGTATCATAACTGTTTATCGTTTATTGACGTTAGTCAGGTCTTTGAATATAAGCTGACGTCAGCAAAACCGTTAATCGTTAGTCAACGTAAGTGATCGGGGTAGGGTTTAGATGGGTGCAACTCTTTTGACGTGAGTAAGATAGGGAGGAGGGATTTATGGGTCAGGTAGCTTGAGATTAAATAAAGGTGAATGGGTAGATAACAATTAGCGAAAGAGAGAGAGAGCGAACGAGCATAGAAGATTCTATGTCACGGGTAATATTGCACAGTCCCACTTTGCGAAGCATTTGTGCTAGGTGAAACCTCGAGATCCGAGGTGCGAGGTGGTTGGTGCAACTTTCTTGTCGACATAAAACATATCCTGTGAAATTTTGCAAAGTTTGTCTAACAATTTGTCTAACAATTAGGTCATTACAAAGCTGGACTTTGCTATTTCCAATTTCAAGATACTAAAAAAGTCTAATTTATGCAGGGATTTTGCATAAAATTACTGAAATGATTGAGCATGCACATGTACTAAGCAATTAAGTGCATAACACAAGTGAAAATATTACCCTGATGATGAGCATAACGTGCTGACACTGTGGTCGGTTGATCAATAAAAGTGTTGAAGTGTACCAGTGTTCATCCCTTTTTCTCTTTAGACGATGGATCAAAAATGCTGTCCCACCACAGCTCCCCAGATACGGTTGGCTTCAAACTTTGAATTCAGCTGTTTCCCGAGAATGTATGTTTCATAGGATTTTTGTAATCGTGAGAGCCGAGGAGTATATCACACACCTTCCTCGGCGGGCTGCCGAGCATGCAGTGCCGTTTTCCCACCAGGGCCCCGTAGTCCACCCCAAGTGACTCACCTACACCACATCTACAATCCTTTGTTGAATATAAATGCATTTAGGAATTTTTCCATTTGCATTTTCAAAAAAAATATCCAATCCCTTGATTTGCTGACCCGTAGGAGCCTTTCATCGGAGAAGGCTAACACCGACGAAATGTTAGTCTCAACCCTTAGGTTACCAACCTATCCTTCCAATAATTTATGGAAAAAATGACGTTAGACGGAACTAGAGCTTTCCCATTGTATAAGCTGAATGAAGTCTTCTCGGGTCTTCAACCGGGTGCACCTCTTCCGACGGAACGAAGCTCTCACTGAGTTGGAGACGCTAGGAGACTTCATTTAATGATAACCTCAGTTATCAGTCACCCTACCAACTAGCTCAGTGCACACTGCACAGTGGGCTCAAATCGAAAATCGCCGGATAATAGGCCAAATTGCTTTTTTTTGAGATAACGTCTTGAAACTTGGCACATATACACAAAAGTGGTTAGTGATTATGGAATGGTAAGCCATTTTTCATAGGTCTTACCCATTACTTAGATACAGAAGCTCAAACGCGATCAAATTTCCTAAAAAGCACCCGCTCTCATTTTTCTTCGAAAATCTTAAACGTTGAGCAGATAAAGGAGTAATGGAAGGATTTATATGAAATAAAAACCATTAAAATTTGTAAACAGGATACTTTACCTATACTATGCATAACTTTCAGACATATTTGCCCATATTTGAGTGCTATTATGTCACAAAATGGCGGACCCTTTTTTAATGCCACGTATTACACTCAACAAATCAACAGTGAGTTTGCTTTATGAGTATTATACTTCTGTTATCGAGGCTAATTCATGTTTTCTTATATTTTCATTTCAGGAGTAGGTAAAGTATGAGCTTATAATAATATTTTCAATAATTCTGAAGGAAATTTCAAGTGGCCTACCACTAAACGACCAGGCATTTTCACTGCACTGCCTGAGGACGGCTGAATTATACTCTCTATCCCTGGTACTACATGCCGACCACGGTCCATAAAATGCTCATACATAACGCGGAAATTTCGAAAGGGGCAATTCTTCCCTTAGGCCAGCTATCCGAAGAGGCGATGGAGGCTCGCAATAAGGACGCCAGGATATTCCGAGAAAGATTAACGCAGAAACACTCCAGGATAGCCACGAATGAGGACCTATTCAAAAGACTTTAGATCACGTCCGATACATTGCTTTCCTCCACTATATATTTGACTTTGCCTTTTTATGTCTAAGGGCCGCGACGCGCGATCGAAAAATCGAGTTTATTCTCGGCGTCGCAAACTTTTTTCAAATATTTTTACGGAATAATCTAGAAATATGTTTAGTTTATACTTTGATAAAGTATCCCAGAGAAAATATTACGAATAAGGATTATGTTGTCTAATTTATGTACAATTTTGTCTAAAAAAGGGTCCGCTATTTTGTGACAAAAAAGCACTCAAATATGAGCAAATATGTCTGAAAGTTATGCATAGTATAGGTAAAGTATTTTTTTTACAAATGGTAATGTTTTTTATTTCATATAAATCATTCCATTACTCCTTTATCTGCTCAACGTTTAAGATTTTCGAAGAAAAATGAGAGCGAGGACTTTTTAGGAAATTTGGTCGTGTTTGAGCCTCTGTATCTAAGTAACGAGTAAGACCTATGAGAAATGGCTTACCATTTCTTAAGCACTAATCACTTGTGTGTATATGTGCCAAGTTTAAAGACGTTATCTCAAAAAAAGCAATTTTGGACTTTTGTCCGGCGATTTTCGATTTGAGCCCACTGTGCCGTGGTTCCCAACATTTTTTATTACCCACATCCATAAAAAATTTGATATGCTCTCGCACCCCTTAAAGTAAGTAATATCTATCTCGCACCACCTGAAGTAAAAATGCAATCACCCCTGGTTGGAATAACCTGAACTAGTTAATCAACCAATCCGTCATAGAAAAAAAGAAAAAAATATAGGAACTAATTTTCAGAAGCAGTATAAAAGTAAAAAAAGTAATTTCTATTCTTTAAGCATTCGATCAAAATTTCAGCAAGAGACACACTAAGAAAACGGTGTATCTACCCTCGCCGATGCATCCGAGGTACAAGGTTGACAAGATAATACATAAGTAATTGATGAAAATGTCAACGGCACGCAAGCTGTAATGCTCACTCTAAACTTTAATTAAAGGGAGACAAAGAGAACTAGGGTGGAAGGTGCCTTTTTCTCTTACCATGGGCGCAATTCCATTGCAAAAAAACCAATGGGGTTGGGAATCAGTCATTAATTTCCAGGAAACGAAGGCCGCAAATTGAAATTTAGAGTTTAATGACTCAATGAATTGTAAATCAAATCACATGCAACATTTCATATGCCCCTCCCATCCCCCCTCCCAAAAAATAGCAGAACATACCAAAATTTTCATGCCAGAAAAAATGGGTGTTACGTCACTAAGCTGTGCTCGTTTACAGTTTTAAAGACATAGCTGCAAAGTTTACAGCAAAGTGACGTCACAATATGACGTCAATGTGGTCCCTAGCTTTTTTCAGCTCATATCCCTCCAAATGTTTTTGTAGACAACAATAACGTTTTAAATTTTTCCTTTCCACTAAGCAGCATGAGAATTTATTTTTTGACATGAGTATTTAAATGCAAAAAAATATAACACGAACACATTTTCCAAATCGTATTTATGTAGAGTCACCCATTGCGAAGAATTTTTTAATGTCTTATAAGGACATTTTAATAGTGCACCCCATTTACCATCTGTCCTGTTAGTACAATCAAATTGTATTCGGGCGGTATTCTGTGCATTAGGCCAAGGAGATATTTTAAGATGTCACTCCAAAAACGTTTTGCACACAGTGCCATATGAAATTATAATAGGGAATGTTGCAGCTATACTGCCAACTAACTGGGGGAACCTGGGTCCAAAAAACATCCTGTTGATGCATCCAAAGGCCTTTAAAAAAGAGAGCCACTGACGAGCTCAAATGAGCAACTGAAGATCTAGATAATGCTAAAAAAGCTGATTTTAATCAACTTCACCACCTATTCCAACGATCATTCCATTTACGCTGTTTCCACTCAAATCGCTAGACGGTGAGAAAAATATATTCCACGAACCATAGATGTTGTTCTTGAATTTATATACCCTTTTATATATATATATATATTATATAAAATCAATCATTAATTTTCGTGAGGTTCTGCCGTGTCCACTGAGAAAAAATGCATTCCCGCATTTGTGTTTCCTCATATGTATCGAGATTTCCTAAGGTTTCACGTGTAAGTGACGAATAAGTAACAACCGACCGACCAATCTTCCAACTGTGGGAATCAATTCAGTTGTAAGGCCTTCTGCGTGGATCCGAAACCATTTCCATATAAACCTCAAATGATATCTACTATGCCATTACAGAGTACAGCTCTCGCAAAAGTTCCTGGCGCCACGTAGTAGACGATTATGGGAGATGGGCTATGGAACTTTCAAAAACCTACAAAATGGGGGAGAAGGTTGTTTGGTGTGGAGAATCAATCAGAAAACCTTTATTATTGCAGCCAACACAAGCGCTTCGAGCAATGGGATGACATACCCTTACCTGCTGACCGTTTTGAAATGACACCTCAAGATAGGGTCAATTCTTTAGCTAGAGTCAATTTAATGGGTGATTTTAACCACTTCCCTTGCGTGTGTGCCTGGTCTTTCTTCGCGAAGTAGCTTGGCTCCCTTGTCTCACTCTCTTCTCCTTCTGTCCTTTCCCTTCACCCCATTCACTTCTATCGCTCTCCCTTGCCGTACAGGTCTCCGCCAAGAGCTTTTGCTAGAGCTATACGGATGGGCCAGTGAGTTATGGCCCATTCGCAGTCGAGCTATCACTTTTCCTCCCGTTGACTATTTCATATCTATGAGCTTCGTGGCTGTTCATCATACTGTTATGCTATTTCCAAGGCCAGTAGCGCGAGCGAGGGGGGGGGGGTGTTAAAACCCCTTCCCCAAAATTATGAAAATTTGAAGAAGGAAGCAGTATAGTGTTGAGATTATTTATTATGTATGATAAATAATAATAGTAATAGATTGTAAAAGATTGATATCGGAGTTAAATCCAACGATTTTGATAGGGGACATAATCTTGAGATCCTAATGAGTTAACTCCCCCAAATATTTTTCTGGCAACGGCCTTGGCTAAGTCAATTGCTATCTGCTGCGTAAGAACAAAATATTTCTTTTTATAAAGGACGATGTATTTCAGCACGAATTCCAGATTCACCACAGAAACATGTTCCGATATTACATTTATTCTTCTCAGTGCTTCTTCGGTGGCCTTTTCAGCTCTCTCATTTCCCATTGTCCCAGCACTCCCAGGGACCCAGATAAATGAAATTTCGTGACCACTTTCCTTCGAGCAAGGGAGGATAGAGAGCATATCCTAAATGAAAGCGCTGCGAAGACAATCAGGCACAACATATTTCACGCTCCGAATTT
This sequence comes from Pyrrhosoma nymphula, assembly GCA_963573305.1. Classification (NCBI taxonomy): domain Eukaryota; kingdom Metazoa; phylum Arthropoda; class Insecta; order Odonata; family Coenagrionidae; genus Pyrrhosoma; species Pyrrhosoma nymphula. Next base: position 62,375,129 of record OY754330.1, on the reverse strand, counting down.
AGTAAGAAAGCAGGCGCGCTCGATGGACCCACGAAAGAAGGGATTTCGAAAGGATCAAAGGCTCAGGCGAGAAGATAACAACACCGAGGTTGCGTAAATATATAAATTTATGAAGAATAGATAGAGAGCTAATGTTAACTCCAGCGAGGCAAAGAGGAATAATTAATTATCATTATCGCAGGTGACGCGTGTTTCAGTTTCACAAGATGAGGCGTCTGCTCGCTGGTGTTCCGTAAGACCAAAATCACGCAGCAGTTGTACACGAGATTGCCTTAAAAACAAAATGAATGATGTAGTAATGTAATGAAGATACGAAAAAGTTAGTGAGGTTCATTTACGGCGTAACAATCTCTGGTAACTTACTGCGTTTGATATTCGTGGAGCAAAATTATATTAGCAGGAATAAAACTTAAGCTCAGTTGACGGAGACAAAATAATATGAAAAAATGAAAGTAATTTATGGCTAAGGAACAATTATCAACAAAATTCCAGAAAAATTACGTTGTACTTGTGATAACAAAGGGGCACGGACAGGGTCCATTTGCAGCAGCAAGGACGCGAGAAAAGGGAAAAAGAGAAATATAAATCGTAAAATCTTTTATAAATCGGTAAGTGAGATGACGTACGAAGTAAGAATCGCGCTAAGTAATAGAATGAAGTTTTCAATATGCTAAAAAAATAAATAATGTTCCGTTGTTTCTTTTTACTGGAAAAATCTGAGGTATGAAGAGCATAATAGAAGGACATATGTTGAGTGCCAAAACAAAGGAAATACAAAAAGTAGTCACTGATAAACATGACACGGGAGGGAGTCGGCGATATCATTCTGAAAAAAACTGAGGTAATGGGAAATAATGAGCTTGTGTGGGCATTCATGGAGAGAGTAAAAATCATTCAGCTTCTCTGTATTTTGAAAGGCTTTTATCTCCTCAGGATGTGTGCGCGAACCATGTGAGAGAGGTCATGGAATTCAATATTATTTCAACAACATCATAAGTCTTTCACTGCTTGGTTATTTGTCTGCAGACCTTCACTCAACCCTGTCCCCGGATAACTGCTTAATGTCCTTGTATGTTTCGCTCCCCGTTTTAGCTGGCCTATGGATTTTTTCCATCGGTCTTCCTCAAGGGGCTTTCCCCCGTATTTTCCCTTCCATTACTTTCTTTCGAAATTCGTTGTGCCTCAAAGTGTGGCATGTACGTCTAAATCCCGTCTTCCTGATATTGCTCCATATTAAAAATTTGGACTATGAATGATTCGATGCTTTCGCGGCGGATAATCGATGTAAATTCTTCTCGGGCTTCACACCGGGTTAGGTTATCCATAGCGGCCAACGTTTCGATGGAAGATTTTCTCATCGTCTTCACGGCTGATGATGCCGGGTGTCACAAGTTGCCGGTTTATAAACTCTTCCCACCAGGCCATGTCCGCTGTAATTGGCGGAAAAAGGCAGCGAATCCACCAATTATAGCGAACATGACCTGGAGGGAAGATTATGCAAACTTTAGGCACCCAGCATCATCAGCCCTGAAGACGACGGGAAAGTCTTCCATCAAAATGTCGGCCGCTATGGAAAACCTAACTCAGTGTGAAGCCCGAGAAGAATTCACCTCATTGCTCCATATGGTTTTCTAATCTTCTATTCTTCTGTACACTTCCTCGTTTCTGATGCTTTCCCTCCATTTGAACCTCAAACCCTGTGGAGAATAATTGGTATTCTAGTATTGCTTTTATTTTGTGTCTTAATATATTTCATTTTGTATTTATTTTATTTTGCATTGTACATTGTGTATTTTGTGACTTTGTTTTTTTCCTTATTTCTATTGGTGTATATTTATATCATATTTAAATATATTGTAGTGTTCCGGTTAAGGTACACAGGGTTAAGTAACTCATTGAAAGGATCGAATATCTTGGTGGCAAAAAGGAGAATCAATAAGAACACTCAAATCTTAAATACTGCATTTATTACGCACACGCACTGGCTTACATTGCAAATGAAAGTCGGCTGGGGGCCTGGAGGTCAGTTGTACTTCGACAGCAGCGGGGTGATAAGGTCACTAGCGGCAGGCTGGTCGAAGTAGTCAACTGGGTGTAGTTGTAGAAGCGAACGTTGACAGCGTCGACGTGAGCACTAGTCTATCTGAACACGAGTGATTCTCGCTAGCCGTCTTCGCGGGCTTTTATATGAACGCTCTGCCCCTCCCCATAGCCAAATAAGGAGATCCTTGGGGACTTTATTTGTGCATCTCCTCGGTTTGTGGTCCTTGTATTTTAAGACGATGCCCTGGCTTGAGGCAAACAGGGGTGGGCAGAACGGGGTGGTTTGCCAATTTCCCAAAATACGGAAATGGCCTATTGAATTAATGGGAATTAATGGTTGAAGAAACTGTGGGAACTCTCTGGCTGACGTCCATGGGGTGTTGTGTTATCGCCTTGGAGGTGGGGAGTTACTACGTCCTGTTATTACTCGTTTGCTAAATCCGGATGTCGTGTGAGTGTATCGTGCATGTCCTGACGTAAAAAGGACGGTGACATAAAGTGGAAAAAACCCAGATCCTTAGTCACCGTACCGTCTTAATCGTGCATTAAGGGGCCAGGGGCCCCTGCGAAATAACAATATATTAGTGTAAATGGGAGATTTCCGTAAATGAATAAATAAATAAATCAGCAGCCGCCTACAGCACCAAGTTCCGAATGCCTCTACTCTCTTCTATTCCAGCCGTACAGTGGCTGTAACACTCCACACAACAATATTATTTCCACCTAAATCCCGGAAGAATAACACACACAAGAAAATGCTTGCTAATGATCAAAAATAATAAGGAAGCAGTGTCAAAAATTCTATAATAGGCTAGTTCGCGAAAGACAATTTTTATGTAGTTAAAACATATAACCCATTCATGATATTTTCAAGTAAAAGCAACCAACAAATGCTAATGGAGGAAAACTAAAATAAAGAGAAAATAAAACAGCCTGGCACATGAGAAAGCATATATAAAAAGGGAGGAATACACTTGGTAGAGGTAAGATTTCGATTGCAGAAACAATGGAAATGAGACGAATTGAAACCGGAAGAAATGCGACATTAAAAGGATGTGAAAATGCAACCGGAAAGTAAATATCCAGACTACAACGAAAAATATATTGAGTATAAAGAGAAAAAAAAGTCAGAAATTTGCGGATGATGCAATCGCAAGATGAAAGTGTCAATGAACAATATTCTCTGGAGCTAAATTATCTGCTAGATTACAACGGAATGTAAGATTCACGAGAAAAAAACATTAAATATTTTTAAGGAATCGAAAGGAAAAAGGTATTAATTCACTTTTCATAGTTCTCTTATTTATTTTACCGTATGTAATTCTATGACTGATAAACTAAGGCTTACCTCTCACGAGAAAATATAAAGATCTTCACCCGACTTCCCACCTTCTTTCATTCGCATCTCGAGGTATTTCATCGTCTTTTCTACTTTTTTTGTTTCCGTTAACCAGTCTCTACTTTAAAGTCTCATTTAAAACCCCTAACTTTTGCATGGAAAACATTAGCGATCAAAGATGAATCCGGAGAAGAAAACAGATCGGAACACTTGACCATCGCGCATCGGCATTAGGGTAAACACTTTTATCCGACTGGCATACCTTAATGTTCTAGAACAGTTGGTGATTTAAAAAATACTCCGCGACCCTGACGTTTTCGTCAATTAGTGTTTGTTCCCTTCCCCCTCCCCAATCATCGAGGAGGTTATTCATTAATCCCGAATAAATACTTTCTTTTGAAAATCCCATTCCTTGCCCCTCTCTTGCCTCTCTTCTTTCCCTATCTTTCTCCCCTCCATTCTGTTTTGTATATAAGAGAGTTCCTGCGATGACCTTTCACCTGATGATGCTTACGCATCGAAATCCGGGTCGTGATTTTTTATTTTGTGTGGTTTGTAAAAGTTAACATTAATTTATCTTAATATGGAATACCTCAAAGATAAACAAGATCTTGTTTTGCCCGAATGCTGTAGGGAAGGAAATTACTGCACACGGAGCCGAAAAGTCTAAAGTTTTCTTGGTTAAAGATATAGTCAAACACTATTCATGAATATAATATCATAACTTCGAATATTGGCTAGTTTCATTTTAACTTAACCCGTCTTATAACTTGAACCCATAAATTGCATGCTCGCAGGCGAAAATGTAACCAACAAAACGAAGTCTCATTAGCTTCATCAAACGATCTCACGGGGAAAAAGCAGGCAAAACGTTTAATTAGGGATACCTAAATGTCGAGCGAATCCTTCTGTATGCTTTCCATGCAGCGATCAGATTTAGTTCACCCATCGTGAGGGAGGGAGTCACGAGGAACGGAATCAAAACCAAGGATTCAGGATTTAAGTTTTAATTAATATTTTCTCATAGCCCTGAAAAAATTACATGTGCACGAAAAGTCTTTCCTGGATGGCATGGGACTCTTTACTTCACGCGGAATGGGTTTTAAAGCGACGAAGGGGGTGGATAAGCTTTCTGCTGGCTGAAAATCTCGCGGAATCCAAGAATAAAAGACCAAGACGGAAAGACGAGGAAACTGAAATTAAAACCAAAGAAGAGATAAAAAATGCATGTGATATTTTGGAGGGTGAAAGGTATTTTCCGGCCTGTCTCAATGGCGCATGTGCCTGCACCGTTGGCCAGTGGATGAAGAGGCATGAATGAAACGATTGGTGGATAAGCGACTACCGTCTAGCATAAACGGACTCCGTAAAAACCCCTCGTCTAATTAATCCAAGACTGCGAGGAAGATTTCATTAAAAGTCGTAAATTTGAGTAAATTGGGGAATTAACACTATCGCAAATTGCAAAACATTACGCAAAGATATGAAGGTAAAAAAAGGAAAAATCCAAGTATAGCTCCCTTAAAACTTCCTGGCGCAAACCTGCGCGACAAGGAGGGGAGGTAAAAGTAGATTGGTGAAGAGAAAGGTCCAAGGGAAAGAGGGAGGCAGCGAGAGAGAGTGAAGAAGAATATCGACCGACGCTATGACTTTACCAGGGACCTGATTTTGAGGTCCCATTGCGAAATGAGTAGAAATGGGACGGCAGGTAGTGGTGAGTCATCCCACTTCTGTAAACGTTTGTGTTGACAGCAATTTGAAAGTGTTTCTGACGCTCAACTGACGCTCTGTCTGACGGACTGAAACTGACGCTCAACACTAAAAAACTTTTCTCCCCAATTTCGCAAGGTTTTAAAAGTTCCGTAGCCCATATTCCACAATCGCCCACTTCTCAGTGCCAGGAACTTTTGCGAGAGCTGTAACCCAACAGTAGAAGGACATGAAGTCAGTACAGGGAAAGGATGGGAATCAAGAGCCAATGAATAATCTGGCACTATAGTAAAAATTAAATTTAAAAGCGCAGAATCAGTAACCATTCCAAAGATTGGTTTGTAACAACTCTCCATTTCCAAAATCATATAAGCTTTTTTCGTAGATTTTCGCAGTTCAATTTAATTTTGGTAAGTTTCTTTTGGATTTCTGCGATTAAACTAAACTTTTTTAGCAAAAGCTTCGCCGTGCTATTCTGCCGGCTTCGTCAGGCATTCTGACGAAGAATGCCTGACGAAGTCGTTAGAATAGCACGGCGAAATTGTTGCTAAAAAAGTTTAGTTTAATCGCAGAAATCCAAAAGAAATTTACCAAAATCATCTAAGCTGTTTAATTCCTTCATAATACCTCCGTTTAACCTGACTCATAGTTTACCTAAAATATTTCATCCTTGGTCTTCCTGGATGGTTCTCATTCATTTCTCCTTATAGTACCTATTTTGAGGAGGCACTAGTGCCCCAGAATAAGTTCAATAAGTTTGCATCTACGAATTTGAAGAGTTCCGATAAATCTTCCTTTCCCTCCAACCCTTCGTAGGACTACTTCATTGGTGATTCTCTCCATTCATTTGATCTGCATAATCATGTGATAGCACCACATGCCCACTGTTTTCTATCCTATTTGCTCTGTAGCTGTTACAGGCCGCGCTTAAGTGCCATAAATGGTAATACTCCAAATATGAAACAAATTAATTTCTTTCACTAGCAACTAACCGTTTACTTACCCTTCTTACGATAAACGATTCATCATTCGTCGCACAATCCAAAGATTGGTTGACTGCATCCTTCCATACTTCCCTTGTACCCTGGTAGTTCTTCTAGCGTACTTTCCTCTTTATTTGGCCTACGTATTTATCTCTTGGTCTTCCTATTGGGTCGTTTCCCTCCATTTTCCTTGAATTATTTTCCTCACAAACCCATTGAGTTTCACTGTGTGTCCAATCCATGCGGCTCTTCTTTTCTGCGTAGGGTTCCATGTAGTCCTTCCCTTTTTACTCTTCTGCATATATCTTAATTTCGACATTTTCATCAAACAATTATTATGCAAAAATTTGTGACAAAAGAAAAAAATATTTACTCAGTCAGTGGAAAAGATAATCGGTGCTGAAATAAACACTGAGAGAGAAAAGGAAGCCAAGATAGATAATGCGAGGAGGCAATCTCGAAGTGAGAAGAACAAATGACGAAGAATGAAGTCAAAAGAAGGTGTATTGGAAGAACTTACGGGAAGATTAAATGAACAAAACTTTGTTACTACAAAATATTTTTTAAAAGAACTATATGATGAGCTACCTCTGTGACGTGATCACGGATCATCGTGCGTCCTCGCCATCTTGCAATGATTGTAACGCTTTATTGAATTGGAAAAATGTGATGATCGTTCTTCAAATTGTCTGTTTATTAAAAAGCTTATATTCTCGCATTTATAGAGCAATTCGGAGGAAGTGTTACTGCGAAGAGCTCGCAAATGTAGACGTTTGCGTTATGGATATCAATAGCGGCAACGCGCTGGAGAGATACATAGTTGCGCGTCTGGTTTCGGCTGCTGTGGCTTCATCAGGTCAACCTTCGAATAAGTCCACCAACCGGAGGAAGACAACACAATCGAGGTCGGCAGTGGCTCATTATGAGATTTGAAAAAGTACAAATTAGCGAAAAACACGAATGAAGTTGCGTTCATTTCAACGAGACGACACGGAAGTTTCGCGGGCCGAGTCCGTCACGCGGTGCTGGTGAATGAGAAAAGAGGCCGATGAGAGACTGAGAGATACATGCAGATTCTTTCTCGAGAAAACGAGAAAGAGACGATGGGATACGTGCCATGGAAAAGAGGCGAAATAAAAAAATGGAAATTCCGTAAAAGTAAAATAAAAGTGAAAGGAAAAAAACGGGACGGGTATACGCGGAGAGTTAAGGTGGCAGTCAGTCCAATGCACTCGACTCGGCGGCAGAATGCAGGCCACGGTGAAAATGACTGCAAGACCGGGGGAAGAGGGAGGGGGTTGACCGACCGTGGATGCATTTAAAGCAGGATCGGTGGGACGGTTTTCGGGAGCTGGAGTTAGACACTTGGTTATATGGGGGGAAGGGTGGTAGTATCGCTGCGCTGGGGGGGAGGATATAAGACGGAGACGGGCTGAACAATCCTGAGATGCAACGACTGAGATAAGCGATATGCCTGATATCAAACATGCACAAGCCAAAAAATAAATAAAACAAACCAAAGAAATAATTTAAAATATTATGCAAGAAAATAAGACACTCGAGGTAACCAATGAGGAAACAATTCCGATTGAAAAGGTTTGAGAATATTTTTCACCCGTTCACAGAGCAAACTAGCCTAAGGTTATGGAGAGGCTATTTTGACCGGTAAAGGTATAACAATAAATGACAGAAAAAGGGGAAACACTTCAAGGGATAACCATGAGTAGAAATATGTTTAATTATCCCATAAAGAAACCGTTCCCATTGATGAAATATTTGTTTGGTACTCTTGGATGTTTGCGTTTTCAAGGGAATGACAAACTTTAATTCATACTATGGGCAGAAATACTCAGCCATTCCGAAGGAAACTTATTGAAAGAAGAAAAATTACAAGAGGAGAACGTTCTTCAAGCCAAAGAAGAGCCAAGAAACAAGACGAGGCGCCGTCGCTGTTGTGTAAATAAAGAAAACCGATGTATCCCACGGGTTAATGATGCCGGAAACTATTTCAGTATTTCACGGACAAAATAACCAGATACCACAGATGTTAGAAATCTACTAGAGCACAACACTTCTTCACAATGCCGAACTAGAACAGCATGTTAACTTTCATTTATATATGGGATAGTACAAGCTTGTATGGAAATAACCGTTTAATAGTGTTAAATCCAGCGCGATGTCATATAACGTCCCTTTTCGCGCCATCCTCCTCTGTAACCAAAGGCGGAGGGTGTAGGTGGGGAGAGAAGGGGAATGGAAAGAATAAGAATCCCAGATGATGCCTTTTCTGGAAACCATGCCTGGTACCCCGGGAACACGTATACTTTCTCAAGAGCTGAATGACGTTCATAATTTGCAGAATGTTTCCATAAAGTATCCAAAGAAAAACAAATTTACCACATTTACACGTGCTCTGATCCGTTCGAACAATCCAATATCCTCCATATCAATATCCTCCATCATCAATATAGAATCTTAAAAAGTCAGTGACAACATTAATAGCTTGTAAACGGCGAAATCGAGGTGTTAAGGTCTACACAACTTGAGCAATACAACGGAGTCACAGCGTTTCCAGGTCTCGTTGGCGCGGAGCAGGGCTGCGACGCGCGGTCGTATGCTTCTCTGTAGAATTTATTTTATGAGTGGGTTACGAATGGCCTGAGACTGAAAACGATATTCAATACTTATAGTTAGCACCGAACACGAGTTTGGGTATACTTACTGTTGTTTTTCCGCACTCATCATAAACCTCTTAGTTGTTGATTATCTACTATTTTCGTGCATCAGCTAGTTTTCTTTGACGTGTTGTTGCTGTTTGGTTGATTCTTTGTGTGCTTAATTAGTTTTTTTAATACACAGAAACTATCGTTGTTCATCTACATCTACATCTACATACTACCCCGCAAGCCGCCTCAATAGGCGTGTGGCGGGGGGTGTTAGGACACCAGCCGTTTACATATAAAATGGACACGCTCTAATGAAATTACGCCTAGCATTTATTGAAGTCCCTTATTGTTCGGGGGAAAAACGAATTCCCATACCTATCCGTTCGGCAAAATATCTCTCTTAATTTATCGTTTCTGTCGGACCTGGAAATATAGTGGGGTTCTAATATGATGTTCTCCGTGTCGCTCTGAAAGATATCTATTCTCAATTGTTCAAGCAATCTAAGCCTAGCGCGCAGCCTCCGAGTCTCTAGCGGCTCCCAGCCTAATTCGTTTAACATCTGTGTAACGCTGTCTGTACGCCCGTAGCAGTTTTTGACGAATCGCGCAGCTTTCCTTTGTGTTTATTGTTGTTATTCAATGTTAACTATTTGTTTATTTATATATTGTCTCCCTCGAAGAAGAAAGTATATCAATAAATAATAGGGAGGCAAAATGTAAAATGCAGCGTTGTCGCGAATCATCGGCGTATATTATCGAATGTAGAGTTAATCGTTGCATGGAGTTAGTTTCAAGCTTATAATAATTTAAGGTGTAGATTGATTTTTAATAAAACACTCATAATTTTCTTCAGAAAATTTAGTACATCTTCCGTAAGCTTTATGTTAGATTCATGCGGTTAATACTCGTTGAAAGTAAAAATATATCTGCCTGTCATGCTCACTTCCCATATGACCAATGTAAATATACCCGAATTTTGAATGCTCGTATTTCTGCTAATTGGGATTGAAAAAATATTGCGATTGTGTCCAAGATAAATAAGAAGTTCTACATTCGTTTTTTATGCATTTTGCTGCTGATATTGAATTGAAAATTTGTGCCAAAATACTAAAACTCCCTTAATAAAAGGCTCCAATGGGTTCAAAATTTAAAGTTCCTCCCTATGAACGTGCCATACGTTATTTTGGGGAAGCTAACGGTAACTACTGCCATTTGCTCAATTGAAGGATAATAGGGCAGGTTGCAAAAGAGAAGCATCATTTGAGGAATGGAGAAAAGAGGAGAGAAACCTGGCGTCGATACCTCCATACTTTTATACGTAAAGTTCGCCTGAGGGAACATATTTTTAGATCTGATCCGAAGAATGAAATTGAAGGGCATCTGGGTACCAATTCCAACCACGATTTTGACACTAGCTACCCAATAAATGGTACGTAGAGTGAAAACTATGGTTGATTATAAAGATTCAATAATGTGGCATATAACCTAGTCCACATATTTGTCATATTTGGCTCAAAACGTCTCCTTCAAGTCACGCCAGAGACATTAAAAAAATTGTGTCCTATTTTAAATTCAGGCCTAGCTTATAGCAAAGATCTAAGGGCAAGAAAAGGCGGCAATTTGGATTTAACGAAAATACTAGAACATCTGAAAACCCGACAATATCATTGGGCGACCAATTTTTTTGTGTATGCATTGTTCACTAGACAGGAATATAAAGGAATATTTCAAAACTATTTCATTTGTTCATACCAAAGCTCTCAACTGTATTCAAACACCAAGCCTGCTGATGAATCGATGGTTTTCGGGTTCTCTCCTCCTTGGTTTATCCTTGTGCACGACAGTGTCACCGACATTCCAGTCGGCATATTCAGCTCTGAAGTACGTCTGCAGACTTTATGGCCGCTATATACCTATAAGGCTCTTTGCCCGCAATATATAGTGCTTGAACTAGTCCGGGGCGCCCTGCTGGCTCTGCAGACTCACTTAGGATCTGAAGATGCCGACTTTAAAGTCGCCGAAACTGTCGTCCACAAGGATGAACCAACGCAAAGAGAACCAGAAAACCCACGAGTCAACTCATAATCACTGCGGAAGCCTTCGTAGCAACCAAGCATATTGCTTTTTTCTTCGTTGAACTTCGGTGTGAGTAAATACTCTTTAGATAAAACAAAGAAAACACCATCTGGGTCAGCTGAAGGGTGAATTGAGTAGCCGAGTGTGTTGTCACTTCCCCAGAGTACTATAAATGCCGGTCCTAAGCCCGGATAAAGGAGGAGGGTTGATCTGACACGTTAGCAGCCAACCTATTGTTAAATAAAAGAAAACTCCGAGTACCGATTATACCTCGAAATAAGGATAGGAAAAATATATACCTGAGAAAGGAAACAAAATCCAGAATCTATAAAAAACTAGACCAATTACAACATTCAAAGCAAGAACGAGGCCGGATATATCTAAAACTAGAGGATCATTAGAGATCACGGTGATGAAAATACTTCGAAGAATTGTTAGAGAGAGAAATAAACTAAAATATAATGATGTCACGTAAATCAGAGAATATGAATGACTGGGTACTTGAACCAAAACAAGAATGAGAGAAACACAAAAACAGAATGACAAGAGAGAGATTAGTACGTTTCGTAAGTAATAAACTGCCCACAGGTAGAAAAAAACGTCGATCGGCCAAGGAAAAAGCGGTTCAACAATCTAGAAAAGTTGTAATTGAAGAAGATAGGGGCAACTGGAGTCTCAAACAAAGGAAAAAGAAGGAGACTATAATAACAAAATTCTCACGTTGGGCATTAATTCAGAGCAATCCTTTCCCTTTAAAAATAAATTTTATATCACTGTTCACCACTACTTAAATTAGCGACTGGCCGGGATGGAAATAGCTAAGAACATGCCGAATTGTGCAAAAGATTATTTCGGCCATTGTCACTTTTGGCCGTTCTGCATGTACTTACTTAAGTGGGTTTGCACTGCCAAGTTACTTCCTCAAGTTTCTTCCGCAAGAGCTTGAGGGGAATTTTTCTCTGATGAAACTATTTTTAACAAGTGAAGAGCAGAGACAGATTGGTTGCTGTTTACATAGGTAGAATAAGCTTCTGCAAGTGAATTGCAGAAACGTTTACAAGTTATGCAAGCAGACTTATAGAGCCATTTACGCGTGGAATTCGAGTCAATACCGTTTTCTGCAAGTGACTTGAGCAATAAATCTGCCAGCGTAAACCCACCTTCAGACAAAGTCATTTCTTTGACTCCATTGCATACCCTATGGTTCCTAAAGTTTTTCCGTCCATTTACCTTTAGCATAGTTTTTCAACACCAGGTTTTGAAACTTTCGATTTTTTCTCGTCCAAACTTCCAGTGGTTAGCACTCCTTTATTCACTTAAAATCCTTTCCCTACCACCCGGCACACCTACACAAAATAAATCAAGATAAGAGTGAAATTGTTGGAGGAAGAATATGGCCGGCGTGGGGTTTGTCGAGAATACCGCGGAATTCCGCAAAAATATAGAAGAGCCATTGTCGCATTTTGGCCTCTCGGTATGCGCTCTGTGTCATCACGCCAACCCGATCTTAAAGAGCCTCACTTTACGGCGGGATGATGGTGAAAAGGTAGGGAGAGTAACAGAGAAAGAGTATAAGGAAGAACGAAAGAAAGATAAAGTAGTATTTGAGAAACGAAAGGAAGCGGGAGTCGGAAGAAAATAAGGGAACAAAACGAAGGAGAAAAAGCCGTGGGATGAATAATAAATCCTTCCACTTAGGGGACGCGAGGTGAACGCTGGGAGTAGATGGCGTGCGAGGGCTCTTTTGCGGAGGATAAGACTTCGGAAGGAGGAAAACAAGAAGGATGAGAGGACGTTTGGAGCGACATACTGGAGATGTTCCGTGATTTCGGCGAGGAGACCGTTGGGAGAGGTAGGTACACGAGGAAGGAAGAATCGTATTAGAGGGACAGATAAATATCCAGCCAGGGGCAAGATTGAGACGATGAAGTTTCCTCATCCGGCTTAATATTTGAATAAATAAATCCCGTGGAGCGTGCGTCTCGCAAACATATTCGATAAAAAAGTAGGAATCAGAATTGAAAATGAAGACAGAATTTTGAACCAGAGACGAAGAAGCAATACGAATGCTTGAAAGGCAATACGAAGTGAATGCCTTCTGTAGCCGCGAGCATACTAATAACTCCCTAAAACATAACCACCGGAGGATATCATCCCTAAAGAAGAGAAATTGAAAATCTGAGACACCTGCGACGCAATGGTAATTGGCCTACGTTTACCATATAAAGATTTTCGGGTAAGTATCAATCGTATACGAAAAATGATACTAGAGTCAGCCAAGAAAAGAAATCAAAGCAAGTAAAATTACAGCACAGCTAAAAGAAAGCTCCAGCAAAAGGGAAGAGTAGAAGCCTTATAAATCTTGAGTCAGATACGGTGCTGAGAGGGGCTGCTTAGATGAAAAGGAAACGTTAGAATCGGAAATATGCTCAGGAAATAGAAGAGAATTGGACTGCACAGGGGTGCAACTCGGCGAGAAATACTCAAATGAATCCATAACACTCTGAGGAAGAAAATTTGCAAGGAGCTGTATATAAGGGAAGATTTAAGAAGTGCGGGCTCGGGCAGAGAGAACGAGAAAAGATTTGAGGCGTTTGAGATGTAGACACGAAGAAGGCTGGACGACAGAGTGAGGACGTAAAGAAAAGCAATAAAAAATTGCGCGGTAGGGTTAAGGGGAGAGAGAAGGCTGCTAATTGAGATTAGGAGAAACTTAGGAGCAGGTGAATGGAACAAGTAGGCAGAAGCGATGATAAAGATCATAATAGAAATTAAAATTTTGGGAGGCTAGGAAAAGGAAAGAGAAGGATAAGTATGTCAGACGGAACGAAGGGAATTAAGAAAAACACAGTGGAAGAGGGAATCAGCCTGGGATATCATGGATAAAATTTTCGATGAACTAACAAAGTAAAAACTATCTAGACCAATACTAACCGGTGTAGACGGGTTGTAGATGACGATGCAACTATATACAGCTGCAAAGTTAATTTTATTTCTTTGAGAAAATAAACTTTTTGAAAAAATTGAACATACTTCGTAAAATCAGTTTACAATGGAATATTGGATTAAACTGAGATGAAAGTATGCGAAATATCGAATTACAGTATTTAGTGTGAACATTTCCCATTGGAAAGGTCATCCGCCTTGACAAGGACTTGAACCAGCATTTCTCCCGCCGAGTGCTAAAGCCGCCTTCCGAGTTTTTCTTCTCCTCCGAGGAATTATGTGAGCTTAAAAGGAGCTAGATTTTCCTTGATGGAATTTCCACACTCATCCGCGTGACGGGTGACTCCGTAAAAGCAACGGCGCGAAGCGGCAAGTTCGAGGTATCCTCAAAATTACTTCCAAACCGTTTGAGCACCCCCACAAATAAAATACAATTACTAATGATATATGGTGCCAATGTCATGAGTTTAGGTCAATAATGTATACATGTATTTTTTTAAACTTTTGCCGACGGTTCGGATTTTTATTGATGCATCTTCAGGGCATTAAAATTTGGTGCTGTTTTTATTTACAACTATTTTTTAAAGTGCTGTTTACATAAAAAAAGAGGTCAAGAATAAATACCATTTGAATTGCTACTGATATTAACAGACCAGAGGAATAGTATTATTAATATCAGTCAGATATTTAGCATTAAGTTAGGAAAATGGAGGGTTGCAGCTAGCCAATTCAAGGATTAAAACACTAATACCAACAATGTATTCAACCTCAATAGGTTGAGGAGTAGATGACGATTGTGAAAAAGAAACGAATTGCGGCGGAGGAAGGGCCATGAAAAAGAAATTAATAGTTGGGGGGAGTGGTCATGCGGAGACAAGCGGAGAGAAGGGGAGGGAGGGGGGGGGGGGAGGAGGCGAGAGTCCTGAACGGTTAGAATGCTGAAAATGGAACCGGGAGTGAGTTTCATGCTCATTCCCTCACTTTAGGAAAAATGAAAATAATAATGAGTGAGGGCACTACATTCCTTCTCTTTTTTTTCTCTCTCTCCCTCCGAGGAAGCGGAGATGGTGGTGGAGGAGGAAACGGGTGTCTAAAGGGGAAATGGAAGCAGCGAGGATCCGTACTCAGGATCTGTAGGGGAGGAACTGGAGGGAAGCAATGTCTCCGCGTGACTACTCCTCGTAGCTTTGGGAAAAAAGCTTTTTCCGCAAGACAGTCTTAAAACGAAAAATAAAAACGTTTTTACTGTAAACAAGTTATTTTTCGCTATAAAAACGAGGATTAGTACTACTATTGCGGTACTGGAAATGTAGTTCCCAGAATTACTTTATTAATAAGTATAAACATGACGAAGAAGCCTTTGTTGAAGTCGTTTAGAACCAGATAACAATGATATCAATGGCTGTATAAAAGATGAACGCCAACTACCAATTTAACGAACAAAATATTTATCGCGTTATTCCACTTCCAACGAGAGGAAAAAATACTTTTTTGTTTAAAATTTGCAAACGTTCAAAAGTTGTGTTCACGTTACGACTCCTCATGGCTAGTGATGGGAAAAGTTTTTTCTTTTCCTTTTGAAGGCTTCCGCGGCGTGGTGAAAGTGAAGATTCAGGTCTTCAGGGTTTTCCTCCGCGTTCGCCAATTGTTCTGGGACGACAGTTTCGCCGGCGTTGGCAGTAGGCTTTTTCAGGTCAAAAAAGTACAGAGGCTCATGTTTGCCCTACTTATACACATCATCCATTGGAGTCGAATGCTTTGTGATTGGTCAATTTTACCCGCGTTTCTGAGCGGAATACGCGTTCCCAGGCGTTGGATAACTCGAACCCGTCCTCCAGGTTGAAGTTATCAGGATATTTGGTGATTTTTGGAAACTAATCGGGAAAGAGGAAATCGCATGCTTCATTAAAAATTGCTTCGAGCAAACGGAGAGTGCAATCGAGATGATGAAAGGACAAGGTTGGGAGCCTCTCGAGACTCGGAAGCTACACGATAGGCTTACATTACTTAAAATAATGAGATCAGACGAGTTTCAGCATGACTTGGTTGAAATTATTTTGATCCCACACTATATCTGTGGAACCGAGAGAAGCGGCAAAATTAGAGAGATAGACTGCGGAGCTGATAGGTACAAATATTCCTCATTTCCACGCACCAGTTGTGATTATAACAAAAAAAGAGCGTCGCACTAAGATACTCCATTGACATGCAATTAACTCTCATTCACTCCCTCTCCCTATCCCTTCTCCCTACTCCCTCCCCTTTGCATGAACCGTGTGCCAACCCCTGCCACGCCATCTTGTGGCAACACGCAGAGTAGTGCGAGGATATAATGTAAATTATTTCAAAACTAACAAAATGGTGCTTGGGCACCAACTGACCCCGATCCTTATAATCCAAGGTCGGCAAACCGTCGATCGCAAACTAACGGTAGCTCGTGGGGATGTTTCCGGTATCTCGCGATCGACGATGAATGAATTCAACGGATGTATCAAACAAATTTCATTCTAATTTTTGCAGCGCACAACGTATTTTAAAAATTTGGAGAGTGGCTCTTTGGATCTGGGAGTTTCCTGAAAGCTTCTTTAAATTGTGCAAATTACGAATTCCAACAATAAATTTGAAAATAAAATATACTTATTTTATTCTTTTAATTGAAATAAAAAGCATTTTATTTTTTAAGGCTTTTTTCATCTGTACAAAAAAGTTGCATTTATTTCAATGCTTTGTATATTTTGTAATTCTTTTCTCGAAGTCTTTCTTCTTTCGAGTATTTCGCTGTGCACAGTATCCTCTCACCCCATTCCCAATAAACACAACTTGATTACCCAAGTAAACCAGGAAAACACTTCCTGGTTTACTTGGGTATAAATAATAAAAAATATAATTTATGGACATACCTCGACTTAATTGTCGCAAGATCTTAAAAAATGCTCCAATAATGGACAGGTATGAACGGAGTATGTTTCCATGGTTTGGACATGTCGAGAGAATGGATAAGAATCGAATTTCGAAGCAGATATATATGACAGTAGAGTGAGTGATGTGAGAGAAAGTGGTAGACCGAGAAAGTCATGGTTGAATGTGGTAGAAGAGACTCTAAAGAGGAGGAGCATGAGAAATCTTAAGAACAAGAAAACATGTATGAAGAAATACATGAATGAGGCATGCAAGAGTAAGGTATTATGGAGTACACTATTAAAAGGGAGCCCGTTTTCTTGGGCTAATAATAATAACTAGGTTCTTTGACTTTGCCTACTCTACCTACCTAATTATAATGTGACGTATATGCATGCATGCATCCAAATTATGTTGGGAGCTAGATCATGCAAATTTAATTATGACAAGGATGAGCACCAGCAATCAATTTTACGAGAATATTTTCCTTTAGGTTTTTAATAAGTCAAAAGAAACAACTTATTTTTAAAAACTTTTTCAGTTGAATTTCAAAATAAGTTTTTTTTTCCAAACACTTTTAACCTTTTGTTATTATCTTTTCAAGGTACCCATCTCTGTCGACGCACTCAGTCCCTTCTCCTCCCTCTTACTCCATTCCCAATCGTACAACTCGGTTCCCCACCTAAACCAGGAAAACGCTTCCTCGTCTGTCTACCTGTCTGTATTTCCTTCATTTTCTCTTTTTTTTCCTCCTCCGCCGCCGTCTTCTCTTCCTTTTTCCGGAAAGAGTGTGCCGAGAGGGAGGTGGGGGGAGGGCGCGTAATAGCGTGAGCGAAATGAGAGAAAGAGGGAGGGTGAATAGATAGAAGGAGGATGAAAACGCAATGGAAAACAGAGTGACAGAGAGAGAGAGAAAAACGAAAGGTATAACAAAAAAAATATACTTGGGTCTCGGGTCGTCTCTCTCCGGTCGTATCCTTTCGGGTCGCCGTGTGCTCATCTTTTTCCTCGTATTTCAATTCCCATTTCCTCTCCTTTACTCAACCAAAAGAAAAAAGAAAAAAAAAACTTTCTTCTCCTCATGATGCCTTCTCTCTCCTCTCCCAACCACCCACCGTCTCGCCTCTCGCGCGCCGCAGAGGCTTCATATCGCAAGTCTAACTCACTCATCATTACTCCGGAGCCGAATCATCGTCATCCATCCCAATATCGTCTCCCGGCTTGGCATCAGCGGATGAGTGAAGGCTGCGCGAGGGGGGAAGGTTTTTATTTTTTAGGTCGAAAAAAACGCATAAAATATCGGGGAGTCGAAACATTTGATGGAGTGAGAGAAGGAAGAAGGATGGAATACGAATCCCGATCCAAAAAAGGGTGCAGTAAATCGCTATTAGGGGTGTTCCCAGGATTATTCGAGATGCCAAGGAATGAAATATGTACCCTCCCAAATTCCGCTTTGTTTGATATTTGATTGCTTGGGTAGTATGTTGGAGGAATATGATCGTAGTAGAAAAAACAATAGAAGGAGAATCGGTCTGGCAAAAGAAGCGATCAGGGATCGGAGGGGGCTAATGATGGGGACCTTGTGTAAGGATGTAAAGAAGAGGTTGGTTTGGTTATTTGGAAAGGCGATAGTGGACCGTGGTTACTTTCGCCATTATGGTCAGGTGGGTCGGTTTCTGAGGGAAGGGTTATTGGGTTGTGGAAGAATGGTGGAGAGAAACCCGGTGACGGTATTAGCCTGCTCTTAACGAAAGATTTCAAGGGGACTACGGTTTTACGTTCCATCCGACGGACGAAGTGCTTTACTTCAAGCGCATGCCGCATTACACCCAAGTAGGGATCGGGATTTCACTGAAAAAAATCGTCGCTACCACCTGGATTTGATCCTCGGGATGGGAAAATAGTACCATAGCCACCACAGCAACCCGATCTCCATGTAAGAACGAAGCTCTCGAAGACTTTAACATAGAGGGTAAAGTTGTAAGGAAAGTGAACTCTGAGAAATAAGGACGAGAATAGGCGTTTGAAAGGTGACTTTAAAGACGAAGTGAGAGAGTTCAACAGACGGAAAGAAAGACAAACGAGGAAGTGCTCGGTAAGGAATGAGGAATGTAAACTTCTGGAGGAGATTTGGAGGAGGCAGGGTAGGTGATTGGAACAGGTAATAAGTGGCGAATGCCGTGATGGAGGAGATGATGTTGGGTAAGATTAGGCTTCATGTACGGGATTAGGAGAGAATTCTGAGATTAAGTAAGTAATTCTCAACGGAGAATAGCTCTGCTCGCGTAAAAATTTAGATTATACTCTGTTCTGTTAATACCTACCTCAACCGGTAGATTGCCATAGAAGAAAAATAACTTCGAATTTCACCATTTTAGGGGTAATAATTACCCTCACGGAGACTAGGAAAGCAGAGTAATTGAACGCTGGTTAAAATTATCGCATATTCTTTCGTTTGTACGTACCTGCTCGGTAATATTTTCTCATTCCTGAATGGAGTGTGTAAACAGTATATTCCGCACTTTTCATGAAAAATCGGTAGTAAAAGTAATTTATGGTAACTAAACCAGTATTACAACGAGCCAGAAACAGGGAATGTACTCTTGAAAACATCTTGAAGTTCAAAGCAACCCATGGAATCACGGACTCAATTAAAACAGCGATGAAATTAGCGGTAATAAACGGAAGGCGCGGAATGCGAAACTTCTCCCTTAAATATAAAACTTGTTTCCTTTGATGTAAAGATCGTGTTGACTTCAATCCCAGCTAAATGAGTCAAGTGTTTGATTTTAAGTGTTGTTGTGATTTGTGTGTATTGACTGTGTTGAGAGTTCAGTGTTTGAAAAATCCATTGAATTTTTGAAAAATGCAGGTTTTGTGGTTGATTTCTTAATGACTTCAAGCGACTATTAGAGCTGTGCAGCAAATGAAATTAATTCCAGTTTAACGGTTCATTTTACTAGCAAGCTCGTGTACTGTCGAAAGGGTCACCTGTTTCACCTATTTTGGCGGATATTTTCACGAACAACATGGAGAACAATATTTTCAACTCTGAGAACCCTCTTCTTTAAGAACGCCTTTTACTATGTCCGTTACTTCGTCCATATTATTTGCTTGAGGACGGGAAGTGAACAAAGTCTCATCCAATTTCTTTTCCCTTCAACCCTGGTGATCACCTTCACTGGTGAAATGGAATCGACAAAGTAAAATTTCTCAGATCTAACATTTTCCTTTCGGAAGGAAAAGCATAAATTTTCTGTATTAAGAAAAAGCAACTTCACTGATGCCATCAATACAAACGACTATACAAACCCACAAATAAATGTTCATGGCAGCCATTGCCTTATTACCATGTACGAGACAGGGTTTAGAAAATATCTTAATTTTTTCAAATGTATACCTCTCCATGATGGCTTTTAAAAATTGTCTCGACACAGGAAAAAGCATACCACTTTTAACTCCCCACGCCTCAATCCGATATCCCCAGTTATAATTCAGAAGTGGTTCCAGCGCGCCTATGTATATAGGCCTCTTCACCTGAACTCACCATAAACTGTGTACAACGATTCTTAAATGCCAGTTCAATGTTTGCTTTTTTAGACCCGTATCCAAGAGAAATATTATTTTTAACTCTTAAGGAACATGTTATTTCACGGATAAAAGTGTCGTGTATTTTGTAAACTGTAAAACCTCAAAGTGCAATTCCTTTTACAATGGACAGACGGGCAATAACTTTAAAATCTGGGCGTCGAAAAATTTGTCCTTTTAGAAACATTTAATTAACCTTCAAAAATTTACTAGATGAAACACACGAATCTGAGTTTATTCATATTAATTTACGAGTAGGTGAGAAAAGTAGAAAACTGGATTATTATAAATTTTATAAATAATCCAGTTAATTTATAAACTGAATTTTTGACAGCAAATTGCTGAATGAGTACGTTTGACTGATCACCACGTTTCACTTTCCATGTTCCCTAACCCCCAATGTCACCTCCCCAAGTAAAAGATTGAGCATAGGTCGTTGTTTCCTCCTCACCTCCTCAGCCATGAACACGTGGAAGATTACAATCCCATCCTCTCTTTTCTCCTACCCTTGCCTCCAACTCCCTGTCACTGGTGTGAAAGTTTGCTTATCACCTGCTTATTACATAACTTTATAAATTTGGCAATGATGGACAAAATCATCTTAGATGCGAATTAAAATTAGATAGATAAAAAAAGTCATCCCACAGGAAATTCCCTTCAAACCTTACGAATACAGCTGTTCAATTGGGGGTACATAGAGGAAGAATTTAAATAACAGGCAAATGTGGTCAATATGACAGCTGGTTTTCTCAATGATACTATCTGGAAGGATAAGAGAATAGGAAAGGAGACTAAAACAAGAATATGCAAGGCAGCAGTCAATTCAATTCAATGACCTATATGGCCGAGACAAGACTGGAGACAAAATAAAAAATTCTAGAAGCCACTGAAATGAAAATCCTTGGAAAAATCTCAGGGAAAGCCTTATTGAAAAAAAGAGAATTGAAAATATCAGAAGGTAGACTATTCAGAGTGTATCAACGAATGGGTAAAATGGGTGGAAGCTGGAATGAAATGGTTACATAGAATGGTAGACAGAAAATAGGTAAGATTTTCAGATATAAACATACAGTTGGAAGAAGTGAGGAAGGAAACAGGCTCTAGCCATGGAAGAAGGTGGAAAGAAGAAGAAAAAGATAATGATGGAAGAGAACGAAACTGGTTTGGGGTGCAATCACTCTTCTCCCTAACGCGGGTGTTGACGTTGTCGTTATTTTTCAATTACTCTCATGAAAACGAAATCATGATCGTCATTCTTCAATTTTTTTCAATTTTGTTTTAATTGATGGAAGTCGTTTTTTTATAGTAACTGTGAGCATTGCCCCTCTACAGTGGTTTGCGTTTTAGATAGTGATAACGACAACGAGAACGAAGTAACCGAGGTCCCACCTTAGGTCAGCAACAATGAAAAAATATTAAAAATTACTTACAATTAGTATTTTTTATCCTCATGATAGCAATGTTCGGTTCGACGTAGATGATTTTTAGCCTCATATATCCTCGGGATTCTAAGTCTAAATTATTTCTGTTTTGTTTAGATAGAATTGAATCGGGTGAAACAAGCTTCAACCGTACATGAGTTTGGGAAGGCAAGCAGAAAAGGTAAGAACCACTTCCTAAAGTTTTAGATATTTTTTTTCACTGCCACACTCGCCACAATGTCAATTAAAGACTCCATTTTTTAAACATTCTCTTAAATACAAGATAAGCTAACGATTCAGTACGTATGTTTTGTAAGATATCTTGAATATTTTCAACTTCTGCAGAAAGCTGCGCGGCAGCTCAATCTTTAGTTGAGTCAACAGTTACTGAAGATTGGATAAAAAGTTTTAAAAGCATTCGTTTTCGATGAAATTTGAAGGGCCACGTCGAAATGTAAAATATATTGCAATTATATTTTGTCACTCATTTCATTAGTGATTTTCCAATGACTTTCTCCATCGATATCCAATTGATATACGATCCCTAATTGATCCCTCTCAATGACATATCAATCCCTTAAGGGTCACTGTCAACCAATTGCAGGACCCCATGGTTCAATGTCATGACGAAATCAACCTTCTAGGTGAATGAATTCAACCAAAGTGATATTCTGCAGGAGTGTTGAAAAGACCAAAGCTGTTGTGCGATTTTACGTAGTACACGTGACTGAATTTTTATTTTGCCAAATAAATGAACATTATGGGAAATTATTCCACAGTCAATCATCGAATTACGACCAATTACGATGGGTCTTCTAACGACCAAGCGTTTGGTGGTGGTGTGATTGACGCTGCTAAATTTTCAAAGAACTACGGAACTGGCAGCGCAGTATTTTTGAAGGGTTCTCCCACTGGTGATCGCACAATTATGTGGAATTCACTGTGAAAAAAATAGTTTTCGTACACAGGCGGATGATTTTGAAACTGTGACTTTCTCACAATAAGGCGCTGTTAAAGCTTTTTAAAATCCGAACGCTCACAATTTTCAGTTTTTTTTGCAGCAGTTGTGACGATATTCGTTTTAATTTTTGTATTAAAAAACCTGGCATTTGGGAACATGATGGCCTGCATATTAAGTATACATAACAAAAGTAGCATTAGAACGATTAAAATTGTCAGTCTGCAATCCGCAGCAACTGTGACTACATATTAGTTTATTTTTTTGGAACACCTGCCATTTTGAAACAAGAGAGCGCAAGTACAAAATAGTTCTATCGTAATCAAAAGAAATAATGAAATTTCGACGTACGTCCAAATCGAATAAAGACCAGTCTGTTGGAACCAAATGCGGAATTGTAAGTCGACGACTGATTGTATTTACGAATTCAATAGGCGTTGAGGACGGCGAATATTCAACGGTTCGTGAAAGGAAAGTGGGAGTGTGATAGGGGTTAAGAAGACGGAAGAAGGAACGGTTGTCGATGAAACGATTCCTGCCTCCCAACGGAATCACCGAGGGAACGCGGTAGCGAGGGTAAGGGACGGACATGGAGAAGGCAGCGGGTAGCTCTCGAAGCAAGAATGGCGTATAGTACGATCTAGTTGGGGCATATCCTTTGAGCGCGCGTATTTCCCACCCCGTGGGGAAAGATGGAAGAGACTTGAGGGAATAAAAGCAAGGAGTAGACACAAAGGAAGGCGAAGCCTTGGCGGAGGGACAGACGCATGTGGCAACAATGGCGGGACGACAAAGAAAAGCGCGCGGGAGTCTTTTGGGGACTGGTGGAAAGTAAAATAAGTCCTTCGTCCCACGCAGACTCTCTCCTCATTCCCACACTCTCTATATATCCCCACCCTCTCTCTCTATATTCTGGTGACCTATCCCTGCTCCCATTCTTCTTTCGAAATTTTCCTCGCCCATATGAACCGAATCCATCCCCACTACTGGTATTTTCCTATCCATAGACTCCATCGGTCTCGTCGTACTTCGCCGCCTCAGTGACCGAATTTGTACAGAACTGTATGTGCCTGAATATAGTTCAATGTTAATTTTCTTCCTCTGGATATTTTTGTAAGTCACATTTGCACTTAAACGAGATTTAGATACATAAGTTTGTATTTCTCATCTCTGTATTTCTCATCTTTATATTTCATTAAAGGTACTGTAGTTTACATTGCAGACATATATTACAGCATAGTCGGAATCGGTCTAATGAAAGTTTCACTATTCGTGTTCGTGGAATAAAATATAGATTAGAGTATGAGCCGAATATAGCGTGATAAGTTTTATCTGCAAAAGAAACCTTTGAAAGTCACAGTTCACAATATATTTGGAGTATTTATACCATTATAAACATGAGCGTGAGTTGCTAGTCTCCAAACTCGTTTTGTCACGTCTATTCAACATCTCTACATTGTATATTAATAAAGTGTTCATGTTACGATGCTAGACTTGAAAAGTTCTGAACAAGCGTCTCGAGGAAAATATTCAAAAAATAGATTTAATCAAAATGAGGTATTAAATATTATTTTATTTTTACTAAACTTAACTTCAAAATGCTAAAGGGATCGCATAATATTTGGGATCACATAATATTCAGTAAATAATACCTACGGCAAATACGAAATCGTAGGACACATAATATCCATGAAAGTCGAATTGGTAAGAGGAAATCGGTGGTGGTGGGAGTGGTTATAAGGGTACTGGTTTCCATTCCCAAAGGACCTGGGTTCGAATAACGGCAGTAGCGGAGATAGGTATTAATTGCGCTATACTACCATTAATACAGGATAGATAGGTTTTAACCCGGAATTTTATAATTACTAAACAATATCTTGACCAGTATGTTCATACACCCCTGGAGGTGTCGTGAAATAAAGTCCCAATCGTTCCCAGATGGGATTACCGAATTATCCTGGAATTCCTGGAATGTCCCTGGAACTTGAATTTTACCGCTAAAAATGTACCTACACTCGTGGCAATGTTTTTGTTTGGCTGTAAATCTACCAACAATAATGTAATAAATAGGTATTTTAATCCCATTCAAATTCAAAATCCCTGGAATTTTAGTACCCTGTCAAAATCCTAGGAATTACCTGAAATAACCCTGGAATCGGCGCAGTTTCGTGAAAAATAGGAGTAGTAGGATAATATGTTTTCCTTTCTGTTAAGCTTATAGTGCTAGCGGTACGCTAAACCATTTTGCAAATTGTGATACTAAGAATAATTATTCTTTGGACCTGTTTGGCCGATTTGGGCTGAAGTACCCATTGATTTGACCGTGCGGGCTCAAATAAATTAATTATTGCTGCGATCGTGAACGGCTCTTGGAATGAACGCATTATTAAACCTATCAGTTTTAAAGTGACTTTCCGGTTTTATCGTTTTTGCCAGTCCATTAGTTGTAGTGTGGGTTAAAAATAATATCCACCGCGTCTACCCAAGAGCACGCATTGAAAAATTGAGCAGTTTTTTAATCTTGGCGTATGATTGAATTTCTTAATTTTCTCATCCTTAAAATGGATTTATTAGATAAAATTCAATTTATGTGAATCTTTGTGTTCATAAATTTATGGTAAAATTTGCATTTTATTCAGTTTTAAATAAATATCTAATTCTCACACGCGTGCTGTCAGTCGTAAAATTATTCACTCCGAAGCTAGCAAATATTTTAAGGTACAACCTCTTAACGAACATCTCAGCGGACTCGGCTACGTATCCGTGGGAAGCGTCTCCAACTGAAAAGCGTAAGTGACTTCCGTGAGTAAATGAGGAACACAAGAGTCGACTAGTAAATGAAGGAACAGACAATTACGGGTGAGGTGGAACAGTGGAGAACAACTCAACGTTTGAGTAAGCCAGCTCGTCGTGGAGGGCCTAGAGGCATCCGAGTTATCATCAACACTCCAACTCATTGACTCTAATCTGAACTCGAAGTGAAGAACGCGGCAGCCGAGCGAAAAAATACGCACCCACATAGCGTAGAACTAATAATTGCGCGGGATCGGCTTTCGGAGTGCAAAACAAGTGAACTAGACTCTAAAAATGATACGAGCGTTTTCAGGTGCTTTGCAAAAACGGATATGCAAGCATTAACGCAATTAAAGTCTCAACGAAAGCATCATTTCTCGTATTACCCTCCCTTATTATACAAAAAAAAACTTGAAAAACGCAAAATTGAGAATTTCGGGTGTTTTTTCACAGAAATTTGTGGCTTTCCGTATTACGTGAACGGTGATTTAAGCATAAGAATTGTTTTTAATTTCATAATATTTTTATGTATGCAATTTTTTAATAGCAAAAATTTACTTCTGACTGATGCATGAGTACAAAATGATCTCAGCACTACGAGTCGAATTTTTTCCGAAAAGTTTGCAAAGGGGTGAATTTTTATCCAGTCGACATGAGAAAAATTAAAATGAATATATATGTTAACTATAAGTTTTATTGTTGCTCAAATGATAGGTGACAGTTTTCTTCGTAACTCACGCTACCATGGGCTTTTGGTTAGATTTCCATTGATAGTAAATAAGATGGTAGATATTTTATTGATTTCTCATAAAGAGTAGTCGCTTAACGATGAAATATGAAACCTCTTATTATATTTATCTTCTTTTTCAAGAATGGTTACAACGCAATAGGAGACGCAACATATTCATAAATGTTGTCACCTGACTCTACGAAATTTGGTAACATGAAAACTGGGACTGAGATAAATGAGCAGAAAAGTAAATAAAGTTTTCCATTTTCACAGTAGTAATTAGCATCACAAAACCGGTGAACATTGAGCAATGAGCATTAGCTACTTCCGCTCACTTCATATTTTCACCGTTGAAAAGTGAAAAATCCGCCGACTCGATAACAAGCAAGCACGAAACAAAATTTTGTTCTACCACCCAGTTCTCCTTTACCCTTTGAGACCCGACGCTTCACTGGATTTCGCGGAAAATTTATTTCATACATAAAAAATGCATAGATTGCATAAAAAACATATTCGCGGAGCTTTATCGTATTGCTCTTTTTTTACGAGGCCTTGTCGAAATCATTCACGGTACGTTGACCACTCTACGATCACACATTGACCTTAACGTTTGCGTAGAGTGGAGATGCGGAGGTGATCCCGGGAATGAGAGAGGACATAAAAGAGAACGAGGGGTCTCAGAACCGACGCAATATGAGGGCCGCATTACTCTGCCTCCTAGGAGTGGCATTAAAGTCGTCACTTCACTACCTGTTATCTTTCCGGAAGAACAGACACGAAATACAATGAACAACACTGTTTTTAGTATTTATCATATATCTTTGCTCAAAGATAGGTATTTATGGGCACTGCCTTTCTTTAGCCCATAAAACAGCATGCAAGCTTACCCTCGAAGTTTGAACGCTTGGAAGTGATAAGAAATGTATAAGATTTTTTTCCTCGAAGTTTGAACACTTGGAAGTGAGAAGAAATGTAAAAGATTTTTTCCCTCGAAGTTTGAACACTTGGAAGGGAGAAGAAATGTAAAAGATTTTGTTGTTCTTTATGGTATTTTTAATGATGGTGAAAATCAGTTTTGTCCAAATAATATGAATTCTACGTCTGTAAAGATTGAGACCAACATTTTATTATCACAAGCATATAAATAGCAAGTATGCAAAGAGCTCTCCACTAAATACAATGTGTGTTATGTTCAAGATATATTATGGTGTACTTGACCTATTTTTAGCTAGAACTTAATGTTGTTCATCGGTATTGCGGTATGATTCATAACCTGTGGATATTATCATATGCTTATGATGTCCAATATTCGATGAAACAGTTCATATTATAATTAATCCCGAGCGACCTAAAAAGTTCTTTCCTCTTCTAACATTGTTGTTATTCTTTATTTCATCAAAATATTGGTTCATATAGAACTTTCTCCCTTGCTTCCGCTGGTGACTTTTTAAAGCTCATGTTTACTATATATCATATTCTCGAGATATTACAGAGTCGAGTAAGTCTAGATATGTTTTTCTCCCCAAGCGCCTTTATTTCCGGCCACAATGTTGACGATTTTCCTCCTTGATTTTTGCCTGCTTAGTCCATTTTTCCTAAAATGGGGTATGCGCATTATTTTTAAAGCCTATTTTCATGTGAAGTTTCTCGTCTTAAATGTCATCGTCATTGGTAATTCAACACTAAGATGCAGTCTTCTAATCTATCTCTTCCCTTTCTCTTTAATTTCCTTGTAGCTCATCTGCCTCATATCCCGTTTTACCTAAACAATGCATTTGTCCTTCGCTCCTCTTCGTGGGATTTACCCTTCTCTTTCCATTTTGTCTCTTCCATTATGTTCCTTATGCATTCGTTGAGTCTCGAAGTGTGGCCTATCCATCTGGACCTTGTCTTTCTCACAGTGTCATATATGGTTTTCTTCTCCCCTATTCCTCTGTACAACTTCTTGCTTTTGTTCCAATCCATCAAGTTGGTCTTTACCATCCGCCTTCAGAACCATGCTTTGAAAACCTCTATTCTTTTTCCAACATTCCAATGGTCTCCCACGTAAAAATTTTTACGTTTGCGCCAAATTTGGGCCAAATTTATGTTTGGATTAGGTTTAGCCCAAACATCGGCAGTGAGAATCTTAACTACAAATGACGTCCAAATACTTATACTTAGCCCAATTAACTAAAATAACTTTTCTAAACTAAACCTTCTTTTTTAATAACTAAACTAAAATAACACCATGCGGGGAAATGCAGCTAGTTTTGTGCTACTTCGAAAGCTAATTCATTTACCAAATTCACTTCAATTTTTTCCCAAATTAGCGTTAGCTTACGTGAATATGTAAATAAACGTTTATGGAAAATTTATGAATCTTTGGGACAAGTTGCGCAATAACTTTCCTAAATAAATTCGGCAAAGTATAAATATTTAGACGCTATTTGCAGTTAGGAGTCTCATTGCCGATGTTTGGGCCAAACTTAATCCAAGCATAAATTTGGCCCAAACTTGGCGCAAACTTAAAACTTTTTACGCGGGCTATGTCTCTGAGCCATATAATACAACACTTAAAACGAATTTTTTCAGGTACTGCTTCCGTTTTGGTAATCATATTTCCTCTGAACACAACCGTTGTTTTTCATCGTGAATGTTTTCTATGTTTGAGCTTATTTTCACTTGAAGTCCGTTGTTGTTCTTGCATCCCATGGAATGCAGCTTCCGAGGTTGATCTTAAATATATAGTCATGAAATTTGTTGATAAATGCTGTTGTTTCACAAAAATGTTTCTTCTTCTTAAATTAAGCGCGCAAAGCGGTGTCTAAATACTGCCTACGTCATCGGGAACCCGGCAGATGATGCCACGGAACGGTAACATTTCTAGTAATATGACGCCTTTCTAACGTTCAACGGACGTTCAACGTACCCTAATTTCACGAAATTAACCCTTTCATTTCCTTAATGAAAGGCGAGTTGCTAGTATAATTTTATTCTAGCTGTTGAAATACACTTAGAATAGAGAAGCAAAACTATTTAGATGCCATTTTCGATCACGTGACTTTTCATAATTTTAATGCAACTTTTAAAAGCATTCATCAAGATCTTCGGTTGACGCATGCATAAATAGATAGTGTATTTGTGTTTGCTGTAAAATTTACAGTTGTGTACACTAATCAAATATTAGAAATTAATTTTTTGCATGTACCCATTCACTTCAACTTTATCTTCACTTCATCTCCCTCCTTTGAGAGGATTCACGCGCCCTGAGCCTCACCAAACGCGGGCGTGCTTCGAGGCGACAACCGGAAGTGCCCTCGCAAAGTAACCGGGATCGCTGCTGGAGCAAATTTACTCGGCAAGTCTGGGCGCATGGAAGCCGCAAATGGAGCGTAATTTCCGTGATGAACTCCCCGCCAACTGTGCTTGTCTGACGCTCTTCAACTCACATTTGTCTCACTCTCTCTGCCAACCATTCTCCTCCATACTGGGAGGTGGGGGACTTGTCCAAAGTTGACGCTGCGCGACGACCGCCCGACTCAGCTCAAAAGGTGCAAATGTACCCAAATGGGACTCCGTGCTAGAATTAAAGTGCATTACACACATACGTTAGGCTGTAAGCCCGGGATGGAATTGCCCAAGCTCGCGAGAATCTCGCGAAAATGCTCTTTCATATGCCAATTCAGTTGTTCATTCGTCGATTCTCCTCGACGGCAGTAGTTCCGATATAGTAATGGTTATTCCCAGCGTTTCACAAGGAAGCGTAATGGGCCCCTTATTATTACTCAATAATATCTATCAATGACTCTAGAGCTAGCAACAAAATTAAACTTTTCGCTGACGATGCGGTCATTTATCGAGAAAAATGCGACAAAACGGAAATATTCGGATTTTAATATAAAAAATGTGCCATGAGTGGGGACTTGAACTCAACCTTACTTGAAACAGTAAAAGCCCTGAAGTACACATTTTACGTAAGAAAGCACACCAAACCCATATCTGTTAATTGGAAAGAATAAATATAAATGAATCAGATGAAGTCAAATATCTGAGAATCACCATAGATTCAGCCCCACCGAGGAGAAAACGCACAATTGAAATTTTCGGCGAGGCACTTTGGAGGTAAGAGCTTATCGAATAAATAGTAGACAGGTCCTCCGATAAATATGTGAAATAAATGTTATTTCGCTCCACCTAAGCCATTATCTCGAGAGAAGGCCGCAGATATATGGGACCTGCACATTAAGATTCAATACGCATAACAGATAAAATACAAAGGAAAGCCGTTTTGTTAAAAACTGTGAGTAAAAGCGAGAAAAGTGCGTGAGACACAGCTGATTGAAGGATTAGGTTTGAAGCCGATATAGGCTCGAAAGCTTAACGCTGGGTTATGATTGAGTAAAAAATTTAGATCATGCGAGTTCAAGGGGGACACGTAGGACATTATCTTAACCCAAATCTATATTTCTAGAGCTGATCGAGGTGAAAAATTTGTGAGATACATGTCAATAGGTGAGATACACTGCCAAACTGATAGGTACAAAAGTTCCCCTTTTTCACGCAACGTGACTACAATAAAAGAGTGCGTGACACTAAGACACTTTGTTTTAACACAATTCACTTTCGTCCTTTCCTTCTTTCAATTCCCTTTTTCATGGGGAGTACCCAGAGTACCTTCAAGTTTCAAGAGTTTAAAGTACCTTCTATGGGTACCCCACGCCTCTGCGAAAGCTCGCAGGGTAATACGCCGATGTGTATGAACTTTTGTTCCAATGGATAAGGTCCTAATATCTTCCTGTACCCTTTTCAATAAAATATTGCGCATTCAGCCAGCAAACTACTAAATTTAATTCTATTTATATCATTATTATGATTCATTCTTCAGTGCTATCAGTGATATCCTTCAGCGTTCTTTGAAAATCCAAAGATGAGGCCTTGATCATTTGAATCTTCCGTTTTATAGGGAAAGAACCAATTATTTCCCAGTACACTTGCTGATAAAGCCTTTTACTTCTATGGGTACCACACAATGGCGTATAAAAGATCGAATATAAGCCAAAGTACACAATTCACTACTCTGTAATCACTTGTATCACTTAAAGATTTGAAACTCTGAAAATAACCCGCGACATTCTTTAAAATTAAAACCCCAATTTAAAATAGAAAATATCCTTCATTATTCGAATCTTCAATTAAATTGGTTTTTAAAACAATGAATATTCTAATACTTACCTTACAAAAAATCTGATATTTAAAAACACTTATAAAAATCTGATACTTTTCTTACAAAAGTTGATAATAGATTGGATATTGGCATAGCAAATGATTTATCTTAATTCAATCTCTCTCTTTTACATTATTGTGGATATTTTATGGTACCTCATGGCACATGTTTTTCATTCAGCATTCATTTCATTCATTGTGAACAATTATTATGAAATAATAATTAGAAATCAGACTTTATCAAGTGAGTCAATTTAGTGACTCATTGTTAAGGATACTGAATAGTAGAGGTAGGAGAGACATACAATGTGCTGTTGAAAACTCTTGTTGGGCAAACACAAATTGCCTTTGAACATTTCCCAAGGGTATGAAGTTTTTCATTATTCTATTTGTTAAATGTTTTGGATTTAATTGGCATCATTAGCAATAATTAATACTCCGAAGTGTTTCCAACAGCTCCTCGCGTCGTTTTCCTCAAATGAAAGCTATCATCTTCATTTCCTCCTACATAAATTTATTTTTCAATTTCAATTTCAAAGTTTCTTCAATCCTCATTAATTAGGACTCGCATCATCAATATAATCAGCATTTTCGGCAAAAATTGGCTAACCAAACCTTTTCATATATAAATGGTGGGAAGTAATTTCATATTATGGGGTCTCACATGATAATGATGAACCTTTCATCGGGGATTTCTTGCCGAGATTATTTCGTGAGGTTGCCAAATTCTAGGACGAGGAAAATTAACCCTGCCAACGGATATCTTCGGAAAGCATCATTTTATTCAGCGTTGATTTTCTGCGAGCACATTTGGTCTTACCAGAGAAATCGTATTCATTCATGATGCATACTCGAGTTGAAATGACATTCTGCCTCACTAGTGGCGCTAGAATGAATAGCATTTTCGCTAGGATATACCTTTTCAGCCCTATCGTTCAGGATTGGTTTAATTGTTTTTCTTTTCGCATAAAACTAATCGAATTCTCTTTTATACATCAAAGGGGATGAAATTCGTCGCGAAACAATCATTTGAATAGACCGAGAATCGGACCCGGATTTCACAATTTCCGAGTAGATGTGTTTTCTAGGTACACCAGATAGCCAACATTATCCACTGCGAATTTTAGCGGGGGTTTATACGAACTAAAAGTTCACATCTCCAGTTCACAATGTAGTGCAGGAGACACTGCCGTGTTTGATAAGCCACTGATGCGGAATATAAACCCAACATTGTCGCTTTAGAAGGACTAACTTTTGGCAATTTTCTAATCAATACGAAAAACACAGATTATATGTACTCAATAACATGAACGGGGGCAAGGATATACTCCAAAGGCAGTGACGTATACAGGGGGGGTCCATGGAGTTCGGACCCCATGGACTCCCACCCTCCCCCCAAAATTCTGAATTCATTTGAATAAAGGGCACTAAAGGAAATAGTAATATTGGTTTTTAAAACAAGGAATGCTGATAACATTAATTCCTTGTTCTGATAACAATTGTTTATTATTTTTTATTCGTAATTTTTAAAAATAAAAAACTGTGAATTTCATTTTTTTCAGGCATTTGCAAAGCAAAAATCTGAAATAATTGACAGTTACACTGCAGTCGCAACTGCACTCTTAAATAGCATAAACACACGATTCTTCTCCTGATTTAAAAAAATGTTCACCCCACACCCCTCTGTTTATACTCAAAATGGACCCCCCGAATCGAAATCCTGGCTACGTCACCGACCAAAGGGTATTTAAGTCGCCGCGAAGAGAATAAATTGAATTAGCTGGGATTCGAACCATTTGAACCTCATTTTCTCAAATAGCGGTCAGGTGAGCTAGCCCGGTACACCAGCAAGCCTAGTTAAAATTCCCATATCCATCTTGTCTCGCTACCTTGACTAGACGGGGTCACAGATTTTTTCTCACAATGCTTGTCCTTTTTTACTTCACAGAATTTCACCACCGCGCTTAGTTCGCCATATTTATGCATCCGTGACATGGAGAAGATTTCACTTCGCCCACCGAAACGAAATCCACGAAAACTGATCGCTTTCAACGCTCAGTGATTTCCCACAAGCGTCTTTGATTCCCTTTAGACGCTATCATCGTAATCCCTAGAAAGCATCGGAGGCAAAAATGAGGTTCGTTGGCCTGACGATTTCTCCCGAAGTCCTCTATATGACTCTTTTCCTCACGAAAAAAACCTCTGCCTTCTTCCCACACACGGCTATTTCTTCATCCCAACCCTATCCACTGAATTTCTGCCTTCACCAATGTCACCACCTCCTGTTCAGTGATGGAGGAAAAAAAACATTTTTTTTATGATATTTTTTTTCGAAAAAAAAGTTCTTTTAGTCAAAAGAACGTTTTTTAACGGGTTTATCCACAGCACTGTTTTCTACGAGAATCCACCCAAGGCCTCGTATTTGCACTCAGCTTCGCGAGACTTGAAACCTACTTCGTACTTGAGATTTGTAAGACGTAGAGGTGATCCACCAGTAAAGGTAGGTTTTACATGTAAGTAGAAAGCTTTTACGCTAGAGGTTCTTATCTCCATACACCGTTTCGTTATTCCGCTCGGCATGCGTTCTAACTGCCTTTATCCTAGCTTACGTTCTACCTCTCTTCATCATATCAATGAAGCCTATTTTCTTACTTTTCTAATTAAGTATGGCGAGAAACCTCATCATGATACGTTTTGCGTCAAATGTACAAGTTTCCTGAATGGTGGTCAACTGGAATTTGATAACTGAAGCAACTCTTGCCCATAATGCCAAACAAGAATGCTTCAGTCGAGGTAAACCGTATGATTTTGGATTGGTTTCGGTTATACTTGAAATTCAAGAAATATTATTGTCATAAATTGGCTCAATAAGCAATTTTTCCGGCAACCTCTCCTCGGGATTTACGAAAGGGTACTCATTAAAGGCTTATTGCTTATAAGTTGCCACATAAAGATATTTTCAAAAAATGCCTAAATTGGACATCTTCCTTTGAAATACTTTATCTAAGTTAACCACGTCCTCGGAAAGGAAGTATTTTCTATTACTTAGCTGGTTCTTTGTTTGAGCCTTTGAAAAGACTCCAGTCTATGGAAGTGATATCATTTACTTCAAGGGCTTACCACTGAGTCAAAAGTTCAACTTCTGATGTTATGAAGGCTAATCTACCATTCTCTTCTGCGCTGTTTTTTTACAGCGGTTGAAACAAACATGTTTAACGAAAAACGAAATTTTGCAGCCTTCAGTAAAATATATTTTAAACGTGAAAAGAAGATTCACAAAAAATACCCAAATATTTCCCAAGTTAAAGTTTCTGCCCCGGAATATTCCTTCACCTAATTTCTTCATGTCTTGAACGGAATTTCCTGCTACTTAGCTAGTTCTTTATTCATGCTTCTTAATTGACTCCAATCTACGGGTGCTCTAGTAAATTCTAAACGGGTCTACCACCCTGGTCAGGATCTCAGGTGCTGGCGTTTCAAGTGCTAAATCCGAAATCTTGTTCATTACAATGTATGTATTCACAGCGGTTGAAAAAAAAACGCTTTTCAAAATATATTTTTCACGACGATCATTAAAAAATATTTTAAACGCTTAAAGAAGATTTGCAAAAAATACTCAAATATTTCCCAAGTTGTAGCTTTTGCCCCGGATTACATCTTCACCTTCCAAAACCATGTGCTCCAATAGGACGTAATATCCCATTATTAAGCTTGTTCTTTCTTTGAGCCTTTACAGTGATACCATTCTACGGCGAACTCCACAATCTTTTTCACTGCAATGTTATTTTCATATCAGTTGAAACAAAAACTTTTTTTGCACATTTTTCCACAAAATATATTTTCGCAACATTCAGTTAAGAAAAAGAATTTTAAACACATGCTATTTACTAAGTAACCCATCACCTCTCTCTCCTCTCCCGCTTTTCCCCTACAATCCCAACTCCATCACGAGGCCATTCCCAGCCGCGCTATCTATTTATATCCACCCCTCTGCAGCACCGTCCTCTGCCACCACCCACCCCTTCAAAAATCCATAAAATCCAAATACAAAAAAAGAATAAAAGAAAAAGAGTCCTGGTCTCCCTTTAACCTCCTTTGTCTCGCCTACCTCCTCCTCTTCCTTCCATCCCACCCCCTCGAAACCCCTCGACACTTCCAACCCTCTCATAATGTCTACTTTTAGAGTTTCGATCACAATCGATGCCTCGAATCGAAACTTGAAGGACTATGAGGGGGACGAAGGGTGGGGAGGTTGGAGAGGCTGGGGATTTGGCATGAGAGAGAAAGACAAGTTGAAGTCGGTGAAAGAATTCATAGACGAAAGGTTTTCAACAGCGGGTTAAGGAGAGGAGAGAGTGGCGGTTTGAGGAGTCATGATAAGTGTCTAAACACTAGGGGTTTTTAACCCCTTTTTTTCTCAAATAATTGCGGATTCTATCACATCCTGGCGAAACCAATGTTTGGCAAGTTGACTAAGAGCGATTTTCAATCACTTTGCGCTCGATTAGCGTACATTGTAGCAGATGGGAACACACAAGCGCACATTCAAGTCGATTGGAACGAACTGAGCTGAAGTGTTTATAAAATGGCGGTACGATATAAGACATGGTCAAACTCATCTCTTGAAAGATCAAACTCCGTATCAATATTAATTTTTTCAAGTAATCATCACAATTTGCTTAGACATGGAGAAATTCCTTTTCTTTATTACAACAAATTGGTCCGCCATCACAATTATCGTCTGGTAGCTAACATGTTTACGCAGACGAACTATAATGATGCTGTGTTTTACTCTGGAGAGCGCAGATGACGTCACAAATGTCATTGTAACACGCTCTGCGTTAAACAGATTAAAACAATTTAACGCATATTCGTGATTGGAAAACATCCTTGGTATAATTTTGTTGGCATTCTTAACCCCTTTGTACCCAAATACCACTTTTGGTGAACCCATACTTTCAAATTCCCTTACCGAGTATCCTATCGACCTAATATTTTTAATTTTGAGATTTGCGAGACAAGTACATCTACCTAATACCATTATAGCCGCAACAGATACGAGCAGCCGGGAGTGTTGGGAAATCATCCATGAAAGGGATGGGAATGAGGAAAAGGAGAGGAGAGAGAAATGATGGGAATGGTATGTTAATGATGTGCTTTACGTTAGAGTCACTTCGTATTTTTTACAATCACTAACGGTACGTGGAAAGAAGGAATGTATGTATCTAGGGGTTCGACAGTGTATCCCTCTTACTTTATGGCTTCTTACAGTTCTAGAGATATAGCGTGGGGTCAAAATATTATCCTCCATGTCTTAGGTACTGATACTCGGCTAATCTGAAATTTTCAAGTAATCTAAGCCTAGTGAGTAAGCCTAGAGTAAATATTGTTTGTTAGAATTCAACAATATTCCAGATTCTTCTTTGTTTATACTTCTTTATGCATTATTTTGTCGTAAAGTAAGTAAAATACAGTATAAATACTTGCATAGTTTACGTGAAACATAATCAAGTTAAAACAGCATAATCAAACAGAATAATGCTCAGCAGCTTTTAAACTATACTTTCGTGGATCAAGAATGACAAGAACGTTTATTGCGTCTCATTTGAGCTTAAATCCCCCAGGACTTAAGCACATATACCATTACTTTGATACCCACCAATTTTTGCAAAAATGACAAAGTATATCAAACAACTGACTTCACATCTATGAAGCAAGTACTATCCTTAACGCATATGTGGCTTTTACGAAATAATTGAAAAACGTTATTGGAATGAGAAAGTTAATTGAATAACCTTTTCTTTTAATAGCACAGTTTTTTTGTTTTACGGGTAATTCTTCTTTCTTATGATGCATTGTATGTGGCCCGTACACATATAATTTTTTTCTCCTTTCGGGATCCACCTTGTATTGGGTGGTTATTTTGGATTTGGCCTGCGGACGTGGGTGGGGAAGAGGGTGGATGATTTGAGGTGCAATCTGGGTACGTGGATGTGGGAGGAATAAAATGAACAAGGAAGAGAAAACCGGAGGCAGTGACCGATGGGGATATTTCTGGTGACGGCCAAAACGGGATTTGAGAAACCCCTCGGGGTGTCAAGGTATTTGTGGACACAGAAGGGATAGTTATATACAAATTTTTAGACTTATTATTACATGGATGTGCATTTTTTCACCAAAAATAGAGATCTGATGAAGTTTCCGGCTTCACGTATGCAATAAAAAATAATCTTTACATCTTATTGGAGCACCCTGTATTTGCTGCCAATAAGTCTCACCAAAGTTTTCCGTATATTCTACCTCCCGTCGTGCCATCCAAAATTGAAGATTCCACGCCCATCCACGCTTACCCAGATTTCTTGGTTCTACTACCCCCATCAACATGCATCCATTTCCTGATAGTAGGTACCAAAAATGGCAGCTTAAAATACGCCCACGAGTCTTGAAATACCTTACTTGCCCCCATAGAAAAAATCAATAAGTGGAGGGAGAGGGTGCGAGAGGAAGGAGGATGGAGTAGGATGGGAAAAGGTAAAAAGGAGGAGGATAAGGATTAGGTTAAAAATAAGGGTCTTGAAGGGTGAAAAAGGCTGACGATTCCATCCCTCCGGGGAAATGCAATGAAGGGGTGGGTCCAAGGAGAGACAAGCTTGGCATCCTCGACGACGACTGGGAGGTAGGTTGGGCACCGAAGGGAGGATGGAGAGGGGGTTGGGCTGCTGGAGTGTTATATGCTTACTTATTCCCCTCTACTTCACCCGTGAGGACTTTGGTATTTTAAGGAGTGTCTCCGTGGGGTCGAGGACAAGAGATGGAAAACGGGAGGGACAGGATAAGTGGGGAGATGAGGGGGCGTGCCGAACGTGACATGAAAAACTGATTGATTAACCGCTCCCGAAGGGAACGAATCCTCCCGCCCACCTTTAAACCCACCACCCCCTCCCCATTCTTGCCCCTCCAACCGCCCCACAGCGCCCCATTGCGTAATACGACATCAAATGGGTAATCTTCCCAAACTTTTGATTGAAAACTACGATGGACTCGGAGTGCAGCAGCGAAATGGTTCTTCAATGGAATTTTATTTTCACCACTATTAGCCTCCATCGCCAATTTAAGAAAATTTGTACACGCCAAGATAACCGTTGAGCTGTTGGTGGCCTCGTTTTTTTGCCGTCAATGTGAACGGGGAGCGTGTTTCCCTTCCAGTTCAGGCAAGGGAGTAGCAGGTAGTAGACCCTTGCAATCCGGGTAGACCTTTATCCATGGATCTGAGGAAAACGGTAGTTGACGAGCACTAGAAGCAATAGCACCCCGTTCACAGGACACGTGTCTAGCAAGCACACCTTTGGAAAGGGAAAGGTTTATGTGGAGCCAAGGGAGTAGCAGGCAGTGGACCCCTACAATCTGGGTTGACCTTTTTCCGTGTCATGCCATCATCCTGATGATGGCCTCATATGCCGAAACCTGTGTTGTGTTGTTTCAATTTAAGTCTGGAATCATAACCAAGTGCTTGTTTTTTCATTAATTATGATGGTGTTCTACCCAGTTACGACAGAGACAGTGTCCTATACCTACGTATAACCATGAGAGTTTCTGCAAAGGGCGTGAGGCAGGGGGTGTTAGTACACCAGCCATGAAAAAGGAAGGGAATAAGGAAAGTAAATAGGAAGAGAGAAAGGACAAAAGTGAAATGTATGTTAACGAGTCATCCAAGTGTCTCTCTCTGTTACTTTCTAGTCACTACCGCACAATTAAACAATTATGAGTGGAAAGAAAGAGATTTGTTTGCAGTTTATACTTCACATTTTGCTGCTTCCATCAGTTCTAGATATAAAGTGAATTCGTGTCACGCTGAAACTCGCCTGATCTGAATATTTCAAGTCATCTTAGTAAGTATCCACGTGGTATCTAGCGGCACCTAACATGGTCTATCCATCAGCTGTGTTCACTCTCTGCTAACCCGCAGTGGAAGTAGAGATGAAGGGCTAAGAATTGCTTTACTTCATCTGCTGCTTTCGTTTGATGTGCATCCCATATTTTCTTCCCTTGTCGCCTTATGATCTTTTGATGCGATAGAGTACGTATATTCTTTAGTTCTTACAGCCACGTTACCTAAGTAAGCAGGCAACGCTGTCATAAACCTTGTCCAAGGAACATGCGCCCTTTCCAAATAACCATGAATTGGAGGGCCCTTACCTACTCCGGATTAATTGGGAAAAGTGAGCATTTTACCCTTTTTAGAGATGGTCAGGCTATAAAACTTGGAGAGGGACTATCGAGACGAAAGTTACGGTTAAACGTATATGCAAGCTTTCCTCGCAGTCCCCCGAGAACATTTATCACAGCGAAAAGGATCAGTAATAAGTAGATGATAGTACAGTCTGCGCGTAAAAAGTATCGATTCAAAAAAAGTGAAAAAAGTGAGATGAAATTTTTAAAGACAGTAATTTTCCATGAAACTTTTTTATTGCAATATTACCATGGTTTTAACTTTATCACGTCTTTATCAAGGCCTCTCTTTTGATTTTGTCAGTTTATCAATGCTGGGATACAATAAAAAATTTACGTGGAAAGATACAAAGAATCTTAATGCATGTTGTCAAGTTACACCCAAATAAGAAGAAATAGGTAAACAGAGATAAAGTTCATTAACACTGTTCCTGGCCATTGAAATCAGTATTCTCAGCATTCGTTGCAAACTGGAATGAGAGCAAATCCATTTATTGGATATTTTATAACGTCTCTGTTTTACACTTGACTTCAGTTGATAGTCTTTCGATTAAATCCACAATTTTTAGGCTTGACGCAAAATAAGGGCATAGTTGCCAATGTACTGTCATTTACATTTTGTCACAGGATATATAAATTTTGAAGATTAAAAATATTAATCAATCTGAGATTGCTGTCCGCAATCAATTGAAAATGCTCTATATACTCGAGATAGGAAGAAAAAAATAAAAGTCTTATCAAACCAAAATCGATAACCGTATTACCATTATTAGCTTCCCTATTTTTACAATAAATACATAAAGATAAGCAAATTTCAAAACCTTTAGAGCTAATAAGTGATTATATCAATATGGTGCAAATGTCATGAGTTTAGGTCAAATAATATAAATATTTTTTAAACTTTTGCCGACGTTTCGGATTTTTATTCATCCATCTTCAGGGCTATAAACAATTACGCATGATGTTTAATGCTTGACAGTTCTGTTTTGATTACATAATGGTAAATTTACAGTCATTAAATATAAAAATACATGGACATGCAAGATTGTTACCTTTAAAGTTTGGTGCTGTTTTTATTTATTTACAATTTTAATTTGGTTGCTTGGATCCAAAATTTCTTTGTTGAAAAATTATGTGCCATTTATTAAATTATGGTTAATTTTTCTTAGATAAGTTATGTCTGTTCTTTTATTGCAACTTTTTTTTATTTCTGGATATATGGTACATTTCTTTGAATAATCTTTTTGATAAATTTGGTTCCGAGTCTAAAATTTTGGATTCTTCGAAAATAAATGAGTGACTATTTGTAATTGCATGATTTGGTAATGCACAAAGTTGAACTTTAGTCATAATTGATGCTTTATGTTGCGAGATCCTATTTTTTAAATATTGGGATGTTTGGCCGATATAGCTACTGCCACAGTCTTTACATGGGATAGAATAAATTATATTGCTTCTTAGCAGTATAGGGGTATCTGACTTAAGTTTTGAATACACGAGTTTATGCTGCGTTTTATGGTTTTTATGTGCTATTTTATGAATTTTTTTAATACCTTGGTAATTTGCTCTGATAATCTATTTATATAAATCATTCCCCGATATTGGTCTGTATTAGTGTTTGATACATTTGTTGTATTTATTGAATTATGAGAATGTGAAGATGATTTTTTATTTGAGTAGACTATGGTATTGATTAATTATTTTGGAAAGTGGTTTTTTCTAAAATATCCCAAATTATTTTCAAACTTTTATTTTTTATTAAAAAAATAACAATTTAATGTGCCCCACCATTACATCCCTCTTAACTTCCTCGTATCTTCTACCTCTTCTAATTTCGTCCATAATTCCTGTATCCTCTTCCTTCCTCTTCCACGCTTCCTCAGCGTTCTATCCACCATCACCCACTTCAACACTCCCTCCCCTCTCAAAACTTCCTCCACCCATCCTTTTTTGCCTTCTCCGAACCTCCGCCACCAGCTATCTCTCCTTTCAAACCATACCCAATTACTCTTCGTTCGTCTTTCCTCGCCACCCAGCCCCTCTCCATCCTTCTCCAAATCCACCTCTCAAACGCTTCAAGTCTATGTACGTCCTACCTTCGTGATGACCATGTTCCGACCCATACAGCGCTACACTCTATATTAGAATTTTCACCAGCTATTTAATTACGTCTCTTCTCAGATCCCCCCTCATCAATTCCCTT
Organism: Pyrrhosoma nymphula; assembly: GCA_963573305.1. Classification (NCBI taxonomy): domain Eukaryota; kingdom Metazoa; phylum Arthropoda; class Insecta; order Odonata; family Coenagrionidae; genus Pyrrhosoma; species Pyrrhosoma nymphula. The sequence goes on along the minus strand of OY754330.1, from coordinate 62,333,341 downwards.
CTCTTTGAAAATACTTCTTTAGCAAGAGCGACTCGTTCTCTTCCAAAATATTGCTCAGATATTTAAACTCCTCGACCTGCTCTATTTTGTGCCCTTCCACCCATATATTCACCCTTACCTTCCAACTTCTAGAAAATATCACAACTTTTGTCTTCTTATGGTTTATCTTCATCCCATATCTTTTGCACCGCACCTCTAACGCATTTATCATCAATTATAACCCCTTAGCTGACTGACAAACCAATTCATGATTATCTGCTAATCTCACTGATTTTATCAGATCCCCTCCTACCTTTATTCCTACCTCCATCTCCCCCTATGTATCCTTTGCCATTTCTTCTGAACACACTTTAAAAATAACGGCGATAGTGAGCACCCCTGCCGCACTCCCCTTCCTATCACGGCCCATTCCGATTCTCCACTGGCTACCCTAACCGAACCCTGCCGTCTGGTTCATATATTCCGAATGAGACGTCTGTCCCTCCAATCGACCCAAATTCCTACAACACCCCCATTAATTTCGTCCAGTCCACCATATAAGACGTCTTCTGGAAATCTACAAAGCTCTTCAACATATTCCATCCACTTCTCCTGGACCTCTTTCCTGCCTTGTATGTTAATTCCCTTCAACTTGTCTTTCAACTTTCCTGTCTTGTCTGTTATCGCTGCAATTCCACTTCCCTCACTACCGCCCGTCAGTTCCTTTACTATCCTATACAATGTATCTGATCTTCCCTATTTTGGGTGTGAAACCCGAGAGCTCTTAATTCACATCATTCACCGTAAAAGCCTACAATTATGAGCAATATCGTTTAAAAGCTTTTTATTCATTACACCGTGTGATTAACTAAGGATTAACAAAAACACGTCGCGTTATTATAAAGCCGATTTAGAGAGTTTAAAATACCAATCATTTTTAAACCCATCCAATTTTGGAGATAAATGTTTTATGGAAAATCATTAAAAGTTTTGCGGATTTATAGCTTATTGACCGTCCTTTAATTCATGGGCAATATAATTTGAACAATGACTTCATAAAGATTTCTTTCCTGAAAAGGTCTAGCGGAATTGTCTTTAGGAATACCTATTGCTTCCCTGAAAAATGGAACCAAGAGCAGAGATATTTCTTTACGTTTGAGAGCCACTAGCTTTCGGTGACCAATGAAGGGGAGGACACCGCTTGACTTGTTTCATTACATCTTTAATCCCCACCATGATAACACCTTGAAGAAGCTGACGTAATGATTTGAGCTGTGCCAAACTCCACGGTACGGTAGCTATCGTCAACAACGTTTCACACCAATAGCCTCTTCAGCACAGATTTTTATATACTGTGAGTATTAATAACACTCTAAAAGGCAATTCCTATAATACTTTGCGCAAAACTATTGCATATAGCTGTGTACGTCGGAATTTTCTTGGAAAAACCTACAATAATTTTGATTTGAGGCCATACCTTGACTGTTTTAGGTACGAAAACTTCATTGCTCTTGATAAAACTTCAGAAAAATTCGTCCGCCAAACCAAATACCGTCAAGAAAGATTTAGATGTCCATACATAAATGTGTCAGACGTAAATTTCTCGTGAGTCTCGCAACACGCCAGAGTTAAATGCCAAGATAAATTTTTGGTTTCAAGTCTTGGAAGGCATTTATACAGGCATTACAAATAAATATGGCTGATCACACAGAAGTAGAAAATCTATACTAATATATAAAATTGAAGTCTATACCAATATATAAAATTGGAGTAGTATCTGTCTGCCTGTGAGTATGTTTGTTACTCTTCTCCTCGAAAACTACAGAACCGATTGAGCTTCAATTTTCCATGATTCTAGCCTTTATACTAAACCGTGCTATAGGACCTGTAGGCGTTTCAAAATTTGTGAAGAAAATTAGAAAATAAGTACGACAACTGCCTCACGGTGTTTCTCGGGTAACGCTGAGATCCGTACACAAAGTTTTCTTCCCCGTGCGAAGGAAGGGTAACAGGCTAGTCTTTCATAAAAGTGGTGGGAAAAAATCGAGGTTACCACTTACTCTGGAAACTATAAATTATGGTTTTAATTAGGTTACTAAGCATAAAGACATTTATTTAGATTTCTAAATAACTCCGATTTTTATGCATTTCCTAGGAATCTGCTACGAATATGTCCACTTTGTTCATTTTGAATTGATGACAAATGACAGGATTTCCCTTTTTAAGTCATCATCAATCATTGACGACTGAGAAGTAAAAAATGACTAGAATAAAATGTTTATCATAGCCAAGAACAGATGAAATTCCTTAATAAAGTAAAAGATATGCCTTTAAGTATAGTGAAATGCAGTCTTAGGCCAGGAAATTAAAGCTACATTACAGTATATCCAACGGATTCGTAGATGTCTTAAAATTACTAACAGAGTTAATTTCTCCCTGACTGAGCGCACGCGCCAGTCAAGCCCGCAAAAATAAAAGGAAACTGTCAGTTCGCTCAGTAAGGTCTTCTGCTTTGACAGAGACCTTTGTTTATAGGATTGAGTGCTAATTGCTTGAAAAGGTATCGAACGGAAAAAATAAAATGAATCGCCGTTGACGAGGAAGCGGAGAACCAATCAGAGAGTAGGTAGCAGGTAATGATATTTAGATCTGAAATCGATATCGTCGTCCGTGATGCCGACGGATATGACTGTTTAATCAATTTAAGCGGGTTATGATAAATCGATTGGGAAGTTAATTAAACGGACAAAAGTGGATGTGTCAGAGGGGATATTGCTAGTGACGACCTTCAAATCCATCGGGAATAAAAAAGATGCTTCGTAAAAGCAATCGTTCCTTTCAATACGTTGTCCACCGCGCAGCAAAATTTCGATATAAATCAGACTTAGCTGTTAATGCTTGATGAACAGAGCACCTGTAACTCCTCGGTAGCAAATTTCTATTTTTATTCACGGAAGTTTTTGGAGCACATAATTGTTTTCTAAAACAATTTTATCACTACGTAGTATAGAACATAAAAATCACCGCAACTGACTTTGAAGTAATCGAATTGTCTCTTTGAATTTTTTATAAGGCCAAAAAATAACGAGAAAAAACCCATGATTTATGATCAAATTTGATCCGAGGACATCTGAATTTAAAGAGTAAAAAAATTGAGCCGTGATTTAGAACCCCGCAAAACAATTAAATTTTTTCTTGAAGTCCTTATATACCTCACGCCTTTAATCATAGATTTTAAAAAGCCGGTTTAATCTAAAATGCTAGATTTTGCTATCATTCCATCATTGGATTCGAAAACTATGAAGACTCACGAATAAAAATAGCAGATATAAAATTCAGTAAAAATGCCATCGATTGATCTCACCATTCAACTGACAATTTAATATTTTGCACTCTATTCTGACCAATATTTTGAAACGACTTCACATTTGAATATGATATTTTATAAGCATAGGTTTACGCATAATTAAATGCGAATTTAACTAAATTTTATTTTCCTCAAAACAAATTGACGAAATAATATAAAAGTATTTTGACTGAAATTATAATCGCAATTTAGATCAATTGTGCACATATATTATTATATTATACTAGCGGAAGGTACCCGTTGAAATTCAACGGGTGTGAAAAACATCGAACTTAATTTATAAGAAAACCACAAAGCCCTATGAAAAACTGTCAGCGTGGTCCTTTGAGGAGTTCGTAACCTATCTTGTATGTTGTGTTCGTTGTATGAGAGCTACTTTGAGAATCGACATTGAAGAGTATACTTTTTTTAAATATGCATTGAATATATTGATTACCCCCGGAAGCAATCTATCATGGGGCCCTTGGGACTCTGAGCACTACATATTTCTTTCTACGTGATATCATGGGCTTGCAGCAAAACGTAAATGCCAGAGGCGTGAATATGAGGCTAACACAAACCTTTGTCTAGCCTCTGTGCAGACAGATATACGCGAGGTTTATGAATATCTAACTAGAATCCCTCTCCATCGCTCTCCCGGCCCCGATGGTCTTAGCCCCAAATTCATTCGTAACTGTGCCTCCTCTCTCTCATTACCTCTGACCATCTTGCTAAATATCAGCTTTTCCATGGGATCTTTTCCCCCCCAATGGAAAGCAGCTAACATTATCCCAATACACAAAGCTGGTCCTAAAAGTGATGTCTCTAATTACCGTCCTATCTCTTTACTTCCTATCCTTTCTTCCGTTTGTGAGAGAATTATTCTGAACCGAATATATTACTTCACATCTCCTTTTCTATCCCCACATCAACATGGTTTCCTCCCGGGCCGATCTTGCTTGACCAACCTCGCCGTCTTTCAGCACCAATCCATGCCAGTCAATGCCATCGAAAAGTCGTCTCAGCTTGATGATGTTTTCCTAGACTTTTCTAAAGCTTTCGACTCCATCAACCATTCCCTACTTCTTCACAAACTTTATCACCATTTTGGCATCCACGGCAACTGTCTCAAACTGATATCCAGCTTCCTTTCAAACAGAACCCAACGCGTATTACTCTCCGGTTCCTCTTCATTTCGGTCCACGGTAACATCTGGAGTACCCCAAGGCAGTGTCCTTGGACCATATCTTTTTAATTTATTCATTTATGACCTTCCATCTCAACTTCTTTCTTCCAAAACTCATGCCCTCCTTTACGCCGATGACTGCAAGATTTTTAAGCAAATAAATAACTCCTCTGACTGCCATGATCTTCAAGATGCATTGAATAAGACCTCAGCTTGGTGCAATGCCTGGAGCCTAAATTTAAATCCAAGTAAGTCAAATACTATGAGTATTTCCCTTTAAAATCCCCAATTCATTTCAACTAATCTATCAACTCTACCCCATTGAAAAGAGTTGCATCAATAAAAGATCTTGGCATAATAACTGACCAGAAACTTATTTATTCAGAACACATTCAGGGTATTAATAGAAAATCTATGTCCCTGTTAGGCCTACTTTACCGGTTCACTGAAATTAAAGATACAAGAGCATTACAATCTTACTTCTCATCTATTTTCCTTCCCATTATCTCCTATTGCTCCCCTATATGGTCGATGTCTGCCCCAACAAATCTTAAATTTCTGGAACACATTACTCACTTTTTCACTAATATTGTTAAAAACAGAGTCCCTCATCTCCACAACTTATCCTCCGATGCTGTCATGCGTTCACTTTCTGTTTCCAATCTTAATAATAACTTCCTTAAAACTGATTTTAAACTCATACACAACACTCTGAACTCGACCATTGACTGCCCTGACCTTATTTCCTTCATTAATTTCAGAATTCCTACCCGACCAACAAGGACTCACTCATTGATCCATATCCCTACTCACAGATTATCACTCACCAAGCGCTCCCTTATTGTTCGACTTTCTTCTCTCCTGAACTCCCTTCCTGACAACATTGACCCTTTCTCATTATCTTACAACGCCTTCGCTAACCAAGCCATATCTCATTCCCAAATCAAATAATCTTTTCTGGCTTGCCATGTTGTTATATTATTTGTCTATATCTTCTTCTTGTTAATGTTTTTGCGTATGTTGTTACTTGTATCACTATAAAATGGCACCATGCTGCATGTGGTCTATTTTTAAATAAATAAATAAATAAATAATAACATAAATAAATAAATACATAAATAAATAAATAAATAAATAAAATAAATAAATAAATAAATACATAAATAAATAAAATAAATAAATAAATAAATAATAAATAAACAAACAAATAAATAAATAAATACATAAATAAATATCCTTTGACAATCAAATTTCTGGTTGTCAAGGAAATATGCCATTGTTGATTTCAGAGAAAAATGTGAGATTTTCAGCCAAAACACGAAGCGTAAAAGTAAATCGATTGAAAGAATTAGGAACTTAATTTATTCAGCCGTCCGATAAAAAACATTTGAACCCTCTATCATGAGTAAAAGTAATTTAAAAAGAGCAAAAAATTAAACCACGGCACCGAAACCAATGCTTAGCATGGACCACCAGGGACCACCAGGGGGGGCCTTCGGGGGCCTGAGGGCTTTTCAATGTTGCCTCATATACATTTTATCTCTACATGACAAATTTCAGCTCAATATTTTCAGTAGTTTTTGCGTGATTGAGCAACAGACAGACACCATTCAATCTGTATATATTAGTATGATTAAACCACAAGCAATGCTCAATGTATAGCAATTATTAAACAAAATAGGGAAATTTTGGTACTCAAATGAAATATTGCAGTACCACGGTTTACTAATGCAGCGCAGATTTTGGACCAATTCCCAAATTTACAAGTACTGCATTACCCGCCATCGCAAACGTATTGACGTAATGTAGTAGGTATATATCACGGTCGTGTACCCGACATAGCCACAAAAGGCTTATTTTCCATTCAATATCACGCGTTCATTATCACAATAATTGAAACACGAATGTCTCACCACTAATATTTTTATTGTGAATGCGAATACCCTGGCTATTATGATATGTCCTAACACCCCCCGCCACACGCCTATTGAGGCGGCTTGCGGGGTAGTGTGTAGATGTAGATGATTATGTTTGTAAGTGACAGTGATCCTCCCCTAATCTCGGTCGCAGTTCACTACGCCAGCGTTAAAGAGTATGGCGCCTCTGTTAATTTAAAAAAAATTAATGGACTTCCACCCTCGCTTGGTGCATAACAGGCTGCAATGACAGTTATTTACCACGTTTTTATTAAGTCGATTTCTTGTTTGTTCGTTTGTCCTTCCGGCCAAAATCTTGCAACTCAAATTTATCCCACTTCCCGATTAGCTATCGACTTAATATTTTCAGTACAGATCAGATCCAGATGACAATGCATTCTTACGCTCTATTTAGCTCTTCAGAGGCAATATGAGCCGCTATTTTTGACGATTTACATTTGTTTTAATCCCTCAGGTGTTTCATTTGACAGCCATTTCCTCGCGTTGTGAGGTGGCCCAGGAAAAGGAACTGGCCCCCCTACCCTGAATGTGTGAAACTCACACGCCTTTGGTTTAGTCTGAGGCGAGATCTACCCTCAACTACCCCAAACCAACCTTCGGGTTGAAGCACTGAGTGAGAGAGTGAGCCATTTTACCACGTTTTATTAAGTCGCTTTCTTGTTTGTCTGTCCTTCCGACTTGCCACCCGACAGAAAGATCGTGAGCGGAAGGCGTCTGCTGCTCGAAATCGAAATTAAAGCGATCAACTTTCTCACCTTGCTAAAGATAAAAAGCGATAGTTCTTAGCTCGAGTGAATGAGTCTCCAGGTGTCTATGCTTCTCACCTTGCCTCTCAGCGAGAATACGCTGCTGAATACGCTGCAATAATCCTTTGTACAAGAACTTGACCATCAACAACTTTGCGCGCATTGACGAAGCGGATATCGTCCGCTATACTGTAAAATTTAATCGTGGGACCTTGGGCCAAGGCAGGGTGGTTTATTTTCTTCTTTTTAGTTTAAATAAAAACTTAGTTTTTTAGATTAATTTTTTAATCTATTGTATTGCACATTTTTGTGATTTCTTCGGGTTATTTCGTGCGATAACCGACCCAGCGTTTGGTCATCATTGAAATACGAATAAGAAAGAGCAAGAAAAGCGGGATACGGATAATGGTGTTACAGTGAGGCATAATTAATGAAAAGGGTTGGAAAAATAGTCAGCAAGGTCATCTTCAAGCTAAAACCTTTCCCATTTGAAAATACGATAATGCCAAAACTTCAATCTCCCAGCAGAAAAAAAGTTTCTGAATGCTTCCACCAGATGGAGAGATGGCTATTGTTCTCCACGAGCCGCCGAGCAAACGCTTTTCTAACAAATCATATCACTACATCGGATGCGTCACCGAAATAGTACAAGTGGCTGCCATGATGACAATGTTTTTATTTCAGAACAAACCCTTGAAATGTAACGAATATTCAAGCGATATATCGAGGCTGCAATGACTCAAATTAATCGATTTGATTACCTTTCAGAGCCTCCTTGTATTATTTAATGCTTAAAATATTGCTCTGACTAGTTAGAAACTCTTGTCATTTTCTTTCAATACCACTCCAAGGTGCACTGACTTGAATGTCATATATGTATTAAAATTTCGTGATAAAACGATATCTAAACAAACGTTTGAGAAATCATGCTGGCTTAGTCATGCATATGACTAAGAAAAATCTTTTAACAAATTTGGAAGTCATTCAACATCATATCAACCATACCTGCTTTAGAGGAATTACTTTAAAGGAAGGAAGGGTGAACTTTAATGTTTTCTCTCACAGGTCATTTGTTATCGTCTGATTTTAGAACATATTTCTGTTCTGAAGGATAAACTGCAACAATATTTTCCTTCCCTCAACGAGAACGAATGCCGCTGAGTTTTCAATCCCTCTGTCGTTACTTCTGGGGACACAAAGCAGGCAGAAGAGTAGGCAAAACTTCAGGCTGATCGATCCTTGAAGGTCAAATTTAGGGAAGAAACATTAATTCAACTTTGGAGTTTAGTGAAGAAAGTGTTCCACGTGCTATTACATCATGCCATATCTACTACTTCCATTTTCAACAACATACCAGTGCGAATATTTGGCACTGACCAACTAAATAATAAAAAAAACAGTGAATTCTTTCTGTCGACCAAGTCCTCTCCGCATTAAGCAATTGTGAAAACAGTACAATATTATTGACAGATTATTCTCAATTTTTCAGTTTGTGGTGCGTATGTTTCCAGTTCTCTGAGTATAATAAGCAACACTACTAACAATATTTAATACACAATCCTGTTTTTAAGTGTTTTATGTTATTTTATTTATTTATATAATTATTTTATTCACGTATCTTCCCAATACTTTGTTTTGTGACACAGTGCATCAATTTCGCAGAGCATCAGTGTGCCGATGCACACCCATTGAGAACCCCCGTTATAGATCAACCTTAACAGTGCCACGACAATTCCACTGCTACTACCTAGGTTTTCGAAGCATTTAACTGCAAAACTAATCCATTTAACATCGCTGAGTGCGCATTTTGAGCTGTAAAACTAACCCATTCAATATGTCTGATTGCGCACTTTATTGGCTTCAATAATCCTTTCCGACCTCGTACCGTATGTTTACATCTTTCTCTTCTTTAATGCATAACTCTGCTGCTGTTATTGTCCAAGTTTCTCTGCCGCATAAGGGCATGGTCCCATATGTATGTTGCGTACGAGTTATGAAGCGAAAAAATAAGCAAATGCGAAAACAGCGATCGAAAAATTCAACGTGGCCTAGAACTTTACCTCGCAGAAGGAATTGTGCTCAACTTTGTCGCCCGAGGAGGCAAGTTCCCGGCGAGTGGAACAGCGAGATCGTCATACCCTCTTGAGCGTGCGATGAAATTAAGAGCCTCACCAAGAGCAGAGTTTCGGGTTACAGGGAGGGGATGGGGGGGTCGGGGAGGGAGGGGATGGGGGGGCCGATGGAACTGAGCGGAATCGATTTTGGATTCTTCGACACCCGTTTTTAAAATCGATGGGTGGCATCAATTACAAAACTCGAGGCGCGGAAAGGGCGGAGAAAATTAAACTTGGGAAAGCGGACGATGGTGTGGAAAACTTGAGCCCGGAGCAATAAAACCAAAACTTGAAAACACGTAAATTAACAAACGTGACTTGAGGTAAAGTTTAGGTCGCGTCTGGAGTGCTGGTTTTCAGAGGCTTTCTTGGTTGTTTACTTGGGGAGGTGACCCTCAACTGAGGTTATTTGCTCCATGAAGAATGGGTGGGTACATTGACGAGGGAAGGACTCTTAGTGGAATGCAGGAAGGTTGAAAAAAAACTCGTCGTCCGCATTAGCACTTTTCACAAAAGGTGGAAAGAGTTAACACTTTGACGAATTTCGACCGACGAAATTCAAGAGGTGAGCAATAGCCAAGTAAATTAAAATTTAAAACTAATCCAAATTGTCAATGAAAGCAGAGGAATTTAGACTCCTTTGCATGCATTTTGGTCATCCAAGTAACAGGGGAGTGTGAAAATCCCGTGAGAATCCACGTGTGATCCGGGGTTCACTTAGTCTTTGAATCTCGAACATCACACGTGTATGCGAGATGCTAACTCACCCAGTCGATGGTCACCTAGATGGCCAAAATGCACGCATAGGTGTCAAAATTCCTCTTCTTTCCTCGACAATTGGGATCAATCGGTTGATGAAACACTACATTTGAAGTGGATTTCACCAACCACCTAAATACGGATTCCATCAAAAAATCATTTTCATCCAACCTGAGCTTTCGAGATGGGACTTTAGCCACCACACCACCCGAATCCTCAGTTTCAGGTACTCTAAATGATAACGTTGTTTCGTACCTTCGAAGACAAACGCACAGTGCGTGTTCGAGGTGGGATTCGAACCTGCCGCTGCCGGACAGACGACGGTGGTCGGTAGGAGTCTGGCGAAGGATACGGCAACACTTCTAATGAAAACCTTTGCCATCGAGTAGCGCAAGGACTTCTAAACCTTTCTTCACCCCAGGCTAGTGATGAGCAAAGTCGGTCTTTTGAGAGATCTCGGTCACGTCTATCACTCCCACTTGTGATTTGATCGTGAGAGTAAGGTCATGATTGATTGATGTTCCAGCTAGTGATCTGTTCAAGTTGCCTAACATCAATGACCTCTCAGGAAAGTCTTGATTGATACAAAATCGTAACGAACGCTGCTCTCGCTGGCCATTCGTGATTCCTAATCCTATACAGCCATATGTGTGACTCACTCACTCACGTATACAAATTCCCGACCACTTCCAGACTACCTAGGAGCCTGAAATTTTTTCACGGACCTTCCTTGAAAGAATTCATCGGAGGAAAAATCCCAAAATCATGGAATTTTAAACAGAAAGTCACTAAAAAAATAAAAATGGTGGATTTTTGGACTTTTCGAAAAGTAGACTTTCAGTTCTCGCTTCATATCTTTTGAACGGTGAAATCGGTAGGATCTTAAATCTGACGATATTTTCATAACAGGGAATTGAATTTTCTTAAACATGCAAAAAATATTGGTGTTCTACGCTTTGTAGTTTTCTCACCAGGCGCAACATTTAGTGAAAGGTTTCCATTTGTTGCGGTTTTTTTTACTATAACTTCTAAACTAGGATTCTAATTTGAAATATATTTTTCCCAGGGAATTAGATCTCATCGTGACCTACAACATTATGCTTTTTGTTTTTTCTAACTCTTATAGTACTCTGGTAGCATGATGCTAAAGTCGAATTTTTGTAAAACTGTCAAATGATTCTGAAACTTGACATAGACATGCGCCTTGACATGCCCTTTGCATGTAATTAGTAAAAACCTGGATTTAACTAATAGTTGGCTGGTAACATGACGCCAAATTCGGATGTTTGTGAAACTTACTGTTTTTCGACTGTAGCTTCTAAACTAGAAGTCAGATTTCGAATCTGTTGGGTGGTTTTTTTTTAGATCTTATTCAGGCCTAAAACTTTATTCTATTCGTTCCATTCCATTCATTTGAGTTATCTGGTAACATAGTGACAAAGTCGGCTTTTCGTGAAACTCGTGGTTTTTCGACTGAAACTTCTAAACTAGAAGTCGGATCTCGAATCTGTTGGGGTTTTTTTTATCTCATACAGGCCTACGATTCCCTGCTATCCGTTTTTTCATCCCTCGTAGTTCTCCATGGGAACATGGTGCCAAAGTCGACTAATTCATGAAAATCTCTCATTTTTCTTTCCCTCACGCCCTCACCATTGTAGGTATGACCTTGAAAGTCGGCAGGGGTATGCGCATTGACATGATCTTTACGGATAATTAGCAAAAACACGAATTCCCTCGTAGTTCTACGGCAACATGGTGCCAAAGTGATATTTTCGAATGTCTCTTTCCCTCACGTCTCGTAGCTGCTAAACTAAGAGTCAGATCTCGAATCTGTTGGGCGGCATTTTTAGATCTCATCAAGTCCTAACATCTATGCCATTCATTTCTCTCTAACACTTATAGTTCGCTGGAAACATGGCGCCAAATTGGGATTTTTCGGTTTTTCCATTGTAGCTTCTAAACTAGCAGTCGGGTCTCAAATCTGTTGAATGTTTATTTTTAGATCTCATCAAGGCCTACAACTTAATGCTTTTCACTTATAGTTCGCTGGCAACATGGTGCCAAAATCAACTTTTTTTTTGAACACACAGACGGTGGGGGCGAAGCCTCAAAACGAGCAAAGCGAGTATATACTGTAATCATGACCGATGTGTACAGTTACCTCGTTTAGTGCCGGTTTCCATGGAGTTGGTAATTCTTCGAAAAAAATTTAAAGCACAATTGTGAAATACGTTCGAAGGCTTGTTTTGTTCATACATCTTCTTGGTTTGTGATTTTAAGCATAATTAAGAAGAATATTAGAAATACCCCTTACATTTACAAAAATATTGAAGAGTGACTTTTTTATGGACCATAAATTATTCTAAATTAATTATAAAAACCAATGATAAATAGTAGCATAGAACGCTGCGAAAGTGTATTTTGGAATTTAGTTTGAACTGATCAACGTTTTCATTTAGCTTTAAGAATTTAAAAATTCATTTAGCAAAATATATGACTGTAGCACTAATATTCAATTTTCAATTACAGTCGGTATCACTAAGCTTCACTTGTGCAAGAGATGTGATATTTGTCGAGAATATTGAAACGAAGGTTTATCGTGTGTTTAAGTGACAATGCAATTATGGTAATTCAGTGATTAAAAATTATATATAAACTATATATTTTAATTTATATTTTTATATAATTTATATTAGGTAATTTTTAAAAGGTAGACTTACGCTCCTTATGAATGTGTTATGACAGGAGATTAGTTTTAAGTGTTGCATAGTCTTTGCAATAGTCGGATAAGACTGATGATTGCAATTAGTTCGTTGTTTAAACTATTATATAAAATTTAGAATCAATGCGAATTGAAATTAAGTTATTGACAACGTGGATGCTGTTGAATTTAAAGTTTGGCAGTTTACATCCTCAGTGAAAGGATAATGACTGATTTGTGTACTTAAGCAATGTAGGTATTATAGATAGGTATTAGTGTATAGTTTTTTATTACACTTCTTTCAATAAATTTTGCCGCCTCAGAGTCATCTCTTTATTTTATCTCATTATTGTTTAGCCGGTCTCACATCTCGTGATCGATACTTGATGTCATACAATCATTCCTATCGTGATCGGTGAAGATGAACTCCTCGGTCATTGGAGAGATCCAGTTCATCGATCAATTTTTTAAGTGAACTTGATATCGGGATTCCATCAATCTCGAACTGACCCAGGCCATTTCTCTATATCGTACCGGACTCAAATCAACATGCGAATTTGTTTTAAAATACATGTCTGATATTGCAAGACTATTTTTCTGCACACCTAAACCTGAAAGCACTTACCCTCAAGGGTACGCGTTGCTCAGGTTGGGAATAGTTTGCTTATGGTGATCCAATTTTAAGTTAATTTGCGAAGTCGACGTTTTCACATAAGATGACAATTATCGATCACGTTCACTCCGAATGACATCCAAGAACACTAAGAAGATTTAAAATCGACTTAAACGAGACTTAATTGCTTTGGTAGAGGAAAGTCTACATCTAATAATGGTAGTCAGGACTCCTAATTCCACGGAAATGACAGAAAAATTCAATCACTCTCAAACCATTTTCAACCTCGACTCGAAAATAACTAGAAAATGCAATTTCTTTGGCATTCATTAAATAAAATCCTGCAAAAGACGGTTTCTTTTATACTTTAATTCCAGTGTGAGTGAATGTTACATTCTTGACTTGCATTCTTAAAATCTGACAAAGGACTCACAGTCAGAAAAATAAAGAATTCCTCTTTTCATCTATGCTGTTTAAAAATCAAATTTAGACAGAAAAAAATCCCAAGTCGTGAAAAAACAAAATACATGTCGAAGTCGAAGAATACATGTTTTAGCGATAAAAATATTCTCAGCTAAAAGGGAATACCCTACCGTTCTTTCTATCCCACCAACTAATTTTGTTTGCTACAATAAAAGAAATAATTAAATTAATAAGAATTGAATATGAACCGTTGTTCTACCATTTTATTTCCTACAAGTAAGCGCATCTTATAAACTTCTCGCGTATATAACATGCTACCTAAAATACGTACATTACCATAAAGTTGCTCTCTTTATGATAGGCACAGTCAAAGAAGCCTAATAATGGTGTAACGCTTTGGAAACAAGTTCTATTCAAATGATTTCTTTCATATTGCTCTGCTTCTGTCACATTGATTTATACACGCTCTCTTTTTATTAAGAATCCTGATATTCCTCCTGTTAAATGTCTCTCCTACCACATTAGTCCATGAGTTTCTCGGCCTACTCCTTTCTAAATGTGTTACGTGACAGTCATTCAAGATAGTCCTTTCAGGAAGGATCCCCCCTAGAAAGGAATAGTAAAAGCGGGCCTACGGTATATCAGGGTTTATCATGCGTCTGACAGGCGAAAATATGCCATAACTGACCGGTATAACACCGTAACCGTTTACAGGGAAAGGTTCATGTAGCGCGCGTACCGCAAAGGCTGGGAATCTTGTATACTGTACTTCAAATTACGGCCAAAAGTTAAAAAGTTCTAATACCAATTTTTAACAGTGAAGAAAAGTGAAATTTGTGCCATATTTACTTCAAAGAAGTCACACGGGAACTCGCCAAAGAGAGCAAGAATGTTAGGCATTCATAATAAGAAAAATCACCCTCCTATATGGGGTTCCACGTTCAGCTGACAGCTCTTATGGATAGTTGTTTCCTGTGTTAATATCCAAATAGCTGGAGATACGATGTTGCCAATAGCAGCTGGAAAATTAACAGAGGTCTATGCAGTCGGATAGTTGCACCACTACGTCTTTTAATGTGGAAATATTATTCCCTAAAGTAACTTACTTTAATTTAGCGCAAAGTCGGAAACAGTTGCACGCAGAGCATAAGTTTGGCAACTGCACTCTCCAAAAGACCCATACTAAATGTGGGATGCTCTATAGACTACTATTCTTACCCAGATCCTTTAAGGCACTCGCCCTGCTACGCGACGCTGTCTCCGCAACACTATCAATTTTTTGTGATAACTAAAGCAGCTCACAAAGGTCAAATTACGAGTGTGATTTGTAAAGTTAGCTCCGTTTGGTAGTAAATATACACCGATACAGAAATTTATGAAATGCAAGCAAAATTTACAAATTTCTGTCATTATTAAACATAATTTACTCCTATATTTAGGCACTTTCCTACCAGCAAACTAGTTCGTTATG
The DNA here is from genome assembly GCA_963573305.1 of Pyrrhosoma nymphula. Classification (NCBI taxonomy): domain Eukaryota; kingdom Metazoa; phylum Arthropoda; class Insecta; order Odonata; family Coenagrionidae; genus Pyrrhosoma; species Pyrrhosoma nymphula. Next base: position 62,318,066 of record OY754330.1, on the reverse strand, counting down.
ACACCTGTCGTAGAACTATGCCACCTGGGAATGGCGCCATTGCATGGCAACGCTCGACCGCTTAGTTTCATAAGCACACAAAGCCTACTGGCCAGAGTCAAATGCAAGTTGTCCATCCATTATCCGTACGGCCCTGATTTGGATCCAAGGGACTAGGATCTTTCTTCCAACTTAAAAACATTGTTAGATTCACAGTGGTTTGCAGACGACGAGGAGTTGAAAAATAGTGTCAACGCATAGCTTCACTCGTCGATGGCGAAGTTATACGATCAAGGCACAGATAAACTCGTTCACCAGTATGACCAGTACCTTAATATTACAGCAAATGTTAAAAAATGGCTACGAGTTATAATTTTATGTAATATATTCTATGTAAACTGGCGTTTATTTGATTTCCAAACTGAACTTATTGATTACAGTTACAAAAGTTTGTATCTATCCAAACATTATTAATATCTGCGACCAGTTTCAACTCGATATGGTATCTTCTGGCAGGCTTTCAAGCTTAAACCAGTCAATAAATTGAGACAGGAACAAGTTATTTTCCAAAATTCTCTTCTTTTAAACAAGTCCATGTGTATTTTAAAATTTACATTTAAAAAAAATGTGTACAGACAGGTTGAAGCTTTAGAATCTCACAGAATATGTCTTATGAAGGTGAAACCGGTCACAGATACTAATGAAGAGAGGAAAAGAAAAATTTGTATTTTTTATAATTCGCATAAGTCATTTCAACAAAGTCACGCTTGAAACCATCAACTATAAAATAAAATTACTTTTGCCCTCGTGTATAGAGACGAAAATAAAACTACGCAAAACGTTGTACAAGACCATAATTGTGAAAAAAGCCAAGAATCTTTCATTTGACCTCCTTTTAATGAGAGGAAAGGTGGTTCATATGCGGAGGAATGCCTGAGGGGAGGATATGAGATGCCCAGAAGGGGATCTTTTCGGCGCTGCTGGGCGGATGAGAGAAGAGCGGCGGAGGGGAGGGTAGGTCCCATGGACCACAGCAGTCGCCCTTTTCCTCTCTTTATATGTTTACAACCCCTCCCCATCCAAGAACTCTCTTCCAGGTCCACCCCTTCGTCCTCCTCATCTCATCTCCCTCTTCCCCCATTCCCCAACGCCCCTTTACCCCCTTTTCTCTCCCCCCTCCATGGGTTACCTTCTCAACCTCGAGCCCAGCCCCCTCCCCAACCCAACAGGCTTGGTCCCATCTTCTTCTTAATCTCCTCCACGGCCTTCTCCTTTGCTCCCTCATAATGCGAGGTTAAAAACCTCTCCGGGCCATGAGAGGCGAATTTATACCCCTCGCACGGCAACGACGACATCAATCTCCACTTAGACAAACTCATCTTTACCTTGGCGATATGGGTTTGGGGGGGAGGGGGGGGGTCGCGGCACGGTTTCGTGGTCGGGAAATATCGCCCGGTTAATGGCATTGTGCTCATCGGAGTCAAAAAGAATGGTTTCAATCCTGGAGAAGAAGTGGGTCTTGGATATTCAATAAGTTTCCGTCCATTTTTTGGTGAGGGGGGGGGGGGGAAATCTGAATTTTTCTGAATTTCAAATGAGAATATTTGAAAAGGCTGCCGTTCCACGGTGCTTTGTGACTCGGCCATTGTGGGTTGTGACCACCGTTTGATTCAACATGGCTTGTGATATTTTGGAAAAAAGGATAAAATTCCTATCTATGAAGGATCTATCATTTGACATTGTAATGAAAATTTTATTTCTTTTTATTACAGGGTATTATAAAACCTTTTTCCACTAAGTGAACATATACTACCCAGCTATTGAATAAGCTCTTGATAAATTTATAACATGGAATAGTACATCATTTTAACTTTATATGCCATACAAAATCCATATTACGCCATAAATAACTATTAAATATAATTTAGAATAAATATAGGATTTCTGATAATCGAGACTAGCGTCTAATTAAAGAAAATATCGACAAAATGATGTGTAACGTAGAGTTACATCATTAAAGATTTTGAGTTTTTTACACTAGTTTCACTGTATCTATATTCTGCTCCTCAGCCACAATAGAGGACACATGATATTATTGGTAGATGTTCGTTCCTCGAATGGGTCAATAAAGTCCTTAGGCCTAGTTGCTCGATGTTCCGGTTTGTGCGGTGGACAGACGCGCAGAGTTGTTACAAGATTCTGTAAAAGAAATTCCCTGAAATTTCCCTGACAAAAATTGCCAATTTTCCCTGACATTTTCCTTAAGCAGTATGACCTTCAGAGAGCAATGAATATTTTAAGTGCAAATGAAAGTTGAGAAAACAAACCAATGTTACTTTTACTCATCAAATTTATTGACAAATTTATGAAACGAAGGCAAAATCAGAAGATGGAATATCAACTCCGGCAACAACGAACGAACGTACAGTTGGGGTGAGTCGGCCACTGACCAAATCATCGACCTTCGCCCTTGTCCAATTTTTCTCTTACAGCCTGACGATTAATCCTGGCATTTCTCTCACGGGTTTCATATTCCCTGACATTTCCCTGATTTCCCTGACTTGTAACATCCCTGATAGAGTACTGGCTCACCATTCCTAGGGCCTGGCTTCAAATCCCGGTGGTGGAGGAGATTATTCAGAGGAATCCCGGTCCATACTTGGCTGCGCTGCGTGGAATGCATTTCAAGTGCGGTTCTCCGTTCGTCTGATGGAACATTTAACAGTGTACCCCTTGAAGGTTTCCAGTTAAGACAAGGCAAATGACAATGCCGAGTTTCTTTACACTCTTTCTTCATTGCCAATGTAATCCTCTCCTCATCAACCCAACCACCTGTCCTACTGGCGCCTTTGTCCTCAATGGGGAACACGCATGAAATATATTTCTCGTAGTGTACACGACAACACATTTCCTATTCCCCGCTTTGCATTTTCATATAATCTGCATTTATATACGTCAACAGCAGGTATTAGTAATTGCCTTTCTGAAGTGCATAATAAAGTGAAAAGTTCGCATGTTACAAACGGTATCTCGGTGGCTAGACGTCACCGCACGGTATCGCCTCTCTGCTCTTCACGTATTCAAATAGAAAGGATCAAACCATACTTGTTCATTGTCTTTCGCAAAGAATATTAACAAAGATAGATTCGTCAAATTACGAAAAACAACCCTAAATTCATAAGGACATGCGTCGAATTGCTGTAAGCAATGCCGTTCCATGACATAATCCCCCGGGTTCCCGATGACGTAGTTTTTTCACGCCGTCAAGCGCGCGTAATTTTCAAGAAGAAATATTTTACAACGGCAAAATTGTATTCCGAGCATTCATGTCCTGTATATTTAATAATACGCATTTCAAAAACAACAAGTTTTTTTTGCATAGGATAATTTTGTTTTCATGTAGTGACCCATCGCTGATCAACTAAGGAATAACGCTGGTTGCAGCTAACGTAAAATGTTTTTCAGCTTACAGCGCATATCAATGAACTGCGATTGTTACATGTTAAGAAGTGAATGGTCGAACTGTAAGACCAATACGCAAGTTTTGGCACGAAATTAATTCACAGCGTCAGAAACAGCGAACGTAGCCAGTGCCAAACTCCCGACAGCAGATTAATAAGCAAAATGGGAATAGGAACAACAGACAGTGTCTCAGCGAAGGAGGAGAGACAGATAGAGATGGAAAATATGCCATGATAGAACCAATAAGACTACGTGTCACGCATCTGAATTTAGCAAATTGTTATCCAGGTTCTCTCAGCCGACATTTCATTAGACCACACCAACAGCTTCAAGAGGAAAGATAATTGCAACTTGATGGGATAATTACTCCACCGCGAGATCACGCACGTACGACGTATTAACGATTCCATAAATCAGAGCTTGACTCCATAAATCTAAACCCGAGGCCCATACATTTACTTGGCTGAGCGCTGAATTTTGAGCAGAGTGCTGATAAGTGGAGCCGTTTTGTTTGGCTCATTCATGCCATAGATTATCTAACACAGTTTCCCTTAAGAGAGAGAAACGGCCAAGAGAAAACTTGCGAATAATGGTGTAATTGCATTTTAATGCACATAAGATAAAAATGAGTAGGCCTCATTTTTTTAAGAATCTTTTCGGGAAAATTACTAATAATGGCAATATTTTGTGAGAATATATTGAAAATGAGAGTACGGCTACGCGCTGCTAATCCTTACTTACACGCAGCAAAATAATAGAGAACACAGAACTCAGCAAAATAATAGAACCACAACTAAAGGCTGCAACGGTAGGAAAATGACAAGAGCGAATAAAACACGTCGACTATGACTGATCCACAAATTAAATGTATCATAAAATAAGTTTTACAAATAATGGAAGTAATTATACATTCAGGAAATACCTTTTTAACCTTGGAATATGACAACTAAAGAGTTGAATCTAAAGGCAATCGAATTAATATTTCAAGAAATAAAAACTGTTAAAACGATAACATAACCCATTGTCACAAGAGATAAAATGGTTTGGTATGGTTATTGTTACAGCTGTGCTTAATATCACCATTGACTCACATAAACACGAACATCCTTTTATGCTATAATAGTTTCTTTTAAAAATCCATAATACCTGAACTTAAAATGAACGTAAGAGTAAAACAGTAAATCGGTATAAAATATATGAAATAGCGGTCATGGTTCTATAAATATAGAACATGACATAAGCGAATGAAAATTAAAAGCCAAATAACTGATTTTTTTGTGAAAGACTTGGAAAGCAATAAATATATAGAAAATAATGCATGAATTTCAAGGAGGCTACTACTGGAATATAAAAACCTTTAGACAATTGAACATGCTATTCCGTATTATCTTGAGAAAATGAAAATTTCGCTATATCTTGAGAAAAATGAAGAAAAGAGTATAATTTATAAAGTGAGCTACATGTTGCCAATTCATGTAGATTCGGTAGAATATGCAAATACTTAAATGAGTTTCCCGTGAACTAATTATAAAGCTCCTACACCCGGCTAAAAATTAGAGAGAATTTTACATTCATGAAGGGAATAAAAACGCCAATTCAACTAAACATGAATCAAGAAGGCATTCAGTCAGCGAAGTTTTACAAGAGATTAAGATGATATCATGCGCTCAAAAGGAAAAATTATTCATTAGATGAGTCATGGACACTGATTTGTAGAACTGAAGGAAAGAAACTCTGATGATGAATGAATAGAAAGAAGTGAAGAGGAAAGGTAAATTGATCTATTGTCCATCAAAAAAGTTTACACCGTCGAATTTTGGAGGCTGTATCCCAAAAAAAGAGTCAACTATTTGAAAACAAACAACTAGCCTCAAATTCGATGCTGATTTCCACGTTAATATGTGCAAAGAAATATTTCTCTCCTTATATGTGATTTTTCTACATCCTATTTCTATAGTCACAATTTTTGGCACGTAATTCACCGACAGCCGAACATTTACATTATTTATTTTCCCCGACTTTACAACGTATTAAAATTACGATTCTAAAATTATCCAGCCAGAATATTTTAAATGAATTAATTCATACCGAGTTTGGCCAACTGTGGAAGGTGGGAAACAATTGGTTTCACTGGTTGTCTTTTTCTTCTCCTCCCAAAATATCTTCATTCATTTTCCGTGGTTTCTCCTCTTTAGGTACTTCAGATTAAGTGTTTTGGGCTTTTTCATTTTAAATTTCGTGGAGCCTCTTAAATCCATTGATCATCCTTCCAAAAATCTCTTCATTCCAGATATCTGCTATATCGATGCCATATTGCTCCATATATTTTTAATAACATTTTAAAAGAAAATAACTATTTTAGACCAAAGCTAGCTGTGGTAAAATTTTCAAACTTTTACTGATAATGAAACTAAAGATCCAATAAAAATTTCAGTTACACTATCGTAATCTTAATGACGCCAGCATTGGTATTGTGCAAAGGGAGGTAGAAAAAATTTATTTCCCAGTGCAATCAGTCGTAGATGGAGGAAGCGAGTGGAAATCTCACTCTAGGAAATAACTCACCTGGTAATCCAGATAGTTGCCGTATCCCATGTGGTCGCATGTGCATGAACAGTTCTCGATGTGTCTCCTAATGTCGTACTCCACGTCCCAATCCGCCTCGCCGTCCCCCATCACTCCCCGCTCCTCGTCCGCTATCCTCACAGGCATCCCGCTGTCCCCGCCTCACTTCTTGGCCGAAGAAACGAAGGGAGTATAGGCCCTCCCTGGACAGGGATTTGGGGTTGGGATAGCAGACAAAGCCACGAAGCCTGAGGCCCTTCTTTAACGCCCACGCACAGGGCTCCTCACTTGGAGTGAAATATAGCACTTTCCCACAAAAAATATATTGGGGAAGGATTTTAACCGTATCCCCGCGCTGAAAGCTTGCGGATGGCGCGGAAGAATGTGGAAGGAAGCCCGGGACTTCCCACTATCCTCCCGCTCGATTCCCGCCCCCTCCGGCGACCCGTCCTAGCGGAAGGTAATCACTGGCGGAACACGTCGAAGGCACAGGCGGGGTCTTGGGGTGACACGAGGGATTGGAAGGTCGTCTTGGCAGGCTTGGAGGAGGCAGTAACCGCACCGGAGACAGGAGCGTTCGGAGGCAACGCGCGAAACACCGCCGCCGGGGGCAAGGCCTCTCCTCCCGGCCCCCCGAAGGCTCCACGCGCCTTGGACCACCCGACTCCGGGCGGGAGACCGCTGTGACGGCGTGCCATGACGTCTCCACCTCCGGGAGCCCCCACTAGGGTGGGGGGGGGGCGGAATACGGTACCCCCGCGAGGACCTGATGTCTTACTCTCAGCTGGCTGCTTCCCTCCGGGCCGTGCCTTATGACGAAGACAAGATGTGGGAAGGAGAGCTTGCGGGCTCGGTTTAAGGGCTAATCTGTGTTGAAAGGAAACAGTTAGGGGAACAGGGGAACAACTCGGAGATCGGAGTGGATGCTTCCAAGCAGAAATCACGCACTTGATAGACCCACATGCACTTGGGGGAGACTTGTGCTTAGTGTCACACTCATCTTCTCGGCGTTGATGGAAGAGAATGATGAAGACGGAGAGCAGGAAGACGAAAAGGGTTCCACGAGGACACCATAAGATTGACAGGAAAGTAGGGCTGCTGCCGACCGCTCCTCCTCCACCACTTCAAAACCGGTCTCTCACTTTAGCGGCCCCTGTGAAAAAGTAAAAGAGGCGCCATGTTAGATAGGAGATCAAGTGGTACTACCATTGCGATAAAGTCATTATATTATTGTCACCCTCACATCTCCCCTTCCAATGCTTACAGAAAAAAGCTCAAGCTAAAGTATGAAATATTTTTATTCAGTCTGTACATGCAAAAGGCAAACACCACAACTGATGGATATGAATGGAACCACTAAATGTATTGCAGAAAAACTAGCCTACATAATTTACCATAGTGATCAACAAGGATTTTATTAAATTTAACAGCTGCAAAGGAACTTAAAAAATAGAACATGAATCACGCGTGTTGCATTAGGAAAATTGCATGGGTACAATCAAATGTATTATATTTTTATATACCTAACAAATGTACACAATAAATAAACTATTATTATTTTAATCCTACCTTTCAAGTGTACTCGTGGAGAAATATTTTGAAGAATATTACCCTAATTTCAAATTTGGTACCGTGGTATATAATAACTGCTGAAAGTTAGTAATTTCTAAGCATTTGCAATCTCCCTTAAGGTGTCAAAGAGCACCCTAATATATTTTATGATTTAGCTCTTCCATTCTCACTCTGTTCGTATGATTCGATATAATTAATACTAGTGCTGCATCAGTTCAATCTTCGGAATGACCACAGCTGATAAAATGCCTGTTATCAGAGAAAAGAGCACTAAAAATTTTCAACAAAAAAATGAAACAAACAATAATTCACCCATCTTTTTTCTCACCCAATTTCGTGGTGACCGGATTGGTTCAGTTAATTCTACCATTTTATCAGTCAACTGTCTCTGAGTGGTTTCACTCGTTATATGTGATGAGACAAATGTAAATATTAAATCAATACATACCCATACACGAAGTGAGAGAGGCAAATAATAGAGCAAAAAGCGGGCAAAGAAAATAGTTTAGTATATTAATAGAATGATTTATAAGGTGAACCAAGCCACAGGTAAAATATATTACGTACTATATTTGTAAAATATGAATATGAAAGAATTTTCTACCGATCGTTAAAATTCCAACTTCGTGAGAAACATTTAACCACAAGATTTTTGCAGCGTTGCTCAGGTGAGAATGCAGTATATTTTGGGGATTTCCACAGCGCCAAGTAAGGGTATCCTTAATCAAGTTTCGGGTTTATCGCAGCTTCAGTTAATACACCCAGACACAGGGCACCGGAAATCCTCGAAAACATACTATGTTCTCTCCCTAAAACAAGTTTATTAGACTAAAAAAGAATTTTCATGCAATCGATCATCAAAAATTAAAACGAAGACTTCCGTCGGACATTGAAAATAAGTTAAGTGCTCCGGTACAATGTCCACAGGTGCTTTTTGACGGTGATGCCCGATTGTTGCTCCACAACGTTGTAAATATAATCAAGTCAAGAACGTGGGCAGGTTTTACAGCGTTTTGATTTGGTTTATGGTCAATCGCACCGAGCAGATGGATGATTGACCCGATACGCACAACATTTTAAAGGCAAGGAAATTTTATTTCCTAGGATGCGCAATTTAATTTGAATTTTCCCAGCCTACTGTGGAGTTTTGTCGGCGCAGATCAACAAATGAACGTTTTCAGCGATTCATATCAACAATTAAAACGCTATTGTGTCAATTTTACGGGTAAGGATATCCTCTTGTTGGTCAAAAAGACACGAAAGGGCCGATACCATTCACAGTTATTCAGTATTCACAGTATAATAATTGTGGAATGAAAATAATTGTTCCATTGTAGGTGGCTTCATCTTAACATGACTTATGACCGGTAGCAGAAACAATACATATGTATTCAATAGAGTAATAAGATCTATAGGTCAAGGCATTTTTTCAACATGCGTTGCAGAACCATTCGGTAAATTTGTTGGTTTCATAAATAGTGTCATAACTTATTTGGTTTGATAGAATAGAGTTTATTACTTAGGGGTTCCATAAGTAACCAAGATGTCGGATGCGCAGTGAAACACTTGTAATCTTTCCATAAAAGAGTTATTAGGTAACAATGACGAGTTTATTTAATCAGACTGGCTATTAGAAACGTGCACAAGCATTACAAGATAAAAATTCATAAACGACATTCAGCGGTAGGAGAGTAGACCAAACCAATAGCAATTGGGAGATAAGTTATGAAAGTGATAGTTATTGCAACCTGAATTCTGTAATGAGTTTAACTTTATGAACACTACAACTATTAATCCCATTGCTAAATTTTTGTTCAACCATATGCTGTGAGCAGGGGGAAAACAGTAAGTATTTTTACATTTAATATGAATACCATTTTCACGAAAAATTGTTCATAATAACGAATTCTCTCAGATACTGGAATGAAAATAAAATTTAGTCACCTGCCCATCACATATGTTGAGTTATATGTAAATTACTGCTATCATTGAAGTCAAGAAATCTAAGAATCTTGGTGAATTTAAGTTGAAATTAAGGGAGTATCTTAATTCAATTTAATATGCAACTCAAATAAAATTGTTTCCTTTGTGTAAGGCAAGACGTACGTATTCTATGAAACCTGTATCCTATGTGCGTCAATTATTATGTCATTATATTATAATGCCTTGTTGTCTTGCCTAAATTCATGTTGTGCTTGAAGTTGTGAAGAAATAACTTGCGGAAGTACCGGGTTATTGTAATCCCACCAAAGCAGTTTATTTTTAATAATCCAAGCGAAAAATATGGAACTTTGTATTTGTTTTGAATCACATAGTCAAAAAGAAACAACCTTAGTATGGATGCATAATTTTCCCCTTCCATATACTAAAGAAAAGAATAGATGAAATCAGGTATTAGACAAACACAGGAGGAATATTGAAACCATTAAAACGCGCATTTGGCCATATTGACTTGATCAGTATTGCAGTTTAATACGACGAACACATAGGTATTAGTAGCGACGTTGCTGCGGAATCGTCATGATTTACCAAGAAAAATGAAAATAACTCCTAAAAAAGCTATGCATTATTTAAAAAATTATGGACAAGTTGCGCGCGATAGGCATTTTCAAAGGATAGTTTTTCGTGATAAAACAGTCCTTTGTCACTTCACTTTCTTACGTCAAATCGCCAACTACTCTCTTCGTTGATCAATGGGATTTTTCCATTCACACTAATGCGCTAATAATTTCACAACGCAACAGCGCACTAGCCTTTCATCCGTTTAATACCTTGCACACTAGGTAGTAGACTTCAAAAAAAATCGGGAGCAGCATTGATGTGCGCTTAACAACAAAAAAAGTCCGGAATCGCATCCGCAAAAATCGTTTTTGTATTGATTTTTCGTCAAAGGCGTCAAACATGTTTATTATGAAGTTTTTACTTACTTCATTTGTAATGAGCTTACTTTTTAAAATACTTATTTTGAACGAATTCGATAACTTTACAAAAAACATGCGGCCATGACTGTTGTGCACCCACGAAAAGCTACCTACCGGCAGGTTACCGAACGATTCGCCGGCGCACATCGTTTCACTCACCGTCGTTCGTGCACGCTAAAGTGCGCTAATGTGTTCAGATCTGCGCTGACTTCAAAATTTTGGATGGAAAGCTCCCAATGTCTCCACCAAGATCACCCAGTATAACTGAGGAACGATACAAAGCCCAAGTCCATACCATTTCAACGGTCACAGTAAAAGTGAGAGAGCAAAGGAAAGAGAGTACGACTGATGAGAAAAAAAGAAGCTTGCGTGGTTTTTTTCCATCTCCTCAATCCTCCTTTCTCTCCCTCTCCCCTTTTTTTCAACTCCCAGAGTCCTCTCTCGCTGGTCCCCGGACCACAGTTTTACCCTCCTCCCACTCATCCTCCATTCCTCTGTCCTTCAGCGGTGGAACCAACCTTCTTTCTGCTTCTATCCCACAGAAGTCCCCTGCCATAACCTTCCCTTATGTCTCCCCTCAGAACTAAAACTTTCCTTCCTTCCTTCCTCTCTTCCTTACCCTAAAAAGGGCGGGTGAAGGGGTGGCGTGTGCGGAAAGGGACTTGGCGGTAGGGAGGGTTGGAGGCGCGAGATGGTATGGGGACAAAGAAGGGTAGGGATAAGGGTATTTCGTGGAGGAGGGCACACGCAAGAATGGAAAGCGAAGGAAGAAAAATTGTGGGGAGGCGGGAAGTAGGCACGTGAAAGGAAAAGAAGGAGGACATATTTATCAAGAGCCTAGGAACAAGATGGTCCATTATTATTCGGCCAATCAATGGAAAAAAAGAAGTACGCATTGCGGAGAACCACCTGGGTCGTCGAAATCGATTCAAAAGTGAAGTGTTATAATAATAGATGGATATAAAAATTGAATGCCAACTGAGGCCCATAATGCTTCTGGATGGTAGCCCGGCACATGTTTCCATAGCAATTATTTTTATAACCGCATAGTATCAAAACTGGAGATGCGCACAAATATATTAATTGTATTTTCAAAGTTTTTTGGCTCTACCTTGTAGAATTTAAATATTTTCCAAAATTAGAAACCTGGTAACTTTCATTAGATTTAATATTCAGTCGATTGCGGTAGCAATTAGACGTTTTTTTCATGACAGAAGTGATTAGGAAGCAAAAGCGTGAAATCCAATGTCGAATAAATAAAACATCGCACGATTATACCAAGTTTGTTAATTGTCTATATCGTGTGTGTTTCATTATCTAAAATAAATAAAAATTCAATCAGACCTAATTTAATTTTCAACTACTCCAAAAAGAGCCCCTTCAAACTTTCAAATTGAATGGTGCAACCAAGAATGAGATAAGAGTCGAATGGCAAGTTAAATAACTCCTTAGCCTAGCCTTAATTATAGTTTTTGAAAAACAGTTGCGATTTTACAGTTCTCATTTTCTATATTCTTTAGAAAAAATATCTGCTCTCCCGGGAGTTGCAAACTGACGAGCAGATTATATAAACATATCAGATGGCTTATAAATGGAAAATTTACCTATTTGGTCTGACGGGGGACGCCATGACCTAAATACGAGCAAATCAACTTCAAGGATTTGAAACTTAAGAAAGGGATTGGCATGGACTGCCATGGATTAATGTGACTGGCAAAGGGAGAATCGATCATCATCATCATAGGTTGTCTGCTCGCGCAGGTCCCTGGCTCCACCTCTCTCTGTCTCCTGCTCCTCTCTTCATCCTCGCGTAGCCTCCTACTCCCTGTATGTTACTCAACACCTTCATTTTCCTTCTTCCTCTTATGTGGTACCCCTCAAAACTCACTTCCAGCACATCCCGTAGCAAGTACTCTCTCCTAAAAACATGCCCGATCCTATTTCGCTTACTCCCTAGCATGGCGTTCCACAGCTTTCTTTTCTCTCCCATTCCCTCCAAGACCTCCTCATTCTTCACCCTGTCCGACCACTTGATATTAAGTACTCTCCTCCATATCCACCTTTATAGTCCTTCTATCCTTATATTTTCTTTTTTCGTACAGAAAAACACTCCACACAAAACATTTCACTAGGCTTTTCTTCTTTAGACTCCATGCCCAATTAAATACTTAGTAGTATCATTTTCTTTCTGGATACCTACTTCGTTCATCGAATACTTATTTTTATTTCCGTAACACATTTCCAGTCCTCCTTCACCTCAGTTCCAAGATTGTTCCAACATTGATCCTTTCATAGTGATGTTCAACTGTTCTTCTTCCCCGACCTTCATTACCATCTTTTTCTCTTTATTTGGCCTCAAACCATACTCTGCATCTTTTTGCCAAAGCTGTTCAAATATTTCCTTGAGATCTTCTCCAGTCTCTGCGAATAGTATCATGTTGTCTGCGAATATTAAACCTTTCAATTTCCGTCCTCCTATTTTTACCCCTTTGCTGACTTTCCAGCACTCCTACACCATCTCCTCCATCTAGATATTAAAAAGGGTTGGGGTCAGACTACATAACTGCAGCTCTCCCCTTCGAACTGTCTTTTATATTGAACTCTCGGTATTGCTGTTCCTTACTTTCATTGCTACCCTCTGGTTGGAATATTATGTGCTAATCAATCTTCTTTCCCTCCAATCCACCCTCTTTCTCTTCAGTATCTCCAGCAGTATGTCTCACATAACGTAGTCAAAAACCCTCTCGAGATCTACAAATTTATCGATTCTTAATGCCTGATGCCTCTGCCACACTCATTCACTGCTTCATACGCTCTTTTCTATTCTTAAGACTTCAAATAATCCTCCTATTTGGAGTCTTTTCAACCACATTCACCCACGAATTTCTCGGTATTTCTCCCCTTCCTCGGTAATACTATTAACTCCTCCATTTTACACATGTTAAGTTATTCGACTCCCATTCATTCACTCAAGATGGCCAAACCAACAAAGCACGATAAATTTATATACATAAATTACCAGAGCATCCATTCCACATAACTTCATCACTCACTCACTCCTAACCCTATTTATTCTACTTTTTCCGCCAAAATTTCTCAGATAACTCATTTCCACTGCATTTAGCCTACATATACACTTACCTAGGTATGCCCAAGTTTCAATGCCATACAATTAAGTCAGGAGGAGTACACTTATGTAAACTGCGAGTTATGCTTCCTTAGACAAGTAATCATTCCTTGATATGTTCCACACGCAGCCGACTACATTTTCCTTCTAGTGCTGATCTACCCACTAATATGATAACCAATCATTTAACGGATACGAGTATATTTAAATTATCACTCATAGTACTGGATTTTTAAACAATGCCATAGAAAAAGCTGCGGCCATTTTCGCACAGTCATTAAAGAGAAGTGACATACATTAAAAGCCAAAAAGGGGTTACAAAGGACACAATACGGCGAAACATGCTCAGGATGTAGGGAGTGGATGTTTAAGGACCGCAAACACCAGCACCACCAAACAAAGCATTCGACATCGTCGGAACAGAGGAAATGACGAGGTGTCGGCAGCAGAAGGGAGGGGAGAAGGGAAAGGGAAATTAATGGCGTCGCACGAGTGGATGCCGAATTGAATTACACCGGAGATGCGAGATGGAAGCGCTCAACAGATTCTCAAATAGACTCGAAATCACCTGAGGAGCCAAGAATGAAAGTAGATGAAAAGAGTTAGGACGAATGGAATAGATCCTGATCGATTAGGGAGCTGTAATTCAACGTGAGAAATTTAACTTCGTTAGAAAATACCCATTCCCGGATTAGACCCCAATCTGTGCCGAAGATTTCACGAGGTGGCTGTTTGAAGTTCAATATCATTCACATAAAAAAACGTTACTATCATTAGCTAAGTGTTGCAATGAGGGCTTAATAATTAGGTATTTCGATAGGTAGTGTAGCTAATTATTTATTCCCTAATAATTTTGTATTCATTTGCTACTTAGTGCTAACAGCATGTCTCCCATGCTTCCCACACAAATCTTGTATCTCACTTCATTTATGCAGTACCAAAATGCATAAATACTCATAATTCCATTACATCGATAACATATGGTGTAGTGCATGTTGGTGAAATTTCACCTCCTTACGGGTATTTGCAGGTTTTAGTTAAATCACCAATAGTCGAAGCTTCATTAACTTTAGTACGCTATAGTGTAGTGCATTCTGGTGAAATTTCACCTCCTGCCATACACCATTGAAATGGCTTACCAGGTACTAAGTAGATGCAGATGATTGTTCTCTTAAGGAGGTTCCCCTGCCGCTGTGTGATTCAAAAGAACTACTACACCATTTCGATTTAATTATAGCATTTTTCTTCAATTACTGCCGTCACTTGCGAATAACGCTTAATTAATATAAATTAACACTCTTAATTATACTAAAATATGAATTAAATTAAATATATTTTACAGTAGAACCATCGTACATGACAGTAAGCATAGAATTGGAAGGCATGAGAGATAGGTACGGTATCCATGTCAGAAGTGTTAACATAGTCTCAACAAATTCCTGAAGTAAATTTTTAAGCGTCATTTTCCCATTTACCTTTTTCGTACCAAGGTTTATTTCAATACGTAATTCGTATAACCATAAAACCGTTCCACTTCAGGATAGGAACAATCAAAAGAGCTTACTATTAGTGATGAAAATAGGCCCGGATCAAAAAATTGGCTGTGTATCCATTATGCTCATACTCCTTGCAGACCTCCTTGTTCTTCCACGCCCATGTATTGCTTCAAACGTACTTGCTTATACTTAAGACTCCTAATATTTCTCCTATTCCACCACACTTATCCATAAATTTCGTGAACCAAACGCTTCCTCTTACACCATTTACTCCTCCATTGTAAATCTGTTTAGTCATTGCACTCTCACCAAACCAGCGAAGAACGGTCCTTAGGAATATGTCCATTACTGGAGCTTTTAACTCACATTACTATATGACCCACCTATTCGTAACCCTATTCATTCTACTTTTACTGCAAACACTTCTCGGGTATCCCCTTTTCAACTGTGTTGCCATCTTCTGTTGCGTAAACAGAACTCCACCCAATTGAAAACCAGAGAGAGCAAGAAATATGTAGGTTAAAAGCACATAAAATCGTTTCTGTTTATAACATACATATATACTCATCACGCCATTCCCTATCGAGGTAGGCCAATTCAAAGGACTTAGTTACTGCTGTTAGGCCGAGGGAAGTGGCTCCCTTATAATAATTTCCACCATAATGACCTATCCTTGCTCCCCTCTTACACTTTGGTTATATTTGTAATTCATACATGCTCTTCTATTCTTAAGCCTCCCAATATTCTTTCGCTTTAGAGTCTCTTCTACTACATTCAATCATGACTCTCTCGGTCTACCACTATCTCTCTAACATTTCATTCCTCTACCATAAATCTGTTTAGCAGTTCGACTCTCATCCATTCTCTCAACATGATCAAAACAGCGAAGCACAGTCCTTTCACATATGCACAATACTGGAATATCCATTCCACATTCATAACCCAATCCCTTTGTCTTTTAGCACAGATAATACTCAGATACCCATTACCCACTGTATTTAGCCTACTCGTAATTTTTAGTAGTTTCCCAAACTCTTCGTACATAAATACATGAGTTTCAACCACCAATCAGTTTTTAGATTTTTAAGAGTGCTTTGGTAACAAAAAAAAAATTAAATCACATTGAGTTACATGCACGGAAACGTGATGTTAATTCATTAGTAGAAGTTTACGAATGCGTTGGTAAAATACTTGACCTACCACAAACTATGTGTATAATTAAGCGTACTCCTAGGACACGTGACATAAGAAAATACCCCTACATCACAAATGGTATATTGTTACCAACCACTAGCCCAGAAAGTCGCGTACATGTTTTTTCGGCACTGAATTTCATTTATATGCATGGGACTTCTTTCAATTTGCTCAAAATTTTGCTATTGCGTAAATAGATACTTATGAGGTATAGTGTAAGAATTACCGCAATGGGATAGCTATGAAAATAAAAAGAATCCTGACACAAAATTATCTGCGCATACATTCTACCCTGTAAGCCGCCGCAGAGGTGTGTGGCAGGGGGCGTAAGGTCACCAACCATAAAAGGAAAGGAATAGAAAAAAGGAAGGGTAAGAACACAGAGATGAATTGTACGTCAACGATGTGTCTCATGTTAGTGTTACGCTGTTTTCGTTATTATCACTAATGGTGAGTGCAAAGAGGGAAATTTTGTACCTGTCAGCTTGGTAGTGTTTCTCTCTCTTTATGTCACTCCTCTAGAGATACAGGGCCAGGATGAAATTATATCCTCAGTGTCGTACTGAAACTCGCCTGATCGGCGTTTTTCAAGTATTCTAAACTTAGCGTGTACCCTCCGAGTCTCCAACTGCTCCCAACCTAGTCCTCTCATCAGCTGCCTAACACTCTTTGTTTGCTCGTAGCAGTTTGAAGCGAAGCCTATGGCATTCTTTTGTATTTTATTTACTTTGCGAATTAAATATTTCGGTTCAAGATCACAAATTCCCGCAGCGTATCCGAGATGTGGCACAACCAGAGAAAAAAAGCATCTCTCTTTCACTTTTTCACAAGAGAACCTTCATCCTATTCGCTTGATATACGCTAGCTTCTTTAATGCAGGGCTGCCATAGTTTCGCATGTGTTTCCCCCACGTTATGCTTATGCAGATATGTAGGTGTACAAAATTGGCAGATGTCGCTCAAACCACTCTTTTTATCGACATTGTATCTCTCTATTTTGCCGCTTCTTTCAATCCTAGAGACACAGCACGGAGTAAAAATAATATCTTCTATGTCGTACTAAAACTTACCTGATTTTAATTTTCCAAGTACTCTAAGCCTAGCGCGCAGATACTCATAACCTAGACCTTACATCACCTCTGTTTCATTTTCTGTTCGTTCGTAGCTGAGGGTTGGGTGATTGTTTAACTGGAGGAGGTGATCAGAAACTGAGGTCATTTTCACCACAAAAGGAGGGTAGATTGGTATGGGATGCACTATTTTGGAAATGGAGGAAAGTTAGAGAGAAAACCGCAGACGGCATTAGCCTACTCTCAGCGAAAATCGTCAAGGGGCCTACAGCTTAACGTCCAATACGACGGAAAGGGTACTGCACTTGAAATAATTGTTTTCAATTTAAAATTAAAAAGGAAAATCACCCAAGTAGGGAATGGAATTCCTCTTTAAAAAACTCTGCCACTGCTAAGATTCAAATCCGGACCCTTTTGAATGGGAAGCCATCTAACTTACCAACCCGAAACTCATGATGAAGGTAACGAAATAATCACGAGGTATATTCACAATTGGAATAAGTTCATGCAGCCTCAGCCTCACGCAAGTACTCCCTATCGAGATTTTCTCACTCGGGAATGGTTAATCGAGTTGTCAACCAAAACTGAGAGTGTGTCACGCAGTCCCAAACGCATCAGTCCTCAACGGGTGAGGGCAACAACGGGAATGATTGACGGTTATATCTTGCACCTAAAACTGAGGAATGTTGACGGCTCCCACCGATAGAAGGGGGAATGTTGGGCCATGGAGTAGAGGAGAGAAGGGGGTAACCATTACGATCGACAGATAGGGGGACAGACCTTGACAGATAGATCTGAAGAGGAAAATTATACCGGTCAGAAAAACTTTACAGGGTGGAGGAAAACGTCACAGACACCCTCGACTACAAAAAAATACACTAATGTTTAAGATCATTTTTCAATTTTCATTCGGTACACCTGGTTTCAACGCAAAGACATCATCATCAGATACCGGACAAACTCCTCTGAAATTGGTGTGTGCCATTCAAGATGAAAATTCGCAAATTTAGGGCCAAATTCATAAACTTCGCCTCCACTAAGATGAAAATTGCCAAAAAGAGAAATACAACAGACTTATTCATGTTTGACCATAAAAGGATAATGTGATGTTTGTTTTTTTTAAATTAATGTTATTGTTATCTTTTTATTTATATAAAGCAATTTTCAACATTTTTTCTTAATTAATGTTTGGTGTAATCTGGTGTGTTCTCTTGTTGCCAAGAAAGTGTTTCTATTTACCCATATATCTGTTTATTTACTGTTTGCTAAATTGGATGGTCAACATGTTAGTGTAATTAAAATTCACAGGTGTGTTGATATTTGTAAAATTAGTGTACCCGATATAAAAAAATGTACAGTGTAGTTATCACCAAATTTGTTAACAATTGTTATTTTCCTGTTTATACCTGTTTATGTTGTTAATTTTGTTTTATGGTTTTAATTAGCCCTGCGGATGGCAATACGTTTGCCGAAACGTTGGCAGTGAAGAAAAAAATAATTTTTATTTGACCAAAACTCAATAAGTTAAAAGAAGAGGTTATTTATACGTGGTCAAAATATACATTAATATCAAATCAATGGTCCGCGAGTTCACTTCGTTGAATGAAGACATGATGGTTTCAAAAATAAACTTTGTCATACCATACGTGCCATAATAGATTCTACTGCTCTTTCCCCGATCCCTGTATCGAATACCAAATGGGTGAAGCTACCCTTCTCAAAATTGTCATACAAAATCAACAAACCCATCCCTAATAATAAGTTTAAAGAGTTTTTATATCCCCACGACTCTTGATAAATTGTTGTTTAACTCTAAAGACAGATATTCTAATTGTGATAAAAGTGGAGTGTACATGTTAAATTGTGATACCCCTGGATGTAATTGTTTTTATGTTGGGCAAACTGGTAGGAAAATAAGCATACGTAAATCTGAACATTTCAAATCCTTTTTAAATTGTAATAACAAATCTATGTTTGCTACACATCTAAATGAAAATGACCACAACTCTGATTTTATCCCGAAACTTTTACATGTTTGTAACAAGGGGAAGAAACATGATTTTATAGAGAATTTTGAAATTTTAGCGTATTTTAATGTATATAAGATTGATGTATTAAATGACCTAGTACCTTCCAATCCCTCCCCCTTCTACTCAGTACCCGTCCCCCCACCACAACCCCCATAGTCAAATAAGCTGTCATTGATCCCCTCGCCACCAATTGTTTGCCTGCTTACCTTCCTTTCTTGACCTTCCCTTCCCCCCCGTTTTCCATAGCCTTCCAATCACCACTGTCCTTGAAGTTCCCCCCCCCCGTTCAACCGTTGTGAGACCCAACACACACACACATATATATCTACCTCCCTGTCTGTTAACTAATGTTTTAACTCTTGAGAATGACCTGAAAAGGTCGAAACCGGTTGAGTGTTTTTAATAAATTTGTGTGGAATATTCCAAAGTTTATTTTTGAAAACATTATACATTAATAATTGAATATTAATGTAGAGGTCAATAGAAGCCAAGGAAGACCTAAAACAGGAGGGATGAGAACGCCAATGGAGAGGAGAGGAGACTCGTAAAAAATATGACCCCTTATGAAAATGGAAAGAGCTGAGAAAGAAAAACTAGTTTCGATATGTTTATGCTGCCATTTTTTTTAATATATATAAATTAAGCCTGCGTAGGTTTGTGCACGCAAAACTTGAAAAGTAGGTGGTCAATTAAGTTGAAATTTTGGCACAACGTTTCATTCAAATACACGAAGGATTCTGAGTTATAAAGTTACAAATTTTGAGGTTGTTTTTACCCCAATATTGTTGACATTTACTCCCATTAGAAAAGCATTGAATTCGGTGAGGGTGTTTCTTTATTTGCTTTTTTTAATCACTTGCACTCAAGATATTGGATGGAAAATTTGATTATAGAACGCATAAAAGAATGCTGTATTTAATTCAATTTTCTTATACGCTTCGTTTTTGTCCAAGAATTGCGTTTTTATGTCTGAATTCGTCAATTTTTCTTCCGTTTCAACAATAGAAATTTCCTTGGCCACCAGGTGTGAATGTCCACTTAATAGCGATTTCATGAATGGCTATTCACAGCTGCTGTATTAGGTTCAGTGGCTAATTTGATAGTTGTAGTCAAACGACTTCAGTTCCCCGTTCGCCTTGCCCTCTCAAACAAGGTAAATCGCTTCAAGTGTGTGGATTAAATTGGAAAATCCTTGATTTTCATATGATCAATTATATGTTGCATGCACACGAGTGGGACAGCCAAAAAAGTTATTTGTTTAGCAGAGGGCGGTAAGACCAAATATATTTTGTACATCCCAAAGTAATTGAATATTTTTTTTGATTTAATACAAAAAAATCATTGTATTTCATTTATATTTTACATGTGAAAGTGTCTGATTTGTATATGTGTACCTACTTAGAAAGAAAAAGGCATTGCAACGCATGACGGGCACAGCTATTATCTAATAATAATTGACAACAAAAATCTAGTTTATAGAGGATTATTTTACTTCACCTTTTTTCTAAGCACCTCAAGATACGGGAAAGTAATTGTAGTGTCTCAAATAGATTTGTTATAAAATCTATAACAAACGTAAAATTTTGAAATTTTTACTAAAATCGAAAATTTATCACACATATTAATTTATATATAACAAATTTTAAGTCATTTTTCAGTACTTGTGAAATCATTTACGTGATATAGTACTGTAGTCATACCGCCCTTACATACTAACAAAAAATATTGAAAATTAAGGTTTTTAACGATTTTAATCGAACTTTAACGGCAATGCGCGACCGGAAGATATATATTTTTAAATATTTTATTATTATTTTTTGTTGTCTATACCAATGGCAACTTTTGCGCACTATAGCATTCCGAAATAAAACAATTTATTTGTTTCGCACCACCCTAGTGTATAGTGCAGCAGCCTAAGCATCGAGGTGAGAAAATGAGAGGGGAATCAGATTAGTGAGTTGGCAAGAGGAGTAGCTTCCCATCGCGAGAACCCAGGTTCTAATTACGGCAGAGATTTTTCAGAGGAATACCGATCCCGTATGAGGAGGGCACTTCAAGTACATTACTCCATCCTTCGGATGGGACGTTGAACTGATTTCCAAATGGCGTATTTCGTTAAGAATTGGCTGATGCCGACACCGGGTTTCTCTTCACCCTTCCTACAATCCCCAATATAAACTTTCCCTCACCAACACATGCGCTTATTTGTGCAACTGAACTGAATTAGTCGTCAGTAGCCTCCTCTAAATGACTAACCAAGGGAAGATGAGGATCAGTAAGAGACGTGTAGTCAAAGGCTCGTAAAAGACGTAAGGGCGCGGAGGAGAATACCTAGAGGAAGGGCAATGGACACAGAGGAAGACAAATGGAGAGTTCTGAGAGAGAGCTATAGAGCTAGCTTTCCATCTAGTTTCCGTGGAGGAAACTAGATGGAAATAATGCACTTGGAGGAAGGAAGTAATAATAAGACGAAATGGAATGCTGAGGGTAATGACAGAAGGAAGGGTGCAGGGTAAGCGGGGAGGGTGGAGAAAGGTAATGGACTTTTTGGATGAGATGAGGAGAGGTAGAAAGTAAGAAGGTTTGAAGAAGCTGTGTATGAGGGAGAAGGTGTCTGTGGCCACACAAGATCAGATGGTCATTCATCGCTATCCACCAAAATTTACCTTAATCAGTGAACTAATTTTAACAGAAATAGAGATAATTTCTTTGACTGCTTCGACAAAATAGATCATTTGAAACCACTGTCAATACATTAACTCGAATTTACCACATTGCATCAAAAGAAAGATTTATATTTTACATTACGTTGAAAATACAAATGAGCATATGATCATATTGACGTTTCGTGAAGGCATAATTAAATAAATGTCTAAAGTATCTTGAAAATTAAATTACTACACTGAGATAATATGAATTACATCAAAGTTCTCTGCTAAATGCCCAGCGATTTTACAACTTTCGCGGGTGGACGATTTTGATAGGAACGTAATAATAATAATAATTTCTGGCGAATCCACCGTAAAATAACGTGTCTTTTAATTAATGTACTGGATACTTGTAGAGAAACATGTCCTTCGATGTAAAAAGCAAATTTCTACCTTTGCACACTATTTTTGTGGCATATTGAATTTGAAATAGCATGGAGCTAAATTTGAGATCAGGTGAAATCTGGATGGAAATATTATTATTTTTCTATCAAATACAACTGGCATTTTCGCAAAAAATGTTCATTACAAGAGAGTATACTAGAAAATTGAATGTCAATAAAGTAAAGGCACCAATATATCTTACTTTTCAAGTAACTACTAGACATAAAACAAAAATGCCTTGGTTCAACAGAAATGCCGCTAAGATAGCTCCTAATGATAAATAAAAAAATAGATAATCAAAAATATGTTCGTCTACTAACCAGCATATTTTTTACCATGGTTTTGGTTGTTCTCATAACTAAGGAATGTCATCAGTGAAATCAGAATTTTTTAAACGACGACAAGGCGAAATTTATAATTTTTTTGGATCTCTAAGTCGCGGTGGAACCTTTCAAAGTAACGCAACCAAAATCTTGATATAATTACATACATAAATGCGTACCCGTTCCGTTCCCTTTCGGGGTAGGCACAGGCAAAAGAGGTCAACTGTAGCTGAGAGGTCTGTAAAAGAGTCTCTGCTTCAATAATTTCCTCCATACTGTCCCATCTAAGCAAACTTCTTTCACTTTAGTTATACTCTTACTAACTTCATGCACATTGCATGCCCTCCTATTTTTAAGACTTCTAAAATTCTCCCTCTTTAGAGTCTCTTCCACCAAACTCACCCACGACTCTCTCGGTCTACAGTTCCCTCGCACCATTCACTCCTCTATGATACATGTACTTCGTAATTCGATTCTCATCCATTTTCTCAGTATGACCCAACCAACTAAGCACGCTCTTTCACACATATCCATTACCGGAGTATCCATGTCACATTCTTTCATGACCGACTCGTTCATAAGGTATCAACATTTTTCGGGTGACGTCCGCGTATGTTGTTTAGGTCCACAACAGTTTCGCCAGCTATCCTGCTGGCGTCCTCAGGTGAAGGATCCTGTTGTGGACCTAAACAACATACGCGGACGTCACCCGAAAAATGTTGATATCATCAGAACAACGCCGCGGAAACCTGAGAACGAACATCACTCGTTCATAACTCTATCCCTTCTGCATTTACCGCAAACTCTTCTCAGATACCATATTCCAAGTACCTTTATCCTACTCTTATGCTCATCCTTGTGGTATAATTAAGGAGCCAGAAAAGCAGTTGCCTATCCGTATTTCCGGGTGAGGTAAAGCGGATTATGGGCTAGAGAAATAGGTCGTTATGACTAAAGATCGGGGTAAAAACATGAAAGAGTAAAGGTACGGCAGCAGCGAGCGACGGAGGGAACGAGAAGACAGAGAATAGCGGGGCGTGCAGAAGGAGAGGACAAAAAGAGAGACGGACTGGAGTGAGGAGGAGGGCAAGGGGGAGGGAGAAAACGGCGATTTAGGGGAGCATGGGACACAGAAACGCGACCGTGAGATGAGGTCTGTATGTATATACGTTGAGAGAGAGAGAACAGTGGGACCCGAGCCTTGATGGGGGGGAGGGAGGGGGAGTCAGGGTAAACGGGAGAGTTGGAAGACGTAGGGTGCCCGCGGAGGAGGGTTGATATGGGGTGGCCGGAGAGGGTGGAGACCCCTTAACCTCCCGAACCCTCAGTCGATTCAGCTTCCTCCTAACTACCACTGCCGCTGCCGCCTCCGCACCCCTCCCCACCCCCCGCCCCACCCCTGCTCCCCCACCCTGGGTCCACGCTCTCTCATCTCCTTAAAACCCTTAACTCACCCTCTTACCACTCCCCCACTTTCATCCAATATACATCCGGTCAGCTATTTACACCAAGTCTATTTCGAATATTGCATGAATTCCACTCTCTAGAAATGACAGAAGCGGCAGAAATAAAACAGATACACACCGCAGATGAAATGGATACAAAAACTCAGATTACGCAAGGCTAAGGTGTGAGTCAAAACTAAATTCTAAAATACTAAATTCTACTTGTGTTCTAGTTTAAAAAGATCTTCTATCGTTAAAATTGAAAAACATTTGCCTACATATTAGAAAACAAAATTTTGATACGAAGTATGCAGATTATTCGGCGACGATGTTTTTAATGAGCAATTTTTCATACCACAGGAGTCGACTGCAGCGCCATTCCTACTGAATTATCGCATTTCGACTTCAATTAATGCAGTAATTTGCTAATATCTCAACAAATAAGATGGCAATATGCCTACAGTTAATTTTTATACAAATGTCTGGGAGTTTTAGATTTTTATATACAGTTTTTCGCAAAAACGGCATTAATATTGGATAGAAAAATAATTTATTTCGACATGTTTTTCCAATTATTTATTCGACCTGGGACTGTTTCATCAAAAATCGAAATAAATTTTTGTCCGGCCGACATACCTTCCATCACAATAATTAAATTCTAAAGCGTAAGTACCACATTTATCCATTTGGTCGGTAACATCTTTGGTACATACTTAACAGAATGCTTCGGATTACCAACGGGAGGTCAAAGGGATAATTTAAACTTTTCATAGGCATAATATTCCCTTATTTTTAAGCCATTTTACAGGATAAAAGTAATTTAAGAGAGGAAGTCATAATTCTATACAATTATATTCTTCTATTCTTAGTGCTATGCGCCAATTTACCTAAGACAGGGAATATAAAAACAGATAAACTGAGGTAAATCATTAAGAATGTTGTGCCTATGAAAAATGTAAATTATCCATTACACTTCCGGTTTATAACAGGACATATTTTGTTTTTCCTTTCCAAAGATGTTCCAACCAATCGGATAATTATGGTGTAACTATTTTAAGCTGTAAAAATTGTGATGGAAGATAAATCGGCCGAGCAGAAAAAAATAAAAACGAAAGCAGATGTTATTAAAAAAATTTAACAATAAAAAGCTGACATTAGAACTAAAATCAGGAAAAGGAACCGAAAGTAAGTACAGTTTTTCCTGAGCGATACTCAGGAAAATCAGGATTTTGGGGACCTAATCGAGACATTTTTCCAAAAAAACTAAACTCAACTGGTAAAAACGGGAGAAATAAAAACCCTACATTAACCGCTCTCTTCTTCCCTCCTGCCAATTCTCATCTCTATGCGAACCTTCCCTCCTATCCTTCATTGAACTCGGCCGCCCCTATCCCCTTTCCAACCCTTCCCCCCCAAGGGTCGGGGATTTCTTTCGCACGCCCAACCCTCCCCATCAGATCTCCCTCTCTCTCTCTCTCTCACACACAAACCTCTCTCCCGGTGCCAAACATTCCCTCTCCACACTTTACGGGAAAAATATTTGCTCTCGCACTCTAATTACTATTCGGCGCCGCCCGAAATTCGACGTTCTTCCCGCCTCCTTCTCGCGCGCCCCCGTGGTTTGCTGAAAACGCACGGGGACTCCGACACACAATGTGCTTGCGGCGTCCGTCAATGGGTCGACCCACGGGCGTATATTATCGGGTGAGTGACACGAAACGCTGTGTGGGCCACAATGAGCATCGTCTATAAACCTGCTGCGGAGAGCGTGATTTTGACTCCGACCCGGTAACAGGCTGGGGGAAAGGTCTCGAACGATCTATCGGGTGGACTTAGAGCGGTTTATACGACCAACAGAAGATCCAAATGAACAAATAATAGCAGTACCTACTTCAGTTTAACGTGCCTCGACGGCTAAGGTCATTTCGCGCTTCAAAATCTGCCTACATACTGCCCTGCGAGCCGCAGCTCGCTGGGGCGAGTGACAGGGGGTGTTAGGACCTGAAATACGAAAAGGGTTGTGAATAGAGAAAAGTGGTAGGAAAAGAGAGAAAATGAAAGCGAGTTGAAGGTTAACGGAGTGCCTTAGTGTTTTAACTACCTCTGCCAATTTTTCCGATATACGATCGTAATTTTCAAGAAAACTACATTCAGGGCTGGAAAATTACGTGAATTAAGCCAAAACCAGTAGTTTGTTGAAATAAAAAAATAGGGATATAACGAAATGCTTATTTATTTTCACATCCCCGAAAACAGCACTAACGGCTTTAAATTTGCGTGTTTTAACATGTATCAATGGATAAACACCAACACCCATGTCCTGAGTGGTAAATATCCACTCTGGGGAGACTCGAACCCGCGACCCTCAGTCTCGCAGGCAAGGACTTTACCCCGTCACCACCGGGGCTGGAAAAACACAGATATTATACTTGCGTCGGCATTGGCCAACTCCGAACAAACTCAAATAAGAGGCCTTTGGTTAAACGCTCCATCCGAAGGAACAAGCACTGGAAGGGCTCTCCAAGAAGTACTCAAGTTTAAATTGGAATTCCCCCGATATATATCCGTTAATGTTGAAAGTGAAAGCCGGCTCCTTTTGATGAGAAGCCTGGCCTCCACGCCAACTCACTCAGTTTATACACACAACATCAAAATGAGAGTATTATTCATTGAGAAAAGACAAAATTTGAACATAAATTTTCATCAAAAGTGGCCAGGGATGTTTTGATGAAGAGTTAAGAACGTAACATAGAAGAAGCTGATGAGTCTTTTAGAATAGGATCAAAAGCATAATTCCACAACATCATCATTAGGTATTCAATCCTAAGACTAGTTGACTGCAGCCTTCCGTTCTATATTTTCGCTCGCTTACGCTTATATTCCTTTGTGGCTTTTCTGTTTCATGTCCCGATTTTAGCCAGTCTATGAACTTGTCCCACGGTCTTCGTCGTGGGGCTACCTCTTCTGCTTTCTCGTATATCCGCTCCTTACAAATTAGTTGGGTCCCAAATTGTGGCCTATACATATGACACTTGTCTACCTGATAGTGCATCGTATAGTTTTCTCCCTACCATTCTTTTGTACACCTCGTTTCTGATTCTATCCCTCCATTTCATCTTCAGTATCCTCCACCAGCCTCAAGTTCTCTACTTCTACTCTCTTCTATTGCAGCTTTCAATGTCTCTGAGTCATGTATTACAACAATCTACACGAACGTTTTAAGGTACTGGTTCTTTTTGGCAATCCTATTTTCTTTGAACACAACAGTTGATTACACCTGTGCAATAAAAATTAGCTAAGGGGAAAAATTTGAGTTTTAAGTATTTTCTCTCAGTCACATCGGGAAGTTCACCAATAGTTTAATTAGAAAAAAGAAATTGTTAAAAAGGTCTTCTATAGAGACAGTAAAGCAAGGAAAAGAGGTTTGATACTTCAGATAATATTCTGATCGATAATAACTCAAGGAGAAGTAAAGAAAAATAAAAACCTAAGAACAAATCCAGCGGATATTTGGCGGAAATGACACTAAACCGATGATGTTCATAGGAAAACGCTGGTGAACGAAAAGAACATATAATCATACCGCAGCAGCCGGAAAAGGTCGTTTAGAGTAGGTACAATAAATCAGTGGAAAACACAAAGTTGTGTTCTTCTTATAATAATGAAAAGAACATTTTTAAGCTCACTGTTCTCCTCTTTGTATAATTTGCACTAGTTTCACTGATGTGCACTACTGATCCAATACCAAGTATTCTCATGGGTTATCCTCAGGGCATGGAGGAGGGGAAGGTGAAAAAGTTCGTTTGAAGGGAGGAATTAAAAAAATAAAATATTCTTCTCCCCATCGCAGTCACGATGACTGGATGAAATCATCAGCAGGTACATTAATATGTAAGTTTTTTTGAGGAGTTTCCGAGAAGCACTTTGCTGCAGGAGCTAATAAAACATCATTCAGTCGTCCCGTTCCCGCTCGCCGCCACCATTTCCCGGACTTTTCCGCTCTCACTCATTTTTCCACCGCGACCAACGTTCCGTTCCTTCTTCTCTCCCTTCTTTCCCTCTTCGCCTCCCCCCCTTAACCGAAAACTCCCCCTCTCCTTTGCATATTTTCGCTGATTTACCTCCCTTCCAACTCGAAACCCTCCTCGTTCCCCCTTTAAGGTCCTTCCCGGTCCTCAATTTCCCGCTGTCGCCTCTCTTTACCCCCTGAAAGCATCATCTCTTCTCGGATCTCTTTTCTACTCCCTCTTCAAACCGAAATCATTCTCTCCTACGTTTCCCTCAGCCTCTTTTATTAGGGGAACTTTTTTTCTCTTTTTTTACTTCCAGTAATTCGGGGACGCCTTCTGTGTTGGGATCTATCTTCTTTCACCTACCACAAACCAACCACCTTTTCCACGACTCTCGTTATCTCTTTCTCCAATATGCCGCGTTACACCCTGAAGCTACCAGGTATAAACAAAAAAAGGTGTGGCCGTCGCGGGACGGCCGAAAGAAGTAGAATAATGAGTAAGGATAGGACTGGAAGTGGGGAGTACACAGTATTATATATAAATACACAAATTATTTTTTTTTAATATTTCTGAAAAAATAAATATGAAAATAATAATTGTAAGTTAATGATAATTGACTGAAAAACACACATACTTAAAATATTAATAAGAAATTACACTATATACCTCTAGTGATAGCACTGTGAATACATTCGAAGCGCTTGCACATATGAAACCACGCAACGACTTAACAGTCGGGCGAGTGCGTTGTTCTGTAGCACCTCTTCTTAATTCGCTATAGGTATAGGTACTACGTATACGTATGCGCACTGAGGCATAGTGCGCACAAGAATACAAAAATAGGCTCTATAATCTCCTCAATCGCTCTCTCCGTCTTCTCAAGTCGTCCGGGAGTCGCGTGTCGCGTCACGATAGGCTTTTGCGAGATTATCTCCATGAATATACATGATTACCTCCATCCATATCCACTAAAAAAATAGAATTTATTTTTAGACCTTGAGAACTAGAATGAAAGGCAGCGGTTAGTTAGTTATTTGGGGGGAGGGGAATTAGGGAAAGAATTCCAATTGGGATAGGAGGAAGGGATAAGAGAAACTCAGCGTCGACATTAACCTACGAATTAACGAAAGGCGCCAAGGGGAGCCATAGTTCAACGCCTCATTCAACGGACGGAGTAATGTACTTGAAGTGTTCTCCACATAAAGTTCAAGTAAAGATAGGGATTCCACTGAAAAATCACAGACAGCATTTACCCCGGGTCCTCGGAATACAAATTCAGTACTATAGATCAGTGGTTTTCAAATATGCTCCACGGAACCCTGGGGTACCACGCAACCTTCCAAAAGGCTCAACGAATAGTTGTCTCTATTACTTCGAATTAGTCTCTGCGTGCACGTTTTACAAGTATATTGAAATCAAAATATTTCACCCAAGAGCTTTTATGAACATTAAATTATTATAAGAGGAAGGGTTTTATAAAATATATCACTCATGCGGGTTCCTTGAATAGAAACAATATTAATACCAATGCTCTGGATGAAAGACTGAAAGATTTACGATGAGACAGTAAATATAACATCGCGTGGAGTCGGATTGATTTTGAGGCTTAGCGATGAAGGATAAGTTTCACTAAAAGATATCATTGGTTATCGAGCCTAATGCAGGATAATTCACAGTGGAACATGCGACTCTGAATATACTTCTGATTAACCTTATAAACGACTCCCCAAATGAAAATTATTTCAATTGATCACTTCAGTATAGTTGATGGAGCAGTCTAGATTGCCAGGTAACTTATTTTATTTTAAAAATATATATAATACCCTGTCGTTCAACTAATTATTCTACATATTGGTCAGCCATTTTAAAATACCTATCAATGGATCATCAGCAAAGCACTGTTATAAAATGAAGTGAAAAAACTCAATAATACAAGAATAGAGAAATTTAATTTTTCCACCATAATTGCAGCTCACATATTTCTACTTATTTTCTCAACTGTCAGGAAGTTTTACTCATTTAGTTAAAATATCAAATACACTTTTTAGGCCCCTAATCTTATGCCCATTGAGCATAATATTTTGTGGAATTTCATTATGAGTCATGGATCTAAGTTACCACCTTTGAGGGAAGTTACATTAAACTTCCGGGTGGCTTTGAACGTTTCAAAATATTACATTTTTCTTAATCACAGGTCAAATGTGGAACTCTATGCATCCTACTGTGCCACTGTACACTCTGTATTCTATAGTGCCAGTGTTTGTCTTCACTACAACATTTCATATGCAATGTAGGGGAGTATCGAAAGCTAACTCTTATAAATTGTCCTCCGATGTGTTAGTCAATATCATTGACATTTATTTTCAGATTTCAGGCATTAGAAGTTCATGAATAATAGTTCAAATATAAGCTCTTATGAGTAAGTTACTTGAGCCTCAGTCATCTGGTTATGGTCACTAAACTTCGAATACATTTTAGAGGGAGAGCAGAGTTAATGCATTGTGATTCCCAGAAAGAGGGGAATGAAAATTCATTCAAATTAATTACACTACAGATAATCAGCTGGCCTTCTCTAAATAATAAAAATAATTCCTCTTCCAATCCATGATTTTAGGACTTTAGAAAGTAATGAGATAAGGTACAAGATTATAAAGAGGAGAACAAAGGGAGCCTTCGGCGATTCGTGGCAGGATGTTCATAAACTGGACCTATGATTTAGGGGGTTGGAAGCTAGGAACTGTCCCAGAACCTATCAATACTGGTATAACGCCAATGCCTAGTACTTCCTCATGTATTTCATATAATCTAGTGCTAAAATTTTCAAGTTTAAGATGCGAAATCTGGAAATTTCGTAAACCTGACGCCAGGTGGAATTTATAACAAACTCAACAGAAAATCACAGTGAGTTTTTTGTTTATAGTATGTATAGGAAATAATACATATTAAGAGTACCAGCTTATGCTTGTTTATACTATATCTGAGTATAATAGTGCCTAGCAAATAAAACTGTTTCCGACTTCAATTTTTGGGATTCATGATGCTCAAGGGAGAACGTACAACAAAGAAAAGAAAAGGTAACTTCCCCGAATTTTCATATTATTACGACCAGGTTTCGTCGAATATTCGACATCATCAGATCTATAAGCGTCGTATATACGATATCATCAGGTGATGATATTGGCTATGCGGCAGAATCAGATTCCACGCAATTCATCGTTGGTTAAAGATACTCAGTAATAATAAACGCGCTGCTGACAACTTATACTAACAATAAAATGGTAAAATCGCATAAAGTAATCCCCGATGGTTCAGCTATCAAAGGTTCAATATCGATATTTTATCTAAATCAATAGTTTTTCTCCGATGGTCTTTTGATGTCAACTATCGAAGGATCCCTATTCGATGCTCATCCCTACCTTCTTACAAACTCTGCCATCTGGAGCCAACCCTTGGTTCCAACAACCACTTCACGCATTCCTCCCCACCTCCATCCAATCCCTTCCCACTCCCCACTCACTCCCACCCTACTTACAAGTGCCGCACCATGCCTCGCGGATCCATCGTCCCGAACCGCACTACCCCGCTCCCTTCTTTAGCTTTTCCCACCACGAAAACTCCACCCTTCCAACTTCAACCCTTTCCCCTTACCTCAGTTCCGCGTCCTACCCCCCTCTACACAGCCAACTCTCCCTTCGAAGGCATGCACTTTGGCAACTTTCCAAATCGCTTATATTACCCCCCTCCACCCCCTTCTAGTCTCTCCAACCAATATCACGCCCCCATCATCTGCGGGGATCGGATTGGTGTTGGTGGCTCCAAGTACTGGCTTCCAAGACCGCGGATCAGGATTATAGAACTAATAATTTATTAAACACACTCAGACAAACCATTTACTTGAGGCATGCAATCAAATTCACATACCCCAATTACGTACATATACATCAATGAATTTTAATAATAATGCAATGATGTACAAACACAAACAATATTGCCCTGTATGTCTTTGCAGTGATCGTTCCTCCCAGGCAGGACTCGAACACTCGACCATGGGGTTGGCAGATGAGGGCCTTATCACGGTGTCACCGATGACGGCTTTGATTAATAGTACCTTCATTTGACGTGCATCGACTGCTTAGGTAATTTCATGCTGCCTCGCTTCGGCAGAACTGGATGATACCACTCGAGACGAATAAGAAGATCACGCTTCCAAATTCTAGCCGAGCTCATCAACGCTAAATTGACTACGGAGGCATAGCGGGAAACTGCCCTTCCATCGTGGAAGGCCGCTGCTCCTCGGGATTGAGCCTTGGTGTTGGCATAAATTATTTATTAGAATCCCGACAACTACTTAGATGCCGTGTAGTGACCATTTCAAACGCGCTACTCCGTCTTTTGGATGAGAAGTTAAACAGAAGACCACTTGACGCGTTTTGCGAAGAGTAAGTAGGTTAACGCCGCTGCCAGATTTCTCTCCGCTCTTACTCTACTCCCCAAATCATTCTTCAAATACAAAAAAATCCTTCTTTCTACGCACCATTAATGACTTAAGGAAAGGTATTGCGACAC
The DNA here is from genome assembly GCA_963573305.1 of Pyrrhosoma nymphula. Taxonomy (NCBI): domain Eukaryota; kingdom Metazoa; phylum Arthropoda; class Insecta; order Odonata; family Coenagrionidae; genus Pyrrhosoma; species Pyrrhosoma nymphula. Next base: position 62,285,212 of record OY754330.1, on the reverse strand, counting down.
ACTTAGAAACTTCGCTGACATACAATTAATACTTCAATTCACTTTCGTCCTTTCCCTATTCCCTACCTTATTCATGGCTGGAGTCCTAACCCCCCTGGAGTAGCCCCCTGCCACACGCCCACATGACGTCTCGAAGGGTAATATTCAGGTGTAAGCATTGGATAATTATGGGTCTTAGTATTAATTTGTCATACACATGAAATCACACTTAATTAATATATTGAATATACTCAACGGAACTGTCGTGTTTCGTTTGTCAAGTATATTAATTGTATGCAGTTATGATGAGATAGTATGTCAAACCAATTATTTAACTTCCACACTTCGATGAAGCCTTCTCACACAGGTGGTTTCGAATTTGGTTTAAATAGCTATCAGGATGATACGACGATTTTTGATGGAAGCCACTCACAAAAATATCATGAGGGAGCTTAGTCGGGGAAGAAAAAAATACGTAAAGATTTTGCCCGAATAGGCCAAAAACAGCTGAGTGAGAAAGATAAAAGCAAAATAAAAATATTAAAAAGTAGATATACGATTGAATCGCAATTTCACATAGGTATTATATTTCCCGACCATTCACACATTATATTACCCAACCTGCGAAGAGTCGGGAAGATAATGTGTTTGATGACAACTCTACGTAGTAGAATAGACATATTTTACGACAGTAGGGCACATGTCTTAACAGAACAACCTCATGACAACAATAATGGAAGAGAAATAAATGGAAAGAATTAAAGAGGTAGACCGAAGGTGGATGAGGGACATTATAATGAATAATTATGAATAATTGTAACCCTCAAATGAAATTAGAAAGAAGTAGGAGGCTGCTGCTAACCAATCTTCAGATTTGTGACTTCTGATACAGATTCAATACCCAGTGGACTATTACGCTAATTATGGTTGTTTTTTAGGGGAGGCGTCTGACTGCTAAGACCATTTACGTGTTCCAAGGATAATGGCTGGATTGTGAGATGGATGGAGAGAATTAGCAATGAAGAAAAGCTATGAAGAGATGATGACTAGAAAAGATGTTCGATAACATCTCTGCGAAGTAGAATGAATGAAAAAATTAATGAGAAGAATCGAGTACGACAAAGGATGGAACACATCACGCTAATGTTGACAGACGTCATAATGAAGGTTCAGATGTTTTAAACTGGGTGGAGAGTGGTGTAGAGAGCCATAGAAAACTATTATTTTGTATTTGGTGTGCTAAGATATTTGGTTTTCAGCTTTCCCCGCGAATCTTCTATTTGACTTTTTTTGGATCTCAGGGGGGCAAGACTACATTTTTCTGCACGTCGAGAAACGCTAATTTTCTCCCGTGCAGCTTAAGTGGACATTGGTGAGTCTAGATTCACATACTTGACAACATGACAGCCGCCGCTGAGCTAAATTCTCAGTTTTACAATTTTTTCGCTCAGTGAGTAATGACATCGTTTAAATTTCCTCATTGTTGAATTGTGCACCTAGTATGACAGAGTGACCATACAAACGCTCGAGAGCCTCAAGTGAAAATTAACGGCATTGCAGCAAAGCGTCGGTGTGCGCCTAATATGCGCTTTTGCCCTCATTTTTATCGACAATTTTAGGATCTGGGAAAGCGGATGAACATAAAGATAAAATAAACGTCCATAGTGGCATTTAACAGTCAAAATCGCCAAAAATGTCGGCTATCGAGAAAAATGAGGCTAAGAGGCTAACTACGATAAATGCCGCTGGGGAGACAATAAACGTTTGTCTACGGGTGAAAAAAGTTCGACTTTTCCCCCAGAATCCCTGAAGACGATGGGCGAGTAACCTTTCGAAACGTTGGAAAAAATGTAGAGCATGATGCGGTAGAAAACACGAAAGATAAACGACCACGATATTTGGATTGATGACTGCTGATGGATCACCGGATCTTAAGTAAATTGTAATGAGCATAAAGGTCTTCTCGGCTGGAAAACTGCGACTAGTTTTCTCATCCATGCTTACAGCAAGGCTCCTGTTAATTATTTTTTTAATCATTAAAATTTATCAGCATTCATTAAAGTTTCATCCCTGGTCATTTACCGCATAGCAAATCTAATCCAACGTTACCCCTTTTTGATTATAATGCAAATTAATTAGCGATGTGCCAATACCACTCTCCGCCTTCCCTGCTGGATGTAGCTTCACCTCTCCCGCGGTGAAGTGGAACGTTCCAGAAGCGGATTGTGAGGCTGGGGGAGTGGGTTGGCACGAATGGGTTGCTCTCGAGAATCGACCCCTGGCGAAAAGAGCCAGTGAATCATTTCGGACCCTCATTGTGAGCTACAGGACGCGCGAAATGAATGCGTAATTCAAGCATTCTGGCTATATAGGTTTTCTGAATCAAGGTAGTAGCGAATTAAGGGAATAAAATGTAGGCATACGGAGAACTGGCTACATAGCGTGTGGACATATGAATGAGCGTGGAATTTCTCCAAAAAAACAAAATTTGTGACCAATCGACCCTTTGGAGAGCTAAGACCCGAATTGATAACGCATTGTGATATTTTAGCTTTGTGACCATTTATTTTATTTTTAGCGGTTAACCGCAACAGTTGGATGTCATAGCGTTTACATGTCATGTATTGTACACAGAATTCGTTTCATTTATTTACACCAGACAGTTCATTTACAGAGCATGTTTTACTTCACATGATACACCTACATCCGTGAACTACCGAAGAAGCCACCTACACGGTGTGTGGCACGGAGTGATTTCACAGTAGGTAAGCAATATGTCAGGAATCTCTCGGGTTAGACACCGGGTACTCAGGTCCATTATGGCTGACGTTTCGAAGCTCGATTAGAAATTCCGATTCGATTACAAACATTCCTGGTTACAAAGTGTCAATTCCAGCGGTAAACAAAGGCCCGATTTTATAATGGCTGGTAAACTTTAACCGATGGATGACATAGCCTTCACTTTAACTTGATTTTAACCGACAGTTTGGGTTTTGAATATTACCTCAGACTCCGAGTTAGCAAACGTGAGCGTCATCAATACGTATTTACTTCGGTTTTCATGCGGAGAAAATATTTTTTATAAAACCGGGTCCACGTCAAGCGGGACACCATTTTGTGTAGGTAGAGGTGTTGGTATTCATAAAAAGACCAATGCATCATAAGAATGAGAAATAATTGAACACAATTAGTTAATATTCTACTCTTCCGAGCGAGAACACCTAACAGTGCTCTATAGAACTGGGCCTTATTGAGGTAAACTCATGTAAGGATTCCAACCGCGTTAGGCTCTTCACTTCACTTTGATACAAAACTTTCCCGTCGTCTTCAAGGTTGTTGGATAGGAAAGACCAAGAGGAATTAATAAAGTAGATTTGCTGGGAAAGCATCAAATTTTCCATCACGGGCCTCAGCATGAGCCTTTTATCGTGAGTTTTTGGGCCTAATTACAGCATATGTACAACTTTAAGAAACTCCTTAATGGAGGGAAAAAAAATAGATGAAAACCGCTGCTGTTCCAAATAATTCTTGTTCAGACGGTTTCAACATGTAAATATTCAGCAGAATAAAAAATTGTTTTCTATGTCCTTTTATGCTTCCATGATTAAGATTTTCATCCGATGACAGAGCACATACATCAACCGTGAGTCATTTAGATCCATTAAGACTAAGCCAAGTAGCACCGGGCTATACCTTCTCGGTAGACATCCATTATCCATTGTGTTCCCCGTATTCTACATTCTTGTCACGTACGTAAGGCTTTAACTCAGCGAACGAAACTCAATCAACCCCATGAAATTTCGAATTTTTTTAGCGAGTAAAGCTTTGAATGCCTTCACTGGAGTAAAAATAATGTGCTACGTGCCAATTTAATGCAATCGATCCGTTTACTTTATCCGAGTCTAGTTGAAGACAGCTCTGAAAATCTACGCACCGTTTGGAAAGAAGGAATTTGGAGCTGTTTGATCGCAGCATCCATCATTCAGAATGGTTATCGGAGACAGGAACGATCGATGGAACAATCTTTGCTTCTCGGAGAGCAAGAAACTGGTCATTTTAGTAAAGATGTTCAATTTCGTTCCGTTCGCACCCAAAGGAGTGGATTATACAGAATATGAACAAATGAACTACTGCTCAAAAAACGGTGGATAATAAAAGCAGACAAAGAAAATGATGAAAATAGAAAATCTATCAGCAGAGTAATGTCAAAGATTCATCAATTAAGATGATTTCTATTACGGAGGAAATGAAATTAACTTTGAGAACTAATGATTTTTATTAGACCTGAAGATTTCATTAAGACAGGGGTCATTCTAATAAAAACCATTAAGTAGACTTTACAAAGTCATTTTCATTCCCTTACTAATAGAATTCGCTTAAATTGATGCATCCCTTCCACAAAATAAAAACCTGGAACTGATCCCCCCGAACTCTATAAACTTACATTAATAATTCTTTTGGGGCAGGCCTAAGGGCAAATCTAAGGAATTCCGTCTGGTTCTCTCACTGAACCAGCATTTATAGGGTCGTTTAATAGGTTACGGACATTAGTTCGGACAGATTTAGCCTGGAGAAAGTTGTCCTTATACCATGCTAAGCTAACATGTGAAGTTTAAATTTGTGGCGAAGCGAAAATCCAACTGTGATCCTAACACCTCTCATCACTTCCCACCTCCCCTACCTCCCCCACTCCTTCCCTACCAATACCTCTCTGCCCTCTCCCACAACACAACGTCATTAGTTTCCCATCCATCTCCCCCCTTTCTTCATTTTCGTATTTAGCCTAGGTTGTCCTCCTCCCGATTCACTACTCCCTTCAGTTCGCTGAAATACGCGTATCCGACGCACACCCTCGTCTTTTCTTGTCTTCGTGCCGTTTTTTGACTACGCTCATTTGAGCTAGATTCTCCCAGAATTTGGTCCCATCTGAGTGATTTCTTGAGTGCTTGTGAGTGTGTTTGTGTTCATCACCCAGACATTCTTAGCGGGGTTCCATTAGCCCTAGCGAAGGATCCCTATTTGGGTTGAGTGTGTGTGCGTCTGTGGTTGTCACTGGCGAGGAAGTAACATTCCCGTAAACCACCACAGGGGTTTTCTGGTCGAGAGGCTGTGGTTGGTCACTGGCGTGGAATTGCTCCTTTTCCCTCAAACCAACACAGCAATTGTGGTGTAACATTGACGAGTGGTGCAAATTTATTACGGCCATTGGAGATTTTATAACTTGTCAACTGTGATCCTATTCAAAGTTTCAACTAGACCAACCAAGTGAAACTTCCTTAAACCGGGTTGAACTTGAAATCTCTGGATAACGCTGTCGGGGTTCAAATAAAAATAAATCTATTATAGTCTAGATTCAACAGGAGTTTATGAAGCTCTTCAATGATTTTTTTCATTCACCCTCATTTTCCCTCTCTGTAGTTAGGATTTTTCAAAATATTATTTAGAGTAGATATGTATTCATTGCTTCACAGTGGCTTATAATTTCGTAAAAATAAATAAAAACTTTCCAGCAACACTTATCTTTGTTTCCCTGTTTTTCCGCTAAATTTCAAAATTTCTCCGGTCTTGTGGCACGTGAAAAACTAATGCGATCGAGCTGAAATTTTGCACTGTTTATTTACTATTACAAAGGAAAAAAATGAAAAGTGGTGCAAAATGAAATTCCAAAAAAAAAATTTCGGTCATATAAGGGACACCCTACTCTTCATTCTCATGGATGAGATATGCCATTAAAGAACATTTTTTAAAGATCACTTAAAAATTGCAATGGGCATCCTTCGTGCAGTGACCTTTCGCAATGCAGAATTGCGTGAAAATTTCTCTAAAAATATATTTAACAATTGTCTAATTCCTGTTCCAATTCCGTTGTCTGGGATCTAGCGAGAATAAATCTATTTACAGAAAAAAACAAAATTTACGAAAAATGACAAGTAAGCTACACTTTCACCATGGAGTCACGTTCTCTCAATGCGAGTCGTTGAGAAACTTGTGTATTCAATTGTTTTTGGAAACGTTGTAAATGAATTATCAAGTAGGTTTTACACCACCTTGTTTTGCCTCTACGAGACCAATGCGTTTAATTTTAGCAGTTTGGTATATTTTACTAAATAAGAGCCTGGAAATTAATCTGGAAAAGTTAATATTAAAACTAATCTTTCAAAAATTTTGAAAGAAAATCTACTCTCGAATCATTTATCTTTCATGAGGACATATACGCATAAGGTAATAACGCACATATACCTATCAACGTTACGTGGGGGACTTCGGTGGCTGCTTTAAAATACTAATTTGGCGAAGTAGTGAGTTTCCAAGCAAGGTTCAATCAATTAATTCATCACTCCGCCTGGAGAGTTAGCGAAAGAGCGAAAGAGGAGAACGTAAATAATGACGATCGCTACGTAAAAAAGAGTTAAGGTCATGGTGCGGAAATTACCACTTAATCTGAACCGAAAATCGATGCGAATCCATTAGGGAAGCTGAGGAAAACAACTGAGTGAATCACGATGTGTTGTGGCGGGGGGGAACTAACACGCACGGTGAGATAATCGTTGTTCAGCCAATCCAGACGGACCCAACCCAATTTTCGGTTCCTCCGGCGACTTGGAACATCTTCCAACAAGCCCCTTCACCCACCACCCCCCGCACACAAGAGATGAAACGCCAGAGAGGACACTCGAAAAAGCGTCGGCCGACATTACGAGGAGCCCAGGCTCATAACCGAGAAAGCGGAGTGAAAATTACGAAGTTAGCGGCACTTGTGCACGCACATTCCGGCCGAGCAACCTTAAACATTTCCCCCGTCTGCCGACAGTATCCAGGGGCAACCGTTGGCCTAAAAGTGGTGGGAAAGTAAGGGCTGGATGAGAGCGAGAGTGAGCGGCGAAGGAAATAAATGACTTACAAGTTCACCTTCCCCTTGGAAAAATCTGGTCCAATCAATCTTCCACAATCAGCTACACCCTATACCATTTCCCTTGCATTTCTCTTTTTTTCTCTCTCACCCCCTCCCTACTACCCTGTTGGCCCCATAAGTTTTTCACAACCCCTTTCCTGAGTGGAGTTTTCTAACAAAGGCTTTTTGAAGTGAATACGTCTTAAAATCGTTCTGACAGCAAAAAAGACAGTCCCAGGCGTGATATAGAGAAAGGATTTCGTATAACATGCATACACCATCACGCCATTCCCTTTCAGGTAAGGGAATGTCAAAGAACTTAATTAGGTTTTTTTACAAATTTTTTTAAAATCAACTATTATTCGAAAACTATGCGAATGTTAATTTAAAAACTTTCTATTTGCAAAAAAACAAATCATCGCACTACATTAGAGCTCATACGGTATTTATACTTCAAGCCCCCGAGCACGAATAAAAACGCCTGCGGTGACGAGCAATACATGCTAAAATGCTTGAAGCCAAAAAGTATTAGAATATAACGTGACTGTGACTTTTAAAAGTTTATTGGGGAGAAAACATCGTGCCTTATTTGAGCTCATTCGATATTACAACTTTAAGTCCCTGTACATGAATAAAAAAGCGTGTGGAGACGAGCAAAACGCACTCATGTTTTAAATCGAAGAGTGCCTACTCGAATATAGTTCGGCTCTGACTTTCTAAATGACGGAAAGGAAAAAAAACATGGCGCTATATTCGGGCTCATATAATATTATAATTTTAAGTCCCCGAACACGAATAATGAACCTCATAATCAGGTTGACGCCGATTACGCTGTGTACGACGGGGTGAGAAAGGGTCGGACGCCGTCGCCAACGAGCATGTCATTGGCGCCCACCTTTAACTAAGCCAGAGTCGCTAAACCCATTCCGACACTCCATCTTCTGTCAAAATCCTCCCCACCGCACCTCAGAACTATTTACACACCACTTACACTCCAACCTTTTTAAACCCGCCCTCCTTCGACATCCAAGGACCCCAAAATATTTCCCAGATCACTACTATTTCCATAGCAACCATTTTCTTTCCCTTTAACCCTGGTTTTGCTCCCCCCTTCGCCTCCTAGCCTCCAATTCTCCACCATCTTTCTTAATTTCTCAGTCTTCTACTTGACCTTGAAAGGGTATCAAGTTGTCTGTTATCCTACCCCATCCGACAACTCTCAAGGTGAAGAAGGGGGTCGGCAAGACGCTTGTTTTTCGAGAGTGGCAGGAGTTGGTTGGGGGATGAAAGGTTCATACATTCGCGCGCCATCATTTATAACGTAACGCGGTCTCAATCAGTGCTGAGTTGGATAGCACTTATATTAGGGATTTTCTCTAATCGAAGAAAAAGAATCATCCCCAATCTTGAGGGGGGAGGTGGCAAGGTCAAAATGGAAGGTCCACATATTTATAACCAAGAGAAACGAAATAGAGTAAGGGGAGGTATGATAAAGCGAGGCAGAATCATTCAATTATATAAACAATAGTACCAGTAAATCTGTCTATTTTACGACAAAATCTGAGTGAGTAGGTGATTGCGATTGTATGTATGTTTCAGGTTTTGTTTTCATTTTCGTATTCCATGAGAGATCCTCGTAAACCCTGTGCGTATGTTCTGTGAAGCTCGGAGTTGAATAGTGGTTCGATGAGTGAGGTCGAGCGGAGGGACACCTATCCATTCGTCAATGGTGGGTTTGCCCACCTGGGACGTCTGATTTTGAAGGACTACTTGACTCCTGTTCATGTATATATGATCGTCTTCCGATATCACCACTCCAGACGCCTTCCCGTAATGTCAAGAGTAACGTGTGATCGGGCAACTTCGCTATTCTCTGTTAAAACATATATTTCTCTGAAATAGCTGACGTCTATATTCATTAAACTCGACGCTAAGAGACTGTATGCTATGTATATATACCTCTACTTGCGATATCACCGCAGCATATGCCCGGTATTGACACAGGAATTGTGTGATCAGGTTATTTCACTATTTTCTAATAAAATACATAAGTTTCTTTAGATGGGTGAGTTCTATCTTCATTTTACAAGACGCTTCGAGAGCACATTAACTCTAACATGCGCTTGAGTGAGAATCGCGAGGGTCACTGCTCTCCGACAAACCCGACTGAGAAGCTCATCGTCAGCATAGAGTAATTCAAGTACCAGAGGTAGCGCTGCTTATACTAGGCCGTAGGCGAAGGCAAAGTCGTTTCCGTTATATTGATTGTCCGTGATTTACCATTAGCGTCATAGGCCTAAACGTATTCATTTACACGTCTGCTGTAAATAAAATGCTGAACTAATTAGAATTAGGCAAGTAGGAGCAATGAAAAGCATATCCCCTGCTCTTGAGTGCCTGGATGCTATATGTAGCGTCTTCCAAATTAAAAAGAATGAGAAATTAGAAGTGACTAGGAAACAAAACTACCATTCATATTTCAGTATTATTTATGTAAACAGCGCAGGCGATCATCTATATAAAAAATTATTTTTCCAAATTATTGCACGCACTGCCGTTTTCAAGGCATTTTACAATTAATTTACAATGGAATCAAGTTTTTACGTACCTCAAGTATTTCACTTTACAGCAGAAAACTCAGGCACTTGTCCTTAGAATATCCGTCCCGTCTCACGATCTCAAATGGCAATCAGATTATTCTAGGGACTCTCAATACAGTGGACATGACTTCACCTGAAGTTCGCCGCGCTACCTCTATCAAACTATGTACGCTTAAGATTTTGAGTGAGTGTATTACAACTTTATTATTTATTTTAGAGTGATTCTGCTTTGCTTTGCTCCCCTTGCTCCATTTCGTTCCTTTTTGGTTCTGTTAACCTTCCATTTTGACCTTGCTCCCTCACCTCCATGTGCACCCTTAAGATTACGGCCTTGGGGGTTCTACTTCTTCCAGTACTGCTACGGAAATAGACACGTTCTTTTTATTATCTATTATTCTTATCTCTCTCTCTCTCCCAGGCAATCAATTGCTACCATAATAGGGTTCCAAGTTAAAAATTATTTAAAAGTTCGAGGCCAAAACGTATCTTAAATTATAAATTGAAGTTTCTCATTTATTGCTATCACAAATAAGTTTTGTTATGAATATGAATAAATAGCAAGCCCTGATTTTGGTAATGAAAATACTTTTAACTTGTGATGGTTTCAAAATTAATCGTCCGCAGTGTGAATGGTGACAACCTGTAAATCAAATGTTTTGTATGATTAGTTGTTGTTCAAGGGGATTTTACATTCTACATGAGCTTAGGTTAAATCACACCGTACAGTAACCCAATAAATACCAGACCCAGGACAGCTGAAATGCACACTGAAACACTTGGTTGGTTTGGTTATTTGGAGAGGTGAGGACAAGTGAGGTCATTTACGCCATTGTGGGTACGTGGGTAGGCTAGCAAAGGAAGAATTCTATTGGATAATATCTGCTACTACGTACCTCGGATCATGAGATGGGAAGCCAGTAATAGGGTCACTGTGTCAACACGTTCCCCTAGGTTCACATTTTGCGTATTAAGTCATCATCCTTAGTTATTAATGGCACATTAAAACAGGCCCCTGGAAATGCCACTTGATCTCATAACGATGTGCCAATCCGGTCGGGAGGAAATTTGTGGTCTTTCTGATAAAATTACCACCTCATTATCATCGGTTGCTGGATCGGTTAGACGACGATTATAAAAGGAATCAGTTGTGATAAAGTATACCATCGCGTATCAAAGGAATTTCTTACTCATAGCTATCAGTCATCACTAATCATATAATTTGAAATGCAAAATCATTCCGGTCACAAACCACATCCCTAAAATCATCATGAACTGTGTTACATTTATTACCGTTTGTAATGTTGTCATTTTTTGTTATGTCTACGTCAGCAATAAAGTAATGCTGTAAATTTTGTTTTCTTATTCGAGTAAAATTTCCCCACACGAATGACAGCCATTTTGTTAACTGCACCAATGCTGCAACTGCTGGGCAGCCGCTAGCAAGCGCAGCTAATCGTTCTGCCAAGGTTACTAATGGATTTGTTGAAGGAACAACTGAATGGCGAAATTTCAGTTTTGTTTGTTGTCCCTACAAATCGCTCCACCGACGGAGCAAATCGTATTTGTTAGTCGAGCAAATGCTGTTGTGATAGCATCCAGTACGTTTTGCACCTGTAACGAATGACGCTTGGCAAATACCGTTTGCTCAAGCAGCAACCAGTTCTGCAGTCACTATATTGACAAACGAATTTTGCTGCAATAGGATACGGTTGGTAACTTTATTAACGTTTTTTTTTCTCCGTGTATTTATGATGAAAGATTCGTCTAGCTTTTCGAGTACCCAAAGTTATTATCTACTAAGTTAAAACCACGGGCAAGGGCCTAGCCATGTTGAAACCCCGGTTCCCGTCAGAACACCGAAGTTAAGCAACGTTGGGCCCGGACAGTGGTTGGATGGGTGACCCTTCTCCATACCTGCACCAGGCGTGGATGGAGAGGAAAATACTCCCTCCAGACCACCGGGAGGCCGGTGGGAGATACCCAGACCGGGAGAGTTAAAGGGAGTACACCCTCCATCCCTGGTACTGGGGTGGGGCAGGGGGAGGCCAATCCTCCATACCTCTACCGTGGTGCTCTTGTCCCCTGTCTGCAAGTGGCAGACTGGCATGGGGTTGGCACAATGGACCAAGAAAGGTCTAAGTCCCCAGGCTCCTGACGAAGGCCCCCCCAATAACAATCTAACAATCTAAGTTAAAACCACTATCCCTAACAATGTTTTAAAATTTTTAATACAGCCATTCACCTAGCAAAAAGCACTATAGTACAGTCAGTCAAATTGTGTTCCCAATAAAATTTATTACATAACAAATGAAAAATTAAACTCGGAAAATACGGAATCAAGAGAATTGCACGGAATGAGGGAACAGTCGCCTCAAATTTACCATACCTCAACGGTTTATAACGTAGGGAAACTGATGATTTTAATTACAAGGTATTCAGTATGCACAGAGAAAAAAAGGTTTTCTGGGACACTTGACAGAAAGTTTTTTCGGTGAAAGTAATGATACGTTTATTCCGCAATGCGTTCGGTAGTGAAGTGAGCTGACATTTGTGAAAACTCAGAAATGCATATTCATTTCCTGATTTACAGTTTCAAACGTTCAATCCGTTCGCTTTTATTTAGGTATTAGTTTTCCAGCTGCTAAAAGTCACCGTGCAGTACGCTGTTACTAACCCCTACTCTCCCCCATTATTCATGAAATGTGATAAAATAAAATAAGGTGTAATTTAAATGAACCAAAAAATACTACGCGCCATATCATATCTGTCTTCATAACTGACTGACTTACGCGATGATTACATTTGCATAATTACGCCCTTGATTATTCATCGCATAGAGCGGTTTTGACGGTGAATATAGACAGGATATTGAAGAATTATACGGGAGATTGAGAGGAGCCGTCTGGGGATTCAGAGTTGGAGGCAAGGGCCTTGCCTCCTGCTGAGATGAGGTCGATGAGAAACGCCAACCTTGGTTTCACAACATCACTGTGGTTTACACTGTCTACTACCATGAGATAGAGTGTTTGAAGTTAGGGGTGAGACACATTAATCCACCACTCTTCAAAAAAAATATTCGAAATGCGATCACACGAAACGCCGGTTTTCCAATCATTGCGATTGCGCAAATTATGTGGTACCAAGTCACCCGCACAGGTACAAATATGTATTCCAAAGAGGGTGAAATTTAGAATTCACGAAGAGAGCAATTGACAAGTAAATTTAAATTAAAGTTTAATACAAATTTCCAATAAAACGAGAGGAATTTAGAATCATTTTTTTATTAAGTAAGTTTATTTCTTCGTTTGGGAAATGGTGACATGAGAGGTTTAACGTGTGATTGAGCCCACTGCTCTTTTGGTTTTGTATAGGCATATTATTCATCAAACTAAATTTTTGGACTAGTGTTTCTTGTTTTTTCTTTAATTTCGGTTCATGCTGAGCGTCTACATTCTGTAATATTTCGTTGAATTTTTAAAAATAAAAGTCAACCAAGTTTTTCGTAATTTTAGGTGAAGATCTTAAGTAATATTGTCTTTGTGGGCAATATTGTGTATTTTTGTCTGATTTCTAAGTTGAATAATATATATTTGCAGCCTTCATGGCTCTCATAGCCTTAATTCCTAAAAAGGGAAATAAAAGAAGTCCAAATTCCTCTGCTCTTATTGAAAATTTGGATTATATTTAGTTTTAAAAGGGTGAAATTTGCCATGATAAAATCATTTGACTTGACCAGGAATTGAACCCGAATCTTCCTAATTCCGTCATTGGCATATGACCGGCATTTGGATGATACGGGATCGAATCCTGGTCAAGTCAAATGATTTTTTCATGGCAAATTGCACCCGTGTATACGTAACGTCGGGTTTAATCGTATAAAACCCCCGCCCTAATTCGCTATATATTAAGATGGCTTGGTCGTGTAACTGGTTAGCATACCTGACTGGCAGTTGTGAGATTGGTGAATACGATACGTAGGGTTTTTATGTCACCCAAGTCCCGGATTTATAATGTCTGGGTAGCGTTAACCGTGAGACGAGGTCTCCGTGAGTCTTTACGTTAACGTGATCTAAACTGAGAGTTAATTTTTTGTAAGACTGTCCATTAGTTAACGTTATTGAAGAGAGAACGTATTAGCATCGGTTTTCATGCAGAGAAAATATTTAACTATAGATTAGAAAAATGGGCCCTTGTATTTCAAGTTCTGGCCTAAAAAAATAAACGACAAAATGTTTTTGGGGTGGAATAGTTATTTTTAACCTCCAAATAGACTTCGTTTCAGTGCTTCAAATCTTAACTTAGAACATCCTCACCTCAGATTTCTAAATTTTTTCGGTATATTTCTACAAAAATATAGGTAATATTTTTTCAGAAAACGTGGTTTTGCTACATTAAAAACATTTTATCTATTTTGAAGCAAAAATGTTTTATTTTTTCTTCTTATTTTTAAGGGAAGGATTCGCTAACGTTTTAAAACTAAAATTAGAGTTCGATAAAAGTCAGGAATAGCCCCACATCTGTTTAAAAGAATACTTTCCCAAGGGCAACCCCGATTCTTTTTCCGGAGTTTGGCAAGCAAGACCATCTCCTTTTCTCAATGTGACTAATTTTCAGCTAGTGATTTTACCATGTCCAAACTCACTAAAGGAAAATTGTCATTCATAAAATACAATGCTTATAGTTAATCCATCATTCAAAACACACTGAAAAATCTTTGATTCTTCCAACATAAAGCAATCAATGCTCGATCGCACATAATATCCCCCATTCCGCCATTGTTTACTTTTCAATTATGAAAATTATGGGTTTATCCGTGATCAAATTCACATTTTCATGGCCGGCTAAATTCTCATCTAACCGGGATTCAACGATTATGGATAACCATGAATAATTATTGATGATATTCAATAAATGATGATGGATGATCGGGGATGCGTGAAGGTAAGTGAAGTGGGTTCGGAACATAGTGATCGCAAGCTTTCAATTCCAATCAATGTTCCGGGGGAGGCGGAGTATCATTCACAACGATTAAGGCCGGCCCTGAACTACGAAGTTCGGGAAACCCGTTGCCTAACAGACGTTTGAGGTTCTCTCGCCGCGCCTATTCGGCGTCAACCCTCCGGCGCCAAAGGCGAACCGGTAGGGTCACAAGAATCCCGTCCTCTCAAAGAACACCGGTACTCAAGAAGGGAGATGAAGTGGTCACCGTGTGAAGAAGGACAGAAAACAAACGAACCCTGAAGGTCGAAGGATTAATCAAAGGACAGAGGGAGCAGGAGATTCGGCCATGGGAGCATGGACAACAAGATTTTAAAGGCCTGCGAGAGTTACTTGCTGGGCAAGTAAAGGCTGGGTGAAAAGGAGTGGTGTGATTAAGTTCTTACCACACCTGAACGAAAAGTTTGCTTTTCTGTCCTATTTTGCGGGAGGAAAGCGGCGATTTTGTCCCTGTATTATTCACGTTACATTGTGTTGGGTTACCATAGCCACGACTTATTTACACTAATGAAAGTCTAACCGCATCGGAATAGATAAATTGAAACGTCAAACAAGTATTATGTATTAACAAAGTTAACTAGATCTAAACATGAGCTCATCGGAAGATTCTAGTGATGGCGATGAAGAATTTGATGGAGAATTCCGAGATTTCGGTTTGGAAGCTCAAAATATTTCTGATAATATTTTACCTGGAAAATCAGATCGTCGCTATAATTGATGTCAGAAATTTTTTAAAAATAATTATAATTTGTAAACTATGGAACAGTTGATAAAAGTTTAATGAAAAAAGATATACCGTATCTGTCAAAAACATAATCATATTCCGTCTCTATCATATGAGAAGTGATAACAGTGTGAATATTGAAACATTACAGATATAAACGAATATTTTTACGAACTCTCCATTCAGATGTAGCAAAAAATCGCATGCGTAGCACGGGAAAGAAATTGGGCATTGCAATCCGCGTTTTGACAACGGTGGCAATATCACGCGGGTTGCGAAGTTCTACTTAATGGTACCATCCCTAGTTACCCAAAACAATATTATATCTACAACTACGAACTACCTTACAGTTTGTCGCAAGGGCGTGAACATCAGGCCGGCACTTATTTTTCAAAACTGAGAGGAGTAATGTTTTCCATCGCTAAAAGTGATCAATTTCGAGTGAGAATTCGTGTTCAAATCCGGTCACTTTTAGCTATCGGGAATCCGTGCCCATGAGGGGCCTAAGTACTTAGAAAATAATTGTGCGCGTTTTCATGCGGGAAAAGCCTTCTTCCTATGTAAAATGCAATAGAACCCATTTACGGCCAAAGGTGCGAAAACGCACCATTTTTTAATTAGTACGTGAAAAAATATCCACCCCGTTTTTTAAGAGTTTTGCCATGGTAAATTATTTATTAGATAATAAAATTATTTTTTAAACCATTTTCTTTTATATTTTAATTGTGGTTATTTAGTTATAATTTTTCAAAATTAATAAATTTCTTGCACATCGAGGGCTACCAACTTAATATTTTTTTAAAAGTACAATAAAAATATTAATGAATCCTAACACTCGTATTATAAATGTACTATGAATGCTTAATTACTCACTTTTTTTTAAATAAGATAATATATTTAGAGATGTACAATTTTGAAATTGGAATTTAATGGTGCGTTTTCGCACCTTTGGCGTTCGGGGGTATGGCAGATTAGGACAGAGGCACCGTGCCGAGGGACAAATCTAGCAAACCTTGGTCGCTTACATTGTACACCACCCTGAAACTATTCGTGGAATCGATTTAAGCACTGTGGGGTTTCAAATACCATTAAATATTTGTTTCTTATCTTATTGGTCTCACAGCTGTCGACTGCTACAATGTGGCTTCATTCAGTCGTTAGATAATTGTTAACTAATGAGCAGCTCGAGTCCTCGCCTCGAGACCAGTCGGCTCTTAACTGTGTGTAATGTATAGTTTCTCACGGTCATTCCGAAGCGGATCACCACTACGTAGACATCAATGGATTTTACCTTTCAATTCTAGAAGAAGGCTTCAAGAAGTTTGTTCCATAGGTGTATACGCATTCGTAAGGTGTGACGGGTGTGACTGGGTGATCCTACAGCTTCAAGATCATCAAAATTTCAGGCAACGTAAGTGTGAAAAAAATTATCTTTTTTATTTTATCAATTTTTCCGAGACTAATACGTATTGACGACTACTTTAGATGGATCATAAAAGAAGGTGTATGTCCACCCAAGAAATCCTGGCCACTTTAGAGGAAACCCTGGATTCTGTGGATGAAGCCACGGATGTTGTCTACATACCACCAGACGTTGACAACTTGACCGATGAAGAGGACATCGATGACAACATTTTAACTGCGGAGCCGATTAACAATGACATCGCGGGAACATTTGAAATGCATCGAGGCGATGGCATAGTGGAGCACCGGTTGAGTGCGCAAGAAGAAGAAGGAAAGCCGTCAGTGCAACTAAAAAAAGGTATCCAATCCTCTGATAAAAGGGACTCATTTCCAAAATGGAAAAAAGATATTGATGCTAAGTTTTCGTGTCATCCAATATCTAAAGAGAAAGAATATGACGATAAAATACAACGTGAATTTGGAGGTATGTCTCCATCAGACATTTTTCACCTGTTTATTGATGATGAGGTTTTGGAGAAAATGGTATATTTTTCAAAAAAGTATGCTACTGATAATAACAGGCATGATTTTAACATCAGTATTGTAGACTTGAAAAAATTTCTCGGGATTTTGATTCTCTCTGGGTATCATGTGCTCCCGCAGCAGGACATGTACTGGTCTAAAGATGAAGATAAATGCATTGAATTAGTTCGTCAAACTATGAGTAGAAAGAGATTTAGGATTATAAAGGAGAATATCCACCTATCCAACTCTTCTCTCGACAAAACCAACAAATTTGCTAAGATGAGACCAATATTTACTCTGTTGAATGCTAAGTTTTTGCAGTTTGGAATTTTTTCTCACAACCTTTCTATTGATGAGCAAATGGTTCCGTATTTTGGACGCCATTCAGCGAAAATGTTTATAAAAAATAAACCGGTTCGATTTGGATTCAAATTATGGTGCCTATGCTCTTCAGATGGTTACCTCTTCCAATTTTTTCCATATGGAGGGGCTAAATCAAACCATGATGGAGTGAAGGTAGGATTAGGAGCTAGCGTTGTTTTGGATTTCTTGAAAATAATTCCTGATATTACACAGCATCGGTTATTTTTTGACAACTTCTTTTCTTCCTGTTCTTTGTTCCAAGCACTGAAAGAAAGGCGATCCTTTGCAACTGGAACCATTCGGGAAAATAGAACTGGAAAGTGCCCGCTAGAAGACTCTAAGACTCTTAGGAAAAAAACCTCGAGTCTCATTTGATTATGCTTTTGACGAGGAATCTGAATTGTCCGTAGTCAAATGGAATGATAGCTCTGTTGTAATTGTGGCCAGCAACACATTGCCAGTTTTCCCTTTAGGAAGTGCGAAAAGATTTAGCCGTATGGAAAGAAAGGAGTTAACATTGCCCCAGCCTCTTTTCATTTGGGATTACAATAAGCACATGGGTGGAGTAGATCTTCACGATAATTCAAACGCGAATTATAGAATCAAAATCATAGGGAAAAAGTGGTGGTGGCCATTGTTTACAAATTTACTGGATAGTGTGTGTACTAATTCATGGGAAATCTATAGGAAGGCTACTGGGCACAAAATGTCTCAAATTGATTTTAGATCATATGTTGCGCTAACGTTAATCAAAGGTGACCGAGTTACTAATGACAATCACGAAGAAATACATGCAGAAGGGCCATCAAATCCGAAAAAAGGCCGACCATCTCGAAATTCTTTACCAGCAGACATTAAAAAAGATAATGTAGGTCATATTATAGAGAAAAATGTGTCATGGAGAAGGTGCAGGCAATGTAACAGCCACACTGTATATGTTTGTGTAAAATGTAATGTGCCCTTACATCCAAAATGTTTTCATAATTTTCATAAATAAAAGGGTTTTATTGTTGTATGAATGGTTATTTTTATGATGCTAAATACTAATTTATGCGTTTTTATGTGGTTATAAATAAAACAATGAAAAAGAAAAAGATTTTGGTTTTTCAGGGTATGCTAACCAAAGTACCCTACCAATTCCGCCAAAGGTGCGAAAACGCACCATTATTTTTTTGGTATAAATACATTTTTTAGGGCCAAAATTTTTCAAAATTTCTTTTCTAGTACATATTACGACGAAATATGATGATAAATTTCAAAATTTCTACCGAATATTAACCTTGGCCGTTAATGGGTTAAGTGTTGTGGACTGGACATTTTCGCTCTTTGCTTTTTTGAGTATGCTCCCGCGCTTTTCGAGCCCAGCCCGTAACCTACGAGTCTTCTGCACCTCCCACCGCAGTCCTTCCAATATCTGTATGGCACGTACTGAGAAGACGTCTACCTCGCCTGAGAAACTAATTAGTCGGCGCCTGTCGGGAAAAGTTTAACTCAATTAATCTAACTGGAGGGGAAGGTAGAGCGGGTAACGGTGCCCTATTTGGTATGGCCTAGGAATGTTTGAGCCTCGTCAGTGACGAAATTAGACGTCACAGCCTCGAAAATGTCAATGTGGGCCTTTCAAAAGTTGAGATTTTACGAGGGTTGTGACGACGCATCTACGGGTTTTCCGAGGTTTGACCATGCCGAGTCCTTACTGAATAAGGCAACTGATCTCTCGTAACAGTTCTTGAAGAAGTGACGGATTTAGTGTATTTCGCGAGTTAAATCTTTCTGCGCAGTGTACCAAATGGTGGCGGCACACACGAGATGTGGCCTAACCACTACCCAAAGCGCTTGCACAGGAATTGCTCGCTTTTATTGCGAATCTACCGATTTCGAGGCGGCAGCGCCATCAACTCGCTTTCTCTTTCACACATGTTTCAGCCTCCTCGGAGCCCGAGTACCTAAACATTGTAAAATATCCTGGCCCCAGTATGTAACCTCACCTGATTTATAATTTTATAAGTAAAGACTTAGGAAATGGTGCATTGGGTGGATTCCGCTGGGGCCCCGCTCAGAAGATAATTCAGTTCAACTAATTGCTTAAAAATATCAAAAAAGTGAATCACACGTTATTTCATACAAAAATATTTCCTGTTCTAGCAAATTACTAGCAAATGCATTGTCTACAAAATAAAGGCGGAACTTTTCGATAACTCTCTTAGTTTCGATGTGATGACGCACCAAACACGTTAAATACGCTCAAGAGCTAGTAAAATGGGTCATATTCCAGTTTTTAACGAAATAATGCCAATAAAAAAACAATAATTACTCAAGAAATATTTTTGCCATAAATAAAAGTAGAAAGTAAGAAGCTTGTAGCTGATTTTCGAGAATCTGAAATAGCTATCTTTAATTCCGAGATATCACGCTTCGAACTCGGATTGTTTACACAATCTTGAAACGGATCCTATAGCATCTCTCTTTCTTTTTTTCGTCCGAGAACCTGCCTAACATTCGCGTGGAAAAGCCTTTTTTCTCAATTGCAGCACCGCAAATGTATCTAATGGGTTTTCCCCACGACAGACCTGAAGTCGTAGTGATTTCCAAGTGTTCGACCTCATTCACTGCATGACCTGAAATACGTGCGACCTAGGTTTTTTCCAGCAACCTTAACCTTGCTTGTAACCTTAGAGTCGGGGCAAGGGCCTAGCCATGTTGAAACACCGGTTCCCATCAGAACACCGAAGTTAAGCAACGTTGGGCCCGGACAGAGGTTGGATGGGTGACCCTCCTCCATACCTGCACCAGGCGTGGATAGAGTGGATACTACTCCCTCCAGACCACCGGGAGGCCGGTGGGAGATACCCAGACCGGGAGAGTTAAAGTGAGTACACCCTCCATCCCTGGTACTGGGGTGGGGCAGGGGGAGGCCAATCCTCCATACCTCTACCGTGGTGCTCTTGTCCCCTGTCTGCAAGTGGCAGACAGGCATGGGGTTGGCACAATGGACCAAGAAAGGTCTAAGTGCCCGGGCTCCTGACGAAGGCCCCCCCAATAACAATCTAACCTTAGAGTCCATTGGAGCCCCCTTCGAAGTCGCACCAATAGTTGTGTCACTTTCTGGCCGCGTACAGACAATTTCACAAAAAGAGCGGCATTCGTTCGCATTTCGAGTGCATCATATTTTCCATACTGGGTCCCGAATCCTTCCTTGCTTGAAACAAGAGTAGCATGGCGAGATAGGGAAAGGGGTCAAAAGGGTTTCTGAGAGGGTAGACGTGTAGGGGTCAGCGGGGGTAACGAAAGAAAGCATCCAGTCACGCACGATGGAACGAGATAACTTGTTTAAGGGAAGTTTGCGTGTTTTTTCTGATCCTCTCTCTACCTCGGACTTTGAGGAAGATCCAACCGTGTCGCGCCGTCAAGGAACCCTGTGCTAATCGTGCGGTATGAAAGTACACGGTGATTTACAGCTCTGTAATTATCCTACCTCTACCCCCTCTCCCCACACCATGATCACAAGGATTGAAAAAGTAGACTTAAAAAAATAAACAGGCGCGTTTTCAACAGTTTTCAACATTTTTTCAACATTCATTCTAAGAAAGGAGACGATAGTACTTTATCACGATTTTTATTTCTTACAACCCTATGTTTGCAGCATTAAAATAACAAATTCTTTTCATCCTAGAATTTTTATACTGATTTGATTTTAATATATAGGTTCTGAGAAATAAAATGGAGTTTTCTGAATTTTATATCCAACATAGATAACCGATTTTTCAAAATTTTGGTCACAAGCCCTTTCCAATAAGAACTTAAACATTTAATTGTCCTTAAGGACACTTTGGAGTTTATTTAACCAGCGCTATGCTTTTGAATAACTTTAAACGCAAAATATTAGCTTCGGTGAGCATGATTTTCACCACGATATTTCTCAGACCACGATACATTAAGAAGCATAACCAAAATTTTGAGAAACCTTATTCGTCCAAATATTGAACCAAATAGTATTCCTATAAAGTCTTTGTGCAATTTTAAATTTTTTAGCATAAAAAATTTCTTGCACAACGCTATTTACCCACGCGTTTTACTTTTACCACTGTAAAAGGCCAACACCGATTTCAAAGAACTGCGGAACTGGCCGCGCAGTAACTTTAACGGAGTCACCCGCTGGTGGTCACAAAATTGTGTGAAATTCACAGTGAAAAAATCACCGTGCATACAATGCCAAAGTACCCGTGTGCGAACGATAAGCGCTACTGGTCTGGGTTCGAATCCCAGTCCATGCCAATGTTTTTTTCGCTGTCAATTTCACACAATTGTGTGACCACCAGCGGGCGACTCCGTTAAAGTTACTGCGCGGCCAGTTCCGCAGTTATTTGAATTTGTCAAAGTAAACACATTTGTGTTTAAAGTTTGGCTTTACCACGTGAACAGTAGCGCTTAGCGTTCGCACACGGGTATTTTGGCATTGTATGCACGGTACCTGTGAAGACATCTCGCTCCTTAAAGGCTCCATAAAATTCACGGTGATAGATGACGCCTGGGTAGCTTAACTGGTAGAGCACTCGGCACAAAATCGGGGGGTCTGGGTTCGAATCCCAGTCCAGGCGAATGATTTTTTCACTGTGAATTTCACACAACGCCTATTTTCTTAAAAAATTAAAAAATACTTTGATTGGTAAACTACACGTAAAACGCGAATTACTTGGAGTGTTCATAAGATGTTTCAAGCTCGGGTTTTTAACACAGAATTTTAAAAAGTAATACCCTACCGCCCCCTCTTTTTTAATTCCAACTACCACAATTTAGTGTGAAGGACACTGCGTTGCCCTTATTCTCGATTACGAGAAAGAAATTTCCACATTAAAAAAGGATGACACAACCAATGGAAAAGGATCATGAGGATAGGCTCGATTGGAAGAACGACTGTAATGATGCACGTAGCCCACGTTGAAATTTTCTGCAAATAGTGCTATATAACGTTTCGCTTGAGATCACATCTGTATTTACGGGTTCATTATCCACTCACATTGTTTTGAAATACAACATACGCTGACAAATAACCCGAAAATGCAGCTATCATCTGATCAACGCCGCGGAAATCTGGGAACAAATGTTTTGTCTACGTTTTGCCTACCGATAAATTGAAACGTCGACAGCTCTATTCCAGAAAATGCTTTATTTAACCCAACACTATGCACAGGTTTAGTATTAATCAGCAGTTTCATAAAATTAGCAGGTTTAAAACTGATTTTGTGTCATGCTTTAAGGACATTTTCAATGCGAGTAATAGGCATAGGAATGAGAACTGTGCGATAAATATTTTTTTTAAATAATTAGTGAACCAAAAAGAGTAAGCGCAACTTAATAGGAAAAAACCAACAGCGTGGCTAAAAGCAGGGCATATAAATAATTTTAAAAGTTATATTCAGCAGAATCAAAACCGAAAATAAAACAACTAATAAGCAAATTAGATACGAGAACTAGGAGGAATGAATCAAAATTTATGAAACATATTTCATTCAGTATGATAAAATACCTCCAAAATGAGAAAGAGAGCTCAATTCACGTTTTTTTTCTCAGACTCACAGTATCCAAAGGGTGGAAGATAATTGCTGCCCTCACTCCCCCAACCCTTGAATCCGTCCATGAGGCAGAAAAAGGGAATAGGTGCGAGCAGAAGACCGAAGAAACAGCGGAAGGGGAAAAGGGCTACTCGGCGCAAATATTCTAATTAAGAGAAAAGAGAAATTTACGACCAAAAGTTCGTTGGGTTGGGAGGCTGTCGGCGGTAGTCGTATCTGCGATAGAGGCCGGACTTCAGGACGAAAGGGAAAGGGATTAAATCGGGAGGTGTACGGGTAGGACTAAGTAGAAAGGGCTACGAATGAGAAAACAGTGAGGGGAAACATTCGTGTGGAGCATGGCACTCAATGGATCAGAAGCATGGACCATTGGAAAAGCAAACCAGAAAAGATTCAAAGATTTTGAAGCCTGGTGTTGAAGACGGAAGCTGCAGATAAAATGGACGAATAAAATTCGTAATGAAGAATTTTTCAGTAGAGTAAAAGAGGGAATGACTAAATGGAACACTATACATAAAAGAAGAACCATGGATTGGACACACCTAGACGCAAACAGGTGACTAAAGAATATAATTGAAGGAAAAATAGAGGGAAAACTCCCAAGAGAAAGGTCAAGGAATAAATACATAAACCAAATAAAGATGAAAACACCTACATAATAAGAACTACCAGGGAGTAAGGGAACTAGAATTAGATAGGGAAAGATGAAGGGCTGCAGTCAACCAATCTTAGGATTGAACGACTAATGATGATGATGAGGGGTAGGATAGAAGCAAACGTCTATGCATGCGCTTTCCACGGCGAGTTCGGTTTGGTTATTTTACAAGCAGGCGACCGAATAATGAGGTAGCTTTCAAAATTACATCTGCCGTCTATTAACCCTTACCCTAATGTCATTTTGACATTGGTGTAAATTCGCCTGGCACGATGATGCTCATTGGCCTTTCGTCTGTTGAATTTAAACCCATGAATATGGCAATGGAAAATTTCTGCGCGAAGATAACTGATGACCACGTTCACGCAAGTTTTATTGTACAAGTTTTATTGTCCACACCACTACCACAAAACCCCCAACGCTCGCCGACTCGCTCGTATCCCTCCAACCCACCTCCAGATTCCCGGACATCAATTCAGCCACGCGAGTCGTGACGATTATGAAGGGGAGGAAATACCGAGTTCTTTTATGTCCTTGGAACCACCTCCGACCTCTTCCAAACCAACAATTCAAAAGAATTAAATGAAATGGTACTTTTTTCACAGTTTATTGGTTAGTTAATAAACTGTGAAAAAAGTACCATTTCATTTAATTCTTTAGAATGGATTTTCACAAAGTGAAGCCTGAAACCATCGAGTTTATCAACAATTCAAACTTTAACAACCGTCCTTCCGTGCTCTTTCCACGGAGTCCACGGAGTTTCGTGTTCATGACGGGAGTCTATATTTCTTCATCATACACATTTGAGCTCCGTATTGGACTCTTCATCGGTCTTATCTTCAGATCCTTGCATAATCTCCTCACCATCATTTCTCTCCCATCAATCAGCACCTCTTTCTCTAACGCTTTTCTCCACTTCTTTAGCATTGTTGCTATTTTCCTCCATGGTTCCATCCGAGAAATTGAATTGTTTCACATTCATTATTGATGACTCCGAATTAGCCTCTTGTAATGAGGTCTCATCACTAGAATCATTGTAATTTTCCTAACATCATTCCCTCTTATTTTCTTGACATCTCCATCAAGTTCCATGTAGGTATTTTTTCTCTTTGTTGAAAAACACTCCCGATTAAGCAATTCTCTTCCCAGTATCCTTACTCAAATGCCCATTTACATCCAAGGTATCATCATGTTACAAAAAGTATTCCACTCCCTCCAGTTTTTGCCCTCCTACTTGTATATATTTCTCCATTTGTCATTAGAATTCTCATAGCATTTGTTTTCTGATGATTAAATCTGCATTACAGCATTACAAAATACATTTCATCTATGAGCAATGTGTTTTTTCAGCGAAATACTTAATTTTTTATCTGCACATTTTTTTCCCCTGGGATCGGGTAGTCGTGGCTTAAGTACTGCATTCCCATTCCGAGGCTCCAAGTTCGAATACCAGAAGTGGCGGAAAATTTTCATCGTATTCCCAATCCTTACTTGGGTGCTATATAGAGGGCATTTCCCATGCACAAGTATTGTACTAAGTCGATCGGATGAGACAAACTGTGGACCCTTCGGCGCCATCCAGGCATAACCTCGTTGGATGCATTCTAAGACATAAGAGTTTGTCAAAAACAATAAAAGAAGAAGAAAGGAATAGGAAGATTAACCAAGGAGTACCGAAAACGGATTTCATCAAGAAACTTGAGACTGGGTTGGTGTGATGGATTGGCTTCCCATCCCTAGGACCCGGGTTCAAATCCCGGCGTTGGTGGAAACTTTTGTTGGAATCCTGATTTCAGGTTAAATCGTGACCCGCTTGGCGCCATTTTTTAGGTTCCGGCAAATTCCGATACCAGGTTTCTCTCCACCATTCCTCCCCTATTCGCACACCCTCCCCTACCCACCTGTCCCATGTCCGGTTGCAGAAAAGACACATGTGTAACCACATGAGTTTTTGAGTCCATAAGTCAACGAATTCGTTTAATATGGGTTACAGAAATATTCTATAAATGTATTAGTTTTATAAATAGTCACATAACTTATTTGGTCTGATGGAATAGGAGTTAAACATTTTTGAGTTCCATAGCAGTTTTAGTGTAGTGCATGTTCGAAAAAAAACTCATCCCCAGCCACACACCCTTGAGGTGGCTTGCAGGATATTATGTACATTTGGTAATAACCAAGATGAACGATAGGCTTAGATAGCACTATATAAACGAGTTATAACGAACGAAAAGTTTATTGACTCATGCTGACAATTAATAATGTGTACAAGTAACTTATGTAAAGTACTTACATATATAACATAAAAATGCATAGCTTTTATCCGGTGGAAGGAGAGTTGACGAAACATTCGAAGCAATGCATATGGATAGATATGTTATGAAAGCAATGGTTCCTGGAGCCCGAATTTAGTAAAGAGATCCAAAACTTAATGGATCTTTATAATATGCTAAATGATTTAGGAGCCAACCACTAATGACACGAATGACTAGAGCAGTCGGTCGCCTCCCCAAAACCAACTAATTCTATTCCTACGCTTAATTGGACTGCCTTACCAACATAATTCATCTTCGAACTCGTCGACTCGCATGCATGCATCCGAATCCATCCGCCCACTCACCCACCCACCTCTAGGTTTCCCGGGCACACATTAATTCGGCCACAATGAGGGGGGGGGTGAAGTAGGGGGAGGAGGAAGTGGAACAATTGAAGAAAGGGGAGCGTGCTGGACGAGGCCCAAGACGCGCTCCCGACAATTGAATTCCGCGTGGCGACGATGCACACGAAGGCCCAAAGGATTCCTGGGACGAGGAAACGAGTCGACATTTCTTCCGCGCCGGAACTGGATTCCACGCGAGGGGGTGAATATAATGTTGCGCTGAAAATTTAATTTTCAATCTGCAGAGCGGGGAGGGACGGCAGAGGCGGTGGTGCAGGAATTTTTTTTGTTTCCGTGCGGCCAATTTGAAATCGTTTGGACGGAGAGAATGGTATTTTCTTTCTTTCATTTTTATCCATCCGCCCGTCCGCTTCGTGGAATTCTCTCCTTGCGATCTCAAAAGCAAATGTCCCGGACGGTTTCCGCCCGGGAAAAAAAACCTCTCGGAGAATAGAAAATGCAAGGGGAAAAGAAAAGAATGTGCGGTATTTCGTGCCCGACGATCTATGTAATTAACTCACGCGGTGCCTCACAGGAGTGAGAACGAGATGACAATCAGGAAAAGCAAGCAGAATTTTAATTATTGTAAACGACAAAGGTAATGAGATCATCCCAAAGGAGGAAGAATAGAATAAATATTGAGATGGGAGGGTACATAAACTAGAGCATTTGAAACAGTTGACGCAGTCTACGGGGAGTGTCCTGTACGATATTTGTTTCAGTGGAAACTCAAATGTCACAGGGATCAAAACGTCTTAGAGTTTATCTAACACGACAGCTTACTCTAAATATTGTATCGAGTGATAGAGGGATCGCACAATTTTTCGTTCGCATTTATCCAATAATGTCACGCGTGATTTTACTTTCTGCATAAATAAGTATCTCGTAGTAGGGAATTAGAAGTAATAAAAGTAATAATGAATAGTAATATTTCCCCCTGAGTACTGCGTGTTGGCATGCTTTACAAAGCAGCATTCTCTTGGCATGAGTTGGCCGCGTATTGTTCTGCTGACTGCTTTTGCCAAGGCAATTGAGGTTTGATTTTGAACTGGGACGAGTGTTGCATGCCTGGAGTGGAATCACCCCGAACCACACACTCTGGTGGTGGTTTGCACGGTGTCACGCAGACATAGATATAGGTATCTGAAAGTCCGATTTTCAAAATGGCTACATGATTCTTTATGCTACTAAATATATGATAATATAAATGTAAAATACGCAAGATCTCAAAAATCCCTGTCAACGATAGGAATGAACATAGCTTCCAAAGGAGAATTTTTACTTAAAGTGAGGGTAAGCGGCTAACTTCAATCTTTAGTGGTTAAACCCGTTATTATTTTTATTTATGTAAATATATAGCATATAATTAGTACATTTTTATTATTATGGAAAATATCACTTTTCATAAATATTTGAGGGAAAATTTACCATAGTTTCAGCATAAAACTTTACTTTAATCTACCCAAATAGCAGTGGTATATAAATAAAACAAAAAAATATTAACAAATAATACAAAATACATCAAAAATATCAACGATAAATAAGGAATGCGCCACCGGTGTAAATGCATCGAACTAATGAAAACATATTAATTTAGTTAGCAGCTAATGAGAATCGCATTTTTCGAGTTCATCCATTCCACGTATGCTCCTAGTAACTCCGCGTTTGAGAGGCTATGTTTTCAGTACACGCATTCAGCAGCAATATTTTTGCGGTTTGGTCAGAAGAATTTATAAAAATTATGCATATCAAATAAGAACTGTGCTTCAAGTGAAGTTGGTCGTCAACTAAACGCCATTTAGAATATCACTCCGATTTTCTCACGGGGCTCCTCACATTGTGGAAGAGCAAAGTAAGAGATATTGGGAGAGAAATAGTGTGCTATGTATTGCCGCAGAAAAGCTCTCTCTGAGAAACTAAGTCCGGAGCACATGGGCTCAAGGAAGTAGAGCGGAGGGTTGTATATGCAAAGGAGGCATGAACTAAAAGAAGGGAATTAGGTATTAAAAAGAGATTAGTTGAAACTACAGATGAGTTGAACAGCTCACAAAATTGGCCATTGCGCCGGGAAAATGAAGGTAAACTGTATGAACATCTTCTGTGTTCCGACCAAAACATAAAAATCACAATAATTACAGTCACATTTCAAAGCGTTCATAATGAAAAGGTAACTAATGTGTTTAAAGAAGATATAATACGATTATGAACAAAGAAACAGCACGTAAAAACATTCGTGTGGAGAGTGTCACTCCATGGATCGGTAACGTGAACCATTGGAAAATCAGACCAGAAAAGATTAGAAGTATTCGAAACCTGGAGCTGGAGAAGGATGCTGAAGATCGAATGGACGGATAAAATAAGAATGAACAAGTATACAGAGGAGTAGAAGAGACAATATGGAGGACTATACAGAAAAGATGAACCAAATGGATTTGGCACACCCTAAGGCACAATGGGTTTGTGAAGAATACAATTGAAGGAAAAATAGAGGGAAAAGTCCCAAGAGGAAAGCCAAGGGATACATACATAGACCAAATAAAGAAAAAAGTACATAAGAAGAACTGCCAGAGAGCAAGGGAACTAGCATTGGATAGGGGAGGATGGTGGGCTGCAGTAAACCAATCTTAGGAATGAATGACCCATGCTGCAAAATTATAGTTTTGGGGTCTCTTAATCAGCAACTCAATTAATCATTGCCGAAGTGTCGTTAACTATAATTAACCTCATCAGTAGAAATGCAGCATTTTAAGGATAAAGTGTTACTAAATTTTATATTCATTCATTTGATTGTTAAACCTAGAAAAACTGAATGTTAGAACCTTCGACGTGTTTCGAATATACGTGAAACACTGATCTTTAATTGAAAATATTTTCTATTTCTAAAGATGCAAACAATTTAACATAGAAACTGCATTTACTATCAAAGGGAGGGATGTATGTAAGGGACTGTATGTAGAGGGATGAAAATATGGCGATGAGCGGAGAGGAAAACAAAATGAGGAAATGCCAGATATGGTGGGCGGAGTAAAGGTAGGCGACAGAAGGATGTTGAAGGAGGGGGGAAAGGTTGATTGCGGACGTATTGAGGAGTGGAAATGCTGGAGAGAGATAGATGAGAAAATAATGATCGGCAAGTACGGAAGAGGAGATAAGGAATAGTATGAAGGGAAGAAAAGATACGACGTATTTTAGAAGAGTGAACAATCAAAAATTAGATAATCAAAAGAAGAAATATTTGAGTAGACTCACAGGGATCGGGAATAAAATTGGCAGGACTCTCCAAAGATCAACCATTTATTAATTGGAATGCCTATGGTGATGACCGCTTAATTGTGTGAGTGCAAGCTGAAACACGAAAACTATAGAAAAACGAAAAACCGCGAAAACACATGAGGTCTTTCTCATTTTTAAATTTAGAGCAAGCAGGGGTGGAAAATCAAACTCTACGAACAACTATTCAGACATTGAAGTATTTAATACTGGTTTAAGAGTCACATCGTGTATAAATACGATCTTAAGAGTATAATAACGATTTCTATCATATAACTACGGAACACTATGTATTGAATATGTATATCGCTAACATTCATGGGGTTACAATTCATGAAATAGGACTCATGAATCCTCCAGACGCTATAAATAAGTCATCTTTTAGCGGAATACACAGGCTACACAGTGATTCAAAACATCCCTTCGTAGTCTTGGAAAATTATAGCTCTAAGGCAAGTACTTAATCCACGTGTTTACTCACAGGGATTCCTGAATCTCGAATTACATCAGACTGCACTGTTTACCGTCAACTCAAGAAAAATACCCGGGGATTCCAAGGCATTATTACAATTAAAACATATTCTTCTCCATCTACCGTACAATGCTTCCAGGAATATTAAAGAATATCTCTTTTGTCTTCTCGCGCACTCGTAGGTCTTGGAGCAACAGTTTCCTTTCAGTCAAGGAAAGTTCTGTGACTCCGGAAGAGGTATTCACGTTCGGCAACGCCAGGAGGCATAGAGGGAGAGAGAAGCACGGGAGGAATCATAACTTCTAAAGGGGACAACTAAGAAGGAGACAAATGAATTTCTACGTATAGGACATTTCGCATTAAGTTGATTGTATGGGCTCTTTAGGGAGATTCGTTTCCCGCGAAAATCTTAATAACAGTGGGATTACGATAATGTTTTCCTGACGTGATGGAAACAGAATTTGGCGTTCGCGAAGTTTATTTATTGATATCAGTACTCATGATTAGCACATCTTAGTACTTTTATGCAATATTTTATTATTGCACGACGCGTTTCGCCACTTTACGGCATCGTCAGTACAGGTACACAATATATAAAATACATGCTATACATGCTAAGCTCTGTTAATCAAGAGTACTGATATTAGTAACTTCTACAAAGTGAAGCCTGCAACAGTCAAGTTCGTTTATTTATGTTTAATGTAGCCAATTGCGATGGCCGGACGTAGACGTCACCATCGACGACCGATTAGCGAACCTTTTCAAAGTCTAACTTTTCCAGCACGCCACGTCAACGTCAGCCAATCAGAGGATAGGTTTCGTTCAATTTTCACAAAGTTTCATTTTCAGATTGTCCATCACAATTTTTTTATTTTATAAAGAAACAAATTTAACCCTCATGATGCAGCATTACGCGGTATTTTTTGGATTTTTTAATATTTTTATTTTAAAAATATAAAAACAAACAGCTATTCCGAAACGGTTTAAAGCTCCTTTTACAAAAAAGGTCACTTAATGGGTGCTGATGGTGCCCCGTCAATAGTAATACGGGCAGATGACGGAAAACTGAACGCCACCGTCCGTTTCCGTCACGTCACGGAACGTTGGTAGTAAAACCCGTCCTAAGGCCGGAGATGGGACGCTGCCAATAGCAGCAGGAAAATTAAGGTAATGCTATGCTGTATACTAACTGCATATCTGGGAGCCCACCAAATATTATTCCCTAAAGTAACTTACTTAAATTTAGCCAGGAATAGGAATTAATTACCTATGTGGCTTAAAGGTGAGTACACGGGGCGTAAGTTAGGCAATAGTGTTCTACACAAGACCCAGATATTCAAACTAATGTGGAACGTTGGCTATTTTGCGTGATCTTTGGGCTGGCTCCGAAAGAACACAACCCTGAGTTTGAGAACTATTACTGAGAGAACGCTGGGGACAAATTTTATGAAACTAGCATTAGATTTATATTGCTTTCGTCCAACTTTAACTATTGCTACTAACAATTATGATTGATGCCTATACTGACAATCAGCATAAAAAAAACAAACGCGTTTTTAAATTCTCGATCGCATTCCAGCGCCCATCAACGATGCTCTCGATCTGTTTTGAAATGCGCAGGGTCTAAAACGAATGGAAATCAAGTGCGCTTATATTTTTTGAAGGAAAAGCTCACTAGAACGAATGGAAAGCGTTCATTGTTTCTCCACCATTGACGGATGACAAGGCTGCACTCTATATACCAGTGGTCCCCAAAAGGTTTCGACTCACCACCCACTAGGTTTCACAAATATATAACCAACGCTCTCCAAACCTAAGCTTTAAAATTATAACCAGAATCATATACTTTATGAAAAAATCCGTTTGGTGTTAAAAATAAAATTATAAACAATTACGATATAACTCCCAGGTATATTTAAAATCCAATATATGGAAAGTTTTTTAATGTAGAAACATGTATGAACATGAATCTATGAGAAAAATTAGGTCTCTAATAAAAATATGTGGGAACTCACGAGCAATGATAAACATTACATAAAAATAAATTTATAGAACAAATTATCTTAAGGTATAAATTTAAGAAGCTTGCATTAAACATGCTTATTCAAAGTAAAATATATTCTATCATTTGCCATCATTTCTCAATTGATGATAAATTGCCATTATCCTTATTATTTGCCACTTATGGAAATATAGCCACCAATAAATGTTTTATTTGAATTAGTTTAACCAACTGAGTGGTAATTGATAACAACCTCTCAAGGTCTTGAAGTCATTTGAGAAAAGTTTTACAACTACATTTATTTACACATGCTTATCAAATAAGGTTTTAATGCGAATGATGACTGATTGGAAGAAGCTTGAAAGAAAGGTTGCCAAATACCCCGCCTGTGGTCACCGTTCAGTCAGGGCCTTGCCTCCAACGTCCTTCTGTCGTCCCATATGTTTCGTTTCGCCCGCCCAGAGGGTGGTAGCGCCCACTTAGGGAACCATTGCTCTAAACCAATGAATCCGATCCCCAAAATTTTTAAATCTAGAATAATTTAAAAAAAGGATATTCCACTGCATCTCCCCGCTCTATCGTTTGAAAGCCACCAGTTTTTGCCATACTTTACGTCACAACTATCGTCTTGATCTTGTACTCCAGGTCACTACATTGAACAGATACAGTGTGATATGTTACTGTCTTCTATCGGTGCAGAGAGTATAAGACCCTGAGTTTTAGACTGATCTACGTAAGGCCTTAGCCAATTTGATGAAACAAACGTTACCCCTTAGCTATCTTGTTTTAGTTGAACTTTAATAACTACTGCTTAGGTTTCTTTTAAGTATGTGTTAAAAAGAGCTCATTTTTGACCCCAGAGCAACATAACTCAAGTTTTGGGGATAACTACGCAAATACCGTGAGGTAGATTTCTGCTATATTTTAACACAAAAATGATCCAAACTTTTTTACTGCTTTCTTTTTAGTTCAGACGCCTTGCTTTAATTATTTAAATTTCATTTTTTGTGGGCCAGCTTGATCTCCGTTCTCACTGTATAGAGATAGAGAGCAGAGTAGCACCGTTGGCCTTGTCGTGAGTTATTGGCTGCGATTCAAGTATTCTCAAATTGATAAAAGTGTAGTTGCAAGTAAAATGCCATTGTCTGTTTCATAAAAATCGGCCCATGCGTTCTCTGGATCAACAAAGGTATCAAAAATGCTTCATATTAAGTTTTATTCAAGACTGTTCTATGCTCCTATGACACCTCCAAGAGGCGATGGTGTCATGCAGTAAGACTTTTGAAATAGGGGTTTTCTTAGGACAGAGAGCAAAAAATATTTTTAATGGAATTTTCTTTTGGGAGGAAAGAATGTTGAACCTAAATCCATATTAAAAAATAAACAATGAAGACGAAGTACAAATATAACAGCAATGATGTACGAGAATGTCTTATCAAAGGAGCCTTTGTTACGAGTGAGCCTAAAAATTCATATCGTAAATCCAACTAACAATAAGATAAGCGACGTGTTTGGTGCTTGTTGGCATTTTTGGCGAGTTGAAAAGTCATAACTCAAAGTACTACTACTATGATTAAAGTAAAGCGTATATAGTACGGGGCCCCAAACTCAGGATCGCATACTTTCTGTGACGACAGTAAATAATGGGGATTGTGGATTGGTCACAGTAGGCACATGAAGTGGAACTGCTGCGAGCTAATATTCGTTTAATGGATAGAAGCTGCAGAGGATTGCCGCCGTGGCTTTCGGAATGCAAGACATAGAACGGAGGCAAAGCCAAGGACGACAAATTCGTAGGAAGGGAATCGATCGTGGGGGATAAAGAGAATAGAAGGAGACTCGCAGTTAAGTGGGACTGCAAGTAGGTATGTAAGATTCGTCGGAATTTCGGTAAGGGCTGAATGAAACACAGAGCGCAAACGATACTGCTGCCATTAATTCATTCCTTAACAACCGAAAACCCTCCACGAAATGCAATTACGCGCGATGACTTCACCTCTTAATGAAATAATCCTCCGTTGCTTCACGCCGTCCTTTTAATTTTTTCTCACATCACATCTGTGCAGTGACTTTGGGATGTGGTTTAAACTAGGAGCAAGATGGAAACATTTTTTGGCCTGTTCAAACGCTTAAGCTTTCGGGACACCCAAGTTCTCAAACTACTGTCGTTAACTTTATGAGACACAGCTGCAAACGCTCCTTGCGTCATCAAAATGCTCATAGCAAACGCACGGAATCAACAATGCTTCATTTGGAGTTTGCTTCAAGACTCTTCCATGGGACGCCTGAGATACTTCCAGAGGCGAGGGTGACTTGCATTAAGACTTTTTATACGGAGTTCTTTTTTAGGAAAAAGAGCAAAAACTAGTTTTTTCATGAATTTTCTTTTTTGAGGAGATGAGATTCCTTGCACATGCTCACGACGAATGATTAAGATGAAGTAAAAACATAGCAGATATGCAATAATAATAAGAGCATTTAAATCAAAGGAATTTAGTAATACTATAATTAAAGCAATGCATGCATAGTACTGTGTACAACGCATTGCACGCGTACAACACATTGCACTCGCTTAGGTAAAATGAAAGTTCTTGAAAAGGTCAATAAATAAATCAACAAATTTGCATTGGGGGTGTTTAGAGGTTTATGCTAAGCTCATGAAAGAACGAGAATAAATAGGCAACAGTTAACAGACATTATCTCATTGCCAAAAGAATGAAATGTAGCCATTCAGTTTTTCCTATGCCGCCATAAAATATATTAAAAACTGAACAACTATCGTTCACATTTCTAAGAAAGTGACACCTTGATGAGTTCCGGATAATATAAAATTTATTTAATCACCATACAGAAATAAGAGTCTGACACAATCACAGATTTAGGAAGAATAATAGATTTATCAACGATTAATTGCTCGGAAAGTAGTTTACCACAGGTATCTGTCCAATATTAAATTCCTATGTAAATTATTCCAAGCGGTATTTTAGTAACATTTATAGTGCATCTTCAATGAAGATGGAAACTTAGGTCATTAACAGGAATTTTAACTGAATGAATTCAAAATATTTTAAGCACGGCTCTGAAAAGTAAAAACCTCTCAGCTGAAATTGCTACCGATTTTATATGGGTGACCATAAATTTCCTGGAGTGACTGCAGCATTTTCTTTTTTAATGCATTCCATTCAGGTAACGTGAAATTTCAACGCAATGAATAATTTAACGGTTAAAATGGCCCAAGAGGCATAAATATCAATTACCCGAGTTATATGTGGCACTAATCATCGATTTTCTCCAATCATAGGGATCTTTTTACACAAAAAATTCTGAACAGTCATTTGTCACATAATTGCTAACTAACGGAATAGATTCTTCAGCAGCTAAAATCGTAAAACCACGTGCACTTCACGATTAGCATATGGCTGCCGATCAAATTCCTGAGGCGATTGCCAGAGGTGCAATGGAAATATATATATATATATATATATATATATATATATATATATATATATATATATATATATATATATATATACGAGTTCGTGGAAAATCACACACGCGATAATATAAATAAACTATGCCACAGGTGGGGCGGAATTAAATATAAACACATAAAAAAGAACACTCACACTATAAGTTGATATTTCGGTTGCTCTAGAACCTTTCTCAAAGATAGATGGATACAAAAACATGGATGGATGGATACAATATGATTTTGTATCCATCTATCTTTGAGAAAGGTTCTAGAGCAACCGAAATATCAACTTATAGTGTGAGTGTTCTATATATATATAATATCTTCTGAGAAAACGCACTCGGCGAATAAAAACACAAATATAAATATACTTTGAACACACAGGCACACGAAAATAAAAGGACACTCACAGAATAATTTACGGGACGTTTCGACGGGCGAGCCGTCTTCGTCGGCGACAAGAGACTAACTCCTGACTTGTGTATATATATATATATATATATAATAATAAAACAGTGCAGTCGACATCTCCTCGTTGAGAAGGAAGCCTTTGGCTTCGAAAGCTCCGGAAATTTTTTTTTCTCGTGTGAGTGTTCTTTTTTAGTGTTTTATTATATATATATATATATATATATATATATATATATATATATATATATATATATATATATATATATGGGTATAAAATGCAATTATACCCATATATATATAATGGAGGGCACTGTAGTAACAATGGTGGTTCAGAGCACTATCCAACTAAATTTTTAATAATAAATAGCAAAAATCAGCCACAAATGAAAAAGTAACTTGGTTTCCTTCCACAGATTTACATTGTAGAGCGGAAGGAAACCAAGTTACTTTTTCATTCGTGAAATTCAACTTCCACATAGTTGAGCTTGAAAGCATGGAACGTAGCAAAAATAGGATTTACAGGAGTTTGAGTGCCGAATATTCATTGGTAAGTTAAGTGAAATGCTTTGATTGCTTTTCTTGTTAAGTAAAGCGCTTGGATTTCAGCACATGTTGTTTGTGCGTTTCATATGCATCTCGGAGGAGAATTACTCAAAACACCGTTCACGGCTGCATTCATAACATTTTCAGACCAGAGGGGCAATCACGGTTCTTCACAACGCGTACAATCGCGTTGACGTTATTTTTGAATAGCGATCATGAGAGCGAAAACGTGTTCGTAATTCTTGTCAGGTGCCAGACCCTTAGTCAGGTGCTTTACGACACTAGCTTTAATTGATGAAGAGCGTTCTTGACGGAATCTCCGAGCATTGTCCTTCTGGAGCAGTTTACGTTTCAAATAACGATAACGACAACGCGAAAGAAGGAACCGTTGTCCCACCCGAGGCCTAAGGAATGTCGTCCAGCGTTTCAATTTGATCATCCGTCACATCGTCGTTTTACCCTCAAATGATGTTATCTCTGGCAGAATTAGTCCACACTGAGAGAAGGTTTATGATTAAAGCACACTGCGAAGCAGAGAACATTATATAGCGCATTTGGTATCCTCACTTACGAGGACTACTATAAGGAAAACGTCCTTAACTCGGGTTTAAATAATCACTCTTTTTGCATGCATGTAAGTGTTTACAAAAACTTCACCCAGTAACTTCGATTTAAAATTTTTCAACTCCATGCGAAGTTGAATAATTGGGTATTTTCCAAAATTTTAAATTTAAGTAAACGGATCTTTATATGTTACTTTAACTCAAACAAGTTTGCGGAGTGAAAATAGTTTTAAAATTGATTCAATATTAATTGAGATATTTAAGATTAAAATAGTCGAAATTTCAAATTTTTTTACGAGGCTGCGAAACGAAATCTGATTGGCTTGACGTAATTTTCGCTTAGCGATAGACAGCTGTGAGGGAGAAAGTGAAGGACTGTAGAAGAGACCGTATATTTAAAGAGTCTTCATTAAAAACAAAGGCTATGGCGTGCAATGGTTTTATTATAACCACATCAGATAATTTACCCAAAGTATATATGTTTATGGTAGACGTTTTTATGAAGAAGGACGAGCGATTTACTGCTTCCGAAATTCGTGGAGCTTAAGTCCAAAAACTGTAAGCATTAAGTTTGCTTGTAAAATCGTCATTACTGTTGTTTATCATTTTAATGCATATAATTATGTATTTGGTGTATGAGCTTTATTAATTGTTTTTCCAATACAATCATAATCATTATAATACTTCTTCTTTATTTCTCAAAGTCAATACCAGTCCATGCAACAGTAAACAAACAGTACCTTAGTAACATATCAACATAACACAGTACTTGCCAAATATTTATGCTGCAAATACTTAACACACTTAAGACGTTAATTTTTGATTGTTTGTATAGGTTTCTATAAGTGGCTTCTCTGCTATAGAAATGTCTAAAAATAGATTCTCATCTCCTAAATATCTATTCAAAGTTTAATTTAAGTTTTGCTTTTTTTAAAAACTCTCTTGAGAGTTATAGAGGTAATGCTATAGGATACGTCTAAGTGCAGAGAGATAGACCACTGTGAACAGTCATTGCAAGAATATGTCCAGAACACAAAGTGCGAAGTATAGCATACATTGTGCAGGTGGATATTGAGGAATCCAAGGAAGGACATTTCAGACATTCAATGTCATGATTGCGTGAATGCATTTCTTGTTCGGTGTTTTCACCGATGTATTTGTACATTGAGGCACAAAACACCTTCTACATATGCCATTTAAAGTCACATAAAAAACAGAAAAACGTCCAAAACTAATTTCACCGCACCAGTTTCCTACGTAAGCATAAGAAAACGCCTGGGTCTAAATGTAAACAGCGAAAATGACGTCACAGGTCATTCGGTTGTTTTCGGAGTGTGCTCGGGAGGATTCGTAACCTTCAACTTTCTTTAGCTTTTTAAACCGAAATTCATACAATTTGATTAGAAAACTTTTAACCAATGCAATAAGTTCAAGTAAGAGAATCAGAATATCGGTAGTTTGAAGTACGTGGAAAATACCCAATCCTTACTTTGACTATGACTAAGAAAAACATTCTTTAACCGCTCAAAATTTAAAAACAAGGCGTTAAATGTTTACGAAAAATTCAACCAGCAACTTTAGATTTTTTAACATGTGGGAGAAATTCGGCAGCAACTTTCTGGAAATACTTAATGCACGCGTTAAAAGCGAAAAAGTGGTAAATATCCACTATATTTTATTACGCAATGAGTATAGAATCTCCATTAAGTCTTGATAATAACTTTATTTGCAGTATACATGATGATATGCATTATAATAGAGTGAAAAATTACAAATATATCTACTGAACCATGGGCTTCTATTTCAAATACATTTAATCGCAGCCGAATACAACTTTTAACAGTATTTGAACCTTCACTTTTTCCAATAATAATAATAAAATTGCTTCCTTTATTTCATAGACAAACTTGGTCCTTCTAAGCTGAATGGCTTATCAGAAGGTTCCATAAATCATACAAAGGAATTGGCATGTGACAACTTAGATTAGGACCAAGTAAAACCTATAATCAAAATGTAAAAATCTATGGATACGGTAGTGAATACTTACGAAGGATCCACCCGGTTACATTGATTACAACTGCACAGTGTCAAGCCTCGAATTAATCAAGAAAACTCACGCTAGACGCTCACGGAGACCCAAATATTTCACCCCGAGCTACGAGAAGGGATTTGGGGGTAGAGCGTGGGGGCGCTAATTCCGACGACAACTCACCTCGACTCTCCTCCGCTAAAACTCGAGACGTCAGATGTGCATATGTCAGGGGAGAGAAATTTGCATCTCTTTGAGACGTTGCGACGCGGTGCAAGAGGTGCTGCTCACCAGACGCCGCGGTGCGAGCTCGCCAGAACTAATATTTTTCGAAGGCGATGAAAAAAAAGAAGAGGAGAGATGGGAAAAGGAAAGACCATAAAAAAGAAGAATATACACTCTTAGTCCCTTATAAACAAAAGGGTCTGGCACGAAGAATGAACCCAAGACTGCTTTGTCGCGTGGACGGAAGCAAGAATCGGAGAGTGTGTAGGAGAAGGAAGGTTAGTGGCGTTGTGGGTGGCGGAACAAGGTGGCGGATGAAGGGAATGGGTGGACCCACACAAGGCATCCCTTCCACTTAGTCACGTTAAAGTATGTAAAAGAGATGCGGAGAGAGGAAGGGGTAAAAGGGGGACGGGATGAGAGGGTAAGGACAAAGGCGGAGAGGTGGGGCTTGAAGAGGCCAAGTGGAAAGGGTTTTCATATGGGGGAAAATAGGGGACGCTATGAGCGACAAAAGGAGCGTCGTGGGGGGCCGGGCACCCATTCTTCAACTCTATTTAACCGAGAGAGAGAGAGAGGTTGGTGACCTCCTGTGGACATCATGGACTACAGTCTGCGCAAAAAATTATTTAGTTCACCTTTGTTTAAAAGAAAGACTCGACACACATTATCATCACGAAAACATTTCCAGCTGTGTTGTTATTACACTATATACACCCCGACCCGTATCAAGGAAGACATTTTTTTCTTTCTTTGGATAACTGATAAGAAAAGAGCCCCTTATGGAGATGACCGATGACACTTTTCTAAAATTAAATAGTTCACTCTTTAAGACTCGACCCAAAGTATCGTCACGAGAACATTTCTATCTGGGAAGTTAGTACACAATACTCCAATCCGAGTCCGCATCAACATTTTTACAGTGGGAAACTGATAAGAAAAATCTAGGTCACGAGATATGTGACGCAATAGTTCAACACGTCTTTTGCATATATCATGAATTTAAAAAACGAAGAGTAGGATCAACCTTGTAGAGAAAAAGTAAACGCAAGATTAAGTACGGCTTTAATAAAGATTTGCTACACCGGGTGATCAAATTTAAATCTTTTAACTATATTTATTTCCATTTTTTAATAATTTTAAGGCCGATACAAATGAGAGAGTTTATTTTTTCATCATGATTGATACAATATATGTTAGAAACCACACAGCTGCAAGGAAATGCAATATTACGATATAACGCTAATGATACAACTACACTAGCAGTATGTATTCGGTAATTAGCAACATAAAATAATGGTGCCATGATAAAACAGCAGCCGTTTATAGGCACTCATCGGCAAAATACTATATTCTATTAATATGAAAGGTGTTGAAACTACAATGACAATCGTGATTCAATACAATGTTCGTGCTTTCATTAGTACAGAAATGAAGGAATATGGCACCATTTATTCATGACTGCTAGTCGCGGTACTCATGAGATAAGCGCTTTGCAAAAATAAAAAAAAGTGCAAGTGTCACGCTAACTTAGGCAGGAGAAACTATAGACTAAAATTGCAAACACATGGAATTCTATTGTATGAATCTGCGGGAAACAGACGCCAATGAACAGCGGCCTGGGACTGGGGCACTTTTTATAGTGCCTTATCACAATCGGAACAGAAGAGAAACTGGCATGGCGATTTGTTCAGTCCAAGAAATTCTGTTTAGCATTTTAACGTTCTTCGGGGGATATTTTGAAATTTATACATGATAATATTACTCAGTTCCAGAATGTTTCCAAGGAAAACGAAAGATAAAGGAATGTAGTCCATTGATTCGATAAGATTTAACCTTGAAACGATACTCATTAACTTATACGCAGCAAATAAATGTATTTACAACCACTATCTTAGCAACGGCATAAAATTTGGCGAGCAAGTATAATATAGCTAATTTAATTAATCATGGAAAGAATAAACTTTATAATATACTCAACACTGCGATCCTTAGCTAGCTAGCTATGCTTGAAAAGTTCCACCTTTAGTTTGAAAAAATGGGTTTGAAAAATTAGGAATATTTTTTACTATGAGCTTTCGAAAATCATTGGAAATTTTCTCTTATGGTAAAATAACCTTTAAATAGTGTGAACATCTATCATCATCGCTAGTACAAAGGTTTTCTATTCACCTGAGATTAACTATTAACGGTGAGGGAAAAAGAAGTTCACATGGATTGCTTTGTCATACTCCGATCACTCTAAGAATTTTTGGCGCGATGCTTCGTCAACAAAATGGTGTCATTATAGAATTGGCGGTAACTTATTTCGGCCACAAAAAGACATAATAGTCCACTTTGGATAAAAGACACTGTCTCCGGCGTTATCCTGTTGAAATCTTTAATAATATTCACAATGAAATAAGTAACTCGGTATGATCCCATACTTTATTTTACTAACTGACCTAGGTTTTGGCCTATTGAAATGAAAAATAAAAATAAATGCCTTGAAAGTGGCATAATATGCCGAAACCTGGGTCGGTTTGTACAATAAAACGTGATATCATAGTGAGTTACATGTTACAACAAGAAGAATATACTCCACGTGAAACTTTGAAGTGAAGAAAGCATAATATCCAGAACCAATACGATTAAGAATATATCGAGTTTATTAACTAAGCATTCAATCTATTGAGAGCAAATCGTTTGGAAGTAGCGTTTCCTTCCGTTCGTACCATTTAACACGAACAATTTGGAACGGCCGGTAACATTCGTGCAATCGATACTGGGAAATTTTCTTTTGAGATTCATACGTCGCCAACCCTTTAAAGAGCTCTTAAATCAGAATGGAATCCGTAAAATATATACACACAACGAACTCCGACGACATTTATAAAGCATACAAAGGAGGAGCACATAATCCCGGTAATCCCACGGAAGTGATCTTCGGCGCGGGTAGTCCCACGGTGTTTGGACGTGGCTATGCGTTGGATGGATTTTTCCGATCGACCCGGAAGAGTTGAAAAAAATGAATGACAAAAAGAAGACGAGACGGGACTTTGGCAGCTGGCTGATGTAAAAGTGAGCCTCACGAGAGAAAATGGAAAAAAGGAATGAAAGGAGTAAAAGAGGAGCTCTTAGCAGGCTCACACGTAGCGGCTTTAAGAACAATACAATTTTTAAAAGACCAGATGAGAGGACTCTGAAGAATTTCATGCCACTCTTTCCATTCCAATATATTGCTAAAAGTAAATTTACTCTCAAGCATCTTCTCTTAAACCAATTCAAACCCAAATTGTACTATTCTTACCTAAAATTTTACCAAAATCCACCCACCAAATTCCTGATCGTCTACTTTTTTATTCTTTGAGCTCCGCGAGAAGAGTATAGGTACATTGTTTCTGGGTTAAAATCAAATAACAAGCCGAATTTCCACTCCTCCTTGCTTTCCTTTTATACTTAACCCATTAACGCCTAGCGTGTTCATATGATCACAGCAAACATTACTTGCTCTACATTGCTCTCCTTTCCGCATTTCTCATATTTTTTAATGCGGTTTTGGTAACAACATCTTGATATATTAATCGTCCTCATGACGAAATATTAAATTAATTCAACTGAATGTATTTGATACACAGCTTTCTCAATGTGGTGGCCTACCCTAAACTGCTCCGCGTAAATGCATGACTTTAGTTTACTACATAGTACAATAGCATTTTTCTTCAAATTCTCATGCACTTCAGTACACGTGCTAAGAATACTAGAATATACTCTACAACTTAATATTGTTGTAAAATATTCATCAATGATAATATTATTTAGAAGAAATGTTACGCGTGATCGTATGATCACGCTAGGCGGATACCGTAGCAATAGGGTTCCACGAGGAAGGCAGCGTTACTAACGCTTTTTTCGCTAAAGGTAATAAGATATTTCTTATTTGGGACATTGTAATAAATCGCTGGTGTTTTGTAGCTATCATGTTATTATTTTTACTTTATGGTTGTGAATGAAAAATTGTATACCGATCATTCATTGGTGTGTCTGCATTGAAGCTAATTTGTGGCACATTTTATCAACTCTCGGCTGAAGCGTCCCAACAATTTATATCCAGGTGCTATTTTACAATGTAGCTAGTAATAAAATGAGGAATGAAATAACTATTATATAATAATATCAGCTAGAAAGCCATGAAATCAGAGTGTGGAATGCTACGATGTAACAAGGGTGATT
Source organism: Pyrrhosoma nymphula (assembly GCA_963573305.1). Lineage (NCBI taxonomy): Eukaryota > Metazoa > Arthropoda > Insecta > Odonata > Coenagrionidae > Pyrrhosoma > Pyrrhosoma nymphula. The sequence continues at coordinate 62,241,641 of OY754330.1, read as the reverse complement.
CACGGTTTTTTTCTCTGCACAACGATTCAACTGAAATTTCATTACTATGTGGGCAACTTCAGGAGGTAGATGCTCTGTTCTTCTACTAAAAAGCTGAGCTATTTCACATCAATTTACTACGGCAAATATAATTGAAATGTTTACAAATTATTCATTCAACGCGTCTGTTTTTATGGGAATGACTCTTCCAGAAGTTTTATCAGCACTGGAAGATGACAACGACGACTTTTTAGGCATCTATATAGAACCTCCGGAGAGGAACGTGTTATCTGACGAAGATTCTGCTGAAGAGGATGGTAGTGTCTTCATAGATAATCAGTCCGGTCGTCAATGTCGAGTGGGTGCTGAAATATTGGCGAGTACTCAACGAGGGGAATGTGAAAGTGATGGACTCGAGACGAGTGACAAACGGGTAAACTCAAAATCAAAGAGGAAGAAGGTGAAACGAGCTTTGACTACTTAGAGAGATGAAGATATTAGTGTAAAAGATTCATTATTTCTGGACGCAAACTATTGTGACATTGGTGAGAATTCGCAGACTGAAATTTTCGAGTTGATATTTGATGATGAATTAATTGACTTCGTAATTTTGCATGCAACAGATTATGCCACATTGCAGAATTTTCGTAATTTGAATATAACATCTGCTGAAATGAAGGTCTTCCTGGGAATTTTGATTCTCTCGTGTTAAAATAATGTTCCCAGTAAACGTGATAACTGGGATTTATCTGGCGACTTACGTAATTAATTTGTTGTAAATGCTATGTGCCGGGATAGATAGCCTGAATATGTTGAATTTATGCAGAAAATGTATAGATTTTTACACTGTGCAAATTATTCCCAGCATAATGCAGAAGACTAAATGTGGAAGCTAAGGCCAATTATAAATCTAGTGAAAACACGATTTCTTTCTTTGTTCCGCCCTGAGGAGCACCTGGCTTTTGATGACTGCAAGGTTGAATATTTTGGACGACACCCTTGTAAACAGTTCCTACGCGGTAAGCCTATTAGATTTGGCTACAAAGTGTGGTCTCTAAATGCCACTACCGGATATTTAGTGAACTTAGAGGTTTATAAAGGTAGGACCCTGCATCGAATTCCGAATATGAGAATATTGTAGGGAAATGCGCTGCTCCCCTTCTGCAAATGCTGGACGAAATACCTCTAGAAAAAAGGAACTAAGCCTATAAACTATATTTTGATAATTTATTTACCGGGATTGGCCATCTAAAAGAGCTTAGGTCGAGGGGTTATGGAGCCACAGGAACTATTAGATAAAACCGTATTCCAAAAGGCTATCCATAATGCCATCTAAAGAAATACGTAAGAAAAAATACGGAGTTTTTTATGAGAAATGCCTTAGTAAGGAGGATGACATCCTTTTGGTGAAGTGGGTAGAAAATGCCACATTCAGCGTGGTTACTACCTGTTTTTGCATTCAGCCCGTAGCTCCTGTGCCGCCATTTTCACGGGCAGGAAAGAGGAGTTTGCATTCCCCGTCCATTAGTGATTTCAACAGTACAACCGTTACATGGGGGGAACGGACAGAATGCACGAAAGTGTCGTACTACAGAATAGGGATAAGAGGTAAAAAATGGTGGTGGTGCATATTCACATGGCTAGTGGACGTGGGATTGCACAATGCGTGGGTCCTCCATAAGAAGTCAGGGAAAAAACTCTCACTAATACAGTTTCGTCGCAGCAGCGTCCAAATGTATCTGACAAAATACAAAAATCCCCCGCTTATTGTTAGTGTAGGGCGAATTTTGAAGTCAAGGATAATAGAATCCATGTCCGAGTAAGTGACGACATTTGCCTTTACGGTATAGGCCAGTTGATTGAACCATGTAATCGACACCGCTGTCCAGGTGAATATTGCCAAGTACTGTTCGTACCCAATGTGTAAAATATGAATTAGGGATGCTTGTACCGTGTTTTGCAAATTTTCACAAAAAAATTAATTTCTTTACAGTTCACAATACTTTTGTGTTTTTGACATACATATTTGCAAAATTTTTTAACGCAATATCGTTATTATGTTCAAAAGAATCAATAAAAATAACTTTAAAAATCAATATTTTTGATATATTTTAAAGCCTTAACCCAGGGAGCAAGATAAATTTAGCGATTATTTGAAGAATTGAATGTACGGGAACGAGGATGCCATTGCCACGGTATCCGCCTAGCGTGATCATATGGACACAGGTCATTTCCATGAAACCACTGCACATATTTCAATAATATTTGGGGAATAAGTTTTAAATACAATAATGATCAACTCCTGAAAAGAAGAAAAAAATCGGAGGAAAAAAAAAATTCCGGCGTTAAAGGGTTAAGTAAGTAAAACTTCATAGTAAGCCAAAAACAAAAAAGGAGCCAAAATAATTATTAAACTTAAGAAGTAAGCTGAGCTGCTTTAAAATTATGCTAATGAAGATATCGCATAATCTTTATAGTGCGCCTCTGCTGAGAACTTGTGTCCAAATCGCATTTTTATTAACCACCCATGTTCGAAAAAACGACCCAACATACCGAAAAATGGAATTCACATCTGGATAATAATGTCATCCTCAACAAAATATGTGAACTTTAACAAAAGAAACTCGTAAAAAATTACTTTGGGTATGAGTGGGATAAAAAGTGTATAGATATGTTATGAATTCCAGTCAATCGCATCTCTTAGCAATGACCTAGGTGCGGGGGGAGACTTTTTCGCATGCTAACCCCAAGGGTCGTGGGTTGGAATACCACACAAGTGGGTTTTTCACATATAGATTCAGGGCATGGCTATACGATTGCATCCAACAATATTGCTCAAGCGCCCCAATGTAATAGGCTTAGAAGGCTGTTTTTGGTAGTTAATGAAAAATGAAAATAAATACAAATATACCTCTGAAAATTCCGTAGTGCTGTGATTATAAGTTTTGAGAATAAAAGGAACCTTCAGGATTTTCAGCACAAACGAAGAAATAGACCCTATATCGCAAATATAGGTAGGAGTGAATTCAAATATATCTATCCATTTGCATCATTTCTGTATTTTGATAAATCCTCTCTACAAATAAGTGGCCTTAACACTTTTATATTTTACATGATTTTCACATTTGATTTTATTATATGTATTTTTATACATGATTTACTACAATTTATTCGTATAAGTACACTACAGTGATATTTATTCGGCAAGCTATAATACTTTCTGATTGCCTTTTATGTACACAACGTTCAACTTTATATTGACTTCAACTAAGAGTTGACAAATTTTACACCAAAAATTCTTGTTACTAACTGTTAAGGTAGCATAATTAACACCTCGTCTAGTCTTCCCTTTTAGCACATTTTCCAGTTGCATTTTCATTCCCTTTATCCTTTTAGTATTCCATTTATCTTAACTGTAGGTAGGCATTAAATCCTAATTATAGACATAAATATTATTCCTGTAGTTTGATAAATCCTTCATGTGCATAAAAAAATCTTCATATCAAAGGATGTTTTTTTAAACGTGGAAATATTTATGTTTTTTTTACGGAAAGTTGCATATCGATGACTCAATTTCGTCAGAAAAGGGGCCGATATTATTTCGCCATCCGCATCCCACACTTTCTCGCTCGAGGTAAGGAGGGTAAAAAAGAATAGGAATAGAGAGGGCATTCTAGGCCAACCTCGCGACTCTATAGGTGTTCTTGAGGAGGAGAGCAGTGGAGGGCAAAAAAAACGCGAGTCTGGGAGTGTTTCTATAGTCTCCGAGGAGCCGAGGGCGACGATAACGGATACCGAGCGAGAGAGAAAGAGGGGTGCATGGGCGGGGAGGAGGGTAGGAGCAGGGAGGGATGTGAGAGAGAAGGAGGGGAAGGAGAGAATTGCGTGGAGAAGGACATGGATGAGAGAGGAGGAGGATATCAGATGTTTTTTGGAGTGCTCTCTTCCACAGCTCTCACTTCATTCTCCTTCTTCCTCCCCGGTCCCTCAAACTCTCTCCCCCGTCCCACCACCCTCCTCCCTTAACCCCCATCCGATTGGTGGTGTCATTTCAACGAATCTGCGGCCGAAATAATCCCTCGTGATGGAGTGTGACAGATATCGGGACGTTCGTAATGATTTGAACAATAGGAAGGGCCAAGAAACTATCCCTGTGGAACACCAGTGTACCACACCGAGTAATTTCATTTGTGAAATAAATTGATCTTGAAAAGCTCTAACCCGAATCATTGAGGGGTTTTATAACTCCATCCAAATTTAGGGTATTGAATAGGGTAGGAAAAATAGCATACTGTCGTATGCTTTCATAGAAATATCGCATACTAATAGATTCCCGAATGCCGACTCAACGAAAACATGTTATAGAACAAGTATTTTTGCATGCGATAATTGTCACGGCGTTCCGAGAATAGACCCTCAGGTAAATAAAATATCTACCAATACTTTTTAAGCATAAAAGTGTAGCTTTTTATCATAAGTAACGGTGCACAATTACCAAGCCTTCAGCGTAAACTACAATGAAGGAATAAACTAATTATAATTAACCCCACGTTCATCTGACTTCCTTTGACGTTCAAAAGGCAGGGATAGTTTGTTTGGAACGATCACGGGAAAAATACCACCTCAGGTTCGGTGAGTGAAAAAGAGGTATTCTAGTATTTACATACCAGTCACGGATATATTTGCAACTCACATTTGAATTATGATTTCACGGTAAAATCAAAATAAAAATAGGGCTGAAAGCTCTTAGGGTCACAAAATATTCATTTCTTCCTTCGTAAGTAAATGAATAGCATCAAAGAGCATATGCAACGATCGAAAGAGTACAATTATTGAAAAAAGTATCCGAGTCCCAATTTACCAAGGTTTCGTATTATCCTAGGTAAATATTTAATCAGATCATCGTATTATTAAGCCGGTTATATACGTAGTGTGATTAAGTTTTTGGTGGCTTAAGTAAAATTTATAATGCTTATTGTATACGAGCCAACAGATGTTTGTTTGTGGATGCCATCCCTGCAAATAATTCGCTGCTGAAATGCCAAGAGATAAATTCGCCTGCATGCAATGTAAATTTGAATAAATAATCGGAGAAAAGAAGTGAGACTGCGTCAGACAATTGACGTATATTTTATGGAGGAAAAGAGAAATATTTTGTTTAAAGAAGTTATTTCTTCGTTGTGACTTTTTTTATTAATGTGCGTCATACTACGAAAATAAATGAAAATAGGACGTTAATTCCAAAATTTACGTACGCCATACAACGACGCTTTCTTCTTATCCAAGCTGTCGATTACCCGAGGTGGCCTAAGTCCAATTTAACTGGGATAATCGAGACTACTATAGTTGATCCGCTGAGATATCGAGCCCTACCCTAAGTCCCCGTTACATGAAGTCGCTGAACCGACTTTTACTGTAACAGAATACATAGATGGTACAATAAAACCGGGACCACGGCAGCCATAGGACCAAATATCCAGTAACTAGCACGTAAATACATGAATAAAGAGAAAGATACGTGCGTTAATTTATGCTTTTCGCAAACGCAGAGTGTAATATGCAGAAGAGATGCAGCCACATACGTATCCTCGTCCAGTCTACGCTTTGGCCTAATGGAGGCACGGAAAGTTAAGCATTATGGAAGGTTAGTTCCCCTGCCCATGGAGACGACGGGGTTTTCAAGCGTCTCACGCCTCTAGCGATTCCCCGTCGCCTGCCGGACAAAAGCCTTGCCTCTCAGAACGAGTTGGCAACTACGCGTGCGACCCACCTCGCCAACACCCCTATTCCGCGTGGCACGAACCAATTGAACCCCTATCTTCCCTCCTTCACAGACTCGGAGAATCCTAGAGAGGGAGGCAGGATTAGAAACAGAAGACTCTCCCGAGTTGGGAGAGAGAGATAGGAGGAAGTGACTCGAGAACCGAGGGCGAGAGAATGGCAAATGAGGAAGGGAGAGTGAGAGATTGGGAGCCAGGTCTTTGCGAGGGAAGAGGTTGTAGAGGAATTGAATTGGACGAGGGGACGGACGATACCATCAACGTTCGAAAGGCTACGCCTCCTCGCTGCCACCATATTACTCTCCGCTCAAAGCCATTCTCTTTCTTTCTTCATAACTTTTACGACCCGTTTCGATCAGGATATCATATCATGCTTTTTTTATCGGATTTCCTTTTCTTCTTAGTGTAAAAGTTTGAATAAGTAAAAAAGGCGAATATTGTCCATTGCGGCAGACATAAAATATAAGTAGAAACACAACAAATACTATAATATACCTAATTGTTTTAGGAATAATTTCCTCTTCGGGGTATGAAGAGTCAATTAATGGATTATGTCTTCCGTGCATCAGCATTTACATTGTACAATTTATTAGGAGGACAAAACAATGTCCTTTCCTTTGCTACATAATATTTATAAACCTCTTGTCTTCCATCCATCCTTTAAAACGTTAACATCAGTCTTTGTCACTATGCAACTTCATATAGGTTTATAACCTCTGGTTAAATATTTTCTCGTCATTGAGCCCCACACTATAACTTTTTCTCATCGATAACGCTAATGTACACTAGCCTATAGTCAGATGTACATATAAAATGAAAATTTTCAGTTTAAATCGATTTAACATAAATGATACGTCACCTTTAGGTAAACGTAAACCAGACATTATAAAACTGGGGCTTCCATCTTCTCCACATCTTAACTTACAATGCTTCAATCTGAACTTTGCCTGTTTTACTGATATATAACTCTGAGAAAAATAAAACGATGTGCGCGAACATAGCTCTGCTCCCTATGTTGAAATTTAAATGTCTGTTTGCTAGTACATAATATTTTTATATAAATCTATATTTTCCATTGCAATTATTCCTTCGTTCTATTGAGTACACCATTGAGCACTCACTTTCAAGTTTTCTAGCAGTATGTCGTCTATTTTATCACTAATGTTTATGCTTACTTCTAGATCTTTGGTTTGCTTCGTGTTAATTTTCAGTTTCAAATTGCCCGAGGATATTCACAATATTATTGACGAGCGAAAGGGGTTTCCCTAAACGAGGGATAAATGAATTGTAGCGCGATGAGAACACCCTTAGGGCTGGAAAAGGGGAGGAAGTTTTGAAGAGATGTTAGACCCTGAGGGGTAACTGGGGTACGAAAGGAACGCAGAGGAAACTCGGGCAGCTGGGGATTGGGTTGAGAAGGAAAAAATAAAACAACTTGGCAAGGAGATGGAGAGAGAAAAGAGAGATAGGGCTTTTATGATTCTAAGAAAGAAAAAGGCCTCATGAAAGGTTTCTGCTTCCTAAGGGAGGAGGTAAGGAAGCGAGGGAGTAACGCTGAAGATCGAATTCTTCAGTTGCTTTATGCAACTGCGCAGGCGGGGTGGGGGTGGGGAATTTGGACGGAGGACAAAAGGGTTTTAGGGTTTCGGAAGTGTCTTCCCGTATCACCGAGGCTTTCCAGCGGAAATTTTAAGTTTCTCGTTTAAAATAAAATATAGCCCTTATCACATCCACTTTCATTCGTAGAGTGCGGGCAATAAGTTTTTGGGATTAGTTTTATCGATTGTGCCTTCATCATTTGGCCCATGATTTGATCTGTTTAGTGCCTAATTCCGCTTGGGCTCACCGTCGAGTTATTAAACAAACTGTTAGCGTGAATTTGCTTGAACGAGAGAAAACACAGCGTGAGTTGGTACCTATGGACCAAGGTTCTAAACAGGGGGTATCGGGTTCGTACCGATTTGGCTCTGGCATATCGGGCTCTGGATATCGGGCGATAACTTTCCTTGGGTGGAGACGGGTGTGCAGATGAGGAGAAAGCATTGGTAGCGTGACCACTGAAGAGAAAAGGAAAGAAATCCCCTCTTACCGTTTCAGTTTGAGGGCTTTTTGCTATTGTGCACGATTGCCCATTTTGTAACAAGACATTTAAAATGAATTGAATGAATTGAAATGTCTTTTTTGTTCTGGAACTTGAAGTCCCATGGAACATTGAAATATTATTACATGCCACAACAAATGGAGCCAATGGTGACAGAAATACATACAAATTTCATTAAGGAGCACCACATATAAACCAACAATACCCAATGAATAAGAGAATATATAACATGTAAAAATTAGGTTAACAGTGCACAGATTTAAGATCACACGTTAAGGATTGATAAATTAAAACAGGCAAAATAGATAGTCAATCGCATTGCTTACACATTTTGCATTAAGAATAATGGAATATAAAGTGCAGACTGAGTGCTGTAGTTGTTACAGTACCCCGATTGATATTTGTCAAAAAAGTTTAGCCGAGATAGTTGGTCTACTGTAGAGTTATACTCTAACCGCTCAAGAGGTTTAGAGAGAGCACCCAACACAGCAATAGGTCTAAAATCAGACATATCTTTGGACGCTGGAATTTTATTGATAGGACGGATGATAGCAGATTTCCAATGAGTTGGAAATGTGGAGTAATTTATGGAACAATTATAGATATCTAGGATTAGGGGTATAACTGTTGGAAGAATGTGTTTAATCATTTTAGCATTTATACCAACAACATCTTTGGAGTTCGATTTCAAAGGTTTTACCAAGAGCAAAAGTGTTTCTGGGGTATAATGCGGTAAGTACAGCCTTTCACTATCAAACGAGGAGAATAGTGAAGGATCAGTGAGCATAGTCAGTTAAATAAGAGTCATCAGTTTTTTCATTCTGCTAATTTTCCTTGAAAGCAGGAGTGAGAAAGTAAGTGTTGAGGTCATTCGGGGAGAATGTTGTGTTGGATAAGGGTCTCCTAGATTTTCAGATACCGAGACGCCTTAACTCCTGCCAGGTGGATTTTATGTCCCATTCGTCCGAACAGCATTCATTATAATACTACTGTTTTGCTGTTCGGATTAGCTGCTGCACTTGATTTCGAATCTCTTTATATTCCTTATGCAGGTGGGGCAGAAGAGTGCGTCGATAATTACGTCGAAGGCGGTCTCTATGCGACATTAATTTTCTTAATGCCGGAGTTAGCCATGGAGACGGTTGATGTTTAGGCACTATAGTTTGACATGGGTCGTGAGTATTTAGCAGCTTCATGACCACAGAATTAAAGATTTTTACTTTCTCATCCACTACATGAGAACCAAAAAAATTATCCAGATTAACATTTAATAAGTCAGATTCAAATTTGACAAGATCGAATTTCTTAAAATTATGAAAGCACATATTCTTAGGATTATGACCTTTGTTTTGAAAGCGATATTTGATGTATATTAAGTCGTGTTCTGACAAGAAAGGTACAGGAAGCTATCCGTATTCTTCAGTCTTCGTTAAGTCGTCGACAATGAAGAGGTCCAAGAGGTGGCTGCTGTTTGTGAGATTGTGAGTAGGTTTATAAGGGATAATAGACAGGTTACAACAGAGTATAAGATCCTTGAGGTATGCACTTTCAGGAGTTTTCTTCAGAATGTCAATGTCAATATCTCCGCACAAAATCACACTATGGTAGGTAGCGAGAAAACTTTAGAGAGTTGGTTCAAAGCATTCTGACATATAACCCGTTTTTGGAGGCCTATAAATTACACAGAATAAGGCTTTCCCTTCACTGCCCACAATGTATTGTGGGCAGTGAAGAAAATGTATTCGGGCCTAAAAGGAGTACAGTCTGATTTTATCAGTACCTTGTACGATAACCTATCATGTAAATACACACATACACCACCACCAACTCTGCCCCTTCAATCATGTAGTATAATTTGATAATTACACAACTTGATGGATTCAGAGATGTTTTCATTTAACCAACTTTCAGAAACGGCAATGATATGGTATGCGAGGCTGGAGAAGTAATCTTTGAATTCGTCAAAATGCCTGGGTAAGGACTGCGCATTAACTTGACCAATGTTTAACAACTCCACTGAATTAACCAGTATGCGAATTTATCAAGGTCTTTCACACAGTTGATGAAACTCCGATCCCGACCTTCACATACCCTACATAAATCTTTCCTCCTCTTATCCAAAGATATTTGAATTATTCAGCCTTTTTACGCTCTCTGGCGAGGGCATATAGTTTTCTATTTCTCTGTGTTAGTGACTCGTTTATATACACTGGTTGAGTGAGCATATTGTCAAACCTAAGGTCACTTGAGCTGAGTTCTCGTTTAACTCTTCGGCTACTTAGATCTTCACTGGCTGTGATCTGCCTCAAGAATCGAAGGACAATGGTAGGGGGCCTAGCGGAGTCAGCGTGAGAGTCCATGCGATACACATAGTCGATATCGGAGGAATCCATTTTAACCCCTAATGATTGACCTAATCTTAGGATTAGCGCAACTAAGTGCTCACCCTTTCGATATGGCATCCCTTGAATCTCGACCACATTTCTCTTAGACTCTTGTTCTAAGTAATTAATATGCCCCTCGAGTGCCGAAACCCGTTTTTGCAATTCACTATGATCACTAGTTGTTTTATCAAGCTTATCACTTAACGCAGAGATTGTACGGTTCACTTCGGACAACGATTCCAACGACAAAATTAAGAAAAATCCATATCTAGAATCAGTTGGCCTTATCTGACCGATACGTGGCTGTCCGATATATTGGTGACAACCGATATATCGGGCGATACGCTATAAAGTGATAAGTTAAATCTCAACGCATAGTCGGTAGCGGTTCTCATGCGATAGCCGTATATCGGCTGAGTAAGCCGATATTTAGAAACTTATTACGGGCACAATATTCATCAATGTTACTAACTAAGTCAATAATTCCCAACCATGGATCCCAAATTACCCAAACGAATGAAAATCGAAAGTATGAAAGAATATTGTTCGAGTCTATCGACGCATGGATGTGTATCGTTACTTGTAGGGCACTGTTCTGATTACACACTACTTCCGGTTCCTTCCCAAAGAACGGAATGTTCGTTAACTTACAAATTACCGAAGTGAACGATGAATACGGCAAATTCGAGAGAATTATCGAATTGCGGCAATCGATGGGTTTGTACATCGCACTATTGGAGTTCCACAGGCATGTGCTTATTTCAATAATATAATCTGTAAAAATATCATGAAATCTATAAGACGTATCAAGTATGAGAATTGCTATGCATCTTATTACTCAACTCTAGAACAACCATAAATCTATATGCTAAGTCATCTCTAGTATTAAAAAAACATTTCCAGGTAAAAATATACATCAACATATTCCACAGTAAGTCAAGCCTCCTGAAAATGTATTCGTTGTTTACATTGTTACCCCCCGCGTAGCCTTTTGATCATGATTGCCCATAATGCAATGCGATGTTATCGCAGATTCAAAATACTACTCGTGGGCAAAATTAATGCCTGTCTCTTTTCTTTGAAAGTGCGAACCGCGGTCTATTACTACCACTATAGACACCTAACACCATAAAAGTTCGTGCATATACTGGCCTATTCATTTTTTTTCCTTCCTAAAAGAGCTTTGGTCTTCTTGGTTTTGATTTTCAGTTTTAATATGCCCATAAAATTTGACTATTTTTGCAGATGCAGAGTCACTTAAAGACTCCACCATTGATGACCTGACAGCATAACACATAATTAAATGGGACATTCGTCATGTCTCACGTAATTATGTGTTAGCTGTGGTTAAATACATCGCATCTAAGTGGAGAAGTTCCGATGGGTAAAGAGTGAGAAAAGAAATGGAACAGATTGCTTTACGGTTTAACTTCCAAAAAATAGATATATCAATAGTCTGATATTGTAACATGGTTACCATAATTCCCCGCCTCTCGCGAATATAAAATGTTACTAAATAGAACCATTTGGTGGCAAGCACAGAAGAGAAAATCTATAATTATCGAGTAATCAGCTATGTTTATTTACCTGATAATATCACGCTTGCGGCGAAAATGGTCGTGATTTAAATTAATCTGTGAAAATATTCATAGTTTGTAAATTTGCGACCATGAATTTTTGAAAAAGTTGGACTAGAAACAATTAAATTCATAAATAAAAGGTACCTTCCTTGGTACTTCATAAAACAAAACTTCAAAATTCCAAAAAGTCGATTCGACTTCAGCTACAGTTATTTCTCCCGTAGGGTTAACAAATGTTGTATGACAGACATACATAGATCCTAATATGCAAAATTATGCGTTAAGTGTAAAACGTGTACAAATATGTTCATGAGTGTCACGTCGATTTATTCAAAGCTGAAAAATTGGACGAAACAGAGTCGAATTATCGAGGCTACAAAACCGCGAGAAGCCGGAAATAATCTTGTTAACATGTGTTGGGAACGTGGAGTGCCCGAGGTAGAGAAAATTTAACGTGGCCGTTCGATGACCGACAAGTGACTCTCCTCGCCCGAATAATAAAGTGTTCAACACGATTTCTATGCACCAGGGCCCACTCCAGCCCGCGGAATAAGCGATGGCCGGAATTAGGGCCGGCAAGTTGTTTTAACACGGCAAGTTAATAGCCCCTTGGGTACTTCACCTGGTGTGAATTTGAGGCCTATTTATTAGTCTCTTGCGGGTCACAATATTCCTCCCTCCAATTTACTGCGATACATGCCTCCCATTTCCACATGGAAATTATATTTTATATTAAATACATAAAAAATAAGGATGACCTTGCAGGCTCTGAGATATTTTACCTCAGCAGAAAATCACGGTTATTTAATGCATAAAAATCACAACGAAAAAATATTTTCCTAGATCGGTTATCGATCCATGGACCTCTGCTTAGAATCCTGAGAAAACATAGAGAGAGAGCATGCCAGGGTTACAAAAGAGATGAAGGACCTTAAATACTCAAATAGCACCGTCAGACAATAAGACATATACGTAATAAACTTGCAAATATCTTTTATGATCAAAAAGTCAGGTGTGGCTGCGTCAGAGGCATAGCTGCGGATTTAACATGAATACGCCTGCGTTTGCATAATATTTAGTACCCATAGAGGTGCTTGTTGCATCGTCTTTCTAACGTTTCCGAAGCCAGGTCAACCATTATCCCTCAGACGTACTGGTATTGATCGATGGCTAGTTAAACTCTCTTTCTGATGTGATGCAGTCTTGTATTAAATATGGGCTTTCCGGTCGGCATCTGAAACTTGTTAAAGGTTTAATGCCACAATTATGATTTTTCAACAACAGGTAATGCACAAAGACAGTTTTTGGGCTGATTCAGACGGATTTTAGCAAAATATTTAATGGTCGGTGAATTAACTTTGTGAAAGTTTATCAGTATCATGGTGATTAAAAACACTTTGTACTTTTCCATATTTTTCTCCAATGTGTGGAAATGTACATAATGTTATCAATCACCATGAAAAGAATTTAAGTGAATAAAGACAACAACCTGTACACTCCACTGTATCAATTTATCTGCGATGCGTTTCAATACCTCAGCATCATATTCAGGTACCTACGGATTTGGTACCTGAAGATGACACTGAGGCATTGAAATGCGTCGTAAATAAATTGATACAGTGAACAGAAAAAAATGTTGTCTTTATTCATAAGATCCTGTTCCACCACGTCTTGCTGAATACAGTTGGATATAAGCGAGATTTTTCTTAGTATCAAAATGAGGGCAAGGCGGAACCCAGTCGTAAGATTTACTACGTGGAAATTTTCTCTCACTGCCGAAAAGGCCACCACCCACGCCTCGCACATGTGAAGTGCCATCTAAAGGTCATTCTCGCATCGTGGTTGTATTCTTTATTTAGCGATATCACATTTATTTCAATCGTGTCATAGGTCACCAAGACATAGAGTCGGAATCGATCACCCTGCAAACGTTACATCAAACGTTACACCGTATGGTTATACCCCTTTTTGAGACTGATTTTTAACACGTAGTCACGTCATAATTGACATGATGAAAACTCGTCACCATATTGGAAGCTAAAAACTGATATTCCGTACCCCAGGAAGTACTATACTCTTGGCAGTGATAATTTCCTTTTTTTTAGAACACTGAAACGTCGATTGATATATTAATCTCAATAGCATTGGAAGGAGCCAGAAAGCATTATTATTGCACGCAATAAAAGAAACGACCAGTGATTAGAGCAGCACTTATAAAAAATCGGGGGTGTTGCTCTAACGCATATTTTCCTCGTAGTTTATTGAGGAAATTTACGACCAATTTACGCCGGATTAGAGGCTAATACGGGAGACGGATGGAGATCCCCGTTTGTTTTCCGCCCCCACGCGGGGTCCATCGTCTCTCTCACAGCGGGGTCCATCCTCTCTCAAAGTTCTTCCTCCTCGCCTCGAGAGGAGGAGTGGATGCGAGTGAGCCGTGAGAAAGCCGTGCGGGTGGGCGGTGGGAAATGGATAAGCAGGGTAGAGGGCAGAGGGAGTCTCTTTCTCCCCCCCCCCCCCCCGACCAACACACCGTCTTCCAGAACGCCCCGGGGCGGCCTCTTTCGTTTTTGTGTGTGTGCGCGTGTGAAATAACGCCGAGGCCGTTAACGAGGTCGTGCGCAATAACTAGGCAGGGACGAGAGGGTACGCGCATTCTCACGGCCGTTAAGAAGAAGGAGGAGAGACTTATCTTCACCCCTTTGTAAAATATTCGATCCTTTTTCTCTCTGCCCAAGAGGAGCAAAGCAGTGAGGACGAGAAGATGGAGCAACGCCATTACACTAATGTGCCAAAGTACTTGATGCTCTATTTCCATCTAAATCAGCGTTCTTTAAACCTTTTTACACGTGCGGACCGCCAAAAAATGGGAAAAATATTTTGCGGACCGGCTGACGGTTAAGACAGAACTAAAAGGCCAATGAAAATAATAATTTATTTACAAAATCCGATGGTATTTGAATAAAATGTTTAAATTGTGCGAGGTCTATTGCCGTTCCCTTGTAAGAAAATTTGATGTACTACTTGGCTGCAGCGCAGTGGCAGAAAATTTCCGTTGATTTGCACGGTCGGTGGACCTCCAGTTTTAGAACACTGCTCTCAATGATCTCTAATCTTCTCCTCCTTAGGTATCGAGTTGATGTGATGGGTAAAGTACGGCCTTCATATTTATAGGGACTCGTTTTCAATCCCAGCAGTGGTGAAGATCTTTCAGTGTAATCCTGACGTAAATTGCGCACTTCAAGTGAAATACAGAGTCCGTAAGATGTATTAAAGAGATGCATTAGGAATGCACTCGTAAATTATTTAACACATATTACTTTATAGCCCATTTGCGTAAAAAATATTAATTAAAATTTGGAGGCCGGGTCGGTGGACCATGCCCATAAAGTATGAAATTGAATCCTTGCAGCACTGGAGAACTTTCCGCATGATCCCGATCCCTAATGAAAGGAGGAAAGGAGGGACTTTCACTGTTACAATCATGCGCAAAAATACACGATGAAATATTTCCTTCACCTTCTTTTCTAATGGGATCGGGTTGCTGA
Source organism: Pyrrhosoma nymphula (assembly GCA_963573305.1). Taxonomy (NCBI): domain Eukaryota; kingdom Metazoa; phylum Arthropoda; class Insecta; order Odonata; family Coenagrionidae; genus Pyrrhosoma; species Pyrrhosoma nymphula. Next base: position 62,226,269 of record OY754330.1, on the reverse strand, counting down.
GGTAGATAGTATTTCCTTCCTTTTTGTAAGCCAGGCTCTAAACCTCCTGAAATGACGGAATTTGTTCTGGTAAAATTGAGCCGTCATTGCTAGCCAATCTCAAATTACTTTCCACATCCACTTACTCTGCCTCCTCATGGTTTCCTCTAGTAACTCCTTCTCCTTCCCCGTATACCAGTAATTTGTCTTTTTTTCTGCTCAAAGCAGCGACTCAACTCATATCCAAATCTGGACCTAAAAATCCGTGTATCTATTCTTACCCTGTCCCCTTTCGTTTTAGGTTTTCGCAACCATATAACAACCTCGATTGGTAGATTGTAACCACAATTTATTTTCAATAATCAGGGATTTTGTGGCAATAAATGTCATTTATTTTACTACTGGGGTAACATTGGCGTGGTGATTGGTGTACTGGCTTCCCATCCCGGATCCTAATTTCAGTAGTTATGGATATTTTTTCAAATAATCCCAATATCTGTAGGAGTTGAGTGCAGATTGAATTTCTGAAATCCCTTGGTCTAATGATATCTGAAACTTTGACCCCATGGAGTTTTTCGTCAAGGGTAGTGTTACTGTCTTTCCTTCCAAAATGCTCTCTAACCTGGCAGGATGAGAAGATGCGCGCATTCTCACGTCTATTGAAAAAAATTGGGTGCGGCTGTGCTTTCCAAGGAGATTCAGTTTCGTTATTTTAACCAAGCCAAGTATAAATTTATAAAGTTTCAGATATTTTATTATTGTATGGATCGTCTAAAATATTCAGATGTTATTGTCTCGCATGATTCCTATCTTACATGGATGTTAATATCCATGTAAGATAGGAATCATGCGAGACAATAACATCAGAATATTTTAGACGATCCATACAATAATAAAATATCTGAAACTCAGTAGTAATAATAAGAGAGAATGACCTCGAATGCTCAATTACAGTTATTTTATGTCGAAGACATTATTTATTTTAATAAAATCAAGAAAATACGAATTACAAGGATAAAAGTGAATAGAAAAATGTTTTAGCCAGGAGTATATTTTATGTTGGAAATTGCTCCTCAAAAAGCAGAAGACAACCGTAAATGTAACAGCAAAAATGTGGGAGAATAATTTATTACCTTTTCCTAAAACCATGAGGCGCCATGCTAAATTTACTATGGAATTGCGAATAAACTTTAATACCTTAATATTTAAAACGATGCAATATATTTGTTACGGCGTGTCCACCAACCAATGGCCTGCCAGGGAGTAGTTAAAGTGTATCAGGAAGTAGGTAAAAGTGTAATATGAGTGAACTCAACCAAAATCCTCCTGTAGCCTCAAGGCTAAAGGTAAGTATGCCCTTAATCAATTCCGTTCCCCCTTACCGTTTTCAAACCTAAATTTATGGTCAATAATTATGAATTCCGATCAATTTGGGTTTCTCAAGTGAGCACATTCAGGGACCGCTTTATGAGTTATTATACTTTAAGGCTTAAGAAAATAATTCTCGATCCATACTCCAAAAAGGTCCATAATTACTAACGAAACCATGTGATCAATTAACTGGTATATATAATAAAATATGTAGTAAGTAAAAAAAATCGGCCCCATTTTATAAAAAAGAACTTCGATATGAGGACAATTTCTGGTCTTTTTCTTCTTTGTATCTCAAAATTGCTCATTCATTTTTTGTTTACACCACCGTGCAATATTTTCTCTAAAAAGCTCCACGAATAATTAGGAACCATTTCGCGGAAATTTAATGAATTTAAATTATGTATTTTAGAACACAGCAGAGGAAACATTTCATTTAATTATTGATTCAATTCTGTTCAAAAGCCGAAGAATAAATTAACTTGCACCTGGATTACAAGTAGGAATACTAGCACAGATATGCAATAATTATCTTCATAATAAAGTCGAGTAATTTATTGTGTAGCACATGAATACTGAGAATGTGGGAAAAAATCTGTGGAACTATTGAAGCATTGCTAAGAGGATGGTGGAAAAGGCACAAATAATTAGTACTTATTCAGCATACTCAAGGCCTCCTATATTTTCCAATACCATTCAATAATTAAATGGAAGAGTTATAATTAAATATAAGGTGTAAACATGGCAATCCTAGGGCACAACCATTTTTAACCCAGAACTTCTTACATTGGGTCAAACTATTGCATTGTACACCTGTAATATATTATGTAACTAAATATTATTCTCACTGTAGATAACGTCGGAAGCTATCGGCTATGACGAAATTGATACTAGCTGAGCCATTCCAATGACTCAGTATTATCCTAAAGGAACAAAATTTGCTAAGATATCGAACCACCTTGAACAGCAACCTCTAATTTTGGGCCTACATGGCGAAAAGGGGATTTCATGAGTTCATTAAAGCAAAACCTTTTTGAATATACGACTTCCTGCTAATTATAGAAACCATCGGCCCCGAAGGAACAAACATTTTCAAGTGTAGCCCTTAGCTTGGTTCGTCGAATAGTTTCAACGTCCCTCGAACCCACCTAAATGCCGAAATGAAAGAATTTGGACACCGATGTGCGTAGTGGAAGTTCATTGCTTTAAGCAGGTTCAACCGTGACTATTGGTCAAAACAAATCCTGAATTTCACCTTATCCTATGAATTGTTTAAAAAATATTACATTCACCGATGGTATACATTAGCTTTTTAAATATTACGATACAAAATATGCAGTGTATTTGAATAACAGATATGTAATGGACTATTTTTCCAGCATTATTATCTGACTTTCGCGCCGTTTCCATCGCACTAGTGCACTCTTACTCCAGTTTCTGTAATTATTAGCTAATAACTAAAAACCTATGATTGCTTGGTGACCTACTTCTATTAAAATTCAATTTCTAGAAAGAATTTGCTTCTTGTGAACAGTTTTTCGCGAAAATGGCATTTTAATTAGATAGAAAATACAATTTTTTCATGTTTCAGCCATTCCCTACATTTACCACCAAGTGATTTCAAGTTCAGCTAACAAAAAAAATAGCATGGAAAGATGAGATTTCGTTATTCATAACAACCAGAGGACAATTTTTCTACCATAAGTAGCCAGAATATCAATTAAATTATACTTTTGTAATTTTACGATGGAAACCAAATTAAACAATAGGTGTTTCCCGAATTCTCAACTAAATTGTAACGCATGTTCGTTAACATAAATAAGGGGATGAAATTCACCATGAAAAAAAAATGGCTTGACAGGAATCCGATCCCGGATCTACCAAATGCCGGTCAGGTGTGGTAGCCAGTTACAACAATAAGCCCAAGGCTCGGCCTGACAACCAATATACGATACGACGATACGCTCCAAAGTGGTAAATTAAACCGTTACGCATTGCCGGCTGTGGTTCTCATGCGGTACCGGTATTTCGGCCGGTAGACCGTCCGCGACAGTCGATATTTAGAACCTTTCTTCTATCATATTTCGTCTCTCAACAAACTAGCGACTTTTTGTACTTAAACGTTGGCGGATGAATACGATCATGAGTTGAAAACACTGAGGAGGACCCGTCGGACGGTGAGCGCACCGACGGGCGGCGGGTACAACCTCGACGCTCTCCGGATCGGCGAGAGCGAGAAGCGGAACAAAAGGAGACGGGTGGAATTAAAGCAAGGCAGTGGAGCAATGCTCTCACACAGCGGGATAGGAGTGGTCGTGTGTGCGTGCGGGACGGTTGGAAGAGCTACACACTCACACACGTACACCCGGCCCGCTAAGAGTGACTAAAGGGGAGACTTCCCAACCGTCAGCACTCCCGCCGACGCAGGAACGAGCGTCGCAAAAATTACTCCATTAACAAGACGTGATATTACGGCTGCACGGGAGAAAAATTCTGCTCCGAGTGTCGTCTTTCCGTCTCCTTCTTACACTCACGCTCCGTCATCACGTCGAAAAGGGGGGTGAGAGAAGTGGGAGAATGAAACCAGACTCTTCGGTGATTTAGTGACTAAAATGGGCATTTAGAGAGCTAAATTCGCTAGTTACTCGAGGAGAGCCTCCGTTTTCAGAAGTATATAAGGATTTGCGCAATTTTCAACAGGATTTTCCGTCCACAATGATGTCCGCTGTGTAAATTGTGGCATGGCAAAGCGGCCGAGGGCGTCGAACTCTGTAAATGTTCATCTAACGTAAATAAACGTAATGCGTCAGTTTCCTTACTCCTGGTAGTTTAGAGAAGAATGCTTTAATCGGGACACTAATAATGGTATATAGTAAATTAAAGTTTTAATGACACTTCATCTTCTTCAACGGACCCAAAACCAATTGTCCGTAGGTCAATGGTTCATCACGGCATTCGTCACACTTATTTCGCGAAATCATTGCCATAAACTTAATTTCTCTCGCCTGTTTTCATGGCGAGGCGATTTAATAGTGATACCTATTGTGAAATCTTACTTTTCCTTTTCTCCTCTTTCAGTGAAAACAGCCATGATCCCTCACTAAAAATGCCGCCGGTTTTATACCAGGGTTTATAATACAGGAGTAACTGTGCCAGATACCTATGCATTCCGGCGTGCAATATCAGTTTTCCAAGATTTGATTCCGGTATTTCTAGAACTTTTTATGCCTGTCAAAGAGTAGTAATTTCAACGATGCATCCATATACCATCCATCCATATTTATAGATCATTAAAATGAACTTGTTTCATGTTTTTCATTTTATCATTATTTTAAAGATTAATATAACGATGCAGGTAAGGAAAACTATACATTTAATAGTATTTATTCCCTGCTCACTAATAAATATAAATTTCAATTAAATCGTGACATCAAATTACTTCAAAGAATCAAAGTTAAGTCTTATTGTTAGTCAAGTTGACTAGCTCATGTTTCAAAATAAGAGTTTTTCTTATTTAGGGCTGTATTGTTTCTTTTGTGGTGGAGGATTCCGTTACTTTCTGAAGACCTAGATTAACCTGTGAATGTAGCCTCTTCGAATACAACCAGATAATATCCATGATTACCTAACGGCCATGCAATGGAGATTGCAGAGTGGAAAAATGCAGCCATGATTGTGGTCATAAGTAAAGCTGCCCCGAGGCAATTAAGATGTAAGGTGTGAAGCTCCGGACAAACCTAACTAAGCCCTGTTGATTTAGTAGATCTTTCTGGGAAACTACCGGCATCGTAGGGAAAGGCACTCATCTCCTTTGTATTAAAATGGACCCTCTAACTCCTTAGAGCTCGTCGCTAAGTAGGCTCTAACCTCACCCAACAAGTAAGAGCATCTAAATATGTTTCTATAACTTAATTCATTTTAATCAATAATTATCATTAAGATGATCAAAAGATTTTTCGGGTGTGCCACGTGATGATCAGGTTTAGCCTGAAGTTTCGTGACCTCTACTGGCCACTTCTTCAAGAGGGAATTCAAGAGGGCAACGGGGACATCAATTCCCTCTTGAAGAAGTGACCAGTAGAGGTCACGAAACGTCAGGCTAAACCTGATCATCACGCGGCACACCCGAAAAACCATTTGATCACCATGAGCCGCGAAAGCTTCAATGAACAATCATTAAGATGCTTACAAAACATACAAGCTGGTTACTTTTTTGGTAGGGACGAATCGCGGAATAAACTTCCTTCATAGATGGCATTAGAACCTTAAAACTGCATCAAAGTACACAAAACATAGATTATACTTCTTGATTACCGTATTACTGAAACTGTAGCAATAAAAGAGGGATTTTGTTCTTCTGGCTACAGACCTTTTTGCCAATTATATTTTTCAAATATTAGCTTCCATATGATGACAGAATTGGTGTTTTTGTAATTTGGGTCCATCGCATTACAAGTTCTTCTTGCGATTCATATTCATTGAAAAAATGGAAAAATCGAAACGCTAGCAATGGTTATACGAATATTTGCATAAAATGCTCAAAGCCTCTACGATGACAAAAACTAAACTACAAAATTAAAAACTCCAAAATTACAGAAAAAACTCCAAAAACTAAGACTACGAAAATTTAAATGGTCGTCGATAAGCTATTCGGATATAAATTACAAACACTTGTCACTCGATGGACCCAATTACGTAAGCACCAGGTTATTCAGCATGTTAAGGACACGGTCTGAAGAAAGATACGCTAATTAATCAAAACTTTACCAATATGTAATACAAATGTTTGCAATAAATTGACCAAAGCCTCAAATATTACAACAACGGTAATTAAAATTGTAGTGGATAAGATGACAGGATTCCAATTTTAAAGGCTTAATCTGCTAATGCAACAAGAAGATATACTGGATACATAAAATTTGTACTGTGCCTGGAATATTGGTGATGTTATAATAGTGGCCAAATAACCTGTTTTTTGGTAATAAAACCGATTAGTTTCTTACGCATTTAGAAAAAGAGTTGATTCAAAAATCAATCCTTTTGAGATATGAAACGCTTCTCCAGCTAAGAAACGAAATTTCTTCAACTTTTTGAGAGGATCTTAATGCAGGAAAAAATCCAATCGACCCAACAAGGACGCATTTGGGTTAACCTAAATAAAATGACTCGAAGAGTTACAACCAAACTCATAAAGCAAATATCCAAGACTTTAATCTGCTGTAAGAATTCAGTAAGCAGTGAAACATTAAACTGATAAAGTAAGATAAAGGGAACACAGCATTGAGGTCTCCAAATAACAAATTAGATGAATATTTAATTAATTGCCCGATGCTATTAATGCTCTTAACTAAAGAGGAACAGATATTACCTCACTAAATGAAGGAACAAAATTGATGTAGGCACCTTTTGATAGAATCCAATAAATTTCAGTCAAAAATTTCTTCCATTAATCACGAAAAACGGTGATTTTTATTGCCAAAATTTCTTAAGGGGTGGCACAGACGCTAATTGTTTCCGACACAAATGAATGATGCAATTCAAAGGAATGACTAATGGAAGTAAGAAAACCATCTGAAGTAGATCCGGGCTCTATAGAGAACTTGAAGAAGGCAAGAGCGAAAATTCTCCAAATTTCAACAATAGCCTCGTGGCAGCCCAAGAATTCGAGCATTCAAAGAGGTTTTAAATTCGTCTTAAGGTCGCTAAGGATTTGCAATTTTATCTCAGATTCTCTGTGTTCCAGTGCATAAAAATAAAAAGTAAGGCGGGGGCGATTACATTTTTATCGATACACTTGTGTATCGATATTTGACTTAACGATATAGGTACCGATATTGCAGATTCGATACTTGTGATGTTAAAAACAAGATTTCATATAAATGGTAAAAACTTATGTATTCTCCTTAGGTGTGAAAACAATATGCTAAAAATTATTTTATTTGTAATTAAAAAGTTTTTAAAATACTATCTTAACAACTTCAAAATCAAATCCTATTCTCGACTCTTCATTGTCATTTTGCGATGAGAGGCTCGAAGGAATTACAAGAGAATGCATCTCATCGGAAAGAGCGTCTAATTAGACACCGAGAAGTTCCACCATGTCCGTGGGATGGAACGGGTGAGAAGGCTTCGGGAACGACGGGAAGCCGGCGCGGCGGTGCGCGTTGCAAACGACGGAGCAAGCACCTCGACGTCCGCTAAATAGTAACTTGCGGACGCAGGCGGTTCCATGGAAATTCCACAGACACGTCCCCCGGCAAAGCCTCACTCCACTGTTTACACTCTTCTCCATTCACTCATCATAAAGGGATCAAATATTAAACTACATTCACAATCTTTGTCAATTATTATTTACTAACTGAAAAGCCTGTGAAACAGGCTAAAATATTGGCGAAATAGCCAAAAAGTAATGAATAAAATAAATAATTTAATATAAATTAATGTGTTTTTTTATTTTTAATGAAAAAATATATGTATCCATGGGAAACAGCATGTTATATCTAAAGACCAGAGATTTCTTAGGATAAAACATTTTTGGTGAAACAGGTGGAACTGTTACTAAGCAGTTTCCCTTGTGTCAATTTTGAAAAATGCATATGCCCACGCCATGAGTCAGTTAGTGGAGAACGTATATGGTAGCTCGCTTGCCATCTATTGGCGCACATTTGAATAGTGATATGTCCTAGCAACTGAATAATACGTACGTACGCGTGGCCTTTTGTATAGTAGATGAGTAATAATAAAGTAAAATAAAATTATAATAAAAAATCATACTATTTAACGTTTTCGCAATAGACGTTTCCTCTGCCTATTGCAGTATATGTTGAAAATTGTTAATTTTGTGCCAAAACTATTAATTCTTGTTAAAAATCATAATTATAGTAAACTGACATTGTTTAACTACCCGATATCTGTATTTTAATACATGTTGATTTAAGTATATGTTATTTGAACTATCTTAAACAACCAATACATTTTTATTGCTATATATTTATAATGGAATTTGTTGTATATCTTTGCAAACCTTTATAAAAATATACAGTAATACCTATAATTCTTATATTGGAAAAGAATATTTTTACGTTATGGATAAATTCCACCACCTGTCCTGAGACAACATCATTAATTTTCTTCCATTTAATTCTACGTTAACCAGTTGATACCCCTAATAAATGAACAAATTTCAAGAAATATCGTGTCGACAGACACCATGAAATATCGGCATCGAAGCATATATAATGGAAAATCCCTTCAATAAAGAAGATTGTGGCGTACTTCACTGTCCTATTCCACATTCTGAATACCGAGGGAGTACCACTGCAAATAACCTAATGCGATTCTTTTGGGGAGCTTTCAGTGTTTGTCCAGAGTACAGTGGGGACCATTTGGTCACCTGTCACCCCCTTCTTTTCAAAGCCACCGGTGATTACCACCACCACTGGGATGGGTTTGGAACTCGGCCGCACGCGCCACCTCAGCGTTACTATAGTGGGAATTACACGGTTTTTGGGAACTTTGGGGCGAAAGGGACTGGCTTCGGAGAGACGTGACGGAAAGTTATATGGACACGGGAAGTTGCTGCTGCTGCAGGCACGGACTTCTTCGAGAGTGGGACGAGTGCTCGAGTCCTCCCAAAGTAGACTTTCCAAAATTTTTCACCCGTAGTGCAAACTCTTAATCCGCTGAAGCCTAAAGGTTGCTTCTTTTTTCATTTTTTAAGGCGATACATGCTGTGGGTGTAAAATGGCTTCCTAGCGATAAAAATTCTAAAAAAAACATTCAACGCTTTTATATCAGACCCTCTTCTGTTTTTTGACCAAGAATATCATAAGAGGAGTATTACGAAGTACTAGCCCGTGAAAAATGACGTCTCCCTCTGCAAAATTATGGTACGAACAGTTATTGCATTGCAGCGTTAGACATCTAAGTAAGTTTCCATACCACATGGAAAACAGATAAACAGAGAAGTACCAGGCATGATTTGGTTGAATTTAGTTTGACCTATATCTGGATCCAACGCTCGACCAGAATTTATGATATCTCATGAAATCTAAGTATTAAGCAATAAAATAATCTTTTTACGGATTTCTGCATTAAAGGTTTCCCGTCTTTATGTTTAAATGAAAATCAAGTGTAAGATTCCCTCGAATTATCTCTAATTTACATTCATTCAGTAAAGTTATGGACTATTTATTCAATAATTTTTGTCAATATTTTGTTGATTTCAATATGATAACCAAGATTCATATCCATCTCTTATCTCGGAGGAATGAATTCTCGATCGCAGCGCCCCAATCAGCGTTACAGATGGACAGACATAACTAATTGTAAGTAATTATATTGTTTAATGGGTCAATATAAAAACATATCTTAAGTAGTCATCACTAACGTTTCATCAAATTTATTTGACTTCTTCAGAGCTAAATAAAGCAATAATAATAAACCAGGAAACTATAAAACACTAAAGTTGGTCCATGTAAATATTAAACAAAAAATTGATTCCCTTGGTTTATTCTTCGCATACTTGAACTAGTAGAAATGTCTTCAATACGAAAAGAAAGGCGCAAAAGCAAACAGTTTAACATAGTAATTGATAGTAACAGAGCTCAACTATTTACAAATCGTTGTAACGATGGAAACAATGTATTGGCTTATAATTTTTTTATAATTGACAAAAAATGGATACACGGAAAAGAAAAAGTGAGAAAAATAGCACAATGAAGCAAAAATGTGATTTATTCACTTATATGGTCATTTCGTGAAACGTTGTCAATCATTCCTTGAGTTACTTATCTTTATAGAATAGAACAAGAATAATCCATAACGGAAGAGTAAAGCATGACGTCACAAAAATTGGTAACTAAGGTATTCTTTTCTAAATAAGTTCGAAGTCAATACTAAATATACAATAAAATATTGCTTGGAAATTAATATTACGCCACGACTTAACTAGTCAATACCCCTATTTAATACTTTTGAGGTACAGTACTATTTTGTGGAATACTGAGAAAAGTAGTAAGTTTGGTGTAGCGGAAAACAAATGAGGACGCGTTAGTTATGGTAGGAGAGGTAAAGAGACTGATAGTATAAAAGTCCACGGTATTAAGCCCCATAGTTTATGCTTTGAGTTAACTTGAAAGGTTAAACGTGAATTGGATTCACGTTCACGATTCAAGTTTGATCTACGATCGCCCCAGTCAATCGGAACTTGCATCGGCAAACTTAGCCCATCTTCGTTGATTATTGGTCGAGAAGCCTCATATAAGCATCTGTAATAATAGAGCAGTATAGTTTTTTTCGTTGACCACGACATTTGTGCATACAATATAGTGAACGTTTGTCAAGAATGATCACGGAATGTGGCCACGTACACAATTTCTGGGGCACCATAGTGGGAATTTCACATTTTATTAAGTACCCTTGGATTAAATAGGGTGAACGTGTTAGAAAGTTATCCGCAGGGTAGCTATAATGGCACTGACAATGAGTTCTTGGAGAACGTAGCTAGTGTTCGATTCATCCCAACATTGATTTTTAGAATTATATTCCTTGTTTTGAAAACTCTCATTAATTTAAATCAAATGATAGCTTATATTTTTATAGGGAATTCGTAATTTAATTAAGCGTTTTCACCTACATACTACCCTACAAACCACCGCAGAGGTGTGACAGGGGGTTTTGGGACACATGCAATGAAAGGGGAGGGGATAGGGAAAAGGATGGGGGAGAGGACCGAGGTTAATTGTATGTTAACGATAGGTTTTATGCTAGTGCCACTCTGTTTTTGTCATTATAACTAAAGGTGCGTGGGAAGAAGGAAAGTTTTGTACCTTTCAGTTCGGCAGTGTATATCTCTTATTTTGCTCCTTTGCTCCAGCTCTAGATAGCGCGGGGTCAAAATAAAATCCTTCGTGTCGTACTGAAACTCGCCTCGTCTGAAACATTCAAGTAATCTAAACCCAGCGTGTAACCTCCGAGTCTCTAACGGCTCCCAACCTAGTCCTTCCATCAGTCCATTTGAGTGAACATGGATTTTATAATGAAGTTCGTAATATTTTCCACAATATGCAGGCTTCCTATTATATTTATCAAAGCAGTCAAAAGAAATTGACCTTAAACTCCTTTTACTTTCACAATAAGGAAATATAAGACAACTACTATAAAGGCAAGGCAGAGATTTAAGCTTGGCATCTCCAATGAATGAAACTCTGGATAAGAACGGTATGGATTAAGTTTTCCTTGCGGAGTTTAAAACAGGCGTTCTACTTCTTGAGGGAATACAATGGGATGCATGAAACATCGATCATGAATGCTCACTCTTTTTGAGCAGGGAGCGAGAAAAACACTGCGGTCATCGGCGCACGGGATTTAACATCAATGATGACCAAGTTTTTCAGCCAGAAAAAGGGACACAAAAAATGAAACCTCTCCGCTCAGCAAAAAGAGGACTGTTTCACTTCGAACGCACAAGCTTTGGGTGGGGGGGGGACATTTTCGACTTTTTAATATCCTTAAGGGTCTTCGCCCGCCGTTCCACAAAAGGGAGGCGAAGAGAGATATTACAGCGAGGCAGTTTGACGCTTCGCCAACTGGACGTTACCCTCTTCCGATCCAACGACCATCCCCTGACCTCCTCTTTCCCCGCCTACCCGTCCCCCCCGCCCCATACTCTGGAGAGACTTGCTCGTCCCGGTTCAACAAGTTCGTCGTGACCTTAATGGCTCAGGACGTCGTATATGGGCGGATGGAGGGTGGGAGTAGGAAGGGGGATAAACGGAAAAGGGTTGAGAGGGGGTTTGGAAAAAATGAGAGTCTAACAGAGGAGGATAAAAGGGGTGGGGTCCTTGCGTGAAGGGGCTCGTCGAGGTGTCGGAGAGCAAAATGTCAACGATTTGGTAAAATAAAGGCCTTAAGCCCTTATCCCTCGGCGCAAGTTCCTCCGAGATTTTCTCTTAAGGCTATTTTACACGACACTCATGTGAGCACTGAAATCAGCGCCGGACTCTCAGAATCAAATTTGTAACTTAATCACCCTATTTTAAGAGCTACAATAACATAATAACAACCCTTCATCAGTGGGCACCTCACGTTTGATGCTTCTCACCTGTAAGTTCAATGCTCGGTTCGGTGTCAGTAAAAATAATTTAATGTCACCTCTTGAACACCTTTTAGATCTAATTATTTCCTTGGTTGATTTCTTCTAGTTTGTCATTTTTAGGGAACCCTGATTGTAATACCACGAGTTTTCGACGGCCCCGTTTGACAAGAATCCCTGATTAAAATCTACCTTAACCAGATGGTTACCCTAATAATAAATAACAATGATAATGAAAGCTGGAGTGGAAGAGAAGACTGGTGCCGTGGGACAGGGCCTTTAAAGGAAGGGAGGCAGGGAGGGAAAACAATCCTTAATCAACAACGCTTCCACGCCAGCACATCGCCAGCACGTGGGTAGAGACAAGCCGGGAGAAGGGGTTGAGGAAGGATGAGGCGTCGGGCGGTTGGATGACGAGGTCGAGGAGAAACGACCATAATGAGCGGCGACGTCGTCAAAACACTGTTACCGTACCCACCCACCCCTCTATCCCTTTCTCTAGGGACGGCCGCAATGGAATCAAAGGGCAGGAGCGGACATTAAAGTGGACAGCGGAATGGCCAGAGAAGGTCAGAGGACGTTCAAGGGGAATGGTGGGGATACGGGGGGGGGGGGGGGGGGGAAAGTGGAGAGAATTTAAGTGAGGAACTATGGGGAATGGGAGAGACTTGAAATGATAACGGGGAACACGGGGAATAAATTCACCTCACCAAGTGACATGAATGTTATTCGGCGTAACTTGGTGGCATTATTTGTTAATGAAAGAAAGCGGTAAAAAATAACTTTGTCAAATTTAACAACAGTTTCTCCACACTATACTGAATTGCCAAAAAATCCTTAAAGTGCAATTTTTTTCAATTTTATCTGTAGATATCACAATTTAGAACACGTACTATACAAATTTTCACGCAAATACATAGACAAAAATCGCTGAAACCACCTGAAGTTCACATGGTCAGTGGTCCTAATCTCTTCCTCATTATTACTGTTAACTGCAGGTTATACTGAGACTGTGTAAGTCCAAACAGATACTTAATTCCACATTTTCGTTTTTATTGTTTAAAATATGCTGATTTCCCTGATGACGTGCCTGAGCCATATGAAAATAAATGATGGTACTAAATTAGTAGATTATTCAAAGAGCATACATTTTCAATGGCCACTTTATTTAGCATTAGTAGACGACTCAGTGCAACTTTCACTGAATCCATGACTACCAATATTATAGTAATTTGCTAATAACTCAAAATATATCACGGGAGGGTGTCTCAATGTTATGACCATTTAATTTCCCAGGAGAAATTTCTTCTTATAAAGAGTTTTTCACGAAAATGGCATAAATATTACGTAGAAACTAATACTGTTCATCACGTTTCACCCATTCTCGCGTTCAACACCATAACACTTCAAGTTCAACTGGCGAAAACAATAAAGTAGAATTGTTAGAAAACCTTGTTTACGTCAAATGGAGGACACGTTTTTCTATGAGTGGCCGGAATATTAATTTAAGTCATGATCAGGTCGAAAACCCATAAATATTTCCCTATTTCCGCTGGAGTTTTTCGTAGCACTGAATTGCAGTGAGTTGGATGAGTTTGCAGACGATGCAGCTCCGGTCAAAAGTATGTGGGACAAACAAAGAGTGCGATTTCCGTCCAATTAAACGAGCACTGCAGGGCTGAAGGACTGCAGAGCAAAACCCAGGACATCAAATTATAATAAGTGTTGCACGATTCTTGGACAAACAAAATTATTATTTCCCTCGCCTTATTCGTGAGGCCATCGAAATAGAAAAACAAAAAAGAAAATGAAATCAGAGATGAAGGGCACAGATTCCACAGCCCTTGTAAAAGACTGATAGCAATTGTCCACCAAAATAGAAAAGCGCCAAAATCAGATTCCTCCACGCTGATTGGCCGCGCCACCGGGAGGCCACACTAAGGACGAAATACACATCGCCCGATTACCACCTGTCGGCATTCGGATTCAATCTGAAGATGTGCCCTGCAATGGACACAAAACGTCATCACCATCAAGTTAGATGGACGCAGCGGAACCCGGAAGACATCCAAATACCTCCAATAATTCCCTTTCTTCACTTCCTTTGTTCTTTACCCCCAGCTACTACTTCCCAAACTACCTTTTTCTTACATTCAACAAGTTATTTAAGCAAGAACTCAGAGCGCAAAAATGCAATCCTCTTGAAATTAACGAGAAGGAGTAGGAACCGGTTGTCGTGTTGTGCAACAAAACATTGTAAAGCGGGTTCGAGTTTGCATGGTAGCTAAAGTCCCATATCCACGGCCCGTGTTCGAATCCCGGCGGTGGTGGAGATTTTTCTTCAGATTCCCGATCCTTACTTGGGTGCTTTGCGAAGAGCACTTTACCTTTGTTAGTTACTCCACACGGCTAATGGAACGATAAACTGCGAACATCTTGACGCATTTATTTAAGGGTAGGCCAATGTCAATGTTCCTCTCCACCTTTCCCCTACTCCCCAAAAAATCCTTCTCTTATCATTCCTAACTACCCTTTTCTATCCTTAACGGCACCAACACCTATGCCGTAGGTCACCTCACCCAATCAATAAACAAACAGTGTGGAATTAACAAAGTTAATTCACTTCTGCATTCTAACTACCATTCCAAAGCTAGCAATACGACGGGTGCTCCAATAATTCGCAGAATGACAAAGGACAACCAAAAAGAGAATGTACGAAGAATGAACGCTTGTGTATGAGAGGGAAGGAGATTTTTGCGAAGACAAGTAGAAGGGAGAGAAGAATTGTAAGAAGAACAAGAGAGCTGAGAAGAAAAGATGACAAAAGGCAGAGAGAGGCGTGGGAGGCGTAATTCTGGAAAAGCTCTCGTAACAGAGGGGTAGAATTTTTTTTACGGAGGGTATTTTTTTTATAAACGAGTCATGCGCTCCAGTTTTTGAATGAGGGCAGCAGGACGAAGCTTGGTGGGAAGAAATAGGATGCGAGAGAATGAAGAGAGAGAGAGAGGGGAGAATAAAGTCAAGAGAAGAAGACAATAAGGCAGGTGGGAGAAACGGTAGGGTATTCATTTCACGGAAGGAGGGACGGTGGCAAGGGTGCTACTATAATGGTGATACAATGGATTTCGTGGCAGTAGTTGGGGGAAATTGCGATGGCACGATAGAGAGCCCAGCCATTTACGTCGATTCCCCGGCATAAAATACACGATATCGACAATTTCATTCTCCGGTCCTCCTGAAATAAATAGACACTTTGGCCAGAGGGGCACACCAGGCGGCGGAGAGTGAAGTTTGGGCCCTGATTTTTACTCTTGTTTTGAATAAGATAAGTTAGCTTGGGCGGGATATCACTTCACATGAAATTCGATGAACTAAGGCTTGATAAAGACGTGAGAGCGTTGAAACCGTTTGGGGCGGCTAATTAAGTGAGGAATATAAAAAGTATATTTCTTTATCTATGTCTAGTAAATTCCACAAGGTAAACTACCAAATTATTAAAATTTCTCCTCTTACACCCCAGCATTCATTACGCGCAAGAAAATCGAATGATAGTTTTAAATACTATATTTGTTTAACCACCCAAAAGTGAAATTTCCATCTTGTTGAATGTATAACAGACTCTTTCATTGAAAAAGAGACTACTGCGCTACTTCCACTATGTTTCGCTGACACTGAGAGAAACTTTTGTAGGAATTTGTGCCGAGGGAGATAGTATTTTGAGCGATATATCATTAAAAAATAAAAGTCAATTAGTTAGTTCTCATTGTGAAGAAAAATATCTTATCTCTCCAATATACCAAAATATTAGTCACCATGCTTATTTTCGAGTTATTTGCCAAGAGGAAGCCGTTGTACATGGGATATGGCACGCCTAAAGTAAGCTTTTATTCAAAGAAATGATTTAGCTCTGACGCACTATTAAAATAAAAAACTTTAAAAATCGATATTTTTTATGATTTCTATAAGTAAATACAAATAAATACAGTTATAACCCTCTGCCATACTTACAAAACCTCAAAGAAAAATCTTCCGTTATGAAGGAGTTGTCAGCGTACGGGTTGAAACAAATATATCAAGTTAAATCCTAACTTCTGTATAGTATATTGTCAATTACTGACATTTACTGACAGAGAAAACAAAACTTTTATGCTTCACTAAAATTAATTTATTTCTTTCATGTTTCTAATATTGCATGCAGTCATTAGTAAAATTTTAACGACGTGTTTTTAATGAATAGGGAAATATCTCGCTCAAACTACCTAATTGTATATTCGGGAAATTGACCAAGGGGTAAAATACGTTGGATTAATAATGTCAAGATTTTATATTGATGCATACAAGTATTTTTTAGCTTCGGAGTTTTCTCGTTTCTCATTCCACCATCCACGACTGCTATATTAGTTTTTCTGCTCACTTCAAACCTTTTTCGTTTGTTTTGGGAATCATTAAGTGGTCATAACCATAATCAAATAAAAATGACACAAAAAGCAAATAATTCACCTCAATAATACTTATTTCTTTTTTTTAAGGGTCTTTTTCGAGTTATGATTTTACAGTGACTTTTTATAGGCTTTCTCGAGCATAAACGTAAATTTGAAATTACATACTAACGCAAAGGTTAGTGCAATGTCTTTTTCAAATGTGAAGATAACACTCTTTAGGCTAAGAACACATTCATTTATTATCAATAAAAATTTACGACGATCATAATAGATTCGCTTAACTACATAGGTACTAGCTATGAGATCAAATGAAGCTAGGTTTCAGAGACAGTCGGAAAAGCCTGCAGGAGGATAAATTGAGAATTTTGAGTAATGAAGAAAAATGGGGATTGGAGGAGGCTTCCAATAAGAAAGAAAAATTTTAATTGATAAAGCTAAACTTACTACTTTCCACACTGATTAGGCGAAAACAGGTTTCAAAGTAACTTCAAAATTACGACTATGTGTTGATATATTAATTGGATCCTTTTTGGGATAACATGATTATCATACAATATTTTCTTTTAATTATAACAAAGGAAAGAGAATTTTCCACACTGGTATATCACATACTGATTTCCAAAGTAACTTAAAACTATACTCTTATCTATTGAAACCTTGGTTGGATCCTTTTCTGAAAAATCAGCGAGGAAACTACGAAGTTATTTCTTTATGATAAAAATTTGACACACATTTATTCACAAAAAAATCGTGGTAGTCGGATGAACTGCGACCAAAAGTGTTTAATTAAATTTAGTAGGCTACATAATGTGAGATAAATATCTGGAACGTCGAAGCATGTGGAATGAAATATTACGCCCGCTTTTCCCAAGCGGCCAAAGACCCTCCACCACCTCTCAAACTTGAATCATAAATAAAAGAGAGGCCGAGCCGGTGAGGAATACAAACGAGAATCCACGAGGGGTGGAATGTAATCCCCCTCCCCTCTCTTCTGTCTTTTCCGAGTTGAGCGGAGTACTGCATTCTTGCAGCCCATGCTCGACCTCCCCGATGGTAAAGAGGCACGGAGACGGGATAAACTGGAGCTGGACGGGGAGATGGGCGAATACGAGGATGAGAGTGGGGCACTGTAAAACGGCGTGGAAAATGAAAGTAAATTCCACTGATGTAAGATTGAATTCAAGAAGAGAGCAATTAACAAGAATATTTAAATTAAATATTAATCCAAATTTCCAATAAAAGCAGAGGAATTTGGACTCCTATGGATGTATTTCAAGTAAACGTGAACTAGTTTACCAGAAATCCATGAACGCGTGTTTAAATCTTATAAACACATACGTGTTTACAAGGTTTTAACACTCCCTGCCGATTATCACCTGAATTACTCTGCTTTTATTCACAATTCAGATTAATCTTTAATTTATATGTAAGATTTGTTCAATATTATGCCTTTTCAACTTTAATGTGGGGACGTAGAGGCCGGGACCCTTACCGAGGCCATGGAAAAGAAGATTCAAGACTTTGATACGTGACTCTACAGAAGCATTTTAAGGATAATGAAATGCCTTCTCCGGCGAATGCTTAAGGTGTAGAGTTCACAGGTTTCCAACCGGGTAATAGTTTTGAGCTGTGGTTTCATATTGGTGCAGTTCAACACCTCACCCGGTTGGAAATACGGAGAACTCTATGTCTCAAATTTCACTATTAGAACAAAATTGAATGAAAGAGAGATTGAGTCGGCATGGTCCCTAGAATAATGGCTTCGGATACCAAGGTTACGGGTGCAAATTCCAGGCAGTGGCGGACATTTTTCAGTGGATTCCGTTCCCTACTAGTGTGAAATGAGGAGATCATTACATACACAGTACTCCGTTCGCCGAACGGGACGTAATATCCTTTCCGCCTCTCATTAAAATTAGGCTAAAGACGCTGCCGAGTGTCTCTCCAGCCATCTTCCATCCCCCAGATATTCATTTCCTTAGCAACATAGCAGCCAGTTCTCACTAGCAAAAATGACAACAGTGGCCGGTCGCTTTTCAAAATCACCAATCAATTGAATAAGGGGGCCCAAGGGTCCATTCTCGTCAAATTTATGGGTCAATGTAGAGCTTAGCGTAATTCATGAAAGTAATTATCGATTTATTTCATTCCAAAGACATACGGTGCATACTTTCTCCACTAAGGAAGCATTCACTAAGAGAAGGGGGTTTTTGAAGGTGACCGAACTAAGAAATTAATAAAAATAATGGTTATAAACTCTGAGTTGAGTGCAGCGTTGCGTGATTTGAAAACTACCTATATTTTTGTTGAAAAAAATTTGCGTTGACCTAAGGCTTTTGGCTTAGTGGTGGTGAAGAGGAATTGATAAGGTTACCTGGGTAACATGTAATACAAACGAGGAAGCGTTGAGAAGGTAGGAAGGAATGTAAGCGGCAGACATTCAGAGGAGGCACCAAAAAATGAATTCAAATGACGATGTAAAGGCATGTTAAAGTTGGTGATCGAGGGGAGAATATGGGGTGTGTTCAGATGAGGAAGGAAGAGATTAGGAAGTATGGAGCATTTAAATGGGGCATGGAACATATGATGAAATAAAGAGAGCCAAACTAACTTAGAGTAAAATGGGTATCGTGGTCAGGAAATACGATGATGCTTTTAAATTTGAACCAGTCTATAACTCCACCAATCGGACACCAAATTAATTATTTTTTACTTCAATGACTGTCAGCGCAAGTAATAGTGCAGTCATTTTCTCCTGCGGAGAAATATAGTAACAATGAAGATGCTTACCTAATTTGACCTCCAGGAAAGGAACGATACCACGCTGCAGAGGACAGTATTAACGAAATCTTGTCTTCTTCCGGTACGTCAGCAAGTTATCCCGGCACGCAGCATAAACATTTTACAACCTGAAACAGAAAGAATAATTTTGTAACAGCTTTAGGTGGAATGCACACTGGACGAGAAATGGCTACCATTGAAAAGGTACCTACTGTCACAAGAATGATATACGGTATCGCTCGCTTTTTCGGCCAAGGATATTTTTCTTTCTGGACGAATAAATAATGGCTCGGACAGTTTGGCTGCCGCAGAATTCCTCGGAAGTCAATGAACGGCCGTAGTCTCACGCCTGCATTGGCGCGCACATACATACATACATACATATATATACATGTATATATGAATCGGCCATCATTCCATCTTCACACCACCAATGAACTTCACAATTTTGTGCGTTTCCTATCCTCTTTCTTTCACCCTCTGTTTGAACGAAAATATTAATTACTTACTCCTGTGAGCGGTTTGTGTGAATGAATTTTTGTATGCCCGGAATGGCTCATTTCTTCTTGGGCTCTGCGTGCCCCGAAACGCCTCTATATCTTTACCACTGTAGTGTGCTTGAGTGCTCTTTACTTTCCTATTCTGTTCATTCCTTCTCTGCCGGTGGGTGAAAACGCCCTGTCGCCCTCTCTCGGTGAACTTTACGGGCTATTCTTGGGAATGTTTGGTTTATATAACCCCCCCCCCCCCCCCCCGCCGATTCCAGTTTTTCTCATGAGAGCATTCGGCGCGCCATCGAAAGGTCCATTGTTCGATTCCCGGCCTAGTCGATTTTTTTTCACTATGAATCGGCCACCATACCATCTTCTCAACACCATTGGACTTCACACTTATGTGTGTTTTCTATCCTCTTTCTTTCACCCTCTGCCAGAACGAAATTATGTTATGTATTTTATATGTATATATATATATATATATTCAAACAACGAAATTCACACGTGGTGAAAATATATCTAATAAGGAGTCACAGGCGTAACAAGTAAAAAAAATATAGTGGCACAAACAAAAGAAACTCACACGAATGGTTTAATTTTCGACAGCATTCAACTGCCTTCATCCGAACTGGAGAGAGTAATATATATATATATATATATATATGAAATGTATGTATGAATGAATATGTGAAATGTAAGACTAAAACGAGACCATTCAGGACAGGAAAAAATATCGTGAATAAAAATAGTGTGCGGTCGCGCCGCCGGGACACCTGAAATTGTCCAGCCTCTCCAAAGTCCGAAATAGATGGGACAGCCAAGAAGAGAAGAGAAAAATATGAGAAGCATTGGAAAACAGAGGAGAGTGGTTGAAACTGGAGAAGGAGAACGCAAGAGCAGCGATAAGACGAAAATTGAAGTGAGAGCTAGGAGAGAGACCAAAAGAAATGAATTGAGAGCAATGAGGAAATTAACCTCAAGGACTAGGAAGTATTCAGATCCATTACGAGTCAAAGGAAGATAAAGAAAGACCAAAAGAAAGGAATTGAGAGGAATGAGGAAATTAACTTCAAGGACTAGGAAGTATTCAGATCCATTACGAGTCAAAGGAAGATAAAGACGATAGCAAAAGACCGTTTCAAGTCTTTATTTCGACGGGAAGAAATTGAATCCTTAGTCCCCGGGGAGAGGAAAAGAGACAAAAAACATCATTCCGGCCAAATTGAGACTATTAGGTCCTCGCCAGCATTTAACCCTCCTAAGAGACCGTGATAAAACAGTTAAACGAGAAAAGTAAATAGTTGCTTCGGACGAAAACAATGAATGATCAGCGGAGGATTACAAAAGAGATTTTGACCGACTTTGAAAGCTTAAGTTTTCCGTTGTCACATGAATAGACTTTTATACCCTTGGACCCTTTCAGCGTTAAATTTCCAGCCCGTCTGATTCTAATTTAGAAGCTTCATTTCTTAGCGCTCTAAGAAATAAGTAGCAAATAAGAAATATGCTAGAAACAACTTCAGTGTGGTACGACACGAAAATATAAATTATATTATATAAACAAAGTTAAAAAAGCGAACTGGACCAACTTTAAGAACAATGATGTTCTTTCTTCGATTAAATAGACTTTTGGATTTGTTATTTCATAAATTTCAACAATAATTATCTGTTTATCTTACATTAAATATATTTATTAACTTAATACAGGAAATAATTGGTTACAAATAATAGAAAAATGAAGTGCCATTTATCGCAATTGCACAAATTTCTAGACATAACAAGCATACACACACAAACAAGAAAAAACAGGAAATACCTATTACTTCTCGGTTAAAATTACGGACGGAATATTCTATTTTAACGACTTTAAAACATCTCATCCAGAGAAATGTACTTGAAGAAATTAAAGGCTAAAGAAATAAGAAACTCAAGACGAGGATCGTAGGAAGCATTTAAAAATAATAGAGAAGGAAATAGGAAAAGGGCGATACAACATTAGCCACGACTAGGGCGTAACGAAAACAATAAATAAAATCCAGTTTCCCATCCTCGGAGACTCTGGGGGAAATGGAGGACAATTAACAAACTCGACCATGTCATTCACCAATTAAAAGGAACGGGTATTAGGAAAGTGGTGAAGGAGGAAAGCCGAAAAAATAAGAAGCGAAAGAGAAATACGGAATGGAGGATGGAAAGTTGGGTGGGCGAAGGAGGGAGCGGGAGATGGATGGTGAAGAGTGAAAAGAGAAAGGCAAAGATAAGAAAAGGGAAGGAAGGAATGAAGATTAGGAGCGAGAGTCCAAGTGGCCAAGACGACGGAGACGGCACAAGAAGAGGGAGAGAGGAAAAAGATTCTCCCGGGGGTTAGTAAGAGACGCCGGGCCAGCGCCTTCCGGCCGCAATTGCTCTTGACGCCTTGCCCGTGCCCGAGCTTTTGTACGCACTCCACAAACAGTTCCAACAAACTCTTCCGCCATCCCCCCCCCTCACCCCTCCCCCTCAACGTCCTCAGACGCCGTCGTAAAGTCCTCCGGATTCTTTGCCCGCTACCTCCTCCTTTCCCTCCCTCCCACCCCCTTCCCGCCCCATTCATCTTTCGCAACAAAGCACTCTCCTCCTCCCCCTCCTCTTACGACCGCGAACAAGAAACTTCATGCTTCCCCCCCCGGCTATCAAAGGACGTTAGATGTCTGCACAAGGGGGAAACTAGCGGTGGAAAGAACCGGCGTTAAAAAACTACGGTTCGCCGGTTAAGTCACCGCTTGCGGCCAGGAAAACCACCGGCGGAGAAGATGGGACGCGCAACGACCGAGTTCAACCACTAAATAATGTGTTGCCGGAAGGATAGGAAAAAAATTATAAGACATGCAGTGAAAAAAACCTAGCTTATTGCTTAGTAGAAACCAATATTCATTGCGGAATACTCAAATAATTGTTTACGGTGTCACGCAGGCGGGGGTAAAGATTTTCAGCAGATGCTTTGATAATGTAAAATTGTTATTTACTGTGAGATAAAAAGCTTACGTTTTCAAGTACATTTTGGCACTTATTCCTGAACAACATTGGTAGAAACACTCGGCCTCGGCCAATGTTTTTTTGTTTAATTTTGTGAACAAAACAAAAGTTTTGTTAACCTACCAGATCGTTTACGACGAGGCCGTAAACGATCTGGCAGGTTAACAAAAATTTCACCTGCACAGTTCGCTACGCTTATCAACATTCGTGTTTGCTGATGTATTCCAATGTACTACACCTGTCTAGCAAAGATACAACATTGTGGACTGGAACGAGAAAATTTAATATGCATAAACTCCCACACAAGAGATTCGCCTTCAACTATAATGGCTCGGTGGTGTAACTGGCTGGCACACCTGATCAGAATTCGGGAGCTCAGAATTCCACTCCAAATCAAAACAAATTTATTTTGTCATTTTAAATTTTGACTTTTGTGTATGTTTAGAAGAAATTTATCGTTTGTGAATATACTTTTGAAAAAGTTTATTTCCGTAGAAGTAAAGAACAGAGACGTGCAGGAAATTCTAGTGGTTAATTAAATATGAAAATAATAAAATGAAGCACAAAAGAGGAGCCAAGAAGTTTCACTCGGACGCTGAACTGGAAAAAGGACTCGGTAATAATGTGTAGAGAGAGATAACAAGGAATTATAAAAGAATACCAAACCCTATTAACAAATTTAACCACCTATAAACGAAAAGCTATAAGGTTGAAATATTTAAAGCATATGGACCATGATAAGGAGCGCATGGAGACCTAGCTCATGTTTATCAAGGTGGTTGTGCATCAGTTGATACATATGGGAAAACTAGAATGAGGTAGAACTAAGGGAAGTTGAGATTTACGAGTGATTATCTAATTTAGATAAAAACGATAAAAACCAGAGAAGAGCAAATATGAACCTGCCACAGGATACGAAATTAAAAAGGGATCGAACGGAGGAAGAAGTAAAAGGAAGAGAAATGAATAGCAAAGGACAACACTCTTTGCAACACCGCTAGACGTGGCCCTGTTTTTATCACCACTGGTTAACTATTTTATTGGTATTAAAACCAAAGCCAATACGATTTCCCATTGACAAAGCTCGCGTCCACTTACCGATAGTCTAATGTAATATAAAACATCCAAATTATCAGTAAACTTCGAGATAACGTAAAGACTACCTCATATTGCTTTTAACGTTAACCAGACATTAGAAAAACGGGTCTTAGTCAAATATAATTACTACAAATAAATTATGACGTTAAGATAACCTTTGATGAGTGTTTAACACTAGAACGACGGACCTAGCCATTTTGGCTATTTTTGAAATTCGTTCCGTGGCTGTACCCATAAATTACTTTTAAAAAAGTTGCCATTACGTGAATTTTCATCCGTTTTGATGATCTTTGCGTCAGGGAAGTCACATATCTGCCGGGCGCATTTCTTAGGAAATATTTAGGGTTTTGCCTAGAACGACCGAGTTAGCCATTTTGGCTAACATATTTTCACTTTACATGTCATGGTGTTTTAGTTATTTAAATGATTTATTGTCTAAACAACAAGAAACATAAAAGAAGCAAAATCAAAAGAACGTGCTAGTTCAACAATAATAGTTAATTTACTTGGATATTATTTTTCTTATTTTGTCGTTTACCTGCCTTTTACAACTGGACTGGACGGAGGGCGATTTTTTTCAGAGCAGCAGAAACCATTGACATGGAAGCGTGCGCTGAGTATTTGTCTTTGTACAAGATAAAAATCAAATGAGGTTAGTATGTACAAATTCAGGTCTCAAAACTATGACAGCGCCCCGGCGCGTACGTTGTGTCGCAGGGCGGACTATGACATTGCGTAGAATGCCGCAAGACAGCTGGCCGGCTGGCTGCTCGTCCGTCCAGTACGCCACCGCTCGGTTTGTCTTATCCGCTCGACCTTACAAAACTTGCACCCCTGTTTGCAAATTTATCTTGAACTAAAAAAAGTTACACTTTTTGTCATAGTTAAACAGCAGAAACTTGCAAGTACACCACGCAGCATTCCACGTGGAGGAAACAAAAGTGCTTCAAGAGGGCGCGTTCTATTATCTACTAAGCCCGAGAGTCAAACGTCATCCAAGTACGTTTGCTGGGTGCATAGGCCATGACATTGTACTACGAGGACGTCATACTGGTGAAGGGGATGCATGTCCTGTGTGGAACAGTGACAGATGGACTTAATGTTCCTGAAGGTACAACTTGGCGTAAAGTCGATTTTACTGCGCAGCAGCAGGCTAGCAGACGCGTTCATGAAAATAACATGCGAGAAATTCTCGGTCCTACCCCTTATGATAATAAAAATATAAGTGAAGACAGAGTTTTTAGCGCTTGGCGCCTATTTATTGAAGCAATTTTATATCATATACAAAATGCGCTAAAATAGAGGCACGTCTGCAACTCAGCAATGGGAGTTGACCTTTGGAATTAAGTGAACGTGAGGCCTACATAGAACTGTTGTACGCTCGTGGCGTATATGGCTTGCGAAATTCCCTGATTTACAATTTGTGGTATAAGTCTTGAGATTTACCAATTTTGTAAAGCCACTTTGCCAAGAGACAGATTCAAGGAGATTTCACGTTTTCTAAGATTCGACCCCAATCATCTAGATCCAAACCTCTGCAAGAAGATATATTTTCATCATTTACTTTCACATGGAATAAATTTATTGAAAATTGCATTTCTGCGTACAAACGCTGGACCTTACATCACTGTAGACGAGCAGGTGTTGCCATATAGAGCAAGGTGCCCTGTTACACAATTTTTGCCAGCCAAACCTGGTAAAAATATGGGTAAAATATTGGCTGGCTGTTGATGTTGACACCAATTAGGTCGTTAATGGATTTCCGTATCTTCGGAAATGTTATAAACGGGGAAAGGCTGTCTGAATTTGTAGTTATAAAGCTTGAGTACAACCGTTTATAGGAAATGGCAGGAACATTACTTCCGATAGTTATTTTCCATCGTTCCAGGTGGCAAATAGCTTGAAAAAGGAACAGGCAACTATTATGGATACGGTAAATAAAGCAAGAAGGGGGATTCCAAAAGCTATGAAGGCTGCTAAATACGAACAGTATGATTGCTATTTATTACAAAAATGATGACGTTTCTCTGATAGGGAGAACAAAAAGAAGCATGTTATTATCATGAGTAATATGTATCCTTCCATTTGTGTAGACCAAAATCCTTAGAAAAACTCCAAAGACAGTAAAAATGTACATTCAAACGAAGTGCGGAGTGGATGTCGTTGATGCTATGGCTAAACTGTAGGTACCCTGTGAAGGCAACTCCAGAAGGTGGCTTGTTCATACTTTCTACAGTACTCTTGACGTGAGTACAATCAATGCTTATGCATGTATAAGTGTTACTGGTAGCCGCACCACGTGAAGGGAATTACTGTCCAAATTATCAGAGGAGTTTACTGCCAATGAGAGAAGTTCTAAGTCGTACACATCAGAAAGCCACGATTCTGATACAGATACTGGGAATGAGAGTTCGGGGAAATAGCAATTTGGCCAATTATATCAAAACTGTAAAAATAACCCCTGTTTCGAAAGGTGCAAAAGATATGAGAAAGGACTATGCTGTAAATGCAGCGCCAAAACCAATTTTGTTTGTGTAAAATGCTCTAAGTAATGTCAATGAGAACATTCACTAGTGAATTCTGCTGCCTATGCTGTGCACAGCCAAATTCCCTAACCTGTCCAAAAATCTATAATCTAGTGTTACTACCTTGCTCTTTAATTGCGGTTATTGATTTTTTTAGCTCAAAATTTCCTGATATTTTTTATTACTTGTGTTCTGAACTATAAGTGAAGAAAGTAAGTGGATCGTGTCTGCAATTTTGTAGAAATAAGACAGAATTATTCAATACCTAGTTTAGTTTTATTAGGTCTTAGGTTTGTAATTGTTTGATGATTCTTCACTTGTGTTTCTCACAACCTAAAATGTAGAATAAGTATCATTGTCTCAACTAATAAACCAAAGAAATAAATATTTTCTCACCTACCAACGTAATTGATTTTCATGCTATCACCTACCTATACGTACCATCATGCAATCCGATAAAATGGTCTTTTATTGAATTCCATATTGCAATGAAAGCGTAAATCACTTTTTGTGGCTTCATACTTCAAAAAAAGAGTTGCCTCCTTCACGTCGACGTATTACGTGCAAGAGACTGAGCTCTGATTTTTCCGACAATTTTGACAAATAATGTTCAGAAGTGGGTAAAAAAACAAACATTTTAACACTTCAGTTACTGAAATAAAAGAAAAATCTTCATAAATGGTTGAACAAAACATAAACCTTTCGTAATTTCATTTGTTTCTAATTTTAGTAACGTGCGCGATCGGAATATCTTAAAATAACCAAAATGGCTAAGTAAATCGATCTCGTCAGTATTAAAGTCCCGTCGTTCAAGTGTTAAAGCATAGAATTCCTTTTGATTATGATAAGCAGCAGTGAGTGGTATCTTTTCATCAATAATTTTGATAAGTCAACAATTTGGCATCGTATAGTCCATTTAAAATTAAAAATATCGAATATTAGGAAACATGGCATTTGGTGCTGTGACTTAAACATTTTGCCTGATGACCCGAAGGTCATGAGTTTCATTGCTGACTTAAAAAAAAACAATTCACCAATTCACAATCGTGCGGTGAATAGTCAAACTTTAGAAACAAGCAAGGATGTTGCCAATCGAACTACAGGAAAAGAGCAAGTCTAGCTTACTACTCCGTACATAAGAAGGAACAACTTGCCACTACATGCCGGGTATAAAATATATTGTTAAAGATCCTAGGTTTCCAAATGCCCGTACGAAAGGGTGGTTAATTTTACGACACCTGCATTCAATAACCCCCCTACACACACCTGACCAAGGCAACATACATTCTCCTTAATTTCCCCCCACACCGAACCAGAATCGCTCGTAGTACCAACCCCTCCTTTCATCCCCTCCTCAACTTTAAGCACGCTCCAATTAAGACCACGAAGGTGCCTCGGGGAAATACAGACCTCGAGTGAGGGGTGGAATGGAAAGCAAAAGGGTCTTAGCGGAGGAGTCAGGGGAAAATGAGTCCAGAAAATAAAGTGGGGGAGAGAAAAGGTGTCTTTGTTGGAAGGAGAGTAAAGAGAATACAGCGCAACAACGGGAATTAAAAAAATAAAACGCTGAAAGAAAGTAAGAGGCGAGAGCTTTCTCCGTGTGAGACGTTTTTATGGGAACATTCTTCCCTCCCTTCTTTTTTCGTTTCGCTCCAGTCGCGAAGTCACTAAAGCTCTGTACCTGTAACCTCAATCTATGTTCGGGAATAAACTACACTCTGAGCGTTGTCATGTTACTCTTTGGTTGGATTCTTACCTCTCGCGGGTGACTGACTGCTTAGCTCATTTGCGATACTAAAGACAGACGTGTAGGCTTCGTTTTCATACCTATTTCTTTTTAAGTCTTAAATTTTCTCTAGGCGTGCGAATACGTGCTTCTAGAATTGATCCTTCACGCAGGTGCTGAAGAAAGGTAATTGGGTAAATATCTTGGATGCAATAAAGGATTTTAAGTTTTTTCAGTGAATAGATTGAAGAGAGTTTTGTTGTTTTTTTTACGGGATAAGGTTAGGAGGTACCAACGTTTCAACAGTTAGCTCAGCTATCGTCATATAGGAAAAATCCAACATATCGAGGAAAGAGATGGTTATAAATAGCAAAGAGTTCATTATTGATGGAGCCGTTGCACGTCATTTGAATGGTATTGATGACTGGTTTCCTTTTTTTGCTTAAGTTCAAGCCGTGAACACAGTTGACGCTATTTTCCTCATTCCTAATTTCAACGGCTTCTTTAGCAATTCTGTCCCAACATCCATCCGCGCGGATGAGCAAATTTGCATAAGATGTAGATATGATGCCCATGGTCTCTTAAATTTCCTCACTCTGTCAGACAGCCCTGATGACGATGACCGAGTTAGCCATTGAAAAGCCGTTGTTCATGATGACCTCACCCGGAGTGAAACCCGTGAAAATTTTATTCAACAGGGACTTTTTTCCCCTGAAGTCTCATTAATCTCGATGGATGAATTAGTGGACGGTCACATCGAAATCTTGTCTAGAGGTACGAGGCTATTTCTGGAGTAGTTTGCGTATCTGGCCACGGGACTAAGAAACCTCTCTATCTGGACAAAAGGAACAAATACCACAGAATGTGCCAGAAATTATACAAGCGTTGGTACCCAATGACACCTGAAAATTGTATTCGAAACTACACTGAATCGATGTAGCGAGGTGGTTGACATGGCAGTCCAGACATTTCGATGCAGTGAGGCAATGCACGATTTAGCATGCCATATTACTAGGGTAAATTTGCACCTCGCTATATCAACTCATGTTCATTCTTGCTCTTTTAATCTATCAAGATTAGAGTAAAACTATATATAAAAGTTTTAAAACTATTATAATTTGTTTAAAAAAAATTTCTTTTAAAACACATACTCATTTCATTGAATGATTCAATACTATTCCCTAAGGCCCTAGCAATGCCACTACTGATGTCAAGTCTGTTACGGTTTAGCATATCATATCTTCATTTTACTTTAAGGGGGCTACTGGTCGCTCCATCCGACAAGTGGAATACCCTACTTGAATGTCTCTCCAACGAACACTCTTCATCACTGCAAGGATTCAAACCCGGATCCTAGGGATTTGGATTCAATACCCTAATCACCACACCAACACAATCCCTTGGGAACCTTCTCTTTCGTCCACTTTTATTGTCCTCGTGAAGTCACTACTTTATTTAGTAAATCTCTTTATCCGTAACCTAAATCTATGCCTGAGTATAAACTGCACTCCAAGTGTTGTCATATTACTCCTATTACCTCGCTTACCCCCCTCCCCATCAAATCCATTCCTTACCATCCCTTCTGTCTCGCCCACACCTGTCATCGCCAACCCTTCTACCCTCTCTCACCAATTTTTCTTACGCCCCATTGCCTTCTCGACCACCCTCAAACCCCCGACTCACTATAGCCTCCCCCTTAACAACCCCCTTAGTCTCCCCGGAATCCTCCATCCGCTCCAGTCGATGAAAATAAATTGTGAAACGTCGCGAGGGTTTAATTAAAGTCGCCTCCGCTCCACCACTCCCCTCTCCCCATACAGCCCATATCTTCCCCCTCCCTTCTCCAACATGCCTCTCCGTCCTATTTCACCTCGACGATGTCCTCCCTTTTCCCTCAGCGCGAACCCTCACCGTTTCGCGCCCTACTCCCCTGTTACCCCTTCTGAGCTGCTCTCTGCGCTAGAGGTGAGCGCAGATTGGGCATTTTCGTCGTCGGTGGCGGCGTACTGTTTTTCACACCGGCAGCGGAGGCGTATTCGGCGCAATCTGCGTCGACCTAATGAATGGTGGCTCACATGCGCTATAAAATTTAAAATTAGAGATAGAAATCGACAAATTTTGTAGGCTTAAGTTAAAGAAATAGAAAAAAAGACGATGAAGGATAAAACTGAGAGAAAACGTCATGACCGTAGCGCTAATCCATGTTTCACGACGGAGTAATTATCGGCTTCGTTGGTTTGGCCATATTGAAAGAACATATGAGAGTCGAATAACGAAATAGGGTATGTATCGTGGAGTGAATAGTTAAGATAGGGTAAGGTAGACCGAGAAAGTCATGGGTGAATGAGGTGAATGAGGCTCTTAAGAAGAGAAATATGAGAGTCGTAAATAGGAGTGTGTATGCAGCAATGTATGAGGGAACCTGAAGCAAATGAGGTATGCAAGGATAGGACAGTTTGGGATAAATAACTAAAGCAGAGTCAGCTTTACATGCTCATTACCGAGCATTAAACTGGTTTTGACTGCGCCTACCTCAAAACGGAACTCCCGCAAGGGATGCGTATGCATGCATGTATGTAATAATAGTTTATTATAACCGGGTTTGGCCACATACATAGCATAAGGAGTGGAAACTAGAACACGTTAAAACAAGGGAGTGTCGAAAATGATTTCCGGTGCAGTGGCGCAAACATCTACTAGGTGCTGTTCCCACAACACTCTGTTCTCCATCACCCGGAACTCGTTCGCATCCCAAGCATGGGAAAGACCGACTCCATGAACGAAACGGGAATTGAACCCCCGATCTTTGTTAAGCTACGCCGGCGTATTTATGACCTAGCTTGGAAGGTATTTAGGTTGATATTAGTTTTTTATGTGCTTCTAAAACAACAGAACTACTTCCTCACCCATTAAGTTATCACTCCAAATTTTAAGAGCATTCATTAATAAACTTTACCATACACTACAAACTTAACGTCAACAAATGAGAGAAATTTTGAAAGTTAGTTTCTCATCACTTTTTGAGAAGGCCAATTTCTTAAAAATATGCGTATAAAAATGAACATGTTTAATCCACACAAACCTTTATCACAATCAGAAAAAATACATTCCAGGTTTCGACAGTATAGCGCAGAATTAAGATTCATGAATATGATGTTTTAACGTCGAAACCCAGGCCGTGTTTTTTTTTGTTTTGGTACGAATTAAGTTTTGTGTTAAATAACAAATTTTACTTTTATAATCATAAATAGCAGATTCCGCAAATTATATGCCTAAAACAACGGAGTTCTTAAAAAATACTTCAAAATGCTGTCGATGCCGTTCGGGTTATCACCTGGGAGGTTCACCATATCTCTCCTAACGTTTTGACTTACGTGCGTAATCGGTACATACTGATTTCCGTCAGGAGGTACGCTAAGTTGAAGGTTTCATGTAATGCGTTGTGGTGGAATCTTCTCTTCTGTGAACAGGCGTGAGTGGGTAAGATGGCTGTGACCCATCACCGACCATATGGTAGCCACTTATTCCGACAGCTCCTGCCGGAAGAGAGCCTTTCCGATATAACCGATTTAACCCATACTACCAGTTGCCTGTTACGGTATGCCAGGCAGTCCTCTTCAGCTCCTGGACAATAGTTTTCCGTGTAGTTCTAAAATCTTCCACAGGTAGCAACGTAGGACAACACAGTTCTGCGTCGGACATACTCAGCCGTGCCTAAAAGTGTCTAGCAAACGCTGCCGGACTGGGTGACTAGCTTTTGTTACACGGGTGCATTTCGCACACTTGGCTTACGTGGAGGGATCAGAGTCCTCTCTTTCGGAGTTGGACACGCGCGGGCTGGACGGAAATGAGTAGGTCCGCGCATGCCAGAATGAGATAGGCTATTTACGCATTAACTTTCGATAAAATCAGGATTACCAACCGCGAAGGTCTCATCGGTGAGTACGATATTACTTCGGTACGCGAGTCGTAATTAAGCGGACGGAAGACTAATAGCTTGGAAACACACTGATACTAGGGATTTTTTCGGAGTTCACTCACTCAGTGATTCAACCCGAAGGTTGGTTTGGATAGTTGAGGGTAGAGCTCACCACGGACTAAGCGACATGCGTGTGAATTTCACACATTCAGGGTAGGGGGGCCAGTTCCTTTCCCTGGGCCACCTCGCACTCCGAGGAATTTTTTTGTTCGAGGGCGTCCAAAGGCTTCACCCGGGTTTGAACCCGGGAGGTTTCGGAGTCATAGCAGGGAAAATACAAAAAAAAGTCCTTAGAAGAGAGCCCTATTTGGGTGGATAGATGAAATAATGAAGTTTTAATGAAAAGGATTACCAGAGTTCAAGAGACGCTGTTCTTAAATGAAAAAGGATAGAGGAAGCCATTTTTAAGACGTCTCGAAAACCATTCCTTAGACTGAAATTCTAAATAATATAAAAATATATTGGAACTAAGGCTTATGCAATCGCTTGATATGCTGAATCTCATTTCCTTAGGTGCAACTGTGTGTGTCAGTGTATGGGTGACGACAGCTTCTCCTACGTTAGGCGTCTTCAGGTAGGAGACCTTCGGCCTGAATACGCCTCCTTAATTGGAGGAGAAACTGTCGTCACCTAAACACTGACACACGCAGTTTCACCTGAAGAAATGGGATCCAAATTATAAAAATGTGTTCAGTAATTCCATGAAGCTAATGCAATTTCGTAAAATTATTTATACCTACCAGTGCCGTTATTACTTTCTCAAGAGCCACGACCATATTCCGCACAAATCAGGTAAGTGGTTATCGGAGTTGTATTTTTGGGGTGAATCGACAGCTATACTGCCGTTTATATTTCTAGTAAGAGAAGCTTGCAGACAGAAATATAATAGCTGATGCATAAATGTTGCTTTTGTTAAGTGTACATGCCTTCATAGTGCAATTCTTTCGTTGACAGTTGTTTTCCACAATACTTAAGTCAGCAATGAATTATCTCTAAAATAAAAGATGAAAAAGCTGAACCTTATACTGAACTTTCAATGAATTCGATGCCTCCAGATGAAATTTTCCCAATTACAGTTCCCAAAACTCTTACAAAGATTATTTTGGTGGATTCCAGCATCACCACCGGTATTCTCTACAAATAATTGCTCGCCTGCTTGCCTGTGATTAGTTACTGGATCCAAGAATCGGAAGGAAAATAAGTATCGCACTTATTTCTGTTTTCAGTACCTACTGGTAATTGCATTCGGTATTTCCGACTGGTAATTCTTTCGTCGGACATGGTTATACCCTTTTTATGGAACGCTTTTAAGCATACTGAATTCCGTTCTATTTTCAGCACTGAAGTATGCATCGTGTAAAAGGAGTTAAATGGAACATATTCATAATTTTCTCCGAGATTTACGTGAGATTCTCGAGTTGCAATATTCCTTGAGAGTTCAAAGACCTCCTGGCCGTTATTGTCCTTCAAGTCGGCCCCTCCCAACCATCCAAGTCAACTCATCCGGAACAGTTCCTACTACCAAATTCACTCCATTTCAGCTGAGACTCCGAGCTCCTTCTTTCCCTCATCCTCTTAGTAATTTGAGGGCTGCTCTTCCTTCCTCCCTCCCACACCATTCAAATCCCTTCTCATTTTCTCACGCCGCATTATTCCATTAGCGTCCTTCATTTTTTTTCTGTATCTCACCGGATGGGACGTTAAGGAAGCACCTCTTTTTCTCTCTCTCCATCCGCCGCAGGATTTCGTCCAATATGCTCGTTTCACCTCTTGGTGCGGTGCGTACGTCGTAAATACGGTCGAGGTTACGCCTCAGTGTACTATATAGACGCGAACAACCTCTCTTCCCCGTCCCTCAACCTCCTCTGCACTAGATAAAATGAAAGTACCGTCGAAGGGGGAAGGGGTGAGGGCAGAGTCAGGATCGAATTCAATGAGCGTGTCTCGGCCTCGTGTCCTTAAAAACATGTAACCAAGTTAATTACGGCAGGATCTCGACTCGACCCGGAAGTTCCTTCACCCCTAGTTTTGTTTAACGTCCCCACCGGACATCTTAAACGATAAATTCAATTAAAGCCGCGTCCCAGTTCTATGAAACATACTAATCAGAAGCACGACTATGGATGTTCCCTGCGTTCTGTCTCGACATTGATAACCAAAACGCAAACGTCCATTGTTGCGAACTTTTCGCAGGTACAGTTCGTGCGGCTCTGCAAATTCGAGAATAGGCTAAATAGAAAATTTCAAAGAATAGGCTAAATTTGAAGAAAAATAACAGCATTGTTTTGTTCATTTAAGGTGGTTAGAACAAATTTTGTTTATGTACAGATTTGCGTGAAACTGCGAAAGTGATATCATTTGTGATATCAATGGATAATAGTGAAAAAACTGCACCATACGGATTTGGTTTCGTGGCAATTCAAAGCTATTTGAGCACGTTGCCTTATGGCACATCACATATATTTCATAATATTTCGATGACATATGCACAGATTTTCTTCAAAATGCGAAATAATACATTTCTTATCATTATAATTGTTGCTAACAAATATCAAGGTGCCATATTGAGCCCGATTTTCGGAAACACCATATTTCACTATTAAATTATAGTCAAATCATGCTTTAATTAAGAAAAAAGTAAAATATAATTCTTTTAAAATGTCCATTGCTGTCTGTGCGATGAGATCCAACGCATAATCATACGCACTTTAGTGAAATGTGGTGCACAATGTTTTTTGACTAATTTAAAAAATCATTAAAATGAGCAATCAATGACCCACAATTACCACTTCAGCAACCTTAAGCTGCTTCAAAATTACGATTAAGTGAAGGCATACGATATAACAAGCCGTAATCACGCCCCAGACGTATTATAGTCCTGAGTGATGCAGGTTGGCTACATGCCGGTCTGACAACTGAAAAGTCGCCGGCTTGAATCCCACAGCCGGTTTGAGGTAGTATTTTTCTTAGCTTTAAGGATTAAAGTTATACCTTACGATTAAACAAGTTTAATTAGTCCATCACCTTACGGTGCCACAGCGTATTTCATCAGTCATCAAATTTGGTTTCATTCTTGCATGCTGGTGACAGGCAGTAATATTTTCCATTTGATGCTATACGGTGATCACTCTAATGAAATTCACTGATCCTGTCCTCTTGTCATTAAAAGATGAAGCCAAGATGATTGTGATGGAAGTTCGACCTGAAGTTTCTTCACAACCAGTTTCCTTGTATGTGCACGTAGGACGGCTTTATCGATAAATTCAATTAATGCTGTGTATAATTCTTTTTAAACTATACGAATTTAAACGATAACAAACAGATATGTTCCATTTTGTTGGCTGCGATATCCAGGTTGAAGGAGCTGGTAATTTCCCGTCAAATACTATGTATTAACTCTTCTCGGGTAACCAACTAGGAGTTCAGGTACTGACGCGACGTTTTATTTGAATAACTCTGTCATGGTCTTCAAGGGGTCAAACAAAACGTCGGCACCTGAAATCCTTACCAGTTTGGAAACCCAAGGTGAATTTACTCAAATCCAGGTTGGTTATGCGCCGGTCTGACACCTGAAAGGTCGCTGGTTTGAATCTAACATCGGGCATTGATGTTGGGTTGGGCTCAGCACTAAGGAAATTGATGGGGCAGGCAGTATCTTGGTGAAATTTCTTCATAATGAAATTCTTATTTCATTGGTTTTCCACATTTATTTATTAATGTGGGATAGGGGTATCGTCTTATTGCGGCTTCATCGGGTAAACATAATAAAAAAAACTTTGTTTTTATAGTCACAAGAGAAAGGGTTGTGTGGTCTTCAGGTACTGGGGGAGGAGAGGTGCCTGGTACGAGCGATTGTGGTAGAAAGAGGGGTTTCCGTTGCCCCAGCCTGCGTGAGGTTACGACGGCGGTGTCTTAAGTTGGATGACTAGGGTAGTGATCTTGTGACCATGAAAGCCTTGTTTGCTTTACCATGAGTAACTGATGATACCGCGACACGACGAAATCCGGGTCGAACGTTAATAAATAACAATGGGAAACCAACTGAATAAGACTTTCATTAGCATTTAGGATCAAAGTTCCACAATGCGATATAGCCTTACGTTCTACATCGTGTGTCCAGGTTTTTAAATGCACGGAGCCACTAAGTATTCCATTAATCATTGAATACAGTTACATCCTCCCATGCTGAAAACAGCCAGGTTAAGGCAAGCGGTGATTTTTTTCATCTAAATCTTTGCGTTGTTCACCCATATGACATTAAGTGATCCTGTTCTAGTGCTAAAATTCCTGAGAGGAAATAATTTCGATACCGAGGGATCCGGAGCGGATGAAAACTTAAAGGCAATAGCGTGGCTAGTCCCGGTATCCTGATTTTTTTTGTTTTTATGCCTTTAATACACGAAACCAAGTTAACTACGTTGGGATTTTGACCTTTAGTGTCTTCATCCCTGGTTTCCTTGAATGCACCAGCACGGCAATTCAAACGACAAATTCAAATAAAGTGGCGTTAAATTTCTTTCAAACAATATGGGTAATACGCTTTGAGTTTTTTTGACATTTATAGTCAAGACGGAACCCAGCTCGGCGCCGGCCTCTACTACCTGAAGGTGACTGGTTCGAACATCGAATATCGCTTTGCATCGAGACTCAAGCCGAAAATCTAATCTGTAATATTTGCGTATAATAATGAATGCCACATGCAACGTTCATGAATACTAGAATGGCACGCACACGCACGCCGAAGGACGCATTGACAACTGGAAGGCTCACAAAATAAACTAATGTAGCTAATATTTATAGGCTGTCAACTCAAAGAGGGCCAATAAAAATGGTTAATAGGTAGATATTAATCGGAACAAATTACCTATACATCATAATATTATAATTGGACGGACTTTTAAAATTCCTGTTTTCAATATTTTACTTTATTATCAATCGATCCATGTGGACCATAAAATTACTGCTAGTCTTCTTACTGTCCACCAAAGAATGTCCTTGCTAGCCCTCTTACTGTCCAGTTGTATATCTCATGCAATGCCTTCATTTTCCGAGTTTCTAAAAGAGAAAAAAGACGGTTTTATCCTGTGATAAAATGATTGTTCACAATTTTGTAGCTAAGAGTCAATTTATATCAAATGAAACAATTTGTAAACACCTAAGTAAAACTCACGACTCTTGGAGAATTTAATTATAAAATAAACAAAAATGTGTAGAATATTAAAGAAGATTATTTCTCACACAAATCAGCCAAAATAGTTAGCTTTATTCCAACTGTCATTAAAAGTAATATGTCATGCTCACAGTGAAATACACTCTTTTTTAAAAGTGCGATTTAGTGTAATTGCTCCATAACGCCATTTAGCTTCAAAAAGGTTTGATTGCAATGTGAAATTGAATGACTTAGCGGATTTAGCTAAGTAAAATGTGCCGTAAAAAATTATAATTTCTTCGAAAAATCATGTTAACCAATGAATAAAAAGGATTAAATATTTACAAGTTAGCCATCTGAAAATCTTCATTTCAGTAAACAGTCTAGACTGGTTAAGAAGTCATCTTAAAAGTATATCACATTAGCTCAAACAGTTGGCTTTAATTAAAAAAAAGGTATAAGTCAGTTTATCATAGGTCATCCGGCAACACAAACATCTTCTAGGAGATTAATTGATGAGAGGACGTTACAGCACAAAACTGGATTTAATTCTTAACTTTTAAAGCACACGTCCAAACCACTCAAGCAACTGGCCATACTAGGAGAAAATAAAGCACTAACATTCGTAATAAATATTTGTCTTCTTCTTTAGCTCCAACTACTTTACCTGCTAACCGGTGCGTTCTAGAATCAAACATAGAGTATTCCTCGTAAGCAATCAGCTCAATCAATTAGTGGGATTCCCTGAATTATAGGACTTAATAGGAAGCGACCACCGTCAATGGGAAGGAATCTGAACCACTTATGTCGAATGTACAAGCTGCACATTCCATTGGATAATAGCTACCCTACCGATGAAATTGAACTTCGGGCAGAATGTACGTCTTGGACCGAATTCATGACAGCATATTACGGAAGATAACCTTCGAAACTTGGTGAAGGGGTGAGTACTGAATATTAAAAGTACGACAGAAGTAAGTGACACTCTTCACTGGAGAACATAGAGTGGGAAAACAAGTCTTGAGGATAGGGTGCGAAAACCAAGAGTGAATGAGCGTGTAGATAAAGTCAACCACCTGCCGGGACTTCTGAAAAACCATCTTG
Source organism: Pyrrhosoma nymphula (assembly GCA_963573305.1). Classification (NCBI taxonomy): domain Eukaryota; kingdom Metazoa; phylum Arthropoda; class Insecta; order Odonata; family Coenagrionidae; genus Pyrrhosoma; species Pyrrhosoma nymphula. Next base: position 62,187,511 of record OY754330.1, on the reverse strand, counting down.
TTCGTATAAGCCCCCACTAAAATTCACCTTCAACTAAGATGGATTAGTGATGCAACTGACAGGCACACCTCATTGAAAATTGGGAGATCCGAGCTCCAATCCCGGTCAAGTCAAAAGATGATTTTTTCAAAGCGAACTTCATCCATTTGGTGTTTTTTTCTGAAAAGCCCTTAGTACATCTTAGTCCCACCACTTTGGAATGCTTTCCTCTCCCCGACGTCAAGCTCTGCGCAGCCAACAGCTACAAATTTATCCATACGTGTATGGAAAATATCATGACTTAAAAGGAAAGCTGAAGAGGAGAGGACGATATGAAGCACTATATCTAAAAGAAGAGCCAGATAGCCATCTGAATCTTCTTTTCGGTATAACATTCTTAAGGAGATGCCGGTTTCGGAATTATGAAAAATATAAGAGGATAAAAAAGAAAGGAAGGCAGAACGTGGAGGAGCTATAGATATATGGACCAATTCAAGATAAATGCAGTGGGAGAATACTATCAGTAGGAATGGCGATTTTTGGCATTTGCGGAAAACACGAAATGAATACCATAATGCTACAGAAAGTCTACCACTAATTTCACCAGTTTATTTGCTTTGCTTGTTTGGTTTGGAGTCACTTCAGACCTGAAGGAGCAAACTGGAACATTAGTGAAACATCTCGTCTGCAATGATGAACTCAAATGGAAGAGAACCCGGAAGACCCGTCTCATTAGGTGTTCCTGTGTTCTAATCTGTATGAGGTGGTTTGTGAACGCTGTTCAGCACTGAGTTCGCCAATCACAAGCAAATGAAATAAATATTTTAAAAATATAAAGCCTCTATTTAAATCCTTAATGTGATTTCAATGCTGATGCAGCGAGGACTTGCCAAGTCTCTCGTTACTGTGCGCTATTGAATGTATCATTGCGTATTCGAACGCGACTCCACGCGCTGTGACGTACTATAAATTTACAGCTCCAGCGAAACAAATCATCTCTGATTACACCCAATTAATTGATATGAAATTAATATTGACAAGTATCATGGAAATCTCTCTCGAATCCACTCCTCGCAAGTCTTCTTTCCACTACATCTAATATTTAAATTTATTTAACTCAAATAAGTGATACGGTACACTACAAAACTCAATATTGATAATTTATGAATGATACAAAATGCTGAATCATAAAGTCAAAATTCTAAAGTTTTAAAGTAATCCAAAAAGAGATCAAATGGCCAATAAATTTAAATTAAAGATTAATCCAAATCGTCAATGAAAGCAATAGGTATTTTGACTCATATACATGCATTTCGGTCATTCAGGTGACCTTCGACAGGAAGTTAACTCTTCAGATGACCATCGAGAGTTAATTCTCTCTATCGATGGTCACCTGGATGACCGAAATACTTGCATATGATTAAAAATTCATTTGCTTTCATTGATAATTTGGATTAACCTTTAACAAAAAACTTTTTTTATAAATGCTAAAAATCACCATCACTAACTAGCAGGTTTCATTCTAGTGGAAGTAATGTCAGGCTGCAGGAAATCAATATTGGGATTGAACAATTGATGATGATCACGTTGTTAAAAACCTATTTTCCAAATACTCACCCCTTTGGCAGAATATAGTACATTATCACTCCATGTATGGCACAAATACTTCGCGAGATCCTATGGTCTAATTAAACGAGATTCAATTTTTATTAGACGTGGTCTGAAATTGCAATTTTCTCTACCCACTCCGCTAGCCCATTAAAATCATCAAAAAAAAGACATTCAAGTTTCAATTGCCAAGCGCAACGTCTCGCTCACGGCTCGAACACGTGTATAATCATGATTCACGAGGAGTGGGAGTCCACGTATCTCGGACCGGTTCAATAGCAATAACAGATTAAACTTGCATCGTGGAACAGCTCGGTAGATGGCCTAAGGGAAGGGTTCGAGAGCACGAGCACATGTTCACTACGAGACTTTCATTCCACGCCGCGCACATATTTCTGCTGAGGACTTTTTAATCTGCACCGACCAGATTGCTGTCACGTTTCCAGCCCACACCACTCTCCCCCCACTGATACCCCCTGCTCCGTTTTTCTTTCATCCACCTTTCCCTTATATGGCAGTGTACCCTGGTGTGAACCTGGGTACGCCAGGATAAGAATAAGAGTAGGCTATATGCAGTGGGTATGGGTTAAATGTTTAATAATAATAATAAAAATAATAAATAGGGCAAATTAACGTTATGATAATCTCAGCGATCGTTGCAAAACCCAAGAATTTGTATAAAATCCTGGAAATAATAGGAATAGAAAATCGTATTTAAGTGCAACTACAAAAAAACCACAAAAATTAACACTAATTCCATACTAAGAAGATTTTTAACTGAACATTTAAAAGAAAAAGCGATGAGACTAATCACTTAGGTGCTTTACACCCGCGATAGGCGAATGTTTCCTACCCACCGTGATGATAAGTGAATAAGTCGAAAATTATGATAGTAACTTGTTCTTCACAACACAAACAAAAAATATGCATAATACTTGACAGTCTCAGGCTTAACGATATGAATATCTTTCATGTTGGGTATTAAAGGTGAAACAGAAAAATCGCAAATTTCACACAGTATTATATTGTCCACAATTATGGTTTTGTTGCCAAGTAATATTATCAGGTGCATGCTGCTTTGCAACAAAACCATAGTCGTAGACAATAAAATGTGTTATTGAAATTATGGTGTGTGTGTATTCCTAAAATTTATTTTGTATGATATATTTTTGTGAAAAAAAGTGGTGCGTAAGAGAAAAAATACAATGGGGTTGATAACAGGGATCTATTGATTAAACTATGACATGCAGATGAAAGAAAAAAGTGGTGCGCTAAAAGTTGGAGGAATAGGGTAGTAATAATTGGATTATGACAGAATGGGAGTAGGATGCTCAAGTAATGAGCATATATAAAATTAGTGTGCTTCGTTGATTTGTCAATGCTGGGAGAATGGATGAGAGTCAGATGAAGAAGCAGATTTATGATAGCGGAGTGAATGGTATGAGTGGACGTTGTAGACAAAGAAAGTCATTGGTTAATGTGGTGGGAGATACTCTAAAGAGAAGGGATATTAGAAGTCTTAAGGTAAGCCAAGCGTGCATGAAGTAATGAATGAGTGTAACTGAAGCAAAAGATGCAAACAAGAACAGGGCAGCATGGAGGAAATTATTGAAGCCAGAGTCAGCTTTACAGGCCTATCACCAAGAGTTAAACTCTTTTGACTGTGACTGCCCCTAAGGGGAACGGCGTGATGGCTATGTATCATCAGTGTTACTGTTGTATCCCTCCCTCTGACATTTTAGATTTATTTATAAAAGGTGGCACTAAAGGAGAGAGCTATATTTTTAAAGAAAGAATGTTGAATTCATTTATTCTTCAGTTTGGATGAATTTTTCAGTAAATATATTCGCAATTTTTAACTTAAAAAAATGTTTTTATTCTTTCAAGAGTTTGCACAGCGAAAATCAATAAATATCGGCTGATACGCCACAGACGCAATTGCATCCTTAATTGCCTAGACACGCAAATTTGCTCCTAATTTCAAAATATTTTCACCCCCTCCCCCCTCCCGCCCGCTAATACTCAATATGGACAGCCCCGAAACCAAACCAGTGATACATCACTGGTATCATACTACCTCTCTTTTGCTTTGTTTTAGTTCCCTCTCTTTCACCTTACGCCGCTACAATCCACTTCACGTAACCCCCTCTTCTTCCCCATAAATATCCTCTCCTAACCACATTCTCCGCCTCCCATAGTCCCTTCCTACTTTTAATTCTTGATTTAGCGATTTAAATTGGATCTGGAGTTTAGGTCGGATGTTTGTGGTCACGTTGGAGTAATGATTCATGATCTTATTAAACTATCGGGAGGAAGAAAGATCCACGAGGAAGGCATTAAGCCATTTAAAAATGGGATGAAATAAAATTTGTAACGTAAAAAAAGGGGTATGCACATTGAATCGTAAAAGACCTCCGTACGGATTGGCCACGTAGGACTTAAAAAAAAGAAATTGACGCGGGCTTTCATGGTCCAACAACAATATATCTGTTACCAGCGGCAATTAAATACATAAATGTGAGAAGAGGTCAAAGAAGATTTTTTAACGTCATCTATTAAAATAGAAACCAACCACATTCTTTGTCAGCAAAAAATGAAATAGCCGACCCACATCAAAATACACCACGGTTGAAAATTCCACGGAAATAATGCTGAGTTTCATTTCGGCCCAAACAGACGATAAAAGTTACAATTACACGACGTAAAATTTGAATCTAAACAAAAACTTTAAAAAATAAATTATTACATATTTTACTACTTTAACTCACATATTACACTTGTGTTTGTAATAACTGTGCGAATTCAAATACATATTGGTATAATAATCATCCCCAAATATTTTTTGTAATGAAATCCACTTTTCTTGGGAAAAATATATGATTTGAGTGGAAATGACACATTACAACAGTCAACTACAATTAAAATATCTCTCCCTCGAAACAAATTATTGGCTTATCTATCGCTGTAGCTATTTGAAGGTCTTCAAATCAAAACTTTTGTGAAATTATTGAAATAAAATTGATTTAGCATCTGAAATAGTTGATCACACTTTAGATATCTACAGGACCTCAATAAATAAAAACATAAATAACTCGTGACAATTTACGAGACTTCAACTGAGACAGAAGGCTAGCAAGTTAATTAAATTTCATTGATCGAGAGACGTGCAACAGTCATAGACCCTCGTTAATACAGGTGTATAACGCGTCTCCGAATTTTCATTTTCAAATTAAAAACTCATCCGCAATGTCACAAAATTACAAGAAAGAATAAAAGTTCACAAGAATAAATTATGAATGAAAGAGAAACTAAATAGAATTTTTTGGAAAACAGGAGAGGAAGCTGGAAAAAGAATAAATGATCCGTTTTCATTTAGAATTGAAAAACGAACGCTTTGCTCCAGTTTCAAACAGGAGAAGAGAAGATTTTTCCAATGCAAACAATGCATTTATATTTTACCTCCACTACCTCCCTCACCCGCTCTGTACTCCTCCAGCTCACATCCTCCTCTACATCTACAATATTCCGGCGGGAACATGAAGAGGAGGAGGCGGGAACATAATGTGGATAGAAATGCAGTGTCCTAGCCTAAAGGTGGGTGGAGGGGGTGGTACGCACTTTATTCAGGGCGGCTTTTTCGGCATTGAAACATATGTTAACACTTAAAAAAATTAGAATTGCAAATGTATGAACTATTCCTAGAGTTAAAAATTACAATTTACAAATAAAAATAATACAATATAATGAGGCATCACTTTTCATTAATTTTAAAGCATCAAATAACAAATAATGTAGATTTTCTTATCATGTTGTATAGTATTACTGTATAAAATCAGAAAAATATATCTTAATTTTGTAATTTGCTTCATATATGAAAGAAATAAAACGGTACTTTACATTGAGAAGTGTAAAACTATGAACTAACCAAAATGTTAACAATTACAATGAATTACAGATTAAAAACTACGGTTAAGTAATCAATCTCTACTCTCCCTAAGACATCAACTAAAAAACGAAATAGATTTTCATAACGTCTGTGACAATTTTTTATTTAAAGGTGGGAGAAATATATTTTTACTTTTACCCTAGAAATAAAATGAATAAAATTATTTTTTTTTCAAAATAATTATCAAATTATGCCTGCGTAGGTTTGATGTTTGTTATAATAGGGTAGGAAGGGTGGCATCTGTCATGAAACAGTAAAGAACAGATCAAATAAATTTTCATGGCGTCATAAATGGTTTTGTTACATGAAAGCTGGATAAATCATTTTAAAAATTTGTATTTACTTCATAACTAGAAGATATATTATTTTTTTCTTAAAATAATTTTCAAATTTGGGTAAAATAGGTTTGACCATATGTGTTCCTCAAGGGAAGGACGGCATTTGACAGACCGGGAGGCCCAGACTGTATCTACATCACTAAAGGAACGGGACGATTGTTCTGCACTGTTCGATATCCTGGATACTGCTCCACTTGTCTGCCGAAAAAAAACAGAAAATGATGAGGTGGAATTATGTGTGGTGGTGAAAAAGAGAGTATAAAAGGGGCGTGGTTTCGGAGAGAGAGACAGAGAGGGAATGAAAGATGAGGACTTCAGAGAGCAAAGTGAAGAGCGGAACGCGCGAGCTGAAATGAGGAGAAAGATCCGAGGAGGATGGGAACGAGAAAAGTGATGATTCTTTGATTCGCAATGAAAAACAAAGTCAGAAATACCACGGAAATGATAAAAAAACTTGCTAGCATGAGAAGATGGAAAGAAAAGGATGTGAAATACGGAAGCCAGATGAAGAAAAATAGAAAAACAAAAGAAATACTAGGGGTGTTCAAGGTCGGGAAAAATAAAAGAAAGCAATAAAATGGTAGTAGATTTTCATGGAGGGAGAATAGACTGAGAATATCGTGAAAGACAAATAAAATAAGTAGAATAAAACTTCCTTTCCATTCATTGCGGTTACAATGTCACATAGTCCTCATACCATTGATGAGGAAATGTTCACTTAGGAGGGACTCGAACCCACGACCTTACGATTATTGAGGACGTTACAATGACCTCCGAATGTCGTATAGAACTACAAAGTTAAAAAAAAATATTATACAAAAAGAGAATGAGAAAGAGAGAAATTATGATAAACATTTGTATGGATAATGGTTCGGGGAGTGGAAATAACCAGATACTCGGCATCAACATGTGAAAAAATAGAAACTAGATTTGAGGTCAAAAAGCAATAATTATAGTAGTACTAAAATAATTTCTAAAATTTACATGTAATCGCCACTTAGGGAAAACTTCCGAACGTAGGTTAAGCTCGCGAGGATCAAAGAGAACATGAATGACGATTTATTGATTTGTAGTGGGGAGGGAAGTCAGAAAATCCGCAGAAATAAAGAATAAGCAATGAAAAGAAAGAAACACCAATATGAGAGGAGGGTGGGTGCAAAATGAAAAATAAAACAGACGTAAAGATATCAAAACCAAAGAAAAAATATAAAAGATTAGCTGCTACCATAAGAGGGTGGTGGAAAAAGACAGCGACAAAGAGGTTGCATTATTTTCTGGAAGGAAGGTATCAAGGGGAAGTCGTCCATGGATAAATGCTCTTCACTAAACTTTCCTTTTCGGTCTTTTTTTTGGAAAATTACATTCAAATACGGAAGAGAAACGCGAGAATATCTACAGCACGCATGGGGAGGAAGATGCAGAGGGACGTGACGAGAAGGGACGAGAGACAATGTGGATACTTGATGTAAACTGGAGAGGGAAGTCGGGAAAACCAGAGAAATTACAAACTTCATCGATATGTCAGAAAGAGGTCATAAAAGGAGGGAGCTAGACGATAAAAATAAGAATTTAAGGAAATAAACCGGAGGGATATGATGGGCGAAGGCGTAAAGAAAGAGTCGAATGTGATCCAAAATTCTCTGGAACGAGGTTAGGGAGAACAAATCGTAATAGAAATGCAGAGAGGAAGTTTCGAAGCATTTTATTTCTTTCATTCTCAATGAACACGGGAGTGGAAACAACAACAGAGAAAGATCTGCATTTATTGTGAGGGGAGAATCTAAAAAACGGACACCATTCGAAAGAAAATTTGAATCGAAGAAAACAATGGAAAACGGGGCGGGGTTTAAAAAACTGCTGTGGCAAAGGGAAGCAAGGAATAGCTTTCAGAGTTTCTTGGAAGGAGTCAAGGACGTCATTGTTAAATGCAAAGAGAACGGAAGAGAATGATTATTCTTTAACTCTCAGTGGGTTATTTTAGCTCTCAGGCTGTTAGGAAAACAATATAAAAACAAAATTGCATCGATAGAAGATAGGAGGGTAAAAAAAGGAGGCCATACGAAAACATTAAGTATCGCAGAAATAATTTTAAAAATCAAGGCAAGGACGGCAGCAAAAGAATGCGATGAATTTGATTCAGAGTTTTTTTGGAATGAGATTAAAAAGATAGAATGGGAAAATCGTTAAAAAGACGTAAAGAGGATGAAAAAGAAGGCAACATTGTAATTATTTTATTCACAATGGGATGGGAAGTCACAAAAGCCATATACATAAAAAAATTGTTTCGGTGCTAGATGAATGAATACGAAATAAGGGAGGCAGCAGAAAGAAAATGATAGCATGGAAAAACGTCATACAAAATAAAGAGAATGACAAGAGGCGATGGCTTCACAAGCTGATGAAGAGTCCATTGTGAGGAGGTTAGAAACGAATAAAAATGAGAGAGATGCTACGGGAATGAGATGAAGAATGGTAAGTTCTTGGTTCGCATATGGAAGGGAGGTTGAGGTAACAATAGAAATACAAAAATGCGTCAATATGCGAGAAGAAAAGATGTACAATATGGAAGCCAGGCGAAAAAAACATTTAAAAAAATGAAAAACAAGCCGAGGAAGGGTAGGGTTGAACAGAAGACGGCAATATGGGAGCAATAGAGTGATTGAAGATTTTCTAGGAAGGTTGTTAGAACAGGGTCAGGAGGAATTAGAAGCAACTATAGAACAATAAAAAGGCAGCAATATGACTGTGGAGGATACAAAATAAAGAAGGTAGCCGGCGGAAAATAGAAAGAAATTGAAGAAAAATAAACAAAGGGCCAAGGTAATTGAAACCAATGAAGTAGTGACAGAGTTCCATGATGGTTCATTGATTCGGAATCAGAAAGAAAGTTGGAAAAACTACAGAGCAAAAAAATGCATCAATGTGATAGAGGGGGATGCAAAATAAGGATGCCAGACGAAAGAAAAAATAAAAAAGGGTTGAAAGGACGGCGGCATGAGAAAGCGATAAAGATGTTGCAGAGTATCTAGGAAGGAGGTTTTAGGAACTGGAAAATCGTCCACGGACGTGTACATTCTAGAAAAACTTTCGCACTCGGTTCTTTTTTATAAAAAAATTGCAGGAAAAAAAACTGTAGAAAAAATGGTACAAAAAGACGGCGTCCTCGAAAATTACATGGTCGTTCATCTCCTCCCCGACGATCCTTGGCAAGAATCCAATCGAACGCAAAAGAGGGAGAGAGACAGACATGTGTTGAGTATGCATGTGTTCTCTCTCATGTGTACCCCTTCCCACCTCTTCCAATCTCCGCCACCGCTCGACTCATATCGTCGGCCAACCCGTACCCACTCGTCCAACGACCGAGCGGAGACGGAGAGGCAGGTGGAGAAAAAAGACATTATGAGAGAGAGAGTAATTATATGCTAAGCTGATGAAGCTGTCTCTCATACCAATAATGAAGACGATTTACAAAGTTTTTACGTACAACAATACAACCTGTAAAATTCTGAACATGGCCATATCTTCAGAAAAAATAACAAAAAGCACGACAATATCAGAAGATCTCCTTAGATGCAAATTAGAATTGGATGATAAAGCCACCCAACAGGAATTGTCTCTCAAATACTTAGGAAAAGATCTGTCCCATTGTGGAAATATGGATAAAGAAGTTAGAGAACAAGTGATTCAGGCAAATAAAATAGCTAAATTCCTCAATGATACCATCTGAAAAAATATAAGAAAGGGAACTAAGGCAAGAATGCCTTAAGCAACAGTCAGACCATCTATACGGCAGAGACAAATCTGAAGGCAAATAAAACTATAAGACTTCTAGAAACAACAGAAATTAAAATTCTTAGAACACTTTCAGGGAAAACTATATTGGATAGAATGAGCAGTGAAAACGTCAAAAAGGACATCGATGTAGAAAATATCAACGAATGGGTAAACGGATGGACTTAGGAATGGAGTGGTCACATGCATGGAATGGAGGAATAGTTAAGGAGATAAGCTTCCAGGTAGAAGAAGAGGTAACGGCAGACAAAGAAAAAGATGACTAGGCAATGTAGAGATGGAATTATCTGAGGATATGCAGAAGGAAACTGGCACAAGTCTGGGAAGAAAGTGGGAGGAAGAAGACGAAGAAATCTCACGATAAAAAGTTCCCAGCAGAATCACATACAAATTATGTCCTACTTACTCCTATAACTATCCGTTAATCTGTATGGCAATCACACGCTCAGCAAAAACATATGCGTTGGACACTCATTATCCCCTGGATGATGAAAAACATTTTTTCCCTCGGCTTATTTATTCCTAACGTTGGTCGATTCAATTTTTAGTTTCTTGGTTCGCGTCCGAGTGACTGTTCTACCTCATATTTCTTCTTCGCCACGACCAAGAATCACCGTCACGAACATAGTGCGCATAGATTCGAAAAACGTGAAAGAAACTGGAATGAAAAAGTATTTCGAGTTGCATGCAAGAGGGCAGTCGCGCATACCAAAATAGTTTTGTAACAACGGACGGTCAGAGGAGAGGAGAGTAAATAATAGGAGAAGTTTTTTTTCTGTCGGCGACCCATTTCTCGCCCATTCAGTTGGCAACGACCCTTTCCACTCATTCCAATCCTGGTCTCGGCTGAAAAATATATATTTTCTTCGCGAAGGCCTACTTTCATCATAGCCAAGACGACGCGGGTAGAATACACTCCTTTTCTTCATTTTTTTAATTCACTCCCAAGAGAAAACCCACTGATTTAAATCGCTGCCTCTGGCATGTGCATTTTGCATATCATAACAATAAGTTTGGGAAAAGAGTAGCAATTTGCTGTGCCAAACATTCTGGTAGGTCCATTAGCAAGCAGTAAAGAAGTTTTTTTTCTTAAAAGTAAGTTTTCTAAAGCCATTAAGAAAGAATAAATTTGAATTTTAGAACGCAAAATACCTGATATTGCCCATATATCTGAAATGGAAACACTTGAGCAGAAGAAATCCTGACGGGAATAATAAAGACTGAAAAACAGACGTAACTCACGGGAAAATCAAAATACTAACATAACAGGATAGTTATTCACAATGAAACACAAAGAACTGGTAACCTGAATACAACTTTTTTGAGGACACAACTATTTTTTTATTTGTTCTAAAATCATGAGATAGTTAATTCAAAAGGTAGACGAGAACAACAGAAGGTGGCAGCCTGAGAAAATTATGTTTTTAAGGGAATAATTGGGACTAAGAATAAATATACCCGTCAATGAAGGCATCAAGCAAGGTGACTCACTAAGCCCGCTACCAGTTAACAATGTGATTGACGAAGTGATAAAGAAGGTATGCCAGGGTAAAGGATACAAAATAGGCAAGAAAATATCAAAATAATAGGCTAAGCAGACGAAGACGTCTTATTAGCTGAGACTGAAGGCGATCTCCAGAGGTTGTTGCATATCTTTAACAAATCATGCAAACAATTTAACAAAACGATATCAGTAAAAAAGACCAAATGGATGACAGCGTCTTAAGAATCCCGAAGACGCAAAATCAAAGTTGACGGTTAGATAATAGAATTAGAATTAAAACTTATATGCCAAGACACACGCATAACAAGCTACGGAGATTTAGAGGTTGAGGTACGACAGCAAGTCATTAAGGCAAATAAGGCAGAAGGGTGCCCCAATGACCTAATTTCGAGAAATTAATACCTAAGATTAGCGACAAAATCCAGAATTTATAAAACAAGAACAAGATCAATCGAGACATATACAGTAGAAACGAGACCAGATACATCCCGGACTAGTAGACAATTAGAAACTGCAGAGAAATACTTCGCAAGGTTGCAGGCAAAACAATATCTATCAGAGAAAGAAGTAAAAATATAAGGAAATTATGTAAAAAGCAAAATATATATGCAAATATAACTGAAAAAAAGAAGAAACGAACACATGAACAAATAAAAAAGCGACACATTAGTGCGTGTCGCAACTGATAAACTGCCCTTAGGTAGTATAAACGTCGGTCGGCCAAGATAAAGGTGGTACAACAACCTATATAAAGTTGTAATTGAAGAATAAATAGGACACAGGAGCCTTATGTCATAGGACGATGGAGAAGGGAGTAATAGATTTTAAGGATTTACGTTTATGAAACATGATTTTAGTCCTCCGTCAGTCACAATGTCACGTCATAACGTGTCATCACAATCATGTCACATCGAATTCAGCATAACTCCATTCTGTCATGTGCTCATTTGAAGCCAGCAGATGATTATGGCCCAAACGTGAATTCGATCCAATTTTGCATTTTCCCGAAAAATAAAGTTCATTCAAGTCATTTCAAACATCAAATGGGGTCGTTTCCTCACGGCGTATTTATATGTGAGCCGCGGGATCATCGATTGATGCCGATAACGGAAGATATTTACCCAGTCGTTCAGTGTACTGTGCGATCTCATATCGCAAGCGCAGATGTCGATTGGCAAGCAATGATAGTACAGATTAAACGGACATAGCGTTAAGCGTATGCTTCAAATTGCAACAAATAGAGAGACTAATTCCCATATTTCCCCGAGTAACTTCAATTCCCATCACTGAGATTCATTTTAATTACGAGATGCGTAGTGAATGCACGATCATAAATTTTCAGATGCTTTGTTCTGCTACTCACTCACGTCGCTGTATACCTTTTTCAAGTTCCGAAATTTCTCAGATATTTTCTGTAACTGTATGTGCAAGTGACATGCTCAGTGAGTTCCTCTGTAGGCCGTCACATTCTCCTTTGACATCTGACTTCAGAAAACTTGGTTTCCCTTTTGTGTGTCCGATTAAGTTATATTTTTTATTATTCAATTGTACGTTACTTTTCCCATATCGTCCTGGTTTGTTATTTTTTCTACTTACTTGATTTTCAGTGTTCATACCCTACCCGTTAATGCTGTACTAATGCATTGGTTTATAGTTCTTACTAATTAATTTATAACCACTCATGAACCCGTAAAATGAGGACAGATGCAAACATAAAAAAAAATTAATTAAAGCTGCTGATTTTTCCCCTCCAATTTTTATTCAATCTTGGATTGAAAAATATAATGGCTAAACAGGACATTGAAGAAGCCACTGTTAACGAGGATATATACGTTATCTCACTAAATACACGAAACGCGACTTAATGTGGAGGTGTTGATGCAATAAATTACTATAATTGATATTTATGACCGAGATTGGTATTAGTGGACAGTAAAAATTCCTATTTATTTTTAATATCGCGCCTAGCACTGAAACCAGTATACCCACGTCCAACCCAGACGAATTATTTTTTGAACCGTTAATTACACCAAGTCATTAGCAGGTGGCCACGATAAAGTTAACGTCATGGGAAGTCTTTCAGTGCTTTGAACTTTCCCAAGGACGATGTCGCTTGGCGACATTGTATGCAAGGCACCTCGTGCGAAGCGTTTGTTTTTTTCACTCACAGCTCTTTTCATCGCAGGTCTTTATTAAGCTTTTTATCCCCGAGACAACAATCGTCATGCTCTAATATTTCTTCCATGCATCCTGTATTCTGTGGTTTCCAAGTGACAATTTGCATTCGCTTGAAAGTTAATATTGGCAGCGTGTGGAGGTGGCGATATTATTTTCTTATCTTTTAGTGGCTTCCTATCGGGTGATGCTAGATTACATTGATCTGGAATCGTGTCACTATACAGTCGTCGACTGTTACATACTGTAAGCGCTATGCTTGTATTCGAATTGTGCGGCATAAATAGTATGGTGAATACCCGTATAGGTAGCACTGAAGGTTATTTCCTTCACGGTGATGTGCCGTGCTCGGCGGAAAGCTGTCTCGAACGTAACTCTGTGCCGTTAGGCATTGTTTCTCCATGTATTGAATATACCACATTGCATCGAGTACTGAATACCTTTATTTCGCAAAGCATATGTTATTCTAACACATACCACTTTCGTATTTCATATATATTAACTATTACAGTATTTAAAGCCTCTAAAAAGGTTGACTTTTGATATATTTGATTATTACTATAGAAAACCTTTTTTAAATCCATGCATACAGCATTTTCACTGGAATTTTTAGGTTAAATTCATTTCTGCGCACCTCCGTAAGAATCCTATGAGCCGAGATAACTTCCATTGTGGTTATCGTTTTCATAATTTTGAGTCCCTTGCCGCTATAAATGTTCTTAAGACGTTCAAATATTCAACGAAATCGATTTATCTTTAAAATTCAAAGACTCATTCTGTAATAAAAAATTTAAAGAGAAATTTTCGCTCAATGCTATCATCAACAGGTATTACGATATTGTGAATGAGTACCTGTACCTAATAAAAAATACATAGTGGGTTTCAATTTTATTAAAATTAGAAGTTAGAATTATTTCACAGAGATCACCTGATTTAGGCACTATTTAGGCTCCTGATTTAACATTCTTCTTTTACTACGAAAACTATTCGAAAGTTATACAAGCATGCAGGAGTAAATCCAAAATTTGTAAAAATGATTACTGCCATTGATCCAAGTATATAGCCATAAATTTAATGTTAGTTTTCATCAACTCCTTAAAACAATCGAATGAGCTGAATCAAACATCGAATTGCTAATGTCGAAAAACATCCTCACCAATGAAGAACAGATTTAAAAAAAAAATACCTGAACAAAATTTATGTTTGACAAAATTAGGCTCGTTTATAAGACCATTAGAAAATCTTATAACGCGCTTAAATAAATTATTAATTGCCAATAATCCTTTCTGATGATCAGCATGATTCAGGCTATTACGAATACAGGAGATTTTTCATCCTGGAGAATATACATCATGAGTACACAAATCACTATATTTGTAGTAGAGGTTCCAGGATACATTGACTTAGCTTAAGTCCATACTTTCACTACAGTAGAGTCCCGCAAACCCGGACTAATGTGGACTGAAGGGTTTGGTTTGTGAAATGTCCTGGTTATCGGGAAAGGAGTAAAAATAAGGAAATTCACGAGATTTTATACATTATTACTATATTAAACATTTATTTATTGCATGAAAATACAAAAAACGTAAACTTAAACTTCAACTATTCACAAAACCTAACGAAAAACTAAAGACTGTACTTAAAAAAACGTCGCGTCGTGCTCCGGTCGGTGCCGTAGCGTTTGACGTGCGGGGATTTACCGCTGTGCCAGGGTTTCCGGGTTACCCGGACTTCCGGGTTATCGGTGTCCGAGTTTGCGGGACTCTGCTGTATTCGTTTATTTCGTTGATGAGTGGTTTAAAAAAATTAAATATTCATTTAAAAATGTACAGAAAACTGTTTCCCTAATTCACACAACTATCACTCATTGGTATACTTGTAAAAATCTGTTAAGATCATATTGAATGGATGAAAAGATGCGCAATTTTCCACGAGTAGATTTTATCTAAATTATGGCCTTGGTTTTGATATATTACATAATCATCAGGTGATATAATATATCTAAAACTAGGACGAATTAAAAGATTTGTTAATATGTGGAAAATTGCTTTTCTTTTTATACAACCATTATGTTTAAATATCACGCAATATCACCTGATACTTGTGAATTTGTCCTTTATGATACATTTCGACAAGGTATATACTTCCTGAGCTCAATCTCAGTGCGATAATGAGAACATTTTAATGAGAGCAAAAAGGAGGGGAAGAGGAGAGTGAAAGACCCAAGCAAACTGGGAATGAAGGATGGAGGAGAGGAAGATATAATTATTAATTATGGAATGGCAAAGGAAATGAAAGAGGACCGGGTAGAACGTCGCAAATATTCCGAAGGCTTCATTTACTGATGGCGGTGTATTCCGGTATTTATTTACGTAGAAATAGTCTGTCACCGTGGCCAAAATACTGCCAAAATTAAAAAACACCAGTATTAATAAAAATACGTTAGTGATTCTCAATAATTCATTCCAAGTGTTATCAAACACAGAATAACTGGTTTTTAAAGGCGATGAAACATTTAGATCGGAAACAATTTTAAACAATCAGGATATAGAACAAGTCCGATTCTTCATCTTTCTTTGAACACCGTTTCCATAGTCTAATGAAATAGAGCTACACAAGAAAATTTCCAGCTTCAACTACATCAGCAGTATGTTACAGATAAAAATGAACAGGGTAAGAAAATACACGTTAATAAGATTTCATAAAACAT
Source organism: Pyrrhosoma nymphula (assembly GCA_963573305.1). NCBI lineage: Eukaryota > Metazoa > Arthropoda > Insecta > Odonata > Coenagrionidae > Pyrrhosoma > Pyrrhosoma nymphula. The sequence continues at coordinate 62,171,459 of OY754330.1, read as the reverse complement.
TGTAAATCCCTTTTATCCCAGGAATTAACGGACGTAAGAACTGCACATTAAAAAAATATTTAAAAAAAATAAAGATTATAAACGTCAAAAATTAAATGTTTAAGAAGAGTTTCTTGCTACACACGAACTGAGAGAAAAACACACAGATATAAGGCAATAACTCGGCGTACAAACGCACAAGACACGCAAAAAGAATGAATGGAGGAAAAATACCCAAACAAATATTGAAACATAGAGTGAGAGGGAGAAGATCCATGGGACGTCCATGCAAGAGATAGAAATACCAATACTGGAGAAGTTCAAAACAGTCTTAACGCCTAATAATTGCAAAAAAATTAAAAGGAAGAAAAGTGATACTAGCACTTACTGGAGTTCCAGATGCCCAATCCAAATGCAGTATTGATATCTCAGTAATACCCCTTCCCTATTTTCAACCTACTGTTTATAACATAGTGCTTATAAGAATCAACGACAAATGAACCTTGTTGGACATTATCGTAAACAGAAGAGTCCACCTAGTAGGACATTTATTGAGACATCAGGGACTCCCAAACACAATGCTAAAGAAACATATAAAGAAAAAAGATCTAGGAAAGGACCATAACTGCAATTTTTAGAGCACATCATGAAAGATATGGGAATAATAAAGAGATGAAAAAGAAAGCGGAGAAACGCGTAGAAACAATGAGGTCTATCAAACAAACTGCTGCCGACCAATCTTTGGATTGATAACCAAAGAGAGAGAGATGTTTTACCCAGGCTGGCTTCCACGCCTACACGTTATCCTTTGGGTAAATTATGGAACTTTTCAAGAGGACACCATTTTTCGTCTTCAGAAGGTCCCCTTGTGCATTGAAAATGGTCGAGGTTAAAAAGACTGCGGGAATTAATTAATTTATTTTCCATAACCACCAAAAACAGAACCCAAAGCCGAGGTCATTTACATCGGGTTATTAAACAGTTAACGATTTAAAAACACACACAACCATGCCGTGAATAGTGAAAATACCAATCAGGCAAGATAAGAGCCCCCAACCTTAGAGTTATCAGACGAGGACTTTACCATACCCGCCGCCATCAGGGCCAACTTTTTTCCGATTCCCTCATATTTTTTAACATGTGTATTCATTTTTTTAAATTCAGTACCGTTTATTATTTCAATTCCCTACCACGACGAACAGTATTCACGGCCTCCTAATTCATATAATTTTTAACGACCTTTATTACGATCACTTTTGATGAAATATCTCTTGAGCCTGACTCCAGCATGAAAAATATGATTTGTAACTCGAAGTGCGTAGAGGAGGATAGGAAGAAAGTGACGAGATGGTCCCATGGAAAAAGCAGAGAAAGTATACGAGGAGACTGAAAGGGATAGAGAATGGGAAAGGAAGTGAGAAAGGAGAACGTCAAATTCGTCCGGCCAGCGCGGTGGGTCCCATGTATCGACGGCAGTTAATTCCGATCGCCAGCGTTTCGCATCAGCTGATGGGTGATTTGCTCGCCAACAAACGTTTCTCAAACGATAGAAGGAGGGGGAGGCGGGGAATTGGAGGATAGGACAGCGGTAAGAGAGAGTAGAGAGGAGGTTGGGAAGGGACGGAGAATAGGATAGGGGGGATAAGTGAAAGGGGGTGGGGTGGTGCAACCGCGATCAATTCTCCAACCCTGTGGGATTAATGTCCTTTTCGGAGAGACGGGGTCAAATCCTCCAACCTCCTATAGCTCCCCGACCAACAAACCCATCTCTACTTCTCCATTCCTTCGCTGAAGGACGTACCACCTCCCCCACATTTCAAGCCTCCCTCCCTTTCACTGAACTCTCCCTAACCCTGCCTCTTCGTAAGGGAAGGCCCGAAAAAACGACAGCACAATGCCCTTTTGTTTTGGAACTGGTCGGGAGGTTGAAGAATGGGTGGAACCAAGCACTTATTCCTCCCGCTCAATTATTTTCCAAAGCTCTCATCCTTCCGCAATAATAATAATAAATATCTGTAAGCCAATTTTCCATCAGATTTTAATATTTCTTTCGGTGAATGCTTGAAAACATCACACGTATTGAACAAAATAAGTTTTTGAACGTCGTTCAAAATCACGTTGTCGCAAGTCCACCAAGTGCTCACGTCTCCAGCTACGGCAGCACCATCTCTATTCGTAAATAAATAGGATATGCAACGCACCGAATAAACAGAAATTTAAATAAAATGCCATGAGGAGAAAATCCGTCTGGACCGGGAATCAAACTGTACAAATTTGGATTTACGAATTCGCCCTTATTCCTTTACTTACAATTATTCATCCTTGATGTACCGTACGGACAGAGAATTGAGTTTCCATTAGTCCTGAAGAAATTTCCTCAAGAAATCACAAAATTGGATAACATGGTGGTCCGGAGGTTTGCGTACTGACCCGGCAAGCCTAAGGATCGTCGTTTGATGTCCGATTCTGACGAATTTTTGTTCTCACGGAAATATATCCGCACCTTTTTCGACATAATATTTGGCAGAAGTAAAAACTTCAACTAAAAAGGAGGAAATATCTTTAAGAATAACTTAAATAAAAACTCATCATTTCTGCACCTTGTAATTTTTAGCAATCATGATTATGCAACGTTTAAAATTGTGATAAAAAAGTGATATTCACAACTTTGACCAAATAATAGAGATACTTAGCAGGATAGACAGGCATAAAAATGCCATATTCCCTCGTACAAATGAGGACGACGAAAAATCATAAGGAGACATTAAATCGTAAAAATACATATCACTTTCCATCCTTATCCTCTCTCTACCCGTTTTCTATTCCTTCCCTTCATGATGGCTAGAGCAGTAACACTCATTGTTACGCGCTCCCGCGGCCGTTAGCTAAGTAGAGTGATTTTTTTGTGGAAAAGAGCGGAACAATGATCCATCAAAACATAATGCACACATCGATCTTTCCTTTTCCATTTCCCTTCCTTCTACATGACTGGTGTTCCGACACGCCATGCCACACGTCTTCGCAGATTTATATAGGAACATGTATGTAGAGGGGTTTTCAAATGCTTCCAGACAAATTAAAATGAGCCACTTACGTTTCTTAAGGTAGTTTAATTTCAATCACTGAATTGTTGCTCTTAGTTAAGCGTCGCAATGTATTTAGTTGCTTGTAAATACAAGGTACATTCAATCGAAAAGGGTCAAGAAGTCGCTTCCTTAGTCAAAAGTTCTCATTCTTTTTTCGTTTCCATTTAGTCAACTGCTCTGTGCGTGAGTAATTATAACTAGGAAGCCTCCATTTTCACTTCTGTACAGCCTTCTCCGTGATATTTCCCATGTATTGCATGGAAGGATCGGTAGTTATAACATAGGTTGGTGTTTCAATTAATCAATCCGTCGACTCACTCAATTTTGGAGCTTCAAGACGGGAATTAGCCGATACATTTGCTGTTAGGATTGGAAAACTGAGGTTAAAATAGAGAAAATTTGTACTACTCATAATTTTGTTCCGAAGGTAAGCTCCGAAGACATGTTCTGGCGCGCGGTTTTTTGTCTATACCTTATTGTTTAAGTGAAGATTTATTTAGATGACGGTCATGTTCTATCAACGAGAATTTGTCACGATTAGTAACTAGATGCATGCATATATTTAACAAGCGGAGTTCACGCAGCCTCCGGATTAACGCTGGATTTTGTTTTGCTCGATTACACTGCTGAGCTAGCTTTATTCTTATCGATGTGATCCAATTTTTAACTAATCATGTGAACTTCTGGGTAATATTTTTTCTTTTTCCAGTACATGTACTCCTTGCGCTCCCTACAACGATGCAAAATAAAAAGTTAGGAGAATTGTGCGCAGTTGTAGCCGGTAGGTGGAGATGGAGGAAGAGCGGTGACCTGCTTTGAGGTAAAGTGGGGATTGGTGATCGTTCGTGAGGGAATATTCCGTGGAGATGTGAATGGATTGACGGAACGACTGTGCGAGGAAGTTCTGGACAGAGTTATTGTGGGTGGTACTGCGAGGGAGTCCTGGAGGGTAAAGGAGGGGGATGAAAAATGGACGGACTTGTAGGGGTTTTCCCGAAGGAAACCCTGGGTGACCGTCCTATTGTCCACTTGCGGGAGGGAATCAGAGGGACAGAGTGACACGTATACATATAGATACTAGGTATATACATGCATATTTGCAAGTTAATACATATATGCATACAATGTATGTATATACATGTATGCACCCAAATATTTATCATCATCAGCAGCCATCGATCCGAAGATGGGTTAGCTGGATCTATCCACACCATTCTCCTGCCAGCTAACAGTTTTATTTCTTCGCTGTGTCTTCATTTGAGGGCAAGCGAGAAATTTTAAAAGAGGAAAAATCAATCTCCTTGACCGGAACTCATACCTTGATCTCCCAATGAGCCCACGAAGATCCAAAGGGTAAAAGTACGCACCTTTTTGCATCTTCGTGCATTTGCAGGTGACTTCGTCAATCTAATACCATGGCTAGTCCTGGTATCTTCAAATTTTGTTCATTTTAGCATCTCTTAAAATGTGTAAGAAGTGTCCCATTCTTGGTCTTTCTCGGTAAATATTTCTATTTATTTCTTTTTCCACTGTTTTTAAGATGCTGTTATGTCGTAGGATGTGTCCTAGAAGTTTGTCTCTTCAATTTTGCAAGATTTTCATCAATATCTTTCCTCTCAGCTCTTCTCAGACCTTCATTACATTTCAATCACAAGACACTTCCCTTGCTAGCAATTTTCTCAGTTTTGCTACAGTTATCGTCCAAGCTTCACTGTTCCATCTAAGAGCATGCTTCACATGTACGATTTCATGAAATGCTTTACTTACAAGCCTGTACTGCTACCTGTAACCTGTCTCCTCTTATGATAAAATTCTTCCTTTGCATGGATTACTCTTCTCACCACATATTTCTCGCTTCTTCCATCACTGATGATTGCAGTTGTTATATATCAACATTCTTCAACCACTCCAAAATTTTCTGCACATATCTCAGGGTGGCTATGTAATTTACGTACATTTTTACACAGGTTTATAGTTTAAATGCCTGGCCGTCTGTAAATTTATAATGCAAAAAGGAGAAATATGCATAAATCATTCATAATATTCGGTCTATCTAGATACACCTGTCTAAGGATGGAAAGACGAGTACCTATTCTATGCTTGGAAAAATGAAACCTAGATTACACGAAATTTGGAAAATTTATACCTTTGTATCTCTTATGTGTATTCAATTCTTTGGACTGCCAAGCTTTTACGTCTGTACCTGTAAAATTTATGGCGTTCATCAATTCTTTTTTTTTCGAGAATAAATTGAAAATTTATCAAACTCTGATAAGGTCAGTCGTATCATACAAAGAAAAGACGAGGGTTTTATCTAAGCATGATGAATAAATACAAAGAAGATTTGATAGGAAAACTGTCAGAAGAATTTATGGTCCAGTAAGAAAAGAAGAGGTGTGGAGAAACAGAAAGAGCTGGGAGGATACATAAAATATCAGGAGGGGAGGATATGGTTTTCTTCTCCAAGTCACCGTGGCTGGCATTGCTGGGTCTTACAGAAAGGATGGAAGAGAAATAAAATGCCTAAAACGACTGCTCAACAGCAAGATGGAGGAGGTCAGGAGAAAATATAGATCAAGGAAATTATGGCTGCAGGATGTAGAGGTAGATTGAAAGAAAGAGAAAGATAGATAAATAGATAGATAGAGATTTACAATAGGGAGGGAGAAAGCAAGAAGAAGAACTGAATGGAGGCATGTAATAAGGCAAGGCTCACCTTGTGCCTTAAAGCTGTGGATGATGGTAATTTCACCGCTTTCAGCAGCACCTCCACCATGGTACTACTAATACAAGGTAGGACGTTTGCGGGACCAAAATGAGCATGACGCCATCCACATGACACGAGCAGCAGACGACTCGAGAAAAATTGATGAAAGCTCCGAAATTTTAAAAATTAGCAACAGCAGAATGCAGTCCATTTCATATTAGCATTCTTAAGTTTTGACATGCAAAATATTTGCTCGGATATAATTAGTAAATGAATAGTTTGATAACACAAACTCGTTTATAGCGTAAATAATCCTAGCAACAATTTATTTACAAATTGGAAGTTGAAACTATCATTATTTTAAACATTAAAGTAGTCTTGTCTCCGGAAAATCTGAACCCACTTCACCCGTGTAGATGTATCAGTGGGATATTTAAAAAATTTTCTCCCCTCATATGTTTTCTTGCATTGCTGCTGTATCCAAATACCACGCAAGTATCAAATACACTATACAATCCGCACCAATTCCTCTTAATTTAATCCAAACTATGTCACAGTGATAGACCCAAACGAGGCGCAACGACCTACCTTGTAATAGTAGTACCATGACCACCACGAACATTTAGTCATACATACGTATGTCAACACTTATGTAATACCTAAGTATTCACACGTGTGCATGAATGCACACTGCAGCAAACATATGGGACAGAGTTGATGGGGGCTGTATTATTCGAATTATGCAGGCAGTAATGGTTGTAGCTCGTGGAGAGGGAGTGCACGGGCACAATTACAAGTCTCGAACGAAGTGGGGTTTTAGTGGTACCACGGACAACGGAGAACAACGAGGTTCGGGAAACAAGAGAAGTTCGTAGAACCGAATGCAAATGGAAGGGATGAGAAAACAAAAGGAGGAAGCGAACTCGCTGTCCTGAATGCATTCCCCCGGGGAGTGCGATGCGATGGCTCAGAGATTCATCTCGCCCGGGGGCAATACACTCATGAGACTCCGCACGGCGATTTCGCGCGGTCATTCTGGATTTGCAACACGTCACGCTCTGTCAATAGACGCGTAAAGGTGGGAATGATGCTCAGGGGTTTTTATCTCTCTCTCATTATTAATTGAGGTGATCGACCGGTAAAGGTAGGTGTATATGGTAGTAAGAACAACTATGTATACTAATCTATTACAGGTTTTACCTTTGTTTCCATACACTATTTCATTCTCCGGCTCGCTTGGTAGGATGTCCAAAATAGAACACCTTAATTTTGTTTTGTTCCCAAGAGAAAAGAAATACAGATATGGCTAGTTTTTTGACGTACATAAGTAGCACAATACTTCAAGTTTTAACAAAAGAGCAGTAAACTTCTAAGTGATAACACGCAGTATGTCTAGCCTTTACTTCAATTCCATCCAGGGGCGCTCCAACGTGTCCGGAGTAACAGCTCAGATTACTTCCATAATCCTAGTACTTAAGCCATTCATGTCTCGCACTATCGTGACGTTAACTATGCCCTTAACGTATAACCACAAAAAGAAATCCAATGGAGTGTTTGCCGGAGAACGTGGAGGCTAATCCGTCTTCTTATACACCACCCTGAAAAAGTTGCACCATAAGGTTGCCGCACAATGAGTGACCAGTGGAGTCTTGTACCATCCTGTTGGAAAAAGGCGTTGTGCTGTAGGTTTTCAAGCCAAGGGAAAGCATACAGTTCCAGCATATGAAGATATGTGGTAGCCGAGACAGTTTTCCACCTAAAATAAAACCTCCTTGTCCTACCTCTATTCACACAATATATTACACCTATTCTCTTTCTTTCACGCATCTGCTTACCTACAAAATTCCTCCCTCCCTCTATCACGACCTTCAGCGCCCTTTTGCCCTTCATTGCCTTTTCCAACAACCAACTCTGCCTTCTCCTAAATACCTCAAGAAGTTTCCTCTCTACAGCCACAACGCTGAATACGTCCATGCTCGTCTTTCTTTCCGTCCATCACATCATTTTCATTCTCCTCCAAAACGCCTGCAACCAATTCTCATCCTCTTTCCTCAAGAGTAAAAGTCTCTACACCATACAACACATCACTCCATATTAGACTCTTCGACAGGTTTTCATTTATACTCTAACTAAAAGTCCTCGTAAATAACTATCCCCTCTTTTTTGAACGCCTCCTTTGTTAACGCTATTCTCCGTCCTCTATCGTTACTACTGTGCCCATTTTAATCCATCCCCTACCCCGCTTACCAAACAAAATCTCCTCTATCACGGATTAAAGCATCCCCTCACCCCTCATTACCTGTTCCAACGACCTACTTATCTTCTCGTAATTTCCTCCAGCACTTTCCTCTCCTCGCCCACTATGAACACTTCTCGCTCGTCTTCCATTTTAATTTTGATTCTCTTCCGCAACCATATTCCAATGCCTGCAGTCTACTCTCATCCTCTCTAAGAAAAAGTCCACGTTTCTGCTTCAGTGCTTGACTCCATATAAGACTCTTTGCCATTCTTTTCTTTACATTCCTGTGCAGGCCTCTAGGGATCAATTATCTCCAATTTGTGAACAAATTAAACACATTGTAAAAGTAAAAATGATTACAGGCAAAATAATTACTGCAATATATTTTCTGTAATTCTATGGATTTCATCCCCATTACAAGCTTTACTTAAAGTTTGACTGCGCCACAAAAAATATTATCATATCGTTTTCATAAATATTTATTGATGTCATGTTATAATATACATATTATGAATAATTTTAATGCGCAAAATATTAATGTCATTGAGGAAAAAATGGAGCCTTAAAATATAGGATCAAGATTTGGAACAAATCCTGTTCCAAGTTTTGTGATTCGATAAAAATGTGGTTTCCTTGGGCAAGGGTAATAATGTGTGATAATATCACTACCAATTGGCTGCTTTAAAGCAATAAATAAACGTTATTTTCCAAGTAAAAGAAGAAGTCAGTGATCATTCAGCGGTTGATAAATTATACTCTTACCATATATGAGTACGATTTGATTTCCCACCCGACGAACTGGGTATTGATACAGATGTAACCATAGCCAAAATGTAGAACTGAAACACCACAGGGGATGAGATGACGTTGAAAAATTAGGCGATGAATATGGGAGTCAAAATTTGTAACTACCTCGTACACCTAATCTATATGAAGAGATCGATCAATAACTGCAAACGTACGATGTCCTAGAAAGCGGCGCTCTGCAACGATGGCAACCAGGCAAAAATAAATTCAGCGAGCAATTGCAAACTTCCAATTCACACAGGGCACACTGCACCGTGACGTATATCTTGTGAATTAAGCAGAAGACTCCTATGTTCTCAATCAGTGGTATAAGATGAGAAGGGGCTGATAGCAAGATATTTAAATGTCCTCTACTTTAATATTGTACCTCTCTTATACCAATGTACTAATATTGAGGCATTCGTTATGATTATAATTCCCTGTTCATTATTAATGGTTTAAAGCTAAACAAATTGAAGAAAAACATCATAAAAAGATATTTTAATTATTAGAAGCAATTGGCAAACATTTTGGCAATGACCAAATTCTTATAACACAAGTGGTTCTGGGAGTACAAATTAAAAGGACCGCAAAAACATCTAGATATTGAAAATATAAACGGCATATATAGCACTTGACTAAAATAATTAACAGTCAGAGTCTAAAAATTAACTTTTAAACTAAAAGAAAAACATGTTCTTTTAAACTTATGCGTAAAAATGTCTCAACCCAAATGAGTAACAAAAATGTTTTATTGTCTCTTGAGTTAGAGCTTACTTAAAAACACAATGGCCCCTTTCAATAAAACTGGTTGAAAATACAATGATTCGTAAAAAAACATGATAGGAAAGATAATTACCAATGTTTGCCTCTGCCACAACGACTATTTTTCGCATCAGTCGCCATTTAGAAACTGATTTAAAACCACCCTCCAATGTCAGCTAGAAAAATTAATCACTATAGAAGGTGGACATTTCTTTCGAGCTGCAGGAGAGAATTTACCCTGAGAACGCAACATTTCGCGATGACACCAATGAGATTTGCGTTATGTTAAACAGGACCAGGTGAGAGCAAAAGATTAAGGAATCACGACCGTTTTTCCTACCACACGGAGAAGTCAAATCGCGGTTAAAGGGCAGTGGGAAATCGTAACGGAAGCGTCTTCCACAGGGTTTCAGGTTGAAGGGGGTGGAAGTCGAGCATCGAGCACCGACAGAGAGAAGCAAAAGTAGGACGAGAACGAAAAAAACCACCACTCGAGAAGAAGAAGGAAGAAGAAATAGCATCTTGGGCAGACGAAAGGGAGTCCACGTCTCGAGAAAGCGTCGGGGATTGTTACTTACGCTCCCGTCCTTCGCCGGGGGAACAATTCAAAGAGAAATGCTCAAGTTTAGGGAGGCGCAACGAAGAGGAAACGCGAGAGCTTAAAGGAGTAAAGTGGGGAAGTTTTGGCGGCGGCAGTGGAGAGGGATTTTGGCAGAAGGGGAAGGGGATTCTGGTGAGTGAAGGGCTCGTTTCCGAATGGGCGAATTGAGACGAAGGGTCGCTCTTTCACACAGTAGGACGAACCGAAGGGACCGGAGGGGGTGAAGAAGGCAGGGAGTTGGCAGGGGGGCTGTTGTCTCACTCCCTTCCACTTCCGCCAAAGGGAAGAAAAATAATGGGAGTCGCAGCGTCTGAATGACACCAAACGGCCCGAATTTGGTTTTGCAATTGAGAAAAATACATTCATACACGAGGAAAATAAGGCAGCAGTATGCCTTTCCAAAACAATTTGGAAAATTAAATACCTAAGACAAGATACAAAATCCAGAATGTATAAAACAAGTCATCATCACTAGTCGTCAAGCCAAAGATTGGTTTGGTGAAGCTCTCCATTCTCTCTCTCTCACTCTCCTCACAGCCAACCGCTTCATTCCCACATAATTATTTAATATAATGTCCTTCAAGATTTTCTCCACGTACTTCATTTTTGGCCTTCCTCTGTGATTGTTTGTATTAATTTCTCCTCGCGTTCTAATATTGTGTTCATTAGGCTTCCTTGTCACAAAATGAGTCCAATAAGTTTGTCTCACCTTCTACGCTGAATTTTTATTATGATCCTTTTATCTACAGCTCTTCGTAGTACTTCTTCATTTCGGACGGATTCTCTCCGTCCATTTCATCTCCATTATTACAAGTATAAGACAATTTATGATCAGACCAGATACATCCAAGACTAGAAAACTATTACATACCACAGATATGAAAATATTTCGAAGGATATATTATACATTATGTAAATTTCTGCAAAACACTGTTAGACATAGAAGGAAGTGAAAATGACGGAAGTTATGTAAAAATGAAAATATTAATGACTGGTTACTTAAACGGAAAAAATGTAACAAAGACATGACAACGGATTAGTACGTGTTGAAAGACATAAATAATTGCGCGCAGGTAGAAAAAGCAGGTAGATTTCCCGTCGGTTGGCAAAGAAATAGGTGATGCGACTACTTAAACTAGAGAAGGCTGTAACTGAAGAAGCTACATGTAACAGGAGCCTATAATAATGGAAGAGGAAGGAGAAAATATACGAAAGAGTTCTCATTCAATGCGAACATCCAATTATAATAAAGGTCATTCCACGTCAAAAGAGCAAATACAAAATATCGGAATTGCCTTTGAATGATCTCGATCAAATTTGCAGATGACAATATAATTATTTTTTTATTTCAGGAGATATAGGTTCATAAAGTTTTAAGCCAATTTATTTCTCTTTATCGAAATTTCGCACTTTAATATATATGGTTCTTTAGGGTTTAGAGAGAGTTCCTTCTGAATTTATTATGTAATGAGGTATCATACATACAGAGAAAGAGGATGGAATATATGAAGTATCTACATGATGAAAGAATTTAAAAAAATGCTGTAGGAATTAAAGGGTGGGCTCAGATGAGAGTGTAGATAAAAGATGATGCCAACCAATCTTTGGAGAGATAACTGCTGATGATGGTGAATTTATGATACTGAGAAACCAAAAAAATAAATTGTTTCCTCCGAGGTGAACGCCATCTTGTCTACTTGTATCTCGATAAGAAAATAAATTTTTGAATTTTTTTCGGTTTTGGGTTTGGAGCACACTGGTAAGCATTGACACTCGGAATCAAATATGTTTTCTCAAGTTTTGTTTTATCAATAGGTTAACTATTAAACAAGAAATATTCATAAGTACCATTTGAGGGAATGCGGCAAGTTGGCATCAATAAAGGTACAAATTATCATTCAAGAAACGATTTTTATGAGTGTATTGTAAAGTGAAGACAGTTTTTTAATAAATTTCGAGTCTTGCAATTTTTAAATTGTACCAACTGAAATGTATTCTAAACGCCAAACAAAATACTATCAATGTTGACGTCATTAGATAATTCTATTTTAAATAATGTTTTCTTCGACATGTTCATAACTCAGTCACACTTAGTTACCATTCCCTTACAGCATTCATTAAAGTGATAACCGGTGCCATATTTTTACTTAAAATTCTATGATGGCATCATGAAGGCACCAAAGGTTAAAGGTGTATGAAGGAGGGGCATATAAATCCGTCACCGAAAGTGCCAAAACTTTTGCGCAGCGTCGCCCGCGGACTTAACAACACAAATATGCCAACAGAAACTTACGTTCGAGTCTCCTTAAAGAAGAGGGGCTGCTCTGCGTGAGAAATAGGATGGTGGAGGGAAGACAACAGCAAAGTTCTCAGGATCAAAGGTGGTCGGAAAGCAAAGGGGGTAGCAAAGACAATATTTCAATGGCAGGCTCGGTACTGAGAAAAAAGACCACGGGGCTGGAAAGGGCAGAGAAACTTATAAAACCACTTAGCTTCTGAAGTTGAACAAGCATCAACAGCTCTTTGTTTCTCCCATCGCACATTTTCTTAGTGCTTTTCGAGTCTAGCGGGCAATTTGTGGATTATAGTCTCTTCTTTTCATTCTTCTAGGTCAACTACGATACGAAGCCTGGCCAGCTAGGAAGGCAGAAGAGAGATAGACCGGGTGACAAGATAGACTCATGCGAGCATGAAGATGTTCTCTTAATGCACGAAAAAAAAAAGATGGTGATAAAATTTCCGGCTCGTTTGTGTGTCCCCGAGGGTAAAAAAAATAATGTCCCAGGGAACAAAAAAGTGGCAGGTTAAATGGGCGCATGAATTAAGAAGGTGAGGGTTAGAAAGACAAAATTCCCGCGGGAAGAACTGAGAGGAAGGGTCAAAAAGGACCAGGGTTGGGTGAACAAGTCAAAATTTACGTGGGAAAACACGGACAAAAGGGTGAGTGGTCGACCAGTTGTTAAAAAAAAGGCCGTGGCCTAAATAAGGAAAAATGTGCGAATAGGTGCATTAAGTTACCTTAAAAACAGCGAGAAGAAAAGGGGCGACGCGACGGGCCAGAAAGATGCTGAAGGCTAAGGCAAATATATCTCCGGGGCGCGGGGTCGATCAAGTCGACATCTGACAACAAAGTGAAATAAAAGGAGGAAAAACAGATGGCAACTAAAACTCAAATGGGTGAAGATAACAAAACGAGAAATTACTTACAAACCAATGGGATGTCTCTGTTAATGTTATTTAAAAATCACAAAATTATCAATAGCAGAGTTTAGAGCAGAGGCTAAAAAACATCCAAAGGATAATACAAACAATATCAACATTTTCAAATGCTTTCCTAAAACTTTAAAATAAGGATTAACCTGGTCTAATATACACAGAGTAAAATTTCCCATGGACAACGAATTCATAGGCAACATCGTTTTTCAATCATTAATATTTTTTCAAAGAAAAAATGCAAATTATTTCATTACACCGTTGAAAAAATAAAGGTTTGCATTATGGAATTAGAAAATTGCATTTAATTTTATGCACGTCCAAGTGCTGAAGAGGGTACTCACGTTGTCGTCCCTCTGATTCAAATCGGTGCGTTTAGAGCTTAATAGTAGACCATTAAACAAATACCTAATGGGATATTTTTTGGATTTTCATGTTAATTAGGATAGTACATTATACGAATTGGACATTAGAGGAAGTATAAGAAGGGTACTGTCAAATAGGTAAAGAAAATCTCCAAAAAAAAGTTAATTCGACCAATAAATAGGAATAACGCAAGATTTTGATCGTTAAATCCTATGTATCAGCCATAAAAATGGCTCCCAGAGTTTTTATCCACCTCCATTCAGGGTACAATCAGCTGAATTACCTTAATATGGTCACATTTTCAATGAAGAGAAGCCATTAAATTTCATATCTCCACATACAATCCCTCAAAATTATATCCTTATCTATCAATAGGCACAATTTAGGAATTTATTCTATAAATTCACTTGCATGCATATTTTTTTCTGCTACATTGTGCACACATCTCTCCGTGAATGACTTCAAGTGAACACAACACATTTTTTCAATAAAAAAATATTATTTATTTGGCAGTTTGCAATTCAAGATTGACGCGAGGTAAATGCTAGGCTTGACAGGTACCGCGGTAGGAAAATACTTCACATGCTCTCAATGCATTTTTAAATATAGCGCTAGTGAAACTTTTATGAAATTAATTAAAGTTGTAATATTCCGAAAAGTCATGCATTACCTTTCATTCATTTATGACGTTTACGCTAGAAAAACAATTAAATTACGTGAAATACGTCCGAAAGCAGACCTGCTGTCGATGAAACCAAATTGAGAGGCAATAACGGCGCTTTCAATGTTTCCTCCGTATTCCAACTATCCACAAATAAAAATATAAGCAAACGAACAGCTGAAATTTTTAAACCTGCGCCGTATTTTTTTGATGGCCCCTCGAAATGTAAAAAAAATCCATCAAGATGGCACTCGAGATAATGGTTGCTCACTAATGATTGGCCATTTCATTCGTGCCGGGCAGAAAATCGGAATTCAGGCCATACAAAGTAATCTGAATACTCTTGTGAATAATATGAAGCTACAGTGTCCAGTTTAATGGAAAGAAAATTCAAATTATTTTCTTTTTCAATCGCTACGAAGGAAAGTCCTCCAAAAGAGCACTCGATATAATAAATAGAGAGGAAGGCATAAGGGTGAACAAGGGGTAGAAACGAAATACATTTCATTCATATCCAGAAAAATTCGTTGGAGAGCAATGAAGAGGACCATACTAATGGATCTCTTTAAATCATTTTAGAATCGAATTATACATCGTAAGGACCAAACTTTTAAAATGTAGCAGCCACCAAATCGCACTTTAATAACTTGCAAAATGTCTGACTAAAATCCCCCTAAGTAATCAGTGCGTAACAAGGTGAATAAAACATTATTTAGGCTTGATAACCACTAAAAAAAACAAAACTACTTTCATTAATGTACAAGAGAATCATTTATATAATGCTTATACCTTATTAAATGCGCCATAACTTTCAATAAAATTGCCATTCGAATAATTTTCAAATACAGAACAGCAAAATTGTTCATTATAACCAATAACACTGACATAATAGTCTAACAAAAAATAGTAATGATAAAATATAGATGCCTTTAAGTTTTTCATTTTATTTGCTTTCAGACATAAACGTATATTAAGATAAAATTAACTTTTAAGCGCATTATGAGAAGCTCTATATCATATCACAAATGTTTATAATTAAGTACCAGGATGAGCCTGGCATCATTTCCAGGGGAAATACTGCACTTGACCACGTGTGCAAAAGTTTCAAAGCGAAGAAATTTAATTTTAACATGTTCGTCGTCTTGCTCTACACACAATGATTTCCATGCATACAATTTTAGCGTATTTAAACTAATAACTGCCCAAATGTTCACTTTATGGTTCAATACGGAGTAATGAATTTGAAAACCCAGAAATAAACCAAAACAGGGATTAGCGGGCGCCAGATCTTCCAGGAAAACCACAAATGACACAGGCTGCGGGACTAGTCTACGCACTCTCAATGAACAATTTCAATTTTTTTCGATTGAGACAAACCCTAGGGTGATGCTTAAGAATAGGTTCTTCCGAAGGAAAAAGGTTTGATCCAAAATAGCTTGATTCGTTTCTGTATTTCATTTTATCTATGAGTCTTCAACAGCAATCATCAAATCGGACACTGGCTTTCTGCAAACCTCCACTCCGACCCTTTTTCTGACAAACCCATCCTTTGTTCATGCTTTCTTCGGTTATCGATTCTCATAATTCGCTTGAACTAATTATAGTAAAGTTTTTTATTGAACTTTTTCACAATTCTTTTCCACCTCTTCTTTGTTGAAATCTGTTTTCTTTGTTCCACTATAGCTATCAGTCATATGATTGAATGTCGCAATCCCTTTCTTTATTAGATGAAGTAGGTGCGCTCTACTTTTGATACAATGGCATCTTTGCCAGGAAGATTCTACAAAATATAATCGGTGCTTAAATTTAAATGTATAAGTCGTTTCTTATGCAGATTAATAATACTATGTGCGCCATAATTGTATCATACGGAAGTTTTACCGTGCATTGTATTGGGTTCAATTAGCGTTCATTCGGAGAGCCATGTTCTATTATTGGAGGAATACGATGGACCGTGATGAATGACCTGTTGCTTACCAAGCGTACAATACGAAGGGTTCACTTGATATGGTGACATGGGCTGATGACGATATATACGTAGTTAAGAGAACTAGCATCCCAATATATGCGTTATGAAGATGATTAACTATGAACGCTACGTACTGGTTGATAAGGACGAAAACGGCTAACTAATTCAAAAAGAGCCACGTCGAGAACACGGCCCTGGGTTTTACGTAAAAAAATGTGTATTATTGTGAAATATATAGTAACCGTTGATTTTCTTGCACAGACGCATGCAGCGTCACTTCTACGGCGTTAACATAGCCGCCTTATCCAAACTGACGCGGAAACAGTTGCTCTGATCGATCGTTGTCTTATTGATAGCTCATTCCAATGTGATGAGCTCTCTTATATATTGCCTCGGCTTTCCTTTCAGTGCAAGTTGACATCTAAAATTTAACTTGAAATTTTAAAGCTTAATATGACTTGGCTCTAACAAATAACCAGTTTTTGGCTTAAGTTGACAGATGTAAACGGGAATTTTCGCTCAAAACGAAAACCAACGCGCCAGCGCATCAGAGTAGCGAGATACACTGCGCACAATTTTTGCCTACACCCAAAATGGCCGCCAATTGCTGTAGGCCCCCACCTGCTCCTAGCGCATGCGCAGCGCCAATGAAAGGTATGCCCGATTGAATGAGACCACATTCAGTTCATTCGTGGCATCAGTGACGGAGTTATTATGTTGTAATGCATCACCCTGCAAAGTTTACATCGCCGTTTCCGTCCTAGTACCCCATTGCCTATCTGATTTTAAAGAAGTATGCACGTCAAAAATGTTTATCAAGAAATTTTTCAATAAAAAGTTGATAGACACTCAAATGAACCCCATGGCGCGTCTTGAGGTTTTTTCTCTGGGAATTAAACGCACACTATGAGAATATTAGCTTTTAAGTCAGTGCTGAAGTCAAAATTAGTGTTCTATCATCATCATACAGGGTAGGCTTAGATTGATTATTGATAAACTGCGAATACTCAAAAGTATCAACGACAAAAGGTGAATGGGAGAAGACTGGACGAAAAATAAGAAATCATGGGTTTGACTATTCCAACTGATCTCCCGAATAGAATCAATCATTCCAGTAGCTGTTATGGTGAATATTCTCACAGACGAGAAGATAAGAACGAAATTTGGCGATAGAGGGATCCCCTCTACCATGAATTCTCGCACCTAATCTACATCACACCAAAACTAACCCCGATTAACGTATTGTCAAAAAAGACTCCGGAAGTGATAAATGCCACTCTTTCCTGGATGAGGAGGTGAGAAATCACGCCAGGGTATGCGTCGGAAATTATGAGAGAAACGGATTGAAGAAAATTTGAAGTTATCTGTATAGTAACATTAAATTCCAGCCATAGCATAAATTTCTGTACAGCTGAATAGGAAGCGAAGGTTTTTCGAAGTTGTCCATTTTTTCTTCGAAATATTAGCAAGTTTCACTCTTGATATTTTTGCATGTTTATTCCGATTGTTTACGATTCTTGAAACAAACTTCTCTCGGATCTAAAAATAAGGATCGCGTTCCAAATGCTACACGACGTTAAAAAATATTAATAAAAATGAGCACAATGAAATCATTGGGGAAATATTGTGTTTTCAATCTTTTTAGAAGGTATGTATTAAGCACACACAAAAACATGCGCTGAAAAGTGGGGTAAGCTAGAAATTTGCTATGCATCATTAGCGTAATTTATTGCTATCAACGTATACTCACTAATATCATTTTTCATTCATTCAAGTATTCTACCAGCTGATTGGTAGGTTCTTGGGCAGTCCCCATTCTGCATCCCAACCTCATAGACATTGTCTCGCTATCCCTCCTAAGGATGGCCCATTCTTAGATCCCTCTTCAATTCTTCATATCTTCAACCTCCTCTTATTTCGTCCAGAATTCCTATCCTCTTCCTTCCTCTTCCACGCTTCCCCAGTGTTCTCCCCTCCATCACTCTCTTCAACATGCCCTCTCCTCTCAAAACCTCCTCCATCTATCTCTTCTGCCTTCTACGAACCTCTGCCACAAGCTTCCTCTCCTCTCCAACCATATCCAATACCTCCTCGTTCGTCTTTCTCGCCATCCAGCTCACCTTCTCCATCCTTCACCAAACCCACATCTCAAACACCACAAGTCTACGCACATCCTCCCTTCGCAATGACCCATATAGCGCCACGCTCCATATTAAAGTTTTCACCAGCCTCTTCTTTACGTCTCTTCTCAGACCCCCCTCATCAATTCCCTTCTCTTCGAATATGCTTCTTTAGCGAGCGCAATTTTGCATCTGATTTCCTTACCACTAAACCCATTCTCCTCGAAATACTACCCAGATACGTAAACTGCTCGACCTGCTCTATCTTCTGCCCTCCCACCCTTATATTCAGCCCCGCCTTCTTACTTCTAGAAAATCTCATCACTTTCGTTTTCTTGTGGTTGATCTTCATCCCATACATTTTGCACTGCACCTCTAACGCATTCACCATTGACTGTAACCCCTTGGCAGACTGACTAACCAATGCTTGATCATCTGTAAATCTCACCGATTTTATCACCTCCACTCCTACCATTATTCCTACCTCTTCCTCCCCCCATGCCTTCCTTACCATTTCTTCTGAATACACGTTAAAAAGCAACGGCGATAGTGGGAACCCCTGCCGAACTCCCCGTCCTATCGTGGCCCATCCCGATTCTCCATCTCCATCCCGATTCTCCCGCACCCTAACCTGCGCCATCTGGTTGATATACACATTCCGAATCAGACGCCTGTCCCTCCAATCGACCCCTAATTTCTTCATCACTTCCATTAATTCCGTCCATTCCACCCGATCAAACGCCTTCTCGAAATCTACGAAGTATGCAAAACATCCTGCCCATATTCTTGGTGTCTTTCTACTAGCGTCCTCATCACCGCTATAGCGTCTCGCGTTCCCGTCCCTCTCCTAAACCCGAACTGGTCGTCACCCAGATATATATTTGCCTTCTTCTCTAGCCGTTTGTTTACAATACTCAGAACTACTTTAGCCGAGTGGGATATTACGCTTATTGTCCAATAGTCTTCGCACTTTTTGCCTTGCTCTTCTTTGGTATAGGAATTAGTACAGTCTTCGCGAAGTCTTCCGGCCACACTCCATCCTCATAAATCCTACGAATAAGCGCAAAAAGTTTTCCTCTTCCGTTCTTTTCCATGCTCTTTAAAAACTCTGCAGGTATGTCATCTATTCCCACCGCCTTATTCCTTTTCATGTCTCGTAGAGCATTTCGATTCCGTTATCTAGGATACTTGATCCGATGCCATCTCTGTCGATATCGTCTTCCCTTTCTATATCTAACCTATTGCGTCTTATTTCTTTACCATACAGCCCTTCATCATACTCTTTCCAACTATGCTGGATCTCTTTAGGTTCTACGATCACCTTTCCCGTCTTGTCTGTTATCGTTGTAATTCCCCTTCCCTTATTACCACCCGTCAGTTCCTTTACTTTCCTATATAATTCTTCTGCTCTTCCCTCTTTTTGGTATTTCTCTAACGAGTAGATCTGTTCTCTCCACCACGCCTTTCTCGCTTTCTTAGTTTCTCTTCTAAGCCCGTTATTTAATTCTCGGTATTTTCTCTTACCTAGCTCTGAGTTTACGCTCTTCCATTTCCTTCTCTCCTCCATTTCCCTAATCATCTCCTTCGTGATCTACATCTACATCTACATACTACCCCGCAAGCCGCCTCAATAGGCGTGTGGCGGGGGGTGTTAGGACACCAGCCGTTTACATATAAAAAGGAAACGCTCTATGAAATTACGCCTTGCATTTATTAAAGTCCCTTATTGTTCGGGGGAAAAACGAATTCCCATACCTATCCGTTCGGCAAGTATCTAGGGTTTTCTAACTTTAGTTGCACTCGCTACGCCTACCGTTGCTTTCGCCGCTTCTTCAATTCCATTTTTCAAGCTTCCCCATTCATCCTCCACTGATCTAATTCCATGATTCTCACCCATTATCTCATCCACCTTCTCTAGATACTTCTTCTTCATTGCCCCAGTTAATGCCTTCGTATTCCACTTTCGTATCTCCTTCCCATTCTTATCTTTTTCAGTTTTACCCGATATTTCATGACTAATAAGTTGTGGTCTGTCTGCATCAGCTCCTGGATAAGTATGCGAGTTTTTAACACTATTCCTGTATCTGTGACGAACCATTATATAATCTATCTGGAACCCATCTGCGTATTCCGGCTTCTTCCAAGTGTACCTACGTCGAGGATGATGTCTGAACCATGTATTTGTAATTACTAGGTTATTTCTACGGCAAAACTCCACAGCTTTCTCGCCGCGGTTGTTTCTCCTTTATAGCCCGTAATCGCTCACCTCCCTCCCATCTCTTCCTTCACCCACCACCGCATTCCAATCCCCCATTACTAATAAGTGCTTACTCACAAGTATCCTACCAATTATTTCCTCCGGCTGATCGTATACCCCATCTACCTCCTCCTCCTTATGATTAGAGGTAGGCATATAAACCTGAATTATAACTAAATTCGTTGGATCTGCCTTGAGCTCCACGACTATAATCCTATCACTCACCTGTTCTGCATACACTACTTTTCTACCTAGTTTTCTATTCATTACGAATGCAACCCCGCGCTGACTTCCACTCCCTCCACTGTAAATTACTCTATAGTCATCGCTCCAGTAGTCCCCGTCATCCTTCCATCTTACTTCACCCAGACCCATGATGTCTACACCCACCCTTACAATTTCTTGCTTTATATTCTCTAGCTTCCCCGCCCTCAGCATGGTCCTAACATTCCACGTGCCTATTGTGATTGTTACGTTCCTCTTCTTTATCTTCTTTTTTTCTGCTGCTGTATTTTCTGAGCAAGGATTTCGTGTGATGACGACCGCAGGGGCCTTGCTCCCACCACTGCCGGGCACGACACCCGGCTCTCCGGGCCGAGTCCCTTAGTTGCTAGGATTCATTATCATCTGAGTACTGCCCATAATTTAAAGGTTTTTGTTTTAATTGAGATAGTATTTCGCGGCCTTACTTATTAGTGTTTTTACGTGACACCATCACTTCAGTGGCCGCCCCAATGGGGTCAAATGCCTTTTGCAGCCGCCTCACTGAGGTACAGACGCTGCGCGGACTACCATTCGTCTGTCTCCTAACCTGCGACCAATCTGGCATGGGTGACCCTATCAGGAGCATTGCTCCCGCCAGTGCAGCTCTAGGGGTCATTGAAGTACGCAAGCCCTTCCACCACGACAAGGTTGTAGTCGAAGAAAAGAGTTCACTAATATCAAGGAGTGAATAAAATAGTCTACGCTTTTGCAACTTTCTACTTGGTTGTTTACGTGTTTGTTAAACTACGATATTTCAACTTGGTTGTTTACGCGTTTGTTAAAACGCATAACGTGAAAAAGTCATAATCTAGATATTTTCTACCTTAAATAGCACTACGAGGGACATACTAGGGAGGGAGGGAAATAATTCGGGCCATCATTCAAAAGCATTTGGATATCTCTTACGTATGCGTTCGACGGAGAGGGAAATGATACAGAACGGAAAAAATATATTTCATCACCAACGAAATGCAAAAATGAGAATTTTACGTTATGGCGCACACGAGGACAAGATATAACACTCATACGTGGAAAACCCCCCTAAAATCATTTGACCTCATTACAAAAACTAAATAATTAATTTCAAATTATTGATACGATAACAGTGACATGGTAGGTTCCTACGCACGAATATTATCTCCTGTACCCGTGTACGTGACTGCGTACCAATATCGTTCGTGCATTTTACAGATAATTATTGTTTAAACAGATAGTCCCCAAATATTCCTGAGTGGGCTTCTCCTTCCACGACCGAGGCTAAGTACGTACGACAACATCTCCTGTGCTGAGGAGGAAATTGGTGGCAAGAAGGACTGTTATCTTAAACATCCTCGGGAATGGGAATTAAGGCTACTTGGTGGTGTTAATGGCTATCATTTTTAATAGGGGTTTTCAATCCCAGTCGAGTCAAATGATCTTTCCAAAGTGAAAATTGGAAGATGGAATTCCCACGGAAAGAGACCTTCATAAGTGACACCTTGAGTCAAACCCTGACCTTGATAAGTAACACCTTGATGAGTTGCACCTTGTCCTAAATGAGTGACACCTTAAATCGATGTCCTTGAGGTCGAAGAGCGAATCGGGCATCGAAAAGTCAGCGGAAATGGAGGACCAGACCCAGTGTGTTACCCCTACAAGAATTCAACTTCAACATTCGACGGGAACGCGTAAAATCTTATACTGTTAGCTGAACATGGTGAAAGTTAAGTAAAAGGCCGCAAAAGGTTCCGCACGGGGGAGTAAGGAAGGCAAGTGTGACTACCATGGTCCCACGGCCGCAAACCTTCACTGCCAACTTCAAAATGCTCTATCTGTTATTCACATCACCTTTCTAGCTTTCTTTGGATCTTAATCCTAATGTTTAGATGGGCTTCTTAGATTGGTTACGAAAAATATCGTATTTGATCCAGCTTTGTTTGAATCGCAAGCATTGTTTTGAAGCGCTTTGCTGAAATAATCCCGTAATCTCAATTTAAATGCAGTCATGTCGCCAACTTTGCCTACCATGTGCTGCCCTATCTCCTTCGCGCATTAGTCGATCCCTTCTACACGAGTTTTATCCCCCTTGAACATCAGGCTCCGCGCTGCCACCACGTTTTGCTACCACTATATAGAAGAAGAAGGCTAGCGTAATCGCCTCCGATCCATGGTGATAGGCAGTAGCAAGTTTAGAAAACAATCTCATTTGCCGAGCAAAGGGAGGCTAAAGGAGAAATAAATCCAAAGTGCGTTTGTTGTCATTCGCGGGGGAAAACAATCGAGAACCGCGGCAAAACATCGCCAGCTTGCAGATATTTTCGAAAACAAAAACTCTAGGATCGTTCGCAGAGCAAACAGTATCTCCAGGCGCAAAGAGATTCGTAAATTTTATTTTTTTCAACCATTTTTCTTATAAATCAAGAGAATACTCACAGCAAATAGGAATAAATGAGTAAGCCAACCACAGTAGGTTAATTACACGAGTCAAGATTGTTTCACTCGCACACTTAATGTTCTCCTGGCATTTCAAGCTCCAGGGAGATGGACATTATGCAATCTTTATTTCTCTCCCACTACTCAATGTAAACACTAAGAAGAAGGTTCGCGTTTCGAAAATGACTATGCCACGAAATTCTTTACGCAATTTTATTCACTCACCATTGCTCTCCTTTATTTCTCTTTGTTTCCACTATCACTTCAATAGGCTTAAATTCCCCTGATACGGACGCAGTAACTTTCATGTTCTGATGATGGTTCAGAAAAGTGATTCTGATTTTCAAACGATAAGAGATTATCGACGAGTTCGAGAGGAGAGTAACGCGAATGATCATGCATGAAAAGGAATGGAGAGAAAATGATGCTCATCATTGAAATTCAGCGGATTCTATGACAATGCATCAATAATCGACACCTCACTCGTACAAGTGGCGTAAACATGCTCCATATACTGAAAAAATGCTCACAAATTCGACGCCGAAAACAATACGATAATTGTTGAAACTATAGCTACAAATTCACGCTCTGATTCTACGACGCCATAGTTAAAACAGTAATTGGGAACATTGATAACTTCTACACAAGGAAAAAAGGACCAATTTTTTTAAAGAGCGAATTCGAAGGCTGGATGTTTCAGGATATATTCCCCTTCTGCAAAAATGATTTACGTCCTGGCGACTGATACTTCGGGAATTTAAAATAAAATGAAACAGGAAATGGTTCATTAATTGGATACGTCACGTATTTATAAATTCAAAGCTCTCCTAGTCAGAGGGCACCACATATGACTCGGGTTTACTTTCAATTTAATTTAATATCACAACTCAGGGTCACTAGTTGTAAATCTTCCACGGAGTTTCCTGTGCAGCAGTGGGCACGCTTAAAATTATGACTTTGATGGGACGCGCTCATTTTATCTTGACACACAACTGACACTTCGTTGGTGAGCAACGGATAGCCAAAATACGGAACTCGCTATATGTATTTGTCAGCTTCAATGGTTCTGGGAAAGATAACTCCAAACGGCTGAAAAATATTTTCAGTGAGGCATGCCAATCTCATATTTACATTTTGAAGCAAAATAAAACCGATAAATTGCGATAGTCACGTTTATTTACCAAAACAATTAATTATTTTATTTTTAAAACAGTTTAAAATTGATGGTCCCCATCATTTACACGAAAGCCCTTCGGGGCTAAGCATAGAGAACAATATCCCTTCAAATTCATAATGTATCAGAGGCGGACGCTGACGAGCAAATAGACAAATAGGGTCGGAAACAGAGCAAGTATGCGCACAGAAGAAGAGGAGAAAACCTTTAGGAGCACTATCAGCAAGATAAGGTCCAGATGGATAGACCACACTTTCGGACGGACCTGGTTTTGTAAGGAATATAATGGAAGAGAAAATAGAATGGAAAAAGGAAGGGAAAGCCCCAAGAGTTACACCTAGAGAAAAATGTACAGGGAAAAGTAATACCGTATTTCTCCGAATGTAAGCCACACTTTTTTCCCAATTTTGGGGCCTCAAAATCGGGGTGCAGCTTACATTCGAGGTGCGGCTTAAATTAGAGAACTTTCTTAAAAATCATAAAAATGACCGATTTGAGCAAACCAGCCATTCAGATTCACGGCGACGCTAGCTTAAGTCGCCTAAGCCACGGGAAAAGTAAGAAATAACGCTGAAAAAGGTCAAATTAGTGCACACTTTATTCATATATTAAAGGATAATATAGGTAACATTGTGTCACAGTTACATAGGTAATGTAAAAACAGATATGAAATTCTAATGCCTAATACTGTGGGTAGTACGGGATGCACTAAAAATGGTGCGGCTTAAATTCACGTATTAACTTTTTTCCCTGTTTGAGACCCCAAAAACGAGGTGCGCCTTATATTCGGAGAAATACGGTATGACACGGAAAAGGACATTAAAGAGTTAGGAGGAAACACGGTAGAATGGTGAGCTGCTTTCAACCAATCTTGGAACTGAATGACCGATGACGAATGCAGATTCCACACGAATATAGATATAAAATACAGATTCCTTGTTCGTAGTCCTATCTTCTTTGAGCACAGTAGTTGCCTTTTCATCGGGAAATATTCCCTCAGGGGACACAAATTTTAAAATGGCTACACCAAAACAACATGCACCGCAAAGATTTCAATTGATTCGTCGAAGTAAAATCGTATGTGTAACCAATTGCTATCTAAAAAGTATGGGGTAAATTAAGGATGCAATTGCAGCTACATTTAACTCCCCTTTGTAATAAATGAAAAACTTCTTGAAAGGCCATATTTTAAATTACTCAGGGCATGCCCAAGTGATCGCTCCATTTTAATTCTTGGTTCGTTATCCAGAAAAAAAAAACATTTTTACCTTATCCGAATGTTCACCTGTCTTTTTGCGGATACGGAACATTAATTTCTCCAATAATCACTGCGGATTGGGATTCTCATTTTAGACATGGGAGATCGGACATCAAACTGACCGAAGAAAAACAACGCGTCAAACATCGAAAAAAAAACAACAAATCTTTTAATTTTTAAATAAGCTCCTCATGAGAAGAACTACTTCAAGTATTTTTTCACAATGCCCGTTAATTGGAAAATTATGGATAATAAACGGCTCTGATGATAACTCACAAGCACAACCGTCATTTGTATTGCATTCGGAAGAAAGTTTAGCCCCATCAATAATACATGTTAATACCGTTGGACCCCGATAATTTCCGCAGATGGATAGAAGAAAATATATTTTGTCTCTACATTGTATTATTTTGAACCTCTCAAATTTGTTAGAGATAGTTTGAAACGTGCAGAAATTTGGTCAGTAGTAACAAAGAAAATATATTTTGTCTCTACATTGTATTATTTTGAACCACTCAAATTTGTTAGAGATAGTTTGAAACGTGCAGAAATTTGGTCAGTAGTAACATTTTTATTTCAATGCAGATCACTAACTGATACCTTAATTTGATATATTACGGCTTACGTGTAAGATAATGAATGAATTTGACAAAGAACGCACATACCAAAAAAGTCATTGTTTTCAATGTGTAACCAATTTTTCGTTCACTTTGCAGCTGATTATGACAAATTATGGATTGAGATTATTTAATAGACCGATATTAACTATTTATATATAGTT
This sequence comes from Pyrrhosoma nymphula, assembly GCA_963573305.1. NCBI lineage: Eukaryota > Metazoa > Arthropoda > Insecta > Odonata > Coenagrionidae > Pyrrhosoma > Pyrrhosoma nymphula. The sequence continues at coordinate 62,144,821 of OY754330.1, read as the reverse complement.
GGCCATAGAATACATCAATAGCGAATATTAATAAGTGGACACAGAGCAAATATATTCTGTGAAATCATTTATCCCTATAAACCATGAAAGCTCGTTCGGATATAAGGCTAACAATACTAACATTTCGTTAGGATACTATGAAAAACATGTAAACAATAATCCTACAAAAAAATTAGGAAAAATTGACCCCTCGGAAGTTCTAGTAATAATCGAATCAATTAACCATCGAAAAAATGAGATGAAGGAAATTCTGATAAAATGGGATGGTTTTAACGAGACTTTCCCTAAGATGAAGGAGATGAAATGAATGGAAAAGGAGAGAATCCAAAGAATAAAAGAAAATGCGGGGGTGTAGAGAAATGCAAAGATGACGGACGAAAAAAAAACTCTTAAGGAAAAAGAGTTTGGAGTGTTAGGGGGGAGAGGAAACACTTTCACCCAAGAAATAAAATTTCCATTGCTAACTCTTCCTTTTTGCGCATTTTTTTATCACCGCCGATCGTTCGTATTTATTTTTTAAAGGACGGGAGAGAGGTAGAGGAATAATGAAAGGAAGATGGGAAAAGGGCCGGAAAACGAGGACGAGAAAGATGGGTCCGGGTCTCCGCGCATGCACTCACTACTGTGAGTAAACGTAGGTGGAAGTGAGTTCCGAGGGTGTACCTACCCGGGTTGAAGTTGCTCCACGTAAATAAAGAACAGTAAAAAAAGGCAGCAAGGAAAACTTTGAACAAAACATTTTGAAAGGTTGAGTTAAAATTTAGCAGCAGTCCAATCCAAATTATTAACGTAGTAATCCCCACAATTAGGGCCTTGCTTGTTGGGAGACAAAAATAGGCTCCTTTTTACCTTTCATCGGGAAAACGTGTAATATAGCTAAAAAGAGTAAGCTGCAAACATTTAGCCTGGAATGATACAAGCTTATTTTCGATGCCTGTATCATAAAAATTGGTGGCCCAGGCGTTCTCTGTATAATAGGTCTCAAAATCAGGGTCGCATACTTTCAGTACCTACAGTACGAGTATATATGGCGTGCTGTATCTACTTAATGTATACTTTTGTACAGAACCTCGATCACAAGAGCAAGACGAAAGTAGTGACGTCAATCACGGCAGGATTTGGCGGCCTTTATAAGGTGAATCCTAGACATCCTGTGAAATATCCTTTAAAAAATCACTTAAGATTTCAAAAATGTGGGTAACGGATTAGTATGGAGGCTGGATTAATGGCTTTTCATCTGGGCAATAGCGGAAATTTTTCGTGGAATCCTGATCTCTGATTGGGCGGTAAGTGGATATTTTCAAGTAGTAGTACATCTACATATCACCCTGCAAGCTACCTCAAGGGTATGTGGCAGGGGGGGAGTACATTGCCCGTCGGATGGAACGTTGAGTCTGTGTATCTTTTTAGCACCTTTCGCTAAGAAAGGCCGACACCGGGTTTCTCTCCACCCTTCCTCCTCCATCCAAATAATCCTTTCCTTATTACACGACTGATTCAACATCAATGGCACAAACGAAAGGCAGGTAGATGAATGACCTCGCTAGAAAGGCATTTATAAATTAAGGGGGATTGCTGTTTTGCATTCACGCTTTTATAGGCGTGCATCGTTATGTTTGAGGTATATTTTCCTCTGCGGACACCATAAATCGCGAAAGAAAACCTGGAGGAAATATTTAAAAAAGTTACTGAAATATAATATACTCTTTCTACATCGTGTGTCTTATTTAACGAGCTTAGATGTTGTTTTGGGGCCAGTTAACTCCGCTGTGGGCGATCGTTTGTTATCAAGTGATTACAGTCTCACTGTAGTCACATTTCGCCGGCTGTGACTAGAAAAAATGGTCATTGTAATCATGGAAATTTGGCAACACTGTACGACACGTCACTCGATATTTTTTGATTGCATTATTTTGTAACTACTACTCTGGTTCTCCGCCGCTCAAGTTCTATATCCTCCGCTGAGGGCAGTGACTCGCGGAGGCCCATTCACACAATGCTTCCTTTAGTGCTGAAAATCGAGCTGAACTTTTCATGCTTAAAATCGTACCGTGTAAAAGGCGTTATCGTATCCGATGAAAGAATCGAATTCGATTACCAGAACTGAAAAAATACATAAGTGCTATGTTTTTTTTTTCCATCCAATTTTCCATCCGATTCTTGGATACGACGACCAATTACAGGCAAGCAGACGAGTCGAGTGTTTCGAGAGAATACATTTGGTGGAGCTGAAATCTTCAGAAATAATCTTTGGAGGAATTTTGGTAACTATAATCGACAACATTTACTCTTGACACTTGCCGAACTGGTTTACTGGAGCTTGTTTATAATGTTTTGAAAACAATATAGTATGTACACCAAAATAGTACGGCGCAGATTATGAAGGTTGCGTTATTCATTAAATATCCGCTGCGCCACTGCGCACTGAGATTAGCATCGTGCAAATACATGCTCCGAGGAGGGGATTTCGGCTTCAATTCCGAAAAAAGTTCCAAGTTTTCGGCGATGATTTCAGTACTGGCGACTGAGTGTTCTTTAAAGCAGTCTTTATATGCTCCGTAAGGGTAGGGCAGTAAGAGGAGGAATGGAGGGAAGGAGTTAAGGGAGGAGATGGTCTGCGGCGAAGTCTTCCAAAACAGGGCAAGAGGGGGAAGAGGACGCAGCGGGTGAGGGAGAGAAACAGCAGATGGCGCGTTTTTTGGAAATAAAATACCGCAACCAGCACGCGCGTGCGAGTGTGCTCTGTTTGTACGAGTGTGCGAGGGAGCGAGCTTACTTACGGTGTGTGGGAAGAGAACGGTGGGCAAAGAGAGGAAAGAGGGAAGAGAAATGAAGTTATTACCGGCGGCACAAAAGGGCCCGATAGAGCGAAACGCGCGGAGCAACTGGTGATTACGCTGACAGCGGTTTGGGGCGAGAAAAAATAATAATGAAAATTACAAATATTTTTCAGGACATTCTCCGAGAAGCAGGAAGGAAAACGGTTTGAAATGGGTCATACGAGAGAAGAAAAGAGCGGCGAGGGGCGATTTATTGTGGTGCTTACATGCTGGGACTAGGCGGCGAAACACACTTGAAAACTGCGGTCAAAGGAATGAATACCTTCGGGCAGCGAAACTAGGTAGGTCGGAAGGGAGAGATAAATATTTCAGCATGTGCAGTTGAATGATAGTTTTTCAGGAGTCCAGTTTATTCCACCTCCCTACAATAAAATTCTACGTAAACTAACCCGCTAACATATACGTTGGACGCTTGGTACAAGTTACTTCATTATTTCTTGTTCCGTTTGTTTCCAGAACGACAGTGAAAGGTTAAACATTTTCACACTATTTTATTGCAAACTGAGTCTTGTGAGAACTAGAAAAATCAACTACGCCGGGTGCATTTTAAATGCATTATGTGATTCACTCTGAATTTTAAGATGTTGTTCCAAGCAGGATAACTTAGCCTGCCAAAATCATTAATAACGTCTGCAACTTGCATAGTTTCCCAAAGTACGAAGTTCAGAGAAGATATAACTGCGAACATGGAAAGAGTACGTAAAAACATTCGTGTGGAGCGCGGCAATCTAGGGATCAGAAACATGGACCATTGGATAAGGAGACAAAAAAAGATTATAAGCATTCGAAACCTGGTTTTGGAGGAGGATGCTGAAGATTAAATGGACGAATAAAATAAGAAATGAAAAAGTTTAAGGAAGAGTAGAAGAGGAAAGGATCATATGGAATACCATACAGAAAAGAAGAACCAGATCGATTGGGCACACCCTGAGGCACAATGGATTTTTGAATGGAAAATAGTGGAAAAAGTCCCAAGAAGAAGGCCAAGGGACATATTGACCAAGAAAAGAGAAAATAACATAAGAAGAACTTCTGGGAGTAAAGGAACTAGCATCAGATAGGAAAGGATGCAGGGCTACAGTCCACCAATCTTAGGATTGAACGACCAATGAATTAAGTTTCACAGGAGCAGATACAGAAGACGCATGACAAAACAGCACCATGAGCTAGAATTAATTGCGTCCGAATAATCCAACACGCAGGGAAGAATATAGATAAAAGGGAAATGATTTGGGAACCACATTACGCCGTGAAAATTTAATCAAATTGAAACTATTGTGAGCCTTTCATAACAGTGCCATCATAGAATGCCAAACCTATCTTCATCTTTTCCTCACGAATCTTTTCCTGAATGATTTTATTAAAATTTTTCATTGCTTGTTTCAATATATTCCAAGCTTTTCAAGCTCCCACGGGGAATAGTGGATGCCAGATTTGAAAATTGAGGAATACATTACTACATTCTACCTGATAGGTATCCTTAGGCTACGTGCTAAACTTTATGTCTGCAAATTCATTTTGACAGGACATCTTATATCATATGTTGTTGGCCATGTCCAATCGTTTTGAAAAAAATGCATCTTCCAGCCCGGTATGCCACGAAACTTTGACGTAAATAGCAATCATGACACCTTATAAAAATTATTTTCTCCTTTAAAAGAAAAATTACCATCGCAAAACTTGAAAAATACTAAGGTATCTAGCTACAAAATATTCAAAAATATCAGCAATATCGAAGGGGTTCGTGTTTTGAGAAAAACGCGGTTGAAGTTCTCAAAATAAATATTGATTCATTAAATTGCAAAAAAATTAAATAATGACGTCATATAATTATGCATGTTGTATTTCCTCTCAAACAAGCACTTGCGCTCTGAAATAAGTATAATATTTCCGAAGATATTGAAGATAAATCAAGCACAAATTTACAAGACGCTTAATTATTCATATTCCCGTAACTAAGCAACATACATATGGATTATTGCAAAACAACAGGACATGGTCAACAATATAATAAAACGAAATACGTCCAGCAAATTTAGTTGAAATCGGAGAGGACAAGGACAACTCGTTGTGCAAATTGACGTGGAATGACCCTGCTCCGATAAGAATCCTAGCAACAGGCCTATTATCTTACTTCTACATATACATACTACCCTGCGATTAGCCGAAGGAAGGTGAGAAAGAGGGGACTAGGACACGAGGTATAAAAAAGGGAGGGAGTAGGAAACAGGAGTAGGAAGGGGGAGATGACAAAGGGGAATTGTATGCTAGTGCAGTGTCTTAGAGTCACACTTCGCTTTTTACATTTCCAATGGTGCTGATATAGTCATAGCCGATCCGATAATCTTAGCCGAGCGTGTAACCTCTTGAGCCTCAAGCAGCTCTCAATCTAGTTATTCCATCAGCTGCGATGCACTCTCTGTTCCTTTTCAGCAGTTTTTAACGAAGCGCGCAGCTATCCTTTGTATTTATTAATTTCATGAATTAAATCTTTCTGTGCAGGGTGCCAAATGCTCGCGGCGTACTTGAGAGGTGACTTAATTAGAGCAAAGTAACGCCTTTCTTTTAAGTTTTCATCCGAGGAACTTCCTATTATTCACCTGATGTATCCCACTCTCTTAAACTCAGTGCCGCACATTAATGACTTCGGTCACAAGAAGTGACTAAGATAATAACATCATTACTATTGGTATTTTTATAATTTAGACCTGCTTTTGCACTTAAAATATTGGCTACTTCATATTCCTTTCATAATTCAATCATCTGACAAGATAAAATCATTTTTTGTCATGCGCTTTCATGAACCTTTCCTTGTAACAAGTCTATAAAATAAATAACAAAGTGTTGCTTGACTTCGTAAAAGCGTCCATATTTGTAAACAAAATGGCCTGGTGTTTTCCGCATTCAAATATTTACCGATCGTGGTTTCGACGGCTGACTGTAACTTTCAAAGTCTTTCACAATGAAATAACATTTAAAGATGAGTCTTTTCATATCAAATGTGAATCAAAGATCTTAGACAGTATTTTTGCCAGCGTCAACGGTAAAAAAATCTGTTGGCATAACTCTTAGAACCTCAAGAGTCAAATGAAATATTAGTTAGTGAATTTTTATTTCACTCAATTGTCACTGGTTTTTCATGATTCATTGGGTTTTCGTTTTCCAACTTTGATAAAATATTCACTTCAGCAAAATATAGAATAGCAGCAGATAATATCAACCGGACTTTAAAAATCTAAACTGTATAGTAGGTGAGAACAATGCAGATAAAAAGTATTTGCGTGAAAAGGAACTAAACTTTTTATACGAAAGCCCTCCTCTTATTTTACCCTAGTGCGTAAAAAATCCAAAAAAATTGTGGGAAACAGCGCTAGTTTCTGTTTCTTTGTTATTAGATCCTTTTTAGGTATTGCTGTTTTCGAAAAAAAAATCTCACCCTTCTAGGCTGGGATTGCACTGAGACAAAATCGGATTTTGGATTGTGAAATGTGGATCCTCCGGCTGAAAGCTCAAATCAAACCAAGCACCGAAGTAAATACACAAGGTTTTACTGTGTAAGGCTCAAATAGTTAATATTTAGCTATTATTTGGACCAATTCTATGGAATTTCTTAGATATGACACATATATTACTCATGATCCCGTACTCTGGTAGACGAAAATGCCACTTAGGCAGGACACAAACCAACCGGTAGTGGGAAAAAGTTCCTCTTTGCCGACCGCGACCGCAAATGATACTCACAAGTGAGGAAAATAATTATGGAACGAATCTATCACGAATACTAAAGACTCAAAAGGTCTATGGCACGCAATGTACGTAAACACTATAGATGTATCATATATAAAATAATTTTTGCTTAGGAATCATTGATATTACCTATATCCGCGTATCTATGATCCCAAACACTTGGCTAAATATTGGAAAGTTTTACAAAATAATCTATAGTAGGATTTTTCTAATATAAGTATCGCTACCATACATCAAAGGATAGTAAAATGAAAATATATCCTCCAATGAACGTCCCATTTTCATTCACATAGTGGATGTGTTTTCCATTATACACAGCTTCAAAAAACCTCTCTCGTTTAAGAATAACGAAAGTTGGTCATATTTCCCATTACCAGCAGCCCTGACGAAATTTAATAATTTCAGCAGAATATAAAAAAGGGCGTACATGGGTATAACAGATTTGAGGGCTTCTGGGAAAGATGTTACAGATTATTGAAAAAGGAGGTTGTCAACAAAGGAGCGTCATTTTTGAGGTAATATTGCCGCTCTTCTGCAAGAGGCAATATGGGGTGCTCAAATTCCATATCAATCCCGCCACCGAAGAGCGAGGATGTCGTCCTAAAACTGTTCTGAAAGATGAGACGAAGGATAACTCAAAAAGAAGAGGAAGAAAAGGTTACGTGACTCTCAAAGAGAGAGGATGAGGGGGGAAGTATTTTTGAGTTCGGTAGAAAACATTTAATGGATGGAGTAAATTAAGAAAAATAAAATGGATGACGGTTACATACGCTAGACTGGTCGCCAAAGGAGACAAAAAAATGGGTAGTGTTAGCGCGGAGTGGGGAGGTGTCTGTGGGTGTTAAAAAATGAAAAGTATCGAGAAAAAAGGAATGAAATTCCACACACCTTCGCAGTTTTAATGGGTATCCTCCAATATAGAGCTTCCAAACCGAGGTTCTGAGGTGTTACCGGCTCGTTTCGCCTTGGATTCTTTAGAAATCTGGGAGCCTTTTTATGGACTTTTAACTTTCGTTCAGTGTTTCAATAATTAATTGAGAGTATATGTGGAAATAACGTGCTGCGTGACGGAGTTGATTTCCAACTTCGTACTAGCCGTCGGAAAAAAATTGTGGTAAAATTGACCGTTCATAGATAAAGTTTATGCGAGGATTATGAGGGCAAAGCAGGATGACTTTGCTTACTAAAAGTACCTTCAAAACTGATAAAAGTGAAGGATTACATGATCTTCACGCTAAGGTTTACAGAAATAGGATGCAGATTTATTTTATCTCATATGAGGAAATATGCATTAAGAAATGTTTACACTGAAAGTGTTTCCGAGATTCGTTCGTAGCAAAGACATTTCTAGGATATGATGACAATGATATGATGAATTTGACAGTTAATTTGGCATGGTAATTGTTACCTGGATCAAGAAATTTTAAAATTTGCAGCCTGGTTCATTATTTATTGAATCATGAATAAGCGTGATACTTAAGCAAATGTGTCATGTTAAAGAGTGATACGAATGCATATGGGCAGTGAAAAAGAGCTGGGTATAATCACTGTTGACTATGTTTAGGTTTATCATAGCATTTTTGAGCATCTCTTACTCTTCTGAACTAAAATCCAAATAATAGGCAAAACAGTTTTAAAATATTCAATCGCAAATGCCTGTACACTGCATAAAAGACATTTACGAAGAAACTGTCCACAAGAAGAAATAATGCATATAAAAACTTTGTTTAGGTTGATAATTAAAGTTTCTCGACAATTGCTAAGCCAGGCTATTTATTTGACAATTGTCGACTTTTCCGGATTAAAAGCAAAAGAATGCTATTATAATGCCTTAAAAAAGATCATTCCCGCTGTGAAAATTTTTACAAGAATTAATCATGAACACAAACCCCTAAAAAACCTATCAAAAGTTTCAACCAAAGCGATGACAAGTCAATCACTTGATCATCATATTTCGACTTTCTCGATTTTCAAGCGACAAATACGCACGTGGATAACACACCTAAGGGAGTCAACTGCCGTCGGCACAAAAAAGAAAGCCGGCGGGATATAATATAAAAGAAGAGGGATATGCGGCGAAGGAAGAGTCGTGCGAACAGCACCTAAAACGGAGCACGAGGAAATGGCATGTGCAAAAGGAAAAATACGGGACAGACAACGGAGAGATTTCAAAAAAAATAAATAAAGGGGATGAAAAATACTATAAAGAGTTAGGGGGATGGATATATATATATATATATAAGAGGCGAAATAAAATGGATTGTGAAACGGGTTTGGTGGAAAATGCGATACCGGTGGCTGCGACTTCCGGACCAAGTGGAGTGAAAAAAATGGTGGAGAAGGAGAAATGCGGATGAAGAAAAAAAGTCAGGTAATAGGAAGACAGTGGAAAGATAGTCGCTGGATGCAAAAGAAAACGGGAAAAAGGGGATATGAAAGAAGAGAAAGAAGGAGAGGATAGATAAAATAAAAAAGCTAAGAGAGAACGCGGAGCCGTAACGAGCCGCCCGTACCCCTGCTGCGTCTCCCCAGATATCCTGTTCTTTCGTGCGAACAATGCTCTCGCGAGAGGTGGGGAAGGGGTTAGGGGGGGATGACGGGAGGGGAGGCAGTAAGGAGGTCCCAAATGGGGGGATCAGGGAGGGTAGAAGGATCGTAAAGGAAATGAAAATGGCAGGGGAAGGGATGGGAGAGGAAAGGGAGAAGGCCGAAAAGCGAGGGCTAAAGACGAATGCAAAAGGAGTTCGGGTATCGGGGGATGTGCGAATAAACCGATCGACGGAAAAGAAACAACTACGACCGGTCGAATATCAGTTTTTAGTTACAATTCAATGCCAATATTTTAACTTCCGAGATTCCATTTCACCGCGCGGATACTAACAAAGCGTAAATCCAGTTTTCACATGAATGGTATATTATTAGCATAGACGTAAGCATACGTCTACCAATATTTAAAGATAAGTTCACCGTGAGATGTTTAACTGTCTTTTAATTAATATTCTAGATACACACAGATTCCTCTACAAAGCGAGTACTCAACTACAAAGTGGTGGTACAACTGTGTAGTTGAGTCGTCATGTGGAGGACTCTGGCCTAATGTAGAAAATCATGCCCTATGTTAGATATGGACAACATCATCCCCCTTCACCATGCCACTTTTTTCGCAAATTGAACTTGAAATTACACGGAGTATGCGCGAATGGGACAAACATGGGGTAAATAATTTGTCTAATATAATTGCCATTTTTTTCAAAAAAACTAGGTAAAGAGATAATTCTTACACAGTAACACGATAACAAAATGTAGACAGCCGATCATCCATATTTTTGTTATTATTGAATTACTGCAGAAATTGAAGTCCAAATGTATTAATTCAATGTAAATGGCACTGCAGTCGAATACTAGAGCTAGAAAAAGTGTTCACAAAAAATAGACTCGGCAGCTAATCTACATATTTGTTTTTGTAGCTAACGTTTATCATCAGTGAAAACAGTAATTTTAAACAGTGCAAACGAAAAGTTGAAATCAAGTTTGTTTATACTCACAAAGTCGCCGTTAAACACCTTAAACACATTTTAGGAAAGGGGCCATTCAAGAATTAGGTGCGGCCCATTTTTTACTCTTGCTTCTCTTCCATCTAAGACAGCGTAAGATTTCATGAACCCCCACCCCTCTCAATCTTACGCAAGCTGTCATATTTAAAAAAAAATGCACATATATGAAAATATATGGACGATTCCATGTCCAAGCGTGCAAAAACTGACATGACTCCTCCGGTGTTTTAAATTTTACACATTATCATATTTCTAAAGTGAAACATAGAAATACGAATTGTTAGCTGTATGTTGGTAACTGTTTTATGGGTTTTGCACCTCACAGTAGCCGAAACTCGCAAAACTCGTGAACTTAAAAATGCGATATCTCCAAACTAATGAACGCAAGGAATTGATTATTCTTTTTTCTATAGTGGAGCATCAATTCAGGCGTGACCCCATGGCGATAACCCTACAAAGTAAGATTCCTCGTCCCAAAATAATAAAAAAGGATAAAAATACGATCTTAGAAGTTACTCAAATCTTACATAAGATTGTCTCGGACCCCTCACCTCCCTACGCAAGACAAAATAAGAAAAACTCAATCCCCCTCCACCAAAACGTAAAACGTAATAATTGAATGGCCCCATACTCCCGTATGTTTCCCGATAATGAGGATGCATTATGAACCGAGGGATGTCAAAAGACTTTCTTTACATGCACTGTTGTAGAATGTACAAAAAGAGAGGCATCAGGCGTGATTTTGTGGAATTTCAACATGATGTAGAAATTTGAAAATGCAACTTTCCACAGATAAAAATGTTTTATTCAACCCGGGTTTCGATGCACTGCATCATCATCACACCTGATTGAAACCCGGGTCGAATAAAAAAATTTTATCCGTGAAAAATTGCATTTGTAATCCCTACATTACGTTGTAGAATGCAGCCAAAACAGAGTGAGGCAATACAATGCGTTAACATACACTTCACCCTCCGTCCTCTCCCTCTTTAAATTCCTTTAGTCCTTTCCGCTACCCATTTCGCTTGAATGATGTCGGATTCTCAAATTAAGCCGTGCTTTGGTTCAAGTCATACCTCTCTAACAGGAAACAGGCCGTTAGAGGACCGAAAGGCGAGCTATCAAAATATTGTCCTGTAACGAAAGGAGTGCCACAGGGGTTAATCCTTGGACCCCTTCTGTTTTTCATTTATGTCAATGATCTTTCTAAAGTTATCTTAAACTGTAAATACCACATGTACGCTAATGATCTTCAGATCTACATTGAATGTTACCCTTCTGATGTGACTGAAGCCATTATTAAGGTGAATGACGATATTCGATATATATGTAAGTGGTCAGTGGAAAACTGTCTATAACTATATCCAAACAAGACCAGAAGTATCATCACTGGTAGTAATATTTATATTAACAAATTATACTTGATGTCCTGCCAAAGATAAATATAAAAGGTTTCCAAATTGATTATTCTGATAGTGTAACTAACTTAGGAGTTACACTAAATAAAACCTTATCATGGAATGAACACGTAAAATCCATTTCGCATAGGGTATTTAAGACTCTATATCAGTGAAAACAATTTAGACTCCTTATCCCTGTCCCCCTTCGCCAAAAATTAGTTGATACCCTTGTTTGCAGACATAGACTATTGCTGTGTGGCATATTCTGACCTTACAAACGAACTAAATCTAAAACTCCAGAGGATTCAGAACTCCTGTGTGAGGTATATATCTTTGACATCACATATTATGAACACGTGACACCATATTTTGAAAAACTAAGATGGCTAAAAATACAAAATAGGCGCTTACTTTATGAGGCAAAATTCATGTACAAGTTAATAACGACAGAACGTCCCATATATTTACCCCAAAATGTACAATATAAGCTAGAAGAAATAAACGTCCAACACGACACATGGAAGAACTTTATATACCACACTATCGAACATCTGTCTACGCTAGGTCTTTCCATGTCACCTCTTGCGAAGTATGGAATCAATTGTCAGACGACGTAAAAAAATCTGAAAATGAAAGTCGACTCAAAAATAAATACCATGAAATATTACTACAAGTGAACAAAATATTGTAAGTGAACTAAATATTGTGCTACACTGTACAAAATGCGATGTTTTTAAAATATGTATTCAATCAATTGCATTTGTATTAAATATTTTGTCAAATATTATGACGGATTCTGTGATATTGATGCATCATGTAAATCTTCCTATTTTATGTACTATTATTTTGTTGACTCTAAGATATGTATAATCATGTATGTTCCTAAGGGACACACTTGTCCCGGAATAATAAATTTCATTTTCTAGTTTCTATTCTTTTCACGGCTGGTGTCCTAACACTCCCTGCTACACGTCCCTGTGGCGGCTCGCAGGACATTATACAGATTTATATTGAGGGGTCACTATATGCTGAAGACGGTGATTGAGGAAAGAATGCTGGGTAAGCGAGAAATATATAGAGGTAAAGGATAGAAATTGTGGACGGTGTGAAAGGACGGAAACAATAATAAAAGTTTGAAAGGGATTTTTAAAAAATTGATGGTCGTTGAGTGGTGAAGCCTTCACGCATGTTTTTCATACGCAATTACTCATACTGATGTTTTGGATTGCTCATGTTTTTGTTTAATGAAAATAAAGAATTCGCTTTTGGGGCACGAACTGGACGACTCTCACGTGATAATTTGATTGTTCGGTTAATTAACTTCTCCAAATTCCTGCATCCTCCTTTTTATAATAGTTTTCATAAGGAAACGTTACAGAAAAATCTCCAAGGTTAAATAAATCATTGGCAGGACTATCCATGGACTATCATATATTTCATGACTTACCTCAGGCAATTATATGTATGGTGTGCCTGACAATATATCTTATTTTAACTCGTAACAGGCTACATTATTTTCATCTCAACATCTTTGAACCAGCCTCCATTCTGAAACCCTAAATCCAATTTTAAGATGTAAACACCATGAGGTCAATGCTAAATAAGCTAACTGATGATAGGAGAAACTGAATCAACAAAGTTTAGCAAGACTAAATTCTGTGCTTGATGATGACATAAAGGTGTTGACACTTGTAGTTAATTACAACAAATAATGAGGAACGGTTTTATAATGTCTGGTAAACCATAACCGCAATATGAAGAAGCCTTCTCGTTAACTTTATATTGGTGGTTTCCGGCGTGACCTAACGGAACTTGCTACTATTTTGAATAAAAAGGTTATACTATGTATTTCCACAATGAATTTTAATTTCACACGACCATGGTTCCCACGGTTTCCGTCATAATCAGGTGCAAATTTGTAGGACACATACATACCTGAGAGTGGAAAGGGAGGATGGGTTAACTGGGAGGACAATGCGAAGACATCAGGCTGAAAATATATTTCTTATCATTGTATGTGAGAGTTCCCGATGAAATAACCCATTGAAATCGGTTTTCGAAATAGGTAAGTAATTACCCAAAGATTATAAAACCGGGCTACAGTGAAAACCAACGATTTAAGTCCATTGTATCACATTAAACATGCACGCTTTCTATCACATCCCTCCATAAACCTCCAGGGTTTATCTTTACGCCTTATTAAAATTCGAAGAGGCGAAATATCGGTAGATAATTTTTAAAATATCCAGTCTACCGATTCCATGTATTACTTGCGGTACGACTATACGCAACAGAAAACCCGAAGGAGGAAACAACCAATATGAGAAGCGGGAGTAATCGCGCGGATAAAGAGAGAAAGGTAAGACGAAAAAGGAAGAAGAATGATGGAGAGGAGAAAGGAGATAAAAAATAACAAGCGGCCGACGCATGAAATCCGAGAACAATACGAGAGAGACAGAGAGGGAAAGCGAGATAATAATAAATTTTAAAAAATACCAGCGAAACAGTGGGGCGGCAGCGATTCTCGCGCCTCTGCTCTCTAAGCGTTACAATCGCGAACTTCAAGGCGGATTTACACATGAAAGACACCTCTATAGCAGTAGCTTACAGTAGTAGTCATTTTCAAGTAGCACATGGATGTAAGTGAAATAACGGACTATCAAGGCAGTAGGGGTCGTAGTTTCATTAACCTAATCGGGGTGTAGATAGTGCAGTGCATGTTGGTGAAAAGTCACCCACCGCAACGCAACCTTGAGGTGGATTGCAACATATTATGTAGATGATGATCTGGGTTGCAGTCAGTACACAATCGACCACGCTTCCAACTTTACGGAAAAAAACTGCCTTCAAATTTGTCCACAAGTAACAATTAGACTCTGCGGTTATACTGAATTATATGCGGTGAATTCCTGATCATATGACCGAGAGCGGGGATCAAAAATATGTTTTTATTAAAAAAAATTATATGCTGGAGATGGGACTAATTGTTATACATTAAAATATTTTTCTTATGGTCCCGGTTTTATAATGCATGCTTAAACTTAACCATTAAATGACGTAGCCCTTTCGCCAACTAACTGTTAAATGAAAGATCGGTCTCTCGTATTACATAAAACTGTTGGTTAGTTGACGTGAGCCATATCGTTGGGAGAACGTATTATATACGGTTCTTATATCGAGAATATATTTAACCAGATATTATAAAGCCGGGAATTAGAGGTGCTTTTACCAAAAAGAAACTCGTGACTGTTCTTGTCTTGAATAATAAGAAAAACTTTCTAAATCTTGATACGTTTAATTGATGTATATTTATATTAAATTTTATTCATAGAAAGCTATAAATTTCACGAATGCCAGTAATCGTGATGTCTGCAGGAAGGTGGTATACTTACGATACCTTAGACATTCTTACATTCGGCTAAGTCGGAAGTTACACCAATTGGTGTAGGTTAGCCAAGAAAAAATATATGCCTTGACCGGGATAGAAACCAGATGTCCCAATTTCCGGTCAAGTATGCTAGCCAGTTACGCCAGGTTTGTTCAAGGCAAATTCCAGCGGGGGTTTATACGAGCAAAGTGTTCTCGTCTCTACTCAATATTGCAGCACAGTAGACGTGGCCGAGCATGATGAACCCAGAACCATTGTCGTAGAGAATAAACTCACTATTGTCGTTCTAGAACTAATAACTTTTTTCTATTTCCAAATAATTGTGATTGCTCAAATTACAGTGTGTGCAGTCACTTGCACAGGTGCAAAGATTCACTTGAGCGGGATGCCAAATGCTTTTTTTCTGGGCGAATTTCATTCATTTGCTGTATACCTTTGCGACTGTGCGCGTGTTCTATCATGGGGTCTACTAATATATGAAAAAGAAATTCAAGACTTTTTCAAGACTCTCCAAGACATAATTTTTAAAATTCCAGACCAAAAAGGCTAATTTTTTCATGCGTTATTGTGAAGGTCAATAATTCGATTCGCAGTCCTGTCTACTTTTTCACTTGGAATTGGCTCCACACCTCTGTCGTGATCGTCCAGTACTATGCGATACCTATCATTTTCTTCAATCTTCTGTGTACTAAGTATTATATAAACATGTCTCTATTTATTTACATGTCCAATGTTAGTTACATTGCTTAACAACATTAATAACATTAATTAAATATAAACTTTAAAAATATGCTGCTGTTTAATAAATTAGATAGGCTAGCAAACTAACTAAACAAGATTCATACAATGGCTGAAAAATATGTTTGTATTTATTCAAATTTTTGCAGCAAACGTTCCGTACTGTTCACAAACAATTGACGTACTTCAAAACCATCACTTATAAAATTGATTAACTGACAAAAAAAAACATTTATTAGACATACCAACAAAACCGACCTCTACCGACCCGGTGCGGCGGCACATTCGGTGTCATCGGCGACGACGTAATATAATGTTTTTATTTTCCTTGGGCGGATTTCTGTTCTTTCATGGAGATGTAATGCCTTCGTTATGGCGTAATGAAGCAACAGAATTGAATGACACATGCAAATAACAAAATGGCAAACGTTAGGCTTTTCTGAATGGGAATCCTTCATGACGAGGGTGATAGAAAGCACTGCAATTCCACAGTAAGTTTAATTTATTCAACCCGATGATGATGCGCAGAATAGAAACATAGGACGCGATGGTTTAAACATAATATAGACGCAAGAATAATCTATCTAGTGGAATTCAGCAGAGTTGCACTCTCAGAGACAGGGAAAAACGCAAAATATCACTTTCGTCCTATAGTACGATATATAGATCGCTTGAATCTTTGGTAGCGTTGTAATAACCACGGTAAAGGTCATTGTTTATAAACAATCATTCATGGGCAGGAGGGAAGTATACCATATTTAGCCTGCAACCGACCGAGTCGATTTGCCGAGTCGGCGGCATAATACAGGAAACGGTGTCCACGTCTAGGACAATCGAACGACGGAAGTCGCAAACTCATACATACTGACCACAGAGGTTTAAAAGAACACCTCCTTGATACTGACAGATGGACAAAAAGGGAAACAGAAGATCTATTTTCGTAATGCTGAGTGTGCCGTTACAATTTTAATCGTGACGATTTACTAGCAACCATCACTTATCCTTTTCCCGAATTTCGATTATTTTTCACCGAATTCCCGACTTTTTCCAGATTTTTCCCGACATCACAAAGTTGCCGACTTATCCCGAGTGATAGACACCCTGTCTATGGAGCTCGGAGTTGAATGGAGTTCCACGACGTCATGTGACGTCAGGCGGAGGGATACCTATCCGATCGTCGATGGTTGTGTTCGTCCACCTGGGACGTCTAATTGTTAAGAACTACTAGACACCTGTTCATGTATAAATGACTAATTTCAGTGATATCACCCGAGCAGACGCCCCGCATTGACACGTTTAACGTGTAACCAACCAATTTCGCCTCTCTCTGTGAAGGAGGTTCCGCTCCGACTGTGTGAATCAAAACAAATACTAAATTCAACATTTTTTATATTTTGTCCAAAAAATCCTGTTTTCGCTGATGAAATGCGTTACCTACAGAAAACCAAAAGCAAAGTAGAAAAGATGCAGATAATTCCACGAATGTATTTTAAATTAGCACTTTTTCCACCCATAGGAGCCGACTGCAGCGCCAATTCCTACGAATTACCGCATTTTGACTTCAACTACGGTAGTAATTCCCTAATAACAAAAAAAATAAGGTGGTTAGATTCCTATATTTTAATTTATCCAATTTGCCTGGATTATTTCCTTCTTATAAATAGTTTTCCGCGAAAATGACATTTATTTGTTATGGAAAAATACTATTTTCCCCGTGTTTCTCTCGTACCCCCATTTAACACAATGTAATTTCAAGTTCATTTACAGAATCAAATAGCGTGGAAAGGTATTATTTTGTTGTTCATAACCAATAGAGGACAAGATATTTTACAAGTAGACAGGATATGAATAGAATGATCTTATCATATCACTAAACAAAACTAACTATCTTCATTAAACTCAACGCTACGCGACCGCGATTCCTGCAACTCGCGTGACTGCGTGTCATGTAGCTTTTGAGCAAACGCAATAGTTTGGGAATTGCCGGAAGTAAAGTTTAAACGGAATGATTGCTAGTAGCGGAACTCATCAAAACATGGCTAATGCTCTCCACTTCCTTAAGAGTCAACTTGAGCATGCGTAAGGCCCCGCGTAAGCTTCCTCCTGCGGAGGATGGTGGGATGTGAGGGCGGGCAGGCAGGGAGGGGTCGGGAGGAACTCCTACCGCCGCCCCCCCCCCATTTTACGAATCGTACACATTCTTCGTCGCACTCTCCCGCGAGGAATTCCCGCGAGGGGAGGGGGAGAAAGGGGATGGACTCCCAAAGGAGGGAGCGATGGAGAGAACAGCGGGAAAGTTTGCGGACGACGAAGAAGAAATTTTTCATTATTTTTCAACTCCATTCCTTTTTTCACTCTTTGAGGGATATTTTTTCGGCGAATTTACTTTTCCTCAGCCACTTTCACTCCCATTTCTCCCAAGCTTTGTTCTCTCCGTTCTTTACCCTCTAGGTCAGCGAGAAAAGAAAAAGGTTTTCCGAGGAATTTGAAAACTAAAGTGGACACTGAAATGAACTCAGTCTTACTTGATTTGGTTACATCGTAAAATAACTTAATTTTATTAGATCAATTATTGACGAGTTTACTTGGTGGGAATTCATATTAATAAAAGAAAACACTTTGTATTTTTAACACTGCTTTTAATGCTACCTCAACCGGTTTCGACGTTTTCACGTCATTTCGAAGAGGAGATTTTTCGCTCCTCTTGAAAATGACGTGAAAACGTCGAAACCGGTTGAGGTAGTATTAAAAGTAGTGTGGAAAATACAGTGTTATCTTATATTACTTAATTTTATTCGCCAACTAGTCGAAAAGATGTCTTTGGATTGATTTGAACGAGAAAATCACACCTGCTCATGCCATTATTTTTGCAAACTTTCGCAAAAAAAGAACAATTTTCGCAAAAAAAGAACAAACTACTAGAAATGCATTTGGCATTATCATATACGAAGGAAGAAATACATTATTGAAATAAAATTTGAATAAAGAATTAATAATTACATATAACAATATAAATATTTTCAGGTATTTATAGTAATTATAGATTAATATGATAACTCTTGACGGTTCTCAGGCGAGTAAAAATAGTTATTAGTTTTGCTCATAGCGTTTATGTTTGTATTCGAGGGTGAACAACAATACCAATGGAAATATGAAGCAAAAGTATAATAAAATGTTCCACGGCTAGTAAGACTACATAAAATAGATCTTTCCCACCAATTTCATTCAATGTAGATGGCTCCGATATCAGAAATTGAATTTCTAATCGCGTGAAAACGACCACAGGGCTGGATGGGAGTATTGATGGGTCGGTCGTGAGTGATCGAATCCCGAGATCAAGTTCTCTAAAAAGATAGATCGATGAACTGGATCTCTCCAATGGCCGAGGAGCTCATCTTTACGGATCACGATAGGAATGATTGTTTGACATCAAGTATCGATCACGAGATCTGAGACCGGCCAAATAAATCTTGAGTGTATTTGTTTAACATGAGATGCGTAAGTTACTTGATCGTTCGTAAGATGTAGGCAGTTAAGTCGTGTGAAACCAACCATGAGTTATTTTTATATTCGAGATTTCTCATCGATGATCCGATCAGTTGCGCAAATAAAGACGCAGTGTTACTAACAGTCAACAATTTACATCACATTTATACATTTATAGTCAAGTAAATGGCAACTTGTAGCAATCAGATAGCAGAGAAACTTACTGATGCTTTCATATTTTATTGCAATGCATTGGTGCTTCTTAATGATAGCAGCAATTTCATCCAGAGGAAGAACGAATGTAGTGGGTTTTTAAATTAACATTGTCAATGCCAAACAATTTAAGAAGATTCATCATATCATTCAATCAGTGTTTAAATCCCTACTCAAACACGTCATTATAACAAATATTTATGTGTATTAGGCATTTCTTATAGCTTAGACGCAATATTTACTAAAACTTACTGATAAGCATTTGATATGTATAAATGCCCTGGGGAAAAACGAGTTGGATTCAACTAGCATGTTTTTACCTATTTCGAACTCGATTAAACTCGTTCTTTTAACTCGTTTCAAGTCGGTTATGGCAGCTTTTTGCTTGCTTTAACTCATACATTGACCTCGAGTGATGTCGTATCAACCAGTAACTGTCGTTTCTGGGCAGCTTGATTCTTCTTGAATCACCTTGTCTCACCTAGAGAGGAATAGGTTGTTTCATCTCGTATTGCATGGTTTTAGCTAGTAGCACGGTACCTCGTTTCAAATTGTATTAACTCATTTCAAATGTTCAAGAATCAACTCGTATTACCTAGCATTAGCCAGTTTTATCTAGAACAAACTACCTAGATTCATATCGTATTACCTCGTTTGACCTGTCGAGAACTAACTCGTTCGATCTAGCACTAACCCGTTTCAACTGGTTTCAGCTAGTATCACGCTAGCTCGCTTCACATCGTATATACTCGTTTCAAATGTGCAGTACTCAACTCGTATTACCTAGCATTAGCCAGTTTTATCTAGAAGAAACTACCTAGATTCATATCGTATTACCTCTGCATTGCTCTCAAAATAAAAAATGATATTATGCAATTAATTACTGTGAATGTGCTGTTGCGCGATGGCTTTTTATATTACACTACCTCATATCTACCTAACATTACGTAATCTATATCGCATTATTGGCCACCATACGACTCACTGCACCTATTCTTTCACCTATTTAAAGTAACGGAAGCTGTTGTCTCCATGCCCTTAATGGTGGGATGGATCTTATCACCTAGCCAGGATGTTTCCTCTAAAGGCGTGATGAAATATTCTCCGAGGTCTCGTGGCGTCTCGGGAGATATTTCGCAGGGCTCCTACGGGAGAAGCCTTGGCATCTTTTCCCTAGGGAGGGAGTCAGCGGTGTCCAGGCTGGCAATTGGTCGCTTGTTGCGGTTCCATGGCCAGACCTGGATCTTGACGAGGTTGCTGATCGCCGTATGTTGTGAGGCAGCCGCCTTGTCGAAGAACCGTCGCGAGATCCTCGGCAAGTGGACATCAAGGGGCTCCAACTTCCCCTCTCGGTGCATCCCGGAGACGTGGTCGTAGCGTCCTCGTCCTAGGATGCACCGAAGTGCAGAATTCTGCACCACCTGGATTCGGTAGAGGTTGGTATTGGGCACTCCAGACCATACAGGCGCTGCATACTCAATTACAGGGAGTATACAGGCCTTGTATAGTCTTCTCTTTGTGTCCATGCTCAGCACCGGCGGGCGCAAGATTGGCCAGAGCCTTGCCAACGCCGCCGATGCGTTTGCACGGACACTCTCCGTTTGAGGCTTCCAGAGAAGCTTCCGGTCCAACTTTACTCCGAGGTAGGTGACCTCAGAGTTCCATGGTAAGGTGACTTCATCAACCGACAGGTCGACTCCTGGTTCCGCTCCGTGTCCCGTATGGAAGACGATAGCCTTCGTCTTCCCTGCTTTGACTGCAATCCGCCATCGATGGTACCAAGAGAGGGTGACATCAACGGCATCTTGCAGTCTCTTCACTGCCAATCTCTGCTGCATGGATCGGGACAGGAGCGCTGCATCATCGGCGTACAAGGTCAGGACCATGTTTCTCCCATTATCCCGAGGAAATTCCTGGGTGTAGATGTTGAATAGCACTGGTCCCAGAACAGACTCCTGCGGCACGCCGGCGTTGATATGCCGAGTGCCAGAAGTTGTTCCGAGCCAGTGCACAGTGAAGGTCCTGTCCTGTAGATGCGATCGGATGAGCCGGGTGGCCCATGCTGGAAACTGGAGTCAAACCATCTTCGACAAGACGCGGTCGAATGCCTTCGATATGTCGAAGAAAACGCCGGCAACAGCTTCTCTCCTGTTGAAGGCGTCGGTGATGAAGTTAGTTGTCCTTACTAGTTGTTGGACCGTGGAGTGCCCTTCGGGAAGCCGAATTGTTCGTACGGCCGTTGAGAAAGTTTTATATATTTAGTCACTTCCGTGAATGTGACTTCGAGAACTATAATTATTAAATGATAATTCCGTGATAGTTTGAAGAAATACCATAAAATTTGGTTAATAGTTATTTGGTATTAATTAATGCCAAAAATCTGTTAACCTATATTGCCACATAGTTTGAATATAAATGCAATATTACAGTGAATAAACAAATATTTTTCCAATTCCCGCACGTTAGCTTCAGCGTCGTAGCTAGGGGCTGGCCAGGCGATCGGCTGCCAGGGGCGCAACCCTCAGGGGGCGTACTTTGCAGACCCACAGCCTGCGGGCCGCTGGGGAACAGGCACACAAAATGAAAAAATGATGCTAATTCACATAAAAAACTTGTTTGGAGTGCAAAATATTTTTAATTATTTTTCTGAATCGATTGAACATTGGCGAGCTTAATGAAATTTAAAATTGACTTTGAAGGGTCATTCTGATACGAGACATGATCATCAAAGTATAATTCAATTCACGTATTGCATACTCAATTACCGCAAATAATGAAAACATTATATAACACTGCAGAAGGAACTGATAAAAGGAGGACATACACAGCTGTTTCTGTATCTTCAGCTAAAATCAATTTAAAAATGATTAATTTCAAAATTATTTGTTTATTGATATAATGGGATCATCTTCTTAGAAGTACTAACAACGTTAATTGCATTTTAAGGGAAAAAACAGTTTCCATTGAGGTTGCATCAAAACACTTGCGGGGCCTTGTGGCTGTTTTGAATGATTTCAGAAAAATTCAAATAAAGCTGTGTATTGATTCAGCAAAAATATAGCAAGCAAGCTATCGATAGAATCGGAATTTTCTAAAAATACGTTACTAACTTGCGGAAATGTTGAAAGGA
Organism: Pyrrhosoma nymphula; assembly: GCA_963573305.1. Lineage (NCBI taxonomy): Eukaryota > Metazoa > Arthropoda > Insecta > Odonata > Coenagrionidae > Pyrrhosoma > Pyrrhosoma nymphula. The sequence goes on along the minus strand of OY754330.1, from coordinate 62,122,325 downwards.
GAAAATTGCTGAATGTACCAATAAACACAAAGAATTAATATAATGTACCATCGAATCCATCGAAACCATCGAATATTGCAGCACAATTACATAATATAATCCAGACTAGGCGCAGACCATGGAATGTTTTCCATTAGTACTCATGATTAAAGATTATACTAAGTACTTTTCTACAAATTTTTTTATTGTACGACGCGTTTCACCGATTTACGGCATCGTCAGGTACAGAAGTTTGTGTACTTCTCACAAACGTCTGTACCTTACGATGCCGAAAATCAGTGAAACGCGTCGTACAATAACCATTTTTGTAGAAAAGTACTAAGGATTATATTTACTCATGAGTTAATAAGCTATAATTAACTTCTACGAAGTGAAGCTTTCCACTTTCAAGATTACTTTCCAGTTACCAGATCAGTTAGGTAAAGACTATTTTCCTGCACCTCTTCGAAATCCTGACCTTCATGTTACAGACCAAAATGTAGCCTTTTGAGATCGTGGGATACGAGGTAAAACAAGTTGACGCAAGATCCACGTCAGACGAGGTGAATTAAGTTAATACGAGAGGCTTGGGATACTAGGTAAAACCAGTTGATACGAGATCCACATCGGACAAGGTGAATCAAGTAAAACCGAGAAGCTTGGGATACGAGGTAAAACCAGTAGCTACGAGATCCACCTCAAACGAGGTAAACCGAGTTTAGACAAGTTAACTCGTCTATAAGTTGAAACGACTTGAAACGAATTCCACATCAAACGAGTTGAAACTAGGTATTTCGATTTTTCACCGGGACTATTTGTCATTCGTGTTGTATGTCTTTGCGTGGCTGGAGAGTTAAAACCATGTAAAACGAGGTGACAACTCGTACCGAATTTATCCGAGTTCAAATGCAACTAGATTTACCTCGTTTTAACTCGGTTTTTTCCTCAGGGTGTTGAATACCCTGTAACATGGTATTACTAATACACCATAATATAACATACACCATGTTTAGTAACACCATGCCCTGTAATATATAACTATAATAATCAAATCGTGTTCGTAACCAATTACTATCTTCAATGTATGGGCAAAAGCATTTTGTAATGGGGAATATAGCACTAAAGATTCAATAATATAACAACTAGCATTTTTACTGAATATACAATTTATTGAAATGTACGTAGACACATACAAACCATCATGATCCATGCTTTTTAAACATTTAGAATCTATGTCGGTATTGCTAAAAACATATTTACTGAATATCAATATAACTGACTAGTTTGATTAGTTAACTAAGCGACGAAGTGCACGGTGAAACGCCAACGATTATAATCGACGGCAACAAACGAAGCATGTTTTGTAAGGAGCGTTTTAAATTAGATATAAATCACTCAAGTGGCTGAAAAACTTCATATATTTCAACAAATATTGAGAATGGTAAACGTGAAAAAACCAATGCAGTTCACTTTGGCACAAGAAGTGATTCAAGATAAGAAAACAACACCACGACAGAAGCAACTTCACAAAAAAGCAATTATCGTAGGACTGATTGTTATTACCCAGATAGCACGGGGTATTAGACATTTTTGTATCTACCGACGAAAGGCGACGTATAAGAGACAAGAAATCTCTCATTTGAAGTTTGCGTTTTGATTGTGGGGATAATTTTGCATTGTTTAACTGACGATTTGGCGTATATTTTGGCGATTTGGAAGAAGAAACATGCACATCTCTAGTATAACAACAATCAATGTGCAAGTGCGTCTCTGTTTTTACTAAACACTAAATAAAGACATTAGATAGAAGGTATCCATTCCTTTTGAATACTAGTGTCTTGTTTTGCCCTGGCTCGCACGCGGGAACTATTTTTTGTTTTTGCAGGCGCGGAGGCTCACTTTTGAGCGGTCACAGATTCCTGGTTTGCCTTTGTTGACATCGTTATGTGAGAGTTCTTTCCCAATAAATTAAGTTGGAAATCTGTAGTATTTACTTACATCTCATTTTTAAAAAATTGTTTTTGGGTAATTTGAGCGATAAATAGGTTTATATTTGCTCCGGTGGCGTTAGTTTTCATGTATAATTTATGTATAGTTGTTTGTGTTGAAACTCGTCGTCCATTAAGCATACGAAAAGTTTTCCTAGAGGATTTCCACTTAGATAGCCAGATTAATTACCAACTAAGTGTTTTCGCCGAGAGATACGGATTCATCACTCTTATCGAAGTCATAATTTGGCTAGAAGAGTGTGATAGTGTTTTGTGAAAACATGGAGCTATGGCTACTTGTCGGTTGGTTTTAAAATTTGTCGGAGTTCTAAAAAGAAGAATCTCAGCAAAGAAAGGAATCTCATTGTAAAATAAAAAGGAGAATGGTTTCAATTATGTTGAATATCTAATGCAGATCTATTGTGGAGCCTTGATACAAGCATTTTAATGCTGGAGACAGTAATCTGTTGCCTCTCAATTCGTGGATGTGGATAACATTTTAAAACTAAAGAAAACTAATCATTTCATATCTTTTTCCCATGAAAAAAATGTGATAATATTAAAATTTAATAGAATGAACCAGTGAATTGTTTAAAATAGTTCTTAATTTGTCCAATGTTATTGTTATTCTAATTAATTCAGTCAATTATCCATAATATTATTTTAGTTCTGACCTCGTCTCTCGAAGTTATTCTCCCAACGATGATGTGTAGTTCTCGCGTAAAAGCATTTCTATGTCATTTTTATAAATCAATGTTTTTCGTTGGAGGGAGTTAATTTAACGTAATATTCTTAGAATTCATTATACAATTGCTAGACTAGATATTTGCTGACAATATTCCTTACCGACTTTTCTTATAACTCATACGCATTAAAGATACATTGCCTGTGAAATTGCAGTGTTTGTTAGCATTTTTAATATGCATACAAAACGTTCTTTATGTGGAAGGAAGACATGGTGAATGTAGGAAGTGTACTTTCGTGTACTTCAGAAAAATGTGCACATCGTTACATATGATGTGGATTTGTCAGAATAAATTATAAGACCTGTGAATTAAGTGGATCTCCTAACAATATAGAATATGAAGTGGTTACAACAGGCTAGCTGATTAATAGAGAGACTGCTAAGTATACTTGTATGGTTGATAGCCAAGCTTGGATACTTCAAAATAGACAAAATTGTACCATAGCGAGAATGATTTTAGCTGAACCCCTTTCCCTCTAACAACTGTAATGCATTCCAATTTTAAATCCATTGCTAATAAATAATAAAAGTGTTTAATGAGCTATGTATTGTTCAATTGAAGGTGGATATGCTGGCTTGCAATGACTGCATGCATAAATTTCATAAATATTTGCTAATTGATATGTTGCACCGAGACGAGATATTACCTAGGCATTTTTACTAAATGTGTGCCAGTCTATCATAGTAATGGAATTTATTTTAGCCAGTTGTTTCATTAGTGATATAAACAACTGTTATCCAAGCAATGTTACTTCCAATTTAAATGTATTCATGCTTAAGCATGAACGTATTTTTATGTACCCAAGACTGTTATTTAGCTTAAACTTGAAATGAAAATAAATACGTTTTTATACTTATTATAGCTGTTCTCCCTATGTTACCCTGATATTTCTTGTTTTGCCCTGGCATATTTGTGGCTTCATACTTATGGTATTTATCATCATTATTTCCAATACAAAGTGTATACTCTGAAAATTACCCGTTGCAGGCAGATTTTGATTTTTTGGAGAATTTTCCATGAAAGGGTTGGTAATAGTTATGAGAATGGATTATATTTCACTATCTAGATCATGTCAAAAGTTTGTTTACTGTGTGCATGTCAGGTGAATGCTTAAATATGTCATTTCATGTTCACACTGGAGCCTCTCTACAGGCTGAAGTTATCTTTTACGTTCATTACGTTTCACGTAGAATAGGTTCTTCAGGGAATTTGGATAATCGCTGTTATGTGTTTGAGGAGTCCATCTATTTTAAATTCTTTGCTGCCCATAATCATAGGTATGTTTTTCTTAGCTTCTACGTTTGTGCTGTAATAATATGTAATTGAACAGGTTGGGTTCGTCTTCAGCTTTCCTTCAGCAAGCTCTTGGAACTAATACATTTCACAATGTTACTATTACATTGTGCAATGTATTAATTTCATTATCAATTATTAATTAAGAATAGTAAATATAAAATATCGAAATCAACCAAGGTCAATCATTATCGATCGAGTAATACTATCGATATATTCGATATCACCGGTACCGTGTTCCTATGCCGCTGGCGTAGGAATCTCTTCTTGTATCTCATTGTACACCATTCGAAGCGGACATGGCACGTGTTCGCATCTATACATAACTTGTCAGTGGATGGTATCTAGTGATGACTAGCGACAATGCGATCCGGTATCCCGCTCGCCATAAGATGCTTTCTATGTGCAAAGTGGATACAATGAAGTCTGTGCTATCTCGGTTTTAGAATTGCAGATATTAGAAGATACATTTTCTATAATCCATGATTATATACTTCAATAGAATATTCAATACGTGAGACATGAACCCAAGCCAATGTAGGTATGCACACAGAATGTCTTGGGCTCCTGTATTTGCACTAATACTCGGAAGTTATGCTTTACCTTTCCGATGTAAATAATAAACGACAAATATTACGTTAACCTACGAATAAAACTTAGATTTTGGTATTTATTACTCTTGTAAGCACTCGATGATCACGAGACAGTATTCAGAAGCACTGTAACTTAATTTGAGATATATAGTACGACGTAAATAAACTTTTACCAAAGTTGAACGGTCGCTTTTTACATGCAATTCACTCTTAGACAAACACACAGCAGCAAAGTATGAGATTATTTTAGGGGGCACTGCAACTTCAAGAAAACCGAAGACGTAAATAAACATTGACAAATACCCACCATTCACTTCACTATATAGACCATTTTTGAAGCACTAACTCTTGGTAAATTTACGACATAAACTATAACTTTAGCAATAGTTGAACACACAATTTCTTCGTGTAACTCACGTTCATAAACACAAAACAATATTAAGCCATTTCAGAAGCACAGAAACTTTTATAACCTCCACGGCGTAAGCTAACTTTAAAAAATTGCCAAACTTAAAATTCAAGAGCATCCATGTAGTCAGTAACTTAATTTCAATTCGCATTGATTCCAAATTTTATATAATAGGCGAAACAACGAACTAATTGCAGTCATCAGTGTTATCCGATTCTTGCGAAGATAATACAATACTTTAATCTCATTTCCTGTCATAACACATTCATTAGGAGCGTAAGTCTACCTAACACAAATTACCTTTAAATATAAAAATATCACCACAAGAACAAACGCAATGCATCACAGCACATTTAGTACATATAACATTTGGAATCACTGAATTTACATAATTGCGTTTTCACTTAAACACACGATAAACCTTCGTTTCAATATTCCCGAAAAATATTACGTCTCTTGCAAAAGTGAAACTTAGTGATACCGACTGTAATTGAAAATTGAGTTTAAGTGCTACAGTCGGATAATTTGCTTTAAATTCTCACAGCCAAAAGCAAACGTTGATTAGTTCAAACTACATTCCAAAATAAACTTTCGCAGCGTTCTATGCTACTATTTATCATTGGTTTTTATAATGAGATTTGAATACTTTGTGGTCCGTAAAATATATCACTCTTCAATAGTTTTGTAATCGTGAGGGATATTTCTAATATTCTTCTCAATTATGCTTAAAATCACAAACCAAGAACACTGTGTAAGAACAAAACAAACTTTCTAACGTATTGCACAATTATGCCTTCAATTGTTTTCGAAAAATTACCCACAACTCCACGAAAACTGGCACTAAACGAGGTAGCTGTACACATCGGTCATGCTTACAATTTATAAATCACGAATGGCCAGCGAGAGCAGCGTTCGTTACGATTTTTATCGCTCATGACTTTCCTGAGAGATCATTAATCGTAGGCAACTTGAACAGATCACTAGCTGGAACATCAATCAGTAGTACTTCAATAACTGCCTACAGTTAAGTATGAAATCCTTCAGCGAGATAAGGGAAACCATCCAGGCTTCAAATAGAAATAAAGCTAGCTGAATAATTTATAGTATTAAAACAAAAAATAGCATTTGGTCACGTAAATCTTTAAGCTATGCATTATTCCATCCTCTAGTTACTTTTCAAGGCATGCAGTTTAATATAATACTTTTCGTGAATCTAAGAGTCACGTCAGTAAGAATATTTAAAGAACATGAGATAAATCAGCAATAATCAAAAATCAATCTAAATTATATTTCTTAAACTCAAGATGATGGAGATTCAAAGCAAATTAAAATCGATTACACATCCGAGTTACCATTTAGTAGCCAAAGTATTCATCAAAGGCTACCAACTAACGAGAGCAAAATAACCGGTATAAGTTTCAAGCACTATTGCCAGCATGTCTTGCCATAACCATTTAACCACCGGATAATTACATCGTCTGCCAACCTCTACCACAGTAAAAAAAAAGGCCGGTGGCAACGAGGATTGGCGGCTGGATGCAGAAAGATGATATTTTTTTGGCTCTAACCGCTACGTGAGCTCTTTTCACCATGGCTCTGCATTTTATAAAAACTCAGAGCCATGACAAAAAAGCTCTTTTTTCTTTAATGGTAAGTGACTCAATGTCTATCACCATAACTATGGGTGCCAACAAAGCGTTAATGTTGCATCATGCATTAAAATTGGAAGTATTTCAAAAACCATAAAAATTATTTAAATGTATTTCGAATGCTGAAATACTCCATTAACGAGACTGACATCCTTTCAATTATTGCATTAAACATTAATTACAAACTTTCATGTTTTGTTAAGTCTCCCTCACAATTAAAGAAAATAACAAAAATACTTTCTACGATGTAGTAATTTCTAACTTAATAAATTACTAAAAATCGCAAAAACAAATTTTTATTCAAAGGATATAAAATTTGCAAGATTGGAGGAATGATATCTTGAGTTGCCACAGCATTTATAAAAGTCAAAATATCAGGCAACTTATTTCGCTGAATAAGTTTTAAAAATGTATCTATATTAAAGAAGAGGCTGAGTAAAATATAATTTAAAAAATGATGAACAATATACCTCAACTATACGAAAACGTCAAATAGACAAACTCTCCAATTCAGGAAAATATTAATATCATTTTATTATTCCTACCTATGAAATGACCTAAATATTAAACCCTGGTAGTTGAAATATTTTTTTTCAGTTCAGCCACTTTCCACCTGAATCACTTTCACTTCTACGCAAATATATGTGCAATTGAGCAAGGCTGTGAATCTATGATAAATTAGAAAATTATATGAGGTCATCAGGGGCTTATCAGCTGGTATATAGAAAAACACGTATTTTTATGCCTGCTCCTGGCACCTAATGAATATTCTATATTCGCTCACCACTGGATTTTTAGAGTAGTTATCTTAATCCTTCAAAAATTATACAGCTTGTAGCAAATAACCCAACCTCGTAGGTGGACAAGGTGACCTCCAGTAAGAAAAGAGGGTGATAGTAAGGCATAAACGTAATATTTACTTCGACGTGGCGACTATGCAAAAAGCGATACGCAGGGATGCCAATATAGTTTCATTTGCAGAAAGTACATGACTACTGAAAAAAAAAATAATCACGGAAATATAGCATAGCATTATTACGAACAAAAATGTTATAGTTATCAAAGTAATTTAGTTCCTACTTCTTTTGTTATTCTGTAACCTTCAATTGAATTTCCACGGGAAATATATAGAAAACGCCTTCAATACTTCATTATGACTCCTTAAGTTCACGGTTTCGTTATCAACGCAAAACCATCCCGATAAATCATAATCCTATTTACATTATTTAATAAAACAATAAGAATACTCGGTATTTTGGCATATCAGCTGAATGAAAACCTAAGGCTTATAACGCAACTAAAGAGTTATTGTGGAAAGATAAATTTAGTCATCAGATACAAAGTAAGTTTGAAGATAAAATGCACTCTTGAATGCTTAAATTTTACGACGGAAATTCCCAGTACGAATAGTGAAAATAGAGCAAATATTCAATGCTGTTGCTAGCGAATCCAAATAAATGACTACCGCAACTGGTGGTCGCAAGACCAATTACTCCGGAGCACTAGGATCCTTGACAAAAAGTTTGGAGTTGGGAGTTCTAGGCAATAACTAGGGCAGCAGCCATGAAAACGAGGTATAAGGCTGAAGTCAGTTTAAGACCAATCGATCTGGGCCGTTACTGCCCTTGAAACGCCCCATGATCATTAAAAAATAAGCATTTCACGACACACGACTGAAATAATTTGAAGTCAATTGATTTTTTAATGCATGCATATAACTTTATAACAAGTTTAACTGGTAAGCTAACGATTCATTAAAATACAAAACTAATGACATATCGGAAAGCTTACTGATATATTCTTAAGGACTGGAATGGCAAGAAGGGCTGGTACTATGGCGTTCATATTTGCTTATCTCAAACTATAAGGAAGTTACTCTTTAAGTTAGACTTCAAATTCGAAATGAACGTAAAATATGCTCATTTAATTCCTCTATTCAAATGCTATCCCGCAGGTCACCAGTCATGAGATCACGGCAGTAGAGTACTGCAGTACCACACCAAGGCGAACATTATTGCATATTTTTGAATGACTATATCCACCTTAACGGTTAATTATAATTTTGAGGTTACACTGGTATAGCACTGCATAATTGACTTTGCAAGTAACTTTAATAGCAAACTAGAATTGAGGAAAACGCAAGGGGCAAACTCAGCCTCAGTACAACAAAACGTGCTCATTTATCTTCTCTGACTAATGAAGTTTCTTTTGACATAAAATAAATTCTTAACCGTTATAATTCTTCTAATCAACTCATCCAAAATTTAATAAAATATTTCAATAGGCATTAGTAATTCACTGGATACATATGAATTCATCAAAACCGACAGGCCTCTTAATAATTCATTTTGATTCAACGCTGGAATTAATTAAAATTTCAAGTTACCTGATTTTGGCATGCTCAAAAACTGCTGAATCGGGAAGTGAATTATTTTATTTTTTATTAGGAAAACCCGTAATGTTTTTCTTTCAGATAAAAAATATGTACGTTTTTATGGTTATCATTATCACCGGGTGTTCCCTAACGAGCTCTACGTTTATCGATCACACATTTAGACTTAAATACATCTTTTCTGGTAGCATTTGGCCCGAATGAGACGAGTTGTGCGGTTCTTTGTGCCCTTGAAATCGATGGTGAAATGATGATCTCTCAAAATGGATTCGAAACTTTGCAAGCTTCATTGTTAAAGGGGAAGAGAACGGCTCACGACAATGGCGCAAATTTGGAAGGGATTGCAAAAAAAAACAAAAAACCTATTCTCAAAGAGCTTCTCGCTCTGCGCTGGCTGGGATTCAAGAGATTTAAATGGATGCGCGGGGTCAAAATAAGGCTCATTATTTTTCACCGTATTGCAGCTACCTTCATTTATTTTTTAACTTTTTTCATTTCTTATTTTCTTAACACTAACTACATGGTTATTTTTTGTATTAGCTTGAATAACTATTTTTTCTTTACATGATGTACTTATCTCTTAATAAATACATTTAAAAATCTTGTTATGAATGTTTTTTTGTTTATTAAATTAGGTTTAGATTTTTCCCTTAAATGTTAGCATAATTTAGACACATAAAATCGGTTGTGCCTTATGTGACACAGTATGCAGTGTAGAGGAGTTCACTGAAAAAATGTTTTGCGGCTAAGCTTCTTGCGTGCACGTGTGCTTACTACGTAAACCGGAAAGTTTTAAAATTTGAAGATGCGTTGTTTATTAGATACGGAAATTTAATTCTTTGGATGCATATTGGCGGCCTAAATTAATGACTCATCGCGATTATAATCTCCAGGAATGATAGAAGCGACAAAATGAGAGAGCTCCTTTGAGCTGTTCGGTTCACAATGCCTTTTTCCCACATAACATTGGAGATAAAAAAACAGCGGGTAACAATCCCCATTCCTCAAATGGCTAATCTCAATCTCTCCCTTTCTATTCCACTTCTCCACTCCTTATCTGGTAATGCTCCGCACCTCTTGAGATTTGGTTTCGGCGGTTTGAAAGACAAGAGGTCACATTTATAGATAACATTCAATGAAATTACTTTCACTTAGTTATCAAATATGAAAAAAAATATTTAAATGCCATCATTATCCTTAAAATTTTATAATATATTACCATGAAACTCTCTGAATCAGCTTATTGGGCCAAATATAACCTTAAATTAAATTGGTTGCGTATGTTACATTAAATCTCCTGAGAGGTTCACCAATTATAAATTTACATTACCTGAAATAGATACTCATACTTGAAGTATGGAACATTTACTCTAAGGTTGTAAGTTCGTAAGTAATGAAGTCCTTTTTCCTTATGCTCTCTCACCATTTCGTAAAACAATGCTTAATCATTCACTGATCCCATTTCTCGTCCACAGTCACTCGGAACTCGCCACGATCCGCTTCCCTTCGAATTCTTACGTGATTCCCTCCATTTTCTCGGGATGTCTGCCCCGCTGATTTGAGATCCCTTTTTTTGGGGTAGAATTCGGTTTAGGATATTTCTCCTCTTATTAGGTCCGATAATTTATGATATAATTATATTTAATAATCTCCTTTCCTCTGCACAACTTTTTCGGAAGATTTCGTTCCTTCATCTTCCTCTTCCACCTTGCGACATCCGTACTTCTTTCCCGATCACTGACTCTCGTTCAAGCTCATTCTTGGTCTAGGCGTCCCTAGTTTCTCTTTGTTTGCCCATTTAATCATCACCATGATTCTCTTCTTTCATTACTGCTATTCTGTTAACGTTTGTTAATTTGGCACCCATTTCTGTATCTAAAATAATTGCGAAGAGTTAATAGGGGAAATATATCGATCAACTGGCAGGTACCTATTAACTAGGGAAATATTGTATCGTTCCAAGAGCTAGACATCAAGACACTCCGTCAACATGAAGCTCAATGTCGTTATTTGTCTCTTTCAATTCCTCTTACCTTACTTTTTCATAAATAAAGTTCTAAAACCTCCTGCCACTCGCATAGATAGCGGCTCGCTGGGTAACATGTAGATTTGATCGAAAATTTGGAATCAGCCATTCTCGATATCCGCAAAACTTATATAAACGTTATTTTTCTTCCGATGAATGGGACTGTTGATTTAACACTAACATAAATGCTCCATGAAACGTAATTACCTACTTTGAATGCTTGGTGTATAGCAATGGACTGCATGCACATGTAAATTGCGTCAAACCATTCCTAGCAAGAAGCGGATGAAATGTAAGTTGAGGATTCAAATCGCTTTTAATGTAACAATCGCAGTCCGCGCATGTGAGCTTATTTTCCCCAAACATATGAACTGATATTTGGTGCTTTGTTAGCGTTAACCAGATCCATTTAGATTAATTTATAATTCTCCATTCCCATGTTTTGATACAGAGCTTACGTATGAGTTTTGTGGAATTATCAAATTAAATATTTGCTGATTAAATGTATTGAAATATACCTAAAACTATTCAATATTCTACGTTAAATATTCTATCAAAGTAAAGAAGTAGGTAAACTACCGAAAGATCATTTAGAAAAATGCAAGAAATATCTTGTAGTACCTACGCAACCTTGTTATAGACCACATTTAATGCGCTAATTTCAGGGAAACAAGATTTGAGCCGAGTTTTCCATCAAAGCATTCTTTAATATTATGCTTATACGACATGCTTTGAATAACCAACCTATTTTTCAAGAACCCAATCATAGGTACTTCTTTAAATCGTACCACGACCCAAATTTATGCAATGAGTTGTGGAGAAAATTTAAGGAATATTCTGAATAAAAAAACGATGAAACTTGAACTTCGAGGTGTGAGAGTGATGGTGTCCATAAATCGCGTATCGTTTCGGTGCACGCATCTTTAAAACACGCAGACCACAATAAATCGCCATATCTTCCACCTCAAGTGGTGAATTACTAGGGTAAGGTTCCTAGAATGTGGGACATTAGCCGTAATCGCTTAGCCTTCGGCATCCGGATCTCTAGTATTTTTTTGCTGTGGGGGAAAAAGGGCAAAAAAATGAGCCGCTTCTTTTTTACACCACAGGCTCAACCCGCATGCCACGATAAGTGAAGACGGCGCAGGGAATATGTTACCATAACGCAGGAACATAATACACTCTTCTTCCAAGAAAACGATATGAAAGCCTCACCGTGATCATAGGGTGGGCTGAGAAGAGCTGAATGGAAACATACCTGTATACCAGAAATCTCTATTTCAAGTGCTGTCAATTTACCTATAAAAGGGTGGCATCGAAATATTTCGAGGCATTTGCAATTTGTTGAGTCTATATTCGAGGAGGCAACCGATTTCCAAGAGTGAAGTGAAGTGTCAACGAACATGACAGAAAAAGGAGTATTTCTGAGACAGTACTGGCACAAATTTTATTATTCACAACGCAATAGCTTAATGGAAGGACTCTATCAAGGAATACTAGCTAGCATTTAAAATACCTCGGTAACACCGCGCCAAAGCTTACATCAGGGTGCGTATTGTGGATGGACTTTCATTTTTACTCAAATGTTTATCCTTTAATGACATTATAATAAGACTTTTATTGCGTAAAAGTAAAGTTTCATGTGCTCCGAAAAAAATACATGACTTCATTAAAGCAATTCTTGCTATTTCTATTTCTTTTGACGAGTGCTATAACAGTGACATCTTATTCATGTACATCAAAGAGCCACTTGCAGACATGGAGCTTTATGTTCTTGAATAACACTCCAAATGCAAATTTAGGGCTAAAGCAATCGTATAAAAATGTACAAAACAATAGGGAAATTAAATACTTAAAAGGTTTCACAAACTTTATGGCAAATAGAAGCGGTTAATACTTATCCTGAAATGGACTTTTTTGGATCATTTAAAAAGAAGATTATGAATGGAAAATGCGATCATAAGATGTGAAGTACCTATACTGAAGCGTCTCGCGCGGAAATGGCCGATTCTGCAATGCCACCGCTGACACCTTTAATTCGGAAAATAGTGTAAAAATTGCAGAGTGAAAAATCTGTTAAAACAGTGTGGTAGAATGCATTGCCCCATATTTTACCGGTCACTTTACGCAGTTATCACCGTCAAGATTAAAATTGAGAGCAACGCGCCTCGTTGCCGGCAGCGCTTACCGATAGCATCATTACGAATGCGATTTCCGAAAGGTCTTTGTTGCGCTGATGCACGCATCTAAATGGACCACACAATCTAAATGGTAATGCTGCACACATGCTGAAAGTTTTGTGATACGTTAAAAGTGAGGACAAAGCAGTTTAGCTCAATTTGAATAATTAACCCCGAAGCACTTTAAGCAATAGAACGGCCAAATATTACGTTGTACTTAAGATTTTTCCAAACTCGCCACTTGAGACGAAATGAAAAACACCTACTCATCGACTGCATGGATATAGCCAATAAAACGTCTCAGGGAGTGGTTTCCTATCCCAATGAGTCTTCATTCCATTAAAGGTTGTGCTGAAATTTTCCTCAGGTAAACGAGTTTCAACTTCGACACTAAATCTGGAAGAACTGTTACTTCCTACGCATGTATTTCGTTCTGATATCCCTCACAGTTCGTTTTCAAAACCCTATCTAAATGCATTTTATCCACATCCAGACCTAGATGGTTTAATACCAATGAATCCTGAATCTCCCGCAGAATAGCTTAATATATATTTCACATGGAAAACCACTTCATTCTTATTTCACCAAAATGATTCACTAATTGAGGTACTGATGATTAGTTAATTCTCAAAGTAAAACGAGGACATCTGCGGCAGTAAAAAACGGGGACATCCGCTTACGAAAATACACTTAATTTACAGTCATCAGTCCGAATAATGGTTTGCTACAGCTCTCCATAATCCTATCCTCTTGGCTAACATTTAATCGCTTCGTCAGTCTTCATTTTGACTTTTCCCAAAATTTCTTGATGTGTGCTTTATTATGGATTTTCCTGATGTATGTATGCTTATATCTCCCCCTGTATTTCATTCCATTCATTTCTACTTCCATTGTCGTTTTCAGGAGGTTTTTGTACCGCAAAAAGCGTCCATTAAGTCTGTCTCTTCTTTTGCCTTAACATCTTTTCTCACCCACTTTCCGTAGGCTCACTTATTCATTGGCAATTTCCTCAGTCCATTTGAAGTCCGTCATTCTTCGATAAAAAGATTTCCATTGCATCCTACCTTCTTTGCTTTGGAGATATTATAGCCCGGGATTCATGGGCATATGAAATATATGCATCAAATATCTGTTTTAATGAAGAAAGTACTTTCTTACTTCCAATCATGTGTAGTTTTCTTTTAGTAGGCTCATTTTCGGTTAGAATATGTTCTTTGCTTGGGCTCTTATGCCCACAGTATTAGTTCAAAAACGTGTTGAATTCATGATTAAAAACATAATTCATGTGAAGTTGGTTCTTATACCAGTAAGCTCCAATTCAGGCCATGTGCTTGCTCTCCAAGTTAGGTTGCCGAGTTCTCTGCATTGGAAAAGCAACGGGCGTTGATAGCGGTGATATGGGATCGAATTCCTGGGCAACACAACTTTTAATTTCATTATGAAACCTTATTGATGAAGATGGTTACTTATCAATAGTTACTCAATCTTCATCAAGTTTTACAATGAATTAGATTTTGGCAATAATTTTCATTATTTGGCTGCAAATTTGTAAAAATACAGCGTCTCAACTTTGTTGGATGAACAATAAAAATGTCTTCACCTAACAAAATTTTACCAATAATTTTTCCTTGCAAACCATAAATTTCTACCGTTAACTAGGCCGGGATGCTTGGTGCGTATGAAAGCACAGGAGTGAGAGGAAGAGGAGGAATTCCGCATAAGATTAAAGGGTAAGGCATTCATAACGAGAGAAGAGCACACCTGAATTCCGCCATATTTCAATTTTATCGTCCCTTAAACACGCGTCCGAAGTGGGGCATTCACTTGACGAGGCGAATGTAAATCATCTCGTGGTGCTACGAAAGGGCCCCTTCCCCCAGTTAAAATGTTAAATGCTCTTGAGTGGGCGGTGCAAAGATTTCAGCTCGTTGGAGCCGTTTCACACAGAACTTAAGATAGTAAATTAAGATCACGCAACTTAAGCTCAGGTTGCATTCGTCCAATGCCTTCGAACCAACCAATGTGAATACTTCTCTTTTTCCACAGACCAAAGCGATTTTTATTTCTTTTTTCGGATAGGTACGGTGAGTAGAATATTGGTTTCCTATTTCGGGTACCCGGCGTCGGCTGTGGCGGAGATTTTTTCAGAGTAAACTCGATCACTAATTTGGGTTTTTCATGGAGAGTACTTCAAGTGCAAAGCTCCGTCAGGTGGGACGTTAACCCGTGATTTCTTAGGTATCTTCAATAAGAGTAGGCTTATTCCTGCACCAGGTTTTTCACCACCGTTTTCCATCCCCAAGTAATCCTTCCCATACCTACTAACCTACAGCTATCTCTTCTGCTTCACCTCCTATGTGCGAAATATTTTTTTCATTCACATTTTTCTCGAATATTATAATTTGATATTTTATATTACAGTTCATAACTTATGTTAGCTCCCCTATGTGTAGGTTTAGCAGTTTTTTTTACTTCTCCGATCTTAAGCGGGTGTTTCCCTGCTATGGGATTTAAAATTAAGGATTAGATCCAAATCCATAATACTTTCCCACAAGGTCTTTTTATACGGCCAATTATTTACATACGATCACTGTTATTTATACATTGTGTAAACTTAATACTGAGAAGGCTATAAAACGTCATACCTGAAGTGATTGCTAACATTTATGCAGACAACGTTTAAGATACTTCGTCGTCGAGAAAGTCGAAATAATATCTATAATTGTCAACTCTGCACCTTCAAGCTGGGAGAGAGTCATGAGAAGATGGCTTCAAGTAAACCACTCCGTTCGTTGTATGGGACGTAAACCCGTCACCCCATTAACTTTTTTCGTAGATTTTCGCAGCAGTACTACACAAAGAAAGCAGTTACTTTCCACGGCTCATAAGGGAGGCGATTGAAATAGAAAAAAGACCAAATAACATCAATAGAGAGGATAGTTATAAACTCCCTTATACCTGGAAGAGACTTATTCGAAATTAAGTTTTTTACTTTTCAAAATCATCAACTGCTGGAATTGTTTATTTACTTTTTGAAAAAAGACCATTGTTGTTCTTAAAAGCCCGACGAAGCCGGCAGCATAGCACGGCGAAACTGTCGCATAATATTAAATAATTTAATCGCAGAACCAGAAACCTTAATACCGTCACCCCATTGTTTTCTTTTATTAAAAGCAGAACACTCATGACGCCTTTCGTTTCGCCATTTCGTTAATGGTACGCTAACGCCGACGCCGCAGTGAGCGAATTTTCCCCAAATCAATGTTTTTTAGCTCCTAAATTCATAGCTAATGTCATTTTTCATTGAACCAATCTGAATTTCTCTTTTTTCTGAATCTGAGTTTCTCTTTTTTCTGAATCTGAATTTCCAATTTCTCTTAAACAAAATAGCAGGAACAGTACATTCCTCTTTTTCAACTAATATTTGGTCAAATGCGAGTTGATGTTTTGTCATATGGTGCATTTTCCCTGAAATTACTAAAATTGGGATATTTTATTATTTTTTACGCTAAATTATTCCACTGAAAATATCCACCTCAAAAGTAGGGCAAAGGTAAGGTTCTGTTTCCACCCTTCATTCATTCCCCATAATACCACTGCCCACAATGACGCAAATGACCATATTTGTCGTTCGCTTCCTCAAATAACCAACCAGCCCACAACATTTTTACTTCATTTATTCGTTACCTTCCATAACGTTCCCAAGTTCCGTTCTTATGGTCAAGACGAACCGACCTTTACGCTTAAGCCTCTCCTTCCGCAGAAAGTCTCTCTTTCCGCGCAAGTCCCCATTCGCCTACGGTGACCGCGGGAAATAGGACTCGGATCGGACCCAGTTTTTAAGGGCGGACAGCGCGACCAACCCCATTCCCAACCAACGAGTCGACGGCGGACACGTAAGACCTTGGAATCGGTTTACGGCGGCCAGGTGGTCTCTCTCCACGGAATCGGGAGAGCTTCGCTTCGAGTGTAGGAGAGAGAGAGAGAGGTGAATTGTGTGGGAGATGGAGGGGCGGAGGGGGAGGGGGGAAGGCTTTCGGGCTAGGGGAAGTTTCTCCGCCGTGGGGATTCGACTGTATCCGAGTTTCCGAGACCCCACGACCCGACCTTCCCACAATGGATACTATTTCACGGGTCCGGAAAGGATGGCGGATCAAGGCCAATGGAGTCGTCTACGGCACAGGATGACCGCTGCAGTGCACTCGGTGATGCTCAGCAGTTCATCAAATTCAGGTCGGCGAACGGAGAGTGGAAAGGCATTGCACCGGCGGTGAGCTCCAACCCGCGACTTATAGGTGCACGCTATCCGTACATTTATATTCAGGTTTCTTTTCTTCCATTCATTCTCACCTTATCGCCTTCTTCAGCCCATTCACTCCCCTTCTTTTCGCCATTTACCTCCCTCTTACTCCCTTGCACTGCACACAGCTTTCTACATTTATTCTCGTCAATACTTCCCCAACTTTATTTTTACTACATTTTAGGATAGCCTACTTCTAATGCTGAATGTTTTAGATGAAGTGAAATTATTTCTAAGTTTCCTTTTCAATTTTGTACGTCACAAAGCATATTTTTTTAAACTTGGTAATCTGAGATAAAATATTACTTACTGTAGCTGATGAAAACATTGAAACGCGTAGAGAATATCAAAACAATTGCTACCGGTAGCCATCCATATTTCACTATGGTATCTTGTGAATTTTTAAAACTTATTTGTACTTTATGGCTGTACTCTTCTGCTCTGTTTCCTTCTCCTCATTCTAATACAGTTTCATTTTCACCATTCACTACTTACTCTCCTCTTGTTTCAGGATCGACAGCGCCAAGTTCAAGGATATAATGGTGTGTCTCAATTTTGGGGAAAACATAAACATCATTATTGCATATTATTTAACAATACATCTCAATATGGTGGTGTTTTTCATTACCAATAACGAGAGCTACACCTTTTACCGTTACCAATGAATCCAGGTTACAGCACCAAGGATTTCAGTTACGTCATCGTGAGGCGCAAAGATTGAATTGGTGCCCCCACAACGGTGCCAAAGCCTGTGCTTGCACCAGCTCCGAGCTCTACGTCCAATCGTTAAATAGTCACAACAGCTCGAGGTAACACCAAACAAACAAATAAATTGCAGGAAAGATTCCACAAATTTGAGGATTTTTCGTCTCCTCAAGATGATGCTGTTTCGGCACGAAAATTCAATCGACCAAGAAGCTGCTTTTCATTACTCCTTGCGAAAAGGGTTTATTAACTAGCACCCAAAGAGGCATTAAACGTAGACACACATTAAAAAACCAGTATTTTGGCGAAGAGAACCCACTGGGATACCGTTTGCCTAACAATAAGATGCGCTTTGCCTACTAACCGTAACCCTTTTATTTGAGTTATTCATGCAGAATATGCACCTCAATGAGTAGATTACGATAATCCGTATGATGTATTTAATATTTTGCGCGTGAGCAAGTTCGATTTATCAATCCATCGTTCCATTCGTTCCATTTTCGATTGCTCGATAGAAGGCCCTGGACTAGACGGTGAAGCCTTTTGCAATTATTTCAACTGGATAGAGCAGAAATATATTCTGGTTATGAATGATGTACCACATCCGTATATCAAGGTAGGCTGGCTTCCTCTATTAACGCAAAACCTGTCAATTATTATTTTGGGCGAAAAGAAACAGTGGCAAAATTCCGATAATTCTGCAAAAATTATAATTCTAATTTACCAGGATAGCTGTGAACAAATTTATTAGTTTCTGGAATGTTTATCGCGCAAGAATGCTATCATTATTTAAGTTAAACTTACTTGCGCTTCAAAGATCATGAATGTTTGATCCGAAGAGGTAATTTTGATACAAATTTAGATACCACGCTAAAATGAGAATATGATATAGTTAGTATTGAAAAAGATTATTAAACATTTTCTTACGTTCTATCGTGATGTGGAGGAATTTGATTTTTTAAATCACGGGGTAACAGGATACGCTGTAAAGGGAACGATTATTTTTCATGGATAAAACACCGTTTCATTTCCGTCTAAAGAAATTTTAGCTCGAGACGTGCTACTTTATGTAGAAAATTTACGCACTGTTCTTCGCAGAAATACTTAAATTTTTATATACAATACTTAAATTTTTGAGCCAAGGCTTTGCAGCGGAAATCGCTGAAATGCTAATTCTATGCTTCCACCCTTCTGAAAATGCTACTAATGAGAGTAAACAATCCTTTTACAGGTTAATTAATGCCACTACGTGATCGATAGATATTTATTGCTCATGTACACGTAGACAATATACAAATATGAATTAAAACGTATGAGCTTTAGGCAGCTTCAAAGGAATTCTTGTGGGGAGTGATAAAGATTGGCATCGTATGGCATGAGTGCTATAAAGGTACAAAATAGGTACGATGTAAAAAATTGAGATACATAAATTCATGAAAAGTTGAATTAATATGCCAATTTCAAGATTTTTTGGCAATAAATGTATGTAAAAAAATGACCAATATCCAAAATATTTTGCATTTTTTGATGTCTTACCACAATAAGACAATGCATTTCAAAGACACAATTTCACACTTCGTAAATTTCCACAATAGTATTTAGTAATCGAAAATGGTTTTAAAAATTAAACTCTCATTATCTGGATACAAAATAAGTCACGTTTCTCAGGCTATACCTGAGATACGGAAAAGGAATTCACGTGACTACATCTCCGATAGAGTACTTTTTAGCGATACACGCGCTGTCGTTTACGGCATGCGCGACGCAAAACCAAGGTCATGCTCGCATTGTAGTTCGCAACGGGCTTCAACCCTCACCTCGCTCATGCGTGGCACCAGCTTAAGGTCATATTGTATCTGATTAGTACGCCTGAACTAAAGGAGGCCATATTTATATCAATCATGGATAGTATAAGTCATTACTTAATGGAGTCAAAATGGATCCCTCTATAAACTAGAAAAATCTACACGATATCTTCCGTTTTCTCAAAATCAACGCGCTAGCACATCGGAGTCACGAGGTAAGCTGAGCGGAGTTTTCTGCCCATACCCATGATGGCTGCCGGTCACCACGGGATTCAACCTTCGTTTTGCGCATGCGTAGCGCCACCTTAAATTCATTTGGCGTCTATTTTTTTTTTGCTCTCGGGCGTTTCTGGTGGTCCATATGCGCCTTCGATCTCGATGAGGCATTGGCCTGTGATCAGGTTTCGCTAGGGCCGAACCACCAGAACTTAACAGAAACACCAATGCCCTGGGAATGCAAAAAACCGACCCAGGCGGGACTCGAATCCGCGACCCTTGGATTAGTAGGCAAGGACTTTACCCCGCCGCCACTAGGGCCGGCATCCTAATCTTAGTCATATACTCAGTCGAATTAGGTCATATTTATATCGAAGAAGTTATTAGTCATGAAGTCGGAATTGATCACCCAGAAAGCGTTAAATCCCCGTTTCCATCCTGGTATCATTTTAAAAACATGTACAAGTAAAATTATACCAAGATAGCAAAAGTCAACTTTTCGAAAGAATTTTGGGATTCTAAAAGGATAACTTGTTTCACTATACCAAACAGAGTTTTGACGCAATAAAGCCTGAAACTTTCCTTTATTTTTGAAGGTGTTTCCAATACAGATTCCACCTTAGGGTAGCTTGAGCGAGATATTTCTATAGCCAAAATAGAGACCAATTACGATTTTTATTTTTAATTTTATTAATTTTGAAATTTTATACATTTGTGTTTTTTTATTTTTAGCAGCTGCAAGGAGCATGAATTAAATATGGTAATATTAATGACGCAAGAACCTTGCCAGTGAAGGATTTTCGGGCTTTCTTCCGCGTGCTTCCATTGTCAACGACATTGTCGTTGACAATGGAAGCACGCGGAAGAAAGCCCGAAAAGCCTTCACTGCCATCTGAACGACTCCGCGGAAGTCTACGAATTCATACGCAAGAACCTTGTTTCATACGACTGAAATTCTCAGTAATTGACTAAAAATACAAGTACATATGTATAATTGGCTTTAAGTGGCTCATTTTATTCACACCACACGTCAGAATCGCCTTCACAACCGAGGATTTTTATTTCGTAAAACGTATAAAGGTGAGCTACTAATTTATTTCTTTATGATTGAGAAAACACAGAAATAACGCACCGTCAAACTTCTCATGCGTTCTCTGAGTCAGAACTGCTTTATTTTTAATAAAAATATAAGCACACTCCAACGATATCCCATGGAAGACAGGTTGTATTTTCAGGCAAATATCTCGAAAAGCAGTACGGTAAGTGGCTGATATTTTGTTATCATTAGAAAGGAGAGATATTTTTCTTTTTAGTGAGGCCAAATTCATTAAACTTAATTTCTACCTCAATATTTACACACGTGTGAAATTCACAATTTAAAATATTATTAACTTGGACTGGTATTTGAACCCAGGGCCCTCGGTATCGCGCAGAGTGCTCTAACCAGTTAAGCTAACCAGGCGTTCCATTCCACTGTGAACCTCATACAGGCTTATGGAGCGAGTTGTCCCTAAAGGTACCGTACATAAAAGGCAATAGTGTACCCGTGTGCGTGCACTAAGCGCCACTGTCCGCAAGGTAAAGCCCGAATTAAATCACAAATGTGCTTACTAAGACCAATTCAAAGAACTGCGGAAGTAGCAGCACAGCAACCTGAACGGAGTCTTCTGCTGATGTTCACACACTTTTGCGGAATTCACAGCGAAAAAATCATTCAACTGGACCAATTCCAGGCTAATGATTTTTTCACTGTGAATTTCGCACAAATGGGTGACCAATAGTGGATGACTCCGTTCAAGTTACTGCGCGGACAGTTCCGCAGTTCTTTGAATTTACCTTAATATCGCAACGCTTCTCGCGCAGCCAATTCGCCCGAATTCTCCTCCCCATTGTGACGAACTTATCGCACGTCTGCAGACTGAGTCTAACTGAAGCGGACCCTTCTCCTCCGCCTCACAACGGGTCGGCGATCGCCGCCTGCGGTGGACCGGATCCGAGTTCCTACCCACCCTGGCGTCCGACCCCTAAGGGAGAACGTCACCGCCACTTCCATCTCCCATCACTCAAGCGCCTTCCCCTTGAGAGACTCCTTCCCCCCCGGCCGCAGCTTAAGAGCCGTGAGATCCCCGATCCCGCTCTCTCTCTCCCCCACCTAGGGGCAGGATCACCCCGGGCTATCATCCCCGACTAATATCCACTCCTCCCGTGCTACACAGTCTAATGGTTCAATCTCGAAGTGCGGGAGCATCGACGCCTTGTTTGTATATCTCTAATGGTAGGAGGGCTCCTCCCTTTCGATTAACAATTGATGAAGCTCCGAGGTGATGGAACCAAAACAAAGATAAAGGCACCGACGATTCTTGCCAGCCGACTACCTCATGCTCTGATTCAAGGAAAGAATAGCAATACTATAATTAAACGTTCTTCAACGATTAAGCAATTTCGCGCTGACTGCATGCCACCTGCAGATAGGATCAACAATTGGGAAAAATCGCTTGATCACCCCCAAAATTCAAGCCAACGATCCCACAGTTATGTGGTAGTACACTTGAAATACTATCAATATGGCACCTAAGTAGGCATCAGATTTTCACTAAACATTTTTCTACACTGACGGGATTTGAACTCAGGCCATCTGTATGGGAAACTCGTACTATGTACACCAAACAAAATTATTTCCCTAATTTCTTCCAGGAAATTTGTCCGAGTTGTTGGAAGTAATTAATAGGTATACCGTGATTTCAACGCTAAAGCGACATTTTAAGACAACATCATGCTGTCAAAGAATGTTGAAAATTACTTGTTAGTGCTGAAACCACGGCCGATCTAATAAACAATTGTGTTGGCAAAGCAATTGTTTTTTTACTAGACTGATGGAGAACTGAGCTCCACGTGAAACCCTTCTGGAGGTCGGGATTCTGTTGAAATGTTTCCACAAATGCTGTGACTTGAACCCGATCCATTAGTTTGGAAAGTCAGTACACTATCCACCACGCTAAAATTTACTCCTTTAGAGGTCACCCTCATTTTTCACCTCTTTGCAAAGTTCAAACATTAATGAGGCTAAGAATAATCTAAATCGTATATACAGTACGATCCTAAGATTCACCCAGACCTGTTACTTGTCGCTGATTTTCAGGAAAAGCAAAATCTCGATCAGCTCATCTTCATCCAATCTAACTGCTCCCATCCTTGGAATGCCCTGTTTTGACGCATATGATATTGGAGACTTCCAGTGAGTGACTGGCTTGTGCCGCAGGAGGCTTCTCCTGAACTCCGTAATCCACAATGTTTAAGTACAATAAATGGGACGCCAGTTAATATTAGAGATGTAAAGTAGAACATTCCATCCGCTTGGGCGTACAGTTATTTAACTCTGTATGTTCCCTCCTGGAGGATTTGACCAACTTACTGCTCCCCCGAAAGAACAAGACTTACAAATATGCACAGAGGATTGAAAGAGCTAATCCGCCAGGGAAAAGGAAGGAAAACTCACCTTGGCGAAACATTAAGTAGCTAAATGCAGGTTACTGCTAGCTGTCTTGCACAACCTTAATGGATAATCGTCTTAATGGGCAAGAATGGCGGAAGCTGCGAGAGGAACAAAGCACCTGCGTGAATTATTGCTTCCGCAAGGGACTACGGGAGGAGCCCGAGAGGAGCCGTTCCATACAGAGGAGAGGAAGGCACTCCTGCCTCATGGCAGGCGACAAAGTACCTCCCAAATAATATATTCCCAAGATGCACGAACGTTTGAGAGATAGATAGGTGTTATCATCATGCTGCAAGCCGCGCTTTACAGCAAGTGTAGACTGAAGCTGCATGAACCCCTAAGTGAGGAACCAGATGCCCTGAAGTAATTCTACGTAATTTAACTCTCCCTCTTCCTTTCTCCCCTATTTCAACACCGAAACTTTCTCCCACCATGAAAATTGAGCAAGTATAATAAAAAATAAAGATACCATAACCATGATGCTCAACCACTAAGCACCATCCTCCAAAAAGAAATGATTATTTTAGCATCATAAACATGGTCACTAACTAAATTCTACATCCATCGTAATAAGTCGACACCGTTACAGTTAAATAACATTTTAACACCGTTTACTGCACATAGATATTTCTTGCTTTTTCCTATCGTAGTAAATGGCTTCTCTGTCTGTTGGTCCGCAGGTTTTCACAGTCCTCTTCTCAAACGTGTGCTGTCCTGCTGTAAATTTCCCGGATAGGATTACGGCTTAAATGTAATCCTATAAAGGCTTATATTTTCCTCATTTGTTTAATATCGTAATTGCTACAATATGCAGTTTATAATGTAACTTTGACTATGATGGCAGGGTACACGACCAACACCGTTCTCCTATTTCTCTGAATATTAAATATTTCATTTGACTAAGGATTAGCTAATTGGCTGAATTTTATGTTTTGCGAAATCATCAACCATTATATTAACTTTTTGTGATCTGCATTTTGTGTGCGTTTATCTTTTTCTGGAAATTAATTGAAAAAATTATTCATACAAGCAGAAGAATAAAGGTACATTCAGAATGCTAAGCGGAAAAGAAAAACCAAGTCCATTGGACGTGTCCAAACACATGACGAATTAGTAAGAAATATAATTTAGAAAAGGAGAAAAGGAAGGATCCCAAGAGAAAAAAGTGCGTATGAAAAATTAAGTAACTACTATAGGGACGTAAGAAAGAAGAATCATTCGGATGTGATAGAAGCAGTTAAGGTGTCAGTTAACTAATCCTAGGATCAAAAGTCTTATGATGACATCCTATTCTATCAGAAGCAAATCGTGCTAGCAAGCGTTTCGCAAGAAGACAGTAAGAAAGTAGTATATTTTAGAAGTAACTTGTGAGATGACTTGATATTAAAAGTAGTAAAATGATTAGTATAAAATGTTGATGTTGTTATGTACAAAAGCATGAATTTACTCAATACAAAGTTCGGCTATGATAGGTTAAAATATCATAATGGATATGAGGAGAAATGCAGGGCACATAAAAGTCAGTGTGTGTGCAGAGTGGCCGTCGGGTAAAGTAGTACATTAATGCCTACAATAACAGATACCCTGTTTTTGTTTAGCTTTTATTGCCAGTGAATATGATATATATAACCATGAAGAATCTGAGCCAAAAACCTCCGACTTCATTTTACATTTGCCCATGTCACTTCGTGATACAGATGCTTAACGAAAGGAAATTGCCTACGCCGTATTTTATTAACAAGGGCTATTTTGATGTGAAGGAAACAGGGGGTGTAAAATGACAGTCATTTTCAGCTTGATTCAGAAATAAAATTATCAAAGCACCCAAAAAAGAATACCACAGTTGATAATTGGTCACAGCGAATAAATAAAGTCCTAAGGGTGGGTTTATACCGGCAAGTTACTACCTAAAGTTTCTTAAATGCGAGAGCTTGCGGCAGATTTTACTCTGAAAACAAATGTTTTGACGAGTTGGTGCAGAGCCAGATTGGTTGCCGTTTACATTGGCAACAATACTCTCCTGAAAGTGACTTCACGAAACTTTTCAAAGTTCTGCAAGCGGATTTGCGGAGCCAGTTATACCCCCAATTAACGACGCAAGTCGCTTGCAGCAAGCAACTTGCGCAATGAACTTGCCCACCTCAAGTCCAAAACTCTGGCAAGAGGACGGATATTTTCGCTATTGCTGTTAAGGGATATACTAAGGGGGTAGCAAGCAAAGCTACGAGGGATGTGACAAGGAGCCAGAAGGAAGAGAGGACTCAAGAGATTATCAATCACCCGAAAACACTTGATAACAACAACAAGATACGATGATATATGCGAATGTCATAGCAATATGGAGGGACAAGCAAAAGGGGGAGGAAACACTGGAAAAATGTAACATAGTACTGACAAAAGCTGGTTTAAGAATGAACATCGAGAAAACCGAGATAGTGAAAATATGCTGGAGTGAAAAGGTGCAGGGGTGCATCAAGTTAGAGATACAGGGACAAACGCTTAAGATAGTAGAGGGAATAAAATACCTTGGAAGTATTTTCTCAAATAAACAGGAAATAGGCGACAAAATAACTCAATATACCAAGGCAACTGCTACGTTATACCCAATTCTCCAGGATACATTAATGCCTTTAGTAGCCAATAAAGTTATTTTTGTAAGTATTCTGACTCCAATTCTAACATACGGAGCTGAAGCTTGGACAACAGGTACAAAGAACAAAAGCAGAATACAAGCAGCCAAAATGAGAGTCCTAAGAATGATCACCGGGAAAATAAATGGGAGAAAATAAAAAAATGCGAAAATAAGAGAAACAGGAGCAGTTCTACAAAAGATTGACACGCTCTGCTGAGATGGCTAGGATATTTTGAGAATATGGATGGAGACAGTATTGCCGCAAGAAGATGGGAATGGGCACCGCATGGTAGAAGAAAAAGAGGATGATCTGGTAAGTGGAGCTGTTGAAGAGACCTTGGAGAGATATAACATGCCGAGATTGGGCGTTCTCCCAAGGGATCTGATACCACTGGACAGGAAAGAATGGAGGAAAAGGGTAGCCCAACTGACAAGAGAAGAATTTCTAACAGGGAGCAGATGCAGATCAAAGTGAAGAAATACCTAAGAATGAAGTGGTTGGAAGAGAGGAGAGTGGAGTGGAGAGTTTCAGCAAACCTTCGGATTGATGACAGCTGATGATGACCAGGGTGGCCACTCAGTAACAGAAATAAAATTCCACACTTTTTCCCGGTTTTCCCGAGTACATTGCTGATTTTTTCCGGTTTTTCCCCAATCAGTTTCTATACGTTTTTTAATCTAAACATTATATGGTGATAAGAGACAAAATTGGCAATGACCTCGAACTCAGCGCATTTCTAGCATGTAGATATAAATTGTAAGATGTAGAGGCTTTCTCATGAAATATATCTCTCCGTTGATACCTTTCACCATACGCCAACGTGCACACATTAAATTGGAGAAATATGCCATTACTTTCTTCCGTTTATTAATTCGTTTTTATGTTCGATTATGCAATTTGCTTAAGCTTATAACGATTGAGTCAAACATTAAGTAAATAAAATGATCTCGACGCTTAGGTGCAGCAAAAAATCTATAAATCGGTCATAATGTTAGAATTTTTCTCTAAAATTTCAATTTCAATTCACTATCATAGTTGGTGAGTTAAATTACCACAGCTAGTAATGGGAACATAAAATTTTGCAGTAAAAGACGATTTTATTTCATTTATTAGCATACTAATATGGTGACCTAGAAGCGTCATGTGAGAACTACTCATTCCGTACGTTTTTAGAAAGGATTCTTACCAATTCGAATATTGGACATTAGATGTTCTCTTCCGTGCACATACCATAATAAACCTACATTATTTTACAAATAGCATTCGCAAGTGATGGGACGGAGCGTGTTCTTCCGTGAATGAATCATCAGTGGCGACCGGAACGCCCCTCCGGTTTTCTTTGGTATTATAAACTTCGGAAGCAGGGAAAGATCCGTAAGATTTTTCAAACGGTAAATTCTATTGGCACCTACGAACCATTATCAATGCTCATTATTGGGATTTACTTCCAATAGCTCAGTGGTTTTCAAACTTTTTTGCACGATCCCCATTTCACCATGGGTCAGAATATGATTCCCCCCTTTCCCAACATGAATTATTAAATAATAATTTAATTCAGCAAATAAAACTAATACATATGCTTAAGAATCGATTTTAATGTGACAATGAATAGAAGATTGCGAACGCTACAAAATAAATTAAAAGGAACTACAATCATAGAGATTTCACTTAATCACTAAAACATCACAATTCACTGAATAGTCACAGTTCCCCGTTCTATAGAAAGGGAAAAATGTAGGGCATTTGAATAAATGCTAAAATTTCGTGTTAATTGTGAGTTTACTGTAATACGCACAATTTATATCAGGCAATGTTGATACAGATATACGCCAGCGTAAGTAGGATTTCAAGCTTTCCCGGCGAATCTTTTGGTAGAATTTCCTACGGGTTTTTCACCGGGTGTCAGAGTTATACACAGTTATGATGCGCCCAGTCCCCGACATTTGTGATACTAAGCGGCACACAATATCAAAAGATGTATAAGAATACTTGAAAGGTCCATCTGGCTGTTTACCGGGATATCTCTCCACATCAGAAATAGAGAAGTTCTGGGTATTGACGAGTGAATACATTTTTAAGCGGTACTGGGCCCGTTTCTTTCTCATATAAAGTCAAAATGCACAACGCCCTTTGAATCTCTACATCGTTCTTCAATCGTCACATATTGTCATTGTGAAATTATATTTACAAACGGACAGAAAATCTGTGAACATTTGGGGCCAGCCTGCCGAGCCTTTTTCGTGTCGCTCGATCTCTTATGTCATCGAATCTGAGTCATCGCAAGAGAAAACATTACATATGGTTGAGCATAGTGTCAAGAAATGCGTCAGCACCAGTTCCACCTGAACTGTAAAAAATCGTCGATATATCGATTAGAATTTTTCATGCTCCCTGCTATGTACACCTAACCAAAAAGAGCACGTATTTCGTTGGATGAAGCATCTCTAGCGCCTTTCTCCCTGACAAATTTACTTTTAATACTTTGAATGTATGTGTGTATATTTTAATATGTTCGACCATGCAATCAGAAAAAAACATTGACCATCACTCTAAAGATGTTTTTGCGCTTTTGGCTGAGGAACGAACTCCAGGCAAACGAGCTACAATGTTGTGAGCTAGAGTTCTTGTACTTGAAGGGCGCTTCTGGGACAACTTGGTCTTTTTGTCCCTACCTAGATAAAAAGGTATAGTATCATCACGTCCATCTACGGGAGGGAGTTCGTCACCACTCTAGTCGGACTCAGAATTGTGATTTGAGTCATGCACTTCATTGGAATCATTGGCATCGTCCTCGTCCAACTCTGGCACTTACTCATGGGACATGGACCGAATTATTTAAAAAATTCTCGCCTGATTTACCTCCTACGGATCCATCTTGGTTCCTAAGGATAAAATTCCGCTGGATAAAATGAAAGTTTTAGTCAAAAAACCTGGTGCAATATTTCAGTTATTCATTAACTTGTCTTTCACGCCAAATATTTGCAGTAAAAATAACTTATATTTTTTGGATCAAAGCTAAAGCCATTATTCTTCACCAGATTTTTCTCCCTTTCACCCGTCTAGGATCCTCAGGAAAACTCCAGCTAAAATATAGAATATGTTGCAAGAAAAAATGTAATATTTGCTCAAATTACGCCCGTAATACTACCTTTAGTAAATAAAAGGTTTGTCAACAGGTTAAGGGTATTACATCTACTTACAGTTTAAAACATATTCCTTGACGCCCTTTTGCCAACGCCGTTGTTCGTGCCCTGGTCAAAATGACCGAATGGAGTATCGTCAGTGCTTGCGCTGTGGTCGAGAAGACGGAACTAAATGTAGGAGCGCCTTACTCGCCACATGCTTAGAGTGAATGGAGCGTGGGCATTGCGATGCAAAGTAAAATGTATTTGCGAAGAATACGTGGAAAAGTAACTGGATTCACGAAGTCCTCGTAAGATGGAGCATATTATTATACAAACTACGGGGAAAAGACCAAAGCGCGACCAACGGGATTTGAATTAAAAATTTTCCCGGTGACTCGAGAAAATTCCCGGCTTTTTCCCGGATTTCCAGAATTCCCCGATTGAGTGGACACCCTGTGATCCTTGCTTGTCTTGATACTTATTGTGTATTGTCACATTGTGTGTAATTATTGTATAAAATTTGTACACTATTCACGACATCTATCACAAATATGTGTTTATGATGAATTATGCTTTGCTCTTGAACGGTTCTGGTGGTCCGTATGCCCCTGAGATCCCGATAAGCCATTGGCTTGTCATCAGGTTTTGCAGGGGCCAGAACTTGACAGAAACACCCATGCCCTGGGCAGGCGTAAAACCGACCCAGGCGGGACTCGAACCCGCGACCCTTGGATTAGCAGGCGAGGACTTTACCTCGCCGCTACCGGGGCCGGAATAAATATGATGATGATTATACACCAATATCTAATCTCTCCCGTTTCAACGTTGGGGATGGAAAGATGTAGTGGTGCGTACCGTCTACCAAATGCACCGAATATCCTATCCCGCCTCGCCCGGCCGTCACATGGACCCCGTTTTGCAGCCAACCGTGACCGCATGCCGGTGTAAGGGTTTGAAGGAGAGAGAAAGAAAAAAATTGGAGCTTTTTATTCTATCTGCATCCCTGGAAAATTTCATGGGCCACTACGTGGAAATGAGAGGGAGAAACGTAATTGAAACTTTTTCTTCTCTTTTTACGGTGGCTATAAAGTTTAAAAAAGTCACGCGTATACGACAATGCACGCCCTCCTGATAAAAAATTTGACGACATAACGGTGGAACAACCACGGGGTGGAACGGTGGAACAACCCTCTTGCTGAAAATAATAAATCATGAGAGGAGGTAAAAAGAGAGAGGTAATACCGTATAACCTTCAGGAGCCCACATAACCAGTCAACAGATACATTTCCGAGTCGAGAGCAAATATATATGAGTTTATTCTTCGTGTAATGTTCTATTTTCGGACTATCCGATTCAAATTAATTGAGCCTAAAGTATGCAATTGAACGTAAAAAGAATGTAGAACTTCATAAAAAATAAACAAAGAATCGTAAATAGGTATATATACACTGACAGATTTCAATATCACGTGATACAGCTTGAATCTATACTGTGAATGAATTATTCACGGGATTCCCACCAGGTTAGATGTTCAGCCAGAGCCGACGTTTCAATGGCTAACTCTGCCATCGTCCTCAGGGCGTTGAACCCACACCTCAACGCCCTGAGGACGATGGCAGAGTTAGCCATTGAAACTTCGGCTCTGGCTGAACATCTAACCTGGTGGGAATCCCGTGAAGAATTCATTCACATCGTGCGCCAGGAAAGCACTAAGTCTTACATTGAATCTATACTAATAAAAGCCAATATTCGGGAGGGTTATGCTAATGAGGGAGAAAACGGCTGGACCGATTTAGTTTGTTTTGGTACCATTTGTTCGTATAGTGTCACATATATCCGGAAAAATCCCCCGAATTTTCATTTTATAAACAGATAAATTGTAAATTAAAAAATAAACACACCTAAACTCAAACCGATAAGCCCCATCTTAAATGTGCATAGCAACCACGTTGCTACCAACAACAACGTTGCAATTTGGCACAATGCTTATATTATGTAAACATTGACGGCTTCCAGAAGACAGACTATTAATAGTGAAATAACCAACACAAAACGTGTATAAATAAAATCTATACTAGTAACTTTCGCATCACTGGGCATTTTACTCGTCATTTCTAACGAGTCATCTGCTAGTATTAAATATTCGTAAAACAGAATCGCAGGTGTCATAGTAAAATCATTTGACTGCATTTTTTTTCAACTGCTTGTATCTTTTTGAGGATAGGTAGCACACTAGACACGGCGCGCCGCGGCGCACTAGATACGGCGCGCCGCGGCGCTCGCCTCGTTAGCACAATTGCCACACCGTCGAGCGGGTCTCTTTCTAGTATTTCGTAGTAATCCTATGGAGATAACCATGCCTAAATTCCATTTTCGATTTCCTTGACTAAGAAATTTTAAGATACTATGCATGGATGCAAGGCCTGGAAGTGAGTGGAGCTAAAGTGAAGCCGTCATCGCCGCCATCTTACCTCAGCAATTTGTGTATATCATTTGCACTGACGGCTACGGTCAAGAATTCATGAAAATCATTTTTAAAGTAGTTCAGTAAAACAAAGTTCCGTGTATACAATTCTACGTCACTAGGCTCTCCAACCATATAATTTTTATTTTAATACTGGAATGGCTAGGGGGTAGTTTTTACATGGAATTTTATTCCATCTTCAACCCAAGTTATAGAAAAGGAAGAATGAAGACGACAAGAAAACTTTTCAAAGCAACTATTTATTTCACCACGAAATCAGAAAAATTTCCGACACCATCGTAAATTCGATAACAACATGTATAATGTCATCCTTAAGAATTTACAATGAGTGGCAACTAAAGATTTTTGAAAATAGCCAATCTGTTGTATTTTGATCTGTGCTCAGACTTACGGTTATTAATTGTCGATTCATGCCCAATTCCTCCAAAAGAAAGGTCTACAATGAGATTCACAAATCAGTACTGCGCTTTGTTTACGATTCGTTTAATTATGTAAGATGGCCGCGTGCGCAAGGGGTAGGCTTCAGCGCATCCCTGCGGCCAGAGTGGACACTGCCAATCTAGTATATCTGTGCATGGATGTCGCAAGTAAAATGTAACAGGTCCCTTAAAATGAGTGACTTTCACACGATACTTAGGGCAACAGAGAACTGAGCTGTCAGCTTAACGTTCACACCGAGGAACAGTTTTATCACTTAATGAGTGAACAATCATTGAGAGTTAAAATTGAAACGAGATTGTGTAAATAGTGGAAGCAAATGAGGCATTGAGACTTGAGTTAATTTTCTTCAATTCAATTCTTTCGAGGGATATTTTAAGCGAGGTGAAATGTCTCAAAATATTACTTTAATTTGGTGTTCTTCATATTGGCCTCAAAGATTTAATAGCATAGTTTTCTCGAGGGTAGGCAAGAAATTAAAACAGTTACTCCTTACCAACGGTTTGGAATTTTGGAAATTACATTTTCAGAGCTCTAAATAAATTTTTAAGAATTTAAGCGTCAGAATTTAAATATTTTAGTCTAATTTCTCCGAAGTTGATGCAGAAAATTTGCAAGCCCCAATTTGCTTTTGACTTACCCTTATTTGAACATTAAAAAAAAATTGTAAAATATAGACATTTTTACAACTTTAGCGCAACGCACAAAGTTGAAACTTAGTGTAAGTCCAAAGGTATTTACATTAGTTCCCCAACGGTTGCAGGTTTATGTAGGGCATTTTGTACATTTTAGTAGCATTGCACATGGTATAATATAACAAATATAAATATGAGTAAAAACTTAGCATTATTACAATTAAGGTTTAAAATTTATTTAGTACCATGTTTTTATTTGTTATTCACTAAATTCCTAAACGTTGGCAAGCAGTGACTGTTTTTTTAAACTTCTGACCAAACCCACGAGAAAACTACACTAATCATATTATTTCAGCCATAAAAGGGCTTACCCTCTTTATGCCTTTAATATTTTTTTATTTAAAATTTTTTGTTTAATTTTAACATTATTTTAATTTAATAATGTCTTTCTAAGCATATCTTAAGTAAATAAATGAAACACGTTCAAAGAAAATATCCCTCTCTATCACTGGGTACGACGGAGTTTCGGCAAGGTAATCAGAGAGCACTTAGGGAGTTTACCGACCGACAACGGGCCAGAATGATGGCTCAGGCAACATAATTTGCCTTAAAACATCAGCGGCGGAATTCAGAAATCCCATTCAAGAGCAAAGGCTTAAGTTTGCCTCGAATTATTTCCATGGGAAAATCATACATCTGACAAAATTGGCTCCATTAATTACCTACCTAAAGGTGTAATCTCTTTGAGCATTTTCATTTGAGAGCTCAGTTGATTGTTGGATCGATGGGTTGAATTTGAAGGGGCGATGGTCATCCAAAATCAGGCCTGCTTGGACGGCTGCGCTAAAACATGAGAAAATACTCCGTGCCATTATTGAAAAAATAAAGAGCTAAGACAATAATTCCACAGCTGAAATCAAATAAGTATTTATCGTTTAATAAAGCTATCACGTAAAATTGGAGATCAAAGAGTTACTATACGGCCGATTTACTTTTTCTGGTATTATAGAACTATGAGTTCAGTTAAGACAGTATGAGTAAGTACATGGTTACCACCTCAACAAGCTCATATTTTCATCATCTTTAAAGCTTTGAAGATGCCGTGATGTGTAAACACCCATTTGACGAGGCCAATAGGGAGATTTCAGAGTGATCTTTCGACAAATAACATCTGCATCAAGTTTATTTGTTCTTCACCATCAAAAGTCAAAGCAAATATTTTAATTAATTAAACGAATATACACGCCTTACAATTCAGTTTCCATCTCTATTAAACAATTTTCAAATGCATGACCGCATCTCTGTTCAAGAGATCCGATTAAAAGCATGAATGTTAATTAAAACAGAAAGCCTTCAGCATTTCTGCCTTGTTTAAGCGTGTGTTCAATTAATGTTCATGCCATAGAGGTGAAACAAATCATTTCACTTGCTGTACATTCAACATTTTATTCAATATCCTATCGTTCCTATCACCGATAACATACATCACATTGTCGAAAAAGTCGGAAATGAGTTCAAAGTCACTGATTAAGTAAAACGGCGTCTACACATGCCTAGTTTTTGTGTACCGAAGAAGTAAGAGGATTATTACTAAGTCCAGTTAAGGTAAACGCCAATAGTTCTTTGAATAAATAAAAAAGAATTGAAGAAAAATTGTCAGTTGAAGCGTTCATGGTGCATACTGATAAACAAAATGAAATAAAGAGATGTAAAACAAATTCCGCTTTCGCTTGATTGCAGGCAGATGTGAGAATGGCTTGTTTAAGTTTCGAATTTGATTAAAAAAGAATGATAACCTATTATTGCTAAGGGACCGTTTTTAATTGTTAAATCATATGAATCGGCAGTATGTACTTATTCCTAGAACTTACTCGCTGTCGGACGCTTTTCATTATACCACGCAGTAATTGACTAGTTGTTCATACTACTAGAGCTTTTTTCATACTAAATCCTGCTGATCTCCTCAGCTGAATTATATAGATGGATATATGGATAATAATAACCATCCAGATTTAATTAATCCTTCCACTTGGGAAGCAACCGCAGTGATTTTCAGCGCTTAGGACGCCGTGTTTTTGTCTTATCACTGATTTCACTGATTTAAACCTTATGCCGTTAAATGAGAACATCCTTGGCATGAATCACCTAGTATATAAATTTCACACTACACAGGACTTATTAATTGGAAAGATACTGATAAAACCAGCCTTCGGGCAGGAGACTAAGATTTGATCATTATAAGGTGTCCTGTATGTATTATGCATATCATGTATTTTATCCTGAAGAAATTTGGACCTTGAGGAAAGAGAACGAGAATAGGCTACAGGAGTTTGTGATGTGTGAGTTAAGAAGAATGTAAGAAAGTGTGGAGGGCGGAAAAGAAGGAAAACGAGGAAAAGCTAGGTAAGGTGGATGAGGAGAGGAAAATTTGACGGAGATCAGGAAGAGGCAGAGTAGTTGGTTGTAGCAGGTAGTGAAGGGCAAAGGGATGCTCACGGCCATGATAAAGGGGAGAATGCTTGGTAAGCGCGGAATGGTAAGAAAGGCTTTATGTGGTATAGACTTTATGGACAGCCTGAAGTAGGACATGGTAGAATATAGCCGAATAAATAAATCGTGTAAGGAGATGGGGGCAAGATGGATAGAGCCAGTAAAGTATAGAGGATTTTTACTCTATTCCATCTAAACCCATCTAAACATGAATATCAACGTAATAGTGAGAAAGGAAATATGTTCAATATGAATTTACTTTTACTAGAAATTTGCCGTTCCGCCAGCGTTAGGGAGATGTGATTTTGTCACCGATAATCTGTAAAATCCAAGAAATGAAATGCTTTCTCACTTCGTCTCTCAGTGAGCCCAAATATGGAAAAAATGAAAAAAAGTGTTTTTGTTCTACAATTTAAAATTTCAACTTTGACGGATATAATGGAGCTTAACTAATCAAATATACTGAGCCATTAGCAAAATTTGAAAGTAAAAATTAAATTTTACTCATAATGAGGGGCAGAAAGAGTAATTAGGTCTCACCCTAAGCTTTACCATGTCACACCCGGAACTAATTAAAGTTTTTATAACTGGAATAATAATGCTTTTGGACACTACTCCATTAGTTTAAACTAAAAAACAATTACTATTATCTTACTGATATTAATATCAATATTTAATGTTTAAGCTATTCACAGAGTTTACAGGATAAAGTAGTCTATGTTATTAAGTTTAATTTGAGTGAGTCACACCCGGAACCACAGTTTTTCCCAATTACAACAGTGCGAGATAATTGTTTTTTTAAATTGCATATTAAGTTGTAGATTACCTTCTTTTATGGCCAACTAAATGTGTACTCCAGTATACTTAAGTTTAATTATTTAATATGAAAATATAAAATTAAAAGCTCTTTAAGTCACACCCGGAACCAATGGAATGGCTGCTCTAATCCAATTAATATATTAGGTGAAGAAATCCGCATACATTTTACAACCCTCAGAATGAGTACGACCTTACCGTAATTTAATATGCAGAAAATAATATCAAAAGCTGATGAAAAGCAAGAGAACAAATATAAAAAAATAGCAATAGAAACATACTAATAGAAAAAAATTAAGGTAAAGCTTTTACTCGAGAATATTTTTTGGATAAACACAGGTGATATGCACACAATCCTGCTAAAGCGAATCAAAATCCTGCTCCTGCAAAATCCTGCTAAAGCTAGGCGATAAAGCATGAGTTAGATTGAAAGGATGATGTATGAGCAACGCTTCAGTAGCACCACCTTTGCCGCGCGAACGCCTGGGCGACACCTAAGTATTCAGCGCTCACCGAGGTCACAGACTTCCGGGAGACGAACACATCGGAAAGGTAACCAAAAAGGACAAACATGCTTTATCGGTGACGGAACCGTGACTCCACGTCCGGATACCTTTTCTCCCACAAGAATCCATCGGCGTTTTTCTCTTCAGCAACGTGTTAACGAGTCGAAGGCCGTGAGGGGGGGAAGTAGTAAAACGCTAGACTCGAGCGTTAAAGCGAGATTATTAGCATGTTTACCTGTCGCGACCGTGATGCAGCGTGGTGCTGAGATCTTGGCAGTGGCTCTTACTCGTCACCTACAGCATTCGAACTCCAGTGCTTGCTCGTCGCTTGGAAAGACGCGTCAATCAAGGCTTCCCGAGAGCACCGCGGCGTTGAAACGTCAAGGTTTATGACCCCGAGGCGCTAGCCGTGTGAAATGGCTCTAGCCTTCGTGGGTATGCGCGGTTGTTTTATTCACAAACTTCGCTTGCGGGAGTGTCGACGCTCGTTTCACGGGGGAGAAAAAAGAACGATATTAAGGCTATGCAATGGCCTAGAATATGATTTATCCAGTTACACGGAGTTGTACGGCCGCATTAAACGAGCACGGAAGTAAAATTATTTTAGCTTAAAAATTCTCCCATGAAATATGCCTGATGGTATATCAAACACGTCTTAACTTGTCTGACTCACTTCTGACTGGAAGGAAGATACCTACCGACAAGGCATACCTGTACCACTCTTTTTGACTTAATTTCTAAAGGAAATTACAACCAGTGGCACAAATAGAACTAAAAGCGGTGTATTTTACATGGTGTTAGCCACTTTATAAAAAAGTTTCCATTGTCAGTACTTGAACTATAGGTATGTAATGTCCTTGAAGCGGGAGTAAATATATTATAACTATGTAAAAAAGCCACGAAACGGATTCGTAACGTAATGCTGTCTATCGGAAGGATAAAATCTGTAGGAATTCTGGAAATTGTCGTATGTCCAAGTTGTGAAATTTATAACTCAGGACACTTCATGATACGTTTTTCACTACAACGAATATTGTATTGCTATTGCTCGAATTAATTCCTCACTTTATCTTAGCTTTACTGCGTAGAGAAATATATAAAAACGCCAATCATTTTTTTTGTAAGTTGAGCTGGAGATGGGAAATTGTTGGTTGCTTTGTAATGAAAATCAGTTTGTAAAAGAAAAAGTTTAATTTTCGTCACATTCTGTAATTTGAAGAAAAGTTGACAGAGATAGAGTAATTATTAAATCCTCATCGTTGGACAATGTGACAATAGTAGCAAACTTTTTCATAGCAAAACCAAAATTGTTTTCATTATAACAAAATATTTCGGAAAGAAACCGAAGGAATTGCAAAATTCCAGATTTTTCAATTCTGAAAAAATATGAAGAAGTTCAGTAAAATTGAAAATAGAATGATTGATCCAAGCCCTAAACCAGAGTAGTAGGTTTGGAAATGGAATTTTGAGCCAATATATCGGATCAGTCGTTTTTCCGGAGCCAATATATTGGACAGCAATATAGAAACAAAACAAAAAGTCATATTTCATATTTAAAAAATGCTTCTTTCCATCTTTCGCAATACTCGGTGTTCTATCAATTTAACAGTTACTCGTATTCTTTCAAAAGTTGATGCCCTGATAACCTCTATTGGAGATAGGTAGCTCACATATTTGTACGTAAACATGTTCACTATCGGGAAAAATAAATATTCAATAAATAAGCTGAAAAAAGTGTAACGTCAATCAATAAAGAATTAACATTCATATAGTTTATAGTATTTACCAAATTGAGCATTTTACTTCCATAAAAAAGGTCCGGGAAATAAAGTTTGAAAATTTGACAGTTTTGACGCGCTGATAAAAAATCATTTTTTCCATTGGGCTGTTGCAACATCATCGAAAGATCATCAACTCATGATGAACGAGCGACTTAACGTTCACTCTATTTTCTATTTATTTTAGCAGTAAAACCTTTCACCTCACATTACAGGCCTCTTAAGAGATAATACATACATCGACTTGCAACTACAATCATGTAAATTGCGAAAATTAACTGATAGAGGCTGATTCATTAATATATCATTTAAGTCCCGGTCTAAGCACAGGCATTTCGAGGTTACTTAGCTTTACTGCACTGACCAATTATGCTACGCTTGGATACATACTTAAGTGCTGGAGTACTTAAAATGAAAACCATCCTTGCACTAACAATTCCAATTCATGTGAAATAAGTAACCTCCTTGATAGGAGAAACAATTACAGCAATCAGAAAGAGCGTGATAGCCATTCATGTTCACATATATTCTATTTTCTCGAAAGACTATTGCGACGATCTAAATCTTTCATGAAGTAATCCTTAAACAGATCTAAATTATATTCACCTTTCTTAATATACCCCAAAATTATAGCATTATCAATACAAAATATTCTTTGGCACTCTGCATGCTTACAGTACATCCGGGACAGGTTTAAGCTTGAATGGGGATAGGAGCAACTGGAGGTTGCCAAATTCTGTGTCAGTGTCGAAATACTACATTTGTAATTGCGGCCTTTAAAAAGGGATATGAAGTCTAATATTAGCAAATTTCAATAGCACATATAACATATTACCAAATAAACGCTCAGAAACCATGATCATTCTTCAGGCAATACATGATAAAGCTTAGTCACTAGCATCCATGAGGATTTCCCATTAAAAATACCTTTTTAGGATAAAATAAAAACGAAATCAAACCTTACGAGAATCGGCAGAAGAGAACTGTATAACGCAAAAATATTTGAGCTGCTTCTTCAAGTTTAGAGCAATGAGGGCAATCACACGGTGCTTTTCTGCTTTTTCCTATCAAGGAGGTTTCTGTTTCACATGAATCCCCACGGAATACCCGAGTTTGCGTAACTCAACAAGGAATGCAGTTCCGCAGAGATCAATGCAATAAGTTCTCCAGCTTTTGTCTTATACCAATAGTATAAACATACACGCAAGCCAGTTAACGGGGACCAAACCTGGTCCTTTAGTTTGAAACTGTCTACCTCTGGCTCGAATGTGCCAAAATTATTTCAATCTTTAAATAATAGATGAATCTAAATTACATGTAATTTTTTACGCATAAAACATTACCAAAACACGCCTTGGACACCGGATATGATATTGGTATCACGAAATGACATATATGGAAGATATTTCTCTAGCACTTTGAAAATATCCCATGAAATAATGCCATCAAGAGTTGGAATGAATGTGCCATAAAAACTTTCGAGAAGATATAGGGTAGAGGTTGTCATTTCTCCAGTTTAGGGTGACTAAAGAAATTAGGTGTCATCTGTATCATACCCACATTTGCGTCTCTGTACAAGGACTTCAACTCAGCAGAGATCAAGGCAATACTACCTTTAGCAGTTGTTTTATACAAATAGGATATATGAAATAACATAAATTGGCTACTTACAAGGGACCGGAGGTGATCCTCTAAACTACTTTCCCACTTTTTTCGACGTTTCCGACTTATGGCGAGAAATTTCCACAAATATTGCAATTTTTAAAGTGCCATCTTTTATATGAACGATAGATCCAACTAAAATATTTGTTATGCATACAATACATAACCTAAAACGAACTCTGAACACTGCATATGATTTTGGTCATACGAAAAATATGTGGAAAGTATTTCAGTAGTACTATGAAAATTTCCCATAAAATAACCTCATTATGAGTTGAAATGAACAAGGCGTCAAAACTTTGGGGAAAAGGTACAGCAGAGATTGCCAGGAGGAAAATATTTTAGCTGCTTCCTCCAGTTTAGAGCGACGAGAGCAATCACTAGGTGGCATCTATGTCATACCCGTATCCGCGTCATTCTCCTGAGAATGCAGTTCAGCTAAGAGATGGCGTGTCTTCAAATCCAACCCCTGGGTGTGCATCTCCGTCTTGCGGAGGAAAACTAAAATAAAAATGAAAAAAAAAAACGAATGCATGTCACCGCGCATGAAGAATGCTTGCGCTCAAGCGGAGGAGAATTACTTAAACGGGAAAAATAAATCACAATAACGCACACATAAGTGCATCGTAAGAAATCATCACGTTTCTCTCCTGTGTAACGGATTTCCACCCGCTTCACTCCCTACCCCACAAGGTACGGCAACGGCAAGGAGATGGGACGGAGGGGAAAGAAATGAAAGAGTGAAAAATAAGAAAAAAGTCTTGGCATAGCACCCGATCGATTCCTGTCATCTCTATTTTTCCCCAACGTTCTCCTTTCAACATTCAAAAGCAGAAAAAAATGATCGCCCTGGCCTCTCCAACCTGTCACGTTTAGATGTGAGCTTGAGGGGAACGAAGAAAAAATATATTATGCACAAAGAAAAGGGGCAGAAAAAGAAGGAATAGAGAAGGCGGGTTCCTTGTAATGGAAGTCGAAGATAGTGTGGGGTGGAATGAGAATGGAAAAAATCTTCGGGAGAGAGAGGAAAAAACGAAGGACGCTGGTGAGATGCAGAGGGGTTGGTGTTGGAAGGAGAGGGTGGTAGGGAGAAAAAAACAGGTCTAGGTTGGGATGAGAGAGGTGTATGGCTAAAGCATGCGTCATAAGGGACGTTTCTTTCTCGCGCTACTCCTAGGGTAGTCCAGCATTTTGGAAAATTCTACGAGCTGTGTTTTCCACGAAAGAACTGAGGTAAGACGATAATTTCCTTTCCTAGGTAGCAGCAGGCGCTCTTTTGAGTCTTCAGCTGAACAGGTAAACACCACTCTTTTTATAACCACTTGTGCGATATATGTAGTACGAGCAAATTGTTTTCAGAAAACAGTTAAAAAAGAACTTGTTTTCTCACTTTAAAGTTGCAAGTGAATATAGAGTGAAAAGCAACAGATTATCAAGTACCAAAACAAGGGCAATAAGTTTTTATGCCCCAAAACCCGTGGGTTTTTGCAAATAAAATTTATCAAAAATACAGGTAAGGCTATAAAATATTTAATTTACGTACATCAGTATACGTAAAAATAAACATTCTTTTGGGGGCATTTTACTGCACTAAATTTCGTGTCCTCATTTAGAAGAAAGAGCATCCCAAACTGGGTAATTGAACTGTTTTTTTTTTTTACAGACAGTTGGTTCAACGCAGGGAGAAACGCAGGGAAAAATGTTCCACGTGAGGCTGGCTGAAAGGAAGAAAGGGCTGAAGGGTGCGTGAGTAAAAGTCAGGGGGTAAGTTCTGTAGGGAGGTACATACAAAGAAGGGATGGGAATTGGGGGTTAGGTTGGAGGGGAGTAAAGGGTGACGGGGACCAGGGAGTGTAAACAACGGAAGTGACTCTGTTGGGAATGGAAAATTGGTTTCCACGGAATAGGGCGAGGGTTTCTGGGGGAAAGGATGGCGAGGGTGGTGGGCTGGGGAGGGTGGTATGGAAATTCTTCCAACGTGTGCACGGCAAGGAGCGAGTGAAAATGGTGGGCTGGCGTTGAATCGGCCAGAAGAAAGAGAAAACAGAGGTCGACGGCATCCGCAGAATGCGGCACGCATGCTGGACGTATCGTTCAGTTGAATTCACGAGTCTACGGTCTCGCCCGGGAAAAAGGTCTGCGGAAATCGGCGCGAAAATTTGCCGAATTAGGGTATCATTCTTCTTCCTTCTGAGAGTCTTCTCTGCTACGGCAATGAGACATAAATGTTGCAATTTTTTTGTAATGTTCACTAGCCAAGAGGGGTATCGAAAAGACGACTTAGAACCAGTCGGACTATATTTCTCATAAGCTGACGGACAGACACAAATGGTATATTCCGTTCAACTTACTATTGCTTTTAAGGTTGTTTTAAGAAAGATATTTTTTCTCTGGTCATAATATAAACCATATTCGAATTTTATTTCAAAATTAAAGCAATATTAATAACCAAGAACTACATATGGCGATACAATATTAATCACGAAAAAACTTTTATTTTGACGATTTAGCTTCTCAATAATTAACTAAATGGACACACATAAGTCGTCAACATGACATTTGTTATGAAACTGCACGCAGAAAATGCCATCACAATCGGAGGTTTTTTGCGATTTGATAAAAAGCATTAAAGTGAGCAATATTTTTATTAAATAATGCGATAAACCAACGAAATAAGCACAGTTACATTTCTGATGCGTATTATCTGAGTCAAAACTTACGGTTTTTTAGGTAATGTCTCTCCAGAGCGTACAGGCAGCAGTGTCATGGAAAACGTTTTCTAATTTATGGTCCTTATTACGAAACTTAGTTCAGTACATAGGCTGAAATATTAGTATCATTAGAGAGTATCTTATGTAAAATGAAACCAAATTCCTGGAAACCAAGTTTATGTGAAGTGATACCTCGCTCAAGAAATCTTAAATGTTTGTACAAAGTATTACTTCTAGACAAAACAATGTAAATTTAAAAAAAATGTTCGCTTTTGTCATAATATGTATTGAAAATATTAGATTTTCCATTGGGAATTGAGCTATTAAAAGGATTCTTAGAATTTGAGTAAAGAGTGCGCTTTATTGAACTTCAATAATTAAATGGCAATAGAACTGACGATGGGATGAAAAATACTTTTGCAGTGCGTGAGCAGCTGGAAACAAACGCTGAAGCATTGAATCGACCGGGGTAAAAGCGAAGTACAGATCGCCGGTAAAATGCGGCTTGCTTGCTTTTTAGCTCACGCGTCCACGATCTCGCCAAGGAAAGGGCTGAAGAATTCTCTTAAAAAATTTGCCGAAAATAAATTTTCTCCACTTCAGCCGCGGGACCTCGGGCAGCGCATGTTTTCTTTCCAACTTAAGAGTAGCCTTATGAAAGAAAAAACATTGAAACGGTCGGAATACGCTTTCTATAAGTTGATAAGTCAAGCAGTTAAGGTGGTAGGAGCGATTTTAGTTTATGTACAGGTTTGCGTGAAACTTGGCCAATTTTTTTTCATTAGTGATATCGATAGATAAAAGTGAAAAAAATTACAAAATACCGGTTTGGTTTTTTGGCAATTTAATGCAATTTGCAATGCAATGCAACCACCTTAACCAAGTTATTCACTCGCCTTTATCTGACACCTTGATTTTACCTACAGCGTCTGTTTAAGGCCAAAATCAGGTTGTACGGATACGCTGATAGATCTAAATGTCTGATATTTACATTTGCGACGACAAAATACATAGAAAAGGCGAAAAAATATTTTATAAATATGTAAAGGGAGACAGAGTTTTTCCAGATTATGAGAAAAGTACAAATATGAGTTAAGAACTGTGTAACATCTGATACAAAGCAGCATTATTGATAGCACATTTAATATAAAACACAGACTATACTGTACATAAAAGGCCCACAAATTCATTTCAATATCAGGGTCATAAGAGGCTTTAATGCCATTCTTGTAAAAATGTGCTACACGAAAGTCAGTAATATTATTTATGCAAGAAAATTACATTTAAGAGAGTAAAAATCTAACATATTTACATTTGGGTTGGCTGTGATGCCAAAATGAAAAGCGAAGATAATAGGAGTAAAAAATATACACAAATTTTGGAAATAGCGGGGACCATCTATCAGCCATAGTGAGGATCATGATTAAAATTAATTCCTCATATTTACGTAGTGCGCTCGATGAAAATTCTCTATAGAACTGACATATATGAGTATACAGGGAGCGTGGTGGCCTAGTGGATAGAGCGCTTGTCTACTGATCGAAGGGTCCCGGGTTCAAATCCGGGTGAAGCCTTTGAACGCCCCCGAAAATCCTCGGAGTGCGAGGTGGAAAGGAACCCCAGGCCCAGGGAAAGGAACTGGCCCACCTACCCTGAATGTGTGAAATTCCCACGCCTGTGGCTTAGTCCGGGTTGTGCTCTACCCTCAACTATCCAAACCAACCATCGGGTTGAATCACTGAGTGAGTGATATGCGTATACGTCAACCTC
Source organism: Pyrrhosoma nymphula (assembly GCA_963573305.1). Taxonomy (NCBI): domain Eukaryota; kingdom Metazoa; phylum Arthropoda; class Insecta; order Odonata; family Coenagrionidae; genus Pyrrhosoma; species Pyrrhosoma nymphula. Next base: position 62,077,502 of record OY754330.1, on the reverse strand, counting down.
AGACATTAATAATAATTGCCTTTCAAAAGTGCATCCAACCTTGAGTCACGTGATCCAAAACGGCATCTTAGTAACTTAACGTTACCACGCAGTTTAGTTTCTCTAATCTACATGTATTTCAACGTTAAGGATCAAACCATACAAGGTCATTGTTCTCCGCAAAGGAAATTAAAACGATTATTTTCTCAAATTACGAAAAATAAACCGCACTTCTCAAGCAAGTATGTCGTATTGCTGTTGGCGATACCGTTCCGTGAGGTCATCCCCCTGGTTCCCGGTGACGTTCCCTTACCAAGCCGCAAATTGCGCGTAATTCTTATGAAGAAATATTTCCAATAATACAAAACTGTATTCCGATTAAATTCATGCTCTGAATATTTAAGAATACGTTCTTCATTTAGAAATGATTAAAAAAAATAATGTATGCTCCTCATTCCTATTGATTCTGGCATATTTTTCGTAGAGAGTTAGACATTTTCACTGGCTGCAAAATATTACTTCAAGTGTGCACGGAATTGAGCTTCAGTGACCGAAGAATGGTGTAATTGCTGGAGAGAGTTGTACCGAAATTCTCTTTAGGAGTGGCAGGCAAATAATGGTGGAGAGTTGAATTGGTCTGGGGAGGGAAGAGCAGAATGCGGAACGCGTATAGGAGGGCTATCGCTTTCACTAGTCTATAGTCTCGTCAAGAAACGGTCTGAGAAAATTGCGGAGAAAATTTGCCGAAGATGGATTTCTTACGGGAGACTCCTCTGCTCCGAACGCAATACCTCAGTCTCTGGCGTTTCTTTTGTAGGTGGAGTTATGAAAGAAAAGACTTGAAAGAAAAAACTGTCGGAACACGCTCCTAATGAGGTGACGGTCAAACACAAACACATGGTAATTTTTGACGAAGGCTTTCGCGGCGTTCAGGTTTGCAGTCAGGCGGGTTTTCGGGATTCGTCCGCGTTGTCATTTTGGTGGCGACGTTTCACCTATTATACTGCAGGCGTCCTCAGGCCAGGCTGAAGTGGAGAATGCTTCGAAAGGGCCGGTATTTACGTTGTACAATAGGGGTGTCTTCCCACTAGTTCTTCAATTGATTGGTCCCTGGCTCACATCTGCAAAACGCGGGAAGTGGGAAGGGTCCTTTTTGGGGCCATGAAATACACGTTTCTAACTGAGAGCTGAGGACGTCTACAGTATAGTAGGCGAAACGTCGCCACCAAAATGACAACGCGGACGAATCCCGGAAACCTGCCTCACTACAAGCACATGATAATGAAGACCTTTATAGCAAAAATCTGAACGCACCGCAAAAATCGGAAAGCTTTCATTTTAATACTTGGGGAAAAACAAGCTAGGTTGAGGGGGGTAAGAGGGGAAGTAAACAGGTGGAAAACAATCAGAGAGAGAAGTCTAAAGATAATCATCGTGATATGAACACTGAGACGCTCTTCGAAAGACTAAGAGAGTGAACTTTGGAAGGATCTCAGGAAAAAAATACATTGGTGGTCGGTTGGTTATTTGCAGAGGCGATCAAAAACAACTGGGGTCAATTCCGCTAGTAAGTGCATGGTTAGCTTGGGTGGTATTATTTAGGTAATGAGAGGAGAGAACAGAAACCCCGTGTAATCATCAGCCCACTCTAATAACATTCGTCTAAGGGTCCACAGCTTAAAATTCCATCCGACGGACTGAGTGTTAGGCTCTCTCCGCATAGCACCCAAGTAGGGATCGGGATTCCTCTGGAAATATCTCCGCAGATGTGGGGATACGAACCGGAGCCCTGAGAATGAGAAGTCGTTTTACTAGCCGTCATACTAACCCGGTAACCTCGGAAAGAATCATCTAAGTTGAGGGAAAATATGAAGGGAATCGAATTGACATTCAGGCTATGTTTTATATATCCTTGTTAAGCAAGCCTAAGAGCAAGACTACGTGGCCATTAAGTTAACGTGACGTCAAATAACAGCCTGGGTTTTTTTACAAAATATTATACAGTCCGTTAGTTGGTGTGAGCGCTGTCAATGTAAGATGCAACGGTTTTCATACCAAGAAAATATTTAGCTAGAGATATAAAATCGGGCCAAAGAGTAGTTTTTCAAGAATAATACAGTGTGACATGAACATTGGGATGCTTTTGATGAGCAACAGAAAAAACGGAATAACTTCTGGAAATAATACAGTGGACCATGAAAAGAATTACCTATTAATTTGGTCAACCCGAAAACGCTGAAAAGAAAAATTAAAGCAAACAAATCAACACGGTGATGTAGAAAACGCGAGCTAAACGTTTTCATCGTCGGCGAGGAGCGCAAGCAGAGACGCGGAAAGGAAAAGGGGTCAATTCACCAGGATACGGGACGTGGTTCGCGCAGATGACAGGGGTCAGCGAACTTCAAGTAAATAAAAAGAGAAAAAGAAAGATTTAAAAAAAAATTTCAAACTCGCGAGATTAAAAGAACCATATACGTGATAAACGGGGCGGTTAAAGTGACTTTAAGCTACGGGTAGAGGAGGTTTTGACGGGGAAGGAAGGCGAACGGGAGTTTTGGAGTAGTAGTTGTCGGACGTCGTCGGCGGTTGAACACAATTGGTTAGGAGTTTCCGAGGATATGGAGGAAGAATGAGTGTGGTCCGGTCGAGTGTTTGAGGCGAAGACGAGTGGAGAGTAAAAGAGGGTGTGAGGTTTTTCTCGGATCGAGGAAAAGGGAAAGTGAATGGTAGAAAGGAGGATAGGAACGAGAGAAGATGAGAGAGAGAGGAGAGAAGGAACAAATGGACCGAGTAGAGCGGGAAATTCGCCGGGCGCGCCGAGTGTGAAATCGAAGTAAAGGAAGACCACCGCGTGGTTTGGCGATGTTTGGCGGTCCATCTCAACAGATACGAGGGGAGATTCAATTTTAACGGGTAAGTACCAAACTTCTACGCGTTCCACTTCTATAGAGTCGATACTATATAGATAATGATTAATCAGGGTTTCAAAATAACAGAAGTGGAATGCACGAATTTACGGGCGATGTTCATGGTCCATCTCGAAATATGCGAGGAGTGATTCAATTCTAACGGGTAAGTACCACACTTCTACGCGCTCTTCATTCAATCGAGTCCATACTATATGGTTAAGAATAGATCAGAAAATCAAAAGCACATGGGATGAAAGAATTCAATCCGTGTATGCGATGGCAAATATGCAGTAAAGTTAAAATATTTGTGGTGCATCCCAACTAATGCGGGGGTCGATTTGATTCTAACGGGTAAGTACCACACTTCTACATGGTTTCCTTCTATCTAGCTGATGGCAAAAATGCTGCAAAGTTACATCTCTTAGATGTCTGAAAAGTAGCAGATGGCTCCTAAGGTAAAGAAGGGCACATATCATCCTGATGATCATAGATGTGCTAATTGGTTCACCAGAAGTTACGCGAGACGTATGGGAATTATTACTTAGTGTATTAAATGAAAATACATAAACACATGATTAAATTTGAAATTTAGATGTGAACACCATAGAACCATAAAAAATCAAGTAGCGAAAAACGCTTACGTCTAGCTATGGAACACATTTACCGCGAATTTAGTATTCTTATAATATTTGCAACTTTCTACTCAGTTCTATGGGTAAAATTACAAAAATACTATTTCAAATGTAGTTCACTACTGAATATTTAATAAGTCTGACCTGATACCAGTGAATTTATGAATCCATTTATAATCATCAGAAGCATCAGCGTACTTTGTATCTAAGTAACACAATAACAGTATACAATCATCTTAGATCTGTGATTTTCTTCCATTTTCGCGGTCATTAGAATGTAGCAAAAGAAATTTACTCGAATACTGAATAAAAACAGTTCGAGTAAAACAGGGGTTCATGAATGAAAAAGTTATGAACCGCAACACACTACCATTTGAATTAATTTTACCCGGAATATTTTCCCACTCCTTTGAAACTCACTACTTTGAAACCCCAAGCACGCACAAGTTATCGTACACTCAAAGCCTGGAGCTAACTTTAAAAAGGCAAGCGATACGAGAGCAAAGAAAGCGAAGTTGTGAAGGGACATCAAAGAAGAAGTCGGGGAAACTTAGCAATCGCAAGGGGAAATGGGAAAAAGAACGGCCCTGTTTGGTAAATGGGTCGGAAAGGTGGGTCAAATAGCAACCAACAATCGCGCAAGGTAGGAAGTTTATGTACATCACAGCCAAAACCACATACACAAAAAAGATGTATAGATCATATGATCCGTTGAGAGCAAAAGCAGTGTGTCAAATTTGAAAGTTTTGACAGGAGGCCTAAAGTAAAATAAATACCTAAGTAAACTCAAAGTTTTTGCTATCTAGTTTAAAAGAAACATGAAGCTAGGCACACTATTCATGCAAAAAAATAGAAATCAGGTTGAGAAATACTTTAGCGCATCCAAATAAACCTAGCGAACCCGCATAAAATATGACACAAAATTGACAGACGCCACTTTTGCTCCAAACGGATCGTATATATAAGTAAGTATTAGAGTAATATTCACCACGCCGACTCCAAGCCGTCAAATGGACACCTCCGGAGAGACGGAAACAAGTCGAGAACGAGAAAGAGGAGGAAGAGCACGGCCAGCCGATGCGGCAGCGGGGGATGATTCCTCGCGGCGACCCGGCCTGTGCCTCCCGGCAACCTATCTATCCCTCCCGGCGAACGCACCGTAACAAGCCTCCCCGAGTCCCCAGACCCCTTAAAAAAACTCAACACATTCCCCTCTCGATCTCACACTCGCTCCACCTCCACCCTCCTTCCTATCAGTCCGCGAAAAACAACCGCCTCCCGCCCCCCGGGTACGCGGGGGCCACTCCGGGGTCCCCCGTAAAGCTGGGATCCTCTTCCCGCTCGGAAAAGCTCCTGCGACCCACTGCGAGCGCAGACTGAGCTGCCTTCCGCCCTCTCGGCAGTCTAACACGGGGATTCTCCTCCTCCTCCCTCTTTCCTTCCTCCCGCCCCACCTCCACCGCCTCCGCGCCTCACTACCGCCACGCCGGCCACGCCACTCCTACCTCACGGCCGCCTCCTCTCCCTTACAACGACCCTTCTCCTCCAGCCGGTCCGGGGGAAGAGCACGTGCCCCGCTGCTGCTGCTGCTATGATGCAACTTCTCCCTCCCCAGCATCCCTGCGCAATGGGGGTTGCGTCCCCGTAGCCCGCCTTTACTCTCCTAACCTACTACTACGGCCCCCTGCTTGTCCCCCGCACCCTACTCCACCCCCAACCACCCTTGCGAGCCGGTCCCTTTTGCCTCCTACCAGCACCCCTACTCTAGCTCTCTCCCCGTCCTACCATTCCTCCCCTCCATCGCCCAATCGTCCTCCTATTCCCTCCGCAACACTCTATCACCTTCTCCTCTCCCGCCACACACCAGTGTCACTCCTTCCCTTCGCAATACGACAGCCTCCCCCACTTCTCTCGAATTCCAAACTCACCTACTGACACAAAGATGCCTCGTCCTGGCTAAACTTCTTCCTTCCCGCCTATAGGAACACATCCTATTCAGGCGCTGAAGGGAATATAAAATATTTACGGAAAATTTATGGTTTCATGGGAGAGGTCAAAACTGGGAAAGACGCATGTCATTCGGATTCATCAATTCATTTAAAAATTCAGAACTTCAAATTTAATGAGTGTTGAATGAAATAACTTCTTTTATGCTTCAATGATTCAGTACACCTCCCACAGCCAAGTCCAAAATCGGAACACAAGTAGGTGGTTACATTCCCGTAGCCAGCAACTGTTCCCATAGTCCATAACGTTATTCTCGATGTTTGATCAAGTAGAAGATATAGCATGCTAGCTGGTAATTCATACTGCAGACAGAATCGGGTATGATTTGACCCGTCGTAAGTTTCACATGATCATTGAACTTTCACTTGCGAGAAAGCGGCATTTTCATTCTAAATCTAAGATAATATCGACTATAAATTTAATTTAAGTTATACGTGGCAATAGGTGACCAAACCAACTGTCACAGCATTTTATCTATCGTTGATTTCACTGAAAGTAATTTACTTATAGCAGCAAGGAGGTATAGGAGGTGCTGATTTTAAAAATGCTACGGCTGTTGCGGGACGGTCGACAGACGTGGTACACAGTATGGATTTGACAGGCAGTGGGGAGTACACAGTATTATATATATAAATAAGCACAAATAATTAAATAAATATTTCTGAAAATATAAACATGATAATTATATTCATGCATGAATGATAATTACATGAAATACTCAGGCTTAAACCATTCACATGAAATTACACAATATCTCTCTAATGGCAGTATTGTGAATTATTTCGAAGTGCTTGCATATACGCAACCACCCAACGCCTCAACAGTCGGATAATGGGAGTCAGGTGTCGCGTGATGCTAGTCTTTCGCGAGATAACCCCCGTCCATAAGAAGTGTTCTCCTTCAAAAAGTGAAGATCGAACTACGACATTAAAAGTGAAACGTGATTCCCTGGTAGCGTCCCTTACCCTACTCTCCCATTAACAGCCTATCCCTTTTCCCCACTCCAACACCCCGCCCTGGATCTCCCCACCGTTTCTCTGTCCCCTCCAACATCCAATACTTCCTCCGAAACACTTTATCACGTTCTCCTCTCTTGCCACATAGCTGTTCTGCTCCTTCCCTTTGCAACACGACAGTCTTCTACTTTCTTTCGAACCCCAAACTCACCTACAGACGCCCGGTACTCGCCTATCACCCAGCATCCCCTTTTCACTCTCATCCCTTAAAAACTCCTACTCTCTGTGCACTGCCTAGCCCGGCAGCCGAGGTAACGTCATCGATTTCGGAAAAGTTTCCGTTTTACACAGGAGTAAAATAAATGATATCTTCCGTGCAATCCCAGTAGTTTTTGACTGGTGGTTCTTCCACAAACTATGTACGGTGATTACTTTCAACAAATTGGGTGTCAGGATTATTTCGTTCGAATACATGGAGTACCTACTATTTTGTAGATTGAGCCGACAAATTTCCAAAACAAACACTGCTTCATTCTGATTCATCATGTGTTGCCAATGATTGCAGATGGTTTTAATTTGAAATACAATTTAATTTAATAAAAGTATGTTTTTATATCAATTTTTTGCACCCAATATTCATCGCACCTCTCCCAACCAAGTCATCCCTTCGGAACACAGGCTGCGGTTGCGTCCCTATAGTGCGCCTTTACTCCAAACCCATTGCTACCCATCCCCAGTGTTGGCGGGGTATAGTCCTCGTCTGCCAACCCAGGGGCCGCGAGTTCAAGTCTCACCAGGGTTGAATACTTACCAGCCAGAGCATGATTGTGTGTGTCTGATGAGTATAATATAACAGAAAGGACTCCATAGACCTAACTTAACTCTCAATAAAGTCGCATTTTTTATTGCTACGGACCCCTCTCTTGAATTCCAAACTCACCTTGACACATAGACGCTGGCCGCTTCCCTCCAGTCAGCCGCATTTGAACACAACTATTCCGCTCCCATCCACACACTCGAAGCAATAAAACCTATTTCAAGAAAATGTTTACACATAAGTAAAAATCTGGGAACGACATTGAATAGAGTATCAGTAATTTAAACTAGCGCTACTGAAACATTTGAATGCCAACACCACTTTTAGATGCCACTTTAATGAACTTAAAATTCTCTCAAGACTTAAATATTATGAGTGTGTAATCAGTGCTGGGCAGTATTTCAAATACATGTATTTGAAGTACGAATTTGAAATGCTTTAAATATTTTGTACACACTTCGACAAGTATTTTGTATTTTAAATACATATTTCAGATTTTCCAGTATTTCCAAATACTGAAAATACTTTTGAGAAATTTATACCGAAGCCAAAATTCAACTTTACGAATATTGCACCTAGTCGAACCAAAGTGAATTGATATTAATTTTCAATTATGGTATAATGTAATTATAGTCCATGCAGATAAAAAAGAGACTTATGATACAAATGGGAAGACACGGCCTCCTCCATATATGACACTGGGGTAGAACTCTAGATGAAGAGTAGCACAACCCTCCAGAATTGAAGAGCAACCATCTCCATCAAGGGTATCTTCCTTGTTCTGTATTACGCCCGATGCAACAACGGCTCAAATATCCATTATCCATTAGAATTGCGAATTTAAGTTCGGTGATAATTGCTGCGTATAATCACTGGCGTCAATGAATATAATTTGCTGAATCTCTTTTCTGAAAACGAGAGACATTCACATAACTCTCAAGAAAAAGAATACGTAATGGTCCTATTTCATCTACATTTCTGCATTATGGTAACCTTACTTCATAACGTAATGGTTGTCCCTTCTAGCACAGTAGTTCCTCGACATCGTCATAGCTTAATAACTCGCGCTATTTATATAGCATGTAAAACTTATAACACCCACGTTTTGTGTATTGAATTCCAAATTCTAGGATTTAACTCCACGTCATAGTTTTTTGAACTCCTGCATTTCATAATATGTGGGTTGATTGTGACTTTAGTACACATTATATGCATTGTTGTCATTCCGTTCATATTTTCCCACTTTAATTCATAAAAAAACTTTAACCATTGCATTTCCCTACTTAGTGGTTTATACAAAGGGGGTCACGAAGCAAAGTGCGCCATGAAATTAATATTGGGGGAGAGGGGAAGCCCAGGGGAGGGTGGAAGGTTAAAAATGTTGTACTAGGAGAGAGGGATGAGACATTGAGCAAAAAACGGAATGTGCACCACTGGTCCTACTCATGTTTGTTATAGTGAAAGTGACCAAATATTTAATATTGGCATTAAAAATTACAAAACAATAGATTTTTTAAAAATACATACAACACCTGATTCACCTTAAAAAGGTACGGAGTATAATTTCACCAGCTACAAGTTCATACAGATGTTCAGGCGACCATTTACACTGATTGTACACGGAGTCAGCCGGGAAATCATGACTGGAGAAATTTGGTGTTCGTTTTTTTTTGAAAAAACAATTTAAATGCCTTTCTTCATATTGAAATACGTAACTCAGTATGATTCCATACATTATTGTTCTAATCGATCCAGGCTTCGGAATAGCATGCTATTTTCAAGCAAACTTGAAAGTCCAGTCGGTTAGAACGACAAAGATTTCCACAAGGTAACGCCGGAGAAAATGTCTTTTAATGTAAATGATGTTACTCAGGAGTTGTAAGGTAGTATTGAATTCCCAGATCAGAGGAGGAGTCTGGGGCACTAACACCTTGAACAGTTTTAAAGTATCCGGCGAAAGTTTGAGGAAAGCTGTCACAGACTGCATTGTAACAGAAAAACTTTGTAAAAATTTCCACACCGATTTTTATTCTACCGACCTAGGTTTCGGCAAACATTGCCATTAACAAGGTACCTTGATAATGGCAATGTTTGCAATGAACCTAGGTTGGTAGTATAAAAATTGGTGTGGAATTTATTTTTCACAAAATGTTTCTGTTTCAATGCAGACTAACACCTTGGTCTGAAGTGGGACTAAGAGGGTATTCGGTGTGAGAGTAGGTTGTGTGTGACATTGAGCATCGGGAAAATCCTCAAGTTTTGGAGTGTTAGCACGAGAATAAGTGTTTTTGCTGTTAGGTACCTGCTGGTATTTTGTGGCTTAGTCTTTTTCGGTTGTAATATTTTACTATCGGCCAAAATATAGTGGTTGAATTTATTGTTATGACAAACTTTTTCTATCACACTAAATAAATTTGATTGTTTCAGGCTTGATTTCGAGGAAGTGATAGATATCCATTTTGAATAAAAAACTAGATAACACACTAAAGTTTATTATAATTTTTCACCAGTCTGGTTTCAAGCTGGTCGGTTCGAGAAACATTTTATCGACAAGTTCTGGAGGTAGTTCTAATGGAAACGCTACAGTACGTTCTACCCTAGTAGAAGCATCCCATTCTTATATTGAATCATGAGAATGAAATCTGCTTACGGCTTATTTCAAATGACTGGTTTCAGATAAGGATGGCTTCAAAAATTTTAATATTTTTCAACTGATGAACCCATTTTTTCATATTAAATATTTATTTTAGTGATCTTATTTCTATTGTTTTCCTTGTAAACTCTAGGAATTATTCTAATTGAAATGTATTTTAGTATTTGGTCTCTGCTCTAAACATTCGGAGGAATGAAGGAACCAGCATTAAAAAAAAAAAAAATATATACAGGGTGTTTCAGGAGGAAGTGGCAATACTTCTGGAGGAGGTTGGGGACGTCATTTCAAGCATTTTTTGTCCTATGAACATGGGGTCGCAACTCCTTAGTTACCGAGCTATGGCAACGCAAACATTTTGTCACAAGCATTCTGCAGTTACCATGAAAACCCCCAAAAGCAGTGGCATCCAGCAATACTTACAAATAAAAACTGGTCTAAATTGTACTTAAAGTTTATATCTTTCTTTTTATGCCAAAAATTAAGAATGTTGCTCACATATTCTGAAGTGGTAACTGAAGTTGTCAGTATTTTTCTTCTCCAAAAAATTATTTTTTAGAATAACTTTTTTATTTTGAGATATACGAAGGGGTTAATAGACACTTAAAAATTGGAAAATTTAATTTTATTTCCATAACTGGTAAAATTATGTTCATAACTTAATTTTTAGCGAAGATATGGCATCTTAAACGGTACCGTTACATGAGCACATTTTTCGACGGCTCTCTTCCATGCATGGAACTGATCTTGATTTACCGATAAAGACAATTACCTTCACCAATCTAAGCTTGAGTACTTATTTTTAAACGTTGTGAAAAGAATAACCAACCAATGAAACCCAAATTTAGGTGTTTTTGTGAGCCAAATGAAGTAAACAATCAAGCGGCAACAAATATCTCAAGTGGAGATTATCTCAATGGATTAATTGTCGATCACTGGCGCTGAGATTCATTGTTTAAGAAGCTTTTTCAACTTATAAGATCTTATAAGGATATTTAATTAATTGCATGTCTTATTCATAGGTAAACTATCGATGTGATATGAGATTAAGACAATAGGCATCACATCAGAATCAATTAAAATGTTTTTAGAATTAGTAAATGAAAATTAGTATCATAGTATGCCTTACATTTGGTTGGGGAATAAGGGTTTAGAAAAAAAGGAAAAATGTTAGAGAGTCACCTATTGTACATTTGTAATTAAGTTACAATATAGGTACTCTAACAACATCGATGTAATTTTTTATTTGATAGTCTGCCCCTTGCGTTGCTCATCTAGGTTATTGTGGTTTTCTCGTATGGGATTAGTGCGTTCAGTATGCAAAGTAGATACGCATACCATGTTTAAACTTTACTGGTGTACTCAAGGCATTTAATTTAACGGTAGGAGTAAAAATCTTAAAGTTTTTATGCCGGCAAAACTCGTAGACTAGTTATAAACAGAACTAAGACCAATAAAACGCCCAGGTAACCCTTAATTTTGTTAGTTGACTACGACGAGGGAACGATGACTTTCACTTTGTCAGTAGGTACATCTGCTGTCTCGTATCTAACAACACATTCCCTTTCAGTAAAGTCAAACTGTTTTAAAAAATGGAAAGTACAACTCTTTTGTTAGACATCATCATAAAATAATTGTACAGAGTACCTGCAACCTGAGTATTCCAAATAAAACGTTTATTTAGAACCACTGTTAAAAGCTGCTTTCGATAGTGCCTCGGGGGTTTTCTATTGACCAAAATAAGAATACAATCTGTATTCCCACCGTCTCTTTGGAACCGAGCTCTGTCGATAAATGACATGTATCTGCAAAAAAATGGACATTTCCATACGACCATTCACGAAGCGATTCAGCTGTCTGGCAAGATGTCTCCATGGAGGAAGTTGGAATTGCCGCATATGAAATGGCTGTATGCCTTCATTATGCAACATTCTTTATACTTTTGTCCGTGAATCCTTAGAAACATGCTTATTCTTCTTGAACTTGCTATAGGACTACGCTATGACTACGGAGATTTCCCACTTCTCGTTCTGCTCTAGGGGACCAAATGCCCGTAAGACATACGAGCGCAGGGAAATGAGCCTGTATCACCATGGTGTTGAAAACCCAAAAAATCACTTGTCTACTCGGGATTTTTCGCGTCAAAAATGGTACTTGGCGACAGCTTTTCAAACGCAAAGAAGTGAAGGGTATCTTCATATTCAGTACTAGTAAAATCATGAGTCATTGTGAAGGTCTCGCCGAAACGTACCGAAATACCATGTACCTGTTCAAACTTGCCTCCATTTTCACTCTCATTACATTGACAACATATCCAAGAATTAATGATGAAATTGAGTTAGTATCCTTATAAGATCTTATAAGTTGAAAAAGCTTCTTAAACAATGAATCTCAGCGCCAGTGATCGACAATTAATCCATTGAGATAATCTCCACTTGAGATATTTGTTGCCGCTTGATTGTTTACTTCATTTGGCTCACAAAAACACCTAAATTTGGGTTTCATTGGTTGGTTATTCTTTTCACAACGTTTAAAAATAAGTACTCAAGCTTAGATTGGTGAAGGTAATTGTCTTTATCGGTAAATCAAGATCAGTTCCATGCATGGAAGAGAGCCGTCGAAAAATGTGCTCATGTAACGGTACCGTTTAAGATGCCATATCTTCGCTAAAAATTAAGTTATGAACATAATTTTACCAGTTATGGAAATAAAATTAAATTTTCCAATTTTTAAGTGTCTATTAACCCCTTCGTATATCTCAAAATAAAAAAGTTATTCTAAAAAATAATTTTTTGGAGAAGAAAAATACTGACAACTTCAGTTACCACTTCAGAATATGTGAGCAACATTCTTAATTTTTGGCATAAAAAGAAAGATATAAACTTTAAGTATAATTTAGACCAGTTTTTATTTGTAAGTATTGCTGGATGCCACTGCTTTTGGGGGTTTTCATGGTAACTGCAGAATGCTTGTGACAAAATGTTTGCGTTGCCATAGCTCGGTAACTAAGGAGTTGCGACCCCATGTTCATAGGACAAAAATGCTTGAAATGACGTCCCCAACCTCCTCCAGAAGTATTGCCACTTCCTCCTGAAACACCCTGTATATATATATATATATATATATATATATATATATATATACTTTCTTCCTTTACCTCTCGCTGAAGAAGGTGGCGGCGATCCACCGAAATATTCAAAAACCGTGTGAGTTCTTATTTATGTGTTTTTTCCTTTTAGTCACCCTTATGACGAAGTTTATATATATATATATATATATATATATATATATATATATATATATATATTTGAAATACAAAATAGTCAAATGAAAGTATATATGTATATATATATATATATATATATATAAATAGACTATGCCACAGGTGGGGCGGAATTAAATATAAACACATAAAAAAAGAACACTCACAATATAAGTTGATATTTCGGTTGCTAGAACCTTTCTCAAAGGAAGACGGATACAGAAATGGATGAAATTGATTTCTGTATCCGTCTTCCTTTGAGAAAGGTTCTAGCAACCGAAATATCAACTTATATTGTGAGTGTTCTTTTTTTATGTGTTTATATTTAATTCCGCCCCACCTGTGGCATAGTCTATTTACATTATCGCGTGTGTGATTTTCCACGAACTCGTATATATATATATATATATATATATATATATATATATATACAAATATATACAATATATATATATATATATATATATATATATATATATATATATATATATATATATATATATATATATATATATATATATATATATATATGTATTTGTGATGTTTATTTAAAATACTCCCTGCAAAAGTAGTTTGCATTTCAAATACTTTCATTTGACTATTTTGTATTTCAAATACAATTTTTAGAGTATTTTGCCCATCCGTATCCGTGTGTGTAATGACACAATTTTTTAAAGCCCCGATGATTCCGTCACTCCCGCCACAGTCGAATCCATCATTCGGACCACAATGATAGGGTTACGTTCCCGTAGCCCGCCTTTAATCTAACAAACTCTCTACGGCCCGATGGTTGCCTCCCGCATTCCCCCACCTCATAATCTGGTCCCTTTTGCCAATACCACTCGAACACCGCTCTCCGACTCCACCCTGCTTCACTCAGCCTCCTCCCCCCTCCCAGTCCTCCCTCCGCAACACTTCATCACGTTTTCTCACCACACAGTAGTCCGCACTCCTTCCCCTTTCACGATACGAGGGGGGCCTCCCAACAACTTCTCCAACCACTCTCGAATTCCAAACTCACCCACTGACACACAGATGCCTCGTCCTGGCCTCTCACCCACCCCATTGAACCACCTCCTATCCGGGCACTCAAGGTAATAACCTCATTTTCGAGCAAAGTTTTAGTTTTACGCCGGAGAAAAACACATACACGGAACTGGATGCAGTCCCAGTAATCGTAATTAGGGCTACTGAGGGATTCGGCACTTGTTGTTGCCACATGCATTCAAGCTCTTCAGTAACGGGGTAATTTTTTCGTAGCATTGAAGAGCACATTTTCAAATAAAAACTGAAATACATACCAGCCTACCAGCCTGCGTTTGCAAGATTGCATACATTCCAGAGAGCGTTAACTGGGATTCACCATGTACATGGTGTATGTAACATGAATTTCAGTGCTTGAACAAAAGAAGAATCTGCCGAACCATTATTTTAAGTCAAAAAATTATGAAAATAGAACCCGAGGGCCGTATGCAGAGACGAAACTGTCATTTTCCCTACGCGCCAAAGGGTGGTAGCAGTAGGTACAGTTATCGGTAGCACTTTCCCTAATAATTGTTGTCTTAAACATCCCGACAGCCGAATCCGCCCGACACTGTACGAAGTAGGGGTGTCGACTAAATCGCTGTAATTTTCATACTTACGTCATGCTTCCGAGACGTTTCGTGTGACGTTTTACCATGTTTACTGTCCACAATGGATTGCGCCGATCAGTGCCGATTGAGCAACATTGGACGAGCTACACATATGGCCTGACTCAAAAAGACTGGATGGGACAGATATTTGTCACATTTCCTAATAACCAAATTGTTTAACTATTGCTCCAAGATGACTGACAATCTTCAATAGATCAAATAATATTTCGTTATATTTTAGGCTATGGGAAATGGTTTTCATAAAGTTCAAAACACCATTATCATGCAGATTCTTTCTACGACTCTGTAAAATTAAATTTGCTCAATGTATTATAACCATAAATTAAACCGATGGCAGACATTATTCCGTCGAAGAAAATGTGGAGAGATCTAAGTCTAATCCTTAAACCTGCTTTTCTAAAAGTTAGTGGATAATTCCCCAATGCACTGTAAAAGTTAATCGCATTTGCAACTATATTTTTCATAGCAATATAAAGGGTATTCATCTGAAACCATGAATTTCTAGCCTGTTTAATGGACCTTAGGTTAATGGATCATTACCAGTGATATTAACATATACATGAATGAATGATTAATAGTTAATGAAATATGGTAAACCTCGAAACCTATGATTGAGTGAAAAGGCATTTAATATAAAAAAGATAAAAAGTAAATGAGTAAAAATGAGGGAAATAAGTAAAATTTGAGCATACTTGAGGATGCCAAGGGATGTCAGAAAATGTCACAGGTAACAAAGATAGTGAATGGGCTTGTATAGCGTGCTTTTTCATGAAAAATACAGGGTACTGAACCCAAAAGGTAATGCTATATAAGGTAAGGCTATGCATTGTTCCATGTCACCGCATTGAAACTTCTATAGATAATTGGACATTTTTTCTCTTTCTTTCAAAAGAAATCTTTGAAAGCATATGCAATATTACTAACAATAAATTTAATTAAAAGATAAAGTTATTTTCCATATACATTCTGTAGCGTAGGCAGCGCGGAATGATAAGGCGTTTCTTCGTTGAGAGAAGATGTTTATTGTACAGATCTTCTTACAATACTGCCTTCAGTGGCAGGAGAAGCGGCTTTTATATATGTGGCGAAGATGGAAGAATTTTCTGGAACGGCACACCAGAATTCCATTGAACCATCTAAAAATGTTCCGAAAATCGGAAAAAATGTTTGCCGGCACCGAGAACTAAACATTGGAGGCGAGCGCGGATCCACCGAGCCAACGCGTCAAGTGTAATAGCGGTACGCGGAGTATCGCCACAATTCCGTATCGGAGTTGTTCAATATTTGGACATTTTTCGGACGTTTCATTATAATAGGCCATTATAATTTCATCATAATAATATATTATAATAGGCAATTATTACATTACATATAATGTAATAATTGGATATCGCCAGACTGAGAAAACGAACGTATGGTTAAACACATTTGGATCGCTAACATCAACAGACGTCAAGAAAAAATTGCCAAAATCCAGATGCGATCGACGCATTTCCGCCATATTGGCTCAGAAATGCCTCACAGCTAATTGCCATCGCGCCATATATTGAAATTTTCACAGAAATGGGCTCCACTTTAAAAATGGGCGCCTAGGCTCTATCAAGAGGTGATATTAAAATTATATTTTCCGACATCAAACCGAAAGTTGAACTTCAACCTAAGAAGAATCAGGCACAAATATCCCATAGAATATTGACAGTGAAGTATTTTCTAATTTCAAAATGTCATGGGGGAGATTGGGAAAATTTTTACAAAAAATACACCCATCCGGGATACTCCCTCTTTGTCATCTCACCCTCCCAAAAACCCACACGCGCCCTCCATCCCCTCCTGTCCCGTTTCCCAACTACGTTCCCTGACCTCGTTACCTCCTCTCTTCTGCTTCCACGCATTCTTTCCCCTCCAATTCTCTTCCCGCTGACCCACCCACCCAACCGCTGAGTCTCCCCGAAATACTCGCAGTCCCCATTGTGCCCCCACCCTCAAGAGTATTAAATATTGCATTCATCGTTCATAAAGGGAAAACATTCAAAGAGATTGCCGAGTTTTGTACGCAAAATGCAAAATTGAAGAGTGAAGAGATATGGAATTTTTCAACTACTATTGTACGCTACTTGTTAAGTCCAGTGCAGCGACTTTTGCTTGCTCAAACTGCAGTTAAATGACGAGATGAGTAGAGACCATGGTCGTGATCATGGTTTATCATAACGCGTGCGTTCACGTTATCGTCATTTTTCATTCGCACTCATGAGTTTTAAAGCACTAGTTTTAATTGATGGAGCACGTTTTTTGGACAGTAACTGTGAGCATTTCCCATTTAGAGTGGTTTGCGTTTGGATAATGATAACAACAACGCAAAAGAAGGAACCGGGATCACATAGAGTGAACCGTTGTAGATAATTTCGATCACGTAACTAAGGAGTCGCGTGCTGCAATAACGAACGGTTTGAGATTTTTGCGTGTTTCACCAACTCGGAGGGATAAATTTAGCGTCTGATATGTTGTTAATTGCGTCTCTAATCGTAATATTCAAATTCATTATTAATATCCCTTTGAGTAAAACCCGATTGAGAAGTCTGCGAGAGAGTGGCGAGTTTTTACGAGTGGTTCAAATACACCAAAATCTCGAACTCTTCGAGGTTGTGCCAAATGACTCATTAGTTAAATGACCGGAATTATATTGAACGGTTCAAAAATAACCCTCAGGTAAAAAATACTTCAAATGACATTTTGACTGTTCATATTATTGCGTTTTAAGAGTGACCGATATATTTGCTCATGCGCACGAGCAAAAGGTTTTTTGCTATAATATGTTTTCTTTGCGCGAGCATATAAGAATGATAACGGATGTTAATATGTTCTCCCATCAATTACGCACACGTCAACTAATGGGCAGGCTGACATGTTATACAAGACCCAAGCTCTCAGTAAATATCAAGGTAACGTAAAGGCTACGTCGTCTTGCGGTTAACGTTAATCAGAAATTGTTGATCCTGGCCAAATTATGACGAAAGAAGAACTCACAGTAGTTTTCATTTTGGGACGTATTTAATACCACCGGTTTCTATGTTATTTTAAATCACTGTGAAGTCCATATAAAATATCGAAACCGGTCGCAATAAACATTACTCATAGAAAAACCGTCATGGTAGTACTTCTTTCGTCATGTTAAGTTCTGCAAACATTAGTCCTGAAACAGTATTATTAATTTGTAATGTCAGCATGACATTTCAGGCAAGTACTTGTATAAGTATACCTAAAACTCTCCATCGGGTGCAAGTAAAACTATCCTTGATTTTCCAGATTCGCCATCATATCTTTTAACTCACTCGTCCGTCCTCCATCTCCCGGACTTCCAAGTTTCCTAACTACGTTCCCTAACCTCGTTTTCCCCTCTCCTTCACTCTAACACATTCACTCCTCTCCAAAACACTCGTCTCGCTCGTCCTACCCGTCAGCCCGTAAGTTCTCCACTTCCTCTCTCCGTCCTTTCCATTGTGCTCTTCCGAGCATTAAAGAATAGCAGTCATCTACAAGATATGGATGCAATTTGAAATTCTACGACGTAGGATGTAAATTTTAACGAAAAATGTACTGCAGTAAACGACTCGTGGTGTGAAATACTGGCTAAAATTGTAGTTAAATTACGCAAAGAATAGGTCTACTGACAACAAATAATTAATTACAGTTTTGAGTGATAATGCTATCATATCTGATGAGTGATAGGTGTATGAGTGTTCATGCGTATGAGGAAACTATATTATTATAGTACAATGCCATTTTGCAAGAGCACATTACATTTTGCAAATACTGCATGGTTTTGTGTAAGGACTACGTGGAATAAGAGAATATTTAGGCAGTTTTTATAATGTGTAGTTAACGTTAACTGCAGTATGACGTAACGTTTTCGCAAGCACAGTGTTAACAAACAGTTCGGGTTTTATGTATTACATCAGTCAGTCGGTTAGTTGACGCGATCGTTTTCGATGGGAGAATATTGTGACCTCGTGTTTTCCAAGCGAGAAAATATTTAACCAGATATTTCGAAAGTGGACCTATGTGTCATCATGATGGAATTGCGGCCCATTCGCCGTCTGCCTACACATATAGCTCAATACTCTAACTTTGTCATCTCAGTCTCCCCTTTCCATCTTCCTTCTCCTACACTCACTAGTCTCATAACTACGGTCCATAACCTTTTTTCGTCTTCTCTCATTCGCTTCCCACTCATTCTGCCCTCTCTACTTGCCCTGCCCGCTGATCCGCCCATTTACCGCCTCAACTTCTCCTGAAACTCTCCCTCCTTACCCATTGTGACCTTCCAAGCATTAAATATTCCATTTAGCGTTAATTCAGTTAAATTATTCATAGATAGCCTCTGTTCATGAACTGCAAAAATTCTAGAAGGAAAATATGGAAAACCACGCAATATTAATGCTACACTGTAACTCTTGTGCAACAAAATATATCCAAATTGCAGCTTAATTACGAAAATAATTTAATCTGCCAGCAAAAAAGTAAATAAAAACTCTGAATAAATATTCCAATGTATTAAAACAGCAAAGGATAAGAATGTTTAAGATAAAATTGATTTTATTATTTTTTTTTTAATTTCGAGCGTGCAAATTATAATAGTTATCCCCCATATCAAATTTACTTGCAACAAAGGACTACGTGAAATAAGTGATATTTTAAAAGTATTATTTTCTCAAAATTAAGATCATTGAGAGTCTATCCATTTATATCCCTCCTCTATCTTCCCGCTTTGTCTACACCCTTACTTCTCCGTCCACGTTCTTAGCTCCTTCTTGTCGCCCGAATACGTCCCCTAGCCACGTTTCGCCCTCTCATTCTTTCGCTTCCCGCAAATACTTTCCTCTCCTCTTCTCTGCTACCTGACCCACTCATCCACCCGCAAGTTCATCCAAAGCGCTCGAAGTTCTCAATGTGCCTTTTCAAAAATTAATCATTGACTGGAATAATACTAAAGAGCTAAATATTGCAATTGCTGAGAAAATGTAAAAGGCTCAGCAAAAAATCTGAATGATAATATGGAACAAAAAGACCATTTGGAACAATGCTGGTTTCTTGGCGGCGGTGACCGGCAATCCGACGAAAAATGTGCAAAACAATGACACGTGGCGACAATAGTACTAGCTCGGGTTGAATTAAAGATACGCTAATAATCGAGTCTACCCACAAAGAAATTTACTTACGATTTTGACAGTTGATGTTATAGTATTTGGTGAGCAATAGGCGTCTGAGCAAACAATTTTATAAATTGTTTATTATGCGCGTTTATGTAATATTTTAATTATATGACAACCACTACTACTACCTGATTTGGAATAAGGTCTACGAGGAAGAGGAGAAAATTTAAGTTTCATCACCCCGAAACAGCAATTGCCTATGTTCGATAAGCGCTCTCATTTCTTTTTCATTTTTACCTCCCTCTTTCATCACCCTTCCTAGCCTCGTAACTACGTTCCCAAACCTCCTTTCCTCATCCCTTTTACGTTCCTACGCGTTCTTTCATCTCCAAACCTCTCCCAAACACCTCCACATGCAGGTAATATTCTGAAACCACTACAGGATTTTGATCATCCGTCCAAGCATCGTAACTACGTTCTCCCACCTCGTTCCCTCATCCCCTTTATGCTCCTACGCGTCCTTTCCTCTCCACTACTACTTCTCAGCCCGCTGACCCACCCATCAACCAACAAGTTCTCCCGCTTTCCGAAACTCTCCCCCATCGTTCCCATTGTGCCCTTCCAATCCCGCCACTTCTCTTCCAATTCTCTCTCACTGTTTCCACTTCGACCCCGCCCACTTTTCTCCCTCTCCCCTCCCCCGTTCCCCTCTAACCGAACTCTCTCTCTCCCTCTCTCGCCAAAACTACATCGGCACCCTCGTTCCACCACGTCCCACATCCTCACGTCGCCCACTCCATCTCCTTCAGCGAACTTTTTCGCCGGGACCGCGGCGCGATCGACGTTTAGGAGAAAAAGAAAAAAAGAGAAACAACACAACGAGAGAGAGAGATTCCGGGGGCCTATCTACCGCTGCTCTCCCACGAAAACTTGACGTCTTAAGAAATCTGTACACGAGCGCCCTCACAAGAGGGTCTTCAAGAGATCCCTTTTCCGAAAGCGCTGCTTTGTGCGCGTTCAATGCATCGTTTCCGGGGCGTCGGCCCACAAATACACACACACACACACACTGCTAACATACAAACCAGTGAGTGATACGGTACCCGAGGCGCCATTGTCAAGCATTTAAACCTTTTTACGCTTTCAAAAAAAAGATAAACTGTGCATATTCTTGAAACGGTTTCAATGCTTTTCGGTTCGAAATTGGGAAATCTTATTCTGAGATGTAAAAGAATGAAAATTTAGCGATCGTGGATCTGGGGCGCACTCGTGGTTCTTCATAACGCGAGCACTCGCGTTATTGTTATTTTTAAATTGCACCCATGAGGGTGAAGAAGTGATCGTGGTTCTTCAAATAATGCCGGGTGTTGTAAAGGAACCATGATTCCACCTCTGATTCATTAAATAAAGGCACAGTATATGATTTAACACCCATTTATTTATACTTTAATATGCCGTCCCGCCATGGAAAGCTTACACATGAATCAATATCAATCTCTAAACTATCTTGTCAACAATTATTTTAATAAGTAAACTAACTTGGTAAAGATAAAATAACTTTTCCTATCTTCATAGCAGATATGAAGCTTATTACCTGGTGAAATACCCGTGAAATATTTTTATATCAGATTCACCGGGAAAATCTTAGATCATGTAATTTTACACATTTTGCGACAAGTAGCCTACTGAAAATAATATTGTAAATAGGAATAAATAAGGAGAATTCAGAGAAAGACCAAGAATGGAATACATCAGACAAATCATTAAGGACGTGAAAAAGAAAAATTATGTAGGAATAAAGTGGTTAGCTGGTCGGAGTGGAGTGGAGATCTGCTGCAAACCAATCTTCCGGCTGATGACTTCTGATGATGATCCGTCGCTAATTTCACTACAAATGCCTTATATTAGTCCCTTCTCCGAAGCTCTTTATATCTCCGACCATACTTCTGCATCGAGCGTACTCAAGGAGGCTGTAATTCCGATTGAAAACGCTAACTCAAGTCCGAGTCCCGTATCTTCGCTGAGAGTCGGTCCGAGTCCGACCTCTTAAGGTGGTTTGAGAGAGATTTGGTCCTAGTGTCGTATAAGCATCCCACAAGTGAGGGGTATGGCTAGACCAACTGAATACTCAATAGAAGTTTAGGTAACCAGAGGTCTATTCCCCAATAATACAGAACATCAACAGAGAGCTTCCAGACTCCCCGGCCGTGGCCTCAGCCTGTGGTCACCCAGACAATCAGTCATCTTCTCATCTCCTTTTATTTTCCACTTTAAATTTCCACTAGTCGGGTCAAGGACCCTGTAGCGTCGTCCAGGCATATAGAGTGGCAATACCCCCATACTCCTTGGGGTCAACTATTGCTCCCACGCTCAAACTCGCGTGGGTGCAACTCTTTGTCCACCAAAGCTGTTATTTACTGTTCACCGATTCATCCGCCGGCGCGGCGGTCAGGTCTGACGCATACTACACGAGTCATAAAAGAGACCATATTCGGATTTTATTTTTTTAGTTTCAGCAGCAGTAAGAAGCATGAATTAAATATTTTTGTGTTAATGGCGCAAAAGGTATGTTTTATGTAGCTGAAATAACAATATTTAACTAAATATAAATGTATAAGGCTTTAACTTCACTCATTTTTTAACACCGTGCGGTAAAAATGCCTTCACAACCGAAAATGTTTTTGCGATTCAGTAAAATAAATTGCGGTGGTTAATATATTTATTTTTATAAATAATAGAGAATTAATAAAAACTACGAACATTCTTAAATTTCTGTTGAGATCAATGAGCTATAAATTCCTCATTTTTTTAAATTATGTCTCTCTGGAGTGCATACCCGCACCAATTCCCATGTAAAATAGCTGGTGTTTTTTGGCAAATAACTCGAACATTATAAGGTTGATATTTTTCCGCCATTTTAAATATGAGATAGTTTTCTTTATGATGAGGCCAAATTCATTGAATTTTATGCGTAATTATATCTCGCTATAACTACCTTAAACACCGCCCGAGTACCGAAGTTTTCTCATACTCCTACGCCGGACCTACGTGGACTAAACATGCACTGTTGGTAAGCCGTGGGTGTAGTACGTCCGCGCTGGTGTGCCAACCTTTGTCTTAAGCCAGCACATACTTTACATATCTGACTCCATCAGTCGAAATTTTCCACAAAAATTATAGATCCTGCTCTATACTCTTTGGATATATATTCCCTTATTTTGAAAACCGAAGCGAAGACGTTCTCCGTCATGATCACGTCAAATAACCGAAATACTTATGCAATACGCCAAACCCGAAGCTAACAACAAGTTAACAAAAAGGGCACCTGATCTGGGAGTTTAATGTTAACCAAACATTATAACACCGAGCCTAAGAGATTGAATGCAATTAATAATGCGCTTCGTTTAGTTACCAAAATACGTCATAGCATATTAAAATATAATGTTTATTGTAATAATTTAATTGCTATTACGGAAATTAAAAAAAAATTTATCAGGCTATTTATGTGAAATCATCCCATTAGTGGCGTCCTGTGTACTAAACAACTTCTCTTGCTTCTCCTCCTTCGATACCCTATCCCTGACTTTTCTTCCCCGCTTCTGCGCAGGGATATCCCCCGTCATTTCACCCCTGCCCCCCAACCACCTCCGACCTCCACCTTCCACGAATTTTAATCCTACGTCTATCACTCGAGCCGAGGCGAGAACAGGTCGTAGGAAACTTTTCCTGCTTGTGACCTGCCAATAATCCGACGCTCCCGATGACAGGGCCGATCGTCATTTCAAGCTCCTACAACCTCCTTCCAAGTTTTCTTTAAGTTAGCACCTCACTCGCTGTGACAATGTTACGTAATAAACCAACACCTCGCCCGGAAATCTGACACAGGGTAGGGGTATGTTGGAAAGTTCCAAGCATTAAGGGAAATTCGGTGATTGGATTATTTGGATCGATCAGCTAAATGGATGATGCAGCATGAAATGAAATATTAACACAGACGGAAGAATTAAAGGAAGAAGTCTTAATAGTTTTACTTGACGCCTAAAGTCAGGTAACAGCAAAACTGTGAGCGAATTAAAGGAAACAGCTCAAAGGACGGTTCGATATTCATTAAGGTCTCGCCTACAAATGCACTTCTCCGGTGGGGTTAATTACTGAGCCTCAGGAACTGAACTCGGGCCATGTGTCTTTTAAAGAAGATGCAACCATATATTACAGACACATGATGAAAATGTAAAATATGACCTGTGATACTTTTTTGTTTGCAATTAATCCAAGTGAACACATATATATCCTGCTACTTTTTTATATTGTACAATTTTCCCTCGACGTAACGAAGTCATCCTTGGGGAAAATGAATGTTCGCACCGCTTGGATGTTGTAAATTATTCTTCTTTGAGTTTTAATCCTCCGTACTAGGTATTCGATAGCCTCTAAAGATTCCATTTTATTCCAATGATATCTAAGGGATTCAGATTTCTTTTAAAATCTCACTCTGAAAATGAAATTTTCTAGTCTGGTTCAAAAGTGATTTTAAGCGCATTCGAGGAGGGGTACAACAAAGAAAAATTACAACAACAACAAATACACACTGTGGCGGTGAAAACTTATTTGGAGATATTGGAGATGGTTGATGATATGGTAGGTTCTCAAGAGTTCTGAGTAGAGACATATCAAAACATATTTTTAGGATGTCCAAACGCGGTAAGAATCCAAGAAAGTAAACAAATATAATACAGTAGTTTTTATTGGTTTATCGCCAAAGAAACGCACGGCTTCAAACTTCCTTTCCTTTAATCGCTTGTTGCCTGCATATTATTTATGATGATAAATTTCTAAACTATGAGATCAGAAAAAGTCCACATACATTCGATCATGTACCATTCATTTATCCATAATAAAAATAATATTTAAGTATATCTGGATAATGGACCCTGAGATATCGCAAGGGCCAACGTATATCACACTACCCTTTACGGGGGACAAGTCTTTACTCGAAGCTCTTGAATCCGTGAAAGTATTTCGCTAACAATGAGAGAATGCTAGGAGTTTACTTTCCTACCGCTGCTGTGGAGATTTGAGCGATTTGCCCACAGGGAGGTGAGTATTTCATGCGTTAAAGATATGATGCCGCATCCGAATGGTGGAAACAAAAGTAGGCCAACGGAATAACTAATGAAAAAGCTCCGCAAATGCTGAGGCCCACAGCAGATACCAGTTTACTGAACACCATAATGGATTGAATTTAAAAGGAAGGCTAAGGCAGAATACCGGGAAAGAGGCAAGGGTGGGTGATAGTTGGGAACAAACAGGAGACTTAGGGACAGAACTCTCACAAGGAGCAAAAAATATAGAAGACAAAACAAAATCACAAAAAAGGCAGACAATACAAAATCACTGTCAACGATTCGTGTAAATAATTTGTCTTATTTGCACTCGTAACTAACGTATTATTATTAAAAATGTAACTTTAAAAAACAATTTCCTTTGATTTTTATCATACAGATGCAAGTGATTCTGTTTTCGTTCTTTAGTAATTTAATGCTATTTTAAAATTTAGCCTTATGGAACATGACATATATTTCATAGTATTTCAATTACTTATGTACATATTTTCTTCTAAACTTGAAATAATACATTTATTGCTATTAAAATTGTAGTTAACAAATATCAAGGTGTCAAGCTAAGTCCAATATCTGAAAAAAACATATTTCAGTATATTTTCGTCTGAATGTCGACAAATCTAGTCATATAATACACTTTAATCAATTAAAAACTTTTAAAATAACATACCTGTATAATTTATATTACAGCCGGTATGATGAGATCCAACACAGAAACAGGTGCACTTATATTTAATTAATTCGGAGCATTTATTTTTCGACTTACTTGAAAAGTTATTAAACTGAGCGCTCAATGACCCACTATTACCGCTACACCTACCTAAAGATTCGAGATAAAGCTCAAATAAATACAACAGCCTGTAGGAGATATAATAGGGTGAAAATATTCACTGCCACTGTCAGCTTTGTCAGAAAAAACTCACTTTTATTTCCCATGAAAAACATTTCTTGTGGTTTTACGGTGTTGTTGCACATACAGATCTCCCAGAATGATATACCCGTGGGAAGTCAAGATATAGTGCTAGGGTATCACAATGAGGGAAGCTCACCATCGTTCATCGCTCAGCTTAATTCTCGCTCACGGCAGATGGTCACCACAAATATTCCTGTTCAAACATCTATGAAAGCAATTCTCCTTCAGTATGTTGTTATATGGAGATTGCGCTCTTCAAACCACCCCAGAGCGAATAGATATCTTCTTCCGCCGCGCCCTCAAAGACCGATTGATATTCCTTGTTTGTTTTCCACATGATTTTACCTCCTTCATAAACCTCATCATGCACTATTTTCTCCTCCATCTAAATACAAAGACATACGCTCGTATCGCTTGCTTCCTTGTTTGCTTTTCGGCATCGCGGAACTTATGAACCGTATCCTTTGTTGCGACTTCGCTGTTTTCAGAACCCTTCAAAACTTCACTCTGGCTTAAGCCATTCATGTAACTCAACGTCTCGTGAGATGAAATATAATCACGAAAACTCTATGGCAGGAATAATCTTGAAAAAGACCATCGAAACTTAAGAACGATGGAGTAAAATCATTTAAATGACTTGAGAATACGTTTAAATTTTCACTCCACAATAGCAATTCATCCACACACATCAGAGCCGATTCCACAACATAATATATTCCGTAGAGAGCTAAAACGGTGTGAGCCAAAAATATTAATTAAAACAAAATGTGAATAAAGATAAAATAAATAAGAAATTAAACCTTAAGCTCTACTATTTAGTGATAAAACGCTAAAGCTAGACTCACAACACTCATGCACAAAACATGTTACAGGTAGAGGAATACTTCTGCGCTACTAACTAAAATAAAGGAAAAAACAGACTTAAACCATATTTTCTTACACAACGGCTTATACATTACGGTTGGTAGGTTACCGGAGGAGACTACTACACTGAAATAGAGATCTTATTACCGCCGACATTTTTCCACCATTGCCGGGATTTGAATCCAGGCCATCTAGGGTTGGAAAGTCAGTACAATAAGTTACCGTAGTATGTTATAATTTCTCGCTGAAATAATTTAAGCATAACTTGTTTAGATGTAACAAAGCCTACTATCCTCTGCAAAAACGCCTATAAAAGAATTCAAGTGTAAAATTACTACAGACAACAATAATTTATCATGGATAAATTCCATTACGCCTTGCATGAAGCCATGTTTTTTATTTATTTATGGGGCATATATTATTCTAGTCACTACATCGACTTAAGGCGTGATTATGGATATTTATACAGCGTTCGCACACGCTATTGTTTTTTTACATATATAAGCTATAACAAAAATGCGATGAATACTCTTCAAACTTTTGTTCTTTAAAAGCACTGCTCTTGCATTTTTAGAATGATAAACTGTGACGGAAAACAGTTCACAAAAATAGACGTTCGCGTTTTGGATAAAAATAAAAAAAAATGCCAGAAAGATCCATGATCGCTGAAGTGGTCGCAAATGGTCCCTTAAATAAAACGTAAATGACAGTATTTAAGGTAGTTTTAGCGAAATTTCATTTCATAAATAGTTGACAAAACATACAGACTACACCCTATTAATTTTCTGATGAGATCAATGAGTTATAGATAACTAATTTTTTATATTAAGTGCCCTTAGAGTGTATACCGGTACTATTTTCCATGGAAAATAGTAAACATCTCGAAAAGTAAAATGGTAAGTGGTTGATACTTTATTATCATTGGAAAGATGAGATCTTATTCTTCATAATGAGGCCAAACTCATCGTATTTTATGTGAAGTGATATCTTGCTCAAACTAACTTAAATCATCATACCCCAACATCTTATGGCCCAGTTGAGCAAATACAGCTTGAGACTCGATTGATAAAGAGCTCGGCTTACATTCTGTAGCACTTTATTTTCGCCACCACCACCCCCGGCGGCACATAAAAAGCTTATAAGCTTTCCCTCTCTCACAGCTCTGGTACACCATCCTTTCCGCATCCGTGGTTTTTTGAACTCTTCCTCCTCGGTCCGACTCCCTGGCTCGGACGCTACCTGCAAAACCACCTCAGCCCCACCGTACCTTTTCAGGCTAGCCTTTCCTTTCAACCGTTCTTTCCTTTGCCACGCACGGCTCGCAACCCACGCTCTTCCCACCGTTTTCGTACCTTTCTCGTCCTGTAAACTTTGCAGGTCCTACCGATTCCGAACCGTCCTCCCTCTCTCACACACACAAACACACTTCCCAACCCGCCCATTTCACATCATCCCCCTCGATCGGTCCTTAATCCCATCCTTCCCTCCTCCACCCCAACCTCGCACTGCCTAATCCATTACCACAGTTTTATTTCCACATCCTCCTCCTTTGCCTCTCCCTCCCTTCGCTTTCTCTCCCTTGCGAGGCCGAATCCCTCTTTAAAACCCGGATCGCGCCTCTCTCTATCTCATTCTCCACCCTTGTCACTTCTCTCAACCACTTCCCCCACCGCTCCCACAACCCTTACCTTCTTCCTTTCCTCCGTAACCTCCGAGATGCAGAGGCCGTAACACTACTCCCACTTTTATTTAGTAGTCCTACGAAGAAGGCGGGACTTGCGCCTGCTGGGATGTTCTCATGGCAAGGTCTCGAAAAGATGTAACCCTTCTACTATAGTTGTTTACTGTTATTTTCTAATTTAATAATGTCCGTAACTGCCACACTACCTACGGAATTTTCTCTATAAATTTAATAAAATTTTAAAACTTTTTATCCCGCTGTATGTAGAAAATATAACTTACTAATTATATATACTTCTTAGGCAATAAGTTGGTAATATAATCAGCTTACCATGAAATTAATTTCATAATTTCATGTAGTTAGCCATAGAATGTAAACTATTTTATTTCATATACGATTTAAGTCTATCCTGCTGAATAATATTCAGGTATTGTTCTCGGGCTCTGTTCCAGGTAATTGGCTTCATATTGGCCGACGTTTCGGAAAACATGGAGAGAGAGAGAGAGTAACAAGCCTTGAGAATGGAAAACAAGTCGTTTTCCGAAACGTCGGCCAATATGAAGCCAATTACCTGGTGCAGAGCCCGAGAACAATACCTGAATATTTTATTTCAATCGTTCAATTTCTTACTTCAAGGTCTCATTTGACAAATATCTTTAACTAGCTGTGCCCGGCATGTGTTGCAATGCCTCTTTTTCTTTCAAAGTAGGCACACATATAGAAAGCAGACACATCTACATGTTCAAAATAAATGAAAGAAAATTATTTTTTGTGTATTAAAATAGAGTTGAAAATTTTATTCGAGTGCTTTCGGATATTCAATATCTTTGGTCTTACCGTCCTCTGCAAACACAGATAAATGCTTCGGCTGTCCCACTCGTGAGCATGCAGCATATAATTGGCCACGTGAAAAGCATGGATTTTATAGATTTAATCCAGACACTTGAAGCGAATTACATTGTGTCTTGTTGATGGCCATTGACAAGGCAAGGCGAGCGGGGAACTCGAGTCGTTTGACTACAACTATCAAATGAGTCACTTAATCTGGCCTTTAAATGCTGCAAGAGTGAATAGCCATTCACTCTTGCAGCAATGAAATCGCTATTAAATGGATATTCACGCCTGGTTGCCAAGGATATTTCCATTGTTGAAAAGGAAGAAAAATTGATGAATTTCGAGATGAAAACGCAATACTTAGACAAAAACGAAGCGTATAAGAAAATTAATGAAAGAATCAAATACTGCATTATTTTATGTGTTCTATGACACAAATGTCCATCCAATATCTTGAGTGCAAGTAATTAAAAAAAGAAATTGAAGAAAAACCTTCAAGCCGTTCCATAAAAAATGTATGGAAAAATAGATTTTCTTCATACATTTTTTTCGTGAATTTTTTCGATGTTTTAATAGTTATTCTGCTATTCGGGGCGGAGAAAAATCTAACAAATCAAGGATCATAAATTTCGGTCCAGCCGTTCTTGAGTTATAAATAATGTAACTAACCCGACTTTGTTTTATACATAGAAGATTGCTTCATTGTTATGAGAGCTTACGTTCCATTTTTTCTGTATCTTCGTTCTTCCGGAGCACTCCTCCAGAACGATAAATATTGTTCATCCAATATCTACATTAATACCAACAAAAACGAAAAATGTTTGATGTACCACTGAGTATTACATCGAGATATATGCATGGAACTACAGTGAACATGAAAAAAGACCGCCTATTTATAAACTTGCTGTGGCAGTAGTGCTTTTTTATTGGATGCTCCAAAGTCTGGGCGTTTTCCTCTCTAATAAAGCGATGATTTCTCGCAATTAATTAGGAAAAAATGATAACCTACGCATAAAATACCTATATAAGCGCGAACAAAAATGTTTAATACATTACTGAAAACTCCACTATAGCAAACATATGCATTAAGCTGTATTTCTTCCCAAAAAGAGTTAATTTTTCAAATTCTTGAACGTCATATGTAAAAAGATAAAAAAGCTATAATACATTCTTAAAAATCCATTTTCTTTGAAAACGGTTAGCACAACGGGATGTTATTATAATACCAAAAGGGCATTAGGACTTTCACTGCGGAAGACGCACCTGCACATGCTGCGTAGTTTGGCGCCATATGCGTTGAACGCACATTTGCGTCCCGATGTTTCTCGTTTTGAAACGCGCCCAGAATCGACCGTTAATGGCTAGGGCACTGCAATTTACTTCTTGCGTCTCCTTTACGCCCCGAAATTACTAGGATTGGCAGTTGTTTCTGGGTATCATACTCCATTTTCTTTTCTTTTATTTTATGCCTTTCATTTACCCTCCGAGTCATTATTTCCCGGTTTTTACGTTTTCATACCGCCATAACATTGCTGTATTGCTCTTGTTTTACGGGATTACCCCGCGTATTTATTGGAGTACCATATTACAACGATCGCTCCCTGATACATGGAGAGGAGTAGGATAAATTCATGCAAAAATTTATAAAATATTAAATTGAAATTAATAGGTGAATTTTCTTTAAGAAAATAGACAAATAAAAAATAGATTAATAAAGACCTATTTCTTTTGGCAGTGAAATGATGCGGCAAGGATTATAAATGATATAGCATCATATATGCATAAACAATAGTTATAAAAAAGCAACTGTCTTTTTAATATGATATGAAGTGGCATAAATATTGAGATGAGGATAAAAGTATCAGAGAAAAGAGGGACCATACGGTGAACGATACAGGGGAGAAGAACCAGGTGTAGGGCTCACTAGCCCAGATGGATAGGGCCCTGAGGCACAAATACATTGGAGGGAAAAATATAGAGGAAGGTTCTGCAAGAAAGGCTAAATAAAACACACGTACCCAATATGAAATATTTGCCATTTACATTAAAATGAAATAACCCTTTCATTGACTATTTAATTTCTTTTATTCTTCTGTCAACTAAATAAATGCTTAATGTATGCTCCTTCCTAAATTTATAATATCCAAAGTTCTTTAGGAAATTCCAGCAATTGAGATTTAGATAAAGTGAGTCGTGTAGGGTTCAAAAGAGTGTCGAGATATCTAAAGCTTCACTTGATTAGAAAAAATGTATGGAAAATTACCTATACTCCAGGACAACAGAAAGTTTGTTCCGGTTTAGCGGATCAGAAATTTGGTCACCTGAAGTAGGAATATCGTTTAGTAACGTATCTGTATGGAGATTTCACAAGAAATACATCATAAAACAATCATTTCCCTCTTTTGGCATAAATACTGCACTCATACATCACAGAGCCTTCAGATAAAGTTCAGCCATGCTAACATGCTAAGCGTGCAAAAAAATTAAAATTAATATCGAAAAGTAACATCTTAGCCTGCTTATAGCATGCATGCATGTTTCATAACCCGACACTCCCCTAGTTCCTGAGCCTTCCTTGCATTGCTCTCCCGACTTCTTGGTGATCTGCAGTGGGTGGTCGGGGAAGCGATGCTGTGTTCGACCATGAACTGGGCTTCATATTGTAAGCCTCGAGTGGAATTACTCCGAGGTACATACGTCGGAGGAGACTTGCACGGGACTTCATTGCTGTAAATGTTATATGCGAGGTAATTATCTAGGAACGATCATACGTATCCCGAGATGCATTGCCTATTACGCACATCCCAGTGCTTGTAGCACTCCGAAGTAAGATGTGAGACACCGAGAGGATAGCAGCAGTCATCACAGTGAGATAGTATTTCTCTTGCGTGGGGGGGATTGGAAAAGGTTCAGCACGTCGGATCTATAAGGGCCGATGCCAATGCTGCTTTCGTCACCCGTTATGTTATCGCATTATTGTGATGAATAGAGCAGTGAGAGTAATGGGAGGTTTCCATTCGATGCAGTGCGCTGCTCACTTCACCACGCAACAGCGCACTTGCTCTCCATTCGTTTAAGACCCTGCGTACCAGGTAGCGCACTTAAAAACAGATCGGGAGCAGAGTTTATGTGCGCTAAAATACAAAGAAACTTCGATAGTAGTATCCACGATTGTTGATCTTGTATTGATTTTCCATAAACGCTGACAACATTGTATAGCAAAGTTCTTAGTTACTTTGTGGTAAAAAGATTACGTTTTAACGCACGTATTTTGAATGAATTTGATAACTATACACAAAAAATTCGGCCGTGACTTTTACGTACTTAAAGAATGCCAGCAAATTCCCAGACGCTTCGCCAGCGCACATATTTCCATTCAACATCGTTCGTGTGCATTAAAGTGCGCTGATCTGTTCCAATTTACGCTGACTTCAACATCTCGAATGGAAATCTCCCAGTATGAGATACATAAGGTATACGGCCTCTAATGTAATGACCCAGAATATAGCAATCCATTGACTTATGCCTTGCCGATATAATTGATCTATCTCTTTTTGAGTTTTTCGCTCGTGAGTTTGTTTCACCAAAGTTGCTTCCTTTTTAGCAACCGTTTGTGAGCTCCTGATCGAGTAAGTGAGAGAGTATAAGCCTAGTGTTTGTGAGGTTGCTAGGGAGCGATTGATTCCTGGAGAGGAATTACTTCTTCCGCAAACTTTAATGCTGTGCGACCTACTGTTTTATGAGAGGAAACAATTGGAATCAGAAAGTTTGAAATCATTTAGTCTGCTACTATCAAAGGGTGGATAGATGAAATGGCTTTGAACAATTCAGGAGAAAAATAAGATCACTGGGAGAGAGAGACGGAATTTTGTTAGGTGGCGGAGGTGACTACTACGCAAAGTACAGGCGGGGATATGGAAAGAGAGGTGGCTTGTTTGGGGTTTGGACCAACAACTTAGGCCTTCTGGAACGTTGAAGAAAAGTGGTAACTTTGGTGATGGAAAGTATTATTTGAAGGAAGCGGCAAGGGTGGAGAGACACCCGACTTTGGAATCTCCCTAATCCTAACAAAAGACGCCTACACAACACAGTATCTAGAGAAAAGCCAAATTGGCTGCTCCACACGCTATTTTTTGTAATGATTGTTGCACGAATATACCATATTCTAAGCAAGTTCCTTAAAGTACGTTTAAAGTTTATTGCGCAAGTTACTTGCAGCAAGCGATTTTCGGCGTGAATTGCATGTGTAACCGGCTCTGAAGGCCCGCTAACAGAACTTGTAAACGGCAACCAAACTGGCTCTGCTCTGGCTTGGGAACATTTTTACATCAGAATAAACGCTCCCACAAGCTCTTTCAGAAGAAGCTTGCGAGACTAACTCGCCAAGAAAAACTCACCTTAAGGCGCAAAGCTGAAAATCATTGCCATGCGCTCAATGGTTTTTAACGAATATTTACGTTTGGAAGGAAAACTGCGTCAACTTTTCATTCAAATACTAAAGTAATGATCTATGGGAAATAAAATTAGGCTGTTTCGATCTAAAGATAATGCTATAAGATCTGAAAACCCGGCTATTTCTAAGAAAGACGCATAACTTTATTTTTCATGACTACTTCACGGGAGGGAAATATGAAGGAATATTGAAAAAAAATCATCCGTTCACTCAGTCACCACGCGTATCGCCTCCTTTCCTTTTTCCTCCGCTGAACTTGTATTGTAACATAAAAATGACTGACTTTGACTCATAAACATAAGAGTTACACTTTATTTTTACATTGGAATTTACTTCCGAGTAATGAAAGACTGTAGGCTTTCCCGGTGGATAGCATGGATGAAATATTCTCAGGTGTAGGTAGCACCGGGTAAGGATTTCCACAGCCGGCGTTTTGATGAATAATTCACTCATCGTCCTCAGGGCAAAACTGAGTGCCGAGTTTTGATACCTTAGTGGACCAGTCAGGTGGCTTCCGATTAGTTGGGTTTTGTATTCGTTTTCGCGCACTTCTTATCTTTCGCGCACCGGTCTCATAACTTTGCTGACTGTATGTCCTGAGTTTTTATTCAGGCTTTTCTTCTCCAAACATACTTCAATGGCCTCCTTTATTAGGCGATCCCAATATCCATTGAAGCGGCACAGGATTTCAAAGTCGTCAAAATTGATGCAGTGTGTGATCGAGGCTATTCTCCACTAGGACTTCTGCTTGATATAGACATATGAGCCTCTGGTGTTCTTTGATCCTTGTTTCCATGGTACGTGAGGTCTCTTCAATGTATGCTTGGCCACTTTCACTCGGGATGCGATGAACTCCAGGTACTCTTGGGGCCAAGGCTGTCTTTTACTCTAACGATGCAGTCCCGAAGTTTACCCGGTGGCTTGTGATAGTCTCGATATTTTGTTTTTTTTAATATTATGCCAATTAATTTCCGAAATCGTGGAAACGTAAGGGATTGTTGATAGGTAGTACTTATATTTGTCACTTGGTGGATTCAGTTTCAAATAAATTTTTGTTCTGTATTGTATAAGCCCGTTCAATAAGCATGGTGTCAGAAGTGCGAGTTGATAGTGCATGCTTTAGAAAAGGAAGGCGAAGAACGGCAAGTAAGCATGCTCTTGAAATACATTATTGATAAATGCATTGCGATATAAAATTCATTCAAATTGACTGCAAGTGAGAGTTCAAAGGTGGACGAGGTGATAAGTCGGTTCAATGTATACTTCTCACCGAAAAAACATGACTTTACTTCAACATAATTTGTCGCAAATTTTGCAAGCAAATGCCGTAAGAAAGGTTTGAAGATTATTTTACGGCCGTAAATAACATCTGTCTTCAGTGCGAGTTTGGGACGTTGCGTGAAGAACTGGCCAAAAGTATTATAATTTTAGAGCTGGAATATAGGTATTCCGACTTGAAAACTAGGCTCATATCTGAAGATGACATGCAGCTGACACTCGACTGCGTCATGAGGTCCTTGAAAAAATATCGAGTCATCCAAACAAGATGTGGTCACAATGGAGCAGACGGATAAAGGCGAAGAAGTTTTGGCGATCCAAAGTCGCAGGATACAAGGTAGCGGTAAATATTGTACCAAAATAATTGTAAACTGTAAGTGATCGGAATAAATAAATGTCCGGGGTATGAAAATACGTGTAAGTTGTTTTTTAGACTGAATTCTTTTGCAAATGAGTGTTTTACAAACAAACTATGAAAGAATGATAACTCAAATTTTGGAAATGAAAAATGGTAAATTTTAAATAATAGTGAAAGTAGAATTCACGAAGCCCAAGAAGATTATGGGTTTTTCTAACGATTTTTCTTGTGGCTGAACTTAAAGGAAGCAACTTTCTACTAAAAAAATAAGCTGTTAAAACTTACATTGTTAATAATGGGTAGATTATAATAAATGAAGAGGTAATATGTCAAGCGAAATTTCAAATTGAAAACCGTTCACTTTCAAAACACCTATGGGAAAAATGTAAATTGGAAACTTAAAATGATGAATACGTAATTGAAGCGAAAAGATTAATAATATGGATACATCAAAATTCCACGAATTGAAGCTTGAAGTAATTGAATTTATCCAGGAATTCAGCTGTTCAACACTTAAGCACTCATTCCCTGGCTACGATATCTACAACAATACACGACGCCTTCTGAAGAGTTGTTATTCTGATTACTTCAGTCTAACAGGATTGTCGAATCGGCGCGTTTCTCAAGCTGCATTCACGTTTGGAGATGAGTCAGAGCATAATGAAGCAAACTCCTATTTTCGACGGTATTTGAACAGTTAAAGGGACCCATATTGCTGGGCGGCCAAAGGTTTGCGGGTCGCTTTGCCAGCATGAAAT
The DNA here is from genome assembly GCA_963573305.1 of Pyrrhosoma nymphula. Lineage (NCBI taxonomy): Eukaryota > Metazoa > Arthropoda > Insecta > Odonata > Coenagrionidae > Pyrrhosoma > Pyrrhosoma nymphula. The sequence goes on along the minus strand of OY754330.1, from coordinate 62,041,226 downwards.
GACTTTATCCGTCTAGAATGCTAAGCGTGGGGCTCATAAGGCGAACCTTAAGCCCTAAGCAAAGACGTAAGAGATGAATAAATGAACACTAGGGAGCATAAAATGAGAGGCTTAAATCGGAGAGCAGAGAATAATCCCACAGGAAGCTGTGTCTGACTATATTAAGAAGCCATATTGATCCCTTGAAAAATCGTTTGAATTTTTCTCCTCTTATTGTGCGACTTCTGTTCTTCATTTGAGAAAAGTACGGTAAGTAAAAAATAAAACTAAGGTAATTTACAAAAATATTACATTAATTTTATGTCCTTGGTTATTTGAGCGGTAATAGTATGTGATCGGCTTTGAAATAAATAACTAAACTAGATTATTTCTCACTATAAATGGTTAATTTATCAGGATATTTTTCTGCTCAGCAAATATGGCTATTTGCCTTTAGCCTGTGAATTCAATGCGTTGATTTTTTCGGAAAGTTAGCGAGTGTATGATGCGTTCATGACCGTTGTGTGATCTTATAATTGCTTAGCTGCTGACCGTTAGATCGAGATAAAATAAGGGCGATAAAAAGATAACCCCTTGTGATAACAAAAAGTGTCTACTAATGACAAATAGGTGAGCTCTTACGGCTTGTAAATAACTCCAAATGCCGTAAACAATATGCCACTTTGTTTACAGCTTTTGGAGTTATTTACTTTATGTTTCTACTAATGATTAACTAAGTTCTTTGAATGCTCTTCGTAAGAACGAGTATCAAATCTGCCTTGTTACATAAATCGTATACCGGCGGAGATCGAAAAAACATATTGTTCCCTTTACCAAAGGTAAATAGTTGCGTTTTTATAAGATGCTTCATATATAGGTTGGTTCGAAACTGTATAATAAATTACGTATTTTAAAAAGTCAACAAATTCTGTTCACATTCCTAGGAAAATTGTAGGCTTGAATTTCTTTTAAATTGAGAGCCTTGAATTGTTCTTGAGGTGAATTTGTTTTTTAATTGCCCTTGAATGAGCTTTTTGTACGCCTTATCAAAATATTATTTTTACACTAAAATGTACATATGGATTTGTTTAGCTGACAGTAACTTTGCTCTTATTGTTATTTACATTTTTTTTCACTCAAGTTAAGGCGGTTTTTTCCGTTCAGATTTCAATTCGGAGTTGCCTAAATCACAAATTGTCATTTGATCTATTTGTATCGCGTCTTTATGATTGTATATGAACAATATATACCTAGTTATTCATACGTCATTCCAGAGTAAGTTATCACTACATGACAATAAGAAAATATTATCTTCCATTTGTTAAAACTAAATTATAATAAAGGTAACACGAAGTCGTGACGGCCATCTTTTCTCCACCGCAGCATAGTTTTTAAGATCGCCAGCTGGCAAACCTGAAGAGCAGTGAGAGTCGGTGGGGGTTGGAGCACGATGCTTGGAGTGGGAGAAGGAAGAAACAAGGGACTTGAAAAAGGGTAAAGAGGGGAGTTCATCACAGGGATGGGGAGGATGGGATTTGTTCTCCCTAGGGTTAAAGAATAGGGGGTAAGGATAGAGAGGGAGAGGGGGGGAACAAGTAGATGGAGACTCGAGGGCGTACGAGGGAGACAGAGAGAGAAAATGGAACCAAATAGGGACGAAGTCGGCTCAGGGACGTTAAAGGTAGTTTTTCGCAAGGGATGCAAAGATGGCAGACGACCCCACTCTCCCAACGTGCTATTTATCTCCTCTACCGCTCTTTTATCTTGCACTACCTCCCCTCCCTTCTTTCTTTCTCTTGTCGTATCCAGTCCCTCAGCTCGACCTTCTCATCCTTGCTGGCTCGGCTTTGAAGATTTTCATTACATTCTCTTCATGGTAACATTTCATTTACCATAGACATTATTCATGACGACAATAACCACCAGCCTCTAAGCTACCAGACTTAGGTCTGGTATAGTAAGATCTGGAGCTTTATCGACGTAACAGTAACAGCACAAATTGGCAAAAGTTACACAAGAAGCCCGAATGGATTCTACCATCACTACATTAATGCAAAAATCGAAATCGTTTCAATAATTTACTGTAATTTTTAATAACATATTTTAAATTCAATATATCACATAGTACTTTTGGGTGAAAATAAAAACATGTTCACTTGAATAACAATTCAAGGCTCTCAATTATAAAAACCCCCGCAACTTTTCCTATGAATACAAGTATATTTTGGTAACTTTTAAAACATGCGGTAGAGAATTCATTAGAGAATTTCAAGGTTGAGCATCAGTATCATCTTTTTAAACTGGAATTGTTTACCTTTGGTAAAGAAACAATATTATTTTACGGTAGCCTCCGATCAGTTGGTCGATGGTTTAAATAAGTAGAGTCGGCTTTGAAATGTTGACTGCATTTCCTTCAGTATATCATTCCTTTTATCATAATTATTATTCACTACGACCATATACGCTAGTTCTAAGTTATTGGACTTAGTTCATATCTTGGGGACTATTCTGTCTCTCCTCGGAATTTCTGAGCCTCAAAAGTGATGAAATGTCACAGCCTCTAACATTTCAAATAGGGCCACTCAAAAGTTGAGATTTGTCGGGGGAAGTGACGTCACATTAACGGATTTTCCGAGGTTCAACCATGTCGAGTCCTAACTCCCCTAACTAAGTTGTAAAATAAGGACCCTCACCCCCCTCCGAATTACCTATCCTTGCCTTGACGCGGCGGGGGAGGGGGTATGCGTGCTCCAGTGACCTCGAGAGCTATGCAGGTAGTAGCGTAGCTACCGGTAGGGCCTCTCAAGTCGGACAGGTCTTTGAGGTAGAAGATAGACGGAAAGGACCCTGGACTGGCCATCCACATTGGGGTTTGAGTGCTGGGCAGACAACCCACCTCGTAAAAACAAAACGATACGTATCACCTAAAATGCGCCTCGGATACTGGACGGGGTTTTCGGATATCGTAATGGACCCCCAAAAGGCTATACAGATTTGGAACCTGGAATGAAAGAACTTCAACAGCAAGTGGAGTAAGCGATAATTTCTCGGATAACCTGAAGAAGTACACAATAGATGGTGTAGCATTGCAAGCGACAAAACGGCCACAGAAAGGGAAGATAAACACTAAAAAACTCTTGCATATATTACAGTAGATGGGAGAGGAACCGATATTATAGAGGTGTGGGGTTTGAAGTTAGTAAAAAATGGCTGATTCTGTGATATCTTTTGAAGCCGAGAACGAACGTACGTGCAATATTAGGATTAAGGGAAAATTTGAAAATATATCCGTGATAATATTTTGGGTTCCACCAGAGAACACAGAGGAAGAGAAGAAAGACAAGTTTTTTGAAAATGTAGAACAAAAAATGAATAAGCTACCAAAACATGACCTTAACATTATTGTAGGCGATGCTAATGCCAAAATAGGTAGGGAAATGGTGTGGAGGGAAGTGGCAGGGAAAGAAAGCCTCCACAAGAACACAAATAAGAATGGAGAAAGACTTTGCAGCTATGCTGAAGCAAATAACCTTATGAAGAGGATTGTGAAAAGACCAAATAAACCATTAAAAAACCCCTGGTTTAATGAATACGATGAACACAGGCTCTGCAGGACAGAAGAAATTTGAAAAAGAAGTGGCTAAACAGTAAATATAATGAAGACAGGGTAAATTATAATGAGAAAAATAAATCAACCACAAGACTTCTGAGAAGAACAAAAAGGGAGTACATTAACAGCTGACAAGGAAAATCTGAAAGCGATCAAAGAGCAAATAATACTAACGAATTTTTATCAGTGTATAAAGAATTTTAGAAAAAGATGCACTCCAAGCACGTACGGGATAAAGAAGGCCAGATACTGACTCAAAAGAATCAAGTAATTGACAGGTGGGAAGGATATTTCCATGACCTTATGAATTGCGAGTAATCCACACAAAATGAATAGTACTTATGCCAAATATCAGAACGTAGAGCCTCATGTAGAGGAGCCTTCAAAAGAAGTAGTAGAAAATGCAATTAAAACTTTAAAGAACAAAAAATGATCGGGAGAAGATGGAATACCATCTGAACTACTGAAAGGAGGAGGAAAAATAGCAAGTGAAGAATTTCATAAGTTAATTTTAAGAACATGGAGAGAAGACAGGATACCAAAATAGTGGCAGGAAGTGACTATACTATCCATCTACAAGAAATTTGATTGAGAGCAATGTGAAAACTAAAGAGGTATATCATTGATTAGCAATTCATGTAAAGTTCTCTCGAAAATAATCCAAAGCTGGGTAGAACAGTACACGCGTACCATAATAGAGGACCACCAAGCCGGATTTATTAAAGGTCGTTCCACTGCTCAGATTTTTATTTTAAAGGAAGCTAACAGAGAATACTTAGAATACAATAAATAATTTCATGAACTTTTAATAGATGTTTCTAAAGCATATTTCAGTTTAAAAAAGGCAAAAATATGTTACAATATGGAAAAGTTTGGAATTCCTAGAGAGTAGATAAATTTAGCTATGCTTGTTAGTGGAAGTTAGTGGAAGGGTCAAAATGTAGAGATATAAGTCACAAAAGACAAAAATTAAAATATACCACACAATTATTTGCCCAGTGATATTGTACGGTGCAGAAACATGGGTAATGAGCAAGGAGGAAGAAAGAAAACTTATATTTGAAAACAAAATCCGGTGGAAAATCTTTGGCCCCACCATCGAAAACGGGAGGTGGAGAATCAAAGAACAAGGAAATAACATATCTTTTCAAAGGCCATAATATAGTAGCATGCGTAAGGACAAGAAGAATGAGATGGGCTGACCACGTGCAGCAAAGTGAGCAGGGTACACTACTAAATGAGGTTAGCCTTGGAAGACCAGAAGGAAGAAGGCCACCTGGAAGACCGAGACGATTCTCGGTCTGGGGAGAACATTAGATGAAACAGTAGACAGATGGAGGTGAGACCAAATCTTAGCTTGGGTACAGATGACCATCAGAAGTAAGAAAGTTCAGATGTGGTGTTTTCCCGGCGCAACAGTGGCACGATATTTTCTCTGGCATTCTCCCAAGACGATGGCTGCATTTCGACCGACTTTTAAATACTCAACTCAAGCATCGTACTCAGGGCAAATGCCCTGTTATGACCGGTTTCATTATACCTAGTTAAATATTCTTTCCGTATGATTTGTTATATAGATAAATTATTCTGCCATTTAGGCTATCGTTAACTACCCGACAGTTTCGTATCATTTACAAAGTCCAAACTCTGATTATTTCAAAATAACGTAAAGACTACGCCTTCTAGAGACTGAGGTTAACCAGATATTTAACTGGTTACCGCGCCACACACCTTGGAGGTGGCTTGCACGGTATTTTTTAGATGTAGATTAGTAGGTAAAATTACAGCAAAATTACAAATTACATCTTCAAAAGGGCGATATGAAAAATTTGTTTTTTTTTTCTTGTTGAAAGCTTTATGAAGAAAGATTCGGAGAAAAAAAAATTTCAAATCAACAGATTTCAGAAAATATAAAATATTTTCAATCACCTCTAATAATCGCTATGGACTGTCATCTGCGAAAGCAGTATTCTTGAAACAGTGTCAGTGAAAAGGTGAAGTTCAGTATTTGTTTTAAGTTTTTGACTCCCGCAATGAAATCGAAACCTCCTAAACCGCGTAAACCTACACAACAAGTACGAAGGGGAGGTGATCAATGTGTTTCCGATCTCAGGAATTCTGGGGGAAGGGCGGGGAGAAACTGCCCCCTTTTCAAAACTCTCTACTCGAATCCGCCCATGCAATCTGACCTCCGGAGAGCTCGTTTCCCCGTGGCTGGAACGTATACTCTTCCTCCCAACCCCATATACACATCCCTCCATCCAACCCCCTCCTACGGGTGGAAGCATCTGCCGTATCCGCCGCGCTCGCCCCAAGTGTTTTCATCTCTTTTGCCGCAACGTCACACAAGGCGCGCGAGGGGGGAATTGGGGGGCGGGGGGTCAGTGGCGGGAAGGCGTGGGGTTGGGAGGATGGGTTTTGGCGTCCCCTCGGAGGGATTTCTCTCAAGGAGCCGGGATTCCTTCGGCCCTTAGCCACCACAGGACTCTCCCTTTTATATGGGCGCGACGTATTTTATTTACGATCATCGAGGCGAGGCCGAAGGGCCTGCGGAGATAGCAAGTGTGTGCCCTGCTGACCAATTGGAAGGAAGGATGGCGGCAGACCGGTTGGAAGGAGGAGATATGAGAGAAAGAGAAATATAGAGGGAACAGAAAGGAACAAGAAAAAGATGGCACTTATAGGTATCGCCAATCTCGGTGGCACTCTAGGATCGAGTACAGAGGAGAGCAGCTGTGTACATTAAAAGCTGTTAGGATTAACTTAGCAGTTGGACCAAATTGTTAAATGAATTACGCTCGGACTCTCTTACTGATCGAATGTACATAAAATATAGCTTATTTTTATAGCGTATAATTTAATCTTTTATATAGCTTCGAAGGAAATAATTTTTTTGGGGGACGTTAATCATATTTTGCCTAAGCCGATCACAAGCATAAGATTGCAGAACGCGATTTTTTTCTGCAGGCAACATGGGACCATAATAGCTGCGAAGGATCTTTTCTATGAACTACACACCCTCGCTAGGTAGTGGGCATGGTCCTCGTGTCTACGAAATTAACTTTATTAGTGACACCTCAACCCACACGAAATCTTCTGCATTATTTTGTTTCCAGCATGAATTATTACTATTTCATAGCATAAATGAATTAGAGGAATTATTAGTACTAATCAGTAGTAGCACCTTAATCCGTATGAAGAATAGCGACGCCTTCTGTCAAATTTCAAAACGAAAAAAAGACATTCTCCTTGACTGGTATCCAAACCCAGAACCCCACTCTTAGTCCCGAATTATTTAATAAATTAAATAACCTACAATTCCTCTCGCCCCATGAATATCCCAAAGGCATTAAAGCGACTAGATGTGGTCGCATACGCGCGTATATCACCAATGACCAAGGCATTCAAACTCATCGGTATTGAAGGCAAAGTGTTGTTGCTCCAACAGAGTCACCCGCTCCAAAGAAACACGAATGTGTGAAATTTGAAATGAAAAAATGTTCGGTACTCGTGCAAACATGGGATTCTCAACCAGTCGAGAATTCTCCTTTGGGGGACTTTGCGGGTATTAAGGCGGTATTTGGGCCACTATTCAGCACAATGTGATTAACTGTAGATTAAGTAAAATCTCTAAAAATGCAGTTTATTTTAAATTATTCCGAGACGCTTAATGACCCAATGAGTAAAAACTTCTTAAGCATACGTATTATTATATTTATCAATTTATAAAAAACGGAAATTTAGGCCTATCTGAGGAATAATTATGTTATTTAAGAATTCATATATTCATATATATATTCGGAAAAGATAATATGAACTATGTATAATTTCTTTGGTGTCAAAATGGTGGAGGTTAGGTTCAAATACTTTTGAAAGGAAAAATATCATTTTCCGCCAAAATAAAACCTTCAATTTTTTTAAATTTGTACGGCATTTTGTGATCAGTTATTGATGAAAACTAACTGGCAATAAATGACGATAGCGCATAGGCTGTGATTCATTTAACATTTATATAGGTATGGTGAGCATAAATACGTATAGATAATGCTCATGCATCGGGAAGAAGAGAGATGATATCTCAAGACACTTGCCACTCCTCGTGTTCACTTCGTCCCTTCATTTCTTTCTTATTTCTCTTAACTCCTCCTCATCCCTAATCCCCCCCACGTTTCACCTCACCGCGGCGCGGTCCTATCGGCGTCTCATCGCTATCGACGGAATGGTGCACCGATTTATCGTTTTTGGATAGCCGGGCTGTATTCCAGGGACGTACTTTTTCGCTTAAATTATACGAGAACAGGAGCGCTTCGCGAGCCTACACTAGGACATCCGTCGCCGGAGAGGAGATTGCAAAGAGATTTAGCCGTGAAGGAATGGACAGGGAAACACTCCATCCTTGTTGCTCACTGTCGGCATAAAACTTTACATATTATAACATGCTTTTATAACAAAATAAACAGAGAAGAGATATATGGAGCAAATAGATAGAAAGTAGATAGGGAAAAATTAATTAATGGGAAAATATTTACTCTTCATCCCTCTCCAGCTTTTCAGAGTCAACATGTCAATGGATTGGACTGCCTCAGGCTTTACTGGGCTTAATAAAGTATATAAAATGGTTACATTCACCATGCATCTCCTTTGAAAATCATATTGTTTCAATGTCAATGTGGTATTTATTGATATATAAATAAAACAGCCTATATAGAACAAAAAGCCTAAAAACGACACGAAAACAGATAACTGAAGAAGGCATAAAAACCATTATATTTTGAAATGCTATACAATTCCCAATTTCTCAGGTGGCGTAAGTATAGTGAAAAATCCACAGCCATATCAAATGTTTAAACAAAAGTGAATTTCGTCGCAAAAAAAATATTTTAAATAGTCACCAAAAAAGTTATTTTTCTCAACAAAGGGTACTTATATATTTCAAGTCAAGAATTCATGTGGGAAATTAAAGAAAAATTAGAGTGTACTAAGCAGTACGAAAGATAAATCTATATTTTTTAAATCCGTAAGTTAATTCAGTTATACTAGTTCAATGAATGGACTGGATCGCAAACATAAAACAATAAAAAAACCTTTCTTAAGCCACGGAATTACAATTTAGAACGTCTAATACCGAATAATAAAATAGAGATGGGAGACTTAGAGATGAAAGAAAGTAAATCTTAAGGAAGGTCCTTCGTTCAGAAAAAAGAGAGGATAGTATTTGGAGGATGAGGAAAAATATTGATCATTACAAAATAGAGGAGAGGAATACAAATACAATGCGTTGGAGAAGACTGAAGTATGATTAGCAAATATTAAGAATGAGAGATTGCAGATTGACAAAGAAAACCTTCCCTTTTATCAGCAAATTAAAGATGACAACAAAATGGGTTGAGCAAACAAAAAGAAAATTGAGAAATTCTGGGAGGAGAAGAGAAAGACTAAAAAGCAAAACAGTTGTTTCCCACGGTCCGCATAAGGGAAAACTTGAAAATAAGAAGAAGAAGACTGGACTAGGTTGAGTACAATCCTGCCTAACTAATCAGCGATAAGAGATGTTAGAGAGAGCATATAAGGAAAACATCCTACCTGACCTATTTCACACGAATTTATGGGAGAAAGACAGATCACTTAAAGGGATTACAAATCGATATCTAAATACTAGTTCACCACAACTGAAACAAGTCTAGCAACATTTGTTAACGTTATGCCCCGTTTATTCCCACATCAGGACAATCCCGGGGAAAATAATATTAAAACATAATACGAAGTCGGGACCAAGCAGAAGAAAATAGAAATATTAATTTCAGCATTAGTTATACGTTGGTTATGTATCTAAGTTATGAATATATTTCATACTTAAATTGAGTTTCCCGCATTGGAAGGGTATTTTATCATTCTAACAATTAAAAAAAAAGTTGGCTTGAGAGAAAACTTCCATGAAGCTTTTCAATCATCTTTCACGCAAAAAATAACGGAATACAGCTTCACTTGTGTCTTTAATTTTTAATGTTAGCCTAGAAATGCTTTATGTAGAAGACATTCAAGGACTTGATTAGCTTACATAACGTAAGTTTTATCATTAAAATTTCAAATTTTCACATCCAATTAATACAGAAGTTGGGCCAAAAAAATAAAAGTAATTTCACGGTAAATTTCGGAAATGTGCTGAATCAATCAGTGATAAATGGAAAATCTCTTCAAGGAGCCATTAGAATTTCTTTGAATACCTGAGATTATCTTTGAGATGGAATTAATGCAAGTTTTTGATGGGTAGATATAACTTTGTGATGGCTAAGGCCAAATTTTGGCAAAACTTAAGTACGAAAGGAAAAGAAGCAAAAACTTGGAATATTTTTAACCCTCAACCGCAGGCCAATTATTTTCCTTGCATTCCCGCAAATGCAATAAACATTTTTTTTCCAACTCAAACAAGTCTGCTTGAATGCAAACGATGGGCATGCTATTTCTGTTCGGTGGAATTATGGCACAAGGAGACGCAATTCTCTGTTGGTTCAACATTATTCTTCCATTGGAACTTACATAAAAACCATCGATTACGGAATTTCAAGCTTATTATCGCATTGATAGACATTTCATGCCACTAGGCTTAATGGTAAGGACAAGTAGGCGAAAACAGCATAATCCTCTTTTGCAAGGCGATGAATATTTGACTATTGAGAGGTAGTGGAACAAATTTAAAGTAAGACACAGTTATACCTTTTGCAACCATTACAGCCAGCGCATAAGCTGAAGTCTTTCTAGAGCAATGAGAAGAAGCATATTGCTGAGGCAGAAATGCCTCATGGCAAACATGTTCTTTACTTTATGCTAGCAGGCATTTCCTAGGCTCCTAGCCTCCAATTTTATTTGTGTCACTTGAATGAAAAAAGCCTCTGCCGCAATACCAGGGCACAATTCAGGGCACCAACTGATTGATTCAGTTGACAACGTTGCTGAAGCAAAATAGTTCTCATCAAAGTTATTACACGGTTAAACTGATGGTAGCCATGCAAAAGGCATACCTTGCGAGCAACCTAATCCTTCATGTATGTTCCTTATTCTGTAAATAATTTGAAACGAATATATTTATTCTGATTCTCATTGTTCTTTTTCATATTCAATTATCACAAGGTATAGGATTGTGAAGTCCAAGTCCTTGCATTTCATTTCCAACATTCTTTTCCGACGTGAATCGTTATTCAGATTTCAGGACTTCTTTGTATTCCGAATTCTCCTTCAATGTTTTCAGACACCTTGAGAAAAGTAGGCATAGCTCTGCTAGTAGAGGCCAAAATAGCGGACGGGCCCCTCTACAGGTTAAACGGACTAACTCCGACGTCAAGTTGGAGCCAACTTTTCTTATCCTCTGGTTCAAATTTTCTGTGACGACAAAAACAGCGTGATCGTTCACCCAAAAAGAAATGTCGCTTAATCCCTAAAAAGCAGCGTTCAAATGTTTCCCTCGAAGTCTCAACACAGTTTTAAAGATCGGGATTACGAAATACGCGCAGAAATGAAGGTAAAACGGAACACCTAAGGCAAAAAATTCAAACATGCTTTAAACGTTTGAAAAAAACTTTGGAGACTTATAATGCAATAAAACTGACGCATAAAAATGAAAATTAATATAACTGAATATTATAAGGAAACGATCCCTTTTTTACTAATAAAAAAACTCGACTCCTCTGACAGCTTTAATTGTAATGATAAACCACCAGAAAATATCAATTACATAATAAGCACTCATCAACTATATAACGAGCCTTTTGCACGATGCTAACTCAGTGCTGAAATTCGAACTGAATTCAGTGTGCTTAAAATCGTATATAGTAAATGGTGTTATCGCATCCGATGAAAGAATCGATTTCATTCAGCACTGAAAACAGAAATAAGTTCGATACTATTTTCCATCCAATTCTTGAATCCGACGACCAATCAAATGCGAGCAGGCCAGTAAAGTTTTTCGAGAAAATACCGGTGGTGGAGCTGTAATATACCGAAATAATCTTCGCAGGAATTATGGGAACTGTAGTCTAGAAAATTAGCTCGCGACTTGAAGAAACCGCCCAGAATGGGACTAGATTAGAATGTTTTGTCAGGGTGGGTTTACACTAGCAAGTTACATCCGCAAGTTTCTTCTGCAAGAGCTTGCGAAAAAACTTACTTCTACAATATCTCACTCTAACGAAAACTTTTTCACGAGTTAGTGCACAGGCAGATCGGTTGCCGTTTATACAGGCAACAATATCCTTCTTCAAGCGACTTTCCGAAACTTTTAAAAGTTCAGCAAGTGGACTTGCGCAACCGTTTACACCTCCAATTTACTTTTAAAAGTTCGGCAAGTGGACTTGCGCATCCGTTTACACCTCCAATTTACATCGAAAGTCGCTTGCTGCAAGTCTCTTGCGCAATTAATCTTCCAGTGTAAATCCATCTTAAATAATTTAGGACATATGCATAAACTATATGGCGCAAATTAATTATTTAGGTTGCGTAGTTCCGTAAATGTCCGGACAGCGCCACTACGCACTGAAATTAGGATCGTGTAAACACAGGCTCCGAGGCAACGCATTCAAATTAAGTTCCTAATTGGGTTTCGAGTTTTCACCGTTCATTTCTTTACTGATTTCAGTGCTGACTTAAGTGTCGGGTAAAACCTATAAAAAGGACGTTTAAATATTTCCTACGAAGTTTCAACTCAATTTTCAATCTCGGAATTTGAAAAGATGAGCGGAAGAAATGGTAAAACCATTAGCAAAAAGTGAATCAGCTATAAAACGTAACAAAAATAAATATTTTGGGGACGCATGATGTAATAAAATATAATGCATAATAATGTAATGAACTGATAACGATAAGGAAAATGAACCCTTATGGTTGCTTTACGGAAAATCGACTCGTCTGCAATCTTAATCGTGATAATATGAAACCAGAAAATATTAATTACAAAATAAGCACTAACCAATGGCATTAGAAGAGGTGAAATTTGCATGTGTCTGTACATGTCCGTACAAACCAAAAAAATAATAGAGGAATGCCTAAAGATAATTTAAGAATATTTAAAAAAAACAAGAGAGGTATAGTAGATTGATTTAAAAAGAAAAATGTTACCGAGGAGATAGAGCATAGGAATAAAAAGTGGTATATTATTAGGCAAATCATTATGAGGAAACACCTCTTACTTCATTGCGTAGGCTTTTACCACTGAGTACTAACTATTTAAAGCAACGACTTACCTTTAATGAGGGGATATCTCAAAGCCATAAGCACCGCACTTAACCACCTACATCGTGGATGGAGGAAATACCACGTAGCGGCCATCTCGCAAACACATAGTCAACTGGAAACAGCAACAACAGACGATTAAAGAGAGCCGTAATAAAGAAAGATTATAAATTAAACTTGTGCATTTTTTGCCCTTCTTACGTAACTTATGGAATGAAAGACATAAAGGAAGCCCTTACACATAAGTAATTTAAAATATTTATAACCAAATAACGCATCCAGAACGTCATTGGATGACGAGTGAAGTGGGTCCATACACCTCTCATTTGCCCATTGAGTGACACAGTCTTCCTGTGGTAACCGTAGGCAAGAGAATTGATCCGGGAGGGAACCACACGAACATCGGCGAGTTAAACCAAGGACTTGCCGCACTGTTCTCCTGGGCGTTAATTCCCTCAGTCCAACCTGTCCGGTCAACGGACAGTCACAGGCACACCTGAGATTCAAAGGACCGACACCGAGAATCGTGTAGTCATACGCTTCCCGTAGCGTCTCTCTGGCCGCAATCTTCCAGTCGAATAAACCCCAGGAATGGTAGGGTTTTGGTGCGGTGACTATGGTATGGTATTCCCACCCCGAGGCCCCGGGTTCGAATTTTATAATGATTCATTTCAGATAGATAGAAAATACATTTATTGTTCAGGAAATAAATCCAAAAGAACAAAAGTAATAATAATTATAAAGTTTGCAGACACATCGATAATTACATAAAAGAAAAACGTATTTTTTTCTTTTTATAATATCTGTACATAATGTCTACCCATTTCATTGCATAACTAATGTATTGATACAAAAAAAACAAATGGAGTTATACACCAAGCCGGATTTGATACAGTACAAAAACTCATTATTTAACAAATTAAAAAAATGGTAAAGTAATTAAGGAACCATATTAACATGAAAACAAGCTTGAGAAAAAAAATACGAGTAAATTATGTTATTCCCGGGAAAGTAAATAATCATGATATTTCATTTTAAATGTTTTAACAGATATGCAATTTTTAATTTCAGTTGGCATCTTGTTCCATATGTGACAAGCTGTTACAAGAAATGATTCATTATAAACAGTAGTGAGATGTCCTGGGAAATACAATAGATTAGGATCAGACCTAGTGGACATTGTAGAAACAGAGGGACAAATAACTAAGGAACAAATCAAACAGATACTTAGGTGATTTATTTTTGAATAGAAAAAACAAAAAGGATTCTAGAAGGTACTCTCTACGGGATTTGACGTTGAGCCACTTCATTTTACTCCATTTCAAATCAATTACATGCATATAATTAAAAATATTTAAGAACGGATGCTTTTCTTAGTCTACTAGATCCGAGACCTATATTGAGCCACAATCGATGGTACCATTTAAATTTTTTGCAGTACATTAACAGACTTTTCAAAACAACAAATACGAAAGCAGAAAAAAACACCAAATATTTTCATCAGACAGAAGCAATATTTTTGTTTTCCAAAAATATTACACCATTTTCCATCTTTTTATTATTTTATGCAATGAATTCAATATTTTAATACCCATATACGTATATTGAAATGATCTTTTTCACAGAGTTATTCTTGGATTGGACAGTAAACGTATAATACTTCAATCGAGTATGATCCCGAAAGATTTAACGAGTTTTCATAGAATTCTCGATCCTCTCTAGGGTGCTTTATGGAGACAACTTCAAGTACAGTGCTCTCTCCATAAAAAATAGTTTCGAAAACTATTTTGCCAGCCCCAGTGGCGGCGGGGTAAAGTCCTCGCCTGCTAATCCGAGGGTCGCGGGTTCGAGACCCGCCTGGGTCGGTTTTTCGCATACCCAGGTCATGGGTGTTACTGTCTGGTTCTGGTGGTTCGTTCCCTGAGAAACCTGTTGACAAGTCAATGGCTTATCAGGATAGCAAGGGCATACGGATCACCAGAATCGTCCGAGAGGGCAAAAAAATGTAATTACAATGTTTTCACTATTCCTCATCTCGAGTGTATTGTTGCCACGAAAATCTACGTTCTAAGCTTGAATAATTAATTAGATTCTTTCATACCAAGTTTTTCTATTCAAGTTGTTAATCACTCTTTGTATTATTGTATTACGTCAACATACTCAGAGGCGTAGTTACAGTTTGAGTAGTCTAGGGCCGTCTATCACTTGACGCCCTATCTTCTGGAATTACATAATACGCTTCAGATCTATTAATACTTTTAGTGTCAAAATTTGAAAATTAAGTTAAAAAATTACTATACTTATTTTCTTTAATAAATAAAATACAAAATGAGAAATGTATTTTTGCTTTTTCATAACAAAAACCATTTATGATATCATCAAAATCCATTTCGTTGGTTGTTTCATGTTCTATAGATAATATAGTGAAATTTATTAATCGTTACTTGTATTTAACTGTAATTGTTACTCACGAGATAGTTGATATTTTTCTTTAGTTTAAAACAAAAATTGTTTTAAAAAGGTTTTTATAATCTCAAAAATGCCAACACGTTAAATATTCCACCTGGGGCCGACCTGCCCCTAGCTACGCCGCTGAATATGCTACGTTTTTGATGCAGTATAAATATAGAGAGAATCAACCACAAAGTGCTCTTTGATTCAGTTTTATTACATCATAAATGAACAAATAACAATCATAATACCAGCTTTCGCGAGCTAAGAGGAACGGGTTGGTGTGGTGACTAGAGTACTGGCTTCCCTCGTCGAGAGCTCGGCGTTCGAATGCCGACAGTGGAGGAGATCTTTTAGGGTGAACCCGGTCCCCACTTGGGAATCATTTTGCATGAAGCAGAATTTTTATTGCATTTTTTTTAAGTTTCCACTACTCTTAAGCACCTCAATATTTGGTTGCCTTCCCAAATAACTAAAATCCCAATGAAGGAACTTCGGTTTCCTTTCAACGGATGCTTACAGAAACGAAAACTCAACGAGAAGTAAAATCTTTCTCCTTCAATCCAACTCTCCCACTCCATCAAAAACTTTCCAGGAGTGGGGAAGCGCGGCGTTACCCACATGTTCCCCACCGCCCATGGAACCAAGCCCATACCTAACCCACCTTCATCCAGATCGATCTTAATCGTAAAGCTATTTCCCGCCCGTTAAAAACGTTGAAAAATGACGCCCTAGGCCGAACAATCAATCAAAATATTTTTCCGCGAGGGAAATAAGGAATAAAAAAACAACAAAAGGCACTCGGAAAAGATCAAGGGAAATTCTCGATAGAGTGAAGAAGGGACGCAATGGGACGCAATACATAAAAATCGTTTCGCACCGCGTGTAATAAAAATAAAACGTCAAATAAACCGAGGCAGAAACGTGAGTCCACACGTGCACTTAACTATAGAGGAGGTGAGACCGCTACAAAAAACGAACAGAGATCCGTGCAGAGATGGATTTTCGCCCTGCGCCCCGGGTCAAAACAAAAGAAACACGATAGCGCGTGAGAGTTCCATAGAAACGTCACCAACCGCAGCGGGTACGGTCTAACGGGACATTCTCATGTGTTATCCCACTGGCCAAGTGGGAATACGCGTTCCACGCTAGCAACAGCGGCGTCGGTGTGGGATAAGCGTAAATTTTCTCATGGCCCGAGAGCGCAAAATGTGCGCAAATAATTGAGTGCGTCTTTTTCCTTCACATCGCACGGGAAAATAAACGAGTTGCAGATCAAAAACTTCGGAATAATGGAAGTCATTTGCATTCCTTAACATTTGTTCCTAAGGGCGCGGATTGCGATCGGAATTTCCTAACGTGACGGAAAAGGACGTCGGCGTTCAGTTTTCCATCGTCTTCCCGTCATGGAGGAGTGCATTACGATTGATGTGGAGAAGCGGCACCAATAGTAGGCCGTTTTTAAAAACCGAATTCTAAACAATTGTGAAAAAACTTTCTTTTCATATTTTATAAATAAAATATAAACAATAGTAATAAAAATGGCAAATTAAAAAAAGTTAACAAGTAAGATGGACAACCTGGTAATTAATATTTGGGTACTTATTGAAAAACGTTCCCCTCTGATTGGAAGACGTTGATGCAGCGTTACGGAAAATTAGGCATTGACAAGGATCACTCATTGTACGTAAACGGCGCTGTCAAGGTCCGGTCATTGCTATAGTTTCCACTACATCACAATAACCAAGCCTAACGAAGGTCCGTTTCCATCTTGTCAGGAAACGTCGCTCATAATCCCGCCCTTAATCTTATGCGATAAACATTGGTCGGCGATTGCAAAAGATGTGGGCAACATAGTGGACATCTTCATTTCCTGAAAACACTTGAGGAGAGTAACACGAAGGTTTGTATTCTAAAAACTCGATATTATGGAACTTGTTCGAATGTTTTTTTCGGAAACGAAGCCCGATCACATATCTCCTCCTTTTTCCTTAATCGCACACAAAAAAATACTACGTTTGTTTAGGCTACTAACGTCATTGTGTACGTCTTTATTTCCTGGCATTGCTCGAGGAAAATAACACTAAAAGTGCCTATCAAAAATCGCGATTAAACGGCTTTTCCTTTGTTATTTCTTTTTTATCCCGTCTTACTCCGAAGAAATTGTTTTACACGTGCAAAAGGTGTTAGCACCATTGATTTCGTATTTTATTTCCTGGCAACCCGCATGACAAAACCCTAGGTACGCAAAAACCTCGATTTGACGGAATTCGTTCGCTCATCTCATTTTTTCCTTAATTTTACACTAAAAAGACTCTATATACTTACCTTCCCCGGGAAGATAGATTTTTTGTATATGAATGATGCAGGCTGATTTCTTTCCCACTCAGGTTTCCATCGGGGATATGTGAACCTCCTGGCAATATTTCACAGGTATTTCAATTCCCGGTAAAGCAGCGGCCACTCAGCTTTTTTGTGCCTCTCCTGAGTAGTCCGGACGCTGTGTTCGGGTCCGAAGCGGTAGGAAAGAACGAGGATATATATGTTTACGAATACGCGGGAAGCATATTCCTTCATACACAAAGTATCCACGATGAGCCGTGGATTTATTTATCATCGGGCATACCTACTACCTCCCTCGTGGGTAGGTGCACCAGAGTTTTCCATTCCATTGTTTCAATTGGACCGAACCGCTCTCTTTTTCTTGATATTTCCTCCACAACTCATATTCGCTCCGAAAAACTAGATAAAGCGGCTTAATTTTTTGGGGCAGGGATCAGGGACTTAAGGGTCAAGGGTGTTTCTCTCTTCCCGGCGATTCTCGTGCCCTCCCTGTTTCTTCCAATGCTAACTCCCCGCTCTCTGAAAAACCGCACATTCAAACGTTATATACCACCACTCAAACTTTATCCCATCTCCACTCCGTCACGAACTCGCGGTGAGAATTATTTTACATCTTCGCTGGTAAGACGTCTTCCTTAGACGGCGATTAGGAAAGTTGAGCTGTCTACGTTCGATGGCGGCGTGAAAACTTCTTCTATTTATGGAATGCTATTAGTTCCAGACTGAGAGAATATTTTTTCTTTCTCATTTTAGCTTGACCTTCAGTCAAAGTTTCCGTATCTCCGTCACTTTAGCAGGATTCCCCTAAAGAGCTTATAATTAAATTTTAAAACGATTAAAAGCTGATGAAGAATACGGGACGTTATTCAAGGGATTTATCTATGCTTGGAAAGAAATGAATTCAACACAGCGAAGTATTCACGTTTGTGCTAATAGATTTATTTAATTGGTATGCCTGATGGGCAGCCATTGAATGAAGTTTCATCGCATTACGATGAATATATTTGATCCAATTCATTGACCTAATCATTGAATTTCCCGTAATAATTGTAGTGCAGTCACTTTAAGAGAAATGTCAGTAATTCAAGAGGGGAATGAAAAAAGGAATAGAAAATTACAGTGCAAAACATGGAAATCTTTGGGATCAAAAAACTCAACATAATAAGAAATTTCTTGAAGTCATGTGAGGGATGAAGTATCAAAATGTCAGATTTTGAGTTTTTGCTGTGGAGAGGATGAAAGCGAGTATAAATTGTAATTGTCTAAAAATGAAATGCCCGGAAATTTCGAAGGAATGAGTGTCAAATTATTGGAGTGGAATGAATACATTTATTCTGATGGTGCTTTACGTAATTACTGTGTACATAATCTTTATCCCCAGCCGCACACCACTAAGATGAATTACAGGACAAGCGGTAGATGGTGATGAGACATCTTCAAACTAAAGAAGAATTCGGAAAATATGAGTGTTATTGTTATCGATCTCACTTACATAGAAACATATTCGTATTTTACTCTGCTCTGCATCTCTATATCCCTATCAGTCTTGGCTCCTGGCAATTGTACCAAATTCATTAAGCACTTTAAACAGCTTAAAGGATTTAATTTTTCTAAAATAGAAGAAACCGTATTTTTTAACACCCGTGAACGCAAATCCTCAACGGCCAACTTTACGACCGACATTTTTCATGGGAACATTTTTTAGATTCACTCACACTCTCCCGGATATGATTCCTTAACATTCGATCCCCCCCCCCTCCCCCCCGCTTTTTACACATACTATAACTCCACCTGGGAGGCGATCTCCGCCATCACAAGTGACATCGAGGACCCTGCCAATACACCACACGAGTCGTAAACACATCCAAAACGGAAGAAGGAGCGTTATGCGTCAACCTCCCGTCCCCCACCCCCACATCATTTACGACCCGCCAAACATGACATAACTCTCGCATTACGACCGAGGTAGATTTTTCCCCTCACGACCAAAACCGCCCATTATCACAAGTCCATCGTCTTGGGTACTTTATTGAACGCTTTTTAAAGGGTCCAAATGATCAAACAAACCCACGAGATGAGAACGCGGCCACCTCCGAAGCCCCTTAAAACCCTCCCTTCCCTACGCCCCCCACGCCAGGGCTTCCCCCCGTCCAACCTCCATCCCGGTTACCTCACCTCATCCGGGCGGTGAAAGACGAATCTCTCCAGCTTCCCTCACATAACCCCTAGGGGCTACCTTTAGTCGCCCCCAGGGAGGGGGTAGCGATGGGATAAGCGTGAGTAGGGAGACGGCCGAGGGGGTGGGGGGATTGGTGAGGGGGAGGGGCTGGGCGGGGACTGGGTGGTATGGTTTTATACCGGAAGGAGGTGTGAGGGCGTTGGAGAGAGGTTGGCTGAGGTGGTTTCAGCCTGGTTTGGGATTACGGCCGCTTGAATAGATATCGGCCGATACCGATATCTTGGAGAGTTCATAGCATCACCCGAGTTGATATTTTCATCAACATCTTTGCAAGATATCCTAAGTTCACGGCAGTAATGAAGAGGAAGCAAGAGCATGGAAATAAATACGACAAGGATGCGCTTTGTCACCCTTCATCTCCATTAGTTATGCACGATGTAAAATTAATAAATTAAAAATTAAAACAGAACCATAAGTACATGTAGAAACAATATCGGCCGATACCGATACTTCCGAGAGTTTATAAGATCACCCAATTTGATATTTTCACCTACATCTGCGCGAGTTCTCCTAGGTCTACGGTAATGATGCAGAGGAATCTGGAGCAAGAAAAGGAGTACGGCAGGGATGCGCTTTATCACACATGAATTTCAATAATTATGTGCATTAAAATAGAAATAAATGAAATGGGAATACAAGTAGGTATATGAAAAAAATCAGCGTACTACAGATTGCTAATGACACAGCCAATTTGGCAGAGAAGACAGAATATCTGACAAGAATGTGAAAGTGATTGAAGAAAACTGTGAGAATACGCAGCTTGAAGATCAAAGTAAAGACAGCGACAAAATGTTAGTGGAAGTAAGATCGGAGATAAATTCATCATTCATAAAACATACTAAATCTACGCATCACCCAACGAGTCGCCGGAAGGGCGTGTGAGACGAAGTGTTCGGACATTAGTCACAAAAATGGGGGAATAGGAAATAGGAAATGGAAGTGGGAAAGGCATTGGACGAAGGAGGACGAAGAGTAGGATTTGTGATTCAGTTTTTGTTGAAGTCGATACACGGTATTTGGGAATATGGAATAATTTATGTACATTCTACAGCATATCCCAATTTCGTTTCTTATAGCAGTTCTAGAGGTGTAGTTCGTGGTAAAAACAATGCCCTCGGAGTCTCTCTGAAATTTCCTTGTTCTTTCTTTCGCGTTTTTCAAGACATCTCAGTCTTGCGTGTAATCTAAGAGCCTCTAGTGACTGCAAGCCTACTTCTTCAATCATTGTGTTACAATCTCCATTCACCCAAAGTTTAAAAAATATCGATTGAATTTTTAAGAAAAAGAAATAATGATGCTCATTTTGAGTCGATGGACAGGGCATCAACCACTCCTTATTCTTAAGTCAATTGTTTTTACGGATTTACAGGATGCCTTATGACATCAGAGTTAATCAAGGTTGGAACTCTTTTAAGACTCTTTAACTCATTCTCCTACTTGGGTATCAACCAATCTTCTAATAGCAGGTCCATGGCAGAGGTGTGCATCGGGCGTAGTAAGTCGGAATTTTTACATTTGTTAACGAATACTGCCAGATGGGCAGGCTAGCAAAGCATTAGTCACACGGCTGCACTTTGCGTCCTACGATACCGTGGAGGGATCGGCCTACGCGAATTGGAAGTAATTGAGTAGGTCCGCGCATATCGGAGTCATAGAGGTAATATATTATCTACCTTTGGAGAAAAGCGGGCTTACTGGCAGCGCAGACCCAATTGGGGAGTACGAGTCCTCATAAGCCCAGGTATCCGGGTCGTGTTTAAGTGGGCGGGCTCGGGCGTACTCCAAGCGGAGATACGGGACGAGACTCGGGCTTAAGCTCGGTAGACCAGTCTTGTTGAGTACTCCAGTTGCAGATATCCGGTCCATGGACTGTCCTGCTTAAAATGACTCCAACTGCGTCGATTTTTATCCTTTATTTTCTAATATTAATTCCCTTTTTTACTCTTCTTATCTTCTGTCTCCCATCACACTTCCGTATATTCCTATTCTCTTGCTTCTCACGCACTTGCCCAATATTCTATCCTCTGTTAACCACTTCAGCACATCGGGACCTTTGGTAAATAATCGTTCTTAGTATTTTGGATACATTTATTAGAAGCTGTTATAAGCTCAAGTGTCTGCAAAAGTATAATTTCACAGTACGTCAGATGATTTATTTCCGCCAAACCATAATTGTATTGTATCACATAGGTGGAGTAAAACGTTTTCTTATCCCTACTTTTTTCTACCAAATCTTACTCCTCATTAGCATTGTTAATGTGTACATAATGTTGTATAGCATACGCATAAACGGCATCTTTTTGATACCACATTATTCATATGCCAGAGGAGAAAATATGAAAATATTTCTGATTGGTCATTGGCGATTAAATCTGAATATGAAAGTATTTTTCATTAGCCATTGAGGTTCAAATCTCGTGTTTTTGGATCATGAGTCTCCGATGGGTAGCGTTGGAACACATGCGAGTAAAACATCGGTATCGGTTGGCAACGAAGAAACTGGCACATCGGACCAGCCCTAGTTGGGATGGCATCGGTGTGGGGGGAGAGGATAGTGAAGCTTGAGGAGAGGGAAAGAGCAGGGTGAAGGAGCGGAGAGGTTGGCCGAAGCACGAAGGGCCATTGTGGGTTAAGAGATTGCGGTTTTCGGAGAGATGGCTGGAGGGTTTGAGGGCACGAACCAAGGGTGGGGGTAGGAGAGGGGAGGAAGATGGCTGTAGTAAGGCGGGAAGTAGTGAGGTGGATGGGGCGAATAGGGTGAGAGAGAGAGAGAGGAAATGCAGAGGATATATATATATTGAGTGTACGAAGATTGGGACGGGCTGGAGAGTGAGAGAGAGATAAGGGAGACGTAGGAAATTAAGAAACTGTGATCGAGGAAACGAGCACAGAATGGAAAGAGGAAGTTGCCGCTGGCAGGGACGCGAAGAAGATTATAGAAGAAAAGAAATGAGAAGCTTGACGCAAATTTGAGGTGACAACCAACTTCGAAAGATTTTACAGGAAAAATAGTTTTTTGCTCGCGAATATAGAATAAAATTGTAGCTTGCATTTATCTACACTTTCTTTTCTACTGACTCAGTTTTTGACGGTAAACATTTTCTTTTTTTTTCCTTATAAAAAATGAAAAATTTTCAAAAAATTATGCTTGAGACAATTTTATTCGTGAAATTAGTTTTATGCAGTAAAGGGATTTCACCGTGACTTTACGAGCCTAAACAAACACTTCACTTGAATTATTAAAAAAATGTTTCCCACAGTGAATTAAATTATTAACTATACGAAAGCGAAAGTAATATACAAAATATGCGAATTATTTGACGAAATTTCAGAGCCATTTCCATGAAACTGAAGTGCTTTCAGTTTTACCTATAATTATTTGATGACTACTCGAAAGCTAATATGGAATGTTATCGTCCTTTTATCACCATTGAATACCCTTGTATAACGTCGTTCTACAAAATAGTTTTTGTGAAAATATCATGTATACTAGATGGAAAAATATTATTTATCCTCATGTTTCACCCATTCTTGCGTTTAACACCGTGTATGTCAAGATCAATTCGCGAGATAAGAGCGTGGAAAGATAGGATGTTGTTCAATATATCATACAGAAAACCCGTTTAAGTGGTCAGAATATGAATAAAATAACTTTTGATATATTTTACTGTGAAACCACACTAAAATTGTGGGGAGTAAAAGAAGGTCTCGGGTGTGTCACTATGCTGTTTTTTGAGAGCATTTACGAAGGTTGAGGAAGAAAAGATCTTTAATTACAACCACACAAAGCAGAAGGGACGAACGTATTCAACATATTCTGAAACGGATAATAGTTAATTAATATAACTAATATAGTTAATTAGATTGAATGGTTTGAGACGTAACTTTGTGAAATTGCTTCATATCGGAATGAAAAAAACTTTGTAAATTTCACATGAGTAAGTTTAATACGACCAGTTTCATCGCTTGAGCGACATCTTCAGGTACAAATACAAGGAAATCACAACTTTAAATACACTAGGAACAATTGGGGGCGGAAGGCTGGACAAGGGGATGAGTGAGGTATCCAGTTGTCTCCTAGTGCCAGACGATATTTTCTGCATTTGGTCTGGCACTAGGAGACAACTGGATACCTCACTCATCCCCTTGTCCTTCCGCCTTCCGCCCCCAATTGTTCCTAGTGTATTTAAAGTTGTGATTTCCTTGTATTTGTACCTGAAGATGTCGCTCAAGCGATGAAACTGGTCGTATTAAACTTACTCATGTGAAATTTACAAAGTTTTTTTCATTCCGATAGTTAATTAGAACTCACATGTTCTTCATTAAAGCACTCAATGGGTTTCGTTGCGTCGCGTCGCAATATCATCAGTGAACGATGCAACGGCACTGGGGTCATAACTTAAGAAAAATCTGTGGAAAAATGAAGTGAGTTTATTTCATAATGATTATGAATCTATTCCATAAATCCACGCCAGAAGTAATAGAACAAAACTAGTGCATCTGCTACTAACCTGAAGATAAATATGTTGGCACATGTACGATTTCTAAATAATTATTTTATTCGACATAATTTTAATGGCACTAATGATATTTTTGGCATGATGACTACGTCTCAGCCTTATACGAACAATAGAGTATCCTCATAAGTTTACAATAAACGTTCTTCAAATGCGAGTGAAAGAGTTGTGAAGCAATTTACGGAAACAAAAACAAAATATGTGAACGTGAAGGAATCTTGGCTCTATTCTATGGCTTTGAAAGGTTTTCTTGGTCTTCATTCTTGGTTCCTGATTCTGCACAGATTTACGCTACCATTATTTCATTCCGCGTTTTCAAAGACTTGTAAGCAACCTTTCCAAGAACAGTAGAGCGATAAAATGACGTGAATGGGAAAAGGAAAAAAAATAAATCAAGATTGTAAGAGAATGTGAGGATCAAGTCATGAAATAGGACTGAGGATGAAAAATGGAAAGAACGAGAAAGAGATGGAAGGCAGCGATGACCAAACAACCACTAACCTCAAGAGAATCTCTCTGACTGTCTCGTCAGATAGCACATCTGGCACGAATATCCAAGCCAGTACGAACAAGGGAGAAGAGGAGGCGAGGGAGACGAATGGCGTGAGTATATGCTTTGGAGGAATATTTCATGCCAGACGTTTTTATTAAGGCTTTCTATTTTTACTGGTTCCCGGCGGGGACTTGTTTTCCGCGAATATATTTTTCAACTCATCAAAACGATTGACTTAGAGACTCGGAGGCTACACGCCAGGCTTGGATTACTTGAAAATTTCAAATCAAGTGAGTTTCAGTATGACAAGGAGGTTATTATTTTGACCCCTAAACTACACGAACTACATGTTTAGCATAGATAGAGGAGAAAACATAACTGATATACACTGCCGAACTGATAGGTACAAGAATTCCTTCTAACCACGCACTATTAGTGGTTATACCTAAATTAACGTGATACTAACATAAGAAATATCCTTGGCATACAATTCACCTCCATTCACTTCCCGATTCCTTTCTCATACATGGCTGGTTTCTTAATGCCCCCTGATACACGCGTATGCGGCGGCTCGCAGGGTAGTACGTAGATGTAGACATGAATATAAAAATTGCAACATCTTGCCAATTATACTTTCTCTCACATTCTCTTCCCTAATGATGCAAGCTTATGGCTTCTTATGGCCGTTTTACACGAGGCACTTAATTGCGCAATTTGATGCACATAAATTGCGAGAACGCGGGCACGGAATTAAAACAGGGGCTATTTTCCCATTTGTATTTTTCCCATTTCCAAATTGCTAGAATGTATGCATTTGCTCATACATTCTAGCAATTGCCCGCTTTACACGACACAATTTTCAATGCTCACCCAAACATAGGTAGGTACATCAAATTATTTAATAAAATACCTCGTGAAAAACGGCCTTTAAACTTTAAAAGTTATGATTTCTTTATCCATGAGCGTCATTCAATGTGTTACTTCCCGTTGGATCGTATTTCATATTCAATATATTATTAAGGAATTCAACGCAATAAGCGCTAACAAAATTAATAATATTCACAAAATCATGAAAACCGTAAGTACTTGATACTCTGAAAATGAAAAGGGTGCATACTGTCTTGATATACTTATGATATCAAATGGGATGGGATGGGACTTATGATCACATGCCTATATATGGTAATATGGTTTGGACAGAGTACTCAGTATACTACTAGACAGTATTTAGCCGCAGCAATTGCAATTAGAAGCCCCAGTTTTGCTTGCAGCAATAGAAGGTTGATAGCAGAGAATTTCTGGGGATTCAGAGGATTTGCCACTTTCTACATTCCGAAAATTATGAAACACAGCAAGAAAATATTTCAACAAAGAGTTGACAGCAAAAAATTGGTTATCATTGCTAAAATAAATAAATGAAGCCTTACACTGTGATTAACAACGATAAACAGCTAGTGAACCATGCATGGTATGTCACAATCAACGTACTTGGAATGCAGAAACCATGATTTGGTAAAATATTAACCTTTATAGGCAAAATGACAAGATGGTAAACACCTCAGTAGTGATGCCAAAAGGGATGCTAATATGAAGTAAATGGTTTTAATAGGGAAGATTTGTTGGAGTAAGGATGACAATAAAATGTGATAAATTAAGGAAGAAAGGAAATTGGGTACATAAAACGTACGCGACGAGTCAGAAGTGAAGATGATGAAGAGAAAACGAGATGGAATAAGAAATAAGGCCAGAGGAGATAAGAAATAGAAGCGAGGACTCGAGGGAAGGCTTCGGAGATGGAAAAGAAAGATGAAGACGAAAAGGGCAGGACAGGAGGGTGTTGCTGGCAAAGAAAAGGAAGGAATAGGCGGAGAAGAACAAGGGGATATGATAAAATTTTTCTCCGCACGATTCGGCGCCTTAGACCAGGAAGAAAGACAATAGGATACAGGATACGAGGGGAAGATTGGGTGGATAGAGGAGAGGAGCCTGCAGACGGCACTGGCCTACTCTTAATGAAAGATGACAAGTGGGCCTAGCTTCAATGTCCCATCTGATGGACGGAGTATTTTGCAGGAGGTTCTCTCCTCATAGCACCCAAATAGGATACGGGTTGCCTATGAATACATAATTTCCCCTATTACTCCA
This sequence comes from Pyrrhosoma nymphula, assembly GCA_963573305.1. Classification (NCBI taxonomy): domain Eukaryota; kingdom Metazoa; phylum Arthropoda; class Insecta; order Odonata; family Coenagrionidae; genus Pyrrhosoma; species Pyrrhosoma nymphula. Next base: position 62,014,227 of record OY754330.1, on the reverse strand, counting down.
ACCTACAAGACAATCCGACCATGTAAAAAGCATTACTATGCTTTTACTGTGTTCACAATCATGATTAAACCTCCCGTAGGGAATGTTTTCGTTCCCTGTTTAATGAAACGTAACAGATTCTGCATTCGTAAAACACTATTTCAAAACGAACAGCGCCAGACGTATTATGGAATTATGTCATCTCACGGTGGATACAATATTCAGCTAAAAAGTTTACAAATGTGGCGGAAATAAGACAACACTTTCGCTGTTTCCGAAATGGTTTTTGAACTTTGGAGGTGGCATGTATTATTGCCTATGGATGGTATCCATAGTTATAGATAAGTAAAAGAATAGATCCGTGTCATTTACTTTTGTGATAAATATCAGAATCGATTCAATAAGTCTCCAATAGTGGAAGAAAAGGGGCAGTCAGTTTGTTATTTGGATAATGCGACCGACGCCAGACAATGTCTAATAGACACCAGACAATGTCTAATTGCAATACAGTGTAATAAATAAATAAGTTGTCGAAACCTCGGTCGGTTCAATTAAAATTGTGTGGAATTGACAAATTATAATTTTATAGAAAACTATGAATATTGAAATGAGTGATGGCGGAATATCTTATCTTAGTAACTTAGTAAGTCGTTCTGCTTTTGCTGTTGTCACTAACGGTGGGTGGGGAGAGGAATTATATCTACTTATCACCTAGGCAGTGTAGTAAAATCCCTTATTTGCCGATTCAATCTGTTATAGATACATACTAGTGCACGGTTACACTTCCTTTGAGTCACTCTGAAACGTGGGTGACATGGATTTTTCTAGCAACTTTAGCTACCCTGTGGCCTTCGAGAGTAAGGGTGAAAAGAGGTAAGAAGGGGTATGGCTGATTCGGGGCTGGTGTAAATGGGAGATGAGGGGGGTTAAGGGGTGAATCGGGAGGGAAGTGTGAGCCACTGAGAATAGAAGAGTGGGGACGGGTTTGGTGAATAAGATAAGAGTCCCAGAAGTGGAAGACTAAAAAGGCTTTTAAAGACAGAGACGAAGTGGGAGAATGTGAAAGCAGCTGCAGAGGATTTTACGGGTGGTGATCCAAACCAATTGGTGACAAAGAGGGTCGTGGGAAGATCGTATATTTTGGATGACGGGCGGAAAAAGAGGGCATTCCAAATTAGGTGAAGGGAAGAGAGCTATCGGGATTCTCTCTCGCAAATTGGGTCACGCGATGAGTTCATGTAAAACGACGATATAAGTAAGAAATGAGTTCAAATAAAAATCTGTGCCATATGCCATCATAATATAATTTGCTTGTGTGAAAGGTATTGCATTTTATCCATAAGGGAGACACAGCAGCCTCCTGCAAACAATATTCGAAGGAGAAACTAAAGAGAAATGTTACCGAGAAAGACTAGGAATTGAGTAAATCAAGAAAATCATGAGAAAAGTCATTAAAGACTTGCTTTTTGTGTGCAGGAAAGATATTAAAGCCCATGAAAAAATAATAGAATTAATGAATGGGAAAAACTATCTATTAGAATGAATACTTGACTGATATTGTAATTGGGTGGTGTAGTTGCAGTGTGGTCAAAGTTGTATCGTATGCTTTTATAGAAAAAATCCCCCGAGTGGGTTGGTGATGCGAGGGGGGTGTACCTGTAGTGTGGTGCAAGTTGTAGCGTATTTTTTTAAAGAAAAAATCTCTCGAGTGGTTTGGTGATTGAAGGGGAATGTAGTTGTAGTGTTGTCAATGTTGTAGCGATTTTTTAAAGAAAAAAATCCCCAGAGTGGGAATCGAGGGGGGTGCGGTTGTAGTATGGTCAATGTTGTACATTAAATGGTAGGGGAAGAGGTTGTGTAAAACGTGTCGTAAAGCGGGGGTGTTGCTTAAGTTGAAGGCGTGGAAAGTCAAGGGTGAGGCTGAGGTGTTTCAAGCGAAGAGGATTAACTGCTCGACCGATGCGCCATCTCGGGGAAATAGGAGTAAAAGGTCAGATTTTTGTACATGACGTCAAGAAAGATATGCACTTCACAGACAGGTTTAAGTGAATGGTATTGGAAAGGAAAAGAGTTAATGAAGAAAACGAAATGTTAGTATAAATGCGCATATATAGCATAACAAAATATGTGAATAAGGTGGTTGAAGGTGAGCGGTAAGTGTGTGAATTGAGGAATTCGCAGACTGGACGCTTCGATACAAATACCCCTCTCCATATCATAAAATTACACTTTGTAATGTTCAATTAAATTGATTTATTTCTAACAACCCGGGTTTCATAACTTAGTGACATCTTCAGGTACGTTCATCATTTTTACATCCGTGGAAGCGAAGGGGATACTTTATTATGAACTAATTACCCTACAGTAACTATACGGATTATAATATTAGTTTTAATTTTACAGTAAAATAAATGTCATATTTTACCTAAAGCGTCATGAAATGACCGAATTTAAAGAGTAGACGTCATGAAACAGGAAAATAAAATTCATGAAAGTCATAAAATAAAGGTCATGAAATGGAAAAATAAAAGCCAAAAACGTCTCTGGTGATGACTATAGTGGGTACGTAACACTTTTTTTATCATAACCTGTGAAAGGCTGCATAAATGATGTTTGCAGTGATAATTTCAATGAAACACTATCTCTACGTAACATATGTCTACCACAAAAATCTCCAAAAAACATTTCAACTTTGGAAATCATGTATATCCGGGACGAGATACATAATCGTATACATTGGTGATTTTTTAGACTCTTACTATTGAGTGTGGCGTAAATTATACCGTTAAGGGATTCAGCTGGAATCCCCTATTACTAATTATTAAAAGCAACATATGAGTACTCCAATGTCATGTTTTCACGCCAGTTTTTATTAATCGACACTTAGTCGCACTCTTCATGCAAAACAAAATTTTATTGCAAGATTCAATTACCGAAAGGGGACATCTTATGATCTATTGAGGATTTAATCATCACTACAGCGGTAATAAAATACCTCACGATGAAGTCTATACTTTCCCCCGCTGGATTACATATTTTTGATCCCCACTTGGTTAACTAATTAATTTATAAAGGCTATCATAGCATCAAAAAATAGTAATTCTCTCAAAAAAGCTTTTAGATTTACATTCCTGTTTTGAAAGCTCCACATAACTTATCGTTGGAATGACAGCAAGCAACAGCATAATACTGTACAGTATATACAAACGTGATACAACACTATCTCATCAAAAAGGAAGCCGATCAATTAAATGCCTCAAGTTATTTATACTTTGGTTTAATTACAAAGTGGGATTTGCCGCACGTTTAATGCCACCTCGAATATTATGCGGAATATAAGAAAATATGCAATATACAATAGTCAGCATGTTCGGAAAAATTTCAATTCAAAGCCAGGGAAAAGATCATACTGCTGCACTTTTTAAGGAATGTATTGATTGATCTCATTACTGCATCCTTAAAGGAAGAATTAAGATGAATAGATGAGTTTCTGCCATGCCACTTAGACAAATAGATGCCATCACTTCACCATTGAAAACTTATTGAAATATCCGTAAGAGATATATTCCGAAAGAAGATGAAAAACCAAATATTATAGTTAGTAACAAAAATGAATGAAATGATAATGAGTAGAAACAACGTGACAATCATACGTTATTACAAACAGCTCAGTTAATTAGGTAAAGCGTGAACGCTGCCAAAAGTGACTAATAGATAACCAAAGAATGAAGTGGTCGGTAGCGGTAAAAGCTGTTGCCTACTAAAAGAGGCCGTTCATACTCAGCTGCTCTACTCAATACCAAAATCAATCTTAGATGAGGAAGGTTAAGCACCAATCAACCACTTCCTTCCACAGGTTGATAGCTCTGAAAGGGGATGGCCAACTTCTTCATCCTTAGAGTATGAGAGCGGACTATATCCCATCATGCTGCTATCTCATGGACCCTAAAATATTCATGCGAGGCCGAGCGGATCCGTTGGCTTACTGATGTTTCACGCTAAAATTCAAAGCCCAATTCCCGGAAGTGCGTTTTTTTTAAGGATGAGAAGTGAGCTACAAATTATGATATCACACTCAGAAATACATTTGATTTTATAGGATCTCTTAACTTGTTTCTTTTTGCAACATTGACAATTAAAAAAACGCACGATATTTGTTTTCTAGGAAAGTCTAATACGCCAATATTCTGATGGAAAGCAACTAATTATATACTACTCAGAGTTTGTTAATAGCTTATCACCCAACATTGGCATCAAGTTCCCGAATATATAAATCCATTCCGAAGTTTAAAACAGGAACATTTTTCACCAAACCAAAAGAATTGCTCAGTTGACCTCATACTCTAAAAGAATCGGTTTGTATATAAGGTGATGCAAAACTAATGTAGGTCCACTTGATCAGATGATAAATTTGCTTGGCTGCAGAGATCCATAAATTTAGTGGTTGTAAAACCAGTCAAAATTACCAAATCTACAGGCTAATGAAAGAATTTTTCTTTTCTTTTGACACTTCCGGTGTATTCAGACATTGAGCACGCCAGTGAGAGGCTACAAATACTCGTATGATTCAATTATTCTCACCGGTCATGAATAATTGGTGAAAAATCCATAGTGGAAAGGGCTACGAGCGACACAGCACTCATGAATTCATTTCATACCAATTCAAATTCCCACGCTAATGATGTATGTCCCTATAAATGTTTCGTGCTACGTTTTTCTCTGAATTCCACGATTGACGGTAAGGTATATGGTTCTTACGTTAAGTATACGATCTACGATCTCATGGACAGAATATATTGCTCCATAAAAATAATTAAGATGTCATGGGAAATAAATATGGGCCCGCAAGTTACGTTAACAGTGCAGTGGAGGTAATTCAAAAATAACTCAATCTCAAGAGACAACATGGAAATAAAATCAAGTACGTCTTTATTTGATGTAGTATCACTGAAATGATAATTAAAGTGAAGGGATGATGATCTTTATAACTATTCCACATAGCCTGTAGCGCCAAGTTCAATTAGCAATTGGAATTAGTATAAAAACCTTGCTGAAAGAGATTTATTACGCTAATATTAGTGACAATGTTTATGAGAGAGATTATGGAAAGTTCATTGGTTGTATACGGATACTATAGTTTGTGCACTTACTTCGTGTAATATATTTTTCTAATAGTGAGGACAACATATACGCTAAACAACACACACTGAATTTTAGCATCGGTAAATAGGAAAAAAATAAGTAGTAAATTTACAAAATATTTGTCATGATTCCTCTTTAGAGCCTAAAAAATCGACAATGACGCGTTTTAGGAAATAGTTAGTTAAACACATCAAAACCACATGGTTTAATGAAATCATATATTAATAACGTTCAAAGTTTGCGCTTTGTCTATGAGAAGCCGTCAGTTACCCATGAAAAAAAAACTGATATTATCAAGCGGATGGTGATTTTCATATAACTGTAGAAACCTTAAAGTAAAGTTATTATGGTAAATAAAAAAATAGTACTTAATTACACACACTAATAATGTGTCAAGAAAGAATTTTAGAAGAAGAAACGTAATCAAACTTTAAATTTATTATAAGTGCATTAATGGTATCGGCAATGAATTCACCTTTGTAGGTTATTGCAATGGGAATCACATAATCAACATTTCAACTATTTTGAGTTTAACATCGCTTTGCGGCAGAAAAGGCAACTCAAATAGTAATGGTATTTATGAATAACGACACAAAATATATGGAAATTGAGACATGGACGCGCAGAATATAATTACATGCACCAACCCTGAGAGTTTTCATTAAATTATAAAAAGTGTTCCGATGCTTCAGGTAATTACAGAAATTAGCCTATACATTTTTAACATAATCCATTAGCTTGCATTACAATTAGTAATGAACTACACATTTTTATTGAGCTAACTAAACGCATGGTATACCATTTTGTGTTACTCAAAGAGATAGAACGGTGGGATTTGTGACTTTTGCGGTCAACATTCGTGGCGTAGGTGGGTAACAGAAAAGGTCATGGTGACCTTTCGGCATCAAAAGCATGAAGTTGGAGAGGGAAGTATGCACACAGCATTTAATTACTCTCCGATTTTTCAATTGATCCGAGCACTGGCAAACTTACTTAAACACAAAGCTAGGTAAGATGAGTCACTCTGCGACCTCTTCTTTAAATGTTCATAAATCAATGAAATATGCGACATTGTTTACAGTCGTTGCGATCGTTGATCGCAACTCTCCCTCCATGCTTCTCTGCTCTGTCATTACTCTTTAACCAAATCGCAAGCCCTTCTCTTTCCTCGTTTTTTCTGATACTCAATTGATTCACACTTTTGGAAGTCTGTATTCATCATATGTCCATGCCATAAAAACTGTTTTAGTTCTATGTTGTCAGTCAGTTCCGCATGCTCATTCCTTTCCTCTGCTCAATCTGAGCAACGTGATCCATAAACGTTTACTACACATCATCTCCTCCAAAATCCAGTTTCCACTGCGTTCAGCCTTCTATTCATATATTTCGCAATCGTTCACACATCCGAACCACAGGTGACACAATTTTCCACCAATGATGAGAAAATTCTCATTTTGGATTTATCTGATACATGTTTGCTCCAGATCGCTTAATCGGAGATTAGACAATTTCATATATCATGGAAATTTATTAAAACATTGCAAACTGAAAGTATTCACGACGACAGTGCTGATCCCTAATGCTAAGTTTTTCGTTTATGTCTATTGCATAATGGAACAGAGGAAATAAGTAGTGTACGTTCGTATTATTTCGTTAAACTAATCCACCTATTAAATGTAGGTTTCATAGAAAGTCAGAGAAAACACCCCAAATTCTTACACGTGTAGGGCCTTATCTACCTCCAGTATTTCTTTCTTCAACGCACGTCCTACCCTTCTTCATCCAGAATACAAAATCTATTCTCTCTTTTCCCCTTCCCTACATTCCCAACATCCTTCACTCACAGCCCTCAGCAAACCATCGCTCCTCATTACCTATTTTGACCACCTACTCTGCCTCCCTCTAATCCCAAAATTTCCTTTCCTCACCCAACATATCAAGCACTTTCTATTTTGTATTCCTTTCCGTCTACCAAATTCAAAACGTTTAGCTGGAGGCTATTCAGCATGCAACTTTTCAAAACGTTTAACCTTTAAAACTACCTATGATTGAACTGGAATTATGTCATATTTTGGCTACGCTCAACAGTCCCTATTTTTCTTTCCGGACAGAATTGTTTATTTGCAATCAATTATTCTCCATCCATTCACTTTCATCGTCTTCTTCTAGACACCCGCTTATAAGTTCCACGATCGATGAGCGATAAATGACAGCGTAAGACCAAAAATAAATTGCCTGTCACACCTGCATCACCTCTCTCGAGAATTGGATTTCGGGAAGCGAGAGCTCAATGGTCTTGAAGGAAAAACCTTTTACCCCCTCTAAATCCACCCCACCAACAAAAACGTATTACTAATCCCCATTCTCGCGGTATTTAATCGCGCGAGACATTACGAGTGAGCGACCTCAAGTCTACCACCCGAATTGAAGGAGAGGGGGAGGTCGGGGACCCGAGGCGCAGGGGCGGAGATGAGGTCAATAGCCCTGAGGTTCCGCAACCGTCAGCCGTCAGAGGGTGGAGAGAGAGGGATGGGTTTGGAAATAATAACGGGCTGGCGAAGGCTTTTCGAGGAGAGGAGCTGAGGGTATGAGGTGGCGGTGGCGGATGAGGAGAGATGGCCTACCTTCGCGGCACGGAGTTGGGATACAGCGGGGGTAGGGGGAGCTTATGGAAGGGTTAGAGGTTCTATAAGGAGGAAGAGAAAGTGGATGAAGAGAGGATTTTGAGAAAGAGGATTAGGCGGTGAACATCTATCGAGGAGAAGGAAAAAAGGGTACATGGAGTGAAACAAGGAAGAGTTAGCGAGGTAAAACAAAAATCAGGGAAAGAAGTGACGTTTTGTAAAATGATTGTTTAATTAAATCGATCGATTTAAAATATTAAGAATCTTGCCTACTGACAAATTATAACTATAAACCTATGTTTTTATCATAAGAAATTACTTCAATAATCAGCATAAATAAATAGATAATACTAAGAGGTAATTTACAGTATCACAGGTAAGGATATTTACCATACAAAGTAAAAGAAATTTGGATATTATTTTGCCTCAAAAGTTTACAAATTTGCAGTGAACTCAAACATTGAATTCAATTGCAGAAGTTGAAATGAATATTAGATCACGGTTAAAGTAGTAATGTTATGCTCTATACGGTACGGTATACTCTATAAACATACGGTTATGGTGAAATGTACCTAGTAGTAGTTGAATGCATATGATCATAGTTTCGGAGCACGCTGCAGGCAGGATACACCGACTTTTATTTTATATTATGCCTGGCAAGAATATGGATATTGGAAAACATCTATATCAAAATAGATGTGTTACACCATGTTTGTGGCATATTTTAGTTACTTTAATTTGTACATTCTTCGTTAGAAAATTAAAACATTTATTTTTATATTCTCTCACCCGTATAAATATTATATAACATGATATGAATAATTATAGTGATTATAATGCACATGACCTATGAAATTATTCGGCAACACGTGAGAATATTGTAATAAAATGACCTCTACCCATAGATATAGTGCACATAAACTATGGCACTTACTTCAAGTTCAAGGAGTAATTCAAGTTGATTACTTGGTAGGACCTGAAAGTACGTACATACTTTAAAAAATTATCCTGTTATATGCTCTCTGCACCTACACACTATGTGTAGTTTTACAGTGAACTTTGCATATTTTTAAAAATAAAATCTCTAAACAAGTTATTGAAAATAAAATCGAATATGCAATATACTAATATGAATAAACCTATCGAATAAAATAACAAAAATGAAGTATGTTGTAACGTCTTTTGCCCGTGGTAACAATACTTTTAATCTCACAGAGAAAATTCTTTACAAAAACGGTTTAAATAATGGACTCATTTTTAAAAACTTTGCTCGACCACTTTTTTCTGAAACTCGAAACAAAGCATTAAAATTATTTTTTGAAAGTATCAATGCGATCGACAGGCAATACAGCTTTCAGGGTTTAATCACGCGTAAATGTGTTTTTGAGTTCAAATGCATGAAAGAGCCTAATGATGTAGCAATGTTTTGCAAAGAACTAATTATGAATAAACTGACGATAATTAAGGTCAAACATTTTACAAATTCCGCTAAAAATAATGGATAAAAGCTAAATATCAAGTTTCCCATGTACACATAAACTAGGCTTTAAATTCATCGAAGCGATTAAAATTTCCAAATGTAATTGCTTTCACATACAGCCATCAACGAAAAGAAGAGCAGGGAAAAACACATCTTCCAATTGGCGGTGATTTCAGCCGTAATTTCTGCTTGAACCGTGCATGAATTACTGCTAAAATTAATTATTTGGCTACAGTTAATTAATTATTTTTTATTTATTTTTTATTTAATGGTAGAATTAATAATTTTCTTCTAGCACAAATGCTAAAAATTACATTGCCTCACTCACAAACTCCATAACGAAAGCTGCGTTGTCATGTATTCCGTAACGAGAATATAATTTCCATGAGTCGTAAAATCCAGCAAGTTCACTACCTTCCGCAATTCGGAATTTAACGAGCACGTTGAGCTCAGCTAAGGTGATGTTACATGAAAATAACTCATCTTAAGGGGAAGCGGTGAAAATTCACTCATCCCCTTATTGAGCCTCCATTTACCTGAAATGGTGTGGCTCCGGTACCTATACACCAATCGTCTATTATCTCAAGAAAGGCTCAGGTAAGAGGAAATCAAACTTTATAATATAAATTTTCTTTTTACGAAGCACGAATGTATTCCTCAAGTTGGGTGGAGGTGCAACTCTTATAATTAACAAAGCTAAAGGATATTGATATCTCTATGGGCTGGCATTGACTCAAGCGTGGAGGTTATGTGGGTAAGATTAAATGATTTTATTTTCGAAGGAATGTTAAAATTCATCCCGCATAAGGTACAGAAAAATAATCCGGATCCTCTATGTTATAAAATGAGAATTAAAGTTCTAAGATAACTACATAGAAATAAAAACAGATCAAAATGCAACTATAATTTATACAAAAATTATCGTAATGAATTAGCAAAGGAAAAATGAATTTCAAACAGCAATTGTGTAAAAATACCCTGAAATCTGACGCAAATAAATTTTATAAGAATACTAGCAGACCTGCTGCCTGCTTTTCAGGCAGTCTCTGTCTGGTGTGCTCTTGAGGTGCCCCACTGGCAATTTTACTTCCCCAGAAAAGCAAGCACGGGAGCAATATTTGACATATATTAACAAAGACTGGTAATGAATTATCTCCGTGGTCAGTTTCTCGCACATTCATATAGCATTCGTAATGGTATAAGTAATACTTCTAAACTTTCGACGAGAAGTTTGTACCAATATTGAGAAAGCGGCACACGCTAATATATTGAAACTTTTACGACCTTTGTTATTTATTCAGACACTTTAATGCATGGAAAACTCTTGAGGTTCATTTCACTTACGCTAGCTAATCGTATATTCATTCATTCAAGTATTCTACCAGCTGATTGGTAGGTTCTTGGACAGTCCCCATTCTGTATCCCAACCTAATAGAAATTGTCTCGCTTTCCCTCCTAAGTTATTAGATCCCTCTTCAATTCTTCATATCTTCTACCTCCTCTTATTTCGTCCAGAATTCCTATCCTTTTCCTTCCTCTCCCACGCTTCCCCAGTGTTCTCCCCTCTATCACTCTCTTCAGCATGCCCTCTCCTCTCAAAACCTCCTCCATCCATCTCTTCTGCCTTCTCCGAACCTCTGCCACAAGCTTCCTCTCCTCTCCGACCATATCCAATACCTCCTCGTTCGTCTTTCTCGCCATCCAGCTAACCTTCTCCATCCTTCTCCAAACCCACATCTCAAACGCCTCAAGTCTACGCACATCCTCCCTTCGCAATGACCACGTTTCCGACCCATATAGCGCCACGCTCCATATTAAAGTTTTCACCAGCCTCTTCTTTACGTCTCTTCTCAGACCCCCCCTCATCAATTCCCTTCTCTTCGAAAATGCTTCTTTAGCGAGCGCAATTCTGCATCTGATGTCCTTACCACTAAACCCATTCGCCTCCAAAATACTACCCAGATACGTAAACTGCTCGACCTGCTCTATCTTCTGCCCTCCCACCCTTATATTCAGCCCCGCCTTCTTACTTCTACAAAATCTCATTACTTTCGTTTTCTTGTGATTGATCTTCATCCCATACTTTTCGCACTGCACCTCTAATGCATTCACCATTGACTGTAACCCCTTGGCCGACTGACTAACTAATGCTTGATCATCTGCAAATCTCACTGATTTTATCAGCTCCCCTCCTACCTTTATTCCTACCTCCTCCTCCCCCCATGCCTCCCTTACCATTTCCTCTGAATACACGTTAAAAAGCAACGGCGCTAGTGGGCACCCTTGCCGCACTCCCCGTCCTATCGTGGCCCATCCCGATTCTCCATTGGCTACCCTAACCTGCGCCGTCTGGTTCATATACAAATTCCGAATCAGACGCCTGTCCCTCCAATCGACTCCTAATTTCTTCAACACTCCCATTAATTTCGTCCATTCCGCCCGATCAAACGCCTTCTCGAAATCTACGAAGCATGCAAAAACATCCTGCCCATACTCTAGGTTTCTTTCTACTAGCGTCCTCATCACCGCTATAGCGTCTCGCGTTCCCGTCCCTCTCCTAAACCCGAACTGGTCGTCACCCTTGTATTCATTTGCCTTCTTCTCTAGCCTTCTGTTTAGAATCCTCAGAACTACTTTGGCCGCGTGGGATATTAAGCTTATTGTCCTATAGTCTTCGCAAGTTTTTGCCTTACTCTTTTTCGGTATAGGAATTAGTACAGTCTTCGCGAAGTCTTCCGGCCACACTCCGTCCTCATATCCTACGAATAAGCGCAAAAAGTTTTCCTCTTCCGTTCTTCCCCATGCTCTTTAAAAACTCTGCAGGTATGTCATCTATTCCTACCGCCTTATTCCTTTTCATGTCTCTTAGAGCTCTTTCGATTTCGCTATCTAGGATACTTGGTCCGATGCCATCGCTGTCGATGTCGTCTTCCCTTTCTATATCTAACCTATTGGGCCTTGTTTCTTTACTATAGAGCTCTTCAACATACTCCTTCCACCTCTCCTGGATCTCTCTCGGTTCTACGATCATCTTTCCCGTCTTGTCTGTTATCGTTGCAATTCCCCTTCCCTTGTTACCACCCGTCAGTTCCTTTACTTTCCGATATAATGCATCTGCTCTTCCCTCTTTTTGGTATTTCTCTAACGCGTCGATCTGGTCTCTCCACCACGCCTCTCTTGCTTTCTTTGTTTCTCTTCTAAGCCTGTTATTAAATTCTCGGTATTTTCTCTTACCTAGCTCTGAGTTTACGCTCTTCCATTTCCTTCTCTCCTCCATTTCCCTAAACATCTCCTTCGTGATCCACGGTTTTCTAATTTTAGTTGCACTCACTACGCCTACCGTTGCTTTCGCCGCTTCTATAATTCCGTTTCTCAAACTTCCCCATTCATCTTCGACTGATCTAACTCCATGGTCCTCACCCGTTCTCTCATCCACCTTCTCCCGATACTTCTTCTTCATTTCCCCAGTTAATGCCTCCGTATTCCACTTTCGTACCCTCCTTCCCATTCTTATCTTTTTCAGTTTTACCCGACATTTCATGACTAATAAGTTGTGGTCTGTGTCTGCATCAGCTCCTGGATAAGTATGCGAGTTTTTAACACTATTCCTGTATCTGTGACGTACCATTATATAATCTATCTGGGACCTATCTGTGTCTCCCGGCATCTTCCAAGTGTACCTACGTCGAGGATGATGTCTGAACCATGTATTCGTTATTACTAGGTTATTTCTGCGGCAAAACTCCACAGCTTTCTCGCCCAGGTCGTTTCTCCTTCCTAGCCCGTAATCGCCCACCTCCCGCCCATCTCTTTCTTCACCCACCACCGCGTTCCAATCCCCCATTACTACCAGGTGCTTACTTCCTGGTATCCTACCAATTATTTCCTCTAGCTGATCGTACACCCCATCTACCTCCTCCTCTTTATGATTAGAGGTAGGCATATAAACCTGGATTATAACTAAATTCGTTGGTTCTGCTTTTAGCTCCACGACTATTATCCTATCACTCACCTGTTCTGCATACACTACTTTTCTACCGAGTTTCCTATTCATTACGAATGCAACCCCGCGCTGACTTTCATTCCCTCCACTATAAATTACTCTATAGTCGCCACTCCAGTAATCCCCGTCATCCTTCCATCTTACTTCACCCAGACCCATGATGTCTACACCCACCCTCTCCATTTCTTGCTTTATATTCTCTAGCTTCCCCGCCCTCAGCGTAGTCCTAACATTCCACGTGCCTATTCTGATAGTTTCGTTCCTCTTCTTTATCTTCTTTTCCTCTGCTGCTGCTACGTCTGAGCAAGGATTTCGTGTGATGACGACCGCAGGGGCCTTGCTCCCACCGCTGCCGGGCACGACACCCGGCCCTCTGGGCCGAGTCCCGTAGTTGCCAGGATTCATTATCAATTGAGAACTGTCCATAATTTCAAGGCTTTTGTTTTAATTGAGATAGTCTTCCGTGGCCTTACTCAATAGTGTTTTTTACGTGACACCATCACTTCAGAGGCCGCCCCACTGGGGTCAGACGCCTTTTGCAGCCGCCTCACTGAGGTACAGACGCTGCGCGGACTACCATTCGTCTGTCTCCTAACCTTCGACCAATCTGGCATGGGTGACCCTACCAGGAGCAATGCTCCCGCCAGTGCAGCTCTAGGGGTCATCGGAGCACGCAAGCCCTTCAACCACGACAAGGTTGTAGTTCAAGAGAAGAGTAATCGTATATATTATGCAATAAAACCAAATCAAGATAACGGCAATACCAAAACACTTAATTAATTATATTAACGTTGAGTTTACAGAAATTTGACATGAACCTTATTGTTTTGGAGTGGCATGCATTTAAGCATTCACCCGGATGATTTCTAAATATCTTCACTAAATAATTCACGTAGAAGTAGCTATATATCAAGGGAAATAAAAGAAATGACAATCAAGTAATACGGATATCGTAGTGCAATCAACATTTACCTGAAAAAGATAAGTTACCAACGTTCATATGCCCATACGGTTTGTAACTGATTGTAATATACTGAGTACTGCTTGTTTACTTCGCCGTTGCTAACCTAAAAAAAATTCATCGTTGTTAAGCTGTTTTTACGGATTATGAGCTTAATAGCCACGGTTTTTGCATATTTCTTTGCACCACCAACTGCTAAAAATCCAAAACTACTACCAAATCATACAAACAGAGAATCCACATTTAATGCACCAAACCTCATTTCTCTAGCTCAAGAATTGGGAGAGAAATAAACAAAATGGATACAGAATGACTGACTGACTGACACGCTACAAAATTAATATATATAGACTAGGACCTGCCAGGACAGTCATAGTTGTACAAGGGAGGATAAGAAAAGAAACGGGGATATATTCAATGTTGAAGACGAAATAGAAAATGAATTTAAATGTTGATTCTCAAGCGTTCATCAGAAATAAACATGTATCCATGAGGTAGAGAACGAAAAAGACTTTCCAATCAATTCAGTAGACTATACAAATAACACAAATGAAAAATTGTTTACTGTCCATGACAGAAACATTGTAAAAAAAAACTTGAGCAACTTGGTATTTGTAAATCATAAGGACCTGATAACATCGCAGGTGAGTTACTAAAACTGTTCTCATTGTCAGATGGAGTAGTGCCCTACCTTAGAGTTATTTTCAATGAATCATTAACCAATGAATGCTTAGGTAATGGCTGGAAAAGGGCGATTATAGTTCCCATACACAGAAGTTGTAACACGAATATGGTCCAAAATTACGGGCCTATTAGTCTAACTTCAGTGATAATCAAACTAATAGAAAAACTAATAGCAGATTACATTTTTTAATATTGGAAAACAAATTAATTACTATATCCATATCAACATGGCTTTAGATGAAGTTACTCGTGCGAAACTCAGTTGCTGGTCCTATGTCAGGTCATTGCAGAGGCAATTGATGTAAGCGACATAGTTCACGCAGTTGTGATCAGCTTTGCTAACTCCTTCGATACCGTACCCAATGACTTGTTAATTAATAAAATTAGAGAAACTATAATCGATCGTAGAGTTGGGTTGGAGATTTTTTGAAGTATAAAGAACAGAAATAGTTAATTGGTGAAATATACTCAGACGAAGTAAAAGCCACCTCATAAGTTGAGATAGGTCCCTTGTAATTTTTAGTATTTATTAATGATTTACCCCTGATCAATTATGTCAAACATAAGATTATTTGCTGATGACTGTATAGTATATTGTAACATTAAAATAAAAATGAGTATAAGCTTCAAAATGACATAGACCAAATTCACGAATGGTTAAGTACTAACAAAATAATAATAATCACAAATGCAAGTGGACACCTTCAATTTTAAAAACAAAAGGGTTACTGATTGATGAGATTTCATTATAAATGGAAACCTAATGACCAATTGAGCAGCCTATAAGTATCTGGGCGTCCTAATAACAAAGTATTGTAGATGAAGGCCTCATATAGAAATGATAGTTGGGAAAGCGTTTAAAAACCTCCATTATGCAAAGATAAATTAAAAGACTGCCCAAAATAAGTGAAAGAATTGGCATATTTCACTACTGTAAGATCCATGCTTGAGTATGCCACAAATGTTCCGGATCACAATAGAAAAAGGGAAGATAAGAGTAATGACAATACCAACTATGTTTCAATCCACAGAGTTTTTTTTACTGGTACTATTAGTTTCAACACTACGGATTCTTCATCAGGTACCTTATCATCATCATAACTTACCTGATGATGACGCCGTAGCGTTGTAACTAGTTGCACCAGTAAAAACTCTGTGGAATGAAACATAGTTGGTACTGTCATTATTCGTAATGGACTTCCACAAAGTTACGCCTGAAAGGACTGAATTCGAGAAAGTAAGAAGCCTAGAAAGGGTCCTAAGAAAAGTTGCACGGTACGTTTTTGGGAGACAAAAAGTAACTCATTGCGTAAACAGCATGTTAGAGGAATTAGAGTGGAGTCCACTTCAAGATAGAAGGAAAGTAAATAGTTTGTTGGGGATGCATTAGTGTTACATAAAACATTCAGCTTGGTTGGAGTTGGAGAAGAGGCTGAATTAAACCAATATCATGGGTAAAATTGACCACCCGCTAAATTTTAAATTAAGGCGGCAGGAAAAAATGTTGAAAAATACTCCTCCTTGAATCCCGGCGTTATTGCCTGGAATTACCTATCAGAAGAACTCACAATACCAGTGCGTAAGAATATGAATCTTTTAACAAAAAACGCTGTTAGTATAAGTAAAACGTGAAGTGTCTATCATATATAGTACTTCTTTTCTTTTTATTGAAACCTAAACGGAAGTGTTACAATGCCACCAGACTTAATCTTCACTTGCAAAGTAAATGTAATTAAATAAATAAGTACCCTTTTTTGGATTGAATAAATGTTTCGTTATGATTGAGAACGGTTTGGGGTATTCGTAATAATTGAGAACAAATAACTTTTCTTCTTGAGACGAGAAAGAAAGCGTTTTTCTCCACATTAGAAATAAAATAAAAACGGAATAACATCATACGTGCATAGTAATGTTTGCCACGGCCATCAAAATTCTTGCTATTGACTCAATATTTAGAGATTACGCCGATGAGAAAGTGGTGATAAGATAAATGAACACTTTTTACAGCCCACTCTTCAATCACAGATATATGACGTTATTGTCACCATATCTTGCATCCCATCAGATATAATAATAAGTACAAACGTTCTTTCCAGGAGGTATCGAAAAAGTATAGATAAAAACTGTCAAACCAGAAAGGAAACGAGTCTGGATCATCAATGCTGGTCTGCATAAAGTTTGCATTTACACAACCAAGTCATCCATACTACTTGCCTCAATGATAAAAAATGCTAGAGATAAAAAATCTTTTACCTCTTCAATCTATGCGGTAATGGATCTACGGCGATGGATCTTCACGCTGGAGACGCTATATCGTGAAGCGTAATCCCTTAAAAAAAAGGTGCAGCCATATCGATGAACGAGTTTTTTATTATCTGCAAGTTAATTATGCGGAAACAACTCGAGCTATTTCCTCTGATGATGCTTTGGCACATTTCTGCAAAACATAAACTCAAAGCAAGTTACAGAGAAATCACGTAGATTAAATGCGGTTTGCCACAATCAATGCGGTTTCCTTTTTTCATATGAAATCAAAATCATGTTATACTTTTCACACAGATGAACCTAACGAACAGGGTTTCAATAATCTCATCATACCATCAAGATTCATGATACAGGGAATAAATTGTCGAAGCCGTAATGGTGACAAAACTTTGTTGCAAGGATGATCGGTATTTCGAATTGCGTAAAAAGTACGAATTGATTTTTATATACTATAAATACCACGAATTTTCATAGAGAGAAACCTTAAACACTCAATCGATTTCGTGGGAAAGTGACCAAAAAGAATCAATTTCAATGATAAAGCAAATGAAGACCACAACCATTAGCATGCATGTTATCAAACAAATAAATTTGAAAAATAAAAGACAAGGTTTCCGGCGTAACTTTGCGGAACTGGTACACGTCTCAATCTCCGCTTTTTCTATCTCTTCTTACCCCCCACTGACTGCAATACAAGCCTTCCCACCTCAAAGTTCCCTCCCAATTGGAATAGATAAGAACCGCGAGCACCAGTTATTGTACTCTCATTATGAAATTATTTGCGGAAACCATGGTCGGATATAAAAAATGTGCGGAATGAACAGAGTACTGATTCATCAACTGAAAACTTAATTTGGTTTGAAGTGGTGGTATAATTCGTTTTTTCCCACTCTTACTTCAAGTACTCTTTCTACTTTTGACATGATTTGGCAAGGTAGAGATTTAATTGAGCACGTAAACTAATTACAGGCAGATCAAGTCACCTAGTAAATATAGAGATGGAGAGAGAAAGATTCTGAGCAGTTAAACAGCAATCGAGAACGTCGAATGCGATGAAATAACGCAGATCGTTTATATTGCGTTCATGTCGCACACCTTTTTCGGGACGACTGAACGCTTAAGTGGGTAATGCCCTGGTTTCATTAAACACTGGAGTTGCACCCCACCAGTCTCGCAATCTCAGACTTCCCATTTAATACCTTCGACCGACCCCGGCCTCAGACATCTCTCAAGCACACGTGATACTTGACTCGAGGTCTCTCTAAAAGGGCTCGCGAAGAGGCAATCAGGTGCCTCAGCAAGAACAGTGCAGAACTTTCCCCCCGACTTTATCCTGAAAAACTTTCTCCGTAAAGACCTATCGGTCACATTTTAATCCCAAAACTTTACGAGAGGGTGAACTAGAAGGAATTTAAAACCTAAAACGACTTTCCGACATTGTTCTCTCTCCCCAAACCCATCAGACAATTAAAGAAAGAAAAGAGGGGAAGAGAAGTGGATTAGGGATTACATGGAAGGAATAAATTAATTAATGGAAAGTCATTTTAACTTAAATGGAATTTTTAACAAACATATAGAAGGCCGATAACCTATTCGGTTCGCAGGATTATTTAAAGCATCAGTCACTCATTTACACTCGTGAATAAAGTTTGGCTTTGGGTTTGAGGAAGGATATACTGAATATAATTGATTGGATGGCATTTAGAATATCACTAATATTTAGGCGCAGAATAATACATTCCCCAAAAATGTGTTTTTTCATTTAATTTTGAAGGTTAAAGATGCTCTTGTTGAACCTTTTTTTTAAAGTTTCTTTATTTTTTTAGGGTATATACAATTTTGCTTACCCCTCTTCATTGTCCTTTTTGAAGTTTTTGTTGTACCTAGGGAGGAATTTATAAACGAAGTCCATAGAAGAAATTTTCATCAAATAATTCAGACCCAATTTCATAACGTCTGTTCAACGCTAAACGCCACAAGATTTTACGTTAAATTCATGTTAACTGAGAGTTTGGGTTTTGTAGCTCACATCAAAGTGAAGTTTAGTTGAAAAAAGCGTTATCGATGTGAGGGCATACCAACATCAGTTGTTACTACGAGAAAATATTTAACAAAAGACTATGAAACTGGGCTTACTATGAAGGCATTCTAATAAGATCAACGAATAATTCGGTTATTTACAATTATTCTCATATGGTATTTGTTAAAATAGGTTTTAAATTCAGCTGTTTAAGATAAGTGACACAATAATATATGGCTTTTTTCTTTATATTAATAAGTACAATTTTCTCAAAACATTAAGCCAAGCATTGAAGATTTCAAACAACTACAGAACCATAGTATTATAGGGGATGCATCTTAACGAATATTTAACTTTTCTTTCCCGAGAATGATAGAAAAAGCTGTCTAACGATAATATATTGTCTGTCATTCCACTTTGTTTCAGCACGGAAGCACAGACGGTAATTATGTAAATACAAGTCCGAATTTATAATACATACCCACAGAACCAAAGTAGCTGCTCACCCAATTTTCTTAAGATAAAACCGGAGAGAAAACTTTGAACAAGTCCAGAGGAACTAAATTATTTGAAACATTTAAGAAGTTTTAATCTCCAGTTATCTACGTAATGGGATGTCATTGGTATTTCGAGTTAACAAATTTGCAGGGAGCCCTTATATTATTTTGAAAAACCTTTTCAACGGCTTCGCTTTGCTCTCAAAACATTCCTGCAGTGGTAAGTTCCTATTATGTATTTGGGGGAGGAAATCGAAAAATGAACCATTTTCCCCATTATATACTTGTGGGTAGGCATTGGTTTTAGCCTACTCTTTACGAAAGGCGCCAAGGGAACTATATTTCAACGTCCCATCCGAAGAGCGGAGTCAAACACTTCGAATGCTCTCCACATGGAACCAAAGTAGGGATCGAAATTCCACAAATATTATCCAACCCTGCCTGGATTCAAACCCTGAAATTCGTGATGCGCAGACAGAGGTGCCATCTTTCGTGCGCAACGACACTATTGCTTCCCAACACATGAACGTCCATTGTTACGAACTGTTCGAAGTCACAGTTCGTGGGACTCGCGCTACAAATGCAAGAACAGTTATTTTAAAGGACAGACGTAGTTTTAATAACACTCATAGACTTTTTTTCTTATGTATTAGAGCTGTAAGACTTAGGAAGGCGCAAACGCATACGCTGTAAAGACCCGGAATCACGCCCTTTTTAAGAAACACACCTTTTAGTTCCCGTTCATATAAATACTGTTTAAGAAAAGTAAGAGGCGGAGTCGCGGAGTCGGTTGAAGAAAATGAAGGAGAAGACAGAAGAAGTTTTGGGATCGACAAATTTTAAAGAGAAATGGCAAAGCATATGATTGATTATGGAATGGAAACTTGACTACGAGTCAAGGAAAACGTGAGACGGTCTGAGAGTGGGAACAAATCCTTAGAAAAGAGGAGATGGCTAGCTGGTGATCGGCCATTTAATACTTTCGGTCCAAAAACATTGCCTAATTAAATTACCTAATTAAAATCCATAGGTTTTTTTTATGTATATCTTGGTGAAGTGTGAGTGATGATATACAATAATGGCCAATAGGTTGGCCTATGTGGAGACAGAAAACAAAAAAGGGTACACTTACACATAAAAAATTCTAATATTTCGATGGCCGTACCATCTTCCTCAGACAAGAGACAAAGGGAGAATGGCAGGCTGGTTCGGAAGAGGGAGGGAGGGGAAGAGGAAAGGGGTTAGAGAGGAAGGAGGGGAGGGAGAGAGGCGAGTGTACCAACCTTAAAGGTGTGGTTGAAAGTGGAGTTGTAGGAGGAAACGTGATCGCCTACAGGGAGAGAAGAGGAAAGGGAAGGCGGATTATGGCAGTTAGATATACATTTATTTTTATATTTACATACTAGCAACAAAGCGTTGAGGTTGGGGAAGGATAGATAGGTAAATCAGTAGACATTCACTGGTAGATTATCCATGACGACACCAGTGTTCACTGCGCACATGCATAAATGAGATAGCGATACACTTGCCATACACATAAACACGCAAAAAGGACCTTTGTAAAAAAAAACATGGACGTTTCGACGGTCAAGCCGTCATCGGTAGTAACAGTAGTTTTAAAGGTTTTTCAGTATTCTACCGCCAACGATGACGGCTTGACCGTCGAAACGCCCGAGTTTTTTTGTGTCCTTTTGCATGTTTCTGTGTTTTTTTGTCATTACGGATCATTCGCCATTTCGCCATTAAGTGTATCGATATCTTATTTATGCATGTGCAACGTATGGATGCATAAATGTGTGATATGTGTATATAAAATGTTCAAAACATGACTTTCTTGAAATGCTTGAAATAAAACCCACTTTTAGAAACAAAGATAGACCTGTAAAAAACGCTGTTTCCTCATCCCAGTCACCCCTGCTTTTCCTATAACTATACTTTTCATTCATTATAACTATGAGTACCAATTACCCTCTTTAATAACCCCTTTTAGTCTCCCCACTCTTTTATCCATCCCTTCTTATATGTATGCATAATTTCTCTCTCCCTGATAACACTACCTGTATAAGCCAAAACCTTGGTCGCCAAGTTTAACACAAAAATATTTTTGTGAACTAGTCAAAGTATACCTCATTTCATATGAGTAATGGAGTACCACAAAGTAACGGTAGAAGGCATCAAGTCTAACTGTAGGTCTTTATCCCACGAAATTCAAATTCCTTTTAGGATATTCTTATCTCTGACTGATTGTCACTAAATGTCACGTCGGCACCGATTCGTTCATAACACTTTAGAAAGTGCACAAAAAAGTGAAGAACTTTAGAAGAGCGCAAAAAACGTTTAGCAGAGAGCTGGAGCAGGACTGCATTAAGTACCATTTCACCGACTCCAATACATCCTTTATCAACCAAATAATCCTTTCCCTGGAGAATAACGCAGAGAAATCAGTATGAACGCTCATAAATAAAAAAATGCTACTGCTTTTAATTTTAAAAATACTATACTTTCATCCGGTAACGTTTAGTAACAGGTGAAACTCTTGCCGCACCAAAGCCAAATCTTTGCGAAAAATTTAAGGGTAGACAAGGAAATTCATATGTGTGACAATGCTGGAAGAAAATCCGTACTTAGTATGTGGAGCATATCAAGAGAAAAGTTTTTTTACATGATTTCGCAGAATAGCAGGTCATGAAATAATGTAAAATTAATGCTCCAGTAATGAAAGGAGTGCGATTAGCAGGTTTGGCCATGTTGTGAGAATGGATGGGAGTTGAACGACGAAAAAATTTAGATAGATGTGTGAATGACGAGAGAAAAGGGGGTAGACCGAGAAAACTATGGGCGAATTTGGTGGAAGAGGCTTAAAGCGGGAGGAATATTAGAATTGTTGTGAAAAAAGAAGATGAAACCGTGCGTGAATGTAAGAGAAGCAAAAGAGATGTGCAAAGACCGGGCAGTATGGAATCAATTTTCAAAACAGAGCTAGTTTTGTATGCCTAACACCAACGATTGATTTGACTATGACTGTGACCCCTAAAGGGTACGGCGATATGGACGCTTAAATGCGTGTATGTTTAACTCTTGGCTTGAAGATAATACGCTCCGATTAAAAGCCAAGTAACGGAGCTATCTCTAAAAAGACTGAGAGCGACAATGCACTTACGGCAACGGACTTCAGCCACGCAGCTGCACGCATTCACGGCAAAAGTCACGTGCTCGCTGCCCGCAGTGTCACGGGACCACTACTGACTACCCCGGCCCCTGACAGAGGATTGATCCGGACGAGTAAACTGCTGAGGATGGAAGTTTCTCAAGAGGATGGGGCGCGCAAACAAGGGATGCGGAAGGAAGAGGCTCCAGAGTGGAGTGGAGGGGTGGGGGGGGGAGAGAGCACGAGAAAAGGGGCGATCGGGAAAGTGTAGTGAGAAGGAGACGAAGGGGTCGGGTTAAGTGGTCGAAGGGAGTGGAAGGCGAAGGGAATAAAAAGGGTAAGAGAGGTGAAAAGTTCCCGCGGGGACTCTGAGGAAGACGGATGCGAGGATGTGACGAGGTCCTGCCGCCGCGGCCGCTGCGACAATACGCATGCTCACGCGTGACACGATACCTTCAGGCCAGGTTTCATAGCCTCCGGTCAAATACTTTCTCGGTACAAAAAACAATGCTAATATGTACTCCTATCAATAACCTGCATCTATAAAATTGAAACTCTGCTTGTTTTAACCCTATAGTCTCCCGAACCCCTTGACAGATTCTAACAAAATGTGGCATACATGCTCAATGCTTAGTACCCAGAAGGATTTAAAGGCTACATTAGAAAGGCCCAAAGGGCTTCAATGCGGGCCTTTTTTGGAAAACCTTTACTTCGATATGAAAACCATTGTATTCGGTGCAGAGGATTATTTTTTTGCTTGAATTCATGACGTAGGCTTGGATTAGTATCGGGTGACTGAAAAAATTAATCTTTTAGTTTTTGCATTAGATGCAAATGCATATTCGCTCTGGTCTTCCTTAAAATTTGAGTTTAGGGTCTAAAATCGTCAATGTTTGCATTTCTTCAGAATATTGTTATTACTATTTACTTCGCAACCAAGGCATATACTTAAAATGGGAAATTATTCAAGAGTCACTTCTGGCGTAGTTTAAATGATCAATGTAAAAGTATTACATTGAGATTTAAGTTGGGATAATTTTCAACCAAACCCGTTCATTATTGATTTAAGACTACTGCATATTAAATGTATTATGCATGTTACACGGAAGGATTCTTTTACCGATATACAGGAATTTTAATTTCCTCTTCTCCCCGTTGAAGTTTAACGGGCGTTATCTTCTAGTCACTGGATAAAACGTCAACTAACCGGCTGTCTGAAGTAATATACGAAACCCTGATTCTCAGTTAATATTATGTTAGCGTTAAGGCTACGCCATCTCGCGGTTAACGTTGACCAGATGTCATAAAACTGAGATCGTATTTATTGTCGTTACCCAGCCCCTAACGGGCTCTTTCGACGAAAACTGTATTTATAGTTTCATTTCAGCCCATAGGTGTCCATTTAGTGTCCCCTACTTCTGGCAGGAGATGTGCACTCCCTCAGAATTATTAAGTCTTAAAAGAATGTGCCTAAGTTTTGATCAATGATATCCGAGCTTTGGTGTCGATATTGTTCGGTTTAATCTCAATCGCCAAAAGTTGGATGCGATGTCAAAAACGTGCCTTGTATCTTTGTATATTCATCTCTATGCCGATCAGGAAACAAAGCAAAAACAAATATTTCCATATCATTAGCTCTGCATGGACTTATTCTGGTAGCTACATGTCAATCCACAAATATCTACATATGCAATAGTCTCTGAACATGGGATGACCTGAACTTCAACTGTAGGACGCAAAATACAAGCACCCCCAGAGGTCCCCTGGGTATAGGAGAATAATGGGTTAGCAGGACAACGACTTTGCATATATACGCCCCTGAGTCTAGGTTTCATCACCGAAGTTCAGAATAAAATGGATGAAGCACGGTAGGAACTGGAATATGTTCCAACGCAGCCTTCAATATGAACTCCATTATTATTTATAGTTCCTGGACTATCTTAAGGAGGTTGTTTTATACAGATGGAATGGGTTTAATTCAGTAGACATTTCGAAAAATCTATGAGCTTAACATGGTCAGCAGTTGGAGAAAAACATTTCTCTGAAACTACATAAATACTCAAAAACGCTGGACGCAGCCTACGTGCAGCAGAGTAATTCCGTGCTTAAGGAAGATGTTTATTCAGAGGATGCACAACGCGTTACGAGTTCAGCCAAACTCCAACCTCGCCTCCGCGGCCACGAGTAGTTTATTCCCCATGCTATTATTTGGAATGTTCATGCTTGCGGCTTATAAAGCCCAATGCTGAATCTACGCTCCAACCCTACACAGGTTGATCCTTACGCTAACAGAAACCATACTGGATGTGTCATCAATGTTTCACCATAGAATTTTGCCATAACTCGACTTAAACATAGCATTAGAAAGCTGAAATTTCCATTCCAACCTGCAGAGGATATAACTCCCCAACAATTTGAAATGATTGTACTTGAACTTAAATTATTTCACCCAGGAAAATGTCGTTGATAGAATAAAAAACATTAATATAAAAAAATAAATCGTTAAATGCCTGCTGTAGGTATCTATTTGGTGAACGTCGTTCTCACGGACTTCATCTATTTATCAAGTATTTATATTACTTATTCACTGAAGACTGTTCGTCAGTCACCCCTATTTGATGAACTTCCAGGTGACCTAGGAGGTTGAAATTTGTCACAAAAACAGGCCGTGACCTAAAACCAACCGGCAAATACCTATAGTAAAAACCGTGAACAACAACTCAAAGGGTTTTTTTAACCCGCATTGTAAAATTTACTTCCATTAGAAAAACACTGAACCCATAGCAAGCTCTTTTTAATTACATGGACTCAAGATATAGGGTTAAAATCTTTATTATTAGTTAGCTGAAATAGTGTATTTTATAATTCTTGAAATCCATCTTCTTCTTCGCTTCGCTTTCTCCCAAAAAGTGCGTTTTTTGCCGCATAATTACCCATTGTTTAACCATTTTAACAGCAGAAGTCTAGTTATCAATGTGAAAATTATAATGAAATTTTAGAGTTTTTTTAACCCTAACTTCTCCATTGGCCAATATTGATTTTTACAAATGTAAGTATTTTACAAAAGGGAGCGTGGTGGCCTAGTGGGTAGAGCGCTTGGCTACTGATCAAAGGGTCCCGGGTTCAAATCCGGGTGAAGCCTTTGAACGCCCCCAAACAAAACTCCTCAGAGTGCGAGGTGACCCAGGGAAAAGAACTGGCCCCCCTACCCTGAATGTGTGAAATTCACACGCCTGTGGCTTAGTCTGTGGCCTGTGGTTGAGCTCTACCATCAACTATCCAAACCAACCTTCGGGTTGAATCACTGAGTGAGTGAAGTATTTTGCACGTAACATCGAAGGACTGTTTTGATCCCATTCAAAAATGTTGAGTTTTTCTTTCTTCCTGATGAATTTCAACGGGCAAATTCTAGTTTATTCATGATGTATTCCATAAATCGCTTCCATCAAATCGCTTGTCAAGAATATAATTGAACAAAAGATGTCTCTGAGTGCCACGAAAAATAAAAAAAAGAAATAATGAGCTTAGGTAAAGCTAATCCTTCTTCAGCAACCGGTAGGTTATCGACTCGGGTACCTTGGTAGTTAGCGAGTAGGTCTGTTGATGGAAAAGCGGGCCGTTTCTACCTGGGAAGTGTGTAACACAATTCCTCTGAGTTGATTAATGGACATTAACAGGTTTTCGAATTCCACACAAGCTCAAAATGATAACAACAATATCAACGCTCCCCCGTAAACAGTTTTGCTGATGGACACGAGGATCACATCATTGACGCGCCCCCGCGAGGTAAACTCAACGAAGAGAAGCCGCCGACGTGGCCGCCGATAACGCGGCGAATTGATGAACTTCGACGCGGTCATCATCCCCCATTTGAATGATACGTGATCATTATTGGAATGGCATCGCGTCCTCCAGTAAGCGATTTAGCTAGCAGCCTCGTTTCATTGGACCACCCACGCGCGTCGTCCTCGCGTGCGGAACTTGCGTCATCCATTGGCTATCACTAATTTTCTCCATCTCCCTCCGCTGATGCCGCACGACACCTCGGATCACCGGGCAGTGTGTTTGCGTAGAGACAAGCTACCTACGCAGTTGCCGTCGGGATATAGAACTGGGTAACGCTCGGCCAATGGGAACACGATTATACTGTGTATCTCAAATTTGAACGTTGCACGCAACGAAGTCTTATAATGAATTCAAATGTATGATCCATGTAAATATTGTCAATCACAGTATTAATGACGCCAAAACATTGTTTTATATGAATGAACTTCTTCGAAAAAAAGTGGTCAATAGGTGCAAATACTACCAGAGAGTTGAGTTAAATAAAAATAATTTATTGCGTTATTATCAGATAACTACAGAATCTGAAGTCAAAATGTGGTAGTTCAATGAAAATGGCTCTATGACCGAAAACGTGTGTTCAATAAAGAAGTACTCGCCGAATAATCTGCACACTTAGTAACTTAGCCTTGTATTCTAATAGCTATGAACTATTGTCAGTGAAAGCAATATTTGAAGACAGTACTAGCAAAAAGGTAGAATTTAGTGATTTTTTGATACAGGAATTACACAGAATCACCCTAAAAATGAATGTTTATAAAAATATGGATGCTTGTCAACAAAAGTTCTGTCCTGTATTTTTAGGCATATTAAATGGAAATATGGTTTATAGAAGTAATACATGATCCCCATTATATCGATCAAACGTCCTGTCAACGGCTACAGGGGTCATTAGCGCCTTTTCGCAAAGGGCAAGGACTGAGAGAGCAAAGAAGTTAGGGGTGAGATCGTAGAAGGACGAAGATAAATAACGCCGCTGCCGGGGTCGGTCGGACAGACGAGATAACGCAGAAAGAAAACCCTCCAGGGACTTCGGAGAAAAAGGGGGAGAATGGGGCAAATTAAGGGTAAAGGAGGCGGAAGGGAAAAAGGATTAGGTATTGGCGAAGAGGTGACCCTAGCACGCACCGTTCAGGGATCGGCTCTTGTCCCCTGTCCTTGGAATCAAAGGTCTATTCACCAAAAGGAAAATCGAAAACGGAAGGAAATATCAACACCCTGCTTAGACAAAGGTAATATATAATTTATCAAAAATCTTATTTTCAAAGCGCTTTTGGGAATTATTTGGGAATATATTTATCTCCCTACTCTTATTATTTCCAAGGAACGATGCCACTAATTTATTTTTCTGCTTAAATAGATTTAAAAATTTACATAAAAACGATTAGTCCAAATAGATATATCTACTTCTTGAAAGTTTTCTGCGCACACATAAAGAAAACTGTAAAAATTACCTTGGGTACTTGCAGATAATATTAAGTAAATATTATTTTTTCATGCAAATTTTCTACGAAAAAAGATTGCTGAATCCTATTGACGATATAGAGTTTAACCATTGAAATTTTTGAAAATGATATTCATCTGTTAAAGTTATGAAAAATTAAGTAAATTTAGAGTGAAATCGACACGTATTTGAATTTTGAAAATAAGTTTACCGGCTCTGTGACCTCGAAATCTCACGGTAGTAAGTCTTTAGGATAAATATAACTCCGATATGGACCAAAAATAAGCAAGGCAATTTTCCGTATTTTTGGAGGAAAAAGTGCGGTGCATAAATTGGGAAATTCAGTACTTAAAACCAATATCCCTCACATCAATCAACATATTGATAGGAGCAGGATTAAACTTAGCAACAAATGGGATGTCAGAGGAGGGATACCGTGATGAACTTGGAGTTCCTGGGAAAATATGTGACGCAACGGTACGGTTTCCATGTGAATGTTTGAGTAAAAAGTTCATGCTATCTGTTCACGAATCAACATATTATAATGTGTACCCTCGCCTGGTATGAAGAGCATGACTTTACCTGCACTCTCGCTCTCTTTAACAGAACTCAGAATGTCTGACGCCAAATGGTTATAGTTCCCTCATCCCATCATCGAGCCTTAGAATTCTTATTCTTTAGAGATGTTACATTATTCGCATATCTACTGATTTTATTTATCCAGTAGTCAAAATTCTTTCACCAAATCTAGCAACATCGTGTCGATCTAGTAAGGAGATACGTAGGTCGCAAAACAACTAGGCAACCAGCTACATACGGCTAAGATATACACATAATGTTAGATTTAGTATGGAATGATTTAATTGGAGAGAGATCAATAGGAAGAGGACGGATCATAATGAACAATTACTAACTGAACAGTTACACTTATTTGTTTACCGACCAATGATTTCAACACGTTATTATCATTATAAAAGCCACTGGATCACAAGTTCACATTAAGAAACACACATAACAGTTGAAACGTTAGTCAATAAATAAATGTGGAAATAGTACTAATATTGATAATCAAGCAAGTACTAAGATAGTAACAATTGTTCATCATGAACTCTTGACGTTTTAACGAAGTGACGCCTCAAGTCACTTCATATATCAGAAGACAGATAGAAGGAGAATATACGGTCAAGAGAGTGACGAAATGAGTTGGGACCGACAGCCTTGACCACAACCTCACTTATTATGAGGGTGGTGGAGATGTCTCGCAGAGGGGAAAAAGCTCTCCTTGGGGACAGAAGGCATTCTCGCTAAGGAATCCTTTGGTGGGACATGATCACCCAGTGGCCATTCTTAAATGACACTGCTCAGCTCAAGAGACATTTGAGACAATCGTACGGAAGATGCGTTAAGGGACGGTCGCGACATTTGGAGCGCTGAGAGTGCTTGCCTGATAAATTGATGAAAAACCCCTGCTTTAGCGGTAAAAGTTGATGAAGAGACCACATAAATTTAACTGTACCCGTGGTGATAGAGATAAGGTACACTGTTCTTATGGTAAAAACATGGTGGAACTTGAACTTCCCACGAAAATGTATTCTGATAAGACTAGCGGTAATTGTAGTGAACTTGTATTTTAGATTCTGCAATTGCTAAGGTTAAAAAGCTATGTCGTTAAGAAGGGGTAGATACCAAGCCTGAAGTATTCATTTTCAAACATTTGGCTTGAACATCACTATGGTGACATGTCAATAAATAAAACATTTCTGTTTTCACCGCTCGACCCTTGAAAGATGTGGCATTGTGGCTAGGACTTAATTGTTTTCACGATTGCTTGGTGCAAATCACATCGGAGAAACAAAATTAGAAAAGGGCAATTCTGTGTCAAAACGAACGAAAAAAGAAAGAAAATACTCTTGACCTCTCCAATTTCGACCAAATTTGTTGGTCGTGTTCCGTTTTACTACATTGTTGGCTACCCGATTCTTTTTAAAAATATACATCCGTTGCCTAGTTACGGGAGTATGGAAAATTGAGCTTCTCGTTTTTTTATTCGTCTTCGATATTTCCAGACATTTAATACGTATTTCAGAGCATAAATGCTCTCTTTAAAAAACGGCGCATAATACCATAACGTTAAAAATTAAATTTAAAAAATTAATAAAAATTTTACATTTTAGTGCATACATTTTTATTATGAAAACTTCAAACAGGGTTTTCTCAAAACTCACACCCCTTTGATTTTGCTCAGTTTTTTGTATTGTGTAGCTAGATATTCTAGCTATCTATCCTTGAAGTTTCACGATGGCAATTTTTTTAAAGGTAGAAGTGAATGTGTCGTCATGTTCGCTTTTAACGTCAAATTTCACGGCATCTAGGGCTGGGGGTTGGGGCAGAATCTAAGGTGGTTTTATATCGGCGTGCGGTTCAACACCACTAATGTATTATTTAAATTCAGGGGGTTGATTTAGAGCTAAAAAAATTAATTAGAAAGTACCAAATCGCAGTAATGCTATTGCAGCGATGTATCCATATCGACGAATTCCTAAATTTCTTCTCGCGCTTTAGATGTGGAGCCGCTTGACTCTTCACCATTGATATTCTAATTTTTAACTCTTAATATATCTATTAACTAGTAAAATTTATCATACGCGGTCGATTTTGCTTCATCATTTTTAGGTCCCTCGTGAAGTGAAGTGGTAAAGAGGTTTAAGGTGGTTCCACCGCAACTGTATGAGTCAAAACAAATATTCAACTCGAACTTATTGTTTTGTAGATTTCAAAATTCTGCTTCCGCTGATAACGTGCATTAGCTATTGAATACTAAAATTAAAGTACAATATATGCAAATTATTCCGCGAATATATTTAAATGAACCCTTTTTCATAGCAATACACGCCGACTGCAGTGCCAAATCTATGGAATTATCACGTTTTGACTTCAATTACCGCATTAATTAGCTGTTAACTCATGAACTAAGGTGGTAAGATGCATCTTTTTTATTTAAAATCAATTTCCCGGGAGTTATTGTTTCTTGTGAAGAGTTTTTCGTGAAAATGTCATTTATATTATATAGAAAAAATACTCTTTTTTCCCGTTTCTCGCCCAATGTCGCATTTAACACCATGTAAATTCAAGTTCAATTGGCGATAAAAATATCGCGGAAATGTAACATTTTGTTGATACATATGATATCACATAGAGGACATATATTTCTATATATATCCAGAATATTAATTAAATGACATCCTTATATGGTGGAACCACCTTAACTAAAGTCCTATTGAGGAGATGAATAATGCTTTTATAATAATGTCCCTCTATGTATGCTGTACCGTAGGATAAATAGACTTAAATGTAGAATTAATTTTGATTGGTTTCGCTGGCAGGAGAGTATTTTTTTTTAGATTTGGAATATGACCTTATAGTAAAAACTATAAATGAAATAAAAACATAGATACGCAGTGGCTTGGCTGTCATTCCAATAAGAGCCTTGATTAATAATTTGGAGCACCAAACAGTTGGTGACCATTGTTTTTAAATTAAAGTACTATTTTAAAGCATTATTTTCAATACACTCCTATTAATAACACTACATTTTTTTGCTGGCGATAAAATCACAAGCACATCCTCAAATTGTAAGGTACCCTGAACCGTTTCGTACGAAAAATCGTTAGAATAATTCGAAAGTTTTTCATTCCATCTGACAAACGGAGTGCGGAATTTGAAGAGCTATCAACTAAACATCAAAGTAGGGATAAAGATTTGCTTAAAAATCTTGATCATAGCCAGAATTTGAACATTTGAACCGAAGACCTACGGGATGTGGAGTCAGTGCTCTAGCCACCTAATAAACCTATTTAAACTGTCAATAATGGAAAAAATATTATGCTGCTCATGTAGTATTCACGGCAGAACGACAAAAACTAAGTAGGGGAAATGCTCCAAGTTTCAATAGTTCAAATAAAACTAGATGGAATGGTTCCTTTGCTATGTTTCGAAGCCTTCAAAATGGGAAAAAAATATTTCAACAAACTATATTTATTGATTGTCTTCATGTAAATAGATTATATGGAGAACGCAATATTAGTAAGTTCCCAATAATTTCTTCTACGAATAATATTGATTATAATAGTTTATGGGTAAATAATAAAAATTCCTGGCAAAGGTTGGAACCTACTTATTCTGCTGTAAAAGCCGGCCTTTTCGTATGACTATAATAAAGTTATTGACTAACAATACATTTAATACGATCACCATATTTTTATTTTACAATGTAGGCATTAAAATCCACCAATTAAAATCCTTCACCACCTTCTGTAAAATGTAATACTAAATAGCAATGAATGCCACCTGGAACAACTTATCAATAAACAAGGAAAATAACATCAACGAAATTCTTTCGAATAATTTTAACTTTAAATAATAATAATAATAAAATTCGAACTTTAGGAATAATGTAGAATTATAAATACTCCGAGTTCATGGCAAAATACTTCGCCATACAGCGCCAAATTTAATTCTCACATACTCATGAAGCTACAGTAGCTGCGGTTAGTAAGTGTTTAAATTGACATTCTTCATTGTATCATTTTTATCCGCGTGACAATGAAATGAAAATTAAAGGTGACGATATTGCTATTATCGAAAATTATATGATACAAATAGAAACATATATCTCCAAATTAGTATTTTACGTCATCGGCGAGGTTGAAAAATCAATCAACAAAAAATGAGTATAACAGAAACTACCATAGGCTTTACGAAACTAACCATAATTGTTACGAAGGCAGTGAACCGTATGCGTTAGCGTTAAACAAGCTTAATTTGTCGACAAATGAATGTGTGAAGGTTAGAATTCTGAGAACACATAAACTTCGATGCGTTCATCATTATGTTCATAATTTTAATAAAACAATATATTTTCACATGATAATTCATTTACGCTTAATATAAATATCTAATGAAAATACCATCGGAATGGAAATCTCGAGCATCCAAAATATTTCCCACCATCGAATCATACCCCTCCATTTAAAGGGCTCACTAATTAAAGCATGCCAAAATTACATGACACACTAATTAAAGCACGCGTCAAAAACATGCAAAATATTCGCTAAAGCATCATTCTTTAAAATATAATAAAAATTGAATTTGAGATGAAAAACTGGTGAGAATTATACACAGGTGGATAATATAACCCGTCAGAGGAAGAATGCCACGAAAAATATTCATGGATATTGGTTTGGAAAAAAGCGTTTGCAAGGTAAAAGAACCGAGAGAATACACCATGCTAAAAGTGGCTTAATTGACGGCCTAAAAAATCTCGTGCTTTTTGCTCAATCCATTACTTGCATTTCCTTTGCATCCATTCACAAAATGTACCTCCATCTGAAAGGGTTTTAAAAGCATGCTGAGTAATTAAAAGAAATAAAACATGATAAAATAAACATGCCCATGCAACAACGGGCCTTGGGGTGATTGTACTGGATGCAAAAAGTTACTCTCTATAAAAATAATGAAAGGGAAGTTTCACATTGATGAGAAACTCAATGATATTTTTGCTAACCTTGTACCGCGATGTTCATTTTACGAGTCATCAATGATTAGGTACACAACCGCAGCTCTTATTGAACTGCAGAAAATGGAAGATATAATATTCTTCTCATGATATTAACAACCCTATAACTTAAGGTTTCCTCTCAATTTATGCATGTTTTACTCTTTAGACTTCTCTTAAAGGGAACGAAGTATTCAAAAATAAAAATCAATAAGTAATTTCTACACTCTTCATTATTATACCGTTCCAGATATCAACAGATAACAGGAAGATTTATTGGTAATAGCAGCCTTTCTTTGATAAAAATGCCTTTTATCTGTTGGAACCTGGGCCAGAAGGTTTCTTGATATAAAGTGTGGAAAAACAACTATTTGTTTTTTGTTTTGCAATTTCCATTCCTTTCCTCAAATTGCTCTGTATATATTAATTTAGTTCACCATACCATTTTACTTTTACGTATTATGAAATGGAGATAGGTAACTAACGAATTTGGGGTCACAATGATTAATTCAAAGTTAAAATAAAAATAATAAATATTTGAGTCGAAATGAGACGGGTATGAACTGCAAGCTTAAAATATCATCTATAACGAACTGAATTAATGGCTGCAGCAAGAAACATTGAAAATGTTGCATTTCATCTATTTGTAAATTATATCTGAGGTGAACTGCAATAGGAAATTATCATTTATTATTCATTCATTCATTAGAGTAATCTATGATGAAAGTCAGAGAATATCCAACGAACTCTTACAAGTGCCGTGCCCTTTCTACCTCTGGTATTTCTTTCTTCATCTCAGCATAAGTCCTACCTTTCTTCATCCCGTCCATAAAACCTATTCTCTTTCTTCCCCTTCCCCGGCTACCCAAAATCCTTCCTTCTATCACGGCCTTCATTACCGCTTCCAGCCACCTACCCTGCCTTCCCCTAATTTCATCTGTAAGTTTCCTGCCCTCGCCCAACATATCAAGCACTTCCTCATTTGTCTTCCTTTCCGTCCAACGCACCTTCTCCATCCTCCTCCACACCCACATCTCGAAAGTCTTCAGCCTATTTTCATCTTCCTTTCTCAAGGTCCACGTTTCTGCCACATACAACGCCACACTCCATATCAAGCTCTTCACCAGCCTCTTTTTTACATCCTTACTCAAAGTTCCCGTCATCAGCTCCCTTCTATTATTGAACGCTTCCTTCGCTAGCGCTATTCTCCTCCTAATGTCTATGCTACTATGTGCTGTTTCTTCTATCGTACTATCCAAGTTAATAAATTGTTCTACTTGCACCAGTTTGTGACTTCCTACTCTTATTACCAGCCTCGCTTTCTTTGTCCTAGAGAATCTCATTCCTTTTGTTTTCTTATTATTAATCTTCACCCCGTATTTCTCGCACTGCATTTACAATGCATCTACTAAAGTTTGCAATCCTTTCGATGACCGACTGAGCAACGCCTGGTTGTCTGCGAATATAATCGACTTTATCCGCTGGCCTCCTACTTTCATTCCCACATCTAGCTCATCCCATGCCTCTCTTACCATTTTCTCAGCATATATATTAAATAGCAAAGGCGACAACGGACACCCTAGCCACACCCCGCGACCTATAACTGCCAACCCTGAATCACCCTCAGCTACCCTCACTTGAGCCCTCTGACCCATATATAAGTTTCGGATGAGTCTTCTATCACGCCAATCTATTCCTATTGTCCCCAATATCTGCATTAGTTTCTCCCAGTTTACTCTCTCAAACGCCTTTTCGAAATCCACAATGCAAGCGAAAACATCCTGATTATACTCTATGTTTCTTTCTATAAGTGTCCTCATTACCGCAATCACGTCTCTGATGGCCCTCCCCTTCCTGAACCCAAATTGGTCATCGCCTAAATAGTAGTTTGCTCTGCTCTCCAACCTTCTATTTATTATTCTCAGTACAACTTATGTCGCGTGCGAAATTAAACTGATTGTTCTATACTTCTCGTATTCTGACGCTTTCTTCTTCTTCGGGATAGGTATTAATACTGTTTTCACGAAATCCTCTGGTCATACTACTTCCTCGTAGATCCTGCGAATAAGTTTGAAAAACGATTTTCTCCCCTTACTACCGAGATTCTTCAGTAGCTCCGAAGGTAGGTTATCGGTTCCCACGGCTTTTCTGCCCTTCATCTCTCTTACTGCCCTCCATATTTCGCTGTCAAGTAACTCCGGTCCGAGGTTATCCTTATCTATTGGTCCTTCATCCTCTACATTTAGGCTAAAGGGTCTATTCTCGCTGGCATATAGCTCCTATACGTATTCTCTTCATCTTTCATGGATATCTTCCCGTTCGATTAATATCTTCCCTGTTTTGTCCTTAACCTTTGGTATCGTTTGACCTCTCTTACCACCCGATAACATTTTCACCTTGGCGTACAAAGGGCCCACTTCCCCCTCCTCCTGTAGCTTTTCAATTTCCTCGCATTGTCCCTTCCACCAGTTTTCTTTTGCCCGATTGGTCACTCGCCGGAGTTTATTATTCAATTCCTTGTACTTCGTCTTGCCTACGTCGGTGTTGAAGTTTTTTCCAAATCCTTCTCTCCTCCATTTTCTTTATCATTTCTTCCGTAACGGTAATTCTGCTTCTTAACGCTCTTCTTTTCCACCGTTCCTATTTTTTTCTCTGCTGCTACTGCGATGCCTGTTTTTATAATCTCCCATATTCACTCTACTGTTCCCATCCGCTTTACTTCGCCTATGTTATTTTCTACCAGCTCTTGGTATTCCCTCTTTTTCAACCCTTTCAGTGCTTCAAGGTTCCACCTCCTTATCTTCCTACCTTTACAAAGCCTTTTGAATCTAACTACACTACTTCATCATCACCAAGTTGTGATCTGAGTCCACATCCGCTCCTGGATAGCTACGTGAGTTTTATACGCTGTTCCTAAATCTCTGCCTTACCATTATATAATCAATTTGGTTTCTCCCAGTATCACCCGGCATTTTCCATGTGTACCTACGCCTGGGGTGATGTTTAAACTAAGTGTTTGTCACTATTAATTTATTTCTTCTACAAAATTCAACTGCCTTTTCCCCACGATCATTTCTTCTTCCTAGCCCAGACCCTCTCACTTCTAATCCGTCCCTCCCTTCTCCCACCACTGCATTCCAGTCACCCATCACTATCAGGTTTTTCTTTCCCGGCACTTCTCTAATTATTTCTTCTACTTGTTCGTACACCTCTTCCATCTCTTCCTCCCTATGGCTGCTCGTAGGCATGTATACCTGGACCAGATCGAAATTCGTCGGCCGTGCATTTATTTCTACCACTAGTATCCTGTCGCTCACCTGTTCAATGTTTACCACCCTCAGCCCCAATTTTGTGTTCAGTACCATGCCTACCCCACGTTGACTCTCATCTCGCCCACTATAGATTACCCTGTAGCTATCACTCCAATAGTCCCCGCTTTCCTTTCATCTCACCTCGCACAATCCCAAAGCATCTATTTTTCCTTTTTCCATTTCCTGCTTCATATTTTCAAGCTTCCCGGCCCTCATCATGGTCTTTACGTTCGAAGTTCCTATTTTTACCGCTGTTTTCCTCCTCCTCTTTCTCTTTTTCTTCTTCTTCTCCCTCCTATTCCTTGTTTCCGCCGATGATGATGCTGTGCAAGGATTTCGTGTGATGACGACCGCGGAGGCCTTGCCTCCCCCGCTGCCGGGCACGACACCCGCCCTACTGGGTGGCGTCCCGTAGTTGCCGGGAATCAATCAGTGAATGCCTTTCATATTCTTGGAAGTGATAGTTGAGAGGTATTCCCACGCCACTCAACGGTATTTTTAACGTGGCACCATCACGGAACTACCTTTCGTCTGGCTCCTACCCTTCGACCTATCTGGCATGGGTGGCCCTACCAGGTGCAATAGTACTTGCTCCTGTCAGTCCAGCTCTAGGGGTCATTGGCACGCACAAGCCCTTCCACCACGTCAAGGTCATAGTTCAAGCGCAAATGCAAATTAATGTTACTTCAGCTTACCACAGTGGAAGGCTAGTCTATGCAAAAAAAATATTACTAGGTATTTTCCATGAATTGTAATTACCGATCATGTTTTCAACATTTAACGTTATTTTGAAGGTTAAAGTTTACCTTAAAAATGACTTTTATGTTGAATACATTTTTTGAAAATAACAAAGTTTTCCTTTTCATTTATAAAATGAACTTCCACAAAGTTGAGCCTGAGACGATTGAGTTCATGTGGAAATTATGCTCGATAACGAAGGCGTGGAAAAATAAGAAGTTTTTTATTTGGTGACATGAATCAACGATAAGGTAAGCCGAAAACTACTTCTTTCACAGGGCTAGTCTTTGCTGAGCATTAACAATTTAGGGTTATTTTTCAGCAGGTCTCTTCGTACATCTCTCGTCTACATGATGTACATCCAGTAATAAATTCAGCATTTTAAAGACGTCTCAGAGACTGAAGTTGCTAGTTCTATTCCATGCGAACGCCTCATGATCTCCACCTCACTTCTACGCTCCTCCTGGCGTTATTCAACTGTTTACGCCGTGTTTTGAAACCAGCGGATTAGGTGCGAAGAACGAGACTCCACTAAGCCTCTCGGAGGGACTTTAATAACGCTCCAAAGAACGCTACGAATGGTAAGACGATTTTCATGAGAAGGAAAGGAAGGAAGAGAGCGTAGGTGTTAGATAAAGGGACGAGGGGAAGAGGGAGCGGAGGGATGGAGATCAACTGATAAGGGAAGGGATAGGCAAACGCGTATCGGTCGCAGACGATACTTTCCATTCACGGTATCGATCAACTCGATATTTAAATACCGGCTGATGAGTCGGTATTCTCAGTTTTTATAATAAAAGGAAAGACCTAGTGGGGTTGATCCATGTAAATGCTAATGTTACTTCTACTGCTTTGACTTTATGACGGTTGATAACTTATAATTAACATTAGTATTTCAGAATAGGGAGAAGAATATTTTATGATTAATATAACGCTATTTAGAATAAATAATATAGGTGTTGTTCAACATCACTAGAAGATCAAATAGACGGAGAAAAAAAGCAAGTCCTATGAATAAATGGAGAAAAATCTCTTTCACCGATCGGAAACATTTTAGATGATATAGCAAACCCTCAGAGAGGAAGAATTAATTATAGGCTAATTCTAGTATGAGAGAGAAACTAAAAAATATTTATGGTACATATTATTAAAAAACCTGACTTTTCCTGAAAACAATTCTAAAAGGAACAGCGATTGGAGAAATTAACCGATGAAGGCCGAGCACAGAATAAATTGGCAAAATTATGAAGAAAATTTTAAGAGGAAATAATTTCGAGAGCGCCAGAAAATCTATCTTATGATTTATGACTGCTAGCAATGAACAATGATTTGTAAACCTGAATAAAAATAGGACAACGAGTTAGAATGCTTGCAAAAAGGTACAAATCTACTCATACGCATAGGTAATCAGCATCGAATTGTCGATATAAGTACGTAAATTGGATCGGAGGTGCAAGTTTCGGGCCCGCCCTAAGAGCTAAAAATCCCTGGAAAGGATTAAGACGGCTAAGGACGGTCGTACTTCAAAGGGAGGGAATTCCCGGAAGGGTTGAGAAGCACCGTTCTTTTTCCTTTGACAGAATGTGGAGGAGGGATAGAACTGGCGGAAAAGGAAGACGGAATTAAAAGACCTTTAGAATGGATAATGGGCTTAGAAGGGAGAGGGAATGGAACAGGAGAAGAAGGTGTCGAGATATATCGGGAGAAGAAGGAATTGACGAGATAAACATATGGAAAGAGGGTGGGATCTTGTTGGTTTAGAGTCGAAGCGCAATATCCTTTTTTTAGCCCACAATTAGCCTTCTCCGAAGACCAAATTAAAAACTTAATTGTTCTTTTAATTATATTTTTTTGTCAGGAGAAGGAAAAGATACGTGTGAACAACGCTTTAAACATCTCATATCATGCCTACTCTAAAACTTTAGATGATTTTACCGAGTTATATTGCAATATGCCATCTCTTCTATACATGCAATACTGTCTCAAGGGAGAATAATATGGTTGCTTCACGAGAAGAATAGAAGAGAAGAAAACCACATGGAGCACTATCAGGCATACAACGTCACAGTTTGAGACAAAAGGACTTTGTGAGGGACATTATAAAAGGGTAAGCCCAACGAAGAAGACCGAGGGACAAGCACTTAGGACAACTGAAATGAGACAAAATCTGCTATTATAAAGGGCAAAGTGTATAATAGTGGGTTGCATTCAACTAATCATAAAAATTAATGAATTATGATGATGAAGGAAAGATGAGTAAGATAGTGGGTAATGACGATTAAACTACCTCAGAAAATCAACAATGCCCCTAAATACTCCAGGAAATCGGTGTAGCTAGATTACTGTCCTCCCACACCAAGAACCCAAGTTTAGATCCCTGCAGTAGCGGAGACTTTTCAGCGGATGAAGGCTGAATCTTCCCGGCTTTCCTCCGCGTTCGTTTTCATGTTGGGCAACAGTCACCCCTCTCTTCTTGCTTTGCCAAGTTACGTGACCTCAAGAACTCTCCAAGATGATAGGAATAACAGTTGTCCAACAAGTAGATTAAGTTCTTTTGTTAGGAGTAAGCTTATGCCAACGCCGAGTTTCTCCCCACTTTACCTCCATTCTCAAGTTCATCTTTCCCTCACCAGTGCTGGAGTTCCACTCGGGAAAAATCATCGGCCTAGACTAGTACGCGAACCCGGATTCATTGATATCCCTCCAAGTGCATCAGTCAGTCAAGGTACCCGAGGCCATCTCGCGAGAAATAGTTAAGCTATTTTGGGGAGGAAGACGCCTCGGTTGCTTAACTTGATAAAGCACTCGGTGAGATAACGAGGGTCCGAGTCCCGGTCAAGGCGGGTGATTTTCCCCTGTGGAATTTTCGCACTTGCGGATAATTATGCCAAAGGCAATAACGTTAATAGTTCGAAGTAACCTCAATATTTCCTTAGGATCCCACCACACAAAAACAATTGACGATTTGGGAGGGCTTAATTTGACTTAGTGGAGCAGCAAGTTAAAAAAAAAATACTTCGTATAGTCCAATAGCAAACGATGGTTGCAGGCTATTCTTCAACTTTACCCCAGGATTAGGCTCTAAGCCTGCTTCAATTTCACTTTTACTATCTAGTCCTTGATTTTCTAACATTTTTCTTTCCTAATGGCTGGAAATCCTTACCTTTCCTTGGTATCTTCTCTCTAGGCTTCCGCATTGCATGTTCTTTCCATTTAGATTCGTATCCAACCACATACTTAGTAATGGCTGGTACATATTGTTCTCTGCTTATGTATTTATTCCATTTATCTACTTGGGTACTTTTTACTGATATAAGAAATTTCATTTCCGATGTTTCTGATAGTTTTAAGTCGTTTTGCCCCATTTCTAAACATTCTGATCCATACTGCCGAGTGAGAACTGCCATTAATGTGTTCAATTTAAATTGAGTGTCTTTTATTGTTTTAACATTAAAGTTTTATTCCTTTCGTATATCGTATTCGCATATTCTCTGTTTGTATGATATATGAATGACTTTTTCATTTCTTTATTCTTCTACTCATCTAACTTAAATGGTGCAGATGGTCTTAGTTGTTGGTTACCTCTACATATAACCAGCCAACCATTAGATGAAGGAGATGGGAGGGAGAAGGGATTGACTAGGGTGGTATCGGGAAAATGTGAAACGTGGGTTGAAGGCAAACTCCACGAGGTGCATGTTACGTTGAAACAACCGAAGAGAAAGGGAGTGGAGGAGAGAAATATATTACAACTACGATATGCAAAATTCCGGCAATATCGCTTTGACATATTGAACCTACAGCAAGCCATTCGCGTAGTCATTTAATACGGTGTATCACGGCATGCTATATAACATAATGCTATGCCGTCGATGTACGATGTAATGCGAAGCAACGCGTTTAAATCGACGCATTACTTCTCGCGATACAAGAAATTCAACACACTATGTATAGCAGCTCAATGAAAAATGTGACGTGATACCATGTGAATCGATGACCGACGGAATTCGATGTGTGATGCGATACAATCTATGTGGTGCTATACGCTAAATCGCATATTTTGCAGTGAAAAGTATAAAACTAAATGAAATATTGAAAGTTTAATATCATCATTATAACGATATGGTTTTGAGCACATTGTTCCTGAGTTGTCCCTAATTTAGGGACGGGGTAAATGAAATATGAAGGAGGTAGACGGTTAAGGAATATTAAGTAACGAAGGACGTAGCTATCGTTCCCCCTTTAAGGGCTTCTCTCTTCCAGTTACCATTTCATCTTCGTCTAATCCCTCTAC
This sequence comes from Pyrrhosoma nymphula, assembly GCA_963573305.1. Lineage (NCBI taxonomy): Eukaryota > Metazoa > Arthropoda > Insecta > Odonata > Coenagrionidae > Pyrrhosoma > Pyrrhosoma nymphula. The sequence goes on along the minus strand of OY754330.1, from coordinate 61,972,240 downwards.
AGCGAGAGTTTTACTCGCTCAAAAGAACCCGATTGGAGGGTTACGTAATGTGTGAAGTAGTTAATCGGATGTATGGAAGGGGGACTGCGAGAAAATTTCCCGCGCAAAGCAAGCAGACGCATGAAACCTAATCCTCTCTATCCACTTCTCCGCTTTCCCAGCAGCGGTCTCAATGTCTGGAGCGAATAGAGGGATGCTGACGGAGTGAACCCGCGATAAAACTTCTCGCTTATATCTCCGCAACCCGTAACGTCAGCGGGATGTAAGGGGCATGTACCCTTAGTAATTATACACGCACTCATTACTTCGCGGCAATAACGTGGTTATGGAAGAAGCCTCGGTTAATTTTATTTTTACTTAAGGCATGCAATTACAAAACTCAAGTGCGGATGCAAAGCTACCATAACTTGTGACTAATTATTTTTCAAGCATCAAATTTTCATGCGCTGTATCAAAGCGTATTATCTGCTAATTAATATACTATCTACAACAAAGGCGTGACACTTTCGTATTCCTACAGTTATTTATGATGAACTGAAAGGGTGGGAGAAAATTTATTTCAATTTTTATAATGTAATTATCACTACCCCAAAAAATCAGTTGAGAGAAAATATGGAGTCTATATATCAAAACCAGTAGGCTCAAACCAACTGAAACGAACGGATATCATAAATGGTGAAGATCATGGTATAACAGATACCAAAAATGACCGTAATAGATTGTATAACTTGAATCGGGTGGCGTATTCATGTTAATTTAGTACTGCTAATTCATGCATCTAAATTTTACCATAAAACCGTATTTAGACACACAAGTAACATATAAATTATCATGTATCAATGTACTAAATAAAAAAATGCTGGCTTTTCTATTTAAGGTGGCTTGAGCGAGATATCGCTTCAGATAAAATCTATGAATTTGGCTTCATGTTTAAGAAAAATATCTCATCTTTTAGGTGATTAAACAACACATTCCACTTAACGTACCTCTTTTAGAGATATTTGTCCAAAAATACCAGTCAATTTCCATGGGAAACGATATGGGTATGCACTCCAGAGAGACTTGATTTTAAAAATGAGGAATTGCAAGGTTATAGATTTCGTCAGATTTTTATCAGTTAGTATGCTTTCAAATCTATTCCTAAAAATAAATAAAATACACATTGCAGTAAATTTTACTAAATTCCAAATTAATCTTCGGTTGAAGACGTATTCAACTTATGGCGTGAAAAAAATGAATCAAGTATGCACCTTATACATGCATATTTACCTAATAATTGAGAATGTCAGTCATATAAAACAATACTTTGCGTCCTTAATTTAAAATTATTGACTTTATGCTTCTTACAGCTCCTTAACTTTAAAAATATAAGTTGAACATGGTCTCTATTATGACTAGTGGAAAATTTCGCTCAAACTACCCGAACCTTTATCGTTCGGATTAATATGCCCGCTGTGGGTGCTGCCGGCCGGATTTAATTTTCGATAAGCAATAAAAACCCTATGAGTTTAATTGACAAATCTAGCGTACCTTTCTCTGTACGCACGGTTGTTGGACTCCTCATTCTAGAGTATGCTTAAATGTAAGCTAGTCCTTTAATGGTTGATTCTCACAGATTAAAGAGCTGAATCAAGTATTACCAATAATGTACTGCGTGTATCTTTATAAGTTTAATAGAGTTAATTTTACAATTACAATAAAGCAAAACCTATGCACGTTTTGTCAGCACAAAATCAAATATACGCAGCAGATGAGTTCCTATTTTTCGGATCCTGAAAAACAATGTGACAGCATATGCAAAATCTGGTATTCCCATATGTTATGGTGTGGACGAAGAAAATTAAATCGCCGGTTCCTCTCCCACGCAAAAGGATTAGGACTCGACTCGAAAAGCAATTTTCTTCGAATAAGCGAGGGGGAGCAATGAAAATGGGTCTCCTGGCTTCACACACTTCCGGAAATCCGTCGTAATTTAGCCATATCTGAATGAATAATACTCATACTCTGGGACCGCTAGGGAAGCAAATCGTCAGCGAGATACTGGCGACTTTGATCCCTAAGGTTGTACTCTGCACTGGGATTTCGAATTGTATAGGTTTCATATACGATGGTGGCTGAAATTCCATTATAGTACCAAGCCCAAGAGAAGAAGCAATAACCTGAAATTATTTTTCAGTCTCTCATGAATTTCCATTAAAAACTGAAACAAAGAACATTCCTGGTAAGCGTGAACTAACCTGACGGGGTTCATTAAATCTCGTGGTACATATTTTTGGAAAAATTAGGATCAATTTAGATTAAAAAGTAATCTTATATGTATTTATTATATTTATTATATTTTAAAATTAGTTGGAGGCACTAATTATTAACACTATTGTGGGCAACCTGGGTCAAGCAGACAAGATTGTGTATAGAGGATGAGCCGCCAAAAGGGAAAATGAAGCTTTTCAGATGGGCGATAGTCAAGTTAAGCATTTAAAGCAAAAAAAATAAAAGTTATGAGATTTTCATGAAGAACAAAGGCCTATCTAATCGTTTGAAACAACCAAGTATCCCATAAAAATTGTTCCGTTTAAACAAGTGGAGACTATCACTAATATATATACACAATGTTGCGTTGCTCTCTCCAATTTTTTAATGCCTACAACATTGGAACACGCCTATCGCTGGTGGAAGAGCTAAAAAAATTAAGTATAATTCCATAAAACGATTTATAACTCTATCACATCAAGTCCAAAACTTAGTTTTCTGAAATTATATTTCACGGAGATGCTTTATTCTACGCAAGAAAATCAGCACTGTTATGGCCTAATTGGTGGAGCAACTTTTTCCTTGAGCAACATACAGCCGTTTCAGAATAGGTAAAGGGGAAAACTACGAGATTTGTCCAAAGAAATTCAATAACAGTTTCAATTACGTGGAAACCAGTAGTTGTAGAAACGTACAGTTAATGGAAATTTTATTAAGAGTTCCTCATGAGTGACTTCTTCGTTTGTGGTTGCTATGTCGGCACTTCGTTGATATACAGCTGTTTTTTCTGAAGACATTTTTCAATTTTGGCAATTTTGTGACGAGTTTGCTCAAATACTGCGTTAAAATTTGAGAAAAGTTAGTGCAACTGTTCACAGTAAGTTTACAAATATTCCAAAATTCTTTTCAGCATTAAGTTTTTAGTCTTTCAAGGTCCCATTAATAATCCAAAATGTTCAAGATAGGCCATTAATCAGTCAAAGATCTGAACGATCATCACCGTTTGAGAGTCACGTTGATTTTAATAAGATTTTGCGAGACCCATATTAATTTCTTTGACGCCAAATGAGTTTTTACAACGATTTTCTCCAACATGATCAAACAATATTAATAATTTTTATTATTTTGAAGTCTTGAGATGATTGCATGTAATAGTCCGAAGCGGTAGACTAGGAGACCCATTCTCAAAAGGTCGTGTTGAATAGCGCACGCGAGTATAAAAGATTATCGCATGGCTTCGTTTAAGTGTCGCATGCTACACTATCACTTAAAAATCGTCATCAAATAATGCTCACATGCGGACAGTATGAGACAACTCAAAAATACACTATCGGCGAAAACATTCGATAACGTTGGTAGTTTCGCATACGATAATTATCACGGCGTTCAAAAATTGACCCAATTAAGCTATAGGCAAGGTGGTGAATCGGTGTTTCATTACGACAATGCTCCTGCTCATTCAGTCCTTTTTTATTCACGAGTTTTGTACAAAAATGAGATACAATCCTTACTCATGCCCAGTATCCATCTGATTTAGCCCCTGCCGATTAATTATCTATTTCCAAGGCTAAAGTTCCCCATCAAGTAATAAAGATTTGATACAATGGACGGCATAAAACAAAAATCAATGAAGGAACTAAATCGACTTCCAGAAATGAGTTTTCTTCAGGCATCAAGTGTCGGAAGCGTAGAAACAGCTTCGGTCTTCACTTAGTGGAATTTATCCATAGTCGAAAAAACAACTTTGTAATATTCCACACAACTTTTAATTACTCCCAACCGGTTTCAACTCGTGTTATTTTCAAGTAAAACTCTGACTGCAAAAACGAAGTGCACTAGAGGGACATTTATAAACAACGACATGACTGTTCATGGTATCCCCACTTTTAGCGGAAATCTTTATAGATTTCGTAGAACATACACTTTCATGTCAAACCTCCAGAACATTTAATTATTACAGATATGTAGACGATATCATATGCTCGTAGACATGCACCTTAATTAAACAAGACAAATTTTTATCAATTTAAACTCACTGCAAAAGTCAATTAAATTTACGATGAAAATAGAACGTAATGACCACCTCAGTTATTTAGATTTGTCCCCCTCTGTCAGGGACCGTAAACATCAATAGGCCATTTATCGTAAGGATGCCTATTTTATGTCATAACTCCTAATAGATCCCATCCTTCTCCTCCCATCATTACACACACAAACTGGCAGCAATTAATTCCATTTAAACAGGTTAGTGGCCACACCGCTTCATGAGGGATAAAATAAAGGAAATGTGTAAAACACTTTAAAATCCTGATGTACGCTAAAGATATTTTCTTGATTTCTACCCACAAAGAGTTGCATTTAGCACTTGTTCAAATAAAAGAGGACCTGAACTCTCTGTCATACTGGTCTCATGGCCATTATTTGATTTTCAACCCCAGAAAATCAAAATTAATGCAGATTTTAGGAAGAGGGATAAAAAAGTTCCCCTTAATATTTAACTATAAGAACACTTGGGCCTGAATTGGAAGTGACATCTTTTGCTGTAAACCACTAAGGGGGTGAAAAAATATAGATACCTAGGAATTATTGCATCAGAATTTTACTAGAAGCTACATATAACAGAATTGTAAAATTACTGCAAAACAAAGAAGTAAATTGCATTGATTCTTTTATTCCTCCTCTGTAAAATAAGCACTGCGACCGAAGACCTCCACCGATTCAAATCCTCTAATCTAAAATAGGAATACTTACATAAATTTGTTTAAGTAGTAGGTAACTAATATAATAATAGGATTCTAAGATTTAAGGAAAGTACGCTTACAATGAGTAAAAGGTCAAAATCGTTGTATTATGTGACAAAATATTATAATGCTTACAGTATGAATAAATTTGAAGCCAAGATACCAATGGTTTTTACACTTCACCGGAGAACATGAAAAATTATTTTACAATAAGTCCTGTAAAATTAAGATAAAAGCAGTACCTAGGACAATGACTATAAGGTAAATATAATTGCAATGTAAAAGTTAAAATATAAAACAGACTTATTGGTAATATTTCATGCGTATAAAATATGTACGGAAGGTGTTTTAAAAATTTATCAGGAATATTCAACAAAGACTTAATCAAATTAAGCAGAAGAAAACACTGAATTTCTCAATATTGGAACCTCCCGACTAACCCAAAGAGGGTTGGTAGGACCATGTTCATTATTTAAATATTGTAAGAAAAAAACAAAAATGTAAACTTGAATACATATAGTTACGCACTGTGATGCAAAATAAAACTTCGTCTCGAATTGCAAATCCAAAAGTACATATGCTAAATTTACGAGAAGTATCGTTTTTCAATTTTTAAGCAATTAAACATGTTATGTATAAACTGCACTAAAATTGCACTCATGGTTAAATCTTTGATTGTAAATACAACTCTGAAGATGGAACTCATTAATATCCGAAAAAACGTTGGCCGAGAATAGCAGTTTTTAACTCCTGACCTTCCCTCGAGAATACAATAATATGCACTTAACAGTTTTAGATACAAAGTTCCGATGCATTCATTGATACTGCTGGCATTAGAACTGGTGTGAAGAAACACCACACCGCCGCACCCGCCACCAGAGGTCAAGACGACCGAAGAAGAATCGAAAGAATCCCGAGCTACATGAAGTGCAGGTACATATACACACTTGTACATATATATATATGCAGGTATGGGATGATGATGAAACAGACAAATAAAGGGCAATAGAAGGTGGAGGAGGAAAGGCTGAGGAAATAAGGTGCTGCAGGGAGGAGGGAGGGAAGGAGATTTTGAGGAGGGAGTGAGATAGAGGGAAGAGTCGGGAGGAACCGGTCACCGATGTTTCAATTGGATACGAGATTGGCTTCGGAGCGATAACAAGAGGGATCCCAAATGGGAAATGGGAAGGAGGGAGGAGAGAGGGAAGAAAGGAGGAGATTCCCCCTAGGCGGACGCCGTGGAAGTGGACGACGGCGACGCCAGTGCGCGGAGCTGAGATTTAGTTCATTTTTTTTATTTATCCCCACGGCCATCCCTCTCTTTCCACGAGGGCGGAAGTGTCGACTCTCTGAAGGTCTTTCATATATATATATATATATACATACACACTGGGGACCATGGCAGAGAAGCGGCGAAGAGACGACATAACGCTTTTCACGTCATCCCAGGACGGCACATCCTTCGCAGCGCTCTCCGTCGTCAACACCTGAAAGGATTTCTTTCGATTTTAGTTTTTTCGGCATAAATCACACGTATGTGAGAGGCTCACGATTGAGGAAATTCATGATGGATATAAAATGGACGCGAAGTATTTCCGCAGTTTTACATTTTTTCAGCGAAATAAACCCACATTTTTACGAGAGTACGCATAATCATCGAATACGAAGACAACGAGGAGATAGTTGGTGAATCCACTTTGAGGAATGGAGACATTACGAAAAACATAAGAATTCATAAAGAATTATTCTTTTCTGTTTATATGAAAACAATAAATTATAATTATTGCATCTCAAACTATTTCCACAGCACTGCGAAATGCACAAATGACTCGGTACCCAGTTAGGCACATAATTTCAAATATATACACCTAAGGAATGAAATTTACCACGAAAAAAATAATTTTATTTGAGCGGGATTAAATTTCGGGACTCGTTTTTTTCCTGCTAGTTGTTATATCCAGTTTTACCATCAATTGGGACACCTGGGTTCAAATTCCGTTCAATTGAAATGATTTTTTCATGGCGAATTTCATCCTTTGGTGCATTACTTTTTTTTACCTTTATTAAGATACGAATTCGACTGCACTTTACCCACAATATTGTTATTTTCGCCGAAATATATTTAACCGCTTGGAGTCAATTTCATTGGCGTTTAAACGCTTTTTGCTACAAAATAAATGTGGACAATACCATGGAGAAATTTAATAGTAATATTATGGTTTATAACTCCGCAAACCGTAACGTCAGCGAGACGTAAGGGGCATATACCCTCAATAATTATACACGCACTCATTACTTGGCGGCAATAACGTGGTTATGGAAGAAGCCTTGGTTAATTTTATTTTTACTTAAGGCATGTAATTAAAAAAACACAAAAGTGCGGATGCAAAGATACCATAACTTTTACTAATAATTTTTCAAGCATCAAATTTTCATGCGCTGCATCAAAGTATATTATCGGCTAATTAATATCCCTACACCATCTATCACAAAGGCAGGACGCTTTCGTATTTCTACAGTTATTTATGATGGACTGAACGGATGGGAGAAATTTTAATTAATTTCAATTCTTATATATACTGCTGCATATATCCTGCCGCAAACAGTTAATACAAGTACTTACAAATGATGTGCCTACGCGTCGAATACGTTTTTTGAATATCAGATGACCGTTTTTTCGTTTTCAATCCGGTTTTACGACAAAGTGACATTTAGGAGGAGGCAACAAATATTAAATACTCATAATTAATTATTACTCCATTAATTAATAATCAACAGTATTATGTATCTAAATGAAACAACTAATGAGCGTCGCTAACAGAAAAGAGGGTAAATAGAAGGGTAGGGAGGATAGGGAGTGCCTGAATCAGAATTTAGAAATAAATGCCTACGACCCATAATAGAATTTAAAATATGCAAAGCAGTTATTATACCGATTTGTACCTTGGCGCAAATTAATCACAAGAACTAATAGAACTCGGAAATTAAAAAATACAGTAATGATAGCATGAAGATGCCAGGCAATAAAAATGGTTATAATTGAGAATTGAAAGCAAAAACAAGAGAAAGAAACATGAAACGATGACGAAATGACAACTATATCAAAGGTAATGAGAAATAAATACGCAATAAGATAGGGAAGGATACACCAGAACGCCGAAAAATATGTATAAAGTTTCAACAGATAAATGACAACGGTAGAAATAATAGGAAAAAAAATCATTAGAAGAAATTAAACAAATCCATTTTAAATAAAATTTACACCTGGATCTTGGATATTACTATTCAAGTCATTCAGCAACTTAGCTCCACGACGATAATTGATCAGGGCTTTCTTCGGGGTTGGGTCATTCGCATAGGGATATGCGAGAAAGGTTTAGAGATTATGAGACAGAATGGTGGGATGTGTTCTCAGGGTAACATTTTTGAAAGAGAAAGCTCATCATTACGTAAGTAATTAAAAAATAGAAACTGTGGAGAGAATCAAGTCAATTTTGATCTTAGACATGTGCAGAGATTTTAATCATCTGAAATAGCGTCAGGGTTCTCCTGCAGCTAATTATGTCTCGAGCGTTTGCTGCCATTGCAGGTATAATCAACAATAATTTTATCCTTAATTATTATTTCAGATGATGCTACCAACAATGGCACCAAAAGTTCAAGAAAAGCAAACATAAATGCAGCAGAACCCCAAAGCTCTTTTAGAAGAGATCAATTTTTACTACAGTAATTCTAAATATTCAAATTACTTCGAAGAGAGCTCATGGGTTCGAATCCCTCCAGGTTTAATGCTGATTGAACCAAAATAGTTGGAGTATCTAATACCAAAGTATAATACTACTACTTGTAATGACAATACGCTATTAATAGCCTATTGCAGCAAGAATACATACGCATTCAATTGCGTTGTGAGATCAATAATTCATGGTATTCGATAAACATGCGTTGAAGAAGCATTCCACAAATATATTGGCCTCAAAATTTTTTGGACCTGATAGATGACGTTAACTTGTGAGTTCCATATGTAACCAAGATAGTAGATTTACGATAAATCGTTTGAAGGAGTTATTGCTTGACTGAAGACTTTTTTGACGAAAATTGTAAACTAAATTGGAGAAGGTAAAAGGAATATTATAGCATAGGTATTGGAGTTTGTACTCATTCTAAGTGTAGTAATGCTAATGATAAAATGTAGTTTTAGTTTTGCGTGGATGATCATAATTTTCGATCACTCCGTAGGTAGACAGATATGCCCATTTTTTATTTTATAATTTACCTGGATATTGCAAAACACCCATATCAGAATAGGCGTTACGCCACATTTGTGGCATATTTTGGTCACTTCAATTTGTTTTTTTTTTCTAGTGCTAATAAATTAAAACACATTTACAGCTATTTTTTCTCTTCCAGCTAAATTCAAAATAACATTATATGAATAATTATCGTTATTATAATAAACATGACCCATGACATTAATTGGCAACACATGAAGATATTGTTATAAAATAACCTCTACTGATGATAATTCAGCTAAAGCATAGCACAAGTCAAGATGATGACTTAGTGGGACCCGGAAGTATTTAATTTAAAGTTTACCACGATATATTCCCTCTGTTCCGCAAAACGTTTGGCTTTTATTTACTGAGCATTGTACACTTTTTTCAAGTAAATTAAAAATATACAAAGGAGACTAACGAATTTATTAATTCATCCTGACTAATTATAACGCACATTCATTACATATTACTTGGATTTAAGCCCGTGGTAAGAGAATGAACGAAATGATCGAAATAATACCAATTTGGAGATAAGTAACGAATGCGATAGTTTCTGCAACCCAAATTTTTTAACGAGTAACATAGTGGTATGGATTTCATAACTATTTATTCGATGAGTAAATGTATGTGCAGTCGACCATAATTGAGCTGAACAAAGAAGGAGTAATCAAAATGTTATTCTATGTATTAAAATTATTAATTCCATACTAAGTGATAATCTGCAACTACGAGCACATTCATAAGAAATATTAGTTAGACAAAGAATTTCAGAAGACCAAAGACGATAGGATATTTTTAGAGTACCCATGACACCGAATTCGTATGGTAAAACATTTTCCAGTTAAAATGTCTAAAGGCTGTTTTACACGGTACATTTATTTGCACAATCTACTGCGCGAACGCTTGTATCAGGATATTGTACCGTGTAAAACGGCAAATTGTACGAACGCTTGTGCGATTGTATGAATGACTGAACGGAAAATAGAACCTGTTCTAATTCCATTCAGGCAAACATACGCTTTCGTTCTGGTTTTATTCAACATATGGCGCAGATATGGCGAAAATTTTGGTGCCTGTGTTACAATTGAAAATAAAGTTGATTGTAAAAAGGATTAACACTTTTACGGCGAATAATATGAGTAACTATTATCCTGTGTGTATAATCTTTATTGAATAAACTCTTCTCGAGCTCCCCACTGGTATAAACTATTCATAATTGCCTACGTTTCGAGAGACGACTCATCACTCATTCTCAAGGCAAGAATAAATTACGTTAGCAATTGTGAATAGTTTGAGCCGGTGGAGAACCCGAGAAGAGTTAACTCAAAGTTGCTCAACTGTTTACATCGTCATTTCATCGTGTTATTTGGTTTTTCAGTGTAATCGCGATATTTGGGTTAGTGTCCTTTTCCCCCAAAATTATGACTAGTCGCGTCCTCAAGTAGAGTTCTTGATATAATTATAATAATTTTATTTCTGTGGTTAGCAAGTAGGTAACATAGAAATCGTCAAAAAAGACATTAAAACACTGGTACAAAATACAAGTGGGGGAAATTTGGAGGGACTAAAGAAACGTGTCCCGTGTTTCCGCTATACCACTTGATAATAACACTTTGTCACACACACAAAAATAAGCCTACGAAATTAGTCTTTCCGAGTGCAGATCCGGCGAGAAACGTCAATGACTTGTCGTACTAAAATCCAGAATAGAGAAAAAAACGAAACGGTCCGTAGGTCGAATATAAAGCCAGAGAGACTTTGTCTAAACCGGGAGAATAATCAGTAGGCTGATGGTCGAGTCGAGGTTTCGAATTTCAGGTGATCAGCTTTTCAAGGTAACAAATACGTGAGTGAAACATGAACAAGATAAACAAAACACTCGCGAATTCAGATCGATTTCTACCACTAAAGTGCACGGAAAATTGTGCGTTTGCACTCATCGTGTAAAGTGAGATTCAGTCTGATTCAGTCGTTCGTACTATATTTTCTTGCACACTTGATTGTACATTCTCTGATACATTTGTTTGTACAAAAAATTGTCCCGTGTATAAAGGCCTTAAAACTAAGCATAATCCTGACAGAGACCCAAAGTTTCGTCGAACTGAAATATTTTAGGTGGATGGTATATCAGCACGAGCGTTAATACCGATTTTAAATAGTGGATGCGGAATTCGTATTGACGTAACAAGCGTTCACCTTTGCCATTAGCCATGATAATATTATAATAATGATATGTTGCATAATCGGAAAAGTTCTCGTCAACTTACGGATGCCTCGACACGGAGGATGCTCGCTCCGTTTCTTCTCCGTGTCTCCCCTCGCTCAAGAGACTGATTCGATGTGATGATGACGAGAGGTTACCAGCTCAATAACTCACAGAAAAAAAAGTAATCCCACGTACTAAGTATGCCTATGCGAAGGGTGAACCACCTCACCATCCTCCTCCTCCTCTACAAACCCAGTACGCGTGGTGGCATAACGACTCTACACCAGGATGCCACACCCCACTCACGTGCCTTCCTTCCCGCGAGACGAGAACCCTGCGTTGAGCTCGGCTCGTATCCTCGCTCACAATATACGCAATCAAGGGATCTTGGCAGCCCCTGATTGAGGAAGAGCCATTCTCCAAGCAGAAGGCGAAGCTTCGGGATTAAGGCTTCGGTGTCGTGTAAACAAACCGCCAATGCTCGCACACCGAGAGAATGGCTGAAGCTACGCAGCCTCTTTGTCACGGGCGGTTTTCGAACTGAAAAACCGACCGAATGGGTAAACTTACGCTTAAGTCAACATACTACACGAAGCTCAAGCACGACGAGCGAGATATTAAAATTTCCCCTAAAGAGAACTTTATTCCCCGAATCAATGGCAAGGAAATTATTCCCTTCCATCTAGCCAGCCTATAGGCCGTATTTCACTACGCAATTGCAATCCTAACGGTTGCAAATCCTCCTACAGAACGTTGGAACAGTTGAATTGGAGCACAGTGTGGGATAGAGAATCATTCTGATTGTTCCCAAGCGTAAGTGAAAGTTTCTATTTTGTGCTTGACCCAGGATTTGCTGCTTTGGTCATTAACACTCCAGCATACATGTTTTCATAAATTTCCCTATATATATATTTCGTTCACTCACTCACACACCGCCTTTTAGGCGAATAAATATATAATAATTTGAACAGAAGGTGGAAGAAAGAGATAGGAAACATGTAACTAAAATTGGACGATGACACTGGTGATGTGGAAGATGGTACAGCCGAGAAATCAGAGGGTAAAAATTTGCCGTGACCGGGACTCGAACCCGGAACCTCCCGATTTCGCGCCGAGTGCTCTACCAGTTGAGCTATCAGGACACTTAAATTTACCATGATTTCGGCTGGGGCTTATAACAAAGAATACCCCTTCAAGCTTGAGCCCGTAACCGTGGCCTCTGGATGGCACACAAGGGCAGCTATTCCATCACCAAGAGAGGAGAATTAGACATGGACACAAGAAGAAAGCAAAGATGAGTTCATTCACACAGAGAGTCGGACAGAGATAGGAACATGAACTGAAGAGGAAAAGAGCCGGTTCGGCCATACATTTCCACATTGGTTTGGCACATTTTTGGTTTCCACATTGGTTTGGCACATCGGTTTGGCACATTTTTACCCTCTGATTTCTCGGCTGTACCATCTTCCACATCACCAGTGTCATCGTCCAATTTTAGTTACATGTATGTATGTATATATATATATATATATATATATATATATATATATATATATATATATATGTATGTATATATATATATATAATTAAAACAGTGATACACTAAACAAACACAGAAACACGCAAAAAGGAAACTTACAAAAGAAAACTTGGACGTTTCGACGGTCAAGCCGTCATCATCGGTGGTAGAAGAATGAAGAATCTGCTCTGTTCCCTTGGGGAGGAAAGGGCAGCGAGGAAGGAGAGGGGGTAAGTGCGAATGGATAGTGGAGGGGAGAGAGAGGTGGCTACTTGGCAGTGGTAGGGAGAAAGAGGTAGAGTCATTCCATGTCAACTCTACCAATTTTTGGGGGGTCCCACGCCCACCATCTCAGATTTTGATTATTTTTTCCCTGTTATTAGATTCAACCTTAGTTAAGAAAAATCCAAAATATTTAAGACCCATTGCAAGTATTTTCCAAGATATGAGTATTTGAATACAATGAGACACAGAAAAATTCTGCCCACCTGCCAAATTATTGAAAACTGCCATATTTGTGTAAGAAAGCAGATGGTACATTGGGTGTGTTGTTCAAACAGTTGAAGATGGTGAAATTCTTGTGAATTTCATGACACCTGATGGTAAGGCTAAGTCATACATGAGGCCAAAACATGTGGATGAGTGCTGGATACCGTCAACTGATGTGTTAATGGAAGTACCAGCGCCTAAGACCATCACGGGTAGGCAGTACACCTTGCCAGATTGCACAGTCACTGCAATTGAGAAGGCCTGGAATGCTTACCATCAGGCTTAGAGGACAAAGTAAGGTACTTATTGTTCAAATATTTAACCAATTTTTGTCCTAATTGCAATTACCTAGTCAATCCATATATTTCCTAACATGTTGCCATTTAATACTCTTTGGAATATGAGGTATCAAATTAAAAATAGATTGGCTGGAAAACGTAAAGAATGATATGGGTTTACAGGAACTTCAATACTCAAATTCAACTCACTTTTTGGGGGAAGCCCTGAAACTAAGTGTCGTAGTCTGCCATTTTACAAGCATCACTTAAATAAATCATAGACACACTATCAATCATGGGAGCAACTTCAGGTTTAATTTTCCTGAAAGAAGGAGGTTAGTGCAAGTTATAGTAAACAAACTCGTTTACCTAATTGGTGTCCCTTTTTTGTTATTAGAAGTTGAAAAAGTGGCATTTTGCAACAAAAAACATTAGCGGAATGGTCATTTTCAGTAGATTTATCAACAAATAATTTCAAAATTGGCCCAAATGTCACTCCACTTTAAAGTTAGTGGTTTTTACCATGTTTACAGAGATTTTTATGGCTTTAATGTAATTTATGTGATTTTTATGTGTCTGAAAATGTAGTTTTTTTGTTGAAAGTTGTCAAAACTGCCATTTTTGAACATTTATTTTTAAAACATTTTTCAAGTGAGAATCATTTGAATAACATTTTTAAAAACTAAAGTTGAATGTTTATAGCCTCTAAAATGTTTACCAGCTTTGCTCATTTGGTTTAGTCTTTACAGGGGCACAAATATGGTAGTTTTGAATAATTTGGCAGGTGGGCAGAATTTTTGTCTCATTGTATTCAAATACTTATATCTTGGAAAATACTTGCAATGGGTCTTAAATATTTTGGATTTTTCTTAACTAAGGTTAAAACTAATAACAGGGAAAAAAAATCAAAATCTGAGATGGTGGGCGTGGGACCCTGGTTGAGTTGACATGGAATGACCCGGTAGCTATTTGGCTGTGGTGGAGAGAGAGAGGTGGCTATTGGGCTATTATTTTCAATGGACTAGGTTTAGCCCGGGCTTTTCGAATGCCCTTGTTACCAAAATATGGGGGTACTCACGAATTTTCACATCAACATTACCGGTGGATTCGGATATATATATATATATATATTGTAACGGTCCACGGCCCGCCCGGATTATTTTGGGCCGAAAGACACGTGTACAAATAATTTTTATAAAAAATTTCCTCGCGAATCCCTCCGGCACGAGATCCGCGGGGCTAACCTGCGTCACCTATTACAACACGAAATGTGTTTTTTTTAAAGTCTCTTTAAATGAGGATAAGCGGGTGGGGGGTCCCCGACCGTGCGTAATTCATCATGTTCCCTGGCTTTACCGCCGGGGTAAGGTGGAAATGGGTTCCTGGTATTTGGGTTGGTGGGATATTCGGCTTGCTGGGTATGATTAAAAAAATAGAACCTTTTTCCAAAAACAAAACAAGCGTATATTCAAGAAAATAATATGCCCTCCTAAAAATTAATGAAATGATGAGGTGATAAATGAGGGATGAGACAATAAAAATGAACCCTTCATGAAATGAATAAAATGAATGATGAACAAACAGGTGATTAGCCACACAAACAAAAAAAAGGCTTTTTTACTCGCTCACAGGCGATTTTACTGGAATCGTCCGCTTCCAATTGAATTGAGGGTGAGGGAGGTAATTGCTAGTCCTTCCCTTTTCTCTTGCACTTATAGGTCTGTTTGATTACTTGGGCGTCGATCACTCGCCATTAAGAAACACAATCGCAAATATGGGAGCCCTTTATCAATTGGATGGCTAGGAGGCTGAAATGGGGGGGGGGGGGTTTGTCGGGTCAGCAACCTTACGTGACCGTCGACTCTGGATTCTCGGCACGGGACGTCAAGCGTGGAAGGCGCCTGGCAGTCCGACTGGATCCTATAGTTCTGCAACAGACTCCGGACTCAGCACGCTAAGCTTGGTCTCCGTGCACTTCGAGAATATCCTGGGGGCAAGTAGGGTCCACACAGCGGACGTGGTACTTTTTGCGTACCTAATCAGCCTCCCGCACTTTCCAAATATTCCGGCTCGGGCAGTGCTTCCGCACAGCGATATCGTTCGACGTGTTCTTTTTTTCTTGTGTTCCGCGCTCGCCCTTTTATGCCACTTTTGTGGAGGGGAAGGGGACGTGGCGGATAAGGGGAACTGAGGAAGGGGAACACAGTGGGGGAATTCACAAAACACTCTTTCACTATAAAAATCAACCATTCCCAGTGACTCACTCATACATCTCACTCCCCTGCGCTTTGCCCCATTCACTCAACCTTGACACTCACACTGTGATTTCAGCCACGCACACATTCACGCGGTTTCACACTCTCACCTCCTCCCAGCAAGCCAAATAAAGGAAGGCGAAGGAATAAGGGAGGGGGGGGGGGAGAGTGGTTTAGGTGGATTCAGTGGTTCAAGGACAAAAGGTGTAACGGCCTTTTGACCGTTACAATATATATATATGTATTTGGAATAAAAGTCCCAAAATTTTCAATGCCAATGATTGCTATACGATAGGGGAATGGAACCTTTCATCTTCAAACACTATTTCTCCTTGCACACATATCAAATGTAGTTTCATAAATTTGCGGGAAAATTGCGAAAAATGAGGTTTTCTAATTAGATGGAAATTCCAGCGACGGACACAATACGTAAGACAGTAAATCTAGCAGCACAAATTTACAAGAATAGCATAAGACGATTAAGAAATGTACCCAGTGATATTAAAAGAATCAAAAACTACAGGTAAAGGATAATATTGTAGCAAAAAATGGTATTAGTTTATTAATCTTTTGAAAAGGTCTTCTGATGCTGAATTACAACTACAAATAATAAGAGTAAACTGCAACATTAATACATTTGTGGTTTTTTAAGTAACAAAATTGCATTGCCCTTCCGATATCCAAATATTTGGTTTAAATTTATTCAAATATTTGGCAACGTCGATCCTAGTCAATGCCTCCATGGTCTTCACAGTAGCTATCAGGATCCTGAAGCATAAGGGCTTCTCCTTGCCACGTCAAAACTTTAAAAAGCACGATAGTTTTGGAAATATTCCGTCCTCTGTGACACTATATTGATTATCCGACTAAATAATACGGCAATAAACCGAATTAAAATAAAGGAACAACTAATGTAGGGAAATAACACTGAAATATATATCGGTTGAAATGAGTTTTTCTTGTTTCATCACTTTTTGGGGGTTCAGCTGATTAAATGAGGTCCATATCATCATTCCATAATTTATCAGCTGATAAATTTCTCTCTTTCGAAAGAAGGCATCAAAAATGATGTCAGTATAATTAAATATATTTCTTCAGTCAATCGATACTACCCTACCTTAATTTAAAAACTAATTTTAAAAATACAGAGAAGAGAGGCCATCAACCTCATTAATTAAACTGAAAACTCAAGTGACAAGACACAACGTAACGGTGCGTAATTATGTATCTGGACAGTATGTCCGAAAAATAGCTACAAAAATTACTAAAAGACAAAATCCAGGTTTTTTTAAAACTACATATCACACTCAAAAGGTTCCTAGTGAAATGTAAAGATCCGTTAGGCATATGGGATAAAAGTAGGGTGAGTGCATTAAAGTGTAGTGAGTTCAAAGGTGTCAGACGGGAAGAAGCTTCAGCGTGAGGAGAAAATAACACAAGTTATTTTTAAAACAACAATGACAATTCAAGTAATTTTGCTAAACATTTAATATAAAATAACCATGTGAGTGATTTTAACCTGGAAATTTAAAAAATATGTAAAGACAAACGAGAACTGGACTCGCGAGAACAGTTAGAAAGTTTAACACGTATTAATGGCGCTGAGATCACTCTCATTAATGAGCACCTTTACCCGGCCATTTCCCCTACCCTGACGTCCGTTTCGGGTAAACCGCTCCCTCCACCTTTTCCCCTCACCCTCTTCCACTGACGTCGCATAGCTACTATATAAACAAAAGTTCCCCTTACAAAAAGCACCTAATGATGATGATTATTCATTAAAACCAGGTTGCGTGAGTGTGAAATAATCTGTGGTTTGAGTAAAAGTTGGAATAAAAATGTGTTGAAGAGATCCTAATTTGAATAATGAATGGCACCTTTAAAGGTGAGACACATCTCTAGGTCAATGGGGGAGAACAAAATAACTCAAAACGATAAAAGTAAAAATCGAGAGATAAGATCCTCGGAGAAACAGTTTATTTTTTTACATTAATATAAAGTCTACATGGCTTAGCTGGTATTTGGATGATGTTAATGAAGTATGAGACCATTTCCAAATCAATCAGAAAATAAATGTTACCAGTAACTAGTAATAAGGAAGTTGAGAGACCATTTTACTATGGTAGTCCCAACTTTTAAGGTCACTTGCCTTTAAAAAAACTTACAAAATTTCCCATTTTGTTACAGCGCCCTGAAAATAAGAGCACTAAAAAACGTGATGCAAACCTTTTCTTCACATGTTCGTATACTGATAAATGGTATAAGATGAATTAGTTTTGAAAATCTCTAGAACCTTTTACTGAATGATGCATTTCTTATACTTCCAATCATATTTCATGCTTTAATCTAATATATAAGTTAATAGTAATTATAACTACATAAGGTATGACGCATATATCGTAAAGGTATACTATACACAGCAATTAAACTCGTCCGCTATACGCAATCACTGAAATAATTTAGCATGAAAATAAGTCGGAAATTCACTGAAGTACTAGCAGTTCGCTCGGCCACGGTCAACACAACGGGAACGAAGCGTAGTATTTATTGCAATTTTACATTTGAGGATGAGCTTGAAAAGCATGACCGTGACATTCAAGAACGCTAAAGCGGGTTATTTATCACATGACTTTTGAGATGGAACGAATCTATAGTCGAAAATGTTTCTTTATTCCGGTAGACGGGCTTAAAAAATAGTCCACTGCAGCCGCTTTAGAGTCTCCTGCGTCCTACATCAATCCATAAGAAAAAAGAGCCGGAATGTTTTGTTTTTTTCACGAACACGGACCGCTTCTTCTCTCCATAACGAAATAGGGGTTTTTTCAACAAAATCAACCCTAAAATCGTCCCCTTCCCTCGTCCGGGCTGCAATCAATCTCTTTGATAGTCTCTTTGTCGACGAACCCTTCGTGCCATCGAGCGTTCAGTCTTCCCTTAATCGATCGAGTATAAATTTGAGAAGATTTGAAGTCGAGAACTTTCCCTTCTCCGTAGGTGTCATGTAGCGTGATAGGAACACGGAAAGGGCAGGACTCTGTCCCGTGGAGGAGGGTTTAATCGTCGGGTCTCATATGCGCCTGTATTGTTTTTGCCGCATGCAGACACTGCCGACGCGATGTAGTCATAAAAATCCTCAAGGAAGGAGGCTAGGTGAGATGCAATAATGGGAAGATGGAGCTACGAAACTCTCTGTAACACTACACTTTGCTTAGCCACTGGGCATATTTACCTTCTTACTTCACAGTCGGCTCCTGTCGCCTGTTTCTTCTGCAGTTAGACCCCTCTCTAGTTTTAGTTGTCGCATCACTTTTTCTTGGAAGACCGACGTTTTCCTGCTCATGGGCAGTATATCACTTGCAATGCGAACTAATCTGTTACTTGCCATTCTACTTAAATGCTCTTTCCATTCCCTATTTTCGTTTAAGTACCCAGTTATTAAAATTTTCTGTTTTACGTAATTTCCTTAATCTTCTTTCTCTGTCTTACATGCTTTGCCTGAAACCTTCGAAGTATTTTCATCTCCGTAGTTCTAATAGCCCTCTAGTGTAGGATGGACCTGCCCTCGTCTCTGAACTATGTCTCATAATTGGTCTAGAACTTGTTTTATAAGTTTTGGATTTTGCTTATTATCTTAGTTATTTCTCCAAATTTTATTTTTCAAGACAACCTGCTGTCTTAATTACTATTTAAATGGGCATATTTATACATTTTTTTCGGAATAATGAGGATTCCCAATCTAGGGGAAACAATCCCATTCCCTTCAAGCAACAAGTAGACAGCATTCTTTACCCTAAAAGCTGAAAATGATACCCAATAACAGCCTCGTTTTAAGACTAATTTGATTCCACTTTCCACATTCCACATTTCCATTTTGATTTCCACAAACTGGCTGTTATATCTCTCAAGATTTATAGGATCTACATGCTTATTATTAACCTTACAGACGAATAAGATACACAGGGTATTTCAGGAGTAATGTTCATAACTTTCTGGAGGAGATACACAAAAAATAATTTTAAGCATATTTGTCCTATGAACATGGGGTCGCAACTCCTTAGTAACGGAGCTATGGCATTATAAACATTTCGTCAGAATCAATCTGCACTTACCATGAAAACGTCCAAAAGCAGTGACATCCAGCAATACTAACGCAGAAAAACTGGTCTAATTTGTACTTAAGGTTTGCATCATTCGTTTACTGCCGCAATTTACACTATTCCTATTCCAAGATCCTTCCTATTTCCAAGATTCCTTCCTATTTCCAAGATCGTAACTGATATTGTCAGAATATTTCTTCTACAAAAATTATTTTTCATAACACCTTTTTCGTTTTTAAAGATACGAAAAACTTAATGGGAACATTAGAATAGCAAATTGTATTGAATTTCCAAAATTGATACAACTATTTTCACATCTTAATTTTTAGCGATGTTTTGGCATCTTAGATGGTGCCATTACATGAACGCATTGATCGATGTCTCTCTTTCTAGCAAGGAACTGGTATTTATTCACCAAAAAATACAATAACCTTCACCAATTTAACTTACGTATTTATTTTTAAACGTTTTGAAAATAATAGCCAACCACTGAAACCACAATGGAGTTATTTTTGTGAATCAAATGAAGTAAACAATCCAGCGGCAACAAATATCTCAAGCGGGGATTATCTCCATGGAATAATTTTCGATGCTCATAGGGCATGTTCATAGGACAAAAAGGGCTTCAAATCAATTCCCATACCTCCTCCAGAAGTTACGCACTTTCCTCCTGAAACACCATGTATATTACACCCTTTGTGAGTTGTAAATGCCTACAGCCATCGCAGCAACCGCATTTGCTAAAATTAAAAACTGTAGAAATAAGACATCTCCCGTCGCATTCACGCAGTGTTATGCTTGCATCCACCGTAACACTTGCTTAGCTGAACGATGAATATTTTATGTATCTATTAATAAACGTTGAATCATATCTCTTGCATTTATTTAGTTCCACTGCACTAGGTTTAGTCAATTGGAATCACAAGCAGGCGAACACTCAGTTCCAATTACAACCTTCGCAATATAATATTTATAAACCGTTGTTGATGAATTTTTCCTCACGCAGCAGCTGTGATAAGGAATTACACCCTTTTCCCTTAATTTTCCCACGGCATAGCGACGAATTGCTTCTCGAGGCACACTATAGAGGGGCTCTGAGTAATAACGAATTCCGAAGATTCAGGCGATATAGCGTGGAATTTCAACATGATAAGGTTAAAGAGTTAAAAGCAATTTTCCACGAATAAAAGTTAAAAAAAAGACTTTATTACGACCCAGGTTTCGATGTTTTACACATCATCTTCAGGTGATGTGTAAAACATCAAATCCTAGGTCGTAATAAAGACTATTCAAAAAATATTTTATTTGTGGAAAATGGTTTTTTACTCTTCAACCTCATAATGTTGAAAACGTTTAGTGTAAAGACTGAGAAATAATTCTTCCAAATTGGTATGGTACTGAAAAATATTGTGCACTAGATACATTTGCTTTGTCCATTAAAAACACGCTACAACTCAACTAAAGCATTTCATCGGGACTTATCCGACATTTTTAACAAAAGATAACATCAAATACGATTTCAAACGGAGAGAAACACGCTCAAACGCGTCCCATGTTCCATCAACGACGAGGATTGTACTTGACAGCGACGGAATTCAAAATTTGATACAGTGGATAACGGACTAGATGAGTCAAAAGGATGGCAGCTCATTCACAATCCATCGAAAGTGATGGGGGACAACATCTCACGATGGTGCGCCATTCAAGGACACTCATCCGCCCCCCCTTCCCCCCCAGCTTCTATTGACCTCTCAGTACGGAGACGGGCAGTGATGTTTTAAACTCCACAATTACGTAAACATATCGAATCGCCCGATACCTACAGACCTACTTCCCCAGGTAAACGAGATTGACCGATGATAACTTCTCTGGCAATTGGATACCTGGTGGAACCAGTAAACCAGGTAGGTAGGTATCAGTAATACCAGTAACAAAGCAATATCGTTTCGCACCGAAACGGCAGATATTGCATTTCTATGACTCGATTCCACGATTATTGAGGGCGTCAGCTCAATTTTTAAACAAAGTGGATTTTTAAATGAATAATTTTGACACTTACCGCATTTTCCAGCAGGTCAGGTCCGTCCCCTGCGAAATGTCACCCGTAATGAATTCTCATCCCCAAGGTAGACAGGTTTCAAGGCGACATCACCCAAGGCTCTCCATGGCTTTGTAAAATTCCTGGTATGAGAGGAAAAATTAAGAATTAAATTTATATGCAATTCATGCGAATATTCTCAGTCAATTCGCATTAATGAAAATCAATGGAAACGGCATTCGTACACATTTTTGCCCACGTTAATGATTTCCCTAGACGAAGGGATCATCATGATTGCTTCGTATTTAGTCATGAAATACGAGACATTTATTCATTTAATCTTGATTAATAATATTAGCATTATATCCAATATATTCAAGCTTGAATAATTAACTACACTTAGCGTAATTTTACTTTCCTAATTCGCAGACCTTATGATGTAATTACAGGCACGTAGTGATAATAAGCCACTGACAGAAAGGCCAAAGTAAAAGAGACGAAACATTGATTTTTACCATTTTTTCTACATTTAAGAAAATTAAAATAACACTAACATTCACAGAATAGATGTTTGGCGTACTTCCAATATTTTCTCAATGCGCTAGAAATGTTATCAATTATTTATAGATTAGCACAAAACGTATTGTACAATTACTTCAATTACACAGATAACGTATTAATGAAACTAATTAACACAACATAGCGTACCATTTCCAACTATAATAGTCAGAGAAACGCATTTTAGCACTCAGCAAATTCACCAGTATTGGAGAAGTCTAAATTATTAGCCTTTTTATGCTTTTTATAATAGCCTATTATCCATCTAAAAACAACTGAGTTTGCTCCATTAGCAGCCCTTTATATTGTATGAGATTTTAAGCATATCACAAGTGCTATATACGGAAATAATTAATCCAAAAGGAGTTAACTATTGCCTCTATGTTTAGTTAGGTGAGACTATAGTTAATTCATTAAGAGTTTACTATTTCCTGAGTATTTAAAGAGAAAATATGATGCGAGAAGATGAAAGTAAAGGTCAAGGTTCAAGTCACCTTTCTATTCATCACTAAAAGCATACCCCTTAGAATATGAAGTTGAGGAAATACTTAAACTCCTTTTAAGATGGGGAAAGACCGCAGCTCTACCAACGGATTTAACCGAATGGGTGTCAGACAAATATAACGTAAGTAAAACTTACCTTAAACAGTTCTTGCTGCTTACGACAGAGTTACTAATTTAGCAGTGGCATAAGATGGAAACTATTGGAATAGAGATGACTGAGCTCTTTTTCTATCACCTTTCATCCCGAAATCATTTTAGCAACATTAGCCCATATGTTCGCACAGTTGCCACCTTAGAAGGTAAAATTCCACGACAGTACCTTTTCTACACCTATCATATTTCTCTTTAAATACGAAAAGGTTAATTTAAATCCCGATAGAAGTATCACACTTAATTGTCCTATATTTCAAAGGCGCACTTCAACGTTCAGGAGTTACCATAAAACATCCGAAACTATTGGGTCAAAGAGCTAACATAGACAGCAAGAACTGCAGGAATAGATATTGAAGTTGCAGCCAAATATGGCAAAGGAAAAGCAAAAGGCTCACATAATGGTGATGAATCCTTTTAATGAGACACTCTATTGCTTATGAATATCTAATAAGTCCACCAATCTCTATAGTCTCAGCATATTCCAAATAAAGCCACCCAAGAAATGTCATCGATGCTAAAATTTCATTCACCCTCTTGGCAATGCAATATTCTTTACCTCAAGAGTACGGATGACTCTCAGCAATATGCCATTTCAGTCAGAGATGCTTCAGTTTCCTGTTAAATATTACTCATCACAAAAAATCATTGAACACCGAGCGAGCAAGTCTACGTATGGCCGGTTCATTCAGGAGCATATCTACGAAACATGACGTTGTTTGTGATTAAACGGATACAGGTGCGATTTGTGAAAGTCATTCAGACTATTCATGAACGCTTAGTTTCGGCAGAAAATTTCTTTCATTCACGATCTATGTTTCCTCTTTCAAGCCATCATAAGGGTTCTTAATTAAACCCCTTAATTTCTATTTTTAATAAGTTACCTTGAATAACGAAACTGTGAATTCAGTAAGCACGAAAACTATGCGTAAAAACAATTGAACAAAATAATATAAACATCTTCAGAGCACCCATCTATCATTTTTTATGAAACATTTAATCAATTATTGGATCACAAGCTCTACTTGCAACGCAAGCCTTCCAGTAACCAAAACCTTCCAGTAGCAGCATTTATGTAACCACAATTATTACAATAGAATACAAGCCCGTAGGCTAAATACCGTTAACTTGGTCTATACAAGACGAACACAAGTCACAACTGGCACCGAGCAGATAACGTCCTTCTCCGGCCGCGGTCAGGTTCAAAGAGGGATAGTTTGTTCACGGTACACTTTGTCAGCGCAGGAATTCAATCAGATGACCAGTGGAGGAGTGGGGAGAGTAGGGGAGGTGCTATCACACTTTGGGTTGGTGGGAATGTTCACAGGTATACTTTAAAGTGGAAAGAATTATCAGCACCAGCGCGGACCGAATAAAAGCAGGGTGCTTGCAGGAATCGCGATGACCTGAGCGTTCGCGCTGACCAGAGGCAGGTCGCGGCACTTGTCTCATCGCTCTCAGGCACTTTGCGAGACGCGGAAGTCGCCTTCAGTTTCTGAGTCTCCGAGGATTTTCGAGTCTCGAGATTTTGAGGAGGAAAAATAAGCACACTTTAAATTTTGGAACACGACTTGAAAATTTTTTTCTTCCGTCTCCAATGAATAAAAGGATATGGACGAAAGTTCCAATTCTCAAACATATCGAAAACTAATTTATCTAAGTTTTCTAGCTAATTCTTCCACGAAAAATTCCCATATAATTCCATAATATAAAAAATAGCATTCATACTATTTTCTGCAGATTTATCACATCTCTGGATGCTCTGAAACAGTATGATTTAGTAACAGAAATATCAAATTAATGTAATGAAAACAACATGGATTAAGCATGCTATCATGATAATCCAAGCATGAATACGTTATAACGTCAATACAAAAAACGAGTAATAGAATAGCCTTCCCTATAGAAAATCGGCTTCATTTCCCCCTAGGGGTTTCTCATTACCCATTACCGTCCGGGCAATGAAATCAACTTCTGTAGTTTATTGATTTTCTGATTGGCTTTAATATTATTCACTCCCACACGTACCATTATTATTTTGCCTCAGATAAAATTCTTGCAATTACCATCAGCAGTCATCACCAAATCATAACTTCATCAAATGCTTCTTGGCTATTGGGTTGAAATGAAGACAATAATCGTCACATAATCTTCACCTATTGTTCTGTCATGAATATGTCATAAGATCGTGTATCTTGTTCAACGATCACGAGGAATTAAAATATGCTTTGAATATTGACTTCGAAATAATGTTTGCGAGACATTGACCATGGAGAATTTCAACTGATCCCACATGTTCCCAGATATCAGTCAATCAATGCAAGTTGCAGTTAGCTCCAGGAGATTTTATTAAAAGCAATAAAAATCGAAAGGCGTCTAAATATATTTATTTTCAAACTTGAGTTTATCTGACACCATAGGTTAAAGAACTTTTAAATGATAAAATAGAAAAAATGAAAAATAAAACGAGCCCTAATTATTAATAAATTTAATGGTAGGCTGCCTAAGACAATTTTGGATGCCTAAAATCTAGGATGTTTTCCACTACCGGGGAGAGGAAAGTTAAATTCAGATCGAGTTAAGAAGGCCGTTTACCGAATATAAGAAACGAAATAAAGAAATCACGGAATAATATTTCCGCAATTAAGGATTGTTTTCAACAAATTATATCGTTCTAAAATCACGTCCTGGTTCCATGAGGCAAGGCTGATTGGCGTAATTCAGGAATTAGCGGTGATTAACATCATACATCCCGTACATCGGGTACATTATATTTTATAACGCTTTATTTTAAAGTAATGATTGTGTTTTTATACAAACATTGGAATTTAAAGTTTGGGCCTGATAAATATTCCGATGAATTTTAAGTTTTTAGACCACATTTTGAAATGAATTGCCCAGAAGATGTTGCTTTCATCAATAAATATTACTATTTTCCGGCTTTGAATAGCATATTTACAAATAAGAAATATTAGCATACGTGGCTCTGAAGACATTACTTCCATTCATGTTGAACAAAGTCACTTGGACAAAGTCATATATTTATACAGAATTATTTGGTAACGGCCATGGTTTATACAGGCGATTTCATCTTGATGGATCATGCCTCAAGTCAATTTGATACCTACACGTGTCGAAATAATGACCGTTATCATATAAATCCTTGTATTTTACAAAAACAATGAAGGCGACGGAGAAATGGATGTAACTCGGATTGTAGGGAAACTACTGAATTCCTAATATACAATTTCGTCCATGACATGAGGCTACCGGAAATAAATAATCCTCGAGCCCCGTTATTGCTGCCTAGGCCATATATTAAGGAGGCAAGTTTACGATGCTACTAACCCGAGCACGTGGCTTGATTAAATTCCTCCTTGTTTCTACTACAGCACAGCCAAAAATATCTCACTCTCATAACCCATCTACCCATCTCAAATGAAAAAAGTCGTTGAAATGCTTTACGAGTGGGCAGCGAAATAATTACACTACGAGCTTTCCCCGGGATTTTAAAGGCTCCGATACGCGGTGCGAGAGGGATACCTGACGGGGATTCTCATCAACCAAAGGTCGTAAGACGAACACTCGTTCAATTTTAAGTCCACCGAAAAAGCTTCTCATCCTGAGAAGACCACTGCGCGCAGGGCCAGGTTTGATTGGTCCTCGAACTCAGGAAGGAAAAAAAATAAAAAGGTAGCCTTAAGGTGAGGGAGATGTAGGATCTAGGAGGGGTATTGCGAGAGAGCCAGCGCAGTGAAATGAGGTGGAGTGCCGCAGGGGATGTGAATGGGACCAAAAGACTTCAATCACCCGAGTCGATCGTAAGCCGAGCGGGACGTGAGACGGAATGTGTTCCTGTGTATTACCGCTGTCCGGCTTTCCTGTGACCATTTTCCGCGCGCTCCCGAGGCAGGCGTACGGTTAAGGCAGCGACGGAAGAGACGGTTAGTGCCGTAGCGGCGTGCACGATTGAAAAATGGCAGGCATTAAAACACTGGCGCTTGTGTGTGAGAGAGAGGGCTAGGCGACGCGATGCAGAGCGCGGGAAATCAGGTCACGAGCGACGCGCGACTGGAATGCCCTCTCTCTCTCAAATGGAGGGAATGATCCAGTCCCCCAGTTTCCTCAACCCTTCCTTCTCCATCCACCCCTCTCGGCTCGACGCTCACCCCACCTCCTCATCCTCGTTTTCCGGAAGCGCAAATGTCGCCTTTCGCGCGCGCGCGCTATCTACCCGCCAGGTGGCGTGCGGCGGCATACGGCTGCTACAATAATGGTGGACGAAATAGGTGTCGCGCTGCCACAACAAAGCTTGCGTTTGTAGTCAAAAACATCAGTAATAGAAGTAATGATCCGACTTAAAGATAGCAGACTCCCAACTTCGGCATGATACCTTTTTTGAACTGCGGCGCCACTGTCATTAGTGAGGCCTGGGATCAGACGACCCCAATGTAATCAAACGTAGTTTCGTTTTTTTTATTTCGAACTGAGGGAATTTACGGCTAGTACGGAAGCAACGAATGGTTTTAACCGTCAGATGATAATGTTAACTAAATATGATATCAATATAATCACAGAAAACCCCTTCGCTAGCCTATCAAGGTATCAATAACCTATCAGCATAAAAGTAAACAATGTCTAATTAATAAGCAATAAATAACGAAATGCTAGAACGACCACGACTACAAAACAAAAGCATTAGCGTCGGTATGGGTAATGAGCATAATTCACATGTACTTGTATTCAGTAATACATGCTTTCGATGATCACATCAAAAATACCTATTTACATCACATAGAGAAGAAACCCAAAATCTGTAAAAATAATTAAAGGTCTGCAATGGATACATAGGTAATCATCAGCATCGACCATGCCTTGCTATACGGTAACGTGAAGAGCAAAAAAGTACTTATATTAGCCTTAAACAAGCTTCTGTTCTACATACCTAACATTTTGTTCCTTCTCACGGTTACGGCATACCCTTTGGAGCATCCGGGAACAAAGTAAGATCTGCTACCCATTTTAGTCGATTAATCAATCTTTTTCTATACCAACAATTGAAAATCCCTAGAAGCCGCCATCCCGCCATGCGTAAACAAAGTGACAATGACAGTGACAAAGCGTAAAAAAACAACCTCAGAAGCCTCACCAATGCCACCAAACGAACGGCTTCAAAAATTTTAAACAAAAAACAATGAAAGCGCACTGAACTTGGTGGGGCTGGATCCGACCAATAATTACGAAATATCTATTGGTTTGGTTTAATATTGAGGGCAACAATAGAAATTGAAAAATAGAAGTCCGATTAGAATAGTTCATAATAACTCATAGCCAGAATTAACGACGAGTAAAAATTATGAAAGGTAACACCTATATCATAATCAAACTAACAAAAAGATATATTGAGGATGGGAAAGTAAGATAACCAGTTGCTTGCATTAATGGCCATAAATAAAGAAAGTTCCAAGGACAAGCATAAGAGACCACATATTATAAAAAATTAAACATCGATCTATTAATGGGTAATATAAAACAAAACTAGTACTTAAATAAAAAAGAAGAGGTAGGAAATGAATTATCAAAAGAAAATAAAAAAAATGCTGGTGGCATTGAGCAATGTCTTAATAAGACGTACCCTGAAATGACACTGCCTAGCAGCAAAACACGTTGGATTTTCGCGCACGCTCTACCCACCAGGTGGCGTGAAGTGACAGACGGCTGATGCAATAATCGTATACGAAAGAGGTGTTGTGTTGCCACACAACAAAGCCCGCGATTGTTAGGACACATGTGTGTAAAGTAAGAGAGGGAGAGGATGGTGTCATGGAGTAGGAGAGGGAATGCAAGTCCGACACCCCGAAATAAACTTAATTAACTCTAGATTTCAAATTGCATCGTTACCTACGTGCTAATGATATCCCCCCTCAGGCTACGCACGACAACATTCTCCACCGTGTGACACCCTTTATCCCCCCCACACGTAATGTGTTTGAGCCTTCCAGTCCATTTCGCCAGCGGCTCACGCTACAGTGAAAATGAGCAATGCAAACGCATTATCTACAAGCGGAGCATCACTCGAGCATAAGGACGGGCAAAGCAGGCCATGAATATTTACGATGATCCGGGATAGAAATGTGCATTGTACGAGGTTTGGCTACCATGATTCCTGAATAATATGTAACTTTTCCCACAGCAAAAAATAAAAAAGAGCTCCATCTAGAGCAATTTATTTTCGAATTTCTACCTTAAATTCATGTGAGAACAGCTTTATTTTCAACTAAAATAGGGTATTCACGAGCATGATTTACAAGACTTTATATGGTTTGTCGGGCTTGAAATTGCAATCACAGGAATACATCAAAACTTGCTCGTGACTTGGCTCTCATTACTGGCTTTATGTTTCATCGTAAAATTAAATCCATCCTTGCCGGCATGGGACGTCCGGTTGAATATTCTCGGAGGATCCCATAGGTCACTCTTTCGAATTTCGCTTTTGGGCACCATTGTATATCACTTTTCTTTGGTGGAGCATCAACGATGTAGAATGTGCAAAGGTATGAGATGGTCTTGAAAGGAATATGACCAATGCGTAAAATATTGAAAGATAGGCACCGGTTCATCACAATCCTAAAGTTAGCAATTTATGCATGAAAAAATTCCTTCACCTGAGAGGAATTCGAACACGGATCTCCTGACTGTCACTCAGGGGTGTTAGCCTTCAATTCAACTTAATTCAACAAGGACTTTTAGCGGGTTTAAATATTAAAATTGCATCTCGTAGAGACTAACGGTGGATACAATTTATCGCATCTAATACACTATCTGTACGAAATATTTCACTAACAATTTTACTGCAGAGCCCACTAATCCAGTGGATAACATCTAGAAAAATGGAAGTGGGGATGATTCTATCCTTAACATCCAGCACAGTATGACGAGTCCCTGATTATTTCATTCAAACTAAGGGTAATTACAAGAGAACGAAGACTTTTTCCTTCTAATAGCTCTTCTTGCATTAATTGTTATTATTACTTAACCAAGCCAACTTGTTTAACGTCTATTGAAACTTTTCCAAATAATGAGAATATGCACTTCCGTCTTTGTGCTTACGTCAACAAGCCGGCATCCATACTAACGTGTCTCATAAAATCTGAACTGTCGGTTATCATCACAAAAGCTCAACGCCTATTTTAACTAACAGTTAAAACTAATAAGGAATAAAATTATCATGCGTGCAGAAATATTGAACGTTGCACCACCTACTACAGACCGGTTCTTGAGAGTTTTATTCCGTTAATTTTGTCCTAGGGAGATAAAAATTATCATAAAAAAATTTTAAAAAACAACAATTCATGGAATTGTAAATAAAATTAAATGCATGGCTTTAAAAATCGGAAACTCAATATTATACCGAGTCTTAGACATCTCCGCAAAAACCTGGCTGCGCTATTAGTCCCATGATACCGCACAGCGATCGATAACAAAGAGTTTTTATCCATAAGTTTAAAGCGTGTTTTTGAGTCGCTCGAGGATTATCGGAAAGAACGCAATTCTTACCCAAGAATAAAATGATGCAACAATTTTTTTTATCCAATTCCTTCGGGGAAAACGTCTTGATGGAGGAGTGAACTATAAATGCTTGCGCTTGCTATTGGAAAAACGATAAGAAAACGGGTAAGGCCGATCGACGATTTTCTTCACTCAAGTTACTAGCGAAGCCCCCATCTCCTAACATCTGGGCGCAGAGCATTCGAGATCGAACAGGAAAATAATTGGCCACTTTTACGCTCGCCTCTTCGGAGATTTCTGTTCTACCGATTCGGCACTCGCAACCGGAAGCATTCGTACTCTCCTCGGCACAGAGAGCATGCTGCGTTCGGCCCATTTGCCTCCTCAGTGCATCTCCCCTCTGCATTACATCTGGGTCCTTCAGGAAGAACTTGATATGGACTCCTATTCAGTAGGATCCCGGAATTTCCGAGCCTCGATATTGGGCCTAATTCAGTAAGGACTAGATACGGTCTAACCTCGGGAAATCCGTGTGTGTGTGACGTCAAAACCTCCGACTTATCTCAAATTTTTAATGGTTCTATTTGAAATTTTCGAGGCTGTAATGACCAACATTTCCTCACAGTCGAGGCTCAGGTATATCCGAGACCTCACCGAATAAGACCCAGTGATGAACCTTTGACGTCAAAGCCTCAAAAATTTCAAATATGCTCATTCTAAAGTCGGGATTTGTCGGAGGTTTTGAAGTCACATTCACGGATTTTCCGAGGCTTGTCGAGTCCTACAAGGCCCATGGAAACTTTCCAGGAATAATATTTGTCACTGTCATTGATTGATTAGATGTCACTGTCTCGACGGCTAAATTCACCGAATTCACAGTCACAGTGATTTCGATTATTTAGTCACAGGCTGTGATTGCTAATTTTCAGTATCGGTGATTCAATCACAGCGATATATCTCTCATCACTACTGCACGGTTCATCGAGAGTCATCGATCATCGACATTCATCGATCATCGGCATTCATCGATCATCGAAATTCATCGATCATCGAAATTCATCGATCATCGAAATTCATCGATCACCGAAATTCATTGATCATCGAAATTCATCGATCATCGAAATTCATCGATCATCGAAATTCATCGATCATCGAAATTCATCGATCACCGAAATTCATCGATCATCGAAATTCATCGATCATCGAAATTCATCGATCATCGATGATCGATGACAGCCATCGTCATCGAAACATTTCGATGAAATTTTTTCATCGAAAATCGATGACCAAAATCGGTCATCGCACAAGCCTAACTTGATCTGTTCATGCGCATTAATTTAACAATCAAGTTGACAACATTGAACCTTTTTCAACAATCCATAGGAATGGGAAAAGACAAATAGGCATTGCCTAGGGGCTAGCTCAAGTAAGTGGAATTTGATAGTGGAATAAATTGATAAATACGATTACATTCCGCTTTTTTATCCCGAGTTACAAAGCACCGAGTTGGTGTTTAAGGCTATTGGGATCTCTCTTCACTGATACTGAAGAGAGAAATAGATGGAAACTATCAATATTTCAGTAAACATTCGTTCACAAACGCATTATTAAAAATATTACCCTCGCTAGAATTCCCTGTAGCAAGTTACGTATGCGCCAGATGGAATTTCGCGGAACGTAAAATTCCCAGGAGTCAACTTGGACACAGACGAGACTATCGTGATCTCACGTTGCATATTCAAGCAAGCACGAAGAAATTTTAGAAGGCCCGCCTAAATAGCTAAATCAATAAAAAAAATACTTCCTTCCAGCCTGAATAATTTAGCATGAAAACAGAAAAAAGTTAGTTTGCTAAATGTAGGTGGTTAGGAAACAAGTAAATGTAAATGAGGCCAAATGCATAGGTACTTAGTTCCGTAGGGCATAAACTGAGGACTGGCGAAAGAAATCTTCCACTATTTTCTAGCAAAATGATTTTAGAAGGCACAAAGCGGATTATCAGGTGTGCGTGAAAAATAATAATAAGAAGCTACTTAAACGACAACTAAATTATGACATGGCCAGCGCCATTGAATGATTAAGTTGTGAGACAGAGAGTGAGTGAAGTAACGCCATAACTGAAGGAGAAATACGGTAGATGGAGGAATTGGATACAGGACGACATTTTATGACGAAAAATGCAAACCAACACTGGTGGGGCAACAACTCCAAACACAGCATTTATAATTTAATAACAACCACAGAAGTGTCAACAAGTTCTTTTTTGAAAGTCAAGTGTCTTCGTTTTTCCCATTCCCTGTCACTAGTGGTTAATCAATATTCATTATTCTGTACAGGTACAGTAACACGACCTTTTATTATTAAATAGAAACCGTAGAAGTATAGGAAAACTATTTTTTGTTAAAACTGCGTTTTTCTTCCTTCCATTCCCTACCACTCCATGTTCCTCGTTTCCCTCGCTACATTAACTCCACCCCATCCTAGACCCTCTTCCATCGCCCCCACATTTAATTTCCATTTTTATCTAAGCCATTTCCACCCCACCCTCTTCCATACTCTGCCTCCTCCTTTAAAAGCCTCCCCCCACTTCTTTCTCTAGCACTCTGGCCGAAATACAACGCAAGGGCGACCCGCAGCGATTTCATTTGTTTGCGAAAACTCGCGGAGGCCCCGCACTCCCCCCCTCCCTCCCCAATACCAAAATGCTCCCTTCTTCCATTTCCCCCCTCCCCTCTCCCCACAGGTGCCTTTCGCATTTAAAAACAGGTAATGCGGAGCTCCTGCGCCATTTTCTACGCTAGGGGATTCGCGATACCTCGCAGTAGTTGTAGTAGTAGAGGTTAGAAGAGGGGGGAATGAAAGGGGGAGGGGGCCAAGATGTGTCACAAAACTTGCCCCAGTTATCTCCAACCGAAGGCAGAGAGCGCAAGAGAGATGAGAGGAGAATAGTAATAAAATTACAACAAAAAACATTGCCTAAAGCTGGAAATGCGGGGGTGAGGCTGGAGCAGGAATATTTATGGTACA
Source organism: Pyrrhosoma nymphula (assembly GCA_963573305.1). Lineage (NCBI taxonomy): Eukaryota > Metazoa > Arthropoda > Insecta > Odonata > Coenagrionidae > Pyrrhosoma > Pyrrhosoma nymphula. Next base: position 61,938,342 of record OY754330.1, on the reverse strand, counting down.
ATAACATAATTTAATAATCAATTCTTGCCTCTTATGAGGTAGGATAGACTAATCAATGGGAGGAGTATTGAGACTTTTACAAAAAATATGGCGTGTATTAAGCAATGCATGAATGTGACAGAAGCCAAAGAGGCGAGGATAGGTTTTTGCGAGGAAAAAAATTAAAACTGAGCCAGTTCCCCAGAAAAAAAACATTAAATTAGACTATTTTGGCTGTTTCAACCCAGAAAGAGAAAGGTATGATGTGTACGTACAATTTCCTATTCCATTTTCTTGTTAGCTGCGCTACTAAATACGCCAAAGAAGAGCCATATGAATAGGTTATATCACAAAATCTAAACTGAAATCTATGAAAATCAATATCTACATTCATTTTCAAAGGAGTGGTGGAAGCTACGACATATGGGTATGGAATTCAGTGCGCTACCGGCTACTGCAGCTGATTAAGAATTACAGTTATGTGCGGAAGAATCGTGGAATAATAATGGACCATACGTTTAATTACAATGATCACAGCGAAAACAAAAGCTAATTCCTGGTAGTTGCGGACTCTTCGTCTCTCCTCCCAAATAAATATACTGGTCGTTCAACACTAAGATTGGTTGACTGCAGCCTATCCGTCCCCATCAAATGTTTGTTTTCTTACGTTTAGTAGTTCTTATGAGCGTTTCTCTTTATTTGGTCTATGAATTTTTTCCTTTCCCTTCCTCTTAGGACTATTCCCTCTATTTTTCCTTCAATTATATTCTCCACTTGTGCCTCAGGGTGTGACCAAACCATCGGGTTCTTCTTTTTTGGATGGCAATCTATATGGTCCTTTTCTACTCTACTGTATAATTCTTAATTTCTGATTTCATCCGAATACTTTATCTTCAGCATTTTCCTCCAACAACAGAGGATGCTGATCATTAAAAAACTGATTTACGAGGGTAGACTTAAAAGTAAGGTCTCCAATTTTTTTTGTCATAGAAAATGACATTTATTTACATTGTTGGATACATCGTTGGAAAGGTCATCTCCTCTTGCACCTTGTCGTCCGTCGCGATCTTCATCCCTCCTAGGTGTTTCTTCAGGGTGAGGAACATGTGGAAATCACTTGGTGCGACGTCGAGGCTGTACGGAGGATGCCCGATCACTTTCCACCCAAACTTCGAGATCAGTTCCTGCGTCTGACTAGCCGTATGCGGTCGCGCGTTGTCGTGATGAAATGAGACCCCCTTCGTCAGCATTCCTGAACGTTTGTTCTTGATGGCGCGCCGAAGCTTTTGTAATGTGTGGCAGTATCTTTCCTTATTGATAGTGGTTCCCCAGGGCATGAAATCCACCAGCAATAATCCTCACCCTGAAGAAACACCTAGGAGGGATGAAGATCGCGACGGACGACGAGGTGCAAGATGAGGTCAACGCCTTCGCAACGCGGACGGAAGCTGGTATGACGACGGTATTCAAAAGTTCATCATGCGGATGAGGAAAATCATCGAGCGCCAGGGTGACTACATCGAAAAATAGCTGAAGCCATGACCTTTCCAACGATGTATCCAACAATGTAAATAAATGTCATTTTCTATGACAAAAAAAATTGGAGACCTTACTTTTAAGTCTGCCCTCGTATATTTTCGGCCACTCATTTCGACAAAGGGAGTAGAAACAAATTTCCCTTGAACATACACCAATTCCTCAATCGTAATCCCCATGCTAGGTAAAAACACCACGAACATGAATTATTGCCACTGCCTAGGCCGTGGGCGCGAGGAAAATATGAAACTATCTCTCTTTCCTCACAAAGAATGAACCGCTCTAAGGTACGCATGAGACTCAATTTTATCTCTGAGAGTTTCTGGAAAAAATAGACTTAACGGAAAGAACAAAACGAAATAAGTGTCTCTGAATAACTAAAAAAGAACAAGTCACCATCCCTTATGACTGATGACATGAGGATGGCATGAACAACAGTTAAAGACATGGGAAAAATTTCTTACAGATAGAGCATTAATTGCTACGGTTAAGAGGCCCGGGGAAAGAAATTTATCATTATTTGATTTACAACGCTATAGGTAACAAAAAATGCGATCATATTCCTTACAATTTTGTCCGGTGGGTACTTCGGGTTTGCTATTCACACATTGCTGAGAGATTCACAATAGCCATGATGTTGGACTGCGCGCTGCATGAGAAGTTCGTGTTATGGAAAGCAATAACGCTTAGGACACATCAATGAGCAGGTTTCTCATCCTTGAGGCAATGGTTTGGCGTGAAAATGGAATATTTCGAGGACTTGGCACGGAGAGAGATGGGAATAAATAAACTATATGGCTATAAAGGTGGTATTTATACACTGGGGGAATAGGAGGGCTTGGATATAATAGTCAAAAACACAGGCATAGGAATATAGGAGGTACTACAAGGATGCTTTATACGGAAGGTTATCTCAGTACGGAGATTTCTAGAAATTGGAAGGAGAGAAAAGTAAGTAGATGCATCAACGTTAAAGGAGAAAGAACATCCAATAGGCTGAAGGAATCAATAGTATTAGGAAAAAGAGTCATAAAATGGGAATGGAGCATTGCGATATTTCAAAATAATGGCACTAGGTCACAAAATCGACTAGGTACCGACAGGGTCAGCAGTAAAAAATTTGTTTCTTCAGAACTTATAAGTTCTTTCCAATTTCTACAGGGTGCTACCGTTTAGTTAAAAAGTCGCAAATTTTTATCAAAGTTCTTTTTCCCTTTTTTCTTGATACTTAGATGGAAAAAACAGGCCGGAATTATATAAAATTTAATACATGAGAAACCACTAATTATAGCTGAAAATAGAGAGGTCTTTAATTTAGAGGTCACATGTGAGGGAAGATATTAATGAATCCAGAATAAAATGAGGGGAGAGGAACGCTGGGAAAAGTAATAATATGCATCTATGAGTCTGGCTTAGGATCAGGCATCTCGATCACTAAAAAATTCCGCTGAATGCATAAAAAATTAACATCGATGTGCACTCGTCCGTTAAATCGTATTCCAATTTTCTTTAGGTTTATACGAAGAAATAATCCTAAAAGTATTCGGGCCAAATGCTCCTGTATTTACAGGGATATTTCGAAGTTTGTTACACAGTTCACCGCCTCTCACAATGAGGATACCTGGCAGCATAGTATGGACGGAGTACGATCAACGTTTCCTGACGTGGCGAAACGGGCGGTGGAGTTCAGTTGTCTGACGTCTATCCGTCAAGGGGGTGAGTCTTACGATTGACGGCAGAACCAGCGCCAATTTTGGACCGTTTTTACAAACAGAGTGCTAAACGGTTGCTAAGTAGCGGTTTATTTCCATAGCTTATATTAAAATATAAATAGTCGGCAAAATACTGACGTTTGGCTAACTACGTTTTATTATAAACTAAAAAAGTATAATGAAAAATTTGGGAATTGAAGTTTGAAACGTTGAAAAAAAACCTCTCTTCTGATTGGCTGCCGTTGACGTAGCGTGACGGAAAAGTTAAGACTTTGGCAAAGTTCACTCATCGTCCGTTGACAGCGCCGTCAACTTCCGGCCATCGTAATAGGTTCCACCACATCACAATCATCAAGCTTCGCAAACGCCCCCGTCCGTTTTCGTCACGTCAATATACGTCGATCGTAATCCACGCTACTAAACAGCTGTACACGTCAGAAAGAGAGTTAAATCGCAACTAAGTCTACCGAACGATCAACCGATTCGTCGTAGATTCAGGCGCAACACATCGCCCATGATCAACGACCTAATCAATCAACGAATAATCCTAGGATTGGCCGGATACAAAACCCACGCTGTATAGGTACTCCAGGGCAGCTAACCTCTTCACGCAGCGAAGTCCATTTCCTCTGGGATGCTGCCGGTGCTCCCGTTGGCTTCTGCCGGATTGCATACTCCTTGGGGAAGCCACTGTAATCATGAAGCGCAACGCGAACTTCAACGGATAGGGTGGGTACTTGCTGAGGGCGGCTTTGAGGAAGATTACCTCAGCCTATTGATCAATCATAGGGCGCGAAACAAGCAGCGGGAATGATTATGCACCATCATAACATAACGGTGATACTTCTAAGTGGGATGAGTGAAGTTTAGAAGTTCTAAGTGAATATTTTCGTAAATTCAAAGGTATACAGATTTAAAAGAGATCACAAAATTCATAACACTAACACTGTATATGTCGGTATTCGTAGATATTTTAGGATTCGATGGTTTAAAGTGTCATTCTTGTTATGAGAAATATTCATCTGAGACAAAAGACAGCTAGATGTGCTCAAGAATGAAATAACCCAAATTTAAAAGTCTTGCTATTGCTTTAAAATGTGTAAACGATTCAAGTAAAGAATATCTGAATTAAGGGAAATAGTTATTTCAGCATTTAGCATTTAACCGCATCACAATTCCGTAGCTTTCTTCTTAAAGTACCATTAATACTACATAATATGAAGAACCCAGGTCAACCTCTGCTTCTTACCAATCTCATGGTATGTAAAATATCTTCGGTACAACTAGTCTGCCTGAATTTTTGCCTGAAACGCCTGAAATTTTACAACAAACCCTCAACAACAAAAATGCGTTAAATCCTCATCCAAAATCCCAAAACACTTGGAAGAGCGCAGGCAAATCCGGCAAATAGTTAACAAAAATTAAATATAACTATGAAAAATGTAAACACTGAATTGATTAAAATGTGAAAAGTGGACAATGATGGGACAGTTGGTAATGCACCGGCAGCCCAAAAGTCGAATTGAAGTTCGAAAAATAGAAAAACCTTGATTCCCACCTCCAGCATAGATTTAGTATTTGTCTCAAGATTGAGTTCTTAGATCATACTAGACGATATAATTTAACCAGTTGGATGACCTTAAACGCTAGTACTATACTACTTCACCAAAATGTGAAAAATTAATTATGAAAAGTGAGAAGGAAGAATGGAATCCATTAGCCTCAAAATAAATGGATTTTCCAATACAACATCTTTGAAAAAGACTGTACGCTAATCTTTTCATGCTTTCGCTACTCCTGGTTGGCTCTTCTTTCACCGACTGTTGCATGCGTTTCAATTCCAAACCCTCCAAAATTTCCTTTTTGGTTTGTTCTTCCCGAAGATAAAGCAACTTGACGTCGCGAGATCAATTCCATTCTTTATCTTCTACACGCTTCGTTCCTCTTCTTGTTTTCTAAGTATTTTCCAATAAATACTTGACCCGTTAAGAGTCTGTATGTTCCATGTCACCCATTTGACGCACCAAATATTTGTGTTTTATATTTTTCTGAAGCCCTATGATGCGGTCTTCTTACATTTAGCCGAAGGTTTATGTTTTCAACTAAATATTTTAGTTCAAATATGGATGGGAAAGGGAAGATGCAAAACAGGGATATACCTACTAACTGAATTGAATAAATTAATTATTGGCATTGCGATATCGACTACTCTGTGAAGAGATCAAGGAAGGGAAGGGACGAAGGAGAACGATAAGGAATGGTGCTCTTCCCCTGTGGACGACTGGAGGAGGCAACACGCTATTCTTTTTTAAGGGGCTAAAGAAAAACAAATGGCATCTCTATTTCTCCCCAATCGAGAAAGATCGCCCCAACCCCCTCTCCGTTAGTACTGCCCTCTCGTCCTCCGATGGGACGAAAAGGAGCAAAGCGCTCAACTCATGCCACAATAAACTCGAAGCGTTGTTCATTTCCTCCTATTCCCTTTCTTCACTGGAGCGACCGGGTAATGAGAACAGCTCGCCGCTTGATTTCTTTCTATTTTCCAATGGATTTTAATATAGCTGCGCCCAATAAAAAGCGACTACTGGTACGTAAGTAAGACGCGAAGAGAAAAAAAATACAATTATCAATAAAAACTATGCCTAAAATTTACCTCAATTAACTAAACAGACAGTTTTTTGCTATTTTTAATAGAAAAGACTTGCTCCGGCGCTACCCTGTGGAAATCTTCAGTATTCTTCATATTGAAATAAGTAACTCAGTATAATTCCGTACTTAATTGCTCTAACTAACCCAGGTTTCGGCATAATATGCCATTTTCAAGGCACTCTTAAAAATGACGTTATAAACCGAAACCTGAGTCGTTTAGAGCAATAGAATGAGGAATCATACCGAGTTACTTATTTCAATAAAAAGATTTTTTTAATGATGCCATCTTCATTCGTAATAGAATAATTGAAAATTTTGAACTTCTTCATATTTTCGGGTTCTACCGCGTAGGTTGCTGTGTTGATGACAACAGTTTTTTTTGAAAATTTTGAAAATTTTTCATAACGAATAATCAATGCTTCATAATGGATTAACTATAAAAAATTAACATTTTCCAGCGATACAGTATGACGATGTATGGAGTGCAACGACGAATGAAAAACCTTGTGTGTGCCCTATTACTATGACGATAGCCATTGAAACACATTTTCCACCGGAAATCGTCGATTTTCAAAAAGAGGAAGAATGCTTCATACGCCAAACTGGGTTAAATGAAAAAAATTAACATTTTCCATCGATACTATGTTGTCATTCAGCATTTGTCTCACATTCACCTCTTTAAACATGAAAAAAAACATTGCGATGCAAAATAAACTTATTCTAATTATTAATTGTTTAGGAAAATTAAAATGGTTAAAATACGTGAATTGATGACGTGCTTAAAAATGTAATTAATTTATACTCTACACTTCTGTTGTCCACAACCCCACCTGGTTACAGCAACCTAAGGCCATTTTCAAGGGGGATTGCATTTTTCCCCCGTGGAGATCTGGGGCGCGATCACGTGTTTTATAGCGCGTGTACAAGCGTTATTTAAATTTTGTTACTGCTTAAAATGAATAAGAAAAATTTCATGAACGTTCTTCAAAATAAACCTGATCTTTGAAATCACCGTTCTCACATTCGTAGAGAGAGTCACACGAGCTGTTCCAGCAATAGACGCGTTTTGGATATCGATAGAGACCACGAGCAAGAAAGATCCATGATCGCGTCTCTGATTCATTATAATTATTAATTATAATTATTAGTCTCAAGTATGTGAACTTGCAGTTCATGAGTTTAATAACTCATATCACTTTTAATTATTTTTAAACACATATTGTCTCATGTGTGCATTTATTTGTTAACATATTTTGTCAGCCAATTGTCATAGAAGTCTTGGTTCCCTATGTATTTATAAAGAAAAAGAGCATTATTACTGGAGGAGGCATACTAGAGTAGGATGGTTGTGAACCAATAGTCCTTGGTTGTAGAGAAGAATAAAGAATTTAAGACAAATGATCACAATATAAATATTTGTTTCCAGTGATAGATACTTATAACTCATTGCTGGACGACATCAACTACAGCCCTGATGGTTGTAGTTGATGGGAAAATTTGATGGGAAAGTCTTCCATCGAAATCTCGGACATCATGCACACATTAACTCGGTGAGGAGCCTGAGAATAATTTCCTCGATTTATTGAAGTATGTCTACAGTATTCCACAAAGAAAACTCCAAATCATTCAAATTTGATGGCTTAATGGTTTACCCTCATTATAAAAATATACAAGATGCAAATTAACGTTTTGAAAACAATGCTATTTTCGTCGAGAAAAACTGGATTCTCAGAACACTTAAATGCTGCGAAAATAAGATATTGTAGGACGGAGATGAGAGAAAGAGACAGACGACAGTGGAAAAGGACGGAATAGTTAGGAGAGCTGGCACGTCTCAAGGCCTGTTCGCCGTAAGACGACGTGGAGAATGAGCGGGAGGTGAGGAGATAAAAGACATCGGGTAGATGGACTCACTCATGGATGAGGATGGAAGATGATTAGCGCGCCCTACACCCGCCTTAGAGCAAAGAAAGCGGACGATCCACACGGCTGGGGACCAATGGGGGATGATGGGTGGTTTCGGTTGTCTCCCAATCGATGGAGATGCTCCCTCGCTCCTCCGATGTGCGAAGAATTGGGTGATTAGGGAGGGAGAGACACCATGGGGAATGTGCGAGAGACCTCCTTAATGGGACTGGTCCACACACCAGGTGGGGGGCAACGGAGGGGAAGAACAAACTAAGCGGAGATGTGATAAGCGCGGAATCATCGTCTTGAGCAGGGATCGGCCAGATTTGGAGACGGAAGAGCCACACCATAACGGTTTTCAAATTTCAAGAGAGCCATAAATGTTTTTTTTTCGGAAAAGGAAAATTTAAATTAATATCATAATAGTTTATAAAATTATTTATATTTCCATTAAATTAAAAAAAAATTATCATTTTGCGAGTAAAATACTTTTAAACATTTAAAAATATGAAACTAGGAAAGAATTATTTTAATTTTTTTAAATGAAGCACTTTTACCTGAATAAAGTGCTGGAACTTGCTATTTGAGGAATAGTAACAAAATACTCATTGCGAACATGTCTTTATTAGGTCGCCTACGAAGGAAATGGGTACCTTTGCTCAAGCATAGCAGAACACGGCTCAAGATGTATCTTTTACATTGGGCCAAAAGTGTTTGGTATTCTATTTGTTGACTGTGAACCTTGGCCTGACTTCTTTCTTGTAAACTTTGAAAAATTGGCTGGCTACTTTTATGGATATAGGAAATATACTTTTTTGGCATGCATATAGCCAAAGTGTTGGAATATTTTTTTTGCTATGTGCCAATGCATGGGTAAAATTATTCGACGGTAAACTTAGCACAGGCTCAGGAGGTAAACTCATTTCGAGATTTCCTAAAGTTCCCTATTTAGTTGCAATTTGCTTCTTTCGTCCATGAATTACGTGGGAGTAATAAAAATATATTCATTTTTTATTTTACTTCAGACACATTAACATAAGCAAAGCGCCACAAGTTACTCATAGTTCCCCAACCTCCGAAAATGAGGATAGCACGATCTCCAAGGTTCGATTCTAGCACTGACTCTATTTTTCTGTTTTTAATTACAATCGAATGTTAAAAACACAGCCAAAATGGGCATTCAAGATTGATTATTTAATACTTGCGTGCTAGTTGTACCCCGCAAAACACCATAAGGACGAGTGGCTGGATGTGCAAGGACACAAACATTTGTTGTGTTATTTTAAATGATGAAAAGGTTTTAACCAAACCACATGCCCTATTTAAATTTTTGAGTGTTGTTCCATGATTCTGCTGTGGCTATGGTTTCTCAGGGAAAACGAAGTAAAAAAACACTATCCGAGGTATTTTTTATTTAGGGGTCGATACCAATGTAGGGTGGGAGTAAACTGGGTTATCGCACACCTTAGTCCCTCCTTGTTTGCTTTCTTTCTCCTTGCTGATGACGCCTTGAAACTGTAAGGATTGTTGAAGGACATGAAGGTCTGAGTGTGTTAGAGTCGAGGAGGTCTCAAAGCGCCGATAAGTGAAGATAGGACTCAGCCATTTTGGAAAGCATGTGTTTAAGAGAAGACGGCGAAAGCTCCTGATCACACGTTCCCCGTGCCAATGCAGGACGTTTCCTGTGGTGATATTGCAAGTAGAGGCATATATACAGGAACAAACATCAAATACTCCTTTACAATTAGACGTACCAAGTGGACGAACACAGCAGTTGACGGACCGGAAAATTATCTCTCCGCTCGACGTAGCACATGTAACTCCATTCAACTTGAAGAACTAGATCTTTCAAGTGCGAAAAAGCCAAAAAGTAACCAATGATTATTTTGTGCAAAAACGAAAACATCAAATAATAGTAGAAATGCCCGTTGATTCTCAACGACAGAGATAAAAGTAAGCAATAATACAGTAGTTCTAGTCAAACAGAAGAGAATCTGACTTCCAATTTTTTATCATCTTCTTTTTTTACTAAGAAGAAATTGCCCGTTTTGTTACTAAATAATGCATAGTATTGAGCTATTTTACTGAAATTTTTTATTACAAAACTGTTAAACTAAAAAAGTATTACAGTTTCACAGTGTGGTGAAGATCGTCATAGACTTCAAGCATATTTTCTTTCAAGTACCAATGGACCCCGTATTTAATTTTTATTTGAAAGAAGTATCATGTACCTACTCTCAACATTTCAAGATAAACGGCTCATTACTTCATTAATTTTGATGCTAAAGTGAAAGCAGTGATTTGGGGACTTAGAGCCAAATGGATCCCCAATCATCCCTCTTGAGCTCTAGGACTATATTAAGGTTTTAAAGGTGTAACAAGTAGGTCTCTAGCAGTGTGCAAAATTATATGTAGTAAGCGATATACTAAGCATGCCGATTGGCACTAATTATAAGAATCAATATGACGTGCTAAATACAGATACTCTGTAAAAGCCGTTAAATACACACTAAAAAATACCCAATACGAAATCTCACTGAAATTTGCTTTTATTATTTATTCAATTCGTGGGAGTTATAAAACTATATTTATTTTTAATTTCTAATTTTAATTCAGAGACACATTAATGTAAGCAATCCAGGGTTCGATTCTAGCACCGATTCTATTTTTTATGATAAACAACCCAATGGGTTCAAATAGGAGAAAAATTGATAATTTTGGAACTTAGAACCAAATTTTTCAAGCAAAGACGAAACGTAAAACACAATCTAATGCAAGACTTACATACTTTGTTCTTTCAGCCATTCAATAGTGAAAATTTTAACCCTGTATCATGAGAGAAGGTAATTTTAAAAAGCAAATAAATAAAATTAAATCGAAATTAGAAGCTATGACGTGGTGGAAGGGCTCCATATTAGCAATGAAGAGACTTTGTGACTTCCACAGTTTATTTAATAGACTTGAGAGACACTGGACCACCTGCAACCATTACTCAAGTTTTAAATTTCACCCTCGCGTAGTGAATCTATCGTCATTCACTTTTTCGGACCAACAACAACAGTTGCTTAGTAAAGGATTTAAATATTCTCCAGGAACAGATATATCGCACAAACTCCTTAGTGAATTTGTGACGGACTGTGAAGCTTCACTGTGGAATGAATCGCTCGCTCAAATACTCACTAGCATCTACAATCACCAAAAGTGCTTCATTAATAGCGACAAACCAGGCCCGTGATCCCGTACCGTCAAATACAGCATTAGTGATCAAAAGCATTAAATACGCAAGTAAACGCGAGGACCTTACTATCACCCGCAGTGACAAAGGAAACAGTGTTGTTATATTAGATCGAAAGGAGTATGCCACGAAGTGTCAATAATTCATTGATGATTACAATTGTGAACCTTTAATACGTGATCCGACCTCTGTGTACCAGAGACAAATGAAACAAGTGCTCAATAGTTGTTGCTTCCTATTGACAGAGAGAGAGAAACATGGTCTTGTCAACATGAACCCTTCACCACCGAGGTTCTACGGCCTCCTTAAAATACACAAGGTTAATTACCCAGTCAGACCTGTTATATCCCATGTCTCATCTCCAACGCACAATCTGGCTTACAAATTGAACTCTCTTTTCCGCAGCATGTCGTCATACACCCCAAAATTTGGAATCAAAAACTCAATTGAACTTTCACGAACTTTAGACTCCATGACTCTACCAAATAATTAAAAACTGGTTTCTTTTGATGTTTCGAACCTGTTTACATGTGTCCCTGTTAACGAAGCCCTCAAAGAGGCGGAAAATTTCTTAGACACTTCGGAAGCCGCCACCGAACTTTTAAAACTCATGCAACTCTGCGCCAGTCAAAATTACTTTTCTTTTGACCACAAATTATACCGTTTGAATTAAGGACTGGCCATGGCCTGTCCGCTTTCACCTCTTTTAGCTGATATATTCATGGACAGCTGGGAAAGAAAACTTTTTAACTCTGATGACGTATTATTTAAGAATGTCTTTTACTGGTATAGATATGTCTATGATATAATTTGTTTATGGACGGGCAGCAAGCAACAACTTGACCGGTTTTTATCCCTTTTAAATGACCTCCATCAGAAAATCATATTAACTATCGAAGTCGGAGGACCAATTTTAATTTTTTTAGATTTGACCATTTTTATTGAAAATAATAGACATAGGTTTTCCATTTATCGGAAACCTACTCATACGGATGCCATCATACCAAGTAGCTCATGTCATTTCTTTTCTCATTAACACGCGTCCTTTCACGCCATGGTTCACCGTCTCATTAACATCCCCCTACGGGAAACTTGAGTTTAAACAGGAACTAAATATAATACGACTCATTGCTCATAACAACGGATACGAGCAATCTTTAACTACCCGGATTTTAAATAGAAAATTAAAACGCATTGCCTACTCTTATTCAAGTTCCTTGCTACCCGTTGAGCCTCAAAAGTCAGCCAAATGGTGTAAAATACCTTTTATCGGCCTCCTATCCTATAATGTATACCAAGCCATCCCGAAAAATAAATACAAGGTATATTTTTATAATAATAACACGATTTGGAAGATTGCTTAACAATGCAAAAGATGTAATAGAACCTAATTTAAAATCTGGTATATATAAGTTAAATTGTGATACTTGTGAATGTTGTTATATTGGTCAAACGGGGTGAAATTTCAAGACAAGAGTAAAAGAATACAAGGCATGCTGGAAGAATAAGGACGATTCGTCAGCCTTCGCCCGACACCTTTTGGAGATGGGGCACCGAAGCAGCTTTGAGCCCGAATTCCTGCATTTTACCGGGAAAGGAAGGAGAATGGATGCCCTAGAAATTCGGGAGATCACCCTACAAGGAAACCACCTTCTCAATGACATAACCTTTCCTAACCCATCCCCCTTATTACTCATCACCCTCCCAAAACCCCAACCCCCACAACCCGAGTGATTAACCCCCCCCTCTCCCAGTTACAACACATACTTTGTTCCCCCCCACCACTTTCCCCTCCCTGCTCAACCAACCTCACCCCCAACCTCCACCCCCTCCCATAGCAACTTCCCATAGTATATATAAACCTGTTTTTTCCATGTTTTTTCAATGTACCTGAAGATGGCTTGACAGCCGAAACCGGTCGTTCTATATTTAATAAACTGTGGAAGTCACAAATTCTCTCCATTGCTAATATAGCAAATAAATAAACCTCTGCAATGATTCCAATGCTTTTCGCATGGGAGTAAAATGAAGTGGCCCACAAATATATTTACATATGTCGTTGTACGCCATAATGCAGTGTTCCAATTATATAATTTGTTTTTTAACATTTGCAATGATATCCAAAAAATTTCAATTGTTCCGATCGGACTCACTCGGTTCAATTCACTAGGGTAAATATTTTCTAAAACGAATTTTGCGCCCATCAATAAGTTTCCAAACATTAGTGCAGTTCAAAAATCGTTTTTGGCTACATTTTGTGGAAACAATACACACCAAAATGATACTCTATATTATCTAAATAATTTTATTACAGACCGAGGTTTCTCAAGTAAATGTAATATTTAGGATACAAGTGATTGTTTTCGCTGCCCTTATATACTCCATCTCTTCACACAAAACCATTTCTCAGTCCTTCAAAATACGTTATTACACCGTAGTAAATTAAGAATAAAACAATAGTAAACATTTCTATGAAAGCACGAGATCAAATTTAAAAAGAATGTGAAATAATTCACACATTGGCAGGAATGGTCAGAAAATTACACAAACTCTAATGGCGTAGATAAAAATACAAAATCGGCGATGGAACACGAAAGAAGCGGCGTATTTAATTGGATAGATCCTTTGGGATATTACATGCGGCGCTGGGGCCCTGCAGGAAAGTCAGAAGGAAGGGAATGATTTAGCATGACCTGCATTGCGCGTTCCGCCAGGGAACGCGTTCCATACTTTGACAAACACAACACAACGGGGGTTTGGCAAGAATGACATTAAACGCAATCCTTCATCATCCACGACTCCTCCGTGGAATAGCCCCGGGCAGCTTGGTATTACGGCCATGAAACGGGTGCACTGCTGGATATACCTAGTTTGAAGTCACAATCATTCATATACCTACCGGACAAGCTGACAGGCGACCGAAAATGGCACTATCGATTTTCCTAACCTAGGATATATTTCCGCACAGGCCATAACACGATTTGCATGACCATATTTTAACCAATAAGTATACTCATTTTCCGACAAGAAATGAAAATCTCACATCCCTGATAAATTTTAATCCAAATCATTTTAAAATTAGGGATAAATACATAATTATATGGAATAAATTTCCAATAACGAGATAAACGGCTTTCAATCATGAATTTAAAACACAAAGAAAACTAATCGATATAAACAAAGAAATGCTTAACTTTACACTTTGATTAAAGGCATTATTTGCCTCGGGACACAAATAATGTGTACATACTAAGCTTAAATTAAGCTGATATTTTCTTTCATAATACCCTCAAGATCACGATTCTCAGCTTGCCTTCCATGCCATGTAATTCCATGACAAAAATAAAGAATGCTAACACAATTTAAAACTAATATTCTCAATTTTGCTTACTGATAAACGAATTTTCAAGCAATATTTTACTCTATGTGTCAACAGACATTTACCTCTTGATAGCTTTGTGGAAAGAGTATTTTATTTCAATAATGTAAGCCCCCATGAAAATCTATTTCAGTACCATGGGTAATGGATTTAAAATTTATTGGGGCTTGAAGGCTTTTAAATTGTTATTTTAATGACCGTAAATGTTATTTTTGAATCGTAGTATTGCAAATGGGGGCGCAATTATACACTTGAACTCCTATATTTATATTTATACAGCTGTGATGAGCTTATGCTATATTCACTCTCAGAGTGAAATTTGATTTCACACATCATACATATTTTTAAAAAGTAGGCTTCCAGAAAAAGTCACCAAAAATTTTTTAATTCCAATTAATTCGGATTAATCTTTTGAAAATTCATTTAAAAATATGTGTTGTATCGAGTGTCTGAGTTTTTGATTCAGCGGTCAAGAGGCAGCCCAATAGTTATTCAGCGTTGTGTATGAGAATGTGACTCCACATTGCTTGTCAAATTAATGAAATAATTTCCCTGATTCTAGATACTGTGTCGAAACGGAAAAAAACCTGTTTTTTTTAGAAGTAAGTATAATAGATTCCCTGTTGAGGGACTATTTGAGGCATTCTTATTGCAAACAAATTGATACCAATCAACTTCTCCTTACTTGAGCAATGATCTGATTAGGAGCACCGGCCCAAAATAACAACGGAGCAATAAACAATTCTTGGTGTTCATAGATCTAAAAAATGCATTGGGGAGACGTTGAGGAGTTCCATTAAGTTTCACTATATTTTCTATAAAATGTAAAACGTTAAGGTGATAATGATTTGAGTAACAGCATTTGAGAAAAATAACGCTTTAAGAAAAGTGTCACACGGGAATCGGTTTTGCTAACGTATGATGTGAAATAAAATTCTTAATGAAAATAAATGTGACATCATGATAAAATATTAAATTTTAAACCAAAGATCAAAGAGAAAGAGATGACAAAATATCTAAATTCCGCATTTAATATAAATTTACAGGATCAAACACGGAACTGAGTATCGATAAATATAAATATAGATATAGCACGGAAGTTGTTCACTTGATTACTTCAATAAAACACCCAGTATTTGAATCGCTAATGATGCATTTTACACCAAGCGTAGTTTTATGTGTCTCGAAAAGAGCATCCTCAACTGAAATATAGAGATAGTAACATAACGCTCAATCAATTTAGCTGTAGTTTTTTTTAATAGCATGAAAAGATTTATTATTAAAATTGAGTCAGGATGCAAAAAAAATAAATAGATTAAACTTTCAATACTGGCTAACTCTTTTTCAATGGGTGGCAATAGCCAGCCATTATAATCTGCCTAATTTCGTGACTCTTGATTATTCAAGTCACATTTGAAAAAGATAAGAAACAAAACTAAATTTAAAGCATTCTATAAGACTAAGCTGACAATGAGTGCACGAGAATAATAGTTATCACAGCACTATTCCGTAGCGCCAAATGTTTTCATAAAACGAATAAGATTTCTTTTATCTTCGCCCACGTTCATTAAGCAAACACTGGCGACTGATATGAAAGTTTAAGTAAGAAAATTAGACAAAAATAATGAATAATGCGAAGAAAAAAGATATGATGAATGAACAAAAATACAATGCATAGCAAAATAAGGAACGGCATTAAAGAAAGATTAACTAGGGGAAGAATGATAAGGGTAACCTACTTTACCGCCAGGAAACAATTACGCCCTAAAGTGAAAGAACTATGTCATCTCATCCAGTTTTCAATAAATGAATGCAGTGCTCGCGCACAGACATTACTGAGAAGAGAAAGGAAAATTCGCGACAGCGGGACATGCGTGCGTTGTATTCAAGCCTGGCACTCCGCGTGTTACGGAGTGCGATAACATTGTTCAGAGACACGTCACAACGTGAGGTCATTAGCGTCCCACATTGGTGAGGATGGAGTGACGTGACGGCACGAGAGGGACACTAAACGATGGAAACCCGGTGCAGAGAAAAATGGCTCCGTCATTTAGCATAAAATTACGCTACATCTCTCTATCTCTGAGGTCGTAACACACAAGACTGAAAATATTCCGCCAGGTATGCGCTGCAGCAGAAATTATATCCGTAATATTCCGAGTGACTGACAATTGGCTGAGTACCTGCCCTCGTATAATTACCGGAAACTAAAAATTAGGCCACTTAAGTACTCTTTATACCATAATTCATTCATTCATCAGTCGTTTAATCCTAAAATTGGCTGATTGCAGTCCTTCATCCTTCTCCATCTAATGCTTGTTCTCTTACACCCCGGTAGTACTTCGTTTTGTGTTCTTTCCTCTATATTTGGACTATTTATTTATCCATTGGCCTTTCTCTTGGGACTCTTCCCTCTATTACATTCTCCACAAACCCATTGAGCCTCTGGGTGTGACCAATCCATCTGGCTCTTCTTTTCTGCAGGGTGTTTCATTTGGTCCTTTAATTTTCTACTTTTCTGTATACTTCTTCATTTCTTATTTTATACGTTCATTTTATCTTCAGTATCCTTCAATATCAGTTTTCGAATGCTTATAATCTTTTACGGTCTCCTTTTACAAAAATTACTCTTAATACCAAGAAAAATATTGGTTTTAACAGTGAGATGTGCTGTAATCTACCGATATGATAACAGCTCAGCGTCTCATTGCCACAAACACTTTCTCGCTCCCTCTCTTCACTTTGACACAACGATATCACTACGATCCACGTCGCCATTGACCGAAGCATAAATATAATGATTCTCAGCATGTACTTTTAATCCTAAATTTTATTTTTTTAAACCAGTTACCCATCAAAACACATAAGTTAGGACACGACTAGCTACTTTTTGGATGATACCTAATCAGAACAGAATTGTATAGGTCCCTTAATTTGCCAGGCTTCTTCGGCATCTAGAGGATAGTGTAACTGATAATTAGCCTTTGGGGCTGACAGAGGAATTAAATAGCCCTCCTGACCTACTATAGAGATGAGTTCATATTTGAAATTTAAAAAGCCATATTAAAAATCGGAAATTTAATAATTGGTGTACTTAATGATATACAGGCACATGAAACGAGTATGGAAATTTGTTGCGTACTACCGTTAAGACACTCGAAATAAGATGAACAAGACCACTTTGTGCAAAATCCAGCACTCTGATTTAATAATAATATTACATTTTTATTTAATTTGCCTTATTAAGTTACTTCATGCTGAAACTTTAAATTTTCCTTTTATTTTCGTGTTTCATTGCTAAAATGTTTAGAATAAAGTTCAGCAAGTCAGTTAATTCACTAGTAGAAGGGGTTACCCAGACTGAAAAAATGAACAAGTCCGCACAAAGTAATTCCTGTTCTACAATATTCTGCATTCATGAACCATACCAAAATTAACTTAATGGAACTGGGAATGTATCAATATGTAAATACTTACTGTCTCTTTAACTCTTGGAATATTCAGCTCGGGCACAGTTGACAGTGGCCACACTTATTCCACTCATCTTTAAGCCAGTACATAAAACTTTATCCACTTACTAAACGAAAATAAAAAGATTGTGTATCTCTCTTGACCCTTTTGCTGTGAAGCTTGTTTACATCCGAATGAATATTTTCATCCGCTGACTGTGCAGCTAGAATTTACCCAATAAAATTAATTAATATTTTCCCTCTGATACGGAAATCGAGTATATCCTCAGAGGTATTGTATCTAAGGAGGTAAATTTACTATCATGCAATAACGGTTTGAAAATAATTTTGCCATTTTTTGCATAAAAAAAGTAAATTGCTATTATTTAACACACAAAATATAGAAAATATTTTTTGATCCAGAACTTTATCAACTTACGCATCAAAAGGGTTAAGAAATATATCTGGGATATCGATACAGTCAAGATCAAAAAGTCTATGGGCCTAAAGTTCTCATGAAAGCTCATCGGAAGAAACGGGAACTTGGGTTGACGCGCTAACTTGCTTCGGGATCGACACACGACGCTATTCACAACCATTAGTAGAGCGAGACTGGACAGAAAAATCAAACGCCAGGAGACAAGTGAGATGAGAGAGAGAAAGGGAGCAGACAGAGGGAGGGAAGCGGGATAGACAAGATGAAATAAAGAGATAAAGAAAATAAAGTGGGGATGGGAACGAAATGGGTTGACGAGAGACGCCAAAGAATTAAGGACGTAAGAGAGGAGGGAAAAAAGCGGGTCGTCTTCAGCGTTTCAGTCGGTCTTTGTCCCTGCGAAAGACAGGACCAGTGGATAGTGGGTGGGTGGGTAGCCACTGCTGCCTCCTCTCCGCTCTTCTACACCACCCCCACATCCACACACACATACGGACAGACCATTCGATTCCATCCCTTCCCGTCAATATACCCTGAGCCTAACCCCACTCCTCTACCTCCCCCCATTTCAACATCTCTCCCGATCCTTTAAAGCCTTTGGCGTATCCCTGCTCCAGACTCAAATGGTTGGATTTGGCGTGCGGTTGACGGAAGAAGGAATTAGTCGTATATTTTCTCGCTCGCGAGCGGAATTACACTCCCTGCGGCCCCATCTTTTCTTGTGCGGGGCAGAAAATAAGGAGGCTGCGGAGAGATCTACTTAGAGGCCATCCACACAAAACCCCCGTTCCATGGGGAGGCCACCGCGACCTCATTGGCAAATATTTCGGAGATCTTCCGGGTCATTCTCTCCTGCGAGCGATGATTTCATCTACATTGTGCGTATTGCTCCGCAAACCGCTGTAGGGGCTTGTTCTAGAGGATGTTAGTGCACCATCTATTGAAGGGAGCGGGAAGGAGGTAGGAAACAGGGAGGGACAAGGGATATGAGCAATGGAATGTTATTATTATGCTCTATTTCGACAATGGTCGTCAACGGGATGAAAGTAATGTTAAACATTAATAACGGAAGTCAACCTATTGTATTTTCTGGTTTTAATCAGTCTTGCAAATGAAATGTGACGCTATAATTACACCATTCCTGTCATTCTCATTCTCGTACGAACAGAATTTTCCCGCAAGCTTCAAATTTATCTTAAATTATTCTATATCTACTATATTTATGTCAAGTGACGCGCATAAGATGAGAAACTTGAAACGCTAGGACGTGCTTCCAGGTAATCTTTTTCAGAACGCATCTCGGCTGATGGGTTATATTAGTCACCGCTGAAGAAGTTCCGTTGAAACCGGGTCACGTAAGCATATTGATATCTATATTGATACACAATGCTCATGTATGGATGGCAAAAGTAACTCAGGTGATTAGATAATGTTGATTAATTTCCTTTTCGGGGATCTCCATGCTCACGGATATAAAATTGAACTCCTTCCGAGAGCCAAATGAAATTTCTTAAAAATAATCCTTTCTGAAAAATTAAAGGTTTAAAAACTGATATTACATCATCTTAATTTCATTGACTGTCATAGTTTTATTTCATTTGAGTATTTTTTATTCTAGAAAAATTGCAGAGCTGTACTCAGTCTTAATGTATAAAATGAAATCCGTCAAACATGCAAGAATTCTCCATGGAGGAGATTGTAAGGGGCAATGGCATTAATTTGTCATAAATGGAAAGCAGGATTTTGTGTAACTATAGAGAAAATGAATTGGTAATTGATTTAAAAATAAAGAAAGCATGATAGTTACCAAGTTTCAATCCAAATGTTTTCAAAATGTACATGAGAATATTTAATCAAGAGTATCAGTATTTCGGATTTCAAGCTTTAGACAATCTCATTTATTAGTACGAACAATAAAATCTGGCTTACAAGCCAGATGTGATTCATTTTTGACTGGAAGAATAAGCAATACAATGCTCCTACATGGATCTCATGAAAAGGATGTATACAACATTCATTATTACCACCGTGAGAAATCGGCAGCATTGCGTAGAATGACAAAATAGGGAAACGGCCTATGACCATCTCGTTTATTTATAGTGAATCTGTGGAAGGAATCTGCATTTCAATGTCCTAGCATTAAACTTTTACCATAAAATCTTTAATCTCCGTTAATTGAAATAAACTGGACTCCGTTTCCTAAAATTCTACTGGCTCGCACGTATTAGATTCTAAATATGTTTTAGTTTCGAAAAAATAAACGTTCATGATACTATTTCCTCTCGTTAAATATGAAACCCCTAAGCTGCAAGAATTAACCTTAATTAGTCTCCCATTATTTTTCCGTGATTCTTGTTTCGTACAAGATTCCTAGACCTAAGCAGGTAGTAATGTTTCAGAGGATAATTCCTTCCTAGAGCTTAATCAGCCATGCCAAAATCAAATCTCCATGCCTAGATTATAATCAAGAGCGGCACTGTCCTCTGTGGCTGTGGAACTTGACGACACAGTGTAAATGGAAATAAGATCGGATTCTAAAGTGCCAGTGAAGAATTCACCCCTGGTGGCATTCTCTTGCTGAGTGAACATTTTCTGAGGAAAATTTCTACGAGGTCGATTAATTTACCCTCAAGGATAAGGCCTTTACAAATTAAATATAAGGGCAAATTTCGGAAAGATTTCCTCAACAGAAGATAATTACGTTCACGTCTCAAGGAATTATCCTTCAAATGAATCAAGAGGACTCTCGACCAAAAGGCAACTTATAGTGAAAACATCAACGACTTTGAAAAATTTACTCAATTTCTCTTAATTTACCAAACGTCCGCTTTCATTATCCTTCCCTAGTGACAAATTCCAAGAAAATAAATATTGAACAAGATCTTAAGAAGCAAATTTAATTAAAAGAAATCATATTCATGATGCCTCTCCGGATGTAAAGAACATAATTTTAACCTAATTTTTCAATCTATATATTTTTAATCATCATTCCTCATCACATATTTGCTTCTTTCTCTATATCCGAAAATTTAATATTCCTGGAAGCTTAATATTCAAAATATAATCCACGACATAAAGGGGTACATTGTTAATCATAATTCAGCGTGACGTGTGTATATATATGACGACAAACTTTTACTTTGAGAAATAGACGAGAAAATATTAACTGTTACCTCTTTTCTGAATTCTTGCACTACTTTAGACTGCCTTTCCAATAGATTAATTGAATATACCTACCAAGGATTCCTGGCCAATTCTCATATCAAAGAAGCTTAATAACATTTGGCACTTTTGCCTGCTCTCCAACTTACGAGCAATTCGTTTTCTCTAAGAAATCGCACTTTCACTACAAAATGCATTAGCTTCTTTAAGACCTGAAAATACAAGCATTTATCAAAGATCTGCCTTCGCCGAGAATGCATGATTATAGCCAAACAAGAGTCACTCAAAGATCGCAACTATCTCAAAAAGAACACAAAGGACAAACGCCGTTTTCCCAATGTAGCATCAGTGTTAGCATTTTTTTCATCAGCTTTTCTAAATAAATAATCGAACCTAATAGATGGGATACAATTATTTGATACATTTTTACTAGTGCTTTCACAAACAGCATTTATTTACTCTACAGCCTTACATACAAAAATTAAATAATTTACTGGTTGGCTTTCCCCCGAAAAGTTGCATATTAATATTCTCCTGTGAGCAATTTTTAAGATTCCTGATTCTGGCATCTGAGGCAAAATTTGAGTGAAAATTAAGACGATTCGAAAGAAAATTGTGCCAAGGCAAAGAAAGAACTGGGAGATATCGGCACAGTATTGGACCAATAACATCTTAACCCCAATTAAAAACGGCAAAGTATATCCAATTATTATCAACTACGCTTTGGAAAGCAGAGAAAAGTGAAGGAATGGCACTTGAAAAACTTAGAAAATAAGTAAACTGCTTTTATTCTCCGATACACACCAGAATTTTCGGTCTTAGCCTCAAAATCAAATCTGGTTCACTGACTCTCCATTTCTCATCTCGGAACGCGGTCTTCAACTTACGTGCAATAATGCGATCCCTTCATCAAAATGCAATGGCTCGTCCATTCCGATGTACCCACTTCCGGATTACTGCTGCCTCTCGCTTGAGTATTACTGACCCCCAAAACCATATTTCTGTGATGGCACCCCTCTACATCGCTTGCTTCACTGCATAAAGTGAAAATATATCAATTTCTATTCAACTACGCAGTGAGAAGCAGACAAAAGTGGTGAAATAGCTTTTAATAACTTTATAAAATAATTAGTTTACTCCACTTATGCTCCGATTCACACAGAAATTAACGATTTTACCCTCAACATCTAATCTGATTCGATGACGGTCTATTTCTAATCTCTGAGCCCGGTCTTACACTTGGGAGCACACTGGTAATCCCTTCATTACATTTCAATGGCCACAAGATTTCGACGTACCCACCTCCAGATAATTGGTATCTTTCCCCGAAGTTGAATTTAATCGACTCCCAATAAGTGACGTGGCCAGGTGGTCCATGGGCTCCACCCGAAATATTGAATTTATTTAAAAGAGTGCACTAAAGAAAAAATTATTTATTTTGTTTTGTTTTTCAGCATTAAATGCTGATTTCATCTCTTATTTATTCTGAACAAATTTTTGAATTAAAACGTATGTTTGCTATTTTCAAACATGAAAAACTGTAGGCATTGCATTCTTTCAGAAATTCGCACAGCAAAAATCTTTTTAAAAAACTGCTGTTACACTGCAGCCACAGTGGCACACTTCATTGCCTAAACACAATCTTTCTCCTGACTTTCAAATACTTTTATCCCCCTTTATCCCCTCCTGGCTCCCGACCCGTTAATACTCAATATGGACATCCCCCCCGAAACGAAACCTGGCTATGTCACTGCCCCCAACACCGGATTTCTGCAGTCGTGCTTTTACACATTCTTTGCTTCACTTCATCAGGGTAAAATATATCTAGTTCCCCATCCATTGGGCTGGAGAAAGCGAATAAATGTGGTGAGATGGAATTCTAAAAACTTAGAGAATCAGTAAATGGCAATAATTTTTCTATACACACAAAACTATATGTTATGAGCCTTAATATCCAATCTGTTTCGCAGACGGTCTATTTCTAATCTCTAATTGCGGTCTTTGACTTGGAAACACGTTGGTAGTCCCGTCATTACATTACAATGGCTCTACCACTTCGATGAAATCACCTCCAGATAACTGGTATAGGTATTTCCCCGAAGTTGAATATTTTAGACCCCCAACACAGGATTTCTGCAATCGTACTTCTCCACATCCTTTCATGCATTGTAATAAGGTTAAATATGTCTTGTTCCATTCAAATGCACCGTAAAACGCTGAGAAAAGTGGCGAATTGGCATTTTTAAACTTAGTGGATCAGTAAATTCTAAAAATGAAGTTAATCACCTACCAAAATAAGCTAACTTTGTGGATATTGTACATAGTAATGTGAAATATTTACTTTGTTATTTTCCACACACTTTATTTTCACCAAAATCGGTTTCAACGTTCACACGTGATTTTCAAGAGGCTACAAAACCAAGGAGTGGTCAGTCTCTCATGTATACAATGACCGGGAGGAGGATAGGTAACGTAAGGAGGGTAGTAATACAGTAGTCTGTAAACTATGAGAGGGACCAATGTCAGGGTGGTAAAGATGTGTCTGAAGAGGGGTGGAATCGGCACAGAACGAAAGGGTAAGTGATTCATAGGAACAACCTAATTTATCAATTTTCCACCATTTTACTTAGAAAGTGTTCCTATTTCAAAATTTTCAAATAAATGTAATTTAGCACCTTCTTCACAAGTATGGAGTATTTTAAGTTTCAAATCGGAGAATAAATTTTTTTAGAAAATATTGATTTCTTGTCAGCATGAAGCAGCAATTTCATATGTTCAGTAATCATCAAATTAGATTTTCTACCGGTTTATCCAATATGAAAACAATTACTACCCCTTTCACCTTTCGTTCATTGTAAAATTAAGAGACTGACCTCCTCCTTGAGACTGAGCTCCTTGGTTTAGTAGCCTCTTGAAAATGGCGTGTAAAAGTTGAAACTAGCAGAGGGAAAAATTGATTGTGTGGGAAATAACAAAGTAAGTACATATTTCTCATTTATTCAACATATATTCCGATACACTACAATATTACGGTCTCACATCAGCCTCAACAGCAAAATCGTTTCGCAAAAGGTCCATTTCTCATCTCTGAACGCGGTCTTCTACTTACACACAAGCTGGTAATCCCTTACTAAGAATTCAATGACTCGTATATTTCGATGAACCCAACACCGGATATCAGGTGCCTTTCACCTAGTTGAATATCACCAAACCCCAACACTGGATTTCGCCGATGGTACTTCTCTACATCGTTTGCTGCATTGAATTAATGACTCGTCCTCTTTGCTCTATCAGTCTCAGCCGTGAACATTCATATCAATAGATAATCGCTGCAAAATGGTAAGCACCATAACGATTTAGTAAAAATGTATGTTACCAAACAACATTTTTCTGATATGGGTGAACTGTACCTGAATTAAAACTGTCTTTATTTTTAAAGATAATATTAGCATAACAGAAATATTGACGGAATTTAAACATATAGACGTCATCATCCACCATAAAAGCTCAGAAGATATAGAAATGAAGAAGAGAATATTAAATGGAAACAGGAGCCACTGGGCCCAACAAAACCAAAAAAGTAATATTACTTCAAGAAAGGCTAAAAGAAGATAATAAAATTGCATCATACAACCAGAAGTAATGTGTCTCAAAAATATAGACTATATCCAATCAAGGAGAGAAGAAACTGATAATATTTTTGAATAATATCTAAGAACTGTTCACGGCCCGATTAGTTAGATAAGTACGGCATATAGAGGATCAGGACCAACAAGGAATTAAGGGAATTTTATAAACATCGACATATAATGCCATACACAAAAATTAGAAGACAATGGTGGGCAGGACACGGACAGAGAAGAAATAAAAACTCAACTTGCGGACTATCGTTAGCATATTCCCTCAGTGATATTCAGTGCTATTCTGTTATTCGTTAAAATACGCCAGCAAGATTTGCCGAAATGAATACAGAACGAAAATAGATACATAATCTACAGAGGAAGATGTAAATATCTTATGGAGCACTATCAGGATGACAAGGAGCTGATAAATAGGTCACACTTAAAGACACAACGAGCTTACAAGGAAGATAATGGAAGGGAAAATAGAAGGGAAAGACCCACAAGAATGATCGAGGAACTGATACAATAGGTCAACTAAAACAGGACATGAAACGGAGTAGCCAAAAGGGCGTGAAAAATTTAGCAAGGGGAAGGATAGAATAGATGGTTGCAGTCAACCATTCTTAGGATTGCATAGTTAATTAATGATGATTCTCGAACTGTATGCTGAGTCTCAGCCTGCTATCCGAAGGTCACGGGTTCGAGTACTACCTGGGTGGATTTACACCACCCCGGGCATCAGCCCTCTCTTCAGCCATTCATTCTTCGATCTCCACTTCAACTTAAGCCCAACTTCGCACCTCCATTAGCAAAAACATCACTGAAGCCGGAAACATCAGAACATTTCAATGTTATCGCTGCAAATTACTTTTCTGCACATACTACTGGAACGTCAAATACTTTTCAAATTGAATTAAATACAACTGACCTGAATATCCTTGCACAAAGGGAATTAAAGAGTACAATGAGACTGTGGAAGATTAAAGTGAGAAGGTAAGCTCACGCAAAACGCGCTCTTGACCCGATTGTAAGAGCGTGTTTTTCAGGAGACTGAAAATAGTGTGACATTTTCAGATGACAAAATCCTTTCCGTAGCAGAACGTCACGGAAAAAAAGGTAAATCGTTCCTCCCACCACGGAGAAGTAATAATACAGAGACGTAGAAATGGTGCAACATGCGTCGCGTCTTTCGGGCTCACGGGCGGTGACGCGTGAACAAAAGAACTTCGTGAAAATGAAAATAATCTGGCGTCAGATGTGAAGTTAAGCCCTGCGTCTCACTTAGCATGCTATTTGTGATCCGCTACTCGTATCATCGTGAGGAAAACCTTGCGTTTCTCCGCAATGGAACCCGTGGTCCATGTAATCATTTAAAATCAAGTTCATGCGGAAATTAATAAATACGGTGGTTTCCAGAGGGGTTAGGCTGCCTCAAAGTTGAATTGGTTTATTTTTAAAATGCTTCCTGATCAGTGATTGAGTGCCAATGAAATAAAAGTGCAAGTCTCGTGTGATGATAACTCAGTTTAAAGAGTAAGGAAATTAGATTCATAGATTTAAAAGAGCTGAAAGTATAATGAGACCTGAGGGCCTAGCCACGTTGAAACACCGGTTCCCGTCAGAACACCGAAGTTAAGCAACGTTGGGCCTGGACGGTGGTTGTATGGGTGACCATCCTCCATACCTCGACCAGGTATGGATGGAGAGTGATACTCCCTCCAGACCTATACCGGGAGGCCGGAGGGAGACCCAGACCGGGCCGGTTCGAGGGAGAACATCCTCTATACCTGGTACTGGGGTGAGGCAGGAGGAGGCTAATCCTCCATACCTCTACCGAGGTGCTCTTGTCCCCTGTCTGCAAGTGCCAGACAGGCATGGGGTTGGCACAATGGACCAAGAAAGGTCTAAGTGCCCGGGCTCCTGACGAAGGCCCCCCCAACAACAATCTAATAATGGGACCAGAGGATATATATATTGTCCCTAAAAATGGAACAACGCGGCAAAAATCCCGCAAATCGGAATATGCATAGTCCAAATGTATAATATAAGATCTGGTAATTTCCCGGTGTACTTGATGTAGGAATTTTTCTCGGGTCCTTCATAGGGACAGGCTCTCCATACTGCCGACGTTTCGATGCCTGACTCGTGCATCGTCATCAGAACTGTTGAGTCACTCACCAGCCTCAACAATACCACTAAAAGTACAATGCAAGAGTAAAATTCACCTCAACGTCGGCCAGCATGGAGAGACTACCCCGCTGGCGGACCCGAGAAGGATTCCTACAGCTAAATGCATATATAATATACCCATGTTTCTTATCATAGTTAAGTCGGCACCGCACTTTCCCTTGCGTATCTCCCGGCGTTGCGTCTAGAGTGTTATCAGACCGAGTGACTCGGACTTTGAACCCCAGACAACAGGCACGTGTTTACGAGATTTAAACTATCCCTGTCGATGGTCACCTGGATGAGCACAATGCATGCATAGGAGTCAAAGATCCTTTGCTTTTATTGATCACGAGCGGAAGATACCCGTTGAAATTCAACGGGTGTGAAAAACATTAAACTTATTTTTTATAATAAAACCACAAAGCCCGAAGAAAAACAGTATGCGTGGTCATTTTAGGAGTTCGTAACCTATCTTGTATGTTGTATTAGTTGTAGTAGACACACTGACAGTTTTCCAGGTTCACGGAGAGATGAGTGACTATTGGTTCACTTTCATGCACGGGAAACCCAAAAATCGGCCTCGAAGACTCATTACTACTTAAATAGCAACGGTTGATAGATGGTCACCTCGTCCCTGCGGTTCTCTTGAGCCGTCTTCTGAGTGATTAACAGCTTGATCGCTTCCCTTGTGTACATACATATATTTGCATTCAATGACTTAATTCAGTTGCACTATTCAACGTTGATATGTGCGTTGATTATCTTAATCAGGATTGGACAGAAGAGTACAATCCAGCGGTTGACACGTCAAGAGGAGTAATGGCAGCAGAAGCCATGGTAATTTGACCTATGAATCCTCCATCAATGGGACTGCGCCTTCGGCATAGCCATTATCATTGGTTTCGGTTGCTAAATAAAAATTTTATGGTGATTCTTAGTGCACTTGTCGATTTTCATGCACAGATGTCGTTAATTGCGCAGAATTTCCGTTCTTCTTTCGGATAAGAAGCATGTAGTGACGTCATTATAATTTCCGCCATCTTAAATCAGATTGAAGGTTTGAAACAGATGGGTCTGTATTTGAACCAGATTTAGAGCTTGGTACCCGTCTGTATGTTGGGTAAGGATGAAATTTGTGCGGATCTTAGCGTAACCCGAGAAACACCACTGGGAGAATCTCATGAGATCGCTGGTGGCCATGTTTTTGACCATCCAAGTCTAACCTTTGTCGTCTTTCTTTCAAGGGTTCATTTTCTCGCAAATAAGACATTCATTTTGCTTTAGAAGATTTTTTCGAAAGGTTACTCTTTTTTCTATTAGGCATGTTGATGGATATATTTTTAAGTCCAAGGAACGGAAACACAGCGGCAAGTGAGAGTTTAGAATAGGCAACTCGATGATTGAGTGAATGTACCTAAGTTAACTGCACATTAACACTTTTAAACGTATAAATAATTCGTGACGTTACTGATGTGGGAATTGGTCTAATAACAGTTCGCGATCGTAATGAGAGGCAGACGGTTTCACTATGTGTAATACACCTGAGTACTAAACGATAATAAACAACGCCGTGTTTGTTGTAGCAACAGAGGCATTATTACCATTGATATTCGCTGCACGTATATATTCTTTTAAGTGTGTAGTCTATTAATTCCTTTATGTGCAACGTTTACTACGTAAGTGTTCTCCCATATATATGTCCCTTTGAGAGCTACTTTGAGAGTAGACGTTGGAGAGTATACTTGTTAAATATGCATTGAATTTAACGATTACCCCCCGAAGCAATCTATCATGGGGGCCTTGGGACTCTGGGATCTTCTTATACGGATTTTGTTTCTACGTACTATCATGGGCCTGCAGGAAAGCGTGATATTAAAATGCTAGAGGCGTAAATATTCTATGAAAATGAAATCTCTGGTTGTCAAGGAAATATATTATTGTTGATTTCAGGGAAAATTTGAGATTTTTCAACTGAAAACATTAATTTCAGACAAGGAAAATCGATTGATAAAATTAGAAATTATATTGATTCAGCCATCCGATAAAAAAAATTCCAGCCCTATATTTTGAGTGAATGTACTTTTAAAAAGCAAAAAATGAAACCACTGCACCGAACACAATGCTTAGCATGGACCACCACGGGGGACCTTCGGGGGCCTTTGGGGGCCCTTAGGGCTTTTTAATATAGCATATGATACAACCAGATATTTATTCTATCTACATGCCAAATTTCAGCTCAATCGGTCCAGTAGTTTTTGCGTGATGGAGCAACAGACAGAAAGAGACCATTACATTTTTATACATATTAGTAAGGATCACACCCTTAACCCTGAAAAAATAGGTGTTTGTTGTCTACCAGTAACAAATATGTGTTCCAAATTTCATCAAAATCGGTCCTGTGGTTTAGGAGGAGATGTGGAACATACATACATACATTGACTTTTATATATATAAAGATAAAGATAAAGATAAAGATTTGGATTAATCTGTTCGCAAAATCAAATACTAAATGCCAAATTTTCATTATTTTTGTTTAAAGGTTCTGCTTTCATCGATGACATCTAAAATCAGCTCTACATTCGTTTTAGACGAATTTTAGTTTCTAATATTGACTTTAAAAGTTTAAGCCAAACAATACCTTAATACCTCATGGCACGAATTTCTTTTCTCGAGAAATCATAGCATACGGAAGAATCTGACACCTAAGTCAGGGTTTGTTTGCGGGGTATTCGAATGCATTACGGCACAAATTTCCTCATAGAAGGGCTGCACGCAATGTGATGCGCAGTTAAAAAAATATGTCGATACCATATGACGCCAACTTTATAGAGAAAGTATGTAGTGCCTCCCATTTGCCTTCAGAAATTCTGAAGAACCACGTTACTACATCGCCGGGCTGTAAGCTAGAAATAGCGCAGTGAAAAAAAGGCATCCCGTATGATGCCGGCTTGTATGGAGAAGGCACGCAGTGTCTCTCCACAAAAGCCGTCAGAAATCCTAAAGAAATTTGAAAATATTTAGGCAGAAATGAGGTTGCAACACGGATTCCTTTGTATTTCCTCCAACCAAAATGAGAGATAGAGGATTAATTCATCATTCAATTAAGACTAATTTACGTCCTCACCCACTGCAACGGGAGAATTTTTCACGACAAATTTAGGGTTAGGGTATCTGGTATTGGAATGCATTAAAGGACTAAGCTACCACGTCACCGGGCTGTACGCTAGAAATAGCACAGTGAAAAAAAGACATCTCGTATGACGCCGGCATTACGGGGGAGGAACCTACCTGCCATCAGAAATCCTAAAGAAATGAATATTGATGCAGAAATGACGTTATAGCACGGATTCGTTTGTATATCCCCTGCCTAAATGATAGAGGGAAAGAGAGAGAGAGAGATAGGATTAAATCATCGTGCAAAGAAGACTAATTCATTCTTCCTCTCATTCGTTCATCCTACTCCCGAAGCAAGAGGCGCAAACCATCATCTCCTCTCAAAGTAAAGGAAGTCTTGCTCCGACGGGGAACATGTGTTGCCATTACCCATCGTCATCTGTTAGAGTAAACTCATCCCTCTCTCATGCCCGAGAGAGAGAGAGGGGGAGAGAGACGGTGGTTCTGCAGCAGAGCGGAAGTTATGCTCTATAAACTCGAGCAGGGAAGCTTTAACTCTCACGTCGACTGAAGATATTGCCGCCTTCTCCACTTCCCCGAGTCTCCCTCAACCTACTCCCTCCGCTCATTCCTGCCTCGTCTCTCTCTCTCTCGACATTGAGGGAATTGCCCGGGAGGAGTGTAGTGCACGGCCACGTCTAAGAGGGCCTTTATCACGGATGCCGATGCTCTTTTCTTTCTTTTTTCTTCTTTTTCGGCCGGAGTAAAGAAGTATTCCTCGTCTCACTCGCGAAAGGTTTCATACCATATCCGATTGTTGTGAAGTTACATTTTCGTACGATAGTACCGCCGCGCCGCCTCGAAAATTTCATCAGGAGGATATTATCTCGCAACTTTTTTTCTTCCTCCTCCTGGTCGGAAGAATCTTCTAGAGACTGAGAGACGTCACATCCAACTCACAGCTGACACGACTACATTATTGAAGGTAGTATAACTAGTAGAACTTAAAAAAAAAAATTTTTTCAGTGCAGAAGATTCGTGATGAATCCACTGGTACGAACTATTCCTCCAAGAAAAATGACGCTATTCCAGAATTATTTCTCTACGAATTGTTTCCATCACCTCGTCGGAAATTCGTCGATCTGAATACTGAAACATTTCATTGACATTAGCTCTGACTCGGGATCAAGAGAGTCGTAAAATTCCCTTAAACATGTCTTACCCATTCATTGCACGTTTGTTAACACCTGGCTGCGTGCAGTAGCGTAGCCTACCCCCCCTTCCGCCCCGTGTTCTGGCGCCCCTAAGTCTGTGTATTTTTCCACTCTTAAGTCCCAAATACGTATAAATAAATTTGTATAATACGTTGTCAATTGTCATATTTTGTACAAACCCATTCGCCTCTTGCATCACCAAAATTTGTAAAGTTTAGTATTCTGGTTAATTTATGATTCAGCGCCCCCAAAATAATTTCTGCCCTCCCTAGACTCAAAACCTGGCTACGCCACTGGCTGCGTGCCTTTTTGGAATTATTCTACTTTTTAAATTATTAAATTAGCAAAGAACAATCAATAATTTGCTGTTATTGAAACCAATTATATACGTACACCAGAAAGGTTCCCACTACTGTATTAGCTGTCAATGAAGTAAAGCCATTCAAAAAAGTCGGGTAAATTAAAATTGACGTAAAAACATTGTTAAGCATTGTACTTTTGACGGTACGCTCATAAACATCACTTATTACCCAATTTCGCTTTAATTAGGGTTTAGACGAAAAATTCGCAAAACATATTAATGAAATTGCTATATACTTACTTTCTTAGGTATTTTATCATTTAAAATATTATATTTAGACGTTATACTTTCTCAAGCTCATTAATAACAAAAAAATTATTTTTCTTCGAGAAAGGATAAGTCTTGAGAAATAATTGATCGCTATTACCTTATTGTCAAAGTTAGAAATTATATATTTGCTTTTTCAAGGATTTGAGTACTTTTTTAGAGTGAGTCTGATTATTTTTTTGTCAGTTTCACCTAAATATATGAAATATTGTCTACGATCAATTATTATACCAATATCTATCTACCTTCGAAATAATCATTACGTTTTAGTATCATACAATTTTCACTAAAATAGACTGAAATAATGTCTTTGGATGATTTTATGGCGGATTAAAAAAACGGTAGCTGCGTTATTCGGAGTTCCAGACAAGTGACACGCCAACTAGCGGAGAAAACTGTAATCACTAATACGGGTATAGCTGATAGCGAGTGGTGTAGCTGCTGTAGTGCTGGGAGTGAGACAATTTACCTTTTCTAGAAATGCAGAATACGCCGATGACTTTTTCACCTAAAAAGGTGAAATCAAATAAAAATTGTTGCGTTCCGCAATGCTCATCTAAGGCTTGCAGAGACACGAGGGTAAGATTCCATGAGTTCCCTAGACCTGGGGGCTTATTCTCTAAGTCGAAGCATCGGAGCTTTCTGGCGAAAAGATGCTTCAATAAGCTACTTGCTCCCATCGGTATTCTCTATCATGGAAGCTACAGGAGAAAGAGCAAGCAGAAGCTACCGGTAGCTTATTAGGCTTCCACCCATATTCTGTAAATGTCACGAAGCTACTTCCGTAGCCCCAATAAGCTTCCACGGTAGCCTTACGAAGCGCGGCCTCCGAATACCCTGCTTAAATATTGGTCATTTTATTACGCTTATCTATCTATAATTATCCAACTCACGGGTATGTTTCTTACATTTATTAAATGCGCATTCCTTGCACTTTCACTGGGTTACTTTGTCATTTCCGCCATTAGCGGGATTTTTCAAAAAAACATATTACCTGGAGTGACGGAAAGCCATATTTACCTTCAGTGAGTTACGTGATTCCAGCCCATAATGGGATACTTATTGGGCCGTGGTAGCGAGTATCACCTTCGCATTTCTTTTGAAAGTTTCATCTTCGTATATTATTTAAATGATTTAGATTTATGCATAATAATACTTAGATGAAAATGCGAGAAAACAAATTTTTTAAAAACATTTCATTGATAGGAGGTCCATCCTTGGACCCCCTCCGGACTTCTATGGAGGTTTTTTAATTATAGAGGTTCATTGACATGACCCTTCGTTGAACTACGACCTTGACGTGGTGGAAGGGCTTGTGCGTTCCAATGACCCCTAGAGCTGGACTGGCAGGAGTAAGTACATTGCCCCTGGTAGGGCCACCCATGCCAGATAGGTCGAAGGGTAGGAGCCAGACGAAAGGTAGTTCCGTGATGGTGTCATGTTAAAAATACCGTTGAGTCGCGTGGGAATACTTCTCAACTATCACTTCCCAGAACATGAAAGTCATTCAAAGAGAATTGATTCCTGGCAACTACGGGACGCCGCCCACTAGGGCGGGTGTCGTGCCCGGAAGCGGGTGAGACAAAGCCTCCGCGGTCGTCATCACACGAAATCCTTGCACAGCATCATCATCAGAAGATACAAGGGAAAGGAGGGAGAAGAAGAAGAAAAAGATGAAGAGGAGGAGGCAAACAGTGGTAAAAATAGGAACTTGGAACGTAAGGACCATGATGAGGGCCGGGAAGCTTGAAAATATTAATCAGGAAATAGAAAAAGGAAAAAAAGATGATTTGGGATTGTGCGAGGTGAGATGGAAGGATAGCGGGGACTATTGGAGTGATAACTACAGGGTGATCTATAGTGGGGGAGATGAGAGTCAAAGAGAGTAGGCATGGTACTGAACACAAAGTTGGGACTGAGGGTGGTATACATTGAACAGGTGAGCGACAGGATACTAGTGGTAGAAATAAAAGCACGCCCGACGAACTTCGTACTGGTCCAGGTATACATGCCTACGAACAACCATAGGGAGGAAGAGGTGGAAGAGGTGTACGAGCAAGTAGAAGAAATAATTAGAGAAGTGCCGGGGAAGAAAAACCTGATAGTGATGGGTGACTGGAATGCAGTGGTGGGAGAAGGGAGGGACGGATTAGAAGTAGGAGGGTTTGGGCTAGGAAGAAGAAATGATCGCGGTGAAAAGGCAGTTGAATTTTGTAGAAGAAATAAATTAGTAGTGACAAGCACTTGGTTTAAACATCACCCCAGGCGTAGGTACACATGGAAAATGCCGGGTGATACTGGGAGATACCAAATTGATTATATAACGGTAATGCAGAGGTGTTTAGGAACAGTGTAAAAAACTCTCGTAGCTATCCAGGGGCGGATGCGGACTCAGATCACAACTTGGTGATGATGAAGTGTGAAGTCAGATTCAAAAGGCTTTGTAGAGGTAGGAAGATAAAGAGGTGGAATCTTGAAGCATTGAAAGGGTTGAAAAGGAGGGAATGCCAAGAGCTGGTAGAAAAGAACATAGGTGAAGAGAAGCGGATGGGAACCATAGAGAAGAGATGGGAGCTTATAAAAACAGGCATCGTAGGAGCGGCAGAGAAAACAATAGGAACGGTGGAAAAGAAGAGGGTTAAGAAGCAGTGGGTTACAGAAGAAATGATAAAGAAAATGGAGGAGAGAAGGATATGGAAAAATGTGGACACCGACGTAGGGAAGAGGAAGTACAAGGAATTGAATAATACACTCAGGCGAGTGATCAATCGGGCAAAAGAAAACTGGTGGAAGGGACAATGTAATGAAATGGAAAAGATGCCGGAGGAGGGGGAAGTGGGCGCTTTGTACGCCCAGGTGAAAATGTTATCGGGTGGTAAGAGAGGTCAAACGATACCAAAGGTTAAGGACAAAAAAGGGAAGATATTAATCGAACAGGAAGATATCCAAGAAAGGTGGAGAGAATACGTGAGGAGCTATATGGCAGCGAGAATAGACCCCTTAGCCTAGATGTAGAGGATGAAGGAACAATAGATAAGGATAGCCTCGGACCAGAGTTACTTGAGAGTGAAATAGAGATGGCATTAAGAGAGTTGAAGGGTAGAAAAGCCATAGGAACCGATAACCTACCTTCGGAGCTACTGAAGAATCTAGGTAGTAAGGGGAGAAAATCGTTTTTCGAACTTATTCGCAGGATCTACGAGGAAGGAGTATGGCCAGAGGATTTCGTAAAAACAGTATTAATACCTATCCCGAAGAAGAAGAAAGCGTCAGAATGCGAGGAGTATAGAACAATCAGTTTAATTTCGCACGCAGCAAAAGTGTTGCTTAGAATACTAAATAGAAGGTTGGAGAGCAGAGTAAAGTGCTATTTAGGCGATGACCAATTTGGGTTTAGGAAGGGGAGGGGAACCAGAGATGCGATTGCGGTAATGAGGACAGTTATAGATAGAAACATAGAGCATAATCAGGATGTTTTCGCTTGTTTTGTAGATTTCGAAAAGGCGTTTGACAGAGTAAACTGGGAGAAACTAATGCATATACTGGGGAAAATAGGAATAGATTGGCGTGATAGGAGACTCATCCGAAACTTATATATGGGGCAGAGGGCTCAGGTAAGGGTAGCTGACGGTGAATCAGGTTGGGCAGTAATAGGTCGCGGGGTACGGCAAGGGTGCCCGTTGTCGCATTTACTTTTTAACATCTATGCTGAGGAAATGGTAAGAGAGGCATGGGTTGAGGTAGATGCGGGAATGAAAGTAGGAGGCCAGTGGATAAAGTCGGTTAGATTCGCAGACGACCAGGCATTGGTCAGTTGGTCATCGAAAGGACTGCAAACTTTATTAGTTGCACTGGAAAAGCAGTGTGAGAAATACGGAATGAAGATACATAATAGGAAAACAAAAGTAATGAGATTCTCTAGGACAAAGAAAACGTAGCTGGTGATAAGGGTAGGAAGTCACAAACTGGAGCAAGTAGAACAATTTAATTACTTGGGTAGTACGCTAGAAGAAAGAGGACATAGTAGCAAAAACATTAGGAGGAGAATAGCGCTAGCGAAGGAAGCGTTCAATAATAGAAGGGAGCTGATGACGGGGACCTAAGTAAGTATGTAAAAAAGAGGCTAGTAAAGAGCTTGATATGGAGTGTGGCGTTGTATGGGGCGGAAACGTGGACCTTGAGAAAGGAAGACGGAAATAGGCTGAAGGCTTTTGAGATATGGGTGTGGAGGAGGATGGAGAAGGTGCGTTGGACGGAAAGGAAGACAAATGAGGAAGTGCTTGACATGGTGGGCGAGGAGAGGAAACTTATAGATGAGATTTGGGGAAGGCAGGGTAGGTGGCTGGAAGGGGTAATGAGGGACGATGGTTTGCTGAAGGTCGTGATAGAGGGAAGGATGTTGGGTAAGCGGGGAAGGGGAAGGAAGAGAATCGGTTTTATGGACGGGATGAAGAAAGGTAGGACTTATGCTGAGATGAAGAATGAAAGCTTCTTTTGCTTATTCCAGATGCATTTCACATCCGTAGAGGAGAGCTCCTCCAATTCATTTAAGTCGTTCCTAAATAAAAAACAATTTGAACGTTAAATATTACCTAAATACTATACGCAAACCGTTACGAAACCATATTTATGCTACCGAGTTTATAAATTTCTATATTAATTGGAAGCAATGGCAACATATAATGAAACGCGAATTTAACATAATAAAAATAAATAAGTTGTACGCCGAAGTTTATGATAAATGACTAGTATGAAAGTAATTTATAATTAATCATCTAAGCCTACGTTAGCGTCAATTGAAACTACAACTTATAAAAAAACTTACCTATTTAAATACCACAGCACAGCGGCTACGTGCTTGCACTTCTGTGACTGTCCAGCTTTACAGGAGCAGTCGAATTTCTTTATCACTATTTTCTCATCCGGACTTAAACCGAGAAACCCGTTTATTTGCAGTGGCACTTTGGTTAAGCCACTTGATTGGAGAACAAGGGCCATAATTTTAAGTTCGGTGTCACTTCGATGTTGAGCCCTCACCACCATCACCAGTCCAGCGTTTAACACACACTCTCCTTCAGCAATATTTCTTCGGCTGGAATTCTCGCCCAAATACCGCAGTATTTCATCGAACGAAATGAAAACTTTAGCACTCATGACTTCAAATTACTAAATCACGGTATACACTTCAACCTTATCTCGGGGCAAGTATACCCTAATTGACGGCCATATTGAATTATGACGTCAGCGATCACAGCGCCGCTAGTGGTGATTTCATTTCCGAATAGCATTTGAGATTTTAATAGAATTCTAAAAGGCTTTTAGTTCCCCTACTCGAAATTTTTCGAATGTAAATAATAAATATAATACAATAAATATAAATACTAACTAATACTAAGTACAATAATACAATTAATATAAATACTAACTCAAACATCAATAGAATTAAAATCACCCAATTTTCTAAATAAGTATAATTTTTTCCTCTCCATTTGTAAGTGCAAATAATTAAAAAAGAGACAGTTCAACGGAATATATCTGCAATGCAATATGTCTGCAATGATCAATATTTAAAATGCTACAATATCCAAGTGATATATAAAATGAAGGTTGCATAGCGAAGGAAACGGTTGTAGGTATAACACGTATAATTACTATCGGGAGGTTTCCATTCGCTCTAGGGCGCTGTTTCCGTCGAAACACAACAGCGCACTTGCTTTCCATTTGTTCAAGATCCTGCGTACTTCAAAATAGATCGGGAGCAGAGATGTTGTGCACTAAAATTAACAGAATTATGATAATCACACCGGTTAATCACACATCACAGCGGTTATTGTTGGCGAGTTACCTTTCATTAAAAAGCGTAAAACATGTTAAGTTTAAAGTTTTATCATTACTCAGCACCAAAGTAATGATTACTTTTGTAAGTAAGTATTTTGAACGAATTTGAGAACTATTTACAAAATATTCGGTCGTGAACATTGCACACCAGAAATATGTTAACAATTGAAAATGAACGAACGTTTCGCTTGCAAATATCGTTCCACTCATGGTCTTTCGTGTGCGCTGAAGTCTACTGATGTGCTCTAATCAGTACTGACTTCAACAAATTTAATGAAAAACTCTCATCATCATAAAGCAGGATGCGAATCAGTGGTTGAATTTTGGTCAATTTATTAATGAAAAATGTAGAGGTGTTCGTCCAGTAAGCACTTAAGAGCTCAAGAAAAATACAGAGATATTTATGGGAGAATTTCACCAACGGTTAAAAACTACCATTGATGGCCAGTCCAGAGCGGCGATTGTTCACAGCAGCCATCTTTAAAGGAACATTCTGGCAACAAACATGACTGGAAACTTAATTGTACCTTGCAAATTCTCTGAGAGAGTCAAACATTAAAATAAAAAGCTATAAAAGCAGCGAGAACATTCATACTTAATGGGGAGGACATGAGAAAATGACTAATTTCTTTCACCAATTTTTATGCATTCAACAGCGAAATTTAAGAGTTTCTGATGACAACTTTCTGCTTTCGAGAGCGAAATTTGAGAATTTCTGCTTAAAGGCCCACCTTCCTTCAATCCTACTTGCTTTTCTTGCTCAATTTGATGAGCATCCAAATACTCAGATAAAAATCCCACTAAGAGAATCATCTATATGCAATGTAGCACACACATTTCCTGAAAATTTAGCGATACACAGGAAAGCGATATAATATGCTACCGAAAGCTATTTATTTCAAGCATTCCGCGCACCGTCTGAACCCAAATTAGCACAGGAACTGTTAAGTACTGAATTCACCGTGTTCAACCCGTCTACCTCTATTTTAAGAATAGCCATGCTCTCGTCGCTGCAATCCACTAAATTTTACTGGGG
The DNA here is from genome assembly GCA_963573305.1 of Pyrrhosoma nymphula. Classification (NCBI taxonomy): domain Eukaryota; kingdom Metazoa; phylum Arthropoda; class Insecta; order Odonata; family Coenagrionidae; genus Pyrrhosoma; species Pyrrhosoma nymphula. The sequence goes on along the minus strand of OY754330.1, from coordinate 61,899,275 downwards.
GAACATTTTTTCGGGTTTTTTTCTTAATAATTCAAATTGGCACTCACACAATCACATCCGAGAACGAAAATCGACACGAGAGAGGAAAAAAATAACCTTCTCCACGCCGTCTAAACAAAGGAAAAAGAATTCCAAAGACTGTCCCAATGGAAAATAAATAAATAAAAAGCACAAGGCAGAGAAGAAGAGAGCTCCTTCCATTCCAGGGGACATTTTAAATTTAGTTCGATTCCTCTTTCGCGTGCGATTGGGCACACGTGCTTAAGTCACCCGTGCAATATTAAAGCGGCCACGAATCCGGAAGTGAGACGAGGTAAGAAAAAACGAGGATACTGAGGGAAGGAGATGAGAGGAAGACACCAATCCTTTGGCCCGCTGAATACTTTTGTACGATAATCGACCGGGATGGCAAAGAGTGCAGACAGGCGGGCAGGGCACGGGGGAGGGGGGGAGGAGGGGAGGGGTCGAAAACAAAAAGCACTCAAGGGAGGGAGCGGAGGAAGAGAATCTCGTCCGTGGATAGGAAAACACAGGACGAAGGGAGGAAGTGACATATGAAGGTACGCCCATAGGGTGAGAGGGTGGTTGAGGGGAATAGGACATTTTTCCTGGAAGAGCTTTGATGAGATTCCGGCGCGACTGCTTGAGTCAAAACAAATACTAAATTTTTGTTGCATTGTTGAAGGAGTTTCCATCGTGACTGCGTGAACCACAACAAATACTGAATTCCACCTTACCTTTTTTAATGCTTGAAAATAATACTTTCACTGATGACATGCTTCATCTATAAGAAGACGAGATAAAGGTACAAAATATGCAGATTGTTCTACAACGATATTTCAAAGAGCACTATTTACAAATCATATGAGCTGACCTAAAGCGCCAATTCTATTGAAATAATGCATGTTTACCTCAATTACTGTAGTCATTCGCAAACCACTGAAAACCCAAGATTGATTGGTGCCTTAATTTTGTCACCACTAAATTTCCTGGGAGAATTTTCTTCTGACAAACAATTTTTCGCGAAAATGGCATTTATTTTAGATAGAAGATATCTATTTTCCCAATGCTTCACTCACTCTTTCTTTTCACACCATGAAATTAGTAGGTTGGCACCACCAAAAAGTTCTTGTCATTAGGTAGTGCAGTTAAGTAATTGATTTACTCACTAATGCTTGAATACTTATCAGCTACCTAGTACTTACAGCGCGTCGTGCATGTTTTCGGTTTAGCTCCTGAATCTCAGTGTATATTTTTAGCTGTGAAATACAATACAAACTGTTCCTCTAACATTGGTAGCATACCTTTAGTGTAGTGTATGTTGGTGAAATTTCACCTCGTGACAAGTATTTTCAGGTTTTTGCAACTGCACCAATAGCCGTAGCTTCATTCACTTTATTACGATACAGCTTAGTGTATGTTGGTGATAACTCACCCCCAGCCACACACCCTTGAGGTGGCTTACAGAGTATTATGTAAATGTAGATGACTCTATCACAAACGTAAGGCGCCAAGCCAATGTGATGACGGATTAACCCTCCTTCACTCACGTGGCGTACATTGTTACTCCACTTGATTTTGCAAATTCCCACCAGTTGTATTAAATATGTTGTGGGTTTGTCACTTTGAGAGTCTGCCGTTCAAGGTTGTGTCTAAAAAGGAACTTTTGATGAGATCAGCATAGCAAGCATGAATGTTTGAGTCGGCAAATCAACAATAACCCAGTGTCCCTTGGTATAATTGATGGATTCAGACTTAACTTTATGGATTCATGTTAGGATAAAAAAACTATAACATGGTGTATAACAATAAAATTAATAGCTAAAAACTAGCTGGACACAATGAGTAGCTCACTTATTAATTCTACCTTAAGAATCTAAATAAACTGGCAGTCAAAGACATTTGTAAATCCCAACCGCGACAAGACTCTACTGCCAAGATGAACAGAATCCTATAGGTACTTGGATGACGTTGAACGCAAAATTTGCTAGAAGCTGCCGAAAAATAATTTTAAAGTAGCTTATTATAATACATTGAGCAACAGAAACCTACTTTCCCACACAAAAAGCATAATTCCAAATGAGGAAAAAGGTCGAGTATATACGTTAACGGTGTGAGAGCGACGCGGTGTATGTTGGTCAAACAGTCCGAAAATTTCAAGAATGTGTTAAGGAGCACCAAGCTTGAGTGAGAATCTAGAAGTCAACGTCAATTTTGCAAAACATTTATTGGAAAACAACCACAATAGTGACTTTAAATTTTGCATGTGAAAAATGAAGGACAGAGATTAGACGCTTTTGAGCGATTGGACATTTTTAATAGTTTACGCTCAAAAGAGAATACTGTCAACGACTTTCTCTATACCTCCCAGTACCCCCTCCTAAACCTCCCGCTCCTCCTGATGGGGCAAACCTCCTCCACTTTCCCCACTCTCTCCCTTGACCTTCCGAGATATGTAAAGGGTCTTATTGTTGACCACTTGGATGTCCTTTGCTGTTCCGAATAGTATGATATCATCACTATGACGGTGACGACAACTTCTGGCCATTTTAATACGTGCTACTAAATCACAATCACCAAGCGTCGTGAACGTCACCATCCGTTTTCATCACGTCAGAATACGTCGATTGTACTGCTGCTCTAAGTGGTTGTCGAAGATGTAGTCGAACAAATGAGTGACTTGACTGTCACCTAGTAAGCTCCTGCGGAGACGCAAAGAGCAGCAATTCGTCAAAGAGATGTTTAATCGACAATATTACGGGTAATATTTCAGTATTTTTCAAACTCATATACGGTTAGAAGCGAATCATTCTACGGCACGATATCGAGGTGTATGGGTTCTTAATCCCAGTCCAGGCGAATTAAGTTTTTTTCCACTGTGGATCTCACACATTTGCGTTACCACTGGAGGGTGGTTGTATTAAAAACTCTGCGTGGCCAGTTCCGCAGTTCTTTGAATCCGTATACTTACGCCCAGTCTTATAATCTATGGTTAAATATTTTCACACCATGAAAACAGAAGTTAATGTTCTCTCCCACCGATATCACTCAGGTCAATTAACAGATAATCTAATGTAATATACAAAACCCTAACTCTCATTTAGTATCTACTTAACGTAACGGCTGTCTCAACTTGCATTTTAACAGGAACCAGAAATTATAAAACCCGGCATTCGTATCTTAGTTTTGCTTTTTAGTAGCTACGACAAGTCATCAAGGAAAATAGTGGGTATTTTCTTAGCGACAACAATTAGTATATATGGACAGTGACGTAGCAATTAGAGGGATCCATTGAGTCCCTCCTGACATTTTCTAAATTATTTAAACAAAGGACGCTAAAGGAAATAAATATACTTTTTTAAACAAATTAAGTTGTTAACATAAATTATTTATTCCGAACAACATTTTCAATCTTGAAAATCCATTTTCATACTACAATCGCAACTTCACTCTTAATTGCCTAAACACAATTTTACTTCTGATTTTGAAAATTTTTCACCCCCCGCCCCCTGGTTTTCCTCAACGTGTACCCCTTCCCCCGAAACAAAATCCCGGCTACGTCACTGATATTATGTTCCTCATTTTTTTTTAGTATCTCAGTCTCGATGGAAACACCTCGACGTGGATTGGAACGCAGCCGGAATAAGAAGACGGTGAGGGAGAGGGGAGGGGATGAAAGAGGTAGTTAGGGAGGAGGGGGGGTGCGGTAATTTCGGAAGTCACCGGTTGTAGAGCCACCTTCCCCAACTCCCCTCGCGTAACATATTGGCCCACGGAATTGGATATAAAAAACCGGCGGAAAAACAAAGAGGAGATATAGAGAAAACTGAAAAAAACACCGGTTGGCACCACTGCGGGAAGAAACTGGTGAATGAAAGAAAGAGCTAGAGATGAGATAGCAATGCTGAGAGAATGAGAGAGATGCGAGAGAGAAATAGAGAAAGGAAAATAAAGCAAGGAAAACACTCGCGCTGGTTAGACGAAAAAGAAAATAAGGAGACGTAAATTCAATCCGGCTACGAACCTCTCGGTTAAGGTTGCACTGACCCATAAAACGGACCTTATGCCCTGATAAACTATTCAGAACAAAGGAAGTGAGAGAGAAAGAGAGACGGAGGAGCAGTAGGCGAAAAAATACGAGCTTTTTTGTCGTCCCTTCAACGAGGGAAACGAGCGAGACGAAGTCGGGGAAAGAAGTGAAGAAAAAGAAAGAAGGCAGGAAGAGAGAGGTCAGCGGGAAGGAGGCTGAACCAGCGCGCGGTAAGAGAGAGGGAGATGGAGAAAGAGAGAGGGGCAAGAGAACAATATTTTGAGAAAGGATACGGAAAAATCTAGGGTGGAGCGCAATCTTAATCTGCGAGTCTCCCGAGCAGACAATGGTATTCGTGCATGAAAAAATGAGAGCGGAAGGAGAACAAAAAACGAATTAAAAATGTTGATACGCAGGTCTCGTATCTCAAAAAACCATTTCTTCGCTAGGTTATTGCTAAAAATAGAGAAGGAATAGGAGGATGTGAGCGTGCTCCCTGCGGGGTGTTGAGGGAGGAACAGCGGAGTCGTAATAAGCGAACCTAATTTTACAGCCCGGGCACACACCGCGTGCATGCATCAGGCCCCAGTTGACCGTAAATATCAGAGCGCTAGAGGAATAAAATTAAAAAGAGGATATTAAAAAAATATACCCTAGAAGTAGGATAAAGAAGTATAACAAGATTTATTTCAATGTAGCTAGTTATTTCTCACAGATTGAAACCTTAACATCCCCTCGGATTATGATGGGATATCGTATAAATAAAATATTAATGTCCTCCCACGTAACTTTTACCTACCGTATATCCCGGCTCAGAGGACGCACCAAACGCATTGTGATTTTTCTGGTTTTCTTTTCGAACAAAAATCTAATTGTCATATTCTTATATGTTAAAAAAATATGGGAAGAAAATGGGATTGTTAACTCGCAAAAATAGCAAACGTATTAATTCTTCTGTAAATCCCAGAAATGAATGAAGGGCGCACTTTTAGCCCGCTTTCGCAACACAGCCTGCGGTGAAAGTAGAGAGATTGGCACCTCCTGACAGAAACGCAAAATCGGATGCGTGAAAACGTAGGTGCAGATCGATCCATAAGATGCAGGCAGATTATAAAACTTATTACGCGGATAATAGAATAGTTAACTTCCAAAAATATTAATCGTATGCATTTGTCGGTAATTCCCAGAAACAAATGGAGGGAGCACCTTTAGCTCGCTGCCGCAACACAGTCTGCGGCGAAAGTAGAGAGGTTGGCACCTCCGACGGCGGCACAAAATCGGATCCGTGAAAACGCAGCCACAGATCAATCCATTAGATGCAGGCCGATTATAGAACGCATTTCCTATTTTTTTTAAAGTGCATATTACGGGCCGGGAAATACGGTAAATTATCAAGATTCAGAACTTTAAAACGGCAAACTAGACCAAACACAAACTAATGGGAAACACTTATGAGAAATGAAAACCTTCAGAACACAATAATGGAAGGAAAAATTAAGCACTCAAAAGGAATAGATGAAACGCGTAAATAAGTTATGCGAGGCTTTTAATAATGAGTCATGATGGAAGAAAGCTGTTATCTGTACATAAAATGGAGAGGAGAGCTGCAGAAAAACAATCTTCGGATTGGCGACCGCTGACGATGATGATGGATGTTGCCCTTCATTCATAATGGAAGTGCCCACTCAAGGCAATCACGAAAGTATAATTAAGAAGAGAGTACATGGCGTCTTGAACCATCAAAGTGTTGTCTGTTTCCTTTGCGAAAAATGATCCACCTAACATGGCTATCGTGCACAATTCAAACAGATCTTACGAATAATGCAATTCTTTTATGTGAATTATTCCTAGTTTGCATTTTTATAGATAAATCATTATAGTACCGCGAAAATTCAGGTACAAATACCTACCTATGTTTTCAGCGTCTGAATTGTACAACCGATCCCTTCAATATAGCAGATTACGCATTTTAATGGTCTCCATATTCCCCGTATGGTTCCACCTACTTGCTCTCTTAATCTATGATTGGGAAGATACATGAAAAAGTTACCTTAGCGATATACTCGAGGACAGTATTTGGGAAACATCTCATCGCGGAATGCTTTCTGCCGCATTCCCAATTAAAACGAGAGGAGAAAGTAACTCTTTGGAGACCACTCATCACAAAAAAGGAATACTTTGGTTGACAATAACTCTGTTGGGCCATCGGTGAGCTGATTTCGTCATGCCCAAGTAGGTACTAAAAGTAATGGAGGCAATATTCCACTTGATTCTTCAAGAAAAATCCCCCAATTAGAGTTGGCACATTTTAGACCTTACTCCGCCTCTCGTTTCCGGTCGTCACGTTTGATTGTCGTCAAATCTAATTGCAAGTTAAAATCCCCTTGATAATGCGATTATTTGTGACTGGTAGGCTACGCATACTAGGTATAAAATCCTTCCCATGCACCACCATTCTTGCTTCACGTTTGCCCAAGAGCGTTCACGGCCATGCCTCCTAACTCGGGATGAAGATACGATGGTGGAGCAATTAAATGGCGGTGGGATTAGTAAAGAATCGCGTATGAACGTTCAGCCTACCCGATTATAAGCCTGTTGCCTGTTGCTCACAGTGCAACATTTCACAAAATTACAGGTGAGGCAAATACATTTTTTAAACTCAAGATTAGACCTTTACACAAAAAAAGTTTATATAAAGTTAAGAGGAATAGACCTGGTTCTATTTTTTTTAAATCGGTTTTTTAATATTGGCAAATTAACTTTTTAAACCTCTTTCAAGGGAAAATTTACTGAGAGCGACAGGAATTGAGCTTGACAGAGCATATGAAACCGATACAACCGTTTTCTTAAACCGAAGATTAACTATTACACAACAATTATTAGCAAAACAGAAAACTGTGCAATCACACAAACGTCTTCAAGAAAAACACCAATGTGTAGATGTTCGAAATTAAATATCATCATAATAGGAAAAAAAACATATTCACCTGGTTCATAGAAACACAAGTGATATCCTCATGATCTGAGGCCACTGCGAAATGGAATTGGTAAAATGAAAACACACTTGGAGGAATGACTTTGAATCACGATATATGCAATTAAGAATTTAGTCGAAAGAACCCTGACAATTTTGAACAAAAGATTTGAAGAAACAATGCATAACAGCACACCCTATTAGGAATTGAAAAGGCCACTCGATAAATAATTTCTCAACGGCGTAGAATTTCAGTCAAGCTGTTCGCATTCGAACTTGGATTGCCAACCACAAAATTCTACTCCAAGCTGATAAATTAGAATCTATGGGTTTACGTCTTGACCTGAATAAAAGAGCAGCAGCATTCGCAATCAACCTGCGAATAGGATTTTTTCCGCTGCAATCGAGATTGGTTACCGGTCAATGGAGGCAAGAAATCTCAAAGGTGGGGAAAATGAGAAGAAATCCTCAAGGTGAAATATTTCGCAAATCTTCAGGCAGGAAGCGAGCAAGAAGAAGATGCCGGGATCGTCGGAGATTGATTTCGTCCATTTCTTTTCAACTCGCCCTTGCTGATAGCAGTAGCAAGGCCCGCTGATAGAAAACCGGAAAATGTACGTGACTGGACGGGGACGACACGGGAGGGTGGACGGGGAGCATTCGGAGAGGGTGCTGAACTAAATATTGATTGAGAGACCGCGAAAATTCGCCTCACATCCTTCCTCACGCTCTAGCTCTCGCCCCTTGACTGTCTCAAAAGAAAGAACAAGTGAAAAAAGCGTCACATTAGGTAAGGGATTGAAAACATCTATCATATGGTCTCTCAAGGTAAACGTTACTGCCTAGACAAAAAATGTTACAACTTCATACTTATCAAATATTATTAGATTTAAGCTGTCTAGCATATAGCGCAACCGAAATTCACCTTTGATTAATCCTATATTTGAGTATCATGCACATCTTAAACCTATTAGGGACAGGTTGAAACATATGGAAGCTTCACGTTTTCATAGGAATAAAAAAATAGTACTTTTATTTTCCACATTTTTTCTATTTTACCAACTCAGATTTAAACGGGTAACCGTCATTTTTAAGGCTGAAAATGGTGTTAAAAATTGACCTTGTAAACGATGATTACCCTTTGAAACCTGGGTCAGTATAGTAAAAATTAAGTTGGATAAATTCCTACAAGTACTATTTTTTTCTAATTATAAACAAGTACTATGAAAATCAGGAGCTTCATGTAGATGTGGAAAGTATTTTATGTGAGTAATTAATGGGAGGGTATTCATTACCAATAACGCACCAAATGGCACTTTTAGCTTCACAGATCTTGACTTTGGTTTATTATGAGTGCGGAAGTTTAGTAAAATATATTTTCACGTATTTTTATCGTTTTTATTCTTCTTAAATTATTTCTATGTAAAATTCAAGCTTCTGGAAGGTAAATCACCCCTAAATACTGAAGATACGCTCATGAAACGGCTAGTATGGCTAGTATGGTATACTTAGGTGATGTTTCGCGATGGTTATTATAATGGTTCACTTTAAGGAATAGTTTACTGAACAATAGTTCAACTAATTGAACTACACTAGAGTCCCGCTAATTCAAACTAATTGCGACCGGATACTGCTCGGATTGCGAAATTTTCTGATTGTCCGAAACATTGCATTATTGCAGTAAACATCCACTCAAAACATTTTATTTCATGTAATGATACAATATTGTATACATTTCTGTACTTTGTAGAGTATTGTATTCACAGTCATCAATAATTACAGCACATTAAAATCTGTATTGTACAGAAAATTTGTATATGTAGAGTAAGTTATCAGAACTACAGTAGTTTTGTACCATACTGTTGTAAAAGTAAATTAAAGAGTGGTTTTTCTATGTTTGTACTTATATTTTGTTTCTTTTATCCCTAAAACTCAGCCTAAAAATATATTTAAAATGTTTTAAATGTTCCGAAAATTTTTTTCAGATGAACTGGATTATCGGTGTTTAGATAAGCGGAACTAATAAGTATTAAACTCAGGGTCACATACATTCAGCGCCGACAGTAAATACACCAACCAGACCCTATATGATCAATGCTTGAAAATTTTTAACAGGATTCATCAAGTTTATCACATTTTTCACGGAACAATGGGCAATTTATTGAGTTGTACTTGCAAAAAAAAATAAAACTTTGATAATATAATCCTCCTCGTCTTTCTGCACCCCTCAATGTTTCGTCAAAACCTCTAAATTACAGTTAGTTGCTGTATATTTGGCTTAGCAATTGGCAGTACCCACAATTTTTATAACTCTCCTCTTCCTAACTAAGTCTAAAGGCGTAGCTTCTCTTGAGAAATATCACATTTTCCGTACCTATCCATTTGCTTCATCGCTTCGGCCAGGATCGTAGTCTCTTCTAGATATTAATAATTCCATATATTTGACTCATTTCTTCAACATCCAGTAATTACTAAGGATGCCATGAGAAAGAATATTCAGCAATGCCTGCACAATAGACCTTGCAAAGAACACACTAAAAGCTATTGCAGCTTTTAGAATTATCCACCGAGAAACCGCAGAATTATCCACCGACCCAAAAGTAATGCCCAGGAACTATCCAACTAGCAAATCAAACAGTTCCGCCAGTCGGCGAACTGTTCTTTTTATTCGCCTAGATGTTGGAACTATTCGCCGAGCGAACCAAAGTAGTACCGCCCGTCGGCGAAACGATTCCCAGGAATTAGTCAGTGAGTGAACTACACGTGGTGCCTGCCGCCTGTCGATGAAACTAAATGGTTTCATAGTCCGCGAAGTATTCAAAGAACGAAAGTGGTGCCGCATGTCGTCAAAGTAAGTTAAATCAATACCTACGCCGCTTGCACTCTCGGTGAGCTAAAACGAAAAACCATTTCAAGTTGATGGAGTAGACGGCGGATATCGGATGCTTAGTTCAAACTGAACGATAAACTATTTGGTAGTTCATTAAGTTCACTCAGGTGAATAGCTCCTTATGGATCGTTCGTCCGCGAACTACCCATAATTAGTGCAGATGCAGCCATTTACAATAAAAACTATCAAATAAATTTAATTAAACCATCACATCAACTGCATAGAATGATAATTCTAGGCTTCTCATTTTTGATAAGGAAAGCCTTATGGATCATTCCACATGTAGATGACAGCTATGAAAATCTACTTAAGGCCGGAGTTGCGATGTTGCCAGTAGCAGCTGGAAAAATTAACATCATACTAGTTAGTATAATAACTGAACATCTACATGTCTTGTAATATGCTAACGTTATTCTCTTGAGTAACTTGACGAAATTTAGCGCGATTTTGAAAATGGATTGAAAAACGAGTCAGAGCGATGAGCACGCGATGCTTAGGTTTGGCAACAGAGTCCTCCGTAAGGTTTACACTGTTAATAAAATACCATACGCTTTCCCGGTGGATGAAGTCTTCTCGGGTGTGGCACCAGGTTAAACTTTCCATAGCCGATGTTTCAACGAGCAACTTGCTTATCTTCCCCAGGGCAAAGCTGAGTGCTGAGTTTGGCTTTGGCCAGGTTTTTATACTTAGGTTCACCAATTCAGTTGGGTCTTGATTAACCGGGATTCTCTCAATACAGATAGCTCTTTATTGGTCGGGATTTTCCAGACCAATCAAAAGTCACCTGAATTGGTAAAATCAGTACTAATTTTTTCCCTGATGAAGATGTGCGAATTTATTATCGAAACGTCGGCTATGGAAAGCGAAACCAGATGCCACACCCAAGGGGACTTCATCCAACTCACCCCGTAAACTATTTTTGAAAGGCTCTATAGAATTATTGTATCCATTCCAAGCCTATGTAAAGTATTCCACTTATTTTTAAGTTTACTTTGAATAGCCTCATCACTGAATGAACTGCTTGCATGAAAATAAAATAATTATTAAAAATAACTGATTCCAGTCCAGCTAAATTGCTTGAGAAACTTACTAGTATTTTTAACTCTATCACGCCTCTCAAACTTGGAACTACCTACCTAAATCAATTAAAGATTCCTCATCGCTGCCCCAATTCAAATTATATTCTTACCTAACTTGCCCCACATAAGCTGTTTTATTCATTTCAATGCATTAATCATGTATGGGTTGTACTATTTTGGTTTATTTTTCCATTGCTATTTATTTCAAATTATTGTACCAAAACATTTAATCCTGTTTATATTTAATTCATTGTGTGAACTTGCTTCGTATCCCATATTCTATATTGTGTTTTGTTCATGATGTTTATTCCATTCATTTGGCATGTTGTTTTTATTCTTGTTGTTCATTAAATTGTAATACTTTTCTTCTTAAATTGATGCTTTGCACACTAAATTTAAATGTATTTTTGAGCTCCAATGTGATTCATGAAAATTGTTCAGATCGGATGTAAATCTGTGAACAATAGACTATATTATTATTATTATCTACACTGGAAACTGTCAAATCGAAATTATTAATAATGCCTAAAAATAAGGAAGGAAAAGGAACGTCGCAGGTGAATGTGTAAAATTAAATTTCCATAAGTATTTTTAAAGTAATATTAGCTATTGTTAATTAAAGTTAGCGTCTTTCAAATCCAGTAATGTGATCCTCTTAAATCCACGTTACTTAATATATTTCTTCAATGGTTTGAGCTATTTGACAGAAGGAATGTTTGCAAATGATTTGTATGAAAAATTGTAGACCATACATAACAACCGAACATTCAGGACGATTCACAAGCCACAGTAAAAGAAAGGATTAATACAAGGAAAGAGGTTTAGTCACGAAATAATATGGAAATATCTATGAATCTCGAGAGTGCGCGGTTTAAAAATCATGAAAAATTCAAGAAAAATTATAAAATTAATATTTAAATTTAAAGCTGAGCTTGTTTGCGTGCATGACACAGTAAACATATAGAGATGGAAAATAGATTCGGCAAAATAAAAAAAACAAGTGACAGAGACACCCACTTCAGGTCACTTTAAACTTATATATATATTTAACGAATGTTGGAATTAAAACCACAGCACAATGCACATTTTTACGTACAACAAGCACTCTATCACTTGCTGAAGTGAAAACTACTGATCCAAATATCCACTCCCAGGCATAACCAGGATAAACCGCAACTCAGATTCTGACAATTATAATCTCCCTCAACCTTTAGATTAGAGTTTCACCAAACACTTTTCCCGGAATAATTATGAAACTATTTGCTCTGAAAATTTGCTCTCGGACTTTCCATCCTTCCCTATTTAAGTACAAAAATACTGCCATCGTATCCTTCCAATCATTTGGAATGCCAAAATTTTTCTAACATACACACATCATATATCCCCATCACGTCATTCCCTGCTGGAGTCGGCTAAGTCAAAGAACCGAGTTTTTGTTGCTAGGCTTAGAAAACTGGCTATCTATTAAACACTTCCTCCATAATGCTCTATTCTTGCATACCTATTTCGCTTCTCTTTAATCCTTTCATATCACTGGTGTTCTAACACCCCCTGCCACACGCCCACTTGGCAGGTCGCAGGGTAGTATGTAGATGCAGATGTAGATTGCTTCATATACACTACCCTGATATTAATACTTCTAATGCTTCTCCTCTTTTGACTCTCTTCCTTCAGATTCACTTGACTGACTTTCGCGGTCTACGGCTTCCACACACCATAAATCTCACTATCATATATCTGTTTCTTAATTCAACTTCCATCCATTCTCTTACCAAGTCCAAAACAACGAAGCACACTCCTTTTATATATTTTCATTTATATATCATCCAACCCACATTCATTCATGACCCAATCATTCCTTATCATCCTACTTTAGCCGCTTGGTTTTCAAGCATAAATTAAAGAATTCACCCATACGGTTAATAATTAATCACCATTAGTCGTTCAATCCTAGTAAGATTGGTTGACTGCAGCCCTCCATCCTTCACTACTCCTTCCCAATGCAACTTCCCTTTCAATTATGTTCTTCACAAACCTATTGTGCCTCATGGTGTGCCCAACCCATCCTGTTTTTTCTTTTCTGTTTAGTGTGCCATATTAGCCTTTCCTCTTCTTCTCTTCTGTATACTTCTTCTTTTCTTATTATATCCGTCAATTTGATCTTCAGCATCCTCCTTCAACACCAGGTTTCGAATGCATCTAATCTTTTCTGGTCTGCTTTTCCTAAGGTCCATGTTTCCGATCCGTAGAGTGCCACGCTCCACACGAATTTTTTCACATACTGTTTCCTTGTATGCGGTTCTATCTTCTTTGAACACAGTGGTTACCTTTTCATCATGTTCAGTACGTAAGTTACACCCAAAATTTAACATTTCACCGAACCAACCAGAGTTCAATGATTAAGTTAAAATTTATAACTATGAACGGTAATTTGAGGGAAACCGCACAAGGCTCACTTGAAATGTCAGTCAAACCAACCCGGAAGTTGATTACAGGTAGCCAAATGAAATGAGTACACCCTGCCCAATGTCCTATTGAAAGCAGAAAAGCTTTTCCCAGGTTGAGCGTTGAGTTATCTTCCAAAGGAGGATCATGCAACTGCTCAAGTGGGGATGCCGCTGCGAAGTTCCCGAGTAGGTACAGTTAAGTGACGAGCATGAGATTCCTAAACCATTGGCATTTCCGTCTAAATTTGATAATATCTTCCTTTAAAGTTTGTTGGTGCAATGTCTTCTTTTCGTTGGAAATGAGCGAAACGATGAATAAACTTATTAACAAATCAAAATGTCGCTATTTCACACTCTTTTATAGCATTATGAAGTCACATGTCATCCAAATGCTAAGCAAAAAGCGCAACAAATATATTTTCATCATTTCTTCTAAAGGACGTTCTATGCGGGACCTATCCATATGATGGGAAAGGTAATTTGCATTCGTTGCGAAAATGGAAGAGGTTGCAAAGAATTATTAATTTGACTTCCCTGCTATTCCTCTTACATTATTCTAGTTTCCCCATCAATCATTCCCCAGATACAAAGCAACTTAAAACAGCTATTTTAATGTTCAAACATGATTATCATAGATTTTAAGTTCCTAAGTGACCTATCGTAGGGTAATACATTTTTTCAGTTCCAAGCAACGTGCTTTCTATTATAACATACTTCTAATACACCTCGTATCTTCTCCTTGAACAAATTGACGTAATGTCAGGTACATAAAAGAGTTGAAGGATCTTTTAGAAAGCCTGTATTTAGGAAATCGCAAACGCACGGAGTGTTGGTAAAAACTTGAGATAAACCTTAAAATTAATTTCAATGGACGTATTAAAATACGAGCAATCATTTTCAACAGTCACCGTCTGCTACAGGAACCAATTACTCCCTCGGTTAATGAGAACAAATGTATACTTTTCTTGCTTAGGCCGAAAAGGATACACTAAGGGATCAATTCGAATTAAATTAATGCCAAGGGATATATCTCCGCAAGCATTAAAAAAACAAAAAGGAAGGAAGAAAACGGATGGCAATATTCAGTTTCCACATGCAATGCCCCAACATTTTTCCCGCGATATTTCTTTTCGTCCTATTCCTCATAATAAACACGACCGAAATTTTTAACGACAAGGCTTTCTGGGAAGAAAAAAAAATTCCGAACGGAATACACTCATCTGATCGACCCATTCCCCACCACTCACGGATTACCGACCAACCCAAACCATCTCCACTGGCCATCTCTCTCCCTCCCTTACCATATCCTTGTATTCGCCAACCCTCCTCGTCACCCCCTGCCCCTTACCTTAAAAACAAAAAAAAATGGAAAGAAAGCGGGGTCGAACGCTACGATAAATAAAAACGATCCGGTGAACGTGGCCCCGAAGAATGGACCCAAATTAAAATCCCGCTCGCGAAAGCCCCTTTAAAAAAAAGGAAGCTCGATTTCACCATCGGAGAGAGGGAGGGAGGGAGAATTTAAGAAAATAATAGAGGAGGAGAAAGCCACAACTTGTACTTCGGGATAAAAGAACCCTCGTTCCCTTCAGAAAAGCCAACTTTTCTCACGGACGACCTCTTTTAGGTACCTCTCCAAATCTTGCCGCGAAAAGTAAAGGATGGGCTCATGAAAGATTTCAGGCTTTCCCAACGAATTGTTCTGGTGTATTCTTATCATGCTTCTCACCGGGTTAATGTCTGTAACACCGTCGACACTTCGATGGGAGACTTTCAACCTTCAACCCTTAGGGTTGTAAATTCCAGTGTTCCAAGTATGGTTATTGCAAAGGTTCCTGGTGGAGACCTTCGCGGCAAAGAGGGGAGGTAAAAGTGAAAGGGTGAGAAGGAAAAAGACGGAGGGATACCAAATCACCTGATTGTCATAGCCAATAAATTTTTTCCAATTCAACTCAATCACAATTTCCATCTGATGATTCAATTACAATTTTGATCGATTTAAATTATACGAAATTGTTAATTAATCTATTCTCGCAATCAATCAATTTAATTGAATCAATTCCCTCGTTCGAATAGCCCAGCACATCTACACTAAACAGCCTTCCTCCCCACTTTCGCAGCATTTTGAAGGCAGCATGTCCCAAAATCGTCCACAGGAACTATTGCGATAGCTATACTCCAGAAATAGAGGCTCATCCTATTTAGAAAATCCAACTATTTTCACGACGACCTCCTTATCTCTCAAAATCTTTTCGCGAAAAATGTAGGAAAGGTTATCCACTTGAAAAGAGTCCGTGGGATCAAAAACCAATATTCGTGGCGGCGAGGAAATCATTTTGACAAGGTCTGTTCAAAATGTTGCAGGACTTGTCGATGATGAATCATGCATTTATTGTAGGTCCTTGAGTTTGGTGGCACGGTTAAGACCCTTCGAGCATGTGTATAATAGTGGACGCGAGCTCAATCCTTAAGGTGGGTTTTCATTGGCAGGTTATTGCACAAGTAACTTACATCAAGCAACTTTTGACGTAACTTGCAGGTGTAAACAACTCTTCCAGTCCGCTTACAGAAGATGTTACACCAAAGAGGCAATCGGGATATCCGGGTTCGAATTCCGATCAAGTCAATTGATACTTTCATAACGAATTTCACCCTTTTTGGAGTACATAAGCATATTTTGTTTGATTGTATAGTTGTTTACGTTTTAAATCAATTTCAATTCTCGACAGTGATTTAAAACATCAATACCTGTCGTATAAAATATTTATCTGAGTTATATTGCAAAAAGTTCTTTTTTCGTTAACAAAGTTGCGCATAGGCTGTCAAGGCATTATCAGCAACCTTGCCATGCATATCATCACACGCCTGGTGGATTACTCTGGGGTCAATTTTCCCCACCGATAGCGTCTCTTATGAATACGTAACATGCTGAAAGAGTCAAAACCTCATGGGTAACCTCCTTTTTGTAGATTATTGTCGTCGATCAACAGCTGGTTTTTAAAAGGTATTTTTTCGTTTTCCACGATCTTGTAACGAGTTCCGGATCATGACGGAGGAACAAAAGAAACACAATATTGGGTTGAAGTATACCAGGATTTTTTCGGGAATCCAAACAATTATGAGACATTCCTTCGGACAGGAGACGATACATACTCGTCAACGTACAAACTAGTGATGGAAAAATCGATTTCGATTAAAATCGAAAATCGAGTTTTCATAGTCAAAGATCAAGGAAATCGAGATCGAGCCATGATCTTCGAGTTTCGATCCAAAATCGATTTTTCAACTTTAATCTTGATCATTTCGTACCGTTTCGCGATCAGAGAGCTGAGTTTGATAACGTCATCCGTCCCATGTGATTGACTTTTCTCTAAGGCCGGTGAAATTGGAAAGGTACGCCTTAGGTCATCAAGAAAGCATCTCAATCAGTTGATCTTTCTTAAAAATTTTAGTGAAGCCGAATGGTTCCAAGCGGTGATCTCCAAACTTTAATGTGCGTGCATTTGTAAATTTTTACTACTAATAATTCAAGAATGTATTCTAAGTACATTTATAAGGATTTTTTATACAATTCAAATATGTATTATGAGCGTTTTTCGAATGAATAATAAACATGTTTTTGACCCAATGTATTTTTTTCAAAAAAGAACCGTCGATTTTTTCGATTAATCGATCTTTTGGATCAAATTTCGATTTTTGTTGAAAAGTCGAGCTTTTCATTTCGATTAATAATCGTTTGCTCGAAAAATCGAGTTTGACCGACATTTTTCCATCACTAGTACAAACGCACCAGTAAATAACACTTTACGGGTACTACGCGGAAACCAAAGCCCACTCTTAGGGACTTTTTGGATTAGACCTCGTACATTATACCCTCCGAGCCACAAGAGGGGCGTGATGCAGGAGATGTTGGGACACCAACAATAAAAAGGGAAGGAAATTGGGATACGAAGGAAAAGAGATGAGAGAGGATGAAAGGATGAGAGAGAGGATGAAAGGATGAGAGAGAGGATGAAAGAGAAAATTGCTCATTGTCGGATTGCCTTAGTCTCGTGCTCTGTTTTTGTTTTAATCAGTTATGGTGCGTGAAAGGAAGGAATTTATCCTTCAGCCATGTGCCTATCAGTTTGGCCATGGTACTATGAATACAAGATAGGACGTTCCCGTGACCAAAATGAGTCCGTTCTGCGAATGACGTCAAACATGAGTAGCAGACGACTTGTTATAATATAGCTTTTAGCAACAACAGAATAAGGTCAAGTACATATTTGTATGATTAAATACTGATATACAACATATTTAATCGGCTTTAATCGGCAAATGCCTGGTTTGAGAATACGATCCTGTAAACAGTGTAAATAACCCAAGCAGCAATTTATTTACAAATGAAAGTTGAAACTCTTACCATTTTCTATATTATGTTGCCTCGTCTCCGGATAACCTGTACCCGCTTCGCCCGGGTATATGCATCAATGGGATATCTAAAAAATATATTCTCTCATATGTTTTCTCGCATTGCTGTTGTATGCAAGTACCATTCAAGTATCAGACTAGCACCTGATGTAACCCAAACTTCGTCACAGCGTTTGACACAAACGATACATCGAATCGCTTACGATACGCGACGACCTAACGTGACTTATTAGTACGATGAGTTCGCAGTGAATCTCTCTCATTTTGAGGTTTCCATCAGCTCTGGAGATATATCGCGGGGTTGGAACAGTACCCTCCGTGTCATACTGAAACTCGCTTGATCAGACTTTATCATGTTATCTAAGCCTAGCGTGTAGCTTCCGAGTCTCTAGCCACTCCAACCTGGTCCTTTAATCAGCAGTGCAGCACTCTTTGTTCGCTCTTGGCAGTTTTGAACGAACCCTCGGTACCCGGGCAAATTAAAATGCCAATAGGTGAATTACCTAATGGTCATTTTATAGTGGAAATTTGTTATTTTATAAATTCATTCCCACTGGTTATTTTTCTGATATATACTGTACATAGAAGCCTAGTGGTAACATAAAGTCAGCCCTTAAGATTGTTTTCCATAAATAAACCATCGTACTTCATAAAAGTTGGGCGACTACAGTTTACCGTAAGTCGTAGCCAATTAAAAACAGGAAATAGTTTGAGATGGCAAATTAACATCGATTTCAAAATTGAAATCAAAGGTTTTTGTTTGGTATAGCAGTAGACTTGAGATTTTAGATTCCACAACTTTCGTTTCAAAAACAAACGATACGTATTATCACCAGCCTCTGCCTTAGAAAATTTAATCCTGATGCTTACCCAAAAACAGGATTTCCTCTGCAGTACCAATATTGCACCAATTTATTTATAAAATATCGGCTAAACTTTTTAACTATTGTGAGAGGAATAATAGATATTATTAAGGTAACACCAAGAAATAAAACTTTGTAACTTCCACAGATTTTATTTATCTACGACCAGATTTCGTCGATCAGTCGACATCATCAGGTCGACAAAATCTGGTCGCAGATAAATAAAATCTGCAGAAGATAGTATAATCTTGGGTTCACATCATGAAATTCCACAAAGTTGAGCCGGAAACCGTATTGTTTGATATCATTATTATTACGTATAGTCCGAGACGCCCGCACCGGCGGGCGAACTCGGCTTTCTAAAGGTGGTTCTGCTGTAAAATGACGCTCACATTTTATTTATATTCTTGTTACTTTTAGGAAAACGTTTCCTCTGTTGGATATTAAAAAACAAATTATCTCTTTCCACGCTAATTATTTGCAATATGTACTAGAAAATACATTGTGCTAAAAGCGTGAATGGTTGATATGTGGGGGATAATGCTATTTCATTATCTAGGACAAAGACCATTTTCAAGAAATGTTAAATAATTACTCAATCCTCACATGGAATTTTACAATAACTATGTGATGACACGAGTAAAAACAGTATTTTTCAAGCACTAAAAACAAAAAGGTGGAATTCAGTGTGAAATTCCATAGAGGAAAAATGATTTCTCTTCACCGGGACTCGATCCCGGATCCCTCTATATTTCGCCGATCCCTTAAACCAGTTAAGCTGCTAAGTGAGGCGTTCTCCTCGTGAGGTGACTCACACATGCGCGGCAAAACGGTAGTTAAAGCGAGATTTTTTTCTGGTCATAAACAGAGACCATATTCGAATTTTACATTAAAGCAGTTTTAAGAACTATGATAAGTATATAGAGAAGCAATAATGGCGCGAAAACAAAGTTTTACTGTACTTAACTTCCCAACTTAATTAACTAAACATACATACTTGAAGAATTAGCTTTTTATTTGTTTTACATCGTACGCCAAAAACTATCGAAGGTTTTGTAATATTTTTTTAAAAAGTTAAGGGAAATAAAAAAATTAAATTTTAAAAACATAATACTAACACACCGTTACATTTATGATGCGATCTGAACTTGAAACTTCATCATTTTTAAAGTGCCGTTTCTCAGGAGCGCACAGCGGTATCATACCCCATTGAAAACGGCTACTATTTTTTACGATGCCGAAAAATAAAGCGATAAGTATTTTTCGAGATATGAGATGTATTTCATAACGCTGAGGCTAGATTCATTGTCTTTTGTCAGCTGATGGGCGCTTTCCATTCAATACAGTGTGCTATTTACTTCGCGAAACTACATTGCACACGCTTTCCATTCGTTTCAGACCCTGCGCACTAGGCAGCGAACTTCAAAGAGATAGGGAGCGTAGCATTGACGGGCGCTAAGCAAATATTGACAATAAATTACTCAGACAATCCCATCCGTGATTATTGAATTTGTGTTGATTTTCAGTAAAGACTGCAAACTTAGACAATGTAAACTTTTAAATAAGTCAGTGGTAAAAAGCTAACGTTTTTAAAAACGTTTTTTGAACGATTTCGATAAAACACAAAATTATTCACAAATCTTCATAGATCTTCACAAAACATTTAGCCGTGACTGTTGTGAACGTTTAGAATGGTACCCACTGGCATATTACCATGCGCTTATGTGTTCCGATCTGCGATAACATCAACACATTTAATGGATAGCTTATGAAATCTCGCTCGATTTACTTCAAGGCTATGAAGCGAGTTTTGTTTATGCACAGATTTGCATGAACCTTTGCAGAATGGTTCTTATTATTGATATCAACAGAAAAAAGTGAAAAACATGCATTATACCAATTTGGTGTTTTTGGCAATTCAACGCTATTTCAGCAGGTAGCCTTATGGCACATGGTGTCTATTCCGCAATAATTTGATAAAATGTGTACAGATTTTCTTCTAATCGCGAAATGATACATTTATTATAGTTTTAATTGTTGCTAACAACTATCAAGGCGTCACGCCGCGTCCAATATTAGAAAACAGCATATTTTAATATAATTTCGTCTAAACTTTTAATACCACGCCGAAAACTGTAGTTATAAAATGTTTATTATTAATGAAAAATTTAAAATATAATTTTCTTGCAATTTCCATTACTGCCTGCATGATGAGTTCCAACGCATAAACAGGTGCACGTAAGTGAAATACGGTTTTCGACTTACTTAAATTAAAGAATGATAAAAATGTGCACTCAATGACCCAACATTACCGCTCGAGCCACCTCAATACAAACATTACGTCCATCCACGAGGCAGGACTTGAATTCGCGACCTTTGCGTTGCCAGGCGAGCGCGTTTAAATCCTGACAACCTTGGCCGCCGGCAAAAGAGAGAAAATTATGGTGGGTGGAAAAAGAGGGAAACCGAGAACGAAGGAGAGGAGCCTACGAGGAATGTAGAAAGAGAGAAATGAGGGAAGAGTACATGCATACAAAGAGAGACAAGAGATGGTGGGGTGAGAGAGAGAATGGATGGAGTGACACTAGAGGCAAAGAGTCACAAGTATAAAGTCTTCCGTTTCTCCGGGAACGCCTTGCAAGTCCCACAACTAAGTTGAACGACCCGGAGAGTTCCCCGTAATTAAAGGCCTTACAAAATGCACTCGGCACGCGGGGGAATCTTCTTGTGGGGATGTTGGCGAAGAGGGGAGGGGTGGCGTGGGGGATGGGATCTCTGGAAAGAGGCGAGAGGAGGAGGGGGATATGCCGGGGAGGGTGGAGGGTGAGGTAAGGGGAGAAGGCAAGCAATGAGCAAAAGAGAGAAGCGTGTGAGTGATGGGAGGAGTGAGACACGCTCTGAAGAGTGTTGTATGTGAGTGTGGGAGAGGTGGAGGATTTCGGAGGAGGAAAGGGCCCTCCTCACGCTCCTTGAGTACACTCCACTACCAACCTCCGGGAGGTTCGGAATGGTAAGTAACGCACGGCGAGAAAAGGTGGGGAGAGCCGAAGGGGAGAGACAGAGAGGGATGGAGGAGGAGCGGACTCATTCCACCCGAAACTACCCACCAACTCCCTCATTAACCATTTACGCGTGTAAATTACAAGCCGAAAAGGGAGTTAAATGCGAACGTCTCTCCGTCGTCTTCTTCGCAGTCCGCGCTTCACATGACCCTGAGGCGATGCCACTCCTCCTACCCTTTTCTTTAACTTCCAATTCTTCCCCTCTTCAATTCCCTCTACTATCCGTCCCGTCTTGAGGCCAATTACCCATTGAGCTAAACTTCTCTTTCCGTCTCGTTTTATCTATTTTAAAAACATTGTTAATGAGCCATACACAATGTGGAAATAATAATATGGCCAGCAAAATAATGAACAAAAATGATAATAATGAAATATGAAACAATGACTGCATATTTATTTCTGAACATCCTTTTCAAAAACATCCTTAATTCATTTCTTAAAAAGTTTTACATTCCTAAGGAAGTAGAGACGCTGTCTCGTCTTCATTGAACCGTACGTACAGTCGCCGCATAAAGTCTGGCGACATCGACAAAACGCCGAATAAGCGAAACTACGTTTTTGTGTGGCTCCACTGATTCAAAAGTGAGTGGAGGGTTGATAGAGAGGGGTGGGAGGGAGGTGAAAAAGTGGTCAGAGTAGTCGTGAATCGGAACCTCGTCTTAGGGGCTAGTGAATTAAGGGGATGAAGTTGCCGATGTTGCCAGACTTTATGCGGCGACTGAACAAATACGACTGAACTTACGATTAGGGACGAAAATAGCCTATAATCCGTGCCACCAATAGAGATAACGATAGGTAGTTTTTTTGTCATGCTATATTTCGTTTTATTAATATTTTCAATTTTGTATGAGATGCTTATTGATTTCATAACTTATATGTTTGTACATTTGAGATATATATTCCATTTTAGCAAGACTGAACTCTAACAGAATTTTTTAAATGGCACCCATGATATACGAGATCTATCTTTCATGAATAGAATGACGGTATAAAGACGTATTACATATGAAGTCGCTTACGAGTAAGTTACTCAAATTAACATGAAAGTACACACCTATATTAAGTGATAGGGCTAATAACAGCATGACAATTTGACAGTTTGACAATACATGTGTGGTTTGGAGTCATCCCCACGTACCCTTAAAGGTGCTTGCAGGATACCGCGTAGATGTAGATAAAGAGAAGCACGCCCCTAAAACTACAGTGCTAGTAGAAAATGCTGCAGTAAAAACATTTGCTGGACCGGGAGAAGAACCACGGGCCTGTATGGTTTGTCAGGCCTAGGAGCGGATCACTACGCTAACCAGGCTTCCTAAATTTTAGATTCTTAGAGCCTGATAATTCTTTGGATCTTAAATTTGCCTTATTTGTCATGAATCGTCCAAAGTTGATAAGAAAATTAGGAAGCCTAACTAATTAGAGGAATAGTCTGCTCATTGCTACCATAGTCTAAGGTCCGGGGTTCGATTCCAGGTCCTTGCAGATTTTTTCCCGTGGAAATGTTTACGTATTTCAGCTGACATAAAGAGAAATTATCATACGTAGATAAGCATAAGCTCTGTTTTGAGAGTAAACCTCACGGGTTGTGGCTTGTTTGAATTCCTCTTTTTCCCCTTGCGTTGCCATCCTTAATGGCACGAAAGGGCACAACATGCCGCCGAACCGTTCAATGTAAACGTTTCGGCCGCAGGCTATCACAACTCGGTCGAAATGACGCGGGACTAGGCAATGCAAACGCTTCGACCGCGGGATTTATGATACTTCCGACCGATCCTTCGGCATAGCGACGCTATGAGGGATGTGGAACGTGATCCGGGGCTCCGAACACGGAGTTCATAGTGCCCCTACCCGCTCCCCACCCTTTCCCGGCTGGGCTCGGAGTCGTTTAATATTGTCGCGATCAATCGATGCTCTCCACGGGTGAGTCAAGAAGGGGTCGCCTGCCCGCGTGATTTGCGATCTGCGGCGCCGAAGGGATGGTACGCTCGCGACTCCCCACGGTGACTAATTGCGTGGCGCTGAGAGCAGACTGTAGGGGGTGGGTGGGTGGGTGAGAACCTGCCCTTATTCCAGCATAGCCCCTTAAACGTCCCATCCTCTCCACTCCATGCGAGTAGGTACTTTAATGGACCAACCTTCAAGATTCCCTCTTATTTCTCTCCTTCTCTTAACCTCAGATATGTTTCTTTAATGTTTACTTTGGTACTTGTGGGGTTGTGTGTAACCACTTCATAGTCATTGTAATTTATCAATTATAAACACATTGAATATTTATATTGTTCTAGCCTAGTTAGAAATCTTTGGGATCTCTCAAGAACTGAAGAGGAGTCAGTCCGCCTATTTCAGAAAAAAAATCCTTCCAACAGACTAGTTCAAAAAAATGGCCAGGGTATGAAGATCTATTTCGGTTCCTAGATCTTCTTGAAATGTAAATATAAAAACCGTAAGCAGAAAGTTGGTTTCCGTCAAAGGGGGAACGGACTCTTAAAACTCACGCCATGATTTAGTTACGGAGCTTCGTTTTACATTCGAATGGTTCTGGGATACAACCTCTCTAAAATGGTGCAAATGAGAACTGTGAATTTGGAGAATACCCATTCGACGCTAACTTGCAGTAAATAGCCGCCTTGATACTGCCACCTGTTTAATGTTATAAAATTTACGTTCGGTAGAAATAAATAGTTTTTTATGAATATGTACTAGAAAAAGTTCAAAGAAATAAAAAGTGGCGACAGAGAACCCACTGGCACCTTTATTTTTTATTAATGATTTTTTTCTTACTTTAGTTTAAAATTGCTTGTGAATACAGTTTGTGTTTTATAATTTAGTACTTGGTTTGAATATACACTTCATCCGGGTTTTACACCGCGTAGGTACATTGTTCTGGGACTAAGCGGTGTAAAACCCGGAAGAAGTGTATCTTCATACTCATCAACCCGCGGAAGCCTACACAAGGTAGTACTTGGTTTCTCTATCGGCGGGTTTTGCAACCTATACACATCCCCTCCTAGTGAAGGCATTTTCTTGCAGTGGATTTAATGATTACAGACAAATCCTTTAAATTTTCCCACAAAGATTTTTCATCTCTCTAAATTTTGTTAAAAAATATCATTCTTAATTTATTGAGCGCAAGCTTCACGATTTGTAGTTATACTGGCAATACAAATTCCTGTTTTTCCTTATAGCAAAAATTCCCACTGATAAAGCTTAAACTGATACTCTCAACTCCTTATTCTGTTAACTTTATTTTATTTTGAGAGTAAATTCTTTTAGTGTTTACACTCGGGATCAGATCCTCCAACTCCGCCAACGTTTCGATGTGTGACTCGCTAAACTCTCGCTCATAGAAACTATTCTCGGCAATGGCCAACTTCTCCAGTTTCCCCAACCTTAGGTGTGGCTGATGCTCCTTGAGCCCAGTTGCAACAGTGCGACTCATCACCTCGGTGTAGACCTCACTGAACTAACAGGGGACCTGATGGACGCCTTATGCCTTCAGGACGATGGAGTCCTTCGCTTAGACCAAGGTGTAATTCATTTTACTTGCGTATCTGTGGATCGTCTCGATGTCATACGTTCCAAGAAGAGCGGATTCATTTCCCGATATGATAGAGATGTATGGAATTCTGGCACTGGTTGTTGGATTTAAGTCAACTTCACTTTCACGATTTCTTTGGGAGGTGAAGGGCCTATAAAGGCTGGGGGCAACTGGAGAAGTCGGTCATTGCTGAGCATAGAGCCGAATCAATCAGCGGGCACCTGACCTCACAGGTTTGGGATATACATCGGTCAAGTTTCACAGCAAGGCATCAAAATCGCTGAAGACGATGAGCGAGTCGCACATTGAAACGTCGCGTCAGCAGATATGGAGGATACCTGGTTTATAACCTGAGAATGATTGAAGTTAAGTCCGCCGGATAAGAATTAGTTCTTTCTTTTCTTATGCCTTTTAGCAAAAGAAGCCTGCATTTCATGGTTTTATAATAACTCCTAGTATCATTTTCTCCCATGTGACAAGGGAAGAAGGGTAAATGAGGAAACTCAATGGTCTCCAACTCGTCCCAGTTAATGATAAAGTAATTTATATATCTCTCAAAGAACATCAACCTCTTTTATATTCCTCTTTCCTTTCAACTCCTAGTAGGACAAAATATGTACGAGATATCGCCATATTCTTTAACACTATCGCTGCGAATCCCGACAAACGACGTGTTTTATATCTCTCAAATAATGCTACTGAAGTAAATTGACGTATTTCAAGTTTACATTCTAAAACCGTTTGCGAAACATTTTTTTAAGAGGACCTTCTTTACTATTGTTATGAATTTTATGCCGGCTACTGCGCCCGCTGAAAAAAAAGTTCCCTTGATGAGGAGCAAAGCCATCTCACAAATGACACGTGACACGATACGGAAGAACGTCGATGACGTCAGAGAACTTTGATACAGATTCTTGGGCATCAATTATTGATCTGGAGGGCTAACATTTTCAGGGAAAGTTCCTAATCATCCAGTGAGTCGAGGAAAAATAGAAAGAAAACACTGATAAAGTCTCCATATTTAGAACAAAGACAGAATTTCGTTTTTCAATGGGACTAAATGGGAGATACCAAAACTTTCTTTGCACATCAATTTTCTTTCGCTCATTAAAATATGAAAAAATACACCTTCGACAGGGACACTTGGACTGAAATATGCCTGAAAGATTGAGTTTGTATTTTATTACATTAAATTTAACGTAGTGATCTCTAAATTGCTAAATATTAGTTAAAGCGTATAATTTTAGCGGTTTTCCCTCTCCTCCATGATAATAACTATGGAAACGATCATTAATGGCCTCGAATGGTACCCAGATGTGTATAAACTAAGGCTGTTATTCTGAATCTGGGGGCGCCGATTTTGGAAAACTCTATTCACCGCTTCACTATAGTTCGCGCGGATATGCTGAATATGTGCGGGAAATAACTGGCTCTGGTTACGAGACGTTATTATAAATCCCACCCCTTCCGGTACGAAAAATTTCGGTACAGTAAATGGAAATTCCGGCAGCCAATGAGGAACAATGTTTCATTCTTCACAATCAGCTTAGACTTTCGCCATGGATGCCGTGAGTCTGGTGCATGACAATATGATTTCAATAAATTATCTTCCTGAATGAGACTCACATCTACCTTCAATACAGTTAAATAACTGAATATACTGAAATTCCAGTGCAAACGGGGTTTACGTAGTTGTATTTTCTGCTGGTATGGTTCACATGTTGATCGTAGATAAAATGAACTACCCTTTAATCCACTGTCAACGTTTCGTGTGCATTCATACTAATAATCTGGGCTACAAAATTTATACACAAGGATCTGTGGAGGTAGCAATTTGTTTTACGAAATAAAATAGTTTTTGTGGCCCTTATATTATGTGTATATACACACCAAACGTTGGTAATGAAATAACGGTGTACTCGGAATTTCGTTTTTATCCAACATCTTGTTTTCATCCAACCCGAAGAATTTTCTGCCAAAAAAATTGTACCTATCGACGACGGTATGTGATTAGGCTGTACAAATATCAGGGTGCAATGTTGGCTAGATGATTTTTAGAAATTAAGGGATTAATTCTTTAAAGGATCGTAAATTTTTAATAGACCTTTGCACATTACTTACTTTAAACAAACTGAACATATTTGACGTAGATATATCTACTGTGGCCAAGAACATAATCTGTAGAGTAAATGATTTAGAAATTAATTATAATAACTTAAATGTTGATGCAACTATCCTATAATATTGATACGACATGTATAGGCTTTCTTTGAACGATTTGGTTTGTATATTCAAAGCTAGGCAGCAATACCTTTGCAGAATTCTTTCATTTGCAGTTATCATTGGAGTTTTTAACTGTAAATCGAGTATTTTTTGTTACATTCATCAACTGAGAGATAACTTTGTCATGGATATTCTGTGAACGGAAACTCACTCCTTAGAAAATTCATCAACGTGTTTTATATATTAACAAGTAACGGATACCCGAGCTTAGATGACAATATTATTATCTATAATGACAGTTCACCTAAGTGTAAAAAGGCATGTTTTTTATGTATTTGTATGGCTATTAGCATTGTAACTTCTATGGACTAATTGACGGAGCAGATAACGTATGCATGTACCAAATGCACGCATATGCATGTACCATGTATATGATCTTGAAGCAGAATGAACCGATGGTCAGGGATCTCATAAATCAGTTTGATGGTCATCCATCGCAATTGGGCGTTGTAAAACATTGTGGCCGACGGGGAATGTTACTTATGATGGCGCATATGTAAAGGCGAAGTGGACAATTTTATAAACCTACATTTGCGCGTTTTATAAGACAGTGGAGAAGAAGGTTCAAAGAACTTTGCTCACTTTTTTTAGTTTTCCTTCTCGTTCAGACACGACCAGTCTGTTCTAAATTAAAGGAATAACCGTCTGCTCACCGTAATAGATGTCGATACGTCGATTCCCGCGTTAATTATTTATTTTTCTATTTTATTGGAAAATATAGCACTTCTCGATTAACATTTGGCAAATTTTCCATAAAATAACGTCTGAAAAAGAATGTGATACTCGTTTCTTGTAAGGAAAGCAGGGGCGTTCTCACAATAGCGCGGTATTCAGATACGAGATATAAAACGGAGTCCCCCTCGGACGCTATCCAACATTCACAATCGCAAAAAGCGTGCGTTCAAGCTATTGGCAGAAATGAAATAGCGACTTCCGGGAGCCATTTCTACATTCAGAATATCGAAAGGCGACTGAGACGCGATTCTTCGGGAAAAGGTGTCTTTAGGAGATAATTTTTAAAGCGTGGGCGCTGTTATATTCAGAATAGCAGCCTAAGGTTGCATATATCACACACAAATTTGTTTGAGGAACGGATATTAGAACTATTTTAGGAGATTAATTAAGATTTACTATCTTTTCGTTTATTTGAAGCGATAACATTTATTTTGCGCCGCATATTTGGGCCCGATGCAGTGTTTTTTTAATGAATAAATATTTTTTTTTCTGAGGTTGCTATAAATAACTTAGTAGGAAATTCATTAAAGAAATAATACTAGAGTGAATCCTTATGAAAAGAATAGATAAATATTTTCATGAAACTATACATTAATATTAGGTACAATAGTCCTATATTTATCAGAAATCCCAACGGAGACGTTCCACTTCTGTCGTGCCTCCACGAACTGACACGCCCGTTTCATTAATTAAAAATTCATTCCCAAGCATTTTAGGATTTTATTTTTTTTAGTTGGTTTCCTAGATTTATTTCACTTTAAAAAGTGAAGGAATATTTCTTTAAAGTCTTGCAATATTTATATGTGGAGCTATTTCCATTTTTTATAGTAGAAATATCATTTAATAACTTATAGAAATATTCTATATATTCTCTTTATTCGCTTTTACTACATTTTTTTCGATGCGACATTTTGAAGATATTTAGCGTCTCCAGTGAACATTTGAGGAAGTATTGCTATATAGCAGCCGCTATATATTACTTTGCGTGGTGATTTTTTTAATTTAAAGCACTTGTCTCACAGTTACCAACTAATTTTTTAGTGCATTTAAGTGAACAATTCTGCTGATATGTACACTCTACATAGGAATAGAGTAAGGACAGGATATCTTTTAGATTCGCATAATTGTTGGCATGTATATTATAAACCTTTTATAATTAAGTGACGATTACACAGATTTTTCCAAATTATAACTGCCTTGAGAAGTAAACAACCTTACTTACTAGGAAGTATAATAATAATAATAATGTCTACATGTTTAACAGCCGAAAACAATTACTACCAATTTGATATACATACTAATGTCACAATCAAGCCTTGCGAGTTGAAAATCCTACCCAGGCGCGATTCGAACCCGCGACCTTTGGTTTGGCAGGCAAGGACTTTACCCCGCTGCCACCGGGGCCGACCATAATTATGTTTTTCATCAAATACCTTGTATTTTAATTCTAGCGCAGATTTAACAGATAGTTTACCAGTATTTAAGATACAAACGACGTTGAAGACAAGTAGAAGATATTAGTCATTTCTGTTTTCTAATTGCTTGGTTGGTTTTTCCTCAGGGAGGCGACCGATAAAATATGGTCATTTGCGCCCCTAGGATAGGTGGGTAGGAAGGTAGGAGGATTGGAGGAAAGGAGGGGAGGAACCCGGCTTCGGCATTAGCCTACTCATAACGGAAGGCACCAAGGGATCCACAGTTTAACGCCAAACCCTACGGACGAAGTACTGCACTTGAGGTGCTCTTAGGGATTCGAACTAGCCCTCGCCACAGCCAGGATTCAAACCCAGACCCTCGGGATGAGACGCAAGAAAACTAGCCACCAAACCAATATTTAACACCCTTTACAAGAATTAAACTCTCCCTTTCAATGCTCACCAGGATGACCAAAATGCATGCATAGGAGACAACATTCCGTTGCTTTTATTGACAATTTGGATTTATCATTAATTTAAATTTACTTGTCAATTTCTCTCTTTTCAAATTAAACTGTGTCCCCTCTTTTCTAATTCCGTCTTTATTCCATCCTATTCTTTTTTGCTCATGTTCTAACACCTTCTCCACCGGCTTGTAGAATTTAAGATTTTTTGAGCATTCAATGCGTATAATATTATTATTGGTTGGTATATTGGCTTTCAGCTTAAGTCCCATCGAGGCGATTAATTCCTCTCAGGAGCGGGTTCAGCACAATTTTCATCCTTTCCATCTCCTCCTACCCCCTTCTCTAATCGCTCCTTTCTTCGTGGCCGGTGTCCTTACACTCCCGAGAATCGGGGTGGTGTGGTGAATAGAGTACTGGCCTCCCAGTCCGAAGGCTCGGGAGATTTTTCAGCGGAAATACTGATTCCTATTTGGGTGCTACGTGGAAAGCACTTCAAATGTAGACCTCTGTTCATCAGGTAGGACGATAAACCGTGATCTCCTTGGTAATTAAGAGTAGGCTAATTCCGACGCCAGGTGTCTCTCCACCAGTCCCCCAACCCGCAATGACGCTTCCCTCAGAAACCAACCCACCTTCCCTTAATAGCCAAAATGATATAAGCTTTCGGTTGCCTCCTCAAGTAATCCAACTAAAACATCAAATAATATGGGGAGTGAATGAACTGTAGAGAGAAACCTGGGGTCTTCAATAGCCTAATCTTATGGCAGGACTACGATCAACGTTTCCGGACGTGTCGGAAACGGACGGTTGCATTCAGTTTAGTACCCATCGTTATCTGTCTGTAATTAGCAATCCGCAGATTGGTTTGTAGCAAGTCTCCATCTTCTTTTGTCTTAGGCCATTCTTTTCACTATGCATGGTTGGTACAGTTGACGCCTTCCCTTATTTGATTTATGTACTGAAGCCTGCTACTCCCCCGGAGGTGTTTTCCATCTACCATTCTTTCAAAATAGAGTTTAGAATCATCTGATGCCTTGCCTAAGAATATGACCAACCAGTGCATATCTGCGCTTAGTCAAGGCCTTACACATATTTCGTTATTTACCTAATCGTTGAAATGTCTCTTTATTGGTCACACCACCGTATCTTGAGTAGTCTTCCGTAGCACCACATCTCGAAGGCTTCTAATTTTCTTCTTTCCTCCACCCACCTCTTTAAGAGCAGGTAAGTGTCGACGCCGTTTTTCCCTCTACCCTTCCTCCATTTCCCACGTAATCCTTCCCTTTTACTTCATATCCTTGCGTCCTCAAACGGAGCAAATGACCTAAGTTGTCGGTGGCCTCCCCAAATAACCAACCAACCAATCTAATACTCCCTGCCACCCGTCCTCGCAACGGCTCCCACAGGCAGCATGTAGATTCTCTTCCCCCTCCCTATACGACCTTCTTCCACCCTACCACCAACCACTCTGACCACGCCGCCCCCCCCCCTTCTTTCCCATCCTCCATTCAGCTCTTCCACTCAATTCGTAATTGGAGCGAAAGGCGGAAATGAATTAGGTCCCTCTCCACTCACTAACACACACATGTACACGCTCGCACTTTGCCCGCTACAAAAAGGGCTCGGGACGCCTACATGTGTGTCAGTGGGCGGAGAGGAAAGATAACATGAAGGGAAAGAGTGCAAACAAGGGGATGGAGAGAGGTAGAGGGGTACAGAAGGTGAGATGGAGTGAAGGATGATAAAAGAGTACGAAATGGTTGGTATGGGAACGGAATTTCTGTTTCTTTTAGTCCTGGAGAGCAGAGAGCAAAATGGAAAACAGGGAGAGAGATGCAGGGATGAGGATGTGTTATGCAGGAAATGAGAGGGAAGGAGAAAACGCAGAAAGAGGGATAAACTTGAGTCTTTGCAACGCCGACTTTATCCTTTGCCCACAGTGTTCAAAGCATGATCGACCCGCGGGCCGGATCTGGCTCGCTTGATATTTTCAATTGGCCCACGGGCTATTTCCAAGTTACCCGAGGATTTACTTCAATTCCCTAAAAATATGATCGGTTGTAACGAATATCTATTAATTTAAGGACGTTCCATCGTGACTTTGCAAGTTAAAACAAAGACTAAAGTCTAACCTTTTGCAAGTTTTGTTTAAAATTTTCGGTACTCGTGGGTTCTTTTTCACGACTCAAATTTTGCAATACTAGGGACACCTCGATATGCATATTGTTGCGTGATTTCACCGCACGCAATTAGAGTGTGCTGTCATCCAATATTTTTGAAAATTATAACCTAAGATGTGAAATTAAGCGTTGAAAAATTGCAACAAACCAAATAAACGAAGGGTGATTACAAATAAGTTCAGCGGTCTTCGGTCACGGAAAGTAATCTCCTTCGGTGTTCCATAGGTCTTAGGAGGAATTGGACATGAAAAAACGAGAGTTTCATTTTTCAAGTTCCCAACCTCTCTGCTGAAATTCTCCTGGATGTCATTGTCGAAAAAATTGTATAGGGTTTTATTATCTAACCCGACAGCTGGCGAGGGTATAAAACCACAGAGTTCAAAGAGGCTGGCTTCCAGCAGTTTAAGGTTACCTAGTCATCGATATGATGTACCAAATCGTAATCCTTTAACACGTAGCCGGGTCTTTATCCGTTTATCCTGTCCAGTTTCCGAGGCAAATCTTTGTTGATGATACGCAACATTTCGGTTTTTATAAGGTGGGTCGTCAGCCCAACGCTCAACCCCAAACCTGGAGGACCAGGGTATCTCTCTTTGTCAGGCTCCTACCTCACGAAGACCTGTACGGCATGGGAGGCCCCGCCAGTATCTAAGCTACCACTGGCATAGCTCTCGAGGTCGTCAGAGCACGCAAGCCCACTCGCCACGCCAAGGCGGAGATGCCAATGGGTGAAGAGTGATGTCTGCTGAAGGAGGTACTAAAGGGGATTCCTGAAGGAAAAAGACCCCGGGGAAGCCAACGGCTAAGATGGTGGGACCAAGTGAGAACGGATATGCAAAATATTGGAGCAACAGAAAGAGAGGCAGAAGATTGATCCAGGTGGAGGGGATTTGTTGATGCAGCTAAATATCGCCTAAGATACAGATAGCCCTGGGAGTAAGAGTAAGTAATTCATCGATACGATATCGTTAATGCAAACACCGGAGTGTTTTTTTCATGACAATAAAAAAATCTTAAGACAAAGAGTATTTTTATGCATATGCATTGGTGAAAATTGAAAAAATAATATATGATAAAAAAGATAGCATATACCGAAAATTCTGCTTTAACTGATGAAATTCCTTTTCATAAAGAAACGTAATTATTTGAAAACAAAGTTAAGGTACAAAAATGAAGATTTTTCTATGAATATATTAGTGATGAACACTATTTTCCAGCCATTCCAGCCAGGAGCGGACTACAGTGCCATTTCTATTGAATTACCGCATTTTTACTTTAATTATCGCAGTAATTAGGTAATAACAAAAAATATCAAGGTGCCTAAACTTTATTTGTATACAGTTTATTTAGAGTTTTCGCATCTAATAAACATTTTTTTGCAAATCTATCATTTTGATTAGGTAGAAAAATACTATTTTCCCTCAAGTTTCACCCATTCTCTCACCGGCAGCGCAAGGGTTGATATCGTATCCTCGCCGAGATATATCCCTGTCCCGCTGTCGTGTTCCTTTTCAAGTTCCTATGTTTTTTTTATTTCACCTATTTTTTCACACTTGAAAGTATCCCCTTTAATTCATTTTTCCCTACTCCTGTCAGCTACGACCCCAAGGGAGTACAAAAATAAAGAGAGTGGGGGCGCGGTCATAAGGAGAGGCATTGGGAATTTACAAGCGTTAGTAGTACACATGTTGAGGGAGGAGGGGAGGGCTTTTGCTTCCAAAGGGAAAACGTCCATTTGGTTATTACGGCATCGGATTCAGTATCTCTCTCTCTCCCTGTTCTGGGAGCGCAGGGCGGCAAGACATAAAAGGATTTCGATGGACGGACCCAGATACGCGGATGCCTCTCTCCCACTCTCCGTGTTGCTGGGAGGTGGAATCGACGACAATGCTCGGAGAGAGAGAGAAAATTCGCATTCGGGGTGGTCCGTCAATTGCCGCAACGTTCGAAAAAAATTACTCACAAAATCACGTCGATAACCCAGGAAAAGTAACTCGATCCTGATATAATCTCACTTCAAATGTAACGCGAGAAAAAAAATAATTCGAAATGGCTGTCAAAAGCATCAAATTCGCCACCACCGAATTTAAATGTCAGACGTACCTACTCAGCTCCTTGTTTTACGTGCAATGAGGCTTGATTTTTCAACATCGTGACCACGATGAAGTACAATTTAAAACCTCTTTGTCTCTCGTTTAACATGCCGCTTTGAAGGAGCTAAAGGGACCTAAATTTAATCCTCATTCTCTGAGAGGCATCACTTTATAGAGTTTGGCTTAATGGGGTCAAACGAATGGATTCAAGAATGTCTTTTACGACTTTACGAAAGTTGCATTAATTCACCACGCAGTGATAAGAAGTAAGTTTTTACGAGACCATTACTCCTGGCAAAAATACATTCGTTTCAGCTCCGAGCGAAATTCAGAGTAATGTACACCATGTACACAAGGCCGTTACTTTCACAAAAGACGGATATTAAGATTTCTCTACATATGGTCCTGTTTTAATCACTTATGTTGATCGTTAACCGTAAGATGACTTAGACTTTTCGTTAAGACGATGTTAACTGAGAGGTGGAGTATTTTATGGTTCATCTAAAAATGGTAACCAGAATTGATTCGGATTATCGTTGCGTGTCTCAGTTTCGTTCCTTTATTCTATAAAAGTTATTTATAGCTGTTGGATCCCATATCTGAAATAATTTGCCCAAAAATATAGACGACTCTCCGTCCTTGATTATATCCGAAAAGAAAACTATTTAGTTAGTTAACAGATAATACTCCAAGTTATTGATAGTGTGTTCATTCTTTCCTAGCACTTGAGAAGAAAATAAATATCGAATGTGTCTCTTAATAATTCTTCACGTGATTCATTACTAATTCCATATTTGTCACTGACAAGCTTTGATATTGAATTCTTAAATTGTGTTTTTTCATAGTGGATGTTGCCAATCCAATAACAATAAATATTATTATTCTCTATATTTCCGATAATTGACTCAAACGCTGTCGATGGGAGAACGCAGCAACTAAGGTATACATGCCGGGGACATATTTAACCAGATATTATAAAATAGGGCTAAAATCATTTCATGGAACAGAGTACATCGTTTTGAAAATGTGTGACTTCGATTGAAGAACCGAGCCACTTAGAAAATTAATGTTGAACAACATACTATTCAATAAAAACATTCCAAGGCATAATGGTATAAGAGATAATATGTAGATATGTGGAGCCATAGAGTTGTTGCAAAGACCTTTGGTTGAATATACGAAAACGAGATAATTACCAAATTTATCAGAATATTAAATAGCATTAATGTGAACAAGTTTTTTGCAGTTGTTTCAATGAACTAGAATATTAATCTTTACAGATTCAATTAACATAAAAAATTAAGCCTAATTAACAATCAATTTACTAACAAAATCCGAAGATTCAGGCGATTTGTGCGGAAACGAAGCATCGCTAAGAATCACAAAAATGGGCCAATTCCACAAGTTTAGAATTTACTCGTGGAATCTAAAAACACATTTACTTGTGAAATTTGCCCATGTTTCGTGATTCACGGTGAATCACTTTAGTACATCATTATCACATCAATTGCTCCAACGAAGCTCCTTACGTCCAGTCTCGTTATGAGAAATCATCCCCGAAATGACAAGGGCTAGTAACCAGTGTAATGAAGTGATTTGGATAGCATAACAAACGATAGCTATTAGTCACCCGCTCGAATTGAGTCACCGCATTTTTCTTTTTTTAATTCATGAATCGTGTGAGCTACTCTCCACACACTTCAATCACTCTCCACATCACGGTCTGTCCAGGAAACGTCATAATTGCTATGGTAAGTGAAATACTAGGCTGCCTCATCATCGCTTACGGTTGAATTACTCGAATTCTAGGTTCCTTTAACGTTCTTCTTGTTGCAATGGAACGTGAATAAATTGAATCAGACATGTTAAAGAAATTGTTCCAGGATTTCTCATTGATTCCTGTTGCGGTATTCACTTAATTGCTCATGAGCATATCAAGTGCGCAGCTCAATAGGCTTAATTAATTTTACTCGAGGTATTTTATATCAGCTGCATTCATCCCTACAAGCAATATAAAACCTAATACTATATTGCGGCATCAGCCATACTATGGTAAAATTTAAATCATTAGACGGACTCTATAAAACATTTTCGCGGGAAAGGGTAAATCTCAAAAGGGAAATTTTTACGGTGGGTTTAATACCTACGGATATTTTTGCTTAAATTACATTCCATTTTATAAATGTAAAGAAATTGCCTTAACATTTACTATTTTTGTTCTGAACAAATAATCTTAAAGGCAAATTTTACTAACATTGGCAAAAAAGAATGTAAATAAAACAAATATTTCAATAAGTAAAAAACCTACCTAATAATTTCTGTTTTAAAATCTTCCCTTTCCTGCAGAAATTGTTTCATAGAATCCGTCAAACAATTTAAATTTTACCAAAGTATAGGAGATGCTGTAACTAAATATTATGTTTTATATTGCTCATAGAGACTTTTATTGATTGAAATAAAGTACCACCCGACGAGTATCGCATTTTTCCAGGTGTGTATGCCCATAAGTAATCATAGGGAAGAAGAGGTGGATGGGGTGTACGAGCAACTAGAAGAGATAATCAGATAATGCCCGGGCAAGAAAAACCTGATAGGGAAGGTCAATTGGATTGTAGTAGTGGGGAAAGGGAGGGATGGATTTAAAGTGGGAAGTTATGGACAAGGAACGAGAAATAACCGCGTTGAGAAAGCAGCGGTATTTTTTAGAGGAAATAAATTACTAGTAACAAACACTTAGTATAAACATCACCGCAGGCATGGATACATATGGAAAATGCTGGGTTATACAGGAAGATATTAAATTGATTACTTCATGGTAAGATAGAAGTTTAGAAAGTATTCACAACTCGCGAAATTATGTGGATGCCGATTCAGTTCATAATTTAGTTAAACATTAATGTGATGTTAAGATGAAAGGGCTTTGTAAAATTAGGAGAATTAAGATATATATGTAGAAGCATTAAAAGGGTTGAAAAAGAGGGAATGATAGGTGAAGTAATGTATATGGGAACAATTAAAAAAAATGGGGAAGAATAAAAACATGCATAGTAAACGGCAGAAAGAGCTAAAAGATCGAGGGAAATAAGAAGGATAAAGAAGCAATTGGTCACAGAAGAAATTATTTTTAAAATAGGAGAGAAGGAAGTGGAAAAACATCGAAACCAACATCGCAAGAGGAGATGTAAGGAATTGAATAATAAACTTCGGCAAGTAATCAATAGGAAAAAAGGAAAACTGGTAGGAAAAAGTGTGAGGAAATGTAAAAGCTACAGAAAAAGGGGGAAGTGGGTGCGCTATACGCTAAATTCACAATTTTATTATGAGGTATGAGAGAGCAAACGATACCAAAGGTTAGGGACAAAATAAGGAAGATATTAATTGAAAAGGTAGATATCTAGGATAGGTGGAGAGAAGACGTGGAAGAGCTACATGACAGCGGTAATAGATCAGTGAACACAGATATAGATAATAAGATAAACATTGATATGATATGCTTGGATCTTGCTTGAAAAAAAGTTTGGATCGGAGTTACTTGACAGCGAAATAAAGAGGGAATTACGAGAGATGAAGGTAAGAAAAGCCGTGGGAGTAGATAACATACCTTCGATGTTAATCAATAATTAAGGAAGTAAGGTAAGATAACCTTTTTTAGAAATTATTCGTAGGATTTACGATCAAGGAGTTATGCCAGAGAACTTAGTAAAAACGGTCTCGATACCTGTCCGAGGAAGAATAAAGCGTCAGAATGCGAGGACTATAGAATAATTAGCTTGATTTAACACGTTATGCTTAGAGTAATTTATAAAAGGTTGGTAAGGTTATAAAGGACTACTTGGATGATGACCAATTTGGTTTCCTGAAGGTTAGGGCAACTCGGGAAGCGAAGCGGTGATGATAAAACCCATGCAAAGAAACATCGAGTAAAAATTAGGATATTTTTGCTTGCTTTGTTTATTTGGAAAATACGTTTTACAGAGTTAATTGGTAAAAAATTATGCAGGCAGTCGGGAAAATAGGGATAGATTGGTGGGACAGGATACTCATCCGAAACTTACAAATGACCCAGAGGGCATAGGGGAGGGTGACTGATGGTGAATCATGATAGGCAGTTACAGGTCGCAGGGTAATGCAAGGGTGCCCGCTGCCACCTTTGCATTTTGAACATTAATGTCGAGGAAACGGTAAGAGAAGCATGGTAAGAGTAGAGGGCAATGGCAAGAGTAATGGTAAGAGAGTAAGGTGTGGGAATGAAAGACGGTTACATCGTGAACGACAAGGTGTTAGCAAGTCGACCAGCCAAGGGATTGCCAGGCTTTAGTGGGTGGGTTAGAACACCAACTCGGGAAATAAGAAATGAAGAAAAGCAATTAAAAAAAACAATGAGATTTTATAGGGCACAAAAATCGAAGTGGGTAGTAAAATTAGGAAGTCAAAAATTGTAGCAAGTAGAGCAATTTAAATACTTTTGTAGTACGCTAGAAGAAAATGGATATAGCAGTAAAGACATAAAGAGGATAATAGCACTAGCGAAGGGAGCGTTTTGCGATAGAAGGGAGAAGATGACCGAGACCTTGGCTAAGGATATAAAGAAGAGGCTGGTGAAGAGTTTGATATTGGGTGCAGCCCTGTATGGGGCAGAAACGTGGACTCTTGAGAAAGAAAGACGAGAATAGGATAAAGTCTTCCGAGATGTAGGTTAGGGCGGATAGGAAAAATCGATTTTTCTGGAAAAAGCTGTCAAAGTGACTCAAAAAAAAGGCAGAAAAATTTGGGACTTCTAGATCAACCCTAGACCCTCGCGCCGTAACCATTTATGGGGAGGGGGGCTGAAAATGGAAAAATTCATGTTTTTACAGCAGTTCCCCGTGGATATTGCCGAGTTGCGACCTTTTGGACAAATATTTCATCTATTTGGACGTATCTGCAACCGTTAAGCCACAAATTGTCTATTTTGTAATTATGCAACGCCCACGCAGCGTCGCAGCGCAACGGTCAGCAGGCCGCTCGCGCCTCATGACGGCTCGCGTCTCCTGCCCGCTCGCCGCGAACGCAGCAAAACTCATCATGCATGCGTCTTCCGTCGTTGGTCTAACTAATATTAGATAGTTAAACAATTTACACGGATGAACAATTACGGAAGAATTATTTGAAATTAATATAATACATCGGCATCATTCTGGGAGTAGAGAAAAACTCCCTGATAGTGCAGGATTTAGCCTACTTTTACAATTATTTTTAAACATGGAGAACAAATCCAGAAATAGTCACCAGAGCTCACCACGTGGAGGTACCTACATTATGAGCTCCCCCACCCTCCCACCCACTCATAAATAAAATTGAGGAACGCATTTCATTTATCAGATTAGATGTTATCTGAAAAATAAGCAAGTGGTCATTTTGTAGAACCAATCGGTTTATCTTTAAGTATTCGCCTTTCAAAATTATTTTCATTGAGTACTAAAGGTCATTATCGATTTATTTATTTTTGAAGCCAGGCAGATAAATGAAAAATTTACTCACCCAATCACAGCAGGAAATGAGACTTGGTTACGAAAGTCGGCATTTTGGTTCTGCTTTCTAGTCTTTTCAGTATTTCTAATTGTCTCTCCTAGTCTGTTGCGGATGTCAATGAAGCTTGGGTTACTTCTTTCACTAATATTTCCGCTGCTTGTGTATGGCATAGAAATTTGAGTTTCAAAGTTAAGCATTGCTGAAGTAATTCTCGAATTTCTTCAGCCGTGAGATACGATAGAGCAGGGAGGCCGGTGTTCTCGTCCCGTTTGATCAGCAGAGTGTAGTCTTCTGCATCAAAATTAAAATCTGGTATTTCAAAAGTTCTTGGATTTTCGGTCCCATGCGTATTTCTTCGTGCCTCTAAGATTTTTTTCCACGCATCTCTTCGCACTTCCTCTCGATGGCCAGCAATCATTGAGAGGAGTAAAATTTATGGGTGCCCGAAAAATCCGTT
This sequence comes from Pyrrhosoma nymphula, assembly GCA_963573305.1. Taxonomy (NCBI): domain Eukaryota; kingdom Metazoa; phylum Arthropoda; class Insecta; order Odonata; family Coenagrionidae; genus Pyrrhosoma; species Pyrrhosoma nymphula. The sequence goes on along the minus strand of OY754330.1, from coordinate 61,858,838 downwards.
TCTCTGAATAACAGGATCAATGAATTTTTTAAGATCTTCCGGTAGATATTTATTAGTTTCCATAAATTTACAGCACCGTGGTGTATACAATGGTTTAGCTTCACTGAAAACCAGACAGGTGCGTATACTTTTTGAATGAATGACACTAGATTTTGTAAATTAGTGCTAGGATTTTCTGTGGACAAGTATAGCCCCAGTAGTCAGTTGGCCGTAGTGAGCCAGCGAGAATGAGCTTTTCCTGGAGTTTTTCTGGCCAAATTTTACGAGCAAAATCCTTTCGACACAGCATTTGAAATTTCCAAAAGATACTGCTGGTCAGTGCTCAGTAATTTCAAGCCTACTTCGTGGAACAATTTTGTTGGAATTGGCTCGAATCATATGAAATGAAGTGTGTGGCAGTCTTGAAGGGTGGAGCCTGTATACAAATTTGGACCCTTAGTTTGCCCATCTAATTTTTCTACCAAATGCCGCAGCGTTAAGTCAATAAAGTGTAACTGGCAAATAGATCACTGTGGGACGTCGGAGCTGTGTTTCCAGGAAACGGATGATGCCTCCTTTCTGACCTGTATTCACTCTGGTTCCGTCGCATCCGATCACTTTTAAATTTGAAAGTTCAATATTTTCATTCGCAAAAAAATCAAGAATTGCAGATTTGATGTTTCTTGCAGATCCTCCTGTGGGGGAGGCAAACCCCAAAAAGTGGGAGGATGGCTCTTCAACTAACACAACATGTTCCTCCCTAACCTTAGATTGATAAGTACTCTTGCTTATTTTCTCCATGATTCATCCTTTATCCCGTCAAAATACAACCCTTCAATTGCACTTTTGATTTTACTCTCACTGCTTTTACTGAATCTAGTATATTCTTTTTCTATCTTCGTAAGTAATTCCGGTCCACTACCTTTGATGTGTCTTCCGGAGTTGAATTTTGCATCGGCAAAAGTTACGCTTACGATCATTGCTGCTGCTCTCAGGGACATGCTAGTTCTTGCACATACTTCCACCACAGTTGGCAATTGACGACGCATGTGCCCCGAAGAAGGTCCAGGTTCATTTTCATTCCTAATCATATGAGGAATGCTGAGGTCCAAGTCGGCTGATTCTCGAATTTTCTTGGTTGAATCTTGGTTGAATTTTCTCGGGATGTTGAGGAAGAAAATCCTTTGGAACTCAATTTTCAATGTCACGCGCAAGCAGTGGAAAGATTTGTGAAAGAGGTAACCCAAGCTTAATTGACATCCACAACTACTTGCGACTAGGTTTCATGGAAGGGATGAGGTAGGGTAGGACTTATGCTAAGATGAAGAAAGAAATATTATTTCGAAAGCACTAGAGACCCAACTCAGAAATAATTAATTCGCAAACCGAGCATAATACATATAAAAGCCACGCATTACGTTCACAATTACTAAGCGACTAGAGAGTGAAATGCCGCCACCGTAGGAAAAATGGCGGGGCAGCTTAAGGCTCTGAGTTAATAAGCATTGAGGGTTACCAAACACGAAAGCCGAGGTTAATTATATAAACTCAGACTGTAAGAGCACCAGGCCAACAAGAAAGACATTATCTGAGACCCGTATACATCTGTTGAACACACGAAAGTGACAAGATAAGAGATGAGTCACTGTATTGAACACATAGGTATAAGAATCCCTAAAATATTTTGCGAGCAATGGCTGAGACTGAAAATTTGTCTAATTATTGAAACTGATTTTCTGAAGATGCTACATTGCAGCGAAACTAATTGAAGTCATGAATACATTCATTGGAACGGAAAGAGTTAGAATTTTTCTTAAATTATATAAAAAAATCCCTTCTCCCCTGGCATCACTTACTTTTACAACAAAAACACATGAAGGCACTAAACCGTCTAAATACGCCTGGCACTTTATTCCTTCCTCTCCCAATAATTTTATTTTTCTATATTCCATCCCTTTTCCATTTACGGTATTCCACCATCCAACGCCACGTGCCCAAGTGGAAAATCTCAAGTTAGTATGAAGATTTTAATTAAGAAAATCTACCGTGCAAGCACAATGACCCTTCTCACCGTTTATTTTCGAATAGGCATAGTTGAATTAGAAAGGGGTTTTCCATGAAGAAAAATGTTTCGCTAACTTCCTTGGCTATACCCTGGTGGAGCATACGCATTACTTATTGCACATTACGCATTACTCGAATTGATGCATTACTTCATACATACTCTCCAGTTCCTGACAATCCTTATACCCAAATTATAATTCCATTGGCATTCATCCATTCTATTTCAGAAACTGAACGCATAGATGAATATCCATTACAGTAGAACCCCGCTAATCCGTCACCAACGGGACCGAAAGCTTGGTCGTAACACAAAAAAGGTCGGATTATCAGAGAAACACATTTATTTACATAAAAAAGTGATAAAACGGTAGTTTAAACATAAATTATTGCTATATGTACGGATTTACAGATGTAATATTGCTGTAAACCATAAATAAAAGTATACTGCGATTGAAATACTTGTAGTAAATGAAGAGAAACAAATTGTAGAGTCATGAAACGCCATAAAACACAATACATAAACACTATGATCATTTCACTATGATATATGAAATAAAGCTTATATTTCACCTTTTTTCAGTTCTACTTCATATGGATGAGATGTTGCATTGTCGAGTAACAATATTGCACGTTTAGGGAGTATTTTTCTTTATGTATTTTGTAACGGCAGGGACAAATTGATCATAAAACCATTCCTTTAAAAGGGTGAATTCCATCCATGCTGATTTTTGGTTATGGTAAAAAACTGGTAAAAATGCCATATTAATATTTTTAAACGTCCTTGGTTTTTTTGCCTTCCCGATAACAACCAATGGCATTTTGTGACCGCTATTAGCATAACTGCAGTGAGCGATTGTTATTCTTTCTTTAGCGAGTTTAGTACCTTGTACAGACTCATTTTGTGCAGCAATAGTTTTTGTAGGGAGCATCTTGTAGTTAAATACAGATTCATCAATGTTGTACAATTGGTCAGGAGTCAACTTATGTTCTTTAATTATGTTTTCGAATCTCGGAATAAATTCACTGCTACTTCATCAGCAGGCAGCTTCTCGGTGGAAATTATTACATCCGAATCCCGTGTCGTTTTTTCCAGCGATGCAGCCAGCCTCCACTTACTGTAAATTTTTCGTTGTCATTGTTTCCTCCCAATTTATTATATAAAATTAGTGCTTTATCTTTAATGATTGGTTCCGATAATGAAGCTCCATTTCTTCTCACTTGCTCAAACCATACCCACAAAGGACTGTTAGAATCTCACATTTTGGCTTCTTTAAAGTTTTTCGATTTTTTTCAATCCTTTCTCATCCTCAATTGTCATTGAAAGATGTTTCCTGTCTTTCGCCATTCCTTCATTGCTGTTATGCCAACTCCTAGTTCACTTGCAACTTTTTGTACGAACCCACCTTTGTCTAACCTTTCGAGGAAATTCCGGCAAGGTCGGACCATCCGAGGTCGGATTAGTGGGGTCTTACTGCATTATTAAAAAAGCCAGACCAGTTAAGGTGGGTTTAGATGGAGAAAAAGATAATTTCATTATCTTTAAATCATTATTGTTTATATATGTTAAAGTTCAAATAGGCGCAGTCCTCTAACTTCTTGCATTACTTCTTTCTTCAGCTTGGCATATTTTCTGCCGTCTCTAATCAATATAAAACCAATTAGCCCCGGAAAATTACATGAACAACTCACAGGAAGAATTTTCTTGTTAAAAAATATGAAAATTGCGATACCGAAAATGCGCACAGCAAACAAATTGGCATAGTTTTAGGGGAACGCCTTATTTTATTTCAACTAAAAACTGCGAGCAATACCGGGCGTCAAGTTTTTGCTCCTGCAACTCAACGGGTTATCTCCACGGTGCAGCTTCCCAATAACTCACATCGCAGTCGGAAAGGGATGAGGCGAATGGGCTGCATCCTTCAATTCCAGCGGAAAAAATCCATATGGATTAGAACGGCAGATCTTGGATGCCTTTCAATAAAGCCAGCCACTGCGTCCAACCCGAGCAGCAAGTAATGTTTCATTTAGGATCGATCGCGGTGGTCCGCGGAGAAACCATTAAATAGCATCCGGCCTCGCTCGTGAATCCACAACTCCATAGGATGAACTAGATCCGCCTTTGATGTTGATCGAGTTTTAGAAGATCAGCACTCTCCTATGTAGCTCGCTAAATTTTGAGATGGAACGAAAAATATAAAATAAGGCATAAATTACTGCCACTAAAAATGGTCGTATATTTCGCTGTAAATATAGCATAAACTTTTATCTACATCAACTTCTGCATAAAACACATTTTACTTGCAATCATCAACAGAAGCAGCCATAAATCCTAAGACTGGCGTGCTTCAGCTCACCACTCCATTATCCTATCAGCTATCTACCTGCTTTATTATATTTTTAAGTCTTCATTTTAACAACGCTCATAAACCTGAAGTATTCCATCCTTAACTTCGCCATGACAGTCTAACTTTTCATTTCTCTTTACACTTCGTATTCAGGAAATTAATATGACTCATACTACATCTAATAAATTTTTATCTTCCAGATTGCAGCCATCGTCAAACAAATATTCTCCTCAACTTTTCACAACTTTGCTCTGCTGGCAACATTGTACAAACTACACTGAAATATAGGAGTATGCGCTAAATGTATGTAAAAATGAAGAGATTCCTTTTTTCTGAGTCTTACTTATATCGTACTAATAATGATCAACATACCTAATAGGCGACTGGATGATAAAGGCTCAAAATCCAAGTCTGTTCAAGTAACTTTCTGAACAATTTCCAACAAATTTCATCGTTAAGGGCTTTATACACACATGATTTTTGACTAGGCATTAGTAATTTATTTCTATTTCAACAACATTTATAATTTAATTTAACTTGTTGAATACAATAACTAGGAATTAACGACTCATAGGTAATACTATAGTTTTTCTCTTTCTGTTATAATTTCAAAGCTGTCCGTTGCTTAGTCTCACGCAAATCATTTCGTATTTCGAATTGAACAAAATAATTATGAGTCGGTAATCCTCGAAAAACGCTAGCGTATAGAATGTTAGCTTGAAGTTAAATTTATAATTGAAGGGAATATCAATTACAAAAACATAACATACGGCATCGTAGCTTACTTTTTTCAAAATATTTTTAATACATTCATGTACCGAGGAGTGTTGTTTCGGCTCAGTGCCGGGAGGAAGACCTTAACATGACCATCCGGTGAGCAGGCCATTTTCCACACAGTGAGTAACTTCGTCTTTATTTTCAGTTGCAATGACGTTCCTGGGTCAAATATCGATTCCATCACGAGTTTTAATTCGAGGAAATTTGTTGCGAGAATTCCTCTTGTTTCGATATAAATGCTCGCATCACAAAGTCCATCAGTTATAGCAAATGGCGTTGACGAATAGCCACCCCGATACACAAATTAAAACTAGCGTGGGCAGTGAGAGGAAATTCGTACACTAGGATAGGTATCCTACTCAGCAACTTTGATAGGAATTCCACCCAGAAACGTCAGTATCCACAGAGGGAAAACAAGTCAAAAAAAGCCAGAGCAATTAGACACGTCCCGCCTCCACGAAAAATAATTGAACACATCCAATTCATTTATTTTCCAACACAGAGGACAACGAGAAGACTGACATTTCCCATTACAATCCTATCCTCACACACTTGCACCATCGGAGCCGAATGCCACCAATTACTGAGCAGGATCATCTATGAAACTGCTTCACAAAATTCAAACAGCCAAAATTCAAATTCTTTAGGAGCTAATGTGGTCCTCATAAGTTGATTGTCACTTGAGTTAAAGAAAATCGTTCACATTCCTTCTCATCACTCAAATTTTTAAATATTAATTTTGAATTCATAGCAAAAAAATATCTCTCGTTCTCTTGACAGTGAAACTTCGCCTCCCTCTCTTTCTGAGACTGAGAAACCACTGGAACGACATGATTTGAGGCTTTTTGTCGTCGATAAAACTCCCGTTCGCAAAATAATCGGCTGGGGTTTCGTAAAGAACGAGTCCGATTCCAAAAAAAAACATTTAATCCCTCTTGTTTGCTTGTTCCGATCTTTTCTTCGGCTTCTGCCATCGATTGGAGGACCTGGGTCGACTCCACGTTGGTCTTAAGAACGCTTTATGAGCCCAATCCTCCCTAAAAAGACCAACTTTTCAAACTGATCGGTCTTCAATTAATGTAGCCCATACTCCAGAAAAAACTACAAATGTGATGAGTTTAAACTCTTCAATTGTTTTCGACATGGACGGTTCAAATCATGAAACGGAGAGCTTTCGTTCCGAATCTCGACTGAGGGATCCATTCTGCTCCGTTTTATTCAACCCCGCTTAATTTCAGTGATTGAGTCATGCTTATCCCGTGTCAAGCCCATGTTAGAGGGGAGTTTACAAGCTTATAAATAATTAAAGACGCATCCGACGATATGTTTCGTGAATTATTTCACTTTAAGCTATATCCACTTTCTCATCAACTATCGTAAGTCAATGTTATATTAAAAAATACTGACTCTAAATGCGCAAAGCTCCGATGCGGTGAGTCTTATCACAAGCAACTCTACCCGCTGTTTCTCGTTGTTCATTAAAACGTTTATGCCAAATGTCAACGGTTACCAAGAAAAAAAACTCATAAAATTATTCCTCGTAGATTGCATTATAATGATCATATGCTTCAATAAAGCACCAGCTGAACTACATTTCATTATTTCCGGTTCAATAACCTCATTGATAATTACAAAGACACTCTTCAATTAGTCAGTTTTAGAGCATGATTCTTTCATTAACCAATCTACTTTAATAAAAATCCGCAGCGACAATGTTAGCCAAAACAAATACTCGAATCAACTCTTTTGTTTGGTTTACTTAAACAATTTTGTTTTCATTGATGGCATGCCTAAGCTATTCAAAAACAAAGATACGGTACACAATATGCAGATCAGAAGTATATATTTTTAACGAGCACTTTCTCCCAGTCGTAGGAGCCGACTGCCGCCTACTCTACTGAATGAACGTATTTTTACCACAGCAATTGCAGTTATTTACCACTAACTCAAAAAAATAAGGCGTTGGTGTTTAAATTGTATTAACAATCAATTTCCTTACTGAATTTGCTTCAAATAACTAAATTTTTCCGTGAAAATGGCATTTATATTAAGGTATAATAAAGGATTTTCCCCATATTTCATCAATTCTCGCGTTTAAGACTATGTAATTTCAAATACAATTTGCGAGAAAAAATAGCGTAGAAAGGTAGGACTATTTCGTTCATATCAATTAGAGGACACGTTTTTCTCTAAATAGCCAAAATATGAATTAAATGACACTTAAGTCATTTTACGGTGTACCGAACAAATATTTTGTGAATTCCTACATCTGACCGACTCATATAGACACTATAACACAGTTATTTACTAGCGAAGGTTTTACAGCCTTAATGACCGTTTCTCGCATCTATATGTTTTATTTTCACCAATCTTGCCAATCTTTTTCCTCCCACTCTCTCTCCCCTCCATTTTGGGTAACATCCTTCCACTCTTCTTTTCATTCGCCTCTCTTTAAGTTGACACGCCTCTATATTCTCAGTAGTAGCCTTTCCTTTTCCATCTTATGTAAAGTTTAGTACCATATTAATTTATTTCTGGCCAAAGCTCTCCCTTGTAATTTCTTTCACCTACATTCTCCTTATGATTACTTCCTTTCTTACTCTGTCTGCAATAGTAATGCAACAGCTTTTTCTCCTAAATTCCATTTTTAAGCTACTTCCAATTTTGGTACGATTTCTTTATTTCAATCCCATATTTCCACGCCATATGTAACTCTGCTTTTGTAGATCATTTTATGCATGTTTCTTTCTGTCTTATTTGTTTTACTTTCATGGTGTGGAGGGCGGTCCTCCTGTAACATAATTTTCCTATTGCTATTTTGTTGATATTTTCTCTTCCCATTCACATCCATTAGTGCTCCTAGGTATTTATATTTATGTACGTGCTTTATTTATCCATATTCCGTATCTAAGTCTAGCCCTCTAACACACACTACCATACCTATCGCTTTTTTTCATATCAAGCTCTAGCCTTCACTTTCCTTACCCCTCAATAAATGCTCCTGATGATCATATATAACACATCTGTTGCATCCACATCTACATAATACCCTGCGAGTGGGCGTGTGGCATGGAGTGTTACGACACCAGCCGTGTAAAGGTGTAAAGTAGGATGTAATAGGTGGGTGAAAAGGTAAAAAGTATTTCGGCAGTATTTTTATATAGGCGCAAGTATTTCAAAACATTTTCACCAATTAAAACATAGCAACATCATATTTCACTATTCTTTCCTACTATAACCTACTGTAAACAAAAGGTCTTAGAAGCAATTGCTAATCAATTTTTATATCCTCTTTAATACTGCAAATGTTTTTTTAAAAAGCACATTCATTGTCATTCGTGCGTGAGACACAGTTACAATTTTTTCCGCGGTTAAATTGAAACATTTTGGTGTCCATTCTCCATCCAATATCGTATAAAATGAAACTCTTTTCAGAATAAAACTACTCTTCGTGTTTGATAATAGAAATCAGTGAATGTTTCGGCCTAAAACCTCTACACCACACACAGAATTCCCATTAAGTCCGTTTTACGCGGTACATTTATATGAACAAACTCTTGCATGATCTGTTGTATAAGGAAAGTTGTACCGATTAAAGCGGCAAATTGCACTAACGCTTGTGCGATTGTGTGAAAAACTAAACGGGAAATAGATCCTGCTTCAATTCCATTTAGATAATTATACAATATCGTCAAGTTTTCATTCCACAGATCTAATCTGAAAAAACACGGAATGATCACTGCAACTGAAATTGACTTTGAGATTTTTAAAAGTCAGAACCTCATCGGTTTAATCATGATTTTTACACATTTTAACATTCTCTTTTTAGTGCTACATAAACAACCCTCCTCTTCTGGGGAGATAAAGCGTGCTGGAGGACACTCTCATCGGGGTGTTGGGCAATTATGTGATTTTGAAAAGGGAATCCAACAAATTAGGGCTTAAAATTAATATAAATAAAACTAAGTACATGGTGATGTCAACAGTACAGAACCGAAGAGAGCCCCGTGACTTGACAATTGACGGTGACACCTTTCAGGGTGTAAGCAGCTTTAATTACCTTGGAACATTAATAACTAGCGACAATAACCTCAGGAGGTGCATACAGGAACGAATTGAAGCTGGAAATAGGTCTTTCTATGCCAATTTAAAATTATTCAAGAATAGATTTGTAAGTAGATCACTGAAAATGAAATTTTACATGACGTTAGTACGGCCAGTGGTGACGTATTGTTCAGAGACTTGGACAATGACAATGGCAGATGAGGGAAGACTTAGAACTTTCGAAAGACATATACTCCGTAGAATATATGGCCCAGTACATGACCAGGGAGACTGGAGGATAAGGTATAATGAGGAAATAGAGCAGCTAATCGAAGGAAAGAACATAGTAAAGTTCATTAAGTCGCAGAGGATCCGATGGCTGGGACATGTCGAGTGAATGTCAGGAGGTGACATGTCAGGTGAGGAGATACCAAAACGGATGGTTAAAGGGAGGCTATTCAACAGAAGAAGGCAGGGAAGACCTAAGAGCAGATGGATGGACCAAGTGCTGTGAGACCTGGGAAAGATGGGAGTGAGAGGCTGGCGGGAGAAAACTGCCGACAGGAAAATATGGAGAGCAAAGTGCAGCAGGCCAAGGCCCACACCGGGCCGTAGAGCCACGAAGAAGAAGAAGAAGATCCTCCTATTCGTCCGAATGCTGTCTCCTCTATCGGTAAGTGGAAGACAGTATGTGCAAAATGTCGTCATCTTAGCCGTCGAAGTACGATTAATTAAAATACTACAACTACTCGGGGAGTCTTCCCCAACGATATCGTCTCTCGCAATCTCTAGTTGTTCGCTGAATTAATCTTCTGACATCAAAATTTAATTGCGTAAGGCATCCCTATCCTTAAGTCTTAGCTCTTGCTGCACCATATTCACCATTCCCCTGCCTCCCTATCTCCTCGGAATCCACTCTCCCGGTCATATTCTCCTCCTCCGATTGCTTCGGTACATTAAGCCTGCAGCCTCAAAGACGATACCTATCACTGCTGCAGCTGCAGAAATATCTGCAGCTACGTTCGCATCTATAATGGTAAATCAGCTCTTGATAATGAAAGAAACGTGTGCCATTCACCACTACACCGCTTCAAAACAACTCTTTAAAAAAATCGCTGATTTCAATCAATTTCTACCGTGAAATCGCACGGAAAATTGTGCGTTTTCACTTATCATTTAAAGCTGGATTCGGTCGCAAGTATAATATTTTCTTTCACAGTTGATTGTAAAATATCTCATACATTCGTTTGTACAATTTTACTTTACATTTGTAAAACGGCTTTTGGCGGGGTTGAAGGACTTGCCAGTTAAATACCGAAGCGATAATAATATTTCCCACCGTGTCACTTAAGCTCTTAACGAAGAAACTCCAAAGTTTGTTACGAGGAGCGAATTAGTGAACCTATTGTAAAATTTACCGAGTTCCTTGTCGAGATAATGAATGAACCAAAGTTCGGATAACATCAAGTCCCTTGTTCAGTTGCAAGTGCCCAAAGGTGACGAGGAGACGCTAAATGTAAACTCGGGACGGAACGCGGACCTTTCTACTCTCATTCCTGACATTCTACGCAACTCGACTTGTATGTAATTTCGAGAACACACACACGCAAATGCGTTAACTACGAACCCCGCACTCGTAGGGTACGCAGAAATATCGTTCGCTTGAACGAAACGCTCATAAACCTTACTCTAATTCTGGCGAAGCCGGGCAAGATTACGGTTTACTCGCGGCCTAAATACAGCTCGTGAGGGACAAACGACACAATCAAACAGAAACGTGCGCTAGACTCTCCGAAATTAGGGTTCCCGGTTCCGACGGAATATAAAAAAATAATGAAAAAGCAGACTGGATGTCCGGTGAAGAGACGCGGTCAGCGGCCGATAGTGGAACGACCGACCATCCGCGACCGTTTGCCGACCGGGCAAACTCTCGAAGCCTTGCGAATCCCCTCTTTCACTTGTCCCCTCCCACTCCCCACAATGCAGGACAATGTACCTACCCATGGAACAAATGAGAGGGCTTACGAAAAAAAATAAAACCACTGAAGAGGATGGGACACCAAACAAAACATTATCTTAAAATTCCACAAGAGAAGAGCAATTACTTCAAGACAAAGCAGGAACACAATATCCGCCTAATGCTTGAGCAAAACAAAAAAAAACCTTAACGTTCGTTCCTCCTCCGTACTAATGGGCGAAGAGTCGAATTCTCGTAAGAAGTAGGAAAATAGGAAAAAAAATGTTTGATGGCAATACTGGGATGGCTACGGGAAGGGGGAATGGGGGAGGGCTAGTATCGCTCGTGGAGGTTAAGGGGAAAACAAAAGGTGAATTACAAAGAGGATGGAGATATAATTGGAGTAGGGAGAGGAGGATAGAAAACTCTAAAAGAGTACTGAGGACCTGATTCGAATACTGGGAAGTCAGCACAGCCGCAAATTAGGCCACGTTTTAGTTCCTAGACCCGGAGACGTATACCGAGCTTTTCAAATGAACGTAATTAGATTTTGATCGCATTGATTCAGATTGCTAAAGCATCAAAGAACGGATTACTACATGCCAATGTATTCGCAGAAATTCAGGCGGGCCACGTTCCGGGAAATCAGTAGTGGCTCAAGGCTTAGTGACGAAACATATAAAAGAACTTTCTGCAAAGCACCCGAGGAGGGAGTTAACAAATGGCCACCATGTACAGAGAAACAAATAACGTACCAAATTCATGAGTGGGAGTTCACGGATGACGGTAACGCCCCCCTGCCAAGCACCCTAGAGGTGGCTCGCAGGGTAATATGTAGATGTAATGGAGGGAATTGATGAAATATCATTTAATACAAGCACATGATTAAATTTCAACATAATATATGAAATGAACACCTGATAAAATTCCACGCTTTAGCGAAGGAATATTCTTGTTCAATTTGAACGTTTTCACATCACTGTCAAAGGTATAAAATTTTTAATGAATTAGAACGTAGAATAATACCAAATATTTTAAAGTGCAACGCAACCATTGATAGACAACATGAGAAACTGAAAATGGGTGAAAACAGTGGCCTCATTGTCGACTCCGAAATAAATAAAAAGAAAATTTATTGGGAATAATCTAATAGTAAGATAGTCACTGAACTATGCTGAAGAACTTCAAAGATAATGCTCTCCATAAATAAATCAATAAAACTATAATTCGTACAAAATAATCATCTATAAATTTTCATTTTTTCAAGCCAATTTTCAATAAGTAAATGCAATTACTCACATGAAATAAATTGACGAAAGAATGGAGGTGACAGCAGTAATACCAGTTGTTGCCACGCACGTCAATTCCATGGAGCTCGCGTCGGAATTCACTATACTGCTTAGCGACATCCCATTCTAAGAACCACCTGTCGTCAAATAGGAGATAAAAGTCTTAGTAAAATCACATTACTATGAATTCTAACATCGAATCATCATAGAACTATCACAAACTACGTCACTCATTATAATGTCAAGCAAGGCTTCACGTCCCGTTCAAATGTAATGAAAACCTCTCGAAGGAAAAACCTATCCAATTCCCCGGAGCCATGCGATGTAACTCGTCTAATTGCAAGATGACCAGAGGGCAAATGTATCTCGGCGAACAGGTTATTCGCATTATCTAGATTCGGAGGTCTCACCTGTATTAAAGGAGTAACACAGGGGTGGAAGGAGGATAAGAACAAGTTCGCTTTTGTGTTGAATTCTCGATAAGTAACCGCATCGCCCAAAAAATCAAATAGCTTTGATAACTTTGGAGTTAAAATAGTTGATATGCCAATATAAGGAATAGTAAAGGACCCTTCCTCATGGGACACCGGATGTAACCCTTATCATGCTGTAGTATCATCCGTAGGTTATAAATGCTTGTTTGCAATCATTCATCATGGCACCTATACAATGCCATGAACAAAAGTACCCGTTTTTATAATTTCCGGTTAACGTAAACCGCAATATGACGTCACCTTTTCGTTAACTTGATGTCAATTGAGTGCTTGGGTTTTGTATTATGTATACTTAAGTCTTAAGGCTTTCTGTAAGTTGACGTAAGGGTTAGTGATGGAAGAACGTATTAACTTTGTTTTTATGATGCCCGATTAACGTAAACCGCGAGATTACGTCGCCTTCTCATTTACATGATATCAACTGAGAGCTTGAAATTTGTGCGTTACATCAGGCTTTCCGATAGTAGATGTAGGCTTTGTCGATGGGAGAGAGTGTATGAGCTTCATTTTCCATACTGATTAAATATTTAGCCAAAGATTATAAAAACGGAACTTAGCTATTTATTTCCATTTAGTCATTATCCACGCCGAAATGGCAAATTTGAAGAGAAGAGGAGAGATAAACACTCACTCCGCGAGGCAGTAGTGCTGTGAGGACAGTAAGGATTCAGAGAGGAATGTCTCCTGACTATAGACAGGCACAGGGCCATACCGAAGGCGTGGCGAGATCGGACCCCGCCAAGGGCGCAGGCAAAGAGGGGGCAGCAAGGCACAAACAGGACCATTAAACATTTATTTCATCAATATTGTTCATTAAAGAATTATTTTTCAAGAATAATTAATTTTTATTGAACCTAAGTACAAAGTTTTAAAATTTGCTAAGGCTGTGTAGAAAAAAATGCAGAAAAGTAGTTTTCCGGGGGGCGGGGGGGGGGGTGATCATAGAGGGGATGAAAAATTAACAAAAATGTACCACGTAGTGGTGGGCGCAGCTTCCGCAGTACTCCCATGGGCGCAGGATCATATCAGTAAGATTCTGGACAGGCATCCATAGATACAACTCATTATCCGCACCAAAATGACAAATCTGAAGAGACGAGGAAATACGGGTAGAGGCACACACGCCTCGAGGCATTAGTTCTGTAAGGACAGCAAGGATTCGGAGAGGAAGGTCACGTCGCGATAGGGCGATCTGGATACGAGGGGGAAGAAGGAGGGGGGAACTAAAAGTGGAATTGTGAATGGAGGGAGGATTTTCTGGGAAGAGTGGGAGGGAGAAGTAGGGTGAAAAACTCTCCCCGGTCGACATTAAGGGGAATCCTGGCGCCTCTAATGAATATTGCAAACAGCAATTACCCATTCTCCTCTCCCCCTCTCTCTATATCTCTTCACCAACCCACTCCTCCCCCCCCTCCCACTGCAAACCACCCCTCTCTCTTCACAGCCGTGTACAAACTCTCCTCTCTTTCCCGGTTTATCGCCTCCCCCCTGCCCGACCCCCTTCCCACACCCAACTCCCATTAGCTGCCCAACGAGCCTCTCTCATTCTCATCTTCTTCCCCAACCCTCTCCTCACCACCACACCTCCCCCCTTCCAGCATTACTCCCCCATCCGTTTCGTCCACACCGGCTCTCGTTCCAACTCCCATCGCAAGGGAGTCCTCTCTCCCCGAAACGATACACACACACACACACACCTTCTACACCGGCAATCAATTCCCTCCACCGTTCGCCGCTTCTCTTCCACTCCATCCTCCTCCTCCGCCTCCCCTTGTATCTCGACCAGCCCTCAACAAAATAAAAAGCCACCCAACAATCCCCGCCACCTCTCCCTTTTCCCCGCAGTGCCATCTTGCGAAAAACCAGTCCCAAATCCCCAGCGAGTTTGAAAGCAGTCCGCCATCTTCCCTCGTTTTCCCTAATCCGCGATCAGTGCTTACGTATTGTAATTTTTTTCTTTTTATTTCGCATATGTGTATATTATTATAATTGGTATTCATTTTTTTGTTTTTCACAGGCTCTTTACTTTATTTTCTCAGAACAGTCTATTATTTTTCTTTCGTTTTCTCTATCTACAAATATTGGTAAATTAATCGTATTTTTTTCCTTTTTTACTCGGCTTTTGGTGCTGGATTTCTCTGGGGTACGAGAGGAGACCAAGTGCTCTTAGAAATTATATTGAAATTATAAATGTTCTACTTATGCATACCTTAGATATCAATAAGAAGGCTTCGTATGTTTTTTAGGACGTGTGTGATTATTTTTCAGCGTCAGACATGCCAGCCTGTTATTCCTACGTTTTTCCCACGTTCGTACATATTTTTGACAACAGATTTCTTTTCTGTGACAACTGCGTAAGTATAGGTAAAGCAAAGAAGGCTTTAGTGACCGAAAACACAGCTGTTCTTGTTCAATGAAATACGATTACCTGCAAGGCTGCAGTACATAAAAACGATAGTGTGGAATGTTGCGCTTTATACGGATCTGAGATATGGACCAGTGCAAAAACGGATCAGAAGAGGCGCACTTAAAACCAAATATTGGAGGTGGATTCTGACGATCAAAGGGTTGGGTTAGTCTGACGCGAGGAAGTCCACCAGAGAAGAGGATAAGGTAATAATCGTGCACATTAATGAAGAGAAGATTGAGATGGAATGGCCACACCCTGAGAGAAAATGAACAAGTAAGTAGCATGGAAGAGGGGAAAACAGAAGGAAAAATTCCACGAGAAAGAGAGATATAATTTACTTAGCCGGATACAAACGGGACTTGAAACAAAAGAACTACTGGGGAATAAAGGAATTACAGGGCGTTCCACATTTAGCGGACAGTGTGGGCTCTTATGGAGACTCATTTCCTATGAAAATCTCCATAGGACCGTACATGCGATGTTGCCAATAGCAGCAGAAAAAGTAAAATAGTGCTATGCAGCAGTAACTGTGCATACATCTAGGAGTTTTCCAGTACGCAAATATTATACCATAAACTAACTTATTTAAATTTAACGTTGACAATGGTTGCTTACGTGGTCTAGAGGTGAGCTTAATTGGTAACAGCGTTCTTCATAAGGCCCTAACTGTCAACTTAATGTGTAACGCTCTGCTTCATGCGACAGGCAAGAGTGGTGGGCTGCGGTTAACGAATCTTAGGATTATAAGACTTATGATGAAGAAAATCAATGGGTAATAAATAATTTAGATGAAATTTTGAAGTTAATTATTCACACACAAGAACACATAATCAAGTACGTTAGCTAAAAGCATACTCTGTTAATATTCTTATAGTAAGAAGATAATACTTTATAATACGATATCTTTCACGGCAGGACAAGAATGAAGAACGCCGTTACGGCTTATTCATTCATTCATTAGAGTAATCTATCGGTTAAAGGTAGGTTTTAATAAAAGTCAGACAAAAACCAAGACTTACATGTGCAGTGCCGTATCTACTTCTATTATTTCTTTATTCAACTCAGCGTAATTCCAGTCTTTCTTCATCCCGTCCATAAAACCTATTCTCTTTCTTCCTCTTACCTGCTTGCACAACATCCTCCCCCATCGCGGCCTTCAGCAAACCATCACCCCTCATTACCGCTTCCAGCCACCTACCCTGCCTTCCCCTAACTTCCACTCCATATCAACCTCCTCACCAACCTCTTCTTTACATCTTCACTTAAGGTCCCCGTCATCAGCTCCCTTCTATTACTAAACGTTACCTTCACTAAAGCTATTCTCCTCCCAATGTCTTTGCAACTATATCTATTTTATTCTAGCGTACTACCCAAGTAATTAAATTGCTCTACTTACTCCAGTTTGTGACCTCCTATTTTAATGATCAGCATCGCTAACTTTGTCCTAGATGTGTCATTTTTTGTTTTCGTATGGTTAATCTTCATTCCATATTTCCATCACTGAAATTCTCATGCATCTACTAGAGCAGTGATGGCGAACCTTTTTTGCTCGGTGTGTCAAAATTCTGAAAAAAAAATCTTGCTTAAGTCGGGCACCGTGTCACATCAAGTAATATCAACAATTTGGTGATATTTGCACTCTATTAAATATTAAAAGAACACTTGTTTTGAATTATTTATTAATTATTTAAAAAACAAATGCATAATTATTAATATTAGTGACTTTTTTACGTATTACGCGATTGCGGATCGTCCAAACGGTCGTTTGGAACATACCTAATAAATATTACCTCAACTGTCAACTAGCCTTCACTAGAAAATATACTTTGCGTATTCAAGATGTTTAAATATCACCAATAAACAAAACTAAATTATTTCTGTAATCAACCGGGACAAATTTGTTTGCGTGTCACTTAAAATATCTTGGCGTGTCACTTCTGACACGCGTGTCATAGGTTAGCCATCACTGTATTAGAGCTTTCAATCACTACGATGATCGACTAACCAATGCTTGGACGTCCGCGAATCTAACTGATATATCATCTGGCCAAATCTTGATTCCCAAATCTCTCCCTTTCCATGCCTCTCTTTCCATTTCCTCAGCACAATTATTAATAAAAGCCAAGGCAACAACGGTCAACCTTGCCTTACCCCGCGACCTATAACTGCCAACCGTTATTCATCGTCAGCTACCCTCATATGTGCCCTCTGGGCCAAATATAAGTTTCGAATGAGTCTCCTATCTCGCTAATATATTCCTATTTTCCCGAGTATCTGCATTATTTTTCCGAATTTACTTTGTATAACGCCTTTTCAAAATCCACGAAGGAAGAAAAAAACTGAATATACTCTATATTTCTATCTATGAATGTCCTCATCACCGCAATCGAATCTGTAGTTGCCCTCCCCTTCCTGAACCCAAACTGGTCATCGCCCAAATAGCAATTGACTGAACTCTCCAAACATTTACTTATTATTCTAAGCCTATCTTTTGCCGCGTGCAAAATAAAAGTACTTGTTATATACTTCTTCAGTAACTCGGAAATTAAGTTATCTACCCTCACGGCTTTTCTATCCTTCATCTCTCGGAATGTCCTCTATATTTTAGTGTAAAGTATCTCCGGTCCGAGGTTATCTTTATCCATAGTTCTTTTACCCTTAATATCTAGGTTCACAGGTCTATTATCGCTGTTATATATGTCCTCCACGTATTCTCTCCACCTATCCTGGATGTCTTCCTGTTCGTCTAATATCTTACCTGTTTTGTTCTTAACATTTTGTATCGTTTGCCTTCTCTTACCACCATATAGGATCTTCACTTTAGCGTGTTAAGTACCCACTTCCCTCTCTTCCTGCAGCGGTTTCATTTCCTCGTATTTTCCCTTTCACCAGTTTAGTTTTCTTTTGCATGATTAGACACTCGCCGGTGTTTATTTAATTCCTTGTACTTCCGCTCGCCTGGGCCGGTGTAGACGTTTTTGCACATCCTTCTCCCCTCCATTTTCCTATTCATTTCTTCCATAACCAACTGCTTCATTACCCTCTTCATTACCACTTTTGCCGTTGTTTTCTATGCCGCTCTTACTATGCCAATTTTTATAATATCCCATCTTCCCTCGATTTTTCCCAATTGCGTTGCTTCACAATATGTTATTTTCCACTAGCTCCTGATATTTCTTCCTTTTCAACCCTTTCAATGCTTCTAAGTTCCACCTCTTCATCCTCCTCCTTTTATAAAGCCATTTAAATTCTAAATTCACAGTTCATCAACACTAAATAATGATCTAAGTCCGCACCCACCCCTGGATTGCTTCGTGAATTTTTGACACTGTTCCTAAATTTCTGCCTTACCATAATGTAATCAATTTGATATCTCCCAGAATCCCTGGAAATTTTCAATGTCCTCGTATATCTACGCCTAGGGTTATGTTTATACTGTTTGTTATTATTAATTTATTTCTTCTAAAAAATTCAACTACCTTCTCACCGAAGTTATTTCTTGTCCCTAGCCCATACCCTCCCACTTCAAATCCATCCCTCCTTTCCCCCACCACTGAATTCAAGACGCTCATTAATATCAGGTTTTTCTTTCCTGGGACTCCTCTAATTATATCTTCTAGTTGCTCGTACATCCTATACATCTCTTCCTCACAATGGTTACCAGTAGTCATATATACCTGGACCAATACGAAATACGTCGGGCGTACTTTTATTTCTACCTATAGTATCCTGTCGCTCACCTTTCAATGTTTACTACCCTCATTCTCAATTTTGTATTCAGCACCATAGCTACCCCATATTGACTCTCACATCGTTTAATGTAGATTACCCTGTAACTATCACTCCATTAGTTCTCGCTATCCCTCCATATCACCTCGCACTGCCCCAGAGCATCTACTTTCCCTTTCTCCATTTCCTATTCAATATTATTTAGCTTCCCAGTTCTCTACATTGTCCTAACATTCCAGGTTCCTATTTTTAATGCTACTTTCCTCATCCTACACTTTTAATTTTTTCTTCCTCTCCCTCGTACTCCTTGTATCCTCTGATGGCATTGCTACACAAGGATTTTGAGTGATGACGACCCCGGAGGCTTTGTCTCCCACGCTACCGGGTACTACACCCGCCCTAGTGGGCGACGTCCCGTATTGAATTATTCAATTCTCTTTGAATGACTTTCATATTCCGGGTAATTGATGTTTGGGAGGGACTTCCGCCCCCACTTCCCAGCGGTATTTTTAACGTGACACCATCACGCTAATACCTTTTGTCAGGCTCCTACCCTTCAAACTATCTGGCATGAGTGGCCCTACCAGGAGCAATAATAATTGCTCCTTCCAGTCCAGCTCTAGGGTTCATTGGAACGCATCAGCCCTTCCAACACGTCACGGTTGCAGTTCAAGGAAAGGATTACGACTTATAATAAAGTAAATATTTTCCTTTAAAATAATCACTTTAAATATAATGTTTAAGTTAATTATTATTCATGAAAAGGAACAGATAATCAAGTACGATAAGCCAAAACATAAGTTGTTATTCTGCCAATGTAATTAT
The DNA here is from genome assembly GCA_963573305.1 of Pyrrhosoma nymphula. NCBI lineage: Eukaryota > Metazoa > Arthropoda > Insecta > Odonata > Coenagrionidae > Pyrrhosoma > Pyrrhosoma nymphula. Next base: position 61,838,925 of record OY754330.1, on the reverse strand, counting down.
TGTAAGGAGATAATACTAGATACCCCGCTGTCACGGTAGGACAAGAATGACGAGCGCCGTTACGCCTCATCCATCCCCGAAATACCCTTCTTCTCTCTCACCCCTGTACGCTCAGAACACACCCTGACTCTCCATTTGTAATAATAATTTTCTCCTCAGCCATGTACTCTCTTCTCTTCCCCGCCATTCCTCCAAGGTGGACCCTTCTCTTCTCATTTTAAAAAAGCTTTTGTGTGTGCTGGATGGGGACAAGTATGTTGGGGATGCTTTCGGTATTTCTGAAGAGAAGAATCAACTGGGTTGGTTGGGAGAGCAGATGGAGGCAGCACCAGCGGGATTCAAATCCCGGATCCTGGGGACGTCTGGGGAGAGGAGTATACCAACGTCCCGAGGGGCAATTAGAGTGATGAGAAACGGGGCAAGACGAAGAATCCCACCATTCTACTCCCGCAACTCTTGAAAGCAAGAGTCCCCCGACTCCATACCGAAGACCGCCCACTTCTCAAGTCCATCGTCATGGGCTCCCATCCGGTGATTTGGCTAATCTCATCATTCTTGTCGGTGGACCAGCCTGTTGTAACCTCATACACTCCAGCGAGAGATGAATGGCATCTAAATTGTCCTTGCTAAACATGGAAGCGAATTGTTTTTGAGCAGCTGCTAAATTTTCAAATTGGAAGGTGGGTACTAGTACTGCATCTCAAAAGTGAACGCTCTAAGTAGGAAGATATCCTTCGGCCACGACTCGCTCATAGCAGCTCGTTTTTTTACCTAAAAGTTCTACACCACGGCCATAGTAAATTCCCTAATGGCTAAGTAGGACACACCACAGAAGCTTCATCTAATTTTTAAGTTCTTTTAACAATGTTACAAATCTGTTATTTTTTTAAAGCTCGATCATGTTTGAAAAGTTTTGATGTTTCACTAATTATTTCAATCACCTTCAACGATGATCATTTTATTGCCTTTTTTATAACTTTCGATTGAAAATAGTTCGCTGGATTTTGGAGCTCAAGGGTTTATGCAGAAACGAGGAAAGAATGAATGTAGTTAGAGCTACAGATGGAAGAAAAATTAAAAGTGGATAGGAACATTTAATAAATCACTGAATCAAGGTGTTCTACTAATAACTAAATGTAGGATCATGGACTTGTTCTAACTAACTCCGAACTTTCCTATTCATGTGTCCATTGTAATCCAATTGCGTCACGAATCACAACATGTGTCCTTCACTGTCCCCATTGTAAATCTTTATACCTCCAAACATGCATCATGGCAATCGAACTCTCAACTCAAACCTCTTCCCCAATCTCCTATCAGAATAAATAATATGCATAATAATCATACATAACACAATAACCCATCACGCAGTTAACTTTCGGAGTTGAAACAGTCAAAAAAGTGTAATTTCCGGTGATAGGCCCGTAAATCTTACTCTGCTTTCATACTTTCCTGCATAGGTATTGCCCTAACCTTGCAACCCCTTTTTCTTCAGTTACACTCATGCATTACTTCATGCACACCCTCCTGTACTAAGACTTCTTATATTATTTATCTTGAGAGTATCATCCACCACATTCACCCGAGATTTTCTTGGTCTTCCCCTTCCTCTTACATTGTTCAATCTTCTATCATAAATCTGCTTCACTCTACGACTCTCGTCCATTCTCTTCACTTGGCCAAGTCAACGAAGTACGCTCTTTTCATACACGTTCATTACCGGAGCGTTCATTCCACACTCTTTCATCACGCACTCATTCCTGACCCAATCTTCTCCACTTTTACCGCAAAAACTTATCAGATATGGAAATAATCATTAGTGAACCTGGTAATCCATACCTGCTTATTTCTTTACTCCTCTGAAATTGTATGCCCATTCTTCGCTTCCTATTTAACATTAAGCATTTATGAAGGCAGCCATTCCTACAATTTCGCCTCTATTTAACATTTTGGCAGCAGCGAAGAGGATTTATTTAAAAACTTTTACAAACCACAGAAAAATATGCACTCTCTCACACACACACGACCCGGGTTTCGGCGCTGAGCACCATCATCAGGTCCAACCGGGTCCAAGGAACCCGTGTCGTGTGTGTGTGTGAGAGAGCATATTTTTCTGTGGTTTGTAAATGTTTTTAAATAAATCGTTTTTCAGAATGAAATATCACAAATTTAGTAGTGAACTCATTTTATTTATAGCAGCGAAGAGGCACTAAAATTTTGAAGTCAAAAGAGATAGCAATACAGAGATCTAGACAAAAAATATACTTAATCTTCCACTTCATAGAGTTCAGGCATCTCTTGTTTCTTTTTTAGAATTAAATACATTGGGGGATTACAGATAACTCAGGCCGCATTTTCCATAATGTCAATCCTAAAGAGCCTCGATGAAAATATCCACAAAGGGATTTCCTTTTGTCATTTTTTTCCCTTCGTTCCATGTTTTCTCCGCAACAATGCTTCGGACTTTGTCTTTGTTCCCATCAGAGCTTACAATTCCTCGATCCTTTCGCTTGATTTGTTCATTTGAAAGTGTATGGTTCTGAGCGGACATTCTCTTTCAAATGTCGTTGAAACCGATTCGAACTGTTTTCCGGATTCAGATGAATCAAAAGTTTTGGTCACAGAGTAAGAAAAAGCGATCTGAACCGTTGATTACACATGAAAATCCGTTTAAAAAGTTTTTCTGCATTGATAATGAACTTTGCCTTCGAACTTTGTTTTTGAACGGTTTGTCACATAAACTTTATGGATGCAGGCTTTGACTACGTCTGAAATCAATATTATCATTTATATCTTGATGAAGTTTATTATTTTGGCAAATATCGCCTTACAATTGCTACCGAGCAGAGACTACGACCGTGGAATTGTGACGAAAGAGTACAACGGGAAATAGCATCATATTTTACCTTTAATAGATTTCTGCCACAGTTTTCTCCAACTAAAGGTATCAATCCTCCACATCTCACGCTTCTGAAATCGCATAGACCGTAACAGTATAAGGTTTTTTCCCTGATTTCTGATCGGCTGGGTGCCTCAAAAGAAATCTCTTGAAGCCTTACAGACGGGTTATTAAGGTAAATACTCGTATAGGACACGAACCTGTATGAAGCGAACGAATATGCCCTAGCTTCCTTTAGCAGAGAAAGAAGAAAGAGAGTGGAAATTAAAGGTTCATAAAACGACGACATTGCAATTATACTGGGTGGGGTAGATAATTTTCTCTCGCTTTAGCAATAGATATCCGCACAGTTTGATTGGTATTTCAGCATCCATAAAGGCGCAGAAATTTACTGTTAAAGAGTAGAGACGAAATTTTTTAATAAACTGACGCACAATGAGAACAAAAATGAGGAAAAGGAGTCGCATTAAGAGAGGGGTGATCAATACGTGAAAATAGGATCTTTCATTGCCTAACCTGTCGATGACATTTTTCAAAGGAGCTACATAGTGCGCATTACAAAGTTTATCAAAGTTCTTCGAAGACCACTTTTTCATTACCGGTTTCTATTAATGAAACAAGCATAAGAAAAACACTACAGTCACGCCAATTGACGGATTAACTATGTCAAATCAAGAATATAAAACCCTAGAAAAATTCCATGGATAGACAATAATATATCAAAAGATACCTGATAGGTACCTGAGGATGTCGCTAATGCAATGAAACCGGTCGTATTAAATTAGATTAATTGTGAAAGTTATAAAGTTGGTATTGATTCTATTAATAATATATCATACTATTTTGAGAATTTCACAGTCAAAAATCATAAGCCTGGTCTGGGATACGAACTCAGACCCCTCGATATCGCGCCGAGTGCTCTATTCCAGTCCAGTCAACAGATTTTAAACTATTGAACTTCACACAAACGTGTGATCAGTAACCGATGACTTCGTTTAAGTTGCTGTGCGGTTAGTTCCACAGTTCTTGGAATTAGTCTATAGTAATAGAATAACTGTAATAAGTAATGATGAATTTGTGCGCTACTCCGACGAAACGGATAGAGAAACAGGAAATTTTCCGTCGTCATAATCGAACATTAGATATTAGGACGACCCTAAAGAAGCTAGTAGCTAGTAAAAATAGAAATAAAAGAGTTTTTGTAGCTCAAAACACTGTAAATCCAGTAATTTTTAAAAATCTAAATTCTCGGTGAGACTATCTAAAGTGTAAAAATAATCACTAAAAATTATTCTGGTAGTCACTGGAGGACCAATTTCTTTGAGGAATGATACTGTTTGACCATCGTTTCGGGGTGTAAATCAGACGATGTTCACGAGATACTTGATTGGAACATTCTGATGAATCATATGACTCATGAATTAATGCAGCGATTATGTACGCGCAAATCTGTCCTTTCTACAGGAAAAAAATATTCTGTCACCTACAGATGATACGTGGAATTTAAAAAAATAATGATTTTCACAGCCAAAATTGCTTTTTTTGGCATAATTTATGCGGCATTTTATGCATAGAAGATTTCAAACATTTACTAAATCAACCCCTCAGCCTCACAAAATTCTTCCATTCTTTTCCCTGCCAAATTAAATTGATTAATAAGTCCTAATTTACCATTTCTTTTCATCGTACATTTGGGTTAAATATAAATCAAAACGCCGGCATAACCTTTAAAAATTTAACTATTAAAATTCTCCAGCGACATTACCAATTTTGGTATAGCTTCCGCAAAACCTCTTGGCGCCTACCTGGGCGGCAAGGAGGGGAGGTAGAAGCGGAGGGAGTAAAGAGAAAAGCCGGAAGGGAAGAGAGGGAAGAAGTGATATAGAGTGAAGCAGTGAACCAAATTACTTCGCGAAAAAGCCACGAGGGACATACACGCAAGGTTAATGGGCAAGTGGTTCAAATCACCCATCGACATGACTTTGCTAGGGTCTTGAGGTCTCATTGAGAGACGAGTCAAAATGAGACGCTAGGTAGAAATGAGTCATCCCACGTCTCGAAGTGCTTACGATGGCAGCAGTTAGAGAGGTTTTCTGACAATCCACACGCTCCACACTAAACAACCTTCCTCCCCCGTTTCGAAGGATTTTGAAAGTTCAGTAGCCCATGTCCCAAAATCATTCACTGCGCAGCGGCAGGAACTTTTGCTAGAGCTATAACTCCAGATGTTTCAAGGACGAAATTTGAGCACAATTTACAAACTTAAGTGAGCACCAAAGAGGGTGAAATTTTCCAGGAAAAAATAATTTGACTTGACCGGGATTCGAACCCAAATATCCAAATTGCCGATCAAATGTGTTAGTCAGTTACAACACCAAGCCTTCTAGTTTTTAGTTCACGGCGAATGTCACCAGCGATTTATGCGAACAAGTTTTAATGCGAGCAATTTTAAGCAAGAATTAAGATGGCTGGGTGGTGTAATTGGCTGACACACCTGGCCGGTAATTCGGAGATCCGGGATCGAATTCCGGTCAAGTAAAATAATTTATTCATACTGAATTTCACCCTATTTGGTGAATATTTATGCATCCGTGCGCTTGACTGCGTACCACATCATTTATAAAGTCCCTAGGATTTGAAGAAACGTAAGTAAGGATTATTATTTGCTAAGAGCAGTAACTTTTTTCTGTAACACCTAAATCCAAAAACCCATTATGTCTTAGTCGAAAAATTAACTTCGGTTTGACTCTCATTGCATCATTCCTGGTGCTAGCGTTGCAAAACATAAACTGTCAAATAAATCCATAAAAGTATGTAATTTTGCATTCTCGTATGAAAGCAGAAGGAATAGAACTGCTTAAAATCACTACGATTTATAGCTGACAATGAAATAAATCGCACTTTACATTTTTGCTGTGGATCAGCTATATTTCCTCTTGGGTGCCTTCATACTCATCCGCAGACACTTCCATGAATATTTAACTGGCGCTGTTTCGATGATTTTTGAGTGGCGCGAAAAAGTGGCGCCAGAGGCTAATGCTGTGTAGCTACCTGATTCATGCAAATCTGCCACCACTTCTCCCCCACCGCATTCGGTGTTTGCATATGTGCGATCGAATATGCATGGTATCGACACGCGAGTTCACGCATCTAAACACCTGCTCGCACTTTAGGCATGTCAAAAGGGAGAATTTCAAATCGTCTGCACGGAATATCGCCTCTTCAACCGACTCGATGGCGAGTGCTTACTTATGGAACTCGAGCTGTGCGACCTCCTCCGAAATACATCATGACCTACCTTCCCTGAAGCTAATCCTTATAACGTGTGCGAAACGTTGAAGCCTGAAAATACTTTTTACAGAGATTGGTGTGGAGGCCTAAAAATATTGGTAGTTGCGCAGAGGATCCTTTTCAGTGGAAGAGCCCGTTCTCTACGAACTGGCTCCGCGCGGGGGAGTTAGGTAGTTTCCGCGTTTGACTATCAGGGTTTAACTTTCATTTTCCACTTCAAAATACTAATCTGTGACTCACATCTACTTTATAACTCTCTAATGCCCCGTTTACCTTACTTGCTCTCTACCCCAGTAAAGCCAGTAAAAAGTTCCCCGTGTGAACGCTAGTCAGTTCCAACCCTAGTAAACTTGTTTACGTTGTTGTTTACCTCGCAAGATGGAATGTTGCATTATGGTTACTAGAATTCGAGTTACTAGAGAATGAAGCTAGTAATGTAAACGGAACATAAACGTCTTAATCCTATAATTTAAAGGAATCCTCCGATGGGTTGAATACACTATCAGAGAAATATGATCCAGGTGTGTTTGAAACGTAAACTTTGTCGTGAAACGCTCTGCTGACACTTTCTTGCCCTCTCTATTTAAATGCAGTTATGTTGGCAGCCTTGCCTACTATGCAATTTCCTTTCCTCTCTGCTCCTTAGCCGACCCCTACCATACAAGCTTTCCCCCCAAAGTCACATTTCACGCAGGGTACTGCCGCCATGTTTCGCTACAGCTATAACAGCATCCCAACCGGAAGACCTGGGTGCAAGTCCTAGCCATGGCGAAGACTTTTAAATGGAATCCTCATCCTTATTGGTGTGCCATGTGGAGAGAACTTCGTCAGATTACGCTGAACTGAGGATCCCTTGGTGCCTTTCCTCAAGAGTAGAGTATCATAGACTCAGTGTTTCCATCCACCCGACCGCTATTCCCCGAATAACCCTTTCCTTACCAACCTACCCACCTATCCCTACCACGCAAATTACATTAGATGTCGGTCTCCACTTCAAAAAACCATTCATCTAACAGCATTTTAGTGCTTTTGATAATGCTCAGCCAATATTACACCCAAACGGAGACGAGACCGCCAACGTAGACTCTGAGTTGTCCATCATCTATCATTCACCACAGGCAACGCAACGACAGCGAGCTAAAGGTACGCTTACTTCCCGTCACTGCACTGGAGCAAAACGATTTAAATTCAAAAGACACGCTACGACACCGTCTTCTGTTACCACCTAGCAGTGCCACAAACATGACAATGGGTTGCGTGGGCAACGTTCACCACTGTGGTAACGCAAAGCAACAACGGAAGCATGATAACGTAACTTTCATGCACCTTAGACGGATTCTTTCGGCTACGACGACTGAAATATTTCTTTTCTCTCCTCTCTCACTCGGTCCCATCATCATCCCTTCCCCTCGTTTTCCATGCCAACCAAGATATCCTCATGACACTAGTGAAACGTTTGAGACCGTTGCAAATGGTATGTAAGTAGAGATATAATATAAACGTAGAGTAAATGGACCTCTTTTACCCTACAAACCGAGAGACCCAATGTTACCAATCGAAACGCTCGCGAAAATTGGCAGTCGACTGATCGTCTGGGCTAAGACGCTGTGATCTATTCCTAGCTTCTCCCTTTCTTACTCACTCATAGACCTAATAAACTTGCTTCTCTTCTCTATTGCACGGCAAAACCTACTGACCTATTGAACACGAGCGAAACGTTCAAGAAAATTGACCGTCGATCTATCCCTTCGGCTACGACGACTGGAGTTGTTTCGTCAAATCGTCAAATCTCACATTTCTTCATCCCTCCCTCTTTTGACGTCCGAAATTACTGACACGGAAGACGCGAGCTAAACGGAAAAAGTTGACCCTCGACCTATCCGTTCGGCTCCGACGGCTGAAGTTGTTTCTTCAGGTCTCTCTCTTGTCCTCATCCCACGACGCGTCTGGGTCTTATCTTTCCTATTCCAAACTACGCAAATGAACCCACCTCAATCGCCAAATGGAGCCAACCCAAACAATTTTCCCGCACCAGCTACACAAAATCCCCGGCATCCTAATCCCATCCTCAACCCCACAAGGCTTTCGCCCACCTACTTCATTTCCTACCGACTCCTAAGCTTTCTCCCCTCATTTCCTTCGACCCACCTGATCTCTTGCATACATACGCCGTGGTATATTGCTCCAGCTTGTTGTGGCGGCACATTATCTCGGCAACCCGCTAAACTTCTCGCTTTCGCTACCCTTACTTATCGCTATCATCTGTCAAAATGTTCACCCACTCAACTTCCTGTTTTGTTACGCCCCGCTTTTAGCTGCAGTAATGCTATCAACCAGCTCCTCTAAACTCGAGCACTGGGTTGGAGAGGAAGACGAGCGGCTTTACAGAGATCCCTTCTCCTGAAAATTCAGCATTGTATAGCGCATAATATGTAAACCGGTAATTTCCCCACCATAGGTGTTAAAATATGAATTTCAACGAAAAAGTGAATACATTCGTCGATGTTTCTGAGAATTCATGCCTCAAAATTCTATTCATAGAAATCTAGTGGCAGAGGGTGAACAAGAATTTTTCAATAGTGCCACCCTGCCGTTCGTTTTTACATATGAAATTACAATCATGAAATTTATATGAAATGAGAGGTACATCTCATAATTTTTATCTATTTTTATAAAAAAATAAAATCATATCTTTTATTTATGGAGCAGAGTATGCTGTTAAAGAATAATAGCACCACTATTTTACTGGTATCCAATACTGACACGTGGTTAAGTCGACTCATGGACTACTTCGTCTCCATTCCACATCGTAATAGGAGTTCATTGATATTAGGAAGGTCTTCACTATGAATAACATGCTAGGGAGTGGTAACAGATAATTTTTAAACAAAAACATAAGGACAAAAGGGGTAATAATCGGCTGACGGGACACTGCTAGGTAGAGGTACCTCCAGATAAATACACTCGTTATCCTGCAAATCGCCGCAGGTGCTTGCGGTTTGAAATTGTAGGTCATAAATCATTTAATGATTGCATGAATGATTATGCATACCCTTAAGTGTAACTTTAATTACTAATTTTACGCGGGAAGACGTCTACCTCACGTAGAACCGTCTGGCAACATTAAATACAACACTATTGCCGTGGAAATTACGAAATGGTTAGGAAAGCTACTCTCGTCGCCAGCTTCAATCGTGTTTCCTGGACTTATGTGAGTTAAATCGCTATAAATAGTTGAAATTTCCATTATATCGATTTATTTACAATATCTATCATATAGTTACTAACAAAAAATACAAATTGGAGAGTTTATCATTTAGGTTCACTCATGTATAAAAGTTTGAGGGCGTCATTACGGCCGAAAGAGTACTTCACATATTTGGGTAGTATTTTTATGGAACATGGTCATAGATTTATGATATTATGAGAGAAATTGTACCACCACGGATACTTAAAAAAGGAGAAGATAAAATATAATACCATACCCATACCCTGAAATTATAATACAATCACATATTTTGCACGGGGAGACGTCTCTGCCTTGTAGAGTCGTCCGACAACATTAAGCACAATTGTCGCCCAGGACATAACGAAATTGTTAGGGAAACTATTCCTATCACCAGCTTCGATTTTGTTCACTGGATTCCTTACAGCCAAATTGCTAAAAATAGTTGAAAATCCTATGAAATCAAAATATTTACATGACACCACGTATTTATTCATAACAAAACGAGGTGGAGAGTTTACATTCATCCACATAGGTAGTATTTTCGTGGATCGAGGTAATCGCATTATTATATAAGAACAGACATTGTGTCACCACGAACAAATTTTAAAGACGGATGTAAAAGATGGCAAAAAGCATTATTTAAGACGCAAAGAAAAGATTAGTGAACAACGATGTGCGGCGTGGCATAGTGTGTTTACGAAATCTTGGCTACTACTGATGAGAATAGGAAAACGTTTACGGATTTTAATAGATACGAGAGCAGAGGAAAACGGAGAACAAAGATTCAACACAGAAACAACAATTTTGATTAAAAAGAGTATGTCTGGGACAATTCAATGATTACAATATACGGATGAAACATGTGCACCTCGAATACCATAGCAGAAGGGGAAAGTAAAATATAATTTATTTGGGAAATAGAAATAGGAAAGCATTTATCAACATTTTCCAAGATATCCAAAGCATATTCATGATAAATAGAATACATATAATGTCAAGCTCAGCGTAGCAGATCCATCTCATGGAAATAATCGTCATTTTAAAGCGTCAAATCATTCATGACAACACACACCAGCAATTGATAATTAAATAAACATATTGACATTAAAAATAAGGTCGCAAACCCACTCCATCATCCAGTTAAATTCGACAGAGATTAGTCATTTTAATTTAAACCAGTTAAACATAAAATAAAACACATTTGAGCAAATATTTTCGGTATTTCCCCCAGAAATGAGAATTAATAAACAAACTGGAAATTATGAGGAATGGCGAGAAGCTCGGGTCAAACCGTAATATTTTAAACATTAAATGGGAGCTCTGCGCCACAAAACTATCTATGCTAAAGCGAGTCTGCAGCCTCAGCATGCCACTTTTAGTTTTGACGCTAATCATCATTTCACTTGCACACACATGCTCTTACTCAACCCAAATATAATAACTTGCAATATTTTTCCAGAGAAGCGGTAAAATAATTTTAATCCCATAGTGTTCCCCGAGTAGCTTTATTTAGAAGAAAATTAAGGAATTAATATTACTCTGCATATCAACTGTATCCCCCATTATCTAAAAAAATCAGCGTTAAGTTTTGAATCAGTGCCCTTTTCTCGAGTGATGGATCGATAAACATTACTGGATCTAGCAGTAGAATCATAAAATATAATTGAAAATAAGGCCAACTTTAAGAAAGCCTGCACCATTTAATGGACCAAATGTCGTTTTAATAATTCCTTATTCACCATCTGCTTAATTTATCATCCCCATTTAAAGGTAATGATAGCGATTCCATTTCGAAAGTATTATATTCTCATATGTGAACGTACCCGAGGAAAGGGACTTGATGGTTGAAATTATCTTTTTGAAAAAAACCTGTATCAAGTTTTGGTAAGAGTTCCACCCGGTTTGAAAAACCTCTGGCGGACAATTAAGGACTAAAATTGTCACAAAAGACAGAAAATTTTATTTTAAAGGTGTTCGACAGGTTAAGAAACCGTCGACAGCCAAACTTAGTTTTTTTTAACATACATATGGTCACTTTTTTCGGTCACGGTACATGCATGGCCAATCAGTAAATATTTCCACGACGCAAGAGCCGATTCATTTCAATTTTTTCAAACCCAACTAGCACACTTATTTAGGATAAAACTGTTTTTATTTATCGTCTTCCCACAAACTCACCCAACTCGACATCTCCAAGTGGAAAAAACGCAAAGGAATCAAACTGAATTCCAACCAACGAATTCCTGTCGCATCCCTAGGCAGCAAAATCCGAGAGAGAAGGATACGTGTCCATCCACCCAGTGTCGTTGAACCGGAGCCCATTCAGCAACATTCAACGCTCGCTCCACGCCCGCCGTTCGCCTACACGCCCTGGGCTACCATACACACCACACACTGACAGGCAGAGCGAGACGAGGCCTCCTCGCGCGCCTAATTGGAGACGGACGGAACCCGCCAACCGCAGAATCGGGCGGGAAAAGCGACCAGGATTCGAGTGCGGTCTTGGTATCCGTTCTTTACGCCTCTCTCTCTCAGTGCCTTACTTATGAAGGAAAAAAGGACTCGACGTGGTAGGGAGCGCCTCCAGCCGTCGTCCTAATTCGCGAAGTAAATAAAATACGAAGCAAAGATTCGTTGAAAACCTGCTTCGAGCGAACAGAAAGAGTCACACACCTGATAGAAGGGCAAGGTTGGGAGCCGTTAAGAGACTCGCAGGCTACACGCTAGGCTTACATTACTTTAAAATATGAGATCAGGCGAGTTTCAGTACCACACGGAAGATATTAATTTGACCCTGTAATATATCTCTAGAACTGATAGAAGCGACAATAGATACACTTCAGAACTGATAAGTACTAAAATGTCTTATTTCCAGGCACCATTAGTGAATATAACAAAAACAGCGTGACAAAAACATAAAACACATCGTTTACACACAATTCACCTCCGTCCTCCCGACCCTCTTAATGCATATTCCCTCCCCTTCAGTGGCTGGTTTCCAAACACCCCCCGCCACACGCCTCTGCGTGTAGGTGTCCCCTCCGTCTTTTCCCTCCATCCACACTCCCTCCTCCTTCTCTATATTTTTTCCCACACAACCCTCTACTCCCCACCTCCTTCCTCCCCCGTATGTACGACGAGAACTGCAGCTCCTTGCCTCTCATGAGCGGCGACGCTCATCCTCCTACTGCATAATTTATCACGCATTCCACTTTCCTCATATTCCCTCATCGGCCTCTCCTCCACCTCCACGACAAGACTTCCCCCCCCCCGCAAACCCCCCGCCCCCGCTTTTCCCATTCCGGCTCTTCATGTTCTGTCACCTTCCCCGCGACTCTCTCTCCCTCTCTCGCATGCATAACTGCTCCTCCTCCACTCCGCTTTTGCTACTACTCGTCACGACAGGAATCTCCGACGGTGGGATGATGTTCCCACTCTTACACCACGCTCTTCCCCTCCTCTCCCCCGCACACGCCCACTCACCACCCTCCCGCGCTTAAAGCTCCTCTCGTCACCTTCCCTAATCCCACACTTACACACCTTCACCTCCCACCCCCCCCTGGCCCTTCGAACACTCAACCGCCCTCCTCCCTCCACCAAAAGGGGTGGATCCAAGATTTCACCCGGGGTGGGGACCATCAGGCTGATTTAGGAGTGAGAATGTATTTGCTGGTGTGAATGTATTAGGTGGTGGGAGCCATTTTTGTTTATGTAAGATTTGCTTGAAACGTTGCATACCTACATGTTATTTAAAGATATTTCAGGATATATGGGAAGAAGGCGGTATCCTCATTACAGAAGAATACATATTTAACGAAGGATTTTGGACAATAAAATAAGATACCTGACAAAGACAGCCCTCGGTAAGGGTGGTAGAGTAGGGGAGAAGGAGATGAGGCATAACCTTTCTAGGCTAAATTCATGGCGGCGGGACAAGGGGTCGAGAGATTGTGGTAACCAGCCCCTTTGGATCGACCCTCCTGACGCCTGCCTCTCCACAAAACCATCCCGGACCGAGACAGAAGAGGACAAGACAATGATAAAAGGGACTGTAAAAAATCATTCAATGAACGAACCAATGAAAGAATATGATGCTTCAAATAAACCAAAAAAAGAATGATGAATAAATAAGTAGGAGAAGATAGAATAAAAATACCCCTTACAGTACCCTTTAATAACAATAATAATGAACCTACGTGTTATTATTCGTGATAGATATAGAAAAAAGAGTAAGTATAGCTTTGATTTTAGGCAATTGAATGTTATTTTAAAAAGTAGCCTGATGGCACACGACATACATTTCGTATTAATTCCATAACATATGTACGGATTTTCTTCTAAAGGCAAAATATATCATTCCATATTATTATAATGGTTTCTAACAAATATCAAGGTGTCACGCCGATTCGAAATAACATATTTAAATATAGTTTACGCCTAAATGTCGAATTACACGCCGAAAACTAGTCATAACCTGCTTTAATTATAGGAAAAAATGTAAAATACAATGATTGCATCATTTCCATTACTGCATGTACGGTGATTTCCACCGCAAAAACAGATATAAATAAATAATATTTGGTATTCGAATTTTTTTTTCGAGTTACATGAAAAATTATTTAATTGTTTACTCAATGACCCACGGTTACCACTCCAGTCACCTTAATATTAATTTACATGATATGAAAATATCTAGGCTTTCCAGCCGGGTAATGGTGTTGAACTGCACCGACATTTCAATGACGTAGTCTGCCACTCTTCAGATTGAATGGTTTTTGCCAGAATGTGTCCCATATTTATACTATAAATTTGGGAAGTACTTTCAAATATGGGGCACATTCTGGCAAAAAAGCATGCACTCTAAAGACGATGGAAGACCACGTCATCGAAACGTCGGTGCAGTTCAACACCATTACCCGGATGGAAACCCGATATCTCCAAACATTCGCTGAGAAAGACTCAAATCTTATTAATATGCATAATTTGTCTTTCAGAAACCTAGAAATAGAAGCACGTCCAAAAATTATCTGAACTACTTCAATCGAGCATAAAAATAGTAAAATAACTCATTTAATTTGCTATTTTAAAAGCATGCAACTCTTCAAGTGTTATGCTTTGGTTTTATACCGGTTGATTGCGTAGAGCATTGTTTGATATGCCAGCTGGGGCCTTACTCAGAAAGAACTCGAACTCTTCCAATCTCAGAAATGACGTGAATGTGACGTCACAGCCGTGACTTATGTCAAATTTTAAAAGGAAATTAGTTTGTTTTTCGTGGTTTGGGCGTCACAATTTCGGCATAACCTGGGTTGCGATCATGGTTACTTCTTTCGCTTTGTCGTTAACGCCATCCAACACGCAAACCTAAAGGGAAATGCTTACAGTTAATGTCTTACGAACTCTGTACATTGATTGAAAATAGTAGTAAAGAGCTCCCGAAAACATTTGAAGAATGGCGACCACATTTTCACTGTCATAAGCGCAATGGAAAAATAACGATAACGCGAGCGCATGTATTATGGAGAACCGTGATCACGCCCCTGAAACCTTGAAATAAAGAGTGTCGATAAACTACCTGCAAGTCAACCCCCTGCCACATACCATTGGAGTGACTGGCATGAAAGCACGTAAATGAAGATTAACTCATCAATATTAAGTATTTTTAATAAAAACGATAACTTAGTATTTATTCACACTACATTTTATTACCAGCCATGATTTATGCAAATAATTGCCATTTTCATAGTACAGTTAAAGCGTAGAAGCGTATATAGACACCTTGGCCAAAAAGGAGGGAGGGAAGGCTACGGTGATGAAGAGGTAAAAAGACAAGGTAAGCAATCAAGGAGTGACTTTAGCGGCAGACGTAAATCACTTCCTCACTTTTGTCGGAAGAATGATTGACGTCAGAAGGGAAATGGCATTATATAAATGGCCATCGACCCTTTAGAAGAGTTTGAAATTTCAAACATTTCTAAAAAGTCGAAATTTTTTCCTTTGTCTTGCTTGTGTTACTTCTGGGATAATGAAACTCTAATGTCGACATTCTAATAAATTATGTGCAAAATTGGAAGTCACATCACAGTTTCCAAAAACTTTTTTATGCTACTCGGCTCAAATTTTCATTTTTCTCCCCGTATGACAACCGTACTTTTCCTCACAATACTTAAAATTATAAGTTTTAGTTTCATACCGGTAGGTTGCGCGTATAATTGTTAGTTGCTAACGGATCACGTATTAGTTAACAACAATGTAAACAACAATAATACAAAGAAATCTGTATATTGGAATAGGAACTACAGCCCTCCATTTATAAGAATCCAAGGAATTTAGAGAGATTTTTCTTCTTAAACCAAGGAAAAGAAGAGATGGGTGAGGAAGCAGGGAGGATTTATTTTGCACATATTTCCAAGAAATATTTTTAAGCCTGGAAAATCATGGAATTAATGAGAATCACTGCTTTCCTATAATGTGAGTGCCCCTGAAATGCTAATGGATTTTTCTACTTTAATACAAGGAGGAGAAAAAACGGGCAATTTAGGGGCAAGAATGTATTTTCCTCGTCTTTAAAAGAAATATACATATCTTACGCTTCAGAAACCTTGAAATACATTGGAATTGGTGAACTACTGTTCTCTATTAATGAGAATACCTAGGAACTGTAGCAAATTTGTCTTTTTCATAAAATGAAGGGTAGAGATGGACTATAAAGGAGTGAGGAATATCAAACAAACCTTTCAAAGAAAATTAATGCATTGACTTTAGTCATCAGCCTACAAAAACATGGGATTAATGAGTATCGCTGGGTATATCCAGGAATGCTGAACGGTTTTTCTTATTTATTTCATATACTTCATAAAATTCGGGGAAGAGACAGGTAATGAAGGAGTGAGAACGTGTTTGCTATATCCTTGCAAGAGATGTATATGTTTCGATGTTAGTAGTTACCGTTAAAAAGCATGGGATCGGGAAATTACTGCTTTCTATTGACCAGAATGTCAGGTACCTAAAATTAATTTTTCTTATTTATTTCTAAACTTCATCCTAGAAAGAGAAGAGGACAGGGTAGTAAGGAAGAGAGAATTTATTTGATGCATCTTTAAGTTAAATAAAAACTGTCTCCTTTAAAAATTTCAGAGGGTTCATGAGAAACACTGCCCTCTATTAATAAGAAGGTACAGAAATACTGATGAATTTCTCATTTTTATTACAGGACCTTATTATCTGTGAAGAGATGGGTGATGCATGAGTGGTATAAAAGAAAAATGTATGCTTTTACAAGCCGTCACCGTAGAATAGTCACGATATAAGGGAATAAAAGTTTACTTAAATAAAAATGTCCATGAGTTAATACTGATTTTTTTTCTTTCTTCTTAAGCCTAATCTAAGGAGTTGAAGAGAGGATAAACAAAGACATGAGAATATTTTTTATTCTTCCTTTCACAAAATAGGTATTGTTCAATTGGTGGTTACCCTTTAAAAAATTATAGCAATGGTGGAATTGCTGATTCCTGAAAATCAAGAAAATTTAGTAATATCGGAATCAGTTTTTTACAATTAAGTTTACTGCCAACAACGACGGATAAATTCACGTAATCACTACGCAGCAAAAATAAACAGCGCGATTTCTTACACGATAACAAAAAAATAAACAGAGCCATATCGTTAAACATGAAATACTCAATCCTCAACCATACTTCGATGATATGAATTATATTTCAGGACAAAATTAAATATAAATATTTTAAAACACACAAAATTGGAAGTTATACGCATTAAGCTAGAAAATGTGGGCAGACACTTTTAAAGCCCTTTCCTTTGACTCCTGATTTCCTAAATCATTAAAATCCGTTGAGCAGATTATAATGAGTAGTGCCCTTCAATTTTGGCCTGCACAGAAGAACGCACTTGTTCACATTAGACGTCATTTTAAATGGTTGATACATAAAAATCTAAAAATCGAAGAAAAACATGAGCAGTAATTAAATGGGTACGGAAACGCCCCGTTAACATTACTAGGGTTGAATGATGGTTTACATGACGGCTCTAACTTACTTGCACTCACACGACTTCCAGTTTGCCTTAGCAGATATGCTAAAGACCTCTGGTGAAGGGTAAAGAATCATTAAAAAAACAACTGAAAAAACCTACGTGTCTGCAGCAGTACTTAGCATTATTCACATTTCATATCCGTCTAGAATGTTAGTTTAATCAGTGCATCCTCCTTTGAATGGACTTCTGGTGAATTAGCCCAGGAGAACTTCATTTCCTTTCCAGTGCAGTTCTGCCGTCTTTCCGCTTAACCCTCCATTTTCTTAACTCGTATTTTAACCCTGATTTCAACTAGCTAACGTCCACACGCCTCTCTAGTGCTAACTCTAGCGTAGTTGACAAGTTTACTAGGGTTGAAGACTTCACACGGCGATATTCATACTAGCATTCGAAATTAGCTCCAGCGTAGAAAGCTAGTAATGCAAACGGGGCATAAGTAAACAGAATCCACAACTAAGAAGGAATGCCGGCAGTTTTTATGGAATATTTTTCCAAGCGTTCGTTAATTCTGGAGGGGAAGTTAATTACCTTTGAATACTACCTCTATCGCAGTTAACCACCACACCGTACTTCTATTCCTCCCTACTTCTTTTCACCCTCCCGAACGACCGCTGATTCCGTCGTACACACACAAACACACATGTATACCACTCCGGTCCATATCCCAGCTCCCTCTTCCATCGGAATTCCTTCCGTCTCGCATTCGAGCGCGAGAGCAAAGTAGCTTCCGTTTCTTTCAACCCTCGCGAAAATAAAAAATTCGCGCACGCAACGACGCGACCCTTCTCAACCCCCCCCCCCTCTCCCTCCTTTCCCCGCCCCCACCCAGCCGGGGGATGGGATTAAGAAGAGACGGAGGAGGAGAGATGATGAGGAGGCGGCAAAGCCCACCACCCAGGCAGGGAGAGGCCTCCGGGGGCGGTTTCCCGCTCTCTCGTACTCAACGCTCCGCGGGTCGAGAGCATTTCCGGGTTGATAAATAGATCTCGTGCCCTCGGTCCAATGTCGCTAGAAAAAAAACCAGCGCGACAGAAACCCACCAATTTCACCTACAGTAATGCCTGTTAAACCTACTACGCGTTGGATGCCATCACATCACACGGAAATGTTAGGTTCAATGCTCAATGATAACCCCAACCTTTGGTACGCGTACTCTTAGCTGTTTTGCGGCAGCAGGCTTTCGGGGCAAGTCAAAAATGGAGGAAGTATGGAAATAGTTTTACTCGGCAAATGCCATCATGAAAACTTTCGCATCCAACTCAGAGATGGCCGACTGTTTACGAAGAAAAGATTTTTAAAGTTTCCACCATTCTTATTTTTTGTGTTCTGTGTTTCTGTCCTTCGCAAGAGGACGGCATGGATTGTGGCTCTAATTCCCCATTTCCATTCTAATGAATGGTTATTTTTGGGGGCTATTTTAGTGTATCTAAAGGGTAGTTAACGAGTGATGACTATGCGTAAAAAAGGTGGTGATTTTGTCAGTCAATGCAAGGTATAAATTGGATCAATGTACACAAATAGTGTTGGGTTTAACCGATGTATTATGGGAATGATCGGATACAATTGGTAATTGATAAACATGAGTGTGACCCGTGATTAACGGTTAGCGGTCATCCGGGCATACTTTGAAGGTCAATGGGTCAATGGCGGCTCTAAAAAAGGAGGCAATAAATACTGTCTTCAGTAGATTCCCACTAGAAGAAGAACGTGACGCCGAGTGATATTGAATGAGGTCTAGCCTGGCTGTTATATCAGACAGCCAAAGTTTCCGAGACGCCCTCAGGGACGTTTTGAAATTCCCCTCCCCTCAGAGAGTTGACCCGCTAATACCTGGACGGCAAAAGTGTAGTAAATATGCCGATCACAGTACGATCGGGGGATTCCACAGTAGACGCTTATGCGACGTGGTCATTCTGCCCGCTGACGCACCGAGCGCTGTCAATCCAAGTTCTAATGAATACTCCTTGTGAACTGTTAGCGTGAATATCAATTCTTTGGTGCCCTAATCGCGATCCGTGGAGGACGCAGCCGCTCGAGTTCTCCCTATGTTTCATGTCGTGATCAGGAGACCACTACATAATGGCATAGGTACCGGCGCGCCGTAGCATCCCGTCACAGCCATCTCCTCCAGCCAGCTTGGTGTCACAGTCAAGGTCCTTATATTGATAGTAAAACGAACTTTGTAACTTGCACAGTTGATGACAGAATGTACAAACTGTTTCGGCAGTTAATTCATCTTCAGGTATATCGTGCAATGATGTACCTGAAGATGGCGCAACTGTCGAAACCGGTTGTACATTCTGTAATAAACTGTGAAGGTTACAAAGTTCGTTTTACTTTCAATATGACGTCCTTCCACCAAGTAAAACTTTCAACTTTTGAACTTAAGGTTTTTGTTTATAATAATAGCATTATGTATCATGAACTTGGTGGTATGGGCAGCACAGAGTTACAGCTGGGCACTGCTGTAACGCTGTGGTGCCCTCTCCAGGTATCACAGCGAGTAAGTGAAAGGCAAGCAGTTAACTTCAAACTAAATAAGAATTCCCGCTTTAATGAAACCTTATGTAATATTCGGAATCATTTCAAAGGCAAATTACCCTCTTCACTGTTAATTAAGCACATTAATATAATACCCTACTCCATACAGCGCTCCTTTTCTAATCATCGCGCTTCACATTTCCGGTTCCCACCGCAACGCCAGCGCCAACCGATGAAGGGTTGGCAGCCTTAGGTACGTGTTACATCTGTACGTACGTGCATTCCCACAGCGATTTGGGCCTACAAGCGTAACTTTCTCGGTCCGTACGGCTGCCATTCATACGGGGCCCTTGGGTAAGTAATCTTTGACGGGGCCTAACAGGCACGTACCAACCTATCCAGTCGGCATCAAATAGGCAGTAAAATCATCAAGAGTGAAGTGATGTTGGCTAAATTTATGGAATAACCAAGCTGTGGAAGATGACCAAATGAATAAATTAAGTACCCATGGGCTAACGAACTACTGTTTTCTGTTAACACTGTAACCCAACGTCCATAAACTAATAGCAATATAAGTATTGTTTTCGAGGGGTAACAATGCAAAATTGGGGATGCGTAAGAAAATAACGATTTAAATTGCGAAAACTAGGAGATGGGGAGAAATAAATAAGCAAAGTAACAAAAGGGAGTTAGAAGGTGATAGAAGAAAGCGATAAACGCGGAAAGGCGGACGGAAAAAAATTAACGAAATAAGAAAAATACGACGTAGAGGGAGAGAGAAAAGAAAAAGGTGCTCCGGAGAAGGAAAATCCGATGCATTGGGTTACTATACATATTAAAGCAAAAACAAATTGTTGCAACTTATTCTGGAAGTTGCTGCGGCGTCTTTGTCACCATTAAGACATTCAGCAGAGTTCAAATGCCGCCGACACCAACCTTCGGTATGACTGCCCGCAGGATAAAGTAGCTAATAAAGTAATTTTGGGCGAGCACAAAAAATAATATTAATGGCAGAAGTACGTCAGCAATGATCTCTGTATTCTCAGGTCCTTTCCCCGCGTATGTTTTTTGGAATACCAAATGTTTCGCAAGCTGTCCTGCTGGAGTGCTCACTCCAAGAACCTCCTTCTAATTAATCTTTCTCTGAGCAGAGACGAATCTTGCCTAACAAATATTATTTTAATACCACCATCTCCTAGCATAAATACTAACATGAACTGGGTTCAGTAAAATTATCGTAATCAGTAAAAAATATTTGTTACGCTATTATATTTGCAAAATAATATGCTACTGTTTTCGCGGTCAGAACTGTACTCATGTCAAACAGGCTTAATACTGCCTGCAAGAGGATTTTACCGCAGCCAAATGCGAATTGGAGGAGGGAGTTTGACTCCGCTGTTAGTGCATGCACTCTCGGTGCTAATGCAGCGCCTCGGACTTACGCTCTCGTGTTCATGAGGGAATGCGTTTAGCGGGTGGTTGGGTCATCAAGGAGCGACGCCACGTCATGGAAGGCTCCCTTAGGCTTAGCCCACTCGGACATAGACGTCTATTTGCTCAACATCCATGCTATATCCCCTCAGAAACCTCGTACCATACATGTAACCCTTGTCCACCATTTATTTTGCTTGAAAATGTATGGTAACAACGCCAATTCTCCATTATTACTGTGTCCCTCAAATTTTCATATTCCCTTACCTTTATCATTCTTTAACTTCTACCAACTTCTACTACCTTTCACTTCCTTAGTCTTCGATCGATCTCACTTAATGGCGAAGAGTCTTAACTTTGTTGGGTAAACAACAAATTTTTATCCAGAATAACAAGAGAGAAAACTAATATTCTATTCAAAACAATCTGAGACCAATTGAGATTCAAAAATAGATTTTATACAGATGGAAAGGTATTTTCAAAAACCTTTTTTTTATCCCAACGCTCGATTCCCTATCCGAGAGCGACCAAATATCTTGATAAGAATCTATCACAAAATGCATCAAATCACATAGTTTTTTAATTAACTCCTCGAAAAACAAAAAAAATGGTAAAAATATTTTCATACATACACTTTCAGTGATGTAAACCGAAGTTTTAGCTAGTAAGTTGTACGTAATATTTTCAATAAATGACAAAAAACAGAGGTGTTTTAGTTTAGAGAAACAAATGTCAATACAAAGCACGAAGTTACCGAGTTTTTTTTATTTTTAACAAAATTTTAGGCCACAGCCAACTAACCCCAAGTAGAATGCTACAAAATAAGTCGAAAGCAAAACATTCAGATATTCGAAACTGCGTCGAAGCAACTTCCGAATAGCTGTATTTTCATATCACGAAAACATTAGGTAAAAAACTTATTTAATGAATACCTTGGAAAAACTCCAGCGCAGAACCAAGTTATATCGATAAAACTACCCTATTTTAAGTCAAGAACTCACGTTTAGGGATTCCGTTATCAAGCGCGCAGACGGATATAACCCGGTTTTGATCCTTTCGTAAACAAAATAGATGAGATTTTGGGGATTACTATTCATCTTCCAAGTTTAAATACGTATATAAAATTCCAACACTAATGCAGGCGAGTGCAATAGCATTTCTCTGAGGAAACATTCATATAATGGTTTCATATTTGCTATTCCTTAAATGAGTGAGGAAATACTCCGAGAAAACTATTTTCTTAAAGGACATGTTTCTTAAAGGACATGAAAGGCTCTCTATCGGACAATGTTACCACTGAAATGAAACAGATACATGCTATAATTATCCGGATAAGCAAAAAGTATATTTTTAAATGCAAAGAAGACTCAAAAACGTTAAATTATTCAATATAATTCAGTTTTTAAAAATCGATGGGAAAAATTCTTGTCGCGAGAAATCACGTTTTCTAAGCATTCGCTTTCTTCTATTGTAAGCACTGAGGGAGATGAAAGCCTAGCTAGAAATTTATAAATGAATAAGTAAAAAATGTATATTCAGGAAATTAAAAATACAATAAAAGTCACACATAGGAGTAAAACTGAGACACTAAGTTAAAGAGCTTTAACTTAGTGTCTCACAGACTTGAAAACCTCAACCAATGCGGGTGTTTACCGGTGGGTTTTTGTCACGAATGCCAGAGTGCCATTTATTGTCACACGTCACCTTTCTCGCCCTTACTTTATTGTAAACATTCATATATGTACATATTTATATTATGAATCGCATTTTGCAAGAGTGACTACAAAACTGTTTCACATAGATGTAACTTTGACGAGGAGTTAGATGGAAGATGAGAATACCTGACCCAAACCTTACCCCGTAAACTACATTTACTTCTACCCTACTTCTCATTCCGTAAAATGTATTCGCTGAGCAATGCTGCAAACAGACCAACAGCTACTAACAAGAACCATGGAAAGAGAAATTGTGCGAAGAGCTTACACGGTGAGGACATCAGAGAGTGAGAAAAGATGAAATAAAATTGAGACCCGTATAAATTCGTCCAAAATTCGTATTCATCATTACATATTTTCAAGACGAGATTATTTTATCTCTACACAGTGTGACCCACATGGCTCTTTTGCGATGACTGTCGCAAAGGAAGTGTTTCTTTTTTGCGTCCCTTGGGCTTCAGCCGACTGTCCCTTGGCTGTGACCACACGAATATGATCAAAGGTATAAGATAAGAGGCCTTACGATCAAAGAGAGCACTCAAGTTCGAATTAAGAATAGGAGATCAAATGAAATTTGGAAGGATATTGAGGTTACAAGGATATTTAATTACCGTGTCACATCATCCATGCGTCTAGCTATCCTTAATTTAATAAGAAAACAAGAAAAAAGTGTATAACTCGTATGCTGAAGATAATAAGACTGATGTTTGGTCAAAATATTCATATTAAGCTCGATATTTCCATCCCTAACATTCATTCAAACGACGAAATTCTTGGAATGGTGAGAGAGGAGAGGAAGTTATTGGAACATATTCGGAAGATTCAGAGTAGACAGATGGAGCAGATATTGAGGGGAGACGGGATGCTGGAGACTGTGATATAGGAGGGATAGGTAAGCGGAGTATGGAGAGTTAGAAAACAGGGTGTAACGTGGCGCTCCATAAATTCATGGTTGACCATGTTTTGCATTTATGGTCGCAATGTATTTGTGGTTGATGCTTGGTTTTCATGGGTTTTGGGATTTAAATTGTTGAGGGTGTACGAGATAGAAAAGTCGCGTAGCGGAGCGCAAATAGATTGTATAATAATTTCCACTCCACCGTTAGGGGGCAAATTAAGTAAACTTAAAGTCTGTTTACCAATATCACTTAACGCTACCAAATGGCAAAGACGTTACAGAGGGCTGGAGGAGGAAGAAACCATGAAAATCAAACATCAACAGCAAACACATGGCAACCATAAATACTATACATAACCAACCATGAATTTAAGGAGCGCGGCGTAACAAGGGTATATGCATGGGATGAAGTTATGTGCGACGAATGCCGAGCAGAAGAAAATAAGCGTACAAGGAGGTAGGGTTCAGCGGTTAACTGAAAGATAAATTGAGATCCATCTCAAACTGTAATTATCGGTACTCCACCACTAACAGTAACAATCATTTCCCTTTATAGTTCCAGCAATATTTAGTTAGTTCAATTCAATATTCATCAATTCCATCTGAAGATTAAAACGTATCTAAGAATAGTAATAGAAATTTATTTGACGTGTTTACATATGCACGTAACTAATTACTTACATTTCCAAAAATTCTAACGGTAAATAGCAATTCTAAAAATTTAAAATATCCATGCCCTGGGTATATAGTGTTAAAACGTCCCAGGCGGGACTCAAACCCGCGACCTTCGGATTAGCCAGTGGGGACTTTACTCCGCCGCCATTGAGGCCGAAAAACGTCTTTATTGGTCCAATTACGACAAATAATATGTATCTTTGTATAAATACACACAAGCATACCCTGAATAGTGAAAAATACCCCAGGTAGATTCGAACCCATGACCATCAGACTGGAAGATGGCATTGTAAACCAGCCCCCACCGAAGCCAGTCACTTCGCAAGGGAACTTTCCTTACGCTGCAGCTTAGGGCCTGGTATTCAAAGGCATAATTTGTATTCACAACGTTGGAGTAAGCCCGTGAATACGTTTTAAAATAGAGCAACCATATCAGCTCCCTCCTACGATTTTTGAGTAACATAAATCAGTAATTGGTACAATCAATGACTCGGCGATGCAACTTTGGTGGAGTCCTGTTCTTCATTAAAGTTGAATTTCTGTTTAATATGGAACCTCGGTAGTGGAATAATTGTGTCTACCGTAGCAAATTGAGGTAAACCTCATCAGGGATAGACGAAGGAGTAAATTAAGGCTTATCACATAATTTTATTTGCTGATCACCTTGCAAAAGACAGTGAGCATTGTGATATACGAGCATTAAAGGAATACAAATATACGATCTTTGAAAGAGATGTGTAGATTTTTACAGATTTGGCACAATATACAAGTGCCAAAGATCAAATGAGCACGAGCCAGTCGACATTAATAAAATGAAAAATAAAACACTCCACCCGCACAGGGAAAGATTGTATCAAATGGACTAAAAAAGGTTGAAACTGACGTAAAGCTTCTCACGATATGCAATCCACGCTATTCATGGTCCTTTCTTCAGCGAGCGATTCGCAATTTGTACATGCGAATGGAACAGTGTAGCGAATAAAGGCTTAAGGCAAGTGACAGTCCAGGATAAAAGAGGTCATCATTACGCCACTTGGAGAATGTCATGAAAATGTGGGTTGATAAAGTTCGAATACTCATAAAACTCAATGGACTGACCATCAGTTAAGAGCAAAAAGAGTGAACCAAGGCTGGCGCATCATCATTCAAAGAGATTTCACGTGGAAGGTTATATGGAACAAACAATCTGGAAATTATTTTTTTTCTTCCAGGCCCACGAAGGAAAACATGAAGAAGGAGGTGACTACGAACAAAAAGCTACAATAAAATCCAAATTGTGGAGAACGAAGAGAATTCGAGACGAGCATGATGAAAAAAAGCGATATTCTGGAGGAGCTTCGAGCACGTATAACCCTAGAGACGGCGCTCTGAATACATCAGGGTTCTGCATCGGGCGTACTCAGCTGGATCTTTAAGTCCATGGCAAATGCTGCCGGACCGGCTGGCTAGCAAAGCAGTAGTCACACGGGTGTACTTCTTGCGCTAGGCTATCGCAGAGGGAACGGAGTCGGACCTGCGCGGACTCGACGAAATTGAGTAGCTACGCGCACGCCACAGTCATGCATTCACTACCTTCGAGAAACCCGGGCTTAACGACCGCGCATGTAAGTTCGCGCAGGTTCAATTGGCAAGTAAAAAGCCACTTATTAATCGGGCAGTGTTTTAGCGGGTGGACTCACAGCGAAGGTATGGAACGGGACTCGGACTGATGCTCGGCTTTGTACTCGGCAGTCGGATCTTGTTGAGTACATTCAGTGCAGAAGTCTGGTCGCTATCATATTCACTGGGCTACTTGATTTCAAAATTGACGCGGCAATAGTTTACTACACGCTCCAAGTAGGATCAACCGAACACGTTCTGCTGCAACTCCTCCTTTACAGTCGCTGTGCGATATTCACTTCTTGAAATCAGCGCCAACCATGCCTCGGTGCTCTGAAGACCATTTTACATTGTGTAAAATGGTCTTCAGAGCCCCGAGGCATGGTTGGCGCTGATTTCAAGAAGTGAATATCGCACAGCGACTGTAAAGGAGGAGTTGCAGCAGAACGTTTCTTTCAGTACTGAAAATCGTCTGAACTCAGCATGCCTTAAATCGTATCGTGTAAAGGGTGACCACATCTGATAACGGGATCAAATTCGATTACCAGAGCTAAAACAGAAATAAGTACAATACTTATTTTCCATCCGATTCTTGGATCCAACGGCCAATCACAGGCAAGAAGGTGATTCGAGCTTTTCGAGAGAATACCGGTGGCAGTGCTGGAATCTACCAGAATAACAAGGCCAAATTTCTCGGGGTATTGTTCAGAATTGTTGACAACAATAAAATGCCATGATATACGCCGCATAAATATACCAATACAATATGGCGCATTAGTTTCAATTCCGTAAAGTTTTAATTATCTGGTGACAACTTGTGGAAATGAACGTTCGATATCATTATCACGAAAAAGAAGGATACTTTGCTATTTTCCAAAGTTTTTTTTTGTGATAATGCTACATTGCGTAGTTCAGCGAATGCCCGGACATCGCCACTGCGCATTGATATCAGCATCGTGTAAACACAGGCTCCGAGGTATCGAAATCGATTTAAGTCCTGAGTTTGGTTCCGAGTTTTAAAACGTCCTTTAGTAATTTTTGGGCCGAGAAAACAAACATAGGTGAAAATGTCCCGGCAGTTGAGTTGGTAGCCTACTGCCATAGATAGTTCGTTACTTGTAGTATACGAAGGCATGCATTACGACATATATGACATACCGCTTCTTCACCAGTACAAGTTCAATGATCGTGTGAAACTTATTAGGACGGTTCAATTCATTCTTAATTCCGTCCTCAATCCCAAGTACCGTCTCATAAAAGTAGTACATAATAGTACTTACATAAAAGATAGGTGCTGAATCATGTATTGTGTATCACGGGATTTGCAGAGTTTACAGGGTGGAGCTAGAAAACCACGGGAAATACCCGAAAACATAACTTCTACTGGTAGAATTCTACTTCTAGGTTGGTAGAGCTGAAGCTACAATAGATTTAATATTTATTGTGAAGTAGGTATATAACTGCAAGCGGAAAAGGAAGGACGAAAATTTGTCGCTTTGCCAGCCAGTATTAATATAAAAAATTACACAACCGTGAATGAGACAACTGAACATTTTTGTACATAGTAACACCCATACTCTCTTGAGAAAAAAATCTGGGGAGAGAAATCATTTTAGAAAGAATAGGAAACTTAAGCGTAGTAGGTACTATGCTGCCTTTCCATGCCTAACCTCATGCGCCAAACAGTTAATGCAGGGACAGCTTTCTCTGCAGAAGACGTTCCTAGCCTTACATGCTCTAAAGGCATCTTTACTCATGAAGTTAACTCAGTGAAAGTCGTGAGTATAGCGATACCTCCATGGTTATCGCAACTTGTAAGGAAGCATTCTGCTGACACATCCTGTATTATATCCTCCAAAGTGAAGCTACCTGTCCGCCAAAACGAAGCCTGCTTAACGCGAAGCAGTGAAGACAGCACAAGCTCCCATAAGCATAACAAAATCAATCCTGTCCTGTCAATTTTCTTTCACACACACTTTAAATGCATTAAATATATATAAAGCGTTATATTAATTGTGTATGCCATGAATTCTTATAAATTATATGATGCGGTGTAGCTCTTTAAAGTAATACGGAGTATGACTGCGTATACGTTCCGCTTTGCTCATTTAAAGTTTAATTTTATATGTTTTGTGATGGTTGGGCTTCATGGTTTTGAGATGGTTGAGCAAGTATTGCGATAGAATAAATATTTGAAATTTAAATTTAATAATTACATTTAAAGTTGTTTAGTTATTTTATTTACCTTTTTAAGCACACGTTAATTGCTTATTTCTCAGATACTTGCCTATTACCCGAAAAAAATATTGCCCGAAGTAAACAATGAATATGTACTTAGAAAATTGGCGAATTTTGGTAATCAATGCGTTTGTCAACCGCACGCCTCGAGTTCCACAGGTATTCGTATAATTTATAGCTTTATATGATTAAACATACATATATAAGTTCGTGGAAAAATCACACACGTGACAATCTAGATAAACGTTGCCACAAGTGAGGCGGTATTAAACATAGAAACAATGTTCCTTTTTGTTTCTATGTTTCATACCGCCTCATTTGTGGCAACGTTTACCTATATATAGTATATAGATAGATAGATAGATAGATAGATAAAAGTTGCCACAAATGAGGCGGTATTAAACATAGAAACAAAAAGGAACATTGTTTCTATATATGTATATATATATATATATATATATATATATATATATATATAAATATTTTCTAAGCGCATATAATTTTCGAATTATTCAAATGCTTATTACTCAGAGCATTACAGAGCAGTCGCAAGTCTTTCTTTAAAAAGCAACAAATATTATTGATTCCATAAATATTTATAATATAAGCAATTAGTCTCTCTGGCAAATGAAATCGTTCATTAATTATTTATCCGCACCTGGAAGTTGATATACGAACAGCGTTTCAAGGAATGCAATGCAATATAATCGTAAAATGTAAATAGTACTTGCAAGCTTAATAGAAGCCTGGTAGAAGTTGAAAACGGGTGGATTAAGGGAGATGCAAGGTGACTCCCTATCCCCGTAATTCCTGGGGAAATAGATAAAATGGTAATAATAACGTATTCCATACCCCCTAGATCCACAGAAAGTAGCAATACCTCCCCCCCATAATAACCTTCATCCACCCGTGGTTGTAACAGTGGTTGGATAGCATACCAATCATTATTCTAATCGACCCATACTCCCCGACACCCTCTCGGCCCTATTTCCATACAATTTCTGTGAGAAGAGCTACATGCAAGCGACTTACAAAGACTACTGCTGTGGGAGATAATCCCATTATGTGTAAATATGTACGAAAATTCCAGCGAATGAAAACTCATTCGCTTTGACCGGGACCCGAACCCAGATCCCTCGATATCGCGCCGAATGCTTTAGCCTGTTAAGCTACTGAGACCTGATCATCCTCTATGGATTTATGAGTGAATAAAATCTCCATTGTGGCCGACGTTTCGATGCTCGACTCGTGCATCGTCATCAGGGCTGATTTGGATGATGGATTTAAGTTTCCTTTAATGGAACAAGATGTTCACTGAATGACTAAGCTGATTTTTCTTTTGTGGAATTTTCGCACTTATGTGAGTTTGCGGGCGACTCCACAAAGGTTATACCGTGGCTAGTTCCAATATTCTCGAAATTTTCCATCTTTAAATGCGGCTTAAGGAGGTTCCACCATGACTGCGTGAGTGAAAACAAATACTTAATTAAAACTTATTGTTTGAATGGTTTTAAAAAATCCTGCTTTCACTGATGACATGCGTTATCTATTAAAAACAAAAATTAATGTACCAAACATGCATATTATTCCACGAATATAATTTTAATTTACACTTTTTTATAAACACTGAAGTCAACTGCAATGCCATGTATGGAATCGTCACATTTTGGCTTCAATTATCATAGTATTTCGCTAGTAACTAAAAAAAAATTAAGTATGCAAGATGAATCCATTCTAATTTTAATCAATTTCCCGGGGGTTTTCGCTTCTTATAAATAGTATTCTGGGAACATGGCATAAATATTAGCTATAAAATTACTCTTTTCCCTCGTGTTTCTCCCACTGTCGCATTTTACAATGTAATTTCAAGTTCAATTTGCGGGAAGAATAGCGTGGAAAGATAACATATTGTACCTTTATAACATATAGAGGACATATATTTCTATTGGAACACAGAATATGAATAAAATGACATTCATGTCACTTTGTAGTGGAAACACCTGAAAGGGGAAGAGAAGAAAAAATACTTCTATGAGTGGTGTTGGTGTAATATCGACGGCATGAAGGAGATAGACTTTTGCGGGAATGAAGGATGTTTTGAGAGCTGAGACACAAGAGGACGCGTAGGGATGAGTCGAGATTGGAACGACAGAGTGAAAGGAAGTAAGGGGGGGGGGGAAGAGAGGATTGGGACAGGATGCATGTGGTCGTAAAAGTGGCGCTATCTGGTTTGCAGGACTGATCCTCTCGCTGCTGAACGGGGAGCGTAGGGGAGGGAGGGGTCTAAATTATGAGAAAGGAGAGGATAAAGAAACGCCTTGGGACATGCATGCGTTTGGAATACCATGTATGCCACAAACATGTGCGATACAGATGTATAACGATAAGGGCTTTATCCAGGAGGGAGGTGGGAACAATAAAGGAGTTGCCCTTTGGAAATTTATACTTCGAACGATTTAGTTTATCTGAAGGCAAAACGAATCTGATTAGTTACCATTAATATTCAATTCATTAAGCACACTTTACCGATTAAATTGAGAGGAGGAAAGGAGAGGGAACTCTATTCATATAGAATATACTCGCAAGGATTCAGTGGATATCGATGCTTTTTTAACCCCTTCCTCGAAATAAGGCCCAATGCTACCAGTGAACAAGAATGTTGAAAGCGATATCACCATGAGAATTAGCAAAAATCAACAATAAAATATTTTTTCGGGACATTTTAACTGCTTAGATTGATGTTCGTTAGGTCATACAGC
Source organism: Pyrrhosoma nymphula (assembly GCA_963573305.1). Classification (NCBI taxonomy): domain Eukaryota; kingdom Metazoa; phylum Arthropoda; class Insecta; order Odonata; family Coenagrionidae; genus Pyrrhosoma; species Pyrrhosoma nymphula. The sequence continues at coordinate 61,807,658 of OY754330.1, read as the reverse complement.
TCTTTACTGGCACATAACTTCTCAACCATAGCTGTGTCGCTAGTTATTTAAAAAATAAGAAAGATTTCCCTTATATACTAATAATACTTTGTTTTACAAAGCCAATGAAGATATGATCTACTTTATCTTAAATCTCATATAAATTGAGCAATTGCAACTTACTATAAAGAGGAGCACTGGATGGAACTTCATTCAATATTATAAGCATCTGGCGCGCATTGATTGGCGTTGTTATGATCGTCTTTCTCACTTTCACGTAAATAATTACCTTCGGACTATCAGTTCGTGGATTTTACTGTACGTATTTTGATAAAAAATACTTGTTTTCTTGAAAGAATCGACCATAAAAATTATTAAAAAGGCTAATTAGCCATTGATTTGGCCTCATAGAATTCAAAGACAACGTATATTTTATTAGGCAGTAGTGTGCAAAGCTGGACGAATCCGAGTGATACTAAGTTCAAACGGGTAGATGAGTGAAATACTGTCAATACAATTGAGCATACGAAGTGAAGCGTTTCATGATTACGACACCTGGACTTTTGGAGTAGAGGTTAAAATTCAGCTATTGATGTGTGGGCCCAGAGATGAATAGAGAAATTACTATAAACAAAAAGGAAAATAAACGAGGAGGTCCTAGATTCCTTTGGGGAGTTCTAGATTCCTAGTGGCCTAAATTAATGTGGGCCACTACGAATCTAGAACTATCTAGAATCTAGGAATCATTAATGTGCGCCACTAGGAGAAGGGAGAGTGGATGGATGGAGAAAGTGATCAGAGGCTTCAGAATACGGAAAAATAGTCAAGCGGGAGACATGAAGAGAGGATCTAATGAGGAATATTTTTTCCTCCATAAAATCAACTAACGGAGGTTACAGAAACATGATGTAATTTTTTTTAGAATTTCTTTGTAGAGTTTCTTTAAAAAATTTGTTCACACCGAATTCGAAAAATTGGGGATTGATAAATGAGCTGAGATTACTACAGAGGTATGTGACAATGCGGAACACATGAAATTAAAATATTAACTCCATTAGAACTAAAAAATGAGAATTGCATTCCGATTCAATGATTAGCCCATACGTCTCATAAGATATAAAAATGACGAAGTCCAATATTCCATAAATGCTCTGATAAAATTAATTTCGTTTTACTTATGCACCTATTTTCTCTCAGAATGTTAAGGATGATAAGAAAAGACGTACTTGATGTGATAGTGAAAGATACGAAGTTGAAAGGGGAAATTGAAAGGAGGCTGAGTAGACGCACAGAGCTAAGAGCCAACTGGGAGATATGAGATACTGAAGGCCATTGTGAAAGGAAGAATGCTAGATGAGATTTGAAGAAGGAGAAGCAGGCATGCTCGACTGCAAGAAAAAAGTTAAAAAGTGCACTGAGCTGAAGAGAGAAATGTTGTTAGCAAAGAGACGTTCGGAAGAGATAAATACGAGTAAAAATGGTTCATAAAAATCGAACTACTGATACAACACTCGTCATAACAGTAAAGAATAAATTGGGAAGAACGGCAATTTTTCCTAGTTATGAATTTTAGGGGAGGATTATCACAAGCATTACTCTTAAACCCTCCCACGCTTCTTAGACGAACAAAAGGGGAATGCTTTCCCCTCTCCTTAAATAAGGTTTAGGCTGGAAAACTGGCGGGAAATTGAGGGAAAAGAGAAAGTGTGCAAGTGAGAGACAGTAATGGTGGTTAATTCTGGGGTGATTTAATTTCGGTAGCACGGGGAGATGGAAGGAACCCTGGATTAAACTCGGAGGGGGGGGAAAGGACTAAATAAGGTGTTCGCCATTAAAACAAAAAGTAAACGTAGCGCGTGAGTGGGATTAAGTTGATGGCACTCCGTCGGCTTCACGGTAGGGGAAGAGAGAGGGGTAAAGAAAGTATTAAGATGCTCCGAAACCACTCCCTCCCACTACACACACCCACAAAACCGACGGTTTCTCGCGCTAATAAGACTTGACGAGGCATGCCGCCGCCTCCGACGCGATGAGGTTTCGGGCGAGAGGCAATAAAGCGAAGGGAAAGGATACGGCGTCTCTTCATCCCCAGAAGAAGTAAAGATACTGATTTTCTCCTCCGGATAGACGCGGCAACACAGCGCTCGAACCATCTATAAAGCAACGTTTTCATTCACCCGTTTTTGCGTTGTCACACACTGTGTAGCCAATCGGAAGCAAGATCTCCAACGCAGACAGCGTTGTTGTCGTGGTTACCCATCTTTCTACTTTCAACGCAGCCTGCGTTGCCGGGCATCCGGCAGGGAGGGAGGACAGACGCTTTCAGCCTGTCGTTTGTGGATCACGCAATTCGTTCACCAAGAGTTGTGGGACATCTTAGGATCTTCGTCAACTATCGAATTTTGGCAGATGCGTGGCTTCAAAACCGTTTCCAATAGTGGAGAATATTGTAGCACAAATTCGGGATAGTCAACCTCATTTGTAAAGCTATGTTTTCATGCACCCGATTTTCCGTGGCCGCACACTGCGTGGCAAATCTGAAGCGACATCTCCCATGCAGGCTGCGCTGCCGTCGGAGTGGCCCATCTTTCTTCTTAGACATAGCCTGCGTTGCCGAAGCTGCGGCAGAGAGGGAGAAACGACGCTTTCTGCCGGTCATTTTTTGATCACGTGATTCGTTTCCGAGGTATCGTGGGGTCATGTTTGGATTATCGTCAACCATTGAATTTTTTCGCGAAAGCGTGGCTTCAAAACTGTTTCCAATGGTGGATAATCATATTGAACAAATAGGGATAGTCATCCTCCTTTCTATGACATTTAGGGCGTGGAACATAAAAATCCACCGTTTTAGCCCGTCGCAGTCTTGGCCTTCTTGAAACCAATTGCCATAAGCGCAGACCCATCGCCATTACTCCTCAAAAACATCCGTTTCCCTACAGCTACTCTGCAATCAACAGGAATAATTCGCAAGAACGAACACGTCACGGTTTACCACTGTCTTCTTTCATCATCCAGTGCTGTCACTGCGGAGTCTGAGAGTAATGCAAAACACTAGCAGGTAAAGCAGGTGTATAAAAAAGGTGAATATTTTTGTAGGAACTATTTCAGTTCTATCACACTAAACATTTCCAAGGACAATTTAATAAATAACCACTCAGACCATGTTAAAAAAGAATGAAATCGAATAAATTTTAGGGAACATATAATTTCGGATGAATCGAATCAATAAGCTAAACATTTGAAGCCGATAAACTGACAATGTCGGAGCCATTCTCTATTTTCACCATTTTTTGTCGAATCGGTGGAATAATCACGAATGAGTAAAATAAGATCCATTAAAAATGTAAGACTCGGCATTTCATTCTATAGGCAAATAAGCCACCGAGGTTCAGAAAGTAAGTCAACCGGATTTTCGGATCCAATTTCAAAAACCACCGTTTCCTCTAACAATGTCAGAGACGAGATCTTGGGGAGAAGTGAAGGTAGTTCCATTCCTTTGTAATTGATGGATTGAGGAGTGGAATTGAATGTTCCATGGAAGGATGCACGAGAAAGCGATGTTTTTTTAGTCCCTCCGTGAAATAATGCCCAATGCTGCCAGTGAACAAGAAAATTGAAAGCGATATCCAATTAGGATTCATGAAATTAAGTCAACGGAAGAAACTAGAGCAGGAGAAGTAGCATAACTAACTAGAAAACATTTTAATGGGAACTATGCATTTTAATAGCTTCGATTGAAGCTAATTAGGTCATACTACGCTTCATCAGAACACATCCCCTCAGCCATCAGAACATTACGAGTAATAAAGAACATTAGCAAACTTTCCACTACATTCAATTTGGTTTATTAAATCCTTGCGCTTAAATAAACCAAAATAAGAGCTGATTTACGATGTCTCGATCCCGCAAGTAAATGGATGGAATGAAAATCACAATGAGAAGGATTTGATCGGACTCCATCAAATATTTGAAGCCCACGCTGTGCATCGATTGGCGGTGAACATCTTCGTCACTGTATGGTTAATTTTTTTCATAACCTTGGGGCAAAAGTTAATGGATTATACTTAAGCTAGTTTGCTAGATAATATGTTTTTTTCCTTTCGAGAATCGGTCATCAAAATGACAGAAAGGTCTAACTGGAACGAGGTTTTGGCCCAATTAAATGACAGTCAAAATACATTTTTGATAGAGATTTTTGTACAAAGCTTGACTAACCCGAGTGATTAAGTTCGATCAAGTAGACATGCATGATAGTGTCACGCATTGTGACACTATCATGCAAGGAACTCCGAAATCTCGAAACACTCGCGGTTGTCGCATACCATGATTCTTTAATTACCTAACAGAAATTATTCCGTGCAGTTTGAAGCTCAACCACGCTATACTTATGATTTCAAAATACCATTTCACCAATCTAGCACAACACATTTTATCTGCTTCATCGAGACATACAATTTTACCCCTCCATCCTCTTTTTTACAGATTTTTCCTGTTAACTCTACCCTTTTCACCTCAGACACGAAAGCGTAAACGGGTAATAGTTTAGGAAAGAGGGTGCCCTGAAGCAATTAATTTTATGGCATACGGTGGACTTGGTTATGGCCAATTATCCACATTTCTTATCCTATGCATCTTGATTGCTCACAGGCGTGCAAATTTCCACAGCGTTCATAATTATGCCAGCGCCATCCAAACGCTTGGAATAATGAGAATAGATGATAAAATTTCAATCCCAATAGTAACATAAAGATTTTACAGCACAGTGGTTTTTCTCATCTCGAACGTCTTCACCGTGAATATTACGAGGGGATTCAGGCAACCAACTCATTTTAAGTTTCACTGGGCTTTAGAAATGACCTAAATTCGCAATTCCTTTGATTCTCTAGGAAAAGCATGTCTACCAGTATAGCGAAAAAGGCAATATATCTACTGCACAAGCTGCATCATTTGGACTCTTTCGTAAAATGATCACATCTCAGTAGCTTATCGTTGTACATTTAATCATACATGAAAAATTGATTTTTCAACTATAAAGGTAGGTACCCTCAAACACTAGCAGCATAAAATAATCACTTAAAAACTGATTTATGTGGAACGAAATGATATGATTGTCTATGCAACAGGGGAGAATATCTTCGACAATAAAAAGTTTCTAAAATACTAGGAATAGAAACTCCTTTCCTTGATTCTTCAAAGCGAAGGGTACACTTACAGTCTACAATCCTATTTCTCTCATCATATCTGTTAATAAAATGTGTTCATTTCATCAAACTATATCGTTTACAGTACATAATAAGAACTTAGAAGATGCAAGATCTTCTAAGTTCTCATTATGTTCATATTCCACAACATCTCGCCTGATTCCTCCCCTTTTTGCTTACAGTACAGCCTTGCACCATGAATCAGCTTCTACAATCAAAAGTTTTAGTAGTATTTTTCGGAAGGATGAATGGAGAAGTAAACTTCGAAGAATAAATATTACACGATAACAAATTTTTAATTCCAACTTTTACTAAAGCTATAGATTGATCCAAGCCCACACGACCAATGGACCAACCACAAATAACCATCATCAGTAGGTGCTTGCATATGAGACACTCTTGTTTAAATAGTGCCTATGCGACGTCATTGGAAGAGGTTGGGGGGAAAGATGATGATGATCATTGAAACCCGGGTCATGTGAGTGTTAAATAAGCTGTTGTTTGTGTAAATGTTAGAAATGAAGTTTTTTTCAATAAATAAAGCATTATACATAACTGGAAGGTACATTTTACACTAGATTAAAGTTACGAATAGCGTGAGATCTTTGGAGAACGATTAGGGCAACTGTTCACAGGGTTTTTGTTCAACTCCAGGTGAGACTTTGATAGACTTCCTTAGATAGACTGAATTTAAGTGATAATAAAACTGAACCAGTTATTTATCAACAAAGGGAAAGTAATTACATCCATAATATCGCACGCCGTTAGGCCAAAAAGTAGATGAGCTCTCACCTACTGAACCAATGTTCGGGTTGACAGCGAAGAGTGTAGGATACCTCCCCTGAAAACACCACTGCAGGCTCTTCTTATGAACACGATTGTTAGCGTTAGGTGAGATATAAAGACTTTTGTTTCCACAGTAATATGGTGGGAAAACAATGGAAATCGAAGAAAAATTGTTTAAATTTTAAGGTAAATATTTATGGTATTTTCACTACTATACGTGTAACACTGAATTTTCTAATAACCTTAATTTTACGATAATTAAAACAATGATCCACTTTTATCACTATTTTAGCGATAATACTCGATGCAAACTATTGGCAATCAACTAAAAGATACGATGGAACTTTATGCGTCGAAAAGTATGATTTTCGACTCTAAAGGACACTTATATCAGGAAATGAGCTTTAACTAATCCAAACCATTTCAACAAAGAAGAGGGCAGAAAAAATACCAAAAAGATACGCAGAAGTATGTCTCATTATAAGTAAAATCATACGTCAATTATGGGTGGTAAGTCACACAAGTGCTCTCTCTTACTTTGCATTGAAAACAGTTTTAAACAAAATAACGGAAGATGGCAGAGAGAGAGAAAAAAGAGGGGAGAAGATAACCATAGGGACTATGGTTAGGGACGAAGATAAAGATAGGGGGGGAATCTGGATGGAGGGAAAGATTTAAGGGGATGGGCTCTCACGCTGAACGTAAAGTTGCTTCCTAAGCAGGAAAAGAAAGGCGGTGTGGGAGGGATGGAGAGAGAGAGAGAAAAGGGAGACGAAGAGGAAAATGAATTAGAAGGAAGGACCCAGAACGAAAAGGAAGATCAGAGGGCTAAGGAGGTTGGCAGTCAGAACATTGGGAAATAAAATATATATGTCGTACCTTATCGCGAAATTGGCATCAGGCCGGCGCTAATAAGGGGGTTGTCGAGGGCAATATATATTTTTTAAAGTGTGGCAAGAATAGTTCATGCTCACATTGCTCACAGTGTCATCTTATTTTATCCATTATTTTTACTAACAACATTATCATCATTTTTTGTCAGTGTCCTCCAGTACAGGTGGACAACTGCGTCCGCGGGAGCAGCTTAAAGGGGCTGGTTACCATAAACTCTAACTCCCGTCTCGCCACCAAAGCACCCACCTTTCCCACGAAGAGGAACCGGCTATTTATATACTATGCTGCCTCAACGACTTAAAAGTACAATAAATATTCTGATCTCTCCTTCTCTCCAGACAGACTATTTTATTCATCTTCTCTCTCCAATCTTTTATCCAGTGTCCTCCGGAAATTCAAGCTGTAATTAGCGAGGGCCCTCTCTCCTCTCGCCGAATATGTGTAACAGGTATAAATACAACTCTTAATGGGTAATTTGAAACTTAACTTTCCTCCTGCTCGTTTTATTCTTTTATTATTTCAGTTCTTCCATACATGTCTTCTGACGTTATTTTATTTTTTTGTTAACAGAAGGGTTATCATTTTCCATAGATTTGTCGTCTTCTTGCAATCAATAGCAATGTACCAAGCTGTACCTAACATCCCTGGGTACCACTAACAGATACTCCGAGGGCTATACTTGGGAAGGAAGAGGGGAGAAGAGCGTTCAAGAAGATTGCAACACAAGTGCAAAAATTCCACATAGAAAAAGTCATTTGTCTTGATCGGGACTCGAATCCAGATCCCTCGACATCGCTGTCCCTTCATTTTTCAGCTTTTTACGATAGTGGGATTAGTCGTGCTTGGATATAATCTTTACTTGCAAAATTACTGAATTAACATTACTTTTTTGCAATTGTGTGAAATTCACAGTGAAAAAATCATTCGCCTGGACTGGATGCCAGTCTGGATCGTCTGGACTGGGATCTCAGTCCAGGCGAATTATTTTTTCACTGTGAATTTCACACAATTGTGTGACCACTAGCGGGTGACTCCGTTAAAGTTACTGCACGGCCAGTTCCGCAGTTCTTTGAATATTACTTTTTTGGCTTGATATATCATGGGCATTTATAATTGGACTTCTATAATTGAACTTTTCGGTCAGGACTATTTCGATTGGATTTTTTGTCCCATAATCTTGGCATTTTATGTCCGACAGTCTTCAGCATCTTGATCCTTTAAATACCCTCAAAAATTCACAGGGGAAAAGGACGACTCAGTTGTTGAACTGGCTGAAGCACTGGGCTCGATATCGAGGGATCTGTGTTCGAGTCTCAGTCAACGCAAATAGCTTTTCACTTAACTTTTCTTACACTTAAGTGCACTTTTGAGTGACTCCGTAAAGGTAACAGCGTGAATCCTCAAAGTTTGTCAAGGAGACAACACGGTGGAGAGCGTTTGTAGCTAAACCTCGAGAAATTCTGCAGCACTCCTCACGACTCCTTTCACACCAAACCGAAATGAATTCCCTTCCCTTTCCCCAAAAAAGAGCTTCAACCTTATGCCCTTGATTTAAAAAATGGTTAAATGGCTCTCATATTCCATTGCGATCGCTTCTCCTTATTTGCTTCAAGCGATGGAGAATTTCACCAAAGCCGAAACGCACCGGACGGCCGCAAGAAACCCTACTACGAATCTAAAGATAAATCTTCGGAAAAAAAATGAAAAAAAATGTCAAAGAGGAGAGAAAAATACCTGAAGCGATGACGCGGGGAGAAAATATACTCATCAATCATCGTTGACGTTCTTGACATCCAAAGTGGCTTAAACGTTTCACGGAGGGGTTCGCCAAGTCCCGTGGAACAACTTTGGGGCTCAATCAATATTGGTTTTCAGAAGCGGACACAATGGCCATTCACCTTCTCTCTATTTTCATTCCTATCCAAACTCTCCAGTCATTGTAGTTTCCTTCTCTATTCTCAGTTAAAAAAGAGATGGGTATCCCATTGACGTTTTGTTCCTTCGTCACGTTCAATTCTATACCCTGACATACTCAAATGTACTCAGCCAGTTTTTCACTCTGCCCTCGCCGTTGCCGGCGCGAGAGTTTTATGGAAGTCGATGAGAAGTTCGAAGTGTATTTTTGAGTCAATTTATTCAAAGTATTTCACCAGAAAAATCTTTATAAATTAACAACTAAATCTCTTGAAAATATTTTTATATACCATGAATGAATCATTAAGATTAAAAAATGTCAAAATCAGATATATAACCATGATTATACCATCCGTAGTTCATTTCCATAATTTTTGCACTCTAGAAAATATTATATCAAAATACTTAATACACCTGGTGTCAATAGAAGATATTTAGGGCTGAACAGCATAAGTGAGAGTTTAGTTTTACCCTCCATTTCCAGCCACAAATAATACCAGCATAAACCAATTTCAGGAAAAAATTGAACCGCAGCGTGACTGCATTCAATGCAGTCAAATTTTATTTTTCATCCTTTCTTTACTGCAACTGATCAAACGATATGTAATTGAATGAAATCTTCTCGCGGGAACTCCATTCATTTTATGTGGTTTGAAAATACTACTTCTCCACATATTCTGAGGGATAGTATTAATAGAAAGTTTTGACTCCAAGCAATCTCCTTTGAATTTTAGTCTGTTATTATAAGCCTTCGAACAAATGTTTGCGTTAACCTTGCGGGAACTATGCTGTGACGCTATAACTATGCTTGCTTTGTTTATTATTTTATATTTTGGAGAAGAATATTTAAGGCAAAATCGAAAATGAATATTTATAATCTTGTGAACAGTGAAATAATTTCCCAACTTAAGTGGTAGTTTTCTGCCTGAGGCTCACCTACGACCAAGGCTACTTCAAACAGTCAACCAATGATATAAATACTCAGACAATCGCAACATCCATGCTTGAGGCAAATCCGAACCCTCGGCGTAAGGATTTTCCAGGTCGGCGCATTAAAAGTCAGGCTACAGCAGTCGTCACCGCAAAATTTTAAAGGAAATGAACGGTACCCCGACAGAAAATTCACGACGACATCAGATCACGCGACAACAGATCACGAAGAACAGATCACGAAGACAATAGATCACGACGACAACAGAGCACGACGATAATAGATCACGACATACAAAAAATGCTGTATTTAAATAAGTGAAAGATAGAATAAACCTAATGACACGGGTTTCACTTCATCAGATATATTTCACTGTTATAATTCCTAATAGCATGATACAAATCACTATTACACACTTTATTCTCATTTAGGGTTATTTTGTTGGGCAACTCGCCGTAGTTTTACGCAAAACAATAACCATTGGGGTGGGTTGGGTAATGACCAACGGTGGGCGGCCCCCTCCGGGGGTTGTTGGTTCAAAAGGGTATTCGTGAAAAAAGAAACGTAACTATAAATAGTATAACGTAATAGAAACGTAACTATAACTAAAATAACCTCCTCCCCAGGTAGCCTTGAAGGTTACACGTGCCTCCAGTCTCAAGGAGTTCGTGCGTTTCCCCACTTGGCGGCGCTGTCATCAGGTATGCCAGTAATGTTATCTCCAGGTCCACTATACTCCTTGGTTATAGACTCCTTGGTTATCTCTCTCTACATTCTGAACGACTCCGCAGCGCCCCCTCCCAATTACACATCTGCGACATAATATCCGCAAAATATTGAAGGAAAATATATTACAAAGTAATTTTCCCATTTTAATCGTGATTTAGTGTCGCGTGATCTGTTGTCGTCGTGATCTGTTGTCGTCGAGATCTATTGTCTTCGTGATCTGTCGTCGCGTGATCTGTTGTCGCGTGATCTGTTGTCGCGTGATCTAATGTCATGGATCCAAATGAACTAGAAGTAATCTCAAATTTGGCATTATGATTGATTGTGTTTTTTGCTCATTTCATTAAAACACTAAAGGCCCTAATGAACAACGTTCGATTTGGTAAAAAAAAAATAGAGCGAAGTAATTTTAAAAGAGAAAACGAAGTAACGAGGCTGCCTCTGAAAACTTTGGTCTGCATGTTTCCTCGGGTAAAACCAATGATGCCGTTACCTGGAGGACCTGGTGCTAGTATCTCAGAATAAGAAATTTCTCAGTCTTAATTGGCCTCTCTCACAGGTACAAGCCTGAAAATAGCTACATGAAACCTGTAAGTTGTGTTATGACTTAGCTATTTTTGTTGAGAGGGTATGCTTGGCAAAAATGAAGATTTGTATTTCATTTGCAGCAATAATAAAAGTGTCCTAGATAGCAAGGTGAAGTAGCTTTGTTAGGATCGCATCGAGTACTAGGGTTGTCAAAAATATCCGCGGAGTAATCAAATTACACTGAGGATTCGGATTAAACTAGAAGTCAAAAGACTGGCCTAGTAGTCACACTAACGATGCAAAAATTCTATTTTAAAATATTTAAGTTGAATCAATGAAAGCAATTTTTATTTTTATGATTAACAGCAATATTTTTATAAGCTTTCCCAGATGCTAGTGATTACACAGGCTAAATGTCGATGCGGGCCAGCTCAAATCCAAATTTTGAAAATTGAGAGGAAAAGTTTTTGCATATTAGTAATATGCTAATGAAAATGTTTCCGTGTGAGTGCTATGGACATAATTATGTTGCTGTAGTGATAGTAGGTGGCTGCATTTCTCACTCCGCACAATATCATTGCGGTAACCTCACTGTACATAACTGTACTACTTTACTAACAGGTTGCCTCCATTAGGTCAGCGTTATGTTTCTTGTTGCGGTGCTCTATGCATCATGATCTCTCATCGGTGTGTTACTCCCACTGTTACCGCGCTTATTGCAAGCTACAAGCAATGGTGAACAAGTAAGCTTCCTGTTATAATACTAAGGACATGGGGAACGGATATATTTCCTGAGTGTATCCTACAAATGACAATCGGATAATCACTAATTAGATTGAAGTTAATTTAAAACATCAGCATACACTTTAGATTATTCAAGGGAGTATTAAGCGGCGGTGGCATGCTTCTCCTCTTTTGGGATTAGCACTGTCTAAGCCATAAAACATAGATCATATATCGAAAAAAGCCTTAAAAATAACACTCATTCCGTACAAGGCTGAGTCAATCAGCAATTTATCAGTGCCAATCTTTCTGCCCAGTGATATGTAGTGCAAATATCATGATATTTTGGAAACAGCTTGAAAATTAGCTTTTTTTCTTTGAATCATCATCACAGTAATATAACTTAACGGTAGATTTAAATTGAAGTGAGAAAAAATACTCCTGATTTTCACAGGCGCAGGCCTGAATCTACCTACGCAATCTCTTTCTTAATTTCAGCACACGCCCCTGCCTCTATTCGTTCCTTTCCATAAAACATATTCATTTTATTCTCCTTCCCCGCTTACCCAACATCCTTCCCTCAACCACGGCCTTCAGCATTCCTTCCCCCTCATTTTTAACGAGACCAAATTCATTGAATTTTATGAGTAGAGATATCCCGCTTAATACACCGTAAAAGAAACTTCATGGATGGCAAATGGATAGTTACGATTGAGAACGTTCAAAGAAAACTCCACAACGGGGAGCCATGAGGTCAAGAGTAGGAGTGTTCAACAGTAATTCACAAGTGAGTAGTTTATGTTAATCCTCTTCTTCCTTCTATAAAGTAGGCACATGGGCTGTTTTTCTTCGTCCCTTCGCCTGTTATTCTTGCTCGACATGGAATCACTCCATCTTTTTTTGGCCAACCTATACTTCTTTTTCTCAACGGTAACTTATCACGAGCTATTTTTACCATTCTTTCTTCACCCATACGATTTAAGTGTTCACTCCATTCGTACTTTTTTAAGGTCCACTTGTTTATGTGTAAGTACTACTTTGCAATTTTATCTTGTAGTTTCATTTCATTCTCGGTCCAGTAATGTTTCACCGGTGATTTTCCGCAGTTCTTTTATCTCACCAGTCTCCAAGAGTCTTCTTGTTCTTTCTGTGTCTGGCCGAGTCTCCACCATTTATTTCATTAGTGATCAAATACTAGCTTTATAAACTCTAGATTTTGACCAGGGATAGAACCTTTGGCTTGCCGGGACAAAGCGCAAGACCACCACGATACCCACGCATCCTGATTCTTAAGGCAATTTCTAAGTAATTCCATCACCGGTTGTCGGCAGACCTGAAATGTCATCATACGTAGCCAATCACGGAATAAGTTATGTTACAGAATTCATCCCCGTGGTTAGTGGCTTCTTAGAGGTCCATATTTCCCATACCAGTGTGATCCTTGATCGACTTTAGGGGCTGAAATTCTAGTTCCCTTAAATCCTCTCAAATTGCCTTAGGAATCAGGAAGCCTGGGTAGCGTGAATTGGCAAGGCAAAGGTTTCTACTTAATTTGATCACCGATTTTTGGCAGACCTGAAATACCTTCACCTAGATTTTTCTTCTATCCTTATACGTCGGTTCTTCCATATTCTTTCGTTCAAGCATCCAGTCACCCTAAAGTCTTTTGTTGTTTGTTGTCTGAATTAGAATTCCCCATTTCAATACCAAGACAGTTTTATGCCTAGGTATTTTAACTTTCTTTTCTGCTTTATAATTTTGCCGTCTACTTCGAGCATGCATCTAACAGGTGTTTTAGGGGTAGTTGACGTAGGGACTGTAAATACAATCTACTAATCTTTTGAAAGCTCTTATTTTTTCCAACTAATATTTACAATTAAGAGTTCTCGGGTTTCCCAACGAATGGTGGTGTTAATCAACACTGAAGTTTCGATAGCGTAGTTTACTTTTTTCTTCAAGGTGAACAGTCACGCTGAATAAGATGGCAGACTACGCTATCGATATTTCAGTGAGGATCAACACTATTATCCGGTGGTTAACCCGAGAACTTTTCATTCTAACCAATCTGTCGGTAAAACATGAGATCATGACGATCCAGGCCGTGGCAATTTTCCAAACATTTTTCCTAGTCTAATGTTAACATAGTCAATTAACTCCGTGTAAGAGTGTAAAAAAAAGGTTGGCGTAGAGCTTAGTATGAAGTGTAACGTTTTATGGTGAAGAAACTTCGACTTATAGCAGAGGAAGAAAGTAGGCTGCAGGCGTATGAGATGTGGGCGTGAGGGAGAATGGAGGCTTTTCTATGGATGGAAAGGAAGACGAACGAGAAAGTGCTTGATATAATGGGTGGGAGAGGAAAGTTATGAAGGAGATAAGATCGAAGCAGAGTAGTCGGTTGGAATGGACAGTGAAGGCCGTGATGGAGGGAAGGATTTTGTGTAAAAGGCAAAGAAGAGGAAAGCGAATAGGCTTCAGAACACGGCCGCGGCGGCCACATTTTGGGAGAATGGGGGAGCGTCGCAGACTCGCAATAACCCAGTGCTGATCCAAAGTGCGCTCACGATATCCGGTGGTGCCGGCAGCGGGAGGACTGAGGACATTTTATTTACAGATCTCTCTCTTGAAGTTAACCTTTTACGGTAACTTTTTAACGCAGTGAGACATAGTTCCGGCTACAAAAGAGAAAAGTAGGTGAAGAGTCACAGCTCAACCACAATATGCTCCAGGAGAAGCGAATACTCGAGCGAATAGCACCCTTTAAAAGCATCAGAGCGTCGCCTGTAGACGATCGGGCACTTCTCGAATCTTGTAGGTGGGCAGGATCGTGGTGCTGCTGCAAGTGTTGGTGCTCAGAAAGGTTATACTTGTGTCAAGCACCGAAACAAGTTCCAGTAATGCCGTTTCGCAGCTTAGTAGTCCGGAAAATATCGGTTCAAGGAGAGTTTAGTGCATGATTTGGCACTTCATGACCTTCTAGTGGACCAAGATCAGAACGGGAGCCTCGGAAAGCTACCGGACACCTTTTACAAATATAGAGCACTAAAACAGGTGTGCTGGAAAAAAAGAACGCCTCTCCAGCTCTTATAGTTACCGAACAGCACGAATTCCAGGAAAACTCCAGTATTTCCAGGTTTTTCCAGGATATTTTCGTTATCCCACCTAGGGGCGCTTGGGACTTTTGATATGTTCATCTCAAAGGGGTCCTAAATACATCTAAAAGGTCCGGCTTTGTTATTAATTATTTCCGGGTTAAAACCTAATTTTCCTGGGTTATGAGTAGGCTTACCTTCAGCAAGTAAACGCCGTTCCACGGTCATACGTGTTGGAGTCAGTTGCATATGTCCCCCAAAGCTGTTCAATGAAGGCGACGCATTCAACTGGATGTGTTCTTCGCGAACGGTTTCAAGCCTTACGGGATCTTTTTCTACAAAGAAGTTTCCTTACTCCTCAAATTCTCATATGTAGTCATTCAGGGGATAACATATTTCCGGCCATTTCTGAAAGTAAGAACAAAGCATGATATAATTATTGGGAACCGAACACATAAGAAAATACCGAATTAATATTTGATAAAATATTTTTTTTCTTCGGCCCTTTTAAAAAAACGTAACATTTTTAGTGATCATATCTCAAACAAAGTAAACTAAAACTTTATTTGTAGAAGTTCCTGGGTATTTCCTCGAGTAAATATTTGAATTGAATGCCAATTAAATAAACGCATTCACAGGTTACTCATTACACTTAGTTGAATCACTGACCCGTTGGATTTCCGACAACGAGTAAATATTTCAATGTGCTCAATGAAGTAAATGTACTAGTAAATACTAAAAAATCATTAAATATAGAGCTCCTAAAGAACGTTTTCATAAAGTAAAATGTAAAGATAAAACTAGCCGGTAACTACTTGTCAATGCGTAGAAAATTTTTATTTTAATGATGCATAGACCGCGCCTATAAGCCTGTGACGTCATGTGGAATGCTGACTACTTAATAAATCGGCCCATAATTACCGGATAACTGAGCTCCTAAAAGCCTCTCAAGTCAATCAATCTGCTATTTGATGATGCTTGGGTTCACCACCGTTATGGCTGAGAGAGAAAAGGAAGTTCAAAGATACAGCACTAAATCAATTAAACCATCAAGCTTTCCCTCTTTTCCTACAGGCTAAAAGAATTGAACCAACTAGCAGAGACTACATACTGAAGTAGAGATCTTTCCGTGTCCCGCAACGGTTGGACCAAAAAAATATCAATAGTCTTCAAATTTCTCATGACGCCCCCAATTTGATGCCAGATGACTATAAAATTCTTCCTGAAAAATATTTTCTCAAAACGTCAACTGGGAGCCGTGCCCCGTGTTCATCGCTCAGGAAAGTAAGAAATAAAACATATCTTTGCAATTGTACCGCCGAATCATAACCCACACCAGGAGCCTACGAGGTTAAGAAAAATCAAATGACCTCGTTCGTATTGCCTGACCTATAAAGGCTTTAGGCTGCCCACGCTAAAACATTGAACTGCGTGGGGCACAGCCCCTGTTAGACGTAATGTGCTAATATTTTGCACAAAGCGTTTCCTAGTAATTTGGCATCAAATTGGGAGGCGGTATAAAAAATTGGAACGCTTGATTTTTTTGGACCACCCGTGACCCACAACCCAGCAAATTTCCGTATCCTGAATGAATCGAGTCTGCTAAAGGTCCACCTAATAACCTTCTTCTCTTGGCCTTTCCGGACCTCAAATCTCGGTTACATCCTCGACCACAGTTTAAGTGAGAGAGAGTCACAGCTCCAAGATCAACAACTTTTTAGGCTTTCTAAAAACAAAATGAGATTCCAGCAGTGAAAGAAAGTAAAAACGTTTCCGGACACCATTGTTATGGGTAACAAGCATCCCATACTTTTCTTGGAGCTACAACTAACTTTATTTTATTATATCTATTGGATAAATCGGCATGAAATAACCAATACAGTAATTTACTCCTCGTGGCTCATAGAAATACGCAATGCTGTCCAGGGGTGGATCTAACCCTGGTGAAAACAATTATGTGGGAAGCCGTTAAAGCGCAAACTAAGACACGGAAGCGTATATCAAGGGCGCACGAAGCGTACGCGAAGTGATAAAAAACATAAAATAAAACAAGGAAGAGTAAAAGTAAAAGCCGCGGAGGGTGGACGTAACACGAAGCGGAGAGTACGTGTAATGAAGAGCCGAAGAAGGCTTCAAAGAAAATTTTCTCATAAGAAAAAGCATTCTCTCATAAGAGAGAAAGATAATTTTACTCTCATTTATTTTCTCAACATAATATATAATTTATCAATAGCAAGGTCTGATAGCAGTAAAAGATAATACAGATATGTAACCCATATAACCATCAAAATTATCTTCTATGTAAATGCATAATGCAAAATTATTAATAGAACAAAGCCTCGATGCCTTACATTTCCCTTGGTCTCCTGCTGTTTTTTGGGAAATTTATAAAGTATATTTGTGGACAAGTGTCCGTGGAGGTTAAAGACTGTGAACAACATATTTAAATATTTAAAAAACAGAAAGACTTGAAAAGGGTAAGTTTAGAAGATGCACAACCTGAAAAATTCTCTAACTACAATTCTGAAGCATCTTTACCTTCTCCCGCACAAAAATTATGCAGCCTTTCTGTTCTTCTATTGTTAACATATGCTTTTTCTACCCTCCATATTTGGCAATTCAGCAGAAACTGCAAACACTTTCAACCCACCACCGTATTTAACCGCACACTGCCTCTAAGGCGGTGTTCTCAAATAGTTTCCCATGTAACCTACCTACCTCTGGCTGCTTTTCTTTCCCCAATCCCTTCTCCCAAACTCCCCCAAAACTCCTTAGGAACCCTCCTCTCCGTTTCCGAGGCTGATGTTATCCTTTCCCCCGCGGCCCACAAATCCATATCTTTCTCTCCGTCATAACTTAACCTACCTCAAAACGCCGTCATATCAAAGCCACTTGATACATTTATAGCTCGACTTTACCGTTAATACCTAATTTTCATTTTTTAAATGACAAACTAAAAAAAGCGATAAGAGTCGGGCTTGAATTTTTGAAATATCATCTTCATAGAAAATAAAAACTCTTTAAATTTCACAGACTTTTTCTATTTTCTTCCTAGCCTTCCCCCATTGAATTGCTGGCCACATGCCACGTCCTGTGCCACCCTCTCCCCCAATGCCCCTCCCCCAATCAAATCCCCCTCCCCCTACTCTCACCTTGACTATGCATTAATATATATAAGACAACTGTCCTGTATAAAGCACCTGATTTCGTCCACTGCTCGGAGAAGCCGGCCGTCTTATTTCCATAAGGATTTTCTATAAGAAACACAAACTGAGTGATTCCACAGGGTTTTATTTTAAATCAGGACATGGGTTTCGACGTTCACCGTCATTTTAAGGTGCACCTGAAGTTGAAGTCTGACATCAAAACCAGAGTCGTGATTTAAAATAAAACCCTCTGGAATCACCAAGCCAAGTATTCCATTTCAAGTATGAACAGGTTCAACCAAGTTAAGCCTGAGACAAAAAGCTACATCATTACGCACTTTTGTTCACTAATTTTGTAAACTGATAAAGGATGGAATTGTGCATCTGTAGCGGTAATTTCCCGTAATGGAATTAAAGCCAATGCAGCAAACTACGAAAATTTATGATTTGAATTAAATTTTACCCAATAAACCAATTATTGTCTCTAACTTTTTTAACGATTTATCTTTTGCTAAAAGTCACATACGTAAATTGATGAGAACGACTCTTATGTCGCATGTACTAAGTCCGTTTTTCGATATACTCCACTGATTTTTTTAGAAAATTGGTGGTCATCACAGTACCATTAAGCCATGGTCCCACAGTAAACGTTTTCGTAAATTAGTTCATGAAAACTCTCAGAATCAGGCTGTGTTTTGGACCGTGGAAAAGTTTTGTGAACTTTTGTAAAATAAGGAACTATGTGCATTCTTGACGAAACACCACGATGAAACGCGCTTCGATCATTCCCTTACTAGAGACTACTTCGACTACAGAGAATAAAACGTCATCGAATCAAACCATCTTTACCACCAGTTGAAATATGATAGGTAGGTAAGAGGTTAGTATAATAAAAATCGTATATTTTAACATATTGCTGATATTATTGCAATGAATGGCAGAAGCAGAATTATTTTGTGCACACATCTCTTGTTAAATCACGGTTTTATTTAATCAATAAATTACTATTAGGTAACTGCTACATAGGTGTTTCTACGTGCATCATCGTGAGTTAGTATGTTTTCTCATGCAATTCATTCAGTGGATACTTCAGGCTATAATTATTTCCTTGTGATTACTATTCTTAGGATCGTAGAATCTGTGGAAAACTCATATTTTAGTTCTTTTCGTACTGATTATGCGCGATAGATGTTTTCACGCGAAAATTCTCGCTCAGACCTTCAGTCGGTCAGCGCCAAATTCATGAAAGTTCCCTGCTCGTGTGACATCGAGCTATGCACTGATACGACACTTGCCTCATTAATATAGATTTCATGAATAAATTTACGGAAAAATTTACCAATGGCAATGGCTTAAGTCCTGGAAGATGCACACTAAAGATTATTGTCATACGCTATCTACATAAATGTCCTTCTACCAACTATTGAGCATACCTTTCAATGTATAGTCTTCTTGCTCATGTTTTAGGTACACTGTGCAAATATTTACATTCCACTTAACTTACTTTACTTTCAAAAGAAAGAATGAAGTGGGAGTGCGGATGTAAACTTGTTATCAAATTAACGAAAAATGTTTTCTCTTTTCGTAGGACTAAAAAGTAAAAATAAATGGCGGATAAGTCACTCCGTAGGGTGATGTGAAAACAAGGGTGGAGAAATATCTTTCGGGAATGAATGGGTAAGTACTAGAAGCCATAGTGAACGCTCAATTGATATTTTTTTGGGAATATTTAAAGACTATCTTCGAGTTCAATTCTTCGTCCTAGTTACTGTGAAAACCGAAATCGTTTTCATCCGACAATACGCCTACGATAGAGAGCATGAATAATTTTGAAAGCTACCTCAACTTGAAGTCTATGTTTTTTAATCTCCACGACCAAAATTTGATCGAAAAATAACATTTTCTAATAAAATATTCCTCATTAAATATTACGCACGCTCTGAAGCTTCAAAACGATACGCCATCGGGACCACTGCGTATGACATCACTGTACGGTATATGCTTCCAGGAATTCTAAACGTTTGCATGTGAATTTCAGCTGATTTAGTCATATTAGACGAAAATAATCAAAGTTATTATTTACTTTGTGGAAGACAATGAGGTGGTATGATTTGATCCTTCCTGTTAAAATATTCGTTGAAGCAGATATTCGATAACGTTAGACCACTGAGATGTGTTTTGGATCCCGTGAAATTTTCAAAATGTTATGGAATTTTTAAAGCCTATTAATAATGCCTGCGGCTGACTCATTTACAAATAAATGTTTTCTTGCGTTTTAGAGAAAATTTTCTATCACGTACATACTACACTACTCAATTATGAGGAATAAATATTAAGCATGTTCCCTATTATGATCGGAAGAAGAGCCTGTAGTAGCGTTTCCAGTTATAAGCGCGTATCCAACTCCCTTGAGGTAGTTTGAGTAAGATATCATTTCATATAAAATTAAATTAATTTGGCCTTAACTTTAGCCTTAAGAAAAATATCTTAACTTTTCAAATATACCAAAATGTCAGTATCTTACTGCCAAACTTTTCGCAATATTTGTAACAAAAAAAAGTCCATCCATTTTCCATGGGAAATGGTACGGATATAGGTACGCTCCGGTGAGACTTTATTTACAAAATAAGGAACTTCTAACACATATTTCTCATCAGAAGTATAATATTGTACTTTTTATGCTTTACGAACTATTTTTTTAAATAAATCAACTACTCGCAGCTGTAATTTTTACAGAATCGCCAAAAAAACGTATTCGGTTGCGAAGGTACAGCGTGAGCAGTGCGAGCGTACAGCGTGAAAAAAATGAGTCAAGTTAAATATTTATGTATACGTACATATTCAGCTACTTACTGAGAATTTCAGTCATATAAAACAATATTTTTGCGCCACAATATTTACTTCATGCTTCTTGCAGCTGCTGAAATTTTAAACATAAAATTTGAATAGGTATGACTATTATGACTAGGGAACAATCTCGCTCAAACCACCTTAAATCTCGCCAGCGCCTTCCCCTTCTTCCCTCCCCACCGAGAAGCAAGACTCGCAACTCGGAGAACTTCTCAGGCGGCGAGCACGCCTGATGAGCCAAGAGATTTTAATGTCGGTTAATTAAAACTCCGAGACTGACTGCCGTCTAGGATACACAAAATGAGAGCTAAGCCGCGAAGGCAATAGCGAGAGAAAAGACCGGGATGAAATAGATGCAATTATGACAGTGGGTTGCATTCTGGCGGCGCGTTCGGGGAATATGGGTACCCCACGGTGCAGTGGTGCATCCGCATTGCTTTCCTATGCGGGAAAATCCTTGAAAGGCTTATCGCCGAGAACATCTTTACCATCACGAGTGCTAAACTTGAGTCGCTCGTTTCCGCTGCAGTGCAGACTGCGGAAGACTGGCGGAAGCTAATGCGAAAGAGCGTACTCATCGTACCCGAGCAGGAAAGTGGTACGGAAATTATAATTCTCTAAAGGTTTTTGTATAAGGGTACAGAGTAAATAGGATAATGCCAGAAGAATATAATCGAGGATGAAAAAGAATAGACTTAAAATTAAAGGAATGTACCCATCTTGAAGAAAGATAAGCAGAAACACTGATTATAATATCCACACTTGTTATATTCACCGTCCAAGTTTTCCACACGTTATGCAATCATCAGGTATGGCTTCACGTGAATGGCTTAATTCTGGTGATGGTATAACACGCCGAAACCTTGTTGATCTGATTGACTGGTTGATTACGTGTAACACCGCATGTTAGCTGAGGCAAGTGAAGTCTTGAGCCATAACTGATTGCATTTGTAAATAAAAATATTAAAATAACATCCCAGACTGAGACCCAGGAGGTTGACTTCCTCCATCCGCACTTCTAAAACCACATAATCTAAACGCAGAACCATTGCCGCGCCAAATGAAATGAGAAAAAATGACTTCATGAATGATAAAGCTGAGACGCACAAGAGTCTGGCTCCTCATTCAGGCTGACCAACCCCATCACCTTCTCCTCATCTCTACTTTTTTTAATCCTTGACCTCCTTCCATTGAGAACCTAAGGGCGTCCTCCGGGGCAATGACAAAAAAAGATGGAGGACTTGGGTTCGTTGTCATGGAGATATTCTCGTCCTTGCCCGCGACCGACGGAAAATACTTATCTTTTTCTTAAAGGACGCTTACAGGCGTCTCATATGTGTAAACATATTTTTTTCTCCTAACCTTTCTCCCCGACCTTCGTTACGAATTCCATCAAAAAACCGCATCGTTTCCAGCTATCTACCATCCCGTTTCTCTTTCACCTTTCTCCGCCTTATTTATCTTACTCTCCCTCTCTCTCTCTCCTCTTCCTCTCCATTTCTCGACTCTTTTCTTGAGTGAGATATTTTTTCATGGATGTTTGCGTATTTTTTATCTTCATTATGCCTTCTCTTTCCACGGGAGACGCTGTCACCGGGCCTGTAGTTGACACGTAAGGCTGGTCACATCGAACTTAAGTAGATAAGTTAATAACTTGACGTAACTTAACCTCGGATTAAAATTGCCTGCGTATTCTAAACAACCAATTAGGAAACGTTTTCTTTAAGTTGACTAATTTTCATGTCACTACGCCAAAAATCTATGACTGAGTCACGGGAGTAATTTTGGATATTAACTATGCATACATATTCCTTCATCGACCACTTCGTAACAGTCATGACAGAGCAATAGCTCCGAAACGAGAAAAATCACGGCAGTTATGAGTATCATTAGAAGCACACAATTCCGGAAAGATGCTAGCGTCTAAAATGCACCCGCAAGGAGCGGTGAATCACGGAACGATGCTTTTCGCGGACCAGTGATTTCGAGGATCCAATCATGGCACCAACTTAATCACAAAATCAAAAGTCGAGAAATTACCCTCCATATCTATTCTCCTAGGCTATTTCACGCTCTTTTTACCCTGCGTGTAATTAATGGTCACAACACAGGCAGGGCGGGACATTGATTCTTCAAGATAAATCGCCACAAAATATTTTCACCCCTTTACTATCTTTCAATTCACTTCCAGTACCCAAACTTTTAATGGCTGGTGTCCAAATGCACTTGGGGCACTAGCCATACCACCAGAACCAGGATAGTCCACCCAAATACATCTTATCCGTGACAAGCGGTTGTACATACGTTAAAATGGAGTGCATTCGGCCCTGAAAAACAGTAAAGCTGTGCGTTAGCTCAAACGCCGCTTACCTACTGAACGAGGCTGTCTAGCTACACATCCGCACAACACAGTGGTGCCCGAAATAGGATCTTAATTTAAGAACCCTCGAATGCATTGGTAAGAAATTGTATTATTTTTGACACAACTTTTTCACTAGGAAAACGCGGGCAGAAATTACACCCCGGCTTCAACGTCCTGAAGACGAAGGCGGCGTCAGCATCCGAAGCATCGGAAACGAAAACATTGGCCCGGTAGGAAAACCAAGAAGACGTCACCCAATTCGCTCGACGGGAAAACTCCAAAAATTACTTATAAAACAAGTCCCACAGCCAAAAATCCTGACAAACAATTTTACTGCACGGGTCTAAGAGTGAAAAACAGAATTTTAATACAATGAACTTGCTTCCAAAAACTCACCGATTGATTATTTGAGTGATGACTAGGAATCAAATTACATTTTCTTCAAATCCTGCCGACCACACAATACTAAAACCCATTTGTTCAAATGTTTTGTAACAAAACTTGACCGTGGGACATTGGCTTAAGAAATGTTCTCATGTTTAATGTTGATCTTCCCGTGCGTGTGCCTCCTGTCTCCACCTTTCTCTCCCTTTCCTCTCTACCACTTATTCTCCACTTCTACGTACCCTTTCTCCCTTTCATGTCTCTATCAAACCTCTCTCTCCTACAACCCTTTCCGCGAGTCTTAAAAATAAAACTCCTTTCCGCTGTTTACACGGCTAAAGGGTAAACAGACCCCTCGGATGAGCAGGAAGCATTCTACTCATACACCCTTCTCTCCCTTCAGCCGCAACCCCGTCCGTAAGTTCCGCATGCGCGCGTGAAGGAATGGAGCAATTTCAAGATGACGAGGGGACGTTTTGTTTTTATTTATTTTTTTAGGGATACCACGCCTTCCTTCAAAGCCGTCGGCCACGCTCTCAAAGCTGTCGACGTTCTCTTTCTTCCGGAAATATTTCTTCGGCTAACAAGTTGCGCACCGATTCCACAACATACACGTCGGCTTCCACCCGCTTAGGTACATATTAAGTACTGGCTTCCAATACGGAGGGCCACGGTTCACATTCCTGAGGTGGATGAAACACTTCGGTGATCCCACTCCTACTTTAACTTAATGTGCACTTTAAGGCAGTTTAAGCAAAATATCACTTCACATGAAATTAAAAAAATTTGACCTTTAATATATTGAAAAATATGTCATCTTTCCAATAACACCAAAAACATCAACAACTTGTTGCACAACTTTTCGAGATATTTGCCAAAAAATAGAAGCCGTTTTAAAGTGAAATTATAACATGTATCTATTATAACAAGAGAAAAATTTCACCGAAACTACATTCACGAGGGTATTGCATTAAAAAGAGGACCGCGATACAATGAGGTGGAGTCTCAAACTTGAAGTGGGCACCCACCGAAATGCTAAATATTTAACGTGAAACCCTGCATAACAAAGGAATAACTGGGTTTTTTCCTCACAGACTTATTTTAATAAAAAGGATCCGACCTAGGTTTTAACAGATAATTGTAATTTTTTAATGTTTATTCGCCTAGAAAGTTATAGCTTAAACCTTGGTTTGACATTATTTTTCTAATAAATCGGTATGGGAAGTTCTTTTCCAAAATAAAAAGTGTAGAAAGCATTTTCCCATGCCATTAAAAATCTTTCGTCAGTAGTAT
This sequence comes from Pyrrhosoma nymphula, assembly GCA_963573305.1. NCBI lineage: Eukaryota > Metazoa > Arthropoda > Insecta > Odonata > Coenagrionidae > Pyrrhosoma > Pyrrhosoma nymphula. The sequence goes on along the minus strand of OY754330.1, from coordinate 61,782,852 downwards.
GTATAAAGTCTTCTATATTACTTCTAGATCACACCAAGAGCCCTCATGCAAGATCTAGAGGTGTATTAACAAAAACTGGAGAGTACTTACGGCTGACCACACTCATGTCCCTGTGAGCAGAGATGCTATGATCTGAACTATGGGAGCGGAACGGACTGCTTTGTTCCTGATAGAGGCTCTCCTCACCGTTTCGGAGCGAAGGTGGGATCACTCGGTAGCTCCGCTCCGAAGCAAAGGACTTCAAACGGGATTAGGCCCTCCGGCTCAGAGCGAGCCGGATTTGGAATAAGCTTGTTAGCTGCAATTCTTTAATTTGAATGCAGTTCCGTGTGTGAAGTCGAGTGCATGTATACTCATCCCATTGTCAACTGCTGCGTTCATCCGAAAGGGGCATATAATTGTGAATGAATACTTGAGTCTGTAGTATGTTCATGTGTATAGGAGTATGCCTCTGCTTGCGTTAACGCCACGGCAGAGGCATACTCCTCGGTTAACAAGTGATCAGAAAATGCCGCCATTCTCTGTCAAATACATAAGTTTCCTGAAATGGCTGAGTTCTATTTTCATTTTACTCTACGCTTCGTGATCACCCCCAGTGACTTAATTTTACTTTGACACTTTGGTGACTTAATTCTACCAACCCCAGTCGGAGTAGTAAGTCTATTGCTAAAACGGAACAGAGGTACAAGGAGAGTCTAACTGCAAACGGTTATTTAGCCTTGGTAGTGGAAGGACTAGGATTGAGATCCGTTTGAAACTCGAGAGCTAAACGCTAGACTAAGATGACTTAAATAATTCAGATCAGGCGAGTTTCAGTGGGACACGAGTAGGATATTTGGCCATTTCGGCCACCAAGAACTGATAGAAGTGACAAAATAAGAGAGATACAATGCCAAACTGATATGCAAGAAAAATTCCTTATTTTCACGCATCATTAGTGATTGACAAAAACAGCGTGACACTAACACAAGACCCATGGTTAAAATACAATTCACATTGGTCCTCTCTCATCCACTTTTCCCCTATGCCCTCCCCTTTCATTACTCTTTTTGGCAATGATTTATGATCTCCCCTCCAATTTCCCCCTGGCTCTTTACTTTATGCTGACGACACCGCATTTATACGTAATATAAATGATTAAAATAATATTTTCCAGGCCTAAAATTGTGTCAAGACTGTGGCACAAAGGCGGTTCACTGCAAACTGTCTTTCCTTGATTCAAAGTATAACTCAGCTAGCAACATTCTCCCTGAACCCATTGTCAAATCTCTCCGTCTCCCTAAACTTGTTGGGATTTGAACTAGCAAATTACATTGGCACGTACACATATCTGCCAACATTATGAAACTTTCCAAAGCTACATGCTACGCTTACTGAAATAATTTATAACAGGACTATTTAAGAACTATTTATTTCACATTCTATCATTGCCATCTCACATATGGACTCTGGTGGCTTGTTCCTACAGCTAGAGATCTATTTATTCTGCAAAAGAAAGCAATCAAAATTATCACAAACTCCCATCCCAGGGAGCACTGCAAGCCACTTTTTGGCCATCTTGGGTTCATGGTTCTTTGCGGGTTATACATCTCCAAATGACTTTGTTACGTTGAAGTAAACATTGAATCCTTTGAAACAGGAGCATTGGTTCATCATCAAGATACAAGGAACAAAGACAAACTGGTTGTGCCTCTATGTAGGTGATCTAAAACTTATAACTCATTTGATGTTTTAAAACTAAGGTTCTTTGATCTCTTACCACAAGAAGCTAAAACTGTATCTACTTCAATGTTTAAATATTTATTGCTCTCTTAGATAACATCTAAGGTATTTTATTCATTTAATGAATTCCTTGAGAATAATTCCCTTGATATTCAGTAATAATATCGTATTAATTAAATACTCCATGACTAAGATTATTGCAAATTGTATTTGTTTAACATCTAATGAAACTTATTATTATTTCACGTGGCCTAACGTCATTTATCGCACGCCTCTGCGACGGCTAGCAGGGTATTATATACTCGTACGTGCATGCTGATATAAAGCAAACTAAGAAATTTGGAAGAGCACATGCGTGCAATGTGGTCGGTCGGTAGCTATCCATTCAAACAGCTCTCTCCACCACCGATGCCACTCCAGCGCGCCATTCCGGAATGCTCGGAAGAGGTACGAGAAGTCCGATCGGTCAAGTGGGAGCGAAGAATCGAAACGCCTACGGTTCCACTCGGGAGTTTGCTCCGACCTTCACTCCTCTCCAGCTTCCGCTCAGCTGCGAGCCTCTACGATTCGCACATTTTGTTCCTCTTGGAACCGAACCGTTGAAGTAAATCATGTCATTCAACCGGTTCAAATAAAAACCACTGGAGCTGTTTATTTTTCAGCGGTTCAACTACGGCTCGATTCCCTGAATATGAACACGGTTCTTTTTTTCTCGTAGTGGATATCGTAATCCAAAACGCAAATTTCTCTAGAAGGGTAGTGCTAATATAGTTATTGTCTTAAGAAAGCTCTCCATCAATTAAAACTAGTGGTTTAAAGCACTTAAGAAAATATGATCGCGTTTTCGCTCTCATGGGAGCGATTTCGAAATAACGATGAAGCGAGTACACGCGTTATGCGGAACCGTGACCGCGACCAACTTTCTAATATCGAAAATGAGCATGTTCCTCCTTCATGGTAGTACCTGAACGAAGTTACTGAAACAACATTAGCTACCTTTTGAAGTGTTTTTATTTGCAATTTTTGTTTTTAACTTTCATTGTTGTTAATTGGGCAAGCAACAATATTCTTAGCCAATTTCGATTGAAAAAGATCCAGTATCCACGATAAAAAAGTGGAAAAAAACATAAAAATTACTAGAAATTAAGGTGAAATAAACATTTTATTGTGGTTTACTCCTCTCCAGCCTCCTCTCCGCATTTCTCATAAACATTTCTTGAAGTTAAGGTAAAATAAAATTAAATGTATGCCTTTTAAGAATCGACTGTTAATATAAGTTACATATCGTTGTATCATTACATTAAAATGCGCCACTTTCAACCAGAAGAGTGTACTTAAAACAAACCACAAGGATAAAGGCTCACAAGCTTGGGTTATTTTTGCTACACCTCTTACTAAAAGCGGTGAGTAAAGGTGGTATAAACGTGGAACGTAAATTTGTGAATAGAGATAAATTAGTAAAAACACCGTTGATGCATGAAAATTAGGTCTTCTAGGTCAATTACAGCTTTTTAATTATTAATACCGAAAAGCTATCAAATATGAATTCCGCGAAAAATTAAGAGTGCTCTTCACGTTAGGATGCACTACGAAAAATAGAGATTTGTGTAATTAGGTACGTCTGATCCACATGTACCTTTCAACTGTTGATGTTCACCGTTTTAGCATTGGTAAGGATTTCCATGATATTGTAATGGATACCCTACTCGATTCCTACCTAGCCATAATGTATAAATACACCGTTTTCGGACTGCAACGCAAGCATTAAAGTGACTCCCATTAATCTGCATACCACACGATGACGAAAAGGGAATGCTAGACTCTCCGATTCCTGATGACTTTTAAAACGTCATCCATTTCACTAATTGATCACCTATCTAATCGAAGCACAAAAAGACGGACGAGTAGTTCCATTTTATTCAAGTATCCAGGCGTAATATTTCAACCATTACAAGAGTGAAGGAGATATATGAGGTGATCGTGCAAAAACATTCTTTGTGGCAAAAACGTTCCTATGTGCTATTAAAGAGATATAAATTTAGTCATAAGAAAAAAATGAACCCATTTCAAAGCATTAAGCCCTTGTACCACGGTTCATTTTTTCGTTAACTTGATCATGAAATCCATTTTTATGTAATAATTTTCATCAACGTTTATACCTCGATATCACACGAGTAGGTACAATTCATGAATTTGACACTGATCGGTGGACGGCTGGAACATAATGACATGCATGAAAAAAACAAACTGGTCCACGATAATTCCAATAAAAATACCAAAGTAGCATTTCCCTAGTAATTTTGGGTGATTTATTGGTGCAATTAGAATGGCTTATTTAACAACAGTAGCTTTCACAAAATATTCCCAGTTCTGCCCTACAGTGAAATTATTTGACCAATTCGCTCATATGTACGATGTGTTTTTTACTTACATCCTTATCTAATTACAACTTGTTGTAAAGCTAGCGGAATTCAATCACGTTTTCTACTACAGTAGTCTCCGGCAGGGGAATGGTCGAAGTGCATGCACGCAGAAAAGCCAATCAGTGACCGTGTTCCGTCAAGAATTTTCAGAGCTTCCAAATTCACAGAAATTCACTGAATTATTGGCATGCGCATGCTTAGTTGGATTTTGAGAGTTTGCATGAATCTATTCACGAAAAAAATTACGAAAAAATTTATCGAGGGAATTCACTGGCTTTGAACGATCCGGGGACTAACGAGAAAATGATGCACGTAAGATAAAGGGAAAATAATGGCATTGAAAAAATTACGGAAAATAAAACTGATTTCACACTTATCACTTGGAAATATTTTCGCCTCGCTTCACGGAATGAGCTCACAAGCGCCTCTCGGAAAAAAAATTAAAGCGAAGTTCTTCCCCTTTCTCGCATGTCTGTGTGTTCTCAACTTGATAGCCAATTTCATCCGCGGTATTTTACGCCTTTTTATTTTCTTTCACAGAGCCTCCGACCCCCTCGACTGATTAAAAAAGACGAACCCTTCATGGAGATAGAGGGAGAGAGTTATGGTGAGGAAAAGAAATTTTTGGAAATCACCGAACTGGAAGCAAGTACGTGCGACATAATGTCAGCCGGGATATTGGAGCGCTGTAAAAAATAAAACAGGAATTCTAGCAGCCGATCTTACGAAGAAAGAGAATAAAATAAGGCAGGGAATATAGTTTATATTTTTTTTACTCCGTACGTAACTACGCGGAATCTGTGAATTCCAATGGAGGAAGCATAGACAAAGACAAATGATGGTCTTTATAGGGACAAGTTTGAGATCAAGTAACTTGTCCCTTCTCCCGCAATTCCTACCGGCTAAATCATTTGCAGTTAAAATAAATTTGCGTTAAAATATCTGCGGTAGCGTATATTCTAAAATGCCATAAACATAGTCTTACATATGTGCATACACGAGCACATCAGTACTTAATAATATATGAAATTTCTGAGATTGATATATACAATCGTGAGAAAAACTTAAGGAAAGAAAGCAGATATACATGACGGAAAAATGCACCAATATATTATAATATAACCACACATGAACTGGGTTGTAAGTAATTTATGAAACCTTTAGTGAAGAGTACAAGTGTACAGTCAAGGGGGATTCACATTCAAGCATTTCACGCGTACTAAGCGAAGCGTTTCGCGCGCAGCCAATCAGGTGCTTCGCTTCGTTCGCCTGGGTACGTGCGAGCGAAGTTGAATTTTGCTCAACTTTCTACGCGCGAGACGCGCCGCGACGCGTGAAACAAATGGCGGACACATGGAGTCATTTCGTATTTACTTATAAGATTCACTGGGATATATTAGCATGCATACATGAATTGTCCATTTCTGTTAATCATTGCTACAGTGCTTGATATTTAATAGTTGTATTATTGGCACATTGAGAATTTTATGGGCCAAGTTTCGTGCATAAACATCCCAGGCGACAACGGGACACCGTCGCAGTATTCATTATAATTAACGATTTTCCCGTTAATGCACGCCAAAAATGTGAAGTTGGATCAGATACAATCTATTAATAATTGTTTTAGTGTTAACAAGAACCTCAATACGTGAACAATGAGCAAAATAACAACAAAAAACTCCTCTAGGTGGGGACCGACTTTCTCAGGCCATAACCCGAGGTTCCTAGAAAACGGTATGTATAGGCCATCCTCTGAAAAGCAACGGTAGACCGGTCGGTAGGGCGCCAGACTGCGAGAGTGAAGGTCGGAAGTTCTATCCCAAGTGGCGTAAATTTTTTTACCCTCAATATTTAACGTAAACACTTAATTTAGCCACTACTATAGCGATATATTTTAAAATTAGTGAATAATCTTATGAAGGAAATTTTTCTGCCTTAGTTTTCGAACTAATTCCTAGTTAATGTTGGATGAGTAACGTTTGAAACATTCTTTTCCTCGTGATTCCCTGTGCGATTACGTTCATTCCTTCTCCTAATGAAACGTATTTTTTTTTAGATAAAATGCAATTACGCTCTATTGAAAGTTGTTGCGGTTAATGTATTTCATTGGTTGGAAAAGGACTATCTCATAAATGCAGCTTAACTACGCGTTTTGGAGATCTTGACTAAAACTATTATAAGAAGATGTTTTAATATGGTATTTCCGCTAAACGCTTTAAGGATTCGGGTGGTTTTATATATTATAATTGGTTAAGGGTCGGGCGGGTTATAAATTAATAATAGTTATTATATAAAATAATGATAAAATATCTCGCACCTAATTCTTAGGAAAATTATGGGAATGTATCCTTCTGTTCTGCAGTAAATATTATCAACTTTTCGGGCATTATTTATTATCAACTATCGCAACCGATCTTAAATTGGCCTACATTCTGGTTGGTATAATGTCGCATAGCAGTTACTGTCCATGTTCCTAGTGTCACGAAACCAATGATAATTTGAATTGGTACTTGCGATACCTACAGAACGATAGCTTATACGTTAGTAAATTAAATTCAATGGTATTCGGCATGAGCAGAAAACAGGCGCAAAATTTTACAAAAACAGCGTCTACAGTCCTTTTTTTTCTTCTCCTCGAAATTGTTCCTCCGCCAGAGTTGCATTTAATGATAGGTGTCGTGAACAATTTACATAAACATGTACTGAATGAATTTGAGCTAGATTCTTTTCAGTCGGCAGAAACATGCAGTGTGACTCGCGATATACCTCAAGGGAGTTCAACTTTCAATGGCATTCCTTACAAAACACTGTGAGTAAAGCCTGATTTACTGCGATCAAGAAGTCAAAATTTGAGAAGCTTGATATACATAACTGTATTTGAAATTTTTATAAATGATGTTATGGTCTGCTTTGGTAAAAACTTCAATCCCAACTTCAAAAATAAGATTGCTGCATACAAAGAGAGCTCTATTATGCTCAATACAACGGCAACACCTAAAGTCCACGCAGTATTTTTTCACATACCCGATTTATGCGACAAAATGCAAGTAGGCCTTGGTTTCTACTGTGAATAGTCAATGGAATCTGTCCACGCTGATTTCAAACTTTTTGGGAAAATCATCTAAGTATCAAATCTCTAAGAACCATCCGGAATTAACAGAAAGACTGCTTCATGTTTTTAGTAAATATACTTTTTATCACTCATTTTAATGTCTATTAGTGCTATTGATGTTTGAAAAAATTTTAAGTTAATTATTACTGAAGTGGATTTTTATTTTTCTAAATTCATTATTTGACTTTGATCTAAAGCAATAATTTATTATACAGTAAGCTGTTTTATCTTGCAGAATAATGATAGTATAGATTATATAATAACAATATGTATGTTATAACATAGAATGGTAGTAAGATACAATTTTCATGCATTAAGTGACTCCAAATCATTACTCGTGCCATTGGTTCGAGATGATAAAATCAATTTAATATATATTTCCAATTCAATTTCATTAGAAATGCATTATAAAATTACCATAATTGAATATACGTGAACAAAGTCCGAACGTGGAATTTTCATCAACGAAAAATTCTGACGGAAAAATGCCATGTAAACAATAAAAATCAATTTTCTCACAAATCGCTCTACAAATTATTTTCTTTCGGGGATAAAAATATTCGTGAGACATCGTAAAAATGAAATTTGAAAAGATTTCATCGGTGTAAGCACTTTTAATTTTAAGTCGATCGAAGCCCACCGTGCATTTACATGTCCTCATAATGAAATAAATACTTGTTTAGTCGCTCTCCTCGTACCACCTCGCTGCTCGCACGCTCCCGGCGCGTCCACGCACGCAGAGGCTCGACTTATTTTTACAACTTCATTCATCCTCCAATAGGTGTCACCATGTGCATTTCACGCGTACGACGACGTTGCCTCCGCTTGAATGTGGACATTTCGTGCGTTTCGCACGTAAACTGTACGCGCGAGACGCGTGAAATGCTTGAATGTGAATCCCCCTTCAGAGTGGTAGATAAAGAAAAAGCATTTTATTAAAGCGAAAAAAAAATAGATTAAAAAATCATCTCTATGAAACTAATTGAAAAGAATATAGTAATAAATAAACTGTCTCTAAATAAATTAGATATATAGAAAAAATCGAAAAAGGTAGTAAAAATAACTAATAAAAATTGAAAAAGTAAATAAGCTACTCACGCCTGGTTTATTAATCTCTAGTAAAATATTTCCTTGGTATGAAAACACGTTAATTCGTTCTCGGGTCGATAATGCTCAATTCATCCAACAGGCAGTCTTATGAAATATAGACAACCCTAACTCTCAGCGGATATCAAGTTTATACAAAGACTACGTCATCTGGCGGTTATTGTAATCATAAATTATAAAAACATGCCTAAATAGGTGGCACTGCGATTGTTTTAATCAAAATAAATGTCCAATTCAACCGTTTTGACTATTAGGTACTTACTGTATAAAAAATGCCATTTTTAATCATGATATTCCTTTTCAATAATAGAACAAAATTAAAGCAGAAAACATGCAGATAATTCGACGAATGTAAATTGCTAATGAACCCCTTTTTCCAGCCATATGCTGTAGCGCCATTTCTATTGAAATGATATTATTTGATATCTGTTATTCTAAAAGTTAATAAATAATTCATTAAATAAGATGGGCAGGTGCCGAAATTTAGCTACCATTCAATACCGTGGGAGAATTTCCTTACTATGAAAAATTGAAACGGCGAAAATGGCATTTCTATTGCATAGAAAAATGCCATTTTCTCCCATTTTTCACATATTCTCGTATTTAACACCATGTAATTTCAAGTTCGACTAGCGAAAAATATATCGTGAAAAAGCTATTGTTTTAATACTCCTATCAAACAAGGGATAGTTTTTTTTCATTAATATTTAAAAAAATGATATTAAGACAATTAAGTCATCCTACGGTAGAGCCACCTTAAAAATTAGTGTTAAGAAATAAATAATCACAAATATAGACATAAATGTGAAACAACCAAAAACAGAAATAAAAGTACCGATACGTGTTATTACGCGTAAAAGCGGAGCAGTGAATCGTGCCTTTTATCCTCCGATTCAACGGAAGGATTGACTGACTGACCGAATAGGAAGTGGCCCTTACGTCAAGGCGACGGCCGCTCTGGAAAGCACGGTCGCTGCACACGTATGGAGCAGCCCGCACAATCACGCAATACACCGACCCAAGCAGCAACACACAAAAAAGAAAATACTGCAAGCGCTAAAGCTTCGGACATGGAGTGTAGTAATAGTAGGATGCATGCCGAGGAGTGCAACTGGTAAAATACTAATGGGAGTGACGGTGTGCCCGGAAAGAGAAGACAAAAAAGAGAGGGAGAGCCCGTGAATGATTTCCAGTGGGCAGCCAACTGCATTTTCCGCAGCGCCCCAACTAGATGAATTATGGTCGGCAGGGGAAACTGAACGCCGGAAGAGAAAATGAATGGCTGAATCTGCGAGAGAGTGTTTGAACGCGAAGGAAAAAAACCACACCGGTGCGAGATGAAAAAATAATAATAAACTGCAATGGACGAAGTAATAGCCACCACTTCAACTAAATGACGCTATCTGCTCCGTGGCCTTGTCACACGCCACGGCATTCGTCACGAGGAAAACGCAAAAATGGACTCAAAAACTGGACATGACGCGGGGGTGAAGTAATTTTCTGACCTCATTCGACGCGAGGAAAATCAAGTTATTCAGGTCGGTTGAGCAAAAAAATAGAAATAAAATACGCCACGAGTAAAGCATTTTATGACAAGAAATGAAATTGGATTCAAAAAGTAGGAAGAGCACTTCATCCCAAATTCAGGTGAAGTCCCAGCAAAAAGAGACCGTAACATCGTCACCAGAACATTGGCGAATTTAATATTTTTCATTTGATTTAAGTTCCACTTATTCCCTGTTTTCCATTCATCATCAAACCCAGGATTGGTTTGGGATGTAAAGTTTTCTGGTTTTCCACCGGGCGATGGTGTTGAACAGCACCGACGCGACGTTTCGATGACGTAGTCGGCCATCCTCTTAAGGATGAAAAATGCTTTGGCCATGAAGATATTACATATTTCCACTCTCTTTTGATTCAAGTTGGGTATGATTAGTCAGCACTTTCCCGCTCTTTTTGTTGTCGCCTCGGGGTTAATTTCAATGCGCTACAACTAAACCGGAAATATTTGTGTCTGCTAATTTCTTTTAATCTCCAACCTAATTTCCGGAGCCTCTTTTTTAACCTGGTCCCAGTAGCTTTTATTGTTTTTCAGCAGCTCTCTACTCTTCTCAACTAACCGCTTTACTGCTTCGTCATTCATCATTTAAACATCCCTCATAATTTGCTTCATGCATTCTATCTTCGGTCTTCCTAAATAATTCTTCCCATTTATTTATCCTTCCAGTACTGTTTTCAAGAGGCTGTTGTATCACAGAATGAGTCCATGATGCTCGGTTTTTCTACTTCACAGAGTTATCATTAAAACTCCTTTCCCTCCAACACCAAGGCTCCTTCATTGGTGATTCTCTCCATCTATCAGATATTTATCAATCTTAGAATACACTACATTATCATCAACACCAACGCCGGCTTACTACATTACTTGGTATAAAAAACGCTAAGAAAGTTTGCTGATGTAATACAACTGCCACATTGAAATATTCATCCCATTTAATCATTCGCGTAGAGGGTACAGCCAGAATGAGTTTAAAAAAGGACTAACTGTAACAATGGAAGAAATGAGATATTTACGGCATGAGAAGGACAGTATTCCCCTCAGACAGAAAATTAGTATTCTAAGTTGGCTAGCGATTACTTAGTATCAAGGCAGAGGCAGCATCGCATTAGGTTTAACTCAGGGTGGCAATGCCTTTCCTCGCAGCGGGGAGTAGGGATTAAATATCACATGCGCCTTTCTGACCGCAAATTGATCTCGAACAGATCTCTCCCCTTTCACACGTAAGTACGTAGGTTGAACACGATTTATTCCCCAATAAAATTCCTAAATTTTCCTCTAGTAGTATTATTGATTTATTCACGTGCTAGAGCACCCCCAGAAACTCTTTTCAAACGGCGCCCCTGAAATTAGAGCAGCGACAGAGCAAGAGCACGGAGCTAGAGCTATCGAAAAAACGGGACCAGCTCCCCGAATGAGTTTTTCAATGCCATGTAAAACAGACGACTAATGGACTCTTTAGTTCGCACGACTGTCAGAAAAAATCTTTATAAGAAACGTCAACAACAGACGTCCACCCATCAATCACGTAAAACCTTCCATACTCCTCCTACACAAAATACACAAAAAACAAACCCAACAACCCTAATCGATCGATTAGGGAATCGATCAGTTTCAGTTTATGAGTTTGCTTGGCTTCGATCGGAAGATGAAGTTCGCAGGTATAATCATTCATCACAACGGGAGAGTAGTTTGAAACTTTAATTTTGATAAATTAGAAAAAATTATTAATGTTGATTCCTGAAAAAATCGGTTGAGAGATGAGCTCTATGACAAAGATATCGATGCAACCAATAAAAACCAATTTCGAAGGCAAATGATCGTTGTGGGGAAAAATATGCACACATGTTAACCCTTAAAATACGTAATTAACCACAGATATCCAAAGCCAGCTTTTGCTAGAGAACTCGGGTATTATGAAAGATCATACAATTGTGACAGGCGAAAGACAACAGTGAGCACTACTATAGCCTCATTTAAATCTATCCATATGGTCGAGTTATTTCCACGATATGTTAGACTAGCAATGCATGGCTGCTTAATAGGACTACTTCACACGTACAGAACAATGACTCCACCACAGACAAAGTTGATTAGCAGTGATGGCATAATTTATGTTGCTACTTACGACTCATTCCACATATTTCGCGGTTTCCTGACATATTTTCAATTCTAATCCATATTCGGAAACCACCTATCGTAAATAATAGAGAAGCCGACCACACAAAACCGCGTCATTGTTTCCTCTATTCTGTCTGTTGAACATGGTCGGAGAGTTTCTTACGAAGCTGTACCCAATAGCAGAAGAAATTACATATTACATTCCGGATGACTCCGGTCGTGATTATTAGGGCAAATATTTAGTAAGCATTTAATCATTTATTGCCATTTAATCCTCGTAACAGGAGTATAAACTAATCGACTGAAGATACTTTTTATGCTAAGAGTAATCATAATGCTTTGCTTGATCATTTCAGAGCCATAAGTCAATCTAAAAGCTCAAGTTTCGGCACTGTGTAAAATTTCTGAGGAGTATCATCAATTTTCAAACATATTTTTTACCTCACATTTCAGAAAATAAATACGAGCTCGTCCCCACTATACTCTGTATCAGTGAAGCTTGGATTTGCCAAGATAAGCGTATGTGTAGGCTAAATTCAGTGTGCATGGGGTACCAGAGAATTGTTTGAGATAAATGCAGGAGGGATAGGGTTACGAATGAGTGGGTCATGAAAAATGTGGGTTGGATGCTCCAGTAATGGACATAGATGTAAATAGGGTGTTTCTTTGGTTTGGACACTGCAAGAGAATAGATATGAACTGAATAACACAACAGACTTAAAATTGAGTTAATGGTGTGAGAGGGAGGGATAGACCAAGGAATACATGGGAGAAAGTGGTAGGAGAGACTCACAAGAGGTATATTAGGAGTCTTACGAACACGAGAGTGTATACTACGCAATGTGTGAATGTAAAATAAGCATAAGAGGTATGCAAAGCTAGGACAAGATTGAAGAAACTATTATAACATCCAGTTTTCTAGGCCTAGCACGAATTAGTAACTACCCCGGGTAGGCACATTCGAATGCGCCTACCTAGAAACGGGAACCACGTAAAGGAAATGAATCTAACACCTTTTATTTATAAATTTCTTTATATTATTCGCCAAACTTATTATAAACAGAATTGAGGATCCAATTGCGGATAGCGTCTATACGCTTCAAAACATTACATAATATGTATGCAAAGTTATGACAAGTTATGACCACTAAACTGTAAATCAGAATTACTCAGAACAAAATTATGCATACATAAGGGAGGCCAAAACGGGAGAGGCATAAGTGACTTTGATCAAAATTATAGTGTTGGAACTCTGAAGGGACTTCATTCAAAATATAATCAAAAATTAACACGCAAATAATGAGTTCAGGATTGCATTGTTTGATAAAAGTGGGATTGAATCAGAGAACATTTTCAATTAATGAAAGCAAAAGTTAAGGTATCACACCCTGTTTTTATAGCCGCGGCAGTTCCATATGAAAAAATACGACGGTTGTAAATCGTATCGTATTTGGTCCTCCGAATTATTTCTGTTTAAGCGAAGTTGCTGTAGGAAAATGGATGTTTGCGAGGAGCATTGGCGAAGGACTACTATGGAGGTGTTTGTGGTAGGGTGACGAAGAAACTGTCGGGCGAAACTGTAAATTTTTGTGTCACAGCGCTGATGTCATACAAATGAGAATGATTACACTAAATTTGTTCAGCAATCATCCATCCTCCATTGGTAACGATTTTGAAGCCACGCTTCCTTTGGGATACAATGGTTGACAACAGCCATGAGATGACTCACGTTCCTCGGGGACGAATCAAGAGATCAAAAAATGGCTGGGATAAAGCGTCGGTTCTCCCACTTTGTCGCAGCTCCAGTAGCATAGACAGCGTCGAAATTGAAAAGATTAACAACTTCGACGGCAACGCAGCCTGCGTAGAAGATAACGCTTCTAATTGGCTAAAATGTGTGCGGCTAATCTACTATCGGCGGCGGCTATCTTTTAACTTCAAAATTTCTTCCCGAGGACGAACTTTAAGAATGCATTGATGTGAAATTTGCGTTTTACAGGCAAAATAAGAAGTCTGTAATGTTAATTCATTTTTTATTATCAATTAATCAATAAAAATTCGCTATACGCCTTATCACAGCGCTCATAAAGCACTCAAGTGCGCTCCGTTGTCCTAAACCATTAAAGAATAGTCGAAAATGAAATGGAGCTGGTGACCCACGCCGATGAGTCCCGTATCGAATTTATGAAAACATTTCATAAAATATGCCATGATTAAATTTGTCTGCATTAACACAGCAGATTATCGGTATTTATGTGAATCAGCTAACAATTAGATAGCTCTAGCCGAAACTGTATGAAAATGTTATATCTAAATTTGTAATTCTACGGAGTCTTAATTTTTCAAAACTACGGCTCAAAGACACGTAAAATCCTCCAAAGCACAACTTTCTTTCATTTACAGTATCTGCGATTCTCAATGGCAATCTCCGTTTAGAACCCATGAATAGCTTACACAGAATGTAAAAGTTTTATGGAGCCATTCAAGTATTACGTGAGATGATTCTGGCCACCTTTTAACCTCCTTCTCCTCCCCACAACGGATTTCATGAAACCTTCGTTCTTCACATAATCTTACGTAACGTTTCGATGATTTTCGGCGACACAGACATAGATAAAGTTTTCCATGAACTATATATTGCTCGATTTCGGTTACCCCTGGGAATACTGGGCATAAGGTGTTGAAGAGTTGAGCTGTGCGGCGATATTTGCATGATGCTTTAGAGAGTCAATGGCCCGCGCCCAGTGGAACAGAATCTCTAAAAGGTGGCCATAACGTCAAAAATAAAGTTTCTATGCAGGGTATTTTCACCAAGAGGTTGGTGCCTTGACATTTTAGCAATCAGAAAATTCTACAAGCAGGTTGATAATCACGATGCTGAACTGATTATTCAGAGTGAAAGTGAGCGCCACGGAAGTAACGAGAGCATTTAGAGAGGACGGAAATTCGACGCAAATTTTAAAGCTTCATAAAAATTAGTGTATTTCACCGATTTGAATTGGGCAAAAATATTTATTCTCCTCAAAGTAGGTACTAAAGTACCTAATATAACATTAAAAAGAAGCACTATCATACTAAAGATTTAACATTTTAAAGTTTATACCATTGACACCTGGGAAAACGTTTTAATAAAAACATAATGAGATGCAATGAAAAAAGGAATTGCTGGGTGGTGTTTGACATTTAAACGTATTGCTATTTCTAGATAGACTAGAAATTTCTGTAGGATAATATAAAATGAAAATAATGCTTTTGCATGTTTTCGCTAATATATATTATTCACTAAACACGAGCGCTCTCACGAAAATCGAGAATAATCATAGCGCATTTAAATGGATATTCTCCTTTTAATGGTACTTATGATTATTTCTATGAAAAACAATTTATTCATACGATTATGACCCTATAGTTGAGTAGTTATTTTATTAGCTATTCATATGCAAGGGCAAAAAAAATGTTCGTCCCATTAACACGTCATATGTGCAAGTGAGACATGAGATGGCGGATTAGAAGGTTATCAAAAGTTGATTTATATGTACCTATCCAAACTACAGTTTCTAGGTAAACATTCGATTTATTTGCATAACAATATTTGAACGTTAGTAAGAAGTGTTCACGGAATTTGCACCAGATTATATTCGCGTAATCTTTATTCTAATCTTCATTCAAGTCTTTGTTATACTACTAGAAATCCATTTTTACCGTAAGTAGTGCATTTTAGAATTTTATTCGGCTACGATGGGCTGGGCTACGATGGAAGCTCCAGTCAAAGTAATTATAAACAATTTTTTTTGAATGAGCATGGAGAATGAGAATGGAGCTATATTGGATGACTCATCCATCATGTGTACATATTTAGTACCACTACAACTAGTTTTCACAGAAAAAAAACTTTACAAAAAGAAATTATTATTTCTTCAAAAAGAAATTTTTTTGAATGAGCATGGAGAATGAGAATGGAGCTATATTGGATGACTCAGCCATCATGTATACATCTTTAGTACCACTACAACTAGTTTTCACAGAAAAAAACTTTACAAAAAGAAATTATCATCTGGAAAAATCCAAGGCCAAGTTCCACACAATTTTGTCGACCTGCAATACCGCATTTACACATTCGCACGAGCGGCGAGGCGAATCGCGAGGCGAGTGGCGAGGCAAATGTGTAGTCCGTTCACTCGTCACTCGCCTCGTCGCTCGCCTCGCCGCTCGTTGCGCTCGCACTGGGAGCGGTCTTTGGGGACGAGTCAAAGGCTTGTAGGGACGAGGCGAACTCGGTGTTCACAGAGTCGCTGTTCAGTTCGCATCAAGCGCGTTTATCACCACGTGTTTCTTTTACATTTTGTATTGAAAAATGGAGTGGAGTAACACTCAAGTGTTTGAGTTTTTGGAACTCTACCATGGTAAACCTCCTATTTGGAACCCGAATCATTCACTGCATAAAAACAAAAGAAGTCCACGATTCATGGACTCAAATATCGTCCAGTTTAAATACATCTATTAATGAGTTGAAGGCAAAAAAATTCGTTTATGGATACATTTCGTACCCACCGCCGGAGGAAAGAGGTCTCTATTAAATCGGGTGCTGGGCAAAAGGATACCTACCAACATTTATGGTTTGCCTACCAAATAATGGAGGAGTTCATAGCGCCAGTGTATGACTGCGGAGCGACCACAAGTATGTACCTTGGACGCTGATGATGCAAGTGCGAGATCAGGAGAATTTGTTGTGCCTGCTACTCAGGGAGGAAAGCGACGCAGGATAGCGTCTGAAATTGATGACTCCAGGAACCAAATAAAACAAACATTTGCCACACTCACCAATGTGCTCATCAAAAAATATGAAAAAACAGACGATTTCGATCTGTACGGATAGCTACTGGCAAATAAACTGAGAAAGTATCCCATCCACGAAAGACATCTTATAATGCACGATATTGATGGGTTTCTTTAGGAAGAAACCCCTAGCAGTGCCATAATATCTCCTTTCATCTCCTATTCTTATCAACCTACATGCCTCAGTTTCCATTAATACCCTGAATGAACCATCTTCTACCGCTTCATATACACTCCACTACAAGTCTCCACTACAAGTTAATATCTCTAATCTTCCCCAACAGAATCACAGCTACAATCAAAACAATCCCCACTGCTCACTGACATCGCATGAAGCCACAGGATACGTAAACATGTCATCACCACAAAATACAACACCACATTTTCAGCAAAACATTCTGCAGACAGCGAGGAGAAGTAATGAACGTGATGAAGAATACGATGGGTAATAACGAGTTTTTGTACAAAAATTTAAATTTAAAACATTAAAATTCTGTGAACAAAATATAAAGCATTTTATTAAAGCATACTGTACCGAATAATATGAAAAATGCCTCTAGCAAAGTTCTCAGTTTATAAGTAACTGCTTGCGTACCTAAATTTCTTCCTTCAAAACGATATCAATTGCTTGACACACCTCTGGGGCAACCATGTATATTATTGAACTTGAAACTAGAACAAAAAATGAAGACATTCTGTAGCTATCACCATCAGCTAAAAATCTCAAAGCTACAGCTAGGCGGGCGGACTTTGGCTGGTACATAACGGTATTATTCATTTAGTTTCTCTTTTTTCTATCATTAGTTTTATTATGCTCACAATCAGTATGTAATTGAAATCAGTAGGTGAATTTCTACAAAAGTTTGAGAATTCTCTAGAATCTTCACAGAGCATTTCTAGAAGCATGTTTTCCATGCTTCTATACTTTGACTGAAAAAAAAGCTAAAGCTTAATTTTTTCGCACTAGTTGAATTCATTGTTAAATCAAAACAAATTGCACAAATTATTTATTTAAGTAAAGAAATTTAGTAGTTGAATAGTTTTTCTAAATAGTTCTATTGTTGAATAGGAAAACAATGATGAATATAGAGATAAAAAATCAATACTTGGACAAGTATGAAGTGTATAAGAAAATTGAATGAAAGAATTAAACATTGCATTATTTTATGCGTTCTATGACAAAAATTTCCATCCAATATATTGAGTGCAAGTAATTTAAAAAAGCAAAAAAGAAACACCTGCACCGAATTCAATGCTTTTCTTATGGGAGTAAATGTTAACAATATTGGGGTAAAAACAACCCCAACATTTGCCAAAGAAACCTTTGTGTATTTAAATACTACGTTGTGTCAAAATTTCAAGTCGATCGCCCGATTACTTTTCGAGTTTTTATACATAAAGATGCACTCTTATCATAAATTTATAGGCAATTTTCAAATTTTTATTTACATTTTTTCATGTAAGTACATTAATTTATTACTAACAAGCAATAAAAATGCAACACATTTTATTAAAATTGAGACGACTTTTGGATCAAAGTTTTAATTTTTCATCATGCTTGACTTCAGGCCTGTTCTCAGCAACTTCATAAGATAGTATGTAGCGAATTTCAAACTAATTGGACAAGGTTTTCATATCATGACCACCTTTTAGAGATCCTGTTCCACGGTGCGTCAGGACAAATCTCAAGGATGGAAAGTACATAGATAAGGACAGTTTGCAGCGACTCAAACTAAGATTTTTGTAAGAGGATATTTCATAAAGTAATAAAAATACGATCTCAAAAGTAACATGAAAATCTTACGTAGGATGATCTTGAAGTCCCATATCCCCCCAATCCAAGACAATGTGAGAATATTCCAACCGCCTAACCCACCAATTGGTCTTACGTAATACTGGAATGACCCCTAATGGAATATATCTTAACTGCTTTCATAAACTGAAGGCCTAATTTTTGTTAAATACAGTAAATATGAATTTTGCTTAAATATGCGGTTTGACTCCTGTTAAAACCAAGAAAAGAGACAAACGGTAGAAAGAAGACGGGAGTAGAGGAGATAATTGCTATATCGCCATATCGACGACGAAAGTATCAACTTCAGTTAATCCCTCATATTCTGTAGCTTATAATACCACACTCTAAAACCCGGAGGGGACTAAATCCCCGTGACCTTTAAGACAGCAGGCGTATTTATTCCCCTCCAGGTCAATCTATCTAATATAAGATGCGAGGCAACGATGAAAGGTTGCGAGCTTAAATTTCTAAATGTTCAGGCTGCGCTGAGCATGAGGTTTTGTCATTTTGTATAGAATCAACGCGGATAAATTTAAGATAATTAGTTTCCATAGGAGGGCATTGCCTATCGGCGAAAATAGCGAATAAATGAACTCGATGGGTAATTAGGAAGAGAAAAAAAAACAGTAAAAAGAAGCATGATTCGTGAACAATACAGTCCAAGGAATCAAAATGTCACCATTTCCTGGGCCGAGAGACCCTGGAGCCGTAATAGCTCAATGATAGAACTCTTTCAATTTCTGTTATAGAATATGTAATCATGACCAAATTATTACAGTGAACTTCATATACAACATTTCATGTCACGGTAAACAAGAGGTAAGCTAAATCAATAGTACTAAATATTAATGGCATAGCTATAACAATAGACTAGACGCCTTCTTGCAACTTGACGACAAATCGAACAGGCATTGAGAAACCAGAACGGGTTTGGCGATGAAACCTATACAGGGTGACCATTGCCGGCACACAATAACCCCACGACTAAAAGCACGACTGAAATTAATGAGTCTCTTTCGATCGAGTATACAACTACAATACGAGAATGATTTTTAGTAGGCGCCGCGCATGCACTAGTCGTAGATGGGTGCCCGTGGCGACTGGTGGCCGTTTTAAACGAAAATTAAAATTTCCGCACTGTTTATCTGGTGATCCTGCCGCAGCACTCAGGCGATGATTTTGGTGTCAAAAGAAGAACCTCATCTATATCTGTTTAGCTAACCCAAAATACGACTGTGAACAATGTTTGTTGGTGGAAAGTCAAAAACAAGTTATGAAATATCGCGGTGGGACTGTTGAGACAGCTTCGGGAACGTCGGAAGCACCTCGATGTCCGCTAAAAATTAATCGCTAACGCAGACGGATTCAGAAAAAATGTCGGCCATGTCCACGACATAACCAAACCAGTATTTTTTCTTCGAATAATCGTGCGGGTATCTTGTGTATTTTACTCAGCTTGCGAAATAATACTATTTGGATTCGTTTACCCCACACTATTTCCTACTCTTGCAAAATTAGAAGTATATACTCACACATTAGCAATACGGAAGTCAATTTTTCATCTTCTTTCTCTTTCCTAATTTCATCTTCTTTGGCTCCATTTTACACTGCGGTTGAACGGGTGTCCCGGAAACCACAAACCCCTTCCCGCAGCTTGCAGGGGACATTATGTACGACACAGCGTATTGGGGCAAAAACATGAGGAAGAAAATGAAACCTGACTCCTACGTACTCCCGCGTCTACACGCTCTGCGTACAGGACCGCAATTCCCGGTGATAACACGTCCACGTGGACAAAACGGCTATCCAGGGACGCAGGATCGGAACGGATTGGAACGACAAGAGTGGGGTAGAGGAAGAGTGCTCCACCGCAACGCGATTTCCAATGAGATGAGAGTCGTGGCGTGAGAGAGGCCTTTACTATCTGCCTCCCTCACTCCACGAGGATCATCCCGACAAATGAAAGACTGCGTGAGAGGACAAGATTGCGAGATACGGAATCCCCGTCGAGAGACCACAGCCTAGGACTCAGACGAAAGCTGAAGAGGAAAAAATATAGAAAATGGGAGGACACGACTTGCTAACATGCGAATTGCCACAGGGTAGTGTAGGACACCAAACATGGAAACGGGAGGGTGGGAATAGGAAAAGGACAGAAAGTACACTGCACGGGTTAAGGTGGCTGGAGTGATTTTTGTCTATGCATATGAGAGATAGTTGGGGCAAAGCCTTCCGCAGTGTCTCAATATATTAGATCCCATTTCATCTACATCTACATAATACCCTGCAAGCCACCTCAAGGGTGTGCGGTAGTGGGTACTTTATCACCAACATTCACTACACTGTAACCTAATAACGTTAATGAAGCTAAAGCATTTCTCCCGGTGCAACTGCGTATGTCAGCGTTTAGGTGACGAAAGTTTCTCCTACGTCATAGGCGTCTTCATGTCGAAGAGGCGATTCCCTGATCACTGCCGGATTTTATTATCAGATTAGTGGCGCCAAAATCATACTAAATTCGGCCCTGCATTTTGATTAGTTGAAGGGCTGAACAGCCTTTTCAATGTCATGGCCAGCGACTACCATGTTTCCTACCATATCCTCCATGTTTAAGTCATCTAGGTTCTTCACGATTTCAAGGGCTTCGCGAATCACTCTTGGGAAGTATCTTTAGCGATCTTTAGCGATCACCCTTGTGATTTCGCAAAACGTTGACACATGCAGTACCACCTGAAGAAATGGGATCCAATATATGAGACATACTCTTCCAAACTGGTTGGCAAAAAAAATCCTCCTTTCTGCAAACCATTAGCAACTATGACTAAAACAGACCGAATCACTAAGAGTCTCTGTTAACATGCAATTCAATTTCTTCCTCTTCCAATTCCTTTTTCCTAATGCCTCCCGTTTTCATGATTGGCGTTCTAACATCCTCCACCACACGTCCCTGCGGTGGCGCGCCGGGTAACATGCAGATGTAGACTATGAAGCGTAATATAAATAGATAGCTTTAAGGTGGTTGGAGCAATTTTTGTCCATACACAGATTTGCGTGAAACTTAGCATGCGTGTTTTCATTAGCGACATCTGTATATTCATTCATTCATTACAGTAATCTACCGGTTAGAGGTAGGTTGAAATGAAAGTCAGAGAATGTCCAGCGAACTCTTACACGTGATGTGCCCTTTCTACCTCTTGTATTTCTTCCTTCATCTCAGCATAAGTCCTACCTTTCTTCATCCCGTCCATAAAACCGATTCTCTTCCTTCCCCTTCCCCGCTTACCCAACATCCTTCCCTCTATCACGACCTTCAGCAAACCATTGACCCTCATTACCCCTTCCAGCCACATACCCTGCCTTCCCCTAATCTCATCTATAAGTTTCCTCTCCTCGCCCACCATGTCAAGCACTTCCTCATTTGTCTTCCTTTCCGTCCAACGCACCTTCTCCATCCTCCTCCACACCCACATCTCAAAAGCCTTCAGCCTATTTTCGTCTTCCTTTCTCAAGGTCCACGTTTCCGCCCCATACAACGCCACACTCCATATCAAGCTCTTTACTAGCCTCTTTTTTACATCCTTACTTAAGGTCCCCGTCATCAGCTCCCTTCTATTATTGAACGCTTCCTTCGCTAGCGCTATTCTCCTCCTAATGTCTTTGCTACTATGTCCTCTTTCTTCTAGCGTACTACCCAAGTAATTAAATTGTTGAATGAATGAATGAATGAATAGTTTATTTATGCTCTGGGAAACCCATAAGAGCAAAAAAGAATAAATACAGAAAACCATTCTGCTCAAAATACAGTAATATAGCATAGCATATCATAACATAGCATTTCAATAATATAACATAGCATAGCATAAAACAAGAGCAATTGAAAACAAAGGTTCTAACAAAAATAAAAGTAATCAACACAAAGATTCATACATTTTAAAACATTTTAAAACAACAGTACTACTGTTTTAAATATTGGTATAGTTTCCTCTTAAATGATTCCGGAGTGGAGGAGCATTTTAATGAGTGGGGTAATGAATTCCAAAACTTGGATCCTGTAATCGGGAAGGAATTTAGATATTGGTTGGTACGGGCTTGGGGTATATGGAGAAGGTTTTGGTCTGCCCGAGTTCTTCTTACGGAAACAGAAGTTCTAAGGGTGAATAGGTTAAAGAGGTATTCCGGCATTTGGGTATGAAAGAGGGAGAACAGAAAAGATCCCAGGAAGTAGTTCCTTCGGGAGCCAAGAGGCAGCCACTTCAAGGCAGCGAAGTAGTCAGAGACATGGTCATCTCTACGAAGATCGAATATAAATCTAATGCAGCTATTGATTAGTCGCTGTATACGTATTTCGAGAGAATTTGATAAATCGATGTACACTAGTATGCAATAATCTATGATCGGAAAAATCAAGCAGGTTATAAGTAAAATTCTTATATGAACAGGTAGATTTTTCTTTTGGAGCTTAAGTATATAGAGAATTTTGTTTCCCTTGTTACACAATTCCAATACATGTTGATCCCATTTTAAGTTAGTGGAAAGAGTGATGCCGAGGTATCGAACTGTTTCTTTTAATTTAACAATGCTCGTGTGAACACGAATAGGCGGAAGACTATCATGATCGATGCTATTCAAAAGTCTTGAATTTCCGAAAATGATTGCTTGAGTTTTTATGGGGTTTAGCTGTAAGCAGTTGATATTAGCCCAATGGTTGATGGAGGAAATGTCACGATTAATTATTTCAATGAAAAATGGAAGTTCATCAGCAGAACAGTGAGTATAAATTTGCAGATCATCTGCATAGAGCATATAGTTGGCGTGACTAATGCTATCAGCCAGATCCAGGGTGTACAAAGTAAAGAGGAGAGGTCCAAGGACGGAACCTTGCGGAACGCCGCATGATACTGGGAGCCAAGGGGATAACTCCTCTCCAGAGCCCTTGACGGCTTGGGTTCTACCCGTCAAGTAGGAATTAAACCAGTTCAGGGCCGAGCTGGAAAAATTGAGGGATTTTAACTTGCGTAAGAGAACTGCGTGGTTAACTCGATCAAATGCCTTGCTGAAATCGAATAGGACCATAATGGTTACCATTTTTTTATCAAGGGCGAGACGAATATCATTAGTGACTTTAAGCAAGGCAGTCTGTGTGCTGAAACCCTTGCGGAAGCCAGATTGAAAAGGGTCAAGTTTACCAGAAGATGTAAGAAAGTCAGTGACTTGTGAGTGCACAATCCTCTCCAGTGTTTTAGAGAGGGCGCAGAGAATTGAAATGGGTCTGAAATCGGATGGGTTTTCAGGCTTTTTAACCTTTCTAATGGGCGTGACAAGTCCTTTTTTCCAGGCAGCTGGAAATTGGGCGTAGGATAAGGAGTAATTAAAGATTTCAAGGATAAATGGTAGCAGGACCTGAGTGGCTTTGTGAACAAACATAATTGAAATATTATCATGGCCTGGGGAATTAGATTTGGTCTTCTTTAGGTATTTCAGAGCAACATCCGGTGTAATGTGTTGAAAAAAGAAATTATTGGCATCAAATGGAACTTGAAAATCTTCATTTGTAAGTTCCGCTATCGCAATATCACTGTTCGGTGAAGAGGTAAAAAACTGATTTATTTGGTCAATGTGAATATGACCTGGGAGTGCATTAGAATGCTGGCGTACTAACCCGAGGTTCCTCAGTTCACGCCATATGGTCTTTTGGTCTCTGAGTTTGGTGAGTTTTGATGTATAATATTGGTGTTTAGCTTCAGTCATGCGGGCTTTGACCATATTGCGATATTCCTTAAATGATTGGAAGTCATCAGGCTTTCTAGTGCGAATATATATTCTACGAAGACGATTACGTTCGCTAGTAAGTTTGCGGAATTCTTCATTAAACCATGGTGCTTGAACGCGTTTTGGATAGCACAACACTAGGGGAGCCAGAGCATTGATACATTTCAATAAGTGAGAATTAAAGCATTCAACCTTAAGGTCAATACAATCGGACTTAAGGATATCGCTCCAATCCAAAGCCGCAAGTTCATTCTGAAAATGACATTCATCAAAGTTTTTAAGTTTACGGAATTTGAAAGGCCTAGGGGGTGTAGTATAGAATTTAAAGCGATAGGAAATTTGAATGAGGTCATGGGCTGACAGAAAGGGAACTGGCATTTGAGAGTATGAAATCACCTTGTCAGGGTCATCGACAATAAAAAGATCAAGTAACGTATGACAGGTCGCAGTATGATGAGTTGCAGTAAACGGAACTACATGAAGATTGTTACAGAAAGTAAAATTCCTAATATGTTGACTATCATAATTGACTCGGAGGAGATCAGAGTTAAAATCTCCAGTTATCACAACATTGCTGTAAGATGGTAGAAAACGAAGAAGGTCATCTTCGAAAACACTCATGAACCCAATTTTGGGAGGACGATAAACAACGCATAGTAGTAGTTTTAATGAATTTTGGCTCATGATTTCAACAAACAAATATTCCGGTCGGGAACAGTACAATGAGGGGGAAGAGGCAAGGACTGAGACCTGAAGGTCCTGGCGAATAAATAGTCCAACACCACCTCCCAATTTACCGAGGCGATCATGCCTCAGAAGATAGAAATTAGGCACAGACACTAAGTCATCTGGGATGTCTGGTTTAAGCCAAGTTTCGGTGAGGCATATGATATCAAAAGAACACTGTGAAAAGTAAATTCTAAATTCATCAATGTGAGCAAACAAAGATTGACAATTAACACAGCATATCTTAATGCAGTTTGATTGAAGAACTCCTTGACCACGATGGCAGCTGTTGAGACAAGTTGGTTGCTAATCCACCGATGTAGATAGCTTATCAGTGTCCTCCTTCGAAGAAATGGTGAGGCGCTCAGATCCGTCTTCTTTACGAGCGTAGATTCTTCCATTACGCACCCACACATACTTGATTTTGCCATTTTTCTTCAAGTCGCGTACCACTGAGTACAATTTACGATTAAAGGGCGTGAGGGATTCATTTACATACACTGGGGCCACTGGAGAGTGACTGAAGCCTATATCTTTGGTAGTGAAGTGATCTCTCTTGACACTACGGGCGGCAACAATCTTAGAGGCATGCGAATGCCGAAGAAAACGGACTATCACTGGGTTAGGTGTATCAGGCCCTTTGCCACGTAATTTAAGGCGATAGGAGTAATCAAGGTCAGACTCACTGATATCCACACCAAGCGCTTTCCCTACATTACAAACAAGAGAGTCGAGGATTTCACCATCGACGAAGGGCACACCACGAAGTTCAACAACATTACGTAGGCACTCTTGTTCAGCCCTATTTAGTTGAACTTGAAGGCTCGAAACACAATTTGAGATTTGAATATTATCTTCACATAGGTTGTCAAGACGTTGGGTGAGGCAGGTAAGAGAAGTCGTAATACCTTTGAGGGCGTCCGCATGGTCAGTGATGCACTTTTGGATGTCGGAGAGAGATGTTTTTATATCCGAGTAGCCCTCTTGGAGTTGCTTCACTCTAACAAGTAGCTCCTTGACCAGGTCAGCAAGCGGCTCTTCGGAAGATTTCTCCTTGCCATGTTTTAAGGGCGTGGAGTCACAGCGAGAAGCACGTGCCCGAGATGTGCAGGGATCGCACACCCAGGTTTTCTGCAGGTCTTCCAGAACTTGTAAGTCCTCATCGGACAGAGGAACACAGGGCGGATGGAAAAACGACTTACACTCGCCACAGGTCAAGCCCTTTTGACCACGTCGAGAGCCTTGATTACAAATACCACAAGTGGGCATAGCGAAGGCAAAGCAGGAGCTCTGAGGAGACAACCTTTCAGCTCGAGAGCAGAACGAGAACTGCTGTTCAAAGCGTATAAGATAAAAAATGTCAACTTGCTCCAGTTTGTGACTTCCTACTCTTATCACCAGCTTCGCTTTCTTTGTCCTACCAAATCTCATTACTTTTGTTTTCCTATTATTTATCTTCATTCCGTATTTCTCACACTGCTTTTCCAGTGCATCTACTAAAGTTTGAAGTCCTTTCGATGACCGACTCACCAACGCCTGGTCGTCTGCGAATCTAACCGACTTTATCCACTGGCCTCCTACTTTCATTCCCACGTCTAGCTCATCCCATGCCTCTCTTACCATTTCCTCAGCATAGATGTTAAAAAGTAAAGGCGACAACGGGCACCCTTGCCGCACCCCGCGACCTATAACTGCCCACCCTGATTCACCATCCGCTACCCTTACATGAGCCCTCTGCCCCATATATAAGTTTCGGATGAGTCTCCTATCACGCCAATCTATTCCTATTTTCCCCAGTATCTGCATTAGTTTCTCCCAGTTTACTCTGTCAAACGCCTTTTCGAAATCTACAAAACAAGCGAAAACATCCTGATTATGCTCTATGTTTCTATCTATAAGTGTCCTCATTACCGCAATCGCATCTCTGGTTCCCCTCCCCTTCCTAAACCCAAATTGGTCATCGCCTAAATAGCACTTTGCTCTGCTCTCCAACCTTCTATTTAGTATTCTAAGCAACACTTTTGCTGCGTGCGAAATTAAACTGATTGTTCTATACTCCTCGCATTCTGACGCTTTCTTCTTCTTCGGGATAGGTATTAATACTGTTTTCACGAAATCCTCTGGCCATACGAAAGTGGAAAAACTCCACTGGACCGATTTGCTTTTTTATTCAATATCCAATGCTATTTTAAAGCGTAGCCTTATTGCACACGATAAATATTTCGTAACAATTCGATTCTATATGAACATATTTCCTTCCGAGCGCGAAATAAGTATAATGGCAGAAAATTAATAAATTTTCACCCCGAGTCAAGGGTTAGAAAAAATCATATTTAAATATAATGTTCGCCTCAATTTCAAATATCGCACAGAAAATCCCAGTCATAACATAAAGGCTAAAATGTAAAATATGATTCTTGTATCATTTCCATTTCTGCATGCATGGTGATAAACCGCAAAAAAAGATGTACTTAATAGAATGTGGTCCTCGAATTTTTCGCGACTTACATAAAATATTATTAAAATGTGCACTCCATGACCCACGATTACCGCTCCATCCACCTTAAAGGAGTACCTTAGTGACTAGCTATGTTATTGTTGCAGTCACAAATATTGCAGGGCAAACGAGTAATATTTTAACCAATAAGTTCGACTGTGTAAATTTTCTTATTTCATTCCTTCTTTCCCACCCTTGCTCGGAAGCCAAGAATTTGTACTTGAGTTAAATAACTTATCATTATTACCAAAACCTGACCCCACTTGAAATTTCGCGCATAATTTTATTTTCTGCATGAATTACTATCTCGTGGTACCCATGAATCAGTAGTATTAGTAATACAAATCAGTATTAGTATCTAAACCCGTGTATTGCATGTTAGTCAACGTAGCTCTCTGGTTTACCCGCGTATTGTTCCCCTGACTGTTTTTCGGTACGCGCCTAGTATTGTGGCCTGGGGAGGTAGCTGGATTCGACGTTGAACTGGGACGAGTGTTGCGTGCCTAGCCTAGCGTGGAATCACCCCGTGCAACACGCCCTGGAGGTGGCTTGCAGTGGTGGCATGAGAAATCGTCACGGCTTCGATCCATTCCTTTAAATTATATAAAATCTCAACGGCGCATCGATGACCTTGCCGATCCAATATTCAAATTAACCAACAAGCTGGTCAGCCAACCTTATAATGAACTCTGGGTAGGCACTAATATCATCTATATCTACAATTACATCTCAGTTCACCATTTGGGTAAACGGCAGCGGGAATCAGAAGGGAATCTACACTCCTCAAACCATCTCCAACACACAGGAACACTTCCAAGCAAAAACATCTTGAGTACATGACAAATATCTATTTTAGGGACAGATGTAGTGTTTCAAGTTCTTGTATCCAGTAAAAATTAAATTTTGTACGTTGAATTCGACTGTATCTGGCGTTAGGTGGAGGAACAGCATTTAAATAATCAAATAAACAGCAGGAGTTGTTTTGCCCACTTATATTTAATGTACAATACCTGATGACGACGCCCTAAGCGCTTAAGTAAGAGTAGTGCAACATTGTACATTAAATATAAGTGGACAAAACAACTACTGCAGTTTAATTTAATAACTATGTAAGTTGAGTTATATGTTTTTTTGTATATTACATAGTAGCAGGTTTTGAATAGCATATATATTTTTGTGCATGTGGCGGTAATACTCTAGGGTAATCATTAACTTATCTGTCAATAGGTTTTTCATGCCCCCCCCTTCTAGTGCGGGCGTTTTCCTGCAGAGGAATGTTTTACGAGGATTCGTACCAATGATCCCGAATTTTTCCTACCAGTGCTGAAATCTTTCTTGAAGCACGTAACATCCTTTATTTTAATATACGTACGACAATGACCAATTCTTTGACAGTTGACCATGTTGCATATTAAAAAAATATTTGTATTTCGAGGACCCGTTTTTATTGATACATTGTATTCTTTTTTCTTTGACAATGACCCGAAAATGAAGATCTAATTGAATAGTTTATTTATTAGTATTTGTCTTTATTTTTGTTAAGGGTTATATAACTGTGACATTGACTAGAATAGACATTTAGAATATACTAGAATAGACACATAGAACAGTGATATAGAATTGTGACAAGGGTTTAGGTGGCAGAGGTGACTAAAGTCTCAATCTTGCTCCAAAAATGAAACACTGATCCATTGCTCTATTAAATACAGCCAATAGCACACCTTTAATGCTTCCTTCCTCTATAACGTAATTGATGCAGCACTATTTCCATACGTTCACTTACATCATCATCGTGGTGAAAACATTTTGAATAGCATTAATTTACTTGTTCCAGAGCATTTTTATTCAAGTTTAGACGCCCTCTTGTGCCCGCAATACACCGTACGTTACGGCAAAAAGCAGCATCCTCTCATTTTATCGCGGTAGCGAAAAAAACTGGAAAGTAATATAAAACAGCGTTTCCCTATCCTACTGTGTAATATTCAAAATTTCAATTCCAATCCATTATGCTTGAACCAAATTTCTTTTTATTCTCTTTCATGCACCTCCGTTTTTTATTTTCTGCCTATCAGCCTTCGTATCAATTTTCGATCGAGCCATCAACATTTAATATTCAATAAGTCATGGGGTACTTGCACATGGCTATGGTCAGGCTGGCTTTCTACCGGGACTTATAGTAGTGTTTCGGTTCTATCTAATGAATTTCCTGATTTTGGGTCAATTTTCTAAAAATTACACTTTTATACCCCTAGGTTCCAGCAGTTATTAAATTTCCCTGGGTTTTCCATGAAAAATGCCATATCCACATATTTTTTGATGTTTCATAAAAATATGGGTATCATAAACATATACTCCGAATCAATTCGATAGGATGCCTTGAAAGACGCAGACAATTAAACGAATACATTTTTAGCAATTACTTTTCCCAGCCTTAACCATTTGCTTGTTTTTCCCACATATGTGATTACTTCGGCATAAGTAATAGCATAGAGTAACTCTTCACTCTGCGGTGATATGTTTTTATCTTTTTCAATTTTTACCTCTCATGTATATTCCCTGCGTTGCAATATTTGGATTTATTCGTCTAAGCTCTATCGATCCCTACGCTTAGGATTTAATGCATTATGATCATCACGCAGGGGTTAATGGCGCTAAACCCAATGCCGTGAGAAATAAAAGTATGTACACTATCATATCTTTATGTTCCCCTTATTCATGCTTCAAAAATAAAATTTTGAACCAGAAGTTCCAGTTTCTACCATCTGTATTAAAACTAATGGCTAATTTTAGTCTTCTTCCATGGCAAATCGTTTAAAATGTCTTCTTATCATGCTAATAATCAGACGCGAATGACCTCAGACGTCAGTCGCCTCCCCAAGTAACTAACGAAGCAGATGCGCGAGTCAGATGGAGTTCTCTAAATTGAATGGAGTTCCATGTGTGACATCAAGTCGAGGGATCTGATCGTCAATTGTTGTGTTCGTTCATCTGGGATGTATTAATTGTGAAGGATTACTTGACGACTGCTCATGTGCATAAATATAACCTTCTTGCGATATCACCACTGCAAATGCCCGGTATTGACACGGGTAACGTGTGACCAGAAAACTTCGCTATACTCTGTCAAAGACGTAAGTTTCCCTGAAATGGCTGATTTCTACCTTCATTGTACTAGAAGCTATGATACCACTATTCCTCTAACAGGTTCGTGGGCGAGGGTGAAGCATGAACAGGGGTCCAAGGAAAGGATTGCTTGCAGACTAATAGGCGTTATCTACCAGGTCATCTACAAAATATCACTTTTCCAACGAATGCTTATAGAGATTTGACGAAACTCAAACGCGAACCTCGGAAACGTAAGCCAGAGTAAGCCGCAGACCGTTATGGCGGAAATAGCTCCAAGAATCTGGTGGGATGTCGCTCCACCTAACACTAACCCCCTTGCCTAACGGCCTAGAAATCAAATATTAAATCAAGAAAGTAAGTTCCCCCCTACCTTCATAAAACTCAAAGCTACCGCGATTCCTCTAACACGTGGACAGCCCGAAATTCACTTCTCAGGTTTATATTTTTTGACACGGTCAGTATTGACTTATTTCCTTTTCTTCCTCGAAAAAAGATTGGTCAAGTTGGGTAGAGTATACTGTTCCATGTATCAAGTGAAAAATAACGACACAAAAGCAAAATTTGTCCGGGAATCTTAAGCTCAGATTACATGGAACGAAAAGACTTTCATGTAGGTAAAGTAACGCTATGCTAGGATTAATGTTTCTTCGCTCGCGCGCAAGACATAAATGCAGGGAAATTTATTTCCGACTCATTTCAACCTACGATTTTCATCCTACATAGGCATGACACCGATCTGGAATACATTGAAATTTCCACGTGAAAAAATCAGCCGGGACCGGAAACCGAACCACGAACCTTTGATCTTCATAGAACTGGAAATGGCAGGGGAAGGTTGACGAAAAAGAAGAGGAGCAAATAGGACCAGAAGATTCCGCATGGACAATGCTTTTGTGAATAGCGAGACAATGTAACTTATGAGTCGTTTAAAGGGTAAAAATAGAGATCTGGCCCACATTCGAGCGGAATATCCAAAATGTTCTAATTTTTTTGTATTTTTTTCCATTCTTCCGATAAACTTTCCATTGCTTCCGACTGAACTTTAGAAATCCATCTTGCTATCAAACTATTTTTCACTTCGAATAGGAAAATTTAAAAAAATAATTCCAACTATGGACTGTATGTGTCATGTGGTTTTAGCCTCCGTCAGATCCAAATATACTTATACCTATGCATCTATAGCACTAGCATTTCCTCTAATTTTACTCATTTCATTGTAGAAACACACGAGCCAGCAGCTGTGTTGAGCACAGATGACCTACAATCGGTTTTAGATAGTCCAGCGGTAGAATTTGTTGCTAAAGGTGTTGATAATTGTTGATGGAATTGATAGAATTTGCTCCTAACAATTAAATTTTAAACAGCAAAATATGAAATGAGTAACAAAATTTAGTGTTAATATATTAAATTGGTTACTTTCTTAGACGTCGAAGTAGGAAACTGGGTCGTAGTTACCTATGACAAAGTTTTGTATCCAGGGGAGATTCTGGCAATTGATCAGGAATCAGAGACAATTCAAGCTATGACTTACTCGGGAACAAGAAACGACAGATTCACGTGGCCAGTGAGAGCTGACATTAGCGAGTATCTCCTAGGAGATATCAACAAGAAAATCAGTGCACCAATTCCAACTAAAAATCGCACCCGTGGTTCGGAGTACTATTTTACGGATTTCCCATCATTTGAGCAAAACTCTGAGTATTATAAACTTTGTTCATACTATCTATCGTAAAAAATATTTTAAAATTGGGATCTTAAATATCCACTACTAGGTACAGTACCTATTTTAAGCACATTTTGTCATTTCCATGGCACACATTGTCATTCCCATGGTCGTCAAAATATTAATTACAATTAAAATAACAAGTAACGATCTCTGCTGGTATTACAATTGTATTTAGTAGGTAACCTTTTCTTAAACCGTCCCCAAAATAATGGGCCTTTTTGACATAATTCACGTTTAAAAAATTTATACTCTTAATATTCCATTTAAAAAATATTGACCCATATAGAGAAGGAATTGCAAAATATTTTCCCAGTCAATATGATCTCAACGGGCGTGTACTAAATGCATGAGCTAATCTAACGGAAAAGAAAGACAACCAAGTGGGATAGGATGAAAAGAATTAATTTCTGCCGGTGGCGGAGGTTTATCATTGGAATCTGGATCCTTACTAGGGTGTCGTGTCGAAGGTCACTTCAAGTGAAATCCTCCGTCTGTCAGATGTGACGTTAAGGTGTTTGCGGCAATATTTGTCTACGAACAGATTAGCGTGAAACTTTGTATACATGTTTTCATTAGTGGCATCTATAGATAAAAGCGAAAAAATTGCGTATTATATTCCTATTTGTTGTTTTGGTAATTCAATGCCACTTAAACGCGTAGCCAGAGGAACACATCGCTATAAGCACATGTGACGTATTTCGTAATAATTCGATCACATACGCACAGATTTTCTTCTAAACGTGAAATAATACACTTCATATCATTAAAATGGTTGCTAACAAACATCAAGGTGTCACACGGAATTAAATATTCGAAAACATAAATATTTTAATGTAAATGTTTCCAAATTTTCAAATAACTCGTCGAAAACTATCGAAATCTCAAGTAATTTCATGATTTTCATTACCGCATGTATGGTAAGATCAACCGTATGTATTTCAAAGAAATGTGGTCCCAGAATTTTTTCTGCTTACCTATTTTAGAAAATTTATTAAAAATTTGCTCTCAATGATTCACGATTGCCGCTACAGCTACCTCTGAACTCTGGTCCTCTAGCCACATTTCGTGAAATAGTAGCATGATGGGTGCGCAGGGTTTCTCTCCTTGTTTCCCAGTCCCCGCATAACCCTTCCCGTGCCACCCAAACATGCAAATTACCTCAGCTGTCGATCTACTCCCCGAATAATAAGCCAACCAGCAATAATATTATAAGTTTCTAGAGGCCGAGCTTCGATCGGATTGTAATTTTTAATCAAGCTAAAATTCAGGAAAAAATCACACATGCTGAGCTATTTAATTTTTGGAACATCGTTGATAACCACGATCATAATTTACAGACAAGTAAGTCAAAATCAGAAGCCAGATAAAAAAAAATTTTTCCATGTGGTGAGCACCTGAACGGAAAATTCATTTTTCCGCCCTATTTTGCGGGAAGAAAGAGGCACCATTATTGTCCCTGTTTTATTCACGTACCATCGTGTTTGGTTACCCTAGCAATGACTTATTTACACTACTGTTCACATTTATCTACAACGGGTTCGGAATGCGGAGCGCGGAAATGCATCTCGCCAATCACAAGCAAGGAAATTGCGGAAAGGCTGAGTGTGATTAGCTAGATGCATTTCCGCGTTCCGCATTCCGCGCCCATTCCGCATCCATGTGAACTCGGCTTTACGGTATCGAAATATATAAACTGAAACAGGAAATTGTTATTATTAATAAAGTGAACTACATCTAAACATTTTATTGTTATCCAATAACATGTTGAATATGTAATTCATTTTCCGTAAAAATTACGATTAATCAATCATTATCCTACAATATGTAGTATCATTCAACTTAATTTACAATTTTCTAAGTAAAGTACTTTTAAAAAGTCACAAATAATCATAATTTATGAAAACGTTACAAGGGTTCATTGAAAAAATAAATCCCGTATTCATCAAAAACAACCGTATTTTGCTTTCATCAGATATGAAGTAATGAAAGAGTGAATATTGATACATTACAGTTATAAACAGAATATTTTGAGAACTTTCCATTTAGATGTGACAAAAATCGTATGAGTAAAATGGGAAACAAGTTGGACATCGCAACCTGCGTTTTTTACCAATATCACGCGGGTGGCAGAGTTCTACTTCCCTCCCTGGTTACACAATATACTATGAACCTTCTCGAGCAATTTAGCCAGTCTCAATGCCAAAAGTGTATTTATCATATTTTAATGCCGAAAAATAAAATACTCTACCCTGTTTGATTTCCATACTTTTCAAGATTTGCCCCGCAAATCTTGTATGGGCTCAAACTCGGTCCCTCAACGAATTTTCCTAGAGATCAAACCTAGCCCAATGAATTTCTCAAACCTACCTAAAATCCTTAAGATATGCTGTGTCACCAAAATAGAGCCATTTACGAGATAAATTTTACATTAATATTTGAAGCATTCCATTCACACCTGTGCGGTAATTACTTCGAAACACAACAGCGCACGTGCTCTGCATTCGTTTCCGATCCAGTGCACCACAGGCAGCGCACTTGAAAACAGATCGGAAGGGAAGTTTGTACGTGCCAAACAACAAAAGAAATCCGATAATCGCACCCACGATTGTCGTTAAAGCATTGATTTTCAGTAAAGTCGTCAAATATGGATACTTTAATTTTTTGGCACATTTTTTTATATAAATGTGAAAGAAATCTTACTTTTATAAATATTTTTTTTGAACGAATTCGACGAATATACAAAACATTCGGCAGTGACATTTGCGAACCTATAAAATGCTGTATACTTGACGGCAGGTTACGGAACGTTTTTCCAGCGCACATTGTTCCATTCATGATCATTCGTGTGCGCTGATGTGTTCCAATCTGCGCTAATTTCAACAACTAGAATGGAAATATCATATTATTACTCGTGTAAAATTATAGGAAATGACGCTCGACGTGAATAAACGATTGCCAGAGGTGAGAAAAACGTATATCTTGAAAGCGTGTTGAGGAGAGAGATGGGAGTACGGGGGTAGTAGAAAAAAAGAGGAAGAGTAGTAGGTGGTACCTTGTCTCGCGTCTCTTCCCGTCCATCCCCCTCCTTAGCGGCGCCTCCGCCTTCCACGTACCTCCCCCGCCAATATCCGCGAGTGCTCTTCCGCGGCGGGTCCGAGGGCTGATCCCCCCACCCTAGAAACGACGCCGAAAAGGGGTCGATGCATGCACCCGCTCCATCACTCTCCACAGTCTCTCTCTCCTTCTACACGTGAGTGTGTGTGAGGGGAACAAGTCTTCCGTATTCCTACGGCGCCGAGCACCGTGGGCTGATTAACGTGCTGTTTTTGACGGAAAAGACCGAATGGACGAGAAAGAAAGAGATAAAGACAGAAAATGAGCGATGGACAGAGGGCGTGCGAAGCGTGGAAAGGAGAACACACAGCTACGAGGTATCACAAAAAAAGTTTAAAACAAAAAACTAGAAACGATAGATTTTTTTGGATGTGGTTGCGTGACAAAACGTAGCCGTCAAAAATTCCACACTGGTGATAAACCCACGCGACAAAAAGTATACAAGCATATATATATATATATATATATATATATATATATATATATATATATATATATATATATATATATATATATATATATATGCATACGACGAGGAGAAACGAATGGTTTCGAAGAGGAGGATGCTGCATTTTGAGTTGGAATGAATGACCGGATCCATTTGAGTGTAGCATGGACAAGCAGAGAATTTTCTTCTTTTTTTCTTTGCCGTAATTGAACAATGGCCGACTGGGAGTAATACGGCAGGGGTTCAATGCTTTCGAGATAGAGGGATAGGGAAGAAAAAAGAATGAATATACGGTAGTGTAAAACAGAATGTCGATGAACCACAGGCGATCGCAAAGGAAATCAGGGGCGTGTGATGTGCAATGGCGAGCATATGGACTGACTAGGTTGAATACCCTTCCTCGTTAAAAGAACAGAAGGAAAACTATAGGATGCTGAGGTCACCGATGACGCACAGGAATGCCGACCTTTTCACCCGTTCGTGCGGGCGAGCAAACGTCAATGTCTGGCAAACACGCGTGTTCCCGAGGTTAAATCCCTTAGCGTCAAAGCTAGCATAGGCCACTCCTGTGGGATATCGCGGGTTTGTTTAGGAACATATGTATATCGTTAAAGCAAGCTAAAGCCTATCACTCATGTGTTTTGGAAGTGGATTTGTTTAGGAACGAATAGCGTACTTCGACTCAAGTCATCAGCTATGTTTCTTTTTCACCCACATCTACGAAGTAGGAACCGTGCAATTCACCTCAAGGGTGTGTGGCACTGGGTGATTTCACAACAGGCATGCAATACTCGTTCCAGTTCTCAAGGTCGAACCCAGCACGCCCCTCTGGGCACATTAAGTAAGGGCTAAAAAGCAGTCGGAAGAATTATGTACGATCACGCCATAAGCAAGAAGAGTACTACGATGATAAACATTCAACACGCGAGTTGAGATACTAATACTGATTAATATTACAAATAATAATAATTTAATTGATACTATTAGACACTAATTTAAACAAAAAAATCAAACCATGCTGGGCCCGGTGCTAATAATAATTGTAGGTTATTAAGCACAAGTACAGAGTCAAGTCTACCTTGAGAGAGTGGGAATTAATAGAAAAAATCTATCGCCATTATTATGAACTCTTATTGTACGCGGAAGAAATGAAATTTTGAATCTTTTCGTTCTGGAATATATTTCCTTTGTCTTACGCTTGTGATCGTTTCTACCGAAATACGTTGGCTTCAGAAAAAATATGCTTAACATTTTTGAGGAAACTCGCATGGCTGGTCAATATTAAATATATTGTTTTCACAAAGACGAATACTGAGCTATCCCCAACGGCATTCGCGCTAAAATGCGCCAACAATGGCATGATGAGAAGTCATAAAATTACAGCATAGGTATTTTCGTATAAAACTACAACATTGGTATAAAGAGCGTCCCAGTCAATTCGCATCATGGTGAATCAATGAGTATATATCATTTTAAACTCCCTGCGCGTTCTTGTAAATACTATTCTCCTTTTATACCGACCAGAATCTCACTTATACCTTTAATTCATTTTTGTCCTACCAAACGCCTCCCCCGCCCCAATTAATACGAATAATAGAATATCTTGATTTTTACCATAAGTATGTACCAAAATTCAAATTCTGCACGACGCAAAATGTCACTACCTAGGGTTATGCTTTTTCATGTTATTATTCAAGGAAGATCCATGAATCAAATGATTCACTGCATTCAAACTTTTCTCTTCATCGGATGCACATTTATAAATGTGACACGAAGAGATTAACAGCCTGTTGACTATGGTGAAAATACAATAGCATCTAATTTTTGCAAACATATAGAAGCGCTACGTTTTCGGGATAGGTGTCACTATTATGGCCCTTTAGGAGCACAATATTGATAACGGAAACACTTCAGAAACAAGTAAGAGAAATGAGCACATATACATCACAACTAAAGTGAATATAATTGAGATTATCCCGGCCTATTTCACGACAGTAAATCGCCATAGTCTCGAGGTAAAGCATTTTATTAATATCAAAACAGGTGAAGGGATTACTTGATCCACAAAGGAATAAATAAGAACCGTTCTCCTAACCGTATTCACTTCCATCCACTGGGCTTGGCATTCCTATTTACGCAGCAAATGACGAATCTCGCGTTGAACTGAGTCATTTGAATGTGACGTTCCGGAAATGCGATTAACATTGACTAATGAAAATATGACACACCCAACAAAACATTCCACAAAAAGGTATGCATATTATTATCCTCTACATCGCATTTTCCACTCAAATAAGAGTTGAAATTAATTTCCACGCACTCTTTCGGATGCAATCATCATGGGATAAACTGTAGAGCTGTAAATGACAGTCAATTATACGGAGCATACCTTTACATGTGCACAAAAAATGACACGAAACGAGTCACTTCTGCCAGAAACGAGGGAGGATAATGTTTAAAAAAAATTACTTCGGAGGTTTCCTAGCTGGTGTTTGCAAGGGCATTCTTTAATATTTCATCCGTGCATATAGGTCGTCTTCCAAACCATCCGTCTTATCGAATCCAACACCCGCCCTGAGGCCCAAATATTTTTCATCAAATGCTGTCGTCCAGCTGCTCACTAGAATCATCAGGGCACAGCCGCACGTATCTAGGCTATGACTCAACATGCTCCCATGGCCACGGGCTCCAAACCCGTCAGGCTCTTCAAATGAAAAAAAAAGCCTGCAACCCTCCTACACCTTTATCTGCCAGCTGTCCCGTTTTCGGAAGGGAAGTCCAATCCGGTAAATGAAAAAATCCCACTTGTCAAAAGTAGCAGCGAATATTCTCGCTCACTTTTCCCTTTTTCTTTTTATGCATTCCGTAAAACAAAATTGGGAGCAAATTCAGTACCGATGTTTCTTTTTCGAAAATAGAGACATTTTCGTCACGCTCAGAGTGAGTGAATCACTTTTATTATACACTACCACAAAAGGTATTACAGCAGTTTATCGCTTTTCCACCCCATTTGTTTGTGCCCACTGAATGTGAGCTTGCGTCATTCGAGTGTTAATCCTATGTAAAATATGTATGTAAAACCAAATTAGAGGTTATACTGTAAAAAACTTGAATCTATCAATCATACTATATAGCTGTTATCATATTGTGATATATTGGGAAACATACTCAAAATATGAAAAATTTTCTATTAATATAGATACGAAGTTTTGAGTAGTGACTCCACAGCTGTTTCTCCAGATTTTTTTCCATTTATACATTACAAATAACGTCACCGTATTATACTCATTTTGTAAAAAAAAACTTCAACTAATACAACAAAAACAACCCAAAGTACCCGGTTTCATGGGGAAAGCTTGTCATCTGTATTTATAAAGAAGATACTAAAGAACATTTAATATTTCCTTTTATTTTCTTCTATTTCATATTTTAATGACGGAAAACTTATCATTATTTCCATTTAAAAAGAAGATATAACGGAACATTTCATATTTTCTACGCTAATTGATAATGTGCTAAAATTTCGGATATTCGGTCAGTATATTAATCGAGGAGCTACTTTAGTAGCGACAAAGCAATAATTACCCAACGAAAGCCACACTCATCTTGTACGGCTTTAGAAGATTTTTGAGTTTTGTTATTGGTAACATAATCAACTCTGTTGATAGAAAAAGTAAATTTAAACAAATTAACATGCTAACTATGATGGGGTAACAAATAAATGAGCGTCGGGTTATGATCACTGGGGGCGAAGAGGGCATAATCCTAATATCCGACCTCTTGGATCTTCTTACCCCTTTCAACATTGAACTCCAAATGAGCGAGAAATCCGGTTTCAGCAACTTTATACCCCTGAAAGGCGACTTTAGGAGCCCTTGGTGTCTTTGGGTCTCTAGGATCTTTTATATGTTGCCTATATCGTGATATCATCCTTGAACAAGCAAATTTTCAAGAAAATAGGTTTATCAGTTTACCCGTAATCAGGTAACAAGCAAACAATCATACGAGTACTTTCAAGTTCATATAGGTATTAGTTATAGGGTGTTCCATTTAGTAGACAGTACGGGCTCTGATGGACATTCGTTTCTTGTATAAATCTCCATAAGGCCGGAGATGCGATGTTGCCAATATCAGCAGGAAAATTAACTTGGAATACTATGCAGTATACTAACTGTACATCTTGGAGTCTCCCAATACGTAAATGTTATTCCCTAAAAAAAACTTACCTAAATTTAGGGCGGTGTTGGAAATGGTTGACTACATGATCTAGAGGTGGACATACGAAGTTTAAGTTAGGCAACAGCGTTCTCCATAAGGCACATACTGCCAGCTATACGTGAAACGTTCTGTAGAACAGACGATTGATAAATGTCAATACTCAATTACGTTCCCTTCCCGATAATTACAATCGCAAGGTTTCCGTTTTTATAATATCAAGAAAACTTTCCAAGGGTTTAAAAAAACGATAACTTATAGACACACTGCAACGTAAACATATCTCCAATAATATATGTAATTTTGGCTACATACGTATTACGGAAAAAATAATACCTATCTATAAAAGTCGCGATTTTGCGAGTTTCTGCTAAAGATAGTGCTTAGTAGGTACGAATTTCGTCGTCTCAATAATATAAAATCATAAATACTAAATTTGTTTATAATATTTTGTCGTAACAGCGAGAAAAATATAGCTAAGCATTACACTTCAACCTACTCTGTAATGTCTTTAGTACAACTACTGATCATTTCTGTTTGTTACACCACAAAAGGAGCTAATCAATGAGCATTCGTAGACTAAAGAACTACCTTATGACGTCAAAGATATCCCATAATTACCTCACCACCTTTCTCCAAAGACAGTCAATAGAATTAAAATTAATAATACTGTGAAGATAATAGAAAAGGGGCTTTTCAAAACCGAACATGCCATTTTGAATTTATAATGAAGCGTATTGGAAATTTCCAAGACTACTACACCTTCAGCAATTGCATCTGGAACGCAAGTAACTTGAAAAAAAATTAAGCAAGAAGAGAAAAAACTACCCTGAATGAAATTCTTTGCGTGTGAGGCTAAGAATCAACAAAAAAGGGAGCAAATAAGACTAAGTTGTTAGTTTTCTTGCTTCTACTTTCCGGTCGATATCGACCAGAGACTATTACTCAACCTACTTTCAATTTTCATTACCCCTTCGAAGTGTCTTTCACAGGCGTTACAGACAAGCAGTAGGCGAATACTAGCACAGATTCTGAGGGCACGAGAAAATATTCAAATGCTTCACAAGTTCATGCTACCACTTCACGATTTTTGCAGCAAAAGACGCATGAGCTCGACGACATTTCAAAAACTGCGAAATATGTATACCCATCGCCCCACTCCTTTACGATAGTTGGCAGCAAAGCAATGGAGATGTTGAGGATTCTAACTTTCACCATTAAAAATGCTATACTTACTACGCTATGTTCCATGCTATGTTCCTCCGTGCTCAAGGTTTCATATCAACTCTTCCGGGCTTGTCAGGTGCGTTGCGAAACTTAAAATTTCATTTAGGCAGACATTCCTTCGGTAAATACATAACTTTCTCATAATAGCTTATTTAAATAAATAAACCCAATTTTTACGCGTTTTACTGAACAAAAATGAGGCCTCGGTCGAAATATTCCGTTTCTTTTTGACACATAGAGCTCAGGATGGCGACTCTTTGACATGAAAAGCCAATGAGTTCATGTTTTAGAAAATAAATTGTTCACAAAAATTTTCCCTTTTTCACGAAAGGACGTTATGGTATACGTCAATGCAATGGAAATATGCTTTTACTATTCTAAATATTAAGAGTATTCTTTCATAAAAAAGAGATCATGATAATTATCATACAATATTTCTTCGTAATTAACAAATGAAATTTTATGATATTTAAAGGCATCGATTAAATTATCAGTCGAATCAATCCGTTACTAGGTAGGCTAAATATTATATCTGAAGTTTTGTAACAACGGAAATCAAGGCTACCTATTCAGATTCTGCGGGTTAAAGACCGAAACCTCCAGGTCAAGAAGGACTCTCAGTTGGCAGCCCTAGAATAGATCCCTTGACATAAAAAAGGTAGCACATAACAGCATGAACTAGGGCGCGGACTACAGTAAAATTAAGGATTTGACAGCATTTAGAGTTAGACCAAATTTCTGGAGGAGTTCCAAACACAGGAACCCAAGTCTACCATGAAATTTGTCATAATGTATGCTGATAAATTCTCAACTTATCTGTATGCTGATAGAAAACCCCCGCAAAACAATTCATCTACATCTGTATAACACCCTGCAAGCCACTTCGGAGGTGTGTGGCAGGGGAGGGGGGAGGGATTATTATTATTTACGCAGAGTAGATTCGCTCTCTTGCCATACTAATTACAGATGAAGTCGCCACTTCCACCTAAAGCTGAAAGGACTCATTGAAATAAAAAATAGCACTGAAAGGTGTGATCTAGGGCACGGACTACCTCACAATTAAGGATTCGACTCGATTCAGTCGCCGCCACAGCACATTTCGAGAGGCACGAGCTACGTGGGCTTTTCGAACGACACGCCTCTGATAGCGATGGAGACAGACAGACAGACACGCGAATATACAAAGGAGACACCCCGCGAGCTGACGGATGACGCCCTGTCAGATGCACAAGCGGAAGGAATTCATTAAGAGTCGCCGCCGCCGGCGACGCATTCCCCCTTCGTCCCGTGCTCACCACTTCCCTCCACGCCTCGTCAATCTGCGTGTCGCACTTGAAGTCCCCATTCCCTCCTTCCTCCACCTTGTCAGCCGTAAATCAGAGCGACAAACAGGCTTACTGTTCCGGGCGGATCCCAAATTACGCCCTTTAAATCTCCCCATCGCGAATCAGACGAAGAGGGACGAGGTGGTTTTTTTCCCCCGCAGCGGCGACGTGCCGAACTGGCATTTCTTGAAGATAGTTGGTCCCGCTGTTCTTAACGAGAGATGATTTTCTCACGGCTATCAATGAGAAATTGTGTCGATCTATATCTACATATCACCCTGAGACCATGCAGGGGCGTATGGCAGGGGATCTAGAGACACCGGCCATTAAAAGAATTATACAGGAAATAGAAATGGGGGGTAGATGCGGTATGAAAAAGGAGCAGAATGAAATAGACTAAGATTTATCAAGCGAGTATTAGGAAGCTCCTAAAATGAAAAAGTGAAAAAAAGGTACTACTAAGTCGCAGTTCGGCCAAATATCGAATACGCTGCGAGCTTGAGGGGGCCTACACAGAAAGATTTATTTCTTGGCGGAGCACAGCTTCTCTCAACGCAGGTAATAGTTTATTCACGGCAACAACTGTGAAAATGAGTAAATTCAAATCTGTATAGCATATTTACTGCCTATATGACACTTTTACCCTAAAAAATGAGTTCTAAAATCGGCCATCGTCTTTTGGGCCGAGGGTACAGCTAAATTTTCATGCATCTAATATCGCAATGCCGTCGTCGGAGGAGCACATCTCCCTACTTTCACCGCAAACTGCGTTGCGGAAGTGAGCTGAAGGTGCGCTCTATAACTACTTCATTCACTTGTTTCTGGGATTCAAATAATTAATATCGGTGGTATTTTATAATCGCAACAATAGCATTTTCTCCCCCACAATACGTCTTACGGATTGGGGCGTCCTATGGGCCGGGAATGACGGTACCTCGCCACGGGACAACGCAAGGACGTGTGGCTGAGGGAGTTAGGGACGACACCAGCCATTAAAAAATCGTACAAAAAATAGTCATTAGAGGAGAAAGGGATAGTTAAGGCGTTGCATAAAAGATAATGGGATTATTTAAGTAAATAGTAGTAAGATTCTCGCATGAAAAAGTAAGAGAGAGATTTTAATTTTCTCCATATAGGCCACATCTCGAATACACGGCGAGAGTTTTGGGCCCTAGAGAGAAGCATTTATTAAGCGAAATAAAGGAAAGCCGCATTCTTCGCTACAAATTGCATAGAGCAAACAGAGTAAGACAGCTGAAGGAAGGACGAGGTTGGGAGTCGCTAGAGACTCAGAGGCTACACAATATAGTCCAGTCAATGAAGGGGTTGCAGAGGACATGGAAGAGGACAAAGACGAAACTTCAGGAATTTCTTTGGGGTTGATAGGAGGTAAAAATACTGAAAGTCCCCGGACCTACGAGGTGTGCGGGGGGAGGGGGCGCAGAAGGTCCCTTTTTTGTTTATTCGCTCATATTCGCTCGAGGATGTTCGGTAAGCTGTATCCGTATTCTACAGTATATGGCCCACAGTACAGGCTACCACGATGGTCATATTACTGCTCATAGTAATCTGTGGAACGCGTCAAACATGAGTCATTCGGGGTAAATAAGAGACGCCTGTCGCGCGAACTCCGTCGATTTCGGAAAAATTTACCTTAATGGAAGAAAACTCTCAGGCAGCATA
Organism: Pyrrhosoma nymphula; assembly: GCA_963573305.1. NCBI lineage: Eukaryota > Metazoa > Arthropoda > Insecta > Odonata > Coenagrionidae > Pyrrhosoma > Pyrrhosoma nymphula. The sequence continues at coordinate 61,738,322 of OY754330.1, read as the reverse complement.
TGTATGTACTTTCAAAAATTAATTCATGTAAATTGGTATAATACATACACTTAAAGTATCATAACCCAATGATTTGGTTTCCTCCAATTTTTTTTAAACTTAAAACTTTTTAAACTTTAATATAAATGTTTAAACTTTAAACTTATTTATACTTGCACATTGAACTACAAAGAGCAATAGCGTTTTTAGCGCCCCTTTGCTTTGCGGATTTTTCGACATGGACAAAGAGAGCATCATATACAAATTATAGCAAAAGAAAAATCTTGCTTTGATTTGTATATTTGGCCTCAAGATCGTTTTAAGTCGAGAGGTCCTGTACGCTGCCGCGGGTGGTGACCGGTTTGGTGGGTGGTGTAACCCAGGGAAATCCCATTTTTGTGGCTTAGTTCTCGTTATGTTGTATGCGTCGCTTCGTTTTACATATCGGACACTTATATATGATAAACTATTTTCTCGTGTCGTGCACTAGAGATTCTCCAGTTAGTCCAGAGAATATAAATCTAGCTCGACTAAAATACTTTCAGTGAGGCTATATGTTCATCAATAATATTCTGAGAACTGCAACGTTAGCAAATGGGCGGAATAGTGGAACATGTATGCTGTGCAAATAGTTTTTAATTATTCCTGAATTGTAAAGTTCCTTTAATAGCCAGGCCACTATTTCGACAACAAAACGAACTGCTCAAAAGACCTCTCATAGTACAATTATTCACAAATACATGCGAAATTCCTACCAGAAAGAGCAGCGTCATGCCTCAGTTTTATTGTCCTCCAAACGAGAAAAAACCAACCACGTCTCTCAATGTGTTAGGAATGAATTGCACTTTAGCCACCGGGAGCGAATCTAGTCACTTAACGCCTGTAACATTCTTTGAAAAAATACGAGGGGAGGATTAGAGCCTCCTCGACACGAACTATGTGCATCACTAGTTCGAACTTGTATTGTTATTGGAGAAGCCGGCGGGGAGGGGTACCTTTCAATCGACCTCGCTTCAGTTCAGTTCCCTACCAACGTGGGTCGGTCGAGTGGTGTTGAGTTGTAAATCTGTTTGAATGATTGAGTTGCTTTTATATATTGTGAGTTTGGTTATCTTTAGCGATGACTAATGATGATGATGTTTATTTTGTGATGGAGACATCGACGAATCCAGTGTTGATGTTTCAAGAGTGACAGTAAAAGGAATATTGTCGCTTGTAGCTGCAAGTAAGGAAATGAGGGACAACAAGTGCTCCCAGCTACCTAGCTTGAAATCCCTCCTAGTTCACAAATCATGCCGTAAAAATTACACCGAAGTACAAAGCATTAGATTAGATTTGAAGATGTAGGCTTCATCAACAATATCTGAATCAACTGAAATGGTGAGCTCGGGGTCTTAACTAACAAAATTCAATTTCAAGAATCACTGCTTTCTCAGAGTAGACCCTGTAGAGAAAGAGAAAAATAAGGCTGTTGAAAGGCGGAGAATGCTGTAAAACGCTTGAAAATTGCTAATATACAACAAACGTGTATGGAAGCTGGTCTTCCGAGGAATGACAAGTGGGGTGAAGAAGTTGCAGTCCTCTATAAATGATTTAATCTCCGAGGAAGCTGTTTACGATTATAAATGCCATGTAAATATTATTAGACCTTTTTATCTGACTAAAGAAAACAAACAGTATATGATAATTACATTTCCAGAGGAATGGAAGAAATTTATTTGTACATGGAAGAGATCAGTAACTGCCAGTCAGTTTTCCATGGACGAATTAATGGCCGCAGTGACAGGGAAAAAACAGATGTGAGAACTGTAAAATCAGAACTGGGTAAATAATATGGAGATCATGTTCCAGTGAAACCAGGATGCAGCCGACTTATCGTCCCAATCATATATTTTAGATATGCAGAGTACAAACTTTTGAATAATGCTTAGAATGAAAATAAGGAAAAAATATGGCTGACCAGCGACTCAGGATTGTGAGAAAACCTGCAGCTATCATTAGGTAGGACATCCAGAGTCAAGTGTTCGATACTAACACATACCCACCTGGTGATAACTTCCTTGAGGGCGCGAATAATGTTCCCCCACCCCTTATAATGTTCCTATAGGAGATGTTGTTGAAACACAAAGAGTCGAGGAAACGAGAAAGAAATATATCGCCATTGGACCCGCCATAACCTCTGTGCTTCGACCGCGGACGTTCCTGTCCTCAATACTCTCCCTCCTACTTCACAGAAGATTTGAATCTAAAAACGTGGTTACCTTTCTCACAAGATGGGATTTTGTTCATCTTACTACGAAGCCCAAGATTTAGAAATGCTCTCTATGGTCCATGCTCAACCAGTCTTCAAAACACGAACATTCAATTCATCTGTTTTTGACAATGCTGATTTTAATGTAAGTATATCATTGACGGTCTGAATACTTTCCACTCTATGGGTGGTGGTATTGTTTTAAGCGAACTAGTTTGTGGAACCCCCTTTTTGTAGGCCACGAGCCGCCAATGAATGCACTCCTCTGTAATTCCTTCTTACGACGCTCACAACAGCTTTATAATTAAGATCTATCCCTAGAGAAATGGGAAAGAGTGATTTGCGGTTTTATTACGAAATTCCGGAATTTCCCCGGAAATTTCAAATTGCTGTAACTTTTGACCAGTTATAGATAAAATATTAAATTATGTTCCACATATTACTATGAGAAGTAATAGGACCATCGTGGTAGCCTATAATGTGGGCCATATACTGTAGAATACGAATACAGCTTACCGAACATCCTCATAAAAAGTTGAAAAAATTACTTGTAGCCAACATTTTTCGATTTGGACCACTGTGCGGCAGCATGTACTTCAAGACGTATGCACATAGTGTGAAAAAATTGAGTATACTTAAGCTTACTGTATATTTAGTTCATTACACACATAGTCTTACTACCTTTGTAAATTAACACATCATGTAGCTATATTAACAAGAATATACAACCCAAGAAAAACGGGAAAGAGCAATGTGCTTTTCTTTACAAAATTCCCAATTTCCCTAGAAATTTCAAATTGCTGTAATTCTTGACTAGTTGAAGAAAAAATATTAATTAATGTCTCAATTTAAAGGTAATGTAATTTTCTACAACTATGCTTCTGAGGTTTTTGCAGTAAAACTAAAGCCTGAGCCACTTGAAGGAAAGGTTCGTCAAAAAACGTGAGGAAATTAAGCGTTTTTCAAAAATGTACAAATGTCGCTAGCAAATACCTCAACAACTATGAGGAATTGAAATAAATGTGAAAGGACTTATTTTGTAGTACATTTTGTCAACTTTAATTTTAGAACCAGTAATATTTTCGCTACCACGCAGTTTTCAAGATATGTGTGAATAAACAAAATAAGGGACCGTCTGCGCCCCCCTCCCCCCCCGCACACCTCGTATGTCCGGGGACTTTGAGTATGTTTACCACCCATCAACCCCAAACACATACCTGAATTTTCGTCTCTGTCCTATTCCATGTCCTCTACAACCCCTTTTTGGACGTTCATTGACTGGACTAATAGGCTAATATTACTTGAAATATTCAGATCTGGTGAGTTTCAGGATGACGCGAAGGATATTACATCAACCCACCACGATATTCATAGAACCGACAGATGGGGTAAAATAAGATAGAAACAATGTCAAACTGATAGGTACATGCATACAATAATTCCTTCTTCCCTCATTAATGACTACAACAAAAATACCGAGGCATTAATACACTTCATCAACAGGCTATTCCCTCCCATCCTATTAGATTTTCCAATTCCCTCTCCTTTTTATGGTTGGTGTCCCAACACCCTCTTCCACATGCCCCACGGCTGCTCGCAGGGTAGTATGCAGATGTAGAAACATACAGTGAGTTTTGCTAGAATTAGTGTCTCGATCTCAGCTTGTTGTAAACATGATGGTGCGTGGGGAATTCTTGAAATTATACGTTCAACAGCCAATCTCTCTCATTTTCTCTATCATAGAAATTCGGCTTGAAGGTAGAAGTAATCCGACGCGTAGTCTTGAAACTCCTGAGCATGGTACTAATACATTAGTACCATGCTCCTGAGATGCGATGAAATTCGCAACGTTACTTAATGCAGAAAATAGCTCAGGTCTATTTCAAGTTAAGTTGTCAAATTGGCCAATAATGAAGATGACTGAATCCCGAAGCTAACCGATCATGTGCTTTCCTTATAAGATGATGTTCATCCTTACCGAATTACGGGAATGAAATACAGAAATCTCCACGGTTAAAAATCCACCTCTTCCGGGAATCGAACCGCGAACATTACGACTTGCAGGACCGATACACAGACCAGTACGCTGCCCACGCTTGCTTTGGCAAGCCATAAGTCAGACTCCCGTTTCAGGGTGAATTTTTTTCTCGAGGCAATAGGGAACATGCATAGATTTAATTCCTCATGTTTGAGTAAACGACGTGCCAGCAAATTTTCTAACAATCACAAATATGCATATTATCCAAACTTAAAATGGTCCACCCTGTGTAATCCACACTTAGATGAGTCAACAGAGGGTAAGATTGCCATTAAAAAGAGGTGGTTAGCTAACAATGATCTATTTATTCCCTTCTATTACTTACCACTTTTCTTCTCCGGATGAAAAAATGATAGGCATATTCATAAAATTGATCGCAATATAAAAAAATCAGAACCATTCTTGGACATCCAACAACAGAGTAAAAAACTCTTTCGGGCCAACTGATTGAAATAGAGAATTTTTCTTATTCAGGGTTGCTACAGACCGGAGATATGAAATTCCGTGACTATTCCAGGTTTTCCAGGTCAAAATGTTTATTTTTCCAGGTGATAACACTCGTTCTTCGATAATTGTGTATTTTAAGGAAGGAGCAATAATAGCAGCAGATCACATAAACACATGCACTATGGGGGAATTAAGTTTCCCAACAAATGGAATGCTACCACAATCGCTCTGTAATTAAATCGGCTTCCTTTCTGAATATATATAACTCGTAGGTAAATGAGGGACATAAAAACACATTAAGGTGGTGGACTCGTCACCCAAGTCGGTGACGGATTATCGGCCGCTTTCCTGCCCCGAGCGTTATTAGCGCTGGCCACAAAACGAAGGCAAATTAGGTTATCTTACATGCCTTTGAAATCTTCAATTTACCTCTCGTTTCTTTCGTACTTATGGACACAATTGATTGCGAAACATAAAATAAGAGCTCCACTGCCTCATTCAAGCAAGGTACGAAAAACTTGTCCACACACCAACAGACAGTGTCTTAAATAGTACTCCTCACTTATTAAAAACAGATTTTGACTAGGAAAAGCATATTTCCAGGGTAATTACTCATTTCCCATTTCTATGTATTCCAAGCCTCTAGCAACTCTGTTATTGGTCTGTTTGAAGACGAAGGCAATTGCTGTCCAATCTCAGGTTACGTAATGTTCTTGAGTCATTTTCCCATGCGCAGAATGTTATGGCCAAAGCTTCCATCACTTCCCACCCCACTGGCGGGCGGGCTGGCCAGGAGGACCTGGCCAGCCCGCATGATGAATCACATTTACGTAATGACGAGCCAACCTGTTATTTCCAGGTGGATGATCCAGCTGTTCCTAACGCAGGTGGCAGTCCCGTCACAGTTTTATCTCCGGCGAAATATCTGTCAATCTGTTGCTCCCAGGACCATAAAGAAGGATATGAAGGGCTGTGATTCAGGACGAAGCCGAAGTGAACGAAGTGTGTTGAGAGTCACACATATCAAGGCGCTAAGATTTCTATCCTAGTGGATTTCTTAAAAAATTGAATTCTATGTTATAAATATCTTAATTTGGATTACGTTGTGGGAGAAGAGTGGTAACAGAATAACGATGGGATATCATCATCAGCAAGTCAATTTTAAGATTGACTGACGGCAGCCATCAATGTATTGTAAATATTCAATGCATATAAACACAACATTAAGTTTACAGAATCGCATCTATTTGAGGTAGTTTGAGCAAGAGTTTCCCTTCTCGAAATATAGACCACATTCAAATTTTATGTTTAAGTTTAAAATAAAATTTTAATATGGTCAATGTGGAAGCTGTAAAAAACATGGAGAAAATATTGAAGCCTTTTTGACTCAAAACTTAGCTTTTAATTACTGAAATTTTAAGTAATCAACTAAATATGCATGTATACTTGGCTCATTTTTCACGTCGCACGCTCAAAACGCCTTAACAAACGAGGATTTATTTGCGGTTCTGTAAAAATTACTGCGGTGAGCAATTGATTTCTTTTCTAAAATAGTTGGGAGAGCGTACAAACTACACATGGTTAAATTTATGACCAGATCTATGCGTTAGTAAATCCTCATTTTTAAAACAACTTCCCTCTGGAGTGCATACCAATGCCATTTCCCATGGAAAATGGCTAGTATTTTTTGGGAAATATTTCGAAAAGTATATTTTGTTATCATTGGAAAGATGAGATATTTTCATCTCCATCGTCTCAGGCTCAACTTTGTGGAAGTTCATTACATATTAAATGAAAGGAAAACTTTGTTTTATTCCACCAATTTATTTGTTACCTTGTTTGTAGGTACCTGAAGATGACGCCGCTGCGTCGAAACTAGTAGTACCGACAAATAAATTGGTGGAATAAAACAAAGTTTTCCTTTCATTTAATATGAGATATTTTCTTTACAATGAGGCCAAATACACTGAATTTAATTGAAGTCATATCTCGCTCATACTACCTTAATATAAATCTGCAAAATTATATTTGCGCAGAATTTTGTATTCTATCGCCACTAACCAAAGCTGTAACAAATGGCCTAAAAACCCGTCAGCATCTTTCCCACAGCAAAGATATTCACGAAAATCATTTGGTAGGCAACCATCTCAACTTCGGTGATCCCTATTAACTCCACCACATTGGAGCGGTTGCCCTGACAACTACACTTCGCTGAGACTGCGAATTCTACCCTGTCCCCTGCTGACCCCTAAAAGTCTTTGTAACTCATGTTTTATTTACCGTCTCAGTTGGCCCTGCGTGTTTGTCCCTCGTTCTTCCTCGGGGGGCCTTTCCTTCCATTACGTTGCTTTCAAGTTCGTTGCGTCTCATTATGTGGCCACATATTAATCACCTACCTCGGAAGTACCATAACGTAAGACGGAAGAAGTAAAACGGACTAAAAGCGTAGAACAGACCAAGCTAAGAAAGTATTCATTATGAAAAGGGAACTACAGCGTCCAAAGACGGTAGAACTACGAACAAGGAAACAGTACGTAAAAACATTCGTGTGGAGCAAGGCACTGTATGGATCGGAAGCATGGACCATTGGAAAAGCATATCGTAAAAGATTAGAAGCATGGTAAAACTGGTGTTGGAGGCGGATGCTGAAAATCAAACGGAAGAATAAAGTAAGAAATCAAGAAGTATACATAAAACTAAAAGAGGAGAGGACCATATAGTCCACTATACAAAAAAATCAGATGTATGGTACACACCCTGAGGCACAATTGGTTTGTGAAGAGAAAAATGAAGGGAAATAGAGGAATAAGTCCCAAGAGGAAGGCTAAGCGATAAATAAATAGACCAAATAAAGAGGAAAGTACACAAAGAGAACTACCAAGGAGTAAAGGAACTGGCATTAGATAGGGTAGGATAGAAAGCTTCAATCGACCAATTTTAGGATTGAACGAGGAATGAATGCCTGAGCGAATTAATTGAATGAGCAAACGTGGCCTGTCCATTGGGACCTTGTTTTTCTGATTGTGGTTCATGTGGTTTCTCCTCGTCCATTCTTCTGCGCACTTCCTCGTTGCTGAACCTATTCATTCATTTGATTTTCAGCGTCCGCCTCCAGCACCGGAAGCCTCTATTCACTTCTGTTCCAGCTTTCCAACGGCCCACGTCTCTGAGCAATATAGCGCAACACTCCTCACGAATGCTTTCAGTTTCTTCTTCTTCATTGGGATAGGTTACACAATAATGATCACAGTTTACAGTTTCAACCCACCAACTCTTTTAGTCAGAGAACGAGTATGGCTCGAGAAAAAAAGCCCACACATTAAAATGCCAAAAGATAAAAGGATAGAAGAGTAGGTGGACATACCTTCTTTTCGCCGGACGTCTCGTCGCCTTGGTTATTTATCTACTCGAAATGACATGAGGGTATCAGGTTATGTAAGCAAACGTTAGAGGACAGGCAAAAAGAATGTCCAAAAGCGATTTGTAGGTCATTCAGCGCCCGTCGCGTCGGCGGGGGAGCTTGACAGCTGGGACACGTCAGAGCCGGAGTAAAGCTATGGTACTAGACGAGAGACAATGCCCCAGTGCACGATCCACTCATTAATGCAGATCAACTTTTTCTAATTTCTTTCAACGTGGTTTTACCATGCTGGTATTCAAATTTTCACGATTCAAATCTTTAAATTTTTCAGATAACAAACTCTTAAACAGATTTACCCCTTCAATTAAAGGGTTAATTAATACCATTTAATTTTAGAAACAGTGAAAGTTAATTGACTTCTTTAAAACAATGATTGAAAATGATTATGCTGATGAAAGTGGGGTGTCGTTTCATTAATGCTGTCGACCAGGGAATAGCTGCTTATCGAATAATCACTCGATTTATCAGAGAGTAAAGAAAGAAGAGATGATGATACGGCCCAATTAAAGTTGGCGTAATTGCGTATATTCAATTTTTTTAAATAAATGCATGCACAAACATATTACTTTTTATACTTACAATTAGGGAGTTCTACGTCCGAAGAGAATATTGGTAATTTGAGAAAAGTTTCCAAGATATACTTAGCGCTTATTGGAATTACGTTCCTGGGCAACAGAAAAACTGCTCCTTCATAACTGAAAAAGTTAACCTCCACCCCTTAACTTACGAGGTTGCGTAACTTCATGAAGAGATCAGTCAAAGATTTTTACTTTTTAACTAGTGATCTGCCGCATAAGTTTCTTCCGTTCATATGCCTGGTAGGAAACGCTTCCAACATAAGTGCATTAAATCGAGAGGGCGATAAAGTGTCATCAGCGCGTTTCACGACAACGTTTACGATCTAAACAAAGCAGGATAAAAATACGCTGATATCAGAGAAGCCTATCTATACAATGGGGAATATGCATTAGTTTTAACAACAAAGTATTTGTATTTGAAGTACGCCTTCTCAAATACAAGACAAGGACTTTGTCGAAAAGCAATAAGGCGTTATGAAAATATTTCTTCTTGAAAATTACGGGTGCTTTGTGGTGAGGAAACGCTACGTCATTGAGATCCCGGGGGATGACGATACGGAACGGTATCGCTAACAGCAATACGACATATTTCCATGTGAAGGTTGGCTTATTTTTCGTAATTTGACGAAATCATCGTTTTAATTTCCTTCACGAGAGACAATGAACGAGAATTATTTGATCCTTTCCATGGAAATTTATGTAGATGAGAGAAGAGATACCGTGCAGTGACGTCAAGAAACCGAGATACCGTCTTGGATCACTTTGTTTTATTTTTATGCACTCTTGAAAGACAATGTCTACATAGACAACATTTACCAATGTCTGCTATATGGACTCTATATATGAGTTCCTGGGAACATTTTTCCGTCATGTATGTACACTACTTATAAGTGAGAAATAAATGTTATCCCATGTTACCCATTGGATTAGGAGCCATAGAGAACTAGAGGGTTGATATGTGAATGAGAAAATGAGCATTTTGCACGTTGGCAACGAAGGTTTGCGACCATGAGAACCTTGGTAGTGAAACGCGAAAACTACCTTACTCCCACGTGTGGACATAGTTTGTAAGCAAATGACTATTCTACTCAAAGGGGTCATCTGCAAAACTACCACCATGTTTCGCTACCGCTATATTTTACAGGAGTAATGCAGAGGTGAAGAGAGAGGCCCAGGACAGAATGCTATGGAGACAACGCTTCCGTTGAAACTTGTCTGCGGACAAAAGCACCAATGATGATGATATTTTAGAGCCTGCTGTAGAAAAAATTCACCTTTTCTTGTTAATATGGAGATGCAGGTAAGTGGCTTCAAACCGAGTTTTCATTTCTTGCTACCTCAAAGGAGCGGCTAAAGACAGAGGACCATGAGGAATTTAATAATGGAAGTGGGAGATAAACAACCATCACGTAATAGCTGATTTTGAGCAACTTTCGAGTCCACAGAAACCACAAGAAGGAAAAGAAAACTTAAAGGAAAGAACATGGTGTGAATCCACAGTCTGATGGAAAGAATTTAGTCGTGAAGAGATTCAAGGCTTTAATTATTACGGCCTTAAAAATTAATTTTGGGCAAATTCTCCAATGATCAGGTAGAGCATAAATGTAGCCAGCAGCTGAATGAGCCTATATTTCAAAATTTAGCGTTTGAAGGAGATACTGCGAGCCAGAGGTGAGTTTTGCTTTTTCTCTAAACGAGAAAAAGTATAAATTTATATTTAAACATCATATAAAACGATACCTGCAAGACCAACTAAGAAAAACCTTAGACTATGGTTATTGGTTTGTACGTTATTTGGTTACTTCTATATGGTGCAGAAACATGGACCATGAACAAGAAAGAAGAAAGGAAACTGATAACATTCGAAAATAAAGTCCTGAGGAAAATCTTTGGCCCCACAAAGGAAAATGAAATATGGAGAATCAAACGGAATAAGGAAATACGAGATCTCTACAAAGAGCATGACATAACTGCATGTGTCAGGGCCAGAAGAATGAGATGGCTTGGGCATGTTATGAGAGCAGAGCAGGGCTCAATACTTAAGGATGTTACCAGTGGGAGACCAGAGGGAAGACCAAGAAAAAGGTGGTGGGATGGAGCAAACACGGACATAAACCGGATAGGGGGATCAGTGGAAGAAGCTAGAGACCGAGAAAGATGGAGGGCACGCGTTGGTGAGGCCAAATCCCAGCTTGGGCATAGATGGCCATGGGAGTGAGTGAGGTTATTTGGTGGAGACGACCGATAACCAAGGTCATTTGCAAGACCGAAGCCAGGTTGGAAGGTTGGTAAGGTTGATTACTTGGATAAAGGAGGAAGGAGGTAGAGAGAAACCCAACGTTAACATTAGACTTGTTATGTACTGTATACGAAACACGCCAAAGAGTCCCAGCCAACTGACGAAATACTACAATTGAAGTACTCTCCGCACGGCACCAATGTTCGGCTGAAAAATCTCTTCGATTTCTGGAATTCGAACTCGAGCCCTCGGGATAGAAATCCAGCTCTCTTACCACTACACGAAACTGATCCTCTTACATTAAGGTACGATTCTCTGACTTGGGTGCGTGATGTGTCAACATAGACACAACCGCGAATAAATCGAAAAGAGCGGCCACTCAGCAAAACACTCACAGTTGCCTTGTGTGAAAAGCAACAATTATAATAAGGATCTGGTGCCTTCGAAAGAGAACGACTCATTATACAAAGTTACCATAAGTAAAATTTAAAATATAAATTATGCTAAGCAATATGGCGATTTTCGAGGAAAGTAATTAATTTTTCGTAGTACGGAATATCTCCATTACAATTTGCTTGTTGTAAACATACCTAAAGCATCTACGTACAAGACACTCCCAGGTGGAGAATTAACGATGCAGGAGCAGTTCATACCTTAGGTGTACGTAATGTGGTATCCTAAACACGCTGCGTATTAAGCACTCCTTGCAATGCAAGGAAGAGGCTCTCTTATGCAGATACAGGAATGTTTGGCAGGTTTCCATGCAGAGGCTCACACAAATGACTTGGTTGAGGGCCGGAAAGACAGCGTGAAGCATTCGAAATGCACATAGGCAGCTTAAGGAAGAATTAAATACAGTGATTTGGCAAATTTAAGGATTTTAAATGGATAATTTGTAAACGTCACGGGATCAAATGCACTCATTCACACTGCACACCTTCAACTGATACTAGGTTACTATACTACACGACACTGTACGTTACGTAAAATGTTAACCACAAGTGCCTCGGTGACGCAAAAGCTGTTTCCTTTCACCGAAAATACCACACCATTCTCAGAAACTGCCTACCCTTCTCTTCACCTGTTCATCGTGCAACTGGGTGCAGGCTTCCAGCGAAACTTGCAGTGTACGCTTATAATACAAAAGTCCTTGGAATATGCTCCATGCTCCAGTTCCTCTTTTCACTCTCCAAGCAGAACACAGGCTCACAATTCAATCATAGGATTCCGCAGCGTTGAAGCGAGGATTCCTGCATTTTTACGGGTATTCGCCGCGTTGGTTGTATCTGCTGACAACGGTTTCGCCCGTGACCGCCAGTCGAAGTGCATTTTTGGTCATTTTTCTGGTTTATATAGGCCTTCCATTCTGTTTTCTTCGCTCTGATTGGCTCTTCCCGCCAAATCCTCTTCCATGCGCTTGAAAGGCGATAACCTACCTCTCTATTGAAATTCATATTTGTTTTACTTATCTCCATTTCATTTACGATTAATTTGGCTTCATCGAGTGTTATCTTATGTCGAGTTCACTCCAGGTATGTTCCACAATGACGATAAACTATTCTCAGCAGATACAACCAACGCAGTGAGTACCCGGAAAATGCAGGAATCTTCACAAAAACTGCTTCCTGAAACACTCCGTCATCTACGAAGGGCCTGGATGCCATATCTATTCGACGTTTAATTAGAGCATATAGTCAGTTTCGCCCTCTGATTTCGCACCTCGCCTCCTCTGGCACATTGCCAAGTGCTGTTTATTAACAATATCAGACCCCATTTAACTCTATTTCATTCGAAAGAAATATTATGAAGTACACTCAAGGCCTGATTAGCAACGTAGGAAGCATTTGAACGAAAGAAAACATAAAAATTAAACTTATCTCAGCATGGAAAATACTCGCGTGTATTTCCATCTTTAACTGCTTATTTTGAGGTCAACATATTGCGATGGTCTGCGGCAAACGCAGTTTTTTTTGTATTTCCCTTTGTTGGCCTCCACATCAGGCATGGGTTCGACGACGGCTCCAAGTGTGCGTGTATCTGTGTGAATGCATGATGGGAGTGTCGTGCGAAACAGCCGCCGAGTCGAGTGGAACCTAGGGAGGAATCGGCGACCATAGGAAAGTGCCGCCGCTCCATCCCACTCGACCCTCAAGTGTGTGACCCCCCCCCCCTTTTTGCCCCACGACCCCATGCACTGCCCCTGCCCCACGAGATCGGTCTTTCCCCCCTCCCCCCTCTTCACCCGTGTATAAAAAGGCCCGAGGTGAATAACGCTGAGGACTATTTTATGCTGGCGCAAGACGGAGACGGACGAAAAACAACTCGCCGTCACATAACGGTGAAAGAGGAGACGTGAAGTCGGGGTGCTGGTGCACGAGGGAACGAGAAAGCGGCAGACGGTACGAGTCTTTTCTCACCAGGACGAGATCCCAAGAGAAGGACTCCAAGAGGAGAGGCAGAGCTGGGCATACCACCTGAGCGGAGGAGAGGAAAGGGGAATCTGGGAGGACCCGCGGTCCGAGGCAAGGAAAGGCGACCGGGATCCACGACGTAAGATCCTCCCACTGCCATCCCCCCCCCCTTCCAAATGATCAGTGTAGCTGGGGAAGCCGAAGAGAAGCCCCCCCACCTTTTTTCGTCATGCTCGGGAGTTCCCACAATAAGATATAGTCCCCCTGTCCTGAATCCTCTCAAGCTATTGAGGAGACTCGATTAATGTGAGTGAGAAGGGCACTACGCCCTATACCATTTGTCAATCACTGTGAAAGAAGAGACGTGAAGTCAGATAATTATTTGTGCCTTGTGTATTTCTCTCATGTAATATTTTGGAGGGTAAAACCGTTTGTTTCTTTTTCATTGTTCACTAGAGGGTTTACGCGTGCCATGGTACGAGGGCCACTTATTAGTGTTTCTTTTGTTGTAATGTTAATTGGTAGTACAATATATTGTTTAATGAAAGCCTTGAGTAAATCTTGCTTACTCGTCCTCATGCCTGATACTGAGCCTACTTCCTCCTTGTTTGAATTACGTTTTGCTTTAGACTAGCCGAGGAACCCCCCAAATCTTTTATTTTCAAAGTTATTAATGTGTGTCGGTCTGTGCCTATGGGACTCATCCGGGCGAGTCCTGGGGACGCACGGATTCGTTACAATATACATATTCTCAAAATTCAATACCTTACACATCAAGAATAAAACAAAGGAATATAAAAATGTGAAAGAAATATTTAAAGCATAAACTATTGGTTCTCACCTGCAATTATTAAAATCAAAGTAATGTCTCATTTTCTAAATGCTCTAACTTTGAATACTCTCTCGATCACAGTAAGAACTCTAAAAGATTCTACATAACGTACGCACTTCATCCAGAACAGTGCTAGTATTAGTGCTTAATTTATAGGTAGCGCCGAGGATTTGGTCAATTTAAACCGCTCCACCGGTTAAAATTATACAATAAAGGCATAATGAGGCACTATAATAAAAAATTATTCTCTCCATTTCCCGGGTGTCCACCACGTGTGATTACTGGAGAGACAACAGTTTCTTTGAAAAGGCGAAAAAATTACAAAAGAAAATTGATAATATCCAAGGCTAATACAGAAAGCATTTAAAATTACCTAAACTCCCGAGAACATTAACAGAGAAGACGCTTACCCTCTCCACAATACTGAAGATGAGAGTTCTCCGAGAAAGAGTAAATCAGCAACAAATACGTATGATGCCCCATGTAAAGGCGGCAAAAACTGTACCCCGACATCTTCGACCTGAAAACTCTATTGGAACACCAGCGAGTTGTCATCCCAGTCGACACACACGGTAAAGACCTAGAAAATGCTAATAATAATCACAAATCAAAGCCGCGGAAAGCAAAGAACCAATTATACTAATAAACTTCATTAAAATAGGGTAAAATTTATTTAAAAGTCACCAAGATCTCGAGAAACGGCAGAAGAATGGCCTCAATAGGCCGAAGACCAGAAGACCAAGGAGGGGATGGAAGAGGAAAGGGTGAAGAAGGCCCCGTTTCGATGCCCGAACGTGTCGAATGGGGCTAAGTCGTGATGAAATGGCAAGCATTAGAAAGATTTGCCAAGTGGGGCCACCGCAACAGATTCCGCTGTGTAAGTGTGGAGGGATTGACTACTTATTTGGGGAGGAGACCGACAAATGAGGTCTTCTGCAAACCTAGGAAAATGATAGTTGGAATGAATAAGGAATGGATATTGCTGAGAGTGAAAGGAAAGAGGAATTTGAGTTTTAATGCATTGTTTTAATGCAAAAAAAGGGCTTGCAAGGAAGAGAATTCTGAAAACAAACAGAGAGAAAAAGACTAAATGCAAAAAACATTGGGAAATTCATGGGGAAAGTTGAAAAAGAAGAGAGGGGATGATGAGCAACAAAAACTATGACAGGCAGTGGCGGATTAAGGTTGTTGTTTTGGGGGTGTGGATTGCTACCTTCTGGGGGCCTGGGAGACATAGTATAGGTACCTGATGACCACCATTTTTCCGATGCTATTTATTATACATGTATTAACCCGTTCAACGCGGCATGACGGGAATTCCCGTATTCTAGGTTCTATTCGGTGACTCATGCCGGGAGTTCCCGTCACCGGTACAAGCGTCTTTCTAATAGTTCTTGCTGCTCTCAGTCACGCGCAAGCGCTCTGTCGTCGCGCTGCAGTCATCAGATTGAACCCTACTTTGAGGGAGTGGGGTCAGTTTTGGTTCCGGGAGCTTTTTTTTTCGAAGACTACACATCGTTTTCTTGGTGAGTACTGCTACTTAGCCTTTCTTTTTTCGAATATAGTTATTATTGTCTTTCGTGTTTTTCCATTCATTATTTCCATATTGGAACAGTTTTTAGATCAGGGATAACATTCAAACGAAAGAAATATTTTTTTACTTATTTCTTATTGTTTGTTAATCGCTTGTTATTGCATTTTGCCTCATTTCTAGGGGTATAAAAACTAATATCTTTTTTAATTTTTTCCAACGTTTTTTTACAACTCATTGTTTTATTGCTATCTTTATTCAATTATATTAACCATTTTATAATTACAGATAAGCATATGCCTTTGGAAAGGAGTAGAATGTATGACGTCTTATCGTCTTCCGTTACACATATTTGTTGATCTCTTTATTTGTACATTTATACGTTCTATCTAAGGAAACAGTTCTAGATTTCCTGATATAATAACGTTAGGCGTACATTCCGTTGTTATAGACGTATTATATTTCAACGCATGTGTTCCGTAACATATCATGTAAAAATTATTATATAACTCAACGCATTTATGTATTTAGTTTCTCTTTTTTCAACTTATAAACTTGGAGCATATATGATGAATTAGAACCTACGATTTTTTTTTGATTTCCTAAAATAATTTGCATTTATTTTTGTGTTACAAGGTTTAGTTCGATTTTTCTTTCAAATTATACTGTTAAAGTAATAAAGTACGACAAGTTTACGCCGCTGTGTTGTCGTTACTTACGATGGTTTTGTGAGCATGCTGTCTTTTTTTTATCGTAGCATTTAGACCCAAGTGCAAAGTTATCTTTCAAAATAACTATATCTGAAATCAACCATCATATTTTGTCATTTTTGCTTCAATTAAAATTTATTTATTTTTCCAGGCTCTATTTAGAGCAGGACATTGAAGGAAGTTTTGGAGAGTTCAATGCAAAAAGAATTTGACGTAAGTAGAGTTTTCCCTAGAATAATTATTACACTTACTGCTGTGAGGCAATGAATTCGGATGCTATTAATATTTCAATTTTTCTAGGTTTCATCGAGTCAAGTTTCCCTGATGATGTCACTCAGCGACGAAACCTAGGTCGTCATTAAAATTATTTTATGTAGAACTAAACAAAGTTTTTCTTTTCAATCATGAAGGAGTTCCATAAAGTTACGCCTCAAACCCTTAGTCAAGTTTATTTTCCTTGAGGGAAGCCAATGCAATAGCGCAGTCACGTAAGTAAATATCGGAGAACTTGGCATTAATAATATTAGAACTAGTGTTAAGTGGTGACTTTTCCCAATATATATATAAACATAAATGTATATATTTTGCTTGTTTTCTTAAGTGGAGAGACAGGAGAGATGTGCTGATGATCAGCTCTCAATATGGGAGTCAAATGGTCGATGTCCCTTGCCGGCGAGGAGGTGGCTCCACTTCCAAACCGGAGGCTGTTGCTGAATAAAACAAGTCAATGGGTGGCATTGATAATTTGGATCAAATGATGTCCTACTACCCAATAGAAATGAAGACACTTAAATGGTATCGGAAGTTGGGCATCCACATTTTCCACCTCCTCCTAGTGAACAGTTATTTCATTCCTAAAATCCCACCCCAGGGTATCTCTCTATTCTTTCCGACTCTCCGTAATAAAATCTCTACTCCAACCTTCTTCTTTCACCCCTACTCCTCGACCTTCTCCAACTCTAAGGATCATGGGCTTATCAAAACATTTCCCAGCCATGCTTAGCTCAAATGAGCAAAAAAATAGGAGTGCCGGGAGTGCTATAGAAAGGGGCAAAGGAAGGAGACAAGTTTATATTGTCCGGAGTGTGATGGCTGCCCTCCCTTATGTCTCATTCCATGTTTTGCGGATTATCATAAAGATAAAATATGTATATAAATTAATTGTGTATAAAGACAAAATATGTGTATAAATAAATGTGTATATGTAAATGTGGAAACGTAAATAAAATATTGATTTATAAAAAAGTAATTGTGATTTTAAAAATAATTTCCTACATAATACGCATCAAAAATACATGTTGCTTCTTTGAATAGATCATTCATCTTCTAATATTGAAAACTTGGTTGCGGAAAATATATGGAAATATATATATTTGATGTTAGTTAAACTTTTGTAATGCATGTGCTTTTTCCAGTTTTAGTGTAAACCAGTTTAAATGTAAAAGTGTCTTTGCCTCTTATATAAAAATTAATGTAAAATGCGTTAAATTTTTATTTCTCATTGATTTAATTCTTTTGTTGAATACGTAAACTGCACATATTCTACAAATGTAGGTAATTAGAAGACTATCGCGCTGTACTTCGATTTAGACATTTTTAAGCAGGTACATAAGCACCTATTAACGAAGGTATGTCAAGATGTAAGAATTATTTAAAATCCGAGGATTCATTCGAGATGGAGTCGAATTTGTCCATACTGGAAAAATCATGTGCAATCTTCCATAAAAAATAACTTTTAATGCAACCCGGCTTTCAATATTGATACATCATCGTCAAGGTACAAATGGTGTTAGGTGTAGCCCATATATACATCTTTTGGAAGATGTAGGGGAGAGAGGAGAGGTGATGAGTGGAAAAACCGAAGAAGGAGATGAAAGGGGATGGGGAGGAGTGGAGAGCGGGGAAATGGTGGGTGTTTTTGAAGTTAACATACTTAGACAACACAAATCAGTGGCAAATAATAATTGGTGGCGGTCTTCTTCCCTTCTTTCGGCTCAGGTCAAAAATTTCGTGGTGTTGCTTCCAAAGGCCCTTGGTGAGTGGTGGTGGAGGGAGTGTCCCTGGGCAGGCACAGGCAGCCGTGCGGATCGGGCGTGGCCCACTCGAGGCAGGGTTCGTCTGAGAGCGGGCGGGTGGGGGGGGGGGTCCCAGTAAGACGCCTAAACACTTTGAATGGAGGAAGAGGTGGGGAGAGGGGGGTGGAAACTGGTTTTGGGAGCACACAATTGCAACTCAATGGAAAGAAGGGGGGAAGCAGCACCCCGAAAATTTTGACCTGATCCGAAAGAAGAGAAGAAGACCACCACCGATTATTGTTTGTCACTGAATGGTGTGTTGTCTAAGTTTGTTAACCCTGAAAAAACCCACCAATTCCCAACTCTCCACTCCTCCCCATCCCCATTCACCTCCTCCGGTTTTTCTACTTATCACCTCTCCTCTCTCCCCCACCTCTTCCAAAAGATGTACATATTGGCTACACCTAACATCATTTGTACCCTGACGATGATGTATCAACATTGAAAGCCCGGTTGCATTAAGTTATTTTTTGTGGAAATTGCACCTCATTATTCCAAAATGTAGGAATTAGTTATCTCTTATACACAAGGGTTAGCAGTTTTATGGATGTGAAAGGAAAAGCCACGACTACAAAAACATGTCCCTTTTATCAGTTTCCACATTAAACTTTGCTCTAATTCATTATTTGACTGTACATATAAGCCTAATGAAATAATATGGGAATATTAAATAATACAGAGACCTAAAGTAAAAAATACGCCAGAAGGGAACGGTAGATATCTATGCAACACGCACTACAGGTTCATGCCGGTGACTCGTGACGGGGATTCCCGTCATTAATTAAAAATTATTTATTAATTACAATTTTAACATTAAATTTTTTTAAACATTGAATAACGACTTTTAGAGTTAAAATCTATCGGAAAATAAGTAAATAAAATTTCAGCCACCGGATAGGTAAGCCAAAAAATGGTGCCGCGTTGAACGGGTTAATAATGTTATTATATTACAAGGTTCGAGGCTTGTCTTCCCCCTGCCCCCACTTTCATCCACCCCTGGTGGATGAAAGTGGGTGTGGGGGGAGGTGGAAGGAAGGGGGAAAGGGGGGAGCCCCCCCCCAAACCGGCCACCCCTCCCCCCCACACCTACCTTCATCCACCACTGTGTACACATTATAGGATTTCAATGGAGGCATGAGGACCTTTCGTAAGCTAAAGGAGGAAGTAAAATAGTTTATCGCAGCATCAGAGCTCAGTAGGGCTAAGCATGTCAAAAAAGGAGACTTATAAAGTTTCATTAGAGAAAAATCTACCACTAAAATTTCCATCACTTAAAAAAAGACTAAAAGAGACTTACTTATTTTTTAAACCTACTTTTGTGTTGTGAGGAATAACAATAAAATTGTACACACCTACCTTCTTCATATCATTTTGCTCGTAGTACATCACAAATCAGACATGGTTAGCTTCCTTTTCCAGTGCCATGAATAAATGAAGGATACGACGTATCAGCCATAATGCAATTAAGTCTTTTCTTCAAAAAAAGAAATGAGCCTATAATAAATTATTTTTAATTAAATTTCAGTTATGAAAAAAATTGTGTGGCATGATATTAACATATGTATTATGGAAGCTATAAGAGGCATTAATGATGCATTAAAATTGAGTATTAATAATAAAATATAAATATATGTAATAATGTAATGGCTTACACTTGAGTGATGATATTTCTAATTATATGAATTTGCAGATTCAGACAATCAATCAATACATATTACAGACATGTCACAGACCTTTTTGCCCATGCTAAGTCATTCAACGAATTACAAATGAGTTGAACAAACAGCTAGCCAATTTGGATAAACTTATTGTTGAATGCAGCTCTTCAGCTATAGATTAATCACAGAATTTTCCAGTTAAAATTGGCAGTAGCACCTAGATACATACAAGCAGTCATGGCTTCAGAAAAGAAGTATCTACTCTATTGATAATATAATACAGGAAATAAAAAAATAGTACATTTTTCTCGCACCACACTTAACTTTCATTCACACCCCAGCTAAGAATGGCAGCATTTAGCCCCCAACTAAACAAATCATAATTGAAATGCCTAAGTTTTCCATAGACAATATCATTTTTTCAATTATCATTTAATTGAAAATCTGAGTTTGTAGCTCAAGAAACAGCATGGCAGGCATTTTCATTTCATTCTGGGATATATGGCAAATATTAATTCGATCAGCATCCAGCTCTAACAAAAATCCTCACATAATTCTTCCCATCTCCCATGGGTACCAGATAATTCATTAAACGTGAGTTTATTGGTAAGTTAATCTACACACAACTATCTAAAAATGTATCATGGGTAGAAGCCCACTATTGTAGCAGCAAAAGTTTAAATATGTATGTATGTGTTTTTAACCCAGAACTTGTCAACTTTTAGCCCCGTAAGAAAAGCATTGAACTCTGTGGAGATTTGAACTCAAGATGAGGTTGAAACCTTCACTGCCATATGCCTAATATAACACAATGTTTTTAATGCTTGCATTCACTTTTCCTAAACACTTCGCTGTTGTCTGAAAGTTCCATTGCTGGCACCACAGTAGTCCATTTTTTCACTATTTCTGCTACATAAATTTTATAATTTCCTTGGAGACCAAAGCATGAGCTTTGAATGGGAGCTTATGACTGAGGCCATGGTACTACCAATACAAGGTAGGTAATTGTGCATCATTTGGGTCGAACGCTGTGACGTACTTTGGATTACATCAAGTTACGCCAGCTAGGTACTGAGTGCATTGTGTATTTGATACTTGTGGTATTTGGATAAAACAGCAATGCGAGGAAACTTAAAGAGGGAAGAGAAGTTTATAGATATATCCCACCGATACATCTACACGGGCAAAGCGGGTACAGGTTTGCTGGTGACAAGACAACTTCAATGTTGAAAATGGTTAGAGTTTTAACTTTCATTTGTAAACAAATTGTTGCTAGGATTATTTCCACTGTAAATAATATTCTACTCTCAAACTACACATTTAATTATAACCAATCAAATACATATGTTGTATATCAGTACTTAAGGTTCCAAATAATATGTATCTACTTGACTCCATTCTGCCGTTGCTCAAAACTAAATTATCGGAGCTTTCATCCTTTATTCCTTTGCTAATCCTCCAGTCGTCAGCTGCTCATGTCATCCAGATGGAGTCATATGCAGAACACTCATTTTGGTCACAGGAAAGTCCTACCTTGTGTAAGTAGTACAATGACTGAGGCCTTAATGACTTGGGTTATGTGATCAATATGAGAATTACATTGAGATTTTAGTGGGGATATTTTTCAACTCATCCTCTCCATGGGTAGTTAATGAATGGTAAATGGCATATGCCTTTTGCACTTCACATCATTGGCATTCTTTTTATCCCATGAAACTATTTTTTTTATTTCTTCCCATTGAATATGAGTACCCCTCCTAGTGTATCACAAAAATCAAGAGGTACATACTGTAGAAACTGAACATAGCCTTTGAAACAGTTTTATTGAAGCCATTTATCACTTATAGTAGCTTCAACAGCTGTGTGAGTGCAAATAATGTCAACAAAAGCAAAAATAAAGCTTCTAAATTCCCTCCTGGGATTCAGATTACTTTAGCCCAGGCACCAAGGTCCTCACGAAGGTATTAAGACTTTAAGTGTCCTACGCCAAGGTCAAGCTCTATTTTCTAAAATGGAATTTTGAGTTAATGGGAGTTTGAGTTTATGAAGTCATATCCACAACTGAATTTATTTGTTTGGGCAATGCCTTTGAACACAAGAGCACAATAGAAATCAATGCCCTAAATAAAAGCCCAGGACAAGTTCATACAATTCCAGGACAAAAACTTACCACCAGCAAGAAAACTCAATTATCTGGGATCAGTCGTTGAGAGAAGTGGACCCTTAGATGAGATAGCACTGCACCGAATAACATTCAGGTGGATGAACAGGAGATAGATGAATGGGGCCTAATGTGACAAAAAGGTTAGCTGCAAAATGAAAGAGAAATTGTACAAGACGGGGGTGAGGCCAGCAATGCTCCACAGGGTGGAGACATGGCCAATCACGAGGGCATAGAAGAGAAGGACTGAGGTGGCCGAGATGGATTAGTGGTGTGACAAAAAAGGACAGGATAAGGAATGAACACATCAGTGGCCAACACTCAAGGTGGAACCTATTGAAAAGATGATTCAGGAAAGCAGGCTGACATGGTTTGGTCACGCGGTACGAAAGGATGAGGACTATATTGACAAGAGTAAAAAGAACTGAGGTGTATAGGAAGAGACAGAGGGGTATGCCAAAACTTGAGATGGAACGATTAAATGGCAGAGGACCTGAGGGAGAAGGAATAGTTCACAGATGATACCTTAGATTGAGAGATATAGAGGTAAGGATTAAGGATGGAAATGCTGATCCCGTCTAAGGTGGGATAAGGTTTTATGAAAAAAGCAGCCCTAAATGAAAGAAATTTTTAGAATTCCTAAATGGAATAAATTTAGTTCTTATGGCATTCACAACTTCATAATTACCATACGTGGAATGTAGAGCTGTGTGAATGCTACTACAAAATGGAATCAAATATGTACTCGAATCAGGCTTATTAGGTTAATTCACGTGTCAGCTGCTTTGATACCAAATGACTCGGATAATTCAAATCACTGGATACATAATTAGAAAGTGCCTTCGATTTGGTCATTTATTTCATTTTTTCATGTTTTTCCACTGATCTGAATTCCACTGAATTCTTAAGTGAATGGAATAATAAAGCAAAATTTACTTAATTTCTGAAGGACAATGATTAATGTGTCCTGATCTTGACACTTGTTGTCAAAATGAAATTTACTTACATATGTGAAGG
Organism: Pyrrhosoma nymphula; assembly: GCA_963573305.1. Classification (NCBI taxonomy): domain Eukaryota; kingdom Metazoa; phylum Arthropoda; class Insecta; order Odonata; family Coenagrionidae; genus Pyrrhosoma; species Pyrrhosoma nymphula. The sequence continues at coordinate 61,714,974 of OY754330.1, read as the reverse complement.
AAGTTAAGGAAATGGCCCATTGGAGAAACTTTTCTTGGAACAATTCCCTGTTGTGAAAATTTTAATCATGTTTTCACCACATTAGCTTTTGCATTTTGTTAATATTCGAGTTCATTTCATAAACAAATTAGATTTGTTTCACTTCAAAAATTTTACCGATGAGTTTCGAAAATATTTTGTGGGAGATTCGATCCGGTTCAATTTGAAATGAAAATCCCTCATTGCCCAGCTCTAATGGAATGCATCTTCTTCAAAATGCTCATGTTTAACATGCTTGAATAGCACAAAAATTGCAGGAACCCTCTAACAAAATGAGTCATGACTGTATACCTATGTAAAATATTAGCCATAAAATAAGAATTTTTAGGTTACCTTCAAGCCTTTTTCATCAAGTTTTCCAAAATTTAAAGCATTTTTACTACAGTCCGTAATGATATGAACTCATTCTGTGCTTAGCTTCCAGTTCTTTCTCATGAACCAGTCAAAACCATTCCAAAACATCACCGTTGCTTTGTTGCATGACTTCCATCGCATCTTGCAATCACACTGCACCCACCTACATAAAAGGATAACCACATTATCTTTTCTGGCATAACAACATAAAGAAAACAAAATAAAAAGCTTAACCACACTTTACTATCCATGAAAAATATGAATGCATCATTATTTATTATAAGGGGAAAATTTGAAGAATAGCATATTGTAATGCTTCCTGTGCCTTAATTGCAGCCATCATTGTTCACTCAGATAAAATACACATCATTTACTCTTTACAACATAACTCTTCCACAGAATTAAAAAAAAGAAATATCATAATTTGTAGAAGGTAAGTGAGGCAGACCCATTCATACCTACATGTGCATAATTAACTAAGAATTGCACCTAGTGGCAATTCAAGTGTTTTTTTTTGCAGTGCCAACTTCCCTCAGTATATCACAAATTTGAAACATTTTTAGTCAACAAAACAAAAGCAACAGCTAATAGTTACAATGACAGGAGTAATGCTGATTTAAAACCATTCCACCGTGCACTTTTGGAAAGACGAGTACTGGAATCCACTTTCATGTGCAGTTCAAAGTTTTTGCAGGAGAACAAATAGAAAAGTCCTAAACCACAAATCCTCTCTATCTATCACAAATTTACACATCATGAGGTACGCATGAGAGCAGGAATTTCCAATCCAATTTCATTCAGACAAGAATGCACAAACATTTGAAGGATCATAATGGAAATATGATTTCCCACTCACATAAAAAAGAATACAGTGCACATTGAATTGGTTTAGAACAAATTTAAAATGCACTCAGAAACTTTCAAAACCTCCTGAAATGTCCTCGTGAACATTGTCCTCAACACATGATTGTACTAAGGTCACAAGAAACCAGCGGTGTGATCACAGTTCTCCATGATGTATGTGCTTGCATTATCATTACATGTACTTAAATTAGACAGAAATGAGTGAAAACGTGATAGTCATTCATCAAATTTTGCCAGGTGCTTTCAAGGAATGCATTCCTATTACAACATCTGTGAGCATTTCCCTTCTAGAGCAGTAAGAATTTTGGAAAACTATGACAACAACACAAAATAAGGAACCATGATCTCACCCCAGGTCTACCAAAAGCCAATCGTACTGAAACGTATTAAGTATATTCACACATAGAATGAGATTTACTGTATCAGGCTTCACTTCAAAATAGTTTCTTAGTAATCATTACCAAAATCAAAATATTTGCACTTTTCTATTATTTTCTGCTGTTTGTAACAACAAAAAATAACCATTCTCTGAATAATTTGTACCTGATGACAGTCAGTGAAATGCATCACACAAATAAGAAAAAATTTGCACCAAAGTACAAGAGCATATTTATACTTCAACTCTGAATCACACACAGTATGCTTAACCCTTTAACTGCACAATCAATCAGACATGTTAATATCCACAGGCGAAAGAGTACTTTTCCTCTCTTGGATTGTGAGTTCACCCTCTCTCAGCATTATCCCGGGCAATTGAAGAGGAGTGGACTTGAGAAGGGCAAAGACCAAAAAGATCTCCGAAACACCTAGTTTTAGAAAGCTTTAAGTTTTTCTGTTATTGGGAAAAGTGTCATACATCAATTCACCAATAGACGATGAGAGCCGGCTACTCAACCAATCATCAATAGACAGTGGGAGCAGTTAAAAGGCTAAAAGAATACAAGAATCCTCCCTTCCATTCTCAAAGCTACCAGTAAATTCACATGTTGTGCACAATTCCACAGAGGAAAAATTATTCGCCTTGGACTGGACTTGAACACAGATCCCTTGAGGTGTACCCCTCCCCTGTGGATTTGTATAGTCTTTATAGGAACAAGATATCCAACAAGAAGTCACCCATTGCAGGTGACACCTTAAAGGTAATACCGTGGCTAGTCCCAGTATTCTCAAACTTTGTCAAAAGAGCAGACATCTCATTGAGTTCAAATTTTAGCTTAAACCTCGCAGACTGTAACGCTATGCACATGCTTTGGACCGCTTCATTACATTTTATTTCCGGGAGTCTTAGACATTTCGCTTCCTTATAGCCCACTAAAATCCCAAGAGGAGAAGGAAGCATCGGTAGTTTAATTGGCTAAAGCACTCAGCGCATTATCAAGGAATCTGGGTTCGAGTCCCGGTCAAGGCGAATGATTTTTCCTTAGTGGAATTTTGCACTTATGTGCACTTGCAGGTGACTCTGCAAAGGTAATACTGTGGCTAGTCCTGGTGTCCTCAAAATTTGTCAACTCACATTTTATTAAAATATGCACAAACAGTGATTATTGATCGATTGGGTGGTACGACACTGCTACTTGACTAAAGTCCACATTATGTAAGTTTGAAATACAATACCACACTGGTTTTTTGACAGAATATACAGGGCTTGCATACTGACTGGTAGCTTTTAGAAATGACCATAACACTGGCACACCAGATTCTTCAGTCAGCCGTCAAACAACTAACTCATTACTCAAACTCAACATAAACTTTCACCACACTCCTTCACTAAAAACATAAGTAGTAGTGGAAATCACTGAAAAAATTACGTGCTTCAATCATGGAGCTATTTGGTATATTAATAACATGAAGACTTGAGTGAGGGAGAGGGATATTCCATTGCTCTCCAAGGTTAAACATAAGCTACTAAATGAAGCTTCAATCAACATTGTACATTTTGCACATTGCCAGAATCATTTCCATAGTAAACCACAGAGATTTCCCCAAGTGTAACTCCTAGCATTACCAACTGCATTGTTACTGGCAGTATAAATTATGCTCGGCACTTCCATTCAGCTTTGGGGAACATGAAATGTCATAATGCATGCCTGGGAAATAATTACAGCAAATGAAGTAAAAATGAGAATTTGACGGTATAATACAAGGGAAAACTAAATAACATTCACCAGCACACACTCACTTCACAATTCTCAGCTAATAAATTGTGAAACAGCACGTTATGTTAAGGCAAAGAATGAATGACTGCAAGAGACATTCATAGGCTACTAACAATTACTGTAATTTGAGATCTGATCATGCATTAATAAACATTCAAGACTTGGAGTAGCAGCCCAATGCAGCATTGCTCAAAATTAATTCAGACATTTCTCGTAAAACCTGTTTAAAACTTCCATCATCACACTGCTGTGGCTTACTTACGTACAGTCATGCCCCGTGAAGCCAATGTTCATTAATTGTAATTAATTTCACAGCAGTGAAAAACAAGTTGTTGGCTAAAATTAACTCCATCCATCCCCTTCTCTCAGCTCTAGAATTATGCATAACATGAATGGTTTATGAGTTAGCAAACAATAGACAATATTTTGGAGTGAAGAACCAAATGAAAGAAAAAGCACTTCATCTCATTTATTTCCATATTCTGATTACCAATTTGATTATCGTTCATCTGCATCTTACATTATTTCTGAGACATACATATATAGTTGAAATAAAAAATATCAATCGTTAAAATATTTCATCATGCCATAATTTTATAATCTGACAACAATGAAAGACATAAAACAGAGAGATTACATTCAGAATTAAATAAGTCAATCTCTCTTAAGTGCTTCATAAGTTGTACACCTTTAATTTGAAATTTATTAATTCTCAATCACACCACCTAAAAAATAATACTTCAAATGTTATATGCCTGACTTTAATTAACTTTGACAACAATGAAGAATAAAAAATGCCAATGTTATGTTAAATCATAGAACAATAAAATATTTTCAAAATTGATAGTCTCAGTTTCAACTATGTTTATCTCAGCAATAACGCAATTTACAGATATGTATTGAATGCAGGTGTCTTTCTTTTCAATAGGTTCTTTGAACTAAAATAATGTCCATTATAAGTGGAATTCCATACACATGCTTAAATGAATAAGCACTGTATATTCCACACTTATTTTTATTATCCGAAACTCTTGACTGGTTTCAACACTTGTGTAGTTTTCAAGATCCCCTTGAACATGAGACAAAAGCATTAAAACCAATTGGGGTTGCATATAATAAAAGACAATCTGAGATAAACAATGTTCATTCATTCATGCATGTTCAAAATTATGTTTGATAGGTTGGCTATTAGAGGAGGTGACTAACAATTATGGGCATTAGTGCCATTAGGATGAGTAGCTAAGTGAATGGGAGGCAAGGTGGAGATAAACCAGCATTGGCATCAGCAGTATTGGACCTGAATCACCATTACGTTTTATGTACGAGTTCAAGGATCATTTAAGCTATAGCTTTTCAAGGACCATAAAAATGACAGCTTCAGCAATCATTTTGTCAATTACACAGTCATTTTTTCCTTCCTTTCCCACATCATTCCCACTTTCGAGGTATATCGTTTAAATAAATTTTTTTAAAGCCACGCTGGCCGAGATAGGCTAAATGACGGACTTCGTGAGGGAAAAAAGAACGCTCTCAAATAATGTAAAAAGGGATAAATAACCCAGCCATTGCCAGCATCCCTGAAAGTATATGTGCCATACGTTCATTTTAAGTTATCATTTCAGCATCATAACCTATCATTGGCACTATCCCTGAAAAGGATGGGAAAAATGATCGTGTGATAAAGGTTTTACTCATTAAGAAAGGTGCCTAAGGATTCACGGTTTAATGTCCCATCCAACGGATGGTAAACAATACAGCTATCTATACCTTGACTTACGTCGTTTTGAGTTACATCGGTCCCGCATTGGTTTTTCTGGCTGATTAATGGATAAAATAGGTCAAGATACCATAATGCATTTGGATGACAATACCAAAGCTAAAAAAAATATAAAATATAAAAAATCACTTTGAAATGAAATAAAAAATCATTTAAAACAAATAATTCAAAGTAAATTACATTACAAAAATAACAAAGAAATGAAAACAAGGAAATAAGCACAGATTAGAATAGATAGAAGCGATCATGAACAGTGATGCACGGAGCGATGTGCGCAGAAGAAACGGATGATAAACTGCCTGTTGGTAGTAAGGAGTCTTGCATAAACTACGTTACCAACTTAGGGGAGGGGGAGGGGTTCACCTAAAAACCTACGGGGGTAACAAGGGGGAGGGCGGGTTCACTTAAAATAACATAGCTGAAACAATGTGCCTGTTTACATTTCTTACTCGTCAATATTGCGTCAACAATACTACAAAGTTAAACATGACGAAGGGGACAAGGGTTTCTACTTTAACTCAATGTAACTGAACCATTGCCTCTACAGTGTTGCAAGCCTTCATGCCATCAAATTGCTAACATTTAAACCTTCTTGCAGGTTAAATAGTGACTTAGTGACAACACTTTTCAAGGCAGCAGTCAGAAATGTGGGGAAGGGAAAAAACAAAATAGATGAACAAAGCACCTTGCGCCGTGATTCATGGTTGATTTTTAGAATTTAAAAATGAATATTACTTGTTCCAATTGAGATTGGATAGTTCTATTATATCTAGTTCAGCTACTTTATAGTCTTATTTCAACCATACCCTAAAAATTAACGCACTCAATAATTGAGAAAATATTTTTGAATTGAAATTTTTATTTCTAGAGACAATGTTACATGTAGGGAGGGGGTGGAAGGGGGGGAGGTTGGGAAAAATACAATGTTGTCAATGTAGGAGGGGGTAAAAATCACCAAAACGGTAACTTAGTTTATGAACGATCCCTGAGTAATATGTATTCACAAAAGTTACGGCTCAACTTTTTGTGCATAGTTATCGAATTTGTTCAAAATGCATACTTAAAAGCGTAAGACTTTTACCACGTGGTAATTAAAAGCTTTAAATTATCCATGTATGACGCCTTTACTGAAATACAATAAAAAAACCATCGTGGATGTTCATATCTTATCAATGTTCTTTTATTGTCAAGCACTCATCAACGCAACGTTTCCACAGCAACCGTACGGACCAAGGTAGTTATGCCTGAAGGCCCAAATCGCCGCGAATCCAAATCCGTAAAGCTGGATCACTTAGTTCCTAACGCTGCCAACCCTGATTCAATTGGCGCTGGCATTGCGGGGGGAGGAAGCCGAAATATGAGGCACAAGACTCAGAAAAGGAACACAAAATGGATAATGGCGTGATATCACTGTTTGATAAAAAGAAGAGTTTCATTGGATTTTGAAACCATTCTGAATATTGCAAAAGGTATCATGGATACAGGAATTCTAATTACATATGAAATTAACTGCTTGCCTTTCACCTGTTTGCTGCAATTCCTGGAGAGGGCAGCACAGAGTTATAACTGTAATGCCAATGTAGTTGGAATACATGTAGCGTTTTCATGTCGTTCCGTATGGCTGTCATGGAAATGGGGCACAACTCAACTACCAACTATCTGTTTTGAAGCACGCGGTCTAGTGTTGCCAGAGGTGTAAGCGGTAACACTGGGAAATTTCCATTCCAGGTGTTGAAGTTAGCACAGATTGGAGCATATCAGTGCACACAAACGGCAATGAATGGAGCAATGTGTGCAGAATAAACGTTCAGTAAACTTCCAGTGGAATTCTTTATGTTCACAATAGTCACGGCCTAATTTTTTGCGTGTAGTTACAGAATTTGTTAAAAATACTAATTTAAAAATGTGAGATTTTTACCACCGAGTAGTTAAAAACTTTACATTATCCATGTTTGAAACCTTTGCTGAAAATGAGCACATAAAGCATCACAGGTGGGATTATTTTGATGCAAAGTTTTTATATTGCTTAGGGCTCATCAAGTCTATTCCTGATCCGTTATGAAGAGCATTGCTTAGAGCATTGAGTCTGAAACGAATGAAATGAAGAATGAGCACTATTGTGTCATTAAGTGAGCAACAATAGAGTGAATAGAAATTCGTTACCAATTTATTATATTGAATAGGATCACAACAATGCTTCGCCATCTTTTCTAGTTACTATTAGGTATTTAACTTTAACATACAAGTACGTTAATTTTTTATTAGTTTAAAATGTATTTTAACTAAATTTCATATATACAATACTGCACAATATTATATAACCATAATAAGTAAAATAATGAGTGTCATAGTGGTTTATAGGGGTGCTGGATCAACTCTTCCCAAAACTTGACTTGCGTAGAAATTTGACTAACATTGTGCCTCACAAAACCAATTAACGATGTATGATGAGGTATGCCTGTACATGAAGTGCTTTCCACATGACACTCATGCTGGGATCAGGGTTCCACTGAAAAATATCCACCTATGCCAGAATTCATACCCAGACCCTCTCTCTAAAAGAGGCATGACTGCATCAAAAAATTAAATTTTGACATTATTAGATTACCCACAGCAAACTGTGTTGGAAAGGATGAATTAATACAAAAGGTGATCAGCGACATACATAAATACATGTACAGCCTACTCCAAAGCTGGAACATCATTTCCAGACTATCCTCACACTTAAAAATCCATAAAAGTAGAATCACGCCCCAACAGAAATTAGATTTCAGTTAGTTGGCATTCTCCAAATATTACCTCAATTTGCAGGCCATCTCTACAATGAGCCCACTCCACATCATGCAAGACATATAAAATTATCCCCCAAGTGAGTAAGTCATTAACTCAATAATGAAATTGGAACAAAAAAATCATCGGTATTCTGAATTTCAGCTGGGTAAATACATCATCAGAGTCAAGGTTTTACACGTTCTAGTATTTTTCCTGACTCACTACCAAAAAATAATTTCAAGTTTCTCATTCAGACCTAATTTACTCATTCATCAGCACAGGCTCTACCTTTATCACATGATTTTCAGGCTCCATTTCATAGAAGTGCTCATCATCAATTACCCTAGCAGATTCATCATAGTCTTCCACCCTGGTGCTATCTTCCCTTATGTCCATGCCCTCATCCCTCTCCCCTTCTTCCTCCTCGCCACCCCTAGGGTGCTTCCTCCAGCCTTCCTCCTCACCCTCCACCTCAAAGCCCATCTCTTCCAAGTCTGGTGGCGTGAGATTAGAATGCAGGAATAACACCAATGTAATATCCTCTGGAGAGAGATGCAACGTGGACATTCCTCCTCTACCCGTAGAAACTGATGCTGGGATAGTCAAAAGTCGACGGGCCATCTGAGATAAGCGAGGGTATTTGGATTCCCTTTGTCTCCACCAGGCACCGGGAATCTGAAAAAAATGAAGAATGAACAGCTAAAAAAAGTTTTTTTTCCTCTCATCAAGCTTCCTTCAATCAAGATTGATGGATCAATTTAAGAAGGGTTAAACCTTTATTGGGGCGAATTTCCAATGACTTCAGTTCCACAAATTATGTAGTAAGCAGTCATGGGCACAGGTGCAAAGATATATGCCAAAGTGGGTGAAATTTGCCATGAAAAAAAATCATTTGACTTGACCAGGATTCAAACCCACATCTCCCAATTGCCAGCCAGGCCAACATACAGTAGAACCTCTATTTTACGAAGTTGAAGGGACCCAAAAATATGAGCTTTGTAAATCAGAGGGTTTGTAAATTGGAGGTTATCTTTCAAGCAATCGAAACCTCAACAATCCTAATCCAGTTCCAGTAGCGCACTTCATAAAGATAAAAGGGATTAAAAGGAAGGTAATATTTCAATAAAATGAATTGCACATCCAGTTTAATGTTTAATAGAAAAAAAGGAAATTAGAAACCTACACTTCTTATACATGGTGGCATATTTTTTATGCTCTCCTTAACAAAAATTAACAGAAACTTTAAAAACTGGTATATATTTTTCTACAAATTTATAATGGTGTGAACTTGGCTGCTGCAACTGAATTAATTTATTGCAGCTTAAAGTTGGTAGATATCATAATAAGGGGAATAAGTGAATTAATTCATCCCACGGAGTATTTTAAGAATATGCATTAATTAGCGCAGGGGATATGTTTAGTGCTAGTCGAATTTGTGTTGAAAGAGGCCATTTTAACATGGGATTGCCACGGATGCATTCTAACTAAGAAATTTCAAAACGAAGTTCCAATTGACCCAGTATATTTCAGTACAAAGACTAGGAAATGCCTTTTTGGAAGAAAACGTACCGTTTGAAATACCTTCAATAATATTTTGTAGCTGATGAAAGTCAATTTTAGAACTTTACTCGAGTTAATTTGAAATTCCCACATATACGTTCTACAGCGCTGACATCTAGTGGTGATTTGTGAGAACTATTTACTCGCGGGTACTGATAGCTGTAAGTCGCGATCGCAAATTCTTACCTAACAGCGTAAAACTTAAATGAAAAATTAAATATTCAAAGTGCATCAAAATTTGAACAAAAGTAACGTATTATTACAAAATTAGTATTCTTAAATGATACCTGTCCCAAGGGGAATATTTTGACACAATTTTGTCGTGCATTTCACGCCACTGCTCAACATCTTCTGTGTTCACACGCCCTTCTTCTCCGCAGATTTTAAGTGAAGTGATTCAATGTCTTCTCTTGAATTTTTCTAGCCACTCATTTGAGCATTTAAAGTTGTCTCACTTCAGTTTAAGAGCCAAAATCTGAGCATTCTCCTTCAGAATTGGTTATAGGCAAGTTGCACTCACGATCGTCGAAACTTAAAAAAAAAATAATAATAATAATACATCTGCAAATCAAGCTGTTCAAACTTCGACGATGAAATGTACTTGATTTTCGACGATGCTGTTGTGTGACTCAAAATGTTTTCGCTTGAATTCATGATTGTTGTTATGTCGATAAAGAAATGCCATACTTCCGAGCAACTTCTGTTTTTGTCTGCGTGCGATCACGTACTTCCTTGATTATCAACCTTATGGTAACCAAACTCACGGACTTCCTCGTTTATTTTTGCTCAGCGATGTTATATCCATTGTTTTACTTATAGGCACACGGGATATCACAAACACAGCCCACCTCGCGTTGAGAGTGATTCTGACTGAATTCGCGCGACTTCTGCTCGCTTGGAAACCAAAATATTTTCACTCGCTCACAGCTTACAATGTAATTTTCTGGCTTCAAAGAATTCTGGGAACAAAATTATAGGTGCGAGCCACTCTCGGATAACATAGGAACTGATAACAAGGGAAAGAAGAAAGTCAAACCAGCTATTGAGAGCGAAGACATTGTAACAATTGTAATGGCTACTCCGTGTAGACTGTGGTTACAATGTAATCAGGTAAGCATCTTCAAGAAAGACTTGATAAGCTGGCCAATTCACATTTCCTGAGAGAGTAATACACCCTGGCGTAAATATTATTATAGCCTACGCTTACAGGCCATTAAAATTACAGCGAATGAAGAGGAAACTTAGTAATTTCTTTCTTCTTTTTATCTGACGTGAAAATCGATTTAGAAAAGAAGCCTTTGTATCCAGGATCATATATTATTCAAGTTGGCCACAAGTACAAGTGAAATAAATATCTACCTTAAAATCGGGGCAAATTTTGTTTACTTGAGATGGCTTTCCTGACTTATCACCCTCGGAGCGCAACCCGTTGTTTCAGTCGTTCGGGCAGAGAAAAACATCGCTAGACGTGACCCAAAAATATGTGCAGGGGCAGCGTGCATTAAATTTAAAAATGTTGTTAAGGTTTTTCGATACCTTTTCTTCAATTTCTTGAATTTTAAATGCTCATTCTTGAAATGTTCGCATAATGCCGAATGTTTACACATTGAGTGATGCATTGACCTCAAAACATTGCGACAAAACCATTTCAAAAACTTTGTAAAACAGGGGTCAGTCACTCCTAGGGACCGGCTTCTCACTTCGTAAATCATTAAAATGGAGGTCTCGTAAAATGGAGGTCATTTTACACGGTTTGTACAAAGATCGGGACCGGTGGAATGGTTTGTAAATTGGTGTCATTTTGTAAATTAGAGGTTTGTAAAAAAGAGGCTCTGTATCTGACTGGCAATTGAGAGATCTGGGTTGAAATCTTGGTCAATTCAAATTATATTTCCCTTATGAATTTTACCCACTTTGTTGTATATCTTTAAAGGGGTCATTGGGTATTGACAACTAGGTCACACAGCAACTCTCTCAACCGTTTCAGAATTTCATAATACTTGTGTCAAAATTAACATTGCAAACTGTCACGCATTGGTGCACGAACAACCTTGAGCACTGCATTCTTAGCACCCTGTATTGGTCACACCCTTAAGTTTTGGGTATGTCTCCCAATATTTTATATTTTGCACTGACATAATGATATTTTGCGTAGCCAAGGTGAATGTAGGCCAAGTATCCTTATTGGAACAAATCAGTTGCTCTTTGTCCTAGGTGAACAGGTATGGCTGTATGAGAGACCTATGACCTACCCTCCTGTTCAACTTGACCTCCTCTTGTTGGATTCTTCTAGAAGACATTCTCCGTGAGGTCTATTAAAATTTTTTTTTAATCATACAGAAATTATTACGGTAAGTTTCTGGGACAATGTCAGAATTGAGATCTGCTTTTCGAGAGGTTTACTTTGCAACAAAATCTGCTCTTTCATTTCCACCAATACCTACGAGCGCGACTGCGGATACAAATAAAAATTACACAGACTCTGCTTTGCTAGTGGGATATGAGAAGTGTGAGTCCAAATTAAGATTAAATAAATGGTCTACAAAGAAAAATTAAGAAAATCCAAAAACAATAATGCCATGCAGGCAAAAAATGCACACAAAAACTCCCTAAAAGGCAATGCACTTTAATGCAAATTTAAGCTTGAAAATTAGACACATAATTAAATTTGATAACATTTAAGCAGAATTCACAGGAAACAATCATTTGGCTAGATAAGCATATGCTTGGGTAGAGACAAGAATATATAATACGATGGGACAGCTAAATTTTCTCTGTGTGATTTTCCAACTACGTGCATATTCTTTTGACAAAGAAAGACTCACAGTTGGTCCAAAACATTGCAACTTATTTACCTGAATTTCATGACAGAAATGCAGAAGAAAAAAAGAGCCATACCTGTGAAAGGGGAGCGATCGGTTCACCTATGTAGTGCTCAATTTCATGACTAATATCAGTGAAATCAGGAGCAGTACTGTAGCCGAATACACCATGCAATAGATCTTCCAATTTACTTCGTTTTTGAAAGGAACTGCTAACACTCCCTGAAGAAAAAGTGCAACATATATTTTTGTAACTTTAGAAGCTCAGAAAAAATGTAATGAAATTATAATTTTACCACATATTCACACACAGAGCCTTCAATCAACCCAAGAAAGGGCCAAAGCTAATTTTAAAATGATGCAACAATGATCATTCAACTGGGCACTCATTCATTTATTATTGGAATAATCCCCAAGTGGTGGAGCCCAATGGCTTACCACAACACCATTCAAATACCATCACAAGCAAAATCCTTGGCATATTTCTCCAATCAGCATTTTTTTGCAAGAAATAACACACGAGTGTATCAGCAACAAACTGGTGTGTTATTTCTTGCAAAATAAAATCCACCAGTTTATCAGTAAGGGGAGCATGGTGGCCTAGTGGGTGGAGTGCTAGGCTACTGATTGAAGGGTCCCGGGTTCAAATCTGGGTGAAGCCCCCCGACCCCCCCGAACAAAAAAATCCTCGGGAATGCGAGGTGGCCCAGGGAAAGGAACTGGCCCCCCTACCCTGATTGTGTGAAATTCACACGCCTGTGGCTTAGTCCGGGGTGAGCTCTACCCTCACTATCCAAACCAACCTTCGGATTGAATCACTGAGAAAGAGTATCAGTAAAGGATAAACAACACTTTCAATTAACCCTTTGCTCTCAGATTTCTTTTGCCCCATTCACAGCACTGCAATCGAAATTTAACTCCAAAATATTACATAATTATATCTTTTTCATATAAGCTTAAATTAATATACATTGGACTCTTATTAGGGCATCCCTCTCATAGGCGTATCCAGGGGGGTTTTGGAGGTTGTAACCCCCCCCCATTGATAAAAAGTTAACATGGAGGGTGTGGAATACCCCCCCATACCCCCATGTAAAACCCCCCTCCTTTCAGTGGTGGTGACCCCCCTTCAGATGCTTCTAGATACGCCTATGATCCCTCTATAGCATTTTTTTCCTTGCTTGAACATTCACTACTTCAGGTTTGAGTCACAATGTATATCAATAATTATTATTGGCCATTTTGGACACCTCTAAAGCATGTATGAAGGACCAGACTTACAATTTGTCCCAGAAAAAAATAACCACCCAAAGGTAAACTTGACAATGACCATACATCCAGAGTTTAATTTTTGCATCACACGTTATATGAAGCATTTACATTGCTTCATATCAAATAAATCAAAAGATGGCAAGACAAGTAAACATTGAGAGTGTGTTTGATCTAAGTTCCACATAAAATAAATCAATCTTAGTTATTGCATCTCCACTAGAGCTCCAGAATGGCCACTCTCCCCATCTCACGGAAAACAGTTGACCCAAATTAGATGGGTTCCCTATTTGCAATTCCCTTGACTGTACTAGGGGAGCATGGTGGCCTAGTGGGTAGAGCACTTGGCTACTGATCTAAGGGTCCCAGGTTTAAATCCAGGTGAAGCCTTTGGGTGCCCCTGAACACAAAAAAATCCTTGGAGTGCGAGGTGGCCCAGGGAAAGGAACTGGCCCCCCTACCCTGAATGTGTGAAATTTACACACCTGTGGCTTAGTCTGGGGTGAGCTCTACCCTCAACTAACCAAACCAACCTTCAGGTTGAATCACTGAGTGAGTGACTGTACTAACAGGGGAGAATACTCCCTCGGTGAAGCAGGTGAAAAATTCAACGGCTCAGAATGAGAAGAAAATAGACCATGATTTGGAATTTTAAGTTATGGAAGGCCACAATTGGAACCAGCATAGGTTCTGACCCCTATGAAAGTGACTTTTTCTGCTAATGCAACCCTTACATTAGATGAAGATACTTTTGTAGCTTAAGGCCCCCGGGTACCTCGGCCATTTTCGAAGCGTGGCTGCTTCCCCCTTCCACTCAAAAAGTCGGCCTGACAGCTGGCGAGAGCCGTTGGGCCGGAGCGCGCACGGGGTGGGGGCAGTGGTTAGGGAAGGTAGGGGAAGCTATATGTAGGGGAAGGGGACTTCGACAACTCGGAGTCCTGAAATTTGAGGAAAATTCTCTCTCGCTTGAGCTTGCGACTGCTGAGTAGGTAGTCGAGTGACGGCTTATCGTCTCTACACAGCATGACAGTAAAGGGATTTCAAGGCAGTCTTTGGGTTTGGAAAAGAGATATCATTTACGGAGGAGGTTGCACAGAGACCGGTGAGTTTTTCACCTCGTCGACTCACGAAAGTGAAAGAAGGATACGATAACTAATCAATGCAATCTCATGTAGTAGCGGGCCAATCCGATAAAAAAGAATGGCATGGTATAATTTTATTAATACATGCTATTGTTTAGAATTTCGTTAGTTCTTTACGGTGTTTCAAACTGTCAAAATTTCTCATGGAGTTGGTTGTCAATGAAAAACGTTACTCCCCATACGTAAAAATATTTATTTCCTACTTTTTTTCCAATTTCAATATTTCTGGAAGAAGGTGATTGAGGTAAAATGATTTTAACCTCTCCACCATGTGGCATTCCCAAAAAGCCTTATCTCTCTCAATTTTTTCTGAAATAAACCCATGTGGGGTCCAAATCAAAAATATACAATACTCCTTTTTTGAAATATGGAGTTGCCCCAGGACTTAATAAAAATAATCTGAACTTCTCATCAGATTAATATTTCCTTCCCGGATTTCACAGTACTTTATAATTTTGTTTTTTATTGCCTCAATTGGAGAGCTATCCCTACACGAATAGCGGCATATCACTTCCACGAGACCTTCTCCATACAGTGTTCCATCAGGGGAGGCAGCCAAAAATGGAATCTCTTTGTCCACATAAAGGCCAGCTGGAAATATTTTATAGCCAGTCTTTCCTTCGTATGTCTCCAAGGCGATTCTCTCCATCATTTGGCCGTATTCCATGGCCTTATTTTTTGCCAAATCTCGGGAGTAAAATGGCCCGGACTGTTTTCTCCCAAGCTGTTGTCGCCCTCAGTTCGCATACGCGGCCGAAAGCAGAGGCAGTCAGCCTTTTTAATCTCTCGGCCATCCACAATTTTGAGTGTCGCTGGTCCCTTGTCTTCTCCTCCAGAGCTTTCCTCTCATCGGCGCTGAGGGTGATTGCTTTAATGAAAGTTCCAGCGGCTCCAGGGTCCATTTCCTTAGACTGAGTTTCAATCAGTCCATAGTGCTCGTCTGGACAATCCACACAGGTCCTTTTACGCCCTGGATGGGACATATGAAGTTTCCTCTTCGATCTGCTTTCTGCCTCCCTTGCTTTTTGGGCAGCGTACTTTTTGGTGAATTTTCCAGGACTCTTTGCCGCCAACTTCTTGTGAATGACAGAGTGTAATTTTGGTCCCACATTATGGGCAATTGCCGCAACCTCACACCTCGCAGCATATGATCCGCGAAGAGAAAAATTCACCCTTTTACCACCGATGTATTTCGCCACGTAGGCATTATACATCTCCGCCAAGTTATTATTTGCGTTAAATATTAAACTTGGCGCGTGGCGAGCAAGCAAAGTATTTGCATATGTGATTTCCTCCCAAATACCACTTGCTTGCAGTTGGGGAACCAAGTTCAACTCGCCCTCCTTAAGACCCTTACAAAAGTACTCTCTGCAATCTGCGTGGTCTCCAAATACGTGATTAGGGCAGTTTCTTATATCACTCTCCAAAAGCTTGATCGCCTCTGGAGACGTGTCTTGTCCTCCCTGCCCCCTGTAATGGATCGCTGAAGTCACAGCAGTCCTCAGCCACAGCAAGCTTTACGAAATCTTCTTCCGAAGGCTAACTGGCACCTGGCCTTTAGCGCTTCTAGTCTTCTTACTTAACTAACGAATCCTATTACTATAGTTTTGAATCAAATGATTCAAACACTCTATATTTGATACAGGTAAATTAACACCGTATGGAAGTACTGAAGTGTAAATCATAAGTTGATAAAACAGCTCGATATTATTGACGGCATAAGTGATCACAGAGTAATTTTTGCAACCTTAAAAATTGAAGTAGAGTCAGCTGTAAAACCGAAACGCAATATTTATTTATTTGATAAATGCAACTTCATCAAATTTGGCGAGATGCTTAATGATTCGTACACGGATTTCGTAGCTAAAACTGAGGATAAAAGCACTGATGAATCATGGAAATATTTCTTAAAAATTCTACGACGGGGAATCAACGAATATATTCCGCAAAAATTGAAATGCGACAGTAAAGAACCTCGCTGGTATAACAACGATGTTAGGAGGGACCTTAAGAGACAGAGAAAATTGTACAACTTGGTTAAAAAGTTCACTACGGTAGGTGACAAATCGAAGGAACTTGAAGCAAAAGAAAGTAACGCTGCGCAACTCTCAAAAACTAATAAATCAATGCGTTCTGCATTGCTAAATTTCAAGAAAAAAGTACTTGGTGAATTACTCGAAGAAAATCCGAAATCTTTTTGGTCATATGCGAGAGAGCTTCAGGGAAAATCTTCAACCGTAGATTCGTTATTTGATAAAGATGGCAAACTTGTCACCGAAAATATTGACAAAGCTAACACGTTAAATTCCCACTTCAAAAGTGTATTCACCACAGACGATACTGCATGTAATTTTGAATTACAATTCACTGAGGAACCGATGAAAGAAATCACTATTCAACGTGATGGGATAACTAAACAGCTGCAGTCGATAAAAAATAGTAAATCTCCGGGTCCAGATGGAATACCCGCGCGTGTCCTCAAGGAGTTGGCGCCACAGATCGCACCGTTCTCAAACATAGTATTCAAGAAGTCATTGTCTGAAGGAAAGATACCATTAGACTGGAAAATTGCAAACGTTACACCGATATTCAAAAAGGGAAACAGACACGACCCAGGGAACTATCGACCAATTTCATTAACGTCGATTATAGGTAAGATACTCGAACATATCGTCGTTAGCAATATCATGACGTTCCTGGACAGTCGTAACGTCCTCCATGGCTGTCAGCACGGCTTCCGGAAAGGTAGATCATGTGAAACACAACTCGCGCTCTTTCTTCATGACGTTCTCAAATCTGGCGAATCGAAAAGACAAGTTGACGCATTATTTCTAGATTTTAAGAAAGCTTTCGACACGGTACCTCATAACAAACTTTTATACAAATTACAGTCATGCGGCCTAAACGAAACAGTAGTAAACTGGATACGCGACTTTCTGAGTGATCGTAAGCAAAAGGTAGTTCTTGACGGAATTAGCTCTGATGTCGTTAAAGTGACATCAGGTGTCCCGCAAGGAAGCGTGATCGGACCCCTTTTGTTCATTATATACATAAATGATCTATGCTCTCGAATTAGCAGTAAAATACGTCTATTTGCCGACGACGCTGTCATCTATCGTGAAATTAGTGATCACTCTGACTTTGAAACCTTATCATCGGATTTAAACAACGTTCATGAGTGGAGCCAAGAGTGGGGACTCGAACTTAATCTAAGCAAATGCACGGCGGTACAATTCTTGCGGAGGTCGTCCAACTATTCCCATGTATATGCTGTGGATGGTGTTAACATAAAGGCGACAGATGAAGTGAAGTATCTAGGAGTTACGATAACTTCGGACCTATCGTGGGGAGCACATATAAGAAATATTTGTGGCAGAGCTCTGAAGAAGCTAGGATTCGTCAAGCGTATTGTGGGAAGATTTTCGGATGAAAAAGTAAAAGAGAGGTGCTATTTCGCACTCGTTCGGCCACACCTTGAATATGCAGCGAGCATATGGGATCCGGTGCAGAAAGACTTAGTCCGGGAACTTAATAAAATACAAAGGAAAGCTGCGCGATTCGTCAAAAACAGCTACGGGCGTACTGACAGCGTTACACAGATGTTAAACGAATTAGGCTGGGAACCGCTAGAGACTCGGAGGCTACGCGCTAGGCTTAGATTGCTTGAACAATTGAGAATAGATATCTTTCAGAGCGACACGGAGAACATCATATTAGAACCCCACTATATTTCCAGGTCCGACAGAAACGATAAATTAAGAGAGATATTTTGCCGAACGGATAGGTATGGGAATTCGTTTTTCCCCCGAACAATAAGGGACTATAATAAATGCTAGGCGTAATTTCATTAGAGCGTTTCCTTTTTATCTTTAAACGGCTGGTGTCCTAACACCCCCCGCCACACACCTATTGAGGCGGCTTGCGGGGTAATATGTAGATGTAGATGTAGATGTACTGCGGCCAATTTTTGAGTTACACTGCTGTCGCCATCTCCTACTATAAGAAAAAAGAACTCGTTATTTGGTAAAAGAGAAAATATGGAGATTATTGAGTTCATTTTATTGATAGTAATTGGCGCAGTCATCCCTACTACGAATAAAATTATCAGACAATTATCTCGATGATTCCGCCATGTTTTTTTTTCTCTGAATTATGGTGACTGTTTTTAGGGAAAAATAATGGCGTATCGTCGCTTTCATTCAAGCTAATTTATACAACCTGCCTATTAGTCTATGGTACTTCAAAGAGTGCATTTCCACACAGGTTTTGAAGCCCTCACAAATTACATCCGCCTCCATTGCGATGGAAGAAGCAATCCAATTTTTGTAACATAAGTGCTCCTTGGCTTCAGCATTGGAATCAATGGATGAAGCCTTCGCGCATAGGCTGCAATATTTATTCCTGACACCCATGAATAAAACTTTTTTTGTTTTGTATCCAACTATGCAGGCCTGTAAAAAATATATAGAGTATGAGTCAAAAGGTTCTGGAAGATGTAATCTAATAATCTAAAGAAAAATTATTTTAATCTTTACCTGTTTATTTACGATTTAAAGCTATTCCAGCATGTAAGAAAATTGACCATCACTTTTCCATGTAATTTTTCCGTCTCAGGAATTTC
Organism: Pyrrhosoma nymphula; assembly: GCA_963573305.1. NCBI lineage: Eukaryota > Metazoa > Arthropoda > Insecta > Odonata > Coenagrionidae > Pyrrhosoma > Pyrrhosoma nymphula. Next base: position 61,695,598 of record OY754330.1, on the reverse strand, counting down.
GACGCCATAAATGTTAATATTTACCCTGAATTTCAATAGCAGAGTTAATTTCATTAGACTTCTTGGTGGGGTTGTGTGACTGGCCGAAATATTTCATTAAGTTTCTTTCATTTTCATTTATCAAACTTCATGCCATTTAGAAATATTATTAGGTGCGTCCCGGTAAAAGATACGAAATTTCAAAGACAGTCATGAGAACCTTTCTCTGACTTCCTTGATCATCATTGATTGTCACTGATTACCCGTCAACTAATAAGTGACTATAAATACTAGTGGTAGTGCTCAGTCGAAGAAAATGTGACTGCTCCTAAGAGGATCCATTCCTTCACTAAGGCATACGCTGGTCTAACTATCACATCTGCAACCTTGCCTAAACTATGTTCATCATAAACAACAATCAGGACAGTTCCTCCATGGTAGCGTACGATATCCATTCTGTTATTTTCCGAAGGAGGCATTGATTCACGCAATGAAATATCTTCGGAATATTTATAACTCTAGAATAATAAAATTTATGTAGAGAATAGTATTGAATCAGGAACATAGCAAACCTAAATGGATTATTACTCTGGTATAACAAAGTAATTCGGAACGTTTATTGAAAAAATAACTTGGGAGATTGCTTGTCATCGCTGGATATGAAATTCACCGACACATGAACGAAAAGCATCTGCCCAACCGTCTATCGGCCCAATGTGACGCATGTATCACATGTAGCTGTTTCCAAATAGTTAACGGTAGTAGAAAGTACTACTGATTCAATTGTCATTTATAGGAAACGTCATTTTTTGGCTTGCCATATATATAAAAATACCACGGCGAGAGAATCAAAAACAAAAAATAATTAATTTTTTCACGAGGCAAATGTCCAAAATCAGTTTTGGTCAGGACACAGAAGTCCCAAGTAATTGAGTGATTACTTACTCAAATCCACTTTCCCTGACACGTGCTTAAGCAAAACTCAAGAATTAGTTTTTCGTTATAATAATTATAATGTAAGGATAGGAATTAAGAAAAAATTAAATAACAATTAGGCATCTGTAGGAAGCTCGAGCTGTTGGAATAGACCAGTACTATCCAAGGTGTATTTAGTAATAGTTTGCATAGCCAAAAAAGGACGTCAGTTGTATGAAAAATCTATTTTTGGGACCATAGAGTGCAAGTGTGTGTTGAAAGAAACCGAATTCCAAGAAATTTTGCTTACAATTGGAACACGTAGGTATCTTAGAAATATCATAAAATTATATGATGTCTTTAACAAAAATATTGCAAAACATCATGCATAGTACAAGTTGTCCATGGGTTCTTGACATGCACCTCAGAAAACACTTCAATTACAAAAATCGAAAAGTACGGTTCTATAACACAGATGTAAATCCGCACGCTGGTGCACGATACGTAATCTATGACGTGAAGTGAACTATCAAGAATTGAAATGGTTTTTACATAATTTTAGGCACTGTAATTTCCCGATGCTAACTATAGCTAAGCTTCAGCATAAAACAAGGTCGGAATTTATGATATTGAACTGTATATTACTGAAAAATTTTAACGAGGGAGATTTCACCGATGAAAGGAAAATTTCATCTCACCAAATTGATGGTGGTAACGGGATACAATTTAGTTCTGAAGTGTATATAAACTAACCAGGATAATTCATAGCATTTTTCACCCCCATTGAGAATAAACCGTTTCCGATAGTAAATGTACAAAATATATAACCACGCAAAAACTGTGCGTGCGTAAATGTGTCTTCCTAGCATTGAAAAATATCACTTTTTAATAACATCGGAACGAACTATTCATGGAAAAAGATTATCATTATATGGCAGTATTCTAGCAATTGAGTCATGTACTGTTAAAAAGTACGTTGCATTTTGTGCGTCTACCATGAATCAGTCCCTGTCTCTGAGCGTTTTGTGGAAACAGACCAAAACTCGGCTCAGAAGCACGGAGTATGACACGCAAAAGGCACGAGTGGCACATACACCACATGGTATAGTGGCGGCTGCCGGCGAACTGAGGGCTACAGACTCCGAGCCAGCGCTTTCCCGGCTCTCCCCACTCTCGCGTGCGCAGAAACTCGCTCAGTGGCTAAAGGCGAGGTAAATGGAAGAATGTCCCCGCCGAAGAGCACGTGAAAATAGCGTGCATTGGTTCGGATGGATTGACTTAGTGTCGCTATTATGAGGAGTACATTGAAATGGGATGGACTAAAATGAAGATAAAGGATTATCGTTTAATAAGAGTGCAAACGATTTTGGTTTGGAGCAAATGATGTCGTCATAGAAGGCAGCTAATTTTGCCGAAATTAGTGTTTTTCCGTGGTCAATATTACAGTGTGAAAAACGAGAAGAGAAAATTTACTTAACTTATATTAAATATTGATGTTTATTCTTCGTAAATGAGCATTAAAATGTTACGTGGATAGCGTATCAGAGGCCTCAGACGAATCCAACCAGACGTCTGCAGCATAGTTTTTGGTGAGGCACCCGGGGGCCTTAAGATGCCATCAAAGGCAATAAGTCTTTGGAATAAGTCATGGGTTGTACAGCACACAAAGCAGAGCACACAACCCTTCTTACCATTCTGAGGTCAATTTTACCATTAGGAAGGTCATGCACAGCAGTAGGGATTTGATGCTGTCCTGAGCAGTCCTTAACTTTGCAGCCCCAACTTCATTAAAACCATGGTACAATATGAATTGAAAATATTCCATAAATACAAAATCAAAGCAAAAAGTAAAGAAATCCTGATCATTTATAAAACTGAATTTTTCATGGCCGTAGGCAAAGAGTAATGACCAGAATAGGCCTATCCAGGTTGTCATTAATAGTGCCAATAGCAATGAAACTGACAAGGAAATTTGATAACATCACAGCACATACTGAGAGTCACATATTCAAGATTTCCTGGGTTTGCAAAAAGGTAGCCTTAGATATGCGACTCTAGGTAAAGCCCATAAATTATACTTCATGTTCAAAGAATCAAATTTACCAGCTCCAAAAATTAGGCATCCTAAGGCCCCACCTATGCATAAATGATCACACTCAAATCAACCTCTTCAAAGTTATGGGTAAATTAAGTAAAGAAACCATTCAAAATCAACCTGAAAACTTGTAGCAGATTAAAAAAGGTACCTATTACGATTCCAAGCTTATTTTAACAAGGCAATTTTCTAACAATATACATTGCAAATACCACAGGTCATACCCATAGATGATGTTCTTTTTCTTGTTTCTCCAGATTTACTAGATGACTCTCTACTTGACTTAGACTCAACATTTACTTGACATTCCTCTGCAGACATTAGCCTCAAAACTTCTTGCTGAACCTAAGGCATAAATAAAGGTTGTTGAAATATTAACATTATCCATCTCCAAGTTCATCACATTTCATAAATTACAAGGCATTGTGGTCTACTTTACCTCCTCCCTCTGGCCAGATGATAAGAATAGAAGAGCTTTGTGCCGTGGGTCCACAAAGGCAGCCAATGCCATCAACAGAGCTGAGCCACTAAGCTCTTTAGATTTTACTAGATTCACAGCTGCATCCAATGATGCCTTTAATTTCTGCCTCACAACTAATCCAACAGATTCAGATTCCACAAAGCCTTCTTTGGAGTCTCCATCTCTCCTAGCTGACCTTACTGTTGGGATCATGTACAAAAGGGAAATATTATCCACAAGGGAGTAGATATTAGGAAAATATATAATACCATACTCCAGCCGTTCTTTCAGTATTGGCCTACAATTCTGTTCAAGACTAACTGTTCTGAGGAAAAAAGACAACAGGTTCATCAAAAAGAAGTATGAGAGTAATTCTTAGATATGAAAAATGTACTAACATTGACCTCATGCTCAAGCAGCAAAATTAGCTTAATATCCATCAAGGTTGGACTGGTAAATGTTAAAACTCATTTATAAAATTAAATTAGGGCTGATGCCACCTTTAGCAAACCTGCTACTCAGCAATTGTGACATCCTTGAATACACAAGAGCGAACTACTCAGCAATTGTGATATCCTTTAATACACAACAAGAGCGAAGTCTAACTTTCATATTCCCTATGCTAGTAAACCAACAAAAAAGTATGAGTTTTGCAAAGGTATACTATTGTATAATACTTGAAGCAACGATGTAAAATCTATTTAATACATGAATAGATTTAATATTGAGGTATGAAGATGTCTTCAAAGAACAATATTAAATATATGCATCTAGTTTGATATTTGAAGTGTAGCTATCCAATGATATTTGTGCTTTACGTAATCTATGTAGAATTAAGAATCCTCTGTGATTTCTTGACAACTGTAGCATTTTTTCGTACATGCAGCATCTATACATACTAGAATAACTATTTGCTAAAAGACTACTATTATCCATGATAGAAACAACTTAGTTTTATGGATGATAGTCTATCATGGATGTTATCAACTTCCACAAAGTTAAGCCTGAAACGATTACTTTACTTCTATTATCATTATTAAAGGCATTGGCTCATTTTTCTCCAACACATCCTCATTTTTTCCAATTCCATTCCAAAATGTTCAACACAGACCTTAAAATACTGATCCTTAAACTAGGGAAAATAGTAATCATAGAAAAATGGTAGTTACGAAAAAAATTCAAATCGCAGAATATTCACTGTTTCTCATACCTGATTCTTCTACTCCAGCACTTCCCTTTTCTGATGAAGGTTTGTGAAAGTCGTCATCACCATTCCCAGAGTCTTCAGAAGATGGACAAAATGGAAGGCTACATAGAATTGGGAGTGCACATGACAGAAGGGGTACATCATCGGAAATACTAGTTCCACTACCATTACTATTGCAGAAGGCTTCCCAAGCCGTTCCCAGTCGCATCACTGTCGGCAGAATTGAAATCACATTTCTTTTCCACTCATGAAACCTAGTGTCTTTTATTTCAGTGTCGGTAAGTTCAATAAGACGTTCAAGTAGATGACACCAAACACGCCAAGCTCCCCTTTTCTGAAATAGAAATGAAGACATAAGTGACCAAATTATACATACACATTCCAGAATCACCCAATTATCAGAAAATGCATACACCAAGCATGCGTACATAATGCATGCATGCATACATATACCTAGATAATTAATGAAATATCTTCAAGTTCGACAATTTAGGAAAGCTGGAAGGAAATAAGTAGGCAGCACATAGAGTATATCAAGTGGTGCCAAAACACCTGCTCAATTTGGTTCTACGTTTCCATTGGTTATAGGATTGAATAGCCTTTTCCATATTGTTGCCAGTGAATACCCATCCCCTCTGTTCAAAGTTTTCTGAGTTCTTCATAATTTCAATGGCCTCACGAATCACCCTTGGGAAGTATCTTCTTTCCTTCGAAATCACCCTTGTGTAAGAAGAAGATACTTCATAAGGGTAATTTGCAAGGCCATTGAAATTATGAATAATTAAGAAAACTGTGAACAGAGAGGATGGTATTCATTGGCAACACTTCATGGAAAAAGCTATTCAACCCTATAACCAATGGAAATGCATAACAGAACTGAGCAGATATTTCGGTGCCACTAACTTGTCATTATAATCCGACTATGATCCAACGAACAACATCTCCAGTTTGACCTGAAGATGCCACCTGTAACGGAGGATTTGTCACTTGGAACATTTGTCATCATAACACTGACGCACACAGTTGAACCTGAAAAATGGCATCCAGTTCTTCAAGCCACAACGGAAGCCTTCACTCCAACTATGGGTCGACGGGGCCCCGAAATTTTCGAGTCGGGTCATCGTCGGTCAAAATCGGGTCAGGTCAAAAATTGCGAAAATTAAATCGCGAAAAATATCTTACTTTTCTTTCTTCTAACTTTATTGTTTTTTGCAATGTTTTAAAGCTTTTTTGGTAACTATTTGAGGCAGCACTCTCTAAATATAGCGTATGTCATAAAAGGTCATAAAGTATAAGCCAGCGAATATTTCATAGGCAAATGGCAATCCTGAGTCGACGATTTCCCATGTCGGCGATCATAGACTTCACTAAATTTCCACCCAGTTTAGAGCTATTTCGGAAGTGAAATCTCCTAATAACCAACTGAGTTAATTAATTATGCTCTTGTACACATAGCCATTGCAGAAGAACTGACAATGAGTAAAGAGTAAAACTACAGACCATTAACCTCGGAAATATGGCCATTTTCAAACACTATTCATCACAATGGTATGTTTCTTACATTTAATAAATGCGAAATCTTTATACAACCCCTTGGTATTATATCATTTTCGCCATTCACTGGGATATTTTGCAGAAATAAATCTCGCTGGAGAGATGGAAGCTCATGTTTACCGAATGAATCAAACGCATTAATCATAGAAAATTTCCATCTTACCTGGTTAAGCGATACATTAACCCGTAGGAGTTAATGTGTGGATGCATGAACACATAAATGAGCGCGAACATTCACAGTGCAACCGCTCCCACTTGTACGAACGCATCACTAATATACATAATTTTGAATATTTGTTCAACACATACACAACACACAGGAAAAAGGACCTGTTCGATTTTGTACAAGTTGAACCATAATTTTCGCCAGCTTTCTTAGATCTTTCGTTGCGCTCGTGTTTCAATGACACGACAAGTTTAAGCATCGGCTGCTATCCGTGTCATCGGTGATATTTTCTGGATTTTCAATCAACCCCCTTAAAAGAGTTTCGAAGCTAATTTCGGGATTCTTGTTCGGCCGATAAGAGGTTTCACATGCCGACACGCCTAATATGTTTAGATTTTGTAAATACAAGGATACTTCCGTGAATAAGATGAGCGTCGATTGGTCGTGGCTCTTTCTCAAGGCGGAAATCAATGAACGGATTATTACTTTTTAATATACAAAGATGCATGCACTTCAAATTTCCCAGGAACTGCATTCGAATAATGACTTTTGTGACTCAATTTGTCGTTCAATAGTGAACATGATATAAGTAGAAAAGAGATTGTAACTGTTTCCGAGGTTATGTAAAAAATAGTTGCTATGACCTTTCTGTGGATCAACATATGTATTATATTGAATCTCATTTCATCCTATTCATGGAAGTATCCTTGTATTTTCAAAATCTAAACATATTAGGCGTGTCGGCATGTGAAACCTCTTATCGGCCGAACAAGAATCCCGAAATCAGCTGCGAAACTCTCCCAAGGGGGTTGATTGAAAATCCAGAAAATAGGCTGAAAATTAAAAAATATTGCTGTTAATGCCATAAATGTATGGGATTGGTCAATGTACAGTGACTCCGTAAAAATAAGAAAGAAAAAAAAATTGACCGGATAGGGATTCGAACCCGCCACATTACGTGGATTACAGGTCCAGCACCTCTCAACGCTCAGCCATGGCTTCTGTTGGTAGACCTCTGCATAGTAAAGGATTTATACGGAGGGAAATTCTTAAGTTGCGTTTTTCTCTCGAACTCGGGCCCAAATGGAGGAAAGCTGTGATACTTTTCCCGTATTTTCTCTATAGTTTCAGAATATAATTGCGTCATTTGGATCCCTATCATCAGTTATGCGATGTCTCCTTGTAAGGAGTATATTGGTTTTGACAATTTGCACCACAAATACAAGAGTATTGTTGAACATTTTCGCCATAGTCCTACAGTTACATTAAGCATAAATAAATATTACTAAAAAGAATAATATTGTTAGGACTTTTATATCAGATAGTTTATAAGAATGTTTGCAGAAAATTAAATTAGAATACTTAACATACATCTTTCATGTGCCTGTTAGTGAACTGAGTTGGAAATGAAGAACAGTAAAAACATTTATTTTGTTCCATTATTTATAACTTACTCTTGTATTAAGTTGTGTTAATTAAGTGGTAAGTTGATTACTGAATCCACTGTTTGCACACATTTCAATTTTTATGTTGAGTTTCAACACTTATGCAGTAATACGCCATATAGTCCCAGATTGGTTACAAGTTTCTTATAATAGACCTTCATAAATATCATATTTTTATGGATTTCTCCATGATTTTTTTGGAGAAAAATAAGGGTTAAATTGTAAAACGCAAACCCGACCCGAGGCCCAAGGGTCAAAAAAAATACCCGACCTGAAACTAAAAAGTCTGACCCGTCCACCACTAGCTCCAACTAGTGAAATATAATTTTGCTCTTTTCACCACATTATCATCATAAAATAATTATGTAGTAATTTCAATTTAATTGAATCCATAGTTGCCATAGTGAATACTCTGGATTATAATTATGACTAAGGAAATCATTTCACACACACCTAGGGGGTGGTTCAAGAGTTACGTAAGCTGGTTTATGTCATTTTTGCCCCCCTTTCCCCTCCCCTATGTAAGACAATGTAAGATTTTCCCAACCCCCCTCCCTCTCAGTCTTACGTAAGAAATTAGATATTCGTATCTACTCTTCATTAAATGCTCACTTTCTGCAGTTTCATCTTTCCATAGAAGCCATCATACAGCTTTGAGCACTGGATATCATAAAATTATGCAGTGTTGGAGTACCACATTCATTGAGCATGGAGGTAATGTAGCTAGCCAGTCAGGCGACAGAATAGGATTATTGGTGTAGCGGTGAGATTACGGAAAATACGCCATTAACGAGCAGATGCTCCATATCCCTGCTAAATTTCATTCGGAAACGATACAACGTTTCAAGACGGACAAAAATCTGACATAAATTGGTTCCAGACCCCCTGCCCCCCTAGATAACACAATGTAAGATACCCCCAAACCCTTTACCTCCAAAAACGTCGTACGTTATACTTGAATGGCCCCTTAGCAGCAGAGATTTTTATTAACATTTGTAAATATGAAAGAGTACCTATCTGGATATTGTATTTATTAGGGCTTTCTGAGTCAGAGTACCGAGTGAATAAATTGAAGTAGTAAATATTCATCAAGCTAGAGTGTTAATTGCCAGAAGTCAGACAATTGTAGGTATCCCACATGAAGGTTTATCTTTTGAGGCTATTTTGGAAGCATAACACACACTGGGCTACAGATAACAAAATCTAATATCAATGAATCCCCAAAATGGTAATTGAGATTACATGATACTGCATTAATGCGGGCAGAGCATGTTTCACTAATTTAACATTTAAAGGCATGAAATATATAGCTGAAGTTAAATTAGACAGGCAAAAGGCTGATGAAAATTCATAATTACCAAAATTGTGGTATTGACTACAAATTCAAATGAAGTTGAATAACTTTACAGGTGATGCACAAATTCACACTCATTTCGGTGTATTGAGAATTTTAGATCGAAGGTTAATGTTATCATCTAACATAAGATAATGCTTACAATAACTTGACGGAAAAATATATAGGTACATGAAGTTGCCTCAGTGGTTCGCTCAGATTGATGAATGACAATTGCTTCGTAAGACAGTGCAAATTTCGCAGAGTGTCACATCTTCAATTTAAACATCTCTCATGTAAAACCATTTACGAAGGAAATAAACATTCACTGAAAACAAAAAGTAAGAAGAAAGAGATGAATGAATCAACCAATCAACGAAGAGTTTGTTTACATCGCTCTTACCACGCTAATGGATCACATGGAGTACGAACGCAACCACGTGATACGGTAGGTGGTAGCCGTGGTACCTCTTCTCTTTGGAGCCATTCAAGTATTACGTAAGGTGATTTTGACATTTTGAAACCCCACCTCCCATTTTGTCAGATATCGATAATGATTTTTGACATTTCGCGATTCACAGTAGGCGCGACTCGCAAAACACTAGATCTTCACAAATGCAATGTCTCCAAACTAATGAACGCAAGGAATTTATCAAACCTTTTTTCTATAGTTTAGCATTAATTCAGGCATACTACCGCAGCGGTAATCTTAAAAAGTAAGAATTTTCATCCAACGATAATTTAATATGTTGATAAAAATAAGATCTCGGAAGTAATTAAATCTTATGGTAGATTGTCTCCGACCCCTCACCCCCCCCGTGTAAGACAACGTAAGGAAAGCTCAACCCTCCTTCCCCCTCAAAATGTTTTACGTAATACTTGAATGGTCCCTAGCCAAATGGAACATACATATTTTCAATTTAATCAATATTTTTTTCCAAGTCACCAAATTCATCCAATCAAATAAAAATAATAAGAAAAGCCTAAGCAATGATAGAACTACAGTTTCATTTCCACAACTTAAACCGAAAAAACAACTAATGTTAAACACCCCAGGAATTGTGCTTTAAAATCTAATTTTAATCTGCCAAACTTTATTTCAAAGAAGGGGGAGATGTCATAAAAATTCCAAAATTATAATTTACATAGGTACATACATAATAGCTAAAAACAATATGCCTAAAGCATTTCATTAAAAAAAGACTTAAAAGTACATATAGTAACAATACATTATACCTTAACATTTCATGATACCTTATAAGATGAAGCTAAGTTTTAAAATGAAAACAAGATCAAATGTGGCATAACTGCTTTTACTCCTTCAATTATCAAAAATGAAGTGATTCAATGACAAATAAATAGAAGGAGAAAGAATTCCAACATAGCCTCCACCGACTGAGTTCAGGACAGATGCAATCATTTTTGTTTGATTTAGTTTTGCATTAATTTGCTGTTTCTATGATCAATGTATGTGCCTATGTTCCTATGAATAATGTGTACTGCTTTCAATGAAAACAAAAAATAGGGCAGCTTCAAAGTCAACAATAATTTTTTTTTAATTTCACATGCAAACAACTAACATGTGTTCTCAACACCAATTTTATTCACAAAATAAAGCATTAAGATTGGAGATAAACTTACAATCACAAATACTCACCAAATTAAAGACTGACTTATTCAACTCGTACTCTCCAAGCCTATGAATGTTATCCAGCAGTCCGTCTACTCCAGGGGATGAATGGTTTTCCATATCCTGGAAAAGATCACTATGCTTCCCTGACTTAGGCATTTTCTCACTTTTCCACAATTCAATTCCTATCCTTATAAGGTCTTTGACACTGTGAATTCCATCTTTAGAATGTGAATCTCCGACACTGAAATTAGAGTCATCAGTAGCAGCAACAGGAGAGGAATCAAAGGCGTGCTCTGCTACATTATCCAGTATGTGAGAAACACAAGGCACAGAAGACCACCCAAAAGGTGCCACACAGGTATCTAACATAGGACACTTTGGGAAAACACACGCAACTATTTGAGAATCCACCAGTTCATATGTAGACTGTATTAAATGACGGAGAGCTGCAGACAACTTCTCAACAGCAGTATCAAACTCTTGTTTAGATATTGACGCGTACGCCTGAGGAAGAGGCAGGGTACCCAAGAGCCTTGACTCTGGTTGCCAGTCATCCCCCAAAAACTGAGCACGCACATCTACATATTGCACGCTCTGAATGGCAGGGGGGTTCCCATCAAAGTCCCACAATTCATTGCTTGATGATGCATCAATATAAGTCCATGGACACAGAATTAGCGAAACTGGCCGTCCTGAAAAGAGAGAATATTTGATACATGGGGTTTGGAACTAAACCATAACTCATACCACATTTTCTGGTTTATAAGATGGTTTATGAAGGCTCATTTCCCAAAGATATTTGAAAGAAATCAACCCCCATTTTAAACGGCCAAGGTTAGGTAAACCATAAAGACTACTGGAAAGAGCTTTCGGAACACAGTTCCTATCAACTGAGATCCTTAAACTTTCCACTGAAATTCGTGCCGATTTAACTCCAGATTTGTCTTTGGAAAACCTATTTTAAAGATTACCAGTGGCTACAACTAGTGATGTGGTCAGGATTCGAGCGAATCTCGAATCCATGGACTCGAGATTAGATCGAATCTTTTAAAAAAATATTCGATAAATTCGAATCCTGGTTTTGCATGTTTCATAAACGTTAGGATAACGATCTCTCAACGTAATAATCTCATGAATGACGTCGTTTTACCATCATAAGTACTGATAATCTGCGTGGAAATTCACTACGACATATATAGAAAATAGAACTTTTTATTTTACATATTTCCAGTGGAATTCTACATCGGAACGTTTTTTTTCTTCGTATGTGCCCCTATTTAAGATGTCCTATCCAACACGTTTTCGCTCACGCATAGAAGAACGTCTCTACTTGGTTATGAGACATTTGGTGAGAAGAGTTATGTGAAAAATAATGCTGGATAACAAGCTACTCGAAGGTTAATGTACGATCCTGTGCTCCGCTCATATTAATAAATTTGTGTTCATGATCTGTTTATTTAAGGGTTAAGGTTACAATTTAAATCAACCAAAATAACGGCTGCCCTCGATTTGTTCGAGCATCGGCCACATAAACCTGGTATTGGTTCTGGAGGCCCCCAAAAGAAGAACCACCCTCGACCCCAAACAATGGAAGCCCCCCGGGTCAAAGCGAACCGGAATGAGGGTAGACAAACAATGATGAGACGAAGGAGTGATCTTCTCGGATTACTCCGATCTCTTTCTCGCAGGATGAGTCCGGAGCAGATGAATTTCTTCATGTTCTGGGATCTGGGATAAGAGGCAACAGTATCTTGAGTGACAGGAATCTTGGGGCGAAACAGGTTTTGGCCCATAAATTTGACTCCATGGAGGAACCTGTTTAGCCCATAGATGGGACTGGTAGAAGAACTGCTGTTCCAAGCAGTCCAAAGATTTGCAGATAAGTCAGAATTAGCAGGCAATGCCTTTTAAAGAGCAACCCTCAGAGTAGCAGGACATGACACCTGGATGATGCCGGGTGGTGTCAAGAAATCACCCAAGCCAAATTATGAGCCAAGAGAGGGAAGGAGATGTCAGCCTCTGGTCATCACTGAGTGATTAACCTCCGCTTCTGAGAAGGGTACCCCGAAAAAAGTATCCGGTGTCGGCAGGTGGGGGGAGAGCGACATAAGAGGTGAAGACGAACAACTAGGCTGAATAGGAGGACCAGGTTGGTTGGTGCTGCCATCGCAGCAGATCTCTGATGAAGATGTATGACATAGTTCATGCATTTCATATCATCTTCAATTGCATCGAAAATATTCTTATGAGAAAGATATGAATTCAAAGAGAATGGATCACTCCAGGTTGTAGAAATTTTTAGCCCATATAGGCTCACATCTCATGGCCAAATAATGCGCCGGCGAAAATAATTAATTGCGACTGAATATACGCATTTACATACCTCTTCAATAAGGTTGGCACCACATATGTTTGAAGTTACCTACTACCGAAATAGCCCAGTTTTTACTTAATTGAATCGTGAAAACTAAAGTTTTTATCTGCCAGCATTCCGTTGTAAAACTGTATGAAACAACAAAAAATTTGTAGACGATGATAGTACTCACGACTAAATATATCTCTATATTCGTGATTGTACTATGTACCGTGATTACAACTCATTGACGTTGATGCACGATCGTGGTCGCAAATCTGTGGTCAGAGTGTATAATAATCAGTTATCGCCATTCTCAAATGAAAAGTACTGAAATAGACAGCTAAATAACTCGATAGTGAAGAACAGACAGAAGAGTCGACAGCGTTGATAGGGAAGTCGCGAAGGTGACAATTATACTGTAAAATGTCGTAACACAGCAAAATATGGTATTACATCTCCGTAAAAACATTCCGATGATAAATTCGCAATTTGTGATATTTGTGGCTGCGCTATATCCTGCGGTTGTGTTTCCAAAGCAACTGGTGCATTGTAGAAGCACATAAAGAAACATCCATTATCTGCCCGTGAAGCAGCAAAAGCCCGCAAATTAGTGCAAGAAATAAACCGAAGTATGAAAATCCTGCATCTTATACCTTCAATACTCTACCAAGCGGTTCCAGTAATCAAGACAGTGATTTAAATTTTCCAAGTGATGCTGATCTCAGGTGAAACATTCATAATTATTAGTAACAGTTGAAGGAACTACGTGAATTTGTGTGCAAATTTTTTATGCAAGAATTGATCGTTATACTCATCTTCTGGAACAGAAACCAGCTCTATTTATGGTTAATGGGGAGATTAATTTACCAGCCAAACTTAGCAGTGCTGAGTGGACTTACTTGCAAAATGTTCAACATATTTAAAAGCCTTTTTATCTGGCTACTGTTAGATACTCACACACCACAATATCAAAAGTGATTCCTTTAATAAATAGTATGCACATTGTAACATCCCGCTTGTGTAGGCGTGATTCCCTTTTTTTTTTTTTTACGTGTCGCTGTGGAGTATCCTAGGCTAGCGGTCAGGGAGGGAATGGCTCGCACAGCAATTTGAACCTGCCGCCCCAGGTATTGTAAATATCACATATCAATTGGTTTTTTTTGTGTAAGGGTATTATGGGTGGACACATGACTAGGTAGAGGGAAGGGGAACGATGACAGGCAGGCGTAAGGACAGACGGGCAAGAAGGCTCAAGGGAGGCGGAAGGACAGTCGTGCTTAATCGAGGCAGCCATAAGGTGTGGAACCGGAGAGGCAAGTCTGCGGAAAAGTCATCGCTTGGGAGGAAAGACATCCCATCTAGCGAATGACCCCACGGCGGAAGAATAATTTCCCCGTTGGCTCTAAGAGGACGACGAAGGTTGGGCCGAGGATCGGCGCCAATTCCTTCTCACCCCACGTCTCAACCCACGCTTCTCCAGACATGCTCCAAGCACTTCTACAAAGCATAAGTACTGATCATATCCACCCCTGACCCAGACCGGTCAACAGTCAAGTGAATCCCTACCCCGCCGTCGACCCGCAGTGAACCGTGGCGAAGACAAATTTGCCAACGCCAGTGTCAACTCCACCGTTTAGCCCACGTGAACTTTTGAGAAGCCAAAAAGGGCTCACCACAGTTTTGATAATCAGTTTGATCTGATCAATTTTGTATAACTTTCTCCCGTCCAAAAGATCCAAAATCATACTTCAAACGAAAGGACAAGGAGCCTGTAAATATCCTTTGAAGGGTTTCATTCAATTTGATGTCCAATTGTTCAATTTTTGTCTCATACATCATTAGTTTATAGTTAAGCCAGTCATTGCTGGGTATTTTTCATTAATGTTCCGCAAATCACCGGTGCATTCATCCCTCATTAGGATTTAAGAGTGTATTTTTCCTATGTGTGTTCAAATAAAAGGGTTCAATTTCTCATTGTTACTGCGAGCCTTTTTCTCCCTGGACGTGGTGCGCGGTATTCCTGTCCGTTCGGTATCGTTCGACGTCGCGATCGTGGGGGTAAGGCGTCCCACCTGTCAAGTCCCCCCCCGAGAAAGTAATTTCCATTCACTTCTACCAACCGAGTAGCTTGACCGCGGTCTTGTGTGGCACCCTTTTTTATTTCACGAGATAAGTAAGACTGACTTCCTTCCTTCCTCTGGAGAGACTTTCTTTAACTATTTGAGAGGGATGAGGGAAGGGGGAAGACACGACCGTAAGATTCTGGCGAGGACGAAAAATGGGTTATGGTCAAACACCCAACGCGTCCCGTCACAACATATATTTACAATTTATGGAAGAACCTCATTTTGCATTCCAAAGATGTCACGAATTATCTGCTGTGCTGAATTATCAATCAATGCTCACTTTTTCTATTTCTACTTCAATTACATGAGGAAAATCAGCCATTGTAAAACGTATTCATGCATAGGCTTGTTCATAAGGAAATGCTGCAGCTAGCTCTTGCACTGTCCTCCTTTGTGTAATTATCGCCCCTGCTACCCTTAAGCAACCCCTTAAAAAATTCTATATAATCAGTGATTATAGCTATTCCTATAGTGATTATGAGACAGCTACCTCAGTTATCACACAACTATAGGACTAAGGATATAATGATTATAATAATTTCCAATACTAATATAGAAAGCTGGGATTATGGATATTCCTGTAGTAATTAGAGAAAATTACTTATCATCTCTATATGCATATGTAGTTCCATGGTATTGTTTGCTAAAGGGATAGTGCTTGCACCACTTTTGTCCAAGAACAATAAAACAGTTGTGTAAGCGGCTACATATATCATTTTCAATGTACTGTTATAAATATGTATGTCGACGACTATAGTGCACATAGTCACTTAAAGAACACATCATAGAGTCATTGCATATAGAATAGTTGCAATAATGCTAACAAGCAAAAAGATGCATATCAGATTGTGCTGTGTGCTTCTGAGTTCTGCTGCCTCTTTAATTGTTTATCTTAAGCTTTCACTACTATTGAAGGCAGCATCATCAGGAATAACGTTTTCATTATACTTGAAGATGACAGATACCTACGATAGCAGATAAAGCTCGAAATCAACAAACAAAGATGTAACAGAACCCAGAAGCTCTTTCGGATATCGAATGAGAATGTAACAAATAAGTTCATTGTCTGACTGGATTAATTTCTTCATTAGTCAAATGTTACATTGCTAGTAAGGTGCCAAATATAGCCACTAGGGAGAAAACTAAATCCCTGCCGAATCCAAGCACTACACTCAAAGATTGAGCATGAAAGTAACAGTTAATAAATATAATCCTATAATAATGTCATGCAATGTTTTAGCCTCACAGATGTTATCTTCTGCACATTTTCTTCTGAAATGAAAGCATTTTCATTTGAAAAGAAAATTATCAGTTTTCCAGGAAGAAATTTCTAAGAATGAATGAATTCATAGCATTGACAGCAGAGCAGAAAATGAACAAAGTAGGATGAAAAGCTGAATTTAGGGGCTCCTTAAAAAGAGTATACATACATGAATACATCTACCAAATAAACTAAAAGAATCAAAAGAGAAAGACAATGTCAACCAGCACACGCTTATAAAAATAGAATGCAATTACTTTTTGGTGCTGTATCTTTCTTGTATTCCCCACTGGGTATCCTTGCAGAGGAGGACAACTGCCTCTGGATTTTAAGGCGCAAGGAGAACTGCAGATCCTTCATTGCTGAGCGCACACTTTGTTCCGTGAGATTACTCAGATCCGACAACTGGGAGCCACCACTTAGGAGGCGAAAAATCCGATGAAAGCCTTTCCCATTGACCAATGTTGGTGAAAGGAGATCCGTAGCACACATGACAGCCACCTCCCTCGCCAGCCGTGAGCTGATTAAAACAGAGTTGTTCTCCCCATTGCCAGCATACGGGGATGGTGGGGATAGGCAGGTGGGTGAGGATGATGAATTATTTTGAGTGGAGGTAGCGGGGAAGCATGAGGATGAGTGGTTCACTTGAGATGGTTGAGGTGGCGGTGAGATTGATGGAATGGGAAGGCTTTCTGCTAGGAACCTAAAAAAAGAGGAGAGGCAAAGAGCAATAATGTTAAATGATCATTCAGCCAACATTTTGTGTAATGGATCTTGTCCAGAATAATACAAAAATACAGTTACATGATAAAAAAATGAATATCCATATAAAGTGCTAAGGTTGAAAAGTTAAAAGCAATTTTCCACACATAAATTAAAAAAATAAAAAAAATTGATGAAAATCGCTTTTAAATTTTCAACCTTATTATGTTGAAATTTCATGCCATATCGTCTGAATCTTCGGAATTCATGAACACAGAAACTTATTTATAAGGTAGCGAAATAATTAATCTTTGTTGAAAGGACTGCAAAAAATAGTGTGATGTCAGCAACTTAGAAGTAATTTTCACCATAGCAATGTTGATAACCCTTGATTTAAGGAATTATCTTCAAGCTTCCAATTAAAATAGACACAAAAACCCATAGGCCATTGACCTTAGGATAGGCAGGTTAGAATACTCCAAAATGGGGTATGTCAGTAAGGAAGGCTGGTGAAAGGTGTAATAGGTGCTTCAAATATTTAACCACTTCCCTGACAAGCCCGCATATATTCGGGCACCGAGGTGGTGCAAAATCTGACAAGCCCGCATATATTCGGGCAAGACCGCAATGTCCGTATCTTTTTTCTTTACGCCCGCATATAGTCGGCCGATGCTAGTAGTTCGCGTTCCTGCCGCCTCCTGCACTGTTGAAGGTCCAGAGCCAGCGATGCGGCAAGTGGCGCTCTTTTCAAATAGTGATTTCTAATGTTAAAACAATGGTCATTTTTTGGTAATATTTCTAGAAATTCGAGGGTTATAATTTTTTACGCACTGAAAAGTTATCCCCTTACGAAGTTTCAATCACCTACATTGTCATTCGTAACTATCCGTCTATTTACTTCATGCATGGAGTTTCTTTTGCGAACTTTTTACGAAATTTACAACTTTAATTTTTGTCATTTATAGATAATTATTGCAAATTTATGATGTAAAACTTCCGTTTCACAAACTTTATAAATGAGTAAATAATTTTTAAATTAATTATTTTCATTTATATTTCGTCATTCACTCTTCATGAGCATTCAATTACATTTTTATTCAACATTTTAGCGGTCATTATAAAAATTGCAATTTCAATTTTGCGCTAATTTTCACAGCTACGATGAGTTACACAGTAATTGGAATAAAATATTTCTCTAGCAACAGAACATGAATCTTTCCTTGCCTTATTTGTTACTAAAGATATATATCTGTGACCTTATATGTTTGTTACTATATATATTTGTTGCTACATATATTTGTTACTATATATATATTTGTTACAATATATATTTGTTACTGTATATATTATCTGATTCTATATTATTCGTCCGCACATTTTTCTTCCGGTAAAATTTATATATGTTGGAAATGCCTATTGAACCGTTCTCTTTAGATAAAATGGCGTAAGCGTAAATGTTTAGACATGTTGCGAATGTTATTTCATCAGCCCCTTTCATTTTTCTACTTCGAATACCGGTGGAAGTGGCGAAACATATTTACGAAAACAGCTATACGATGAAGACGTCTAAAGGTCGTACATTCTCAATAGAAATCAACACAAGTGCCCTGTGAATGTGCTACTCTAGCCCACATAAGTACGAGAAAAAAGGAGAGATAGAGATAAATCCCAAACATGTGTAATGCCTTCTATTGTCATGTTTGACGCTCTCCTGAGGTCAGAAAACACCCGCTCAAGAGCCGATGGCCCGCTAAGCAACCTGGCGCCTGGTTTCATGTCGTGCTAATCTGCCACCCTTTGCTCCCCGAGCTACTTTCCCACCAGCCAACCCTTTACTAATGGGTTTTTCCCGATATCAATTTACCATTAGTTGGAATATCCATGATGTTGCGGTACGCACACGTGTGTTTATTTTCCAAGAAATGGTAGGAACGGAAAAGAAAAATTTTATGAAGAGCATGGAGATGAGCTTTTCACACT
This sequence comes from Pyrrhosoma nymphula, assembly GCA_963573305.1. Taxonomy (NCBI): domain Eukaryota; kingdom Metazoa; phylum Arthropoda; class Insecta; order Odonata; family Coenagrionidae; genus Pyrrhosoma; species Pyrrhosoma nymphula. The sequence continues at coordinate 61,676,386 of OY754330.1, read as the reverse complement.
AGGGGCGAGGTCCTTTGCATATCGTGATTGTTTCCACGATTACTTTGTCGGAAGGACGATGGTGACAGCCTTTTGTTGATTTTCAGAGCATAAGCATCCTTGATTTTCAGAGCGCACGCACTTTTTCGCTGAAATTCCACCGATTGCATTTTTAGTTAGAACATTTTCGTCCTAATACGAGCGGTGTAGTAAGAGTGAATTCTATGGTAAATTCTTTTTTTTCGCTCGGTAACATTTGGCAATCAGAAATGGATTCCGGAGAGGAATCAGTGTTGACCAGCAGTGATTCCGAGGTTATGGACAATGAAGTTCCTGGCGCCTAGTCGACTCTCTCCAGAGAAACAAGCTCCGAATCAGAAGGCGCAGCGGAACATTCGCGGGAAGCGGAGTGGGAAGAAATGCTTTCAATGAATCCTCCTCCGGCACCACCTAGGTTTCTTTTTGAAGATAATTCTTCGATGAACTTCGACCTGGTTCCCGAATGAGGTTCCCATAAATACTTTTTTCAACGATAACATTTTTGACTTTATAACTTGGCAAACTAATCACTCCGCCAGTAACACTTTGCGTGAAAAAGCGGGGCCGTGCAGTGCTAGCATAAATCAGTGACGAGCTGTGACAAGAACAGAAATTCGCGTTTTTTGCCCTTGTAATGCTACAAGGCAGAGTGCGGAAGCCAGATACTGAGTTTTATTGGTCAACGAGACCTATACTCTCCTCTCCCTTTTTTGGACACACAATGTCTTACCGACGATACGTAAAAATAAGGCAACATTTACATTTTGCCTATAATAACGATTTTGATCCCCAAACACACCCCAACGCCAAATTAAATAAAATATGGCCGATTTCCCAGAGGCTGGAGGAAAAGTTCAAGGCACTCCATGCACCAGAGATGGACATTACCATCGAAAAGAGCCTACTCTTGTACAAGGGAAGATCGAGGTGGCGGCAGTTCATGCCTATGAAAAGAGCTTCATTTGGCAAGTATTTGTTCTTTGTGAATCGAGAACTGGAAACGTGTGGTCAACGACAATTTACACGGGAAAGGGGACTATGTTGGATAAAGACTTTGCCTATTTACTCATGGCCTCAAAAGTGATGATGACTCTAATGAAGCCATTATTTGGCCTATGATATTTCCTGACGACGGATAGCTTTTATACGTCTCCAGATCTAGCCGACTTGCTCGCATCACACTCCACTGACTCGTATGGACCACTGAGGAAAGGGAATCCAGCTCTCTTCAAAGAGAATCAAGTAAAAGAAAGTTTCTTGATTTTCGCCATAAAATGAATTTTGCTATAACATTTTCACGGCGAAAGTCGTCGTCATGCGGGTTGCATAACTCCCATGAATGTTTGTTCGTTGTTTCTTCATTTACTATGGACTAAAATTAATAGTTAACATGAACGTTGTCGGCAAAGTATATACTGTTGTAATATAAACTAAATGTATTCGTCAAAAGATGTTTAACTAAGGTTAACGGGAGGGAAGGTTATACTGATATGCAGGTGGCCTAATTCTCTTAAGTTAAGGGGCAACAATCAGAAATTATTGAATAAATCAATAAATATTTGGAATAAAAAATTAAGGAAAACATTTTCGGATTTGCCTCCCTTTAATGCTTCTGAATCTGAAATAAAAAAATATGACTTTTTTTGACCGGTTTTGTAAAAAAAATCTGTCAGGGAAGTGGTTAAAGATAATGATTAGATAATTTAATATGCACACATATAGAGTATTGGTGTGCTTACCTTGGGCTTAATAAAGCATTGTTCGCTGGCTCCCCTGATTTTCTACCAGATGATTCAGAATTGCCTGGAGAGGACGTTGAAGAAAAAGCTTTTGGAATAACATGCCTGTGTTTGTTTTGGAGATGATTTCGCATTCCTGAGGTAGAACCCCCAACATATGAGAGGGTGACAGAGCATAGTCTACAAACAACAGCATTCGGCTCCACTGGACTGATGTAAAATGTTTTCCAGACTTCACTGACCTACAAAATTTTCAAGATTTACAAATTAATTTTTTCATGATCAATTTGGTATCCATACAGCAATATATTTATCAACAAACTTTAGCCATACAAGAAGATATTCAACATATGGTGTCACTTGAAAGTCAACAATACCATTTGTTTATAAAATGGCAAAGCAAAAAATTGACACACACTTTGTTACTTAAAACATTAAACAAGGATTACATTTCCCCTCTATCACATTGATCATATCATATGACATGCATCACATTTCATCTAAAGCATATAACTTCAATCACAACACACCTTAAGCCAAATCAATGGTTGGTGAGATCACTTGGTGGAATGAAGACATGATGTTTCAAAAATGAACTTGGTTATATTCCACACAGTTTATCTAAATTATCACGTGTGATTTTTCCACAAACTTGTATAATACATATATATATGTGTGTGTGACCCTACATATATATAAATCAATAAATAAATAAATAAATAAATAAATAAATAAATAAATAAATAAATAAATATATATATATATAAATAGATATAAATATTTATATATATATAAATTCATACATTCAAAGGAAATGGAAATGGATAGGAACACATAAAAGGACAAACACAGGGTTTGGTGGGGAAGATGAAAATGAGTCAAATCCAGACAGTAAAAATTTCACCTTAACCGCGATTCGAACCCGGATCTCCCAATTGCCGGTCGGGTGTGCTACCAGTTACACCACCAAGGCTACTCAATTAACTGCTGAATTTGACGGGGTTTTATGTCACACCCCATGATGATTTTCGAATGATTGAGTTTATATATATATATATACTTTTGAAGTTTTCACCAATTGGCCACAAATATATAAATATATGTAGGGTCTCACATAGGCACTGTAGGAATACGTAAATCTGAACATTTTAAAGCTATTATAAATGGTAATAACAAGTCTATGTTTGCTACACATTTAATTAAAAATGATCACTCCACAGATTTTATCCCAAAACGTTTACATGCATGTGACAAGGGGAAGAAACTTGATTTTATGGAGAATTTTGAAATTTTATCGTATTTTAATGTACACAAGAATGACGAGTTAAATGATCTAGTCCCTTCCAACCTCTTCCCTTCTACTTAGTACCTGTCCCCCCACCAACAACCCCATAGTCAAATAAGCTGCCATTGATCCCCTCAACACCAGTTTTTTGTCTGCTCACCTTCCTTTCATGACCTTCCCTTCTCCCCCCCCCCACTCTTCTTAGCTTTCCAATCACCACCTCACCACTGTCCTTGAATCCCCCCCCCTGCCCAATCCAACCATTGTGAGACCCTACGCATATATATATATATATATATGGCCTGTCACTCATTTTGTTAACTTTTGATTGTGACCTGAAACCGGTTGAATCGTAATAAAAACTGTGTGGAATATAACCACGTTTATTTTTTAAACATCACACCTTAAGCCAGTTGAAATTGCTTTTATTCCAATTAGTTTTGAGCCATTTATTTTTACAAGGGAATTCATACATATGCAATACTCTATCAGCTTGAAAATATCTATTAAAAAATGATGCTAGCATGGATGACCCCTCTTCTAAAAAGAACATGATATAATCTTAAGAACATTAAAAGATTTTAAGCACTAACTATTCATTATTTAGTGACAAAGTCAAGCACAATCAACTCATTTAGACATCACAAACTTTACATGACTAATAAAAGCATATGTAACATGGTATTTGCCAACTAATCTACAGGTAAACCACAGTAATGCTTACTACCAAGGAGGTAAATTTACTGGTCAACCTGAAGGTTAAAGGTTTGAATTAAAAACTCTGGCATAGATGTTGTACCATTACATAATGATAACCACTGAATTTGCCATCAATGAAATGAAAGGTGGGCTTGGCTGTCCGAGACCCTGGATTCTATTTATGAAGTAGGTATTAGTACCACACCTAGTCTCATGTTTTTGGATGGTCATGTTTGAACAGTTTTAAACCCTTAAATATACTGCCAAATGGAAGAAAACAGACATCACAGAACCATGATTGTGCACACTCAAGTACTATAAAAATGCAACAGCTTTCTAATAGATACGCTACAGATTTGCAGACTTCAGTAAAATGAATATATGTACTTGATTTACAGAAATGTGTAGTTTGAAGGCGAACTTTTTTGAGGGCTCCGCAGTGTAATAAATTTGGCTTACTAGACCAGAAAACCCATCACAGAAATTCTATTCCTTAACCTATTCTGTAACAAATTCTTCATAATGATGCATGTGAATTACAGGGATATAATAATAGGGCATAATAATTTTCCTTTAGGCCTGCCAATTACCACTGGCATTACATGACTAAGCAGATGAAGCAAATCTATAATAAGGTTCTAGGAGTACAAAAATGTATCCTCACAAATGAAAACAAAGATGAATTTCCACCTTTCAAGGCTCCCATCTAAGGCAAGCAGTCATTTAATTCATAAACCAAAAAACGTAGTAGCGGCTGTTGATACACACATCTCCATCTGCTTAACTTTCCTGGTTCTAATTTCCCTACAATCTTATCGGCAGATTATTTCACACTACTCCTCTTTTCAGATTAATTTTTCAACCTGGGCTATTTACTTTTAATTAGGGATGAGTCGATTCCACTTTTTATTCAGATTCCGATTAATTCAAATTGATTCCAGATTCCATTTCCATCGATTCTTATTCCTAATAACAGGTGGGATATTGATATACCAGTAGCGTACGACTACTATTTAAATTTAAGTATTGGCTAGAATAAAATAACAGACAATTAATTCTCAAGCCGCGGCACGAAATAATAATATATATTACCATAACATGACATGTGAAGAACAGCAGTTCTGTCATTCTTTCAGTTACAACCACAACAGGATGATAATTGTTTGTTTATTAGTAATTACTAATAGTTATGTAGGATTAAGCAGGGATGAGAACACAGAATATGTCATAGTTTTTATTCACAAAAAGTCTAGCTAAGCTTTTAGACAATGTTTAAAATATTTATCCATCTGGAATCGATGAAATCCGAATCAAATTTAGGCAATCGATTCTAGATACCTATTCTAAGCCTGAGAATCAGTGGAATCGAGAATCAACATTTGAAATTGACTCATCCTTACTTTCAATTATTTTTCACTCAGTGGTGCTTAAGAAGGTGGTTACTCTCAGCAAATATGATACTTATACAATGGCCCAATCAAATTTGAGCCATTAACCACCAACAAAAAAATATTACTCAAATTAACAAACATGGGTTAGTATGTAGCAAGAACCCCAGAAAACCTATGTGCACCAAGTCTTAATGAAATGCAATTATTCTCTTGTTCAAAAAATGACTGCAACAAGAAGCTTGAGCAATCAGAAGGAGTCTTGAGGCAAATAAAAATTTTTTACAGAGAAATTTCAACCAATTTGCACAAGAGACTCAAGAGGGAAGATGACAAGGGGGTAAAAAACTTCAACTCTAAGACTTTCCATCCTGAAATAAGATTACTTAAAAATGACAATAAAAACATCTATCATGCCACCAGCCTGAGTAATAAAATCTACCATTCCCCCATGGCAAGATTGTAAATTCAATAAAACAAAAACAAAAGCATTTAAAGAAAAATATGATCATTATGCAAGTGAGGAATGTTCATAACCATGACTGCTTTTACTGCAATCTATACATGGTGAACCTGAAAAAATTAACAGAAAATTGCCTTGCAGAGAAAAGAATTACAATGAGCTCAAAATTAAATGTTTTGGGAAAGAATAGATGCAAGCTAAACTGTAACCACAGATTGCAATCCGAGTTTTTAGGAGTTCATCAATTTATTATTGCTAACCCAAATAGCTATCACCAGAACCTTCTTTATCAAAGTAAAACATTGGCTCTATTCACATGAACTCATGCCATTTAAATAGATAGTGATATAGGTACCTATTATATCAGTGTTTTACCACTATTAAACTGACGAAAAACTTTTTCTCGTAAGTACCTAGGTACCTAAGGCTGAAATCGCTTCTTCCTTTTAGGAAATTTGCTAAGTTGATCAACTGAATTCAACATATGTGAGCACCATATTCTTGAGTTTGAGTAATGATAAGGAGAATTAAATTCAACTGACATAACATGTGAACAAAGGAGTTCGTCACTCGTCAATTAAAATTTCATATATCTCACAGCATGAGCTAGCTTTCTAACAAATCATTATTTCTAAAAGTCTCTGTTTAGTAAATTTAGCCAGCAGGTTGATTCATAAAAGTAATATTTATGAACAGAATACAGTCTTGTAAAAAAAACTTCTTTTGAAGAACACTTTGGTCAGTGAAAACTGGGGTCTAAATGAGATCAACATTGATAAAGTTGTCCAATTTTTTCATTAAGTTGGTAGTTTGCACCAATGAAGGCTTAACATTGGTCCACACAAAGTGCCTAGTTTCCATGGTTGTTTCAATCAAAGATGTACTGGAACTGTAAGGCACTTCAATAGTAACCCCTCCAATTTTCTCAATCCCTTTCAGAGAGTTGCAAAATTATTTCATCACTGCTAAACATAGCAGTGCATTGCCCGTTATTGCTAATTTCTTCCTGGTGTCCAACATCTGATATTCTCATCTTTGCTCATCTAATCTAATTCTCATCTAATCAACAAATGAAAATACTTCCAATTTATATATATTTAAGAACCAGCTAATCCTATGATAGTTAATATCCAATAATAAAAACTGTCGATAAAAATCTAACTGCAAGTATGTACTATCATAAATAAATTAAAGATATCAGGTAATGTTCAAGAAAGATTCTCTACACAAGAGACAAATTGTTTTCTATAGAATCCAGAGTCATAGGAATAATAAAGAAGCTATGGGAGTAAGCTCAATACACTTAAGCATTTATAAAGGTGAATAGCACTGGATTTAAAGAGCCATTCTCAGGATAACAAAAGAAAATTCATGTTGCCACTCATACTATCCCAAGAATTAGTTGTTCACTGATATTTCATTTTTATGGAACTATTTCACCTAAGTCTTACATCTCTGGCAAAATCATACTTAGGTTAATGTACCACCTTGTTATCTTGAACCACTTATGATGGCTTTCTAAGAACTCAAAAAGAGCCAAGCAACTCAGCCAGGTTTCAGCACAGGGCTTCCAGAGGCATCATCAATGATTGATACTGAAGACTTACTCAGTAAACAAATGAGTGCTCCACAAACTCAACCAAAACTACTGAAGGTATATTTATGCAAAAAGAAAATTTCATTATCCTTTCCAGATTAACCAAAGTCACCTAAAAACACCCAAACATCATTTAGGTTCATACTCCACCTAAATGTTGACTTGGGATAAAAGATGGTTAAGCCCATGGAATTCACTATAAAAAGCCAAAATTCAATCATTCCATAGGCATAAGGACTTTTGGAGGGCTATGAAATTAAAATACCATAACAGGTAACAATACAAATGATAAAGTTCTTGAAAACCTTATGCTTTCCTGGTATGCTGGTATTGAAGTTTATTGGGGTTCTCCACCAGGCCAAACTTGATCACTACCAGCCATTCAATTCAGCAAAAAATTTGAGTCATCCATCGCCTTCAGAGCTGAATGCCCCTTGATCAGTCAGCTCTACAGATGATGGACGACTTGACCATCAAAACGTTAGCAGCGCTGGAGAGTTTGACCCTGTTCAGATCTGGACTTGATTTCACTATTGTTGAAAACCCTTTTCTCGGAAGAGGACCGATATTTAAAAAACATTTAATGAAGATGCCTCCAATCATTTCAATATTCTGATTTACAAGTTCTCGCCCTACTCCCTCATCGCATGGCCTTAAAAGCTACTGGCTGAAAAGGATTAAGAGCACTTATGACGAAGTTCGGTTCGAGGGAGCACTTCTCAAGAAAATTACCATTTTTGGGACAGCTCAGATGATCAATATGGGTAATGTTAAAGTGTGTTTGATACATGCATTAATCATTTCACTCACCACCATAACAAGATCCGAACAAAAAACCAATTTGTCACGAAAAGAAAAAAAATATTTTTAATAACATATTTTCTTCAAGGAGGGAAATCAATTTTAATGTAGGGTACAAGTAGTGAGACAAAAAATCTAAACTTTAGAAATCCAAAAGTTTAGGATTTACAGCATTCAAAACAAAATAAATAAGCACAAAAAAATCACTGAAACTGCATGGCAACATTATACACAGTGATATTCCATTAATAAATTACAATCGTAATTCACCATTGACTAAGCCCCAGCTTCACTCTCTTGTAAAACTAATACACATCATCTGAAAGTTGGTCACATATACAATGATTCTCCGTTGATATCCACCTTTCTCAACTAAGTTTGCAACTCCATTTTCTAGCTCCTGAGCCCCAAAATTACCAAATTTAGAGCAAAACTCATAGTCTCTTCATTTTGAATTGCCCTCCTTTGGTATCCAGCAAAGTATTTGCATTCAGGAGATGAAAAAGAGCAGATTGGGTTTGCTTTCAAAGAAGTCTGATTGTTTGGATGTCTCAAGATGGTTATTTTTATTCAACACGAACCATTGAGTCACCACATCAGATGGTTGATTGCCAGTCTCCAGACTATCCCCATTAGTTTTACTACCAAATCGGAACTGAATTCCCCTGGCCTATAAAATATCAGAACAATCATAAGCTCGTCTATCAGTAGAGTTCTCATCAATTTTGGGTCTTGGTCAGAAAGCAGAATGACAGCAATTAGTTTGAGAGAGGGAGTGTAAATCTGTTAATAGGCTGATGATCTCACACCACTGCTCCTCTTTGGTGCAAATGTCTATGAGCACAATATCATAGTTTTTCAATGAGCAAAACTAGACTCTAAACCATATCATTTCACATTATTGTCACAGAACTTTGGTGTTAAATGTCATTCAAAGGAAGCAAGTTCATCTCCAGAAAGTATTAGGTCTTATAACTATTTTTTATAATAATACTGGTACGAAATATATTAAAGATGAATCTTCCTACCCATATGCATTTACTGTTTTGTCCTAATTCTGGTAACTGAAAAGGGAGGTAATATACCAAGCAATCATATTCTGTCATCAAGGGCATTCAACTGTAGTTCATGATTAGCACTGGAATCTAAAGAGAAGCCCCAAGTGACATATGAATGAGCCTCCTCTTCGACCAAACAATTCATTGCAGCAAATAGGCAACAATGAATAGGCTACTACCAAACAGATATTCTATCATTTTATTTATTGCATTTTGATGGTTCATTTCATAAGTGCATCTGATGTCTGGGAGGAGTTGCTGTCCTCAAGGTTGGATGAGAGTTCTTTGGCTGCAGCACAGCTTTGAGATGGGTGCTTCATTAAGCCAATGAATGCCCCATGGTGAAATTGGTGTTCATTTGCTGAAGCACTTGGATGGAAAACCAGAACACAAAATAAACACAATCCAGATTCATTTTTCAGCCCGTTAGATGAAGTTTTGCTGCATTATTTATTCTCAATAGGAATGCACTAATTTTCAATATTTATCAGTCTGAAGATTTGTTTACTGTAGCTCTTCACCCTGTTCACCAACAAACTGCTTCAACCCTAAGTAAGTCTTCCTTATAACATCCATAATACATAATTTTCCAGAAGAATTGCATCCAGGGTCTTCTTCGGTAATTCCTCTCCTTAGTTTTACCTTCCTACATTGTTTTCAGGAGGTTGCCATGTCTCAACTGTGTTGAATAAGTTCGTCTCTTCAACTTCGCAGAGTTTTTATTGAGCATCCAGCAAATTCATAAGCAGCCTTATGACACTGAAGGAGAGCACATGAAATGCAATCATTTTGATGAATTTACAGCACTCAGCTGTCATTTACTTCTTTATTATAATAGAAATACACAATTACATCGGCATGGGCTAGGTATTAGGTACAAGTCATTTAAAGGTAGTCACACTTAAGCTAAAGACACATTTGAAATAATGAATTTAGAATGCATGGAAAATGAAAAGAATGGCAACTATAATTCCTTTAGGGGTTTTACATCATACCACTACTGATAACCAGATTTGCAAGAGAAACCTGTAGCAATCTTAGCAAAAGCATTTGAACTTTTAAAAATAAAATGCCAGATGGTAACGGAGATGCCTTCATAATAGTCCTGCATTTCTCAGTACTTCAATCGAAGTTTGAAGTTAATATAATATCTTAACAGCATCGTTCTTAGTTAATTTTACTACTTTGATGGCCCATTTGCACACAGCACCTAATTTATTGTCAAGTACATGGAGTTTACTAACACATTTCATTAGCCAAGGTTTCCTAGCACATTAAGCACAAAACCAAAAAGAAACCACATCATTGCATCACAACATCTATTCCAAAGCACAAATCAAACCCGCAACCTTAGGGACAGCTGTTGTATTATCCCCGACTATTCAAGCCAACCACACCAAAATGTGCACCATTTAAGTATTCATGCTAAAATTTTTGATTAAGTATGTTGACTAACGATTTAAGATCTACAAACATCTAAATGATGTTTCTGTAACAGATATATTTCAGGTTAGTAGCAAACATCTATGCATGGCTCTTGAAGAAATTCATCAGTGAATTTCCGAAAATAGAACTAAATCTTGCTCTGAACGATCATTTGTTTCAGAAGATAGAAGAATAAAAGAAAAGCTAATCTAGTTATTAGATGTTTAATCTTGTATTGCCTGGAATAGAAAAAGTATTGAAAGAAGACAGATATAGTCAACATCAAGAATGAGTGTTTTAATAGCAAGCTAAAGAATGAAAATTGTGGCAGACATGGGTACAGTCATAGCAAAATATGGTGGCAGTTGCTCAAAGTGCACTTTTCACAATGAACTGGCTCTATACGAGGGAGTAAGGTAGTCTCCACGTTTGACTACCCGGGTTCCCTAGGCTGCAAGCCTTGATTGCCAACATCAAAATGTACAATATGCCATTCACATAACCTTCTATGGCACTTAATCCAATTTTTTAACAAGATGCAAACACTATGTGCATATTTTGATCCAGCTTTGTTTATATCGTAAACACTGTCGTGAAATGCACTGCTGACACTTTCCCATGGTCTCAAGTTAAATGCAGTTATGCTGGCAGTGTTGCCTAACATGTGCTGCCTTCTTTCCTCCACTCTTTAGCCGACCCTTTCCACACAAGCCTTCCCCTCTTTAACTCAATGCTTTGCAAGGTCCAATGCCACCATGTTTTGCTACCATTAAACTAAAAGCATATATGAGAATTCTCCACCTGGGATACACATCCAAACCTTATCAGGTAGGCTATTTTGTAACTTTTGTAACAATCACTTATAGGGATCAATGCCACAGCCAAGTGGATTGCCCAAGCCATACTATTTATTAACTTTCTTCCAACAAATATCCCAATGCTTCCACCCAAATTTTCAAAATCCAAGCCATTATCAACCCATTTTTCAATTTGAATCTGGAAAGTTACAAAATAACCTCCAAGCATAACAGTACCCAAGGTAACCCTTGAACTGGTAACCCTAAAATTTTATAGATATCACAATGACATGGATGGACTAAATGTAAAAAGAAAATCTGAGCATACTTTTCTACAGAAATTTCTTTAAACTAACTGAAACATAGTTTCAACGTCTGTCTCATTATCAAGGGTTTACTGAACAAACATTTCATTTTTTCAGTGAACCCTTGATAATGTTGAACAATGGTTGAAACCATGATTGGGTAGAATTAAAAAAGTTTCTGTGGAAAAGTACTAATTTTATTTCAACAATGTGTCATAATCATTTTCCATAAAGATATACCCAGAGTAGAAATAACTCATGGACTGTTGTCAGTCCTTCAGATGAGTCAGGTCTTCCATTTTTGTCAGTACCAATATACAACTGGATCATATCCTTCAAGGTGTATGCTGTCAGAGAGCAATAACTTATTTACTATCTTGGAATGCTAACACTCAGCATCCCAACAACTCTAATGATGGGCCTTAAGTCAGGGAGCCACCTGGGGCATGGTCACACATTGTGTTAACATACAAATGCAGTTTTTATTTGTAAGGCAAACATCAGTGCTCTTTTTCTAAGTAAAGGATAGCAAAAACATTACCATTCTTTAACCTTCAAAAAACCTTTTTAAAAATATCTCTTTAATTTGGATAAAATTATGGAAAATATGACACAGCTATAAAACAAGAAAAGCCAGGGAAGAATGAATGAAAAACTTGTACCAAGAGGTGCAAGAAAATCTCTCTCAGAGAACAGTTTCATGAAGACCTCTTAAGAAGTCACTATAAAGAACTCCCATCAAACGTAATGTCATCTGAAGAGAATAAAATTAAATTTCAACAGAAAATGAAGGAAAGGCAATGACGTGAAAAGAGTATCAGGAGGAAACTTAATAGAGAAAAAGCTTTGAGTAGCAGGGTTCTGGAGGATGAAGACACTGTAGATGGAGATAAAAAGGATACCCTACATGAAGATCAGAATTTGATGTTTCAGTTGAGGACTTATGAGTTAGAAAGGTGCCAGGACTTGATGAAATTTCCTTAGAGCTGCTTACACACACAGCAGTGATAACCATGAGCAAATTGTATAAATTAATCTCAGACATTTACCAGTGGAGTACAAAATAGAGGCAGGAAGTGATTCAACCCTCTGCTGACCAATTTTGTCATTTGCAAGCAAGTAAACATCACCGTCGCCTACCTACTGTTCACACTACTTGAAGATCTAAGAGTACACTGATTTCTATGAATACACTGCAACTAGGAATCTACTGTACCTATGAATTTCAGTTTATCCAAAAATCTCACAATCTGAACAGGCCTAAGTACCAATTAGTTTGGATTAACATGACTCCACCAAAATAGTCTGTGAAAGAAATCCAGATAAAAAAGTAACCATAAAAAGTGGACAACAAAAACTGCAGCACGTAAGGAATTTTGCATCATGAGATGTAGGACCACCAGTGATGTTCAAAGAGAGAAAGATATAAGGAGTAGAGAACAGCAAAGAGTAAATACATTATTTTACCAGAAGAAGAGCCTAATTAAGTCCATTACAAACATATATATGCATCTGATATCTTGCGAGGGAAGACGTTCCCAGCCCATTATTTGGGAAAGACCAATGGGAAGTCAAGGATTGAAGCGTACTCTCCAAATATTTCAGTCACCCTCAAGCTTTGACCATGCACATGTTATGGAAACACCCAAAGCTGAAACACAAAGATATTTGAAATAAAAGCCAGTAACACAAGCTTGAAAGTAAGGAAGAACTACAGTGATACATTTGTAAGGAGCACACGGCAGTGAATCTTGGACAATAACTACAGCAGGACAAATAAGGTTGGAAGCAATGGAAATGTGGTGTTATCAAAGAATGATGACGAACAAATGGATGAAGAGAATAACCAATTAAGAATTTTGGTGAAGAGCTCAGAAGAGATGAAAAGCTATTGGGAAATATATCAACTAAGAACATGTTTAATCTGTAAGAAGAACAATTAAGGGAAACTGGCCGCTGCAGGGGAATTCAAGTTGAAGAAGGTTGTAAACCCTGGTTCTAGATGATGGATGATTTTATCCAGGTATAATTTGACCAAAACCATTAGCTCATATTCTGGCAAATACGGTAAGGATCCAAAACAAGGACAAAAATACACGAAAGTGATCACTGAGTCAAGCATCAACTATATTGCCACAATGAAAGACCTAATGAAATGGCAAAACAAAGAATTTCATCAAGGTAAAACAATGGAAAATTACAAGGTCCTTAGTTACAAAGATCAGATTGGACAAAAAGATTTTCCGTGATACAAGGGGGTCCTTTTTCATGATTCAAAAAGGAATAAGAGGGTAAATGATATAATGACTATAACACATCAATAATGGTTTTAAATTATCAAATGAGCATGGATGGAAAAGTATACTCTAGAATAGCTAGGATTATTCACTAAGTTTGAACTGAATACCATAAAAATGGCTACGTAAAATACACATTTGAATGCAACACTGTCTCAAGCACATTATGAACAAACATTTCAAAGATGGAAGGGCAACATTAAACTAAAATATAATTCCTTCATTAAAACAGGTAAAAATAACTTTAGTGATATGTAACTACTCCCAACATTGAGTGTGTCTCCAACATTCATGTGCTTGATGAAAAACATATCCCATTGATTAAAATTACCTAGCAATAGTGTTTTGAGAGGCAAATATTATTTGAATCAGCTCTCAAACCTGGCTTGTGTAGTCAGAAGTAGAAAACATACCTATTCATATTTTTTTAGAAAAATAAAAAATCAAATGTAACTAGATATCATTTACATATTTAGGAGCAACGTATGTATGCTCAACAACAAACCCTAAATAGTGATTCATAATGCATTCATTGAAAAAATAATCCATGAGCCACCCTGGAATTAATATAAAACAATACACTCTGCAATGAATAGAGAAAATAACTAAGAGCTGAATTTTTAAATTTATAATAGCACTGCCAATTTTATATAACAGAAAATATTGCACCTAAAAATGCCAGTAAAAATACAAATTGAACATTTCCTAAGAACAGATAGAACTATATGATAATAATCATAAAATTTATGTTCCTTTCATTATAAATAATCATGTCCTTTGCTCCAATTTTATTGAGGGATGAGAAGTTCAAATTCAATAGAGCTGAAAAGTTAACTCTAAGATTCAAGGTCCCTAACAATTCAGAAACTTGTGATGTTAATTTGTATCACCTTAGTAGCGTGAGATTACATTTATATAAACACCAATTCTAAGAAGCTACATATGGGTGCAGCCAGTTCTCAATGAGGAAGGCATTGCAATTGACTTTCATTGATCTTCTCCAGGTACATCTCCATCGTCATACAGGTAGGTACATCCTCACATCACTAACTACATGATAAAGAAGAAATTAACCAAACTACGCATACTCTCCAGATATTATTGCTTACATTTTTACTAGTTAATAATTACATATTTAATGCTACTCTGTCATTTAATTACCATCAAGACAATCATCGTTCATTCAAGCATACATACAATCACATTACTGAATGATGAATGCCCTCAATGAATTCACCAATTACTAATTATTTCACCAAATATTAAAAAAAATAAGTTTCCTCTATTTTAGACAAGGAAGAAAATCTGATAGAAAAAACTAGGAATTGTTTACACAGGAAAAGGTGCCTTCTCTAGTGTCTACTTTTGGGCATTCCTCAACATAGTGTTTTTTTACGAAAAGTTTCTTCAGCCATCCTGCTGGCACCTTCAAGTCAGAATTGGCCTGAAGATGCCAGCAGGATGGCTGGAGGAAGTTGTCATAAAAAGACACTACACGGAGGAACGCCCGAAAGCAGACACTAGACATGCCAAACACCACAGAAACCTTTGAATCAACAAAGGTGTCTTCTACTTCCAACTACACTTTCTGTGTGCCCCATATTCAGAATAAAAATTTCCACTAAATGTTTATCTGCTATTAATATGTAAGTCTTCTATTTCATTCGTAATTCCATCCACTTATGTGTAAATATCCAAATACATATGTTATTCCAAGGGAAATTACAGGAATCTTGGTTCTCATGCAGTTTGCCTTAATCCATGCACAAATTTCACTGAGAGCAAATAAATTTTTGACAAATAACCTAAAAATGTCACAGAAACATCAGAATACAACAACCACCTCCAGATAACAACAGTATGCAACAATAATGTGTAGTTTAGCCCAAAGTTCAACCTCTCAGAAACTTAGGATTGGGAAACATTTTGCTACCGAAGGAAAGTTTTGAACTCCACAGGCATCATTTTTATTATCATAATATTCTTTTTTAATTTTAGAGCCAATAAAATTATTGGAGCAATATCCTACATAAGCCAGTATAGTAATGAAAACACTAAATTGAGGCATTTATTTTTCTTTTTTTCCAAACAAATCCAAACTGTCACTCCTTAGCTGTTAACAGATCCAAATCTAAAATCAAGATCTTAAGCATTTCTCGGCCATACACCAACCAATTACTTCAATTTATAAAAACTATTCATTATCAGCAGTTGATATCTACACCAGACTATAAGAAAAAAAGTGAGAACTATTCCTGTCATATTTATTTCTTACTAATAATACACTTTAGCTTTTTGAACAGAATTCCTTGGCTGGTACAACTGAATAAAATACTTAACTGAGGAGGCTTAAAAAGTAATTGGTCTGCTTAGTGCCATCCTAAGCCAGTGGGCGACTACCTTAGCTGACTTGCCCAACCAAACCCATGCAACTTAAAATGCCATCCCCAAAAGTGGAGGCTCAATTTTTATAACATGACTGCAGAAAACTCAGCGTACCTCTGGTTGGATTGCTGCTGGAGGGAAGGACGAACATGTAGTCTGGGTGTGGGTGTAACTTGGTGGCACTTCCATGGCAGGACCAGAGAATAGAGCTGGCATTGACAGCATGTCATGTTCTCTCAATATTTCCAGTGTGTAGCAGTTGCTTCGGTTGGTCATTGCTGCTTTATGCTTCTTCCCGGTCATGTGACTTCTCAACGACTGTTTTCCCATATTGCTGAGAGCGAATTTAGTTTTGCAAATACGACATATTGCCGAGTATGGGTCATTCTTTACAGGCATCACCCACGCGGCGAAGGCTGGATCCAAAAGCCATGACTCATTGAATAAAGTCTTTTTGTTTTTTGACATGTTGCTCTGCAACAGAGACGAAAATATACCCTATCACTGCAAGTCTGGAACAAGAACACTCATGCCATGGAATTTCATGATTTGGTCTTGTTGAATGCAAGCTTCTCAGTCATTATTTTGAGATGATGTGCAGAAAATTATAACAGGGTGACCACTGCATTTTTAGTTTCAAACTCATTGAGTACTCCAGGTTTTCCTGGAGGAAAATCACAATTTTCAAGCACATTATCATGCATTATGGGGTGGAGTAGAGGCATGTATACATCATTTTCCTAATCATTTAACGGCCTTCTCAAAATATCCTTAGCACCATAATCCCCATTTTAAGTGAAAATGGTTTGGGGATATTTGAACAAGAAAAAGGAAGAAATGTCTCAAATTCATAAAATCAAAAGCAATTTTTATGCTATGCCTAGACAAGACAATTAAGCATGTTGCAGGGATAAAGGGCTGCCTTTATGGAAAACTCTACCGAGGAATGATCAGCTAAGATGCTCTGATTCAAGCATTATTATTAATAAATGAAATAATAAGAAGCACGAGTGTTAAAAGCAGATGTGATAAAATAAATGCAAAATTGACCATTTTGGTATAAGGTCGTGATTCTGCGAAATTCTCCCAGAAATATTCTGTGCTATGTTTAAATCCAAGAAAATTGAGAAGAATTAACCACCATACATCAAAATCAAAAAGTGTGCCTGGAGCTTTCAAGGAAGAAGCAATTTCAAAATCATTTTCCTGTTTTCAAGGATTCCAAGTTTGGCTGGCCACAGTAAATAGCCAAGCTAGCAAAGAGTTCCTGATTATCAAATTGAGACAAATTGCCACCATATATTATAAACACAATACTGTATACAGAGCACTATTATACTTCACACTTATTTCACCTCAAATAAGAAAATTATATTCAGCAGGGTAAATGAAATGAAAAGCTTAAAAGCTTGGGAACTAATATTCACAGATAAAAACTCAAGACTACTTCATTCCAATAAAATGCAGGCTTAACAGGTACATACTTCATTTTCAAGGCAAAGAGTTATTTAAATAAAGCAAATTCATGTCACTCAACCACTCACGCCAATCCAATATGATAAAATAAACCCATAGTGCCCAAGTGCCTTCCTGAGACTATACATTCCCATTTAATTATTCACATATTTGTCATAGAGTAACCTACATTTCACTGCCACTCTCTTGAACTTTCATCAACAGAGATTGGGCCTAGCTCTAAACTCTAAGGTCTAGCGCTAAACAGAGCCAATCCAATCAAGTAGAGATAGCGAAAACTATAATTATAAATAATCCTCTACAGACAATTAATTCATTTCACTGCCATGCATACATGCAATGCCCGGTAATGCACAGACAAAATATGTCCAAAATAATGAAAGTATCTTATTCTGCAAACAAATAATGTATCCTCATGCCCCTCTACCATTCTGAAATGGAATTCGCAACATACACAAATGAGTATGCACAGGAAACAGGAAATACATTACTATATTTTCTGGCCCAAAAAACACACCAGTCCATGATATACAATGCGACTTTTAAGGCTAGATATTACAACAAAAAAATTATCGGAAGAAAATGAGGTTATTAATTTCCGAAAATAGCAATTATGTATATTCAGGGTGTCCGGTGAATCTCAATTTCTTTTTTCCCTGAGTTTTCCAGGCAAATGTTTTGCATTTTCCAGGGTCTTGCTGCACTTTGTTTCTAACATATTTTTAATGAATTTCTAATAAAATCGGCATAATTTTGCAAACATGAAAAAACGAAAAATTTCGGTCCCTACTTTGAGTTAAAAACGTAAGAGTATTCAAGGAATGTGGAGTATTACGGGTTTTATTTCAACCAACAAATTAACAAAAACGGTTAACTGACAACAAAATTCTGAGTCAGGTGCAATTTGAACACAATAAAGTAGATTCAGACTAGTTTGATAAAGAACATGTAAATAAAAGAAACTGGTGTGACATTTTTCAATGAGTGCATTTCCGATTCAATTTCAGCAACAAATTTCTCGGCTTTTCAAGAAATTACGTTATTTTGGTTTGCAGCTCTTGAAACTTTTGCAGTATGTACCTCTTTCTCATTCTTTTTCCCTTGAGGCCTTGGTACCTTTCCTCTTCTCCCAAAAGGCATGTCTTGTACTTTACATGTCATGATGCATGCCATGTTACAGGCATGGGTCATGCCTGTACTTTACATGAACATTTCAGAAACTGTGAATTAATTGCTTTGTGATAGGTACGGATCTAACGCCCAAAAGCATTTAATTATGTAAAACAAAATTGTATTTTTTGGACAATACACGAATTTAAATTAGGTTGGATTGCCCCTGTACAGTGGCCCTGTCGACTACGAACCCGAGGGCCGTAATTTCCATACGCAGTGACCGCAAAATGTATTTCCGCTCCTTCAAAAACATTTCTGCAAACATTAAAACGAGGAGGGTGGAGATTATTTGGAAAGGATTATCAATTGCATATATAACAATACCCAATTATCCATTTAGGTTGCCGGCCGAATGGTTTTCGCATAATGCGGGAAATGCCACTGCGCATGCTCATACGTTTAGATTTCTCGTAAATTTGGCCACACCAAGAATTCCATTCGTACGGCTCTTCGAACAGAATCTTGATTTCCGCGTGAAATTCTGTTTCCGGTGACAGATCTCGGCATCAATTCTGATTCCATTCGTAGCGGCCATCTTACATGGGAATTATTCCGTGTGGAATTTGCCTTGTTATGCAATCGGCCCCCTAGACTGCGCATAGGGAGAGTGGTGTGGGATGACGAAGCACAAGCTGCGAGCGGGCGCACAGCTATGAAAAGAGTATTAAATGAACAGGGAGCGCAAGGCTACGCTGAGCCGAGTATAATGCAAGCAAAGGCGCAGGTTAAACCTCTCTCTCTGCCTTGATGGAAATCGGCTGCCATGCATTTTCCAGGGTTTTTCGGATAAATACAAAAATTCCCTGAGTATTCCCTGAGTTTTCCAGAACAAAATATTTCCCTGAGTTTTCCTGGTTTTCAAGGTTTTCCAGGTCGCCGGACACCCTGATATTAAAGTTATTCATTGTAGAATACAAGAAACAAATGAATGATGGAGAGTGCACCTTTAGCTTGCTGTCGCAATGCAGGCTGTGGTGAAAGTACATATGTATAGATATGGGCATCTGCAATGGCCAGATGCAAAATGGGATGCATGAAAACACGGCTTTACCCTTGGCTCCCAAGATGCAGGGCAATTTTAGAACCCACTTTCAAGGTAAAAAGTACATTTTATACACTGGGAAATACGGTATGCATATATTCCTATCCTTAATAAATTAGCTTAAAATGCTTGAGAAGCAAAAAAAAAAAACAAGGAAAAATATTTCAAAGATGATTCTATTATGAATGATGCATGATATTTCTTCCATAAAGCACACAGAAAATTGTGTAAAGTCCCTAACAAATCATTCTAAAAATTAGGTATGTATGTACTTCATTTTAATCAACTAATCACAATCATACGTATGTTTCCAAAATGAAACTCTTTCCCTGCCAGGAAATTTCAGATAGGGTGTGCTTGTACAGTCAAATGACTGAAAACTACATAAAGAGGACTTGACTCAAGTCCTCTTTATGTAGTTTTGAATGTTGTAGTTTTCAAATTATTAAGAATCGATACATATATTTATGTGCGATACACATGTACTTATATAATTTGTCCCCAGTGTTAACATCTGAGTGACAGTATGTTCAGATGAGTACCTATGTATGATGGGGTTAATTTGTCAAAAATAAGGTCAACATTTTGGAACTAAATGGTGAAAAATAATAACCTTAGAATGCATTTTGAAGGCAATGACATTTAAAAATGTATGAATATTTAGATGCATGTATATTAATACTGGCTTATATATCGGGCAGTGGCAGTTTTTTTTACATGCACCAAATGCCAAAGGATTACCCAATTGGCAGTATAAGGGTAAAATAGGAAAGGCAATCTAAAATGACAAGGCCTGAAACATAAAAAAGGTAAAGGAATAAACATTGAAAGGTGAAGAAATAAAAGAGAGAACATACTCAAGTAAAAAAAATTAGCAGATGTGAAATCCTAGTATTATCCAATCTGCCAGGAAACAAACATCAAAGAAAAAAAGCACAGAAAAGATGTCCAAAACAACAATGCAAATGATGAATTACCACAGCTAAGAAGTTAAGGAGGCTGATAGGTCACTTCAAGCATGTCACAAAAAAGAGATACATGATACTGACCACTAAAAATGAAATCGCCCAAGATCATATCATTAAATTCAAATTCATGTATAGTTCAATGTGTTAAGCCTGAATTCCTCTAAAATGCAGGCTATAAAAATTTAACTTTAGAGAGGGACTCAAAGAGTGTTACAATAGTATTTTCCAATATCAGGGTTCCCACCAATTTTCCCTTGGCATTTTCCATGACTTCTCCATTAGGGTGGAGTGAAAAAACTCATTTTCGTCAGACGAAGTTCATACCAGTGGCAAAAGTTGTATTTTGGGGCCACATATTAACTGTGTACAATTTTATCGTTTTCAATTAATATCTTCATTCCGCGCAACAGCCTTGAAGTTTTGGCATTTTCGCACAAATAATCGTGTGTGGTGGGTTGCATTCGTCCATTCCACAACATGTGTCCAGGAGATAATGCTGGCTATTGAAGGCTATAGTATTGTTCAACTTCACATTTATTCGTTTATGCTATTTGAGATGGAATTTTTTGTGACTAAAAGGCTACAAAAATGATTGAAATAGTTTTATCTTAAAAGACGATACAGTCTGGCATATTGGGCTGTTGTGAATAAGTACAGCTCTTCGCTAGTTCCCTGCTGAAACTACCCAAAACTCACCACGAGGAGTGGGCTGCACTGTGAGCTTTACCCCTGCCCACCAAACCACCCAACCATTTAAGCACAGTAATATTTACATTGGACTTGTTTTTCCTGTCGTGGCACTTACAATTAGTGTCAAATTTCGGTTGTAGTTTACGGTCCATGATCCTTGATCTCAAAATTCCATCTCTTGCCTCAGGGCCACAAACTTGTAGGGATAATTCTGTCACCATTTAATACGCCTCTTTACTGCCTGAGTATGGCAAGGTATGCTGAACAGCTCTTGAAGCGTTGGTGGCATAATGATTCCACCTGCCAATCCCCAGAGATTTTCCTTCGATAATTGGAATGTAATAAGTGGTTCCATTATTACTTCTTTATTCCAATTTATAAGATGAATGTAGTCCTCAGCCAGGAGGTTCAGGGTTGGTAGTTTAAACCCCCGCACTCATGTTGACGGAGTAATAAGTGGTTCCATTATTGTAATAAGTGGTTCCATTATTACTTCTTTATTTCAATTTATAAGATGAACGTAGTCCTCAGCCAGGAGGTTCAGGGTTGGTAGTTTAAACCACCGCACTCATGTTAACGGAGGAGATTTTGTGATGTTTAGTATTCACCGCACAGCTAGCTCCCTGATATGCACCCTTTCATCGACTCATATTGCTACAAGGAGGTGCTCTGGATGAGCATAATATGCATTCCTTTGAATTGTAGCATCTACCACTCTCTTCAGGTCCTTATCGAGATTCCGACTGATGAGGATGTAGCACCATAGGTGATTTGATGCATTTTTTATTTCAGGCTTGCTCTTAACAGAAAACCACATTGGAGCATAAACCATTATGAAGTTAAGAATCCTGTGTAGTGTGGAATATAGATCTGATGTGCCCACATAAATTACTACTACCCAGTTTGCTGCTGTTAATCGTACATCGTGCATCAGATAATGCTCCAGGGCTTCGCACAGCTAAACTTGAAGGAATTACCTCATCAGAAATTGCTCAGCATATCTCTAAGAGATATTTCTGGACACTGGAGAGGCATTTTTGATAAATGGGCTGAAAGTAAAAATACACTAGCTCAAATATCATTACTGGAAGTTTTACTTAGCTAAGCAATCGTTTGCCTGTGGACCCAGAGTATTTTCGAGGGTCTGCAGAAGGTCCATCAAGGTATGTGATGACATGGAACAGAGGAAGCTCGTTGAAATGCAACAGGCATATCACCCATTGTAATGGGCAATCTCAAGTTCTAGGCATGTTATTACTCACCTTGTATGTCCTGTGTTGGTCACAGTGCCATCACAACCAATTGCTTTAATTTTGGTTTGATCCAGATTTTTCATTAGGTATGAATAGTTCCAAAATCGAGGGTTCAATATCTTCCGCCGGACTTGAAGTCCGGGAGTTGAATGCCCAAGAAAAGTTCCACCTGGCTCTATAAGTAAGGTAGCATGCTCCTCCATTATAGTCAAACGGTGTATGCAAGTGTTTTGTCTTTTCGTCAATCGAAATATAGCCCAACGAGTTTGTAGTTCTCTTGCTTTTTGAGTTCTGCTCTACTACTCTGCAGCTACTACCCGCGTCTTCTAAAATAGCGGTAGCAAGAGCGGCAGCAAGCCTGTCGGAAATTCCTTGTTGATCACACACCCTAGAGAAATTCGGGAGTGCGACCTTTGTCTGGTTGCTGATATTTGATGGTCAGAGTTTTCCTTCTTTTGTTTCTCCAAAAACTGTCTCGAAAGAGAGGCTTCTAGTGTAGCTCTCATCTTTAGAGCGTCTTGCCTTTTTTGCTTCTAGCATATCCCTTTTGATACTTCACTTTCGTAAAGACTTTAAAGAAAAAGTCGTATTTCCATCAACGTGTCCCATGACCATACACTGATCCGTCCTTTGATCAAATAAAACATTTTGTTCCACCACGGGAATTTTCCTATCTTTTTTACCATGACACGCATTATAATTCATGCATTTACAGGAGGCTATATCAAAGAGACGCTCTCCTCCTGCCATGAAATCTTCAACGTTCTTCCAAAAACGTTCTACTCCAAGTCTACTCCTACACGATTTTCTTAGTATTTGCAAAGTATCATGGTCTCTTTTTATAATCATTAAGACATGCAACGACCAACTGTGGGTATTTACACACGCTTCCATATTTCCTCAACTTTGATTCAAACCTCTTCATATAGACTGTTATGTTTTGGCTTGCACTCAACGTTTATTTCTTTTCCCCACCTAACCCAGACATAATGCCGTAGAACATTGATGTGAGTTGGCAATGCAGTGAAGATCAGTGGATGTGGACTTCCTAATATCGGGCATTCCACTTTATTCCTCGTTTTCACCATCATAAAGCTCCTTGCACTCATCAAATGTAATACAAATTCGCAACCAGAACTGATGAACGTAAAGAACTGCGGAAGTGCTCCTAAATCCACCGATCGAACAAAGAGGAGAGGATAAATAAGGACTTACAATGTGGCACTGTTGACCGAGAAATACATAGCATCAACGAGTAAGCAATAACTATACATCGTATAATGTTAACAAAATAACTAAATAAATTAATCCTCATAGATTTTCAAATTGTATGTATTCACAACAGCCCAATATGCCAGACTGTATCGTCTTTTAAGATAAAACTATTTCAATCATTTTTGTAGCCTTTTAGTCACAAAAAATTCCATCTCAAATAGCGTAAACGAATAAATTTGAAGTTAAACAATACTATAGCCTTCAATAGCCAGCATTATCTCCCGGACACATGTTGTGGAATGGACGAATGCGACCCGGCACACACGATTATTTGCACGAAAATGCCAAAACTTCAGGGCCGTTGCGTGGAATGAAGATATTAATTGAAATCGATAAAATTGTACACAGTTAATATGTGGCCCATAATACAACTTTTGCCACCGGTATGAACTTCTTCCAACGAAAATGAGTTTTTTCACTCCACCCTATTCTCCATGACTTTCCAGACCAAAATTTAGAAATTTCCATGACTTTTGCCAAATGGTTTAATATAATCAGTACGGCTTAAATCAATAGAAAAACATGTACAATTGAAACTAAAATGTTTATTGCTTAAATTCAAAACAAGAATTACAGTCATTTTTTTTAAATAAGGATTCTACCATGCATTAAAATGAAGCTTAGGCTTCAAAAGATCGCAAAATCGAATCAAATCAACCAATTTTCATTCTGTAAAGTGGATAATCCTTCTCGTGGTATGAAAAATACTATAAACTGCTTTAAATTGTGGAATTTAACAAATTTTAAAAGCAATTGCCACTTATTTTCAATACGAAAACAGCATAAAATTAGAAGAAAATGTATTCAAAAATACCTTTCTCTGTGTGGGGATATAAAAATTAGCAGCTTTTAAGTCCCATTTTAGTTTTAACTAAGGGTTTTAGTCGGGTGAGTGGCGGCCTGCACTCCACGCCACTCACCGTGAGGCATATCTCAGGGTAGCACGTAAATGTTTAAATATTGATACTATTATATTTAATTATGTGCACGTTAATGCATGTGTTAAAGCATCATTCCATTGTTCACATCATTTTTTTAATGTTTCTTAATTTTGTTTCAGAAGAGCGTAATACTATGGGTTCACTGTCCCTATCGGGAAAGGAAATTTTCATTTTATTAAAACCAGATTTACAATCTGAAGTGCTTGCAGCTTATCAAAAAGTTGCAGTTCATTTTTCAAAAAAATAAATGTCCTTTCATACTTCCGGAGTGCAAGAAATTGATTATAAGAAGATTGCAGAGTGATTTACGTCAAAGGTGGCAACAAGCTTGGTGAACAGAAAGCTTTTTCTTTCGAAGTTTCATTCATGGCTGAATTTCAATAAAGATTTCACTTGCGATCCCGTCTTCTGACAGCGATGGTTAATCTACAGAATGTGAAGAAGGAAAAAGAAGTGGTCAACCAGATTTATACAATCAAATGCAAAAAACAGCACGACCATTGAATCATGAAATGTATCCTGCATCCCATGAAGTTTTATTAGCTACAGCTAGACGCTAACCTGATAAAACGAGCATGAAAATTAGAGGTGAGATTGCCGAAGTTCAATTGCAATCATTGTTGCATCATCCGGCTTACAGAATCATGCAAAAATAGAAGAAACTCTCGCAACTTTGCTCGCAGAAGAGCTTGAAAATACGACCTTAATTTGCAAATGGGGCTGTGACGTTAGCTCTGGTCACAGTGAGTACAAGCAGAAATTTTCTGATGTAAACGTTAAAACGGATGAAAATATTTATTTCACTTCTTTAGTTGCATTGCAATTCACAGCTGTAAATCCAGCAACTAACATACAAAAAATTGTATGGAAGAATACTAGACCCTCAACTCCTTGTTTTTGTTGACCAATAAAAATTCAATATCCCTATGAAAATACTGTAACTACACTCAAAGTCATCAATGACATCAAAGATCTGGAGAATAAGTCAATTCCA
Organism: Pyrrhosoma nymphula; assembly: GCA_963573305.1. Taxonomy (NCBI): domain Eukaryota; kingdom Metazoa; phylum Arthropoda; class Insecta; order Odonata; family Coenagrionidae; genus Pyrrhosoma; species Pyrrhosoma nymphula. The sequence continues at coordinate 61,650,317 of OY754330.1, read as the reverse complement.
CTCCATGTCACATTGGAACAATGATTTATGTGAGTATATTAGACAGTAAAAATATTTAACAGATTTTTTTAAGTATAAAATTTTCTCATTGTTAATTAATGTTTTTTAATACGACCACCATCTTGTTTTTTAGTGAAAAATAATGATATATTCGGATTTAGCGACCTCAAAAACACTTTAATATGAAATTTCATTAATATTGTTCAATAATTGGAGTTTTTCCATCTTTTAGCAATTTTAGACCACTGTGCGGCGGTCCTCGCACGCCTTCACCGCCACTACCACACTTGCTTGCGTACGTGCTTCTCCTCGACCTCCACCCTAGCCAACCACCGTGAGCAGCGTGGCATCGGCAATGGATGCGAGTGCATGGAAGTAAAGAATGACAAGTGACCAGGGATCGTCCCCTATGGCTGGCAGACGAAACGAGAACACTTTCAATTTTTCCAGGACCAGCCAAAAATTTCCATGACTTTCCATGACCAATTTTTTTCCCCTGACTTTCCAGGACTTTCCAGATTTTCCAGGCTAGTGGGAACCCTGAATAAGGTTAGTTACTTATGTTTTCAAAAAAGTATTCCACATGCTATCCCACTCAAGTACATATATGTCATGAAAACTTGCGAAAAAACATATCATACTGATATATTATTATGAAAAAAGTTAAAGATCATGCTAAAAAATTACAGTATATTACTATATTGAAATGCCTAATATCTGTTATAGTTATTCTTTTCTGTAACTGATCATTTGGCAAATAATTTTAAAAAATTAAGTATCTTCTAAAGAAATGACAAGAGAGCTACAGAACTGACCTCCATGAGCTTCTCAATACAAATCACGAAATTACAATGGAAATCTACTAAAGATAGGAGAGAATAATGCAAAACTGAAGGCTATATGTAGCACAGCATTTGTAGGAGAAACTGCCAAGGTATATAGTACAGGAAGGATAAGAAACCTTTTCAACTTTCTAGGAAGGGCCTCAACAAAATTGTACCCCAAAGCAGAAAACTACAGAAAGTTTTCCTTTACTAATGGAGGAGTTGAATCATTAAATGCACCAGCACAAATGTATCTAAACCTTTTCCTTGCAATGCAAGGAGCTTCGGGAAATGGCAGAAATGATAGCAGCACACCATGTTATTTTGTTCCATCTGACTTATCCGATAATATATTCATATTTCTACTGAGACTAATGGCTTATTTTATTTTTTCTTACATATGAAAGCAAATACCTGACCCTAGGGTTAACTTGACACTATTCCTTGATAATAATGATAAATCTTCTAAGCAGTGGCAAGCATCAAGTCAAAAAACAACCAAGAATAAAATACATAACATGAAACTTAAACATTTGTCCTTTACAAAAATATACTCCTTCCTAATCAATATAATGTCTTAAAACTTTGATAATATTTACTAGAGACTAATTTTGTTGGGAGTGATAAGCCTGAAGAAGTTCAGTTTCGAAAATTTATAGTTTTAAATACTGCTCCCCAATAAAGAACAGTTCTGCAGGATGGAATTTCAATTGAGTGAACAATGAAATGAGCAGAAGTTGTTGCCGTAGTTCAAGGGTATTACAGAGAAGAGGAAAAAGGAGAAAAACCTCACACTGGGACTAACCCAAATGCATTAAGCATTTAAACCCCTGGATCTAAATTGATTTCGCATTCAACTGAAAGACTATAACATCTTATATATTCTCTCTTATAGACACTACAAGATTTACTATAAAACCATTCGACTACTCGATTTACTATAATCGACCACTACAAGCCTGAGGGAACCTATCCATCCAAGATCCACAAAAAGCATAGTCACATGAACATGATTGAAATTGATTGCATGGAACACATAATACACTAAAAATAAGCTAAAATTCTGGATATCATTTGATTCTCTCTCTTGGCCAATATATTGAACATGTTTGTATATACAAAAAATAAAAGCAAATTAAAGAAAAATATAATTGATTTCATACAGATTCAGGAACACAGAATTAATTATGCATGAAATCTTCAACTAAAAGACTTAAGAAATAAAACTGGGGTGATAAAATAAATCAAGTAAGGAAAAGGAACAATATATAAAGAGGCAGAAGCTACTAGGTACATGAATAAGCATCAGCTATTCATTCCACTTCACAAGTAAAATCACATATTTAAAGACACCTTTACTTGAGTCAAACAGAAAACAAGTGATGCAAATTTACTACAAATTAAAATAGTGCTACATGATAACTTTAGGGTAAAAACTGAAATTGATTAAAATCTGAAAAAATATAAATCAGTTCTTTCATGATACATCAAATAAGGGTCCTTACAAAAAAGGCCACAGAATAATTAAATAAAAAGTATACATTCCATTTTTTGGCCTGATGCAGAGCCTATACCTAAGTTAACTTTTAAGATGCAACGTGATTATAAAAATGGGCAAGTATTGATTAAATAATCCTATTTAAACTGTAGCTATGATTCTTGTACAAAAGGATCTAGTTGGCCTATCAATTTTAGTTGAGCATAATGACATACATTTTTATTTTATCAACGCCATTGCTCAGAGAAAAATGAAGATGAAATGGTGAGTAGAAAAACGTCTCTGTTCTCAAGGCTTTTACCAGGATGTATCTCATAAATTTCTTGAGACTACATGAAACCTCTAATTTCATTAATCAAGCACTCAAAATTACTATAAACCCTTTCACGGCCAACTTGGGCATAATTTTAGCTTTTTAACTGGGGTGGCAAGGCCTAATTACATGGTATGGAATACCCCCCAGGTGGAAGGGGGGTCCTCCTAAATTAGGCATGATTAATGAAGAATCAAAAAGTGCCGTGCATGTCGAATTGTATTTTCCAATTTTTTGTATATTATTGAGATTTTTACTTCAAAATTCTGGGGTGGCAAAATATTGGGAGTGGCGTAAATCTGGGGTGACAGTTCTGCCACCTCTTGCCACCCCCGAATTATGCCACTGACTGTCAATAAAATCCAGTAAGATGTGCAATGATTGCCAAGGTATTTTTCCTATAAAATTCTATAGGTTTTAATATTTATCCATGAATTTTTCAAACATTTGAGAATTTAACGGTGAAAAATCATAATTTATATTCTACCTTGAAGGCAAAGAAAACTGACAATTTATATTTACATGCATGAAAATGTTGGCTGGTATACATATCAGCAAGTGGCAGTTTTGGAAAAGTCACCAAAAGCAGATGGATATGGACGGCAGTAAAATAGTTAATGATAGAAATTACCTAAGAAATTTACCACGCCAAAGAGAAACTAAGGGTACCAAATGAGGCAATTATCTAACTGAGGGAACAAACAGAGGTTTAGCTCTCTCTATCAGGCAAATCCCCTGGATTCACCACATCCATCTCAGTAACTCATGTCACAAGACTTCCCAAAGGTTCCTCCTAGCAATATACTGTTTCAAATTTATACTTAACATAACAAAAACATTTACCCTCAGCTCAAAACTGCTAAATTACATAAAAATGGCTCATAACAATATGACAGGGAGAGAAGTCACTACCCTTCCTACTTCACTGCTCTTCAAAGGTTTTTCACTTAAGTATTTATGTACCCCAGATTAACCAAAATACAGAGTGCAGCTGGAAAAAAATTACCAAACACAAATCACATTTTGTGCAAATTCTGCTAAATAAAATAAAACAAAAAGGGGATATTTACTTTTAATTCCTACTTCATGGGTACTCTTGAGTACAATAAAAAGAACTGATCACATTGCATCATAATCACAAGCATACTGTGAACAAGGAACGTCACAAAACGCTTGTTATCAAATTTTCCATGACTTTCCAATGCATACGTCTACATTTATGGAATAAATGTTAAACTTCATACACACATTCACTGTCCCTGAAATTGATTCTTCACTATCTCAGGTGCTCATTATAGTATGGTGGTATAGGTGGTATCATTATATTTGTTATATTTTTTCAATTAAATATATATGTTCCTACTAAAAATACTTTTTTTAACAAAACACTTTCCTTAAGCCCGTTTCACACGATCAAATTCTGCGTCAAATTCCATTCAAGAATCATTGATCAAGGTTTCTCGAATGGACATGACGTCATGACAGCGGACATGTTTTCTTGAAAGCTCTTGAAAGGCTTCGTCGCCATCAAATTCCTCTCGTCTTGAACGGTTCTAATTTTTCTTGAATCTTGAACGGCTTTGAAGCGTATCCACCAATGGGGTTGTATTTCAGACCACTGGGCGTAAGATGGCCGACATGGAGTAAGTTCCATGCGGAAGCACCTCGTATATTATGCTATTATGTTATAATAAAATAATTGTTCAATGTAACACATGCGCCTTTTAACATGCAAGTGCCACTGTGCTTTAAATTATGAAATATGTATGTAAGCTATACGAGGTATATGATGGTCTCAATTGACAGTACAATATTTCTAGTGACGGAAGGAAAACAAGGACAATCTTTCACGTCGTACTTTGAAAGAACTTACATTAGAGTATTTAGGCGTACAATAATGATCTCTGCTTTTTTATTAATAATTGATATCGTGCTTCATATTTAGGAAACGTCAACTATTGGCACAATAAGAACTTTATGGACAAATTTCGCTCACAGAATTTCCAGGCGAGAAATGGACACCGTTGAAGAATTTATGATAATTTGCGAAATATGTACTAGTTTTCTCGCAACATATGAGATTTGACTGGATATCTTTAAATAATAATTGTTTTTTAGTACAAATAAGATCCTCAGAAGGAATGTAGATGATATTTTGTAACAAAACATGACAAGCCGTTGACAAGCACGAAAGCCTGCTAAAGTCATGTACGGAATACACCATATTTGTTCTCCTACTGCTGCATAGTCGTTCGTAGCCTAGTGGGTATCGTCCTCGCCTGGTAACGTGGAGATCTCCGTTTCAAATCTCGATGACGGAAGTTTTTATTAGCAATTTTTTTAAAGTTCATAGTTATTTCTTCAACTCAGGATATAAAATACTTTCACTAGTTGGTGATTAAAACTACAAAATTTTTTTGATCTCTAGTTTCGGACATTTTTTGTCGGCAAACCATGTCCCGGCGACTATAGGCGTATGATGATTCCAGATCCTTCGTTTTCCGTTTTATGCATGTATACAACATACATGCGTTTTATATTTTACAGAAATTTATGCTGAAATCGACCAAAGCCTTAAAAAATTATGCTATGAGTATGCTTGTAATTAGAATACGTTGATCCGTCAGTTCTTGCAGCTCGAAAATTAATGTTTTAGTTCTAGGGCTCCAATGCAATAGGGGAAAATTCCAGTGCCTTTCGCTATGCCTTCCCATTGTGTGGCAGAAGTTGGTACCCGAGCAAATCATGAGCAATAAAACAAGCTGCTATCGCTAAATACTTCAAAGTGTCTGCAAAAACTAAATTTTATCGTGGAGTTGCATCTACCCAGTCAAGAACAAGTATTATTCGTATGTATGTACCTGCTAAAGATTTTTGAGGATAGAAATATCAAATTGCCGCATAAATTAGATTAGTATATTAAAGGTAGACATTAGTCATTTATTCACCGTCAAGAATTTGTCCTTAAGGGCTTCATAAATTGCTGTGTACACTTCAGGAACGAGCAAAGAAATGCTGTTGCGAGCAATACTGGTTGTGTATTGAAGGCTCATAAAGGATTCGCCGGTCGCCAAAAATCTCAGCGTCACTGCGAGTTTGTGCTTGGCTGATATGCAGTGTCAACACACTACCTTTTTTGAGATCCTCAGTTGTATTAACTCAATTAAATTTGTTTCGCTCATTTTTAGGTAGTTTTTAAAATATTCCGGGCCTTCCGTTCATACCTCGTTGTGCAGCAATTTCATCAACCATTCATTTTGCCTCCTGCGAATCCACTTTCTCGTTCTCGCCCTTCGACGATTTATTTGTCTCTGAAGTTGAATATCAACGCCTAAAACAGCCACTGCTAACCCTATACTTAAACATTAAAATGGGTTTTAAAAATCTATATTACACAATAAAGAAATGTTTGACCACACACGACAGAAAATTTGGGAAAAGTCGCATTACGTTGCTATTTCGTTCCTGCCTTGCCTTTAACCCAGCTCAAATGCTTCAACCTTGTCTTTGAAGTCTTTGATCGTGTGAAAGCCCTTTCAATTATTATTGATCAAGCATTCTTGAACTGCTGTCTTGAATCATCTTTGACGCAGTTTGACGTTCAATATTTCATGTTCAACGTTTCTTGTTCAAGTAAAATTGAGTGGTGTGAAACGGGCTTTATTAGTTATATCCCTCCACTGTGCCCCTTCAACAGAAAAGGAATGTAGCTATGTGCCCCGCTCTACAGAAGGAGATTGCATAATGAAGGAGAGCGAACATACTGGGCGAGTTGAGGGCAAGGGACAACAGACATTCATAACCATGCCAGGCACATTGTGGGCAGTGAAAGTGTAAATTTCATCAAACACATTGTACAAGAAATGACAGAGATGGAGTGTAAAAAATGTCTTAACGAGGCTAGGTTGCCCACATTGCCCTAAAACTGCTCCTGTTGGATTTGGTGTTACTACTCATCCCACCATGCTCAGCAGTAACATTCAACATTTTCACCCATTGCAAAAGGAGAACTAAAACTTAAAAATGGCCAAAATGAAAATAGGGTCTTTTGGTTGGTGCAAAATGCTTCCACATGTAATGGAAATTCATCTTCTGGTTCAGCTAACAGACCCAGCCAAACCAGAAGATGGAGCCTAATACAGGGTCTTATTTAGGGTTATGAGCGGAGAGGTGCTACGAATATTAAATTTAGCATAACATTAGTTCTTGCAGGTACAACACCAAATCTATTATTAATTCAAGACATTGGTACAGGTGCCTGAGAGTCATAAAATAGACATGACTATGAGAAGGACAGAAATTTTCTTCCCTCATGTCAGAGTGAAGGATAGAAGTAAATAATATTTTTCTGCTATGCATGGCTCAAATGCATGACTTGAAGAGATGTTATCTGAATTTTCTCTAATAATGCATATGAAATAATTATAAGTCCACAAAATCTCAAGACAACAGGGAAAATCACAATCATAACTCTACGAGCAAAATTTCGAAATGGTTGTACTTACTTTGTCACGCTCTTTCCTTCGTCTAAAATTAACTGGGAGCCTTCCAAGTTCCGTAGGGATGCCACTTGATGACTGGGGGTAGTACATTTTTCACTGCAAAAATATATTGCAAAAATTATTACACCAAATAGCAACCTCAACAATGTATAATCTTCACCAGTGTATCACTGATGAAAAAAATGTATCATTTATCAAAGAATTACAAATTCACAAGTCTAAGTTCACAAATAATGCAATTTGAAGAGGATAGCTTTGATTCTACATACTGCTCTCCAACCCACCACAGTGGCATGTGGTGTTAGGACAAAAGCTATGAAAGGGGCGGGAGAAGGAATACGCTGTAAGGGAATTGCATGTTAGTGGAGTGACACAGAGTCCTACTGTTTTTGTCATAGTCACTAATGGTATAGGAAAGTGGAATATTTGTACTAATCAGTTCAGCAGTGCACCTCTTTTATTTGTTGCTTCCTTTAGTCCAAGGGATATAGTAGTGCTTGGTAAAAAATAATATCCTCCGTGTCATACTGAAACTCACTTGCTCTGAATTTTTCAAGCATTTGAAACCTAATGTGTAGTGGTGTAGCCTCCGAGTTTCGTCATTTTACTGGCCTCAACAGAAAGAAGATATTCGTAATGTTCCTCTAAATAATATTACTCGTAATGTGGAAGCTCCTACTGCAAAAAGCTCAGTAAGAGTGTATGCATTACTTCTCAGAAAAATGCAAAACATTCAGATTATTAAAACTTTCGCGGTTGGTAGTCATGTGTAAAACAATTGCTTTTGGCATTTCCCGCATCTGAATTTAAAATGGCCAACGTTCCTTTTCCTTCTGCCGGAGACCTCACCAGGGCTAATTATTCTCGCCTTGGTTGCGAGTCAATATATATTCTAATTATGACAGGGAGGTGGGGGTAAATGTAGAACATTCTGGGCGATTTTTCTCTTTCTGGAAAGTACTGGTAACCATGTACCACTAATCCTCTGCCCTAGGTCTCTATTGAAGTTGTTTTCGTTTTCTTATCTCTAGAGCTTCTCTGAATATCCCTGTTTTGTAATGTCTCTCTCTTGCGAGAATATTGGGATTGTCAACGTCTATGCCTTGGGCAGCATGTTCAACCACGGCTGATTTTTCTTGGTACCCCAGTCAAATAGCAGTGCTGTGCTCCTTGATCCTCGTTTTCACTGTCCGTCCAGTCTCTCCCACCTAAACTTTTCCACATGTCTTGCATGTCAGCCGGTAAACTCCCTCCGTCTCCATTTTTTTCTTTGTCTTTGATGTTCCCCAATGAGTCCCTTCTTAGTTTTCATGGCTTGAATATTGTTTTTGTCTTGTTTCAGCAGTATTTGTGATATCTTGTCCGCGGTTCCTTGGATACATAGCAGCTATGCTTTTTCATTGTCGTCAATGATATCATCTACCCATGACTGTGTAGGCAATCCTAATTTTCGGGCGATGGTCTTCTCGATTTCTCTTTCCTCGTATCCGTTGCTTACGAGGATTTCTGTCAGTTTCTCCAACTCTTCTTTCCTGTGGTTTTCATCACTGGAGGTAACTGATCGGTGAATCAATGTTCTCATCCCCCCTTTAATTTGTGCCGGGTGGTGGTCGGATCCAGCATGGAGGTATCAATTCATTGTATGCGTAAGAAACTTTCTTAAATCTCATGAAACAAGTGTTTTTGAGAATTTATGATACCTCTGAGAATATAACTCAATTTTTTCCTGAAATCCTCGTGGTTTCTTTGATAATACTGCAAATTTTCAAAACAATCAAGTGATAAATAAGGCATACATTTTTTCCCCTCGGAAGGTATAAGCATCAGAGGCCTTGGGAATGGAAAATTTGCAGTTTGACTGAAAATTTAAATGGCTGTTAAAAAAAGTTGAGATAGAAAAGAAAAACTTTGCATGGTTTTATATCTACATGAAAGGATAAAACATACCAAGTTTCATCGACATCTGATATGGTGCGTGTCAAACCATTTTTCTGGATGAATTGAAAAGGAATGACCCGTAGTCAAAGTTGTTCTTTTAAGGAAAATAAGGCTTAAAGAGAAATAAATAGAAAATTAAACCTTTAAGTGCTGCTTTATAGTTAATGAACACTAAAGGTAGACTAACTACTGATGCAAAAAACAATACAGACTGGTAAAAGAATTCTTCAGTGGACCTAACTGAATTGTGGTAACAAACTGACTTACACCACTTCTGCTCTTGACAGCTCATATAATAAAGGCTATTAGTTAACATCCATACTTCCTCCATGCAACATTACTGTTAGAGGAAGTGCTTTCTGAGCATATGGAACCCTATCTGGATATTGTATGGACATTAATTGCAACTAGTAGGGTTACCAGAGGCTGTTTTAGAAAAATAGGATGGTTGATCACAAAAATTAGAATGTGGGAGGTCAAAATCTAGGAAACCTCGAAATAGGTAAACGTTAATTTTACATTTATTGCCACACTGTGATCTTGTCAACATTCATGAGCACTCAAAAAAATATTTCACATGAAAAGTCTTTGAAATTATAATTGAAAAGAATATATAGCATTTTTGACACCCTTGACTGATATCCGATTTGTGTACTAGTTCCATTGTGGCAGAACCAAAGAAAAAATATTTTCTCTACATCAGCATTACGAGATGGGAAAGTAAAAAAAAAACTACCATTTGAGAAGCTCTCAACAGATGTACATATTTGAACACAGTGTCAATGTTGCAATGTGGACGGTGCGACCATGGATATTTTTTAGAACACAGGGGAAGAAGGCTGGGAAATAGGGATAGAAAGCACCACAGGGGATGAAAACTCAATCGTGAAAACCCAGACGCTACGCGGATCAAGGTTCAATACTCTGGACACGTCCGGGGGAGCCCGGACGTCAGGTAGGTAACCCTACCATTAGTGTGCACTGCGGAGGTGTACTAGCAAGACAACGTACCTATTTCCCCACCAACCCCATCATTTGCTTCGAACTATCGAGTCATGCACAAAGAACAATTAAAACCAGCATAAGCATGAAAGCTAACATTAAAATCAATGGCTACGACTTCAATGCAACAAGTTCTTGACACAGTGCAATACAGGTATACATAGATGACAAACCTAGCAAAAGCAACTTTTAAAAACCTGTTACGATAATCACACTAAACCCAAACAAGCAAACTGATAAGCACTGAGAGAGGGCCTGAAATCACAATATCAAGCCCTCCCAGATAACTGACTCCACAAAAGTGCTTAAATTTCATTCATTTGGAAGTCATTAGCATATTTGAAATATATAAATTACCTAAATGTTTTAAAGACTAGTGACTACATTAAATAAACCACTGGGATTCAAAACGAACAGCCAGTTCACGCGTCCGCGAACACCCTTCAATTACATTCCAAGGAATTACATCACTTTGCTCATTTCCTACATGCCAACCACACAACTGTTTCTTCATTAACTATCAAACATTCACGTATCCATTATTGCGGCTAGAATCAATGAACTTTTAAAAACGAAACAAAGGACATAATGATGCTTTGAATACCATCAACATATCTAATTTTATAAGAAAACTTACGTTAGTTTGGCAGCGCAAAATAATACAGCCAACCGGATATCGACACTCATTTATTTCTATCCCTGGGTCAAAGAACTACCGCCATTTTTGAGGGTGGTGAACCAGAAACAGTCAAAATCGTGAATATAGTATCTATGTTCATGGTCAAAATATATCATGACGATGCTACCGATTATATTCATAGTCATTATGAAATCATAATATACTCATGTTGGTAAACACTTGATATAAGCTTGAAATATCCACTGTAAAAACGTAATATTCATATTTTAGCTGCCCACTGGCAAATTTTTCATTGGCCCATTTTTTCTTGTCTCTTGATTTGTTCAAAATAATTCTGCAGGTTAAGGTAGTTCTGGGTGGACTACAAAAAAGAATGTTAGCCAGAACAAGTTTTTCCTGTATCATCAGCCCAGAAATCTTCTCACCTCCTTTCATGACATACAACATGCATTTACCTCCCTCCTATCCAGTTTAGATGACAGCTAGTTGGCCGAGTGTTGGTATGAGAAATTGCTCTCAAAGCCACCTTACCACTGCTTTACAACACATTCAGGAACTATACAGATGCTTTGAATTTCATATTCTGTTATAAATAAGTTGTTTCCTACTTTACTCCTGCATGCTTCTCCGTAGCAAAAACGTGGCCCCTTGTCTCCTGTTTAATATACATATGGGAAAAATGAGGGGCAAATAAACTTCAGGGGAATGATCATGTTTAAAGAGATTTTGAAATTGAAAAGGAGACATTTAGGGAGTGGAAAATAGCAAACACATATTAGAAAAAAGGCCAGATAAAAAAGTTAATGAGTCCAAAAGTATCCCAACTTAAGTTCCCTCCCCCAATAAGAAGCATAAAATTTAATTCATTATTCTGCTCTCCTTTCCATCTTTTATGGTGAACTACCACCCTTGTCTTAAGACAAATACGTTTTTAATTGTAGTGATACGAGCTTTTCCATCAATAGATTTTTTAAATGTTTTCACAACACCATCATGAGTAGGCATTTCTTAGCAGCAGGCCTTTAAGACAGGGAAAGCCTGATAATTTTATGTTTTCCCATGACTGTATGAATATTCTATTATTTCATGTCTCAATTGAATAATGAAGTTATATTGTGATTTATTGCCATACAATGAGGTATACATGCTGATTTGACTCCTATGATTAAAATTTCATGTACACATGCATTGACAAGGGGTTTATAGATGGCAGAGGGGACAAGTGTCTTAATCTGGCCCCAATAAATTAAACACACCATAATTTCTCATGTCCTTACAAGTTTGAAGAATATCAGTTCATAAGTATATTACTCTGTGTACCTACTATTTTTACATGCCATAGTACTTCAAACAATATGCCCTATTGACTATTGATTAAACTCTACTATACCGGTGGCAAGCTCAGGGCGTGTCTCTGATAGACAGGAAGGAGTCGGAGGAGTAACAACCTCATAAAAAAACAAAAAAAGGTGCATCTGGCCTGGATGGTAGCACACCATAAGGGTCCCTAGCCATGCAGGGTCACAGGTGAAGCCCACAACGGCAGCTAATGCAGAGAAGATAGACTTCGGTATGGCTGAACTGGTGGAAGAGACAACCCAACGACCAGGGTATAACAGGACAGAGACCATTGCCTTGTGGTTTGAAGAGGGGTATGTGAAGGCTAAGGGAGACAACCCTGACAGAAAACAGCCAGCTGGTAGGTTTAGGAGGCAGCCCCACCAACTGGCTAGCTCAGAAGCACCAATAACCCTCATGAGTGAAATAAACTATTCAAAGTAAAACAGAGAGGGCCGAACAGATTAATAGGAATCAACAGAGCGAACCAATGGACACGATTTTCAGTACATGGAACTTAACATCATTCACTGGAAAGGAGTGTGAAATTATAGATAAGAGTCAATGGAAAGAAAAATTTTAAGATGGCATGGACATGTGGTTAAGATAAATGAAGAAAGGAAGCCAAGAGAGGTGATGGAGGCAATACCAGAAGGAAGGCGAGGAAGAGGACGACCAAGGATGGAATGGGAAGAATATGTGGAGAGATTGGCAGCCAGGCACAGAAAGAGCTTGAATGAGGTGAAGCATCTCGCTCAAAACAGGAAAGAATTTAGAAAGTGGCTGAGGGACCCCAACGCCTAACAGCAGAAGGGGATTTGAGAAAGAAGAAGATGAAGACTATTGATTAACCTTAAGCTTCACCACAGAGATGCCATGGGTTGTAGCAAAATATTCCTGCCTTCCAATTCTCAGGGAAGGCTGAATCCTTATTCCTCCATTGATCTTGGACACATACATTCACAATACCTGATTCGCCAAAGAAGAAACAAACTTGAACCTAATTATGCACCGAGTAAATGAAAAAAGTATGAGGTATTCCAATTATCAAAAATATTTTTGTGCAGAGAACACAATAAATGAGCTTGAGGCAGTGAACTCTCGTGGATCCCCCGGGAGACTCCAGAAAACATAAAAGGATTTTCATAATCTCTCCCACATCCCAGATTGAGGCATTCCCCTACCCCTTTAAGTTTGAATAACACCTTATATCTTTGAGTAAAAGTTGAAGTCTTCTTTTTACCATAAAAAGTCAGCTAAAATTCATTATACTCGTAGAGATGGGCCACTCTGAAAAATACCACCGTAATTTTTGTAAATTACTGTGGTATTTTTCGTAATTTACCGTAAACTTTGAAAATTACCGTAATTTTTGGTAATTTTCTAGATAATTCACCTATGTTTGACATAATTTTTCATACAGATAAATTCCCAACATGTTCTTTTAAACCAAGTCACATTTCCTACATGTTTAATTACTAATTGAGGCATGTAAAACTCATTTTTAGAATATTATACTCAAATTATAGCATTGTAAAGTAATGTATTAAAATATTCTTCTTGAAAATTTCTCACACTTTGACAAAAGAAAGCCAGATTTCATGTAGCTGTCGTATTTCTTTTTCCAATTTTTAAAATTTATAATAGATTAATGCTGTATAAGGTATGATTTAAACATTGTCATTCCTTCCTATTGTCTTTCTTATTTAACCATACATTTGCTGTTTAATGCTCAAAACTAAAAAATACTGGAAAATTAAGGTAATTTTTGTAAATTACCGTAATTTACCATGGTAATCTACCTAGGATGAAAATTACGGTAATTTTCCCATCTCTACTTGAGTATAAGTTGTAAGTATAAGGGCTGTCATCCGCTCCCAGCCACTGGTGCGAATGGTAGCCGGGGGCTGTCATGGCCTTGGGCCTCACATGAATGGGCTTAACAGGACTACATGCTTCCCTTTTGACTTGCTTCCTATTCTCTGCTTTGCAGTTGGTTTCTAGCCATCGTGTTGTGTGCTTTGTTTCTGCTCTCGTTGAAAAAGAAATTTTCTGCAGTTTTCGGAGTTTGTTTTTTTTTGCAGATTTTCAAGTGATATTCATTTTGGATCATTGCTGTGGTGTTTTTTTTTTTGCTATTAGGACTCATTAAAATCGGTTTTAAATGCTCGCTAAAATGTTGCTGTGATACTTCTGGATATTTTGACTGTGGTTCATTGTTGCTTCCTGAAGTGCTGAAGGCAGTATTTTTCCTCAACAGATTTGCCTTTTTACTCAAAAGGTAAGTGCTAGTTTACTTTTTTCGCATGTTTTTCTCTCATTAGAACAAAAAATTTACACATTTTAGTTTTGTCTAACACTAATTTTTTTCTGAGCTACCAAAATTAGTTCTTGTAAGTTGTAATTTATTTCACCCCCAAAAGTAATTTTCTTCTAAAATTACAAATTTTAATGCTTTCTAATGTTTAATTTTATTTAATATATAATGCATTATTATTAGTTTTTTGCTTGATTTCATTTGTTATCTCCTACTTGCATTGGGAACCGACATATGATTTTATTTCATTTTTCTTCAGGGTATTTCCCTCATATTTGAAGATGAAGAGAAGTCTCACAGCCCACAAGCCAAAGAGGACCCACCTTGTGACGAACCCGGATGACGATGAAATACCCGGTCCATCTGGTAAGTAGTATTAATCTACATATTCTTGCATAATAAAAAAGAGTAAATTATATTGCATGATAAAAAAGAGTAAAAAATTTTATTTTTACATTTTATAGCCTCGCAGAAAAAGCAACTGAGGAAAATGCTCAGGGAGGATGAAATACATGCTCTAGCAATGGATTCGTTGGGTGACAATTTTTCCAGCGGGAGTTCATTCCTTTTTGGTGCCGATACAGAGGGAAGTGACTCGGAAAGTGGCGATGAACCCTGCACTGCAGAGGCAGCAGGGGGTACCGTTATATCTGAGGTGGCTTGGGCCCCTAATCCCCCAGTGAATAGGAATACCCTTGCCTTCGTAGGATCCCCTGGTCTCAAAAAAATTCCATGTGGCTCGACCGCCAAAGACTACTTTTCCCTTGTGTTCACCGACTACATAGTTCTATGACCTTATTCTAAGTGAGACAGAGAGAAATGCAGAGTGCATTTTTCTGGAAAACCCATCACCCCGTGCAAGGATTACTGACTAGAGGTCACTAAAAAGAGAAGAATTTGAGGTTTGGTTGGGCCTGCTCTTCCATATGCGGACGGTTCGTACCAATAGAATCTCTGACTATTGGAAAAAGTCTATATTTTTTAGTTTCAAGCTATTTTATCAATCAATGTGGAAGGATCGATTTCACGGGATATTGCAAGCCCTCCATTTTGCAAAAAACCCCAACTCAACAACATTTGCAAAAAACTCCAAGTGATCGCCTATATAAAGTCAGACCACTTTTAAATTGTTTTGAGAAGTCAATGGCCACTTGTGTTTCCCCTGGAAAGGCATCATGCATTGACGAATCAATGCTGTTTGGCGAGGGCGATTAAATTTTCGGCAGTATATGCAGGGGAAAAAACATAAACATGGGATAAAGATGTACATGCTCTGTGAACCAGCAGGGTTAGTGCATCGCATGATTGTTTATGCGGGCTCGGGGGACAGTGATGTGGGTGGACGCGGACATGGAGACAAAGTGGTCCAAAAACTTTTACAAGATTTAAATAAAAATAAGGGGCATAGCATTTTTTTGAATAACTATTACAATAATGTTCCCCTAGCTAGGGATCTGTTGACATGTAGTACATACTGCACAGGCACCCTCCGTGCGAAGAGGAAAGAAAATCTGAGAGGTATTTGGGTGCAAGCTGCCAAAAGACCAAATTGTTGCTCGTTGGATTGAGGAGGAAATTTGTGTCTTCCGCTGGAGAGATAAGAGAGATTTATTTCCTCCGAGTTCGGATGCAAACTCGTACCTACTGAAAGGTCGGGCAGAGGTAAACCAGAGGCTGTAGTAGAATATAATAAGTTTAAGGGAGGTGTTGATCACTGCGACCAGTTGCTGTCGTACTACACTTGGCATTATAAGTCCCTCAAATGGTATAAAAAGCTTGCAATTCACATTTTCCAAGTTATGCTGGTAAACAGTTACATTTTGTATAACACATACAATGGCAATAAGAAAAACTTATATGATTTTAGAATGGAACACATAGAGTCCTTACTCTCTAGAGAAATAAGTGCCTTGCCCCCATCGCCACAACCAAAAAAGGGTCTCTCCCACTTTCCGGCGATAGCAGGTGCGGGGGAGAAGGGAAAGAAACCACAAAAAAGATGCTGAGTGTGCTACTCCAAGGGAGTGTGGAAAGCTGTGCCATACATCTGCCCTGACTGTAAGGGTGAGCCCAGACTTTGCTCGCGTCTTTGTTTCCAAGAATTTCATGACAATAATTAAAAATGTTTCATGTTTTCTTTTTATGCAAAAAAAATATTTCGATGTAATTTTTTCTGGGTATATTGTGTATTTTATTGGAATAATTTTTTGTTGTAAATAATTTTACTGATGCTAAATACCAGATATTTACAGGATGTTTACTGCTGCTAATTTTGCTAAAATAAATTACTTTTTCAAAAGGAATATCTTAAATTTTAAATTACATGTACCAACCCATTGCTTTTATCCACAAAGTCAAAAAATTTTGTTAGTTAGTGTCGCCAATTCTTGTTATGTAATAACAACACTTATTCAAAGTAATAACTGATTTAATATTGTACGAGACAGTACATGGGACACGTCCGGCACCTTTCATAGTCACAATCCGAGAGAGCAGCGTGCCCCTCTTTCTAACACACGTGCTAAGCGCTCACTACGGTAGAAAAGAGGATGGTGGGAAGAAGAGGCGTCATGGAACACAGGAAGAGAGGATGCAGAGGGAAAATGATAATAGAAATGGATAACCAGGGGTATTCATTGTTGCCGAGCATTTCGGCTATCCAAGTGGACTTCAAAATACAACAGCTAGAAATACATCATTCTCACGGATAACCCAGGTTTGTCGCATGCGGTAGAAATTAAGATAGGATGTCTGAGTGAAAACGAATGGTTTTCTAAATATTATGTACCGTGGCTGCTGCTATTTCATGGTAAATAGCTGCCTGAACAAACATGCAGGATTGAGTGGATGCTTTTACCTCAGATGGTAATTACAATTTCTGGTCGGAGACCTTCAATTCATAAATAAGTTTTTGTTTTCCTGAAATAAAAATAAATTTTCTGAACATGGATATGCGAGATTTTTCGTGCAGCTTGGTTGAAAGAAGATGGCTAAAATCATATTTTACATGGTGAAATGTAGGAAATCATTTGAATAAGGCAAATGCCATTGAAGTAGCTATGTCATAACGAGAATCCAAAACATGTACATAAGTCCATAATAGTCAGCCTTGTCAATAATATTAAAATTATTAGCATTCCTACGGAAAATCACCAGAATTATAGATGTAAGTGATCAAACACAACAAACGTATTTTGATTCAAATGTCTTGGAATAAATGGACCCAAGATCTTTTACAGTCAAGAACTTAATTGAGATAAATGTATCTAATGACAAGATTTTCCCAAAAACTTCAGCAGGGGAAAGGATCGCGGGCTTCGCAATGCGGGTTGCATACTATACAAAGCCCTCGTACTGTGCAGGTGACATCCATATATGTCATAAAAAAATTTATTTATTTTTACGGAAAAAAGGGAATGATGATTAAATTATAATAATATGCCTAAATTATGCAGAAATAATTGTGTTGTGCAAAAAAAAAGTTTTCAATTCCGGCAAAGTTACCATCTCACGGTGCCGCATTGAAAGGGTTAAAGGCTCAAGGATGATTATTGAAACAAAAAGCAACGAATATTGAAAATTGAGATTGACAGAGTTCCCATATTTGTATTTATCATAAAGGTCTTTAACAGCAACATAACCAGCTGTGTAGAATTCTATAGCATTCTTTGATGCAATTGTCAGCATTATTGTGGTAACGCAGTTATGTCATCATTTTCATACTATTTTGTGTCACTTAATTAACTCTTCATTTTTTGACAGCAATGGCATGCATATAAATAAGCAATGTATCAACCAGTACATATATGCATGAGAAATTATGGCCCCAGTAGAAACCCAGGATATCCTAATATTTCCGGATTGGTTATGCGATATTTGTACAGCTGGCAAAGGATTAATGTCGCAAAGCCAATAGCACGCATATTAGCGGAGGAAGGTCCTATATTTCTTGGCAAATATTCTCAGCAACTTGTGCAAAATAGATACATACATATGGTTTTATGCAGCTAACATGAGAGAGTATTGACCTCAAAAAGCCACTTTATTCAGTGAATTAAAAGCCAAAGGTAGGTTTTCATTGGCCTTAAAGAGGTAGACATTTCTCAAGTTATACTCAAATATGTACAGTGACCACCAATATAGTGCCCTTTCCATTATCTTTTGTTGTCATTTTTAACTTTTTTATCCATCACTTGCAACTAATGTAACCAAATATGTGAACGTACCTAAAAATTTCTAGCTTTTAAGGAGGCATTGTAATGTCTGGTTAACAGCAACATGACTTTCCGTTAACTTGATGATAACCGAGCATTTGGGTTCTGTATATATCATCAATAGTCTGTTCGTTAGGTAGGCCAAAGCCCATACTGGGCTGTAGTGCCGAAGAAGTAAGTCTGTTCATTCTTGGGAGCATTATCGATAAAAAAACATGTTAGCATCAGTTTTCATGATGAGGAAGTATTTACCCAGAGATTATAAAATCAGGCCTACAAGATTTAATTAGCTTTACAATCATATTTATAAACTTGAATTAGGGAACTCATATTATAGTTCATTGCATATACGCAATACCTTCATATCCACAAATAGATAATAGTCAACCATTTCTAGGAATAAGATTTTAAAAAATATTATTTGCACTTCCATTGTTGCAGCAAAACTATTCTTCCCAGTAAAAAACAACCAATGTATAATTAAATTATATTTTATAAAACTTTTAGCCGAAGTTACAATATCACCAGATTCCGTGTTGCTGCCGTAGTTCATTTTACAACTTCAAACATATCTTATAGATTGATGTTGTATTAGGAACGGTTTAAACCAGGGGCGGATTAAGGTAGTTGTTTTGGGGGGGGCGGTTCACTACTTTCCGCGGCGCCTGGGGGGTATGCAATACCTCTCAACGAAACGGGGGTCCGGGAGGACCTCCCTCGGAAAGTTAAAAGGAATGAAGCGCTTGGAACGTAGTTTTGGTGTGGCTATATTATAAAGTAGATGTGATAAATTATTGAGTAAAGCTCTCCAATCAAATTTGAAAAACTTTTACAAACGATGTAAAGAATGCCATTCTTGTGAAGATGCAGGTCTCCCGGGTTTTACACCACATTCCAATTATATTTAAACATTGTATATTGAGCTGGTGAAATAAAAACTTCCATCAAAGAGCCACCTTAATGATTACCATCTTTTCTATTTCCCTGGGAATAACAGGGGGGGCGGCCGCCCCCCCCCCCCCTTAATCCGCCCCTGGTTTAAACATAGTTTTCCCCTCCTATTGCTATTGGCTTTCTTATTCAGTCATACATTTTCTGTTAAATGCTTAAAACTAAAAAAAACTGGAAAATTATGGTAGTTTTTCTTAATTCACCATGGTAAATACCATACTTTTTATAAAACAAACAAAAATTACCATAATTTACCGTGGTAATTTACCTCAGATGAAAATTACGGTAATTTTCCCATCTCTAATCAACCATGTCCAGAAAGCAATTCTATAAAAAATTATTTCCATTCTCAATGCATATCATAAACTGCTGTTGTCAGTATAGTTGATACCATTTATTCCATGACTTGACATTGTTCCAGAATTCGATTGATACTTGACTTTTCATGCAGTCTTACCGAAAGAGTAGTGTTGCAGCCAGGAATGTATTAAGGTTATTGTTTTGGAGTGCAGCCACCCCTATCTCAATCAACCCCTGGTCGTAGCATAGTGATGATAAATTAACCAACATAACCTCTTAACTCAAACATACTTAAAAAGTATTCAATGGCATAAAACCAAGCCATTATTCAACCACAAAAAATTAAACTCACTATATCGGGAAAACTTTTTTATAAATGGATCATTCAAAGAATACATAATCATATAAATTGTGTACTTGCACTACAGCTGACACAGTTTCAATACCTACAAGAAAATGAATTCACTCTAAACAAGGAGTACATTTTATTAGCAATTTCCATGGTACATTCCAGTATGATTCTATTCATTAAATATAAGTAAAGGAACTATCCTTTTTATTCTTCTCTAAAGGCCTAACACATCTGATTGACAGTAATAAGATTATTAAAAATGCAACTCAGTACTAAATAAAAAAATTATGCTGTCTACTTATAAATGGCCAATTCTGAGTATTACTCAGCGTCAGTCATATACTCACATGAGCAAACAAACTGAAATAACAGAATAAAGCTTTTTATTACACATTTACACAGGGATTCGGTATTACACACACACACATCACCATTCAGGCAAAACAACAGAAATCTTATGCAACTACCACTTTACCACAGATCAATTTTAATAACCAAACTAATTGATTACACCACAGAAAACTGACATCCATAGAGAAGAACAAAAAGGTAACTCTATTTGACTTATCAAATGGAAAAACGTAAGATATTATACTAAATGACTCAAGGACATACGTACCAACAAGTTAAGTTTTAATTCTATTTCACATTAAACACTAAGTGGAAATTAATAATCATCAATTAGCATCAACATCCACATAATCATAGAAAAAGTCTAGTAAAAGGATAACAAGGTGCAATCGAAAGAGACATTACACAGAGTATTTACACTGATTTCATAATGGAATTTTAAATCAATAGCTTTTCTTGAGATGTTATTTCCACATCAGAAAAAGCATGGCAAGGAAACAACACGGCAAATGATACACCATTTGAGGGAAATGTAACGCCATTTACGCGACCTTATGTACCAGTAATGGATAACGTAAACCATACAATACCTTGTCCAGTCAAATGGGTACAAGTTATTTTGCCAACTTGAAATGGAATGCCTCAGAAGGCCAACCAGGAACTATCGCCAGTGTGCTCAACTCACTGTTTCACAAAAGCTAGGCCATGATTGGCAGACTAAAATTTTCCATTACCATTTGCAGGCTTTTTCAGATGGACAAGATAAATCCACACAATGAATTATATTCATTAATAACCACCACAAACTCAAAGTAGCTTGACAGCTAAAATAAGGTTTGACTGACAAATTTTCAATTTCCATTGAAGACTTCCTGTGCTTACAGCAGGCAAGTACTTGCATGAAAAGATATAGGGAAGAGTCTCTATCGTAGAGCCAGTGCCATTTCTTTCAGAGCAATGCTAAGGAGTGATGGTGCCTTTCTTACACCATTGATTTCTATCGCACTTACACATCTTCCTTACTTAGCTTTTGTTTCTTCTTCCCAGCCACTTAGATCATACTTTGAGAGATCTCCATCATCATCCTGCAATGAAAATGATTAAAATCATTACTTGCATAAAAAACTGACAAGAAAATTTGACCAGAGATATCAACAATGGCTTCATTGTACTGATGTTGATTCCATTAATATAATGTTGCCTCATTTGACTCAAATTCGAGGAGTAGAATTTTTCAAAGGAGGAAACGGGACGATGACTAAACCACCTGCACCTCTGTTCCCATCCCTGCAGAAGCAACATTGTAGTCCTCAATTGAGTACCGTAAACTCTCTCTAATTTAGAATATACAGTGTGAGTAATCTATTCAAACTCTATAAGCAAGTAAGCTATTATAGTAATGTGATGATGGGGGCAATTAAGTATAATAATGAAAAGGGAAAGGAATAACATCGTAAGGAGGCACTGTCATTTTGCCATTTTCCATTTCTCCTCCTTCCCAATAATCCCCCCCCCCCCCTCTTGCATAGGCGAGTGCAGGATTTTGCTTTTGGGGGTGCCAACGATAAAAATGCCGCCTTTGAAGGGGAAGTAAGTTAAATAGCGATTTTCCTAGACAAGACGCAAATTCATATTTACCACAACTCCCACAACAAAATTAGAAGGCCCAAATATTTGTGTAAAACAAAAAATCTTTTTATTAGATTTCTGTTTTAATTTTCGGTTCTAGGATAAGATGTCTTTAAAATATTTTTTTAACTGCAATTAAATAAAGCTTTGATAATACTTGCATAAAATATCTTAATTAGTCAGTTATTTACTTTTTATCAAATAAAGTTTCGTTAAAGAGTTATTATAAGGAATAAAATTCGATTAAAAAATACAAAAAACTTTTTGTTATCAGTTTTATCAAATAATGTTTTAAATTAACTAATAGCATTCTACTACTTGTTTTTTCATGACCACAATCAGGCTCCGTACCCTATTTCAAAGATGCACATGTAATAGTATGAGTAGTCCTACTAGAGATCTAAAAATAAAATCAGACCTTTAAAAACTATTGGATTGATTGGTTTTCCAGTTCTTTTCCGCAGGAATCTCCTTCTCCCACTTTTTCTGTTCCATCCAAATTTTGGTGCCCCTCCTAAATTTTTGGGGGTGCCGCGGCACCCATGGCACCCACTGTGCACATGCCTATGCCCCCCTGTTGTCCACTCCACCAAGCAGCATATGAGGGAGTGAAGTACAGTGGCAAAAACAACTCCCATCCTTCCTCTCTCTCTCCTACATCATGCACGTCTGCACAGATACCAGGCTGAGTTGGAGGCATATGAGGGAGCTGAGTCCTTACTCCTCCCGTGCAACCTCCCTCCCCTCTCACCGCATCCTTCCTTCCTCCCCTTCCGATAACCTTTGCTCACTTCCGAAAACACATAGGTGACTGGGCAGCGAGCGCATGATCGAATGAAGTGCACTGAGGATGGAATTCTCCTTCTTCCCCTTCCTCCTACGTCATACCCTCCCGTAGTCTCTTCCTCGGCTTGAGCACATGATAGGGCAAGGTGCGCCCAGGCTGGACCAAACTTTCGAGAAGTCCTCCCTTTCTGTTCCCTTCTCCTCTTGACCCTCCCTATGCTGAGGGCCCCTCCTCAAGACAACTAACCCTCTCCAGCCCACATAAAAAGGGGGAATTTGAATGAAAGGGTGAGTGATCATTGGGTGAATGCAGTGTGATTTTTGGGCAAACAGAGAGACGAGATAAACACGAGAACCCACCCGGAAGACTCCAAGACAATAGGAAGACAGAGTCGCTGAGCGCTGACCAAAAGGGCCATGTAAGAAATAAACTTAGTTATAATTTTCTTGGGAATAAGGTCTCTCATTTCGCTGAATTAATCCCCCTGGATCCGAACCTGAATTTAGTCTGTCGCCCTTCATATGGGTGACGACTACAACAGTAAGTCTGAGATTTACAGGATTCACTCATTCAACTCTTTATTTCAGAGCATCCATCACTGACAACTTTCACAACTAGTATGATACTGAGTAAAATAAAGGCTAAAATATGACACTCATGGACCACCATCAGCAGTCATCAATCCAAAAGTTGGTTTGCTACAGATATCCATTCTCCTTCTCTCAGATAAACATTATATTGCTCCCTTCATTTTAAAATCCCTTGTAATTTGTCTACTGTATTTGTCATTGGTCTTCCTCAATAATTGTTTTGCAGCAATTTATTCCTTCTTAATTGTTTTCAAGATAATGCTACGGCACAGACTTTCTAAAAAGTTTGCATCCTCTCCTTGGCCCAGTTTTCATTTAACTTCCTTTCTTGCCAACTCTTAGCAGGACTTTTTCAGTAGTGATTATCTCCATCCATTGGATTTTCATCATTTTCAACAACTACTAATCCTATTCCCAACTTATGAATTCGTATAAAACTTATACCTATCGTATCTTCTTGGTCTTCTCCTATAACTGTATTCAAGTCTTCATTATTTACATTCAGAATTATTAAATTTCCTCCTCCCTCTTCATTACCGATCACTTCTTACATTCCATGGAACATGTTTCCCACTTCGCCATCTTTATACACCATGAGGGCATGTTTACTTGGACGACAATTGTTCCTCGTGTTTTGATTCTTTTCTAACCATAAGATTCTTTCACTATTTTGAAGATTGCTCTACAATTGCATACCACTTCTTTTCCTAAGTATTATTTTCATAACAGTGTTGTCATTAGTAGATCCAGAGTGGGTAATTCAACAGTTGCAACTCCAGAAGTCCCTTTCTTTGACCCAGTTCCTTATATTGATACCGAAAACATCCAAGCCCATTCTTTGTATATCTAATTTTAAAATTTCCATTTTCCTGAAGCCTAAGATCAAAAATACATAGATGTTCATAAAATCCGGCTGAAGTACCCACTCAAGTTGTCCTAGTCATGAGACCCAAATGGGAGACTACTTTACCTTAGGAATATTTTACTAGAAAAAGTTTAGTCATGCCTCAAAGCAAAAGTGAAGCATAGATGAACTGCTTCTCATGCATAAATAAAATACCATATTCTTCAAATTTAAGTCAAAGTCTTATTTTCAGGCCAAAAATATAGACTCAAATATAAGTGAAAGTGAATAAATAGCTTGATCTCCATGTTTCACTATTAAAAAAGCGACCCATTAACGGTGCATGGATGAATATTGAAGCAAAGAGCGACAAATGTTGATAAAAGATACACAAACTTTGAATAAAATTTTTGATACTATCTTTAACTGCTGCAAAATCGGCCATGTAGATGTCTACAGTGTCCCTTTACACAATTGTCAGCATTTGTGATGAAGCAGTTACGTATTCATCGTAGTTTAGATTGAGACGATCATCATCTTCTGCACCATCCACCATGGCTTTCTCACTCGTGGTGCTGACAGCATGACAATTGTTATCGCTGGAGGGAAAACGATAGGTTGGTGACGAGAAACATGATGTACACTTTTGGTGAAAATTAAGTATTAACTCCGGAGAGTTATTTTGTGTATAATCAGATATTCTAAGCCAAGGAGGATAAAGAAAGCAAAGTTAGATGAGAAGAAATTAGTGATTCTTCAGAATATTTAAAAAGCATCACAGACTCCAATAAGTGGCCTTTTAGAATTCAATGAAAACCCAGATGTCTCTACAGTGTCTATAGATGGTTATGGAAATGTGAAATTTGCTGGAAGAGACGGATATTTACAAATATTCAGGACACAGACAGAAAGTTATGAAACAGGATCCATGAAGCTCAAGGTGAGTCTTAACAGACTCAGTTGGCCACCTGTGTGTACTGTGTTCCGGAGGCATAGAAGCAAGATTCCCAATTTCCTGACGATTAGTCCACGTTTTAGTTTCATCTCATTATTGAGTTCAACATTCAGAATATTTAATGCCATTTTTCTCAAAGTTAATTAAATCAAAGAATTACAGCATTCTTTTATATGTTCTATGATAAAAATTTCCATCCAATATCTTGAGTGCAAGTAATTTAAAAAAGCAAATAAAGAAACACCTGCACTGAATTCAATGCTTTTCTTATGGGAGAAATGTTAACTATATTGGGGTAAAAAGAACCCCAAAATTTGCTGTTTAATAATTCAGAAACCTTCGCAGGCACACGCACAACAACTCACCAAAGTTTCATCACAATTGGATGAATGGTATTGGAACGCATAGAACACAAACAAAACAAACATTTTTTTTAATATGTTAGATATTATTACATATTATTGCATTGTCATCCAGTTCTGAGCTATGTTTTTAAGTGTCAAGTCTCTAGCTCATCAGGAAGTTAGTTTAAAATCGATTGCAAAATTTGTGCCGAACAAACAAACAGACAAGAACTCAGCCTAATACAAATGCTTTAAAATGACACATCATATCGATCAGTAGATTTACAGAGAAACGGCCCCAGTGTTGCCCATAGCTAATCAGGAAATCCTGGTGTTTAGGGTATACGGAATGCATTAATATTGCAAAGCAAAAGTACCAAGGGTATTTGTGAGTGGTAGGTCCAAGAGCAAAAAAAAAAAAATGTAAATCAAACGCATTTTTCAGTGAATATTCTCGGTGGATTAACAGTACAGGCAGTCCCTGAGTTACGTAATATATGCGTTCCGACACTAGCGGCATAAGTCAAAATTTACGGAAGTCCAAAAAAAGGAGTCGAAAATTACTCCATAACTGAGCTCGTACCGTGCTCTCAAGATTACGGTCGATTCAGAAAAATACGGGGAAGACCAGCTCTTACTAACATTACGGCACATGCTCTCCTTGAAAGTAGGCAACGATCCTTCCGAATCCATAACTTGCGTAATTCTAGTCTTTTTTTTTGTAAGGTTGCCACTTACGTAAGTACAGATTTACGTAAGTCGAGGCTTAAGTAACTCGGGGACTGCCTGTAATAGAGATACATACGATTTCATGCAGCAAATACATAGAAATATTGACCCCGGAAGTCACGTTATTTAGTGATGAGTATAAGTCAAAGGTAGGTTTTCATTGACCGAAAAAGAGAAGAAAAATCTTGACTTATACTCTAGCACAGCGGTTCCCAAACTTTTTCTTTCCACGACCCATTTTAGCCCATACGTTTTAGCCGCGACCCCCTAAAAATAACAAACAATGTGTACATTCAAATGATATTGTTTTTAAAGTAATTACAATCCTCATCTCGCGACCCCTTTCCGAACGGCCCTGGGGGTCGCGACCCCCAGTTTGGGAACCGCTGCTCTAGCACATAGTACATCATGCCATATTCCAATTAAGTAAAGGCATTTGAAAATTTCCTGCAAATAAAATCATGACCACATAAGTAAGATTGTGCGGAAGGCGATGGCTATAGTTGGCATGCTTTATCATCTCGCCGAGGTTCAGGACCCTATGGCCCTGAAAACAGTATTTTTCAGTAGTATTCTCCCCATCCTAGAATACTGTGCACCAATTTGGTCTACTACCCACCCCACTACCTTGGATTTGCTCAACCGCCCAGTCAACTTCTTTCTCGCCATAGCCCACCATCGAATCGCCACCTTCAGAAACTCTACCTGTGACTTCATCCTTTCCTCCCTTGGCATTTCTCACATAACTCACCGCCACGTCATATTTGATATGATGTTCCTACACAGAATCTTCAATAGATCTCTACGGACCAAATGAAATTCTCCCTCTCTTTCATTTGCATGTTCCTCCTCACCCCTTACACAGTAACTGTCTGCTTCACATTCCCTGATTCTGTCTTTCTCCCAATGCTCTCTTTTCCACCGAATCCCCTCTTTGTTTAACTCCTTGGCCTCGAAATATCCTTCCTTGGACCTCTTATCCTCTGCCACCACTTTCAAATCTTCCCTGAAATGCCATTTGAATAATTCACCCCTCACCAATCCCTAAGTCCCTTTCTTACACTTGCATAATTACTGTTTTATGTTTACTATTGTCAGAAACTTTTATTTATTTGTTGATTATGTCAGCCAATGTGATAGCCTTTGTGGCGTTTTTGGTGGTGAATTAAATAAATAAATAAAAAATGAGTCATAACTATAATGAATATGAGGCAAGGGCCCAGCCACATTGACACACAGGTTCCCGTAAGATCACCGAAGTTAAGTAATGTTGGGTCTGGACGGCGGTTTGATGGGTGACCATACATACCTTCACCGTGGTGCTCTTGTCCCCTGTCTGCATGTGGCAGACAGGGGACAATGGGGTTGGCACAATGGACCATGAAGGCCTAAATGCCTGGACTCCTGTCGAAGGCCCCCCCTAAAAACAATCTATCTATCTAATCTATAATGAATATGAAATGATTCCATTTTCTGGCAATAGCAAATATTGAAATTGAAGTAATTGATACAAGTTTGATTAACCCTTCAACGACGAACGACGTAGTCACTACGTTGGGCACGAACTTCACGTGCCATTAAGCGATATGGTGAATAAGTCGCGACAATTCCATTTAAATCAGTTGAAAACCAGCGACTCCATTTAAATTCCTCCGACCTACGAGATGGGATTCATTAAAATCTCCTCTGGGCTTGAAGCGTTAATGCCCTGCAAATTTTAATGAGAACATTATTGAAGTAATAACTTCTGCATTAAACATGCCAAAACAAGCAATTTCTGCCCACAGAAATGCTATACTAGTTAAAATAAATTTACACCATGCAAAATAATCCCAGAAAACATGTTAGCTATGACAAACATCCACGATGAAAAACTATTTTTCCAGTAAAGGTACAGTTCTGTTCAAAAAATCGTTCCGCCGAAAATGTTTAAGTCCTGAGTTTTCGACGACGTGGTAACGTGGCCGAACCACGCCCCCATGAGACGGGGAGCAACAACCTTTCCAAGTGGAATGAGAGCCCTCCCTCCCTGTAGCTGGGGGAGTTGAACCACGCACGGAAGGGAAATTTTGACCTGCGAAAAGGATTATTTCCGAGGGGAGAGGTAGGGTTTCTTTTCTTGTGATGTGTGAGTAAGAAGAAAAGGGAGATCTGCAAAGTTCAGGTGAGCCAAAATCCCTCGCACATGACAGATGCAAGCAGCCACGGAAAAGAAAAGCCTATCTTATGTCTCAATCCCCAGAGTTCCTTTCGTTTCTTATGAGTAATTTAATTTATATGCGTATTCATTAACGTAATTTTTTTTCAAATGTTTGACAAATTTTCGTTATCTGGAAGTCCTTGTGACATAGCAATCTATATTATATTTGAAATGGTGTAATATATTCTGGATCGAAACTAGATCACTCAATTTCGCTCTGAAGTAACCAATGTCAGGCTCGAATTTGAGCGCACAACTGTCCTTGCAAAGCATTCTGGGAAAACATTTTCTATGGGCGATATATTTCTGCGCAAACAATTGTTTAATTTTAAAATGATGAGCTTTGAATTTCACATTCTTTTAGCAAATAATTTTGTGATAATTCGAGGCTCAGAAAGAAGGTGGTGCAGATTGAAAAATCCACCTTTCGCACTCATCTCATCCTTCTTGTGAATTCGGTCGTTTTATTATCCAATGCAGAACTTCAAATACATTTATATTATGTATTCACTGATGACATTGTACCGTATATGAATAACTTGAGCTGGCACATCTTAGATTAGTCAGTCAGGTGATCAGGTCAGTCATATCAGGTTCAAGTGGTCACCCTCTTGCTTCACCACCATTACTGCATTTTCCATTCGCCATAGGTCATATTTTTCTCATGCGAATTCTATAGAAAAACATTCGTAATAGCACTTTCTACAATGCATATTGTGGATTTTTTCTAACATAATTACCTAAGCAGCAAATATTTTATGGCGAAGTAAAGAAAATTGAACCAATGTCCTGTAAAAAGTGCAGAATTAATTATGAAGTTTTGAAATGAATAGGAATATTGATACCACAAGGACTCCCAGACAATGAAAATCTGAATAAAAAATCTGAAATCTGAAAAAAAGAAATGATATATATTTAGGATCAACCTATTGTAAGCTTATAATGCTAATTAATACGAGTAGGAAACTAATAAAAAACGAAATGAGCAAGGGGGATGTAAACCAAAGAAGTGGGCATTGAGTTTCCACGCTTTCTAGCAGCTGTGAACGAGAGATGATCTATTCCCAAGCTTCCACACATCCACATAATGTGCAGAAACAGCTCGACGGACCACACCTCTGCTTCTTCACACCCAGTCGAATAAGAAGCCGGTGCTCCCTTCCATTGTCACTTTTTGGCAGTTTAGGGCCTTTCCTCGAGCGAGGGTGATGGAAGGGGCTTCCTTTGGTTCGAAATGTTTATTGCTCTATCAGGAAAGATTGGAAGGACCAAAGGGGTAGTGCCTCTATGCAAAGATCCACGCCAATAGAGTTAACTCACTAACTGAGTAGATTGAAAGAGGCATTTGAGAGACTAGAAAAGTGTAATTATTGGCATCAAGTTACTTTTATGGAAACAATGAAATTTAATCCAATTTCCACTGCGAAACAATAATTGAGTACTGGCTTAAGTTCATGATTGAGTGGATCAAAAGTTTTTCTTTCCAAGGCATTCCAATATTGGAATAAAATAGCATCAAGCTACATTAATCCAAAGATATTTGAAGTGAATACGACTTCCCTCGTTTATCGAGAAAAAAATGGAAAATCAAAGAGGCGCAGTCATATAGTTCCAAGCATAGCGAAAGAACTTGATATGGTATTGGATACTCTAGAAAGCTCACTACTTTCAAATAAAAACATTAATTAGTAATAGTTTGCGCATAAATACATCGCCCATGAAATTTTCTTTCCCCGAATACTCTGCGATGATAGGTGTGCGCTAAAATTTGAGCCTGACATTATGGGTTACTACAGAGCGAAATAGAGTGATCCAGTTTTGAATCCCTTATACAAACTATTGTTCATTTATTGTGAATATCGCACATTCTTGTAGCAAACTTAGTATTGTAATTTCACCTACACCAGATTTACGCACCTAATTAGATCAAAGAAAAAGTTGTAAGCGCACTTCTGAAAGATGAGTTTCCTGGCTTACTTTCGGAAAGAATTAGCAGCCATAAGCAGAAATTAAACGAAAGCCCGAAACAAAGTAAATGACTAAAAACAATTCGCGGGAGTTCAAATATAAAAGGGATTGCACTGCCACAAAAATACGAGAAAACAAAAATAAGTCGAAATTGCGATTATTCTTAACATTAATGAATACGCTTTATTGAATACCATATCATTTCCAAGATGCCATAATTAATTCTTGTCATTTTACCCTATATTGGTAGTTATTTTCCTTGCAATCATTTACTGTTTCTGGAATTACGCATGGAGAAAATCCACAATGCACATCATAGGAGTTGCTTTTACGAATGTTTTTCTTTCAATTAATCGTGCGTGATAAAATCTGGCTGAAGGGGAATTAAGAAATTCAGTAATGTTGGTGAAGGAAAAGGGAGACAAACCTTACACGATCGCCGTAGGTAAGAGGCGTTTGAAATTATTAGGAGCTCGGAGACAAAACTCAGTCAATCATGGATATCGACTAAACTTAGTTTAAATAGTCAAGATATGAGGTGTTTTCCTCGAAAATATATGAATATTTTTGCCTTCAGACCTAGACCTGGACGATAAGAATATCGGGGATAAAGCAAGCTTAATGAGATATCGATGTTATTGAACAAAGTGATCTTTATTTTGGATTCATCAATTCATTAGGTATTATTCAGCTCCGATATTGCGATAGCCAAACACACTTCTATCTTCTCTTCAAACATTTTCTGTTTAGGAACTGTCCCCGCAATGAATTGTAAACTAAGGAAAGGAGTAAAAAAAGGCCGCACTCTTAGGATTCCAGAATGGAAGGTGAGCACAATCAAGATATCAGCCTGCTTAATGATCTTCATATTATATTATATGATATCTTTGGATCACGAATTATACTCTCTCTTAATTGAAGTTCAAAATTGAATAACAAAACTATCACTGTCATAAAAGCGTTAGCATCAGTATGAAACTTGCATTATTTCCATCCGCACGTCCCTCCGATTTTCTGAGCCCAGCATTCTCACGAAAATATTCGCTGTAAGAACGTGAAGTTCCAACGACCTTCCAAAATCTAAACCGTGAGCCATGTCATTCCATACATGCCAGGGTCGTTTACATGGATGAATCAGACAAACGAAAATAATTAAGCCGCATTATTAAAAGCATAGAGTTAAGGCTTAATTTCATGCCATTTCACTAAAGCTACGCATTGAAAAAATGGAGCAATAAATGGCATAAAACAGAGAATAGGAAGGGTAATCTCAGATGAAGAAAGAAAGCTACAATCCAAGCGAATGAAGAAATACTGGGCTGACAGAAAACAGGCAAAATCCAGAAGATGACTAAAGTGGTCCAATGAAGGCCATAAAATTAAAAATAAATAAATAAATGGCATAAAATAAGTGTCGTGAGCACGAAAATGTTGACAATAGGTGGGAACATATTTACAGATCTAATTTTGCTATAGTGACTATTTAAGGCTTCTTTTCCTTTCTCTTTCAATAAATTAGCTCCTGTGAAGCAAAAAAAACTTTTATGCCGTCAAAATGCTTTCTGCTGCATTATAAGTTTTATATTTTATAAACCTGTCTTAAGCATCCTAGATTTTATAAATCTGGCTTATAATTAGGAACATGACATTTTTGTGAAACTTTTTTGCGACAGGATTCACAAAATAAGCAACTTTAGGGTTTTATCACGAAATTAACCATGTCTTCTTTGAAACGCGATTTTGTTAGCGAAATTTGAGATATTTTCCAAATCCCGAATTTTTGTAGCATGAAATATTTTCTTGCTTATTACAATTTCTGAACGATCATCATTCAATTGCAATTGTTTTACTTTTTATGCTTGATATTGCTGATTAATAATAAACCCAGATTGTCTGCAAGTAGACAATAATCGTCACGCCATGAATGAACAATCGGTTTAATTAATAACGAGTGATACTGACAAATGAGTAATTCGAAGTATCTATTTTCATCCTCTTCTAACCAAATTTACTGGAGTTCCACTGTAATCATATGCATAAACGAATTTATGCATCGTAACAATCGTACCTCATTTTGCATCATACTCAAATCTTCGTTTCTTCAATCGTGTGCATTGATAGTGTTCGACAACTCAAATCGCATCATTTTAGCATGGTCTTGGTAGCAAATTCTATCATTGGTCTTTCTTGTTGAAGGCTGGCAATGACATTTCTGCATTATTTCCATTTTCGATTAAATAAAAAATAGTGAAATTTCTGATGCGTGAAAAAATAGTCAATTACTATTCTTCATGGCAACTTATATTGAGCCGCTGGCAAAATCATCAACTTTGTTCATGGAAAACTGGACAGCCGTAAATAAGTTTTGTAAAGCACGAGGAATCCATTTTCTCAATTACATTGGCTTCCTCTTCTCATGGTAAAATTCTTCCTGAAAATACGTGGTGACGATACGCGTGGAGTAACATCATTTCGTAGATGGTATTGTTATTCTTTCTAAAATAAAGAGTTGTGGTAATGGTAGTAATCTGAATTACGTTCACATAGGGTTGATTAAATTAATTCTATCCATGTAATAACATAGTATTTAAAATAGCTCATTTCTTTGTTCATTGAAACGAAAACTACGCAATGGTGATGGACACATTTTACGCATATAAAATAGATTTTAATAGCAATAGCAGGCCGGCAATGGAAAATCGGGATTAATCTGCCAAGGAGAATAAAGAAACATTGTTTCCAAAAAGTATGCTGCCCAGATGGCGACTGGCTAGTCGAGGACGTGGCAACATTTAGTTACATTTACTCCAGCGACCACACTGGTCGCAGGTGGCCCGGCAGATTTTTCTGGTGCGCACCCATTGACGTAAGATTATCTTTTGAAAAGATTGATTTCATCTATGACAGCACTGGTGTTGCTGGTAACTTTGTCAGCGTTCGTATTCAATGCGACACAGGAAGTTGGCAGAATGCACACATTCGTTCCTGGTTAGATTAGCAGACCTCTGTTATGAGAAAAAGTAAAGACAATGTTGCAATTTTTTTCATACATGACGCTCGAAATGTAACTTCTGGAGTGCCGAATTTATTCAGCTAGTTCTGGGTGGGACTAAAAGTTCACTATCTTATTCAAAGAGCAAAAGACTATGCCTAAGGTCCTATCAATATTCACCCGTGAAAGGGAGTTTAAAGAAGAAGGATTTTACATATTTGATGAAAAAAATAAGCTAATTATGTGTAAATATTGCAATGCGAGGATTGCTTGGACTAGAAAAGATTCCTGTGTGAAGCATGAGGAAAATAATAGGCACAAGCGAAGCAAAGAAAAGTCCATGAAAGATTGTAGTTTGTTGAAGCAAATATCTTTAACCAAGGCGGTAGAAACTGGGAGGAAGATACAGATAGAGAAGCAGCACTTCAATTTGGAATTTGCTGAAGCTCTCATGCAAATACCGTATAAACTCGTGTAAGAGGCACACCTTTTTTCCCAGAAATCGCAGCCGAAAATGAGGGTGCACCTCTTACACAAATTTTTTATCTGCCTGCCTTAAGCCTCATCTCGATATGAGCGGTAGGTGGCGGGCGGCAGAGCAGTATCGCGGCAGGGAGGTAGTGGCCACTAAAGGAGGGGTGATTCGACCAAAGATTAGTTCAGAATCAGAAATGGCAGAACATACTGTCATAAGACAAAACGTTCTCTGCCGACATTTTGCCACAGAATGAGTTGAACGGCAGAGCGGCACAAGAAACATTTCATGTCTGGGATTGGCGGCGAGCGGCACTTATGCCGCTCACGTCTATCCCCCTATCACGTTTTCCCCCTGCCACACACCCCTAAGGTGGCTTGCAGTAATGGGGCCTTCGGCGATGCAACTAACATAGAAATGGCAAAATTCAAATCAGTCACATACTGATCTTCCCTAATCCAAGCATTTAAAGTATTGGGTGCAATATGCCATTCCAAATTAGTTCGATTAATTTCAGAAGAAGAGGGGAAGGTGTTTTTCAATAGTATGGGTAGATTATTTGACCCGCGGCACATCATTAGCAACACAGTTGACTCAAGCCTTCACTCAATTGTCAAGAAAGTTCCCTTTCTCAGCACTGTTCCTATGCCAATTTTTCTTGAAGGTTATCTTGCCTTGCAGGCAGCAATATCTATGTTTCAGAAAGGAGGGTATGAGGTTAATATTTTGAAGGCTCTTTTGAGCATGAAAGAAGGGCATCTAAGTTTTGTGGAGCAGAGTGTTAAAGCACTGTGGACAGTGAAAGGGCATTTTCTTCTTATGGAAATATTCTTATTGACCTTCGCACAAACCTAACAACTGAAAACCTGGAAATAATGTTATCATTATATCTTTCAAAGTGAATTTAATTTAATAAAATCAAAATATTGCTATATTGAAATGGAATTTCATTTAGGTATATTTGATTTGAATTGGAAATTGGAGTAAAATTAGCATAGTCTTTGGAAATAACAGAACTTCATATGCTACTTCAGACAATATTTTTATTAATAACTGATAGAGTCACAATTTACCTATGTATTCTTCTGTTATTAAGCACCGAAATCTGCTAATTTTAATTTCCAATATCTCATTAATTTGCCTTTATTTACCATTTTATTTCACCACTTTGTCATTTTAAACACTGAAATCCATTAATTTTATTTACCAATATCCAGTTCCCCAACTTAAAACATATAAAAGAATGTTGAAACAAGCAGAAATACCAATAAAGTCATGATGTTTTCAAGTAATAGAAATATTTGAATAAATCTAAATGAAATAATTCATAAATTCTCTTCAACACGATTCGATCTCTTCGAGCGACAATTTGCAGTAATAGCCTTCTCTAGAGAAAAAATAATGGAAGATATAACAATTTATTACAGCGAGGAATACCACAAAGTTTCTGAAGACTACGTTTTATTCAATGGAAGATATGTCATTTGTAGCGGGATTATCCCCCATACTCAGATCGAGACTTTCAATGGATATTTGAGTCCTGGCTTCTACATGGTAGCTTTCTATTACGAGAGAGATCGGGTGACTTTGGCCGACAGACCGATCGTTCATCTACTCATTTTCGCTCACACATAACCAAAATCCGAAATCCAACCCATCTCCTCAGAAATCCCTTTGCAGGTCAAAATCGTCCTTCGGGTGGAGGTTCCCTCTCGTCAAGTGAGTTCGGAAGGAGGGCCGTTGTTCTGCTCGGATAGTTTATTGCTCCCCCGCAGATCTCCCTTTTCTTCTTACTCACACATCACAAGAAATGAAAACCTTACCCCTCCGAAATAATCCTATTCACAGGTCAAAAATTTCCTTCCATGGGTGGTTCAACTCCCCCAGCTACTGGGAGGGAGGGCTCTCGTTCCACTTGGAAAGGTTGTTGCTCCCCATCTCAGGGGGGCGTGGTTCGGCCACGTTGGCACATCGTCGAAAACTAGGGACTTAAAAATTTTCGGCGGTACGATTTTTTTAAACAGAACTGTACATTCATAAAACGTGCTTTACACACTAACCTCATCATCATCGTCATCTTCCTCATCCTCTTCTTCCACTGGAGCAGGCTTTACTTCAGGCTTGGGTTTGATCTCTTGAATGTCAGCACTTCTTCTTGAACTGCTCCTTTCTTCATCTTCCTTCTTGCCAGTTCGAAACTTCTTCTTTTTTCTTCCAAACTAAAGTCAGATAAAAATAACATCACACAAATGAAATTTAAATCATAATTAAGTAATGGATTCTATCACAAACTTCTTTATGTCTCAAGTTAATAGGTCATTACACATGTGGTACCCTCTTCACAGGCTTTAATACATTGAAAGGACTTGCACTTAATGATAAACTCTAAGTCTGAGATGATTACTGCACTGGGCAGGGATACTGATGAGAGATAGGTCTAAGGCAGGGGTCGGCAACCTGTGGCTCGCGAGCCGCATGCGGCTCTTTTGATGTCAAGATGCGGCTCTCCAGTTCCAAGCGCAAATATTAATAATTATATTATTTTATTTTCAAAACTCATAAAAAATCTTATACTGCAAAAAAAACTTTAAACAGGATAAAAACACTCATGAGAAAAGGTGGAGTAGAGAGTATACGGACAGCTGACATTTTTAAATGTCACAACACTGTTCTGTTTGTTTAGTCATTGGTGCACTGTGTCGTCAACGGTCGCAGTCAGAACTTTTTTCGATCAAAAAGTAAATATTTTCATAGTTATACTGTACTGTATATTCTGTATGTTTCATGTTGGTATGATACGTATTATATATGAATATGAACTATTATTGTTGAGATTTCTAAATCTGTTTTGAATATTCATAACCTCAAATTATTTTACACGTGAACGTTTCTGAAAATACCCTTTGTTGTACCTCCGGACATTCATGTTGTTGTACCTTCGAACGTCCAAGTGTACAAAAAATTTTATTAATTTCGTGTACCTATTTATTTTGTTACAGTGACGCGAATAAACACATTCGGTGCGGCCGCCGCCGATACGCGGCGCTTAGAACCTTACTTAGGAACGGCCGCCGCCTTTCGGCGTCATCTTTCGCCGACGAATCAAATGTTATTTTTTTTCGCCTCCGCTCCACACAGCAGTCTCGCGAATTTTGTCCGGTCTTTACAATGTTGCAGATTTCTAACTTAGTGCTTCGTTTTCAAAAATCATCATTACACGCTTATGAAATAAATTTTTATTTTGTTTCTTTTTCACGCTCAGTCATACAAGATCCCCACCATTTATTTTCGTGCTCATAAACCAATTCCTTGTATTATATTTCCTTAATTGTTTTGTACAAAGTAACTAATCGAAATTTTTTTCATACAGCTGAAGAGATAGCTTACTCCAAAGCAAACAAATATTTTGCACCTCGGTGTATTCGTTTCCTTTGTGTCTAACAATAAGCTTAGTAGTATATTGTCAGCACTTTCTGCAAAACGTAAACTGTATCATTTAATGTGTCTCTTTTGAGTACAGCTGTGCTATAATTTCATCGAAGGCATTTATATAAAGAGGAAACAGCAAGTTTGCCTGCATTACTACTCGTCGTCTTCACTAGCGTACACGCATTGAAGCTGTTTTTAATCTATCTGTGTAATTGGACTTCAGTTTGTGGATTTTTTGGAGCGCACACCATACAACATTATCGGGAAGATATTATATATATTACGTGAGCACAATTTTAAATACAATATCTTTATTTTCATTTCTATACGGTTACTGATTAAGGTCCTGTTGTTTGAATTGTCCTCACAGGGTACAGAAATGTTTCCATGTAATAAGATTACTCAAGTATCGAAATTAACACAATTAGGCATATAATAAAACTAGGATTCAGCCTTATATGTATGTGAGATTTTTCTGCCAAATTTTCTCTTAATCACTTGATTACTGAAAGTACGAGAAACGATGTAAGTTTTTACCTTATTTCTCTGAATGTAGAAATCATGGAAACGAATTCAAATCCATTAAGTAAGCGCAATAGGATCGGACTTCACACTACGTTTCGTATCACCGATGAGGACATTGCTCGGTTTGTTGAAGGAGAAGAAGAAATTTTGGATGACAGCGTAACAGATTCGGATTTTGAAATCTCTTCTGCAGATGAAGAAACCGACGACATCTCAGAAGATGATAATCGCACAAATCCGTCAGGCATCAAGTGAGTCAGGTAATGGCACTCCCCCAACAGCATGGCCAACTGAACGGCCAATAACCACGCCCATTGTTTTCACTGAGAATGCAGGACTCAAAATAATGCCCCTTGTTTTGGATCCAATAGGATATTCCATGCTCTTGGCGAATGACGAATTTTTCAACCTCGTCATTTCAGAAACAAACATTAATGCCCAGCGATTGCAAAATAAATTGCTAGTTAAGAAATCAAGAATGAAAGCATGACAAGATTTAACTAGAGAAGAATTTGAAATATTTCTGGGGCTACTTTTCCATATGGGGTCTATCAGAATAAATAAAATGCAATACTATTGACGGAAAGATAAGCTGTACGAATTTCCTACTTTTTCGAAGTCAATGGCCAGAGACAGGTTCATATCATTTTGCGATGTCTACATATTGGCCGAAATGCTTCTGATGGCGACCCTAAGCCTTGTGATACCCTTTACAAAATCCGTCCTCTTTTGAATCTTATACAGATGAATATGACTAAGGTGTATTATCCTCAAAAACAGCTTAGCTAAGACGAATCTATGGTCCTTTGGAGGGGTAGACTATACTTCCGGCAATATATAAAAAACAAGAGGCATAAATATGGAATTAAATTGTACATGCTTACGGAACCAAATGGACTTGTTTTGAATGGCTTGGTTATACAGGTTCAAAGGATCCAGATGTTGGGGGAGTTGGTCACCCGGAAAAAGTGGTCCATTCACTTGTATCAGGCTACACGAAAGTTGGACATGCTGTGTATATGGACAACTTCTATAATAGCCATAAATTGTCGCAACAACTGTGAGAAAATAAAATATATTCCACGGGAAGTCTCCGGAATTCTAGGAAAGGCAATCCTCTTGAGGTTTTAAATAAAAAAATAATAAAAAGAGAAATTGTGGCACAATACACGAAAGATGGAATATGAATATTCAAATGGAAGGATAAAAGAGAAGTCTTAATGATTTCCTCGGAGCATAACGGAGATATTATAGAAGTAGCCAACAGAAGAGGAAAGATTAAAAAAAAACTAGGATGGTAGGTGGATACAACAAATTTATGGGAGGAATTGACATGGCTGACCAGATTCTGTCTTATTATCCAGTGGAGAGAAGAAGTTTGAGGTGGTATCTGAAATTGGGGATACAAATGTTTCAAATACTTCTAAACAACTCGCAAATACTGCATAACAAATCTAGTGGCCAACGTATTCATCTTCAGAAGTTTCGTAAGAGTGTAATAGCGGGTCTCGTTTTCAGAAATTAACTAGCCGAAATGCCAGCTTAAGTCCTGAGAAAGGAAAAAGTCCATTTGCCGTTTCAAATTCATGTGGAAAGGGGTTTCATAGCGCAAAGAAAAAGAACCTGCAACTGCTCAACGAAAGGGATACGAAAAGACGTCATCACGTATTGCCCGATGTGTGATGGTGAACCGGGACTATGTCTAGATCCATGTTTTAGAGTGCATCATAATTATTAATCTGGACACACACTGTATAATTTTTAATTCAAAAATTTTGTGCATCATACTCAAAGGTAAAATATCTTTTTTTGTTGAAGTTCAGATACATATGAATAAATATGAAGGTATATAACTCATAATTGTGTAATTATTTTGAAATAACTCATCCTTTCATTTTATTTCAAAATAGATTTTTAAATTTAAGAAATATTTACTCTTTTGTGTAGTATTCAGAATAATAATTTAGATGGCTACACGAAAGTTTCCCGATGTTTACTGAGTTGCATGCATATGAAACATAAAACAGAGCAGATCGCCTCCGATAGGCAGTCTAATTACGAACTAAAAAATGAAGGTAATATTGCCAAAATATTAGGTAATACATCATATGAAGTATTTAAGAAATGAGAAATATTATAATAATAAAGAGATGAAGATTTGTCGATGTTTGCTTATTTGACTCATTGTAAAATATTAATCGGATCGGGCAGCCGCCGATAGGCGGCGGAGAAAAAGTTAAAAAAAACTATAATAAAACAATGACGTTAAGTAAGTTTTTGGTATAAAATTGGTTTAAATAACATAATAATTGTTAAAAAATGAAAAAAATAACCGATCCTAAAGAAAATCTTGGCATGCATTACCGCACCTAATGTGGTATAAAAAGAAAAAAATGCTTCTATGGATAATTAAAAAAGAATGATTTTGTCCGGAGGAACACTACTTGTCCATACGCTGAAATTTTTACAGATTAGCAATTAACGAAATTCTATTTAATTAACGGTTTATTAACGCCGTTTTAGATAGCTAAATAAAATTTTAAAAATCTTTATTTCAGCTCCGCCCCCAGAATGGCATCTGATAAAAAGAAGAGACGAACTGAAGAAGAAAATCGAGAATTTAATCAGGATTGGACGGAGTCGTTTGCGTTCATATGCAACACAGATGGCCTTCCGACTTGTCTCATTTGCCAAGAAAAACTTGCACACAATAAGAAGTCAAATTTGGAGAGACACTTCACTACAAAACATACCCTATTCGCTGCTAAATATCCATCCGGTGACGCAAGGAAAAAAGCTGTTAAAGAGCTTCAAAAACAAAACTAACAGTCGAGTTCTATGCTAAGTAACTGGGCGCAATCTTCAAATAATGTAAATCTGGCAAGCTTCGCAATATCACTACAAATTGCAAAAAGAGGGAAACCATTCACAGATGGTGAGTACGTCAAAGATTGTTTCATACGTGGAGCTGAAGAACTGTTTCGTGATTTCAAAAACAAAACCGAAATCATGAAGAAAATCAAAGATTTGACACTATCTGCTAAAACAGTACCAGATAGAACTTCTAAAATATCTTCAAATGTAACACACATGCAAGTGAAAGACATTCAACTGGCTTCTGATTTATCACTTGCTATGGATGAGTCTTGTGACATAAAATACACGACACAAGTTACCCTTTTCGTCAGGTATATGTCGTCCCAAGGTCCAAAAGAAGAACTGCATGGATTGCTGCCGCTCTCAGGGCACACTCGTGGAAAAGATATAGCAAATGCTGTGCAAAAATGCCTGGAAGACTATGAAATCGATATAAATAAAATCGTTTCCATAGCAACTGATGGAGCCAGAAGTATGACAGGAATACATAAAGGGGTAACAACGATTCTTCAACAAAAAATAAACCACGAAATTTTAACGTTTCACTGCATAATGCATCAACAGGCGCTTTGTGCCCAAACATTTCCGACCGAAATGTTTGAGGTCATGAACTTGGTTATTAATATCATTAACAGCATTTTGGCAAAAGCACTCTACCATCGCCAGTTTAAGGAATTTCTTGAAGAAATAGAAAGCCAGTATTCTGACCTACTTCTGCATAATAAAGTGCGATGGCTTTCCAGGGGTAACGTGTTGAAACGTTTTGCTTCTTGCTTGAGACAAATAAAAACATTCTTCAATGAAAAAGGCATTGTCCATCCCGAATTGAAAGAAGACAGAATGGCTGCAAAAATTCAACTTCATGGTGGATATCACAAAGAAACTAAATGAGCTAAATGTAAAACTGCAAGGAAAGGGAAGTCCAGCCTATGTCTTGCTTGAAGAAGTTGTTTGTTTCGAAAATAAATTACTTCTTTTTGTCGAAGACATGGAGAGTGGTAAATTACTTCATTTCGAAAATCTGAAGCAATATCGCGATGAAACCAATGCAACTATTGACACGAATTACTTCAGCATTACTATTAACAAAATGAAGGATGGATTTGCTGAGAGATTTGAGCAATTCAAAACAAACGCAAGTACTCTGACGTTCACAATAAATCCTCTCAACACAAATACAAATGAGATCAACATTGAGCCATTTGGAATTGATGCTGGTTCGCTTCAAATGCAATTGCTGGATTTGAAAACCAAACATTTGTGGAGTGGTAAGTTCACAGAACTCAAGAGCAAGTTAGAAGAGTTGGAGGTCCAGAAAAGCATGCACGTTATGCTGCACAAGTGGACAGCTCTAATAGAAATGCCACGAGTTGAGGCACTCATATTTGACGCATGGAATAGTTTTCCAGAATGCTACAGTGAGGTGAAGAAGTTGGCATTTGGAGTGCTGACGATCTTCGGGTCAACATATTCGTGCGAGCAAGCGTTCTCTTGCATGAATATAATAAAAAGTAAAGTAAGAAGCCAACTAACATAAAAATCTAGAGGCGTGCTTCAAAAACTGAAAACAACAAGTTTTGTGCCAGATTTAACCAAACTTTCCAAATGCATGCAAGGCCAATGCTCCCATTGATGTCACTATTGTAAATATTATCAACAATTATA
Source organism: Pyrrhosoma nymphula (assembly GCA_963573305.1). NCBI lineage: Eukaryota > Metazoa > Arthropoda > Insecta > Odonata > Coenagrionidae > Pyrrhosoma > Pyrrhosoma nymphula. The sequence goes on along the minus strand of OY754330.1, from coordinate 61,607,768 downwards.
GTTAGATTATTTGATTAGTAATTTTATTATATTAGCAGAGCTGGCTAAAATACTTTAATATGTTTTGTGCGAAACATTTGTATGTTTTGATATGAATAAATATTATTTCATATTTAAAGCTATTATTTTAAATCAAAAATCAAATTTATATACCTAATACTAATTAAATACCATATAATTGCTAATGAAAATGTTAGTGGCTCTTTATAAACTGGGAAATTTTGTAAATTGTAACTTTTGGCTCTTCCGTCACAAAAGGTTGCCGACCCCTGGTCTAAGGGTAGGAGCCAAACAAAAACAAGTACATTCTGAAGCCATGTCAGAATTTTCAAGCAATCTTGGGAGGAGCATGCTTGAGCATGATGCAGTGTTGATGTTCCTGATGGCAACTATGAGGGCGAGGTGAAAAGTTCTCGGCCTGGTAATTAAAGACTTATTTTCGGTCAAAAATGCATTTATTTTTCTACATAGTACCCCTTTAGGTCAATGCACATTTTCCACTGTTTTTCCAAATAGGTTCATTCTAGAATCTCTGATGGGAGTGCGATTCTGGAAGGTCTGCAAAATAACCATCTACGACTGCCATAACATCTTCATTGGACTCAAAACGTTTTCAGTCCACAAATGTTTTTAGATTTGGTAATATGTGGAAGTCAGAGGGTGCCAAATCTGGTGAATAGGGTGGATGTTCCAACAATTTGTGCTCCAAATCCCTAATTTTTCCCATTGCCCTTTGTAGGCAGTTGCGTTGCCCTGGTGAAAGATGATTTTCATATTTTCCAATCCAGGCCACTTATCCCATATTTTGTAATCCAGTAGGTTCACAACACATGCGTAGTATTCACCATTTATTTTTTTACCCTCTGCAAGGTAATCAATATGAAGAAAACTTTTGCATCCCAGAAAACATTCACCATCACCTTCCCACCAGATGAAATCCACTATTCTTTTTTGGGGCAGTTCCCCGGGCTTCCACCCACTGCTTCAATTGCTGTTTAGTTTCTGGCGTGTAGTGGTGGACCCACATCTCATCAAAAATAACAAATTGGGGCACAAAATCAGTTCAATTATTTTGAAAAAGGTCAAAAAATTGCTTAGAAAGGGGTAATATGTAGAAAAATGTATTTATTTTTCTACATAGTGCCTCTTAAGGTCAATGAACATTTTCCAGTTTTTCCAAATAGGTACTAGAATCTATGATGGGCGTGCGATTCTGGAAGGTCTGCAAAATAACCATCTACGACTGCCATAACATCTTCATTGGACTCAAAACGTTTTCAGTCCACAAATGTTTTTAGATTTGGTAATATGTGGTAGTCAGATGGTGCCAAATCTGGTGAATAGGGTGGATGTTCCAACAATTTGTGCTCCAAATCCCTAATTTTTCCCATTGCCCTTTGTAGGCAGTTGCGTTGCCCTGGTGAAAGATGATTTTCATCTTTTCCAATCCAGGCCTCTTATCCCATATTTTGTCATCCAGTAGGTTCACAACACTTGCATAGTATTCACCATTTATTTTTTTACCCTCTGCAAGGTAATCAATATTAAGTTTTGCATCCCAGGAAACATTGACCATCACCTACAAGGCAGATGAAATCCACTATTTCTTTTTTGGGGCAGATCCATGGGCTTCCACCCACTGCTTCAATTGCTGTTTAGCTTCTGGCGTGTAGTGGTGGACCCACATCTCATCAAAAATAACAAATTGGGGCACAAAATCAGTTCTATTATTTTGAAAAAGGTCAAAAAATTGCTTAGAAATTAATTTTTGCACTTTTTTGTGGTTAGCATTCAACAAATGCGGCACCCGTCTTGCACAAAGCTTTTTCTCATATTATTCTTCATATAAAATGTCCCATACTCTTTCTTCTGATATGTCAATGACATCAGCTATTTCATGCACCTTTAATCATCGATCCTCCAATACCATATTGTGCACTTTCTCAATGTTTTCATTTGTGGTTACAGTTTGGGGACATCCTTCACATGGATCATCTTCAAAAGAAGTTCAGCCAAGTTTAAATTCTTCCACCCATATCTTAGCTGTTTAAACTGAAGGAGCAGATTCCTTATAAATCTTCACCAACTTTGGATCAATTTCTGTTGGTGATAAAGCATCCAAAACGAATAATTTTATGACAGCAAGATACTCCAGTTTATCCATTTGAATGAAACACACACAATACGTCCACTTCGAAAAGCCATGCAAACAATACTATCCGGTAGCTCATGTTGAAACTTGACTTTAAGTGTTAAGAAATATGTACGAACATAACAAAACCAAAATTTCATTGTTACTAATGCCATCTCTGTGCAAGGCTGAGAACTTTTCACCGTACGCTCATAAGCACACACAGCAAGTAAGCTGCATATCTTACTATGTATGTGCTTTGGCTGAGGCTATATGCATGAACAGGGTGGCTACTGATACCCAATTTTTAAATGCCCTGACTTTTCCCTGATGGATTCACCAATATCCCTGACCGATCGCCATAAGGTCACCTATTATTGGAATACTTTATTTCTGCTGAATTAAATTTTCGTCAAAACTCAGAAAATTTTAACAGCTGAAATCAATACATTAACAGCAACGAAGTACATGCAAATGAAAAAACACACCGAGGAGAATCCTTTCTACCCCCCAATGCTCTGGCAAGGTGAAGGACACTACTATCTCACCCCCACCGGCTACCCCAAAGATGCTGACATTTTTCAATGATTTTTTCAGAATAATCTTAAGAAATCTTCAATTAAAACTCTGCACAAATATCTCAGTGCACATATTCGTGAAACCAATTAAAATGACTACTTTATGTGAAATTTTGCCTAAATAAATGTTTAACCATTTAGTGACGTAATAGCACCCAAAAATCGACCATAATCTCTTAAACGTATGCATATGACAGGAAAAGTACCATTATCACAAATGTTATTGTTTTATATTTCATTAAAATCCTTCCTCAACTCTACTATCTGCTTAACTTTTAAGATTTTCGAAGAAAAATCTAAACGGGTGTCTTTTTAATGCTGGTCATGTTTGAGCCTCTGTAAACAAATAATTTGTATGAGCTAAGAAAAATTACTTACTATTTCGTAATAAGTAATCATTTGTGAGTATAAATGATATGTTTCAAGTCTTTATCTAAAAAAAAAAGCAATTTTGGATTTTGTCCTGCTTTTTTCGATTTCCGACCACTGTGTGCCGTCACAGCAGCCGTTTTATTGTCTACAAAATTGCAACATTTCCCTACACACAAGGTTTTCTTACATCAGGTTATTGAATTACGCATACAACAGTTTCCCATTACGGTGAGTCCCCTGAACCATTGCGAGCGTTGGGGCGACCAAGCGAGCAAGCTATATTCCTTCCGTGGCCGCGTATCAGCGGCCCTGTATCGTAATTCCGTGTCAGTGTATGTTTCCTTCAGTAAAATTACAAATTGACAATGTATAATTCTTCAAGACAGAGGTAGAACATCGTGGTAGTGATCATACAATATAATCATACTGTATTTCGGATAACAGTGAACATATTACCATTGTTTTGCCGAAAGATACTTGAAAATTTAATATTTGCCGTATAAATAATTTAATATTTCCAGTATTAAAGAGATATCACATAATATATTTTCCTCAAGTATGACGGTCATATTCAAGTTGCAATTTTTACTTGGAAGAGCCTGCTTGACCGTGACCTAAGGTGACCAAGGGTCCACTAATTAACTCCAAAACTGATCCTTTAGAGAAATCCAGATATCTGGACTTAAACCACTCAATTATTCATTGCGTTTAGAGATGGTCTATATCATAGGAATTCCTTCCCTTAAATCATCCTTAACTGGTAGATTCCCTCAAATCTTCCTTAACTGGTAGACCACCTCTAATAGTATATGTATAAAATGCCTGTCATTTCCTCTCTCATCCCCACTTTCCCATTATTATATCTTCATTATCAGCCATGAAGTTCATCATTTACATTCATTTTTTTTTCTTTAGAGTAGAAGTATGTATTGGTGTTTCTGTTTATAAGGCTCTTAAGTATCAGTGTTTATGCTCAACTACTCATGCAATTCCACTCCTTTGAATAATTTTCAAAAGGACAGACCTTCAGCTGTCTCTGGAAAAGAGAAATTTTGCTTTAGGTCCAGGCTACCATAACAGCAGCCTGATGTTTGGTCTCCTGCCACCCAGTATCCACAAACAAGCTGGTAGGCTGGAGGTCAAGGTATTAACACCGATATTTTCCAGTTCATAAGATGCACAGGCAAACAAGGTACACACAAGTATTAACCAAAAGACTTTGTAAAATGTAAAAACCTAATCAATATTGTTTATATGCAAAAGAAGCAATCTTTTGCCAAATGATGTATACAAATGTGGCGACATGGTGTTATCAGGGATGTCATTATATATTTATTTTATGAAGTAAAAATGAGACATTTATATCATGCACAAACTTTCTATGAAAATAAAAAATATTACAATACATACTCTCACCATGGATTGTGACCAGTGGTTATCATAGAATAATACCTGAACTGCAAATTCTAAAGAATAATTGGTTAGAATTTCCATAGTAAGTTTCCTGTATTCAATTTTCCTTTGCTGTGTTACAAAAAGGCCATTGCTGAATGTCTTTAGGCCACATCTGACCTTGACATAGGTCATTTAAGACTAGAGTATTTCCCACAGATTTCTTCAAGGGAAAATATCACATATAATGAGCAGGGAATTTCTGTACTAGATCAGATTGATAATTGATTAGATACTTTTCAGCTAAGTGACCAGCAACCGCCAATCTCTGCCTTGACATGGTGCTGGGAGGAAAATGGAAGACCACTGGGCCCCTGAGCCAATCAACCCACTTTCCAATGACCAAAGAGGCCAGGCTTGAAGGCATCAAAAAGACACTATTTAATGTGGATGTCTCAGCTTGCTTTGAGTTATCAAATTTCATGTTTCCACCGGCTTGCCCTGCCAGTGTAATTTTTGCCATGAGTCAAATGCGTGTCCCTCTCACAATCACCTTTCCCTTCCACTCAGTACACAGTTGCATTGTTTACCAGGGACTAACCAACTGGCATCCCAGTGCTGTAGAAGCCTCTTTCTTAGGTCTCAGATATCTCAATATACATCAAAGGTAACTCTCTAAGAGTAAAGTATGTGCAAAAGCCTCTAGGATGATATCTGAAAAGTTGGTGGCCGGAGGCATATTATGTAGTTATTGGGGGTGGCAAGTGACAACTGATGTAATTTGAATAATTGAGGACAGGTTTATAGGCTGGTAAAAGAAGTACTATTTGTGCAATGGTGGAGAGAAACCCAGCATTGGCAATAGCCCACTCTACATGAAATATGCCAAGTTGACTACTGCCCTATGTTCCATTCAATCAATGGATTACCACAATAGAAATGCTCTCCACGTGGCTCCCAAGATAGGATTGAGATACCACTAAAATATCTGTGCCACTGCCACGATTCAAACCCAGGCCCTTAAGACAGAAAGCCAGAACTCTAGCCACCACACCTACTCAATCCCTATGATATTAGTTCAAAGCAATCAGGTCACCAATAGAGTATTTGCATAAATTTTGGGAACCACAGCAAATGTAACTTTGGTACCCAAAAACCCTAAATCCAAAACTTAACAGTTGAACATTCCCTACTTTTTAATCAATAAATTATTAAAAAAATAATTCAAGCCTTTTGTATAAACAGACCACTGCTATATAGCATGAGCCGTGACATTATACCCTGTACTCTGCAATCCCTGTGGGTTTGTTTACATTCGTTCCAGTTTTTACTTTCTGCCATGAGCAGAGAATATTCAGTACAATAGGCTAAATAGTAACGAAGAACACTGTTATACTCCACCAATTTGTATAGGTAGAATTTGTACTGGAATAAAACAAAGCGTTCTTTTTCCTCCATTAAAATTAACTTCATGAAAAAAAATATGGAACAGTAAGACCAGTGCGAGATGGATAGCAGAAATTAAGGAATATATGAGTGAATTACACTTTAAAATAGAAGATTTGAAAGAAAAGACAGATGCTATCGTGAAACTCAAGGACAAACAGATCAGACTACAAACCAAGATCAACATACAAAGAATAGGAAGTGTAATCTCAGATGAAGAAAGAAAGCTATGATCAGAGCGATTGAAGAAATACTGGGCAGACAGAAAACAGAATAAATCCAGACGAAGACTTAAGTGGTCCAATGAAAGCCATAAAATTAAAAATAAATAATTAACTTCCAAAAAGTTGAGCGGGAAACCACTGAGGGCAGGCTAAATAGTGCCAAAATATGTCAACAAGGATAATATCCATTGACAAATTGGAGTGAAAAAGAATGGCTAGAGATTGGAGAGTCACACGCGAATGTAAATTATGTACACTCATACATGTTTCTTATGACAGCGAATAGCTATATGATAGTACTTTCATCAATACCACTGAGTGTCTCTCTCTTTACTGCTTGTCCAAAATGATACGCATTCCAGCAAGATTGTTACCTCATAATAAATATGACAACCAATGGTGTATAGTTGGATCAAGCCCCGATTAATGCATTTATCAATATACACGTAATAATTCCCAACTTTGTAACAGTAAAGTCAGGAATTAATACATTTCCACTTAAGCACTCTGAACACGCACATAAGTATAAGTCTCAGCAGCCTGCGTACACAGGGAAATGTCATAAGTCAACGAACCAACGGCTGGACGTTCTGGCTGAACAAATATCAATGTGAAAATAATGATCAATTATAAATCGTAATTGTTAAATCAAATAGGCAAAATTATTAGCTAACTTATATATAGTATCACGGAAACACAATTTTCCATATATAAGAGATTTTCAATCAATCCATTCATGCAAACATTCTTTCAGTGAAGGCTCGAGTATCATCTGTTCTACCACTGTAGACAGACTAATAATGATTCTAATAATTTATTAACTCGTGTAGTCTTGAACCCACTATAATTAGACTGACAGGCATCCTAAATCATTAAGTTAAAAATTTGAAGAAAAAAAACATCATTCAGGTCATAATATAACATCCCGCATTGCACAGATTGTCTAACTTATGATACGTAACCTAATTCACCTCCTATATTTTCTTCTATCCACAAAAAGATTCTTGATGTTAAGCATGTTACCTCTTTCCATAGGTTATACTGACATCACAGTTCGAAAAGAAGGACAAAGAAAATAGATTCACCCAGCAGGTTAAAACTCCTTCAACATTAGGGTAGCAGGTATAATTAATCAATTATCAACTGGCAATCAAAGAACAAAATTGCTAAATTTACCTCATCAAATTCATCATCCGATTCCTCTCTTTTGATGTACTCTACTTCTTCCCGTTCATTATAGCCACCACCATAGCCGGTTCTTTCCTCCACAACTACAAATTTAGGCGCATTACACATATTACATTGCTGACGCCGAGACCAATTTACATTTCCACATCTGTAAGTACAATAGATCACATGGGTGATTATCAGAAAAACCTTATAATAAAACACTTGTTGTTGATTGCAGCAAATTTTTCCATGATTAAAAAAAAAATTATGGCAACCTTTCAATATGTAACTCTCAAAATATCTTTGCTTGTCATTAATTATGTCACACTTCCAAAAGAAGAAAAATTCAATAGTCTAGATGAGTCAACTATTGATTTAAAATGAAAAAAGTACCATCATAATTTAATGGAGAGGTGTGATTCCACTGGACAAGGAATTTAAGTTGACTGATTCAATTGAAGAAAAAAAGTTTTCAATTTACCAAAGGAAATTATGCTCTATACAATGTACTCTGCACTGACTTTTCACACTCCCAGTCATCAGCACTGAAGAGGCCGTGGCTTTTCTCAGCAGCAGCTTTCCCTATCTCTTGACCAACCCTTTTCTTCTTTCGCGCGGCATCTTTCTCTGTAAGGGTGTTGAGGTGTCGTGAGTTGGCTGCTATCCAATAAAGCAAATAACTCAATTACAAATTGATGAATAACAATGTTGCTATGGGATAAATAATAATGCCCAGCAATTCAGTACCAAAGAAAAATTATAAGTCCGATGTTGGTTAAAGAAAGTTTTAAAAAGCCACCTACACTGGAAAATGATCATAAGCGTGACATTATAAATAAAGCGTCAAGCACTAATTTGGTGATAAAATAAGTGAAATTTAAATTTTTTAGAAGCGTTACAGCCATTTTCCCGTTTAAAGAACAGAATACGGACTCCCATTGACAGTATTACAAGAAAAATAATCATAAATACTTTCTCTTCCTAATAGAACCATTGTTATAAATCTCACCTCCTTTTCCACACCTATTACAAGACGTTCTTCTGGCGAAGTTAATATTGCCACACCTGTGGAGATAATACAACATTACATAAATTGCATACATTTCAATAAGTTAAATACATAAATACGAAATGCTAAAGGTGTGACCAATGCTAAACAACCTCGTAAAAAAACGATACAGTCACCGCCACTTACTTGTCACATTCCCAGTCTTCGGCACTAAATACAGATGACGATTTATCTCCCGACTTTCCCCCATCGTACGACTTTTTCCTTCTCGGTTCATCTTCTGCTTAAAGCAAATGAAAAATACGCGTGATAATATTCTCTGGGGCACGTAAAATTATCATGATACATAAACAGAGATATCTGACATGTCAGTTTCTAATAAATTGCAATTGTCTACAACAAAAAAGGGAAAGATGCCATAAAAAGCTACCAACCGTCACTATCGCACCGACTTGAGCTACGCCTTGAGTGATTGTTTGCAGACCTAAAAGTGAAAATATAACCAATTACAAATAACTATGAGAACGATGATTGTTTACAAATCGTTACATTTAATGGTATATTTACAAACTTTCGAATGAAATGTTTAGGCTAAAGTGGAAGGAAGTATTAACAGCTTTTGAAACTGAACACACTTCAGAACATATTAATGCTCAAAATAATGTGATACCAACAAATCAATGCCTTTATCCAATAAGCCTAATGATTATGCTATAAGGACTGAATGGCAATGTAAGCAATATGGGGCTCTAGAAGTAAAACTAACCGTGGTTTCTCGTCGCACATTTTCGCAGTATATCTAGGCTACCTAAAAACAGTTCACAAAGTAAACTTTTCTCAAGAAATTAACGACTAATCAATGTCGCTAACAATAAACCACCACATCCCATGAATCCCAGAGGGGGTCGACAAAAGACAGTGGATCTACCCATGATCCCTTTCGTTGCACGCCGACGCGGACTTCTTCACTGCAGCTGGTTCAGCACCATTCAGGACGTTCAGGCGCGCCGCACTACCTGAGCCTTCAATGGCTATAATAACTGATCTTCATCATTGCTGCCATTTTATAGTAGATCAAAATTACTAAAGACCCCTAAAGTTGGAAAGGGAGGAGAAAATAGTCATCGTTTCATTGTCGCTATGCCGGACTGCAGCGTTCCTTTGTGTAGGGGCGCCAAATTTAAAAGCTTTCGGGGAGCAAGCGCTTTTTTGATAGCACAGTGAGAACTGTGTTAATAGTAAGAATGAGGGTGTGGGACCTGCAAAAAACCACGTATCTCAGTCTATTGAGGGAGGGGCAAACATCGCGCCCCTATAGGGTACTATAGTAGACGGCGCATCTAGCACCCGGGCATTTGAAAAATGAAGCCTGCTACTCCACTCCGAAATATAGTTTAATTATAATATTTATTCAAGACAGAGTAGCTTTGATGATGTTTTCGACTGAATATATGATCTAAAATGCCTGTATAGCAAGTGCACCCAGATAGACAACACTGAGTTATATTGATGGATGGATGGAGTTGCATTTGCAGCATATTTTTCGCGAGTGTATATTCAATGGACGACTTATACGTAATAGTTTTGACCCAATGAACGAAAGATAAGCATTTATTTTTAAATGTGAATAAATGTGTTTCATAAAATGGCACACGACGTAATATACATATTGACAAAACTTTGAACAAGAATGCACATGGTTAAAGTGAGTATTACCATAGAGTAAGTATTACTCTGTGGTATTACCTTAAAATAATATACCTAAACCAAATTGGTGACATTCACCATGAAAAAATCATTTGACTTGACCGGGATTCGAACCCATTTTATCATCTTTGGTGTATAACTTCGCACCCTCGAGCGTGACTGCGTACCACATCATTTGTTCAAATGCGATTGGAAATTAAAATAATATGGCTATGCGTTAATTAATATAGCCATATTATTAATTAATATAGCCCTAAGCTAGTGGTAAACTTGTAAACGAAAAACCACCGCAAGGACACGAATAGCAGATGCCTAAATACTTATCAGAGCATGGATATTTTAAGCGTAGTGATTTATCATAGTTGAAATTCATCGATTCAGTAATTATTGCCCAAGAATATTTCGCACCTTTGAACATGTTGCATAGAAATTTTGCTCATTATAATTATTGTCCCCTAAGCTGGTCAGTTTTGAAGGAATAGCGAGAGGGGCACAAAAATAGCGCAGAGAAAAAATAACTAGATGTGTTGCAGTATTCATCATCCTCATGAGCTGCAGCATGAGAATGGATCCAAGTTCGTTTCTTCCACTTCGCAGATGTTTGCTTTTGAATAAATATTTTTAAAAAATTGTCAAGTCATAAACAGTTATTTAGAAATACTCTTAATGCTTAATTACATAGTAAAAAGGATGAGCTAGAGCTGGGAATAGATAAGATTAAAAGAATGGACTGTTTCTCCTTTTTCCGTGTAAAAATGCATCGGATAATTAAGTGACTGCTTTTAAACTGGATTGCGAACCCATAATAAATGATTTTGGCAAAGAAAAGCAAGGTGAGTTGGATATTGAAGTAAATAATGGATCAGTCTTCAAAAGAATAAAAGTAAAATTAACAACGCTGATTTTTAAAATTTATAAAATATTTTAATGCATGGGAATGAAGACGAGGAAAGCAGGAACATTACCACCAGATGGAAAATATATCAGACACCATCAGAAAAAGGAGAGCTATATGTTTCGGACACATCTACTGAATGGACCAGGGAAGACTTCACGAGAAAATAGTGAAATTCTTTGAGAGTTGGAAAAACTTAAGGTACGCTGGTTTCCGGAAGTACAAAGAGACACGCAGGACATGGGAATGCATGAAATAGAGAAGGCCTTCAAATACAGAATTGAGGCCTCCCAAGAGTTTCCGCGGCAGAACGAAAACTAGGACCCAAACAATATGGACAGAGGAAAGAAGGAGAGTACAGAGTGGGAGAATGAAGTCCAGTATTGGATGAAGATTATCAGTGTAAAATTCATTCATCCATAAATCATTAATTGGTCGTTCAATCCTAAGGTTGATTGACTGCCACCCTCCATCCTTCTCCATCTAATATTAGTTCACTCGATTGATCAAATCCTTGGTAATTCTTCTGATGTACCTTTATATTTATTTGGTCCATGCATTTATCCCTTGGCCTTCCTCTAGGAAACTTTTCCTCTATTTTTCCTTCAATTATATTCCTCACAAACCCATTGTTCCCATTCCATCTGGTTCTTCTTGTCTATATAGTGGTCTACTCTTCTACACACTTCTTTTCTTATTTTATTCGTCCATTTGATCTTCAGCATCCACCTCCAACACCTGCAGATTTCGAATGCTTCTAATCTTTTCTGTCTGCTTTTCCCAATGGTCCATGCTTCCGTTCCAAAGAGTGCCACGCTCCACACGTATGTTTTCACAGACTGTCTCCTCGTTTGTAGTCCTATCTTCTCTGAACACAGTAGGTAGTTGCCTTTTAATTATGAAAGCTTTCTTAAATTGGTCCACTCTTCGCTGTAAACTGTTGATTCGAATCAATATGGTCCAAAGTTGGCCGAAACCAGGAAGAAGAAAAAGCATGGTAATGATTAACGCGCATGAGCATACGATTGAGTATTTCGGAAGGAGAGGGAACGGCCAAAATAGGTATACGATATTTGATAGTCATAATATAACGTCATTTTCTTCGCAACGATCATTCATATTATCAAATGGAAGGGGGAATTTTGAGAGCTCTTGGAAATACACCAACAATTCGATCTAAAATGATAATTAAGATCTCAATCTGATATTTCACTCAGACATGTGGTATCTATTTATCTACCACAGTCGAGTGCCTATAATGTCGTCAAAACTGTAAAAAAATAACTTCATATCGATATCCCGACGAGGAAGTTTGACTAAATATGACGCTTCACGTATAAACTTAGAAACTTGGAGATGTAAACAAGCAGCTTCCGAGCGCATGGCGTCTTAACTTTTAAAATAAATTTCAAGATGTTGTGTGGGGTGGCTTAGTGATTAAATCTTACATCGGGAATTAGAGGATTGCTGGAGGGGAAACACATTGCACCACTTTTGATCGCGACCGAGATTATCTTAATCCTCTGCCAATATATACGGTTAAGAGTTTTAGTGTGAAGGCGACGTGGGATGTGGTGAGTCCGACAGCCAAGCGGATATACCCAACTGCCCGACGCACTTTGGGGACAACATTGAGTCCGAAGGAGGTATGCAATCGTCTTAAAGTAATTCGAGAAAAATTTCTGTGACACTCAAGGTAGAGATGATCAGAGGAGGTGAACTTCCTGTAAATTATAGCTAGTCATGTCGCACAGGACAAGCAACAAAAAGAGGAAAGCATTGGTGTAATTTTCGATTTGTCCTTTGGAGAAATAATTTCCTCAGAGGTAGGGTGGCCATGCGTCTTGAAAAATCGGGATTATCGTGAATTTTAGTACATAAAAAAGACGTTCACCCAGATATTATTACACAAAAATGGTATAAAGTTGGCAAATTTTTTGTTTGAATACTCAAAGTATAAATATTAAAAAAACACATCTTTGTCACTTTTATGATATTACGATTTGATGATGGCGCAAATTTTCACCTCACACTTACCGATATCCTACTCAATTTAACAATTTTAGGGTAAAATGTAACAATTTGATTTCCCAAGCATACTTTCAGTCTCAACAAATCTCGCCTTTTGCTGCTTAAGCGTGTGTCTAAGAGGAATATTTATGATTGATATAAAAATCCCCTCGTCATTTCTTTTGTAGCCGGAGTCAAGACGTGTAGGCGGAGATTTTTATCCCAAATGAATACCTACTTGAGACAAACATCTCCAACTCTAAAGACATGGGAGCCCTAACCTGTTCTCATTCGAGTGCACCTTTGACTGAAAAGCTAACTATAATCCATTTACGTCCGAATTATAATGTCTGGTTAAATATATCACTTATCTACATCATTTATCATAAGGAGTAAATCTATTTACTCCTTATGATAAATGATGTAGATACGCTCTTCCGCTGATAACGCTAATGTCATCTAACCGACAGTTTAGGGGACTTAACAAAACCTTAACTCTCAGTCAACATCACCTAGTAAAACCGGACCTTAATACGGGAGGCTGAGAAACGAAGTGGTGTAAGGCATTCTACCCATGTTTCAAATAAAAAACACTTTACATTTGGAGGTATGGAAGCAATGGATTTTGCGCAAAAAAATACAAAATAGTGCAGTTATGGGTATTTCAAAATTCAGAAAAAATGACATACATTCGTCATAATGATTAACGTAACGGTGGTCAAATATTACTAATAAAGCCCGCCAAGGACGTATTGATTGGTGATACTGATGATGAATTGCTAGAAGTACGTGTTATAGAAAGAAAAGTTTAGTTCTTTTTTCCTAATTAGGGCAAACTATGATCTTTAACTTCGATTCTTTGATTTGAAGAACTTTACCCGAAATTTGAGAATGACGGTCAGACAGTCTATGCGCTAGAATGCATATAAGGATGGAGCGGTAATCGTGGGTCATTGAGTGTATTTTTCATTATATGTTTAAGCAAGACGAAAAAAAATTCTTGGACCACATTTCAATTAAGTTAATGCATTGGAACTCACCATACAAGCAGTAATGGAAGTGACTCAAATTTTATATTTTCCATAATTAAAGCATGTCATGCTTTAATTAAGGAAACTAGCATATTCGGTGAGGTATTCGAAACTCAGACCAAATTAAATTGAGGTATGTTTTTTCCAAATATTTTACTCGGCCTGAGACCTTGATATTATTTAGCAATCATTATAATAATATGAAATTTATTATTTCGAGTTTAGAAGAAAATATGCACATTTATGTAATTGAAATATTACGAAATATTTGTCCTGCGCCATAACACTACGTATGAAAATAGCATTTAATTGGCAGAAAAACAAAATCGGTACAATAAAATGTTTTCAATGTTATTTATAGATATCATTAATTAAAACACGTATGCAAAGTTTCACGCAAATCTGTGCATGGAAAAAAATCGCTTCAACCAGGCTTTCATGGAATATCTGCGTAGGCAGTGATTCTGGTTGAGTAATATAAAATTTATAGCGGAGCTTGAGGGACTATTAGTTTGTATTTCACCAGTATACTTCGAATCACAGTGATTTAGACAGCCTGTAACATTTGACCCATTGAGCATACGAATAGGTTGCATCAAACCGACAGTATGAAATACTGTTGCTTTCCCTTCGATACCAGACAACTACATCCCTGGAAATCTGATCTAATCCTGAGACTCGAGGCGTGAAATATTCAAACTTATTGGGTAAATAAACGAGTTATTCTTCTTGCTCTTCAAAACACTGCCACCAAATGCATGTCGTCATAACGACTGATGGTCACGTAATTCAACCAGTCCTGGAACTATATGAACAGACCTCGTATACTATTTCATGTTTTTTTTTCGGCCTAAGCCGCTTCTTTGTGCTCAGTCTCCATTCTATTTTGCTATTGCATATGCTTACTCATATTCCTACTGAATCGGTAACCTCGTCAATATAATTTCTCCAACTTCGTCTAGGTCTCCAACTATTCGTTCTCTCGGTGAGTTTCAATTAAAAAACTCGCTTCGGCCTTCTTGTGTCGTGCATCCCTTTCCACGTGCCCAAACCGAAAGAGTTGTTTTTTTTTCTCACTCTCTCGGTGGTGATAATCATATATCTTATAATTATTTAATTTAAATGCATGTTAAAGTCATGTTAACAGTTTTAAATGAAAAACTTCCAAAAAAAAATATGAATTACAATTTTTTTCCTTTAAAAAATAGCCAATGAAGTCCTGCTAAGCCTTTCCAGGCTTGTCAGCAGGTGCTCTTTTTTATGTGTCTCTTTATTTTCACCAGGTTTTTCAATACATATTTAAAATCAATTAAATAAAATATTTATACATAAGTTCAAGTTTAAAATTTAAAAAATTTGAATAATGTATTTAGATACCTGTTTAATTGTCAGAAATGAGCATTTATGAAAAGTAAAAGAAAAACCCATTTTAAAATAATAAAACACATAAATATACACCAAACAGAATGTACAATTTCTATCATAACATATAAATACCTTTGTTTCGTTTAACTTTTAACTTTTTTAACGAATGCACAGCATTTTTCAGTCAGAAACAGAAAATAAAAAATTTAAAAGAAAACAGTTATATTCTAAATTGTAATAAAAGTTATGTATGGACAAATCATATTTATAAAATTTCTAATAAATCATATATAAATTGCTTAGTTTAAGAACATTTTTTTTAATTTTTATGGTCAGCATATTTCTATCAGAAAACATATAACAATTATAAAGTAAAAGAGATTTAAAGCCACGTTATGCTTGAGAAACTAGTTGATTTAGATTAAACACAATTAGAACATAACTATTAAATCATCAGTATCTTAATGCTATTGGTATATTATTTTAAAATCAAGTTCAGAACATTTAATTTGCTCAGCTGTTAGCATACCATATTGTCTCAATTGTATATTTGTTTATTCAACAACCATTTTTTTACTTCTTTCTTTAATGCAGAGATTTTTCCAGTTTCTCGTAAGGGTTGTGGTAGTTTATTGATAATCTTTGGAACAATGTACATTAAAGAACTCTCACCGTGCTTGTTATCATATTTTGGAACAGAATATTTTTCGACACAGCGAAGTCCAATATCATGATTAACAATTCTTTGTATTTTAAACTTGTTTCGGAAAACATTTTCACATATTATGACATACTGAAAATCGCTTTGTTTCTATTTTTTCCTGTTCAGATCTTCTGCAAATTCGTCTCAAGGAGTCAACTTCGGTTATATAAGTTAGTTTCTATTCCCCTTTGTCAATTCCCGTGTTTCGTAATCTGTACGTGGCTATATTTAGGTTGATACTTTTCATTCTTTTCTTTGTCTCCCTTGTAATTTTTGGTCCCATAAAAGGGACTTAAATGATAAAATTTTATTTCATCCTTTGTTGATACGTTCTGCTGGGGAAATTGTTACATTTTTTCCTCCGGCGTAAGTTGGGATTCCCCTATATTTGGGCATCAAATAAAATGGAAACAGTCATTGTAAAGAGGATTTGAATTCGGATTTGAACAATATAGGTGAGCCGGATGCTCAAGCCACATAGCAACAGTGATATATACGCTAGACATCAGTGCAACATCAAGCCATTTCCGTCAAAGAAACATACCCTGAATTGCAGCAGTGAAGGCGAAATTAGTACATAGAATGGGAAAAATCTCATTTACTACTAGAATAGCGCACATTGCACTGTCGAATTCAGGGATTGGTACCGACATTATTCAGCAGTAACTTCACTTGTAGAATGTAAGAGGGCAATCCACTCCAAGAGGTACTCAAGAAATTTTTCATTTTGTGCTGTTTTCTCTGTTGTCAATTATTTATCATTAGCATCAACCCAAATATAGGTTTGATGCAGCTCACTGATCCATTATCTTATCATCTAACTACTTCATTCGGTCGTAATTATTGATTTTACTCTTTATTAATTTGCTTCAAGCAATCCGTCCTTGAACTTCCTCGGCAATTCTTCCCATTCAATTTTCATTCCATTGTTGTATATAAGAGCCCTATGGGTCTAGTAAAGTGTTCAATAAAATTTCCACGTCTACTCTTTAGAGTTTTCATCAAGCATATTTTTCCTCCAACTCTCCGCTGGACATCCTCAAAGTCGTTTCTCTCCATTCATGTAATCTTCACAATACGACTTAAATACCAATTTTCCATTGCTTTAAACTTTTTCTGCCCCGCATCTGTAATTCTCCGAGTTTCACTACCATTTAAGAGCATTTTTCAATGCACTAATTCCAAGCCTCTGTTGCTAGCCGTTAGGGGACTTTTCTTATGATAAAACATATGTCTAGTATATTTTTTCATGGCTGGCACTTTATGCCATTCTGCTCTTCTTTCATTTGGAGACCTATACTCAAAAGCAGTCAAATCGAAGAATATTACTATGAAATAATTCGATTTATTTACGTGCGATAGCCCTATGGATTCGGCTACGCACGCGAAATATGCGAGTTCAAATCTAGATGAAACATTTCTCGACACCTTAAATTGAAATCAAGTCAGAAGATATTAAATGCGTTGATCCATAGGGTTAACCTCGAGATAAGCTCGTTCCCGACCTATCAAACTAACTTTGGGCTTGGTCGTTTGGCGAAGCGGGCATGGATTTTCATCATTATGTAAGTTTAATCTCACATTCTCCTTATTTTTATAACACGATTAAATCGTCAAAAAAGACCCTAATATTATTATTTCACGCTAAAATGGCTCTATATTTTGCATGAAGAAAAGAAATTTAAGTTTAATCTCACATTCTCCTTATTTTTATAACACGATTAAATCGTCAAAAAAGACCCTAATATTTAACGCTAAAATGGCTCTATATTTTGCATGAAGAAATACAGGAAATCCAATTTTGGCGTTCCTTTCAGTTTGCAAACTAACCAACCACGGAATTCAAACTCTCTTAAACTGCTGAAGGTCATTCGAAACTAACAGCTTACACGCGAATAGCTTTCACCGAATAGTTTGCAGGTAATTTAATTGGCGCGCCTAGCTGAACGTACTGCTAAGAGAGTAATTATTTCTGGGACGCCTTCGTCTTTTCCGTTCATTATCAGAGAAAACGGCTGTGAAAGGCAGCTGATTCAAAGTGCGATGCGATAAAGGTGGTTGGAGCTAAAGGTACGCCGGGGTAACTTATCTGGATAGAGCACTCTCGGCAAACTGGATAAGCGCGATAAAGAGGGGTCTGGGATCGAATCCCAGTCCAGGTGAATGGTTTTTTCAGTCTGAATTTCAAACAATTGTGTGACCACCAGCGGGCGATTCCGTTAAAGTTACTGCGCGACCAGTTCCGTAGTTCTTTGAATTAGTAACGTAAAATATGGGCACGAATGGGTTACAACAGAGCCACTTTCCACCCCCTAACATAAATTGTTTACTAAATTTTGACAGTGCTTACCCGGACAGGGATCAACGTGGTATGTTTGAACGAGAGACATTTTCGACGGTATCCCTGTAAATAACGCTAGAGCGTTGAAACCGGTCGGGTACATATTAAACATACGCGTAATCATACAAAGTTATTTCTTTAAACATGTCTATTTTTCCCAAAAAGTACAGCCACGAGTCAAATGACGTTACCTTTTGATCACCACTGCTTCTGGAACGAGCAAGTTCTCACGTACGCATCATTTAAAAACTGAGTTCCGTCTGGTACAATGCGTTATCATCTTTCTTCCGCGAATAATTAGGTCATCATATCTCAGAAGATAGATAAAATTTCTCACCCTCGAAGCACAATGTTTAAATTGCCGGATTCCATGATTTTTTAAAGCGTTCATGATATGAGGCTACTGTTGGATAATTTAAGGATCGAAGTTGCTGACACTTGGTGCAGTTTTAATAGATTTAACTGCCCACGAGTTGTGATAAGAGGGGCCGAGCCTCCGTGAATCTTTCTGTAGTGGTGCTTCCGAGATAAGAGCTTTCAGCGCCACTGATCGAGTTGGTATTTTTTCGGAAAAATATGTAAAAATTTAAGATAACAGATTTAATCGTATGGAGGTAGACATACGGACGGGAAATGTAGAATGAAAATGGCGTCTCCTATGGATGACTGCACTCTGGGGCAAAAAATAAACATGAATACAAAAAAATGCTTAATAACAATTTTTTTAAGCAATGGAAATTCCTAGAGGAATATACGGCAGCGAAAAAAAGCAAATGAACAAAGAAAGCACATGAACAAATGGAAATATAGCGGTTAATCCTCCTCCCAAGAAAATGATTTCTAGTTAAAAACAGGTGAATCACCTATTCCAAGATGAAGAAGAAGAAATGAACAAAGACATCGGAAAGTTTCTTAAATTAAATTTTTGAGAAGAGCTGATTGCTCTACATGAACGAAAAAATATGGATATGAGTAAAGAAATCGGCGAGCAAGGTATCAACGAAACAATACGAGTGTACAGAAATACATGGAAAGAACACGCAGAAGGAATGGATGACAGGGAGAATACCCTAACAAGTATGGAATCAGAGCGAGAGGCAGAAGATCTTTAGGACTTCCAAGTAAGAGATGGAAAGACCAAAACTGAAGACGATTGTGACAGTCTTTTTGCCTAATACAAGCAGAAAAACGAAAAAGAAGACAAACAGGTATGTGGAGTTCACATAGAAAATGTAATAAATCACTAAAATTTGAACCCCGATCCCGCGAATTCGCGAACAGTGCGCTTTCCCAGCTAAGCTATGAACGCGTCGATTTTAACTCCGAATACTATAAAGACTTCAAAGGAACCAAATGTTCCCTCGAAGTACACCATGCATATAATTCCACGACGTACTCGCATATTGACCGTATTTGTGTATCTTGGCCCATTTTTTGCGAAAGTTGGAAGGATAGATGAAGAGATAAAAAGGCGTGCGAGATGAATGTGTATGAAAGGAGTGTGCTTCGCTGGTTTGTCCAAGCTGAGAGCGATAATAAGGAAACAGATATGCGATAGTAGAGTGAATAGTGTGAAAGGAAAGGGTAGACCGCGAAAGTCATCGGTGAATGTGGTGAAAGAAACTCTAGAGGAGGAATATTTAAAGTCTTAAAAATGGGAACACTTGTATGAAGCAATGCATCAGTGTAAGAGAAGCGAAAGAGGCATGCAAGGACCGGGAATTATGGAGGAAATAATTAAAACAGAGCCAGTTTCTTAGGCCTAAGATCAAAATCTAAGTTCATTGATTTTGCCTACCCCGAAAGGGAATAGCGAGATGGGCATGCATGTCAAGCATGTACCCGCATTCGTGTCTTGGTGCCACAGTCCACGAGGATGAAGGCTCTTTTGGTTGGCTAAGATGGTCATTTGGGGGAGACTACCGACAACTGAAGTCGTTGAGGCTCCATTGAGGATAGGTGCGTAAGTTGGTGAAGAGCGAGCTGGTACATATTATAGAGGTGGTCTCAGCTGAGCGAGGGGATAGGAAAAAATGCAATCACCAACTTACAACAGTCACCGGCGGGGTATTTTCTTCCATCCTATCACTTCTTCTCCCACCATATTCAACACTCCCTCGTTTGTCTTCTCCGCTATAAAGCTCACCCACCATTTCTCCATTTCCCGCCACACCCACATCTCAGAAACTTCCAGTCTACACACTTCATCTTTCAGATCAGACCATGTTCCCGACCCATGCAATACCGCACTCCAGTTTAGATTCATAACTAACCTTTACTAATATTTGCTCTAAGTATCCCTCATAAGTTCCCTTCTCTTTATAAGTGCTTCTTTGCCCAATGCATTTCCACAACTCACGTCCTCACTACAACACCAATTCTCATCGAGAATACTACCCAGCTTCGTCAACTTTTTTACCTATTCTGTTTTATATCCTTCTAACTTAATATTTATTCCTGCCATTTCATTTCGGCAAATCTCGTAGTACTTATGAAAACACTGCATAATTCCAAAAAAACTCTATTAAATACATTTTGGAGCTCTTTTCCGGCATACTTATGGCAAATGTGCATGCGCCAACAGACCAACCACTTTATACTAATGTCACATTTTTGGCATTTAAATGAATTGCACTCTCATCTATTCAAATTTAGTGAATGTGTAACATTCCAGCCCATTTTTGCGTACCCTCTCCTAGCCCGGGGACTTGACTTTGCTCAAAGACCTCAATTTCATTTTCAAGGTGACGACGAAGAAATTTTAATCTGGCCTTGAAAGTGACTGTTAAATAATAAGACGACAATCGGGTTATGTCCCGATAAAGAAATATTAATAAATAAATCACTTTATTCTTTCAATGACAGAGGTCACTCAAAAATGTATGACATCGAAATCTGTCAAGTGTGAATCTATTTCATCAACCAGCCATCAGCTTGCACTGTCACCTCTAGCCCTTTCATTAGCAACATTTTCCTCAACGATAAGGAAAACGCAGAACATATATCGAAAAATCCAATAAATATTCGGAAGGTACTCAATAAGAATCCAGATTTTTCTGCCTACGCCGTCTGATTCATGAGAAGATATTTCTCTGCGACCATTTTCTTTTTAACCTCCGGCTATTTTATTCATGATTGCCTGGATTCAACCCACACAGCCGATATTCAACAACAATTCAACAAATTAAAAAATCATTCCTATAGTTTATGCTCCCAGTAGCAGGGCCCTCATACCTCAATCGTATCGAATCCCTATTTCCTTACTGAATTCGTATTATTCTCGGAATTTCCGCAGAACTTCTCGCAAATGTTGAAATGAAAGTACGATTACAGCTCGATGAGTGGGTTATATTCACCAACGCTCGGCTTAGTTAAAGCTAACCAATCAGCCAAGATATTGTAGAAACATTAAATAATCAGAGCCAGAAACGTGGAATGATGATCAAGTTAAAGAAAACAAAAGTAATGAGATTTTTCAGGGCGAAGAACGCGAGATTAGCATTTAAGCAGGAGAACATAAACTCTTTGGACAAGAGTAAATGCTTTTATAGGGGAGGCGGCTGACAACTGAAATAATTTTCGCAATGACGTTGTAGTAGGTAGGTCGGTGTGCAAAGGATTAGCAATAAATGCGTTTGCATTAGCGTAATTTTAACGACTATGGACTAGGATTCCTCTAAGAATATTTCTGAACAATTTAGTTACATGGGTGATACCTCTGAGGAAAATGGTCAGAGAAGCAAGAATATTCAGAAGATTAAGCAAATCAGGCGTTTACTAATGGAGCATAACACAGTTTGTTGCAGAAACCTGGGCACTGGGGCAAGAGTAAACTGGAGGCGTTTGAGATGTGAGTGTGAACCAGGATGGTAAAATCACGATTGACAAAATGAAACACAAAAAAGAAAATTGAAAGATATATTAGGTTAGGATAGGATGCTGCTGGAGGAGATTAGAAGGCACATCATTGGATGAGCAGGTAAAGGAGGGTAAGGGAATTGTGACGTTGGTGCTAGTAGGGAGGATGTTGGGTGAGTGGGGAAGGTGAAGAAAAAGAATGGAGTCCATTGGATGAGGTGGCAGTAAGTAGAAAGTATGTCCAGATGAAAAATCAAATATTCAAAAGAAGAACGCGCATTTTTACTTAGACGAAAATGAACAAAAAGTATTATTTCTGCAGACATCCAAAACTAGCTTAATTAATAAATTAATTAAAATAAATAATTTCCGAATTCCTCATAACATGAAGACCATTTTAGGTACTCATCAAAAGAACCTTGATAGAGGTTGTGACACTTCTGTTAAGATTAATTTCAATTCGGCCACATATGTTGGCCGTTAAGTTCTTTCAGACCGATGCTCTAACCAAAAGACACCACCCGAGGTATAGGCTCCTTTGAAATAATGACCTGTGAGAAATTGCGCAAATTTGACAAACTACACAAGTGACGACAGCTCAGTCAACTAACCTTAGCCGTAAATACGTTATCATGACACGCCGGGATTTCCTATTCAATCACCTCGCCGATTTGAACTTAGGATAACTGATTTGATAATCTGATTCCGTCAAAGTTTAGGCCGGTTGAGCAAGCGCGGTGAACACAATACAGACCAACGGTGGTATTAGCGTGGATTAAGAGCTCGTTATCAGAAGTCAATAATGACCTCATGACAAATCTTATAGGCTTGCTTTCCTTTGACAATTGTTTTTTATCAATCGAATCAGATTATCAGGTCGGGAATTCACTCCCTGTAGATGAGGAAGTTTGATAACCTTGACAACATTTTCTAATTTTAACGCGTTTGCGTAGAAAAAGGACCTTTTCGGTTCTAGTGGTCGGTGGCAATGGGCTCTTAAAGGCACTAGCATTCCACAATACAAACCGTAAAGGGCCGATTTATCCACCGCTGGGTAAGCCGATTTTTCCCGGCAAGTAGCTTAACCGCCGTGTAAACCTAAGAATCGTGTTTATCCACCGACTATTAGGCGTTACCCGACGGATAGAATTGCCGGCTGCTCCTGCCAGCTTATATCTTCTCACCCGTCAGATGAACTATCATCAGTGTATCCGGGCGTAATTCTTGGTAGTGTTGCATATTTCTGCCATTGCTCTCACGTTCGCCATAATTACGATAATTTTTCAGTTTAAACAATATTTTTAATCTTTATTTAAAATATTGAATAAAATATTCATTGACAGTGTGTAAGTTATTTATATCATAACGTGAGGAAGCGTACTCTTGCACATACATACATTTGATTTAAGCCTGATAATGGTTTTAGTCATTTAGATAACCTGCTACATTTGTTAGACACCTGCTATGCTGCTGGTTGGAATAATAAAATGCTATATTCCTACATATATATGTATGCATTTATTGAATAATGCTACTAAAGCAGTATCATATGTCAATTTTATATCGTATCAATGTAATTTTGATCTCATTAACATCGTTTCAATATAACGAGATGAAACTGATATAAATGTGTTACATTTTCCCAATCTAAAAGCTTTGCCGTCGTAACTATCTTAAGGTTATCTTTAATAGATATCTAAGATCATATCATTTGAACTTTCAAAAGGATATAAAGTGACAACCATTGCAAATATTAAAATCATGTTATAATAAGAATGTATTATGGTGTTGCCAGGACTCATCTTTAAAGACGGGGATTGAAGCAAATGCGTAGTTTAGGCTGCGGCTAGCTGCAGCTAGCCGCATCATTATTTTATGTTATTCTTTTAACATCTTTCACAATTGCTTCACGCAATTCTTCCCGTGAACTGGGCGTTACAAACGGACAATAACAACTCTCCTACATTGCGGAGGTCTATTTGATGATTGAATTGGAACTTAATTATTAATATCGAGAAAATAGCTCCCGTTGCGAAAATAACCTCAGCCCTATAAGGTAATTCGAAGTATTGGAGTAACTGTACAAATACTTACACAATTGTGCCACCAAATTCGCCAAGGGACATGTGATTAGCAGCATAAAATCATGATGAATAAGGTTTAATCATTCGACTCGTATAACACTATTATAAGTGCCACCGTATAACACCAACGATTACGACACCTTTGAAGACAATGCGGTGATAACTGAGAGCTCAAAGGTGTGCCTTTTTTACGTGCTCTACAGAAGGAGTGGACTATAATTTCATCACAATAGGCGAATTGGTTAGGAAAGTGAGGCGAATTAGTTCCCTGCTGAGCCATTAGCGTAGTAAAAATGTAGTTAAAACTTTGAAAAGGCACGTTTCATTTATTTCTCCGAAACTTGATCATCAAGAAAGAGTGTTGCAGATTGGAAGAGAGTTGCATGTGGGAGTGGAGAAGGATACAATACGCAAGAAAGGTGGGTAGGCTAACAAAGAATTGACAGCCAGTGTACTTATGGAGGAGGGATGAAGCACTCATGGAAGATATTTGAAAGTAGTTTAGACGAAACGTGGCGGAAGGAGACATTTACAGGCATTGGGATACTTCGCACTGCAGTTTTAAAGTTGGGGCACACGATAAGCAGGGAAGAGGATTAATAACAGAGTAGTCATTTCAGTCAAAGAGAGGTTGAAAGTATAGAGAAATAAAATCGAAATTAAAACTGGGAAATCGGTGCGTAATACGGTGAGATGTTTCGAAACACTCCTCATCACGTGCGACAGTTCATAAGCGTTCCCATTCTAAATCATAGGGAGAGAGCTAATGGGGCAGTCGGCTTGGTCCAATGATTTGGATGTTTCCAACTCCCTCTGGAACTGGTAAGGGCATGGGAAGACCCTTGAATATAGGATGGCAGTATTACATTGCACCAAATTTCTAAAATAAATGCTTAGTTTCCCATCTTGCCTGAACTTATTTCAGCTTTCATAGATGCTAAACCCCTCTAGCTAGTTAGATTATTATCCATGACTCCTAATTCTCGTGGTCTTAAATCCCATGGCCTGAGTATTGTCTAGGCAAGCCAAAGGTCCGTGGCTTGATTCCCGGTCCAGGACGTTTTTTCTCGTATTTCATCGCAATAATTAGGCAGGATGAACATCATCATAGAAAACCCATGTTTATGATATTTGTCTGACACTTGCATTTTGTATCACATTTCAGGAAGGTAGTCATCAGGACAAGGAGTGATCAAAGGGTGGTCAAAATCAGGGAACAATAGTTTCTCCTCCGAGGATACTCGCTCCTTAAACTTGAGGGCAAAATTGTCTGACCCACACACAAGATGACCGTGTCGGTGTGCGGCAACTGCTCCTTTGCGGACACCTCCTACCTGGCCAACACGTGCGGCCCTAACTTCGCCGTGTATATGGGCATGGTGGAAATCCTGCTGACAGCTAGGTGCGATTTCAACCAGGCGTGCGACCGCTTGGGTCAGGAAAACCTCTCCAGCATGGACAACGTGTACGACTTCATCGTGGTCGGGGCAGGGGTGGCCGGGCCGGTTGTGGCCTCGCGTCTCTCGGAGCCGAGGCCGGGAGGCAAAAAGCCGTGGTCCGTGCTTCTGCTAGAGGCCGGACCGGAGGAGCCGACCGTGTCATCGGTGCCGTCCTTCTGCTTCGCTGCGCGCGGCACGTCCCTCGACTGGAACTTCTACAGCGACGAGAAGAATGCTTGCGTCTCGACGAACAATAAGTGCTGGTGGCCCAGGGGGAAGATGGTTGGGGGCACGGGCGCAATGACGGTGAGTGACCCCCAAACTAGATTACATCATCCTCAGCAGTCATCAATCCGCGGACTGATTTTCCTAGATGTCTCCACAATACATTGTCTCTATTCAGCTGACCTCTCATAGGCGCAGTGAAACTTGGTGGGACTCGCTTGTAAAGGGCATGACACTAAGGAGAGAAAAGCGTACATAAGATGTGGGATAAAGCGGCCGAAAAGCTCCAGAAGTGTATCCGAGAGTCCTTCGATATCTTGGCTCTCTCATCAACGGTTGATTCACCCTCATTGACATTTAATTACCCGCAAGTGAGTGCCACCAAGTTTTGATAAACCTATAATTCCTTCATAATTCGTCAATTTGACATATTTTATAATTTTCCCGATGCATTTTATCCTAACGAAAGAATGAAAAGATGCATAATTAGCCACAAAATACGACATGGGTTTCGACGCACTACATCATCACCGTACATCTCTGATGATGATGTATTGCATCAAACTCGGGTCATAATCAGAACTGTTGTTTTAGTGGATAACTGCACAGATTTTATCCTTTCTCAATGTTTAAATTCCACGCAAAAACTACTGAATTTAATTCATCCTTGTTCTTCCGAGGTAATTCTAACCATTCCACATTTCTATTGCTTCCAATCTTCAATTGACCTACAGCTGCTAAGTGTCCAATCTTCACTGCTATATTAGTTCATGTTCCACACATATGCTTAATTCAGTGAAGAGTTCCTTTGCTCCTAGTCTTGTGTGGCAAGATTTACAACTTTATTTACCTGAAAGGTATTGCCAAAGAAGAAGTTTATCAGAACTGAGAATCGGGCAACTCCTACTCATTCAGCTGTATTGATTGTTTTTATGGAAATAAACTCTTCCTGTCCAAAATTCATCAACTGCGAATCTGCCGCGAGCTTATGCGAGGGCTTAACAAGCCTGAAGCTCCTCGCTACGATGTTTACATAAGAGTTTTTCACGGTGCTAAAGGCATAGCGAAACTTGATGGCACCAGACAGCAGAGAGTCTGAGGTCAGTGAAGGTGAGTAAAGCGTCGATGAGCAGGCAGAGGTACCGAAGGACTTCAGGGACCTTATTCGGTAAGGACTCGACACGGTCAAATCTCGGAAAGTCCGTCGATGTGACGTCACAGCCCCAGACAAATATCAACTTTTGAATGGACCCATTTGAAAATGTCCGGGCTGTGACGTCAAATTTTCGTCAATGTCGAGGCTCGGAGTTTCCGAGACCTTACCGAACAGGGCACCTATGTAGACCTCTTGAGGCACCCTCGGCCTCTTTACCACCTCTCTTAGATGCCTACTTCTCCCTGACGTCATGCTTTTCACAAGCGATTGCCACCAAGTTTTGCTACACCTAAACAATATAATTTTTATTTTCACATTACATTTACACTGACGTGTAAATGTAATGTGAAAGGTGCTTAATCACAGATTACTTGTAACTACAATGATAGCAAGAAATTAACTAGAAAATTACAGTAAAAAGCAAGTTAAGCAGTAGTAGGAATTAGTTAGAACGTAAATTCTTAATCTCTAATTTTGGTCTTCAAAATATTCATTAACATGATGGTAACATTTTTTTATCAGGATGAATTATTAAATAAATCAGAATTTCTTCGTACATTTTTTGAAAAGCCTGATTTACCTGAATTTATGCGGAAATTTATTGATAACCTTACTTGTCACTTATTGTGGACTTTTTTCATGAAGTGTTACCCTATGTGTAGGGTATGCCACTTTTTTTTGTTCGTTGTATATCATGTTGGCTATGTGCATGCTGAAATGTGTTACATATGAAACGAATATTTTTTGAACTAGCAATTGTATAGTGATCAACCATGATTTACCAATAATAGTTAAAAATAATAACACGAGTGCGACTGAGAAAACTTTGATTTCTTCTCAGGGAATGATGTATACTCGTGGCAGCAGCGCCGTGTACGACGACTGGGAAAAGGCGGGTAACACAGGATGGAGTTTTGAGGACGTGCTGCCTTATTTCAAAATGTCGGAGACCTTCGTGGATCCAAGTATTGGCGACGAAGGATATCACGGGTTTGATGGGCCTATGCTCGTGCAAAGATTTCAGCACAGACCGCCATTCGCCGATGACCTTGTCAAGGCCGGGGTAAGTCTAAGATCTTCACAAGAAATTACTCCATAATACTATTCCGTCAGGGAAGAGGGCTTTCACAATGTCAGTCATCAATATATCATATGCATTTATAACCAAAGAAAAATATAGCAATAATGATGACATAAACGTAGGAAAACAGCAACTTTTGGTTCGTCAGTTCCCAAACAGGGAATATTGTATTCCCTTTCAAAGCAGGGGCGGATTAAGGGGGGGGGCACCGCCCCCCCTCCCCCCGTAATTCCCGGGAAAATAGAAAAATGGTAATCATCAAGGTGGTTCTCCAATGCAAGTTTTTATTTCACCAGCTCAATACACAATGCTTAAAGATAATTGGAAAAAATCTAAAAGCCACTTGTCTGAACAGACACAGTATCCTCGTTGTTCGCAATTGTACTTTAGTAGGCCTTTTGATGAACAGTGTTGTGAAAGTTTTGGTGCCGTAACGGAATAGTTATAAGCTATTATACTATGTATGCAGACCTATATACACCTTTTTAATATGTATGCAGAGAACAGTGCCACGAGTTTGGGCAGTTGAGCCGTAGTGAGTCTGCGAGAGGGGAATACAGTCTCCACGCCCTCCTACAGCATTGCCTATTGTTATGCGACACCCTCTGCTCTCGTGCTCGTCGCGACATGTCAGTTGCCCGGCTCTAGCGAGTGTATTGTTTCAGTTGTAGTGAGTGACAAGTTCAAGAGTTCTTCACATATTTAGGACCCTGCGTCCTTTTTCTTTTATTCTGTGATATACCTGACGTGCAGATCAACCTTTCTGCCAGAGATGGTAATTTCAGTCGGTTAATTACAAAGACATAACTTATTTGCGCTTTCTCGCGCTCGCCATTAGGGTCGGACGGCCGGCTTCAAGCTCGGGCCCACATTAGCCTCCATTGCTATTTATCTGCTTTTTGATCAAGGAATTGAACACCCACCTATTGGATTATCTTCATTGTGTTATCATAGAAATGCTGTTAGAGGTCCACCCACCGTAGTTTTATCCCCTCACCTTTTGATAGCAGTAAAATTGAGGACTCTCTAAGCAAAATAATTTTCAAGTATTACGCTACAGGGTGAGAAAAAGATGCTTATAATGTTTTTTGCAACTCGTCGCAGAAGGAATAGTTAAGGTTTACTTTTGTTTACAGGCGTCTTCTTCTAGTAGGCCTGGTACAAAGCGGAAAACTAATAGTGCCTCTGCGGACCTTCGAAGCTTTTTCTCTCGCGAGAATTTCTTTTAATTTTCCAAGGGAAGTCCACCCGGACCTCTATTTTGTTGAGATGTATTGCATACCCCCCAGGCGCCGCGTGAAGTAATGAACCGCCCCCCCCCAAAACAACGACCTTAATCCGCCCCTGTTTCAAAGGCAATAAGAAAAGAACGCATCTAGATGACCATAAATTTTGATGGTAGTTGAAATACTTAAATAGTAAGTGGAAAATTTTCCCTGCTGGAATAATTGTCTAAATTAATTCCAGGGCTATGTTTTCCAATTTCTTCGAAGGTTTTGAAATTTTTGTCATAACCCGTGGCCCCCTGAATAAAATGTCCAGTTCTTGAATTCATAATTTTCCTCAGCTACATCAAAAGCATACACCATGGTCACTGTTCCCTCTGATGCGCAAAATGTGGGGGTAATATAGAGATTGAGCTGAGAGAAAGAGGAATCGTAGAAGGGCTACCGCTATGAACAGGACTTCGACCTCTTTGTGTAGATTATTCCACCGCCCGAGTTTTTCCAGTAAAATTGGATATTATTCCCCTTTCCATAGCTTCCAGATTTGGATACATGCAGTAAAATCCAAAATCGTTCGCTGCCGAAGTTTTATTACGTTTTTCGAAAAGAACCATGTAAACCGAATTAATAGGGGCGGACAAAATTTTTGATTCCATATGTTTACCGAAATGATTAAAGAGTCTCAAGGCTTTCTTCCACGCTTTCGCAATCATACTCGTGCAACACTAAATTTAATTTAAATATCTTTTTGCTACCAAAAATATCCCAACCGCTTCTTAACAACTCAATATTTTGCCTATGATTTGTTGCTCTTCAGGCGAATCTTCTAGATAAATGTTTCTTGGGCCTTCCACCGGGTGAAATTCTTCATCCAAATTTACGATATGAATAACTCCGCCATCGTATGACAGGATTCCAAAACTCAAGATCCCTGAAGGCGATGGGCGAGTCATTCATGGAAACCCTGGAGAAAATGAAAAATTGGACTCAAAGGAAGGCTCCAGAAAGTTCACCCATAACTCAGCATAATTCGATTTCCTGGCAGATGATCAGTTCTAGAGTATATCTTTTGGTATAATTTTGATTGCGGTGGAGAAAAGTTTGGACAGTCGCGCTTCTACTGCACAAAATATGAAAAATCATACTCGAAGGAATGCGGGTCCAGCTGCAGCGGTGACTTCTATCTTTCTATTATGTAACGTACCTATCCGCGGAAGACATATAGTAGTACCTCCACTTAAGAACCGCTCAACAACTTTTCGGGATGCGAACGTCTTTCATATTCCTTTTAGTCTGTGTCATACGAACTTATTCTCGGGATACGAACTGTGATTCTTTCCCAATGCAGCGTATTTTCGAATACTCAATAAAAGCAACAATATAGTAAAAACCTGTTTAAAGGCTTGCATTTCCAGAAACGAAAATGAATTTTTTAAATGATTCCTAAATTTTTAAATCTAGGAAGGGATTGATTTCCGATAAGTTAAATGGAAAACTGAGTTTCGGGATACCAACCGCGGACAAGAACGAATGAAGTTTGCAAGTCTAAATACCAATGTAACCAAATTTTTGAAGCTCACTTTATTTTAAAAAAATCTGTGCAGACTGGGATTCAAACCCAGATCCCTCGAATCCTCAGAGCGAGTAGATGTTTGGGGGGTTTTGTTCGAGCCATTCAAGATATTTCCGATCACGTAACTAAGGAGTCAAGTGGTGTAATCTTGAACGGTTAGAGATTTTGGTGCGTTTAAATCACTCGAGTGGATAAATTAAGCGTCCACCATGTTGCTTATTGTGTCTTTAATCGGGATTTTCAACTTGATCAACAATAGCCCAGTGGGAAAAATTCAATCGGAAAGACTGCGTGAGATTGTTGCGCGGGAGTCGCAGTGTATGTGTTACGTCTGTGAAATATTCCGGGAATATCTCGAGTCTGTTGAATCATTCAAAAATTTGAATCATCTCTCACAGCTTCGCTCCATCGATAA
Source organism: Pyrrhosoma nymphula (assembly GCA_963573305.1). Classification (NCBI taxonomy): domain Eukaryota; kingdom Metazoa; phylum Arthropoda; class Insecta; order Odonata; family Coenagrionidae; genus Pyrrhosoma; species Pyrrhosoma nymphula. The sequence goes on along the minus strand of OY754330.1, from coordinate 61,576,337 downwards.
GACAACGTAAGTGTAATTAATAACCCATACGTATAATTTTATACTTATTAAGGCGTTTACGCTTTAGTTAGCACAATCAGCGGAACACGACTGCAGCTCTAAATTGACGAACGAATTTAATGCATTTTTAGCAATTTTTTAGGTTTTCAAATTACGAGATTACAAATAAAGATTCAATTTCTTCGAATTATAGTTCAAAACCAATCGACGACGGGTAGTACCGATACTTCCTTTCCATACGATACTATTTTTGACAATGATTCCTTGGTTCCTACGATACCCGAGTATCGACACATTCACAATATCACATATCCCTAAACCATTGCCGCAGCCAGGGGGGCATCCATGGAGTTGGGACTCCCCCCCAGAACATTTTAATTTAATTAAAAAAGGGAACTAAAAGAGAAAGTTATCTAAACATAGGTTTATCTAAACTAAGACTGCTTAATTAATTTATTCTTCACTTTGAACAAATTTTTGAATAAATATGATTGTAGTTTTTGAAAGCACAAAACTGTGGATTTTGTATTATTTCAGAAGTTTACACACCTAAACTCTTTAAATATCGCCTGTAACGACGAAGCCGCAGTTGCGATCTCAATTGCCTGAATAAACAAATTTGCTCCTATTTTAAAAAAATTTCAACCCCCTTTCTCCCCCTCCCCCCCTGGTTATACTCAACATGGATCCCCCCTCCCGCCGCGAAACGAAATCCTAGCTGCGTCACTGTCTTAAAAATACCCCTCAGGCAAAGGATATTCCTAATTGTCAATTACGCACGCGTACGGAACATCATAGTTCACGAAATTGCACTTTTCATTCCCCCCTTCCCCTCAGGCCGAAATGGGATTCAACTCGGGAGACTTCAGCGGCAAGAACCTGACCAACTTCGGCGTCGCCCCCGTCATGGTGGACTCGAAGAGCCTCCGCGCTTCCACCTCGAGGGCCTACCTCCGCCCGCACGTGAGCGACCGTCCGAACTTGAGGCTGGAGACGAAGGTGCACGTCAGCCGGGTGCTCATCGACGAGTCCCTGGGGCGTGCCACCGGCGTCGGCTACATTCGCGACGGGAAGGAGTACATAGTGAGGGCGAGGAGGGAGGTCATCCTGTCGGCGGGCACCATCGGCACGGCCACCATCCTCATGCACTCGGGCATCGGACCGAAAGAGGAGCTGGAGTACATCGGCCAGCAGGTCGTGTTCGACGTCCCCGGAGTCGGGCAGAACCTTCACAACCACGTCTCCACCTCGGTCGCCTTCACGATCGACGACGACGATTACCAGACCCTCACCAACGACTCGATCAAAGAGTTTCTGGCGACCCGGAAAGGGCCGATGGCGAGCACCGCCATCACTCAAGTGACCGCTTTCCTGGAATCCATCCACTCCAGGAAGGGTGTCCCGGATATACAGGTGAGAAAACTGGGGACTTAGTCTTGAACACTTCAACTGTTATTAACTATAAGTAAAAGAAATCATTTTGGTTCAGTGGAACCTTCGGAAGCGTAGATAACATTCGCTATCCGTAAGCTTTTTGGATGATTATGCTTCAAAGAAAAAACATTAAAATTAACTTAAAGGTTCTGATAGTGAATAAACGTACTAAGTTAAACTGGCCCATGATTTTTCATAAATTATAACTGAGATTATTCCCAAGAGTGAATCAGGCTGTGACTGTAGTATTAAAACTTTTAGTAATATAAGAGAGTGGTTATTACTTCAAATTAATAAGCTAATCATTGGTGACAAATTGAAAATTAATTAATGGGTAAGGGTTGTTTTTCGGCTTATGGTAGCATGGATGTTAGTCATACATGTCATAAGAATCTCCAAAAGCAGGCTTCTTCTCTTCGTAAGGCTTCTTCGTTGATGATTCTTTCCGTCCATTTCATCTCTACCATTCTTCAATAATACCGCATCTCCATTTGTTAATATTCCCAGGCTTCACTCCCATATAAGAGCATGCTCCAAATATGTCTTAATAAAGTACTTCCTTACTTCCAGCCTTGTGTTTCTAGCTGTTAGCAGACTCCTCTTCTGGTTCGTTGCTTGGGCTATTCTGCTCACACGTCATATTTGACGCAATATTCCATTATTCCTCGCAGGTGTTCTTCGATGGATTCGATGCAAACTGTTCTGCAACGGGCGACGCGAAAGAATGCGTCAACGGCCAGCCGGGTCCCTGCCAGGGTCACAGGAGGCGCATCCTCGCGAGGCCGACCCTTGTCGTCCCCTACAGCCGAGGACACCTCATGATCAAGGACACGAACCCACTGACGCCCCCTTACATGAGCGCTGGCTACTTCACCGACGAGAGAGACATGTCCGCGCTTGTGAACGGGATAATGCAGATAGCCGAGAGGTTGCCGGAGACGGAGGCGATGAAGAAGCGGGGCATGGAACTGGACAAGACGCCCTCTCCGGGCTGCGAGGACAAGGAGTTCGGCACGTACGAGTACTGGGAGTGCACGGCCAAGAGGGATACGGGACCGGAGAATCACCAGTCCGGAACGGCCAAGATGGGTCCGGAGGACGACAAAAACTCGGTGGTCGATTCACAGCTGAGGGTTCGAGTTCTGCCCAACTTGCGGGTGGCTGACGCTTCCGTCTTTCCTCAGGTGCCCAACGGTAATCCCATTCCGGCGGTCATCATGGTCGCCGAGAGGTGCGCGGATTTCATCAAGCAGACGTACACCGATTAGAGAAACTCACATTTCTCCAAGGAAAAGTTCAAACTCTCATCGGACAGTATTCCAAAATGAATGGTAGACACAAAAGTCTGAGATACGTGGATCCCAGTCTTCAAGACATCGGAGAAGAGAAAACAGACGTGCATGGGGCTATAGCGTCGTTCATATCAGAGGCGGTCCAGAAAGTCGACACTCCTACTCCTTTCTCACTCATGCATAAGTTAAAAATTAATAAAGCCTCCCTCCGCAGCCTCTTTCAAAACCATAACTTTGTCTAACCTTGAACAAAGTACTTGAAAGCAAAACCTTTCTATTTAATATTGCATTTGACAACATGCAGCTATGCAAGTTCTTCAGCTACCACCAGCACTGACATTTTCTTCTAAATAACTCCAGAAGTGTAAAATTCTTTAACATACCCAGATCATACTTATCCAGAAATATGTGAAAATAAGGGACACATAAAGGCTCAGGTCCTCTCTCCAACCTTTTCATATGATAGACATCATATTTGGATGGTAGCTGATTGAAAAATCGTTAATTCGAACAAAATCAAATACAGAATGAAGAGAAGCCTGAAAAATAATTAACCGTCTGGCAAGTGAGTGGAACAACATTATAGAGTATAAGATCGTTGACCATTTCAATTTGCAAAGATTTTCCATTGGAATTAACATTAAAGTATAATATTTGATAAATTTTCAAGCATTATGTATTGGATTGTATATACAAGTGTAGATACTTTCTTAAATTATAATTGAAACTCCTTAGATAGTAATGACTGATTTTTGTTTATCACAATGTCATAGTATTCGTTTATTTGCAATAAACTCCCCTTGCAAAGATAAATACAAAATAAAAAAGGCTAAAAATTTTCAAATATGGATAATGCAAAAAAGGTTGTGGTTCAGCATCTGCTAGCAAGAACAGCTGTTCTTTCACCATACCTCATGAATCTATCCAGATTCAAATTTGCTATCCATCCTATCCTATTCAATATTCTATGCTTTGTATATTGAAAGTAAGTCTGCATATATTTCAGACATTTTATGGCCGCAATAAGTCAAATATGTATTCCCCTAGTAAAAATTCCAGCTAGAAATTGGACACCTCTAGTAGGATCTAGCTGGATCCTGTTATCTAGCTGAATCTAGCAAGATCCAGCAAGATCTAGCTAGATCCAGCAAGAACTAGCTAGATCCTGCAAGATCCAGCAAGATCTAGCTATATCCAGCAAGATCCAGCAAGAACTAGCTAGATCCAGCAAGATCCAGCAGGACGTCTGAAATTCATGCAAAATGTGTCCAATTTAAAACAGATCTGTTTTAAGAAGATACTATTATGCCTTGAAATCATGGCATCCATATCCTGCTGTGTATACACAGACTACCTTGCAATGCACTCTGCAAGTTTCACTAAAATAGCTTTATGCATGAACTAAGAAAGTAAAGTTGAGTACCAATGAAAAGAATAATATAATTTTATTAATATATACCTTAATTATGATTATGAATAAATGAGATCAATGTATAAATTATTTGAAAAATATAAGTCAACAAGGAATAATTATAATCTAGAGAAAAACAAATGGAGTGTACGCAGGAAAATGGATTACCTTAAGGTTCAGAACTTATTGCCAAACTCTTCCCTACAGCAATCAATAGCATAGTGATTAAGCCACCAGTTGTTGGCTCTTCATTTGTTGATGACTTGGTGATATTCTGCTGGGCATTCCTACTCGAGCACCGCTTCAAAGCAGATTAAGCTAACACAGAACATGATCAAGGAGTGGTCATTAAGTAATGACTTTTGTTTTTCTCCAGAAAAAACTAAATACATGCATACATTTTTATCAGCTATGGGTTGTTTTCCCCGAACCATCCTTGAAACTAGGCAATAAAAATTTACATTTCATAAAATTGATACTCTTTCTTGGTGTAACCTTCGACTACCGTTAAAGCTGGTGCAATCACATTTCATTTATATGGGACAAATGTTTTAAAATTATAAATATTATTTATATTTAAATGCCATGCAACCTGTGGTATTGGCAGAACAATGCTTTTTATGTACAGAATGTTAGTAAGGTCAAAACTTGATTATAGAGCTTGAGTATACTCGTCTGCTGGGGAATGGTACCAGAAACCCTTGAACATCTGTTTAAAAAAATAAACTTGGTTATATTTCACACAGTTTTTATTACACTTGACTGGTTTCAACCTTATCAGGTCATTATCAGGAGTTAAAAAACAGAGTGAAGGACAAGGCAGTATATATATACGTGCAGGTTCTCACAATGGTTGAAGGGGGGAGGAAATTCAAGTGAGGTGGTGAGTGGAAAGCTAAGAAGAGGGGTGAGGGAAAGCTAAGAAAAGGGGTCTCCCACCCCTCTTCTTAGCTTTCTACTCATCACCTCACCACTCTCCCTGAATTTCCCTCCCCCAATTTCAACCGTTGTGAGACCCTGCACATATATATACTGCCTTGTCTGTTACTCCGTTTGTTAACTCCTGATAAAGACCTGAAAAGGTTGAAACCGGCGGAGTGTAATAAAAACGGGATAGAATATAACTAAGTTTATTTTTTAAAACATCATGTCTTTATTCCACCAAGTAAACTCGCCAACCACTGCCTTGAACTCTTGTTCATAATACTGGCTTGTGGCTGAGATGTAGGGCAGAGCAGAGAACCCATCCTCAAGTGCAAGGCTTAAAAGTTGGCTGCAGGAACAGGATGGAATTCCATGCCATGATGTCAAGACATCCCCCTGTTTTGCTGGTTGTTAAATCCCACAAGAAACCACAAAACAGGTGCATACAGTCTATAAATACACATAAATTGAAAAAAAAATATCATGATCAACAAACCTAGGATCATTAACACTAAACTCTTCAACACAGTAACAAAACTACAATGCCAAAACACAGGTAAGTTTCACCAGTCCCTGATCCACAGTGTCATGGCCATTCTTCACCACATATGATCATTTTCCTGCTAAAACTGACATCATATCATCCCACTTCTGAACAAGTCCTTGCCTACCAATCCAAGGGCTGCAGGTTCGAATCCCATCTTTGTGGAATTTTCACCACCTAGGGGGTGTGTTTGAACTGATACAGTTATGGCATAACTGAGACTCTCCAAAATGTTTTAATTTATTTGTTAAAAATTAGGTCACAAATGGAGAAATCATATTTTGGTTGTTTATAAAAAACCATATTAATTACATTTATGGATTGTTAAAAGAACTCTCTTTGATCGAATGTATGTGTAATTCCCAAGCATAAAAAACCACAAGTACCCACTGTATTCTTTCAAAAAAGCTGCTCTAGTCAACAAACCAAGCATAAACACCCAAATTTTATTGTCATGGCCCAAAGGGGTCACTAGGGGTTTAGTAGCTCTCATTTTGGATTGCACATCGATCATGGTAAGGGAGAATTAATGGACATTCAGTTTATCCTTGGGTAAAGATGTTTATTGAATACTTAAGGTGACATAGCACTGGCTTACATTAGCTCCAATGTAGCTAAGCAGCATCTGTGTTGGACTGATGGCCCCCAATGGACTTCTGACGGGTTGGTCTTCTGTATACACAACTGCGTCTTGACTCAATTATCTCGCTGCTTCTTGGCTGACTCCTAGTTCTGATCTATCTCTTCTGGGCTCCACCCAGGGGGGTTTTATTGTAAAAAGGGAATCTTTCCCTTACCCTAATATGGCAAAACTTCAAGAAGATTTCCCCTTCTCGAAGGTTCTGCATGAGAGGTACTTATAGCTTCTTTGCATTGGTTTCAATATGCTGGCAGTCCCCAAGGTGTTAATTAGGGTAGTCAAATATTAAGACAAGAAAGATTAAGATTAATCAGGTGTCCCAGAAAGTCACCAAAATAGTGACATGAGGGTTGGGTAAGGGGGAGTCGTCCCCTTCCTTGTGGTGCATCTGTCATGCCATTAGATAGCTTAAGTCACCTCCCTAGAGGTTGACAAGGTGATATCCTGTTTTTTTTGTAGATTGTATATTGTATGGGTGGGTGAGGGCTTCTGGAGGCCCACTGGCACTCAGACCTCTTGGTCCATTTTGCGGTCCCACATTTAACCTGCCTGCCACATGCAGACAGGTGACAAGAGCAACACGGTAGAAGTATGGAGGAGGGCCAACACCAACCTTCTTGGTACAGGTATGAAAGAGGGTCACCTCCCTCCAGCCTTCCTGTCTGAGGCTTCCCTCCGATTCTCCCGGGAGAGGTCTAGAGGAGTGTCACCTCTCCATCCATCCCAGTAGAGGTATGGAGGAGTGCTACCCCTTCAACCCCCATCCGGGCCCAACATTGCTTAACTTCGGTGATCTGATGGGAACAGGTGTTTCAACGTGGCTAGGCCCTTGCTCTCGCTAGGTTTTATTTGTAAGTGCATGTTTATCTGGATGTTGCATGAGGGTAGGTATTGCGCACCTCATTCCTAGCAAAAGATAAGTGACTAACAGGTGGAAAAATACAGGATATGTTTGCAGTTAGTCATACCCATGGACCGGGGGGTGGCAGGAGAATGACTTAACATTAAATTCCTTGCCTTAATTTAAATGTCCTTACAATGGCCCTCAAAGAAACTCTAAATCTATCATGAGTTACTCTCTCTCTCTCCTAATACTGAATTGATCCTCGCCTCAGAATAAACTAAAAAGCTCTCTTTTCAAATCTTTTTTATTGATTCTAAGCACCACTTTTGCAGCTATGCAGGCAAAAGGTTATCATCCAATAACCTCTATATTCTGCTGTCCTAGTTCTCAGGACTTAGAGAAAGATTGATTTTACAAAGTCCTTCCATCAAACACCTTCATCATTGATGTGGCAAGCACTTTCATGAAAACTTTACCTTTCCTTTTTCTTTTAATTATAGCTGGAGTCATGAGAGAAGCCTGGGAAACAGTGAATTTTTATACTGCTCTTGAATCTTTGCCTGATCATGGTGTTATCTACTCAATATCTACCTGTTTCACCTGATAATAGTAGGTACATAGAATGTTTAATAGTGGCTTTCATTGGTTTGAAAAATGCCTTCATTCTTAGTGAATTCTTCCTACAAAATAACTGCCTAGGTCATTTCCTATTCTTATTCCCAACTCCTCTTCCTTGCTCAAAACTTCTCATTAGCTTACCACTGCATTTTAGCCCCAATTGCTATTATGTCCTAGCCAGTAGTTTACCAGTTATACTAATGTATTTCATTGAGCTTATTGAAGAATCCATGAACATTTTCCCTAGGGCTACTTGACAGCATGCAAACCTATATTGTCACTTTATTTCAAGTCTGCTTTTACCTCTGCAGCTGATAATCTCCTGCTTACCCATTCATTAATAACTATCCACATGGGCGCCCATACACAGGGGCCCTAGCCTCCCGGGAAAAATAAAAAGGGAAGGGAAAATTCAATTTATTGTTTTTGCAGGATTAAATTAATATTTTAGTAAAAAATTTAGAAAATTGTCATTCACCTAAGATGTTCCAAAAATGTACTCCTGAGACCTCAAATTTACTAAACGTTCAAGGAGAGGGCTCCTCGGACCCCCTCTTCTTAAACCTATGTCTTGCCCCCCCCTGGAAAATATTGTATGGGCACCCATGACTATCCAGCTCCCTAAATTTCTGTTGATTATTACTACTCCTGCATGTTTACTCTTGTCACCCAACTGTACATCATATGGGATTTGTGAATGAATGAAAAAGAATATATTCCAGGGAAATCAGAGTTAGTTCTTAATGCAATTCAGATGTACCAGATCTGGTATGGATGGATCTGCACTGAAGCTAGTAATTTGGAGTTGAGATGGGAACTATTCTCCTTTAATCTTTAAATTACTTTTGTTTGCATGATGTTAAGGGAGGGAGTTCCTTGCATGTGATTTGGGAAGAGCCAATGAGATACCAGAGAGCAGAGCATCATATGTATTAGTCAGCTTCAGCAGGGCCGTAGCTAGGGGCTGGCCAGGGGGGCGGCTGCCAGGGGCACAAGCCTCAGGGGGGTGCACTTTGCAGACCCACAGCCCGCGGGCCGCTGGGACACAGGCACACAAAATTAAAACATGATGCTAACTCGCATTTTAAAAATGCACCTGATTACGATAGGCACCCCCACAATTTAGGAACGGCACCCCTAATTTAACACACAAAAATTGTACCGAACCCTAAATAAAAGAAAAAACTACACACAAACTAATATTTTGTCACACTCATATGTACATTAACATTGGCTGTTTATCCTCTCTCCGGCACATGCCAACCAAAGCGGCGTGGCGGCGTGGCGTGCCGGCGCCAAACCGGCCGTGTTGGCTGGCCATACTTTGTGAGAACGACCAACGAGCGAAGCAAAACACTGTGTGGGGAATGTGGGGAGCTATTACTCTGAGCTTCAGCTTTCTACCTCATTCTCTTTTCAGCTGAAATTCATGTCCTTCATAATATGAATAACAGAAAAAGAAAAGAAGCAGAGAGCTGCTCCTTGGGACAGTGAAGTGGTGGTTTCCAGTTGTGTTCCATGAGATGGCTTGATAGTAAAACTGGGGGCTATACCTACCTGACTGGCTATAGGATGATACAAGGGGTGGAGTAGGTATTGCAAAGCCACCAAAATATTCAGTCTCTCTCCAGCTGCAGCTATGTACTTTCACTCAGTGATTCTGTGTACTGGCTTGCCAAGGTAATCTACAGCTACAGCATGTCATGTACATGCATTGCTTACAGGGGTGTACCATAGCCGTGATCAGCACAACTGGATACTAGTGCCTTTTTAAACTCCCCTAGTTCCTCCTTTCTTCTATTCATATCATATTGCACTTGACAATGACTAGCAAGAGCTCCTTCCACTCCTGCATCCTACCAACCCCAAAGGAGTAGAATCTCTTATGATATGGTGAAAACACATGAAGAATAACCACAACGATATTTGTTATGGAGTATTGCCAGATTTTATAAATTTACTAACAAATATTATTATTACTACCACTCCATGGAAAATTTGGAATGTGAATAGTGGAGGCGCCTAAATGTGTGGCTCAACAGTTTGCCAAGAATGTGAATGGAACCTCATGCCTTGTTGCCAAGGGATCCACCTCACAAGGCCATGCTGCAAGCCTGGGAAGAAACACATCTGCAAAAAATATCATGCAAAGAAAACATTTCTTAGCCTGCATAGTGTCAGTTTCCTAATCTAATGATCCTCACTGCATGTAAAAAATTCTAGAGGACTGACATTCGACTGTTAAAGGTGATAAAACACTAAATTTCTAACAAAATATGAATTCACTTCTCAAAGTATATTTTCCATCATAATTATAAATTAAATCCCTTGTTTACAGTAGAATATAAGAAACTCTGCTTACACTGTGCTAGCCTGTTATTATGGGCAACACATGCACAATAACTTTCCTACATTTTCAGTAGGTAAGTTTTTAGTTTCAGTGTTTCTATTTTAAAGTTTTCCTCTGTACCTACATAAAAGAGAACCATTTGTTAACCCTTATCTGATATTAAAAACATAACAGCACTTAAAATACATATTTCATAAATTTGCTGAGGTCTATGTCAGTTTTCATCCATGAAATATTCAATCAGTGGAGAAATTTATGGCATTTTAAAGTCATTGGAATTGATGTAGATCTCTTCTTGCCATCTTAATCTTTTACCCCATTTTGAAAATTCCTTAATGAATGTTCTTTAAATCCCTTGCTTCTTTGATCACTCACTTATGCTTTATAGGTTACACTTTTTTTCTAAATTTTAGTGCATTCCTGAGGCTACCTCATGCTGACTCTATTCTCCTCCATTAAAATTACTACCTATATGAGAAACACTTAAATAATAACTCCTTACACTCTATCATAGACTATCAGTGGTCAACCATGCCCTAAACTTTCTCCTCCATTAATACAACTACTTCGAAGAGTACATAAATGTTTTTAATTAAAATAGAATTCTCTTCTCAATTTCTTATGCAATGTATTGCAAATTTCCCACCCTTAGCATTTTATGCCTTTATTTCAAAGGCTGTCCTTCTTCTCAGCTTGATGAGTAGGGTAAGGATTTGATGTGTAGATAACAGTATGGCCTCTTGCTCCCACTCCTGCCAGTCACAAAACCCACCCTAGTGGGCTGAGTTCCATTGTTGCCATTATTCATTATCATAGTTGAACCATCCATTTTGTGGGAATGGTAACTCAGATGGTTTGAGAAAGAGAATCAGGTGTAATTTTGCTAACAATACTGATACAATTTTATGTTTAATAACATGACTTCATTTTGCAGTTTTTAGTTACCTTCCACAACAGTGCTTCATATGTGTCAATAATGCATGAAAAGTCACCTCACTGGAGTCAAATCACTTTTTGCAGCATCCTCTCTCAGGCATAGACACTTCAAGGGCTATCTTTCATATGGTCCCTGCTGTATGACCTAGTATCTGGAAAGGGCAGCCCTATCAAATGTAGCTTTTATTGCTCCATCAAGTCCAGCTCAAAGGGTCTTAGGGATACACAAACCCTTCCACTACATTAAGGTTATAATCCACGAAGACTCCTCATGAAGATTGAGGAGAGATAATGATTCAACACACTATTGTATTTGTACGTGAGCATTAATTGTAGATATAACTTGGCAATACCATAATATTTTTTAAAATTACAGTACCTAATAAGAATTGGCCCTGGAAACTTTAGTATAAGATGCTACAGGAGGTGAGCTAGTCTTCTGAATACTCTGCTAATTCCCAGAGAGATAACCATGATGAGGGTGCAAGCTTCCCCTGCACCGAAGATTACCTGAAGAATTTGTTTCAATAGTTTCACTAACGTTTCCCTTTCACATTTTTCAGTCAGCTGGTTGCAGTTTTATGCCTCTTAAATCATGAGTGTAGTACAGTCAAGCTATTCTAAAAATTCCATGAACCAAATGTTATAATAATATATTTAAAAAATAAATATGATATTTTATTTCTTTCAAATTAGTAGCTGAAGAGTAAAAACTCATGATTAAACTTGAAGTACATAAATGATGAAATCTTAGTACATATTCAAAATATTCGCATAAAATTCTAAAAGCAGCTTGTGTGTGTCGGTTTTAGAAGCAAAAGAATGCAGATAAGTATCAATTACTCATTGAATTTCTGATTTTAACTGAAATGTAGAAAAGGCTGACAGGTGTAATGCTTGCCCATTTGACACCTATGTGCATCAGTTATTTGATCTCATCTTCCAAGAACTGTCAAACTTCCTGACATTATCTGAAAATGTCATTTTAAGAAGACCTATCAGCTAGTGTCAATAGTTGATATGAATCTGATTTAGTGTAACCTGTTAAGTTTCAATAATTAAATGGTTTGGTATCAAGGGACTCTTCCTTGCGATGTGCTATTTCTTTGCAACATCTAGATATCCATGAGCAAACATGGGAAAACATGGGCAGAGATGAGGAAAAAGTAGTTTCCTGATTGATCTTGCTTGTTCTTATCAGCTGAAGGAACTCAAAGACACTGCAAGAAGGCACAATTCCAGGAGAATTTTTAGCTCATGAGTGCAAAGGTACCTAGAAAATAAAGTTTGCAAGTAGATAGTGTGATATTGGTTATACAATACGCTGACTTATTTCCTTTGTGTGAAGGATTCTATTTCTGGACATATTACTGACTGAATCTACCTGCTGTGAGTTCATCCAAGGGAGTTCTCTACCTGAACAACTCAGCAGAGGGGAATATGGGAGAGTTCCTTCTACAAGATACTATGTATGTTGCATATGCCTTGAGAAATTTACAACTTTAGTCTCAGCTTTTCATGTCTTCTGTCCCCTTCATATCATTCAACATCTCCTCTCTCCTTGTCTCTTAGCCAAAATTTTCCCATCCCTTGCCGCCATCAATGGTCTACAACACTTTTTCATGTCCTTCTTCATTTATTTCTGCCACCATCATGATTCTCCCAGTGTCTCCCTCTCATCCCTAGTCACACTTTCATTTGTTTTTTTCCCTCTCTACCCTGATGGTTTTCACCATCCTTCTGTAACCAACTTATACCAAAATAGTTGGGCTTAAAAATGTAATAATCCTTAGCACCCAAGTTGGGATTAGGATTCCACAGATATATCTCCACCACTGTTGGGATTCGAACTCGGTCCTTCCGGATGGGAAACTAGAACTATAGCCACCACATACACCCGATCCCTCTTAGTTGACAGTGAAAATGCATGAATGACCACACAGAAATCAGCCCCTGCTCCTATCCCGTGCATTAATCCTCACAATTCCAGTCCATATAGATTCCCTCCTCCAACTTCTCCTCATAATACCGGTAGCCCTTACAAAATTTGAAGTCGGGTTGGTGCAGTGACAAGAAAACTGCATTCCCAGCCAGATGGCCCAGGATCGAATCTTATTGTTAGCAAATATTTTTCCTGAGGAATCCCGATCCCTACTTAGGTGACAAGTGAGAAGCACTTAAAGAGCAGTTCTCTGGTCATAGGATGGGGGTTCAAACTGTTGTTCCCTTGGCACCTTTCTGTTAGAGTAGGCTAATATCAATGCCAGGTTATTCTCCACCCTAATCCATTCCCCAGATAGTCCATATCTTATCAGCCTACCCACTTGTGAAATCATTTCCCACTTTGCACATTCCACACTTTTTTGTTCTTTCTGACCAGGGTTTCGACATCTATGATATCATTATCAAGGTGGTTAAGGTAGGTACCTTGAGAGTGACATAACAGATGTCGAAGGCATAGTAAGGAAGGATATAAAAGCGTGAACAGTACAAAGTGAAGAATTATTTCTCATGACTCACTTCCAAAGTAAAGCCAGAGACTTTAACTTCTACCCACTACATTTGTCTTCAATTGCCCTCAGATGTCAGTCACCTCTCCTAACCAACCAACCATTACTGTACTCCATCAGTCATACAGCACGCTATATATGTTAGAAATCTGTTCCTTCTGCACCTTTCGCTACGAGTAGGGTAATACCAAAGCCTGATTTCCCTTGTCTTCCAAAGTTATCCCACCCTTTTCGTCCTATAGCGGTAGCGAAATACGGTGGCAGTCGCGCAAAATACCTTTTTCAGTGGAAGAGTCCATTCCCTACACACTGTCTCTGCACAGGGGAGCAAGTAAATCTATGTGTTCCTAATGTCGCAAACATTCACTGCCAACTTGAAGCTGCTGAAACTGTTATTCATATCAACTTAATAGCTCTCTAAGGCTCTTAATCCAATTGTTTAGATGGGCTTCTTTGATTTTTTGCGAACAATATCCATGTATTTTGATCCGGATTTGTTTGGATCGTAAAATTCTCAAAAAATGCGTTGCAGACACTTTCATACCCTTTTGATTCAAATGCAGTTATGTTGGCAGCGTTGCCCACTATGAGCTGCCCTATTCCCTCTGCTCCTTTGCCGACCCCTTCACCACGAGCCTCCCCCTCCTTGACGCCACCCTTAACGCCTGCGAATGCCACCAAGTTTCGCTACCACCATACTCCTAATGTAAATGACACATATGATCTCGGTTATCGGCCGCCTCCCCAAAAAACCAACCAACCAATATTTTTTTGTCATTAAGGCTTTCACTCAGGTTCCTGGTGCTGCGCAGGGGACGATTTTGGGACATGGACTACGGAACTTTCAAAATCCTGCGAAACGGTGAAGGAGGATATTTGGTTTAGAGGGTCAGTTGTGCTGCCAACAAACGCTCTTTGAGAAGAGGGATGACTCACCAATACCGGCCGTTCCATTTCGACTCGTCTCAATACCCTGTCGATTTCTGTAACAATAATGCTTGTTCGTTGTCTGTTCGGTAGGCTGTTGGTTCCCTGTTCCTTGACCGAGAGACAACAGGCAGACGACTGTTGGTAGAATGTAAAATGGAACACCTTGTCTGTTTCATGTCTGTGAGAAGAGGGTTGCTTGTCTGTTATCTCCCTGTTGTAAGTAGTGGCATTCTCTGTTCCTTACTTGTTGGACTACAGCCAGTGAACAGGCAGGGGACAGTGCGCTGTCAGTTCGCTGCCTGTTTATTAGGCTGTTAGTTCCCTGTTCCTTGTCCGAGTGACAACAGTCAGGCGATGGTTGGTAGAATGTAAATTGGAACACCTTGTGTGTGAGAAGATGGTTACTTGTCTGTTCTCTCCCTGTTGTGGGTAGCGGCATATTCTGTTCCTTACCTGTTGGACCACAGCCAGTGAACTGTGCACTGCCCGTTCGCTGTTGCTAATTTGTTACCAGACGGCTCTTCACTGGTTATATTGTTGCCTCTTTGCTAACTGTTGGTGTATATCCTGTTTACAGCCTGTTCTCAAGGCGTTACATAACGGTGCTCTACCAGTCCCTGCCAACCAGTCCCTGCCTGATGAGAGTCTGTTCACTGTTGTCTGTTCGTTCCTTGTTTGGCGAAGCACACAATCAACCTGCCCCTGCCTGTTGACAGCCTGTTCACTGCTGTCTGTTCGTTTCTGGTTGGGAGAAGCGGACAACCAACCAGTCCCTGCCTGTTGAGAGTCTGTTCACTGTTGTATGTTCGTTCCTTGTTTGGCGAAGTGCACAACCAACCTGCCCCTGCCTGTTGAGAACCTGTTCACTGTTTTCTGTTCATTCCCTGTTGTGTGAAACAGACTATCAACCGGCCCCCATCTGTTGAGTGCCTGTTCACTGTTGTCTGTTCCTTCCTTGTACGGTGAAACATACAACCAACCGGCCCCTGCCTGTTAAGAGTCTGTTCACTATCGTCCCCGAAATGCTTGTTACCTGCCGGTTAAGGAACAAGCTGCAAACAGAGTACAAACTGTTGGAAGGCTGTTTCCAAGATGTTTCCATTTGTGTGTGGCGCAAGATTGTTCGTAGGCTGTTCATACTCTGTTCACTAAATCTCCAACAGGTACTCAACAGGCTTCAAACTGACAGCGAACAGGCATTATTGTTACAGAAATCGACAGGGTAGGAGACCTCAAGATAGAGTCGCTAGTAAAGCCATAGCAATGGGTGATTTGAACCACTTACTTATTCGCCTTGCATGTGTGTGCCTCGTGTCTTTTTCGCGAAGAACTTTAGTTCTCCTGCCTTTCTCTCGTTGCCTCCCTCTCTTCCTTCCGTCGTTTTTGTACGCCCCCTCCACTTCTACCTCCCCCACCAACCACGCACGTATGCGCCAGGAACTTTTGCGAGAGTTACAGCAAATGAATGATTTAATTTACCTCGATTGTGGTAGTCTTGTTAAAATGGCACCAAATTATTGTCATTTGGATTTGAAGAATTTCATTCCCTTGTTCATGAATATAGAGACCCTTGTTATTATTACCCGTCGATTACCTTTCCATTCCACTCCCCGTCCTCCCTTAGGCACTTTCCCTTCTTCCCACACTCTCCGAAAGCGCTCAACCTCGAATAATCCACGTTCTATTCCTCGCTCCTTAATGAGGGTTTCGCTTCGCGCGGGCCGCTCCGATTCTCTTTAAAGGTAATTACACCGGAATGACTTAAATGTCATTCCATTCATATTCTGGCTAGTTATAGAAACACGCATCAGCCTACCTGATGTGAACAGAAAAATGATACCATAACACACTATTTTTCTCGAAAATCGAACTTAAAATTTCATGGCGTTAAATGGGAGATTGGGAGAAACATGGAGTTATATAGTATCTTTCCATATTAAATATAAATGCCATTTTCGCTGAAAACTGTCTTTAAGAAAGGAAAAATCCCAAAAAATCGAATAAAAATAAAAATATTCGAACATTGCCCCCTTATTGTGTTAAGTTATTAACGAATTACTACAGTAATTGAAGTCAAAATGCGGCAACTCCATACAAATTGCGCTGCAGTCAGCTCCTATGGCTGGAAAAAAGTGCCTATTTAAAATACATTCGCAAAATTATCTGCATATTTAGCACTTTGACTTTAGTTTTCAATAGATAACGCAGGACAGAACCGAAAGTAGAAATTTTAAACCAAATAAACAAAAATGTGGAAATTAGTATTTGTTTTGACTCAAACAATCGCGGCGGAACCTCCTTTACTTCCTTAATCCCCTCGAATCCTGGGACCACCATTGCTCTTCCTTCTCGTTTCACGCTCCATTTCCTCAGACACCCTGAAAACTCACCCTCGTTTTCTTCACTTCGCTAGAAGGGGAGCGGAAGGCACGGGACAAAGAATGGCGACCCGTAGTTGGGAGAATGGAATGCAAAATGTAAGAGAGAGAAAAAATAGAGATCTGAACGATGGTTACTTGAATTCCCCGCGGGAAAAAAATAATTCCACTTGTCTAAATCCCGCTCAGGTTTTGTCGAAGCCTTCGTTTGTGGTTTATTTCAGGAGATTCCATTCGGGCTATTTATGCATAGGTCGCTCCAGAAAGGAAATGGCATTCGCTAAGTCCAGGGTCTGTATCATGGTAAATTCTGGATACGAAATTTATCAGTTGATGTGTATTTCGTAGAGGATGCAACTAGCCGCTTAATTATTACAATTTTTAAAGGTTACTATTATGGAGAATATTTTATCATAGATAATAATCACCCTCGTTTATATATTTATATATTGAAACTGATTTTTCAATTTGTTGTAGACCTTTTTCTCCCGCAACATTTAATCAGCTTTTGAAGTCTAGATTCCGTATAGTATGTCCTTTTACTCTGAAATGATGGTCACTTTTTCGTTGTTTTGACCTGTAATTACCTAAAAGGGAAAATAAGAAACCGTGAAAGAATTTCCTACGCTGCGTTGGAAAGAACCGACGTACCTACTTGTAGTGAATATGAATAAATTTGAACACATTTACGAAGTTCAAGAATACCTACATCGAACAGATGAATTAAATTCGATTTTTAATTGAAGTAATTTTTGATATCTTCTCGGTTATGTCATGGTAAACTGGTGAACAATAATTTAAAAAATCGGGAGTATGAGAGTAGAAACGAACTGTTTTTCGATGGAATGAGGACGAAAATGTCTTCGAAATTCAAACTAATAAATCATTTTATTGACTCTTGTTGATATTACGACAACATGCGTATTCCAAGAGAGGTTACTTGCTCAAGTCAAGTCGAGGTTCAGTAGTGAATTTTTGTAGGGGATAACTTGGTTGTCGATAATTTTAACGAGATTATTAAAATGAACATTATTTGGTATCTTTTTACTACCAAAATAATTGATTGTGTCTTGATCGGATTTAATAAGCGGCATTTATTCTAATGACAGGGAGCGATACAAATTCTAGGAAACTTAAATAGTATATGAATTATTTTCATGGGAGCCTCTGCGGTGATAAGTAAGAATAAAAAACATACTCAAGCGTTGGAGTTTCACTCGGTTGGAGTTTCTTTTTCATTGTATGATATTATGATATATAACATTACGAATTATTTCAAGATTAAAGGTTTACTGATTCACTCGTTTTAGGATCTATATGGGATATTATAAGGAGGGAAAATAGCAGAAGGGAGGTATAATATTGCTAATATGCAGTTATGCACTGAGTTGCCTTTAAAATATGTGCTTCAATTTACCATACTTCACACATGTACTGAAATACTGTCAAATAAGTCACTGATATGCAGAGATCCATGAATATGGTAGGATGCGATATCTGTGAGGAGAGGTATCAAATCCAGAATCTCTACGACCAGACACTTGATCGTATTAAAAATTGGAAGAGTCATCTGGTTAACTCCAGCAAAACTATGATCCACATAGTCAACGAAATGAAAATAATTTATTTATTCGCGCAGTAAATATTAATATTAGAGCATATATATCAAATTAGGTTTATTACCAATAACAGAACTTTTTCAGTACGTCATAATATGTGACAATTTCTTCCGAAACAAGTTTAAAGTGCTAAGAAGTGTTAATCATGATATCGGACTGCGCTATATTGAAAAACATGCGGTTCCAAAATATTATAACAACCAGGGAAAGAGTTATTTAATGTACATTGTACCAAAGATTATCAATAAATTCAACAACCATTACGAGAAATTGAAAAAATGACTGCATTAAAGAAAGAAGTAACGAAATGGTTGCTGAACAAACAGATATGCAGTTGAGACAATACGGTATGCTAGCATTTAAACAATTAAAGTGTTGTGAATTTGATTTAAAAAATATACTAATAGCACTAAGATACTGATGATTTGAAAGTAATGTTCTAATTTTGCTTTTATTTATATCTACCTGTTTTTAATACAAGATGTGGCATTAAATGTTTCTTTTTATAATTTTTATGTTTTTTGATAGAAAAATACTGACGATTAGTAAATTATAAAAAAACTTGGTACTGAAACTTAGGTATTGTATGTTTTGATAGAAATTTTATAACTATGTTTTTGTCTATATATGTTTTTTTATTGCATTTAAGATCTTTAAACTATTTTCTTTTATAATTTTTATGCTTTTAGACAGAACAATGCTGTGTAATGGTTAAAAAATGGTATTTAAACTAAAGTGTTTTTATGTTTTGATAGAAATTTTATTATTGTGTTTAGTATATATTAATAAGTTTTGGAAATCTGTTTTCTTTTACATTTTATTGAATGCTGTTTTCTGACAATTAAACTGGTATGCATATACAGTATTCATATTTTTAAAATTTTTATGCTTTGACTTTTGTATAAATATTTGATTGAATTGATTAGAAATTTGGTAAAATTCGGTGGACATAAGGAGACATGCAAAAAGAGCACTTGCTGACAAGCCATTGGCTTAGCAGGATTTTATTGGTTATTTCTCAAAGGAAAATATTGTAATTCATATTTTTTGGTATATTTTTATATTAAACTGTAAATATAAATGTAGAATGTATTTGTACATCTGTATTGCATTGTATAAAAAATCATTATACAAATAAAAAAAGACACTTTTAAGTTGACGCCCGAGGCGAGGAGCCGAAGGAGACGTCAACGGGACATAACTTTTTTTTTTTTTTAAGTATTCGACCAGCTGATTGGTAGGATCTTGGACAGTCCCCATTCTGCATCCCAATTTAATACAAATTGTCTCGCCTTCCCTCCTAAGGCTGTCCCGCCATTAGGTCCCTCTTCAATTCTTCATGTCTTCTACCTTTTCTTATTTCATCCAGAATTCCTATCCTCTTCCTTCCTCTTCCACGCTTCCCCAGTGTTCTCCCCTCTATCACTCTCTTCAACATGCCCTCTCCTCTCAATACCTCCTCCATCCATCTCTTCTGCCTTCTCCACACCTCTGTCACAAGCTTCCTCTCCTCTCCAACCATATCCTATTCCTCCTCGTTCGTCTTCCTCGCCACCCAGCTCACCTTCTCTATCCTTCTCCAACCCACATCTCAAAAGCCTCAAGTCTACGCACATCCTCCCTTCGCAACGATCAAGTTTCCGACCCATATAGCGCCACGCACCATATTAACATTTTCTCCAGCCTTTTCTTTACGTCTCTTCTCAGACCCCCCTCATCACTTCCCTACTCATCGAAAATGCTTCTTTCGTGAGCGCAATTCTGCATCTGATGTCCTTACCACTAAACCCATTCTCCTCCGAAATACTACCAAGATAAGTAAGCTGCTCGACCTGCTCTATCTTCTGCCCTCCCACTCTTATATTCAGAACCGCCTTCTTACTTCTAAGTGACAAATTCAAGGAACCAATTTTTTATCTAAGGACGGCAAAGAGTGAATGAGACCACGTTAGCGCTCCAACGCTAACAGTCTGTCGGCCACTGATAAACTTCATAAATACCCGCGGCAACTCCAAGGGAAAATAGCCCTTACTTCTTAATGGGTCAGGGGAGGCTGATTTAAAAAAGTGACCGACACACGCGAGAGATCCATTACTTTTTAGGGGATGGGGGAAGCAGCTTTGCAAGAGGTAAGGCAAAAGTGGGATGAACGATACCTCATCAGTGACTCATCTCGTCTCCTTCAGATGCTGGTCTTCCGCTGCCCAACTCAAAATACCCGAAACAACTAGTTACCGAAAAGCTCAGTTCATGTTCGTTGGAGAGACACGAATGTTTATCCAGCTTATCAATCCAATTAAGTTGTTGGTACAATGAAGTTATCTATCAAAACCTATGCTTTTTCGTTTTATCTATTCACCTCTTGTTGGGGGGGTGGGGGGATTTCCACATTTCCCCCGTGGATCAGCTACTGGCTCAGAGTATACAAAATTTCCTGTGGAACGCGTGGGAAGAAATATATCGGGGAGACAGGATGCTCAGTCAAAACTCGAGACTGGAAGAACACCAACGGGTCATTCGACTGGGGCAAATGAGGAAATTAGTAGTTGCGGCACGTGAAGCCTTGGGGCATGCGATCAACTTCGAAACCCGTAAAGTCATCGCCAAGGGGGAATTATTCAAACCCCGACTAATCCGCGAAGCCACCGAGGTAAGGAAAAATAGACACCATTTCAATAGATGATGGTCTCAAAATCATCCACACGTGGAGCAGTAAAAATCCACTCAGTTCCCCTTCACCTCTTGTCATAACTCACCTCCCCCACTTGAATCCCGTACAGATAATTACTTATATAAGGACAACGCCGGCAGTGAGTACTTATTCCCTTTGAAGAAGTGACCATGAGGGGCCACAAACGTTGGGCTGATACCGAAGAACATGCGGCATACACCTGAGAAGTTTTGTAGCTTATGAAAATGAGGTTAGTATGCAAATAATTTATACCGTTTACAAATACTTTTCAGTAAATTTTAGTCACTATAGCATTTATTCAGGGGCTTAAAAGGTTCCTGATTTTACATCCATTTCGATTTCTGCACGCGTGTCTCCTCTTTTCTTCATTGTTGATCTTTTAAACGAAAACTCGAGGGGATTTCTCTCAAAACTCAATGCACACACTCGGCCAAGTGATATTATCTTCTCTTTAGCGCCCCTTAGTCCACCGTTTTTCGCAAATTAGGACGTAGACAATTTTGGGTGAGCCAGCGTAGTCCGTTTTCACCTCAGTTATTGCTTTACATCTACATCTACGAAGTACCGTGCAAACCACCATTAGGGTGTGTGGCACGGGGTGATTCCACATCGCATGCAGCACTCGTCCCAGCAGAAATCAGAACCTCGCACGCTCCCCCGGCCGCTAGGCGCAAGCCAAAAAGCAGTCAGGAGAACAGTATGCAGTCCAACCAGAAACTGGGAGAGTGATACGTAAATGAATATGCAAACATGCAGAACAATGCTATAGACACATCTAGTGGTTAATATTACTAATACTGTTAATTTATGAATGCTGCGAGATGCTACTTCATGCAGAGAACAAAATAAAATAATGCCGGAAAAATCGACTGGTGTGAAGTGTTAGTAATGATGTTGTGTTATTAAACACAAGTGAAAATTCTACTCTACCTATTGAGGGAGGGAGTTTTATATGATTGATATATCGCAACTATTATGATCCCTTATTGTACATACGTGGGATAAATTACATTTTAAATCTATCGGTTCGGCAGTCATTTTCCTTTATCTTATTCCTGTGATCGCTTCTACCGTGGTACGTTGGCTCTTGCAATATATGTTGAACGTCCGGAAAAAAACTGTCTGCTCCGAACTTGCGCAAAAGATTTAACCTGTATTTCTCCCTTCGATCAGTTACAGATTCCCACCCCAATTCCTTCAACAATTCGGTAACATTGCTAAGTTTATCGTAACAACTTTTCACAAATCTTGCTGCTCTCCATTGTTTTCGATCTATTTCAGAGATTAGTCCTACTTCGTAAGGGTCCAATATGCTAGCGGAAAACTCCAAGTGAGGTCTCACGAGTGAAAAATAACATCGCTCTTTAATCTTCTCGTCGCATTTTCCTAATATTCTTTTAATTAATCCCAATTTTCGACTAGCCTGTCCGCAGATTTCCCGGACGTGTTTCCTCCAAGACAGGTCCTGAGAAAGGGTCACACCTAAGTATTTAACTGACTCTACATTTGATAAGTCTATTTGATTAATTGTGTACGTTTCGTTGACCAAGTTATTTTTTTCCAAAAATTCATAACAACGCACTTTTTAAAACTCAATTCTAACTGCCAATTATTTTACCACTCATATTGCACCTTTAGAAACGGCCTATGTTCCATTTTCTTCATTATTTATCGTTTTTTGCCGCTGTCAACAGCCAACTGCCTCCAAAACAAACTACCGCCGAACAAACTACCTCGCAAAACTCAAAAGAAGTCTCGGGAGGCAGTTTTATTTGTCTCATGCTGTCTCCGCCACGTTCGGCACACTTGTGCCCAATTCATCGCGTTTTCTTCTCGTTTCACTGCTCTTTGCAATCTGGTACAATTTTTTCCGCTGACTCTTTTGCTGACTTCCCGACGACGTGACCTGGTGAAAGCAGGGTCGTTAGTGTTGAGGAAACTCATGGATTGGGTTGGATTCATAGGCGTTTTGGTGGGCCTTAATGTTGTGAGGGAAGATGAGGGCAATGCGGCTTTCTGAGGACTTCACCGACTCAATAGTGCCCCTTTTTTCAGTTGCTTGATCCATAAATTTAAATATAGTTCTCCCCTAAACGTTGGTAACATTTAACCTAAGGTATTTTCTCTGCCACTGGCATGTACTTCCACATTGGAGTGGTGAAATACGCAGTATTATCTCGTCACTACACTAGTCCATGACAAGGAAAGCACCTAGTGTAGTGACGAGATAACACTGCGTGGATGCAAGTCAACTCAAGCAAGCGGATGGTGCTTTCCAATCAGTTTCTATCGCTAGGGTCGAGTATGCGAGTCGAAACTTTGAGACACACGACAAAAGTGAGGTGAAGAGAAAAAAAGACGGACTGTGCAATCTGCAATGCATACTTTTTTGGCGCCTGTATTAGTTTATTACCGTTGTTACAGTCTAAATAGTTTTAGGTGAATAGTTTAGTTGACAGAAATCCGTGAATTTATAGCGAATTCCTTCAGAATGTTTAAGGTGTTTTTTATTTAATCATGTTTCAAGTCAATGTTTCTGCATTTTCGGGTGTCCGCCACGTAAGCGGTTTCCCATGACAACGGTTTTGTCCGTGTTCCAACGGTCCCAAATCATAATTGAAATCACATTAGAATTTTATTTTGCACTTTCAGCATTTTTAAGAAGCATTAAATAAATATTATTATTATATGATGGCCAAAAAATTTTTTTACGTAAAATTCCCAACAATCAACTAAATAAACACATTTGAGGCTTAAACTTGAATTATATTGGTTTCACGCAGTCCACTTAAAAACGCTTAAGCAACCGGACATTTTTTCTTGCGATTTTATAAAAATTTTTACGGTGAGCAATGAATTTATTGTTTTTAATAATTTAAACATTCAAAAACTACACTCCGTTATATATTTGATTCGATATGTGCGACATAACTTTTTTTTAATAAGGAGTCTTTGGAGCGCACAGCCGAACCAAATCACATGGAAATGGCATCTATTTTTCGGCCAGTATCTTGGTAATTGAATTTTATATGTACTGATATCCTGCTGAAACTACCTTAAGGAGTACTTAGTAATTCAAAACCAACGAGATATCTCGCCAAAACTCTTTAAAGATCTTAGCTATTATGCTCATTTGGATTGAAACCATGATGCATTTGGCAATGTCACTTTTGATAATTCCTCTTATTTATTACGCCATCTTGTTAACCTTCTCATGAACGGGTGAGCAAATATTTACCTAGAATAAATGCAGAGGAAGCATAATGTCGCATTTACCCTAATAGGATATATTTTATCATTGATTTAGGCTGAAAAATAACGTCTCATCTCTTTTGAGTGCCTCGCATAGATGAGCACCTGACGAAAATGAATACTTGGATGGAAATCTTCATAGACATTTCCTTTTATTATTTAATTTCAGTTCAAATATCGCTTGAGTAAATTAATATTGAATTCTAAAGATACCGTAATCAGTAGTATATATAAGAATATTCTTCCAGCAAATGTGACTCCAAGAGACAGGCTCTGTTTCGCGCCGATATAAACTAACGGTTGAATGAAGTTGAAATGGATACTCTGTGGAAAATATAGCCTTCCAAATGAAATTCTGGGAACAGCGACTGATATTTAAGAACGCAATAAAGATGTGTCGAAGTAGAGCAAATAAAGGAAAGAGTATTGCATGTCTTTTTGAAATTTCAGGAAGGAATCTTTTGAGCGCCTCTTGCCAAGACTTTTGTCAACATTTGACGAAAGGAGGGTAGTATGGCATCAAAGTGCTTCTCCCAAGGGGAGAAAGGTGAAGGTTTCTCTTACCCCTTTCATGCGAGAGTGAAATATCCCAAGTCCTTTTGTAATGCAATCCGCTAAAGGTCTTTGTGTCAGTATTGCATTCTTTTGTTTCATCAGAGCGCACTTTCGGATACTTTGGGCATATATAAAAAAGCTGTCCTCTTGACATTTTTCTTATTCAGTCTCTGCTATACCTTATCTTTTACCTTGGCGTTGAATTGTCTATGTGTTACTCCAGTACTGAGTCCTTGAGAACTAATGATGAAAGCTCAGAGTAATACCAATTGACGTTATGGAAAAGTGTTATTTACTTTCAAAAATTTTCCTCTTTACATTCGTATTTATGCGACGATCTCTGAGGAATTATTATTATGAGGTGTAATCTACCGGTTAAGGCAGGTTTACATGGAAGAGAGTAGATAGATATAGATTTTTACAGGTGCGGACCTACTAAACTACACAATTTCTTTCTTTATCTCAGAATATTTACTACCTCTTTTAATCCCGTCCATAAAGCCTATCCTCTTTCTTCCGTTTCCTCGCTTATCAGACATCCTTCCTTTTATCACGGGCTTCAGAATCCCTTAGTCTCACAATACCTGCTCCAAACTCCTACCCTGCCTCCCCCTAATCTCCTTCAGCTGTTTCTTTTCTTCACCCACCACGCCGAGTACTTCCCCGTTCGTCATCCTTTCCGTCAATTGTACTTTATCCACTTTACACCACACCCACATCTCAAACGCCGGCAGCCATACTCGCCCTCTTTTCACCAGAGTCCGCGACTTCGAAAAATTACCTTTCATAGTTTTTGGGACCCGATCTATCTCACAAGACTGATCCATTACAACGTTCCCCAACCTGGGGGATGCGTATTCGGGCTTACATGCTTGTTGGTTTAGCGGCACGTGGAAAAATTGAACAATGGCGGAGATTAGATTACGGCATTTGCATAATGCGATGGGGCAGGTAGTAGGGGTACATTCTAGGGAAGTGGACTACCACATGGGTACGCACGGTAAGAGGGGTTGGGAACTGCTACTCTAGTTGATGGGTGCGGATTTAATTCTCATTCCTCTATCACTAGCGTGGCGTAGGTTTGTACTCCAATCGATTCTGAAAATTCCTGTCAGATGTTTGAAAATTGTTTTGGGGTTATCAGCTTAAGAGATGGCCGTTCAGAGTTGCGTCTGAGCGAGGAAATTTTGAGGCGTTCAGCTAAGCATGTGTTTTTGACCGAGCAAGGTGAACAGTGTTCCCAACAACCCAGTGTTCCTCGTAGACGTACAATTGTACTCCACGCGAGTATCGATGCTTCAAATTTTGGATAAACTTTTTCCTTTTATGTTTGAATTAATCTATATTATTTACTTAATATTTAATTAGTATCGCTATATAATTTTCTCTTAATTTCACTGTCAATTAATGTTTACCACTTGGATGTCCTTGGCTGTTCATGATAATTCAGCGCAAATAAATGAAAATTAACAAAACATTTATTAAAAAGAGGCAGTAGGGTTGCGAACCAGTTGAGCTTGAAATGTGAGCTGTAAATTTGGCCTTCAGTTACTTAATTAGTTGCATGAAATATTTTGTACGCCAGAAAAAACTTCAAAGCCAAGAAAAACGGCTGTTACGTCACCAGACAGCATCTTGCCTATACGGTCATTCATATTTTTGACAACGGAGCAAAGATGTTTACTGCAAAGTGAGGTCACAGTCAAAGCCAACGTGCCTACATGCTTTTTCAACGCAGCGTTGAAATGTGATCTTCTACTGTATTTTACAGTTTTAAATATACATCTGATTATCATGAGTTTTTTTTCTACATAGAATTTAGATTGAAAATATATTAAAGAGTGCATACCTATATTGACTTACATTTTGCTTATCTGAATCTGCAAAGTATTTCATTTAATGACAGTGAGTCACATTAACTTCAAAAAAATTATAGATGAAAGTCAGTTCTGCAAAATTCAGCGAGCCATTTGTAATAAATATCGAAAATAAACGACATTTATATCAAAATTTTAATTTTATGCGCGATTGTGTTTTCTAAAGTGAAGGAAATGAAATAACATTAATTTCAGAAATCTAAATAACGCATTCACGAAGAAAACTCTATACAGCCGCATTTTTTGATGAGGTAAATTATTTAAAAAAAATGGTACCGGTAAAAATGAATGAGAGTAATAAGAGAGGTTAGAGAAATGTTTACAGGCGAATGAGGGAATATTTTCAGTAAATTGTGAACAACAAAAAAATGAGACTTCATTTCGACATAATCAGAACAGCATTTTATTATCATTTAGTTTCTTGGAATAATACATATCTCAAATCAGCTTTTCACAGTACTGAGATTTATGTCAGACGGGAAAACACTATTTTTCCATTTCTCCCTCAAAATGCCATTGCTCATATGATTTCAAGATTGGTCCGTAAAGTGGTGCCAAGGTAAGGTAGGATTTAATTGACCTCATCAGGTAGTAAGCACATTTTTCTCAATGTGAAAGGAATGGGAAAAGAAAGTAGCGTACCTATTTCATTTAAAGTTGAAACTTAATTAAGTAACTCTTAAATAGGGAAAATATGAAAGGGTAGTGAGAGTTTTTGTGGGGTTATTTTTAGGGTGATCAATTCCTCAGATGGGATTGTTCCTATCGTTCGAGCTTAGGAAGTAGAAGGGAAAAGCTGAAGGCAGGCATTACGCAACAAGGAGAGGTACTAAGGCATGTTAAATGCTGCAAGGCATGGGATGGAAGAAGTTCGACGGACGTCATGCAAATTATTGCTCACTTCAAGAAAGCATTAAGGATGATAAAACAACTATTGTGATAAAAGGAGATGGGATTACCAAAAAGGAATAAGTACTTGAAAAAATTCGCGTGGAGTGTTGCTCTACGTGTCTCAGAGAAGTGGACTATTGGAAGGCTGGAGCAGAAGAGAATAGAGATTTGCAAATCTTGGTGCAGAAGGCGGATGCTGAATATCAATTAGACGGATAGGATCAGAAACGAGAAAGTGTACAGGAGAATAGAAGATGAGAAAGTCATATGTAGACTATATCGGTAGACGGTATCTGAGAGACTAGGTCTAGATGGATTGGCCACACTTTGCGGCACAACAATTTCGTAGGGACATAATAGATGGGTAATAGAGAGGAAATAGAATGGAAAGCCCCACGAGAAAGATCGAGGGACAAATTCATAGTCCAGATATAACGGGACATAAAACAGAAGAGCTACAAGGACGTAAAGGAGTTAGCTGGAAGAAGGGTAGGATGAAGGACTGCAGTCAACCAATCTTAGGATTGAATGATTTATGATTGATGATAAGATCGTTCCATATAAATGTCCAAATAACACAAACACACACGAGAAAGTTACTCCTGCGCTGTGGTTAGGTACTTGGCGTGAGGTTAATATTTCTCTCCAGGGACAGCAACCGCACGATACCCGCTAGCCTAGTCCGGTAATTTTCTCCAACCTACTTAGTGGTCTTCGCGTTGGGAATTCTAGACGCCCTCGCAAGGAGACCGCACTAACAGGTCACGTGCTATTAAGTGGTTTGGGGGAAATGAATCCCGGGCCAGGAACCGATTCACCCAGACTCGCGGAGAGACGCATGATTTCCGGAGGGAGACTGTCGTCCAGACTTCAGCGACCCAGCGGGTCGATTATTTAGATGCTAAAGGCGTCGTAGAAATTTTACTTATTACGGGATCGCCACATTTATGACGGTTGGCGGAAAGGGTCGATTATGTAAATGTCACACGCGTCATAACTACCTCGCAGTTCCCTTGAAGATTTCCGCGGCGTGGAAGTAAATGCTTCTTCATCTCGGGTCTTCATTCTCGTTGTTTTTCAAGTTCAGTTTTGACAGGAGAATAACCAACATGTAGTGTATCATCATCATAATTGGTCGTTCAATCCTAAAATTGGATGACTGCAGCAGCCCTCTATCCTTCCCAACCTAATGTTAGTTCCCTTACTCCCTAGAAGTTCTTCTTAAGCAATTTTTTGTTTATTTAATCAATGTATTTATCCCTTGGCCTTCCTCTTTATACATTTCCCTCTATTTTTCCTTCAACTATATTCTCCAAAAACCAATTGTGTCTCAGGGTGGCAAGCAGTAGAAAAACCTACATTGTCAAAAAGACAGATGCAATTACTCCTCCTCAACCACGCACTTTTCCGGAAAACAAAAAAAAATACATCAAGGATCGAGATAGACAACTGAGAACCTCGATTCGTCTTTAAAGTAAGCGACTACCCTGAGTTGTTTCCTGCAGAAGCTACAGTGTAAGGAAACTAGTTGAGACAAATAAATACGCGCATTCAGTGAATTCGCGAAATTTTTATTTGAGTTTTTTTAAATTTCAAAATTGTATTCCACGGATTGTCGGCCTCAACCTTCGATCACTTTAATACGAGCCTTATTTCTTGTTCCTCTCCTATCACAATTTATTCCTCAATCCCTTCTTCATGACAGGTGCCAACAACCCACTACCATACGCCCTTGTAGCAACTTCAAAGATATAGCCTTGTAGAAGATATAGATGCACCCACCTATTCTCATCATCATTGGTCGTTCAATCCTAAGATTGGTTGACTGCAGGACTCCAGCCTTCCCAATCTAATGCTAGTTCTTTCACTCCCTAATAGTTATTCTTCTATACTCTCCTTATTATTTGGTCCATTTATCAATCCATTGGCCTTCCTATTGGGGTGTACCCTCGATTTTTCCTTCAAATATATTCCTCACGAACTCATTGTGCCTCAGGAAGTACACAATTCATAAGGTTCTTTTTTCAATCCATAAGGTTTTTATTTTCATCTTATTTTCTGTATACATCTACATCTACATACTACCCCGCAAGCCGCCTCAATAGGCGTGTGGCGGGGGTGTTAGGACACCAGCCGTTTAAATATAAAAAGAAAACGCTCTAATGAAAATACGCCTAGCATTTATTTAAGTCCCTTATTGTTCGGGGGAAAAACGAATTCCCATACCTATCCGTTCGGCAAAATATCTCTCTTAATTTACCGTTTATGTCTCTGTATAGTGTTTCTATCTCTGTATAGTGTTCCACCTCTTCTGCTCTTCTCTATAATTATTCATTTTTCATATTATCCGTCCATTTGACATTCAGAATTCTCTTCCAACACCATGTTTCGAAAGATACTAATATTTTCTGGTCTGCTTTTCCAATGGTTAATGATAACGACCCATAGAGTTCCAAGCCCCACACATTTTTTCACTGTTACCTCGTCCGTAGTCCTACCTTCTTTGAACACAGTAGTTGTATTTTCATCGTGAAAGCTTACTTAGCTTGGTATTAGTGTATGCTGCTTGCAAAACCTGGTCATAGCCGCCGAAAGTCTAAGATAGGGGGGTGTTTTCTTTCAAAAATGTGTGGAATTCACAGCAAAAAAAATCATTCACCCGGTCTGGGTTTGAATTTCAATCTGGGCGAATGGTTTTTCCCCGTGAATTTCACACATTTGTGCTGGTCAATAGTGGGTAGCTCCGATATAAATTACCATAGGGCCAGTTTTCTAGTTCTTCGAAGTGTTTTATTTGATTTCTAGGAATATAAAATTAATATACGCTAATTTTTCTTCGAAGAAAAACAAAAGCAGTATCATGTTTACTCTGCCAAAAATTAATTTAAAATTAAATAACATAATTACGCAATTTATTTAGATACGCGATAATTTCTTTCGTCTTGTTAGCATAGAATTATAAAAATATATGCTATATATACAATGAAAAACCTTTAATTTTCCATGGTGGAGTCACCGTCTGTTGAGTTCCATTACCGCACGTTTTAGAATCTGCAGTAATAAGTGGCATAGCGGGTGAGGAGAGGAAACTTCTGAAGGAGATTAGGAGGCAAAGTAGCCCGTTGGAAAAGTAATGAGGGGCAAAGGGTTGCTCAAGGCCGTGATAGAGGGTAGGATGTTGGGTAAGCTGGGAGGGTGAAGAAAAAGAATCGTTTTTATAAACGGACATAAGAGAGGTAGGACGTATGCTGAGATGAAGAAAGAAATATTATTGGAAGATAAGTCACAGCACTTACAAAAATCTTGAGGATTTTAACTCACTTTCATCTAAACCTACCTAAACCAGAATAATACCCCAATACAATTAAGGAATAATGGTGGATGATTTGTATCTAGGATACATTGGGATTGGAACCTGGGCCTTCAGGATAGGAATGCGGTACCCTGGCTACCCCACACACAATCCACCTTTGCGTAGTTCTTTTCAACGACTCTGGGAACCACACGTTAACTTTGTTCTCGCGTTATTTTCCCTTCTTCTACCTTTCTCTCTTCATTTCCTACTAATCTACTCAAGCGGAAAATGGCGAGACATTGGAGTCTCCTCTCCCCCCCAGTGGAGGGCACATAAACGGAAACTTTGGCCCTTTCTCAGTCCGGGGAGGTGCTTCGAAGTGAAAGAGAGAGAGAGAGATCATTTGGCGTTTCAGTGAGGGGAGGAGGAGTGAGGCAGAGAGGAAAAGCTCTAAATGCCGCTTTACGCGAGGAGTTTCCTTGCGCATTGTGATGCACTAAAAATTGCGCCGTGAGAAGCATCTGCTTTACACTGTCATCGTATATTGCCCATGAGAAAACCTTTCATGAGGTTACGATAAAGGAGTGTTTTATGTGATTACTTAAACCCCGTTTTCATCACGAGCCTTTTACCACTGTACAAAACGTTGGTGGTTTCGACCCGCATTTTCATGTCTTTAATGATCAAGGTACAACTGATATTTTCTAACTTTAACGTGCACCATATTTGTTTCTCATCACCTATTGGTTACTTAAGATTATGACGATTGGTCGATTGACCATTGTAACTAGTCAGAAAATAACTATAGTAGATAGATAACTATGGTAAATTTCCCCGGGTAGAAAAAGTTACCATATTCAATGCCAACTGGGCATTTGCATTATTAATTCTTGCCCCTGTATTGGATTGCTTTGGTAAAAAGTTACTAATGCAAACGAGGCATCAGGATATAAAGTTAATTTTTCGTCAAGGTTAAAGTGTAAAATTAATTTTTTGTCAATTTTTCATCGAGGAAAAACAAAAACAGCATTACGCTTACTCTGTAAAAAAGTTAAACTCTAAAATTTAATGACAGCATGATACACGAAGACTTAGTTGGTAAATTGAGGTTATCTGGGTAGGCTGAGGCAATTTGCGCCAATAAGGACAGGTAGGTACACTAGTGAAAGAGGTACATAAGAAATTAAGGACAGGTGATGAGAGACCCGGCGTTAGCATCAGCCTGCTCTTCACGAAAGGCGCCAAGGGGACCAACCACTGGTTAAATTCCCATCCGACGGACGGAGAACTGAATTTGAAGTGTCCCTCACATATCTCTCCAATAGCTATCAGGATTCCTCCGAAAAATCTCTTTCTCTGTCGAGATTAGAGTCTGTAAATTCGTGAATCTGATGAATATCGCAATGTAACATCCTAAAAACCTTTAAAAATTAACCTTCCCTCACCAATGTATCCACCTCTCATTCATAGCGGAAGCGCGAAATCGGTTATTTACCTCGTCAAAAAATCAAACAACCATAGAAGCATAGAAACAACTACTGAGATAGTAATAGCCGTTGCCTATATTATATATCACTACTATGCAACATTGAATTTTCCATTTTGCAGAGTGAGCAACGTTTTGAACGAATATCCTCTTAGCATTCCGACTCCGTTTCAACAAACGAATTGGTTTTTTCACTACCATTCTTTGGAATAAATTGGTAATTGTTGTGATAAATATGAATTCGATACAGCAATACAAATGGAGCAATGTAAGTAATGATGAGTAATGAATTTAGTATAGAAAATAATTGATAAAACGTACGAACCACCCACCGCTACATTTTTGGCGAAATTTTATACTTTTGAACCATTCAAGGGATGAGATCTATATCTACCTACCTCTCGGACAGTGGCGTCCCGTTGAAGCCGAATGATTTTTCCTCAGTGGAATTTCGCCCTTATGTGCACTTTCAGGTGACTCTGTAATGGTAATACCGTGGATAGTCCCGGTATCCTCAGAATTTATCTATTTATTCATTCATAAAAAAGCAAATTCATTGAAATGTTTGAATCTATTGGTCATAAGCACCTCTCTTTTGCAGTCGATTCACACAGTACATCATTCCACTTCAGCACGACATGATGGTGCCGCTTCTGACTGGGCTGGGGTATGCTTCACGTGAAACGGCGTTCGCAAAGTTTTCTTTTCACCATGGATGATGGGAGGAAACGCTGACGACGTAGGTATGGGCTCTAAAGTTGGCATTCCACGAGAAGTTTTCCCGCGCGGGTGTTCCTCCTATTTCGGCCAAAACGCCGCCGCACCGGGGGGGGGGGGGGAGAAGCTGCAACGTGGAATGACATATAAAACGGCTCGTTTTCCTCGAGGTCAGGCAAGAAAGGGGAATCCCCGGGTGAATAGGTCGGAAGCGAAAATAAACGCGGGCTTTGAAGCGCAGTTTCCCGTGTTTCTCGGGTGGAATATTCTCTGCTAACTCAAGCCGTTCAGCCTGCTGGCGCTGAATACTAATTAAAATGGTGGCTTTTAGGTAATTTGAGCGAGATATCACTGCTCATAAAATTCAATGTATTTGCAATCATCATCAAGAAAGAGATCCAGCCGTTCTAATGACACAGTGTAATCAGCCACTCACTGTACTACTTTTCGAGATATTTCTCCAAAAGTATAGTGTAAAAAGTATATTAAAAAATAAAACAATAATATAAGACTTTGCGCACTAGAGAGTTATAATAAGGAATGATTATAAAAATAATAACTGATAGCCCGTAAAAAATGACGGGAAAAATACCCAGTCATTCAAATGTTATTGGTATAAATTATCTTTATATATGTTTGTGTAGGTTATTTCACCGTATTGTATTAGTCTAATATCTGGAGGCCGTTACTAATGCTTTCAAAATATAAACATCTGTGCTAAAGTGCAACGTTCTTAGCGGTAGCTATGTGCCTGCTATGGAAATTCAACATAAGACTTATGAGTTTGAGTCAGGGCGTGTTTATTATTTTTATATCTATAATTTATCTGGATCGAAAATTGAAATTAGGGGATTTTTCAAGATACATGTAATTCTAAACGAAAAAAAATACACCATAACAAACTAAATCGGTTCAGTCGTTATCTCCATCATTAGCATCACCCCCCCCTGGTCATTGGTGATTATTAGTAGATATAGATTACTATTGCATATTAAGTATAATTATTTAGAAAAATAGGAGGTTCTGACTCACAGATCTCGTCTGAAATGAAATGGTGTGTAGTTTTTGTTTCCTCAGTTATTATAAAAAATAATTAATCACTCACTGTACAGTAAATTTCATAAAATTGCGAAAAACTCCGAGTTTTGTGAAAGCACGGCGTGAATCAAATTAGTTAAATCCTCAAACACATATATATATATCTACAGTTAAATACTGAGAACTTCAGTCGTAGTAATTTTTAAATTAATATTTATGAACTTTCTGTTTGCTGAAGCTGCTTAAATTTTACGATAAAATTCGAATATTGTTTACATTATTACTGGATAAAAATCTCGATTAAACTATCTTCCTTATCTGACTTTTGTATGTCAGCAGGGCTTTTCACGACAATGTTTACGAACTAAACAAAGCCGGGTCAAATTACAATATAAATAATTGGATCAAGAGCCATGGAGAGCTAGGAAATTGATGTGAATAACAGGTTGAGCCCTTTTATGCTGGAATTCAAGATTTGCAACCGTGGGAACCCTAGAAGTCAAATGCAGGGGGGGGGGGAGACAACCGTCTACCCCGTACGGAGCCAGTGCGTTAGGAATGAACTCTGCCCCTGAAAAGGGGTTTCTGCGCGACTGACACTATGCTCCGCTATCGCTATAACGAGAAACATTACTACCAGTCTCATTGTCTGTTGCAGAATTTTATTAACATTTTATTTCAAAATGTAGGCTTGCGTATTCATAATTAAATAAAATGCTTAACATATTTCTAAAATATTTTAATGGCACGACGCGTTTCGCCGATTTACGGCATCTTCAGGTTCAGAATATTCTATATTTTACGATTCCAAAAGTCTACATCTACATCTACATCTACATATTACCCCGCAAGCCGCCTCAATAGGCGTGTGGCGGGGGGTGTTAGGACACCAGCCGCTTAAAGATAAAAAGGAAACGCTCTAATGAAATTACGCCTAGCATTTATTGAAGTCCCTTATTGTTCGGGGGAAAAACGAATTCCCATACCTATCCGTTCGGCAAAATATCTCTCTTAATTTATCGTTTCTATCGGACCTGGAAATATAGTGGGGTTCTAATATGATGTTCTCCGTGTCGCTCTGAAAGATATCTATTCTCAATTGTTCAAGCAATCTAAGCCTAGCGCGCAGCCTCCGAGTCTCTAGCGGTTCCCAGCCTAATTTGTTTAACATCTGTGTAACGCTGTCAGTACGCCCGTAGCTGTTTTTGACGAATCGCGCAGCTTTCCTTTGTATTTTATTAAGTTCCCGGACTAAGTCTTTCTGCACCGGATCCCATATGCTCGCTGCATATTCAAGGTGTGGCCGGACGAGTGCGAAATAGCACCTCTCTTTTACTTTTTCATCCGAAAATCTTCCCACAATACGCTTGACGAATCCTAGCTTCTTCAGAGCTCTGCCACAAATATTTCTTATATGTGCTCCCCACGATAGGTCCGAAGTTATCGTAACTCCTAGATACTTCACTTCATCTGTCGCCTTTATGTTAACACCATCCACAGCATATACATGGGAATAGTTGGACGACTTCCGCAAGAAATGTACCGCCGTGCATTTGCTCAGATTAAGTTCGAGTCCCCACTCTTGGCTCCACACATGAACGTTGTTTAAATCCGATGATAGAGTTTCAAAGTCAGAGTGATCACTAATTTCACGATAGATGACAGCGTCGTCGGCGAATAGACGTATTTTACTGCTAATTCGAGAGCATAGATCATTTATGTATATAATGAACAAAAGGGGTCCGATCACGCTTCCTTGCGGGACACCTGATGTCACTTTAACGACATCAGAGCTAATTCCGTCAAGAACTACCTTTTGCTTACGATCACTCAGAAAGTCGCGTATCCAGTTTACTACTGTTTCGTTTAGGCCGCATGACTGTAATTTGTATAAAAGTTTGTTATGAGGTACCGTGTCGAAAGCTTTCTTAAAATCTAGAAATAATGCGTCAACTTGTCTTTTCGATTCGCCAGATTTGAGAACGTCATGAAGAAAGAGCGCGAGTTGTGTTTCACATGATCTACCTTTCCGGAAGCCGTGCTGACAGCCATGGAGGACGTTACGACTGTCCAGGAACGTCATGATATTGCTAACGACGATATGTTCGAGTATCTTGCCTATAATCGACGTTAATGAAATTGGTCGATAGTTCCCTGGGTCGTGTCGGTCAAGTCGACGAAGTGCGTGTTGCAATTTAAAGATTGTAGCAAAGTACTAAGTATTTTATTTAATTATGAATATGAGCGTTCAAAAATTCGACGAAGTGAAGCTTGCAACAATAAAGTTTAAAATGTAGGCTGTTGAAATAAGCATAAGTAAATACAGTAACATTAAAGACGTAAATGCTTTGTAATTCCTATTAATTAGTGCAATACATATGTTTTAGTATTTATGTTGACTAGTATTTTTCACGTTGTATGCTGATGATGCCTTTACAGCAAAAGGTTTTTTGTGATTAAAACAGCAAGTTATGAGTTTAATCCTAAAAAATAATTGATAAAGCGTCCAAACCAACCACTGCTACATTTTTGATACGATCTGTGCGTCCAAACTACGCATATATACTCATATCCCCTAGAAAATGGTTTCTATTTTTGGCATTTATTTCAAAACGTAGAGTGGTGAGTTTCAGATATTTTTATCATTAGAAAAATTAGATCTATTTCTTTACAATAAAGCAAAAATAATTGATTTTTTTGCGAAACGATATCTCGCTCAAAGTACTTTAAGGGAGGCGTGTGCACCCATCACAACAGCCGCATGTGCAATTCAATGTAACCGGCCAATAAATCCAATGAGACACGGGAATCATTCCGGCAAATCTTCACTCGCTTCGTCCATCGCGAGCATTGATATTCCGCGCGCTAATGCCGCCACAGCCAATTTCCAAGCCTGCGTTCCACATCTGGGGATATCATGTTCCATTGCCGAAACGGATATTAAAATTTCCGTACGCGAGAGAAATTTCCATTCCAACTTGATTGAATGTGTTTTATCCTAATTTTTTTCGTCACTTCGTTTGCATGGTGTTTTGAATAAGAGGCTCCTTGGTTTTAGGGGAAAACCCTTCACATGTTCCATTCAACTTTACTCACTAAATTCAAACGGATTTTGCCAGTTACAGGTGGAAATATTTCTTTGATGCTATAAGTTATGACGGAAATCGATTGAATTACTGTTGACGATGTGATTAAATCCGTATTCATGTCACCTAGTGACCTATTTTGACACGATAATTTGTCTCTGCTGTAAACTTAATAATGTACTATGTAATACTTCGAAGAAGATACAATAGACTTCTGGATAGGAATAATTTTCAAGTGTAGAGAAAAAAACAATCTCATCAACGGGAATAGGTAACATTTGCATGATTATCACCATCATGAATAGAAAACTTTTGTTCTCTTAATTACCACGAATCGAGCATAATCCATTACACATATGCCTATATATATTTTAACCATTAATGTGCATATTTTCCTCAATTCTGCATGAGTATTAGAGATTTTCTTACAGTTTCCTGAGCTGGGACGAAACCTTGCCTAATGAATGATGCAAACACAGAACTATATTTAGAAAACTATGGTCAATTGTTTGGTTCGGAGGTGCATGATGTTAAAGATGGATCAATTATGTAAAGCTCATATGCCCGTATTTCCCGTAGCGTATCATGGAACTTGATGAATCTCTGTACGCCGAACTGCCGGCGTCCTGGGGGCTATTCGTGAATGTCGACAATCTAAATTGACGTCATCAAAGGTCGACAATTGGGTATTTTCCAAAATTTTAAATTTAAGTTTACGGATCTTTATATGTTACTTAAACTCGAACAAGCTTGCGGAGTGAAAGTAGTTTTAAAATTGATTCAATATTAATTGAGATATTTAAGATTCAAATAGTCGAAATTTCAATTTTTTTACGCCGCTACGAAACGAAATCTGATTGGATTGACGTCATTTTCGCTGAGCGATAGACGGATGTGAGGGAGAAAGTGAGTAACTGTAGAAGATCTACCGTATATTTAAAGATTTTTCATTGAAAACAAAGACTATGGCGTGCAATGGTTTTATTAAAACCACATAAGATAATTTACCCAAAGTGGATATGTTTATGGTAGGCGTTTTAATGAAGAAGGACGAGCGGTTTAATGCTGCGGAAATTCGTTGAGCTTAAGTCCAAAAAATGTACCCCTAAAGTTTGCTTTTAAAATCGTCATTACTGTTTTATATCATTTTTGATACATATAATTATGTAAAGGTGTATGAACTTTATTAACTGTTTTTCCAATACACTCATAATCATTATACTTCTTTCTTTATCGAAGTCCATATCAGTCCATGCAACAGTAAATAAACAGTATCTTAGTAACATATCAACATAACACAGTACTCGCCAAATTTTTGTGCTGCCAATACTCGACACACCTAAAACGTTAATTTTTTATTTGCTAATTAGTGATTGTTGGTAGAGGAGGTTTCTAGAAGTGGCTTATCTGCTGTAGAAATGCCTAAAAATAGATTCTCATCTCCTAAATGTCTATTCAAAGTTTAATTTAAGTGTTGTTATATTATAAAGCTTCTCGTGAGAGTTATGGTGATAATGCTATAGGATACGTCCAAGTAAAGAGAGATGGACCACTGTGCAGTGTGCATAGTCATTGCAAGAATATGTCCAGAACACAAAGTGCGGAGTAAAGCATACATTTTTACGGGTGGAGATTGAGGAATCCAAGGAAGAAATTTCAATCATTCAATGTCGTGATTGCGTGAATAAATTTCTTGTTCGGTGTTTCAACCGATGTATTTGTACATTGTGGCACAAAACACCATCTCTATCCCTTACTTAGATGCCATTTAAAGGCATATATAGAAACGCGAACACGTCAGAAACTAATTTCGCCGCATTTGTTTCCACTGTAAGCATAAGGAAACGCCTGGGTCTAAATGTAAACAGCGAAAATGACGTCACAGGCCATTTGGTTGTTTTCGGAGTGTGCTCGGGAGCTTTCGTAACCTTCTACTTTCTTTAGCTTTTAAAACCGAAATTCATACAATTTGATAAGAAAATTTTTAGCCAATGCAATAAGTTCAAGTAACTGAATCAGAATATCGATAGTTTGAAATACGTGGAAAATACCCAATTCTACGTCAATGATTCACTTTCCAGCTCATGGTTCACTGAACGGCTCAAAACTCCGTCATAACCAAGCGTCCATGTCGACCGCTATTGTGGTGTCGGAACGTCGCTAGCGTCGCGTCGGAAATTCCCCTCCCCCTGCTTTTTAGAGCATTGTAGTCAGTGTTTTGTCTGGTTTTGTCAACCTTTTCAAATTGCGGTTAGATTTACTACTTTTTGAATGCCATGAATTAGTTTTGATTTCCTATTTTCTTTGAATATATACGTACCCAGCTCTTCATATTTTACCGTTTCCATAATCACATTTGTTCATCTCGCAAAGCCCCTGTTTTCTTCTAAACTGTGATTCATTTTGTGAATGTGGACTTGATTTACACTTTTAAATTTTTGCTTCTTATTCGCTATATTCCTACTTTTTTTATGATAAGGTAATAATTTCATCTACATCTACATATTACCCCGCAAGCCGCCTCAATAGGCGTGTGGCGGGGGGTGTTAGGACACCAGCCGTTTAAAGATAAAAAGGGAACGCTCTAATGAAATTACGCCTAGCATTTATTATAGTCCCTTATTGTTCGGGGGAAAAACGAATGTTTTGGTTTCAATGAAAACAAAAAATATAAGTTTCGTAATTGGCTAGGAAATAATTTAAGCATGATGCAGTGTAACGCGTGATTACAACTCGTAGATTATGATATTAAACCGGTTGACATAATTTTTTTGGATGAGGTACGCATTAATTTCAGTACCATGGATGATTGAAGACTGGAGACGGGAATATTGCGGAGGCTTCGGAATGTTAAAGAGGAAGAAAGACTGAGTCAAATGCAATGAGGAGCAACAACAAATATGATACATTTAGGGGACGTTCATTAATTATGTCAACAAAAAAGGGGGGAGGGGGTTTGAAGAATTTTGACAACTATTGACATGGGGAAGGGGGAATTCAAGATAAAATGACGTCTACGTCAATGTTACTTTTTTACTTTTTTAAACCGGTTGAGTTCATACCAAGTAAGTCATAGTCTTGCATCATCATATGTATTTTTTTATTCAATGTACTTGATAGATGACTGTAGACACATATGGTATGAATCTTATGATTATTATCATTCATTTCACTGATTTTTAAGGGAAGTTGTTAGTAAATTCAAAGACTGCACTAAGCCATTGTCATCAAATAGTATAGCTATAACCCATGTACTTCTATTAAATAGCATGTGAAGCCAGCCGTATAAAATATTATTAGTCTTTGGGGGGTTAAATTGTTTGACATAATTTGACTAGGGGGGGGTCACTGAAAGCTTGAAAACTGTTGACAAGGGGGGAGGTGAAAATTGACAAAAAATGTTGACATAATTAATGGACGTCCCCTTAAGAGACAGTGTTGATCCATTTGCAATACCGGATAACGTTTTTCGGGGCATTTACCCGACTGTCAAAAGACATGGTGAGAGCTCTCACCAAAGGCCATATTTTCCAGAACCTTTTTGAGATGTATCCATATCTATTGATATAAAACGTAATTACTGTGTGTGGGATTAAAAATGTGAAGAAATCACGCAAATTACCCATAGTCACCCCATGCCAAATTGTATATTTTTTTAGATTTCGTGTTCCCTTCATTTTATAGGCAGGGTTCGTATCAAAAGTCGACTGGAAGCGATATTAACCTGGGCCTCAGTCAAGCAAGTGTCAATCGGGCAATTCAGGAGGTTACCAATGCCAAAGTTCAATCAGTGATCATTTTGTTTCATCATTACTGACTATAGCTCAGACCGATTATAAAAAAATGAAGTTCTACCATAGAACTGAATAAGAGCGATAATGTCAGAAATAGTCATCGACGTTCATTCATAAATTTCAAGCATTCATATATTTGCTTACTTATTCACGTTTTACTCGACACATGTTCTACAAATGTCACAATCTTAAGATTTATCAACTGACCAAATACTTGCGCATCTATTTCTGTCGAAATCTCGCGCAAAGTTGCAGCAAAAACATAAACGTAACTCGTAGCGAGGCCCAAAAAACTGAGCCAATGGCTCTCAAAATAGGATCATTAAGCCGTTCAATGAACGTCAGAATGTCGTTCATTGAACAGCTCATTAAATGAATCGACAATCCCGTCGTTCATATGAGTATCGACATTCCCGAATAGCCCCCCTGAGCCGGAGAGCGCCGCATATAAGAAAAATCGATTATTTCCGGGATCGCAAACGGTCGCAGTATTTCTCTCTGGAATCACATTTTTGTAGCTTTGGAGAGTCTCGTGTGTGCATATCTCCCTTTCTATGGGCGTATAAGTTAACATTTTCCCTACTCAATTGCGAAAAGTTGCCCGAAAAGTGTACCATTTTATTGCACGAGTGCAACAGTAGAACTAATAGCAATAATAAAAAAAAAGAAATCTGTAGAAATAACAGTGTCAAATTGACCATAACCAATTTTATTGCATAACTTACAACCAGCAGGTTCTATATATGCCTGACTTCGGAGATTTGCCGAGAAATTTTAATACGGGCGTTTGATTTCCTCAAATTTGAGCCTTCGTGTGTTTTTAATGCGTAAGAACTGAAATAAACGACACTTCCCACCTCCTGTATCATTCAACTGAGAGTGTTCCTGCGAATTTTCAATTTCTGGTTAGAAAAAAGGCACTTTTTGCATTTTGGCCAGCTTTTTTTATTCCAGCTCATTGTATCCGGAAAAATGCAGCCCCGACACGATGCCCTAGATGGCAGCCCCAACTTCTTGTTCCTTCGCCTCTTTGATGCATACGACCTTAAGGATCCTAATCGCAAGACAGATTACATATTTTTTCCCAAATGATCGAATTTGACGAAATCGGGACTAGCCATGGTAGTAACCTTTACGGAGTCTCCCGTAAGTGCACATAAGTGTGATATTCCACAGAGGAAAAATCATTCACCTTGACTGGGATTCGAACCCGGATCTCTCGACTTCATGCCGATTGATCTAACCAGTAAAAGCTACGAGGCGTCCTTCTTCTGTGTGGATTATTTTGTG
The DNA here is from genome assembly GCA_963573305.1 of Pyrrhosoma nymphula. Lineage (NCBI taxonomy): Eukaryota > Metazoa > Arthropoda > Insecta > Odonata > Coenagrionidae > Pyrrhosoma > Pyrrhosoma nymphula. The sequence goes on along the minus strand of OY754330.1, from coordinate 61,533,934 downwards.
GGAATTATGGGAATAATCCGCAGGGGATACGGCCACCTCGGTAGCTGGCTAAAACATTCGGCGCGAAATCGAGGGATCCGGGTTCGAATCCCGGTCAAGGCGAATGATTTTTCCTCTGTGGAATATCGCCTAATGATCGGTTATTCACGAAAGGGCACTGCATTAAAATTTGCAATGATGGCTCCAATGGTTATTTTTAATTTAAAGCCGATCAATGTCGATAGTTACGATAAGATTTTAATCACCAATTGCATTGTTTTTATAATGTTATCCATTCTTTTAAACGAAAACTGTAATTTTTCGGTGATTTTTCTCATTCTCATTTCACTTAGTATTCCATTGTAGACTATAATAATTATGTATTGAATATGTATTGTTTAAAATTGATTTCATACATATTTAGCTGGGTGTTCCAAATTCATATTTAATACTTGCTTTTTTGTCTCTAGCAAATGTCTATCTCTAGCATATATATATATGAACAATTTTCAACTGGACTACATAAGGTTTTCATATTCAAGTATTCAGCCTGTATTAAAATTAGGATGTATAGCAGTATCCAATCTTCTCATAATGCACGTTGAATATTTAATGTAATCCTTTCACAAGACGAATTTGAAAATATAATGTGCTGGGTGGGATCTTTTCATCCAACTCCGTCGCAGCTGATTATAATTATTTCTTTTACAACTAGGTCATTTGACCTTTGTTTCACCCTTTTTGAACAACTTGCCAGGTGATTTATTTTGATTCCCTTCTGCTGCTTTTTATTCTTCAATTTTTCCCATCTTGTTCACACCCTTGAGGTCATGGCGGTGCAATGGAATGTATTTTCGGTGCAATTCCGCAGTAAACCTCACATTATGGCATCAACAATTTGCTTGATGCATTTCATCCTTGGTTCTTCTTGGTTATTCTCCCCATATAATTTTACTTTCAAAATTGTTTTCGAAAAGCTGTTTCGCGAAGTGTGCCCTGTAAGTTTGTCTTCTCCTCATAGTTTTCATCACACAACTAATCCCTCCCGACTCTTCGCAGGACCTTTCGTTGGAGATTCTCTCCGTCCATTTATCTCCACCATTCTTCGATAACACCACATTTCCATTGCTTTCAATCTTCTTTTTTCTCCAGCAATTATTCCACAGACTTCACTGCCACACAAAATCAATCTCAAATTTATGTTTATGTAAGTGCTTCCTCAATTTCATCGCATTTTATTGAGAATGACACAATGTGTTGAAACCATGGTCGGTTGTTAAGTGCTGTTTTATATTAAAAAAGTGTGGAAATTACCATTTGTGTGTTCTTTCAACATGGATTTGGCGTATCATCTTTCATTATTCATTCATTATTATCTCATTATTCAAAATGTTAATATTGTTGCTAGCTCTTTGTAGAATTCTTTCTTTGCTTACGCTATTCTGATAGCGATATATTCCTCGATTTTTTCATCGACGGTGACCCCACTTCACAGAGAGAGAAATTCTTCCACCTGCGTACGTGGTGGATAGTATTATTCTGACACCTTCAATGAATTGGAAAAGGTTAAAAATTTTATATTTTCGTTTATAGACCTACAGGTTCTAAAATTTGGATGAACAACATAGAGCTACCCTACCCACGCCATAAAAAATATTTGGAAATGACCTGTATCGTTCAACAAACACATGGCGATCACCCATCGAAAAATAAACACACGCGAAATAACATTATTCGTAAACTCTCTGGCACGAGCAGAGGTGTATTAGTGGACATGCTACGCTATTCTACACTCAGCCCTGTTTACTCTACGGCTGAGTATTATTCTTCCTTGAGGCTAAACAGCCCCAGTGTCAAAAAAGATAGATGACTAGCTACTAAGAGCAATTCGGACTATCAGCAGATGTATCTAAAACCACCCCTTTGTCCTTCCCCGGCCGGCATACAGCACCACCTATCTCAAGAAAAGAAGCCTTGACGAAATAATACAGCAAGAAACTCAATAATCCCCAACTTCCCATCCACGAGGATATTCCTACCCAAGTGGTTAATTGAATGCGTCTCAAAAGTCTGCCATATCTATCTGCCCAAAAATTAGTGAATGATCACTTTGATATCTACTCCAAGTGACAGATGCTCGGAAATAAAAATGCCTCTTTTTTATATGCACCTGATTTATATGATTTTGAACTCCCAAGGCGAATATTGCTGAACCGCATTAATACATGACACGGTGTATGCGCTTCCAATCTTCGTAAATGAGGGAGACAACCTTTACCTAACTGTGATATTGGCGTTCATAACCAAACCATCTTGCAGAGTGATGTACAGAAAGAACATATTATCAGTTTAACCGAAACCACTTCTTTGACGTAACGCCATCATCCTTGAACCGAAAGCTGAACTTTTTCTTAAAATATAAATATATATATAGTTTTTATTTATATACTGCTATATTAATGATAAACGTTCAAGGATTACCTCTTATCCACATTTATTTTTGTAATAATGACCACCTGCTGTGTCTTAAACTAAAAACATTATTTGTAAAAACAGCATAAGCAACTGAAAACTTTAGTGGCTGTGAAAAAGTGTTTTTCGAAGGAAGAAAGACTAAAAATATTTACACCCAAAAACTTTGCGTATTGTGATGCTAATACTCGTAATTACGGAAAACCTGTGGACTTGACGAGAGTGACATTATATAAAAATTGCTGCCGAGGGAAGTGGTCAGTTTGGTACAAGCCGCACTGTAATACCCGATGATCATGCGTTCGTATCCCGCCATGTGAGTGGAAGTTGACTTTGTTCTAAGAGTAAAGCCTTACTTTAATCGGTGCGCCCAGTTTAACCATAGCAGTTGGAACGCCTAAAAAAACAATAAAAATGTACTGCTACCGCAACATTTCTGGGGTGCAGTATTTAAAAAAATATTTTTGATGTCATGCTGCTGTTCCATCACGTAATTCTTGACATAGCTATCGTAACTCAAACTGCTCACCTCGACAAAAAATTAGCCGCAGCAAAAGTCTAACGTGGACCAAAAGATGGGTGCAAAAAACCTGGACAGCCTTCTGTGGCGGAACTAACGTCGGCATCACGATTCGACGGTGGTTGCGTCATCGCGTAGGCATTCAAACGAAGGAAAATAGTAAAGCAAACTTTTGGAAGTTCCAGAAATATTTTGGCTTTTACCTTCGACCTGGGTTCTTCGTCGTCCATTCGGGATTTTGCGTGCCTCTCTCGTTTTGTGAAAAGATCAAACGCGGTGGCGGTTTGAATGCGATGAAAGACAGCCGTCGGGCAGAACCAGCCAGCTATTTCGGATTGCCACGGAAGGACTTTTTTTACCAGGGGATTATGAGGGAATCCTCATCCCTTTTGCCCATTTCTGATCTCTCTTGCTCTCTTTACACCGTGAAAATGTTAAAAGATGCTGCTGCTGAAAAAAGTAATGCTGCACATGAAGTACTCATATAATACTTGGGACACACCAGAGAAAGCGTTTATCAAAGAATTATGCGAGTGATTAATAAAATAACACTAACGAGATATTTTTCGCGTCAAGGTTTGATAAAAATACGTGCAATGTTTCCTCTGCAATTCCGTTGGCTTCTTCAAAGGTTTAATAATGGGTTTCTAGCTTTATATTCTCCTTCATAACAGGGGCATGGAAGTAGAGGGTTGGGGTTTGGAGTGGAAGGGATGGCATGATAGCACTATGCTGTTTGACAAAATTCAAGAAGTTACACGTATGTGAGAAAAAATATGAAATAAATTACAACTCAGTAAAAGAGTAAGTATAATAGTATCTCATTTACGCAGGTGAAACAATTTTCCCTCTGGGAAATAGGATCACCGTTGGTGGAAAAAGCAAGGAAGATATCGCAATCAATATTGCCCAAACAGTGAAAGAATTTTACTTGAAGAAGATCCTACTACGAACTAGAAACACAACAAAAATATTTTGAATAATGTGATAATAATGAATGATTATAGTAATTTTTTGGGGATAATTTCAGGATCCAGGGATAGTTCAAACCCAACATTGCCCCTGCAATGCCGGAGGCTTCTTCAGAGGTGTGATGATGATTTTCTGGCAGAGTTATTTTATAGTATTGCGGCAGCATGGGAGGAGAGAGGGTATGGGAGTGGATGGGGTGGTTTGTACTCTTCTAGAAATTATGGCATTTCATCTCCCACTGAGATTTTGTCCTCGGTCTTGGTTATTTGGGTTCTTACGTAGTTTGATGGCCTCTCTGATGAGCAGATTTATGAATAATCTGTCTTCCTCCAGGATATTTATGTACTCCTCGTCAATTATATGTCCTTAGATGAATTTAGAAGACTCACCAGGTTTTAAGTGAATAGTTAAAAAACCGCTAGACTGACGTCTTCATTTGCAAAAAAGACTATTCTATATATATTCTCAGGTCCGTTCTTTCACCTTTCCCCTCATAACGTGATAGAATAAGACGCAAATGCTGAAAATAGAGGCATGCATTAAAGATGCACGTAGATGTAAGACCACGATACACGAAGAGAATGGAAAAAGTGCTGAGTTAACAAAATTAAGTTCTGTGTACCGCAAGAGTGCAATGAGAAAAACTAGAGTACAGCTGAGCTCTTGAATACATTAAGATTAGGTGTCCCTTCACATTCAAAGTAAGTAAGATTAAGAATACAATAAAGATAATAGGGACCCGAGTTAAAGTATGACACAGACAAGATAATTAAGCTCCCTCGCAGCATCAGTATGCTCGGAAACATATTAAAGTAGTTTAGGCGAGATATAATTCCACATCATATGCAATAAATTTGGACTGATTGATTAGAAAAAATTATCATCTTTCTAATGATACCAAAACATCACCCAATTCATGTTCTACGTTTCGAGCTGTTTGTCAAAAAAATAAAAGCAGGTTTCCATGAGATTAGGAACGGTTATGCGCTTCAGAGAGAGTTTATTAAAAAAATGAGTAAGTTCTGACGCATAGATCGCGTTATAAATTTAACGGCGTGCTGTGCGAATGGATTTTCAACGATTAAAAAAAACGAATTTCTTTCTCACCGTAATACTTTTACAAAATTGCAAAAAAAAACTTTCGGTAGTGAAGCCGTTTCCAGCGTACGGCGTGGAATAAATGAGTCAAGGTAATGCCTTATATGTATGAATGATTAGTTAATTACTAAGCATTTAATCGATATAAAATAAAGTTTTTGGGTCATAATTATTACAATATTTACTTCCTGCATCTTGCAGTTGCTTTAATTAAAAAAATCATTCGAATATGGTCTCTATTTCCTTCTCTTGGGAAAAATTTCGCTCCCAAATACCTTAAATACTGGGGAACAACACAGAGACTTACATGTTTAAATACTTCTTTTCCCCCTCACAGTTCATGATAGAAGGAACACAGAATTGCATTCGCAAATGTAAATACAACTTATTTACGTGCATTCATCAGATCCTTTCGTAAAAATCAAATCAACATAGAAAAGGCGCCTTAAAAACTCCCGGCCACACGCCAATGTGGAGGCTCGCGAAGTATAAACTAGATGCAGATGTGAATGCAGATTGTTACGTAGCGAGCCAGAGCGATGTATCTCATCCATACATGCCTGCGGAAAGAACCCGCTCTCCAACCCGCCTCACGTCGACGTCGGCAGCATTTACATGGCCCCGGAATCACACCCTCCTCCCGTGTACACAGCCGCCCTACTTCAACGGCCCTATTCAAGTCCTCCTCCCACAGTCCCATCACCTCCGACTTTGCATGGTCGCCCTGACCCCCATCCCCTTCTAAATTCAGCTCTCTCCTTGTTCCCTTCTCTCCTGGCTGTTGAGGGAGCTGACAATGAGAGCGCTAAGCATTGATCTAAATGTCGACAGCAGATAAATCTCTCCGCCTACCTCCTAAAAGGAGGAGAATTTTTAATTTTCAGCAAAAAGTGGCACGCTAGACATAAAATTTCAGCCTTTTATATTAAATTTTTAATTATTTCTTCTTCTTTTACCGCGCCAAAAATGGAGGTGTATAAGTTTTTTTTCAGGAGTCAAGTATATATGAAGGTTAGAAAAGAATTTTTTCCAATACCTAGGAGGATATTGGCCGTGAGATGGAAAGAAAGCAGATTGACACATTTATATTTATGTTTACTTTCATTTATGAGGTTTATTGATGGTCGAAGCATTTTGGAAATGTGTTCGTGAGCTATTGCATAGTTCAAGTAAGAAATCAAGAGAAGCAAAGAGATGTGTGATATTTGACTGCATATTTTTTTAAAAATTCAAGTGTCATAGTAATGTAAGTTAAGAGAGTTATTTTTACAAAAAAGAACTCAACGCTGTTTGCGCACGCCAATAGCTCAGATATTAGTCGACAGCAATTTTTATTCTCTGGCGATAGTCCATCAGTTTTAGTAATTCCATAAAATAAATTTCCAAAGATGTTCATGCGACAATGAGGACAGGTTAAGTCCATAGATTAAAAAATATCCGCATATTCACCACATATCATGAAATAAGTCCCATCGCATATTATCTTGGGGTTACTCTTTGTTGACGTTTCCGTTTAATTGCAGTGCACGAGATCATAAATTTAGATTCCACTTTAATCGCATACATGTATGCTCACTTAATGATGATAATTCATCGTAACCCAGATCGTGTGTTTGTAAATGTCTATTAGCAGTTTGCGTAAAATTTCGTTAATTAAAATTTGCGAACATGCAATAGAAAATGTAATTTCCAAGTTAGAAAATTATGATAGTTGAAATGTTCTCATATCGGAAGCTATATCCAAAATAATCATTAAATTATTTATATCGTAAGTTTAAATTTTTCAATTGCCAACTCGGTGCGGCTGGCTTAAAACAAGGAAAAATAGGCCATGTAACAAACACGCTTGACTATTATTCAAAAAGTGGAAGGAAATAATGTAACAATTACTGCCTTCAATAAAAAATGGCTTTGATAACAAGGAAAATAATGATTGGTGAAACGTAAAAAATGGCCAAAATACTGATAATCTCTTAAAGCAGGAGTAAATGAATGAGGAATTCGACTATTGTTTCACCATTTTTCACTATCGATTGTCTGAATTCTGTTTATACTCGTTTATACTTTCTTTATAAACCTACCCATCTTGGTGATGTTGTTAGCAATACTGTGGGTGCTGTCGAACTGCACAGGAATGTATCCAAGTAGAGGGGCGTGTGTCTGAGTATATTTGCCGTGCTGCGCTAGCAAGCAGTCCTCGATATATTATTGCAAACTGGCACTACATAAATTCCGAAAAATATATTTTGATAAAAGTTAAGGGTTTGGGGAACGGAGAAAGGAAAGAGGAGTTAATCCAACCAAAACGTCGCTGTTATCATTTGAGATAAAAGACTTAGCGGAGACTGCTGGAAATCCGCTTACGCCTGCTCGAGCGTCCGCAAACATGGGTTTAGCGTGGAATGAATATTTTTTTATCTTCGTCTATCTTTTTTTCGGAAAGCGTTTTGTCTCTCCATCCATAACTTCAATTCCAAGGCCTTGTCTCATGAAAATAATTATTTTTCCTCTTTCTAAATTCTGAAAAAGTTGGTTCCATAAGATCTAATTAATGAAAAAGTATGGAGTTATTTCAGATTACCCAGCAGTTTTCCAGCAGTTATTTTTTCGTCGACACTATAATTTTAGCGTTCGAAGAAGACTTTTTTTCAATTGAAACTATTAAAAGTGTTCACCATTTAAACATTTACCAGAGTTTGAAACTGGCGCTGTTATTTATATTATCCTTTTTCCTCCATCCATCCATCAGTTGATAGTTTTTTCATACCAAAGTTGTTCTCTTTTATATCCCTTTTGCATTTCTTCTTTTACAATCAGTTTTTATTCAGAAGTCCTAATACAGTTTCATTTTACCACATTCAGCTTCCTCCAAGATGTCCTCTCCTCTCTCCAGTCCCAACAATGACTTATCTCTTTTTTATCACTATGAATTTAACTCAAAAAGGTTAATAAACAAAAATAAAATTAAATTCAATGTTATAAAAATAAATAAATACATCAATGTGCTTCTGGTTATCAATTAATTAAACATTTATGCACTTGACATGCGTCAGTTTTCATAGAGCGAAATGCGATTTAACCTTCTAATGTCGAATGTGCCGATTTTGGCACATACCTCTGTTTTCATCTCAACTCATTCACCTGTATCGTATCTGGTATAATAAAATTTATAAACAATAAAAATACTTTAATACTGTTTATTTTTCTTTCCTTTATTATTTAATGAAAAGGATGAAAAAATCTTTTCTCAATTATAAAAATTTAGGTGCATGAAGAGTTAAATAGGTTAAAAATTGATAGGGTTGGCTAAGTATTCGAGGATAAAGCGACCTAAGAGATTATGTTTCTTGCTAAAAAAAATAACCACGTTTCAGATTACTTATGATAAACATAAAAACCTGGCGATGAATCAGCAAGGGAATAGCGTATCTACAAGGCTACAAAATATTTAAAATACGACTCCAAAGATGAATAATAACAGTTTTCACGTTTGAAATATAAAAATATTATTGCATCTGCCAGTTTCAATTAAATGGAGTACATAACATCTATACCTGAGAAGGCCAGAATAACTGAAATGAATCTGCACAGACAAAAATCAAACTTCTCAGAGCATACCATGTCCTTGTCAGGAGCGATGTAGTATTCGGACATACAAATAGCTTGGAAAAGAAGCAGCTTTATCCCAAGAGTAATCACTTTACTTGTTTATAAGACATGGAAAACGTTCAAGCTATTTAAGCCAAGTAGACGGTTTTTACTTCCTCAGCACTTGTAAACGCCTTCTTGACAGGGAATCAAACGGTGCAATTACGAGTTCGCTGATGATAACGGAAAATTACGGAAATTAGGACTTATGAGAAAACGAAAGCAACTCCAACAACGGTTTAAGAATGAAAGTTGAGAGAAAAATATAGTGACTTATCCATAGAAACTATGCATACTCGTAAATGATGATAAAGTAACAGCAATAATTAATTCACTCCATCAGTGCCGTCATTTCTTTGGGTGGGGTTAACAGAGACCTATCATGTAAGAAAGCGGTAAAAAAATGTGGGAAATCACTTTCCTTAGGAAGAAAAATGAATTCTGATTTACCAATTTCATATCTCAACAAATGTAAGGCTGGCAATAAAAGAGTAGTTTTTGATAATCAAAATTGAATTAGTATTCAATTATTCTTTTAATTTGATCATTGTTATCGAACTCTCATTCCTCTCTTTTTAGATCAATTTCCGTTCAAATGGGGAGTCATGGGAAGAAGGGCACAGACAATTCTATCTTTGACGATGGCAGGCACCGCGACCTGCGACCACGAATGAGGGGTCTCGATTCTTGGTGTCGAGCTGCATTATAATACGCTTCTTTTCGTTTTTATTTACGAATAGGGGTAAGGATGAAGGTACTAATTTACCTGAATACACAGAACCTTCTCGCACAATTGTATTTTGAGTGACGTTTGATTTTTTTTCTCTTAGGATTTACTATAGTGAGGTGGCCAGGTTCTTTACCTGCGGCATCTTTATTGGCTGCAGAGACTTTTCCGGCAGAGACTTCTCACACGCAAAAAATGAAAGTCGTGCAAATTTAATATCAGGCTTGAGGTTACCGTGAAATTCCTGTCTCCTGATGCAGTTGGCCTGCGACTCCTCTGATGACAATTATTTTTTCGAGTTAAAGGCTAGAGACAGCAGCGCTAGCCTTTACGCCTCCCCAAGGCTTGGTAAATCACACGAATACTTGTGCTTATTAGAAGATATCATGTTTCTATCATTTGCGGGGATATGTAACTTACAATATGATAGAATGCTATTATTTTTAATGCACAAATGATTCATTTATCCCACATTATGAAATAAGTACAAATTCAACCACGTTTGATTCTATGACAAATAAACTATCATTGATTTTGAACACCCAGAAAAGAATGAATCATGATTTATGCTTACTGTTTTGTGAGAAGGATTGGTTAAAAAATCATTATTCACATGGACGATCATGCATGTACTTCGAAATTACGTGTTTGTGTATTTTCTCACTTTATCATTTAAGAGTAACTTTTGTCTTAATTTGGCCTTCATTAAAATTTCGTCACTACAATTCTAATGGGCCAAAACAAGCGTTTAGATACGTTAATGGCTCGACGAACATTCCCAAAACTTTCCCTTTGAAGGTGTAGTTATATTCAAGCTTATGCAAGGTGTCTATGAATTAACTTTTGTGTGTACAACTTATGCCAACAAGACAAATTCGAGGCATGATATATCCTCCAATGGCAGATTTCAAATGCGCTCGGAAGCCTCCAAATCCCAAATGGAAACTCATCCATTATTCAATTGTTTCCAAAAAATCCTACAATAATAGCGTTCCCAATTGAGCTTCAGCGTGGAAGCAGGTCAGACTGAAACTGTTCTTTTACAATTCGCGCCGATGCGCTAGGATGGCTTCTGCTTCTGGGATATGCTCTCGGTCGCCCCATCAGGCCGGTATTCCAAACCAGTACGCGGCGGTTGCTCATGTGAGATTTTTGGCGGAACCACCGTGTTATCTCACTTTATCGATTTTAAAAACTTCAAATGCTTGATCACTTTTATTCTTCAGTTTTTTACGCATAATGTACAGAACGTACAGTAGTTTTAATTTGATTTTCATCGCATTTTTTGACTCAGCCAATGAAAAAATTCTCTCATAAGTTCATTTCATATTTCACTGTTTATCTCTGGAACATACGCTCGTTTTTCCTTATGAAGCCAATTTTATTTCACAAAATTGTGGTTGGAGATCAAAGGTGCTACTGAAACAAATATAAGGGTTGGTACTACTATCAATTTATATACAACATTTAATTACATACTTACCTGTAATTTTACTGCTACACTATTTCAGGTAAATGTAAGATGAAACTTATGAATTCATGATGAAGCTAAACAAGAAAAATACACGGATTTAAAATAATAAACAAAGAATTTGTAAAAAAAAGGCTACTTGCAAAATGCCTACAAGAATATTATACGCTGCGACGCACAGGGATGCTGGATAAAAACCAATGTATATAATTCATTATGAAAAAAATAACTTAACCAGGAATCGAACCTGGATCTCCAAGTTGCCGGAGACGAAGATAGCTAATATTAGGTAGTGTAACAAAAAACACATTTGACCGGAAATTGGGAATGTGGCTTTCAACCCTGGATATTTCATAATGATATTGCACTTGGTGATGAAATATTGGTTATGATGAAAGATTTTAGGATTTCCTGGCGAATTATTTTTTGAATTCTTCCTGGGACTTCCACCCAATTTAAGTTAAATTTGGAATATTTGCTTCGAATATTGATTATATTTGGAAAATTGATTAAGTATTTCTCAAATTGCGGAATATTTTCTATGGTGGCGTGTGAATTTGTTATGCCAATAAAAGAGTTACATTTTACAATCTCTATTGTATGCTCTTTCAGTTACATTTGGTTAGCAAACGCATACTAATCCGGCCTGGATGATATGCAGTCGCGTGAAGTGTACCCGCACAGATAGACTGCTTACTTCATTCAAAAGATAGCATTAGAGATTATAATTTAGTGCAGTTGATGGCTTAGCTTGCTTATATACTCCTTCACTTATTTGTGGTTATAATTAGTTTACATTGTGTAGGCTTGGTCGCTTGTCTGAGCACTGCTAGAAATCACGCTCTAGTACTTAATAAGTCCGTCCCTTCGCATTTCAAGGCAACACTTCACATGGCTCTCACCTCACTGCGGAGGCTTATTCTCGCTCACGGTATTTCTGTTCCTAAATGCTCTACAAATGAGTTAACACTTCTGAAAAACAACGTAATGCATGATCCGAAATAGGCTGTTTAAATTAATGAATAGTTACGGAAAGTTAATGGCAATAGGTCATCAACATTTTTGGACGCTTTATATTCTTCACTTTTCCATCTTATTGCGATAAGGCTACGTATTTTCTTTGAGTAATCGACAAGAACCTTTTTATAAATCTACTCTTGGCCCATAAAAACCCTAGAATATATCACCAAAGAGTTATTCAACTGGTTATTAGTCTTTAAGTTACTCTTGTTAAGCTGTTTTCTCTAAATCAGATCCAGTTTAAAACCAACATGTACCAGGGAAATAAGGGAAATGGTTGTAAATTAGTACAATTTGTTTTCTTTAGAATTTCCCTGAATCGAATAAATCATCTCGTACCTATTGTATTGGTGCAATAATAACACATTGATATTACATCGATTTATTAATGAAAGAGAGGAACGATGGATAATAAGAACAACATTTTTTTAGATGGCTTAAGTGCAATTGATTTGGCATGTCGCAAAATACTTGATGCATCGACATTGCGTTGCAAAAAGATGACATCGTACTTACATGTCTTCATATAGTGTATCATTTCCGATCACGGACGATTTCTCATTTTTATTATGTATTCATGTCTAAGACATATTTATAGCTTAATTAGTATAAAATAAATATGAAAATAATAGTATTTATCGATGTTTAGCGATTGATATCCAAATCATGGAGAAATTTGATTTCGCCAAAGTTATTTCCAAACCGTACAAACATTTCTTCTCTTTACGCATCATTAATAAGAAAAAAATCATCGACCCACACTTACCTAACTGGTGTCTCAACACCCCATGCCACACGCATTTTTAGCGGATAGCAGCGTCGTAAGTAGATGTAGGTGTGAAGGTTACAAATATCTCTTTCTTTATCTGTATGGGACGTTTCCACAGTGCCTCGACACTATATTAGTTGCTAGTTGACCTAACGCCTTTTCCCGCTCCTCTCTAATGGCGCTTCGCTGGTGTACAGAAACGTAAACGCATATGCATAAGTTTGTTGAGAGGTTAAATACACAAAGACAGATGTCTGTAAACGAAGGGTGGGATTCCACTTTGAAGAACGGAACGATCAAAAAGATTAGCTGCCAACTTGTCCGCCGAGCGCTCGCGGCGGCAGAATTTCCATTCTATTTTTTTCTATTTTCCTTTCCCTAAGCGGCCCGGAAACCCTTTTTAAAAGGCCCTTACACCGGGGCTTCATCTTATTCATTAATCTCCCTTATACACCTCCGGGTCTTTTAATTCCGGCCAATTAAAAAGGGGGAGGGATGGAGAAAGGGATTGGGAGGTGTTTTATGGGGAGGAAAGGATAAGAGGGACTGAGGGAAAATGGTGCAAGAGAGGGAGAGAGTCAGAGAGAAAGGGAAGCTTAAAAGGTAGAAGCAAACCAAGAGAAACCCTTTTGGGGATAGGGAAACTGAAAAAAATTAAAGATACACATATACATATATATATATATATGCACACATACAGAGCTTTCCTCGCTGCCGTGAAACTAGGGATCGGTTAGCGAGGATAAGGGTGAGATGCCGCTCCCAATCTCCCAGAATTCCCGGTGTGGGACGAATGCTTGGAGGATCCGTAGGAGAAGGTGTATATACGAGAGGGAGGGAAGTAGGAGAGGCCAAAATTTTGTGAGTTTTGGACGTGGAGGGGAGGTGGAGTACGGGAGGAAGGTTTTCGAGGGGTAGTGGGGAGGAAGGAGATGGGGTGGGGCGGGAAACGAGGAGGAAACATGCGCAAGGCATTCATTTGTGCGCGCGCAACACCGCTTCTTCTTCCTCCTTCCTTCCTCTCTTGACGCTGCCGCCGCCGTCTGCCGAATAATAATTCTCCCTCTCGAACACTTTCCAAGTGCCATCCTTTGGTCACGTCGTATTCTCCCACGCCATCCACTCGAAGAGCAGAGGTAGGACGAGAAAGAATGGGAAATGAAATGATAATATCACGACCACCCTCATTTTACGCACGTCATCTTCGGAGGGGTGAAATGGTGGGTGATTATCATTTTTCTTCCAAAGCGGAGCCACTGTTCGCAGTTCCGTTCTCTCGTTTTATTTCTCCACGCCTAACTCGTTGGAAGTCGTCGATCGAAGCAGTCTTGAAGATCGTGTTGGCGTGGTGGCCAGAGAGATGGCTTCCCATCCTGAAGGTCTGGGTTAAAAAAACCATATCAGTGGCGGTTGTTTGGTGGGTGGTATCTCGACCTCTACTTGGATTTTATGTGGTGAGCACTTAAAGTGCAGTATTCCTATCCACCGGATGGGACGTTCAACTGGAACCCTTGGCGTCATTCACTAAAGATTAAGGCTATGTGAAATCCGGGTTTCTCTACATTCTTACTCTTCCCCCTGAACAGTCCTTTCTTCAAAGATTTTCCAAGCTATCTTTAGTGGCGTACATGACCTCGGTTGTCGAACACCTCTCCGAATAACCTGAAAATTTAAATTTCCCATCATCATATCATTCACATCGTCTACACTGGAGTGAAATCAAGAGGTTGAAGTGGTAGAGAGTTCCAGCCATTATTTAATCTTCTCGCGCGTAGTTTTATAAATTTACGTAGAAATATGAAACTTTCTGTTTTATTATTACCAAAACGTTTATTATTATTAAAAGTGTATCGTGAAGCGAATCGTGGGTTTACGAATACGTTGTCTGGCACTGTCATACCTCGACCCCTGTAATTGGTTTGTGATTGTAATGTTATTTCAAGGTCAAAGCCGCTTCTTGCCGCTTCAGTTCCGTTCCTTCAATTTATCTCCCTCCCTACGCCTACCCCATTTCAGAATCGTCGGCAGAGGACGAGTCATTACCGGTGGGTGGAGGGGGGGAGAGGTGGATGAAAGGGGTGAAGGGACTTTCGGTGGAATGAGAGAGAGGGAGTGGAAGCGAAAGGGTTGGTCGGGGGAAACGAGAGGACGATACCCTAGGGGGAAAGGGGGCCCCGATTTAGCGGCGCGCTCTCGCGGCAGGAAATGGGGTAAATTGGCGGTCGGACGTGAGGGACTCGAAGCGAAACACACACACCCACAAAGGCAGAAAGCGCTCCTGGAATTTATTTTTTAAACCACTCTCACAGCCTAGGGTATTCCTTCGAGATCCCCCCTTACACCATTATTACGTAAACATTGTTACTTAACTTATGACGCAGAGAGCCCCCTCACTGCAGTGGTCCAAGCCTCATGTTTACAAGGATGTTTATATATTTTTTACGTTGGTAATTGGGACGTGAGCTACTGGGTGGCCTCCTCTACTGACCGGACGAATGGCGCCGGGAAACACGGCTTTGACGTTCCATCTAAAATACGGTGTATGGGATTCAAGGTGGACTGCCAGGTACCGTTGGCATCAAGGCATGGGATAGAAAGATCCTCTCTTAAAAGATACGGGAATTAAGCGCTTGGCTTGCTGTGAAGTATGTTCACCCGAATGGTTGGTTCAAATATTCGGCTCTGAACGACAAAGAGTCCCCAGAGGTGATCTTTTCTTGAAAGATGATTGTAAATACAGGTCTTGACCTCAAGTTATCCTCCAGAGTTCTCCAATAGCATGGAAGAAATAACTATTTATACGAACTATCCGTCTTGAAAGGAGAAGCCTCAAGGGATGCGAAAGTTCATAACAATCTTCTGGCGGCAAGGAATCATCCCCGCAAAGCCATTGGGGTGGTATCGTAATGAACGAAAGACAAGAATTACGACGCCATCCTCTGCAAACCAAAGCTTCGACCTTGCAGCTCAAAGTTTTATCTCCCGATTTCACCTTACCCTTCTTTCGTCCATATTTCGATACCTTCCACTGCTTCGCCCGTACTCCGCGCCCACATTGCTGAGGGTGTATTTTTCCTTGGAGCGAGTTATTTACGACGATCTTCTCAAATTTATTGCTGACCTTTCCACGCAAGCGAGGGATCGCCTTCTTTTTCCTTTCACTTCCCAGAAATATGCACCCGGCCAAATTATATTTTTTCCCCGTTCTCGTATTTACTTTTAATGTCTTGGAGCGGCAAATTTATTTCGACTTGATGTATTTTCTGCTGTGCAAACTTGAAGGATTGACAGTAAATGAGATGAGACCAGGTGCTTTCAATCTCGTCGCCGAAAATAAATTCATCGTTCCGCACCCTGGCTCCCGTACTTTCCTCAACCGCGCAGCGTCTTCCGAAAATCTTCATCCACCAGCGACTCATTCATCAACAATCCCGGCATCCCGGCAACCTTCGGGGAGGTCTAATGAAGGAATAAACTGCTTCCGTTCCTCAAGACATCTAACAATGGATTTTTCTTGGCTAGATTAGCCATGTTGGCAGTTAGCAGGAAATCGTAAGAATTATTTTGACCAAAAAATAATCAACAAAGGCGGGGTCATGATAACTCGAAACGTAATTGGAAATAATGAATTACGAACATGTTTATGGTTAGCCGGCGGTACAAGAGGAACCCTAGGATTGATTATATTGAAACAAACACTCCAGCATTGACCGTTCAGTAGTTTGTCTTCTGATCTGATAAGACAAAGCTCGATAAAAAAGATAGTAATGAGATTATAAGAAAATTTAGGATTCACTCTAGACGGCTTCAACTCCGTGATACAAATATGGCAACCTGACGACTAAAGTACGTGAAACTTGAGCCTGATTTAATCGTACTTAGCACTCGGATCTCGACAGAGTAGTTAGCTTCCTCGTCTGAAGTGTCCTGGATAGCTAAAAAATATATATTTATGCGAGGCAACATTTGCCGGTTTGAATTTCGTGATACGAAAGAAAACCTGGCTTCTGGAAAATTTTTAATTGTCCACTGCCATTCATGAAGCTTTTGAGTAGATCACTCGTGGAGTAGGCCGTTATTTCCGACACGCAGGCCGCTAAGTCGTTGATGCCACAGAGAACTATTTCATTTGGGGTCGGATACTTCGATAACCGATAGGCTCTGGGAATCATTCTCCACGGAGGAATTTCGGTATCCGAGATTGCATTATTGTCTCATGTCACAGAGAGAGAGGTGTTGGGGAATCGGAAGGAAGGGAGGTTGTAGGCATTGGGGAGGGGGTGAGCAGTGACGCGAAGCCCTGCCTACCGTGTGGGAGTGTTGAGGTGGGTGTCGGGTGGGGTGGTGGTCCCGTGGCCGTCGAGGTAGGGGGAAGTTGGCTTTGGGAGGGAGGGGCGGGGTAGGGGTTCCCGGGTGGAGGAGGGAGAATGAGGTGGGAGCGTGGAGGGAGGGGGGAATGTAGGGGAGGGATGACGGAGGGAGGGGAACCGTGTGGGCCGGAGAGTTGGCGATGGCTCGGGTCTCTCTCTCTCTCCAGTAGTAGTTTGGCGGCACCCGCGGTCGCCAGACTCTCGCGAACGGTTTGGCGCTATATATCGCTCGCCCGGGTCTTTCCTGCTCCTAAGGTAGCCGCGCTCTCCGTATTTCCCGCTCACCACTCGCGCGTCACCGGTAGCGTCGGGACCACGGCAATGTCTTTCCACCGGCCATTCGGAAACGCTTCTACGTATTTCCTCTCTAGTACCCCTCAAATACCAACGGTGACAGCGGCCTTGTTTTAAGTATCGCGAAAGTGGGTGTTGGCTTTTTGGATCGCGGGAAGATTTGAATCACTCCGTCTCGCCTTCCAAGAGTGAAACGTCGTCCAAGGTGTGCTCGGGTGATTGCGAGAAGAAATTTCAACTGATCGGGCTGTGTTTCGTGTATCGAGAAGCTTTCAATGATTTATTCGACGAAAGAAACACAATTAAGACAGAAGAAGTCATTTCATGGAGGCAAGCACGCTTATAAACACTCCCACTATCGGAAGAAAACAACAGAAAGAAATACGAAAATAGAATTTTTTCGCGGCACCTCATTCATGGAAGAAAAATGGCAAGTTTAGCGGGAATGATATCCTTCTAGATACAATTAATACATGTAATGATAAGTGACGAGCCGGGAACATTTTAGGCATCTATCAAAGAGAGAAACTGGGCCCTTGTTGTGTCAAAGTGATTCGGAAAAGGACTTCCAACACTTGAGATTTGCCTTGTGCATTGAGAAGCTGGTGAAGATTAATTCAACGAAAGAAAAGTTACTAAGCCAGAGCAGGTCATTTATCGGTGGGAAACAATACGCGCCTTGAAGTAATCCCATTTTTGGAAGGAATAAACGGAGGGATACACGAAAATAGAACCTTTAAAGTCTCATTATGCTCTTGCCACGATAAGTGTCGAGCGCAGAACTATTTAGTTTGCCTCCTTTACTTGCCAAATTTTTCGAGGATTTCTTCCCTCCGATTTCAAAACAATGACTGCTTGAAGATACACGCATGAAAAAAAACGAGTCTCAAACCAATCCCCTTGATTGAGGCTATTCAAATGAAAGAGAGAGAGAGAGAGAGATATATTAAATAAAATTCTCCCTCTCGCGATCTCCAATAACATTCGATCGAGGAACTGCTGAATCCACGAAAAAAGTTGGGGGCCTATAGAAATCAAATGGGTGGCACTTGACTCTCCGGAATCATCCGGTCGACGAAGCGCGAACGGAAGTTCGGCAAACGTGAATGCATCGGAGTTTTTCCAAGTTCCGCGTGAAGGGGGAAAAAGACTGCACCCAGGGCATCAGATCGGAGCCGGGAAAACGGCGGGGTAATCGGCGTGACCCACCGTGAAGTGGTCGAGAAGGCCGTGTTGAGGGAATAAACTCGAAAAAAGAGAGTTCGTGGCAAGGTGGCTGAAGCTGTCGTTTCACCGTATGAGTCCCCACCACCACCGCTCTCATCGAAAGGGCTGTTGGAAAGTGCGCGCCCTTCGCCACTCCTCATCCTTTTAATTTTTTATCTCTCTCGACTCGGCTCTCTTACAATCTCGCCTCCAAGCGGGGAAAATGCGGGCGGCGCGTTAAGTGGTGGTTTCCGCGGGGGGCCGCTTGTCGCCTCTCGGCTTAGCCACTCGAGAGCAAGGAGGGCGAAGGAGAGAGAGAGAGAGAGAGAGAGGGTGGGATACGGAGAGATAGAGAAGAATGTGGCGCGTGTGGGCCGGAAGTGGGAACGAACGAGAGTATAGAGGGTGGATTTGCGGACACTAGTGTGTGTGTGCGAGTGCAATGATGTTTTTCTCCCGCACAGAGTAGTTGGAATGTGTTCGAGAGCGACAACTTGACGAGTCCGCGAGGGAATATTGAATGGGATTCCGAAATGTTTTCCCTTTCCCCAACACCCTCAATCCCTTTTTTTACTCATGACTGTGTGTGTGAACGTGTGATGGAGATTTTATATTATGTGAAAGGATAGAGAAAAGTTTTAATCTCTTGCTGTTTAGTCTCACGTCTCGGTTTTGCCGACGCTTGAATAAAAATTCTTCATCTCTCGGAACTTTTGACCCTTCGTAACCTATCTCTCCTTTCTGATATACACTTTTCCTATAGCGGAGCGTGTGAAAATGTGTGCTTGTGATTTTATTTTCTGGGAAAGGATAGTGATCAGTTGTGATCCCTCGCTGTTTAGTCTCGCGTCTCAGTTTATCGACGCCTAATTGCCAACCTTTATATCTCGGAACTAATTTACGACCGGTTTAATGAAAACGTATACCTACCCTCCTAATATTTAGGGATTTTTTCGGTGTGAACGTTTATTGTTTTATTGTATTTGTACTTTTTTATGTTTCGAGTGAAAGGATGGTGATCGGTCATGATCCTTTGCTGTTTATACGTATCCGTATTTCGGTGCTAGGATAGCCTTCCTGTCCTTTCCGAAACTTATTTATCGTCGGTTGCATGAAAGCGGGGGTTTCATCTTCTCGTAAAGTCTTTATTTGGATCGCTTTGGTCGGGGGAGAAGAATGGACGTGGCTGGCTTCCGCAAGTGGAGGACACTTTAACATCGTGTGAACGAACCCTGTCGTTTCGAAACTGAACGACGCTTATCGAGCTGTTTATCTTTAAAGAGAAGTATCTCCGGAGAACACGGAAGTGAGATTTGGAATATTTCGGTGCACGGAGAAGTGGATGATCAAGATTGATGCATTCCTCGATCGCATGAACACGCGATGGGTAAGTGGAGTAATCTTTTGATTTTTCTCTAACGCTATGTTATTTATCTCGCAGGATCTCACAGTGGATGTAAGATTTATAGATTCACAAGTCATAGAATTTGTAGGTTTTTGGCGATTCATTTGGCGAACAACAGTTAAAAACAGACTTATTAAACGGGAGGAAAATTTCGCTTTGAAGAGAGGGAGTCTTAAGCTTGTACTATTCCCCCCCCTTATCAATTTCCTTATCACAGGGGTTCTAATAATTATTCTTTTGCGCGGTCCTAAACACGCGACGTTATATACTTGTATCAGCCCGACACACAAAAGGTACCCTTCACTTTATCACTTCTTACCTTGAGAGAGATCCTTTCCTTTCGGTAGTCCTTGGCGGCAAAGGTTAATGGATTAATTCATGCACTAAAATGATACACTTGAACAGTACATATATTTATAATAACCCATTTATTATTTACTTATGAAACAAATTCACTTTAGTTACTCAATTAATCAATATATGTTCCCTTCTCAAATATATTCGTATTAATTTATAATGTTTGTTCTACTTCACCGGATATTGTACAAAGTGAATTTCGCCGATACTCTATGTCCCAGTATCTGTTTATCGGATTCCTGGATCCTTCCTTAACACAGGACACTGGCGTTGGTAATTGCTGTCCAAAGCTGCTTACTCCCGGCAAATTATCACTGCAAAAACTCTCGTATGACTTTCACTCGATAAACGTCTCTTGTGGCTCCCTTGTTAAGAAGAAGCAGAAGAAGAAGCCCCGTTCCTTGTTTGACAATCCCTTTTATACTATCTCATCTCCCCTCCTGTATGTTCTAGAACATTCCAGGTTTTCTCCCCTTCTCTCGTATCTGATAGGCTATTCCCCTTTCATTATTATAAGTTTGTTTACGTAAACAGAAAATGGTATTGTTTAAAGTTGTTTTCATAACATAGACGGCATTGTTATAGTCTGTTTACGTAAACAGAAAATGGTATTGTTTAAAGTTGTTTTCATAACATAGACGATATTGTTGCCTCGCGGTAGCACGTGTTCCCAAAATATACACAATGGCGTCCTTAATCGTATACTTATGCCAACACGGCCAAAATGGCGTGTTACATTAGCCCCATTAAAATAATGACTTGGAAATATAAGAAAGGAATTATTTTAAAGCCTTCAAATGTAAACTAACGCGGCCCCAACGCCTTCAAACTTTAGCCTCCCTCTAAATAATGTCTGTGCCCAAGTATATTGTGTTACAGCAGAAATCACACATGAATACATTTATATCAATAAACACAATTACAAACAGCGTCTCCTCCTTTAACTCAAGACATATGATATACCATATAACAATATGGTCTCTTCCCTTTCTTCCTTGCTTGAAATAGGCAAATAACCAATGAAAATCTTATTCACGTAATTTAAAATCAAGAACATATTATATAAATCGACGTTATTAACTGATACATTGAACGTGAATATAACGTGCAAATAATAAAACTGTCCATCTTCTTCTCAACATTCATTCTCACTTTTAACCCCTTAAAAACACTGGGTTATCAAAAGGCCATAATTCACATTTCACATATACACTTCACAGCACTTAAAGTTCCTTCAGGTGATATACTCTCCCTCCTTCCGGCTCAATCTACGTCCACGAGCCCATTCATACATAAGAAAACACGAATCAAATAATGGCAACATGACACTGAATATACACACATTGAGAAAAGATATCACGAAACATACATATTGTGCTAATCCACCTGCCGCCAAGTTCAACCTCTCTCTCTCTCGTTCGTAAGCTCCCCTCGCATGTCGGGCCCCGATACAATGTATATTATCGGTAAACAGTTCTCCCTTGCTTGAACGGATCAAATTATAATGTTGCGGCGCTGGCTTCCTTAGTTTAATGACTGCGTGCTATGGTCAGTTGGACTACGGTCTTCTTCTCGTATGATGTGAGTGATACCAAGTGCTGTGCTATTGTTCCCTGTATGGTTTAATATTGCTGAAGTGGAAAGTGCCTCGTATTTCGTTCTTTTGTGGATTAAATACTACACACGTGGCTGGCCCTCGGAATTCTGAAATCTCATATGGACCTTCGTATAATGCCAGGAAGCTGTGATAAATCCCCCTTTGCTCATCGGATACCGGATTGGTACGTACTAAAACCTTATCACCTATTTTAAATTTCGCTCTCTTCCTCTTGTCTTTCTTCCTTCTTCTCTCCGCCCGTTTTTCGCCCTTTTTAATGATATTTTCACGTATCCTAACTATATCATTTGCGATCTTCTCGGAGTCACTTTCTTCTAAGCCTTGTTCTCGTGCCTCTTCCTCGCTGGTTTCTATGTGCATGTTGTCATATTGTGCGTCCATGCGCATTTCCCTAAACTTACATGCGATCTCCTTTTTTCCTTCACTTAGGGTTATAATCCTGCGATCGTACTCAATCTTCGCGGATAGTTGAGCTAATGTGTCCGTCCCGATTATGAATGGTTTGATCAGCTCCGGCACCACCGTGCAGGCCATATTTGTGGTGAATCCGTCTATCTCTATACTCGGACAGATCTGCCTCCTTATAATTCCACTCTTCCTTCCGACGGCTCCAGCTATCCGGATTCCTTTGACTGGTACCTCCAAAGCGTTTCGCAGTGCATTCTGATTCTCCCGATAAAACTCCTCGCTAATGCACGTTAGCTCCGATCCCGTGTCTATCAGTGCATTCACAGCCACTCCTTCCATTTGAACCCTAATCTCCGGGCATTTAATTACTTCCGGCCTATCCGCTTCTTTCTCCGTCAAGAAATCTCGAGGTGACTCAAAAACATTGCATATCGTTTCCTCCTCCGTGTGGGGTTCTATCTTCTCCTCTTGTGGTGGTGTCCGTTTTATTCTCACTTTCCGTGTCTTCTCCCGTTGCTCCTTCGGTATGTCCCAGAATCCCTCTCCGTCTTCCGGCCTCGGCATGTTGGGACCTTCGTCATGCTTTGCCGCTAATAGTTTTCCTGCTCCGGCTTCCCTGCGGCGTTGCTTTCTTCCGCCATCATGGAATTGACAGGGCGCTCTCTCATCGGTGGGCGCGCCTCCGCCATATTGTTTTGTCCTCGGCGTCGATCAGCTGGTCTCTCGCCCGGCCGTTGAGAGTATCCCTCGCCGCGAAAGTTATCGTCTCTCCGTCCGTCTCTCTGCTGGCTCGACGCTTGCCACTCTCGTGGTTGTGACCTCTTCGAGTCCCATCTGTACTGCTGGTTGTGTTGGGATGTGTCTTCCGGTGTCCTCCACGTACGGTCTCCATGGGTCCTTGGGTATTGGTCTCCCCATCTTCGATGTCCAGTCGCCTCGGAGTTTCCGTCCTCTCGCGGTATGTTATCATAGCGGGCCAATAACGTCAAGAATTGCGGGATTGTATTTACATTATTTGAAATCATGCCGACGCTTACTTCCATGCCAAAGTGTTTCTTGAGAATTAGAATGATCATTCCGTCCTCCATTGGCGGCGTCAACTCCCTCGCTACGCTAATTTTGGCCGTCGCATATTCTACTCGCGTGAGCCCTCCGTTCTCCTTGTATTTTCCCGTGTCGAAACTCCGTTTTATCAGCATTTGACGTTCATCTCCCCAAAACTGCTCCGTGAAAATAGCTTGGAAAGCGTTCACATCTTCATACAGGTGTCGGGTCGCAGCGAACCACTCCTCTGCTCTCCCAACCATTCCTTGTCTGATGACCTGGAGCATCATCTGGTCAGGCAATCGATATATCTCTTGGTATTCGTACAGCTCGTGTAGGTATTTCATGGGTCTTGATGTATGCCTCCCGTCGAACGTTGGGACCTTTAATTGTACCATTCCCGCGGGTGCCGTTGTGACGTTAGGTCTCCTGCTTTCCTCACGCACGATGCGTCGGACTGCCTCTTCATCTAGCCCAGCTGCTTTTGTGGTGGATTGTTGTCCCAGCTCGTCCGCCATCTTCTTGAACCTTTCCTCCACGTTCTCATGCAAATTCACGTAACTCGCTTCTAACTTTCGGACCTTGAGATCGCTCGCCTCCAGCCTCGCTCCTACTCCGTTAATTTCTTTCGCGACATCTTCGCATAACTCTGCTAACGCCCCGTCTGTTTTGGCAAACCTTTCATCATAGCCATGTTCGAATGATGCAATAAGTTCCTGCGTCTGTCTATGTTCTCCTGCTATTTTTGCCATTTCTTCCAAAAGCTTTCTCTCTCTTTCGTCTGCTTCTTCCCTAATTTGCCCCAACAATTCTGCATGTCTTCTCTCTTGCCTCTCAGCCATCTCCTCTAAGATCGTTCTATTTCTCTCTTGCCCTTCAGCCATCTCCTCTAAGATCGTTCTGCTTCTCTCTCGTTCTTCTTTTGCTTCTTCTGCCCTCTCTCTATCTCTTCTATCTTGTTCTTCTTTTAATTGCCTAAATAGCGCTTGCATCTCAGTTTCCACCGGTTCCTCACTATCGACCCTAAATTCATACGTGCTTATATCTATTCCCTCCTTTTCTAGCGTGTGTAATAATCGCTGCTGCAATTCTGGCTTGGTTCCCCCTACTAACAAGTCCCTCTCTCGTAATAATTGCCGTAGCTCTGCCGACTTCAGCTCCGGAAATTTCTTCATGTTGGCCGCCATCTTCTTTCTTCACTCCTTCGGGATGATCCTCCTTCTCTCCGGTTCTCGTGGTCTCACCTAATGAGTAGTCAAGCCCTACACGCTGGGCGCCAATTAATGTACTATTCCCCCCCCTTATCAATTTCCTTATCACAGGGGTTCTAATAATTATTCTTTTGCGCGGTCCTAAACACGCGACGTTATATACTTGTATCAGCCCGACACACAAAAGGTACCCTTCACTTTATCACTTCTTACCTTGAGAGAGATCCTTTCCTTTCGGTAGTCCTTGGCGGCAAAGGTTAATGGATTAATTCATGCACTAAAATGATACACTTGAACAGTACATATATTTATAATAACCCATTTATTATTTACTTATGAAACAAATTCACTTTAGTTACTCAATTAATCAATATATGTTCCCTTCTCAAATATATTCGTATTAATTTATAATGTTTGTTCTACTTCACCGGATATTGTACAAAGTGAATTTCGCCGATACTCTATGTCCCAGTATCTGTTTATCGGATTCCTGGATCCTTCCTTAACACAGGACACTGGCGTTGGTAATTGCTGTCCAAAGCTGCTTACTCCCGGCAAATTATCACTGCAAAAACTCTCGTATGACTTTCACTCGATAAACGTCTCTTGTGGCTCCCTTGTTAAGAAGAAGCAGAAGAAGAAGCCCCGTTCCTTGTTTGACAATCCCTTTTATACTATCTCATCTCCCCTCCTGTATGTTCTAGAACATTCCAGGTTTTCTCCCCTTCTCTCGTATCTGATAGGCTATTCCCCTTTCATTATTATAAGTTTGTTTACGTAAACAGAAAATGGTATTGTTTAAAGTTGTTTTCATAACATAGACGGCATTGTTATAGTCTGTTTACGTAAACAGAAAATGGTATTGTTTAAAGTTGTTTTCATAACATAGACGATATTGTTGCCTCGCGGTAGCACGTGTTCCCAAAATATACACAATGGCGTCCTTAATCGTATACTTATGCCAACACGGCCAAAATGGCGTGTTACAAGCTCTTGACCCACATCCCTCACGTGTGAAAATCTGACCCGAATTCGAGGCGGACGCTCCGGATTATCACATCTGTCTATTTGAGGGCATCAAAGGTATGTTTGTGCCAGTCAATGCACATATAGTCATGTTTTGGTCACTTGATTCACCAATTGATTCACAGCAAATCGTGGGACCCACTGTCCTCGTAGAATGATACTTAAAACAAGGATACGCCGGAAAATTCATGTGGAGTCGAGAGTATTGGCTATCGGTCCCGAAGGGCTGAGGTTCAAATACCAGCAATGGTGATTTTTCGGTAGAATCTAGATCACTTCTTTGAAGTCATGCGTTGAGCCCTTGAGGGAAGCACTCAGTCCATAGGTTGTGACGAAAACATGAGGAACACTTGATACTTTTCGTTGGGAGAGGATAATTCCGATGCCAGGTTTCCCTCCACTCCCAATTATCCAATCAATCCTTCATTTTAAGAATCTGGTTCTTTCCAGGCGAATAATAGTAATAATAGAATAAAGTAAATTCTTCACGGGTTTCCAACCGGGTCAGGAGTTCAGGCACCGACTTTTCGATGACTAACTCCGCCATCATATTCAAAGGGGTATATACTAAGACTCGATTTTTTCGTATTATATCCTGCTGAATTTATTTCAGGACGCTACTGATTGGCTGTTGAGAGCAGAATCTTTGGTGATACAAAAAGTATCTTCCATCGTTGCCTTTTATTTGTGGATAATCAGCTGTTGCCTTTATCATGAATAAATCATCGCCTTTGACAAACTGATTGGCAGGGCTAGAGGATACTGGGACCGATTGACTAAGGAGGCCAGAGAAATCCAGCTGGAAAAAAAAGAAATTTCAACACAGACACAGGTTACGGGATAAGCCAAGGTTGAAAGCCGGTTATTCACGGAATTAAAACCACGAGGGAAAATTATTTTTGGCACAAAAGACTCCCCTCTCAACAACCAATTGGTGACGTTCTGACATAAATTCAACAATATAGGTATGACACGGAAAAAATAGAGGCGATGGTGGTGAGACTATGAGCGAACCTAATAAAAGTCTAACTTTTCCAACACGCAACGCTACCGACTGACAATCAGGGGAGAGCTTTTTTCAACATTTACTATATTTTATTTCCACATCGTCCATATAACATTTTTACTTCAAAATGAATTATTAACCTTCTTGTAGCTCTATTTGTCAGCATTGTCAGTGGATTACTTATATTTTGTTTTAAAAATATGAAAATAAACAGTTACTTCGCAACCGTTTACAGCTCCGTTGCAAAAATGGCAAACAATGGGCGCTGATACTCCTGTTGATCGTAATAAAGTCCTCCTTCACGGGAAGGTGACGGGAAATTGAGCGCCACCGTCCATTAACGTCACGTCAAAAAACGTCGATCATAATCGCTCCCTTAGTCATTGACATGGCGGTACTTGATCCGGTCGGAAAACCGAGAAAAATGTTCTCGATCCTTCATTTACTAACTTAGGTACTTGAAATATGTAAGTCACTTAAATAAAAAACTCACTTAAAATATATAACCAATCCATCCAAACAGCCAACCAACCATGAACAGTGGCACGGTTTTCATTTCTCGTGCGCTCCATTCTACAGGCTTTCATCTTTCATCCGCTTTCTTATTCCCATGTTTCCTCCTATCCCACTTAAGAGGTGGCGAACACCTCGGCACTTGCGCCGTTCGCAATACTCCCGAAGAGTGCTCTTCAACCTCCCTCGTCAGTCGGGGTTTCTCGTTCCACACTAGGAAACTAGTATTTGCGCTCCGATGGTGGTACGTTGAAGGCATGCCCACGTGACGCATCGAAAACGCTCAGTCATGTGCACCGGAGGCGAGTAGAGTATGCGTGGTCCCCGAGAAAAAATGTTTGCCCGCTGAAAAGTTGGGAGTTACACGACCTGTCTATTTCTGAAAAATTGATATTACATTTTCACGAATATCGTCGGCTCTTGCCGTTACTTTCCCCAAAAATGATAAATTCTTTAATAATTACGATTGCCTTTCTCTTTTCTCCACGGAGAAAAGCCGATCACTAATGAGTTTTCGTTCGCTGATGGCGTTTTTATTCACTTACTTTCACACGTGCCTTTCTCCGATTTATCAGTGATTGATTGAGTAGGCATCTGAATTGAATACATTCACGTAAATCATTTAAAGGTAAATGTTTTTGCGAAAATTTCGATGCACATTTGAAATAAAAACAATACAAATTATGAGTTTTTATAATTCACATTTCATGGTAATTGCAAGTGATTTCCTTGTTTTATCATAACATATGATTTTGAGAGTTTTATATATATACCCTCGGGAGATGTCCAATTTGAGGCGTCGGTTTTTCATTTTTTAGGTACAATTTTCCCTTAGGAGTACGGAAATTAATTTTCTGGGGAAAGTGAACTAAATATTATTTTGTCATAAATGTATCTTTCAAAGGAATGGATGAGTATCAGGCAAGGGAATGTCACTTTCTAAATGCTATGGAACCAATATCAATATGAGGCTTTGACTGCCATTTATCTACGAAAGTGAAAAAATTGACCAGTGGGTGTTTCTGAGTGACAAATATGATGAATGTAATGGTAACAATGTGGTGAAGGTTGTGATGGTAATACTCTGAGGTAGACGAAATAACGCGGCGAGATTTACATCTACTGATCTTCGTCGAGTCTAACGCAATCGGTACATTTAATCGCAGAACAGGTGACTTTCAATGATTTGATGCTCTCGTTTAGCTAAATTTGCGTCATGTGAGGTCTGGTCATATAAAGATAATTGCGTTTGTTACTAAAAGGTAATTTTACATCCAGCCTTCTGACTATAACCTCTATAAATAATGCTAAGTTATTTAAAGCAAAAATATCCGAAAATATTTTTATTGACATGCACGCAACTCATGTAGTTTATTTGTGAAGTTATGCACTTTCGATGTGCTGTACACCCACCTGTATTATTATTATTACGGCTCTTTTTGTCTTGTTCATAGTAATGTATGCACCCTATATCTTATTGAATACTGTGACTAACGTACTCTCTGACTGTATAAGTTTCTTCTGCTCCAAGGGACTGATTTGTCCCAGAGCAAATATAGTTATTATTGTATTGTATTGTATAACCACTCAGGTTTACAGTTTTTAGATCAGTTGGTTTTCAACCTTTTTTGTTCAATTATCTCTTTTACAATAGCTCAGAATATCTTTTCCAAATTATAGAAGAAATTATTAAAGGAGATTTTAATTCTGGAAATGAAAATAAAGCGAATGATTAAGGAACGATTTAATAATCGAATAAATTAAAACAAGCTAAGATTTTACAGATTTTATACAATCTAAAGAACGTCACATCTTGCTTAATGCTGGTCCCAAATCCTCCCTAAACTTCCCTAAATTCCCCTCCGGAGGGATTCACCAATAGTTGAGAATCCCTGTATTACATTCATCTTGTGCCCATAGGTCAATTTATAAAATGATTTCTGATAGTAAATGAAGGGTTCACTCTTTCTCCTATCTCGTAAAAAAACACCGGCTTGAGGGCACTCAACGGGGACTGCAGAAAAGTTTTACCTGCTTGGAGCTCATGACGAACGCGACCGCTTATTCTCATTTCGACGGGCCCCGGCCTCGGACTCGCGGACCCTATCTCACCCTCGCTCGACCCTTCCATGCGTGGGGTGGGTGACCACCGAAGCCACGTTCCAGCTCAGTTTATAAAACGCCAAATCGTCGTGATTAACTTCCGAAAAACGTGTGTTTGATATCAAACTTCACCATCATATAGTGCACTTTTTATTGCAACACGATGTTGATATACGTTAGTGATAGCAATATTGTATTATGGTAATCATTTAGAGTTCTCTAGATGAGTTGATCGGAATTGTGTTGAAGCAATTATTTTAGAAACTTAGGTTTATTCGTGTGAGGGAGGAAGAGTTAATGCGTCACGTTTTACCCAATCAACTCTTTGATCCGATTACGCTTTAAACTGGTCCGAAAGGGAATCACGGAACGCAACGCTGGCGTTATTGGTTTCACGCCGTTGATTCTCCGGTAGAATATCTCTCGTTTCGTACAATCGCAACCGCGTTGTGGAAAAAGGACATACATTTCATTTTAGCCATTTATTTTCAATGATAAGTTTCATGATATGTTTTATAATAAAATAACTGAGTGTTTCGACAAATTCAAATGTAATACCTCCGAGAAAAATTCTCAAATTCCCTAAAATAATGATGATTTCTGCATCTTTTTTAAAGAATTAGTTTGCGTTGAATGAGTTCTTACCGCAGTGGGCTGACAATTATCCCTTGGAAAATATAACATAGAAAGTAAGAAAGGCAAAGAATAGTTGACAGAAATAATATCAAATTTGACATTTTTTTCTCAATAATATCAAATTTGACGATTTTGTCTCAAACGATAATATCAAATTTGCATCTTTTTAAAAAAAATAGTTTGCGTTGAATGAGTTCTTACCACAGTGGGCTGACAATTATCCCTTGGAAAATATAACATAGAAAGTAAGAAAGGCAAAGAATAGTTGACAGAAATAATATCAAATTTGACATTTTTTTCTCAATAATATCAAATTTGACGATTTTGTCTCAAACGATAATATCAAATTTGCATCTTTTTAAAAAAAATAGTTTGCGTTGAATGAGTTCTTACCACAGTGTGCTGACAATTATCCCTTGGAAAATATAACATAGAAAGTAAGAAAGGCAAAGAATAGTTAACAGAAATAATATCAAATTTGACGTTTTTGTCTCAATAATATCAAATTTGACGTTTTTGTCTCAAACAATAATATCAAATTTACATCTTAAAAAAAAAATAGTTTGCGTTGAATGAGTTCTTGCCACAGTGGGCTGACAATTATCCCTTGGAAAATATAACATAGAAAGTAAGAAAGGCAAAGAATAGTTGACAGAAATAATATCAAATTTGACCTTTTTGTCTCAATAATATCAAATTTGACGTTTTTGTCTCAAACGTTAATATCAAATTTGCATCTTAAAAAAAAAATAGTTTGCGTTAAATGAGTTCTTACCACAGTGGGCTGACAAATATCCCTTGAAAAATATAGCATAGAAAGTAAGAAAGGCAAAGAATAGTTGACTGAAATAATATCAAATTGGTCGTTTTTGTTAACATTTTCTAATGAAATCTGCTAATACCGAAGTTCACCTGAATATTTTGGTACACCAAGGGGAAATACTTGGCTGAAATAATCTGAGGTAAAGGTCTTTTCGCATTAATGGAATTAATTCAATTTTATTTTTGAAAGGACAAAGTTATTTCTTATTTATTTAATTCTAGGTAAAAAAAGAAACCGCGCGTCATAATTTGAAGCGACATCGAATATTGGTATTAATGTGAAAATGTACGCGATAAATAAAGATCCTTACCCCCATCGAATCTGCTAACGAAATCCAATTCAGAAATGTATATTTCACAAGTAGATCGCTTATCTAAGTCAACTGATTAATTCAATATTATATAGTCGCTGCTAGTAAACCTATTAAGCGTTATGAATAGTTTACTCTTAAATATCCACCTAATTGAATTTTTCCAGAGTAAATAACTCATCAGAGAGCATTAAAGTTTTCAGATGTTTCTACCAACTCCAGACCCATTCAACACATGCCACTACTATTTTACTTTTTGATTAAAGGGTACCAGTCATCTCGATTTTCGTTATATGTACTTCAGGGTCACATATACTTATAAAATCACAGAATTCAAGGAAATTACGTTCCAACACATGATTATTATATTTTTGTAGCCCTCAGGGCTATTTATATTGTTCACAGAACATTTTTCAATTGTATTTTTAGAGTATTAGTTAACCAGCACACCTATGGTTTTTGTGCTGGAACGAATCATTTGGGACGAAAATGTTTTGCAATGTGTGGAAATCCGTCTTGATATAGATTGTCTCCGCTATAATTCGAACTGAGTTCTCCAGTTTACCGATTAGATGTGTTATCCATGTACTTAACTAAACCTTATTTATCCTAGGCAATTTTTCTGATGAGATTATGAGAATTTAGCATTCTCCCATCCCCGTGCAGTATTTTGTCTTGAATTATGACTGCTCCGTGGTGTAACTGGCTAACACACAGATCGGTGACACATAATCGGTGACACAGAGATCCGTGTTCAAATCCCGGTCAAGCCAAATGATGTTTTCATGGCAAGTATCCCCAAATTCATATTTGCATTTTTGACTTTACGCCGAATAACATTCAATATTCACCACAGCTGTGCTGACTCGATTATAAATTTGAAAAGAGCAAACGCATCACGATGAACTTTCCAAATAAGTAATTGTTCTCAACTGAAGCTCCCGGTTATGATCAAATTACTGCAGTCTCTACAACGCCTTGCTTCGATTTTAATTGAACGGATTGATTGCCTCTGTCGAAGCTGCCTGATAAATAGATTTAGGCTCGCAAACCAGTATTCATTTTCTAATGAGGGTATTTATTGCTAAATGCCCTTTGTTGGCTCGTCGTAAAGCCCATTTAATAATATTCATGGCGCGAGCCATAAATCTTCCACGCCATTGTTCCCATCACTATTCGTGCCCACCGAAGCTCGCTCATAACAATGTTTGTCTTTGCAGACCTCGACCTCGATTATCTTGAGAAAAGGGGCGTGCCGGGAGGAGATTGGATGAAGGCCAGGCGAGACGAAGATGAGGAGGAGGAAGAGAACGGACGAGAGGAAGGAGGGGACGAGGAAGAGGACGAAGGAGGAGACGAAGATGAGGCAGAAGAAGAGGACACGGAGTCACTTCCCAGTTCCATCTCGTCGCCGGACGACTACAGCCCACCCGAAACTACGGACCTCGTCAAGATCATTATCCTGGGCGCTCCCGCCGTGGGGAAGACCTCAATCATTCAGGTGCGGTATTCCAAATAATTATGTATTGATTTTAGCGTCGAGGAAAATCTCATCCGTGAAATGACAGCAAATAAGGCCCATCAAAAGAGGTTTTAATTTTATAGCAAATGTGACAAACGCAAAATAAATGCAATATCGCCGATTATTGCGAAACAAATGCGACAGTGTCACTGAATGCCTACTTTAATCTATTGAGAATGTCATTACAATTTAAGCCTACGATTGGTTCATCATTGCAGTATTATCATGCGACGCTATTCAATTCTACACAGTATTAGTTGTACCACTTCGTTTGTATTTTCACCGACACGATAGATTTTCTTGATGCATGGCTATATATACTGGTTCAACAATGCTGGGAGTGTCAAATATATGGCTGAGAAGAACAGATTAAACCCTTTATTCAAATATTTCAATCCAAGTGCAAAATATTCAGCAAAAAATAGAAATACATGTCCCTCCCTTTATGGACACCAGGACAATTTGATGTAATCATATACCATTTGTGCTTTTGGGGCTAGAAACCCTAGATTACACTACAACATGCGGAGTTGCGGAAGTAAGTCACAATTGTATGTGATACAGCGCACAGGAACGAGAGACTTTAGAAGTATTAGTTGCGTCGAATCAGCAAGGAAAACATTTTTTAAGGAGACAATTTAAGCTTTAAGTTTTAATAAATTATATTTTTAATTGTGTGATTGTTTTGGCAAATGTATTCATTATTGAAATTTTTTTTATTTATTGTTAAAAATTAACATATATGCTACAAAAGGCAACAATAATGAATATGAAATGCAATTAAATGCTAAGCTTCGAATTCATAATGCGAAATAATTAATTGGAAGATGCAAAAATGACCATTTCTTCCCATTATGATCAGCAGTTTACGATCCGAAAATTGGTTAGCCACAGCTCTCCACTCCACATTTATATCAGTTTCTTCGCTTCATTCCAACATAGTTCTTCACTTGGACGTCCTTCATAATTTGTCTGATATATTCTATTCATGGTCTCCCTCTACCATACTACCCATTCTTTTCTCCTTCCATTATTATTTAAAAACACTGTCACAAAATATGCCCTTTTAGTGTATCTCTTCTTCTCCTCAGAGTAATGACCATCAAAATCCGCATTATTACACGAGACGCTGATAAAGCTGAAGCTTCTACGTTTACAGCTCTTTTACAAATTTTGTATGGTCTCCATAGCCAATTACTCATGGTAATGCAGGCTTTTTTTTTAAATTGGGGTAACTTTACAGCAATATAATTCATAGAATATTGTATTCCGTTGTATGGTCATTGAATTTTATCTCACGAATTTCACCTGCTGTATCGTTTTCATCCGTACCATTTTTTATGGGTACGGAGCTACCTCTATGATGATTTATTAATGCACCTGTCAGACAAGGGTTATTGATTAGACATTTATATGAAAGAACGCTTCCACATAGGGGAGAACGAACAATTGTGATTATTCATGTGCGAATTTTTGCTTTATTTATTCAGTAATAATGTGCCAAAAAATACTTCCTTTTGTGTTATTTAGAAATAATGCTTAGGCAACCATGTTGTTTCACTAATTTTATCAGGTAAGGCCTGCTGATAAATGCGTAAAAGTTTCCAATTTGATTACGGATATTATAATCAATGCAAATTATCACTGAAGACAAGATACCGACTATCGTCTCCCTATAGAGATGCATATAAGGCGTAACTGTTACACGTATTATGGCATACTGTTCTTTCTTTAAATACAAAATTCTCTCACACAGACAAATAAATTAGCTGTTCATCGCCAGTGAACCAGAGTCTTTCAACTTTTGCAAGGTGCGATAATTCGTAGCAATCTATCTTTTGATATCAAAACAAAATATTGCTACACAACACCGTCAAAAATATTTACTCACTCGTGACAAGTGTAGCTTCAAATACGTGCTATCTTACTAAATTTAACGACCTTCTTTTGGGAGACGTTATCTGGGAGATGAAATTTGAGGATGTAGTGCTATCAGGAACAGCCAAAGAAGGCTCTCAATCGCGGTTGATCTCGTCAAATTTCTCGAGTAGTGTTTCCCGAAGGGTTTGAGGCCCTCTACTTCTCTTATAATCTCTTGAAAGTCTTATGACATCAACCTGATCGGCAGCAAAGCTGCAGGAAAGATGATACTGCGGTGAAGAATCTCGCGCCGAGACGCTCTGGTTCGAGGGCTGCGAAAATTCCATTGGTGGAGACGAAATAACGACAGCTTCTCCAATAATACCTCATCCGCAACATGTAACAGAAACTTTCTTTATAATAAGTGCATACACATCACAGACAGGTCTAACCATTCACTAGTATTTTAAAGTAATTCTATATGTGAAATGCCTACTAGGCAATATGAAGCATGTGAAATTAAGCACGCTCTTGTAGTTTATATTTTTTTTAAAGTAAAAACCGAGGAAAAACATTTCTTGGAGGCGATGGTACTATTCGCTGCCACATTAAGGCTTTCCTCGCAAATAAACTCTTCTCGAGGTAAATTTGCAAAGCTTGGCGGTATGGAAAGGGAGAAAATTTCGGCAAAATATCCGTGAATTAGACATATTTTTCACTATTATATCAATATTCAAGAGTTGTAAATAGTAGTTGTAACTTTAGTTTTTTAGCCAATAATAAGAGATTAGAGGGGTGCAAAGTTATGGTTTAAAATACTGACGGTGGTATTGCGTGGAAGTAACATCGTTCATTCCTTCCGTCAGCTTTTCTGAATGCCATAATAGCGATAAAAATTGAGCCAAGAATGTACGAAATTCAATGTGAGAACAATCATTCGCCAGAACTGGAATTGTAGCGAGTGACGGCATCTAAAGATGAACTGCTCCGGAGACAGCTAGTATAAATTGATGGATAAAAAGGTTTTCTCAACAAATATTGCCATTTTAAGTTATTTTTCAATGCGATATCTACCTAGCTCTTTGATGCTCTTATCTAGCATCGATTGTCAAATTTTCCGACATTTTACGAAGGAGTAATCCTCTAAATTTGGATGGACGAATGATAGAACGTAAGCCTAACTCAGGTTTAAATTTATTTCCACTTAATTTAAAATGGTTGTATGGAGATCTACGGTAATTTTTTCGCCATATTTATAGTATACCATTAGTATGAATGACTTTTTAGATATCGCTTTAGAGATGCTTATAACTATTGTGATAAGTAATTTAATTAAAATAGCTCTGTTGCTGATGAAGTAGTTTATTTATGGAAGCCAAATCCTGAACGCTAAATTTGAAACTACCTTAATGGGATTCAATCCGCTGTTGTCCTTTGCGTTCCCTCCCAATGTTAATTCAAAATTATCTGGAAGACCCTGCCTATTGTTACTTCTGAAGAAAAATGATCAATGTTAGCTCTTTGATAAGTTGTTTTAGGCATGAATTAGAGCGTTCGATGAGAGAAAAATGTTGGCTAATGCATTCATCAATGGTATATTTTCTGGATATTTTTATTTAAAGATTAATTAATTATAGAAGAATGAAATAAGCTTTTGTTTCATAAAATTTTACCTGAAAACAACCTGTTGTACATGTATTTTCTATAATTGTCCTCAACTTATAAAATTCTAAAAGTTATCAGCTTACATCGTACTGAAAAGAAAACGTATCCGTCATTTTTTATGCTTGATTGAAAAAGTAAGTATTCAAAGACATCGAATAGATAGAAGTTTAAAGAGAGTTGGTTGAAAGGGAAGCGTCAAATTCCCAAAAGTTTGTCCTATTCAACGCTAAAAAAATGCTGTGGTTGGGTCCAGATGGCACAAGGAAAAATGAAGAGCTTTACTGTCGGAACTTGGATGGAAGTGTCCAAGTGAATTACGGCGGTAGTCAAGGATTTTACACTGGGCTGAATTTTAACTGGTCAATATGCTGTTACGTGAGGTCGAATGATTATTACGACCAGTTATCGGCTCAGTTTATTGTCTTTGGACCATAAAGATGGGATGTTTCTCTTCGATGACAATCCAACCAGGAGTTAAATGACATCACTAACTTTTCTACAGCTAGAAAAAACGTATAAAATACGTATCTGTATCGGAAGTATTAATTTTGCACTCTAGGACATTTTGAGTGCGTAAAATGTTTACGCATTCAGAGAAGCATTTAAAAACTTAACAAAATTTTGTCGACACGTCTTGAGGAAAGGTCTCACTGATTTTGTTTTAAAATCAGATGGTATGACAAAGGAGTGAATTCCGTTATCAGGATAACCATTAAAATGCCATTAAAATTGTATGTCACAAAGTTACATTGCTACATGCTTCAGCTTGATTACAGAGCAATATACAGTAATAATTCTGTGGTAAGATGGCTAAATGTGATATGTCCGTTTTTTTGTTGCAAAATTGAGTTGTGCATACCTTAGGATTCGTAGTGCTACTACCGTTGGATTTGGAAAATTAAAAAAAAAAATATAACAACAGTGTACATCTATTACGAAATAGTAAGACCTTAACTTTGAGATTCTGATTTTTTAGAGCCTACTAAACTTAAAAATTATCCTATTGCAAAATTTTCAAAACATGACATATCATATTTAGCCATCTTAATACAGAATTATTATTTGTAACAAAACTATGCCTCGTAACAACATATATGCAAAATTACCTCAGTCATCGACACACCCTAACCTTAATTTATTAACAACATGCACAAAAATGAGGGAAGAAATACGT
This sequence comes from Pyrrhosoma nymphula, assembly GCA_963573305.1. Taxonomy (NCBI): domain Eukaryota; kingdom Metazoa; phylum Arthropoda; class Insecta; order Odonata; family Coenagrionidae; genus Pyrrhosoma; species Pyrrhosoma nymphula. The sequence continues at coordinate 61,496,707 of OY754330.1, read as the reverse complement.
TTTCGGGTCTATGTAGTATCGTGTCGCTCTTCTGTTTTCTGGCTGATGTCAATATTCTATCTGGCTGGATACAAAGCCGAAAAAATATTAATGAGACAACAGCCAAATGTTGCTAAAGTTGATGATAATACCTTAAGCAAGCATTTCATAGAATTTGCATACTTTTCTGACAAGCCAAAATTTCAATATATATATTCGATAGAGACGATTTTTCTCACCTGCTCATAATACTATCTTGATTATCCGAGTCCCAATTCACCGACTTTCCGTATTGTCCGAGGTACAGATCCTATTTTCACGGCTGTACTAAGGACCGATAGCACACTGTCTGGCTAAGTCTTTAGCTACTTTTAAATTCACGGTTTTATGAAAGAAAAGATGTAGCGTGTAAACATGACTCCAGCCGTAAATAGGGCTGTAACCATACGTGCAACTTGCCCAAAGCCAGTTTTTCTCATGCAAATGAACAACACAATCCGGCAGTCAGTTCAATCTCCAAAGAAAAGACGATAAACGGGTCCATTTCTTTTCCCTCAGTCATTTTATCAGTACCACGTTAAAAATTAAGCATGTAAAATCACACATAGCATTAAAGTTTCGTCGCAATTTATTCTAATACATAAGCTTTCAGAATTCTCAGAGTTTTTGATCCGACTTGAACTCAGGTCACATTATCTTGTATGGTTCATAATTCACTGTATCCTGAATTTTGAATTAAATTTTGACCTGATTCTAGCTAAAACGTTATCGAAGTGTGGCTTACTTTGATTTCATCCACAAAATGCTATATACTGAATCTATTTTGATAACCAGAATTATTAGCTACATGATGTATTATAACTAACATATTAACATAAGCATTAAGAACAATAACTCTTAGATACTAACTTTAGCTACTGTTACTTCACTGTATCCAGAATGTTTCATTTAATTTTAACTTGATTCTAGCTAAAACGTTATCAAAGTGTGGCTTACATTGATTTCATCCACAAAATACTAAATACTAAATCTATTTAGATTTCCATAATTATTAGTCACATCATGTATCATAGCAAAAATATTAACATATGTATTGAGAAAAATTAACTCTTAGTTACTAACTCTTACACTTTCCACTGGCTTTATACTTAGCCTCGAGCTAAGGTTACTATTTCTCCTATTAAGGTTAGTTCATTTATCGCAAAAATTGCAGAATTGGTGGATTTAGTGGAAAAACATGTAGAGTCAGTTTTGAAAAGTACGATAATTAGAGAATAAACGCGTGATTATAAATAATGTATATGAGCTCGTGATTGGTTGCCTCAATAAAAGTAATTTTTAGCAATAAAATAAAAAATTTGATTGAAATTACTTCAACTGAATGTATGAAATAACAATAAAATTTGAAATTTGGTTGTTTTATGCGTAATCATTGATAGCTTGCTCCAAATTTGCTTGTAAAAGGTTATATACTTAAATTTAACAAAATTGGGCAGTTATTTTATCTCCTAAATATTTTTTCGGCTATCAGAAATATCAGAGTCTGGTATTACATGTGACTAGCTATGCATTTGGAGACAACATAATCCGAGTCCTAAGCTAATCTCTGACTTTCACCTACGCTCTGATATTGTTATCTTAGATTCTTCCCAAAGGGATGGCTACCTTAACCCCACCGAGAGTTACACCAGACGGGCTTTGCAGAGATTATGCGCCTCATCTGACACGCGGCTCTCTGAATGCACGGCTACTCCCACCATGTTTCCCCACGTAGCCAGCGGGTCGTGCTCCACGCGGCTGAGTGGGCGCGTGCCCATTGACCTTTAACCTCTCGAACTCAAGCTGTTCATTGCGTCAGCGCTAACATAAAACCTCTGTGGGAGCTATGACGCATTTCAGACCGATACCGCCTCTTGATCAGAGTGCAATACCACGTATCTACTGCACGTGAACATAGCAAGTGGCGTTGCTTTTTCGCATGAGCTGATTCAGTTCCTGTTATACCCTGCTCGCATCACTACCTTCTTACAAAACGTTGGTGATTTCTACCCCTATTCGCACCTGTCCTTAATAATCATTGTACAACTGATTTTTACTAACTTTTATGTGCACGATATTTCCTTCTAACTTCCTAGATAACCATGGTAAATTCACCCGTTTGCATAACTAATTCTTACCCTTGCAATGGATTACGATGGTAAAAAGCTAATAATGTGAAAGGAGTATTATCAGAGATCAGCTACTCCATAAATTCTACATTCTCTCAGGTATACACATAGAGTAACTTCAAAACAAACTTCCCTAATTTTGTTTTCCCATGGAATAACTCGCACTCAGGTCAAATTAGTCGATTGGCTCATATCGACAATAGTGGAACGGCTAATTCAATTAGGTGTAATATAATAGCAATTTGGTAACGTGAGCAATTAAATACGGTCATTTGGGGAAAACATTATATTTCCAATTGAGGAAATGCTCCAAATTGTGCTCAGCACACTGTATTCGTCGGAGCGAAAATTTTTAAATAGATTTCACAAAATAATTATTCGGTGGTAAACCTTAGAGATAAACCAGCCAAACAATAGCAATACACTGTTTTTAATTAAATTTTAGAACGTTATTTTAGAAAACAAAATATTTCATGATGCAAAAACATCACGATAAGTCTGTACAGCTAAGTAAAACATAGTACATAAGTACAAAAAACACAAAATGAAGGTATGATGCCATTCATTGCTAAAATTTGAATTTCCCATTTAGGAGCTCAAATTTACAGACATGGATGCTTGAATTGGGCTTTAATTTTATGAAAACACGTCGGACAGCTTCTAATAGATAAATGCTGACCAATATTTTTAGTCTTAAAATTAATTGTGAGAGAGCAGTCACGTTTTAATCTTCTCTTTATCTCTAATCTCTCAACAACCCCCTTTTTTCTTTTTCAACAACCCCTTAACAACCAATTCATCATTCATTACAGTAATCTACCGGTTAGAGGTAGGTTGTGATGAAAGTCAGAGAATATCCAACGAACTCTTACACGTTCCGTGCCCTATGTACCTTTAGTATTTCTTTCTTCATCTCATGTTAACAAAGTTATATTTGTTTCATTCTATCATTGAGTAATTAAATCGTGGCTACTTCGTAGACAATGTTCCACCTCTCATCCAGGAGGAGTCTTTAGGGAAAGCAATGGCTAATTTAAATAGATAAAATATTCCCCTGAAATATTCTCTTCTAGCTATTCGATCATGTGCGCAATTGAATGCAGCACATTGGCGGGGGGGGGGGGGGGGGGGGGGGCAGGATTCAGTTATTCCACATAAAGGCAATGTTCCGGAATTATTCAATCTGAAGATGCCTCCTGGATCAGAGGTGAAGTATTGTCTACGAAGCATACCCGACAATTGAGTGGTGTAAATATACAGACATCGCGGGAACCTTAAGAATTAACACAGCTTTAAACGATGAATAAAATAAAAATAAAAACAAATTTAGCTATCAAATTAAATTTGAAATAAAAAATAAGTTAGAAAGTACAAGAATGAAAATTTTCAGCGGCCATACGTTTTAACAAATAATGTCGGCTTATATTCTAAACAATGCGGAAGCTAGCTTTAGTTCACGGCGAGATCATCATGCAAACTTAAAAAAGATCAATTTCTCATTGTTCAGAAATCATTTTGGCCCAGTTTTTGATGCATAAAACACCTGATTGTTCAAAATCAAACTAGAAATGCACTAGAGTGATGTGTCTCCTTCATGCTCAGTGATGCAGGTTACGGTGCTCTCCACGATACCTAAATGGCACGACACGATCCTTTGAGGTTACTCGCTCTGTGGATGTCGAACGGCCACGAAATACCTAATGAACTGCATCAACTGCCACCACATGCGATGATATGCCATCGTGATTGATAATCAACATTGATGTGAACGTCGTCGATATTTGCTTAGGTTGAATGAAAAATACTATGAATAGCTGTGGCCTCGGATGTAAAGCGATTAAATGACGATTATAATTTTCCTTCGAATTACATAATGATTCCACTGCTAGAGTTGATATGCTGTATAATGAGACATTCCATTTTGGTAAAAAAACGACCTAATTATTATGATTTTGAGAGGAACCGAATAGGTATTTTCATTTTCACATTGGCGTAAAGTTATTCAAATTTTAACAAAGGCAGGAAATCTAGTGAAGGCTACTTACTGATGGTTAAACATTTTCAAGTTTACCCTTGAGGTGACAATTTAAACTTCAATCTTATTAACCATATGGCGATTAATTGAGACTTTCAAACAATAATTCATCAATTGCAAAGAGGCTTAATCAATTAGAAAAGAGGCGGATCATTTAATTAATAGGGCATTTAGAGCAAAATATTTGTTGGCATAAATTTTTACGCAGATACCACTTCGACGAAATGACCTATGGTTGTCCATCTGCGTCAACGTTGTAATATCCACTACCATTTCGCGAAAGTAGGTACAATACGTTTCAGCCACAAGGCCATCATCACATACAGTAACGACGTGCCACCCGCTTGAGTATCGGCGTGACTCTCACTTGAGTGAGTTCCTAATTATACCCTATTGCCTGAAACCGATAACACCTACAGCAAAATGAAAGAGTAAACACGAAGTGCATCTAAGGTAGGGGCCTCCACAACTATTTTGGCCGTCGACTCCTTCAAGCATTTATCAACATTTTATCGGGACCGTCACTTTTACTAGCAGGTACTATAATAGAACAAGCAAAAAGGACGCCTATGTGATTTTTAGGTAGTTTCATTTACAGTGAAGAAGGATTTGATGTTTTCCCGGCGAATAATGACAATGAATCTTCTAAGCAGTCTTGCCTTTTTTCTGAGATGCCGGGACAATAAAGTGAATCCTACCTTCGCCAGCGTATAAACGGTATATAAACCCGCCCCTTGAATACCCGGCATCAACCAGCCCTGAGGACGATGGAAAAGTATTCTATCGAAACGTCGGCATAACTGGAAAGCCTGATCCGGTCGCAAGTCCGAGAGCAATTCACCGCCTAATTTACAGTGTTTATTATATCGTAAAAAGGGTCTTGCATGTCGTATGTGAAAGTAGTACATTGGGGGTCTGATCTTAATTTAAATTATTAATTAAAATATATTTTTCTGCCAAAAGATCACGTTAGTTGTTACATTACATGTCCAAATGTAATTAATATAATATTTATCTATTTATTAAATGAGTGGTTTTTAATAGAATTTTTTCCATCGACCCCCAACTAACCCCCGATTCTGAATCCATCCCTTTATGTCATATCAAACTCCAGGGGTCTATATCAACCACTTTGGTGACCACTGATCTAAGGTATATTACTTGTTATAGTGATATTTTGATAACAATTACAGGTAGCTATAATTGGACTATGCTCGTCTCTTTGCAGCAATTCGTGTGGAATGACTACTGCGAGGGATATTACCCTACCGACCACCGGCACACCTACTACCCTTCGGTGGTCATCAACGGCCGCCTCTACGACCTCAAGATCTCCGACCTACCTCCGGTGCCCTACTTCCCCGTCGACTCCCTGCTTGAGTGGACCGACTTCCGTTCGTACGGACTCCGCTCGGCCACCGCCTACGTACTCGTCTTCGACCTCTCCAACGCCGCGGACACCTTCCAACACATCAAGTGCCTCCGCGAGCAGATGAACGGCAGCCGGGACATGCGAAACGTCCCCGTCGTGGTGGTTGGCAACAAGCACGACCGACTCCACGAGAAGGTCCTCAACACGAACAACAACCACCCGCCCGGATCGTTCTTCGGAGTGCCTTGTCCCACGACGCAGTCTTCAACGTCTTCCTCCACAGTCTCCTCCGCTTTGGGGAATCATTCCTCAGAAGGCGGTCCTACCGATCCCCTTGGAGACCCGGTCCCCACTCACGATTGTTCGGTGCTCCTGCAGCAGAGGCACCAGCAGATGGTGATGCAGCAGAACGCCCTAGCCATGGCGGAAACCCGGGAGAGGATGGAGATAGCGAACGTGGTCAGGAAGCGTTGGAAGTGGAGGTACGTTGAGTGTAGTGCCAAGTATAACTGGAGGGTCGTTGAGGTTTTTAAGGAGCTCATGAGAGCGGTGGATTCCGCAGAAGTCGTGTCCGGATACGTCAAAGGTGGACCCTCCGTCAGAGGTAGTGGGTTGGGTGACTGTGAGCGTGTGATTCCCAGAGTGCACGTTGTGACGAACAGGGAAGTGATGAAAGGTTTTAATCTGCACTGCCACCAAAGAACGCCCACTGCGTCGGATAATTATCACGACGGACTGGATAAGAGTCGCTGTGAGGTTCTGTGATATGACTCTTCTCTGTATTATGCATTGCTGATAAATTTAAAACGATGTGAATGTTACCGTTATAAATTTCATCCTAACTCGTCTCTCCTCGTTGTGTGATATGGACAATGTTGCTGCTTTCCTGTTGAGAGCGTGGTTCACATACATTTATCATTTTATTGAATGTGGGCACCTATGCATATCATTATAACAGATGAAAAGCAAATACAAAAGAATAAATGACTTAAATGTGCAATAAATACAATTTGCAATAACAGTATATTTTTTCATAATTTATTTCTACCAATATATGCTCAGCTATATTTAAAATTTTAAAAGAGAGATTTAAAGTCACGTGCTTCTATAAAGTCTAATACAGGGTGTAGTGACGAATGAATGAAAGTTTTCGTTATATTCGTGTTTTCAGCTCTCCTTTCCGTTTCCCTCTTCATCATTCATGGTTCACACCTAGTTGGCACCTAGGTATGCTCCAGAGGGCGTCGATTTCAAGATAATCTATCACGAAATCCGAGGAACAATATCTTTATGGCAAGACCTTGCTTAGAATATGGATTTATTACTCATGGCTAATTTTTTTCAAGACCAAACCTTTAACTACGCGATCCCAAATATGACAAAAGATATATTTCGGAGCCAGCTAACAAAAATATTAATTTTAAAAGGAAATCAACAATTATGCAGCTGGTCATTTAAAATGGTGATGATAAGAGGATGACGATGAACATGTACTCTAAAATCACCCAAAAAATGAGCGAATTATGTACAGTTCTACCAAGTATACAGTATACCAAATTACGCGTATGTACAGCAAAAAAAGATTGGCAGTTGGCATTAAGTACCCTAAAGTTTTCTTGCTTTATTTTAATGGTCGTAGCGAGTATATTATTGCCTCAAAACCGTATGTAGCCAGATTTTAAATGTTTATGAGTTACAAAACAGAATAGCCATGGATGTTATGAGACTTTGTTTTTTCCTTTGGTCGGACTGTCGCGGACCGATTTAATCACAGTAGTTCTACCCATGGAACTTATAGGTCTCTTAAGTGTTTGGCTTTTCCTTTATGTAAAGTCAAATTTCTGTGGAATATGATTGTGACTTTTTGAGTGGCTTGATCGCGCTGTTGTTATATTAGTATTTTGATTTAACGTGCTTCGACGGCTATAGTAATTTCGCACACACTGTCTACCACTTTCAGACAGGGGCAACAGTACTCGGATGAATAGGAGGATCATCCCTTCAAATTCGAGTCGAGCCCCACGGTTTTTAATGTCGATTACTAATTGGGAACTGGTGTTTCCGTTGCCCTAACCGCGCTGCTTTTATCTGAAAATATAGCTTTCGATTTTAGGTAAAATGGTTTTTGCTGGGAATAAACTAAATATTCATTGGTACATATACAACATGCATAGTAAATTTTATGGATTTAAAAAAGGAAAGTTGGCGTAAGACTATTTATCTTAATAAACCCAACTTACTGGCTTGCGACTGGGTCTGAGGCTTGGAGTTGAATCCTTTTGCCTATGCAACCCATACAACATACTTGACGTACCGGTTGTATGTCTATTAGGATGTAATAGATTGGAGGGAGTAATTTTCTAGACTGATGAAACTATGCAGTTTCTTGCTTTAACTATTCTCATTGTCATCTCTACAATCGGACAATAACTATGAATGGTGAGAATTCCTTTGATTTTTGCATTGTGAAGAGCATACTATGGCGCATTTCGCAATAATTCCTTTGATTCAAATGGAACCAGAATACATATTGTCGTGGCCCGGTTAGGGTCGACTAGTTTTAGGGGTCGTAACTTAGACTTTTCAGGGGTCAAAACCTCAGGAATCATTCAAAAAGAACTCACTCTTTTATTCCTTAAGTAAAATCCATTTACTGTCATTTAGTACATGTTAGGTTATGCTTACTCCATGCCGTACATCTTGTAGTGAAGTTGGCCGAAAACGGACGAAGGGAAGGACGGCCCTCTAGCAGCGTCTGTGGTGTACGGGTGTGGTCGTTGGTCGAAGAGTCGATTGGCGGAACACGGCAGACAGATCGAAACGTTCAGCAGCAAGACCGGAGAAAACAGAGAGACCACGTCCGTCCGAAAAGGGTTTTTATATTCTATCCCCCTTAATCCCCTCCCTTGTTCTAGAAGCTTCTTAGGGCGTTGTCTATTGCAAAGCCTAACCTTATTTGGGCAAGAAAGAGAACCTCTGGAAAGTTCCCATGCTGCTTACGTAGTTAGATGTTGACGAGAATTATATTCTCGAGTGACATGAAGTATGAGGGGCCGGACGGAACCTGCGGTTTTAATGATGGAAGCCGCTTTGAGTCAAGGCGGCTTCGAGGTGGGGTCACCTTGGTGATGGGAAAGTTGTAGATAGAGATCTCCTTAAATGTTAACTTTTATGTAAAGTCGTAAAAAGGCGAAAATACCCAAAAAGTGGAGATCCCGAATCTATGCCCGGTGGCATGCCGAAGAGAAGAATCTGGCCCGGTGTCATTAATTTAAGGTGGATGGCGAGATAACAAATCGCGGCCCACCTGAAAAGATGCCGACCACCGAAAAGATGCCAAGAAGGTCGCGACGTCGAAATGTCAAGAGGTCGCGATGTCGCAAGGTCGCGCTGCCGAAATGTCGGGACACGACAATATTATACAAAAAATCTCGCTTTCCCGATAAGTCATTATTTACAAATCTGAGTTGTAAAAATTATCCCTAATCATGACAGATATCATTCGGTCGGCATGTATATGAGCATAAGTGGTCAAAACTGTTAATCAAGACACCTGGAGGAAATGGTTTGATTTTTTCCAACTAAATTCATGACTATATAATAAATAATTCATTAGGGTTTTATAAAAAAATTAGTTTCCCTTGCAGGATAAGAGTGAATATCGTTTTGATTTGTGTTACACGTCTTATGTCACGCTTATATACGAAAGAATCGGATTCATCAGAATATAATTTTTTTGACACTAATAAAACTCAAATACAAGCTAATTACAGTTTCACAAGCGTTTAAATATTCACCCCCTCTAGTTTAAACTGGTAATACTAGACAACCTCCAGAAAACTGCAACCTCTATGGTGATCTTCGAAAGGCAGTAATAATTTCCAGAACATTTTAACTTCTGAAAGAATAGCAGATCGCTTTAATATGTTCTACAACTCTGCTTAGCGTTTCTGATTACAAGAGTCAGTGGCTACAAAAAGTAGCTGATAGAAATAATTGAGCTTTAGAAACAAAAATCAGGCCAAGTGTTATGCCAAATGAGATATAGTAGTATTAGAGATACATGTGGCTATGTATTTCTAGGGAATGAAAAACATATTTTGAACCAGTTTAACTGTTCAATCGCAGGGATCAAAATTGGATAGCTTTAAGTGATACTTAAATGATTTGTTTGTTTTTTGGCATGTATTCTTGAAAAATTAGGATGTGTACGAAATAATTTGACCAAATAAATAGCATAGTACGACAGATTGTAGCTTTAGCTAAGATATTTTCAATACAGAAATGAGGTAAATATGAAAGAAAATGTTTTAAATACATTTGATGATTTCATAATTCTTGGTATTATCGCCCGTTGTAATTGAAAATGCTTTACACTGTTTATAAGCAATTGTTGTTACATAGTTATTTTAGCGTCCCATCCGCAAATACTTTCCGTTCAAATATTTTTGAAGGCTAATAGATCGTTGAGAAAGGAGCATGATTTATTGAAGATAAGCATAGGAAAATACTTGGTCTTTTGTCTCCGTAAAACCTTTGTTGAGGTCCTAGTGCTTCAGTTATGTGGCTTTAGGAACATACGGTTTATGGCCGCTGTTAAACTTTGTTGGCTATGAAACGCGGTAGTAAATCGCCGGAAGTTGCAGTCTGAAGTGTTTTCTATCCTCAAAGATTCGTGCATCAGATATGCTCCTTCTTCAACAAAAAAAGCATTTATCTGCTTGCGTGTCAACCGAGGACGATAAATTTGATTTCTCTTCCTCATGCAGTGTTTTGGACCATCAAAAGCCAAGCTTGGCTTACCACTATTTTTCCTTGCTGCTTTATGGGTTGGAACGTATAACTCCCATATTTGTCTTTAGTCTACACGCTTAGTAGAAAGTTAATTAATCAAAATCATTCCAACATTTGTAAACATACCCTTGCATTGGTGTTCACGCTTGCACGCTTATTGGCGTGAAAGTTACATTTGCCTCAATTTTAAATAAAAACTGGACTTGTATGCTTGGGAGTTGCTGCGCTCGGTAGATGAATAGATTCTGCAGAATATTTAACAAATATGTAGAAATGCACTTCGAATTTAATTTCGAAGATACGAATTTCAAACAGTAGAAATGTGCCATATTCTCCTCGACACTGCCTCAAGTATTCACCTAAATGCAAAGCCTTTGAATAGAGAGTCCTTTGCTTCTACTGAACGCTGGAAACGCTTAGGTCCTCCGTCGATAAGGATCTTTTCACATCTTCAGCAAAACAACTTTATTTGAAGCAGCCACTTTTGAGCGATCAAACGACTGCAATGAACGTATCGGCTCTATATTTATCTTTAAAAATTAAAAATAATGTGCAAAAACACCTTTCATACGCGGTGCGCCCTTTCTATGAAATTAGTCATTCTAATTTTTCGCGAAAAGTTATCTTTAAGAGTTACAAGTTTCATACACCATTCGATGTCTATGAAAATTAAAAATCCATATAAAGCATAATTTGTTATGTGTGGGCTCTTTCAATGGAGGCACTATAGTGATAAAAATAAGTTAATACTTATGCACATATTTCGAATGACGTGCTCTCACCTTAATTATTGTCAGATGAATTGTTAATTTAATATTGATAAAAAAACTCTGATGTCCATACTTTGTGCCTCTGTGCAAAATACTTCGTTCCTCCATAAATATTCAATCGCAAATATTCTACCCGGTATATTCATCAATTTTCCAACTGATCGATTCTGCTCTGATAAAATTTGCTTGCAGAAGATAGTATTATTTTTTTAAAGTTCAAGCTACCATTTGCATTGTATTATTAAATCGTCTTAACTAAAGTTTATATGTTTTGTTGAAACCAAGGTGAATTTCAGATTGCGAGGTATAATTTGAATTATGGGTGAATAAATATTTTACACATTTTTAGACACAAATATTTTTACTAGCAAAGAGACATAAGAAATGCAGTACGTAATAGAGCATGATAGGTTGAAAAATCTCCTTTTCATTGATCTATGACAATATTTGTAAAGTTTCTTCGTGGATAAGTGCATTTTGCCGGCAATGTCCACTGATTGCATTAAAAATTGTTTTTTTTCCTGCCATTTTTTCTCTGATGTGCTTGCTTATGACATAATATTGTAATGTCCATTCTAAATTATACACTTTGTATTTTTCTACAGTATTTAATGACTGTAGAAAAAATACAAATTATATAAGTTGGTATGGAGAGATAAATATTTCTACAATGCAAATCCTGAAACCATAGAGTGTGTAGTATTGTAATGTTAAGCCACAGCATCCTCTCCGATAAGCCATTTCTGCTGAAGGAATAGTTCATAAATTTGCTAATAAAAACGACTCAAGCACAAACAACATACCCTAACTGACAATTTTCGACAGGGAAATCTGGCGACGAAATATTACCGCGAGTCAATCGAAACGAATAATGGCACCGATGATCTCAGTGGCTGAACGATTACAGAAATAACCACACGATGGGCATATTTGCCTCGGGGAAAATCCCAAGTTCTGCCGATGCGATCGCTCCATATCTGTGGAAAAAGCAGAAGGGGAGAGTTCTAAGAGAGAGAGGTACTACGCAAAGGAACGAAAAGAGAATGGAGAGAAATATGATGAGCGCACGGGAGTTTTGCTTCTCTGTGTATTGATTTCCTCAATTCACCCGGATATCCCGAGAAGCCGCGCGAGGGCGGAATGGATGGAAGCTCTCTGGTTGTGCGAAGGCAGAGAGGAAAGGAAGTGTCAAAAAGAGTGCGATTTGAGGTGGGAGGGGGGGAGTGGGAGGGAGTTCGAGGAGGGGAAGTGGCATTGCGCGGGAGGAGTAGTGAAAATAGTGACCTCCGAGTCCAAATCGCTTATCCCTCGCTCCCTCTCGGGGGCAAAACCGAAATTGATTCGGCGCATTCGGTTGCGAGGCGGAGAGACCCTGTGCTCTCGGTAATCCCTTCTCCGGTGCCGGTTCTCATTCGGTATGCGGGAAAGGAATTGCAGCACCGATGTTTTTTGTTTGCGTGCCCCGTGGTCGTAATTAGGATGTCGTGGTTGCGCTGATGCTAATGAGGGAGGGCGCAGATTGTGTTGCAGATTTGCAAAAACGTGCGACAAAAAGAAAACGAGAGGTGTTCTCGGCGTGGCTCGCTGAAGTAACTACTTGAAGAAAGTAGGAGAGGGAATGGTTTATAAATTCACGCATAATAAAAAACAACTTTGTCCTTTTATAGTACTTAAATTCCAGCGTATTTATGCTTCTCGTAACCCGTTTTTAATTACCACTAATTCTTCCAAAAAGTCGTAAGAAATGTTTTGTCGTAACTTCTGTGTCACCGTAAATATGTCGCAAACATACTTGCTACTCATTTGAAATTAAAGCGTAATTTCACAAGTTTTCCGAGGGTTTTTTTAAAATTTGTATTTAATGTTTTTTAAATAATAAAATATCAACAACGTAACTTAATCACTCGCTTCAAACTAATGAAATAGTCAATGAATCTAGCGAATAGTTCTGGATCTAATTGCGCTGACCGGTTTCTTAAAGAGGATACGAATTGCGCCCCTTGATTATTCAAAGTATCGCTTCAAAAAAGAGACCCGCACTTTGCTGTGGCTGTAATCAGTTGTAGAAACATTTTTGTAACAACTAAGTTGCATAAAAATCCAATACTATTATTAACATGCTTGCTGAAGATGAGGAACTCCCAAAGCCTTTGATTGATGCATACGAATGCTATAATGGATTCCCTTTTCAAGGACCATTATTTTAAGATCATTTGCACTATCATTAACAACGTTTCAAAATATAAAAAACACGGATAATTTTAGTTTTTTACTTAATTAATTACTTAGCAGTTTCCCACTTTTTACTTTAAAAAGTGGAAAATGATAAGTAATTTCATTCCTAATGAAAAAAATTCAACCACATCTGCCCGCAGACAACTTTATTTAATAATTATCTTTATCAAACTAGTAATTATCGACTAAATACAACGATCGATTGTTATGATACACTTACTTTTTCCTAAAATGTCACAAATGGAAACAGAAAATAAAATATAAGAAAGAGATGACAAAGCGATTATAAAATTGAATAGGAAAGGGTTCAGCTGGGTAATGCTTCCTTCTCATTGCGCCTTGCGAAATGGCTCAGCGAATATAAGGGGAAATAAGAAATCTACAAACAAAGAAAAGTAAAAGAAGGAATAAGAAAATAGATATCGATACTAGATATATCGAAATCTCTTGCATGGACTATTATTATCTTATTCATGCTACTGATTTCAGAAACGTTCGTGCCATAAGATATAACTCTTCACGGTAACGGCAGGAAAGTTTTGCGAGCAATTCAATATCATTTGAATATACTGGAGAAATTCACAATGAAATATCTGAGGTAGTATTCTCAGTCCTTTACACGATGCTCTCTCCGTTCATAGAGATTATGGCACACCTGGTATTAAATTTTGCGATACATTAAAGCCATCCTTTAAAGGAATTAGGAAACTAGTAACTTCTCCAAAAGCAACTGTGGTGTGCCCCAAGTCCCAGTTTTAAGAAAATATCCGAATATTGATTCACCAATATAATTTTATTGGACAAAGCTTTCTTTCATTCCTCAATATAAAGTTATTAGCTTCAGCCTCATTATAATTATGACCTTTCTGATTTAGGGTAAATGAAAATGTCTTTGCGAAATGTGATTCTACGCGGCGGTGGATAAGTAATAAATGCAACGAAAGAAAAACGGAGCTATATAAGGTAATGCCATTTGCAAAAGGAGTATGCATTAATTGAAAAACGGTACTCTTACATTCCATTTCCGTTTTGAGTTTATCTCCCTCGATATGCATTTAACTAGAGTTCCATGGTTTTAAGCTGTGAAATTCAGAGTTTAACCCATAGGCTTTAAATACGACATTATTGACAGTTCTTAATCGAAGAAACTTTCTCTATGAAGGATAAGTTACGACAGTTATTATAGTTATTCGTAACAAGATATGCTATTTCTTATGAATTTTCAAATTCTGGAGGTCCATCATTTTACCCTCAGAAATCATGAGGGATTGATTTTTTAAGATATGATCCCTCTTTCTCCGACATTTTAGCTCTCCTTGCATGAAGGCGATATTCTTGAAATGAGTAAAGATAGGAAAATTACAGAATTGAGATATACGAAATGTTGCTCTGAGCCTAAATGTGTTAAAAATAGGTTTCAAATTATGAAGTAGTTGAGATTGGATTGCAAAAGTTTAAGGATTGCTCATAAATTCATTGTGCCAAGTCAACAAACTGAGAATGAATTACGGAAGAGATATAGAGCTTTTAATTAGGTATTTCGATGATCTCTCAACGGAGCAGCAGGGTTGTTTCATATATGCTAAAAATACGGAATAGAAATAGAAGAAAAGCAATTAAAATGCATTCAAGTGAACGGGAAATACAACGATATTGCAGGTGAAATATTGCTTTTTTATTGGAGATTCAAAAGTTCTTTCTGAGTGCAATGAAT
This sequence comes from Pyrrhosoma nymphula, assembly GCA_963573305.1. NCBI lineage: Eukaryota > Metazoa > Arthropoda > Insecta > Odonata > Coenagrionidae > Pyrrhosoma > Pyrrhosoma nymphula. The sequence goes on along the minus strand of OY754330.1, from coordinate 61,481,640 downwards.
AACGCACTGGAGAAGTGCAATTCAAAAGCCTACAGGAAGAAAACTTTAACTATAGTGTACTAAAAAGAGAAACTAAAGTAAGGTGCTTTGTTTCAAAGAGAGAAATCAAAGCGATTGGAAGCAATTATACAATTGCTGAATCTAGGAGATTGAAAAAGCACTGGATCAGGTTCAAAATGATTGAACTTGAGGGGGCGTTCGTAATGAGTAGGATACGATTTTGTTCCATAAAGGATTGGTGAAAATCAAAGAAGCAGGACTTTTAAACACTCCAGATGAGTATCGAATTCTCCGGAGGAGAGATATGGGCCAATTTACATCTGAAAATTAGGAAAATAAAGGAACATATAAGAAAAGGAAAAAGTGATAAAACCCCACGATGAAGGCCAGTGGAAAGCACTTAATAAGCACTTAAGCAACCTAATAGGTTGAATAGGCTGCTATACTGCCGATACCGGTGGGGGTGGAGTAAAGATTTCGTTTGATAACCGTTATGCCACGGATATCGATACCGCCATAAAGTGTTTTCAAGCCCCATGTAGAAATCTTACCTTGGGCATAGTTTTGCGCATATTTCTGTATAACTATAAATATTTACATGCAATAGGTACTACACGCAATTTTTTTAGTCCCACCGCTTTAGCGAATAATGAAAGTTATTTTCATCATGATCAGTAGTCAGTAAATACTAAGATTGGTTTAATGCAGCCCACTAATCTTCCCTATTTATTCCTTCAACCTCTGATAGCTCTTCTATTTCAAGCCCCTAACGTATTTTTCCTCGACCTTCCTCGCGGAACTTTCCCTTCTACCAAGTAACCTACGAGTTCATTGTGCCTTGAAGTGCAGCCAGGGAATACACATTTTCCCTCCTTCCGGCATGGTTTTCTCGAGAACTGAATTCTGTGAAATTGAATTGTTTTGAAGTACAACAAATGGCCAGTGTGTTTTCTAGAAAATCTTTGGATGAGTGCAATTTAAAGAGATAGGGATAAGAGAAAAAGTGCTATAGTTAACCCTTCGGTTGAAAAAGTAGTAGAAAAACTGATGCAGCATATACTTTCGAGTAAACTATGTTATTTATTTATGTATTAATTTATCATGCTTAATTTTTGCCCAGCAATAAAAAATCACATGGAACACCATATATAGCTTATTTAAATGAATAAATAAATACACAGTCACAGTTGACTATCAATAACATCACATACCGATTTAAAATACTTTTCTGTAACTTAGAACGGGTCAAGCAAGCTACGATATTCATTGAAACAATGACAAATTCTATTTAACGGCGACTTCTTTGATTACTAGTTATTGATTTACTTTGGATACAAAAACTTAGATCTCAAACAGATATTGGAGGTATGAAAGTTGATGTTGTTTTGAAAAATAAAGAAAATTTATGAAAGAGGAGTGAATGGCGTGAGGGGGAAAGGTATTCCGCGAAAGTCATGGGCGAACGTGATGGAAGTAATTCTAAAGAGGGGGAACATTAGGAACCTTATGAATAAGAGAACTTGCATGGAACAATATATCAGTGTAGCTTGAGCTTAAGAGGTGTGCAAGAATAGGTATGGAAGAAAATTATTAATTAGAGTCATCGTTACATGTCCATCACGCAGAATTGACCATTTTTCATGAGTCTACCCCGGAACGGCGTGATTGGTACGAATGTATGTAAAGTAAAATTCTGCGAATGCTTTTTAGTCTTTACAGGCCCTAAAACTTTACTTTAATGTATGCTTTCAGCCTCAGTTGACCGGGCAGTAGGTTTTAGATATGGCTTCATGACAAACTAATGGAATAAATATCATTAGTGCTCTGTATTAGTAAATAACCTGATTTAAATCAATTCTGGCTGAAGCTATCAAACTTATGTAACTCCTCGAAGCAACGAAAGAATTAGCATGGCCGTCGATTACCATAAGTATATGCGAACAAGCGAGTGAGGGACAGGGATTTTTTGTCGCAGATTCATTAAAACGAACGTAATATTATGTGTCCACGCGTTAACACCTTGAAACCGCACCACGCCTGCCCCTGCAGCGGTCGCCAGGGAGTCGTAAAGCGAGAAGGACAGGAGGGTTGAGCGGCATTTAGTACGCCGAAACTTTTTTATTCAATATTTCCACAAGCGTTTATTGCGAGCCCATTATCCCAACGGAGCCATTCATATTTTGCACACATGACGCATGGAGTCGTTAAAATATCCAATCCATAAAAATCTCCTTTCCCAACTAAACAGGAAAAAAACTGATACAAGAGTAAACACTCAGTGTGTACAACGTTTTAAATACACAATGAGGGATTTAATTTCCATCTCGATGATATTGTTCCGGTGTTTTTTTTCCAAACTGTGGGTTTAATTCATTCATGTAACCTTCAACAAATCGGACTTCGCCTTCAGTTACTGACATGGACATAATCAAATCGCGCTCTGCCTTCTCTTGTCTTGTCTGAAATCGGTGAAAATTTGATAATTTTGGAATTTAAAATCTAATTTTTAAGTAATATTTAAACGGAAAACATAATCGAATTCAAGAGTTGAATATTTAAGTCTATCGGTCATCTGATAGCGAAAATTACGGTCCTATATCATGAGTACAAGAGATTAAATATAAAAAAATCTCAGCACTGATTCCAATACTTTTCTAATGGGATTAAAATATAGTGGCCCGTTAAGGGACTCTTCGGACACTGAGGACATTTTAATATAGTCTATGTTCGTCCCAAAGCACTCGAATTCCCGCATTCTAAATTTCAAAGTAATTGGTTCAGACGTTTTTAAGTGATTGAGTAACAGACACATTCACAGAAACCACCACATTTTTAAATATACTAAAGGTAGATCTGAAACCTGTCTCTCGTTTTCTTCCAAGTGTACCTACGTCAAGGATGATATCTAAGCAATGTATTTGTAATTACTAGATTAAAGCTCAGGCGAAACTCCACAGCCTCTTCGCCGGTGTCATTTCACCTTTCACATAATTGCCCACCTCCCACCCCTCTTTTCCGTCACGGCGTTCAATTCCCCCATTACTACCACGAGTTTAATCCTAGGTATAATACCGCTTTACGGAAATAATTTCCACTAGCTAATCGTATACACCATCTATCTTCTCTTCCCTATAGTAGGCATATCGTGGGTCCAATACTATAACTGGGTACCTCAAATGCTATCGATTTTGTATTATCTTCATCTATGAGTTATCCAAGCAGTAAGCTTTCAAATGCTACAAGTGGATAACAAAACGATGCACCTTGAGTCACCGACCAATTTCCCATTTCTTAACACAGGAAAATGACATGTTGTAAGTTTACAAATGTAAAACCTTCATTATCTCAAAAGAGTAGAATTTCAGTTATCTAGTTCTAGTATTGAACCCTTGATATAAACCTGGATTATAACTACATTCGTTGGATCTGCTTTTAGTTCAACGACTATTATGCTATCACCCACCTGTTCTGCATACACTACTTTTCAATCAAGTTTCCTATCCATTACGGATGTAACCACGCGCTGGCTTTCATTACCTCCGCAATACATCACCCTATAGCCATCACTATAGTAGTTCCTGCTAACTTTCCATCTGACTTCGCCCAGATCCATGATGACTACACCCACCCTCTCCATTTCTTGTAATATATTCTATAACTTGCCCGCCCTTAGCATAGTCCTAACATTCCACGTGCCTATGCTGATAGTTTCGTTCCTTTTCTTCATCTTCTATACCTCTGCTTCTGCATTTTCCTCTACTTCCGAGCAAGGATTTCGTGGGATGACGACCGCAGGGGCATTGCTCCCACCACTGCCGGCACGACACCTGGTCCACTAGTCGCGTAGTTGCCAAGATTCATTTTCATATAAGAACTGTCCATAATTTCAAGGTTTTTTAATTGAGATGGTATTTCGTGGCCTTGATCAATAGTGTTTTGTACGTGACACCATCAAGTGATAGACCGCCCCACTGGGGTCAGACGCTGTTTGCGGCCGCCTCATTGAGGTACAGACGCTGCGCGGACTGCCACTCGTCTGTCTCCTTCTCCGTCTGTAACCCTCGACCTAACTGGCATGGGTGGCATCCCCTACCAAGAGCATTGCTACCGACAGTCGCTCTAGGGGTCATTGGAACATGTAAATCCACCAAAACAAGGTTGTAGTCTTGGAGAAGATAATTATCAATAAGCCAAGTATTTTATACAATATAGAATATCATTCAAGATATCATTTGCATTTTTTCTTAAATTTATGAATACCTTAGTAAACACGAGCGACATAGATCTTGGTGCGAGCAATATATACGTTTTCAACATAAAATAATCCCTTTTGTGTATAAAATATTGTAGTTAGAACTTGGATTTACACACATAGCTGTGCATAATGAAATACTTGGACAATTAAAAAAATAAAGTTTAAAGAAGCAATAATCTCTCTTTAATATCAAGTGTGTAGTTAATAGCGTTATAAATTGTGAAGTTTGGAACATGTAGAAATGCGTGAAATTATCCAATTTACATGTTAGCTTGGGTTTCGAATGATTCCTCTGCCTAGAGTCCTAGAAAAATGAGCAATGTTCATTCACATGCGCACTTAATCCCACTCCTAGCTGGCTAGGCAAATTGAAAATCAATTCACTGCCTCGAATACTGCAGGTCTGGATTTAAAGCGTTGAGTGACAGATCACGTAGCGAAATTAATCGGTTTTCTCTCGGCCTATTGCACGATTGAAATTCGGTTTCGACTGCAGTAGCGGGGCTTAAACGCCATCCAGATCCTCGCAATCGAGAAAATTGTGCTGCCCGTCACGTACAAGGGGCCTATCCCGCTTGTCTGTCAACAGCCAACACACTCACCCTCAGTTCCGCGGAGATTCTTCTTCCCGATCAATTGGATAATTGGGGGAAACGAGGCGTTCAAACTCTCCGCTCTCCGGGACAGAATAATGAAATTTTCAGGATTCAAATGAGTTTTCCCCTCGGCAATTTGAAGAGGGTTTTCTGTTTGTCACCGCAAAATCTGCGAAGTGAAAAGGAATCTTATGTTTGAGGATTTAAAACGGAGGAATAGAGTTCACTAACCTTCCTCCCTGATAGATGTCTCATTCAGTGGTAGCAGTAGCGCTAATATTTCGCTTCTTCGATCCTTTGCCTGAAAACAAGGTTTTTCCCCTAGTAAAGCATTACTAGCAGTGGTAATAGAGGCAATAGAATACACTCAAGTTTTGAATTTCCACAGATTATTTTTAGTGGTTAAAAATTGTCACTGTCCGAAAAAGGTCAGTATCTGAAATTATTGCAATAAAGACTTAGTCAGATTCTAGGGAGTGAAAATGTGATGCTTAGTTCCTAGAACGTGTTGACAATATGTTGTTGATGTAGCTATCTATATACAGAGGTCTCTGCAATCAAAGATACAGCCATTTGAGCATTTTAAGTTTAATGAAAAGAAGGCAGCAAGTCACATGCTTGTGCATTGCTAACATCCATCTTCTGCGACATTATGTGCATTCTGACGCAGATATGTTATAATATTCACCCTGAGGTAATAACAGGTCATATTATTTATTAATTTTATAATTATGTTTAATGATGTACGAATTTTTTAAATACTGCATTGCTAGCGTTTAAGTATCTTGGTTTAATCCTGAAGATGAAGTTAATTAAAATCTGAAATTTTGGGCATGAATAACTGTTTTAATCTTCCAACCTACCCTCGAGAAAACAATACCCATAATTCTTTGAGGTCAATGAAGAACACCAAGCGTGAATTAATGGTTAAATATTCAAAGTTGACATACAGCAGAGTATATATCTCGTTGTTTTACGTTCTATTGGTCTCATTACATTCATGAGACGTCCCAATTGCAATTTTTCTCAAATCAATTTCTCAGAACGGTGACTATTTCTTTTGGATCAGCCATCATAGATATATACGTTTTTGCTCACATGAAAAATAACATAACATCTTCCGTATTTTTCAGGTCTTAGGTTTTCCAAACAGCCACTGACACAAGTTCGGAATTAAGGAAGCACATCATTAAAACCAACTTACGGAATATGCAATTTTATTGCAGTGAAGCTTGGACGATAGCAGTAGCAGAGCAAAGGAGATTGGAAGCAATATCAGTGCAGTGTTGTAAAGGAATAGAAAAGATCAATTCAAAAAGATAATCCATAAAACAGAAGTCTTAGGAAGACCCCGAAAGTAAAGTTTTTCGATTTAATGATGAGGTATTCATCAAGGAAATGAAAATCACCATGAAAAAATTATTTGACTTAGAATCGAACCCAGATCTCCCAATTACCTATATTGTGTACTAGTCAGCTACACCAGCAAGTTGTTTTTGTTCAGCACGAATGTTTTTCATGGCGAATATTTTTCGTGGTGAATTTCATCTCATTTGGTGTAAATCTTATCACCCGTGTGCGTGACTGAGTACCATGCCATTCGTGCACTCCGTAATGGTTTGGAAATCATGCGAAGTAGCCAAGGGAATTTTTTGACACGTTTGAGGCATAAAAACATTCTGAAAACTATAGATGAAGGAAAAGAAAACGAGAAGAACTACCGAGGAATGCCCACAGTAAAATGTACGAATAAAATAATAAAGGATGTAAAACGAGGAATTGTGATAGATTGGCCGATTTGCTGTAATTAGAATGGAGAGGAGAGCTGCAGAAAACCAATATTCGGATTGATGACTGCTGATGACTGCATAAAATTTCCACCAAACCAGTATCTCCCATGGCTCCATTATACTTTTTTCTTTCACCTCATGTATTTATCTTAATTCTCCAATTTTCTTATCAATGCCATCAATTTTCTCGGCGACTGTTCTACCGATTTTATTACCTGAGAACATTTTTGCTTAGCGTAAAAAACCTGTTTTCCGCTTCCTTAGCCAAAATATTATCCTCGCCTCGTTTCCCCCAAAAAACCTGTTTTCCGCTTCCTTAGCCAAAATATTATCGCGCCTAAGTTTACTATTTAATTCTTTGAATTGACTTCACCGGAGTGATTGACGCATTTCCCGGTCCATAAGACGAGCTGTGATTTTTAGCCTTAGATATTAAAAGAAAAAATCATACTAATATATGAAAATTGAATGGTATCTGCCTGTCTGTCTGTTGCTCAATCACGCAAAAACTAAAAACTACAGAACCGATTGAGCTGAAATTTGGCATGTAGTGAGAAAATGTATCTGGGTGGGCATTGGCTAGAGTAGAAAGCCCTCAGGGCCGCCAAAGACCATTATAAGTATGTATTGGGTTTGGTGCAGTGGTTTCATTTTTTGCTTTTTAAAATTACTTTTACTCAAGATAGAGGGCTGAAATGTTTTTTATCGGATGGTTGAATAAATTAAGTTTCTAATTCTTTCAATCGTTTTTATTTTACGCTTCGTAATTTTCTGAAAATCATGTTTTTTTGCTGAAAAATCTCACGTTTTTCTCTGAAATCAACAATAGCATATTTCTTTGACAACCAGAGATTTGATTTTCAAAGGATATTCACGCCTCTAGAATTTAAGTTTTCCTGCAGGCCCAAGATAGCACTTAGAAAGAAAATCTGTAAAAGAACGGCCCAGAGTCCCAAGGGCCCCATGATAGATTGTTTCGGGGGGTAACCGATATATTCAATGCATATTTACAACAGTATACACTACAGTGTTTATTCTTAAAGTAGCTCTCATAGGGGTACTGCATGTATATGAGAGAAAACTTACGTAGTAAACGACACACATAAAGGAATTAAACGTGCAAGAATATTTACGTGCAGCGAATAGTAATGGTAATAATGCCTCTGTTGCTACAATAAACACGACGTTTATTATCGTTTAATACTCTGAAGTACTACACGTAGTGTAACCATCTGCCTCTCATTTCGAATGCGAACTGTTTTTTAGACCAATTCCCACATCATAAACGATACGAGTTATTTATATATGTTAAAAAGTGTTAAAATGCAAGAAACTTACATTCACTCAATTTTCTGTTCAAGAGTTTCACTTGCAGCTATGTTTCCCTTCCTTGGACTTAAAAATATATCCATCAACATGCCTAATAGAAAAAAGAGTAACCTTTTGAATCAATCTTCAAAAGCAAGAGGAATGTCCTCTTTGCGAGAAAATGAGCCCTTGCAATAAAAACGACAAAGGTTAGACTTGGATGCTCAAAGACAAGCCCAACAGCAATCTCATGAGAATCGCCCCGTAGTCTTTCTCGGGATACGCTTAGAACCGCACAAATTTCATCCCAACCCAACCTACGGAGGGGTAACCAGCTATAAATCTGGTTCAAATACAGACCCATCTGTTTCGAACCTTCAATCTGTTTTAAGATGGCGGAAATTATAATGACGTCACTACATGCTTCTTACCCGAAAGAACGGAAATTCTGCGCAATGAACGACATCCGTGCATGAAAATCGAAAAGTGCACTAAGAATCACCATAGGTTTTTTATTTATCAACCAAAACCAATGATTATGGCTACCCTTTATGTCGAAGGCGCAGTCCGGGTGATGGAGGATTCATAGGTCAAATAAACATGGCTGCTGCTGCAAATACTCCATTTGACGTTGTCAACCGCTGGATTGTACGCTACTCTCCAATCCTGATTAAGACACTCAACGCACATAAGAACGTTGAATTGTGCCACTCAATTAAGTAATTTAATGCAAATAAATGAATAAATTAATATATATATATATATATATATATATCAAAAGACGGCTCAAGAGAACCGGAGTAAAAAATATATAGGAAATAATGGGATGGTTAACAAATAAAACATTAAAGCTATTCGTCGTAGAATCACAAAAATAAATAAATGGTGGAAAGCGCAAAATAGGGAGATGAGTACCTCACACGGCAATACAAAATCGGATGAGTGAAAACGTAGATTTCCCCTCCGCCCGATAAGACGCCCGCCGATTTGAGAACACATTTTCGATTTAAAAAAAAGTGCTCCGTGTGGACCATGAAATACAGTATCTGGCAAGGAAGGAAATCAACACAACTATATTGATTCCCATATAATTAAAGCACTTTCCCCAGTAAATTGGTGGCATTTTATCATTAAAAGGATTTAATGAAGGATCGAGTGTTGCAATACCATTTCATAATATATTATTAAGTGGCATTTTTAATGTTTTGCCTTCATTAAATCCTTTTATATAGGTTAAAACTAAATATTGCGAATCAGGTACAAGATAAATAGTTGTGTTTACATTCCTCCTTGGTGGATCTATGCCAAACTATTAATCCCGAGAACGTTAACGCTGATATCTCGTGTTTTCATATTTCCTTATTTATCAACTTTTCCTCTCAAATCTTTCATGGCAGTTAGGCTTCTATTTATACATAAAAATTTGCCATTATGCAGACGTCAATTCTGTTATTAGCTCCTGTAATTGACATAAAAATGCTTTAAGGTGGTAATTTTCAGTAAATGCCAAAATGACCGTCATCTACAATTTGGAGTCATCTAAGAAGAACGCCATTAAAGTAACCAAAGGTATCGTATCGATTAGGCCGATGGAAAAATTTCCCCAAAGAAGCGAAAACTACCTCGTTGAGAGGATACGGAAGAGGGAGAAAGTCTCGCTGAGACAGAAATCCTCTTAGCGAGACGAAAAGGGAAGAAACACAGTCATAAGCGCTGATCCCTCTTAGCGAAGACGTAGATCGTTCAACATTTTTACATATTTCCTTCTTTTTAATTCACATTTTACGGCCTTCGTTTCACAGAGACTCTTGTAATTGATTTCTGTGCCGATAAAAACCATTAGGGAATAAGCTGGTTATTTTTAATGCATTGTTTAAGCTCTATCTTTCTCTCTTATAAGAAGAACGAATTGCGTTCAATTTAATCAGATGAAGGGATATGGTTTGAGTTACTTGTGTTAGAATCCTCAGCCCTTGGAACCTCTACGTCGTATTTTTGCTGCCTTGCCCCTCCTTATGCTTATTATCGTCTTTAAAGAGATGTCCTACGATCTTTTAAAGGTTTATAATAGCGCATCATGAATTGCAGACGTCGGCATAGTGATTTTTATCGAAAAAACGACGTTTCGAGACTTCGGACAGTTGGAAGGCTTCAGATCAAAACTGTCAATCGTAAGTGACCACTAAGACTAAAAAGTTGAGCTACCGTTGACTATCAATGCTTGCTGCACTTTCTAAAAAATGTAATGCGGAAGTCGGCGAAAGATGCTCTCTCAAAATGTACAGTACCAATGCCACCCTAAATAAAGTCGTCATATTATTATTACGAGACTGACGCCTTCCCTGTAGGCAAGGTGACTTCCATTGAGCATACCTTGAGGCCTCGGGGGGGGGGGGGGGGGGGGGGGGGAAATTTACTCAATACCACTACATAAGCTCTAAATACCCCCAGAGGGACATTTAATGTGCCATGCAGTATATGAAATTCCTTGAAAGGAAAGGATGGTGATACAAGGAATTCTACGAGTCCACCACAAGCGAGGCATCCAGTGGAGATTCGCCCTCAAAAAAGGACGAACCTGACACTGTTACTTCTGCAGAAATCAAGGATATTATAAATTTAGCACTAGAAGATTAGCCCTGTTGACAGCTAGTGACACAAGCTAGGAAGTAAGGAAGCAGTTAGTTCAACCTTACATTTGGAGCATGCTTTAATAAGGCAGAGAAACATGGACAATGACAGCTGCAGAACTAAGGTATGAAAGTAATAGAGATGTAGCGTTATCGAAGAATCTAGATGAAGATCAAATTGGGCGGACAAAATCAACAACAAATAACTCCAATGAAAAGTAGAGAGAAAATAAGTATAATTAAAACTTCGTAAAGAAGAGAAAACTTGTTGGAAACTTTTTTTGACGCAAGAGCAGACTGGAAAAAATGAAGGAAGAAGAAACCATAGGGAGGTATTACAAAGGAAGACCAAGAATCGAATACATCAGACAAACTATGAAAGAATTCAAAGTAAAGAATTATGTAGGAATGAAGTGGTTGGCTGAGAGGAGAGTGGACTACAATCAGCAATCCAACAAGCCGACCAAACTTCGGATTGATGACTGCTGATGACGAGGAATTAAACCATTGAAATCATCTTGGCCTTTGGCATGGTTATTGGTCTCCATCAGAGAACTGAATCTGACATACACAACGAGACTTGACTGCCGAGCGGAATTCTAAGTCCCGACCCGCATCTCCTCTGTGAGTACGCCTGAGTCCGCCCGCTTCACCACCACTCGAGCACTGTAGTGGTCTCGTAGATTCAATTTTCGGACCTGCGCGGGCTTACATTTGCGGTCGGCAACTCCAAGTTTCTCGATAGTTAGATCATGCATTACCTACCCTACTCCAGCGTGTGCGGACGTAAGTACTCAATTTCGTCCATTCCGCGCAGGTCCGAATCCGAAGGAGGAGATTTCAATCACTCCACGGTAGCTCAACACGTGAAGTGCACCCATGTGACTGGTGCCTTGCTGTCCATCCAGTCCGGCAGCATTCACTAGTGACTTTAAAGCCCAATGCAGAACCCTCGTCTGCATGGGTAAAAACTCAAAAAAGTTTGAGGCTCAATAGACCAACAGGTTTTAGGATCCAGACCAGGAAACGCAACCAAAACAACAACAAAAAAATTAGTCACTTCCTGAATTCAAAACGTCTGAGAAGATTCCACTTAGTCACTTGAAGTATTTTGGCTTATCCAAAGGCGCTGAATCCCATACAGAGCCTTTCCCTCCCCAGTCTTGTACCTAACATACATCTCGGTCTTTGAACAACTCCCTTCATGTCCTAACCATCAGTAGTTCTCTTCTATTGATTGCAGTATATTCCCAACTTAAGCATGGTTTTTCAGCTTCTCTCCTCCATCCAATGCCATCTGGGGCCTACTTTACTACTCGTGTATTCATTGTGCACTTGATGTGTCCTAACCATAGGGTTGATATCAATATTTTGAGTTGAAACATATTTTTTAGAAATAGTATGATTTTTGCATAACTCGTGTGGCTCGCTCTGAAACCAATGTTTAACATCCATTTAGGGTACAAATGGAATTTTTCACTCTAGAATATCCAATATATCAAATAATACGGTCGTCATTTTATTTCAGAGGCCATTCAAGTATTACGTGAGGCGATTCTGGCCACTTTTTAGTAACCTTTTCCACTTAAGCACTCCACTTACTCCATGAAAGGCCACATAAGATTTCATTTATCTCCGTTATATGTGTTTAAGAGACTACAGAGTGGCAATGGGCCGTGGGCATTACTGTCAAGGAGGGAAAATGCGTGCTGCTTGTAGTAATGTAAACTAATATATTTCGTCTTAGAATAATTTCAATAGTGATACATATAAAATATTTATCCAATGGCCGTAAAATATATGCACCACTCGTAAAAAAAAAATAAATACTTACTGTGTTGGTTTGCATAGAGTGGTGCATATATTTTACGGCCATTGGAGAAATATTTTATCTGTTTAATCTATAGAGGCCGTAGAGCTCATCTACCTTGATTTTGAGTGATACATATATGATCCCATAAGTAACACTAGAATCTTACGTAACAGAAGAATGAATATCATTAATTTGTTTCTACTTAAAGTAAACCACACATCTAAGATTAAAATATTTAACAACGGAGGCTTTAAGTTTGCTCCAAGGTCCATTGACCTGAATCGAGTGACAATAAACGGTTAATGAATTAAAATGGTAATGGTATTAGCATTTTTTTAAGTAAAATATCATACTTCTACATTTATTAGTACAAAATCAGAAATAAATCAACATTTTCATAAGGTAGAGGGCATTTTTGAACCATTTAAAACATATACACAGCATTTGCGTCTTATATTATTTTAAGCATTATATTTAATGGTGCAAATTTCAGTGGTGAGAATAGGTCAAATAATTTTTTATTTTTAAACTTTTGCCGACGTTTCGGATGTTTATTCATCTATCTTCTGGGCTATACACAATGATGTATGATGATAAATGATTTACAGTTCTGTTTTGGTTACATAATGTTTTTTTTTTTTTGGTTAATTTACATATATTAAATATAAAAAATACATAGACATAGACATTTAAGATTTTTACCATAAAAACCATAAAACGCAGCATAAACTTGTATATTCAAAACTTAAGTCAGATACCCCTATACAGCTAAGAAGCAATATAATTTATTCCATTCCATGTAAAGACTGTGACAGTAGCTATTTCGGCCAAACATCTCAATATTTAAAAAATAGGATCTCGCAACATAAAGCATCAATTAAGACTAAAGTTTAACTTTGTGCATTAGCAAATCATGTAATTTCAAACAGTCACTCATTTAATTTCGAAGAAACCAAAATTTTAGACTCAGAACCAAAATTATCAAAAAGATTATTCAAAGAAATGTACCATATATCCAGAAATAAAAAAAAGTTGCAATAAAAGAACAGACATCACGTATCTAAGCAACATTTATCATAATTTAATAAATGACACATAACTTTTCAACAAAGAGATATATCCAAGCGACAAAATTAAAATGGTAAATAAATAAAAACAGCACCAAACTTTAAAGGTAAAAATCTCGAATGTCTATGTCTATGTATTTTTTATATTTAATGTCTGTAAATTTACAATTATGTAACCAAAACAGAACTGTAAATAATTTATCATCATACATCATTGTTTATAGCCCAGAATATGGGTGAATAAACATCCGAAACGTCGGCAAAAGCTTAAAAATAAAAAATCATTAGACCTATACTCATGACATTTACACCATTAAATAAAGAGGTCGAGAAAAAATACCATTTGAATTATATTTAATATTTTAGGCCCCATATACAATACATAAGTGTATATCTGATCTTTTACTCAAGGATATTCTTGCTTTGAGCATTATATATTTGAGTTCATTTCTTAAGTTATCATGACATCTGTCTTCGGCTTTTGGCATATTTCCACTGCCGAGATAAAATATTCGTAGAACCCTAAATACATACAAATGTGTTAGTGGTATAGTTAGTGTGTGTTAGTGGCTCTGACGCAGAAATAAGATATAATATTGAAATCACAAACCCTCCTACACAAGACAATGCAGGAAGAGCTCTACTACCTCCCTCGAAAAAGGTCTCGCATAATACTTGGATGGCCTTTTCAGTACGATAGTTATACGCGGGTGTGGGTTCATTCATTATATTTAATGCATTTATTGAATTCATGAAGAGTGGATGGGAATAGAAAAAGGGCTGGTGGTATCTGTTCATTTGTTTGTCAATTCCACATTCATCACGTCGCCTTGTACACAGTTTTTTCAAAATTATTTACTCTCTTATTTAACACATTCTGATAATATCTTTTACGTAAATAATTAACTTTTCATCGCTGAATGTATTACAACTATGGATTATCTCTGAAGCATATTACAATCGTTACTCCCGTTCTAAACATTGCATAATATATTTTACCATTTCCAAAGATACTTGAGTGCCTGATTATTCCTTTATTTGGTGTATTAATTACGGATTCATAAAGATATATGGTAAACTATAGCCATTTTTCTCCAAAGAAGTCAATTACGATCCTTACGAAAGTTCACGATCGTGAGGAAAACGATAAAATATTTTTTCCCACTTTTTTTAAATGGCCCACTGTGCGTAGTACGTAAATCCAACTCCAAATATAGCTGTGACATTTTTACCGGCACAGGATATTTTATTCGCATTCCATTTCAAATTATGGATTATAATTTATTATTATTTAAGGGTAAAAACAGTAGATCACGTTTTAAAGCCGTTTTCGAGGTGATTAAGTTGCAATTTCCCCATCGTACCCGTTGTAGCAAATCTCAGCCACGTGTTCAGCACCACGACCTAAAAGCCAAAGTTTTTACACTCAGTAATTATGCACCATATCGCTCCATGAATAACTTGTCTGAAAAAGAAAAATTATAGAGATAAAGGGGCGCTTCACCAAACAAAATAGATTCAGAGTGATGATATTGCCCTCGGCGGTAAAAGGCTCAAATAGTAACCTGCATGTGCAGCTATTATTCTCTCTAATGAGGCATAATTTGTGGCGAAATTCTGCTCTGAATAAAAGCAAAAATACACACTCGTATTATTCACTGGAGCGGCTGTTCATGACTTTTTTTGCAGGTTTATCCATGCATTAACAACAGTTTTCCAATATGTTGGGAAAATAATACAATAAATACCCTTTATGGATTTGAAAGGGGAATGATTACCTATTAATGCACAGTGAAAAATGGAGTTTTACCCTTGCACCGACAAAATAACGTCTACCTATATTGTTAACTTACTATTTGGTTGCTATTCGTCAAAAAGGCCAGTATGCTAACGACTCCGTTGGGATAGTAGGCTAAAAAGGCAAATTCTAAAAGGAAATAAGAATCAGCCGAAAAAATATCATTCATCACTTCCGAACTTTGTTAGGACTCCCTAGTGACGGTTTACGCTTATTGGTTTCAAGACCCCAAGTAGCAAACACTCATGCATTCATTTCAGTGTTTCAGTACATTTACTTCATCCTGTACTGATTTATAATTTGATTTCATTTGTAAAGAAAACAGATACCTTAAACGCAATTGGTGTCATTTAATACCTTCAAAGGAGCCACAAAATGTTTTTAATAAAGTTTAAGCGCATACTCTTAAGTAGTAAAAGGTTTACATACCATCGTGGGAATTTTTATTTTTCTAAAAAAGTCAATATTTTGCAATCAGTAAACAAATGACAGTAATATAAGTTTTATAAGCGTTTTCAATTTATTATGGTAATAGCCTGTCCATTCATTCTCTGCCTTTCAATTAGTACCTAAACTTCAATGCGTCTTCTAGCGTCAGTCCTGTGAACTAGATGATTTTAACACCTCGTTTCCATTCCAATTCTGTAGGCAGCTTCTCCTTTTCAATATTAATCCAACGTATTTCTTGGCTATTTCTTCCCGCTCAGCCAACTTTTTCCTTTAACATTTTTCGGGCTTTCAAAATTTCATGACCTTTAGAAGTTTTTCCACTGTATGTAAAAGAGGAATCTCAGCTCAAACGAACTTAAATTATTTGAGTTTGCTTTGTTGTTCGGCCCACAGTTTCACCGGCCTTTGAAGAGACGATGCAATATTTGAAACTGTTGACGAACCTAATACAATTATCTTTGGAAGCGTCGATAAACGTATTGGTGAATTTTTTAAAATCACTACTTTCGTCAATTGTGTTGAGAAAGCACTTCTATCTAAATGAATTTCTGAATTGGTGAATCGACGGGTACATAGGTGCTTTAATTTGAATTATGTACCCTTGCCACATTTGACAATATGATTTCACGTACTTACTTCCATAACGTACCAGTAGTCATTGTCGTTTAGTTGTATGTTATGAGCTATTTTAATTCAAGAAGACGTTTTACTGGTGATCTATTGGGGCTGAATTTATGAAATTAAAATAACTTGTAAACTGAAGAGTTAAGTCGTGCACTGCAATTAATTATTCTTTCATTGAATATTAATTCAAAGCGGCAATCAATTATATTTATACAGTGGCAGTTTTGACGTCAGAGTACAGCTCTTCCCTAGTTGACGGTTTCACAAAAGAGGTCGAGAAGCGTTCAAGGCATTTGCGCCTTCGTTTAGACCCCAAGAAAAAAATATTCTTCGAACTGTGGCGAGCGATGATTAGGTGGCTGGTCCTTATTTCCCTTCAAAAGCCACAACAGGGCAAATAAACTTCCCTCTACAACTCTTCCGTCACGAGCAGGAAACTTGGCTGAAGTTTTAGCCCCCGACCTATCGGAAAACCTGCCATAAAATCCACTTCTCTTGCGTGCACGAAGAGGGCATCAGGGTAAATATATGATTAATTAAACCAAACGAGAGGCAGTAAACTTCATCGTTTCCTTGTTGGAAATGAATAACATTCCTCTGGCTTGTGGTAAGTGATTAAAGACTAGGTTGAAGGGCGGAAGAATTTTGAGGCTAACTTGGAACTCTGATGGACGTTTTAGCATTGGCAAGTTAATACGATAATTATGTATGCTATTTCATTTAGCAATTAATTCTGCCATCCATATGCATTAGTTTCCACGTGAATACAATTTTATATGCTGTTTTCCAAGCTGTTTTCTTTACTTTCTTTACTTTCGTAAAAGAATAATAAACATCCCATAATTATTCTATAACTATTATCCTCTTAGCTAGTTTAGCTTAGTCGTATATGTTCGACAAATGTTAGGAGACATCGAGGCTATCATTACTTTATCTCTTTGCGCGCCAAATGTTTGTGAGCAACGCCGATAAGGTTTCTCAAAAGTTCCAGCTTCGCTTCCGGCGACTTCTTCACCGAAGGCTACACTTGTACATAACAGCGGAATAATTCATATTTAATGTTTTATTCCCTAAGGTTTATATTGATATAATTTTTCTGGTATTTGTTGATCGTATTGATGCAATTTTTGAATTTTCTCAATAAAATACTTTTTGAATTTCTCATTAAAGTATACTATCAATTTTCGTACGATTCGTTGTCAATTATGCATGGCACTTAAAGGGTAAAAAATAAGGCACAAACTCGAAAACTTGCTGATGAACAGAAAAGTGAGCTTGTTGTTGGCATTAACCATCTTATTAGGCTTTCCTACAAAGATGCTCATGGGCTTTATGGACCTCATCTTCCTTCAATATTTTCCTTCAAGTACAAAATGCAGAATATCATATGTTTAACATAACATGGTGTGTCATTACATGGTTGAAGTATGAGAGTTTTGTAAATATTACGATATTTACCAATTTTTTACCCTTTATCACCCCTCTAAGTTGATGACACGATCCATTCAATTAATTATCAATATATCTCATTCCAAAATGTTATATACTTTCAGTGGGGATCAATTATTATCACCGACCAGCTAATAGAATATTAAGTTTTTTTATGACTGCCTTGAGGTAATACTTTGTTGCTGGCATGTTTTAAGCGCAGGTAATACCATCCAAAAGGTTATCCTGCATGATGGAGTTGCAATTTATACATGATATCTTGTATCTCATTTGTGTTATCATTTCGCGCTCAAAGATAGTGTCGCTACAAAATAATTCCCGCGCTAGTTGAGATACATATGGTAAAATTCAAGCTAATGATGTGGCTTTCGATTTATGAAGCCGATTTACTCGAAAACGAATCGAATAAAGTTTAAAAATTTTCACTCTCGAAGACATTTTCACACGATAGCTATCGATTACATCTGTAAATAAGGCATTTTAATAATTGCACATTTATTTTACAAGTACTTTTTAGACAACTATTCTAATGCATTGGAGCTTTCAGCCATTTGCATGCAATCGGAAAATGATGACCTTTCTAATAACTATATCATTATAGTTAATTTTAGTAATAAATTCATCGCTCACTCTAAGTGCAGTAAAATTTGGCAAAGGAAAAATAATGATTTATATCTAAAACATTAATTGTGGTGTTTTCACGAAAATATTTATTTTCGAGAACTTTGTCTTTCTTACGGTAGGTACAATGTACAGCTTGCATATTCTTCCGATGGTTACGAAGAATTACTATTGTGGTAATACCGTTTATCTGTATTTCTGAAGGTTTTAAATGCTTTATACCCTCGTAGTCTTGCAAAAAGACATTGGGAATAAAAATACGTCAAAAAATCAGTCGGTCAATGAATGATTTACAATATATAGTAAATATGAACGACCAGCTATGGTTAACTATTTGAGAGATTTTTTATGACATCATAAGAAAACTGTAGTCTTTAAATTCTTCTTGATTTTGCTACATACTATTTAAAATTTAAGGTTATCCATACAATGAATTTAAAAATTCGATTCAATTACTGCTCAAAATGATGTAGCTCATAACAGAATATATACGCATTATTAGTCGTTCTTTGAATCGTTTCCAGTTTAGTTTCACATTATAAAATGCTTTGGCATCAAAAGATTCAAATGCGTAACGTATTCCAAAGTTCTGTTGTGCTATCGAAGGTAGCATAATGGATTACTCAAACAGCAGAAGTAATAAATGAAGAAAAAATATAATGAACGAGCTTTAAATTTACGAAGGTCAAATGTTCATTGAGTGTAATGTCAAGTGGTACAGTACGCTAAAGTTTTTCCGCAATTCATTTCCATTCAAATGAGGGTTAAGCCAATTTGTTTAACTTTAGAAATCTGTTTTATAAGCCTGGTGTATTGTACAAAAATATGCTGCTAACTACAGCTCATATTTTAACTTTTTTTGTGCCAGAAAGTCGTAAACTCATTGGCTTTAATAGTTTTTCTTAAAATGAACAAACTATTTTCTCCATATTACGTACAATTTCAATCACCAATTTAATAAATGTATTTAGATTTTCATTCAAGGTTTTTTTAGTAGTTTTTATAGTAAAATCTTCATGAAATTAAAACAGAAATAGTCCATTCTTTTGATCTGTAATCACGTTTGATCACGTAATTATATGAATGATTATATGACTTCTTGGTACAATTTATTTAACGATTTTTTAACGAAGAACATTAAAAAGGAGACGGGCCAACGTAGTAGGCCACCTCTTAAGACACGACGGCCTGATGAAGACAATCGTCGAGGGGAAAGTGAACGGGAAGAATGGAAAAGGCAGGCCTCGCATGAGATATATGGAGCAAGTCGTGAAGGATGTAAATGAGAGGAGTTACGTCAATATGAAGAGGTTGGCAGATAGAAGAATTGAGTGGAGGGCTGCGTCAAACCAATCCTAGGATTGTTGACCGATGATGATGGTACCAGTTAAGTATCCTGAGGATTATACGCTACGGAAGAGGCATTAGAAAATCTGTTCAAGAAAAAGAAGTTAAAGATCAATCGTAAAAACAAAAATTATGAGTTTTTTTAAGATAAAAAAGAGGGGCAGATCAAATACGTAGGAGGACATAAACTGGAGTGTATAGAACAATTTACAAACTTAAGTATGTTCACGGAAAATGGATAGTGAAATAAAGATATTAGGAGGATAATTGCGACAGCAAAAGAGAAACTAACTGGAAGGAAATTATGACGGGGACTTTGAGTAAGGGTGTTGAGAAAAGACTGGTGCTTACTGCATTATGGAGAAAAGCATATACAGTGCAGATACGTAGATACGGAAGAATGAGTAGTAGAGTATATTTGAGAGGACTTTTGAGATTTAAGTGTGGAGGAGGATCGAAAGAAATATGATTGATAAAATGGACGACGAGCGAGGTAGTGCTCGGCATGGTGGGTGAGGAGAGGGATTTATGGAGAAGATTAGGAGAAGACAGAGTAGGTGGTTGGAACAGAAAGTGAGGGTTGAGGGCCGTGAGGACCGTGATAGAGTGGAGGATGCTGGGTTAGAGGAGAAGGGAATGGGTTTTACCGGCAGAATGAAGTGTTGTCGGATGTAAGATGAGGAATGAAATTGAGTCAGAAGCCAGGGGCCCTAGTCTATTTAATATAAATATCATAAGTATTCCTTTTTCCATCTAAACATACCTTGTCCTATAGATAACCTCTATAAATGCCATATGTAGTACAAGTTTTACGCCATGTTTGTCGGCCTCAATATAGGCGGGGTGATGTCTTTGCCAGCCAAACCGGAGGTCGTGACATCGAATGCCACCTGGGAAATTTTACATCATACAGGGCATGTATAAATCTTTATTTATATATGAAATTGACAGAAAATTGTTGAAATATGTTACTAAAAGAAATATTATTCATTTATTTAGGTACTAACTTGGGCATTAGCATGAGTGCTTCGTTGGTTGGGCCATACTTGGAGAATAGATAAGAATCGAATAACGAAGCAGATATATATATAATAGCAGAGGGAATTGTGTGAGAGGCAAGGGTAGACCAGGAATGTCATGGGTGACTGTAGTGGAAGATAATCTTAAAAGAAGGAGTGTTCGGAATCTTAAGAGCAAGAGGGTGTGCGTGATGCAATGCATGAGTAAAATTAAGCAAAAGAGATATATGCAGGGATAGGGCAGTACGGAGAAAATTATTAATGCAGAATAAATGTTACAGGTCTATTAAAATTAAACTGTTTTGACTGTGTCTAACACGAAAAGGGAACGGCGTGATGGGTAATTATGCATATATTTATGCGTTATGAGGAGTCTGTATTTTGCTTGTTGCTTCGAGAGAAAAGACCCTTTGAATAATTCATTACTGTTGTAGGCAGCCGCAGCATAGAGTGCAGTTTTTGTTTTGCTATCAAAATTAACATATGCCTAAACACAGCACAATACAAAGCTTAATAAGTCAAACCTATATGCGCAACACACGAATTCAAGAGGATCTGAGTTGAATGCTCTGCGTAGCAATATAAAAGAAAGTAAATAGGAAAAACATGAGCTTGATAACTTTGTGGTCCTCGGTTTATAAAATTTATAGACAGGTTTTGTAATAAAGTTTTACCCTCACAGTAATGGCAAACGGAGGGCCTAAATTATTCATTTGACTGCATTATTTTATTTCGTCCTTAGACAAAGGAGGGAAACGTACGGAATTTCCTCATTTTACGGCTGTTTCGACGAAAGTAATTTGTGAATTCTGCCTGGTCCTCTGCGATAACCAAAGTCCTCTCTCTCCCTTCACTTTCCCAAATGCTATTGGAATGCCAACACAGTGTAGCAGCTCATGGTAAAATAATTTCTAATGCTTTCATGAAAATTATTCTTCTTTTTAATTAGTAAACAATGTTTTATTAAAACATATATTTGGAGCACGCTTTCATATGGCAGTGAAGCGTGGGCAATATCAGCTGCAGAGAAAAAGAAATTGGAAGCGGCGAAAATGTGTTGTTACTGAAGAATGATAAAGATTATATGTACAGACAGAATCATCAACGAAGAGGTCCCACGAAGAAATGGAGAGAAAAATTTGTAATGAACACTTTGAAAAAAGAAGAGACAAACTTATTGAACATACATTGCGACAAATCTCTAGTTGAAAACAATAATGAACGGAGAAATAGATGGAAAATACTACAGAGGGAGACCAAAGTTGGAATGAATCAGGTTAATTATGGAAAAAGACAAAGAGAAGAACTGTGTAGGAATGAATAGGTTGGTGGAGAGGAGTGTACTGGATAGCTTCAGCAAAGCATTCTCCAGATTGATGACAGCTAAGAATGATTTTAATTAGGCTACAAAAAGTGAACTATTTTTATTATTAATGGGCCATCTCATATTTAGGACCATGGTTGTTTTACTGAACGTGGCTCAGAGATATCTACGGTCGTCATCGGTATGATTTAGAAAATTTAAATTGTATCCAAGACAAGCGTTGACGAGGCTACTTATCACCATGGAAATGCTATATACAATAGAAAGAATTTAAATACCAAAGTCAGTTATTCTGGATATAAAAAATAATTTTCATCAGTGCACCCGTAATAATATTACTTTAATTCACACATTTTTACACATTAATTTAATTAACACTTGTCACGTTTTAAAATTGAAACGTTACTTTTTCCTGTTCCACAGACCGTATTTTGGCAAGCTATTTTAATTAATTGAACTTGTATAAAAAATGTATCCGACAAATATATTAAAAAATGTTATCACCAAAATCTAGTGACCAGGATAATACATTTATTAGGGAAAGATTAGTTTTAGTTAGCTTTTGTTGGTTGAAATAATTCCGGTAACCCTTCTAATATTTATTTTGGTTACTCCAAGCATAGATTATCCTAGCAAGCAAGAAAGAAAACTAGTTGTAACTTTGTAATGAAGTTATTCTTTGTCATTTGAAAATTTAAACAATTTTTATTAATAAAATATGGCCTCGTTTACTTTAATCTTTTAAGATAGGAGTAGAATAAATGAAGTTACATGCCTTAGCATTAAGGTTTGTATCGCACCTATCAAAGGTCACAAGTTCAAACCTCTCCTCTGAAATGAGAATAACTGAAGTGACAATTTAGGGAAAGGGACTGTTTAGGAAATACGATGCAATGCACTGTAAGAATTTGGAGCTCTCAATTCAATGCTAAGACTACAGCAAATGTGATGTGAGAGACAATATGTTGACATATCCATAACGACTCTCGACGATTCCACACAACTTAAACATGTGAAAGAAAATTTTATGGCCTGGAGTTAAAGTAGCTATGCGAAATAGTCTAAAGATAGAATGTCTAAACACAATTAGCATTTAAGCTGACTAAAGCGCTCAACCAGAGATTTATATGCATGTATTTCATTTGCAATTTGCTTCCATTTGGTTGTCTAGTAGAGCACAGAATTATTCCCGGGGAGCGCTATCGTTTTTCAAGCAGTATTCTGTATGCCCTCAAGGCTGGCCACGCAAAAAAGAAGTACTGTTTTATGCTGTACGTGATATTATTAAAGTTGAAATCTATCATAGGGGATAACCCCTTCCCAGCCCGAAAAATGCTTCCTCCTACACTGAATTTTAAGTGCATCCATCTTTGTAAATTATAAAGTAATAATCCGTCCATTGTTGACCGCCTT
The DNA here is from genome assembly GCA_963573305.1 of Pyrrhosoma nymphula. NCBI lineage: Eukaryota > Metazoa > Arthropoda > Insecta > Odonata > Coenagrionidae > Pyrrhosoma > Pyrrhosoma nymphula. Next base: position 61,458,136 of record OY754330.1, on the reverse strand, counting down.
GAGAAAGAGCCACGACCAATCGAAGCCCATCCTATTCACGGAAGTATCATTGTATTTCCAACATCTAAACATAATAGGCCTGTCGGCATGTGAAGTCTCTTTCCGGTAAAAGTAGAATCCCGAAATTAGCCTCCAAACTCACAAGCGTGTTGATTGCAAAACACGCAAATAGGCTGAAAATTAAAAAAAAATATTGTTGTTACTGCCGTAAAAGTATGGGATTGGGCAATTTACAGTGGTTCCGTCAAATATTCGACGGAAAAAAGTTTTGCCTGACTGGAGCTCGAACCCGTAGCATAACATAGTGAACACTGGGCCAGAACCAGCGCCTCTAACTGCTCGGCCACGGAATCTGTAAGTACTTATGAGCATTGCAAAGGATTTATACGGAGGTAAATTCTTCAGTTGCGTTTTTCTCGTGAACCCCGGTCTAAATGGAAGAAAGCCGTGACACTTTTCCCGCATTCTCTAAATAGTTTCAGAAATGAATTGCCTCATTTGGATCCCGAAAATCAGTCACGCGATGTCTCCTTGTTAGTGACAAAAATATTATCGGAATCTCAAAATGTAGAGAAAATTAGATTGTTATGAAATATTCGTATATTTATGCCTCGACGAAAAATGTAATGATGTATACACTCATATCTACGACAAAATTGAGATGAAAATCGTATAGTTTTATATATATATATATATATATTGTGACGGTCTCGGCCCGTCCTGATCTTAACCGTCACCCCCTCTCCTTTCCCCTCCCCCCCTTCCTTCACTCCTCTCCTTTCCCTTCCCCCCCTTTAACCAACGCGATGTGGGAAGAATGCAAGGGTGAGTGAGTGTGCGTAAATGTGTGTGTGTTTCGCTGGTCAGCCAGGCGAGTGTATTTGACGCTCGCTGAATAAGTGTTTTCCCCCAACCCCAGTTCACGAGTGCATCGATACCCCCCTCTTCCACCTGGGGCATATAAAGCCGGGTGAAACCCAGGGAGGTTCTTCTTCTTCTTCTTCCTATGTTTCGGCTCGTGCGGCTGTTATGCTGCGATTACGAGTGCAAAGAAAGACAGTCGTGCGAAATAAGACTCGAGAGGACAACGCTAACAGTTGGCGCAGAGAGGACTACGAGACAAGCCGGACAATCATCTCCTGCATCCTGAAGTGGTCGCCAGGGAGGTTATAGAGGCAGCCAGGCCGCAGAGATTGCCGTTTCCGTGAATAAGGAACCGCACCCAAATAAGACGAGCCTGTGTCCCGCCCGAACCTCGGCGCCAAGGAGCGGAGTCATCCAGTGGTCATCCAGGTCACGTAACGTTATATCGCCCTGACCCTAGTGTGATACCACCCCTGTCCGAGTACTTTGTCCCAGTCCGCAGCAATACGCAACTGTTAGGCGGCTTGAGTACCGCAGTGACGCCTCAGTGATTTGCCTCCAATATCATTATTTATGTAATCAGCGTTAACAAGAAGCAATCAATCACCTGTGTTATGGGGACGGACTTTATTACCTCCCAAAGTTCAAAAGTGTGCCTAATTGCATAATTGAGATAAGTCCGCTTGACGGCACGAATATTGTTTTCTGTTCTGATATTTTGTTTCTAATATTTTGTCAGTTAAATTGTAAATTTCATGATCAATTCATCCTTTATTTGCTCATCACTAACCCTATCATCTCGCTCATCAGGGTAAATGATATGTAAATTGTTCGTGAGTTTTGAATATAGTTTAATTGATTGTTGAATGAATGATGTCCTTGGCATTCTTTGGTGTCCCTACAAAACCTGTTTCCCCACCCTCACCTGTCGTCGGGTCGTCACTCGCCCTATTCTAACTCATAGTCTCTTCACCACGAGATAAACTGCAAACGGGAATCCCCCACATTTTATATTATCAAGAAAAATCTTTGGTAAATCGTCCTCGGTGGCAGCTGGTCAAGAGGGTAGTTTATCGTTTATGTGTGGTTTCTGCGGTTTCATCCGGGTGACCGACAGTGAACCATTACATAATGGCGCCCGAACAGGGACCACTTGTTTGCAAAGTTTGAATCTCTCGAATGAGACCTTGTGTCTTAGTTTCATTTTTTTTCTTTCGTTGGATAAGGTGTTGTTTAATTTGTCGTGGGGTTTGAAAAAAGAGCATTATTTGCCGAGAGTTTTGTGGGATTCTAAGATTACAGGTGTTATTATTTACGTAATAACGGTGAAACTAAATCGTAGGAGTGATTTTTTTTTATACGTGTAGTGTGATTAGTTGTGTTTCGTTCGCGGTAATAAGAAATAAAAATGGTCAGTCGGAGCGATATATTTATGCTTGGGCGTGACATGAGTGGGTTGAATGACTCGGACGAAGGAGATGAGGTACAAATCATAGAAGTAGTATCCCAACCTATTCCCGCTGACGTTCAAACGGAGCCTTTTGAGGCGCCCCCCGCGCAAGAAGTGTTAAACATGGGAGACACGTGGGTCATTGATTGGCTGAAAAAGGAGAAGGAAGAACGGGAGGAAAGAGATAAAAGGGAGAAGGAAGAACGGGAAAGAAAGGAATTAGAACGGGAGGAAAAAGATAAACGGGAGAAGGAAGAACGGGAAAGAAAGGAAATAGAACGGGAAAGAAAGGAATTAGAACGGGAGGAAAGAGATAAAAAGGAGAAGGAGGAACGGGAAAGAAAGGAATTAGAACGGGAGGAAAGAAGGGACGAGCGATTTAGCGAAATTATGCGATTGGTAATGGGACGTGTGGATGTCGTGAAGAATGAGTTTAAGAAAGAAACGGGAGAGATACAGGCCAACGTAGATATTTTGGATAGGAAGGTCGAACATTTAATTGAAGCGGAGAGGGAGGAAGCTTGCCGTCGCGAGGAGAGTTTGTCTGAAAAAATTGACAAGAGTGTCGAAGAAGCTCGCCGTCGTGAGGAGAGCCTTTCAAATAAAATTGAGCAAGTTTCGAAACGCGTAATGTATGGGGAACAAATGGGAACGGGATTCCACCCGATAGTCCTTCCCAGTACATGCGTCAGCAAGCCCATTTTTAAAGGTAGCGCATATCAAAACCCGGTTGAGTTTGTAAACGAAGCCGAGGACTATTTTAAATTGTTAGGAATTGCGCCGTCTATGTGGCCACTGACATTTTTGAGTTTAATGGAAGGAACGGCCAGGTTATGGAGGAATACCATTAGACCCGTCCCCATCCAATACGAGGAGGTGCGAGAGAAATTTTTAAAGGAGTATTGGAGTGTTCATGCTCGGTACGAATACCGCGCGCGTGTGACACATGGATTTTACTCACGAGCAGCTGACGGAACATTAAAAGAATATGCCCTAAGAAAAATAGCAGCGGCCAAATCATGCGATCCGCCGATAAGTGACGAGGAGCTTAGCTATTGCTTACTTCGCCAATTTCCTCCCTGGGTTCAAAATTTACTCAAAAGCGCGGAGCCGGAAACATTAGATAAACTAGTTAGGCTGTTAGGTTATTACGATGATACTAATGAAGGTAATCGGAGACCGAACCCTAGCTTCCGAGATCAGCCGCCGCAGGTAAATACCATGAATGTGTGTAGAGGGAGGGGAATGGCAAGAGGTGGGTCGCCACGAGCGAACATGAGAGGTAGATTAGGAAGAGGGGAGCCCCCCGTTTTGCCTCTACTTCGTGAGGAACCTTCTGACAATTTTAATGCGTCGTGCGAAGGCCCACAAGGTAGGAGTCATATTGAGATCGCGCAAAACGACGTCCCCGCTGCGAATAATGCGTCTTCCTCCACCATAACTGACAATTCTTTAAACTGGTAGAGTCCGCATCGAGTGGTCCCCGCGAGGCGGACAGGGGAGGAGATTTGACGTTGGGGATGAGTTCATTTAAAAGCAAGAGTGAGAGTCAAGTGGCGGGAAGTCTCATTGACGCGGAATGCCAGGAGGAGGGGACGATTCCGATACTAGCCACTTTTACTTTAGAAGGGAATCCTCTGGACGAATTACTTATGGAGGAGGCGAAGGTCGCGAGAGGGAGGGTGAGCCCTCAAATACAGGTGAATTGTCTAGGGATCGATGTGCAGGCATTAGTAGACTCAGGAAGCGAAATATCTGCCATTGAGGAAATGTTTTTTAAAACGTTATGCAGTCGTGAACCAAAAATTCCGATCTTACCTTTAAACAAATCCTTTTTGTTATGTGCCAACAATAAGAAGTCGTGTCCGATAACTAGGCAAGCCCTAATTCCGATTACTGCAAACGGCCGGCAAAACGAAGTTGTGTGTGTAGTAGTAAAGAACCTAGTTAGGAAATTAATTTTAGGAGCTGATTGGCTATCGGAAAATGGGGCAATAATAGACTTTGCGCAGAACAAAATTAAGTTAAAAAGTGCTGATTCCGAGATAGTAGAGAATGAATTTTATATGCTCTCACAATCGAGACTGCAGCAGGAGAGCAAAGAGACCGAGGTGACGAAGGAAAAGGTGGAAGTATTGGTAAATGGTTTGGCACGGCTAGCATCAAGTCAAAAGAATAGACTCAAAACGGTGTTGCTCGGATGCGGGAAGGTTTTTTCTAAGACGCCTGGTTTGGCAAGGGGATTCACCCACCGTATTAAGCTCACGGATGAGACTCCATTTGCCCAAAAATCCTATCCCATACCTCAAGCATGTGTTGCGAAAGTAGATGAGGAAATAAAGGCCATGGTCGAAGGGGGTATAATAGAAAAATCACCCAGTCCATTTCTAAACCCGTTAGTAGTGGTAAGAAAAAGGGACGGGCGCGTGCGTTTGTGCGTGGATGCACGTAAATTAAATAGCGTAACCATCCCGGAACGGGACGAGCCTCCTAGGATAGAGGAGCTCCTCTCAAAATTCGCCGGTATGAAATATTTTTTGATCACTGATTTTACTTCCGCCTATTGGCAGATGATGTTGCACCCCGAAGATCGTAAATATACGGCGTTCTTGTATAAGTCGAGGACATACGTATTTAAGCGCGTGCCTTATGGATTGCGTAACAGCGGGGCAGCAATGATAAGATGCCTCGATAAAGTACTGGGGGATGACGTAAGTTCGTTCGCGACCGCATATGTGGATGATTTGATAATTGCTTCCCCGAGTTTCGAGGAACACCTAGAGCATTTGCAGGTCGTATTTAGGAAAGTAATTAGCGCAGGTATGACGCTAAATTGGGAAAAATCAAGATTTTGTTGCATGGAAGTGCCGTTTTTGGGACACATATTAACACCTGAGGGAATCAAAGTGGACCCGGAAAGGATAAAAGTAATTCAAGAAGCCAAACCACCACGGAATATACGACAATTACGAGCTTTTTTAGGAACGTGTAACTATTTCTCGAGATTCTGTGAGGGATACGCACATTTAACCATCCCATTGTTAAGATTATTGAAAAAGGGAGAAAAATGGGTATGGAATTCTCAATATCAGAAATGCTTTGAGGAAATCAAGCAAGCTTTCCTCAATGTAGTCATGCTTAAACATCCGGATCTCAATCGACCTTTGTTCTTACAAACCGATAGTTCGGATTATGGGTTAGGGGCGGTCCTTTTTCAGCAAAACGATGAGGGTAAAGAAGCCGTTGTAGCGTTCATCGGTCGTACATTGAAGGGCTCAGAGTTATTCTATACCACGACAGAAAAAGAGGCTCTGGCAATAGTATTTTCTTTACAAAAACTACGCGCGTACGTCTTGGGGAGTGATCTTACGATTATATCAGACCATAAGGCTTTGACGTTTTTAAATAAGTGTAAACTGAGTAATAGTCGCTTAACGCGTTGGATACTTGCGTTGCAGGAGTTTTCGTTTCGGGTTGAACACCGCCCCGGACGGAAAAATCTGGTACCAGATTGGCTGAGTCGAAGCGCGCTGAGACAGGAGGAAAGTACCGAGGGAAACGTTTTCCTTAATGCCATATTGGAATTGAATATTTCCGAATTCCCAAGCGAAGCGATCCGTAAAGTCGGTGAAGCTCAGGAGAGGGACCGTTTACTCAAGAAGATCCGCGATGGAATAATGGGTAGATTAGATCCCGGAGATAACGATTTTAAACGTGTGGATAACTTAATGAAGAGAAGTAAGCTGGTCAATAACGTGTTATATAAAAACGTAGCGAAGGAAGAAAAAAATGAGGAAATTAAGTTATGGGTGCCAAAGGAGATCCATGATCGCCTAGTTTGGTACGTACACACTAAATACGGACACTGTGGTGCAAGAAAAGTCGAAAACTGGCTAAAAGGAAAGTACTATTGGGTCAACATGGGTCGTTGCGTAAGAATGTTATTGCGAAGTTGTGACGTATGCCAAAAAACGAAACACCCGAATCGTAGCTACGAGGGAATAATGGAGAACATTATACCGCGAGCGCCACGAGAATTAGTCGCGATTGACCTGTACGGGCCCTTACCCAAGGCTGTTTAGAAATAAATATGTATTTGTTGTAATCGACGTTTTCTCAAAATACGTAATGGTCTATCCCTTGAATAAACCAACGGCGCCAAATTGCCTAAGAATAATGAAAAATGAGTACTTCCAGAAATGTGGGAAGCCGCAACGGATATTGTCAGACCATGGTACCCAATTTACAAGCAAGGCTTGGAAAACAGAAATGGAGGGCCAGGGAATTAAAGTAGTTTACTCTTCAATTAGGAGACCTCAGTCTAACCCAAGCGAAAGGGTAATGAGAGAGCTGTCTCGGGTCTTCCGTACCTATTGCTCAAATGATCATAAAAGTTGGCCTGAGGTACTTCCATTTATAAATAAGTGGTTTAATGAATTAACGCATGAAAGCACGGGGTTAACGCCCGTGGAAGTTCATTTCGGTAATAAACCCCCAAGAGAAGATTGTATGGTGAAATTACCTGATATGGTACAAAAGGATAGTAAAGAAATACAACGTTCGGCGTTGAGGAGGCTTATATTAGCGGGCCGTCAGAGAAAAAGTAAGCAGAGGGCAAAGGGGTATGATTTCAGAATAGGAGATAAAGTACTCCTGAAAACACCACGACCATCTGATTCAAAATTAAATTTATTTCATAAGTTTTTTCATTTATACACGGGTCCATTCAAGATTTCCAAATATTCGGGACCGAATTCATGTCATTTGGAGGATTCGGAAGGAAAAGAAATCGGGGTGTACAATTTTAATAATCTAAAACCTTATTTTGACCCGGTTGCCACTAGGGATTGAACCGAACGATTTGTCGAGCTTTTGATCTTTTTTTTTCAGTCGTGTTTTAATTTCGTCAATTTTATTAACGCACAGTTATTTATGCTGTTTAAAAAAAGAAAATAAACTCTGGAGACTTTCCTTTGCTAGCAAATCGAAAGTGGCTCCATAGTTTAGGTGGGGGGCTATGTGACGGTCTCGGCCCGTCCTGATCTTAACCGTCACCCCCTCTCCTTTCCCCTCCCCCCCTTCCTTCACTCCTCTCCTTTCCCTTCCCCCCCTTTAACCAACGCGATGTGGGAAGAATGCAAGGGTGAGTGAGTGTGCGTAAATGTGTGTGTGTTTCGCTGGTCAGCCAGGCGAGTGTATTTGACGCTCGCTGAATAAGTGTTTTCCCCCAACCCCAGTTCACGAGTGCATCGATACCCCCCTCTTCCACCTGGGGCATATAAAGCCGGGTGAAACCCAGGGAGGTTCTTCTTCTTCTTCTTCCTATGTTTCGGCTCGTGCGGCTGTTATGCTGCGATTACGAGTGCAAAGAAAGACAGTCGTGCGAAATAAGACTCGAGAGGACAACGCTAACAGTTGGCGCAGAGAGGACTACGAGACAAGCCGGACAATCATCTCCTGCATCCTGAAGTGGTCGCCAGGGAGGTTATAGAGGCAGCCAGGCCGCAGAGATTGCCGTTTCCGTGAATAAGGAACCGCACCCAAATAAGACGAGCCTGTGTCCCGCCCGAACCTCGGCGCCAAGGAGCGGAGTCATCCAGTGGTCATCCAGGTCACGTAACGTTATATCGCCCTGACCCTAGTGTGATACCACCCCTGTCCGAGTACTTTGTCCCAGTCCGCAGCAATACGCAACTGTTAGGCGGCTTGAGTACCGCAGTGACGCCTCAGTGATTTGCCTCCAATATCATTATTTATGTAATCAGCGTTAACAAGAAGCAATCAATCACCTGTGTTATGGGGACGGACTTTATTACCTCCCAAAGTTCAAAAGTGTGCCTAATTGCATAATTGAGATAAGTCCGCTTGACGGCACGAATATTGTTTTCTGTTCTGATATTTTGTTTCTAATATTTTGTCAGTTAAATTGTAAATTTCATGATCAATTCATCCTTTATTTGCTCATCACTAACCCTATCATCTCGCTCATCAGGGTAAATGATATGTAAATTGTTCGTGAGTTTTGAATATAGTTTAATTGATTGTTGAATGAATGATGTCCTTGGCATTCTTTGGTGTCCCTACAAAACCTGTTTCCCCACCCTCACCTGTCGTCGGGTCGTCACTCGCCCTATTCTAACTCATAGTCTCTTCACCACGAGATAAACTGCAAACGGGAATCCCCCACATTTTATATTATCAAGAAAAATCTTTGGTAAATCGTCCTCGGTGGCAGCTGGTCAAGAGGGTAGTTTATCGTTTATGTGTGGTTTCTGCGGTTTCATCCGGGTGACCGACAGTGAACCATTACAATATATATATATATATATATACACAAATATATATATACTTTTAAAACACAGGCACACGAAAATTAAAAGGACACTCACAGAATAATTTGCGGATGTTTCGACGGGCAAGCCGCCATCGTCAACGACAAGAGAGTCGTTTTTAAAAATGTCATCCTCAAAGTCGTCCATATAATTGGGCCTTATACGCCCGCGATGAAAATCCAGATATACATTTTTAGAGGGTTGAAATCAATGTATTTCTAATGAAAATGATCCAAAAGAAATTCCAGAGGGACTTTTTTTGAAAAAGCGAGTTGAAAATACCCTTTTTGACGTTTTTACAAAAATTGCCAAATTTTGACTCAATTTTTAAACTAATGGAAAACACTAGGAAGATGAAATTTTATATTCATAAACCATGTGTTTATATTTTATCACCCGCAAAGTCTCACGTTGATTTTGCCTTTACTTCCTGAAATATAAAAAACCAAAATTTTAATTTCTTTTCGATCCGCAATTTTTCGGGCCAGTTTCGCCCTGAATTTTCTGCAAGTATGTCGCTCTTACAGTTATTGTTATTATTTTTTTAATAGAGTGCAAACCGTTGTAAAAGGTAGCCAATTTCTCTTTCTCTCATTCAAATATCCTCTGAGATGCTATGCTTCAAAGTTAACGACATCTCATAGTCATTCTGAAGAAGGCTGAGACACGGGGTCAAACAAAGTACTGTATCTCAGCAAGCATACCTAAGACGAACGTAAAAATTTACAAATGTTCATTGGAGGTATACATAAATGTTCATGTATAATTTCATTGAAATCCATGATGATCGAGCGGGACACTTCTCTAAAATCAGACCACTTGGCATGGAAAGACCCATTCTATACCCAAAAATTAGGTACTAACCAGATTCAATTTTAAGTCCAACTACGTTGAGCTCTAAGATTTAGTACCACTCTGGTACAGGGTGTAAAATATTTAGTAAAAGAATATATTCTAGATGCGTACCAAATGACTGAATTAAATTTGTGTAACTGGCGCAAAAGAGGTCTTCAATGATAGGACGTCAAGGAGGAACTTAAAATTACAGACTCGGCTGCACCGGCCTATCACCGAGAAGTAACCTTTTCTGATTGCGCCTACCCTGAAAGGGTAGTGCACGATGGGTATGTATGTTTACATGCATATCGATATACTCGAAAATAAGGTGGGGATACGATACAATAGTCATCGATTGATTATCGAATGAGAAATATCGGTAAATCGATGCTGGCTAATATCGAATTCACGTCGCTCATCTCCAGACGGGTGGATACGTCAGATGAATGGAGAGGAGGGTGGACTAGGAGAAGATATGAAAAAAAATAGTTGAGGGACAAGACGAGGCTGATTGTAATATTTCCTCTCCCATCTGCGTCCCGTTCTCGGAAGCGCTCTAACGTCGTCATCTCCGTCTTCTTCCAACTTTTATGTAATCTTCAACTTCATTCAGGCAGTCTGCCTTCGATCCATGACTTTGTAAATGAGGGAGACGCCACCCCTACCACCATCTCACCTCGGCCTCCCCCCGCACCTCCCTTCAAGGGGAGGGGTGGGTGAGCGTGAGTGAGGGGAACTGTGAAACTCCGTTTGATTCTCAAGAATAGTCGGAGATAAAGAGAGGGGAAAAATGTTTGAAAGGGTGATGATTCAAGTGGAGGTCTTCGAAAGAGAAATAGAGAGAGATAGAGAGAGATTGATAGATAGAGAGAGAGATATGGAGAGCAAAATGAGATTTAAAGGGGAGGAATTTTAAAAAAAGTGGTGCATTTCAAAACTTTTCCCATTGTCGTTGAAAAGAACCCGCATAAGTTTTATTAATTGTTTTTTTATAGCCAATGCACGGAGGAAAAATATGCTATTAATGTGAGTAATGGGTAATAGACGTAGCTACATTATAATAACATATTTATTCCACTCTAACTCTTGTAGAGAGAGTACTAACAAAAAAGAGTGAAATTAGGCACCCCAGAAGAAAGTTCTCATAATGGGGTTGCCGTTCCTTGGGTATGGCAGTGATCGGCATTACTTCTACGTATTACCCTATCAGCTGCCGCAAAGACGTTAACTCTTTTAATAAAAATGGGTCATACTTGTAACGGCGTATGTTTCCAGAGGAGCAAGTATGACATAGTGTATCATCATCATCAGCAGTCATAAATCCGAAAATAAGTTTGCTGCAGCTCTACCACTAATACACCAGCACCAATACACTCCTCTCCACCAACCGATTGATTCGTACATAGTTCATCACTTTGACGTCCTTAATATGCATCTTAACCTGATGCATCCCACTCTCGGTCTTCCACTGTTACTCTTCCTATCTATTTGTCCTTCCATAATTTCTTTAAACAAGCTGTCGTGTCGCAAAATATGTCCAGTTAATTTATATCTTCTAATTCTCAGAGATTTTATTAAATTTATTTCCTCTCAAACCATTCGCAGGATCTCTTCGTTGGTGATTCTCTCTGGCCATTTGATATTCATTACTCCTTTATAAAACATCTCCATTGCCTCCAATATCATTTCAAACATCAATATTTCAAAATATCAACAAATATAGATACAAATTTATGATAAAAGATGATAAATAACATCACCATCGAATACTAGAACGCTAAAAAGATTTTTCAGCTAAGAATGATGTGGGTTTTGAGTGATAAAATTATGTGCCAATTGCTTCACCAAGTGTTGTATCTTTTCAATACTGTACACCAAAGGGGTGAAATTCGCCATGATAAAATCATTAGACTTGATTAGGGTCCGAGCTCGGATCTTCCAATGGCTGTTCGGATATGTTTGTCAGTGACACAATCCAACCATCTTAATTCAAGGTGAATTCTTAACGGTTTTTTATTACAAACATGATGTTCCGTCCACATATTAGCACAGTAGACGTTTCCGAGCTTGATGAGACACTTGCGGAGAAAAAAAACAACATCTGGTTTTTAGTTCCCCAAAAAATCCGTCAAATCCATTTGCATTTTACAAAATGTAAACGGATTTGACGAAAGGGATTCGAGGTCGTTGAAATGGTTGTTTAAAATGAAATCGCTGTCATAGTTAGAAAGATAAGAGATGCAAGTGAAATGCAAGAAAAATATTTGTTTCATAATTTCTTTTCTGTGAGATTGCAAATTTCTCATCAACAAAATATCAAGTTTTACCTGGAAGAAACATGAACATGAAAGATGTTTTGATGACTGGTATTGCCAATCTCCATTTCGTTTAATCTATGCGGCATGTGACACTGGCAAGTTTGGGCAAAAAATTATTTTTACGTTTATTGTTTCCTTATTGAATTTGTATCAAATATCTCTCAAACTAGTTCTAGTCTGAGGCTAAACAACAGTAAGTACTTATGTGAGGCGCTTCGATACAATGCCAAAGCTTTTTCTTAATTATATGTACACGTATTTCAACGTTGAAATATCTGAAAATACTCTAATTTATTAAGGTGGTTCCACCGTAAAATCAGTTAAATGCCATGTTATTCATACTCTGTCTATTTGTAGAAGAACTCGTCCTCTATCCGATATGAATAATTAAATGATACCTTTCCACGCCATTTCATTCTCTAATTGGACTTAAAATAACATGGCGTTCAATGGGAGAATGAAAGAAACACGGGAAAAAATAGTATTTTTCCATCAAATATAAATGCCATTTTCGCGGAAAACTGTTAACAACAAGGAAATAATCCAGGGAAATTGAATAAAAATAAAATATAGGCATCTTGCCACCTTATTTATCTAGGTATTGGGGAATTAATGCAGTAATTGAAGTCAAAATGCTGTAATTAGTTAGAAATGGCCCTGCCGTCGGCTCCTATGCCTGGAAAAAAGTGCTCATTTAAAATACGTTCGTGGAATAATCTGCGTATTTTGAACCTTACTTTTGGTTTTCTATTAGTAACGCATTTCATCAGCAAAATCAGGATTTTTGTACTAAATATGAAAAAAGTGGAATTTAGTATTTGTTTTGACTCACAGTCGCGGTGGAACCTTAACTGACATGAAGGTCTTGACCAATCGCTCATAGATATTTTGATGAGAAAACGATAACTTAGTAAAGTTTTTACGTTTATAACATAAGCAAAATTAAATTTAACGAAATATTTTTTTAATTAAAACTTGGTTTTATGGAAGCCAAAAAAGATGGATAGCAAAAAAAGATGGACACAACTATTATCCCTGTGCGATTTCACGTTGATGTACTGTTCTTAATTAAAATTCAATGAAGAACACGCTCTGTGGAGTTGAGGAATGAATCACACAGGGTTCTGGAATAATTAAGAGGCATTCTTCGTTTTTCCTTGTTAGATGTCATAATTTGGATCAAATTTCACCACTAAAACGTACGTGTTAATGAATGGAAAATCCAAGTAATCAACCACGTACATAGAAGGTAAGAATGTTATTTTATTGATAAACCTATATTCACGTGTTTATTAAATTTGAGAACCAGGAAAAGATGTAATTTCCCAGAAATGAGCAAGCTTGGTTCACGTCCGTTGACGGCACTATCTCCGCGACTCACTACGGAGAGTCGTGCGCAATTCTAAAGGCTCGAATAATTCATTTAATTGGGAACATCCTGAACAAAGAACAGCCGCAGGATCACCGCCCACGCATACTCACAATTTATCGCTTTTTTTTGGAAAACGCTCGAAACCTAGTTTACAGCTCAATAGAGGTTCAGCAAGTTATTTGGGGTCGATGGCCACCAATCCTTTTGTTGCATCGTGCGAGTAGCCTATAGTAATCAATACAAGGGCTTCGAGAACACAATTTAACTGTCTTTATTACGTTTGAGGCGGGTTGCCTTATCACTCTGAGGTTGTTGCATTTTGAAAACGGTTAATGAAATCAAAGAAAGGCTGCCGAGTATATAAGGCAATGTTTTCCTAGTGATCGCGAAATTTTGTTGATAAATAAAACTATTATGCCAAAGCCAAGGTTTTTCTGCATTCGAAAACAAGTTAAAGGCCACGTATTAAGTTTAAGGAGGATTATTGAAAGAGTGTAAAAGATAAATAACAACAGAAGAAACAACATAAGGAATCAATAATAAAAAGAGTCGTTTCAGGCGTGATCTGGTGAAATATCATAATTAAAGACATTTGGTAATTTTCCCGGCCAAACCGACCAAAAAGTTTACATTGTGGAAAATTGACAATATCCCTTTATAATAATAACAAAGAATTACCTTCTTTTGGATTGAATTATTTTCAAACAAACATCTAGATAACAGGTTATTCTCTCTTTACATTATCGGAGTTTATTTTACTTTTGTACTCGTTCACTAAAGTTCCATAAACTTTATGCGTAGCCCGGAAGATGCCAACAAATACTGATGAAATTTTGGATGTAGTATAATAGTTCTGTTTATTATATGGGTCATTCCTTGTCAACTCGACCACGTGATTGCCCTTGGGGTAACCGAATTTGACCAAATTAGGCATATCATCCTCATTTGATATCCTATTGAAAACCCAGAAGCCGTTTTGTAGTAAATGCAACCGTTTAAGAGATATGGCAACTTCGCAAAATTTGAATTTTACTAAACTGTCTACACATTTCACGGCATATCTCCGAGAAAATTGAAGCTAAAAATGTACAAAAGAGCTTATTTTAAAGTTGATAAAATAAGAAGTAAAATAACGGATTACATTTTAAACTTTAAACAATTTAATCAAGTTTATAACAATTTTAAATTAAAAAAAATAAAAAAATAAAAAAAATAAAAAAATAACGATTTTTGACGATGTAACTGTGCCTTCAATTTTACTCATTTTTTATTACTTGTATATACAACCCTCATTTACAAATTTAAAAAGTTTAGTAGGGGTAATATTTCAGAAAAAAAATAAGTGTAGGCGTAACGCTGCGCTGGCTGCTCGCCCTTCACTTACCCGTACGTTACGTACAATAAACGACCCTTCACCGTCCGCCCAACCGCAGTGCAGAGGGCGGGGGAGTTGCAGCCGTGCGACACCAGCTGTGGGTTGGTGGTCTCGAGGTAATAATCCTGTGTGGTATGCATGCTGTCTCCGTAAAAAGTGTACCTATTCGCAGTAGGCGATGTCAAGTTGCTAAAAAGAGAAACACCCGCGGTGCATCCAAAGAAAGCAATCATTCAGTACCTCCAAAAGCTTTACCCTATGTTACAAAATGGTAATTATTTCCGCGATTTCTCCAAAATATAAAAGATGGAGGCTCTTTTCAATGTTTGAATCTTGAAAATCTCCATAGCGGAATGGATGCGGCTACAATCCATTCCACACACTTTCACCGCACCACCTTACCGTTGCCGGCGGGTAGGACTAGACTCGACCGCGCGATCGAAAAACTGATGTGAAATTCGGCATCGCAAACGATCGCAGCATAACTCATCGGATTTGCACTGAGGAAGCTTTTTAGAGTTTCCCCATATAAGTTACTTCGCGATGCTCGGCGATTAAATAACTATTTCTCTACAAGTATTAAAAAAATGACCAAAAATAAGGGTCCGCCATTTTGTTAAATATCTTTGGTAAATAATGACAAAAAATTAAGTAGACTACATTAAAACAAAGGTGAAAAACAGCTTCATTTTACTGAATCACTTTTTATTCCAATTATTTACCCATAAAGGCTTAGCAGGGGCTTGATTTTGAAGATTTCGCGAGAAATCTTTAAGCTTTACGTCAAGCTTTAAGCTTTACGTCATCGCATGCACATGTCTTTTGCAAATATCTATGCAAAGTTTCAGCTTCCTGGCTTGAAAAAATCACATTTTGACTTTTGGCCAACTTTTTTCAATTTCAGCCCACTGTGCGCCGCGGCGAGCGGCCAGCGCAGCGTTACGCCTACACTGAAATGTTTTTTTCTTTCTTAAATGAAATATTACCCCTACCAAACTTTTTAAATTTGTAAATGAGGGTTGTATCGACAAGAAATATATATAAAGAGCAAATTCGAAGGCAAAATTACATCGTCAAAAATCGATTTGAAATTTTAAAATTGTTATAAACTTAATTAAATTGTTTAAATTTTGAAATAATATCATTATTATTCTTTTTTATTTCATGAAATTTAAAATAAGCTCATTTTTACATATGTAGCTTCAATATTCTCGGAGATATGCCGTGAAATGTGTAGACAGTTTAGTAAAATTTAAATTTTGCGACGTTGCCATATCTCGTAAACGGTTGCATTTATTACAAAACGGTTTCCGGGTTTTCAATATGCTATCAAATGTGGGTGATATGCCAAATTTGGTTACCCTAGGGGTCATTTTTGCCAATTTTCTGGTTTTATTGGCGTCGAATGACCCATATATATTAATATTTATTGTCTTAGGAGTGGCACTTCTTTTGGAACAGAAATCAAGGTATAATATATTTCAAATTAATGGAATTTATGACCGACATCTCGACAACTAAAGGAGAAGATTGATTAAAAATCGCTGATAGCATTCAATATCCTTATATGATAGTGTTCCCCCTCTCCAAGCAGAGGCGATTTGTGATATTCACTCTACAAATGGCTATAGCTACCAAACTATGTTAAATAAATCAAACGGCCAGTTAAGATCCACATGAAAAAGCATCAAATATCTCTCGCCTTAGGTAAGAAAAATATAATAGCCTCTGGAGAATTCCATCCCAGGATTGGGGTACAATATTCAATATAGTAAAGGTATTGTTTACAGTCGGGTCATTTAATCGACCATAATAAGCAATGGTTATATACAGTTCCATGTCCACTCCAGTACAATGGAAAAGTCGGTTGCCGGTTTAGGTAAGAGTGGAACGCCTCACCACAATCGGGAAATTTGGACTAAAAATATTTAAAATGGAAAGAAATTTTTCCACTGTTGAGAAATTCCGACATTTTTAAAGTAATTAAGTTAGAAACAAATAAAGAAAGCAAAAGCAAGCACATAGGTTCTCGAAATTCTTCCGTTTTTATTTTAAACATTTTGCTGACACCACTACATTTTTTGAGTGACTTAAATTAAGGCCATTTTACACTTTTTTAATTCTATACAAAGAGCATCGCTTGTGAACAACCAAAGCAGTGGGAAACTTTTATTAGTGAAAAAAAGAATGAATATGCAAAAGTGCAAAAAGGAGGATCATTAGAGTCTCAGCCGAAAGATGCTTGGCAAAAAATCAACATGAGGAAGGATGACTCAAAATAAATATTTATATTCTTTGAATATCATCACTATGCGATATTCATTATAAGGAAACTTAATTTGTACTTCATTTTCTTCTTTACTAGTATGTGAATCACATTCACTGTACCTATCTGTGCCTATTTACCCATATACCTGTGTTTGCTGTACCTTTTGGGAAGGATAAACTGGATGTATTTTTCTTAAAGAGAGAATCTAACATATAACACTGGTACCCTTTACGTCCTGTATATTTTATTACTAGGAAGGGATTTGATACCCGAAAGAGTAAAACCTTCAGGAATCTCTTTGTGAACCAACTGAAGGACGTTTTTTGTTTCATTCAAACCCTTATTTTTAGATTATTAAGGGAGAAATGTGCTCTTTTAAAGCAAAGGTTTCTCATGCATACAAACATAAGCACTTAAATGGACACCCACGCATCTTATGTTTCGCTCACATTTACTGAAGAATATGTCTGGAATCCCAAAAAGGAAGAAAATGATTCCGAGGACGCGTTGACGCAAATGAAGAGCAAGATTTCACACCATTGGGAAAGAGGAGGCGCTGTTCTGAATCGACTGCGACATTTGTGAGATTAATATTTCAACTTCGGGAAAGGCAAAGAGGCGAAGAGGAGAGCGAAGCGGATGCTGTGAATCAGAGAGGGAAACGCTGTAAAGCGGTGTAGAAAATGGCTCTTTTAATATCCCAGTGGTGTTGTGACGTTTGACGAAGCAATTCTTGTCGTGTGACAGGTGAAAATTGGGACGCACCTTGCCACTGTAGAGAATATCCTCCAAAAACAGTTTCACTCAGATTGAAAGAAGGAAAAAATGGGTATTTCATCGACTTTTTCTGACTTCCTTCCCGTGTCGGAGAGTATGCAAGAGCTCGTATATACAAACAGATTTTGTGACGAACAATTTTGGCAAGATTCACAATATTTCCCTCATATGGATCTTTCAGCTACCTCTCCTACATTCTTCAGTTTCGTCTCGATTATTCAAGTTATTTTCAGATCAGTCAGATCAGCACCTCCGATTTGTCCGTGGCGTGACGTCAGCCTTGCTCCACATTTTTGTCGATGCGTCGTCGGAAGCGCTTTTATCCATTATGAAATTGTATCGGCCTCGGTGGCGATGGGGTAAGGTTCCTGCTAGCTAATCCAGAGGTCGCTGGTTCGAGTTCCCGCTGGGTGGTTTCACACTATCCAGGACAAGGGTGTTTGTGATTATCGGGATTGTTTTTCGCGATAAGGATTGATTAAATGAACGCAATTAGGATTGTACCGGTGTGAATTAAAGAAAGTATTTTTTTATCCACTGATATCATCTCGAATAATCAAATATTCAAATATTACGGAAGGCCTATGAGCGAACATAAATTCCGACAAAAATAAAATATTTCCATGAATATCATGTTCTTGTTTTCGGTTAACCCTGATACGATTCATTTAATGTGCTTGATTTTAGCCGGCCCTTCTGCCGGCTTCTTCAGGTAATATCGAATGCCTTAATCTGCTGGAAAACGTAAGTATTTAGAGAGATATATTTGGCTATTGCAACAATAGAGAGCGCTAGCTATTTCCAATTGAATTTTTTATCGCCCCTTTCCATGTACTTATGGAAGTTGGTACTCAATGTCCCCGTTGAGATTTTCTGGTCTTTTCAACCTTTTAATCGCTTCATGGAGGATTAGTCTAGGGAAATATTTCATTTCTTTAGGCTGATGTTTAGTCTCATTCTACCTGACTGACTACCTGACTACCTGAGTTTTGTGTAAACATTTGCGTTCTGCGACAGATGAGTGGTACCAACCCCTCTTCCTCATCGCTTAGCCATTCATAATGTAAATATTCTTTCGAGGAGACACATTAAAAGTCGACTTATGGTAAATTTCCCAAACAACAAATGCATCACGGAAATTTCTTCAATTTGGTGGCCAAATTTACACTACTTTCATCAATGTGGCCTGTTACTAAAAGAGTGCATTGTACAGTAACTAACATGCTATCTTTCATTATTGTCTCTAGTATTTTGTAGATAGATTCATAAATTTACTATAAGTATCTCATGTAATTTAGCTTTTATCGTCCTCTGATAAGAAGAAATTCAAAACCATTCCACATTACAATTGCTGTGAAATAAAGTATTTAAATTTTATTAATAATTTTTGAAAAGATATTGTTCTTGTGACTAACCCAAAATTTTATTATTACTTACTAAGTAGATAGTAATGTCATTTCTTACACAAATATGGAATCAGAATCAGGTTTCTAGACCAAAAAAGTACAAAAAGAAGGTCAAGAATATCTTTATGGGTTTTACATACAGGTCATTCTGGATGTCCGGTGATTAAAAAACACCACCAACTCCAATTATATATGTAATAATACCCTTATTTGCCATGTATCAGAAGATCGAATCCATTAACAAACTCTGACGTTTGTTTGTACGAGCTAAATCGGCATGGTATAGCCCAAAACGAATGATTTGCAACTTGCATAATGAGGAACGTCGGTAAATCGAATAATCGATACTATACTTATACAACATTGAATGCTTTCGCTGCCCGACTGAAAAGCGATAGCGTTATCCTTTCAACGTTTTGTTATTGCTCTTTTCATAATGTTTTTTGACATCCGGATATTTTGCAAACCCAGTTAATTCCCCACAGAAGAATTGACGGTCCCAAACTTTTTTACTAAAGTTTTGGCTGCTTTTAAAAGTTACGAGCGTTTTGTTTCAGATAAATGGATTCAACTTAAAAATGTCTTTTACCAACCAATCCTCCGAAGACTACATTCTTATTCGGTGGATCGTTTACGTCGGGTATTTTCTCTGATCAGTCAGTCACAAGACGCTTGCTTTTTCATCCCGCCCTCACCAGAAACTTATTAAACAATCCACGCACGCTCTCTCCCTATCACATCTCCCGAAGAACGTCTCTCATGGAGTTGCCGAGGCCGTAAAGCTCCATTAACGAGGGTAGATGCTCTTTTTTATCTGGATCCTCATTCATTCTTTTGACAAATCTCCTTAAGCTCCTTTCTGACGTACTTTCTAAGAAAAAACGAGCACCGAAAAACTTATTTAACTTTTTACCCTTAGTTCTCTTCTTTCCATTTCCATGTTTACGTGCTCTCTGCTATTAGAATGTTTATTACTCGTCGTAAAATTCTCAATTGTATTCTTTTTATAAAATTTGAAATTTATATCGTCCTTCTTTTGGGTGTGAATATTTAGTGTTTTGGAAAGTCATCGGAACAGGGGACACCTCCTATGCCTCGTTTTTTACGGTTGTTCTGGTTGGATAATTTTTAATGCAATTCCTACAGTTGCAACTGAGCTTTGATATTTGAAAGAAAATAAATAAATTTGTTCGCAATTTGTAAGTACTAGGATTACTCTACTAACGAGGATAATTCTTCGACGCAAAAAAGCAATCTATGTATCAGTGCCTATTAGAAATGGTAAGTCCCCGTTACTAGTTACGTTAAACAGTTCTTCCCATGTAAGAGTCTCTGAACTACGAAACCTGAGGTAATTCATTGTAATGTGTCGAAAATGTTATCTAAAAATGGGTCTGGATAATCCTCTCTAAACCTTTTCAGATCCAACTATTTCAGATAATTATTTATCTGTACTTCCTTCTGAATCCAACACACTTCTATTAAATGGATCGTGAATGAAATCAACAGTGTGTACATGACTCTAACATTTATATGAGTCTTTTTAAGGGGCAATTTTCATCCACAACAGCTCATTTTTCATATATTCATTAGTATCTTGCACGTCCAATACATAAGAGTATTCAGGTTTATGAGGGGTTTAAGGTAACGGTGCATAATCAGGAATTAGAAAAAGTGAAAGCTTTGGATAATATCGCCCAACTTCACGAAAGAGAGATGTTTGGCAGATTGCGGGTCTAAGTTATAAACACTTGTGTTCCACGAGCCAAAGTCAAGGCGTTTTGAAATTTCCGCTGACGTTTTTCCTGCATTTACTAAATGGTTTCTATTAAGGATTGGCATTTACTTTATACATATACATATACAACGTGTATGCTATTAAAGGTAAATCGAAGAGATCCTAGCCTTGGTGAAATAGATTCTTTTATTTTTTACTATTTAGGTAGATTTTATAAGACTTTTGAACTAATTACGTAGAAAAAATATTTCCTTTGGTATAACTATTTGACTTTGCGTCTGTATATACCTATAACAACACTGCTATACAATAACTGATAATACACCAATTTCGCATAGGAAGGCGTCATTTTTGGTAGGTTGTAGCATGCTATTCATAATTATAAGTAGAAGCAAATGGCAAACAATTGCATTACTTCGATCAGAGCATGCAGGAAAAGTACTCTGTCGCGCTTTCCGTCGGTGTATCTGACACAATTTTCTTAAGACTAGTGACGGTTATTCTAACGATCACACAACTAAGGTCACCATTTACAGCGTTGAAATTCAAAGAGCAGCCAATTCAGCATGAATTTTTTTAGCTATATATTTTTTTAATCTATATACTTCACATCGAAGAAGTACCTCCGAGGTGTCGCTCGTCTATTTCGGAGCCGTCAAAAAGAAAGTAGACCTTTACCACAGTTTCGACGACTTCCTCGGCCTATGGCGATGACGTTACTCTCTTACATTCTCCTTTCACTCCGAGAACCTCATTAAAATAATTGATGCCCACGGCTAAGTGGAGCAAGCTCATTTGTCCCACGGACTCGAGCGTTTAATCAAAGCGAAACTGTTCGGTTCCTTTGTTACCCACATTTTGGCAGTCGCAGTAAGCCTTTCGTTTGCATAACCCTTTTAACCAACTCATTCTCATCCCATGCTGTTTTCACGTGGAAACGTGTCCTCTCTCTTTCTCTCGGCCATGATTCATTTCCATCGCTTTTCTCAAAGGTTGGAAGGAGAGGGGGGATGGGAGGGCAATTCTTCCGATGACGGAAAAAGACCCCCCTTGAAGATCTTTGACGCCCTTCCCCGTGAAAAGGATCCCCAAGGTGGTCGACAGAATCTTTCTTTGACGCGAAAATTATAAGCGGTGAAAAAAAAGAGAAGGAGCTTGTGAAGATCAAACGACGGTGCGAGTAAGGTGAAGGAGAGAAATAAGGTATGGACGGGAAGTCAATCGGAAGATTTCCGTCCCTGAGCGCACCTAGCGTTCTTTTTGCATTCTCCGTTATGAAATATTTCCGGTTCTGTTTTCGGTAGGAAGTCCGGAAGAAGACTCCGGCTACATCTCGCCCTTAGAGAATACTGATATTCCCTTTATTTTCCTTTTCTTTCTGAGCTGCTGGCGCCGAGTCACTTAGGAAGTGCTTTGAGGCAGTATCCGTTAAAAGCAGTCACCTGCTCGGTCTTTTATCACATCTACGGCATCAAAGTGGGTCTAAAAGGCTAAACAAAGTCAATTTATGTGAGGTAAAATGTAAACCTGTGGCTATCATAAGTGTGTGTGTGTGTATATATATATATATATATATATATATATATATATATATATATATATATAAAACTTCCAGGAGAATCACTCGGGTGATAAATATACAATATGCCAAGAGGGTGGCCGATAAAAATATACACACGGAAAAAAGAACACTTACAAATAAAAACTTCCGATATTTCGGTGAAGATATTAGCTCCACCTTTCTCTAGGAGAAGAGTAGGAATGAGGAAAAGGATAGAGGTTGAGGTATGGGAGGGGAAAGAGGGGGAAGACGAAGGTGTTACAAGGGGAAGGAGGGGAAAGAGAGGGGAGAGGAAGGAGGGGAAAGACGAAGAGCTGGGAGAGGGCGGGCGGGGAGAGGGAGAGCGGAGGGGAGAGAGGAAAAAAGGGGAGCAAAAGGAAGAGGAGTGGAGGAAGCAGGGAGAGATGAGATGAGGGGGAGGGAGAAACTAGTGTGATTTATTGAGTCCGGGGGGCGAGAAAGCCTGGTGGACCAGAATACAAGAAGATTCAAGATCTTTGAGCTGAAGGGGAGAGGAAGAAGGGGGAAGGGAAGCAAGAAGACCAACTTTAAAAGTGTTATTGAAAGTGGAGTTGTGGGAGGAGACGTGAATGGCGACAGGGAGAGAAACAGAGAGGGAGGGGCAATCGTTACAAGACGAGTGGTTCACGTCTCCACCCACAACTCCACTTTCAATAACACTTTTAAAGTTGGTCTTCTTGCTTCCCTTCCCCCTTCATCCTCTCCCCTTCAGCTCAAAGATCTTGAATCTTCTTGTATTCTGGTCCACCAGGCTTTCTCGCCCCCCGGACTCAATAAATCACACTAGTTTCTCCCTCCCCCTCATCTCATCTCTCCCTGCTTCCTCCACTCCTCTTCCTTTTGCTCCCCTTTTTTCCTCTCTCCCCTCCGCTCTCCCTCGCCCCGCCCGCCCTCTCCCAGCTCTTCGTCTTTCCCCTCCATCCTCTCCCCTCTCTTTCCCCTCCTTCCCCTTGTAACACCTTCGTCTTCCCCCTCTTTCCCCTCCCATACCTCAACCTCTATCCTTTTCCTCATTCCTACCCTTCTCCTAGAGAAAGGTGGAGCTAATATCTTCACCGAAATATCGGAAGTTTTTATTTGTAAGTGTTCTTTTTTCCGTGTGTATATTTTTATCGGCCACCCTCTTGGCATATTTTATATACATATATATATATATAGTTGTATTTTCTATTTTCAGCCCAACGGTGTGATGCCAACAGCCAAAATGATTCATCTACATCTACGTGATGCCCAATTATATGTTTATAGCTGTCGTAAAAGTTCCTGGCGCAAACCTGCGCGGCAAGTAGGGAAGGTAGAAGTGGAGTGGTAAAGGGAATGGATGGAGGATGGGGAGGGAGGCAAAGATAGAGAGAGTGAGGCCGGAGTACCAAAGTACTTCGCGCAAAAAGCACGAGGCGCACAAACTCAAGACTAATGGGTGAGTGGTTAAATCATAAAGCGAGGGAATCTATCTTGAGGTCCCATTGCAAGACGAGTCGAAACGGGAGTGCTGGTCAGGAGTCATCCCACCTCTCAAAACGGTTGTGATGGCTGCATTTATTGCTTAAGTATATACTAAGAGGTAACTCGGGGCGTCACTTAGTAACGCTCATCTAGACATCTTACGCTCATGATGAATAATTAAAACTTTGAATCTACAATTTCCACAGTTAAGGTTTCATCACACCAGTGTCATTAGTAAGACGATATTGATAAAGACCCAGTGTTTCAACCCGAAGGTTGGTTTTAACGGGGTGGGGTGTGGGGTGAGTGGGGTCGTGGTGGTCTAGTGGGTAGACCGCTGGGCTACCGACCGGTGCGAACATTTGACTTTCAGAATTTCGTGGAAAATCGCAGGTAGCCCAGGGAAAGGACATTTCACACGCCAATGGCTTAGTACGGGGTGAGCTTTACTCTTCTCATCCATCAAAAACAACCTTCGGGTTAAAACACTGAGTGAGTAAGTGATTGATAACGATAATGAAGAAAGACGAGATCCATGACTTTGATTATGACACAGATATGTTGAAACTTTAGCCAACAAATAAAATTAGTGTGAAAACAGTACAAAGTTTAATTGTTCATCATGAACGCTTAAGTAGACACCCGTCGCGTCATTTGGTGGGCGCGTGGGGTCTATTAATACCCCAAAACGACTAATTAATGTTTTCACCATCTTTTTGTTTTCCTTTGCTTTGTATTTTTTCATGCAAGAAGTTTCAAGCAATTTTATATGATAATTGTCTATGTTTTTATTTTTTCGTTAATACTACTAAATTTTATTTCATTTCTTCTATTTTCTCTTTTTCACGTATTGCGGATGCCCAGTTTTCGGGACTGATTTCTGTACTGATTTCAGTTCGGAACGAAGTGTCGTGTAAAACAGCCTAAAGTCAACATTATGTTATATATTCTATGATTTATGGCGTCACATTGTCGTTCTCCATCATTATGATTCAAATTATGAAGATAAGCTTGATTAATTCCTCAATTATATTTATTCAGCTATTTAACATTACGCACTACGGTGATCAATTTCTCCCAATGTTTTTTCAACTATGGTTCAACACAGTGTAAATAAAATTGATACTAAATATGTGGTTATAGTAAAATTTCTCTATTTCTATATGAATGTTGCAGCCTGACCTAGGGAATTAGCATGATATGATAGGTGATACTCATGGCTTCCTGGATAAAAATCGATCACATGAGTATCACCGGTGACATCACTAAAATTGTTATAAATACAGCATAAAAGTTATATTTTATTAAAATATAATGGTAATAAAATATTTATAACAACATTATGAGAAGAATATGAGATTTTCATTTTTGCCCCCAAAGGAAAGTCAAAGGGCTGGTATGGTGGCAGCCAACGTGTTTTCATGCTCGAAAATTTTATAGGAACCGGGGAAAGTGTACAATATCACCTGATTCAGAGAACTATGCTCCATTTGAAATTATACCATTTTTTTCATCGAGGGAGAATTATGTATCACAACTACAACACCTTCGCGAGTAAGTGTAAATATTCGGCGGCACCGAGGGAACATGTTCATTCAGATTCAACCATCTTACTGTCAACACCCCTAATAGGGATCAGTGCGTGTTTTCTCTAGTTTCATGCTTTATCACTGATCCAAAGGAGCGCATAATAAGAATTCTAAAACTGTGTTTTCGCTCGAGATATATCAGACCATTAGCATATTCAAAAATCTCCAAAATTATTTTTAGCCCATGGTTGCCAAAATTGTTGCTCTGTATACAGAATGCTTAACTCTAACGTATTGCCACGGATTAGCTAAAGATATTTTATCTAGTAATATAAAAAGTTAAATTATTTCAGTGGGGTTAAAGGGTTATAATTATTATTATCATATTGAGTACGGCTCTCCATAAACTTAATTATGTATGCCGTAGCTATGCGTAAATATTTCTGATTCACGACCTATAAATACATTATGAGTGTATGAAAAAAGTTATTATCTGTATGAAATATGCATATCTGTTTTGACACCTTTGAATTTCTTACGAGATACATTTTGCTACATTAACTTTTGCTTTAACAAATTCACTAATTTTATAAAAAAAGTTCTCAAGGCAATAAAATTATTACTATCTCATTAATTTTTAATGGACTAATTATCAACGGCGCTGATTGAACTGTAAATTCTGAATTTGGAGTTTGAATTCGCTGTTATATTAAAAGCATGAATTTGGAATTCAAACTATCATTTCTAGAAACGAGACTTTTTTTTTAATTTTGAGCGCCTTTATTTCAATGCCCCAATTCTTTGAGTCATCACAAAATTAAGGCAGTTGAAACGAATACCTAATTAGAGAAATTATAGAAAATATTTCCTTTCACCGATAGAAGAGAAAATATTTAGGAATTTTTTTAAGTTTTAAAATCCGAGGAAATTCCTGATTTTCCAGCCGTCCACACGCGGAGGGGTAAAAAAGAGAAGTTTAAAGAAAAAGAAATCTCTAATTTCCTTTTAAAGCGATGAATATTTTATGGTGGTCCTTGGGGAACGGGGATCGGGGGAGAGAGGGGGGGTGCGAGGAGGGAAAAAGGTAAGAGGGCGTTGAGGGAAGTGAGGGGGGGGGGCAAACGATGCAAAAGCGTTGTCACCGCTGAATATCCCATTTGCCGACTTGAGTTTTTAATGAAATACCGCTGGGAGAGAGAGAGTCAAGAGAGAGAGCACGAGAGAGAAAGGTCTTCTCGGGAGAACAGGGGGTGGAGTGGGGGGGGGATGGGTGGCGGGGGGGTGGCGGGGGGGAAAGGAGACATTGGAGATCGAAGGCGAAGCG
This sequence comes from Pyrrhosoma nymphula, assembly GCA_963573305.1. Lineage (NCBI taxonomy): Eukaryota > Metazoa > Arthropoda > Insecta > Odonata > Coenagrionidae > Pyrrhosoma > Pyrrhosoma nymphula. The sequence continues at coordinate 61,431,517 of OY754330.1, read as the reverse complement.
GAAATGAAGAAGAGCTGTAAATGGTATTAATTCGAAGAATGGTTGGGGATGGATTATAATGGAAGGAGTCGGAGAAGAGCGTGGGGGGTGTGGGAGGGAAAAGCCAATGGTGAACGGGTGAAGAGACAAAGGAATAAAATGAAAGAGAGGGGGTCGGGAAGAAAATGAGACGGAAATGATGGGAATGATTAAGAGGTGGTTTCACCACAGAATAATTTGAATGCAGTGTTTTTATTTGTCGTTTTACTTGTAGAAAAAATGTGTCCTATGTTTAATTCGTTCACTTATTTATCATTAGAGTAATCTACGGTTTAAAGGTAGGGTTTTCATTAAAGTCAGAAAAAATCCTCTAGATTTTTATACGTCCAGGGTCCTATCTACCTCAAGTATTTCGTTCTTCATCTCAGCGTGTGTCCTGCTCTTCTTCTTCCCGTCCATAAAACCTATTTTCTTTCTTCCCTTTCCCCTCTTGCCCGACATCCTTCCCTCTACCACTGCCTTGAGCAACCCATAGCCCCTCGTTACGTTTAGAAGTTTCCTGTACTCAACAACCATGTCAAGAACGTCCTCATTTCTCTTCCCTATGCCTCCTAACTTCAAACACAGTTGAAAAAAACCGGCCTCAATGTTTCACTCAGAAATGGTGTTTCATATTAAGTTGACAGCATGGGTCGAATAGGTTGGAAGTTTGTTTCTTAAGTTAACATACACAAGACATAAGATGCGATGTTGCCAATATTTGCAGTAAAGTTAATTAAGATAAATGCAGAATGCCAACTGTACGTCTAGGAGTCTTCCAGGATGTAAACATCATTCCCCGAAGTAACATACATAAATTTACAACTGTTTTGGAAATGGTTTCCTACGTAAAGTTGATGTTAGCTCACGGAGCGTAAGCTTTGCAATAAAGATCTTCATTAGGTCCATATAGTCAAATAAATGTGGGACTCCTAATAGAAATTACACGGAATTAACGGCAGGAATAAGTATAGTAGAGGTGAAAATGTATTGAGTGAACATAAAAAATAGTATTTATGCGAAAAAATGACAAAATAAGCGAATAGTTCCCGGAAAATAAATTGAAGTAAAATACAGATGCCAACCAATCGTGGTTTTTGAGTTACTAGAAACTAAGTATTGTTATCGATTCCTAAGTGCGTTAACTACGTAAAATTGGTGAAAATAAGGAATCCTAGGGCTGGAATTAGTATTCATTCTTCTTAGAAAATCACATTATCTGTGTAGTTTACATTTTTATTGTGCTTTTCCTGAACTAAGTGATATAATTGATTAAAAACCTCCTCAAGGCAGCACACCCTACACCCTAGTGACAGTGCGACTCCTAACAAATGAGAAATCCCACATTTTCGAATGTCTGCGTTATACATACGTTAGAAATTTATTGCTTTTAATTATGACGTTCCCTAGCGGTTGGAAAGGAAAACTGGAGTTCTCAATATTCAGAACAGCCGAGGAGCATAATATTTTATGAACGAATTTTCCAGCCACAGGGGCCAACGAAAGCATAATTCCATTAAACCAACGTATTTTGGCTTCAATAATTGGAGATGTTTGCTATTAACTCAAAATATATGATAGATTTCACCTTATATTTTCACTATTCCATTAACTTAACGATTTTGCTTGTTATACTTTGTTTGTTGCAAAAAATACACTTTATAAATGAAATTGTTTTTTCTTCTGGTTCACCTATTGTGATTTATAAGGCCATTTAACTTCAGCTGGTGAAAATAACATCGCGTAAATGCTGGAATTCGTTGAAATTATAAGTTATAGAACACGTTTTACTACGTATGATACGGATATGAAAAAAAATAGTATAAGGTAAGACTCGAAGCTGCGAGGGAACATTCTTCAATAGTGTAAGTAAAAAAATAATAGATTAAACATTTTCATTTAATTTGCCTACTTAGCATCACCCCTAACCTGTTAAAATGTAACTTTCAGTAAACGAAAAAAAAGATTATTCCAGTAGCAGAAACATTTGTAAATAATTTAGTATTTTACCCCGAAGATTCGGCTGTAGCGTCGCGTCGTTTCGGTTGAAATAATGCGTTTGGCCTTAATTGAAACGGTATATCATCAACCACTGAAAAAAAGAGTGATTTGCGCAAATATTTTACTATTTAATAATAACTTGGAAATATTCGCTCCTTATTACTATTTATTGCAAAACTGAAGCATTAAAATGAGAGAATATACACTTCAATAGGGTGTTTTTCCTTTTTCTTCACCATGCCTACAAATTTTCGATTTTGCGATAAAAAGTGATTTTTTAGGTCGGATCTTGTGAACGTGACCAAATAAGAGGATAATTTTTCTCTCAACGCAACGCAAGATAAAAAAGTAACATTAACTTCATTGGAAAAACGTTTAAGAGCCATAGCCGTTATTAAAGCGACCGACTTTTCTAATAATTTCGTTCCTTTTTCTTAATTTTCAACTCGTACCTCCATACGTCTGGTCCGATGATGACGGGAAAATAATTGTTCACCGAAAACAAAGAGAGAATAAAAAAAACATTTATTTTCAGAAGAAACGGCTGCCAATTCGAAGATTTTTTTTTCGAAGCTGAGGAACGGCATGGGAGTCCTTGACTTTTCAGAGTGAATTATGGGCTCAGCCATTGTCGGTTTCGAAAAAGCTGCGTCTGGATTTGAGGTTCATTCACTTAATGAGATATGACGCGCTACCTCTCCAAGGTGAAACTTTGACTTTTCCTTGGTGAAAAGTTCTGTCGAGTTGATGATTTAACGAAGTTTTGCTGAGGTCTCTCGCGGAAATGTCAAGAATTTAATATTTTTTTTAACGGAAGATGCTTCAAACTACTGGTAACAATTCCTTATGCTCGAGTATTTGGAGTAAAATTGTATAATTTATATACATAAAATAGGTGGAGCCAATAGGCATGGCACGATGGATAGAAAAAAGGGAACACTCACTGTAACAAGAAATTCTCAAATTTTCGGTAATTGTTCAAAACTCTTGAAGAAGGACAGACCATATCGCATATATGTTGAACATTACTGGAAGGAGGTTGCATCCGTGTCCAACTCCTTTTTTAATTATAGCTTCGATTTTTCTTCCGTCTCTCATTCGCATAGTGACGACTTGCTTCTTATATAGTTGGAAGACTATTCTTCTGCCGTTGTAATCTATTCCCAGAGTTTCACACAGCCCGAATATCTTGTTCTACTCAACATTGTCGAATGCTTTATCTAAGTTCAAGAATGCCACATATAGTGGCTTGTTCACATGTATAGTATTCCCTGCCATTAATCTCCGGCAGAGTATGGCCTCCCTGGTTCCTCCGCTCTTCCTAAATTTAAATTATTTTTCCGAGAGGCTGTCTTCAATTTTCCTTTCCATCCTTATTATTCGCGTAAGTATTTTTGACGCGTGCTCGACATAATTTTTACTCGTCAGACAAGAAAAAATAATTGTATTGCCTAAGGCCGCACAATCGTACTTGAAACTAAAACAATGACCAAAATCAGACACATAAAAGGTTACGAGGTACAAAACTAGCATTTCGGAGACAAAAGGCGATTGTCTATTCCCTTGGCAAAAAAAGGATACGCATCAAGTCGTAAAACATATCTGGTAAGGACCCTAAAAAAGTGTTTTTCGATAAAATGATAGCTATGCAAAACGAAAGAGATTACCTTAATATCATAGGTCACAATTATCTCCATAAATAAAATGGTGACGTTTACATTCGTTACGTTTTTTTTAAGTTCCAGAGTATTTTGTGGTGCTCTCGTTTGGGATGTTAACACGATATCGACAGAAAGCGTTAATTACGAGTAAAATATCAGATAAAAATCTACTATAAGAATGCTACGTACAATAGAATGCGATATTTACATATTGTAAATAAATTATATAAATCGCAGCAGTTTTATAATCAGAGATAAAATATTTTGATCTAAAACGAGAATAGTGGTTCAAATAGATATTTTCGTCCTGTTTGTGCATAAATTTGCTGGCTATCATAATGTGTATAATTATCCTTCATATTTACAATTTTCCTTGTATGTAAAATTCTAAGTATGAAATGAGATACATTTGAAAATAAAAATTTTATAAAATGATTATTTTTCCTGGATTTTGTTCAGCGCTTGAGTCCTGCACTGCAGGACCTGCAGGCTGCTAATTCGAAGCACATTATCGCTCATTTGCATACAAATGAGTGGCGATACCACTAATTGCGTTAATAATTTAAACTGTTGTGTTTGAGAAATTTTGAGTCGTAGATTGGAAGTATGAAAGTGTTGACTCATTGCTGGATGCAATTCGCGTAAATGAGTTTAACTTTTAAGTGGCTTAAATAGGCAATTGCTTTTCCCATGCATTTGTGAGATAATCATTGCAATTTACAGTCATTCCATATAAATTGATTAGCCACTATTACAAAAACTCCATGAAATGGGCTAGAATTAAAACATAGAGTTTCAAATCTCCTCTTCGTCACCGCTAAATTGATGTATACAAAGGTATTTACAGTTTATGCTCACAGCAATTTACAGATAATTTGTTTTTCAGAACATTATAAAATATAATGACATCATTATTTGTGACGTGGCAAAATTTCTAATTGGGTAATCTTCTGGTTAAGTTAGATGTAAATGGAAGAGAGTAATATCCTGTATATTGTTACAGGCGTAGACCCTTATCTCCTAAAATGATTTGTTTCTTCATCTCATCAGACGTCCAACCTTTCTACATCCCGTCTACTGCTATTTATAGTACTATTCTCTTCCTTCCCCTTCCCCGCTTTCTCAACATTCTCCTCTGTATTACGGCATTCAACATCACCTTAGCCCTCATCATTAACAGTTCCAACACAATTCTCTTCCACTCCCACATCTCAAGCGCTTCAACCGTAATCTCGACATTTTTTTGAGTTCACATTTCCGTAACATAGAACACTACCCTTCATATTTACTCTTTGCCAAACATTCCTCACACACTTACACTATTACGCATTACGGTTCCTGTATATACATGCTATATGGTTTTTATCGTCAGGTCCCACCTGTTGCTGAACGCTTCTATCACTAAGTTTAATTACGTTTAACACTAAGCAACCAATAGTTTTTGGAAGCAATCAAGAAGACAGAATAAACGTTAAAATAGGACAGCAAAAACTCACGCAAGTAGAAGAAATTTGTTATCTGGGAACCTAAAGATAGAAGAAGCAAGGAAGAAATAATGAGCAGAAGAGTTCAAGCAAAGAAGGCACTCTACCAGAAGAGGAATCTGCTGACAGCTAGTAACGCAAGCCTGGAAGTTAGGAAGCACTTCATTAAAACATATTTTTGGAGCATGCTATTATGTGGCAGTGAAGGTTGGATAATAACAGTTGCAAGCAAAGGAGGAAGCAAGAGAGCAAGGAGATTGGATACGGTGTTACCGAAGAATGATGAAGATTAAATGGCGGAGAGAATCACTAACGAAGGAGTCTCACGAAGAGCTGGAGAAAATAGAAGCATTATGAACGTTCTGCGAAGGAGAGTCAAACTTACTGGTCACATTTTGCGATACAGCAGCCTAATGAAAACTATATTGGAAGGAGAAATAAATTAGATGAAGTATAGAGTGAGAGCAAAAATGGATTGAACTAAGCAAATCATGAAGGACATCAAAGTAAATAATTATGTAGGAATGAAGCGGATGGCAGAGAGGAGAATGAAATGGAGAGCTGCTGCAAACCAATCTTCGGATGGATGACTATTGATGATGATTATGTATGGATTTAATTTAATATTATGCAATAATGTATTCGTGGAATTATTTTTTACTCTATAGGGCTTGTACCCAGAGTGATAATAAATTGTATTCTCCGGTACGAGACTATGCCTCTCCAGAGTTATTTTTATCTATCAATCTTAAGTCACCGGTCTCTCAAAATTTCTCTTCAATACTCAAACTTTCATGTTTTTACGTTGCCGTTCACGGGAATTACTTTGCTGAGCATTCTTTGTATTTTATCAAGAGAATATTAAATCACAAGCTTCCATAATGATAACTTCACATTCTTATGCTGAATTTCGGCAATCCTGAGAGAGATTAATCATGGAAAATTGAATATATTCCATAGGTCTTTAAAAATTATCATCCTTATTACATCGAGTGAATTTCATAGGCTAAAATTCACACTCAAGAGTTTTCTGATAGATTACAGCTAGAATGAACTCTCGTAAATGGATGCCATATGTAGTGCTGGCGGTGTCACATGCTTTTTTATCCCATTTGTAACTATGATCCATACTGCATATGAGGCGTTATTACCGTGAATCGGCATTTATGTTTCTTTACTCGAGGAACTGACACTAAATTAATCAATTTCCACGGACAATTTTCTAATCTCTGCGATAGTTAGATACATTCAAACGTGCAGGAGGTATTCCTGAGAAAAAAAAATGTTTGGGGCCAAAGAACCACTGGGATAATAGTTGTAAGTTGCGTTTGTAAGAATATAAGTCAATCGTAAATGCTTTTCTTCAATTCCGAAGAACTTTTCTCTCTCGAAGTAAAACATAATTTTCATTTACACTTCATACTCACGCAAAAATCTTCATATATTAAGCTCATGATAATGCAAAAAGTAATGCATAATCTTTCATGCACTTGCATTTTTAGTCAAACATTTAATGCGTGCAATGTAAATAAAACATTTTTGATAGTATAATTCTTAATTTATTCACCACCTCCTGATTAAAAGTCATAGGAAGAGCAAAAAAATGCTCCCAATTCCGGAAAATGAAGTCATACAAATCTATTATTTGACAATAACGCATTCCCTGAGGGCACATTTATTCATTCTGGTTAACAACTAATTTTTATTCTAATTTGAAATGTCTCCATTCCTCTATTTTCTTATATCTCTTCCTTTCCTTCCTTGCATTTTTCTCTTTTGCTGCATAAAATATGGAAAAGACAACTCGCGGAATTTCCTGGTAGCTCAGCATATATAATTAATCATTTCCTTTTAGCCGCCATCTTTCTAATATTCATGACCTTTAAGAGAAGCAGGAGGAAAGCTTTACCAATTACTCTAAACGTACTTTTTCTTTTAAATTAATGTGGCTCGTAGAGGTTCCAGGGCTGATGAGCCGGATGGATTTCGAAGAAAAAGGCTGGGAAAAGTGAGAATGCAGATCACGCTCCAACATTCTGTTTAGTTTGAAAAATGTACTTACTCATTCCATCTGCGGTATTCAATATAAGCCACGTGAGTTTTTACCACAATTAGAGAAAAATAAGAAGTAATATTTGAAAAATACAGGAAGATGAAAAGCGGGTAGTTCACACGAAAATTGGTGAGGGAGAGGAAGTGTTAAGTTACATGATGTAGGTAAACATTCCAATTTTATTGAACCACTTACAGTTATCAAGTGGATCATTTTTTAATGTAGTTCCCAGTGAGATCATTTCTCCACAGGTTTAAGTACACCATGTACAAATTGGGGATGTATGCCGCCTTTTTTAGGTGATTCCCGATGCTTTGTGACCCAAGTCACCATCTTTTCAGGGAATATTTGTTCTTTTATCTATGCCAAGAAGTATCTTCTCCGAGTTGAAATACATTCAAAGGATAGCTCATGCGCCCTCTTTAGTATACATGCTTATATTATGCCCTATTCTTTGCAATCTTTGCACCAGCGTGGATCATACGGAATTGAACGGAAATTGTAGTTTTTTCATTCATTGTTTCAATGAACTAGAAATATGACATGCAGGTTTAAAATCCTTACGTTTGGAACTTAAAACCCAACTAAAGGAACTCCAATTCAACTCGGGCCTGTGTGCAACTCCATGGAGAAATTATCTCACTGGGAACTACATTAAAAAATGATCCACTTGATAACTGTAAGTGGTCCAATAAAATTGAAATGTACACCTACATCATGTAACTTAACACTTCCTCTCCCTCCCCTGGGACCTTCTCTATTGAATTCACAAGACGTCTGATGTTTGCCATTGTTTTTCTATGGTTCCAGAAATTTAATTCTCACAGGAAGTCGGTGTGTGTCGATAAATGAAAAATATAGAATATGATTACAGCATTGTGAAGTATTATGGGTTTATAAATTGTATTTTCATAGGAAGCTGGGGTGAATGTGGATAAATAAAAATATTGTACGTCATTACAGCATTGTAAATTGTTAATACCCGTACGTACAAGCAGAAAATCACATCTTATTTATAGTTTGTGAACTGAACGATTTCACGGCTCATTAGACCCACTTTTTATCAAAAAAATGCAGTACAATATTAGCCTGCGTCATGTAGTCCAAAGGCCAAGCTTTCATGCATCCGCGTCGGAGTTGCCCATCTCCCTAATTTAACAGCAGCTTGCATTACGGCAGCGCGCTGAAGGTTCGCTTTCTCCGTCATTCATTTGTTTCTGGGGCAAAATCTTAAATACAGTGGCTATATTTGGAAGATAATTATTTCCTCTTCTTTCCATAAATGGTCGACATAAAAGGATGTATTTTATATGTTTTTTTTAAATCTAACATGAAAAATCACAGTGCGTCGTATGGGCCAGTATGCATTATGGGTAGATTTCATACAATACCTTCAGGGCCAGACACCCATTTTAAGGGACCAGTGTATTATCGTGAACATAAATTTTGAAGTACGATGAGTGTATTAGATACAGATTTTTTTTTTTAGGTTTTCACTCTCTTTTCCGTGGTCAGATTGGAACTCTTGAAATGGAATTAATAACCTTGGCGCAAAACAGGCTGAAACGGCCAATGGAAAGTGGCAAGTTATTTGAATATTCCTACCACTCGGGGGCAATACCAAATTTCGCTCCTCTCACAGCTTTATTCTCCTCTTTCTCCCCCTTTCACCGGCACCTCATAATTAGAAATTCCTACTTCCCGTGAACCCTGGGGCTAGCGGTTTTCTATTTTCTCCTCTCACTACCCCAGAGTAACGCCGCGACGTTACTCTGGGGTTTTGATGAGTTTCAACAAAGTTTATTTGTATATTTCACGCTTAACTGGCCATCAAAGTGTTTCAAGGAAGCATTTTCCTCTCCACTTACTTGGACGTGACTTTCCATTAGTTGAATTTTAAACCACTGCGTGAATAGGAAACAGGGTAGCTATTATTTTACATGCCCATAAAGTTGCAATATACCCATAGTTATACTTTCAAAGCGAGAAAATATTAATAACTTGTGAAAGCCATTACTGAGTTTTTGGCAACCAGATTTGGTGAGTGGCGAAATGAATAGTAAAGTGATTTGGTAAACATTTTTCCTAATGTATCCCATAAACCCATGATAACGGGCGGTCATTGATGGAGCTCCATCCGTCGGCACAGTATGCATGTTAGCAAGTGGAATTTTCTCGTCCCTGACAAACTGCTCTATGCTGCTTCCCTTTTGTATCTGCTGCTATCTCCAGGAAAACATCCCCAAATCAGAGAAATCAATTATTTTGAATAGGGACCTATAACTCAATATTTACTAATATTCTGCGATGAATTCGTTTCCTATTAAATTGCAAGGGAACTTCTATTATATATATCTTATACGAGAGAAAATGTGCATTTTTTCTAACAACATCCAATTTTAATGAACACTTATAAAAAATGAATTTTCTGTTTATTTTTTTAAGATGCCTCGTAATCACAAAATTATATACAATACTGTAGAGTCTCTGGGAGCGTGGTGGCCTAGTGATTAGAGCGCTTGGCTACTTATCGAAGGGTCCCGGGTTCAAAGTCGGCTGAAGACAAAAAATCCTCGAAGTGCGAGGTGGCCCAGGGAAAGGAACTGGCCCCCCTTCCCTGAATGTGTGAAATTCACACGCCTGTGGCTTAGTCTGAGGTGAGTTCTACCCTCAACTAACCAAACCAACCCTCGGGTTGAATCACTGAGGGAAAGAGTGAGTAAAGTCTCATGAAGATATTTCACGTCTGCGAAACCGGGAAAAAATACGTAGGCATTGCCTTAAAGAAAAATCCACCCGCACCGGGAATATAACCACGGACCTCTGGTTTGCCGTGGTTTGGTTCGATTCCCAGTCTGGGTGGATTTTTCTCAAGGTAAATTTCATGCTTAAAGTGGAATCTAGATTATCCGAGATACAAATCCCTACGGTGCGGGAGCACCATGTCAGTTTACCTCAAGGTAATCAAACGTCATATTACCAAATATAAGACGATTCGTAGAATAAATTTATCCCAATTACGTAAAAGAATGAATTAAAGAAAGAAGAAACTTCAAATATTATTTATTCACACGGCCGACCCAAGTTTCAACGGATAACCATCATTTTCAAGGCAGTAAAATTACGCCGGTAAACGAGGGTATTCTGTTGAAACCTGGGTAAGTCGTGTGAATAAAAGTGTGGATAAATACTACTTGAAGTTTCTTCTTTCTTTAATTATGAAAGAGTTCCACAAAGTCAAGCCTGAGACTATATGTTCAATAAAAGAATGAACTACCTACACCGAGCATTCAAATATCTAATTTTGTCTCAATTTATTCTAGCACAGGAGCCTTCCGTGTCATCTATCAGTTATCAGTTATTGATTATCTAAGGTGGCCTCAGTCCATATTACCTCGGAAAATAGAGACTTCACTGTATTTACTCACTGTAATACAACAAAAGCTATTTCACGCGATGAAGGAATAAATAACTTGCCAAATACAACCTTGATGATACATACTGGAACCTATTAGATTGAAAAAAAGAGTTGAATGGTAACTACTGTACCTAAAATAATCAAATCTAATTACAAGACGATCTGATTCCCCTCAAAATTCATGCGTGGTTTTATCCAAACTCGAATTAATAGAGAAGAACTTTTAGTATGAGACATATCTCCTTACAATGCTTCCTTTGCGCGAGAAAGGCCTAAAAGTATTCTTAGAAAAACGAATCCTACTCTTCGTGTTCCTAATATACAATGTAAAGCAACAAAAGTGGAGAACAATGTTACGTTTAAATTACTCTCAGCATCTGAAAACCGTTAAAAATTGTGTTTCTATTTACCCGTTTGAACGGAGGTAAAGGTAGGTTGCCAAGACCATCTCCGAGGGTGACAGTTCGGTGAGTACCATGCCGCAGCGCGCTCCTACGACCCCCTGACTTCTTCCCCCCCCCCCTAAAGTACCAACCACTTTGACAACCAATGATCTGGAGCATAGATTCTTGGAATTATGTATTATTTTTAATTTTATATCTATTATCTCTTGAGCTTTCTATTACTCATATCTTCTTCTGTAACACACTATATTTTTTATCGTCTTACCATTATTTCTGCCTCTTTTACCATTTTTTTCCTCTCCAGATATTACTACAATTTTTTTCACAGTAAATACTCCCTTTACTTATTTATTATATCATCATGTAGCACCATTTTCTTTCTCTCCCCCCCCCCACTAAAATCTTTAAGTCCGCTTTCACTTTAATCTTCACATTCCCCTGTTTAATTCAAGGGATAATATATCACCACTACGATAAAGTCTGGGTCTACGTTCGTATCTGGGAAAGTAAGCCAGATAATGAGACTGCCACTGAATATATTGGAATTGTGGAAAGGTGGAAGAAAACTTGACGTCGGCATTATCTCAATAGTTAGGTTAAATATTCTACGCGATTTGTTGGTGGGTTATTTAGGGAAGCGAGCTACAGCTGATGTTAAGTGATTTATTTGCTCTGCATTAAAATGTGAGATACGTATGCACATAGCTGTCAAGTAGTTCATCTAATTAATGAATGCAAATTATTACCTTAAAAAATAAGTCAAAGGTTTTTGGTTTTGAAACATACACCTTGACTAAGCGAAAAGATTAGCGAAATATAGTTTCTGTTACCTGAGTGAATCGTGTAGTTAAAGAGGGGAAGGCTCGTGAGGAAAAGGTCGGCAAAAGAGAGGAAGGTAGGGAGAACTGCATGTGATACACAACGCTGCTATAATAACTGCATTGAACTTGAGTGGGCGGGAAAGTGTCGACAGTGTGTTTCACGACAATGTTTACGATATATACAAAGCTGATCAAAGTACGCTCAACTTTTTCACAACCCATCCGAGAATTCCATCTTAGCAATTGGATTAAGAGCCATCGAGAGCTAGGATGATATAGAAAATAATAGATTGAGGACTAATAAATTGGAAGTTAAGCCTTACGACCTTGATAACACTGGTAGTCAAACGAGGAGACAACCTTGCTCCCCGCGCGACCACTTCCACTTAAAACGACCTTCTGTGCGACTGACACCATGTGTTGCTACGTCTATAACTAAGAAGCGGAGTTGGTTGGGTGTTTGGCTACGAGAAAGGAGTCGGGATGAAGTGCACGGGTAACACCTCTGCAAACACTATCCCTGTGTCCACTAGGTGATCCTTTGATGTTTTTGGAACTCATCAGGGAATCCGCCAGTTTTCATGGGGAGAACGATCACCTGCCAACTATTCTAGAGTGTGTAAATTTCACACGCCTCGGGGATTACCCACTCGGAGTTGAGCCACAGCAATCAAACTTTAACTTTCGATTAAGCATTCACCTTGGGAGCGCGGTCGGAAAACGAGCCACTGAAAACTTCGGTCGACGAAATTTCTGAATATCGCGGAAAACAGTTTACAATCGTACATTCTGGCACTACCTCTTTGTTTAGGATTCAGCAATATGTTTAAAAAGGAACATTTCAAAAATGTTAAGGAATATCTGATAATTTACGTTAAAATGAAACCAAAAAACTATTCAGATCACTAAATGGTATGGTAGGTTCCATTGTTTTTTATAAGTCAAGCATTGATTTTACATGCTTGGTTATAAATACGCTGAAATTGTATTGTGCATCTCATATATAACGCGCATCGTCTGGCAGAACCATTTGTTTTCACAATTTTTTCCAGAGCTTATTTCAATATTAAATAACGACTCGGGTTGGCGTGTTGGCTAGAGTAGTAACTTCCCATCACATCAGTCGAGTTCGAGTTCAGGGTTCGAGTCCTGACGATGGTGGGTATTTTTTAACGAAATCCCGATCCCTACTTGGGTGCCATGTAGAGAGCACTTCAAGTACTCTGTCCGTCGGATGGGACGTTAAACTGTGGTCCCCATAGCCTCACTCGTTACGAGCTCCGTTTGGTTAACATTGAAGCGGAAATTCCAGGAAATATTCTTCCGTTGCCTATCTACCCAGATATACCTACATTGTACATGCGTAAGGTGTTTGGAGCGATTTATGTTTATGCATAAATTTGCGTGAAACTTTACATACGTGTTTTCATTAATGATGTTTATAGATAAAGTGGGAAAAATTGCATCATATCGATTTGCATTTTTTAAATAATTTAATCCTTTTGTAATACGTGGCCTAATGACACATGACATATATTTCGTAATAATTCGATTTCATGTGTACAGATTTTCTTATCAACGCAAAATAATAAATTTCTTATTATTGAAATTGTTGCAAACAAATATTAAAGCGTCACGTCAAGTACAATATTTTGTCTTGATTTCGAATATCGCGCCGAAAACTCTAGTCATAAAATGCTTTAATTAGAAACAAAGTTCAAATATAATTCTTATATAATTTCCATTACTGCCTGTATAATGCGTTTCAAAGCATAAACAGATGCACAAAAATGAAATGTGGTCCAAGACCTTTTATTCGACTTACTTAAATCTCGTAATTATTACAATGTGCTTTCAATGACCCACAATTACCGCTCCATCCACCTTAAGAGCGCGAATGTCCTCCATAGTCCGAAGCCTCCCCAAATAACCAAACCACCAACCATTCAATATTAAAATGTGGTTTTTAAGGTATATTTAGCAACCATAACGATATTTGTTCATTCCTAATCAACCGAATAATTGGTATTTAAAATTACTTACACATTTGGAAAATTCCATTTAATGTGATTAAAAAATTATTGATAATATCGAGTTTGTCATGAAATTAAATAGCCATGACCCTCTGAGAAGTCATTGAATATTATTTTACATGTTTGAATGAAAATGTCTTTAACTGTAATTTTGAGCGAAACAAAACGGTGCGAACGGATCCATCGGTTGTATTACAGCAATTTATTACAGCGTGTGTACGCAGCAGCAATCACTGACTGATTGCAAGGCAAACTATCTTCTAGGCATAAAATCATGGAAGTATCATTAACGGTGGAGACGATGGAACAGATGATTTTCAATGAGATAGTTGCTACTTTTAAGAGCATTTATTTTTATTTATTTTTAAATTGAGCCTCGCCATTACTGAAAAGTAACAATAGACATCTCCCACACCCAATAAGTTTGTTCTTGTGCTCCTTCACATTGGAACGGTTAGTACATAAAGTAACGTGGTTGCTTCTTAGAAGACTCAAGGACGAGGCCTAAGAAGTTATTCAGCACTGGCAAAATATAGAGGAAAAAGGGTAATAGGTCTACTGAGGAATTTGCTAGCTATGGATATGAGCAACGAAGTTACACATTGAACTACAAATTAAAATCACTGATTAAATTTGTGCTTAGGATGAAACGCGAAATCGATTGGGATATATAGAGGTGCAGGACACTACGATGACAATCAACGTATTGACTCATTTTACCTTTAGTTCAACCAACATCATGGCCCGACTTAATAATTCTCAGTAATATTTCAAACCAGCGAACGCAGAATCAGCAACCAGGAACAATTGCATGCCGGAAAACAGGAGTATTAGATCTCAGTAAGGCTTCCAGGTTCCTCCCGTCGTGTTGCTTCACATCATGGCCCGACTTAATAATTCTCAGTAATATTTTAAACCAGCAAACGCAGAATCAGCAACCAGGAACAATTGCATGCCGGAAAACAGGAGAATTAGATCTCAGTAAGGCTTCCAGGTTCCTTCCGTCGTGTTGCTTCACCTTAAAAGACGAAAGTTTCTCCGGATTTCCAGTGGGCATCTGAAGAAGCAATGCTGGAGGAACCTGTAAGTCTTACTGACGCCCTCTAACCACCCCGGAAATATACGCAGCAACATGAGAAATTACTATCCATACGATAATCCAGAATAAACAGTTTTAAAACCAGTTAACTCAATATTAACTAAACCTGTACATTCTATTTTAAAAATATCCGCTTATTGCTAAAATAAACCGAATTATTTCCCACACACTAAAATATAATATGAGTTAGGAAAAACAGCTGTAACAGACGGTAAAAAAATATGGCATACGTACCTATACAACCGTTTTTTTTTCTGCGGTAGGACATGATTTGTGTTTATAAATATTTCTCAAATACATTAATTTGTTGAGCGTAACGGAAGCGCACATTGCCCTCAGTACTATTTCATAAATTATTAATGTCCAACTAGTACAATTTGGTTGACCACATGTTTTCGAAAAATGTTTACCACGAATTTTGTTGAATAACTTCATCACATTGTTGTTTTACTTTGCTCCGCTCAGTCAGCAACAGTTACAGAGCCCAGTAAATTAATCCCCCCAGACGATGACAGCTCGTTTTTTGCGGTAGGTCGCGCATTTGTTAGGATTCTCTCTCTCTCTCTCTCTCTCTCTCTCCCTCATGCTATAGCAGTCTTAGGAAACGAGAATAATGAGCCGAAACGGCGAGAACAAATTAAATAAATAAATGAAGTTTTAACGCGGACGTGAAATGAAATGCGGTTGGATGGACCAGAGCCATCATCAAAACCCTCTCCTTCCTTACACATGCTGACCAATCCTTTTCGAATACGTTCTACGAGAGGACTGAACGTGCGGAACCAATCATCCAGACTTTATTTCAACGTGACGTGATGAAAAGAAGAATGTGTCGATCGGTAGTAACGTACTGGATAATGAAATAAATGGGAGGATAAGGTAGGAGGAGAATGGAGGGAATTTGTGAGGACTTACAGCATACAATGGGGTTTCGAGGACGAATAGGGGAGTCAGGAATGGACTGATAGTATCGATCCCGCGTCCGATTTTGCCCTCTAGGGCTGACCAGTGCGGAGAAAAAGAGTTCTCGTCGATTGAATGCGGGAGTTAGGGAGGGCACTCACAATAGAGCCTGCCAGGATACGGGCATAGTCCTGACCCCTCCTTCCATGGGGATATCAAGATAAGGTAGAAGGGGAGAATAGTCACTTGAGCTATCGCTCTTGAATTACGTCACTAATTATAGAGTCCTTTTTGGCCCCACGACTTGCCCTGAAGCACTATCATACTGATGGCTGCCGTAACTCGAGATTAAGTCGCTGGGCAGACTAGACTACTTGTGTTTATTAACTTATTCTTACCACCAGCAGCTCTCCCCGATTATGGATGTTCAGCATGATTTCGTTTTCTGCATGAATTAGTATCTCGTAATAGGCATGGATTAGAAGTACTCAATTTAGCTATCAATTCAATTAATTCAATAAAGTATTAGCTACCTAATATTAAATGGTAATACCAGAGACATAAGCTGATAAGGCTACTGATATTTACGTCTTGCAACTTTAAAAAAATCAGTAGTAGTATCTTGCCTTTGGTACTCTATGTTAGAAATTTTGCCAACGTGGCAATATTCTGGTTTCTGGTTTGGCTGTGCATTGTTCTACCGACTCATTTTTGGGTTCCAAGTATTGTAAAACATTTTCATAAGTTTTCCTGGTTATTTTTTATTAATTTAGTACCAATTTTGGCTTAAATCGGCTTATTTACAAAAATTATCTACAAGCCCTTCATATCGTCATGCTTACAATATCAACAAATATTTTATGGATATAATAAACACCGAAAAACCTATCGCCAATTCATTCATAATGACGACGATAACGGACATATCTTGGAACCGAAGATTACCACTCCCTCGAAAATAGTCGATAAACCTTTTTACATCAGGTTCTGTAGCATACAACAGGGAACGGACCCACGAAAACATATTCTGGGAGGCGAAAAGTCCATCCAGGCAAGAGTCGAACAGCGTTGACTTTACCCCACCACCACCGGGACCGACAAATTGGAATTTATCTGATTTTTTTGCGACATACGGGTGTTTAGAAGGTAGGTGTTAAACTTAAAGAGACACAAAGTAGTGATCAAATAGATCGTTACCTATGCGTAGGATAGCCAGACGATTCCGAAAAAAGCATTAAATGAATTTTTAGGGTAAGGTGAAGTAGCCGCGGTATTACCTTCGCAGAGTCACCCGCAAGTGCTCGTAAGTGCGAAAACTCCGCAGAAGAAAATAAAACATCCGCCCTGTTCGGAACTCGAACCCAGATCCCTTGATATTGCTTCAGTCAATTAAGCTATTGAGGCATCCTTTTGCTCGAGAGATTTAATTAGGGGCTGTCAGAAAACGTACCGATCAATTGACCACGGAATGAACCACATTTCTAAATCGTCTAAAATGTGTTGGGAATCACCGGTTGAATTATATTACTCATTTTATAGCCGTGTTTGATCTCGCCGCACACTCTTATACAAAGCAAGTGGAGAAAGCCTGACCCACATCTTACGCGTTATCTAAGTCACGAATGTAAAGAATTTTACTATCATTTACAGAAATTTAGGAGGACATAGGGAGTGGCACAAAGCATCTACAATAGACATGGACGACCCGCAGCCAAAATCTGGACTACTTGATATTTTTAAGTAGCCCGTGGGATATTTCCAGATGTTGTTGACACATAGGTTATAACTGTTTTTTTTTTATTTTAGCGATTATTTTCATAACTTTTGCAAAGATATCAAAATAATCACACATCCATTGTATTTCAACATGAAGGGAACTGTTTCAATCCAAAAGTCTCTCTGAAAGGTTTATGAAACATTCGGAAATTTATATTTAAATGGCCAACAAAGGTTTTCAATCTCCCCGCTCATAAATAACGTTTGCTTACGTTTACTCGTATCATTTAAGATAGACGAGAAAACAGAATCCTTTTTGAGTGAAAGCATAATGATGATTCCATATCGTGATTTTTAGATAATTACCGTCAACAAACGCAGCAATCAAACTTTGGAAGACCTGAAGAACCATATATAACCCGTCAAAAATATCACGGGAGAACAGATGTGGTTTAGTTGGATGATAATCATTTGGAAATCACCCGGTAAATTAAGTTTCTAATATTACGCCTCCTTTGTTCTCCCGAAATTCCCTCATTCACCAACAATCGAACGAAAGCCAAGCCTCTATCTTTCGTGTTATCTAACTGCCGAGTTCAAATTTATCATAATTACTGCTTAACACTCGCTAAAATTATCATTGAATTCAAGAATAATCAATGCCTGAACATAAGAATATCCTGGAGTTTTGAAACATTTTTTCTAGCTCCACCAATGCGATTTTAACTCTATTATTGGCATTAGAATGTAATTTTTGACATTCAAAACAAGTAAAACTCGTGTTAAGAAAAACGAACCATTAAATTTTAAGCATTTAACCCAAAAAGGAAACTTAAATACATACGTAGTTCTCATAGAAAAGCAATGAATTGCTCAAAATATTACAAGATAAATACACGCGGGAAATTGAATTACAACTCTGGTTAAAAAATGTACAGTTTGTCACCTCACTGGAAATTAAGCGCACAAAATATTCATTGCATTGGTGCAGGGTCAACAGAATCTGACTTTTACGAGCGAATTTCCCTATGCTGAAGATTATGCATTACAATTAATGGGATTATATCACTTCCTTTCTTAATTTTGCCTAAAAGCCAATCTCTCTCTGATACTCTTAAAGCAAGGAATATTAGGAATCTTCTGCCTATACCCCGAAAGGGAATGGCGTGATTTTCTTATAATTAAATGGCCAACAAACGATTTCAATCTTCCCGCTCATCAATAAAGAGATAGACGATCATGTTCATGATGCTTATCTCTTTCTTCCTCTTCCTCCGCTATGTCGTGGTCTTTCTTTTACCACTGCCTTCATCGTCCCAATGATTCTCATTTCCCTGGTACGTTTTCAGTCGCCGAATTTCTTTAGTTCGTATCCGATAAGTCTAGATTTCAGAACCGTTAGCTTCCTGTTGGAGTTACTATATAATATTTTGACTATTTTTTTCTTTTTTGTTGATTTTTTGCTTTGCATGTAAAACATAAGAGCATTGAAGACATGAAAGATTGCTGATGTGCCTACTATTTCCTGCATTTATCACTCTACCTTCAAGTTGAACACCGAATACGAGAAACTGTGGTCACCAGAGTGGGTACAGCTCTCGCGAAAGCTTATGGCATTCGGATTCGCAGAAAAAGACGTCGTGGAGGGGTAAAGTTTGGTGGAAGGGGTAGGGAAAAGGGTCGTAGGGGAAAGCGAAGACATGGCATGTGTGCCATGCATGAGTGTATTTCAAAAAATGGAATTTGTATGACGCGGATAACACAAAAGCCGCGCATCCGAACGCCATAAGCTTTCGCGAGAGCTGCATATGTGGTGTGAAAATGTGAAAGCCAATTTCAGCCGAATTTACACCAGAAGAACGAAACAACGATAAAATTGATCATCAAGGCAAGCGCCCTAAAATAGGCTTTTACATTGCTCCAATTCCAATTTCCATTGTTGTAATGATGGACTCATTCAAATTGCCTTCAATAGAGCTGATGTTGCTACCGTGTAGCAGAGCTAACATGCAATTACATTAGGAAAAATCAATACTTTCATAACATAATACTTATTTTTAACACAGATATTTATGTCTTGCAACTCATTAAATAGACTTGTTCGTTCAATTTCAAGAAAATATGGGCAAGTTGTTCTCATCACCAAATCATATTAACCATAATGGTGAATGTTACATTTTTCACCTTTACACATTTTTAATTACAGACCAAAAATGAAAAACCATGCAAATGATGTTGTATCGGTTGAAATCGATCGGTGTAGTAAATAGTGAGAAAAAGTGAAAAGTTAATTATTCGGCATTATAATTACTGTTTCATGTGTCCAAAAAGTCAGGCCTAAACTTGTCATATCTTAGAACATCATATGATTAAGTGACACTAATGAATGTCATAGATAAAAAAATATTGCTCACGCACAGTGGCTAGCGTTTGCAATTAATTAATGAGCTATTAACTACGGCGGTGGAAGAACTGCTGTCCGAACGTAGTAAGATATCTAACAATGTGAGGAATGTTTTTCATGTTATTATTAGCCATTTAACTTCCGTACATCTTGGTTATATCTATTTCCTAATTTATCTTAAGGCACTGCTGTCTAAAGTTTCTCTTCGAAACCAATGTTTTCCATCATTAGTACGCTACACAAAGGAGGGGAAGATATTGGTTTTTAAAGCTGCCTTCAATCAAAGGTAAAAAAAAAGAGTCAAGAACTACATTACCATGGTTTCGATCATTCGCTTGTATTTCCTTGCTCAAGTTTGGGAAAAGTGATATTTGGTTGTTCCTGGAGGGGATATTACGAACGCAGGAAACGAACATATTGGTATGTGGCCACGAGACAACAGAAACAACATTTCGGGCAATGTCATCCATGGAACCGATCGGCCGCAAATGCTTTTCTAATAGGATGTTTGAACATTGGAGCATCAACCTTTAAAAGTGTACGAAAGGGTAAGAGATTTCCTGGTTCGGGTGAAAGGAAAGTTCGAAAGGAAGGATCGAATCTCAGTCCAGAAAAATTATTTCACAAATTTGAAAATAAAGTGCATTTGGATTAAGCGAATCATGGGTTTACTTACTTTTGGTCAACACGGTATTGATAGTATTGTGTGAAGATAATATACGTTGAGGATGGATTATTAAATCCATCCCCTCTGTGAGCTGGAGTGCAGGGGCAAGGGCGGAGTTGAAGAGAGGGAGACATTGATAGAGAGTGAGGATAGGGAAACAAAATACTTCGCGAAAAAGGCACGAGACGGCAGGTATTACTGAGCCATCTCACTCCTCGAAGCGTTTGTTTTGAATGCAATTAGATATAATAGAAAAAGTCCTAATTGAGATTATATTAATGTGATTTTCCAATTTAAGTAACTCAACGAAGTATTCAGTAAATATTGTAATATTATTGAAACAAAAACTTTGATTTATGTGACTGAAATTTTAAAGAAAGGCTTTCACTCGACTTATTTGTTTCACGCCGTGCACTGAAATCGCCTCCACAACAGGTTTAATTTTATTTATTACGGTGAGAAATAAATTTATTTTGAAAAGTTACACCGATAAATTAATGACGCGGCCTTAGCTTCTAAACTTCCTTTTTTAAATAGTCTCTCCATAGCCTAATCATATATCAAACAATACGGATTCTATGTATAGGCAAATATCTCGAAAGATGTGTAACAAGAAGGTAATATTTTAGTATCGTTGGAAAGATGAGATCTTTTTCATAGTAACGAGGAAAACTCCAGTGAATTTTATGCAATGCATATTTCGCTCTCACTCCTTTAAGAATAGCTCCGATAATATCATTCCAAAGTGTACCAATTGTGGTAAGGAGATTTTAGAGAAATAAAATAGGATCGGAAAAGCATTATATCATTTGAGTCTAGTAGAGAAACGATTACGTGAATGCGGGAGATATTTGTGCACAAACTTCCAAAAATGAGGGAATATATTTGCGGAATAAATTTCAATGTATTCTGGTAATTTTTATGAAAAATAGTTCAATATTTATCTGCTATGTAATACGAACAATGGGCTCATTTGCACTTCTTCAATGGCACTTATTCTACGGTTTTGCACCTCTATACTATACTTCAAATTCATCACCTGTCTTCCGATATACACCAAAATGTAGGTACATGGGTTTCCTTCCAAGCATTTTGACTCTTCTGTAGCTTATTAGAGGATTCGTAGATATTAAGTTATTACAGCTTATTCTAGCTCGGCCCTTGTATCTTAAATACATATCGGTAACATACCATGCTTATTTATATCTCATTGAGTGAAAGCTTTCATGTCAATTAATTAAATAAAGACAAGAAATTTTCGCTTAGTTTTAATGGGAATTGGCGACACAAAATATTAAAGTTCTGAGAGTCCCTGTTTCAATAAAAAGGGTTTTAAAATATGTTTCACATTTAAACGCAATGGCGCGAAGAAGCACTGCGTAAGACATTCACAAAAATGGGGGATGCGTGAGTTTGCTGCAATAAAGTTCTTCATTCCAGCAATATTTATTAATAATAAATTACTATAATGATTTGAGTTCATCTTAATGCATGGTCTGATTTTTATGAAATTTTTTAAATGGACAATGCTCACGTGCATTTCATTATTTCTTTTCATTTCCTGTTAGCATTCTTATGGTCAATGCCAAACGTTAACCTGCAAGGACGCGGTGTGATTTAGGTGGCTGCGAAATGAAGGAAGCTTCCAGTCAATGTGCTTAAGGTCGCGCAGATCGGAACACAACAGCGCACTTAAGCGCAGACGACGACGATAGCAACGAAGATGAATAGAACGATCAGCGCTGAAGTTCCGCTATCTGCCGGTGGGAAGCACTCAGCAGGTCATTGAGGCAGATGGAGAGAGCATGACGTCATCAAACTGTAACCTGATGATCAAAATATCCATTGATTTACTTCCCCCCTTTTCATTTCTTTCTTGCTTTTGGATATTACAGACGAGTGGACGCAGTAACAGATATGAAGCTAGAATATCTAGCTATGATGAAAATTTAAGGTAAGTAGCTCTTGAAACATATATTAGGTACTTGGAATAATGGATTTTACTAGTTTTTCGACGCGAATACGGATGATACTTTGTTTGAATAAATAAAAAAATATTTTGAAAGAAAGAAGAGACTTCAAATAGTATTAATACACACTTTTGTTCACAATACTGACCCAGGTTTCAACGGATAACCGTAATTTTCACGGTTATCCGTTGAAATCTGAGTCGGTATTGTGAATAAAAGTGTGGATTAATACTATTGAAGTATCTTCTTTCTTTCATTATGAAAGAGTTCCTCAAAGTTAAGCCTGAAACTAATTGTTTAAAAATTATATATGAAGAGTGCATTTTCAAAAACAAAATTCATGATGATTTCAAGTGAGTTATCGATGGTGAAAATCGTTAAGTTGCAAAATTAGCGCATCAGGCTGTAAGCTCTAGGGTAACTCGGGGGTAACAAAGCCACGCCCACGTTACATTTACGTTAGTTGTTACATACACGTTACAAGCATTGTCCACCATAGCAAGCGCCCTCTCCATCCACCACAATGCTGCAGGTATTATCGAAATTTCTTCACAACTCAGAGTAATTCACTAACCAGTCAAGACCGAAGAATGGTTAGGTTTGAGCTATCTACGCCTAATATTCTCAGTAAAAAATACTTTACAAATCATGGTAATACACGGTGAAACGCTAATAAATATAAAAACCGGTTATTGTTGATGTATATTTTACGATCGAGAAAAATCGAAAAATATTAACTATAATAAATATTTAAAAACAAATGCCGTCAAAAATGTTACCAATCCATTTTACCATGCATTCAATATTTATTTAACTCTTTGGCTTATTAAAGATTCATTAATTAATAACATATTCATGATGCATAACTGTCATTCGCAAAATGACTAATGTGTCCCTCCAATCATTTTGCTGTTCTCAACAATGCCATTATCAATCCACGCTGACTCTTCAATCACATGTTCATTCGAGAAAATAAAGATATTTTTGCTTAAAATTTTGTGTCACTCGTTTTTCAGCAGAAATAATACCTTTTCCACATATTATTTTCCCAACCAATCCCTCGAATGTTATTTGGAGTAAAGCATGTTTATTGCTTAATCAATTTCCTGCTGTTGTATTCACTTCATGTAATTTACATTGGTAATGATGCTGTCGGTGTTCCTGCAGTATGATTAATTTATTTCGTCGAGATGTAGGCATTAATCCCCCTTATTGATCCAGCAGAGTTTTTTTAAAATACATATTTGTTTAATATCCTCATGTAAAAGAATGTTTCACCAGTATACATCAAAATAATTATGTAAGAAATTACGTATTATCTTAGTTTTCTTACCCACCTTTAAAAATTTAGTCAGGTAAAAAAAAACAAATCATACGGAACTATTCTTTATATACAGAATTTTGGTACCCTCCCCTCAATATCGAAGACTACTATTAGATCTTCAGTCTAAAAAAATATGGCAATACAGTAAGTCCTTGATTTACGTCGGGGATACGTGCTGAAAAAGTGCGACGTATATCGAAACGACGTAAAACGGAACCAGATTTCCGTGACCACTTTAATTCAATTATTTACCAAGGCTAAACTTGACTGTGGCATGCTTACGTTGGTAGAAGTTTTTAATTGTCGTATTCATGATAAAGTAAAATACTTTGTACTTTTATGAAACATTTAATTATGTTGTACGACGCGTCTCGCCAATTTACTGTATCGTCAGGTACGGAATGTTTACGTCACCGATACACGGGATCGTCTTTTTTCCGCCAGAACATTCGAAAACAAATAACTTCAAAAACGATTTAATTTTTATGGGCTACAAATATAGGACTAATATACACTTAGTTTAGAAAAAAGATCAAAGTTGTGATAAAGCCCTGTGATCTGTCTTGAATTTTGGAATGCTCATTTCATTTTTCCCTAATACGCACTACTATCCTTCTAATCTGTACACTGACAGTTGAATAGCAATGTACGTGGCATACGAATTTAGCATTCTATTCCATGAAAGTAACTGCTCTTATTTAGTTTCCAAACTTTTCCGAACGTTGTTTTTTTAAATTTATGATTTCGCGTGATTAACAGAATCCACTATGTATCAAAGAATATCGTACATGACTGTTGATGATTTTACAATTTCATGCTAAGCAAATGAAGTTCGACCAGGGAAGCACTTTACAACAAATGCATATGGTGATTACCGTAGTTACAGACAAAATTTACGGTTACAGAGTACAGTAGATCGAGAGAATCTAGAAAGTTAGAAGAGAACTGTCCTCGAAACGAGACTTCCCAAAGGTTGCAGTGTTTGGAAATGGGGATAAATGCGTGAATGTTAGCACTGGAGGGGACGTAAGGAGAAAGAACAGGTACTTCGTCGATTAAAAACTCGTATGAGCCATTACTAAATTACTGCGAACATCAATTTGTCAATTTAATTTGCTATCAATCTATCCCACTGCCATCATATCGCTTACTTCGCAGACTACAGCCACGAACTTCTAGAGCGCTGGTTTGCCACAAAAATGCAGAATGTATAAATTACAATTCACGATTAATGGTGAAAAAGTTGAAATTATTATTCATTGACGATATCACTAGAGAAAATAATGGTAGTAAAATATTTTTCCAAGAATAATTCATGATTACACAAAAGATAAATATTTATTTGCCCTTAAACTTATGCAAATTCATAAATATGAGGACATAAAGATGTCGCCGTCAATTATTCTGGGATGTGCGTCAAATCATTGTACCAATACATTTTTAGGAAAAATCTGATAAAATTATGTCCGAAGGAGAAATAGTCACATAGATATTCTAATTCATCTTCTCGGAAAGATAATATGCTACTCTCGGCTTTCATCAGCTCGGCACCTTTCTTTTGTTGTGTTGTGAAAAAAGAACGAAGGGTAGATTGAATGGGCATAATTATTTTTACGCGGTACATTTTCCTTGAGCAGGCCAATGCGTCTTCAATCTGTTTGGAGCATTTTCTGAGACTCCCCAAACTGGAATCATCCTCTGTCAGAATGTTTATTCCTGCTTAAACTGGGCTGTAGGCATCAGACAAGCGTTTACTGTCAACTCTTTCTCGGGTGGTCCCTCAAGAGCAACGGTGGCATTGGCATCTTGTCTTATGATTTGTTACAATTGTTGGTGAAGCTCCAAAAAGTCTTCCATTATTAATTCTTTTCCACTTGCGTTAATCAACATATTTACGTAATCTTCGTCTATTTCATTGAATCCAAATTCCTTTGCCAGCTAAACAATTTTCTGTCAGATTTCTTTTTCAGGTGCATCTTGGAAGCATCAAGAGTTAACATCTTATGGCCAAATGTTTTTCCAACAACCATTTAGTGTTGATTGTGACACTTCTTACAATGAAGTACCAATGTTGTCCACGGCTTCGCTGATGTTGTGATCTTTCCAAAATTCGTGAAATTAATCCCTTACTATAGGTTTTTTCACCAGTTTATTCATCACTGGACAAATGCAGTAAACTTCAAGCGTTGCTATGAAATATTGGTCTATTTGTTGAATCAGCGAAGTAGGATTTGGTGGAAGGAATACCGTTTCAATATTGTTCGCGAAATCATCAACATTCACTGGATGACGGGGGGCATTATCTAAAATTAATAAACCCTTATTTGTGAGACAATTTTCTCGGCAGCAATTTTTCTCCAAAGGTATATTTCTTCCGCAGTTATTTTTCAGGAATGGGTTCAGTCACAGCTTTCACGTAAGGTGAAAAATGTGAGTGAAACCATTTCTGAAAAGCTGTTGTCGTCATCCAAGCTTTGCAAGAGTTCTTCCATATTAGAGGATGGTCAGTCTTTGTTCCATTTCTTAAAGCTATAGGATTTCTTGCATTACAAAGGATTTTAATATTACGTCACCTTCAGAATTTGCACCTAAGAGGAGTGTGAGGCAATCCTTGGACGCTTTGAAGCCAGGAGCTCCTCTTTCACAATCTATGTTCGCGTGGTCATTCTCTTCCAGTATAGACACGTTTCTTCAACGTAAAATACTTTCAGTGAGGTATAACTACCTATTTCTATTACTTCATGTGATTTTTCTAGGAATTATTCTGCTGCTGCAGTGTTTGTACTCGCTGCACCTCCGGTAGCTTTGATATCATGTTGACTCTTTCGCCACGTAAAACGTGCAAATCACCCACGACTTGTTTTGAAGGTGTACTCAATTGTTTCTTCCTCCTTTCTCACGTCTCCTTTCTTAACATTTGCTTTTTCTCGTAAGTCCTTCCATACTGATATTGCATTTTTCCTGAATCACCATTGAGCTTATTGGAATAGATCGCTGATATTTGTCTTCGATCCGTATCATGAGAAGGACCTGTATATTCTCTATAAGTATATCCCATCTCTTCATTATTTGTGTGGAACTCCTAGGCATTACACTTAATGCAGAGATTTTCATATTTTGTGAATTTGCATGAATTGTTCGCTCAGTGGTAGGTGGAAAGTCCAACGTACGTGCAATATCGGCACCTCGTTCTCCGATTTCGAAACGGCGCGGCGGAGAACCTCCGATTTCGCATCTAAATTGATTGCTTTGTGAGGACTCTTTCTGTACGCAGTTCGTGTAGGTTTATTATCCATATTTTTTGATAGCCGGGAATCTAATGGATTTAAAAATCATTTATTATATCTCATCTCAACTTTTCCACGAGGACGCAGCATTTCGTGAAGCAAACAAATGATTCCGAGAGAAACTCGACTGACATAATTCTTGTCTCAATTTCAGTCTTAATTTTTGTCTTAATGACTGACTTAATTCTTGTCTCAATTCTGACTTAATATGTATTCAGTAATAGCTACGGAAATATGACCAATGAAATGCTTATTATAGTTATTTTATGATGATGGATCCATTTCTCGCAGGCCAAGGAGGGAGGTGAGCACACGGGATGTTTGTTGGCTCAAATATGACTCTCTCTCGCAATATCACTATCCTCCTTGAGCTCATATTATTTTTTTCTGTCACTACTTTAAACTATGTAGCCTACAGAAATGAGCCACTGATACATCCGATTAAAGCGCCAAACAGAAGGCCGCATGTCGCTCGCTCGAAAGGACGCACGTTGCTCGTCAGCAATGCGGAACGGGTACATTTTTCCAAGGGGGTTATCTTATAGCAGAATTAACCTATATAAATAATAGAACACTATTATTTAATGATTTTCACGCTGGTGAAGAGCTGGTCATGACATTAACGGAGCATTTTTTGTGTTTATTTATATATGTTTAAATCAGCTCTATTTTTTTTCAATTTTACCGGAAACATTTTTCCGACGGCTCTTGCTAGCATGGACGTAACATCGAATCAGACGTAAATCGGAACGACGTAAATCGAGGACTTACTGTAGTATCCAAAGAACATATATTGTTATGCATCCACTAACTTTTACATTTTACGATTTAACTAATTTGCTTTTTCCGTACTTCTATAGGAAAAATATTCGTGGGTACTCCTTGAAATACCTAAATTTATGCCAAACTGAAATTCCTTTTCCGAATCGTACTATGGGCCAGTAACTATATTATTATTCGCTATCTGATAAAATGACTCCAGTACATCATATTTCTTGCCTTTGTACTAATTTAATATTTTATTGTTAACTAGGTTATGAATTTTGTTATGCTGTATTTGACTGTTAGAGTGCTGCGTCATGCTCTTGCTACGGTTTAGAATTTTGCTGGGGAAATAAATCTGTCACTTATCATTCCTATTGCCATTTTTCAGCCAAACGACCGGATTTGCTGTTCGAGTGAGGACATCCGGTGATTCGAGAGCTGACAGGAGCCAATTCGGTTCCGCTGGATGACTTTAAAGTCTTAACTTTGCGTTCTTTTTTCGTCATTTAAGAGACTGGATCGGTATGGTCGGTAACATTTTGTTGTTCATATCACATAGACTACAAGATTTTTTTAAGTATCCAGGATACGAATAAAAAAAATTAAAGTCATGTGTGATCAATATGAGAATTACAGCGATATTTTTGTAAGGGTATTTTCCACGGCATCCTCTGCATGAGTGGTTAATGAATGAGTAATGGAATCCTATATAATATTTCCATGTCTTTTCCACGCAACATCATGGGGATTCTTTTGATTCTGCGAAACAATTTTAATGTTTTCTTCATCCCTTTGAATTTCAATGGATATCCTCTCCTAGTGCAACTAATAACCATTAAATTCTGTCACATATATTTTTACATCTACTTCTTAAAGCCTGAATCACACGATCATTTTTTCCGTCCCTTTTCTGGGATAACTCCAATGATAGCTCAAAGGATAGCTCAAAC
Organism: Pyrrhosoma nymphula; assembly: GCA_963573305.1. NCBI lineage: Eukaryota > Metazoa > Arthropoda > Insecta > Odonata > Coenagrionidae > Pyrrhosoma > Pyrrhosoma nymphula. Next base: position 61,402,539 of record OY754330.1, on the reverse strand, counting down.
GATGGCTCAAAATGATGGTCTTCGCGATCACTTTCATGGATAGCTGCAGTGACTGTCACTTTTTTCATCATTTGAGCGGTCCCTTCTTCCGTCCCTCGAGCCGTCCCTGACTCCATCATTTAGCCAATCAGAGTGCACGGCAAAGAACAAATGTTGCGCTACGTGTTGTTTGCAATGAAACTATGATGAAAATGATGTTCTCAGGGAGGACGCAAGTGATCGTATGAATCAGAAAATGATAGCTTGAGTGATCACTCTACCTATCATTTGAACGATCGCGGAAAGCGTCCCTAAAGAGTGGGAGAGTGAAAACTGGTTATTCGAACGCAAACACGGTTTTAGAAAAGGACACTCATGTCAAACCCAACTCCTAGGGTTTTGTCAAGAAATGGCCGATTCCATGGATGCGGGTTAAGAAGTGGATGCCGTTGTAGTAGACCTGTCTAAGGCCTTCGACAAAGTCGCACTCATACTAAAGATGAGACAATTACCCCAGAAAATAGACCAACGGGTGATCCAATGGGTTGAGGACTTTCTGAAAGGTCGAACTCAAAGAGTACAAGTTGGGGATATGAGTTCCGATGAAACAATGGTTTCATCGGGGGTGCCTCAAGGTAGTGTTCTTGGGCCACTCTTGTTTTTAATTTATATAAATGACCTCCCAAACAAAATTAACTCTCATGTAAGACTTTTTGCCGACGATTGCATTATTTATAAACAGATCGGAGAAGAGAGCGATCATGAAGCTTTGCAAATGGACATTAATAAAATGGCAGATTGGGTGACTCAAAACGGGATGGACATAAACGTAAGTAAATGTAGGCTTATTTCCTTCAGCAACAAGATAAACTCTACTAAAAGGGACTATGAGTTCTTACGTAAACCTATTCCCAGATGTGACAACTGCAAATACTTAGGCGTCCACCTGTCTAAAGATTTGAATTGGGGACGGAACGTTCAATATACTGCTAAGAAAGCCTTCAAGAAACTGCATTGGGTGATGATAAATCTAAAGGGTAGCAAGTTTTGCATGAAGGAAATGGCATATAAAACACTGGTTAGGCCTATCCTAGAGTATGCCTCTATGGTGTGGGATCCTTATGAGGTGGGACATATAAAGGCATTGGAGAGAGTTCAAAGAAAAGCGGCTCGATACGTTTTGGGTAGGCATAGGAGAACAGAGAGGGTAACAGAAATGTTAAAAACGCTGGGATGGGAATCTTTAGAAAGTAGGAGAAAAATAAACCGACTCTGCGGTATGTTTAAAGTATACAAAGGGTATAAAGCATGGAGAGAACTAAGCAATAAAGTGGGAAAACCTAATTTCATTGGAAGGAACGATCATCAGTTCAAAATAAAATGCCGGGCGCAGAGGACTAATGTTAAAAAAATTTCCTACCTCAATAAAAAAATTGTAGATTGGAACAGCTTGCCTGCAGATTTATTTGAGCCCTTTCCGGGTAATGTGAAAATATTCAAGAAAAAGCTGAAAAAATTGATTTAGTTTTTTAAAAATTTCAATTGAATTTTAAATTTTGTTCACTGTCTAGTTTATATGTAACTTTGTGGACATGTTGTGTTTTTTTTGGGATGTGCATGTAACCACCTGGCCATGTGCCAAATTGTAACTGATTACGATAATAAAAATAATAATAAAGTGATCCCTGCCGAGGGACGGAAAAAATGATCGTGTAAATCAGGCTTAACTGAATGTACACTTATGGAGAGTGCTCAACAAGTTCCAAAATTTAATTCCACTGTTTAAAAATGAAAACGTAGTATAGTTCGTCCTTTGTGACCTATCTCTCATATTGTGTGATTGATCGTTCCCACCGATGTAACTTGGCTTTTCAACTCCATCACATAAACCTTTCCAGCGTTCATCCTCGTCAATGATTTTAAATGTGATGCTCAGTCTATTTAGTTATATTTTCCAGTGAAGTCCATCAGTCCATTCTAATCGTTTCTTTCACACTCTATGTGCTCCTATGTCTTACAGGTGCATATCTGGTGTCCTTTCTATTAACCAATTCATATTTTTTCTAATAGTTGCAGAATACTTAAATAAAATTCCCCTTGCTGCCGTACTAGTTTAAATTGAGGCTTGATTGAGGAAATACATTTTGAGAAAAAGAGGTCCATGGCCACAGTCAATTGCATTTTTACGCGTGCATTGCTCTGGCAGTGAAGTGTTACGGCAGGTGACACAGCAAAAAGAAGCGTTAGGGTAGATTTAATTAATCCTCCTTTATAATACAAATATTACTGTTGTCACTGTACAGTGTAGTTTAAAGCCTCAAATATTTGTGTGACGACTTAAGGCTTGATCTATGGACTGTGGCACTTTTGCAGCAGCAGATAATATAGGTATGTTTTAATTTTTACAGCCAACAGCCCGTTTCACACCATACTTGATAAAGCACAAGTTCGAAGATTCACCGTAGAATGATAGATTGAAAGTATCGAGGGATACTGAATCAGCATGCTGGTTAACAAGTATAATCACTATCATACTCGCTGACCTACTTCATGACGTCATTGGGGTGGTACTTAGTTTGCAACTAACTTCCAGTAGGACCTACGTAGTAGCCGTAGGTCGATCGCGTTAGCTTTCAAATTCGCTCTGCGATCTTCCCTTTTTCCCATATATACCTACTTGCGGCTATTAGTAATTTTATGGCCATGAATTCAACAGAAATAAAAATGTCGCGACAGTCGTTTGGGTCGTCGTCTGCCATTGATTGGTTAATTGAATATTATGGTAGACATGGACTACGATATGAATGAAAATGCCGCTTCCTCGAGAATAAACGTTCAATGACCGTGTGAAACTTCCTAGGAGGATACCAATCATATTGGATTCCGTCCTAAACATCAAGTATCGGCTAGAGTACTAGGTCTTGTGCTTGTTCAAGTATCGTGTGAAACGAGCTCAAAGTCTCACGATAGGTTTACAGCTGTTGCTCTTTATCATTTTCGTTTGCTTCTCGATTATAATTTTTATATTCTTACTTTTCTGATGGAATTCAACGTCGGGTAGGTGGTATCATCATCAAGCTGCGCAAAAAACTCCGAGTCAGTCGATTTCAGTTGCTTTATCATTGAATTCCGTGGTGAAGGTTGCTGCATAAAAGGTTTATTACGATCCCATATGGTCTCGGATGTTGCTCTTCACCATCGGTCACCGTCTTTCCGAGAGAAAGAGTCCATCTTATTCACATCGCCATCCATTTTCCGGCTTTCGACGATCGTCTTGGACGTCATTCGTCTCAAACCCCCCCCTTCCCGCCACCCCCACTCCTCCTTTCCTTTCGAATCCATCACTTTCTCCGGATACGGTCTCTCTTCCACGTCCCTCTGCCCCTTATCACCCCGTCCTTTGCCCTTTTCCCTTGCCCCCTCGATTTTCCTCCATCCGATCGCCGATAGCGATTCTGACGTCTTTCCTCATCCAACCGCGTCTTTCCCGTCAATGCCGACCGCCTCAGGGCCAGCATAGAGTCGTGGACTTCCTCCTTTTGAGTTTTCCGCGTATCGAATTGCGAGGTCAGGATTAGCAAGTCAAAGGAGCTGGTTTTTATTTCTATTCCCTGTTGGTCGGCTCAATGAGGCTTTAATTTACTGTGGGAAAATGAATGTGGTACCAATGTACTACGATGCAAGAAGTTTGCTCATGGCTGTATCATTCGTCGAATTGGTTACTAATCCTGAGAACTGCATTCCGTTAACTGTCAACTAAACCAGTCGAGAATTAATACGTAAATGTATTAAGTAAATGACGTCGTTGGGGTGGCATGCAGTTCTCTAATTTAAGTAAAATGTTCAACTTAATAAAAAATAAAAAAGCTACATTTTCACCATTAATTTTAATTAGTTTGGGATATCTGAGCAGGTTTGGGAATAAACAAATTGATGCAGAGATGTGATAAACCTTATCAAGCATAATTTCATAATGTTTTTCTATAATATTAATTCTTCTTTGATTTCCAATAGTGGTCATACTCCTTCTGAAACAAAAGGTTTTCAAAACTTGTTTCCATTGTAATGACCTAATATTTCTTTTCGTTTACATTTGCAAACAATCCGATGATGAATATTCCATAGATGTATGTGGTACCTAATAAATATGGCGTAAGGATCAATACACTTGGGTAAAGCTTTCTATTAAACCATTTCATAAGAAAACTATCTCAAAATATGTAGAAATTCCATGGAATTATCATAGTTAGTACATGTGGCGAAACTAATTGCATTTCTGGTAGAATCAATTATTTGCGAATACTTATGTACCTAAATCCAGTTCCTACTAACATGCAATAATTTTCAATATAACACAAAGACTTTCATGATCCTTATTGAATTAAGCTGCTTTCTTATTTTTAAATATCCACTCGCTTTAGCAATAAGTATTCAATTGTAAAACTGCATTTCTTAAATGTATCCGAACATGAGAAGTGGATTTTTGGTTCATGGATCGATCATGGATTTTTATGGATGATCTATTTCATACAGCTCTTAGAGCTGGATTATTAACATCGCATGCTCCAATCGGCCAAAGGCTCTTTTATTAGTTAAACTGCGCGGAGCATATGTAAGGTTTATTTTACTTCAAACAAATTTTCTCATGGGTATGCTTCTGACCGTTATTTTGTAATTATTTTATATTTAGTGCCACTCTTCCACGCTCAACCTACGGTGAAAATAAAACAAAATATTTTGAAACATTTCGAATGCACTGAATATAACATCATTAACCTTGAATTTAAAAATCGGGAACGTGTAACGACTTGGATAGACTAGAGAGGGGTTAAATGGTCTCATATTTTATGTATGTACCACGGAAAAGAAATGTTCCTAGAGAATTGGTATCAGCATTCCATTTTGAATTGCATAAGTCGCAGCAATGAATTATTATTATCCATTCTTGTGACACAAGATTGCGGTATTCAAGATTTTGATGACGTCAAATTACAAATATTTTATTTCCTGATGGAATCACCGGAATGTGCTCCAGGACCATTCTAATGTAATAAATGTGAATGTCTATCCTGAAAAAAATGAGAATAATTTTTGTGAATGCTCAGAATTTCCTCTCTGGTGTCCCTTTTAGCCTCGCCGCTAGGCAGCGTGGAGAAGAACTAAATACAATCGTAGTGGGGTGATTGTTTGTTCCTTTCCACGTAAATGATAAAATACATTTTTAGCTCAATACAGGCAAGGCGACTTCTTATCCTGAGCTCAAAATATTAATTTTTCTTCTTGAAAATGGTTAGTCGTCTGTTCTTTTACAGGAAATTAGTCCTGATCTTGGAAGGTAGATTTCCAGCTTTCTTTCCTTTGCTGACATTACTTGCTCAACTGGAGTATTGTTAATGCTTCGTAAATGGTCAATATTGTTTTCTCCCCAGTGTAATAACACGAGTCCAACGATGAGTTTTTCGAAAATTCCGGGGACTGCGTTTATAAATACCAATTTCATCAAGCCAAAGATTGTTTTTTTGCATCACTCCACAAGCTTTATATCTCAGCTGTCGGCTTTATTCCAAATTATTCCAAGTTTTAACATACATTATGAATATTTTTACTTAAGGGAAAACCAATTTGGCTTTTATAAAGCTGCCAAAAATTGCTAAATTATAAGTAAGGAGGCATGATCCACAAGTTAAGCCGAGGATTCTTTACGAACTACGTTTTTAAATGGCCAAAAAATATGAAGATGAATAATAAAGTATGGTAAAAATACGTTATCTTCCCCTCCATATTATATTTTATTACAAATAATATTAGCGAAATTTAAACGAAAAAGCAACTATACTAACCGTGAACTAATTGTATCTATAATATAAAGGCAATTTTAGCACATTTACGAGTCTGGAATAAGCTTTTATGCAAGATTAATACGCCTCTTGGATGAAGAGATAAGGAGGAAAACATTTTGGCATTTTATTATTATTTGGGCACACGCTTTTTTCTTGATCAGGTATGGTTGATCAGGCTTTCATAAAATAATTCACAAGATATACTGTAAAGACTATCTTGCGATGGTTTACGATATGCCAGAGATAAAGTAATCGGCGTAGCAAAGTTTAGAATTCACCAGGCCGTTGGTTATCCGAATGTGGGGTCAAATTTTGTATTTCATTTAGATATACGCATTGTATAGTGATCAGAATCAAAGTTATCACAGAAAAATTAACTATCACAATATAATATCATTATTGCGCTGTTTTTGCACTTTAACTGATCCGATTGGATTTTGCAGTTCCTAATCTCTCCATATACTTTCCCACTTCAGTATAAATTTAGACAGGATCCAAAAGGAAACTTGTCAGAAATTGAGCGCCAAGAGAGCTAGCTACACTAATTAATACTGGGCGTGAACGGGTGCGTGGTAATGGGACTATACCCGTTTTCCCTACTCATGGCGGCTGGCCTTGAATGCGCTGTTGTCCTTTCCACTTTTACAGCCGATCATGGAAGAGTGGTATAGAATCCATTGTGGGAGGGGACTCAGTCTCCCTCCGACTGCTATGAGGTTCACTTCGGTCTAGTATCTTCTGTGTCGCCAAATTAACTGAAAGCGAATTGCTGAATGTTCGTACCGGCGATATTTTTTAAAACTTTGCCAGTGCCGGTCCAAATCCCGGATCAGAAAGAAGGATGGAGAATATTAAAATTCGTTCGTTAAGGCTCAAAACTAGTAGTTATCGCGACTCCTCACTGCCCACCGCCGCCCAACGTGCACTTATTTGCAAGAGCTGACAATGCTGCTCGGTAACTGGGAGTCAGAAACTGAGATAGAAAGGGAAACGCCATTCATTGGCTTCTCCCTCTGAGACTTACATCCGCCATTAGTTGGGAAAAAGGGATTAGAAACTGGAATGAATAAATGAGACCGGTTACATAGAAAAGTATGGCTCTAGTATAGCTATGAATGTGGGATAAGAATCCAAGCCTACGCATATAGTGGAGATAGTAAAAGGGAAGAAATTGATTACGATGAAATTGATATAGTAACCCGGTAAGTAAATATATTTTAAAAAAGGCAAAATAACTGGGAAATGAATAAAGCACGAGAAAAATAAAGTCGTTACTTTTAGCAAAGATAACGCAACATCAACGAGCCTCTTCAAAAGAGTCCATGCCCCGTCGGCTGTCTTTTGTTCACTCTCTGTCTATGGTTCTGGGCACGAGACGAATTAATTGATATTCCATCCATTTCTCGGGGCAGCATTCACTCTTTTTATCCTCTCCGAGTTCTTCCATTTTAACATAGTTCAAGTCTGTCCCTAATCATTCAGTGGGTTAGAAAAGAGGGTTTATTTTGTAATTCCGCAAGTTTACTGACACTTTGAAGGAGAGCTGTTGGCTCACTAAAAGATTGATTCACGACCATAACCTCCGAATTTTTGACTGGAGTCTATAGCTACAGACATGTCCAAGAGTATAAAAACAAGCGAGTCACGATTATGGGAACCACCGATAAATTTTATAGCATCTATATAGGTGTAGTGAAAATTCAAATTTTGTATTTCAGAGTTATGAGAGAATAATTTACCATTAAAATTTTTTTTTGGTGCATCAAGAACGCAAAACAAGCCAAAATCATAAGATATTAACGCTATAAAATTAAATAAAACAGTAAAAAATATCACATTTCTACCTAATATGCGTTTAATTTTTTCCATAGAACACGAATAGGGTCAGCTTTACATGAAACAGACTAATCAAAAATAAATTAAATAAAAAAAGTTACAATATAATTTATAGATTGACGAGATATTCGTTGTCGTCAATTCTGCATTTGAGAAAATGCCCAATAACCTCAGGAAGAAATGCAGACGGATTTACGAGGAAAAACGAAATATTGCTGTTTAACGTCCCATTCGACGGAGGGATAACTGAATTTGAAGCATTCTCTTCTTCTCAAGTAGGAATCATATCATCAGTGAAAAGTTTCTGCCAACCGGCCTGAACCCTTGTCTCCCAAGTTAAAAGCAGTACTTGCTTCATCCACTGCGCTAATCCTACCTATTTGAGGTGAAGGTAATTTAGACAATTCGCCTCTGAAGACCATATATTAGCACTGAAATTTACAGACAGTTCTCTTCGTCACACTCAAGCAGATCACTGACGCAAAATTCTGCAACCACCGGTATTTGAAACCGGGCCAACCACGTAAGAAACTAGTCACTTGAAAAAAAGCTAATGCGACCTCCTAGTGACTTCTTGGGCTGCAGGTATCCCCCTTGCATGGCATCTGACTTATGTAAACTTATTCCAGTCTTGCCCGGGAGTCAAATTTAATATATGCCAACGATGCAGAGCGGGAACAATGGGGCAGCCATAAAGGGGATACCAGGGTTATATTAGTTAACCGGGACCTTAGGTTAGACCCCAGTCGGCGGGCCTTGACCTACTTTCCATACCACAACGCCAACTCACGATCGCTCACAGATTTGAGACATGCTTAAGACCTCGAAGGAATTCAAGGAATAAGAGGGATGGGGCAGAACTGCCGCGCTACATAGTCCCGCTAAACAAATAAGAACTATTGGGAAATTTTTAGAATGAATATCATCGTCATTTATAGCTAAGGCGAATCACTGTAACTTATTACAATAATAATAATAATTTTATCAAAAAATTTTTATTTTTATTGCAGCTTTTAGTGTATATTAAATATATACTAAACAGTTAAAGTTGATACTACATTAAAAATATAGAAACGCATTGTCCGTACTGCAATTCTGAGAATAGTGGAAAAATCATGGTTTTCATTGCAGGTTAAGCATTTGGAAACTGCATTCGTCAGCAATAAGTGAGTGTCATCGTGGATTGTGCTTCGTCAAAAAGAATGTTTTGAGTAAATTTGATTTGTCCTAAAAAATGCAAGATTCTTGCACGGTGAAAGGATTTAAGTGCAACGGATTAAGTTTTTTTTAATTTCCCCGTTATGGCCTCCGGAAATGTTAGGCCCAAATAGGCTTTATTAGTTTTTCTTGGAGTATGCGGTCGTATTCGTTGACTTTTTCATAGTTTCTAATAGATTGATTGCTCTCTTAGACTTATGTCTAAGTCTAATGCCATAAGAGTAGTGAGTGTCAACGTCGACATTCACGGGAGCAGAGAAAGTGGTTTAAAGTTAATAGCCTATATTCATGGTGCACAATTTTACCTTAATTAGGAGGTTTGCACTTATGGAAGAGAATTAATGGTAGAAACGTTGTGTGGGTATGTAAATAAAAGTTTGGGGAAGAGTCTAATATGGAGCGTAACATCGTACGCTGCAGTAACGTCGACTTAAGAAGATAGAGGATGAGAATGTGCTGCAGGCGTTCCATATTTGGGAGCGGAGGAGAATGGAGAATGTGCGGTGGACGGAAAGATATCCGAAGGAGGAAGTGCTTGGTATGTTGGGGGAGGAGCGAAAACTTTTGCAAGCCATTAGCAGGGGGCAGAGTAGTTGATTGGAGCAGGTAATAAGGAGTGATGGGATGCTGAAGACCGTGATTGAGGGGAGAATGTACGGGTAAGCGGGTAAGGGGAAGAAATAGAAAAGGCTTTATGGATGGAATGAAAGACGCATGCCGAGTTGAATAATGAAATCATGAAAGAAGACAATGGCCTGCAAGTGTAAAAAAAACAATAGATATTCCATATAGACATTTCCGTCGCGTAGATTGGAGAACAGGAAAAATTTTAAAAAAGTATGACTCTTGAGTAGATGGCATTTCGCAATATATATTTTAAACATATATATGATGTCCCAGGAAATCATGAATAGGAGATAACATTAACACCGTAACTTGAAACTTATATAGTACTACAGTACTTGAGAAAATGAGATTCATAAATGTGTCGGTCTTATAAATTCTCATAGATGCTACCTACAGCAATGATGCTGAAATTCAAGCATTATTAAAAAAACTAAAACTTTAACTGTATGTCATTTTTCAAAAATAAAATAACAAACAGCTTCATGATGCAATATGAAGCCTTTACCAAGCAAATAATCTCATAAGTTATATTTATTCTAGGGAAATATAATACGATGTATATACTTTCTCAGGGATCTATCCTGATAATTGAAATAACGCCTTATATGACACACTTGCACATTATATTTTCGTGTCAATAAGCCCTATCTCACTAAGTTTCACCCACCTTAATTTCTGCTGGAGGCTTTGGCAGCGCTGGATTGCTCCTGGTAGGTGAACTTGAGGGTTCCGTTGCGTTGGTTCATCATTTTGGTGATTACGTTCTTCTTCTGATGACGATCTTCAGATCAGGATCTGACTTCGGTTGCTGGAAATCGGATAATGTTATCACAAATGATGCTATAATTCAGGAATTGCTGTTTCAAATAAAAACGTTACCAGCAAGTCAAGACTCAATGATTACATTTCACGCAATAATTTCAAGACTGCATAATAAAATTAATGAAAGAAAAAAAGTACGTGTTTACGGTCCCATAATCATGAAATTTTCAGTTGTTTTCAGAACAGTTTCAGTAACTGTTCAGATAAGGTAATGGACTGGTAATAATGTAAGGTAATGGTAATAAGGCTTTTAATAGCTACCATTAATCCTACTCAGACTTTAGACTATTATTTTAATTCTAGATATGAGACTCTGAAGGTATCAAAGTTGACAAAACATTTATTAAAAATGGAGATGAAATATTGTTCAATATGAAGTACTATGGTTATGTTAGGGACCTATTATTAAGATATTTACCTTATAGCTGAAAATCGAACTGTTTTAAGTTCAGTATGGTTTAAATAGCACCGTGTAAAGGGTGCTAATACTAATAATAATTGCGACTTGGTTCAGGGCAAAATTAGGGCTGTTAAGCCCTCTCTTCCATTTAACCTTCACACGTTAACACCCATAGTATTTAGGTTTCGCTTAGGATTGTCTGGCGAGGACTTTACCCTGCCACCACCGAGGCTGGAAACGTATCTAACTAAGGAACACGTATCCGGCGAAAGTAACGTATCGAATTCGATTATCAGTATTGAAAGCAGAAATAAGTACAGTACTTATTTTAAATACAATACTTGAATCCAATGACCAATTGAAGGGAAGCAGGTGAGTTGAGTGTTTCAACATTAAGAGAATACCGGAGGTGGAGCTGGAAGCTACCAAAATAATCTTCAAAAGAATTGTGTGAATGGAATTGATAAAATGTGTTCTTGAGACTGAGAATTCGTGTGCTGAAGCTTGTTTGAAAGGTTTTGTAAACAATTCAGTACCTATGCAAAACAATATGTTTTTTTTGTTGCGTAGTTCAGCAAATGTCCGCACAGCTCCACTGCGCACTAAAGTTAGCATCGTGGTCGATCATCAAATCGATCACGAGGCATCTAATTCGATGTTAGTTCTGAACTTGGTTTCGAATTTTCGGCGCTGATTCCAGTACTGATTTCAGAGCTGACCTGATTTTCGTGTAAATATCCCATAGGAATTAAAATGTCGTCGACTGGTGTTCATCGGCTAAGCATATGTTTGCGAGAGTGGACATGTTTACATTTCGAAATACAAAGCAGGCATGCGTGTCGTGCTGTTAGTATAAGCAAGCGAAGTGAATAGACGCCATTAGAAGGTGGTTACCTATTCTACTACCTACTGGTTAGCTACAACAAACCGTAATTGTTACGAGGAGAATAGCATTTCAAACGTGTCCAATGGGCGATTAAAATCCCTATTCTTACGTTTAAGTTGAAATTGAATGCAATGTGCAGAGGTTTGAAAATGATTTTGAATCCATCAGAAATAAAATCAGCCTCCAACATATTTAAGTCATCAGTGGGTTTGAGGGAAGTTTAGTTCCCCTCTCCCATACCCCACCTGTCTCCGGAGTTCAGGGAGATTTTAGAGCCGCTTGACCATAAAATTTGCAACAGCGGTGTCCCTCCCTTTAATGGTTTTCTCGTGATAATCCGCTGCGGTTGCGGATGCATGATAGGAAATGCAGCGAAGAGGGGAGCTATTTACGTAACGTGTCGGTCACACTTGTTCCACGGGGATGACCCAAGGACATCGCCACAGCAAAGATATTGATCTGCTTTCGATCCTCCTTCAGGCCTGCAGTTATGGCACCGTGGATTTGTAATACTTCAAATTCACCCTTTCGCTACCTTGTCACTTGAATTTTTCACCAACGGACAATGATGAATATTTTTTTGACAATTTGAAATAATTATTTGAATATTTTTGTGAATCCCTGTTTTTACACTAAGCATCCAAATCTAAAATGTTTTCTAATGCTCAAAATAGAATGCTGTTTAATGAAAATAATCACACGAAAAGAAACGGTTTAATTTTTTACACAATCTTTTCTTAAGGAGGTTCCACCAAGACTTGGTGAGTCAAAAGAATTGATAAATTCCAAATTTTTCGTCTGTTTGGTTTGAACGAAAACCTGTTTTTGCTGGTGAAATACGTTACCTATGTAAAACCTAAATTTAAGTATAGAATATGCAGCTTTTTCCACAAATTTCTTTTAAATGAGCACTTTTTCCAGCCATAAGAACCGACTACACAGCCATTCCATTTAAAGTGAGCCCAAATATGGAAAAAATGAAAACAGTGTTTTTGTTCTACAATTTAAAATTTCAACTTAGCCAGATTTAATTGAGCGTAGTTAATCAAATATACTGTGCCATAGCCATAATTTCTGCAATGTTGTGGGGGCCCCTCACAGTTCCCCTCACCCGTCATAGGTACAGAGAGTAGGGAAGGCTCCCTCTGAAATAATGGCTCTGCTCCACTCGCCACCGCCAGCGACGAAAAATTGTATATGAAGCGGCATGATCCACGACTGAAAGGGAAAGAAAATCACACAAGACGTGCAGAACTACCGCAAAATATTCATGACATTTTATTTCATGATGGCAACGACGCGAAGGCCCAAAAGAGGACAACAGAATTTGAAGACAACGGGGGAAGCATGAGGAACATCTTGCTGAGGCACTCCACTTTTGACGACCTTAGAAATATCTACGGAAGGAGAGGAGACTGCCAGTAATGTTGTGCTGGTAGAAGGACGAGAGAATGACGAAGGGAAGGAAGAAAATGCCTCGCTCTTCGAGACCATAGAACAGACGAGACGTAAAAAAAGGAGGTTGAATGTCTCGCCGCAAGGTAAGACATTTGAAAATAAAAACTCCTTTTCCCGTCTTATTGACGTCACAGATCAAGAAGACGCCACGCAAGAAATGACGAATGGACTTACGAAATCCGATAAGACACCTAGATCGCAGTGGCCGCCGTCCATCATAATATATAACATTCTATATATTACAGCGCTGATTAAAAAAAGAGGGGCATGGTGAAGGACAAATCTTTCACGATAAAGAAAACATTGTAAGGCTCGAGACTGCAATTAAAAAACAAAGAGGTCTAAGTGAAAATCAAGAATTTCCTCGAAGAGAATGAGGCGCAAAACCACACATGGCCTGCGAAAGGAGGAGTAGTTAGATATGTAATTCACGGAATGGACGAAGGAATAGAATATGAAATTATAAGGGAAGAACTGGTCGACGCAAAAATCCCTTGTGTTGCGGTTAAAACAATATCGAGAAACAGAAAGGATATTTAGGTCATAAAAGTTCAAAGAGGCAAGGATTTCGATCCAATTGTTATCGAAAGAACAAAATACATATGCAGTCAATCAAGAAAAATAACTGAGTATGAGTACGAGAGACAACAGCGCTGCTATAGATATAACAGATATGGACACGGATCGAGGTACTGCCAAGCATTAGCAAGGTGTTACAGATGCGCAGGGGAACATGAGGGACTAAACTGCCCACGAGAAGATCCGGTAAAATGCTACAATTGCGGAGGCCCGCACGAAGCGAACTCCGCGGATTGCGAGACATTCAAAATACATATGGACACAATGGAGAAAAAAAGAAGCCAAAGAAAGAAAAAAGGTGCCAAAGAAAAACAACGTGGAGAATACTCGCCCGGCACCTCCGCCCAAAACAAACGTCCGGAAAATGAGACAGAAAGAAAGGGAAACGGCTAGTGCTGGGTCAAAGGACGACCGGCAAAAAGACAACAGCGACAGGCAAACCAATACTCAGCGAGAAAATGAATGGTTTGAGGCGTAACTTTGTGAAATTGCTTCATATCGGAATGAAAAAAACTTTGTAAATTTCACATGAGTAAGTTTAATACGACCAGTTTCATCGCTTGAGCACTGAAGATGTCGCTCAAGCGATGAAACTGGTCGTATTAAACTTACTCATGTGAAATTTACAAAGTTTTTTTCATTCCGATACTCAGCGAGAAAATGAAAATGAGGAGAGAGGAAAGGTCGAGAGCAACTCGCAAAGGCATGACTCCGCAAACTCTTCGCAGGAGAATAGAGATGGGAATGGGTTAAATGGTGGAATGAATGATGTACTGAACGCCATCAAAATGTTAGGAGACATGATGCAACAACAGATGCAGATGTTTCAGCAAATAATGTCTCAAATTACGGGCATGCTTTTGAAATCTAACGTTCATGATGGATAAAGCTAACAAAAACAAATCCTTGGTCGTTTCGCTTTGGAACGATAATGGCGACGTTAAAAAATAAGAGACCGGAGCTTGTAAATTTTCTGAATAAAAACTCCGCAGATATATGCCTCATATCAGAGACACACTTGAGGGAAGAAAAAGCATGGGAAGTGCCGGGATACAAGGTCACGAGGAATGACAGAAAAAGAGATAATGGAAAAAAGGCCAGTGGCGGAGTGGCTATATTGACGAAAAATAATAATATCTCGAAAGACGACATTCAACTGAAAATAATGACAAACCTGGAGGCAGTCGGCATTAAAATAGAGACGAAGTTAGGAAAAATTAATATTTTATACTGTTATCTGCCCCCACGTGCTAAATTCCAAGAGACTGAATTTGATCAATTAATCAATTTGATCATGCTTGTAACATAAATACATAATTACATAGGATAGATAGTGTTACATTGTGCATGACGTATTTTAATTTACTCTTTTACGAGAACGAATACTTTTACATTACAGAAGATTTGTTACAGAAGCAGGACGCAGATCAGTTAGCGAACATTTCAAATTCCTTCTATTTCTGTATTAATGAGGAGAATCCCTTGACAATTTTTTTTATTTCAAATTTCCATTAAGTTGCCATATTTAGCAATTTCACATTTCTATGGAATTAAAATGGATGTTTTTAATCCATAGTTAGGCTTTCAGCGCACCATTAACCTCTTATTCAATTTAATAATTATTTTGAGTGCCGGATGAGAAGTGCAAAACGGGGCCATTTGGAAAGGTGTTTTCAGAGAACATATTTCAAGTGAATTAAGCGCTTACATTTGACTGAATTAATCAAACTGGACATTTCGCATTTTACCTCAGATAAATCAAACTCCAATTTCTGGTTTGCATTCATATTCGAATCCTAAGTTTCCAGAAATATGATCGATTATTTTAGTCTGAGAAATGTTTTAGTTCAAATAGGAGTAAAAAAGCAAAACAGAAAATCGTTCCGTATTCCTATCATATTTTGATCAATATCTAATAGAGCTTCATACTATTTGTTTAATGTAAACATCTGATATAATACATTTGTGTACCTTGGAGATACAGGTATTAAAATATTTTATAAGCTGTTTTCAACTATAAACCTTTAACAACAGTTTTATATAAGGGGGCCTTGTAAACATTCCGAAATAAATTCCCAATTATTTCATTGTCGTGTGTATAGGTTGTGAACGAGCAGGTTGATATTGCCTACTCAAATCTCTTCCGGGATCTTTTTATTGTTACAATTATTATTATCTATTTTCATAGTTAATTTAATTGTTGCTTTTTTGCAGAAAAGTATGACGTAGTATTTGTGGGTTTCTTGTGTTTCCTCTAAAAAAGTTCGAATGCTTCCGAGAAGCGTAATCACTTTATAAAAACGTCACCAAGTTGTTATCTTGTGAGTTGCGTTGAAGATTAGTAACTGTTGCAATTTTGGTAAGGAAATTGCTTATGTGTCTAGCCTTTATCAGCCACTTCAGAGGAACTTTAATCCCATAGTTTAAGTGCTGATGTAGAAGATGTCAAGGCTGTATAAGTGAGGGTGAATTTAAATTGAGGTCCACCCCAAGTTAAAGAGGGTGTAGTCAGTTTTTCCCTCAATATTGCCACCGAGCGTTTTTTGTAATTATGATACGTGTGTGAATGTGCACTTCGGACGTTGTTCGTAGCTAGTGAGAGAGACATTAGCTTTTGTAACGGTATCAACCAGAAACATGAGCGGAATCCATAAATGATATCTCACTTCTGTATTCAGCGATCCTGGCAGCAACCGTCATTCGTCGCCTACATCTTTGCCTCTCACTAATACATCTGATCTCGTTTCCTTTCTTCCAACGATGGTCTCATAGGATTTTCAAAAATTCAGGTCCAATTGTTGTTGTATTTCCCCGGTTTGTTGAATTCTTCGAAAAAGTTCGTACGGAAATATTTAGAGTATTTGAAAGAATATAAAATGTAAATTACTATGAGAAAATGATGACAGTAAATAACCATTGGTACGAATTTTGATATAAGTATTCCTAAATTATATTCATCTGTATCAATAAGCGTTTTATTCATTCCAAAGTTTATTCAGCACACCTTTCAAAATTCAGTTGCTCACACGCTTGGCGCTAATCAATTGTTCTGATATTATTCTTCCGTGGTGCTGCCTTCAGTTTAAAATACAAGTTCAGTTGCCGTCATTGCTAAAATACTTCAATAAAATGTGCCTTTAAATAAAGATGTAATGTAGACAAGGCATAAAAGATAGAAAGAGGATAATGTTTTGTCATATTTAGTGAAAATAAATGTTGACTGTGATAGCGTAATTAATTAATCCTCATCACTGGGCAACGAAATTAGTTGTTTCAATTCCCTCATGCATCATGATTTTAGTAGCAGACACCGATGAAATAACATTCTTTGTCAGTATCTTCTCTCGAAACCTCAATGAAAATGTGATATGTTCAAAGGTTACAGGTCTATATGAAAATAATACAATTTAACGTCTTAAGCGTGCAATCATGTAATGTTACTTTTTTCATTTAGAATATGCTTCTCAAGATGGCAATTTTAAACAGCGCTGGGTTATAAATTCGGTGCAATTTTGGAGCTCCGCTTACGATCCCAGAAGAATCATTCCTGATGAGCTTTGAAGTTACACATTGCAAATCGATTCTAACTCGACTGGCCTTTAAATAAACTTTGACTATCAGCTTCAGAGTGAAAGTATGGCCACGGGTGGCTGACCTTAAATCGAAAATGTATCCAAAAGGACGGAAGTTGATGGCCTGACATTCCTCGTGATTTGCTAAGCGAAGTCCTGAAATAGAGGCCATGATACAGAGGGAGGGCTCAGTAATAAATTTATTTAGGCCATTGAAGTGAGTTTATGAGGTAAAATCTCTGGAAGTCCCTTATTTAATCCCGCAAATCAGCTGCACACGTCTCTCTCGAGAACTGCTGACATGTAGATGCAAATGCAAATAATCGAACTTTAAAATTGTTACTCTCTTGCACTAAAAAAATATATGACCCTAACTATCCTATACAATAGCAAGTGAAGAAATTAAAAAATTGGCCCTGACCTTCTATAACAAAAGAGCCCTGGCATTATCAACGATAGCACACAATGAACTTTATTGCTTAAAGCTTCCTTTCACAAAGGTGTTGACTATTTATATAGAAGGATGATTCAAAATTTCTTCAGATTAATCGAAGGTAAGAGGTGTTATAAAGTATTTAGGTTATAAAGTTAGGTAGCCAGGGAGAGTTATAATTCCGTTACACGACACAGGTCAAGGAAATGGGCAGAAATTGAGAATTTATTCAAATCTGAACAACATCCTTGCCTTCGATGAACTTTAGCCAATGCGTATGAATCGTCAATTAACGCTTAATATATAAATAAGTGAATTCTGACATATCCATGAAGCTATGATGGATAATTACGCTATTACGTCACCCACTCTTCGTTTTCAACCAGTTATTGTCCCTCAGCTCATCAGCTGTATTTACACAACCAACGATGCTACATGGAAAGATTAATTTACGAAGTAAATAAAATACAAAGAAAAGCCCCTAGATTCGTTATAAATGGCAAAGAGCAAACAGAAAGGGTTACTCAGTTGAGCCATTAGGGTCTTAAAGGCTACACACTATGTTTAGATTACTTGAAAATTCAGACAAGGCGAGTTTCAGTACGACACGGAAGATATTATGTTGGCCCCGTTCCATATCTTTATAACTTATAGGAGCGACAAAATACGAAAAATACACCGCCGAACTGATAGGTACAATAATTCCTTCTTTCCACTCACCATCAGAGATTACAACAAAAACAACATGACAATAACGTAAGACACATCATTAACATACAATTCCTCTGTCTTTTCCCTCCTCTTTTCCCTATTCCCTCCCCTTTCATGGCTGGTGTCCTAACACCCCTTGCCACACGCCTCTGCGTTGGCTCGCAGGCTAGTGCGTAGATCTAGAGTGTATGTCTGCACAAGAGCAATTCTTTTCTAGCATTTAGCGGGGTGGGTAGTTCTCCAAGAAAGACGTGTTCAGTCCGCTGGGTTTTTATCGCCACGGTGGCAATCTAGTACATATATAAATCCTGTTGCCACCATGTGGCGCTTAAAATAAGGAGCAATGACGCTAACGTTTTTTTCTTAAGTTTAAACTAATCATTTCCCAAATAAAAAATTGCATACTTCCCTAAAAATAGACCGTTTTAAATGGAGCAGTATTCCGTAATGTTAAGTGATACGAAAACTAATCAATACATGTGTCATGCAATAACCCTTCACCTTTGCATTCAGTCACTTATCGAGAATGTGGGTTCCATAGAATTATGTATTGGTGAACGTGATTACCGAGCGATAACGAAGGTCCGCCTTCTTCGGTGGGCTGCGGTGAACGCAGCGTCGTTTTCACGTCAGTGCTTCAGTCCGCCCAAATTGCCCCACCCAAATTGCTCCACCTCCATACCTTCTAAAAGTGAAATAAATAGATCTATATATTTAGGCGAAATACCATTAGCAAATACAAAAAGTATCCAATCCCCTTATAAACCTCGTAAAAGTTCATTTGGGATGACCAGTGGGGTGATTTTAGAAGTGGAAGGATTTATTATCTAAAAAACAAATTTTCACTGCGGATGAATGGGTTTTTGCTGATGGCGCTATTTGGCTTATGACAACTTAGCGTCTAATGCGTCTGAATTTAGCCTTTTATCGTGTTTTCTACATCCATAAGCCACCAGCTTTTTCGAAATTCAGGCCAAACTTTATTCCGTAAACCTTTGGAAATCTTCTGGGGACTATAAAAACATGAAGGCGCACACATCCTTCACGCTGAGACCTTGTGGGATACGGACCACCAAAATAGCACGAATGAGGGTAGCAGAGCTCTGCCCCTGGGGTACTCAGCTGTACCTTAAAGTCTCTAGCGATGCTGCCGAACTCGCTGGTAAGCAATTCAGTAGTCACACGGGTGCACATCGCAGTCTAAGCTAGCGCGAAGGGATCTGAGTCTTTGTCTTCGGAGTCGGACCTGCGCGGACTGGACAAAATGGAGGAGGTCTGCGCAAGCCGGAGTCGGATAGGTTAATAGGGTAATCATTGGGGAATGTTAAACCTCCTTTTTATGCAAAATGCTTTACCTGAAGTATGATTACGTTAAATTTGAGTTAGTGCATCACTAATGAATCCCTATGGCCATGTGTAAGAGAACTGTCGTCCAGGCTCGTTATAAAAAAATGACAAATGTTTTTCGTTTTTACCAAGGGAGAAGTTCCTGTTAGAGGGAAAATTATCGAATAAAATTTGCAATTTTTAGATATCTATCCCTTAAGCTATGAACTGTATGAAACGATCGATTATTTATAAAGAAAGTGCAAAAAGGTAAGGAATGTCGGTTTTTGCAATAGTTAACAATTTTGATAATATTAGCAAAGAGCTTTGATATTCTCCAAACACATGGCACTTGTTACCCATAAAAGGTGTGAGAAATTGCAGACATAAACATCAAATAGTTTATGACTAAATGAATTTGTTTATCTTCGAAACCTTAATTTTACGGTTATTTAAAAAAATATTATCATAAGTTAATTATGAGCCGAGATAATTTTTTTGAATATTTTCAGCTCGTTTCATTATTAAAGTTAAAAGCTGAAACTAGGAATATGGAAAAGACTCCATATCATCCGAGTTTTTCATTATCCGGGCCAGAAACTTTAGTCCACATTATCTCCGACAATCAAAATATAACAGTAAGTCAAAGACGTGAATGGTGATAGAATTTAGGAAACTTCACATTTTATTTCTTGAGTTATCAGCCAATTACTTAAAGTTAATTATTTTTAAGATACAATTAAGATAAATTAAGTCAATCTGCGTTTACACAATGAAAGTGAAAGCCGGAAAAAGCGTTAATTAAAAATATATTCACTGACTAATCTGCATATTTTGCACATCAATTTGGTTCTTCAATTGCTTGCGGCACGTTAAAGAAGTATTTTTTTAATCGATACAAACAAAAAGGTGAAATAAGGTATTTGTTTCGACTCAAACAGTCGCGGTGGAACCTCCTTAGGGAGGAGTGGCGCTTTTAAAAAGGAAAATTGAATTCGGGCACCGCTGAGATATCTCTGACATCTGATGGAAACACGACGAACGTATTTACTGCTTTTCGCGCGAATTCGCGAGGGAAGAAGATGAAAGGCACTTTTGTCTCTATTTCCAAGAAGTAGGGAAGTATATGTGGTGGGGGGGCGGGGGGGGGGATAATGGGGATGGGAGGGCCAGAGTTTTGCTCCTCGTCAATACGAATTCTCTTTTCAGGATACCAACCATCCCTCCCCTTGCTGCTAAAGAAAAACAGTGGGAAAGGAAAGTGCGCTAGGGAGTGTGTACACGGTGGAAGGGGGAGATAGAAAAACAGGGCTCGACGGGCTTTCTCGGAAGGAAACGATGGGGAAAAGTCTCCCATGGAGGGAATCCTGAGAGGGTGGGATACGCAAGACTGAAAGGCTGTTAGGGGATGAGGAAATAAGGGATGAAAAAGGAGAGAAAGTCACCCTTGTGAGTACAGTTTAGTTCCGAGACCTAAAAAGGAATTAGATTACTTTGTCTCTCTCTGTCAGAGAGAAAAATGTATTTTTTTCGTAGCATGCATTGTTTCGTTGGCCGATTTTATCTACATAGAATGGGTCAGTTTGATATTGATCCTTGTTTGCTGTACGCAATGGGAATGAGCTCGGAGGAATACCATTTTCGTGGTCTCGGTAAGTTGGTCCAGAGTAAAAATTTATTTTTCCTGTAGAAGTGACTTTATGGTTTCATTGTTCCTTTTGCTAATATATCGTAGCATAGGAAACGCTTGAAAAAACGTTTACATGCAAGTGAAATTGATGCTTTCTATAGGATTCGATCCTAGTAACAACCTCAGCCAGCAAGCATTGAATAAGGTATCATAATGGGATTCTTCCTATCCCATCCTATAATTCTTCCCATTAATTTTTCCTCCCATTATTGTTTTCAAAAGGCTAAGCCAACCAACAGATATGACTTATCAATACAATACGGCCAATAAGTTGATCTCTTCTCCTCAAGAGTGTTCATTTTACTTCTTTTATCTCAAATTCTTCGTAGGAATTTTGTCGTTGGTGATTCCCTCAGCCCGTTTGATATCACCATTCTTCGATACCACATCTCCATTGAATGGACGAAGATAATCACAAACAAAGAAGTTCTACGAAGAGTTGGAGTTCTTTGGTGATTATACTCTCCGCCCATTTGACACAGGACGTGTATTTTTGACATTAAATTATTAAAAAGCTTTATGCAAAGCATACGAATTTTAGGAATGCCTATTCAATTCAATTCTTTATTTATCCAGCGATTTTGCTACAGCTTAATATAGGACAGGTCAAAAAGTAAGAAAGCACACAAAAAAACATTTCTTTTCTTTCATGAAGTTTTCTTTTCCAGCAACCAAAATGAAAACAATCACATCAAACTGCATTATAACAGAAATACTTTGTAAAAAGTTCCACACCGATTTTATTCTCTCGACCTAGGTTTCGGCAAACATTGCCATTAACAAGGTTTTCTGAATGCATTGCATTGCATTGGCAATGTTTGCCGAAATCTAGGTCGGTAAAATCAAAATTGGTGTGGAAATATTTACAAATGTTTTCTGTTATAATGCAGTCTGTGACGCATTCCTCAAGATTTCGCCGGATACTTTAAAATCACAACAAACCTCCAAAAAAAACCTCCTGACTTTTTTTAATTATTTGAAATAATCTACCCATGCGTAACAATCTATGAAGTAGTAAATTTTACCACTTACGATCTTCTCAAGGAGTAAAAAATATAAATTATCATGAGCATAATAATCCATCCATTAGAGGACATTTAGCTGAAAATAAAAAATTGACCAAACTCAATTTTTCAATGCACCCACAACACCTTAATAGAATAAATATTCGTTAATAATTCTTCTCATTCATTTCTCTACCCATTCATCATGACTGGTCGTTCAACCCTAAGATTAATTGACTGTAGTCCTCCATCCTTCCAATGTTTATTCCCTCGTAGTATGTTTATGTCCCTTGGCCTTCCTCTAGGGACTTTTCCCTCTATTTGTCCTTCAGTTATATTCTTCACAAACCCATTGTGCCTGAAGGTGTGCCCAATGCATCTGGATCATCAATTCTGTATAGTGCTCTATTTGTTCCTTTCTTCTTCTACTCTTCTGTGAACTTCTTCATTTCTTATTTCATCCGTCCATTTGACCTTCAGCATCGGCCTCCAACACCAGGTTTTGAACGATTCCTATGTTTTATGGTCTGCTTTCCCAATGGCCCATGCTTCCGATACATAAGAGTGCCGCGCTCCACAGGAATGTTTTTAGTTACTGTTTCCCTGTTCGTAGTTATATCTTATTTGAACACTGTAGTTGACTTTTCATCACGACCGCTTTCTTATCTGGGGCTATTCTACGTTTGATGCCCACTGCAGTCCTTCCATCCCACTTCCGAGGTAGGAAGGAGAAGGAATTCACTTGCTCTAATTCCTGTCCTTCTAGTGTGAAGTTCTCTCTTCCTCTCCTTTGCTCTCATAATTGTTTTCAACAGGCAACTATGTCGCAAAATGTGTTCAATAATTTTGTAACTTTTTCTTCTCCAGAGCTTCCATGATACTTCTTTTCTCTCCAATATGTTTTACTAAACCGCTATAAACAACATTGTATTGAAATACTGATCTAAAATTAAAGAACCGACAAAGATATTGAAGCCGAAATCCCGGAAGTACAGCCATCCTTCTTTCCGACGCGCTAAGCCCTGATATTTCCCTTACCATTCGATTTGCGACGTCTGGCTACTAAGTTCGCGAGCTCGTCGCCAAGTTTTTGCTGTGGCAGCACTGTACGGAAACGAGTTTGAAATGACGCCGTCATGTTGGCATCACACTGTTTATTATTCGTGGGGGCTTATAAGGCACTGCGAAATGGCTTTACAAACATGTCCCATACTTATCGCTTGTACCCAATTCATGGCTCATGTTACGTGCTACAATGCCAGCCAGCGCGAAACTGCAGGCGAGGGAGTTATAAGCGGTAATAATTATTTTAAAAGACAATCCCATTCTTTATTTGTTTTTGTGTTGTGTTTTTCGAAAAACATTGTTGGAAAACCCTGAGATTCATGAATTTTCTCGACGACTAAATAATACACAGGAGGGCGTCTCGACGACGATTAATACACAAGAGTACGTCGACTACTCTGACGGCTGATTCCATAAGAACTAATTGTTGACTAGGAGACTTTGAGTGGTGATATAGGTGTTGATGCTTATTCGAATGATAATTCTACAATTTGGAAAAACGTCAACACCCGGCATAATGATGGAAGAACCTAGAAGAAACCAGCCGTTCACCATTCCGATAGATGGGTTTTATAATATGTAAAAAACTGCCGATGAAATCGATTCACTGCTTATAATATGATCTCGATCGTGCACAACAAGTGTATCTACAAGTCCTCAAAGATAATTTTGAGGAAACCGGGACTAGCCACGGTAGTAACCTTTTCGGAGTCACCCGCAAGTGCACATAAGTGCGATATTCCTCAAAGATAATTTGTTGTGATTTTACAAAATAATGCAGAAAGACCATTACAGCCAGAGGCATTTAAATATCTAAAAAATCATCATAAATACATCTACAATATTAAAAAGATCTATATTCTTTATATTTAGTATCTACAAGTAACGGATGTCAGCTAGCAGCAGATATCATCGTGACTGTCAAAGTGGCAATCGACTTGACGAAAAATATTACAAATCATTATTACCAGCCATATTAACCCATCCTTATACACATATTGTCTCATCTATTAATATACATATATATTAATTCAGTCTCAATCAGGAGAGTGTGGGCGAGGTAAGATAACCTCCGTTGAGCGGGCGCACACCCTCTTTTTACTCTCTCCTTATTCCCTGCGGAGCGTGCGAGGAAAATAAAACTTCCGCTGAGCGGACGCACACCCTCATTTTACTGTCTTCACACTCTCTGCAGAGCGTGCGGGCGAGGTAAGTTAACCTCCGCTGAGCGAGCGCACACCCTCTTCTTACTTTCTTCCCACTCTCAGCGTGCGGTTCGAATTATACGTATCTCATGCCTACCGATGTCGTCTATCTCGCAATTAAAGGTAGTACTTCAAGAAAGTCGTATATATGTGGCCATTCCCGTGCGTAAAAGTGACTGCGAGAACTAATATTTAAATTTCAATTCCGTGATAGTTTGAGAAAATATCATCCAATCACGATAACAGTTGTAAGGCATTTATTAATTAAAACCTACGTTGCCACATAGGATGAATATAAAGTGAATATTAATGAGAATAAACATGGATATATCAAATTACCAGACTATTATGGTTGTCGCTGTGGCTGTGACAGCTATAACTATATATCCATGCAGCAACTAGAGGGAATTGTCAGCCGAGCAGCAGACTATGGCTGAGAAGACCAGAGTGACACGGTGTGGGCGAAGGGACACTAACTCTAGCTGCTGCAGCCTTATTGCTTATAGCAATGCACTATGGTCGTCACAGCGTTTAGCAGCTGAAGCACAGCGTATTGTTCTGACATCACTTATCTTTGCTACTGCACCAATACTGACACTATCAATAGCACTATGGCTCCCCCTCTTTTCCGTGTAGCTCTTTTTCGTGTAGAATAATACATTTCTGAATTGTCAAGACGAATAAAAGCATTTCTAGGTATAACGCTTATAGCATAAGCTGTTCTCGAGTTACGGACATCAAACGTATGCTGGCAGGTTAAGTTACAGCATCCTGTGAGAGAGATACTACGCCTTCCTCTCACCTTCGCAAGAGAGTAAGACGAGGGTGTTCTGGAGGTGCTGGTGACATTCCGCCAGAGCGTGTGAGAAGAATGTGAACACTTTCTTCTCACCTTCGCGAGAGAGTAAGACGAGGGTGTGCTGGAGGTGCTGGTGGCATTCCGCCAGAGCGTGTGAGAAGAGTGTGAACACTTTCTTCTCACCTTCGCGAGAGAGTAAAACGAGAGTAAGATGGAGGTGCGGGCGGCACTACTCCAAAGCGTGCTACGCGAGTGTGTATACTTTCCACACACTCCCTCTGGGGAGTACGCAAGAAAGTGTGAAGAGGGTTTGTGCCAGAGAGTGAGAAGTGTGTCCCATACTTTCCAATTACATTCTTGAGAGAGTAAGGAGAGTACAAAGAGTGTGTAAAGAGAGTAAAAGGTGTGAAGAGAGCGCAATACTCTCCTCACACCCTCTCGGATGCGTATTTATGAGCTCCATTTTCGCCAGAGTACTCTCTATATTTCTCTCTATTTCCTCCCATTCACAAGAATGGTGTTCTAAAACTCTTTACCATACACCACTGCGGTGGCTATCAGAGTAGTACGAACGTACACAGATGTATATGTATGTCCAGGACACTAGATCGTTTACATCTTTTTCATCCACATTGAGATCAGAGAATTGTGTTGAGAGGCGTAATTAGGGAGATCAAGAGCTCAGCTGCTCTGTCTGGCAGCTCTTGCAAACCAAGCTTTTCGAACCTGAAATTGCTTTTAGCAATAGGTTCAGAGATCCCTGGGCGGAACGAATAATTTGAAAAGAGCCAACGGGCTCTTCGGATTTCCTTTGTTCCACGAGCCTTCATTTATCAAGAGTAGAAAGCAGAGCGCATGAGCAGGCATGTCATTTTTATGGGTTCCTTTCACTCAATCGGGAAATTCCGAATCATTTTGATGGCAGACACACGGAATAGCCGAGAGGAAATTGCTTCCATCTCCTTTGCTTTGTAAATAGAATCCGCTTTGATAGTTCTAGAAACTTCTAGCTAAGAGGTAAAGAAAAATTCGTTTGGCGTGTTTTCGAAGAATGCGAGCCCGTTCACTTTTCGTAAAAATAAAATGGGTTTGGTGAGATAAAAAGTCTAATATTAGGAAATGACCCAAGATCACAATTTCTGATTTTGTCGGAAAATGTCATACACTTATTCTATTATTATATAGGCTGTTAACCCTAAAACTTCTATATACGTCGTATGTTATCTTGGATTACGTCAATTTTTAATAATACAAAGAATTTGTTTTAAGAATATACTATCTTTGTTAAATATACCTTCCTTTGTACAGATACAGTGAATTTTTAGAACCAAGTTCCATTTATTTCCCGAGTTTTCCCTACTATTGAATTAAGAAAATGCTCAACGTTGCTTTTTGAATGAAGAATATTAACGTTGGAACTAGCGGTTTTAAATGAGATGAATTCTATTAAAATCCCTTTTCTTTCATTAATATGCATGCAAAAATACATCCTTCAGCGGCATTGCTAACCTATCGAATCGACACAAGTTTCTGTCGATAATGAACCGAAATTTAAAATTCAAACTGACAGTTAAATTCGAAATATCTTTTATGAATAATAGTTGACTGTAATGTTACTTACATCAGTTTACGCAAAATATTTTCCAACATGACCACTTGGAGAGAAGGGAGGATTATGCAGTTCCTTAGTTGGTTTTGGAGATGAAAACGAACATGATCTACTTTTGTTGGGCCATTTATTTACAAAAACAATAAAAATTATTCAGACTGTCATTATTTGCTCAAGCCTAATATCTTTAAACGAGCAATAATTGTTTGTTTGCTTGAATGTGTTCTTGAAAACTACTCCAGAGAAGTTTCTGAAAATGGTTATACACTTTTTAAAGCTTTGAATTTTCATTTTCCGTTGACTTTTTTGCTAATTAAATTTTCGGGTTTACGTATTTATTGACGGAATCAATACAAACTTTGTACATTTCACAATAGATTTTATTAAATAGCATTAAAAGTATAAAATAAATTTCATTGTGAAGTTTACAAGGTTTGTATTGATTCTGTCAATATGGATTTTCACAAAGTTACCCCTGTGAATATCAAGTTCATTACATATTTATTCTTTCTTCTGTCGTGTGTTTTTTAAATTATAATGAAGTATAAAGTTATATTGAAGTATTCGCGCTTATAAGTATATTTATAAATATATATATGGCAAATGTGAGTTTCCGTCTCGCCAGCTAAATTTCTCTTTTTTTTTAAACCCCCGTAATCGGCAAAACTGACAATGATACTAAGGGGTTGAGTGAAGAATGCGCATTTGTACACGGTAAGAAGGTATCCGTGTCACAAGTAGTTTTTGAGAACATTCAGTTAGAAAATGACCAATTTTGAGGATTTTCCCAATGATTGTGCTTTTCTTAAAATTGTCGAAAACCATATAACTATTAATTATAACGAAGAAGACAAATTTGTACAGGCTATGTGTGTTACTCCACATGAGGCTTTCTGGCTATTATTTGGTAATGAAATTTTAAAAAGTCATTGTGTACAACGTTTGGATATTCATCTGTCAGGTTAATATCGTGTATAAAATATTAAATAAATGCAAGAAGTTTAAGTTGATATTGGACAGAGGGGTTCAACTTAAGAAGCTTATTTTAAATATAATTGCTCTCTTAAGCGTCACAAGAAATTAATAAAAATCACACGGAATTTAATTATTTCTACTACTGGCAAACGGCAGAACAATTAAGATGGATCGGAGAATCCAGCGAATTGGTTGACAGACGAAGAAGCGTACGCGTTATTGGCAAAAGTCATAATGACAGTTTAGTTGCACAACCTGACCTTTATCATTTACGATTACTTTTGTACCATATATACGACGCTACAAGTTTTGACAACCTTCTTACCTTAAATTGCATTAAGGTGGTTCCAACGTCAAATTACTTAAATGCCATTTTATTAATATTCTGTCTACTTGTAAAAAACCTTGCCCTCTATCTGATATGGACAACAAAAAAATACCTTTCTACTACATTTTATTCTATAATTGAACTTAAAATTACATTGTGTTCTATGGGGGAATGAGAGAAACACGGGGAAAAATAGAATTTTTCCATAAAATATAAATGCCATTTTCGCGGAAAACTATTTATATGCAGGAAATAATCCAGAAAAAAAAAATAAAATATAGGCATCTTATCACCTTATTGTTTTAGTTATTAGGGAATTACTGACGTAATTGAAGTCAAAATGCGGTAATTCATAGGAAATGGCGCTGTAGTCGGCTCCTATGACTGGAAAAAAGTGCTAATTTAAAATACATTCATGGAATAATCTGAATTTTTTCCACTTTACTTTTGGTTTTCTGTACGTAACGCATTTCATAAGCGAAAGCAGGATTTTTTTGACAAAATATAAAAAAATGTGGAATTAAGTATTTGTTTTGACTCACAGAGTCGCGGTGAAACCTCCTCAAATGCAATACATATACACAAATATGCCTGCCCATAGGGCTTGATTTTGATGACCAACAATGGATTTAAGGTTTACAAGTTTCGGCATTGTCAAAAATCCCTCAAGTAATGAGAGCACTTTTTACACAAATTCTTATTTTTGGGTGCCCTGAAAACCCAAAAAACTTATGGGAAAACTTTGCTGAAGACATTTTCCGAGAAGCTGGGAGAAATAACGGTTCAGTCGAGGAAGCTTCTTAACGAGAATATCAAATAATTGCGTACAAACTTAATACTGAAGGGATTGAAAGTAGGAACTTTCATTACTGGATAAAATATTTTGGTATGGACGGGATTGATAATTATGAACAACTTGAAAATGAAGTATTAGGTGGTGATGAAACTGCTTCTCTTGGATATCACATATACCAGTGCCTTAAAGGCAGGAAAATTGAAATCGTTGAATCAATTCTTGGAGCTCTTAATAATGACAATCCTGAACCAAATTTTTTTTTGTGAACGAACCTGGTGGAACGGGATAATCTTTTGTATGCAAAACTTTGTTCTACATAATTAGAAGCTGACAATAAAAAGCCGAGTGCATGACTTTTATTGGAACTTCAGCTATTCTTCTACCTGAGGATCGTACTGCACACAAGACGTTTGGATTAGGTTCCCTTGACTTCAGAGACTATTAACAGCATCAAACTTAAATATGCTAAAGCTAATAAACTTGCTCGCAGAGATATTTTTCTAATAGATGAAGCATCTATGCTTGCTTAATACGGACTTCATAATATGGATCAACTACTTTGAGCCTGAGGTAATCCAAATTGGCCATTTGGTGGAAAGATCGTGGCTCTTGGTAGAGACTTTCATCAGTGTCTACCTGTTGAACCAAGAGCCAACAGAAGCGAGCTTATTGATTTATCTATTTAAAATAGTCCATTATGATAGTATTTTGAAAACACTTCTCTAACGGAAAATAGGCGTGCCGATCTAGAGGAATCAGATTTCGCTAACTATTTACTACAAGTTGGAAATGGAGAATTTCCACAAAATAGTTTAGATGAAATTGATATTCCTGAAGATATACTTTCTAATGATGAATGAATTTCTGAAGTCTATAGAAATTGCCTTAATAGTAATAGGTATGGCGATATGAAAGACAAAGATATATTGGCTCCTTTCAATAAAGACATTACAAAAATAAATTCTGAAATCATAGAACAACTTCCAGGTGACAACAATCAAACCCAAGGTGAAAGTAAATTTGAAAAATTCAAGGCGAGTAGACATGTGGATTGGTAAATAAAAACTTGTGAATCGAGCTCTCGACTTATTCTCTGTTTCATTCTTCCTGAACCCCTGAGATCGACGATGGACCACTTACAACTCCATAATTCCTCATCTCAATTGACAATGAAGATTTACCACCTGAACTTAAACAAAAAAAACACGTAAATTATGCTTTTAAGAAATTTAAATGTCTCACAAGGGTTATGCAAAGGTACAAGACTTATAGTTACCGAATTATACAGAAATATAATTGATTCAAAAATTTTTACTGGCGAATGTACTGGAAAAGAAGTACACATTTCAAGAATAACACTAGACTCGAGTAAAAGCCAACTTGGATATGCAATGCAAAGACATCAGTTTCCAATAAGGCCGGCATTTGCGATAACAACACTCAAACCTCAGGGTCAACATTTATGTTGGTCTTGATTTGCGGACGTTTTCTTTATGCATGAAATGTTATACTTAGCTTTCTCAAGAGTTGGATGTGCATGTATGGGACTTGCTGTTTGAAAGTTCTACTGCCAAAAGAATATCCTCACTACACACGGAACGTTGTATGGAAGGAGGTTCTGCATAATAGTAACACAAATTTTAATAATAAAAACTTGCCATCGAATAGAAATAATTAAGAACGAGATGAAGAAGATATCTTTCTCAATAATCTGGATGATTTTAATCCTACTTTTCAATGATAATTAAATGTACTTTTGGTTCCATTTACTTTTGTTTTTAATATTTATACTATTTGCTATTAGTATTTTTGTTATTCGTTTATGTACTATTTATGTCTTCACATAATTCCTCAAAATTATTTAGCTACCTTTTAAAATAAAATGTTACATCTTATTATTTTTTTTTAATTTTTGATTGAAAAACATAATAAAATAACACAATTAACAATGACATTGTTTTACTTCCTAAAGTTTTAAGCTGAACGTAGCTCATGTCGAGCAAAGCTCAAGCCGAGCAAACCGAAGCGAAGCTCGGTCTCCCGATACTGTATATTAAACCTTATGATTCCTTTTTTTTTTGGGGTCTGCATGAAATCTATCAATATGGGTATGAGAGGCAGTCTGCGACGAAGCATTCAAAGTATCGTTTCAATAAAAATCCACCCGTGAAATACACATTTCCTTTCCTTTTTTCCTAATTTCAGCCATGAATCTTTCATCCAGACTTTCCGTGTAAATATTACCAGGCGATATAATGAAACCGGAGAGATTGTAGAACACTGCTGGAGCCTGGAGAAGTTCTTTTGTTTTCGCGTGGCTCCCGCTTACGTCGTATTATGGCAGGATTTCATTTCATCTCCCGGTAGAGGCCGCCATTTGACCGCAGTTTGAACGGTGAAAAGGAAAACCGGTGTTGTCTTTGGGAGTTTTCTCATTAATTATACTCACGGCGCGGAAAAAGTTTTCCCGTGGGGTAAAAAAAACATACCTAATAAAAAACATCCACCACTTTTTTCCTTGTTATAAATATAATTTTATTATTTTTCCATCCCATCACAAAAGCGGTAAAGTTTCGAGTTATTCTTTCCGTATTTTTTTTCCTCTCTCTCTCCCCCCTCCATCTTGAGACGGTTAGGTTTTTTTGAAATTCTAATGCCCTCTCTCGCTCTCCTTTCCCATTCAAGGCAAAGACTCGCCCCTTCCAGAATTCCCTGGGTACACAAACTCAGGGGGGGGAGGGGGGGGGGTTATCAGCGGTGTGTAGAAAGCGGAAGTCTCTTCGGGTGGTTCTGGAGGAAGGAATGCACGTGTAGTGTTATATGGGGGAGTGGGGGGGGGGGGGTTGGCTGGTGGTACGTTACTACGGATGAAGCAAGAGGTTAGTGGAGGGGAGGAGGGGAAAAACCGTGGGGTTAGGGTTCCTGCCCCACTCTCTAAATTGATTGTCGGATTGCGCGCGCATCCTAACCCCTTATCCCTATAGCCTCCTAAATCCCCTTTCCCCCTCTACTTCTCCAATCCTTCCACCCTTCTCCACGTAAATCTTGTACACCTTTTACGTTATTTAAACTGCATTTTGGAACTAATATGAAAAATTTGTTACTCAAATCTTGTGTTAATTCATAATTTACGTACATAATATAAAAATGTAGTCTTGGCTTCTAAATGAAGAGAGTGTAGAGGATATTTCATTGTCAACCGTGTGAAAATTGACTGTCGGGAAAGAAGAATCAGATGGATTGGGCACACTCAGAGGCACAATCGGTTTGCGATGAATATAATTGAGGAAAAAAGAGGGAAAAGTACTGAAAGGAAAGTCTAGGGATAAATAAATGGGCCAAATAAAGAGGAAATTACATAAGAAAAACTACATGGGAGTAAGGAAACTAGATTTAGATAGGAAAGGATGGAGGGCTGCAGTCAATCAATCTTAGGATTGAACGACCAATTTTATGATTATGTTATTTAATGCACGTACTGATAAATTTATGTGATTGTGTTAATCCTTTTTACATGTGATTCATATGCATGTTTTACAATGCGTAACCAATATACATTTTGTGGTATCCATAATACAGGTCCTTTTTCAAGGCAGCCTGAAGTCACTCTATAATTCAGTGTTACCCAAACGTTTTCGAACCACCCTTAATTTCACCAAACCTATACTCAACCCCCCCTCCCCAACCGCAAGCTTTAAATCATAGATGCTGAATACCAAATCTAGAAGATTATAAAAATAAAGTTGAAATAATTATGATTAAATCCATGTTATTTCAAATAAAGCAGGTAGATAGTTTATTCATCCCAGGACATGTATGTATGGTATTGTTTGGTCATTACCCTGCATATAGCGCCTCCCTACCACCCCCTTGTTTCTTTGTGCACCTTGGATAAAAACACTTTTTGAGAACCAAAGCTATAATTGATTACTATTTGTGTAAGGATTATCTGCATTAGAGTATTAAACATTATCCATTTACCCTACCATATGTACCCCAGGCCATTCTTTTTTCACCTATCCCCACACATCTTCATCCCACCAATACCTCTTTCCCCTCTTCCCATCCTTAAACTATACAAGATGGAATACGTGTAAACGAAAAGAGGAAAATCAAAAACGAATTCTTCCACCGAGTCTCACGTTATCTCTCCCTCCATTTATTTTCAGCCTCTCCCTAGCACATCCTAAGTTTTCCGTTTCCGTTGATTTATTACGTTCTGACAGGAAAAAAGTGTTATTCAGTCAATGTCAACCGACCTTTAAAATTCTGATACCGTTAGAATCACAATTAAATTTATAATTATTTTTGTTCTAGCAAATTTTTCGAAAAGTTTACAGGTTTTTAACAATTTGCCATTACAAATTTGGAACGGTCACCATTTTGAAACGTAAAATCATAAAAATTTCAGTCAAATCTCAACCAATTTTAAAAATTCAGAAATCACAATCAAATTTACAACTTTTTTGTTTCTGGCAAAGTTTACGTAAAGTTAACAGTTTTTTTTACAATTTACCATTGAAAATTTTGAACGGCCGCCATTTTGAAACGGGAAATCATAACAGTTTTAATTTGTTTCCCCAATGAAATGTTCATATGATTAAAACATCCACCAATTTTTAAAGCAAAATATTAAGCCGTACTTAAGCTATGATATTTTTTGTAAAAAAAAACACATTCTGACAGACAGACGCTAAACGAAGCGGAATTTTAGAAAAACTTATTAAACATTTTTTGTTCCATTTCAGGTGTAGAATCCAAAAATGTACCAAGAATTCACGGTATCTAGTCTACGGACTTAATTGATTTGTAACATTCTTTGAAATATAATTGTTTTTGTTGTAGTCAAACCCAGTTAAAGGCTTTTGTTATTTCATTTTCTCTCGACTCCGTCTCTTGTCTCTTGTCAATTCAATCGCGACGATGAACTCCGATTGAGTTCCGTCACAATTCAACTCTATTTTCCTTGCTGAAATTATAGTGTGGTGGATTGAATGACATTCTCAGATCCAAACGCACCGAAACACCACAACGGAAAGGAACAAGGTCCCGGAAGTCCTTTTCCGGGTAAACATGGGACCCTCGGGGAGCACTCAGAAATGGAACACTTGTTCTCCATTTCCGCTTTAACCCAAAATTATCCCGTCGTTCCCACAAAGACATTTTCCTCACCGATGAGACTGGCACTTTTTACAGCTCTCGCCAACGTTCCTGGTGCTGCTCAGTGCACAAATTTGGGACATGGGCTACGAAACTATCATAATACTTCAAAACGGGGGAGGAAGGTTGCTTAATCAGACATAAAAGCTTATTAATTACTGCCAACACAAGCTCTAGGAGAAGTGACCATCAAATCCTTACCCGTTACGACTCGTCTTACAATAAGACCTCAAGATAGGGTACCTGGTGAAGCCATGGCGATGAATTCGATATTCTCAAGCGTAACATGGCAAAAGTAACGACGGAAGCAAAAAATTGCCGTTTAACACTAATAAAAGACTTAATTCGACTAGTTTCAACGATACTACTACTCTCATGAAGATGATGTAACAACATCGAAACTAATCGTATTTAATCTTTTATTAGAGAAAAACTGCTAGTGTTTTGCTTCTGTTTTTAAGGAACGGTCCCACCACATCACACCTTAATCTGTATTTTGTGTGGTCAAAATACATTTTGACTTGGTAATTTACACAATGGTTTATTTGCAGACGTCCAGTTTCATCGCAAAGGCGACATCCTCAGTTGAAGATCTTTCTGAGAATGCCGTCTTATCGATGAAAGCGGTCGTCTTCAAATAAACCATTGTGAAAATTACTAAGTTAAGTTATTAATTCAGTCATGCCGATAGGTGATTTTAGGCACTTTTCTTTAAAAAAAAACAATTTTTTTCTTACGTGTTTGTGTGCCTCGTTCTTATTTCGATAAATAGTTTGGTTTCCCTAATCCAATATCTCTGTATTTGCTTCCCTCTCTTCCCCTCCATCCTCTCCCTTCACGCCATCCAATTCTCTCTCCCCTCCTAGCCATAGCGACGTAGAACCTCTCTTTCAATTATTCCTCATAGGACCTTCCTACTAGACGCTTGATAAACCCTCGTTTCTTTAAGGCTTTGCCGCATATGTTTAACAAGTGTGTTATCCACGATGGGTTTGAAGTTAAGGTAATTCCCAGATATTTTACTACTTCTGACGACTTAATGATTATTCCACCAACAGTGTAGACAAGGCGTTGGTGCGTTGACTTCCGCAAGAAGTGTACAGTCCTCGCGAGAGTTTATGGCCTTTAGATGCGCAGAACAGAGGGGGTAAAATGTGTGGGAGGGGTAAAGGAAAGGAACGGAGGGGAAAGTGAGCGCGTGGTAGGCAGAATGACCAACATAGCGTCTCAGCGTAAAAATGTAATTCGGAGCCCTATTGGACAATTCGACTCGTCGCGGAGCATGGAGCAGGTAGCCGACCCTTACCCGCCATACCTTCCGCGGCCGGGGCTGTGGAATAGACGGTCTTACGCGATGACTCACAGATGAGCATTTCAATTACTTTAAACGCATTAACATTTATTCAACATTAACAAAAAACAACAAATATAGTCGTGATTCCGCTGAAACGCTGATTGAGTAGACACCAAACTTAGCGCAAATCCGTTGTTTTTTTAGTAACGTTGCTAAAATTTTCAGCCGCGTGAAATTATGTCATCGAGATTTAAGACATACAACATAAACCTACGAAATAACAGTGCATTCTAAATTCTTCTTTTACTTAGCTAATGCAATAAATGGAATCGGACTTTGAATACCACTAGCTAAAGTTCAGTCACTGAAATATGAAAATAAAAAGTACTTGAAGACATAATATCAAAAATTGGCGCTATGTACATGTATATTCGATGAATAAATGGAACATTGAAAACACAAAAGAGTGGAAATATAAGAATATATATTTTAGAGAGACAGAGAAAACATATATATATTTCATGTAAAAATAAATTGGATAATTTCCGTAATTTATTAAAGAAAGAAAATCGCAAGAAATACGAATGTGATATTTGTTTTTGTGTACTATTGTAGAAAATAGTTAATAATTCTACTACTACTGCAACTTCAAGTCTACATCCAAGCCATCGGCCTAAGATCCCCAGGCCGTGACCCCCTGGCGCGCGCTCAGGTCCAAAGGGACGACGCCCACTCCATAACCCACTGCGGGGAATAGTTGGGGGCATTCAAATTCTTTGAAGGCATATGACAAATTTCAAAGTTGGCAACGAAAATCGTAAAAATTAGCCCACCGGTGCCACCCTTCCACCCGCGGCAACCGGTTTTTAGAAAATAGACCCTTCCAGTCCCAAAATTGTCTACTGCGCAACGCCATAAGCTTTCGTGACGACTGTACTGAAGTATATTTACTAAGATTTAGTTCAAGCCCCCCCTCCTGGAACCATGAGCTAAATGAGTTTTGGTCCAATGATAGAACTTTAAAGTTTGCATCTTCGTCGATCTCATGGTAGATGACTACATCATTTGCAATATTCTAAGTTTATCGCCAAATCGAGAGCTTAGGTCATTTATAAAGATTATTAATAAAAGGGGGCTGATAATGCTTCCTTGTGGGATGCTGGATATCACTGTAACCATATCAGAGCCAATTCCGTCAGTAACTTTTTTATTGCGATCACTTAAAAATTAACGTATCCAATTCACTATTTTTTTGTTTTACCCGCATGAATTAAATTTGAATGCAAGTATTCTGTGAGGAACCTTGCCGAAAGCTTTCTTGAATTGAAGCAATAACGCGTAGGCTTGCTTTTTCTATTCACCTGGTTATATGATGTCATGGAGGAAGAGCACAAGCTGTGTTTCACATGATCTAACCTTCCGATAGCCATGTATGAAGTTTTGACTGCCCAATAAGATCATAATATTGCTGAATGTAATGTGTTCGAGAATCTTGGAAAAAAGCCATGTTAAAGATATAGGACGGTAATTTCCTGGGTC
Organism: Pyrrhosoma nymphula; assembly: GCA_963573305.1. Taxonomy (NCBI): domain Eukaryota; kingdom Metazoa; phylum Arthropoda; class Insecta; order Odonata; family Coenagrionidae; genus Pyrrhosoma; species Pyrrhosoma nymphula. Next base: position 61,365,388 of record OY754330.1, on the reverse strand, counting down.
ATGCCTGTTTTCTTTTTTAAATATTGGCGTGACGTTGGCCATTTTACAGACCTGGAGTAACTTGCCTTCTGTTATTGACTTGAAATATATTTTTTTCTATAAAATAGTGCGATTTGTGTTGCTAGCTCCTTGAGCACACGTGCAGGTATTCCCTCTGGACCTAGGGGCTTGTTACTTTTAACCAAACGTAGTTCTTGAGATCTTGTGATCTCATAATGAGACAAGTCTAACTAGGACGGCAGGTAGTGATGAGACATCCCTTTTCTCGAACCGTTCATGTTGGCAGGAATAAGAAAGATTGTCTGAATGATCCTCCTCACTGAACAACCTTCCTCTGCCGTTTCGCAGAATTTTGAAAGTTTGTAGCCCATGTCCCGAAATTGTTCACTGTGCAGCGCTAGGAGCTCTCGCGAGAGCTATCGCTCTCTTTGTCCTGGAGCCACGGTCGGCTTATTTATTTTCGACCTTGACAAATAATAATAATAATAATAATAACCTGAGGCTAGAACGGCACTCATGCCGCAGTCTATGTCAAATGGAGATGAAGCTGGTCAGGCCGTCGCTGAACTACGAACGCGGTTGTTAAGCACAATATCTTATGATGATGGACAACCTAGGCCGAGAGACATCCACCGGAAGATCTCTCTGCGGGGTAACCACCTGCCCCAGTTGAATGGTCTTATCGACGAAATCCTAACGGAAACGTCGGACCTTTGGACGGTAAATTGCGTGGTCTATGCTGCTGCCAAAATTATGGCTCACTCCCAAAAGAACACCTCTTGGGAGGACAAAGCAGCAAAGAGGCTTGAACAGTTGGAGGCCAAGATCACGCAGGCGAGACAACAGGCGTCGAGAATTCAGTGTGTGATGGAAGACATCGCATCTGGGCGAGCTTTCACTCCTAAAGTTCGGCGCATAGCGCGCAGTCTCAGGTACAACCATCACACGCTGAATAAAAGCGTGCTGCTTACCATTAAGCAGCACGCGGTCGATAGAGTACGGGCACTCACCACGGCCCGGAAAAAACTCCTGAAGAGGAGTAGGGGCGTGAGAGAAAATGCCACCTTTCTCCTTCAGCCGTCCCGTCTCTATCGACCACCTCCGCCTGTTGTTGAATCTCCGCCACCCGTCCAAGAGGTTGAACGTTTCTGGAAGGAAATATACGAAACGTCGAAGCCATTCAACGGAGACACTCCAGCCATAGGCCTCTTTAAAGAGGTTTGTGACCGCCACCTACAAGATGTGGATGGACCTCTTTCAGTCACCGAAAGTGACGTGAAGAAGGCCTTCTCTGGCAAGAAGAATTTCTCGGCTCCAGGAATGGATGCCGTGAATAACTTCTGGTGGAAGAAATTTACTTCCACCCACCAACACCTCGCCAGAATCTTCACGTCCTTTCTAAATGGTGGAAAATCAATTCCACCTTGGCTGACTGAGGGACGCACGGTTTTAATACCTAAGAAGGGAGACTTGTCCAATCCAAAGAACTACCGCCCTATAACCTGCCTCAACACTGTATATAAGGCGTTCACCTCGATCTTGAGCGACCTTATCCTACACCAAGTCCAGCCGGTTTGGGAGGAGGTGTACGAGCAGAGGGGCTCAAAGCGGGGAATCGCGGGATGCAAGGACAACCTGCTCATTGATAGGTGCATATGCCAGGATGCCATCCGGCATAAGCGAAACCTATCAATGGCCTGGGTGGACTACAAGAAGGCTTTTGACACCACTTCGCATGAGCTATTGATCGCCATGCTGAAGTTGATGAAAGTCCACCCTGAGGTTGTGTCCTGCATCCAACGCCTGTTACCACTGTGGAAAACGCGCTTCGTTCTGACCTCAGGCAAGCGGTCAGTTTCCACAGAGTTGGTAACATACCACCGTGGCGTTTTTCAAGGCGACAGCTTGAGCCCCCTACTGTTCTGTATTTCCCTCCTACCCCTGTCCCTTAGGCTGCGACGAGGTAAAGGATACATGTGTGGTGTTCCAGGTGACAGGAAGCATAAGGTCACCCATTTGTTTTATATGGATGACCTGAAGCTGTATGCTTCTAATGCGAAAGACCTTCGCACTGCCCTGGACACCGTACTGGAATACAGTGAGGCTATAGGAATGGAGTTCGGATTGGACAAGTGTGCATCCATCCACTTGGCGAGAGGAAGATTTTCGGAGATCAAGGAAGACGTGCAACTTGTTGACGGGAGCGTCATTCGTCACCTCGAGGACGATGACAGCTATGAATATCTCGGCGTCCCCCAGCGCCGAATGCAGGAGGTTACAGCAGTGAAGGAAAGGCTCACCGCCAAATACAGACAGACTCTCAGGAAGATCTGGAGTTCTGAGCTGTCAGGCAAGAACAAGGTTCTTGCCACGAACATGTTCGCGGTTCCTACACTGCTGTATACCTTCGGATGCATGAAGTGGAACGTCAACGAGTTGCAGAACCTCGATAGGGGAACGAGGAAGATGATGACCATCTATAGAAGTCTCCATCCGAAATCTTCCGTCGCCAGATTGTATCTCCCTCGCAATGTAGGTGGTAGAGGACTATTGAGTCTGGAGTGTCTCCACAACAGAGTTGTCCTGGGTACAGCTTGCCGAGTTTTGAAAAGCAGGGACCCCCTGCTCAATCTCGTGAGTGATCACGAGAGTGCGGGAGCAGGGGCGTTTCTCTTCCAGGCGGCAAAGAGGGCAGCGGACGAAACCGGTCTCGACTTCGACCCGTCATCCGACGGAAGCGACAATGACACGACCATCTTGTCATTGAAGGCAGACGTCCTCAAGCTCGAAATAAAAAAAGCCGAGCAGAAGGCCTTGCTCAAGGTGCATACCGATAAGCCCATGCATGGAGGTTTCTATCGAAACATCGAAAAGCATGGGCTATCGAAGGAGCTAACGTTTGCCTTCCTACGCTCCGCCGGTCTGAAGTCCGAGACCGAGGGTTTTGTCCTCGCGTGCCAGGATGGTGTCATAAACACACTCGTGTACCGCCGCATTATATTCAAAGCGGAGGTTGCGGACACGAGATGTAGGGCGTGCCGAGCCCAGCCGGAGACTTTGAGTCACCTTCTCTCCGGCTGTAGTTATTACGCTAAGTCAGCATATTTAGCTCGGCACAACGCGGCCCTACGGGTGTTATACTTTCATCTTCGACACCATTATGGCATCGACGAAACACCTGTGCTGCCCTATGCCCCTGGAGATATTGAGTCCGTCGTGGAGAACGATAAATGCACGATCTGGTGGAATTACTCCTTTTCCACCACCAGGCAGTTGGAGGCGACCAAGCCTGATATCGTTCTCCTCGACCACCTCACACGCTCCATGTTCGTGATCGAGTTTTCGGCTCCGGCTGAAACTAACATGGATGCGAAGGAGGTGGAAAAACGGACGAAATATCAAGACCTGCTTTTCGAACTTCGACAGATGTACCCCGGACACTCTGTGAAACTGGTGGTCCTCATCATAGGTGTGCTCGGTGGAGTTAAGGGCTCGCTGCTAAATAACATCAAGTGTATTCCGTCCTGCGTGGCACAGGCGGAATTACTAGTTGCACGCATGCAGAAGGCCGTCATCCTGGGGTCACTCCGTTTACTGCGGACGCATGACCCTACCGCAGCGTAGCCACACATCCGATGGGCGTCGGACGTGGCTGCGATTACTGCCCAACCCCTCTTGAGTCTTCGGCCATTATGACGGCAATGAAACCTGATGCTTGCCGGGGACTCGGAGGGTCATGTTACAACTGTAACAACTAAAATAATAATAATAATAAAACGTCTTTATTGGGCGAGATTGGGACTAGAAAGTCCCATCTTCCATCTAACCCCTTCTAACAAATGGACTGATGGATGTAATAGGTCATCCATCCACAATTAACATGGAAAGGTTTTAATAGTATTGACTTCTGATGAGTTCTTCTCGGGTTTCCCACCGGGTTAGGCTTTCCATGATCGCCGACGTTTCGGCAGGAGACTTTACTGACCTTATGAAGGCTCATCCAGAGCCTTGATAATGGCAGTATGGTCTCCTGCCGGAACGTCGGAAATCATGAAAAGCTTAACCCGGTGGGAAACCCGAGAAAAACTCATCAGCATCATTCGCCGGGAAAGCCTGGAATCATACATCAGTATTGACTTCATCGGCCTAACGCCCTGTTAGGTTTGACCCTAGGGCTCTTAGGCAATTATTTTATCCGTGGTGATAATGCACGACTGGAAAAACGTAGGCCATAGAAGGTTTAGGAAGACACGAAGGATACAACCTTAGTACCAAACCTATTTTTATGGCAGAGAAAATCAACAAAACAAGAGAGATGAACTGTTTAACAAAACAAGGGCTCCTTTGCTGCACGCAGCGTTCATGACTACAAGGAAACAGAGAGTGTAACTAATACACTAGTTCTCAAATTTTATGCTAAATTATTCACTATAATTCCGAATATCATTCGAACTTCCAAATATAAATTATTAAATAAAAATTTAATCACGAAAAAGAAAATGATGCGCATATTAAGGAATCGATTTAATCTGTGGCTTTCAATATTTTAATGAACAAAAACTTTACAGACAATTATATTACTATACACAACTTACTTCAACGCCTAATAAAATAAATAAAAAACTAATTTATAGATTTTGCACAACCTAAAGAACATTATAACGGAAAGACTATTGGGACCACTATTTAGAAACTTTTCCAGAGAACGTTTTCTGAATAGTGGTCCCAATTCCCTCTTAACCCCTTCATTCCCCCTGGAGCATCTTTCCCACTGAATGAGAACCCCTGAACTAATAGTACTCACTCTTTAAAAAATCATACAAATGGCTTTGCTCTCATGCTGCTTGTATGGACATATACTTTTAGTACTTTCTACCTCAAGTATGAGGGAAAACTTGACTGAAGGGTAGAAGAGTTAAATGCCGCAGGGTATGGGAAAAATATGCTGAAGGAACTTGTTGAAGACAGAGAAAGAGAATAAAGTCGATATTGAAAGTTAGGCACTGGCATGACGAAGACCATAATGGACATGAGAATATAATGCAAGCGTAGAGATGGAGGAGAATAGTTTATATAACCTTGCCTGAATGGTGGTCGAGAATATCAAGAGTTTACGTTTTAGGTAAAACCTCAAGGAGGGAGGACGAGTTTTCGAACTTCCGGTCACTGCGTAATAGCTTTAATGATCCGCCGAAAACTACTATGTTTAGCCCAGCTTTTGACCTACTTCTAAAAAGCACTCTCCTACTAACATCTAAGATTCCAGCAAGAGGAGAATTAGATCTTAGAGATGTGTGTATCAGCTGATGCCTCGAGGTTCACGGCTGCGTAAAATGAGCGCTATCCACGGGTGCGCAATCTTCACAACGCCCTTTATAAATACTGATTTTTATCAATAATGAGAGTTTTTCCTGCTCCTGATGGTAAAAAGAAATACTCATTATACCAGTAATTTAAATTATATTCAAGTACACAATCTGTGGAGTGTTCTGAATTTGAATGGACTCATTAGTGAGCACGTAAGGTAAATTTAATCATTCAAAAGAGGCACATCCGAAAATCAACGAATGGGGAGGGGAAATTTAAGACATTTGACGGATATTAAGGAGAGATTAATCAAAATATTAATATCAAGCGTCGGGTTGCGTGGTCCAAGAAACTGGTTGCTGCGTAGGAAGACGAGCGTAGACTTTGAGATATGGTTGTGGAGGAGAATGCTAGCTCAGAAAAGGGGAGAAACAATTTAGGAAGCGTTGGATAAGGCAGGAGAGGCAACCGTGCTGAAGGCGCGTTTCAACGCTCCGAAGAGTGCAAGACTGACCCCTACCAGTCAATTATCACAAGTAGCGCAAAATGTCGCGTGAAGGTTGTTTGGCGTCGAATATGTGGTAATGGCTGATGGTATTTATTTTTATTTTTTTACATTTATTTATTTAAGTTCACCACAAAAACAGCCACTAGGCCTTTTACATTGGGCGAGGATTTTTACTATGCCTTTTAAATATAAGGGGAGGAAGCAAAAGTAGATGGATATCGTATTAAGGGGTGAAGATGTATCGTAGAAGGTGGGAGAGGGGATTATTCTGGGTAATCTTGGGAGAGGAAGGAGAAAGTTGGTTAGAATGAAGAGAGGTAGAAGTTATGAAGCAATGAAAAGGGATTTAATATTGAGAAAATAGTTCTGTAAAGGAATCCCTGGGAAAACTCCCCGAGGTTAGAGAAATTATATGCATAGACCTTCCATTTTCCATTTGGTGGACAACCTTCCTTTTATCAAAGTTAATAATGGCCATGATAACTGAATGGTGGTAGATTATGAAACTTGTTAATGACATTAAAAATTCCACAACCATGGTCGGCAAAAGACAAAGAGCGTGGAATTTACAAAGTGAGAAATCATTCCACGACGTATTTTTCGATAAAACATCCTCATACGCAATTACGTCGTTTCCTACGCCCACTGAGTATTTGAATTCACGAAATACTACCAAAGTTTTACAAAATTATAATGGACTGAAGCACGAAGCCACCACTTCCGTTTAGTCTAGCAGAAAAAAGTGAATTTAAAAAAAAGAGCAACTTTGAGATAACTAGGGATAAACCTCCTGTTATCAAGTAGGTTAAGAACTATCTGACTCATTCACGTCGGTTGTTTTTCTTCAGTTTGTAATTTAGCTGCATAAAATAGCTTATTAGCATTATTTCTACTACAGCTGAAACGGATTAATAATTAGGATAAAATGTCAGTTTTTGAAGCCAAGGACACGACTTAGTGAGTACACTTTGATATTTGGCGACTCATTTCCAAAGTCAAGAGTAAAAAAGGGGTGCTCCCATGATGAAATATTCAAGTAAAAAAAACCTAATTGTCCAACAGTAAAAATAACCGGAAATATTTCGTGTTATGAAACATTAGAGTGTCGTCAATTGATAACAATCTAATGTTAACTTGCAAAGCAATTGCTTCATTCGTTAAATTCGTCCATATTGTACTTCATTATTCAAAGCGCAAGAAAATGTTTTACTGGAAATTTCAGACCGGCATCAGCAACCTTTCCTCACAGATGATAACACAATTGAAATCGCTAAAACATCGGAGATGATCAATATTCATATGTATTGTGAATCAACTGATATTTTCCAATAACGTATTTCTTTAGTCTTTAGTAGTCTCTGGAAATATATCAAAATAACTCATTTCTAACGTCGGCCCTCTAGGCGGCGGGTTTAAACCCTTGCCTGCTACCCCAGGGTCCGGGATTCGAGATTTTTCATCACTCATATGCATATGTGTGCTCGTCTCTCATCACAATTTACAGAGCTCGATGTAAAAGGCCTCATCGGCTGTTTTCGGGGACATTGAAAATAAAGAAAAAAGTTCCACTTAAGCGCCCTTTCTGAGACAGAGTCAAAGAGGTTTTTCCTGGTATAATAATCAATCTACAAAATTGAATAAAAATATCGCACAGTACTTACACACATTTCATTCTGCAAAATATTCAATCAATTATAACACGCTTACCGGCAAAGGTGATATGTTATTCATGTAAAACATTTGTAACATTTCTTAACGTCCAAATTCTTATATTTTAATTTTACGAAAAAAAAAGAAAAAGGATGAACGACCTTAACTATTATATATTTTCATTAATATAAACAACAAGATCCTATCTAGCTCGAATAGTAAATCAACCGATATTTCTATGAAACACCTGCTTCTGTGGCATGCAGTCATTTCATTTTGGAGTTGATTTTTGAAATGTCAAATGCCGTTCATCACACGGCAAGCTGTTTCAAACATTTTTTTATTCGCACCTCGACGAAGTAGATTCTTTTATATTCCACCCGCGGGGAAAAGAGAAAAGACGACCGTTCTCCGTGATGGGATCAGTTGAACATAATCATATCACGCGCTGTCTCACTCACTCACTTTCCCTTTCACCTCTGCCTTCCTTATCTCGCATGGGCGACGGTGATCGACTGCGGAAGATAAGGCCATAAACTCGCGTGGAGTCATACTCCTGGCACTTTAGGTAGTATGAGAAAGAATTTTCTCCAGTCATATGAGAGACTATATTCGAATTATATTTTTAAATACAAGCGGTTGAAAAGAGCAGGAAGTAAATACATTACTATTGATGTCACGTAAACTTTTTTTCATGAATTTTATTCACAGTAGTTAACTGCGTCTACACATCTGAGACTTTTACCATACGTTGCAAAAAAATGTTCCATGGGTTGAAAAATGAAATACCTTATAACATACTTCTTGCCAAATTTATCTACCAATCTGATGTTTAGTTTCAAAAGAGCTTTCTTTACTTCAAGCTCAATTTGTGATATTAATCAACATCCACATTGCTTAAATATATTTTCATGACCGTCAAAATTATTTAAAATATTAGACGGCTATGAGCCAAATCACATACTCACATTATTTTTATAAATTAGCCCATAGAAAAACGCCAACGCCAACGCTAACGCATGTTCAGAGTATTTAGCCTTAAGGGGAGTGTATACTTTCCAAACAGCCAGGTGAAACGGTCCAGTCCTTTTCCTTCCAATATGCGCTACGCCGATCCCGGGCGGTTTACCGCTTAATGAGACAGCTGCGCCATCTTCCCACCCACGCACTGCGCGACGGCCAGCCGATGAAAGCTCTGAACAACCTCCTCCCGTCAGACTATTACAGAAATTGTATGAAACATACGAAACTGCACTTAAAAAATTGAGCAACTTCCACTGTGATAGGATTTATTACGACCGATATGCCTTTTACAACATCTTCAGGTGAAATTTACGTACTTGAGAAAACATGGATTCCAAGATAAAAGAATGCAACAAGGATTAATTCCATGAATAATTATAGTATCCATTCCTAAAATCGAGTACTATTCCAGCAAAAAGGGTGGAATTTTAAGTGTTCTTTTAATTTTTTCTCCGATATGGTTAGCATCAAGTAAACGTCAAAACAAATAAGCCCTATCTACATCTTTCCAGCGTCGAACAATGAAAAAAATACATTGTCAATGTATAAGCATGCCACCATGGCGATGTAAAAGCCAACAACCTACATTTTTTTAAAGCCAGATTTTTCATGCATGGTATAAACTCCCGTTTATATGTTTTTACTTTTAAGCTCAGAAATGTGGAATTTTTAAAAATTAAATTCGCAGAGAAGCGAGAAAATACGACCATTTAGTGCGATACGAGCGGTTGAATATAATCGTATCACGTGCTGCGTAAACGTGCTGCCTACCTTTCGCACTGGTTCCCACGTTCTTCTCCTTCTCATTACATTCTGCGTAGGACTTCAACTTTACTATCTCACGCAGGTTACTTGAATCGATTGCGAAGGTAAAGAATGGGAATCAGGTTCAGGTAGTATAGCTACCGACTACTCTGCGGGCCACTGCATGGGGAGTTTACACCATCATGGACCACATACCACAAAGAATATCTAAACTACGATTGTTGATGCATAAACAAAAACTTGAAAACATATGACTAGGAGTGAATATTTACCAACATGCTTTACATCAGTGTTTCCCAAAATTTTTCGAGCCACCGCCTCCTTGGTTCCATAAACCTACACCCAACGCCCCCCAATTGTAAGCATTAAAGCCATACTCTACAGAACCAAATAATTAGGATTATAAAAGTAAAATTAAAATAAATTAAGTGATTGCCATTGGCCTTATGTTTATTTCAATTACAATAGATATATAGTTTATTTATCTCAAGACATGAATGTACATGTGTGAGACAATTTAGGTTATCGATAAAAATAAAAGGGAACTCACGTCCTATTATAAAATTTACTTATAAATAAATAATGAAAACAAATTATTTAAATAAATTAATCACTATAAATTCTTAAATGTGCCCTTACTTTATATAAAGTAAATGCAATATAAAGTAAAAAAGTGTGGAGAGCAATGTTAAGTTCAAATTGTTCTCCACATATTGAAACCATTAAACGCAGTGTTTCTATTTGCTCATTTTAACTCAGGTATTGGAAGATTTCCAAAGACCAGTGGTCACCGTTCGGTCAGGACCCTGACTACAGCGGCCCCCTTGGCGACCCTCTTTTCGCCCCTCCCCCAAAATAAAGCACCGCCCCCGAGGGGGCATTAGCACCCACTTTGGAAATCAGTGCTTCACACTGTATCCCTCAAGTATTGAAGGATCTATGAGTATTAATTGATTTTGATAATATATACATATAAGCACAGACACTCAAGGGTTATACAAGAAGCACGGGAAAATTCTGCTACTACTGCATTGCCAATTCGTGCAAAAGCATTAGAAAGCAAATTTACTAATCAGCTGTAATACCTGTCGGAAAACCTAATTATTAAGCAACATTTGCGACTATTATGGCCTCCTTTCGGATCTTTCGCGGAAAGTTTCCCATCCTAGTATTTGTTCCCATCCCAGTTGATGTGGCGGGCTTAGAGTTGGTTTAGCGGCTCGAGTACCGTCTTCTCTATCCGAGGGTCCACATTCAAATCTAGGTAGTGGCAGAAATTTTCAAGGGAGAAATCCGAGCTGAGTGCCATCTGGGGTGCACCTTAAGATGTCTCTTTAATTCCTCACCACATAACCGACCATGTGCCGCGAACCCTCTTGAGTGATGTAAACAAGGGGTGGTGAGGACTAGGGGCAGAATTGGGGGTAGCCCGGCGAAAGGCTACATTCTCACTCGTCATTATTCCTCGGATCACGCGCACAAAGAGCAAAGCAGGCTTGAACGATAATTTCGGAGGACGGAAACAACATGAATTGTTGTTGGTTGAATATTTAGATGCAGAATCAGTGTTTGCGTTTGAAAACTCTCTCCAATTAACGCAATTCGACGTGAGTCAACTCCGAGCGGCTTTTCTGTTTTCCAATTGTTCCGTGTCGCTGGGAGTCGCTGACGCGTGTTGAAAAACTCAATACTCAAAACGACTCGCTGGAAAAGGAGAGTTTGCCATTGTCATGGTTCAAAGTACAGTAGATTCCGGTCATTTGGGACACATTGGGCCAGAACAATTCACTGCAACAATGGTTGCACCATTTATAATGAATATCACGTAAATACATGTGTGTGTACTAATTTTAATTAAGAAAGGCCTAGCTTGGTTTCCCTGCACGTAGGTATTTATTCACACATATATAAATAAAAAATACACTGGCAATAGTAATCAAAATTTAGGCATTTTCCATAATCAATCAGTCTTTTGGCCCGATTGAAAATATTTTCCCTCATCCTTGGAAAACCCACTAAACGCAGCACGATTAAATATTCGTTTAATACAATCATATTTTAAGGCAATTCACGCTATAGTACATAAAAGTGCATGATTCATATGTATTAAATTAACCTAAAAATCTTTAAATTAATTATCGATGGGGGCATCTCTTTGATTGAACCTGCAGCATTCTTTTTACTCAGTGCGTTGTAAACCAAATGAAATTGAAAACAAAACCTCTTTTATCGAATTTATAGGTTATAAATAAAACATAATTTAAAACATCGGTGAATGAAATGCATTCACCAGATACCCCCGGTTTTGATGGAGTGTAATTAAGGAAAACTTAATTGGCATTAGGAGATTGTATTTCTCCTTTATCGTGTTGAGAGTTATGTTGTTATATTTCAAGGAAAAAGTGATAAGCGAACTGTATTTAAATGGTTAACAGGAGTCTAGGACTACAGAAGAATGAACAACTATTATTTCTATAATTATGTGTCACATCTTGGCAGCCGTTGCATAAAATTAATGCACCAACCTTTTATTATTAATAATGAATTCACTGGTGAAGTTTCTGTCAACAGTTGAGACTTCTATCAAAAGAAAACAATCTGATTAACTTGTTCACACACTTGATTGTCCTGTTTCAAACAATTGCGACTTCGCATCGACTCCTGCGCATGGATATCTGCTTTCCAATTAGCCGAAGTGGAAGTCGACACAAGTTGCCTCCAAGCGACGCATGAGTCGCTGGGAGTCGCCTAATGGGAAAGCACCCAATGCGGTTTCAATCCTTCGCAATTATCCGCGGAATATGGCCAAAATATGGCAATTTTTTATATTTTTTTATACAATAACTCAACAACTTTACTTGAAATTTATTCCATTGAATGCAATATATGATTCTTTGCACATACAGCAAAAATACTGCAAGTCTTTGGCTAACACGGTAAAGCCACCTCAGCGACAAAGGCGAACGGTTGAAATGAGATTTTTAGCCCTGGTATAGAACCCCCTTAATGTGGTTTGAGTGAGATTTTTCCCTAGTCATAACAGAGACCATATTTCAGCAGGTGTAGGAAGCACGAAGACAATATCGTAAAATAATGGCGCAAAAATGTTGTTTTATAATTCTGAAATTCTCAGGAATTTGCTAAATATGTACACATAATTCTTGAAAAAACTTGAAAAACGTTTTTCACGCCACACGGTTAAAACGCCCACAGAACCAAAATTATTTTTTTTCTTCTTCTTCTTCTTCCAGAATATGTAGATAAAATAAGTTGAAACTTTTTATATTACTCTTTGCCAACGTTTCGCATTTTTATCTATGCTTCATCAGGTCTACAATGAAAATATGGGGTGTTTTTTATATAAATGGAATATACATAGTCTACAAGGTTTAGTACATATTTACATTAAAAAGTTTATAAACATTTCAATTTACAATTTACCTCGGAAAGAGTTCCTTCCAAATTAATTGCTTGACTATATTTTCGTTGCTATTTATTGTTTGCTTCAATTATTGTACATTTAGGTTGTATCAAAAATCAAAATATAATTAATTGTTGCTAAAGCATATTAGATTATAATAAATTTTACTTAATTTGGCGATGCCTATTTTTTATTGCAGGACGTTTTGTTTTGTGTAATCTGCAGCATTTCTTTAAACAATCTTTTACATATGGTATTCAGGCTTTTGGTTCTGAGATAAAATTATTTCATATAATGCAACAGTTTTGCCATGCTATGCTGCCGGCTTCGTCGGGATTTCAAGAAAAACAATGGTCTTTTTTCAAAAAATAAATAAACAATTCCTGCAGGTGATGATTTTGAGATGTAAAAAAAACTTAATTTCGATAAGTCACTTCCAGGTATAAGGGAGTTTATAACTTAATCGCAGAACAACAAGAATTTTTACAACCCCGATTTAACAAGCTTCTGTAAAATCTTGGAAAAAATTGTCAGCAGTAAAATAGGCCTATAATTCCGTAATTCAGTTTTATCACCCTTTTTATAAACCGTATTGGCAATAACTTTTTTTAGAGAGAATGGGGAAATTCTCCATTTAACAGGCTCAGGTTGCATACATGAGCAAATACTAGTGCAATATATAAGATTATAGCCATAGATACTAGAATTTTAAGGAATACAGACTTCCAACTTCGGCGTGATACCTTTATTGAAGCTGCCAACCGCGGCGCCACTATTCGCCAGTGATGGAATCAAACGATCCCAATGAAAACAAATGTAGTTATGCTTTTTTTCCATTTCGAACTGAGGGAAATTACGGCTAGTTGGGAAGCAACTAATGGGTCAGGTTTTCTCCGTCAGATATAACCATGTTAACTAAATCTGATATCAATATAATCACAAAAAACTCTTTCTATACGGTAACGTGAAGTATAAAACAGAGTACTTACATTAGCCTTAAAAAAGCTGTCTGTTCTTCACACATAACATTTTTTCTTTCTCACGGTTACAGAATACTCTATGGAGCATCCAGGAGCAAAGTAAGATCTCTAACCCAAGCTCACCTTTACCTCTTTGGTAAAGGTGAGCTTTCATCCCGCCAGCGTTTTCGCGAATTTCACCCACTTACAATAGAGATATCGGAACCAAATTCACATCACTTATAAAGCAAACCTTGCGCAATAGTAAAATACTTTCAACACAACAATTCATCAACTACTTTAGGAATGGGAAACTTTCAAACCTGAGAAGTGCGTTTTTTCCTCTCCGCCATCTTGTGAAAAAATGCCGTTTCCTCTTGTCCACTGTACGTGGCGCAGCGATCGAGCAGTTGGTTCTCTAGCATATGCACACCTCTTCTACACTATTTCTTCCCGCCTTCCACTCTAACTCGCACCGCAACAGCCATTTACTACGATGCAATTCCATTCATTCCACCGCAGTAAACATTGCACATTTCACTTAAAATGAAGGATTTACACTTCCTTTTCACTCGCATTCATTCCTCTGCACTAATAACATTTCACGTATCACTTTAAATGGAGGATTGCGAGTTCCCGCAGCGAACAAACACCCGTGCCTTTCGAGGAATTCCAAGCCTGACTCAGCCGAAACGAAAGTCTGGATCGCAGACATTGGTGTGTGCGTACACGATTGACAACTAATGGCGACCGTACACCACACATACAAGAAAATGATTAACGCCAACAAACTTCTCAACTCTCGTTGGCGAATGAATACCGGTTGACTTTTCAACAATCAACTTCCAATTATTGACAGTTAATTTTCCCCTTCCACACTACCCGAGAGAACTCCGTCAACAATACTATTTACTTAGCCTCTAACAAAAGCCCACTTATAATAACCTTGTCATCTGACGAATTTTATACCAGAAACAATGCGCAGAATAACATTTTAGCCTTCTACCAATGCCCACGAATTTTTACCAATAAGCGTGAGGGATTCTATTCTTAAAATAATACGCAGAATAACATTTTAGCCTTCTACTAATGCCCACGAATAATCACCAATGAACGAGAGGGATTCTATTTTTAAAATAATACGCAGAATAACATTTTAGCCTTCTATCTATGCGCACCGAAAATCACCAATAAGCGTGAGGGATTCTATTCATAAAATAATACGCAGAATAACATTTTAGCCTTCTACCAATGCCCACCAATAATCACCAATGAGCGAGAGGGATTCTATTCTTAAAATAATACGCCCCCCAAGTTTATTGGAGGGGTGGGTTCAGGGCAAAGGAACGGAAGGGAAATTCGTTTTTCGGTTTAACAAAAGACGGAAATGCAGTACAAATCAGCATTTTGAAATTTCCTTCACTCCCAGAAATGCCCATTTCCACTTTTCCATTCCCGCGAAAACTGCGTTTTTCGCTGTATTAATTCACGAAAATGCGTTTTTCACTCTTGAAAATGGCCATATCGGGCCCGCGTACCGTCCCACCCTAGCACCCCTGTTTCACTCCATAGGCCCGTAAGCTTGTTGGGGGGGTGGGGTATAGGAATATAGTAGAAGTGAAATTAGTCTTATCCCTCTACCGGTTGTTCGTGAAAACCTCCAAATATGGCGTCGAAAACGGACGAAAAAGTCGAAAAATTGGTCATTTTCAAACGTCTATATCTCAAAAACTACTAGTCACATGGGTATGATTCTCAAATTTTTACAAATTCGCAACCTTCCTCTACTCATAGGTATCACATTCAATATCGTAAGTTTCCTAGATTTTTCAAAAAAAAAATGTTGACCGTGCGGGACGAAAGCTCACCTTTACCAAATCTTTTTCTATACTAACAATTGAAAATCATCTTAAGCCGTCATCCCAAGGGTCTGACACTCACATTACTCCAATGGCTATACATTTCACCCAGAGCACTCAAGCGGTCAGGTGCTAACTATCAGCGAACAGCGTAACAGGTTTGTTTACTCTTTAATTGAATATCTTGCAGATTTAAGTGGGAAATCACCTATTTATTTCTCAGGGGAAACTTAAAAAGGTAATTGTATAATACATTCTGCATCCTGAAAAATTCTGGAACCAGATTGCAGCGAGATAATGCCGTCCAGTCCTTCTCTTGGCGTTTTCGCAGTGTACTTTCTCGGCCATCTTCTTTGTTTACTTACGGTTGTGATGGCGATGTCTCTTGTGGTACCAGGCGTATTTTAAATGGACACTGATAAACGTCTTACAATAAAAGGAATAATTACTGAATTTTTTCACAAAAAATAAAATATTTATGACAAAAGCATACACTCTTTATCTTTTTCACGCATACGTATTTTTACATTTGCGCCTGAAACAATTGGCGCTAGTAGTAATCCATACGAGATACCGCAATTCCGTTAGACCCTTGCGTCATCCCACCATGCGCAAACAAAGTAACGATAGTGAAAAAACGTAAACAAACTCAATCAGAAACCTCACTATTGCCACCTATTGAACGGCTTCAAAAAATGAAACCAAAAAACAATGAAAGCACAATGAACTTGGCGGGGCTGATTATAGCATATAGCATTTTATTACTTATTCCATCAGGACCTAGCGATTTCCGTTGTGGAAGTGAATTGACTATATTAATAATAACAGTGGGTAAAACTGGCTCTAGGAAAAAATAACCGAGGGACGATTGAATAGCACAAGGGGTTTTCAATTGCTTACTGGTGTTTAAACGGTTTTTACTTGCATCAAAACACTATTAAAGTAATTATTAAATTCAGATTATAGATCAAATGAATGTTTTATTGTTTTACCATTTGATTTAAATTCTAAGGTATCAGGACGTGCAGTTTTCTCCCTCCAATTCCATTGCTGACTAACGCTACCACGATATTTCTGAAATTGGTTCATATGGTATTCGTTTACGCAGACCTTAACCTTTTCCTTAGATTGTTTCTTTACTTTAAATCTTTCATTTGAAGGATAGCGCCTATTTTTCCTTGAGAGACAATTTCTTTTATCATTTTTAACAAGTTTTCGCTCATCCAAGGTTTCAGGAAGGTAGGTGAAATTTTTAGAATTGGTTCATATTTCGATAATTCAAGACTAGTACACAACAAAATCCATCATCAATTCGAATGCTGTGGAAGCATTTGTCTCTGTATATACAGGAGACCAGCCAACACTGTTAACCAAGAATTTAAAAGTTCCAATGTTTGTTTTTTTCGCAACATTACTTTTCCCCTCGGTACAATCAGCGGAATAAAAAACATCAGAGGTAGAAATGTTAAATTCAACCAAGGAATGATCAGTGATAGCCAGGTGATGCAAATTTACAGATATTTTGAATGTAAATGTATTGTAAATTCTGGCAAAAACATGATCAATACAAGTGGCGAAGTTTTTAAATATTCTAGTCGGTTGATCAATTAAATTGGTTAAGCCATAATAACTCATTAGATTAATATAGTGATCACTTTGGTCATCATATAGTGTATTAGTATTAATATTCCCCATTATTACTAGATTCTTTTTGCAGTCTCTTAAATATGATTTTGCTGGTATATTTTGGTCCCGGTAGATACATAACAGATGTATTTATATTATATTGAACGATAAATTCAACAATATACAATCAGCAGCACCAACTGTCATTGACACTGAACAGGATTTGATCTCTTCTTTAACATACACCATCACATATTTTGCTCTACAATTGTCGTTACATTTTGAAAAACATTTATAACTAGGAATTCTATATCAATCAACCTCAGAGCTCGTTGTCTATGTTTATGTTAACATTATTACTGCCGCTTAGCGGAGAAGGAATTTAGATGATTCAGAAGGTGATCAAAGTTACTTATTAAACTTCAAATGTTTTGGTGGATAACGCTTAGTTATGTTAGTAGCCAGAGTTTTAGTATCATCTTAGAATAACATACATTCACTGTTATTAATTGACATTAAAAATTTAATCACAAGTTTCTTAGATCATCAAGACAGGTGAGCACAAAAACTAGCTATTTTTCTGCTTTACGCATCAATATCTTTCCTCTTACCTCCAAGTAGTCGGAGTTTTTTACTTTCTTAACTTGTTTTGCTGCACTTAGGATTCAGCGCCTGCGTTGGCAGAGTGTTTCATTGACATAAATAGGTGAATCAGATCCATCAAGGCCCTAATGGCGTGTCGACAAGTTGCGTTACACCCTCCGCTTTGTCAAAAGGTTCTCCTTGAAGCTCTGTCTCAGGATTCTTACGTTAATGCCACCAGAATCACTGCTCGATGCACTGGCCACTTCGTGCTTATAACGGTAGCAAATATCGATGTCTTCTTCAAACAATTCAGCATCCAAGTATGCCACTATATTTGCCACTATCTGCGGCAAATTTTTATTTTGCATGGTACAGGGAATACCACGGATTTCAACACAGTTTGATAACCAACTTGCTTTAAATATTCTGAGCGGACCATTTGCTCGATCAGTTGCTTCCTGGGCAAAGAATTTTCGGATAGTAAAGCGTCAACTTTCTCATTACACTCACCTAAACGATTACCAATGGCTTCAATAACCTTCATCGATTCATCCATTCTTTCGTAGAGCATATTTATCGATTCATCCCAATTGTACTCCGTTGATTTTAAACAATTTCTGAGTTCACTAAATAACTTCACAATGTCAACACTTTTGGCTCCATGTCTGGGTAGCTCCACAACAGTATGATCCACAGCCATGTTTGCTCGCCTAGCATAATAACATCGGCTTCATCTCCAAGGCCGTCCACTGTCTACGATTCCTTCAATATCCTCTTTCGTCAGAATACTTGAAGCGCTATCGGGAGAAGGGAGTAGATTTTCTCGCCGATAACACTCGTAAAAACACAAACTCTTTCCAAGCTCGGGTGAGATAAATGAGGAAAACGAACGAAACACAAGTATTATCAATCAATAACTTAACTATCAATATATTTCACAAATCACAAATAGAACCAACCCAGTTACAAACAATTTACCCATCGGTCGATTGCCAGGCGACGGTAATGAAAGTTTCCAGTCGGAAAATAATTTAAGTATACAAGTAAGAGAGGATGAGCTTCTCTCTTAAGTACAAAATGACTAAGTCAGCAGGCTCACACAACGGTGTTACCCGGTCGCCGTCTCGGAAGCAATAGAGGGCGAGCTCAGCCATGAGTCAGCTAAGGAGGGGGTCTGTCGACAAGGACGAAGGTGGAATGGGTAAGGTCAGGAGGTTGGCGATTGGTAGCCTTGGAGGGGAGGAAATAATGGGATGGGTGATAGATAGGGTGGCAGTTTTTAATTGGAGCGCCAGGAACTGTTTTCTGGCTTCGGCCGCAGAATACAGGATCACAGCCTTTGTGCCTCGGTCAGGATGACCACATTTTTGGTATCCTTCCTCACTTTACTGGATATAAAAATGACGCAGGACCTGGTGAGGGAAGGGTGCGGCGAATGGTGTGGCGGAAGGTGTGGCAGAAGTCGTGGCAGAAATCGCTGGCAGTAGTCGCTGCATTTTGTAGTCGTAGGCATTTTGGCCGTCGTTGGCGCACAAGTCCTTCGGCTAAGTCCGGAGGGTAAACAGTCCGCAGAGGGGAAACTGTCCAAAGAGGGGAATTGGCCAAAAAGGGGGGGATATGCCACAGACATGTGCCATGGAATATTTGTTTCAATTAACACAAGACACAAATTTAGATTTGAGAGTTGACTTTTTACACACCAAGTAGTTAGGCATTTTGAAATTTTCAGAAGACGATTTCACAAACACATGGCCTTGGAGGAGAGAGACGTCCGCTCGTCGCGAGGACTGACGACTGAATGATTCGTCTGATTCTGTCTTTTTCTGATTATAACTCGTGTATATTTTATTTCGTGGAATTATAAATTCGTCTGATTATAACTCTCAAGATCCTGGGGCTCCTGATACTTCACCAATCATTTTTGGCACAATGGAGTCAAATCGGGTTTATTAGCACTCATTGATTCGTCAATATCAGTGAAAATAAAAATAAAAATTGTAGCTACCCTTCACAACGGCGAACATTCAAGCGACGAGGCCATTAGACCTTAGACCAGCTATAAACCACAAGGGCACTGATGGTTTCCAGTTATCTCAAAAATTATTCTTCAGATTTATTTATCCTATATATTTCATGAAGAAGTTTGAAAGTTTTAGAGTACAGGGAGGGTTTTGAGAGGTTGACCTCTCTTTAAGGGATAGCCCCCAGGAATAGACAAGGTTTTCTTTTAAAATCTTTTACCGCGGTGAATGACGTAGTTGGTAGAGCAGTCGTCCTTGACTCATATTTACTAAACAATTAAACAAAAGATGAGGAATAAAAGCAATTCTTTATCTGGTTATTAATAATAACAGGCAAAAATCTCTTGATGCAAACAAATCAACGGTGGAATCTCCTAATTGAGTTTTTTGTGTCATTTGTTTAATTTTTCTCGTACATACCTACGTAGAATTAATATGAAAGATATTTTGGTAACATGCATTTAATGTTGTTATATTTATTATTTAAAAGGTCGAAAACACGAAGGGTAACGAGTAAGTTAGGCAATAGCTGCAAAATTAACGAACACGGAAACTTGTACCACCACGTTCTGCGTAGCCACCAGGGGCTGACAATTTTATAGAACAAAAAGAAAACAATTAAAGTTAAAGAATTTAAGTTTTCGACACATGGAAATGTTGGCCCAACTTAGGCTGAATGCTAAAATAGAATTGAATTACCAAACCGGTAAAATACAATTTTTTTCAGTTTCCTCTATAGACATCACTAATAAGAATACGTATGCAAAGTTTCACGCAAGTGGGTATATACACAAATATAGCTCCAAACACCTTAAAACCGGTTTTATGATTTGCGTCAACGTGAAATTCAACCTCGAGTTGAATACACGAGCTCTTATGGACGCGTTTACGGATTACCTGAAAGCGTCAACCGTCAACTTCAACCGTTAACATTGAAGCTCAGCCAGGCCTAAATTTTTCTTTCACATTTGACGGATTGACGCCGGTGTATTGCGAAGTATGTGCACCAGATACCGTTTTTCATTTGTCCACCACGTTGGATTTTGCGTCACAGTGAACCTTCTGGCAGTCGTCTTGTTATGTCAGTAGTTTTGATGCATACTTCGATATTGGCAGTCCATAGAGGAATTCCTTTTTAATATTTTATTAATCCGATACACAGGCCGAACCACAGTAGATCTCCCATGAGCCAGGATATGCGTTTGCTGTAAGCCTGGCATGGCGAACACCTCAATGGGTTTACACTAAAAACATTGTTGCCACTCTAAAACAGTTATCACAGCAATTAAGAGCTATGATAGGCTAGAATAGGATGAAAACATATTCTCATTCTTTCAAATAAATTCGACAGTGTCGGGCGGTTTTATCATGAATTCCCACCCCACCCTCTTTTTCCTTTGCTCCTTTGTATAAATATGGGTATTGGAGGCATAACGGTTGCAGACCTGATGATGACGCCCTAAGGAGCGTTGAAACACGTGTTGTGTATTTCACAATAAATTCAAGTAGACAGTACAATTACTGTAGTTTTTATTTACTCATTCTTTCGTAGATAGTAAACAAATCCACGGATGATGGAAATCGGCCGGATGTAAACATCGGCATCCAGCCGAAAATGAAGGTGAACAATGATTACCGACGGATATTCCAGTAGATGGCTAATCGTAAACCTATGTCGCGAACGTGAAATCAATTCACGGTTAATTTTTTCAATTTTTTTCAATCAATGTCAATGTAATTCAAAGTTTATGTAAATCGTAAACCAGTCTTTAGTGGTGCAAATCACTGCAGTTGTTGGTCACCTCCCCTCACTACCAAGCAAACAAGTTAAACAGGCCATACATGCTCACTTTCATCCTCTTTCCGCAGAATTCTTAATTTTCTATAGGCCAAAATTTTCTCGGGAAGCTAGTTTCTATTTTACCAGCATTCGTCACGTGGTTTAACCGCTGACTGGCGTTATTCCCGGCAGCCTAAGACCGTAGAAAGTTAAACCCTATAGCATGCATCCTTAATATTTACGGCTATGTTCATCAATTTTTCAGACCAGCTCGGAGGAAGTTCGCCGGACTGTCCTTGTGATCAAAAGTTCATTTCGTCGTTTTATCTCTGAGTGGGGTTATTCGCGGCAGCATTTGTCCGGAGAAAGTTAAACTTGTGGCATGCTGAGTAAACGTTGAAAGTTTCATCTCTCTACGAAACTGATTAGGGCTTGTCCTCTTTGAATCCTCACCTAAGCCAGAATAAAGGGAAACCTCCTTAACAGGGGTTTAACTAGAAATCTAAAAATGCTACTTTTAATGCTAAAACTAGCAAACTAGCACAAAATTAAGTCCAATTAAAGTTCTCGTATATGCCAGGAATAACAAGGGGCACGAATTTGCTGCGGAGAATTGAATGGAAAAAAGCATTAATTGTTCCAATGAATTCAATATGCGAAAACCTGATCGCCATTTATCTGCAACTGTCATTTTTTCTAAGATAAACGAATTTGAATTTTAGAATATTAATTTTAAAATATTTTGTTGCACTATAAGTCTGCATTATGATTACAGCTGTCTTTAGAAAAATATTGTCAGAATTAAATTCATCAACGTTCTTTCAGTGATTCATAGTTTTTTCATTAAATTAATTCTTAATTTTTCTATTCTCATTCCTTCCACCTAGCTGAGAACGCTTCAAACATAATAATCCTATCCAATAATATTCCTATCTTACAACAAACATCGACAGTTCTAAGATGTTCAATTAGGTATGTAAAATATTTAAAAAATTGATATTCTCAACTTCAACTCATTTTATCCCATAAACAAAGCAATTTGCAGATGAGTTACTATCTACTACGCAAATAAATCCATAGATATATACAAATTAAATACCAAGAAATGAAAGCTTTAGGTAGCCTTTTATGTCATATAGCTAGAATAGTGAACAGGGCTAACTATATTAAAGAAGCTATCGGAATCTTGCTGAAAAAATAACTACATTTTAATCAGGGAAGAGAAATAACAAATTGGCCTTTTCCTTCTTGATGTAATCAGTAAAAGCATAATATATTTTTGTCCCCATGTACCCGAAAGATCTTTTGTGAAGGTTGTGTGCCTGTTTGGGCGAATATATATTCCACTTTCTTCTCACAAAATGTGTGACTTACAGAGTTGACAGATGGTGAATACCCACCTCGAACGTGAAATAATGTTCACTTCTCCATTTTTTTAACGGTCGTTCTACCAGATCCCGTCGATATTTAGCACATTCCCTCACAAGAGCACCTCTGATGGAAAATATTTTCTCCCATCCGAAGTATATATACGAGCATAGTGGCGTCCTTTTTGAGAGAACGTGAGTTATTAGCAGAAGTCTGTCCCGGCGTGGCGCCGGGGGATACGTTTTTATATATATGCTACAGCGTAAAAGGAGGGGAGGAAGAGGGGGTGGGGAAAGGAGCCGCCGTATTTGTAAGGGGGTTCGTCGTCTACGAGAGAGGAGGTTTTTTTCACGAAGGGAGCAGGAGAGGAAAGTATGTTGAGAGAGTGGTGGTATGGGGTGATAGTGTGGTGGGAGAACTTGTGAGTGTGCGTTAGGGGTTGAGTGAGGAGAAGGGAGGGAGGAGGAGTTTTAGATGGATCTGTGGGATGAGAAGAGTGAGGGAGGGTGGGATGGATGGTCCTGGGAAGGGGTTTCTGGCGCCTGGGAGGGGGCTAGGGAGGAGGGAAGGAGGAGAGTTGTGCGACTTGGGAGGGGATGTGGTGAAGGTAGGGGAAATAGGGCGCGCGGGGAGCCGCCTGTATCCCAGCGCCCTCTCCCTCTCTCGACCCAGTCAGTCGTCCGTTGACTCGTAAGCGGGGTGTGCGTTGGGAAGGCCTTTTCCCCCGCGCCGTGGTGCACAGCCTCCGGCCGCTCCGACGAGGAGGAGGAGATACCGCGCGCCCCCTAAACAACACGCGAGCGTGGCCCCGCGTGATTTATACAAGCGATCTCCCGCGTACTTCCCACTCCGTCCCGGCCCGGAAGTGTTCTTTTTATTTAAAAGAGCCCGCGTGTTGCTGAGTGTGAATCATTTACGGGCGATGATGTCTGCGATGATAATCTAAACTCGATAGCCCTTGCCAGACCAGATGATATCATTGGTGATTTTTTCAGTACGAAAGCCGTTTCCACCCTCAAGATTATCTACGGTGTACTCTTCTTAATGATCGTGTCAGGAAAGTTTCTTTTTTGAGATATTTTGACTACGATTCACAAGAAGGAAGAGAACAAGGAATTAAGAGGAGATGAGTGCATGGGTTGGTGTTAGTGTTGCTTGTGGGCGACAATGGATGCAGTTCATCGTGTCATCGTCCAAAAGTGAGTTGAGCAGTTTGACTCCGGTGACCACCATTCTACTGCCTGGATACCGTGGTGTTTAGTCACTCTCCGGGATGTTTGCTCACCCCCTTCCAGTGATTGTGTGAAAGTTTTCCCCAGTTTCGTCCAACACTTTTCTCGTTACGTAAGGAACTTATGGACCCTTAGTGAACAAATTTGTCGTATGGTTTCCCGGGGGTCTTGCAAACGATTCTCATTTGCTTATATATCAGTCAAAATTGAGGGGATAGGTACTTAGGTCCGCTTAATTAGAGGATATGGTGGTCAACATAGCTTGAGGTCCAATGGTGCAAAGCGGGCGATATGAATTTAAAATGTAGAGTATAAAAGTTTAAGTACAGAAGGGAATCGTTCTCATTTAGAGTCCAAGAGTAGTGGTGACTATCCTTTAACATCCTATAAGACTCATCATCATCATCAATATTTCAATTCCAAGATCGGTTTACTGCAGCCCTATAGTGTTCCTTATCCCATTCTAATTTCTTTATTCCCCTCTACTTCCTTTTTCGTTTTTCCTTGGCATTTGTTTGATGACCATCCGTGCGGGACTTTTTCCGCTACCTTTTACCGTTTTTTTTTGTTGCATGAAAACCGTCACCTCTCGCCTCCTATGTGATATAAAAGAGTGACTGAATAATTGGATCGTTTTTTTCCTGGAGAGATTCATCTTCCTTAAGATGCGACCAGGTGACAGCTCCCGCCCACTCGATTTTTTCACCGTCGAATGAATCCAACAAGTGAATTTGTTGTTGTGCCTCACGAGGCGGCAGATTTATTTCCTTCTTTGCCAGCTTTTTCATTGTCTTAGACTTTGAATTCAGAGTCAAAGGACAAGAGCCAACGTCGAGGCCCTTTAATGATTAGAAAACGTCATCATGAATACAAACCTTGAAGATAAAATTCACGACGGAGAGAATGATTATTATCCTCCAACGATCGTTAGCCTTTTCAAGTTTCGCAATGTCCTGCTGAGTACCTCAAAAGTTTCTTTAGTTCCTGTGACTCCCGTAACGGCGAAGAAAGGGTGGTATATCACCACATGTATGTAGTTCCTTTGATCGTTTCAAAAGATGGGATGATCGAGAAATTCACGCCTTTTGGAAAGTGAACTGTGTGAGATGCAGTGTATGGCTGTGATCATCGAACAAACGTCTTAGAAATGAGAAATGTAGACGTGAATCGACGCAATACATTTTTAGTGAATAAAGGAAGCATAGTAATCAATATTTTTATGAGTACGTTCAATGACAGTCAAATTTTTTTTCATTCTGGAGAGAAAACTACAGTAAAAAATATTTTATATTCGATCAGTATTTCTACCCGGAGGTTTAGAGAAGACACACCAAATCCACTGACGTAGCGTGTTTGGCTGAAAAAAAACCTTTTATTCCACATGCTAGAGGCAATATTTTTTTCACAAATATGCAGAGGAAACTGTTTCCTGCAGAATATTTGACCTCTTCTGGGGATGCGTAGCGGAAAAGAAGGGATAAATACTAATACACCATTCTTAATTATTTGTTTTCATCCACCAACATGACGAAGATGCGAGAGGTGTTCTTTCCTTAAAACTTTTATCACATTGGATGTTTTTGGATATTTTTTTAAGAAACATTTGTTGAGAACTATCTAACGCTGAAAAATTTGATCCCGCCTGAGGAAACTTATGGAGAATATGAAGGGATTCTCACCCTCTTCTTCTTGTTTTGTTTATCTTCTGCGGACAAAGTGAAAAAAAGTCGCGAAGGTAAGACTTCCTAGTTCTCCCCTCCCTCCCCCAGCGGGAAAACGGTTTTGATCCGACGCCATTTTATAAACTATACGTAAAAGTTTCCTCATTGAAGTTTTGGAGCTAGAGAGGGAGGGGGGGTGATGCTTTCGCGAAATGAGCGTTTAAAACCTTGAAGTGGAAAAGAGAGGACTCAGAAGGGGCAGCGTGGTGGTAAGGGAGGGGATGGACGGGGAGAAAAGAGTGTGTATTGCCGTGATGCGGACTCTTTGCCGTCTCATACCGTTCCCAAGCGAGAGTTCCCTGAGCGATGGGAGGAACTATTCGGGGGCCGCTCACGCAAAACTCCGCGCATCTCTTCTCTCCAAGAACGTCGACAGCGATGCGTTGGGTGCCGTCGGCGATTGTCTCCTGGGATGAGCCGCACGTCTGCGCATGAGATACGACACGCGTCTTTCACCGAAACAATTCCAGCCGAGGACATTCTTCCGGCTGTGAGGAGGCGGAGGACCTGCGTGGTGTGCACCTGAGGACATTTCTATTTCCTCGCCCGCAAACTCTCACCGCCCTCCGTCATTGTTATGCATAGCCGCGCGGAGTGAGTGCGAGAATATCCCGGATACTTCTCCTCAGTGGCGCTCATACCTAAGGCGTTTTTCTCGCAGGACTGCCCACAATACTGCATATCTTGGAACATGGTGGGATAAAGTTGGCATCACCTCCTAGGATGGGTGAGCTCATAATGTTTTTTATTCTCCCCCCCCTCTTTAAGCTTAAATTAACTTAAATTAAATTTAAAAGTAGCACTTAAAACTTAAATAAACCCTTTTGTTGCAAGGTTTTGATGAACTTTTCCATCCCCGCAGATTTCCTGCAGAGCTCGACAAGAAAAAAAATTCTTCACTGCCCAAAAAAGAGATTTATTGTGTCCCCATAATGTATAAACATAAATGTATTAGCATACAATCATTATGGTTCAAAATCAAAAGTATAATGCAATACAGTCTCGATCATCCGAGTTGATGTGGACTTAGTACAATCGAAAAATCTGATAATGCAGAAGGGTCTTAGTCTCAACATAAATTAGGAAGAAATAACGCTTTTCTCATGATTTTCCTGGATACGACGTAGATTTACATTACAAAATTACTTTGACGAAATGATTCCTTTAGAAAATATTTTTTTTTCCTCCATAAAATATATGGCATTTGTTAAGATGCACTGATCAATTCTTTTACCAATTTTCTCTAGGCGTCTCTGCGGCAAAATATTTGCAGGGATGGTGTCCTCCAACTGAACGTTGAACAAAAGTAAATAATAATTAGAAATGCTGATAAAGCAACCGAGTATCAAATTACAATGCATACATAATTGGCTTAATAATGCTGTGATCTTCTGAATAATATGTACATACCTATCGGATATCGGATCGGATAATACGGAACCTCGATACATTGCAACTTGAAGATAATCGAGACTCTGCTGCATTTATGTAAAGAATATAGCAAGTTATAATAATTTACTATATAATAATGTGGAAATATCATTTTTTTGTTTGTGGGCACATATTAACAAATCAACCTGAAAAAAACTAACTCAGCGATAAGTTTGGATTATCTCATTTTCTAACCTGAGAAAGTGATTCGATTACCACTCAGTAGGTGCAAGGAAAACACAATGGGTTGACAGCTGTTCTCAATTTCGATAGTCACTTTACGGAAATATTTGATAATATCGTCAAAAACGTTGGTTTGAAAACACGGCAGTTTCCACAGTTAATTTTCTCCATGCCCTTCTTCAAAAGAATTAATATCGGAAGTTACTACGTTTACAATCCAACGTTCCTTCTAAGAGGATACATGAAACTCGAAGGAAATGCTTACTGAGCCTTCATAATCATTGGTTAAATAGAAATTGTTTTTAAAGTAGTAAATTGAGGATGAGGGTTTAATTTTGTCTCCAGAGAAACTAATTTGCTTACAATTCGCTGAACGCCTGATATAGAAATACAGCGCCTAAAAATTGCAGGCAATAATTGAGAAGCATTTACTTGATATTTCCTGAAATCAATTCCCATTCGCGGAAAACATTCAAAACTGAAAAATGACAACTTATTCGCACTCCTTAATTTCAAAATTACATTATATTCACTAGGATGATAGTTTATTTGTTAGGGATGAACGTGAGATGCCTCATTCATAAATGAATTTCATGTAACCATTATCTGACGCTATTTTTGTTTAACAAAAAACGCGATTTTTCTCTGTTTTTTAATCCCCGTTGATATCGCATGTGTATCTCACATCCTGCGGAACGAAGGCAACGATTTGATTTAAAATTACGTTGCGCCAAAAATTCGGGTGGGGTGTTCATCGAGGCTTGAAACGCAATACTGAGGCCCGTGAAACATTATCACAATGCACCCACTCACTCATCCATCGCGTGTCAATCATGATGATTATCGAAAACAAAAGTTGCATCTCCACAAAACGAGATTGAACAAGCTTTTTTTCTAATCTTCTACGGTGTGAAAGGCTGTGTATCTCTGATAAAATACATGAGGCCAAGTGCAATCCTTGCGTAACAGGGCAAAGGAGACGAAGAAAAATAAATGTTAGTAACATTACCATTATTTTACAACCATAGTAATGTTTCTATACATTATTTAATCTACTGTATTTATGAGAATAATCATTATCCAGTTTATTTCCAAATATCGGGCTGCATCAACAAAGCTAGATGTGGTAATTATTTTAGGACACCTGAGGTACCTCAATCAGAAAGCATATAGTTTTTATTATAACTGTTATTAAGTTAGCTATGTATTAGTGTAATTTTGTAATTCAAATTGTTTCTGCAAATTTTCTCGACCGCTTAAAATTCACTGTAGGTATTTATGACAAATACCACATTCCCTAAGATTTAGAAATTTGAGGAAATATTAACACGGTTTCAATTGTTTATAGTTACTTGAGAGCCTCTAACCAACGGCTAACCCCGTATTCCCGGATTAATTAATAATATTATTACAGTCATAGAAGTAATTTCAATGGTTTTGTAACAAATTCATGCTTCCGCTAAGTTTTTCTCAATTCACTGCATTGCAGAGGTATGTCATTATTCACATGATTTCGAAATATTGGGCTGTATAAAAAGGTTTCGTGCAAAAATATAACAATTTTATAGAGACTGCTAACCTATTTTTAACAGAAAATGTATAACAGTAAGTTCTGAAAAAGGCGGTATTACAAATTTATTTTCAATTAATTTTAATTAGTTTTAATTATTAATCAAATGCAATATTGATTGTTCAACACTGATTTTTCATTAAATTATTTTATAAGGTCATTGTAAATAATCCAATAAATGCTTCGGATGTAATGTATTGTTTGATTATCAGCACTGAAGATCTCAAATTAAAACAGTTGTGCATTATGTTTCATCCATTCACTGAATATAAATATGAATTTCTCTCTGAGTACGAC
The DNA here is from genome assembly GCA_963573305.1 of Pyrrhosoma nymphula. Classification (NCBI taxonomy): domain Eukaryota; kingdom Metazoa; phylum Arthropoda; class Insecta; order Odonata; family Coenagrionidae; genus Pyrrhosoma; species Pyrrhosoma nymphula. Next base: position 61,336,082 of record OY754330.1, on the reverse strand, counting down.
CTGAAAGTTTAAGTTTTTCCTATTAAAGATTATCTGCAGCATTATTCAAATTACTACTTATAAATCTATGAGGAAAAAAACGAACTATTTTGGCATCATTACATCAACAAGATGCCTAAATGACAGATATTCCTCACAATATCTTTATGCTCTTTGTCAATTCCTACTCTGATCCTAACCCTTAAATAATAATCATATTGAATATAATTGATCATATTATTGGAAATAATACTTGAGTTTGTTCCACGATGCCTTCACAGCTAATAACTTTGACCAAATAATTTCATAATTTGCAATCTCAGAGGTAACTTACTCCTAGTGTTTCATTGGTGCTATTTTGAGTTGAAAATATGGATACATTTTCACTGGTAATTTCATTACACCCGACTATGGTTCCACTGCGTTGCAACATCTTCGAATATGAAATTAAATGGAACAATAGTCGTGTCTAATAAAATTATCAGTGGAAGCTCCCGTTTTTTCAGCTCCACGTTAGTTCCGAGCAAGCTTTTCATATAAATCCTAAGTGAAAGATAAATATACAACAGTCGTTGGGGGAGGTAATTTTACGTGGAAAATGAGATTAGGGTAGTCGCAGATGGGTTAAGTATTCTGATTATCTCCCTCTTCCTTCCGTATCCTCGCCGCTCTCGTCCTAACTCCACCTTCCCGACCACTTGAAATCTTCTTCCGCAGATCTCGACTTGGATTACTTGGAGAAGCGCGCGGGGGGCGCGGGGGAAGAGGAGGGGGGAGAGGCGGGGGCCGCGGAGAAGGGCGTGGTGTCGTTGGATGACAGGATCTCCGCCCCCCTCAGCATGATGATGCAGTCCCCGGAGGAGCAGAGTCCGGCAGACACGACGGACCTCGTCAAAGTCATACTGCTCGGAGCGCCGGCCGTCGGGAAGACGTCCATCATACAGGTGAATGGGAAAATGAAACGCCTTCATTCCAGAATGACGCATGCCACGCACTCCGCATTCTACAATCCTGGAGGGGGAGGAGTTGCTTGCTTTTTCCCGAGCCAGCCATATGGGGTCATCGGCGTATTCCGTGTAATTCTTCGGATAGATAAAGGGGCTGGTATTTTCCTACATTGCTCACGTATGGATAGTTAGGGATCTCAGACAATTTTACGTTAGTGGCAATTCAAGTATTGCGTAAGGCAACTTTGTCCACATTTTAACACATGTTAGACACAGTAAGATATTATGAACTCCCTCCCCTCTTAATGTTACGTATGTTGCCATAAATTTCACGAACCATGGACATAGATGCACGGGCAATTCCATGTCCAAGTGCGCAATAGCTGACCTCACCCCCTCCTGTTATTTTGTTAAGTTTTCACGTAACCAAGGCCCTATCGAGAAAACAATAGAAATAGAAGATTTTTGCCGTATATAGACATCACAGTTCGAGATTTTTCGAGTCACTATAGGAACGACACGAAAAAAACGTGATCTTTAAGGTTTGATACATCCAAATTAATGAACGCAAAGAATAAATATAAGTTTTTTTATGTTTTAGCATGAATTTTGGCATTCATCCTAATCTAACAAAGTTAAACATTTTGTGCGGCATTAATCAGAAAAATTATAAAAATACGAATTCATAGGTGACAATCTTACGTAAGATAGTCTCGGACCACCCTAGGTAATACCACGTAAGGAAAGATCAATCCTCCTCACTTTCCCCAAAAAGTCTTACGTTATACTTGAATGGACTCCTAGATTATATGTAGATGAATAATTATTGCTTATTAAGAAGCGTTTGCAGTAAGCAACCATATTTTTTTAAGGCTTGAGCTTTATATAGCTTGAAAGGTGATACATGTATGAACATACCACCGTAACGAGAGTGCAATAAACTACAATGCCAATTAGAAAAGCATATACTCTACACTACGGATAATTCCAACCTGGTTGGTGATGAACTACTGTCTATTTTCTAGTTCAGCGATGTAAGAATTCCTTGAAATATTTCGGAGGGAGAAAGGGGATTGGTCCTACTTACATCACAAAAGAATACCTCTGGAATTTTCACTGAGAAATATTTAAAGCGATCGTTTCGATGTTTTGCATCATTATCAAGCTGTATTGATACTGGTCGTATTAATTATTTCTCTGTGGAAATCTGTAAAGAGCTCATCTTTTGTCATGTATATGTTCTACCACATCATACCTGAGACAACACTACTGATCCTACTTACATTGATAATGTAAAGAGAGTGGTGGTCCCAGATAGATTTACGTAAGATGCGGTGTATTATGTAGTCGTGAGGTCATATTGCAGTCCAATGCAGTGATAAATTTCATTCCTTAGTTTTTTATAGTGAGAAATCGTTAAGTGAAATAACCAAGTTCGCAGCACAGCATACAGTGCGACAGTCGTTCAAACATTGCGCAAAACATGATATTATCAAATACGCAGGCTTCCGAAAGTCTTACACCTTACGATTTAGGAAATCTTACGTCACCTACTTCTGACAGAGTAGAATAAAACAGTAGTCAAAACGCTTTACCTAAATCTTGAATATCTCCAATTATGCGTTTGAATCAGGAAGGCGTCACTTTTCTTGGTAAGGTTCATTTATCGGTGAACGGCGACGGCGATGTTTAGGACCTTTCGATGAGAAAATCCATTTTTTACGCAATTTGAGACACATTAAGTTAGTTTTATTCAGAATAAATTAAGATCGTTTCCGCTAATTCCTTTCATGAGAATAACGTAAAAAAAAACGAAATAGAATTTTAGGAATTTTTTCAGGAATTGATACATTCCTATTTACCTCAAAAAACCGATGAACGAAATTCCTCATTTGCACTCAGTCACATAAAGTTGACCCCAATGGATTCTATTAGGATTGATTTCAATTTACACAAAATCCTTAAGGACAAGTATCGGGGGATTTTCGGCTTTCCAATTCCTTTTACTAGAGTTTCCGATTCTGATGATCCGACACCGGATGCAGGGAAGGACTATTTACGCACTTGATTCACCGATTCCCGGAATCAAAAGAGTAGGTACTTAACAAAGAGAAAGTCCATTGTTGACAGCCTCAGGTACTTGAAAGGTTCTCCGAATCGGCATCCTTACAACGCTTACCTTTTGGTATAATGCTTGACGAAGGGAACTATGACGGATATTTCCAAGAACGTGGCGATTTAACGATTTATTTGTCTGAATTCCATAGACAATTGCTTTGTGGAACGTATACACCTCAACAATTCTCTCAATTTCACCCGAATTAAAGTTACGATTCATGTTTATTTATCAATCTTGCTGGAAAAACAATTACAGGCTGTCATTAAAATTGTTGGCACTTTCGTGAAGAGGACTTCACTCCAACTCATTTCTCGTAAAGGTAATGTCAGAGGAAAATAAACTGAGGGAAAATTGCTTTCTTATACTCTCCTTGGGAATTTGGAAACAGAATACGCATGAGAGGAAAGAGACACTAGCGCTCGTTTTTCCTCAGTGAAGTTGTAGTACTGCTCCGGGTCGCTCTGTTGAAAGAACGATAAAAACAACAAAATACCCTCTCTTCTGTTTATCCTAATATTTTTGTCCCTTTATGCAGTGAAATTCTGTGTCTATCTCAAATTACTTTGGACTAAATCTTTTTGAAACAAATAATTTATGAGTCACCAGTTACTGGTTAATGATAATAGGATGTGAGAGTAAGTAATAATTCCTTCTCGATTTATGCCATATCAATGTTCAAAGCCGTGCGAACTCTATCCCGTGAAACGAAGCGTCTGGCATTCCACAGGTATTGATAATGACAGATTTCACATACGCTGCCATGGATATTCTCTAGTACCCTTTGAAAATGACATATGACGCTAAAAGATGACAATTCTCGGTTATGAGAGCAAAGGATTATGTCAGTCGAAAAGAGTAGAACTGTCAGGACAAATTACATTTGCCAGAAATTTTAGGATTCGGCGTGTTGAAATTATGTTCCTAATAATTAATTAAAACACATATCTCAATCGTAATCTTTTTTTGCTCTCCTGCTATTTCTATTAAATAGATGCTGCCTCATTGCTAGTGTCCCTAATAATAAGAGAGCTCAATCTGGGTAATAGTAAACTCATAACAATAATATTTACTCCTCGTTATTCGATTTTAGCTGGTATATCTAAATCTAAATTAGCCATGCAAGTAATATTTGGCTCTAACTTCCGAAAAAGACCTTTAAAATTAAACGTTCAGCAAATAAAACTGCAGAATGTAATTTTTCACGCTACATACAATAATCTATTTAAAGCCTAATGGAATTGCGGAGATATAATTGACTTGAAGTTACGTTGAGGAATTTTCAAATGGTAAGGTAAGGTATTGAGATCATATTTTAATTGGCCTAACCCACGTGTCAGAATGACTCATGGTGGAGTCATTTCTGTTGGATTGTGAGTGGAAGGAGCCCTTATTCTAGGTATTTCTATCCTTTTTCGCGATAGCTTCCTTCTCGCGATTAATATAAAAACTTCAGAACTATTTGGATTTAATCCGGTTCCCTACATGATTACTGTATCTGGTATGATCATCAATCTTTCTCTAAATTCTAACTGCGGAGAAAAGAATTGGAAAATAAGTCTGGCAGCAATTAAAAAAAAGTCATTTGCATTTGATGGCGCACACGTTTAATGAAATGGTATTTATTGATATCTCTTTGCATCCAAGGACATTCCGATAGGCTAGGGGACCTTCAAAAGCACCACTTGATGTGGGGAGTCAAAATTCTCGTTGAAAAAGAGGTATCAACATTAAAGTGAGGGGGCGTAGAACCTCGCAGCACAGTATATGGCGCGGGTGGCCTTCGATTGCAGCTTTGACTGCAAGGTCTAAAGCCTATGAATATTAACAAAGTTTTTCATGCACACGCAACCACTCTATCTCTTGAAATAACTTTCACACTACCTTTAGTTGTCAATACAACTATTATACTTAATAATTTTTTCACACTTACCGTCATATGATTAAAATATTTATATTCATTTGTAATAGTGTTTGGCTCCTAAGAATTAGATATAGAATAAATTTATGAATATCAGTGAAGTGATTTTTTTTACATACTCCATGTGTCTAAAAATTAAATCATGTGATAGCAATAATGTGTGTGCATCGTTTTTATCTTTGCTTAATATTACAAGATGTTTGTGAAGCGTTCATCTTCAATCTCATGCTATTCCTTTTGGGTGTAGAAATCGTCATAAAAAATCCAGTGATGTTCAACGAGAACTTTTTTTCCATTGATTTGCAACATTTATCCCAAAATGTTTTCTCTAGACAAATCAAATTTCTGTCTCATTATTATGTTTACGCCAAAACAAATGAAACCTCTAATGCTATATAAATATTTATATTACATAAACTATATAATGCTATCGTCTATTTCAATAATGACTACCCCTTTTATATACCATTCCACAGACAATTTGGCTGGAATAGTGAGCATATCAAATGAATCATTATATACTGCTTGATACGATATCCAAAGGAAAAAAGAAAATCGATGAAGATCGCTCAGGAACGAACTTTCCGTTGGAACTTAATCGCCCGTGAATAACTCCCTCAATCGTATCGCAGATTATGAAGCGGAATTCATTGCCTGCAAGACACTGGTTCCGACGTCTACCACACCTTTAGGAATGTGCAGCGCTCAGCAATTTCATTGAATCACATGAAACTTCATTTAATGAGAAACCGCAACCAAACCGAGGTTTATTTCCGCCGAAAGCCCCGCGCCGGCACTCATATCACCGTCACAGTCGCGATTTGAAGGCGTCCTTGCATTTTATGTTCAACGGAAATAGGACCACACTTCGGATCGGCATTCAGAAAATATTAAACGGAATAACCTTCAGTGGAAGCACAAGTAATCGCAAAGCTGAAAAGACTATTCGTTCAATGCAAATTCCCAAATATTGTGCGTCGTTGGCTTCTTTAAAGAGGCACGTTGGTTGCATGCCAAGTGCATGTAAAAAGCACAAATAATCGATGAGCTGAAAACACTCGCTTCGTTTGATGCAGACGTCCGAGTCTCGTGTCACGAGGGCTTTATTAAATAAGCCCAGGGATTTCATGACGACTCCGATAAAATGTCACGATTGATATCTTTTGCAATGAAGTGCACCGTTTTAAGTCCATTTACAAGGTAAACGTTAGTAGTTGGACAGTAAATAAAATGAGCAGAAAATTAACTACTTTAGAATAGTTCATTTCACTTTAGCGGAAATTGGACATAGGTACATCAATTGTCAGTCTGGTGGCGTAGAGGCCGTTAAACGAACCACAAGGGTGAGTTGGAATACGGCGACTTTGGAAGTTTGAAACTGAAAGGTTTTTCATCCCCATTCTAATGGATGGAAAAATTAGGCGGTTTTGACAATAAAAATTAAAAAAAAAAAGAATAAATAAAGGTCGAGTAAATGTAGATCCAGAGACGTAACTGCGTACGACACTGTATGTTGTCACAATGTTGTATGTAGTGTTTCTGTATGCTGCACGACATTCACTCCTTATTTTTCTTAATATGGGTGAAATTTACCATCATTGCCTACTCTGGTATTAAGTAACTGCTTACGTCCATACGATATTAGGGTCTTCGAAACTGACCTTAGTTTAATCATTTTAGATTTGGTTCATAGTTTCTCATTAGACGAAATGTCATGCCATAATATATCGACAGAGTTTTATGCACATTTATATAAATGTCCTAAAATTAAGACCCATTCATACGATTACGCAGTAGATGAAATTTGAGTACACCTGGACCAAATGAGGAAACCATGATTTCCAGCGTTTTCAAATCATGATTTTCAGCAAACTAATTTTGGCTAGTATGGCTTTATGGAGGCAAGAAGGTAATATTACGCGGCATTGTTTGACGGTACCTGGAAGGAATATCTCGTTTTTTCAATCAAATTTTCTGAATAATTTAGTGGAGAGCGACGAACAAACTGCCAAATTGGCCAAATCATCCGTCACAAAACCGAAAGTTATTAAGTCGTTTCCCATTCCGAGTTCAGGAGCATAATTTATACACATTGAATTGATCGCATTATTTTTCTCCTGAATGGGTTGACTCCGCTAAAGTTAGTTACCGTCGCGGCTAGTTCCACAGTAGGTAGTTTTAATGAAAAAGTTATCGACTGATGGTAGGAGTTTTAATTTAAATGGATTTCTTCGCAAAAATGCATTACTAATGTTTCATAGTAATTTGAAAACGCTTGAGGTTAAAAGAAAAATAGAAAGGTTCGAGCTAGGGTCCTCAAATAGCGCCTATGTGATGACGTGGCAATATTTTTGCTTTCTTGAGGATTGGTTTAGTAATGACATGTTTAATTCCTACGTTTTTGGTTAGAGGTGATATTTAAACATATTTTTCGGTTTACCTAGAGACGAGAATTAAGACGTCTGACTGTTTATACGAGGACACATTAGATGAAGAGAAAGGGGTTTTCCGCTACAAAACCGACTTTTGGTCACTGACGTTTATTTAACTAGACTTTATTTTTCCTTCACTTTTTGGGTGATTCGGAATATTAATATTCTGGAAAATAAGGTTTTCAAATGATAGCTTCCGTGAAATATAACGTATAAGCTAAGCGTGATTTCAAATGCGCAAAAACTTTCGTACGTACAAAAAAATATAGAGGAACTCAACAAAAATTCCACCACCAACAAAAAAGGTAATATTTGCTAATGTCACTAGGCAGTACCAAGTCTGAGTTTGTTCACCATATTATATTAGCTTTAATAACAACGAATCTGCCGGGTCGCATACGCGCAAAAGGCAAATAATTTCCCACGAATTTTATATAGTGGTTCCAATAAAGATGAACTGCGGATAGGAAAAGACCAATTCGGATAAATTATATTCCATTATTAGATTCACGGTAACAGAATACCTAAAACCAGGCAAAAGACAACGTTTCCGAGATTAGAAGAGTAGGCAATCTCGTAAGAAATAAGTACGCGGTTTCTATACTCATATAAAAATAAAACTTGACATTTTCACTGGTGTATGTACGGTGTTTACGGCCTAATTACGAAAAAATCAAAGTAAACATGGCCACTGGCCTTTCTCAGCGCAATATCAAAATATGCCCTTCTAAAAAATTTAATACGTATCATGATACTTTAAAATAAATAATGGAGGTTATCCTTAGCATTTCTTTTCTTAAATGAACTTTCGATTGCAAACCAGAGATTTTGCGCTCTAGCTGCCCAATTATCACAAACATTTCCGGTAACTAACTATTTTGGAATGCAATGGAATCTCACCATTTAAACAGTTTAAACCCACACCCAAATCACAGCCAACACTCTGCTCCCTGAACTGCCTCCCAAATCCCACTTGATTGGTAGTGGTGGTGGCCGCAGACCATGGTGAGGACCCGCAACTTTCGGTACTGAGTTTTGGCGCTGCAGTTGAGAATCGTATAAAATAAAGTTAAGACCCCAAAAGTTATTTTTGTTTTCAAGTATCTGGCGTTAATTTTATTCCCGCTATTAATTCACATCTAGGATGAAATTTTCAAGTAACATCACAGCTTACTCTTATCCGATTCGTATCAATAGATGGCGATTGTTTTTATTGAGACTGTCACATACTAACATAAGATAAATATATAAGTTTCTTGATCTTAAACGTGAAAAGTATTTGATACGGAAAACTCAGCATCTTTGCCAAAACGTCACGCAGATTCTTATGAAATAAAAATACCGCGTTGGAGGAATGGAATGAAAAAGCAGTATTTTCTTATATTACGACACAAAGTAACTTTCATTTGCTGGGAAAATAAGGGGTATAGTCAAATATACAATTAATCCTACTTATATATTTAAAATATTCATGATAGACATCACTCTTTAGCTTCGCAGACAATGTTAGTTATTATATGTATAACTATGGGCCAAATAATGTAAGAAAACGAATCTGGTGCCATTAGAAACGACATTTTTCCCGGATACGCATTTATAAGGGGGCAAGGAAAGCGTTGTGAAAAGCAGCGAGGCAGCGAAAAGAAAGATTTGACGGGGATGCTGAACTGTATGGCCAAAAATATGAAGAAATACAACTTGAAAATTAAAGTTAAAAAAAATTAAAACCATGGTTTTGGAAGAAAGAAAGAAAGGTTACAGTTCGTGGAAGGTTTCTTTTATCTGGAAAATACGATCACTTGTGATGTAAATAAAGAGAAAGATAACGTGAGCAGATAGCCCAAGCCAAGTAGGCATGCTACCAGAAGGAAAGAGTCTACTAACAACCAGAAAAATAACATAGGAAGTGAAGAAGAACAGCATTAAAACATATTTTTAGCATGCTCTGATATGATAAGTGACCAGTTTTAATTAACATGGATGAGAATTATCCCCCATAACAGACAAAGATTTCGTAAATAGATAGATATAAATTCAAACATCAGAGGAAAACTTCATGAAACCCTAAAAAATAAAACTTGAAAATAAAATAAATTGGAGTTTTACAAAACGTTGACAATCCAGGTAGTCACTTGAGTTCTCTAAAAGAGAGATTGAAAGAATATTACGCCAGCTGAAATAAAATTACTAATAACAGGAGAAGGCTACACATTACAAGATTGGATAAGAAATTAAATTTGACCTTTCGGGAAAAAATTTAAATACTTTTAGTTCAGAAGAAAAATAGCGAAATATAAAGCTGTATATGCTGTAAAATATGCTGTATAAGAATATAAAATTGAGTAACCATTTAGGCAAAATGCTGCAGAATCATTATCACAGAATTAGATTATAAGCCATATATTATAAGCTCATTGCAATGTTGGCCGATGGATTCAGGAACAGGCTATTTACCCTGATATATGAAGGAATGAAGAAGACGCTCTGATATGGCAGTGAAGCTTGAACAATAACAGCTACAGAGAAGCGAATATAGGAAACAACGAATATGTGGTGTTATAGAATAGAAAATGGTCTAATTTACGGTAAAAATTAACAACAAAGAAGTCCTACGAAGAGTTAGACGGAAAATATGTTAATTGAAGAGAATCTTATAGGGCACATTTGGCAACACATCAGCAATCACTATACAATCATCAACCGCATACATGTTTTATCGTTCACAGAGAAGATAGGGTTTGCGTGGTGGCTAGAGTACTTACTGGCTTCCCATCCCGAGGGCTAGTGTTCGAATTTTGGCAGAGATTCTTCGTCGGAATCCCGATCCCTAACAGAGCGTCATGTACTTCATTTACAGAACCTTGACTGTCAGATGAGACGTCTAGCGGGCCGGGCTAGGACGGCTGCCGAACCGGTGTTTTCTTATTTATAGAATTCACCTCAGCAAACGCTGGAGATTATATGTTGTTTCGCGTTCCGTTTTCAACCCCTTAGTCTAAATATGACTATGGGGCCGGAAGCTTCCCTCTCCCAAAACCCTTTCACCTATCCTTTTTACCTTCCCATTCCCGCAGCCCTTCCTAGTCCTCGGTAATGAGCGCAAGCTCGCAGACCGGGGACGAAGGGTGGTTCCCTGCGCGGAAGACCCGTTTATTCACTGTCAGATGAGACGTTTAACTGTGGTCGCCACGGTGCCATTACCATTTAGAAGAGGATCATGACGACGCCGAGTTTCTCTCCACCCTTCTTCCGACCCCTTAACGACCCTTCTCTCACCAACCCACCCACCTTTTTGCCATCATTGGTTGTTGTCCTCCCACCCCCCATAGAAAACGACCAACCAACCAAATAATCAATCACACAGCTCCTATAAGCTCACCTAAAGAAGCAAGAACGTTTTATCGTAAAAGAACATTCCTCAAGTACGGGCTGGTAGAACACCCAGCCACTATTCCATTGATCTTTGCAATAAACTCGACGGTTCATGAATACCACACAGAGAACACATTCTTTTGTTTGTTTTGGCACGTTACCGTGTAAAAAATTTCGTTGATTAACGACAGTCCTGTGTCCTGGGAATTAAACTTTAGCCTCTGTAGAGAGAAAGGCACGCCTTCTCCTTTCCCTTTTTACCAAGCTCGAGATTACAAGCCAGATTGTGTCTCGGCTTTAAATCTTAAAGCTTAATCTTAGCGGGGTAATATGAGTTTCCGCTTCAGAAAACACACTCGAAACAAGAGTCAAATGAAAGTTCAGACACAAGCATGAAGCCATTTACCCATCCATGTCGAAGTTCGTCGCGGCGAAACTGTAAAGGGTCACGGGTTCACTCAATTTAGCCGGCAGTCACGCACGCTACCGAAGTTAGTTCTGGTTGTGCCGAGTCTAAGAATGACCTTTCCCATTCGAGATACAACTCCGAGGGGGGAGACCTTTCCTCGAGAACTAACGAAGTGGAAATGTACGTACAAAGCAGATCAAAGATGAGGTAGGAGACGTTAATTCAAATAAAAACATGAAAAAAATTTGTATAGCTTTGATAAAAGGGCCAAAAAAAGTTTATGGGTCCACCAAAAAACATGTATAGGACTATAAGGCAAATCGAGCAATTAATAAAGAAAAATTTAAGGGATGAAGTTAAATCTGGTGAATAAACTGATAGTTTCTTTTACAATGCGCATAATATCTTTAGAAGCAATAATAATAGAAATCTTAAAAATGAATTAAATAATGTAACATACTTTATAAAAATTTCATTCCTATTTAAACTCACACGGCTATAAACCTTGTCGGTGTATAATTATCGGATTTCAGAAGTAACATAAATTGTCTTTTGGAGCAATGAATATAAAATCTCTTTGAAAGAAGTTTTTCTTGGTGGACTTCCTCGAATATCATGACGATATTTATAGTTTTTTGATCGTTTTCATAAAAAGTGCGCATCTGATTAATAAGGTCTGCTTCTGTAAGATTTTCCGGTCAGAAAAGTCACCAACTGGAAAAAAAACTTTAAAAAATTCGGAAAATCTTGATGAAGGTCATAATTGACCCACTTTGAATGGAATTTAATAAAGGCAAGTTCGTGAGAACCCAGGTCCCGATAAACGCCACATTGGATTCCACTGTTTTGACCTAGTTATGAATACGTGGGCAATATTATTGACGTTTCCGTCATTGAATATGCATTCCTGGAAGTTTTCCATCAGTGATGGAAATTGATTCCTTATACCTATAGATCAGAAAAAATTCTTTAGAAGAAAATAATTTACTGAGGGAATATTTATGTACAGCCTTAGCTGTACAAAAAAATGTGAATTTTCCAAAAGTTTGAATTTGATTCGAATGATATTACTGGTTTAAATTTTAGGTCAAATCAGGAATTCAATTAAAGTCAAGTCAATAATCTTCGAAGTTCTTGAAAGGAATAGATTCGAAATTTGAACAATGGGACCACGTCAAAAATCAAACTCGAGCCCCTTTCACTTTGAGTCATTCCATGATAAGCAATGTGTCATGATTTTCCGATGCTATGCTTTCTATGGTGCCTTACAAATACTTATATTAATGCCTGTCATTCCATATGGATACAAAGTATATACATTCTGTACAGTTAGAAATTCTCCTTCGAATCGAATAAGAAGTTACCAGTTCATATTTTGAGTTCATTTGGATCAGTAAAATTTACAAAATGAGTCTTCAAATTTGAAGGGGAAAATTTAATCCCTCCTAATTATATCAAATTAAATCATTTAATTAATACATTTAAAGAAGCGGAATACATGCATCTCTAAAATATGGGACTCAGGAGACGATTATTAATCGCAATTGCTAATGAAAAATTGAATGCATAAATAAGTGAAGTGTTTTTCACGTTATTAGAACAACGCTAAAACGGAAACGGAAAAACCCACGTCTTGCATATTGAAAATTGGAGCCTTGGAGCTATAAATCAACAGGAAATCGATCAAGCCAATACTTATTGCTTCGCAATTAGTGATATATCTCGGGCTTTTTTTTTAATAACTATACCATTCCTCATTCCCTTTTTCCTATCTTACTATATATTGTCCTGTCGAGGAAATTTCTGTACTTTCTTTCCACATATTCTCGACACTCGATCGTCAAAGGAAGTGCATTCATTAGTGTTTTATAATTAAACGTCACCTAGTTCCATCTACTTTTCTTTCCTCACAGACGGGATCTGGTTATCTTTGATGTTCCCTGCGCGTCACCGATATCCACCCATGGCGAGCATTTTCCTTCATCTTTTTGTTCGTGAACACGGTACAGGTGTATCAATTTACCACTGCGAAATCTAAATATCCGTGGTCATATTTTCTCAATCCATAGAGAAATAATGGCGCTTTAGAAACACGAGTGACCTACGTAAATCCATCATTGAGCCTCTGGTTTTCGAACCACTTTATACCCTATGAGTAGTCACATCAAAGTCTTCACATCATGTAGTTGCATCAGATAGTTAACTTTCAAAAACATGAAATAATTTGAAAAAAATTGATGAAGTGATTTAAAAAACGTTCTTGACTTATACAGCTTTATCATTTAATTAAGGATACTTAATCGGTCTCATGATCTCTTTTTCTTTGTTTCCCAACGATTCATCTTCCTACCCAAGCCATAACACTAATCAAAGCTTCGCTTTTACAGTATTATAATAGCATACAATCAGTTTATTAGTTAACTGGGCTCGGTTAGCTGCAAAATATAAAAAAAATTAACTGCTTGCCTTTCCCAACGCCAATGTCAGCACACTGCATGAGTTTAGAACAATTTGTCTCCGTCGCCCTTAGTATGACGGGCGGATAGGAAATGCATATAAACTCAAACCTCGTCACCAGTAAGCTCATTGCTCTCACTTGTAGATTACATTTCTTCCTAGACTATTCTTCTATAAAAGGTAATATTTCAAAACATTAAAACAGTTTTGGAATTCAACGATAATATATTTTATTGTAATTCATTCATTTCCATTAATTTCTCAATTAATATCAATTTATCACTCATTTGGCTACCCTGCGTCCTTCCAATCTAGTATTACCAATCATATTTTTCTTGCCTTATTGACTGCGCCGCCTCGTATGAAACTTATTTGAGAATATGTATTGTATGAAACCTTATTGTCCGAATATTATTTAATTACCTTCTAAGTTAGGGGATTGACATTGAATTGACAAATTCCTCCGTTCGAATTCCCAAATCAAAGAGGATACAGCCATCTTCTTTGGAATATCTGATAAAAATATAGCCGAGTTCACGAGGGTACACTCGCTCGGTTTCTACACTCTGGTCAATATAATTTGTGCAATTCATTATTACTCAAGATAAAGTAGTCTAGCAAACATTGGGACCATATAAGTACTACCATGTGACTACTGCTGCCATCGGGGATGTTTTTTTTTTTCATTATGTCAATAATTTACGAATAAAGTTGTGGAGTAAGGCTCAATCACAAATTTAACTACAAAAGCGTCTCCTACATTATTTGTGCATAGTGAACCCTCAAAGGATATACCAGTACTGGTTTGGATTTATTAAAAAACCTCTCAAAATCACATTTTGGAAATAATTTGATTTTTCTGATATATAATGAAATTTATTGGAGCAAAAAAATTACGATTCTCTCCCTGTTCGCGTTATTAGTGCTCATTTAGCGTCCCATGACTCATGTCCCTTTTGAAACAACGACTAGTATTTTCGCAATTATCGTAACTTCTTTCATGAATGCTAGAAATTTGTTGAGATTTATGTTACAGCAATGAATGATGTGAGGGGAAGAACAGGCAAGTAATATGTGGCTGCGATGTAAGAGGCTCTTGAGAGGAGGAATATTATTTCAGTATTATGGCCAAGAGAGCGTGCTTGAACCAATTTATGAATCTAACGGACGCAAAAGAGAAATGCAAGGATAGGGCACAAAGAATATGATGTTGAAACAGAGCCAGATTTCTATGCCTAACACCGATAGTTAAGCTCGTTTCACAGAGTCAACCCCTAAAGGAAATGGCGTGTTGGGTACGAGATATACCTTTGTGCACACTTCTTGTGGTTATAACACAAACATTGTACATAATGGCTGCTAAAGAGTTTGATGGTCGATGAAACATTTATGTCTCAGATCCCTGTGGTCAATGGTATGATTCATTGCTCTGTCGGTTACTCTCTGATCTGTGGTGATATCCTGTGGTTTTTGAAAAAAAGAAGAAACCCATACATCATCTGCTGGAGAGATATGTATTTTATGCCCTCAAATAAAGGCGTATGCCAAAAGTGCCCAAAAGCATGAACCAGAATGCAACAAATTCTAAGCGCTTTGTAGCTCAATTTAAACGCAATATAATTTCTTCGGCACTCCGTGAGCAAAGTCTGTAGTCATTTGGCATGCTGCCTGATTCTGGCAGGAAGTTTTGTATTATCATTTCACCGGCTATACTAGGAATTTGACCAAGAGATACAAGCTTCCTGTAACCTCAAACGGCCTAACACAGATTTTATATTTATGTGCATATATATATATATATATATATATATATATATATATATATATATATATATATATATATGCACACACATGATGTTTCTGTAGAGACGTGCACAGAGTTATAAAGACGAAACTGCAATTGTCCTCTATGAAAGAAAACTCAACTGTTATTGGTTTCATATCGTAGAAGTTTCGAAATTTAGTGTTAATAATTGAAATAAAATACATTGTACTTTTCTACAGTTTTATCTATAACTAAATAAAATGTAACTGAGAACTGAAATGAAACTGAAGAGAAATACAAAGTGTTTCATTTAAATTATGATTAATTACTACTTGATGAATGTATTTAACTACGAAATGATAGTTACTGAAACTTTTCTTTCATTTCTATTTCTAGCAATTCGTGTGGAACGAGTTCTGCGACACGTATTACCCCACGGAGCGCCGGCACACCTACTACCCTTCGGTGGTCATCAACGGCCGCCTCTACGACCTAAAGATCTCCGACCTTCCTCCGGTGCCCTACTTCCCCGTCGACTCCCTGCTCGAGTGGACCGACTTCCGTTCGTACGGACTCCGCTCGGCAACAGCCTACGTCCTCGTCTTCGACCTCTCGAACCCCGTGGACACCTTCCGACACATCAAGTGCCTCCGGGAGCAGATGGCCGGCAGCCGGGACATGCGGAACGTCCCCGTTGTGGTCGTCGGAAACAAGCACGACAGACTTCCGGGACCAGTTGGTGTCACCCGTCCCCACCATCCTCCAGGCTCCTTCTTCGGCGTGCCCTGTCTAGCACAGGCGTCGGGTTTCGGACTCCCTGGCACATCTTCCTCCCTCCCCTCAGCCGGTAGCTCGGGCCAGCAGTCCGGGAACCAGCCTTCTGGGCACCACCACCACCATCACCATCCACACACCTCAGGTCTCAACCATGCCAACTCCATGCTGCTCCAACACCACGGAAACTACAGTCAGCAGGCGCAGCAGCATCAACAACAACAGCAACAGCAGAACGCCGCAACGCTGGCAGAGTCCAGGGAGAGGAGAGACATTGCCAACATCGTGAAGAAGCACTGGAGGTGTGGTTACGTGGAGTGCAGCGCCAAGTACAACTGGAGGGTTGTGGCGGTGTTCAAGGAGTTGATGCAGGCGGTGGACGCGTTGGAGGGTGGCAAGAGTGGGTCCCTGGGGGGAACGGGGTCTGGGAGCGTGTCGAACTTGGGGGACAACGTGCCCCTGGTCCCGGGTTCTGCGAGGGGTAGCAAAGAGGGTGGGTTCCACTTGAATAGACATCACAGGACGCCAATGGTGGTGGATAACTTGCAGGATGCGCTGGACAGGAGTAAATGTGAAGTGCTGTGATAACTTGGTGGCTAGGAGATGATTCGCTGACTGTACGCGGACTCTATTGATTTGAAATAACTCGCTGAGCAGGATATTTTTTTACTTAGAACGGATGCTGATTCATTTTTATGTAGGGATTCATGTAGTAGAATTTTCTTCTTTTCTAGGGGAATTTTTTTGTCTAAGGGTGATTAAAATGAGGTCAAACGAAAAACATCAGTAATGAGTAGCAATTATAGTCTTGCTTGTTTAATTTTATTGCTCGGTGTATCTGCTTAATTTCATTGTGACCTCAAAACACAATATCTCTCACCCTGATTGTTGTGTTCATCTGTGCCTCTGTAGTAAACCTTTCAGTTAATTTTCGTGTAAAATTGCTGTCATGATTTTTATTTTGGTATGGTGACTTTCAAATGACAAGCAATACCTTCTCTGTATGTCCTTCAACGGGATTTGAATACATTTATTACGTTTAACCAATTAAATCAGCTTATTTCTTCATTAAGTATGTACATTGGTTTGGTCATCAAAAAATTTATCACTAGGATTTAAAATGGATGTGGCAATGCACAATGGTAAAATCTGCAGGAATGTTTACCTAGCTTCATCTTGTTTCTGAGACTTTGTCTCAGTGTTGGAATCGTGGAAATACTATTTAGATCATCAAATTTCAACTAAATAATTTTTATCCACGATAATATTTTCATTCCATAAGAGACAATTTTCATTTTTATCAAATGAGCTATTTTTTCCTCTCAGCTAAATATAGATGTGATTTGATTTCGTGGTCATATTTAAGTACCCAAAATACTCAATGTATTTTTATGCCAAAATAGTTGTTTCCAAGGTGCCATTTTGGTTCTAATATGTTGAGAGCACATTAGATACAAAAATATATCTAAAGCATTTATTTAATGACTTATTTCACTGAATGCTGGACAACTTTCGTATGGAGAATACTTACGTCGGCGCAAGATTTTCCCCAACAGTTTCCCCAATCACAACATAACCTATCTGGGACAAAATACCCTTCAACAGTATGATGCGAATGCTCTTACCTTACCACATCTCACTATTCTCACTGTAAGTAGTTACCAACTTGAACTTTTTGGACACCTTTTCATTGGTGTCCTGGACTCACAGACCCCTACTCAAGACGAAAAATCGGGTCATACCGAATGCACTGCTTCGTACGTCGTAGGGAAGGCAAACTTCTGATAAGTTCAAAGTCTTCTATTTAGAGAAGGCAAATAGTGACACCGTATTTCTCTGTTTTAAGTAAGCTTCCTGTAATCCCTGACTTTGGAAAAAATTTATTTCTCAACCATATCTCAACATCTACACACCAATAAGCTCTAAATAAGAGTACATGAAATCTATTTTTTTATATACTCTCCCTCCTCCTATTATTTTGTTTCAGTTCATGCCAGACCCCATCTCAAAATATTAAGCCCCATTATTTATTAATTTTTCGGGTAGGAATCATTCCCATAAGCAGTCAAAAACATATAACTAAGTTTTAGGTGCCGGGACTTTCTTTTATGGATGCTATAGTACATACTTATATTCATCGTTATAAACGCTTTTATATGCTTAATACGATGCAATAAATTTACCAGAAGTTTGAGATAGAATTTTATATGCCAAAAGACCACTATTTAAAGCATATTTATACATCGTTCGTATCTTATAAGAAACTATAATGAATAGATATATTTTTCAATACTTCAGCTCTCATTTCTCAAAACTTTCCACTTCACCACTGATTCATGCAGTTGAATTATAAGAATAAATTCGAGTAATACATGCGAATGACTTCATACCGAAATGTGCCATCAGGTCATTGCATCATTTATACAGTGTCGGTCAAAGGTAACTGACATGAGCGGAGTTTTTCTTCCAGATAATAAACATTATATTTGAAAACGGGGATGTATCAAATCGTTTTGCCCAAAACACTATCATTCAGATATGACAAATCGATATCATTCATTTGAGCAATTTTTATTCTCTTCATTCATAAGTATTTGACAACTTTATGCTTAGTCGAGGAAATGAATATTTTCTCGTTACTGCACTTAATAGAGACGGATGAAAGATACCCGTTATTTCTAAAACTTGTCTTAAGCTTTCAATGGTGAACTTAGTAGCATTCTCATTATAAGATTGCTTCAATGTTTTATTGCCCACATTCCGTTTAAGAATGAAGTTGGTTATACTTTTTACCGGTGACTCTTCTTTCAGTGCAACATTGAACACTGTTTACAATAACTTTGACATAAAGTAACCAAAACTAAACAATTAACGTGAGCGAAGTTTAGCAATACATATATATGTATTACTTTACTCACGGCATCCATTCTTTCTTTAAACAAACGTATGTCCTACTACATGCTCTCGATGCATCGACGGTTCCAACAATTTGCAAAAAAAATTATCCAGAAGTGATCGATGTTTATAAGTTTACGGGTGTTTCCATAACGAACTCAAATAATGGACTTCGTTACGCGTGTTTATTTCGAGATTCCGTCCACCCGGTGGATATCTCGCGGACAAAAGGAAACCTATCTGCGAACTTCAGGTATGGCCTCATTTATCTTAGCGCTAGTCTCGGTTAATTGACCCGAATGCTTCCGCTGAGCACTATACTTGGTCATGTTCACCCAGGTGGAGCGTGTCACATTGTGTGCATTGAACCAGTCGCTCTATCCTAGGTGGCTGGGAGGAAATGCGGCATTGAAGCTCGCCACGCTCATAAAGAGTACGCCACCATGAAGACAGGTCCGCCTGTAATTCGATCCAAAGGCCTCGTCTCGTATAAATACGTCCGAATCCTCCATTAGTCCCTTCTTCAGAAGAAAACCTATACTCTATTCCACATGTTTCTCTAAGGCTTACAGCACGACCTTTTCTAAAACTTGTACCTTACTATACAAAATTCCCAGTATTTACAACCTATCCCCTTTCCTTTTTCCTTAGCTTAGCTCAACTTTATACCATTCGTCATTATTGTAGTCTACAGGTTAAGGTGGGTTCAAATGGAAGTCAGTAAAAATCATCTAGATTTTAAAAGTGTAGGGCCCTATCTACCAGTTACATTTCTTCCTTCATCTCGGAGTACCTACGTCGTACGCTTCTTTATCCTGTATATAAAACCTATTCCCTATCCTACCATTCCCCGCTTACCCAACATCCTCACGCCTATCAGATCTTTAAGCAACCCTTCAATCCTCATAACCTCTTCTAACCACCTACTTTTGCACAGAAGTTTTCTTTTCTCAACAAACATACCAAGCACTTCCTCGTTTGACTTCCTTTCCGTCCACCGCATCTTCTCCATCCTCTTCCACACCCACATATCGAACGCCTTCAGCCTATTCTTATCAAATTTTCTCCAAGTCCACATTTCTGCTCCATACAACGCAAAACACTTTATTATTCTCTTTACCAGCCTCTTATTTATATCCTTACCCAAGGTCCCCGTCTTCAGCTCCCTTCTATCACATAAATTAATATTTTTGTTTTTTTTAAGTATCCCTCAGTGCATTGTGCCTTTAAATCAGTGGTTCTCATTCGTTGTTGCTCAATTCCCCCATATCACCGTAGTTTCGAATGCCATTCTCCCTTCCCAAGATAGTAAACTCAAAAGACGCACTTCAAATAATTTTGCATGAATAATGATATTATTAAACTGTGATATTAATAACCTTCATTGATTGCCAAAGAATACATTTTAAAAAGTACAATTTTACAGCTTTCACAAAATCTACATTGTATCACATTTTCTCAATACCGGACCTTATTCCTCCCATCGAAAAATACCCCATTGGTTTAGAAACCCTACTTTAAAGGTAAAAATAACCTTTTTTCGACTCATTACGGCCGGGAAAAAATTCCGTTAAGTTTACTCTGTCTTAAATAGTTTATCTTATTACGAATATTCTCTGAGTTAGAACATTTTTATCAATTTACTATCTCTCAACGTTTCCAATGAATCCACAATACTTACAGTTATTTCATGATATAGTCTAACATGAGTTTTTTCCGAGCTTATAGATGTTTAAATCATACATAGAACCTATTAAAAGATATTAACGCCCTCGGCAAAAGCATTAAATGCCCCTTCTACGTTCCCATTTGAAAATACACTCTCCGGCGTGATGGACGTTTTAATGAGCTAATGGTCGTGAAACCCTGTCGCAGAAGGATATAAATCCTAACAGTTGACGAACGCTCTTCCCACTTGACTTCCGATCTCAAATAATTCAGTGGCAGATGTATGCGCAGAACTCTGGATCACAGAGAGGGTTAGCCTACAGGTGGGCATGATCAACCTGATAATTTGAAGAGGCCTGCAATCTGATTGAAAGGTGCCACATACAATCTACAGCAAAAGTAAATATGAGAAGTTTTCCTGTACCGCGACTCGGACGGATATAGAACCAGGTTAATTTGACAAAGCGTTCCTATCCTGGCTCAGCATTAGCCGCATTTCCATGCAACTCGCTCGTAACAGCGCACAAATCATATTCTCTCTCTTCTAGTTTTTATTGAATCCCTTACACATTCTCCCCCCTCCCAACCACGTCTATTTTCAAATGTACTGCCAACATACGAAATATTTTCGCTTCAGCATAACGTGGTTGTACTTCGGTCCGAGTCGCGGCGCAGGCCAATTTCCCAAATTAACTTTTGCTTTTGATTTTACATGATCGTTATCACATACGTTATTACACACAGCTAGACCAGTGATCGAACGCGGGATGCCCAATCAGGCCTCTTCACCAAAAGAGACTGCCCATACCTAGCCTAGCTGAAGAGGTAATGAGAGAAAACAGACCGCAAGGAAACGTGTGGAAGTTAGAGGTGGGCGCATTGCGTTCAAGGTAAAGTAAACAAAGGCCCACAGTTACGGCTCATCCATCCGCAGCGACTGGTTTCCAGAAAACATACCCTTCAAAGCCCACGTCCACGCGCATCTGCCACCACTCTTCGTTATGGGTTGTTATCTTCTTTGAAACGTAGGTACATACATGCGACACACGAGTACTGAATAGCATGCCCTTGAGTGTGCTAACGTCAGTATCGTGGATTCTCGTCCCTGAGCGAAATGAACCGAAGCGGACACACGAATTAACGGGTGGAAAATTGAGCGAAACGCTTTAATTACCCGAAACAAGACGACTGCTACAGCGTTGACGTGTTGCAGAACGCTCGGTTTACGCGGAGAAGGCTTAATTTGGACGCGTTTGGGCGTCTCTCTCCCACTCTCTCTCTCTTCTAGCTCCAACTCCGCACGGGATTCTGGCCTCTCCAGACAAATAGCAGACCCCTTGGGGTTTTTGCGAGCTTGTGTTAGCTCCCAGCGGGAGAGAGGGGGGGGGGGCGTGAGGAAAGCCCTGGGACTTTGTTAAGGGTTGCCGTTTCGGTCCAACGCAGGCGGGCAATAAAACGTCGACGGCTCGAGTAATGAAGTTTTTGTATTAGAATTTACGGGTCGGAAAGATTAGGCACGTAGGATTTGACGGTATGATGGAAGGGGAGGGCACGAATGAACGCGTCATATATGCCCGCTTTTAATGGAGTTACAACTGTGTGGTAATGAACCCTTACCACCGAGGCAGTATTTTAGAGTTAGATCCCCCATGTTTTCAGGTGCTAGTTTGCTCTCGATATGGGCAGCGGAAAATGTTGTTTCCTTTCAATAATGTTATATGCGAGTTCTGTCTCAATTTTTTTTCAGGTCTGAGAACCATGTTTTTATTTTACGTCACCCGCGCATGATGTCGTGTCTAATCAGGTAATAGGTTCTGGCAAATTTTGAAACATTTTATTGCCTTCGTGTTCCATCTTTTTCCCCATGAGAAAACAAGACTTGGTCACAGTTTACGACGTGGTTCGTAAAAGGCAACGGAAATTGACTTATTTTTCAAGTGATAATGTGGTCATCATCAATCGATTTATGATTCTGTCGGAAGCGTGCTGATCAAACTGAGTTTCGCCCCTCAGAAAGCTTGTTAACCATTATTTTAATGTCTCCTGGGTTATAGAACCGTGCCGCTTCAGATGTTGGGTCCGTGTACATTTGCCCTCATTTTATTGCTCTCATCTTGCCTCTCTCGGTGAAAAAACAAAACACTTGGCCACAGCCTTTGACACCCTTTTGAAATGATCTTTGGCTCGTGGAAATAACTTATTTTTTATGTATTAACGATTCTTTGATAAATTTATGATTTCATGCAGCGTGCTGATCACAATGAGGTTATTCCCTGGCGAAGGAAATAATTTCTGGTACGAACCGGCCCCTATAGCGATTAAGTATCACCCTTCGTTTTTCATCCGACGGACGCACGTTTCAAACACATCAAGGTACATTTTTTGCCTAAATCATGCTATGAGATTTAACTTATTTAATAGGTTGCAGTTCATTAATGTAAATGTGTTGATTTAAGTGAACTGGTTTAACTACTACTATAGAGATACGTGGATAAAAGCCCGCAGGTTTTATCATTTCACCGACTCAAAAGACATCTCTACCTATGCATAATCTGCTTAAACAAATGGTAAGGACACTTAACTATAAAATAATGGTTAAAATAGATCCCATTTGATTGTTAAATTTTATCTGCAAATAAAATCGCGAAAAAGAATAAAATTAAATGACAAACAGTGTAGTATGTGTGTAATGGAAACCTTCCCTAAATTCCAAATGTCCATACCTCTGCTTCGAGTACAGAAGTTAGTTTCTCGCCTTTCAGCCACATGTAATTGCATCTATGCAGTCGTGGACGCTTGCTCACCACCGACAATTGCTATAAATTATTTTCCCAGAAAAAACATAAGCTGAAATGTAAAATGATTCAATGATGAATGTTTCTCATTTAAGAAGAGAGCCACCTGTACATAAACTGTTAGGCTTACTACAATATAATATGACTATGGGGAAACAACTTTGAGACTTGTCGCAATGTCAAATTAGCAAAAATACGTGTCGTATTTACGATCATGAATACAGCTTTGGGCTCAGGGTCACTTTATATGAGAGAGTATACTGAGCCTTGAATTCCTGGAGAATGATATGTTCATATTGTAATTCCAGAAGAGTTTTTGGAATTCCCGGAGGTTTCAATGCTAAAGTGCGTCATCTCAAATTACATGTTTTCACATCTGAATGAATTGACTAGCAAAGTGCCGTTCAGTTCTTAACTTTGGTCGCGTTAAGAGATTTTCTCTCATACAAAATTTAAACTTGAGCTCACTTTGTTATCATGAGTTAGAATAAGTTCCCTTTCATTCTAGCTGATTTTTTTATCTCTTCCTATTGACTGACCGTCTCAAAAAGTATAAATGAAGCGTCTGCAGCTGTGTAATGATATGACTGATACCGTCGGCTACAAGGTGTGAGACTTTTCCTCATCGCACGACCACTGACGTTAGTGTTTTTGTATCACTCAGTTGCGCTACACTTTCGCAACATGCGGTCAAAGTTGATTCATTTCGTGGAGAGCAGATACGTTAATGTAAATTTATGAGTCATGAGAAGGTATATCCTCATAAATAAATATTTCTTCTTGAGAATGGTAATTTTCTTCATTAATAACCAACGGTATCATCGCCAGTAAAATTAGCAATGATTACGAAATTGTATCAGTAATTGTGTATATGTGAAAATTATTGTTTCAAATGAACATTAAGAGAGATAAATAAAAATTTAAACATAGTGTAATATACTGCCAATAAACGCTCTATGATAGATAATCAGTGATACATCTGAGTGTGAGAAAAAGTCTCACACGCGACCGCTCGCATGATAGGTAGCTTAGCGACCACTCCCGGGTTAATTACTTAATAAAAATGAAACCGAATATCCGATATGAGAAGAAGATTAATTTATAATGATAAGGCATAGTGATACATAGTGTATACGTTGCATATCATGGAGGTTTCATTCGGAAAGAAAAGAAAGACTTCAAAGAGAAATGTTAGAAAGTATTCACGACATCATTTTTCCTCATTGCAATGTGATTAGTTACTAATAATGCCTACGAAGAGATAAACCAATATGGGATATACACCATCACTTTGTAGGTGTAGTTAAATGATACAGAAGGAGTATAAAATCTCTCAAGGCATAAGAAAAAAAATTGGATACAATTTTGGCACGCAAACGGACCAAAGGTTTATCTGCAACATGTAGTTCATAAAAATGCGACCAGCTTCACTGTTTATCGTCATAATCTATCCTCCTTCAAATTTAATTTACATTTTGAGATTCCTAGAAAGTGAATGAAGAAAATGGTCTGGGATGCGATAGTGCAGTGACTTTTCACAACCAATTCGAGTGCTAGAATTGAGCTGGTGCTTGGACTCCAGTAGACTTTCCATCAAAAACGCTTTAGAATCCCGGTTGTGTCAAAGAAATTTCGGTAGAATCCCGAGCCCGACTAGGGTGCTACGCGGAGAGAACTTCAAATGTAGTGCTACTTTCGTTGAATGGGATTTTAAGCTCTTGACCCCATGATTTGGCACCCTCTGTTAAGAGTAACCTGATGCCGAAGTCGGTTTTCTTTCCCTCCTTCATTCCCTAAGTAATCTTTCGTTTACCAACTTCCTACCAATTCATAATGGTTAATATGTCTTCGTTCACAATGACGTTCATCTCCCCACATAACCAACCAACTTTGATATCAGCACCATTTACTAAAGGGAAAGTTGAAGATACTGAAATGCGCCATCAGTCATATTGAGTGGATTGGTATGCAGTTGATAAGCCAAATATTCTGGTATTGGTTGAACGTCGTTATACGACTGGAGTCAACGTTACTATCATCTTCGACCGTAATTTCAATGTATTGGTATTTGACAATTTGTTAATTATAACGTAAAATGGGCTGCCGTGAACTTCGACGTATAACTTCAACACATGTAATCTGGAAATAATTTCCGTAAAGTAAGCATGTTTTTAAAAACTTTTTTCTCAAGTATCGCACGATATCCATGTAGAGTGGATCATTCTTCGCCATTAAAAACTGTTTCCAACCTTTACGCCAATAACTTGATAGTGATGGGGGATTCAAATGCAGTAGTGGGGAGAGGGAGGATGGAGAAGGTGCGGTGGTTGGAATGGAATACAAACGAGGAAGTGCTTGGTATGATTCGTGAGGAGAGGAAACTTCTGGATGAGATTAAGGAGAGGCAGGTTAGGTGGATGGAAGAGGTAATGAGAGCAGAAGGATTGCTGAAGGCCGAGTTAGAGGGAAGGATGTTGGGTAAGCGGGAAGGGGAAGAAAGAGATAGAGGCTTTATAGATGGGATGTAGAAGGGTAGAACGTATGCTGAGATGAAGAAAGAAACATTATTGGTAAATAGTGGCCCGCACCCTAAAAATCCATAGGATTATGACTTACTACCATTTAAACCTACCTTCACCGGTGGATCGCTTAATAATAATCATTATAACACCAACGAGCTAGAGTAAAAATTAATGAGGAAAACCACCCATCATATAAAAGTTAATTTGCCAGGACGACGCCATGACATAAAAAGGCAAAACAGCCACGGTATTTCGGTATTTGAAATTTTTCGTACATTAACTCGGTCATCTTACATCAAAATGCATAAAATATGCACGAATTTTTCTGTTTTGGGGCAATATAGCATTTACATACTGATCACGACTTTTTTAAAATATAGGGCTCTCAAACTGTGGCATAATGCCAAGTGTCATCCTGAAATTTTATTCTCTGCTGACAAATGATTAGCCATTCTCAACAAAATCCAGGGTCCACTTTCTGCATACTGAATTTTCATTATATGTACTAATGTAACAAATCCTAAAATCCTTGTTTAATCTGGGATAATATGGCTACTTTCCACTAAAAGTTAACTAAATCATATTCTTCCGATCAATAAATTGGTAAATAAATGAAGGATCCGATAAATAAATGAAGGTACAGTGTAATAGGGTACATTCTTATGTTTTTTTCTCTGAGATACTTGTCCACAAAATGCTAACATACTTACTTGAAAAATGGACTTCCTGATCCTATATTTTGTGCCAATAGCCATATGCTAAACATGAAGTTGGCATGTTGTAACAATCTTCAAACATTGAAAATAATGCTCAGTTTAAATCCTTTTTCTCTTTGTTAGCCTCGATCTCGTTGTGCCCTCAACTGCATGTATTCACTTCTTGCCTTTTTCTGCCACGGCGGCCTTTAGCTCGCTGGACTTCAGTTTGAGAGCGCTGCTGTAAGTAGAAAAGTCTATGCTTACTTTAGCTCGTTGCACTATTTACTATCTTCTTTGAACCAAGTTAACCGGCTCTAAGAAATGTTTCGGAAATTATTTTATCGGCGATTTTCTGATGGGCTCTCTCGTGCCAGCCAGGCGGCCTTAAATTCGACTTCTTATCCGCAAGCAGAGGAGCCGCATTACAGCGAATCGCTTTCCGTCTCTCCATCCGAATAAACACCATCATTCCCTTCAGACCACCGCGAGCATTCCGGTCCAATGCACTCTAATCCAAAGTGGAGTGAAAATCTTTGGAAATGTGTCAGGTGTTCTTGTTTTGTTTCCCACAGTGTTTACCTACGAGTAGAGCAACACGTAGCCTCCGTCAAACGACCAAAATCTCCTGTCTTTATCTTCACGTCCTTCGCAGTCACTATTGAGCTATTGTGTTGCTCTCGCATAGCATGGGAGAGAGCGTTTGGCGTGTTTTTGAAGCCTGGAGATTCAATGTAGAGGAGGAATGTGAGAGGAACAGAGAGAGGTGCAATCGTGCCGATAGTTCTTACATTGCGAAGTGGATGCCCGTGGAAAGAGGGCATAAATTAAAGTCGAGAGTAGATGGCGTCTTTCGGCACAAAATTGAAGCCATATCTTGGTCAAAAAATGATCCACCTTCATATTGCGTCATAAGTTTTATGGTTAATGCAGTGCTTTTTTGAAATTACTTCCATTACAAAATTATCCGGATAAATCGTATGGGTACCGCGACATGGTAACGCTACGTATTCTTACGTTTACAACCTATAAAATGAAAAATTGGGAAAAATATTAATTAAAACCTATCACATATTATAAGTACACGACAAATATGATTATAATGTTGATTCTAAATTTCGTATTATTATTAAAGCCTCTTTCACTTTTATGGGTTGATTTAATTTTGTTTCTTTTTATATAATTGGTTGATGTGTCATATCCCATTTTTGAACTGAAAAATTAGTAAATACTTGTAGTATGACATTTATGTAATAATTTAAATTTCATAATAATTTTAATACCGAGCAAATTATTTCTTTTTGCTATCTTTTAATGATTGAATAAAGTACGGTAAGATTGTCTATTGTTTCTCCCTTTCAGAGAGTCTTTTATTATCAATGGGTCTTAAGTTCAAAAGGATAGGGTCCTAGGACAATAAATTTATGCATTAATTTGTATATTATGAACTGCACAAAAGATATATTTAATATAGCCGACCGCACATTTTAATGGCTTCAAATAAACTCTGCGTTGTCGTACCGCATGGTTCCATCTATACTCCTCTACTATCTATGGGACGATGCGGCTTTGCAGCTTCGGATTCCTCCTCTAGAATGTGGCGATTCGCAGTGGCAGATTTTTATACACGCGCCATCGCCGTCGACTGGGCTTCGCCTCAAGTAGACTCCAGCAGGTAAAATTCTGATCAAAGGAAAATGCAGCATGAAGCTCAGCACTTACAAATATTGCATTGGGAAGTTGCGATTACCAGCCAGGGATCCATATCCGAACATTAAAATGGAAAATTTTACTGGAAATGCCACACAAGGAGGATTTCCACATGGAATTTTCCACAAGACTTCACATTACTTACATGGCTCTCGCGCCCGTGTCTAACGTACCCATCTAAATACTAACGTTGAATCGAGGAAAATGAGATAAACCAATTTCTTCATTGTTTTTCAATTTCCTCTTAAAGCAGCACTGTAGGATTTTTGCATCAGGGTTTATATCCAAGGATGAAATACAAACACAAACAATCATGCACTGGGTGATGCATAATACAACGAAGAGGAACTCAATCCCACAACCTTGTTGCTAGCACGTAAGAAATTAAACCTGCCACCGTCACCGAGGAAAACCGAGGAAGGAAACGATAGATATAATTTTTTAATTCCCGAAGGAAATGTTGGCTGCGCAATTTTGTACACATCTAACTTTTAGGTTATTCAGATAATATAGATTGCAATTGACATTTGTACGGGAGGGCTATATAATGCACAAGATTTTCTGTGGTGCTTTTAAGGTAGCTAGCCCGAATTTTTACCTAGTCATAATAGAGAACTCATTCAAATTTTATTCTTAAATTTAAGCAACTGTATGAAGCATTAAGTAAATATTTTAACATTAATTCCGTAAAAAATTGATTTAAATTACTGAAATTCTTAGAAATTAACTAAATATACATATATAAGGATTTAACTTGACTCATGTTTTTCGCGCCGCACGCTGAAAACGCCTTCACAACCGAAGATTTATTTGGGATTCTGTAAAGGTTACTGAGGTGAGTAATTGATTTATTAATAAAAATGGAGAATAAAGCATAAAAACTACACAATGTGAACATTTTGACGAATAATTGCGAGAGAAATTCATTATTTTTTTTACATAAAATCTCTCTAGAAAGCACACCAGTACCATTTCCCACCGAAAATGGCAAGTATGTTTTGGCAAATATTTTCTCATTGAGAATCAAACATCTTTCTCTTTATAATGAGGGAATATTTATAAAATTTTATGTGGAGTGATATCTCGCTCCAACTAACTAGAATGGAGTACAGATTTGTGTTCCAAAATAAAGCCGATGATAACAGTTTAGATTTGAATCCAGGGATCGCGTCGAAACTCCTCTTACCCTCCACATACCGCTCCACCACTACTCTAATGTTTGTTCCACTTCTGTCTGAGGTCTTCCAGTATCTTCCAAGCAAAGGCCGGTAACACTCAATCCCCAGCTTTAGCGCCCCGACAGTCACAGGTAAAGCCCGCCGACCTCAGCGGAGAAAATTAAGTGGGCGCTCTTCTGAGTAATGAAACGAGCTTCACGCTTGACTGAAAATGTTTACTTTTACTGGCACCGGTGATGAAGTGGTATTAGTTGGGATAAAGACTACAAAAGTTTAAAATTACATGCGACACCTGAAAATTTTAATTTTTTTTATGTGCCCCATGGCTGATTCTGAGCAAAAAGACTCAGAGAATGTGATGTGTAAATGTTTTATGGTTAATAAATAGAGTTGGTTTATTTTTTATATTAAATATGATTGAATTTGTTTTACTTGCATTTTTTGTTAATTGGTTTTGGATTAATTACAGATGAGCGGGAGTGAGTCAATAAATAAAAGCTGACTGGTGAGTCATAAGAAAGACTAAGAAGCTATACGATTTAAATATTACAAATTATAACTTTTTTTTACTATGCTATCCGGTGTAATTGACCAGCACGTAAATGATATCACATGGCATTTTCTAATTTGCCACAAAGTCAGATTGATATGCATCCAATATTTGTTGAAATGGAGAATAAGTTTGGTTTCAATAAGAAGAAGAAGGGTATGAGATGTTACTGGTGACCTGCACGGTTCAAGAAGTTAGTACGGTTAGTCATTTGACTCATCCCTTTTGGATAAGACATATTAAACCCAGCGCCTGATGATTTTTCAAATACTCCATAGGATTCCGTCCAATTTATCCACAAAACCATCCAATAAATTTATAATTTTCAAAATACTATTTATATATTACTATATTTAATTATTCGTGTCTTATTACAAAAACATTCTCAAGTGTTCATTACAATAGAAAACACCGCGGGACATGCTATCAACGAAAAGGTCTCAGGTTCTTCCTTTCAACGTCATTATGTCTGCCAAATTCCTGCTCGAGATTTACGCACTGATATCCATACTGTAATCTGAGGATAGCCTTACACGCGGATGAGAGTATTTATTCCCTGGAGTACCATTGTTCTCATGAATTTCGGTCGGGATTATACAGCGTCGCACTCATAAAAGCCATCTCTCGTGCATACCTCTATTCGGCATTCCCTCTCTTAAATGAGTTCCTCCTCATATTGAGTTCTTTCCATGGCAATAAGAGTGGATGCCTTTCATCTACATATCCCATGTTTGTGGTAGGCATGGTAGTGCCTCCTCCCACTGCTAGCGATGAATAGAGTGCGGCTGCACTCAGAATACCTCCACGTTCATATTTCCCAATGTGCCCACCTCTTTGAGCTCCATTCCGAAATCTTTTTTTTTCAATCGAAGGTCGCGAAGAAGCGCACCTTACTCTGCATTCGTGGTGATCAATTTCAAATTTTCCCCGAAAGAGGCTAATTCAATCAATATTTCTGTCACTTCTACTTATTGATCATCGATGAGAGATGGATATGGAGGCAATGGTTTTCGATATGCTCCCGTGGATTTCATTAGCATTTTGCTCTTTACTTGCAGCTTAAACGAATTATGAAATGCTAGATCTGATTTTAGACGCGGTGAAATGAGGCAAGAGTTCAAAGCTTAACATAGAGGTCCTAAAAGTTTCACGCAAACTTCACCTACTACCTCCGAAATCTATTTTTCCAATCAATATCTTTTTCGATTATAGGTCACGATTAATCTGATGGTATCCTGAATCCGTAGTATTATTCAATTTAAAATTTTCCCCAGAAGGGGCTAATTCGATCGACATTTTCGTCCTTTCGGCTCAATAAGGGTAGGGCGGAGACGTTGGCATTAAATAGGCTACCGTGGATTTAATTGGCTTTTTTGCTCTTCGATTGGAACAGTAACGACTTATATGAAAATATATCTGATTATAAACACGGCGATACAGTCTAAATCTATAACAAGCGGTCTTATAATTATTTAGGAAAATGGAGCGGAAACCAATGAAAATCGCAAAGATGAATCGTCGTAATCAGTTATTCACTGAGAAATAAACTCTACTGTACGATGCTGCGCTTGGCCCTAGCATACTGTCCGAGAAAATATAGTACCCATCATGGATTTAGTGGGTTTAGTAGCATATAGACCAGTGGTCGGCAACGTTTTTGTCAAGGTCATTTTTCAATTTTTTTTCACAACAATTTTGCTGGTGGGTGACATCACTTCTATTTTAGATTACGCTTTATCTTATAATACAGAAAATAAAAACATTATACAGATGGGATAATCTAATTCACCTTAAATATATAATTACAAATTTACTATCATCAAATCTATATTTACAACATGAAAGAAATCGTGAAATGTTAAGAGAAAAATAAACACCATGTAAATAAAATGAACCATGCGTCACTACAATATTCCCAGTGGGTCACTAGGTGACCCGCGGGTCATAGGTTGCCGACCACTGATCCAGACTATGTATTCGTGATAGTACTCCATATTACTTTCACCTCTTCTATTCTCATGCACACTTCCTCGTTTACGATCCTATCCGTCTTCACTATACTCCTCCAGTACTAAGCTCTGAAAGCCTCTATTCTTTTCTGTTTCTGCTTTCCAATCCATGTCAATGTCTCTGAGCCAAATAACGAAACATACTACACAAGAATGTTGGTATGTATTTTTGCGTTGTTACTAAGAAAATAGGTTTCTAATAATAATGAAGCATCTAAAAAAAAACAATCGTGTAGAGTGAGGCCTTGTATCGCTCACACACATGGACCAATGGAAAACTGGAACAGAAGAGAATAGAAACTTTCGGAAAACCGAAATATCCACCCAGGTGGGGCTCGAACCCACGACCATAGGGTTAGCAGGCGAGGACTTTACATCGCCGCCACCAATGCCAGCATATTTATATCATAAATAAATAGCTACGTTCAACTTAGATTTTGAACAGAGTACCTGACGATGGCATTTTAAGACTTTGAAACACGTGTCGCGATGAGAAAAATCAAGTGGACCAAACGAAGTAAAAGTTATTTCCATTTCGGAAAGGGTCCACAGCTAAACGTCTCAACCAACAGAGTGCTACTTCTGGGAATGCTTCATCACATTGCATCCAAATAGCAATCGGAGTCCCATATTGTTTTCCGTGAAATGACTGGTGACTTGAATAGAGTTCACTCCCTTAATTATTTCGCAACCATGTCCTTTTTCAGAGTTAAAACGGGAATTTCTCGTTCGTACACTCATCTGCAAATATATTCACTCAGAAATAACAGTTCTGAAGAAAATTTCGGAGTGACGAAATTGAGTTTTGCTTGAATTTTCCAGCTCAAATTGAAACTTTACATGTAGTCGCCAGGGGGCAATTAACAGCCACTTTCTTTTTGGGAGTTGGCGAGAAGGAACGAAGTTGATGTTTGTTAACCAAATATTTAGTGATCAAAAGACACAACTGGCCTTACATTTTGTGATTAATTGGTTATCCTGAGTACTTTCAGAAGGTCAAGGTGGTTGTGCCATGAGCAGGTGCCATTAATGAATTCGGAGTGATGTCATGGCTTTTCGTTGGAGGTGGAGAATTATTAGGTTAGCTCCAATGAAATAGAAATAAAGTAATTGAACTTGACTCAAAGCGAGTTTTGGAGTTTAATTAGGGTCCAACATAGCCTTTGGAGTTGTTTTTATTTTTTTTTAATTAACATTCTGATGGAGAAGCGCTGGATTGCCTTGAGCTCTTATTTTACGGAATACATGAAAAGTGAGATGAGTAATTAGTTTCTTCCATCGCATTTCATTTAACTTTCACTGAAAAAGATGAGCAGGTATCAATCGTGTTCACTGAATTTTCTTTTTCCCGGAAGCCTTTCCTATTTTTGGTTAGATAATCTTTTCTAAAGGCACGCTGTAACCTGCCCAGATTGGAATATAAAAAAGGTTAACGTACTCACGTCCTCTCATCATTCGCTCCATATATACACGAGGTGCCTACGGGTAATATTTTTTGTTCTACGGATGGAACCGTTGACGCCGCTCTGCAACAAACTTTGATTCATAAACAACAAAATTATATAGCACTCTCCTCCCGCGTGAGCCTCCATTTGGAATATATCGCCAGTATTTGGGATCTTCATCAGGCTTAAATTACGAATTAGAAAATGGACACGAAGGATCGGCAAGATACGTAAAACGTCCTTAGGATATTTTTATGTGTGCCACTAGGCTATGACAACAACTTGAATGGCATCAGACCGAAGGTTAAAATTTGAAATAAATCTCAGATGAATTAAAAACATTTTCAAACCTGTGCAAATTGCTTTAGATTTCATCATAGACGTAAGAATAGGGATTTATATTGCCTATTGGACACGTTTGAAATTCCATTCTTCACTGAAGATTAAGGGTTTGTAGTAGCTAGCCAGTAAGAAGTAGAATAGATAGTTTGATCGGCAAGTGGCCTCGTTATATTCACCTTCTTACAGCGTCTCCTCACTTTACTAACTTCTACCATTTCTACTAACAGCGTGAGCCGCATGCCTGCTTTGCATTTCGAAATTGAAATATCTCTACGCACGCATGCATGCGCTTCGCCGATAAACGCTCGTCGACAACATTTTAGTTCCTACTTATAGCTTATTCACACGACACTTAGGTCAGCGCTTAGAACAGTGTCGAAATATCGGAAACGGATTCGGACCTTGAATCGAATTCGTTGCGTCGGAGCCTGTGTTTACGCAATGCTGATTTCAGTGTGCATTGGCGCTATCCAGAAATTTTCTGAACTACGCTACCTAAATACATTGCGCCTTATTTTTTGGCATATATGTACTCAATTGTTACAAAAACATTCCAAACAAGCTCCATTAAACCAGTTCTATAAAACTGTTTTTATTAGGGAATTGAAGAGCCGATATATTTAGAAATATTAGATTCCATCTCCATTATTGGTATTCTCCCGAAACACTCGACTTGTCTGCCTGCCTGTGATTGGCCGTTGGATCAAAAAATGGAATTGAAAATGAGAATCGTACTTATTTTTGTTTTCATTGATGACAATCGACTTCGATTCATTCATAGAATAATATAACATCCTTTACATGGAAATATTTATAGCACACTGAATTCAGCTCACTTCTTAGACGTTGAAAGTGTAATGAAAATTACTTTTACTCAATTTTCCTAAATGAATTTTTTTTATTGGTCTATTCCATTGGTGGATTAATATTAGTTTCTTGAGATGCCCTAAATCAGCTGCGCCATAATCCGTTGCATTCACATTATTTGTCAGATTGAAAGCTAACTCCTTCCTGTAGTAATTCATCAATGGTTCTGATAGAGTATATCGGTATACTTCCAAATCTGCATTTTTGCTTCTTATTGTACGTGATTTTAATTCTAACATTTTCCCACCGATCCCGTTGGCGCCAAAATTATCGTAGCAGCTGCCCTTATTCCTCAATAATGCCAAAAAATAATCTATATTTTATTATAATCATACTGAAATACTTAAATACAAATATTTAAAATTGTTTCTCTAAGTCTGTGCCAACTCAACACCAGCTTTTGTCACCTAAATATTGTATTTTATTACAACCCCAATCGACTACTGCACTATTTGTAAGGAATTACGTGCAC
The DNA here is from genome assembly GCA_963573305.1 of Pyrrhosoma nymphula. Lineage (NCBI taxonomy): Eukaryota > Metazoa > Arthropoda > Insecta > Odonata > Coenagrionidae > Pyrrhosoma > Pyrrhosoma nymphula. The sequence continues at coordinate 61,300,762 of OY754330.1, read as the reverse complement.
AGCTTTTTGGCGACCAATTTTTTTCTATTCAACCAAATTTCACTATCTTTCATTCGTTTAGAACAGCTATCGTTAGGTAGCGATGGTAAAATGTCAAAATGTGAGTGAAACCTTGAGTATAACATGCTAGCCGATTAAGGTTTTCGTGATATCGCTTGAGGTAATTGCTTTACTTGGGGCATCATTAGAGCCTCGTGTTGTGATTACTATAATACAGGAGGATGGATGCTGATGCTTAGGCTGATGGAATGCAGTCGGGGATCAGTGCTAGGGGAGGTTATATGGGGTGGAACCAGTTTGGTTATTGACCCGATAATACTGCAATTTGCCTGCTATTACCACCGTGATCGAGTTTGCATCACATCGCGCTCGTCTCACTAAGCTGTAGACCTCGACAAGAGGTTTCGCAAGGGGAACACACTGTGTGGACCATGTTCACTCAGGATCCATATTAAAAGGAATTGAACGACACTTGCAAATTTGATGGTTTCTGGAGTGAATCCGTGGACAAACTGGTATCCATATCAATAACATAACTTTGTATTGTTCCACTCTTCATTAATATAAGGGACGGATTTCACATTAACAAGGCAACTTCTGGCAGCTGAGTTACCACCAAAAGATGCCTTATCAAAGCGAAGCTGGCACTAGATGTTAGTTAAGCGAAAAAATTATAAAATGTTTGTTCTTACAATGGAGATGAGTGATACTCGCCACTAAAACCATTTATAAATAGCCCAATATATTTCAGTGGTCGAACTAGCTTTCTTAAAGGAGAAAGGCGATTCTCCCACCGGAGTAAATTGGACTATTTTAAGTCAAAGTTTCTTTGTGACGCCGCTACGTCGAAACTAGTTGCACAAACTTATGAAAGACGAAACTCTACACTGACGCTGAGGATTTGCCTTCCAATCCGATAAAATATCAGGATGCCACCTGTTTTCACTTCAAAAACTGCTACCCGAGCTGTTCATCCGTCCTAATAATGAAACAATCAAAGATATTGGTCACGGTTTTTTAACGTATGATATGGACAATTATTTTATCTTTGTTTCATTAATCATGAGGTTGCAATATTTTGAGAATATATGTTTTTGGTAGCACTCTGATCTTGTGAGAAAAAGGTGAGCTCTTCCCTTTTACCTTTTTTGCTGAAATACACCATGAGAGTTCATTAAAATGTTGAAATAGTGGTTGAGGGACAAGCGATGCACCATTAAGTAGTCACTTGGATGCAGGGTGCCAAACTGTGATTGGTTTGAGCGGATGGATAAAGGTTTCATTGACCAAAATTTGCATTAATTATAGACGATACTATTTCAAATGTAACACTAGCAATATTTCGAATTTTGCAGAAGGGCGCTGTATTTGAAGATTCATTATTCGCAAATTCTTTTTATCATTCAAAATCGTAAGATGCTTGTAGTAAAGCAAATAATTATTTACTTAAATTGAATTTCTAAACTATGATCAAAATAGATGCCTTAGTAAACACGACCAGACAATAGTTATAGAACTAGACTACACAATAGCCGAAGCCATGACCAGCGCCAGGAATCATTCAGACTATTTCTTTTCAAAACCCGATTATTTTCCGCGTGGATGTATTTTTAGCTGTAATGATCGAAAAGTGCGACCGTGGCTGTCCCAGTATCTTCAAACTTTATAATGATCGCCTTTGCCAAACGTACTCTTTGACCTGAAGCACCTTTCAAATGTTCAGTGCTCGAAAGGTAAATGAGAGCTCAGTCATCCAATAGGGTGTAGTGAATTTCGCGAGAATTTTTTTAGGAACGGCGTCCATTGGGAAAAATTGATTTTTGAGGTCCTGATTACAGAAATAAAAAAATTACCGGAAATTACTGAAATAAAAAAATATTTCCCGGGGCGCCGGGGCCTGAAAGTTAAGTGCAGAAAATGAGTGCTGTTTGGCGGGTTGCCTACCTTATTCGTGCCCTTATAGGCCTCTCTCGGAGCTCCCTTGGCACCAATGTGGACGGGGATGAGCCTGAAGGTAAGCCTGATGCAAAACTTGGTTATTTCAATACATATTTGCTGAAAACAACAAAAAATATCGTATGTTCACTTTTTTTGGAAATTTTTGTGCAGCTCTTGGGTCGTTTCCAGTAATTTCCCTTCGAAAATTATCCAGACGTCACCACGAGGAGGTGGCTGCACCGCAACACCCGCCCGTGCCAACCCTCCCGCACTTGTTTGCGCTTTATAAGGGTTTCAATGGACACGTTCTCACGTTTTCTCCGATGCAAACGGAGAGTTGAAGTCTTTCTTGGTGCTGAACTTTGACATGGCCGCTTGTGACATCAGCTTCGTTCTAATGCACTGATCTTGTTGCACAAATCCAACCCCTAGGGCCCATGCTGTGTTCATGTCCGGCACCATGTGCTCAACACTTCGCACGTGGCATGGATATGGTGGCAACTCGTAAGATTTCCGGCCCATCAGGTGCGTCGAACTTAGCTTGAAGATCAGCATCGGAGTACCGCCGCAGTTCAGGGGGAACGACTATTTTCCCCTCTAAGTCTACCTATCACTCATAGCTTTTGGCTTTGAAATTGATCTGTGGAACGTGGAAGCTCCGCACGGCAGCTTAAGAATGAGAAGCGACATTTTTTGTTGTTTTCAGCTTATATGTATTGAAATAACCAAGGTTTGAATCAGACTTACCTTCAGGCTCATCCCCATCCAATGAATCCAGGCTCCTGTGAATTAAGTTACTTCAGTAACTCACCAACCTGAATTAAAAATAAATATGCTCGTATTTCGCGCTAATTGTTACATAGATACTATAATGACTTAAATTTTAGTTTCCGTGAAGTTAGTTTTCACCTGCAGAAAATTGCATGTTTATCTTTGCATATAGTATGTATAGTATATGTATAGTATATGTATAGCATATGTATAGTATAGTATAGTATAGTATATGCATAGCAAATGTATAGTATATATCTTCGTACGATCAATTATCAAGGAGAATATTATTATTAAAACTGTTTTATCGCACGATATTTTATTCAATTCGAATCACTCAATAGCAGAAGACAATCACAACATTTGATTCGGTCCACGAAAATAAAGGTTACGTTCAAATTGGTGGAATGAAAGGTTCAAGGTGATGGCTGGAAATGCTCCATGCATTATATGCACTATATTGCAATATGTGTTTAGTATGTGTACTGTTTCATTGTATAATAGCATGCTCTGTGAATAATTCAGTCTTTTGAACTCTATATCTATCTACATCTACGAAATACCGCGCAAGCCACCTCCAGGGGGCTTATTTTGTAATCTCACTTAAGTGAGATTACAAAATAAGCCCCCTGGTGAGATAAGTGAGAATACGTAATAAAATGTGTAAAATTACGTCATTTTTCGTAGTTCAACTCCGCCACCCAGGCGGTGTGACCATCTTCGGCTCTCAAGTGGTGAACTGCCGGTCTATTTATTTTATTCATCCGCTCTTTCGACTCTTGATCCGTTTCATTTGGCTCCACAATTCATTAGTTCCATCTCGCATGTCGTTTGGAACGTGAAATGAAGCCACCATCGGACCTTAACCGATCGTGAGCCGATCATTAAGAAAGCGAAACGGATCTCCCGCCTTCTCGCAAAGAGTCATTAAAAAGGTGAGATTACAAAATAACCCCCCAGGGTGTGTGGCACGGGATGATTCCACACCAGGCATGCAACGCTCCCTCCGTTGCAAGATCGCACCTCACACGATCTCTCAGACCCTAGGCGAGGACCAGAAAGCAGTCATGAGAACAATACGCGGCCAAACCAGAAACCCTGGGAGTGCCATGATGGCAAACTTAGTAATATGCAGTACATGGGTTAAAATTCTTTTGATTTATTGATTGATTATTACTACCACTATTACTTAATATCACTAATAATTCATGGGTACTTTAACATATTAATACCATATGCGGAAAACATAACCATGCCGGTCATTTCAAGTGGAGTTAGGCGAGAGTTAAGACGGTAACTTTATGACTCAACACCCTTTTTGTTCGTAATAGAAGGTTTTTTCTAGGTTTATTTCGGTTATTTGAGGTAAAGGGGGATATTATGAATTAAATTAGTGGACGTAATAACTCTACACCGTTTTAGTTCTGAATGGAAGATTTTTTCGAGGCTCGTTTAGTTTTCGTTTGCTTATTTGAGTAGGAGGAGGATGGTTATAATGATAATAAATTAACTCTTCACGCTTTTCGTTCCAAATGACAGATTTTTCGAGGTTTTGATCGGTTATTTGAGGTGATTTGAGTTAAAGGAGGATAGTAATGATGATAACGTATTAATTCTTCACGGTTAACGTTCCGAAAGGAAGGTTTCTTCGAGGCTTGGTTTGGTTAATTGAGGAGGCGGACGACAAGTATAGCTATTTTTGCACTGAGAATAGGTGGGTAGGTTAGTAAGGGTAGGATTGTTTGATGGATTAAGTAGAATGGATAGACTCCCTGTTTTTACATAAATCTACTCTTAATGAAATGCGCTGATGGGTCCACAGCCCATGACGGACTGAGTACTTCACTCGAAGCGTTCCCCGCTCAGCACCAGACATGACCATACGCATTGATATTCAAATAACCTCCTCCATCAACGGGAATCGAACCCGAACCTTCGTAATGCAAATCAAGTACCCCAGCTATCGCACATGCATACGATATCCGCTATCTTCGAGTCTTGACATTTTGACTCCACGGCTAAAACGTAGGAACAAAGCTAAAACTAAAATCTTGAGCTATTTTGTAGTCTCGAAGTGGCGAGATAATTACTTATACCTTCATATTACTCAGCGAGCCGAAAATGGGGAAAAGGAAGGGAGAGTTGACAAATCAGAAGAGCATGTGAACGGAGTGTATCAGTGTCTCGCTCTATTAAAGCTAAAGTCACTAATGGTGCGTGGAAAGAAGAAAGTTCTGTACCTACCTATGAATTCAGTGGTATACCTGTATTATTCTTCCGCTTCTATCAGTTATGAGATAGAGTGCGGGGACAAAATAATATCCACCATGTCATACTTTCGCTTTTTCCTCCGGAGGTGTCATACTTTCGCTGGATATGAATTATACAAGTAATTTAAGCGAAGTGTGTAGCCTCCGTGTCTCCAGTGGCTCCAACCTAGGCCTTTGATCAGCTGTGTATCACTCTCTGTTCTCTCGTAGCAGTTTATAACGAATCAAGCTACTTTTCTTTGGTAGGTAATTAACTTCGCGAATTAAATCTTGCTGTGCAGGGTCGAAAATCCTCGCGGGATTTGCAAAATGTGGACAAATCAGAGGCAAGAGGCGTCTTTCTTTCACTTTTTAATTATCTACGGACCTTCCATTTGCTTGATAAATCCTTGTTTCTTCAATACAGCGCCATAAATTGTTCATACATGTTCCGCCCACTATAGGTCTGAAGTTACGATGACTTCCAGGTATTTGATGTCAGCTAACACCTTTAGATTTACTCCCCCCACTTTATAAATAAGTTATTGGTGATATTTCTTTCGTAAGAAGTGTACTGCAGTGCATTTACTAAGATTAAATTGACATTTACCAGCACCGCAAATATTTCGTGTGTTTCATAAAGTGTTTCCCCAAAATGGTTATTCGTTCTTTATATGCGGCTTATCTTCGTGGCTCAAGCATATATCCCGGAGCGATTTGCTTTCGAGAGATATTGTCAAAGTTTCAAGGGGGGCAGAGTCCGAAGAATGAGTGAGTGACAGAGATTAGATTGTCAGGGGCGCAAATTTGACGGATGAGAGATTAAGGGATGCTGGAATCTTTCCCTTTCGATATGGGGGTTGGGATGTCACAAAATGATGTCACATTCCTCTCTCCCTTTCTGTAGTTCAGCTACTCCCCTCATGCATCTCTCTATTCTCCGCACTATCGCCGCTGTATTAACGAATCCCTTGACATCAATGTGAGGTTTATCGGTGGGATTGGGAACATGAACCGTCGGTCAGAGGTCCAGCACTGACACTCGATCAATAAAAAAAAGCCTCACCCGTTCGAATCTTTGATCTTTCATCGGGAGAGAGGGTGGATTAAGGCCGCGTGGGTTTTGATCAGTTTCGGTCAAAGCATTGTCGAAGGAACGGATAACGGGGAGTGATGTTCAACTCTGCGCCCTTATTCCGTCTAGCGTTTCAGAATCCCATCGCACAGGGGGGGCTCCACTCTGATTGGGTCCGTCAATCACGTCAGGTCGGAATTGACATCCCTTGTAACTCCTGATTACCGACCGGCGCGACACAACGGCGAGCCGAAAACCGACGGAGGACCCAGGTGACGCAATATTTCGGCTGGTTCAGGCGATCGTAGTTCAACCATATTATGATCCACCGAGGTTCGTGTACGTGAGCAAAGCATAAAAGGTTTTTGACATACACATAAAAGCACCAGGAAGAGGCGGATTTTAGTATTTGAGAGCCCCGGGCTGGAAACTAAAACTGGTCCTATAAACAGAAATAATCTGATAAATTTACAAATAACATAACATCGACACCTACTAAATACCGTGAAACCCACCTCCAGAGTGTGTGGCTCAGTGGGGATAGGATTCATAACAATGAACCACTAAAGTAATAATAATTTCTTCATTGGTACAAGCTTTTCGACAATTATTACCAATTTCAACAATCATACACACAACCATTCCCAGGATAGTGAAACCTTTTAACGCAGTCTAGAGTCAAACCCACGACCTCCACATTGGCAGGCTGGGACATTACCCCGCTACCATATAGGCCGGCTAATGACTTCATTTTTTCATGAAAAGCAATATTAATCATAACAGTAGCAGTAGTATTGTACTTCGATTAACTGTCTGGTTTGGAACAAAAACTTACACGTACACATTATTGAAAATAACATTGTGAAATCACATGCATTAAATCTCATAAAAGAATTGCGCCACTGCCTGTGAAAAGTGCGCGAGAGACTCGACTAAAATAAGATTTGTTTCATAAAACTTTCAAATTAAAAGGTTATCGTGGAAACAATATATTAATATCTTGTCTTGGGAGTTTATGGGCCTCGGGCGGCCGCCCAGTCCGTTAAATCCGTTACTTACACTGGCGGCATTGCTGCAATGACTAAAGGCGATGTCCAACATTTAGCTCATGTAAAAACTTAATTAAATTATTAAAATCGTCAATAAAAAGGAATTGGGAGTTTTTCCTTCAAATGCCACAGTTAGCATACATCGGAACACATCAATGCACTATAGTGCACACGAACGACGATGAATGTGAAGATGTACGAAGGCGAAACGTTCGGGGATCTGCCGCTAGGTTGAATTCTTTAGGCTCACAGTAGTCACGGCCGTATGTCTCGTGTATAGTAATCGAATGTAAGCTTTTCATCCCAGAGTAATGAAAAACTTTGCATTATCCATGCTTGACATCTTTGCTGGAAATAGACAAATATAAACAACCGCGTATTCAGCCACCGAAGTTATTTTATTTTCTAGCACACACCAAATCCGCTTCCGATCTGTGTTGAAGTGCGCTGCCTAGGGCGAAAGGTCTGAAACTAATGGAAAGAAAGTGAGCAATAGTATCGAGAAGTAAACAGCGCCCTAGATAGAAAGCAAAACTTTCAGAATGTCACGCGCAGTCTACTTGCACCATGTATTTCGTCAATTCATGTCATGGAATCTAACAACAACTGTGCCCGCTTACTTGTCACCGCAAGGAATGTCAAACTTCCATAATTAATTCTGGTAAACTCTTTTCGGGTTTCCCACCGCGTTAGTGTCTCCATGATGGCCTACGTTTCGAAGTTTCCACTTTCCTGTCATCCTCAGAGATTTTGTATCAACAGGACATTGCGGGAAAGTCTCCTGTCGAAACGTCGGCCATCATGGAGATTGACCCGATGGGAAACTAGAGAAGAGTTAACCAGGATCATTCGCTGGGAAAGCCATAAATCTTTCTTCAATAATTAACATTGGCTCGTACACTGAGTTTTTGACCACTGAGGAAGGCAAAACATCTAATTTTAGCGCTGTTGTTGCGCAGAAGAAATTAAGGAATGGAAAAAGGAGCACTTGCTACGCTAGAAATTAAACTTAAGAAAAATAATAAAAAGTTATAAAACTTATAAAGGGTGAACAAATCTACAGCAATCTACAATTTACTTAAAATTTAAACCAAAAACTTGGTCAAGACACAAACATGAGAGATATGCCATTTTGAAAATTTCTCCTCTGTCATTGGTACTTTGGTAAATTTGACGACATACTCCAATTAGTTCAAATAATATAAACTCGAATGATTTGATTATTTTTTTATAAATATTATATTCATTTAAATGCCGTATTCCACACGATAACTAACGGTAACAGCGAATTTCCTGGCCACAGCCCAGCTCAACTTCCTTTTATGCTCTTAGACAGACGACAGCCTTCTTAAACACGGCACGGCAAACCACTGGACCGATGAAGGAACACTCTTTCACACACCCCTGGTCCATGCCATCTTAGTTGGGATCGTTTTGTGGTTCTCGTCTATCGTTTATCCTTCCTAACCGCTTCTCCATCACGCCATTGCCTTGTTATGCTCCCTCTTCGGCTTCAGTCCCCCCATCCTAGCTTCCAATTCCATTGTTCCGGAAAGGATGTCAAAGTACCTTTTCCTCGTTCCCGAAGGCTTCGGTATCACCACTGTAACCTAACGTGACCCAACGAGTAAAATAAAAGGAAAACTCGCTAATACCTAATATTTTGTATTACTTGTTTAAGTAAGAATTCATATGATATTATTAAATGAATAAATAGTACATGAGGTGGAATAGTAAAAGTTAGCTGATGATTTATGTCAAATTGAAGAATCTTTTCTTTAAGTTAAAAAAAAACTGGAGACTCAGTTGAAATTATTGGAAATTGTGAATAAAAATTGTTTGCTAGGGTAAAATGTATTGATTAAATGAATCTCCTATTCTCAAATAATCAGTTATCCAATTTTAGGGAAGACAAGGGTTAAAACAAAGAGGACGATCATATTCAAGTTACTCATTTAACGCAAAATACTTTACTTACTTGCTTCGCGGCCACAATCCACGAAACAAACACGTTCGAGGAAAAAATTGCATATAATATCAATGAAAGCATAGAAAATCATTAGATTTATCATTTTTACATCGATTTGACCACATCTTAAAATCGTTCAGGTCTAAAAGCAGTCTTCTATCAAAATATTTCCCACCAACAACACCACAAAAGATGTAATTGATTTTTTCCACAGCGACAGATGGAATTACCCATCGTTTACTACTAATTTTCATTCGTTCATGACTCATTCGTTTCTGCTACTTTCATTACGACGAAGCTCAACGCATATAATTGAGAACATTGATCTCACCTCAGTATAGTATCAATCAGAAAACTTCCTGCGCCAATTTTTAAACGTGTGATTAAAAAAATATTATCTGAGGTAACCAGAGACAACAAACGGATGCCCCCCTTTGTACATTCGATAATATTATTCTTCCACTGCAGATTTTCAGAATGGAGTGTCACTCTTTCGACATCCAGTTCCACGAAAATTTTCCACCTATTCCACGTCCTGTCAGTAATATTCCCTCCGGGTGCGCAAAAATGCCATTGGGTGAGCACGGTTTGAGCACAGGAATATTTTCCCCACTTGATATTTTTCTTTCAGGAAAACGTCATTGCATCTAGCGTCCAAAACTCTTTACATGCACATCACAGGTGCTTTGTTTGCCACGAGAGAATACCGGTCGTTTGATTGCAAAGAACGATTGCAACAGCAAACGGCGAGCCGAGGAAAAGGTCTTTGTAGGACATTTCAGCGCAGGCTCCCTGCCGTTTATTACGCACTACTCAAGAGGCTACGAAAACGGTCAAACATTTTTACTAGCTCGATATTCTTTTTTTACCTTTCCTCAATAAACGATGCAATGTCGTCGCTGATGTAGTCTACGCGGAGTCAAAATTTATTTTATTCTTAAATGCGGATCATGCACAAAACGTATTTATCATATTAAAGTAGCGAAAATATCTCATCAAGGACTCAAGTATATAACTCACATGTTCAAGCGTCAAATGCAAACATTAATAATTGCCTTTCAAAAACGCATCAACTTTGAAAAGTCTCGTGCTCCAAAACCGCATCTCGGTGACTTGACATCACCGCACGGTATCATTTTTCAAATCGACATGAACATATTTCAACGTAAATCATGAAATGATACTAGTTCACCGTCTTCACCCATGGAAATGAAAACAATAATTTTGTCAAATTACGAAAAATGTAATCCGAACTTCACACAAGAAATACGTCATAAGCAATACCATCCTATGACGTCTGCCACGGGTTCCCGATGACGTAGCGTTTCCACGCCAACAAGCGCTTGAAATTTTTATGAAGAAATATTTCCAAAATACAACGTAGTAAACTGATAAAATTCATGTCTGGTGTATATGAGAATACATATTTCAAATATGAATAGTTTTTTTTTAATAATGCATGTTTTCCATCTTTAACAAAGGCAACCGTGAGCTTTCTTTAGCGATGAAAATAACATTTTGTGCCAATTTTTAAACCATGCACATCTATTTCTATGTTTATTTAATTATATACTATAGAATAATGACTTCTGTGAAAAACCTAATGCCGCGTATGAAAATCAATTCCCCTTTTTCCTCGAAGCCCATTCTACTAAGAGTGAGCTACGATATATAAAATAAGTATTTGGTACCGAAAAAGGTCTAGTACTACGTCATATGATTTGTATGGAAAATGCTTTTCTTGCGTGATAAAAAAGATATTTTAAGGTACAAAAGCTTGTTCACTGTAACGTTCGAAAAGTTCGCGAACAAATAGGAATTATACATATGGAATATCACTAGATTATTTAGTGCGTACCCGATTGTACACGGACGCTGTGCCACGTCGATAAAACAAGTCCCTTATCTCCTCCGCATTCTCTCTAGCAATAATGGAATTCTACTTAGTAATTTAGAATTTGGTACCACAAAGATGTAGTGACAAGTCGAAGAAGCCTATGCCCAATCTTCTAAGCACCTGCTCCGGGAGAAGAAGACGCGGCTGCTCTCTCTGGATTGGTTTAAAAATACGATAGAAGTCCTTCCCTCGCATTCCGTCTTTTGTAAACAAAGGGCCCGCACGCGTTCATCCCATATCTAAGGCTTTTTTTTGCCCCTCAGAGGAGTCTGGTCACGTTCCACTCCCCTCGCTCAATCTTCTCCGATTTACTCCCCGTTCCACGGCACTAGCCTCATACCCTTTATTCCCGAACCCTTTACCCTGCTCCACCCCCTACAGTACTCCACCTCCAGCCCACTTTTGTCCCCTCCTCCTCCTAGCCCACCCCGCTCACTTCTCCCCAATACCCTGGCCAATAACGTGGGGGGTGGAGGAGGGAAGTCAGCCGATCTCTCCCACACGCCCTACTACTCCCAAACGGTACAAAGTTCCCTTCTCTTCTTCGAGGTGAGTTGGTTGGTTAGGGGGTTTGGTTTGAGAGAGATAAAAAGAAGGAAGGAGCACTGCGGCTAAGACTCTCCCACCTTCCCTCTTCCCCAAGTTTGTACCGACGATGTCGGCCAATTGCGCTTCTTGGTTGAACTTGGTTGGTGACTTAATCATCTAGAGACCTTCTAGCCGATATACACCTCTCTCTCTTCTTTTGAATCATTCTAACTTGACGTTATGAGACGCACCGGGTCTATTCAATTTGTTACTCTTTCATAATTCGGTCAATCGTTTTCGCTAGAAAGACTTAGGGGGTCGCAAGCGAGGCAATTGATTCTTTTGAAGTCGATCGATTCTAATCGTATCTCAAACGTGTTGATGTCTTACATTGCTTGCTGGGCATGCTAAAATAGACTGGTAGGAAATGTTATTAATACATTTTCATAGCTACAGAGAGCATTAATGAAGCAATTGACTTACCTATCCTTACCACGAAGTATCCTTACCTTATCCTAAATATCTGAAGTTAATGTTTATGTGACGATTATGGCTGTTTTCATAATTTTCCACAATAGCGTAAGCTATCGAGCACAGCTGGACAACTGAAGCAAGTTGCAGAGATTTTCTATAAATATAGCTTAATTGGACTTGCCAATTTTTGAAGAGCACAATAGATGTTTAACAGTGAGCAAGTGATTAAACATATGATGGTGAATCACATTTTGGAGAAAGATAATTCAATAGATTCTAAAACAAATAAAACAACTTTAGATATTTACTGGTTTTTTCTCAGTAAGCAAAGAGACTAGAACAAGAACTACCCTAATTTTCTCACTTACATAGGTGAAAATTGATAATTTCATAATATATACCTCTATCCCGGGGGTAATGGTTGATGATAAATGTTTAAATTTTCCGAACTAAATTTGTGGCAGTTATTGTGATAAAAAAACTAAAATTACAACAAAACATCCATTTTTCTATGTAGGTACTACGCTGTATAACGAACACTGAAAGAATTGGTCCTATAGATGAGATGATAATCGATCAAGAGACTCCTTGGGTCGACATTTTAGAGATATTATGTCCAAGGATAAATTAATTCCATGGACAGATGGTAATCTATATAGCAGTGATGTGTAATTCGGATATAATTAAAATAACGCTAACAATAAGAAGCTTACAATATTTCATGTTTTAACCAATTTTTCAAAGAGCTTTTTGTCATATTACGATTGTAAACTCGCTGTGACATGATCTGAGCAGGCGTTCTAAAATTACTTGGCAGTGAAAATAATTGATTAACTACACCTCCGAAGTTGTAAGTTACTACTCCACGTCGGCTGGAAGAATATCGGCACCGTACGCATAACAAGACACTGTTTATGATTTTTACACTCGCTAATTGATCACAGACGCCACCAAATTCTCGTGGTGACGGCTTATGCTTAAAATGGCGGCTTTAGCCAAAATTTAGAGGGAATGGGGGATACCAATTCCTCAATTCTGAGGGCGCAGGCATCTCTCGTGATCTGATCTTAAATCACCTCGAATGGAACTAACTCTTTTTCGCATTTGTTTTCCGGAGAAAATCTGGTGTCCATTGGACCCACCCACCTACCCTGCCAATCTATTTACTAGGGGAAAAGGGATTAAGGCAAAAGGGTAAAGGGAAGAAAAGAGGGGGAAAACTTTCTCGGGCGAACTTCCTTTGCCTCACCTCAAGACGGTCCCTTTAACGTAATGAGTTCGCATGCTTGCCCAACCGTACCCTCTCTCCTCTTCCTAGGGCCAACATCGTGGAAAATCCCTTTTCCGACTTTCTCTCCCCGACGTCTACCTCGCTCTCGTCCTCTTCCTACCCCTTGACCGCATTCACCCTTCCCTCTTTCGACCAAGGAGTTATCACCATGGATCGCTTTAATGGGCAGGGTTTTGAGCGAGTTTTGTCATGCTGCTATTGTTACAAAATATTACCGCTTTTAAAAGAATCGAATTTTATTATCATTGCTAAAATCAGAAATATGTATGATATATATTTTCCATCCAAGTTTTGGATGAAACGATCATGAGCAGTCAAGTGTTTCGAGAGAAAGCCGATAGTGAAGCTGGAATCTACAATTTTAAATATGTATATCGGTTATTAAATTCCCTATTATGACTACCTAACTAAGACTTATAATAACAGTTCAACAGGAGTTCGTCAAAAATATTTTCTAAACAATTAAGTAGAAATGTCAAAATAATATAGCGCAGATATTTATTTCCTTTCCGATTCAATTTGCCTTCCCCATTCCCTTCCATGAGTCTCGTTACTAATTTTCCATTACTCATCATGGCAATTGATTCCATCATGAAAACCAGAGAAATGATAATTGAGGTAGTTTTCCGACCTACCTTACGGAGCTTTTGCTCAAGTTTACTCGGCATCTTGACGCATCGGATAACTGCTGCTTCCACTTTGGTTTTACTATCACGTTGTTTTTTTTCTCATGCCGGCGATATTTTTTCAATATATTCTGTTGGCGTCCTCTAGTCGGGAAATTCAGGACAGGTCAGAAGTTTTTGACAAGATGACTCCAGTAAGGCGGCTGGAGAAAACACCGTTGTCAAAACACAATACTTCGCGGAGGAAAACACAATAGGCATATAGGAGCTAACTTTTCCGAACTAAATGTGACAACATCACAAACATGGCTATCTTAATGGTGTCGCAGATCTTTCTGCAGCCATATTACTAGGTGAAAGACAATCAGTTGTCTATCTTTGGAAGGACACTACCCTCCAGTCTTATTTTATGGGTACCAAATGTAATAGGTCAAACTGTATGAGCCATAGGGCCTTGCGCTGTACGATTGAGAAACCAGAACCCCGGGAGGAGGGAATGATGATAGGTAGAAAGCGTTTAAGATATTTTTATCATTATTTTTAGGGGTGGTCTAATGGCAAAAATAGGTTTAGGTTGAAAAAGAAATACACTAATACATTACAGCTGAAGGTTCTTGTCCCCATACACTACTTCATTCTTCAACTCGGTATACGTCCTACCTCATCGTCATCCCATCCATAAAGCCCACTTACTCCTTCCCCGCTTACCCAATAAACTCCCCTCTATTATGGCCTTCAGCATACCTTTGCCTCTCATTGCCTGTTCCAACCACTTACTCTCCCTCTTTCTAATTTCCTAGAGTAACATCCTCTTATCACCCACCATACTAAGCACTTACCCATTCGTCTTCAGTCCGTCCGTTCCGTCCTTCGCAAAACTCCGTTCATCGCACCTTCTCCATTCTCCGCCACACCCTCGTCTTCAACGCCTGCGACCTATTCCCATCCTGTTTTCTCGTGATACTTGCATAATACTAAACAATACTTCATAATAGGCTCTTCACTAGTCTTTCCGTTATAGTATTACGCAAGTTTTCCTTCATCAATTTTCTCCTATTTGTGAATGCCAATTGAGCTTCATTTCATATTCTACGCACTGATTTTCTATTGCATATACCAATGTCTGCAACTTTAATGATTGACTACCCTACGCCAGGTGATCAACAAATCTGACCAACTTAATCAGCTGTCCACCTATATTTAATCCGGCACGAAATTAGCAATAGGAAAAAGCTAATGACGGGGATCTTGAGCAAGAATGTAAAGGACATTTAGGCAAAGAGTATAATATGGAGTACGCGAAGAACAAAGGATGAGAACAGTCTGATAGCGTTTTAGATGTGGGTGTCGAGGAGAATAAAAAAAGTTTGGTGGACGGAAGGTAGAAAAATGAGGAAGTGCTTGGCGTGGTGAGAGAAAAGAGGAACATTCTGGAGGAGATTAAAAGGAGGTAGATTAGATGATTGGAGCAGGAATTGGTGCGAAGGGATCCCAAAGACCGTGATCGAAGGGAAGATGTTGAAAAAGCGAGGAAGGGGAAATAAGAGAATAGGCTGTGTGGATGGAATTGAAGGGGTAGGACGTATGTTGAGCTGGAGAAAGATATCATGTGAAGAGACATCACCTTGCACCAGTATGCCTGGAGAAGTTTTACTCTTTTCCATTTTAAACTATTTTAACCGGTATAACGCCATAATACCTATCAATAACTAATAAGATAAATAGTCCAAGGGAAGATGTGAAAATTCCAAGTAGCAACGATCCATCAAAACCAACTCTTATCGGAAAAAGCGTCAAATATACTATGGGAAGCCAACTTCACTTTTAAAACGAGTTTTGAATGCCCCGCGTTCAAGACGGACGAGCCACAAAACCGCTCGGGAATCCTATGATATCCTCGAAGTGTGATTATCAAGAAAATCCAGTTGAACCGCAGATGGTGAAGGAATTTGACCCCTTACCTGGAATGTGTGAAGTTGGGAACACGCCCTTTGGCCCGATATGAGGTGATCTCTTTTATCTCACGAGTGAAAACCACCCTTTGGGGCTGATCGATCCCTGAGAGTGATTAACAGTTCTTCATAACAGTGCCTCTAGCCCCGAAATGATTTCCACCTGCTACCATCCCTCCACCCCTCTCCCCCATGAAATTTTCCCCACGAGACCTTCTCTCTTCTCACGCAAGAGAAAAAAATCTCCCGGCTCAAACTTATTTTCTTTTCTTCATCCTCATTTTTGGCCTCGTCAATGGCCATTGTTTTTGCAGCATCTCTTCATGGCGGCGCCATTCCGATGGGACTTATTGGAAAGATTGGTTTTACTTCCGTTTCTAGTCACAGCAGTAGAATAGCACAGCAATTTGCACTTTGAGGAAAGGGGATTTAAGCTCAGCTAGAAGGGCTTGGGATGTGAGGAATGCGGAGAATTCAAACTAGGTAAAAATGATTAAAAAATTATTATTATTAGCCTAAAAACAAACCAGTTTTTTCACATCGTAGGACCACAAAGGATATTGTGTAGCAAAATCAGTAGAAGCGATGGGAAAAACAACGCCTATTAAAAGGGACAAGGGAGTTAGTTGATGGAGGCAGGCGATACTTGCTGGAATTTTGCAACGTTAGACCAGGAAAAATAAATCAATTTTTACGGTTTCAATTAGTTCCTTTATTTCACCGATCGATTTCAACGTAAATTGCGTCATTTTAAAGGTAACTGTTGAAATATATAAAAGGTTAAATCAATAGAAATAAAGAATCTTGTTGAAATTGTATGAAAAGAGTTTTTTTCATCATACTTAAGACAACGGAAAGTGAAGAATTTAGTTAAAAGGAGGTTTCCGGGTGGAAAATTCATGACAGAAACTTAATTGCACTAATAAACGCATGAAATGATGCTATTTCGACTGGTTCTGATGCAGTTTAATTTTAAGCGTGAAAACATACGTTCTTGCAATTAAGTGAGTTCATACGCTGCAATTTTGAGTAGTCATAGTAATTTTACATGCTTCAACGGCTAAAGTCATTTTGCACTTACTGCCAGCCACTTGCAGACAGGGGCAACAGTACTCGGACGAACATAAGATTCCCTGAATTCTTAACGAGCCCAATAATTCTCCACTTCGGTGATTCAGCTGGAACCGGTATTTCTACCGCATCAGGCCGAAATAGTCAGGTTGACTTTTTGAATCTGTTCTTGAACGTATTCCCGTCGAGATATGCCTAGTGAAAACAGGCAAAAGATTATTGGGGATGTACCTATCATGGAAGGAGAATGCGCCATGGAGCTAGAATGAGCCAGGGTCAACCGGGGAAATGTAGACTGGAAGGATATTCTACTGAAACTACAAGGAGCTTATATTCAGGCAGAGACTGTCCAAAGAACTAGGTCTTAATGTAAAACTGAAATGACAAAGACTTAAAAATCACACACAATCAACTAAGGGCGTAACTACTAACGGAATTTGCTATTGTTTATCTATGAAAAAGTGTATGGACAGTGTGAAATAAATGGTATTTTAATGAATGGGTAAGCCAAGATGTTTAAAAAGGGTATAAATAAATGACTAAGGGATTTCTTATACATGTCAACCTAAAATGGATACACCAATTTTGCTGTTTTAACAATTGCACTGGATGTCATTGTTGGGCCATAGAGAGTAAATGATTGAGACTAAAGAGTAAAAAAAAACTGGGAAGAAGAGGAGACAAACTTATTGAACACATATCACGGATTTTAAAGCTCCTAGGATTATTAATTACAGTATTTTGATAATTATCATAGGAAATTTTGAATTTAAACTTGACCACTCAACCATAGAAATTAATCTTTGTTATTTCATATTTAATTTGTACGCAATTAATTGCACTGAGTTTGTAGGGTATATTGAAAAAATAATGATAACATCACGTTTATCAGCCCAAAATACCTTAGAAATGCACTTGATGTTGCATCACTCACTCACTCACTTCAACCCGAAGGTTGGATTAAATAGTTGAGGGTAGAGCTCACCCCGGACTAAGCCACAGGCGTGTGAATTTCACACATTCAGGGTAGGGGGGCCAGTTCCTTTCCTTGGGCCACCTTGCACTCCGAGGAGTTTTTTGTTCGGGGACGTCCAAAGGCTTCTCCCGGTGCCCTTCGATCAGTAGCCAAGCGCTCTACCCACTACGCCACCACGCTCCCCTGATGCTGCATATGGACTGGAAATTATTAGAGTTATTAATTTTGGCCAGCTTTTTTTTCAATTTGGCCCACTGTGCGCCGGCTTCATGCGGAGAACAAAAGAAAAACAAAACGCGCACACTATAAAATAATGGAAATTTAAAAAAATTCTTTAACAGCTTTAAAAATGTAATTAGTCGTAGTCATTGAACATCAATGCCTGTACCGTCTCTGCTAGACTCAGGTTTAAAAAATAAAATAGATACTATATTGTATCAAAAATAGAGAGAATGAGGGTAAATTTTTCCATCCACCGCAAAATTAAAACTTTCCCTTAAATTCGATAAGGATGACTTCAAACGAGACTTTATACGTATAACTGACATTTAACTATTCCTTATTTGTTTACAGTTGTGAAATTGAGCACACGAGATGAAACTTGACATTTGCTCCAATCGCGAATTTAGAATAGCTAAAATGGACGCCGGTATTGACCTAGAAGAGCCCGTCTTCTAGGTCCTGTGTAGCGGTTCCTTCCATTACCTCGGCAAATAGCGCGGGTAAACAAGGATCGTAAAGGATTAGAAAGGGTCTCTGCCTTTCTGATCCTCCTCGCTCGATTCCGAGCACGCTTCAGGTAGATCTCTGCGCACTCCTCCTCTGTGTCGAATGCTTCCTTTACTTACCGTCGCGACAGACTGTCCCTTACTGATGCGCCTTCACGGCAAACTCCTGACTTATAAATGAGCCGCCGAGAGCAAAAGTGGTGTTAGTCACTATTGACAGTTTTGAGAAATGAGGCTTGAAGTAAAATAAATACCACGGCAAACCTTTAAATTTCTGCTTTCAATTGGAAAAATACTTAAGCTAAATTAACATTATTCATGCAAAAAAACAGAAATCAGGTAGAAGAATACTTCTGCGCATCTAAATAAAATATGACATAAAATCGACTCCACCCCTTTTTGCCCCAAACGGCTAAAATGTGTTTGCGGATCATACTTGTGTTGCATTGTTCTGAAAATGCCAGCAGGATGCCTGGAGAAACTGTCGTCAGAAAAAATAATATATTAACATTAGTGGGAGAAAATATTTTTTCATAGCTTATATAAAAGGTCAGTGTTTCATAAATGTCTAATTATTCGATTAGGCTTTTACTAATTATTCGAATTAGGGTAGTCTCCAAGGTTCACTGACCCATGCCCCCTAATATTATATATATAATGTCGCGCGTGCTAAAGGAATCGCGGTCTCGTAGCGTTGAGTTTAATGAAGATAGAACTCAGCTATTTAAGGGAAACATGCATTTAAAAGAGAATAGAAAAATTGTCTGGTCTCATGCTAACCGTACCAATGTTGGACGTCTGTTCCGTTGACATCGTAACATGATCAGATATACATGACCATGCGTCAAGCAGTCCTTCACAATGAGACGTCCCAGGTGCACGAATACAACATTTGACGATAAGTATTTAAATCTACATCTACGAAGTACCGTGCAAGCCATCACTAGAGTGTGTGGCACGGGGCGATTCCACACCAGGCATTCAGCATTTGTCACAGTCCAAATCAGGACCTCCCACGGTTCCCTCCGCTTGACGTCATACATGAATCTGCATTCAACTCCGAGCTTCTAAGAACACACGTAGTCAGTTAGAAGGTGTCTAATGGCCATATGGAGGTTACACACTTAAAAAATGGATGTATTTTACCTTCTATAAAAAGGTATGCATGTGTTAGTATTAAATGCCCTATCCTCGGCTTGTGACCTTGTTGCGAATTTTAACGTCTAGACAGGCTATTAATTATGAGCATAATGAACACTTCTTATGGATAGTAGTAACTTCGCAAAAGTCTAGCATTACGCGATACCCGACTCCTACGGATAGTTGTTTCGTGATTACGTTTAAACGAGCGCTTCGAATAAATTCAAAGTACTATCACTTAAGGCTGACATAGTGTTATTCCATATGAATATTTGTCTAGCGAATTTCACGTAATTATCACAAATGTATAAATATAATTTTCGTATTCATATTTTCTGAAATATTAATTGAATTATTTGTTTATTTATACATAATACTGCGTTCCTACTCCCCACGGCCAGCCATATCCATAGCCAATGTTTCACTTCTGTCCGCCATCCCGTGACGGCCACACCTGTTTTAATAGAAAGAAGCCCATTTTCCCCAAAAAATATGTATTTAACGACAGATTGAAATATTTAACGTAATTCTCATACTTTAATCAAAAATACCAGAGCGTTTATTAAATGCACATACGGGAAGTAAAGAAAACGGAATGGAGAAAGGAAGATGCAGGAGTGTTGGGGGTGGAAAGACGGTGCCAATTTAAAGTCAAAGCATGGAAAACTATGATCGGGATAAATTTCCAGGGAAGACAAAAGAAGGATTGGCAGAAGTATCAACATTGCTAATGGGTATGTCAAATCATATTGTTTCGCTTGAAATTTTAGCTTGATGTAATTTTGATGGTGAAGCAGCATAGAGAGTCATGCCTTTTTTTGAGGGAAACTAAGTACCTTTATTGAATGATTTGGTGTTTTGCCGGCGAACGACGCCGATGAAGTTTTTTTTCGATTTATTCAGGAAACTGAGCCGGTAGGAAATCAATGACGCTTTCATCAGCAAGGTAACTTTCAATATCCTATGACCAAAGCTAAAACAAATGAATTCATGGCTAAATATTTTCAATCCTGATATATCTTTTGGAAATTCAATTTTCTTAACTGTTATAATATATGAATTTATAGAATGCTTGTCTAAAATAACTGGTAATGTTTTTATCATTGCATATTTGTTGTAAAGCGTATAAATTGGCTTGTAGATTATTATAAAAACAAGTAAGAAATTTCAATTCCATGTATTCCATGTCTACAAAATGAAGGCCATCGGTCATAGTGGCAAAAATTATCATGCACGCTATGATGGTTAGAAAATAATTACAACAAATGAAGTGGACATTGAAAAAATTTCAGATTTAGGAAAAATGAAATTGCATAGGGAGAAAATCAGAGTCAGCGCAGGAATCTCGAGAAGTTCACATTACATAAGTCACTCGGCTTAGGTGCTTCGTAATATCTCAAATGATTTCCCCCTAATTGTATCAGTACTTTCATTGGCCTTCATCATCCCTTACTTTTGAAGCCTTTCTTTCTCGATTGTCCTTTACCTGAAATGTTCTTTTGTATCAACACTCAACTATGGCTTCTACCCCTCTCAATGTTGCTGCCATACATTACCTTATTTCAAACCCAAGGGAAACGCGGAAGTAGCCTTTTAAGAGAAGTGTTCCTCTGCTAGCAGAGTTCTAAGATTAAGAGAGAAAGTGAATCGTCACTCTAAATAGAATCCTCCTGTAGACCATAAAAGTATAGTTAAATAGGGTAAAAAGGGGATTTTAATAGCCTATCTAGGAAGAAACAAGTCTCTTTTATGGCGAAATTATAAAACAGCTACGGTAACCTATCGATGAATATATCCATTATTTACTTTCGAATGCCGGATCCGAATACCGGAATACCAAATCGTAATAATTTAGTAGAACACTGAGTGGTAACTTCATAATTTTCATTCTTCGTGATTGTTTACCCACAATTTTATTCTGAATAATTATTAACGCCATGCAACTGTTTTCACTTAACAAATTCATGGGTTGCTCGAACATTGGGTTGGCCTTCCATGTGCCATTTAAATTATCTAGTTCAAAGGAAGGCAAACACTTTGATAGGATGAGTATTTGCAAACATGCTATCACAATAAATACATTCCATTGAAATGTAAATCGAAGCAAAACTAGCAGTTTTTTCATAAATAATACGAAAGAGGTGATTCATAAAATGGATCATGGTAACGCTTTTTGCAAATAAATTTAAATTGAGAAAGTTATGTCTTCGTTGCAAATTCATTTTTAAATCTGCAAACTAGCAGTAGCGTTAGCAAGAAAGTTTGAGGCGGTTTCTTAAAAACTCATCAGTCATAATTTTCCCTAATTTGAAAGGTACTTTTTGCAGTAATCATGTTAAGAATAATTTTATTTCGATCAATAAATGACAATAAAAATATTTTAGGCGGCATGAATCACTTTGGCGTCCCTAATTATTTTTTTACACATATAAGTTGAATTTTTAAGACGCCCTTAAATGAATTTCATTTTAGACCTTACAGTAATTATCTAGCTTTTGCGTGTTTGTTTCAGGAAATGGACACCATCCTCGAGGAAGAATAAAATTAAATAGCTGCCAGGTGTTCAAATACTGTACTATCACTGCGTTTATAGCAGGGCCCTTCCATATTTTAAGAGGTCGTACATAAATAAAGCAAGGGGCCCACTGATATCTAAGACTGCTATAGTATTATCAATGAGTTTCCCTTTTTATATAATGTACTTATTTAATTATCTTTTAAATGCCATTTATAAATACAAATAGCAAATAGTGGCAGAATATGCAACTGCGCACGGCAATATTTGAAAATAAATCTACTTTTATGTCAAACTACTAATTTACATGTGATCCCAGAACGGGAAAACTCCCTAAAAATAGTACCAGGTCATGACTCTCCCAATTCCTCCAGTTAACCAGGGATTATAATTATATGTTATCATGCCAGAAGGACTGAGAAACTTGCTGATGGTTTTGACAATCATGATGACGAAATAACATGTAATCGCGGCTGGGGAAGTACTTCCTAGTGCTCCTAAAAATTGTAGGCAACTTAACATAAATTTGTGTAATATTCCTCGCTCATCTGACTATTTGTATGTATTCATTGGAAAAAATACATAAGAGTTTTATTGAATATTATCATTCTCTAATGATTTTTTAAAACAATTATATGAATCGTGAAATGCTTATTTTAGTAATCCTTAACAACAGTAACATTGACTCAAGCACGTAGAGTGATCAAGGTTTTCCTGTCGGGCATCAAATATAAAAAAATAATAAATGCTAACATCTTTGCTTTTCCTGCATATGTGCTCCAGGATATGGACCATAAAATAGCTAGGTCATATTCTTAGAATTAATTTCCGCTCCCATCCTCCTTGCTAGCAGGTAAGTGCGCATAAATATTTTACGACGCCCAAGCTTCAGCTGACCATACTAAAAAAAGAAGGTAAGCTGCGAGAGCGTTTTGAAAATCTGTTGCTATCCGAAGCATGATTAACGGCCTTATTTTAAAATAAAAGTAAACCAGTATTTCATGTGTCTGGGGAAGGATCATGACTCCTCTAAAGCGTGTATTTCTCTGCATTTTGTGTGCTAACGACATGAGAGGCTCTTTCTATGCTCATGATAGCTTAAGCGAGATGCTTCTCTAGTGATTATACCCATATGTGAATTTCGCTGTTAAACTTAAGCTGTTGTAAGAAGCACAAAATAAATATTAAACATTAATGATGCAAAAGATTGGTTTAATATGACTTAAATCAGGAGTAATAAATAAATACACATACCGAAGGCAATAACTTGACTCATCATTACGCTGAAAACGCCTTCACAATCAAAGGTATTTTTTTGTGGTTTTATAAAATATATTACGGTGAGTTTATTAATATATTTCTTTAAATATAATGTTCTGATGCGATATATACGTTAAATTTCCACACTTACCTAGTGTTCAACCCGAAGGTTGATTTTTGATAGGTAAGGGTTGAGCTCACCCAGTACTAAGCCATTGGCGTGTGAAATTCACAGAATCAGAGTAGGGGGCAGTTCCAATCCATGGGCCGTTATTATTCATTGTGATGAAGTCAAATTCATTTATATTTATTTGGAACTGGCTCATGATTCCCGTTGAAATTAAACGAGAAAAATAAATGTAAAAAATTATTTATTAGGATAAAACGAATCCCAATGATGTGACGTGCAAAATGCATATAACACAAAGGATACCATATACCATTCATTAACCTCGCATGAGCGGATAAGGTTAATAATAACAAAAATAAATATCTCTGTAATTCTCAAATGGATCACATAACCTAAGCCACATAGGCCAAAGGCATAAGTTGTAGTTTAGCCCACGCTGCGTTAGCCATGAAAATTATAAAATTTATATCGCTGAGATAGCGAATAAACTATCTTGAGGATAAAAACATAATTTTTAGATAAAAAGCAAATGATTAGGAAAAGCGAATACAATAACAAAATCCTGCACCCTTTTATCTATCCAAGAGAGAGAGCTTCGACCTCATATCTTGAGTGCAAGTAATATTAAAAAGAAAAAATACTACACTGAGTTCATTGCTTTTGTACGGCGCTAAAAGCTAACAAATTCAGGAGTGAAAACAATTACTCTAACTTTGTTTCCTGTTTTAACTAAATTTTTGACGGGTTCTACTTTCTTCCAGCAGCGCAATAATGTAAATCTCAACCCTTATATCTTGAGTGCAATCAAACTAAAAGAAAAAAAAGAAACTCACGCACCGTGTTCAATGCTTTTCTTATCGGACTAAAAGTCAACAATTAGGGATAAAAACCAACCCCTTAACAATTTTTGTTCGAGTTTATACTTTCATGTCGGCCCGTTTTCGGCCACGAACTGTATTCGTGCCAAATCTCAACTTCTTATGTTCATCGGGAAGTCCTTCAAACAGGCATGACTGACAGAAAGATGGACAGACAGGCAAGATTTAAGGAATTAGTAATTTATATGTATAGATAGATGATTCCTCCCTCAAACTACGATAAAACCTTAATCAAAGTTTTAATTAACTTATAAATAGATGGAAACTCAACACTATTTCTCTATTTGAGAATTATAAGCGTGTCATTATGTTCAGATAATAAAACTACACACTTCATTCTTTTGTTATCTCCACGTTTTTTCCTCAAATATTCTGTACATATTCAGGAAGGAAAATGGCAACTCTTCTGTCTCCCAAAAGCCATGCGGCGTGGCTAGCCGGTAATGACGTGCGAATGTTTCCGCGTCCTACATTCTGTCCACCAGATGTCCCCACGCGAGCGCCTCGGCAATTGCAGTGGACTGAGACCACTCCACGGACTTGCAAAAAAAGAAAACACTGCCGTCAAGTCCCTTCTACGATCTCTTTGTGCCGCAAAAGCTTTGCCGTAATCCTCTTCCGCTCCGCGGCCGATGTCATCTCGCCATGGCCTCTCGGCTCCTCTGTTTGCGCTCCTGGTGCTTGTAAAAATGTGTCACCATTCTAGTAAATTGTGATTGCGATGCGGACGAGAAAACAACGTTTTCTCTGCATTAATTCATGTTTTGTTCTATTCTTTGCTCTCTCTCTCTCTCTTGATAATGAAAAAATACATCAAGCTCTAACTATCAGAAAAGATGATTAGAACCCTAATCTAAAACTCGACTTTTTTCTTTCCATTATCCACAACATGAACACAGCACGGTGAATTTTAAAAAAATCTAAACAGCTCAAAAGGGCATGCACGGCCAGTAATTTAGCGAAATTTTAATTTTACCCACAAAAGCTATCATTTGCAGACAGGAATAGACAAGATTGCAGATAGGACAAGACAAAGAGAAATCTCTGAATTTTTATCACTAAGCCAAAATGCATTTTCGTATTTTTAGATGAGAACGATGTTTAAGTTAGTGGTGACATGCCAATCATTGTGTATGTTGCTTTTTTAAAGTCCATAAAACATTTAACTATTCCATGTAAGGACTTCCTCCTATCCGACAAGCCCCTTGAGACGAGAGAGAGAAGAGATTTATTCAATGCTCTGGGTACATACCCCTAAAAGCAACAAATTCCTAACGTACATGACGTTTTCAATAGTTATTAAATAAAAAAATTAAAACTTAACACAAAATTTACATAGAAACAGGAATTAATTACATTCTCAAAAATATCTGCAACATTAAAGTAAAAAATGGATGGTTTGATTACTGCTGTAACCGGTAACTATAACATTTCTACTTGAAGGTTCAGACAGGTTGAAACAGACATATTACATGCTCGAAAATAGCTGTAACATTGAAGTAAAAATTGATGGTTTGATTACTGCTGTAACAGGTAACTATAACATTTCTACTTGATGATTCCACAGCCCAATCCAGTTCCAAGCAGCAAAAGTATATTTACATGACATTGTGAATTTATATTAAACCTTCAAAAAGTGACAGTATTGACATCAAAAGGGCGAAAGTTTTATGTAAAATAATTAGCTACTATCCACGGATCATCAGGGAAGCCATTGAAATAGAAAAAAGATAGCTACAAACTTCCTTATACGTGGAAAAGACTTTTGAAAAACTCAAGTATTAATTAATCATGCTCTACATAATAACCGCTTAAGTTTTTTTTACTTATTTTTCATTGTTTATCTAGCATGCCTGACGAAGCCGGTAGAATAGCACGGCGAAACTGTGGCTAAAAAAGTTGTAGTTTGATCGCAGAAATCCAAAAGAAACTTACCAAAATTTCACTTTCTTCTCGATCTTAAGGTTCCTTACCTTGGCATAAAGTTTCTCTTGACGTCCTCACTTAGGCCAACATCACATAATGAAAAATGGCGTTTAGACCTGCGTGAATTCTAGAGACAGGACTTGACTTTTGACTTAAGAAAACGAACAATTATTTCGGCGGGCTTCGGTTCACCATTTGCGAAATTGCGGGGTTTCAGTCTATAACAATAGTCAATAACACCGGCAACAGCGTTAATTCCAGCATGGTACGTTTTTAGCACAACTGTCTCATCGTTCATACTATCACACTTTGGGATTCCGTGGATCTCAACCACATTCTTCAATTGGTCTTGCTCTAGTTTATTCAAATGTCCCTCTAGATCAGCTACTCTAGATTTCAGGGAGAGATTTTCTTTGAAGAGCCTCTCTAACCGGCCGTTAATACTTGTTATAGATGTATTTACCTGCTCAAGGAGTTCGGCTTGGTTTTTAAAGGTGTTTTGCCATGTGATGATGGTCTGCTTCAGGTCTCCATGATCCTCCTGCAGCTGCTTTACACGATAGAGTAGTTCAGTGAGCGGATCGTTGTCTTTCTCAGGTGTTATTCTTACAGGAACTGGATGACCTTTGCTCTGAACGGGAGTATTGTCACCACGAAAAATTCCGGCTTTTTCCGATACATGTAGCACATGACCATGTCTTCTGGAGTTGTTCCAGCACTTGCAGGTCAGCATCGGTTAATAAAGCGCACTGGAGGTGATACAACCCCTTACATAGCTCACATGTAAGGTGCTTCTGATTACGCTTCACGTTGAAGCCGTATTTGACGCAGTCACTAGTCATTTCACAACTGCTATAGAAGAGGAGAAATCAGCCTCTGCATTCACCTCTAATCTAAACAGAGGAGGACTGCACTATCTTTAGCAATCAGTTATTGAATTGTTAACTTTCAACAATGTGGTAGTGAAAAAGATTATTAGTGATTAAAATGAAATAAAATCCTACACCTGAAAGACCATACGGCTGCGGCAACAATTTTAATAATAACGACATTGGAAAGCAATGAGTTCAATTTGATGCCGGATTTGATTGCACTAATGGCCACATTTCTACTACAGTAATGAAAGATTCTCGGACATATTATTTCCAAAAATATTATAACCTTCCCGGACAATCGTGACATCTAACACGGCAGTCAGCACGGCTTCCGAAAGGGTAGATCTTGCGAAACACAGCTTGCTGTCTCTGCGAGCGGCGGCTCGCAGGGTTGAATGTAGATTTTTTCAATCATTAGATGGGGTTACTGATAAATTAAATACATTTGTGTTGGTCTCTCTCTCTCTCTCTTATCTATCCCTTACTGGGCATCATTTCGATCCTTTCGAAGATCAATAATGTCGAAGAAATTTTGTATTTTTATATTTTGCTCTTTTTTCTAAAGAGATACTCCTCCAAGCCAGTTAAGGAGAGGATATGAGCACATTCACGATGAAAACGCCATGCTGAGGTGTAATGGCAGACTAAAGGGCAATAGCCTAAAAAGAACGTGGGTCTCTGAGCACATGCATTTCACTGAGTGGGTATTATTTCCGTGCGACGCTAGGAAATGAAATTTCTCGTTTCTTTCCCTTCGAATATTTCCTCCATCCAATTTTTCCTCAACACCCACACCCCAGTCACAACACTTACAAGACTAGACTGAGTCAAAGAGAGGCTACAAATTAGACCTTTAATTCTTCCGTTTTATTCTTAGTTTCTTCACTAAGATCATCAAATTAATTTTAGCTTCCTCTTTAAATTACTCATAAAATCAAAAACTAACAAAGACATCGTAATTATGCTCGTATTTTCATTTCCGTCACACAAGTTATCACAACTACCGAATAGCCCTTACCTCTCATTCCATTAACACATATTTACTTTATCTTTAGCAATACTTTGGCTTGCTCTATAATCTTTCATGATAGGTTTAAATTTTCCGCATGAAAAATTGAGTTGATAGGCATGAAATCGTTATACGCTGTCGTTTATATCCCATTTGTTCAGTACCTACCCATTTACATCACGAATGATTGAGGTTTAAAGCTCCAGAGACATATTCATTGTTGAAATACGTATTTCTTAAGGTGGCTAAAGCGTAATCGTGGGTCATCGAGTGCACATATTAATAATTTTCAAGTAAGTCTAAAAAGAATCTGAAGCCACATGCCATTTAAATACATGTGTTGATGTGGTGAAACTCACTATACATGCACTAATAGTAATTACACAAGAATTATGTTTTAAATTTTTAACTCAGTTTAAGCATGTTATGGCTTGAGTTACCGTCACGGTATTCGAAACTTAGGCGAAAACTATTTTTCAAATCTGCTTTTTCGAATCTTTGACCCGGCGTGACAACTAGATATTTGTTAGCAACCATGGTAATTTTAAGACATGTATTACTTCGCTTTTACGAAAATGTTTTACATATTTCATCAAATAATTAAGAAATATAGCTCATGTGCAATAAAAATACGTGTTAAAATAGAATGGAATTACTAAAAAAAAGAATAAGTCGGTCAAATTCAATTTTTTTAAAATTTTATCTATAGACGTCACTAAAAAGAACATGTACATGAGCAAAGTCTCACGCAAATCAGGACATATGCAAAATCCACGTTCCATCCACTTAATGTCGATTTCATTCATTGCGATAGTTTTGTACTGTAAAATTGGTTTACTTGTGCTAAATATGTACCTCGCCGCAGCCCCACACCGAACAGAGACAATGCACGACTACTCACCTTGTCCTTGAGGCGGATTCCTTCGGGCCTCCTTGCCTTGGCCTCACGCACTCGGCTCCGCAAACTCTTCTGGCCTTCCACGCGACGAACTTGTCCTCACTGCCAAACAAAACGTTCTGCCCGCAGCTTATTCTCAGACGTAACAAAGGAACAGCAAAAATAAAAAAAACAAAATGCTGTACTGCGCTTCGGGAAGGCTCTCACTCGTGTCCAAATTTCACACTAATCTGGCAAACTTTGGTGCGGAACTACCTCAGGTTGAAATTGGTACAAAGCAAAGGTTTCGTATGCCCAGTAGTTCACTGCTTACAGTCCTATCTCAAAAGGTCAAAAAACAGTTTATGCAAATCATCATCCGCGGATCAGTTAGCCCTCGGAAGCCGGAATTTATTTTGTTATTACCTCAGTACTAATGTAATAATGTGGGTCGAAGATCACTGGCTGGTTGTATTGTTTACAGCTAACATAGTTCAGAGAGGAAGCACTTAAAACAGTTCTGGATTTGTGGAAATAATAAAATAAATCATAACCAGGATAGTGCACAAGTGTGAACTGGTGCCATATGGCACTAATAAGTGTTCGAGGGTGTGATTTTTTGTAATAACAGGTGAAATAAGCATAAGGATACTTGTAATTTTAAAAGAGTTAAGGCAAAAATAAATAATATATGATTTACCTCCTTTGTCTCTTTTTTATTGTAGAGGGACATGATTGTAAATTCTTATTGGATATACAACATACTTCAAAAGGAGTGGTGATTTATTTCTAAGCTTTCCTCATGGACGAAAAATGATGAACCAGGAAATATGGCATTGGAACATCAATAATATTATATTAAAAATAGCACAAAAACACATAAAGACTAAAAATGTCAAGAAAAATTCTCAACTGCATATGGAAGAAGCTGCGTCATCATATCTGTTCAGTCATTTCCAGCTTCGCTTTTCCTCATGAAGATTTGAAATTGCTACCATGAAACAAAACCCATGAAAGCTAGTTATATCTGGAGTCTGATATACCCACTCAGTGATTCAACCCGAAGGTTGATTTGAATGGTTGAGGGTAGAGCTCACCCCGGACCAAGCCACAGGCGTGTGAATTTCACACATTCAGGGTAGGGGGGCCAGTTCCTTTCCCTGGGCCACCTCGCACTCCGAGGATTTTTTTTGTTCGGGGGCGTCCAAAGGCTTCACCCTTCGATCAGCAGCCAAGCGCTCTACCCACTAGGCTACCACATCCGAATCCTGATATACCCAGAGTTATTAAATTGTAATGGAAAATTCTATTCACTGGAGTTCCTTTTTTTACCTCTTAGAGTTTAATTATAACCTACGTGTGACTATTTTATACGCATCCACGACAGTAAAGAGGAACATATTCCCGAATCATGTACTGCTTACATAATAAACAGCAAGGAGAGAAATGGACATTTTTTACGGACCACCTCATTGAGATAAGGAGAAAGAAAGGAATGATAAAAAAATGCGTGACCCTGAGGTAAACTAAGGTCATCTCACATTCCAGGGTATTCAGGGAGGTTGGCACGAATTTCTCTAAGCCGGGGAGAGGCTCAGATGGCTAGTAGAAGTTCAACGGAAGAGCCAACGGCCAACGGTAAAGAACCGAGAAAAAAAGAATATAAGATAGCGGTTCCCTCGATAAAGCCTCCCGGATTTGAAAAGAGTATTCTGGCCGCACGAAAGCTGCGGGAATATTTAGGACGGAGAGGAAAAGAAGTATCCGTGACGGGATAACAGAAGGATGAGGAAATCCCCGCGCGTCGACTCAGCCTCGACCCCTCAAGACTTGGACGCGTTCGTCCATGGTTCATACTCTTCATCTACATGCAAGCCACCGCAGAAGAGAGTGACAACGGGTGTCAGGACACCAACCATGAAAGGAAGAGGGAGTAAGGAAAAGTAAGAGGGATAGTATAAATGTGAATTGTATATTAATACAGTGTCATACAATGGATCAAAGATATTTTGAGCCAAAAAACCAAGTGAAAAAAGTTTGAACTAACTTACTAAATTCGATATGCTGATCACGAACCTGATCATCTACAAATTTCGTTATTTCTGATATGAATGAAGTTAAAACTGAGAGGAGAAATAGTTTTCGGGTTTCCAGGCGGGTAAATGTGTTGGCTGCACCGACGTTACACTGGCGTAGTCTGCCATCGTCTTCAGGGTGCAAGGTCGGTGCAGTTCAACATCATTACCCGGCTGGAAACCCGAGAAATATTCATCCTAAGCATTCACCGGGAAAGACTTAGATCCTTAAACTTGAGAGTATGAATTTTAAAAATATTTTATCGCACTACGATGTTACATGCAAATAAGGGTAAAATCTTTAGAAAATCCATTTTTAGAATTATATTAGTCAATATTTTCACAGTGCTCCATAGTTAATTTCGAAGTAATTTAATTCTAAGTCAACCAATTTCCACTCAAACCACCTATCAAACGAATAATTTAAACATCATATACGTAAAACCAAATTTTGAAGCCTTAACTTGGTGAGAGTTCGTCATGATAATAAATAGATCTTTGTCCCTTCCACCATTTGCTTAGAAAGTACACTTGGTTTCGGCTGCTAATCTATCTTGAGGTACATTGTTACATGCACATTGTTGCATGCACATTGTTAAATATTTCTGAAAATGGCAAAGTTTAAGAAAATGTAAGGCCGTGAATGAGAGTAGGATGTTGTGTAAGTGGAGGAGGAAAAGAAAGAGATTACAATTTTATTGACGGGATGAAGTGTGGTCGAACGTATGCTGAGATGACGTAAGAAATAGTGTCAGGGGATTAGAGCCTTAGCCAGTAAACATTGTTGACGATTTTTACTCTCTTACGTTTACAACCTACCTTAACCGGTAGATAACCCCTAGAAATAAAAATATATAGAACTAGTAAGGTAGAAATTTAGACAATTTTAAATAGCTACTTATTTTACGCCAGTGCAATTCGTAACTGTATGAAAACCATAGTCAATTGCTCATAATTTTAAGAAAAACATAGTTACAATCAGTTGGAACCTTTTCTTAATACATGAAAAATTGCTAGAGATAGGTGATTACGATATCGATGAATCGAGTAATCGATTATTTTTGTCAATTAATCAAAAATTTGGAATCGATTAATGCAACAGCCAATACCGATTATGTATGCCCGATTAATTTGATCGATTATCGATTATTTCGGAATTTTGTGTCTGGTGAACTGTGATGTCTAGGGCGGCTCACGTTCGTCTTCAGTTCAAAAATTCGGCTGTGGCTGGACTCTGCACGATTAATAGAAATCTGAATCTGAATAGCACATGAAATTTATTATTCCGGGACAAGTGTGTCCCATAGTAACATACATGATTATACAATATACATATCCTTAGAGTCAACAATACCATAGAGGTATTAAAGTAGAATGCGAATGACGTAACTCTACACGGCACTACCTTTTACCGGCCAATCACGTGGCATATGTCAGATGTTGCTTCGCCAGGCATAGCCGTGTTATTTGCGATTGTTATTTTGATAAGAAATGAAAAAATAAATCAATAAAAATACTAACGAGGAGTATGTTCCTGAAGCCCTAGATATAACTAAAAAATTTAAGGATATTGTTACTTTCTTTCACCACAGTGTCAATGCAAGTGACGCTTTGAAACGCATTCAGTAGGTACTCTCAAGGGAAGACAGAGGATACCGTCCTACACCTCATCCAGTCGAATGCTACCCGGTGGTCCTCAACAGATGCTTTCTCAATTCGTAGAGCTGTCACCCGCAGTAGCCGAGGTGCTGCTTGAATATGGGGACGTGACGATGCTGAGAGGTGCGGATATGAGCACCGTCCGTGTCTTCATATCCGTGCTGAAACCATTTGCTAAAGTGACTACGGAAATAAGCGCGGATAAAGTTACTACAGTCAGAAAGGTCATTCCCCTCGTGAAATTACTTAAACAGGTAATGTTAACGCGATCATTGATTCCTCTCTTGATATACTATGTTGTTTCATTTCTTTGACATTTACTTCAATTTTCAATTCTCTGAGCATCAATCTGTTATAGCATCCGCAAGGATACAGGCTAACGGAATGAGTGAAGAAGTTCGTTCTGTCCGAGCTGGACCGTCGGTTCGATCCTAATGAGTCCGGAAAACATTATGCAATCACCATGATGCTGGACCCAAGGTTAAAAAAACTGCACTTCAAGAGCCCGATCGCTGTAGTCAATGCCATGGGCACCGTCATCGCTGCGAAGGCTGAGATGTTTCACGAGGTGTATCTGGTGAACGTCACGAAGATGCTTTCACACGCTGAGCGTGATGCAGCACCTTTAGATGACCTCTGGAGCTTTCATGACACTGGAGTAGCATCACAGAGAACCCTGTTTAATGAAGATGTTGCCGGTGGGCCACCATTAATGAAATGTAACTCAAATTTGAGTTACGGCAATTCCTCAACTGACCCGTCGTTGAGCGCCATTTGAATCCTTTTTCAGTGTGGGAGTCAATGAAAACTGAATGCCCTCACTTATATCAGGTAGCCAGGAAGTACCTGCCCGAAGTAGCAACATCACTTCCATCAGACAGACTCTTTTCCGAGATCTGAGAATCCGCCTTACCAGTACTTACTTATCAAGATTGCAATATTTCGCTTCAGTTCCTGAAAACATTTGGCAAGCGTCCAAAATTTAAATTAAATCAAGAAATGTTCCCCAACTTGGTTCCCTGGCACGCCTCCTGGAGGTTTATCTATATTTAACAATTTGAACTCATGATAACATTTAAAACATTATTGAATATAAAAGAAATTATTCTACTTTATTTTTTATGGGACCATAACCTCGCATCCTATGTTTTGTAGGTTGTCATAATCGAATCGATTAATCGATGTATCGATTAATAAAATCAATTTATCGGGCACGATTAATCGGCTGCTTGCAATTAAACGATTTACCAAATATCGATTATTTTTTTATAATTGCCCATCCCTACTGTGTATCCTAGCGCCATAGTGGCTGTGGCGAGGTGCAACCTACCTACGATGGTCGCCTTCCCCGTCAAAAGTTGCCTCCCTTGCTAGTATATTACAGACATGTCTTGTACAATCTCTTAGAAAATAGACAGCATCATCCAAAAAGATTCTGGAAAGAATTATTATAACCAATTCCATCGCTGAATTGTTTTTTTAACAGAGACGTATGGTAGCATTGAGAAAAACACATGTAACCACGAAAGGAAGTAGGCTACCTTCAACATACGAGTTGGGGGTCACCCTATCATGCATAATGAACGACATTGAGGGATGAGGAACGTGCTAATTGTAAGAGATTGTGTTTCTCGAATACCTTCAAAAGGAAAGAGCGGCGACCTACGGCGATCCTCGCCCGAATTAAGCGCTCTGACATCGAAGGACGACATTCTTTGTTCATCATGTTTGAGCGTGTACATGATAAAAATATGGTGTTGTGAAGGAAGAGTTGGAGAAGACTCTCTGATGCCGGGAAAATTACAGTTCGAACTATTACTGGTTCCACATTTTTTTCGATAATTATAATATTTTTGTAATGCACGCTGGTTTTAAACCAATGCCTTAAATGATGTTAAATTAAAATCGTGAATAATAATAGATAAGAACATAAACAAACATGCCCTTGGTGGTGAAATTTCTACCCGTGTGGGACTCGAGCCGGAGATCCGTAGGTAGGCAGGATACAAAGAGGATAGAGTTAGATGGTGGCAACATTACACTATATTCTTGAATCAAATACCCGCATTGCAGTCAGCTCGGCATAGTGCTTACTCAGGCATACGTTACCGGTGTTTGCGTTTGATTTTCGTTTTATCTCCGTAAAAATACACATGTCAATCGATGAATTTTAATGGTGACTTCTACAACACCACACGGAATTCTTAAAAACCACAACCCGGGTTACGATGTGTAAGCATCATCATCAGGTGAATAGTAATGACAGACACTCTCTGTTATACAGTAGCGCAAGGAGGGGAGGAATAAAGGAAAATAATGGGAGGGTGGAGAGAGGCGGGAGGAGAGGAAGTAATGGGAGTTTTTCATAGGATGCTGAAAACGGGATCGTTGAATCTCCTTCTCAAGAATACGGGAGGGGGAAGAGACTCATTGACGACACATGAGTCAGGGTCCCAAAGTCTTTTTAAAACTTCAAGTTGTTCTAGAGCATCGGTTCTCAATCTGTGGGTCTAGTTAATTATAAACGTGCTAAGTCCTAAGTAGAATCTAAGTCCTAGCTAGTGATGGACGTATTCTTCACATTTTATGGGGTCTTGAAAGATATAGAATATTTACCCTTGGGAAAGGGTTTAAAAATATGGTTTGAAATAGGGCCTGCATAACGGAGAGAACACAATGTTTTCTTGATATCACCTTGACCTGATGCTCTCAAATATATTCAACTTGAAGTAATTTTCCTCTGATTTCCAATCATTGCATTAACAATTGATGTCAATTTAAATGATTTTTTCATGACGAATTTCACCATCTTCGGTGTATAATTTTCCTCTGTTTCTTGAAAATCAGTTTGCTAGTCAAACTAGGATCATAACCATCAGCAGAGGCTTTTTCATTGTATTGGTTTGTTTATTAACATCTCCTCCTGTCAATGGACGTTAAGGAGGCCGTGTATCAAGGAATTAAAAGCCGAAAGTTTATGCGGGTAGCAATGCCTCGAATCAAATGGAATAACGTGGTCTAATCGATGCTTTGTTCCTAGTGGGCACCGCCTGGTCGACGCAAAATCCTTGCCATGCACCCTGCTCTTGCTTCATCCGTCAGCTTGCATGGCCATTCTACTCCATTACACTTATTTGGTAGGAAAGTACAACACCGTCACCAGCGGGATCTATGCTGTTTCTTTGTGGAATACTTTTGGTGGCGATGTTTAGTCTGTCTTTGTAGTACATGTGGCCGATGATGCCAACTTGCTAGAGATTAGAAGTGACTCTTTACAGTGTGGTATAAACACGCTGGGATATGTAAGGATCCCAGAGTCCCCCCCCCCTACCCCCGATGCTTCTCGGTTGGATGAAAAAGGTCCCTCATGAGAGTCTGCATAAGCAAAGAAACTATTTATCCAGAATACACGTCGAGGAAATTCCGCAGTCAATGTTTATACTCCCTGGGGAAAGGGAATATGAGATGAAGCGGCGGGATAAGAGGTTGCATCGGGTTAGATTCCACACCGTATGCCGAAATGTTGTTTCTTTTCCAGTGTCAGAAATAAGCAACTGGGTGAAGGTGCAGCAAGTGGGTTTCCCTGTATAATTTTGAGAGGCATAAGAAAAACTTCTTCCTCGTTTTGGTGTGGCGTGGGATGCACGGAGTATTCTGAAAATGGTGGGACTCGTAAAATTTTAATGTGACCGTAAAAATGGACTTGATGATCCAGTAAACGGTACCAAGAGGGGTCGATTACCATGCTTGAATTTTCAGAGTTACTTCAAAATTTGCAACTGTTGACAAAATAACCTTCGCGAATAGCAATCTTGCTCGTTTTTATCATGGGTAAAAAAGATTTCCACTTCAGAATTCCATGGCCTACTTCTCGGTGCTTGATCAAACAAAATACTTGTACATTTCACATGTTAAATCAAAAATAATAGGAAATAAAAGTTAGGACGATGATTTAGATATCCAATAAAAGAACTATGAAGGTATTACGCCAGTATCACATACGTTTTTTACGTTCAAATATTGTATATGTATCTCCTAGTAACAGCTGCTTATAGTGTGTGGCTTATGTACCATATGAAACTCGACCAGTTTACGTCATTATGAGTAGTTAAATTAACAGCAAAAAATGGTAGCTGTGACCGCATTGCCATGATATTTTTATCTAAGGAGTCATTAACTAGTCCTCATGAATCATATATATTATAAATTAAGAGTTCATTGCCAAAGCAATATGGTCACTTTAGTAACACCACTTTTATTTCTCCGCTCGATTTTATTTTAATAGTGCCAGAAAGCCGGCAGGCTTCTGGAAGCTGATGCTTTACTAAGGTGAAACTGGATACAGAATTTAATAAACTGTAGGAAAGTAAAAAGTTGTGTTAGTGAAGTGGATTTCCTACACTTCAACGCGGTCTTCAGGCGTGAAACCATAACAAAATTTTAAGTGAAATTTGTGTATGATAGGCATATATTAATGGGGAGAAGAAGATCGCATTTAATTATAACTGACCAGCCAACTGCCATAGCGATTATACATACATATAAGGATACAGTATTACCTTGGAATTTCATCATATTCTGTGAATGTTCATTTTATCTTTATTCGACGTTCAACGTATTCTCACGAGTAAACACGTTCTCCATCGCGTTGCTTTTTATGTATAATGTGCTCGTTTATTCTAATTTTATGAGAAAACGTTCAATAAGGCGTG
This sequence comes from Pyrrhosoma nymphula, assembly GCA_963573305.1. NCBI lineage: Eukaryota > Metazoa > Arthropoda > Insecta > Odonata > Coenagrionidae > Pyrrhosoma > Pyrrhosoma nymphula. The sequence goes on along the minus strand of OY754330.1, from coordinate 61,263,112 downwards.
AATGCTTTTCTAATCTCTTTTTAAGAAGGCTTAAATATTTACATCAAAATTTACTCTCAATGAAATCGTCCTAAATTTGCTTCTCAGGTCAGACATCTTAGCAATCTATTAACACAAAATTTCCTCTCCTAATTGGTTTCTTTCCATATAGTTTCCCGGGAGAGGCCAGTTTGCTCCATAAGTCGTTTTTCCTGGAAATAGTATTCAATTAACTTATGATTTGAATTAATCCGTATAAAGTCAGCGATCTTTGGGCAGACTCATTCAGATCAATATTCTTCTTCAACGTATACACAAACTTTATACTCAGTATTTTTCCTTCAGAAGTCGTATAGTAAGGTGGCCAAAATAGGAAGGAGACAAAAAAAGTGATTTTTGAAAGTATACTTGATCGCTTTGAGAGGAAAGTACTGAGAATAATAATGGGATCGCTCTGAGAAAATTATATTTGGAAAATCAGATTCAACGACAAATCGTGTAGTATTTTTAAAGAACCTCCACGGTCAAAGTTGATTAGTTGTTTACACGGGGAAGCAACCGGCAGTTTAAGTCATTTGCGCCATTAAGGATAAATGGGTAGGTTGATAGGGAAGAATTAAATGGGGAATGAAGGAAGGGTGTAGAAAAGACCGGCGTCAGCATTAGCCTGTTCATAACAAAAGGAGCCACGGAGGCTACGGTTTCGATGTCCAATTCGATGGACGGAGTATTGTACTTGTAGTTTTCTTAACGCGGAACCCAAATAGAGATCGGGATTCCACTGAAAGTTCCCCTCCACTGCCGGGATTTGAACCGTAAGTATTTGAATCCGAGCCCTCAGAATGGAAAGCCAGAACTCTGGCCACCGCACCAACTAGATCCCCTCCGTCAAAGTTGATCTGGTTACAAAGACTGCACGTGGGTTACGAATCTTGCTAGAAAGGAAGACAAGAGGCTGGCAAAGAGAATATATAATGCAATAGATTAAAAAAATAATCTAAAAAACCACGTTTTTATTTAAACTAAAAAGAAGAAAATAAACCACCCTGTCTTGGCCCAAGGTTCCATGATTAAATTTTACAAATAAAAGACTATATGCTCAAAACCAAAAACGTAGAGCGCATCAATTTCAATATCTTGAATCAAATTCTTTCTCTGTAAATATTCATTACAATAGTACAACTAAAATCTCAAATATATGATGATAAATTAATATCACTCCGCTGTCAAAAATTTTCTTCAGAATTTAAGCATAGTTTTAATACTTATGACATTTCATATACCTTTACGACAATACAATTTTAATAGAGACAGGAGATGAAAACGAGAGAAAAAACAGGGAACTCGATTCCTTAAAGCTACTTCTGGGTAAGTCACTTAATCATCAAGGCAGCTCAGGGCTCCATAATAAATAGATATTGAAATTGAGGCTCAAAACGTTTTTTTGTTTTGAACATATAGTCTTTCATCTGTAAAATTTAATCGTGGGACCTTGGGCCAAGGTTTATTTTCTTCTTTTTAGTGAAAATAAAAACGTGGTTTTATAAATTAATTTTTTAATATATTGTGTTACAGTAGAACGTGTAGGGCATATAACGACGAGGTCGAATTGGTGAGGGATGGCCAAAGAACGATTTAAAACCGTATGATTTACATGTAAAATAAATCTATATTAGCGAGGACAACAACCAGCCTCCACTGGGGTCGTTTACTATTATGAGTGGCAAATGTCTGCTTCAATCTTGGCAAACGTGCACAAACTTGAGCTCATGTCCTCTGTCATTGAAATTATACATCTAGCAGCATTTGTTCCGCACCATTTGACGTTCAAATGCACATTTCAAACATTCACGGCATGCCCGTATTCACACAAATAAATTCCTCGATGTCCGTGCATTTCATTGTTCTTTTATCATCCTCCCGCTTTTTTATCAAGTTCAGTCCGACTGATACAACATCATTGATGGGAAACGAATGTTGTTGGTTCAGAAAACTAAAATACGAATTATCAATGAATTCGAAAGTTGCGGTGGGTCCAAAAGCGAGATAGGGTAGCGATTTGGCATATCTTCCTAGACATTATTCACAATTCTAAAGAATAACGAAAATTTTCGTGCCGCAGTGCTTCAAGAAGGACGTCCAAACAGCCAAGAGAACATATGCAGTTAGAATCTGCTCTTTTCTCGTGGTTTTGCCAGCAGAGAGCAGCCTGAATTCCGATAAATGGACCATTGATTAAGGCAAAAGCGGAGTATCTAAGTGAGAGCCTCGGTATTGACAAGTTTAATTGTTCCGATGTTGAATAGGTACGTCAATTGTTATGAATTCGGATTCCCTATATTTTAAGTTGTCTACGCATTGTATTGTCTTTTTAATTGTTTCAAAGATTATAAATATTGAAAACAGGTCAATAATGATTCATTTCGATGTGCAAGAAAGGAATGCACTACAAATTACACGTCTATCTCGCAGCAAGGAGTGTAGTCAGCATTCATGGTATTCATTATCACAAAGTTCCCGCGAGATGGAAGTACGGCAGAAGATATTATGTGTATCGTGATGGAATTGACTTCGGAACTTTCTGCATCGCGCTCTAAACTCAGCAAATCACGTATATGTACCATGGATTATCTTAAAAAAATATTGATTGTGCCCTGCCACCAAGCGGCCGCAACGTGCACTATCGCTTGAAGAATACGTGTTTCGCGGGAGCCGATACCGTATTTGCCAGTGGTTAAAAGTTCCACATCTTATCTAAACGCAGTCGATCCATGAATGCTCTCGTTCCATGCTTGCAACTGTCATATATGGACTTGCTTGTATCAAATATGTTTCCATAAATTCAAGATACTACCCCACGCATAATTATTGTAATAATAACACAAACAAAAGTATACTTTTAAGGGCTAATCGTAAATCCTGGTGATACTAGGCTCTATGATTCCGAAAAGCCGAATTCAGCTGTTTTCTGAGGCGATCATACAGACGTTGAAGTCCTCTCCTTTATTTCCACTATTTAACTGGAGAAGATAGCAGCCCAGTGCTTGCGTGGAGCAAAATCCCCGTAGGTTATATCTTGGTCATTAAGTTATTTAGCAGTTTTGCAAATTTCAATTAATAGAACTTTCTCCGAACCATATATCCGTTTTTATACACTTTTTAAAGAGGTAGGAGGTATGAAATGTTTTCTCGTTTCCGTAGTGTTTGCCGTTTATAGTCCGTTGCATTACTATTACTTGCAGCCGCGACATATATTTGCACACCCAAAACATCGGGGCAATCACATCGGGGCATATACAGCAATGTGCAGTACAGTACACGTGTCCTGAAGTGTCAAAATTCGACGTTTACTATTCCAGTGTATGACATCTAACATGGAACTTGATGCCATCAAAAGTGAATACGATCATTAGTAATTGAAGTTTACGAAAATATGATTTTAATAGCTATCTCAATAGAATGTTTCACCACTCACCAAAAATTCCCACAATAATGGCTAAATTAGCGTTACAGTTGTAGGAATTGGCTGTGGAGTGATTATTAATCATCGTCGGTATTAACGAGAATTCCATTTAGCAAGTTATTTTTCAGGTCACGAGAGATCTCGCTAAATAGGCTTCACCTGTATATATTTTCTCAATTTTATTTCATAAGTGCAAACATACAGAATATAGTATTAATAGGCTCCCTCGTTGGCTTCCAATTTTGATTATTTTGGAGTATCAGGCCCACCACGAGGAGGTGAGGGTAGGCACATGAGAATCAGTGGCTAAGTGTAGTACTAAAACCACATGTATTACGCATGATTCGATAAGAATTTTCGCTTTCGATCTTTAGCAAGGTGATGCATTTGATCGCTTTCATTTCGATTTCGAGCAGCAGACGCCTTCCGCTCGCGATCTTTTTGTCGGGTAGCAAGTCGGAAGGACAAACAAACAAGAAAGCGACTTAATGAAAACGTGATAAAATGGCTCACTCACTCACTCAAGGTTTCAACCCGAAGGTTGGTTTGGGGTAGGTGAGGGTAGAGCTCACCTCTGACTAAGCCAAAGGCGTGTGAGTTTCACACATTCAGGGTAGGGGGGCCAGTTCCTTTTCCTGGGCCACCTCGCAACGCGAGGAAATGGCTGTCAATGCAAACAGCTGAGCGATTAATTCAAATGTAAATTGTGGAAAATAGCGGCTTATATTGCCTCTGAAGAGCTAGATATAGTGTAAGAATGCATTGTCATCTGGATCTGTTTTGTACTGAAAATATTAAGACGATAACTAATCGGGAAGTGGGTTAAATTTGAGTTGCAAGATTTTTCCCGGAAGGACAAACAAACAAACAAGAAAACGTCGTAATAAAAACGTTGTAAAATTAGGAACCCACATGCATGGAAAAAGACCAAAGCGAACACCGGAAGAGGAAAGCGCTGGGAAGATGTAGTTCAAGACGATATTCGTAATGTTTTAGGATTACAACTACGGAGGAGAGCGGTAGATAAACAGTTACAGTTAGCGGTACAGTTAGATAAATATGGGGGCACACATTCATGGTGGCCAAGGCTCATAGTGGACAAAAATGTTGGAGAGCGTATCAAGACGTTTAAGTGATATTAGTACTCATTGTGGAAAAGTACTAAGTTGTCTCTGATAATGAATACTAATATAATTCACTTCTACGAAGTGAAGCCTGCCACTATCAAGTTTATAGGTCAAAGTGAGTTGAACTCGGCGACTAAATGAAAAAAATAGAGCAAAGGCATAAAAATGGAAAAATAATTATGTCAATTCGAAAGGTCTAAGGAGAAATGAACAAATTTGCACTGAACTGACTCAACTGTGCTCCAACACATAATTTTTAATGGAAACATTGAAGAAGACCCAGGGATCTGAGATTTATTTGACTGAACCGCTCTTTATATGGTTCCAATTTGGTGGAATACCGTCGATAGAAATGCCGTAGTGTCATAGTGAAAATTTGTTATTATCGAGGAAAATGTCCTTAGAATATATTTTTACAATTAATATAGCATTTTTGATTACTTGTATAGTATAGAGTGCAAGAAGGAAAGAAGTAGCACGACAAAAGAGATATAAAGCTTTGAAAAAGGGGTGTTATAGAATAATTAGGAAGATTAAACTGGTTGAGTTAATCACCAATGAAGAAGTCATACGAAAAACTGGGAAGAAGAAATGTATTATGAAAAATATGGCGAGTAAAAGAGACAAACTGTTAGGGCTGATTCAGGAACTCAAGAGCTTCCTAAAAACTACAATAAAACAACAACGAATGGGATCAATAACAGAGGAAGACAGAATGGAATACAGGAGGCAAATTTTAAAGGGTATCAAAATGAGGACCTATGGAGGAAGTAAGCGGCTTGCTGAAAGAAAATGGGGTTGGAGAGCAGCAGAAATTTCATTTTTAATTTTTGATACGTAAATTCGGGAAAAATGATGATACGCTTAACAGTTAAAAAGTATGCGTTTTAAAACAGAGATGCTCTCGATGTGGAATCGCCACTGCAGACGATGGAGACACGAAACAGCTCTTCCAGTCAGGGACTCAGGAAAGGGGGAGGAAGGTGGGGGCAAATTGAAAACCCCATCTCGTCGCCCTTTGTGTACCTATAGTCTCTGGAATGAAATAGTCTCCCCGAGTGGGTCCATCCCGTCTGGACCAAACGATTCCTTCCCCTTCTTTTCATTTCCTCACTTTGGCTTCCCTCTTTACTTTCTTTTTTTACTATCCTCTTAACATAAAACTCCACCCCTTCGCTTCACCCTGTACCCATTTCAGAACCTGCCATCCACCTAATCTCGCTTCCCCTTTCCCTTTCAGCCACTACCCTTTATTACTCGTCCTGCAAACAAGGAACTGGCAGAACCTAAAGGTTTCCAGGGGGGACCACCTCAATATGGAAGCAATTTAAGAGGGAGAAAAAATTAAGTATTTGGCGCATTGCTGAATAATTCATTTTTTAATCAGGGCCAAAGAAGGAGGAAAGGCTGAAAATTAATTCCGGATATGGCACTCAGTAGGTATCAAGCGCTGGTGAATGGTGGCTAAAATCGATAAGATTTTCAGGCAGGAACTCTAAACTTTCAAATAAAACTAAGTTAAAGACTACAATAGTCTCTGTATTTATCCTTTTTACGACATTGAGTTCCTAGGACTATAAACTATCAAGCGCGGACGCCAAGTAGGATGATCTTATTGATACATTAGTGGAGTTGAAAAAATAACGTAATAAAGCCTTGATTAAAATAACGCTCAGAAAGAAGATTTATTTAACGCATTCCAGCTTACTAAGCGGGAGTAAATACCCCACTTGCCCCGGCAATACCCACTTAAATCCATCCATATCATCAAGGTAAGCTCTTTCTATCTCATTTAGGTCCGGTTTTATAGTATCTGGTTAAATATATCCTCGGTACGATAGCCGACGTTAATGCGTTCTCTCATCGATTACGCGCATGTTTACTAACGGTTAGTTAGGTAACCAAACGTCAAGTTATCATCAAATTAACAAAGATGATACATCATCTAGTGAATAATGTCATCCAGATTTTATAAAACCGGGCCTTGAAGTATCACCAGCACTACAATCCTAATTCCTGATTTCTGTTACACACTGATTCAGGCCTAACTTTGTATGGAACCAAGTCGTAATTAATAAACACTATAGCTTAGCATCATCCACATAAAAATGTAAAACTAATCATGGTTTTTACATTAATTGCTATTATCAAGGATTTTGGAATTGCAAGGAATTGCTTAAAAATGTTAAATAATACATTTTAGTGTGGATAATACTAAGCTATAGTTTTTATGATTCCTGATCTTGTCTTTCCATATCCTCTAATTGACGCCACGAAGATTGACTTTTGAACACCAAAGAGGGAAAAAAACAGTGATTCGATCTCCCAGTTAGCACGAATACCTCGCCGGTGTCCACCCCTAAAGCCCATTTCCTTCCCTCCGAAATCCTACTTCTCTTTTTAGAATTGGAGGGATCAGGGAATACCAAGCTTTAAGGCCATGGGAGAGGATGAGATGGGTATTCCTCCCAAAATTCTCCTCTAACAGTTGGGGAGGGTTAGAGCGAGAAGCCGAGGGTACTTCAGTTGCCGGTGGCTAAAACCCTAGAAGGGGCCGAGCGGATACGAACTGAGGGGCACTGCAGGGACGGATGGAAAAGAGCATTCGAGGGAGATAAGGGAGCCCGGAGTTACCCTCGGGGCAAGAGAAGCAAGAGGATGGGTAGAGTTAGGGAATGTACGTTTGGACAAGGGGGCTACGGTTTTCAAGGTTACGAGGTTTCGGAACCTGCGGGAATCGAGACCAGGGAGTTATTTTTCCCGAGAATTGAGGAGAATTCTCGAAATATTTTGTGTTATTTAATAAACCATCATTAGAAATGACTAAAGTTGTAACTTTATCGTTGCTTTCATGCTCATGTTCATTTTATTTTAGTACAAATTTCAATTTTTGCATGGAATGAAAATTAATCCTATGTTTTGTGCGTGTATAATTTTTAATTAAGGACATAATTTAAGAGAATTGGTAATTTTTTTTAAGAAAACAACTCAATCAATGTTTAAAAACATTTTCGTTGATAATTATATTTTTATGAATCAACATTAGTTATTAATATTATCCTGGTTTTGTTTATTGCATTATGTATTTTTAATGTCTTCCATTTAAATCTACCCTTACGGGTAGATTACTTTATAATAATGATTAGCTCTGAGGTAATCAATACATTTGAAGAAAAGTTGGCTATATATGATTGAATTGTTTTTTCAAAAAAAATGTTTTACCAATACTCCCAAATAAAATCCTAAATTACATTATTCGTGGTCAAAAAGAGAAGAGGTCCTCCTTTAATTTTCGTAAAACATTTTGCATTTTAGCATGACTGTCAGTCTAATAGCATATTAATTCTGTAATCGTTTTGCATGTTGCCATGACTGAACTGTAACTAATGGTCCCCTTGAATGTCCCATGAGTACAGTGTCCATATCGTATTAGTATAATAATAGTTTAGAAAATCGGCGAATCACATCATCATAGTGTGTTTAAAGGTTAGGGCATGCCTGGCGAGGAATCACATCCTGCCAGGAACCTTTGAGGTGGCTTGCGGAGTAGACACAGATGAAAGTATACAGAACGTACACAACGAAGCCGTGTGAGTGAGGGTGGATCAACCGGGGACCTTGACCCGTGAACTTCCATTATGGCAAAGAACGGAGATCCTATTTTAAAAAAACTGACGAAAATAAACGGCTAAGGTATAACAAGTCTGGAGTTTATAATTAGACATAGGCCGGGATTTCACAACTTGAGCATCACTTGCCCAAGATCCTTTCTATGGAAGTGCTCAACTTCGACGAAGACTTAGGCACGACGTCACATCCCATAAAAACCTCATTGTTGGAATTTTTCGGTGTTGTGACGTCAGAATACCGTCATTGTCGAAGATTGGATATTCCGAGGCCTTCCTGAATAGGGTACCAGAACGCTAAACGGAATCACTTCTTCTCTGATATACAATAACATTTTGGCTTTCTTTCAGTTGAAAATTGAGGTTTTCTTAAAAAGGCAGAGAGATTGGGTTGGTGTGGTCGCTATAGTACCTACTGGCTTCCCATCTTAAGGGCATCCGTTCTAATCCCGACGGTGGTGGAAACTTTTCGGAGGGTATCCCATCACTTCTTGCATGAGAGATGTAGAGAGCTCTTCAAGTGCAGTTCTCCATCCGTGGATGGGACGTTCAACTGTGGTCCCCTTGGTGCCTTTCGTTAAGAGTATGCTAATGACGACGCCGGGGTTTCTCTTCAACTTTACTTAATATAACCATTCCCTTACCCACTTCTCCTCAATGGCGCAAATAGTCACAGTTTTGGGTCACTTTCCCAAATAACCAACCAACCACAAAATGAAAATACATATAAACCCATCATACCGTTCCCTTTCGGGAATGTTACAGACAAAAAAGTTTCATTCTCGGTAATAGCCCGGTAAATGTGACTCTGCTATAATAAATTCTACAATACTTCCATGTCCTTATACACCTATTTTGCTTCAGTTTCACTTATCCATTGCTTCATGCACGCCCTTCAGTTTGTAAGAGACTTAATATTCCTATTTTAAAGAGTCTCTTCCACAATATTCACCTATAAATTTCTCGGTTAACCCTCTCTCATACCATTCCCTCCACTCTCATATTTCTGTTTCGTTATTCGACTGTCGTCCACTCTCTCAGCATGACCAAACCAACCAAGCTTTCTCCTTGCATACAAGCAAAGGACATTCTTTCATGATCCACTCATTCCTAACCATTTCCATCTCATTGGATCCCATATTTTTCACGTGTAACTGCGTTTGACAGCGTTTAGGCGACGACTTTTTCTCCTCCTGTGTCGTCACGAAAACGCAGACACACGCAGTTGCACCTCAAAACCTGGGATCCAGTATACCAAGCTACTGTGGAAGCCTTTGCTACAACCTTTCCATCTTACTTTTGCTACCGACATCTTATCAGATAAATTTTTCCAGCATTAAAACCCGTTTAGTTCTGTAAATAAATATGGTAGAACAAAGAGATTAGGACTTCTAGATATTCTTCTTGATAATATCTTCCACCACATTCACCCATGGCTTTCTTTGTCTATTCCTTCCTCTCACGCCATTCACTCTACTACCTGTTTAGTTATTTTTCTCCGCTGTGAAATGCAAATATTGTAATTAATTCAGGATTCATGGAGATATATTCCTGATATACAGCCAAAAGTTTCTCGGGATTCGGGAACGAAAATTATAAAAAATTCCCGGATGCGGGCGGGAATTCCTTCACACCCGAAAAGGGCTGTGCTAGGGTGCTGTGAGAGAAGTAGAGAAGATAAGGATCGGCCGAATATGGAAAGTGCGATGGGGTTTTGGGGAGAAAAAAATGGGATGTATTATGTAAATCAAGCGAGCGCACGTGAATGAGGTTGGCGTTGGAAACGAGGATTAGAGAAATATAAAACGGTCAAAAATATAGAGAAAAAGGAATGAAACGCGTTATCTTGGGGAAGGAGATGGGAAGGAAAAGATTTTTTTCTATTTCTTTCGGAGAATTCAATCAGTTTTTTCAGTCGGTTTGTGCTGTAACGCTGCCTATTTCCCACGCGTTTGTGTGTGTGAGAGAGAAAGAGAGTGGGGAGAAAGGTTTGCATTATATTTTTTTATTCACTTTTTTGTCTAAGTTCGACCTGATGGGCATTGAGAAAGATTGGGATGGAGAGTGCAGGGGGTCTCCGGGCCTCATTCCCAGATGCTAGAATGCTCGAGAAAGAAAAGTTCATCTCCTCCGCTGATCGAAACTTGAAACCGTTTTTCTGCTGCATCTGGCTGAGTACTCTCCCTTTTATTTTTCTCCCAAAGACCTCGTTGACCTCGAAGAGCGTGGCTGCAGGCAGCCGTATAAGGAGCAGAACGTGTTCCACTCATACTTGCGTTTGCAGCAAGGAAACGAAGATGTGACCTACTTTCATCCAATCTTGGGGAAGCATTAGTTCCTAATTTCTCTGTATTTGGTTTTCTGTTTCTTATTTTTAGAATATTGAAATAAGAATATTTTATATTGACAGTGTGTTCCAGAACCGGCCAGTTCATTCATAACAAGGATGACTTGCTGTCATCGGTGAATGGGTGACAATTTAATTAATTATTCATAAGTTTAGTATTATATACCATTTAATTTACTGGAACTACTGCTATGCTGGTAGTCTGTCAAAAAAATTTACTACTACTATGCTATTGACTAAATTTATCTTCGGTGAACTTGTGACAAATTAACGAAATACTCTTCAGATTAGCATTCAATACGCTTTTCTCTACGTGAGAAGCTTCCACGCTGGTAATCGATCAACAAAATCTCGTGTGAATATATTATTACATAAATAATTTAAACAAAACTAATATTTTGCATACAAACTGAAGCTTAGATATTTTTAAAATCTCTTAATAAACTGGTGAATGTAAATAATAGTGATTTAGTTATTTTGAAAAATATTAGGTGCAGAACATGATCTATTGAATTGGCCCTTCATAATATAGCCTTAGGGCCAAGCCAAAAATATTCTCAAACTGGAAGATTTTCGTTAATATTCGGAATAATATTAAGTCAACGAAGAAGTAATGACAGACAATATCAACGAGATGATTTGTTCTTGGGAGAAGAAAGCACTACTCATTTCATAAATGGCTAAGAGGCACTACTGTTAGCGTTATCGAAGCCGTTCAACTAGCAAGGAACAAGGAGGTTTTACAGCTATTCCGTATGATTCGCTTTGAATAAGGGGATAGCCAAATAAATCTAAACGATTTTCTTGAGTCACAGAAACATACATGGGTTACTTCAGATTCTATGAAAAACTACCATAAGTACTCCAGCCTATTATGTTAGCAGGAAGAACTCGCTATGGCTGGAGGGATTCGCATTCTGTAACTTTCTGTTGGCGACTATATTCAGTTGTCTTTGATAGGTGCTTTGACGTTTGAGGGTTCATAAAATTTCTTATTCTTGGCTACCAATTTCTAATAGATACAGACACATCCTTAGTTGATGAGGATTTAACCATTTAAGAGCACTGTAGTTCCTTTTACGCAGTTGTGAGCTCCGGAAAATTAAGTTTACCAATGTGTTTTGGTGAAATAGAAAGAAATTCGTGGATGTAGCCAGAGAACGAGGTTGCTTATTAATTTTGAGTTCCGTACGTCTCTTATACAGAATTATTATTATTCAAATCCCTCGCACATCCATAATATTACATATTCATTATATCATTAGAGAATGATACCAATTCAAAACTAGGCAACTTAATTTTTCCAACATTCAATACGGTGGAAACGAACGGTGGATTTCAAATCATTAAAATCAATAATGAGATAAAACAAATGACCCATTGGTGACCTTCTATCTGACATTGCACTTACATGGGATGAATTATCTGTCATGGTCTGCAACTGATAGTCAAATCGTCACTGTTCTCGCTTAGTTGATTCTTGTCGTTTGATAAATGAAATCATGTGTATCAGCCGCATATTTACATCCTTGAATGATATTTTCCTTCCGAAAGCGAAGATAAATTTATTCGTCCTTAGAGGAAAACCTCGGAAATAACAAACCCCAATGGATTTCGGTAGACTTAAGATCAATTCGGAGATATTCACTGTATTCACCGTCATTGGCTACATTGTATGTTGTTGCAATGGATATGATCTTCACTTAGGTGTTACGGAATGAATACCGAAAAATTGAATCAGAACAATCCTGCTATAATTCGTTCTTAAAAATATTTTATTACATTTTTAATGACCAAATTGACCCAGGCAAACTATTACAGATTTGGCGTTTTATAAATGACATCTAGTCACATGCGATACCACCTTAAGGCTTATGCATCCCTACTTGGCCGATATAAGGCACTGGTAATATTGAAAAATTAGTGACAGCAATAGCAGCCATGTTCAAAACATACTTTACAACGTAAGGAAGTTCTTACAAAACTTTTAAAAATGATAAATAAAGTTAATTATATACATTCCTGAGCATTAAAATTCCGGTACCCTTTTTTTTAACTTTTCATTGCCCTCGCTTTGAGTCATATTAACCTCAACCATCTCATACCCCCTTCTTGATAATTTTTACTACATGCTTTTATGTATGAACGTCGACTACTATGCCTGCATTTCCATAGAAAGACATTAATTTACTTTAATTTAGACGTATATATATCAAAATAAACACAGCGGAAACTAAAAGTTTGAGAGGACTTCTTCCTCCAGTGCTTTCACCTCGATAGAATTTTGATTTCCAGCATTTTCCTCAATTTCTACAAACGTCTTCAGATTAAAAATCCCTGCCTCTCACATCAAAGTTTGAGTTTACCTTCGTCTCATCGACAAGAATTTCTTGAACTCCTCATTAAAATCCAGTCTCAATATCTCTTGGTAATGAGTACTTGAGATGCGCATATTGAATTTCTCAGGCATATTGCATTAGCACTCCTTCGCAGACTGCCAACAGCACACGGAATAAAATATCCTGAATACTTCCACGTTTTTTCTTATTTTCTTCAGTATGCCTTCTTACTTCAAAAAACCACCTCTAAAATCTAAGACTGAAGATAAAGTTGCCTCATTGGGGGATATTCTCAAAACTCGGCGTTAAAGGCAGTCGCAAATACTCTTAGTAATGACTGCGTGCAACTCACTTATGAATTACCGAGTCATATGAATTAACTCTCCTTCGCGGATAGAATTTTTTTCCGCTGAATTAAGTATTATGAGACTGCAGTATTGGATTGCACTATTGCTATTAATTGATTTTTTCCATCCTTCCAATTAGAATCAGTAATCTGAACTCGCCTGGAATGAGCGTCGGTTATTTCAGCATAATGGAGGGTTTCGAATGACCAGATGGGTAAAAATAGCGAGTGATGGGAAAGAGAAGACTCTTTCAGAGATAGCCACAGCCGTAATAAAAGAGTCCGGATGTGGGAACTGAAACGATTCGGTTTTAATAGCGGGTTTTGTGGCACTGAATAGGGTAATGGAAGATTGCAGCCTCATCTTGGTGGTGGAATTCCATTTTATGCTCGGGAGTTTTTTCCCTGGTCTGCCATTTATATGGCCACCAAACCTAGACCAATTTACCCACTCCGTCAACTGATTAATCCCGTTGCGATGAGTATTGAGAGAATATGATACGTGATGAACTTATTTTCTTCTTCCACTATTCTCGCGTCACTTATCCGGTTTATGACCACTAAAATTTAAGACCAACATGAGTTTTATATTTCTCTTTAGTACACCCTTTACTATGTGCTTACTTCTCATTTAACTTCTATTTAAAGAAGCACACAAGAATTCAGGAAGAGACATTTTCTCTATTTAACAACTTTTTTGTTGAAAATTAATAGTAATATTCGTTGTTAAAAATGCGTTGCTAGTTGAATTCAGAATCATATATTTGACATTTATTTCAATGTTGTAATTATCAAACTGGAAGTAATTTGAACATGATTGCAGTGAAGTGTGGTAGGAAAGTTTGTGCTTGCAAGTTGGACCATGCTTCAGAATACTGCTACTCATTTCTTGTGGTGGCACTTTCAAGCGTAGGGACTGAATGGATGAATTTGCGACTGTTTCCTTCTAGAAGGCAATTTCAAAGTTATATCTTTAGGATAATTTTAATTTACCGTGCAAGAAGGCTACAAATATTGCATTAAAATTCAGCCACAGCTCACCCAGTACCCTGAAAGTATCGAATATATATTTATTTAAATATCAGCCATGTGCCCATATATTTTGGTGCATCCGTATAAATCATCCCTTCTTTGGCTAAATATTCGCTCCCTTGTCATTTCGCGCCGCTGGCCCATAAATTTCCAGCAGAGGTATTTTTTTTAGGTTTTGGCGAAGATACTTGAGAGATCCCTTTGACCCGCATAAATCTCTTAAGAGGAAACTTTCCCCAGGCCTAGTGGATCGTCAACGCCATATCTCTTCTATTCCTTTACCGTAACTTGAAGCCCTCAATCGACCAAACTGTTGGCGGCTGGGTGTCCTGGGAGCTCACCATCCCGTGCGGCGTGAATGATTTATTCGACAAAATATAGAGGTTATGGAAGAGCGGTATAAAGCATCGTTGGCGTTTTCCATAAATATCACACACGGGGGCCTTTCGGGACAGAACTGACGACAGCAGACGCGATTGGTTTTGTAGGAAAAACGGCCATACGGCCTTTCGACATTCCCCGGTCGGTTGATTATTTGGGGGAAGCGACCGACATGTAGGGTCATCAGTGCCCATTGGAAAATATCGGATATATGAAGTAAAACTAGCTGTGATCAAATGTGGCGGTTATGCGAAGGAAGCAGAAGATGGGAAAGGAGTACGACAAGGATACGCTTTGTCGCCCATAATCGTCAATACGTATGTCCATTGAAAAATCTATCAATTAAAAAAAATAGGTCAATTTAAAAAATTAACCGTCCAAGTGCAAGGTACAAGTGCAAGAAGGATGAACTAATCGCAATACGCTTTTCAGATGACATAGCAACTCTCGCGGAGAAGAACGAAATTTCGACGAGAGTGCCAAAATGTACGGGTAAAAAAATGAATGAATATAATTGGACGGAGAGAATCGCAAAGGAAGAAGAAAAAAGAAAAGTAGGAGATGAAAGAAGTACACGAAATGAAAACTCCGAGAAGAAGGAGAAACAAGCTTATTGGACAAATTTTGAGACACAACAGTCAATTGAAAATAATAATGGAAGGAGAAATGATTGATAAAAACGAGAGGAAGACTAGGAATGGAATAAGTTAGGATGTCAAAGTGAATAGTTATGTAAAAATGGAGCTGTTACCTGAGAGGAGAGTGGAGTGGTGAGTTGCAAAAAATGAATCTTAGGATTGATTGATGACTCAGGATCAGGATAGGTGGGTACGTTTACTTAGGAAATGGAGGATGGAATGGGAAAAAGATCGGTAGTCATGATATAGAAGACGTAAGAGTAATGAAGAAGCAGGTACACTCGTAATCACCCCTTTTTATTTAAAACGAGAAAAGTTGGCTGATTCGTAATTCAGATGGCATCTTCAATTCCTTGAATAAACCAGGGTCTGAATATTTCACTTCCATTACGAAAACAGTCGTACATAAGGAAATTTCCCGGGGAGTGTCATTTATCTGTTTATTAACAATGACTTCCGAAAATTGGAGAAAATACGTCGAGTGCTAAATCCATCACGCCCAGAAGCCGATTAAGGTGAGTACGATTAGTTAGTGGGTTGGTTATTTGGGGAGGCAACCGCCAACTGAGGCCGTTTGCTCCATTATCGAAAGGGCAAAAGGTTTGGTTGAGAATGAGTATTTTGTAAAGGGTGAAATACTGGAGGCAAACCCAGAGTTGGCAGTTGCAATAACAAACCAAGGATTTCCAGCAGAACCATCGGGCGAGTGGAGTTTTGCACCTGTAGTACTTACCACGTAGTATCAAAGCAGAGACCAGGATTCTACTGAAACATTGTGGCCACTGCGGGAATATGAACGCAGGTCCACGATATCATAAGCCAGAATTTTGATTCTCGTAATTCCATGATAATTATTGTACGAAAAAATAGCAAACTATCTTCACCTGGATTTGAACCTGGATCCCTCCATATCGCGCCGAGTGTTTTAGCCAGTTAATCTACCGAGGTGTCCTTCTCCCCGGCGGATTTTTGAGGGATTTAAAGGAACAAGTTGATCAAGCTCGGACAAGGACGCCTTGGTAGCATAACTGGCTAATGCACTCGGCATGATATCTAGGGGTCCAGGTTTGAGTCCCGGTCAAGTCGAATGATTTTTTCTTTGTGGAAACCCGCGCTTGTGTTCACTTGCGGGTGATTCCGTAAAGGTAATATATACCTTGGCTAGTCCCGGTATCCTAAAAAAAACTTATGTTATCGTAGAATTATGAAAGGCCACACAACTACTGAATAATTTACAATCAATTTTTATGGAAAGGGAACAATATGAGACGACTCAAGGTAATTATAATAATAACAATAATATATTTATTCCACTCCAGCAGTTGTACAGGAAATAAACACACAAAAGGAGGGTAATTAGGCATCCAAGAAGAAAACTTCTCATATTGAGGTTGCCATTCCTTAGATATGGTAGTGATTTTCAGCAGATCACTGAAACAACTAAACCATGTAATACAATGAGTATTGTTGCTTACCATATAATGATCGATGAATATCGATTGTTAAGTTTTTCAGAATAGACTCACCAGTACTCATGTCACTACACCAACCAAATTACCCGCAAAACGATTGGTTTTCTTGGAAAAGCGACACCACCTCCCAAATTTTCCGGGTTCCCACGCACGGTTCTGAATAAGTTCGTACTTCTATGTTTGAATCATTTATGTGTATTTGGAAATTATTAAATCAATACAACAACGGTTGCATCAGCCGTGATTATGCACTAAACGAAAATCAGCACCTAATGAAAAGGTTGCTTCAAAGGTTTTGATGGAGTAACGAGGCAATTTCCGTCGGCGTCAAAACAAAATGCATGATGACCTAGATAAAACTTTTATCCAAAAACATGGTTGTGGAGCTGTTCAGAGAGAGATCGCTCGGAATATTTAATCTTCAATCACGTTGATCGTGTTTGACTTTTCGAGGCCATTGAAATATGGGGATATTATAGCGAGGAATTTTATCTTGCATTTTACTATTTTTAGTATTTTTTATTAATAATAAAATAAGATAGAAATTTTTCCAGGGTGCATAAAAAGTTTTGAAGTAAGAAAATTACTAACTTTCTATCTAAAAATTGAGCCTGCTTTTGAGTATGTACGAATCAAAAGTTGCTTTTTGTTTTGAAGGACAGAACTGGCCGTTGATAACTAAGGTGATTCGTGTAATTGGCTATGATGACGTTTCTGACGCTCTTATTATCCTCTGCCCCAGCTATGATAAGCCACTCTCTACTAATATTTAACGAAACAAGTTTTTATGTGGGTTTAAACTATGTCAAACACGTTTTTACCATATATTGAGAATCGATGTCAATCTGAAATGAGATGCCATAATCTCCATTACACAGTATTTGAAAGGATGAAAAGAAAGCGAAAAAATTTGAAAATTGACAAGGAAAGGAAGAGTATGGGCGGAGAAGTTTTTTATTCAAATATTTGGTATAAATTTAACATTCTATTAATCCTTATTCAGAATGTCCCACCAATGAAACGACACTATGGAGCATGAATCGATTCGAACCCGTGCCAGTACTCCAGCCACCATACCAATTCATTCCCTTCAAACATATCCAGTTATCGATCATTTCCCAAGTTAACAAACCAATCGAAAATGTAAGCCAACGTGGGACATTAAACCGGGAATATGTACCTAAAAGTTGTGTTTACACAAACTTTACCAAAATTGTGTGTAGATTCAAACGGGCCTCTCCCCAAGTTTAACCCGGAATCTTTGGATCAGGAACATGAAGCTCAACTATTACCATGCTAATTGGTTAAATTATATACCTAATTTTCCCTGAAATGAAATTGTATTGTGTTGGCCTAAAAAATTAATATTCCCACACGCTGAACCATGACCACGGAGAAAACCAAGTACTAAGACAAGTACCTTTAAGAACGACCAAAATCAGCCTGATATGCTCAATCGAAATTGAAATTGATTTACCCTTATTTGAAGCAGTGCTAACTTTTGTTTTCATTTTCAATTTAACGCCAAAGTCACACTTAGTCCGCAAGCCGCTGTTTTTCCGACCATGTGTTAGACTCACATAATGATAATTTGCATCATGGGTTAGCAAGCGATTCCACACACGAGAGGGTCTCAGCTTTTTGGGCTCAAAGTGGATTGAGGTTGGCTTCGGAAAGCCTATGGAATCCTCACCGTCACACTTAATCTCCCCTGATGTGGAGTGGGTGGTAGAAAGAGAGATAGAGATTCCGTGAGCGTGAGGAAGTTGGAGGACCCGGGTAAAGGAGCCGTCTCTCCTCACTCCATACCGTCACATTATCCTTCTATCCCACGCCGCCCTATCCATTCCAACCCTTTCAAGGTCTCCTTTCCTTCGGTCGCTTGTCTGCTATGCCCTTCCTTAGACAAACGACTCCTTTCATCGCCCCCCGCGGCACTCAATCGTGCGGTGACTCTCCTCTCGTCTTCGCAGCTCTCTACCAACACTTTCACCTTTACATCCCTTCCTCCTCATTCCCGACCTCCCAGCCAATTTAAGCAAAAGCTTCACGATCAAAATTCTGGACCAAAATTTGACCAAGGGATTTCTGGTTTGGTACGATTGTCATAATTTGAAGAACATGTAATAAATGCTCCAAGAATTTGATTCATTGATCGACTGAAGGGTTGGAATCAAGTCGTATTTCCCGTAAAATCTGCCAAACGCATGACAGTAAAAACCCTTCATCAAATGTATCGGGAAACATTTTGACCATGGGGCTTTACGACTACCATGACGAAGGCTTTACTTTACGGAAACGCTGCATAATGGGTAAATAGCTTATTACTTACCGCATCGTATTACTTATTTATTTATCCTCCGTGACCACTGAAAACTGCACTTTATGGCCTTTGCATCGGAGTATTTAACAATCAACAACGGACGAGCACACACAACCGTACCCTGGGAGGTGAAAAATCCACCCAGGAGGGACTTGAACCCGCGGCCTTAGGGTTAGCAGGTGAGAACTTTACCATGCAACCACCGAGGTAAAGTCCTCAATTTTAAAAAATAAGCCAAATAAGAATACGAAAGATAACCATTGACATTATATTTATTAGTTGAAGCCATAATTGGTTTCATTTTCGAACAAAATATTGTAGAAATAAATTCATTTTCATTGAAATAGGATTGGTTGGCTATTTCGTAAGTAATTAAGGGAGTGATAAAAAAATTCAGTTTATTTGCGCCTTATCAGGCAGATGAGTAGGAATAATGACGGCGTGAGGATTATTTGGGGATGGTATTGAGTAGAGAAACACAGAATCATCGCTATCCTGCTCTTGAAGCATATCTTACATTGATCCTAAGGACATCACAGTAGAACTTAAAAAGCTGCAACTGGAGCATATGAGTCAGGCAGTAAGCGTCCCCAACGCACTTTAATATTATTCAGAATTTGGCTCCCATTTATCTCAGCTACATCGAAAAGAACAAGATATAATAGGAGCCAGAGTGTGTCCAAAAGGCACACTGGCGAGTTACTATTTCCAAAGTACTATTCACAAACACCTCAAATCGAGCGAGACATCAAATAAAACATACACATTCACTCTCAGGGTTGGCAAAATCCAAGAATTTAGTAATTGCAGTCAGCCCTACAAAACTGGCTTCCTTTTAATCATTTTCTCTTTATTTCCCCATTCTTACAATCTACTTTCGCTTCTCCTAAGCCCATTTTACACTAATCACTTTATTGCACGATTTGATGCACAGAAATTGCGAGAACGCGAACATGGAGTTAGAGCAGTTAGAATTCACGTCTGCCAAGCAGCCAAGCAGCTTTAAAAGCTCTCATATCTCCATGGTGCAAATCAAGACTGCTGCTGGAGTGCCGGGAAGCACTCAATTCCATCAGCAGACAGAGCAACGTAGAACTTTTCTGGGTCCCTGTTCTTTTCTGGGTCCTAGTGTTCTATGAATGGCTTTATCCTCGCGGACTGTGGCGCTTAGCGCACAACTTGGACTGCTAATGACATCATATGTCTAGCAGTCCTGACCACCATGCTCCTATAAAGCCACCAAATAATCCACAGGGGAGAAGGACGCCTCGGTATCTTAACTGATTAAAGCACTCGGCGCGAAATTGAGGGATCCGGGTTCGAATCCCGGTCAAGGTAAATAATTTTTCTCCTGCAGAATATTGCACTTTTGTGCACTTGCGGGTGACTTCGTAAAGGTTACTACCGTGGCTGGTCCCGGCTTCCTCAAAATTGGTCAAGAGTGAACACCTCCTTGTGTGCTATGTTTGGCTTTATCCTCGCGGACTGTGACGCTTAGCGTACGACTTGGACTGCTATTGACATCATATGTGTAGCAGTTCTGACCACCATGCTCCTATAAAGCCACCAAATAATCCACAGGGGAGAAGGACGCCTCGGTAGCTTAACTGGTTAAAGCACTCGGCGCGAAATCAAGGGATCGGGGTTCGAATCCCGGTCAAGGTGAATGATTTTTCTGGAATATTGCACTTATGTGCACTTGCGGTTGACTTCGTAAAGGTTACTACGTGGCTAGTCCCGGTTTCCTCAAAAATACATCAGATTGTTCAATGAAATACTATTTGTAAAACAGCCTTTACACTCATGAACTGCTTCATTATAAGCTCTCCTATTCTTAAGAGTCCTAATATTCCTCATCTTTATAATCTCTTCTACCACATTCACCCATGTATTTCGTGGTTCTTCCTCTCACATCCCACACTACTAGCATACATCTGTTTCGTTATTCTCCTCACATCCTTTCTCTCTTCATGGTCAATTCACCAAAACATTTCTAACTTGTCGTACATTCCCTCACCCATTTCCTTCTCTCTCCTCTCCTTATTTCACGACTAGTGCCCTATCACCCCGTGATGATGACTCTTGACGGTGGCTTATGGGGTAGATAGATGAATGACAGGTTGATTAAAGCGAGATTAGACTTGGTAGTCCCTTTTTCTGGAGCAAAAATATGTACACTTATACACATCAGCGGTTGCACCAAATAAACAGCACGTAAAAGATAGGTGAACGTGTAATAAAAACGTATGTATGGCAGACCGCACAGAATGGTGGATGAGAATAACCTGCAAAAACTACTAAACTACTAAAAAAAGTCAAATATTGAGATTGCTTATGCAAATTGAACAAAGATCAGTCTTGGTGGCGGCGGGGTAACGTTTGCGCCTGCTAACCCGAAGGTCGCGGGTTTGAGTCCTGCCTGGGTGGCTTTTCTCCACTCAGGGTATGGGTGTAAATTTGTGATATGTAATGAGTTAATCTTAAGAAAGGTCTATAAAAACCTAAATTCGCTCAGAAGTTAAGACGACTTATTATTATTATTAAGATAATTTAAATACTTAGATTAATACTTAGGTAAAACTGTAAATTAGCATGTAAATTAAGGTTACATACTGAGAATAATTTCTCCACCAAAACCAAAATCAGACAATGTTACAGTAATCAATCCAAAAATCAAGCCATAAAATGCATGATCTCAATGAAATCAGAAGAAATAGAAGAGATGGAGAAAAAGGAAAGAAAGATTCAGAGAAAATACCCGGGATTGTGAAAACAGACAGGATCCGTTTTAGACACAGAAAGAATGGACACCTCTAAAAGAATGAAGAAAGCCGAAAAGTTTTAGATACGATTGGGAAAAGGAGTGTTAGGTTCTTTGTCATCATAATGGGGATGGAAAACAGTAGGCTCACAAAGCGAATTTGCAATCATGACTACAAGAGTAAGAATGGAAAGGAGTGGGCTCAAGAGATTAAGAAATACATGGAACAGATGGGGATAAGGGAAGAATTGATACAGTGAAAAACTACATTTAGAAGATTGATACAAATCTTCACGGGTTTTGGAAGAGGGAAGGAAAAAGAAATGCGAAAGAATTAAGAGCTTTGGGAGAGTAAGAAAAGAATATAAACGAAATTTTCTCCTATTCTTAGTAAATTTTTAAATTTGTTGAAGAGTAATACTATTTTATTTTGGTTTGCTTATATAAAATTGGGATGTAATTTCCTGTTAAGCCTGTATAAGTTAGGTGTTTCCACACTTAAGATTGCTGCCAGATCCTCTAATTCTCTGTATTCTCTCCTAAGAGTTTGCACAAGCTAAGAAAAACTGAGGAAAATAAAAAACGAAAATAAATTGCGTTAGGCTATTTTACGTGGATTTTAACAGGGAAAAATCGAAATAAGAAGAAATGGGTTCGTAAATATGTACATCGTCGCGAAAAAAAATTTCCCTTCAACCCCTTCCACTTCCCCCACTGCGGCCCAGGAGATGAATGCTGGCGCCAGAGAGGCACTTACACCCGACGCCCATTCTCAGAGCAAAGGAGGGGGGGCAGGGTCGGGTATGGGCAGTCACACCCGAAAGGAAATCTTGAGGCAGTTTAAAAGAAGCCGGTAGGAGGAAAGAGTAAAGACCGGATGGAGATTGGGTGAGACTCTCCTCACCATTTTCACTTCCGCCAGATCGAATTGGTAACACGAACATTTTATAGCTCTCGCAAGCGTTTCTGGCGTTGTACAGTTGACGATTTGGAGATATGAGCTACGGAACTTTCAAAATACAGCGAAATAAGGGGGAAAGGTTGCTTAGTTTGTAAGGTCAGTCCGATACCCTTTCTAATACCTGTCAACACAAGCGCCTCGAGAAGTGTGTTGATGTACTCCCACCTGCCGCTCCGTTTCAACTAATCTCACGATGAGACCGTAAGATAGGGTCCCCTTAAAATTCATAGCGATGGGTGATTTTAACCATTTGCCTTGCTTGTGTGTGCCTCTTGCCTTTTTCTCGTTGCCTACCTCTCTTCCCCTTCATATTTTCCCTTCACCCTCTCCACCTCTACCTCCCCTCCTTGTCACGCAGGTCTTTGCCAGGAATTTTGAGAGAGCTATAACTGGAATCGGTGAAATGTTATTGGGGGCTCAGAGGCAAAGGCTGAGCTGTTGTTTTGGTCCTACCCAGAGGCGACGTGGAAGATGGCGCAGAATGATACGCATGTAAGAAATGACCCTGTTTGTTCCTTATCTTAATTTTATTTTTATCGCACGATTCACGTCGAGATTGGTCGAATGGCGAGTATGGACGATTTAGTCCTCTTCGACGAGACCGAATGGCAAGGATCGACGTTTCCGAGTATAGTATCGAAGTGGCCACTAAAAGCAGCCACGTAGGCGGTATTTTAATTGTTATGACGAGGATTTTCTCTCCCGAAGCTCTGACCAAGGTTTTTAAGTATCGACTCATTGTTAGAGTAAAAATCATCACAGTTAAAAATATGTTAGTAATATATCATCAAGACTTCGTAGCAAGGAGATTTCTGAGCGTTATTCTTTGGCCTGTTACATAAGTGCATATAATACCAACTATGTAATTTCCCGCTTTTATAATTTCCATTTAAATATATTCTCGGTATTAAAACCGACGATAAAGCATTTTCCCGTCGATAAAGCTCATGTCAACTAATTGCCATCTCATGTAACATGCAAAACCCGAACTCTCAGTCATCATCAACTTTGCGGAAAGGGCCACGTAATCTTCTGGTTAACGTTAATCAGTCATCTTAAAACCGAACCAAATAGTGTCATATTTGTTGACGATAGGTTATCGTTAGAATTGCGTCGGAACATTGTATGGTGTCGGATAACGTTTCGTTGTACTAAACGATTATTGCAGGAGTCGGCTGTCCACATACTTTATCAGATTTTTCATCAAAAATAAGATATTTGGATATTGTATGACCTGAGGAAGACTCAAAAGATATTCTGTCATCACATCGCTACTTGCATCAACAGAACCGAAAAATATACGAATGGCTTTAACTTGTTGCCTTTTCCAATACACTGGCCATCCCAACTGTTCAGTGTGTCTCATGATATCTCCTCGCTGAGGTATTCTGATAATTGGATATTAAGTTAAGCAATCAAATGACATTTCTTGAATGACAATCGGCTCAAATTAAAAAAAAATATTGGATGAAAAGCTGACGAAGGAATGCTGATCTTAAGTTCGTGGGAGTGAGTGAGATATAGAAACGAGTTCTGCATAATTCGTTTCATTATTTTCATGTAAAGTATTAGATACTCGATTCATAAGACTAACCGTTGTCTTTCCTCTGTTACATACAGTATGTATTTATCTGTTTGTGACTCTGTGGTCCATCATGGAATGACCTTAAGTCTCAATTTTCCTTGGATGAGACACTTCAGAGAGACGGGATGCTATTGCCCTACGGCCTTGCAGTGAAGGTCTTCCTCTGCATAAGGCCAGTGGCCTGCACTTCTTTGTAAATGCATAGATAGTCCTTCCATCGTTTTCTGGGTTTTCCTATACTTTGTGTACCAATTGATAAGATGTCTCGAGTAATATTTTCAGTTTTAATGTTATCTATCCCACTCAAATGGTCGTTCCAGTAATTTTTTATTTTTCTATTGCAGGCAGCAATATTTTCGATCTGACACTATCTTCTTACACCAACGTATTTTTCATGGTTTAGTAATAAATTGAACGAAGCACTCTTAACTCTATTTTCTCCATTAGCTATTTCGTTTTTGACATTTCTGGTTTTGATTCGGATATATATGAGATGATAGGTCTAATTGTAGCTCACCCTGCAATATTAATTCAGCCTTCCATCTTTCGCACAGAATTGTACTAAGTTCCCGAACCACGAATTAACGGCTGAAAAATTAAAGCATCTGCATTAACAGTAATATTTACGGCAACAACTGCCATATATTTAGTGAGATAACATAAAATAGAGTGGAGAAAGCGTTTTAGGGGTCATCTCTATTTTTAACATCAAAATTAGACATAAATGAAAAATCTTCATCGAAATTTCAATAAGGATCCACCGTATGTCTTTTGCCGACGCATAGTTTTTAAGGGCTTCGCTCAAACCAAAAATAATTTTACATAAATTTTTCGGAACCACATTTATTATTTGAGAGAGAGAGTTTTCCCTCTTTAGCATTCAATAATGGATTATACAGAAAAAAAAAACAAAAACACTGCTATGGTATTTTTGATTAGTTTATAATTTTTTACTGTACCAAACTCGGTAAGTTGGGTATTGTTAAACAAGCTTCATAATGCTTTCTATTAATCACTCTCGGTTGATTTTCGAGGAACAATTGTTAAAAAAAATGTTTTCTCTAAGCATAATATACGATGCGCTTTCAAAATGAGCATTTATAAGATCGTTCAACGTTTGCTTCCATTCCAGATAGAGTGGATAAATGTTACACCAAAAGATGGACCTGTAAGGCAGGAAATTGAGTCGCTGTGAAGACGCTGGAAATCATTCCGGGTATATGCTGGCTGTAACGGAAATCTGAGTCATTAAGTTCACATTTTAATAATTTTAAGTCGGAAAATATTCTCGGACCTCGTTTCACTTAAGTGCATCTGTTAATGCGTTGTAGTTTGCTGTACAGGCAGTGACGGAAATTACACTGGAATAATATTAAATATTTCTTTCTTAATTAAAGCATGTCATAACTAGGTTTTTCGGCGGGGTATTCGAAATTTAGATAAATTGTATCGTAATATGTAGTTTTCGAGTCCTTGACTCGGCGTGGAACTTTTAAATTCGTTAGCATTTATTTTAATAACAAAAAATGAATTATTTAAAGTTTAGAAGAAAATCTGTGCACATGCAATTGAATTATTAGGAAATATATGCCATGTGCCATGAGGCTAGGAGTTAAAAAAGCATTGAATTGCCAAAAAACCATAATGAAATGTTTTAAATTTTAACTCTGGATATCACCAATGAGAGTACTTATGCACAAGTTCACACAAATCTGCTCATAAAAAATCACTCCAACTACCTTAATTGAAGTTTAAACAAGAATTTTCACAAGTCAAAATATAGACCATATTAGAACTTTATTTTAATACTTAGGCAGCTGTAATAAGAATAAAGTACATTTTCTAACATTAATGACGCCAAAACTTGGTTTCATACGACTGAAATTCTCAGTCATTAACTAAATATACTTATATCAGACTTTAACTTGACTCATTGATGTTCCACGCCATACGATGAAAATGCCTTCACAAGCAAAGATTTTTTTGCGATTTCGTATAAATTAATACCGTGAGTAGAAAAAAATGTATAGATGAAAAAGCATAAAAATTACGAATCACTACATTTTTTAAGCGATCAATGCACCACAACTTGCGCAATTTCAAAATGTAGTCTTTCGAGAGCTCAGTGTATCAATTGTATCATATCCCATTGGAAAATTCTTATATTTTGGTAAATACTTCGAAATGCAGTAGTAGGTTAAGTGACTGATATAGTGGTTTAATTTGATCCTTAAAATGATTATAAGGCCGCATGAACTAAATTTCAGGTGATATCTCGCTCCAACTACCTAGACCATTCGGTAAGTCACATTATGTAGCAAATACGTAAACTTTCATCTTAAATTATTTAATCGATCATACTTGGGGCATATTCAA
Organism: Pyrrhosoma nymphula; assembly: GCA_963573305.1. Lineage (NCBI taxonomy): Eukaryota > Metazoa > Arthropoda > Insecta > Odonata > Coenagrionidae > Pyrrhosoma > Pyrrhosoma nymphula. The sequence continues at coordinate 61,236,356 of OY754330.1, read as the reverse complement.
ACAAATAAATATATTCAAGCAAATTATGCATCACAATATATGGAGGTAACAAAATAACGAAATATACAACATACAACTAGCTAATTAATGGGGTGAATCTAGTTGTAAGCAGCGTTTTAGTTATGAAGAGTAGTGTGTGGTGTGGTAGCAATTTAGTGAAGGTAAAAATGTTTGGAGAGGAGAGGTCGAGAGGAGGATGTTAGTAAAGGGATGGGATTCGGTAGAAAAGGATCTTTTGGAAATGAATAAGTGGAACTGGGGTACACGAAGAAGACTCCTGTTTCGAGTGGAACGAGATGGAACACAAAGTGAGAAGGATGTGAGGAGTTCATGGGATCGGAAGGAACTATTTTAAATATGGCGAAGGAATCGCAAGTTAAAAATCTGTCTTCGGAGAGCGGGATGCGAAAGACTAAAATATGGTAGCATTTTATCATGTGAACAAGGTTAAAAAGAAATATCGAGCAATTTTAGCGAAGTAGGGCAGTTAGTGGACCATATGGGTGAGCAGTATTCCAGAATGGAAAGGACGCATCCAAGGAACACTTTTCTCAAGGCAAGGGTATCTGTAGTTTCGGGCAGATGGTGGATTATACCAACAACGGACCTGGTTCTGGCTGATATGCGTTGATAATGCTCTATAAACAGTTATTTCTGATGTAAAGTAACAACTATGTCTGTATGCGAATCGATAGAAGGAATTTGCTTATTGGTCAAGACTACATGAGGAAGATAAAGGGAAACGGTTCACGTTGAAACAAATATTTGCCCATTTGGAAGGATTTCCTCGTAAATGTCATTTAGAACTTTAGACCAATCATCTATGGATTGCAGGGCGGACTAGAGACAAACAGAGTTAGATGTGCCATCAATTCTTTTGAATAGCTTACAGTCGTCTGCAGAAAGAAGAACGCTGTAGCCCGAGGCAATATCCTTAGCAACATCATCTAACAACAGTGCAAATAAAAGGGGACCCAGGACACTCCCCTTAGGCACTCTAGAAGAGACAGGTAATAGTGGAGACGAAAAGCCACCAATGAAAACACACTGTTTACAGGTGTTCAGGAAGCCCGAAATCACGGACAACCAAATTTTTCCGTTACTAAAATCTTATGGGATTCTCCCTCCTTTCCTCTGTAATCTCTTGAACGAAGTTTGAAGTCGCGGTAAGGGAACTTCCGAGCTTGGCGACGAAGGGTAACAAAGTAGACAAGGGTGTGGGGGTTAGATTGACATTTCAACAAATTCTAGGCTGCAAACTTATTTGGTCGCCTCAGGAGATAACCAAAGTGGCCTCTTTTTCGACACACATTGCACAGGAACTAAGTCCACAACAACCGCATTGAGCATGTCATAAAACAGATGAAGCCCATCCTCGGGCGATTCACATTCCACAAAGTTCCAGGGCAGGAGGGACAGGCCCCGGTGTATGGCGAGCCAGTTTGCTTTGTTCCAGCTTCTGAGGAAACGGGGTGGGGCTCCGGCCTCCGGTTGCGATAGCCATGGGGGAGGGCAGGGGACACAAAAGGATGACTCTAAGGAATGATGGTCTATAGAGAAAATATGTCTGATCTCCTACGTAGGATACATGCGTTGAGGATAATATGAAGTCCAGCGTTGCCGATTTTCTGGTGGGAAAAAGATTGCGCAGATTGAGCCCAATAACATTAATGAATTGCTCGAGAAAGAACAGGTCGCTGGGAGTACAAGGTTCACCAGTTGCGGAATAAGACCAAATTATGGATAGATTTAAGTCACCAAATAGAAGAACATCACCCCAGGGCTGATCACGGAGAACGGAATCAAAACATACCTCAAGGATGTGGCGTTAGGTCGTAAGAAACTTCAAACCAATAATTTTACCGTACGACTGCAGTCTGAGCTGGTTTTCATTGGGATTTTGGTCCTATTATCTCGCAGTTAGTTTCAAGATCAGTACGTCTAGTGGTCGGATTATCAATATTGATATTCAATAACATACCATCATCCCGAGAAACATGGTCGCGGCGAATTATTTGGGACCACTGGCAAATTCTAGTTCAGCGTCGATTACAAAGTTGCTCAGCCAAGTTTCACTTTGTGCGATGACATTGAAAGTTGTTTAGGATTCAGTTATGAGGGATGAAGCAACCGAAAACTTATTTTGTAGGCTTCTCACATTATGGCAGTAAACTTTATACTCCGGATTCGGGTCCACGTCCTAGGAAAGAAGAATGAGAAGGGTGGCACGCTTCCAAAGTGGGACGAAGCAACCGCAGCGCCGTTTCCGGGTGAAGGATCGGTGACGTGCGGTCTTCGACGCTCGAGAATGGGTAAGCTAGAAAACAAAGCACCACACGCAATAAAAAAACGATACCGACAGGGAATGACAAATATCCTGTTGTCTTCGTTTGCTGACTAAGAGGAGGGGGATTTGAACAAATATTTGTTGTCGGAAATAGGTCAATGAGTGTTACAATAACTCCACTAAAGTAAGTCAAAGAACATAGAAGGGAAAAAACCGTGAATCTACGCTGGCGGCAATCTTGGCTTACTTTTTTTGTACCACATGCTCCTGTTCGCATCCATTCATTCTCCTTCCCGCATTATTCTCATGATTACCTTCACATGCTTCATGCCAGACAGCCCGCATCATGGTTCAAGCAGGTTCCAAGCTTAGAGCTAAAACTAATCATCAGTCTGCCTTTGATACCATCCGCTGCTCATCGCCAAAGATGAACAGATAGATACGAAGCAATCCAAGACGCAAGGGTTGAGTATCAGGGGAAAATATTTCTTTTCGTGAATTTATATTAGTTTTACGTTTCTGTTGGCTCTTACAAGTTGAGTCTCATGTGACTTTTACCTATTTTATCACGAAGTACTCTTAAGTAAGTACACGCTAAATGTCATTGACTCAAAGGCTAAAAAATGCTCAATTGCTTTTTTATTCTCCAAATAGTTTCCAAGAGCACTGAATACACTAATTGTTTCATTCAAATGCTTCTTATTAGCTGAAACGAAAGTAACCCAAAGGTTTACATAGAGTTTAAGGAATAGATAAAGACAAATTCTTGAGAATAGAACTCGCAACTCCTTTTCACTTACCCTTCCTCGACAGCTATATATAAACTATTTATCAAAGACTAATAAATCATTCGTAACTTTTCGAAATCAACCCAAATTAAAGACTTGAGATTCATAGCTCTTCAATTAGCAGATAGTGAAGGTACTCTTCCAATACCATCCAATGAGATATATCTATTTTATTGCGCGCGATGAATATCATCACTATGAAGGGTTCCTTCCAACGCCTCATTACGAAATAAAGCTACTCTGCGTCTGCGCTCCGTTCCCCTACTTGCTGTAAACACTAGTTGCGAGAAGACTAGACCAGAAAAGACCAGATATTCTGATCGGATTACTTCGTTTGTTCAATCTAGGATCGTTAATTTTTCCCATCATTCTCGAAAATAACGTGAGAAATGGTTTAAAACTCAAATGCTCTAAGTTAAACTTCTGGAAATGGGGAACAGGCATCAATATTTCTCATATGTGAGCAGTGCATGTGGTAGAAAATTTCACTAGGATCTCCAATATATTAGCAGCAAGTTTATTTATCAACCTCGGAAGTTAGTAATTGCCTTTTAAATAAGAATAAGATGTATTTTTAAAGCCACGAGCTCCATAAAGGCATATCAAAGGCTTGACATCACCGCACGGTATCACTTTTCTGCTTAACGTGTATTTCAACAGCAAGGATCAAATCCAACTAGTAAATTGGCATCCATTAAAAAATAAAAGCTAAACTTTTTCGTCAAATTAGGACAGATCAGCTAAATTTAAAATGAAAATGCACCAAGTAATTGTCTCCGATACAGTTCCGTGGCGTCATCGGCCGGACTCTTGATAATGCAGTGTTTAGAGGCGCGAAGCACACGTAATTTTTAAAGAAAGATATTTTCATAGAACTACGTTGTTAGTCGACAGAATTTTTAACCCTGAATATTTAACTGTACGAACTTTAGCAGAGTTCAGAGTAAACATGCAGAGTTTAAAAATTAATATATATATATACAAATAGTTTAAAAATAATATATAATAATATTTCAAAAAATTTTAATGCACAAAGAGTTTAATAAATAGGTATACAAATAGTTTAAAAAATAAGACATACGAATAGTTTTAAAAAAATAACACAAAGATTTTTTTAAAATAATAGAAGTAATATTTAAAAAAATTATACTTTTTCCCCATCTTAGACGGATATCTTCGCTTTTATCTCACTGCCAACCTACTCCGACAGTAGGGTCACAGAGACTCGGTTTCTAGTCGGAGCTCACTCCTCCATCGCCCAGGGAATCTACCAGGTCTCGCCAAACTCGCTTTCATTGGCGCGCTAGGGTCACCGTATAAGCCCTTCCGCCCCCACCCTCATTCCCCAATCTCATATCCCGTCCCCCCTGGCACATCTGCGTAATCATCGGATAGAAAGGGGGCTTACCATAAGGGACGTGGAATTCCCACGCGGGTCACCCATATCTTCCCGCGGAATGGCGAACAATGCTGACTCTTGTCTCTCTCTTCCCCTCGGAAATAGCGGTGTGAAATGAGAGACGATAGCAAAGGGTTCGACTACTTCGCTCACAGAGCAGATCGCTAATGGAACTGTTTACCAAACGGAGTAGGAGAAGGATGTGTTCACCCGAGGAGAACGCGAAACGTGGAATGAATGATTTAGAAGTGGTTATCCAGCATGAATGAATCGAGGTGCCTGGAACGGTAATCGTGGGTATTTTAATTCATGTTTTAATAATTGTTCAAATAATTCGAAAAAGTACTAGGACTATTACCTTTTTTTAAGTCTATCTGTTTAAGTGGTGGAACTCACTGTGCACGCAGTTTAGGAAATGATACGAGGATTTTATTTTTATTTGACGTGTTTGCCTTAATTAAACCATGTTATGACTTGGACTGTCGGTAGTTTTCGGCGCGGAATTCGAAATTTAGGCGAATATTTTATTTGAATGTGCTTTTGCAAATCTTTAACTCAGCATGGCGCCTTGAAATCTGCCAGCAATTATTCTAATATTATGAAATGTTTAGTTTCACGTTTTAAAAAAAATCTGGGCAAGTGTACATATGTAATCTAGCCATTACGAAATATATATCATGTCCCACAAGGCAACAAGATAAATAGCAATGAATTTAAAAAAACAAAATCGTAAAATGGTATGGTAAAATTAAATTGTTTTCAATTTTATTTATATATATATTTCTAAAAATAACTCGCACGCAAATCTATTCATAGGCAAAAACTCGCTGCAACCACGTTAAAAAGGAATGAAGGAGTAGGCTATCGGTTCCACACCAGGGGTACGTAATAGTGAAGCGGGGATCATGAAAATGAAGATAGCGATGGAACTCTGAGAAACTTCGTTTCTGACAGTGAGAAGCCAGTGGGAGAAGTGCCAGATCACACGCTACTCGTGAACAAGCGGGTCAACATTTCCTCAGCTGATATCTCAATAAGCTAGAAATACGGTTCTCGCATAAGTTCCTGGCGCTACGCAGTGGCCGATTTTGGGACATGGGCTACGGAACTTTCAAAATCCTTCAAAATTGGGTAGAAAGGTTTTTCGTGCATAGGGTCAGTCAAGGCACAGATACACACAGGTTCTGAATCGTAAATGATAGATTTATATTTAATCGACCACAATGTCCTACTCCACAAGGAAGGGTGATAGGCACTGCACCAAGGAGAATAGAGAACTGTTGTCTATTATCCATGGCATAAAAATTAAATTTACTGACATAAAACCGAGCATTGACCTTCTAGCTAAAAAGCATCAGAAACAAAGACCCCATTAAATAAAGAGAATAAATAAGTGTTTTCTCGTTTAAACTTTTATTTGAATGTTTAGGAAAACTTTTCATAACCCCCTTTTTAGGGGTGTGATAGATAATAAAATGGATGAGAAACCCTGGTCTACGAGTAGTTGTCGCAAATGTTGCAATTGCCGGAAGTACATAGTTAGCGCGAAGCTGTCACCATGCGGAACCAATAACAAAAAAACTACACGCCAAAAAAAAAGGAAAAAGGAGTATTATTGAAATTTAGGAATAAATAAAAAAGAACTGTGCAATAATGGTATTGACTTATTCAACGTAAGAATGTTGTAAGTAAATTGTAGGGATGTAAATCGCCTAAATAAGGAACCAATACATAAAAATACAATGAAAACGCTACACAAAACAGAATCACGCGACTACTATGATTTTTACGATCATTAAAGAGAAGATACATTTTATACTTGTTTCAAAACACGAAATAAACTGGTTAAACATTATGACCTCATATTTCAAAGCAAGTTTTTCAGCTTGTATCAGGTCTATTGGATCTACCTGTTCGTTTGACCTGTTACTAGCTGAGTCGTAATGACAAGGCAAACTGTCTATTGTAAGGTTCTCCCAGAGTAAGGCGCTTAACTTGCGCTAACTTTAACTTGAGAATGCAAACATATTACTTACACCTCCACGTGAGGTTCTATACTTGTACAAACATCAACTTGGGAAAACAAACACTTCCTAGTAAATAGCACAATATATGTGATGGTTCTATATTCATTTCAAACTAAGAAACATTCTTTTTGAGAGTAGCTTAAACGGAGAATCATAAGCGTCAATCAAGATATCTTCCTGTTCCCTTGCATTCCAGCCGTTAAGCGAACCTCCCCGTCGAAATGCTATTTCGATGAGATGAAGATATGAAAGGTGAATTATAATGGAGCACCCCTCCATGCAACGAATGACACGATAAAAAAAACTCATCAAAAAGTCATTAGGGGGAAAGGGATACGTTTCTGGTTTCCTGATATTACTTTTTCGGATATATACTCGTCTCACTCCTCAAACTGACGATCTTGCTGCTGCAGGAAATCCTTTTCAATAATTCGCTACTAAATTCGAGAGAAATTGGAGAATACTTTCCTCAAATGGTGTGCATTTATCATTCACTAGTCTTGGATGGATGTGATATTGCCTTAGCTGGTTAATATCAGGCAACTGCGGATGTTTATTTCAATGCTAAAATGTTCCATTTCCCTAAATACTATTTATTGAATAACACGGCACAACAAATAATACGTTTGTCTGAAATGTAATGTATTAACTTTCAACTTAATTACAACCTTGGGCATGATGTGAAACTCTCTAGGCAGATTAAATTACATTGAGTACTTTTTTCTGCACCAATTCTTCTCATGAATTAATATGATTAACAAAACGATACGATTATTTCCTATTACAGAAGCATTTCATCTATTACAACGAAACAGGAAGATTTCATCTCTCTAATATGCCTTATTCCACTCACATTAATAGCAGCAGCTGCAAATGTTAAATTTTGTATAATTAAGAAGAGTTAAGAATTAAGTCCGCGTTCATGTGAAAGCTTCCGTTACTGCCAATGGAACTTAGTCCGCGCGCGTAGCGGCTCGTCCGCATCCATGTGAAACAATATAATAGGCATACCAGGGAATTGGACATATTGTTCTCATGCATGAACATTTAAAGGGGGTGATTCTATTTTGCAACTGAGAATGTCTTATTTAATTTTATAATTTATTTCATAGATTTAGATGTGTGCAAATATTATATGCTTTGCACTGAAACTTATTTTTATTGTGGAATGAACTAAATGAAGTAAATAAATAATATTTCCACAACAGTATTTAAAATCAAATGCGGCCAGAGAGGAGTTTAATAAAGTACAATTGTTTACATATAAATGCTCTGAAATTACTTCAAAATCATCACTTCTATGTTATTGTTTCAATTTGGCCATTTAAACTATGAGGCTTTTCACAGTACTGACTCAGGTGCAGTGCCAACATGGGTTCATATTTGTATCCATAGTGTTTGTGAATGGAATAAAATTTCTTTAGCTGATCTGATAAATCTCAAATGCATTCAGCCATCACTGGTATACTAAGCATGGAGACAAATCATTGCAGATTTCTAAGTAAAATCAAGCTGTTTTGGAGTATCTGGATCGTACCTCAAGTTCTACTTATTCCAGTGATAAGTATGATAACGTTGTGTAACAAAATGGAAAGAAATAACGTAAAAACAACTCTATGGCAATGCCCATTTTTCTCAGCTATTGGGGTGAAACCGCATGAGTTTCAATAATTTCCATTTTGAATAGTTATATTCATTTCAAGTTTTTATCTCAACTGTGAACATTTTTTCATGGAAAACTAACAAATATTGTCACATGAGAGGTGAACTATTTCCAATACTATTTATCCCGCTTGAATTTGTTGAACATTAAAGGTGGTGTCTCGCACGACTGCACTTTTAGTATTATAATTCGCGGTTTTTGACCTTCCCCCACGAAGGTGATTATTTTAATATGAAATCTTAGTTAGATAGATGGGAAACAGATGTATGTCATAAATATATATAAGGTTTTGCTCAAAAAGTCTCAAAAAATAATTTATTTTTAGCAACTATGGAGTTGTTACTTTTATTTCCCGAAAAATTCATATATCTTCATTATTACGACCATGCATGACAATAACTCACCGGAAATTTGAGAAAAACGTTTTAACTATAATACATAAAAAATTGAGTCTTTTTTTGACACGGTGAACTTATTGCAGAGGTTAGGCTATTACGAAGTATCTTCGTTACGAGGTCACGACGGTTTTCAGTAAAACTTCTCACATTCCTTATCCCATCCTCACTTCCTAAGCCCAGTAAGTACATGTCCGCAGCTTTTTACGGTCTCATCCGCATAACTTATTATGAGTTTAATCCAGTTTACGCTCCTGGAATATCCTACACCGCTTCGGTATTGAACCGATTAATCCAGAAAAAGCATTAAAGGCTATTTCTCCCTATGTTACCGTACTCGTCAAGCTCAACGTTTTTTTTTACTTTCAAAAATTCCTTTCTTGTAAAATCAGAACATATTATGGATTTGTAAATTGATGACTCCAGTATATGTCAGTTGTATGTTATAAATATATAAGTTTTTGCTGAAAAAGTCTCAAAAAATAATTTATTTTTAGCAACTATGGAGATGTTACTTTTATTTCCCGAAAAATTCATCTATCTTCATTATTACTACTATGCATGACAATAATTCATCGGATCACGGTTACGGTTACGGTAATCACTCTTACGGTTTTAGGTTAGCTATTTTAAATATTTTAACATAAAATATTTTACCCCAATTACAATTGTAGGAATTCTTTTTGTGATTTTTAGAAATCCGAATTTCGCGAATATGTCTAATTAAGGGCATGGTTAAATTTATGCAGAAATATCAAAGCATATATATCCCATAGTTCAATACTTTGTACGTTCAAGAACTGTGGGTAACTTGAAACATTCTATAAAAATATTGAACGATATGGTAGAAGTTTGTAAAACAGGCATCCAGGCGTATATATCGTGCGGTTAGGATTCACTATATCATATTAATAAGGCAATATTTTCTTGTTCTTTGATTCATTCACTATAAACCTTTGAACGAAATGTAGTAAGCTGGAATTTTATACCATCAAAGCACAAAAATCTAGTCGATGTTAAAAATACCGATGGGAATCTGGGGTGAGAGTCCCTCCCAATTATCAATTACCCAGCATATGAAAGCCGTCCATAGAGATTTGAATACTGTCAACTACGGTACGCCGCCCACTAGAGCGGGTGTCGTGCTAGAAAGCGTGGGATGCAAGGCATCCGCGGTCGTCATCGCACGGAATAATAGTATTTTTGTTTCACGTGCTTCGATGGCTAAATTCATTTCGCACATACTGTCTGCGAGAGACATATCGGGCAAATGAAAATTGGCGGAAGGGACAATGCGAGGAAATGGAAAAGCTCCAGCATGAGGGGGAAGTGGGCGTTTTATACGATAAAGTGAAAATGCTATCAGGCGGTAAGAGAGGACAAAGGTTAAGGACCAAGCAGGGACAATACTAATTGAAAAGGAAGATATCCAGGATAGGTGGAGAGAATACGTGGAGGATCTGTATGACAGCAACGATAGACATGTGGACCTAGAATTAAAGGATAAAAGAACATTAGATAAGGATATCATCGGACCAGAGCTACTTGGCAGCGAGACAGAGAGGGAATTAAGAAAGATGAAGGAAAGAAACGCCTGGGGAGCAGATAACTTAACTGAAGAATGTAGGTAGTATGGGAACGCGATCATTTTTCGAACTTATTCATAGGATCTACGAGGAAGGAGTATTTCCAGAGGATTTCGCGAAAACAGTAGTAATACCTACCCCGAAGATGAAGAAAGCGTCGGAATGGGACGAGTATAGAACAATTAGATTAATTTAACACGCGGCACAACTTTCGCTAAGAATATTAAATAACAGGTGGGAGAGTAGAGCAAATTCCTATTTACGCGATGACGAGTTAGGGTTCCGAAAGTGGAGGGCAACTCGGGATGTGATTGTGGCAATGAGGTCACTTATAGATAGAAACATACAGTATAATCCAATTTTTTGCTTGTTCTGTGGATTTCGGAAAGGTTTTTGACAGAGTAAACTGAAAAAAACTAATGCAGATACTTGGGAAAATAGGAATAGATTGGCGTGATAGGAGACTTATCCAAAACTTAAGTATGGGCCAGAGGGCACAGGTAAGAATAGCTGACGGTGAATCAAGGTGAACAGTAATAGGCTGCGGGTTAATTCAAGGGTTCTCTTTGTCACCTTTGATTTTTAACATTTATGCTGAGGAGATGATAAAAGAGGTATGGGAAGAGCTAGAAGAGGAAATCAAAGTAGGAGGCCGGCTGATGAAGTCAGTTTGATTCACGGACGACCAGGTGTTGGTTAGTCGATCATCAAAGGGATTTAAACCTTTAGTAGATGCATTGAAAAAGCTGTGCGGGAAATTCGGAATGACGATTAATCATAACAAAACAAAAGTAATGAGATTCTCTGGGACAAAGATAGCGAGGCTGGTCATAAAAGTAGGAGGGCACAAACTGGAGCAAGTAGAATGATTTTATTACTTGGGTAGTATGCTAGCAGAAAATGGGCACAGTAGCATAGACATTAGGAGGAGAATTGCACAAGCAAAGGAAGCGTTCATAAATAGAAGGGAGTCGATGACGGGGTCCTTAAGTAAGGATGTAAAAAAGAGGCTGGTGAGGAGATTGACATGGAGGGTGGCGTTGAATGGGGCATAAACGTGGACTCTGAGGAAGGTGGACGAAAATAAGCTGCCGGCGTTTGAGATGTAGGTGTGGAGGAGGATGGAAAAGGTGGACGGAAAGGAAGACAAACAAGGAAGGGCTTGTTATGGCGGGGGAGGATAGGAAACTTCAAGAGGAGATTAGGAGGAGGCAAAGTAGGAGGTTGGATAAGGTAATGAGGGGCGAAGGGCGTCTTAAGCCCGAGATAGAGGGGAGGATGTTGGGTAAGCGGGGAAGAGGGAGAAAGAGAATAGGTTGTATGGACGGGATGAAGAAAGGTAGGACGTACGGGGAGATGAGGCAAGAAATACTAGAGGTAGATTGGACCCTGCGCGTGTAAAAAAATCCGTGGGAGATTCTTCGGCTTTCATCATAATCTACCTTTAACCGGTAGATAACTCTAATGAAATGAATGAGCATGCATTAGCGCAGTCACTCTAGCATGTCCTCACTTTATATGACGCAATTTTCACAGCACATCCATCCGTACACAACTTACGACGATATACCAAAAATCAATGTGGAAGGCATTGACATTCAGTATTCTAAGTTTGTAAGAAGCTTTGGAGTTATTATCAATAATAATACTCTCACCTGGAAAGAATATGTGGCTCAAGTCTCTAGTAAGTGCCACAAAATACTGGCGCAGCTCAAACATTTTAAGCATTTGTAGCCTCTGGATCTACGTAAGAAACTAATTACTTCAATATTTATTCCACATCTTGATTACTGCTTGTTGGTGATATCTGATGTACATAATGAATTGAACAATAAATTAAAAGTATTGATAAATGCTGGTGTAAGGTTCATATTTAATGCTGGGATATATGAACACATCACGCCTTATTATTTCAAGCTGAAGTGGTTTAAACTCAATGATAGAAGAAAATGACAATTCTCTATTTTTATGTACAAATTGTTGTTCTGTAATGTGCCCGAGTACTTACATTGAGCTATTTTAAACTTCAGCAAAACCAAAAGGGTGGTACGTGCACAAAGATGTTTTAAAATTCCAAAATGTAGAACCAAAGCGTACCAGTAATGAATGTGGAAATGAGAGGTTGGAATGATATTCCTGATTATATTCCTAATTCAAAATAGGTCCATTTCTTCAAATATTCCATGTTCCATTATCTATATGAGAATTTTTGTCGCAGTTTCAATTGAAGAATTGTAACAGCTTATTTTTAAGCTTTCTGTAATGATTCCTTATATTTTGTCCTAATGGTATTGCATTATTTTGTGAGATATTACCATGTTTTGCAGTGAATTCATTAATTTATTGACTTAGTGGTGTGTTCTCAATCAAATGCAATATCTAGGTCAGCAGAAGCGTCTGCTCAAAACTTGTACTTGTGAGAGATGATTTGTAATTATTATTGCTCTGTATATTCTAAGTTGTTACTATACCAATAAATATTATTATTACAATGAGAAGTTAAGTACCTCGAAAAAAACGGAATTTACATGTTACAAGCACCTTATTTCTATATTGGTGTATTTTTTTAAATTTCACACCTGCTTAATGCGGCACGTGTGCCCTCATGCTTCGATACATGGCAACTTCTACTAGCGTGTTTTCAACCGTGAATGGGTTGTCTATGTCGGCTGATCCCGTACCTGACACTGGATGTGGGCGATTGACATTTTCACTGTCCCCAGAGACCGAAATGTCGAGATGCCGCCGCCGGGCGCGGGCGAGTGAAGTGATGCTTGCAGGAAGTTTGACCCGCGCGCCGGTGACCACGATCGATGGATGCGGAGACCGCGGCCTTGTGACAGCGGCCAACTCACTCCACGACCAAGGATATCGGATAGAACGTCCACAGTGGAACGCCAGTCTTAGCTCTCTATCTCCCTCCCTCTTCCTAAAGTCTTTCACCCTTTCACGAAAGACCGCTTAAGTTATTCAGGATAAAAGTTTGATCAATGGTGGAGGTTGAGGACGTCTCACGACGGTTCGTCTCGCGAGCTTGGGCATTATTCGTATTCTCCTCAGCTCTATCGCAGTCTATTCTTGAATTCCTCCGGCGTCGGTTGGTGTGGACTGGTTTCCAAAATTTGGTCGTATGCAGAAGAGAAGCTAAGGACCATCGAATATTCCACGCCGGCAATACATCAGACTGGGAATACATTATTTACGCTCAAAGCCAAATTCCTCGACTTGCTTCCCCTATTCTAATTAGTTTCCTGTTAACTTTTCCTTGAACTTGCCTCTTTGCCTTCTCTTGCAGAACTTTCTCGAAGAATAAATTTCATTTCTTCATAAAATTAAACCCTACAATTTAGACTAGGTTAACTATAACATAGTCCCGTAACTTCGATCATCAAGGCAAATAAAACTGTACCTTTTTATGTATTAAATTTAATTTAATTAACAACAAAAATCTAGTTCACTTCTAGGGTATTAAACTCGGCATTAAATAGGAATAGTTAAAAGCTTATTTTTTTAATCACTCTTGTCTATTTAAGTCAAATCGGTAATCTAGAACTAAAAAATCCTGCGTGACAGTTCGAGAAGCCGACTGAAGCGGCATTGCCCTGACTTAGTCACAATATTTTCCTAAAAACGAAAAGCATTAAAGCTGACCCTGGTTTCCATATCAATATCAAAATTTTCCTGGAGAAGGATGAGACATGCACCTTTTATAGAGAAAATTGCTTGAATATATGCATTCATAAATTAGTATTCTATGCTAGTATATTTTCTTTCTTAAAAATAGACACTTTTCATTTGTGTAAGCCCCGTAAAAATAACTTAGCCGATGGAAATGAGAGAGGTTACTTGGGACCTAAAACTTCATTCCATTACATGACCCAATATCATATGTATACATATCAACTGTATAAGAATAATAGAATTCACCGAATGTGCTCCCCCCCTCCTCTATCCACCACCAACCACACATTGCGCGCGAAGCACCCTACGCCTCTCTCTTCCTTCCCTTGTCCTCTCCCACTCCCCACCCCCGCAGGGTAAGCAACTTGATTCCTACCACTCTCACCCTTCGCAAGCCAGGGAAAGAGCAAACATCGGCAAAAGACGAAGTGTCTGACACCTTGCAGCCAAAAATCAAAGCGTCGAAAATATGATCGCGTGACCAGTTTTCCCATCGTTTTTATAGTTGCTGACAAAATTAAATAATCGATTTTAGTACGGCTTTGGTGCAGGATAAGTTTTCTGCAAATAATGTATGTATATTGTAGCAAAGTACAGCAGAAGAGCGTCAGGCTCCATATACTTACAGGCTTTTCCGAAAGATAGTGGCCAGAAGAAGCGATGGCAACATTTATAATTACAGATGTAACATGACCCTCCGAGTCCCCGGCAAGCGTCGGGTTTCATTGCCATCATAATGGCCGGAGACTCGAGAGGGGTTGTGGAGTAATCGCAGCCACGTCCGACGCCCATCGGATGAGTGGCTACGCTGCTGTTGGGTCATGCGTTCGCAGTAGACGGAGTGACCCCAGGATGACGGCCTTCTGTATGCGTGCAACTAGTGATTCCGCCTGTGCCACGCAGGACGGAATGCACTTGATGTTGTTTATCAGCGAGCCCTTAACTCCACCGAGCACACCTACGATGAGGACCACCAGTTTCACAGAGTGTCCGGGGTACATCTGTCGAAGTTCGAAAAGGAGGTCTTGATATTGTGTCCGTTTTTCCACCTCTTTGGCATCCATGTTAGTTTCAGCCGGAGCAGAAAACTCAATGATGAACATGGAGCGTGTGAGGTGGTCGAGGAGAACGATATCAGGCTTGGTCGCCTCCAACTGCCTGGTGGTGGAAAAGGAGTAATTCCACCAGATTGTGCATTTATCGTTCTCCACGACGGACTCGATATCTGCAGGGGCATAGGGCAGCACAGGTGATTCGTCGAATCCATAATGGTGTCGAAGGTGAAAGTATAGCACTCGTAGGGCCGCGTTGTGCCGAGCTAAATACGCTGACTTGGCGTAATAGCTACAGCCGGAGAGGAGGTGACTCAAAGTCTCCGGCTGGGCTCGGCACGCCCTACATCTCGTGTCCGCAACCTCCGCCTTGAATATAATGCGGCGGTACATGAGTGTGTTTATCACACCATCCTGGCACGCGAGGAAAAACCTTCGGTCTCGGACTTCAGACCTGCGGAGCGTAAGAAGGCTCGTCAGCTCCTTCGATAACCCATGCTTTTCGATGTTTCGATAGAAACCTCCATGCATGGGCTTATCGGTATGCGTCTTGAGCAAGGCCTTCTGCTCAGCTTTTTTTATTTCGAGCTTGAGGACATCTGGCTTCAATGACGGGATGGTCGTGTCATTGTCGCTTCCGTCGAATGACGGGTCGAAGTCGAGACCGGTTTCGTCTGCTGCCCTCTTTGCCGCCTGGAAGAGAAACGCCCCTGCTCCCGCACTCTCGTGATCTCTCACGAGATTGAGCAGGGGGTCCCTGCTTTTCAACACTTGGCAAGCTGTACCCAGGACAACATTTATCATTATTATTGATAATAAGCAAATAGGAAAGCTACTATAAATTTCTATATTACGTAAAATAAAACATTTTCTTCTATTCAATTGAATAGTGAAGTTACTTTCTCGAATGTTCTTTCTGGCCTTCCTCCGCGCTAAGATCCTAGCGATCTTCAATTTCTACCCTATAATTTCACCTCAAGAAATTCACACATTTTCCTATCGTAACATACCTAGTATTTTGCATTTTATATAAACGATGCAGAAAAGTGATTAATCTCAAGTATAACCCACAGTATTTTATAAATAAACTCAGCATCCATATCATGCCTATAGTTGATGTGACATGAAACAGTATGAGAACTTGTTATCTTCAATTTCAGGAGGTATAATAGATTTGATCATATTTTCTTTAAGTCACATTACGAACTAATGTTGAATATTGAATTTCACTTAATCAATCAAAAAATGCCTGGGAAAGTAAAAGATATTTTTACTGGAAAAAGTAAGTATAGAAAAAATATTACAGAAGAATGAGATGTTGACAGATGGTCTAGGGTGTTCGAATTACTATTTAGCTTAGTTGAACTATCTGAAACATAACAACATAAACAGACTAGCATGATTCGAAAAGGAAAAGTTAATTACGACAACATTAAAAAATTCAAATCCTTTGACATTACCGCCTAATAGTATATATCGCCTCCGTATTTGGTAGGAAACAAGAGTATAGTGGTCGTCTTTATCATTCAAAGCTAGCCATATCACAATGGACAGGTTATTCAGGTTCGCTAGCCTTATTGCGCAACACAGGTTGCAATTGAAATAAAAAAGGTCACTACACAAATTGGCAGAAAAAACGGGTAGTACGATGTAGCCTTCGTTCCGGTATAAACATTATACTTGCACTTCCCCGAATCCGCCTCGCATGTGCAGCTGCTATAGTGTCATGTCCGATACATATTTACTTCAGATTACACCGAAACTTTTTTTTCGTGAGGTTTTGCATTTAAGTTGTTCATTTGGAGTAGTGATGGGTCGGTCGTGATTGATCTAATCCCGAGATCAAGTTCTCATAAAAGATTTATTGATAAACTGGGCCTCTCCAATGACCGAGGAGTTCATCTTTACCGATTACGATAGGTATGATTGTATGACATCAAGCATCGATCACGAGATGTGAGACCGGCTGAACAATAATGAGATAAAGTAAAGAGGTGACTGTTAGGTGGCAAAATTTATTGAAAGAAGAGTAATAAAAAACTATGCACTATTATAAATCTATAATACCTAAATTGCTTAAGCACACAAATCAATCATTATCCTTTCACTGAGGATGTAAACTGCCAAACTTAAAATTCAAGAGCATCCCTGTAGTCAATAACTAAATTTCAATTCGTATTGATTCCAAATTTTATACAATAGTTGAAAAAACGAACTAATTGCAGTCATCACTTTAAACTCATCTTCCGTCATAACGCATTCATTTGGAGAGTACGTTTACTTAATACAAATTACCTTTAAATCTAAAAAAATCACCACAAGAACACACGCAATACATCACAGCACATATAGTACATATAACACTTGGAATCACTGAATTTCCATTATTGCATTGTAACTTAAACACACGATAAACCTTCGTTTCAATATTCTCGAGAAATATTACGTCTCTTGCAGAAGTGAAACTTAGTGATGCCGACTGTAATGGAAAATTTAATTTAAGTGCTCCAGTCAGATAATTTGCTTTAAATTCTTACAGTCAAATGAAAACTTTGCTCGGTTCAAATTACATTCAAAAATACACTTTCGCAGAGTTCTATGCTACTATTTATCATTGGTATTAATAATGAGTTTTGAAAAATTTGTGGTCCATAAAATATGTCACTCTTTAATAGTTTTGTAATCGTAAGGGATATCTCTTAAATTCTTCTTAATTATACTTAAAATCACAAACCAAGAACACTCTGTAAGAACAAAATAAACATTCAAACGTATTGTACAATTGTGCCTTCAACTGTTTTCGAAGAATTACCAACAGCTCCATGGAAACCGGCACTAAACGAGGTAGCTGCATAGTGTACACATCGGCCATGTTTACAGTATATACTCGCTTTGCTCGTTTGGGGGCTTCGCCCCCAACGTCTGTGTGTGATAAAAAAGTGGAATTTGGCACCATGTTGTCAGCGAACTATAAGTGATAGTGAGTAGGGATAAGCATACAGTTGTAGGCCTATATGAGATCTAACAAAAACACCCAACAGATCTGAGACCCGACTGTTAGATTAGAAAATAAAGTGGAAAAACCGAAAAAATCCAAGTTTGGCGCCATGCTTCCAGCGAACTAAAAGAAAGAAATGATTGGCATTAATGTTAGGACTTGATGAGATCTGAAAAAGCCGCCCAAAAGATTCGAGATCAGACTCTTAGTTTAGCAGCTACGAGACATGAGGGAAAGAAACATTCGAAAATATCAATTTGGCACCATGTTGCCATATAATTACGAGAGAATCCGTGTTTTTACTAATTATCCGTGAAGATCATTTCAAGGTGGATATCCCTGCCGACTTTCAAGGTCATACTGGTGAGGGCGTGAGGGAAAGAAGCATTAGAGAGTTTCATGAATTAGCCGACTTTGGCACCATGTTCCCAAAGAACTACGAGGGATGAAAAAAAACGGATTGGAAGAATCGTAGGCATTCATGAGATATAAAGAAAACCGCCCAACAGATTCGAGATCGGACTTCTAGTTTAGACTGTGGACTGTAGCAGTCGAAAAATCACGAGTTTCACGAAAAGCCGACTTTGACACCATGTTACCAGATAACTAAAAGGAATGGAAAAGAACGAATAGAATAAAGTTGTACGCCTGAATGAGATCTTTAAAAATCTGTCCAACAGATTCAATATCGGACTTCTAGTTTAGAAGCTACAGTCGAAAAACAGCAAGTTTCACAAGCATCCGAATTTGGCGCCATGTTACCAGCCAACTATTTGTAAAGTCAGGTTTTTACTAATTACTTGAAAAGGGCATGTCAAGGTGCATGCCCATGCCAAGTTTCAGAAGCATTTGACAGTTTTACAAAGATTCGAATTTGGCACCATGCTACCAGAGTACTATAAGAGTTAGAAAAAACAAAAAGCATGAAGTTGTAGGTCACGATGAGATCTAAATCCTGGGAAAAATAGATTTCTAATCGGAATCCTAGTTTAGGAGTTATAGTAAAAAAACAGCAAAAAATGGAAACTCTTAACTTAATGTTGTGTCTGGTAAGAAAACTATGAAGCATAGAACACCAATGTATTTTGCATATTTAAGAAAATTCAACTCCCCGTTATGAAAAGTCAGACTTCAGATCCGACCCACCGTTCAAAAGATATGAAGCGAGAGCTGAAAGTCTACTTTTCGAAAAGTCCAAAAAGCGCCATTTTTATTTTTTTGGGTGACTTCCGGTTAATAATTCCATGATTTCGGGATTTTCCTCAGATTAATTATATCAAGAAAGGTCCGGGAAAAATTTCAGGCTCCAAGCCCGTCTGGAAGTGGTCGGGAATTTGAATACGTGAGTGAGTGAGTCACATATGCGGCTGTATAGTATTAGGAATCACGAATGGCCAGCGAGAGCAGCGTTCGTTACGACATTGTGTCAATCACGACTTTCCTGAGAGATCATTGATCGTAGGCAACTTGAACAGATCACTAGCATGAACATTAATCAATCATGACCTTACACTCACGATCGAATCACAAGTGGGAGTGATAGGTGTGACCGAGATCTCTCAAAAGACCGACTTTGCCCATCACTAGTTTGGAGCACAAACCCCATGATATTAAGTCCTAAGACCTTTCACTGACACCACATGTAGCCAAATGATAGGCATCGAACACTTTTTTATCCTCAAATAAAGGCCCCTATCAACCTTCAATGTAATTCATTAGCTAAAAAATCTCAATTATTGGAGGTGTAGAGCAGCAGAGCTGGACTATAGAGCAGCAGTGGTTTCAATGTATCCCTCAAGGAGTATAGAATAACTCCAACTCCATAGTATCCCCTGCGTCCACACACACACGATCACCTTTCCGAAAGCAAAAAGAAGGAGAAAGTGCTGCCATCAGTGGTCATTGGATTCGCCAATACTGGCGACTGGAGGAGTGTGGGTAAGGAATGCGGGGTAGACAGACGCGTGATGTTTGAGCGGTTTTTGGCGGTTGCTCTTTGTAAACTAGCGAACTGTACAGACGGGACAACAAATGCGTCTCGAGAGAAATGTCGTTTAATTTCATCTTATCCCTGGTCTCCTTGGCATCAACATAGAGGACACACTACAGAACTGAGGTTTTGCAGAGAGTACAGATATTAGGACAAATGATCGGTAATACATCTGGTAATTTACATTTAATTGACTCATTCGGTTAATTGTCCGCAACGTTATGCTATATTTAGAGAAGAAGATTTACTCCACCTATTCGTTAACGTGCTAGATGGAAGTGAAAATACACTACAAAATACAGATACCGCTTATTCGCTGTTTCGTTACTAACGACTAGGCACTGCAATCAGGTTTGGCTCGGTTTAAGGCGGCGGGAGTGGTAAACGTGGGTTTATTGAATACACATTTTAATAATTTTACAAGTAAAATGTTTAGTTAAGTTAAGATTTTGCAAGTAATATAAGAGATTGGCATATAATTATGTAATGTAATATTTCGCGGTCAGAAGATAATCTGAATTTATGAAATCGAATATTTGGAAACATATCTCATGTGTCATAATGATACGTGTTAAAACGGCAATGAATCACACAAAAATCGATAAAATGCTTTATTTAAAACTTTTATCTGTAGATAAACGTATAGGAACATGTATGCATTGTGTCACACAAATATGGCCAGTCACCTTCAGAAACACTAGGCTCTGGCAATGCCTGCCTTCACCGATCACCGATGTGGTTGGTCATGGTGATTCGTGACGCAGTAACTAGTGGTCTGCTCATTTTAGTCTGGCCCTCATCTCGTCTATTTGAGAACAAGCACTTTAGTCCTTTATGGGATGGATCTCGGAAACCAGGAAACAAATTAAAAAGCGGATATATTGAGGTATCATTGTTGCTCCAAATCAATCAAATACGGAACAGCAAAAATGTAGAAAACGAGCTTACACTATTGATCAGTTCTGACGCTTTTACACCGATATTAGTTTTTTTTGCGGGTATCCCTGGGTAACAACTAATCAAGTTTTTCCCTTCGTAGAATTAACTTCCTGTAGCAAGAATACCGAGGAAAACGTCAAGTTATCACGCTTCACAACTCTGACACTTGTATTGCTGTGTTCAATAAAGTTCTTTTTTTTCAATCGAATAGATGAAAATAATTTTTTGTGTCAATTGAGGTCCAGTCAACTATCGCCCGATCGGGTACTCCTTTCACGTCGGATGTACCAATGAATACCTCCCAGCGCTCTTTTTCTACAATCAAGTTCATTATTCAATCACCTGAGTGAACGTCCAGCAAACAAGTTTCTAGCGCATCACATGCACCACATACGGGAGAAAACGAAAAATTTCCCTCTTGAGGAGGAAGATTTTTTCAACTTTCAAGACACAGAAATTGATACCTTTAAAATTTTAAAGTTAACATCCATCATGTTGATGATTTGCGCACTAGAGGTACCACGTGAAAGGTTCTGTGCCCAAATAATCGTAAAAAAGTAAAGGTAATCAGATACTCCCTAAGTAGTAAGGCTAGAATAATTACTAAAGTAAGAGAGCGTACATATTAAATGGTGGAACAGTTTACGTCATTGAGGATTAATCTGGCTCAGGATGGGTTAAATTATAAGAACATAATGTTAAGGATTGCATTAGCAAAGGAAGCACTAGAAAAGGAATGACTTGAGTGAAGACTTTAAAAAAAATACGTTAAAATTATGCAGCTTGGTTTTCTGGATTCCCTACGCGTTGCGTTGCCTTTCAAGACAACGCAGCGTAGCCGAAAGCCGAGCTGCATTATTTGAGATGCTGCGGAAAACTGAGAATCAAGGCTATTTTTTAAAAATAAAATAAATTGTAGATTTGTACCTATGGTGCGGAAAATTGGTCGAGGCGAAAGACATATGAGGGTGGATAAGTTTGAAAAGAGGGTGTTGAGAAGGATGGGAAGAGTCAGGTGGGTGGCTATGAAAACAAAAAAATCCTTGTTGTCTTATGTTGCGAGATGCAAGTTTTCTTTTTTTGTTAAACTTTTATTTTATTTACAAGACAAAATTATGTTAAGCTTGAGTACATATGCGCCAGAGATGAAAAACGGTGCACACATACAGGCATCCTACTTTGGCACCTAAAAACCCTCCATGATATGCTGGATACATATTTGCCAAAATTTATCTAGTACCTACTAAGCAATGCTTCTAAAGCAATTATCTTTACTAAACCTACTAAGTGTTAGAGGTGGGTGCAGACATAGGATCATCGATATAGGATATACGAATGAGGCAGCATGGGTGGTTGGAAGGGCAAAGGCATATTGAAGAGAGTGATAGAGGTGCGAATGCAGGGTCAGCATGGGAGAGGGAGTAGAAGACTTGGAATATTGTACGGAGTGAATGGATGCAAAAGTTAACAAGAGTTTAAACGGAATTTTACTCTCCAGCATTGCGCTTCTTTTTCAGAATTTGAAGTTTCCCGCATCCTTAACGTCATACGTAGGCAAATAAGTAATAAACTTGGCAACAATGTAGACGACCTGGCAAAACTCTGGGTTATCTGGAATGACTGCGGACCTTTTCTTCACACGGCTTGTTTTTTAAATCCCTTTTAGACTCTCTGTAGAAGTTTTATCTCCCTGGGATTACTACGCACTTATTGAAATTATAATAAATGAGGCAGTGTTAATGTGGATTGTCAAGGAAAATGAAACTGGAATTGGAACCACCGTTGGCACATTAAATTTGTGTTAAACTTGATGAATCCGAAAGCGTTACCAATAATAAGTTAATAGGGGCCTATGAGGAGCAATCCTTCACCAGGGCACAAGTTTCTCGCTGGCACAGTGCATTTTCGGAGGGCCGAGGAGCAGTGGATGATGAACTTCGTTCCTGGAGGCCTTCAACTTCCAGATCTGACGACGTCGAATGGGTAAGGACTCAAGTGAGGTCAGACCGAAAAAATAGATGCATTAAATCATAAAAATTGGTGCTTTAAAAAAATCTCAATTCTTTTCTGCCACACCTCGTAACTCTATAACGAATATCGTTCCATTATATTTGACAACGTACATCACTCCTTGCCCTCATGTTCTTCTCGGTCGCTCTTTTCTTCTTATGCCTTGAGATTCCAAATTCCACTTTTTACTTTATTATATTTAGTAATTTATTTGGAATATGTGGCAATTTGTGAAATCTAGGCTAGGCCATCTCTAGGCTTCGCAATTGACTTACATACATACCCATCACTCTATTACCTTTCGGGGTAAGCAAAGTCAAAGAACCTAGTACACGCCATTAGCCCTAGAAAACTTACTCATTTGAAAAAATTTCCTTCATAATGGCCTATCCTTGCATACCTCTTTTGCTTCTCTTACACCCATACATAGATTTGTATCCGATCTCCTATTTTTAGGACTCATAATATAACTCCTATTTACAGTCTCTTCCACCACATTCACCCGTGACTTTCTTGGTCTGCCCCTTCCTCTCACAACATTCACTCTACTATCATACATGATTCGTCATTCGTCTCTCATCCATTCTCTACAAGGGCTAATCAACAAAGTGCACTCCTTTCATGTATGTTCATTTCTGGAAAAAACTGAATTTCCAGTCTTGTACTTATTCCCTACACTTCTATGTTTTGGAGGACAACTTCTTATATGATGGAGTGGTACATCCTTTCTTTAACCGCGTTTTTATTAGTTTCCTACACCATATTTATTTCAAGTATTCAATGGAATTTAATGCTGGAAAATGTATCTGAGAAGTGTGCGGCAAAAGAAGGATGGATAGGGTTAGTAATAAGAGGGTCACGAAAGAATGTGGGTTGGATGCTACGGTAATTATATGAAAGAAGTGCGTTTCGTTGGCTTGGTCATGTTGAGCGAATGAATGAACGTTGAATAACGAAAAGGGTTTATGATAGTGGTGTGAAAGATGCGAGAGGAAGGAGTGGAAACAGAAAGTCATGGGTGAATATGGTGGAAGACTCTTAAAAGTAGGAATATTTCGAGCATTAGGAATACGAGTGTTTATGAAGTAATGCATGCATGTAATAGAAGCGAAAGTAGTATCCATGGATAGAGTATTATGGTGTAAATTGTTAAAAACGAGCCAATTTCCTAGGTCTAACACAAATAACTAAGTTCTTTAAAATTGCCTACCCCGAAAGGGAATGTCGTCATGGGTTTGTCTGTAAAATCGATAGTTTAATGTTGGAAACGCAAGAGAAAAATACTCGCGAGGGGAAAAAATGGCAGTGAGGACTGGCCATGGATTCTTTCAGTTCAATATGCACACAAAATGTTGATCTGTACTGGAATGTGGTCAAGGAAATAAAATTCTCTGAATGTGATAATTCACTCTTTTTCAAACCCTTTGTGCTGGGTGAATGCGCCAATGTAGCTTGCCTGCAGCAACGCTGGTGTAGTTGATGCATGAGTCGACTTCGGGTAATTACCTAATGGTTCGTTTTTACCCGGATAATGAGGACATGAACCATTGGAAAAGCACACTAGAAGAGAATAGGAGCTCTCAAAACTTGATGTTGGAGGGGATGTTGAACATGAAGTGGATGGATAGGACAAGAAATGAAGAAAGAAGAGTAGAAGAGGAAAGGACCAGATGGAACACTAGAAAGAAAAGAATATCGTTTGGACCAATCCTGAAGCACAATGGAGCAGTTGGGAATACAACAGGTGAAAAAAGAGAGAGAAAAGTCCCAAGAGGAAGGACAAGGTATAAATAAGTACATTGAGCAAATAAAAAGGAAACTACGTAAGAAGAGCAACTAGGGAGTAGTAGCAGGGAGTAGTAGGAGGGAAGTAGCATTAGATAGGGAATGATGGAATGCTGCAGTCAACCAGTCTTGGTATTAAGCAGACAATGGTGATGGTGATGATGGAGGATGAGGAAGCAGAGCCAGGGCTTCATGCACGGGGTTTAACCCCGTACGGTGAGGACGTAAGGGGAGACGGAGAACGCGAGATACAGAGTCGCCGTCTTCAGACATACCGCGGTGTCCTCCATAAGTCTTTTTGCGTTGTATCTTTAAGGAGCAAGACGGAAAAAGGAAGGGAAATTCTGAAGCGTCTTGAGTGCTCGATTAAATTTAAGCACGTCGAAGGAAAAATAAATCGTGGCCGGGAACGAGAGACGTGATTTCCCCTGGCGCCTGAGGTAACCCGAAAAAAAGTGTTACACTGTATTTTATTCGCCTTTCTCCCTTCCTCGTGCTTAGAGATTATGGGTTTCGTTCCTCGGGAAGGGAATGTCTTTTGAATTCCTCGCTACGATTTACTGATGGAACGATTTAAGTATTTTTTTAAGCTCGCCTTTACGTAATGCTCTCGATCCTAATGCAAATTTAAAGTAAAATCTCAGCGTGATAACATGTAATTTTTCATGTTACTCTTAACTCATTATGTATATTGTATTTTATGTGACATAAGTGGGCAACACTGCAAAAGAAAAACAGGTCTTCCTCAATTTCGATAGGCAGGAAAATATCAATCAATATAATAAAAATATTCCTCGTACAATCTCAGGTTTTTCAGACCTCTGGGAATAATTTCTTAGGAGTCTTTCAAATAAGGCTTTTGTCTTCAGGCTAATTTCCAGAATTCTATCCTAGTAATGTGAAAAAAGGTCATAATGTATAACCGATTATGGAAAAGATTTTGCAAACTTTATTGTTGTTGGCTTTAATTCGTAGAAGAGTTGAACGTTGATATTCATAATTAAATAAAATAATTTATACTGTTCCACATTTTATTTAATTATGTAAGATAAATTATTTATCCTTAAGTATAAAAGTCTTCGTGATTGTTTTGTTCGTCGCAGGGTAGAAAACTGTCAAACTTTTTTTTTCTCTTCTTGACATTGTTTAAAAAATCTGAATAATTTATTTTCACATGATGGGTGCATGCATACTGTAACCCTCTCCTAAAATTATCAATATCCAATGAATTGTCGTCGGTGTGCATATTTAACTACAAATTTGGGGTCATTTTTTCCACCCATGCCTGGTCTAAATAAATATTGCTTGCATATTTCACTTGGAACCGTGAGAATGGAAGTTGCAGTCAAAAACCCAGAGCCGTAATTCGTAACTTTGAGACTTTCTTCCCTTCCTCACTTTCATCATGTTTCGGGTGAAGTAATAGGCGTAAGCCCTATGGTGACGGTTTAATATAACGCCCATGAAAGCATACCTTTTGAGCACATAAAACTATTTGATAGCAGGGTGAAATTTTCTGACTCTTGGGTTTCCGATTACAATGTTTGTGGCGTTTCGTATATCCAACGTTTTAGGACCGAGAGAAATTTCGGAAACACAACACCTACCTTCCTATCTCCTGTAATGTTGATTTTCGCGTCGTTTATCACTTGAAAGGCAACTGTTAGATAATAGCCTAGTAGTACTTCTTAAAGTGAGATAAAAGGAATACATTTTAATGAACCCCAATGTTTTTCAGGTTCGGTCTTATTTGCTACAGTTATTGAGCATTTTATTCTCCAAAAAATATATTTCTCTAAGTTTACAATGGATAAAGGCCATGTATCAATGCGTTTTGAAAGAATTTTATCACTATATTAAGAATCACTAAATTAAAATATACTATGATGATGAAAAAAAGATAAAAATACTATCCTGCACGTGAGATAAACTTGAAGCAGCTAAAACTTTTTACTATAAATTTGCAATGTTTCCTCAGTTTTTAGTCAAAAGTTACTCTTTTTATTCCAAAATTCAAATTTTATATATTCAAATCGGGGTGTTGATGTGACTTTCCTACACTTTAAGCACTCTCCGTATAGCACCCAAGCAGGGATCGGTGTTCCACACAAATCAATCACATCTGCTGTCGAGATTTAAACTCAGGCCTTCATGTTGGAAAGCCAATACTGTAACCACCACACCAATCATATCACACGGCTGGAAAGAGTACACAATAATAACAACATACCTGTGGAATACTCTCGTTAGTAACTTATTACAACCTATGGCTTCGAAGGGCCCAAGGAAGGTCATTATTGCAACAAAGCATTGACAGCACTTGCACTAATGCACCATGTCGTAGCAAGTTTGCTGGATAAATTTCAAAATAAATTTCATCAATGTTACCATTGGTTAATATAATAAGCAGAAAAAGTTAGCGAAAGGAAATAAAAAATGAATACTTAAATATTCCATCCCGCCATTTTCTTCAATTAAGTACAAACCATGCCATTCAAATAAGTACCAATACCGCCTCACTCTCCTTTGATTACACTTTCCTTCTTAGTTTCTCATCGGTACATCCATTACCATCGTCATCCTATATACATTTCCATATCCATTCATTAAGAATGGATGGATAGAATGACTATTTCAAAAAAACTCTTTGGGCTTCAGCATGTACATTCCCTTGGTTTCATTAACAATACGTTGCCAGCAGAAGGCACACGCCCTCTAATGCGCCCATGCTCATAGGAGCTATCTCAAATTCTCAACGCTGAGGGAATCAGAGACTCTCCCGCTTGATTCCATGGGAATATCATATCAGGAGTTCTAAAATTTTTTTGTTCGCGGCACACTATTTCGCTGTAAGGAATATAGCGGTACATCCCTAATTTAAAAGCAACCATTCTTGCTTTAGAGGAATTTCTAACCCTTGGGAGCAGTTCCGAAAGAACAAGAACCCTAGTGAAGGGAATAAAAACCATTGGAATGCTCTAGAAACCCGTCCATCACTCCCGAACCCTAGTTTGTATAGCATGTATTTTATATTATTAATAAATAAAATAATTAAAATATTTAATACACAAGCCTGTTTTTGAGTTTGCTCTTTTCTGATACTAATTTTCGAGGCACAGTATTGCAAATTCGCGGGAAAACCTATTAAAACCACACGCACACACACACCTGACACACCAATAATTGGAAATGGGAGCAGTCAATTTCCGTGTAGAGAGAAAGTGTGGGAGGGATTGGAGGCAGTATCGGTCTCACCAGGGGTGCGTATCAATGGCGGCGTGCTTCTCATTTGCACCCCCCAGTTGCTACACCGGTGGCTCCCAGGTACGAGAGGTGTGTTCCGCGGTTATCGATCCAAACGCACACGCACCGAGCAATTCCAGGCCGTCTCGCACGACTGAAACCTGTCTCCATTCGTTTCCTCGTGCTGTCCATTCCCTTGTCAAAACTCCCTCCCCTTGGGCAGATATTCGAGGGAAAGTTACATGGGAGGAAAGTTTGGGGAGAGAATTTAGACGGCTGAAGAGCTCTTTGGGATAGTGAGAGAGAGAGAGATGAGAGGTCACAAAGGCAAAGGGAAAGGTAACAAGTTGCCTGCCCAGTGGCGGCGGAAGCAATACCCGGATTCGCATTCCCTCTCCGGAAATCGGTTGACCGAATCCGCCGTTCAGTAAGCTCGCATGTAATGAATTTACCACCCAATTCCAGCACTCCCTTCTGGGTAATAGTAACAACACAGTTCCCTAAGCTTTTCCAGTCAAGTTCCCTAAGTAATTCCAGCTTTAATAAACGATATAGATTTTTGATTGCGATAGTCGTTTACTCATGCCCAGGCTCATGTTTCATTCATCGAATTCAGTCATCACACTCAGTATTTCAAGCATGTAGCTGGTTAAACAATCTTGTTGCATTGGTCTTGGTCCATTGATTTCTATTCCTAATTTTTTCTTTCTTTTGTCTACCGTAATTCAAGTTGTCTTAGTCATTCAGTTTATCGTAGATGCTTGTAAGGAATAAAAGTATCCAAGTTAATAAACTTTGGCACAGAATAGAGAAGAATATTAAGGTTAGCTACGACAAAAGGACAGCTGATGAGCCAACACCTGATCAACACCCTCCTTCTGCAACCTTAATCGTCGGAGCCAAGTCATTAATTTAATGAAACAAACTTGCCTTATTCTTTTAATTTAATTCCTCGACACTACCGCATATTGTAGTCCTTCATAAATATTCAATGTTTATAACGCTATATAAATAGTTATTCCAACTGTGATTATCTTTCCTTTTGAGAACTTGAGTGCACGAAATTCTACATAGGAAAAGTCATTTCCCTTGACCGGGACTCGAACTCAGATCCCACAAAAAGCCCACAGAGGGCGAAGGACGCCTCAGTAGCTTAACTGGCTACATCACTCGGCACGATATAGAGGGATCCGGGTTCGAGTCCAGGTCAAGGCGAATGATTTTTTTCTCCGTAGAAATTTGCACTTATGTTCACTCGCGGGTGAATCCATAAAGCTTATCCCGGTATCCTCAAATATTCGAAGAAAAAAATTGTAAATTTGAATGGTAGAAAATGGTCATTGGCCGTTGAAGCTCTTCGTGAGTCTAAATATACTGTTAAGCAACTATCTCTGCCAACCAAACCACTAGGAGGATAGCGAACACCTAGGACCACCAGCGAGAGAGATAATTCAGAAACTCAAAAACATACAAAGCAAAAGCTACGAGTTTCGTGGTAGACTGCGACAAAGCTACGGAGTTTCAGGTTGAATAAATATATATTTCCCACCACAAAAGATCTGTAAGACAGACAAAAGTGGCACGGAGGAGAAAAACATATATTGCCAAAAAGACAGATGCAATTATTCCTCCTTAACCACGTACTTTTCCGGAATACAAAAAAAAGAGAACGAGGATCGAGACCAACCACTGAGAACCTTGATTCCCCTTTAAGGTAAGCGACTACTCTGAGTTGTTTCCTGCAGAAGCTACAGTGTAGCGAAACTAGTTGATACAAAAAATACACGTATTCAGTGAAATCGCGAATTACTTATTTGAAGTTTTCTTAACTTTTGCCTTTTGCCTTTGGCCTTTTGTGTCCATCCATTGATACTTGATAAAAAATACCTGACGTGAAAGGCTAGTAGTGCTGTTATCGGGATTGTAGAAATAAGAGTAAAGTAAAAAAATAAAAATTTTATCAAAATTTGACCGAATATCCCAGGATTGTTGATGATGACCATAAATATATGGATGACCATAAATATATGGATGACCATAACTAACTATGGGGCGTATATGGATGAGTTAGGTGAGATTTAAACGAATGAAATGGAATTCCCCAAAAACCCAACGCAACCAGACGGAATTTTCAGATGCAATCGGGGCAAAGTTTCGAACGGAGAACAGTAACTTTAACCCCTTCTCGCTCCGGAGCGGATGGAGGCACTTTAAGTTGGCTCTGGCCTCAGCGTCACTTATTCCAGAAATTCTGAAACCTTAAATATATCATATTTGAAGTGCGGATTTTAAAAATTAAATGAGAAAATAGGTTTTACAGGTTAGTTTTACTGTAATTCAGCCTTGAAAGTGGAAATTTTAACATGGGCTCTTATTTGATTTTTGGTCAGATTACAGCAAATATATGTCAATTTGAACGAGAAAGCATATATGAGGAGCCTAGAAGCCAAGAGGAACAAGTGACAAAAAGTTAGTTTTTAGTTCTTCATGTTTAAAGTTCAACTAGTTGTTGTTGTTCAATATGTTTCTTGAAGTAGATGAAATTTACTCCACTAAATCTCAGCACCCATCAGTCATTCACTCATATCTCTCGATTAGCTCGAAAATACTCAAAAGCCACTTATACCCCATGGCTTCTAGGCTCCTCATATGAGCTTTTAAATAAAACTGTTTATTAGAAGAGAAAAGTCCTGGGTAATTAAATTAAAATAAAATTAGCAATCTTATCACCAAATTCTTAAAGTCATTAGCAAATTGCTGCCGTTATTGAAGTCAAAATTCGGTAGTTCCATACAAATGGCGTTGCGGTCAGTTCTTATGGCTGGACAAATATGGTCATTAAAAATATATTCGGGAGTAATCTGCACATTCTGTACCTTAATTTTGGTTTTCAATAGATAACCCATTTCATCAGCGAGAGGAAATATTTTTAAACCAAATAAATAAAAATGTGTATTTTAGTTTCTACTTGTTTTGACTCAAAGAATGTGTAGAGACACCTTAAGGGTTTTCTCAATCAGGCACGTTGGTTAAGAAAAAAGGGAGAGCGGATGGGATGTATCAAAGGGGCGAGATAGAGAGGCAATTAAAACGCACAGGGTGGCGGCGAGGAATTAAGGCCCCATGAAAGAAGAATGATGGTGGGACGAGAGAGTGGGGGGTGGAGGTTTAAGGGCGGAAGGGAGGCTAAGGAGTAAAGGAGGAGTAAGGGCAAGGAAAACGGACAAAGCGGATGCAGTTGGGGTTAATGGAGGTAGAGGGCCGCGTAGAAGGCAGGAGGAGGTTCCATTATACGCTATCCCTCCCTTCGCCCCACTCAACCCTCCTCTCCCTTTTGGGATGCCAAAGCGCTTATCCCTTTCGGAATGGGAGCGGCAAAGAATAATACGACCCACACACACACACAAGCAGGTGATGGTCCGCGATTAGGGGAGGACCGTGGCGGATGAAGTTTCGATTGCTGTGCGCCGACCGAAATGAGCTGAGCGATCGAATAGAAGGAATTAGAGAGCATTGCTCTCCTTCAGTTTTGGTCTTCCGTGTGTGTCCCAATAAATTTGAATGTTAGGATGGTACCACAGTAGAGTTACAAGCAAATGTCATAAAAATTCGTGTTCTGACCACTTTTAAAAATAAGTGCACTCTATATAATGTGAATAATAAAGTCGTACTTATTTTACGCTACTGTTTTCGTCAATTGAACTTGAAAACAGGGTGTAAAATGCGTTTATGTGTGAAAAAAGTGTAAAAAATATGTTTCTCTATCTAATATGAATGCCATTTAGGCGACAAACTTGTTAAAAGAAGTTGTTGTACTTCCAGGCCATGGTTTGTTATGAAATAAAGGCACCCAGCCATCTAAGTTTTTAAGTTAATAATAACTAAAAGAACTGAAGTAAAAATGCCTTAGTTAAACAGAAATGGAGCTGACTCTGATTTATAATTATAAATACAATTTTCCTACATATAAGACAAGGCAGAACTTGATAAATAAAGATATTCAGCAATGAAAGTAGAAAGAACACGAGGTAAAACCACTTTTACAACCACTTTCTTGAAATGACACTTGAAGCTCAGTTTTCGAGGAACGCGATATTTTGTTACTTAGAGTAAACAAATATTGTCTAATTACGTTCTCCTTTGCCACTTCTAAAATCCTCTTATCCTCGCCTCCTTGCTATGTTCAAGACGATGTTAAGACGAATGTAATAGCCTGGGGAGTCAAATAAGCGCAAGGATTGTGAATATAAGTTAGAATGCGATGGCTCTGCCCTTCCCTGAAACTCTACGCTGTTTCATTTAAACAAGATTTGAAATCAAGCATGCGCTAAAACGCTTTAAATTACATCAGAAGTGGTTGTCGAATAAATCGTAGTATCTCCTTGCTTTACATCATTGCATCGCAGCTTAACTCACCTAAGAAATTATGTCATTGATATCTCCCTTGGTTAAATGAAAGCGTTTAACCAGAACTCAGGCCCAATCCGTGGAGGTAAGGATTTTGAAGTTACGTTCCTTTAACCTCAATTTGTTTTAATTACCGACATCTACACTTGAGTTCTTGAGTAACCGTCGCGGTATTAACGTAATTTTAGGCGATGTTACATTAAGGAGAAGACTCCGCTGCCAAAATTAAATTCTGGAAGCCAAAATTAGTGTAGACTGTGGAGCTATACAGGAGGCCATGGAATTCCAAGTCAGATATCGCATTGCCTTTGCATGATGGCGTTTGCAGTTTTAAAGAATTAAAAACGTCCTCAGAAAAAGAAAAATGTAAACAAAGCCTTAGTTTCGATGTTACTACAAAACCTTCAGACTAATAGTTGAAAATTGCAATTCTTCATTGAATCATGGTATCAAAACTCTACACTTTCTCGCCGGAATTTTCTGAATTTTTTGCGCTTACTATCTATGAATGGGAGAGGCCGTATGCGACTGGTAAAAAACGACCGCTTTGGAATTAAAAATCACGTTCAACACTTCCACAGGCCCCAGGACCTAGGGGCCCGGGAATGTTCAATCCAAATATCTACATTTTCGAGAAAAAACTTCTACTCTCACCCGAAATGCAGATATATGGCCCTCCAGCCCCAAAAAAATGTTACGTATCTCCTCGCATATTTTGGGATATCGACCTGCAGAGTTCGAAAAATCCAACTACCTGGGCGCTAACTTACACAGCAGCTGCACCAAATGTCCGTCCAATCTGACAATGAGAGTTCACATGACCCTCCCCTCCACTTCGATTTCCCAGCCCCGCGCCAGGATCAGCGGCTTTCATTAAAGAGATTAAATTCTTGAGCCCGTAACTTGAGTGTTTTAGGCACAAAACTAGGCACTCGTTTTTGACTAGCGTAAGCATTCTTAGAGAAAAAAGACAGGGTGCTTTCCATTTTCTCCAGGGCACAGCTCACATCACAATACAACGGCGTACCTGCTTTCAATTCGTCAGTGACATGGTACAGTGGTATTCCATGCAATGCACTTGAAATGCTATTGATAATGGCATAAAATCAAATTCAGAGATTAAAGCCTTCTTAAATAAATGGTTTCCATCATTAACGGTGATGTATAATTGCTTATATAAATACTTTCCATATTTCCAAAGAACATTTTTCGAAATTGGGAAGTTTAGGAGTTTTCCATTCGCTTTACTGCGCGGCTAGCTTTGCAACACAATAGCGCACTTGCCTACCATTCGTTTCAGAAACTGCGCAATAGGCAGCGCACTTTAAAACAGATCGGTAGCAGATTTAATGTGAACTACACAATAAGAGAACTTCGATAATCACATCCACGATAGTTGTTTATGAGTTGATTGTTAGTAAAGGCGTCAAGGTGCCAGGCAACATGGATAACGTACAAATTTTTGGTTAATCTATTGTAAAAAGCTTACGTTTTTAAACACTTTTTCAAACGAGTTCAATTCCTTAGTGACAATACAGATTACGTTCGGCCGTGACTGTCGTGTACATACAGAACTCTGCACCCTGGTATGTAATCAAACATTTCGCCAGCTCACATCATTCCATTCATCGTTGTCCGTGTGCGCTTAAGTGCGCTGATGTGTTCCAATCTGCGCTAATGTTGACTCCTTGAACGGAAAACTCACTTATTCGGCGTTCCCATATATTCGTTCGTGCGCTCAAGTCCTAAGGTCGGCTATCATAATTTCCATTAAGTCGTTAAGGTAAGGAGACGAACGCCGTAATCCAGTGCAAATAGAAAAATTAACACAGAAAGTCAAAAATCACAGTTTTGTGCAAAGGAGCGCTACTATGAGAAAACTGTGATACCTTTGCAGTTGAATTGAGTAGGTCAATATTGGTGAGGCGCATAGACAGAAATGTGAGGGAGAAATTGAATCCAGTCTTCACATTCCGTTTACTGTCATCATATCGGGCATGAATAAGAAAACCAAAATTGGCGAGAAAAACAAAACCGGAAAATTAGGAAGGATCGCAACACATCGCAATAAGAATAATGATGAGACTGTGATTCACGTACAAGAATTTTAAAACGGAATCTGTTGAAAAAACGACTCATGAAAATATTAAACTAGCAGAGATTTTTATTTTGTGATTATACTCATGGCGTTCAATATACAAAAAGAGTCTCACAGGGCATAAAACAAGAGAGAAAATATGAAAGAGCTAAAATGTCAAGCTATTAGATAAAATAATTTATTTTTTCCTCCCTCAATACTTATGATTCAGAGACAAGTATGAGTGCAAAAATAATTCTGTCACTGACAAAAGATATTTCAAAAATACATTTTCACTCTTGATACCATCTTCATTTTCTCTCAACTTTGCTGGTATGGTACTTATCACTCTCTTTCACGTACTTACGGCAATTTTAGAGCACAATGTAGTTTCGCCTTTGCTTATAATAGGTTAAATTATGACCATGTAGTCCTCTCTTATATTCAACTTTTCCATACATATTGATGTTCATTTTTTCGGTCCCTTGAAAGATTATATTTTACGGCTATTAACAACTTTTGCAGAATTTATCGTATATCGTTTCCATTACCAACGCCCGCTGATCTGCTGGTTCTATCTCTCTGGTGTCAAAAAACAATTTACTATTTAGATACTTTGACTAAGATTATCATAACTAAAATTAGTATATAATTGGAAAAATTAACTCAAATTAATGAATTAGTTGATTATATGATTGCTGAAAACTTCTCCTTCACCCAACTATTACAGTACACAGGTACTACACCCTATAGTCTAGCATAAAAATAAACCTATAAAATTGTATTCCATATTCACTAAATGATGCTTTGCTGTGAGCCATTAATTTAGAAATTAAAGCAGATATGACATTACATCGCCTTCTTGTGCTTCATTGATTCAGAGGAGAAGACCTTTAATTGCAGGCCCAAATAACATTCATCGATAAACAGGGTTGCTATGACAGAAATCGCAAAGTGAATTATACAACTACCCTCGGAAGTGTGAGTAGAGATATCCCCTGGGGAATCTGATGACAGATCAGACAGTGTAAGATTATGCATAAATAGTCATTATTGAAGGTGCATCTTACTCGTAGGGATTTCTCCCAGACCCAAACGCTTCAACCTTTTGTGCTACGGTCTTCATAGCGGGTTCAAATACAAATATCAACTTTCCTAGAGTTATAGCTCTCGAAAAATCTCCTGGAGCTGCGCAGTGGACGAATTTGGGACATAGGCTACGAAACTTTCGATGAAATTGTCTGCGTAACGGTTTGATTCCTAATTACGCGTAGGTCTCGAAAGAAAAAAAATGATTCTATATGAGTGGCTAAAGCTACCTTTCATTCATAGAGGTTAGCATTCACAGTTTTCATTTCTGCTTAACAGGCTCTATCCCCATTCCTATCCGTTCCAATCTCTTGAGAGCTTTTTTACTTATCCAAGACATGGGTCCTCCTACAAGTGAAATGACTCAGCGAATGAGGGTTACACCAACAAGGCCAGGTTGACTAAAAGTCGGGATGACTAATGGAACATGAATTTCGAACACAAATGCTTATGATCAAATGCCCAGGCAGTAAAATACTTAAGAAAAGATTCATTATTATACATAGCAGCCCAACATATAACATATTCACAATAATCTTTCAAATTTCCACACGAGTGCAATTGATGTTAAGCCTTGCACAATGGAGGCAAGAGTCAATAACCAGTGCTTCTCACCAATATACCAGTCTAGAAGTAATATATCCCCTCGTATTTAGGGGCAGCCCTTACTTCGCCTTCTTACCATTCCACCTGACCGACCACCGCGCCGGGGAAGCCCCGAAAATTGTTTCATTGCTATATCTTATGGTACATTAAATTAATGGCATTAATTTAGCTCCTTGAAATCATGAATGAAAAATAAAAATAACACTACATAGAACAAACGTAGCATAAAAACAAAATATAGCTATCAATTACTTTTTTAGTTGAGATCTATATCCACAATTGCCGATAGAAAATATAAGAAATATTCTTTAACACTAAGTACTAATGAAAACAATCTCAACAAAACACTAAAGAGGTAAACCGAAAAATCTTATATTTAATAAATTTTAAAAATATTTTATCTAAACCCCAAAGGTATCTGAACTGGGTTCTTATTTTTGCAAAAGCAGATAACAACGTACGGAAAAGTTGGCGTACCTCCATGTGAATCAATAACATACAAGACCCACACCAGAATAGGTAATACCGTGGGTAAGGCAATCCACAACTCACCTAGTCCATTTTTGGCTTCTTCCCTTGACTTCGGTGTTCGGTTCTTCGTTCTTCTCTGGAGTACGACGCCATGACAACCACACTAACCTTACCACACAACTTAACGTTCTGCCCTCGACTCACTCAGTAGCACGGCATTGGAACGACAAAAAAACATTTGAGCGTTGCATTGCGCTCAGAGTGTCCTCCTGGTGCACAAATGTTACGCGCACGTAGAGAAATGTGGCCCAATCCCCAATGATTTTGATACATTTCATTTTTGGTAGGATTAAGTTACACTGATAAGTGTGTTATTTTACATTGGTACATAGGCTTAAAACTTCATTGTTTTATTTTTATTTCTGAGATTAATTTTTACTGGCGTCATTTTTTCTCCTCTCACTGAACATTGGAGGGTTCAGTTACCCAAAATTTTACCTTAAACTCTTATGAAAAATTTTAATTACTCTCTATTGATAGATAACTTATTTTCACCTTATATTAGGTATTTATTATACATTTATATGTTTCTGGTTAACCCACAGAAATATGTTAATTTTTCGAAGAAGCTAAATTTACGGTTTAATTATTGTATTTAATTTAAGCAACGAAATGTTGTGCAGTGGAGAATAATGCAGGTAAATGTCGATCACTTTATGAAGAAAAATCTACGACGCAATCATTATCCCCAAAAATAAGAACGCGTAACAATCATTAGAGAGGTAACGATCGATACAAGGGAAGTGTGATCTGTCCTGACTGAATAAAGTATGTAACAGTCCTGTAAAACGCGGTTCGACGAGAGTTGTATTGCAGGAAAGGGGAGATATCTGTATAAACGCCGGAAGTAGTTGTATTTAAAATTAAAGTGTTTCGACGGCTAATGTCATTTCGCACGCAGTCTGCCACTTGTAGCCAGGGGCAACAGCTCTTGGAGTAATGGAAACATCACCCCTCCGAATTCGAGCCGAGCCCTACAATTCTAAACTACTGATACTGAGCGAGAACGGGTGTATCAATCGCTGCAGTCCTTAGCCCTTAGTCACAGCTTTTGTTCGGAATAACACCACTACTGATCGTGATTAACCCACTTTTTGATATTATTTAGCAATGAAACTTCACCAAAAACTATATTGAAAATATACCTTTTAATATTATTTTCCAAAACTCGTTTTTTACGTTAAGTACAAACATTTATCTTCCCACACCATGTAAAGAAACATAATAACACAATTTTGGCTAGTAAAATTAGTGGTTTTACTAGAAGTGATCGGAATTTCCCAGATTTACAAAATAATGCAAAATTCCTTTAGTAAAATAGTTTCAGGCTTAGCTTTGTGGAAAGTATCTATCTCCATGATGCTGAGAGAAAAAATAGTTGTAACATTTCCACAATCTTTTAATAATTATTGACTGTGCCTTCGACACGTTGTAAATTTTGAAGGTATCAGGTACATAGAAATGAAGTTGAATATTTAAAATTGAGGGAGTAAGGGGTTTAGGAAGATAAGAAGCAATAAGGGTGAGGATCAGGAATGCTTATCTGAGGGTCGCAGGACCAGGGGCAGGCCTATTATTAGTAGAGGGGATTGTGTGGGGAAAACAACATCGTTACAAAGATTAGCTGGTCTAACAGCAATTGTTCGAGGGAATTTAACCAAGCCCCTTTACCTTAACAGCGAAGTAAAACAGCGTCAAAATTACCTTACAGATTAAATTACACAGACTTTGTAGGGCAATATATTATTGCTGTGTTTTCTTTCAGCATTATGGAGGCAAAATTCCACGTTGTGTAGCCAACGGAAACACTCTTCTCGTAACAAATTCTTTCACTACTGAGACACTACCGTTGAAAATTCTCGATTATGTGTTCTGGGAAATCGGGAAAGAACCGCCCGTTTTACGATCGAAGCGTTTTATTTTCACCCCCAAAGACTCTGAAACTCCATTCCCTTTAAAAGCAGAACGATGGCGGGACTCTATTTACGTGAAAGCTATAACCCTTTTCGGAAGTGGATAGGATAGGGCTTTATGCAGTTCCCACACGATCCGAAGACGAAGTCACGCTGGATGCACACTCACATTCTGGGTCACACTACTCGTGAGAACCGCCTCCACAACTCCGTCTCTCTATCCGACGCGCTGCGATACAAATTGGAGCGAAGAATAAACCCAATTCACGTAGAGCACGTACTCTTTTTTTCTGCGGCCCCTCTCCCTCGACTCTCCCCTTCGCATTCTCCCAACTTTTCATTCTTCCCTCCCCTCTGTATGCGTTTCTCTCATCACTTCCTTCGGTTCCAGGAACTGCAGGGAAACTGGGTTAATAGTCTGGTAACTGAAGGAAGAGGAGGCAAAACCAATCGATGACGAATGGTTTTATGCATTTAAATTGACTTTTGATGTAATTTATTTATGCGTATACGCATGTATGAGCATTCTTTTCTAAATATATGTGAGTGTTATAGTATATATATATATATATGTATTTATTTGTGTATATATGAGAATATATGTATGTGATGTGTTAATGATATTTTTTTACTTTAAAACTCGCTTTGATACCTGTTTCAGGACATTTTTGTTACTTTTTCCAATATTTAAGTGTTTCTCAGTGATTGCTACCAAAGTTATTACATGGTTAAATTTATAACAGTGCTGCAACCTTATGAGCTACCAAATACTTATTTTACATATAAGTTTCTTATTGTGCACGAAATTTAAATGAATTAAAATTATTGCTGTTTTTCCTAAACAGATGTGTGAATTTGCAAATAAAATTCAAAGGCACTTATCAACTTACCATGAATTCATAATGCGATATATTTGAGATTTATAGAGTCAAGCTACTAATCTGACGACACTTTAATTTAAAACGTTATAAATATTTTAGTCATAAGGTAGAAATTAAAATTTACGCAGCTAAGCAGCTCATTTATCGGCCGCGGCTATTCTGACCAAAAAGATCAAGCTTTGGCCACCAGTTTAGAAACATAAAATTAAAAATTGAAGTTTTTTCTCCTGTTATGAAGTTTACATCCATCATTCAAAGTCTGATCATTATTCAATCAATTTATGATACTGTAAAAGCTTTAGTATAATTTTCGTATTTTTATGGACTTGCATTCGTGATTCGTGCGAAAATGTCGGAATCAAACATTCGTAGCTTTATGCATTTGAACGGTTTTCCCGAAGGAGAGGTTAAAATTTTCCTTTTACAACCGGGTAACAGATAGTAACTTCCTTTTTATCTCGAAGCAAAATTTCAGTAATAAGGACCTGCACGGTGTATACAAATTATGTTTTGGCACGCCCAGTATCATTGGCCAAACCGGGCGTACAATAACACTTGTGTGAGTGAACATGTAAATTGATAGCACAATGTAGACCCACCGTCGAACTTATCGTAACATCTAATTCATTATAACCATCATAGTGATCACATTTTACTAATATTGTTCTGCATACTTAATTTAAGGAAGAAAATTACAATTCTTAGAGGAATTTCAAATAACTATAACATGTAATAACTCTAATGTTTCCATTGTCCATGACTATTTGCACCCATGACGCTACTCCCCGTTACTTTATATGCTACTAAACCATCCTTTGGGGCTTGAACCCGTCATAACCTCCTGTCCCTGAACCTTCGCGCGGCCACAGCCCTAATCCTCATGTTTAACCTTCATTCAAACAATCCTAACAACCTTCCTCCCGTTACGTCATTTAACCCCCCTCTCATTTTTCTGGTGATAATGCTACGAGTTACTCATTTCCTCAAGTAGTTGCCTGATATTTTTAATGTTTTTCTCTAAGGTCAGGTCTACGCCAAAGATTGCCAAAAAAAAGTAGTTTGGAGAATACTTTGCTATAATTTTTATTTCAAAGGCTCATTTTCTTTCAAGTCTTTGTACTTCATTATCAAGCGAAAATTACGAGAGTTGCATTTCTTCTCCGAGTTTGACGCCGCGGCAGAAGAGTTTAGTCGTAATGACTACGAATCATATTAATTTTGGAATATATACTGTTACATTTCTACATCTACATCTACGATGTACCGTGCAAGCCACCAGTAGGGTGTGCGGTGCGGGGTGATTCACACTAAGCATGTAGCACTCGTCCCAGTTCAAAACAGGACCTCGCACGTTTCCCCGGCCGCTAGGCAAAGATCAAAATTCAGTCAGGAGAACAGTGCGCAGTTTGCATTCGCATTTGTCTACTGCGTACCAGCAATTTTTCCAGAATATGGACCCCCGTGTTTCTACATGCAAGCAACTGTCTTCCGCACCCACATTCGTAGATAATGAATCCGGTGTTTCATCATCTCCAGTACAATGTAACGTGAAACTTGATACGTTTAGTAAAGGGGCTTATTTAATTCATAGGTTTCTGGTGTAGTAAAAAACTAAGTCAAGGAAGCACAATGTAACTCTTAGTACGTACACTAGGGTGACAAAATTGGGTAGCGATCGATGTTTTCATATGAGGTGTACGATAGACCTGGAGTAAAATACGTCAAGAAAGAACTTCAGTTTCATGAATTAATATTTTTGAACTAAACAACTTCATATAAATACCTATCTATTAAAAAGATGATTACGGAGGCTAATTAAATTCTTGCAGATATGCAAGAATGTTTTTTTCAGCTCACTTTCATCATTTCAATATAACATTTCATTTTTTTTGTACAAATTTTTATGGACTCAATCAATGACATTTACATTAGTTATTTTAATGCGCCATTTGATAATCTATATCTGATAAGTATCATGAAAAAATGGAAAAAGAAATAATTGGTTAGAATTACCGAGGAAGACAAATGTTAGAATGCATTAATCAAGTTATAAGGGATGTTAAAGAACAAGGCGTTAGCTGTATCATACAATCCTTGAAATGCTAACCAGTGATGATATTCAAATAATAGCCACCTTGTTTATTATCGTGCAGAAAAAATAATTTACACGGCAAATTTTAGTTTTATGCGCCTAACTGTGATTTGTGTGTTATCTTTATAAACTCTTTTAATAGCTCTAGAAACTATAGAAGAGGATAAACTCCACGACATCAATCTGATTTCTTGAAGAATTGCACAATATAAATAAGATCAGAAATACAGCTTGGAGACATAACCCCCATTTCACCGCAAGGTGGCGTAATTGGCAAAGTGGAAGCCGGTGAAGTCGATCCCGGCATGGCATTGAATAAATCGTGCGTCTACAATACACGTAGTTCAAATTTCCTTGCTGCGTTTGGGTGAAAGATGTAACATGAATTAAAACAGGGAGTGAAGAAGAAGAGGAGTTTTTTGAGCGAATCCAAATTTCTAAAGGGAAGTCAGACAGGGTGAGAGGGTGCATCGCGAGAATATTTGGAATATATTTCAAAAGGGCTTGCCAAGAAGGCAAGGG
The DNA here is from genome assembly GCA_963573305.1 of Pyrrhosoma nymphula. Classification (NCBI taxonomy): domain Eukaryota; kingdom Metazoa; phylum Arthropoda; class Insecta; order Odonata; family Coenagrionidae; genus Pyrrhosoma; species Pyrrhosoma nymphula. Next base: position 61,194,395 of record OY754330.1, on the reverse strand, counting down.
AGAAGTGGCTGAAAGGGGAGGGAAGGATTTGATGGAAGGGAGGAAATGCTTTAATTAATTCTACGAAAGGGAAATAAATGAAATTCATGTGTCGTGGGCGAGAAAGGAATCAAGACTGGTCAATATGGACTAATGAGTGACGTAGCTACAGTTTTAGCCACTCGGGATGACAGGAAAGTTTATTTGGTGGACACAATACATTACCACATAATACCCTGCAAGCCACTGGAGATGCGTGTGGCAAGGGGTGTTAGGACATCGGACATGGAAAGGGAGGGAATAGAGAAAAGGAGGGAAAGAGGACCAAGTTGAACTGTATTTCAACGATGCATCCTATGTTAGTGTCATGCTGTTTTTGTTATAATCACTAATGATGCGTGGAAAGAAGGAATTTTTGAGCAATCAGATCTGTAGTGCATCTCTCATTTTGTTTTGTCGCTTCTATCACTTCTATAAATATGGCGCGGGGTCAACATAATATCCTCCGTGACGCACTGAAACTCGCCTGATTTGAATTTTAAAACTAGCCTTAGTGCAATCAAATCTATTTAAAAAACAATTTGAAAATGAAGCCTGAGAAAAAACTGTTATTTCTTTCATTTGTAAAATTAAAAGTTTAAATTTCCTGTTTGTACAATGCAAAATCATTAAGATACTATGAATAATTATTTCGTTTTTCAGTTGAAGTTTTATGAATAATGGAGTACATCATTTAATTTATGATTTTCATAATATAGAGTGATTTCTCAATCGTTATTTGTAATTTTTTTACCATTGATATTTAATAAAAATCGGGACAGTTAACATCTTTACTCTTATAACAAGAGAAACGCATTCAAAAAAATAAATTAAAATCAAAATTCCGCCTACATCCCTAACTACAACATGAACCAACCTAAGGATAGAACGAGGCAGCTGGCCAAGATTGAAATTAAAGAGAAAAAGAAATTAAAGATCTGAATGAAACTACATACAACTTGGAATAAAAAAAAATCGACTTTTCCTCCCTCCTCTCGAAAGGGTTGAAAGTGAGGTTAGGAGAGAAGGAAGAAGCCAGTGAATCTCTTTATAGTAAGAATAGATTATATAGAGAGAACGTTGAATGCAAGTCGACGAAGTGAAAGAAATAGGGGTGTTTAGTTCGCAAAGGCAGACGCGTGAATACAAAGGAGGAGGTGGTGGAGGAGACAGTGGAGGAGGTGGGACAAAGCTTTTTCGGGAAAAAGGGACGGAAAATCATCATTATCGGGGCAATCGTCATTGGGAACTGATTAAATATCGCTGTTTTCCGGAGAAACCTGGATCCGGGGGATGGAGCATTTGGGTCGGCTGTATTGGAAAATCGACACTCCCATCGGAGGAAAAGAATGAACCCCAGCTTTATCTCCGAGCCATAAATTTTTCAAGTGCTTGATCTCTCGTGATTAATCTCTCCGTTCAGCAATGGAGAATTAATATATTTGAAAATATGATCAATATATATGGATATATCCAAGTATCGGTAGAAAAATCTCTAATACCTCCCCTTGACTCGTATGACGGAACTTGGGTTCACTGTAAAATACTCAAAAAAGAAAATTAAGCATGGAAAAATAATAAAATATTCGATTTACATGCTTTCATTCCAGTATCTCTCTCCTTTCTAGATTCACCGTGGAAGTATATTTAAAGAAAGTAAAATAATAATAAAATAGAGTTAAATGGGTTTTCAGTTATTAAATAATATTTTTTATGAATACTATATGCAAATGGTACCTTGTAAAGCAAATATAATTTCTGATAATTCCATTGTGGAATGACTCAACTTATTGACACCGCATTTCGGCTAGGTAAAATTAATCTGAATTAAAATAATTGAAGTGCAGTTACGTATAAATTAGCTGTTTAAGAGGGAGTGTTAAATGTTAATGAAGCAGTTTATGGTTATTTGTTAAGCGAAATACGAATGTTCATAAAAGCTAAAGTTTAAACAGTCCTGTCAAACATTCGGATATCCCTTCCAACTTTTAAAATATATGTTATACAAAACCTTCCCAGCTATATACAAAAATCCCGTCTTTAGTAAAAATACGATCAATCAATATTTACCGTTTTTTTACCACATCAATAAATAAATATCTAATACCTTACCTTGTATCCCTTTGGACTCGTAAGTAGGCCGGTTTATGGTCGGCTCAGTGCAGGCAGAGAAAATTAAGTCAGAGGCACAGGAACTGAAAAAAGGAATGTCTTGAGATTGAATTATTGAGGGGAAGAGAACATGGAAAATCATAAAAAAGGCAACGATTAATCAGGAGACAAAATTTGTGCATTATAGGTTAGGAGTATCGTAGGACGAAGTGAACTGGTGGTATTGATTAAATTAGACAGGGACAAAGGGGGCCGCCAATAAGCTGGCAGGGTACAGGTGCGGGTGTGAGGTGTCCACAGGATTTTGTTTTTTTCCGCTTCACTCTCCCGAATAGTTTTTCGTGCACCAGAGGGAGAGGTTCACCTTTAAACCTCTCCTCTGGAATGGAATCCAGTCCCAGATTTGCCGACGCGGGAATTTATTAGTCCAAGGTGCTTGCTTCAGGGCGACGTAAAAGCAGACCTCAGAAAAACTCACAATATTGGGGAAGCTGTTTAGTTTATTTTTCTCTTTAATTTTAGAAACCACCTTTCAACACCAAATTCAGATTTTTACAACCGATGAGTACTTACTACCGTTTTCCAGTGGCAAAGTGATGCTTCTATTGCAGTTATTTGCAAAAATTGGATCGTATTGTCAGAAGTATTGAAATGGAGCCGATTACATGTAAGAAATGACATTCATGAGCTCTATTAATTAAGTAAAATAGTCTTCTTTAGTTGTTGCTAAGTACCTTGGTCAAATAAAACTATATCCAAGTTTATGATAACGATTAAGTTAGTTATAATTAAAAACAATGTATACATATTACGTACTGATGAATAATTTCGGATTTTCTATGCATGTAAAAAAATACAGTTGTACACCTTAATATTTTTGGTCTTTAAGTATGCCTTAGTAATAATTTACCACTTATTACTAAATTTTTTCACATCACGTGAATATCTAAACTTAAGATAGATAGATAAGATTCCCACATGTCTCTATTAATTTGGTATTTGATGTATTTTGTAAATTTTGATAGAATTAATTTTTTTCTAATTTTGAAATCCTCAATTTCTAATTAACTATAAATAGAATGACCTTAATGCAGGAAATGACCATTGTTTGCCAGGAAAGGAAAGGAAAGGGTTATGAAATACGTCTTTTAATTTATCTTCCGTTTATTCATGGACTTCCTTGTATTATATTCAGTTAATTCGTAGGTTTTGCGTTTCATCAGCAAACTCCTTATAGTACTTTCTCGTTTAATGCCTTGATTTAGCACTGAAAATTAACTAACCCCATGTTTGCTGCGGGAGGCTCCTTCTGCGGGTTTCACACAAAAAATATCGTCGCAGAAATTTTAATTTGGTATGACTATGACAAAGGCATACATCATACACATAAATTACATTTCTACACAAACTGCATACGAGGGATCGGGAATTATACGCCGCTAGTCTCTGAGATATGATCTTCCGACCAAAAATTTCTGAAACTAAAATTCTAGAAAATGATAAAAATATTTTTAAAATTAAGACTCGCCATCACTAATTACTAAAAGATTTTATATCCTGAGTAACAGAAGTAATAACACTTTAAATAAAGCTGAAAATAAAGGAATCCTGCAGAGAGATTCAAAACGGAGGCCTCGCCGCTGATCGGCGAGAACGATAACCACCATTATACGAGCGACTTATGGTGAAAAGGAGAAAACGTTTATTGTATTCCTAGCTTATGACATGGTTTCTTTCAGGATTTCGCCCTTGTCGTCGGCTCCACTCATTTTTTGATGCAAAATATTCTTTATGTTTCATCTAAGTGTTTTATTTGCACGCAAAACAATTATAATTTACAGCTATTCTATCAGGCTTCGTATTATGAGATGAAGCTAGTTCAGAAATCGTAAAATCTCATAAATTCTTCGACACTTGCCAGGAAACTCTGTGAGCGAAATTTATTCATTAATTTCTTGATGTGCCAACAATTGAATATTCATAAATATTAAGCACGGTAGCAATGTTTAATAGAAATGCAAATATAATTTATGTACGCCTAAACACGCAAATGAAAGTTTTTTTTCAAAATACGAGGTGAGAGATTGTTCTTGTTTTCCTTCCATAACTATAAATAATTTATTGCCAATTTAGACCATAATATACCTCGTCCAGCACATGTATATCTTTCATAATTTAAAGCGCAATGGCAGTTGCATATTAAAAAGTACATATGTTACATTAAAAAATAAATTTATTATTATATAATAGCAATAAGTACGAGCTGCTTCCGTATGGAACTTTCTTATGCCGGCCATATTTCGCCCGGTAGTCCGAAATCAAACCCCATTGGTCGATATGCTTCTAGGCCATTCAAGATTCAAGAGAAATTAAAATCATTCAAGGCAAGAGAAATTTTATGGCAATGAAGCCTTTTAAGAGCTTTCAAGACAATATGGCCTACGTCATGACGTTTAAAATGACGTCATTTCCACTCGAGAAAGTTGTTCAACGACTCTTGAATGGAGTTTAACATGAATTTGATAGTATGAAACGGCTTTTCTGAATGAAGTCTCGGGGTATTGAAAGCGCCGTAATTATGAGCGACCAAACTAATAGATGTGTACCTCAATATGCATACACTGCAGGATGTATAAGACGACATATGGTTCTATTCTTCATCGACGCATCAAACACTATCCGTGCCACACCAATAATTCTTCATCAAGTGATATAATTGCATGACTTGATATCCCCTTTTATGTGCATATTTTTACCTTCATTTACTCAAAGGAAGATGGTAGTGAAATATTGTTTCATTTTAGGAGTAATTATAATTTAAAGTACGTTAGAATGGGTTGCGGATTTTTTGACGTGTAGGAAACAAAGAGTCAAAATTGGCGAAAATTTCCCTGAGGAAGCAAATGCCACCTCTTGAGTTCCTCAGGGTAGTGCGGTAGGCCCGTTGTTATTCCTAATATTTATCAATGATTTGTCGGTATCAATTAACTCAATTATAAGATAATTTGCTGATGACTGCATAGTCTATCGTAAAATAAAAAATAGAAATGATGAGTGCAAGCTCCAAAAAGACCTTGACCAAATTCACTGTTGGTCAAGTTGCAACAAATGAAAAGCAACAGCCATAAAAGTGTGCATATTCCATTTTCAAATTAGGTAAAGTGACAGAATTGACTATAAATTGAATGGAGACGTAACAGCCATGTCAGATAGTTGAAAATATCTGAGCGTCCTGTTAACAAAGGATCTTAGATGGGGGCTCCACATAGAAAAGATAGCTGGTAGAGCGTTTAAAAACCTCCTCTACATGATGAAGAACTTAAAAAAATGTCCGAAAGAGGTAATAGAGCTGGCATATTTCACTACCGTTAGACCAATGCTTGAGTACGCCACGAATGTCAGGGATCCGCATGCTAAGGGGTAGGCAAATACCTTGGAAAAGGACCAAAGGAAGGCAGCAAGGTATGTTTTGGGGAGACAAAAATACTGATAGTGTTAGCAGCATACTAGAGGAATTGGAATGGAGTCCACTGCTAGATAGAAGGAAAGTAAATAGGTAGTTGAGAATGCTATTCAAAACATCCAGTCTGGTTGGAATTGGAGAAGAGGCTAGAACCACCAAATTTTGTGAGAAAAAATGACCACCCGCTGAAACTCCAATTAAGGAGGCAAAAAACGAATGCTGCCAAATACTCCTTCAATTGCGGGGTCTTTGAATAGAATCAATTACCAGACAAACTCACAAAACCATTACCAAGGAATGTAAATATTATTTTTAACGCTACACATAAAAACCGAGGAGTGTTTGATGTTTTATGTATGTATATGTATTTTTTCAACTTTATTATTATTATATCCACCTAAACTAATGTTATATTTCCACTAGACAATGTCTAATTGTAATATCAATGTAATAAATACATATTTGATAGCAATAAATCATTCATACTACGTTTAGCATTGAATTTCCTACTACCTGCTACAAATATCTTACCAATTTTTCTGAATCAAATCCATATACAACGTGGGAAATTGAATGTTTTATTGAAGTTGTCTTAATGATTTTCTGTATTCTTACTTGCCTAGAGCCTTGAACTATGTTAGACCTCCACTGAATTACAAAACTTATCTCAAGAATGAATAGCAGAATCTTTCATACCTAAATTTCAAATGCACTAATAGGCGCATAAAAATGTAGTAGGAGCGAATAATAACATTCAGATTAGTGGGCCACATACCTATCGTCTCTCCTGAAGGTCATAATATCACAATACACCTCTAGTTTGAATGCGCCATGGTCCTATTCCTACCTATTTATTTCCAGGGAAATCATGAGACTCAGGGAGGTTGATTTTTTAAAGGCCCTCTAAGTCAAAGCTAATCGAGGTACAAAGGTTCCAGGGGATATGGTGATACCAAAACTGGAAAATGTACTTGCTTCATTAAATATATATTACGGGGAAAATTTCTGATCAATTCAAAGGTGCTCTTCATCCTCCAACAGTAATCCCAAAAAAAAAGGTATTATGTAAAAAGAGGACCAGGTAGATTAACTAATTCATAGCCGATCACAAATTAAGAACTCAGAGGAGGAAATTAGAAGTATCAGACACTACAGAACTTGTACGAAGAAGCGATAAATCTAGCTTATACTAAACAGGTGGGCAGTAATAAGTTCATAGGGTACATTAGAAAGAAAGAGCTAGTTTTCATAGTCAATAATTATCACAATTCACACGTCTACTCGGAAAGAGGATGCCATTAAAAGCACATGGATTCCATACTTTGGTAGTTAGGTAGGTCTTAGGTACTCTGGCGGATATATTGCAAGAAATATTTTATTGCATTCTCTCATTATGTCTCTACACATAGCTATAAGAAAAATAGAAGGCATATTTAAACTTAATAAACGTAAAATTTACTTTCTCTCGTAAATGAATTAATGACAAATACTACATCATTTGTCCTACCTTTTTATTATACAATTTCTATGAGTACAATACATGCAACATATCTACACGTTTGTGTAAAAATATAAAATACATTTGATAATCCGTAGCAGTAGGCGCTTCAAAAGTATTCGTAACAGGTCCACGGCTTCTATGATGTTTCAGTTTGATTTAGCCCCCATGACACAAATATTTGATATATCATCTTTCGAGTAAAATAGTATTAAAGATTTCGTATTTTGGGCTTTGAGAGTGCTTTAAGATGGTCACATTAAAGCTGCACTGAAAACTTCCTGTGGTATCGTACTATAAGTTTTATTTCCAAATTCAGTGATAAGTAATGAATGAAATACCTAAATATTTATATAGAATTAAGTCTGTGATATTATTATTTATCTAAATCGTATTTTTTGTTAAAACATAGGAGACGTAACCTTACAATTAATTCTAAGCTTAAAAAAATGGAGAGCATGCAATCATCCCCACATAAAAAACTGGTAGATATTGTTTTATATTAAGAGCAAAGATGTAAAATATATTCGGAATAATCTTCGTGTTGCCCGTGTTGTCACTATGCCCAGTGCGATACATGTTGGCAAATGAGGCACAGAGAAAATGCATCCGTATAAATGTTCAGTTTCTATTAATAAATAGTATGAAGAATAATTTAAATGAGACCATTACAGGAAAGAACATTTATGTCTTTCCAGGTCCCTGGGAAAACTCTCCACGACAATAGACGTCCCGTGGTGCCTCTGGTACCGAGCCACCGTCTCTTTCCCGACTTCTTCGCCCGCGCCCGCCGCCATAGCGTTGCCGTCCTCCCCGCACTCCGACACCTCCTTCCCATCGATGGCGTCCACCGCCTGCATCAGCTCCTTGAACACCGCCACCACCCTCCAGTTGTACTTGGCGCTGCACTCCACGTAACCACATCTCCAGTGCTTCTGGACGATGTTGGCGATGTCCCTCCTCTCCCGCGACTCCGCCAGGGCGATGGCCTTCTGCTGTTGATGATGCTGGTGCGCGAGTAGTGACTTGGTGGAGGATCCGGCATACGACGAGAGACCGCTTAAGGCGGGAGGCGACAGGAAGTTGCAGGACCCTCCGTGTGAAGAACGCAGAGTCGGCGGCGGATCGCTCTCTTCCGAAGCGTGGTCGCCCTCGGGGAAGCGGGCCGAGCCTCGGATGCGGTCGTGCTTGTTGCCGACGACCACGACGGGGACGTTCCGCATGTCCCGGCTACCGGCCATCTGCTCCCGGAGGCACTTGATGTGTCGGAACGTGTCCGCGGCGTTGGAGAGGTCGAAGACGAGGACGTAGGCTGTTGCCGAGCGGAGTCCGTAATAACGGAAGTCGTTCCATTCGAGAAGGGAGTCCATCGGGAAGTAAGGGATGGGAGGGAGGTCGGAGATCTTCAGGTCGTACAGCTTCTTGTTGATGACGATGGAGGGGTAGTAGGTGTGACGTCGGTCGGTGGGGTAGTAGTAATCACAGAACTCGTTCAGAACGAATTGCTGCAATAGAAAAGAAACACTATTCATTGCCTATGTTTCAACAATCCTTCTTATTTAGGTATCATGAAGCTTTCAAGAATGTGATATCCCATAAGAAAAACATTAGCTTTCAAAACCCTTAGCTCTGCCGGGTTTTGTTTCTTTCAATTTTTCATCCTATCCAGAAAAAGGCAGAATGAATAAAATTATTTCATACCACTCATGGGGGACATCCTCTAAGCGCCTCTAAGACCCATTTCAGATACGTGAACATAATTTACAGCAGGCCTCGACACATATACGAGATGCTACGGAGGACACTCATTCATCCTTAAATATTTCATTCTTGAGTTTTACATATTTTATTAAGGATCTAATATTAGCAACATTAGTTTACAAGAATCGGGAATCGAAAAAAGAAGCTCCAGCTGAGTTTATAAGTCATGGGATTCTGTTAAGCAAGATTCCAGGATTTCTAGAAGTGAGACCATGCAAAAATAGATATGTATATGAAGGCGTGATGGCTAGCCATATATTAGCACCATTTTTTATAGAGCGTTTTGCACATTCAATTGAAATTATTTTACTAACCCACTTTGCCATAATCGTGCAAAAAATTTTATCCCTTTCTTCATTTGAAATAGTTTTAAATTTATTATAAAAATATTTACCATTTTAAAGATTTTTTTACATTATAAGCACCTAAAATATGCAAAACATATTGCTTAGCTTACAATGAAAACAGTGCTTTGATGGGAAACATTATGCTCAAAGGCCAATTTTCTAGGCCCATAAATAATATGCATAAAAGTAAGTATTTTAATAATTTTTCCATTTTATTTCAAGTAAAACATTTTAGTGACTATGAATACCTACTTCAAGAAAGTTATTTCAAAAATTCTACGAAACATTTTATTTTTACACCTATGACAGATAATATACTTGATTTTTTACCAGTGCCATAAAATAAATACTTTGATTTATTGAATTTGTGATTTTAAAAAATAATGAATAGTTCAACAAGAGACTGAACACACTTCTGTTTACTGTGTTTTAAGTTTCACTTATATGTAATATTCGACTTTTTTCAGCATTAAAATCGCAATTCCTTCACCCTCACCTGCAACCACCAGCACAGAGTTGGAACGTCACCATTCAAGCCAAAATTTACGCCTAGGTGGGAAAAAATTCATTATTTAAACCCACTCCATCCCTTTAATTATTAAAGACAGAAAGGATTACAGCCAGGGGCTTCTCAATCTCTCCGCCCTAATTTTCGCAGACTCTCTTTCTTTATGCAAAGGGACGGCCGTGGCCCACCTGAGGATACCTTGATCAGAATGCCGCGGGGCACGTACGGAGGCCACTAAACGTTGGACATACGCACTTGCACAATGGAAGTCTTCCCGACCGCTGGCGCCCCCAGCAGGATCACTTTGACGAGCTCAGCCGGTTCCGCGGGGCCCTGGTCTTCGTGCACGTGCTGGCAAGACGTCGTCGCCAGCGACGACTCCCTCCTGGCCGAAAAGCCACTGCCCCTTCTCTCCTCCGCCTCCTTCCCCTTCCCCAAGCTCCCCTTCCATCCCACGTGACTTCCCCTCTTCTCCAAGTACGCCGAGCTGACATCGAGATCTGCGAATATGTATGAGAGGATACAGAGCATGAAGGACGTGACTTATCCTTGTCAGAAATATTTTTCACGTATATTTGTAATATCAATTTAGTCAGGATTTAATAGATCTCGTTTTTGTATGAAATTAAAATATGTTACATTATTTACTCCACTGGGTGGTGAATGCATCAAAGACCAAAGTAGATGTTTTTTCTGGAAAGAGTGGAAAGAATGATTGTATAACAAGGGTAAATGATGAAGTAAATTAACGAGTGGATGATTTTGTGCATCTTTGTCAAACTTTAGCACAAAATTGAAGGATAGATCAAGCGATTATTAGGCTGGAAAATGCCGGAAGGAAATTCGTAGGTAGTATGAGGATCATATCTAGGAATAATAATGACCCTTAACTCTGACAGCAACAGTTTGCTCGTAAATATAAGACAACACATACAACCATGCCCTTGTGGGTGAACAATCATCCCCAGGCGGGACTCGTGCCAGCGACCTTCGGGTTAGCAGGCGGGGACGTTACCCCGCCGCCACCGAGGAGGAACGAGAGGTTGTCCAAGGTAGCGAAAATCGCAGTGCACTAAAGACTTCTCCTCCTCACGGCGTCAATACATGGGAGAAAACTCGTGTACGCTAGGGTAAGCATAATTGTAGGCTACATGCAGCGGGAAGGTGGTACCTGAGAAATGTTTGCAGTAAAAGTAGGATGGATAGGGTCGAGAAGAAGATGGTGATGACAGAATGTGGGTTGGATGCTCCAGTAATGGACATATATGAAAGGAGTGTGCTCCGCTGATTTGGCCATATTGAGAGAATGGACAAGAGTCGAAAAATGAAAGAAATGTACGATACAAGAGTATGGTATGGGAGGGAGAGGTAGGTCTCGAAAGTCATGGGTGAATGTGGAGGAAGGGACTTTAAAAAGGAGATACATCAGGAGTCTAATGAATAAGAAAGCGTGTATGAAGCAATGAATGAGTGTAACAGAAGCGAACGAAGCATAAAAATATAAAGCACTAAGGAGGAAATTATTAAATGGTGCCAGGTTTTTAGGGCTAACGGCTAGTACTAATATCTTTGACTGTGCCTACACGGAAAGAGAATGGCGTGATGGGTATGTATGTATGCATTTACGACATTAGCCGGCATTTCGCTAATTTTTATTTTGCTTCCTTAGGGCTATATTATCAATTGACATATTTTCATTACAAAGAGTCAGCACAGCACAAAAATATACAAAAGTTCGAAAAGATAAATACAACATTTCACAAATATTTTAATATTTATAGAAATTTACCCTAAAGTATAGGTATGTACAAGTTTCCTTTGTAGGTACTTTTTCTTATCCATGATATATGAATAATTTGGTAGTTACATTTATTTACATAATTACTATTATATTTTTGTGAACTGTTGTATCATTCTTTTAACTGTTGCATGTTGTTTTGATTTGCTAACTCCTTGCAAAAAATATGATAACTAACCTCAGTGCCCAGAGAAGGCAAAATAAATGTTGCTTAATGTCCTCCAATGGAGTAGAAACATTGATCATTACAAAAACAAAGATCTATCATCTTTTGATAAGATAAATGTTATTAAGAAAAGGACGAGAAAATATTTACACAACATATATTTAAGTGTTGTTTGCCATACGTTTAAGGGAGTAAGCAAACTTTGCTTTAGAAGTACTTAAGTTGAAGAACGTGTCAGACCTACTACTTTCATTAATGTTAAAATTATTTCATTTTTTAAAATAGGTATTAGAAAGCGTATTCAATTGGTATTTATGAAATGGCTTGCAACATTTTTATGGTATATAGAATACGCTTTCTATCACAGCTTCTGCCCCACCAAAAATTTTCATTAGCAATAATAATGCTACTGATTCCCATTAAAAAAGGAAAAACAGGAGCATAGTACATTTGTTGTCATGAAAACGTGCCGTTATAATAATTGATTTTCTCTGTGCTACGCTCATTCTTTTCCATAAGCACTCGTTCTTTGAGAGTTTTATGGGATAAATATAGCTGAAAGACAGCACTTTATAGATATGAATCTATGGAGGAGGAATGTTTCTTAAAATACAATAAACGTAAAACAACGATTCTTCTTGAAATGAATCCATGATCGTTAGTTAAGAATTTATAACAAAATTTTCCTTTTACAGTCCTACCAACTAATTTTAGAAACGATATTCCTTGGTAACGGATATTTTGACTATAATTATAGAAAATTACAAGATATAGCAGAAAAATATAACAGGAATTTGAGACACCTTGGTACTTGCGGACAATCCCTCACTTGGGCTAAATAGGAATAAAATGAAAAAGAGTGTCTAAGAATTTTAGTGTAAACTCTGAGGTAAAAAATACAAAATAGAGATGATATATGTATCATGATTGCAAACAAATTCCATAAAAACGAATGGAACAACATGAATGAAATGGAAGTATGCAAATGTAAATATAATAGATTTGGGCCTATTAAGAAAAAATATTTAAATTAATGGCGTTCCTTGTGTACTATGAATGACTTTTGAGATTGCATGAAAGATACAGTGAAAAACAATGTTATTACGGTACCGTAGTTTAAACATAAAATAAAAGTGCATCAATCGTTTCGATAAAAAGTGTTAAGTCGACCACCATTTATCTTTAAATTCTTTAAGTAGATCAGAGATAGAGGTAGGTGAAATTAAATTCTTCTTCTTTAGCTGCTTTGCGGTCATTATCTTCTCCGGTTGAATCCGCTCATTAACATCACAATAAAAAGTTAGAAAATGACAGGGCTTTCTTATGTAGTATTGCCAGGAAATTTTAGGAAAAACTCGTTTGAGACGTGTAGTAGACGCGAAAGGGCTGACAAAATAAGGGGAAAAGTATTCCGCGAGGACTCTACAGCCTTTGACTATTCAGCAGCACACTCGTCTCGCCCTGCTTTTCCTGACGGAAAGGTCTGCCCCCTCGGCGATTGCTGCTGCTTGAAGCAATTTGTCCCCCCGTAGTTCTTTCATCACATCCGAGGAAGCCTAGGCGTGGTGGCTTTTAATTATTTCACTCACTTTCCCCGTTCCCTTTGGATGACTTGGTAAACATGTTTGCATGATCCTTTTCTCGATCTCTAGTCCTTTGAGTTCACTCGTAAACGAGAGAGTAACATGTGTGTGTGTGCTAATATTAACATCCCATGCGCTGAATTTCTGTTTTGCTCGACACATAAAGTAGCCTTATTAATTCAAGACCAGATTAGCTGAATATACCTATTTATTCGGTGTTAATTTAATTTACCACATTGTGCAAAATCTCATTTTTAACAAGAAAGAATACGTAGAAGTTGGCTAAGGATGAGTTGAACTAGGACCGAAAATCAAACTATGTGCCAGGTCAATGCGCATACCATCACGCTACTTAAGCTTCCTCATTCCTTAGGCAGTTTTTGGATGGATTTAAGGGACCTTAATGATAAAAAAATGTCTATGTATTTTTATTTGCTGTTTTCTTCTGAAGAGATAAATTTTCCGGAGAATCAAATGATTTTAAAAGCATTTTTACACCTATTAATACTAGTTGAATATTGACATGAATTCCACATTTACCTCCCTAATACCCATCATATCGAGCATAGTGACCGAACTGAAAAAAATGTCCACATTTTTCAACATTTTATTAAGTTTCAGTCCACATCAGCTTTAATCTTGGACCCTTTATAAGCTTCATAAGAATAATTGCATTCCTTTACATGCATGCATTTATGATAGGAAAACGATAAAAAATAAGGAATATTTTATTTTTTGGTTTAATATACGTCAAAGCACCGTAAAAAGGTATAAATAATTCTAATTAACTGTACAATTCAGTACATTAATTTCATCCATACAATATCATTCCAATACACCTGATTTTTATTGAACCTTTTTGATCCCCAGTCACGAAATGACCAATTATGGAATCATATCGACACCTGAAAATTCTCATTGTTCACTTTTGGTATCATACCTCCACATTGCCCACTTACTTGTGTATAGGAAGATATTCATCAAACAAATATGGGATTCTAAAGTGTTCTTGCGTGTATTCGTAGCGAAGTGAACGCTCTTGATGTCTCTGGCCACTCAAACCCACCTCACTCCGGTCGGCTGTCTTGCTCTCATCACAGCAGGTATCCCTCCCTTCAACTCTCGTGTTTGCCCTTCATCGCACTCGGGCAAAGGGAAGCTCTCCGAGCTCGTCTACGTTTCCCTTTCTCACTCTGCCGCCTCCGGTCTCCCAACCCACCAACAACCCTCTCTCTCTCTCATTCACCCCTTTCCAACCCTCGAATCCTACCTTCCTCTCCTCCTCTCTTTCTCTCTCTCTCTCTCTCACCCTTTATGCCACCAGACACCTTCAGACGGAAATCTGCCGACGTCACGCCCACGAACCCCGTCACCCCTCTCCACTCTTAGAGAAGGAGCGCTCGTCCCTGTAATCTTCTAAGTGCTCTGGAAAAGTAAAGGAAGGGCTTGCTAGGTGGTGGTGGGCTCCCTTTACGAGCGTCATCGGCATCTTATACCTCCCTTCCTTCCTTCGCCGCGGAGAAGTGTAGGACAAAATGCTAAGAGAAAAAAACGATGGGCGTCGTTTCCATCATGTTTGACACTTCTTTCATGAGTTGGGTTATTTATTTGGAGTGATCCATTTATTGTGGCGAATACAAAGGCACGGGAAAGCTGCAAGAAAAGCAGTCGGTAATATGCGGACCATATCAAAGAGCGTATGTCTGTTCAAGGAAACAAATTGCAGTATACAAAAGGAGTACTCCTTTCCACTTCGTTGCCTGTTAGTGAAATCTGAATAAAAGTGGTAAACTAAGATAATCCTGAGAGTAGAATCAATTTATTGAGCATATGGGCACCTAAGAAGTGTTTGCGATGAAAGTAAAAGAGATAAGGTCAGGAATGGGTGGTCATGAAAGAATGTGGAATGGATGTTACGGTTAAGGACACGTATCAAATGAAAGTTCTTGGTTGGTTTGGCAATGTGATGAAAACGGATGCAAATCGAGTAACAAAGAATATTTATTATAGAGAAGTGAATGGTCTAAGAGGGAGAGTTTGAGCGAGAAAGTCATGGGTGAACGGGGTAGAAGGGACTCTAAATAGGGGGAATATTAGAAGTTTTAAGGTGGCTCTCGCCTCAGGGTCACTTATTCCAGAACTCTGAAAACTTAAGTATAGTATCTTTGAAAAGCGTTTTATAAACTGAGATACAAAAATTAGGGTTTTCAGGCAGCTGTTACTATAGTTCAGCGTTGAAAGTGGAGATTTTAACACCGGTTCTTATAGAGATTGCTCAGATTACGGCAGAAAAACGTCAATTTGAACGAAAAAGCATATACAAGCTTACAATTAAACTGTTTATAAGAAGCAAAAAGTCCTTAGAAATTGAATAAAAATAAAAAATTGGCATCTTACTACCTATTTCTTAAAGGTATTAGCGAATTACTGCCGTATTGAAGTAAAAATCTGGTAGTTCCATACAAATGGCGCTGCAATCGGCTCCTATGGCTGGAAAAATGTGGCCATTAAAAATATATACGTGGGATAATCTGCATATTTTGTACCTTAAATTTGGCATTCAATAGGATACCGATTTCATCAGCGACAGCAGGATGTTTAAACCTAATAAATAATGTGTAATTTAGTATCTATTTGCTTTGACTCACATAGTGTAGTGTGTGCTGGACTGGGTTTAAAGTTTTGAGCAGCGGAGACGACTAAATTTTTTAATCTATTGTCTTGAAACTTGGTAGGCATATGGATAATACAGTTTTTTAGTCACAAACTATATTTAAAATACACAATTGTTTAAACTTTTTATTTTGTAACAATATTTAAACAAAATAAATTTCAAAATTGTAAACACCTGAATTTTCAGTACCTTGGGAACGTTTCCAAACGTTTATTACAGAAAAAATTAACTTCATACTTTTTATGGTTTTGGTGCCATCGAAGCACAAAAAGTTAGTTAAAAACAGCCTCGAGCTGCTGCGCCCTGCCGCAGTAAGAGGACCAACTAAGCATGCGCGACGGCTAATCCCGCCTCATTCACAGGACACGCCCCTTTTTACACGAATGCCCAAAAAACCGAATGTTATGTTTTCAGCGGCTGACTATGTATGTAGATATGTATTTTTGTTCCACCGTAGAAACTTAACGACTGTACCGATTTTGATGCAAAAACACTTTTTTGAACCGCTACGTTACTGGGAGTGTCATAGGATACATAATACCGGCTAATAATAATATAAAAAATAATAAATGTATTTTTTTTAAACACGACAGCAAAAAATAGCAATAAAAAGAGAAAAATAGCACTAAAAAGATAAAAATAATAGACAGTGAAACATAACAAATATTTACAGATATACAGACAGCCTCCGGCTGCATTGGAAATTTTAATTGAAGGTCAAAGTTTCCCAATTGATAAAAGGCATACTAGGTGAAAGATGTGGTGGTTGCAGATTACCACCAGCACCTATTCGTAATTAAGCATTTTTAACGGATATTAATGAATAATTATTCAACGAATCGAAAACCAGTCTTGTTTTTATCATCTCAGTGCTATTTTTGCAGTCGTGTTTTTTAATAATTTTATAATTTTTATCTTTAAAGTGCTATTTTTTGCATTCGTATTTTTTAATTTTCTAAACATTTTATTATTTTTATCTTTTTAGTGTTATTTTTTACCTTTTTATTGCTATTTTTGCAGTCGTGTTTTTTTATTTTTTAAATTATATTTTTATATCATTATTAGCCGGTATTATGTAGCCTATGACTCTCCCAGTAAAGTAGCGGTTCAAAAAAGTGTTTTTTCAAATAAATCGGTATAGTCGTTAAGTTGCTACGGTGGAATAAACATGCATAAACATATATCTACATACATAGCGTCAATATATCAGGTTTTTATAATCGTAATATTATTTTATGGGGTATGAAAAAATTCATTTTTAATTAGTAGGGTAACGCTTTGGAGAAAATAAGACATTGGAATATATTTCCAAGCCCCGGAAAGAATTTTCTTTTGGATTAAGTGGAGGGGATATTTTGCGGGGAGTTGAGAGAATACTTAGTGTATTGAACGAGAAAAATTACCAAAATTGTTAGCTTCAAAATATTTTGATGTACCCTTAATGACGAATAATCTCCATGTGAGGAAAGTAATGTTATAGTGTGGAAGTATTAAGATCTATTGTACGAAAACCTTTATCAATCAGGGGAGTTGTTCCAAGAAGCATTCCGAGTGGTAGTCAGGAAAACGTTTTTCCAAGTGTTTTTTCCATATATTTACGAAAAACGTCCAAACCTTGCCCATATGTCGGTAGGGATCCTTGTTTCCTTTTTTTCTGGGTGAAATGGGTGTGGGAGGAGGACGAACCCAACCGAAGCCGAAGAGCCAGAGGAGATGGGTGGCGGAACGATGAACTGATCCACTCACAGTCGCCTCACGAGCACTCGTCTCCGTCCACGGGAGTCGATCTCAAACGAGTTTCGTTCCTCCTTTTTTCCTTCTCTCTCACTCGTCTCTCGCCACCGAGAGAAAACCCCGCGCAGATTCTCCATACTCTGAGCACATTGGACGGTGCCTTCTTCACAACCCAGTTCACCTGCCTTTTTCAAAGATTTTCTATCGTTTCGGAATCTCGACATACTAGACCGCGCCCGACCTTAGTCGGCTGTCCATACACGTCTTTCTCAGCGCACTTTTGTTCCCTAGGTCTCTCATTTAATCCCTTTGCTTTACTTCTTTTCATTTCTCCTCTTTTCGACAGCCGTGAGAGCTCAGGTACGCCATGATACCCGTAGATTCCACTTTTCCTCGACGTGCAAAGTCGGTTACCCGTTCTGCATACTCTAGCTCCCTTATTTTTGTCTTATTTTCGATTAAGATTCAGCAGTCTCTCCTACTTTGGCTTCTTATCACCAAGGGTGTAAGGTGGTGAAAATACGTGTTTGATGTTTGTCTCTCACTAGCTGCAACTATTAAGTTACTTCCTGTACAACAAGTGCAGGTGTACTGTTTAATTTGTGCATCTTGGAATGATGATGTTCCTTTTCCTAAAATTTTATTTGATAGAGAATCATAAAGTCCACGATTGCATTTTAGGTCCTTTTTTGACATTTTACATGATCTTCACTTTTCTGAGCATATCATCTCCGCAATTCGTATTTTATTAAATTTTTCAAAACAATGCATTCTATCTTTCATTGCTTTGGTATTGCTAGCGAGATATTTTTAAAGGCCCGAGATAACAGCAATTTTGTAGCTGAATGTCACAAAAGCATAAGAATGTGTTTTTGGAATTGAATTAAAGGGTAAAAAAACAACGACACTCATAATATCATTAATGCAGATGAACACGTAAACTATTTATAACAGAATCATAACTTTAGCTGTATTTAAACTGACAACAAGTGCACTCGCTACATGTTATGAAATTTGCTGAAAAAACTTTTATTTGAGAAACTAAGGAATGTGTTACAACTACAAAAGGTACTTAGTCGTCATGATTTAAATGCAGTCATAATGATAATGTAACAAATTATTTGGTACTGCTTTTTTCCACAAGAAGATCCTACTTAGAATTTTCCTTCAAGAGATACAGCACCGACCAATGAGCAAATCTCTACGACAGCAAAAATATTATAGCTTTGATCCCAACTGACCATAAAATTGTTAATTCCGTTGGACTGAAGTTAAATCTCTCTCGCTTACACCATATTCGGAAGCAGCAGCTGAACATATTTTCTAAGAATCAAAATAGTTTGATATAGCTTATGAATGGGACTGGGTTACAAATAACTCTATCAGAAATGGCATCCTAACGGTAATTATCACACTATGATGTTGATTAGGGTTGATTGCGCGATTATTATGCATCTCTCATCCCGTTGCATTAAAAATGATCACATCAACCCATCTTCTGTGATATATCACTCACGGAAGTGCTGAAAGAATTCAGCATTGCGTCAACGCCAAGGCTCTTCAATCAATGGAATCGCACATAGGATCTGAAGACAAACATTTTAGATTCTCTAAGTGTGATTGGAATTTAATGCGACCTGTTGCGTCTATAAAATGGTAAACATAGAAATCATTATCAGTAGCAGTGCCACTAAAGCAAGGCTGGGGACGAACCTAGCCCACAACTTGATCAGTTTTGCGTAAAAAATTATCATTAGGGATCCCTAAGTTAAAGAAAAACTTGATTTTAAATCAAAAATTAAAATTTTTTAAAAACAAAATACAATTATTTGAAACAAAAACTTAAGTAAAAGCAAGTTTATTTCAAAAATCTAAATAGATATTAGGTTCCACATACACGTCACGTCACTTCAAGCTTAAACTTGTGTGTCTGAACCTTGGTGTACTTGAAGATTTTCCTGCGGCCGCGACCGATACTAAGCACTAAAATTGAATACTAATGGGTGGAAATTACTAATTTATATTTCACATATACTCCTTAAATTAAAAATTCAATAAGGTAAGGGTGACATAAAACGGATTTTTACGGGATAAATATTTCCTTGAAGTAATAATTGAAAATTGATCCCACCTTCCTTCAAGTAAAAATCGGCGAACTTATTTCACAGATCCTCTAACATAGCAACAAAATATGCGCAACAAAGATTTCAAGAAACGATGGATTTGGAATTATCTGCAACTCACCCCACAAAGTAATTTCCTCCTCTATACAAAACCTTACATGAAAGAGTTCACGAAAAATATACGTCATGCGCATGAGCTCCGGAGAATTAAGTCAAGTTTGTTGGTTTCTTTGTGTAGGTCCAACATTTCACTGCTTACCTACGTTATCTTGTATATGATAGCACAATTTGTGCGAAGTGTGCGCCAAATCATTGAAACAGGGACAGGCTTTAGTATAACGTAAAATTGGCAAAATCATATTATCACGACTGACTCAAGATATACAAGATGTACGTGGAAATTACTCTACATCTAGACATCAGAGAAAAAACTCCCACATTTCCAAGCTTGCAGAAATTTATAATTTGGGAATGTAGATAACAATATTTCATGCACCAGTTGATGTAAACCAGTCAATAAATGTTTTTTAACTTAGGACTTCAGCCATTAAATCAAGAGAAAGACAGCTACAATCGAAGATTGAGTATAATATTTTTACCAGATTCTAGTCTACATTATAGATCTAAGTATAGGGTAACGATTACATAAAGTTACACCTAGCTATTAACTGTAGTTCATAAAGAAGACGTTGAGGATGTCTTTTTAAAATATCTTGCTTTATTATTTGATTTTTTCAGTATTTGGTCATTAATAACTTCCTGATGATTTATTAATCCATTGATTTTGTTTTTTTCTGATTCGTAAAATATTTACGCATTCACTTGTGCATAAGTTTAACGTGCTAATTGTAACCTCTTCGCAAGTGTTTCCTCGAGGCTACCTAAAGCTCTATCTCAAATGTGTATGCTTTCTGTAAAATTATAATGGCACAAATAATAATGAAACATTACCCATCTACATCTTTTTACATAAATTATCACCCAGCCTTAAAGAAAAGCCAGTATTGATCCTTCTCTCATATGTCAAGATAGCTTCTCGGAGTTCGATAAACCGGTTCATCATATTTAAAAAATTTAATTCCTTTGGTGACAAGAACACAAGGATTGTTACTGCCGAGGTGGTTTCGCAGAACTAAAGTCTAATACATCTTGCTTAAGTTTTTGGTAACTCTCGTCTCGTCGTAACAGCCAATGACCAAAAGAATGACCAAAGTTCCCAGGGTCCTTGGGCAAGAAAAAATAGAAATCGGACGAGTCCAGCCGGCCGTAAAGAATAGGGGAAATCGGTAGAAAGAATGGAGAAGTCCATTCCCACAAGGATATGGCAAGAGGAATGTAGTGATCCCTGAACTGATATACGGCAAGTCTGCGTATCTTATGTTAGGGACTTGAAGGTTATTTCGCTCTGGGAAAAAGAATTACCATCCCACCTGAAAAAATCGTACCTATTGGTGACGGTACCGCCGGGATTAGTTAAATAATATCCATCACTCTTTACGATATTTACTGCCTTACAACGTAATTCA
Source organism: Pyrrhosoma nymphula (assembly GCA_963573305.1). NCBI lineage: Eukaryota > Metazoa > Arthropoda > Insecta > Odonata > Coenagrionidae > Pyrrhosoma > Pyrrhosoma nymphula. Next base: position 61,173,084 of record OY754330.1, on the reverse strand, counting down.
ACTTTCATGTTAAAGAGATGCATGTTCATAAAGAAAACTGCACGTTGACGGTAAGATATTTCAGATGGAGCTGCTGTAAATAGAATGCAAAATAAATTTGTAAAACTCATGATTCATAGGCGACTTCACACCTAAAGACGCCTGCTGAGCGCCGGGGAAACAGTTGTCTAAGATCGACGCGGAGAAAACCCCGGAAAATTAGCCACGCCTATTCCATCACTCCGCGGAAGTCTTCATCTATACTCATTATTCAAAGATTTATGGTAATAGCGAAGCGAATAAATATATATATATATATAATAAGAATGAAATATATATATATATATATATATATATATATATATTTCGTTCACTCACTCACTCACCGCCTTTTAGGCGAATAAATATATAATAATTTAAACAGAAGGTGAAAGAAAGAGATAGGAAACATGTAACTAAAATTGGACGAAGACACTGGTGATGGGGAAGATCGTAAAGCCGAGAAATCAGAGGGTAAAAATGTGCCGTGGCCGGGACTCGAACCCGGAACCTCCCGATTTCGCGCCTAGTGCTCTACCAGTTGAGCTCCCAGGACACTTAGATTTACCATGATATCGGCTGGGGCTTATAACAGAGAATGCCCCAGCCGATATCATGGTAAATGTGGCCACGGCTACGGGCTCAAGCTTGAAGGGGTTTCTCTCGACTCTCTTTCGATTCTCGGCTTTACCATCTTCCCCATCACCAGTGTCTTCGTCCAATTTTAGTTACATGTTTCCTATCTCTTTCTTTCACCTTCTGTTAAAATTATTATATATATAATAATATATAATAATATATATATATATATATATATATATAAACTTCTAGGAGAATCACTCGGGTGATAAATATACAATATGCCAAGAGGGTGGCCGATAAAAATATATAAACGGAAAAAACAACAATCTTTTCTATCTTCATGCTCATTAAAACCTCTTCTCTGGCGTCGTTACATTGACGACATCTTCCTTCTATGGCCACATGGTATTCATTCTCTCAACTCTTTTATTTCCTCCCTCAACGCCTCCTCTCCCCTCTCCTTTACTTCTAACATCTCTGCCTCTAACGTCATCTTTCTAGACGTAAACGTCTCCCTCTCTGACCGCAAATTTAGCAGTTCCGTGCATATCAAGCCCACCAACCAATAACAATACCTCCATTACAACAACTGCCACCCCTCCCATACTAAATGTTCCCTCCCCTACTCCCTTTCTATTCGTCGCCACCGAATCTGCAACAACCCTGACTCCCTTGATAAATTCCTCACTAGCCTCCATCAATCTCTTCTTCGCAGAGGCTATCCAGAGCACCTTCTCAATAATAAAATCCTCAAAAAACCACACTCCCCCAAACTGCCTCCCACTAATAGCATTTCTCAATACAATATCTCCCTCTGTACCACCTACTTCCCGGGTGTGGACTCTATTAGACGTATTATTAAAAACCTCTACCCTATCCTGTCAGACAACCTAACCACTTCCAAAATATTCCCCCAATGTCCCTCTCTCAGCTTCAGACGCCCCCCCAATCTATCCGCCATTTTCAATATCACCAAAACCCTGTCCAAATCACTCAAACCCACCAAATCCCTTCCCACCCCTTGCAACCGCCCGCGATGTAAAACTTGCCCCATCCTCATCACCCAGCCCTTGCCGGACAAGTTCCTCGTTACGCGAAGGACGCGGAAGGAAAGACGCGGCGTCGATCTTGTTCAACAGCAAACCCAACCACACGTCGTTGATCCGCCGCCAGCCGCTCAGCTTCCACAACCGGACGCTGCCAACGAAATTGCACAGCTTCGGGATGCCCTGCAGGGCCTACTTAAGCAGACGCATCAACAGCAAGCCGCCATTGCCGAGCTGCAGCAAGTACGCATTCCATTGCAACATCCCAGCCGCGTTGCACTCAAAATTCCCACTTTTTCGAGGAACAACCCACAACTCTGGTTATCACAAGTCGAGGCCCAGTTCCGGCTTTACAATATCATCGACGAGGAGTCCAGGTATTTTCATGTCGTTGGACAGCTTGATGAATACGGAGCTCAGGAGATTGAAGATCTTATTCTCACGCCGCCGGCGAATGCACTATACTCAACCCTCAAGGACGAGCTCATCAGGCGCATCTCAATGTCCGATCAGCAACGCATTCGACGACTCTTAACTGGAGAAGAACTCGGAGACCGCACACCATCGCAGTTACTCCGCTACCTACGTTCTTTGTCCGGCGCCGTACCTGACCAGCAACTGCGTACGATTTGGATGCAGCGCCTGCCATCCCACGTCCAAGCGATCATTCAGCCACACGCAGTTGACCCGACCGTCACTATAAACCGACTCGCCGCCATCGCTGACAGCATTTTGGAGGTATCACCCGCAATTCCTGCTCATATTGCGCCTGTTATATCCTCAAGCTCTGTTGCTGCCATCAATCCACCAGCAGCCCTCGTCACTACTTCCACACCGGCCACAGCCGCTGCTGTCACTTCTGATGATTTAACATCCGCACGCCTGGACGACCTATCTCGCCAGTTTGCCTCCATACATTCAATGCTTCAGGACCTCTCCCGTCGTCCACAACGCCGGAGCGCCACGCCACCCCCTCGCCGAAGCTCATCCACGGACTCAACGAGATCCAACGATTCCGGCGAGTGCTGGTACCACCGCAAATTTGGTAGTAGAGCCAAGAAGTGCTAGGCTCCCTGCACTTTTCCATCAAACTTCAGCGGCAACCGACGCTAGCGGCGGTCGGTTGTCAATTTATGTTTAATCGCCGTGTTTTCGCGACAGACAGAGTCAGCAGAAAACTATTCCTTGCTGACACCGGATCCGACGTAAGCTGTTATCCTCGCGGGCTGCTTCCAGGTCGTCACTTCGACGCTCATTATGATCTGCAAGCGGCCAATACTTCCCGCATTAAGACCTATGGACCCGTGCGTTTCACTGTAGATTTTGGTCTTGGCCGCAAGCACACCTGGATTTTCACCATTGCCGACGTCTCCGTCCCGATCATTGGCTCTGATTTTTTGGCTCACTATAAGCTCCTAGTGGACTGCGCCAACAACCGCTTACTTGACTCAGCGACTGGCCTCTCCACAAGCTGCATACGCTGCACTTCCGATCACCACAGCGTTAGAGTCGTCCAGCCAGCCGTGAGTTCTGCCTTCGCCAGCATCTTAGCCGAGTTTCCTAGCCTCCCTCGACCACGAGGAATAGAACACCAGGCTAAACATAATACAGTGCACTACATCAGGACTACACCAGGGCCACCAGTATCGTGTTCCCCACGTCGCTTAGCTCCCGACCGCTTGCGCATCGCCAAAGCAGTATTCGAAACCATGTTGCAAGAAGGCGTTGCACGTCGCTCTGATGGGCCCTGGTCATCACCTCTCCATATGGCACCCAAGAAACCGGACAGCTGGCGTCCCTGTGGAGATTACCGCGCACTCAATGCAAGAACCATCCCCGACAAGTACCCAGTGCGCCACATCCACGACTTCGGAAACCATCTGCATGGCTCAATCATTTTCTCCACCATGGATCTCGTCAAGGCGTACAACCAAATACCGGTCAGCAAGGCAGACATCGAAAAGACAGCCATAACCACTCCATTCGGTCTTTTCGAATTCCCCTTCATGTCCTTCGGCCTCCGCAATGCTGGGCAAACCTTCCAGCGCTTCATAGACGAAGTACTGGCTGGTTTCGATTTTTGTTTTGCTTATATCGACGATATTTTGATATTCTCAAAAACTCAAGATGATCATTGCCAACACCTCCGCCTTCTATTCAAACGACTTGACGAATACGGACTTTTGGTGAATGTGAGCAAAAGCACCTTTGGAGCCGACAAGGTCTCATTCCTGGGCTACGATGTCTCTTCACAAGGCATTCAGCCTCCTCAAGACCGCATCGCCGACCTTCGTGCATATCCCAGACCGTCAACCGTAAAAGGCATATCTCGCTTCCTCGGCATGATCAACTTCTATCGTCGTTTCATACCTCATGCAGCTGAACACCAAGCAACCCTAAACACTGCGCGATCCGGCCTACGAGGAAATCAACCCTTTCCCTGGACACCCGAGTTAGAGCTGGCGTTTCAGGCATGCAAAGATAGTCTCGCGGATGCTACAATGCTGGCCCATCCGGATCCCTCTGCCACCCTCGGTCTCTTCACGGATGCCAGTGCACACTCGGTTGGCGGGTGCTTACAGCAATTCACCAACAATGCTTGGCAACCCCTGGCATTTTTCTCCAGGAAACTCACTCCCCGTGAAATCGGTTGGCCAGCTTACTACAGGGAGCTACACGCCATCTACCTCGCCGTTCAAAATTTCCGGCACATACTCGAGGCACAACATTGTCTCATCTTCACCGATCACAAGCCTCTCACATTTGCGTTCCAGCAGACTCGTGAGAAGCTGCCTCCAGTTCAGCTGAATCAGCTGTCCTTTATTGCGCAGTTCACCACGGGCATCCGCCATATCAGCGGCTCCAACAACATCGTCGCCGACGCCATGAGCCGGGTTGACTCCGTGACCGCAGCCAACTCCGTGAATTACTCGGTCAACTTGGCTGACCTCGCTAGAGCTCAGGAAAACGACAATGAGCTCGGCGACCTACTAGAACGAAAATCGGCTCTCCACTTGGAATCCGTTCAGATTCCTGACAGTAACGTGACACTCTACTGCGACACGAGCACTGGCCGCCCACGCCCGTACGTGCCTGCCTCCATGCGTCGACTGGTGTTCAACGCCCTGCATAGCCTCAGCCACCCTGGCTCCCGTACCACCGCCAAGCTCGTGTCACAACGCTTCGTTTGGCCTTGAGTTCAACAAGACTGCCGTGCTTGGACGCGAACCTGTTTAGACTGCCAACGGAACAAAGTTTCCCGTCATGTCCACACCCCGACTGGCACCTTCATCACGCCTTCCGCACGTTTCCAACATATTCACATCGACCTGATCGGACCATTGGACTGTGCTAAAGGTTATCGATATTGCCTCACTGCCGTCGACAGATTCACTAGATGGCCAGAATTTTGGCCATTACAATCCATAAGCGCAGAGGAAGTCGCCGACGCGCTAATACGCTGCTGGATTTCGCGTTTTGGTTCTCCTGTCTGCACCACGACCGACCAGGGCAAACAATTCGAGTCCCAGCTTTTCCGGTGTCTGAGCAACATATTTGGTATTGCACGATGTCGCACCTGTGGGTACCACCCATGCGCCAACGGGATGGTAGAAAATTTCCATCGCCACCTGAAGAGCTCCCTCCGATGCCACCCTCATATGACCTGGCTGGACGCTTTGCCTCCCGTTCTTCTTGGTCTGCGCAGTGCCGTTAAAGAAGACCTTAAAGCCTCCCCAGCTGAACTTGTCTATGGGGAGCCCTTACGACTACCAGCAGAATTCATCGTTCCAGCTGCTAAACCTGATCGCCAAGAAGACAACAAAAACTACTTCGTGCTGCGGCTTCGTCATCAAATGTCGCGCCTCCGTCCGGTTCCAGCGACACCGTTTCTTCCCTGACACCGTTTGTGTTTCAAGAGTTATCGACATGTGGACACGTATTTCTTCGGGATGACAAGATAAGACGTTCCCTACAGTCGCCGTATTCCGGTCCACATCCAGTGATCAGCAGAGACGACAAGACTATCACCATCCTCATCAACGGTCAAGAAAGACGCGTTTGCCTTGATCGTGTGAAACCTGCCTTCATTGCTACAGACCACCCCGCTTGCAATTCATGTCGCCGCGTGCGTTTCCGTTTGCCGGACCTCCGGTCTCCGCGGGGGGCTGATACGGCGTCCTAACTTGTGTGTCTTGAATTTGTAATTATATTTAGCCGAATTTGTGATTTTATATTTCGCCGTTATGCACCGTTGCTACGCAATGGTTTTGTTTAGGATTAAGAATCAATACGCTCTGAAAGAGAGGACAATAAAACATCTCTCGCTGACCGAGTCAATCAAATTGAGTTTTAATTCAAGTTGTAAGTTTTAATCTTCCACGAGGTTTTATCCTACCTTAGAGCCCTGCAAACAGCTCATAGATGCTTCTTAGAGACTTCATGGATGTAAACGTCGCTGTGGCTTATTTCGATTCGACACTTGATCTCCTCAGAATGATCCCAGTCCCCGCTTATGCTACATGTCCATTGTCTTTACGCCAATTATTTGAAAGTTTCACCTACTTTTTTAACTTTGAAATTTATTTTTTTTGATAAGCAAAAATCTAAAATTTGTGGAGAACCATGTTTATTATAGTAACGTTTCCTTTAGTTGCCCAAGTAATTGTTCCTCTTTTCTCTTTACTAGTATCTATCACTACGAGTGAAGCGAGCCGTTACAGGGGGTCTAGGGCGAACGAAGCGAGTCTATCACTATACAACACAATTTTTAGAAGCTAACTTTTAACCGACTATTAACTTAGACATTAGGAAAATGCTAAAGAGTCTTTGATCTATAATTCATGGCTTTAGCCATTAAATCAAGCCGAATAATGCCTGGATATCGGGAAAATGATAAAAGAGGCTCAAATAAAAGGAAAACTGAACCACAAAACCTCTTAAGCAAATTTCAATGTTTTAGCAGCTACAAGGTTTCCAATATTGCTGGTTATTTTATGAACGCACTCAAGATGCGCCTAAGTGCTCCGCAGGCGTGGTAGTCCATACTAGGTACGGTATGATTATAGATTTCAAAAGAACTCGGTGATCCATGCATGTTACCCACCATCTTCATAATATTTTTATTTAATGAATGGAGAAAAGATGCGCAATTTTCTACAAAAAACTTCAATTGCGACCTGGGCTTCGATGTATCTCGTTCGTCATCATCAGGTGATAATGATGTAGCGGTAGTAATGTGATTACCTGATGGTGATGAAATACTTCGTAATCCGGGACATCATTTAAGTAATTATTTTTTAATTGCGCATTTGTTTATCCGTCCATGATGTTTAAACTCCACGCAGTATAGTCTGATCCATATGAATTTTCATTTAACTTTTTTATTATTTTAATTACTGATGATTGTAAGAGAAAATACAGAAGTAATTATCCACAACACTTTTAGAAAAACCAACTATGGTTTCAACATATGTTTATTTTATAAGGATCTCCAGAATGAGTATTGGAGTCGAAACCACTGTCGGTTTTTATTAAAATAGTATGGAAATAAATCACAATGTTTTCTCTAACAATTTTGAAGAGGAGACATTTAATCAAGTTACGCCTGATTCCCTCGCTTACGTTCTTTTCATTATTTTATTAATTTTCCTCTTTTTGTTATCTAAATGTACGATGCTACGATGGTAATCGTGTAAAAATGTATACTTTAACTTTGACTCAGTAGATTTCCTAGGTTATTCATAACACACTTACTGGGAGGGTGTTTCCCTGCCGTGGGATTTATAGTTAAAGATGCCCACCTTCCATCATTACTTTTTTACCTTACGTGAACATATATTTCACACCATTTAGTTTTTCTACATGTGTATACATGTATACATTATTCATTGGTTTCTTCTATTAACTTGCCTCTTTATGTCTCAGACGGCCTTCGGGTTTCATTTCCGTCATAATGGCCGGAGATCCGGGAGAGGTTTGGCAGATTTTATAGCCACGACCGACTCCCATCGGATACGCCACATGAACCGCAGTTCAAACAGCACGCCTTGATATTTAGTCCGTTTTCCCACCTCTATCGTGTAAATGTTCAATTCAGTTGGAGCAGAAAACTAGACCACGAGCATGGCGTGCGAAAGGTGGTCGAGGAAAACGATATCAGGCATGGTCGCCTCCAACGCGGTGGAAAAGGAACGAGTCCACCAAGTTGCATGTATACATTGTTATTACGCACCATATTATTGTAAAAATGATTTAAAATTATTTTTCGCGGATGTACATTAGTCGAGGTGCTAGATGGAAGACGGAGCAGCCTTAATCTCGGCCCTGTAAAGCCATTCATCCATCTTCTACACACTTTTCCTGAGGTACAATTCTGAAGCAGTACACAGAAATACATCATGGTATGAGAAATGGGTTCTTAAAAAGGAAGAAAGAGTTAATAAAATGCTGAAGGATATAGGATGGAAAACGCTCAAAAGTATAATGGAGATAAAGCGATTGTACAGCATGGGTAAAGTTTTCACCGAAAACCACTCATGGACACAAATTGAAGAAAAGATGGGAATTCCCGACTCCGTAGCCAATCGTAACCATTGGAGGAAACTAAGACGCTAACGAACAAATAAACCCAAATACCCATTTGCAAATAGAGCGTGATCGAAATGCTCTACCGGAGGATCTCTTGATTCCAATCCATATTAATATAATTTTTTTAAATAGATGCAAGGGTGTATCGAAAAGGATATGAAGTACTTAATTTACTCCGTTGTCTCAGGCGTAACTTTATGGAATTTGCTTAACATATTTGCACCTGATGATGACGTGCTACGTCGAAACCTAGGTCGTTTACAATAAATACATATGGAATTACAAAGTTACTGCTTCTCATTCAATACTTAATTTATAATAATCGTTTCATGCATAATTATTTTTATAATTTTAATGATTCTTTTTCTCTAATTATTGCTCATACCATCTGACCCATGGCCTACCAGAAATGTATCGTAAATAAAAAAAAGTTCAATCATCCCAATCCACTTCGTATCAAACACCAGCCACCAACTTATGCCTTTCCTGCTCCAGCACAAATAGCAAAGAGTGGACAACCCTGCCTTCAATTTTCCATCGTCTTCATCTCCCTCATCGAAGATTCCTTCCCCTCCGCTTCTCATTGTCTTCTCGTCGTATCCATCGAACCAATCACCGTATTCACTTCCGCTCCTGTCCCCCATCCCCATTCTATCATTTTCAACCCCTCCTTCACCTCTCATCCTTCCCCCACACCCCTTACCCAGGGCTCACTTTCCACCCTGCCGACGGCACGAACTCAAACATCGAATCGTTTGTTTACTCGGGGCGTGTTTACTCCGGAGGAGAATTACTTCCGAAGGTGAGAAGGGTCATCAGGGTGGGAACGGGAAATTATACTGCTCCTGGCTCGTCCAAGGGGATGAGATTCTGATCGAAGTAGACAGGGTTGTGCAGCGCTTGCCAAGAAGAAGTCGTTCATTTGTAATTGTAAATTGTAAATAATGAGTCCGTCCGAGGGGCAAAGCCCCTCGGACGGACTCATTCTTTACGATTTTCCTCAATTTTGTATCCAGTGGTGAGAAAAAATCGTCTTCCTTTGGAATTTCTTGCGCGGCCATGCCAAGAAAAGTATTTTTTGTTGGCTTTCTAGATGAAATTTAAAGCAAAAAGTATTTTTTCAAGAAAGCATCCTATAAAGGTATTATTTAAAACAAGAGAAAACCTTAACGAATGATAATATATAAAGTAAAATTTTCACAGAAAAAGTTTATACTGTTTTGTTTACTTTAATTGCTAGCTGAGGAACCTGTACTGGCTTTGGTTATCTGAGAATGAATATGACACATATGCGTTGAAAATGGAAATATGTACCAAACATTTCTGTGAAAATCATGCATCATGCATGTTGTACATCTTCATTTAAGGTAAGTTTTCACTTAGTTAAAGCCGATTTTATTGATTTCGAAAAGCTTTGTCATTCATTATCCTGTTTTTTCCATTTTGAAGTCAAAAGTACACGAATTTAGTAAAGAATATGCCGCTAGTGTTTTTGTATCCTCAAAATTTTGGCTTTGTTCCTGTTGAATTTCATATTCTCTTTAAATGTGAACAAGAGCATTATTACTGGTTTCTAGGAGAAATATTACGGACCTCTGTTGACCAACTTTTCTCGAGAAACAGAACAACAAGAAATCGAGGAAATTACTGGGAGAGGGCGGGAATGAATTTCCGCCCGGAAACACTGGTCAGGACGATGTGTGCTGATTATGCTCATTGATCGCTTCGCTCTCCGGAGGAACTTTATTCCAGTTTTCCTCGATCCGGTCGTCGGATAAGATTGTCTTCCGGTGGATTGTCTTCCGAGGCCGAGAGTAAGGAAAGCATCTATTTTTTTACTTTCAAGAGGAAAACTAACAAAAAAAGTCCTACTCGGAGATTAGAGTTATGGGAAATGGCCTGCCACGATGGAAACACCGATTCCCCGCTCAGCCACGAAAGTGAAGCATCGTTTGGCTCGGCTCAAATTCGGATGGGTGTTCCTCCCATTCTTCCGACTGCTGTTCTCACTATCTGTACGTGTCAGCCAACAATGAAAAGTAAAGTCACATTTTATCATGCTTAAATAAAAAAATACATCAAAATACATAATTTCATTCCTCATAAGTTAAACTTTCCCATATATCCTCTTCTATTATTCATGCCCCGTCACCCGTCTTTCTAGTACTGGCCTTGTGGCCGTAAACGGGCCAGATTAATAACCCAAGCAAAGTGATGCACGTATAAACTATCCTGAAAGCAAGCAGATACTATAGGGCGTATGCCCTTCCTGAAAATATTACCTAAGAATGTAATTCTAAATTGGAAATTCAAGAATATTTTTGTAAAAGAAAGTCAAAAATGAACTCAAACGAGGATATAATGTAAAACATGAAATTAGAACAAAAGTTTTGGTGAGCCTGTTCCTGTGTCTGAATCTAAAACGAATACCAACTTAACCCTATGCGTTTTTTATAACATTAGCCGGGAATAATTAGCAAAAATATCGCGTGGTGTCACAATATTCCCACCACCGCGCTTGGCTTAAATGCCACATCAGTTTTAATGGTTACATTTTCGCTAATCCATTGCTACAACAAATCTTAAAGGCTCTTAATTAAAGTCTTAAAGGCATTCATAACAAAAGCTAAGATATTCTGTAAAAAATTGAATCCCTTTCGATAGGCGCAAGAAACTGCGAAGTCCTAATAAGACTACTTGAGTGGAAAATCTCTTCGCTTCACTTTCCCGCTCTGTATGTGTCAATTCTAACCACAACGTAGAGAAGAAAAAACTGCGGCCCCAAATCACAGACCGGCTAAATTATTAATGGGGAAATCTACCAATAAGGTAGGTTATAATGGAAGAGAATAAAAACTCTAGATTTGAGGAAATGAGTTGTTCGGAAACTTTTGTATATTCTAGGATTTGTTTCTGCGTAATTCACGATTTTAAGTAGTAGGTACCTAGGGGCGTCGCTTTGTGTGAATTCCTGAAGTTTACGGTTAACCAACATAAACTGTATTATTTTCAACTATTAGCCGAAATATTTTTCAACACATATATGCAATTATCAAGGTTATACGTCTGTAATCAGCAAATATAAATATATGTCTATTATAAGGGACGGGAGAGTTTGCGAAGTTGCGTTAGAGAAGGAATATAAGGTTACGGTGGAATAAGACAAACTAAATGATAATAATAATGGCGACTTTCTTTCAGGGCGAAATTAGGGCTATGCAGCCCTCTCTTACATTTAACCTTCAAACATTAACACCCAAGCCCTGGATGAAAGAAAACCCATCCAGGAGGGACTCGAACCCGCAACCTTTGGATTATAAGGCGAGGCCCCGCCGCCACCGAGGCCGTCAAGGATGAGTGGGAAGTCAGAAAAATGTGGTAAAAGAACTTAAGACACAAAATAAACAAAAGGACAACAACAAAACACCAACACAGACTTGACTAAAATAGTAAACAATGAGAGAACAATGATAAAAATACCAATATACGTCATTGGAGCAGCAACAGGGTTGCCATAAATGAAAAAAAGAATCCCAGGTTTTTGGCGCGACTGAAAGTTAAAACTATAAAATACAGGGAGTTTAATTCTTAAAAGAGGCGAGTGTGAATACGCGCTGAGTGAGGACCTTGATTATGACATTTATATGTTAATAACTTTGCCGGTAGATAAAATAAGTATGAAAATAGTCTAGAGTTGAAATTTACTCATTATATTTCACGTTTACAATGAAAAGAGGAAAAAATAATTCCCATTTGTTAAGTGCTGCTTGATTTTAACTCATTCACCTTCCTCTTTCATCACAAAGGGTGACATTATATCCCTTGCTGGCAGTAGTGGACTATATGATACTTATGTTGTTATTTACGTATTATGCAAACATCGCTAACTTGAGAGAATCTCAATTCAAATGTCTTACTTTATCTAATCCATTTCAGCTCAACTGCCATTTTTTCTTACCTTATACAGAATATAAGCTTCTAACTAGTAGCAATTAACGAGGAAATAATACGTATTTACAATCCCATCAAGCCATTAACTTTCGGGGTGGACATAGTTAAAAATACTTTATTCTCAATGACAGGTCTGGAAGGCTGATCCAGTTGTAAATATCAAGGTAGTGCATTTTAGATATTTTTCCTTCCGTTTAGGGATTGAACTGTTTTAGGGAAGTCACAAAATGAATTCGCGCTGAGTCTCAAGGTGGCTTTGCAAAAAACAATTTGGCAATATCAATCTTCATATTAGATACAAATACCCTCGTATATCATTCTAAAAGGAACAACCTGGAGAAAGGAAATAATAATTTCATCACATCTCTCTTCCATCATGTTTTATATAATTTCGGTTTTTCCGGCAATTGATACTGATGAATCCCACCAGGGTAGATTCTCCATGTTGGCCGACGTTTCGACAGGAGACTTTCCAGTCAACTTAAAGGTATCCACAGCCTTGAAGATGACAGGAAAGTCTCCTATCAAAACGTCGGCCAACATGGAAAACCCGGTGGGAAGCCCGAAAAGATTTCATCATGTTTTATATAGTACTTAAGTGTCCCAACGCACACGTGGAACAATAATTTGGCAATTCAAAGCACACAATTTGAAGCTCTTTGACGTTATACAAGTATGATTAAGAGAAAATACCACTTAGTGTTGGATAAATTTTGCTTAAAGCTTAATAAACATAAGTATGATGTAGTATTCTGATGAATTATGGCGTGATGTAAAATCTTGTAAGTGGTACTTAAAAAGTGATGATATGAAGGTTTGGTTTGAAAAATTAAATTTTTACTAATCTGTAATAACTTTGAAGCCAGAAATATCTTATAACAATTAGTATACTCCAAGGTGAGAAGCTCCTTTAATAAAGACTCAGTCTTGCCATCCATTTCATAGCCATTGCCAGTTTATTGCTACATTACCAGGGGTACGGACGGGTATTCCGAGTTAAACTAAAACATATTTCCCAAAAAAGTCAAAATACAGAAAGAAAACAGATAGGGGAGTGCTGGTGGTGTAGTTTTGGTCACTACCCGTGTGCCCTGAAGAGGAGGGGATTAAGGGGGAGCTCGAGAGAGGAAACGATGGGGATTTTAGAGGTCTAATGTGGCTGGAGTGGAATTTAAAAAAGTCAACCCCAGTAGCGTCAGAAAAACGTAATCGAGTCATATCTTCACTGGTTGGAAGATTTAAATAATGGTAGTTGTGAAACATGGCGGCAGCTGCTCATAAGACCATTTACAGTGGAAGAGTCCATTTCCTACAAACTGGCTCCTCACAGGGGGATTAAGGTAGTCTCCCTGTTTCACCTCCAGAATTTCCAAGTTCACAAACCTTAATTGCCAACTTCAAAATGCTCAATCTGTTATTCACGTTAACTTCCTCGTTCTCTTTGATTCATGATCTAATTGTATTGTATGGGCTTCTCTGAAGGGTTACGAACAATATCAGCGAATTTTGATCCAGCTTTGTTTGGATCGCAAATATTGTCCTGAAACTCTCTGTTTACACTTTCCCGTCCTCTCGATTCACATGCAGTTATAATGGCAGTGTTGCCTACCGTGAGCTGTGAATGGAATTCACCTTCAGGTCCTTTCCCAGCCCATCTGTACGTCACCTTTGCGTAAGCGACTGTCATCAATTTTCACTACCAACATAATAGAGAGAGAGAGCCGGGCCCGATGATAGAATACATTTACCGTGTACTTAAGGTGAACTATAATAAGAAAAAATAGAAACTGCTGCAACTTGTATATGAACAAACTTCACTCCCGATAACGAAATTGTATTCCATAGCAACAGCTTGTCAATCCAATACACTTCGCAGCTTCCAAAATGTATGCAGACACTGGAAGAAGTAATAATAAAAATTTGAATGCACTTCTAGCTGAAAAATGCGGATCGCTCGCCGTGAATTCATTTGAGTAATTTGCAGACAAAGACAGAAGTGACTAATAATCTCATTTGTCACTTTAAAATATTTATTATCACGTAATTTAGTTAACGGGATAACAATAAAGAAATTTCCAAAGGTATCTCAATCTATAGATGTCTCAAGTCAGCTTATAATCGCTGAATTTATCGATTGTATACGTCATTAACAGGGAAGGCTCCATAGGCTCCTCACAATGGAGGATTAAGTTATTGGAATACCCTATCAATGCATGAATATAGCTAGAGAATTGAGCAAGACGCAAAGTCCAACGTTATTCGCACATATCATTAATGAGCTAGTTTGCTGTAGTGATGTTGGATTAGACATTCCTCATTCCCATGTTTATGCCGTATCGATCCATGACAATGTAGAAGATTATGACTGATAGGTAATAGTGGGGTGCTGTCTTCACCATGACAGTACATTTCTTAAGTTAATTAGGTACGGCTCTATGGCCTCCAGAGCTAGAAATAAGTAAAATTTATAACTTCAAATTGCCTCAGATATGCCCCACACGAGAGACAGTAAGGAAACCAATGCGTATATTTACCAAGAATTTTAATCACTCTCCGAGGTTCTTGACAAACCAATAGATATGCATAAAGGCAGACGAAAAAAGCAAATATAATCTCAAACACACAGAGGCAGTTTGTGGGAAATTTTAATTCCTCAGCAAGGACAGACCACAGAAAGGATCCAGTTAACCCTAAATCAAATCTTTCAAGTGGCGTTTTTGAAAAGCCCAGAGCGGGAAGCAATGCACGTGATCATTCAAAATTATTTATAAGGAACTATGTTTTGCTTTATTTCTATAAAACAACGCAGCGGAAACCACAGGAAGATCCAGCCAGCTACCTCGATATTTCACGGTACATATTGGATAGGGGTTTTATCAATTTTTATAGCGGTAAAACATAAAAATATCGACTCCTATGGATAAAAAATTCCGATATTGGATTGAATTGGAATCATTGATTAGTTGGGACACAATTCTTTAGGTATAACCCATTATCTGAATTTCATGCGTACTAAGAAATGAAATATGCAGATATTTGTGTGGCTATTATGCTATTGTCTTATAAAATAATAATGAAGGCCATGACCAAATCTCTAGGACAGTTTCATGAACTTATTCGTAAGCACACCATTCAGCTGAAGCTCATTGGAGAACATCTGCTAATCGTCTAATGTTAATCACAGTGCACAGAGTCCTCCGAGAAATTCTTAAGGGAAAACAGTAAGAATGTTTTAGGAAAAGTTCAATTTGAAATCAACCCCGTTGCTGTAGCAGAAAACAACGCAACTGTTTCGCACATAACATGGATGAGATATATTGTAATTTAAAAAAAAACGGTGAATCGAATGAAATTTTTCGCTTATTGAGCAATGGGTAAGTGAACTTAGTGTATTCGTTTTCAGCATTAAGATAAAAAAAATCCATGTTTACTCGGTGTCTAAGTAACTGTTCTAAATCAGGAAACTATCGACGTAATTGATTCTTAATATGTTCTATAAGGAATTTCCCATAACCATTCATTTATAATAACGAGTGAAAAAAAGAAAAAAATGGACTTATAACTTTGATCTCCAAGGGTTTTAAGCACCCATTACATAGTGGTAAAGAGAACTACGACCTTGGAATTTTATAAAACTACTCGACTAACCCGAATTAAAATGATGTAAGCCATTTGGACCGAAATCAAAAATATTGTTCCCCCGAGCAGCCGCACCCGAAAGTACACTATGAAATGAACTCTCAGGCGGCTGTTTCCAAACCCTGCGCATGCTGTAAATAATATTCAAGAAAATCACATTGGGCAAGAATTTTCCATTAATTCTTCGTTAATTGAGTTTATCTTTCTCCGTGACCCGCTATCCGATGGCGTTCAAAAACCCAGAGCGAATTTTGTCGGGAGTACTCGTTTTTTGGGATTCACCTTTTGTAAATGCGTTACGCGAGGCAAAGGCAAGGAGCGCAGGGAAATTAATTCCCTCCGGTGAAGGCTTGCCGTTCCGGACACCTATAAATAACGCGTCGAAAATTAATAAGATTCTGGGCACAAAGTAATGAGTGATATTTCATCGGTGATGCAAACTTAATTAACAGCACTTGTCCTCGATAAAAACAATAATAAAGCCGTTATAAGGATAAGCATTAATGATCTCCATATTGATCAATAGCTAAAATATGTTTTCAAGCAACAATTCTCTATACAAGATTCATTTAGAAAAATACATTTTCGCGAAGATATCACGTCTAATTGATATATTTGGCCATGAAATTGTATTAGGCTATTAAGACTGTAATCCCTGAAGTATCTTCTTAAAGTCACTAAGCGGCCCCGTTTTCTAATATCATACATATTTTGCATCATAAAATATCGGTGAAATGCCGGTCTCACTGGGCACATATAAAAAACGATATTTAAATAAAACAAAGGCTGAAGCGGTCTGCCTTAGCAATGCATAGATTTCTGTACAAGTAATTTAAACATTATTTTTAGAAAAGGGGTAAAAAATTCCAAAAATTCCAAAGCTTTCACGGCCCACAAAATATGTTTGTTTGCTAATATTTCTATTTTTTCATTTGAGTTTTTAGGCTTTGAGTTTGCATGCTACCAGCTTAAATTCTGCCAACTCGCACCATTTCTGAGGTAATTATAACATGGTGTTGTTTATATCTTTCGCAAGATGCTGAATGATCTTTACGGCATAGATAATAACAAACACCAGAGTTCTGGAAAAAAGTCATTGTATTCTGCAAAATATCGGTCATATTTATTCATTCTATTTATCCACACTTGAGTAAAAGCTCAACAATAAAGTCTATCGTACTTATAGTGATAATAATGTTAGCAAAGAAAAGCCTTTACTCAGCCAAGCCATGCTCACAAAACCAAATTAAGCTACTTGTAGAAATTTTTAAGTTCCGGAACCAACAATAGTCACATAAAAAGAATAAATTACGTACGACCTTGAGATTAGTCAGGATATGGGTGATCTACAAAATGGTCACTTAAGCTGACAAGTTTGTAACGCGATAGGATAATTAATTAGCATAAAACACCTTAAGAAAACCAGCAGCGTGGAAGCTCTAGCTGCAAATGAAGCCAACAAGTTTTACTTTAAATGATATTCACCTTCAAGAATTGCTTTGTGAGCAGGAGTTTGGATCCTAAATCCAAAACCTAAAAGTTATACACCATATATGGAATGCATACGTTACCTACAAATGACTTTTTCACGCGTCAAATCAATATTAGTAAAAACTCAGATGCTCAGAATAACATGACTTTAATTCTGCCACGGCTTTAATCCTGTGGGATGGTAAATTTATTGATAGAGTTACCACTTATACCTAAATCTCATTCTCCATATGTCGTTTCCCGAAATAATCCTATCTGGGACAAAGGCTAACGTTCCTCCCTTCACCCCGAGGCCACCTTTCACTTTCCCTCACTCCCGAGTTCTCCATCGATTCAAATTCCACCGTTAAGAATATGATTTGAGTCTTCGGCGATGACATGCCTCAGGATTTTAAGACTTTAATTCCATTACAAGGTTCTGGCTGTAGAGACAAATAAAATCCAACTGGATTTTAAAGATAATCAATCGGCTCTAATAAAACATTTTCATGGAAAACTTAGTATCTTATTCAGGTATTTCAAGGGAAGCATGTCACTCCCAGCAAAGGGAAATTACTACGTTATTATACAGAGGTAAAATATCTCTTCAGCTTGTTTTCACTTATAGGAGGGTAGAGTGCAGAGCTGAAGCCAACTAACCTTCGAACTCATGAATACTGATGAAGAGGAAACTCCATTGAAGTCTGTGAAGTGTCTAGCCAAATAAGTCAGTCAAAAAACCTCCAGCGGGATTTGACCCTTGGGCATATTTTCTTATTTTTTGGCATTAAAAAACACCAATATTTTCTTTTATGAAGATATAGGTGTATTTTATATGATTATTGCTTATCAACACACAAAAAGAATAGGTTTCATACACAAAAATAATTGATTTAGAACATCAATTATCAAAAAGATTATTTGAATTAATGGTACACATCGCACAACACGAAGCAACCATCAATAAAAAACCAGACATCGCAATAAGACTAAGAAATATATATTATAATTTGTTGTTAAAATATTTGCATTACTTAAAATTGACAACAAATAACGAAAAACATAAATAGCAACCAAATCATCATTATCACATATATATAAATAGAAAGGAGCTCCGAGGTAAATGCTTAAAACATGCATATATATTTTTAATGAACTGATTGTATCAAGCTTTGCAAATCATAATATGTAAACCTTGAATATTGTTGAATGTTGTATAGCACGTATAATTAATTCTGATACAGCCCGGAGGAAGCATAATCAATTTGAAAAACGTTGCCATAAAAGGAAAAAAATCATTTTAAATATACCTATATCTCAAGAGAAGAAATATAAATAAATAGAGAGGTCGAGAACAGATATAATCTGGATTTAAAAAGTACTATGCTTACCCAATAGTTAGATTCCATGGTGACCCTTCACGACCATAAACACCAAAATAGCGTTTTAAAATTTTAAATTTTTCTCCTAAAAAATGTCCAATCAATTTTGCATAAGTTCCCAGAATTTCGTATTTTTGTTTCCAATGTTGTCGAAAATACCTATATCTCAAGAGAAGAAATATAAATAAATAGAGAGGTCGAGAACAGATATAATCTGGATTTCAAAAGTGCTATCCTTGCCCAATACTTAGTTTCCATGGTGACCCCTCACGACCATTAACACCATAATAGCGTTTCAATATTTTTATTTTTCTCCTCAAAAAATGTCCAATCAATTTTGCATAAGTTCCCAATTTTCCGTATTTTTGTTTCCAATGTTGTCAAAAACTTCGGAGTTATTTAAGTTTATAATATTGCTTTTGCCATATATTACAATATAATAGGGCTGTGAGTTTCAGATTGATGCCATTTACTTACTTAAGTATCCTCTGTAGCCATGATTTGATTCTTACTTTCGAAGGGGAGGCACAAATTAAAAAATGCCCTAAACCGGTGACGCGTTTTAGAACCACATTTTTTTCTAGAAATTCTGGCACCAATTTCGGCAAACGAATTGATACTATTCCATAACGTATATCATAAACAATTTTTTCTCACCGTTCATCCAATGAACTTTGATATCATGGCTAGCCTTTAATTTACCCCAAATTCTAGTCTGTGTGAAAAATAACAGTTTAATGTATCATAATTGAGCGCTGGTTTCCCGATAGTGCTTCATAATTTTCTTAAATGCCGATAACGTCAAAATTCATTCAGTTCATTTGGCTGGGAACTGCTGAATGGAACAGAATGGAATGAGATAGAAGGGAATGTGAGATCTGATAATGGATTATTTGTGGTGGTGAGGGAATTTTTTTGTCACGAGTCATGAGTTTCCTCGAGGCAACTCAATTGACTTAAGTGAGAGGACATTAATCTGGAATTTGTGGAAGAGAAGCACTCTACTGGGTCTTGGTACCACTAAGAAAACGATCCGAGCCATGGCTACGAAAACAGCGAGTGACTTATTTGGGCGAGAAAGTCAAAACGAAATAAACAACGACTATCGCCGATGAGAGCGCTGGAAATTGTTTTCGGCGAAGTTGCCAATAAGTCCGAAACAGGATGAATGGTATCCGAGGAAAAGCAACTTCATTTAAACATGTATGTACTAGTAGCATGATCTTATACCACAGAGAAGATAACACTAAAACGGCAGAAAAACAGTGAACATTGGGAGCAACTGAAATATGGTGTCACCTAAGAAGGAATTATACCAAATAGAGTGTGAGAATAAACGATGCATAAGTCATTTAATAGTTGGAGAAAGAAAATATTCTTTTCGTTTTGTTTCGAAGAAAGAAAAAAATGACATTTCCTCATCCAATATTTTCTTTAAGTGTTATCTCAGGCTAATTTCTACCAATACAAAAAACAAGTATGGCCATCTGTACACAAGTGGAGCGTACTCATTGTGAAGATTGTGGCAAGAAATACAAAACATTAAAAGATAGCATATTGGAATATTGACTCTTTCATAAATACTCTCTTGGGTTCCAAATAGTTTATATAATTCTAATAATCGTTTGAATAAATTATTTCATTAATTTTGACGCTGTTGTTTCACATCATATTGAGAAAGGTCCTTAGATTTCTTTGGGCAGTTCTAAATTGTTAATATCCCGGTTATTGCAAATCTTTTTCATGACGTTGCTTTTGCCACACACTATTCTCTTATCTTCTAAGCATGACTTACGTTCCCCTCCTGTCCCTCGACACTCTAAGTGAGCATTATCCTGTTGTATTCCTCCTTCCATCCTTTTTTATGGCCTCCTCCTTTAAATGGTTATTTAATCATAAACTTGGTCTGAACCTTCTCTTTCCCTTTCCTTAAATCCTTCCTCCTGGTTCAGGGTACATGCATATTAAAATGTCATGTTCTATAACCCAGATAATGGCATTCTTTATACGCTAATAATACTTGATGTAAAAGCCAAAAATAGTGAGAAAAATATGCTTTTGTTTCTCTAAAGGCCGTATTACACGGCGAATGGTCTTGCGCATGATCATTCGAGCATTAATTCGCGAATTAATATTAATGATGAAAAGTTCCCGTTTTACACGGTAAATTAATTCAGTTAATTTTCTGCGCAGACTGAATCGCAGTGGTAGATCTATCTATTTTATATATCGATTACGGGGGATTTCCGACCAACATAGCTGAAACGGACACGGAGCAGACGGAGTTTTGTTTAGATCATGAATATTATAGATACCTGGATATTCGTTTACATTATTATTAGGTTTAGATATTCGTTTACATTATTCACTTAAACACAGAGTAATTGCAAAAGTTTAGTGAGTGACGTTATACTATTGAAGATGGACCGTGATGTGACAACTTTAGCGACCGCTGCTTCAGTGTTTATTAAGGCCGTTTTACACGATAAAAGATTTTGTACAAACGTAAGTACGTGAGATTGTACGTTTGTCTCAACGAAATTAGAACAGGTTCTAGTTTACCTTCAGGCATTGAGACATTCGCACAAGCGTTCATAAAATTTGCCGATTTACACGATACATTTTGCCTCATGCAAGAGTTCACGGAAGAGTTTGTACAAACAAACGTACCGTGTAAAGCGGCCTTGCGGCAACCACAATTTTGTCTCACAAAACATCCACGTTTTTCATAGGCCAATTTCACACCAGCCAAAACATATGCATTTCGTATTGCCAACAAAGTTCTTTTAATCATTTGCAATGAAATGGCTATAGTTTCCATCAATATTTTATAATAAGCGTTTAATTCTGCGAGTTGAGGTGAATTCACTATCAAAACAACGAAGATTGTCACCCAATATTAATATCACGGTGACATCAAAATGAAATTATTGCGATATAAAATGACATGTGGTGCTTACAGCAGGTCTGATTACGATCTGGACAAAATGTTTTAAATTTTTTAAATGTTTTGAAAAAAAGCAGTTCTGCCCTTAGGATTAATTACTATTGTGGAATATTTGATGACTATTGACCAAGAGTTTAATAATTATTTCAGACAGACTACTGGACTATTACAACTGACTATTAGTCGGACTATTTGACTATTAGACCTATGACTATTCTATAACTATTGGCCAATAGTCAAATAGTTATTTTAGACAAATTAATCGACTATTACCATTGCCCAATTGTCTGACTATTGGCGGTATAGTCCAATAGTCAGACTACTTACAGCAGTCCAAGAGTCGAACTATACATTTCGAAAAAGAACCAAAATAGGCATTTCTAGATTGGAGATAAACACCTCTCATTAGCAACTATTAAATATTTATTCAAATATGACATTAAGCTACAAAAAAAATTAAATTTAAACTCCTTCAAGATAATAATTATTAAAATCACACTGCAGATCGAAGTACAAAAAATCCCATTAAAATTATATCATATACATATTGCATATAAAGGTCTTTCACGCTACTTGAAGCACTGTTGCCTTTCTTTTGTATTTCCATTCTCATTGCTGCTTCATCCTCAACAGTTGCATATGCTGAATAAATAAACAGCTTACATGAGTCATGATATCTCAGAGAAACATATTTAACAACACGATCAAAACAAAATCTGCGACAGGTTATTCTATTATATATATTCCCTGATTTTATTATATTTTGCACTTTTATGGCTGATACTTTCATGTTCATGGTCTAGTAGTTAAGGTATTAGCATTTTGACACAATTTCTCACATTCAATATCAGCAGCTATAAGATCAAAAATGAATGTCGAGCTCCTTATTTACCTACGACACCACCATAGAATGTATCACCATAGAAGCAGGATGTGCTCATCGGATCTCATCTAAAAATACAAGTTTTAACAAGTCACCTTAAATTGACGAAAAAATTGCAGCTGAGAACATTAAAATTGGATAAGTGAAGCGAAGTTTTTATACGAGGAACACAATGTAACTAATAAAGCATATAATACGCGATTCAACCACATATTCAAAGAAAATGAAAAATTTTCATTCATTGCAGTCACTAATTTTTTCATATATTCCACAGTTTCCACGAAACTCTACCCTGGAATAAACTCACAAGAAAAAACAAGCTAATGACAAACTCCCACACTGAAAAACACATACATAATTAACTCCTAGATAAAAAACCTGATATCCTGAAATAATATCCTTGCCCGCAGGTAATAATAAACTTCCAATTGTAAACAAACGATTATCTTTAAAAACTTCGAAATTTATCTACGGCCTTATAACGGAAATGCGATTCCTATTCTTCTTCCTCCGAAATCACTTCTCCTAGTGGTTTAATGTTCTTACTCGTAAATAACTTCTTTTCCAAGAAAAATAATCTTGGACGGTGATATTTTCAAAAGCCTGATTACTAGACTAGGACCCTAAATACACAAGGTGAAATTAAAAAATCAAGACTCCGAACATATGACTAACCGATTCACAAATTTTCTAAAGATTTCTCCTCGGATATAAATATGAATCATCCTTGTCAATAATATATCAAATAAAATGTATGAGGTAATTACATAGCACTGGTGGAACATTCCTCACGTCTTCCATGGAACATTTCTCAGAACACACTACGGTACGTTAAAATACACCGGTAAATTTAATTATAACACCTAATTGGAAAGTACGCTACCCTAATAGAAAATATGAAGTGAACATTTTCAGAGGGGAACGGTTTCTTAAACCAATGTTTATCTTATTAATTTTCGACAATAATTGAAAATAACAAAAACTTACCCTGCTTCAGTAAAGCTTATAGCGGTGTCCAATCAAATTGGCGTCTCCCATCCAACTTGAGTGTTGCATTTACAACCTCTAGTCGCATAAACGGCAAAAGTGATGATGGAATTAAAAACAGTTGCACCAGGGAATATTTACCTAATCAAAATATTAAGTGAATATTTTATTCCCACTAGCACGTTGTGCTATTACATGTTGTACGCCACTAAAATATCGGCCTTCATTTGTTCAACGTAGCGGACGCAGTGCCAATCGCTGGTTGTAACAGTCATTTTTCAAAACCCCAAGTTCTTGTCCGGGTTTCGAATCCCTTAACATTTTTGAGTCGTCATGTAGGTTTCCTCGCATTACGTGCATTAAATGCTCGGTTGACCCATTACTGATTACAATGCAATAAGTTACGGTATTATACATGTAATATATTATATTTAAGGTCAATGCGCATTGCGCACAGCGAAGAAGTAACCTGACATGGAGCCCACGGGCTCGAAATATTTCGTAATATACCTGACAGTTGTTGCTATAAATTTAGAAATGCATTCAATAACCTTTAGTAAGATAGACTTATCATTGATGGTCATATTTTTAATGAGTTTATTGAATGTTGGCAACTTCTCTGGTTTAACTTCACACGCAGCATAAAATCGCTTTTTTATTTAAAATTTATATCTGATGGTCAATCGGAATCATGTGTCCTTGAAAATATTATGAGTTTCATGTGGTAGCCTTTCATTACTAGCATACACCCAATATGGGAAATGAATACCCACTATAAGCCAATTTTGTTTGACCATAACTTCGGACCCACTTTAGGTATTTAAGTGGTTCACAGTACAAACATTTATGGAATTCCAAAATGACACATCGGCAGGTGGTGTTAGCATCTCGTACCCATCAGCAGGTGGTGTTAGCAATGTAAAACTAAACCCAAAATGCTCGTTCTCCCTGCACCTACTTTATTTTTCTAGATAGGTTCCCAGAAAATAAAATCAAGCGCCAACAGTTAAATCATATATCATGCATAATGTCACATTCTATGATGACGCATACCTTGTGAGCTAATGGTACACAATAAATGAGGGCCATACTAAAAATATATTGGCAAAACTTTATTACTATGTGACATTTAAATATTTATTTAAACACATTATCTTTTAGATATTTCAGTTCTAGTGCCTAAAATTACAATGTTCATATAACATAAACGTTCCCATTAATTTCAAGGGGGGGGACGCTTGTTGCCATGTATGCTCCCCACTGTTCCCCCTGAATCATGAACGATCCCATAAATTTACAGGGGGACGCTAGCTCCCATGTATGTTCTCTAGTATTCATCACTGGACTATACGACTGACTACTATATAAATTAACTTATAGAGGCTTCTTCAAAAGTAGCCGCTGACTACTGGCGACTAATAGATTAGTAGTCACCGACTTAAGGGGACTTCTTCATCAGAAGTCACTGAGTACTTGTGACTACTTAATAAGCAGTCGGTGACCAATAATGACTCTTTGCGACTGCTTGGTGACTTCTTGTGACTGCTGGGTGACTACTTGCAACTACTGGGTGACTATTAAGAACTATATGATGACTAATAGTCCCCAATAGTCAATTTCCTAAGGGTAATCCTATGAAATTTCTATTTTTCATATTGCAAAACCTCCTAGATAGTTTTAACCAAATGACCATTCCACGTCTGCCAAAGCGTGTGCATTGCATCCTGCCTACAGAGATATTTATTTCCAAATACATTGATATGTCTTTAATTTCCTTCATTATATGTTATTATGAGTTTGCTTTAGCGAAGTGAAGTGAATTCAATATCAAAACAACCAAGATAGAAGTAGTGCGCTCGTATCATGCGATCATTCACGGGATCATGCGATCAAAAAAGAACATGTTCTAATTTTGATCGCATGATCATGCGCATGACCAAGAATTCGCCAAATTTTCAGTATTACACGAGACATTAACGTCATGCGCATGATCATTCGAATGATCATTCGCAAGATTATTCGCCGTGTCAAACGGCCTTAACAAGGAGAAAGAGTTGCCGAGGTTGAGCGTCGTTTGCCTCGGATCGAAATTGGAGGGGTGATCCTATTAGTCCGAGAGCTATTGCCCGTCTGCATGCGGTACACAGTATATGCGAACGACCCTAGCCATCGAAGAACGTTATACTAAAATACTATTTCTACTAGAAATAATTTTAACTATCTACACTACACGAGACAAACATTAAGCAAATATAAATGGGTATGAAAACAAAGAATTATGAAGGATTAAAGCGATGATTTTATAGGAAAACGATGCTCAGAACTGCTGGAGGTTGTCTTCGGATAAATTACTGCAGAAGAATATGACGAAGAAGAAATGAAATGGGAAAGGGAGCATAATTTATGGGTCACAGCCTCCAAGGACTTCTAGGTAGATGGAAGTGAAGAGTCAAGAGTGAGAAACGAGAGGCTAAAATTTAATTACCCCAGTTTAATGTCGTTAGGTGTAAGTGTGTATCCCTATGAGATGCATCCATCCTTTTTCTCAATGAGCACAAAAAAGCTCGCGTGTCACTTCAATTGGTGACTTCCTCCTCATGTACAAGATCTAATTTTAAGCCTGAAAAGTTGTTTATTTCTTCCAATAAATGCGCTGATAACTTTAATCCCAAGAGAAAATGAAACGGTAAAAACATAGAACGGTGTAAGAGGAATAAGTCAATCTCCGTAAAAACTTTAGCCCATTGAGAGAAAAGTCGGAAACGTTATTTGGTGTAATCTAAATATATTTACACAGATAGTACTTTGTAGGATTGTAAACTAAAAAAAAACAACCTCTACAAGTTTTGACGTTGTTCACGCAACATTTTCAAGAGGCTTACACGAAGAAATTATAGACACAATCTTATATACCTACTCTTGATTTATCAAGGGCAAGGGCGTCGTGGCCAGGGCGGGAAGGCGGGGATTCCCACCCGGGCCCCGGGCCACGTACTAGGTTTTGGACTCGGGTCTGAAGGGCCCAACGGGCCGGGCCTCGAACTTTGAATAGCCAGCAGACCAAATCTATAAGATAAATACCAATGAAATTGTAGTTTAACGCGTTTTTAACACAAAACTTTTTTCAGAAGAGGGGAGGGGAGGTCACAAAAACCGGGCTGCTCTGGACGTGTAGCGGCCCTGGCCCCTGAGCACCCACGCCACCCCTATCATACGCCACGCCACGCCATCAAGGGAATAGGGATTTTTTTAATTCAAGGGGGTATATACTCACCGATGGGGAAGAGCAAGTGGTAAAAAAGGTGATACAAACTGAAGATTAGCAAGGTCATATGTATAGAAGGAGAACATAACTGTGAGGACAGGGAAATAGGATGGTGAAGAGTGGTTATGGGTTCAAAGTAATTAGGCTGTTAAATAAATTTGACCCATTAAATTTAAAAAACATGCAGTTTAAAGTACTCCATGAAATCCAGTTTGGTATTCTTGTTGCAAATGTGTAAACTTCTTAAAAACACTTTGGAGATCCTTCTGCTAAAATAAATTATAGAACATTGCAATCTTCGGTTCAACGCTTGATCACATTGATTCAAAATTTTCAACGCCGTGAACAAATTTACGCTGCAATGAGACCTAGAATTATGCAGATTTAGGGTTTATTGAGGTGCACATGAATTGATTTGCATATGAAATAAAGGTGGATAGCTGCATAAATTTTGCCAAAATTAGTAGTACCTTAAAATCTGAAGCATATTAAAAGGGTTGGTTTCTATAGTGTTCAATTATCATCAGGATATTAGTAGAAGCAGCAAAAAGGACAAATTATAAATTAAAGGGTAATTAATACTAACCCAAGTTTGCAAAATTTACAAATTGATAAATATTCCTCTATATATTAGACTATTTTCGAATTGCAATACATTTACATTACCGAGATATTACAACAGATTAATTCACAGATAATTCGTGATGCTTAAAGGAGCTGACGAATACAACTGAAGCTGGGCTTACGGTTCGTGAATTCCTATGGAATTCAAATACACGCTCAGAATCAATATTACCTTTAACTATGCGGAAGCAATGAATTTAAAGCCCTATTACTATCAGCATTAGGCATAATGTTATAATGTCCGGTCAAATTTAGCACACAGTCTACTTACGTCATGAAGTGTTATTTATTGACAATTCTGGGTTTCTAACTCACATGGGGCTATAAATTGAAAGAAAGCCTCTCGGTAGGTTTACAACAAAGTGTCCCAACAAGAAAGAGCGGCCATTTATATTGCTCCAAACATTTTCAGAACCTTTCCGGCATAGAATGCAATGAGTTTTAAATATTTGCGTCAGATATATTCGTAAAACTATACATAATTTCCATAAGCAGAGCCCTTTCCTCAGCAATATTCTCTAACATAAAGAGTTACAGTGAATTTTACGTTCCCCGAACTTAAATAATAATAATTTCAGAGTAGAGTCATAAATACCATTGCAGAAGGCCCTAAGTAAGGATCGTCGCATGTAATCACTCCTGGGGTTCGGATTTCCATTGGGGTTTTTGAGCTTCAACATCGTATCTTCCCAGAAAAAAATTGTTTTATGAGCTCACATCAATCTTGCGGGAAATTAAGTCGGAATTTTGTATTTTGATTGCAAAACCATCCCTCGAGGTACCTATCACGATGTCGAGGGACAATTTTGTACACCTGTACTCCGAGAAATTACCATATTTTCCCCTCCGGAGAATTTCAATCCTGGTTATCAGCTCCCGTTAGCGTGGTCTACTCGAGTATGGAGGGGATTTGGGAGAACGTTGGATGTCTGAGCGAATGAAGAAGAAACGGCAAACAACGCATGCGAAGTTTCATTAAAGTGTCCTGAGAATTCTACCCAAAAGTGAGCCAGTGGGGTGGCATTCGTTTCCACCAAGAAATTTGAATTAATCCCATTGCCACCACTTTCCGTATCCTCCGAGATCTTCCTTCTCGATCGCACAGAAAACCCCTTGTCATGCATGAGAGGAGCGTTAACCCGCTTCCACCTCAGTTGGGTGACATGCTACAAGCAATTTCCAACTCGTGGGTAAATAAGAATATAAACTTCCAACATTATCATGCTCCAACATTCTCGCTCGAAAATTACTTGTATGGTCTTCCATATGTTGGTTTAAAGTTTCAGTTGAGTACCAGCACCGTTTAAACCAAGTGAGGATAGTGAGGGATATATTCTGTTGCCTTTGAGGAGATGTTTGCTCTACGTGTTTCTCTCGGCTGACCTACCTTCACTTCCGGTGCACAAATCAAAGCGAAAACAAACAGAAATCCTCGTTGCATGGTGAAAGTCCTGCGTAGCGGAAGTACCTGTTATGTCAAAGAGATAACGTCTAGCTAACTGCTATTTAGCTGGCAATACACGGTATTGAATTTTTTAGGAATTTATTCATTTAGATCGCATTAATTTTAGGAAAATAAGAGTAGAAAAAATGGATGGTGACTAAGGTGTCACCTTTATTGTTTGTATTATTTCAATTGCTCAATGATTTTCATGAGCAGTGAATGCTAACTTATCAAGGATCGCCCAACCAATGAGAATAAAATTCAATACATAAAATGAACACAGAATGGGATATTATGTAAAACTGTCCGAAGTTAAATGCAGTGAAGGGAACTATAAGTACCCTTCGATTGTGATTATACTCCATACGCTTAAGATATTTATGACTCAGTTACACTATTTTTTACACTAGCTCTCAAAAATTGCAT
Source organism: Pyrrhosoma nymphula (assembly GCA_963573305.1). NCBI lineage: Eukaryota > Metazoa > Arthropoda > Insecta > Odonata > Coenagrionidae > Pyrrhosoma > Pyrrhosoma nymphula. Next base: position 61,143,832 of record OY754330.1, on the reverse strand, counting down.
TGGGAGACGTAAGCATGCTTAAATTTCTCAAATTTATCAAGCAATGCTTGGCAGTGCCTGCTTCCAACACCTTTATAGCACGTTTTGAAACACATTTGGATAGTTAATTATGAAGCAATGCTTTCATTGCTTCATATGAATGCAAAATATTTCGGTGTCTGTCTCATACAGAAAGCAATTATTCTTTGACATTGACCTGATAATGTAGAGGGCTATAATTATAGTAATAGGGGTGGGCAATTATGGTTTGCGGATTAAGGCAAGAACGCCCGTTGTTGCCTTTGCTCTTTATCATCTATACTGAGAACGTTATTAGAGAGGCATAGGCAGAGCTAGAGGTGGGAATCAAAGTAGGAGGTCAGCTGATAAAGTCGGTTAGAATGGCCGACAACCAGGCGTTGGTTAGTCGATTTTCGAAGGAATTACAAGCTTTAGTAGATGCATTAGAATCTATGTGTGGGGAGTACGGAATGAATATTAGTAATAAGAAAAGTAATAAAATTCATTAGGACCAAGAAGGCGAGGCTGGTCATTAAATTGGGAGCGTATAAACTGGAGAAAGTAGAGTTTTTTTTATTGCGTGGGTAGTATGCTAGAAGAAAATGGGCATAGTAGCAAAGGCGTTAAAAGCAAAGAAGAAAAAAGCGTTAGTGAAAGAAGCGTTCAGTAATTGAAGGGAGCTGATGACGGGGACCTTGGGTAAGGATATAAAGAAGAGGTTGGTGAAGAGCTTGATATGGAGAGTGGCGTTGTAATGCGTAGAAACCTTGACTCTGAGAATGAAGGACGAAAATTGGCTGCAAGCGCTCGAGATGTGGGCGTGGGGGAGAATTCAGAAAATGTGGTGAACGGAAAGGAAGACAAACGAGGAAGTGCTTGACTTTATTGGTGAGAAGAGAAAACCTCTGTATGAGTTAAGGCGGAGGCAGGGTAGGTGGCTGGAAGTGGACATAATTGGTTTGCTCAAGGCCGTGCTAGAGGGATAGATGTTGAGCAAGCGGGGAAAGGGAAGAAAGATAATAGGTTTTATGGGTGGGATGAAGAAGGGTAGGACACACGCGGAGAAGAAGAAAGAAATACTAGATGTAGATAGGGCCCTGCACGTGTACACATCTTGTCATATTATACTAAGCTTGATAAGCAAAATTCTACCAGCGAACTATTTTCTCTCTTTTGTATTCTTGCGCCATGCCTCTATGCGAGTGTATGTTGTTTTAACCCTCCTGTACTGTGCTGCCCTCTTCTGTCGCCTGTAAAAAAAAAGGGAGGAAATAAACGAACGTCTTTTCGTTCTGTCGGAAAACCTGAATGGAGTGTTTGCTTCTCTCGCCGTTCCACTAAAATAACTAAAGTGATTTTGTTTGGAGACTCCTTTTAGGAATATAAATTACATCAGGTTATGGGCCCAGCTGGCTCGGCGTGAATAGCGAAGTAAAACTAGTGCGGACGTTCAACAAGTTTCGTTTTGGGAGAAGATTCTGTGTTGTGGCGTGGCGTCCGGCAGTTCGACGGATCTTTTGTCTAGAGGTGAAGCAGCATCATGGCGGAGGTTTCATCAGTAAGCTCGATCCCGAAATTAACGAGGAGTAATTTTTCGGCATGGAGAGCTTGTGTTAAGCCGGAGCTGCTGAAATTGGAGTGCTGGGAGGCCATCGTTGGGTATGATGACGACGATGATTTTCAGCCATCTGCAACTGAGGCCAAGAAGCGTAGGAAGAGCAACTATACCGCGCTTGCCCTCATCATGCGAACGACAGGTGAGGACCTAATAAATGACATTCTTGACTGTGAAGCAGCTTCAGAGGCATGGAGGATCCTTGAAGAGCTCTGCACAAACAACACAAGTTATGGAGCCATGATGAGACTGAGGGAGCTTGCCTCACATACAAAAGGAAATCAATCTATTTCTGAGTATTTGAATAGCATGCAAGAGATGAATAGGACATTGAAGTCAAATAAACTTGAAATAAGTGACAGTCAACTCGCCTACTTATGCTTGTCAGGACTGCCCCCTGAATACGAAATTTCTGTTAAGACCCTTTGTGCCCAACCAGACAAAATAAAGATGTCATCTGTGAAGCAAATTCTCCTGGAATGTGAAAGGGAAATGCAAGGTAGAAGTGACGACCAACACACAGCCCTGAGAATGGGGAAGGTACAAAGTAAGTCGAAGCAAAAGAATGAGGGAGAGAAATTTTCAAACAAGGGGAAGGGTAAGTCTAAAGTGTATAGAAATTTCTGTTATGCCTGTGGAGATGAAGACCATATAGCCAGAAATTGCCCTAAGGTGAAACAAGTGAAAGAGGCAGAAGAGAAGAAGAAAGAGAAGGACTCTGAGCATTCTATTAAGGCTTCAATCGCCACAAGGGAACATATAGCCTTGTATGCAAAGAAGTACACCCCTGGGGAGAATGGAGTGTGGATCCTCGATGGGGGCGCATCGGACCACATGACCAGTAAGAAAAATTTGTTTACCACTTTGGAAGAGTACTCTGGAGAGGTAGAAGTAGGAGACGGCAGACCCCTGAAAATAATGGGTAAGGGGACCGTGACTCTACGCCTGTCAGAGGAATGTGGAGGCAGAGATATTAGCTTTTCTGATGTTTTGTATGTCCCTGAGCTGCAAGATAATTTGATATCTCAGGGACAGCTTGAGGAAAAAGGGCTGGAATTTATATCAAAACAAGGGAAAACTCAAGTTCTTAGAGAAGGGAAACCAGTTTTCTTGGCCCATCGTATAGGGAGATTATACTTTATTTCAACCATGGAGGGAGTTTCAATTATGACTCTACGTGAAGAGTACAACCAGAATGAGAAGAAAGCATCCCGAGTATCACAACAAGTGTGGCATCGCAGGCTGGGCCACCCATGTAGTGAAATCATGGGCAGGATGAAGGTGCTTTCCAGCCTGATGTCAAAGGGAGAAAATGGAAATGAAATTGATGGAAATTTTTGTGACCCTTGTGTGCAAGGAAAGATGAAGAGATCTAAATTCCCCAAGAAGGACCATCATGAGGAGCTGGGCATTCTCGACCGAGTACATTCGGACATCATGGGACCAATTCGGCCAGAATCTCTAGGGAGGAGGAGGTTCATCATAACTTTTGTCGATGAGGGATCGAAGTATGTGTCTGCATCGCCGATGGCACGGAAAAGCGAAGCACTTGACAACTTCAAGAAGTACAAGGAGAGGTGTGAAGTTCTGCACAGCAGGAGGGTGAGGGAACTCCAAACGGACCGGGGGACTGAGTACCTGGCCGGGGATTTCCAATCATTCCTCGAGAAGAGTGGGATCGTGCACCGAACATCTGTAGAATTCACTCCCCAACAAAATGGTATTGCAGAGAGAATGAACTTAACTTTGGCTGATATTGTAAGGTGTCTCTTGTTTCAAGCCAGCATGCCACTGTACTTCTGGGCGGAGGCACTGCAGACGGCGGTCTATCTTCGAAATCTACGCCCATCGAAGTCGCTCAACTATGACTCTCCCATGGAAAGGTGGACCGGAAGGAAGTTAACGAAGCAAGACGTGGAACATCTCCGGGTCTTCGGCTGTCTCGCTTGGGCTTGGACGCCCGAACCGAGGAGGGATGGCAAGTTCTCTCCCAGGGCGCAGGAGTGCGTTTTCTTAGGATACGGGGAAGGAATGAAGGGATACCGTCTCTGGAGCATCCAGGAGAGGCGGGTGTTCCACAGCCGGGACGTGGTGTTCAGGGAGGGCCGATTCCCTTTCAAGCACAAGGAAAGCCTGAGGTGGGAGCAGCCTGCCCCCAGGGAGGTGCTTTGCCCAATTGCTGATGCCCTGGGTGAGGAGGATGATGGCGGCGAGATCCCTGTTGTGGATGAAGCTGCACTGCTGCCAAACGGCCGTGATGGCTATGGAGGGGGCCATCCTCCAGGAGTGGGGGTACGACGCTCGGAGCGCCAGAGGAGGCCCTTGCAACCATGCAAGCTGCCCTGCTGCCTGTCGCACGTCAGGGTGGACGACACCGTGGGCGGAGATGTCTGGCACCCTGCCGGGCCTCCGAAGACCGTGGAGGAGGCCATGAGACGACCTGACCGTAAGCAGTGGATGGAAGCAATTCAGAGGGAGATGGCAAACCATCAACGGAATGGTACTTGGACTATGGTGGAAAGGCCAAAGGGAGTCAATGTGGTAGGCTGCAAATGGGTTTTTCCCCCACCGAAAGTGAGTTCCTCTGGTGATCTTGTGTACAAAGCTAGATTGGTGGCACAGGGTTTTAGCCAAAGGTACGGTTTTGATTATTGGGAAACGTACAGCCCCGTGCTATCTAAGGGTAGTCTTAGAGTTTTGTTGGCCTTAGCTATTAGCAAGGGATGGGAAATTGAGCATGTTGACTGTGTTGCAGCTTACTTGAATGGAGCTCTGGATGAGACTATTTACATGGAGCAGCCCAAACTCTGGTACGAGGGAGATGAGGGAATGGTTTGTCTCCTTCAAAAGAGCCTGTATGGTCTAAAGCAGTCAGGCATGGTTTGGAATGACATGTTAATTAAAATCTTGTGTAAAATGTGTTTCAAGCAATGTATTTCAGATCCATGTGTTTTTGTACACCAGGAGGGTTACGTGGGAACGTATGTGGATGATATCATTGCTTGTGGTACGAAATCATTTCTATCTATCTTAAAACAGGGCCTAAGTGAGATTGTGGAGATCAGGGACCTGGGACCAATAACAAACTTTGTAGGACTCAATTTTTCTCGACCCACTGAAAATATCCTTGAAATGGACCAACAAAACTATATTAAGGAAGTACTGGAAATGTTTAATATGGCTAATTGTATTAGTGTACTTACTCCAGGTGTTTTAGGTGCCAAGATGGATGAAAAAGGGAAACCTTTTAACCAGGAGAGGTATCGGTCTGCAATCGGGTGTTTGTTGTATTTATCAACTTGCTCGAGACCTGATATTTCCTTCATAGTTGGGTATTTGAGTAAATATTGCCAGGAGCCTACTGATGTGCAGTGGGAAGGGGTGAAGCGTGTGCTGAGGTACCTAAAGGGGACTGCAAGCTACAAAATGGTATTCCAGAGTGACCCCTCTTTTGCATTTAAAGTGTACAGTGATGCCGACTGGGCAAATGATAAAACAGACTCATTGTCTGTAGGTGGTCATGTAGTTCTAATGGCTGGTGTTGCAGTAGTTTGGCGGAGTAAAAAGCAATCTACCACTGCAAGCAGTACTATGTTGGCTGAGTATTACTCAATGTTTGAAGCGTGTAAGGACATAGTGTGGCTAAGAGACTTAATGAGCGAGCTAGGTCATCCTGTAAAAGGAGCTGTGCAGCTGTATGCTGATAACCAGGGGGCCAACGGTTTGGCTGAATCAATAAGATTAACAGACAAAAATAAGCACTGTAGGCTGAGGTATCATTTTGTAAGAGAGTGTATTCAAAATGGTGAAATTAGAGTTAACCATGTCCCGTCATCTGACAATGTAGCTGACATCTTAACAAAAATCTTGCCTCAACCTAAAACAAAATTGTTTGTCCAAGCTATGGGGCTAGTAGAGTAGAAGTCCTGTTTTTTTTTGCTTGTTAATGTCAAGCCTGTGAGTAATTTGAAGACTAAGTTTTTTGTCTCTGTTTATCAATTATCAAAGTGTGGTAGCCTTAAAGTATGTCGTTTTTTTTAGGGCATCGACATAACTATTTTTATGCCTGAAATTGCACCAAAATATTTGCCAAGTATACTTTGTTGTTACTTTGTGCTGATAGTTTTGAGCTATGTCTATGCTCTCACTTCTTATTTGTATCGAGTTTTTTTTTTGTTTATTTGTTCTTGCTGTTCGAATTTTGAGGAGAGGTGTCATATTATACTAAGCTTGATAAACAAAATTCTACCAGCGAACTATTTTCTCTCTTTTGTATTCTTGCGCCATGCCTCTATGCGAGTGTATGTTGTTTTAACCCTCCTGTACTGTGCTGCCCTCTTCTGTCGCCTGTAAAAAAAAAGGGAGGAAATAAACGAACGTCTTTTCGTTCTGTCGGAAAACCTGAATGGAGTGTTTGCTTCTCTCGCCGTTCCACTAAAATAACTAAAGTGATTTTGTTTGGAGACTCCTTTTAGGAATATAAATTACATCACATCTCGAGTATATTTGTTGACTTTCAATAAAACCTACCTTTTACGGGTAGATTACTTAAATAATAATAATAATAATAGTAGCTGGAGCTGGTTTTTGATAGATAGTAGTCAAACAGTTTCGTAGCATAAACACCAACCAGTGTACTTCGACATTTATAAGCAATACGCGCTTGGAGTAAGAGGCCTTTAAGCTGGCAAGGCTATAATTTACATATTTATCACAGCACGTGAATCGCTGAGCAATATATGTGAGGCATTAAGGCATAAAAAGCGTTGCTATATCCTTAGAGCAGCGCATCGCATCCTCGTAAGTAGCTTCCAAAGTCTGGGGGGGGGGGGTAATAATTAACTTCAGGTTTAGGAAATTTCAAGGTTCTCAGGGAATATCAAGTCAACTCATGCGTTTAGGAAGTTTCAAGATTATCAGGAACAGGAAAATTAACCCTATCTGGAATGAAAATGGTGCAATCTTAGTTTGTGAAGTGATACCAATTACGTAGAAAGATTATTGGTTTACCGATAAGGCTCGTACGTGATGCGGATTCCAAGTCATGAAGTTTTTGATCACGCGTATGTAGTTATTCGATAAACAAAATCTTTACCAGTGAGCGTCCCATGAAGTTTTAGATACTTATTTATAAAATTTTACCTTATTTCACAATCGATATCTTATTCAATAAACATCAGATAACGATAGATGATTTCATTATTTTATGGCAATGTTGACGGATTTAATTCCGGAGTGGTGCGCTAGTGTTGCTTTAAATGCAATTAATGCAAACAAAATTAAACAAACCACTTTAGCGGTTGAACAAATTTCTTGGAAACCTTATCTAGAATTATAAATTATTAGATGAACCTCTTTTCAACAGAAATTCCGACATTGAAACGAAGAAAACAATTCCTGTCGGGACGAATATTGGAGTCTAAGAAAGAATTTCATGGTCTTCCACTGAGATGTATCTCTCGTAGACACTTGAAAGTTATTTTAAATTGATACTACTGGCAGTAAAATCTAATCCATAAGATTATGAATTCTCCCCTTTTGTCAGACTTCTCATGAAATAGCTAAACTTCCATTTTTGTTGCCAAAAATACTAAAACATCGTACAAATATGCACATCTTTTGTGTAAGGTAGTAACTTAAGGGTGTTTTAAAATAAAAAAAATTGCTGTTTTTTTATAGGAGTAGAGGACCAACAAATTAGGCAATTTGCGTGATTTTTGACAACTGGAAGGTTAGTAAGGGTAGAGGATTGGAGGAAGGATAGAGAGAAACTTGGCGTCGGCATTAGCCAACGCGAAGGGGACTGCAGATAAACATCCCTTCCCGCATACGTAGAAACTTCATTAAAATGCTCTCCACGTAGCATAATAGGAAGATGCGGAGATGATACTGAAAAATATAATTTCGCCACCGCCAATATTCGTATTCGAGCCATCTGGATGAGAAGCCAGTAACTCCATCCACTACATCAAACCGATACCTTTAATAAAATTTTGTATACTCGGTTATATTATGAAGGAAATATATTAATATGTACAAAAAATGTTAACATTGGCGAGGCCAGGAGCGGAAGGAGAGCGGTCACTGGCGGCACTTTTTTCGGGGAAGCAATTTTGGTATAAATATTAAAATATCCTTAGTAATAAGAAGAATAAAATTATCAACTATCAAGAGAGTTAAAAGTTACAAGTCATTTTTTTTAAACGAATTATTTCTCTAATATCTATAAAAAAAACATCTACTAACCAACGAAATTATATTGATACCATCATAAGAGATTTTCCTACATTAATGTAGGAAAAATACAATTTTACCTTGGTATTTTCATGTATTAATGTAGGAAATAAAATTATTTTTATCAAACTTAATTTTGAAATTCATCTAAATAGGTTTGATTTCTTTTATAAGATTCCTCATAGGAAGGGCGGAGATCGACAGACCTCCCCGGGTGACTCCAACTGTCCCTACGGCAATCACTTATAAAGGCTTTGATTGGATGCCGATGTCTAGAAACCAGTATAAATGAATATATTCTGCGTACAATTTTGATACTTTTTTCATGATTTTATAGCAGCTTTCGTGTATTGAGCGCTGTTACGTTTTTGCTCAAATTTGAACATGAGCTTTAAATATGTTCAATAAACGATTTTTTATGAAAATATTATAATTATATATTCACTTCAAGAGACCGAAGGCCATGCAGCAATAAATGTTTTTCAGCAACTATTTCCCATTCATTAAAGCCAGGAATAGGATGAAGATAAGGTATGCGGATCTCTGAAGTATTTCGCTTTCCAAATCCATTAGTGGATATGGAGAGAAGACTCCTTAACCGTCCGTCTGGCGTAAATTAAGACAGCTATAAAATACACAATCGGGTGTGACGTGATGTAATTGTTCCATAATGACATAAGAAAAACACTTGGGGTTTCAAATGATAAAATATTTAATGTCACTAGTTTTGATGTTACTACATCATCTTGAAGATGTCTGTTCCAAGAAATCTTTCCCGTCTTGCCCGTTCCATTCCCATTTCGGCGATATCTCTCTCCACGCGGTTAAAGCAACGCAGAAAAACTCCTTTCTCCTCCCCTCCCAAGCCCATCCCTGTCCCTTTTCTGCACCCATTTTCTCTGTGGATGACCGATCGACCGTGTACGGATTCACCCATGGCTACTAGGGAGGGAGGGGAGAGAGAAATTAATGTGTCGTGAGGACGTGAGTGTAAGGGTAAAGTACCCGAAAAGGTACTTTAGGGTATAGTGTAATGCATATTGGTGTATACTCAACCCCTTCCACACTCCCCAGAGGTGGCTTGCAGGGTATTTTGTAGATGTAGATGTAGACGTACACGTGATGGATCAACCGAGGAATGAATATATTCAGCGCGACGGAAAAGCTTGAATGACGCGCAAAACAGACCTTTGGGACCGCAATCAAAGGATTTCCACCACGAATTGAATTTTCGGCAGCTTGCATGCCTGCCACAAGGATAGGACGGGAAAATATTTTGTGAGATTGATGTCACCATTTTAGACATTAATCAGATCAGTAAACTCATTCTTCAATGCCACGGAGGAAGGTTTTGATGACATACTTCCGATTGCGTCAAAGTATCAGCCTCACTTTTGCTTGAAGGCAATACCGATGTGGCTGTATAGTTCCGTTAAAAAGAAAATAATCTTCATCCGTATACTAATCTGCTAGCTGCCGCTTGGGCGAGTGACAGGAGTTGTCAGGACACCAGCCATGAAAGTGGAGGGAATAGAGAAAAGGAAGGGCACAGGACTAAGGTTAATTGCTAGCTAATCAACTGTTATGTGCTAGTGTCACGCTCTGTTTTCAAGAAGTGAGTGCTTCTAGGGGCAAGCAATTGTTAAAGGAATAATATAAATCAGGAGTGACAGCATATAATTTTTATTCGATTGCCTGCTAATGTACAATTGTCATAAACCTCTTACGAGTGGAATCTCAAACATCAAGATTTAGCTATATAATGTAAGAGAAACAATTGCACTTTACATTATGAAGAACTTCCACGATATCTCGCCTGAATCTGTTGAATTTATTTAGCTATATGTTGTACTGCTGCAAATCTTTGTATTCTGTAATTCACATATTTTTAAGAGCTTACCCAACGAAGGAATTGAAGTCTAAAATTGCTGATTTTGAGCGCTAAGCTAGTTTAAAACTACCATACTTCTCTTAAAAAAATAATCTTAAACTCTAAGTTTTAGCTTTACGTTGTATCTTTGCATATCTTAATATTCTATGGGCCACATATTTTAATAGCTCCCACAGCGGTAAAAATGAAGCCCAAAGATGGCTGATTTTGAGCCCGAACCCATTTTTGTTTGCTTTTTGAAGAAAAAGGGTTAGTTCCACACGTCAAACACTTGAAAAGGTTAATCTTCTACTTCATTACTTAAAGAACAAAAACTCTCAAACGTGAGACTTTCCTCCTTTACACAGTTTTCTCGAGTCAAAAATCAGTTTAAAAAAAGATATTTGTAGGTATTTTGTAAAATATTTGTAGGTAGTTTTATTATTATTTACTAATATATGCAGACGTACAATGACAACAAGTTCAATTTTAACAATATATAAATTTATAAGGAAAAATTAAACAAAATGTTTTCTATTAAGTGTAAAATTGTATCGTTTCAGTATCTCTACACTAGCATAATTGGGTCTTGAGATATTATATTTGGTTATCTAGGGAAAACGGTTTCCGCGAAAAGCGAGCGGGGATGTTTTTCTCAAAATCGTTGCATTCAACTGCCAATGCACGTAGGTATTCGTGCGCAAAACACATTTTTTATCAAAAAGGGTATCATTGGATCATTTGCGATAGAATGGTTATTTTTTATAATCAGTATTGGTGTATGGAAAGAAGAAACCCTTTCACCTGTCAATCAGGAAGTGTATTCATCTTATCAAATTTAGAGGATACCGGGACTATCCACGGTATTACCTCAACGGAGTCACATGAGTATAAGTGGACATTTTCGAACATAAGAGAGCAATTCCACAGAGGAAAAATCACTAACGAAAACAATCGGCGGGATACCAAGGGATACGGGTTCTTATCCCGGTAAAGGAAATTGTCTTCTTTCAGTTTTTTTTACGAAGTATTAGACCAAAAATTCAGCTTTTTGTAATGTTGTTTGACATTTGAAACAATAATTTTCTCGCTCATTTCGAGCGCTGTTATGAATTCAACGTTCTCTGGCAAGCTGTCTTGCAGTCATCATTCGAAAGTTGGGTGATGCTCCCGGCCCATTTCGCCCTGGAAGTGTGAGACCCCATTAAGTTTTGAAACTGCGGCTCAGAGAGCGACGCATTTTTTCCATCAGCTCAACAATTGACATTTTTTTCCTTTTAGCGTTGAATATTTGCACCTATAAGTCCTTTAAAAGGGTTTTATATCCCTTGAAAATAACAGGAGTCACGCATTTTTATCCTTGTCTTCGCCACTGCTGTCCTCTTTTCATCCCGCTCAGCGAAACAGACTGAAACCTTCAGTCATCGGAGACGGTTGGAAACTTTTTTCTCAGTGGTTCGCCTGTGACTTTTCGTGAATCATCATTGGAGAAATCTTTTATTAACATGCTCTATTTGAAGAATATGTCCCTAATCTCTGCTATTTCGTGCTCTTTACAGGGATGCGTGCCGCATTCTTTTGTTTTCCCTCGCACTTCGCTTCTCGTCCGCTAGTTGTTTGCGAGTGAAACAAAAACATTTTATTATTTTCAGCCACCTTTTTCCCGACAAAAAAAATGAAAGTGGTTCAAACATAAAGAAACGGAGTTTTTCATTTTACGTTCTGAGAGCAGGACTTACTTTAGGACGCCAAATTGTGTTCATGATGTTGCGTATGACTCACTGCTACCTAGATATTCTACATACTTTTGATTCCTGAGTTGTTAAGCAAGTGGTAATCTGTATTAATGGAAGCTCAACAGAGTTGATGTGTTGTTGGAATTTTCTAATTGAACGTCTGAGTAGAACAACAGTAATATTCCAAAAAATACAGAAAAAAGTTAAGACAGCCATTTTGTAGTTTAAATGTAGTGCTATAGTTTAGTGGAAGAACAGTAATATTCCCGTCCTACCTGTCGTTTAAATAATGCTTAAAAGTTTTCAATGAGTGGAAGAAAAATAAAATACCAGGAATGTTACTATTCTTCCACTCAGACGCCGCGCCGTGCCGTGCTCGCCTACTATCGGCGCAAAAAAAGGTAGAACTCTGAACTTTAAGCAATCGTACGAAATTCCGCCGGAGCTCCAAAGAGCAGTGTAATATATCGTTTTACTCCTTGTTTATTTGACTACAAAAAGCATTCACTGAGTAGTGTGTAAGTGTAAAAGTTTAGTTCCTACGGTCGAAAGAGTGAAGAAAAACACGCGAAAAACTAGGAGAACGGTGAAACGGTCGTCTTCTTCATCTCGTCACGGCCAAAATATTTAATTGGTTCACTTCATATTTTTTTTCTGAAGAGGACGACATCTCCGCATTACAAATAATCTTTTAAAATTTTATTTTATCCATTCATTGATTTTTTAAGTAGCCGAAAGCTAGATTTCAATTTCCGAGGTGTGGAAAAGTATATGAATATCGAAATTACGTATGCTTTATGGAAAAAATATTTCAAAACATCTCATGTAAGGAAATTTTTATATTCTTCAACTTACTTAAAATAAACAACAAAGAATAAAATCGCCCCGCGGCAATGCTCACTTCCATTTTGCTCAGTTGGCAATGGTGGTATTCCTGGCCGCGCGTGACTCAAATCTCATTGCCAAGACCCCTCTAGTGAGACCTCTGTCCAGCGTTGATTGGACCAGGAAAGGGAAAGGCTTAAGGTGTTTTATATTCTTTTAACTTTACTTGAATGGATTTATATTGAATATTTCGTAATTAGATATTAAATTCAGTCTCCAAAATTACACACATTAATTCAGCAAAATACTGTTTGTTTATGTGTTAGAAGTTTATTGATTCTATGGATTGTATTGTTGCCACGAAATGAATAAAGCTAAACTTGAGCTTAACTTTTACACTTACACACTATTCAGTGAAAGGTTTTTGCAGTCAAATAAACAAGGAGTAAAACGATATATTACACGGCTCTTTGGAGCTCCGGCGGAATTTCGTACGAATGTTTAAAGTTCAGCGTTCTACCTTTTTTGCGGCGATAATAGTACTCGTTTCTACCACCCAGGACGCTGTCCTCTCACAACTGACAGTACAACAATGTTTTTATTTTCGTTGAGTTGGTTGTTGTGAGGTTATATTGTGGTGAAAGCTGTGTTTTAGTTCAAGAATAATATTGAAAGTAAAGTTTTACTATAGTGATACATTCTACTAAATAGTAATAATCGTGTTATATTATTACGTGGACTTTAACTCATACATTTCGTGTAGTGTTTTAACTGATCAGCAAGTGCCAAGTTTAGTTTAAACTATGCCGTCTGATTCTGAGTCTGACACGGAAGAACCTAGAAGAAAGAGAGGTAAGGTAAACAAAGAACAGCATTTGAAAGAGATGGAAAAATTAGCTAGGGCAAAGGGAGAAGAATTTGTTTCGCACAAAGGATATTTAGTAGAAGCTAGGAAAACGGGTCCAGACTGTGGTTGCATGAAAAAGTGTATGGGAAGTTTTACTGATGAGAAGAAAGAGGCCATAATAAATACTGTTAATAACGGGCGCCCGAAAAATGAAAAAGACACTTACCTTCTAGGCCTAATTGACAGATAGGGCCTTCTAGGCCCTTTAACAGCTGATTCAAAACAAAACTCATCATCCTTCAAGTACAATGCCATGAAAGGCACATGTCGCACTGAGGTATGCCGTAAGGCTTAAATGAGCCTTCATGCTCTATCAAACTCAGTCGTGGCGCGATTGAATAAATTGACTGAAAATAATCAGTCACCTCGGGACATGAGAGGAAAACATTTAAAAAGAGGAAACGTGTTGGACGCTACAATAATAGTCAAGATTGATGACCATATTTCATCATTTCCTAAAAAAATAACACATTACACCAGTAAGCCAGTAACCTACCTAGATTCATCTCTTACAAAGAAAAAGATGCATGAGCTTTTCATTGCGAAATACCCTGAACTGGAAGGTGTAGTGAAATATGAGTATTATCTCAACCATTTTAATACTAACTATGGCTACAGGTTTGGACGGCCCCAGGTAGACGTCTGTTCTACGTGTGAAGAACTGTCTACAAAGGTCAAAAGTACAAGCCTCAACAACGAAGCAAAACGAGTTGCTGAAGCTGAACTAATTGTCCACAAAAGACGAGCTAATAAGTTTTATAAAAAATTTAAAGAAATCTCAGAAATGTGCAAAACCAGAAATGATGTAGCTGCTATTACTTTTGATTACATGCAGAATCTTCCCCTTCCGTTCATGCCTGTCCAGGAAATGTTCTACCTGCGGAAAGTATGGTTTTATATCTTCAGTATACGATATCGGCAGTGGAAAATCAGTTTTCTATACCTATACTGAGGGTGTTGCTAAAAAAGGTCCAAATGAGGTCTGCAGTTTTGTTTTGGATTATATCAACGCCATTCCTGAGGAGGTCAAGGAGCTACATGTGTTTAGCGACGCCTGTGGTGGCCAAAATCGCTACCACACCCTCACTAGACTTTTTTTGGCTTTAACTATGGATGATAGGTTTGAAGTGATCCACCACTACTTCCCAGTGCGCGGGCACAGTTTTCTGCCATGCGACAGAGACTTTTCTGTTGTAAAGCGTGCAGTTCGGCGGCTGGACCGGATTTACATACCAAAAGAGTAGGTATACAGACATCATTGTGAATGCCAAGAAAACTCCACCAAAGTTTGAAGTAAAGGAAGTAAAAAATGATGATATTTTGAACTTCCACGCGTGGTGGCCACACTATTTCAAAAAGTCTTCCACAGATGTTGAGGGAAGGAAGGAGAAGTTTACCATCAGCAAGTACAGGCATTTAGTATACACTAGTGACGGGTGTGTAAGAGCTTTCGAGTTTATCAATGGCGTCAACTCCTCAACGTTCAGACTTTCTAAAGGGCATGGGAACATTATTTTGCTTCCTGAAGAGAAACTTTACTCAGGAAAAACCCCTGTCAATCCCAAGAAAATCCAGGACATTGCAAAAGTGATACAGTACATCCCAGATGAACATCAGCACTTTTACAATGAGGTACTTAGACTGCCTACGGACTTGGTTGACAGCGACGACAATGAATGAAAGCTGCTTACAGAGTTTAAGGTAAAGCAAATAATAACTGATATTGTTTTCTTAGTCACACACACACTTCTTCTTATTTATATAGTCACACACAAGCCCACCAAACAAAGGGGTTTTATGCATAGAACTATCACACATAAAACTATTATAATCTTTTTACACCTGATCTAATCTAACCCAACATAACCTACTAATAATATATTTTCCCTTTTATTATAATCTTTTTACACCTGACCTAATCTAACCCAACATAACCTACTAATATAATATTTTCCCTTTAATTATAATCTTTTTACACCTGACCTAACCTAATGACCTTATTTTCCCATGATTAAAGTCCTAATAAACTCTTTATTTTACAGATCGCCAGGAAACGGAAGAACCAAAACTATTATGATTACATAATCAGTAAATGGACACACATTTAAAAGAAACTCAGTCTTCTATATTTAAAAAAATATGCTTACTAATACCTAAACATTGTTATTTTCCCTTTCTCATACTAAATAAAAGAGTTATGTCTCAAAAAGTAATTAAAGGAGCTGTTATTAATTCCTATTTTTGATAAAAACTGTTTTGAGTGGAAGAAAGATAATATTCCATGACACATAATAGTGAATACATAAAAAACTAAAATTTTGTGTTGTTTCCCATTTTCAGATAGTATTAAGTGTCCAATTATCTACATATTTTCAATGGTAGGCTTTTTTTGTAAAACTTCAAATTTCTTAGTTATCAAGTTTTTTTTTATTTCCCGAAAAATGAGATTTTGGAATAATACTCAGACGTTCAATTTTAGTTTAATCATTCAGATTGCAACGGACAACATGAATGAAAATGAGCACGTTGTAACTATTTCCCGAAAAAATTTAAAACCTCATTCCACTGGATATTCGGACGGCTGATTGAAAAATCATATATAAAATAATAGAAAAAAAGGGTTCAGGATCAGCAGCGAAAATATCACACTTTAATATTTTATTTCCAATATAAGCCTTGGCTTTGACAATATCTGCCGGAATATGCAAACTTCAGGGCATCCTACTTAATGTGCCGCTAATTACCAAGAGAGTCCTGATTTTTTTAGTTAGGCATCCATATTGACGGAGAAAACCAAGTATTAATTCTACAGCAATAAACAAAAAACGACAGATGATGTAATAGAAAAAGTATTTTTTCCCCATCTCTATCATCGAATTAAGAGATAGCCATTGCTTGGGTTGAAGTGGAGGTTAGATGGCAATTATACGCTTAACATTTCACTGGCTAATTAGGCGCTCGACGCATGCGCAAGCTACTTTCACAACCTCAAAATGCGGAAACTCTGCAGACCATTATGCTTAACCTTTCTTTTGGCGTAAATATAAAAGGAAAGGGAATCTCCTCCAGCTGAAGAAGGGTCCTTAGCCCGAAAGCTACCCCTAAGCAGTGGACACCGGTGTCGTCATTGATCATCTGCCTGTGAGTGTCCACTTATTTACTTTCCTATCCTTCCCCAACCTCAACGCCTTGTTGCTAGCATACACTTTTATATATATATATATATTTATATATATAAATTCATACATTCATAGGAAAATGGAAATGGATAGGTACACATAAAAGGACGAACACAGGGTTTGGTGGGGAAGATGAAAATGAGTCAAATCCGGACAGAAAAAATTTCACCTTAGCCCGATTCTGTCCGGATTTGACTCATTTTCATCTTCCCCACCAAACCCTGTGTTCGTCCTTTTATGTGTACCTATCCATTTCCATTTTCCTATGAATGTATGAATTTATTCGCGCCTTTGAGCGTCATTTTTCGAATGATTGAGTATATATATATATATATATATATATATATACCCCCCCCCTGCACTTCCTTCCAACCAATCCCCTTTCCCCAACAACCAACCCCGTACCAAGACATACCCTAAACTCCTAACTCCAGTGAGACACTCCTTAGTAGTGAATTTCCTCCAGCTGAAGAAGGGTCCTTAGCCCGAAAGCTACCCCTAAGCAGTGGACACCGGTGTCATCATTGATCATCTGCCAGTGAGTGTCCACTGATTTACTTTCCTATCCTTCCCCAACCTCAACGCCTTGTTGCTAGCTTATACTTTTATATTTATTTCCTTTCCTTATATATATATTTCAGATTGCTCATTATTCGTCACGAATATGTTAATTATATTCGCGAGTTGATCGTTAGATCTACATTTATTGAAATCACAGTTTAGAGCTGCGGCTCGTAGTTTTGAGTTTACTTCTGATATTGAAGCGTTACGACCTTGCGGGCAAATATATTTTGAAAATCTATTTCTAAAACTACTGTCATAAATTTTGTCAAAATCCTGACAGCAGAGTATGGTTGAGTCACGAGAGTATGGCCATTCGGTCGGTTTTTCATGGAATCGTATTTTGTTTAGGAATTTTTGAAAATAGATATGATCACACGGCTACAAACGTCATTTCATCCGTTCATCAGCATTACAAAAGAGTCAAAGCAGTTTGGAATTGATTGAGGTTTGAGGAAATGTCTACCATAATTTTCCGAGTAGTTGGAACGAGGGGTACAAATTAAGAAAAGGCATATTTTCACAAACCTACATAAGTAGGCCTTTTGGATTGTCCAACTAAATTTGATGCACCGTTTCATGCGATATGGTATGTTTGACTGAAAGCTCTTCCTACCCGTTTGAGTCATATGTAAGGGAATACTGGACAATCCCAAGCAAGACACCTATCAAAAAAAGCAATTTCGTTCCCCTAGCAAAATTGTTTGCATCCAACCTGCGCGTGTAATTACAAAACAACTCCGCTCTCTTTCCGAGTTAAAGCGTTCTGAAAAACGGATAGCGTGGGTTTCCACCATACACAGAGTCGCTAATTTAAAAAAAGCATCACTACATGAAAGGTACTATCACAATGATAGATTATCAGTGCATGACATCCCTTTCTCTTTAGTTGGAGCGGGTTCCTGCAAAATGAAAGTGCCGGGAGAAGAGGCTAGCCGTGGAAATACACGACGGGGAAGAAAATTAACGGCACATTCGGCCGCAAAGAGCTCACCTTGAAATACAACATGAGGTTATTACTGGTAATAAAATCGACTCCAGAACCGAGACAGTATACCTTTTCCAGAGCCATGATCTTCCTTTTGTTCCCTCCAAAGAGCAGTGAGCATAAATATAGTTTAACGCGGAGGGTTGACAAGGGGGAGCATACTACCCGTTTGGTAATAGGCTCTTCGTGAAAGAGAACGGTCGATATGGGGGGTTAGATGGTCGGGCATTCCGAAGAGAAGAGCGAGGCCATACCTTGGCTCCAAAGGGTTTTATTCCGAAACTCCTGTTACCGGAGTTATCCTCTCAGCTGTATTCGCATAGGGATGCGGGAAAAGTCCAAGTTACAATGTATTCCCGCGACTGGGATTTCAGCTTTAATTTGGATCAGAAGTTATAGGGATATTTAAGCCCTTAATCCTAAATCATACGCCTCATTATTCACCCAGGGCTTTTTAGCGACGATTGCAGGAGTTTAAGAGCAGAGAAGTTTGAATTTTCAACGAGATTGGCTCAATAATTTTTAAAATATAATGGGAAAATAGCTAAAATTATTAAATGATAACAAAAAATTCCACATTTGTACCAACGATGATAAGTGGTGTGTTGCATGTTTAATGATCACGTACAACATTTGTGAGATTTTGTAAAAGAAATAGCTCAACTCAAGTAATTATTTTAAAGCTTTTGCATTTTCACTTCATTATAATTTTAAGCGCCTTTAAATCCATTGTCAATCCAAATCCATCCAGCCGGTTAATTGGCTGATGTAATGAGGTTAACACTACTAATTACCAATTCAGGAATGCTCCCAAAAATCTTCTCAATAGTCAAATAAATCTATCACATATCCTATCCTCATGCTGAATCATCAATCCGAAGATTGGTTTGCTGCAGCTCTCCAATCTACTATCCTCTTCGCTAACCGCATCATTCCTTCTTAATTCTTTACTTTGACGTCCTTCATAATTTGCTCGAAGTATTCCACACTAGGTCCTCCTCAGTAACCCTTCAAATCCTATGTATTTCCAAACATATTCAATTAAATCAATCATATATCCTGTTTAACTCAAGGGACTTGTTATAAAGAAGAATCACGTAAAGAAAACACGTAGGTACAATAAAAGATGAAAATAATTTCATAATTCACAGCCAACACCAAATGGTATTAATACATCTAATATGTTCGATGTATGCATCCAAGTTATATGCAGAGTCGTAAAAAAATCGCAATATAAAACTAATTAAATATCCGTTTGAAAATATCCGGTTACTTTCATAAACAAGCGCGTTACAAGGCCACCAGTCTGAGGTGAACGACACATGAACTACAACAGAATAATAAAAACGAGGAATGCAGTCGATCAAAGGAGTAAGGGGCAGAAATTAATCATTAATTTCGAAAAAAATCTTGATTCGATTCGCCGCTCGTTTAAGCCGACATAAAACAACCCTTATATCATGGGTTAATCCTGCTGCAGTAACAAAATGCAGGCATTTTAAACCATGCATTTGTCCATATTACCACTTTAACATTTTGGAGGGGTCATTTCTTTCATAAACTACACGTGCACCATTTCATGCCACAGAATCATCCCCAAAGCTTAAGAAGGATTTAAAAAAATATTTACAGTGAGGAATCAATACATTTAAATCCTTTGATTCTCAGCGTAGTCACAAATCAATAACCCAGAGATTGGTTTGTTACAGCTCTACGCGGCATTCTCCTTTCGGCTAAATTCATAACTCCATCACGTATTCATTTTAACATCGTTCATTTGAATACATATAAGTTGCCTTACATATTATTGCCATCGTAGATATCGGTAGAGGTGAAAAATTTTCACACGTAAATAATCACGGTATAAGTTTATGCTACGAGATTTATCCTCGTAGGAAGTGGCTGCTTAGAAGGCCATTTGCACTTACGAGCGCAATACTTGATTGATCTTCAGGGCCAAATATCTAGAACCCTTATATCCTTTCAAAAGCATATCCTTACCATCAGGAAAGGTAGATAGTGGGATGGTCTGCGCATTGGCCCAGAAAGGCCAAGGACTGTGGTTCGATTTCCGGTCATCTGACCGTTCAGGTGGATTTTTTTCTAAGACATTTTCTACGTATCATTCATATGTTCTCTCATGCATATTCGGTCTATTTTGCCAATTCCATTCTCGCAGTTCATAATCCAATTGTTTTCACAAGACTTGTGGTATCTAAGACGACAGTTTGTCCAATTACATGGTCTCTTCTACCTTTATATCCTACTCTGCCTATTCTGACTTCTGGGCCCTCTTTTTCAACGCTGTGGTTCAACTCAAGCCCATTTAAAACGGGCCGTAAATGCTGCGCAGAACTATATAAATTGGGTTTTGTAAAAGGTGTAATGATGCAAAGCATTTGAATTTATACAATGTCATCGGAATGACTAGTATGAACAATTTAGCCAGTAAAATTACTATCAGTCTAGAGATACATTCTTTGTTCCCGTTGCCCTCATTCGAGATATCCACTTCTACCGATGCGATGGAAGCGAATGGAAATCAGTGCGAAATCGATGGAACAAGGATCCCGTTCCTCATATGTTTGCATAGTTCCAGTACTTAAAGCGCAGCGGACGAGTACAGGTTTTGGAAGTCAGTCGTATTTAGTTTGATGGCGGAAGGAGGCCAGCGAATAGCATTTCTCCATTCAAATGAGAGAGGGATTGGGGGGATGGAGAATTTTAATTAAATAGGATCCTGTGGATCGCAGGCAAAGAGGGCTAGTTTCCAGTCTTCCTAATTGCATGTCTATGGGACGCCGCATTCGGAAGTGCCACCCCAGACCTTTTCGTGAGCTGAAAAGAGCAGAAGTGCCAATATCTTCCATTAAATGGGGAACATGCGTCATGTCGAAAAACCATTTGTTTTAGGAGTACGGGTTCTTAAGTATACAGGACATGAATTTCATCGGAATAAAACGTTGTACTATTGAAATATTTCTTTTTTAAAGTTACGCTCATTTGATGGTGTCTAAACACTACGCTAACGGGAATCTAGGGAATTATGCCAAGGAACGGAATCGCTAACAGCAATACGACGTATTGCCATGTGAATTGGGGGTTGTTAATCGTAATTTGCATCGTAATAATCGTAAAAAAATGAAATTATCGTTTTGAATATCCTTTTTGGATTTCAATAGACTAGAATGATTTGATCCATCACGTTGAAATACATGTAGATACGAGGAGCGATATCGTGCGGTGACGTCAATCCAATCCAAAATTACGTTTTGGATCACGTGTATTTTTCTAATTTTTAGGCTTTTTTGAAAATCAATTGGATTACATATTTATGTGAATAAGGAAAAATTTCGTCGCGTACACTGATTAACTACGAGGAATAGGTTTTATAGATGTCTCCAATTCCCGCATCGGATCGAGTAGTGTAGTGAGTCGTCGAAGTCTGGACTCATCATTGTTTGATCTTGTTGTCAATCGATGACAATCGTATAAAGCTCATTGAATCAGACGAGAATATCCAATTTTCCATAGTTGTAGATATTAAAGAGGTTTCATCGCGACTCTGATAACAAAGTCTAAATTCCACCTTTTTGTTTTTTTGTTTAAAAAACTCTGCTTTCGTTGATGACATATTTTATCTTAAAAAAACAAAAAGGTACAAAACATTCAGACTGTTCACCACATATATATTTAGCGAATATTTTTTTCCTGCCATCGGAGCGGACTACAGTCACAGTCTATACAGTGGCGTCAAGCCATGTAATTTTCCCTATACAGACTTGCAGCGCGCCAAAGCAAACGCCTCTAGTGGTGAACGTGTATAACTACTTGCAATGAGGTGTGTATGATGCTAAGTTTTGCTCACTTTCGCCAACATATGCATTTCCTTATAAACATTTGATTTTTGCGGGTAATGTTTTATGGTGACGGCTTTTTCATTCTATTTAAATTATCGTAAATCTCGTTCAGAGCACCGAAGTCACACTATCGTTCGCGGAGTAAATGATCCGTTCAATGCTTAGAAATTTCAAAGAGGGGGCAAAACTTTCTTCAATTTTTGAAATACGTACCGAGTAGTTTGTTACCCCAGTCTAGCACTTATGGCTTTTGACATGATGTACATCTATTCTGACTTTTTAAGTGACATAATGACAAAACAGGAAGCACATGTGCGAGCATTTCTTGAAGTCACTATTACATTTTTGCAATTGTTGTGAGGAATGAAAACACAAGAGGATTCACGGAAGAATGCTTATTCGCATATTTAATTCAAATCAGTAACCTTTATTATTCTCCTTTAAGTACTATTAATACCTTCTATTTTTGTAGCTAGAGAGACCCTGATTTTTTTATTACAAAATATAAAATAAACTCATGTTAAACAAAGATTCTAACAAGCAAATGTTTCACTTCTGAGCTGCATCTTTCTGGAAGGAGCATTTTGTTTGATTCACAAATCACATTCCCTAAATTTGCCCTATTCGTAATAATTTACAAAACTATGCGTTTTACTCATCAATTTTGATGAACATTCCTTGAAAAAGGAATTCAGTTCCTCACTGCACAATATAAGACTTACCACTGAGGAAATTTCACTACTTTGAAAGTTTTTAAAGTAGTGAAAGCTACTGTTAATAATTTTTTCCCCTCGGATACTTTCTTATCTTTCCATAAGGAAGTACTTACATCCACAATAATGAAGTGAAATCAGCTTTCTCAGAAAATAGCCATAAACATATATCATACCATTATTTTCTGTATTTCTAAGCTATTCATTCTTGACTGCTCGGAAACAAATTATGTAAAACAAGAACTCATGTTTTGACCATCCACTTCTTTCAAACCATCAAGGATTCCTTCCTGGCTATCGAATACTTCACAGTCGCTGGACGAATTAGGCTTCAGAAACGATAAAAAAAAAACAAAGATTGAAATAGGAGTTAAATCTCATTGCATTTGTGTTTGAAGAAGACCCACCCTTGTAGCGGACAACAGAGAAACATTCTCCAATAGGTTTTGTTTGATTTTTCTTGTTTGATGGCATCTATCTAAAGGGCTTTGGTTCTCAGATCTTTCCAAATCTTTTGCAAAGAGTTGATATTTAGAAACCAAACTTCAACAAATTTTACTTTTTATGTGTTATCATTTCATAATGATCAATTATATTGATCCTAGCCAACTTTTCATTGCCTCGAGAGCTTCAATGTGTTCATATTCACCTGTGATAATAACTATCTCTGTCGCAGCTGAAATAATGCCGTGGGAGTTGAAAATATCGAATAAATAATTTACGATTTTACACATTTTGGTGTTACCAGTGACTAAACAGACATTAATCCACATGAAACATGAGTGCTTATGGCAGATAGAATGACCAAGTATATTTGCTAGAGAACTGGCCTTCAATTTTTGAGAAGACAGGGGGAGTTACTGTTTTTTTTTAACTATGGGTGCAAGTCTGACTGTATTCTTAGAATCCAGGGTGAAGTATTCAGAAATGACCTCCAAAGAGATCAACACTCTCTTTTCACTTTCTAATAAATGGAACAAATCATATTTAAATAGATAATTTCTGGAACTAATCAGCAAATGTGGAATATTATAAAAAATAGTCTGATTTCCTGAATTAACCTAAGATAAATCAGTTGATATTTCTATTGACTAAACACATCAGAACAAAGTTTGAACCCTGGTCAGTCACACATGTCTTCACGGTAAACGCTTCTTTAGAAAGCATTTCAAGAGTAGTTTTGAATAACTTTTAACATTTTGGTCGAATGTTGTCCAACGTAAGGCATTATCTGCTCATCAATGTGCGTAAGGCATTATCTGCTCATCATCTGTTTATGCGCAAATATTCCAAATTTGGAAACATCTTCAATTAGTTTGACAAAAAAAGGCCTGAGTTTTTCATGTTTGTTATTTACGTCGAGATAATCATTTTCTGCGAGGTGTAACCACTTTTTGATTTCATCAAATCTATTTCTGGACATAGCTTTTCTAACTAATGGACACTTATAGTCAGGACGTTTCATCCAGTAATAACGCATCTGGGGCCGGGTATTTTATCCAGTATGCAATAAAATCCCAATGAACATCTTCATTTCCAATTTAGATAAATTAAAATTTTGTTCGTTTTTAGCCTAGCGTATTTTACTGAAAAGCCTATCATCATATCCAATAAATCAGCTTCATATAATAATTGAAAAGTTTCAAATGGTTTGACATTATTAGGAAAGAGTTTTTCAAATGTTCTTGTGACATATGTTTGGTGTTATGAGGCTTTGATTTGTAAACTGGAGTTGCATTCTTAACCCATTTTACTTGCATGAGGGGTTTTTGAGCCTCTTCCCCTTTTTAGCTCGTGATAGATATTGTGTTGACTCTCCATGGTCAGGGATCAGTTTTGAGCTATGAATTTCCAGATTACCTACAACATCTCTCGGTATTGTCTTGTCGGTATCATTCAAAACAATGACATCGTTGTCTTATGTCTTCCTCGTCTGATAATGGATCCACATCTGGAGGAAGAACCACAACGTCTATCGGGATTTCTTCGTCCCCTCCACCATCGTTGAACTCATCACCAGCATCTATTTCCTCAAAAAACGGAGACGAACGAAAAATTCAGCGAAGAGCGGCCTCAATTACTGAAACTGCCTTGATTTATGTTTCTCCTGCAGATTAACTTGAAGAATAAAGTAACAGCGCTTTTGCCCAATGTTGCTAAAATTCAACATTGCTTTTGAAAAACGCAACTGATACTGGAAATTGATTTCATCATTGTAAATGTTATCCACTGTCCTACCAAAGGGCTAAATTATATCACTCAAAACGTTGCATTACATAAATCGGCAGAGAGGCTCCAAAAAAAAGATTGATTTTCATCTCGTTAAAACTGCCTGATGTGTCCATTTTTGAAAAATCACTGAATAAAGATAAAACAATGCCATAGACAAGTGGATAAGCTTAAAATGTCAAAGAAGATTTGAACAATGAATTGGTAAGAAATTTCTAAGGTATAAAAACGTTTGACTGCATATTTTCATCTTCAAAATTAATGTTGCGTTTTCTCAACGTTGGGAAGAAATGGGTTAAAGGAGTAACTAAAATATAAAATATTGTTATAGCGAGTTATAAATTACTTTTTATTTTCCTCATGCATAAAAGGAGCATGATTGATTGATTGGCCATGTCAGGAGAATGGATGAGTATTGGATAGCAAAGAAATTTATGATAGAGGAGTGAACGGTGTAAGAAAGGGGAACGCCGAGGAAGAAAAGAAACATGGGTGAATATGGTGGAAGATACTCTTGAGAGAAAGAATATTAGGAATCTTAAGAACAGGAGGGCGTGTATGACATTTCATTTGTGTAACTGAAGCAAAATATGTATGCAAGGATAGGGCAGTACGGAGGAAATTATTTAAGAAATTATTTACAGGCCTACCACCGAGAATTGAACTTTTTTGACTGAGCCTACTCCGATAGAGAACGGCGTGGTTGGTATGTATGTATGTATGTTATGTAATCGAAAGACATTGATAATTTTGCACGATACGATTATGATGTAAGATTTGACGTTTTGCCGGCCAAAAAGGGCGATGAAATTTTCTCGGTTTTCCCACCGGGACAGAAAGGCGGTCGTTACTCGGAAACTTTCTGGGTTAATATACCACTCAGTCAAGGTATATTAACCCGGCAAGTTCCATGACTTGACATCAGCCCTGAAGACGATGGCAGAGTCAGCCATCGAAACGATTGCAACAACCGCATCCCTGACACGAAGGGAAACCTAGGAAATTTCATCAGCAATTATGAGTAGGGTAAATTACTAGTAGGTTCAATTTTCAGAACTTAAATAAGTTCCGAATATAAGGCCACTAAATCGACGGGAATTATTTTGTTAATTCTTCGCGAAAATTAAACGTACTAACCAAGGGGTTGAAATTCGCCATGAGAATAATAATTTGGCTTGACTGGGATTCGAATCCCGATCTCCGAATAACCGGTGGACCACGCCTCTCATGCCACAATGAGGACTTTAGACGAGAGCACCTCATTCGCACAAAGCGCCACCGAATCAAGATAGCTTGGTGGACTATACACAGTTTTTCTTTTATCCAGGTATATGAAAGTGTAGAGAATGGTATGAGAGGACGGGATAGGACGAGGAAGTAGTGAATAAGTGAGGTTGAAGAGACTCTAAAGAGAAGGAATATTAGGAGTCTTAATAATAGGAGAGCGTGTATGAATCAATTCATGAGTGCATTAGAAGCTAAAAAGGTAACCGCAAGGATAGGACAGTATGTATGGAATTACAAATAGAGGGCCAGTTTTAAAGGCCTAATGGCAATAACTTAGTTCTTTGACTTTGCCTAGTCCGAAAGTGTGCGTGCGTGTGCGGTGGGATATGCTAATGAATACAGTTCTATTTTCAGCACCAAACCAAGAAAAAATCCCACCACGCTGCGACGACTGCGACTTCCCGCCGATTGTGAGGCATCGCCTGACAGAGTGCGAAAGGTATCCGACAGTACCCAGCAGGCTAGGTATTAGGGGTGACCGATAAACTATTCATGGCGACAACAATCACAATCTAAGCCTTCATTTTTTAAAGCTTTTTAAAATAAACAGGCCTTGTAAAATAAATATAATAAATAGGTATATTAGAAAAAAGTTTCAATGATATAGTAATTATTGAATATAAATGAAAGCCTTAGTGCATGGTTTTAAAGCCTGTCAATTTTAAGTGTTGCGTGCAAGATGACCTGAGCCGTCGACGCACCCATGAACTAATCCTACCTATGCACCAAGGGTCTGGAATTCGCCATGGAAAAATCACGTGAATTGACCGGGATTCGAACCCGGATATCCCAATTTCCGGTCAGATATGTTGGCCAGTTAAACCACATAGTCATCTTAATTCAAGGCGAATTTCGGCGGAAGATTAAAATTATGCCGAGTTTCGCCTTCAGCTAAGATGGCGTGAGTAACTGGCTAACACACCTCACTGGCAATTGGTATATCCGTGTTCAAAACCCGGTCAAGGTAAATGATTTTTACAAGCTGAATTTTATTTCCCAGGTGTATATGTTTGCACCCGTGCGCGTGACTGCGCACCACATCATTTGTGCCATTCGATTTGTTCAATGATTGCTAAAAAAGGTATCCTCCACGTCAGGGTGGTTTTATTTGTTAGAAGGCCCTGCGTTCATTTCCCAGGGATGTATAGTAATGATGAGAACTCCCAAACACTCCTGCATTTAGGGTTTAAACACTAACGAACAGCAGCGGAGGCGAGACATCACTTCAGTCGAAGTTCTTGAGCAAACTCGAAAACAGTTATGTCGTCGGGGGACCGTCAACTCTCGCGTGGGGAGAGCGCGTCTTCGGGGCTTAAATCCATCGGATTACCCGGGAGAGAGCGCTCGGTGGGAAGTTATTCTTCCCTCTGCCGATGCGTCTGAATTGCATCCGAAGTGCACGGATTTACGGAGGGGAATTCAGTCGGAATAATAAAGCTGCAGGTTGAATCTCTCCCAAATCCTTAGAGTCGGCATTGAACGTAGGATTAATCAATTCTGTACCTCGAAAGTTTGCAGAAATTTCCAAGCGAAAAATATTTGACTTGGACTGGAAATCGAGCCAAGAACTTTTGACTATTCGGGTTTATGTACAAACCACTACGTTTCTGCAGAATGTGTACTGAGAGGCCAAATTGGTCACTCCGGATGCTACTTTATGCAACGAGTATTGCGCGCATCCGCCATAATCCTACGCTAGTTCCTTCGGAGCAAAGCCTGAAATCATTGCCATGCGCTCAGTGACTTTTGACTAACTGAATGCTATGAAGGGGCACTAAAGGAAAATTATGTGATTTGTTCATTCAGACCTACCTAAAAGTAATGAAATATTTTGAAGAAATGAGGTAATATTAATTTAAAGATAATGTAAGAAAATCTGAAAACCCGACTATTATTGAACGACAAAGCATATTTCCCTTGCTTACGTCTTTTTCACGCGGGGTAAATATAAAAGAGACATTGAAAACTATTTCATCAGTTCACACCAAAGCACCCATTCAAACACCAAGTGTGTCGATTTTTTCGTCATCGAGCTTGGGTTGGAGTCCATAATTTTTTAATTAGACCAAAAAGTCAAAATGATACATGATGATCACGTTGGACATTACTTCCGACTAATATTTTCTCATTAAAATGCAATATTTACTCACCGTTCGCCACTACTTAACTATCAACTAGCC
Source organism: Pyrrhosoma nymphula (assembly GCA_963573305.1). Lineage (NCBI taxonomy): Eukaryota > Metazoa > Arthropoda > Insecta > Odonata > Coenagrionidae > Pyrrhosoma > Pyrrhosoma nymphula. The sequence goes on along the minus strand of OY754330.1, from coordinate 61,115,648 downwards.
CGGATGGAACTGGTAAGAACATGTAAAAAATTATTAGAGCCTTTGTGATTTTGGCCTCTTTGTATGACGCTACCCAGGCTTCCTGATTCTTACGGGATTTTTTTGATAATTCAAAGGAACAAGGCATTTATATCCAGTGTTATTCATATTGTCTACGTGTTAGACTTTATGAATTACAGAGGTTATGAATAAACTGAGGTACTTACCTAATAAAAAAATGGACACATAGCTCATGGCATAAGAAATTAACCTTATCAGTTCCAGTAATAAACAAGGGTTTTAAGGAGCTCCAACTGCTAAGGCTATATGCCATTGTCCATCCTGAGACAAATACAATATCCATGCTATGGATGGGACTCGATCTCGCGACTTCTCGCGACGTGAACTGCTTGCAGCTGTCGGCGATTTTTACATTCATGAAGGCTTATAGTATTACGTGATCTTTTCCATGAAAGCGAGCCTTTGGTTTAACTATTGTCTCTACTAATTTTAATTAATGAAATTGTCTTTTCTTTTCTTATCAGCAGCCAGAAAATGCGCCAAGGACATCTCTGCAGTGCAGATTGGCCACGTAAAATCTATGAAAAGACTTAAGAAATTTCCTTGCCAAGGTGTTGAAGTAAGTGCAGATCGGAACCATATCATATTATTACGAAACCTAACATACTACGATAGATTTGATCATGAGTACAAAATTAGAAATAGTCTGCAGACCGGACAGGTTTAAAATTTCATTTTTCCCGCGAATGATAAGAGACCACAATAGCTGACTATAAACTTGGTTTGTCGATAGGTAGTGTAGCTAATCAGTTGATTTGTTCCCTAATCCTTGTTTCTTAATCTGTTACGCAGTACTAACAGCATGTTTCGCATGCTTTCTGGACGACTCTTGTACCTCTGCGCATTTATGTTAGCTATGAAAAACATAAATTTTCAATAGTTTCTGTAACTTTGGTAGCATACCTATAGTGTTGAGCAAGTTGGTGAAATTTCATCTCCTGACTAGTGTTTGCTGGTTTTTTATTATGAATTAAAGTTCGTAGTTTCATCAACTTCATTGAGTATATTGGAGTGCATGTTGGTGATAATTCACCCCCTGCCACACACCCTTCAGGTGGCTTGCAGGGTATTATGCATGTGTAGATCAGCGCACTTCAGCGCACACAAACGACGTTGAGCGATGAGTGAGGACGAAACGTTTGGTTAGCTGCCAGTAGGTAGTATTCTGTGCGTGCACATTAGTCACGGCCGAAAGTTTTTTAAATAATTATCGAATTCGTTCAAAATAAGTATTTAAAAACGCAGCAATTTTAACAATTAGTAATTAAAAACTTCAATTTATCTATATTTGACGCTTTCACTGATAATCAACACGCAAACAACAATCGCTGATGCGATTATCGAAGTCCATTAACTGTTAAGTGCACATCAACTCTGCTCCCGAAACGCTTTGAAGTGGGCTGCCTAGTTAGCAGGGTCTGAAACGAATAGAAAGTAAGGGCACTGATGTTTTCTGAAGTGAGCAGCACACTAGAACGAAGGGAAAGCTCCCTTTATTGTGAATACATGACGTATTTTGACATGGAAAATTTATCTGCCTTGTAAGTGGTAAAACAAAGAAAATGTCACTGTTGTGGAAGTAAAGATACGATGGGATAAATATTTATCGATCCCGGGAAAAAGTGGGGGGAAGAAATAAAAGTAATATGAAAACTAGAGAGAGAAAGGGAGAGATATTGAAAATAACTTGTTTATTGATGCGTGCAGAGCGTCGCCCGAGAGCGCCCGGGATGACAAAACGTAAAATAGCAAGGGATGTGTAATGGGTCGTGTTCTTCTTTTCTCTCTCCTCGGAGGGTTGGAAGGAATTCTAAGGGGAACGGTTGGAGGAAAATATTCCCAACGAGTGGAAAAGGAGAATTCGGAGCCATAAAAATTGTTTTCCCGAGGAGCGAGGAAGAGGAATAAACGGAAATGAGACACCGTCTTCCAGTCTCTTGGCCCTCTCCAGTATTTCCTCCTCCTCAGGCAGGAATGCCAGATGTAAGGTCTCCTTGCTTCCGTATGGAGCATTCCCGGAGGAATTCGCGGGGAGTAATGATAAGGGGTTTATATTTATGGCATAATTACCCCATGTAACATCCAAATGGGAGTGAATTTCGAACAGTATCTCGAATCTACTTTTGCATTTAACAATACAGTGTCTGCTCTCTTACCCTAATGTTAGAAAGTACATATATACCCATAACGCCATTCTCTTTCGAGCCTCGCAAAGTAAAAATAACTTAGTTATTGATGTTAGGCCTAGTAAAAAGAGTCTCTTTTAATAATTTTCTTCATGATGCCTGATCCTTGCATGCCACTTTCACTTCTGTTACATCCAAGGGCGCACCCAGGATTTGAAATAGGGGGGGGCAGCTCATGTTCGGTTGGGGCGGAGGGGGGGAAGCAAAATTAAGTGACTGTTTTGGAAAAAAATGTTTTATTAGCATTACAAATACCTTAAAAATTCATTACTTCCATCTTTTTATCAGCATAACCACTCACATTTTTAGTTTAAGGCTAATAATAATTGTCTTGGATTTGGTGAAAATGTTTCACCGACTTTCTTCTCGACCATTTCAGGATTTTCTTGGACAAAATTTCGACGTACGCTCATCAGATATAATCCAGTCATTCTTTCCACTCCCATATAGCGCTCCTAAGCCATATCTTTACTCTTCATAGAGTACTAAAGGACCGTTCTACAGTCACCGTAGTGGTTGGGATTGCGATCAAAATTGAGTGCTTGCATCAGGGAGGGGAAAAAACATTGTTATCGTTTAAAAGGTCAACGACTTCATAATCCTTTAATTTTTCCTCAGTCAAATGTTTCTTCTTCCGCAAGTTATAATACCATAGGTCCAGCTGTCTGGTCATATCTTCTAATTTATAAAAGCCTCTAATGATTTCTGCGATCTTTTGAGAGCCCCTGGAACTCATTTTGGTCCTATACAAGGGATGTAGTTTTGTCAAGCCAAAAGCTGGGGTATTTTCTTGGAAAAATCAATCATACGCTGAAATGTATTCGTTCCTGTATACCTTGCTTTCAAATCGAATACCAATTATGGTTACAAAGCTTGCTTTTCCGGTGATAATTCTATAGATGCTATTACGCAACGAAATGAAAGACACTCAAGGGACGAGACTAAAATTTTTTCAGGCAGGCATATGATTAACCGAAAAAGAATTTTTAATTTTTAGGCTCAATTTTTCAAGGGGATGCCATGGTGCAGTTATAATTTTACATAATTTCCAGTTCGAAAGATCGAGATGCTTTACTATCAAATATCAATTATGCTTCACTAATTGATCTACACTATCAGTTTTAAAAATAAAATTGTTTTGTTAATGAAAATTATTATTGTGGACACAAAGAATTGCTATATTACATCAGAATAAAAGATAATAAGTTTGGCACAAAATATTGGTTGGTAAACATTTTTAATACAAAGGATATAAGTTAACTGTAATGGATTTTTTACTTTCAGCAGTGGAATGGCTCGGCTAAAGTTAATGCCTTATTGGGATGGAAAGGGAATTTTTCACATGATTAATTAAATAATATTTTATTAAACAATAATTCAATAATATCTAATTTATTAAATAACAAAATGATAATTAATCAAGCAATTAAAATGGTGTTCGAAAATTAAAAATTAATGCATTCCGAAAGCAAACACTGCATATATGCGCCATCCTTAATTTTTCATGTAATATCTGAAGAGCGAATTCCGGAAATAAAAATGGGATATCCTGTTTTCTCCGTGTCAGCTGACTTATGAGAACTAAGGGAAATAATCAATGCATCAGAAATGTGGAACAATTGCTTAAATCTAAAAAGCATATTTATGCCATTCTTCCTTACCTAATAGGCCCTTTTATATATACATATATAATATACCATTTTGAACAAAGCCCGGAGCTATAATTTCCTGATACTATACTATATATTATTTAATCCAATCGTTGCAGCTACCAATAATACTCATTCACAGAAAAATTTAATCAGATTTCGGTAGAAAGTGTCTGCAATTTTCACCATAGCTTATGCGACCATTTTATCGGTGATTTGGTTTTCCAAATTTTGTTCTAACGAGGAATGAAGTTTGTAAAATAAAAATCCACGAGTGTTAGGAGTTTTTTTAAAAAAAGCTATGAATGCTATTATGTATTCTATGGTTTAACGCACCCACCTGTATTTTGTTTTCTCGTTTCGTACTTTTAAATGAGGAAGACGTACAGTTACCCGCACGGCACGGAGTAAAGTTTATTTTCTTTGGCAAGGGAAAAATGTAAAATCGTGTGAATTACCCTCGAAAAACGTAAACAGCGGCGATCGATAACATATGCGTGTAGGATAGCGGAAGATTCGCGTGAATTGGACTGGAAAATTATGCTTCTTCCTCCACATCCACGTTTTTGCTCCCTTGAAAGGTAATTAAACTAGTAATGTTCTGGGATCTTCAAGGTTTGTACTTATGCGTTCGTTTGGAGAGGAAACGACTATGATAGAGAGAACAGTCTGGATGCAATCCTTCACCAAGCGAATGAAGAGCACGAGGGGCTTCACTCTTGCGTGAGCCCCTGTTCATCCCAATAGAGTTTCCAAATTCATGACATTTTGGAACCTTTCGGGATCGGAGAACAGCGAATCGTACTTCCCAAAAGTTCTCCGGAATTTCTACTCCTCTAGCTTTTCCCATTTTCGTATGGTGTCGCACTTTTTGACCATTCTTCTTTCTCCTCCTCTCTATCCACGTACCCTTAAGATCTTTGCTAATTAAGTTGGCTACGTTTTTGTCAATTTACAGATTTGCATGAAACTTCGCATTCATGTTTTAATTAGACATGCCTATAGATAAAAGTGAAAAAATTGCATTTTACCGATTTCGTTTTTTCTTTAAGAAATTTAATGCTATTTTAGAACTCAGCCTTATGGCGTGTGATATATATTTCGTAATAATTCGGTTACATATATAAAAAAAGAAAAAATACATTTCATATTATTCATTCAGGGGTCATGCTGAGTCAAAGGTCGGAAAAATAATGTTTTAATACAATATTCCCCTAAATTTCGAACACCGCGCTGAAAAGTACCAATAGCTTGAGTCATATTATGCTTGAAAAATGGGAGAATATTATTCTTGTATCATTTCCACTTACTACATGCATGCGCTACGGTCCACCGCTTAAACAGATGTACTTAAATGAGATGGAATAAAGTATTTTTTCAAATTACAAGAAATTGTATTAAAATATGCACTCAATGACCAACAGTTACCGCTAAAGAAACCGGAAGTATTTTAATGAACAGCCTCTCCACCTTGTTTTAGGTCACCATCGATTTCCCTTACCTTTTATATTCATGCTGAATGTGACTTTACCCATGTAGTTAGGTTTTCTCATTACGTGTCCAAATCATTTCGACCTGCTTTTTTGGGCCACCTATAATAAATAAGTGACTATGTCTTCCTCTGAATCTTTCATTCCTGATCATATTCGTGTTCCCTTCTTGCTCTACCGAGCATCCATCTTTCCATTCTATGATAATTATGTGGCTCTACCTCTTTCTCCGAATCTTTCATTCCTGATCATATACATATTCCCTTCTTGATCTGCAGAGCATCCATTTTTCCATTTCCTTCCCTGCCAAATACATCTTCCTTCATTGAAACTTTTTCTTGGGCCAGGTTTCCGAGCCACATAACAACGCAGATCTAACCACTGTTCTTGAAAGTTCTCGCGAATGCATCAAAATAATCATTTTCTAAGCTGGTGTCCCGCGGTCAAATTTGGATGCAATTTCAAATATTTGTTGCAGCAGATGTAGACCGTGTGACGGGATGGAATCTATTGCATCAAAATGACTCTTGGAAAAGATTTTTGCAAAAACTTTCTTTTGGACCAAACGAATGGAACATTTGCAATGAACATTTGCAATGCAACATAAATTTTCACCCAAAATTATTAAACGAACCAATCAGAGGTCTCAAAAAAGAAGCATCACAATCCGTTCTTTTGGAGAACTGTGATCACGCGATTGAGAGATTTAGTAAATGTCCTTACTCTAAGTGACTCTGTCCTAACTGAGTAAAATGCGAAGCCATTAGGCAGTATTTATACTCATTGAGTTCAGGGGAAAAAATTAATGCATGTACAGCGCAAAAAAAGGAAAAATACCATAACAGGCCAAGGCTGGTTCTGTTATTGCGTTCACTTTCTGATCTTCACATCTTTAATTTATAATAAACCTGTACAGTCTATTCCCAATGCTCTAATTGCCATTAACGCGGCAAACTTACACTACGTATCCTAAATGTTTAATTACTTCTATTATTTATTCGCCTTTCATTAGTTTCACCTTTTTTGGGACATAAGTATTGCTCCGAGGGAAACACTGTCATTTCATATAGAATTTGGATGAAATAGGTTTATGAAAACTTTTCATGCTAATATTTCATCCGAATTTCTCCGGGGACACGGGATTAATTTAATTTTCGGAAATCATCAGTACATATAATTAAAAAAAGGATAAAGCAATGACTTCTAATTCACAAGAAACCCATATGGAGGGCGGAGCAACTGGAGCTTGTGACCAGAGTGAGCGCAGTCTTGCAGGGAGGAGGAGACATACCTATGTAACGCAAAATTAAGTATGGTGAGTCATAAGTTTCATAGAAATTTTACAAACAGTGCATCATTTCAGCTATGACAAACAGAGTCAACCTCCTGATGAAGTTCTATGGGTTCTCCAACAAGTTGATCCACCTTCATAGATGACAATACGGCCAGCATCATCATATCTGAAGGACTCACCTCAGACTTAAAGAATCTTGCTGAAATACACTCGAACGCGGAGGAAAAATCGAAAAACTATCATCTAAACGACTCCGCGGAAGCCTTCATTCCATTTTCAATTTTAAAAGTTTATTTTATACTGGCACGATCACGGCCGTTTTCCCGTGCCGTTTCCGAGATGTTTTTTTGTTTTTGTCACCCTTCACCCCTCTTATTCCCCGGGAAGGTGAGACGACCCACACTCGAGGGATATACACCTCGCAAGGTCGCGAGAAAGTGACGTGTGCTTTTGTTTTGAATGAATGTGTGTGCGTGTGTGTGAGTGAAAGGTGAATGCGACAAAGTGTATTGTAGGAATCTAATGGGCATGAAGGTGGTAAACTTCTTCGTTCCCCTCCCCCATCCCCGCCAGTATGTGACGTGATTCACCCAGGAACCTGTGCGCAGGACGGGCATAAAAGGCTCTACGGAAGCGAACGAGGGGGAGAACTGATATGTAACATCGTGCCGCGATAGCCTGGCATTTCTGGCATGCGATTCAGTGGCCCACACTTACTACGTGCCGACTACTTAGAGATACGACGTAATTAACGAGGCCTGACGCTGCAGTGCGCACCTCAAGCATTGCTATTCACCCGTCACGATGGCCGAAGTCATTGGCCGATCTGCATCGATGGTCGTCGTGAATCCTCGCGACGCTGCACATTCGGCTTTCCGCTATCTCCAGGGTCGCCTTCGAGCCGAATGCAACAATCACCTCATCATCTTTATCAGTCGTCCACACCGGTCACGTAAGCCAAAATTAACCCCTCCAGAAAGTGTTTCACCGACGTCGCGGGACTCTTGTGCAAAGATCGTGTAATTAATCCTAAATTCATCCTGTATTGTGTTTACTTGAATTTGGAAGTCCCCAGGATCCCATTGTATGTTTAAATCGTATAAATTGTCGACCATTTGTGTTGTCCCGTCGTCCAGTTAGTCGACTCGGGTATTGGCTTCGTCATAGGGTATTTATTTCATGTGTTATATTCTTGATTGTCATTCCGTTGCATCTTCATCCATTTCATACGTCTCCAATCATCTCATCCGTTCCCTCACGTGTCACCCACCATCAGTGTAGTTTCTATTTCCATGCTTACTGCATATTTAAAAGGGTAATTTTGCGTGTTAAGACACTAAGTTTGTGTATGAATGTCATTGCTTTGTTAAGAGTGAATTAAACCCGTGCTTAAACGAATCTATATATACGAAGTACCGTGCAAGTCACCTCTAGGGTGTGTGGCACGGGGTGATTCCACACCAGGCATGCAGCACTCGTCCCAGCACAAATCAAAACCTCGCACGATCCCCTGGCCGCTAGGCGCAGGCCAAAAAGCAGTCAGGAAAACAGTGCACAGTCCGACCAGAAACTGGGAGAGTGATACGTAAATGAACATGCAAACATGTAGAACAATGCTATACACGCATCTAGTGGTTAATGTTACTAATACTGTTAATTAATGAGTCCTACGAGATGCTACTTTATGCAGAGAATATATCCGAGCGAATATATCCGAGAGTGTGATTCGACTTACATCTTGGGGGAAATAAGGGGAATCATTCCACTTACAGGTAGGTGGTTTGATGCCAAACGGTTCTAGATGGTGTGTACGGCATGAGATTTCCGGACGACTCGGGATCCCTAAACTACTACGGAGTAGGCGCACCGCGCTCCAAAACGCACTAATAATTGTGTCGCGGCTTTTCCCCATAAATATCCGGGATGGGAAGACGTTAGTTACAATAAATTGGATGACATTTTGGCTCCAGGAGCAAACTTCTTAGATTCCGTGATAAACATTCCTCGGGAGTCGGGAATGAGAAATGAAGAAAACTCTCGGGAATGTACGCGAAGAAATTCTCTCCTAGAAACACTCATCTCTTCTTATGCGGTACGCCCTAAACCCTTGGATTCAAGGGTCTTTATTCCCGATTTTCCGGCAAAATATTCTCGGGATTCGGGAATGAGAAATTGTGGAAATTCCCGAGAATATACATGGAGGAATCCCAGCTCGAAGAACCTTTCCTTCGCCCAACTTGCACGCTTTACCCCAGTGTTCAAGGAACAACTTTCCGATTTCCCGATCAATTTTCCGAGGTATTTTGGTATGAGAAATGCTGAAAATTCCTAAGAATGTGCCTAAAAGAGTTCCCGCCCAGAAACACTAATCTTTGCTTATGCTGTACGTCCTATACCCTTGGGTATTGGGAATAATATTCCCGATTCCCCGAGCAACTTCCGTTGGGATTCGGAAATGGGAAATGGTGAAAATTACCGGGAATATAAGTGAAATAATTCACTCCCGGAAATCCCTATATTAGCCCATCCTGCTTTGTGAAAATTACCGGGAACGCACGTGACTGAATCCCCACCTACAAATCCTAATCATCGCTCTTGCAGCACATTCTACACCCTTGGGCTCTAGGAGCAATATTCAGGATATCTTTATTAACTATTCTCGGGTTTCGGGAATGAGAAATAGTAAAAATTCACGAGAATGCACCAGAGGGAATTTGCACCCGGAAACACTGGGTAGGTGCAAGTCCCATTTCGTGAGCGGTAGGGGCGAGGCGGTGAAATGGAGACGCCATACCCTTTTACCTTACTTCCCCCAGGGGTGCGGTTCAGTTTCTCATAAACCCTCACAGCTCATTTTGGCCCTTCAAGAAAGGGGAGAGGGGTCTAAGTTGAGAGGAATTGGACTGGGGATCTATGTGGGGGTAGGGGAGGGAGAGAAGACTCCTGGATCCGGGATAGCAGTTATGAGAACCGTCTCTTAAGCCTCTTTTCTTCTCTCCCCCGCCTTCATCTAGCCCGTTTCAAATTTATTTTTGTGATTCCGTATGACGCGTCCCCGCAGTGCTATATCCCCCCGATGGAATCGTTTCATACCCTTCCCCCATCACCCACGCATCTGTTCGGAAAATAAAAACCCGAAAATCCCAATAAGAGGAATCCATTTGCAGAGCAGAAATACCATTCTCAAGGCTAAGACGATCTCATTTTGAAGCGTAATCTGTCTCATCTCGCCACTTCCATTTTTCCTCCACGCGGTTTATGCGGGTTCAAAAGGGGATGGTGAAGAAACCTCCCTCCTAGAGCTTCCAAGCATTACAAGCATAAAACGAAAGATACAATACGATTCTTTTTTTTATATTGCGGGGTTGATTTTATTTATTTAATCATACTTCATGAGTAACTAAACCATTAAAATTACGTTAAGAATCTCTTATGAGGAATGCGTGAAATTTCATTAACGATACCAGTGACAATATTTTATTTGTTTTGACAAAAATTTATGAATATGTATGCTAAAAACGCTGTTGCTTTGCTAATTTTAACCTACGAAGCATGGTAACCACGTCGCGCTTGTTAACGTTGCAATTATATAGCCACAAAAAAGAATTTGAAATCAGCTCTATTTATTTCAATAGCTTAATGTATAATTACAGAGATTCTTTACACAAAATATTATGTTCCTGTGTTGATAAAACGTTACATTTTTTCCAGAATAAGGTAAATTAATTAAAATGCCAAAATTAATCCAGCACAGAGTATTTACACCAACTTTTTTTGGACATTATTAAATTTATCTAGCCACAATATTAGTTGAAAATCGTGTATTTTTATTTTATGCAAATTCTATTCAAATACAATTTCGAACTCAAATATTTGGAATGTGTAACTGTAAAATACCGCATCAAATTGCCACAAAAATTCCCTTTAATAGTAACATTCCGTTCGGGAAATCTAAAATAATGTTAATTGGTTGGTTATTTTGGGGGATGACCGATATTTCGAGTCATTTTGCGCCATTGCTGGCAGGTAAGTAGGATGGTAAGGGAAGGATTATATGGGAAATGGGAGGAAGGTAAGCAAAAAACTCGGCGTTAGCATTGTCCTTCTCTTTATGAAGGAGGCCAAGGGTCCCACAGTTTTACGTCCCATCCGTTGGGCGGAGTACCTACCATACTTGTGAAAAGTTGTTACGATAAACGAAGCAGTGTTACCGAATTGTTGAAGGAATTAGGGTGGAAATCTCTAACTCATTGAAGGGAGAAAAACAGGTTAAATATTTTGCGCAAGTTCGGAGTAGACAGTTTATTTCCGGACGTTCAACATATACTGCTAGAGCCAACGTACTACGGTAGAAGCGATCACTGGAATAAGATAAAGGAAATTGTTTGCAGAACCGATAGGTTTAAAATGTCATTTTTCCCACATACAATAAGGGATCCTAATAGTTGCGATGGATCAATCATATAAGACTCCCGCCCTCAACAAGTAGAGTTTTCACTTGTGCTTAATAACACCACATCATTACTAACTCTTCACACCGGTCGATTTGTCCGGCATTATTTTATTTTGTTCTTTGCATGAAGTAGCATCTCGTAGTATTCATAAATTAACAGCATCAGTAATATTAACCACTAGATGTCTCTATAGCATTGCTCTGCATGTTTGCATGTTCATTTACGTATCACTCTCCCAGTTTCCGGTTGGACTGCGCACTGTTCTCCTGACTGCTTTTGGCCTGCGCCTAGCGCCAGGGGGAGCGTGCGAGGCTCTGATTTCTTCTGGGACGAGTGCTGCATGCCTGGTGTAGAATCATCCCGTGTCACACACCCTAGTGGTGGCTTGCACGGTACTTCGTAGATGTATATGTAGATGAAACGCCAAAGTAGAGACGGGCATTCCAGAAAACTCTATGCCACCCCTGGGATTCGAGGTAGGTAGGTAGGTATATGTTTTTGATGCTTTGACAACTTTTTACCCCCCCTTAAAACTCTTCATTCCCATTGTTATAAGTTAAAACAAATTAAAACATCGTAATATTTTGAAATGACATAATTAAATATTCACAGTTTCCTTAAAAGACAAGTTTCTTTCAAAAATTCCAAAAAACCTATGGTTATCACCTAGAATGTCTCTATGGTTCCCCGCAATGTTCACATCAGTCTCTTGCGTAAAACCCTGTATTTACCACATTCCGTCAAGATGTGTTTAGCTGCGATATAAGAGTCACATGCTTTGTACTGGGGGTATATATTATCTTCAATGAATAGATGAGAGTAAGGGCGTAGTACCATATTCTCAGTCAACTGGGATTCAAGCTTGGGAAAGGAAGCAAGTGCTCTAGCCAACATACAAACCCGACCCCTTCCCATCCCTGGGCTCTTCCAATCTTTGGGACCCGAAGTCGTATTCCGGTTTTCATCGGAATACTGATCCTTTACGAGATGAGGCTTCAAGTTAGTAGCACATCAGAAGTAGCGCTTCGTCTCTCTCGAGAGACATTAACCTGTGGACCGTTTGTGGCCACCGGTTAAGGATAACCATGACAAGTTGGAAGGACAGTAAGGAGAAATATTTTTCAATGTCCTCATTAGCCTATCCTCGAACGAAGAAGTCAAGTAGTCCACATCTTGTCCCATCCGACGGTCAATGTAATACGCTTGAAGTTCTCACCACCAGTTACCCAAATAGTAATCGGGATTCCACTGAAAAATATCCAACTCTTTCAGTATTCGAGTCCACGAACCTAAGATATCAACATAACAACGTTTTAATCGCATCAATTTTTGCGACGAACAGTGAGTAAAACTGTAGTTTTACTTCCCATGGTAAAAGATAATTTTTTAAACCAATGCCGGCGTTTTTCTTCTTTCGAGCCTCATTCCTATTTTCTGCCTCATGACAATAGCTGCTTCAGTAGACAGTTTAATTTGTTAATGGGAAAATTTCAATGCAACATCAGCGTCGATAGTTTACTCATACAAACGATCGATGTTTTTGTGCTGAAGGACTTTTGAAGTTCAAGTTCATTGTCCTGCAGTGATAATGGTTATGCAACAGTTTTAACGGTCGAAAACCATGATCTATTCACACTTCCGCCTAAATGTATTGAAACGGTTATGAAAATTTTGTCACTACAAGGCAATGAACACGGAAGATCACCGAGAGCATTACAGCAAGATGTTCGGAAACAGTTCGGGATCGGTTTGGGTAGTTAAAATTTGGGCTCTTCATTCCAAAGGACTGGGTTCGAATTCCACCAATGATGGAAATATTTCAAAAGAGTTCCGATCTCTCTTTTGGGAGTAAAGCAGAGAGCGATACAAGGTCAGTAGTCCGACGGTAGGATGAGACAAATTTTAGTCCTCTTGACGCATTTTGTCAAGTATCGGCCGGGTCACTTCTACATTCTCCAAAAAGGGAATTCTATTCCTTACCAATCTGACCACCTGCTCTAATAAAGGTTCTTCTAGGGAAACAGTTCTCCAGTCAAAATAGAAACTAATTTCTAATATTAATTTAGATATGAAGCAAATAGATTTTATATAAATATGGTAACATTAATGACGAAAAAGGATTTTTTAATACTAAAAATCTCAGTGACCAACTAAATAAACTTATTTTGAAGCTGTATTTCGAGGTATTTGGTTCATGCTGTACATTGAAAATGCCTTCACAACCGAAGATATTTTCATTTTATATAATGCATTTCGAGGAGTAAAAACTTTATTTAAAAAAAACATAAGAACTACACATTATCACAGTTACGTCCAATCTGTATATCAGAACTTTATGAGACGATGAAAATGCCACTTTGCAATTCCACACAGATTGCAAAGTGGTATTTATTTTCTTTTAATACTCGCAGTAAAATTTGTAATACAATGTAAAGTGATTTTTCCGTTGCAACATAATGAAACTAATCCATAGAGTAGAGTACATTGGGGTGTCTTACGTCACTACCCTCTCGTTTTCTAAATATACAATTTATCTTTCACGAAAATTAATTTTTGGCTTTCTGTAACGCAAAGACGTACTCTATATCTCAGTAAAAACGGCTTCTATTTTTTGCAAATATCTCGATACTTCGTATTCATAATTAAATTAAATATGCAGTACTTTTCTACAATATTTTAATTGCACGACGAGTTTCACCGATTAACGGCATCGTCAAATACAGAATGTTTGCTTCTTCTCCGTTTATTGTTGCTGTACTTACGGTTGGGGAGGAAAAACTGCGAAGGTTCGGTGAAGGTTGAGGAAGGCAGGGGCCAGTAGAAACGTGGATGAAGGGCTAGGTGAGGCGGAAAAAACTATTATTTTTCAAGGTGATTTTGCCAGAAAGGAGTGGGAAGGGGTGCAGGAATAATTGCTCGTTGGATAGGATTGCTGATAGTCTGATAATTCCAATGTACTCGAGAGCGTCCATGTTTAAGCCTTTCGGATGGACGTGTAAAATTTCGGGGGAAAAATCGCTCATGATTCTTCCAATGCATGTGTCTTGAAAAAAGTGAAGTGAAATATTTATTTTTGTAAATTCTGTCGTTTTCTTTGATTCGTGTGATAACATTTCTTCTAGTTATGATACATGCCTTATTGCAGCTTTGCCTTTGATTTAGTAAATATTTTAAGTACTAAGTACCGTATATACTCGAGTATAGGTCGGGAAATTTATTCCCTATTTCTACCAATGAAAACCTACCTTCGACTTATACTCGAGATACTAAATATGGTGACTTTTTTGGGTTCAATATTTCTCCGTATTGGCTGCATAAAACCATATTTATCTCCAAAATTGATAAGCCATGGAGAGTATTCGTCGATATATGCGTAAGATGAAAGTATTAAGTTTTTTTAAGGACGAATCACTGATAAGTACACTTCGTACTCCCATTTTGCTATATAAATACATGCCATGAGACCATTTGTATAGTACATAATCAACGCGAAACAAGGAGATTCAGCAATTGTTTCAACTTCGACATATACTCGAGTCACGCATTTTAGTACATGTTTTCGGCTTGAAAAGAATAATTCCTAAATATACTCCAGTCGACCTATACCCAAAGATATACGGTATTTTATTTTAAGATTCGTACGTTCAGATATTCTTCAAAGTGAAGCCTGCAACAGTAAAGTTTATATTCATTAGTATTGCTGGATGCTGCTATGTTTTTGAAGGAATAAACCGATGAAATGTTTTTCTTCAAAACGAAGCTAAATTTACTGAATTTTATGCGTAGTGAAATGTCACTAAAAACTTTCATAACCCCTTAACAGTACAAATTACCTCACTTGTCGGTCGCCTCACCAAATAACCACCCGAAAACCGAAAACATGGAGAAACTCTTCGCCCGAATATCGATTTTTTTTCTTCCGATGCTCATCTATTTCGATTACCCCTACGACAGTAGCCTCTCAGACCCTCAATCCCGTCTTCTCTTGCCCCTTTTAAACCCTTCAGCTCCATCTCCAGCTCTGGGCCTCATCGTCATTTGATCCCTCCCGTCTCTCTCACACAGATTTCATGCCACTGAGAGTTTAGCAAGATTCGGAGGATTATTCCCCGGGCCCTCCTCCTATAGGTACCCTCGTTTCACGGGTACACGATGTCTCGTCTTATTTTCTCCGAGATGCTATTAGGGGAGGGGGTTAGATGCGAAAATAAAGTAAAAAAATATGAAATTCAGAGGGAGCTTGGAATCTCATCTCGTCGACCCTCTCCTTATTTCCTGCGGAACAATTTTGAGATTTTGTCCTACTTAATTTCACGAGTTTCAATCACGAATTCCGGATTGCTAAGCATTTTCAAATTTAGCCATGGTAATTCCCGCCCACAAAAAATTAGTGAGGTGAATTGTTACTTAAAGTGGGTTTAACTTTGCTCACTGCTTCGACAAAAATTATGGATAAAGGTTATATTAACGACACTATTAAAACGTCAGAGACTTAATATTAATATATTGTTAATTTGCATAGGAAACGCGTTAGAACTTCAATAATGTAACTAATAATGGTACAAAATATAACGCAAAAGAGTATAATAATGGGTAACATTTCAGCGTATAAAACACATCATTTCAGCATGATGAAAAGCCAAGAACATTAAACAGCAAATTACTTAATATTGTGTCAGGTGCAATGCGCTGCAAAGCCCTACCCTTATTGCTGTCAGTGATTTCCTTAATTGTTCTCAAGATTCTTCACAATACAGCCTGTGATTACATTTTGACTTCCTTAAATATATTCTGAGAGTATATTTTCTTAAATGTAATAAATAACTTTAGAAAGTGTCAGCGTTACGATGATTGTACTTCACTATTCATTGTATATTCGGCATCAGTCAGCCAATTGAATTCATATTCATTTTTTAGGCAACATTAAATGAAAACCATGGTGCATGACAACAGATCTCTCAAAATAATAGTGCCAGGAAAGATTTTTACGCCACCAATCTATTTAGCAGAGTGAGATTATAGCTATGAATTCACGCATTGCACGGAAGACATATGGTAACTTATTACTAAAATTTTAACAAGCGTTCGATGCTAAAATGATCGGTTTTAATAACGTTAAAAGCATGAATATTTGCAGAAAAATTGTTGGAAACTCTGACATTTATCATTAAAGTTAGAAGATGAATTGGTATTAATAGAGCATCCTAAGTGGCATAATTCAGCCATATTCATAAAGAAGTCACGATGTTCATGAATTGTATCCTGAATTCAGTCACATTTTCAATTTATAATTTGACAATCATGTTATACCTCTGTCCATTCTTTTAATAGTATGTCCAATAAGTGCCAAAATATAAAACTATAGCTTTGAAAAACTTACAAAATCTGAGGTTTCAGTCGTGATGGAGTGGAACCGGAAAATAACTGCAGTTAATGAAAAAAGAGCAATTTCCACAAGTATGACATTTATTGCACCTGGAGATGCTGTAAAAAGCGAAACCGGTCGTGCAATAAATGTCATACTTGTGGAAATTGCTCTTTTTTCATTAACTGCAGTTTTGGAAAACTAGACTAATTCATTTTCCAATAGTTCCTGTAATTCTAAAAGATGAATTTTACCATTAACTCGAACGAATCAAATCATATATTTAAAATTCTCATTTTTCTGAATTTTATGCGACCAAAAGTTGAAAGCCCAAATTGTAAACACCATTGAAATTACGTATTCAAAATCGTAGTTCTCTTTCGAAACCCTTAACCTTAACAGAAAGAAAAGATCTTGCTTGCCCATTTAGAATGGGATATCTTAGGGATTTAGTGACTGGTCTATATATCCCAATTTGGCTTTGGGGCTGGCGATTTGCCGATCGAAACCAGCTACTAAAATTATAAAGAGCTTGAGACTGACTTATGTGCTGCTAATACGAAAAACTGGCCGATAAACATATTAATGAGATGGACTGTCTAAAAATAAATGACGACCTAACGCTCCCTTTACCTGCACTCGTAGATTTTTAAAAAGAAAATACCGACAACAATACTAATTAAGTAAGAAATAGTAAGAAGATATAACATTGGCATACATCACTACGATAAAATTGTTTCCATATTGACAAAAGCTAGCCAGTATTTCCATATTGACAAAAAAAATAACTATTGATTGGATTCACTCATGTTTATTTCTTAAGTACAATGTTTCAAAGAAAAATATTATGTTAAAATTTAAAAAATAATAATTAAAAATATATTATTAGTAATTTTTAAATGAATCTCGAAAATTAAATTTATTGGCTGATAATTTTAGATGTGTGGAGAGAGTCGAAGGAAAAGGAGGATTGGGAGAACATAAAAAGAATTCATTGAGGTCGATGGACGGCATGAACACTTTCCCCACGCCTTTCGTTTTCGCATTAGGATCCACGAGCAAGGCCGGTTCCTTGAGCAAGGTGTACCTGCATTGGCGACATAAGCCGGCTAAGGAGCTCCTTTGAATGAACCGATGGAAATGTTTTGGTCGAAAAGCTTTTCGAGAACTGATCGCAGGATTACTTCATACGTTCACGAGTGTGATTCTTGCCTTCATTTGTATATGTGATAACAAACTTATTAACCTGACGAACACATATATGATGATTTTTTCAAATGACGTTACTACAGCTAATGGGCAATGTTATTTTCATGTTAGCTCTATATAAACATTCACATACTACTATCCCGCGGGACGTCTCATGAGCGTGTGGCAGATGGTGTTGGAAAATCTGCCATGAAAAAGGCAGGGTTATGGAAAATATTTTTGGACGAACAGGACTACAGTGATTCGCTCATTAACCATGGCGGCCACTTGTTCAGTGAAGTGGAATTCATGGTTATTCACTGTTTTTAAGGCCAAATATCTCAATTTTCACGGTTTGAAGGACCGGATGCAGAGTCATTTATCATAAAATCTTTTGTAAAGCATTATAATTTATTGCAAATGAGCGGTAAGTAGATGATTTAAGTATTAATTAGGCACCGCCATTTTATTAAAATAATAGAAAACGATGGAATAAATAACATTTTTGCGGTAGTTTTTGGATTATCAATCGAAGAAAGTAGGAAGGAAGAAGAAACGCTAAGTAATTTGAGTGAATATTTTTCTTTTACGACGAGAGCTTTGTACCTTATTTTATGAGTAGCTCTCATCAAACCCAAACTACAATGACATCTCGATTCCGCAGAAATAAAATCATTTGAAACGGTTGATCGCTGCTTCATGAAATGTAACATCGTTTCCGAGAGGCGTTATCGACATCCAAGATGCGAGATGTGATCACCGCTGAGGAAATAAGAAGTCAACAAGAGCAGAATTATAGGGTTAGAGACGACAAATAATATACAATCCACAGTAGACCACCCAAACGTACTCCCAGGACAAAATAAAACTGACTTTTGTACCATCTCACAATTTGATACAACTGAGGGTCCGCTGACACCGAGTTTTAAGGTTTACACACGAAATTTACGGCTAACTCACCGTTTTTTCACAGGGTTTTCAAAATTCCCAGCCATTTCACGGTTGAGTGGCCACCTTGTGTAAACTTCCCTTAAACTTAGTGTCGCACTGTGTTTTTGCAGTTAATGGTGCGCGGAAAAAGGAGTTCATCCTTGAGAAAAAGGAGTTCATCCTAGTTTGAAAGATTATTTCTCTGACTTTATCGCTTCTATCTGTTCTAGAAATAAAGTGCAGGGTTAAAATAATATCGAACGAACGTGTTACCCTAAAACCCTTTGTGTTCTGAATTTTTCAACTAATTTTAAGTCTAGCGTTAATCTTTTTGAGTCTCTAACAGCATCAATCACAGTCCTTACATCTGCTCTAAGCAGTCTCTGTTCGCACATAGAAGCTTGTAATGAACCATACAGTTTTCCTTAACAAGTTTTTCTTACTTCTAGCTTTGATCAAGTGCTGTATCATAGGTATGTGAACGTAGGTAATGACGAACATAGGAACATAGGTAATGCTCAATCATCATAATCTGAGTTATCTACCGATTAAAGGTAGGTTATGATGAAAGTTAGAGAAAATTCAACAGACTCTTACACGGGCAGTGCCTTATCTGAATCTAGTATTTATTTCTTCATCTCAACATAAGCCCTACCTTTCTTCATCCCGTCCATAAAACATTCTCTTTCTTCCCCTATCTCGCTTGCCCAACATTCTTCCCTCTATTACGGTGTTCAGCAAACCATCACCCCTCATTACGGCTCCCAGCCACCTACCATGCCTTCCCTTAACCCTTCAACGATGAGTGATGTAGTCACTACGTTGGGTACGAGCTTAACATGCCGTCGAGCGACGTAGTGACTACGTCGCGACGATTCCATTTAAATCAGCGGTAAACCAGCGATTCCATTTAAATCTCATCCTACCTACGAGATGGGATTCATTATATCTCCTCCGGGCTTGAAGGGCTAATCTCATACTGAAGTTTCCTCTCCTGATAAAGAGAGAAAAATATAATGACCAATCACACATGAATAATTGGTTTGTGGCTAATACATCGATAGTATTCACTGATTTTGTGCGCAATTGTTCTTTTGATGTTTTCAACACCGTGAATGCCTTTCAGATGTAAGATGTGTTAAAAATGCAGCGTATTTATGCACAACGTGCTAATTGTATTCACTCATTTGCGAAAATTGATATCAACTTTGAATTTTAATTGTTGGATTACTGATTGAGATTTTTCATTGTATTTCATTTGGTAATCAAAATCCAGCATGTTGTAATTCAAATAATCCAGCAAATTTATTCCTGGCATTAAATAATTCCTGAAATTTTACGTATTGCCAGAGAAAAATTATTAACCAGAGAATTCGTTAACGAACAAAAGTTCAGTTCTACGAAGGAAATATCTAGTTATTTTTCCTTAATATTACATTCAAGATTAAAATTAAGTTTTCTCTGCTAGGTGAATACAAGCAACGTTTACTACTTTAATTGACGAAAGGTACTCATGCAAGTATGTAACCTTGATGTATATGGTTCTTTTAAGAAGTTTTTAATCCCTAATGAAGCCATCCTATATGTATACGTGCGCCACATGGCTTATTTCAGTGCGTCGTTCCCCACACCGACCGGAATCGACATAAAATTTTAAGAGCTCTCGCCCATCATTGTCTCCCACGTGAAACGAATATCCATTTTTGGGGGATGTCCTCGAAAGTTACTGATATAGAATTCAGCAAACATTAGATTAGGCAACGTTCCCAACGACTTCCAACCAACCGAAAACCTCTTGACGCCCTCCATGGGGGCGGCTCCCCCAGTCCCTGATCCTGCCCCGGGAATCTTATATTACAGGCTCATCCATCATCTCGGGAGAAAGGGAGGATATCTTTTTCTTGCTCGCAGCGTCTTCGCCGATGGAATAATTAAACCCCTCCATTAACTTCCTCTTTTACGTAATCACTCTCTCCCGCTGCCTTTCCCCCCTCCCCTTCGTCCTCACTCCTTCTCTTCCCTCCGTGCTCTCCCCTATTTCCCCTTCTCCCCCAGTTTACCCCAATTCTCCCAACTTCCCCTCCCTTACAACCCTATCCCCCATTCCAAGTTTATTTTTATTGTTTTCGTGTAAGTCAATATGGACTACGCTCATTCTGGCCGTTTCATCCTTTCCTTTTCTTCCATATCTCTTCCATTCTTTCTCGCCGCTTCTCTCCCCTTTCCTCAGTCCTGTCCCTGCACCATCCTTCATCTTGGCTTTCTCCGGGAAACCTTTAGCACAGTTTTGTAACTATTCCGTAAGTAGAGAATGTTTTCAGATGTCTTCTGTTGTGATTTGACCTCTTCAACGACCTTTTTGGTCTCATTGATTCATATATTGTCCATTTTAATTTTTTTGAGGTACTTGAGTTTTCTGGGATTCATTTTTTTTAGGGGTCTATGTTTTGCAAATCTGACTTTTCCTAGTTGTGTTTTTGTATCCCTGTTATGCATTCATATTTTATTGTTACGTCGCCTTTGGCATTGTTCAAAATATATTATCAGTCCCAATATTTTACTAAACATTTACCACTACTTCCTCAACTGATCCAAAACTTCTTTCTTTTCACTGGTCCCAAAAGATAATCAACCAGTTTTAATGACATTTTCACATGTAAATAGTATAATGTTGTCGTTTATAAAGTATTTAACCTAAATATTAATAATCTTTGGAAATTATTTTATCAAAATGTTTTGACTATGAGGAATATTTTGGAACTGTGACTATATAACATTAATGTACATTGGAGTAACTTTGACGAGGAGCTACATGGATGCCGGGATTACCTCCAATATCACCTTTACTTAAAATATAACCCTTCCCATGTCCCTCCATTTCTCCTCCTTTTCCTGACTCCTTCCTACTCCTATGAATCCTTCCCAAGTCTCTAAGTTCTGTCCTCACCTGCCAAAACCGAAGGTCGCGGGTTCAAATCCCGTCTGGGTAGGAAATTTACACCTCCCAAGGCATGGCAGTGTGTATTCGTCAACCGAGTTATATGAAAGAGAGGACTATGTAGTCCTAATATCGCTCGAAGCAAGACACAAAAAAAGTTCCCTGTGCATTATATAATCACCCTGTGCATTTTAGAAAACTTATATCGTATCCTCTTTGGGTATATCATTATTATTTTTTCTTCGCTCTCTCAAGAACACATTTTTGTAACTATTCTTGGCTATTTTTATCAATTAAAAATGCAATCTAGTATATACGCTTGTATGACTGCAGGTTTTCCCGGAAAATAATATTAATGAAGAGGTCTCGGGTTTAATACCGGGTCAGGTTCTCCATAGCTTCCGAAGTTTCAACGAGCGACTCGCCAAACGTCATCAGGGATCCTGGAACAGGATTCTTGGATTCCTGATGACGATGGGCGAGTCGAAAGGTCATTGAAACGTCGGAAGCAATGGAAAACCTGACACCACGTGAAACCCAACAACTCGTTAGTCATTATTTACGCTTGTTTATTTTATTCATTTGTCATCAAATTGTTATTTTAGTCCCTAGCCCTAGGTCTACATTTTTACAAGTTAGTGCATAAACAGATTGGTTGATGTTTACATTGGCAACAATATGCTTCTGTAATTGACTTGCCGAAACTTTTAAAAGTTACGCAAGTTGACTTTCAGAGCCGTTTACACATGGAATTAACGTCAAAAGTCACTTGCTGCTAGTAACTTGCGTAATAAAATTACCTGTGTACACACACCTTAACACTTTCGATAAAATCGCAAGATAACCTTCCGTTGGGAAGGTGCTTTCAGCGTAAGGCGTGAAACAAATGAGTATTTCAACAAAAAGTGTATTTAGGTGACTATTAATTTTAATTACAAAATCAAAAGTTTTGGGTCATAAGTGTTACCATATTCACTTCGAATTTTTCAAAAATGCTTAAAATGAAATTCAAACAGGGTTTTTTATGGACTAGAAAAAAATCTCCCTTAAAATACCTGCCAGACGTTTCTATATCCATCCCCAGATATCCCTATTTCCCCTACTTCCATAGCCATTTTTTTCCTGCATTTTCCCTCATTCCCCTCCATTTTCTCTACCAATTTCTCCCTTCCCCCCGCTTCCACTCACCCTACTCTTTCTATTTCCCTTAATTCCCCCTTTCCCGTCTATCTCCCCTCCCCCTGAGCATTTATATGCTTCCCGTCGCCCTTTTTAGGGAACGGAAACTTCGTTTGGCATCCCCGCCCTACACCCACCTCCCCCACCGCCCACCATACCTCTCCCTTCAAATTTTCGCCAAATTGCTTCGATCGTCTGTCTCTCCCTTCTCTCTAATTGCCTTATCTCTCTTTCTATCTCCCTTCATCTTCCTCTCCTTCGCTCTTCTCCATCGAGTCAGCCCTTCGAAGCAAAACCTCCCGGCAGCCAACACGGCTTTTCCTCTCCCTCTTCCACCTCGCTCACCTTCACCCACATGTTTTCCTCTTTCCCATCCATTCCACGTCCATCGTTTCGAACTTGTTTTATGCCATTCACTCAGCCTCTCCGCTCTCTCAACTCCTCTCTCAGTTTTGCCTCGGGTGGTATTTCCATCTGAATTTCCTATTTGGCTTGGCTTTGCGTTCGAATCGACGAACTCGTTTACATGTCTCGTTAAGTCAACTGTACTTTTAAAAAAAAGATAAAGACACTACCGCTTAAAAAGCGGTGGTGTCTTTATCCTTGAGAAGTTTTTTTTTTCAATCCAATAGTACCAATTTCGTGGATGAAGTGGGAATAGATATCATTTGGGAAAAGCATCCTCGTTGAAAATTTGATATCTTCCGCGAAAAATCAAAGTTTCGTGTAGCAGAATTTTGAAAGAAAATTGAAATGAAAAAGCGCACGCTAATTGTTTCTGAGAATATTATTTTATCTTCACCAAAGCTATAATGAATACTGTTAAAGAAATATATATATATATAGTTAGTGAAGTTTTAGACAAATGAAAACGAAAACCGCTTCGAAAATGAGCTGGAGCCTTAATGGATGTGGGATGATATAGGTTGACGCCTGAAATATTTATTTCCAACTTTGCATATAATAGGAGAGGTATAGGAGAATTGATTGCGGGCAGAATGAGTGTAAAACTCACAAAAGATGGACGCAAAGAGATGAAGTTCTAGAAATAAAGTGTTCAAAAGATATCAATCAGTACCAAACGGTGATGATCTCATAAAAGCGTGAGGCATTAAGAAAGTGATCCGATTCAAATCTCAAAAGGGGCTGACTGAAAAAGTCTCAGTCATTCCCTTTCATCTCTGATGTTGTAATCAAGTGGCTGAAATGCGTCCACTGAATCATTTTAATTTCCAGCTCAGTTTTGTGTGCTTCTCATTACCTTTTAATGAAGCTGCAACGGCGCAAATACCTCACCATACTCTATCGAAACGTCAGTTTTATATTAAAGACGATGTCGAACCCAGAATTAGGACCACAAACAAAATTCAAACAAGCAGGGATGGAATTGAATTCATTAACCAAAAAACCAATGATTTCCCGAAAAAGACTTGTCAGTAAATACAGTTACGCTACAAATGTTGGCTATGTTGGGCCCAAGCAGGTGGAATGTAGCTCATAAATACCTATATTATATCATAGTATCACTATGAAGAACAATAAAGCGTTTCCTTATAGATAGCCCTATTTTCGGCAACTTTTTTGCGTGGACGGGTGTCGAGAACACTCGGCTTGTGGACCAGTTCAGTCCCACTGAACTGGTCCGGTGAAGAATGAAGAAAATTTTACGGGGTGTAACTTACAATAATGGTAAGTAATTGATTACAAGTTATCAGAAAACCGGTAGCTACTATACTTATTTGACTTAATTCTACTTTGACTCATTAGGTACGTTCTTTCAAATTGTAACTTTAATCGTAATCTACCCCCTATGTAATCGTTAAACTTGTGGAATCGTTAGTTTCGGGATGATTTGTATTCGGTTCGCCATCGGCCAGTAATAATAACGATTACTTCAGTTTTCAATTGTAATCAATTTTAATAGGACAATCGTTTATTTCAACTACTTGATTCGACCGTCACACCCTTCAGCACTCAACCAAAAACATTTTCCGAACCACATTATTCCATAACGCTGTTTTATTTTTCAAGCCTAACGCCCTTATAATTCAATTTTTTGGTATTCCCATAGTTTTCGAGTGCGTTTAAGTAATTTTTATCTACTTGTGATTGCAATTGATTACATTTTTTAAGTAATTTTTACTTTTTATTGATTACTTCTTTACTCGTATAATTTTAATCTGCCCCAATCGTATTTCTTGAGCAGTTTACTCTACACTGGAAACACTTCCTGAAACATAGCACTATGAAACAATACAAAAAAGTGTGGGCGAAACTTAAGACATGAAAATCGAAGCTTTTTTTCTTAACATTAACTTTGCGCATATATTATTAAATTTGGTGAAAATGACAGACATTTATTTGCATAATGACAAAATTAGTAGGCTTAGCGAAAAATCACCTTCGAATTCTAAGCCGAACTGAAGTATTTCATAATAAATACATATCTACTTGCTATCTTTCTTTTTTCTCAGCAATGCTATACAAATTAACCGTCATAAAATACATAAAATTAATTGCATACTGCTCTCAACAGAGTAATCTATTTACATATTCTCATTTCAATTTTTTACGTCAATAATTAATAAAGGTGACATTTTTATTCTTCTTATTCGACATTTGTATATTTCACAGGAGGTTAGCTACAACCAACTCCGCTATAATAACTTTATCATTGAAATTCATCATGAGAAACTACAGAAAACTTATTTAAATCATCGTGAGTGGTTAAAATATTCAAATAAGGAGTCATTAGACCTGCGGCTCGTCTTTTACGAACGCAACGTTCCTGCTTTTCCCATTAAGGAGAATGAATTAATTACAAAGATGGGAAAATGAAAAAGAGGATATTCATCAAAATAGGAGACATTAAGAATTTGGGAATCATTCCGGTAAGCATTTTGGTAGATTAATTCTCACTCATTTCCAGGAAGCCATCATATTTACTTTTTATGAAACTTTCCTTCGACTTAATTTCCATCAAATGTCAGAGGTTAACTGATCCAAATCAAATCGCATTACTGAAAAAGTCTAGAGTCATCCCCTATCGTTTCCGATGTTATAATAAAGTGACTTAAAGGTCCAAACCTACTCTTTTCCAATAAAAGAGACGAGCCTCCTAGTTTAAAAATGTGTTCCGAATACACATTTATAGCGCTAGAGGTTGTAACTTTTGCTGTTTTGTTGTGACACATACACTGATAAGAGGGATTATGTCTTTTATTTTATTTTCCTCGACAAATTCAATCTTCCAATTCAGTCTTCCAATTCAATACCCTGATGGATATGATGGTTTATTTTAAAATGGGATCATCAGCTACGTTGAAAAGCTCTATTTCAATGAAAGTGTGATGACTCTAAGAATTTTAACTACACCTTACATTACGGATTCTCTGCCATTCAAGTTTATCTCCAAAACGTTTTATGTATGATGTTACTAGAAAATATATAAAGATAAACTTATATATTTCTGAAAAAAGAATGAATGAACTCCATCATCGTTGTGGAAATAGTAGGCATCCTTAAACATCTACGCAATATATAACAAAACAAAGATTAAAGCAGAAAACATCCCATATACTACACCATGACAAATCTTTCTGAATACGGCGTGTGGACGCGCACTAGCAAAGGGGTGCAAAATTTCACGAAGGAAGAATCATTCAACTTGACCGGGACTCCGTAAAGGTAAGATCGTAGCTGGTCACACTATACTCAAATTTAGGCCACCTAATCACTATGAGCTGGCATTTACCATGGTACCTGCATGATTAGAACTTATGGGTAGAGCTTGCACTATCGTTCTAACATGATAATTTTGCACATAAATCACTAAAAGGGATAAAATTCCTTCAGAGGGAACAAAAGGCCAGAATGCTTCAATTTTTCACAAAACTGATGAATGAAACTTTTATCGAAATATTTATTTCCTCTTAATGTTTAGCATGCCATTTTTTCATGAATGCTGTTATCGTCCAACGATCGATCATCAATCATTTTCAGAATTTGATAAATTAATAGGAAGTTCCAACACAATTAAAGGATCCAGAGACCGATGTTGAATATTTGAAAAAAAAACTTCATGACATATTTCTCCCTCTTCGGCAACTATTATCCTTATCTCTGTCTCTCTACTTTTCCCACCAAAATCCCCACACACACTAATTCCCATGCTGCAACACGTCCAAAGGGACTGTAAGATAGTTCTACTGAAAAATTAAATGGATGCCATATTGTTATATCCGTGTTCTCATAGAAAAAATTGACCCTACTCAGATACGTTTACAGCATTTACTTTTCTACATAACTTTCCCGCAAACTTAACTAAAAAACATGTGAGACCAAAGACAAAAAATATTAGAAAGACTATAGAAAATAAATATTTTGTCGGTTGTAATCAAGAGTAATTTTTGCAAAAAAGTAACGTACCTTTTCAAAAAATCAAACAATGTAATGGTGAACCAATCAATCCAAATAGCATAGGTTTCCAATCACCATTTACGAATGACTCCAAATAAGTCATTTAGAACAAGAATGATGCAAATTAAATATATCACTTTTTGGCAATGAGGGTTAAGTAAAATAAATAAAAATAAAGTTCTGCTTTCTACTCGAAAAACACTTAAATTCAAAAGTTGAAGGTTAAACTTGGTGGAAGGTCGTCATGATAGAAAAAAGAACTTTGATACTGAATGTGCTTGAAGATGGCGTGCCTGCCAAAACCGGTATTGAATTCTATAATAAATTGTGTAAGTAACATAGTTCGTTTTACTTTCAAGGAAAACACGCTAGGCTTACACCACTCATGCGCAAAACAGAATGCCGGAAGATGAACACATCAGTGTACCTTACAAATATATGGCAAAAAAACTGTGTTGCACCAATTTTGTTCTCAACAGTTCAGTTACTATTTCAAAATGCATTAGTTCTGCTGTAAATGCACCGCATATGGTTACCGGGATAAAAATAAGCTATCATTAATAGGCATAGGTGTTAATAGGTGTTAATAAGATAGGTATAGGTGTTAATAAGATAGGCATAGGTGTTAATAAGATAGAATAGCAGGTAAATAATAATAATAATCAATAAAGGTGCAACGAAGATCGGCAAGATACGTTAAAGGCCGTCATGATAATCTCGTTAGTGTTACTGACCTTTTGCAGTAACTGGGATGGGAAAAGCTTTCAGACCGTCGATTAAAATTTAGACTCAATCTATTATGTAAGTTCCATAGCGGTCTATTTTCTGATGACGTTGATAATATTTTCCGAAATCCGACATACTACGGAAGATCAGATCATGAGAATAAAATTAGGGAACTGGACTGCCGAACAGACAGATTTAAAATGCCATTTTTCCCACGAAATATAAGGGACCATAACAGCGGTAATTGATACTTTTATCTAGGTTTATCGACAAGTAGTGTAGCTCTTAGTAACAGTAGTACTCTTTAATACTTGAATCCTTATCTGCTACCTAGAACTAGCAGCACGCCGTGCATGTTTTCTACATAAGTCTCGAGTCTCTGTCCATTTGTGTAGTTGCAAAATACATATATATTAAAGGTCCCTCTCCATTGTGATAATATCTGTAGTGTAGTGCATGCATGTGAGGCTTCGTCTCTCGACAAGAAATAGCGATTTACTCTAATGCATAATTAGTCGTAGTTACACTAAATTTAGGGTATAGTGTAATAGAGGTGAGCCAAATGATTCTTTGTATTGACTCGAGTCATTTGGATCACGTCACTTCAATGAGTTCACTTGAGTGAGTCTTTAGAATCACTTTTGAATACTGCGGGGTGCATAAATGACGAGGCTTACATATAACAGTAAAGCTGAATTGTGAATGAGTAATGATGGCTTTAAAGATTCATAGAATAAACGGGCAAACTAATTATCTTTGATTTATGTGACCAAGGCCACTATACTCATAATCAGATCTTTAAATCACCTTTATGCACGATGACAGAGGAAAAAAACAATAATCTCGTCGATATCTCTAAATGTGCGGTTATGTTATTCCTTCTTACGAAAGACACACTCTACGTAAAACATTGTACAAATAGTGCAGTCAAATCAAAATAATAAAGCCGTGAGTTTAAATGCCAAAATCATATAATGTACAAAATTACTTAATGACAGAATATGAATAAAATGACATTTAACTCATTTTACGGTGGAACCATCTGAAATGTTAGAGGCGTGAATATCCTTTGAAAATCAAATCTCTGGTTGTCAAGGAAATAGGCTATTGTTGGTTTCAGAGAAAAATGTGCGTTTTTGCAGCCATAAAACGCGATTTTCAGACAAATATGAATTGGAAAAGATAATTGATTGAGAGAATTATTAACTTCATTCTTTCAGCCATTTGACAAAAAAATCCCAACCTTCTATCTTAAACGAAAGGTATTTTAAAAATCAAAAAAATGAAACCACTGCACAAAACCCAATGCATTGGTCGTGTAGACCACCAAAGGGCCCCTTTTTGGGACCTATTGGGGCCCTGACATCTTTTTAAAAAAGCCTACAATTTTCTTCCTGTCTTGAAATATAAGCCTGCAAATTTTCAGCACGATCAGAGTAAAAGTTTTAAATCGCAATACTATTTCGCTTGGTGGCCATCTTTTAAGGCATATGGACCACTGTACGCCGTTTCTTAAGTCTGTCCCTCCTTTGCCCACTAAAAACCCTTGCTTTCCCGGTTCACTTTCCCCCTTCCCACTCCACTTATCTCCCCAACCTTTTCCTTTCCCCCCTAACCCTTCGGTCAAGTGCTATATATCTACAACTAAACCGAAGAACCTTGCACGCGATTATGCCGCAGAGTGGTGTAATGCGTGTGGAAACCATCTGGTCGAGAAAAAGAAGTTTTATCTATGTAAAATAATTATTGTATCATATTTTATTGGTCATCTACTTCCAATTAACTGATCATGATACCGATATGTGTTTAACTCTTTGTAAACTGTGTTAATAAATGCAAAAGACATTTACCGGATACCACCTATATCTGTGTTCTAAATTTGTAAAAAAATAAATGCCTACAATATTCATCTGAGGGTAAAAATAGAGTTCCCGAACTGCTAATACAATGTAGTAACCGGTAGATTTCCAGCTATAATTAACAGATTTTTAATGAACCAACGATGTAAGTTGAAAGTCATCATATCATTTACGTGATGCTTAAAGAAGGACTTAATTTACTCCTAAAATCTAGCAAAGTTGCTGATCTTACGGTAAGACTCTTCTTTTGACAGTCATTAATGAATAGTAAGTCTTGCCACCCAAGGAGTCGCTGGAATTCAATGAATGGTGAAGAGTCTTTTGAGTCAGCAATTCAGTCAGTCCCGCCGTCACGTCTCCGAGTCAGTGTGTCCTTTGTGGTCCTTTGGGTGTGTGAGTCCTTCGAGTCTTTCGAGTCAGCAAAGTCTTTCGAGTCAGCTTGTCCTTGACTCTTTGAGAAACATGGGGACTCTGCGACTCTCTCCTTTATGAGTCAGCGCTGCACTCAGCGGCTCAGCCGGCCCAAACTTTCACTAAAGAGTTGTTTCTCCCAGACGTATTGACTCGAGTCATCACACTCACCTCAGTGACGCGTTCATTTGAACGACTCGTGACTGATCGACCCAACTCTATAGTGTAATGCATGTTGGTGAATACTCACCCCCTGCCACACACCCCTGAGGTGGCTTGCAGGGTATTTTGTAGATTTAGATGAATAACTTCAAAAATCCATATCAAATGCTCAATTCACCACCTGGGTTTCATTGAAGACCAACATCATGATGTTGTATTACTACGAAACCTCGGTAAATATTCAGCCCTGTAGGTATGTGGATAAACTATTGTGATGGTTGTTCATTGTTATCAACATAAATCAGTTCCACAATATAACGCCTCAAGCCATTAAGTTTAGCATAGCTACATACACCCTGCCTGCCCCCCTGCCACACACCCCTTGCAGGGTATTTTGTAGATGTACATACATACATACATACATACATTCCCATCACACCATTTCCTTTCGGGGTAGACAATGTCAAAAGAGGATGATTATCAGCGGTAAACCTAAATTATATTTAGGAAAAGGATAAAATACTTTGCATTATTCCACTAGAGAATTTTGATTTATTGAGTCGACATGTTTCACTGCACTGCAGAATCATCAGGACTGAATACTAGATAGCCAATTCTGAATATATAGTCACATGGGGAGGGAGGAAGGAAGGGTAAGGAGAGTGGGAGTGGAGGGAGACGACGTTGTATGAAACTTGGGTGTGCAGGTGGGAGGGAGAGAGTTGGAGGCGGGGGTGAGGGAAGGGGTGGGTATTTTGGGCTGAGCGTGGGTCTGAGGAGAGGAGGGGGCGGGGGAGTGGATGACTGACCTAGTGATAGAAAAATGTCGGTCAAAATTGCTCGATTGCTCGATTTTTCGAGCAATCGATTTTTGATCGAAATGAAAAGCTCGACTTTTCAACAAAAATCGAAATTTGAACCAAAAGATCGATTAATCGAAAAAATCGACGGCTCTATTTGAAAAAAATACAGTTGGTACAAAAACATGTTTATTATTCATTCAAAAAACGCTCATAATACATATTTCAATGGTATAAAAAATCCCTAAAAATGTACTCAGAATAAATTCTCCAATTATTAGTAGTAAAAATTTACAAATGCACGCACATTAAAGTTTGGGGATCATCGCTTGGAACCATTCAGCTTCACTAAAATTTTTAAGAAAGATCGTCTGATTGAGATGCTTTCTTGGTGGTCTAGGGCGTGCATTTCCAATTTTAACGGCCTTAGAGAAAAGTCTTTCACATGGGACGGATGGCGTTATCATACTCAGCTCTCTGATCGCGAAACGGTACGAAATGGTCAAGATCGAAGTTGAAAAATCGAGTTTGAATCGAAACTCGAAGATCATGACTCGATCTCGATGTCCTCGATCTTTGACTATTAAAAATCGATTTTCGATTTTAATCGAAATCGATTTTTCCATCACTAGACTGACCGAAGGTACTGGGAGGGTTTGTTTGGGAGTAACTGTGGGAGGTCGAGGTGTGGGAAATGGAAGGTAAAAACGTGGTCATTAGTGATGCGTTCCTTTCTCCTCACGGCCGATATGATGTACGATTGTTCCAAAATATCCATTCTGGTCCCCTTGCTCTCCTTATGTGTAATTTCCGGGATGATGTCAGCCTGATGTCCTTCAGCCAGGAGGTGAGCCGCGAACTGTGACTTCCCCTCCTTCTTCTCGTAGTCCTTCTTGTGCTCGGCTGCTCGGGTCCTCAGGCTTCTCCCAGTCTACCAGAAGTATGATGCCTTGCAATCGGCGCACTCTAGCCTGTAAATACCACTTTGGTCCATTGTGTTTATGGGGTCTTTCACTTTGGGGAGTAGGTATTTGAGATTTGTTGTGTTGTGGAAGGCTGGTTTCATGCCAAGGTGTTTCAGATATTTGCCTAATCTTAGCGAAGTATTTCCAATGATTTATTTTTCGCCAGTGTTGGGCTTTCTCTGGTCCGAATGAATAAATTTGTCTTAGGGCTGTTTCTTTTTGCTTTTTTGCTTCTATTTTATTAATAATTTCCTCCGGAAAACCGTTTGCTACGGCTATGTATTTGAAATGTTCTGCTCTTTGCAGTATTCTTCATTGGTGAGGGGGATGTAAACGGCCCTGGGGACCATGCTGTGGAAAGCCGCTAGCTTTTGACTTGGGGGATGGTTGGAGGTGGCGTGGATAACATGATCAGTACATGTTGGTTTCCGATAAACACCGAACATGTGTTTGTCATTCTGAATGGATATGGTTAAATCAAGGAAATTCAATGTGTCATTGACTTGGAGCTCAACTGTAAATTTTGTTTCCGTTCCGAGAACTTGATATTTTCAAAAAAATATTTACGTTTAGTTCTTGTCCATAGGCACAAAATATCATCCACGTAACGGAAACAATAGTGAACTTTCTTCAAGAATGGGTGGTTGTCTTTAAATAATACTTTTTAGAAATTGTCCAGGAAGATTTCTGCTAATAGAGGTGACCGGGGGGAACCCATAGCCAAACCCTCATTCTTCTGGTAGTGATTATCATTGAACACGAAATAATTTTGGTTTACACGGAGTTTAATGACAATTATTAACTCCTTAATTATATCGGGGGGACCTGGGATTGTATCAACACTTCCTCTGCAAGCTCCACTGCTTTTCCTTTGGGAACACTGGTGAAGAAGCTCACGATGTCGAACGACACTAACAAACCTGTATGACATTCTTCGGGGTGTGTCATTCGGGGGTGTCATTCCGGAGTCATTCGGGGGTGTGACATTCCGGGGGGGAAGTGACTTTCTTCTTTTTATTAACACGCTTTTATTAGCTTCACCTGTATGTTTGTTTGTTTGTAACCGACTCCTTTGGACTCGATTTTGACCCACTTTGAACGATCAGATTTCCTTTAAACTTTGTAGACTCATCAAGGACCGATGACAATACAATAATTTGATAAGATTTTCTCAATATTATAATCAGGATCGTCATTTAATAATTTTCTTCAATTGAACAGATCCTTTGCGTGAGAATGAGACGGATAGAGTAAGCGCCGTCTGTGTTTTGATCAGATGGTGTAGTGCGTAGCGTCGTTAAACCTCACCGAAGGATCCAGAGTTCGCGGCTCAAGGAAGGTTTTTTTTGTTGTCTTTAATTTGATCGTTTAACGGCCAGTTATAATTTAATTTTAATTGCAGCAAGCTTAGACGGGAGAAGAATTTTTTATCGTCGTATTCGCTTTTCGTATTTGCTAAATTTGTTTGTCTGTTCGTTTGTAACCTACTCCTTAACACTCAACTCCGAAATAATTCTTGAAGATTTCACTCCGAAACTAAAAAACACTTTTTAAAGATAACTCAAACTAAAAAGTGAAAAATAAATATAGTTAAAAAAAAACTAAAAAAACACGCTTTAATGATAACTCAAACTAAAAAGTGAAAAATAATTCTTAATATAGAAATAAAAAATAAATGAAAAATATTAATATTATCGTAAAAAAAGCGTGGGGTGCTCGATATATCAATTCTTGAAAATATTCAATCGGTACGATTAGTAGAAAAATGGTACTAAAAATATGGCTCAAAGCATAATCTTTTCCCGC
This sequence comes from Pyrrhosoma nymphula, assembly GCA_963573305.1. NCBI lineage: Eukaryota > Metazoa > Arthropoda > Insecta > Odonata > Coenagrionidae > Pyrrhosoma > Pyrrhosoma nymphula. The sequence goes on along the minus strand of OY754330.1, from coordinate 61,081,767 downwards.
ATTTTCCATTCTGTAACTTGTGTAAACAATTAAAAAAGGCATATCAAGTTAACTAAGCAACGGAGCACCCCACGCTTTTTTCACGATAGTATCAATATTTTTCATTATTTTTTATTTCTATATTAAGAATTATTTTTCACTTTTTAGTTTGAGTTATCATTAAAGCGTGTTTTTTAGTTTTTTTTAACTATATTTATTTAGACTATGATAACCACGACCAATAATAACCACGTTTTTCCCTTCCATTCCCCACTCCTCGACCTCCCACAGTTAATTCCAAATAATCCCTCCTAGCACCTTAGGTCTGTCATCCTCTCCCCCACCCTCTCCTCTCCTCAGACCCACGCTCAGCCCAAAATACCCACCCCAAGCACACCCATGTTTCATGCAACGTCGTCTCCCTCCACTCCCACCCTCCTTACCCTTCCTTCCTCCCTCCCCATGTGACTATATATTCAGACTTGGCTATCTTGTATTCAGTCCTGATGATTCTGCAGTGCAGTGAAACATGTCGACTCAAATCAAAATTCTCTAGTGAAAAAGTGCAAAGTATTTTATTCTTTTCCAACAATGGAATTCCACAAAGTATCGTCCGCCACCATTAACTTCTTCTAAATTATACTTGTTACTTATTAGACTCTCATTCATTCGCTCAACATGTATAAACCAACGAAGCACGCCTTTTCTTATTCATCCATTACCGGAGCACCTATTCCACTTTCTTTCGTTAACTCCTCCCTCTTTATCCCATCAATCTTACTCTAACCGTAACCACGTCTTAGATAACTCAATAGGCATTTGTCAATATTCGTCATTTAAAGACCTAATTCCACTTGTTAACAGCTGAGATATGGATTATGTGAAAGCAGTATTTTTTCGACGGAATTAATGAAGAGTTTAAGTGTCTCATTTGTTTTGACTAACGTAGTCGCCAGGGAAACGGATTAACGGTATCCTTCCTCTTTTCATCGTTGGGAACTTTGTCCCGCTTCTACCCTTCTTCCGACCCAATGAAAGCCATTCATCCATCTCCTTGCTGGCTCCCACGCCCTCCACAGTCACTTACCCTAACCAGCCCCAACCATATCTTCCACTCTCCCTTTACTTATCCTTCAAACTCATTGCGTAACTTAATTTGCCATTACTTTCCACTAACCGTTTTACTTCACCTCCACTTCTCAGCTTCCACGACGAACCCATGTACACGTGCAATATAATACGACCATTAAAAACCACGATGAAATTACCTCACCAAAGTTTATGAGCCCCTTCCTCTACTTTTGCCGGTGTACTGTCTGGACTCATTCCCAGCGATGAAGGAGAAGTTAATTCATATCCCTCTAGAGAAAAATATGAAATGTATCCAATATTTTATCTTTACGGATGAAACCCCACACGCCGGTTAAGTGGCACTCACGAGCTCTCAGTCAGTCATTAAGAGAGTTCCGCGGATAAACTTCACGGGACGTTTCTGTACGAATGGGCGATAAAAACTTGATTCATTACGAATGGAAATTGTTTTGTCCCATAACGATATATTGCCGTGTTGCGCTTGGAACGGGAAGCAGTCACAAATATTCGGAATTTTTCTAAGTTTGCAGAGATATACGCGACTCTTCGTTTGATTTATGACGATATTATTTTGAGTTAAAACGAGTCGACGAGAATTTGTGGCATTGCTATAATTTTTTAAAATTCCTTTTTATTCACCAATGGCCAACGATTACGCAACTTCCTCCCTTTCTGGAGTTGTTTTGTCTCTCGACAATATTCTGAAATTTTCTAGTTTGTTCGAGCCTTTCTCTCAATCAAGAATACAATTCTTATTTCTTCATATAGATCTGTCACTTCTATGATATTTCTTTTAAACGATTATCTTATTTATGCTTTATTCGGTAACAACCCATTTTTATCCTAAACTCCTAAACAATTAAACGTGCAAATCTTATATATAAAAGAAAAGTGAATATTCATTCATTTATAAATAAATAAATGAATAAATAAATAAATAAATATATATATATATATATATATATATATATATATATATATACTTAGGTATCACAGGCTTGACAAGCTAAAAAATATATAGGCACACAAAAATAGAAAACTCAAACTTTTTTTTTATATTTCGGCAGCTCGACTGCTATCTTCTGAATTCTTTAGAGTAATCTCCTTCAGAGTGATTACTCTAAATGCTTCCATTCCAATGATTTTGGGTTTTAAAACAAGGAGCGCCGACGTAGTTTACCATAGCTTCATAATAATCATAATTATGAACGGTGTAGCTTATCATCAAATATAGGATAGGTTTCTGTATGACAAGATATATTACTTTAGCCCAATCTTTATTTCTAGAATGACAGAAGCGACAAAATAAGGGAGATACAAAATTCCTTCTTTCCATGCACCATTAATGAATATAACAAAAACAGCGTCACACTAACATAAAACTCATCGTTAACATACGATTCACCTCCGTCCTCTCTTTCCTCCTTTCCCTATTCCTGGTTGGTGTCCAAACACATCACGTTTCTGAGGTGGCTTGCAGGTTAGTACGCATATGTAGATGCGAATAAAGAACATGCACTCTTGAGAATGACGCTGTAGCGTTGAAACCGGTCGAGATAACAAATAAAAGTCTGGAATGTAACAGAGTTATTTATTAATTATAAGCTAAGCATCGTTAGCATTGTTTCGACTTCCGAGGGTGACGTCTTCTTATTTGTCCTAGTGATGTTGCCCCTGTCTACAAGTAGCAGGCAGTCACCTCGCGAAGTGACCAAAATCATCTAAGCACGCTTAAGTGATGACATACTAGAACTACTCATGATTTGATCCAATGTGAAATTCACACTCATTTTCCGTTGCCTTTTTGGGTCTCCATAGGTGCACATCCTTCAGAGCCACTATATGAGTACAAGGCATGGGGGGATAAAGACATCTTCAAAATCAAATGTTATTTTAATCAAAACTTCTAAAACCACTATGTAGTGTTTATTTATCCTTTTCAATCATTTATAAATTTATTTCTACAATTTAGAGTTTATTAATTCAACTATGAGCAGAGTACATCACCATCCTTGGCCATTCCTCTTGAACAACAGGACACATGCCCTAAACAACCTTCCCCTTGTGCTCTATATATCTTATACCTTCTCTTGTTACGCACAACATTTCTCTTATGTTACTCATTCTCCCTTCTCCTTTAGAATATTCTGCTCTCTATATCTGGCATCAGAAAAAGCAGTACACCAATGTTTACTCCCCAATGAAAATCCGTAATTACCCCTCCGCAATCCTTTCTTCCTATACCACATGGAAGCCATAAACCCAACCTTCCCGCAAAATTTGCATTCCTTTTCATTCTCAGTTCAAATATTAATACACCTATACCAATTTTCATCTTTTTGTAAATAAATAGCATTTTTCGGAGCCAAAAAATCCAACGCATAATGATAAAGTCACAACAAATCCTTTTGTCGTATATTTCAACGCGTAAAACCTGCAAACTATTATCATCTGCTACAGAAGACAACTGCTTCCTACAGAACCTGCAAAAAATAGCATGTGGAATGAGATACTCTTTGTAAGTAACATCCAGTAATGGAAATAGCAAAAAGGATGTAATGAGCAGAAAAGCGCAAGCAAATACAGCATTATACAAGAAGAAGACGACTCTACCATCTAGGTGCACATCCTTCGAAATAAGGAACCACTTAATTGAAGATGCTTATGGAGAATTCTCTTGATTTGCAGTGGATATTTAACTATAATCATAGAAGAATAACGACAGTTGACACCAGTGGAAATTTTGTGTTACCGAAGAGTGATGTAGATCAAGTGAATGGAGAGAATCAGCATCGAAGAGGTCCGCCGAAGAGCTGGGGAGAAAAAATGTGAGTTGGAAAACTTTCTGAAATAAAAGAGAAAAACCAATTTTGACATTTAACAGCCTATTAAAACAGAGCAGGAAGGAGAAATGATTATCAAGGAGTATGGAGAAATAACTAAAACAGAAATTATAAAACAAATTTTATGTAATTCATGGAAACCTGAAGAGAGACATTAAAAGAAAAACTTAGGAAGGCATATGATAACGAAACTAGTGCAAACCAGAATAACATCAGCAGTATGCTAAATGTATTGTGTATGAGTTATCTCAAAAGTATTTGTGGTCAAAGCAGAAGGGATAGAGTCAGGATTGAGTAGATCAACCTTTGGAATGGATGCATGAACGTAGTGTGCTTCATTGGTATGGTCATGCTCAGAAAATGGAAAACAGTCGAACAACTAACCTGATTAGTGGGGTAAATGACATTACAGGAAGGGATTGACCGAGAAAGTCATGCGTGAATGTGGTGGAAGAGACTTTCAAGGGGAGGAATGTTAGGTGCCTTAAAAATAGCAGAGCGCTTACGAAGCTGTGCATGAATTTGGCAGAAGCAAAAGGAGATTTGCGAGGTTATGGTGGAAATTGTTAAGCAGAGTCAGTTTTATAGGCGTATCATGGAGAATTAAGCATTTTAGACTTTTCCTACTACGAAAGAGAACAGCGTGATAGGGTTGAATTAATGCATGTATAAAGTCATATGAAGGCAAGCTGAGAGGAGAGTAGAGGTAAGAGCTCCAGAAAGCAAACTTTTGGCTTGTGATAACTTATGATGATGATGATGATAGATTATGTGGAGGTATACGAATGAGCCCAGAAAGCAGAATTCCCGCAATTCAACTCCAGGTCCAAGCAACCCTATTTCCTCTGACTATCTCCAATACAGATATCAAGTCATCAGCAATAAACCCTAGAGCGTTGCCATAAATAACAGAAAGCTTATTTTAGTAGTAACGGCAAGAAGAGGCGATCAATATCAGTGATCAATTTTCGCCACCCGCAAGAAGCTAGTGCTGGTAATGATGTAATCACTTTTTTGATAGTGGAAAGATCTCATATATCTGCGAGTAATTGGGAAACTGCACAGATATATTTAATCCGCGAAATAATTACAGAAGAAGGCCGCACGCTTTGTTAAAAACGGCTGCAAGAGCACAGAAAGTGCTACACAACTTATGGAAAGACTAGGCTGTTAAAGACTCAAAGCATACACACTACGCTTAGATTACTTGAAAAATTCATAATAGAGAAGTTTTGGTTCGACATATAGGATCTTATTTCGACTTCAGTTCGTTTCCATTGCCATCCCTGTTTTCGCAATTCTCACTTATGGTGCGTAAAAGAAGGAATTTTGTTACCTATCATTTCGCCAGAATATCTATCTTATTTTGTCACTTTTTTAGTTCTACATTCTAGATCTAGACCTTAATTGCTAAGAAGCCGAAATAATAGGTAACCAAATTCCTTCTTTTACGCACCTTTAATGAGAATTGCGAAAACAGCGTGGCACTAATCATAAGCAGGGATGCCAACGGAACCGAACCCATTGGCTTGAACCGGTCCGTAGAAAGTTCGGTTACATGGAGCGAAACCCATTGCTCAGTGCCCATTGCGGAGCGGAACACCTTGTGGAGCCATTGCTCAGAACCTATTGTGGAGCGGCACCGTTTCTGGACCCATCACTCAGAGCTAATTGAGTAGCGGTACCGTTTGTGGGTCCATTACTCTGAGTCCGTTGCACAGCGCCAACCGGTTCTTTTAAGGGGCTTTTTAAGTTTTTAATCTCACATTATAAAGACTGAGAAATATTTTATCGATAAGATCCTCATGATTCCTCTAAGTATATTTAGATCCCTCATTAAGATAATGGAAACCAATAATGAAATTCCATTTCCTATCATGAGCATTGATGAAATTTAAGTGAAGGGCTATCTACTCTATCCAGCTTTCCTTATTGGAATCTTACTTTTCTGTCACTGAGCACACATAAATCTATCTACATATATGTATTAATTTTGTAGCGTGTCAGTCAGTCAGTCATTCTGCATCCATTTTGTTTATTTCTCTCTTAAGTTTTAAGCTAGAGAAATGAGGTTTGGTGAATTAAATATAGATTCTCCGTCTGTATGATTTGGCATTAGTTTTCGATTTTTTAGCAGTTGGTGGTACAAAGAAAAATGCAAAACACCGCTAAACAACGATGAATTTATGTAGGTTAGCAACGGTGAAGTAAATGAACAGTAATCATTAAATTATAATCAGTTACAAACCGTATAGGTATATAAACGTTTTTAATTTATCTTTTTCAGGTAAATGTTGATTGCACTACGATATTTGTATTACTTTATTATCATTTCTGTTATTTCCCTTGATATATAGCTACTTTTATGAAAATGAAGCCGAAATTCGGCAATTAGTCGAGTTGAAAATGAAAGGCACAGTTAAGTGTGCCAATCAAAGTTATTTTCCAATCAAAGTTATCACAGTGAAGATATTTAGGATTTATCCGTGTGAATGTTTAAATGTATGCCACTCCAAAACAATAAGATTCATGTCAAATTTCTATAAATTCAACGTTAATATCTAATATACGAGGTATGATAAAAAAATAACGGGAAGTTTTAAATTTCGCGGGCTTCATTATTCCGATTTTCAATAATAACGAGTTGCTGCCACATAGTCGTACGGTCAATAAGGAATACTACCTGGAAGTTATACGCCGTTTGCGTGAAGTAATCCGACGAAAACGCCCAGAATTGAGGCAAAACAACTCGTCGAAATTGCACCACAATAATGCTCCCGCTCACACCTCACTGCTTATTCGTGATTTTTGGTAAAAAAACAAAGCGTTACTTAGCCTCAGCCACTGCATTCGCTGGAAATGCCCCCCTGTGACTTCTTTCTTTACCGAGGCTGAAGAAAACCATGAAAGGAAGACGTTTTTCCACCATAGATGAGATAAAAACAGAATCGCTGAAGAAGCTGAACTCTATACCGATAAGTGAGTTCCGAAAGTGCTTCCAAGTTTTGAAAAACCGCTGGCACAAGTGTATTATATCTAATGGGGATTACTGTGAAGGGAACACAATTGATATTGATTAATAAATAAATATTCTTTAAGAAAAACGAAAATTCCCGTTATTTTTTTATCACACCTCGTATATTATTTTGTAGCGTGTCAGTCAGTCAGTCACTCTGTATCCATCGGATCATGAGAATAAAATTAGGGAGATTTATATCTCCCTAATTTTATTCTCATGATCCGATTTACTGTAGTATATCGGATTTCGTAAAATATTATCAACGTCGTCAAAGAATAGACCGGTTTGGAACTTACATAATAGATTGAGTCTAAATTTTAATCGACGGTCTGAAAGCTTTTCCCATCCCAGTTGCTGCAAAAGGACAGTAACACTAACGAAATTATCATAACGGCCTTTAACGTATCTTGCCGATCTTCGCTGCACGCGTTCCAACTCATTTTCGAAGCCTATCTCATAGAAATCGCAAATACTGGTAGCATATTTCAAGTGGGGTCTAACGAGGGAGGAGTATACTTGCTCGGGTGTCCACTATACATACGATGCATCATAGGAGGTAGGTCGCAGGATACTAGAGCACACTCGTCAAGTTTAACATAGACGGTAGGCTACAGGGCAGGTCAATTAGTGGGGTAAATAATTATGTGTTTCCAGTTAGTAATTAAGCTAAGAGTCCTCCGGGTATAGGGCCCAAGAATAGCTTAATTGAAGACAGCAATCTTGAAATATCCCCGAAACGCATAAACAATAATCATGAAGCATTAGTCGTCGCAGTAGTTAACTGCCGTAGTTTAAAAAATAAAATTCCAGAATTTAACCACTTTATTCATAGCACGGAGTGTAACGTCATTATTGGTACAGAAAGTTGACTGACGGACGATATTTCCGATAGTGAAATTTTCCTAAATCATTCAACGTTCACAGAAAAGATAGGTCCAACCGATCCGGAGGCGGAGTTATAGGTGTAAAAAAATCATTGTCAGCCAAGCGGAATTCGTCCCAGATACCAACCTAGAATCTGTATGGTGCTCTATTAGATGCCCTAAATCAAAAACAATACTCGTGTGCGCACACTACAAGCCACGTAACACCGCCGTCACCTCAATTTTAGAACTCTAAACACAAATAAAGAACATCACATCCAGGAACACCAAAAGAAATTTAATCATAGGTGGAGATTTCAATGCGCCCTCTACAGATTGGAGGACCTACAGTAACATATCAGGAGGAAGAGACAAAGATATATGCGAGTCGCTGCAGCACACGTTCTCATCAAATGCCCTACATCAGATAGCTACGACGCCTAACAGAGGGGACAACATTCTTGATTTATTGGCAACAAATATACCACAACAAGTAATTAAGGTAAACACTGAAGAGGGCATTAGTGACCATAGAGCAGTTACCGCTAAATTCTCTTTGAATATAATGAAAATTTTTAAACAAAGAAGAAAGTTCAACATTTTTAAAAGAGCCGATTTCAATGCGTTCAAGAGTCATCTAAAATATTCTCTTCCCGTCTTCCAGGAATCAAGCGTAAAGTTTGACACGGAGGGTAGATGGAAAGCTTTTCTTTCGATCGTACAATCGGGGATCTGAAAATATATTCCAAGTAAAGTAAAAAAAGAGGGCAGCGAACCAAGATGGTACAATGCAGAAGTGAGAAAATCGTTAAGACTTCAGAGAGTATACCACGCCAAAATGAAAAAAACACCCTAGAGATTTGTCCACTGGTGATCAAAAATTAATATTTGAAAAATACAAAATGTCTAAAGCCACTACAAATGAAGCATTTTGGAGTGAATTCATGGATTTTAAAAGAAAAACATTAGTAGAACAGTTACAGGACATCCCAAAGGCATTTTGGTCATACGTACGGGAAGTTCAAGGCAATAGATCAACAGTTATTCCAGAACGAAACGAAAATGGCGAATTGCTAACAAACAGTTCGGGCAAAGCCAACTTGTTGAATTCCTACTTTCAAAGTGTGTTCACTAAGTCATCACAGATTACATCCGTAAATTTAAATAATCACTTCCAGAAAAATATGCCGTCTATCGATATTTGCACTCACGGAATGGAAAACTTGCTAAACTCAATTCAGACCAAATAAATTCCCAGGTCCTGAAGAAATTCTTGCCCGCGTGTATAGAGAATTAGCTGGTGAACTAGTACCCTACTAGCAGAATATATTTAGTAAATCCATCAACGAACACAAAGTACCCATGCACTGGCAAATTGCAAATGTCACTCCCATATTCAAAAGCGGTGATAAGGAACAGCCATCGAACCACAGACCGATATCTCTCACATCTATCTCTTGCAAAGTCCTCGAACATACTATAATTGTAAGTTCAGTTATGAGACACATCGATATGCAGAACTTATTAACAAAAACGTAACACGGATTAAGAAAGGGAAGATCTTGCGAAACTCAATTAGCAATTTTTGCCCATGATATTTTAGTCTCGGGTGAACATAACGTTCCAGTTGATGCAATTTTTCTTGAATTTAAAAAGGCATTTGATAAAGTTTCCCACAGTAAACTACTCAAGAAATTACGGGTTAGACGACGACGTAATTTCCTGGATTAGAGAATTCTTAAGCAATCGCGTGCAAAGGGTTGTATTAGATGGCGCTATCTCTAATAAAGTGAAAGTCACATCGGGTGACCCACAGGGAAGTGTCATAGGCCCACTTCTTTTTTCTTTTGTACATAAATGGCATCGGTGAAAAAGTTGACAGTAACCTCGAGGCAATACAGGAGTGGTGCGATGCGTGGCAGCTAGAATTAAACCTGATTAAATGCGTTGTTATGAATATTTGGAAACGTAAAAACGCTCCTAGTAACAGCTATTGCATAAGCAACAGCAAATTAGGGACTGTAAAATCGGTTAAATTCCTTGGATTTAAACTGACTAATGATCTCTCGTGGACTAAAAAAATTAGTGGAAATACCGGTCAAGCTAATCGTAAATTGGGCTTTGTTAAAAGAGTACTTGTGGTATGCGACGATAAAGTTAAGTAAATCAGCTACTCCTCCCTCGTTAGACCCCACTTGGCATATGCTGCCAGTATTCGGGATCCTTATGAGATAGGCTTGAAAAATGAGTTAGAACGCGTGCAGTGAAGATCGCCAAAACACGTTTAAGGCCGTTATGATAATCTCGTTAGTGCTTCTGACCTTTTGCAGCAACTGGGATGGGAAACGCTTCCAGACAGTGTATTAACATTTAGATTCAATCTATTATGTAAGTTCCAAAACGGTCTATTTTCTTACGACGATGATAATATTTTACGAAATCCGACATACTACGGTTGATCAGATCATGATAATAAAATTAGGGAACTAGACTCCAGAACGGACAGATTTAATATGCCATTTTTCCTACGAACTATAAGATACCATGACAGCGTGCAATGAGACTTTTATCTAGATTTTTCGTTAGGTAGTGTAGCTCTTAGTAGTAGTAGCACACCCTAATACTTGAATCCTTATCTGTTACCTAGTACTAGCAGCGCGCCGTGCATGTTTTCTACATAAGTCTTGAGCCTCCGTCCATTTGTGTAGTTGCAAAATACATATGTATATTAACGGTCCCTCTCCATTGTGATATAATCTGTAGTGTAGTAGTGCATACTTGTGAGGCTTCGCCTCATTACAACCTCACTTTGCCTCATTCACGCGACAAGCAATAGCGATTTATGCTAATGCATAATTAGTCGTAGTTACACTAACTTTAGGGTATAGTGTAATGCATGTTGGTGAATACTCACCCCCTTCCACACACCCCTGAGGTGGCTTGCAGGGTATTTGTAGATGTAGATGTACTCCTATCATTCATAGCTACATATTTCCTTTCCAACTTAAAAATATGAGCACGGTAAGTAAGACTTGGACGCTAAAATAAATACTGGCAAAATAAAGCGTGCGACGGTGAAAACAAATTCGTTCGCTTTTCTGAGGGGAGAACTTTTTGTGTGCTGAAGGGCCCCGTTGCGACATCCTCATTTCATGCTTAGATACATTCTTGAACGGTTTAAAGAGGACGCTAGGGGAAAACAGAAAGGGATTCCTCCAGAGATAACGGACATTCGCGCCTGAACACAACTGGAATACCAATAAAAAGAGAAGGGCTATTAAATATATACGACCGAAGTCATATAGGGTTATCTCTTCATTTTATCACATGTTCTCCACACTGAATTTGATTAGTTTAATGGAAATGAGTGTTGATTGGAAGAAAGAAACGACGGTAGGAGAGTAGGAATGCTTAAAAAGGAGGAACTGCTAAGTGAATAAAAATATGAATGAGATAAAGCCTAGGACGCTTTTATTTTTTTTAACACATGAATTTTGCAGAAAGTAATTATTATGACGGTGTTAAATAGAAACGCTTCTTCACTCAAGACATTTCATTTTAATTTTGTCAAGAAAACTATTAAGTCATGAAGCAAGGTCCAGAGTCCCATTGCATTTAGCCACTTCCATTGCAATTGAAAAATAAACACTTTACTTACACTTAAGAAATAGCAACAATTGTTATTTGAAGGGAATGATCCCTCAAAAATTGGATTCTATTAATAATAAAGTAGAATAATTTTTCACCTGCTCGTGTAAAACTCCATTTATAAACAATTTATTTCTTTTATTACGTTAATAACATGTTTAGCTAACTTATATCAGAACTGCCAGTTTCTATGCCTGATGTTAAGAGAACAGTGATAACATAAATTTGGGAAATCGGATTTTGAGCGCTGAAAATGGTGACCTTTTTTCAAATAAAGTATCGTAAAAGGGCAGATAAGTAAAGGAAAATTTTCAACACGCATCGCTTAACGTAGGAATGATCATTCTATCACATGGTTTTTATTTCGTAAAAATCCATTATCCCTATTTGAAGATACAGCTTCCTAATCCTGAGGGACTCAAGGTTTTTAATGGACAATAGTTTATCGTTTTCTCATTATTATTAGTATTTTATTGTACATAAGTATTTTATTGCAGACTGACGTCAAAGCATTGACTTAGAGCATGAATTAAATAAAGCGAGCGACATAAATAACATTCATATCCAATTCATTAAGATCATTTCGCGACACTCGCTTGCTCTATAATTTCAAGTGATTAAATAAAATCAGTGTTGAAACTCCTTCACTGCATCAAAATATATAAAGAGCCTGGCGTAATATTTGTCCCAGTTATCAAGGCTTTGCAGCTGCTAATTTCATGTGAATCCATTGTATACTTAAGGTTAATAAATAGCTTCCACAGATCGGTGGGAAAATAAAATATTTTTACAATTGATCGCAACAGTTTCAGTTAAAGTGATCATTGGATTTTATGATCTGTCTTTTCATCCGAATCATTTCTAAGAGTTAAGGATCCTAGGAAAAAAAGCATTCACAAATGTTCCTCATACCCTTAACATATTGTATTACGTAATTAAGAGGAAGTGCATAAATATTTGAATAGTTCATTAATGGCGCATTTAAACGAGAAATGCGTGTGCCACATGTTTTTCAGAGCACAATGAGCGGTTCATTCGAGTTTGGATATGTTTGTCCAGCTAAATAAATTCAATACATAATCATCTCTTACACTGAAGTCTAGATAATCCATTTAACGTACATTCGATCGATTTATTCAAAATGTTTATATCTAGATTGTCTTGTCTAGTCTAGATTGTCAGCGGAATTCAACGTAGAGTTCTTGATGTGCAAATTAAAGTGCATATATGTAAACATTAGCGTGCGTTATATATGTAAGTACGATTTGTAAATATTCCCTCTTTAAAAAAGCCTTTTTCAGTATATCGACAGACCAATTTTTTTGAATGGAAAGAAATCGCTTCGAACTTAACTTACTTTTGGAGCACCTTTAGAAGTGAAATTTTCTGGAATGTTTATTTATATCAAGAGCCGCATTTGTTATGTATCAATAGACCGCAGTAAATGTTTATCGCTACGAAAGATGAAGGATCTACTTTAGAGTAAATTTATATTATAACCGATTACATTAATGGCTGAATTAGATGTAGCCCAAGTACCATAACGATGAAATAGTGTTGCCCTTGTAACAATAATTTATAAAGTTTTTTTAAGGTTCACATCTTCATCATTTCAAGTTGGTGATCTTGGTAAATAATTATTTAATGCAGGAAGAAGCCTATAACTATCAATACCTCGACTTAACAGCATTTTAGGATTTAATCCAATCCCTCAAAATTATAAATACGAAAGTGATATACCATCTCATGAATAAGTCACCGTAAACTATAAAAATAATATGCATTTGTAAGTCAACACCGATATCAAAAAGTTTCATCAACTGCGAAATCACAAAAATGGGCAAATTCCACTAGGAAAATATTTATTACTTGTGAAATTTGTCCATTTATGTGATTTCTCAGTGTTGTTTCGTTTCCACACAATATCGCCTGAATCTTCTAATTTTCTCAACTAGAGTGTCAAAACTGACTCCTACAAACATCGAGATTTATGTTTGGTCACTACATTTATTTTCTAAACAACTAGCAAGTTGACTCATATTTTGTGATGCTTAGAAACTAAGGAACTGACCTAGAAGCAGGATGCCATACAGAGAACTCTTACGCGAAATCAAACATAATGTAATTATGTAACAGGAGATTTTGTCGCCTAGTTTACATTCCTTAAATATTACTCAAGCAAAAACGAGCGCCAAGCGTTAACTGTAAGTCAACAAGGAAATTTGTCATTGCTAAACAAGTTTCGGTTCTCTTTCATAATCTGAATGTTTCCTTTATTTATAAATATACCAATAACTCGGCAATGAAGTGTTTACACTGATGTGACGAGTAGTAAAGCACAGTTACAATCTCTTGACTTGTTTTCTTTCCATTCCGGTTTCACACTTCCTGGCCTTTTTCTCGTTGCTCTCCGCCGTGCGCATCTTGTTTCATTAAATTTGATCCACTTTACATGTGAGACTTTACTCATCTAGACATCCTATAACATGAAGGATATAAATCCTGCTGCCAACGCCTTGTAATACACGTTGCCCCGCGATAGGTCTGTATATTGTATATCTATTTTTTGCATAGATTATATGTAGGGTAGTGCCCTCATGCTACTCAAACTGTAATTACCATTTTAAATGTTAAACGACGACATAAGACTTAATAGAGCCGACCGTCGATTCCACACTGTACCTATACCATTTATTAAGTGTTTTTCTCTCAGGTTCCAAGGCATATAGGTACACACCACATTGGAAGACGGGGATGGTGTGTTGGGTATTGAATACGTATTTCAAATAGGATTACAATGAAAAATGTATTCAATGCCTAATAATCGCTTCTCAAACACCGCCCAGCCTTTCATCCAATTTGTTATGGATAGGAATGCGAAACCAAGTTAAAAAAAACCTTGAAAAAGGAACTAAGTTCCGAACTCATGCTCAGCTATTGCACATGACCTAAAACTGTGGGTATTGCCTAGTATTTCCTTGTGTCTATCACGTGACACCTGAGATATTCCCCGTTGTACACTTTAAATTCAATATTCTATGCATTATACTTTGAATGCCGGTGATAGTAGTAAAATTTCAAATTCAGAAATTAATGCCTAAAAAGACTGGTTTTCATTATTTCATGATTTTTTCACTATTATACAGCTTGAAGAAAAAAATACCCTCCTTTCCAAAATAAAATCAGGCGAAATCGGGAAGCACAAATCGAAAAAAAGTTAAATCGTCGTTGGCACAGAACCTGCTCATGAGCTACATCTACGAAGCACCGTGCAAGCCACAACTCGGGTGTGTGGCACAGGATGATTCCACACCAGGCCTGCAGCACTCATCCAAGAACAAATCAGAACCCCGCACGTTCCCCCGGCCGCTAGGCGAAGGCCAAAAAGCAGTCAGAAGAACAGTGCGTAGTCCAACCACAAACTGGGAGAGTGATACGTAAATGAACATGCAAACATGCAGAGCAGTACTATAGACACATCTAGTCGTTAATATTACTTAATAAAAATTAGGCACGCACTAAATTTAAAAACTTGTATGGATCACGTTTAAAACTTGCACTGAAACTTGGGACATAAAAGTAGCAGAACATACTATTGTATGATTTACTGACAGGGAAAAAAGAAGAGATAAAGGTGGCCAGAGTAAAAGCCCTATGGTAATACAACCCCACAGGAGTAGAGTGCAGTAGAGAAAATTCAAGTAGGAGAATCAGAGCAAAGCCGTGATGGTGGGGAGGAGAAGAGTCACTGCCCGAAATCTGCACTCAAAATCGCCTTGAGTGACCCACATTTTTCGGGAAACGGTCTCTGTAAGCTATGAATGACAGACGCCAGGTCGGAGAGGAACTGTGCCCAATTACTTTCTAGAATGAAGTATTTAGAGCCCTGAAACAAAAGGACCGTGGTGCAGAGACTACCCGGCTCGATTGGAAACCTTCAACAATATATAAACTAAAGTAATGGAATCTGTTGTGTCGTGGACATAAGCGTTTACATAAGACTGTAAAAGTGATGACTTAAAAAAGAAATATCAGAAGTGTAGTAGGTAGTAACCAAAATAAAAAAGTGGAGATTTAAATGGTATGAGGGGTAGGGTCGGAGAGGAGATAATCGTTACATAGAACTAGATTTAAGGATCAAAATGAAAAAGGCTGTATAGTCCAACACAAAATAACACTTTCTTGAAATAAAACAATCAATATGATCTATCATGTCTTGTAATATTACTAAAAGTTTTTCAATGTTGATGTTCTAACGAAAATAGACAGTTCGTATGTAAAAAGTATAAAATGCGGGTCAGAAGAAATACAGGAACCTTGCCATGAATTTTGAAAGCAATGCTGCAAGTCAGTAAGGCTTGCCCCTTTGAAAATAAAAAGGTCAAGAACAATACGGGTCGAATTTAAAATAATCGAGGATTAATATGAGACTTCGAGAAACGTAGATAGGATGTAAAGCTATAATTATTAGAAATCAAATCGGCCGGAAGACAAAAACATCCGAAGCAGAGAGGATAAAAAGGAATGCAAGAAAGTGAATGACAGACACAAAATCATGAAGAAATCATATTTGTGAACTTCCAAAGAGAGTTTCTACCATTATTAGTCGAATGAGATAAACTATAATGGAACATTCATAAATATTGAGTAGATAGCGATGACAGATAATGAAAGATGCTCACATGCCTTAGCACAGCCGATGATCTTAGAAATTTAAAAGCATAATCCCCGGACGTTTATGTTAATTCAATCACGTTCAGCACCAAAAAATAATATCATTTAAGAAAGAACTTCCAGCTGAATGTTTATAATTTAAAATGGAACTAATCAAAAGAGTAATAAAGAAGCTTCGGTAAAGATAAATACATTACTTCTTTATTTTGAGCTTTTCATTTGCATACCTAGTATTATCCTCAAGTAAATATTTTTGGAATGAGTAGACTTTAAGAATGGTGTAACTCACAAGGTGTTTTATTCACCATGGGAGTAGCTAGATCATGCTGAAATGAACGTTTTATGGCGTAGTGTACTTTACACTTATACTGAAATTTGTTCATAACCTGCGAATAAGTTATAGCGTTCCGTGTTTAATATAGGACCAGAGAAAATTCGTGAATTATCGCCTCGGACATACATGTTGGTGCAATATTTGTCGAGAGATATCGATATACAAGATCGTCAAATGATATCACTGAGCAACAAAAACTGCACAATGATATGCAATTTCTCGACATGATTTTATGCCATCATCGTCATCATCATTCATCATCATCATATCATCATCAAACATTCAATAGGTCGTCCCTGTTAAGTTTAACGGACGTGGAATAAATCGAAATGTGGGCACTGTACATATAGATTCATACAAACATGTGAAATAAAATGTGTAAAAACTCACTACTCAACAGCCAGAATGATAAATGTATGTTTAAAAATTGTTTTCTTAGCAAAATCCTGTAATTAAAATCCCAAAATCACATTACTCAATACCTGTTCTAAAGAGGTCGGAAGAGAATACACTGCCAGCGGCGCTGTCTTCCTCGCAAAATTATCTATCTCCCCTTCCGCTTTCCGAGGAAACGGGGCCTGAGCAATTGGATAATTTTAGGGCGACAAATTCCTTCCAGGCTTGAGGATTCCCTTCTAGCCGAGACTCCTCCAGCCACTCCGCTCCCACGGCCCCTTATCGTCCCCGCTCAAGCCTCCAGATTCCGTTCTTGCGGAGCAATAATGGGACGTCTTAGAGGAGTCTCGGCAGTATGAATACACGTGTGGGCGCGGTAGGTTGGCAGCGAAGTTCGCTAAGGAGGACGCCAATCCCAATTTCGAAATGCAGTCGTCACGAGGCAATTTAGGCAGGTCTTATTGGATTTCGTACATGTCTGGCCGGAGATTCCCTTTAACTGCGAACCGTTTCGAAGGCCTCTTTGATTCACGTTGACATCCAAAGTAGTTTAAGAGGTGCTCCCACGGTCAAGGAAGTCGTCAAATACGGTATCGTAATTAGGGAGTTCTACAGATTCACTCGATGGTTAAAGGAAGAGGAAAAGTGAGGATGTCGACATTAGCAAGGTCTTTACGAAAAGGCATAAAAAATAAAAAATACTTTACATTCAGCCCGTCAATGCAATCGTTCCGAGTCATTCACTCGAATTCTTATGTAGTGTAAAAATATCATCTATGAGGGAGTCACTAAAACAAGATCCTCAATTCTATAGTCATCTCGGATTTACAAAAGGAAAGCTCTACGTCAGTGGTGAATGTTTAATAAGACAGGTTTTAATTAAACAGGTACACCATAATTGAGCCTTGATATTCATAAAACATCGAAACCGTAGCCCAGTATCTCAAAATCACCCACTGCGCAGCGTCATCGACTATTAAGAGACTTATACTCCATGGCATTACTACAGTTGTATATTTACAGTGTTTTAAACATGCATAATACTAATTTAATTTAGTCAAATTCTACAGAGTTAAAATATCTCAACATTAACTTGGACTACCGAGTTTTCCGTTGTTGTCACTATTTGACAATTCGCAGAGTTTACGCAAGTTCGAGCCCCTTCAAACTAATTTAATTTCTACTCAAGTCTTGATTAGGGACAGTCAACTAATTACGTCCCAGCCGAGGTAAAATAAGAGGTGATGCGTTTAAAATAGAAGTGGGTATAAGGAGTAGGACGTATTTTGAAAAGTTCGCACAACTTTCGTAATGGAACGCACACACTGATAAACGGCTTCGTAAAATACCCACCGTCCTTCTCGGCGGACTCGGTGTAGGTACCGGTGCGACATGAACGAGGACGCTGTGGAATTGACACAATATTGCAGGAACGGGGTATCGTATGAAAATTTACATTAAATGTAAAATTACAGTCCAATGCAAATATGGTTCGAATGATATATTCATCAACTTCTTAAGGAAATGCCTTGTCGCAACAGAAATGTCTCTCCTGTCATCGCAGCTTCCTTCAAGTTAGCGAACGATGTTAATTCAATATCTTGCTCCATCTTTTTGAAGAATGTAGCTCTTGTTCCATGTTTTATAAAAATGCAGCTCTTGGTCCTGATTTCTTTTACAGAAGATACATGTAGCTCGTCGTAGAAATATACCAGTAGCTCTTCGTCGTCCTCTTTGTTTCTTTCCTACCAATTTACCTTCAAATATATTTGTTAGAAACTGATTAAGTATGACTTAATACATTTCCAATCACTCTTGTCCTCCTTTGCCTCTTTGTTTTTAAAACCAATATATTTTTTCTCATTTCTACTACATATTTTCGATTACTCTATCTTCCCAGTTTGTTTTAGTCACATCTCCAGATCCACATTTTCCTCGCCTCAAGCTCGATTAACATTAAGATTTCTCCAACGTTTGGAAGCAACAGAAATGTGGTGTCATAGAAGAATGATCACATGGACACAGAGAACCATGAAATAATTCATTTGAAAAGCTAAGGAAAAAAGAAGCTTGGTGAAATCTTTGCGATGTAGAAGATAAATACATTTAAAATGGTTTCTGATACTAAACCGGTAACAACCTCCAGAAAACTTAAGTGGAAGGAACGACGAAGGAGATAAACCAACAAGGAAGACCAAGGATGGAATATATATGAAGAAACTTGTGAAGAATGTTGAAAAGATAATGGGGTGAAGATCCGCACCAAACCAATCTTCGGATAAATTACAGGTGATGATGAATTTTAACTGGTCACGATGATCCAAACATTAGACAGGCTTTTCAATTCAACTTGGTTCAACTTCTTCCTTTATAGTTTATTTAATGGCCTAAAGCAAGAATATTCGTGATTCAATGGCTTAGACATTTGCGGCTGATTCCTTCACAATCGGTGACATGGTCTCCGCCTCACTTTACTATCTATCACAATACACTCGTAGCGTACTTTTGGGATAAAAAAACTGCTAATGTAAAACATTTGAAAGTCAAAAGAATAATTTTAAACGTGAAATAACTCAGAGATAGAACCATTCACTGAGTATATTTCTTTTAGATGACAGGAATCTGAGATATAATCGAATGACATTGGCTCAGCCTCGGAGAATTTAAGCATTAAGAAATAGAACACCTGGTATTTCCACACGCCATTAAATTAGCGAGGTTTCATAGTAAAAGCGTCTTTTTCAAATAAATTTTGTCTTACAACAGACGACAAGGAAAATTACCAGATGCAGAACTGTCCGCCAACGGCCTGCCACGATGGAAACAGCGGTTCCTAATCAGTCACCGAACTTAAGCAACGTCAGAGAGTATGCCACGCCAAGATGAAAACACTCCGTAGAGATTTGTCCTCTGGTGATCAAAAGTTAATAATTAAAAAATACAAATTGTCTAAAGCCACTACAAATGAAGCATTTCGGAATGCATTCATGGATTTTAACCCTAGTCCGGGAAAACTAATTCACCTACGTAACCGGTCGCGCTGAGCCTTAAAGGCTCACTTATTAAAATAATAGCACCGCAAATAAATAACAGCGTAATTTTTTAGTTTATATTTATTTACTATAATTGTGATACAATCTATATATTTTCATATAATTTTCATAATGATTCCACATTATAGTGTATTTGTTTATCATGAGGTTTTACAATGATCACATGTGATAAAATAAGAGCTATGCTATTTAAATGTTTTTTTTTATCTCTTTTAAGACACATGTAACACCTTTTTCGTGGGTTAACCGTTTCAGCAGCTGGTTTTTTCGAGGAGGTATTAAATACTGCCATTGCCATTTTTGTTACCTGCTGCAGTCGCAAAATACTCCTAGATTGAATTTGAGGTTTTATCAAAGCCTCAGCGAGTTTAATACGAAATAACCTCCGATTGTCTCTCTTGTTCTCATTCCATTGTTTATTTAGATGACACCACACAATGCCGCACACATCTATTCCATTCATGTAATAAACAAAAGGCCAACGATTGGATTTTTGTTTACTCATGTATTCATGAATAAGTTGGTCTAATGAGTCTACACCCCCTGTTGTATCATTATATAACAATGTTATATCTGGTTTACCATTCTCAGAGATTACTCTAGCGTGGTGCATTGTTGAAAGGAGAATTACACTTTTTCCCTTCTTGGGCCCATATGATACAAGTGTTGAATCTTTGGTGAACCTAAAAACTTCCCTTCTCTTGCTCGGCTGGGGAGAAATTGAGCAGAAATAAACCTTTTATTTTTTATCACGGTACCTACCATCGTTAGGCCATTAGACAGAAGAGTTTTAGCTAAGTCAAGGTAAGTGAAATAATTATCGCAAGTAATATTGCGAATCGTTGCATTGAACGTTTCTGTCAGCGATAAAACAACTGATGATCCCAAATGATGTGCCCTTCTTTCAACTTTGCCTAAATACGGTATGCCGTACAAAGGATTGAATGTTTTTGAATCACAAAGCCACCATATTTTCATTCCGTATTTGTCAGGTTTCGAAGGCATATATTGCCTGAAAGGGCACCGACCACGGAAGGGCATTGGTTGCTCATGAACGGTCAAATTTTCCCCCGGAATATAATATTTCTTCAGTTTAGCATTTAATTCTTCCCATAAGTCTCGAATAAGGGCAAGCTTATCTTTGTTTCTACGCTCATTTCGTATTTTTGTCATCAAACCGCAAAAATCTTAGAAAAAATTTTAATCTATTTAGACTCATTGTAGCTCTAAAAATTGGTGGTTCATATATTTTATCCCAGAGTGATTGATAATTATAATAATTTGATTTTTGGTGACCAGCAGTTAATAAGAGACCAATGAACGAATATATTTCACTCCTATCGCATGGCTGCCAATTTCTTTGCCTTGAAGATTGCTGGCGAACGCGCGTCATTACAATGCTTGTATGGCTGACAATTGAATTTATCATAGATGGAGTCATGAAAATTAAGAATGAATCCCGGAGTTCCTCTAGTACCATGCCGGGAGGAAGGATTACCCACGGGGCCTTTTATTATGTTGCATTGCCGACTTCGTACTGTTGAATGGGCAGCAGATGACCACGTAGGTGCCGTCTTTTCCTACATACTCCACTGGGCTCAGAACTTCATCATCGTCAGAATCTTCGGATCCCTCAAGTATACCATACTCTTCCGAGGCCTCATTTACATTACCGTCACCGAAATAGGATGAAATCGAAGCATCATCAGGAATATCGTCATCTTCATCAATGTCTGGATCCTCCAAAATTTTTAGAATATCTCGCTCACTGATTGATGTCACTCTGAAAAACATAGGAGCCATGAAAATTTGCTTTGAAAAAAATAAA
Source organism: Pyrrhosoma nymphula (assembly GCA_963573305.1). Lineage (NCBI taxonomy): Eukaryota > Metazoa > Arthropoda > Insecta > Odonata > Coenagrionidae > Pyrrhosoma > Pyrrhosoma nymphula. The sequence continues at coordinate 61,060,038 of OY754330.1, read as the reverse complement.
AACGATTTTCTGAAAAATTTCTTAATCATGTATTTTCTTACCTTCCAACAGAGCTAGTTTAGCGGAACGTGATGGACAAAATTGTTCCCTTCTATTCGTCGTACGTAGAATTTTTACTGAGATAGTAATTGAAATAAATTACTTTTTCAAGTGAACTAAATATTTCCACAATTCCACTAATTTACCTCTGAAATGCTCAAGAAAAATCCTTCTGAATATCAAAAAAGGTTAGAGAAGTGCCGGTAGAGTTCAAGATCTGGATGCGCTAGGTCTTACACTAACGAGTAACACTGTCCTGCTAGAGAGCTGGCTGATGCTAATATAACAGATATGTACTTCATAACAATGGAAAACACAAAGTAACAAGGACAGTGAAATGGATTGGTAACTAATGGGTCGGTCATTTCACAGAAACCTTCCATAACCTTCAAATGTGTTAGGTGACCCAAATGAAACATAGTTGAAAATAACAATGTGTATGAAGAGAATGCTGAAGTCTACACAGAGTCACAAACATACAACAACAAAAAATATTACTTTATAATCTCAGATACCTAAGTGTCCACCGAAAAAGTATAAATACTATACCTTGGAAAGATCATTGGGGCCTTAAGATACGTATTCTCCATTGTGTAAATAAAACCCTTTTTCCGAGCCTTACAGGCTCACCTTATCCGGTTGAGTGCTGAAATAAAAAACTTCTGTTTTTCAAAGTGACAAAACCTAGGGAAAAAAATTCCTAAGTCGGGAGAGGTATATACTTACTTATAAGGAGAAGTCATAAAATTTCAGCTACCAGATAGAATTGTAAAAATGTATAGTGATGAGCCTCAAAGGCTCACCTTGCCCGGACTAGGGTTAAAAGTAACCTTTAGTAGAACAGTTACAGGATAACCCAAAATCAATTTGGTCATACGTAAGGGAAGCTCAAGGCAATAGACCAACAGTTATTCCACTACGAAACGAAAATGGCGAATTATTAACAAGCAGCTCGGACAAAGCCAACATATTAAATTCCGACTTTCAAAGTGTGTTCACCAAGTTATCACAGATTACATCCGTAAAGGTAAATGATCACTTCCAGAAAAAGTATCGATATTTGCACTCACGGAATAGAAAACTTGTTAAACTCTTTTAAGTCCAAATAAATTCCCAGGTCCTGAAGAAATTCCTGCCCGCGTGTATAGAGAATTAGCTAGTGAAATTGCACCCTACTTGCAGAATATATTTATTAAATCCATCAACGAACACAAAATACCCATGGACTGGAAATTTGCAAATGTCACTCCAATATTCAAAAGCGGTGTTAAGGAACAGCCATCGACGAACTACACACCGATATATCTCACATCTCTCTTGCTAAGTCCTTGAACATATAATTGTAAGTTCAGTTATGAGACACCTCGATATGTAGAACTTGTTAATAAAAACGCAACACGGATTACGAAGGGGAAGATCTTACGCAACTCAATTAGCACATTTTGCCCACGATATTTTAGTCTCGGGTGAACATGAAGTTCCAGCTGATGCAATTTTTCTTGAATTTAAAAAGGCATTTGATAAAGTTTCTCACAGTATGCAAATCATGAAATTAAAATCCTACGGGTTTGACGACGACGAAATTTCCTGGATTAGAGAATTCTTAAACAATCGCGTGCAAAGGGTTGTATTAGATGGCGCTATCTCTAATGAAGTAAAAGTCACATCGGGTGACCCACAGGGAAGTGTCATAGGCCCATTTCTTTTTTTCTTTTGTACATAAACGACATCGGTGAAACAGTTGACGGTAAGCTTATATTATTTGCAAAGGACGCAGTGGTGTATAGGGAAATTCGCAGCCATAATGATAAGGAAGCGCTAACTAAGGACCTCGAGGCAATATAGGAATAGTGCGATGCGTGGCAGCTAGAATGACACCTGAACATAATGCGTTGTTATGAATATCTGGAAACGGAAAAATGCTCCTTGTAACAGCTACTGCGTAAACAACAGAATATTAGAGACTGTAAAATCGGTTAAACACCTCGGAGTTAAACTTACTATTGATTTGTCGTGGAGTAAACATATTCGAGAAATAACCGGTCAAGCTAATCGTAAATTTGAATTTGTTAAGGGAGTACTAGACAAGTGCGACGATAAAGTTAGGGAAATCAGCTACTTCTCCCTCGTTAGACCCCACTTGGAATATGCTACCAGTATTTTGGATTCTTATGAGATAGGCTTGGAAACTGAGTTAGAACGCATGCAGCGAAGATCGGCAAGATACGTTAAAGGCCGCTATGATAATGTTTTGCAGCAACTGGGATGGGAAACGCTTTCATACCGTCGATTAAAATTCCGACTCAATCTATTATGTAAGTTCCAAACCGATCTATTCTCTGATGAAATTGATAATATTTTGCGAAATCCGACATACTACGGTAGATCAGATCATGAGATTAAAATTAGGGAACTAGACTGCAGAACGGACAGATTTAAAATGTCATTTTTCCCACGAACGATAAGGGACCATAACAGCTGCCAATGAGGCTTTTGACTGGGTTTGTCGATCAGTAGTGTAACTCTTGGTAGTAGTAGTACTCCCAAATACTTTGATCCTTGTGTGTTGCCTAGTACTAGCAGCGCGCAGTGTGTGTTTTCGACATAGCTCTGTCTCTGTTCATTTGTGTAGTGGCAAAACATATATATTAACTCTCTATTGTGATAATATCCGTAGTGTAGTGCATGCTTGTGAGGCTTCGCCTCGTGACAAGCATTAGCGATTTATGCTAATGCATAATTAGTCGTAGTTACACTAACTTTAGGGTATAGTGTAATGCATGTTGGTAAATACCCCTGCCACATACCCCTGATGTGGCCGGCGGAGTATTTTGTAGATGTAGATGTAGAAATATCGCTGGGCTCGGCGCGAATCCGGAGGGGTCTTGCTCCTATTTCGCTGACAATGAATGCGGTTGCCCCTGCTTACATGTGACTGGCAGTATGTGCAGAATGACCTTACCTGTCAAAGTACTTCAAATCAAAATACGACTACTAATGCTATAACTGTCTATTTTATAATACGATGACCATACGTGTTTCGGCGTACTACATTAGCACCATCAGGGAAAATTTCTTCCCTTGTACGTACTTGATGATGGTGAAGTAGTACGACGTAGCAGGTGTTGCCCATGTGAAATAGAGTGGGCCGTACTACATCTGTCAATTTTCATTCTCAAAGAACTGTTTCAGAAAATGTCGTCATATACGGTTGACTTCATAATAAAAGTCGATTTAGCGTTGCAAGCGCGGTCGACATAATAAACAATCGCGTGCAAATACCGATTATACTCATTCATGATCTCAGATAGGGCTAAATAAAAGGCTGAGTAAGCTCGGCTCAAGGCATGATTAATTACTTGTCTGTGGACTATATCGCCATTGAATTACAATAAAGTTATTTCCATTTATAGACGTTAATTTTCGCTATGAGATGAGAAGCCATTCCATGATATTGGTGCAGAAGATTAGATATTGAACGGAATGTGAACCTTGCGAGAAAATATTCGATGGCCATCTCTACCTCATACAAGAGGGGAGATAACGATGCGGCAGGATAGTTTATTGTGAGAGCCGCGGGTAATAGTGGTTACACAGGTTGGATTGCACAAAGAAGACGTTCGTTGATAGCTCTGGACCCTTTCGTCTTTGGAGGAGAAAAAAAATTGTCGGCCTCCGGACAACTAATGTCCCCCGATTGTTGCGGCTCCTCTCTTGGACGCAATTCCAACTGAAATTGATTATTTCTCCTGCTCTCGTTTTGAAAGAAATCCTTGCACTGCAATATGACAGCGACGAGTCGCGACGGTTTCTAATAGGTACGTTTTTTTATTACCCGAACGGAACACGATGAAATTACAAAATGATTTCCAGTAAGTACTACGTAGTACTCAACGTCCGAACAACAATGTTGTGCAACATTTAAGGTAGTTTGAGCAAAATGTTTCTGTTGGGAAAAAAGAGACCATATTCGAGTAATATCTTAAAAATGTAATTATAGGATGCATGAATTAAAAATAGTAATATTAATGACTAAAAAAACGTTTTTTTAATGACTACACCTATAGGTGATTTACTATATATCTATACATGTTTAAGGCTTTACTAGACTCATTTTTTTCACGCAACACAATTAATAAGCCATAAGAGATGAAGAGTTTTCTGCGATAAATATGAAAGTTTTAAGGGTGTGTACTGTTTTTTTTTATTTTTAAAATAATTTAGAAGGCAAACTAAATACGCACCATTACATTTTCAATACGATTTCCTCATTTTTTTGATCATGTCTCTCCGGAAGAAATAGTCATGCGAAACTCCATGTAAAACGGCTTCTATGTTTTAAAAATACCTTTTTAAAAAAGTGCGGTGATGGCTGCTTTTTTGGTAGCACTATAAGGTATTTACTTAATAGTGATAATTTCAAACTCATTGCATTTATGTTCACAGATATCTCGCTCTAACTATCTTAAGGTGTTTCCGCAGGAATCTGTAAAAGAAACTTGCCAATGGGTAGGTATTTTCCTTCAGTCCCATGCCCCATGAAGGCATACGATTCAACAAAATAGGGACAAGTGAGAATTTTGGTAGGATTTACAGCTTTAAGTTTAAGTAGCCACAACTGAATAGGCTAAATTACACCGTCTAATTCAAGGCCTCACTACTAAAATAAGGGAAAAATGTATGCCCGAAGAGGGATTCACACCTGAAAATGAGAATGGAATACAATTCGAAACAAATCAGAAAGACATACATATCTTACGTCGTCGTAATTAAGGCAAATGATGGAATTTAAATCCTACACAGTAGGTGCCTCATTTTTTCACGTTTCGATGAGGCAAACACCTTCACCGCTGAAAACAAATAATAACATATAACATGGGACACTTTCCATATCGATTTCAAACGGGCCATACAGATAGTATTAACGATTTGACGCAAACGGCAAGAAGAAATATGTGAAGGCAGGTGAAATATGATGAAGGATGTTTTTAAAGAAGTTTTAAGTAGTATTTTGATTAGATCCTCCATTAATGTTAAAATCGTCTAGTCAGTGATCAAAGTCTATAAAGTATACCATACTAATATTAAAATTTATTACTATATTTGATTTTATGTAGTGCGCTCTCAAAGTCATTAACACTTTTAAAAATTGCAATGCCTTAGTTGAGGGCTAAGGCAGGCATGTTGAGTGGCACACGTACTACCTCATCAATGCGTAAAACCGGAATTACGACAAAATTGGTTGTCATGCCTTGGTTACTTCTTTCGGTTGCTCAGTTCAAAGGAAATCGGGATAAGCTACGGCAGTAGTTAGAAAAACAGACTGAAGGACGAAACTCAAAAATCACTCTCCCGAACTGGGATTCAGACAAGTATCCCTCGAATATACAAACTCTATTTCATTCAAGCTACAGGAAGCCTGGGAAGCTTAATTACTTAAATTCACTCGGCTTTATTCCAACATATTCCGGCAAATCATTATTTATTGTGAATTACACGCAATCATGTGCCAACATGAACCACCACTTCGCCTCCAAGTTTTTAATCATATTCAAGAACAACATTCCTGAATTCAATCCGTTCTGGCGTAACTTTGTGGAAGTCCATTTTCAAATAATGACAAGGCCAACTGTTTTTAAATCCACTGAGTATTTTATTGGTACAACTACAACGCCGTAGCGTTGAAACTATTTGTACCAATAAAATACTCTGTGGATTTAAACATAGTTGGCCTTGTCATTATTTGAATAACATTCCTCTTACAATCCTGCCGAAAGATTGTGTGAATGATAAAGCAGTGAGCTCTTAAGTTTAGACAACATTAATGAAGAGTACATCTCCAGTATCCGTAAATAATTACGAATTACGAAAATAATATCTTCAAAAGCCGTAAAAAAAGTTGTTTACAGCACACTTAGCTTTAATACACCCAACAATACCAATGGCGCAAAATTATTATTTTAATACCGTCGAGCATTAATAAATGTCGTCGTCTTAACCTTTAATAATAAAAGGTGGTGCTGGCTGAAAATACGGTTCATGCCATAGCTCATAGTAGAATTAATGCACTTTGCATTCCTCTGCTATATTTTCTTGAAAAATCTTGGGAAATAACTAGAGGAAGGAGCAAAATTCCTTCTTAAAAAGCAAAATACCTTCAACTAAAAGCTTCTCTTCCGCCATTTCATTCTTCTTTTCTAATGAAATACTACAGGGGCGGATTTAATTATGTCCCAGTTTCTACTGCACCGTTAGATTGCAGGGATTCTGCGAAATCTAGATAATAATAAGTGCTTTTTATCACATCGGTCGGAAGCCAGAGCTAATACGGCTGATAATTGAATTTCATAGAATGTTTGAGATTCAGCAAATGTTTTTCACGGTACTAGCCCACGAGATAAATATCTAATTATAATGAAATCGCCAGTTTTCAACTGCATTCACCCTCTGAGAATATTAACGCTAGTATAGCTGAGCTCTCTTCATCCCTCTGCTTAAATGATAAATTCTTCACTACGCACGTTTACCTATAATTAGACGCGCAAAATCCTTTCATTTTTTCATCTTCTACAAAGCAAACTAGTACTGCAAAACTTCACGGAAAAATTAAACCAAATATTAAGTTCATTTTATGCATATATTAACGGCAAGGCTTTGATACGGAGGTATAATTAAAATAAAGCACACAAAATTATATATTCCTTAAAAATCCACGTCATTCTTTTGACTACGGGAAACAGTGAGGCTTTTTTGACGAAATCATTTTATCCGCAATCACCAAAGTAGGAAAAAAAATTCAACTGCTGGTAGGGCGATCTTTCGATACGAAGCTGTTAACTTTTCATCTTAGTCAAGCTTATAACTTTTCCAAATAACTTATTCAACGATGCATAACCTGTCGCACACTGGAATCATTCAAATGAATCAATCGTAATACTCGATGCTAGTTCAAATCACGGTCGAAGCATTGCGTTGTATCCTAAGACATACATAATAGCCTCCAAAAACTAAGCTACATGTTCACTATTGTCTACCTTATTTCCAATTCCATATATTTGTACACATTTAAGCTATAGTAAATTATTCAAATACCCGAATTTGACCAGTAAATAGTTACACAATAAATACAATATTTCTACGAAATGCTATGTTTTGTCATTACTTAATTTGTGAGCTAAATCAGAAGCATATTTACTTAAGTGTACAAAGTTATTTTTAATCTGGAAAACTTATTCAGGCAAACTAAAATTCGGTAAAATTAGGTGAAACCAACATATCTAAACTCCAATTAAACCATTTTTCATTAATCAACATGATAAAGTTTGGGGAAAATAATTTATGGTATTTCAAAAATAAAGCAGTTAATTTAGCATGAAATATTTCGGTGGAGCATCCATTCACGGCAAATTCAAATTACATTAGCTTTAATTAGCTCATTTTATCAAACAGACACCACTCAAATTGGCGTAGAATCTCAAGAATGCACTCATAAAAGACTTAAAGGCACGTACTCATGAAAGACTAAAAGGCAGGTACTATGGAAATATTACTTTCGCAACAGCATGAGCCTTTGGAAATCAGGGTTATAAGGTATTGAAAACAGATTCACTCTCTGATTTTCACTTCACAAGTGTAAAAAAATACACAGGTTGTACTACTTTAATGCTTATTATTGAAAAACGAAGAAAGTCTCCATTAAGGGGAAATTCCAATTTCAATGTTATGCATTTAGAAATAGTTCAACAAGTTGAGTAAGAAAATATTGTTATTTACACTCTTATTTACTCTCTACCAATCTGGTGGCTGGAAATAAAAAAGTTGGGTAATAAGTTTTTAATGATAAGTTTGATCATTACTTATTTAGAATTTTGAACGCCAAACGCTTCCACCAAGTGACGCATCAGACATTCTCTAATTTCTGAACAGTGGTTAGGTGCAAGTCATAGAAATAGTGAACGCCATAACGAACAAGGAAGGGAAGAAAGGGGTCTCGAAAGTAACTTCAAACCATATAGATTCAGTGGTAGTATACCCGAGACCCCTGACCGGTATATATATGATCGGTCGAAAGGACGACAGACATGCATAAAAAAATATTTGAAATCAATAAGTCAATACATTCGTTCAATATGTGTTGCAGGAGCATTCACTTACTTTATTGGCACAATGAATGGCCTCGTTAATTAATTTGGCCCGATGGAATGGGGTTAAATACAACTTACATGCGTAACCAAGATGGTGGATGTGCAATGAACCACTTGAAGGCTTAAATACTTGATAAAAAGAGTTATTACGTGACGCATGACGGGTTCATTTTATCATGCTGTCTTTTAGTGATATACATTCATGAGTAATTTTACACACACGATAAGCAATCATTTTATTCGGTGGTAGAAGAGTAGCCCAACATTTCGAATCACTTAATGAAACCAATATTATTCAACGAAACTTGGTGAAGTCCTCTCGCATTGAAAGAAAGTAGTAATAACTGTGTAAAAATAGAAGAGATGGTTGGAGGAAGTTTTGAGAGGAGAGGGCATAATGAATAGGGTAATCGGGGGGAGTATAAAGGGGAAGCGTGGAAAAGGAAGTAAGACGATTAGAATTCTGGACCATATAAGAAGAGGTATGAGGACTTTAAGAGAGATCAAATGGCGAAACATCCTTGGAGGGAAAACGAGACAGTGTTTTAGGTATTCGAGTGCATGATGGGGACTGTCCAAGATCCTACCGAACAGCTGGTAGAATACTTATATGTAATATTTCATCTCCACACTAACAAAATTCCCACTTGAAAATGCAGCTTTACTTGTAACGTTAGTATCACTATGATTGAACGTTGTTTTAGACTACAGCAAAGAATTTACTACCTACCGATAATACTTTCAAATGTTCTGATCAGGAAAGGGGCTTATTAAATAATTTAATGTAATATAGCTACATACTTCGCGTAAAAATACCAATCAACAGATTAATTTATACATCCACGGAACAATATTTAATGACATCCTAACTGCGTTATGTAGAGTATGAAGTTTTGAACACTCGGATTTGATTTACACTTTGCTTTACACTGTAAACGCTTTCATCTCACTCTAAAAGTGAAGTGTCCTTTGAAAACTTCATCACGAGCAACGGAAAGGATCTTCTGTGCGACCCGACAAGCTTCATGAAAAGAGCTTACAAAATTATTCATGGCTTCAAGGCGCCGAGAGAGACACCGAAAGACGACCTTTGAACCAGGCCGAAAGCCTAACGTTTTCATGACTGTCTATCAAAAGGAAAATACGGATTTGGACACGTTATAATGTTATAAACGAAAACGTACCTCCGGGGTTTGGGCTGCATAAAAACCCACCTGCAAAGTTCTATTTTTATTGTACATTGTCTTTGTCCTTCCCAGCACTTATGGAGTAATTACAAGTAAAGCAATCAAGGCCTATTCCACTTTACCAACGGAAATTGAAATAAATGGAAGGCTCTGTAAAAACGTTTAAATTATTATAGTATTATCATAAAAATATCCTGAAATTTCTTGGATTATACAGTATTGAAACACAAGCGACCATCAATGCATAGGGTAAATGAACGTAATAACGCTATAGCAATTTCGACGAACTATTTATGAAATATTTCTTTCGGAGTAGCACCTATCAAGTGGCGGAGAGAGAATAGCATTTTCTACCCTTGAAAGAGACCTTGAAACATTGCGTTGCCTTATATTGAGCTCAACAATCACTGATTTAAGACGGGAGCTTGTGAGCCCACGTCACAAAGGGTTGAATTTCTTGGTGGAGATAAAGCGAGTACGATTGAAATTATAAGGAGAAACACTATTTTATCTATGGTTTCTCTGTAGTTAATATACTTCCTTAACGGTGCTTCAACGAAAAAAGCAGTGAAATAAGACGAGTTTTTCCTAAACTTAAATGCATAAAAGTAAATTCATGCATGTCATGGTTCATGCATGTTAATTTTGATTAAGTCTATTGGTAATAACGCTATATTAGCCACGTTCACGTTTGGAAGTGAAATTCAAACTTACTCCTGCCAATTTGAGACAGCAAAGGTATTTATTTGTGAATACCTGCGTCACTTCAATAATTATTGCATACCTAGGGCCTGTCTTCTCATACTCGATAAACACAGAAGCCATATAGATTCGTCATTATTTACGATAGAAGAAGAACATGGCATCACGCAAAGGTGACTCCCAGGTCATTTCAGTAATGAATTCCAGCCTCCATACCAAGGCTTGTTCAATCCATTGGAAGTTATTGGAATGAGGCAGTTGACAAATTCCATTCCCAGCGTCCTGAGAGGTGTATTGGGAAACTCCAATTCCCAAAGTTGTTTTTTCAGAAGCATGGTACGGCGCGGCAACCCAAGATAACGCTTCTTCCGGATTTAATAATGCAACTGGCACCTATCAGCCCAATCCGAATATTTTTACGGAAGAAAAACTCGCTCCAGGTTGTAAGCTCAAGCAATACCTGACTGAAGCAGGACAATAGATGAAACGCCACATTCAGAAAGCGCGACTGCAATCCCAGTCCAAAAGCCGAAAGACTCCCAGCTATGGGAGATTTATTCCCCACAGAAATTTTCTACAGCTCTAAAATTAAATCGATGAATGCAAAAGCTGCAACTTAAACCTTTACGCTTTATGATTTTAAGCTTTGAGCATTTCCATCGTCAACCATAAGCTCTTTAGTCTTGACGGACAGTGGACATTGGCGGTTTTGGCCTGAAATCAAAAGCGAACAAACGTTGCAGGTAAAAAGAGACGGGATGAGTTGATACCAGGCATTGGAAGCTATGGCCCACAGCAAAAAACGAGAAAACGTGTTTTGGAGATACAACAATAGGATTCATACTGTGTCCATTGCTGTGGGTATACCTCAAAGAATGGTGCTCAAAAAAATGCATTTAGAATTTAAGTTCAGGATACCCAGTACAAAAAATGGTACCATAAAAACTCTGGCAAAGGTGGTTTTCACATGAAGGGACCGTCCTTAACGTGCAAAGACGGTTGGGAGCAGCTATATGAGCGGCCATGTTAAGACGATCCGGTGAGATTGATGATTAACACCCACTCTTTAGAATGAAAATTCCACGTAATGCTTGGAAATATTTTAGTTTTTTATTCTAAAAAGCTTTACTTCTTCTTCTTTAGAGTTCAACTATCTGAGGGCCACGTAAAATAGCCCAACGCATCAATGTTCGTATTGTATTTTCCGCTTTTTTCTCTCCAATAGTGCTCCTAACTTTCGCTTTATTTTCTCTTCCTATCTTCCATCCGGATGAAATTGATCTTCTTCTTCCGGAAAACTTTGACGTTTTGCATTGATCCTACAAATGTAGTTTTATCCCGCACTTTTACTTCCATTATCCCCATCTATTCCATGCCTTCCTTTATGCCTTGAAACCACTGGTTGTCATTCATACTATTACGGACATAATTAAAAAGTCATTAAGAAGTTCTAATGCTGCCCAATCTCACCATGTAGCTGAAGGGCCTTACTCTACTTTTTCCGTTAGTTTCGGATATATTTTTCAATTTCAGATGATCTTTCACTGTAAAAAAATCGATAGAAATTGAAGTACCGTTGTTACCTATACTGAAGGTAACTGCAATGAAAGTAATGACGCCAATTTTTACCGTTCCTTACATTTTACCGTTATTTCACCAATTATCAGCAAGTGCTGTACTATTACTAGAATAATTAAGAAAAAATATGTTTATCTCATTTAAACGAAAACGTCGGAATTATTTCATACATTTTTTGAAAGAAAAATAGCCAATTAGCTGAATAAATGGCGTTATTCCTTCATTTACACTATATAAGTTTCCACGTAGTCACTTCTTGACGAAAAATGCCAAAATTAATGCCCACAAGCAACAATAATTTACGCACTGCGTTGTAAAACACTGTGTTTTTTCTCGTGTTTCCGTCGTTTTTATTGACTAATTAAAATAAATGGCAAAGTTAAAATTAAAGCTGGCAGAACTAATACTCCTTCCTTCGCGTCCTTTACGCTGAGCCAAGGATCTGAGAGGGGTGAAGTCTACCCCCTAATGGTCGAACCATTTTTATATTACTTCATGAGCATATGAGCACTACAATATAAAGTGGAACAAATGTTTTTTTTCGCTATCTTATCTCAGTTGAGCTACATAACATACCTACTACCTCCAAATTTGGCAATAGCATTAATGTACAGCAAGAGAAAGGACATATGACATGTATGAAAGACTTCGTTCTTCATTCACACCTGACTACTCGTAACAAGGATCTATTTGCAGGAAAAGGAAGTAGGTAATTCCGGCTTAAAGAGAATACTGAAAAACATCCAAATCCGCCCATTTATAAAGGCGACGAATGATTTTTTTGATAGTGGCCGCGATGGAGAACGATACCGATACCATAAGATTTCCAGGAAACATATCAAAGGACAACACCCGCTCTGATGATGCCAATAAACTTCATTCCATATTCAACATCAAAATCCTGAGACTTTACTTTTTTGACCAAAACTCCGGATCGGAAGAAAGATTATTCATGTGGTCGAGAAAAAACAAATAACGATAGAAAAATATTTCATCAGTTCATACCAAAGCACTTACAACTAGAACAGTATAAAAAAGATTTTATGCCACGTTTCTAAAAGAGAATCATTCAGTTAAAATCACAGAACTTTTCACTCACTCCTTTTATAGATTTTTAACCTTAAATATTGCCGTTATTTATGAGTTGGCATTTTTTACGAGCCATATGAAACAGAAAACACAGTTCTCAGGTTTTATACTTTTTTTGAAGATAGATTTACAAGAAAACTGCCTCAGAAAACACTTCAAAAGCAAGTCACACTTCCTTCGATACAAAATTTGTATCCTAAAAAGTTGTTTGACGAAGTTAAGCGCAATTGTAGGCATTGATATTTGCGTTGTTTTCAATACTTAGCTGGAAAATAGCTATTACAAAATGTATAGAACATATCTTGTTAAATACAATGGTTTTTCAATTATTTTGTTATTTTTTTAAATAAAAAGTTGTAAGGTTTTCTCGACGACATTGTTTCAGTCAATAAACACTCGCTAAAATATTTAAATATTGCCGCCAAAAAATCTAAGGAGTTCAAAATTTTTCATAATTTTTATTGTACTCCCATAATACTGACAAAAAATCATGAAAATCAGAAATATTGAGAAACACGGCCTGAATGGTTTTACATGGATTGACCTTTTTTCAAACATCAAGTGTATTGCTTCTTCCTTCAATGAACATGTGCTTGATCTTATAGGAAAATGTATATAGAAGAATTTTGGTATTAGACTCAAAACCATCAAAATGAAACACGTTGCTCACTTTGGACATTACTTCCGAGTATTATTTTCTTCATAAAAAGAAATGCTATCTCACCGTTAGCCACTACTTAACTATAGAATGGCAGGATGGAACTTACTAGGAACATGGTGGATAGCACAAAAAATCACTATAGCCATTTTCGCTTTTGTCCTCTCCGCTGCGTGTACTCTGCCGATCCTCACTGTTTTCCAACGCAGGGTGAATGAATTTGATGTTAGCTCGAGGCTCAAGACCGCGTGTGTTTAAGTGAAGAGGGCAGGGCAAGGGGTGACGGGGGAAAGGAAGGGATTCAATCAGTTGAGCCCAGCTGTATACAATCGGAAGCGTGTTCAGACGATAGCTATAAAGGCTCCCCGGGAGTTCCCACATCCGCGCTCGGAAATCAAATTTGTTCACGTCTCACTCATCAGGTGATCGGGCGGCAGTACCTACCTTCCCCTCCCTGCGTGTGAATTCTTCACGCCCTGCATTGCAACTGATGAGAGTGGGCGAGGATGCGTGAGAAAGGGAATTGAATTATACCCTGTCTTTCGTCTACCTGGATAAAGAAATGCGTACGTACATTTTCACTAGTTACACACTGATCATTAAGGTATTGTTCCAAAACTTACAGCAATATGTTCCTTAGACAGGGTTTTACTCTGGCAAGTCACTAACGCGTTTAATCTGCAGGAGCTTGTGGGGAATTTTAACCAGACTAAAAGCTTTTTCACAAGTCAGCACGGATACGGATTGGTTTCCGTTTACATAGGCAACATTAGGCTTCTGCAAGCGACTTGTAAATTTTTAAAGTTCTACAAGCGGACTTGCTGAGCCGTTTACATGCAATCGTGCAATTTTCATCAAATTTGGCTTGCGTGTATTTTATAAGGCACTGAATGATGGTGGTTGAATAAAACCCTTTATTCTTTCAGTCATCTAATATTAAACCTTATAAGCCTAAATCATGAGTGCAAGCAATTTAAAAAGGAAAAAAAATAAATCTCTGCACCAAATCCAATGCTTTTCTTATGGTAGTAAAAGTTGGTTAAAATGGGCTCATGCCGAACCTTGGCTCTTCCTAATTCAGCCTATTAATTCTTTAAAACTCTTCCGAACATATGCGTTAATTTTTGTTCGAATCCGTCAAGGGTGTTTGAGGTCTATAGCGTTCAAACAGGCAGATTATCAGTTACCGCAGTGGTAAGAGATATTGAATATTTGAATTCTAAAATATAATAAGACATTGAATATTTCCACCAAGTTAATCCTGAAACGATTTCATAAGAATTTCCATTTAATAGACGTAGGTGTTGAAGGAAAACAGACATTGTAGTAAAGACATTGGAGTGAGAATTACGCAAAGCGGGAAAAATGAGGGAGAGAGATAATGAAAGGGACCATGAGTTAGAATGTAAAGAAAAGATTGGCGAAGTGTTAAATAAGGAATGTAGAGTTGTGTGGTGCAGAAACGTTGGCTCTGAGACAAGTGGACGAGAATAAGCTGGAGGCTTTTGAGATTTGAAAGAGAATGGAAATAGTTTGGTGAACAGGAGAGCAAGACGAACGAGGAAGTGCTTGTTATGGTAGGTAAGGAGAGGAGTATATTAGGAGCAGGCAGCTGAGGTGGTTGAAGGAGGACATAAGGGACGAAGGTAAGCTGAAGGCCGTTATAGAGGAGATTATGTTGAGTAAGCGGGATGAAGAAGTATAGAACGTTCGCTGAGATGAAGATAAATGTATGGGGATAGATGCCTGCATATATAAAAACATAGATGATTCCATTTAAAAATGCCTTCATAGAAAGATTACTGTAATAAATATTGGGAAATTGTTAGTCGACAGCAATCATCAATCTTTGTTTCTCCTTTCAGTACTATTTTCGAGAGATTGAAGATTCTCAGAATATGTTCAAATAGTTTTTCTCTAAATTATTACTATGAATAATGTATAGTGTATAAACGTCATAACGAATACATCTCCAATAAAATTTCCTTGCTCTCCTGATAATATACGATACTTATAATATGATATACGATATTATCGATGTAATTATCGTATGCACAAAATATACGATAATTCCTCATTCAACTCACTCGCTAACCTCTTTTTCCAATTTAATGTACAGTATTTACTGCACGCGCATATTATACTACCTCATAAAAAGGGTTTAGGTGAGCGAACTCTAAAATCTCAATGTCAGCCGTTGTAATGAAACATCGACTCTCTTAACCATCTTGCGCTTTTTTGGGGAGGGGAAAGCTTAGCGTAAAAATATAAGTTTGGGGAGGGATGTGACTCGTAGAGAAACTAAATAAACCATGTTAGGGAAGTTTTTTTGGCAGGAACGCATTAGAACAAAGCTATTTTTACACGTATCAAGTATTTTATACGGGGAAAATCATCCGCCCAGAGTTTTGAGACAGGAAAAACTCCTCTTGTAACGTTTATTTAAATTTCATTTCACTAATCTGAAATAGTTCCTCTTATAGATGGGAACTACCTACATTCAAAGCGATAAAAATCGTGCGCATCCATACAGTTTCGCTTCAAAGCGAGTCAATTGAAAAAGGGCTGCTTCAATGTGGATGGAAGCTAAATATTCAGTTTCGCTTCGGTTGTTTTGGGAGATTCGAAACAAAACGATATAATGGCGATTTATACCGGCGATGCAGACCCCGGCGATCGATAAACGTTGAACGCTACCCGCACTTTAAAAAAAAATGTAATGCTTTTGGGCAATTCGCAGGTGTACTTTGAAATGTTTTCTTTTCGTTTATACACAATTCTTTCATTAGCAAGCTATTTTTAATGAAAGTAAAATCATTTTTCTCGTCAAAAATGATTAACGGAGAAAAAGACAACTTTTACATATACCACTGAATTTATTAATAACTCGACCCGGGTTTCGACGTGGGTTCACATCATCATCAGGCAAAATGTCAGAGAAGCGCAAGCCTTATATACTTGACGTATCCAAGTGAGGGAGGGGGTGTGGAGGGGGTGTGGGGGGAAGGAGGGGGGGGGGGGAGGGTTAAGGAAACTGGATTAATTCTGTGTCATATGTAAACTTATTTCTCAAAATACATAATGCCTCGTACGTTGCATTGGAAATAAGCATTTTCAGCCTCTCAAACTATTCATTTGGATAATGACGCATAGCAAATGGATTTCAGAATTAGCATAGTCCATTTGAATTACACACAACAATTAGATATTCATTTTAAGTAGATTTCTCATGCTTGCCTAGGAACTATATTTTCATTCATGAAATTTTCGGCAATATTTTAACCGAACGTTTGCATTTACACGTCTACTTCAACTGCTATATTCCGACGCATTGCAAATTCCTTGCGGCGATTCTCGGTGCATGTGCCATTGGTAATTATAGATAGATAGAAGTGAAATCGCACACTATCGTTCATATCGTGTATCGACGGTAACTCTTGTTTCGATGGCGGGGTAAAAATGGGCCAATTCCAGGAGCGCGAAAGCAATGGGTGAGCTGACGCGAATGAGAGCGGTAACAGCACCATCTAGATTAATCGGACCGTAAGGCCTGGACGCATCATGAAGTCCCAGTCAACCGTTTAAAAACTTCATCCTCGCTATCCACCCAACTCCAGGCCAAAATGGAGAGCACATAGAGGATGCTGCCTTTGTAGGGATGAAGGAATAGATAGAACCACAGCAGTGGTGTTCGAGGGGCACGATAGCGATTCTAATGTCCGCGGCTTTGAAGCGGTCAGTCTCCAATCAACCGAGCGTGAAATGTGCGACATTATTGTAATTATGAACGTAAAATGCCGTGGTTTTCCCATTAAACACGTAAGAGCCCATTTTGTGTATATAGGGCGTCCAACCGTCCGACGATTCCCACTTGCAGAATCGCAGGGGTTCATATACGAGGTCTGGTTAATAAATACGTGGAATTTAATTATCGCAGACTGTACACGTGAGATTGCCACAATGTTTCGTTGTTTTGTTGACACACTTGTTCCGGACGCATATTGATATTGACTGTCATATTAGTTCCATCCATTCTTTATGAGCTCGGCGTTGTTTTACTTATGGAAACAATGGGACAAAGACTTAGCATTAAATTTTGCTGTAAGAATAGAATATACATCAACACCGTATTGAAAATTTTAAATGCTGCTCTTGGCGAGTCGTTTTTGCGTACAACAAGCATTTACTAGTGGTAAATACGTTTCCAAAAGAGGCGTGAAGGCGTTGAAGATGAGTTGCGCCCAGAACGCCCCAGCACATCAACAACCGATGAAAACGCCGAAAAGGTGAAGAAAATTTCAATGGACAGTCGCCTAATCACTACCAAAGAGGTTGCTGATGATGTTGGCAAATCATTTCCCTTGTGCGAAGCAATTAGTTCGGATAATTTGGGCATGAGAAGAGTGGCAGAAAGTTTTGTCCTGAAATTATTAAATTTCGACCAAATGATGATTCAAAAGGAAAAGCACTGGCAGGGTTCCACAGATATTTTATTTGGCAACCGGTCTCGATACATAGTATCATCATCACGCTGGTGCCTGATGATGATACCTTGCATCTAAACCGGTCGCCAAATAAAATATCTGTGGAACATTGCCAAAGCTTTTCCTTATGAATCATCATGAAAGAGTTCCATCATGTTTCCCCTGATAGCATTGATTTTTACGACCAATGTTTTAATTCCGGAATTTTTAAATTTTGATAGTGCACCAGCTCAAACTTCACTACTTGTTCGTTAATACTTGATGGAAAACAACAACGTTATAATTCCGCACCCTCGTTATTTGCTCTGTGACTTCGTCCTATTTTTTAAGATTAAAAAAACATGTAAGGACGACGTTTTTCCAACAGTGAGAAGATAATGACAGCTAAAGAAGGTAAAGGCCATACCGAAAATTGCGTTCCAGAAGTGCTTTGAAAATTTAAATGCGCTGGCACATATGTATAATATCAATGGGAACTACTTTGAAGGGGAGAAAATTAATATTGACGAATAAATAAAGATTAAAAAAAAGAAACTTCCGTTGTTTTTTATCAAACCTCCGTAGTTGATATAAAATGTTGACACAAATCAAACTGAGGTTACGGATTTCAGTTCTGTAGCATGTATTCCAGACAAGTATAACTACTAACTACCGTGCGAGCCACTGTAGAGCCGTGTGACAAGGGATCTTAGGGCACTTAGGATCTTGGGATAACATTACTGTTAAAAATTCTCAATTTTGGGGCTATTTTCTCACATACGAAAGGTTTAAATCACTATGGGTCGAGACACTAATGGAAGATATAAATAATTAATAAGGCAGTTGGAGTAATATATATTGGCAAAGAACGATACCCGAAATGAATATTTTCGGATATTTAATGTTATTAAAGACAAAAACTCTTATTAGTTTGAGTTGTCCCAATTAAAAAAAAACACTGGAAGCACGAGAAGTAAAGGTAATCATTTTTAAAAATGATTACCTTTACTTCTCTACTTTCATCGAATTACCAACATTTGACGTCAACTAATCTACATTATCCTAATTTATTTTTAAAGTAGCTTTCTGGGCTTGCATTTGTTCATTCATCCTTTGCTTCGACAAGTTTAGAATGGAGGAAGAGATGCATTTTACGGCTTAGTAGCTTGAATTTCAATCGAGTTTATCAGCGCTTGAGTCATTTGTTGATTAGAGGAAAACACTAGTAAATCATATTTTATTCCCTAAAAAATATTATTATGTTTCTTTGGGTGGTTTGGAAAATATTTCCAACTCCTCCTTTATCAAGCTAAGGTCCAACAGAACAGGAGTGTAAATAATGCTATTCGTTTACTGAAATCGGTTTTTATCTGCGTATAATCCGTAGTTCTTTTCATTTGAAACGCTGGGGATTTTCTTACGCTGCCCCATCTTCAAATTAAATCAGACTGTTTCTTTACGTTTCAGATTTAGTAAAGAAATACCTCAATTAATATTTATCCTCCTTATTATGCATCATAAAAATATATATATGTACATATCCTTGTTTACGGAAAACATTATTTTCTTCCCATAGTCTTCTTTTCTATAATTCTTTCTATCACCACAGGCTTTAAAATTGAAACGGGACTTGAAATAATTTGAAACTATCTTCCAGTCTGAATTACGCTAGCGATTAAAATTGCATACAAGTTTTCAAATAAAGCCTTAGTTTTTATAGTAGGGTTCTGGAAATTTTTCCAACTGTGACAGTGGTGAAACTCAAATAACTGGGCGAGAAGCATATCAAATTGGTACATTTATTATGTTCTTTATAGCTAGATATTGTAGTCTATCCCACAATTATGGCGTTTTTAAGAGCTAATTCTTCACAAATCCCGTAAATCCTCTTAATACCATGAATTTGAATATTTGACTGAAATGTATCACATTTTTGATGAATAAACGTTCAATGCCAATTAAGCGTACTTTTGATACTTTTTTTTAGAAAAAAGTGAGTGGACGACATTCCATCAAAAGCCCCACGAAATTAAATTACAGGCTTCCGTGTTTCCATTATAACGGAGTGTTGGGTCTTGAAACGAGGTTCATTAGTCCAGTTATTGCACCGTAATCTATTTTGAACGTCGATTTCCAATCATCGTTAAGCGCTAAAGAAAGTGATTATGATAACAAATTGGTTTCAGAGGATCGAGTGAAACATACAGCCATGGAAAAATTGAAGCATTTCCCAATTTAGATGAGAGATAAAATTAATTTGAGCATACTAGCGAGTTCCTGCTTTCGCTAATATTTATTTCAATTGCTGACTTTCCGTAATATTAATTAAAACGGGCCTTATACATTCCATTTCTTCCTATTTACTTTACTTTCGGCCATCCCCATGATATTTCCAGGGAGCAGAAAATGTGAGTGGGAAATGGCTTTCAGTATTAATTACCTCTTGGATATTTTCATCAAATTATTGTCTCCACTATACCTGCAAATTCAATGTATTTCTTTTACGCTTGATTCCTTTTCCTACAAGGTCTCCAGTGAAGACATCTTCTTTTAAACGCGATTGCATTATTAACATTTTCTCGCTAGCTTCCCTAAAAAATATCCTTTCCAACTACATTTACCTGGCGGCAATTTTTTTCCTGAAAACTGAGGTCACTCCTTATCATCCATCAGCGCTAAACTAAATCATTATAAACATCAGAGATAACATACTTCTGATATTTTTAAAAATAATAATCATTTAATGCCTCTTGGTTCCAAATGGTTCTTGCCAAATAGTTTAGGCTTTAATAACGATATTTATGTCAAAAAAATACTTGGTTCAGGCAAATTGCAATGGCAGGAGGGCACCTCAAGTCTGAGGAACGAAAGCATTCAGTAAATTAGCGTACATATTGAAACCCGTGTCCACACGAGTAAGGGGAAGGGGAAATGGGAGGAAAGGTGGGAGGAAAGGAATTCAGGGACGGGGAGGCGGGGAGGAAAGAGGGATGCCGACTAAGCTTTTGAGCAAATGGGTTGGGGTTCATCAACGATCGCGGGGTTTCGAAGTGACTTAATGCATAATGGCGAACGGATGGTTCCGCGAGGACAGGTTTGTGGGCAGAGACAGTAAAACATGGAAATATCCTTTTGCAATATCGAACTATTTAATTCAGAGAATAACACTAAATACTAATCTAAAACTAAATTTAAACAAAACAAATTATGATGCGTAATAATTGCAACAATACATGGCGAACATTCGCAAAATGTCAATCAAATGAAACAGTTTTACCCTTCAAGGTCCTTTTTCCCATTTCGAGAATCACTAGGGAAAAGTTACAATATTTTAACGGTTTGAACTTAACAATTTCTACAATCACGCACCCTCAATTGAAAACTAAACACATTCACACGGGACCAGGGGGGAAAAACACGGGAATAAATATGTCGACAGTACGAAACTTGGGGCACTTTCTTCTTGGGTTGGGGAATCTCTTCTTTGAACTATAATAGGACTATTCTTCTTGGATTGGGAATGGGGGGGCTCTTCTTTGGTCTAGGAATGGCCGTTTTAGGCGGGCGGGATATAAGTGGTACTTATCGTTATCGGGGATAACTGGTGCAACTGCGGCGGCGCTGGCAATGATCGCCCCGTGCTCTGCACGTAGCAGCTGATGATGTAGTTGGTTTTACTTGAGCGGAGACAGGCGACGGCGATGGCCACGGATTCCTTGGGACCGCTACTGGACACGACTTAAATTCAGCTTCCTTATGCGTCGGTCGTCTCTCCCTTTCCGTTCCACGTCCGCACAATGCGTCTCTCTCGCTCTCCAACCAATGTTTCAGCCCTCCTAATTTTTGGGTGTCAGCCGCCACCACAAGAACCATCACATGTAAGTAAGTCCCGCCCCGACCATCCTCTGCCATTTATATGCGCTAGCGCGCGGGGTGAGAAGGGGGGGGGATAGGGGGATAAGGGGAGGTGGCTTCACTTGACGCAGGCCGCATTATATTTCGAAGCACAGTCACTTGCAAAGCATGAGCGGTGGATGGAGGGGGGGGGGGGGGAAAAGGGAAGGTCGTCCGCCGAACGGCGGAGATACACTTAAGAAAGGGGGGGGGGGAGAACGTGGTGCAGGGAACTCACACACTCGAACACACATGAATCATTCACTCACACAGCGATGACCTTAAAATTAACACAATATACAGCACAAAACCGCCTCTTCCACAAACCCATTGCAACCGTCCAATCGGGAACGGTTACAACTGCCTCCCTCTCCCAGACAAAAAATTGCCGCTGGGAAAAGACACGGGAATTTATTTGTAAAAGAAAAAGAAAAACAAAAGAAAAACAACTCCAACCCTCACAAAATAAAGGGTGGTAAAATAAATCAAACTTTTAACGCGTCCCACGCGCTGAAATCTTAGTCAAACTCAAAAGGAAAACAAAAGACTATAATGTCTCGGAAAAATAAGGAATCAGGTTGTGGAAATTGTGGACGCCAATAACATCTCCCTCCTCACTTCCCAGCTCACACGCGTTTCGTGCGACCACCCTGCGAATAACATACGGGCCTTTAAAAATAGGGAAGAATTTATGAAATAGTTTTAACTTCGAGTCGGACTGCTTCGGAGCTTTCAAGAGAACCCTATCTCCTTCCCTGAATTCGTAAGTTTTCGCCTTCTTAGCGTTTTTCCGCTTCCTACCGGAACGTCGCAAATTTCTAAGAACCAATTGAGTAACCCTACCTGGCTCCGGCTCGTCCCCTTCTTCTTCTTCCGGGAGCATGGCATAGGGCCGTCTAGGCTTAACGCCGAAATGGGCTTCGTAAGGTGACATTCCGATAGATTCATGGGGGATTTCGTTAAGCCATTTATTGATGAGGGGAATCACCTCGGGCCAACTCGTATGCCGGTCCGCACAATACACACGAAAAAGCCGGGATATTTCCCGCATGATCCTCTCACTTGGATTCGACTGTGGGTGGCGAATAGAAGAATGGATTACTTTAATCCCTCGGTCACGTAACGTTCTACACCATACTTCACTGGTAAACTGCGTTCCATGATCAGTAAGAACCTTCTCGGGTCTACCACATTCAACAATGAATTTATTCATTAAGTGAGTTAAACAATTCCTACTGGTAGGTTTATTAATAGGATAGACTCGCACAAATTTGGAAAAGACATCCACAATTACAAGTACAAATTTATTGCCCGCCCGGGATTTCGGAAGGGGGCCATACAAGTCGAGGGCGTACAATTCCCGGGATTTAGAGGGTATGATATTCTGCATGGGGCCTGCAAATACTCTATTAGGGTATTTGGTTTTCTGACATAAGTCGCATTGGCGGATTATTTTTCTAATGTGACGTCCCATACCCTTCCAAAAGAACCTTTCCCTAAGGATCAAGGCGATCTTCTGACTTCCAAAATGTGCGAACTTAGTGTGAGCATGTTTAATTAATCGCTCTGCCTGTCCGGACGGGACCCATATTCGGAACTCGGGCCGATCCCTACCCACTCTTATATGAATAATTCCCAGTTGGTCTTTAAACCTATCCGATCGTCGACTAATATTACGGAAAGAAGGGTGGCACCGGGGTAATTCACCACTTAGGAATCGAATGACCGGACCTATCCTCGGATCGTCCGCCTGGGCTTGTCTCAGTTCTTCATCGTCTCGCCATGGCGTGACCTCGATCCCCAATTCAATATCAGCGATAACAAACTCCCTATCACCCTCGGTTGTTCCGCCCGTCTCACAGGGATTCCGGCTCAAAAAATCTGGACCAACGTTCTTCTTCCCTTCACGGTATTGAATATCGAACGAAAACTCCTGGATCCAGGTTGCCCATCGCAGCATCCTACTGTTTCTAAGATGACATTGATTCAAAAATGACAATGACTTGTGGTCCGTTATAATTGTGAATTCTCGGCCCAACAGAAAAACTCTGAGCTTCTGTAACGCCCATACAATCGCTAGCATCTCCTTTTCCGTTGTAGAGTATGTGAGCTCCGGACCCCTGAGGGTACGGCTAATTAGTGAAATAATACCATCTTCACCGTTTTCCCTTTTTTGGCTTAACACGGCTCCAAGACCGTAATCACTACTATCAGTGCTCAAAAACATGCGTTTCGAAAAGTCGGGATGGGAAATAACAACATTGTTGACGAATAACACCTTGGTGGCGACAAACGCCTCCTCATGCTCCTGCGTCCACGCCCACTTCGCATCCTTTTTAAGGAGCCGCAGCATCGGATTTATGGTATTGGAATAGTTTCTACAGAAACGAGAGTAATAATTCCCGACGCCTAGAAATGCGCGCAAACCTCTGACGTTTTTAGGTCGTTCGTAATCCATAATAGCCTTAACCCTTCCAGGGTCAATCCTGATACCTGTAGTGTCTATGACATGCCCCAAGAAATTAATTTCCTTCCGGCAGAATCGCGACTTCGATAAATTCAGCCTTAAGTTTGCCTTTTGCAACTTATCAAACATTTCCCGTAAATGAATTATGTGGTCGTCAAAAGATCGAGAAAATATTACTAGGTCGTCAACATAGGTAATGGCGTGATCTGAATCTTCGTTCCTCAGTGCCTCGTCAACGCATCGAACTAAGGCTGCCCCACTGTTTTTTAGGCCAAACGGGACTCTACAAAATACGTATGTGCGCGATTTGAATAGGAACGCAGTGTATTTTTGGTCATCTTCATGTAATTTCAACTGCAAGAACGAAGCGGTGAAATCCATGGAAGAAAACCACTGTGTTCCATTAAACTTTCTGAGGACCTCTTCGATTTGGGGCGGTCGGTCGTTTTCCGCGATAGTTCTAGCATTTAGTTTCCCCGACATTATCCGCATTTTGCAACTAATCCTATGCTCGTTACTCCAGTATCGCGCATAGAACAATTTTTGAAAATCTATCATATTTTCAGGAAAAGGGAATATGGCGTCGGCCCAGCCCTTAGCACCGTCCTCCAACATTTGATAGAACAACATGGGTCTTAACCGTTGGGGTATGGCGTGGAGGGAATAATAATTTTCCACACCGCGCATGAACGCCACGGGGTGTTCGGATGGCTTACCACGGAAAACCAGTTTCGGGGGTGGATTGGGGACATTTAAGGAAGAATTTACACCATTTATTTTTTTGTGCTGATTGCCCTCAATTTCGGACATAATCTCATCCATCTTCCTCTTCTGTTCGATTTTGACTTCCTCCAATACGTTCGCGTTTCTCGACACGTTCTGTAACACTACTTCGACTTGGCTTTTCACGTTCCCAATCTCTACTTGGTCAGCTTGGGTTTGGGCGTTCAATCTTTCAATCCGACACTTTAGATCACTTTCAATGGCACCTATTTCCATCCTAACCTCCCCAACCTGTTCGCCTATTCTTTTCTCTACGTGCCCTGCAAGTTCAACTCGGACCTCATGGATTTCCTCCCGGAATTTTGCAATCTGACCCGAAATCCTCTCTTCCATTCTAGCATTATTCTCCTCCATTTTTTTATTATTCTCCTCCATTTTTTTATTATTCTCCTCCATTTTTTTTTTATTCTCCTCCATTTTTTTATTAATGTTCTCTCCCATTTTATTTATATTCTCTCCCATTTGTTTCATAAACATCATCATGTCTTGCATAGTACAGGGGCTTTCAACTGCCACTGGGCTAACATCACTCTGCTCGACTCCCGGCATATTCTGCGTGACAATGTCTTCCTCCCCACTAGACACTTCGATTATGCTCAACGGATTATCCTCAACCGACTCCGCCTCATCGTCCTTCGGGGGTTCCCTATAATTTTGGAAGCTACTGCCCGAGTAAGCCATGCCGCCGAAATTTAACACAGAAAAAGGAAAATACACGAGAGAAAAAGAACATACGCTATATTTAAAGTGATTAAATGCCCGTACGTTAAATGCAAAGGGTAACACGCTTAATGAGGTCAAAATCTCGGCCAACGTTAAATTAAAATACAACGAATTGCGAGTGAATGCAATTAGTTCAAAATGTCCCACAATGTCAAATTCCAGCCACACGTTAAACCCATCGTCGAATGCCAAGCCCCGCGTTGGGCGCCATTTGAAACCCGTGTCCACACGAGTAAGGGGAAGGGGAAATGGGAGGAAAGGTGGGAGGAAAGGAATTCAGGGACGGGGAGGCGGGGAGGAAAGAGGGATGCCGACTAAGCTTTTGAGCAAATGGGTTGGGGTTCATCAACGATCGCGGGGTTTCGAAGTGACTTAATGCATAATGGCGAACGGATGGTTCCGCGAGGACAGGTTTGTGGGCAGAGACAGTAAAACATGGAAATATCCTTTTGCAATATCGAACTATTTAATTCAGAGAATAACACTAAATACTAATCTAAAACTAAATTTAAACAAAACAAATTATGATGCGTAATAATTGCAACAATACATGGCGAACATTCGCAAAATGTCAATCAAATGAAACAGTTTTACCCTTCAAGGTCCTTTTTCCCATTTCGAGAATCACTAGGGAAAAGTTACAATATTTTAACGGTTTGAACTTAACAATTTCTACAATCACGCACCCTCAATTGAAAACTAAACACATTCACACGGGACCAGGGGGGAAAAACACGGGAATAAATATGTCGACAGTACGAAACTTGGGGCACTTTCTTCTTGGGTTGGGGAATCTCTTCTTTGAACTATAATAGGACTATTCTTCTTGGATTGGGAATGGGGGGGCTCTTCTTTGGTCTAGGAATGGCCGTTTTAGGCGGGCGGGATATAAGTGGTACTTATCGTTATCGGGGATAACTGGTGCAACTGCGGCGGCGCTGGCAATGATCGCCCCGTGCTCTGCACGTAGCAGCTGATGATGTAGTTGGTTTTACTTGAGCGGAGACAGGCGACGGCGATGGCCACGGATTCCTTGGGACCGCTACTGGACACGACTTAAATTCAGCTTCCTTATGCGTCGGTCGTCTCTCCCTTTCCGTTCCTCGTCCGCACAATGCGTCTCTCTCGCTCTCCAACCAATGTTTCAGCCCTCCTAATTTTTGGGTGTCAGCCGCCACCACAAGAACCATCACATGTAAGTAAGTCCCGCCCCGACCATCCTCTGCCATTTATATGCGCTAGCGCGCGGGGTGAGAAGGGGGGGGGATAGGGGGATAAGGGGAGGTGGCTTCACTTGACGCAGGCCGCATTATATTTCGAAGCACAGTCACTTGCAAAGCATGAGCGGTGGATGGAGGGGGGGGGGGGGGAAAGGGAAGGTCGTCCGCCGAACGGCGGAGATACACTTAAGAAAGGGGGGGGGGGAGAACGTGGTGCAGGGAACTCACACACTCGAACACACATGAATCATTCACTCACACAGCGATGACCTTAAAATTAACACAATATACAGCACAAAACCGCCTCTTCCACAAACCCATTGCAACCGTCCAATCGGGAACGGTTACAATATCCTCTATAATCAGATTATAATTTCATATATAGACATTCGTTTCAATATTTTAAATATCTGAATCTTTCCTTAAGAAAGTTAATTTATTAGAACCCATAAAAACTCCAATATTGCTTACGAATTTCTCTCTGGCGTGTGAGATACTGATTTTTCCGGGAGTATGCTAGAGTTTGTGTTTCTTTCCGGAAGAATATTTCCACAGGGTTAACTTCAGGGCAAAAAAGATACATTAATGCAATTCCGCCTCAAATGATTTACCTTAGGGTAAATATCAGAGCCCTACAAGCTAATGAAATCCAAGCAATACACTCAACAATTAATTCCGATTTTACATAAACTCTATTCATGGAGATAATCCAATAATTGATGAGATAATTTATAAACTCAGTACATTGCATATGGGTTGCAAAGAAAATCACAAAATTAAAGCGTAATATAATGCAAATTAAATTATATGAGAAACAAATATTTCACGAAGGAAATATTATTATTTATTTCCGTAGGAAAAGAAACCATGCTATAATTTCAGAATTATTTTACAATTAATATTACGAGCCTCGGAATAATTGTCGAACTCAAAAATGTGATTGAACTTTTAAGGCTCAATACCCATGCTCGTCAAGATTTTTTATTTTCTTGACGAATCATCTGATTCAGCAGTCACTGTTATTTACGGTTTTCATGACAAATATATTCGTCATTTTCACGGTTTTTTTGGAGTAAAATGATGGCATTCAAAATCACATTTTTGTTAACCACGATAAACAATAATGTCATGGAAACATGCAGTAGATAAATCATTTTAGTCCCAGTATTGCGCCATAATTACAATAAAAAGTTAGAATACATCTTATGAAGTAAACTTTCATTGCCAATCTGCCAAAAACGTTAAGTGATTGAGTGAATTCAATACATCCGACACTCGCTGAAAACTTGTCGACATTGGATTCTTTTTATCTTTTAGACATTCTCAATATTTTTTTAATTAATAAAAAAATCAAAGGTTCTCCGCCGGTGTGTCCGCAAATTCCCTTTAGGAAATACACGCATTGAGTTCATTTATTCGCTTTCAGTTTTTTCATTTGCATAAATGAATTATAAATACTGAGCGTACCAAGTTGAGACGAACGTCAAACGAAAGGAAATATGATAATAATACAATTATTCTTTCATTCAAATTTCGTTTACAGGTCGACATCGTGAAAAATTTGATAAAATATTGATAAAATTGCTCAAAATGTTGCGTTTTTTCTAAACCGTGCTACAGTGCCAAATGACAAAATCTGGCCAAAACTAAAAAAATACAAATTGTGTTTAGGGTACCTATAGGAAATGTTGTATTCTTCAGATAAGAAGTTCTGATTTCATAATTTACCATTGAAAAGACTATCAAATGAAATCATCCTGCTGATAATTATGGGCAAAAGTGACATTTAATCCAGCGGCATCTGCCGCCCACGAAAGGAAACAGGGATCTTTTGAAGCACATCGGAAATCACACAATAATCCAATTTTAATAATGTAAAAAGAAATCATGAGCTTATTATAAGTAGTTTTCAATAACTTTGTGTCGCTCTGTTGGCATGATGCAATAATAATATATTTAAAAAATATCTTATATGCAAAAAATAGTGTCAAATATTACATTTGGATATGAAAGAGCAATAAACTTCTTCAGTTTTCTGGCGGAGAAATATTAAAAGAAAGAATTAGAAATTTTATACTACATCATTTTTTGATAAAACAAACAAAAAAACGCTGCTTAAGACTGACTAAACGCATACTATGAATTTTGGAAATACTACACGAGAATACTGCATCTTTTTAATATATTCCGTGTTTGAATACATTGACTTATTTTCGTAGAAATATTAAGGGAATGTAAATTTATCTCTTCTGTAAATTATTTCTTTTATTAGAGTAACAAAACTTCTGTTTCTAAAATTGTGAAGAACGAATAAACTTTGCAATCAATCATTCCAATGACTGTCAGCACGCCTACTAATAGTTTTATAAATTCGAAAATAAGTCAAAATGACTGCTTTCGGTGTTCTAGTGTTAAGAGACATTCCGGTGACATAGGGAGCTGAAATTTGGCTGAAATACGTGAATCTAAATTCACTGAAAAAACAGTAACATTCGTGAACAATATGTTCAAGGCGTTGATTTTACCCCGCACTTATTAAATTTTACTACCATAAAAAAGAACTGAATTCGAAGCAGATTTGCTCCTTTATTTTTTAATTGATTGTAGTTAAGTTATACGGCATTAATTTCCACAATCACATGACTGAAAAATATACGTTTTTAATTGAACGTCTGAGAGGAAGAACAGTATTATTCCAAAATCTCATTTTTCAGGAAATAAAAAAAAACTTTATAACTAAGAAATTTGAAGTTTTACAAAAAAACCTACCATTGAAAATATGTAGATATTTGGACACTAAATACTGTCTGAAAATGGGAAAAAACACAAAATTTTAGTTTTATATTTATTTGCAATAATGTGCCACGGAATATTATCTTTCTTCCACTCAAAACAGTTTTTATCAAAAATAGGAATAAATAACAGCTTCTTTAATTACTTTTTGAGACATAACTCTTTTAATTAGCATGAAAAAGGGAAAATAATAATGTTTAGGGAGAAGTAAACATATTTTTTTTAAATATAAAAGAATGAGTTTCTTTTAAATGTGAGTCCATTTACTGATTATGTAATCATAATAGTTTTGGTTCTTTCGTTTCCCGGCAATCTGTACAATAAAGAGTTTATTAGGACTTTAAATAATTCTTGAACTTAAACACAGCTTTCACCACAATATAACCTCACAACAACAAACTCAACGAAAATAACAATATTATTGTACTGTCAGTTGTGAGAGGACAGCGCCCTGGGTGGTAGAAACGAGTACTAGGCGAGCACGGCACGGCGCGGCGTCTGAGTGGAAGAAGAGTAACATTCCTGGAATGTTATTTTTCTTCCACTCATTGCAAACTTTTAAGCATTATTTCAACGACAGGTAGGACGGGAATATTACTGTTCTTCCGCTAAACGATAGCACTACATTCAAACTACAAAATGGCTATCTTAACTTTTTTTTGTATTTTTTGGAATATTACTGTTGTTCTACTCAGACGTTCAATTTCTCCATTTGATTTTCCTCTGAGCTTAGATTTTGCCCAAATACAACGTTTCATCAACAAAACCCTTAATTTCTATGGCAACCGATGGATGGGCTGGGAATTGGAATGCTTGCGACCTTAGGTCCTTCGAATAAATTATCAATTTGAGATTAACAGTGAAATATAAGTTGGGGTATTTTTTATCATTACCTCTGAAAGTGGGTTAATTAATTGCTACATGGTACATACGTGGATAATTCCCCACCAAAACGACCAAAAAAGACCGAAAATGCCCTTGACCTCTCCAATTTTGACCAAAGTTGCAGGACGTATTTCATTTGCATTGTTGGCCATACCCAATTGTTTATCAAAATATGCATCCGTTGCCTAGTTACGGGAGTACGAAAAATTAAGCTTCTCGTAAATTGTATGATTTGTCTTCGATATCTCCGAACTCAAAATACTTATGATTTAGACTAAACTCATAGAATTCGAAAGTAACACATTAGGGCCTGAGATTCAAAGTGATACAAGTAACATGAACACGAAAAACGATATAAGTGTATATGTTCTAAGTTGGTACCGTCAGGTAGTTACATGAAAAGGGATACAAGTATACGAACGTATGGTGCTGCGATCTATTACACAACACTTAGGCTACTTTGCTTTTTGTCATTTCTTACCGGAGTAAAGTAATACAGGATACACTGGACGATGTTTGTTACATGTATTACTTTGACTTTCAGGCCCTCAAATGGAACAACTTTGTTTTATCGATGTCTCCATATCGACGAATCCCAGAGTATTTTTTCGCGATTTTGATGTTGAGCCACTTGAAACCTCGTCTCTTAGCGTCTGGTAACTTTCGACAACGTTAGGCTTTCAGAGACGCTTAGGCTCAAAATCATAACGCTAACTTGAAAAATTCAAATTAGGCGATTTTCAATACGACATGGAATATATGTTTTTGACCCCGCGCTATATCTCTAGAACTAATGGAAGGGACAAAATAAGAGAGACACACTGCCGAACTAACGGGGACAAAAATACCTTCTAATCAAGCACCATTATTGATTATAACAAAACAGAGTGACACAGGCATTAGACAAATCGTTCACATACATTTCATCTCTGCCCTCACCCCCCTCCTTTTCCCTATTCCCTCCCCTTCTATGGCTGGAATCCTAACTCCCCTGCCCCAGGCCTCTGCGGCGACTCACAGTGTAGGATATAGATGTAGCTCCTTGTCCATCCACTGCGTAGAAAAATCACCTACATTGATTTCAGTCCGAATGTAGTTATTTCCCCAGATGGTACGGTGAGTCGTAATATAGCAATGCTTTTTATACGATCTGTTATGAGTCATATTCAAGAAAAATGACAGCACGTTGTGTAGCAAGTGTACGTTTCTAAGTCAAAAACTTCGCCGTAAGTAATGACGAATAAAATAAAATGCAACGTGGTAACAAAACTTCGCCCTTTTCAGAGGTTCCTCGAAAGCAGAGATAATTTTGACTTCCGCGCCAGCCTACTACACATCAAGCTCTGGAAACAATTTCTTTTGCGGGGGTAGAGAGACCCAAAAGGGAGAGAAAGAGTGGGATATTCGTCAAAGAGAGGAGTGTGTGGTTGTATGATGTCGGAGGCGTGCAAAAGGCCACAGGGAATCAAAGTAAAACAGGGGAGATAATTAAAAAAAGACCAGGATAAAAAAAGGTGGGCTCCCGAAAAATAATTAATTCTCCCCGTGCGAGTCTGCAAGAGAGTGAAGTTGTGGATTTGACGTGAGGGAGAA
The DNA here is from genome assembly GCA_963573305.1 of Pyrrhosoma nymphula. Lineage (NCBI taxonomy): Eukaryota > Metazoa > Arthropoda > Insecta > Odonata > Coenagrionidae > Pyrrhosoma > Pyrrhosoma nymphula. Next base: position 61,027,820 of record OY754330.1, on the reverse strand, counting down.
TGAAGCGGCATAAGGGAAAAAGACACACAAAAGTTTCTTCCCCCCTCCCTCCCTGGTGGGAGGATCTACGGAGGATGTTGGTGGTGTAAACGAAGAAAGTGGTTCTGCGACCCTGAGGACATCCTCCCTTCTACTTAGGTTGGGAGAGGCACGAGCAACTGGCTCTTCAGAGCAACACGAGGCGTGGCTAATTGAAGCACGAGCAACCCCCCCGGAGGAATTAAAATTTCTCTCTGCCTTTGACTCCTCCAGTTTTTGGACTTTTCTCGTCCTTCTTCGTGCCCGAGGACAGATATACTCGCTAATTTTAAATGTCAAACCATAAGGGAAATAGGATGGGAAGCTGGGAATGTGTATACCCCTCAGGGAAGATTCCGTCTACTTCCCCATTGCGCTCATTAACAAATTGTTTGTCCTGAAAACGATCTCGTAACGTTATGTACCTTCTTCTTGTGGCTAAGAGAACTTACACGTTTTTGTAGTCTATTTAAGTGACATGTTGAATTAAATTTCTTATGCAATTTGGCAGGCATGTACCTTATTTTGGCTTTTTATGCTTTTCGGATGAAAAAACGTGAAAACTAGTTTGCGACTACATCATTCAATTGTCCAAGCCAATTTATCACCATCTATCTTATCCAAATTATTAGGATTCACAACGTACTTTTCCACAACATTGTGAATTTCAATAATATGGATATACGACCTCCATAAAATGGAGCCTGTAATAATTAAGTTTACTTATCTTATAGTTAGTCAAAGGCAATTGTAGAAGCACAAACAAATAATATGAAAAAAATGGTATTCTCTCCTTGTTTTCAATATATTACAAGTGATTAGAGTTTATGGGTAAATGCCCTTTCTACTTTTGTGCCAAATAATATGTCGAGACAGTGACGTCGCGTTCACGACATAGTCGATGATGAGTCCTGGGTAGATAGTTCTTTCCAAATGTCGCATCACGTTTCCCTGGACGCTATGACCACCAAAATAAAGGTAACTGTCGAAATTCCACAGAGGAAAAACCATTCGCCTTGACCGTGAATCGAACCCGGATCCCCCGATGTCACGCCGAGTACTTCAGCCAGTTATGCTTCCGAGGCCCTCCTCCTCTGTGGATTTTTGTGGATGTGGATTACCGTGGCTAGCCCCGCTATCCTCAAAATTCGTCAAAGGTAACATGTCTTGCGTTTAGCCACGTGTGTTGAAGAGGCATGCTACAGATATTAACTACGGAATCGAAATAGAAAGTAAAATAGACAGGATAGGTTGAAGGATAGACTTGGTTCTAAGGTGGGTGAAATTCACTGCACAAATTAGTGGCTCCATTCCTAGGTTTCGAATTGTCTCCCAGGATGTTAAGATAGCCAGCAAGTATAAAACACAGCTTCAAATTTGGAAATACTCTTTTAGTCTTCATTTTCATTATTGCCGATCTATTTTACGGAAGCTCATTGTCAATATCTAGATGGGGACCATTAAGGATGCAAGTCTGATGAGAATGTTTATGGGGAAAGATTGTAAGTAGTTAGAAGGGTCGATTCATGCATTACCCCAAGCATGAATAATTGCACGGAATCTACACAGAGGTTATTTTTATTATTAGGTATTCATATTGAAGTTTCATTAAGTTATTCCTGAGATTGTTGAACAAACCATTTCGAGTTAAGGTGGATGTGGCGAGAAGGAAGTATGAGCTAGAAACTCTTCATCAGATATGGAACGCTTTACGCTACGCAAATCTCCAACTCACCGAGATATGCTAGTGATGCCCGTCGTTCCTTGCGCAAGGAAATTTTAGAGAAAATTGCTAATCTGTAAGCAATATACGTTGAACGACCTGCATAGCTAAATTCATCGGTGGGAAACGGCAGTAACCGAAAGACCATTCCTTGGAAGTGAGAAATATTCTTCCTGTTTCTTTCAGGTTGGAATCACCAACGTATATTCGGTGCAAAATCGTAGTCTTCAATGCGATGTGCCTCAAAAATATTGCGATTCTTCACTAGGAACCAAAATTACGCTGCACAAAATGTAGCGAATGCATGCCGTTTAGCCGTGGTACACGTTGGCGTCGTTGATAGGTTAGATTCGTAACATGCAATGATTTTCGTAACCGATGGGCCGAGAACGACCTTATAACGGGTTAGAAAATAGCATGACGGCTGGTCTACCTCGTCCTCTGTGACGGATCGATGGGGTAAGAAGTACGGATGAAAGTGAGTTTTATTAATCGACGTGATATAAATCATAGATTTACTCCCAGGGATGATGGCACCTACTCCATAAAGGGTGCCAAAGAAAATCAGTTACTTCTTTTCTTTAAGTAAACGCGGAAATACCTCCAACCTTCATTAATTTGTGGATGTGGATTACCGTGGCTAGCCAAGGTATCCTCAAAATTCTTCAAAAAGGTAACATGTCTTGAGTTTAGCCACGTGTGTTGAAGAGGCATGATAGAGATATTAACTACGAAATCTAAATAGAAAGTAAAATAGGTAGGATAGATTGAAGGATAGATGCATTAAAAAAATAGAAAGAGCCTTCTGCATTTTCCTCAGCACAGTATTTCCAGAGCGCGGCCAAAATGTACTTCCGAATGTTCACCTGCGCCACCACTAGTGGGCATTTCGTGAGGGAAAACGCTCTTCCGTTTGAAGTGGTAGAAACCGTGCACGTCGCGGAGAAATGAATTACGCTTCTGTTTCTCGAGCGAGACGTTGTGGCCATCAACCCGGACAACTCGGCAATAGTGAAAAGCTTTCCAACCACGAAAGAGAGAGAGAGAAAGACTTTGATGTTCCGTGCGATCGAGCAGTAGCGACACCCACTGCTTTTCGCCAATTTTGATATATTGAATAATATACCTACTCAAGTTAGAAGGAGGCCTATGCAGTAAAATCGATAGTAATCAATACGCTAAATAATTACGTAGCAGCGTTGTTTTACGCAATAAAGTTGTAATTTTTATACCCTCCAAATCGCAAGTTTCCTTTAGATACTTTATTTTGCATTTGGATTATAGCTCCAAATAAGTGTAAACGAATTCACCCTGCATTATGGCAGAGATCAGTGGAGGGCATATTCGATGGATTCCACTTAAAGTAGCGCTAGTTTTATCCCTATAGGAAGTTGCATCATCCTAAAGCATTATTGAAAAATCGCTATTTATACGTTAGTAGAAACTTCATTAATGCGTGTTTCAAAGTAGGTAATCGAGTCTGCTCGAGAGAAATATTCATTAAGATCACCAATTTCATCCCTTGCTGCTCACGCCGCGTGAGGCTTATTTCTAAACTGACTTGAGTTTACATACATTTTTTCAAAACGCGGCGCTCCTATTGGAAGACGAGGTATACCACACAATAATAATGATATTAGTTTCACCAGAATGTGAAGACCGATGAACGACCGAATTAATGACCGATAAATCACCGTCAAATTTTGTCTTTGGCCAATTAAAATTCAGTGTTAGCTGGTAATTATATGAAGAATATAACTGTATTTTAACTATACAGAAATTTATTTTAAGCTTGTATCACACGGTGTTCGCTCAAACACGATACCTATTGTGGTAGCCGGTACTTGGTATTGAATGCGGTTTCAAGTACGATTTGAGCCGTCTTACAAGGTTTCACATGGTCATTGAACTTGTACTGACGAGTAAGCAATATTTAAATTCATATAGTAGCGCATGCCTCCCATAATTATAAATTAACCAATCGATGGCAGTAGGCGACCAAAGCAAATGTCGAGTCATTTTCGCCTATAGTTGGTTTCACGGACAGAAAATAATTCATAGCTCCAAAAAGGTATAGCTTGCGTTGATTTCAGAGAGTGAAGAATTCTCAATGACTGTAAAAATCAAACGTGCTTGGTCAAAAGCTACTAGATCCTACTGGGAGCGAGTAGCAAACTAGAACCACACATTAATTATGAAATTGAGTAGCCCAGCGAGTATGATAGCATTCATTCATTCTCGTTCATTACCACACTATTACGACACGATATAACAACCATACAAAAGGGCACCCTGGATCTTGTGGTGAATCAGGTATATTGTGAAACTGACATAATCTCCAAAAGTAATATTTTCATTTCACAAACCCGAACCCCTAATTCAATTTTTGGTAGCCCTTTAAGACTTCTAGGTATGATAAATAATCTGCTCACTTTTTAACGCTTTCAATTAATGGCATTATAAAATTAGCTCCAATCTCCCCATCGTTAACCCTACATTACTTGGGTTCCTGATTTGGTCGTGATCGCTCAGGTAGGGTGTCAAGCACCCCATTTCTATTTAGTTATAAATATTCATATAAAATATTGGATTATGTTTTTTCTAGTTCAAAGGGCATTTAGTGTTTACATGAAATTGTTGAAAATAATTTTTAAAAATGTTGTAATACAATGAAAAAATATGTTATCCTAAATTATTACAACATTTAAAAAGTTGACTATCAGACCTGCTGCCTGCCTTTCAGGCATTCTCTGTCTGGTGAACTCTTGAAGTAAACTTGGTGCTTTTTTTCTTCCCCAAAACAGCAATTGCATTGTTTTAAGCCTTCCCATCCCATGCAAACTTGAGAGAAGAATAAGGTGGCGCATGTCGGTGGGAATGATGGGAATACGTGGAATAAGCACATCTTCTCCTTTTGAATTGCCATTAAGAATTGTTGCTTCGATGAAGTTTGGTGTCAGTGGTTTGACAGTGAGCCTGGTTTCATTGCACATTCCTTCCATTGCACATTAATGTTGCGCAAAAAAAGGGTTCGCCCATTTCGAGTGACAATTTGTGCTGTGATACACCAGAAAGATCCATCGAATTTAAAAACTCAATTGGATAGTTAAAAATCTCGTCCGCATTTATGACGATATCAATCGATTTGTAGGTGACAGACTCGCCCGAAATTCGTACATGGATGGCGTAGTTGATTGCATTGACGTCGGTGTTTTTTGCAACCAAAATAGCGCGTTCACAAAAAAAGCAAAAGATGAAAACACTGCACCAAACCCAATGCTTAGCATGGACCACCAGGGGGGGGGGCCTTTGGGGGCCCTGAGGGATTTTTAATATGGCCTATGTTACATCTAGATACATTTTCTTAATTCGTGCCAGATTTCAGCTCAATCGGTTCAGTAGGTTTTGCGTGATTGAGCAACAGACAGACAGACAGACACCATTCAATTTTTATACATCAGTATGATGATGATAGACTGCTGGGTCTATATCTGTTCCTCTCCTGCCGTGCAGTTCTTGCATGAAGGAGTCTCATGGTCCATACACATGTATTTGTCAAAAGCCCAGCATTGAAATCGTGCTTGTCTGTCTTTGGCCCTTGGACAATCATCGCATCTTCCCTGCTTTAGTTTCTTTGATGGCGGATGGTTCGCAGATGATAGACACCTTCCGGTAATTCGCTGGAGCTTCAGTTTCAGTTCCTTGGTGAGATGGCCTTTGTCGTGCCTTCGGTGCAGCTCTTCTTGTATAAGAGTCGAGCCAAGTTTCTTCAAGAAGATTCTGCATAGCAATGAATGTGTAGTGTTTCCATAATAATTACTTGAGCATTTATTCCAGCAATATTGATAAGGGCAAAGAAGACTGTGAGAGGCCATCGCCTGCTGTTTCGAGAAACATCATAAGTCTCACACAGTTGATCAACTGTATCTACGTCTCCTTTTGTTTTATTGTAGAAAGATATATTTTGATGTTTCTTTTTCTATTTCGTGGACTCATCGAGTTTGGTATCATTGCGCATCTTTGAAATCAGATTTATGACCTTGTTTTTTTTGGGGATATCGGATACCAAAGTCAGGTTCCAATTGAATCCGAAGGCGCTGGGATAAACTGATCGACCTTTTGGCTGGATGAACGATAAAGGAATTCCCTTTTTGTTCTTGGTTATCATTGTTAGTAAGTGATCATGCATGAGCTTGGAGGCCAGAGGAATACAGGTGAACCAATGATCGACTATTATTTAACGTCCAGTTCCTGAGATTGGAGACACCTGTGGAGTTGCTTAGTTTGTAGGGACCATTTGGCTGTTTTCCAACGTAAATCTCTTTGATCTAAATCTGATTTAAACGTAAATCTCTAGACCACCCTCGTCTTTTCTTGTTTTTGTGCCGTTTCTTGACAACGCTCTTTTGAGCTAGATTCTCCCAGAAGTTGGGCCCGTTGAGTTTGTGAGTGAGTGAGTTCTTGAGTGCTTGTGAGTGTGTTTGTGTTCACAACCCAGGCATCCTTAGTTGGGTCTCATTAGCCCAGCAAAGAATCCCTCTTTGGGTTGAGTGTGTGTGTGAGTAACCCAGGCATCCTTAGCAGGGTCTCATCAGCCCAGCGAAGTATCACTATTCGGGTTGATTGTGTGTGTCTGTGGTTGTCACTGGCGTGGAAGTAACATTCCCGTAAACCACCACAGGGTTTTTATGGTCGAGAGGTTGTGGTTGGTCACTGTCGTGGATTTCCCCCCATTTTTCCCGCAAACCAACACAGCAATTGTGGCGTATTTTTGACGAGTGGTGCCAATTTACTACGGCCATTGGAGAATTTTATACCTTGTAAGATTGAACGAAGGATGAATATATAAAATTATTCTGTAACGATCGTCTTGCTGAGATGATGGCCTGTTTTAACTTATTTAAATTTGCCAATGAATTCAATTAAGAGTATCTTTCGTTTCATCTTCGTTTCGTTTAATCTTCTCTCTTTCCTCCTTCTGCATTATATCCCCCATTTAACTCTCTAACATCTCGCTTCACACTTAGAAATGTCTTCTCAAATTACTTCATCTTATTTCTCGTGTAGCTTCCTCACTCTTTTATTTATTCTCTCGCTGTATTTTCCCTCACTTTTATCCTTCTTATAACTTGGCTGTCTCATTTTACCTTCGCAACATGCCCATCCATTTCCATTTATTTCTTCAATCCACCAGGATTTCATGATTTCTTATTATTTTCTTCCTCCCACTCACTTTCGCCCCTCATTGTAACTAATTTTTGTTCTATGCTTCTTTTCCTTTTCCCCTCCTTGTCCTTGTCCTTTTACCTTCCACATGCACTCATTCCATTCCTTTAAATTTGGACCTCACTCTTTTCCGTGAATCCTCACTCCTCCATCCTCCGCTCAGCATCACCGTTTAACGAATGGAAGAGAGCAACCGTAAATTTGGATTGAAGGCGAATTGGGACGGGCTTAAATTTGACTCCTTAATGACAGCAATCCAATAATCCGATTTAATAAATAACGATGAAATAAAATTTTCTTGAAATTCCTACTTCATTAAATGATAGTCGCTTTACATTCATATAATTGAGAAAATTGTTTCAAATCAATGAATTTCATCTTCCCTTTCTATGCCTAATTTTTTCACCCTTCACATGCTAGCCTAGGGCAACTCCTCGCCGGCTTACGCGTAGATCGCGGGTTTGAGTCCCGACTGGGTGGCTATTCATCACCCAGGGCATAGTATTTCATGCAGATTAATTAGAAATAGTAAATTTTCATTAATGGTGTAATCGGAAATTGGTAATCGGTAATTGGTAATTGGTGTAATATTCAATAAAATTGGTTTAATCTTGAGTCAATATTGAAATTATCATAATGTTTACTCCTTTTCATTTTATCACACTTCTCACTTCATCATTCCTCCACTTCACTCATTCCTCTATTTTATGCTTATTTTCTACTCCTTGCGCTTCTATCCCTCTTTTTTTTCCATTCTGTATTCTACTTATATCTAATATCTTCACTATATCCCTCCTAATTCATATTTCTACCTTCCCGTTATAATGTCTCGCGCCGGCCTCGGTGGCGGAGGGGTGATGTCCTCGCCTGCTATCCCAAAGGTCGTGGGTTCGAATCCCGCCTGGGGAGGATTTCCACTTCCCAGGGCATGGTTGTTTGTGCTTGTCAATTGAATTAATTGCATAAAATGATTTATGTTCCACGGGAAAAGGTCCTAGAACAATAAAATTAATAATAAATAAAATAAATATCGTCTCCAAAATTTCAAGGAAAATTTGTATAATTTAATGTTGCAATATTAAAGCCACATTCCTAATTTTGTTGCTTTTTTCATTTTTGACGCAAGAATTTTGCATTTCAATATTTCAATATTGTTAAGAATTTATATGTATTTTAGGTACATAATCAAAGGGAATGTATCGTTACTTTATCTCTCAAAGGACTTTGTACCCGTAGTAATTTAATAAATTTATTTCTATTTCTATTTATTTTTATTTCTACATCACATTCTATTGTCTTTTCCCTGTGCTATACCTCCTCCTCCTTTTTCCTCCCTTTCTTTACTTCCCTTCTCACTCAGATTCCATTCCTTTGAACCCCGAATGTCTCGAGCACCTCATCTCCCTCCTCACTGCTTCATTCTCGGCTCTCCTTGATCGTGGTGGCGGGTGGAAAGTGGGGAGTCCCCCTCCCACCCGGCCGCCACTTCCCTCCACCCCCCGAACCCGACCACACTCCCGCCTTGACAGGCATCCACTCGCGCTGCGTTCCATTCGATGGCAGAAAGGGAACACGCCCTGCACGCCCGATTCGGAATGCCGTGGGTTTCAATCTTCCTCGTGGCGTAGATTCATTTATTTCTCGCTTTTCCACTCCGTCTACCACCATATCCCACTTCTCCTTTGCCCTCAAAATACTTCACTCTCGATCACCAGAGCATACCTGTTTTCCCGCGCCGAGTACGGCACAGAAAAAAGGTGTGGCCGTCGCGGGACGGCTGACAGAAGTGGAACACTGACTATGGATATGACTGGCAATGGGGAGTGCACAGTATTATATTTTAATAAGCATAAATAGTAAAATTAATATTTCTGAATATTACATTTACACATCAATGATAAATACTTGAAATTACATAGATTAAAAATATTCATATGTACATCCCTCTAGTGAGAGTATTGTGCATTAATTCGAAGTTCGTGTATATACGTAACCACGAAAACAAGTTCCGGGAGTCAGGTGTCACGTGACGCTAGGCTTTCCAGAGATTACTCCTCCCCCCACGCATAAGAAGTGTTTCACTTTAAAAAATAAGGACATCTCCTTGGCTTTAGCCACTTTAGTGTGAAGTGTACATACTGGAATATAATACACCGGGATGCAGTACAGTGTACGTCGGTCAGACTGGTCGAGCGCTTAAAACAAGAGCCAGGGAGCATGAAAGATGTTTCCGATTGGAGGATACATCCTCCAATTTTGCCATGCATCTGCTGGAAGACGGCCACAAGAGTGACTTCACCCCCAAGTGGCTTCATAGGATAGATAAAGGGTGGAAAATGGACGCTTTGGAGACAATGGTAATTGTGAAGCATCAGAAGTGCAATGATACCAAACTGTGTAATGATTTCCTTTATTGGCCACAAAATTTTTTCCCAGACTAAAGAACCTCCCCCCCCCACCCTCCCGCCCTTCACCGTTTTCTTTCCAACCGACTCCTGCCATACATCCCAAAATCTTTCACACTCTACTTCCTCAACCCCCTCCTCCAGTGTTCGGGTGTGGCCAGTGCACTGGCCATTTAAAACCCTCTGACCCCCCTCCTTTCCCTCACCATCCAGAGTTCTCAAGGAAAGGAGGCCTCCAAAATCACCCAGTCCCAACCCCTGCGTCCGTTTCTCCTATGTCTTTCCGCCCTCTATCCACTCAAACCCTTAGTTCCCCCTCCCCCCACTGCTTCACTCTCCTTCTTCCCACCCCCACTTACCCTTCCCCCTCTTCCCCTCCACTACATAATGCCTTGGTGGAAACCTATATATGCATGACCTAAACCGAAGAACCCTGCACATATTATGCCACAGTGTGGTGAAACGCGTCCTGCCAAAGAAATTAATCTATGGAAGATTTCATTATGAATATCGAGAACGTCCATCATATCCGGCCTGAAACAGTTCTATTTATCCAAGTCCATAATTTTCAAATGATGAATGACTGCACACTATTTTGTACATGAAGCCTCAAGGTGGTATCAACTCGTTTTCCTGAAACAGTTGTGCGGTAAGGAAATAATGCTGGCCTAAGATGACGTATGAATAATTATAATATAAACACCGATGCGACGAAATTCTAAATTAAAAAATTATTTGACATGATAGGGATTCAAACCCGGATCTACCAATTACCGATCAGGATGGAAGATCCAGATTCCGATCCCGGTCAAGTCTTATGATTTTTCAATGCGAATTCCATCCCATTGGTGTCTTTCATATCTTTGCACCTATCTCCGTGACTACGTGCCAAGATGCTTTTGCGTTCTGCAGTGATATTTGGTTATATCATGACCAGTTAATATCTTCGCTAAACTAGCTTCTAAATTGAATGTGGTAAAGCTAATGGGAACATAATTACCTGAACGTCAATGTGCCATTCGTGAAATTCCATTGAACAGTTAATGAAATATTAGCACATGAAGTCAAGATCACAAGATATTGGCTCGAATAGTTATTCCCTTCTTTATTCCTTGTACCCCCTATGACATCCCATCTGATCTGGAACGGTTCACATACCTGATTCAAGCAGTACAAAATAAACGCTTTGCCTGATAATAAATAAATTGCCTCTCTTGATGTAGCATGAAATAAATAGACATTTTAAAAGATAGCTTAACGTCATTAAAGTAAAAGTATAAAACTTATCGACATCGAATACGTACTTATTTTCTTGAAACTATCATTGCCTTCCTCTTCTACAACGCTCTCCCATCAAAGCTTGTGAGAAGTTTCAGAGTTGAATAATTATTTTTAATAAGTATATTTTTCAGCTCAATCTGCCACTTTCGCGCAGAACTTATTCGTGAAAAAACTCATTAAGACTTTCACACGCACACAACTTGCCATTTTGCTTAAAAGTATAAATACAACGATATAAGCTTCACCGGCCCATGCTCATGGAACCCAAAATTACACGGGTTGATTTTTGTTATATTTGTTTTGTAGATTAGTTGATTTGATTAAAATGAGAAAAAAGTTTTAATGACTCATTTGAACAATCTGTTTAGGCTTGGATTAATGATTCTTTCCTGTAAATCATAGGAAGAGATTAAGCCGATTTTTCCTTGCTGGCCCACTTATGATGGGATTTGATGTTTACACAGTAAAATTAGAGCAATATGAAATTTCATTTGCTTTCTTACGAAGTGTACATTTTTTACATTCCTCGGCTAAACGCAAGGAATTTCCCTGCTCAATTATAAGCAATATCATTATTTCCAAACCTTCTTGCTGAAAGAATTTTTAATGGATGCTTGAAAAGTCCAATTTCGTGAGAGCTCATTAAACTTTGCCAACTTAAAGAATTAGGTTAACATGTCTAGAATTCGTTCATTAAATGTTATCTTTCAAGGTCCGCAGTGAAGTTTAAGGTTTACAGTGATGTTGAATTTAGAAAACATTTTATTGAATGGGGAAAGCACTTTTCATTACGAAACTTGCTCCGCAAGAAGTTAAGTAAGCCTACCTTCCATGATGGAAGTTTGAATTACCCATAACGGCCGGGTATTAAAAAAACGACAACGGAATCCTTGAAGAGCATCAAAGAAATTAAAATCAAGAGACTAGTTCCTCTCCGCGACTCGAGCAAGCATGCCTGCGTCTGTAAAAGAAACCTTTTAACTGCCAGCTTTCTCAATGCCTCAATATTTATGTTAACCCTCTTCGTTTAAAACATTTTAAAGTACTGGAACCTTCACTGATTGAGTGGATCTCATTGCTGAGAATCTACCACTGGAAATATTATTTAAAGATTATTATACTACTTCTCGACACTTGCTATTACCCTGGTAGTCGCCGTATGGGATATTGCCAGGGAATGTTGGGCCACCGGCCACAAAAAGAAATTAGGAAAAAGGAATAGGATTATGCACGCAAAGTAGAAAAATATTTTCAACCAACGTTTTTTGTCGCTATGAGCGTTGCGCGAGAAAAGAATCCTATCCTCCTACGTGAGAGTATTATATATTATTTTGTTGCGTTTGGCTGTCTCACTGGTGTCGTAGCGTGGAGGGTAAAACAATATCCTTTGAATCATACTAAAACTCTGATAACAAAAAATCTGAAATTTGCCAGCACTCTTGGCCTTGCTTTTAACCTTCAAGTCTCAAGCGGCTCCCAAACCTTTCTCAGAGTTTTGTCACCAACAGTGCACAGTCGCAGAGCATATCCAGAATGGTCAAACAGAAGGCTTTACATGCCTTTCTATGAAAGTAATGACTGTTCCGCGCATTCCACATCTTCTCTGATCGTCCTCAGGAGCTAAGCGAATATAATCATTGCCGTGCGCTTAGAAACAACTGATGAATGCTATTCATGAATGTGTGAAATAGGAAAATTGTAAAAATTTAATACTCAGACCTAACTAAAAGCAATGATCTAGGGGCAATAAAAGAAGGTGACTCCGATTTGAAGAGAAAACTAGAAAATCTAAATACCTGACAGTTTTTTAAAGTGAGGCATAATTTATTAGAATGAATTGTTCACGTTAGACACGTAGTGTTCAAGTTAGGTAAATATGAAGGAAGTATTGCTAAACAATTTCACCTAATCTAACTAAAGAGCCTAACCAAACATCAAGCGTTTTTTCTGTCCTAAACCTGCTTTGGAGTTCATAATGCTTGGATTATGCTGACAAACATCTAATTAGACATGATTCTCGAGTTGGACAATACCTTCTTCCTTATAATCTCTTCTCTTTAAAAAGCCATATATTCTGACTGTTCGCCTTTACTTAATTAGTGACTGGCCGAGATGGAACTTGCTAAGGACATGGCGGAATGCAAATAAATAATTGCAGTCATTGACACTTTCGGCCTCTCTGAATGTTCACTAGGGTGCTGTTTTTTTTCAAATTGTTAACTTCAGGAGTTAGGTTTCACTTTCTATGCTGGATGTCTAATACTACGTGGCACGATTAATACAGTTATGCTGTAAATAGCTATTATCGTAGGAAGAAATGGAACTAATTTTAGTTAATTTGAGACTCTTTATCTAAGACTGTGAGAAACACTGAGGCAACGATTAAAGAAAGTGTGTAATGCAATTAAGATTCCGGGCATCTAAAGTGGTTCGCTCTCTTGAAAGGCCTCTCCTGAGTCCAACATATTAACGAGTAAACGAACGGTTAGTGCACTGACCTGGAATAAAGTGGCCATCACAGCTCAGGCCTGATTGCCACTAAGAGTCTAAAATAAAGAAAAAAGATCTAAGTTCAAGAATTCGAGAAAATCCTCCGTCAAAAATTCAACTTTAAGCCATCGGGTAAGAAAACAAAATAAAAAACTTCTTCGTCGCCTATTCAAATTAAATAAAGCACAAATGGCCACCAACTGGTTGATTTATTTCTTTTTTTGAGTTTCATAGAAGTGGAAGTTTAGCTTATCCAGACGATATCTTGGCTACGAAGTAGGCAAGATTTTGCGCAAGGATTTTTGCTAACAAGCTTGTTTTCAGTTCGAAGGACGAAAAATAAGTTTTACAAATAAAAAGATCATCGCTGCTGGCGCAGGTTTTTTGGCTCGCTCTGATGCTTTGCTTCTTTTTACTAAGGGAGAAGAATTTATAGCTTCCGGCCGAGACATGCGTAAGTGTGTGCGTGTGTGCTCAGTTCAGTACGGCTCTCTTATAGAATCTTAAATATCAAAAACCCTACTTCAACCCCTGCCAAGCCCCGACGGAGAGGAAATTTTCATAAAAAAGGGAAGGATGGAGCACTGGAGAAGGAAAGGACATGGGCCTGTTTTTTCCTCCGGCGACGAATTGAGGATGTCAGCCGTATGCGGATCGTCCATGCCAAAGAGAACTACACCACCTTCCCCTTCACATGCCATTACCAAACTTCATGCATCCCCAAATTTCATCTCTAACATTCGATGCTGATTAAATGAGGGAAAGAGAAACGGGTTGGTGTGATGGCTGGAGACAACTCATTCCTTTTTTTCCGGCTTTCTACTTTTTTCGAAAAATATTTTCGGTTGCTAACGGGTTATATTTTACATAACTCAAGTGGAAACAATTTATCGGTAAAAAGTTACGTAATATATAAGTGGCGGTAAAGGTGCGCTTAAAGTACTCACTGACGTTTTGCCTTTGAGGAATTACATTTCACTAGCAAACGCCGCTAGAGCTAACTACCTCCGAGTACCGTAATTCCACCTTTACCGCCTAAGGGGGCTATTTTGTAATTCTTGGCATCCGAATCGAAAAATAAATTCGATTGCTAACGGATTGGATGAAAACAATCCTTAATTTATCGGTAGAAAGTTATATAATACAACGGTTCAGTCATTCTGCTCGACTGTGAAGCAGGTCTCAATTTATAGCCGATAAACGATCGATATGTAGGTTACAAACGAGCCCAAAGAGACTCAAGAGATAGGAAAACCCCTCCATCCCCAAAAATATTTCCGCGGGCGCCAGGCAGGCAAATACACTTCTCATTCCAATCGCTCACGTCTGCATTTGGTATTCTAATAATCGATTGGTTGGTTTTAGGAAGGATTACAACAACCCAATTCCAGGTTGTCTTCAATCGTTCCCACTCTCATCTGGTATTCAGTGTGCAGATTGGTTGGCAGAAAATAGTTCCATTGGAACGCAGTGCGTGCAGCCAATCAAAACCTAACATCGTTGAGTTTTAAGTTTTCATTTTTTCTTCATCTTTTCACTCTGGCCTGAAGTTTTAAATTTTCAATTGTTTTATTTAGGAATGTCAATTGCATCACCTTCCTTATTTCAATATATATTTATAAAAAAATGTCAAAATCAATTTCTCCCTTAAATTATCTCATTCGCAAATTTATTCTGGAGCTCCCACTGGCTTAAACCTCCCAGTATCCGAATAACGGCATTAAGAGTAAAGAGACGTCTCTCCACTTCATTCTTTTCTAAACGCAAACGCAATATCATCTTAGTTGTGCTCTATTTTTGCTGTTCGCCGAAATCCATTATTTCAGATTTAGGCAAACCATAATTAGAATATAACCATGCCATCGTTCTTGCTCCTGTTTAAGTTTAAGAAAATGTAACCACTCAAATCAGACAAATTTTGAATTAGACTGAGATCTGATTCTTCTTCGGAGTGAAAATATTCTAATACAAACAGTCCGGCCTTAAATTTGTGGAATATTTTCACTTTTGTAAGAAAAAAAATGTTTAGGTCCTTGAAAATGACGTTTACCAGTCGGAATCTGGATTTGTAACATTATTAATGGCGGGATGAATATAAGCGACTATTTTTTTTCTTTCAAGATGAATTCATTCTCTCCCTATGTATTAGTTTTTCAATGCTTTTGCGGATGTCAAAAGTTTCCTAATCTGATTGAAATATATTATATAAAAATGCCTAATTGCATTTATTTCCTACATTATCGTGCCCTTGAATTATTCTGGAGCTCCCAGAGGCTTAAACCTCCCTGCCACTATCCGAATAACAGCAGTAGGAGTGAAGGGACGTCCCGTCTCGCAGCGGGCTTACATCGTCCTTCCTTCGCATCCTCCTACCCCCACTCGTCCCGATCACAGCCTTCTTCCTTTCCATTCCCGCAATATCTTCTTCCTTCCTCTTCCTTCACTTTTTTTCCCCTTCTATTTCCTGCAGCACAAGCGTCTCTTGCCTCCTCCTTCCCCCTTGGCTCCACTGACTATGGGAGGCTCACCAGTCCACCCGGGGCGCCTTCGGCTTCTGCTGACCTTGCTGCGCGAACGTTTTTCCCGTTCTCAGCCCACGGAGGTGGGGTGAAGGGATACGTCAAGCCAAGCTTTTTTTATTCCTTCGCCGGTGAGATGCGGCGGTAAGGGATATATATATATACATGTAGCAGTCGTGGGAGGATCGAGAAAATGTTTATGGGGAACGATGCGAGGAAAACGGTCGATGGTGTGGTATGAAGCGAGAAGATGCGTTCATCTCAGGGCCGAAAACTAATAAATAGAACTACATTAAAATGAAGAGGAAATGGTAAGTGAAGACGTAAGGAGCTATGCACTCAAGGTGTTGAACTTAGTGTAGATTGCAACACATCAGCGCACTTTAGCGCACACAAACTACGTTGAATAGAGCAATGTGTGCAGGCGAAACGTAAGGCTAACCTACCGTAAGGTTGTATTCTGTGTGTTTGCAATAGTCGAATTATCGAATTAGTTCAGACATTTATTTTAAAAAGTAGGATTTTTACAATGGAGCAAACAAAAACTTTACATGATTCATGTCTGACGTCTTTAAATAAAATCAACAATAAAGAAACAATCGCGGTGGCGATTGTTGTTCTTTTATTCTCGTCTAGCGTACGTCAACTCTGATCCCTATCTGTTTCAGGTCTGTATCTGCGTCAGGGAAGGGGTTAAGTACCCTGCCTTGAGTGGCGTTCTCCATTTTGTATATTTCATCATCGTACTTGTTTAGTCGCGCAATTCTAGTGCTCCGCATGCCATGCTGGGAGGGTTTGGAACTGTAAATAATAACGGTGGCTAGAACGCGCGTTGGCAAAGCGTTTTCTGCTGGCGATGTTCGGTGCGTTGTTTGAGCGAACGAGGTACAAGACGAGGGTCGGAGAGAAGACGAGGAAATTCTTGCAACCATAAAGTGGGTAGGGTAGGATGCAGGATGATCCAGAATTCTCGTAAAAAGAACTCCCTCGTCAGCATTCTGGATAGTCGGTGGGGCGTGCTGAAGTGGCCTTCATTCCGGGAACATCTCGCGGAGATGAGCTTGGAAGAAATCTATGCGGATATTACATATTTGACCCTTCGAAAATGTTATCCTGCTAAATGAAACGAGACACATTTTCCTGCTCTCCAAAACCGTGGATTTTTTGAACGGTAAGCAAGTATGTACAAATACCCAATGCTGCGCAATCTATATTTTAATATGTCACGCATATGAATATGTACTTCTCTTCAAAATTTCACGACTTCATGCCTATTTCCACTCGAATAAAATACCATCACGATGCGGGAAGTGTTCCCATGCGACGTCTTTTAAATCCGTGAACGCCACACCTCCTGAGAGGATTTGAAAAATGTATTCCCCGCCTTTTGTTTAAATTCAATTTGGCATAATAAAATGAGATAAGCTTACGAAATTTTAGAAATGGGCACGAATGAAGTCTCCGCTATCCCACTCCTGTTGATGTTGCAGGTTTTGAGCAGTGTTGCTAAGCAAGTGACTCTAGAATACCTTAGAATAAAGCGAAATAAAAATTGACACCAACGCTTTTATAAGGCTCGCTGCTGGCTATGCTCAAGATAAAATTAATTATTTGTGTGTTGAATTTATTGCATTTCCATTTAGTGACAACGCTAATGGTTTCTATCGACTTTCAATTAGCAACAAACTAGCGACCTTTTACTTAAATTTAGTGGCTGAATACGATTATGAGCTGGAAACACTGGCTCCGAGCTTATAGAGTAAGACTGAACCCATAGAAAGGTAAAAATATATATTTAAAGCTACTTGTTAACTCTTTAGGAGATTTTTTATTTGTCAATCAAATTACCGTCTAAAAAGTTAAACTTGAGAACAGTAATAGTAATAAATAACCATTAATTACGCATAATCAACATGAATAGTTGTGTACGATGGATAGTCTCAATCATTTTCTTATAAATTTAACCATCTCAAGTATTTTTTCCTGTCATAAAATTCTAATATTTTCAAGTAAGCATATTTTTGCGTTAAAATGTTTATTAGAAAATTAATAATTTTAATGGAGAGAATGAGCTCTTTCAAGCTTCAGCGGTGGAAATCCGCTAGGTCCATTATTTCTTTAACTCTATCAGAACAGGCGTAAAAATCAACTATCTATGTGGGTTAACGCAATTAATTTCCAATAGACTTGCTTAATAGATTTCGTTTGATGAAAAACATTACAAGCCTGCACACATCCCATCAGACATGTTTCATTTATAATAAGTTTTTAGATCGAATAATAATTCGATAACAAGTTAAACGCAATGGAATGAAGCCATAGAATATGAAACAAAAAAGCTTCCTTTAGCTTATTATACACGCTCAAGAGAATCCATAAATGCTAAAAGCTACTTAGTTCGCCTAAAATTGGTGTCCTTTATAAGTGACATCCATCCTAAAATGCCACTAAAATTAGGTTGACGGAATGCTCTCCATATTTCCCTTTTTGGTCGGGGATCCACGTTCAAGGAAATCCTTAAAAACAGTCATTAGCTTTTTTCACTCAAAAAATCGTTTGGAAAAGCTTATAGAAGTTTTTTATCCATCAAATCTGACTAGGGAAGAGAATGGTATTGAAAAAAGTTCTTTTAAATTAAAAAATCGTTTGGAAAAGCTTATAGAAGTTTTTTATCTATCAAATATGACTACTGAAAGGAACGGCATGGAAAAAATATCTTTCATATAAACACAACTAAATTTTACCTTCTTGAATGATGAATTTTATCGATCCTTGAGACTAAAAGAAAACAACCTAACGCCACAAAGGATGCTAAAAATTCTTAACGAGACCATAGGGTTTAATAGTTAATGGCCAGAAAATATACTTTACCTAGTATAAGTCGAATCTTAGTACACTCAACATTCTGTGGCGCTAGCATCAACAATAGTTGAGGGCGGCGGAAGCTGAGCTCTCAGCAACCTCCTATGGTCATTTTTCAACATTAAGGATTAGTGGGTAGTTCCTATCCGGATGAACGGAGATCTTATTAACAAGGCATTTAATCAGGGATCAGTATACTCACAAAATTCTCGATAAACCAGGGTCTTGGGGTGGGAGGCCAGTAATCTAGCCACTAGGGCACTCAGGTAGTGAATCCCGTGTACGTATGTTGGAATACTCCCTCATAGTGTAAAATAATTTTTAATATAGAAAAGTAGGTACCATTCATTTTATTTAATAAAATGATTTTTATTCTGAAATAGCTAAGGATAATGATTTATCGGAGTGGTTTCACGTTCCTTCTGTGGATACCAGGCGGATTCCGCATCCTGAAGAATATACAGCCATATGAGTTCATTGGTCGTTCAATTCTATGATTGGTTGACTGCAGCCCTTTATCCTTACCTATCTAATGATTGTTTCCTTACTCCATGGAAGTTCTTCTGATGTAATTTCCTCTTTAATTGGTCTACATTCCTTCACCTTCCTTTTGGGTACTTTCCCTCCATTTTTCCTTCAATTTTATTCTTCACAATCCCACTGTCCCTCGGGCTGTGCCCAAATCATCGTGTTCTTTTGTGTATAGCGTTCCTTTGTCCTTCCATCTTCTACTCTTCTGAATACTTCTTAATTTCTTTTTTTATCCGTCCATTGGTATTTCAACGTCCTCCTCCAACACCAGGTTTTTAATGCTTCTAATCTTTTCTGGTCTGCTTTTCCAATGGTCTATGTTTTCGATCCATAGAGTGCCGTTCTCCACTCCATACGAATAGCATGAAATAATACAACTGCCTACAATGATCTAGTTATACAAGTTTAGCGTCCTAAGAAATTCGCCTTCGGTAAACATAATTTGTTTTCTATGGTTCAAACACAGCGTTTCCAAAGATGTTTCCTAAAATTCAAAAAAGAACTATAAATTCAACACACTCAATTCCATAATAAACGAACTTTAAAAAATAGCATGATGGCGAATTTTCTTAATCCTAATATGAGCACTTCAACCGCGGCGAGGAGGGTAGATGTAAAATTTGAGATAAGTAAGCTCAAAACAGTTGGCTGTATGACGGTGCGTAAGATGAGCGGCAGTCGGAATGAGAATTTGAAAACTCTCCTCCCTTTCCTCTTGCTTCGGAAAAAATATTTTACCCCAGGGGAAACGAATGGGTGGGAGGTGAATTGCAAATGAACTAAAGTGGTTGGGAAAAATGGGGGAAAAAGAAAAAACAGAGAACTACGAGAACCGAGGGAGACGGAATGGAAAATCACAGTGCGAGGATCAGAAGAGGCACAAAGAAGAGGGCTAAGCCAAGTGGAGAACACTCCACTCTGTACGACGGGAGGTTTTTCAAGAAGATCTGTCTTCAATATACTTGACAATTTTAGCTGAAATTGCACGGATAAGTAGTCCTAATATTAATCGAGAATCCTATATTCAATACGCGAACCCAGCGACCCAACACGCCTAGGACACTACTTTGATTTCTTGGCATATGTACAGACCCATCATGCCATTACCCTCCGCGGTATGTAAATTCATAAAACTTAGCTTTTGTTGTTAGGGCTAGTAAACTGACTCTCTTGAAATAATTGCCTTCATAATCCTCTTATCCTTGCATACGTCTTTCGCTTCTGTTACATTCACGCATTTGTTTATACACGCTCTCTTATTCCTAAGACTCCTAATATTTCTCCTCTTTTAAGTCTATTCCATCATATTAACTCATGAATTTCTTGGCCTACCTTCCATTTTCGCACCATTCCAAGCACTATAATAAATGTTTCGTTATTCGACGCTTATCCATTTTTTCAACATGGCCAAACCAACGAAGGACACTTATTCCATATATGTTCAATACTGGAGCATCCAACCCAAGTTTTTAATGACACACTCATTACTATACCTATCCACCCTACTCTAGCTGCAAGCACTTTTCAGGTACCCCATCACCACTGCGTTTCGTCTTCTCTAATGCTTATATTAACATATCGAGGTTACGCTGCCATACAACATTGAACAGAGGAGAACACTTTAGCACGAAGCAATTTTCGCTTACTTAGACAGACACTCATTCCTTGATATGCTCCACATACTAACGAATGAGTGTCTTTATAGGGAGGCAAGAATCGCGATGTGTACTAAATTGTTGATTTATTTTAGTTGAAATCAATGACTGATGTAGTTGGCATACATAAACAGAAAAAATAGCTCATCTTAATGGTTTTCATGCGTGCACTTTCAACCACAGGAAGGATAGTGCATGTAAACTATGAAAGAAGTCCTAAACAGATGGCGCGGCGACGGCAGGTTAGAGGAATGGCAGTAGAATGAGGATTTGAAAACCCTTCCATTCATCCTAGCTCCTTGATAAAAAAGCGTCTTTGGCCTTCTGTCACCCAAATGGATATGAATGGGGATGAGGCGAATCGCAAAAGGGCGACAGAGTTTGGAAAAACTGAAGGTGTAAGAGAGAGAGAGAGAGAGAATAGAGAAATAATGGAGAACTAGAGGAAACGGAAAGGAAAATCGTGAGGAGCGCAGTAGTTTAGGTAAGAACTAGAAAACCTAACATGATCTAAGGTTATAGCGGAATGTACCGAGAGAAATAGACGATCCGAATCATGAATCATATATTCCTATGCTGACGATTTACTCATGTATCCAAAATATTTAAATTTAATATCTTCTTTGAGTTAAAACCTTCAAGATACGGATTAAAATTCCCGCTGCGAGCACTTCCAGCTGGATTTAATTTTGAGCATTCACTAGAAACTCGATGGATTTTGAATACTCAATACAACGCACATATATATACACACGGCCAGTGGATACCTCATTACAGTGTACGTACATTTAAATGCACGTTTGTTCTTTAAATGTCAAGCAATAATTTCTGTGGTATATAAACACAAATACATTTTTTAAACAAAAGGTTTTATTCACACTGACGTGAGCAATTAAAATTAAAAATACGAAACTATAACGGTAGTTTAAATCTTGGAGATAATTCAACGACATTTAATGAAATGACGATGCGTTAGATGGGGTCCTGGGAGCATGAGGTGCAGGCTGAATGAGGATTGGCTATCCCCTCACTCGTCTGTTCGGTTGACTTTTCGAAAAAAAGGGAGGATGTAAATCGTGAACATCCGACTGTGGTGGAAATATATGTAGGAGAGAGAGAAAGAGAGAGAGAGAGAGAGAGAGAGAGAGAGAGAGAACGGAGGGAACAGAGAAATGCGGGAAATTGGAGGAAATGGAATGAAAAATCGCAGTGCGAGGATCACTTGAGGTGTAAGGGGAGGGTTGTGGAAAACCTGAATCTCCTCCCTCTCCTTACCATTTGTGGATTTCCAAGAATATCTGCATCAAATAAACTTTATGTTTTCTAGTGCTTTAGCTGAAAAAAAACCCTGAGAAATGTCCCCAGTTTGGATCGAGAATTTCACATTCAATATGAGTACGATTTACTTAGCGGTTCAGGACGCTCTTGGGACATTAATGTTTTTTGTGTTCTTGTTCTGCGGCTCTACCTCCCATTGCTGAGTCTTGGCCTCCTCCAGAATCATCCACCATTTCTTTTTATCCGTGGCAGCTTCTCACCGATTCCAGATACCCAGAATTAAGTGTAGCTATTCACTCCATCAAAGTCTAGGTCTTCGTTTACCACTTATTCTCTATGACCGTATCATTAATACTCACTTGGATATCAAATGTAATCTGGCTAACTTGATGTAAATTTCTACATTGTTATTTATAAAAATTAGCCAGCTCATGATTGCATCACTATCACCATAATTATCTTCCTTCGCGAGGTCATATATTCTCCTGAAGATATATATTTTGAATAACTATAATAATTCTGCTGTCTACTTTGTTATTATCCATGATTCTGTACCAGATATTAGAACGACGAATCAGTATTTTATATTGTAATATTTTGGTTAGCCAAAATTATGAACGACTTTCCATACGTTTCTTCATATCATAGCAGCATCTCTTAAAAGATATAATCCTTTGATTTAACATTTAGTTCACGTACCTTTTGGCTGTTTTTTAGTTTAATAAAATTATGGTAGAGTACAGGCAAAAAAGAAACATTTTAATGAGCAGAGTGAGCATACTCCAACCTAGAAGACGCCGCGAGGATGGTAGTTGTGAACTATGGGACAAGTCCGAAACAGATGGCGATATGACGGCACGCTAGATGTATGGCAGTAGGGTATGGGGATATGTTATCTC
The DNA here is from genome assembly GCA_963573305.1 of Pyrrhosoma nymphula. Classification (NCBI taxonomy): domain Eukaryota; kingdom Metazoa; phylum Arthropoda; class Insecta; order Odonata; family Coenagrionidae; genus Pyrrhosoma; species Pyrrhosoma nymphula. Next base: position 61,004,933 of record OY754330.1, on the reverse strand, counting down.
CTCCATTTTCGCTTGCTCTCGAAAAAAAGAAGTAAAAACAAAACGGAAATGGCCTTCTGCTGGATGCAAATGGAGAGGATGAACATCGTGAATAGCCGGCAGAGAAGGAAATAAATGGAGAAGAAAGAGAGAAAGAGAACAGAGAAATTCGAGAACCGTCGGAAGCAGCATGGAAAATCGCAATTCGTGGAGCAAATGAGATGTGGAGGAGACAATTTATGCAAAGCAAAGAACGCATCGCGAACGAACAACTTGAGGTATTTCATAAACATCTGTGTCTAACAGATTTGACGTTTTCAAGGATTTTAGCTGAAATTGCCTAGAGAGGTTGTCCAGATTCATAACAATAATTCCGTATTTAACATGCAATCGATCCTCCTAGTAATATAGCGCGCCAAAAGGCTATAAAGTAGCACTGTTCAACTTAACTAAGAAAACCTTATCATATGACACACGGAATCAGTTTTTTTCGTTTAGTTAAATAGCGATATTCTATTGAATTTCTAACATGAGTAGCATCCTCTAACAATAAGTGACGCTAAATACTCTGAATAGTACACGCCAAAGGTGACTGGCATAACTACACAACTTACTTCATATTCATTCTCTCCTCTGCCCTCACAAGATGTATTAATATTTCACCGCTGCATTTCGCGAATCATACGGTACTGGAATCAACAATAACTCCAATAACTTCATCAGGGAAAACGGCTACTAGCTGTCCAAGACCGGGAAACACGTGTTCTTTTCAAAAGCGCTAAGGAAATAGTATGTAATACTGCGCACCTGACTCCAACGGTGGACGTATATAAGGCAAATTTAAATCAGATATATGTACATCAGTATCTTCCATTCACTGACTTTAATAAGCCGACTGCAACGCCGGCATAACTGTCATCTCAGCCTGATAGGAATACTCGGAGTACCCGAATGACATGCATCTTCATAATGCTAACGCCGCGGAAGCTTTCACAAGGAACCCAAAAAAGTTTCAGTTGGAAACCCATACCTGTTTAGTTTCGCACTACAAGAGTGGAGATTTCTTTTATTTCCTCAGATGAACCTTACGAGGAAAAAATTAAAAAGAAATTCATTGTATTTCATCATCTTTTTTTCTCAATTTATTCATATCTACGTACTTAGCTCTACGTGAAGGGGTAGCTCATGTATAATAAATAGTAATTATTTTGCGTTAGCATTCGGATCTTATTATTTTATTTCGCTGAGTCAATCCTAGAGAGAAGAAGTAATTTCTCGTTAGTGCCTATCGCTTGGAGAGCACCCCAACTTTTAAAATCCGAGGGAGAGCACTACACGATCAGTGCTCCATCCATACGACAGAACATCCTTTGTTCCTCGTGGCACCCTTCGCAAAGAGTAGACTAATGTCAACGCAGGGATTTTCTCCATTCATCCAACAATCCCTACACAATCTTTTACTTACCAACCTACTCACTTGTTCTCAACGGCGCAAATGACTTTACTTAATGGTCAAACCAAGAATGACCTATAAAAGATCATTTCAGTAAATGGGGCCAAAAATATTCAAATTATTGCCTGAAATAATAAAAAGTTGAAAATGGTCAAGGAATGTCTTCTATCATATGAAAATGTTGAATGATGTTATTTTGCTGAATTTGTATTATATTATATATAAAAGTGTATAATTGTATTGCAAGCCGAAATGTAAACGGCATACATTAAATATTGATGGTGGCTCAATTAAGGTCATAAACGTCGGAGCCCACCTAAGTCCTCCGTAGATATCATTTCAATTATAGGTATGTAATATACTAGAGGTGGAAATAAATACATTATTAATATTACTTTCCGGTGCCTCCCCAAATTAACCGACTAACCAAGCGGTTGGAAGAAATGCAAGCCATTGGAAAAGCGAAAAAGGGAAAGAGAATGGAGAAATGAGGGGACTGGCGGAAACGGAATGGAAAATCGCGAAAGGCGAGGAGCAGAAGAGATATAAGGGCCGAGGGCTGTGAAAAGCGAGCGAGAGCGAGTAAGAGAGAGATATATGTATATGTACAGAGGGGAGAGGGCTGTCACTGGGGCTAGATGGGGGTGGGGGCGGGGCGCGGCCGGGACGAATATAAAGTGTGGCCGGAGAGCGCAGGAAGGGGCGTACTCAGCGGCGTGGGGTGCAGGATGAATGAGTCGGTGAGACGGACGGACAGGCTGACGGGAGACACTTTCCGTCGAAATTGAGACTCTTTGAGAGAGAGGGAAACTGCCGTAGCAACTTGCCTCTGCCGCGGGCCATCTCTCCTATAATGTTTGCACACAAGTGGAGAGGGAGTGCAAAGAAGGGCATTTAAAAAGCGCTCACCGTTCATTACACAATGCACACTATTCATTCCACTCGTCTGATTTCCACCTCTCGTTCTTCCATTCCCGTTGCTCCCTTTACGAAGAATCAAATACCCACAGCAACATTAAAAGGCATCAAATATCACCCAGGTTAAGCCCGTTTCGCACGATACTTAATGCAGCACATGTTCGAGATACACGATTAGCAATACTCTGGACATGAAATTACCATTTAATAAAAAACTCCCGATATAGTTTTGCTCGACTGCTGGCATATATCTTTACATCTTTATCTTTATATACATAAAAGTCAATGTATGTATGTGGGTATGTTCCACATCTCCTCCTAAACCACTGGACCGATTTTGATGAAATTTGGAACACGAGTTTTTCACTGATAGACAACAAAAACTGTAGGGTTCAATTAACCGAAACCCTATTTTTTCAGGGTTAAGGGTGTGATCCTTAGTAATATATAAAAATGTAATGGTCTTTGTCTGTCTGTTGCTCCATCACGCAAAAACTACTGGACCGATTGAGCAGAAATTTGGCATGTAGGTAGAAAAAATGTCTGGTTGTAATATATGCTATTTTAAAAAGCCCTCAGGGGCCCCAAAAGCCCACGAGGGTCACCCCTGGTGGTCCATGCTAAGCATTGGGTTCGGTGCAGTGGTTTCATTTTTTACTTTTTAAAAGTACTTTCAAGATATAGGGCTGGAATTTTTTTTACCGGATGGCTGAATAAATATAATTCCTAATTTTATCAATCGATTTTCTTCTACGAAATTTATTTGTCTGAAATTCATGTTTTCAGTTGAAAAATCTCACATTTTTATCTGAAATCAAGAATAACATATTTCCTTGACAACTATAGATTTTATTTTCATAGAATATTTACGCCCAAATCAAATAATTACGCTATTCGTAATTTATTATATTTACATAATAGTACGTAGAAAGAAAATCCGTATAAGAAGAGCCCAGAGACCCAAGGGCCCCATGATAGATCGCTTCGGGGGGTAATCGATAAATTCAATGCATATTTACTACAAGTATACTCTTCAACGTCTATTCTCAAAGCCGCTCTCATAGGGGCACTGCATGTATATGAGAGAACAGCTACGTAGTAAACGATAGACACAAAGAAATTAAATACAATACACAATGAAATGTGCAAGAATATTTACGTGCAGCAAAAAGCAATGGTAATAATGCCTCTGTTGCTACAACAAACACGGAGTTGTTTACTATCGTTTAATACTCAGATGTATTAAACGTAGTGAAACCGTCTGCCTCTCATTCCGATTGCGAACTGTTTTTTAGGCCAATTCCCACATCATTAACGTCACGAGTTAATTATATGTTTAAAAGTGTTAAAATGCAGTTAACTTAGGTACATTCCCTCAATCATCGAGTTTCCTATTCTAGCCTCTCACTTGCCGCTGTGTTTCCGTTCATTGGACTTAAAAATATATCCATCAACTTGCCTAATAGAAAAAAAGAGTAACCTTTCGAAAAAATCTTCTAAAGCAAAATGAATGTCTTATTTGCGAGAAAATTAGCCCTTGAAAGAAAAACGACAAAGGATAGACTTGGATGGTCAAAGCCCACCAGCGATCTCATGAGAATCTCCCCATGATGTTTCTCGGGTTACGCTAAGATCCGCACAAATGTCATCCTGACCCAACATACGGACGGGTAAACCAACTCTAAATCTGGTTAAAATACAGACCCATCCGTTTCGAACCTTCAATCTGCTTTAAGATGGCGGAAATTATAATGACGTCACTACATGCTTCTTATCCGAAAGAAGAACGGAACTTCTGCGCAATTTACGACATCCGTGCATGAAAATCGACAAGTGCACTAAGAATCACCATAGATTTTTTATTTAGCAACCGAAACCAATGATTATGGCTATGCCTAAGGCGCAGTCCGGGTGATGGAGGATTGATAGGTCAAATAAACATGGCTTCTGCTGCCATTACCCCTCTTGACGTTGTAAACCGCTGGATTGTACCCTTCTGTCCAATCCTGATTAAGATACTAAACGCACATATCAACGTTGAATAGTGCAACTGAATTAAGTCATGGAATGCAAATATATGTATGTACACAAGGGAAGCGATCAAGCTGTTAATCACTCAGAAGACGGCTCAAGAGAAACGTAGGGACGAGGTGACCATCTATCAACCTTTGCTATTTAAGTAGTATTGAGTCTGCATGGCCGATTTTTGGGTTTCCCGTGCATGAAAGTGGACCAAAAGTCACTCATCTCTCCGTGCACCTGGAAAACGGTCAGCGTGTCTACTACAACGAACACAACATAAAAGATAGGCTACGAACTCCTCGAATGACCACGCATACTGTTTTTATTCAGGCTGTGCGGTTTTCTTATAAAATAAGTTTAACTTTTTTCCACGCCCGTTGAATTTCAACGGGTAGCTTCCGCTCGTAAACTCATAAAAAATACATGCGCCGCAATAAGAATGCAAATACCGCTTCCTCGCCAGTTCAAGTTCAATGATCGTGTGAAAAATTCTAGTACGGCTCTTATCACGCTGGATTCCGTTCTCAGTATCAAGTAACGGCTTGCATAATAGGTCTTGTGCTGGAACAAGTATCATGTGAAACAGGCTTTAGGGAGGTTTTACATAGTCCTGGGAACCTATTACACACGGAACTTTTCTACCGTAGGTATCGACTGATATGAGCCCCAGTGTTGTACATTTTTCAATTCAACGACTTCAATTCAAGGAGCTGGTCATTGTTAATGATGTAAGTATGACAACAGTGGACACCATTTCATTCCATACTCATCGATGGTTTAGTTCCTCAACTACTGTTTTGATATTTTCACACAAATACTACAATAAATACAAGGTCCTCGAGCAGAACTTGGTGAAGTGAGAAATTTGGTAACAATGGAATTCATGTATTTCGATACTTAACGATCGAAAATATCGGTGATAGACACCAAGGTCTAACAATGGACTGGTAAAGTGGTGCCGTCAGCCGATTGCTAGTCAACTGTTTCATTTTCCAAACAACTTCAGCGGCCTATCTAATAGCATTGAAAATCTGAACTTCGACAATTCATAAATTTTTTTTCGCTAATAGAGAGACATGTTAGTATAAAATTTAACTGAAATAGTATCATTAATCATAGTGTTAATGATTTCTGTTTTTATTAGGCATCATCAGGAGTTTTAAACTACGAGATCTTGATTTCAAAACATAAAATTTCCGCAGCACCTAGATGTAAGCCCTAATAGTTACAAATTGTGTCGTAAGCGTCTGTGTCGTATAATTCCTATCTACGGCTATAAATTAGTTCTAGTTAAACAAATGTTATTAGCTGCTCTACGGACCTTCGATAACTCTATTTTGTAGTATTTATTGAAATTAATTATTTTTAAATTATCGATGACGAGATATATTGAATTTTCTCATAAAATTACGATACTGAACTAGAGTTTCTGAGTAGAGTTATAGATGGTAAACTAGACCCTTTCCGCGCTATGAAACAGGATATTTAGTAACTTTGATGCGCGATGTTGGAGTAAGCAAATAGTCAACTAGTTGTTATCAAATTATGTATAGCAGTATTATTTAGTAATTCCATCGATTAGTATTAAAATTAAAATAATCTGCAACAATTTTGTGAAGGACATGACTAAGTTGTGGCACACGACTATTTTACGATAATGGGATGATTTCCTCTATTAAAGCATATTGCATTCTCTTCGGGGTCAACCTTTATCTCCAACCGGAAAAATAAATAAAAAATATTGCAATCTGGCACGAAACACATCCATTAAGTGAATTTCCATTAAAAGTATGCAAAGCGGGCAGGGTAAAAAATACCAGCCCATATGTCTTTATAGCTTTGGTAAAAAATAGGCTGCCAGACCGAGTTTATCGACGGAAAAATTCGATGAATCTCCGAGTTCCATAAGTAGAAACTTCAATTTTCTCACTCAGAATATACGTTAACTATAGAAATAATGCTAGGTCGGTACATTTTGGCATTATACAGAACAAAAGATAGAAAATACCATTTGGGACCATATGCAAGTACACACCATGTATTTAGAGGAAGTATTAGGTTTGGAAGATTATTCTTTAAGCCATTATAACTAAATTAAATCCGCATTTTGTATTTGTACGCCCACTTCTGAAACTATCGTAATTCGTAGGACCGCTGCCAACGACGTCGTCTGCTACGGTAATACGAATGCGTTTTATGAATCAAAATTATCACGAGGTAAATAAAAAAATTAGGAGAGTAGTTGACACCTAAAAGCTATCTACTGTGAAAAGAGTGATTAACACAATCATAGTAAACAGAATAATCCATTCATTCTTTCCTTACGGGAGAAACTGCTGTAACGCAGATTTGTTTGGAAAGAAAGATGGCGATCACCATGGCAACCGGGGGATGTGACGTCACACTTTACCAGTCCATAAGTGAGGGCCCCAATGGGGATAAAAATTGCATTACCCTTCCGAGTAAGTTTAAACTTTCTACGCTTACTCGGTATACCATGAGCACATAATATTCCGAAAAAATTTCAGACTTCCATAAGCGCTATTTGGGGAAAAAAATTATAGTTTATTGAAACGCCGGACGAACTACCTTAGACCAGGTCTAAAAACATTATGACTACATATAACAGTGTTTTGCCCAAGTTATTTTTGGCCTCAGCTGCAATTCATTACCTAAAATAGAGAGCCTAACAATGCTTGTCTTTAAGCATGCTTAGTTGCTCAAAATATTATCTGCTTCTGAATGGGCTAGAAAAGTGTATTATTCATCTCTCATAAGGAGACTAACGAGCTTTGCTGTGTGGAAAGTATTTTGATGCAATTCCATCAGGAGCAAAGTCTTTAGTCACTTCGCTCATAAATATGCTCTCTGCAACGCAAGACGAAGGACCAAACACATAAAATGCTCACCTCGCTGACCCATAAAATGCTGCACGCTGTGAGTCTCTTTAGCAGCCACAAATTGCTGAGAAATACAAACATAATACGCATCCATTTTAAAGGCATTTTTTGTAAAAACACTTTAATTTTACTTCTGTTTGATATCATAATTAAAAAAAAATATTTATAGAATTTCAAGACACTGGATGAAAACATTCAGTACGATAAGATTACAGTACATAGGCAAGGTACAGTTCATTGGACAGCAGCTGATATATTCCAGTGGACGAAGAATTAAAAATAAATTATGTCACTGCTATGTGTCCTTCCACTGACACCTTTCTACGCCAACATAATTTTCAAGAGTAAAATCATTGGTAATAGGGTAGAATGTGGTTTATAAGGTGTGGCTTATGAAAAAAATACTTCTGATGCTTAGATATGCTTCTTATGAGTAAACATCGGATTAATATGGACCAAGATACAAATCTACATGTATACATATATTCTATATGATACATGTACACATGTATTATATAAAATATAGTATATTATTCCATCTAGATAGCATAGCAAAAAAATATATACAAGACGGCATCTATGTGTTATAACGGGCCAAGTCCTTTGAAGTGAGTTGCGAGGAAAACGAGTTTAAGTTTCGTATATTCCTCCCGTAAATAAACTAAATTGAGCTATCGAGAAAATTGCTTCAATGTAGAGACAAATATACGAAGACTGTACTATCTTTTTTCAAAATTATACGGCTCTTAACTTTCTATACGATTGTTATTTACGAAATGAAAAAAAAGGGAACTTGAACCAATATAACACTGAGCCCTCTATATAGCGTATTATTTTTTAACCAGATTAACAAGACGGTAACTATAAGAACATTATATATCAACCATCTGTGGTTTCTTATTGCGCATTGAGTTTTAGAATCACCTTTTAAAATTAAAACGAAGAAATTGTTTCATGGGTTTCAAAAATATCGGGTATTTACAAACGTATTTGGAGCGATTTAAAATCGGTTATCATGGTGAAGGGGGAATTTACTAATGCATTTGCCATCTCATAAGTTAAATGTGCCACCAATGGAAAAAATGTTGTAAATCTCTATGAAGTGACAGGGAGCTATAGATTGAGGGTGTAAAAATGCCAGCCAATTTCATTGGTGCGTTGCACATTCAGATCAAAATGAAAAAATAAACGATGTTTAGAGAAAATTGGACTGTGTTAACTGCTTTAAAAATTCCTTGGGTTTTCGACTGGGTGGCTCAATGCGCGAAAAAAATTCATCTAAAAAAGAAACGAATTTCTATTTATATTTGAATTTGCATTACAATTGAACGGGTTGCATCAGGAATACCAATTTCATTCGGTGACTGGTTCATTGAACCGTATCTCTGTTACACCCACAAGGACTTGCTCTAATTCGCTTGAATTATCAGCTTTCATAATAATATGAAATAAATACATTTTTTTTAAATCAAGCTTATATTAAAGTGTACCAACTAAAATGTAAATTAACGTGTTAATTTGTGAATTTAATGACTGAATCATTCATTGTCATCAGGAGGAAGTAAGTGTGCGAAATTTCAGCTCGATTGGACATAGGAAAGTGGGTTAGATTTCGACCAAGCCAGCAACAGCGCTGACTGCGAGTAGACAATGTGATGTGGGTTGCGTCATGTCAGGATAAATAAATATAAAATGTATTATACATAGTGTTATTATTATTATTAATGTGTACATTTTTTGTTCAAATTTTGTAAGGTGTTTTACATATGCTCTGTAGTATTACTCATGATTTGAGTTTTGTGTAATTTTTTTCCATCATGCACCCATAGATCTCACTGTTCTCATATATTCTGTTTGATAGATGTTTTTTAAAAAAAGGTCATTGTTGTTGTGAATTATCTCTCATTAAGATATATTGTAAAAGTAAACTATTTTACAATATTTTTGGCTGTATACATAGATGTCACTTTTTAAATTTTGTTTCTCAGTTGTTTTAAAAGATCATTGTGGTTATGGAATTGGTATCCATAATGATATATGGTCACAATATAGTAATGAACCACTCCATAAAATGGTTCTGATAGCTCCTTATCCGGAAAAATATTATAAAGTTTTATTTGGAGATGTGTATTGTTGAAACATGATGTTCCTGGCTAAATCCGAGGTAATTCTTATTTGTATATTGTAATGACGTGTATGATACTTTGATTTGTAAGGTAAAACTTGTGATATTTTTTATGTTACTTAATTAATAATGTTGTTGTACCGTGATATTGTAGCCCTGAAGATTGTGTCAATTATACACCGAAACGTTGGCAAGGATTTATAGTTTTATAAATTTTTGACCTATCCTCGAGATACAAATCTTATATTCCATGAAGAGGTAGATAATACAATACTGCAATTATAAAATGTTAACCATTAAATTTTAGTAGATTTAGAAACTTTGTAATTAGAGAATTTAATAACTGATTCATGTGTTGTCATCGAGATTAAGTAAGTGTGCCAAATTTGAGCTCGATTGAACATTGATAAGTGGGTTAGATTTCGATTACAAGATTCCATCCAGAAAACAACAATCAAACAGGGCAAGTTAAAATAAGCGTGTTAAAAATAGACCAATTTTATATATTCTTGGAATTCATTTTAGCCCTACAGAAGATATTATACAAAAATAATGCTAATCCTCGGCGATGAGGCAATAGACTGGTTAATTCGTGACGTCAAATTACTAGCAAATAATATTTTCCTGCATATTTAGCATTTGACTTCGCAGCTATTTGGAAAAGTATACTTAGGTAACCAAAATTGTTCGCGACGTCATACTTCTTTTCTTTAGACCTATCTTCTCCGGAAGAAAAATTGTTTTAGAAAATGTGATACTTGATGCATTCAATCAGAACAATTATCGCTACACAGTTTTTTAAACTAATAGAAACAGGCTATAAGTAACAGCCAAGTTTCCGACCACCGACAGTAATTATGTGATTAAAACTTCTCTGAAAAAGAACATCATAGAGTGAATACTTATCATCGCATCAAAAACATTCGGCTTGTTTGTTAACAAGAGGAGAGTTTATATATTGATTAGTCGGTTGATGTTCACTTGAAAGAGATCCTTTTTTCTACTTGAGGGTTCGTGAGGAGGAGAGAAGATTAGATACGATGAGGAGGAGAAATAAAAAGGAAAGAGCGTGTGTGTCCGGAAGAAGGGAACAAAGAGGAAGGGAGAGTTGGGATGACAAAATGAAGAAAGTATAGAGAGTGGAAGAAGTAGGAGAGAAGACGAGGAGGAGCACAATGAGTTAGAAAGACGACGAAGACGTTGAGCGTGGCGAGTGAAGGAGGAAGGTCTTTCTGTCGAGGAGCAGAGAGAGAGGCGGACGCTTCAATAGAGACTAGGGGCCCGCTCAAATGGAAGCAATCGAAGTGGGGAGGATGAAGTGGGGCGGGGTTGAGGGTGTTCTTGGAGGTGGAAACGGGGGGTGGGGAGGAAGGGGGTTGAAAAGAAGATGAGGAGAAGATGGAGAAGCTGTGAGGAAGAAGAAGCATAGAGAGAAAGTTTTCCTTACGGGGATCCCTTGGTGAGGGGTGGATGGGCACGGGATGGGAAATAAGACTTGGAGCCGTTCCTCGACTGTGACTCGAGAGGTTCGACAAATATTGCGAATCCTTGCTCTTTTGCCAGTCCCCCAAGTCAGTAGTACACCGGCGGAAAGGGGGGTGGCCCGCCCGCCACCTCCTTTCCTTCCTACCCACAAGTCTCTTCTACTTCTCGATGATCTTTTTTCTCCCCCCCCACGCTACCACAACTCGCCGATAGATCGTTACCGATCGGGAGTTAACCGTGCAAGAGGTTACAATGTCGATATACTACCACCACCCAGAATTTCAGTTAAATTCACCGCGCTAAAACTTCTTTTCCGTGTGGAGGGTCTCGGATCGAAGGTCTTGAGCTCCATTTTGAAGGCATCGTCAGTCGGATTGCAAGTGCAGACGTTTTTATGACATTGGGTCGTTACCGCGGCAATTGGGGCAGAAGAGATTTCGCAGAGAATAGTCTCTATTTAGTATTTATATTATACTCTTTGTTCATTCGATAAGGACTTAGCAAGTTCATTTAAGAAAGAGATTTGAGTCTTCGTGGCGGAGTGTCTCCCAGAAGTCTTAAGTAGGCTACATTTTAAGGACTGATTGGACCACGTTTCCGGTTTAAGGCATGTATCATTTTATCAAGCTACGAGAAAATGTATCTCTTATCGAATTTAGTTTAGATTTTTATTCTAACTCGGATTTACATATTAGCCTTTTAAGTCGTGGGATTCCTTGCAGATTAGATCACTGTTCGAAGTGTCCGGGTAACGAATCCAAGGATTTCTTTTTTCAAAAGCCGTATATGTCAATGAGAGGAAAACAAGAGTGGTACCTAGTTGGAGATAGAAAATACCTACAGGAAGAGCTTAGTAGTCAATCTTAGTCACTAATGGACGGTACTACTTGGTTGGTTGGTTCCATGGGAAAGCGACCGGCGACTATGGCCATTAGCACCTATAGAGTAGACTGGCGAGTACGAAAGAATGGGAATAGAAGAAAGAGTGGAGAGAAACCCAACTTCGACATTAGCCTGCTCTTGAGCTTGAAAGAGCCTTGGTGACCTGTCATCCATCAGATCAGGTAGCCGCCTTCCGATGACCAAAAGGGCTCTGGCTTCCAGTTCAAAGGCGTCAAAAAGACACTCCAGTGAATTGGGTTTGTCCCAGGACGCCTTGAGTCATCCGGCTACAAGTTTTGTGAGTATGCCCGGCCGTTGTTATTTTCGTCCGGGTGCCAAACATGGCATCCTATTCCTTTTACCATTGTTCCTCCCCCCCCCCCAAATGAGAGTAACAGAGTTAAACTTTCTGCAGGCATTGGGTTTCCAGACGCGGAAGACGTCCAGTCTCTCTTAACGGTAGGCGCATGGATACCACAGTTTCACGTCACATCCAACAGATGGAGTACTGCACCTGGAGTGCTCACCACAAAGCACCCAAATTGGGATCGCTTGAAGACATTTTTAAATAGCAAAAATTTGCCATATAGAAAATAATCAGTATTTGTTTAGTAGAAAAAAGGAACTTTCATAGTCTTCAGCGAACTACATAATGTAATTACAAGTGGATTGTTATTCATAGGGGGAATAAGCATGCATGATGTGACCAGAGCTACAGCGAGAGAGAAGTTATAATCCACTTCTAACAAATGCAATTATAAGGCTTAAGCATTGAAGATACAACTGGATTACATGGAAAGATGTTCTTGTTCCTCTAATCAACTGACAGTTTACAGAAAAGATTTTACTTCAACTGCAGCTGCTTCAGGATGTGCAATTAGTTTACCACCTACGGGCGAGTTCATCGCCGAAAGGAGGAATGTGTAGGAGAATTGTAGTGGAATTGTGTTCAATAATATCAAGTAGGTAGTAATATCACACGGAAGTTTGTCTCCAAAATTTGCAAATTAAAGGTTTTTTTAAATTTGCGAATTACCTCACATTTTATAAGAATATGTAAGTTTCTTATTTGACTGAAAAATTGAACTTGTTTTCGTGATGAAACATTACTCCAATTTTGTGAGTAATTTCGTACCCATATGAAAATTCTCTTTCGGTACCGACATAAAAACAACGAATGCCAGAGTACGATTTGAAGTGTTAGAACTTGCTCGCTTCTAAGACGAAGATTACACAATTCAGGAAACAATAACAGATTCGATGAGGATAAGAATTCTTTTCGCGTCTTTGGTTTTCAATGAGGAAAAATATCCACATGGAAATCGTATCATAACTATGAAAATAGTTCGCATCTCAGAACGGAATGACGTCGCAATGCAGTATATCATGTAACCACAACCTTGAATATCCCGGCGGAATATTTTACTCACCTTCCACTAAGGGTTTAATCTTGGAATAAACTTCTTTTGGTTTATGTTGCACGACGACAAAGAAAAACTAAAGGTCAGATTAATGTTTGTAAGAAGAGAAGAATAAGTGGTAAAGTCACACTTCATTTTTAATAAGATAAAATGTTATCGTCTAGCCCCGCTTTTTTAATGATGCAAAATGATAAGAACATCATTTAATCGGGGAAAGATAAACCACATTGCTGCTCTCCAATTTAAGCTAAGCGTCAAGTATCGTTCAAATTCATTTTTATTAACATTGTTACACAAGAATGAAATATCGTGTCTTATCTCCATTTAGATAATTTCCCGGAATTTCGAAAATTACTCAGACGGAGGTGAAACAATATCAACATTCTCCAAAGGTTTAAAGATCGTCAAGTATCGTTTTATTTTCAGCACAGTTTTATCAACAAGAAATGAACGTGTTACATATTATTGCCGAGTAATTTGCCTATTGTTCAGATGAAGGTGAAAAAATACACCCAATGATAGAATAGCACCGTGGATGATACATATTACTTTGTAAAACCTTTGTTGAACACATTTTATCAATGCATTTATCATATTTCTTTATTGATGCCAAGTTTTTGTGTATCAATCATACGGAACTAAAAAAGACCGTTCCCCAGAGGTTATTAAAGAGCTGGGTCTATTATTTCCTATCGCACGATGCCCGTGAGATGACACCGTGCCTCTGCTCAATCAATCGTGCCTAGAAGCTAAGCCTACGAGGTAAATGGCATGAATAGAAGTGTGTGCTCAAATCGAAGACCTCTGCTGAGAGTGGAAAAAGAAATAAAAGTCTGGGGAGAATGAACAAAGGGACGCTTGAAAGCTAGCTTGGGTGAAGGGAAGGGCGGGAACTCCCCCTGTGGGTGAATCGCTGAGTGGTCAGAGGGCTGACTGATCAGGGAGGAAGTGCGTTGACGAGCAAACATCTGAATGGAGAAAAGTGAAGGGAAATCGGAAAGATTCGATGGAGAGAAAAAAATTTCTCTTGGTCTGCACAGCTTGCGAATCCTTCCTCCACGAAAACCAGGCTTCAGCGACTTCAATCTCTTGGCATCGACAGGTTTCATTTGTTGATCGTAGATTTCGCGGATGAGAAAAACAGACGGAGACGTGATTCTCGGGTACGTAAGAGCGCCCGGCGACATTACTTATCCGTGAAGAAGCGGAAAAATATTCCACCTACTTGCTACTCTTTCAGTGGGTAACGCTCATTTTCTTCCCTGTATCGAAGATGCATAAAAATAGGAAAAAATATTCTTCCGGAGCTTAATAGCCCCTTGAGCGGAATCTTAGGCAATTAACATACCACAATTCTGATGGTATAAGTCAGAATTATTTCTTTTGGAAATAAAATGAAAATAACTCAAGATGTATACGGAATGACTGTAGCAAGTACTAAAAGGAAACGTAAGTGAACAATTCGATAAAGTCTATGGTTGCTTTAGAAAGATTGAAAGTACACTTTAAACGATTTTTGGCATGACTATAAAGATAAAACAATGAAAATGACGTTACGAATATTAAACAACAGATCCGAGTAGTTGGTTATAAATGCTTCATAGGTGCATATCCGATCGGAAGAATTCTCCGCCTTTCGGTATTTGCTTTGTAAATGCTTGAATATTTATTTCGATAAAGTAACAAAAAGTGCTGTGGCAAAAATTCCTCTCCTTACAAAGTGAACAAAACACGGTTGAGCCAACAAATGGTAGGTGAACTCAATTTCTGCTAGCAGAACTTCCTATTTCTTCAGAGCTGAATTCCCGCGAAGTATGGGCAAATTTTATGCGTATCGGTTATGAAAAGTTAGATGCAGTACAGTGGAAGTACTTATTGCTCTAGGACTGCGGAACAAATAATTTTTCTCACGCACATGCAGTCTTGGGCAAAAGGGACTATTGGAAAATATCCTTGCATATTTTTCCTCAATTAACTCATGTCTACAACCTCGGTACTACTTAAAGAGAAAAAATAACGCTAAGAAGAAACATATTTTCACTGCTAAGGGCTTGCGCTCGTTTCAGGTTTCTTTTATTTCCTTATCTATATACCTTGTGAAGAAATGATTTTTTTAAAGAAACGCAGTCTATATTTTATTGTCCTAAATGTATTCATACATACGTGCGTGTACATTATATTTATTTTTTTCATACTTCGCTGAGCAGATCCCGGCGAGGAGAAGTAATTTCTGGTTAGTGCCTATCACTTTGAAATCATCCCAAGTTTTAAAGGCAGAAGGAGGGCACTGCCATGAGAGGATGTTTCACGGCGGCTAAAAGAAGAAAAATGCCGACGGAAGCTCTCCCTCTGGCTCCTTGCAAAAAAAAGACACGGGATGCGATAGGGTGCGAATAAAATATGTGGAGAGGCTTCGGATATTGGGTAAGGGAGAGAGAGAGAGAGAGAGGAGAGAAGGACCAGGGAGATTTCCCGACAGCAATGAGGAAAGTGGTAGGTGTCTGTCTTCCTTTGGGCGCACATCCATCTACAAGCCCGTGTCTCATTCTCGTCTTTATGCCACGCCCTGATTCTCTTCCTACATCCTTTCTTCTCCAGCTTCCTCACGCCTAGGGCCTATTTTTTGTCTCCGTCCAAGGACCAAGACTTATCTTCCTTTTCTACCCTTCTCCGCCTCTTCCATTTCCCCACCTATCTCTCGTTCTTTCCCCTTCTTCCTCCTCGCTCCCTCTCAAGAGCATCGTCCCCTCCAAAATAGGACCTTTTAAGGACCCTCCCACACACACACACTCCTCTTCAACAAACTCGTGTCCCTTCTCCGTGTCTTCTTCTCCATCCCCCTCTCCGCCCCTGTACGAACCCCATTTTCAACTCCCCCCCCACCCAGCCTCACCTTCGTCAGACTCCTCAGCCCTTCCCTTGACAACCCAAGTGGTTCCAGTGAATGAACTGGCCCTTTTGTGTATCGTGTAGGGATAGGAAAGAGGAGGAGGAGGCAGAAAGCGGAAGAGAGGTTATAGAGAGAGGTGTGTATAGAGTAGTGTTTACTTGAGTTACACTATCTTACAACGAAACATTCCCCCTTTTCCCATGTTTTCTCGATTTTCCACAAATAATATATGGGCAAAATCAAGTTACCGGGTGATGTAATTTGAATGGAAATGAAAAACAATTTTTGGTGTAATAATTTACAACTAGAAAAACTTATTATTGCAACACGACCCGGCGTTCGACGTGCAACGTCATCTTAGGTCTCAAGTTGTACGCAGAAACGTGGGTTGTGTTGAAATGAAAAGCCTTTTAGTGGAATCACAAATTTACTGTGTTTTCATTCTAATATGAATCGATTCCATAATGTTACGCCAGAAACTAGTATGTAAAAGCCATTTCAATTGTTAAATACAATATATTGCGGGAACTAATCATCAATTTAAGTACTATGATTCTGTGATAGCAATTTTACACCTTTGCCATTGCCTTTCCTTAAGTGTCGACCGATGCCTGATATACAGTGATTCCGGCTATATCACTAAAAAGATAGTCAATTGACGTTTGACTAATATTTCTACATTGTGTTAAGGTGCCAGTCACCATGGGAACACTGGTTCCTTTCAGTCACCGATGCTAAGTGTCTTTGGGCTCGGTTCAAAATCGGAGTGTTGATCCTTCTATTCATGCGAGTGCTGCTGCTCTTGTCTGCAAGAGGCAACAATACACTAAGGTCTATATTATATCGGCCGTCGAAGCACATAAAACTGAAGTGCTACTAAAAGTTCAAGAGTTCAAGGTATTTAAAAAGAAATACCATGAGTTTTCATCGGCTTATTGTTTGTTCATCAAAAAATAGTTAACATATGATGTAATTTTTCAAAGAATTGAATGTGAATCAAAAAAGAGCCTTTTACGTAGGAAATATCAATGGTAAAGTAGAAGAAGATAAACAAATGAAATTGATCTTAGATTACTGCACGCAAAAACGCTGAGTTACACTTTCGAGAGACCCATCAAAATTGTCATTATTACTACAAGATTAGTCATATATTTGGGTATTTCATTAAAACTTTTATGAACAACCAGAATTATTAAAGCGAAATTGGAATTCAAATGAATAAAAACGATTGTATGAAGAAAAACTAAATGATAGAAACAAATTCAGGTGTTTCAGATAAAGGTTATAATAGAGTTTCCACAATTTCAGTGAATAAAACTATAATTTGGGGAATATTTTACACTTATGTTCACAATTTGGTAAATATATGGATTGAGATTGGGAATATGGATTGAGATTGAGATAGATAAGTAAACTATCATGTGTACATAAGTTTAAGACAATTCTATGCCATTGACTTTCTTTCTAATGCAATCCTTTTTCACCTATCTGGTTTCCTGAAATAACTTGGCAAAAATGCGATTTTGAGTCCAGTCACATTTGAAGCCGAGGCGCGACGTATTCATAATGAATTATATCGCACGTTAGATGGACATTTTTTTCCAGGGCGTCCATTCCGCGCCTAAAATCGTCCTCTCAGGCATTATTTTTTTTTGACAAGGCTATTTTCGACGCAGCGAAGCCATCCTTTCCTTATCGCCAGTTACGAACCGCCACCCCTTCTCTCTCCGTCGGGCACTCAAGAGCCACTACCACCCCTTTCCACTACTACAACCCTCGCCCTTACACCCACATCCCTCGGCTGCCGCTGTATCGTTCATTCTCTCGCATCATTGTTCACCCTTCCTCCGTCCTCTCGGGCTTTTTTTTTATTTCAGACCTCCCCCGTTCCCATAACACCACACACCTCTCGACGCACTTTGGTCCAGCTCTTCTCTCGCTCGCACCCTCCTCCACACGCCCATTAAAGTGCGTCGCTGATTTCCTTCCCCTCATCAATCTCAGTCTCCTCTTGACATCGTTCCTCCCTCTTCCCCGCAACGCGGCCCTTACCCCTCGCCATCCTCCTCTTGTACCCTCACACGAGTTTTAAATCGTCACCTTTTTCCTACTATCCTATCCTCTAATTCCCACTCCCTTTTCAAGCCTGCAACCTTCCTTTCTCCGAAATAGTTGTAAAATTTTCATAATTAGAAAACTATAACCGATGTTAAATTGTTGTGTTATTGATGCTGAATGTTTAAGCCAAACTAAGATTTGAAACATCAAAAATATTTTATCTTATATTTTTAAATGCGTTCGATTTTGATGCATTTTTACTGGTTTTAAAGACTAAGATGGTTATATAGCTAACTGGAAACTATTACAACCTATTTATTTCCATAGTTTCCTAGATTAAAATTATGCACAATGAAACCATGCAAATAATAAGCAGGTAGTAATTTGGAACTTATCTGCGCTCATCATGTAAAATATGAAAGTAGATTTTTTGTCTTCTAGCAGGAGGGATTAAACACCCAAATCCTCCGCCGGCACGCTAGTCCCACTATTCTAACTCATTAGATGTCTCTGGCCCCGCATGATGGAGCCCGATAGTGTTCACCCAATAAAGTAAGAGTATTGGGTCGTCCTAAAAAAAGAAGCGGTAAAGTTGAGAGAAGTCCGAAATAACGCTATATTATTGCACTGGATTTAAGCTCTACATGAATTTGGAGTTTACTTGGAGTTTGGAGTTTTATTACTTCATATTTTTCAATGTAGGTCACTGCAGTTCGGGCACCGTAATATACAAAAAATACCTTCTGCAAACACCCTGAAAATGATAAGGAGAAACCGCCGCCGCTTGGCGGCCAGTTTGAATAAACTGTTTATGCCACACAGTTCAGTCAATATTTTTTATGGTTAAATTAGAAAAAGTGCTAAAAGTGCTTTTTTATCGAGCGGCTTAAATAAAATCTATTTAACAATTATGACGAGAATGCTAGTTGAAAGGAAGTTATCATTATATTTTTTTAGTCCTAATAATCACGTATCTAAACAGATTCAGGTGTGATGCGGTGGAAACGTTCCATAATTACATAAACAAAAAACTTGCAGTTTCCGCTAAAAATATTTAATACTACTAGTATCCATTTTCTACATCATCGACGATGATGTAGTAACATCAAAAATACAAGTTATTTTGCTTCTGTAATTACTTACAAACACATTTTAATGGCATAGTGTGTAAACATAGGTTTCCTTTAGGTGATTAGATAAAGTTGACACAAGTTGCAGTAGATACCGGGTTGCCTCCGCCGAAGGCATTTGAATAGCTAAAATATTAATTGACCGTCTCAAGGCATGAAGTAGAGGAAAATGAAAGTGTGTATATAAGAAGTCTGTTACGTAGTAATACGAAGTAATGTTGCGCTTGATTCATTTAACTAACCTCAATAACGACGGCCTGAGAGGATGAATTTTCTCTCCTAAAATCTTAGTCTCGAAGAGTGACTTACCCCAACCACCTCTAAATACCCTTCCGCTCTGTCCGCAAAAATACACTTCCGCTACAAAAAGACATATAGTACAGAATTAGATGATAATGTTTTAGTCAGCTCTTGGACATGACGTTGTAACGTCAAAGCGCGTACTGTAAAAAAATAAACCAAGAAGAAATTTGCAACTGACTACTTAATTACTTTCTCAATAATATTATTAATATTAGTCAATAGTAAAATAATATACTTCTTCAATAAATCGTCCCCAGGGAATGCTGGGGGAAGCACGAAGGGAATCAAAAATCCTGTTCCCTAAGATTTCACATGACTCGTAAATGTGTTTTTAAATTTACATTCAACGTTAAGTATCCCCAGGTGGACGCTTCGTCACATTATTCCTGACAAAGCACTGAGTAGAGTACACGAAACGTAGGATGAAAAAAACACACACATAGACTCATCCAAATGCATTAACATCACAAAATGTGATTCATTATTGACTTACTCAAACATTACCCCTCCCCCAGCCTATTGTTTAAATTCACCTGTATATCATGACGCATTGAACTGAATGGCATCCATTGAATGACCTCGACATGAATTAATTGCCTAGCCCCAACACCACATGGCGTTGCATTCCTTATTGGTGTATGAACTTACAACCATGATTTAAAGCACCGCAATATTTTTATTTACCTCATACATGCTTCATACCATACTGCTGTTAAAAGTCATCACCATGAATCTGTTACTTTTGTATTCAATAATGGTATCACATTTGCATCGGCATAAAATGAGGCAAAAGCTAGTCTACAAACACTCGAAGCTTTCGTAATTGTGTTCAAACTTCCTTGTTAAAATCACCATTAGCACATTTAAAGTACTTGTATATTCATCATTTCACTTAGTCTGTTTCTAATAAACAAAAATAACAATTCAGAATTAACAAAAAAATCATTTAATTAACTGATTAAAAGCATGTTTACTTTGAAATCATTTTAATCCATTTCCAGCATGTTATGAATGAATTAATTGATCATAGCATACAATGCAAAACATAAGCAACATGTGTGTCAGATAAAAATATATTAATGAGAAACAAATCTCTGGTTGCAATGCAGAATTTTTCTACATCAATAACAAAAGAATAGCATCAATAATATAAGAATCAAGTTTTGCTGCGAACATTTTATCGTCATAAACAGTCATTTTTGAACCGACAAATGGCGCCACTAAGTCAACTTTTCAACAAGGACAAGTCAATAGTAAAATAATATACTTCTCCAATAAATAGTCCCCAGGGAATGCTGGAGGAAGCACCAAGGGAATCAAAAAGCCTATTTCCTAAGATTTCACATGACTCGTAAATATGTTTATCTTTTAATCTGACATTCATAATTCCGGAATCGGACTGTAAATAAAAACGAAGAACGTTAAAAGTCCCATAATGGCTCCAAATTCATGTTCCGAATGAGGAGGACTCAAACGGAGTGAGCCGAGCGGAGGGAGATTTTTTCAGCTTAAGAGGAGAAAAGAGTTCACAAATATTTGCCCGGACGTATTTTCCGCCCCAAACCTTTCCGAGAATAGTCATTCAAAATGCCCTTCCTTTGTCAAGCTCACGCTCCGTGCAAAGGATAATATATTATCGACTGCGCCATGGTCCTCTTTCTCCCTGCCTCCTCCCAGTTGCCCGACCAGCCAACATCCTCTTGACCCATTTCAGAGATCAAACGATTCCAACGTAGAAAAGAGAGAAAGAGGGAGGAATAGACCCTCCATCCTTCGCAGCCTTTTATTTTTTCGCTCACCATTCCAATTTTCTCTTGTCACTCCCAAAGATTTTCCGGGAAAAAGTTTGTTCCTTTTACCTGCTGAACTCATAAAAGTCCACCTCCCCTCGTCATCCACCTCTCTCTTATCACTTTATCTATCCCTCTCATACACGTTGTCACTTCCTCGCTTTCGTATGTCCTTATTGATGCCCAAACCTTCTTCAAACGTTTATGCCTCGCACACCCGAGATGCTTGCCATGGGGCAGTCGCCCCCGGGTCAAATGTTCGATGAAGGGGGTAAGATAGTGGTAGAATCGGTAAATATTAGCGTAATGGCGTCTAATTTAATCGTTGGCAAAACCTCAGAAGTATGTACTCACTCCATCATAACTTTTGTATATGAGAATATTTGCATACACCTCGTTAACAGAGTATATCACACTAGCTATGAGTACAGGATTGAAATCAAGACCAAAAAGACAAAACACAAAGACATTTCCAAGTCCACCATGCGACCAACTGTTTTTCAAGTTGATATAACCACCCCTTCGAACGACTATCGAGATTTATTTACAGCAGCAGCATAAGCGAGGGCTGAGGTAATTCTTAGGAGAACAAGTGCCAGGTCGAGCCATAGCAACATTTACATCTTTGAATCCTCTGTTTACACGCAGTTATCTAAATCGAAAATTCACATCCTTCAATGTTGTATTTATACTCTACTGTACGACATAGAGGCGTGAACCCGGAGAAGAAGATTCGAGGCTTCGCAATGTGGCACTACAGACGACTTTTGAAAGTCTCTTCGTTGTATCGTGAGACCAATGAAAAATTCCTTCATAAAATGCTTTGTAAACTCATATAATGATTATAAAACGTCAATTACAATAACTTAAACATATAATAAGGCACGACAATAAGTATCAACTTCTACAGTTGTGTCTCCAAAGGGAAGGTTGAAGGAAAACGAAGCCTTGGTAGAAGAAGAATTCCCTAAGCTTGCCAATCAGAAACAGTGGTAACATGCTACATTGTTTTAACTATTTCGTGCGACATCAAACAAGTCATACATCGCCATGATGATATCCAACGTTCGGACTGGATAAGGCACAAAAAGAAGTAGAATATTTGTATGGAGTACTGCAAACTCCCGTGGCAGAGAGGCCTGGACGAAAACAGCAGCAAGAAGTAGAGGTTAACTCTCATTAAACATTGATTTTTCTAAATCTATATATTCCGTTAAGAAGGTAATTTTCGAAAGTTAATAGGGTGTCTAATTGTTTTGCGTCTCTGATGATTTGTTGTTACCATGGTTGAGCTACTACATATCTCTTATACTCAAATTAATGCATATTTTATATTTTTGTTCTTTATACTCATATACTCTATTTTTTAGTTGTATTTGTATTCATGAACATCATACGTACTTTTTATGCATGTACTTTTATACACGCACTTTGTACTTTTCCATATTTATGTACTTTATTGTGTAATTTCTCGTTGTTTTCTAATCATTTCATTAGATTTTCACATGTGCATGTAAATAAATAAATAAATGAAAATGGAGTGGAGTGCTGAGGCAAACTAATCTTCGGCTTCATGACTGCTAATGATGACGATGACGGCCTTAATCTAGTTTTTGGCACAATGGGTGGGACGTAATGACCTAGAATTGAAAGGAAGAATAAGTAAGTTGCTCTACACGGCCCTTCGGTGGAGTACATGCGGAATGAGGCCTCGAGGAATATGGGTCAGCATTGCTCGACTTCATGTTCCCCATGAGAAGAACGCAGAAAGCGTTATGTTAAAAGGAAAAAATTATTTTTTCAACTATTTCTGGTGAATTTAATTTTGTTTTATATACATGGCCTGAATATTGTCGACAAAAACGTCGTTTCAACAAAAAATATAAGTTTTCTTTCACATTACACGCGCTTGGCGGACTCAAAAATTAAGGTCATCGGGAATACGGCGGATGACGTCACGGAACGGTATGGCTTCACAGTAATACAACGCGTTATCATGTGAACAGTAGCTGATTTATCTTAATTTGAAAAAGTAATTATTTTTATTTCCTTTGTCAAAGATGATGGCGGCATTTATAATTTGATACTTTCTGTTGAAATATCATTAAGAGTACAGACGTAATACCGTGCAATGACGTCAAAATATCCTGATGGCGTTTTAAATCACGCGTATATTATTATGCACCATATAAAGGCAAATTCAAAATGTCCGCAGTTGAGCATACTTGTGTGTATTATATGTACACATGGGTTAGTCAGAAATTTTTTACTCCATGCATTTCGACATCTCATTCTGCGTCACCGGCTCTTCACTTGCTTCCGTTCCCTCTCTTCTGTTCCTTCACCAGTCACTTTACGAAAGGAAAGCGAATCAATATGTCTTGGAGAATAAGTCCTCGGGAGACTGTTCGCATCGTTGGGCTCGATAAGTATCTGAGTGCTACTCCTTGTGCCTTCCGTTGTTGAGGTCAAGCTCTCTTCGGGGCCACGACGTTGGATTGCTTCATATTGTGCGAGGAAGCCCGATCGAGTGCCCGGGGAAGCGACGTCTCTCGAAGGAGAGAGGAAAAATGTGAAAATTTTCCAATAAACCTCCATCTTGAGAGAATGGATTCCCAGAGGAATTTCCTGTCGAGAAGAAATTTCTCGTTTATGAGATTCTCCGTCCGTCAGCCTGATGGGTATGGGTATATGGGCGCTCGAATGCAATTGCTCCTCGATACGAATAGAACGTGAGCTTACCTTTTTTCCTCCTCCATGAGGATTCAGTTCAATACTGGACTAAAAAAAGAGCTCGGATACATTCAATATCTCTCTTCAGGCTCGGCAATGTTATTTCAAATAATCTAACATCTGGTTTCGTAAGATCTCATTACTAATACAATAAACTAGCAAAATTAAAAAAAAATGCGTCTTTCGTTAAGCACATCAATTTGTGGTTCGGCTTTTTAAGCTTTTTTATTTACATTTCTCCTTTCGTGAAACATATTATGAGTCGTTTTCTTCCTGATAATACACCAAAGATCAGTAAATGGCCTATATAAATGAGAGCATGCGAAAATATTTCCCATTGATATTATTTCTTAAGTTGCATCAGATGCAGAAACAGTTTTGAAAAAAGGGAAAAACAGTAAACGGAAAAGTGTAAATAAGCAGCCAAGCCAGTATAACAGATGCAGTGCCACTTTTTACTAGAGGAAATGTGTCTGCAACACAAATGTGCCTATGCAAGAACTGTTTTCGATAAGCCTCAAATATTCGAGAGCACGACAAAAAATGATCCATTTGAAAATTTAAAGCTCAATATTCAGCATCTCAAGCATACATTATCTGGCGAAAGAAAAATAGATTCAAAGCCTCAAAGTTGTTCTGCATGGACTCCATGCATATTATAGTTCTTTCCTTATAAAGTTCATGGAACAGTTTCCTAGATTATCTTTCATTAATATAGTACAGATTAGAAAGAAAATCAATAGAATTACTGTATTATTTTTGAATAGATACTTTATATCTTGACCAGTTTCCATTCTCTTGTCGTAAAAATACTGTAAATAGTAGAATATTAGTATCAAATCATAATATGCAATGAGATATTTAATAGACAATTATAAAGAATGCCTTAAAACCTTTGCGCTTCCTAAGAGCATCGATAACACTCCTTCAGCCAAGTTAGGGAAATAGTGTCGATTACGATAACGGTAGCAATAAGTTTGTCCCAACGCACAAATGATGCTATTACAACCCAGTTTTTTGTAGCAATAACCCCTAAATTTGAAATACAGATATATAAAAAAAAGAGTAAGAGGTTTGTGGTAAATAAAATCTGTTGTTTCCTAACAATTAGTTGTTTTTATGGTGCTGTTATGGACGAAATTGGAAAATATAGACAATACTAGGGACGTTATGTATTGTGTAATCAAAGTTTGCAAAACTATTCAGAGCCAATAGAGAGGGTTTATTTACCCCATTTCGCATAAGTTAATGACAAGGAATGTAGAATGAATTTGTCATGAATGAACTGTAATTGTAAAGTTTAAATCCGCGTTAAATAATAATGTGAAATTCTAATATATCTATGATAAATTCACAACCATTACCGTAAATTTAACGACCACCATATCGCGACAGAACCAAGATCCTACCAACTCCTAAACATCATCATCTCCTGTCTTTAACTTTAACGCCTTCATGCGTGCCCCGTATTTTCTCAACCTCGGCTTACTCGCACCAACCTCGAATTGGAACATTTTACTTTTACTTTTGCACTGGCACTCCGCTATAAAAATTTCCATCGATCTGAAAGTTGACGCAATGGATATTTTCAAAATGAGTATTGCATATGAGGCTTAATTGCCACAGGCATTCATTAACTTTAATATGTGTACATTAAATATAAGTCGTTTTTTTAATATTACCAACGTTTTTTTTAATATCATCAAGAACACTTGAGGAATAGGAGAATGAACGTTACTTAGTTTTGCTCCATGATTTCTACAGAAGGAACCTTGGTCTCCGCATTCAAGGTAAATTTTTCTCAGTTCCAATAGATAAACATTACTTAAGAAGTACCTCACAACTCTAGCTAAAAAAGGTGAAAAAACGCAGGTTGAGATTTGTTCTTCACACATAAAATACAGTTTTTATGTTACAGTGAGTTAAAAACAATTTTGCATTTTTATATACATTATTTGAGCATAAAAGGTACTTTCTCATAAAATACATTTTAAGACATAAATTTAAAGACTTAACCGAAAACATGGCTAACACTTGTATCACTGCTATTGATGTCAGAACTAGTTGAACCTGATTGGTTTGCATCACCACTGATGTATTGCATTTTTTTAAAGAGCAATCATTTTTATGCCCCGAATAATGTCATATTTACACATACTATTTCACGCCAATGGTAAAAAATTATTTTTTAGGTTTCTTACTTTTTTTATCAACACAAAAGCCAGGAATTTCCAGAAACAAATGATGAAGTGGAGTAATCTTGTAGCGTAATTGAATATATAGGTTAAGGGTTCTAGAAATTCTAATGAAGTCATATTGAGAGGAACATTGACGAACAGCTTTCTGGAATCATTTTCTTTTAAAGATATTTTCCTCAATACACTCCAATACACACTGGCTTCCAAACAATACCTGGAGATGCATAGTATTTGAGTGAATTGCAATTCGGTGTTCACATTACCGACCGGGTATATGTTTTAAAGAGCATTTTAGTAATTTGAACTGCAACCAAAATTCCAAATCTCCAGAATTATCAAAATCGTCAATATTAATTCATTTTCAAATTCTATATCCAGTCTTATAAGCATTTCTTGCCACGTTGATGCCACTAATAATTGATTTCTAACCATAGTTTATTTTCAGCAAACTTAATTAATTTGGACATACAGGACAGCCCTGTATCAGTCAAAATTATCAGGAATTGGCAAGGATATGACGGATACGATTTCTAAACTAATAAGTGATTAGAGGATTATAATAATTGGGAGTGATTCAGGATAAGTCTCCAATTAATTTAATGGCTTAATTGAATAAATATTAATTATTTTTAGTCAACGGTAATTACATCCCCCATAATGTACAGAATTATATTGATCCATACCATTTATTCACGTCTGGCTCAGCTTTTTTATTGATTTACAGAAAAGCTCCTCACAATGAAAGTAAATATTCAAAATGCAACCTCCCATGTAAACAACTAAGTCCCAGCCTGCACCAGAGAATGCACAGAGTGCAACTTATGCTGAAAAGAAAAATTCGAAATAGATGTAATTCGAATTGAAGTGAATTTGGTAGGAAACTAGTAACCCTACGCATGAGTTTCCGGACCAGAACGTGCCTTTTCGGACAAGAACGAACTTTCTCGATCTATAACAGAAATAGCAATAAATTAACTCCGACTCCTTATTTTCCTCAGTTTCTTTGTTCATCTATCGTGAAGCTTATCACAACAAACGGAAATATTCCAAAATGTTAACCTATTCGTGCAAACTTAATCCCATCCCTCACTGGGGTATATAGACAACAAAACACATGAATGCTGCAAAACAACCTCAAATAGACGCGATACGGCAATCTCTTTGGTTCAAAACAAGTTACTCTTAGACTTAATAGCTTCCAAACGAGATGGTAAACCCATAATCTATATTTGATATAGCAAAAAATCGATTTACTTTTTTTCCCCGTCTCAGAAATATATTGATCTATAGAACAGCTTTTAACATTGAAAGTAAATATCCTTAAATGCAGCACCAAACACGTAAAATGTGATCGCGGCCCTCACCAGAGAAAACAAACCTTTAAAATAACGCTTGAAAAATATTAAATGGAAACATTCGTACGGCATATAATTACACACGAAACTAATAACCAGACTTGATTGTTAAAGAAAAAAGACGTCTGCCCCTCCATCTTTGAGTAAATTGCAAACCATGGACCTCTATTTTCCAACAATTCACTATTTTTATCGGTACATCATAAGGATTTTACAACAAACGAGAATATTCTATTAAGTAGCCTTGCATGAGTAAATTTAGATATCAGCCCTCGCCAAAGAACACTAAGCTTTGAATTTACCCTGTAAAAAAAACTTAAAATAGATTCTATTCGGGTAGCAGCCGAATTGATTATTAACTAAAGACTAAGATGTTGTTAAATTCACACTGGAAAAATGCTTGAAATATATTTGATACGAAAGACAACCGATTTTCCTTGAATAATAAAGTATTAAATTTTTAATTAAAAAATAACTTGCACTTGATGCAATTCGGGATTCGACACTAGTGAGCAATAAAATCTTATATCTGAAGTAGAAACAAGAACTTGAAGCACATATGATCCGAATGGCAATCGATTTCGTTCTAAACCAGTTACCCCGAGCATGATAGTTTCCGAGCAAAGACGTGCTCTCTTCATGCTCGATCTATGAGGAAATAGCAAAGAAACGCCATGCATATAAAAAATGAAGAAAAATTTATGATTGAACTCTCCTGCTTCGAAAATGTGCCTCGGATTTCCTCCGGGGTGGAGGATGATGATACTTCTGGAAAATCGGTACGAGAGCCAATACCGAGAGGATAATTCAATTGAGTGCTGTAGCTCCCTCTTGTTTGATAAAGCGCTCCCTCCAGGGGAATGCATCCCACGTAAAACGGTGACGCGGACACTTGTAAAGGGAAGAGGATTACAGGATACAGACGACTATCCTCACATTTTTTTCGCAATTTCCGAAAGCAGTCCTCTCCCCTCCCATCCCCCTATAGCGGCTACGTACTAGAAGTGGAGGCAGCACAAGGGAACAGAAGAGGAACGATAATAAAAGAACACGTAGAATCTCTCTCTCGTTATTACCCCCGTAAATATCTCCGGAAATGGTGACATATGATTGCTTCCGTGACATTAATTCCACTCCACGGGGAGTACCCGCAGGGAAGGAAACTGTATATCGGGACGTCCCTGCGTCGTGCATGCCTTATTCTCACCGTTTAGTGCACAGAGAGAAGCAACAAAGAGAGAAATGAGAGCGAGTTACCTTTTTTCATCACAGTACGCCGAAGGACTCGGCAAAGCCATTTCGCCTCTTAGGTTTCGGCAAAACAATTTCCATTATCAAGGCTTTCATAATGGAAAAAATGTTTTGCCGAAACCAATGTATTTTTTGTGATAATGTTACCTGCAAGGAATGCTATTATTTTTTAGGGGATTGAGGAAGGGAGGAGAGGAACTCGGCCTTAACGTTAGGCTACTCCGGGCGAACGGTGCCGATTCCGATGGATTCCGATGAAAAATCTCGGTCATTGCCGGAGATACAAATCATGACCATCGTGATGGGTATTAAAAATCCACGCACCCACACAAACCTGAGACTCAGATCTCTCTCTCTATCGTCGTGACTACTTTTAGCCTTTCAGGATAAGAAGGTGGCAAGGTAAAGAATGGGATTAATTACAGAGTGGAGTTAGGATGAAGGCTAGTGAGAAGGTTTGGCATCATCCTACCTTCAACGGGACGTGTCAAGAGAACTACAGTCTACAGAACTATGTTCCATCCTACGCATGGATGCTACGCTGCATCCTACAAAGGATGTCTTAAAGTGGGTTTACCCTGGCAAGTTACTTTCGCAAGTTACTTCTGCAAGAGCTTGCGGGAAAGTTTACTCATAAGAAATATTTTTCATAAGTTCGTGCAGAGCCAGATTTATAGCCCTTTGCACTTGCAACAATACGCGTCTGCAAGCAACTTATCGAAACTTTAAAAAGTTCTTCAAGCGGACTCGCATAGCAGTTTACACCTGTAATTTACGTCAAAAGTCGCTTACTGTAAAAAGTAACTTGCACAATAAACTTACCACTGTAAACCCACCTTTCCATGATATTTATTTCAGTATGGAAACAAGTAATAAAATCAGTAGTAATATCAGCGCCGATAATTTGGAACCAAATACAGAACAAATATCAAATTCGATGTCTGGGGGGGAGATTACACAAGGCTCATTTCAGTGCCCAGTGATTGGAAGAATCACAAACTGAATATTCTATGCCATATTGTTTCATGAATATAATATAATATATTATTTAAAAAACTCATAAACAAGCTCGATTTAACCAGTAATTTTGAGTTGTCATTAATAGCAATAGTTATTAAGGCACAGACCAGATTATTAAGGAATAGATTAGGCATAGTGAGATAAGTCTTTAGAGTTCAGATATGATACTGATATATACTAATACTGATATAATTGTGAAAGTAATGGTCACCAATCACTGTAGATGTCGGAACTTGCTTCATTAACATGAAACGGATTTGAACGCAATGAGTAGATACCTGAAAAACTTACTCTGGTACTTAGCAAGTTATAGAGCAAAGAAGAACACGATGTGGGACGTTAAATTGAAGGCATAGAAGGATTGGAACGGTTAGCTGGTAGATCAGGGGAGTGGAGAGCAGCAGCCAATCAATTTTCGGATTGATGACTTGATGATGATGAAGTAAGGAAATAACAACGACGTTTTTACCCATTTTGTAGAAACAGTGCCATAACAGGAAAATATCTGATTTGAGAAAAGAAGATTCCAACCCGCTGCGACTATAGCTCGCTCCTCAGAATAACACACCATCTAGCGGAGCACGAAAAGTACTTATTGCTAGAAGATTTCAAGGGGCTAGGTGTCAGGAATTACCTAAAAATCATAATATCTGACGGCGGCAACGACCTGCCACGATGGAAACAACGGTTCCCGATCAGTCACCGAAATTAAACATTGTTGGGCTCGGCTCGTAATTGAAGAGGTGATCCTCCTATTCGTCCGAGTACTGTGGTCCCAGTCTGCAAGTGGCAGGCAGTACTAGGGAAATTACCTATGCCGTCGAAGCACGTAAAACCAAAATACTACTACGGTTAAAGGTAGTTATCTGGGACCATGTCGCATGTAGTCGCCAGTTGGGTGTGGTACACCCCGCGATGGGTCGTAATCCGAGACCCTTTCCCGAGCACTCTAGCCTTTTGACCTTTTTAACAGATCTATCGGATAAATTAGGATTTATCAAGCATATGTAAGGAATTAAAAAGTGAAAAAGAGATGCTATTTCGCTTTGGCAAGGCCACATCTTGAATACGCCGCGATTATTTGGAACACTGGAGAGAATTTCTTTACACGCAAAATAAATAAAATATTAAGGAAAGTCGCACAATTCGCTAAGAACTGCTAGCCAACAGAGAGTGTAACAAAGCTGATGGAAGGAGTAGGATGGGAGCCGTTAGAGACTCTGAGGCTACACGCTAGGCTTCTGATTGTTTGGAAAATTCAGATCAGACGAGTTTCAGTACGACATGGAGGTTATAATTTTGACCCCGTACTGCATCTCTAGAGTTTGATCATAAATTTAAAAAATAAGTGAGAGACAATTCCGAGCTGATTAGCACAAAAATTCCTTCTTTCCACGCGCAATTAGTGATTTTAACAAAAACAGCGCGAAATTAACATCATCTACACCGTGAACATGCAATTCTCCGCTGTCCCCTCCCCACTCCCTTCCCTATTCCCTTATATTTCATGGCTGGTGTCCTAACACCCATCCTCCCCCATCTGCCACACGCCTTTGAGGCGCGGCGAATCACAGAGTAGTATTAAGACGTTGATAGTGCTTATGCGACAAAACGATCAAATAAATTTTAAATAGATTTTCCATCTATTTCGAACGACTAGTTTTCATTCCTTTTGACTATTTATCGCGAGAAGTGCAAACAACCTAAGTATAGGACGCACCTAAAATCCTAAATCTACCTATCAATGATGTAGTGGAATATAATTCAAGAAGAGAGAAATTGACAAGTAAATTTAAATGAAAGATCAATCCAAATTGTCAATAAAATGGAGGAATTTTTACTTCTATTCATGCACTTCGGTCATCTACGTGACCATCAACAGGGAGAGTTAAAAAACTCGTAAACACGCACGTGCTATCGAGATTATAGCTCTACTAGTCGATGGTAACCTGGATGATCAAATACATGCATATGAGTCAAAACACCTTTGCTTTTACTGCCAATTTATATTAATATAAAATTTAAATGTTGTAGAAAACTTTTCCAAAACTCTAATAGCCTCACACCCACGCAGTCTTCATTTTCATTCGTCAAGATTGTATTTCTTTGTGGCCACCCCTGAATCTCTCTCTCTCTCTGCGCTACACGCACTTGCATCTCTTTCTCTCATACATCCATCTCCCCGTCTTCCCTTATCCCATTACTCTCTGCCATCCGTCTTCTTCCATTTCCCGCCCGCCTTGAAGAGTCGCTTTTTAAGGTCCAAGGAGGAGTCCTTTTCCCGCGAGCTTCCCTCCTCTTCCGGAGCATCTTGCGAATTACACGCACCCAATCCCATTACGTCCAAATTCCCACGTTTTTCTGGCGTTCTCCCAACTTTTTTTTACATCCTCAGGGCAAAAGAAAAATGTTTCCGTCTGCCTTATGTCATGAGTTTTCTATTTCACAACAAGATGGACGAATGCTGTTCTGTGAATAAATATTCCTTGCAAAAACTATTAATGTGAGGCACACAAAATTTTCCTTTACCTAGATCTCACCGGAGTATTTCCGTACAATCGCAAGTTACAGAAATACGGAAAAATACACCATGATGCTTTGCGGCCATAGAGAATGAGCTGGAACCGTGAGTATATATCACTGTCATCTTCACTTGTTTTTAGTTGGCCGTACGGATACCTATACCCTGAGAGGGATGTGGATAAATTAGGCTATAATCCATTGCCATGGGAGGGAATTTTCACTGAAACTTATTTCATATCCTGGTGGCGAAGGGTTGCTCTCTCCTTTTGAGATTTTGTTATAATAGCATCCTAAATTAATTACGTTTTAAATACATAACTTACTTAACTCCTGTTTTATTATTGACAATATTGAAAGTATACACTATGGAATAAGACTTAGGGTTACATTATCACATAAACTTTATTAAATCATGAAAACATCTGAGATTTCGTTATATATTGCTACCGCAGATACTTTATAACTTGTTCTACGAGACCTCTTTATTGTGGAAAATTCGAGAGATTTTTCACTAAGGGAAGGCTCGAAATAATTAGTAATTCTTAGCCGAGGGTTTCTTTGCCAAGCTTTTCAGTGCTCCACCCTATTATTTAAAAATATATTCTTCCGAGACATAAAAAACTTATTTTTTATTAAATTGATACCATTATATACACTGTTTTTTAATCACATGCAATTTACCGGTTTACAACAACAAGGCGTTTACGTGCACCCTTGCTAAGTTACACTCCGCTTTGTAAGCTACTCTTCAAGTCCAGTCCACTAGAAGGATGCAAAATACCTCAACAGATGGAGAGAGAAGTAGTGAGACGATTATACAGGCGAGCACATTGTACTCCCATAGAAGTTCACGGACTGTAAGCTCCACTTGAATGGATTTCTGTGTGTTCAGCACCACTCTCCAGATAAAAAAACACCCTTACACATACACTCTTCCCCTCTACGGTACTCTCACAATTATCACTTCTTTTCCGTTTGATTCTACATTCCACTTTCACTATTTCCAGCCAGGCTGTAAAAAGTCTCGCATCCAGACTGAAAACTCATACTATGAGAGACGGAGACATCTATCAGAGGTTTTTGACTATATATAAATTATTATAATAAAGGAATGGGTCCTTCACAAGGGAGGTTAGGTAGTAGTTGTTGTTGGGTAAGTTGACACACGTTATTCAACTAATTTTTACATGATTGTTTGGTTTTGTCGTTAGGAGTATTCAAATCCTTTATTTCGCCACGCCAAATTGAACAACACAGAATCGAGCTCATCGGTGCATTCCCACTTGAAAAGCAACGATATCCGAAGACGACGCGACAACCCAAATATTGATAGGGTGAAAATTTATTTTTGTATTCCATTTTGTCGTGATACTTGATATACTGTATATCCACTGTATTGATACACTATATATACTACTACAAAATAGGATATATAGGGTAGGAATGAGTGGGCCATAAATGAATATGGGTTGCATGCTCCAGTAATGGACATATGTGAAAGGAGTGTGCTCCGTTATTTTGGCCATGCCGAGAGAATGGAAGAGAGTCGAATATTGAAGCAGATATATTGTAGTAGAGTGAATGGTGCGTGAGGAAGGGTTCGACCGCGAGAGTCACGGGTAAATGTGATAGAAGAGATTCTATAAAATAAAATTAGGGGTCTGAAGAATAGGAGAGAGCGTATACGACGCAATGCATGAGTGTAATAGAAGCGAAAGTGGTATCATGGTCGAAATTGTTAAAGGGGAGCAAGTTCTCAGGGCTAACGGCAATAACAAAATTCTTTGATTTTGCCTACTCCGAAAGGGAATGGCGTGATGGGTATGTATGCATGAATGTATGTATGTTTTATTTAAGCCTTAATAAAATATACTATTGAGATCCAGATGATTATTCCTTTTTGACACGACTTAGAAGGAGTTAGTTTTATCTCCATGTTGGACTGAGGTTATACGGTAATACCAAGGAGGTCCGTGACGACGGATTAACTTCACGTCAGCGTCCGTTAGCTGAGGGACGGTTCGACTGTCATCGCCCGGGGCGACACCAAGCAACAGTGACGTCCGCTGTCATGTCCCGACATGCATTCCTGCATGAAATTCGTCCCCCGACTGTCAACGCGCGTTGCAATGTCCGTCAGCAAATGCCCGTGACCTCAAAAGCTAGGCTTCATCGGCATATTTTTATAATTTTGTTTCAACGATCATTGCAACGTCCTTTGCAAACCAACGCGTACCCATGAGACTCCACCATTAAAGGCATCTTATATTCCTTGGCTTACGTCCGTAGAATTGTACAATGTACATTTAAGTGAATACATGAATACTTAAAGCCAAATTGCGACGGCATAAAAGTGGCCGTCAGTAAATCATTAGAAATGAAAAAAGGCCAGTATACATGTGTTTTTTGGGGTTTTAATCGTATCGCTGCAACAGTAATAGCGTGTTATTTTATTTTCAACTCTTCATCAAAAGAAAAAATGAGCTAATTAAATCACTTGATTTCATATTGATCAGATTATATTAAAGTCAACCGTGTCTCGCAGGATGAGATGGAATAGCATTTTCGAAAACGATTAGGTACATTGCAATACGCTGATACACATGTCGTTAATGTAAAATAAAGGGGAGAGTTCTAATGAATTTCATTAGATTTCATTTATTATTGATTTTCATTAGATGTATTTCATATATTTGATTTTGTCCGTTGATTTAATTTTCAAAATTATCTCTCTCTCCTAGCCTACGAATATTTGAACTTATTCTCATTGTTGCTCATTCCTTTCTGCTGTCCATATCCAACATCTTTTCATTTTTTCTATCTTCTCCTGAATAACCTGAAAGTTAAGAACTTTTTACAGACTTGATTTCGGTTTCATATTTATTCCTCTGTTATATCCATTTCCTTTACGGTCTGTCTTGACTTGTATGATGCACGCCATATGAGTTTTTTGGATTTCGGTAAAATTAATACCGCACATTTTTATAAAATTGAATCTTTTCATAACTTGAATGGATTAATTTTAGGACGTTCGAGAGAGCTGGTCATTTATATTTATTCAGCGCCACCTTACGCCCTCACCACCTCACACCCATGTCCCTTGCTCCATTTAGGTCTTCTGTCAAAGCCCCATCCTCGGTTCCCACCACCCACACACACACATGCTGTCTTTCCCCGCGGCTGAATGCAAGCGTCGAGCCAGCGGGCGAGCAGGTCCCCGTGATCTCACTCCCTTTGGCCATCCAACAACCTAAAGTACTCTTTTGTCCCAATTTCAACCCATTCCCCGACACCCACTTCCTTCCCCTCTTCCCTCTCTCCTCTCAACATCGCACAGCCCACCCATTCAAAATCGGGACGTGCACGAATGCATTTTGTCGGCGGCGCCGGCGTTCGGGCCTGACATTCTCACAAAACACGGTGAGCACTGTGCAGTGTAGAGGATCGATTTTCACTTTTTTTCGAATTTCCAAGTGCATAATGGAGGAAAATTTGCCCTTTTGGGGTGTTAGCTCACCATGCCAAATTTTAGCGAAATCGATGTGCCCTACCCTGCCTACTTACCACTGAAAGTTGAAAATTGGTTGAAAAGCATGCGGATTCCGTAAATATATACCGATAAATCACGTAATTTGACGAGTTAGAAAATCATAATGGCTTAAAAATGCAGCCCTAACCTAGCTTAACAATATCTGAAAATATTAATAAGCTTAAAGGAATTGTATGATATGAGGCCACAAAAAAGAGCTTCTTGCACAATATCGGGTAATACCACCTTAATTAAGGCTTGGTCAAAGTTACGTGTACCTACTCAGACTGTATAACCAGACAATGTACATCAAACTATAAGAGAACCATTTAAAAGTAGGCAAAAATATATTCGCATGATTTCTTCTACTTAAACAGTAATCATAAATGTTTTAGTGTTACAAATATTTATAACCCTGTCGTGGTGGAATGGCTTGCGTGCTCCGATGACCCCTAGAGCTGAACTGGCGGGAGTATTTCTCCTGGTAGGGTCACCCGTGCCAGATTGATCGAAGGCTACGAGAGACACAAATTGGTCCGCGCAGCGTCTGTACCTCAGTAAGGCGGCTGCAAAAGGCGTCTGTACCCAGTGGGGCGGCCTCTGAAGTGATGGTGTCAGGTAAAAAACACTATTGTGTAAGGCCACGAAATACCATCTCAATTTTTAAAAATCTTTGAAATTATGGACAGTTCTCAAAGGATAATGAATCCTGGCAACTAAGGGACTCGGCCCAGTTGGCCGGGTGTCGTGCCTGGCAGCGGTGGGAGCAAGGCCCCTGCGGTCGTCATCACACGAAACCCTTGCTCAGAAAATACAGCAGCTGAGGAAAAGAAAATAAAGAGGCAGAACGAAACAATCAGAACATGCACATGGAATGTTAGGACTATGCTGAGGGCGGGCAAGCTAGAGAATATAAAGCAAGAAATGGAGAGGGTGGGTGTAGACATAATGGGTCTGGGTGAAGTAAGATGGAAGGATGACGGGTACTACTGGAGCGATGGCTATAGAGTAATATATAGTGGAGGGAATGAAATTCAGCGCGTGGTTGCATTCGTAATGAATAGGAAACTTGGAAGAAAAGTAGCGTATGCAGAACAGGTGAGTGATAGGATAAAAGTCGTGGAACTAAAGGCAGATCCAACGAATTTAGTTATAATGCAGGTTTATATTCCTTCCTCTAATCACAAAGAGGAGGAAGTAGATGATGTATACGATCAGCTAGAGGGAATAATTGGTAGTATACCTGGGAGTAAGCGCTTACACACAGTACACAGTAGTAATGGGGGATTGGAACGCGGTGGTGGGTGAGAGCAGAGATGGGAGGGAGGTGGATGATTACGGGCTACGAAGAAGAAACGACCGCGTCGAGAAAGCTGTGGAGTTTTGCCGTAGAAATTACCTAGTGATTACAAATATATGGTTCATACATCATCCTCGACGTAAGTACACTTGGAAGAAGCCGGAAGACACAGATAGGTTCCAGATAGATTATATAATGGTTCGTCACAGATATAGGAATAGTTTTAAAAACTCGCATACTTATCCAGGAGAAGATCTTACACAGACATAGAAGACACAGACCACAACTTATTCCTCATGAAATGTCGGGTAAAACTGAAAAAGATTAGAATGGGAAGGAGGGTACGAAAGCGGAATACAGAGGCATTACCTGGGGCTATGAAGAAGAAGTACCGAGAGGTTGATGAGATAGTGGGTGAGGATCATGGAGTTAGATCAGCGGAAGATGATGAAGAGAATAGAAAAGCTGTGAAAGCAACGGTAGACTTTGTCAGTGCAACTAAAATTAGAAAACCGTGGATCACGAAGGAGATGATAATGGAGATGGAGGAGATAAGAAAATGGAAGAGCTTAAACTCTGAGCTAGGTAAGAGAAAATACCGAGAATGAAATAACAGGCTTAGAAGAGAAACAAAGTAAGCAAGAGAGGCGTGGTGGAGAGAACAGATCGAATCGTTGGAGAAATATCAAAAAGAGGGAAGAGCAGATGCATTATATAGGAAAGTAAAGGAACTGACGGGTGGTAATAAGGGAAGGGGAATTACAACGATAGCGGACAGGACAGGAAAGGTGATCGTAGAACCGTAAGAGACCCAGGAGAGGTGGAAGGAGTATGCTGAAGAGCTGCAAGGTAAAAAATAATGCCTAATAGGTTAGGTATAGAAAGGGAAGACGATATCGACAGAGATAGCATCGGACTAAGTATCCTAGATAGCGAAATCGAAAGAGCACTACGAGACATGAAAAAGAATAAGGCGGTGGGAATAGATGACATACCTGCAGAGTTTGTTAAAGAGCATGGGGAAGAATGGAAGAGGAAAACTTTTTGCGCTTATTCGTAGGATTTATGAGGATGGAGTGTGGACGGAAGACTTCGCGAAGACTCTGCTAATTCCTATACCTAAGAAGAGTAAGGCAAATACGTGCGAAGACTATAGGACAATAAGCTTAATATCCCACGCGGCCAAAGTAGTTCTGAGAATTATAAGCAGAAGGCTAGAGAAGAAGACTAATGAATACCTGGGTGACGACCAGTTCCGTTCGAGGAGAGGGACGGGAACGCGAGACGCTATAGCGGTGATGAGGACGCTAGTAGAAAGAAACCTAGAGTATGGGCAGGATTTTTTGCATGCTTCTTAGATTTCGAGAAGTCGATTGATCAGGTGGA
This sequence comes from Pyrrhosoma nymphula, assembly GCA_963573305.1. Taxonomy (NCBI): domain Eukaryota; kingdom Metazoa; phylum Arthropoda; class Insecta; order Odonata; family Coenagrionidae; genus Pyrrhosoma; species Pyrrhosoma nymphula. The sequence goes on along the minus strand of OY754330.1, from coordinate 60,966,282 downwards.
CTGGACGAAATTAATGGGAGTGATGAAGAAATTAGGGGTCCATTAGATGGACAAGCGCCTGATTCGGAATTTGTATATGAAACAAACGGCGCAGGTTAGGGTAGCCGATGGCAGTTGCTTTTTAACGTGTATTCAGAAGAAATGGTAAGGAAGGCATGGGAGGAGGAGGAGGTAGGAATAAAGGTAGGAAGCGAGCTGATAAAATCGGTGAGATTTGCAGATGATGAAGAATTGGTTAGTCAGTCTGTCAAGGGGTTACAGTCAATGGTGAATGCGTTAGAGGTGCAGTGCGGAAATTATGGGATGAAGATCAACCACAAGAAAACGAAAGTGATGTGATTTTCTAGAAGTAATAAGGCGGGGCTGAATATAAGGGTGCGAGAGCAGAAGATAGAGCAGGTCGAGCAGTTTACGTATCTGGGTAGTATTTTAGAGGGGGATGGGTTTAGTGGTAGGGACATCAGGTGCTGAATTGCCGTGGCTAAAGAAGCATTCTCGAAGAGAAGGGAATTGATGAGGGGTCTGAGAAGAGACATAAATAAAAGGCTGTTGAATACTTTGATATGAAGCGTGGCATTATGTGGGTCGGAAACTTGGTCATTGCGAAGGGAGGATGTGCGTGGACTTGAGGCGTTTGAGATGTGTGTTTGGAAAAGGATAGAGAAGGTGAGCTGAGTAGCAGGGAAGACGAACGAGGAGGTGTTGGATATTGGTTGGAGAGGAGAGGAAGCTTGTAGCAGAGGTGCGGAGAAGGCAGGAGATGGATGGAGAAGTTTTGAGCGGAGAGGCCATGCTGAAGAGAGTGATAGAGGGGAGAACACTGGGGATGCGTGGAAGAGGAAGGAAGAGGATAGGAATTCTGGACGAAATAAGAGGAGGTAGAAGGTAATATGAATTGAAGAGGGATCGAATGGCGGGACATCCTCAGGAGGGAAAGCGAGACAATGTGTATGAAATTAGGATGCAGAATGGGGACTGTCCAAGAATCTACCAAAATACATTGGATCCATGGCTTGACGTAGGATGTCACGATGAACAGGCAAACGTCTAACAGTGCTGCCTTATCCTTGATCGAAATTTTGAATTGATCACTAAGTAATGATATTTTTAGGGAATAAATTGCTCTCGCCATCCATCGAGTTTGGTTCATGGCACCTGGAGGTCGAATTTAAAATTTTCTGTGTATCTCCGCCAAAACATTTCACAGAAATCTCTATCAAATCTTGGTAGTCATTTCTGACTATTTCTTTGGTCAGTTTATGATCAAGGAGATTGTCAATTTCGGAAACAGTCAAGTGCAATGCGAGCTTTTCTTTAACTCTGTACTTTATCTGGATCGACAGCATTCCAGTTATCTCGGAACCTTTGAAGAGTGGAATGTCAGGATTTGCTGTCACTTGACTGATTTTTACTCCGAGCACGTTTTTTAACACCAATTCATACACGTGATGGCGGCCAGCAAAATAAGCATATCTCTATTAATTTTTTGTTCATGAAGCACACTAGCACCATTGATTTGACCTGTATTTGTAGCCGTAGTTAAACAACAAAGAATTTGCACTTTACCTTTGAGATTCCAATCCACAATCGCGTTCCAAATAGCCTGTGCCTGTCCGCTTCCTGAAGAGCTTTCCAACATTGGCAAAGCAATAAGTTGTTCTTTACTTGAATATGAAATAACTATTGGAAGACGTTCTTCTTTTTATTTCCGAGAATCTAAAGCAGGCAACAGTTTGCTATTCCAGTGAACATTCACAACATCTAGTACCTCGTTTTGAAAATTATCTTTTATGGCTTCCGCACGCTCTTTCAGTTTTTTCGGGCGAATTCTTTGAATCGAGGACTTACTTATAGGAAATTCATCAGTATTATATCCAAGTGCTTCAATGGCAGCTTCAAGAATAATCATTGAATCTTTCAAACTTAACTGAAATCTATCTGGCGCTGCTACTGATTTTGGAGTAATGAAATATTTCCGCAAAGTTGTTTTACTAGTTCCGGGTTGTATGTTAACGATCGGAGTTGGAAAATCTTCTTTAAATGCATGTCATTTTCATTAGAATCGAAAGATCAGTCGTTTTATAACGGTTCATAAGATGATGTCGAAGGAGTTAGCGTGGAAAAACATGTAGCAGGTCGCTTTCCTTCTTCAATAGATCTGAGGCGCGCCCATTCCTCCTTATAAGTAAGTTACTTTTGTATTTTGTCCACTCCAGCTACGTGACCAGGCAGACCTGGCTCTCTGTGTCAGAAGATTCTGACTTAATTTATTTTCATTAATTTAAGCTTATCTGCATGTTCAATGCCAAACAAATTATCCAAGTTGTTGACAAACTCTTGTCGGCGCTGCTTAAATACGTTTTGGGTTTTTGTGCATTTTTTTGTAACTCCCTCAAAAATTGATATATGTTCACTAGTTTCTTCACACAATTAGGGAAAGATTAGATAGGAATACGCGCCTTTTCTCAAAATATAATACATCCACAAATAGTGAGATTTGCACTGTCATTGACACTTAAATTCACTTCACGGATATTATAAAATAAAACTGCCAGAACTTGTCAATTAGAGGGCAGTTTTGAACCTTTTATTTGATAAAACTGATGTTATCAAGCCTGACCTCGTGGAAATTATGGATATCCATGTTGAGAAAACCACCTTTGTTATTTCCCCAAAACTTATTTCCGCTGGCACTCGGAATAAAACTTTGTGGAAATAACAAAGGTGGTTTTCTCAACATGGACTTTTATTTGATGTTTTACGTATAAATTTCAAATTGCTGTAACTCTTGATTAGTTGAAGATAATATATTCAATAATGTCTCATTTTAAAGGTAATGAAATTTTCTACAACTATGTTCCTGAGGTCTTTGTTGTAAAACTAAAGACTGAGCCGCTACAAGAACAAGTTTGTCAAAAAACGTGAGGAAATTAAGCGTTTTTCAAAAATGTACAATTTTCGCTAGCAAATATCTCGACAACTATGGGGATTAGAAGTAAATGTGTAAGAACTTATTTTGTAATACATTTTGTCAGCTTTAATTTCAGAGCCAGTAGCATTTTCGCTACCACGCACCGTTTTTAGATATGAGCGAAAAATATAAAAAAGGGAACTTTTTCGCCCCACCCCCTCCCCCGGTCCGGAGTCTTTTAGTATGTTTACCTCCTATCAACCCCAAACACATCCCTTACGTTTCGTCTCTGTCCTCTTCCATTTCCTCTACAACCCCTTAATTGACTAGACTAAATACCATTTACGCGCAAAATATTCACAAAGGAGGGGTTTATTAGATTAGGGGGTTGATTAGATTAGCAGAACATTTTCGTGAGACAGTGAGTTAGATTTAAAGGTAAAAAGAAAAGTCAAAGGTTGACGAACAATTGACCCATTCCGCCATGCGTAAGACACTCAAATATATGATACAGCAACGGAAACGTTTGTATATAGCTTTATTATAAATTGAACAAAAATATTATTACTACTATTCCGTTACCACCTCTGTGTCAAGGTTCAACAAAACTAGCTGGTCAAAGTTAAAATTTTAGTGAAATGTAATTCTTCAAGCCAACACAGCAACCCAAAGAAATATTCAATCTCGGCAGTATAAACATAAAGAAACATATAGAACCACGCAATAACCATGAATTTCGACAATTATGTAGTGACTTTGTGTTACCTTCCTGACCGTATTTAATTTCAATCACCATGATGCGGAGTTGACAAATGTAAAATGATAAAGCAAAAAAATATATACAACCACAGCATTGAAAAGACAAGAAAAATTTGCGACGTTTACCTACCTGTATATCCTGATGCATTGATGAATAATTGTTTTAAAACCAATAGTTAGTGGCAGGACGGGAGAGTCACCAGCGAAAACCCCGATTTGCACTCAAAATGTCTAACAAATTTTTCCTTTCCCTTCTGCATAAAAGAAGAAAGTGCTGACGTAATTTTCTTTTTTTTCGTAATACAGGTTGAATTATTGAATAATGTTTTATATTCCCAAACCCCAGACGCCACCTATTTCACCAAGCCCTTACGTCTCCCTTCTGTCTCCAGTCCACTCATTGTTCGGACAAACTCAGTTACTATTTATGGTTTTCAATAAAATGTTAGTCTGTTGAATGCCAGCTCCTCTCGACGGTAGAGGGTTCACGAGGCAAATTTCCGAAGCTGAGGACGTTTTACGGTGCCAACCACGGGGTGAGTCTGCAATGCAAACTCGTGAGCGAGCCAACTGAGTCGTTTATTTTACGGGGAATTGGAATGCGTTACGCAAGTTAATATTCATCAGTTCAAATAGTATACGTGCATGCATATTCAGCCTGGAATTGGTATTTCGCTTGCTTTATAAAATAAGCGGAAGATTGGTACAAAAAAGAACCTCTTTTTGTCTGTGGAATTCCAATTTGTAATTATCCTAACGTAAATACATCCTAGACTCAGACGACTCAAGATTATAGGTCATTCAGGTATTACATTAGACGATTTTTGACGCTTTTTCGGGTAACCCCAACGATAGATAACTTATTATATCAATAACTCCACCCATCGCTTTCCCTTCAAATCTTACGAAAGTAAAGACTGTATCAAAGTGAATAGGGCATTTGGGCATTCAAACCTACGACCAGGGTACCGCCTTGCATTGGACATGAAACGAGGAAGACTTAGAACGTAGCGGCGCTTCTAGGATGGATAACAGCCGATATGATTTTCAATTTATAGAGGACCTCAATTGTTTTGCATATATTTTGATGATTTTGAGAAAAAAATAAACCTTTACTTGTTTAAACGACAAGAAATTCATACGTGAAATTCACAACTAATTCTGTTCTGAAAAACAGGGTTTTTTAATAAGAAAGTTTTCAATCAGCTGGAGAGGAGAAAATATTCTATTGAAGGAAAACTTGCATCACCTGAATTATACACACGTATTTTATGCCCTCAAACGTAATAAAAATCTTATGACAAATGTAATCCTATAATTAATATGAGACTGATAACCTTTGTCGATATAAACTTACAAAACAGTAGATTACGACCTCAATCACATGGCACCTACGTGATCAAGTGTTATCGGGTATATCATCAAGGTAAAAGAAATATGATTCTTGATGGCTCAGCTGGAAATACGTCTCCTGGAAATATTATCAATACATTTCTATTATGTCCAGATGAGACAACCGCTGTTATCGTTTTGGAAGTAATGCAATCAGCAGTGAATGTTGACCGTGAAACTCCCTGAATCAAACAACCCTAACCCCCCACCTTAAGAGGAAATTTTGGTAAATATAAGCTTTTAGGTAACTGTTGTCAGATCTTCCAATAATAATGCGACGTTCGGCAAAATCCTCCTTTTAAAATCAGCCCTTTCATAGCTGTATTGGATGCTAACCCAAAAGATGAAAGTTACCTGAACGAACAGATTCACAAATATTTCACCAACGGCTGACATTGTAGTGTCTCTCTCGCTGCCGAATGTTTTAAAACGGCTTTCATGCAGCATTTCATTTCCATTCTTTTTAACTCAGTGTAATCCAGTTTCATTGATAACTCAGTGAAAACAAAGCATCGTCAATCAAAGTAAGATTTAGGCATCTCATTGTCGACGGCTAACGCGATTCAGAACGATGTAAAACAGGTATGTTATTAAATCAGTGTCCTGCACGGCAACCTGTAACGACTTCATTAGCTAAAAAAAACCTTCACCAAAAATATCACGGGAGGTCAATTAAAATCTTCGACAAGTAATGACAGGGGAGAAAAAGTTAATTAAAACTTAAAAGAACATCAGTAGAGACAAGTTACAATATCAGTTTCCCCATTATGTACTGTACATCAAATATAAAATCAGCATCATTATGGCGGCAAAAATACGCCTAATCACTTACTAAAACACTAAACAATGTTTTCAATACCATTATTCTATGGAATCTACTAATTTGGCAAAGCAAGTATTGGGAAGTGCACAATGTTTTCACGATCATCTATGTAAGCTAAATGTAATGTAAACAAAAGGCACCATCTTGGATTCTTCGGTCACCTGACTTTAACAGCTGGCATTGAACGTGTTTACTGTATGGCTGCTCCTATTACGGTCAGTTTGCACCTTGGACAAAGTCCAACATAGTTTTTTGGACGAATGCGAGTAGAGTTACTTTTCGATAAAAGTTACTTAGCGTAATTCATTGAAAATATGCGACATCGGGAGGTACGTAGAATATCAGGTATTACTGTGGGATATTTTCGGTGCTCACTACGCAAAATACATTATTGGAATACTTTGGCCTCGAGGCATTTCACACTCATATCCCTCGTCCATTTGCTTGCATTCATTGCCAAAGTTGACCCTTGATCATGTATCCGCCGCTATTTAATTTCCGGTACTTTAGCTTGATGTATTTTTACGCTTGTGGAAACCATTCCTTGAGGGATATTCAAAAGGGATACAAGTACGACTGATCTAATGTGTAAATAAAATCTTACGTAATATACTTCGGATCCCCGCACCGCCCGTACGTAGCACGATGTACGAAGAGCCCCTCCCTCCCTAAAACGTCGGGCATTAAACTTAAATGGCCCCTATAATAATAAGGCTCTTCATGGTAGTGAGAGAAAGATCGATTAACTTCATATTCTCCTTAAAGGTATCTCTATGCAAGTGTGCACTGTACATAAGATGCGAACCCTATTGAATTGATAATTTTGAGTTGACTTTTTTATTGAGATTTTCTGTTCGAAAATCTGAAAGAGGTATTTTTCCAGGCTCCAGACAGGTAGTTGAAATCTTTTTTCCAGGCAATTTTTATATATTACAAATTTATATAAAAATAGGTAGATTTGTGGACAGTGTTGCCAAATCTCCATCGTCTTCCCTTGGAGATATAGATCTGTATGCAACATTTTCACGAATAATTATAAATGTCCAGCATTACCGTCCCCTTTAATTCTTCATACATGTATCTTTTCAATTATTCCCTCCCTTTCCAATTCTTCTCATCCTAACTAGCAATTCATTTCCTCCCTTTTCCCCACCATCAACTTTTACTATAATACTTTTCTTCTACGATTTCTTAACTTTCCCGCCATATTTATTTATTTCCACTACTGTTTTATAAATTCATACTTCGTGTTTCTTTACCGTGGCAGCAGTATCCATTATTTTACAAATGCTCATACACCCGAACTCTCATAATCTAATTTTTTTCTAATTTCACTTTCCAAAAAAGGCCAAATTTCGGATCAATGTTGTGCTGGTTCAGCTTTTATCCTCAATCCTGACTTATAAACACAAGTTCAGATTAAATTTTATGTATTTCGGAAATAAATCCATCTTCTCGAAAGAATTCTCTCAGCAATAATTTACATATAGCCGTTTCTATCTCTTAGAAACAGAATTACCTTGCATGCTAGCGATTCATCTTCATTGCACTTCCCTGAAACTAAACCTTTTTTTAACACTTTTAGGAATGCTAACAGTCACGAAAAGATTTTTTTAACCACATTATCTTCCCGGCAAAAACTGTGAACACCGAGTATTTTCAGCTGATTAGGTTGTAACAACGTTGGAATGGAGATTTTTCTCAAATAAAGATAGAAAATGTTATTTTGAGTAGATAACGTATTCATTAAATACGTCATTATTTTAATAACGATGATATTCGTTTAGATTGCCCATTTTCACTAATTTATTTTAAATCCCTATGCAGAGATGCAAAGTATTATACAAAATGCATTTGAAAGCGTCAGCTAAAAGTGAAAAATAAGCCTTAAATATTAATATGTATCAAATTCCCGAATACTTCATAACCCACCGCGCAATCGACATTTCATGCATGAAGTTGCAATAATCAAATAAAATGTTTTCAAAACCCAGAGAGAAATAATCGTTAACGTTTGAATGCTTTTAACACTCCATTGATTTTATACATCTACTTTAATTTGAAATCAAGCAAGATATTTTGTAAATCAGATCCAATTAGAATTATTTATTTAATTCAGAAAAAAATCCTCCAAAAAATCTACGAAAGAAGTACGATTACCTCAAATTTTAAGTATTTCAGTTGGCTGCTCCCCTATGGTTCTTCTTGTGGTTTATTTGTGGAAGACAATAATTCCTTCAGCTACAGAATTGGTAAAGTCAAAGCGAAAACCACTTCCGTTAAAGTTTGAATACACAAGGAAGGACAGGCTATGCATCTGTTGCATTGATTATCTGAACTCATAAAAAAGGATAAATCCCGCTGAGAGAACGTGCCAATTTACCTGTAAAAACACATGCAACTGATGACATATTTAAAGGAAAGAGGGCCATGAAAAACACCGGCTGCAAATCCCTACTCAAACTGAGAATAAACCCATAGTGAACCTTAGATAATGTCACGGATACTAACCATTGACGTGAAAAACCTTTTCGCGAACGTAACTATATTTCAACGACAACTATCATTGTACTTCTATCGCAAACTACTTGCAACTAAAGCACCTGAGACTATTCCCGGTACTCAAACTAACGTCATTATGGTGACGATGTGGTCATTTGAGGGGTGAATTAGTTTGTTAACTTTTCCCAAATACCCCGTAAATTCAAGGCATTCAAATTTTGGGTAATCCCCAACACTCGGAGAAAATTATATGATTACCCGGAAAATTGAAAGTTTTCTTCCGTCAAACAAGCAACAGAAAGTGCCTTCGCACTTAGTGCTCTAATATTCATAAAATTTGGTCCACATGTAGGCATGTACCTTCCGGCATACACACGGAAAAAACTCTCTACGATGAGGCGGTATGTAATTAAAATTCTTGCTTCTTCGGGAAAATACTGTCTGCTTCACCTCCCTCATAGTATTAATGCCTCTTCTCCATCAGTTTCAGATTGATGATAACTTCATTTGAAAAAACAGAATTTTGCAATCATATGGCTAAGTGTAAGATTTGAGTCTTACTCGACGAATGCTGAGTATGAAGAGTTCTCGCGTTTTAGGCCGGGAGATGGTGTTAAACTCATCCTGCTGAAAATTCCCCCTGAAGAAGGCAGACTACGTCATTGAAACGTCGGTACAGCTCAACACCATCATCCAGCTGAAAACCCGAGTACTCTTCATACTAGTATGGCTAAAACTAGCACACAATTCCACTTCCACAAAATACCTCAATAAACAATTACCTTATCATAAATATGGCATCTACAGAAGGGAAATATAAATAACCAAAGCACTCTCACAGAGTTCACGTCCCCGAAAATAAAATTCTTGTGAAATAATCTTTGAGCATATTAAAATAGATTCGTGCAAACGCAGCGTTATTTATTCTACCGTGCAGCTCTCGAGCATGATAAATTATGCACAGGAAGTGAGGCTATAACTCGGTATTCGTCAAATTAAGTATTTAATCATGACGAAGAATTTATCGCATGAAATAAATCATATACATATAGATGTGAAATCAACTTTTAAGTAGCCTATTTTTAGCGTAACTAGTTACGGTTACGTTTGAAGCAGCTGTGAGGTTGGTTAATACACCTTCTCTGATAAAATGGCAATGAAGAAACAAATATTTTGAATTGAAGTATAGATTGAATCAGTACTCGGATGCCTGAGTGCCAACTTTGCCTTTTTGCTAACACTCTCGCTGAGGATCCTGTCAAGTGACGTGATGTAAAAGCTCCATAAGAACGTTGGTGACGTCCATTGACTTTCTTTTATATTGCAGTTGACTAAAGTATGACGCAAATTATCATTTAAAAGTTATTTTTCAAACATTTCTGCTTTAGTTTTTTCACAAATGAACTATTTCTTTGATTGCACAACAATAGTAAGTAGAGCATCTTTCCAAGCATCCAGGTATGAACTTTGTAGGAGTGATAGCTTTCCTTTTTTAAAAAAAATCAGGAAATAAACATACTATTATTATCATTTATACATTGTTAGAAGTGGGCAATTTTCCCGGTAGTAACAAAAAAATGAAATAAAATATTAATCATGAAATGGTTATAATGTCCAAATACAATTATAACTTCAACTTATGCACAGCATTCTACGAAAGTAATAGAATATAAAGCAGCAAGAGAGTACACTTTTTTATGCTCCAGTAATTTTTTTCATGAACCTCCCGGATCGTCAGGTTTAAGGGATGTAAAGTCTACATATCCTTACATTATTACTCTCTTTCCTTCGAGCAAAAACATCTTGCATCAAAATTTATGCTACTATCGTAAAGAAAAAGATCTCATCTTTCCAATGACAACAAAATATTAGCCACTTACCATTATACTTTTCGAGATATTTGACAAGAAAAATACCAGCTATTTCCAATGGATGATGGTATGAGCAGTGGCGTACGGACCGGGGGTTTAGGGTTTAAACCCCCCCCCCAAAAACATGTGAACCTGAATTCGTTTTCGTTCGTTTACCTGAACTAGCGTTTAGAATTTTGCTAATTGGGCTGAAAAATATAGTTGAATTGTCTTCATGAAAAGAGAATGTTAATTTAATTATTGTTTTAGGGAATGATAATCGGAATATCATTTGATGATGATGCACATAAATATTAATGAAAACCCCGCCCCCCAGAAATCAACCCCCCTAAAAGTCAATCCTGCGTACGCCACTGGGTATGAGTATGAACTCTCCGAATCTCCGCAATTTAACAGGGAGTATTTCGCATTATTTTTCATATATTTTTTTATACTAAATCAATTACTAACGGCATTAATGTTTACCCCATCGAAAACAAATCTTCGTTGTGAATGCGTTTTTTGCGTACACTATACAAAAAATGACTAAAAAATTAGGTGCGTATACTTAGTTATTAACTGAGAATTCAAGTAATTTAAAGTGAAGTTTTTGTGTGTCATTAATGTTACAGTGTTGAATTTATGCTTCTTACAGCAGCTTCAACTTAAGCATTAAAGTTTAATTGAGTCTAATATGACAAGGGAAAAATCTCGCCCAAAATCCCTTTAACTGGAATTGCCGCTATAACTGGTTAAAATATATTGGTACCTCATATAGGTACCATCTGACAAGCATCATGCAAATAAACTAAGGTATCCAAGAGAAGAAGTGTTTATTATGTAAGAATTGGGTATTTTCCACGTATTTTAAACTATCGATATTCAGATTCAGTTACTTGAACTTATTGCATTGGCTAAAAATTTTCTTATCAAATTATATGAATTTCGGTTTTAAAAGCTAAAGAAAGTAGAAGGTTACGAATACTCCCGAGCACACTCCGAAAACAACCGAATGGCCTGTGACGTCATTTTCGCTGTTTACATTTAGACCCAGGCGTTTCCTTATGCTTACGGTGGAAACAAATGCGACGAAATTAGTTTCTGATGTTTTCGCGTTTCTAGATATGCCTTTAAATGGCATCTAAGTAAGGGATATAGATGGTGTTTTGTGCCTCAATGTACAAATACATCGGTTGAAACACCGAACAAGAAATTTATTCACGCAATCACGACATTGAATGATTGAAATTTTTTCCTTGGATTCCTCAATGTCCACCCGTAAAAATGTATGCTTTACTCCGCACTTTGTGTTCTGGACATATTCTCGCAATGCCTGTGCACAGTGGCCCATCTCTCTTTACTTGGACGTATCCTATAGCATTATCACCATAACTCTCACGAGAAGCTTTATAATATAACAACACTTAAATTAAACTTTGAATAGACATTTAGGAGATGAGAATCTATTTTTGGGCATTTATACAGCGGATAAGCCACTTCTAGAAACCTCCTCTACAAACAACCACTAATTAGCAAATAAAAAATTAACGTTTTAGGTGTGTCGAGTATTGGCAGCACAAACATTTGGCAAGTAATGTGTTATGTTGATATGTTACTAAGATACTGTTTGTTTACTGTTGCATGGACTGATATGGACTTCGATAAAGAAAGAAGTATCATAATGATTATGAGTGTATTGGAAAAACAGTTAATAAAGTTCATACACCAAATACATAATTATATGTAACAAAAATGATATAAAACAGTAATGACGATTTTAAAAGCAAACTTTATGCTAACATTTTTTGGACTTAAGCTCAACGAATTTCCGCAGCATTAAATCGCTCGTCCTTCTTTATTAAAAGGCCTACCATAAATATATCCACTTAGGGTAAATTATCTTATGTGGTTTTAATAAAACCACTGCACGCCATAGTCTTTGTTTTAAATGAAAACTCTTTAAATATACGGTAGATCTTCTACAGTTACTCACTTTCTCCCTCACATCCGTCTATCGCTCAGCGAAAATGACGTCAAGCCAATCAGATTTCGTTTCGCAGCGGCGTGGCGTAAAAAAATTTGAAATTTCGACTATTTTAATCTTAAATATCTCAATTAATATTGAATCAATTTTAAAACTATTTTCACTCCGCAAACTTATTTGAGTTAAAGTAACATATAAAGATCCGTAAACTTAAATTTAAAATTTTGGAAAATACCCAATTCCTCGGTCGGGCACCTGGGTACTCGGATATTGACAGCGTTGTATATTCCAGATATTGACATAAGGGTTAACGGAACTTCGCCAAAATGTCCGATTCATCAACTCCCATGCAATACTCATCGAATCGTCGAAAGGGCGAATGACAGGAGTTGAAAGGGTTAAGGAAAGCAGGACAGTTAAAAGTAGTTTTGTTTTGTTTGTCTTGCCCCCTAGGCCATATATTACCACATTCCAGATAAGATTTGTTTATTTAGCACCAAAAATCTTTAACTTACTTCCACAGTATGTAAAAATGGAAAAAAGGTTATGTTGTTTTTAAGACAAGTCTAAGTGTTGCTCTTCAAATTGGATGATATTGAAGTGTTGTTCAATAGTTCTAATGAAATAGTATCTTTATCCAGAAACAGTTTTGTGAGTGATGGTATTGTGTAGTGCGGCACTGATGTCAATTTGCTATATATGTTCTTTTTGTTAATTTTCTATTTTGCACGGTGACCTTTGGTTACCCCCACACAGGTATTTATCTTTGGGGTAACCTAAAGCTTCCATATATTGTTTGAAGTGTGTTGAAAAATACTGTATAAAAAGGAAGCAATAAAAATTATTATATTTATTTATTATATATTATTATTTATAGTTTGATCGAGATATTTCCCTAGTCATAATGGAGACCATATTGAAATTTTATTTTTTAACTTCAGCGTCCTTAAGAAGTATGAAGTAAATATTGTCATATAAATGGCGCAAATATATAGTGATATATGTCAAATATTATCAGTATTAAAAAAATATAGGTATCCACATATTTCTCTAACTTGACTCATGTTTTCACGCCAAACGGTGACAACGCCTTCACAACAATGGTTTTTTGCGATTCTGTGAAAATTACTGCAGCCAGTAATTGATTATATTTTATAAAAAATAGTTGAGAAAACATACGAACACCGTAAGTTTTTTGACGAAATCTAGGCGTTAGATATTCCTCATTTTTTTTAATGCCCCTTCTAGAGCGCACAGCCGTAACCTATCCCATGTAAAACAGCTTATATTTTTGAGTAAATCGCTCGTTAAGCAGTTCGTCAATGGCTTAGTATTTTGATAAAATTTAGATAGATGAGTTTTTTCTTTAAAATCGAGGTCAATTTTTTTTTTAAATTCTAGTTTAAGTGATATATCGCTAAAACTTCCTCATGGAAAACGGAAATTTGAACCAGGAGAGGAGATGGCGACACTGCGGCTTGCGTTTATCGTGGATTCGAGTGTATCTGTTTCCTGAAGTCGCATTAGGTCGAGTTCGCTGGAGAAGATAAACTTCTAGTATAAATCTCTTTAAAAGTGTATCCCATACAGTGTTGCTTTTCACTTTCCTAAAGGCAGAATGGAAATGTTTTTAGTAACGCGCTCCTTGTCGACTAGAATATTCCTTGTAATCATGCGGAATATCCAAAGGATGGAAAGTAGCCTTCATATTTCTCTTTATTTATTGCAGCAGAATTCACACTTTTCCGCAGGATTTTTTCAGCTCACAGAGTTATCTTCAGGTAAAAGAGTCCTACACAATACATTTCAGCTCTTGTAGCTGAATGGTCTTGTATGACTCCATGAGTTAAATATCCTTTGAAAAAGTGGAAATTACGTTTGATTTAATATCTTCTATATCCTTCTGCTACATCAAGCCTGAATCTACTAAACTCAATATTCCTATTCTAATTTAGGCATGTTGAATGCCCTATGCACTACTATGTGAATTCGAAAAACAGTTTTACAACAAAATTCAATTCGGTACCTTTAAAATTTGGTTTTTTTATTGAAGTCATATCGCAACATTCATCGCAAATAAAATCCTAAAGTCAGTATGACATGCATTCCTTAGGTAGGACTCGAACCAGGATCAATGAGTTGAGAGAACGGTACGTAAATGAACTGAATCTGTAATAGTAACCCGGTAAATAAATAAATCATTAAAATGAAATAATAATGAAAATAACTTGATGACCAGGATAAATTAATGGCAAGAATGAAAATCACAAGGAAAAAGCTACCATATGTGCTAATTCTCCATGAAAAGAATCATTAAAATTAATCATGATTCCGTCCCGGATTTCCTCAATCTACAGTCAGGTGAGTTCAGTGGTTATACCATTGTGGTACCTCCACCAAAGTCGTTGTGATTAGTTTTCTTATAGTTAACTGGCTTGCATAGCGTGCTGACACTGCTGGCAGGAAATCGGATAATAGGGTTTACATTATTCCTCGGTGACTTTCGATAGATTCGTGTTCGTCATTCTTTCATCCATGCGCGTGAATGCGTACAGTGCTCGTTGATCACCTATTCTTGCGGAATCATCGATCATAACGCAAATTATATTCTTTGGATATCAAATTAATAGTAAAGTAAACAGGAAAATGGGAAACATGAAACAAGATAAACCCATTAATGATGAATGAGGATTAGTGACAGGAAGGAAATGTTCATCAGATCCTCTCGATGATGAACGAGGTCGAGCCGGAACTCGAGATAATTTAAAAACATTTACTACCCGTAATAAAGCCCCAGTCACGGACTTTAGGAGCTAAAAGAGTACATAGCTCTGCACACTAATTGATATTTTGTTGTACCTTCCGCACCTTCACCTTTTAAGTGGCTGGAGTGGTAATCGTGGGTCACTGAGTGCATATTTTATTAATATTTCAAGTCGAAAAAATACTAGAACCACACTTCATTTAAGTACATCTGCTTATGCAGTGGAACTCACCATACGTGCAGCAATGGAGATAATATAAGAATCATATTTGATATTTTTGTCTCAAATGGTATTTATTTTCGACCTCTTATACTATTCGGTGCAAATATCAGGAGATTTTAGGTCAAATAATATTTTTTTTTAACTTCTGTCAACGTTTCGGACCGTTATTGATCCATCTTCAATGCTAATAAATGATACATGATGGTGAAAAATGTTTAAAAGTCCTTTTTTTAATTTCTTTTTAATGACTATAAATTTATTTATCTGAGCCATTTTGTAATAAAAAAAGGATTGGAAAACATTTTTCACCATCATGTATCATTTATTTATAGCCCTGAAAATGGATCAATAAAGGTCCGAAACGTTGGCTGAAGTTTGAAAAAAATATATTATTTGACCTAAAATCTCCTGATATTTGCACCGGACTTTTGTCTCAATGTGAAAACAAATTGTGATTAAAGCTAAATAATAATAGTTTTCGGCTCGAAATTGAGACGAAAATTCGTTAAAATATATTTTTTCGAATATTCTATTAAGCGAGATAGGAACCATTATAATTACATGAAAATTATATTTCGCGTTTAGAAGAAAATGTGTATATTGAACCAATTTATTAATAAAAATATATCTCCCGTGCCATAAGGCTACGTGTTAAAATTGCAGTGAATTGCATAAAAACCAAATTTGCAATGCGCCTTTTTTTCACCTTTAGCAATAGATATTGCTAATGAAATGCTAAGTTTCGCGCAAATCTGTGTGTAGAAAAATATTGTTCCAGGCACCTTTTAACGCCTTCTCCATCACTTTTTTTATCCTCCCTCTCGCTGCAAATTTCACGTAGTTTTTATCCCCGACTCCCGAACACACACTCTATGGCACCTGTGGTTTTCCCGGAGACTTGGACATAGACCCCATCAAAGGTTGGGAACGGACTTTAGTGGAGGTTCCGGGTACCGAGGCCTTCACTCGCCCACCTCGCTCCTCGCCTTTCACCGGAGAATACCCTTTTAAAGCCTCCCCCCCTTTCTGCAGTATCTCCCACCCAGCAAAGCAGTCGGGGTCGAATAGAGAGCGAACGTAAAGGGGTCGAGCCGTAAATTGACCCGTGGGCATGGAGCAGGAGAAGCCGGCTGAGGTGAAGCGGCTACTTTCCCGACGAAATACGACGAAACCCCTTTAAACTGTACGGCCACACTTCCCAGGAAGGAGAAAGTGGGAGAATAAGTGGAAAAAATTTACGGTTTATCGACCACCATCTCCCAAGAAGCGGGGATCACCCGAACGGCTCGCAAGGCATCTTCCAGCATGCTCGCTCGCTAGATTGCAAATAACTCCTCCCTCTGCCAGAGATAAGTGATACGAATACTCCGACACGTCATTACACACCCACGCACACATATGAGCTGTTGAGAGCAAGAATGGCGTAAGTCAAAATTGTCCCCTTTTGGAAAAATGAGGCTTAAAGTGAAACAACTAAGAAATTAAATCATAAGTGATAATTTCTGGTGAAAAAACACTGAAGGTAGACTCTGGCCACAGATGCGCAAAACAGAATACAGATAGAGGAATGCTACTGAATAAAGGATATAGTAAAGTACGTACTTAATTAAATAGTGGCATGTATTGACTTACACCACTTTTTAATACATATAGAGGAATGTTACTGCGCATCTAATTAAATTTTAGCAAACATTGACATACAGCACATTTTCTCGACGGCAATTATACATCTGCGTTTTACACAGCAACCTATCACACGAACATGTGACACGGAGCTTTATGACACAGGATTTTACAGTGTTTTTTCATGAAAAAGTGTTTTATGTCTATTTATATTTGACGTATTTAAGCTAAGCGATAATTGGCTAAGATACTGAAATAATTATATCAATAAAGAATGGGAAAAAATGAGTATTTGAAACTTATTAATCCTAGTTTCTTTCGCTCTCACACCATTTCGGTGTTTGACATCAGTATAGTTACCGAATTAGGTACGTCTACCGGGATTCTTTAGTCATGTTGGTATTTTTAGAGGACGAAACATTGAATTTTTGGTCCTGAAATTTTCTATTTCAGCATCCGATATCTTTCCAACTCACTTTATCATAATCCAATCCATACTAGCTTTCCAGACTCTCCACTCCTGTATACCTCATACCATAGACTGACACATTGGCCCGATTCTACTCAGATCGGACACAGTAGAATTTTCTGTTTCACAATCAAAATACCTGGTCAAAGCCATGAAAATTTTAAATCATTAAGCAACTGGCTCTTCATTGCTCAATATAACATAATTCAGCAAGTATCCAAATTAGAAATCCACATTAACCAACTAAATAATTGATTTTTGTACCAGCAATGTAAGAAAACAGCGCATTAAGGTCTAAATATTACGACGTAAATACTTAATTAATATCGATCCCTAGAATATCACTGATATTGGCACGCTCGCCGACCCCTTCCCGCATCCTTGCCTGTCAAGTTTACGTAAAATTTCTCCTTCAACTATACTCCAGTTACAGGGATGAGTGACATAACACGATGTATATCAATCAAGAACATGTGTCAAGGTTTCCAGAAAATACTCATCACATCATATCGGTGTATATGATTTTTGTTCGCCTCATCTGCACAGGTTATAACGAAATAAAACGAAGCCCATGTTCGAAGCGGAATTCGGGTTCATAACCACGAAGTAACCAAGATTGCCCGGTGGGAATACCATATCAAATGCTGTTTGTTAACTGAAGTTGCCAAAACTTTGTAACGTCAACGAAAAAAAAATTTTTTTTATTTGATCGGTTGATCCCTATTCACTTAATTATCGGCAGGGTCTTTTATCCTGTAACACTGCTCACAAATATTTGATACAATATCACCAAACCCTAAGTATCGGCTGCATCCAACTCTCAGGATTCCCTATTGACCTCCACAGGGCTTCTCCCTTGTCCCCTTATCGTCTACCTCCCACTCTTCAACCAACAAATCTTAGAGAGGCTACCTGCTTGTTATTTGTGGCTGCCACCAGGGGTGGCCTCCTTTACCATCAATTACAGTCGGCAACGATTTGTGTTTATAGTGGTCCTGAGAAATCGTCTTTCCTACGGCCGCCCAGTACTGTCAAAATTTATTCATGCCAGTTTTCAGGGTGAAAAAGTTTTTTTTGAGAAAAAATATTTTCCCTTGCTCAAAATAATATTTATTTTCAGCGTGTGTTAGCTTTTGCGACGAACTTTAGGGCCTGGCTTAGATTTTGCAGGCCTTGTTATATATTACACCACCATCTATGCAACAAGGTCACTCGCGTATACATATTTTCTGCGGGCCTGTATTGGAAAACCTTTTTTTCATCGAAAGTATATTTCTTAACCCAATCGGGAATGAATAATATCCTCATCCGTCTATATTTTTCACAAAAAGTGAGAAAAACCCACAGCGCATGGGGTTTAGGTCAACGGACATAGTGTAGAGAAGTGAGTCTCACAGTCAAGAGTATAGGCTAAGATTATTTTCGAGTTAAGGTTAGTTTAGAGATAAGTAGTTTGAGCAAGATATTTCCCTAGTCATAATGGAGACCGTATTCAAATTTCATTTTTTTATTTCAGCGTCTGTAAGAAAAATGAAATAAATTGTGTAATAAAATGGCGCCAAATATAATTATATATGACAAAAAGTCTCAGTAATTAAATAAATATATCTGCCTGAGACTCTAATTTAACTGATTTTTTCACGCCGTACGGTGAAAACGCCTTCATATCAGAAGGTTAGCGATTTTGTATAAATTACTGCGGTAAGCAATTTATTAATTTTTCTAAACAATTGAGAAAACATACAAATTACACACCGTTAGTTTTTTGACGAAATCTAGGAGCTGAATATTCTCCTTCTGGAACACACAGCCGTAATATATATATATATATATATATATATATATATATATATATATATATATATATATATATATATATTACGGCTGTGTGTTCCAGAAGGAGAATATTCAGCTCCTAGATTTCGACAAAAAACTATATATATATATATATATATATATAAGCCGTAATATATGTAACAGCTTAAAGGTTTAGGCAAATTGCTTGAAAAGAAGTTCGGCAAGAGGTTAATATTTTTATTCCAATGGAAAGAGGAGAGTTTTATCCTTAAAATGAAGTCAAGTTCATCAAATTCTGGTTGAAGTGACATTTCGCTCTAACTACCGTAAGTAGAGGATTGCCTCCTTTGATTGATGTTCCCCTCCCAGTAGTCCCCAGCCAGAGATCCGTTTGGAGAGCTATTTAACCACCAGAGTAGTATACCGGAAGGAATGTTATCACGTCATATTTGGTGAATGCAAGGCTACATCTTCTGGGGAGATTAAGATCTACTGCAACCCATTCCGTGAACTTCACTCTCGCCCGAAGCTGTAGCAGTTAATACCAGCCCCATCCTCTTCATCTGCGCCATCAGTGCATTCTGCTGAGACTGCTGCCTCTCAGCAATGAGCCGTGTAGTTTTTGGGTAGCATGTAGGGTTTCGAATTTTAACAAAATTTTCACTTGGTCTCGAACCTGCCACCCTTGAGTAAAAGGTCGAAGACACAACCCTGGGCCACCCCTTCATGGCTTAAGGCGCTTAACTAAATGTCGTAATAGTGGCGATAATAACCATATGTACCAACACGTAATTTAGGGTAACAAATGCCTTGACGAAAAAAAAGGGTTACGTTTCAACTTGCTCTACTGTACTTCATTAACACAGAATAAGGAAAACGACCCGTGCTGCATTAACTTTAAGAAGAGGGAGGATGAAAATTGCAAACACGCAGCTACATCTCCAGAATGTCCGATTAATTTTTACAGATTAGAATTACTAAAAAGAAAAATCAATAATGGAAAATAAACACTTAAGAATTGGACAAGTAAATATTCAAGGGGCAAAAAATTCCCTTAGCAGAAACAAGAATAACAGCAGAAAATATAAAACGACGTAATTCTTACTAAGGAACCTTATTCAATCCGGCAGGGAGGCATATGGAAGATTCCAGGTCTAGGAATCCAAAACTGGATAGTCGCTTCAAATAGGCAGAAACCGAATGCAGCTATTTTCATATTTAAAGAAAAACTGGACGTCCTATTAGTGAGTACATTTACCACAGAAAAGTTTGCAGTGGCGGAGGTGTATACGGGGAAATGTTCAATTATTTTCATCAGTGCCTATTTTCCCCCAAGTGACGACATTAAACCCCACTTGGAACACCTCAAACTAATTACAGATGCCTTCCCTCGGAAAAAGATAATTATAGGCATGGAATTGAATTCAAAACATGGCATCTGGTTCAGTAACCAAACAGATGAAAGAGGCAAACTCCTAGAGAGTGTAATACATGAAAAGGATCTGTACATAATAAATGAACCAGGCAACGCACCCACCTTCTCAGGACCCAGAGCGGAGTCTAATATTGACTTGACACTGGTCACCGCGCAAATAGTGCGGGAAATTAAGCAATGGAAGGTGAACCCAGGCTCCATAAATAGTTCCCATCAATTAATTACCTTCGAAATATGAGGAGCACTGGTGAAAACTAAGCCTACCACCAGATTATTTTTTAAACGGGCGAACTGGGCAGTGTGTGAATATGAACTCCTCAGGCAACTGAGGAATTCCGATAAGGAAATCAACTGGACACCAACTCATCAGAACATAGATTGCTAAGTTGAACGGTTAAAAAAATCAATCCAAGAAGCAATAAGAAAAAGTATTCCAAGGGTGGATAAAAAAACCCGAAAAATCCCTCGGTGGAACACGGATCTTGAGCGCAAAAAGCGCGAACTCAAGAAACTACTTAGGAAGACACAAAGAAGTATCCCGGGGGACAGAACCGCAAATCGGAACAATTACCTTAACAAGCTTAGGGAATACAAAAATGAAATAAGAAAAGCAAAAGACCAAAGCTGGGAGAAATTTTTTAAGGAGAATTTTGACGGAAACGCTTGGGGTTTTGTTTACCAACTATTCTCGGAGAAGCTTAAAACATCTATCCTTCAAGTAACTGCCAAGGATGAATCGGGACATATCCCGCTTCTATAAGAACATCTGAGCAAAATGTTGAACTCACTCCTCCCAAATGAAGAAGAAGCTGATGAAATCCAGAGGAGGAAATAATGAGACTTTCAACAAAAACAACAAAAAAATTTCATCAAGGGAAGCCAAGAAAAATACATTAGTAATTTTTATCGACATCCAAGGAGCATTCGACGCTGTTTGGTGGCCATCGGCTATTGCGGAACTGAAGCGGCTTAAAGCGCCTAGGGATATAATAGACCTCTTTAAAAGTTACTTTTCGAATAGAGAAATCTACTTAAAATCAAAACTTGAGCAAGCAAGGAAAACAGCAACTAAAGGATGCCCGCAAGGGTCTGTGTTGGGATCACTTGTCTGGAATCTGGAAATGAATCAATTATTAAGAGAGGACTTCTCGGAAAACTGCGAACTGATTGCGTATGCTGATGACACGGCTATTCTAATCAGAGCCAACTCTCGTCAAGAGATAGAAGGGAAGGCCAGAGCTTGCATGGAAAAAGTGGAGAAATGAGCACATAGGTGCAAACTAAAACTTTCAACAAGCAAAAGCGAATTCGTCGTCTTCGGCGGGAAACTCAGCCGAAATCCGAGTATAAGAATGAATGTAAACAACTGAAACGGGCCAGCAGTTTTAAATATTTAGGGTTCTATATTGATGAAAGATTTAAGTTTCCAAGCACACGTCAACTACTCGACAGCGAAGATAAAGAAAATCTTCCATGTCGTACGCAGATACAGCCGTTACATGTACGGTAAGAAATCAATGCACCAAGTGTGAAATGGCGTGGTAAAACCCATAGCGATGTATGGAAGTACAGTTTGGGGGGATAGGACACCTCTCTGCAGAATGAATAGAAAACTACCGGAAGCTCAGAGATCCTGCCTGATTCCGGTAACTCATTGCCGGACCGTACTCAACCGTAAGTTCAGACGCATTGGCAATAGTAGCACTTGAACCGCCACTAAAATACATAGTGACGGAAAAGAAGTAGAATATAAAACAACCAATGAAAAAACTTATTTAGGAATAAATATCACCACCGAAGAATGTCCGAGGATCAGCATCTTCAGAAAGAAAATACGGGAAATTACGGAATTGAAATAGGATGAAGAGAGGAAAGCCTCAACCAAAGGACGGTACACCATTGAAATCTTCCCAACCATTCTGGAAAGGAAGAAATTAAAGGTTAAGCATACAAAAGCTGTGGCTCAAGTAATATTTGGCCATGGAGAATGCAAAGAATATATTAAGAAGATTGGAAAAAGCCAGGATGGAAAATGCAATGAATGTGATGAAGAGGCATCGCATTGAGAGGTACATCCGCTTTTAAACATGGCGAGCTAAACTAAGTTTAGAAATGGAAGTCAGATACGAAACCTGTAAGGATCTAATAACCTTCTGCCTGAAAAATGGGAGGTTCAAAGAACTGGAGAGACTCTGCATCACGTCCCAAGAAGACCACTGGTCACAGAGGTAACAAAAAGGACAGAGGAAGAAGAGGGAGAAGAAATAAATTAAGAGATAAAAGAAAACCTCGGCGAAAGGAGAAGACAAGGGCCGAAGAAAGAAGAAGCAGTCCTAAAAGAAGAATGAAGACTTCGGAAAAAGGAGAAGAGCAGGGTTGGAGAAAGAAAGGAGAAGACGACGAACGAAAGAAGAGAACGCGATGGCCTCATGTGGCATCTAGCCGCGTAAAATCAGATGTATGCACAATTTAAATCGAAATTGCAATTACATAAGGTCTCATGAATATAAAAAGTTAATTTACTATATGTATTAAAATGTAAAATCAAATTTATTGATAATAATACAGATTAAAGAGGGATAAACGAGAGCACATACCCTCAGAAATAATGTTTAAAAAATAATGTACTTCATAAATAACTGAACTCTGATTCAGATATGACATTCCTCTGAGGTTCTGCGTTAATGACAAATATATTCGCAGTTCCTTGAAGTTTAAATTTTGAAGCCTCCATGTTTAACATGAATAATGATAGCATATTTAATGGGAAAACAGAATATCGAAGTCCAGAGACCAGTTCCTATATTTCCATGCATACTTGTTTAATTGATTGAAATGAAATTCTCCTTCTACTAGGTACATTTTAGTTTACACATTGAGGAAAAATATTTTATCTTATCTATCTATGGAGACATTGCAACTCCAGAACAATTCATCCTGTTGGAGTAGAGTGAGAATTGCTGCATGGTCAGCAGTCATATCTGCCACAAAGTATAGCATTTTTTGGGTAAATAACATCGCCGTGAAGCTGAAATAACTGCAACAGTGTTAAACTCTCAGGCTTTTCAACTTTTATATGATTATTTCCCAGTACTGTTATGATTGGCTGAAATTATCACGGCAGAGAACTCAGCAACTGATATCATTTGTTGAGATCCGGCGTAATTATTTCGTTTTGCGCTTTAAATCTGCTCGTTGAACCATAGTTAACACTAAATCTGGTCCCGAATCATTATGATTAGACTTTCTCAGTAATTAGTAACTATTTTAATGTTCGACATTCCGCAGACACCGTGAGCAATAATGCTAATTAACCGGAGCGTAATGCATATGTTATTCCCCAGGGATAATGAGAGTTTCATCCAGTTTTACTTGTGACGGATGTTCGCCTGAAAAATACTGGGTGTTTCCACTTTCACTTTTTTAATATACGGATAAGCCACGTCCTGATCCAAGCCAGAAAAAAGAACGCAGGTGCTGAGGTGAAAGGACTATTTTCCATTGTTTATTTTTTCAGGAGACATTTTTGTCATTCACACATAACTCGTTAAATAGCCCTTTTCCCCATGCATGGTGAAGCATTGGTTCCCTTAGTCTATTTATCTGTCCGTATGAATTGTACTCTAAGAGAGTCAGATGTGAAATACGCCTTTTTTCTTTAAGGAAGTTAGTTCGTTTGGAGGTTTATAGGAGACATTTTAGGTAACACAAGTACATGTTAGACAACGAGGATATAATATAATCCCAATACGGCATATGAATAATGGAATAAAGGGACTAATATGATGAATACAATGGTAGAGAGATAAATGACAACATTATTTCCCCGCGCACCAGTCGAGCAATATAAATGCAGATGAAGACAATAATACACCAAAACACCCTCCAAGATGCAACTCATGTCTCTTCCATTTCCCTATTCCTATTTTAATGGAAGGTATTAAGCTATAAAATTTATTTTACTCAATTACTCTTTTCTCTTTAAATTTCTACGAGAAATAAGGGAAATAGAAATGGATTATTTATGCCTTGTTTCTCAACATAAAATATTCTTTCTTTCTACATCCATGCGTTATTCTTCAGAAAATTGTGACTCTGTTGTGGCATACCTGTGCCTTAAAAATTATACTTTGATGTAATTCATATTTATGCACGTTAAACCCGATGCTTTCTTTATTGTAGCGTTAATCAAAATCTCATTCTTTTGAAACTCTTTACGATAACTTAACATCTCCTGGTGTGTATCATTATTATCAATTATTCGAGAGAGGAAGAACACTTTAATCCGAAGTAAGTTTCTCATGATTACTATACCTACTAATTGCGCATACTCTATTTTACTATGGATGGCGTTACGTATAATTATATTTTACCGAATCCACTATTATTATTATAGTTAATCCACTAACAGCCGAGCAGACTAGGCGTCACGTAGTTGTAAGACAGCTCCAGAAAGCATCTTGAAGTACCTTTTAAATATAATTTTCGAGACAGCGATACGTTTTTATGTTGGTAAATGCCAACTGGGCAGATACCAACATAAAAGATAACACAATGAGGAATATGGAGAAAAAACTAGTTTTACTACAATAGATAGGTATTAATCCTTCTGCACATATGATCTTTAGGTTATATCTGATTTCTAACGCCAGTAATTATATTAAAAATCTGCTTAACCGCTAACGTTTCAACGAAACATCGGTGATAATTCTACTCACTTGCGGGAAAGACCGATAAGAGTCATTAAGATTCTAGCATTATTCACTAGGTAAACCACAAATTAATGATTTCTACGATTACATGCACATGAACCCTCGAAAAGACTAATTTTGCAGATCGCCACATGGCAGTATCCTCACAAGGCTCGTGCATGTCATTTTTGAGTCATTTAGAGAATTCTTATCAACCATATAGCTAGGAATTAGAAGAATTGCAACACAACAGGCTGGCTTACTGCGGGAGAAAGTAAAATTAATGGATTTGTTGCATTATTAAACATCGTTTACCATCGGGGGAAGCTTTGGGTACAGTCTTTCGAATTTTCGGAAAATTCGGCCCCACCTTTTTCCACGGTGAAATTTTCCCACGGAATAAATGAATACGTCATTTTTGCATCAACGTATTCCTTTCTCTTCTCCCGTACTGCCTGCCCGCCCACCCGCAAGCCCATCCACCATTCCTGTACCCTCACGAAATCTCCATCACAACCCCGTTTGCCCATCCCTTTTCTCCTCACCACACTCTTCGCCTGAGCCTGACACTGCGCCACGTATCTCTGCGTGATACCAGACCCCTCCAACGCCGGCAATATTCCCGGAAAAGAGAGTAAATGGGACTGTAAGTTATCAGAGGGTGCCCGGCATTAGAATTTGATAATCGCATTTCAACATGACGACACATTCATGCAAAGATACAATAGAGGCGTGTTAAAACGGTATTTTTGATCCTATATATAATACTTAACTTGAACATACGGACCCACTAAAGATTCACACGTCATCGCACGAGTAATCTTCAACTCTGGCAACTATTCAGCGTTCATTTTTAACCCTATTCGAAATAGTTAACGCCATCTCTTGGCAATTTAAGTGATCTCGATGAACGCAGGCGAGTAAAAAAAGCCCTTTGTGGTGGTTCATGCAATCATTGGTGCCAACATCTGACCATACCATTATTCATAGGTTTGCTGTAACTAATACATGCAGATCCGCACAACCACATGAATAGGGAATTTGAGAGAACTGTTATTTTGCCTAACCGAACCGAACCGTTCATATTTAACTATTGGGATATTTCTGACCTATCACCCTTTCGCTAATACCTATCACGCCGTTCCCTTACGGGAGATACAAGGTCAAAAAAGTTAAATTCTCGGTGATAGGCCTGTAAAGCTAACTCTGATTTAATAATTTCCTCCACGCTGTCATATCCTTGCATACCTCTTTCGCTCCAGTAATACTCATGCAGTGCCTCATTAATGACCTCCTCTTCTTAAGACTCCTAATATGCATTCTCTCATGAGTATCTTCCATCACATTGACCCTCGTATTTCGCGGTCTACCTCTCACACCATACACTGCCTTGTCTTACATTACATCTGCTTCGTTATTTGATACTCATCCAATCTCTAGAAATGATCAAACTAGTGATGCAAATTCCTTTCATACATGTCAATTACAGAAGCATCCATTCCACATTCTTTCATCAAACACTCATTTCTAACCCTATTACTTCTGTTTTTTTCACAAAAACTTTTCAGATATCCCAATCCCACTGAATTTAGCCTACTCTTATGCTTTTCCAAGCAACCTGGTGACATGAATATCATGAAGCATAAATGTCTATGTTTATGAGATACAAAGGGAAAATCGTATGCGGAAATTGATCAACGCACGCAAATTAAATGGCAGTAGAGGATAACAATGGTATTCAATTATGATTTGGTGAGATATAAAAATATAAATCCTTCAATTTTGCCAAAAGTTTGAGGCAGAAATTTAATTATTTCCACGACAAAATTTTAGCGACCCAAGATTTTGTTGATGGATTAACTCCAGGTAAGTTACACGGATTGAGTGTTACCTCAACTCGAAAGCGTAAGCTCTGGACGATTACGAGACTTACATGATCCATTAATGAAAAACTGATCAGTTCAGGAGAAAATGAATGCCGTCTTCAACAGGCTTTTCATTATAATTATATTTCCATGTAATTAGCCATTCTTTGTCACGCATTCTTAGACCTTTTTCATTTCTTACCCTGTCCTCTCATCTTACCACTTACATTTTCCTAATTATCCATATCTCAAATAGTTCTTTTCTACGTCATCCCTCCCTACTTTTATACTTTTTTTAAACGGTAGAGTGCTATACTTCATAATTAGGTCTTTGCCAATCTTTTCATTAAGTTTCCATTTAATAGTCCACACAGAAAACTACTTTTGCCTTCAAAATCAAATCCTTGCTTTGTCAAAGCTATTGTCATTCTTACTTCTGCAGAGTAGCGCATGTCCCCTTTGAAGGAGTCTCCTGACTTATTGAGTCTTTCTGCAAGTTCAATCCTTTCTCCTATTTAACTTATACAGACCATTTCTCCCTACATTTATCATTTCTTGCACTTGGTCTTCCTCTGAAACTCACTGCTTACCCTCTACACATTCTTTCAAAACCTTAGGGCATCGTAGTGATCGAAAATATTCGGGTGTTGTTAAGATTTTTCCTGAGAATTTAAATATGTACAGAAATAAGAGTACATTATTTTACATTTGAGTATTTGTATTAATCATTCTCTTTTTTTCTACTTTCAGTTTCAATCAAAAGTTACCACCATGCTAATTGTCTAATTATAATGGAGTTTTCATAATTAATAAATATTCCCCTTAATGCTATCGAACACTTTTCAGAAAATGACAGCAATAAAATTAAAAATGAGAGAAATTGAACATTTACGTAGCAGTTGTCGTCAAATTATGGACTTTTTAAAATCAAGATGATTGACTTTTGGATTCTGTAATGCAATAATATCATAAAACGTTTAAGTTTTAGCATCAATTTTTTATCGCTCATTTCTTTTGAAACGGACATAGTTGGTATACATTTTTTCATATCAGGATGGCAAATCTAACTCCACCTTACCCTGAATAACCACAAGAACGCATGCTGTAGAAAAAGGTTTTCTCGTAGTGCTGCATTATCTGGGTGGTATTGCAGTTCAGCAGGCAGAGATATGAATCCGAGATCGGAGGTCCCAGGGTTTATACCCGAAAGACGCCTCTAGACACCCCTGGCTTTAACCAGGGTGGGGCCACTACCTCAATTTCTGGCCTCTCTCAAGGATCAGAGGCGGGAAGAGCAGGGCTGCCCGCAATGTTTCAATGGCAACTACTGTCGGGCTCACTTCGAATTGAGTTATGAGGTACATTTACATCAAAACTAGGTCAAGATCCGCTACAGACTCGAAGATCGTACGAAGTAAAACGCACGACACAAGAGTTTCAGGCAGACTGGAAGAATAATACTCTATATCCACGCCAAGTCTGTCGGAAAGCACGAATTAATAAAATAAGAGAATATTTTTTTCGAATAGATAGGTTTAAGGAATATTTCTCCCATGTCGACGAACAACACCACAGTAGAAACAGAACGAGACCTTAGTACAATAAAACACTCTTCACCAATCATCCTTTTCCTTTCTCAACTCCTATCTCTCACTCCCTCCTTTTTCAACCCTGATATCCTAATTCCCTAGTGGTGAGATTCATTGCTACGACGGAATAATATGCTTCTTTATTGCCATTTTATCTCGTGGTAAAACAAACTTTTTACTATCAACTTTTCACAGCATTGATATCCATTTATAGAATAAAAGCAGCACATTTCCAAAAACGAGCGTGCTACCCCTCCAAGCCACTGCAATGTTTAGAGTGATTTTAGAGAAATAGTAAAAAAAAGATGATTCTTTTTTTTCGTGAATCTTAAGAGGCTACGTTCCAACACTGCGGTAGCAAGGTGGAAAAAATGACGCAATCTTAATTTCACGGTCCAAACTAGTTAATTTGTCTGATTTTGAATTACTGTGGAATTTTTGCAACTTAGTTAAGCTACAAACCAAAGATCCTTAGGACATACATTCTTAACACACACGGAGCTAATCAAAACTAGTAACTCTATCCACTGGGTTACCCCACTTTCAACTGCATAGCGATAGTGCATGAAAAGATAGTACCGCAAACGATGTTTCGAATTATCTCACGGTACCACTAAAAATGAGTGCGAGAGTAGGTGGACGCAATAGGAAGAAACATAGGGTGGAACTTGTGTGTGGTGTCGTCGAATTTAACGGGGGATTTGGCGGGGGATGGACAGGTTTCGTGTCGGCTAAATTAGCGGAGAGGGGCGTTGGGTAATTACAGGTGTGATTCGTGGCTCTGATCGCGGGTCAGAACG
Organism: Pyrrhosoma nymphula; assembly: GCA_963573305.1. Lineage (NCBI taxonomy): Eukaryota > Metazoa > Arthropoda > Insecta > Odonata > Coenagrionidae > Pyrrhosoma > Pyrrhosoma nymphula. The sequence goes on along the minus strand of OY754330.1, from coordinate 60,936,805 downwards.
TCCCTCTAACACGAGTGCCGATGTCCCACAAGGCACTAAACCATGCCTCTCCCTCCCCTCTGCTTCCGGCTGTGTGCTTACCGTTCGCAGTGAATTCGTCCCGCCCTCATTTCCCTTTCGATTACCGGATTGGTGTGGGAATTCGATCCCGAAGCGGCAAATGGTCACCTCTCTTGATCCTTGAATGCGGTCCGTGACGAGAATGTGGTGGTATGAATACGTGGCAAAAGTAAATGTGAAGCTCACAAATCCCACCAAGCCCAAAATCAACAAATCTACGATCCTCGAAGTTCATTCAAGCGCCGAATAGCTAAAGCAAAATGTCACCTTTGGTAAAAAAACAACTATTCTAGCTGAAGATAATACTATATTCAATAATGAAGACGCAACTGAAGTCGTTGCAGTATTGACAAATGAAATAAGGACTCATAAATCAGAGATGTTACGGACTCAAAACGTCGAGTTTGAGCTCACACACGTCGAAAATGGGTTCACAAATATTCAGAAGAAGGATGGACGGAAAGGTTGAGAAAAAAATTGGATATCTAATAAGAGTCCAGGAGAAACAAATAACCAGGAAGTCTAAACTAAACAACACTAAAAAAATCATACTCGCGTCAATAAACTATTTTATATTGCAGTCGTTGACTTGGAAAGGGCTTTGACGACGCGGATTAGGAAAGAATTCGAATCGAAGAGTTCGGATATGATTCGGAGCGTTCGAATCGGATTAGACTACAATAAGGGAAGAATATTCTAATAATTACAAGTACCAAGTTGCCACAGTGAGAATGAAGGATGGGAGAAAAATTGAAGTTCAAGTAAGCAAGGAAGTCAGGCAAGTATGTACAGTTGACCGTTTACCTAAGTGAAGAAGGTAGTCAAGGAAGCCCGAGAAATGGGGATGAAAGCAATTAATACGAATGGAGAAAAAATGAACTTGCTGATTTTCGCAAATAACATCGCAGGCGTGTCATAGAAACCATAAGACGTAAATGCATCTTTGAACACGATTAAACATCGACTAAAAGGATACAAAGATGCAACGTGCAGATTAATGGGAATAAAATAAAAATCCTTGAATGAATTTGAGAAACTTTCAAGCCGAATATTCATCTATAGGGTTCTACATCATAGAGTTTATGGAACAAAATAAACCCTTTACCTTCCAAGCAACCTACGTAAGATATAGGTGCAAAAGCTCTGCTGACATTTAGCGCAGTATATTTCAAGACAATAAGGCATTAATGACGAAAATACGTCCGCTCCGTTCAAAGAACATACAATTATTGATGAACGAGCAGATCGTAAAAACATTCGCGAGAATTAGAGACAAGAACTAATGGAAAAACAGATCAGAAGGCAATTGACGCTATCCAAACCTGGCATTTTAAGGAAGAGGCTATGGTCCAATAGTCGTATACACTAAATAATGAGGAGGTATCCAGGAGAAGAGAGGTGGAAGAAACTACGCGGCAATTTTTGGAGAAGAGAAGATCCAAATAAATTCACTACATTCGAAGATAGAATACTCATATGCAGCATGAGGGGAGTAAAAATAGAAGAGAAAGTCTCGCGATGGAGACCGATGGATAGATACATAAGCCAGATTGCATCTATGGGATACCCTGGGAGCCGCTGCAAAGACATGTGTCATGGGGTATTATGACGCGAGTCATAAAAAGAGAGGACACAGGAAAAAGGAATTAGGGAAGAAAGGAAGGTGTGCTTACGTAGAAATAGGGTATTTCGTTGTAGTCATGCATGGTTAAGAAGTAAGAGCTCTTTAACCTATCGCTTGACAGTGATTTAAGATTATATTTTCACTATTTCCGGTCTTACACATGTAATTTGAAGGTTAAATGATACACTCCGTGTCGTCTTGATACTCATAGGACATGAGTTTTCAAATGGCCACAGCCTTACGTACAGCCTTCAAATATTTCTATCTTGGGACCCAAAAGCTTACGGTGGTGGGCCCAATAATACGGTGGCTTACAACTCGGTAGGCCTAATAACAGTGAGAGAATATGGAACATGAAACAGAAGAACTAACATAGCATTTAGGAATTAGGTCTCTGAGTAAAACTAACGGCTAACAGATGAGGATAGTGCTAAATCACAGTCAGTCTAGTGGAAGGGCTCAAGAAAAGGGACAGAGGATAACGATGGGAGTCGAAGACAAAAAAAAAGAGAATGGCAAACAAGACCTTCTGTCTTAAGGACTGTAGGTTTATTTTGTCATAGCTTAAGCATTGTCAGCGATATACGTTTTGGGTAATTTAAGTTAAGCATAGGCACACAGCTATAACTTATTAACTTGCAGGGTGTTTTTTAAGTAGACCATACCGATCCCAAAATCGCCCGCAGCGCTACTGCCATAAGCTTGCGAGAGTTGCAAGGAAGGGGACGAATCTCAGGCAGCAGTTAACCAATCATGAGACTGAATGACGTATGAATATGACTACGTCCACTTTGAGCCGTACACAGAAATGCACGAGAGGCGTTGGGTGTTTTGGCGTGATCACCGCCGATGCCATAATGTGTTCACGGCCCGTGGGAGTGGTATAAGCAATGGAATCACGCAGTCGGCTTTCGTGTGTACACACCACTGATCCCATTACATCCCCTCATCCTCCAGAGTCACATATAGTCCCGAATCGGAGCTCCGAGACCGTAAACTGCGACTCCAATTCCATGCGATTCGGCATGCATTCAGGATGCAACGCTCACCTGGATCCCCCGCGCGGGAGTGGTTTTCTGAAATGTTTCCCCATGCGCCACCCGCGAAAGGGAACGAATTCGCTGAAGTTGTCGCGGGAGAATACGGGGATGTGGAAAAAATAAAGAAACAAGTAAATAGCGATTCCAACGAATGCGCAACTCCTATATCTTTGCTTCCTTCCATCGTTTTCAAAGGGAGTGGGAGTTTAAAGGAGAAACAAGGAAATAGTGAAGCAATTCGTTCGGGGGAATAGAGTAATATGCACATTATCATTATGTAAATAGAGGCAGAATTTCAACGCTAAAATGGAACGGAGCGTAGGTCTCCGCATTCATCTCTGTGATGGAATTGCATTAAAAAATAAAACCACGCATTCTCTCCCCCTTGATTCAAGGAAATAAATACGGGCGCTCGTAATTCTTCTCGAGAATATGGATCGAAGAATTTAATGCTACATTTAACGAGTAAAATATATATACTGAAACAAATAATTCTCTAAATTTCGAATTCGTACATGCAAGTCAATTTGGGCAGTTCCGGATGACGCACCATTTAATTTAAAAAAATACGACAGCATGAAATAATCCGCATAATTTCACCTTATTCCTTCGCTATGCAGATATTTGCTACTTTTAGGAACTCTTGTTGCAGAAATAGTGAATGGATAAAATGATTCGGATAAAAAACTGCAGAAGTATGTAAGGATCTGTAAAAAACGATTGCATTTTAAAATTGTGCCGGCGGTTAATTGTCTCAGCGATACGATGAATGAAAGTCATCAGCAACTATGCAAGAAAAAAGTATTCAGTGCTCACTCAAGCGTGAAACAATTTCCCAAAAATCCACCATAGGTGAGCAGGGCATACTAGCAGAGGCGGTGCTTAATTTTCACATGAACAGGATATATTACAATCATGCACATAGATGAATCAAAACGTAGCGGTATATGTTAAATTACATACAAAAAGGTCGTTTCGGCAACCCAAAAAACACTGATTATTAATGCTTCGTTGGCAAACATACCAAGTGAGCCACTTTGCTTTAAAGATATATTTAAATCCCAGGATGAATTCACCAAATAATAAACAAGTATCCTACTCAGGGACAATATTTTAGAAGGATGAATAATTGATATGGAACTATATCAATTACTAAATTGGACATTTGAATTGAGGTACCTTTTAAAATACGGAGTGAATACACTGACAATGAGTGAATTAATGAATGACTTCAGGCTTTATCGGCAGATGACGCTCTAGGGTTTTAATACCGGTTAGGGGCACCATCCCTCCTCTTGGACTACAACCTTGTGGTGGTGGAAGGGCTTGCGTGCTCCGATGACCCCTAGAGCAGCACTGGCGGTAGGAATACTCCTGGTAGGGTCACCCATGCTAGAATGGTCGCAGGTTAGGAGACCGACGAATAGTAGTCCGCGCAGCGTCTGTACCTTAGTGAGGCGGCTGCAAAAGGCGTCTGATCCCAGTGGGGCGGGCTCTGAAGTGATGGTGTCAGGTAAAAAACACTATTGAGTAAGGCCACGGAATACCTTCTAAATTAAAACAAAAACCATGAAATTATGGACAGTTCTCAAATGATAATGAATCCTGGCAACTAAGGGACTCGGTCCAGTGGGCGGGGTGTCGTGCCTGGCAGCGGTGGGAGCAAGGCCCCTGCGGTTGTCATCACACGAAACCCTTGCTCAGAAAATACAACAGCAGAGGAAAATAAAATAAAGAGGCCGAACGAAACAATCAGAATAGGCACATGGAATGTAAGGACTATGCTGAGGGCGGGGAAGCTAGAGAATATGAAGCAAGAAATGGAGAGGGTGGGTGTAGACAACATGGGTCTGGGTGAAGTAAGATGGAGGGAGGACGGGGACTAATGGAGCGACGACTATAGAGTAATTTATAGTGGAGAGAATGAAAGTCAGCTTGGGGTTGCAGGAAACTAGGTAGAAAAGTAGTGTATGCAGAACAGGTGAGTGATAGGATTATAGTACTAGAACTAAAGGTATATCCAACGACTTTAGTTATAACCCAGGCTTATATGCCTACCTCTAATCATAAAGAGGAGGAGGTAGATGAGGCATACGATCAGCTAGAGGAAATAATTGGTAGGATACCTAGGAGTAAGCACTTAGTAGTAATGGGGGATTGGAACGCGGTGGTGGGCGAAGGAAGAGATGGGCGGGAGGTGGGCGATTACGGGCTAGGAAGGAGAAACGACCGCGTTGAGAAATCTTTGGAGTTTTGCCGTAGAAATAACCTAGTGATTACAAATACATGGTTCATACATCATCCTCGACGTAGGTACACTTGGAAGAAGCCGGGAGACACAGAAAGGTTCCAGATAGATTAATTAATGGTTCTTCACAGATACAAGAATAGTGTTAACAACTCGCATACTTATCCAGGAGCTGATGCAGATACAGACCACAACTTATTAGTCATCAAATGTCGGGTAAAACTGAAAAAAGATAAGAATAGGAAGAAGGGTGCGAAAGTGGAATACGGAGGCATTAACTGGGGCTATGAAGAAGAAGTATCGAGAGAAGGTGGATGAGATAATGGGTGAGGAACATGGAGTTAAATCAGTGGAAGATGAATGGGGAAGTTTGAAAAATGGAATTGTAGAAGCGGCGAAAGCAACGGTAGTGCAACTAAAATTAGAAAACCGTGGATCACGAAGGAGATGATAATGAAGATGGAGGAGATAAGGAAATGGAAGAGCTTAAACTCTGAGCTAGGTAAGAGAAAATACCGAAAATTAAATAACATGCTTAGAAGAGAAACAAAGAAAGCTAGAGTGGCGTGGTGGAGAGAACAGATCGACTCGTTAGAGCAATATCAAAAAGAGGGAAGAGCAGATGCATTCTATAGTAAAGGCCGGCCTCGGTGGCGGCGGGGTAACGTCCTCGCCTGCTAACCCAAAGGTCGCGGGTTCGAATCCCGCCTGTGGAGGATTTTTCACTTCCCAGGGCATGGTTATTTGTGCTCGTCCATTGTTAATTGTTAATACCCCGATGCAAAGGCCAATAAGAGCTGTTTTCGGTGGTTCTTGAAAAAAAAAATAAAAAAAAATAAATAAAATAAATAAGGAACTGACGGGTGGTAATAAGGGAATGGCATTACAACGATAGCGGACAGGACAGGAAAGGTGATCGTAGAACCGAAAGAGACCCAGGAGAGGTGGAAGGAGTATGCTGAAGGGCTGCAAGGTAAAAAAATAAGGCCCAATAGGTTAGATATAGAAAGGGAAGACGATATCGACAGAGATAGCATCGGACCAAGTATCCTAGATAGCGAAATCGAAAGAGCACTACTAGACATGAAAAATAATAAGGCGGTGGGAATAGATGATATACCTGCAGAGTTTGTTAAAGAGCATGGGGAAGAACGGAAGAGGAAAACTTTTTGCGCTTATTCGTAGGATTTATGAGGATGGAGTGTGGACGGAAGACTTCGCGAAGACTACTAATTCCTATACCTAAGAAGAGTAAGGAAAATACGTGCGAATACTATAGGACAATAAGCTTAATATCCCACGCGGCCAAAGTAGTTCTGAGAATTATAAACAGAAGGCTAGAGAAGAAGGCAAATGAATACCTGGGTGACGACCAGTTCGGGTTTAGGAGAGGAACGGGAACGCGAGAAACTATAGCGGTGATGAGGACGCTAGTAGAAAGAAACCTAGAGTATGGGCAGGATTTTTTTGCTTGATTCGTAGATTTTCTCTGTTCTTCTTTATCTCAATGGCCTCACGATACAGCCTGGGTTTGAACCTGTTGACCTTGGCGATTACTTTTGTTTTTTCGAAGTCGATCTCATGTCCCAGGGCTGCATGTTCTGCCACTGCCGACTTCGCCATCTGTCCCAGTCGAGTGGCTCGTTGATGTTCCACCAGCCGGGTTTTGACGCTACGTCCCGTCTCCACGATGTGTTTTTTCTTTCACGTTCCACAGGGGATTTCATAAGACTCCCTCAATTTGCAGGGGAGTCCTATCTTTTACACCTCTTAAGAGCGCCTTCAACTGTTGGTGTGGTTTAAAGGCGGTCTTAATTTCATATCTCCGGAGAAGATTCCCTACCCAGTCCGTCACGCCCTTTATGTAAGGAAGGCAGGCTCTCTTCGGGGTGGTGGTGTCGTTGTTTATCGAAGTCACTAATTCAGAAGAATTTCGGTTGGCCTTGTCCTTGATTTTTCTAAAAGCTCGGGAGATAGCTCCGTCGTCATATCCATTCTGGCGTAAAATGGCTTCAAGTTATCGTTTCTCAGCTGGAAAACTTTCGTTGTCGCTTATCCGTGCGGACCGTTGTATAAGACTGTTCATTACGCAATTTATTTGGGCCGGATGGTGGTGTGACGTGGCATGGAGGTAACGATTGGTAGATGACGGCTTCCTGTATACAGTGTAGACGGAAGGAGACGGAACCCTGGGACAACATTGAAGAAATTAGGGGTCGATTGGAGGGACCGGCGTCTGATTCGGAATTTGTATATGAAACAGACGGCGCAGGGAAGGGTAGCCAATGGACAATCGGGATGGGCCACGATAGTACGGGAAGTGCGGAGCGATGTGTGTGTATAAAATTATCTTCGTTAGTTAAGATATTTTTGAATGGAGAATCAGGGAGTTTCGTCAACTTCAAGGCTAGGTTTAGGCATAAAATAGATGCAGTTTTCAATATAAGCCTTTAGATAAATTGTGTGGAGGTTACAATTGCAAGAAAGTATTTTTTTCTAAATGTTTGAATAACACTTATGTAGAAAGGCTGCAATCAATTCCCACCAGAATTATCTGCGGTGGGATATAAATTATCAATGCATTGCGTCCGGCTGCCTACCTTCAGATGTTTGTGCTTGCTCATTGCTTGTTATTATCTATGATAAAAGGATGTAAGGATTGTCTCTCACATAAATGGTTCCTTCCTTGAGTATAAAAACAATTTTTTGAAAGATACCACTCCTAAGAAAGTGGAGAATATGGGCTGGTTAAACCTTGAATCTCAAAGGCTTCAAATAGTGTTGGGTTTTTTAATGAATGTTGTCCGCTCCGGGTCTGGATTTTTACCAATAACCTGGAGTATGAAAGAAGAAAACGCAGTTATGAAAACCCAAAAGCGTCGCGGTAATCATCTGTGGTATTCAATCTTTCAACGACCGAGAAGAGTACCTTCGATGTTTTTGGTTTCCGCATTCTTTATTCGTCATCTAACCCACTTTTATTGGCGGACCTAATGAGGATCGTTGGTCTCATTAGTCGCCAGCGACTTGAAAAATGTAGGTCAGATAATTATTTTTTAAAATACCTCCATCATATCCATTCTTCGCTCAACGACGTCGAGTTCTCTCGTTCTAGAAAATTTGACCCACAAGAAACGTTTGAAATCACTCTTCAGAAATCCTATCATTAATTACTCGGATACTGGCTCGTTAAAGTAAGTTTTTTTTAAGTTGCCGTCCAAATCTTTCCTGCAATTCTACTACACGAATAGTCATTGGGTAAATTATAGAAGTTTGGAAAGTATTTTAATTTAAAGGAAATTTAAGTGAACTCTGGAGTACGTACATTTTTTATAAATGATGCACTAGTACACCGGATGTAGAATAAAATGAAATTGGGATGAATATCTGATCTGCTGTTATCATAAGTGTTGCCGCAAGACCGAGTTCCAAAATTCGAGATCAGGCTCGAGGCGATATCCGCTATTAGGCGAGATGAGGTGAGACCACGGCCACGAGACTCCCGAAAGTCTTGTGAGAATATAGTGAAGAGCAATGAATAAAACAATCCTTTCAACTGCGAATATTTCACCGTGATTCTTCTTTTCCGGCATCAATAGGGCTGAAATATATTTCCTAAACGGTTCTTGATTCGATTGATTGCTCGATCACATCAATTCTGATACCGCGAATAAGACTTCAAGAGCTTTGTGAAGTGCTACTAGTGCTATAAGGTCCTTAATTATTCATGATTGTAATAAAATCTTTGGGTTGTGCGATGACATACGCACGTTTGAAGTTAAGTGTTGCTGCTATTTCCAAACACATATATACAGTGATGAAGATGATGACTAACCGTCGAGGACGCTGCTGCTTACCGGCCTCAACCGTCCGGTTTGTAGCGTGCCTGATTTGCCAGCCACAAGTCTTTAGTTCGAAACCCACCTTGCGCATAAATGGTAGTATATATGTTCCTACGTACACTTTGGCGTAAAGTCACAAGAAATCCCAAGAGGTTGTTGTAAATACAGTGTTTACCATGTCCGCTAAGACTTTAGATGTCTGAAGTATGGCTTTTGAAAAAATATAAATTGATACTGACTTCAATCAAGGGCCGTCACAGAAAATAATTTGTATTTTTTTTGTAGCAATCGTAGACAATATGTTATTGTATGTAAACTATTGCCTATGATTCGATTGACCGACGTAACCGTTAAATGACGTCCTCCATGGTGATCTTATTTAAGCCCTGTGACAGAGTCTTCCTCGGCTCGGCGACAATAGCGGGGTTAGCTGTCAAAACGTCGGTCATGGTGCCACTCATTCAAGTATTCATACACATCAATACCAAATTCACACGATGAAAAAAACTGAAGGTTTCCTTTACGTCATTCTGATGTAGTTACGAATTGTGCGAGGGGATATGTAGTATTTACATCTATCTATTATTTGCATGTTCACATTGTGGGTATTAGGAACAAAAAGTATATCATTCAAAATGTAATCATGTGACGTTTTTCATGTTTTTGATCCTTCAAATATGTTTCATCTCTTCCAATTAGCTTTGTATATTTATTTTATTAGATGTGCCGGGGCTTTATTGTGATATGGAACAATTCACACCTAAATAGGTTTCTTACTGTCGTACTTAATTTATTGTTCATTAGAGAACAATAAAGTATAATTCTCACCACCATGGCTTCTCTCATGAGGAAATATTTGGACCAACACCAAGAACGGCAGGACTACGCGTCTTTTGTCAAGATTCTCGAAAGAAACTAACCAATTTTCTCGGCTCAAAATACAAATTAGCATTTATTTCTTGCACGCCAGGAATATTCATCCTTCCCAGAATGGATTTAAGAGCTGAAATGAATTCGAAATAAATTCTTGGGAAGGGTTAGCTGGTCCAAATTCTCAAAATTACTACAGTGGGTCGTTTGGCCTAATTTCCACAAATTTGAATCCAGGTCTTGCAGGGAAAAAATAATCGATACGAGTCGGACAACCAGGAGAAAAATGGGGTAGTTAAATCTGTGGATGAAAGGAGATAGTGTCATTTGTATTAAGAGTCATCCCTTCCAGCACCATGGCCGACTAAAATGAATGAAGGCCCTTCACTTTATTTAATTGGTTATTCAGTCCAAAGAATTAAGTGCACATTACGCTACAAAGTTTATAGATCAAAAAAACGTATTAGAAATTATATGGTGATTTTCATCCCGTTAAAATTCAACGGGCAAAATCTTCTAATAACAAATAATTACCTATGTTCGTCTGTCTGTAACGCTGCTGGGGACGCTGCGATCGAGAATTCATTTTCATTGAAAGTTAAGTTAATTTTAATTCTTTTATAATATATATTATTCGAAACCCCAAAAATCGTATAATAACATATTTACATTTCTATCTAAATATTTTGTATCTATGGTTTAATAATACTTATATATTAATAAATATTCTCCAAAATATTTGATCGATATTTATTTTGATTACCAAGTTTCTATAAATAACATATTGATAAATTTAAAATTCGAAGAGATCTTAGCCTTGTTTTCATTAAAATATATTGATGGGAGACTTAAACGACAACTCTGTACTAGGGTGGTCCAAAATAATCCTGTATTCAAATATTTTTAATGGGGCCACCCAATTTGATGCCAAATTACAGCAAAGCGCCTTGTGCAAAATATTAGCTCTATATGTTCACAGGTGGCCGTGCCCCACGCATGTTCATTTTTGGCATGGGCGGAAACCTTGGGTTTTTTGCATTCTTCAAGGATACGTATGTGGGTTAGAATACGGCGGAGCAATTGCAAAGACACTGTCTTTTAGTAACTTGTCTCAGAGACAAAAATCGACGCTCAGGTAGTTAGATAAATGCATGAAGATATATAGAAGTTAATATATGCATATTCAAGTCCATCAATGTACGAGGGCGCAGTTTTGAGAGATTAACTCCCGTAGCCAACTAAAATTAATTTTTTTTAATAACTGTCATGGCCTAGTTGCCAACTCATACCAGAAATTAACGGTAAATAATAATGATAAGATGGTATGAAAAATGTGAAGACTTTTTGGACCACTGCAGTCGACTCTTTATGTCGCCTCAACTCACGGATGAGAAAATAAAAACTTGTAACAGCCAATTATAAACATACTTTTTCAAAGCATATTTTAGAAAATTTCCAAACATTTACAAAATATTTGAAATAAAATAAATAAATATTAAAAATAAATGTCATCTTATGAAGTAAATAACTACTTTTTAATAAAAGAATTACAATGGAAAAAAGAAATAATTTACTTGTTATGTCTACCTGGTCATGTATCTATTTGTATATAACTGCCTAACGCTGAAGTATAATAACTGATCGTACACTGGTTTTGAGGAAATAATTTGACTGGTTTTAGCCCTTACACTGCAAGCACTGGCAGCTCGCGGGGTACAGCTTAGACTCCTATCCTCGGATACCGAATATGACGGGTGCCATGGGGTCCGATTTCTCGGACTCCCTAGCGTCACTTCCCCCGGCCATCTCCTGTGGACACCCTGTAGTAGCAAAGGTCTGCGAAGACCCGAACGAGTCACCTCATTAGAGTGTAAGTGGGGCGCGTATTTGTTCGTACTCCACGCGGTATTCCGTCCTTCCAATTAAAACGCCCGCCACCTCGTTTCACACTTGCCTAGGCCTTTAGATTAATGAGCTCCCCCAGGTTTTAAAGAGTGGAACAAAACGAAAATAATTAACACGCCAAACGAAATAATAAAAGGTGCGAGCAGCTATGAAAAACCAAGTCGGTGTGTAATCCCCCTCGGGGTTCTATAATAATGTTTTTTAAAAAATTTGATCGAGTTTCGTGGTTATTTCACGTCCGCGGTCCTTCCGGGCTTGAGCTAATTAATGCCGGAGACAAATGCAGAGTAAAAAAATAAACATGCCAAAGAGGAAATTGTTTCATTATCCCTCGGTGATATTAATTTTCCCCAAGGTTCCTATTTTAATGGTTAGTAATATCCACCCAAGCAATTTATTTCCCGAATTAAATTACACTCATCACTTGTTATGTGATATCCACAAATATATGGCAATAATATTTCATGTGACAACATATTTCTAATATTTTAGAAATATATTACTATAGCAGTCAGATAACATGAAAAATATTCCAGTACCAAGTGACAAGTATTAAACGCTGAGTTACCGCTAATTTACCAGGAGGTACAAATTTAGTCTATGTAATCTCGCAGTATACTCATAATCGACTTGAATGAGGCAAGAATACAATAATAAAAAGGAGAGCCACAATTAATATGAGTGAGAGTAATGGATGTGGGTAATGCATATTCTCCACTAAAATAGAACAGCTACTAGTTTTCAAAAAATATTAAATATAGAAGCAATATCTACCGACGTGACGTTTGAACACAACATATCAATGATATATCAAAGTTGACGGCGAGCATATATGTGCCCTAATTCATTGTCCCCGAACGAACAGCATTTGTTTCTTCCCTCTTTTTGCTCAAGAGAATCACCTATACGCATAGAAAGAGCCCGAAGAGCAAACACTGCCCATTTGTAAAACTGTTCCTTGTAATGGAATAGTTATCTCTTTTTTTTAAATAGTGGATACCATGGAAAACATTATTATTAAATGGTAAATATAGGACAAATTGGAAAGTTAATTACCAAGGTTGAAATGTTTTAGTATCCAATTAAAATTACAAATTAATCAGAATTAATATTTGTCTATACTATGACGTTTAAATACATTCAAGAGCAGTGGACTGGAATCCGCGGGCCACAGTTTAGGCTCATTTCGAGGACCGCACTTGGGCTGAGGGTTCGGTGAGAAATGATTCTCAAAACGTGTCCTGCGAGAAAGTGTCACTATTCTAGATCGAAAAGTGAAAAACAACACACATTATTTTCGGAGTCAAAAACAAAGCCAAAGATTTAGATATAATAAACAATTCCCGTCAAAAATGATGTAAAATTGAAAATGCTACTGAACCTAAGAGAAAAGAGCTCCAGATAAGCGCTCGGTCCCATCAAGACTCGATTTGCTGATTTCATTAGTTGTCAAAAGAGCTTGCTGAAAGCTAAGGGAAGGAACGTTCATTTATTGTAGGTAAGTCCCTAGTTCCCCGTTCATATTACTGAATTAAACACTGATTATAATAAAACTGAATAGGGTTTACATTTACCATCTTGAATAAGTGGGTGACCACTGTTTCATAGTTGAGAAATACCAGAAAGCGTAAAATATTGCCATTTTTTATCACTTAGCAGCGGTATTATATTAATAAATGACTGACCCATTAGCAGAATGACGACTATTTTACTAAAAACACAATTTGTATGGCACTAAAAAATCAATTATACTTTATTTCCAGATAGTTATGGAAATCGGGTCGGGATAGGTGAATTAAGTGCTTGCTTCCACTTCTATGGGCCTCGGTTCAGAATCCCAACGGCTTTGGAGATCTTCCAGACACATCCCCATCCCTACTTTGGTGTTTACATGTGGAGGGCGTTTCAAGGTGTAGAAAGTTTTCCGTCGGATGTGACGTTTAACTGTGGGATTATTGCGACGTCGTGTTTTCCTGGGTCCATCATCCACTGACTATAAAATCCTCTCTTTGGTAAGGCACCCCTGAATAGGAGCAAGCCTATAACGGGGTCCATGTCTCAAGACATGTGAGTGAAACATGTTCGTCATAGTACTTACAGAGCCCAATGTCACACATGTCATCAATTGTCGGTCGTCTTCCGAAATAATCAAATAATAAATGAACTAACCTCCATTTACAAGCATCACAGAAGCCAGCGACAATGTACATAGAGATTCAAAAGTTTTCTAGTTTAGCGCCAATCAGCGTTATAACGGCGTGTTCTACTATCTAATGCGCTATTAGCCCAGGATACTTGCGGTGAATCGGATTGAAGTAACTCGAATTCGAGTTCATCCGCAATGAAAGAAATCGAAAGACTTTACCATAATACGAACCCGGATCTCTCAATCCGTTACGTTTGGCCAATTACACGGCAAGCTATCTCAATGTATGGCGAATTTCTGAGGGCCTGGGGTGACTACAAACTAGATTTCGTACTACGTTGAATGAGCGATCTAGACACACCTGACCAGTATTTTTGTTCCATCCATGTTCAAATCAGGATAAAGACCATGATTATTTCATAGAGAACAAATGATAATAACACTCCACACTTCGCAGTGATACCATGCACTCTGGCGAGTAATTGCAAGCAATGCTAATTTTTGCAGTTTTCTCAATGGATGTGAAGATGGGTTCTGAAGGTAAAATGGATGGATAAAATAAGAATCGAGGAATTATACGGAAGATTAGCAGAGGAGAATAGCATGTGGCGTACCCTAGGAGGAGAAAATGGATTGTAACCCCGTCTGTAAGAGCAATGATATCGTGAGGAGCATATTGGAGGTGAAAATAGCCGGCAAAGTCCCGCGAGGAAGACCGAGGGATATATACATAGTAAACCCAGATAAAACGGGACGCGGAACAAAATAAAAGGCATAGTATGAATAATATCCATTGCAACAACAGAAATGTGCACTATGCCTTCATCTTAGCCAGAAGATACCTTATCAAGGTGAAACCGGTCACAGATATTAATCAAGCAAGGAAAATTACAACGTTTTATTTTTACAATGGATATGACTCACTTCCACGAATTCGCGGCCAAAAACATCAGATTTATGGTGCAAAGAAATTATGAGGGAACAGGGAAGATTAGGAATTTGCAGTCTGTCAATATTTGGATAGAATGACTAATTAATAATAACATTTAAGATGATAATATGGCTATTCTTTCTCTCTCGCGCGAAAATATTATCGGGCCTATTGGCGCTTTCTGCCACGACAAAGCAGTGGCGAGAACATACACCCGTAAAGAGACATCGAGCTAGTGGGGCCGTGCTGTCTGATGCTCGTGTCGAGATCAGGCCGACGGGAACACCTTTGTGCAATCGTGAGCCTAACGAGGCGTCAACTCGTCTCCTTGCTTGTAGTCGACATCGGACCACTCACCATCTGGGGTCGCTGCAGCTCCATCCCCAACCCTCATTCAATTTCATCAAGGACCCTGAATGCATTCCCTCCCCCGAAACCCGAAGTTGTGACATAAGGACATAAATCTCGCTCTAAACTCACTCTCTCTCTAAGTTGGCTGGGACGTCCTACCTTCCCTTTGTCGATGATCAGGGAGCTTTTCCCGGAAGGACCGAGCACAAAGTGGTCCCGCATAAACAAAACTCTGGTTAGCCTGCTGGCGGAGTGATCCCCTTTCATGAACTATGTCCCGGCACACGTCGAATCCAATTTTAGGTCTTCATTTGCAAAAAGAAGTATGCTCCATAATTCTCTCTCACAGGGCGCAAATTCAAACTTTTTGACCGCTAGATGAAGCGGGACGGGCTTTATAAGGGGATTTTACACGCCATTTTTTTTGCCTTCCCCGGGGCGTCTTGAGCGTCGGCGTTTTGAATTCGACATTTCAACGGTGAAAACCCTAGCCGTTGGGGCTATTCCCTGAATGGGAATGAAAATGCCAACTCCCAGTAGCGTTATTTATATACGCTAGCCGGCGGGTCTGCGACGTGAAATAACCCTAGCTATGCATTTTATTTGACGTTATGGCACCAGGTAATTCCTCCACTTACCGTACATCTATCTCTCGTCAATTTTCTGACACCGACGGAAAAAGACTGAAACGAAATGGACGCCATGACACCAAGTATATCATTTGAGCATGCAAACGAGTGCAACAGTCACTTAACTTTTAGAGCAATACTTATCCCAACCTGGATGAATGAAAAAAATATACATTTTTAGAAGATGAGAAAATATATGATTTATTTCCTTAGAATATACGATTGATAATAGATTGATATTTCTTTGTACACACATGCACATATTTTCACATACATTCTTTAATCTTTATTCATTTCTTTTCTATTCCCTCCTTCGTTAAAGCAAATTAAAATTGATTTTATAAAACCTTATCGCACAGATATTCCAGAATTACAAATTAAATTCATACCGAAAGAATTGGAATTCTATATTTGCGTGCTTATATGGAGCACCTTACTAGAACTATACGTATGAGTGGCACTCAAAAGCGAGTTTTCACTTAAACTGATGGTTTTATGAGGATGAGTTCAAGTCAATAAATTGAAAACTACCTTCACTATCAGCTGTTACCAGTGCTTTGTATGGTGTGAGAGGAAACACAGATAGTCATAGTTCAATATGATGTGCATTTACTTAAGTGATGTCCTGATAAAACGATGGACTATACGGGTGGACGTGTTATACGACATGCTCAAGCATTCTGGTTTTCCATCCGCATATTCATTTAGAGTTGTAATTAGCCAAACTGCTACGGCCAAAATAATTAGTTCCCAGCGTGGATGAAACCGCAAGAGAGACAACACTGTAATGATCAACACAACAAAAATGAGAGAATCCATTAACAATGCACAATTGGCCTAACAGGATCGATCAAGTATACAGTTTATGCAAAGCAAACAAAGGCATTAATTAATGGAGGTGATGCTACGATAATTTCTCTTTGATACTGTGCAGTAATTCCCAAAGGTGGAAGCCGGTTCATCAACTTCGATGATTAACTGCTAAAAATAAAACACCTCATTTAATATTACTCTTCTTGACCAGCCCTGATTCACGGTATTTTGCCTCCTTCGAACTGCGTGTGTTCCTTGTGGAACTACGTAGAGTGTATTACAATAGTCTTGAATATTATGGTGTGTTTATCTTTCGAGCGTTATTAATGCTAGCCAAATGCTTTCACGAGAGAACTGTTATGGATGAGAAACTAAAAACTCCTTAAGCCTGACTTTCTCTTCGAATAAAATTTCACTTTTAAGTACTTAGTTATGTGAACCAAAATTTTAATAAATAACATTATGCATAAGTAGACATTAATTCAAGGAAAGGTTCGCTGTAGTTCTCCACCACAATATATTTTCAATTGACTGTTTTATTTTATTATTGTTTCTTACATCACTATCCCTCATTTACTTTTTTAAATAATAAATACATATTACTTCCAAAAAATGCAAAATAGAAATGAATGAGTCCCTCTAGGTACGGCCTAGAGGTATAGCTATATTTCGAAGTTTATTTTCGACTCGGCTCATTTTGTTCCACCCCCCCTCCCTGCAGTAAGGGTTAGCTGTATTGTTCCGGACAAATATTTGAGATAATACGCTCTATGGTTTTAGGCTTTACATAGTTGAAATTTTTAGTATCCATACTAAATTAAATAATTTGTATTTTTGTCTACAGTTTTTATTAGCGGTACAACTCGTTTCGCCGATTCCTAATGATTCCGTACACCATTTTTCTCACAAACATGCTGCCCTTCATTCGATGATCCACCGCCTCCTACACATCCCCCTTTCCCCCATAAATTTCAATATGGAACTTATGACAATAATTAACATAGCTGCGAGCAATGGGTACAACCCCGATCTAGTACACAGAATACTACGGGAAAAACAGAAAACAATAGCCATTAAAAAGATTTACTCCGCTCAGCCCGTAGATAAAAAATACTTCAAGTGGTGCTCTCCCCCATTCCTGGGAGATATCTCATATAAGATTTCCAATCGCCTGCATACCTCACTTAAAGCACGCTTTTGCCCACCATTAACCCATTCCAAGCTCTTAGTTAATGGTAAAGACAGACAAGACTTCTCAGGTCAGGAATATATAAACTTAATTGCAATAGTTGTAACACTTTATATTTTGGCCATACAGGTAGAAACTTCATAAAACACTCCAAGGAACACGTTAGGTGTCACAAAAATAAGGATCCCAGCTCCCTCTTTGCTAAACATCTCCTGGAATGCAACCACAAAAGCGATTTTGCACCTGAAATTTTACACATTGTCTCCAAAGGATTAAAAATGGATGCTCTCGAGCAAATCGAGATAAGAAGGCACTTGGTAGACCCTAACACCTTTGTAATGAGAAATTGTTTCCGCAATCCTCCCCACTCCTTTCCGCGAAAATAACTTTAAGAAAAATCAACCATTTAACCCCTCTATCCGCGCCTACACTTCTAAGCCACGGCATAACCACCACCTCCCTCACTCAAACTACCCCGTAACTACGACAACATAACAACGGTCAATAAACAAACAATCTTAGAATTTGTACCTGATGATGTCGTAGATCGGCGAAACGCTTTGTACCGCTAATAAAAACTGTAGAAAAAATACAAAGTATATAATTTAGTATGGATATTTGAGATAATGTTGAGAAAATCTAGAATAACTTTGAACGAATCTGAGATTGTGCCTACTAATGAAGTTTTAATTTTTTTTGTCCGAAAACCCATCTTTTTTCCATCCCTTGAGCTAATGGTTGGTGTCATAAAAAATATTTCAAACAAACGGTTTTGGAAGTATTCTTTGGAAGTACAATGAATTAAAACAAATGCAGTATATTTCATATTAATAATAATAATAGTCTTTATTGCTCTAGGATTAGCTCTCCTTTTGAGCAGAAAAAAATAATGCAATACAATATAGATTAAATGACAATGAGTTATAGTATGGAGTGATTTTTCAGTTCTTCAAAAATCTTCCCCACTTCCACACTCTTGGACCGATTTTGCCCATTAACGAACTTGACCGAGGTTTTCCACCTTCATATTTTATATATCATTCTGGAAGTAATTTGAGTTGGTGATAGTTTTGGGGTCTACTGATCGGAAAAGCTGTGTAGAAATTTTCCGGAAATCTTACAATAGGTAGTACTTCGAAATTTAACTAAAACTAGGTATACATATAGGTACACATGTATTAGCATAAAGCTTCATTTATTCTATTCCTCACTATTTTTCACGATTGTCATCCCTTAATATTATAGTTTCCACGAGGCTGTTACATTTCCAAGTTAAGTTTATTAATTCTATAATTATGAATGCTGTATAAGCTCATTTTCTCCATATTTCTGCCCCGGAGTTAGGTAGTGATTTTCTCCATAAATTGACCTCCATTATTCTTTTACAACACCACATACCAGTAGCTCTCTTCTCTACTGCTGCCATTTCACAGGTAACGCGGCCCAATAAGAGAATGTGTTTCTATATTCACGATGTACTTTCTTATATTAAATATTGTGTCGTTAGCTGTACTGCAGCATAATCCTCTGATAGAGTTACCGCCTTCCAAAAAACACTGTGTCATTATGATAACTATATATTTCTTAGATATTTAATCAATCTATTATCACAAGGTAAAAAAGGATATCGGTTCCGTAAGAACAATTACCCCACAAACTAACTACAAACGATAAGAACCGAAGAAAAAAATTAGTCCTTGACTTCGAAAAATATTTCAGCAAGGGAGAAGGCATGGCGCAGCATGTACCTCTGTTATCCCTACATGCCCAAGAGTGAATTTTCCTAGAAGGAAGTTTTGAAACTCCAGGTAATGTAGTTTATACAAGACTTTCAGACACGATCGGAAGCATAATAGAGAAGAAAATATTTAAGAGAACGTTCCTTCGGAAGGCCGAGGGGGGACATAAATGCGCCAGCCAAAAGGAAGAGGAAGTTGAGAAAATCGCAAGGTAATTAGTGCTACATATAATAGCGTACAATAATAAAAAAACGGCAGGAACATCACATATTTTCTAAAAAAAAAACAGATATATCCAAGATACAAACGTTCTGTTGATTTTATTATCTAATACGTGGGAATGGGCATGTGGTCGATTGCATCCATCATTGAGCAATACGCGCTTTTAAAACCTAATTAGCATAAATATAACACCTGGGTGAGTTTTATCATTACTAGATGATTTTCTTTTAACCCCTGTCATCTTCCGCAGAACGAATACGGTCCAACAGCACATAATTGAGCCCAAGCCGGAGCACTTTCTTTGGGCCTCTAGGATAGGAGGTAAAATTGGCAATATGGCCTCATGTCCGCAATTGCGAAGTACGTGAGAGTTGGATAATTAATACCAATTGAAATCTCGAGTTTCCGTGATACTTCATCCTAGTTTAAACCACACCGATAGCGAATATTATTGAGTCATATAGAGGGATTGACAAAATAATCCCACTGGAAGGGCAAACTTCATTGGAATGGCATTTGTTGAAACAGCGATACATGGATAGGTATAATACTGGACAATCATCTTATATGTAATGCAATTACTGAACAAATTTATTAAATGGGGTACTTGATGAATGGATGATTGAGAAGGTTGAAAATAGAGTAATAGTCATCAGTACTCAAGCGTTTCACTAACATTATCAGCTTAACCACTCGACTACACGTCAATTTTACAAGGTAATTCCTAAGTACCACCCAATGATCGAGTAAACGTCAAACGTCAAAGC
Organism: Pyrrhosoma nymphula; assembly: GCA_963573305.1. NCBI lineage: Eukaryota > Metazoa > Arthropoda > Insecta > Odonata > Coenagrionidae > Pyrrhosoma > Pyrrhosoma nymphula. Next base: position 60,916,429 of record OY754330.1, on the reverse strand, counting down.
ATGCCACAAAATTAGCATTAATAAATAAATAAATAAATAAATAAATAAATAAATAAATAAATAAATAAATAAATAAATAAATAAATAAATAAATAAATAAATAAATAAATAAATAAATAAATAAATAAATAAATAAATAAATATAAACACAATACATATACCACAACGAACACAACGTACAAGATAGGTTACGAACTCCTCAAATGACCACACTGACAGTATTCTTCAGGCTTTCTGGTATTCTTACAAAATAAGTTAAACGTTTTTTACACCCGTTGAATTTCAACGGGTATCTTCCGCTAGTATAATATAATATAATAAAATTAAATATCGTATTATGTAATTTAATGTAATATATCCGCACATCGCGTTTTTTTTAGGGAAAGTTGCCGATGATTTTAACTTAAACTCTCATACATGGTTATGCACCACAGTAAAAAGCATGTCTCTTTAGGTAAAACTATCCTAAAAGTATAAATTGAAGCACCTAGGAGGAGTTCATTACACCCGGAGAAACGTCTCAGCATAATCTGACCGAACATTGAGGTTATGCATGCTCAAGTCGTTCTAGTCAATACGATGAAGACTAAGATTATATCAATATTGAAAATCTTTTTGTGGCGACATTAAACCTGAAATTAGAGTAAAATCAAAATACAATTTGAAAAATAAGCATAACACGAACAACTAATAAAAATCCGGTAAACATGAGGTTTCGTCACACCAGCTTAATGGTGTTTTTCACCAACTTTCAATTGACGCATCGCCACCAAATTCAAGTCACTTATCAAACAATTGTTACGAATCTGTGCAACATTGCTAAAATAACTATGCCCCAATTATTCTAGGAATAGCAACGTTTAGCCACTAGCTTAACTGGAGACAGATTTAGCTGGGATTCCGACGCGGCGCTTCGTGACGCTCCCATGGTAGCATATTGGAGCGCTGGAAGTTGTTTCATGACGTTAATACGTATTGGAGCCAAATGAGCTACCGGTTGCTTTCTGCTAGCTCTTTCTCCCGAGTTTCCAAGATATAGAATACCGATGAGAGCTAGAAGCTTTTTGAAGCATCTTTTCGCCCGAATATTCCGGAGTTTCCAGCATTACCCAGCATATTATAGCATATTGTACATTACCCAGAGGACTTCAAGGTTCTAACGCAGACTTTATGATGCTGAACAAGTTCCCCGTAAATGGCATTTACCTAGCTTTAAATTTTGCAAAAGATATAGATAATATCAGGTTCATATTTATTTTATATATATTCTGACTCTTCTCTTTTTCGTCATATTTCACAACCTATATCGCCGGAGTATTACGCTAATGAGTTTCGAGAAATGTTTTATAATGAAATGAAGTTATTGGGGTACATTCATAAGGTTTCAGACATAAGTTCATAGCTAGAAGGTATATGCTTGAAAAAGCTATTAGCATTCATCGATTTGGCGAAAACTTGCTGTACAAACAATGCCTGTGTGCTTAGATGACTTTAAAATCACATTTCTTTTAGACCTCTGCTTATATTTCCACTGCCTTTTTTGTTGAATGAAGTACAATATTTTCTTCATTTTATCTCCGTTATGACCGCAGTTAGATTGACTCGAGTTCATCTATAGCGTTCACTCATGTTCAGCTATTAAAACGTGTCTTTTTTTCGTGAAGTCAACTCTTAAATATTACAGGTTGCATGTATTCCAGCGGAGAAAACCCTTGTTTTCGTTGTTTTCTGCACAGCTATGTTTACGAGGAAGTAAATGGAAATTGGAAATTGATACCGGGTAAAAAAGCATATACTTCTTGTCATTTATTTCTAACTGACTACTGTATTCGATGCCATGCCCTGGGATATAGCCCCCGTTATAGGCTTGCGCCTCTTCAGGGGAGGCTTGCGCCTCATAAATTGCATAATCGCCGAAGCACCGATCAAACACTCGTCCGAGGGTTGTGAATAGACCGAGAAAGGCTGGAGTAGAGTTCCTAGCCAACACCGGAAATCCCAACCCAGCCACAAACCAGCCGGCCCGGCGGGCGCACCGCCCCCTAACCCCCCGGGGAGGCCCGCGGCACCCCAGGGCACGACAGCCGTGACCCATTGCTAATACCCACACCACAGGGAGACCGCCACCCCCAGAGAAGCCGCATCACCCCAAACCCACAATTCCATTTCATTCTGTCTCATCCAACCCTATTAGTGCCTACCCCAATATTCATAAAATATAAAAGTATATGATGGTCGCGGTGTACGCAGTCACACGTAGTCTTTTAGGTCTCAAAGAAGTCCACCTTATAACTGTGACTAAAGGGGCCAAGCGGTTTCACAGGACATCACCTTCCTTAAGGAGAGAACGAAGATTAGGCAGCTGATATTGGGAGAAATGTGAGAAGACAGTGTCGAGATGGTAGTGAAACGGCAAGGGGCGTAGAAGATCTTTCAGAGAGATTTTCTACTTACGCGTTGCGCTCCGCAGTGGTCTGTCGGATGCTGCATCACTCGACTCTGGACCAAATTCCTCCTCCTCCTCTTCCTCCTCATCTTCCTCCTCGATGTACCTCTTTATCACCACCTCACCGTTCCTCTCCACTCGCCCTTTGGTCTTGAATGTGCTCCTCCTCCTTATCCCCTGGCACATTTTATTCACCACGAGACTGCCCCTCATCTTGTTCCTTTCCCTACGTCCACTACTGACCACTCAGAAAGACACTCGACCCCATTTTAAGACAAGCGGATTGTCATATCTCTCCCGTGTCTCACTAAGAAGTGAGTCTATCCAATGGTCTCTCCTCTTCCCTAACAACACATTTAAAACCTAATAAGCCGCTGAAAAAAAAAATATTTCAGTTGAGGAAAATTCTAAATTTAAGTTCCAAAAATATTTCTAATGATGATATTTCTTGAAAAACATTTTATTCTCCGACTATCCATTAATAGTAACTGCACTACACTATTTAAATAGTTAAGACACTCGTTATATCGCACTACGCCCAACTTTGCCGCATCACCTAATGATAAGACCTGATTACAATAGAATCTAAGCCACCTCTTGCAATTAAGAGCACTTAAGTTTAATATGATGTTCAATGAACGGGTCCAAATATATATTTTATTACATATTTTTTTCGTCCATGACCATCTATTCATTTACTGAGCTTCATTTAAAATGGGATAATTTCTATCCGCTCATTCTCTATAAGGCAAAGTTTATTCCAAAAAACGTCCACCCTAGTCACACCGCCTCTGATGTATAGTTTAGGTGAACTAACCAGTCGTACCGAACCACCGAACAGTCGATAGATTAAATGCTTCAGCGTTTTATCAAAAATTAATCCATGGACAGACTTGCAAAATGACTCCCTAGTTATTTTGCTATAGAGTTCTGAGTGGAAAAATATAATAAGATCTAGAAAGGCCACTAGATGCAAACGGTTTCAATGAATGTCTCCGACGAATGCTAAGTATTTTGTTTTCCTCCCACACAATCCTGAAACTCCAAAAAGCACCCCTCTTCTACCAGTTTCACCACGGTGAGTTAATGCTACGACGCAAGCATCTTCACCCATAATGCACTATGGCTACAAAGACTTCTTCTCGGCGGCGAGAGAAGGCGTGTAAAATAGCACGCTACGGTAATTCCCCGAGGTACTAACCGCTAAGAACTATATCTCGCGCACTATCCCACCCACGCTTCGAGGGAACCTTACTATGGAAAAATTCCATTTCGACACCCACTTAAATTGGGTGCGACAGCACCTCTCGAAAGGACACGTTCCCTCCAGCAAACCACAAATTCACCTTCTCTCTCCAAACTTTACCCAAGCACTTGCACCGAGAGTGCTTTCGGTGGCAACCTACTATGAAAACAGTTAATCTCCTGTCGACGAACACTTTTACCAGGTCCAAGCACCTCAAGACTTGCTTCTGTTGCCTGGGAATTATCCCTACCCAATCACCACATGGAATGAACAAGAAGGTGAAATGTTTAGCAAATTCAACAGTCTCTTTTCACCGATAATCAGAATATTGATGAATGTCTACATCTTGAAGTTTGGTCGATATATCAATTAATTGAGCGCTGAACTTCATGAATTATTTCAAACAATCATGCTGATGACATCATTCAGGCAATATGAATATTATATTTTCACTCCATGTGACACGATAAATTGGAAAATGCACTACATGTCTACACTGATGACTTTCAAATGTATTCTTTCCGAAAAAAATAGCACAGGACCACAGTTCTTGGGCTCAACTCTCCAATACACTACCCTTCAACACGGAAAGAGGTGTCACAAACTTCTAACCTTGTATTTGAAGAGAATATGAATTCAAGATCATCGGCTATGGTTGAGAGTTCAGTTAACAATAACAGCGAATACAGAGAGATGAGTGCATGGTACGTTGTTTTGCAGTGAGCAAGAAGACTTTCTAGGTTACGCGGCTAATTTTCCGTTGATTTTCTTATTTAACCATGTTGAGATACTGAAGCACCACCGAAAAAATGATCCCATTTTTCGTAGCACGAGGACATTGGTGCCATCGAAGCTGATTTAACAACATCCTAGAAAGAACATTTCACTTGGTGAGAGCACACCGGCCTAAATCGGATTCCAGGCCTTAATTACACCCCCCTGGATAAAGGCGCTTCGTAATCAGGGGAAGGGGATTAACGTCACTCGGTCCACTGGAGGACGAATGCAAGCCGACTGTATTCAGCCTTTGGAGTTACGTCGCGTCAGGAGAGAGAGAGAAAGGATTAAAAGGGTCGCGACTCCGAGGTCGACGTTGAGAGACACACCGTTACACAGAGCGCCAAGGGGATGGAAGAAAGGGAGTAATCCCCTGTCCTCGATCGGAGGTGACCACAGGAGCACTAAAGTGACCTTAGCCCGAGTCATGGGATCGGCGTCACCTCTTTGCACCTCACTTCCCCTCTTCTTCCCCCCCCCTAGACTCCTTCAGTCGTCCTCCCCAACGTTTCGGGTGGTCATTGAGACGAGAGATCAGAACCCCTTGTCCTCCCCCCTCTCCATCCCCTTGTGCAAAGCCCGTCTCTTAAAAAGTCCGTCCCCACTCTGTCGCTTTTACATTCCCTGTTCTCACTTCCCTCGACCACCACTCTCATGTTCCCTCGGTCGGGCTCTCATCTGTCGTCCTCTTCTGTTCTCTGCTCTCTCTCACCGCTCCTTTTACTCCGTCACTCACACTGTCCTTCTCTCCCTCGCCCTTCTGCCTTCTGGTTTTTTTCCTAAAATTCTGTCCTCCACTTCGAAGCTCCTCCACTCGTCCACTCCCAACTTTAACCTCACTCTCTCCGTATCCCGCCTCCTCCTCTCGTATTGTTTCTTCTTCCTCTCGGACAACTTTTCCGATATACCCTCAAAAATTATCTCTTTCCTGCGCCTTACTCAAATCTCCCTATCTTCCACCAAGGACTCGTTTAAAAAGATGGCGCGATACACATTTGTGTGGCTTCACGCGCCAGAGCGTTCGGCCGCTGGACAGAAGATCATGGGTTTTGGTGACACCTAAGATGCTCCCAGCTAACCCAAAGCAGAGTGACTTTCTTAATGCGAGAACTTTCCACGAAAAGGGCTGGTGATCCAGCTAAGTTTTTTGCAATTGTGTTTCTTAAAAGCCCTGAACAAACAGAGCTCGATCCATAGCTACCAAACTAAAGTTTGGGTGGATGGCCAAACTCCTGATATGTATTACTCCTTGGTATTACTTAAAAAAGTAAGTAGTTCATTGAAGTAGGTAAGGAGACCGTTATCACCAAAGTGGATAACCACAAGTCTAGAGTGTTACCATATAATTACGGAAAATTGCTCAACCGCATAGCATTGTAATATGAAAAGGGCCATATGGTTTATAATGCATGCTTTCTTTCACGGAGACTTTACTCATGTCGTTACAAAAATCTTTGATTAAGTAATTCCGCTCATTGAACTTATTTAGCCAAACCAATCGCACCTATTCCCCAAGAAGGGTAAATTCATATTATCACACATAATTTCACCATTTACGGTTCCATGTTCATTACAGCTGGGGCTACGCTCAGTCACTAATTTTATTTTCTCATCGCTCATGTCACGTCACCCTCTCTCCTTAAACCCCATCCTCCCGATTTCGCTAATAGAATTTTAATACGCGTCAATATCAACACCGCATCATAATGTTGTTCCTTTCCCGTACTGAAATATGAAAATAACAATCTGTTATCTTTGACGTCGATTGGGTATAGGCAGGAGCTTTTCACACGCGAAATTCTGAATTATTATCTAACTAATTTCATGCGGCACTTAGTCGGAAATTCTCCCCCTCATCTGGATCGCAACCATATTAATTAAAAATTCCAGAACACGTAGTTAAATTGCTAGGTGTCTGTTGTTCAAATTAGGTGAATAAACAGTTGAAATAACATTGCTGTTTTTACGTCTGAGAAAAATTAATTTTGGTTTAAGTAAGATCTAAAGTTCGTGTAAATATATTCAGAAACGAAATTGGTACGGAGGCTTAATTAATTTAATTGTTTTTTTATTCAGAAACGATTACACTGTCAAAAGAGCCAGATACGGAAAGGAAGATCGATCTTAACTACCCTTTGTTTAAATTTCTCTAAAAACATAGAATTTGGATGAGCTTTCACTATCACTTCCCTAGCTTTTTCATAAACATATTTGGGTCATTCCACCTAAATTCAACAAACTTTTGTCCCTTAGGGTCTCAGATTTTTATAAAAATTGGTGCATGGGTACAATATCAACTCAAACTGAATACCCTCAAACCGTTTTTTGAAAAGAATGTTTGAGCGAATTATGCATATTTTAATTTTTTCGCATTTTTAGCAAAAATACGAGCCTTAAATCATATTATCACTTATATCTCCGCTTGTAATTTTCATACAGCAATGATTAATAGCTCTTATTAAAGCTAACTCTTTATTAAAAGCAAACTTGTCAAAAAAAATTATTTTCTTCTATACCCTATTATTGTTTGTTACTAATGTTTAAAAAATATTTAATAAACCTTTCTCAAATACTCCATCACAGAATCGACCGAAACTTTTTTTCCGTAATCTTAACATACCCAGCTAACTATTCCAAAAATAAAATTTATTGGCAATTGGGTATTTTCCACGTATTTCAAACTATCGATATTCTGATTCTGTTACTTGAACTTATGGCATTGGCTAAAAGTTTTCTTATCAATTTGTATGAATATCGGCTTTAAAAGCTAAAGAAAGTCGAAGGTTACGAATGCATTCCGAGGTCGAAGGTCCCGAGCACACTCCGAAAACAACCGAATGACCTGTGACGTCATTTTCGCTGTTTACATTTAGACCCAGGCGTTTCCTTATGCTTACGGTGGAAACAAGTGCGGCGAAATTAGTTTTGGATGTTTTACTGTTTCTTGATGTGCCTTTAAATGGCATCTATGGATGATGTTTTGTGCCACAATGTATAAATACATCGGTAAAAACTCCGAACAAGAAATTTATTCACGCTATCACGACATTGAATGTTTGAAATGTCTTCCTTGGATTCCTCAATGTCCACCTGCACAATGTATGCTTTACTTCGCACTTTGTGTTCTGGATATATTCTTACAATGACTGTTCACAGTGGTCCATCTCTCTTCACTTGGACGTATCCTTTAGCATTATCACCGTAACTCTCACGAGAATATCATACTAATATATAAAAATTGAATGGTGTCTGTCTGTCTGTCTGTTGCTCAATCACGCAAACACTACTGAACCGATTGAGCTGAAATTTTGTATGTAGTTAGAAAATGTACCAGGATGAATCATAGGCTATATTAAAAATCTGTCAGGGCCCCCAAAGGCCCCCCTTGGTGGTCACTGATGGTCCATGCTAAGCATTGGGTTTGGTGCAGTGGTTTTATTTTTTGCTTTTAAAAATTACTTTCACTCAAGATAGAGGGCTGATATTTTTTTTATTGGATGGCTGAATAAATGAAGTTTCTAATTCTTTTACTCGATTTTCTTTTACGCTTCGTAATTCTCTGAAAATTATGTTTGTAGCTGAAAAATCTCACATATTTCTCTGAAATCAACAATAGCATATTTCCTTGACAACCAGAGATTTGAATTTCAAAGGACATTCACGCATCTGGCATTTAAGTTTTCCTGCCGGCCCATGATAGCACGTGTAAAGAAAATTTGTATATGAGGGGCCCAGAGTCCCAAGGGCCCCATGATAGATTGCTTCGGGGGGTAATCGATAAATTCAATGCATATATACAGGTATACTCCTCAATATCTATTCTCCAAGTAGTTCTCATAAGGGAACTGCATACGAGAGAACACTTATGTATAAAACGATACACATAAAGGAATTAAACGTGGAGGAATATTTACGTGCAGCAAATAATCATGTTAATAATGCCTCCGTTGCTGCAACAAATACGGCGTCGTTTATTATATTTCAATACTCAGATGAATTACACGTAGTGGAACTTTCTGCCTCTCATTACGATTGCGAACTGTTTTTTAGACCAATTCCCACATAAACTTTACGAGTTATTTATATATACTTAAACGTGTTAAATTGCAGTTTACTTACATTGAATCAATCATCGAATTGCCTATTGGAGTCTTTCACTTGCCTCTGTGTTTCCCCTCCTTGGACTTAAAAATATATCCATAAACATGCCTTATAGAATAAAGAGTAACCTTTTGAAAAAATTTTCTTTAGCATGAGGAATGTCTTCTTTGCGAGAAAATGAGTTCTTGCATGAAAAACGACAAAGGTTAGCCTTGGATGCTCAAAGACATGCCTACCAGCAATCTCATGATAATCTCCCCGTGGTGTTTCTCGGATTACGCTAAGAACCGCACAAATTTCATCCTAACCAAACCTACTGACGGGCAACCAGCTAAAAATCTGGTTCAAATATTGAGCCATTTGTTTCGAAACTTTAATCTGTTTTAAGATGGTGGAAATTATAATTGCGTCACTACATGCTTCTTACCCATAAGCATAACGGATATTCTGCGCAATGGACGTCATTGGGGCATGAAAATTAGCAAGTGCACTAAGACTGATCACCATGGATTTTTAATTTTGTAACCATTGATTATGATTTAGGAAACAATGAATATAGTCACCCTTTATGCCAAAGGCATAGTCCGGGTATTGAAGGATTCATAGGAAAAATAAACTTCGCTGCTATTGAAAGTGCTCCTTTTGACGTTGTCAACCGCTGGATTATACTCTACTCTCCTATCCTGATTAAGATACTCAACGTATATATCAACGTTGAATGGCGGAACTCAATTAAGTCATTGAATGCATATATATGTACACGAGGGAAGTGATCAAGCTGTTATTCACTCAGAAGACGGCTCAAGAGAACTTGAGGGACGAGGTCACCATCTATCAACCTAGGTGCTATTTATTAAGTAGTAATGAGTCTTCGTGGCCCATTATTGGGTTTCCCGTGCATTAAAGAGGGCAAACAATCACTCAACTCTCTGCGCACGAAAGAGAAAACGAACGAAAAACAACTAACAAGATAGGATACGAACACCTCAAACTATCACGCTGACAGTATTCTTCAGGTTTTGTGGTTTTCTTATAAAATAAGTTCAATGTTTTTCACATCCGTTGAAGTTCAACGGGTACCTTCAGCTAGTTTATAATATAACAACACTTAAATTAAACTTTGAATAGGCATTTGAGAGATAAGAATTTATTTCTAGGCATTTCTATAGCAGAGAATCCACTTATAGAAACCTCCTCTACAAACAATCACTAATTAACAAATCACAAATTAACGTCCTAAGTGTTTTGAGTATTGGCAGCACAAACATTTGGCAAGTACTGTGTTATGTTGACATGTTACTAAGATACTGTTTGTTTACTGTTGCATGGACTGGTGTGGACTTTGAGAGAGAAAGAAGAAGCATCATAATGATTATGAGTTTATTGGAAAAGCAATTAATAAAGTTCATACACAAAATACATAATTATATGCATTAAAATGATAAACAATAGTAATGACGGTTTTACAAGCGAACTTTATGCAAACATTTTTTGGACTTAAGCTCCACGAATCTTGGAAGCAGTAAAATGCTCGTCCTTCTTCATTAAAATGCCTACCATAAACATACCTACTTTGGGTAAATTATCTGATGTGTTTTTAATTAAACTATTGCACGCCATAGTCTTTGTTTTCAATGAAGACTCCTTAAATATACGGTCTCTTCTACAGTTCTTCACTTTCTCCCTCACAGCTGTCTATTGCTCAGCGAAAACGACGTCAAGCCATTCAGATTTTGTTTAACAGCAGCGTAAAAAAATTTGAAATATCGACTATTTTAATCTTAAATATCTCAATTAATATTGAATCAATTTTTAAACTATTTTCGCTCCGCAAGCTTGTTCGAGTTAAAGTAACACATAAAGATCCGTATACTTAAATTTAAAATTTTGGGAAATACCCAATTCATAAATGCGTTTTTTATAAATATTTAAACATTTACAATTTTCTCTCGCGCGGCCCGTCGGCTCCCCCATTTGGAATACATGCAGCAGACATGCGATTCAAGCCTAAAAATTTCCTAATTGCTCAAGGTCGTGGCTATATGAGATGCAAATATACTATAAACTATAAATGTTAACAACAATTGTTATTTGTTCTGTTGAATGGTTGTTTGCAGAGAAATTTACCATTGAGCCCCACTTTCTCTGCGCGAAAAATTTTGCTAACTACTCCGGAACAATCGATTGAAAACTAACGAGAAAGCAAAATCCTTGTATTTAAAACAAAGGTAAAATGGCTTAGTTAGCATGCTTTCCGTAAACATATGATGTCCTACCTTGTAGGAAGGGGTCCTCTCGGAAATATTTTATTTGAGGATCCAGTTACTCCTGTCTGCAAGTACAGCTGAATCCTCGTCCCTTGATTGGACGAAGAGTGTCTCTTCATTAAAACCGCTCCATTTGCTTCGGGTATTGCTGCATGAAACTCCCTAATGCCTGGTATACTAACTGCCGGACGAAATCTTTTCGCAAGTACATTGGAATGTTTTCCAATTTCTTCTTTCTTTGCGTAGCCAAAATCCACTACTAAAATATGATCTTTTGCCCGTTTAAAGAGTTCTATAGGTGTACGCATTTGTTTTCGTATGGAAGCTGAAGGCTTGCTCTTGCTGCTAGTCTTTTCAAAATTCCTCTCAGTCCATCACTTGGCCCTTTACCATGCGATGTAGCAAAGAAATGCCATTTTGCAGAAACTGTGAAATCTTTCCTGTGAAGAGATAAGTTCTGAATGTTATACTTGTTTTATAATGAGCAGCTGCTCCATCTGAATAATATTTTTCTTTTTAAAGCTTCGGAACTTTCAATTTCAAGAATTTAAGAAGAAGTTTTTGAAAAACATGTGCAGTTGATGGTATATGCTTCAGGTTGTCTGATATGATTACGAAGTTCAATGGGATTACATTATCCTGGACTTTAGGGCTGTAATAGCAAGCAATGAGGTGAACTGTTGCTTGGCCGTTATTCCAGTGCATACCTTGCATGTTGACCTGTAAAACGAAAGCGTAATTTTCTGGAAAATCTTCAATGACGAGAACCTGCCCCACTTGGATGTTATGCTTTACATTTATAAGAAATTCAGATTGATGTTTAGCAATGTAGTCATGTGGCTGAAGTTTATGTAACTTTTCTGTCTGTCTGCTGCATGTATTCCAAATGGGGGAGCCTACGGGCCGCGCGAGAGAAAATTGTAAATGTTTAAATATTTATCAAAAAAGCATTTATGAATTGTCACTAAATTTTATTTTTGGAATAGTTAGCTGGGTATGTTTAGATTACGGAATAAAGTTTCGGCCGATTCTGAGATGGAGCATTTGAGAAAAGTTTATTAGCAATTTTTTAAACATTAGTAATTAACAATAATAGGGTATATAGAAGAAAATAATTTTTTATTGATATATTTGTATTCAAAAAAGATTTTTAATAAGAGCTATTAATCATTGCTTTATGACAATTACAAGCGGAGATATAAGTGATAGTATGAATTAGGCTCGGATTTTTGCTAAAAATGCGAAAAATTTAAAATAAGTAGGTATAATTTGCTCAACATTTTTTTTCACAAAACGGTTTCAGGGTATTCAGTTTGAGTTGATATTGTCCCCATACACCAATTTTTATAAAAATCTGAGACCCTAAGGGACAAAAGTTTGTTGAATTGAGGTGGAATGACCCATTTAAAACCTATACTCGAAAATGTTAAAAAATTTAAGTGCCTTGCCTTGTTATTCCTTTTACCAGCAATGAAACATTCACATTTTCCGTACTTTTAAATAAATGGAGCCCAGTGAGTATTCCACAACTTCTTTATAATATTTCTACGCTGCCTCATTTTTAACCTCAGTGCCTTGTCTTCCTCCCGAGTCATTAACCCATGGAGATTTCTTCGCCAACACTCCTGTCCACCTTGTTCTTCACTTTCACAGTTCTTACTATCCCTACATCTTTCAAGCTCTCCTACCGACCCCTGCTGTCTCCACTTCCAATTTAACCAATTTCTTTCTATATATTTGTTTATATGAAGAACTACGGCTGCATATTTCTAACATTGAAAATTGAAAAAAATGATTATCCATAAAAGGCTAAATAAATCTTAATTTCCAAGATAACATCGTACGCTGTTTACCCCAAAAAGCTACTCATCGTTTCACCTATTTCTAGGTCTTATTACGCTTAAACTTAAAAAAATAGACACATATCGACTCTCCTGGAACGACTTTAACTATTTTTTATACATTTGTCTTTGTTCTGAACACAGTTTCATTCTTTAAATTATACCGTAATCCATGCAAAGTGGTTCCGAACGCGTCAATAAAACGCACTCTGACAGTGATAATTCGGGTACTAATCTCAGAGACTGTAAAATTAAAACGTTAGTTCTTACCATCAGTGCCACTAGTGATACTGTCAACATTTATTTATCACCAGACATCGTTCTAATTGATATAGTTCCATCAGAGAAGAAATTGACAATATCTCTTATATCATGATGATTTCTCCGGTTATAAAAGCACATGTCACTCAAAACATTTCAGTTTCTATATTTTCATATATTATTAGATATCTCAACGCAGCGAAGAAGATGAATAATAGGAGGACGAAAGGTGGATAGGAGACTTAACATATGAATGAGGGTAGAGAGATGGTACTCTGAGTGAAAGAGATGACAAATGAGGAACTTTTGGGTGTCGACGGAGAGGAAGAGATTTTAGGTGGAAAATTGCTGACGGAGAGAATGTGTGACGGTGGATGGAGGAGATACTGAGAGGTATGGGGTTATTGACGGCTGAAGGGATGTTTGACAAATGGTGAGAAGGATGAAAAAGAATTGGCGTTATACGCTGTATGAAGAGCGAATAGTTTATAGAAGAACTTCGAGTTGGGCATGGGAGAGGAGCTTCACTGGTTTTCAGGGACAAAGAACACTCTAGAGAATCGACTGAATTCCCCTAATGTCAGTGAATACCGAGAGCGTGCTTCAATAATAACAAAAAACAATACTTCCTTTCGTGCAGATCCATTACGTAACAACGAAGAATTGTCTCCGATATCACGCAGTTTTACTTATAGCTTTAACTGCTAGAGAGCGATTGCAAATCGAAAGGGATTTTGTATTTCTTATATAAATGACGAATTATTTTTTCGTGAAGCTCCCATGAGGACAAAGGTTGTTGATTACCACCAAACATGATCTCTAATGCAATAAACAACATATTCTACCGCATTTCCGGAGAGGTAGTTTTGGCAATGAGAGCCATTAACCACTATATTATGAAAGAAGATGGATCGTTTAAAAACATTTTCTTCAGATTCTTATTAGGGGATACATATAAAATGAAACTGGAAATATACTTTGTTATCATTTCAACTAAGATGAAGCTAATTTTAAGGTATATTTTACAGCATAAACTGCTTATACTCTTTCCAATTCATATCACATGTTTTTTCTTACCTGGCTCATAGCTTTCTTACTAAAAATCTTAGAATTCTTACTGCTGAAGTATATAAATAGAACTTGGTAGATACTAGGGATTCCTCTCTCTTTCACGTTTTAAAGAGCATGCGTGTTTTCTTTCTAGCCTTATTGATTGGAATGCCTTCCACGTTTTCCTTTTCCATATCGAAACCCTATAAATATTTAGTAATAATTAGCCAATTTCTCCTTCGTTAATCTCAAGCATAAAATCTTCTATTTCAAATAGCTAAAAAATTATAAAAAATGCAACCTTGTCTTCGTGAGTATCAGCAAAACCCTTCAAATTCTACAACAGCTATTTTTTAAATTAGAAAGCGATGTGCCAACGGTGTAGGTACAGTCACATAATTTGTGACTAATGAGTTTATGAATAATTTTTCCCCCATTTTTCTGAAACTTGAGTAATATGTGTTGAACTCCTCGTAATACTTTCGTTACCATACCCTACGCACATTTTTCCAAAGAGGGACCAAAATGATTCATCACAGTTTTTCTTTCTATTCCTTAGAATTCCAACATGTTTCCTTCTAACCAGTAAAGCACCCGACTCCCCGGATCCCATCACATTCTTGGACAGAAATTCCTCTGTCTTCCTTTTATCACGTTAAACCTCCTCCAGCCTCTCTCTATCTCTTTAACTCACCCTTTACCTCACAGAGACCCTTTTACCTACCCTATCGCACCTCATCCATGCCCGAATTCTCCCTTACGCAGGACGGAGGCACGGTGGGTGAACGAGCTGGTCTTACTGTTCCGGGGAAAACGCTCAAAATCCCAGCCGAGGCTTACTAATAAAGCCATCCCTAGATTCTAAGAACCCCTTTTGCGAGTTTTGAGTACCTTGGGTGTAACGAAAACTTGGGAAAAACCTTGGGTTAGAAAAGAAGGTTGCCAATGTGAGGGATCCAACCGCTTGATTTTAAATTTCCAAGGCAGTAAGTTATTTCCCATCTCACTTCAAATTTCTCATTTGCAGAATACCGAGTAAAATTAGCAACGATAATTCTGAGGCACAGGTAGTCAACGTATAAATTAATAATGGTAGTGCACACAAGGCAGAGATGTCAACAGGTATGTGAAGCGTTGTCTTACCTATCAGGAGGTTTGAGGTCCGTTTAAGCAGATTCAAGTTTGAGGGTTATATCGTACCGATTAACCCATGACCTTCATAAAGCTAAGCCCGAGGAGAGATAGCATTCCACTACCCTTAACTTGCCAGACCAGCGCATATACAACCTGGCTACCACCTGAGGGACCTTTTAAATCAGGTTGTTTCTCTGGACACTCCATGTTAAACCTACGTCGTGAAAGTTTATAAAGTCTCAGAAAGAGGAAAGAGTATTATAAAGCAATACTGAGTACCTTTCATCCCGGAATGTTAGATTTTTGCAATATCTAAGCTCTGATACTCTGCTTCAATTCAATTTTCAAACCGTTTTTTTGTTAAATGAGTAGTTGATAATGTAATTTAGTGGAGAAAAGGCCTTCTCCAACTATATTGCACCTCACTATCTTTTTTATATATCTTTCAATCTATCAATCAACATCATAATATAGGATTTCAGGTGTATTCTTTCAACGAATATATTCCGTATATTAAGAGCTACTATCAAAATTAATACGGTAAGAGTAATAGAAATGAATCAACCAGAGGAAATCGAAACATGTCATACCAACGGCAATTAACCTATGCGCAGAGGGTACATCCCACCGGCTTCAACAAGAAAGAAGCACCACATCAAAACACAGTTCGTCCTACAACTACGACTAAAAACGAAACTCTGCAAATGTATCAATTTAAACTCACGTGTCCAAATTCACATAATTCGGGAAATAGTAAAATCCTCACACCAAATGGGCACAATGCATTTGTGTATGCACGTACAATAACAAATTCGTTCCCTATTTGCAATAAGGCAGGCTCAAAAAAATGTAACACACTGTGGAAATCCTTCGGAACTGGATAGGTTTTGAGAATTTCTCCCATAATTCCCGAATCTTCACACATCTTTCACTTTATTCAAGGCATAGTTAATCTGAAAAGGGAGAAGTTTTAACAGTTGAATTGTAATACTATTATATAGAAGCATTGCTCAAAAATAGTCTAGACCATTAAAGCTAAAAAACAACCACGAAAGCATCAATATATTTAATAGACAGCCTCCCCTCCTTAGTAGTGGTCCTGCGAAGTTTCTGAGACACCTTTACAACAGGGACATGGGCAGTGGCGTAAATATGGGGATCTAGATGTATCATATTTCTGAATTTGTTTTAGGTTGCCATGAAGACAACAGTGAGGCAGACATCAGTAGTGTTATAACATCCTCGCATATTTAACCTGCTTCTTTATGGCGGTTCATGCAACTCAGATTTGAGTTTCAGAATCAAAATAATCGCGCTTTATGGCTTCCAAGACTACCTCTAACATCGCGATAATCATGGCCATAGCAAAACGCCAAGGTAAAACATTAACAATATAGATACTAATACCTTACCAAGTCATAGTTATTGCAATTTCATTCTGGATCAAGATGATCTATTAGCTACTCAGTGACCAATTGTTCATTGCATGTGATGAAAACTAATTAAACTCAAGTAAACGATGTGACTACTAACGCATCTGTTTTCGTGAAACTATAAACACGAGTTGAAAAAGCTACCGGTAAAAGAATTTAAAGGACTAAGTATCTAATAAAAGATAACAGCTATGCACGCTGTATATAATATATATAATTACAATGTTTTTGTGTTCAACACGAAAACTACTTTAGCTTATTTTCACTAATTGTAAGAGAGCGCTTACAAACAGTCCTCATAGCCGATTTCGCCCGTAAATTATCTACGTTTTGCGCTGGCAGAGTTAGATACTTATTAAAGAAAAGGACTCAAATCAGTCAATTAAAGGTAAAATCAAAATTTATAAATGAAGACAAGCAAATCATCTAATTTTCGAGGCCGTAAAATGGAAGGCAAAGAGGTGAGGATGTTAGGTAGCACGACCAGGTTGAGACTGCCTTTAATTTACGCCAAATAGGTGCGTTTACTTTACGCACTATGCGCCTACAGGCTCAGGTGAGGAAAGCGCACAAAGCGTCCAGTAAACACAGCTATTGAAGCATATGAGCATCAAATTCACCTACATCGGTTCCTCAATATATTTTGAACAGTTAGAGTCCATCATTGAAATATTATCGTTAAATGTCTTTTAAACTCACATGATGATAAACTTGAAGCCAATAATCAGATCCGTGTTTCAACTGCATAGATCAGCATTACTACCATATAAAATGCATCGAAGTTTGAACTTCCGTTAGCTTTTTCGATTTTTCTAAAACTGTGCCTAACTCACACCCTTATTTAATTCAAAATTCTCACCAATTGTCGCCCTCTCCTCTCATATTCAGCGATTTCTCGACATTTACCCTTTCCATAACCCTAATCAACATGCTGTCTCCTCTCAAAATGCCCTCAATCAACTTGCCTTGCCCCAGCCGAATACCTTCCACCAGCCTCCCTGCTTCTATTACCATATCTAACACTTTCTCCCAAGCCTTCCTTTCTATATCCTTACTTACTTCTCTTCCGCATCTCATAACCTTTAGAACAACCCACATTTTCTTTCGGAGATAGACAATATAATGCTATGCAACCATCAGAGTTCTGACTGGTCTAACTTGTAGGCATTGTAATAATGTCAAAGCCAAGGTAATGGAAACCATTGAATCGCCTTTGTTTAACATTTCAATAAGTATCCTTCTGGTATTTTAAACGCCAAGGTGATGAATGGAGATAAGTTTTGGGGTATTAACACTTTTGCTAAATTAAAGTGAATTAATTTTTTAAAATGTTTCACAGAAGAGTCTCATCTTCCCCGATGAACGAGCCACTCCTAGCCAAGAAAAACCGATCAAGACGAGTGGCTAGTTAGCGTAGTCAGAAGTTACGGTTCCCGAAATCAAATCATAGACTTGGCTGACTAAGGGTCTCTCGTTACGAGGAGCGTTCCCTTTTTAATTAGGCCCGTCCCACTCCAGAGGGAAAACCGACCACCCGCGCTTAACCCTTAAACCCGTCATTTGCACTCCTACTGAATCCAGTCCTCCCCTCCAACATCAGACCCCCCCCCTTGTCACCCCTTCCCGCTTCCAAACCTTTTTTCCTCCACAGATGCTTCCCCTCTCCATTCCCCCCCCCCTCTATCTCTCTGCTACTTCCACTGTTCCTCAGCGCCATAAACCACAAAAACCTCTCCCGGTCCAAATCCCTCTCCCTCGACCTTAAAACTACGAGTGAACGGAGAGGGTAAAATTACTAATGTATGGGTAGTGGGTAAAAAACGTGGATGACAGATGACGGCAAGATATTATTTCAATGCAATAGTTAATAAATATAAATATCGGAAAAAAGTTACCTCGTTCCAATGGAAACAACTCAAGTGTGCTGGAAGCATTTGAGGGTGAAGACAGGAAGATTTAATTTTGCGGGATAAGCAAAATAATTTTAAAACCACCCGAAGTATGAAAAACTGCTACGAGCGAATAAAGATTAAAACGTCGATTGACAGATTGGATTTGGAACCACTAAAGAATCGAACGCTGCACAGCTATACCAAATGATACGCCTAATGGCAGAATTCGAATCGCGCGAGTACTTTGATTACAGAGAGAATAATAGTGTGAATCTGCATCACATCTTCAGATCTGACAGTGGGACAAAAGATACGCTGTTAAACAGGTATTTCCTATAAAATTCTGAAGTTTCCGGCGATATTTCGTGGAAATTGTACATAATAGTAAAATATTGGCAAAGTTAACTGCAATTTTCCACAGTTAAAACTAAACTTTAATACGAACTAGGTTTCAATTCACACATATCATCATCACGTAAAATGTGAAGACTAGTGCGTGTTTATTTACAGAACTTATTTTGGGGGGGTGGAGGAAAGGAAATGTTGGAGAGGACAGGAGGTGGTGTTTTGGCTAACAGGGAGGGGGTGTTGTGGAAGAGGGTGATGGGGCAGATGGAGTTTAATCATTCATATATTTTACCATTAGGTATGCACAATAACTCATTCTTTGACAGAGGGCGTTACTAATCGGTCGAAACACTACTATTTCCGTCTTTTATATCTTTACTTTATCACTTTTCATTTTTCCTCCTTATTTACGACTGATTTCCTGAAATTATCATTCAAACGCTCTTCCTTGCCGAACGCTGGGTTGTTTTGAGATACACGCTAGGTTTATATTTTTTGGAAATTTCAGATCGGGTGAGTTTCAGTACAACACGGAGGATATTATTTTGACCTCACGCTACATCTCTATAACTGATTGAAGCGACAAAATAAGATAGGTACACTGTCGAAATAATGTGTACAAAAATTCCTTCCTTAGCAAACATCATTTGTGATAACTATAGCAAAAGCAGCGCATCACTAACACAAGACATACAATCATCTTCTCTCTCTCTCCCTTACTTTCCTTAATTCCCTCCCCTTTACATGGATGGTGTTCTAAAATCCCCTGCCACACGCCCTTGCAGCGGCTCGCAGTTTTACCGCAGTTTAGTGTTGATGAATATTTCGCAAATTTGAGACGACAATATAGCTCAATATTTTCGTTTCCGGCGCTATTATTTGTACGCTTGAATCGTTGAGTTAACATATTGAGACTCAATAATAGCGGGTATCAGGTGGGTGTGATGGTTATAGCACTGGCTTCACATACTTGGGGCCGGGGCTCGTATTTCGTTGGTGGAAGAGATGTTTTTACTGGAATACCACTGACTTTGGTCATCAATGGTGCTATTTCCTCCCCTTTTCACGCCTGGTGTCCTAACACCCCTTTGCTGCACGCCTCAGGGATGGCGTACAGGGTAATAAGCAGATGCAGACCTACACTCTCAGAAACTCTCGAGTCTCCCTACAGTGCGCCTCTCTAACCACCAGCGCAGTTGCTTCAAGTCTTTGGCTCTGAAATGATGTTTCAAGAGAGAGAGGAGGTAAATGAGATCTCCAGACGAGTCGACGCTGCCTCCCGCGAAACCAACCTCTTCAGGACTTTCTCTCCCTTTCCCCCCCTTTAAGCCAGACTCGCACAGCAATTCCATATTCCCCTCCCCTCTCTCACTCTCTTCCTCAAAAACTCTTCGTCAGCTCCCCTCCCCCCTCCTCCCCAAACTCCTCCGCAGCGGAATGAGAGGATCTCTGAAGTGGGTAGGGTCGTTCCGCGGACTCGTCCCCCTTGAGGACGGTCTTCGGAATATTTTAATATGAAACTCCAACTGTTTTAGCGCCGGTGCCCCCACGAAAGCAATTAAAACTGGACTAAACCGGCTTGTATCCAGCGCGGCTAGCTCCAAAAGCAATCTCATCAAGATGATGATGGTGTCGCACATGAAGCACGCACCGACCAATTTTTATCGGAATGAAATAGATCAAATTGAACTTGTCCCGAATAAGTCTTGGAAAATGTGAGGAGAAGCAACGCTATAATGTGGTATAATCCTTAAAGTAAAGCTCTCGGTTTAATTTTCTTTTCAATGTATAAGGCAATAATTGCGTAGCATGTGATGCAATATGACCGCTGATGTCTATGCACCCTACAGTATAATCCTAAGTACTTCTAACGTTGGTAGAATTTAGTTCGGGAACGAGAATGTCTTTTTGCCATACTATTTTTATGCTCAACGTGGCTCGAGACATTAGGATGAACGATCGTTATTTTCATTTTTCATTATCCTCTGTGATCTAATTATCACCGATAATTTTACTACTCATACATCATCTGAGATCGTATTATATAGTGTGATTAAATAATTAAACCTGATTAATTAGTGAACCTGATTAATTAATTATCATAGTAGAGATTCTATTTTTCAGAGTCCGTTTTGAATAAAAACAAGATCGTAATACATATTACGTCCTACACATAAAATAAAAATAGCTAGCATTCGTTGGCTAAAGTCACTGTCTTCATATCATATTGTTCAGCAAAAAATTATGCATTAATTTAACAATAAAGTGAAGTCTTGAAGATGAAAATACGATAAGAAAAAGAATTGTGAGAGCCAAATATTTTGATAAGTTAAGTAACAGGTGATAAATCTCATTCTATTGAACAAAGGTGACAGAAATTTGATTGCATTGAACCATAAAGATCCTTTTATGTGCCTTCATTTATTTGAATTTAACAAGAAAATTGCACTATATTTCCTCAAACATTCGTTAATGTGGCTAAAATACTTCTTATTGAGTACATTAAATTAGGCGCTAACGTGAAATAAAACAGAAATATTCAGGCTAAATTAACAATTCAGTCCAAGTGTCTCTAAAGGCGTCAATGTCTGATTTAAGTTTCGCGGTCTTGGCTCGTAATGAAATTTCCTTTCCGAATTTCATAATTATTTCGTAATTTTGTCCATTTAATGATAGCACATTACGTGTCCTTCAGCTTGCAATCGTGATGAGTTATCGTACTCAAATATTGCAGTAAATATGATGAAAAGCTTAAACATATCGTTTACTATAAATCGTTTTTTGGAATCAAATAGTTGCATACACCCTTTGGATATCGGAGATAGCGCTGCTGATTGCATACATCCACAGGATATTACTACACGATTGTTGATTGTGTATCATTGCATAGGATAAGGAGAGAATCAATTTTCAACCGGGGAAAGCTTCTAGGTATTTTGCTTCATCATTGGATGCGAAATTCCAATCCGTCATAAAACTATTAGAGCGAAAAAAATAACCGGCTACTTTTCTACTAAAGGTCAAAATGAAAATTTGAAATTTCTATGAAATGAGATAAATATATCTTTAAGCAAGGGTAATTCTTAAGGAAAAGATGCACAGTGTTTACCTACCATTATGAAAGGCAAAAGGATATGAAGAAAATATGGGATACTATAGGACAGAGTGCTGAAAATATCTGAGTGAGGCGCTACGCTATAGCTAAATATTCATTCTGAGCTAACTATAAAAAATTTATTTCCAAGCGAGTTGAAAAACAGTCACTTCTAGCCGAGTAACATATGACGAACGTAAAGCAAGTTCAATTCCACTTCTGGCCCATTGGAAAGCGGCGATCAACTTGATAAGAAGAAAGATAAATCAAAATAAGTGCGTAATCTGACCGATTATGAAATTTCAGGAGCAGGAATGTTTTCTGCGTTGCTCTGATAATAGTGGTAGGTTTTTCCGGGTATTTACGCTGTACTTATTCAGGTTTTTTTCGACGAAATTACGAAAAGATTGTTTCATTCATCATCTGGTCCATGCAAAAACTCTTTTTATGTAGAAAACTCACGTTACAACTAGGCTAAATGAATCTTTGGTACCCAGTAAAGTATAAAAAAGGTTGGTTTAAGAAAAGGTCCCTGGAAATTTCCATCAAACAAAGAAAATGCTCAATCATCCAAGCAGAAAAATATATTATGAAAAATTGGGTAATATTCTCACCACACGAGCCTACGATTTTTTCCAAAAATCTCCTTTATGCCATTTATAGGATATATGAACTTCAGCGTAAATATAGGAATGGTTGAATCAAAATTGGTAATAGGCGCGTTATTTATTAACGATACACCTTTGATATTTCCTTTATTCGTTAAATGTAATTTAAAAATTATTCCAGGAGTAATGAACATAAATAAACTTCCACGCACAAAAAAATGACAATGCTCCGCAGAGATTTAAGAGGCACAGCTATTTTAAGGCAATATCTTATATTATCTAATTACTTTTTTCGAGCTTCCCGAAATATTTACCTTCTAACGAGTCAGCTACTTATAAAATGAACACCTAGGCTAAGGCGGGACAGAAACTACAGCGATTCTCATCGTGAAAATGCTTCTACTTATTCACCGTGGTGTGTTTGTGTAAGAGACTCACGTGATGACCTGTAGAGCGAACTCGTGGACTCGCACCAATCGTCGTCTTCCTCGTCTTCCTCCTCCTCCTGCACAGGCTTCCCCTCCGCTCCCATCTCCCTTCCTCTCCCCTCCTCCTTTCCACCCTCTTCTTCTTCTTCCTCCTCCTCTTCAATGTACTCCTTGAGCACGGCTGCCGCCTTCTTCCGCTCCAACTTGAACCTTGGCCCCAGCGTGCTCTTCCTCCTTATGCCGCCACATACCCTCCGACCCACCGAACTCCCCTTCATCGTATCTTGCCTTAAAGTCAAGGCTTCACAAAAACAATTTCAACACAAACTTCCTCTTCTTTTCCCCTTACCACGGTTGTGCTAGTATTCATGAGGGAAGGAGTACGTTAACAGTGGTCTCTTCAAACATTGACAACGCATAGGCGCTTGATTTTGGCGGGAAATCGTGGAGAAAAACAAAATAGTTCAAAACTCGGCTTCAACATTAGGTCTGAATTGCAGCCAAAGATTCAGAGCTGCAGTCGAAAACCGGCGAATTGAAAGGAATGTTTTTATCAGTATTAATAGGTGCAGTAGACGTAGTAAAACTGGTTAAGTAGTGATAAAAGTAGGTAGCTGACAACTAAGACAATTCGCGCTACGAAACGGGTAGGCAACGGTTGGTAGTATTATGCTGAATTGATTAGGATGAGTAGGGGTAAATACAACGTAAACTTTAGCCTATTTTTATATGAAGGTGTCAAAGGGTGCACAGTTTTACATTCCGCCCGATGGATGTTAAAGTTCAACGAAAGAGTCGTTCACATGGCACAGAAGTAGAGAAATGTTTCATTGTAAAGATGCTAATCGTGGCTGATGGAGATTAGAACCCTCGACCACAGTGTCAATAACTACCACACTCATCACCACACACGCCTTTTTTCTTATACCCCATTTCAATGCTGTCTACTTCACATAAAGATTCCAATAAGATCCTCTGAAAAATCTCCACAGCCGCCGAGACCATTCACTTAGATTTTACTACGGATGTCAGTACAATAACGAGTACACGAACTGAATCTTTTTTCTCATTATTTCAATTTCGTCAACTGCACTGAAAAATCCCCAAAGACACCGGGATTCAAACAATAACACGTCTTGGTATTCGGAAGTCAGCACACGAACTACCTCACCCAAAATCTTTTCTCCCAGCTCCTAGGCATGGGTCGTGGGTGCGCTAACCATTACACTAACGTTATCTTCTTTCTCGTGCTTTCAAAATAGTCAACTCCACTGATAAGTCTTCAAAGCCTTTGAGATTCAAATCGCGACACTTGAGTGTAGAAAGTCAGCAAACCCTAACCACCTCACGAATATACTTCTCCCTTCTTCACCTCCAGCCACAGAAAAGCATTACGTTTTCTTTCCAGTATCCCAACACACACAAAACCTCAAGTTCACGTAACCAGGCGCGACACAGCGTCTCTTCCGCCCGCACCGCCTTTTATCACTCTCTTAATGTGTTTCCCTTTCGCCTCCACCACGAGCTCACCCTGTGTCGGAGGAACTCCATCACCACCACCACCAAGCAGCCCTTTACCCTCCGGAGGAGACGGCGTGGATGTGGCGTTATTCCACGCTCAACCTCTTCGCTGCCACCTCACCCACTCAACACACTTACTCACTCCCCCACCCGCCGTGTCCCACGCCCCCCCAATCTCACTTCCCGGAGGCGTGGCTCACTCTCACTCAAGGAGGAACCATTCACCACCACCGCCAACATCGTCCTTTCCCTCCCCACAGTGAATACATAACACACACACAACTGCGTGTATCTTTCCACACCTCTTAGCCTGTCTCGCTATTCACTTCCCCTACTCTCTCTCATTCCACATCGTTCACTTCCCCTTCCAAAGTTCCTCACACAATGCCTGTCGTACTCGCTTTACCTGCCTTGTTGCCACCAGATTAGAAGCTCAAATGTTTTTTAGTGTTTAATGATAATAATATATAGGTCATCCAATCTATCTCTTATCCGAAAAATATTTTTCCTTCGAATTTTTGCTATTATGGCGCTTTTTGAGCAAGGAGGTGTAAAAGTAAAATAATAGGATATTCACAAGGAATATTCCCTCATTGCCACTCCGTCCTCCATCCCGAACGCGTAACACTCGCACACTTAACAGCGTGTTTTCTTCCACACGTGTTGATAGCCTCGTCTCGTTTGCCCTCGCTTACTCCTAATTTGGCATCGGTATTCTCTTTTTTCAAACCACTTCTCTTATCCTTCCGCACTTCTTTCACCTGTCTTGTTGCCACCATCTAAAGTGATTTAGGGTTTTCGGGAGAGCTTCAACAACATTAGCACTTTGTACAGAATGCCTGTAGTTTATTCACTTCTCTAATGGATTCATAGTAGCAGAAGTTATTATGAACAGTGCTCGTTTCGTGCACGTCGTTCCTAAAAGAGTAGTCGCTTCTTGTGATGCCTTCGTGTGAACCTCGAACGCGCAGGAAATATGTGCACGTTACACTACAGAAGAACATCAAGCTAGATATTATCTCATCATTTCTCCATACCATCACACTGAGAATCAATAGCACACATATAAAAGCACGAGTTTATATCCACACCGCGTGCCATTTTCACTTTTCCCCTTCCACTCTAATGTGACATCTTTAGATTCCCTTCGCGCTCCTCACTCTACCTTTGCATATCGTAATCCCCTTGCCTGTCTTTCTGCCATCACTTTTAAAGCTTAAGAGTTTCTAACGGTGTATCAGCTACATTGGGGAATTGTGTACTGCCGTTCACGCTCTCTGTATATTCTTCGGAGAAATATTTTCGTTTCATTGACTTGGTATTTCATGTGGTGGAAAATTATTCGTTCTGACTTCTTTTACATATATCTATTTTTTGCGTATGTATTTCCTCGAATTTGGGTTGCTACAGGCAATGTGTTAGAAAATATGTTGGGTGAGTAGGACGGATACACAAGCACAGAGCTACATTAGGGCATAGTGTACTGCGCATGCTGTTCATACTACCTGTGTCAAGTGAGAATTTTTCAGAGAAGTTTCTTTTGCTTTATTTACTTGGGATTTCAAGCGGTGGAAAATGATTCGTTCGATTTTATTTCATGAACAACATCCAATTGTAGTGTACGTCTTTCCTCGAATAGGGGCTGCTACAGGCAATAAGTTAGGCCATATCTTAGATGAGCACAAAGGGTACACATTGCATTAGAGAAATATATTCCATGAAATCACAACCTCGTCACTTTCCCACTGTGAGTGCATAACACACAAAAAAGTGTCCTTCCACGCCCCTTGTTCATCTCACTCTTCCCTTACCCCACTCTAATTCGACACCGTTTCCATCCCTTTCACTCATAACCCCTCATTCGCTACCTGTCTCACCCCCTTTACCTGCCTCGTTGCCACCTTGAGCGCTTCAGGATTTGTATGTGTGTGTCAACAACATTAGCACTTAGTACACCGTCTCTGGCGTTCACGGATCCTTTTTCTGGTGGATCCTTAAGAGAAATGTTCTATTTTTTTTGCTCTTGATCAACCCTAATGTCAGAACTTTTTCGTTTCCTGTTTGCAAACATCTTCATTACTAATTCCAAGAGGCAGCTGGAATCTTTCATGGGCTGAGAATATACAAAAGTTATATTACACGCGTAAACTAAGCTACATATTCACTCATTACATGTCATTCATGTTCTCATTTTCTCTCTAGGTAAATTACTCCTTTCTGAGCAATTTCTAAATCATACAAAATAAGCCCTTTCAAGAGACACTCCTCACTTTTTCCTATACCCTTCCAGTTTTGGGCTCTGATCTAAGTCTGATTGAATACCAACACAGTAATGAACTTAACGAGACTTTTTACCGCAGAAAACTTTTCCTATTCAACATATAAATAGCACAATAGTTTTAGGAAATAACGCCCGGTCTAAAGGAGTATTTTATTGTTTTTAAAATCAATTTTACACGTTTCGGGCGGGATGTAGAAAATCCTTCGTTCAGTTACAAGGTTGATATCACCACCGAATGATTTAATGAATGCAGTTATTATAAAACTGACTGATATTGTTAGAAGGGATACACTACCCTTAATTTTCCTTAACCCTTCAAAATGCGTTTTAACATATCATCAACCTTATCTCGTTAATTTAAGCACATAACTTATCGAAGAATAGGCTTCCACTCCAATCCGCAACCAGAACAGCTTATTGATCTCTTTTCACACGGTGAAAAATCACTGTCGAAAGAGTAATTCTCTTTTAAGCGAAATAAAATCGGCTCCTCTTGATTGGCTGGAATGCAACCTCATCTCCAAAGGTTTCCTTTAGTGCAATGAAGTGAAGCACTGATGCTCGAAGTACCACGAGGTGCTAGGACGAAGTACCACGTCACAAAAGTCCTATTCACTCGAGCGAGGGGTATTAAAGTATTTTTGCCCAACTCGTATCCATTGAGATCACCACAATGTCATCAGCGAGGACCTGGATAGTAACGGCACCCGAGTTAACGCCTTGACTCGCACCCAATCTCTTGCCCGACCTTGTTCGACTGCACACACTGTCCCTGTTCTTTCAAAAGTACCTTTTCACAACCACCACCACTCCATTTCTCGACGCCATTGCGACTGATGGCTTAATCTCTCGATGCGTCTCTATATATACGATCCCTCACAACACACTACACTCTCTCACTTCCCCCTTCCCTGTTTCACCTCCTCCTCTCCCACCTCCTGCCCAACACACACGTTCACAATCCCCTCCACACGCCGGAGCGATGGGAGGGATAGACGGCAGGCAGGCTGTCAGAAGCACCTCACCCTCGCAAAACCGTCTTCACCAAAAATCCTCTCTCCCAAAGCTTCAAACCCTCCTACTTCCCCTACTGTTCTTCCGCCATCCAACTCGAAAAACCTACTTTTTTCACTCCATCGGCTCTTTCCCTCCAATTACTTCTCCTTTTCCTCGTTTCCTCCTCTTCCTACTCCTCCTTCCCACTGCTGTTTCTTTTTTCTCCAGGAGTTAGTAAACTCCTAAGGAGATAGAGAGAGGTGGGAAATTGGGGTGAGCGCTGAGTTTATGGTGTTAGGAAGGAATGGGGAGTAAAGGGATGAGGTTTGCCGGTTGGATGGCCGGGTGGCACCACGGCGGCTGCCGATAACGGCGGAGGGGCAAATGGGAGGAGAAGGAGGAGGATAAACAGTCGAACGTTGTGGAGCGCGCCCAATATTCACGCGGAGTATCCTCTTTACATCGCAAACATGTATGTAATATATATGTGAGCGTTTTCACGCATCCTTCTCTTGAAGCCAGAAAAACACTCTACTCACACTTTATCGTCGTCGCCCCAACTCACAACTTGTCAGCCCCATGTCCTTTCCCGCACCGCCGTTTTGAGCACCGCCATCACCGCCGGCGCCAACCAGGGAACACCAGCCGCCTATTCCGGCGTTGCTTAAGCCTCCCGCACCTAAAGATATCACTCCCCCGAACGTCACGAGAAAACGAGAAACATTGACGAGGGGGTTAAGCCTTTTCCCTCTCGAGGTCGTTGCACACAGAAGCGGCGTGATAGTGCAGTAGGCAGATTACCTGGCTGCTGATCGAAGAGCGTCGGGTTTAAACCCAAGTGCGTGAAATTGTGAGACTTCTTGTCGACGTCAAAGGTGGGAGAGGGAATTAAAAAGAGACCTAAATGTCAATACTGTGCCCCCTTTCTCTCTCTGATTCCCACCCTTAATGAAAGAATTTCACTCTCGGTGAAGTTTGATACTAGTATGTCTCAATCGTAAATAACGTACACTATCTTCAGGATGATAACTCTTGGTTTAATATGCAGGGAAAATACACCACGGGAAGAAATAAATCTTCATTGGACACTGAAGATGTAGTTCCCTTCCACCTTGTTTTGGGTGTTTGGCTGGTTTGGGGAGACCATCAAGTAAAGTAATTTGCTTCATTGAGGATTGAATAGTTAGTGATGGATCATTTGAAAAATATGTGAATAGGAAAACGTACGGAGGAGTAACTGACGACGCTATTAACTTGCTTCAAACGGAAGTCGCCAAGGATGCATTACTTGAACATTCCATACGTTAGAAAAGAGGATTGCTTTTTATGTGCTCTCGACAAGGTAGCCAAGTATCTGGATATAACAAAAACATTTGTTATTTCACACGCCTTAGGTGCAATTGCAGCACTAAAATCCTCAACTTCACAAACTTTCGGGTAAAGGATCCAGAGGTAAAACGTTTCAGAGAGGGGAGATGTATACAACACCCGTCGCAGACGATGGCAGATTCACGGAGGGTAGGAGTAGCAGAGTATAATAAAGGATTAAACTCCTAAGACAGAGAGCGAAGATAGGGAGGGATGGATGCAAATATATCAAGGAAGAGCGTCTTCTAACATCGACGGTGTCCTCACCACCACTGTGGGCGTGGGAGACGAAACTGTGTTGAGGATCCAGCCTCCCCAATCTCCTCCTCTCTTCATCGTATCTCGACGGGAGTCCCTTCCGTGCTCTCCCGCGAACGTCCGCGACACAGAACTCCCACACTGTGACCCCTCTCTTCCCCGAAAGACCCTCCTCCGGTTGCGATGATCTCCAACCACGGGGTGCTCCTTCCGCTTCTCTTGCCCGGGTGTGTCGTTTCTCTCGGCGCCAGCGCAATATTCCTTTACTCGTACTTTGCTACCTCCTCCACCCTCTCCCTTTTTCTCCTTCATGCTTAACGTACTTAACCTCCCTCGCCCCTTCATTGTGTGCCTCGATGAAAATAGAGTCCGCGAGACGCTCTTGAGAGGATGAATGACACGGCTTTAGAGGGTCACCAGAGACAAGTCACTCGAGGATCGCTACACTCCCTTTTCACCAACCTTGCTTCACATCTCATCTCGGAACCTTCACCCCGGTTTTCGTGGATTTTTTCCGTAGGTGACGACGCGGTGCTGCGAAATTTTTCCTCCAATGGTCGTCCTTTCGTCCTGTATTGCAATTACCATCTTTTAAATAAAATGAATAAGAATTTCTGCTCACGCCACATGTATTCAAGAGAGCGTAACGAGATGGACTCGGAAGGAGAGTGGACACTTGACTCGGACGCTGAGGTTCCAGCGAACATCACATTTGATGGGAGATGAGAGCATGGGTAAAAATATTTTTTTTGTTTCTAAGGATTAAGATTTTTGTTCTTTTACTGCTGATTGCGTTGAAAATTGTTTGCAGCACATGCTCCAAATTTCGTGAAAATACCTTGGAAATATTATCGCATTAGAATGTTTAAAGTAGGCGCCACTCATTCAGATTACCGTTAGGTATTTCAAGAGTTTTTTACTGTAGTAACAGTTTTATGAATGGAAACCTTGTAAACGTGGCCGATTTAATATAAGATATGCCCGGAAAGGTGGCATTTTTATTTCTGCTCGCTTACTTTGGTGAAACATTTGGGAATGCATATAAGCATAAACTAAAATTACTATCGTGTAACCTCTCCATTTTTTGGGCAGGTAATGCATAAATCTCTCAAAGAACCTGGCTTTCATGATAGAGATCCTGCTTCAGACGTGGCAACGCGTCGCGTTCATCATCTTAATAAACTGGGATAACCATAAATCATAGTCTTTCGAAAATCTTTATTATTTATATTTTAATATAGAAATTTATTTCAATACGATGTATGCACTCAAGATACAGGATGTATCAGCATTACCCTGTTGCTAGGCTTAAAATACAAAACTTACTGGATGACAACTGTTTCTCGCAAGAAAATTCTGGGCAGTAGTCGTTAAACTGAGCATATAATTTTTCTTATATCAGGGGTTAGCAAAAATACAATAATCCTGATGAGTACTACTACTCACGTTTACTCATTACCCTATGGAATGAGGCAGTCTGTTATTCAAATAACAGTCCATGATGCTAAAATGAACTGCATGAACCAAATCGCCAGACCTCGAATAGAAAACGGAATAAAACTAGATGGAAAAAATTTAAATAGGTTAAATTTAGGAATCTGTATTGTTCCAGCAACCTCAGCGTACACTAAAAGAGGGATTTTACAATAAAGATAAGTCATATTATTGCTCATAGGCACACATGGGTATGAAGCAATTGATAATGAACCAATAAAAAGAAAAACGTATGAAGTTTGATGTGAAAGGAAGGCAAATTCCAACAAAACAAAGTTGAAATAAACTGAAAACTGAGCCTGGACCTCCGGGCCACAATACTTACTATTACGCTATTCAGCAGATACGATATCTTTAGTCATAAATCACGAGTTTTGCGCGAAAATATTTTTGTTTGATGAGACAATCTCAATATAAGGGACAGAGACCATTTGCAAAGAAGAAAAATAAGCCAATGGAATATTTATGTGCAAATAAAATCTTTGTGAAGAGCTTTCGGGATTTCCTGTAAAACTTTAATATGGAAAAATGAACGGTTGTAAAAAAATTTGCAACAGAACTAATGAACGATAAACATGCAAAACAGCAGGAATATATGGGAATTTTCAATAAATATAAGCTCAAGTGAATTCCTGGGTAGCTATAAAATATTTTTCCACCATAAAATTCCTGAGAATCATATTGAGTTTCATTCACCCATGAGGTTCATCCGTACTTTTGACTTTTATGACAGGGCTTTACTTCATTTTCCCCTTGACACATGAAACGTTTTGGATGAAAACCATTGCTGTAGCACCAATTGGAGAACAAAACTTGAGCTCGTAATCCGGCCTTTCACTTTAAATTTTGTAAAATCCTGTCTTTATGAAATCCATGATGAAAGAAAGATTAGGGAGTGGATTTTGTTCCGCCATCAATTCCATCATTCATTCCTAAATTAAGGTTCTCTTCAGTCTTTTAGACAGCCATAGTCTTCCTCGTAATTTCCATCTCTTTTCCCCTGTTTCACCCGCTCTACTCAGCTCAGCCAAATAAATAACGTTGTTGTCAGCATCATACACTACAAATTTAAGAAATTGAATATCCCTATCCCGTTTTTATCCCTTAAATAAGTATAAATTATTATTATTTATTACTTGACAAAGGAAAAATAGCTTCGTCTTCTTTTGATAACCATTCGGAATAGTAACCGGATTTTGGAGAGACAGTTTGAAAGTTAAACAAAAGCATTAATGTGTGTCACGGTATTCCCCGTTCAGTCCATCAAAAAGGTTTCACATGGCTTTTGCTTTCTAACTCTATGTTTGGTTCATCACTTAATGTTTGAATAAAAAACCCGCATGTTTTTCCGAACGTTTTATTAACTTCATATCAAATATTGTCTTCTTACCAGCCATTTGAAAAACGTACCTAATGATTTTAGGTTATATTTTTATAGCCCATATTATGTGTCTACTACCTGCTATCCTTTATCATGGATCCGAATAGATATGTAATACACTCAAGAAATTGTCCCTGAAGCGCGCGTCAAGGAAGGACGTTAAGTTATTTTATCATCATAATCGAGTTTTTTCTTCAGGAACAACAAATAAAACTTCATTTTTTAATTACCGTTAAATTTACGTTTCGTCATTAATTTATAAAGGCACTAATTTTTCGGATATTAAGTCCTCTCATTCTTTTACAAATAAAGTTCAGATGTGCAATAAAACAAATGATTTTCAAATTAATCCAATAATTAGTAATGATTACATTAGTGTTTCAAGTAAGAAGTACACAACCTCAGACGTGTTCATGGGCATACTGTTCAGCCTTGCAGGGAAGAAAAAAGTCATTCCTGAGTTGCATATATTCTAATAAATTGCTTAAAATTCTTAGTATCACCAAATGAAAGAAGCGAGAAGTTGGAAGTCCATGTACATCGAAAAGAAGGTTAGTCGCTCATCGAAATATTACTATTTACGCAAGTAGCAATGAACTGTGTGATGTAGACAGGCTTGACGCAATGTCCATTACCATTCGATGTCATCGCACGATATTCACTCGACTCTTATTTGACAACTTAGTTCGTCGAGTTACGTTCTTATTCCCTGAAATAAGATAAAGGGAAGAGACTTTCTTCCCCTTGGAAAAATTCCAAGACCGAAAGTCTTCGGCGCAGCACTCCCGAAACAATTCGGTTATCTTTAACTAATCTAATATACCCGAAACTTTTTCCCTCCCTTCCTTCTTTAACCTTATAATCCGAGGTTTAACTTTTGTCACGATGCCAAAACGAATTCTGAAGAGGAGCTCCCACCGGAGAAGAATAATATATATTCACCCAGCGTTTCACCCTTCCTTTACTTTTCATCAACCCCTAGCACCATTTATAAATAATAGACATTTTTAACCGTGGTTTTCTTATCATGGTTATTTTTTCCTAAGTAAATAGACAACTGACAACATATAAATTTTGTGAAGAGAGGGAATACAATGTTATTCAGTCGTGCAAGTTTAGAACATAATTTTGATATTATTAGCATAAAATTTGATTAAAAATTATAAATAAGTAATTGTCACTGTTCCTTTTTTATATCTAGCTTTAAATTTCAAAATAAAATGTTACTGATGCATGTTTTTGCATTTCCAATTCGCACTAGAAATAACCGTTCCTCATCCACAAAAGTAAAAGACAAGAAGCTGAAGAGTTAAAAACACGTTATTGCGATTGTACTTCAAACCAGGGCTTGCCCATAGGTACGGATTCAGATAGCAATGTTGGGGGGGATTATGTAAGTTTTATAATAATAAAATAAATTGGTTATAAACCATTACATAGAAGGAACATACATTTTTATAAATGAAGTATTTAGGAAGCCGTTAACGTGTGGCCTTAATAGTAGTGTACCTGTACAAAAGGTTTGTGCATAAGGGTATGGGATTTTACGTGCACGGGTGTTCCTGGTGTGCCTGGGTGCTTATGTGAATTTTATGCCGTACAAATTAAATTTACTCATAACTATGCCTGTATATTTTTACTATGCCAATTGGCGATTTATTTAACACCATTAACTATGGGTTTGTTAACTCCCCTCCACCCATTCTATCCGCGATCTGGCGACGCCTTTATATGTTCGAGGGAACGCCAGAATGGAAAGGAGGCAAGATTTAATGAATTCTCTGTCAGCACTAGGGTCACTACTCTTTGAATAGAATGGTAATGGGCAATTGAATTGCTAAGGGGCTACGATACTTTTACATCAGACCTCAAAATGTGGAAACTTCATAAATATAACCCACCGATTTCACGACCTCTGATTCATGACGTTCTCAAATCTGGTGAATCGAAAAGACAAGTGGATGCAGTATTCCTAAATTTTAAGAAAGCTTTCGACACGGTACCTCACAACAAACCTTTATACAAATTACAGTCATGCGGGCTGAACGAAACAGTAGTAAACTGGATACGCGACTTTCTGAGTGATCGTAAGCAAAAAGTAGTTCTTGACGGAATTAGCTCTGATGTAGTCAAAGTGACATCAGGTGTCCCACAAGGAAGCGTAATCGGCCCCCTTTTGTTCATTATATACATAAATGACCTATGCTCTCGAATTAGCAGTAAAATACGTTTATTTGCTGACGTCGCTGTCATCTATCGCGAAATTAGTGATCACTCTGACTTTGAAATTCTATCATCGGATTTAAATAACGTTCATGTGTGGAGCCAAGACTCGAACTTAATCTGAGCAAATGCACGGCGGTACTTTTCTTGCGGAGGTCGTCCAACTATCCCCATGTATATGCTGTGGGTGGTGTTAACATAAAGGTGACAGATGAAGTGAAGTATCAAGGAGTTACGATAACTTCGAACCTATCGTGGGGAACACATATAAGAAATATTTATGGCAGAGCTTTGAAGAAGCTAGGATTCGTCTAGCGTATTGTGGGAACATTTTCTGATGAAAAAGTAAAAGAGAGGTGCTATTTCGCACTCGTTCGGCCACACCTTGAATATGCAGCGAGCAAATGGGATCCGGTGCAGAAAGACTTAATCCGGGAACTAAATACAATACAAAGGTAAGCTGCGCGATTCGTCAAAAACTGCTACGGGCTTACAGACAGCGTTACACAGATGTTAAACGAATTAGGCTGGGAGCCGCCAGAGACTCGGAGGCTGCGCGCTAGGCTTAGATTACTTGAGCAATTAAGAATAGATATCTTTAAGAGCGACACGGAGAACATCATATTGGAACCACTATAACTCCAGGTCCGACAGAAACGATAAATTAAGAGAGATATTTTGCCGAACAGATAGGTATGGGAATTCGTTTTTCCCCCGAACAATAAGGGACTTTAATAAATGCTAGGCGTAATTTCATTAGAGCGTTTCCTTTTCATATGTAAACGGCTGGTGTCCTAAACGCCTATTGAGCCTATTCACACACGCACACGCCTATTGAGGCGGCTTGCGGGATAGAATGTAGATGTAGATCAATAGCGGCTAAAGTATATGAAGATGAAATTATAGTGATGTAACACCAGTTTAAGGAAGATATAATTCCGTTTTACGTTGTAGTTAAAATGTTTAGAAATTGATTTTTCTTTGAAAATCATATTGCACTTCTCAAATTCAAAATGTTTTGTCCCTATTCCGCTGGGAAAACGTTTGACCTGTTCAAGGAATGTGTTTCTTTTTTCAGGAAAAACAAGGTACAACACTTTCTGATGAGGCAGGATTTCAAATAAGGGCTTTTTAAAATAAAACTCTGTTGTTATCGGAGAAATACCCCGTGTATGTTTCATAAGTGTGAGGGGGAGGTGAAATAACTATCAAATGAAAAAGACTTACTTTGAAAACTTACAAGAAATACATACCAACTTGAATGAAAGACATCCAAAACAAAGGTAGGTCTCACAAAATTTTACGACTACTGATCTGCGGTATTCATAAATACTAGACGGAGCCTCAGGTAGTCTCAATGTGAGTGATCATTATTCAGTACAACTTGGGATTACTTATAGGAGAACATTTCTTGAAATTTTCTTCCAGAGCCGTGTTAAATTCAATTTTGCGTGCAGTAGAAAAGTCGTGCATGATATTCGCAGTGATTATTGAGTATTTTAAGGGCCGTAGAAAGGACTATGGTAGACTAGTGCATCCTAGACACTGCTGCCATGAATGGTCTGGATATCTTACAATTAAAGGTTGTGGCTGAGATTTCATCGCCAACAAAAATAATCAGAAATGTGTTAAAAATTTTAAAAACAAAGGTTACCGTGGTCAATTACTTTGTGCTCAAAGATATGAATCAAGGCTTTCGTTGGAATGACAGCCAAGACGATATATATCCATGAGCAAGTGATAGTTACAAGCGTCAAGTGGAACAATGCCGTTGAATCGCCAATTTCTCATGTCATTTCGGATACTGTCTCCCTCCTGCATACTCCTATTCGGAAGAAATCTTGTGTGCTTTTAAGGCATTGTTTCAAATGTAAAAAATTAGACTTTAATGCCAGCTGAACCAATTAAAGTAAATACAACATGGTGAGTACAATAAATACGTCAATTAATGTTGTAGTGCCGTATTCATCGAAGGAAATCGTTATGAAATCATTATTAAGCTCTTCAAAAGGACTTTAGTTAAACCTCTTTGGCACATCGTATAACGAGGGATCTGAAAAATATGGATGCAAATAGGGCGGGTATACTCCGTTGTCTCAGGCGTAACTTTATGGAATTTGCTTAGCATATTGAATGAAAAGCCGTAACTTTGTGATTCCACATTTATTTATTGTAAACGACCCGGGTTTCGACGTAGCACGTCATCATCGGGTACAATTATCTTAGAACACTCAGCATATATAGTTACAAACATAAGGGGGGGAGAGGAGGGGGGTGGAGATACTCCCTTTGAAAACTCCCCCCTCCTCTCCCCCCCTTCCCCTCCTTATATTTGTAACTATATATGCTGAGTGTTCTAAGATAATTGTACTTGATGATGACGTGCTACGTCGAAACCCGGTCGTTTACAATAAATAAATGTGGTATCACAAAGTTACGGCTTTTCATTCAATAGGGCGGGTATGTTAAGATTTATTTAATTGCATATAAATGTAGTGTAAAAATCAGCTTCACATTGAGGGGTTTCGAGCTATTTCAGTTCCTAATAACGAGAGGAAGGGATCATCGCTAAACCAGCATTTTTGTGAGTTGATACTTTTTAATTCCTAGTTTTTAGCCTTAAATCAGCCCCCAGAGTTCAAATGATACATGAGTGGTGCTTGATCGCAAGCTGATATACCTCCTAAAAACGAAGATATCCTCGTAAAACAACCGTCCCCCCAGCCAAAGATTCCGCGAAACTTCGACGTAAATATCGATCATGTCGACACATATAATTAATTTCTCCCTTCAAAGAAAAATTACCATCGCAAAACTTCAAGGATGGATAGCTAAGATATCTAGCTACCAAATATAATAAAAGAACAAGGTCGAAGGAGTACATGTTAACAGACAAAGGCATTTGAAATTTAAAAAATAAACATTCATGGACTAAATAACAAAACATTTGACACCAAAATATTATGCGCCGTTGCTTTTAATTTTAAACGAGCATGTGTATTATGACATAAGTATCATACGTCTGGAGATATTTAGGATAACTCGAACATAAATTTACGAGAGGCTCAATCTTTCAAACTACCGTAACTTAAGCAACATGTTTTGCATTAATGGCCAGAAATGTGGTTAAACGAAATAGATCGAAATCGAAAAAGGTCAAGGGCAATAACGGTGAGTTTTTGGTCGTTTCCACACGTAATTACCCGTGAGGGAAAATAAGATAAAGCGGAAAATTCCCTACGCTGCGTTGAAAAGAACCGACGTATTTGTTGTGAATATGGCAGCACTTATCAAATCTACGAAATTCAAGAATGCATCGAACACATGAATTGAAGCATTTTTAATTGAAGTAATTTTTAATAACATCTCGGTTGTCATGGTAAACAATGATAAAAAATCGGGGGCATTAGAGTAGAAACGAGCTGTTTCCGGATGGCATGAGGACGAAATTCTCTTTGACTTTTCAACCCCGCTGGCCCCGGTGGCGGCGGGGTCAAGTCCTCGCCTGCTAATCCGAGGGTCGGGGGTTCGATTCCCGCCTGGGTCGGTTTTTCGCCTGCCCTGCTCATGGGTGTTTCTGTCAAGTTCTGGTGGTTCGGCCTCTGCAAAACCTGACGACAAGCTAATGGCTTATCGGGATCACAGGAGCATACGAATTGTCCGAGGGCAACAAAAAAAACAATAAATCATTTCATTGACTCTGGTTGATATTTCGTATTCCAAGAGAGGTCAAGTCAAACTGAGTTTCAGAACTGAATTTTTGCAGGGGATAACGTGTTGTCAATAACTTTAAGGAGCGTATTAAAATCAACATTATTTGGTATATTTTTACTACCTAAATAATGGAATTACGTCTTGGTGGGATTAAGTGGCAGTTATTCTAATGATAGCGAGCAATATAAATTCTAGGGAACACAAAGAGTAAATGAATAATCTTCACGGGAGCCTCTACGGTGATAACCAATTATAAAAAAGATACATATGCGTCGGATTTTCACTCCAATGGAGTTTCTTTTTCATTGTATCGTTGTATTTCACGATGCGTTTCATTGTATTTCGACGTTTAATGTGTATTTTAAGTGATACATTTCGGTGTTTTCTACTTATGACGTCAAAGTCTTAGCCAACATGGAGGCGTGCCTTTTTTAACGCAGCGTCAAAATATGCCATTCAGATGTGTTTTAACGCTAACATGACGCTTTAAATATTACCATTGACTAGCCACAGTATTTCTATTCCTACGGTAACCTTAAATTTAAAAAATTAAATAAGGAAACAAACCCTTTGGTCTCAGCGGATTTTGGTAAAAACGTGTTCTCATCAGTGGGAGACAGCCTAAGTTACAGTTATAGCTAATCACGCAGTGCTTTCAATTTGTCTTTTATTTAATTTTATTCATCACAAGAATAAAAATTTTGTTAGCTGGGCCAAAATTCTGGAAACTTATGTGAGGTCCAAAAAGTACTTTTAGCTTCAGTATGGAAGGTGAAATCAGCGAACAATAAGTTATAAAAGAACAACTACTTTCATCGGTTATGAGTACAGGTAAGAATAGTATAGTCTCTCTCACTAATTGTGCCGACGAAAGCCGCGCTCGAAACAATCAGAAAACGTTCAATCTCGGATAGTCTTGATCCGAAGGAAGCATGTTAGTCATTAGAATTCATTGACTCAACTTAATGCAACATGAACTCAATAAATAGTATGTTCTTTTCCCACCGTTTCCCACCATTCTCTTCTAGTTTTCTTTCCCAAAGAAGCCTTCTTTCTCTCCTGGATTCCCTCATCCTACTTTAGTGCCTCATTCTTTATTCCTAAATCCTCTTTCCCCCTTTTTAACGCTGCCCTTCCGTTGCCCACCTACCTTCTCTCTTTCTGCCATCTGCCCTTAAACTTTTATCTTCCTCCCTCTGAAACCAAGCTGTTATCCCAGAGGCGCAGAAGTTTCCTCACTTTCTAAGCCCATCTAAAACGCTTGTGCTGCTACAAACTTTTATCAATCAAAAAAGACGAGATAAGCGGAACTCAGATTAATCCAGCCTCGGTTAAGTTGATATGAAAACATACTATTCCATTTAAGACCAACTTTTCGAATGATCAGGGCGTTCACGATAAGAAATTTTATTTATATTTTCCTCAATTTGATATTCTAAAAAAAATCTCAGAAAAACCTCCAGCTTTCCACGTTCTGTTCCTTGCTTTTCACAAACGTATTGTTGTAGTCCTGAGTTGTCATTTTTACCTCTTTGTGTTTTTGATAAGTTCAATATTAACTCTTCATATAATCGCCTTATTTGGTTTCAATGGACAGCTTTTAAAACCTATCAAATTCGCTGATTAATCAAATTGAGAGCTTGTGTTAAGAGATAGTAAGAGATCTCATCTAGGATTTAAAATGTTGGTCAAACTTAAACATAAGAGGAGGCCGCAAGAAGTACGAGAACGTTGATTGACTCGATTCATAGGAATTCAGAGGATGTCATCTCTTTAACTTCATGTGAAAACTCCTTGCTACTCCTTACATCCATACCCCTTTGGGATTCAAATAGCAGAACGCTCAACATATTGGAGTAACGTAGACGCCTGCGGTTGGATTAAGTTATCATTCATCTTTGACTACGCCAGAAGCTCGTGGTTTTCCGTGATGGTTCCTATAAGTGCATTCATGGGCGTCACCCGAAGAGTCATCCGCCCCATGCATTTTTTATTTGTCTTTTTCCATATTGCTACATGCAATTTTCCGATGTTTTTGCCTTATCCTAATTCTGGTGACACGTAAATGTGTGGTACAGTTGAGGTATAATTGAGGTAAGTAGAAAGTTTAATCACATTCAAAATATATTGTCCTACTAAGTACTATTTGAATGATGAGAATATTCTTGACACTAAAACAAACCAGTAGTCCCCCTCCACTTCAATTTATCTAAAATAATGTTTCATCTTGATAATAAAATACCTAGTACCAACGGCTAGATTGTAAAAAAAAGTCAATAGTAGTAGTACACTAAGGAATCACCAAACGTCTGAAAATAGTTGTCAATGTACATATCAGCGAATTCATTTGTACTCACCATTTCACTCAAAATTGG
Organism: Pyrrhosoma nymphula; assembly: GCA_963573305.1. Lineage (NCBI taxonomy): Eukaryota > Metazoa > Arthropoda > Insecta > Odonata > Coenagrionidae > Pyrrhosoma > Pyrrhosoma nymphula. The sequence goes on along the minus strand of OY754330.1, from coordinate 60,875,892 downwards.
CTCTAATCAGCAGCTACAGAAACACGAAGCGGAGGGCAAATTTAATTAATTAAAGTAAACTTGACAGTGGTAGGCTTCACTTCGTAGTACTTTCAGAAAGCACTTACAGAAATTACTAGTTAGTACTTTCTATACCTGACGATGCCGGTGAAACACGTCGTAAAATAAAAAAAAATGTGGAAAAGTACCAAGTGCTTTAATTAATCATGAGTATTAACATTAATTAAGGAATTCACGCAAAAATCATTTTGGTACTCCAGATTTGGAGAAGAATTTGGTACATCCAATTAAGTCTAATAGGCAGGCTATAACTAAAACGTTGTGAATTGGTGACAAATAGAACGTAATAAATGATGATGTTTTCGGGGTGTGCTGCGTAATGTTCATTTTTTTAAACTCAACGTTTCGCTTCTCCTTATGGAAGAGTCATCAAAAGAATGAGCGTTTTTTAGCTTCATCTCGGTCTTATATAGATGACTCGATGTCCGTTGCACAACTGAAAAAATGAACATTACGCAGCATACCCTGAAAACATCATCACTTAGACAAAACAAGTTGCGAAAGTTTTCAAATAAAGTAATACGTAAATTTAAAAAATGATAGAGAGCATTTTGTGCATACATAATCAGCTGAGGCTCGTAGCTTTGATGGTCCAGTGACATGGGAAATCCATATCTCAGCAATGTTCCATCTGTAAGACAATCTTGTACTTGGATTGCATCCGAATGACGATGGATCAGGCTCTGATCAATCATGGTGAAAAACTCCGATCCAGCAGTAACTTCCCTCTTCTGATTGAGTCCTTTAAAGATAATGAACATGGTATGAGTTAGTATATATCCATACTAGAATATGGGAAAATACATATCATTGCAAATTTGTGTTTCATTTAACAGTAAGATTATTTTATATCCATTCCGGCCATCTAGATACCACATGCTAATTGCAATTATTTAAAATTTGTTGTTTTATTATTACTATACATATGTTTGACTTTAATAGAACATAGTCTCAATTTCCCATAGTGCACATTTATATCGAATGGCAATACAGCTGAATGCTGCCTATGCCATCTACTTTTCCAAGCTTCTCCATCCTGAACTGTTTCTTCCTCTAGCTCTCTGTTTTCCATAGATATCCTTTAACCATCCACCAAAGACCGATTACTTCGACCACTTTGGTTTTCTTTCACGCATTCTTATCACATGAACGAACCATCGCAGTTTTCTCTTATTAATTCTGTCCAATTACTATTTTCTTTTCCTCCAATGCTCATCCATCTTTTCAATATTTCTATCTTTTATTCGGACCACTCTGAGACTGATTGTTCTCTTTTCTGCGATTAAATCCTTCCATTTTAATACTAGAAGCGCCGCGGCGCCGCGCGGTGTGCGGGGCGCCGGAGCGGTCATTTTGAACGATTTTGAATTTCAAATGGCCTTATTTTTTTCACGATGGTTTCAAATTGTTGATATTTCGTCACTTTTAATGAATTTATATCCTACACCCACAGGCTAAAAATATTTACTCTCGGCTGCATGATTTATGAAATAATTGTTGATAAACCTAAAAGAGCCATCGCGGTCAATTCGACCGGTATTATAAATTTTCAGCGTATTAATTTTGTCCTTTCAATTAAGATTTTTTTCTAGTATGATGAATAGCAGTCACGTTAAAAGATTGAATTCACAACTAGTCTTCTGCATATTTCTATAAAATTTTCTTTTTTCATTATTATTATGCAATTATATTACAGGATCATTGAATAGACTTTCTCAGAAATATTTCAAGGAATACACATAAAATCTCTAGGAAATAAGTCCAGAATACTGTTTTATTCTAAGGGATGCGAGATTAGCTATTTTCCACCACACACTTCGTCCTTTTTTTATCCCTACACGGTTACTCGAGCTTTGACCGAGCATTGGGTAGGAGCAAAGGAGTTGACCCCGATGCTCTGAGACATGTCCCGGCGACGCAGTCTTTCACCGGAAGAACTTGTGCAGATTTTGCAAGGCTTATCAAAAAACGATTCTGATATTGATGAAGTCAACCCAGTGCATTCGGATAATGGAATTACTTTCTTCTCAGACACTAAAAGTGACATTTCTGAAAGTGGGAGCGGCAATTCGGGCGGTGTTCCCTCGACATAAGCGTCTCTGCAAGATAATCTGAAGGGAGCACCCTTTTTCTGACTCTGTTGAGTTATCTTTCGATATAACTACGATCCTGTACATCAGAAGGAGGGTCTAAGCACATGAAAATCATTACCAAATCATTCTCTCTCTTCATAATTTAGGGTATGTTTTGCATACATTTCATCACTTGTCCTTAAGCATCGGTGCTCAGGGAGTGTGGCTTGGTAGAGGGGGAAGAGGACAACGGAGAGATCGAGGAAGAGAAAGTGCAAGGAACTGCAGAGTACCAACCGCTGCGGACGCAATTCAAGGGGATCTCCAACTACACTATGATATTTCCCTCGAAAATGCTTCCGGTGAGGGTTGCCTCCCTTCAGGAAGCACAGAACGGGAAAGGGGACAGTAGGGTCGAGGGCGTAAAAATAAAGGTTCTTTTGCTCCAGCAGTCGGAACTCGGCATATGATGGACTCAATGAGTGGTTTGTGACCCCAAGTAGCGTAAACACGATCAGTAAGCTTGCGAGTCAAAGTATTATTAAAGAAAATCCGGGACCATCACCACAAGCAAAACGAAGAGTGTCTAGTCTAGAAAGCACGTATCTAGCACATGGTGTTTATTTATTGATGTACGTATGATCCGGCATATCTAAGTATGAACTGAAGCAGTGCGCTTGGGTGAGTGAGATAGGACAACTGTTGAGGAAATTTAAGATATTTTGGGTAACGAGGAGTTGTGATTCGATAGATTATGATATGCTATGGTCTAGTGAATGGGGGCCAGTGTTTTTCTCTAAGACAATGTCACGAAGCAGATTTCTTTCGCTTAAGAAGTACTTACGTTTTGATGTTCGTAGTAAAAGATCTCAGCGTCTCACTACAGATTAATTTGCATTAACATCCGAAATATGGAATAGCTTTGTAGACAACTACATAGCTTGCTATTGTCCTAGTGAATGACTTACGGTAGACGAGCAGCTTTTTCCCACTAAAGCTAGGTGTAGATTCACACATTGTATGGCAAATAAACCAGACAAATTTGGAATAAAGTTTTAGGTATTAGCAGATGTTAATTCCAAATATTTCTGCAATGGGTTTCCGTATCTGGGGAAAGATGAGTTACTCCCGCTGAACGAAAGTCTCCCCGAACATGTTGTTTTACGTTTATTGCGTCCGTACCTGAATTCAGGACGAAATATCACGACAAATAATTTTTTCACCTCACTGACTTTGGCTAAAACGTATTGAGTACTTCGGACGTCAAAGACTAAGTTGTACGATACCACAGTCCTAAAACATGAAAGAATATATTACAATGAATGTATGCCAAGGTAAAAAAAACAAAAACATATTGGTTCTGAGTACCATGCATCTCAGCATTGAAGTAGACGGTACAGAAAAAAGATTACCAGAGTCAGTCAGTTTCTACCACTCAACAAAGTATGGAGTAGATATACTATGCCAAATGCCAAGGAAATACACCACGCTCGCTGGATCTCACCGATGGCCTGTGCAAGTTCTATATAATATCCTAGAGTTAGCTGCCATTAACGCATGGATAATAAACAAAGCGGTCACTTCACAAAATATCAGCTGAAGAAATACGTTGTGAGTATATCACGTCACAGCCAGGGCCAGTACCTTTCATTTCAGGTAGGTACACAAATTAGAAAAAGACTTTAGTGTCAGGTACAAGCATGTAAAGGGTGTAAAACAATGGTAAAATGTTCAAGATTCCAAAAACATACTGCGGAAAATGGACACCAAGAAGTGAAAAAATTATTCAATGTGTTATGTTTCATGAAAAATAAAGTCTGGGACTAAATGCAATAAACATGGTTTAATGCAGTTGCTTACATTATATCACTACTCGCTGATTGTAAATAACATACTTATATTTGTTCTGCAAAATGTTTACACACTTAACTACCACCATCTATAATTGTATATTGCACAATTGGTGATAAGTATGTGTATCCCAAGTTTGTGTTAAAGTTGAAAAACTAAATTGTTTATAAATCTTATTCATTACCTTAAAATAATGTAAATTTGAGGTATAAATAAAATAATCTCACTTCAAATTTGTGCGTGAAATTATTCATACACACCGCCAAAATGAGAGAAAACACCTACCGGTCAAAATGACCGCTGCCGACGCGTCGCTTTTAGGTGTATGGGGAAAATACGGCGCTTCTAGGGTTAAAAGAATACTATCTATAAATCTTTCTTTCTGTCACTTCTCCTTTTATGCCGTTTCGTCTTTTTTTACTTATTTCATGACTTGTTGAATAAAACAAGTTGTTGACTTATTTTTCCAAAGATATTTGAAGTAGTTTTTTATCGTTTTTATGGGCTGCTTTATCGTTATGTGCGCCATTTAGAAAATATTACTATAAATTGTTGCATTGCATTGGTTGTACTGAGATACGCCATATCACAAATTAGCACAGTTCGTATGTCGAGACTTAATTTGTGATTGAGGTCGGTTGTTTCTTGAGGAGAAAAAACGTTCGTACATCGAAGAGTTCGTATTTGAACGGTTTTTAAAACAAGAAATTCGTACATCGAAGAGTTTGTACGTTGAACGGTACTTAAAACAAGAATGTTGTGCATCGAAGAGTTCGCATATTGAATGGTTCTTCAAACAAGGTACCGCTGCATGATGAATTTCCATTTTGATTCATCAAAAGACACATATAGAACAAAATTCTTTTAATTATGTGAATGATTATAAAAAACGCGTCCAGCTCGTACCAAAGGTACTGGCGCTAAATAATAGTGCCTATACCAATATATGCATGTTGTATATGCTCTACAGCTCATTAGATTCGTTTTTGGGGCACTGGTTAGAAATTATGGGTGCACGAGTAATTCTACTTCATTTTCCCTAATTCTGGGTTTGCTCGGAAAGCACGTCGAGAGAAGTTTGCATGGGCTCAAGTGCTATTTCGGAGCAATTTACAGCAAGGAAACTTACTACCACGTCTCGTTTTCATCGCACTACATACTCGAGCAATTTCCCTCCCTAAATGCCTGTCTCGTCTTCGTTTAGCAACAGGTGCGCGAGTTTCAGCGTGTTTGAATTGACGTTCCAGAAATACATAGCCGGGCTTTTAAGCAGTTCGCCGTAGACTACATCGTCTCTCATCGGCACGTTAAGGAAGGGAATCGCGTCAGCAAAATGTCGCATACCTACTTGCTGGAATACAATCACGACTTTGAAACGAGGATGGAGATGCTAATACTCAGTTGACAACTAAAAAGGGTTTTGTTAATTATTGTAGCAGAAATAAGTAATGCTCGATTACAAAACATTTATGATCCGTTTTAATTTTGCCGTTTACGTCTAGCGTAGAGGAAGGTATTATTATTAAATGTGAAGCTTATTCTACTTACACTCGTGAAAAATTTCAAATTGAACTAATATTTCTTATATAGTTGTAAATTGTACTAATAATGTGCGACGTATTAAAGAAGAGTTTAGGTTGCAGACAAATCACGGTTCACGCCCTCGGTTGCTCAGATTACTTGTGCTTGACGAAAATAATTGGATGATCTGCAATGGAAAATTTTATAGTACAATTTAAATGTACTTTATGTAGAATCAGATTTTTTGATATATTTTGAGTGTCATGATGGTAAAAATGCCTGGAACCACGGAATAACGATACCTCCTAAAATATCTGAGTTGAGTTATTCCAGGTCGAGGTTTTAGCATCACCTTTCAATGTATTATCAATAAAAAATTACTAAGGCTAATCATAACCAGCAACAGATGTACAACAACACACCCGACCATAATGTATTATGAAACCATTCCTAAAACCCTACGACCATGAAGGTATTCTACATACAACTTTGGGACAAAGCAATTTATTTTTAATTTCTGGAGATGTAATAACGTTTTCTGTTATAAATAATTTCATTTGAAAATTGCCTAGAAAATATGCTAAATACAACTCAATTTTAAAATCGGAATGGAGAAAAACCATCCAGAGAAGAGTTGGAGACACAGGGGAGAAACTCCGGGGAAGAAAAACCTCAATTATCCACTAATTGGACCTCGGTAGGAGTTGAATTAGTTTAAATCTGCCACCACTCCCGACGACACCATGAAAATGGAATGAATGGCAACTTTATCCACAAAACTCAAGAGCCGCATAATTGGACAAGTTGGAAAATTTTCCGCTCCCCCTTTCTAAAATTTCTAAATTAGTGTTTAACTCCGGAAAAACTCATTGAGTGCGGATTTCCCGAGTATAAAAGGTGTGTGGGTGAGTTGGGCGGATGATAGGACGGTTTAAGAGGAATCTTTCATTGCTTGAAAACGGATGGCGAAATAATATCTCTTTAGAAACGTCTGCGGTCCACGGGTTGAACGAGGTGATGAACATGCGTCAATCGACTGCATTCCCAAGGAATTTATGTCAAGTATTTCGTCCACACCCCGAGGAGTGGTAGGCATTCATGCGTCGATTAAAATCTGAACTTTCTCGGCTTTCACCGCTCCATATGTATATAGTATAATTTTTTGGAAAAGAAATTGAACGAATGTACCATGTGAAAACATTGCGCTGAAGCTCGCTACTAAGTGTTGTCGATTAAGTACCATTCGTTGTATTTCTAAGGAAAAGATGCACACAATACTTACTTGTATTCAAAGGAAAATGTAACGCACTAATTCAAGCAGGTGGATGACAAAGGAAACCGAGCAGTCAAGGGAAGCTAGAAAGTTCAATAAAGGATATTTCTTGAATTAACAAACAAAAATGGCCGTTTATGAAGCATACTTTTTCTAGGAATAAGAGCCGCGGCTAGCTGTTAGGAAGATGTAAATACGGAAATGCAAAATTTTTAAATCATTCGATATACTGGACTGTTTGAAAATCATTTTTACAGGATCGCGTGAACTTCCGTCGGGTTCGCATGCGGTGAATTAATTCTTCCGTGCAGTGCTACTTGACTTACAGGAGAAAGACTTGAAAATACTGCCTCCTCACTTCTAACGTGAAAGATTAATATCCATAGGGAAAATATTTTCGTTCGTCTTTCCTTGAATTTTCAACATTTTCTGCGGCGCAATGCTTCACGCGGCTGCATTCTCATGGTAACACAAATGCTCAATGACCTCTTCTTCTGACTCTTACAACTGTTATACAATCAAGATATACTATACAACTGATAATATTAGGTCCAAATTAATTAAATACCAATTTGTAAGAAGACTTGTTGCGATTATTCCAAATATTGGCGTGTTCAAAAGAATTTGTGGATATCTTCACAAGGAGCATCACTGCATGGATTTATGTCTAACAAAATTTTTTGTGTCCCTGTTAGGTACAATGGGTTGCATAGCTCATTGCTAAGGATCGCATGTCTTGGTGGCAGAAAGGAGAATCAATAAGAACACCCAAATCTTAAATACTTCATTTATTGCACTCAGCGCTGTCTTACATTATGACAGGAACGATTCGGGCGCCCAAGGGTCAGCGGTCCTTCATCAGCAGCGAGGCGTTGATGGCACTGGCGACGAGTTGGTCGACAAGGTCAACACTAGGCGGGGTCACAGAGGCGCGCGTGGTAGTGTTTCGGCGTATACTCATCGGTTGTCTGAACACAAGTGAGAGCGTTTAACTGCGGTCACGAGTCTTTATAGTGCCGATCCGCTTAGGGACGAGGCACTTCTCTCTCGCCAAATAAGATGGTTCTTCTAGAACCCTCTTATTTGCGTGTATTCTAAAAGTTCGCAATTTGATAATTATAAGATGATATTCCGGCCGCGGCGCTGAGGGGTGTGGTGCAACAGGTGGAGAGATAAAGGCGGGTTGCCAATGTCCCCAAAAATAAGGTTGTAGTCCATTTTAATTAAGAATTGGCGATTGGCACAGGTCCGTGCCACGAGCGCCGCCTTTCCCCTCTTTCCTATGGAGGAGAGGGAGGTCTTCTTGTTTTCGCTTTAACGCCGTATGAGTGTATTCCGTGCACTGACGTCAAAAGGAAGGTGATGTACTGTGAAAAAAAACCCAGGTCTTTAGTCATTGTTCCGTTTTAATCTGTCATCAAGGGGCCTAGGGCCCCTGGGGAATGAGAATATATGTTTCAAATATTTTCATTTAATTTCGCACAGCTCCTGATAAATAAATATCTCAAATTTCTAAACAATCCCCCTTTGTTTCCTTTCAACAACTCCCTCACAACCAATACACACAGCAAAAGCAAAGCCACATAATCAAAATTAAACCAAAATGCAAACACGAATTTAGTTATCAATTAAAAATTAAAAAAACACAAAAGTATGATGATGAAACGTTTTCAGTGATCATACGTTACACTCAAAGGTGCTAATTTACGTCTGAAGTTTATATATCACATGCTCGACAGCAATCCTCTATGTCAGTGACTGGTGAAGTCGTGACACCAAATTACTTTTCAAACAATATTTTCCAGTATAATTAGCATTGGCAACGCATATATTTAGAAAAAAAATACCTCGTAACCAGTTATTCGTGGCATGATGCTATACCAGTCCCTAAAAGGAGGATGGTGCACGGAATGCTATTACAAGAGGCAATGACTTCTTTTTTGGGTTTCATGAATAAAATACAACTGGATATATATGGATGTATAAAAATATCACATATTGCTTGACAATTTATTGATCCAGCTTAAAATGGATAACTACAATAAAATATCTTCATTTTCCAGGCGTAATACCATTCAATAGTATTAGAAGAACACTAGAATAAGTCGCGAAAGGAATAACAAAAATCCTACAATAGCATCGTAAAATTGCCAGAATTAAGGCGTAATTTGATTAAAATTACTGCAAAATCATTCTATGGAAAAGTACCCTGCGAATAAAAGATGGAATCTTCGGAATGACGTGAGAATTTAGAATACTTTTTAGAAAATTAAACAATTTAGAAGTGTTTAAAAAATATTTTCCTACATCCCATAAGGCTTAGAGATGATGCCTACTACTCTTAGGAACATTTTGACAAGGAAAGGAATAATTCCTCTGGGATTTGATTGCATTAGTGTGATCAGGGATGTTGGGAATGAGACATCAATATTTTAACACGAAAATTCCTTCAGTATCAAACATTTTTGAACAAGTGGATTATAAATTTTGAACTCCACCGGCTGAAATTCCATTACTTTCCTTCTGACTTTCTAAAACACGAAGGAGTTTCAATGGAATTCCGAAGAACAGCCAAGAGTGCTTGGTCGATAATAACAGTGGTAAGGTAGTGGTTTAATTCTCCTCAGTTCTTCATGACTCAACCATCGTACGCATATAGAACTATGAAAGGTATGCAGAGCATCCTAGAAAGCACGCCGACGTAGGCAATGTAATGAAACTGCATTCGTAAAGATTGGATTTAGACAGTGGTGTAGCTAGAGTGGTGTAGCAGTGGTGTAGCTAGAGGGTTTGGCGTCCAACCCAGTCCTTGCATAATTATTGGTGCCTTCATAAATTAAAATTACGCATAATTTGGTACAAAAGAATGGCGTAGACTTAGACTTGATCGTAGCAAATCTTAGCGGATCCATCGACGGATTACGTCCCTTAATAGAACTTCGAATTAGGAAACAATAAGGACAAATAATGATTCTAACAATATCTTTGGATTTTCAAATCCATTATGTTACGTAACGTCATTTTATATCTCCCCAATAGAATTGATAGTCCCTATCTGTGTCCATATGAATAAATATAGGCTTGAATTTCCAAATCATTGATAAAATTTCGCAATACATTTGATTTTATGACATCCTACGTATCACCTCTCAGGTAGAACCTGGTGTATGGAACTAAATGCGGAGCTCTTTACATGAAACACGTTAACTTTATATTTGGAATTAATTGACCTTAAATTATATGTAAAACTAATTAAAAGTATTTTATATTTTAACTGAAGCATTTTTCACAAGAATTATGCAGGATATTTGAAGAACATAGGCGGGAAGCATTAAGGAACTGAGTTTGGTAAAGGATGGAAAAATCAAAAATGATAGTAATGCATAGAAACAAAATATAGTTCGGCACGATAGAACACAAAAGAATGAGTTGGCGTAAATTGAAAGAAAAAAGGTGTAGGAAGTTCTAATTAGAATTAACGTGATGCTCAAGGCCATGGTACAGGGAAAAAGGTAAGTAAGCGGGTAAGATGGTAAGGGCTATAGGAATTTGATTCCAGACCTGCCAAAAATGGATAAAATACCAATTAATGAACTGACAGCTCTCATGCCACCTGATGCCTCCTTTGGAATAAAAGGTCAATTCAAGTCAACACCATTTGTACTCCCAATGTAACTTTTCCCTGAGCTACACACTTCTTTTGAATAAAAGGCCGATTCAGTGCAAAACACCCTTGGTGGTTTCTATGTAACTTTTACCTGAGCTGCAAACTCAGGCGTAACAATTTTGCTAACACATAAATATGGTACGTATATTTTAAAAATTAGCTAATACTGTGTACCTACCCTTTATTGCAATTCTGCCTCTAGTTTCACTCATACTCTCATTTACACTTTCCACAAAATAAAAATATAATAAACCTTCGAGGCAGCCAGGATAACGTACCAAGCATGCATGCATTTTAATAGTTTGAAAACCACTTACTCCACAGTTTCAACGAAAATTTTCCAAGTTCATGATTTTTATAATTGTTCATAAAAAGTAGTAACGGAGCAACGAAGGTACTTCAAACGCTGTGTTCGGGAATGGAAAATAGGCAGTTAAGCGTACTCAGTTAAACCACAACTCGGAGATTTAGATATGGAAATACATGCATCCCATTATATTCTCACAGTAAAATATTTCACATCTGAATAATTTTCAACTTTCGATACTAGTTCATGGTTCTCTGGGAGCTCTCAGAATTTAGAATCAGTGGCTTAACTTTCATAACCTCTCAAAATGTTTTTCCTCGAGCGATTTACTTAAAACTGCGAGTCAGAACTACAGCATTCTTTGCGTGACACTTAGTTTAGTAAAATTAATTCAAGCTGCAGTTTTGGACTCCACCATGTGGAGTGAATTGGCTCAAAACATTTTTTCGATGGTAAGTGTTAAATACACTTTCAATGCTGCTATTATGATTTCAACCAGGGAGTAGACCAATGGGTTACTGATATTAGGAATGTCAAGCTTTCTGGGACAACATCACGACCGTACCACAACCTTTTTTCGATTTTCGTCATTCTTCTTACGATTTTCAGCGCTGAGAATAGGGATGAGTATAGCAATGTAGCAATAGGTTTGGACTAATGGATGAAATGTGACTTCCCGTATATAAGACTGAGGGCCGTATCGTCAATTGCTCCTTCAAGGAACCTTCGACCCCTTAGACATCCTTCGGCTCCTAAAGGAGAGACTTCTGTTCGAGAGACGAGCTGAGGTCTCCTTCACCTCAAAAATGGCGGAGGAGAGACCTCGTAAGTGAAGGTTACCATGGGCCAGCTTTCATGCGAGGTCTCCTCAAAAATGGCGGAAGAATGGAATAACACGACGGCCACCTTATTATATATTGGATTATATTGGCAACAACCCCCATAATTCTATACTTCTGCAACACTTGAGAGATAGCAACATGTGGTGGAACTATGATCAGATTGGCGTTTTGTGACGGATCAGCTTTTTAAAGAGACATGTGCTGATATTATATCGCCCACGTTATCGTTGGCAAAAAACTGTAGCCGTGGGATGTCGTCTCCACCGATCATGAAAATATTAGTTTTTCTGTTGTTTTTTTCTGCAACCAGCAGCTTTCAGGTAGGAGAAAACTTTTCTCTGTCAATATTATCTATAATAAATCCTATTGACGAGAACAGAATGTGACATTTACGCTGTATACGAACGTAATTCAAACGGTAATGCTACCCATACGTTGTATGTATTTTCCTTGACGTCTTATCTGATCCTGACCAAGTTTTGCGTAAAACATCATGTAAATGGTTCAATTTATTTATTTAAATAGTTGAGTTAGAATCGCTCTTCAATGACTTTGAAGTAAACTTAGGAGAAGTAACTTAAATAAATGCTTTATTAAGGATTAGGTCCTAATGATAAAAGTGGTTGAAGTAGCTTTAAGGGGAGTAATAACTATTGATCAAAATTGATTGGCCTTTTAAGAAATAACTGAACCTTGCACGTCAAACTCCGTAGCAATAAATGAACTGAAACATCTTCCTACGAGTTAATGAACTGACAACTTTCCCTTCCCGATTCCCTTAACCTAAATGCCGTTAAAACATCTGGCTTTTCATTAGTTTCTTAATAACAAAGCTAAATAACAGCCTCTTTATCAATTAAATTATTGCTATCAATAGTGACTCCATCACAAGTAAAGAATTTGAATTATAAAACTGACCAGATGAAATAGCTTAAGAATTATTACTACGGAAAGTTTTATTTATTAAATTGAGTCGTGTTGATACTTTTTACGATAAGTTCCCAATGCGTAAATCAATCTCATGAATCAAATTCAATGCAATATTTTGTCCCAAAGCAGCTTATCAGTCATTTTCAGCACTGGCACTCATTAAAGGATAAATTAACGGCAATAAACAGTGATTGATATCACGTCAACAAACCGACCAACGTCCAACAAAGTATTCTTCATTTCAACTGTCGTAAGCTGCTTGAAATCAATCTGTCTTGTAATCACATATTTAACAAATTTTAATACGTAACATAATAATCACTTTTAAGGTCCTAATTGATTGAAAAATAAACTGAAATATTTTGACCACTTCAAGTCTAGTTTCGCATTGCTCATATTTGCACTCACCGACAGTAAGCCAAGGTTCATAAAAGTACTGGCACTCTAAAAGTCAAAGAGAGAAAAGGTAAGTAGTAAGGATAAGAGACTCATTTTTGCAATATAGTACGCTTAAGTAACGCAAAATGCAACGGACGTAATTTTCATGGCTAGTTTCCTCATTCTAGGGACCGAGTAAACAGAGACGCCACTTCTAGCTAACGCATTTTAATTGAGATTACTGGGTTAAAAGCTTTAATCTTATAAAAGAGTAACTAAATGAGTTGTTATTTTTTTACTGCAATATAATTAACGGTGAAAACAAGATTTTATAACAGATTTTTCATCACGTACACCCGATATGGCCCTCATTTTTGCTTCTCCGAAAGCAACTCCAAAGGAATGCAAGAGCTGTTATTTTTCGTAAAAAAATTAGCGGGAAATGCTTGACTTGTGTTGACTCCAAGGTTCGAACAGTTTGCATTGCATTAAGATCACGATACAATGCTAGTTGTGAAAACTAAACATCGCCTGCTTCTGAAAGTGAATTGTACAATGAAAATGCAGGCAAAAATTCACTCGATGGGGCCAGATTTCATTCATCACTTTTTTCAACGAAATTCCGCAGGCGTTTTTTTCAAGGCGAAATGGTCCGCAAGGAAGAACAGGACTCGCCGCATCGAATTCCAAACGGTGAAACGGAGTGCGTGTCCGGAGACACCGCATACAGATGAGACGACGATCCCCCGCGGGGCTGTGCGTTGAGCGCATCAAAATAATTCCGTCTCGAGCACCGTGGAAACTCGGCTCGTCATGAATTTGATCAGACGATAGAATAACGCATCGCTCAGATTTTCGTCGTAACTACCCCGCAATTCTACCACACTCCTCATCCACCTACGCGTTACAACTTCCTCCTGAATTGCAGTGCAGGGTAAAAGTGACGGTAAGCGAAGTAGATGAGTTGGATAGTTTAAGAATAAAACATTTGGTAATTTTCCACATGGTTTTAACATAAATGACCCGTTTCGATGTTACTATATCAACGTCAGAGAACGAATACTTGTCCAAGTACAGTTGGCGCATAGCCTAGGGAAAGCTTAAAAACAGCACCAAGGATAAAAAAGAAAGGGGATGAGGACGGTAAAAAAGGGGTACAACTTTTCCAGAACAAAGTCATTAAAACGTTTACGTAATTATTCTAAATAATCTAGTTTAGCACCATTGTTACAAAAATATAAAATAGAAGGATTATAATCAGATGAATGCATCTAGTAAGTGTTTAGCAATTACAGACTAACAGTCACGCTTTATGCAACTTTTAAAATGTTCAGGTATTCTGGTCCTGAATTTCCGGCCAGTCCGGCCTATGTAAAAACTATTTCACCCCGAAGAATCACATATACCATACCCCGTCCTATACATTACACCTACTGTACTTCAACATGCATTCGTACTCTGATGATGATGTTGTAACATCTAAATCGGTCACTTATATTAAAACAGAATGGAAAATTACCAAGAGATTTATCGTTGAACTATTCAGTGCAGGGTATTCGATAGGATTATTGAGATTAGTTATTGAAGAAATTAACAATACACCATAGGGATGAGATTCACCCTGAAAAATAATTTGACTTGACAGAGACCCAAACCTCTCAATACGAATTTCAGTGGAATCTTATGAGAACTAGACGATCTCGTGTTCAGTTCAGAAGTCTTGTCCAGAAGTCCAGGAACCTTACCTCCAGTTCTTGTACTTGATAAATCAATGCAGTGGAGGATAAATCCAGCATCATTGCAACCTCCACCGCCATTGCCCTACACATCTATCTCTTGGAAAACGAAAAGAAGATGTACGACACAGTTTCAGGCAATACTTTGTGGAAGTCAATCATACTGGGAGTAAAGGATTGAACACTGCAGCTTCCACTTAGATATTTATTAAACACGACCATGGTTTCGTAGCGGTGGTACATCATCAGGTGAACAGAAAGTCTAGCATAAGTGGTATATATAGTACAAAACCGTTGGGAAAAGTGGGGGGGGGGGGTGGAAAGGAAGAGGTTAAAGGAGGAGAGGGGGAGGAGGGGGGTGGGGTGGGGGTGGGGTGTAGTTGTTGGAGGTGAGGTGACTCAGAAAATCCAGCACAACCAAGGGGTCTAATCTGCGTCCCCTCGAGAAGGGAGTAGGGCAGCGGTTGTCTCAGTGGGTGGGTAATGGGTAAGGTAGGGAAAATGCAGGAGGGGAGAGCGTGAGGGATACAAATGGTCATTGACGAGTTGTTTTGTTGTGAGGTGACTCAGAATTTCCAACTCTTCCAAGACGTCTAATCTCCGCCCCTTCCTCTCGAGGTGTAGGGCCTTGGGGACGAATTCGCTGTTGTGGCCTTCGTCCAGCAAATGATTAGCGAATTGGGAGGTCTCCTTCCTATTTATGAAGCAGGCACGGTGTTCTGCTGCTCTAGTGGCAAACTTCCTCCCTGTTTGCCCGATATATATTGCTGGGCAATCCGAACACTCGAGCATGTAGACGCCGCTCTGCTGCTCTATCTTCTCCTTGTCTTTGTTGGATCCGAGTAGATTTTTAAGGGTGGTTTTATTGTAAAAGGCTGCTCTAACTGTGTCTTTAGGGAGCAGCCGCTGTATTTTCAGGGATTAATTCCCTAAAAAAGGGACTCTGCGCCATATTCTGTTGTTGTCTGGTGCGGTGGAGGTCCGGTATATTAATTCTCCTGCCATTATGGCCCGTTTTCTTCTGTATAGTGTGTAAACTAATTTCACTTTTCCCAACGGTTTTGTACTATATATACCACTTATGCTAGACTTTCTGTTCACCTGATGATGTAGCACCGCTACGAAACCATGGTCGTGTTTAATAAATATCTAAGTGGAAGCTGCAGTGTTCAATCCTTTACTCCCAGAAAAGAAGATGAATAAGTTGGACACATCCTACGTCATGAATACTGGCCAAAAACTATAATGGAAGTTACGATGGGTAATAAGGGGAGGTGATTGACAGTGAGTTCATTTGTGCCGTTAGTAATAGGTGAACAGGTAAAACAATCAAAGTCTCTAATATAACGCTGCGGCTACAAGTGGGAGAAAACATGAACTCCATGAAATAACTAATTAAATGCTGTCTAAAACAAAATAAGTATAAAGAGATTGTTCAAACAATTAAAAGAAGGCACGAATGCAAAACTCCAACCAGACGATACTAGAGCAACACAGAGGAATAATAAAAGAAAAGCGAGGAAAATGACCCAAGAGAAGAAGAGGAACGTGGGTCGAAATATGTCACTAGCACCGCCTCTACAAAAAAAATTGTAAAATAAACAAATTTACGCATTTACTAAGACAAATTCAAATAATTTGGATTAGTATAAAAACTCCAAAAACAAAAATAAAATGTGAAAGATAGTGAAGTGTTATAGAAAGTTAAGATAGTGAATAAAATTTAATGAAAAAATATGGAAAAACAGGAGAAATTCTTAGGCCGGGTTCACACGAGACCACTCAGCAGCGACTCTAAGTGGCGCCTTAGTGGCGCTTCCACAGCGCCACTGACGAGCGTCGAACCGGCGTTTTCAGAAACTCGTACGTGCGTGAGTGGTGCTGCTAACGGGCGTGAGAAGCGCTTCTAACTAGCGTGAACCTGCAACCTTCGCTTTACTTGAAATTTGAACGCTCGTTAGCAGCGCTTCTGCAGGGCCACGAACGCGCTGCTTGAACAGTGGCGTGGCAGCCGCTCCGTGAGAATACCGCTATTTAGCTACGGCTAAACTCACTAGACGCGCCACTTTTCTACGTCGGCGTCTGCGGCGGAGGGAACCACTGCAACCGTCTGTGGCGCTTCCTACTGGTACATGTGGCCCTGTGTGAACACTTCCATTCTACCCCATTATTAGCCAACGGCAGCGCTGCTGATGGCTTCCTTATTAATGTAAATTCCTCCGGTCATATCAGATTTTAGAGGCCTGGGAAAAGGGAGGGGTGGAAGCGAAGCTAGTACTTTACATCCAGATTTCCTTCCTCTCTTCCAATCTTTTTTAAGGTGAAAATGCGAGAAAGGGAAGGTTAACATAGAGGAATAGTGGAGAGAAACAAGACTTCGGCATTGTTCGTCGTTTTAACTAAAGGCGACAAGGGGACCAAAGTTTAACGTCCCATTATGTAGCGTACTACACTTGAAGTGCTCCCCACTAGGTTCGGACCGGGATTCCTATGAAAAACCTTAGCTACCACCAGAAATGGAGCCAGAGTCCTTGGCATTGGAATTATTCAATTCACCGCACCAACCCCCGAGCCACAACAGAGGTTAGCTTTCCAGGAAAGATATGCAAAGGAAGGTCCAGATTGCAATGCATAAAACAAACTAAAGACCTCATCTGCACGAACTGTTCCGCAATTCAGGGATTTCTTTTCCAAACAATCTGCTGCCTGAATATCCAGGAGGAGTTGGAACGATTTAAAATAGCCTAGAATTGGGCAGTTGCATCTACGTTGATGGACAGCCAAGAGACTACACATTAAAAACTAACCAATCGATTGGTACAATATCAAATGGTGATTGGAGCGATCAGAATGAAGAATGAATTTGTACGCCCACGGAAACGCATTCCGGAATGGAGGTGATGTGTCAAAAAAAACGCCGGATTATCCTCCCATTTGAGTCTCAGTGGGCTAGTTTTTATCTTTCGCATCGATCTTTATCGTTGATAAATCGAGATCTACCTCACAGTCGATCAGAATGAGTGATAGTTCTGTTATATGCTGTAATAACGATAATTCTTTTTATTTTTTCCACTTCAATGTTTTGTACTTCAATCTGTTAATAAACCGAATCTATTTTTTTTATTCGGGTTCCAAGAATTACAACAAAGTTACATTTTTACAATGTAACAACCGATCGTTTTCAGAGGTATACACCACAGCCCATAAGAATGTGCGAATCGAGCAATTATGTACCAGGCGCGGACAAAAAGTAATTTGGTAGCGTCTTGCGATGGTTATACCGTGACACTGTGATCGTTTCCAGGCGCACGCGCGTAACTATGTTTTTACAAATTCTTCTTTACTCTCATTTTTCTACATTCAGAACTTTAGCCACATACTATTGTGTTTACGCTTTGTTTTAACTATTTGTAATTTTTAAGTCAACAGAAAATTCTTCTAACTGTAAAAACACGATTTTTAATCCAATTTCTGAATACGAGGAACCTCAAACTCACTGCAATTCATCTGGAAATCGTTCTCCAGAGGTGAGACATTGAACGCTCACTCGTGCTGTGAGACTGAAAAAAATTCATTGCCCAATTCAAAACAAGCGGCGCGGAGTGCATAGTCGGAGAATCGTGTTGCTCCATGACAATACTCGGCTTCATCCTACTAGTGCCACACAAAGAATAATCGACTTTGACTGGAAAGAAATCGACTACTCATCGTACAGCCCGGATTTCGATCAGAGCGAGATACATGTTTCTGCACCTGAAACGCTCCCTGGCCGGCCAGCTCTATGGCAACGATGATGACGTAAAAAAACGCCGTGAAGCATTCGATCAGCATGAGTGAAATGTAGTTATATAATTAACTACCGGTAATTTTTTTTGTTTTCACTTGAATTCTTGAAATTCAATCCGTTAGCAACGGAATCTAGACTCAGCATGCATGGAGTTCTTTTAATACAAAGGCGATACTTAGTTTTTGAACGCCCCTCGTCACTTTTCAACCCAAAAATGTATAATTGTTTCCTCCCGAATCTTCGAAATCCAATCCGTAAGTAACCGTAGTCTCAGATTCGGATCCGAAGTGGTACCAAAAATAACACCTCTCGTCTGCGCCTTTTAGTTTGCGCTCCAATTCCCTAGTACTTGGTTCTCTACCTCACCGCCCGTCCCCCCACCCACTCCGGGCACCCTCCCCTCTCATCACATGCAACGCTGAAGGTCCCACTTGTCCCCCGGGTGTATTCTCTCTCTCTCCGGTTAGTATAGTGATTTCTCGCGCGTTGTTTGCGCTCCGTCGAAGGGGAGGAATACACAACTCCGGGGGATCCTGGGCCCGGTTGCCAGGGATGATGGAAGAGGAACAGCCGTTGCCCTGGCAACGAAATTGACTCCCTCTCCCATCGTTCACTAGCATTCCAACTGGCGTCTCACTCTACCTACCATGTATGTAATTCAAGAAGATTGCAATCGACAAGTAAATTCAAATTAAAGATTAATGCAATTATTCGATAAAATCAAGGGAAAAGTTTGGCTCAAATTCATGAATTTCGTCATATAGGTGGTCATCGACAGGGAAAGCTTAGAGTAAACAACACGCACGCGTTTACGAGATTTTAACTATCCCAGTCGATGGCCACTTGGATGACTAAAATGCATGCATAGGAGTCAATTTTTCACTTTGCTTCTATTGACAATTTGAATTAATTTAGTTTAAATACCATGTATGTATTTTACTCACGACTCTCGCATTTTCCAAGCATGTCTTCCCCGAGGTCATCTCCGCACCACACGCTGTTTTTTTTGCAATATTAAATTTCCGATATCCAGTATGCAATTTTCGATACACCAAAGCGCAGACCTGGATATAGACCCATTGCTAGATATGATAAATTTCATGAAATTTTTGAAAAAAAGTAGAGAAATAGGGCTGATTGCACTGAAAGTTGGGAATAAAATGGATTAAAAAGGTGACATGATTTAAATATCTGGGCTCTAGAGCAAACCACGAGGCCAGCAGAAATTGAAGAACGCACTCATCTACCGGGAACAGATTTTGTTTCCTACTGTATTATGTATTCAAACCTGAGAATATTAGAAGGGGAACAAATATTATAATATATATAAGGCAGCACTAATACCAGTAGCTTATGGAGTGGCTTAGAAACGTTGACTCTGACGAGCAGAGTGGAAAATATGGAACAAAGGTGGGAAATAAATACCCCAAGAAAAATATACGAGCCAATTTGGAGATCGGAATATGACTAATAAGAAGAATAAATTGCCTGCAACAGCTCATCGGTGAACCAAGGACATTAAGCCAATCAAAATGCAGGAATAAGATTGGTAAATTATTAACACGCAATGGCATACAAGAAAATCGATACACTTCGGGGAAGACCTAGAGGTAGACGACTAAGGGGGAAACCAAGAAAAAGATTGTAGGATAGTATGGTGGCAATTTTAGGTAGATGTGGTTTTCGTAAATGAGAAAATCAATGTTTTCCAACTCTAAAAACGATCGCTGTTGAATGTGAATGTAAGTGGGAAATCTGGGAATTCTGGGAAATCACTGATGGTATTTAGATAATCACACATATGAAAAGGAGATACTAAGTATAATTTCACTCTTATTTAACAGCCTTATCCATCACATAACCGCGGGAGACCCCACACGGGCTGTATCGCCGACAATGGTGATGATAATTTCGATGTGCTCCTTTTAAATGATATGACGGAGTTGAAGAATCATCAGTAATTTTTAACCAATAAAAAATTCAACACCTCCTCCAAGAGTTCCCCGCCTTTCCCTTACATCATAACACAGACGTCACCACCTGTTCTTGTTCACAGAGAGGCCAAAAGCGTCAATGGACGTACCTTTATTTTCTTTGCGCAACCCGCCGTGCTAAAAGCAAGTTCCATGCGGGCCAGCCGACTGTTTTATTAAATATTCAAATATAATGTATTTTTTTAAATGCTACATGGAGGATGCGTTATTCATACGTTTAGGAATTGAATTCCAAATCCTGCATATGGTAACGTGAAATGACTTGTTACAAGTGGTAGTAAGGTGGTATGGTAAGGCAAGGGCCTAGCCACGTTGAAACACCGGTTCCCATCAGAACACCGAAGTTAAGCAACGTTGGGCACGGACGGTGGTTGGATGGGTGACCCTCCTCCATACCTCGACCAGGCATGGATGGTAAGATGATACTCCCTCTACCGGGAGGCCGGAGGGAGACCCAGACCGGGCGGGTTGGAGGGAGGACATCCTCTATACCTCTACCGAGGTGCTCTTGTACCGTGTCTGCAAGTGGCAGACAGGCATGGGTTTGGCACAATGGACCAAGAAAGGTCAAAGTGTCCGGGCTCCTGACGAAGCCCCCCCCCCCCCCCCGACAACATTCTAAGGTGGTATGGTATGATCATTACTAGTCTCCCAAAATTTCGCGCTTAGATATTTTAAATTGATTTTCTATACGTTATTTTAAGGTAACGATACTCTGGCGTAGAGATTTTTTGCAATTTATAAAACAAACATATAACAGATTATCCCTACGTTTTTCAATTTTCAACCATTTTATCATTTTATAAAAGGGTGTTGCGTGCTCGTACGATATATCAGCCGAAATGTTACGTTATGTCATCCGATGAAAACAAACGGCAACATTACAGCACCGTACTATATAGACCATCTAGTAACCGAATGTTATTGCTCGATAAAACAAACAGAAAAAGTTCCGTAATAGACAACAAGGTATCCTTACTGATGAACCTTCCTATCCCCCCCCCCCCGGGGGATCTTGGCGTGATCTTATGTGAACTGTCCACCTCGTGTGTTTGTTCTCCAATAACACTGATACGTGCCCCGATCAGCCCATCTCTAACCTCTCTCGGCGCGGAAATGGCGGCGGGATAGTCTTCACTGTCACGCCAAAGGCGTCTCATCCGCTCTCCCCCGGCGAGTTATTCTAGCTCTATCCATCCATCTCCTCACACAAAAGCACCACGACCCAAGGGAGTATCGGCTGAGCCACGACGCTAGCCCATCACCAATTGACTCGATCGGACGGCTTTCCTTTTCGTGCCAGAACAGCGAGCTGGGGTAGAGGCCTTCAATAGATCCAATCTACACCCACCCCTTCAGGACGTGACTTTTGCATCCCACATGTAGAAGTGAAATACACGAATCCCACAGGCTCCATATCGAGATTATTAGGCATCTCACTGCTGTTACAATACCCGCTCCCATTCGGAGAGGATTCCTCAATTTGCGACGGATATGGGTGTAGACATTGCGTTGCCTTTGCACGGTAGAATTTAATTCAATCCGATTAAAGAGTTATTTAGTCAGTAAATAGATTACATGAGATAAAACGGTAGATTAGTTCAGATAAACCTTTTATAATTTTCACCAACTTTATAAAATGGATTTGTAGAAAATAAACAGCTTTTTTCCCCAAAAATATTTTAAAAGGATCAGGTTTTACGGGAAGGTGAGCGAGCAGAGGTTTACTGAACTAGCCAGTTTCGACAGATAATTTTATTGACCGTTTTACCGAAAACTCTTCCACGTATTAGTTATAGTGAAAAGGCATGTAGCAACAATATTATTTCTAGGTTGCCAAATATTAGTGACCAAAAATTAATTTAATCCATCTAGGATATATGAAATGAGTTGTAACAATAGCAACAACACAACTAACTAGACTGTCTCTCCAAATCAGTAACGCCTTATTGAAAATTAGCTATGATAAATATAAATGAAACAATATAATGACAGGAAAAATCATTATTGCCGTCAGAGATCTCTTTTCTAAAAGTTTCACTATTCAATGATTTCAGGCAAAACTTAATAACATATAAAATTATTTTTAAACGAGATAAAACAATGTATATTTACACCAAAATGTATTTAGGCACCAATAGTACTAAAGTATAGTTGTCATCACAAGGTACTTGATGATGACACCGATAAACTAGTCCGACGCCGAAACCAACAGTAATTTATACATTTTGGTGGAAATATACATCGTGTTATTACTTAAGTTGTATTAGTATTTAAATATTTGACTTAATTTCAAAACAAATCCAGTCCAAAGTCCTCACTGCTTATAAGATATTTTATTCATTTATTAAACTTTTATTTATTTCTTATTTAATTAAATGTAGGTAATCCGTCCAATAAGTTACATACTATGGCTCTTAAAATGCAGCCAATAGGTTTTTTTATTTACACCTGCGATTAACAATGGCCAATGGCTTTAATCAACCGAAGTCAAGAGTTGGAGGTACATATGTATTTGGGAATGCAAATTAGAATAACAGTTTTGATAGAGTCGATTATTTTCATAATGGAGGTATCAAACTATTTTGTTCAAGTTTTATTGCTTCAATATTTTATGCGTTTATTTATCAGATGTTGAAGTTATTTGGAAAAAATAAGAAATGGAAAAGAGAAAAGGTTTTCCGTTGAAAGTTGAAGAATTTTCTCAAACTATAACGCAGTGGAATAGAAAATACATAAATCAGTATAGTACGGAGGCGTTGGCCAACTACTGCGAAAATGAAATCCTCACATTCAAATCATAACTAGAAGGTCCTCGCTAACGAACCACCTCGCCATGCGTTTTAAACACCCTTCGTTCTACATCTAGCATTTAGGGAACGCCGAGTAAGCTAATACGGCGTATGAATCTCAATGCGGACCATAACGCGATGGACTTCGGGGAAATAAAATTCAAAGGCAACAAATAATACAAAAGCATGAGTACACATTTTTTAAATGACTTTGGCTTCTCCATTTAAATGCCGAAGAAATGCATAGTTCAATATACGGTTGCAGCATTAATTTACAAAACCATTAGAAGTCCAATATTACTGGTTATGGAAACTCAATATACTCAACTCAATAAATTCAACTCATATGAACTCTCACTCTGTCGCACAACATCAGGTAAAACCTGGGTAAAATTATAGTTAGTGTAAGTTATTTCATTCATCGCCCCATCCTCGCAGATTTGAAATCAGATGAAGTTGGCTGGGTTACAGCTGGAAAAATTTCTTTATCACGAAGTTGAAGCTAAACCCTATTCTACCTTTTCTTCTATTCACAGAGTGTCGTTTATGTTTATATTTAATTTATTTCTAGGCTCGTAAACTTCCAGCATGATCCATCCATGAGGCATACATCTGAACTGCTGAACACCCAACAATGAGAGTCCCTATAAAGAGTCACACCGCGGGAGAAAACCATCCCCGCGCCCTCACTCCATACGATAATTCTTCGAAGCATAGTTAGACCAAGCGCGCCAATTCGGCATATATTTGCCAGTTCAGGACAATTCCGACTCGGACTGGTCCACTCTCTGAATCCTAGCACCTCTGACGCAAATGTGCCAGCGTACTAACAATTCGAAAAGCGGGCACAGGTGGGCACGGGAGCCGATTCCGAAGCATAATTAGGCGACGTATCCCGGAACGAGGCAATGGAACGAGACGTTTTGAGGATTTAATGGGCTCGCGTCGGCGATTTCGGATTAGCGAGGCCGCGGTGGCGAGGAAGACCAACCGCTGCTATGGCTCTCGTCAGCGCAGCCGACAACCACTAACCGGCCCAATCGTGGCCGGGGGCGCTGTTAAGCAAAAGCCATTTCGTGAATGGGTTGTCTCTTATATACATATCTCCCTATCTCTCCTTCCGTTCGAGCAAAGAGAAATTCCAACCCGGTCAACGCTTGGCCCTTCGTGCAGGGGGGATGGAGTGAGTACAGATTTCATTCCCGGCCGTCATGAGGCCTTCTCTCTGAAGCTGAATATTCCACGATTCTAGATATGACGAGAGCGAGTGAGAGATAATAAAACGTATGCTGACCTAAATTCGACCATTCCTTGTTTGCAGTGCGCTTTCATTCCCCGCTTGCCCGATGCGAAATGTGGGGAATATGGTTCGCAGTGAGCCACTCAATTCATAGAACGTCAGTCATACCTTGATCACGGATTACGGTCGGTATTTCTGAACATGTACCATGATAAAACGTCAAACTTTAATTCACTTAAGCACAAATGGTCCCCGGTACTGAATTTAATTTTGTCCGTATATAGTGGTGATATATATTAGATCGTATATTTATATCGTACATTTATTTTGAGGACGACTTGTTCTTATTTGTGACCAAAATAATGAGAGATAATTTTGTTTACTTTATTGCAGTTGAGGATCCGTATAGGATCGAAAAAAACATAGCAAACCACTAACATTTTTTATCTCGTAAACAAACAAATTAATGTAAATTTTGGTTTTTTATAAGATACAACTTAAGTGATAATTGTGATGTAGTAACTAAATTTAATTTCCGTAATTTTTTTGGAGTTGTACTTCATATGTAATAATAACAAATTAAGCAAATTATTTAGGAGTTCCAATGTGATTTAGAAAGTATGTCTGTAGTGTAAAACTCCTAGGGTGCTTAGCGGGAAATGGAGGGGAGCGCAATTTCGGTAACGGAATGTATTTGGATCGTAGGCTGGAGAAATCGGGAGTTTAAATATCACTAATGCCTTTCAATCGGTAACGATAGGTTTGAGAAATTATGCATGAAAATCAGAGCAGCCAAGTATATATTTAAATCCATATGAATGTAATATTTCTATCCCATTGCAAAATAATTATTGATTCGAAGGGCATACACATAAAATGTAAAGGAATGAATGTGTAATGTTACTGTGGTGAACTTCTGCGTAAGTAAGGAATGATAGCACTCTGATAGTGATTCATATTATTGTGGAGTATAAGACCTAACATTTTCTGTCTCGAGAATTCCATGTAAGGTACCGTCGTGGATAAAACTTGTTGGTCAGGCTTTGTACCCCGAAAGTATCACCAGGAAATGAGCCCGCTGGTGCAAATATAAAATAAGAGGTAGAGCTATGAAGGATTTACAGTGAAATGACAGTTTTCCCAAGTAAAATTTGGCAAATTAAACACATTTTGCTTCTAATTAGTGAAGAGACAAGACGTTTCATTGGTAGTGGGTGTTATTTGCATGAGATCGTTTAATAATTATACATTTTGGACGCTTTTCTTTTGCACTAAAAGTCAATTTTTTGTTGTGTTGTCGTCTTTTGCCCTTAAGTCTTAACCTGGCTACAAAACTACTGACAACATTTTAAGTGACTGCACGCATTGCTTACTTGCATTATTTTACGCTATAATTTTTTGCCTAAAACGTGGATTCGCCGATTTTAGTTTAGCTTTCGGTTCAATGGTGAGAGTCATAATATTAAGCTCGTCTGGCAACTACTATCAGTTGCAAAGTAATTACGTAATTGACAAGTAAACGCGTAGGAACTTAATAAAATCCTAATCCTCAGGTTTCCGCAATTTTTAATAATTTTAATTTTATTATTTCCGGTATACGTTGCGTTGTTATACGTTTGTTTTGTTGGCACAGCGTTTCGCCTCTCTTCCTGGAGGCGTCGACGCGTCGTTGTGCAAAATCAATCAAACGCGATGGATCCCGGAAATAATAAAAAGCAAATTAATAAAATCCTCACAATTAAAGGAATTTAAGTAACGTGGAGTTATTTCCCTTTTCCAAGTGATGTATTCGCATGTTATTTTAATGAAGATCGTGATCCAAGTCAAGTCATTTGAACTACATCCCACTACCCGTCGTGCCATTTCTGAAGAATCTCGAGTTAAAAACAAAAGACAGTACCAATCCGTCCGCAAGAAATGCTAATCGAAATGGATCGCTATTTGGGATGAAGGGAGCCGAAGGCTGGCGTCATTGTTGGAGCTATTTAGCGACCTCTTGGGGCCGCTATCAGGGATCATAATATTGCCCCAAAATAGCGCCCTACGTCACAATGGCGCGGGCGTAATCTGTCACAGAACCGCGCCCATAGTTTTTCTCCAAATAATTGCTCATAATGCCAGGTAAGCTTTTCACTTTCATTATTTTCTCATCTAATGTTCAACGTAAAACTTTCAAGCTGAACCATCGGCTCTCGTCTGACCTATGGCTTTGTCATCTAGCTAAACCTTCAAGCTTATGGAGCTGAAGTTCCCAACCTGTGGTATGCGTTCCCTTAAAGCCCGTATCACAAAGGGCGTTTATCCTTGCTACGTAATTCCTTGTGTGGAGTTATGGGATGGCATGTGCGTTTTATTACAGGAAAATCATATGGGTTTTTTTCAAGATTGTAATGGAGATACTATTTCTTGCTTCCTGCATAAAGTTATCTAATTAGAAGAGTCGATTTATGTCTCGTGATTTTGACCATGTATCTTTTTACGATACTATATGCCAACACCAGGTTTCGATTTACAAATTACATACAGGTTTCGATTTCACTCTAAAACAATAATTGAAGAGCGCTTTTTCGTTGAGGCGGAGAAAACACGTCTTCCGGCAAGAAAATAAAGCATCGGGAGCTTTTCATTAAATATGTTGACGTTAGCGCAAGTTAGATCATATTATTACACACGAACGACGACGAATGGATGTATGTGCAGGCGAAACAATACTCTGCCTGTAGGTAGCATTCTTTAAGAACACTATAGCTATGACGTTATATTTTGTGTATTATAAACGAATAAGTTTAAAAAAATCATTATTGAAAAGCTAAGCTTTTTACCGTTAACACTAGAACGCCCACAGGCGTCATTTCGACTCCATCGCTCGGTAAAATAGCTGCTATTTTTTTCGTTTCAATGTCTAAGCCGTTTCCTATCGTAACTTTTTCTTAATTTTGCTTTTATACATTGTGTCAAAATTTACGACCCCTAAATTCCAAAATGTATAAATAAATTACGGTTTTACCTAGAACGCCCGAGAGGCGTCAAATCGACTCCGACATACAGATGTGTTCAATTAAGGCGATTGCCAATCTTGATGGTTATAAATTGCTACATATGTTGTAGATTTGTACTCTCAATGTATGTTTTTCATTCTGAGGATGCGAAACTGCCTCATTCCCACTATCTTCCCCCTTTCTCCTCCTCTAACCGCCTGCATTGACTCCGTCGCGGCTCGCTCTCGTAAGGTGGGACACAGGAGGGCGGACAAAGGAGGAAAGGGGTGAAAATGGGCAGTTGAGAGGCAGATAGTCAGTTATGCAGAGGTTTGTGCTCCTCGTTCCGGGCAAAGAACGCTCCTTGAACTCCAGCAACCGACTGCCCACCATTTGAGTAACTCTATTTTATATTGCGAGGATGGCAAAAAGGTAACGGCTGATAGTCAAGAAAATAGTCGAAAAATTACAGAGAATAGATGAAAATGAATCTGAAAGAGGGGAAGCTAGCGATACCAAATACGAGGATTTCCCGGTTTCCATAACTGACTCCAGTTAATCAAGAAGATGATGAAATTCCTCTAGGTAGGTAAATTTTTTTGTTTGTGTACTTCCTTAAGAAAGTATTTGACTAATACATTTTTATTTCATCACATGTACCGTTATGTATTTTCCTATCTTTGGTCTCTCCTGTTCAGCATCATACGAGGGTATATCAACGCAGATATCTGCGCCAAGTTGTGCTCCACTTGATGATCACCGCGGTGCTTCAGTCAACGGAGGTAGATCTGGAAAGCTCAAGGCACTCCAAAAAAGAGCGGACTCGAGGGCGGACTATGCGGGGCATCATTGGGCAAGGATCTCGTCATAGGCCAACACCTCAGGATAAAAAGGCAGCAGATGGTAGCCAGGAAAATAGTACTGATTTCCAAATATCGTACATCGATAAGGAGTCTGATCCTCTTAATGTCTCTGATGGTACAAAATGGCAGGAAATAAAGGTGAGGTCTTTGCTGGAAGGAGACCTCGTCAAAATGTCCTTCGTGTATTACCATGGACTTCGTCACTTGTCGATGCAGAGATGGTCAGGCAAAACGACAGGTATCTGATTATAGGACTTGCAATGCATGGACTCTTTTTTGTGGATTATGCGAGGCTCAAACATATTTTGGAATGCACTCAAGCTAAGGCACGCAGAGTATTACAAAACAATAAATGAACTCTCTCTCTCTCTCTTGAAGAGCTTGAGGCATTCATTGCGCTGCTTTATGCGCGTGGCGTAAATGGAGCAAAAAGTACTGACTGATTCACCTCGTGGTCTGAGTTATGGGTCTGTAATTTTTGTAAACAGACCATGTCTCGCAACAAATTCACAGAGATAATGCGATTTCTTTGATTTGATTAAAGATCAACTCGACACACTCGTATTAGAGAGGACAAATTCGCCCGGGTATCCGCGACTTGGAATGGGTCTATTCACAACTGTCAGTCACATAATAAGCCAGGTGAAAATATCATAGTTGACGAGAAGCTGTTTCCAACAAAAAGTAGATGTAGATTTACTCAATTCATGACATCAAAACCGGACAAATATGGGATCAAGTTCTGGCTAGCTGCGGATGTAGAATCGAAATTTATTTTAAACACATTTCCATACCTTGGAAAAGACGATCTTTGACCTGGTGACCAACGTCGTCCTGAGAGTGTGGTTATGGGACTAATGGCACCATACTTTGGTGCTGGCAGAAACGTCACAACGGACAATTATTTTACATCCATTAGGCTAGCAATGGACTTACATCAGAAGTCTACTAGTATCGTAGGGAATGTCAATAGGAACAGGAAAGAAATACCAACTTCTATAAAGGTGATGCGAGAACTATTGCACACCACTCGTGTTTTGAAGCATGATGACATCTCACTCACTGTACATCACGAAAATAAACATAAACACGTGTTACTGATAAGTACTCTCCATCCCGATATGACCAGAGCTAAAAATGAAATGAAAACACTAGAAATAGTTGCTTTCTACAATTTTACTAAGTTCGGCGTTGATGTTGTAGATCAGATGGCCAGAAAATACTCCACTAAGTCTGCATCAAGAAGGTGGCCTGTCCAAGCATTTTCCAATCTGTTGAACCTGGCTGCTATAAATTCCAGGATCGTATTCAAATAAGTGAATGGTATTAAAATAAAACCGAGAGCATTTATACAAAGGTTGGCGGAGGAATTGAAGGCAGTTCAAATCGCAAATAAAATAACTGAAAGCAGCATATTAGATTTTGAGGACTGCAGTGACACCAAAAAGAGACGGAAGTACCAAATCCAGAAGTGTAAAGGTAATATGACGTGCGAAGTATGTGGAACTTTTAGACTGATGTTGTGTGGAAAGTGTGCTTCTAAAATAATTTATTATTCTGTTAACTGTAAAAAAAATTAGCTTTTTCTTCGGTTGTGCAAGAGTGAACCGTCTATGATTATTTAAATGTCTTCATCTGATGTAAACTTTTAACTGGAATAGGTTTTATATAATGTAGACTAAAAGTGCTCTTATGCATAGTTAATTTCTTATGAAAATTGTAAACGATATGTTCTTCAAAATTAATTACAAACTTTCTTCTGAATATTTAATTTACTCGAAAAAATGCTGAGCCAGAATCACAATTAAGCATGTTCAGGTTACAACATTAAAATTGTTTGCCTTCAATGGCAGGAAAAAGCATCGGCTATCATGGGAAACAGTAAAAGATGTGCATAAAGCTTCAAGTAACATAAGATTCATTTTTCATTAGAAAAAATAACTTACCTCAGGGTGGAGAAAAGTCTGGGCGTCCTAGTATTAAGAAGTATGACTTTTCATTTTCTCTCTGGCGTCATTCAATAAAAATAATAATAATCGCGGACGATATTATCGACTTTCTTTTATTGCCTAGTCCACATAAACTCTATGCACGCCTATGTTAGCGGTAAGGATATGTAACTGCATTTATTGGGTTCTTTTACTTATTTTTTAAAATTTCTATGTCGAATTATAGTAATTTTACGTGTTTGGAACGTTGTAATAATTTTTGCATGTCAGAATGACTGTAGAGAAATGAATACGAGACTGAATTTTGCTTGGTAGACTGGAATTTCCCTTCTGTTTATTTAATTACCACTATTACTCTCACTTGATCTCGCTTAAATGTCTCGCATGATTATATTTTCTGCACAAATTCATATCACGCAGTTCCCCTGAAATAAAAATGCTAGTAATACTAATCAGTAGTACCATGCTAACCCGTGTCCTATATTTTAGAATGTTTGTCAACGTAGCACTTCCTTGAATTCAGTTTTGGCCTGGAATTGTTCTCCTGACTGATTTTTGGCCTTCGCCCAGTGGCCGGGGGTGCGTGCGAGGTTTTAAGGTGAGTATACCTATACTTCTAAGCCGCCTTAAGTTAACGCTCGCCGCCTGTGGTCGCCTACTGGGGTGGTAGAAGCCCAACGAGAAACTGTGAAGGTGGCGATGACAAAAATGGAGTGGGGAACTATTATCCTTGGGTAGGAATGGAAAAGGTCTTCTCTGTTGTCAATGGAGGCTTTAACGTTTAACATTGATATATCCTTAATACGAAAACAGCATCAATGATTGTTGATATTTTAATGTATATGAAAGACGATTCTTTGCTTTAAGTGGGCTGAAAATCCTAATTTCGGAATCTAGCCTTCGCAACGTGCCACGAAATATTAACAAATAATTTCGTAAAACACAACGTTTAGCTATTTTTTATTTTAAAAACACAACCAATTTTAGTACCACATAAATTTGCTCAATATAAATCAACAAATGACTCTTCATCTACAGAATACAAAAATTACAAGTCTTCAGCTGTCACGGCAAAGCCGTTACTAGGTTAGCGGGAAACGTCTGAAACAAGCTTCTTAGCCCCCGTAAAGAGCCACCTTCATTTAAACTGAGACGAGCACTGCATACGTGTGGAATTACAACGTGTCACGCACCATAGAGGTAGCTTGCACGGCATTTCGAAGACATAGATGAGCTCTGCTCCCTCTGTTTTGAAGTATCAGTGCAGTATTTTCATTATTATTTGAAGTATTTTAGAAGGAGGTATTAGAGCTAAATTGACGCGGTATCTAAATTATCTATCTTTTATATAAACTCCGATGGGGAGGGCGGATGTCCAGCGGATGCCGAAAGAGGAAGCAGCTAAGAAAGACTTCACTAGTCAGATTGGAAGGAAGAGACCAGTAGGAAAACCATAGGCGTGGTAAGGGATGACAGCATCAGCAAGGATGCACAAGAACTGCTTGTGGCTAGGAACTGGAGAAGACTGACACGGAAAGAGGGGAATGGAGGAAGAAAAGCAAGGAGGTCAAGGCTCGATTTGAGCTACAGCGCTATCGGAGGGAGAGAGACATATTAGTGTGATCATTTCTCGCAACAATAAAACAGGCTTCACTTTCGCTGGTCAAGACGCCATCTATCCTCTTATTTAATTTAAGGTATGAAACGAATGGAAAGCAGGCGTGCTGTGGCGTTGCAATGTGAGCAGGACACAGGAGCGAACGTAAAGCTCCAATCTTCCGACTGCGTACATTCTGAAAGGAGCGCAGGATGCACAACATTTTTGCAACATGGTGCGGCATGCAAGGAAAAATGAAGGAAAAAACATTTCTTCTGCGAGGCCAGCTGTGTGGTAGTCGGAGAGATTTTGTTGCCTATGAACAAATTTGCGTTAAACCTAACATACGTAATGTATTTAGTGATATAAATTTATAAAATTAAATAAATGCATTTTACCGACTTCGTTTTTCTGGCAACTCAATGCTATTTCAACATGTAGCCATAAGACACATAACCTATGTGACATAAGATATACTTCGTACTAATCCGATTATGTATGTTCAGATTTTCTTCCAAACACGAAATAATTCATTTGCAATATAATGTAATAGTTGATAACAACTACCACGAAGTCACGCCGAGACAAAGATGCATAAAACATATTGAAATATAATTTTCACCTAAACTTCGAATACCGCGCCTAAAACCCATGTCTTCACATGCTCAAATTAAGAAAATGTATTAAAAATATGATTCTTCAATGGTTTCCATCACAGTATTTCTGGTGAGTTCCACCACATAAACGGATGTACTCAAATGACTTGTGCTCCTAGAAATGTTTTCCGACTTATTCGAATAATTACTACAATTTGCACTCAAATGACACACGATTACCACTCTAGCCACCGTAAAGGGTGGTCAACGGTTACGCGATAAAAAAGAATTATGGCGGCATTATGGCGAGTAAAATCCCTCACTGCGACAGATCTCACTGATTTTAACTCAAGGGGATTTGGGCTACCAAGGTCTGCGCAAGACAAAAAAGGTTGGGGCTATTCTATAGTGTCTCATCACTAGTATCGTTAGAGTAATTTGTTGTAAGCAAATGGAGATGTGTTGCGATTGATTAATGATGAAGATCAAGTACACGGAGAGAATCACCAATGAAGGAGAAAAATTCTGGGAAAAAGGACAAAAGAAGATATTTAGTGCATTTTGTTACACAATAGTCTTTGAAAACTATAATAGAAGGAGTAAAGAATCGGAAGTAGTAGAGATGAAGACCAAGAATGGAATGCACCGTGCAAATTAAGAAGGAAGTCAAAATGAGGAGTTATGTAGGAATGAATCAGTTAGATGAGAGGAGAAAGCAGTGGAGAACTATAGCAAACCAATCATCGGATTGATAACCGCTGATGATGATACTAATTTGTCATTAAATGATACCTCCATGACGAATTTCTCAACCACACGTGTCCTAAGGTTGACCTCAAAGACTTGGATTATGGACTCTTTGAAGCTATTTCATCCGCAAATCCTCAACTACTAATTGCACTGAAACATTGTCCTGAAGATTTTCTTCTTTCCTTTCGCCCCTTGCCACATCCGACCAATCTCATTCCCAGCGTAAAACAAGGATATTGGAGACTAGTCGACCCGTGCGAAGCATTAGCACTGTATCCTCCTCAAATCCCACTTAATTGAAGTGCACACTGTATAGTTAGTACCGTGTAGTTAGTCCGTCATTGATGTAGGTGTGGGTTGAAGTATGGAATAGATGTGTGTTTAAATTTTAGATTATATATTTTTTGAAACATAAGATTAAGGTATTTACATATTTACAGCATATTTACATGTTTACAGGACCTCTTTGAACACTATGTTTGAAGTGATGATATGGTCATCTGTGATTGTTTGTTGGTGGGTCTGTTTTACACAGACATAGATGTCACTGAAAGAGCGCACCCTGGAAAACGCCACATACAACTGACCGTGTGAAAAAACAGGGTCAGGCCAGTACAATCCTGCCTTTGTTAGCGTCTGTCCCTGTGCCTTATTTATAGTCATGGCAAAGGCAACTTTTATGGGAAATTGCTTCCTAGTCAGTTTGAAAGGCACGGTAGGATCAGAAGGGGTGAGGTTAACTCGTGGTATGCCGACAGTTTGAGCGGAGTCAATCAATTTCGCTGTGATAGTGTAGTTTCCCAAGTGAGTTACAACTAATCTGGCGCCATTAATAAAGGCCTGCTTAGCGTTTAGGTTTCTAATCAACATGATAATAGCTTTATTTTTTAGTATGAGTTTATGAGGTGGCAAACCTGAACGGCTAAATGAGTTTAGAAATTCTGATGGATATAACTGAGCGTTTTCCGTCTCTTCGCAGAGAACCGAATCAGAACTGAGATAAACCGTTTCCTGTCCAGGTAACAAATTCGAAATAACATAATTATTGATTGTGGAACAATCGTCATTTTTTGGACATAATATGGCTGTTGAATAAATTTGGTTAACATTGAGTTCATTGATTTCTGTGTCGATATATCGATAGAAGATCGATAGGTCGAGGGCGGGATTTCAAAAAACCGTTTTTTTCCAATTGTAATTTTTCGAAAAACAACTGAAATGTGAGTAATTTGTATATTTTTCCGGTGTAGCGGTTAAGAAAATTTTTAAAATGATGCCTCATTTATGAAAATTGATGAAGTTTTAAGGAAGTTATGGCGTACCGACAAAAAAAAGCCCTTGAGAAATAATATATATGATATCAATGATAGTATATTTTTCTCAAACCTACTAACCACTGCCTAAACTTTCATCATCCACCACCAAACTTCCTCATAATAATTCATGGCCATGTTTCACGTGAATAATCTTACCACAATTAATTCAGTTTTCTCGAGCTTCTTTCATTAAACGTACACGAGTGGATTTTAAGTAATATTTGGCCTTCGTTAGCATATTTAAACTGAGTATTCCCTTTCAGAAAGGGAAACTCCTAGAGGCTTAGTTTTACGCTCTTCATGAGAAGTTTCGGAAGCGGATGGCCTTCATTTCCATAACTTTCTCTTGGATCTTGGCTGTAAAAGCCGGAAATTGTCTTTATAGAGGGAAAAGAGCAGATGGCGGAGGAATGTTCTTAAGTAGCTGAGGGAAATAAGTTCGCCAAAACTTCACCGTTAAGAAATCAGGGAACGATTGAAAAACAGAGGAAGAGGCGATGATTTTTGTAATTAAAAGGTATTGATACCATCCAAAAAGGAAGCCGGGATGACTAAATGAGTCAATTGGTGGTTGTATCCATTCAATTCCATGTTCTTAAAATGACTTTAGCCAGTTAGGTTATCACACCAGAAACTGGTGAAAATATCATCAATCGTTAATTTCACACGTACGTCAAAAGAGATTACAAGCTTAATTTTTTTTAAAAATATTATTTCCTGGTTATGATAACTTTTGAGTGAAGAAAAAGAGTGAATAAGAAAATCTCTTTCGGAAATTATGTCTTAAATAAATATACTAGAAAGTTTACTTCTACATCTAACAAATACCGTGTAAGTACCTCCAGGGTAACAAGCACGAAGTAAAATGCATCATGAAATACATTTAATCATTCTATAGATCAAAACGGACAAAAATTCATTGATGAAAGAGGTATCTGATATCTCTGAAGTGAAGAAAAAAATTACAGATATAAATACGTTTACCCTAAATTATCATCACCCGTACTAATTAAAAGTAGAAAATTTGCTACATTGCATACGAACAAGATTTATAAATATATCACCAACTCGGTTAATGTCTAATGCCTCTGGAAAATTACGTTCACTCCCCATAATTTGTTTATTTTTTTAATATTGGCAATATCGTGTTTCTCTTGAAATACGTACGTATTATATTGCATCCATTATTATACATAACCTCATCATTGGAAAGATGTAAAAATACATTTTACAACAGATGTAGTTTATAACTCATTGATGAACCTTAAAGTATGACATTACTGAGATGAAGTTTATGCTTATGCTATCGGTTTTTATTGATGATTAAATGATGTTCACCGTTACTATCGCATATTTAGGGCATCACTTGTTTGCAGTAAGAAGATGAGCCTCTTTTGAGATCAATTTCACATCCTTTCAAACGTTGCCTCACTACTGGATGTATTGACAATATGCACACACCATGCACGTTGGGTTTGCAAACCGGTTGGACGAGTCAACAGGAAAACACATTTCAACCTTGTTGAACCAATTGCGCGTACTGGAAAATACTTGCCACCTGAGGCTCTATATTTAGGAACAGGTAATTCTCAGGGGACATAATTTAACTGGATGCAAAATATTGCTTGAGAGCACTAGTTATCTGCCTTGAGTCATTGATCACCCTAAATTCTGAAGAGCTGGTTGCCAAATCAGTAAAAAGCACAATGAAACCTTGGGCGATTGAACCTATCAGCCTTTTTTTTTTAATTCATAAGGTTAAGTCATAAACCGTAAAAATGACTACAATAAGCGCAAATATATAAATTAATTTCAGTGGAAATTAACCGACTGATGAATATTCCTTTATAAAAATCAGCTTATCTAACTTCTCCACGCTTAATCATGAGTAATTGCAAACTTTTGATCCCTTTGAATGAAAGCGAAATGATGGCGAATCACAATTGTAGTTAATCAAAGATTCCCTTCTTTGTTGAAACTAGAGGTTAGGTAAGGAAATGAGATCTAGGTGTTAGCTAAAAGCTTCAAAAAATCTGTAAAGATGATTCGTCAAAATTCCCAATATGATTCGTCAAAAATAAGAATTAGTACTAAGTACTTAAACAGTTACATCCCTAAGCCGAAAATGACAATTTTAAAAACTATTTTACAGATAAAATTGACATCATCGAAGAGCAGTGAAAAGCAAAACGACATACTATTCTTAATCGATAGCGTGTTATATCGGCTATCTAAATGTGTGGCTTCCGCTGGAGAAAGCATATCCCGGGAGGACCAAGTCGCAAACGATCCATCTCTGTTGTTTACTTCCCAAATTATCCACCATGCAGCCCCGGGCGCTCACAATTCGGCACCACTTTCCGTTTCGCCCGTAGCCGTTTACCCAACGTGGTAAAATAATTGTTTCTTGCCCGACTTGATTGGACATTGCCGGCAAATAAACTACCTATTTGGATGCAGAATATAGCACTCTGCGGTAGCTTGATTCGAATTTCACTTTCCAATCGTACCTAAAAATGACAGGTACTGGCTCCATCTACCTATCTGCAGTAAGGCTCGATTTATTATGGAGGCTACGATTCCTGTATAAAATTAGAGATTATTTATTAACTTGTTATACACAAGCGATACGTGGTATGCCTACACACTGTGTCGTGTGTCTCACAGTGGATGAGCGGGTCCTCCGCGCAGGGCACCACCCCTCCCTTGGCATGCGAGCTTCCGCTCATGGCCGAGGGTGTGGAAAGGCTGCGGGAATAGGTAGGAAAGAAGGATAGGTGAGAAGGGTAGGGGAAGGGGAGCTTTCGACCCCAGAGCCATGAATAGACCAAGGGGCAAAAACGAAACGCGAAACAACATTTTTTTCTAGGGTGTTTGCCACATCGAATCCTATTAAAAGAGGAATCGACAGAGTTGCAACCGGTCGTCCAGGCCCCGGTCGACCCGGAGGACAAAACAATATGAAGATATTCATAACTACCGCAAATACGGCGATGTAATACGTAGACTTTGCGAATAGAAAAAAAATCGGGCTAGACAGGGAATCGCACCACTGACCATTGGTTCGGACCACAACCCATCCAGCACATACATCCTATATCAGCACTATACCGTGATAGGCTACGTATGAATTTATACATGGTTGCCACAAATACGGCGATGAAATAACGGAGAAATTGCCACTAGAAATAATCAGTCTGGACTGGGAGTCGAACCACGGACCTTTGGCTTGCCAGGCCAATGCGCAGACCACTACGCTACTTAGGCTTCCTGATTCCCTTGTAACCTCCTTGGAAGCGTGTGTAGCGTAGTGGCCAGCGCATTGGCCCGGTTAGCCTTATGTCCGTAGTTCGATTCCCAGTACAGGATGATTTTTTCTCATGGCAATTTACACGTGTTTCATCGCCATATTTGCGGCAGGCATGAATAAATTCATTCGAGGCCTAGCACGGCATAGTGCTGATATAAGGGGCAACCACATGGGTTGTGACTTCTTTGAAGTCCTCTGCTCCCTTGCGTTGCCATCTTTGATGGACCGCAAGGGTTTAACATCCAGATCCCTTGTATCCTCTTAAAAATGCCATGGGGTTAAGGACGCCTGAATAGTGTAGTAGTCTGCGCATTGGCCCGCTAAGCAAAATCTCCGCGGTTTCACTCCCGGTTCAGGCCGATTTTTTCTCGTGGCAAAAAGTTCTACGTAAAAAATGTATTGAGTGGTATACTAAAATGCGTGATAATATATTAAGTTTATATTATGCATATTATGTTTGTTATTAATTAAAGTCTTAACAACAATACCAACGTTTCGTCAGAATTAGCGCACCTCCTCAGGGCAACAATATTTTAGCGAGCATTAGTGAACAAGTACAACAGCTTAAAATACACCGGATAATGTTCAAGTAAGTTCATTCTTAAGGCATTTCTTTGCATGCTTCAAAATTATCCGATGAATTTTAAAATGTTGTACTCGTCCACTGGTGTTCCAAAAACGTAATACGTAGCCCTAAGGACGCCTGAAAGTACAGAAGAAATGTGGCGACTTCCATCGGTTTTAATTGCTAAACCACGACCTCGGAGGAGTGGGACCACGTGAAGACGGTACGCACACGATACACCCACTCTCCACCAGCCTCCACACATTTTATCATTCAAATCCCCTTCCTCCTTATGGAGCTTTGAGAAAAGCATTCCCTTCTCCAGAGGAGGGGAAACAATCCTCTTTCTGGCCTTCGGAGCTCGCTCGCCTCTTCCGCATCTCCCGGGAGCGGGAAAGGGGAGTGTAGAGAAGGGAGGAAGGGTCTCTCTCATAAACAATTCCTTGAGTCTCATTGCGTAAGCTTTCCTAGTCGAGGCAGGGGGAGAGAGAGAAGAGAGATCCGGGCTCCGTCGTTGTAATGTGAGGAAGGAGGAGATGCCACAGAGCCCCTAAGCTAGGGACTGAGCCAAGCATGCTCCTATTTATGTGCCGCTAGTACATACATAGGTACGCATAAGCGAGGACGCATATCTAGTCTCTTTTTTCCCTCTAACAATCCCTTCATCTCTCTCCCTCTCTCTGATCCCATCTGCAGGAATCCAGAAATTCTCTAAACCTATTATAAGAGCACCTAACACACCGTATCGCTAGTGAAACAACGGCCCATACTAATATAATTAATTGCATATATGGAAGATATGGTGTTCTCACGTCGCGTCGTCTTAGAAATCGATAGGGATGGGGGATACCTATGACTGACGTTAATGAGAGAAAATTGTTTTTAACAATCATTTATTTATAACCATGAGATAAATTATAAGAGATATCTGAAAGAACCGTTTGCCATTTGAAGAAGGTAAGTTGAAAGAGGGTCCTTCCAAGTGAGATCACCTAACACAAAGTGCCCTCACGATTTTAATGTTTCTTCGACTTCATTTTTAGAAAATGACATGCATAAGCAATGATTTGATTATGTTTTACAGTTTTACTTTACCAAAAAGTGTCTCAGCACAATTTTATTTAAATAAATAACTTGGCTTTCAAAATACGTATCTCCAATTTTGACAGTGACTGCTGAACTTTATCACATTCTTATTTCTGAACCCCTGTTGCTGAATTTGGTGTTGAATTGGAGGTAATACCTTGCTTGCTGAAATATATTCTAAGAACATGCAAATATTTGTACAAAAACCTCCAAACAATGATTTCAAATGCAAATGTTTACTGTTTTGTGGTAAAAGTTATATCTTCATAAATAAAAAAGTACACATTTCATTGTCTTTTATTTTTAAAACAAGTTTATCATAAGCCTAATCCGGAGAAAAAATCAAGGGAACCTTTCTTGTTGTTTTTTAGAAAAAAAAATTATTATTTTAAATTCTTAAAAATATGTTTACGGTTCTGTTTGCATTACCTAAAAAATCTTTTTTTGAAAGTATTGAATAAAAGCACTTCACAAAGTTGTCAGTATTTTAGGAGACATTAGTGATTAAGTTTTATCCGGTTATTTAATAAATAGGTGAGACGTTTTAAAGGTGAAGTTGATGTATAAATCCTTTTTAAGAAAATTGCAAGGGCAAATGGAAGTTTTGGCTAGCAAAACTCCCATCAGTCCGCCTTTGGACATGGGTATCAAATCACGTGTCGCTGCCAGGGTATAACTGGTGACTATATATCGACATAAAGTCGTGCAAGAAGATCACGAGTGGGTTTAATTGAAATCGATTGGATTATTAAAGGGGTAAAATCACAACAAAAACGGAAATCAAAAAGTCTAAAAAACAAATTTGAAAGATTTATACTTACTGCGAAACATTGAAAAATGTGTGCACTTCATGGAAAGAGGCTAAATATCTTACAAATAAAAAAGTGAAAGTCAGTAAAAAGAGAATATATGATGAAAGAGTACTGTAATCAGTTTCTAAGAAGCCCAGAATACCATCCATGGACCGTTAACGGGAATTCCGTGAGCGAGTCGGAATCATTGATTTAGTAAGGAATTTCTTTGATCGGTATTATAAGGGAAATTTTGTGAACTAAATCGTC
This sequence comes from Pyrrhosoma nymphula, assembly GCA_963573305.1. NCBI lineage: Eukaryota > Metazoa > Arthropoda > Insecta > Odonata > Coenagrionidae > Pyrrhosoma > Pyrrhosoma nymphula. The sequence goes on along the minus strand of OY754330.1, from coordinate 60,835,371 downwards.
AGGTTAAAGCCTAAGCAACACCTAAAAATCCATTCTATACCAAATTAAAGATACAACACAGAAGAAAGAACATATCAAATGGATAATTGTAAACGTATTGCCGATCAGGAAATTGAGGGATAACAAAAACACGAGGATTAGTAAAGACTTCTTCAGTTACCTGTCCATAGGAAAGTTAAAGGCAAAATTCCCTGGCTCGCCAATCTGATGAAGTTGCATGTAGCAATATCGGTGAAATTCATCCAAGATTCATTAAGCAAACCAGATATTGCCAATGTGATAGAAAACGTCCGTAATATATACGTCAGAAGAAGAAGAAAAAGACCGTACAGATTCGACAACGCAGGCATCTTCTACCGCCGTAGATGTTGAAAGTCACACATTGAAACGTCGGGGAATAATTAGAAGTTTCGAGTAGAAAAATAATATACCCACCTCTACGTACCTCGTAAGATATAATCAGACTTCGTGAAATGCATTGATCACAACAGAATATTCTTTGTCATACTTTTCCCAATTGTGAACCAGAGTATGCACATATTCCACCAAACGAATCTTTCCATATCAACCCAATCATTCATGCGAGGTACAAAATCTCCATAGGGGCGCGTTTGAGCCGTTCGAGATAATGCCGATCAGTAGTCACGCGTTACGATAACGAACGGTCCTAGATTTTGGTGTGTTTGAGCCACTCGGACGGATAATTAAAGCGTCCGATATGTTGTGTTTTGTGCCTCCAATCGGAATATTCAACTCCGTCAACAATAATTCCGCGAAACAAAAACCCGATCGCGAAGAGAACTGCGCGACACGACAATTTTGTTGGATTTCTCCTCTTTTAGGAGAAAAAGTCATCGGTAAATTCTGCATTTTCAATAATTTCACAACGCTCACAACTAGTACCACAGCAGCCCTACCCGTTTGAGTGATTACAATTTTTCCCGCTAGTTGGCGTGTTGTTTATCTGGAACTCCAAATCACCTGCGGGAAGCAAGAGAAACGCTGAATAAAAAAATCTCCACATGGCGAACAGAGTAGAAGGGAAAAAATTTCTTTTCCCGAGTTCTGCCTCAGGCTCATAAAAATACATTTATACTCTTCCACACTTCAACGTAAGGTGCATTATTTTATGCCTTTCCTTATGAATGCTCTTCTCCCAACCAATCGGTCTGCATTGAATACACAATTGTCTCTTTGCCATGAAAATAGGCACATAATTTTCAAAGATATCAATTTCTCCTACTCTTACGACCAGCGATAAATTCTTCGCACAATTTAATGGAGGCTCCGGCCTCATTTTTTTAACATGATTCTGCTGAATATGAGCTATTTTTATATTTATTATTATAGCGAGCCGAGAACCGGGGATGTAGTTTTATAACCGCCATAATCAAACGGCGGAGTCCCCGAGTAAAGCAGGAACTCGAGCGAATCGCTTTTTAGAGAATGGGAACCATTCGAGCTCCGGGATGCAAATGTTACTTCTTCTGGACGGCAAGGCGAAATATTCACCGTAATGCGTGTGCTCCACCGGCACGCGCGTTCAAGGTAGAACGCCAATACACCGAATGCTTCCAAGGTATGTTCGTCGAGACAAGGTACGTTCTAACATCGTCAATATATGCTAAAATACGTTATTTTAACCTAAATAGTACCGCAAGGACATGTAAAGTCCTTATATAAAAATTAAAATACAGGATTAGAATATCATATTGAATGAAAAGCCGTAACTTTGTGATTCCACATATATTTATTGTAAACGACCCGGGTTTCGACGTAGCACGTCATCATCAGGTCTGATGATGATGATGGTCCCCTGATGATGACGTGCTACGTCGAAACCCGGGTCGTTTACAATAAATATATGTGGAATCACAAAGTTATGGCTTTTCATTCAATATTCTAAGCAAATTCCACAAAGTTACGCCTGAGACAACGTAGAATATCAACTGCAATGTTTTGCGTATTTGAACTTGACTATGGTTGCTATGATATTTGATTTTTTTGATTCCGAAGGAAAATCAGAACAAAAGGATGAAATTCGTCATGAAATATCATGCTATTTGACTAGACTGTGATACGAACCAGGGTTTATATTCACACTTAAAGCTTTTCTCAAATAATCTGTTACATGTCTTCCTACGTTTCTGTCATTAAAGCTCTAATTACCTCAGGTAACGGACAGATAAATTATAATAATATTTAATCACCTCTTTGTAATAACCAACCGAAAAGCAGAAAATTGGAAAGGGACACTAAAATATGGGCACGCTAAATAATTATTTTTCATATATGCAATGGGGCAGAATATTTGTAGACTCCAGAGTACACTGTGAACAGAATTCTAACACTGATTGATATTTTATATATCAGAATATAAACGAGTGTCTCTATAAAGAATAACATATTATCTGTTGACAAAAAAACGAAAATTTGAAATAATTACTTTAACCGTTTATATTGTGATAACAAAATTATTTTAATTTCCAAACATGGATCTAGCATCTGATACCCATAAAAAATTGTGGCTCCTAAAGACTAACAACAGCGGTGAAAGAAAAAATTGGATATATTTATTTCTAGATTTTTTAATGATTTACGTCAAGAGTTATGAAATTAAAATTGCATGTAACATGTAAAAACAAAGGTCAAATCATGGTTGATTATAAGGGGTATTCCATGTGGAATATGTGATCGGTTTCTCTGTTTCCGCAACTATAAGGAAGGAACCCTCAGACAAGCCTCTGTCTTTGCGGGACCACTATTTATATAATTAAGATAATACTTGAGTTATACAAAGTTAAATGTAGATACTGCAATAAAGTGCATTGCCACTCAGATAGGTAAACATATTTTGGTCTTTGCGGATGACATTGCAATTTTCTCTGAATATTTAGATACAGCATGAGAACAAATTATCCTTCTGAAAGAAATCACAGATAAAGTTAGACTTCAAATATCTTTTGAGAAGAAAAAATCCATGACCGGCATAGGAAACTCACCTGCGGTGTTAATGACAGAATGGGGAAGAATCGTTAAAGTTGAAATATTTAAGTGCCTAGGTAAAAGATTTCAAATCAACGGGCTAGACAAAGAAGCAAACAAAACAAGAGCGAGGAAAATGGGAATAGCACACCAATTGACTAAGGACACCTACAATAAGAAATATCTCTCTACTAATGCCAAAATCAGGCACTACAATACAGCAATCAGGCCAGAAAATCTCTACGCCATCGAACGCGTGTTCTCAATGAGAATAGGAGAAATAGAAGAGATAGAAAAGAAGGAATGACAGATTTTCAGAAAAATCCTGGGATCACTTAAAAAATAGATAAAGGCGATTTTAGGAATTATGACCTAAACAGCGTGCCAGATGAGATTAGGATAAAGACGGTTGGGTTCTTGGGCCACATAATGAGGATAGACAACAGTGGACTTACAAAACGAATTTTCCTTGATGTTCATAAGAGTAAAAATGGCAACCAGTGGGTGCAAGGGATAATAATAATAAAATAAAATAATTTTTTTAATATACCACGTTTTTAAAACGGACTAAAAAGTATTAAATAATTTTCCCTGAGCTCTTCTAAATTTTCGAAGGTGAATTTTTAGTGGCTATGGAGATATTTGTAAGACTTGAAGAGAAAAAACGTGGGGCACAGGAAACCCATGATAATTAAGGAGGAGTAAAGGGACCAGGTGTCGTTGAGCAAACTCCCACAATTAATACCATTTGCAATACGCTGAAATTGGTTGTGAATTCGTCCGGATTATCTACTTCTATTATTATACGAAAAATAGAAAAAATAGAAAAAACGTTTTTCTCTTCAAGTCTTTCAACTATCTCCATAGCCACTAAAAGTTCACCCTCAAAAATATAGAAGGGCCCAGGGAATATTATTTTATACTTTTTAGTCCGTTTTAAGAACGTGGTATATTAAAAAAAATTATTTAATTAATTTTGTCCGCTTTTTAGTCTTATGCCCGAGTGAAAGTTTCCAATCGATGTTATACATCTTGAAGAGACTCTGACAGGGACACATAGATAATTCCCGATTTATTTCAGATTCTGTTCAGCTGACAGTGTGTGGAATTGAAATAATTAATCAATAGATAATTAATCAATTAATTGTTAAAACATGTAGCTAACATTGCATTGCCATCCACTTCTGAGCTACGGTTAAAATTACAAACCTCTAACAGCACATCAGGAAATATGTTAATTAATTAATCAAATTATTGTTCTAATAGATAAGTAATATTGCATTGTCATCCACTTCTAAGCTATGATTAAAATTTCAAGTCTCTAGCTGATCGGGAAGTTAGTTTAAACTCTGTTGCAATATTCCACCCGGACAGACAGACAGACATGACGGAAACCTAACTAATAAAAACATGTTTAAAAAACCTGAAAGAGATTGGGATGATGAAAGAAAATAAACAGGATAAAACTAAATTTATAAGACTGATTCAAAACCTCAAGGTTTTCCAAAAGAAGGAAAAAAAGAAAGGAAATAACACCTGGACGGAAGAGAGGAGAAAACAAACCGAAGAAAAGCAGCGGAAAATAAAAAACGAAAATGAATGCATTGGAATAATTTACGTGGTCCTTAGAAGGCTGAAGGTTAAAGCAGATGGATAAACCACATTGGAAAAAAACTAATCGCGCTAGAGATTTTTAATAATTCCTTATTTTGTTGAATCTATAATCTCATAATGATTTTATATTCTAATGAACGGTAATCTAGTTGTGAGCGAATGATAAAAGAAACGTCGAAGCAATGCATCAAAATTGCATTTCCTCATATTCATTTGAACTGGATAAAAAAATAAACTTCACGAAATTCAATTACTGATGTTGC